>CM066314.1:182656000-188581000 GCA_033807775.1 Saussurea involucrata | reverse complement strand
AACCGAATGGGAAGTCGAAAAGGGGATATATGTAACAACCCACAATCCAAATATACATATAACATATAATTCATAACATGTTTTCAACAAAAGTAATTCATATTGCACATTTGGTCCCAAAGTCTGACTAATCAATATAAAAATTCAGTACAAACTTGATCCTATTTAGATAACATAATAGCTAATAACACAGTTATAAGTACGAGAGCGTCCACAACTTCATAACGTTCATCTTCCCCAAAAAGCTATTCACCAAGTATTCTAATCACTTAGTCTTACTGGAATCACCACCTGGAATACATATTTTAAAACAGAAAATGAGGGTTAGACCTAAGGGTCTAGTGAGTAAATCCCTGACATTTGGAAATCAATAAAAATTCATTTATATAAAATATTCTTTATATAAATACACATATATCACACGTAAGTTAATACCAACCAAGATTTGTGCATCATACCTGTCTCATCCCACCTTATCCCTCCACCAATGGCCAAATTTATTGGTTGCGAGCCAATTTAACACACCGGTCCAAAGCCCGGCCACGTATTATATTGTCATATAATACTCACGTAATTATAATATCTCAATATATTATAATCACCCACGTATGACACATTCATACAATTTATCAAGTATTTGTTATCCACATAAGGTATTCCAGTAAAAATACTTTAAAGTAAAACTCACATGTTTTGTTTATCACCAAAGTCTTTCCAAGTTAATTATCAGTACTTCAATCCTTCACAGAATCTGAAATCATGCAAAATACAAATATCTCTTTTTAAAACTAAACTTATAAAATCCTCGACTCAAGTCGCAACCTATTAAAAGTAAAATTATAATCGCAATGCATAGTGCTAAGTCGCAATCAACTACTGCGACTTCACCCCCAAGTCGCAACCCACTATTGCGATTCCAACCCCAAGTCGCAATCAACTACTGCGATTCCAAACCAAGTCGCAATCGACCATTGCGACTTCAAAGCCAAATCGCAATCAACCATTGCGACTTCGTTGAATATCGCAATCAACCATTGCGACTTCGTTGAATGTCTCAGTTCACTGTTCATCCTAAAAACTCAGAAATCGTACTTTTATGTTATGCATGTTGCTGTAAAGGTGCAGATATGTTTAAGACTATGAACATAACCTAACCTTAAGCTTAGATTTCCCAAAACATCCATAAATCATCAAAACCCACTTCAAAACTCATGTAAAAACTTCCTATACATAAAAGTAAAGATTGTATGGATTAATACCTTGGTTTCTCTTGGATAATTTCCTAAACCTTGCTGCAGATTCTTCTGATTTCTTCTCCTTCTTAACTTTCTTTGATTTCTCTCTTTTCTCCCTTCTCTTCACGTAACACACACATACACACTAGTAATTTTTCTAAGTATCTTAAAAGAGGACACCTCCTCCTCTTGAGGTGGGTGTGGTGGTGGTGGATATGAAGTTTGGCAAACATACCAAACAAACCTCCAACTTATTCTATTTGGCAATATTTACCCCCAAACTTCCAAATTAAATTAAACTTACCCCTTAACTTCTAACTTCATAAAACACTAACATAAAATCTTATAAAATTTTCAAATTTAAATTAGATTAAATACCTGGTTATTACAACATCTCCCTCTTAAAAGAATTCTGTCCCGGAATTCAATTTAAGCGAACAGATGAGGGTATTTGGTTCTCATTTCCGACTCTGATTCCCACGTCGCATCCTGACCTCTATGATGTTTCCACTGAACCTTTACCTGTCTGATCTCTTTGTTCCTCAATACTTTGATTTTGTGATCAACTATAGCTTCCGGTTCCTCTACATAGTTCAATTTTTCGTCAACTTGAATATCTGGTAGAGAGACTGCCTGATATGGTGTAACCACACACTTTCGAAAATTTGATACATGAAACGCATTGTGAATCCTTCTTAATCCCGGCGGAAGATCCAATCTGTAAGCTACTTCGCCGATCCTTTCCGTAATTGCAAACGACCCGATATACCTTGGACTAAGTTTACCTTGCTTCCCAAAACGTATGACTCCTTTCCAGGGCGAGACTTTCAACATCACAAATTCCCCGACTTGGAACTCTAACGGTTTCCGGCGTCGATTTGCATAACTTTTCTGTCTGTCTTGAGCCACTTTTAATCTGTCCTGAATCTGAGTAATTTTATCTGCTGTTAATTGTACTATTTCTGGTCCTGCTAATTGTTTCTCCCCCACTTCGTTCCAACACAGAGGCGTTCGGCATTTTCTACCATACAGTACTTCAAACGGTGCCGCTTGAATGCTGGAATGATAACTGTTGTTGTAGGCAAATTCTATCAAAGGCAAATGTTTATCCCACGATCCCCCAAAATCAACTATACAAGCCCGAAGCATGTCTTCTAAAGTCTGGATTGTTCTTTCACTCTGCCCGTCAGTCTGAGGATGATATGCTGTACTCAACTTTATCTGCGTTCCCATCTCTTTTTGAAAGCTTCTCCAGAATCTGGAAGTAAAACGACTATCTCGATCATAAATAATCGAGATTGGAACTCCATGTCGAGTTACTATTTCATTAATGTACAATTTGGCCAAACGTTCCAAGGAATCAGTTTCTTTTATCGGCAAGAAATGAGCAGACTTCGTCAATCTATCCACAATCACCCAAATAGAATCGAATCCCTTTGAAGTTCTAGGTAACTTGGTAATAAAATCAGTAGTGATCTGATCCCATTTCCACATTGGTATATCTAGTCGTTGTAACTGACCAAACGGCTTCTGATGTTCAATCTTTACTTTCTTGCAAGTAGTAAAATCTTCCACATACTTAGCAATACTTCTCTTCATTCCCGGCCACCAATATAATTGTTTCAAATCTCCATACATTTTATTTGTACCTGGATGAATAGAAAATCGAGATTGATGAGCCTCTTGTAGTACACGATCACGTAATCCACCCAAACGAGGCACCCAAATTCTGTTCCCCATACACAATAACCCACGGTCATCTTTCCCAAGCAATGCTGATATTCCCACTAACCGTTCTGATTTCAAACTTTCTTCCTGATAAGCATCTATTTGGCACTTCAGTAATTCGTCAAAGATATTTGGAAGGAGTTCAGCTCGTAGCAATATCGCTTTTATCGTTCCACTTCTTTCTTGACGACTTAGTGCATCTTCTACCACGTTCGCCTTCCCAGGGTGATAAAGGATTTCACAATCGTAATCATTTACCAATTCCAACCATCTTCTTTGCCTCATATTCAGTTCCTTCTGATCGAAAAGATGTTGGAGACTCTTATGGTCAGTGAAAATTTGGCATTTAGAACCATAAAGATAATGTCTCCAAATCTTCAATGCGAAGACAACTGCTGCAAGCTCCATATCATGAGTAGGATATTGTCTTTCATGGTCCTTTAATTGACGAGAAGCATAGGCAATCACCTTTCCACGTTGCATAAGTACACATCCCAATCCTAGTTTAGAAGCATCACTGTAGACCACAAAATCATCGGGACCTTCTGGTAATGCTAATATCGGCGCGCTGCAGAGTTTCTCCTTCAATATTCTAAATGCCTCATCCTGTTCTGCTTTCCATTCAAACTTTAGATTCTTCCGAGTCAGCTTAGTCAATGGCGTCGCGATTCGAGAAAAGTCTTTTATAAATTTCCGATAGTATCCAGCTAGACCCAGAAAACTACGTACTTCGGTTGCCGTCTTCGGCGGTTCCCATCTTTCAATTGCTTTCACTTTCGCTGGATCAACTTGTATACCCTTCTTTGAAACTATATGACCCAAAAACTGAACTTCCCGCAACCAGAATTCACATTTAGAGAACTTAGCGTACAACTTTTCTTTCTTCAGTAACTCCAGAATCAAACGAAGATGTTGTGCGTGATCCTCTTTGGATCGAGAATAAATAAGTATATCATCGATAAACACAATGACAAATTTATCGAGATAAGGCTTACATACCCGATTCATTAGATCCATAAAAGCGGCCGGAGCGTTCGTTAGTCCGAAGGGCATCACCAAAAATTCGTAGTGACCGTACCTCGTACGAAAGGCAGTCTTCAGAACGTCTTCTTCCTTAACCTTCAACTGATGGTAGCCAGATATGAGATCAATCTTGGAGAAGTAACAAGCTCCAACTAATTGATCGAAAAGGTCATCAATTCTTGGATGTGGATACTTGTTCTTGATCGTGCGCTTGTTCAGCTCTCGGTAGTCGATACACATTCTCATTGAACCGTCTTTCTTTTTCACAAATAGAACTGGTGCACCCCACGACGAAGAGCTGGGTCTGATGAAGCCCTTATCAGACAAGTCTTGAAGCTGTGCCATCATTTCTTTCATCTCTGGAGGTGCTAATCGGTACGGCGCACGAGCGATAGGAGCGGCTCCTAGGATTATGTTAATACCAAATTCTACTTGTCTAACAGGAGGAAGACTATTCAAGTCTTCAGGAAAAACTTCTGGATATTCACTAACGATAGAAATATCCTCCAGCTTAATCTTTTCAGGCCTACTGTCTATCACATAAGCTAAATAACTAGAGCAACCCTTGTTGACACATTTACGGGCTTTTACCATAGATATAAGATTGGACTGATGATTCTTACGATCTCCATAAATCACTACTGATCTCTTATCAGGTAAAACGACATTGATTATTTTCTTATCACAAACTATGTTAGCCTGATTCTCAGCTAACCAATCCATTCCTACTACCACATCAAATTCAATCAAAGCTATTGGAAATAGTTGTATCGGTACTCCACACCCCTCTATATTTATCATGCAACGATCAAAAACTTCTTTAACTGCCACCTGGCTATCATTTGCAGTATCTACTAATAAAGCATGTTTTAACATTTTAGGCTCTAAATGCATGTGAGCAGCAAAGGAGGGAGACACAAAAGATCGATTTGCACCAGAATCAAATAACACTTTAGCACGCGTGGAGTTTATGAAAAATGTACCTGTGACCACATCCGGAGTTTCCTCCGCCTCTTTAGCTGTCATTTGGAATGTACGACCCCTCGTTTTCGGCGGTTCTATTCTTGGGACTACTGGTCTAGTAATGGCTGGTTTCCCGGATGTACCCCCTTGTTGTATTCTACCTCGTGGACAATCTGATTGGAGGTGATCCGGAGAATTGCACAAAAAGCAAAACCGTGTTAATCGACAATCTTTAACAACATGACCGGTTTTCCCACACTTAAAACAAACCCGAGATTCCACTTGACAATTTCCCTGATGGTAGCGATTACATCTCGGACATGGTCTTTCCGCTGGTCGAAACGACGGACATTTATCGAACCTCTGAAATCTAGGCTTCCTTGAATCCTGTGGTGGTCCTTCCCATTTCCTTTTTCCCAAGCTCTTATCTCCGGCATTCCTTTTATTATCTCGTTCTACATTTTCTGCAGCATCCACCGCAGCTGTAAAGGTATTTGACCCTGTGGAAGTCACTAGTCTTCGGACTTCTGAATTTAACCCATAGATAAATCTCTCCAATTTCATCTTTTCTGTAGCAACATAATATTCTGCAAAACGATATTTTTCTAAAAATCGTGCAGTATAGTCTCTGACTGACAAATTCCCTTGCTGTAGATTCATAAATTCTTCTTCCAATTGTCTGACAGCAGCTTGTGGACAGAAGTGTGTTGTGAAAGCTAACACGAATTCCTCCCATGAAAAAGTAGAGTATATATCTGCTCCTCTCGATTCTATATGAGCCTCCCACCAATACAGAGCATCACCTTTTAGCATTGCCGTTCCATAAAGTACTTTATCTTCTTCAGCACATTTACACGTTTTGAAGATAGCCTCTATTTCTTTCAGCCATCTCATAGCTTTTACCGGATCCCGATCTCCTGAGTATGTAGGGGGCTTGCAACTAAGAAACATTTTATAGTCACACCTTTTCCTTACCGGTAAAACAGTAGCGGTAAGTGGCATCTCAACTTCATGTTCCGGATTTGATCTTTCAGTTTCATTATGACGATTACGTTCGAACATGGCTTGTATGCTATCCTGTAATCTCCCCATTTCAGCAGTCAGATCATCCCGTGTAACAAACTCTGTACCATGCGGTTGTGTTCTACCTCCAGTTCGGCCCCCAGTTCCCCTTCCGGTTCTGCCTCTACCACTATCTCCTCCTCTTCCCCTTGTTCCTATTGGTGGATTCTCTCCACTCGAATTCCTTCCTCTTCCCTGATTCCTTTGTCTAGTGCCACTTGCCATTCTGTGGATTCGAACAAAGTTAATATACACATAAGCACATACCCCATATAACAAGGTACTCCAGTTCAAACATGTACCTGTAAGATCATAATTACACTGGCCAGGTGTAATCTGAAATTACCTTACATGATGTTCCTTCTACCTTTTATACTTAGCATCCCCAGGTTCTAAAATAATAGGGACATCCTACTTCACATGCAGTTTAAGTCTAGGTACACATACTAATACCTAAATACCTTAAACTATGGCCCTGATACCATCTGTAACAACCCACAATCCAAATATACATATAACATATAATTCATAACATGTTTTCAACAAAAGTAATTCATATTGCACATTTGGTCCCAAAGTCTGACTAATCTGTTGGTGCAAGTGTACCCAGCTTTAATATTGTGATATATTTTTGGTACACATAAAATCACATCTCCATATTTATTTTGATGATTACAAAACACACCGCATTCTTTGTTATCTAATATTTTATCTGAGTGTGCAGCATTTAAATAATCTCGATAATTTCATCTGAAGAATCCAAGACTGAAGACTTTCGTCGTTTTAATTTTAAAATGATAAATCACCCTATAATAATATACCACTTGGATATTTCTAAAAACCCAATTTTAATTAATTAAGGTTTATTGAGAAGATCCAGCAGTTTGGTTGCGTCCTGGAGAAGTTGCCCTTTCTGACGCCGGCATACCGCGTGGTACCGGCGGTATACCGCGGCAGGGCTGCTGTTCACCTCTGATTGGTTAGAAACTCTTTTGTCTGCACGGTATACCGCGGTGTATAGCCGGTATACCGCGGGTACAGTTTCCGTTTGTTTTTTGCAGGGTTGACCTTCTCATCTGACACGGACTTTTCCTCTGCACGGTATACCGCGAGAGTTTGCCGGTATACCGCGAAGCCTCAGCACCAGTTGCTCATCCAGTATAAATACATGCAAGCACCAGCCTTCAATGACACAAATTCACAATAACTCTCTCTGCATTTGATAAAGACTCTGCAGCATCCTCTCTTGATATTTAAACTGTTAAAATTATAAAACACGTTTTTGAGTAAGAAATCTTGAGTTGATAGCAGATTAAAATCTCTCGATTAGTTGAATCAGCAACACAACTCAAGTGATCAAACTCTCTAAAAATATCCAAGTGATAAACCTTATTCAAGAGTGATTATTCATATTAAAATTATACCCTCTTGTAAGTGTTTGAATAGAGTGAGTGATCCACATAATTCTCTCAAAGAAGAGTGATTCGCGTTTGTTGTACTAAGGTTTGTGTTCTACCGTAAAGAACACGTTTTCGTATTGGATCTCCGAGAAGTGTTATTTTCTCGAGGTGGACTAGCCAACTTTGTGTTTGGTGAACCACTTTAAAAATATCGTTGTCAAGTATTTCCTTTCCCTTATCTATTTACATTTCCGCTGTGCTTTTAAATTATATCTGTTTATATAAATTGCTTTGCATTTATATTTATTTATATAATATCTGTGTATCTGTTTGTATTTACACTCTTCTGTATTATTCCGTACTTACTCCGTATTTTTTATAAAAAGATTTTTTGAAAGTAAAAGTTTTAAATACAACCTTACCCCCCCCCCTAGGTTGTCTAACATAATCAATATAAAAATTCAGTACAAACTTGATCCTATTTAGATAACATAATAGCTAATAACACAGTTATAAGTACGAGAGCGTCCACAACTTCATAACGTTCATCTTCCCCAAAAAGCTATTCACCAAGTATTCTAATCACTTAGTCTTACTGAAATCACCACCTGGAATACATATTTTAAAACAGAAAATGAGGGTTAGACCTTAGGGTCTAGTGAGTAAATCCCTGACATTTGGAAATCAATAAAAATTCATTTATATAAAATATTATTTATATAAATACACATATATCACACGTAAGTTAATACCAACCAAGATTTGTGCATCATATTTGTCTCATCCCACCTTATCCCTCCACCAATGGCCAAATTTATTGGTTGCGAGCCAATTTAACACACCGGTCCAAAGCCCGGCCACGTATTATATTCTCATATAATACTCACGTAATTTTAATATCTCAATATATTATAATCACCCACGTATGACACATTCATACAATTTATCAAGTATTTGTTATCCACATAAGGTATTCCAATAAAAATACTTTAAAGTAAAACTCACCTGTTTTGTTTATCACCAAAGTCTTTCCAAGTTAATTATCAGTACTTCAATCCTTCACAGAATCTGAAATCATGCAAAATACCAAATATCTCTTTTTAAAACTAAACTTATAAAATCCTCGACTCAAGTCGCAACCTATTAAAAGTAAAATTAGAATCGCAATGCATAGTGCTAAGTCGCAATCAACTACTGCGACTTCACCCCCAAGTCGCAACCCACTATTGCGATTCCAACCCCAAGTCGCAATCAACTACTGCGATTCCAAACCAAGTCGCAATCGACCATTGCGACTTCAAAGCCAAATCGCAATCAACCATTGCGACTTCGTTGAATGTCTCAGTTCACTGTTCATCCTAAAAACTCAGAAATCGTACTTTTATGTTATGCATGTTGCTGTAAAGGTGCAGATATGTTTAAGACTATGAACATAACCTAACCTTAAGCTTAGATTTCCCAAAACATCCATAAATCATCAAAACCCACTTCAAAACTCATGTAAAAACTTCCTATACATAAAAGTAAAGATTGTATGGATTAATACCTTGGTTTCTCTTGGATAATTTCCTAAACCTTGCTGCAGATTCTTCTGATTTCTTCTCCTTCTTAACTTTCTTTGATTTCTCTCTTTTCTCCCTTCTCTTCACGTAACACACACATACACACTAGTAATTTTTCTAAGTATCTTAAAAGAGGACACCTCCTCCTCTTGAGGTGGGTGTGGCGGTGGTGGATATGAAGTTTGGCAAACATACCAAACAAACCTCCAACTTATTCTATTTGGCAATATTTACCCCCAAACTTCCAAATAAAAATTAAACTTACCCCTTAACTTCTAACTTCATAAAACACTAACATAAAATCTTATAAAACTTTCAAATTTAAATTAGATTAAATACCTGGTTATTACAATATAATCGTGATGTCACGCTGACGCATAATCGTGCAAAACAGCTGTATTCGCCAGGTGTCTGCGATCCGTGGGTCATATGAAAAGACGAGAACCCGTGTCGATCATCGAGGGATTTGTTCTGACACGATCCTTTATATAAATAGAGACCACGATGGATCCTTTCCCTTTACGATTTCGGAGAGCTTTTTAGGAGAGATTTTTCTGGATTCACTTGCTTGTCCGTCGCCGAATCTTTTCTAAACTTGCGAAAGATCTTCGATCGGTTTAGAGATTTCGAAGGTTAGGCACCTATATAAGGTACGATCTTCTAGTCTTTCATCAGTTTATCGCTAGAAATCTTTGAGAAACTTTTTAGGTTTTAAAAATGTCGACAGAACCTGTTAGTTCTATTGAAGATCTTGACGATCTTAGGAGTCTAGCCAAAATCCCTACGGGGATAACATTGATTAGAGCAGGTCAGACTCGACCTGATTTATGCTCCGATAGATTCGTAGTCATCTACGAATATCCTTTTAAGATAGGGTTTGAATGGCCCTACTCGCCTTTAGCCAAGGCCTTCATGACCGAGTTCGATTTGTCGCCAGCTCAATTAATGCCCCAATTTTGGAGGGTGATACAAGTGATCGAACGCCTCACCGAGAAATGGGAATCTCCCATGAACGTGCGCGATCTTCTCTTAGCCTACCAAGTCAAGAGAGATAAATGTCACCGTTATAGCCTGTTTTCTAGGTATAAAGGCAATAAAACCTTGGTCCTACAGACCGATGTGAACGATCGTAAGTGGAAAACTAGGTATGCGTTTGTGCACAAGTCGACTCTCGACTCTGAGAGCAACTGGATTAGGGTTGGCTGGAATACGTCGGGTGAGGTTTTATAGTTGTATTGTCGTACGTCGTTTGGAATCTTTGTCTGATTCCTAACTTGTTTTTTATGTGACAACAACTATAAAATTTGAGGACGTGAAGCCTTACGCCAATTCTCAAACAAAGGTTGAAGCGTTTTTAGAGTTCAGTACTGTCGAGCGATCGTTCATCGCACGACCATTGGCGGACGACGACGAGGATCTGGTATTCCTAGGAGAGAACCAGGGAGAGACACGTGCAGAGGAGGAAGAAGAAGAGACAGAGGAAGAGTCGAAAGAAGAAGAAGAGATGACTGGTAAGTGTACCTTCATATCGCTTGATTCTGATCTTTTTCTCCTATGTTCGTCGTGTAATATTTTTGTCTCATATGTTTCTAGGAGAGTCTCAGACTAAGGTGCCGACGATCTCGGCTAAAAGAGCAGCTCAACTCGAGCTCGCCCGTAAGGGCAAGGAGAGGAGACAAAAGACAACCGAGACGGAGGATTTACCGAAGACGAGGGTGACAATCCCGAGGGAACCGTCTTCAAAGGTTGATGACTCATCGAGAGCCGTTACGCCTGAGAAGACGAAGGTCGTCTCGTCTATGAAGACGAAGACGTCTTCTAGTCCGATTGCTGTGACACCCATCAGTTCTGCGCTACCGGCGATGACAACGAAGTCGTCGAAGTCTCCACCTACCACGTCGACCCCTTCGTCGGCCGACAAGGGCAAGGAGCATGTGACGGGAGGGGCTAAAGTTATGAAGGTTAACTTTACGTTGCCTTTGAACTTTATGGCTGATGACGTCTTGTCCGGGGCGGATTTGTTTCCCCACCTGGGTAAGTATTTGCTCCCTTCTTTCAGGGAGCGTTTTGAAGGATTCCCTCCCGAGGAGACGGGATCCCATGTTGCCGGCCTGGCGTTCCTTGTAAGTTTTTCTTTCAAAACTTGTGTTTTCGATGTTTTCTTAACTTTTGTCGAATGTTTACTGACGTGTTTCTTTGTACAGACACTTCAATCTTCTCTTGCCTTGCGTGCGGAAACATAGAAGATTAAGGATCTGGTATCTTCTGCCCATGAGAGGGGGAACGCGGCGTTGGCCAGGGCGAACGTCGCCGTAGAACGTGAAGAGGCTATGTCCCGGCAGCTCGACGAGACCAAAAAGGAATTGGAGATTGTCGGTCGTGCGAAAGACGAGGTAAACAATCGTCTAAAGCAGTCCTTGTCAATGATCGATGGTCAAAGGGAGGAGCTGATCAAGGTGAGGGAGTCCTTGGTCACGAAGGAGAAGGAAGTTGAGGATTCCGAGGCTAAGGTGGCCAGTCTGGAGAAGGAGATAGGAAAACTAAAGGAAGAGGCTGCGTCTACCTTTGCCCTGGCTCAACTGATCGCTCGAGCTGCCATAATGAGGCAACACATGTCGGGAAAAAAACCCTTTGGCCCAGGCGTCGGTCGAGCTTGCTTACTTTTTGCAAGAGGTCGGGTCCGCAAGAGATCTCGACTCTGACGACGAGAAGGAGGCCAAAGAGGAAGAGGTGGGCGAGGCCTCGGGAAAAGAAGTGACCGACACTCCTTACGCGACCGACACTCCTCCTCAGCCTTAGGATAAATTTGTATAACTTCTATCTTCATGCTCGATCGTTAGTGATCGAGTTATCTGATGTAATCGTTCGTTTATGAATGAAATTTACTCTTTTGTTTACATTTCACACATTGTTTCAATCCATACGACTTGCTAACAAGTATAGTATTAACTTGTAGAATTTGCTAAGTAAACAAGGAATCGTGCGACTTAGGCATCTATTGCAATTACAAAGACTGGCACACAAGTCGTAAGGTTTTCGTACTTTGAGATCACATTGGCAAGCATAAGTATATGCGACTAAGGCATTCATTGCAATGTAACGATTAAGATATAAGTCATGTATCTGAATCGTATTAGAAAACATATGTAATCGATGTGCTCATATAGAGCATACAAATTTTTCTAAGTCCAGAAACTTAGATCAGGTGACTGTTGAGTATTACGATCGTTTAATTAAATCGTATGATGTTCCTGGATCGTGTGTCCCTGTGACAGAATAAGCAAGTCACAGACTTGATTTTTTATGTCGTGCGACCTTGCGAGATCAAAGTCATATGGAAGACTTAGTAACTAATATCGTGCGATCCTGCGTTAAAACTATGTCAGAGGTTGGTCGTTGGCTAACCAACGACCCTCCGATGCTTAAGTCAGTGTTTGTCGCTGTGAAAAATCGTATGAAAAAAATAGAAAAGGGCTTAGAAGACGTACCTTTTCTGATGCGTCACGTCCCAACTACGTGGGACGTCTTGATTATTGACACCATCTTGCCCCTTGTGGCGATTTTAAGACGATATACGAAATCTAGGATATGTCGTCGTGAGTCGCCACAATAGACGGTTTATTTCCGCGGCTTCAGAGTGCTCTTATAGCAATCACGAGCGACTTGTGGCTCACTTTTTATCTCATGGATTCCCCACGGCGTAGGGAACTTCATGATCTGGTGATACGTCGAGGGAACGGCTTTCATTTCACGGATCCATGGTCGACCTAAGATGATGTTATAGGCCGACGCACAATCGATGACGCTAAACTTGGTCTGTTTGTTGATTCCTCCGGCATAGACTTGCAAGATGATCTCTCCAAAGGTGCTCGTTGCTTCCCCATTGAAACCGACTAAGGTCGTCGAGCGTCGGGTGATTTCCGATCGGTCGATTCCCATGGCCTTAATGGTATCAAGGAAGATGACGTTCGCTGAACTGCCTCCATCGGCCAAGACTCGTCGGGTTAAATAATTACCAATCGTGACTTGAATGATCAACCCGTCATGATGTTTCTGATACGAGTCGCCAAGGTCGTCTTGGTCGAACGCGATCTTCATAGCTTCTAGTTCCAGATCTTCTTTTGGTCTTGATGAACGCGGGATAGGCCGATCGTTAGGCGCTTGACTGGCGTGACGTTTGGTTGCGGAATACGTCAAACCGCATACATCGGAACCACTAGTGATGCAATTGACGACCTTAGCATGCTCGGGGGTTGGCGGTCGAACCTCGCTAGCTGGAGTAACGACGCCGTCAATGATATCCTTGAGGTTTCCTTTTGGGACATGATATGCTAGCTCCTTCTTGAGGGCTATGCAATCATCTGTCGTATGACCATGGTCGACATGGAAGTCGCACCACTTCGACTTATCTTTCTTGGCGTCGTCCTGATCGGATTTCTTTGGCCAACGGATGGTCTCCTGGGCGGTTTTCAGCGCTTTGACCAAGTCCTTAGTGGACCCTTTGAATCCATAGGAGGATATCTTGGGGTACTGAGGGAATTTGGTCGCGGTCTTGGCTTCCGCTTTTGTCTTGAACCGGACGTTCGAGATTTGGCGTGCGAGCTCTGGCCTGGATACTGCCTTTGTCTTGAACTCTGGCTTCTTCACGCCTAACGACCTCTTGTCGTCGGTATGCTTGCGACAAAAGGCAGCATCATCCTCTACCATCATATATGCTAGGGTTCGAGCTCGAACATCTTCGAAATTCTCTGGGGGATACTTGGTCAAATCATTATACAAACCTGAACTGTCGTCAAGACCACGCTTGTAAGCTTCTATTGCGGTCTTGATGTCACAATTGCGGACATTGATCATCTCTGCATTGAACCTGTTGAAATAACTTCGGATAGATTCATTAGCCTTCTGCACGATATAATACAGGTCACTGGTCTGCTTCTCCATCTTGCGACTGCTGGCGAACTGTTGGGAGATTGATTGACCAACTCAGCGAACGACCCAATGGATTTGGGTTTGAGATTGATCAACCATTGGAGGGCAGGACCAGTGAGAGTCACCCCAAAACTCTTGCACATGCATACCTCTTGATACATGTGTGGGATCGAGACCGTCCACATGAGCTGTTTATACTGCGCGATGTGCTCCGTCGGATCGGTCACCCCCGAATACTTGGGTGTGAAGGCGGGGATGTTGAATTTCTTCGGGACGTCGACCGTCGCAATTTTGTCGATAAAAGGCGACGCTTGGAATCCTGAGCGAGGTTCGACGTCGACGGGTATGGCTGCCCCAGGTAGCTTAGCGAGCAGGGACAGGACGCGCTCGTTCTGATCTTCCTGAACTAGTGCCATTTCCAGAGGGTCGATTCCTGAACTAGTGCCATTGCCATACGACGAACCATTGGTGTCCCCGTTGAAATGGATTGAATATGGTTGCGACCCATTATGAAACTTCTGCGATCCATTCAGAAACGGTTGCGATCCATTCAGAAACGGCTGCGATCCATTCGAAAACGGCTGCGATCCATTATTCATGGGTGGCGGTCTCAGATGCTGAGGAGGAACCGTCCCGAACTGGGGATTTGGATTGAACGCCCCTGGTTGCTGATTTTGCATGAATGGACCTGGATGCTGATTTTGACCGAATGGTCCTGGTCTTGGATTCTGCATGAAAGGAGCGGACCCTGGATTTTGCCCGTGCGATCCTTGACCTGGATTCTGAATGAACGGTCTAGGACCGCTCTGGCCAAACGATCCTGGACCTAGATTTTGGACGAATGGCCTAGGACCGTTCTGAGGTCCGAAGGGATTTCTTAGCCGCGCGATTTCCTCAGCTGCTCTTCGACTTTGCTCAGCCATGGCATTGATTTGATTCCGCGCAACTTCTAACTCCTGATACATCTGGGCAATGACATGCTCTTGATTTCCAGGGGCTGCCATTTTCCTGAAACAGAAAACAAAAGAGACTACAAGAAACCGTCAGTAGGACGCACGTTTGTCAAAGATTTTCTCTAGATGGGGCCCCACGGTGGGCGCCAAACTGTTAATGCCAAAAATCGTCCAGAAGGATAACTTAAGGTTGATTGTAGAGCTTAACAACTAAAGAAAGGAATCTTACGACAAAGCGTGCGACAAGGACAAAAAATTGTAAAGAGACAGAGAATTTTGGTGACGCGGGAAAAACCTCCACGAGGAAAAAACCCGCGGACGACTGTGGAAGTCGTCGCTATACTATGATCGCCAAACAGGGCGATATCTGTTTGGGAAAAAAATCACACCCTCGACCGACCTGAGGAATTCCTTCAGCATGACCCATGGACTTCGATTACCCTAATGCCTACAAAAGTCATACCCCCGATCAATGAAGGTAATACCCATTATTGCCTTATCCCCGACATACGATAGTTGATTATTAAAAAACATCTTGCGTCAATAGTCATTCAAGACAATATCTTACATCTAATGATCGCACGTCACGTGTCGCACGTCGCACATCGCTAGTCTTACGTCACTAACCTTATGTCACTAGTCTTATGTCTCCAGTTACGACTCGTTGGTCTTACGTCGACAGTCTCCTGTCGTCGGTCTTATATCACTCTAGTCCTGCAACATCATCATCATCTTGGTCTTACGACCTAGTGGTCTTACGACATTTTTATCCTAGTCTCATGACATTTTTATAAGACCATTCATATACTAAGATAAGGTCTTATAAGACATTTACAGTTATTAATGCCAAAAATCGCACCAAAGGGACAACTTAAGGTCGATGTGGACTTTAACAACTAAAGAAAGGAATCGTTCGACAAAGGCATGCGACAAAGACAAAAATGTAAATGAGACAGAGGATTTGATGACGCAGGAAAAACCTCAACGAGGAAAAAACCTGCGGACGACAGTGGATGTCGTCGCTGCACTATGGTCGCCAATCAGGGGCGATGTCCTTGGTGTTCCTGGTGTCGATCGTACAAAGATTACAATACAAATGAAGGGAAAGACTTCGAAATGTAAAGTACAAGTGTTTGAAATGAAAAAACAGTGTGCATCGTGTGAAAACAATGAATAAATTGTTGGTCGAGAGTGAAAGTCGTGCGTTGGGAGCGATTCTTCGAGTGAGAGTTATTTGCTTGTAGTGTTCTTCTGAGCTGGGATGTTTATCTTCTATTGTTCGATGTTCGGTGTTCGATCTTCGATGTTTGGTCCCTGGAACTGAAGTTTAACTTGATCTTTTATAACCTTCGGGTGCTTTGATTAGCTCATTGATTGCTTTGATAACAGTCATAACGGTCGCCAGTTGTAACTCTTCATAATTGCTCTTCGTCGGTTATGACCGTTGCCCATTAATGACTTTGACTCCTGCATTAATCATTGAACAAACGTAACAGTCGTATAACGCGTTAGTCGGCCGAGGTCGCATGATTCTATGGGACAGTCGTGCGAAGTAGGCGACGTCGAGGTCGAGTGTCGTGAGGAACTCTCGACTTACCTTTTAGGAGGGATGACGGAGGTTTTTTAGGTCTTTGTCGGGGACTTAACTTAATCCAAGATATAGTTCATAATACGCATCTTACCTTTTCTGGTCGTGGTCGAGACCTGTGAAATTTTGCCCAAACAGTTTGCCCCCAAAATTTGAAAGTAGGATGGCAAATTCGAATTTGAAATTTTGCTTGTCGGGTGCTCAAAGTTATGGCACGTGTCTTAGTTGCATTGGAACTGAATCGGTTTAGTTCTAACTGAACGAGAAGTTGAAAAGGTAAAGAGATCGTGACGTCATACTGACGCACGATTGTGCTTACCAGCTGTCATTTAGAAATGTCAACTTAGCCCAGAGGTACTATTAGAAATGAAGACGATCTAGACGACTTCAGAAGTCTAGCGAAAATTCCCATGGGGATTACTGTAAGCAAGGCTGGCGGGGTTCGACCGGAGATATGTCCCGAGGGGTATGTCGTGATATACGAGTACCTGTTTAAGATAGGCTTCCACTGGCCGTATTCGTCTCTGGCCAAGGTATTTTTGTGTGAGTTTGACCTGTCACCAGGGCAACTGATGCCCCAGTTTTGGCGAGTCATTCTAGTCATCGTGCGACTTACTTCGCACTGGGAGTGGCGTATAAAGTCACGAGCGATCAATATCGTCGTTATAGTTTACTTTCAAGGCTTAAAGGTAATCGTACCTTAGTTTTGAACACTGTTGTCAATGATCGCAAATGGAGGACGAGGTATGTACTTGTGCGGGTGGCGATGCTGGATACGGACAGTGATTGGATTAGATCCGTTGATACTGCACAACCGGAGACGATGTCTCATACTGCGCAATTGGCGACGATGTCTCATACTGCGCAACTGGCGACGATGTCTCATACTGCGTAACCGGCGACGATGCCTCCCATTACCGCATTCGGCCCTTCGACAGCCGACAACGGCAAAGGCGCGCAAACGGGCTCTGTGGGGGAAACGACAGTCAACTTCACGTTGCCATCAGATTTCTTTGATGATAACGTCTTGGACGAGACGAAATTATTCCCCCACTTGGGAAAGTATCAGCTCCCTTCTTTCAGAGAATGTTTCAGCGGGGTTTCTCTTGAAGATATAGTGTCCCACGTTGTTGGGCTTGTGTTCATGGTAAGTCTCTCTTTCAAGACTTGGTTTGTTTGTCATTGTCATTGTCGTATGTTTTCTAACGATGTTTGCTTTATGATTCTATTAGGCATTCCAAGCTTCCTTGGCATTACATGTCGAGACATCGAAGGTTGTAGGTCTAATGGCTTCTGCCATTGAGGAAGAGGATGCAGCGTTGGGGAAGGAAAAATCCGCTCTGGAGCGTAAAGAGGCGGTGTCAGTGCGTCTTGACGATGTTCTAAATAAGCTGGAAGCCGTCAACCATACGAGGGACGAAGTGAACCCGCGCTTAAAGGAGTCCCTAACTCTGATGCACGATCAAAGGGAGAAGCTGGAGGGGATGAAAGAATCTTTGGTCATGAAGAAGAGAAAGACCGAGGAGTCTAAATCCAAGGCGGTGAATTTAGAGAAGGAGCTAGAGGAGCTGAAGGATGAGAACAAATCCATCTTCTCCTATGCCCGACTTACTGTGCGTACGGCAATCATACGTCGTCACTTGTTAGGCAAGAGTCCTCTGGCGTCGGCATCGGATGAGCTGTACCTTTTCTACAAAGAGGTCGGGACTGAGAGGGATCTCGAGAAGGAGATTGAGGAGGAGGAAGGTCTCCAGGGTGAGGCGTCAAGCAGGGACGCGACCGACGCTCCCCCTTTGCCTCAGGAAATGTCTTTGTCATTTGTTGTTTCTTTTGTTTTTACCGATCGGCCGTTTGTGGTCGAATTCCTGGATTTAAATAACAGTTTATTTATTGAATGAAACTTGGGCTTCTTTTGAACTTGCGCTTTATAAAATATCACATCGACTGTCAATTTCATAAAAAATATACAAGGAATCATGCAACTTAGGCATCTATTGTAACACAATAACTGGAACGTAAGCCAATAGACTTTTAAATCGTGTATAAATATAAGCACATGCGACTAAAGCATACATTCGGAGTATGAAAAAAAAATTCTAAGTCAAGAAACTTAGATCATGAGATTGCTAGACCTCGCGATCGTACGACTAAGTCATGCGATTAATTCGAATCGTGTGCCCCTGTAGAAGGATGATCAAGTCATAGACCTGATCGTTTATGTCGTGCGACCTTGCGAATTTAAAGTCACATAGTAGACTTAGTGATTACTGTCGTGCATTTCTGCGATAAAATAATATTAGAGGTTGGTCGTTGACTAGCCAACGACCCTCCGATGATTAAGTCAGTAATTGTTCGTGATGAGAAATCGTATGAAGGAAGAGAGAAGAAATTAGGATACGTACCTTCTCGGATTATTTCTTTTATTTGATGGGGTATTTGCCCCCTGTCATTTATTATCCTATTCCTTTCAGGAGGAAAATAGGTTTTAAATGACAAATCGACACAGGGATCTTGGAAAATACCATCTATGTCTGCATCGACTGTGTTTTCGTGCGACAAGGCAAGATAGTCGGCATACTCCTGTAGAAAAGGCATGAGTTTGTCTTTAAGGATAGGAGGACGAACCTGTCGAGACCATTTAGTCATGTTGTGTCTGTTAGACGGTTTACTTTTGCGGCTTCAGAGTGGATTTATAGCAATCACGAGCAACTTTCGGCTCACTCTTGATTTCTTGGATTCCCCATGGCGTGGGGAACTTCAGGGTCTGATGATACGTCGAGGGGACGAGCTTCATCTCATGGATCCATGGTCGGCCTAAGATGATGTTATAGGCCGACACACAGTCGATGACGCTGAACTTGGTCTGTTTATTGATTCCTCCGGCGTAGACTGGCAAGATGATATCTCCATAGGTGCTCGTCGCTTCTCCATTGAAACCGACCAAAGTTGTCGAACGTCGGGTGATTTCCGAATGATCGATTTCCATGGCCTTGATGGTGTCAAAGAAAATGACGTTCGTTGAACTGCCCCCATCGACCAAGACTCGTCGAGTTAAACAATTACCAACCGTGAGTTGAATGATCAATCCGTCATGATGTTTATGGTACGAGTCACCGAGGTTGTCTTGGTCGAATACGAACTTCATAGCTTCCAACTCCATATCTCCTTTAGGCCTTGATGAACGCGGAATAGGTCGATCGTCAGGCGCTTGACTAGCGTGACGTTTGGCCGTGGAGTACGTCAGACCACATACGTCAGAACCACCGGTGATACAATTGACGACTTTCGCATGCTCGGGGGTTGACGGTCGATGGTCGCTAGTTGGAGTAACGACGTCATCGATGATATCTTTGAGATTTTCTTTCGGGACATGATACGCTAATTCCTTTTTGAGAGCTATGCAATCATCCGTCACATGACCATGGTCGACATGAAAGTCACACCATTTAGATTTGTCTTTCTTAGCGTCGTCCTGATCGGACTTCTTTGGCCATCGAATAGTTGCCTGGGCGGTTTTCAGAGCTTCGACCAAATCTTTAGTGGATCCTTTGAATCCATAAGAGGATATCTTGGGGTACTGAGAAAACTTGGTCGCGGTCTTAGCCTCTGCTTTCGTCTTGAATCGGATGTTCGAGATCTGGCGCGCGGGCTTTATTTTGGAAATTGCTTTTGTCTTGAACTCGGGCTTTTTCACACCTAACGACCTTTTGTCGTCGGTATGCTTGCGACGAAAGGCAGCGTCGTCCTCTACTCTCATGTACGCTAGGGTTCGAGCTCGGACTTCTTCAAAATTCTCTGGTGGATACTTGATCAGGACAGTGTATAAACCTGAGGTGTCGTCCAGACCACGCTTATAAGCTTCAATTGCAGTCTTGACCTCACAATTGCAAATGCTGATCATCTCCACATTGAATCGATTGAAATAACTGCGGATAGACTCACCGGTCTTCTGCACGACGTAATACATGTCACTGGTCTGCTTCTCCATCTTGCGACTGCTGGCGAATTGCTGGGAGAATTGGTTGACCAATTCAGCGAACGACCCGATGGACTTGGGTTTGAGATTGATCAACCATTGGAGAGCAGGACCGGTGAGAGTCGCACCGAAGCTTTTGCACATACAGACCTCCTGATACATGTGTGGGATCGAGATCGTCCACGTGAGCTGCTTATACTGCGCGACGTGCTCTGTTGGATCGGTCACTCCCGAATACTTATGCATGAAGGCGGGGACGTTGTATTTCTTCGGGACCTCGACAGTCGCGATCTCATCGATAAAGGGTGATGTCTGAAATCCTGATCGAGGTTCGACATCAACGGGCATGGCTGTCCCAGGTAGCTTGGCGAGCAAAGATAAGACGCGCTCGTTCTGATCTTCTAGCATTTTCAATCGCTGGGCGACGGGGTCATTGGGGTCGAGATTTGCCCCTGCTTGCGGATTGATTCCTGAACTGGTGCCATTGCCATGAGACGAGCCATTGGCATCTCCGTTGAAAGGAACAAAATACGGTTGCAACCCGTTCTGAAATGGCTGCGATCCATTCTGAAATGGCTGCAATCTATTCTGCATGGGTGGTTGCCTTATGTGTTGAGGAGGAACCGTCCCGAACTGGGGGTTGGGGTTGAACGGTCCCGGCTGCTGGTTCTGCATGAACGGACCTGGATGCTGGGTCTGAGCGAACGGAGCTGATCCTGGACCTGGGTTATGCGCGAATGGTCGAGGACCATTCTGATCGAACGATTCTTGGCCTGGATTCTGAACAAATGGCCTAGGACCATTCTGAGGTCCAGAGGGATTCCTTAGTCGTGCGATCTCCTCAGCTACTCTACGGCTTTGCTCCGCCATGGCATTGATTTGAATTCGAGCGACTTCAAGCTCCTGGTACATCTGGGCAATGACATGCTGCTGATTTCCAGGGGCTGCCATTTTCCTGAAACAGAGAACAAAGAAAACTCCAAGAAACCGTTAGTAAAACGCACATTTGTCGAAGATTTTCTCTAGATGAGGTCCCACGGATGGCGCCAAACTGGTAATGCCAAAAATCGCACCAAAGGGACAACTTAAGGTCGATGTGGTCTTTAACAACTAAATAAAGGAATCGTTCGACAAAGGCATGCGGCAAAGACAAAAATGTAAATGAGACAGAGGATTTGATGACGCAGGAAAAACCTCAACGAGGAAAAAACCTGCGGACGACAGTGGATGTCGTCGCTGCACTATGGTCGCCAATCAGGGGCGATGTCCTTGGTGTTCCGGGTGTAGATCGTACAGAGATTACAATACAAATGAAGGGAAAAGATTCGAAATGTAAAGTACAAGTGTTTGAAATGTAAAAACAGTGTGCGTCGTGTGAAAACAATGAATAAACTGTTGTTCGAGAGTGAAAGTCGTGCGTCGGGAGCGATTCTTCGAGTGAGAGTTCTTTGCTTGTAGTGTTCTTCTGAGCTGAGATGTTTATCTTCTATTGTTCGATGTTCGATGTTCGATGTTCGATGTTCGATGTTCGATCTTCGGTGTTTGGTCCCTGGAACTGAAGTTTAACTTGATCTTTTATAACCTTCGGGTGCTGTGATTAGCTCATTGATTGCTTTGATAACAGTCATAACAGTCGCCGGTTGTAACTCTTCATAATTGCTCTTCGTCGGTTATGACCGTTGCCCATTAATGACTTTGACTCCTACATTAATCATTGAACAAACGTAACTGTCGTCTAACGCGTTAGTCGGCCGAGGTCGCATGATTCTATGGGACGGTCGTGCGAAGTAGGCGACGTCAAGGTTGAGTGTCGTGAGGAACTCTCGACTTACCTTTTAGGAGGGATGACGAAGGTTTTTTAGGTCTTTGTCGGGGCCTTATCTTAATCCAAGATATAGTTCATAATACGCGTCTTACCTTTTCTGGTCGTGGTCGAGACCTGTGAAATTTTGCCCAAACAGTTTGCCCCCAAAATTTGAAAGCAGGATGGCAAATTCGAATTTGAAATTTTGCTTGTCGGGTGCTCAAAGTTATGGCACGTGTCTTAGTTGCTTTGGAACTGAATCGGTTTAGTTCTAACTGAACGAGAAGTTGAAAAGGTAAAGAGATCGTGACGTCATACTGACGCACGATTGTGCTTACCAGCTGTCATTTAGAAATGTCGACTGAGCCCAGAGGTACTATTAGAAATGAAGACGATCTAGACGACTTCAGAAGTCTAGCGAAAATTCTGTAATACCCCGGGTAAGTTCGTTAGTTAAAAGTTAGTCCCGTTAAATTTTGTTAACTTTAGAATGTGAAGTTAAAGGTAAGTTTGGATAGATTTATAAGTAAAGGGTGTAATTGGTCATTAATGTTAACTTAAGGACTAAAGTGGTAAATTGATTTAGATATTACCCTTAATGGAATTAGATATTTCCAAAAATCAGTATTATCCAGAAATTTGCAAAGTGTGTGTGTGTGTGTGTGTACTTGGAGAAGAAAAGAAGAAGAAAGAAGGTTTTGGAGTTAGGGTTTCAATTTGGTGCAATTGGAAGTAATTACAGGTATGTTTCCTTTACAAATTATGTTTATAATGATTAGTAGATTGTTTCTATCGGTCTGGAATCAACATAATCGAACTGGTATAAACCTTAGTCGAATTCTGGGTGAAATTAGGGATGAACAGCAGCAGTTTCCGGACACAATTGAATGTGTCCGGGTGGTTTTAATGATAGTGTCCGGATAATTTTATAAAGGTGTCCGGACGGGTTCTTTATCCGGGTAAGTTTCTTTTTCTTATGTTTCCGGATAGAATTGGATACCGGATGGTATCCGGATCACTTTGGTGTCCGGATGACGTCCGGATTGTATAGGTTGTCCGGAAAAGTCTTGTTGTCCGGAAAAGTCACGGTGTCCGGAAAAGTTGTGTTGTCCGGAAAAGTTGAGGTATCCGGATACTTTTGCTGTTCGGTTAAAATAGGGAGTTTAGATGCTTTTAAGTATCCAATAGTCTGTGTTTTATTAAATCATGGATAGGGAATGAATGAGGATCGAATGTACTGTGGACTCGACTTAAGTTCGGGTTTGGGGTAACATTTGGGGACTAGAGTGCTTTAGAGTTCTTAGTCTTGGTAAGACTTATGTGATCAAAGTGGTAAAGCAATACTTGTATATGATTGTTTCAGATTCTGTGAAATTGAAGTGAAGCTGAATTGTTTGAGAAAAGCTTGGTGAACGTTTTGATAAGTCAAACAGGTGAGTTTTACTTCAAAATAATTTTTACTGGAATACATATATGTGTGGAATGGAGATATGATTCAGGTGTGAATATTATGTGTTTATAATATAGTAAGATATTATATTCCTATGTGCACTACACTACACAGGTGTACATTAGTCGGGTTCCGGTGTGCGGACCGATGGGTAGCCGGGTTCCGGTGTGCGGACCGGTGAGTAGCCGGGTTCTGGTGTGCGGACCGGTAATGTTGATTAATTATTAGTTGGCTTGCTACCAACTAATATGGCCAGTTGTGGAGGAATAAGGTGGAATGGGATGTACGAGTCTTGAATGGTATTTATATACGTGTAGTATATGGATGTATATGAAGAGTTTTATATAAATGGTTTTGATACAAATGTTTACTAACTTGACAGGGATTTTCTCACTAGACCATTAGGTCTAACCCTCATTTCTGTTTTAAAAATATGTATTTCCAGGTGGTGGATCGGGTAAGAACAAGTGAATAGGACAATGGGAGGATAGTTTTTGTGAAGGCTTTTGTCATGAAGTTATAGATGCGTTTTTGTACTTATGACCTTGTTGTTATTCATAATGTAATTTAATTCGCGAAAAGTTTATACTGATTTACTTCTTATGTTTAGTAAGACTATGAGACCAAATGTGAAATATGATGTAAAGACGATGAATCTATGTTATAAAATTATGTTATTTGTATATATGGAATATCGGGTTGTTACAAATTCCCATGGGGATTACTGTAAGCAAGGCTGGCGGGGTTCGACCAGAGATGTGTCCCGAGGGGTATGTCGTGATATACGAGTACCTATTTAAGATAGGCTTCCACTGGCCGTATTCGCCTCTGGCCAAGGTATTTTTGTGTGAGTTTGACCTGTCGCCAGGGCAACTGATGCCCCAGTTCTGGCGAGTCATTCTAGTCATCGAGCGACTTACTTCACACTGGGAGTGGCGTATAAAGTCACGAACGATCAATATCGTCGTTATAGTTTACTTTCAAGGCTTAAAGGTAATCGTACCTTAGTTTTGAACACTGTTGTCAATGATCGCAAATGGAGGACGAGGTATGTACTTGTGCGGGTGGCGATGCTGGATACGGACAGTGATTGGATTAGATCCGTTGACACTGCACAACCGGCGATGATGTCTCATACTGCGCAACTGGCGATGATGTCTCATACTGCGCAACTGGTGACGATGTCTCATACTGCGCAACCGGCGACGATGCCTCCCATTACCGCATTCGGCCCTTCGACAGCCGACAAAGGCAAAGGCGCGCAGACGGGCTCTGTGGGGGAAACGACAGTCAACTTCACGTTGCCGTCAGATTTCTTTGATGATAACGTCTTGGACGAGACAAAATTATTCCCCCACTTGGGAAAGTATCAGCTCCCTTCTTTCAGAGAACGTTTCAGCGGGGTTTCTCTTGAAGATATAGAGTCCCACGTTGTTGGGCTTGTGTTCATGGTAAGTCTCTCTTTCAAGTCTTGGTTTGTTTGTCATTGTCGTTGTCGTATGTTTTCTAACGATGTTTGCTTTATGATTCTATTAGGCGTTCCAAGCTTCCTTGGCATTACATGCCGAGACGTCGAAGGTTGTAGGTCTAATGGCTTCTGCCATTGAGGAAGAGGATGCAGCGTTGGGGAAGGAAAAATCCGTTCGGGAGCGTAAAGAGGCGGTGTCAGTGCGTCTTGACGATGTTCTAAATAAGCTGGAAGCCGTCAACCATACGAGGGACGAAGTGAACCCGCGCTTAAAGGAGTCCCTAACTCTGATGCACGATCAAAGGGAGAAGCTGGAGGGGATGAAAGAATCTTTGGTCATGAAGAAGAGAAAGACCGAGGAGTCTAAATCCAAGGTGGTGAATTTAGAGAAGGAGCTAGAGGAGCTGAAGGATGAGAACAAATCCATCTTCTCCTATGCCCGCCTTACTGCGCGTGCGGCAATCATACGTCGTCACTTGTTAGGCAAGAGTCCTCTGGCGTCGGCATCGGATGAGTTGTACCTTTTCTACAAAGAGGTCGGGACTGAGAGGGATCTCGAGAAGGAGATTGAGGAGGAGTGTAACATCCCGAATTTTCGTTGATTTATTTTGTGAATAATATTAATCATAAGGGTTAAGTTTGTAATTTGGTTAAAGTAAAGTTAATTGGAGATATTAACTGAAGGGTTTATTATGTCATTTCTTTAAGTAGGAGGTGTGTTTGGGAAATGAGTTATGACTCATCTGTTTTAAAAAGGATGAGGTGTCAAATTGTTGGCTTAATTAAGTTTTCCTTTGTGAATGTTTACTGAGAAATCAGTAAGAAGTCGAGAAACAGAGAAAAGATAGAGATATCGAGAGAAAAAGAAATAAGAAGGAAGAAACTGATTTTGGGGTTCTGCTGTTTGATTTAGCCTTTGTACGTGAAGCAACAGTGTTCAGACTTCATTAAGCTGTTCGATTTAGCTGCTGTAAAGGAAGGAAAAGTGTTCAGATTCCTATTAAGGTGAGTTTACTCATATCTATTTAAAATTTAAACCGTTAAAGTCGAAATAGATGGTTAAATATGTGTCTGAATGCTTTAGTACGACTTAATTGATAAATAGTAGGCTTATTTAGAAGTATTTGTGAACTGGATAAATGAAGAATACGATGAACAGTGCTTGCGAGTTTTAGAGAAAATCGCAAGAGTGGCTTGCGAATTTTGGAGAAATTCGCAACAGTGGCTTGCGAGAATTAAGAAATTCGCAGCTTTGGCTTGCGAGAATTAAGAAATTCGCAGCTTTGACTTGCGAAAATTGTAGCTTTTCGCTACAGTGGCATGCGATTTTTGTGGACTTTCAGTAGCAGTTTGAGGCTTTTATGTGGAATACAATCTGATATTTATATGCTATTTGTTATATGATTATAACTTAGAATTTGATATGAAAGCCATGATACGATAAATTGTAAAGACTTATTTATGAGTCCGATCATGTGGTTTACATTTGAGATATTGATCCCCGTGTTAAATAGCAAAGAGGGGATAGTTGAGAAGTCGAGGTGTCGAGATTAATATTTTATAGATGTTTATAGAATATGTTACGGGATATAGTATATAATATTGTATATACTTATGATAGAGTATAATGGATCCATAGGCTCTAGCTTATATGAACACATGGAATTGACGTGAGTAATCGTAATTCCAATGTGTGTACGTTGAATGTGGAATTGACGTGAGTAATCGTAATTCCAATGTGTGTATGTTGAATGTGGAATTGACGTGAGTAATCGTAATTCCAGTGTATATGTTAAATGTGGAATTGATGTGAGTAATCGTAATTCCCATTTATATGAATTAAGGAATTGATGTGAGTAATCATAATTCCTGAGTGTATGTTAAATATGGAATTGATGTGAGTAATCGTAATTCCTATTTTGCATTATTGAGAAATCATGGGATTGATGTGAGTAATCGTAATTCCTGATTTCTAAGGAAGAATAGAGATTGACATGAGTAATTGTAATCCCTACTTCCTTTCTAATAAATAAGCATGTGTAATTGCGATTTATTATGTTAGAGCATAGATCTAGAATCTGGGATTGATTCGTAGTTGGCTCTGGTTTGTGATAATATGACTTACTGAAGGTTAGTCATAGTTTTGAGTTTGGGGTAGGTTTCCGTTGTTGAGATTAAGCGCGTGTACGGTAAGATGGGTGAGAACAGGTTTGATTTATCTGTTGAGATTTTGATTGTTAAATTTTAATTTGATTTGAATATTCTCACTAGGCGAAAGCCTAATGTTTCAAGTTGAATCTTCTTACCAGGTACAAACTCCGGGAAGTAAGCGGGGATGAGAGACGAGAACTTTTGAAGGAATCAAACTTGGAGATGACAGAGGATCTAGTTGTTCTTTTGGATATTTTGGGACAGATGATTAGATAACCTAGTTAATCTGATTTTGATGTATGATTAGATTAATAGGTTATTTGATTTAGACGTTTGTTGTATATAGAAACCTTACTGATGATCCACTTGTTATATAAGTTTGAAGTTTTATGATCATAACTTGTGGAGTTTTAAAGGTTTAAATTAGCCTTGTTTTTAGGGTGTTACAAGGAGGAAGGTCTCCAGGGTGAGGCGTCAAGCAGGGACGCGACCGACGCTCCCCCTTTGCCTCAGGAAATGTCTTTGTCATTTGTTGTTTCTTTTGTTTTTACCGATCGGCCGTTTGTGGTCGAATTCCTGGATGTAAATAACAGTTTATTTATTGAATGAAACTTGGGCTTCTTTTGAACTTGCGCTTTATAAAATATCACATCGACTGTCAATTTCATAAAAAATATACAAGGAATCATGCGACTTAGGCATCTATTGTAACACAATAACTGGAACGTAAGCCAATAGACTTTTAAATCGTATATAAATATAAGCACATGCGACTAAAGCATACATTCGGAGTATGAAAAAAAAATTCTAAGTCAAGAAACTTAGATCATGAGATTGCTAGACCTCGCGATCGTACGACTAAGTCGTGCGATTAATTCGAATCGTGTGCCCCTGTAGAAGGATGATCAAGTCAAAGACCTGATCGTTTATGTCGTGCGACCTTGCGAATTTAAAGTCACATAGTAGACTTAGTGATTACGGTCGTGCGTTTCTGCGATAAAATAATATTAGAGGTTGGTCGTTGACTAGCCAACGACCCTCCGATGCTTAAGTCAGTAATTGTTCGTGATGAGAAATCGTATGAAGGAAGAGAGAAGAAATTAGGATACGTACCTTCTCAGATTATTTCTTTTATTTGACGGGGTATTTGTCCCCTGTCATTTATTATCCTATTCCTTTCAGGAGGAAAATAGGTTTTAAATGACAGATCGACACAGGGATCTTGGAAAACACCATCTATGTCTGCGTCGACTGTGTTTTCGTGCGACAAGGCAAGATAGTCGGCATACTCCTGTAGAAAAGGAATGAGTTTGTCTTTAAGGATAGGAGGACGAACCTGTCGAGACCTTTTGGTCGTGTTGTGTCTGCTAGACGGTTTACTTTTGCGGCTTCAGAGTGGATTTATAGCAATCACGAGCAACTTTCGGCTCACTCTTGATTTCTTGGATTCCCCATGGCGTGGGGAACTTCAGGGTCTGATGATACGTCGAGGGGACGACCTTCATCTCATGGATCCATGGTCGGCCTAAGATGATGTTATAGGCCGACGCACAGTCGATGACGCTGAACTTGGTCTGCTTGTTGATTCCTCCAACGTAGACTGGCAAGATGATATCTCCATAGGGGCTCGTCGCTTCTCCATTGAAACCGACCAAAGTTGTCGAACGTCGGGTGATTTCCGAACGATCGATTCCCATGGCCTTGATGGTGTCAAAGAAAATGACGTTCGTTGAACTGCCCCCATCGACCAAGACTCGTCGAGTTAAACAATTACCAACCGTGAGTTGAATGATCAATCCGTCATGATGTTTATGGTACGAGTCACCGAGGTCGTCTTGGTCGAATACGAACTTCATAGCTTCCAACTCCAGATCTCCTTTAGGCCTTGATGAACGCGGAATAGGCCGATCGTCAGGCGCTTGACTGGCGTGACGCTTGGCCGCGGAGTACGTCAGACCACATACGTCGGAACCACCGGTGATACAATTGACGACTTTCGCATGCTCGGGGGTTGACGGTCGATGGTCGCTAGTTGGAGTAACGACGTCATCGATGATATCTTTGAGATTTTCTTTCGGGACATGATATGCTAATTCCTTTTTGAGAGCTATGCAATCATCCATCACATGACCATGGTCGACATGAAAGTCACACCATTTAGATTTGTCTTTCTTAGGGTCGTCCTGATCGGACTTCTTTGGCCATCGAATAGTTGCCTGGGCGGTTTTTAGAGCTTCGACCAAATCTTTAGTGGATCCTTTGAATCCATAAGAGGATATCTTGGGGTACTGAGAAAACTTGGTCGCGGTCTTAGCCTCTGCTTTCGTCTTGAATCGGTCGTTCGAGATCTGGCGCGCGGGCTCTATTTTGGAAATTGCTTTTGTCTTGAACTCGGGCTTTTTCACACCTAACGACCTTTTGTCGTCGGTATCCTTGCGACGAAAAGCAGCGTCGTCCTCTACTCTCATGTACGCTAGGGTTCGAGCTTGGACGTCTTCAAAATTCTCCGGTGGATACTTGGTCAGGTCAGTGTATAAACCTGAGGTGTCGTCCAGACCACGCTTATAAGCTTCAATTGCAGTCTTGACGTCACAATTGCGAATGCTGATCATCTCGGCATTGAATCGATTGAAATAATTGCGGATAGACTCACTGGTCTTCTGCACGACATAATACAGGTCACTGGTCTGCTTCTCCATCTTGCGACTGCTGGCGAATTGCTGGGAGAATTGGTTGACCAATTCAGCGAACGACCCGATGGACTTGGGTTTGAGATTGATCAACCACTGGAGAGCAGGACCGGTGAGAGTCGCACCGAAGATTTTGCACATACAGACCTCCTGATACATGTGTGGGATCGAGATCGTCCACATGAGCTGTTTATACTATGCAACGTGCTCTGTTGGATCGGTCACTCCCGAATACTTAGGCGTGAAGGCGGGGACGTTGTATTTCTTCGGGACCTCGACAGTCGCGATCTCATCGATAAAGGGTGATGTCTGAAATCCTGATCGAGGTTCGACATCAACGGGCACGGCTGCCCCAGGTAGCTTGGCGAGCAAAGATAAGACGCGCTCGTTCTGATCTTCTAGCATTTTCAATCGCTGGGCGACGGGGTCATTGGGGTCGAGATTTGCCCCTGCTTGCGGATTGATTCCTGAACTGGTGCCATTGCCATGCGACGAGCCATTGGCATCTCCGTTGAAAGGAACAAAATACGGCTGCGACCCATTCTGAAACAGCTGCGACCCGTTCTGAAATGGCTGCGATCCATTATGCATGGGTAGTGGCCTTATGTGCTGAGGAGGAACCGTCCCGAACTGGGGGTTGGGGTTGAACGGTCCCGGCTGCTGGTTCTGCATGAACGGACCTGGATGCTGGGTCTGAGCGAACGGAGCTGATCCTGGACCTGGGTTATGCGCGAATGGTCGAGGACCATTCTGATCGAACGATTCTTGGCCTGGATTCTGAACGAATGGCCTAGGACCGTTCTGAGGTCCAGAGGGATTCCTTAGTCGTGCGATCTCCTCGGCTGCTCTACGGCTTTGCTCCGCCATGGCATTGATTTGATTTCGAGCGACTTCATGCTCCTGGTAAATTTGGGCAATGACATGCTGCTGATTTCCAGGGGCTGTCATTTTCCTGAAACAGAGAACAAAGAAAACTCCAAGAAACCGTTAGTAAAACGCACGTTTGTCGAAGATTTTCTCTAGATGAGGTCCCACGGATGGCGCCAAACTGGTAATGCCAAAAATCGCACCAAAGGGATAACTTAAGGTCGATGTGGACTTTAACAACTAAAGAAAGGAATCGTTCGACAAAGGCATGCGACAAAGACAAAAATGTAAATGAGACAGAGGATTTGATGACGCAGGAAAAACTTCAACGAGGAAAAAACCTGCGGACGACAGTGGATGTCGTCGCTGCACTATGGTCGCTAATCAGGGGCGATGTCCTTGGTGTTCCGGGTGTCGATCGTACAGAGATTACAATACAAATGAAGGGAAAGACTTCGAAATGTAAAGTACAAGTGTTTGAAATGTAAAAACAGTGTGCGTCGTGTGAAAACAATGAATAAACAGTTGGTCGAGAGTGAAAGTCGTGCGTCGGGAGCAATTCTTCGAGTGAGAGTTCTTTGCTTGTAGTGTTCTTCTGAGCTGGGATGTTTATCTTCTATTGTTCGATGTTCGGTGTTCGATCTTCGGTGTTTGGTCCCTGGAACTGAAGTTGAACTTGATCTTTTATAACCTTCGGGTGCTTTGATTAGCTCATTGATTGCTTTGATAACAGTCATAACGGTCGCCAGTTGTAACTCTTCATAATTGCTCTTCGTCGGTTATGACCGTTGCCCATTAATGACTTTGACTCCTACATTAATCATTGAACAAACGTAACAGTCGTATAACGCGTTAGCAGGTCGAGGTCGCATGATTCTATGCGACGGTCGTGCGAAGTAGGCGACGTCGAGGTCGAGTGTCGTGAGGAACTCTCGACTTACCTTTTAGGAGGGACGACTGAGGTTTTTTAGGTCTTTGTCGGGGCCTTATCTTAATCCAAGATATAGTTCATAATACGCGTCTTACCTTTTCTGGTCGTGGTCGAGACCTGTGAAATTTTGCCCAAACAACAGATCATATACATGGTCTTGTATTTCGACAACGGTCGTATGCTCCATAAGACCGACGTCCTGAACTTAAGACGGTCTTACGATTACACTAATCATCAATGGTTAACAGCCGTTTCTTTTGTTCATTAATGCAGGTCTACAAGCCATTATGATACAACGGTCAATAACGGTCGAGCTCTTAATGACATTAAAGACTCGACAGTGGTTACAAAGACAATCATCAAAGCGCATTTAATGTCGGCAACGGTTACAACACCAACCATTAACCTCATTAATGATCGGCGAAACCTATATAAAGGCACGCTCCAGCCTCGAGCAAGGGGGAGGACGATTTTCATCAAGATATACAACGACATTTCACATCTACTTCTATATTTTCTCTTTCGCATTCGAGCACACGTCGCTGACGCAAGTACCGCACGACAACAGTTCAAACCGCATGACAACAGTTCAAGTCGCACGACAGCAGTTTGTTTCGCACGTTTAAACACACGACGCACACTATTTACACACGACTAAGTGTATTTTTATTCCATTTGTAACTTATTGTACACAAATCACTTGTAACACGAGGACTTTCGCCCCTGTTTGGCGACTATAGTGCACTGTCGACTCTCACGGAGTCGACCGCGGTTTTTTCCCTCGTTTTGGGGTTTTCCGCGTCACCAAATCTCTTGTCTCTTTTACTTTTTTTCTCCCAATTGTGTTATTTGGCCTGAGATACATTTCTTTAGTTGTTAAATGTCCACATCGACCTTAAGTTGTACTTTGGTGCGATTTTTGGCATTAACAGTTTGGCGCCATCCGTGGGACCCCATCTAGAGAAAATCTCAAGCCAACACACACACCGCTCTAATGATCTTGTAAAGTCTTTCAGGTAAATGGCAAACTATCAAGATCCCCTGATTCAACTTCAATCGGAATTGAATGCGGCTCGAAACCAGATTCAAGCCCTGATAAAAAAATGTTTCGTCAAAAGTATCGCATGTATCGCATCATCCAAGGGACTCGGGGGCTCGGAACACCCTTCACAAACTGAAAAAATACCACATTCGATTTCAAAAGTCCTCGGAAAAAGGCGCTTATCGACTCCATGTTACGGTAACTGTGACGTCCCATTTAGAACAACTCTATATATATATATATACTCTAAGTATATTCTCCTCGTTAATTATTTTGATCTAATATATGATCGTTGATTCAAGTATCAAAAGATCATTGGTCAAAACCAACGACCACCCCCGATTTTACATTACATGCTCGTAAGATAATATGAACACAGGTCTTACGATTTACATCGTGAGAAACCAAAGTCTCTACGACTTAAAAAAGCACAGGTTGCAAATTATAGTCGTCAATAAAAGACGACTCGCATTTTTTCTCATGATCGCCAGTGATGGCAAACGCAGGTTAAGATTTATAGTCGTCAATAAAGGACGACTCGCATTTTTTCTTATGATCGCCAGTGATGGCAAACGCAGGTTGCGATTTATAGTCGTCAATAAAAGACGACCCACATTTTTTGTGATCGCCCGTCACGACAAACACAGGTAAAAATCCTCGGTCGCCAATAAAAGCGACTCGCATATTGAAATCTCATCGCTAGTCATGGCATATGTCGTCAATAAAAACGACTTGTACATTGAATCTCACAATCACCAGTCATGGTAAGACGCATGTCAAAACGCAAAAGTCGCCAATAAGTGCGACTCGCACATTTTAAACTCAGGGTTGCCAATAAAGGCAAGTCGCATGATTAACCGTATAATCATAAGCAAGAGTCTTTCAAGAAGGCGACTACGTCCTCCGACGAGTGTTCCAAAGTACTCAAGAGCATAATGCAAGAAAAGCTTTTCACCAAGTGGCAAGGTCCTTATCGTATCTCAGAAGTCGTGGGTAAAGGTGACTATCGGCTCCAAACCCTCGACGGTCGAGATATCCCATGCAGTTGGAATGCAACGCATCTGAAAAGGTATTTCTTCTAAGTCCTTTTCCTTCTTTCATACGATTTTTTATTCATCACGACGATTACTGACTTAAGCATCGGAGGGTCGTTGGCTAGCCAACGACCGACCTCTGACATTGCTTTATCGCAGGATCACACGACATAAGTTACTAAGTCTATCATACGACTTCAGTAAGATCGCACGATATAAACAATCAGTTTTATTAGTTGACTCAATTGTATAACTACAGGAACACATGATTCAAGTTCATCGTATGATCAAATCACACGATCGTAAGGTCTAGCGACCCCACAATCTAAGTTCTTTAACTTAGAAAAATTTCATATTGTGAATGAATGCTTTGATCGCATGCGTCTATGTTTGCTTATACGATTCAAAAATACGAAAGTCTTATGACTTACGTTATAATCGTTATATTACAATGGATGCCCAAGTCGCACGACTTCTTGTTCATTTTGTACTTAATGAATTTTGACAGTTGATACTACATCTGTCCATGACATGTACTCAGGTTCAATAGAAAGGTAAAAATTTTACCGATTATCGCTAAAGCAAAACCTACACAACGTAACATAGGTCTCTAGCGACCGTATCGGCTGTAAGCGCCAGATCATAGGTCTCTAGCAACCGTATCGGCTGTAAGCGCCAGATCTTAGGTCTCTAACGACCGTATCGGCTCAGAACGCCAGATTATGGGTCTCTAACGACCGTATCAGCTCGAACGCCAGATCATAGGTCTCTAACAACCGTATCGGCTCGAACGCCAGATCATAAGTCTTTAACGACCATATCGGCTCTAAACGCCAGATCACAAGTCTATAACGACAGTATCGGCTCGGAACGCCAGATCATTGGTCTATAACGACCATATCGGCTCTAAACGCCAGATCAAAAGTCTATAACGACCGTATCGGCTCGGAACGCCAGAACATAAGTCTTTAACGACTGTATCACAAGATCCTTAAATTTTATCTTGGTTCGATCACCTTATGATCACCGCCAAGCTTTATTTCGGACCAATCGTCTTACGATTGACTCCCGACCCATACGTATCATTTTGATAAAGATCGTCTTACGATCACCGTCGGTTCCTTACGTTTTAAGGTCGTCTTACGACCGTCAGATGAACACCACAAGTATCTTGAACATTAAAGGTCATCATTCGATCGTCGCAACTTACTTAAACACCATCGACTGGACTCACGATTTTAGCTAACCAAGTCGATTTTCTTAGCAAAAGTGACACGTCTCCGTATAAACACATTTTACTTTGGTACGAGATATGAAATTCAAATGGCTTTGAAATTCAAATCTCGGGGGGGCTAACTGTTTGGGTAAAAAATCACACCCTCGACCGACCTGAGGAATTCCTTCGGCATGACCCATGGACTTCGATTACCCTAATGCCTACAAAAGTCATACCCCTGATCGATGAAGGTAATACCCATTATTGCCTTATCCCCGACATACGATAGTTGATTATTAAAAGACATCTTGCGTCAATAGTCATTCAAGACAGTATCTTACATCTAATGATCGCACGTCGCACATCGCTAGTCTTACGTCACCAACCTTATGTCACTAGTCTTATGTCGCCAGTTACGACTCGTTGGTCTTACGTCGACGGTCTCCTGTCGTCAGTCTTATATCGCTCTAGTCCTGCAACATCATTATCATCTTGGTCTTACGACCTAGTGGTCTTACGACATTTTTATCCTAGTCTCACGACATTTTTATAAGACCATTCCTATACTAAGATAAGGTCTTACAAGACATTTACAGTCATATACATGGTCTTGTATTTCGACAACGGTCGTATGCTCCATAAGACCGACGTCCTGAACTTAAGACGGTCTTACGATTACACTAACCATCAATGGTCAACAGCCGTTTCTTTTGTTCATTAATGCAGGTCTACAAGCCATTATGATACAACGGTCAATAACGGTCGAGCTCTTAATGACATTAAAGACTCGACAGCGGTTACAAAGACAATCATCAAAGCGCATTTAATGTCGGCAGCGGTTACAAGACCAACCATTAAAGCTCATTAATGACCGGCGGAACCTATATAAAGGCACGCTCCAGCCTCGAGCAAGGGGGAGGACGATTTTCATCAAGATATACAACGACATTTCACATCTACTTCTATATTTTCTCTCTCGCATTCGAGCACACGTCGCTGACGCAAGTACCGCACGACAACAGTTCAAACCGCATGACAACAGTTCAAGTCGCACGACAGCAGTTTGTTTCGCACGTTTAAACACACGACGCACACTATTTACACACGACTAAGTGTATTTTTATTCCATTTGTAACTTATTGTACACAAATCACTTGTAACACGAGGATTTTCGCCCCTGTTTGGCGACTATAGTGCACTGTCGACTCTCACGGAGTCGACCGCGGTTTTTTCCCTCGTTTTGGGGTTTTCCACATCACCAAATCTCATGTCTCTTTTACTTTTTCCTCGCAATTGTGTTATTTGGCTTGAGATACGTTTCTTTAGTTGTTAAATGTCCATATCGACCTTAAGTTGTACTTTGGTGCGATTTTTGGCATTAACAATATCCTTTGTTTCAGGTGTCGATCGTACAATGATTACAATACAAATGACTTGAAATGTAAAAATAACAAGTGTATCGAGTGTAAAACAAGTGTGTCATGTGCTAAAACTGATGGTCGAAAGCGTAAGTCGGGCGTCGAGAGCGATCACTTGAGAGAAATTCCTTTGCTTCAGATGTTCTTGAGTACGCAGTGTGCTTCTGGAATTCGATGGTGATAGATGATCCGCAAATGATAGCTTTGTCCTTGTATTTATAGTCTTCGAGTGCTTTAATTGATTCGTTGAATACTTCATGTAACTGTCGTAACGGTTTGCTGACTTTAATGCTCATAACTTACCTCGTCGGTTATAGCCGTTGATCATAAATGAAGTTTGACCTGCATTAAACGATGAAAACATAACAGAAATGTCGCATGTTAGTCAGTCGAGGTCGTGTATTTCCACACGTCGGTCGAGTGTCGAAAGGTACTTTCGACTATGGCTTCGGTCCAAGGACAAAGTGTTGATGATTTAACTTTGTTACAAGAGAAGTGTAATAAATGTCTTTAACGTATGGGTCGTGGTCGAGGCTGGTGGATTTTTACCCAAACAAGTAGTATGGCGTAGGCTATGTTGCGGTTGAAGGCGAATGCATGGAACATCCGAAGGGTTGGAAGGTTGCATTTGTCAAGCCCGGTATGCTTTGACGTCATGCATCTGTTGAATATTGAGCAAAGGGTGTACCATACTGGTGGTAGGTGCTTTCGTAAGAATTTGGAGGAGACGGTTACGACAGGGTTATTTGGGTCTTGGTAGCCTAAGCTTTGGATATCGGCGTAAAGTTGGGCTTCGGGTACCATGTCATCAAAGTTTTGGTTAAAGGGTAGGTCTAAGGCTAGACGGAGTCGTTTGAGGGTAATTCGAGCATCGAAATGATCGACTCGAGCACTAAAGTGTGAACCCCGTCGATGTGTAGGTGGATGATACTGTAGTGTGTGCCAAAACTGTTGTAAGTATATGAGGGGCACAGTGACTACCTTCGTGAGCACTGTTCGGAGAGGATGGCCGCGGATGATCTCGATGATGATTTGATGGTCGAACACCACGTCGAGATCAAGGTTGTGGTTGTTGTCGTGAAGGGCAAGATGGAGATTTCTCAGTAGAAGCTCCGCATCTAGATCTCGGGCGTTCACTGACGGATGTGACGACCGGTGTGACGGCATGATGGTGTTCTCGTCAGAGGAATGGCCGTCATTATGAGCCATCTGAACAGTGATCAAGTTTAGAACATTTCCAAAAAATGGTTTTTTTCTTCAAAAAATTTCCAAAAATTTGCTAAGTGTTGGAACTATCGCAACTGACTAAGATGTTGTCGCAACCCACGACCTTTTCGCAATGAAGGACTTGCGAGGAACGGTTATCGCAACAAACTAGTTGCGACAAGATGTTATCGCAACACGCAGGTTGCGATAAGATGTTATCGCAACTAAAAGGTTGCGATAGATATGAAGAACAGATGGTTGCGACAACGATGAACACGATGAATACTTAAGGTTGCAATATCTATGATCCTCAGATATTTTCTAAGTGTTTAAACCTAGAAAATGACATTTGTGCCCAAAAACTTGTTTCTAGCCTATTACAGTGAGTTCGCAAGACGCACAGGAGTAAAACCCTATCGATTTTATCTACAATAACACATGTACACAACGATTTAAAGTTCGAAAAAGTAAACAGTCAAAACCTAAAACCCTAATATGAACTTGAAATTGACATATGAGCATGAATCTTCAGATAAACTCAAATGAAAAATTAAGAGAATGTACCTCGAATGAATGCGATCACACTGAGATCGATTTGAACACAACAAACACTTGGACGAAATCAATAGCCAATTGCAGTTCGTAGATAGAAAGTTGAGAGAGTTTTGAATGGTTTTGAACTGAGATAACGAGTGAACTCTTCCTTTTATACAACTTGAGACAAAGGACATGTGGCACGATGTGATTGGTCCAAAGGTTGACCGCCACAGTGTCAGGTTATCGCAAGTACAAGGTTGCGATAACCCTCCTTGTTGTCGCAATGAACATGTTGCGATAGATGTTCAACCTTATCGCAACAGATGGTTGCGATAAGTTACTGTTCATTGGTTCTTATCGCAACAGATGGTTGCGATAAGTTACTGTTCATCAGTAACACTTGGGCATTTTTTTCCAGATAGAATTTGAAAAGATTTTATCACATTGGAAGATGTCCAACTTCCAATTGATTCAGCACTCAAGGTTTTAAACACGGTTTTCACTCCCCCTTAAATGATGCATAGATTTGAAAATTTGTTTTCATCATTTAAGAGTTAGTGTTTAAAACAAATCAGAACACTTACCTTGGCTTTTCGGAAGCAACAGTCACAATGGAACTATACTTACAAGATCTGGCCGTTATGCACACTCCCCCTAGATTTGTGCATATGATCTGTTCTATAACTCCCCCTGAAACCAAGAACATACCTTTGTGCAGATACAAGTATCATAACAAATCATAGATAAGATAGTAAGAGAAGAGAAAAAAGAACAAGTTGAAGAAATATTTATAATACAACTAGGATATGAAAATTTAAATAACATATATTGAGAATAGAATATGATGAAAATTTGAGTGTATCAATCTAGAAACTAAGTCTAGATTGAGATACAAATATTTCCATCTATTATATAATCAATATATGGAAGTTAAACTTTCATATTCAGCATGCCGAGCTTGGATACTAGAAAATTGAAACGTTTTTCATCCAAGGCTTTGGTAAAGAGATCGGCAAGCTGATACTCAGTTGTAACAAAATACAATTCAACAGTTCCTTTCTCAACATGATCTTTTATGAAATGATACCTTATGTCAAGGTGTGGTTTCAGTAGCTCCTTTTCCACAAAGTTGCTCTCTCTCTCTCTCTAAGCTTTTCCACCAAGTTGCTCAGCAGCTCCTTTCTACCAGTCATGTGTTTTGAGAAACCGGAATCCAAATACCACACATGACTGGCCTGCAAAAATGGAATTTAAACAACTTTTGGTACCCATTGCCAATTGGGTCCTATTTGATTAGTTGATTTAGACTTGACATTATGTTTTCTATAACCGGTTTTAAAATAATCATTTGAATAAAACCAACGGTTATAGTCAGATTTGCAGATAAAATCATCCACACCACAAGAAGCACAACAAATTTGATCACGTGCCAAATTAATCAGTTGCCGCATTGAATAAACCTTGTAAGGGACTACAAGTTTTCGTCTATTGCCAACATCATAATTAATAACATTTGAAACAAAATTGTCTTTCTTGGAATTTAAAACATTTAAAGTAACATGGGATGATTTGATCTGGGCCACATCCTGTGTGGACTCCTTTATTCTCCACTCAAGGCGCGTGTTGTTTCTCAAATTACGATCTGAAACACCAGACAAATAGGAGTCGTAAGCTTTTGAATTTTGAGCTTGAAAAGAATTAACACGCTTCTTTCTTTTTGTTTTTGTTTTCTTTTTCTGTAATGATTGTTTTGATTTAGATTTAGAGTAATAATCATTAACAGAAATTTTCTCAGCTGATGTTGAAGATTCCCCTTTTAAGATAATCTTTTCAGGTTCCTCTTCTTTGATTAGAAAGTCAGTATGATCTGGAAGTTTGGCACTAAAGTCAAAATGAACAGGCACTTCACATACAGCTTTACCTTTGTCCTTGCCAACATTCTCACTATCACAATCAAACTGACTCTTCAATGGAGACGGAAAGATACCATAAGACGTTGGATAAAGAAAACTCTTTTGTTCTTCTCGAAATGCTTTATCTTCTTCTGTAGGGATATATATATCTCAGGGTCAAGTTGACTATCCAAATCCCAAGGTTCAAAATCATCTTGGTCATCAACTGTCCAGCCCCTCAAGATAGTATTTCCCATAAAAGCTTTGCATGAGGAAACATCTGAATCTGAAGAATGTTTTTCTTTTGAAATTTTTTCCTCAGATATTTCCACAAGTTTTGTTTTCATTTCTTTTAAGCTTTCCGAAAACACTGTGATCATAACTTCCTTTTCGATCTCAAAAGCAAGCTTCTCGTCATTTCTGACTTCGTCAATAGTACTTTTGATCTTGCTTTCGAGGTCCATGAGTTTTTGTTCAAGAACCATTGGTGGAAAATACCTTTTACCTTCCAAAATAGGTTTTTCAGTATTATCCTTTTGTGTATTTTCCGTTTCCTCCGGTTCTTTAACAATATAGCTCTCAAAGTAATCATTTGGTAAGGTTGTTTCTTTATTTAATGCCTTTGCATTATCAGGACCATACCAAAAAGGAAGTTGCATTTTAACAGTGGTTTTTCTTTTTATTTCTTCCTCAGCCTCATAGTCTTCACCATCCATTTTAAGCCATTTAATTTGATAGTTAGAATGTATTGCAAGTTCAATCCATTCAAATTTATAAAGAGTGGGAGATTTTATTAAAGCATTTCTCAGGTACTGTGGATTGTCATACCCGATACCCCACTTTGAATAGAAATATCTGAACTTACTTGGCTTATGCATGTGAATTGTTTGTTCAGTTTGACCTGCTTTGTACAGTTTATTTTCCAGATCTTTGACATTTTCACACAACTCATTATTCCTATCTTTATAAGCATGTAAAAGATTTTCAAACTCACAATTCTTGGTTTCCGAACTCATTAATTTATCTGATAGTTCAGTTATTTTATCTTGAAAATATGCATGACCAATATCGAACTCAGTCTTCTTCTTTTCTAATTCTTTAATTTGATTGTCTTGTTCAATTAGTCTTTCCCTTAGAGTGGAAATTATTTCATCTGTTGTGTTCTGGTCAGTTGTTAGTTCTTCTAACCTCTTTGTTAAATACGCTTGTTGAATAAAGAATTGATTATAGAGATCGGGATGTACCTCATTTGAAGTAGACTCTGACCCTTCATCATCGGCGTTTCTGGTCATGAGGCACATCTTGTTTTGAGTCGGTTTCTCATCATCTGCTTCATCATCCGTCTGATCAAGCCAGTATTCTTCTTCAACCAACAGTGCAATCCCCGATTCTTTCTGTTCAGCAAGCATCAACTTATTCTTGTAATAATTAGAATCCTTCACTTTCGGCTTCCAACATTCTTTTGAGAATTGACCAGTCTTCCCACAATTGTAGCACTTCGGTGCTTCATCCTTCTTCTCAAATACCTTCTTCTCTTCTGGCCTCTTATACTCTTCTTTCTTATACTCATCCTTCTTGTCATCAAACCTCTTGCTCGATTCAACATGTGCTTTATGCTCGAAGTTCTTTGAGCCAGATGCATACCTTTGACTGTTAGAACTGGGGCTTTTCCCAAATTGTCTTTGAAAAGATCTGGTAAGGAATATCAAAGAATTCTTCATACTTTCAACATCATTTATCCCATCTGCTTCATTCTTTTCCTCATCAGACTGATTACCCACATTCTTTGAGTATTTTCTGTTAGACATTAAAGCAAGTGGATCTAACTCTTCTTCCTTAACCTCTCTTTTCTCTTCCTTCTTCTCTTTCTTTTTTTTCTTAGCTCTCTTTGCATCAGCATCATCTTCATCCTGCTTCAAGGTTTCGTACATCTGTTGTAGAGGCAACTCATCTAACCTAGCATTATGTTTCATTCGATGAGCATACTTCTTCCATTCGGGTTGAAGAACACTCAGGAATTTCATATTGTGCTCGATTATAGATTTGTTTATATTGTACCTATTCAGCTCATTCAAAAAAGTAGTGAATTGGTCATAAGCATAATCAAGAGCCTCTCCTTCCTTTTGTTTAAAATTTTCATATGTGTTGATGGCGTTAGAGATTCTCATCTGGTTCTCTATTTCAGAACCTTGATACAGCTTTGTCAGTTCATCAAACATGGTCTTCCCAGAATAATTTTTGCTATCCACCTTTCGATAAATATCGTTGGTTAAGGCTTGAATAACTAGGGACTTTGCCATTTTGTCTCCATATGCCTTATTCTTCTATTCAGGAGAATAATGTAATGGTAGAACCTCAACCAAGTCTGGAATTAGGTCACCATCAGTAATAAGTCCTCTTCTCATTTGTTTCTCCATGGGGCCATTCTTAAGATAATTAGAAATAAATTCCATGTTCTCTTGTCGCTCAACATAATCGATGAATTTGTCTTTCCATATCTTAAACTCCTTGGGAAAAAGAACAAGTGGTTTGTCCTTCGACCCAATAGTTAAGATGTCTCTCGCTGTCATATTAGATTACTTGTTGATGATCGTTAAGTATTCTTTAGATTCAATTAGTAACAATTAACTTCACACTGACTTGTCTCAACCCATTGTCTGTCTCAACCCACTTCTTGTCGCAATACACTTCTTGTCGCAACCAAGGACTTGTCGCAACACAACAACTTGTCGCAATTAACAAGTTGCGAAAGTATCCAACAAAAATTCTTATCGCAACTGAGGATTGCGATAAGTACTGTTCAAAATCATGTAGGTTGCGAAAGTTGAGACTTGTCGCAACAGATAGTTGCGATAGTATACTGTTTACGATGAAAAATTGCGATTACAACGGCTTGTCGCAACAGAGGGTTATGATAGTATATTGTTCACTTCTAGTAGACTGCGATAGTTATGAATCACTGAATGTTGCGAAAGTTATGAATATTCAAAGGTTGCGAAAGTTATGAATATCCACAAGTTGCGATAGTTTTGAATATGCAGAAGATCGTGAGTCGATTCTTCAAAAATGATTGGATTGCTTTGAAATTTGATACGCAGGTTCGCAACAGTATTCTGGACAACTTTAATTCTTCAAGTTTTTTCCAAAAACCACTAGAACAGTGATTTCTAAACCAAAACATAAGGTTTTCTTCAAAAAGTCCGAAAAACTAGTTTGCACAAATTGAGACAGATCCTGGTGTAATTGCGGAATCAAAACACACAGGGATGATAATCAAACACTCCTAGATCAATTCTAATCCATTTGAAGCACTCAAATGGCTAGAATCAATAAGAAATGGATGAAAAAATGAAGAACTCTCAAAATTGCAAAAACTCTCAAAATACTAATCTGATCTAAATGAAATACTATGCTCTGACACCAATTGTGATCCCAGAACAAGTAATCAAACTATGTATAACAATCAGATGGCCACCAATATATTGAATGAAGAACAATCACAAAGTACAAAGATGAATTCTAGAGAGAAAGACTGTGTGTGTGTACTTGTGTGAAAAGGAATTGGATGACCTAATTAGAAAAACTAGGCATAGAAAACATTATATAGTGCAGTGGTTGATCGCCCTGGGTGATGTGGTGGAATATCCCATCCACTCAGTGTTCGATCCCAGGCGTCCTCAACATTGATAAGACATCTTTAAGTTTCAAATTTGCCAGGGATTAGTCCGGGATGTGCCTGGGATACCCTTCCCAAAAAAACATTATATACTATGAAACATTAGCAATTACAATATTAGTCCATCTACATAGTACAACTTAGAATATTAGGCACTAACATAAGCTGACAAGCTAAACTTATCCTATACAGGAAGTTACAACAAAGTAGAGATTAATTCTCTAGTTTATCTATTATCTGTTACAGAGACTTGGGTTAAAGTAATACATTTAAGACTATCATATAGGAATTCATTGTAGATATAGAGTTATCTTTCTGGGTATAAGTTGGTGAACTTCTATATCAGATAAATCTTGAGAATACTGCATAGGATGTCATATGAATGTTCAAAGTGTTTCTCATGTGATCAAAGTATGATAACATATGTCTTCGACTTGAGGATATATAGAAGAGTACTATGTTAGCTCTAATTACAATGTAACTGATCAGTAACTGAATACCATGAGATGAGACTATAATTGTCAAAAATGGATTTGTCTCTCCAACATGACGAGAGTAATGCATCTGAACCCCTTGCAAGCATGCATGCTATCGTAACCCAACATAAACATAATATGACGCATTGGAAGGATGTAAAGACCATTTTCAGGTACTTGAAAGGAACTCTATACAAATGGTTCATATTCGATTACAATAAAGTGAGTCTAGTTCGATCAATTTCTACGACTTTGTGTAAGTCGACCTGGAGATGTGATTTAGAATTTTGGTGAGAGAATTACTAGTCGGGGAACACTACAACAAAATTGGTTTTATAGGACCCCTAAAATGTTATGTGTCCTAATAATATATTTTATTAGACTAAAGTGTATAATACACATGTTTTAAGTGCTTTAACTAGTTTTGTAACACGCTTTTAATACGACATGTTATAAAATAAGGTGTCTTATTAGTTATTTTATAACATTATTTGAAAAATGTCTTATAAATACAAGTGTCCTATAGAACATGGGTTTATGGGACACTTTTGAAATACTTAATACGACATGTTTGTCCTATAAAATAGTAATACGGCACTTTATTTTTAAAATGTCTTAAAATTTTGTTAAGACGCTGAAAAGTGTTCTATAAACTCATTGTAACACTTTTAAATAGAACATTTTTTAGTTTGGTCATATAAACGTAAATTCTATAAACTATTCTATTATAACGCTTAAACATTCTAGGGTCGTAAAGCCAATTTAGTTATGGTGCAAGGTGAGCTGAGCCTACCAACCTAAAGTTGTCGGACCAAAAGTCGCACGCAGGCACCGGTAGATTTAGCCTGAATATTTAGGCTCGTGTTTTATAACGCTCATAATACGCTCTTCTTGGACGAATGTAGAGGATTTTGGGCGATCTTTCATTTATGATTTCTACTATAATCTTCTAAGGTAACATCCCCTTTTTATTCCTCATCGATTACCAACGTATAAGCTTCCGTTTCTTTCCTATAAGTGTACGTTATCAAATCGATAGTACACTACAAAAGCAACATTACCAACGGTCATTTCCGGTGGATTTTCTGTCGGAAATAATTCCGGCAGATTTCTAGAGGAATGAACAAAAGTCAACAGTCGCATAAATCTGTCGCAAATCCGCCACAAATCCATCACTAGATTTTTTTAAATATATATATCCTCGTGAACATTTGTGAAGGCTTTGTGACGCAATTCCTCTCCGCCACAAATCAGTCACAAATGTTTGCTAAATTTAAATTAAACGACTTAACTAAACTAATTAGCAATTAATTAACCAAATTAGAAATTAATTAAATTATTTAATTTATACTTATAAACTAATTATACATTAATATTATTTCCAACGGATTTCCCACAAAATTTAATTTGATTTTAATTTAATTAATTTTCGTCGAAAACCCATCGAAGATAATAAATTAAAAGTCGGAAGGAGAAAATTAGAAATTGGTATTTCTGGTGGACACCCACATCCGTCGGAAAATACAAATATATCAAATATTATAAATTAATGTTTATTTTTAGTGTTTTGTATTTTCCGACGGATGTGGCCGGGTGTCTACCGAAAATACGTTAAATATTTTTATTTATATTTTTATTCATTTTATGAACTTTGTGGCAACCATCGGTCAGGGGAAGCAAGAAAGGCTGACTATACGGCTTTGGGAACACCTCTGATCCCAATTTGGTCTTGACCGGGGTACCCTTACAGGGATACACGAGTTATGCATCGTCTTCTAATGCGTGGGTGTGTACCTAATTTTCCTTTGATGTTTATCTATTTTGTATATAACTCTTATTAAAATTCTAACTGTGTCTTGTTTTTTTGTAGATTCAAGCATTAGAGAGGGACTTGGATGAGATGTGTTGAGCAGAAGAGGACCGCAAGAAGCAGTATGAGGACATGATGGAGTTGGTGAACATGTTTATCTAAAGTCGGCAGTTTCCTCCTCCCTTGCCGCCAGAGTTTTGATATTTGTTTCTTATGAACTATTTCCATACTAAACAATTGAAACAATTTGTATTTATTCTTCCCTAATAATTGTTGATGGACTTTAATTAATGTATGGTATTTGATTTCCGTTTTTAGTAGTTTTTCTTAACATTTAAAGAATTTTAAAAATTGTAAATCATTTTTTCTTTTTTTAAAATATACAGGTTATTTCGGGGGAATATCCGCAGGTGAAATTTTCCATTTTTTTTAAAAATAGAATCACATTTCCAGCGGAAGGTTTCCGGCAGATTTCGTCGAATATTCCGTCAGATTTTTTTATTAAATATTTTATTGATTAAATTAAAATACTATTTTTTTTAAAAAAAATTAAATTACCAACGGATTATCCACCTGAATCCGCCGGAAGTTTATTCAATCTAATTAAGTTAACTTGATTAAGACACTTATTTTTAACAAAAATGGAGAATATAAAGCCGCAGATTTTCAATGGAAATATCCATCGAAAAAAGATTCTGCGACAAGGAATCTTGCAACAGTCGAATTCGTCGTACATGTCGACGAATATTTATGTCAGAAAAGGCAAACTGTCTTGTAGTGATAGAAATACAAGTCAAAAGTTATTACGTGTTCATGTTTTTACATTCCACCAAACATGCTACACTTGGCTCAAATAAATATAGGCCCCATGCCCCCACTTCCATCTCTCATGCATTAACAAATTTGATAATATGATAGTTGCGGTGAAAAATCCAAAATCATCATATATATGTCAAACAATTTTATTGGTGGAGATGGATGACATGTCTTTTTCAAGTAATCATGCACACACATTAAAAGATGTGACAATGTTAAAATATCAATCAACCAAGTTTATTTGTTATCCACAAATTAAAAGAAAGAAAAAAACAAATAACAAACATCCCATGACACTTTACACATTCACGTGGTTGAGGGCCACTCTACATCGCTTTCTGTTCACTTTACTCTTTCGAGCCCGTTTGCTTTTTTGAAAAAACCTCTTAATACCTCTGAAAGTCTGAATCGGTCAGACGTTGAATATCATGTTGAACTTCTTTATAGTATAGGTACCTATTTTGTAACTTCAAAAAGAAAAATGATACATGTTGAATATCATATGAGGTGTAGCTTTGTTATGTGGTTTCTTGACAAAACGTGTCAACTTTAGGGTGGTTTTAAAGTTTAAATATAAAGTTAGTTATATTGTTGTTGAATGGAAAAAAAATGCATATTTCTTTCGATCTCAAAGTTGCTTAGGATTTAGACGAGAACCAGAAACAGAAACAATCATATTTTCAAGATTGTGGAATAATCTTGACGGTAGATGGAATTTTTAAGCAACAACATTAATAAGGTGAGTTTGCTTTTAATCATTTTCGAACTGGAATGCATTTATTATAAAATGGTTGATTTTATAATATGAATGATATCGGTATGTGAGAGTTTGTTATAAATGGTTATGTTACGGTATTGCACTATCGTGTTGTGCTAGAACGCCAGCAACGCTTATCGTGCTGTGCTAGAACGTCAGCTTCACTATTATCGCGATGTGCTTGAACGCCAGCAATATTGTGAGATGTTGTGCTTGAAGGCCAACGGAGTGAATTGTTGAGTTGTGCCTGAGTGCCAACGATTGGATAAATTGATCAAATGTTTTATATAAACTGTTTTAATACATGGTTTTATATAAATTGGTTTTATAACGGTCTTGAAATGACAGGGATTATCTCACTAGACCATTTGGTCTAACCCTCATTTTGTTTTCAAAATTATGTATTCCAGGGTAAGCTCGTGGGTGGAAATAAAGGGATTGCTAGCTTGGAAAAAAGGGTATTTGAGAGTGGATTCATTTACCGGTTTGCTAGTATTGTTTGGGTTATTTATATTATTTTATCAGTTTGGGTGATCGGAGATCGGTAAGAATATATAAATATTTGGTTAGAATTTATTATTGCGATTAGAAATATTCATACCGTCGTTGTATTTGAGACGATTCTGGGAAGATTGTATCATCCGATCAGTTTAAGATAATTATTGGTTGGTTTCTGTATTTGTGGCGATTTATGATTTTTAAGGTGATTTTCTGAAGACTGGGTCGTTACACATTGTAGGGTCATGACCCTCATGTTTTCAGTTTGCGTAGCGGTTTAAGATTATTAAAAATGTCTCCATTTTAAGCCTTGGGCCTTGCTATTTTCCATTTTTTCTTAGAAACTCTATGCTTCAATTACGAAAGTAAAAATTTATGAATATCGTATTAGGTTATTGTCTCACTTAGTTAGGGTTAAAGATGCTAAAAAAATTCTAGCTTAAAGTCAGGCTGAAGAAGCCCCGTCCAAATAATTAAGCACAGGCATTGGACAAACCAATTATATTCATTTGAATGCTTAGTTAAAATCACACTAGAAACTTATTGGTTCAAAAAACCTAAACGCAACATGTTCACATCCAAAACCCGACCTCGTTTTTTTAATCACTAAAACGGGTTTAGATAATCCGGTAGAACTTGTGAATGTAAAAATGGAGGCCATAGGTTGGAGACCTACATGGGCCAAAATAATCTTGTTTATTTTGTTTTATCTTTAACATTTAGAAAAAAAAAAGTATTACATCAAAAATCCAAATAAATTAAATCTAAGTCGAGATACTATTTTATGATATGATGTTATTTGTTGACAACTAGGTTTATGATATGATGTTATTTGTTGACAACTAGGTTTATGTAATTCTATCCTCTGGTCCCTAAGTTATAATGACCATATTTCCCCACTAGTTCACATGTTCAAAATGAACTCATTACAGGGCAATATCATTGTTCTAAAAAACTCGCAGCACAGTTGTCATGATACGCCATGGCATCAAGGCTTGTGTCTCATGTCACGTTATACTCGTGGCATGCCATTACCTAATGCGCAGGTTTTGTAATGTGATATTTGATTTTTCTTTACGTTTTTAATGTCTTATTTGCAATATATAATCGAATTTAACTTTCTTATTACTATTGACTCATTGAATGACACTACAAAACATATGTTTATATATATATATATATATGAATTAGAAATTTGACGTCATAAATCACGCCTTAAAAACGCCATGGCTTCTCCTTGGCTCCTAAGGATTACGTCTCGCGTCATTTAGAACATTGGGCAATACTAATAAAAAATTTCAAGTAAGAAAGGATGAAAACAACAATACTACTTGTTATCCGGTAATTTTATAATTCGTATGAACTAATTAATTTTGCGGCTTATACTTGTACGATGTTAGCAAGAGAAAGTCTTGATTTATTTGTACAAGTTGAGACAATTGAGAAGAATGTAAATTGGAGATTGGGTTAATATATAAGTGAAATAGATAATTAATGTCATTGCGTTTGTCTTCGATACAGTTAAGTTAATGTTTCATGTTCTTGATGCAATTAAAAAAACGAAATTAGTAACGGATCCAGAAACTTTGGCAACTTGGAACCTGCTACACATATAACTTTGTTAAACGATATGTTAAATTGAATGGAATATTTCCCTTTGAATATCAAAAGAAGGCGGCCTCACGGGCTCGGGCTCCGGCTTCGCCAGATGGCAAGCGGGTACGCGGGTAAGGGGTACGGGGGAGAGGGCTTGGCGCGGGCTTTGTAAACCCGTGAATTTAATAATTTTTAATTCAAATTTACACTTTCAACCCCTATACTTATTTACTAAATTTACTTTATACCTTTTAGTTTCATTATTTTAATTTTACATTTAACACATATAATCGTTTATTAACTAAAACACGTTAAAAAATACGTTTTAATTTTAACAAGTTACACCATTATAATCGTCTCTTCGATACGTTCGAAATGAGCCCAACATTGAATATTTTTGGATTTATATATTTTAATATATATCATATAAACTACATAAAATTATTTTTTGAGTAAACTATGATTTTGGTCCATGTGGTTTACTGTTAATAACGGTTTTTGTCTTTGATCTTTTAAAACTGTTTTTTTATCCTTATGGTTTCTATTTTCCTTCCATTTTCATCCCTCCATCCAACTTTGTTAAAATTAGAGTTAATTCTTCCAAAAAATAATTGAGAAAATTACATATTTGGTCCTTGTTTATTGTATATCAAAATTTACATTTTTATCCTTAAGTTACGACATTTTTTTTCTTATTTTTATTTATTATTTATCTTATTTTTATTTATTAAAAAATATATAAATATTTTTATTTTGTTAAATAATTAAATGTATAAATAAAAGAATTAAAAAAAATGGAAGGTTTGAGGGTAAGGAGAAAAGCTGATGTGACCCTGAGGTGGCAAGCTAGGGCTTGAGGGTAGTGGTACTCCACTTTTTGAGGGCTTGAGGGTTAGGAAAAAAGCTGATGTGGCGCTTGAGGGCTTGAGGGCAGCGCTACGGATGGCCTTAGGTTCGAGACCTACGTGGACCAAAATAATTTTTTTTATTCCAAAAATTTATAAGTATGCTCGTTTTTAATGTTAAAATTTAGAGTAAATTACATCTTTGGTTCCAATGGTTTGCTCAAAATCTTGATATGGTCCCTATTTTGAAATAAGTACACTATATTCCCTGTGGTTTGCATTTTGTTTCGAGTTGGGTCAGTTGCACTAACACCGTTAAATACAATCCGTTAATTTAGGACAAATTGGTCAAATTACTTTTTTTATCTATTGTTTATTAAAAAAGCTAAAAATACAAATATGAGAGAGAAAACCACCGACCTCCTTCTATGAACACCTCCCTACCTCCGGCCTTCTATTTCGTTTCACCTCCACCACCGTAGCTGTCACCTCCGACTGACATCTACGATATTCCCCCACAGCGTCGACAACCGTCCTCACGTTCCGTTCCCCCATTGTCTTTCATCTCCCTTATGCTACCATCGGCCTTCTTCTATTCACTCCACCTCGTTGACCTTCTTCGTAATTCCCCTTTCCACCTTTGGCCATGTTCTCTATTCCACCTCTAAACCCGAAAGCATGCGTTGGAAAAGTGGTTCACCTCTCCCTCTCTCACACACACAAAAAGACCCACCTGCAACCTCGATCGCCGGGAAAAAAAACGAGCAAACAATAGGGTCTATTTACTTTCTGGGTTTTGTGAGATTGAATCCATTGGAAAAAGACCTTTGTTTAGTAGTGCTCACATTGTGGTATTTTGATTAGTTTCTTTCATCGGGGACTAAACGATTACAGTTTTATAAGACCAAACAATTAACTATATTGGGCTATATATTTTTACCAAATGAATGCATGGGATTTTATTATAGAACGTATAATTTTGTAAACTTATTGTATCACGTTTATATAAGACATACATTTGTTTGTTAAGAATAGCCTTAAAATAGTTTTATGTTTGCTTGTATAAAAATATAATCCTTTGTTCTCTAATAATGAAAAAAGACTTAAAATACTCTTATGTGAGACTATGAGTGATATTCAATGGCTAGCACTTCAACAATGTTAGTAGCACAATGTTAGTAACCACAAGGCTTGTGACGTACTGGTTAAAGTTTGTGGGGGATGTGGCTAGTAACCCATCTACCCCAAGTTCGAATCCAGGCGCTTCCAACTTGTGGCCACTGGGGATAAACTCAGGGCTGCACGCTTTAGCAGCTGGAGCAATTGCTTCACCTTGCCGGAATTAGTCGGGACAATGTCCTCGGATACCCTTCCAAAAAAACTTAGAAAAAACTAAAACTATAGTGACCAAAAATACAAAAAAGCTAGTTGTATTATAAACATTTGAATTATTTTAACATAAACAATAACAAAATAAATAATACAGTTTTCATGATAAATAATATACAAATTCCACTATTGACAAATGACTTTTACCGACGACCATCACCGACGGATCACCGACGGCTTGAAGTGTTTTACAACGAATATAATATTTGTTGGTGAAAATCTACATTTCCGACGGATTACCGACAACCTGGACATTATTATTTTTAATTTTTTTAAATAAATTTCCACCGGTAATCCGTCGGAATAACATTTATTTTATTTTTTATTTTTAAAAAACAGGAATTTGTGTGGTCGTCGGTGATTTGCGACGGATCACCGACGGTCTTTAATATTTTTTTTTCCTAGTTTTTTGTACCGTATGAAGTCTTATGGGTACTATTTTGTATAATTTTGTTCATATGTACGTATGTGTATGTGGATATCTCTACATATATGTGTATATATATGTGTGTGTATTTATATACTATACTATGTCTATATATGTATAAATCATGTATATGTCGTATACATATACGTGTATGTGTATGTCTATATTATATGTATGTATATTTGTATGTCTATATATGTATGTACGTGTGTATTGCTATATATATATACATACATGTATATATACTATATATATATATATATATATATATATATATATATGCATGTACATACATATGTAAATATGTGTATGTCTATATATATGTACATGTACATGCATGGGTGGGGTAGAAATTAAAAGTGATCATATTCCATTCTTACCTTCTCATCTTAACTCTTCAATTCTTCTCACACAATCATTCGTATGTATATATATATATACACACTATACATGTATACGACACTTATGTTATACATACATATATATATATATAGAGAGGCTCCGTAAAATGCAAATCTTGCATTTGTTGCACCCCTTACAAACCACAGTCTGCATATGTGCAGACTGGTTTTGCATCTATGCATATGAATACGTGCAAGAATATACATATAATAGACATACATTCATATGGGACAATGCATATATGCAGAACTAGTCTGCACATATGCAGACTGTGGTTTGTAAGGGGTGTAACAAATACATGGTTTGTATTTGATTCGTACCCTATATATATATATATATATATATATATATATGCATGTATGTCTTATGTTTATACATATATATATATGCATGTATGTGGGTTGGTTACTGACTAACCACATAAACCACAAGGGTTGTAGCGTAGTGGTTAAGGCCCTGGGGATGTGGTGGAATGTCCCATCTACCCAGGGTTCGAATCCATGCGTACAAAACAGTTGTGGCCACTGAGGTTTAATCAGGGCTGATGTCTTACAGTCATAATTTGCCAAGGGATTAGTCTAGGCATGGTTTAGGACACTCTTCTCAAGGAGTTCCAATATTAAATTCAATACTTATAATTATTCGCACAAGGCTCAACGGCAATTAAAACATGCATATCACAACATTCAATATAATATTGATAACAACAGGGGAGATCCGTATCCATTGAGAGTGGAGGAAACACATAAGTATACAACCCGTACAATGTTAATCGTATACTATATGTCCAAGTATTCATACGATTCCTCGACAAGTTTCACCTCAATAGACAGTTGACCTTAGTGTCCATCCCCAGGACTTCCACCACAAGGCTTGGCACACTACAGGACTACCTCCAAGGCGTTACCTCAGCGACGAAGGTCCTAGCACTCACCTCCAAGGTAGCACTTCCAGGCTCAACCCTCCTAGTGTCCACTTGCAAAAGTTTAAGGTCATAAACATGGGTCCCGGAGTCCAACCCCGCAATACCCATGCGACCCATAAACAAGAGCGACTCATATGCTTATGCATCCAATGCAAATATGGTCAAATAATTACAGGACCCACAAAAGAATGTCCAACATTTTTAACACATGTAATCGATTAATAATTATGACTCAAACGCATATAATCTCAAACTCAACATAGAGTAATTTACATTGGACTAAAGTCCCCAAGACTCACTTAAGTCTAATACAAGCCAAAGGCTCATCAACACAATTAACCAACAATCACAATAAAATGAATTTAAGTGTCACATATACAAAAACATACCTCCAAGATATGATAAATCTAAGAACCCATCATTTATTTGATCAATTCATTTTCCACGCAATTCACAATCATATATATATATATATATATATCCAAATGACTCATCACAATAAGCATGCATTTTCCACCAACACTAACGTGAGTATTTCCAAAGACCCCAGATTATACAATAAACCTTCAAAACGTTTTCCTTTGAAGTATAATTATTAAATTACCCAAATATTCCAATGTAGGTGTTTTATAATATTTTCAAGGTTAAGCACTTCAAATAGTCAAAACTCATCAAATGACTCAACCATAGATAATTTTCATGAAAAGTACATAAACACAAAATTGACATTTTTGGCATGTACAACGTTTTCACAAAGCAACTTGAACTCACCTTGCTAGATTTAGGCTAAATCTAGATTTTCCCCAGTTTGAGCTCCTTTGAAGAAACTTGAATCATTAAGCCAAATCTTCCAAAACCTAGATCCACAAGTTTCCAACCATAAATATCCATATCCAACCATATAGAATCGTTCCCCAAACATCTTACATCAAGATCACAATTTAAACCAAAACCCTAATTTCTTAGGTGGAAGAAAAGAGAAGATAACTTTCACCACAACTTGCATTCACCAACAAAACACTTCTAAGTTTACTAAAAATAAAGGTTTGGGAAGTGAATATGACTTACAAATGGGTATTTGAAGAAAACCCCAAGTTAGCTCAACAATGGTGGAAAAGTGGTGAAGAAGATGAATATCTTGAAGCCTTGAAACCTTAGAAGCTTGATTCCTTAAACCCACATTAGCATTCTTGAAGGAGAGGGAGACGGAAAGAGAGAATGAAGGAGTTAGGGTATTTGGGAAGAAAAATCGAGTGAGAGAGGAGCGGGATCAGATCTGATCTGATTTATAAAAGGTAGGAGAGAGAGGATGGAAAAGTTTGAGGGAAAAGTTGGAGGTGAAAAGGGTGAAAACCCCGTCAGACACAATGCGGACGTCCGCTTGGAGCCCTATGTGGACGTCCACTTGCACCAGCACTGAACCTCTGCTTCTTCCGCGGAAGCACGCGGACTTTTACTTAATGCAGACGTCCGCTTGCACCATGCGGACGTCCTGGTCGCCCGGTTTATTGCCCGATCACTGTTTTGGTCGTAACTTCTTCATTTTAGCTTCGTTTTCGCTCCGGAAAGGACCGTTGGATTCGTATTTGAATTCTCCATCCAACAAGACCATAAAATCTAGGATTCAATCCAAAATTCTATTTTTTCATATTTATCTTAAAAGATCGATACCTTCCAAAAGGTCGAGGTGTTAAAGGATCGATACAGGTTTCGTGTTGTGAATCTGTTTCGACGGGAATGACTTTATCTTCATCCGTGTCCAGTAGGACTTCGTCTTTTTCAGGTGGATTTTACGGAATGGGTGGTTATTTGATTAGGGAAGAAATTGAATGCATAATACAGTCGTAGTTGTTGTCACCCCAAACCTTGACCGATTTCTCGTGCCTATCTCTTCTTCGGCGGTTGTCGTTGTCGGGTTTGGGATAAAGCTTGTTAAGGATCTGTTCATAATCTTCCGGTAAGAATTGTGATGCCATAAGATGCTCCATTCTCCTTCAAGATCGAATTGGTCTCTTTTGTTATTGTTGTCTTTGCACGATCAATTTATCCCACCAAACGACGACGACGCTCCTTAGACGGAAAGCGCTCCTTAGACGGAAAGCAACTAATTTTATTTGCTTGTCTTTTGGGGCCTCTGTAGCGTCAAAGAATAGATCGAATTCGATTTACCAATCTAAGAATTCTTCTACTCCTATAGTTTCGTAGAAAAACGGGAAGTCCGCTTTCATACGACAGTCATGTTCGTTTCTTCTCAAGTTCGTCTGCTCTTCTTCCTCCTCCTCTTCGGATTCGGAACTCGAGAGATTTACCCAGTTATGGTTTTCGGTGCGTAGAACCCTAACTGGTTCTTCAAACCTGTCTCTTCTCCGATGGTTGTTGTTGACGAATTGGGTTGAAGTTTGTTGACTGATGCTGTTAGATTACCAAATGTTGTGGATAAGGCCATTCATCTTGCTAAGTCTGCTTTGGTAGTCGGATGTCGATCTGCCATTGTTAGTGAAAAGGCAGGTAAATCATGCTCTGATACAAACTAATGCAGCGGGAAAATGCGGATGGGTCGACAAGCGTCTAAGTCCCTTAACGGTAGAGAATGACGAATGTAAAACGCGAAAACTTAAAGTGGAACTCTTAAAAGACTAAGCTTTATTGATTGATGACTTGATAATCTGAAAAACCATAAAACCTAATATTCATATTTATAACTTAAACTAGACAAAGATAATTATGGAAAAATAAAATAATCCTAAAGATAAGAAAAAGAAAAATGAAATAAGGAAAAGATAATAATCAACAAATAGAGATAAGGAGTCTCCATACATGGACAAGGGATGGCATTCAATAGTGTGTCAGCGCCATCATGTATAGGGGTGTAAATGAGGCGAGACAACTCGTGAGCTACTCAAGATCGACTCGGTCAATACTCGATTCGAATAGGCTCGACTCGACATACAAACGAGTCGAGTCGAGCGAACTGATACTCGGCTCGATAAACTCGTGAGATACTCGAATATATTTTATATATAGTTAATTTTATATATAAGTTATAGAATATAATGTACAAAAGTTAATAATAAATGTCATTTACACCCCTATTCATGCATATGAAGTCGCATGTGAGCCGCCAACATATAAATGTCAATAGTGGGCTCTGCGGGTTTGATGTGGCTTAAATCATTCTCTTCTGTTTGAGATCCTTGACTTGTTCTTCGATCTCCAATAATAAAACAAAGTAATAAACGCACTCCGTGCAGGATAGAACACGACCCATGTTGCGGGCTAAGTCGCATAAACGACTGTGTCTCAGTTTTTGATGCCAAATTCTGAGTTTCTTTTGAGCTCGTTTCTCTTCCAAATATTACAGAAAGACTCGGTTAACTCTCTAATCCTCTATGTATCACTTTGTTAATAAAGTTTTCGATTTTGTTAAAGTATTGGTTTTTATTAATAAGGCTAGAATTTTTATTAATAAAGTTTATTATTGTTTTATCAAAAAGTTTTAATCTTAGGATTTTCTTTATTAGACCTTGATAGTGACTATCCATTAAAAATGTTTTTATCAACAACATATATGTATACATATGCCATCTTAGGACAGTTTTAGAAACGTCATGATCTCACTGTGACGGTGCATTAATTAGATCTAAAGCCAAGAGGATTTCCACATGACCAAATCACATAATATTTTTATACTATCACTGAGGAATTTATTTGAAACATATCAAGCAAAATTCAGTAAAGGTAAACCCACTTTGATGCTTTAGTTAAAAAAAACACACACATGACCAAAATTCATATGATGTCCCAGATTCATATGAATCACCTGTTGCTTATTGTAAATTTGTTCAATTGTCTTACTACAAAATATGAATTACTTTGATCTCCTAGCATAAATCGATCTTTGTTAATGTGATTGTTTATTTGGTAGAAAAAACACAAAACAACTCACTAGGGGTAAATTGGTCATTTGACCGGTCCTGTTTGTGTTGTCCAGTCTTGTTATGTCTTACCAAACGCTGAATAGCTGTCTTGTTTTGTCCTGTCATGTTCTGTTCTATCTTATTCTGTCATGTGTCATGTCTGCGTACCAAACGCACCCTTAATGGCATCGTGATTCAGTAAACAGTTTTTTAACTTAGATTTATATTGTATAGTTTAATATATCAATATATTATAAAGGGAAAAAGTAGAACTTACAACAACAACAAAAATGGTCCAACTAACTAGTTATGGTTAGCCGAACCGGTTATTTCACCAGTTATAACCGAAACCAGCTTAATCAGTTACCAAATTTCAAGACCCGCACAAGTCAACGGTCCAATCAATTAACCGGTTTCCCCATGTCTATTCGAGTCTATTTTGATCACTTTAACATTTTTATCGTCTCATTTACATGAAATGTGTACTCACCCACAAGAACCGTTCTTCCATTTAGGATCAGTCAAGTCTACATACATCTCACCCACAGACTCCACCTTCATAGATTGGAATTATGAAAATATACTAGACTCGTTTGATTTGATTTATTTTTAGTGGTTCACCCACAAGTTTTCTTTTTTCGATTAGTTACGTAACACAAAATGCAAAGAGAATAATGTTTTTAAAGTAGTAAACAAACAAACCAACACCTACAAATCAATACAATCAAGTTCAAAACACTACAACATAAAGCTATTTCTTTCGCAACAATCTATCGAATCATCAACAATTTCCAAATATTTCATTGTGTCAACCGACAAAAGTTCTCGGAAACGAGCCTAGAATCGTAGACAATGTAGCCATATGGCTATGGAAATGGGCTCGATCAACTTTTTTAACCTTTCCGACAACTAAAAACCCGAAAAACTCCCCTCAACGATCGAAGGGGGCATCCACATCTAATCAAACAAGACCCCACAAAAATAATTACAAAAGAAGTCGAAACAATCATCGACTTTACTCACTCTTGCCCAAGTTCAAAGAACCATCTTTCATTAGCTTTACGCTCAAACTATTAAATCGTCCTCTGGAATAATGTCGAGAAGCCTTTCTCCAATCGGTTCCAGTTTTCATCATTGCGGCAAACTCGTCGTAACTGATTTTACCATCCTGCATAATCGATTACAATAACGGTAGTAAGTTTAGAAGTTTCTAGAAGAATGTTTTTAGAGCATCTCCAACAGCTATGCTATGATGAAAAAAAATGCGATTTTAGCATTTTTGTTGCTCCAAGAGCTATGCTATCCTCTATGCTAAAGTAGAGAAAAGAGGAAAGAGATTGTAAAAATATCTCTAAATTTAGAGAAATCTCTAAATAGATAGTTTCCCCAAAAACAAACTTTTCCTCTCCCAACTTTCCATATATTTAATATTTTAATAATATAATTAGATAAATTGAATATTTTAAAAAAGACAATTGATACTAGAGTTGTTAAAATAGAATAGCTGTTGGAGTTGGATGCAAAAAAATTAGATTTTTTGATTTTTTTTACTCTACTTTAGAAAAACTTTAACATAGTTGTTGGAGATGCTCTTATAAAATCGGTTTTCACCTTATCTGTGTCGACTTCTTGGAAGATGTCGTTTGCGATATTTGAACAATCCTCATCTCCGTCTTCCATTAAGGAATCGCGTAGCTCATCTGGCTCGATGTAGCCGTTACTGTTTTTGTCGAAATAAGAGAAAGCCTTGTGTAGATGCTCGTCGTTTGCCATCTTTTTAAGATGGAGTGAAATGGCGACAAATTCGCTGTAATCTAGAGTGCCTTTCCCGTTGGTGTCTACCTGTAATCAACATAAATTTTTGGATTAAATAATGAGCCAATATGTAGCTATTAAATGAGAAAAGTAAATGGAGATTAAGCAAGCAATTAGACTCACAGCTTCAACAAGCAGTTGTACTTCAGACTCTACAAGCTGCGTATTCAGCTTCTGTAGTCCAGTTTTGAGTTCTTCAATTGTAACAATACCATCATCATCCATATCTATCTTTTTGAAGGTTTCTTTGATGTCTTCAACTTCTTCATTGGACAAGAAATCAGCAATAACCTAAATACCATAAAACATCAGAAATACATGTTGACGAAAGGTACCAATACGTGTGTACTGTATATGATACATGAAGAAGAGAAGAGCCAAATAACCAACCCTTAGAGCCTTTCTCTTAAACCGATTCATCATTGAAAACTGCTTCAGTCTTGACTTGACAACATCACCAAGGGGAACATTTGGAGCCTTTTTAGCATTTAGGAGCCAAGGATGTTCTGCAAGTACAAAAATCATACATTAGACATCATAGAATAAACAAATGTATGTTGTGAGAATCATATTTCATTGGAGAAGAGCTTCGCTCTTTTTCTTCTGCCTCGTTCATGTTTTCCAGAACTAAGTCTGAAAACATACTTCTCGATCTTAAGCTCAAAACTGATCAGACCACCGCCAGGGGTTCTGCCCCTTGGACCCCGAAAGGGGGCACGGCCCCCTTGACCCCCGCCATTTCGTCGTGACCGGACTCGTCTCATAACAAGTGTGCACTCCGCACCGCCTACCTTGTATTAGATCACAGTTTGAACTCCCCTTGGTACTCGTGTTAATTCCAATTACACTTAAATGGCCGGTGACACTAAAATCACCAACACGGAGACCTTCATGTATCGAGTAAACACATAGACGTGTGGAGCAAATCATAGTTTATATGCTATGTTGTACTTCTATAAGCAGGTTCCACTGAATCTTGATAGCCCAAATTCTTTCTAAACACTGAAGACATGTTGGTACCTTCAAAATACCTGGCAATCTGGCATTGCAAACAAGCAAAAAGTTGATAGGTTCGACATCTTGCCAACCCACCTACCCAACCCAAAACCTAAAGAAGATCTGCTACATGAATATTAACATAATTGCACATGGCTGTCTATATAACTAATGAATAGCTTTCAGTTGCTTCATCAAAACAATTTTTTACTCTTGCTTTTTGTTTTTTTCCGCAGAAAAATGCTATCGAAACATAACCGACTCTTCAAATCAACCATTCACCATGAGGTATAACTAAAGCAGTAACAAAATCCTTGGGGGTAGCTCAACTGTTCAAGCCTTGGGTTTGCCCCCATTGGTCACCAGTTCAAATCTACTTAGGGCCACTGAAGGTTTTCACGGCTGTGAACTTCAGCGTCCCATGAGATCAAACAAGGTGTGTGCAAACTGGCAACACCCACGGTTATCAAACAGAAAACAAAACCAAAGCAATTGAACACCATTCTTTAACGTGCGGGGAGTTATTAACCGCAAACATATTCAAACATAGATAAAAATATTGTTTAAAGATTATGCTATCAATCTTTCCACAATGCAAAATAATGCAATTAAGTTTCAAGAACAAACATACCAAGTACTTGCTTAGCTGTAAGTCGAAGCTTTGGATCTGGCTCTAACATCTGCCGTACAAGATTCTTAGCACCTTCAGAAACACTAGGCCACGGTTCACGTTTGAAATCGATTAGCCCACGAAGAATAGCCTGTGCAACCCCTTGCTCAGACTCTGCATAATAGAAGTGACTCTAGTCAAAATAGGCCAACAAGAGAACTTCACACATGAATACAAATAAATTCGTTTACTTCACACATAAATACAAATACATCAACTATCGAGGAATGAAGAATTACCTGCCCAGAATGGAGGCACGCCACATAATAAAATGTAAAGAATAACTCCTGCACTCCATATATCAATCTCTGGTCCATAGCTACGCTTAAGCACCTCTGGGGCCATATAATAAGGGCTTCCAACGATTTCAGAGAACTTCTCGCCTATATTAGTAAGTTGATCATAAAAGGCTCAAGTCAAACAAGAGTGATTGATCAAAATGGTCAATGATTATATCCAGTAAATAGATAAATCTTTACAGAAATTATACAATTCAATCAGCAGTGTCCAAACTAAGTAGCTTCAAAAAGAAAGATCTGCACGCATTCCATTTTTTCTTCTAGATTTTGAACATTGTGCTTTGAGTGAGAATGAGTTGGTGGAAGAAACATTCTTATGGTATTGCACACAAAACTAAACTGATAACATTCAACTATTAAGGGGCTGTTTGTCAGTTGCTAAATGGTTTGGTGCACAATGATTAAGTGGTCAGAATGATTAAGAGGCTCTTATAATATTGGGCAAAATGAAATATGGTTGTTTGGTAATTGTTCATAATGAAACTAGGGAGCTGAATGGTTAAGGGAGACCCAGGATACAAAATGGTTCAGAGGGTTTTATAACTATTAAGAGGCAGACTTTTGCTTTGCCAAACAAGATTTACCTCTTAGCGATTCAGAGGTTGCCTCTTAATGGAACTATTAACAGGTAAACAAAGACTTCCATTTGTTCAATGGTAGATTCCTAAATCACATAAGAGGCATTCTATCTAGCCAACATCTACTAAGCAATAATTGCAAGGTGATCCATGATTTTCTCTATGATCCCTTCAGATTGGGGATAATTTCCCAATATAGTTTGATACAAGTAATTATATCTTAACATAATAAGCTTAACTAGAACGTAAGATTAACTATAAAATCAATAACGGACGAGATTTGACATACACCTATTAGCTAACTATAAGCTTTAATCTTAGCTTCTGGCAGGTATTTCACCTGGCTTAAAGAAGATAGACAAACCAAAATCAATAGCTTTGAGAGGCGAATTCTCCTTCTTGTTCGCAAACAAAAAATTCTCCGGTTTCAAATCTCTATGAATCACTCCATGTTTATGACACAGCTGCACAACCTCCACCATCGTCCTGGTAACAGCAGCAGCCGCACGCTCCGTATAATGCCCCCGAGCAACGATCCGATCAAACAATTCTCCACCTTCACACAACTCCATAACCAAATGCACAGCATTCTCGTCCTCACAAGCCTCTCGCAGCGTCACAATACTCGAATTCTCCGGCAAATGCTTCATGATCGCCACTTCTCTCCTCACATCTTCCACATCCACAGCCGTCCTTAGCTTCCTCTTCGAAATCGATTTGCAAGCAAGCAACTCTCTAGAACTCCGATCTATACACAAATAAGTAACTCCAAATTCTCCACGCCCTAACTCCCTATCCACCATATACTTATCCTCAATGTTTTCCTTAGACACATCAGTCAAAACACTCACCGGCGCCTTCGTACCGTTTCCTTTATCCTTCTTGTTGTTATGATCGTGGCCGGAGTAGTTCGATGATTTTACATCCTCCCTAGCAACCGCCGCCGGAGATCTGCAACAGTTCCCCATCTAAACTGAAAAGGTGAATCAGATTCCGAACAAAATAGGAAAAAAAAAACCTAACCTCTAGCTAATGAAAGCTAGGGTTCCGCCACATGATAATATCAGTCAAAGCTCAAAAAGCTATGTATAGCTATGGAGTGGAGAAGGATAAAGTTGAAGGGAGTGTGTGAAAAAGTAAGGTGTTTTTGGTGTGTGTTTTCTTGGTGCTCGAGAGTCTGCGTTTGTTGTCGGCTAAAATTGGTAAGTGGGGTCTAAACGGCACCAAGAATTTGAACAAAATTGAGGGAGAAAATTATTATTACTATAAATAAATTAGTATTTATATAGGGAAATTAATTAAAATATCTCAAGTTCCCTTTATCAAAATACCTTAAATCTCTTTTAGTTTGCAAAAATGTCACAAGTGTCCGCGATGGAGCCCGCAATCGCAGGCCTGTTTCTGACATTTTTTGGGCCCTGAGCGATTCGTAAATTTTAGGCCCCCAATATGTACCTAAAAAAAATTCTAGTGGACGTTTTTTATCATTAAAACAAACTTTCATACAATAAATACTAATAATTCATACAAAACAACTTCTTCGAACATTTTTCTAATACAAAATCATCAATAATAGCCTCTAATGCGTACAAAACAACTTCTTCGGCCGTTTTAGATGCAAAATCATTAATAATAGTATCTAATTCATACAAAACAACTTCTTCGGATAAGTTTTCAGTATTATTGGGGATCTCATGTTCACTCATATTTAGGTGCTCAACATCATGTTCACTCATATTTGAGTGCTCAACATCATGTTCATCTAATTCCTCTAAGTTTTCATTAGAAGAACCTATGGCCTTAACAAACTTATCCATAGCTCCTCTTTGTGACAGTTTCAATTTCTCATCTAACTTGCTTTTTTTCCTTTTCTCACTTCCAGACAAGTACTTATACTTTTTAGGCAACATGATTGAACTTATTACTTGAACTAAATAATAAGTAAAACTCAAGTAAAAGACTAAAAGGGAACAAAAGCACCTAAATTGGAAATTGTCAAGAGTGTCCGACAGTTCGAGTTCAAGGAATTCAACTCCACATAATGTAATCTGTTATCATTTACAACAAAAATACAAAATTAAAACAAGATTACAATTCCAACATCTTCTTTATTACATTCTGTGGACTTTCAAGGCCATTTAAACAAATCCAACATGTTTTTCTTTCTTTTTTTATTAAGACAATTCCAATACCTTTTTTCCTTTTTTATTAATGTTAAAGTAAACTAACTAATAAATAAATGACTTCCTAGAAACAACTATTAGGATCTGTGAGTGTGAGCTTATTATTTGAAGATGATAAATTGACAACGTGGAGCATAAATTGGTATAATTTATTATAACATATGTAACTAAGTTCTGGACTTCTGGTTTAGAAAAACTGAAAGCATCAATTATCAATACAACAGATTATCAGAATTCATCAACGCATAAATAACAAAATTAGAGAAAAAAACAACAGATTATTAAAATTGATGTGAGGAGAAACAGAAAAAATACAAAACCAAGAAACAACAAATTGAATTTACAGAGTAATTTAGTGAATTTACCTGTTGAATTGATGAATTCTTGTCTCTGCATATTCTGATATTCACTCCCAAATCCCAAATTCTGAAATTCCCAAATCCAATCGATTATATTATTAGAAGTTTAGAACACAATTACGCAAAGCAGGAAATCCAAACTCTAACAAAGGAAGGAATTCGAATTTCAAAAACCATAGTGCAAGAAATCGAACCCTAACCTTATATAGTCGGGCCATAGAAGAAAAAATTGACTTCCACGACCGTTGTGGATGCTGTTTAGCCGCATCGGACTCCTCATCGAACGTTGAGGAAACCGAATCGACGTCTTTGTTGAGTTATTCAATCTGTTTCAGCCGATTTCTTCTTCATTGTTGCAATCGGGAGTCGTGTAAGTGTGGTGATGGATGATTCCTGAAAAGTTGAAAGCGGCAAAAGCTTCCCAGGCGTGCGTATGTGATTGAATGCAGCCCAAAATATTGATCCATACTTTGTAGTTGGGCCCCTCCATACTTTGTAATTGGGCCCCTTCAAAAAAACTAATCCATAGTATGATATTTTATATATTTTTTAACTAATATGTAAACTAATTTTTTTTTCGGGCCCCTAATTTTTTTGGGCCCTGGGCGAGTGCCCAACCCGCCCTCCCCTAGGGACGGGGCTGCGCGATCGCGGGCTAAGGCGTACGTGGCACCGAGGTTCGGCCAAAGTGTCCCGCGGAGCCCCTCAACTATGGCCGTGGTGACATCTTTGTTCCCTCCCCACGATGGCGGCCCGCGATGGGCAGAAAATTTACAATTTCAGCCCCTGTACTTGAACGAATCTTGCATGCTTTTACTGTTTTTTTCCACAATTATTGTACTTTGAAGACCAATTTGTGGTTAAAATTCACTGGCATGTTTTCATCAATGTTGAATCAGTGTTTTTGGAATACCAATTTGTGGATGAAATGAGAGATTGGTTGTCATCAATGTTGGTTGTTTCATCCATAAATAGATGTAAAATGCAATCCATAATCCATACTTCTTTCTTACTTTCTTTCTTAAATATTTTGTTTTTGAGATACTACTGAAAAAATGAGTTCATCTGTTGCAAAAGCTAACCTATATTTCTGTTTCGATGGTGAATGGGTGCAAAACAACAATGAGTGGAATTTTGCTTATAAATCTAAGCATGGTGTAAAATTGCCAGTAAACTTTGCTTATCAGAAGTTTGTTGCATACGCCATGCAAAAATGTGAAATCGACCCTTCTTCTGTTTGCAAGTTAGCGTTCAAGAATGGTGATGGGTCATTTGTGGAGTTATGCAACGATGGGGATATCTCTGGTTTTATGCACTTTGCAGCCGAATCAGAAAGGCTGCCATTAGTTTTTGTGTATGTCGAATCCGACGAAGACGATGACGAAGGTGACGACGACGGTGACGACGGCGGTGACGACGACGACCTCCAAATAGAGCAGCCTGATTCTCAATTTCAGGCGTCCCACGGCCAAACAGTTCATTTAGATCATGCATATGGTCTTAACGACTGTATTCCTGATTATGTTCCGGAGACGCAACAACAACAAGCACAACCACAAGAAGGGCGTTGTGCTGGAGTTGCTGATGACGAAACCTACGTTTTCAGAACGGGTAATTCTAATATAGACAGATCACATACCGATAGTGATGATCACGAAGAATATACCCCTAGTAGAAAATCATGTAGTCAGATAAATGACTTTTTTGATAGGCCTCCTATTCTTCCAGACCAGAATACTCAGACACAAACCTACGAACCTACACCTTATAATCCCAGTGAAAGGTTAAGAGTAGGTCAGATATTTGATTCGAAGGATCACTTGGCAAGTCAGGTCGGACTTAAGTTCTTGGAAGAGGGTTTCGAAAGTCACACGCCGAATTTTGACAAAAGAAGATACATAGTTGAATGTGCGAGAGAAAACTGTACGTGGAGGATGTACGCGATTTCCGCGGGAGGGAAAGGAGGGGAGTTACTTATTAGAAAGTTGCACGACGTACACACTTGTTCGAGGACGCAACTGAATCCCCACCACAAACAAGCCACCAAAAGGACTTTGGGTGCGATATTGAAAGGCAAATTTCTTGATGCTAGCAGGTCATTGCGTCCAAAGGACATCATGGACGATGTACACCAGCAGTTCGGCGTCACGATTGGTTACCACCAAGCTTGGCGTGCGCGATGCAGGGCACTGCTATTGGTGAGAGGCACGTTCGAGGAGTCGTATGAACGACTCCCAGCATATTTATATAATTTGCAGCTGCAAAATCCAGGTATTGTCACCCAGCTAAGGACCGATTCACATGGACGGTTTGAGATGTGCTTCGTGGCCCTTGGACCCGCGGTACGTATTTTAACACGTCATATGTTTACACATTATAAACTATAACATTTACAAAGGAAAACCACCTATGTTTTTGCAGATCCTGTAAAGCCCGTGTCCCGTTATGCGTTTTAATTAATTAATTATTTATTTATTTATTTATTTATTTTATTAAGCGAAACTATTTAACGGGATTAGGAGATAAGAACCAAATGGTAAATCTTAGCTGTTGGGGTTTATTAGTTAAGTATTGAAACTGCAGGGACCATTTTGTAAATTTTCTTAATTGGTGCATGGGCTGGTCGGCCCATGACCACAACCGGCCTCAACCCCTTTTCTTGTTCCCTTCTTCTCGCCGTGACCAACCAACCCTAGGAGCCCTTCTTCTTTTTTTTCTTGTGTGTGTGCGGCAGTGAGATAGGAACGACGAGAGAGAGAGAGAGAGGTAGCGAGAAGAGAGAGAGGAAGAGAACAAGAGAAACGAAGAGAGAGAGAGAGACGCCGGAGGATCGTCGCTGCTGCCGCCGGAGGTCGCCGCCAACACCACCTTTCGTCGGAGAAGTCGAGGGGAAGAGGGTAGACGTCGCAAGGTAAGTCGTTTCTTCGTTTCGTTTCGCTTTCCTTTCCTTTTCGTTTTTCCGGTGGAACAACCACCGCCGCACGCCGCCGCTGTGGTGGCCGTGGGTGGGCGGCGGGTTGTGTGGGTGTATGTATCTTTTTGCGTGGGACGATCGGGAGTAAGGAGAGCGGTGGTGTGAGGATGGAGTGGTGTGTGCGTGAGGGTGTGCGTGCGTGTGCGTGTATATAAGAGTCGCCGGAAATACCGCCGCCGCCGGTGACCACCACGGCCGGAGGTGGCAGTGGGTGGTGCCGGGTGTTGTCCAGTTTTCGTAAACCATTGTTAGCTAAACCCCAACCCGTAACCTTAATCGCGTAACTGTAATTACAATCGTCATTTTATGTGAAAATTAGTTTTCTGTCCAGTTTTCATGTAACCATAACTTTTCTGTCGTAACTCCGTTTGAGCCGAAACTGGCGCCCACGGTTCACGTTCAGGGTCGAGCACGTTTTCCGTGTTTTAGCGAAAAACTGGTTCGGTCTCTAACTGGGCGAAAAAGTGGTCGCAAGTTCGGTGTTTCGTCATTTCATGTGAAAACTTCTGGAATCTGCCTCGATCTTGCGAAAATCATAACTTTCTGCTCGTAACTTGGTTTGGGGTGAAACTGGTGTCAAAAGTTCCCTTTTTGAGTCTAGAAACTTTTCTGTGTTTTGTGCAAAACCCAGTTCGGGACGTAGCATGGGTCAAATTGTCGTTTTATACTGAAAGGTGTTGAATTTCGCTGTTCTGGAAACTGTTTTTGTAAAATCCGTAGTAAATTGTAGAAAAATCGTTAGGAGGCGTATTATATGTCCTCGGAATCCTAACTCTGAGTACTTTCTGTTCATGAAATAATATTGGGAATTTTCTGGGTTTAAAGGGGTCGAAACAGGTCCCGAACAGACCTGTTTTGGGTGAACGGGATTTAGTTTTAGTGACGGTTTAAGCGTGTGTCGTGTCATAGGGTCCGGGTCTCGTATTGACACGTTTTAACATGCATTTAGGTGCTGGGAAGTGACCGTAATTGTGAAGCTTGAACTGTGTTATTAAGCTGGGCGCGCATTCGAGGTGAGTTCTCTCACTGTGTAGTTAGGGGTTGTATGCATGTCATAATAGTTTGCATGTACTACTGTCTTTGTGGTGTGAACTAGTTGTTTGTGGTGTGTAATATTTGATTGGTTTGAATGCTTAGTATAAATGTTTTATATTACAATTCGGTGAGACCGAGGAAGTGGAAAGAAACGTTGTGGGAACTCGGTGTGACGAGTCTGTTACATTACAATTCGGTGGGACCGAGGAAGTGGAAAGGAAAGTAGTGGGAACTCGGTGTGACGAGTGTGTTACATTACAATTCGGTGGAACCGAGGGCTCGATGGGACTGAGTTGTTGGATACATAATTACTTGTAGATGTTTACTCGTTTTTGTAACTGTGATGTTGTTGCTTATGTGCGGATAGGGGTGATGTGTATATAATTCCTATCTGCGCATGTGTTGGAATTCACTAAGCTTCGTGCTTACCCTTTCCCAATAAACTGTGGTTTCAGGTCCGAGCGGCTCCAAGGCGTGACAAGTACACACTGGCGCGCGAGGAGAGCTGGTTGTTTTATGGTTTTATTAATTAAACGTTTATTCCGCTGTTTTTTATTATAAAGATATTAATTATGAGTTTGCAAACGAAACGTTGGGATCCATTTAATGAGTTGTTATAAATGAATTGTTTATTTAAAAATTTAAATTTGCTTGTAATTTTTGGGACGTTACAACTTGGTATCAGAGCACAGCTTGAGTGAATCAAATGCACCTCGGTGTGTTTGGTCTCAAGTTGCGGCTGGGAAATTTTCAAATTCTTTATTAAACCTTTTTGGAATTAAAAGAAAAAGTAAAGACCCGTTCGAGGAACGGTGATCGGAGGCGCAGTGTGTACAGTCAGCCGGAGCCAAAGGGGAAAGGTACAGTACTTAGTGTTTTATTGCTTTCTAGATCATAGAGTATGCATGCTAGATTGCCTGTTATGGACACTATGCTGTATGTTGAACTACTTGCTATTAGGAATTTATGCTAATTATGATAGGTTACTAAGTGGATGCCCTCTAGATTGTATGCAGTAAGAGATTTATAGCCTTAGAATATTCGATTTAGTTCTATTGCGCAGCTCTTGTTTGAGTCCAACCGTTCTAGGATAGAGTCTTGTATTCGACTGTCTATTTGTTTCGCACTGCATATAATCGGGTATTCGCGAGATCACCCGTTATAATTAGTAGGGATTCGGTAGTAGCAAGGGTAGTGGGATAAGAGGAAGTTCCCAGAGAGCTGGGAAGGGTGTTTATGTATGAGTACGTGTGCTAGATTGCTTTCTAGAACATAGGAGTATGTATGCTAAATTGTTTGGCGCTTGTTACACTGCATTGCATGTCTGCTGCTTGCTATTAGGGATTTGGCAGTAGCAAGGGTAGTGGTTTGGATGGAATTCCTAGGGAGCTAGGAAGAGTGTGTACATATGCCGGTGCGGGCGTATGTGTATAGTTTCGGCGAGAAACTACTTGGACCCCTTGGGATGGAACTCGGAACGGGCGATGATAGGTGTGGATGGTAGTAGTAGAGCTCCTACTACCGGAAGCACAGGATCAATGCTCGAGTCGGGAAAAGTCGCGAGGAACCCAAGGAGTTGAGCGTGAGTGTTGCTAGTGTGAGTTATTATGTGCTAATAACTCGTTGTAATTTTTTACCCCAGAAATGGCCATCACTAAGGGAAACAACACTACTGAGCCAGGGATTGGCGCCGGGATCACTGCTGAGCAGATACGTGAGTGGATCGCGGCTGAAGTAAAGCGTGCTATTAGGGAGGCAATCCCCGAGATTATTACCTCCGTTCGTGATGAGGTGGTAGTGATGATGGAGGCTACTCGGAGCCAGAAACCTGAGTTAGAGGAACAGACTAAGAAGAGGAAAACAGCGCAGGCCGTTGCACCAGAATCGGCAGTTCCAAAGAAAACGAGGTTATCAGACTCACTTTTGAATCAAGGGAGCGGTGGGTTTAAAACCATGAATGGTAGCGGAAGGAGAAATGACGAATGTTTCCGGTGTGGCCAGGTGGGGCACTACGGTCGCGACTGCAGGGAACCACCACAAATGGTCTGTTTTAACTGCAAACAGATGGGCCACGTGAAGGTCAACTGCCCGAATCCGAGAGTTACTGTTGGGGGCGGGGCACAAGGAGCTCCTGCGACTGCTCCCTTGCATATTATTGATGGTCGTGTGGGTCAGGCTGGACCCGAGGCAGCCGAGGTAGAGTTCATTAACTGACGGTGGAAGAGGCACAGGCCACACTTAAAGTGGTGACAGGTATATTTCATCGCTTGATATTTGTATATGGTTGCTTTTTGCTTAAGCTGTGTGTTTAAGTACGTCCTTAGTTAACCCGGTGTCTGCTGTAGTGATGTTTGATAGCGGGGCTACCCATTAATTTGTGCCCCACACTTGTAGATGAGGTTGCTGAGGTAATATTTGTAGACCAATTCGGGTCAAAAATTGGCAATTTGTGCTAGAAGTATAGGCTTTTGAGCCGACTTTGATTTGAGGGAAAACCCGTAAGATGATTTGATGTGAATTCCCAACTTGCCTTAAGAGGTTTAAATGTCTGGATGACAATAGTAGACCGGAGAGTTTCGAAGAAGTATGGGTCGAGACGTTGAATGCCGAATGAGTCATGCACGAAGTTATTTTGAAAATAGGATTGCAATAACTAATTTTTGTGTTTATAATCCTTATATGGATTATGTTTTGGAATTTTGGGAAATGTTTAGCACACGCACAAGGTGATAAATTATGGTTTTGAAAGTGCATGAAACCTTTTTATAACGAGAGTTACAAACTTTGTTGATGATTTGTTTAAAATGAGTTTGGAATTCTAGTGTCGCTTAACTTTCCTTTCGAGAGTTCGTGTTACCAAGTATTTTTATTGCAAATAGTTCAGTGTGTGGATTGATTCATGCGTGACATAAGTGGTGCATGGGGGAATTTTGGTAACATTTCATAAGGAGTTGTTTAGTGCGCTTTTTAGTCAGCTAAAGGTTTTATTGACATTTCCATAAAAAATGCGATTTATCGACTTAGGGGTATGCATACTGGGGTAACCTTTGTTCTCGACATTTCAGATGGTCTTTCATTTCGATAAATACATTTTTAAACTATAATGTTTTGACGTTATATGCCCCAAGTACGAAACTTGAGGAAGTGTTACAAGCTTGCATGCCTGCCCCCAGTTTGAGATTTTATGAGGTTTTAGTCGATATTTCCAATTAATAGAAGCGGACAGGTTTCTGTTTTCAAGTTTGAAACTTACACGAGACAGTTGTGTTTTAACAAAAATATATTTGTAAACCGTGTCATCGTTTTGTGTGATTAGCTGACGCGCGGAAAATTTGTGGCGAACCCTGTGCCACGTCCTTTTTATGATTAAAAAGAAGAATTTTTGAATCAAATGTCGTGAAACTTATTTTGAATTATGTGCACACCTTTGTCGCACTCTGTTTAAGGTCATGCGGTTACTTTAAAGTGCACGTCATGAGCCAATCCATACTGAAATCGAGGCGGTTCATTTTAAAGAAATTATTTGTTACGTTTGCTTTTGTGTGAGTAAACTGAACTGCAATGGAACGATTTTCAACTTGATTTTCCTATGTGGGACGAGCGTGTCCAGTTTTGCGTAACTATCGATCTTTTTGAGATGAAAATCCGGAGGTTGAAAATATTTGTAAAGGATTTTGTAAACCATTTGGGGAAATGTGCTTTTAAGTGTCATGTGTCATTTCGAGAATTTTTTTTAGGGTGTGAGTCCTTTTGGAAAACTCTTTTGTTTAACCCGTGTTGAGTCTGGGACTAAGGTTGATTTCAGAGTATTGCTTGCCTAAACTTTGTTTAAACGCATTTTCCGACCTATGGGTCTAGCAAGCGTGGAGCATTTTGCTCGGTTTTGACTTTGAGATAGACATGGGTCAATTGCCCGGTTTTAATGGCTCGATGTGGAGTCTAGTTGATGAGTTGTTTTTGTCGCACCGTTTGGCATTCTTTGCACGTTGAGTGTTTACATGTTTGGGTGAGTGAGTCGATCCGGAATAGGCATGTGGTGGGTAGGCTGTTTGCCTTGGATCCTTAGACACGTTAGTCAGTCGTTGGTAATGGTCGATTGGGTATCTCGGGGTGGGACCCCGGTATTCATGTGTTTTAACCTAGACTTTCCAGTAGGTACTAGGAGGATATAGTTGTGGGCACTTACCTGGGAGGTAGTTCCGGTGTGCTGGGTCTTGAGGCGTTACCTGGGAGGTAGACGTCAAGGTGTATCCTCGATACGGTGTGATTTGGCTTCGTAGAGCAAGTGTGGATGATACGTCGACGGTGGAAGGTAGATATTCCACGCGCGTTAGTACTGTAGGCCGAATAGTATCGGTTAAGGGATTGATGCCCTTTGTTATTAAGAGAATAAATGCGCATCAACCAGTTTGAGGTAGGTGATATATTTAGGTGTCGACTTTTGGGCTTGAGGCCAAACACCTTTAGTATAATCGGAGAATTGTAGCCGACTTTGAGATAATCATAGTGATGGTGGTAGTAACACTGAAATGATCACTTGTGATGGATGGTTATGGTGGAATGACCTACGTGTGTGTTAGTTGATTTGGGTGTGGGGGATATCTATTGGTGTTAGTGTCTAGGATAAGACCACGCTTATGCTTGTTATTGTGATCGGTTGGACCGATGTTCGGCGGGTGGCCGATGTTTGTTATTGTGATCGGTTGGACCGATGTTCGGCGGGTGGCCGATGTTTGTTATTGTGATCGGTTGGACCGATGTCCGGCGGGTGGCCGATGTTTGTTATTGTAATCGGTTGGACCGATGTTCGGCAGGGGGTCGATGTTTTGTTGATATAGTTTATTGAAAATCTTTGGAGTCTATTAGAATTCATAGAAGTTAATCGTCAATTAATGATAGGAGGGATCGTAATCGAGTATCCTGTAGGGTATACTAGTGAGCAGCTTTAGAATGGTTAGAGCTTGAGAGTGGATTGAGATTGGGATATCATCAAATGCGAGAGAGTTATTAGGAGTTGTTTGCGGACGTAGACTTCGGGGACGAAGTCTAATTCAAGTGGGGGAGAGTTGTAAAGCCCGTGTCCCGTTATGCGTTTTAATTAATTAATTATTTATTTATTTCATTATTTATTTTATTAAGCGACACTATTTAACGGGATTAGGAGATAAGAACCAAATGGTAAATCTTAGCTGTTGGGGTTTATTAGTTAAGTATTGAAACTGCAGGGACCATTTTGTAATTTTTCTTAATTGGTGCATGGGGTGGTCGGCCCATGACCACAACCGGCCTCAACCCCTTTTCTTGTTCCCTTCTTCTCGCCGTGACCAACCAACCCTAGGAGCCCTTCTTTTTTTTTTTCTTGTGTGTGTGCGGCAGTGAGATAGGAACGACGAGAGAGAGAGAGGTAGCGAGAAGAGAGAGAGGAAGAGAACAAGAGAAACGAAGAGAGAGAGAGAGACGCCGGAGGATCGTCGCTGCTGCCGCCGGAGGTCGCCGCCAACACCACCTTTCGTCGGAGAAGTCGAGGGGAAGAGGGTAGACGTCGCAAGGTAAGTCGTTTCTTCGTTTCATTTCGCTTTCCTTTCCTTTTCGTTTTTCCGGTGGAACAACCACCGCCGCACACCGCCGCTGTGGTGGCCGTGGGTGGGCGGCGGGTTGTGTGGGTGTATGTGTCTTTTTGCGTGGGACGATCGGGAGTAAGGAGAGCGGTGGTGTGAGGATGGAGTGGTGTGTGCGTGAGGGTGTGCGTGCGTGTGCGTGTATATAAGAGTCGCCGGAAATACCGCCGCCGCCGGTGACCACCACGGCCGGAGGTGGCAGTGGGTGGTGCCGGGTGTTGTCCAGTTTTCGTAAACCATTGTTAGCTAAACCCCAACCCGTAACCTTAATCGCGTAACCGTAATTACAATCGTCATTTTATGTGAAAATTAGTTTTCTGTCCAGTTTTCATGTAACCATAACTTTTCCGTCGTAACTCCGTTTGAGCCGAAACTGGCGCCCACGGTTCAAGTTCAGGGTCGAGCACGTTTTCCGTGTTTTAGCGAGAAACTGGTTCGGTCTCTAACTGGGCGAAAAAGTGGTCGCAAGTTCGGTGTTTCGTCATTTCATGTGAAAACTTCTGGAATCTGCCTCGATCTTGCGAAAATCATACCTTTCTGCTCGTAACTCGGTTTGGGGTGAAACTGGTGCCAAAAGTTCCCTTTTTGAGTCTAGAAACTTTTCTGTGTTTTGTGCAAAACCCAGTTCGGGACGTAGCATGGGTCAAATTGTCGTTTTATACTGAAAGGTGCTGAATTTCGCTGTTCTGGAAACTGTTTTTGTAAAATCCGTAGTAAATTGTAGAAAAATCGTTAGGAGGCGTATTATATGTCCTCGGAATCCTAACTCTGAGTACTTTCTGGTCATGAAATAATATTGGGAATTTTCTGGGTTTAAAGGGGTCGAAACAGGTCCCGAACAGACCTGTTTTGGGTGAACGGGATTTAGTTTTAGTGACGGTTTAAGCGTGTGTCGTGTCATAGGGTCCGGGTCTCGTATTGACACGTTTTAACATGCATTTAGGTGCTGGGAAGTGACCGTAATTGTGAAGCTTGAACTGTGTTATTAAGCTGGGCGCGCATTCGAGGTGAGTTCTCTCACTGTGTAGTTAGGGGTTGTATGCATGTCATAATAGTTTGCATGTACTACTGTCTTTGTGGTGTGAACTAGTTGTTTGTGGTGTGTAATATTTGATTGGTTTGAATGCTAAGTATAAATGTTTTATATTACAATTCGGTGAGACCGAGGAAGTGGAAAGAAACGTTGTGGGAACTCGGTGTGACGAGTGTGTTACATTACAATTCGGTGGGACCGAGGAAGTGGAAAGGAAAGTAGTGGGAACTCGGTGTGACGAGTGTGTTACATTACAATTCGGTGGGACCGAGGGCTCGATGGGACTGAGCTGTTGGATACATAATTACTTGTAGATGTTTACTCGTTTTATGTAACTGTGATGTTGTTGCTTATGTGCGGATAGGGGTGATGTGTATATAATTCCTATATGCGCATGTGTTGGAATTCACTAAGCTTCGTGCTTACCCTTTCCCAATAAACTGTGGTTTCAGGTCCGAGCGGCTCCAAGGCGTGACAAGTACACAATGGCGCGCGAGGAGAGCTGGTTGTTTTATGGTTTTATTAATTAAACGTTTATTCCGCTGTTTTTTATTATAAAGATATTAATTATGAGTTTGCAAACGAAACGTTGGGATCCATTTAATGAGTTGTTATAAATGAATTGTTTATTTAAAAATTTAAATTTGCTTGTAATTTTTGGGACGTTACAGATCCGCACATTTCTGGCAAATCTACGTCGTGTCCTGGTAATAGACGCAGCCCATTTAAAGGGTCGTTACTTGTGTATGATGTTCCTGGCGGTTGCCATGGACAGGGATAACTCCATCGTTCCAGTAGCTTTCGGCGTAGGCAAGTCCGAAACCGGGGACGAGTGGACTTGGTTTCTGTCCATGTTGAGACAAGCTATCGGAGACCCGCAAGGGTTGGTGTTTATGTCCGACAGGGCTCCTTCCATAAGCGCCGCAATCTCTGCCATGTACCCAAACGCCCCTCACGCCATATGCTGTCGACATTTGGAGATGAACGCCAAAACAAGGGACAAACGTATTACCACCTACAAGGATATCTACTGTGCGGCATGCAGAGCATATACGGATCGGGAGTTTAACCGGTACATGAATCTGCTACGATTTAGTGCCAAGGAAGCAGCCAAAGTCATGGACGAAGCTGGACCGGAGAGGTGATCCGCGGCCCATTTTCCTGGACAACGGTATGACATTCTGACCTCCAATAGTGCAGAGTCGGTGAATGCACTCCCCCATTTTGCGCGTAGATGTCCGATTGTTAATCTTATGGACTATTTTCGGACCTTTCAACAAGAGTGGTACCAACTTCGACGCCGAAAAGGAGCTGAGCTGCAAAGTAGACTCACACCGGCGGCGGAGGAGATAGTTCTCTTCAGGGCGCGTCACGCGGCGACATGGAGGGTAAGAGAAATCGGGTATGGGAGGTACGAGGTTCTGGATAACCAGCTTCACGCGACTGTGCATATGACCGACCATGTTTGTTCGTGTTGCGAATGGCAAAAATGTAAGATCCCACATTGGTTGGGGAGGGGAACAAAGGTTGCCTTATAAGAGGAACTTGATACCTCCCCTATCAGACGCGTTTTAAAACCGTGAGTCCGGGTGTGTGGACAAAGCGGACAATATCTGGTACGGTTGGCCTGGGATGTTACAGATGGTATCAGAGCCGGGAACCGGACTGGTGTGCCAGCGAGGACGCTGGGCTCCCATGGGGGGTGGATTGTAAGATCCTACATTGGTTGGGGAGGGGAACAAAGGTTGCCTTATAAGAGGAACTTGATACCTCCCCTATCAGACGCGTTTTAAAACCGTGAGTCCGGGTGTGTGGACAAAGCGGACAATATCTGGTACGGTTGGCCTGGGATGTTACAAAAAATCTGGGTTACCGTGCGGCCATGCCATCGCTGCGGCAAGACATATGGGTCGTAGAGATTGCAGCCACTTGGCTGTACCTTTCTTCACGTCCGAATATTACCGGAGAACATACGTGGAGGTAATATATCCAGCTGGACCCCCTGAAGCATGGGTGTATCCACCGGACCCGCTTCCGCCATGCTATCCACCTTTAATCGATAAGAGCAGAGTCGGAAGACCGAGAAAGAACGACCGACGTCCATCATGTGGTGAAGGTTCGATACAGCGAAGATGTACTCGGTGCCAATGCGTAGGACATACTCGTGGAGAGTGTCCAAATCCCACCCCTTCAACCGTGCCAAGGAGTAGACGCACAAGCACTCAACTAAGTAACACTGCGGGCCCGTCAGAGCTTGAACCACATGGAACTATATCATATGATACTGTTGATCTAAACGTTGATTTCCCTTGATTGGGACGATAAGTATTGTATGTTTAGTGCGTTATAATTTATCAAACATAACTTATGTGCGTTGATTTCCATTCATCTTTGTTTCACAGCCCCACAATTTGTGCTTTCACTTTACCATTTTTTCTTGTAATTTATTTCTGCAAACACCCGTTTGGAATCCTTTCTTTTTCCAAACATGGGATGAAATAATCTTATATAACATTTATGAGTTGTATTTTTCACATGAACCACTTTTCAGACAAATTTTAGACTACTTAAAAACAAATTTCAGACAAATTAAAAACCTTTATTCATGAGCAAAAAAGTACAAAACAACAAAAAAAATACGAAACAACAACACAGTAAAAAAAATACAAAACAACAAAAAACAAAGGTACTTGAAACAGAACATGGGATGATGATCATAATGGTAGTAGTCTAAATGGAAAGAATAGTAATGGTAGTAGTCTAAATGGAGAGAATAGTAATGGTTATATAGAAATGGAACGAAACAACAATGTCGAACTGGAAAACTACAAAACAACAACACATAAACAACAAAGTACTAAAGCAACACCCGTACCACCACCTACTGAAAAATTGTTTTAGTTTGATCAATCCAACTTTGCTTGTCGCTTATCTTCGCTTGAAGAATTGCGAAGTCTTGCGTACAGTGGTGAATTTCTTCTTTTTCTCGACGAATACGAGCCTCCCTATCTTTTATATCCCCTTTCATCCTTTTGATCTCCTTTTCTTCCACTTCGATCCTTGTCAAGTGGACTTTCTTCCTGGCGATAATCTGTTTCCACTCTTCTGTCAGTTGGTCTATCTCCTTTTCCCTTTCTGCTATCGCCTCCTGGAGTTTAGGTGGCATTCTTTCAGGTGTAGACGATGGGTTAGATGACGATGCCATTTGTTTACTGAAGAAAGAAAGCAAGAAAGAAAGCAAGTGAAAGAAAGCAAGAAAGAAGGATGGAATTGTGTGAATTATGAATTGCATTTTACTGATATTTATGGATGAAATCTCAAATATGCTAGTGAATTTGAACCACAAATTGGTCTTCAAAGTACAATAATTGTGGAAAAAAACAGTAAAAGCATGCAAGATTCGTTCAAGTACAGGGGCTGAAAGTGTAATTTTTTTGCCCATCGCGGCCAACCTCCGCGGGGAGGGACCAAAGGTGTCACCGCGGCCATAGTTGAGGGGCTCCGCGGGACACTTTGGCCAAACCTCGGTGCCACGTACGCCCTAGCCCGCGATCGCGGGCCCCATCGCGGGCATTTGTGGCATTTTGGTAAACTGCACGAGATTTATGGTATTTTGGTAAAGCAAAGTCAAACTTGTGGCATTTTAATTAATTTCCCTAAATAAATTAGTATTTATTTTTGGGATTTAATATCGAATGTTTGTTGAAAATTGAGGATTTATGAATTTGGTCCCTGTGGTTTTTTAAAATTTTGGATTGGGTCCCCCAAATGAATTAACTACAGTCATGGTCATTGTGGTTTCACTTTTATTGCAGATGAAGTCCCTCCATCTGGTACCGTTTAAATAAGATATGTTAAACCCCCCACATGCCTCCCACGTGAGGGGCATTCTTGTCATTATAAGAAAACCATATTTTTTGATAATCTTTTTTTTTATTTTAAACCCTATTCTTATCTGGTTACGTCCAACTGCCAAGAGACCCCACGTGAACGTGAGGAACCGGTATGCTTATCCCAATCGAACATTGATCTTCATCGTAGAAATCCTTCAATCAAATCGTTCATCTAAAACTCAAGATAATGGTGCAAAAGTGCGTAAGATTGTGTGTATAAACAAATGACACAGTTCCAGATTGTGTATAACCATTGATTTTTTTTGTTTTGGGACAAATTCAAACATGTTAGGTTTTCTGTTTTTGTACAAATTCAGACTGGTTATGTTTTCTGTTTTTGCATAGAATTTGATTTTGGACAGATTTGTTTTTTCACAACATCTGATTTTGGACAAATTATGAAATCTGATTTTTTTGGATAGATTATGCTTAAGATGTGTAGATAAAGAGATGCAGGGATCCTTTGGGTTAAGCCAAACTGACAAATTTGAGTTTTTTTTTTACAACCACACTTGGGCACCAACAGGTCATGACAGATTTAGGAACCATACTTGATTTGGGCACCAACAGCACATGATTGATTGTCTTTGTCAATGGTGGAAATGTTTAATATTTAATATTGCAACATGGTTTCATACTCAAGCATTGGTATGAAGTGTGTGCTAGCATCCTTTTGGTTGGGGAGTTGACCACAATATAAGTGTAGTTCAACATAAGGTGCAGTAGGCTATGGGTGGTTTCAAAAACAACATAAGGATCATCCTCTAATAATATTGATTTGAACTTTAATGTTGATTTGACAACTCAAAACAGCAACACACAACTATAAGGCATTGACAATTACATCCAATAACATACACTATTCAGGAATCAAATTTGCAGGCTATGTAGAGCAGGATTGGAGCCATGTCTATAAATTTCAGTAGTATTTATTAACAACTTTTGGTCTATATCGTCGTTTTAAGATTAGTATCATCAGCTTCGAGACTCCATTGCAATTACGATTAAAACTTAAAAAGAGCATCAAAGAACACAGGTTCCAGATTGTGTGTATAAACTTCAGCACAAGTTTGATTTTACGTGGATGATCGAAAGACAGTTGGTGACTCCGCCTATGGAGGCCACAGAGCTATCTGTTGTACTGCAGATTTAGAAAGATTGGGTGCATGTAAGTATTACGTCACATAACAGTCTTCCATGTATGAACTTTTTCCTGTATGGCTTTGATACTTTAAGTTCTTGGCTGCAACCCAGATTTGTTCCAAATTTGTTGATTTTTTGTTGCCTGCGACCTAGATTTGTTGATATGTTGTGGCTTACGACCCAGATTTGTTGATTGTCGATGAACCACACTTACAGTATATCGTAGTCTGTTTTAGAAGGGAAGAAGATGAAGAAAAATGGAACGACATGTGGTTGACGAGAATTACCTTGACGGGAGAGGGGTCGAAGAAGATGAATCAAATGGAAGGGTTTTTAAATGACATAAATGATTATTAAAAAAAGAATACGGATTTTTAAAATGACATAAATGCCCCTCACATGGGGGCATGTGATGGGGTGTAATGACAATTATTTAAGCGGAGTTAGGTAAGGGATCGAATCCGCAATAAAAGTGAAACCACGATGACCATGATTGTAATTAATTCTTTAGGGGGCCTAATCCAATATTTCAAAGAACCACATGACCAAATCCATAATTTACTCTTTAATTGTTTAATTATATAACTAAAATGGTAAAGTTGTCATAGTTAACTTTTAGAGTAATTAACATATTTGGTCCATTTAGTTAATGTGTTTAACAGTTTGGATCCCTATTTTAAAATATCTATAGACTGTATCTTCGTGGTTTATATTTTATAACGTCTTAGGGTTCCTAAAACTAACATCGTTTTAACTCAGGTAGTACTTCATCTGGGAGTTGTTCTATAATCACATTACGTACACCAGGACTAAGGTTATAAGTATTTAATTTAGGGTATGTTTGTTAGCAGCTTAATTGTAACATCCCTTAATCCCAACATACGAGTTTCATATAATTCACCACAAAATAACATATCATAATCCAAATATGGTCCCTTAAATTCTACAATTAAGTCTTTAAGTACAAACTTTTTCGAATAAAGTAAAATACATAACAACTACTAATTATAACTGAAATCTTCATAATCATTCAACATCCACAAAAGCTAACATGATAAATCCTATCATTGTCTCTTGTTTGCTCCATGACCTGAAATACATATTTTAAAACAAAATTGAGGGTTAGACCTTGAGGTCTAGTGAGAAAAATCCCCGTTAGTAAAAGAAAACATTTGCACATAATTCACGTAAGAATACCAAATATGACTCATGCATCATGTATCTTTCCATCTCTATCTCTTTTCTTTTCCTTGGCCATATTAATTGGTAGCAAGCCAATTAATTAATTTACACCGCTGTACTAAATACAGCCAACACCACTGTCCCTTTGTACAGCCAACTTTCACCGGTCCTAAGCCCAGCCAACTAGTACTCATACAATGTAATATTCATATAAACACTATATGCACCATATTACATTTAATCACATATATGTATTCCATTTGAAAAACATTTCAAATAAAAACTCACCTTGTTTTTATCACAAAAACCCTTCCAAGATAACTCACGTATGTCGACCTTTCACCAAATCTGAAATCAGATAAAATACCAAATATCTCTTTTAATACTTAAACTTACAAAATTCCCAACTGAAATCGCAATGAACAGTACCAAGTCGCAATCTCCTATGGCGATTCCACTTTGAAGTCGCAACCCCTTATTGCGATTCCACCCTGGAGTCGCAACCTATTATTGCGATTCCACCCTGGAGTCGCAACCAACTACTGCGATTCCACCTTGGAGTCGCAACCAACTACTGCGATTCCAAACTCGAATCGCAATCAACTACTGCGATTTCAAGCCAAGTCGCAAACGACCATTGCGACTTCAATGCCAAGTCGCAAACGACCATTGCGACTTCAATGCCAAGTCGCAAACGACCATTGCGACTTCAATGCCAAGTCGCAACCAACTGTTGCGACTTCGTTGAATGTCGCAGTCGTCTATTGCGACTTCGATGAATGTCTCAGTCTACTGTTTCATCCTAAAACCCAGATTTTGCAGTTTTAAGCTATGCATGTTTATGTAACTTTGCAGATATGTTTTATACTACCATTAGAACACTATTCCAAACCCAAAATCATATACCCTTCTAAAAATAGCATAACCCACTTCTAAAGTTCATATAAAACCTATTATACATAGAAAGGAAGAATTAGAATGGAGTATTACCTTTTGTTCTTGATGTAGATCTTGAACTCAGCTGCAAAACCTTAATTCCTAATTCCTCTTCACCTTTTCTCTCTTTGTCGTCGTGAACCGACAGCACATACACACACATACACTTATGGTTTTTGGTTGTTCTAAGAGGATGCCACCTATTCTAATTGAATTAGAAAGGGTCGGCTATGGTGGAGTTTCTTTTTAGCTAAAGAGACTAAAAGAACCCTAAGTTTCTCCCAAATGGCACAAAATACCCCCAAACTTCTTTTAATTAAATTAAAACTTACCCTTTAGTTTCTAACTCCATAATATTAAATTAAAATAACACTTATAACTAAACCAATAATATAACTGGTTATTACAACATCTCCCCCTTAAAAGAATTCCGTCTCGGAATTCAGTTAAGAGAAAAGATGAGGGTATTTGGCTCTCATTTCGGACTCTAATTCCCACGTAGCATCCTGACCCCTGTGATGTTTCCACTGTACTTTCACTTGTCTGATTTCTTTATTCCTTAATACTTTAACCTTGTGATCAACTATAGCTTCCGGTTCTTCCACATAGTTCAGCTTTTCATCAACCTGGATATCCGGTAGAGAGACTGCCTGGTCCGGCGTGACTAAACATTTCCGAAAATTCGACACATGAAATGCGTTGTGAATCCTGCTCAATTCCAACGGAAGATCCAATCTGTATGCTACTTCACCAATTCTTTCTATAATTTCAAATGGCCCAATATACCGCGGACTGAGTTTACCTTGCTTTCCAAAACGTATGACTCCTTTCCAAGGTGAAACTTTTAACATCACAAATTCCCCAACTTGAAATTCTAACGGTTTCCGGCGTCGATCTGCATAACTCTTCTGTCTGTCTTGTGCCGTTTTCAATCTATCCCGGATCTGCGTAATCTTATCTGCTGTTAACTGTACTATTTCTGGCCCTGCTAACTGCTTTTCCCCCACTTCATTCCAACACAAAGGCGTTCGGCATTTCCTACCATACAATACTTCAAACGGTGCCGCCTGAATACTAGAATGATAATTGTTGTTGTAAGCGAACTCTATCAAAGGCAAATGTTTATCCCATGATCCTCCAAAATCAACTATACAAGCCCGAAGCATATCTTCTAACGTCTGAATTGTTCTTTCACTTTGTCCATCAGTCTGTGGATGATATGCTGTACTCAACTTGATTTGTGTTCCCATCTCTTTTTGAAAGCTTCTCCAAAATCTAGAAGTAAAACGACTATCTCGATCAGAAATAATCGAAATTGGTACTCCATGTCGAGTTACTATTTCATTAATGTACAGTTTGGCCAAACGTTCCAAAGAATCGGTTTCTTTTATCGGCAAGAAATGAGCAGACTTCGTCAACCTATCCACAATCACCCAAATAGAATCGAATCCCTTTGCAGTTCTTGGTAACTTGGTAATGAAATCAGTTGTGATCTGATCCCATTTCCACACTGGAATATCTAAGCGTTGTAACTGACCAAACGGTTTCTGATGTTCAATCTTTACTTTCTTGCAGGTAATGCAGTCTTCCACATGCTTAGCAATACTTCTTTTCATCCCCGGCCACCAATAGAATTGTTTCAAATCTCTATACATTTTATTTGTACCTGGATGAATGGAGAATCGAGATTGATGAGCTTCTTGTAGTACACGATCACGTAATCCACCCAAACGAGGTACCCAAATCCTATTCCCCAAACCCAACAACCCACGGTTATCTTTCCCAAGCAATGCTAATATCCCAACCAACCGTTCAGATTTCAAACTTTCTTCTTGATAAGCATCTAATTGGCACTTCAGTAATTCGTCAAAAATGTTTGGAAGAAGTTCAGCTCTTAAGGATATCGCCTTTATCGTTCCACTTCTTTCTTGTCGACTTAGTGCATCTGCCACCACATTCGCTTTTCCTGGGTGATAAAGGATTTCACAATCATAATCGTTCACTAACTCTAGCCACCTTCTTTGCCTCATGATCAGTTCCTTCTGATCAAAAAGATGTTGGAGACTCTTATGGTCCGTAAAAATTTGACACTTGGAACCATAAAGATAATGCCTCCAAATCTTCAAAGCGAAAACAACTGCTGCCAGTTCCATATCGTGAGTAGGATATTGCCTTTCATGATCCTTTAATTGACGAGAAGCATAGGCAATTACTTTTCCACGTTGCATGAGTACACATCCCAAACCTAACTTAGAAGCATCACTGTAGACCACAAAATCATCCGAACCTTCTGGCAATGCTAAAATCGGCGCGCTGCAGAGTTTCTCCTTTAATATCCTGAATGCCTCGTCCTGTTCTGCCTTCCATTCGAACTTCAGATTCTTCTGAGTCAGCTTCGTCAACGGTGTGGCAATACGAGAGAAATCTTTTATAAACTTTCGGTAGTAGCCGGCCAAACCCAGAAAACTTCGTACTTCTGTTGCTGTCTTTGGCGGTTCCCATTTTTCAATTGCTTCCACTTTCATCGGATCGACTTGTATACCCTTTTTAGAAACTATATGCCCTAAAAACTGAACTTCCCTTAACCAGAATTCACACTTTGAAAATTTCGCATACAACTTTTCTTTCTTCAATAGTTCTAAAATCAAACGAATGTGTTGCGCGTGCTCTTCCTTGGATCGGGAATAAATAAGTATATCATCAATAAACCCAATAACGAATTTATCAAGATACGGCTTACATACCCGATTCATTAAATCCATGAAAGCAGCTGGAGCATTCGTCAATCCAAATGGCATTACTAGAAACTCATAGTGACCGTACCTGGTGCGAAAAGCAGTTTTCAATACGTCTTCTTCTTTGACCTTCAACTGATGATAACCGGATCTTAAATCAATCTTGGAGAAACAACAAGCTCCAACTAATTGATCGAAGAGGTCATCAATTCTAGGTAGAGGATACTTGTTTTTGATCGTGCGCTTATTCAATTCTCTGTAGTCGATACACATTCTCATCGAACCATCCTTCTTTTTCACAAATAAGACTGGTGCTCCCCACGGTGAAGAACTTGGTCTGATGAAACCCTTAACGGATAGATCTTGCAGTTGTGCCATCATTTCTTTCATTTCTGGAGGCGCTAAACGATACGGTGCACGGGCTACAGGGGTGGCTCCAGGAATTAGATCTATACCGAACTCTACCTGTCTAACGGGCGGAAGACTGTTCAAGTCTTCAGGAAATACTTCTGGAAAATCACTAACAATTGGAATGTCTTCCAACTTACTCTTCTCTAGCTTAGTATCTATTACATAAGCTAAGTAACTCTGACAACCTTTACTAACACACTTACGGGCTTTTATCATGTTAATAAGATTATACTGATAATTCCTACGTTCGCCATAAATCACTACCGGCCCTTTTTCAGGTAACACAACGTTTATTAACTTCTTATCACAATTTATATTAGCTTGGTTCTCGGCTAACCAGTCCATTCCCACTACCACATCAAACTCTACCAGGGCTATTGGAAATAACTGAATCGGTACTCCGCACCCTTCTATATCTATCACGCAACTATCAAATACTTCTTTAACTGATACTTGATTTTCATTTGCCGTATCTACCAATAAAGCATGATCTAACACTTTCGGCTTTAAACGCATGTAAGCAGCAAATGAAGGAGACACAAACGATCGGTTTGCACCAGAATCAAATAACACCTTAGCACGTGTGGAATTTATTAAGAATGTACCTGTAACTACGTCCGGAGTTTCCTCCGCTTCCTTTGCTGTCATCTGAAATGAACGGCCTCTTGCTCTTGCTGGCTCTGACCTCGGTACTGCTGGTCTAACACCCGATGCTCTTGTTGACGTGCCACCCGATGGTATTCTTCCCAGTGGACAATCTGATTGAAGATGATCTGGCGAATTGCATGAATAACAAAATCTAACCACCCTACAATCTTTAGCAATGTGTCCAAACTTCCCGCACTTATAACAGTTTCTAGGATCTACTTGACAGCTTCCTTGGTGAAAACGGTGGCACTTTGGGCAAGGTCTTTCAGCTGCTCTAAAAGGTGGACGACTATCAAATCGCTGAAATCCAGACTTCTTCACATCGTGTGGTGGTCCTTCCCATTTTCTCTTTCCCGCACTCTTATCCCCAACATCCCTCTTATTGTCTCGCTCCACATTTTCCGCAGCATTGACTGCTTCTGAAAAAGTATTAGGTCTCGCTGCAGTTACCAACTTTCTAATCTCCGAATTCAATCCGAATACATACCTTTCCATCTTCATCTTTTCTGTGGCAACATAATATTCTCCGAAACGCGACTTTTCCAAGAAACGGGCAGTGTAGTCTCTTACCGATAAATTTCCTTGCTGTAGGCTCAGGAATTCCTCTTCCAACTGTCTAACTGCGGCTTGCGGGCAAAACTGTTCCTTAAATGCTCTCGAGAATTCGCCCCAAGTAAAAGTTGAATACACATCAGGTCCTTCAGAGTCAATAAGGGCTTCCCACCAATACAAGGCATCTGCTTTCAACATTGCTGTTCCATATAACACTTTATCTTCTTCCGCGCATTTACTGGTCTTAAATACAGCTTCAACCTCCTTCAGCCATCGCATTGCTTTTACTGGATCTCTGCCCCCTCCATAATTGGGTGGTTTACAGCTTAAAAACATTTTATAATCACACTTTCTGGGTGCTGATGTGACAATAGGTGCGATAGGCACTTCGTTTTCAAGGGTAGGGTCTGGTATTTCTGTTTCCGAATGGTGAGTCTGGTTAAACATAGCTTGTATATTTGCCTGAAGTCTTCCCATTTCATTCGCTAGGTCGTCTCTCGTAACAAACTCTGTGCCTCGCCCATGTACTCTGCCCCCTGACCTACCTCTACCTCTTTCTCCCCCTCTTCCCCTTCCACCGGCTGTTGGATTAGATCTATTCGGATTCCCTTCCCCTTCTCGGTTTGTTCGTCTCGTTCCACTTGCCATTCTGTTGATTCAAACAAGGTTAATATACACATAAGCACATACCCCATATAATAAAGTATTCTGGTTCCAACATGTACCTGTAAGATCATAATTACACTGGCCAGGTGTAATCTGAAATTACCTTACATGATGTTCCTTCTACCTTTTTATATTTATCATCCCAAGGTTCTAAAATAACAAGGACCTCCTACTTCGCATGCAGTATAAGTCTAGGTACAGATACTAATACCTAAATCTCTTAAACTAAGGCTCTGATACCATTTGTAACATCCCTTAATCCCAACATACAAGTTTCATATAATTCACCACAAAATAACATATCATAATCCAAATATGGTCCCTTAAATTCTACAATTAAGTCTTTAAGTACAAACTTTTTCGAATAAAGTAAAATACATAACAACTACTAATTATAACTGAAATCTTCATAATCATTCAACATCCACAAAAGCTAACATGATAAATCCTATCATTGTCTCTTGTTTGCTCCATGACCTGGAATACATATTTTAAAACAAAAATGAGGGTTAGACCTTGAGGTCTAGTGAGAAAAATCCCCGTTAGTAAAAGAAAACCTTTGCACATAATTCACGTAAGAATACCAAATATGACTCATGCATCATGTATCTTTCCATCTCTATCTCTTTTCTTTTCCTTGGCCATATTAATTGGTAGCAAGCCAATTAATTAATTTACACCGCTGTACTAAATACAGCCAACACCACTGTCCCTTTGTTCAGCCAACTTTCACCGGTCCTAAGCCCGGCCAACTAGTACTCATACAATGTAATATTCATATAAACACTATATGCACCATATTACATTTAATCACATATATGTATTCCATTTGAAAAACATTTCAAATAAAAACTCACCTTGTTTTTATCACAAAAACCCTTCCAAGATAACTCACGTATGTCGACCTTTCACCAAATCTGAAATCAGATAAAATACCAAATATCTCTTTTAATACTTAAACTTACAAAATTCCCAACTGAAATCGCAATGAACAGTACCAAGTCGCAATCTCCTATGGCGATTCCACTTTGAAGTCGCAACCCCTTATTGCGATTCCACCCTGGAGTCGCAACCTATTATTGCGATTCCACCCTGGAGTCGCAACCAACTACTGCGATTCCACCTTGGAGTCGCAACCAACTACTGCGATTCCAAACTCGAATCGCAATCAACTACTGCGATTTCAAGCCAAGTCGCAAACGACCATTGCGACTTCAATGCCAAGTCGCAAACGACCATTGCGACTTCAATGCCAAGTCGCAACCAACTGTTGCGACTTCGTTGAATGTCGCAGTCGTCTATTGCGACTTCGATGAATGTCGCAGTCTACTGTTTCATCCTAAAACCCAGATTTTGCAGTTTTAAGCTATGCATGTTTATGTAACTTTGCAGATATGTTTTATACTACCATTAGAACACTATTCCAAACCCAAAATCATATACCCTTCTAAAAATAGCATAACCCACTTCTAAAGTTCATATAAAACCTATTATACATAGAAAGGAAGAATTAGAATGGAGTATTACCTTTTGTTCTTGATGTAGATCTTGAACTCAGCTGCAAAACCTTAATTCCTAATTCCTCTTCACCTTTTCTCTCTTTGTCGCCGTGAACCGACAGCACATACACACACATACACTTATGGTTTTTGGTTGTTCTAAGAGGATGCCACCTATTCTAATTGAATTAGAAAGGGTCGGCTATGGTGGAGTTTCTTTTTAGCTAAAGAGACTAAAAGAACCCTAAGTTTCTCCCAAATGGCACAAAATACCCCCAAACTTCTTTTAATTAAATTAAAACTTACCCTTTAGTTTCTAACTCCATAATATTAAATTAAAATAACACTTATAACTAAACCAATAATATAACTGGTTATTACATTAATAAACTTAATGGGACTCGTAGCTTATTCAGTTAACTATACATGACTGTTTGGTAGTGGCTTAATGATATAGAAAGTGACTTATTTATTAAGCTTTTAGGAGAGAGCTTTATGAAGAAAGCCAAGTTTTGTCCAAACCAGTCTCTCCCAATTAAAAAATATGGTCCTTCCATCTATGAAAACACCCTCCCAAACAAAAACCTTTCCAATCTATACAGACGGATTAATCCACACAGACAACTTTATTCATACAGGACTTAATGGAAAACCAACCAAACAGCCCCTTACTCATCTAATGTTCTATGTATATCTCAAATACTCTGCATTGAGGCACAAATGTTAACATCTCAGAACATCCATGTCACTACCCAAAGCATAAAGACCACCATCTAAGTCCTTTCCAGGGACTAAGAAATGATAATAAGCAGGTCGAGGAGTTTTATACCTTGTTTCAGATAACGGTGTTCATGGTGCGGTTTAGGGCCAAATCGCAAACCACATGGCGTATGCGGTTTGAGCATTTTCCCAAACCGCACCGCATTGGTTTATGCGGCTTGCCTATCGCACTTTATGTCAATAATCCGAAAGTATAAGTTTAAAAATACATTAAAAACTCAACGATAAAGTGATCGTAGTCTAAAAAAATAAAAAGTTGCAATACATCCGATTCCCAAATACATATTGCATTAATTAAAAATAGTCTGGAAGTAAAAAATATACTTTAAACTAAATTAAACGTGTGAGTTGTGACGTGTCCAACTTTTTCTTTCATTTCGATTCTTAAGCCTCGACTCCGAATTGGCCAATTGTTTATTCAAGATTAACTTTCGACCAAAACACGAAGTCCAAAAATATTACATAAGTACTAAATTATTCTATATATATGCTATATATAAAATAAATAATAAAAATATACAAAATATGTTGTACGGTGCGATTTGATAACTTAAAACCGTAAACCACACCGCATAGTGCGGTTTGGTAAAAATGCAAACCGCAAACTGCACCACGAAAGTTCTAAATCGTGCTTTGCGATACGGTGCGGTGTGGGCAGTTTATGCGGTTTGGATGAACACCCCTAATTTTAGACATCATATCCTCGAGCTCAAAAACAGAAAATTTGTCTATATCAACTAACTCAATGTAATGAGTTTTACCTCTTAGGTACTGCCTACCAGAGAACTTTGTGAATCTCCCTCCATGGTGTATCTTCAAATCTACAAGTGTTGGATATATATTTATAATTCCAAAAACACTCATCAACATCATTTGAAATTTACAACAACAATCAAACCCATTACTTGATAACAAAAACATATCATAAACATCACGAAAATCCATTTCATCATAGTGGCTTCGAACCTGCCACAGTGTGCGTACCATCTCCAAGAACCCTGAAAAAAAACTCCAATATTAATGTCAGCGTATTAGAGGGAAGACTAAAATAAAGGTATTAGGTTTTGTCTTACGGTTGGTCGATCGATTCAAGGGTTTCAGGCACGATCGAGAAGGAAGAAAACGAGGGAGAGGAAAGGGTTTTTGTTTCGAAGTCTGATGGGTTGATGGGTAAAGGGGTAAATGTTGGTCCCGAAGGCCTATACAAGTTTGTAGAAGGGGGGGGGGTTGAATACAAACACACAGATTTTACTTTTCTAAATTGTTTATTGATAAATCATTAACAATTTACAGCTTGTTGCGGAGACAAGATTAAGGATAAACCTAAATCTAAACAAGTTGGAACACTAAGGTTTCTTGCACTAAGAGAGATAAGGAAATTACTAATAATAACCTATCTGAGATAAGAGATTTGAACTTGTCCAGAGTTAGCAAGTTACTTCAAATGAAGTGAGTTCATCTCTTTATATACTGCATGCATTTAATGCAAGTCAGTATATACTTTACACGTGTCATCAGCTGGTTGGTTGCATGTCATTGACCTTAGTTGACAACCTTAGTAGCCGTATGGATGAATAGTGTAGTATCAGAGTGGTTGTACGATTTCAGATATTCGGAGGTTCTTTTCTGACATTTCGTACGGAGTCGTGCAAGGGTGGTTAAGACAAAAGTACTTTGTACGGAGGACTTCATGATCAACTTTCGTTGATTCAGCGATTATCATTTACTATTCAGCAGATGATAAAGTTCAGCGATAGCTGAAGTCTTGTACTTGATACTTTACGTTGAGTGGACAAATCTGAGTCTTCGCTGATCCGCATCAGTTCATTAGGAGACTTGTCGCTGGTTCTTGAGCTTGATCTTCGACTTCAGCGTAGAACCTATGTTGACGTGAAACTTGTCTTCAGGGATCATAACTAAACAACTAACTTATCAGCGATCATCATAATGACTGAACAGACTCAGCACATTAATGGTGAACAGTGTTCGCTGAATGCTTAATTTAAAGAGCGAGAGTTCCTATCAGCGGTACTGGAAGATCTTAGTACTTATCAGCGATAGTGAAACTCTGATACATATTGTTTACTTACAATTTTCACTAAGTATATAAGAGAGGGTCATTATCAAATCACTGAGGGTTTGGATCAACAGTAAATAACTGAAATGACAAAATACCCATCGTGTGTCGTGCACATAGGCCCTTTAATGGAGAGAAATCAAACAGAGTTAGTTTTACGGACCCAAGACGTTATAAAATGCAAACCACGATGATGCAATTCATAGATATTTTAAAGTAGGGACCCATATTGTTAAAACATATAAGCCACAGGGACCAAATATATAATTTACTCTAATTTTTAAGATGTTTTAGATCATCTATAATGGGAGCAATCACAACTGCTTTTTAAGACAATTGTTGATTGAATAAAAGACAAAGAAATAAAAAAAAAACGAAAGTTGAATTTTGTAACTGCCATTAGAGGGACAAATGTGTTACTTTCAACAAACCACAGGGACTAAATTTGTAGTTTACTCTAAATACAAAATACATAATAACATTGGTTTTCTTTAACGAACGATGTCTCCCTTTTTTCTGGTAAGTTTCAACTTTCAACTCGTAAGCTTTAATTTTACTTTATTATTACCAATTTGTAGTTTGGATTATTTTGGTTTATTTATTATGACCGATTATTCTTACAATAGAATTTTACTGATTCAAGTATAAGTAACAGATAATTCAAATCCTGTAACTTGTTAAATCTATATCTATACTATATTATAAAGCATTTATGAAAAACTCTTAAAAACAACCCTTAAAGCTTCATGAACCGCTATTTAATGTTAATTACTTAAAACTTTTAAAAACAACTAATGAAGCTTTATGTACCGCTTTTAATGCTAATTACTTGATTAATTTTTATCTCTAACAACCTTCAAATTCTTAAATCGTTGACTCTTATTAACTAATCTTTATCTCTAATTACTTTCAAATCCTCAAATCATGAACTCCTTAAAAAATATCATTCTTTAAACAAATTTATAAAAAAAAACATGTCCGTTTTCTCAAAACTACACATTAAAATAAGTTAAAACATTAAATTCGAGAGACTTTTATCCAAGTACATAATTTGAATTATAGTATATTATAGTATAGTTAAGAAAAATAAAATTTAATAATTGATCAAATATCCAAAATCATGAGGCTTTTATCCAAGTACATAATTTGGATTAAACTTTACTCAAATAATAACTTTGCAATTGTTTTATAATTGTTTAACGGCATTTTATTTTGGGAAATTAATTAAAATGCCAAAAGTCCAACTTCAAGTTACCAAAATGCCACAAATCTCTCCCAGTTTGCAAAAATGCCCTTTTTCCGCGATGGGAGCCCGCGATCGCGGGCTCAGGGACCAATTTTGACACTTTTTGAAACTTGCAGGGACCAATTTTAAAACTTTTGGCCCGCGAATGAAATGTTACACTTTCAACCCCTATACTTATTTACTAAATTTACTTTATACCTTTTACTTTCATTATTTTAATTTTACATTTAACACATATAATCGTTTATTAACTAAAATACGTTAAAAATACGTTTTAATTTTAACAAATTACACCATTATAATCGTCTCTTCGTTACGTTCGAAATGAGCCCAATTTTGAATTTTCTTGGATTTATATATTTTAATATATATCATATACAGTTATACACTACATAAAAAAATATTTTTTATATTTAAAATGCATACCCTTATAGTTAATTATTTAATTTATGGTACATCTCTTATTTTTTTTTCAATTTTGTTTTACACTCCTATCGCATTAACATAATAATCATATATTAACTAATTCATTAAATCGTTTTAAATTATTATTATTTGAATGTGTTTATAGATATCATGAATGGCAATAGGAGAAGGTTTCACGAGAAGAATGTTAAATGGGGTTTTGACAAGTTGGTATCACTGGACTCATTTAAGAATTGTGAAAATGGGTATTTGGCGAATGATGATTCATGTGTGTTTGGAGCTGAAGTATTTGCAGTTACAGAGTATGCACAAAATGATCGATGTATTTCCAACGTAACTTAGATTAAAATTATCTCCTTCAGTTCAGTCCCGTCCCGTCCCATCCAGTTCAGTCTCGTCCAGTTCCGTCCCGTCCCATCTAGTATGCATACCAAACGCTACCTAAGAGTAACATAAATTAAATAATTAACTATAAGCGTATGAATTTTAAATATAAAAAATATTTTTTATGTAGTGTATATGATATATATTAAAATATATAAATTCAAAAAAATTCAAAATTAGGCTCATTTCGAACGTATCGAAGAGACGATTATAATGGTATAACTTGTTAAAATTAAAACGTATTTTTTAACGTATTTTTGTTGATAAACGATTATATGTGTTAAATGTAAAATTTAAATTATGAAAGTAAAAGGTATAAAGTAAAATAAGTAAATAAGTATAGGGGTTGAAAGTGTAAATTTTAATTTGAAATTGTGATTTTGATTTGATATTTACACTTTCAACCCCTATACTTATTTACTAACTTTACTTTATACCTTTTACTTTCATAATTTAATTTTACATTTAACACATATAATCGTTTATTAACTAAAATACGTTAAAAAATACGTTTTAATTTTAACAAGTTACACCATTATAATCGTCTTTTCGATACGTTCGAAATGAGTCCAATCTTGAATTTTTTTGATTTATATATTTTAATATATATCATATATAGTACATCAAAATATTTTTAATATTTACAATTTATACCTTTATAGTTAATTATTTAATTTATGGTACTCTTATAGTTAATGCGATAGGAGTGTAAAACAAAATTGAGAATACGTTAAAAAAATGAATTTTCGCAGGTAAAAAATATTTTTATGTAGTGTATATGATATATATTAAAATATATAAATCCAAAAAAATTCAAGATTGGGCTCAATTCGAACGTATCGAAGAGACGATTATAATGATGTAACTTGTTAAAATTAAAACGTCTTTTTTTAACGTGTTTTAGTTAATAAACGATTATATGTGTTAAATGTAAAATTAAATTTATGAAAGTAAAAGGTATAAAGTAAATTTAGTAAATAAGTATATGGGTTGAAAGTGTAACATTTTAATTTAAATTCATAAAATTTGGTCGACCGCGGGTCAAACAATGTTCCAATTTTCAAAAACGATCCCTCGAATTTTTAAAAAATGGTCTCTTGCAATTGAAAAGTCACAAAATAAAACCATCGCGGGATTCCTTCGCGATCGCGTGATTGAATTTTTCAAAAATGGCCCCTGCAAGTTTAAAAAAATGTCAGAAATGGTCCCTGAGCCCGCGATCGCGGGCTCCATCGCGGAAAAAAGGTATTTTGGCAAACTATGAGAGATTTAGGGCATTTTGGTAACACTTGGTCAAACTTAGGGTATTTTAATTAATTTCCCTTTTATTTTCTTTTCGATTAAAAACATTTCTTATTAATATCTATTTAAACTAAAAATAGTAGTCATTTACAAAGTTTTAATAAAAAATTAGTATAATATATTTATATTAATTTCAATTTTGACCCATTAAAAATGTCAAAATTAGTATTTATCGTTAATATTTATAATATATTTTTTCAATATATACATATATAATTTATATAACCATCAACTTTGATTGGTTTAAATTGTAGCCTAATTGAATTTCTTTAATTTATTTATCCATATTCATAAATATGGGATAATGATTTGGTTGGATAAAATAATTGCTTTCTTATTTTTCCGATCCAATTTGAATCAAGCTTTTTCGTTTATATATACAACTTAAGATTATTGAGACGTTCTGGATAAGATCTTGTAACTGTATATGTTTAGAACGGTGGACATTCATATACACACGACACCGTCAAACTATTTGATGATAAATTTTTAATTTTTTCGTTCATTATAGATGTCCGAAACATATTGCATTTACCTCACTAATTTTATGTGGTCAGGAGAACAACTAAGAATAATCTAATTAATTACACGTTTAATAGACTATTCTATAATATTTCTAAAATAATGATTATTACTTTTTTAATTTACGTATGATAAATAAATGATACAATCATATATAAAACTCGTAAAGACTCGATTGAATGCATGTATGTAGCAATTGTATTGGTAGAGCAGATAGCGACTTTTTCTATTTTACGTTATTATATTTATATACAACCATTTAGATTCTAGATGAATGATTATATAAGAATGTTGCTTTTTATTAGCGGTCAAACTGGTGGGTTGGATTGACCTACCAATAGAAATTTAATTCGTGCAGATAGGTACCCGTCCCAAATGGGTAGGGTTTTTTCACCTTGGCAAGACAGAATGAAGGGCTGATTTCTATACTCGAACGGGTTCAGGGTATGATTAGGATGATATTACATACCCCTATTCTACTAAACAGGTCCTCATACCCGATGGGGATTCCTCTCCCTCAAACCCATAGAAGATTAGACAAGTGGAGAAGGGGAGGGATATACAAGGAGCAAAGTTGGGGACAAGGGATGCATTCCCTACCCGGTTTCCATCCCTACCTACAAACACATTTTCGTCCATTTCTTTTGTTTTACAAATCACTTAAATATGGTTACAAAAACTATATTATTAAAGTGAATAATCTAATTTTTTGAATAAACGATTTCATATGTCGTATGTGTTTAAATACCTAATTACTTTTATTGTGACTTTTGACTCAATTGACAATGTTTAGACTTTTAGTTAATACTAAGTATGTAATTTGTTAAAGATAAAACATAAATAGAAATAGACCTATCAATACATACATTTGTCAAAGTTTACAGTTTTAGTATATTTGAAAATGTTACTATTTTTTGTTATAACTATGGCGCTATTTATTAAATACTTATCTGATAAACGTTTATTGGGTAATTATAACAATGGTTGGAAATCTTACATGATATGAACGATGATAAGAATGGATATATTTACTTGATAAATTAAATTGATGACTATTGTTACATATAATATCATTTTGATGGGAAACAATCTTTTAAAGTGTTTTCTCTATTTCATAATGTCCCCTAAATAACCATATTTACAAGAGTAAATAAAAAAACAAAAAAAACTAAGAAGCTTATTTTTTTGCAAAAATAAAGATACCATGCCTTGTCTCTTTAATTTGCAAACTATTGAGTTGAAGGGGCCTAGTTGTCCTATTCCCCTTTTCTTTTTATTTTATTTTAGTTTATTTGTTTTCTTTTTGTCCCCATTCCTTTAACTCCTTTATGACTATCCCACAAATAAATCAACTATTTAATAAATATAAAAGGGTAAAATATAAATTATGAATATTTTGCTAGTTATATATCTCAATAAAAATTTATTTATATTTTCTTGGTGAAAATGAATGGATTTTCCAAAAGAAATTTTATTCTTTATCTAATTCAAGGTATTTAAAACATGTTTTTAATAATCAAGGTAACAGATTTAAGGTATTCTTTATCAACTTTAAGGTATTCAAAACCGAAAATGTTAAATTGAATTTTGGATAAAAAAACCAAAATTGGTATTTACACTAACAATCTCTTTTAATGATGACAAATCTTTTTATGGAACCTATAATTTTTGACTAATTATTATAAATTTTCGAGAGTGTTTCAATAAAATGGTATTAAACAATTTAAATTTATATTAGAATAGACAAAATCATATATATATATATATAGGGTACAAATCAAATGCAAACCTTGCATTTGTTGCACCCCTTACAAACCACAGGCTGCATATGTGCAGACTGATTTTGCATATATACATTGTTCCATATGAATATATGTCCATTATATGTATATTCTTGCACCTATTCATCTGCATATGTGCAGAACCAGTCTGCACATATGCAGACTGTGGTTTGTAAGGGGTGCAACAAATGTAAGATTTGCATTTTACAGAGCCTCTATATATATATATATATATATAGAGAGAGAGAGATCATTTGAAAACCATCCTTAGAGCACCCACATAGGGCTTTCAAAGTGAATTGCATATGGTCCCTATGTCAGTAATTGAAAGTCACGTCAGATTTGGATTGCAACACTTGCAATTGGTATTGCAAGTCCACACCATCCCATCTTTTCATTTTTTATTTATTTAAATAGATTAAATTATAATATTTAATAAATTATATATTAAATGGTTATTGAAAACAATAAACTTTATAAATATTAATATGAATTTATTTTTAATTAATTAAATTAACTTTAACCATCAAAATTAATAATTACTTAAAATTACTATTATACATAATAAAACATACAATACTGATAAAATTACATATAATCTAATTTATAAAATTACATATAATATAATCTAATACGCACGATTAATAAAATAACAGAAATAAAATTACATCCTTATTCGTCTAAAAGTTAACAGGTTTCATAACAATCAACTACAAGCAGACTTGGTTGAAGAGATTTGGAGTCGATTTGCAGGAGAAGAAAACAGTGATTAATGTAATATTTTATTTCTATCTATATGTAATTTTTTTTTAATTCAATAAATGTTGTGTTTTGATATAATTTAATAAATTATATATTAAATTAAAACAATGAACTATAAAATAAATAAAATGATTGTATTGTATTATTATATCATATATTAATCGTTTATTTGAAATTAATGTTTATATTTTAATTAACATTAAATTAAAATAAAGAATTTTATATATTATGTTATATTAATTAAAAAATAAAATGTATATAATAATTTATAAAGTAATTAATAAATGTTATAGTGGGGACCACTTTTGAAAGTGTAGGTGGATTGCATGTGTGTGGAATGTAATTGCAAAAGCTGATGTGACACAATTGAAAGTGTAAATGAATTGCAGGGATGTGGATGGTCTTAGATTGCAAACATTACAAACCATTGTCAACCAATAAGAGATTTTCTTGCCTTTTTTATTTTGATTAATTATTAGGGGTAGTGTAGTCTTTTTGTTATCATGCGATTAATTATGGCAATTATATTTAATTTTAATTAATTCTTTGATTAAAACCAGATTTGGTAAAAATCCCTATAATTTTGGAAACTAAGATTATCATGATCTAATCGGTTATACTATTTGAATTGTTTTGCAAATATTTTGATGAAACAGAAGCATCATCGAATACTTTTCTGTTTTTCAAAGCTTGCTTGATGAAACAGTAGCAGTTATTGGTGTTGTATGTCTTCTTCACCGAGATTTCAAAGAAGAACCCTAAATGGATTCAAACGATATTGAAACCGTGTTTCTCAACTGCTTCTGGGTTCGTTGGGATCTTCACCAAATCAAAAACCGATCCATCTCCGTTTTCATCAAAAACAAACCGGTTCATCTCCGTTTCATCTTCGTTTTCATAAAAAACAAACAGGTTCATCCCCGTTTCATCTTCGTTTCATCTCTGTTCCATTTCATGTTCTCCGTTTCACCTCCGTGCATCCCCGTTTCATCTCCGTTTCATTTCTGGTTCTTCGTTTCACCTCCATGCATCCCCGTTTCATCTCCGGTTCTTCGTTTCACCTCTGTTTCATCTTCGTTCCATCTCCGGTTCATCTCCGTTCATCTCCATTTCATCTTCGTGCATCTTCGTTTCATCTTCGTTTAGCCATTCATGTTTGATAAAATTACATTTTATTTCAAGCAAATATGTTTCATCAATAAAGCTAATAGCCACTTGATTTCATCATATTTTCAATAGTGCATGTTGAATTTTGATGAATACCATTGATAGGAGGGTTTACACCTCCTAAATCTAACCGCAAGTGTACGGGTCGAAATCAAGTAATAGTACTGAAAGTACGAGTATCGAACACAGGGAACTAGGAACTAAGTATCACAATGACTATACGATCTATTAACTGAACGGTCGAAATTGGATGATGGTTTGTAAATCGTTTAAAAACTAAGTAAAAACTAAATACAAACGACAATCGATTAACGGAAGGTTTTGAAAGAACTTTGATGGAGAAAAGGTTGAGGGTTGGACTTCCTATGGCTATACTACTGATGAACGAATACCCGAACAATGATTACTACCGATTATCTCTATGAACCCTAGTTTGTAAAAGTCACTATTATTCTTTCTCAAGCAATAACATATTTTTATTTCGAAACTTGTAGATTTTATCTCTCGATCTAAATCTAGAGTTTAAAAATATATTAGGTAAAACTATTCCTAGCAGAAAGTGATTCGGCTATCTCTACCCGAATCTCCTTTCCGGCACTTGATTACTTGATCTAGTTCTTAATTAATTTTCTCAAACTTAATCAAAAACCATGAAAGTCAATTGAAGGTGATCAAACTACAATTGAAAATAAAAACTGAATTCAAATGCTTCATAGATCAAATCAGGTAAAAACAATCATTCGGTTACACGTCATCCATCATAAAATCCATAGTTGTTCCAACCCCCAACATCTAAAGATTAGTTCATGTTGGGGTGGATAAAAACACAAGAATCAAGGTAGAAAGTGGTGTGTGAAATCATAGTGAACGTAAACGTGAAGAATGTACGATGAAATCCCTTCTCTCTCGGCTCTAATGCACTTCGTGTAGTGAACTCTCCTCAATCAATCCTCTATCGTGGCTCCAAAGTACGTGAAATAGCTCTGAAAATCGCCCCTCCGCTGCCTACCGTCGCACGTGTCGAGATAATGACCTAATTCCGGAAAACATCAACTATAGAAACGAAACAGGGTGTAATACCCCGGGTAAGTTTGTTAGTTAAAGTCTCGTTCCGTTAAAATTTATTTAACTTTATAATTGATGTTAGGGTAAGTTTAGGAGAGTTTATAAGTTTAAGGGTGTTTGGATTAATATTAAAAAGTCCAAGGTCTAATTAGTAAATATGGTTGGATATTATCCTCTTGGTATTCAGATATTTTCACAAAAACCAGAAACATCAGTGTGTGTAAGTGTGTGTTTTTTAGAGCAAAAGGAGAAGAAGAAGAAAGGAAAAGGCTAGGGCTTTAAATTGGTGGACTTGGAAGGGATTTAAGGTATGTTTTCTTTGTGTTTTATGTCTATAATTGCTATTAGGAAGTATCTATCGGATTAGAATTATCACATCTAGACTGGGGTTGATTTCAGTTGAATTCTGGGTTAAAAATAGGCAAACCGACAGAGGTTTCCGGATAGAATGAATGTGTCCGGGTAGTTTTGTTGGTGGTGTCCGGATGATGTGTTAAAGGTGTCCGTACGAGTTCATTATCCGGGTAAGTCTTTCTTTTCTATAGTTTCCGGATGAAATGAGATACCGGATGGTGTCCGAATTGCTTTGGTGTCCGGATGTTATCCGGATTACTTATGTTGTCCGGAAAGGTTATGCTGTCCGGGTTGTATGAACTGTCCGGAAAGTTGTGTTGTCCGGATAGTTAGAAGTGTCTGGGAACTTTGAGCTGTTTGGTCACTTTTGAGGGTTCAGATGCTTTTGAGTATCCAGTAAGCTGTGTTTTGTTAGACATTAGATAGGGAATGAATGAGGACTGAATATTCTGTGGACTAGACTTAAGTTCGGGCTTGGGGATAACGTTGGAGGAGTTGAGTTATCTAGAGTTCTTAGCTCTAGTAAGTCTTATGTGTTCTATTTGGTAAAGAGATACTTGTATCTATTTGTTACAGATCCTGTGAATTCTGGGTAAAGGACTGAACCTGCTAAGAAGGCTTGGAAACGTGTTGATAAACAAACATGTGAGTTTTACTTAAAAAAATGTTTTTAAACTGGAATACATATATGTGTGTATTGGATATGTGATTGATGATGTGTTTATATGCTTATGTTGGAAATATAATATGTTGAGATGTATATTATATTTACATGAGTATTATACGAGAGTATATTGGTCGGGCTTAGGACCGGTGGTGTTGGCTGTTATACTCGTACGACGGTGTTGGCTGTAATTGTCGTACAACGGAGTTAATTTATTAGTTGGTTTGCAACCAACTAATATGGCCATGGGAATGAGGAAGGAAAGTACACGAAGTGTGAATTCTAATTGATATCTGTGATTGTGTTATGTGTATGGGATTTATGTAAATGGTTTCAAACTAACCGGGATTTTCTCACTTAGACCATTAGGTCTAACCCTCATTTTGTTTTAAAATATGTATTCCAGGTCGTGAAGCAAACAAAGACAAGTGATAGGAAAGATCTAGGAATTTCTTTTGAAGAACCATGAAGCATTTTTGTATCTATCATGTTTAGTAGTTATTATGTAAAAAGTTTGTACTGAAAGACTTATTTTGTTAAGCTAAGGGACCGTAAATGAAATATAATGTATCTTTGTGGTGAAATTATGTTATGAAATATGTGTTATTTGTATGTTTGGGAATCCGGGTTGTTACACAGGGACTTGCGCGGTTTGTCCCACGGCTTCAAGCCGCGTGGAAAGCCGCGCGCTTTCTTGAGATGTTTAGGTCAGGTCTGGTTCGCGGATCTGGGTGCGGGTCTTGGGCTTCCGTTGGGCTTCGTTTTGGACTCTCTTTTGGCTCTTTTCCGCTTCTTTTTCTCATGCTCGTCTTCTTTCGGATAACCTGCACATTTCACTCGATACACCATAAAATTCCGTCTTATCGCTTCAACACAAGCCAATCTCATTGGTTTATGGACTGAAAATAACGCCAAAAAGTGGCGTTATCAACCATCTTCTAACGTGACTATATATGGTTATGGGTTATGATGATTGGAGATGATTATGGAGTTTCCTATTATAAAATTATATGACGAAGGATCATGTGAGAAGAAGAATTAAGGTGTAACAGTAAGAAGTGATATGGATCTTTGATAACTTTTAATCTCACCTCACCCCATGAATCACACTTGGTACGGGAATTGATTCGGTGCATCTCATCGCGATGCATCTCATCCTAATGTGTATCCAAGGGTGGATATCCTTTCTTACCCTCCTTAGTATAACTTTCATCCTCACTATAACCCAACCCTATCTATAAAGAGTCTCTGATCAAAGATTCAAAATAGAACTTAGAAAGCTTTTACAACTTTGTTTTCATCGTGAGATCATGAGGTGGGTGTGAAAGCACAAATAGAATGACCGATCATGAATTCTATGAAATTTTTAAGACCTTCACTTTTGAGTTCATAATGAATGAAATCAACCCCCGGATGAGGAGCAAATTCCCCTCCCCCCTTTTTACTAAACCATAGGGAGCCCCTAGTAGTTTACCGGACAAATTTAGTTGTCGTGACGAGACCTTTCTTAGTCCATGACACTGTGAGTAGGGTAATAAGGTAAATTCATAAAAGTATTATACCTAAAATTAAAATGTAAAACACAAAAGGTAAGAAATAATTAAAAAGGAAAAGGAAAACAATCATGTCTTGTAAAAAACACACGCCATGACGTGAGACATACTTTACACAGATGTTATGGGGCTTAACGTTGCTTCATAGATGTGTCTTCTAAAACCCTGTTAAACTCTTTGAGATTATTACAAAAGTTTAATACCAAATCCTCCAAATTCCATTTATCAATTTAAGTGTTATCTCAAAACAAAACCCGATTCCATTGATTTTAAAAGAAAGATGATTAAACCTTCCGACTCAGTAAACTTTTTGTTTTTTATTAACATGGACGTCAACAAATTAAAAATATCATATCTGAAATATCTTTCACAATAAACATATATATTGTAAAAATACTTAAATTCCCGGTTAACTGCGTGTAGTGGTTGCAAACATTGCATAAATGTGACAAACCCGAAAAAGACACATTCTTGTCTCTTTACAAGAAACAACATTCTTGTACATAAATCAATCCTTATGTGGACCATTATAGCCTTAGGGTTGAGTTCTGGTGATAATTTGAAGTTAACATGAGATGTGGCTATCAACGGTTGGATGAGAAATGGATGCACATTAGGATGAGGTGCACCGAGATAAGATGCACCGAGATGCACCAGATTAATTCTCCTAAGCTGCAATTCATGGAAGAAACATTTGATTTAGGGGATTAAGGTTCTAAATGGCGTGAGGCGTGGCGTGGCGGCAATGCCAAGCCTCAAGCCTTGGGAGTCATGGCGAGGCCATGACGTTTATCAAGGCGTGACTTATGGCGAGAAATCTCTATCTCATATATAATACTATATATAAAACATATGTTTTGTACTATTAATCGACGAGCCAGTGATAAAAACTGTTGGGGATCGGTTGCAGAAAATCGAGGGAGAAAAGGAGTGATTAGTACTTGGATAAAGAATGTGAGATCGCGTGAGAGCTCGCTTTTCTTAAGTGATATTTCGACCCTATTCTGCCTGGGTATCACGAAATTCACTCGAGGATAATCTCAATTCTCGGTATCGATTTAGGCAGAAATCGATCCTATTTAAACACCTTGAGAATCGTAACCGACCCTATATTAATAATGATAATAATTTCTCATTAAATGAGATTGATTGTGGACATTAATGCTGGCGGTTACAAGAATTTCAATCAGTTACAAAACTGATGAAAACGCACGGCCAGTGCCAGTTTGAAGAGGAAAACCGCACGGGTCGTGCAAAACCTTCTGTCGACAGACGCATGACCCGTGCTCATTTACAACAGGAAAAATGCACTGATCGTGCCCAGCTTCTTCCACTTAGTAACTCGCCAAACATAACCATCCAACGATCCCGGGTTCTAGTTAGCTTACACGAGTGTGCACTCCACACCTCCTAACTCATGTTATAGCTTAGCTACTAACCCCATTATTATCTTGTGAATCCAATTACATAAAATGAACCGATGATTTTACTAAAATCACCAACATTCCTCCCCCATTTTAGTGCAATCCTTGATTCAAAAAAATATCCAATATAGGAAAACAAACTCATGCATAGATGAAAATATCTAGAAGATTTAATTTCCATCTTAGTACATTACACATTTCAAATACTCGAGAATCCGAGTGTCCTATGGATTGAACCCTTCAATCCATTTGAGTACCAGAAGATAACATACACATGAATTTAAATTGTAACATCCCGAAATTTCTATTGTAAATTATTAAGATATAAATTGTATTTTAGTACAATTTATTTGTGAGAAAAGTTACTTAGAGGGTTGAATTGAAATTATATGGAAGTTTGGGGTTTAATTTGGAAATTGAGTTAATGACTCATGTTATGAAATGAGGTGTCATTTTCTTAGGATTTGGTCAGTATTTGATAATACTGATTTTTGGTTTTGTATTCTAAAAAGAAAAGAAAACAGAGATTAGTGAGATATAGAGAAAACGAGACAGAGAGATAGACGTCGAGAAGGAGAAGAAGAAATAAGCTTTTGGTTTGGATTTGTGGTAAGAGTTTGTTTTCTCTGATTATTATCATTCATCTCCATAGATTTTAATTAAGGTATTCTGTCCAGATTTGATTAAGCTGTTGATTAAGCCATCAAATTGGAAGTTACTGTGTTCGAAAATTACCCAGGTGAGTTATTCATTCTTGTTAAAATTAAGCAATTAAAAGTGTTATAGATATACTATACATGTATTTAATAACACTGGTATGTTTGGATTAAGAAATGGTAAGCTTAATGAACAGTAGAGAACTGAATCAAAAATGGAAGTGACGATGAACAGTAACTTTTCGTAATAGAGGGTTGCGCAAAGTTGAACTTTTCGCAACAGTTGGTTGCGAAAAGTGAAGTTGTCGCAATAGAGGGTTGCGAGAAGTGGGGTTTTCGCAACTGTGGGTTGCGAAAAGTGGAGGTTTTCGCAGCCTTGGCTTGCGAAAAGTGTGGTTTTCGCTACAGTAGCTTGCGAAAAGTTTTTGACTTCCAGTAGCATTTTTAGGCTGTTATGTGACATGCAATCTGATATGAATATGCTAATTGTTATATGTTTATAACTCTGTTGTTGATGTAAAAACCATGATATATTGAATTGTAATGACTTAATTATAAGTCCGGAGCCATAGTTAATTGTTGAAGTATTGATCCCCGATGCTAAATGGTAAAGTGGGGATAATCGTTGAATTTAATATTCTGTACATAGAGATATAGAATATATGTTGAATTGTATAGCTTTAGTATACAATAGAATGAGTGATAATGCACATTTATTGTGTGGCGTTGGCTAGAAATCTACATCTGGTCTAGTGGGCATATAGTACGGTATAATGAGAACCGTTTACTAGCTGGGGACCGTTAGGATGTAATTCTAGTTGTTGGAGTGAATCTTGAATCATCTGTGAGGGTCTCTGGTGGTTGTTGATCGCGATAAGAAGGAAATCTCATTTGAGACCAGTGATTCAAGATGGGGAGGAAACGAAATGAGGAATGGCAGACTTGGAGTTGTAATTCCCATTTCAAGCGAAAGATGAGATATCTTCATTGTGGAGTATTTGATTTTAAATCAGAAAGATGCAGGTTTGGAAACTGTAATTTCTGGGAGTTAGAGTTATCTATAAGTCCGGTGGGATTTATAGTAATTCTCGTTGATAATATGTTGACTAGGTGAATTAGTCACAAATAAGGAATAGGTGGATTCCTTTGGTTGATAAGAGCTTGGTGTGGTAAGATGGTCGTTAACAGGTTTGATATATCTGTTAATATTTTGTTGTTTAATTTTAATTTGATTTGGATAATCTCACTAGGCGAAAGCCTAATGTTTCAAATTAAATTGTCTTACCAGGTACAGGCTCTGGGAAATAGTGGGGAAGTGAGATGACAGTTGAAGAACAATCAGACTTGGCGATATCAAAGGATCAGAATATTTTGATGACTTTTGGGACAAGCCTTAGATAATCTAGTTGATCTTATTGTGATGTATAATTAGATTGATCAGATTATTTAAGTTAGATGATCTTATGTATATAGAAACATACTTTTGATCCTTTGGTTTATAAAAGTCTGATATTTTTGATGATCATAACACGTGTATTTTGAGGTTTAAATTGGCCCTGAATTTTAGGGTGTTACAGTATGGTATCAAAGCTTTAGTTTAAGCGAACTAGGTATGAATTTGATATGCCTAGACTTAAGCTGTGATGAAATTAAGTTATGATCTACGAGAGATGGGTAGAATTGCTAAGACGAGGTAGTCTTAGGGTGGACGGAAATACACTAATTTAGTATTGTAACGATGAGGACGAGAATTCTCATGTATGATATGTTCGCAATTTCAATTAGCTACTGTTATTATGGATATATTGTTACATAAGCATGCTTGTTTCTCAATTGTTTCAAGAGCTAATTAGTGATAAAGTACGTTTAGTATGTTAGAATTCTGCTTAACCATTTGTATGGTTATTTGTGTTTGATCAGAGCAATGGTGAATACGCCACCTAGAGAAAGAGTTGGAACCGAGGAGGCAGAAGTGAGTAATATGCATAATGCACCAAGAGATTTTCTTTCTTTGGGAGGTATGCATACTTCAGCTCCGAGGGTGGGTACTAGCAATGTTAGTCAGACAACATATTCTAATATGGAGGCAAGAATAATGGAGAACGTGTCAAGAATGATGAATGCTTCGGTAGAAAGACAAGCTGATTTGATGAACGCCTCCATGGAAAGACAAACCGAAATGTTTACAAAGCTATTCAATGACAGAAATATAGAACCGAGACGTCCAGTGATTGATACTGCGGTGATAAATCCGATAAGTAATCCAAGGTTAGAGGCGGAACGAAGGGTAGACATAATTTTCTCTTACAAAACATTTCTAAGCTGCAGGCCGCCTGAATTTAAAGGAGAAGACAGTCCAGTTGCGTGTATGAATTGGCTGCGGGAGATAGAGCAAGCTTTCCGAGCCTGTGAATGTCAGGAAGGATCAAAAGTCAGATTTGCTTCTCAGATGTTAAGAGGTAATGCTTTGAACTGGTGGAATGTTTTGACAGCTTCAGTGACGACAACTGTGTTATATGCTATGACTTGGGGAACCTTTAAAGAGAAGATACTGAAAGAATATTGCAATGAACATGAGATGGATCGTATAGAGGAGCAGTTTAGAAATCTAAAAAAGGGTAACATGTCAGTGAGAAGATATACGGAGTTATTTATGGAAAAACTGAACTTGGTAGGACACGTGGCTCCTGCTGAGAAGGATAAAGTTAAAGCCTATCTGAAAGGGTTGCCGGCTGAAATGATGTCCCGAGTGCGGAATTCAAAAGTTGTGACGCTCAGGGAAATGATTGAAGAGGCTAAGTTGATAGAGGAGATGTATGCTAGAGATAGGGAAGAGAAAGCTCAGGTTGGAGATAAAAGAAAGTGGGAAGGTCGCTCTGATTCTTCTCAGAAACTCAGGCTGTTTGGTAAAAATATACGTTCAGATTCACGAAGGGAACCCAACTGGTGTCCGAAGTGTAAGAATAAGCATTTTGGGCCATGTCGAACAAGCGGGCCAGAGTGTTATAAATGTGGAAAGACGGGGCACTTTGCATCTAATTGTTTACTACCGGGTGCAGTGTGTTTTGAGTGTAAACAGCCGGGGCATATTCGAAGGGATTGTCCAAAGTTGAAAAAGGAAGGGGAACAGGGAAAGAAAGCAGTTATACCAAAGCCAACAGGACGAGCGTTTAATATGACAGTTGAAGAAGCGAAGGGATCCAAGGATGTTGTCTCTGGTACATTCCTTATAAACTCTATACCTGCTCGTGTGTTATTTGATTGTGGTGCAAATTATTCATTTGTATCCAAAGCGTTCTATGGAAAATTAGCTATGCCTGTCACTACTCTAGGAGATGCCTTAGTGGTTGAAATAGCTAATGGGGGTCTAGCTTTGGTTGATGAAAGAATAGATGGTTGTATGATTCAGGTAGAGGATACAAATTTTCCAGTTAGCATGTTGTTAATGGAAATTGGAGGATTTGATGTTATTTTGGGAATGGATTGGTTGTCTGATAACCAAGCCGAAATAATGTGTGCTAAGAAGTTGATCCGAATTCCGATGGTTGATCAAAATGATGTAATTATATATGGGGAAAAGCAGAAGGGAGAAATACAGTTGATTTCAGTCATAAAGGCACGTAAATGTTTAGCAAAAGGATGTTTGTCATATTTGGCATATGTCCTGGACGCTAAGTCAGAGAAGAAGCAGATACAAGACATCAAAGTAGTACGTGATTTTCCATATGTATTCCCGGATGATCTTCCAGGTTTACCTTTGGAAAGGCAAGTAGAGTTCCGTATTGATCTAATTCCTGGAGCAGCACCAATAGCTCGTGCGCCATATCGTTTAGCACCAGCAGAAATGAAAGAGATGATGTCACAATTGCAGGAGTTATTAGACAAAGGTTATATCAGACCGAGTTCTTCGCCTTGGGGAGCTCTGGTACTGTTTGTTAAGAAGAAGGATGGAAGTATGAGAATGTGTATAGATTATCGAGAATTGAATAAGGTGACAATCAAGAACAAGTATCCATTGCCACGAATTGATGACTTGTTTGATCAATTGCAAGGTGCAGGATGTTTTTCTAAGATTGATCTGAGGTCGGGGTATCATCAAATACGAGTAAGGGATGAAGATGTTCCGAAGACTGCTTTCAGAACGAGATATGGGCATTATGAATTTCTCGTTATGCCATTTGGTTTGACTAACGCTCCAGCTATATTAATGGACCTGATGAATAGAGTGTGTCGGTCATTTCTAGACAAGTTTGTCATTGTCTTTATTGATGACATACTAGTCTATTCAAAGAATGAAAATGATCACGAGTGTCATCTTCAGGAAGTTTTGGAAGTACTAAGAAAGGAGAAGTTGTATGCAAAATTCTCGAAATGTGAATTTTGGCTAGAAGAAGTACAATTTCTGGGTCATGTAATTTCAGCTGAAGGGGTGAAAGTGGATCCATCCAAAATAGAAGCAATGATGAATTGGGAAACTCCAAAGAATGCATCTGAAATCAGAAGTTTCTTGGGTTTGGCCGGGTATTATCGGAGGTTTATTCAAGATTTCTCAAATATTGCTTCTGCTTTGACCGTGTTAACTCGTAAAAATGTAAAGTTTGTTTAGACCGAAAAGCAAGAATCAGCTTTCAAGACTTTAAGACAAAAGTTGTGTGAAACACCTATTTTAGCACTGCCTGAAGGTACAAATGATTTTGTAGTGTATAGTGATGCTTCAAAGATGGGACTAGGATGTGTATTGATGCAAAGAGGCAAGGTGATTGCTTATGCATCAAGGCAATTGAAAGAGCATGAGAAGAATTATCCTACCCATGATTTGGAGTTAGCAGCGGTGGTTTTTGCTTTGAAGCTATGGCGTCATTATCTGTACGGTACGAAGTGTACTCTTTATACTGATCATAAGAGTTTAAAGCATGTCTTTGACCAGAGAGAATTAAATATGAGACAGAGAAGGTGGTTGGAACTACTTAAAGACTACGATTGTGAATTGCATTACCATCCTGGTAAAGCAAATGTAGTGGCCGACGCTTTAAGTAGAAAGGAGTATAGTGGTTGTCTGAAGTCGACAAATGCTCGAATTGATGTGATGTCAAGTTTGATTGAACGAATAAAGATTGCTCAGATGGAAGCTCTTTTGGAAGAAAACTTAAAGGATGAAGTTATGGTCAAACAACGGTTTCAACTGACGGAAGATAGTCGTGGGGTGAAGTTGTTTCGAGGCCGTGTTTGGGTACCAAGAAAAGGTGGGAATAGAGAGTTGATTATGGAAGATGCTCACAAATCTAAGTATTCCATTCACCCTGGAAGTACTAAAATGTATAGAGATCTGAAGCTACATTATTGGTGGCCAACCATGAAGTTAGATGTGGCTCGATGTGTAGAAAAGTGTGGAACCTGTTCCTTAGTTAAAGCTAAACATCAAAAGCCATACGGAAGTTTTCAATCTTTGGAAATTCCGGAATGGAAATGGGACAAGATTACCATGGATTTCGTGACGAAGTTACCTAAGACGCAAAGAGGTAACGACACAATATGGGTAATCGTTGACAGACTGACAAAGAGTGCTCATTTCTTGGCAATGAAAGAAGCTTCGCCGATAGAAAAGTTAGAGAAGTTATATATTGATGAAGTGGTGTCAAGACATGGGATACCAGTGTCTATCGTTTCAGATCGTGATAGTCGATTTACATCAAGGTTTTGGCGGTCACTTCAAGAAGAGTTGGGTACAAAATTGAATTTGAGTACTGCATATCATCCACAAACGGACGGTCAGAGTGAAAGAACTATTCAGACATTAGAAGATATGCTTAGAGCTTGTATACTAGATTTTGGAGGTAATTGGGATACGCATTTGCCATTGGTGGAATTTGCGTATAACAATAGTTATCATTCTAGTATCGGAAGAGCCCCATTCGAAGCCTTGTATGGTAGAAAGTGTAGAACTCCAGTGTGTTGGCTAGAGGCTGGAGAGAAACAGTTTGCTGGACCAGAAATGGTGCAACAAACGGCTGATAAAATCAAAGAAATCCGACAACACATGAAAGCGGCTCAGGATAGACAAAAGAGTTATGCTGATTTAAAAAGAAGACCAGTAGAATTCCAAGTTGGGGAGCGCGTTATGCTAAAAGTATCTCCGTGGAAAGGTGTAATTCGTTTTGGAAAGCGTGGGAAGTTAAGTCCTCGTTTTCTAGGACCTTTTGTCATTACTAAAAGAGTTGGTCAACAAGCTTATCAGTTAGATCTTCCGCCTGAAGTGGAAGGAATTCACAATGTGTTTCATGTATGTTATCTTCGGAGGTGTTTAGCCGAAGAACAAGATGTGATTCCGATAATTGATGTCAAGGTGGACGAGAAGAGTCAATGTGTTGAAGAACCGGAAGCGATTCTAGAAAGATCGGTTCGGAAGTTAAGGAACGGCAAAGAGGTGCCTATGTTGAAAGTACAATGGAAACATCACCGGGGCAGTAATGTGACTTTAGAGTCGGAGGAAGAAATGAAGAAACGATACCCTCAATTGTTTTCTTAGTTTGATTTCGGGGACGAAATCCTTTTAAGTTGGGGAGTATTGTAACATCCCGAAATTTCTATTGTAAATTATTAAGATATAAATTGTATTTTAGTACAATTTATTTGTGAGAAAAGTTACTTAGAGGGTTGAATTGAAATTATATGGAAGTTTGGGGTTTAATTTGGAAATTGAGTTAATGACTCATGTTATGAAATGAGGTGTCATTTTCTTAGGATTTGGTCAGTATTTGATAATACTGATTTTTGGTTTTGTATTCTAAAAAGAAAAGAAAACAGAGATTAGTGAGATATAGAGAAAACGAGACAGAGAGATAGACGTCGAGAAGGAGAAGAAGAAATAAGCTTTTGGTTTGGATTTGTGGTAAGAGTTTGTTTTCTCTGATTATTATCATTCATCTCCATAGATTTTAATTAAGGTATTCTGTCCAGATTTGATTAAGCTGTTGATTAAGCCATCAAATTGGAAGTTACTGTGTTCGAAAATTACCCAGGTGAGTTATTCATTCTTGTTAAAATTAAGAAATTAAAAGTGTTATAGATATACTATACTTGTATTTAATAACACTGGTATGTTTGGATTAAGAAATGGTAAGCTTAATGAACAGTAGAGAACTGAATCAAAAATGGAAGTGACGATGAACAGTAACTTTTCGTAATAGAGGGTTGCGCAAAGTAGAACTTTTCGCAACAGTTGGTTGCGAAAAGTGAAGTTGTCGCAATAGAGGGTTGCGAGAAGTGGGGTTTTCGCAACTGTGGGTTGCGAAAAGTGGAGGTTTTCGCAGCCTTGGCTTGCGAAAAGTGTGGTTTTCGCTACAGTAGCTTGCGAAAAGTTTTTGACTTCCAGTAGCATTTTGAGGCTGTTATGTGACATGCAATCTGATATGAATATGCTAATTGTTATATGTTTATAACTCTATTGTTGATGTAAAAACCATGATATATTGAATTGTAATGACTTAATTATAAGTCCGGAGCCATAGTTAATTGTTGAAGTATTGATCCCCGATGCTAAATGGTAAAGTGGGGATAATCGTTGAATTTAATATTCTGTACATAGAGATATAGAATATATGTTGAATTGTATAGCTTTAGTATACAATAGAATGAGTGATAATGCACATTTATTGTGTGGCGTTGGCTAGAAATCTACATCTGGTCTAGTGGGCATATAGTACGGTATAATGAGAACCGTTTACTAGCTGGGGACCGTTAGGATGTAATTCTAGTTGTTGGAGTGAATCTTGAATCATCTGTGAGGGTCTCTGGTGGTTGTTGATCGCGATAAGAAGGAAATCTCATTTGAGACCAGTGATTCAAGATGGGGAGGAAACGAAATGAGGAATGGCAGACTTGGAGTTGTAATTCCCATTTCAAGCGAAAGATGAGATATCTTCATTGTGGAGTATTTGATTTTAAATCAGAAAGATGCAGGTTTGGAAACTGTAATTTCTGGGAGTTAGAGTTATCTATAAGTCCGGTGGGATTTATAGTAATTCTCGTTGATAATATGTTGACTAGGTGAATTAGTCACAAATAAGGAATAGGTGGATTCCTTTGGTTGATAAGAACTTGGTGTGGTAAGATGGCCGTTAACAGGTTTGATATATCTGTTAATATTTTGTTGTTTAATTTTAATTTGATTTGGATAATCTCACTAGGCGAAAGCCTAATGTTTCAAATTAAATTGTCTTACCAGGTACAGGCTCTGGGAAATAGTGGGGAAGTGAGATGACAGTTGAAGAACAATCAGACTTGGCGATATCAAAGGATCAGAATATTTTGATGACTTTTGGGACAAGCCTTAGATAATCTAGTTGATCTTATTGTGATGTATAATTAGATTGATCAGATTATTTAAGTTAGATGATCTTATGTATATAGAAACATACTTTTGATCCTTTGGTTTATAAAAGTCTGATATTTTTGATGATCATAACACGTGTATTTTGAGGTTTAAATTGGCCCTGAATTTTAGGGTGTTACATAAATAATTCTCTAAAGTTTAAATTTGACACTATACAGGCCATGCGTCCTTATCCATTCATGAGTGCATCAAAGCCATGTCCAAGCTTCTTGAAGCGGCCACACTTCACACTCATATAGGTAGTTCCTTTCATCATGCACCTGCACATGCATTTTTACAAAAGAACTGTTACCTCCTTCACTTACAGTACCAAGCACATACCTTGGGATGATTATCTTGTGCTCCAATCCCTTAGAGTGAGCTTTCCCATTGAATTTAACTTCTAACGTTGTATTAGAAGGGAATTGGGTATCTCACCGTTAGAGATTTAGATGGACTTTAATCCCATCCCTATCACCGACTTGTGAACCAAGTCCCTAGCTAACCCCTTCGTCAAGTGGTCCGCTAGATTTTGTTGCGACCGAACAAATTCAACCGAAATCACCCCATTCGTGATTAGCTCACAAATCATGCTATGTCTAACACCTAAGTGTCTAGACTTGCCATTATATAATTGACTATAAGCTTTAGCCAAAGTAGCCGCACTATCACAACGGATAGAAATGGGTGATATTGGTTTTGGCCACAACGGAATTTCATGGACCAAATTCCTTAGCCACTCCGCGTCTTTACCGGCAGCGGCTAATGCCACAAATTCCGACTCTATAGTCGAACTCGTGATGCAAGTTTGCTTTTTGGAAGCCCATGAGATGGCACCTCCCCCAAGCAAGTACACCCAACCACTAGTAGAAGTATGATATTCTAAGTTGGTAATCCAACTTGCATCCGAATATCCCTCTAATATCGAAGGAAACCCGACATATGACAAACCATAATCAATGGTTTTCTTCAAGTATTTGAATACTCGTCTTATCGCTTGCCAATGATGAATACTAGGATTACTAGTAAACCTACTCAATTTTCCTATGGCAAAAGCGATATCCGGCCTAGTGCTTGTCATGGCATACATCAAGCATCCAATAGCCTTTGAGTACTTGAGTTGTGACACCGCTTCACCCGAGTTGGGCATAAGCTTCACACTCGGATCACATGAAGTACTCACCGGAGAACAATCAAAGCAATTAAATTTCTTTAATACTTTCTCAATGTAATGAGATTGCGTAATTGCAATCCCTTTGTTCTCACGTTTGATTCTTATTCCAAGGATCACCTCCGCCTCTCCCATATCTTTCATGGAGAAACTCGATGACAAAAACTCTTTGGTTTTTCCAACTGATTTTGGTCGGTGCCAAAGATCAACATATCGTCAACGTATAAGCAAATGATTACTCCGTTACCGGATGTGTCAAATTTGCTATATACACACTTGTCCGCTTGGTTTAACATAAAACCGTTAGACAAGATAACCTCATCAAATTTTTGATGCCATTGTTTGGGTGCTTGTTTCAGCCCATACAATGATTTTACAAGCTTACACACCTTATGCTCCATCTCGGACATAACAAAACCTTCCGACTGTTTCATGTAATCTTCCTCCTCCAAGTCACCATTCAAGAATGCCATTTTGACATCCATTTGGTGAATCACTAAATTGTGGATAGCTCCTAAGGCTATCAACAATCTAATCATGGAGATCCTTGCAACCGGGGCATAGGTATCAAAATAATCGATGCCTTCCCGTTGCCTAAAGCTTTGGATTACTAATCGAGCTTTGAACTTGTCGATTGATCCATCCGCTTTCATCTTCCTTTTGAAGATCCACTTGCATCCCAAAGGTTTACAACCCGGTGGCAAGTCCGATAATACCCAAGTATTATTCCCCATGATGGAGTCCATCTCATCATTTATTGCTTCTTTCCAGAAAGCAACATCTTGAGACTTCATAGCCTCATCAAATGATTTTGGATCCTTTTCAATACTATAACAGTAAAAGAATTGAGACCCAATCTCATCTCTTGATCCCTCTACCAAGTATACTTGGAAATCGGGACCAAAGGATTTTTCAATCCTTCCTCTTTTGCTCCTTCGAAGCATCAGAGATTCGGTTGGAACAATTGTTTATTCTTCAACATCACTAGTTCCACTAGTACTTGGAACTATGTCCTTCGGCCTAGGTATTGAAGAGAATCTAGTCTCATCAAATAATGCATCTCTCGATTCCAAACGGTGTGAATCGCTATAGAATCATTAGGTTCAATAACATAGAACCTATAGGCTTTGGAATGCTCGGCATATCCAACAAAGATGCAATCAATACCTTACTCACCCAAAGTTTTCCTTTTGGGTTCGGGTAGTCGAACAACCGCCCGACAACCCCAAACTCGAATATAACTCAAGTTAGGCCTTTTCTTGAACCAAAGTTCATACGGGGTAATCTTGTTCCTTTTATTGGGTACTCGATTCAATAAGTAACAAGCCGTTAGCATGGTTTCACCGCAAAATCCATCACTCAATCCCGAGTAGGATAACATAGAGTTCACCATTTCCTTGAGAACTCTATTTTTCCGTTCCGCCACACCATTTTGTTGTGGTGTATAAGGCGCCGTAGTCTCATGAATGATTCCTACGAATTGAAAAAACATGGGGTCGTAATACTCCCCACCACGATCGGTGCGTAAACATTTTATAAAGCAATTCATTTGTAATTCAACCTCCGTTTTATAAATTTTAAATTTGTCCAACGCTTCATCTTTTGAGTGTAACAAAAATACATAGCAAGTTTTACATTTTCCGGTTTTAATATCAAAGGCCGGAATAAGACCGTCTTTTGACATTTCAACCATTTTTTTAAAATTCACATGACCAAGCCTTGCATGCCATAAACTAGAATCAACAAAATTTTCATTTGCAACATAAACAGAATTTGAAACAAAACTCTTTTTATTTAAATTTAAATTTGACATAAACATATCATTCATCAAATAACCGAATCCTACAAAAGAGCCACCTTTTGACAAGACAAACTTGTCGAACTCATATACTTGCCTATATCCTAACGTATTCAAGACACTATCGGAAACCAAATTCTTTCGAATTTGTGGTACAAACAAAACGTCTAAAAGTTCAATTATTTTGTCAGAACTAAACTCTAGCCTAACTAAGTCGCGTCCAAGAATGGGAGCACTCGACTCGTTCCCCATGTGTAGCATGGATCCGTCTTCAACCGGTTCCAAAGAGGTGAAACAACGACGATCCTTGCACACATGACTCGTAGCACACATGACTCGTAGCACCCGAGTCGATCCACCAAGCAACATCATCATCCTGCACGTAAAATGATTCGGATATTAGTGGTACATAATTCAAATTCAAATTAAAACCAAAGTCAAGAAACTGACCTTGCCGTGGGTTTTGATCCTTGGATCCTTGCCCACCACCACTTGTGTTTGCTCCACTCTTATTCTTGACAACCCGACAATCCCGCTTGAGATGGCCGGTCATACCACAAGTCCAACAGGTTAATTTAACCTTTTTTATTGGGCCCTTTCTTGGCTTCATTGAACTTTCATTTTCCCTTGAAGTTGTTGGATTTTCCCTCTTCCACCATGTTCACCGAAGGGGCAGAAACCTCTTTTATCTTAGGTTTCTCAGCTTCTTGCGCCCGAAGAGATTCCTCTATGCGCAAGTGACTACCGAGTTGTACAAGGGAAAACTCTTCCTTGTGTTTCAACATGTGTTTGAAATCTTTCCAAGAGGGGGGCAATTTATCAATTATGCTCGATACGGAGATGGATTCATCCATCTTTCTATTATGTTGAGCATATTGGCCGAGAATGCGTAGGAGCTCATTATATTGCTCCATCACAGGCCTTGAGTCCACCATCTTGTAATTGTTAAAATTACTAACGAGGAACTTCTTACTAGAAGCATCCTCCGCCATGTATTTGGACTCAAGAGAGTCCCATAGCTCTTTCGCAGACTCAACATTTTGATAAATGTCAAAGAGGGAGTCACACATACCGTTTAAGATGTGGCCACGACAGATGTAGTCATCGTTCTCCCATTTTCCGCGACGCCGGGTCATCTCCAACGTCTCGGCTTCCATCACCTCCGGAATCGGAGTGCTTAGCACGTACACGACCTTCAACGTCGTCAACAAGAAGTGCATCTTCTTCTGCCATCTTCGAAAATCAACGCCTTCGAACTTCTCAAGTTTGGTGAACTTGGTCGTCATATCTCTCACGGATTGATCACTCGCCATCTCTCTCACGATGAACGAATTATCACTTAAGATTGTTGGGGATCGGTTGCAGAAAATCGAAGGAGAAAATGAGTGATTAGTACTTGGATAAAGAATGTGAGATCGCATGAGAGCTCGCTTTCCTTAAGTAATATTTCGACCTTATTCTGCCTGGGTATCACGAAATTCACTCGAGGATAATCTCAATTCTCGGTATCGATTTAGGCAGAAATCGATCCTATTTAAACACCTTGAGAATCGTAACCGACCCTATATTAATATTTAATAATGATAATAATTTTTCATTAAATGAGATTGATTATGGACATTAATGTTGGCGGTTACAAGAATTTCAATCAGTTACAAAACTGATGAAAACGCACGGCCAATGCCAATTTCAAGAGGAAAACCGCACGGGTCGTGCAAAACCTTCTGACGAACACGCACGGCCCGTGCCAATTACAAGAGGAAAACCGCACGGGTCGTGCAAATTCTGTCGACAGACGCACGGCCCGTGCTCATTTACAATAGGAAAAATGCACTGGCCCAGCTTCTTCCACTTAGTAACTCGCCAAACATAACCATCCAACGATCCCGGGTTCTAGTTAGCTTACACGAGTGTGCACTCCACACCTCCTAACTCATGTTATAGCTTAGCTACCAACCCCATTATTATCTTGTGAATCCAATTACATAAAATGAACCGATGATTTCACTAAAATCACCAACAAAAACAAGTTAAATTAGGTTATATATTAAAAAAACTAGCAGATAAGACATTAAAAACGTAAACAAAAATCAAATATCGCGTTACGAATGACCGCACATTAGGCCATGGCGTGCCACAGACATAACGTGGCGTGAGACACAAGCCTTAAGCCACGACGCGCCATGACGGCAGTCGCGACGAGCCTTTTAGAACAGTGGTAATCAATGGTTCAGATCGACTAGCTTCTCACGTTACCTTAACTTTTCACACGATCCTTTGCCTATAGCCTTATGGAGGCATGTGAGTTAACCCTGCCCGCACATAAATAAATGTACAACAACACATTTTTAGTGCATTTTTGAAAATGTCAACCACATGTATGCAAGCTTCCATATCTTATCACAATAACATTTAAAATAGTATGAACATACATTAAAGAAAAACATTACATGCAATCAAGATAAGAGTAGCACATGAAAACTCATCCAAGATCCACAACTCTGATTTTTTTTTCTTTCTCTCGCAAAAGTGATTGAGCTTTCTATGATCGTGAATAACTAGCTAAACATAAAAATTCCATTAATAACGAACAAAAACGCTATTGCATTCCAAGTCGATTGATCGGGATTCCCCATGGCGTCACTTGTCTTTAATGCCACTACCTATGTACTTTCGATCTTAATTACAAAACCTGTTTTTTGTAACGGCGAAAATTTATAAAACTAGCAAGAAGCTAGAGAAATAAAACAATTACATCGAGATAATGGCAAGGGAAGGATTTGTAAACCAGACAACCCAATTAATAGACAAATTGCTACTTCTATGATTAACCCAAAAATAAGCACGGGTTATAATGTTCTAAAAAATTACCGGTTTTCTTGGCTTCGGGTTGCCAAATAGAATACCATTCCGAAACACCCATAATGACCACACAGTGATAAGCGAAATTGTCTCAAAGCATAAAAATACCCCCCTCTTCAACTAAATTGAGTCAATCCAAGAGACCCAATTCTGATTGACTATGGAGATTCGGATTTTATGACGTTTTATTCATCCTGTAAATGGATTCCTCAAGATCACAGTCCACAATCTATGTTCAATAAAATTTTTATTGACTTTTATTTTATTTGATGTGTTCTCAATAAAGTTTTGTTGACTTTTAATATATTTGATGTGTTCTTAATAAAGTTTTGTTACCTTTCAAATAAAAACCAACTTCCTAAGTTAAACTTTATTATCAATTTTTATTGATTAATTAAAACTCGAGATGACCAAAAATCGTTCCTGGCTTTATATTGTTCTCATGTAACCGGTCCCATCATAACCACAGAACCCGGTCTTGACCAAAAATACTGGACCGGGCCTTGAATTTTCGTAAAAACATAATCGGTTCCAGACCATCGGGCCACAACTAGTCCCTACCCGGTTCCATTTTGGCCATCTCTAAATTAAACAAGCAGGCCCAAGATACAGTGGTGTCCAATAAGCCTGGCCCATGGTTGGTTAGGCCAACTGCCAACACTACAAACATAAAATGGAAATTTGGGTCTATGCTCAATGAGGATTCATATATCCAAAATATGCTTCAATGTTGCCTATTTTTAGAATATGTTTATCTTTCACTCTCTTTCCAAATTACCCCGAATTAAATTTTCCACTAACCCATCCCGGTTATCTTTAGAAAATCTAGGAGTAAACTACAAATTTGGTTCATGTGCTTTGTCAACAATGTCACTTTTTGTCCCTGCATTTTTTAAATTACAAGATTACCATCATGGTCTGCAAAAATGTTCGAATTTGGCCCCTTTTTATAATGGTCGTTAAAAAATTTCTTTAAATGATATCATTTTCATTCTTTTATCGGTTTTTTTGTCTTTTGCCCAATCAAAAAGCATAGGAACCAAAATCATAAAATCGATTTTGATTGGGTAAAAGAAAATGTCCGACATTTAACGAAACTTTTTAATGGTCGTGAAACGGAGGGACCAAATACAGGTCAAACCACGATGGCCACCTTGTAATTTTGAAACTGAATGGACGAAAAGTGTTATTTTCAACAAACCATATGGATCAAATTTGTAGTTTATTAAAGTCGACTTGAGGTAATACTCATAGAAGTGTTCACTAAATTCAATAAATCTCTGGTAAAATTCAATAACATCGATTTATGATATACTTTTTGTTCCTGCCACATTACAGAAAGCGGGTCTCCCCGTCAACGAAAGATATCCGAGTTGTTTAAGTTCCCGCATTTTGGCATTTACGGAAAGATATAATTTTATGAAGAACACACAATTTAAAATGAGTTTGGTATCAAAGATCATATTATCTTTTAACCGTTTTTCATTTGATATAGAGGGTGTTTGGGATTGCTTATTTTTTTGACTTATGCTTATTTTTAAAAGTGCTTATTAACTTATGTGATGAGGAAAATGAGTTTTTTAAAAACTGATTGGATTAGCTTATTGTGGTGTGGAAACGTGATAAGCAAATAAGAAGTTTTTTTAGTGTTTGGCAAGTTTTGCTTATATATGTAAAATGACCAAAAAAGGCATTCCTGTAGTGTGTCTTGTGTAGGGTTTAAAAAAATTGGGGTAAAAATGTACTTTGGATAAATAAGTTGATAAGGAGAATCAAATAAGTTAGGCTATGTTTGGCAAACTAGCTGATAAGCTAGCTTACGACTTATAAGCTAGCTGGTAGCTGATAAGCTAGCTGTTGACTGATAAGCTAGCTGATGAAAAAGTCACGTTTGGCAAAAAGTAGCTTATAAGCATTTAAATGACCAAAAAGGACATATTAAAAAAAATAGTTAATAAATAATGATTAATATTAATAAGGGCATAATTGGAATTTTTACAAAAAGCTACTCATAAGCTACTCCAAGTAGCTTTTCAAAAAACTAGCTTATAAGCTAGCTTATGGTCTTCCAAACACGTACCCAGAAAAAAAGCTAGCTTTTTTTTGCCAAACAATGCCTTAGTATGGAGTAACTTATCAGAAACAACTTATTAGTGGTGAAGAAAAATCATAAACACTTTTGTTTTTTTTCAATCCAAACACTAGAAATAGCTTATTTGCGGTGAAGAAAAACTATCAGCAAATAAGTCAAAAAATAAGCAATCCCAAACACCCCCATAAACTACTTGAATTTACTAGGTAAATAGGTTTTAAGCCTAACATTTTTTTGTTTATTGACATGTGCATCGGGTCCTTGTAGGGGCAGTACCATCGACACTTGAGATGACTTGAGTGCTAGATATATAGTGGCACGTCAAGGACTCTTTGGGACGTCTTCTGTATCTTTTCTCGATATTTTTAGATTGTTTTTACAAGACTTGGTTCCAATTTAGTTCTTGCAAAGATTTGTGAGAAAGGATTAGGTTGAAATTCATGATGGATAATGGGGATGAGGAGAGAGGTCGGGGTTGGGATGAGGATTAGGTTGAAATTCACGATTGATTCGTAGGTAATTACTGACGGACTTGGATATTATCGATTTCAAATAAAAAATAAAAAAATAATTGTCAATAATAACCAATGAATATTTTTATTTTTTATATTTTTACTATTATAATTCTTAGTATAGGTTTTTTGTATGGTCCGGATTGATGTATGTTTTTGCATCATGTTGCATGTACTTATACACGACTAGTATACAAACGGAAAACGGCTCAAATAATTTATTTATTTAAAAAAACCTTTTACCGACATATTACCGGCGTATTTCTGTCGGTAACTTTTTTTTTCTTTTTTAACTATTTTTTAGCCGTACGTCTGTGGTCTGTCGGTAATCCGTCAGTAAAAATATTCGTCGGTGACACGATCCGTCGGTGATGTCAATCCATTGGAAAAGGTTGTCGTCAGTAATCCGCCGGCGATGGCTTCGTCCACGACTTTTAATTTGACAAACTTTTATCGACGGCTTCTACTTTCACCAACGGATTTTGTCCGTTGGTGATAGTCCTTTGTGTTGTAGTGACAAGGTTTTTATTGATAATAAATTAAAGGGCAAAATGCACAAAATAGCAACTTACTTTCATTTAATTCTTTATTATAACATTGTACTTTTTTTTTTCTTATTACAGCAATGTACTTTCAATTTATTTTTTATTAGGGCATTTTACTTTAAAGCATTTACCCATTATAACATTGGGTAACCTGTTACCTTTAAAACTGGTTTTCTTTTGCTGATGTGTCATTTTAAAGTGACGTGGCTGTCTACATGGCATTAAATAAAATATTTAAATAATCATTTTAAACCCTTTCAAAAATACAGACTTCCACTTCACGATTTCAAACCTCTTCATCTCCCTCACGATTTCAAACCTCTCTTCATCTCCATCACGATTTCAAGTGTGGCTCCATCTTCAATCGTTCATCTCCTCTTGTGTAAGTCGATTTTGGTTTCGTTTTTGATAGGGTTTAGGGTTGATTTCGATTTTGACAGGGTTTAATTCAATTCTGATTCGATTTTTGATAGGGTTTATGTAACTCGATTTTAACAGGGTTTTGATCTATTTTTTATTTCGATTTTTGACAGTATTTGCTATTTTGTGTAGGTCGATTTTGATTATGTTTGTGTTAGAGTTTACTGTGTTTGATACTTTACATCAAAGGTATTTAGCTGTTTTTTACTGTTATTTTGCTGCTGTATTTTGCTTATTTTGCTGTTTTTAGCTGTTTTGAAGTTGTTTTGAGGCTGTTTTTGCTGTGTTTTTTTTTGCTGTTTTAGCTATTATTTTGCTGTTTTTTTAGCTGTGTTGCTGTTTTTTTGCCATTTTTTAGTTGTTCCTGCTGTTTTTTTACCTGTTTTTGAGGCTGTTTTGAAAGTACATTGTTGTAATAAGAAAAAGTGAAAGTACAATACTATAATAAAAAAATAAATAAAAGTAAGTTGTTATTTTATGCATTTTGCCCTAAATTAAATGGAAGAACCAAAATCAAGAAAACCCAAAAAATGTAAGGACGAATCTGTAATTTAGTCTAAACATTTAATAGTATCATTTAAAAGATAAGTTCATCATTAAAACTGTATTTTTCTAATACTTCAGTCAATCAAGCAAGTATATATTAATTATTATGAAAAAAAACAATTATTTTGGACGTATTACATAGAATAATTAATTTAGGGAAATTAATTAAAATACCCAAGTTTGAATTCCCTTTACCAAAATATCATAAATCTCTTTCAGTTTGCAAAAATGCCACAAGTGCCCGCGATGGAGCCCGCGATCGCGGGCTAGGGCGTACGTGACACCGAGGTTCGGCCAAAGTGTCCCGCGGAGCCCCTCAACTATGGCCGCGGTGACATCTTTGGTCCCTCCCCGCGATGGGCAGAAAATTTACAATTTCAGCCCCTGTACTTGAACGAATCTTGCATGCTTTTACTGTTTTTTTCCACAATTATTGTACTTTGAAGACCAATTTGTGGTTCAAATTCACTGGTTTGTTTGAGATTTCATCCAAAAATATGAGTGATATGCAATCCATAATTCACACTCATTTCTTGCTCTTTCTTGATTTCTCTCTTGCTTTCTTTGTTTAAGTTGCTTTCTCTCTTGATTTCTCTCATTTCATCCACAAATGGCATCATCATCAAACCCTAAGTCTACTCCTGAAAAAATGCCTCCTAAAATTGAGATCGCCATAGCAAAAAAGCAAAAGGAGATAGAGGAACTGACACAAGAGTGGAATCAAATGATGGACAAGAAGGCAGTCCACTTGAGAAGGATCGAAGAGGAATTTAAGGAGATCAAAAGGATGAAAGGGGATATAAAAGCTAGGGAGGCTCGTATTCGTCGAGAACAAGAAGCAATTCACCATATTCTGCAAGACTTCGCAATTCTTCAAGCGAAGGTAAACGATAAGCAAGCTTGGATTGATGAAACTAAAACAATTTTTGAGTAGGTGGTGGTTGTTTTAGTTGTTTTGATTTTTTTTACCGTGTTGTTGTTTTGTATTTGTTTTTTGTTGTTTTGATTTTTTTTACCGTGTTGTTGTTTTGTATTTTTTTTGTTGTTTTGTACTTTGTTGCTCATGAATAAAGGTTTTTAATTTGTCTGAAAAGTAGTTTTTAAGTAGTCTGAATTTTGTCTGAAAAATGGTTCATGTGAAAAATACAACTCATAAATGTTATACAAGATTATTTCATAGCAAACACATACTAGTAAATACAGTACAAATTTATCCAAATTTGAGGCTACGGCTAGACGATGGTTTGGTTTTTGACAACCAGGGTCTACTTCTTATATACTCTGGCGAGACGAGTCTCAAAGTGTTAAGTTCCACTTTCTCGATGTACACTTCAATCACAGTACGGCCGTCAACATACTGGCATATGTTGGCTACATCTTCGTCGATACTCAATTCTACCAGTCCAGTCAAGAAGTCTGCATTCGGCCTCTTAAAATACAACCTATTATATTTTGGTTCTTCATATTCCAGCTCTTTCGTGATCTGTTCAAGCAGTTGCATAGAAAGATCCTCCACATCTAACATGTCAACATAAATTTCTAGACCACAAAAATAATGTCTTTTAGGTGGTTCCGTAAAGTAACCACCATGGTGGACTTTCATGGTGAACAACTGTGGATATTTATCTGTTGATGAAATTAATTAATATAGTTAGTTCGTAGAAACAAGCAAAAAACTCAATGAAACATGAACACTAACCATATAACTCTTTGCCAGTGTCTGAAAGCGATTCAGATAAACGTCTAAAGTACCAAACATGAAGGTTTGGGGATGCCATGTAAGAATACGTTAACGAATAATATGTTATCGTTTATGTGTTTTACGACTAATCTAGCCTAGGTTATTTATAGGCAAATGTGGATGCTTTTACTGCACTTAGGTCTCTGTCTTTACTCTAACACAACTTAGGTCCCTGTCTTTTCTCTAACACAACTTCGGTCCCTATCAACGCTATCATATGATATAGTTCTATATAACCATTACTATTCTCTCCATTTAGACTACTACCATTATGATCATCATCCCATGTTCTGTTTCAAGTACCTTTCAAAATATAACTGGTCCCAATTAATGTTCAGATCAACGCACATAAGTTATGTTTGATAAATTACAACGCACTAAACATACAATATTTATCGTCTCAATCAATGTTCAGATCAACAATATCATATGTTATAGTTCCATGTGGTTCATGTGAAAAATACAACTCATAAATGTTATACAAGATTATTTCATAGCAAACACATACTAGTAAATACAGTACAAATTTATCCAAATTTGAGGCTACGGCTAGTGAATAAAGTTGTACAATGTCCCCACCTAAACAGCCGAGTACACAAGAATTCCGAATCTCTGTGCACTTGACATCCCGTATAGGTTGGTTGATTGAAGTTTTAAGCCGCTGAACCACGGTTAGGTTGGATACATCATGCAAGGTCAAGTCAGAGGTTACCTCATTCGGATAAACAAACATGGGGTTTTGCTTGTTAATGATGCTAGATTTTGGTAGTCGTACTCTATCCACGTGGGCCCGCAACGAGCCTGTTTTTGAATTCTTATGGCACGTTTAGATTAACAGTATCATATGATATAGTTCCATGTGGTTCAAGCTCTGACGGACCCGCGGTGTTACTTAGTTGAGTGCTTGTGCGTCTACTCCTTGGCATGGTTGAAGGGGCGGGATTTGGACACTCTCCACGAGTATGTCCTACGCATTGGCACCTAGTACATCTTCGCTGTATCGAACCTTCACCACGTGATGGACGTCGGTTGTTCTTTCTCGGTCTCCCGACTCTGTTCTTATTGATTAAAGGTGGATAACATGGCGGAAGCGGGCCGGGTGGAGACACCCATGCTTCAGGGGGTCCAGCTGGGTTTATTACCTCCACGTATGTTCTCCGGTAATATTCGGACCTGAAGAAAGGAACAGCCAAGTCGCTGCAATCTCTACGACCCATATATCTTGCCGCAACGATGGCATGGCCGCACGGTAACCCAGATTTTTCCCATTCGTGACACGAACAAGTATGGTCGGTCATATGCACAATCGCGTGAACATGGCCATCCTGAACCTCGTACCTCCCATACTCGATTTCTCTTACCGCCCATGTCGTCGTGCGACGCGCCTTGTTCTGAACTATCTCCTCCGCCGTTGGTGTGAGTGCATTTTGCATCCCAGCTCCTTTTCGGCGTCGAAGTTGGTACCACTCTTGTTGAAAGGCCCGAAAGTAGTCCATAAGATTAACAATCGGTCATCTATGCGCAAAACGAGAGAGTGCATTCACCGACTCTGCACTATTGGAGGTCAGAATGTCATACCGTTGTCCAGGAAAATGGGCCGCGGACCACCTCTCCGGTCCAGCTTCGTCCATGACTTTGGCTGCTTCCTTGGCACTAAATCGTGGCAGATTCATGTACCGGATAAACTCTCGATCCGTATATGCTCTGCATGCCGCCCAGTAGACATCCCTATGGGTGGTAATACGTCTGTCCTTGGTTTTGGCGTTCATCTCCAAATGCCGATAGCATATGGCGTGAGGGGCGTTTGGGTACATGGCAGAGATTGCGGCGCTTATGGAAGGAGCCCTGTCGGACATAAACACCAATCCTTGCGGGTCTCCGATAGCTTGTCTCAACATGGACAGAAACCAAGTCCACTCGTCCCCGATTTTGGACTTGCCTACGCCGAAAGCTACTGGAACGATGGAGTTATCCCCGTCCATGGCAACTGCCAGGAACATCATACCCAAGTAACGGCCCTTTAAATGGGCTGCGTCTATTACCAGGACACGACGTAGATTTGCCAGAAATGTGCGGATCTGCAAAAACATAGGTGGTTTTCCTTTGTAAATGTTATAGTTTATAATGTGTAAACATATGACGTGTTAAAATACGTACCGCGGGTCCAAGGGCCACGAAGCACATCTCAAACGGTCCACGTGAATCGGTCCGTAGCTGCGTGACAGTACCAGGGTTCTGCAGCTGCAAATTATATAAATATGTTGGGAGTCGTTCATACGACTCCTCGAACGTGCCTCTCACCATAAGCAGTGCCTGGCATCGCGCACGCCACACTTGGTGGTAACCAATCGTGACGCCGAACTGCTGGTGAACATCGTGGACGATGTCCTTTGGACGCAATGACCTGCTAACATCAAGAAATTTGTTTTTCAGTATCGCACCCAAAGTCTTTTTGCCGGCTTGTTTGTGGTGGGGATTCAGTTACGTCCTCGTACAAGTGTGTACGTCGTGCAACTTTCTAATCATTAACGCCCCTCCTTTGGGACCCGTGTGAATCGCGTACATCCTCCACTCACTGTTTTCTCTGGCACATTCAACTATGTATCTGCTTTTGTCAGATTTCGGCGTGTGACTTTGGAAACCCTCTTCCAAGAACTTAAGTCCGACCTGACTTGCCAAGATATCCTTCGAATCGAATATCTGACCTACTCTTAACCTTTCACTGCGAATATAAGGTGTAGGTTCGTAGGTTCGTGACTGGGTATTCTGGTCTGGAAGAATAGGGGGCATATCAAAAAAGTCATTTATCTGACTACATGATTTTCTACTAGGGGTATATTCTTCGTGATCATCACTATCGGTATCTGATCTGTCTATATCAGCATTACCTGTTTTGAAAACGTAGGTTTCGTCATCAGCAACTCCAGCACAACGTCCTTCTTGTGGTTGTGGTTGTTGTTGTTGCGTCTCCGGAACATAATCAGGAATACAAAAGTTAAGACCATATGCATGATCGAAATGAACTATTGGGCCGTGGGACGCCTGAGAATCAGTCTGCTCTATTTGGAGGTCTTCGTCATCAGCGTCGTCGTCACCTTCGTCATCGTCTTCGGCGGCATACACAAAAAGTAATGGCGGCCTTTCTGAATCTGCTGCAAAGTGCAGAAAACCAGAGATATCCCCATTGTTGGATAAATCCACAAATGACCCATCAGCATTTTTAAACACTAACTTGCAAACAGCAGAAGGGTTGATTCCACATTTTTGCATGGCATATGCAACAAACTTCTGAAAAGTATAGTTTACTGACAATTTTACACCACGCTTAGAATTATAAGCAAAATTCCACTCATTGTTATCTTGCACCCATTCACCATCAAAACAGAAATATAGCTTAGCCTTTGCAACAGATGAGCTCATTTTTTCAGTAGTATCTCAAAAACAAAATATTGAAGAAAGAAAGCACGAAAGAAGTATGGAATCGGTGTGTGGATTATGGATTGCATTTTGCATCTATTTATGGATGAAACAACCAACATTGATGACAACCAATCTCTCATTTCATCCACAAATTGGTATTCCAAAAACACTGATTCAACATTGATGAAAACATGCCAGTGAATTTTAACCACAAATTGGTCTTCAAAGTACAATAATTGTGGAAAAAAACAGTAAAAGCATGCAAGATTCGTTCAAGTACATGGGCTGAAATTGTAAATTTTCTGCCCATCGCGGGCCGCCATCGCGGGGAGGGACCAAAGATGTCACTGCGGCCATAGTTGAGGGGCTCCGCGGGACACTTTGGCCGAACCTCGGTGCCACGTACGCCCTAGCCCGCGATCGCGGGCTCCATCGCGGGCACTTGTGGCATTTTTGCAAACTGAAAGAGATTTAGGGTATTTTGGTAAAGGAAATTCAAACTTGGGGTATTTTAATTAATTTCCCATTAATTTATGCTTTGAATAATAAATAAATTAATTGAATAATAAATAAATTAGTATTTAGTACTAATTAATTAAGCAATCATCATATTCACAAAATTGTTTAAACAACAATAAATATGAAATACATGAAATATTCTTATTTTGTATGTATAGAAAATATTTTAATATTATATGATTATTTTTGTTAAGACTCCAAGCCAAAGTAATAAGGTCGTAAACGAACCATATCATTTGGTGGGAAGTTTATTTATTTATTTAATGAACGTATATATAAATTCTTTATTGTGTATTTAATTATTTGAACAAATATGAAAAATATATGGTCTCGTTCGTTCATTTATGTTTGTTTGTTCGGTTTAAGTTAAACAAACGAACACGAACAAGCTTTTGTTCGTGTAAGTTTACAACCTTACAACGTGATAGGCTGGACCAAGAACTTTGAATCAAACATAAAATCATGATGGAAGTTATTAGTAGCCTACAACATGAAGCTTGTAAAGATTCACAAATCACATTTTCTATCCATGTGGGCAGGGCCGATCCTAGGGTTTTTGATTCTCTGTGCGAAAATGCTTAAAAATGTCCCTATGTCTATGCCACAAGTTTGACCATCACTTACCAAAATACCCTAAATCTCGATCAGTTTGCCAAAATGCCCTTTTTTCCGCGATGAGAGCCCGCGATCGTGGGCAGTGGCAATTTTGTAAATATTTTACCCCGCGTACGCGGGTGTTCCGTGTAATTCGATGAATTTGTTGAATTTTGATTTGGAATTTACACTTTCAACCCCTATACTTATTTACTTACTTTACTTTATACCTTTTACTTTCATAATTTTAATTTTACATTTAACACATATAATCGTTTATTAACTAAAATACGTTAAAAAAATACGTTTTAATTTTAACAAGTTACAAGATTATAATCGTTTCTTCGATACGTTCGAAATGAGCCCAATCTTGAATTTTTTTGGATTTATATATTTTAATATATATCATATACACTACATAAAAAATATTTTTTATATTTAAAATTCGTACCCTTATAGTTTATTATTTAATTTATGGTACTCTTATAGTTAAAATACGTTTTATTTATTTTATTATCGATGGTCCAAGTGTAAGTATTAAAAATTGGCGGAGGCTTTGTGATGGACAAACATCGATCCTTTTGTGCATACTCTGTAACTGTAAATACTTCAGCTTTAAACACACATGAATCATCATTCGCCAAATACCCATTTTCACAATTTTTAAATGAGTCCAGTGATACCAACTTGTTAAAACCCCATTTCATATTCTTCTCGTGAAAGCTTGTCCTATTGCCATTCACGATATCTATAAACACATACAAATAATAATAATTTAAAACGATTTAATGAATTAGTTAATATATGATTATTATGTTAATGCGATAGGAGTGTAAAACAAAATTTAAAAAAAATAAGAGATGTACCATAAATTAAATAATTAACTATAAGGGTATGAATTTTAAATATAAAAAATATTTTTTATGTAGTGTATATGATATATATTGAAATATATAAATCCAAAAAAATTCAAGATTGGGCTCATTTCGAACGTATCGAAGAGACGATTATAATGGTGTAACTTGTTAAAATTAAAACGTATTTTTTTAACGTATTTTAGTTAATAAATGATTATATGTGTTAAATGTAAAATTAAAATTATGAAAGTAAAAAGTATAAAATAAAGTAAGTAAATAAGTATAGGGGTTGAAAATGTAACATTTCAATTCAAAATCATTGTCCACCGCGGGACACTCCCCCGCGATCGCGGGGAAAAAGTTTCTCAAAGTGTCAAAAATGGTCCCTGCAAGTTTCAAAAAGTGTCAAAAATGGTCCCTACCTGCGATCGCGGGCTCCCATCGCAAAAAAAGGGCATTTTGGCAAACTGATCGAGATTTAGGGTGCTTTGGTAAAACAAAGTCAAACTTGTGGCATTTTAATTAATTTCCCAATAATCTAGTATTTAATACTAATTAATTAAGCAATCATCATATTCACAAAATTGTTTAAACAACAATAAATATGAAAGGGAAATTAATTAAAATACCCTAAGTTTGACCATTTCTTACCAAAATATCCTAAATCTAGGAGAGTTTACCAAAATACCCTAATTTTCCGCGGTGGGTCCCGCGATCACGGGCCCACACCCACGTTTCACAAAGTTTCGGCCTGACCCGCAGTGGTTCCCCGCGATAGGCCAAAATTGTCACCGCGGGCAGGGACCAAACTTGTCACCGCGGCCATAGTTGGGGGGCTCCGCGGGACATTTTGCCCAAACCTGGGTGACACGTGGGCTGGGCCCGCAATCGCGGGGCCCACCGCGGAAATTTAGGGCATTTTGGTAAACCGGTAGAGATTTATGGTATTTTGGTAAGAAGGGGTCAAACTTAGGGTATTTTAATTAATTTTCCAATATGAAATACATGAAATATTCTTATTTTGTATGTATAGAAAATATTTTAATATTATATGATTATTTTTGTTAAGACTCCAAGCCAAAGTAATAAGGTCGTAAACGAACCATATCATTTGGTGGGAAGTTTATTTATTTAACGAACGTATATATAAATTTTTTATTGTGTATTTAATTATTTGAACAAATATGAAAAATATATGGTCTCGTTCGTTCATTTATGTTTGTTTGTTCGGTTTAAGTTAAACAAACGAACACGAACAAGCTTTCGTTCGTGTAAGTTTACAACCTTACAGCGTGATAGACTGGACCAAGAACTTTGAATCCAACATAAAATCATGATGGAAGTTATTAGTAGCCTACAACATGAAGCTTGTAAAGATTCACAAATCACATTTTCTATCCATGTGGGCAGGGCCGATCCTAGGGTTTTTGATTCTCTGTGCGAAAATGCTTAAAAATGTCCCTATGTCTATTTGTTTAAGCAAATGAACGACAAAACATGCGATTTTTAAAGGGTTTGTAACCTAGTCAAGATAGGTGACGCATCCTCACTTTCAATATCCAACATTACCAGGCCGTGATCTATTTTTATAGTTAAAACTCAGTTGTCCAACTTCCAAATTATTAATCCCAGAACTAGTAATAGATGACAACTTGATGTCCCATTGGGCATTGATGCCCGGTGCGGTCGCACGGGCTGCACGTGACCAGGGCCGGCCCCGCATGTGGGGCGAGTTGTTACCTTTGTTACAAACTCCCTCACTTATACTCCTGACTTTGTTGGGCCTGCACATAATCTTCCTCATTGTAATCGGCGATATAAGATTCGCCTAAGATGTTACAAACACCCCTCTTCGTGGATTCGCCATACCCGACGGGGGTTGCCCCACCAAACCAATGCTACAATGACCGACTTTGATACTATTTGTAACATTCTTAAATAACCGGCTGACTAATAACCTCGAATTCAACTTAAAAACGACAGTGGAAATTATTGATAACCTACAACTTTGAATTTATAAGAAGCTTCTAAATATAATTTTTTCCATCATGAGTTGTTACAATTTTAATATTTTTTATTAGAAAATGTGATGGTTAATTTGATATATAATTTAATAAAATATTTAATTGTCGAATGAAGAAAATAACAAATTAAAATTTGATACTGTTAATCAAAATTTCAAATATAAACGAATTTTATATCAATTAAAAGTTAAAATTAAACTAAAAAAAATCCAATTTGAGAGGTTGTACGATTCGTCTCTGCCAAGAGGGTGTGGGTCCCAGCCTGATGGTGCATGATTGCCACGTGGATATCGACTATGTTCGGACAGCATCTAACGCGTAAAGTTTTAAATAACGCAAAATCTAAACATTCTTTATATTCTGTCGATTAATATCTGCTTTTTTTTCCCAGTACCCCTTTATATTGAATGAATTTATTTCTTTTATATTAAAACATTAAAATCGAGATATATCGTGTTGCATTTTGCGAGTAGACTTCTAATATTATAAAACTTTTATAAAAAACTTTTAAAAACAATCTTAAAATTTCATGTACCGCTATTTAATGTTAATTACTAAAATCTCTTAAAAACAACTAATGAAGCTTTATGTACATGTTTTAATGCTAATTACTTGATTAATACTTATCTCTAACCACTTTCAAATCCTTAAATCATTAACTTCTTAAAAAACGTCATTCTTTAAACAAATTTATAAAAAAACATGACCGTTTTCTCTAAAGCACAAATTAAAATAAATTAGAACATTAAAATCGAGATATACCGTGGAGGGCGTCATGGTTGCGTTGTGAACCGTTTTCGGTGTTGTTTGGGTACGGCTGTTATGAGCAGTAACAGCAGCAGCATACTAGGCTGCCATGCTGCAGTTCAGCGACTGATCACTGATCCACGAGTCCGATACGGTCCATTACCGCCTATTGTCTTTTTTTTTGGGTAAGGTTCATCTAGGCTTTGCCTAGACCACATCCTTGGCAATTTGGAAACAAACAAACAAAGCGGTCGTCTGAGACTAAGCCTGGCCACAGAATGCTGACGCCTGGACTCGAACCCGGAATGGATGGGATATTCCACCACATCCCCCAAGCCCTTGCCAACACGCCACCACCCTTGTGGTTTACCGCCTATTGTCTTGTCATTGGTTTGTTTATATTTTTGATTCGGTTAAATTATGTGCTTTAGTGGTTTGCATCTTGCAACCCACCATGCGGCTGGTTTCCTTTTGCTGTTTACGTGGCTTCCTGGGTTTGTATCTTTGTACACAGTTGGTTTTGGTTTGGTCTTAATGGTATATATTTTGATTGGCTTTAAAAAAAATGCGTGAGTAGACTTCTAGTGAAACATAAATAGACGATTTATAAGGGAATTTGAATAAATTAAGTGACAACATGAGAAATAAACAGAATAGTCGATAGAGCTTATTAATGTCGGTTGTTGTTAAAAAAACAATTATGTTTGACATATTGACTAATAAGCAAGTTTGTAGTTGATAAGTTAGTTAATGAATAAATTACGCTTGACAGATAAACTAGTGAAAAATGTAAAATGACAAAACATATATCTTGAAAAATTAGTCAATTACAACAATTTTATAATATAATTAAAAAAGATGTATAATAATATAATATGTTAATTAATACAAACACGATAATAAAACAAAATGAAATAAAATAATATGTTAGTTAAAAGAATGTGAGATTGATTATTATATACATACATATATATATATGTTGTAAATTTTGGATTTGATCAAACAAATTTTAAGAAAAATCTAGGGAAATTAATTAAAATGCCACAAGTTTGACTTTGCTTTACCAAAATACCCTAAATCTCGTTCAGTTTGCAAAAATGCCCTTTTTTCCGCGATGGGAGCCCGCGATTGCAGGCAGGGGCCATTTTTGACACTTTTTGAAAATGACAGAGACCATTTTTGAAACTTTTACCCCGCGATCGCAGGGGTGTGCCCCGTGGTGGACCATTTTAATTCAATTTGATGATTTTGAATAGAAATGTTACACTTTCAACCTTTATACTTATTTATTTACTTTACTTTATATCTTTTACTTTCATAATTTTAATTTTACATTTAACATATATAATCGTTTATTAACTAAAATACGTTAAAAAATACGTTTTAATTTTAACAAGTTACACCATTATAATCGTCTCTTCGATACGTTCGAAATGAGCTCAATCTTGAATTTTTTTGGATTTATATATTTTAATATATATCATATACACTACATAAAAAATATTTTTTATATTTAAAATTCATACCCTTATAGTTAATTATTTAATTTATGGTACATCTCTTATTTTTTTTACACTCCTATCGCATTAACATAATGGCAATAGGACAAGCTTTCACGAGAAAAATATGAAATGAGGTTTTAACAAGTTGGTATCACTGGACTCATTTAAGAATTGTGAAAATGGGTATTTGGCGAATGATGATTCATGTGTGTTTGGAGCTGAAGTATTTGCAGTTACAGAGTATGCACAAAATGATCGATGTCTGTCCATCACAAAGCCTCCGCCAATTTTTAATACTTACACTTGGACCATCGATAATAAATTAAATAAAACGTATTTTAACTATAAGAGTACCATAAATTAAATAATTAACTATAAGAGTATGAATTTTAAATATAAAAAATATTTTTTATGTAGTGTATATGATATATATTAAAATATATAAATCCAAAAAAATTCAAGATTGGGTTCATTTCGAACGTATCGAAGAGACGATTATAATGGTGTAACTTGTTAAAATTAAAACGTATTTTTTAACGTATTTTAGTTAATAAACGATTATATGTGTTAAATGTAAAATTAAAATTATGAAAGTAAAAGGTATAAAATAAAGTAAGTAAATAAGTATAGGGGTTGAAAGTGTAACATTTCAATTCAAAATTCAACAAATTCATCTAATTACACGGGACACCCCGCGTACGCGGGGTAAAATATTTACAAAATTGCCACTGCCCGCGATCGCGGGCTCTTATCGCGGAAAAAAGGACATTTTGGCAAATTGATCGAAATTTAGGGTATTTTGGTAAACCAAAGTCAAACTTGTGGCATTTTAATTAATTTCCCAAAAATCTATATTAGTCTATGATTTTAAAAGTCACTAAATATAATATGAATAAAATAAACTGATTAATTTTCCATCACATAATTTATTAATAAATTTTTATATAAATATAATTAATAATAAATTAAATATTTTAATAAAATCATTTAAAACATATATCTATACATATAATAAATAAGTAACTAGCATGTCACGTGTCATCTTCTGGTGAGCCGACTTCAGTATTTTTCCGTCTAAACATGTATCTGGACGCATAACACACCCACATTCACTCCTCCTTAAATCTCTCCTTAATTCAGTTATTTTAATTTATACGTTACATTTACTATCCTTATAATTAGATATGTAGTTTACTTTTAATCCCTTACTTTTTTATTTTTCATTTTAGACTCTTATCATATAAACATAAATCATGTATATGAACTAAAATGAATTAAAAATATTTCTATTTTTTACAAATTATACTATTGTAATCGCTTCGTCAATACCTTCGAAATGAGCTCAATATTGAATATTTTTTGATTTAATTATATTATTAAATATCATAAATATATACGAATTAATGTGTCGTGATTAATATGAGATTTGTTGAAATTAGTATGAGATTTGATACAAATAATCACTAAATTGTCGTGATTTTCTTTTTGCAATTTCATATCAATTTTTACCTTCAAAGTCGAATTTTTTCGACGAATTACAATTCTATCAAATTCCATTCTTTCAACGAGACACCCTTAGAGTTATCATAAGATATTTAATTACTTGAAGAAAAAAAGATATCACTTATCAACTGACTTTTGGATTATGAGTTCGAACCTTTTTCAAAAATATAAATATCCAAATATTATAGTATAGTATATTTAATTATTTATACTTTTTAATCATGATTATATTATTTCCTCTATTTTTTGACTAATTAACCATATTGACCTTTAATTTTATACATCTGATATGCGATTTAAAAGCGTATAAATATGAACATGAAACAAAATTATTTTTTCGAATTTTCGGCTTTAAATTTGAGATACTTCGCGCCGCATCGCGCGCAGGTACTTATCTAGTTTATATATATATATATACATAGGGGAGGTTTCTTTTGCAAACCATTGCATTTGTAGAAACTATAGAAACCACCTCCCAACCAATCATTTTAAAAATACTAATTAAAATTAATTAATTATTTTACTAATTCCGCAGGGCTGTTAAGTCATTTTATAATTTTGTTTTTTTAATTTTTATTTAGTGAATCACATTAATTATGGAAGTTTCCTTAATTTTAGAGATTTAGTTAATAATCCAATTCATTATCACAATCCTTAATCCTTTTAACTTTTCTTTGCTTCATTCTTGTTTCTGCAAATTGAACCATCGACTGGAGTTGTTTTCGAGTATCGAAACCATGGATGAGCATTCGTCTATCAACCCAGAATCATGAATCCATATAATCAACCCAGAATCATGAATCCAAAACCCAGAAAAGACCAAAATCATGAAGACAAAACCCAGAAAAATCATGAAGACAAAACCTTGAAGACAAAATCGATGAAGACAAAACCCATAAAAGACCAAAATCATGAACCTACAAAATAAATTACCAATGGAACTAAGAGTTCAATTTACACCCATACAACCCTTCTTAGGAAAAAACGAACAGGGGTAACAAGCATCCCCAATATGGCTAAAACCAAGAGAAGCTTTTATGACCACAGATTGCAAGGAGCAAACCGTGCCCATGGAAGAATGACACACAAACAGGAAATTCGACAGCTAGCCAATGCTACCAAACCTTACATAGCGCATTATTTGTTGTTCATCTGATCAACTCGATCTCAGTGAGTTACAGCCGCAAAACAGGCTGCTGCGATCTCAAAAAAATCCAGAAACTATACCTGCAGCGCAGATTTCGGATCTGCAAGCCACACGACCCAGTCGACCCACGATTTTGTTTCACCGAGTTATTCAAACCTAGAGTTGGATCATTAGGGGGGTCAAAAGGGGTAATCGTCGGACAAGAGGAGGATGGCGGTTTTGAATCTGTTCCGCCGCTAGTCCCATCTTCGCCGGAAAATGTTGGTGATGGTGGCAAGGGGTTGTTTGTTTATGGGATCCCATGGATGATGAAGCTAGCGGTAGAGAAGAGAGAGAGAGAGAAAGGGATCCCTTGATTTATGGGATGGCTTTACAAAAAAAATCAATGGAAGTTTTTTGCCAGATATACCCCTGTACACGGCCGTTTTTTATGAAATTAATTCATCAAGGACCACTTATTACCATTAATGTCACTGGATGAATGTAGACCCTTGATCAAATTAATGGATGATGATTAAGGTGGTTGTATAGTTTATAACAATGAGGTGGTTTGTAAAAAATACCACCCCTGTTATATATAGGTTTCTTTTACAAACCACTGCATTCCTAGAAACTATGCAAACCACTTCTTAACCAATAATCTCAAATATTACAATTAAAATTAATTATTAATTAAGGGAAATCCGTAGGGGTAGTTAAGTAATTCGTTAATTACAATTATTTTAATATTATTTACAGAATCATGATAAACATGGAAGTTTCCTTTTTTTAGTGATTTGTTAATATCTGTCATTAATAACCGTAATCCTTTGTTATTTTTTTGTTTATTACTCGATTTTTTTTCCTTCTTCTCCAAATTGACTGAATTTTTCTGGTTTTAAAAAATGTATGATTCTTCGTCCATTAATGAGATTTTTGTGAACGATGTTTTTTCGGAACCCATGGAAGTTAACGATGTTTTCTCCGAACCCACTCTCGCTAATTTCAGTTTTTTTAATTATTTTTTGCAGAATCTGGTAAACATGGCAGTTTCCTAATTTTATGTGATTTGTTAAAATCATATACTAATTATTATCGTAATCATTAGTTAATGTATTTTTTTATTTTTATTTCCGTGTTCTTGCTTCTGCAAATCCTCTCAATATTTCTGGGTTAACAAAAAAAATGGATGATACATCATCGATTAATGAGATTTACGTCAGCGATGTTTTTTCCGAACCCATACAAGTTAACGAACATGAATATGTTGCCGATGTGGTTATTGCTGATGTTTTTTCTGGGTTATTCAAAAAAAGGAGAATTATTCGTTTCGTTTCTCCGGTAATCATGGAGCCCTTCGTTTCGTTTCTCCGGTAATCATGAAGCCGTTTGTTTCGTTTCTCCGGTGATCATGAAGCCCTTCGTTTCGTTTCTCTGGTAATCATGAAGCCGTTTGTTTAGTTTTCCGGTGATCATGAAGCCCTTCGTTTCGTTTCTCCAGTAATCATGAAGCCATGATTCATCATCGTCGGTTGATGAATCGTCCTATTCATGAATCCATAATTTCATAAACTAAACAAAAAGATTATTAACAACGTATACATGATTATTAACAGCGATGGGGTGAAAAACTTGGGAATCAGTTTATTAACAAGAATGAGCGATAAATATGGGATTCAAATTCGTAATTAAATCTTTAATTAATTAATTCACCAATCTTTCTTTAATTAACAACGTATACATGAATGATTTTGTTTTGACCAATCTACCCTTGAACCTGACTTTTATTTATGAAATTAGTTCACCAATGCTCCATACTTACCATAATTGCCACCGGATGAATCTTGTCCCTTGATCAATTTAATTGATGGTGATTAAGGTGGTTGCATAATTTTTAACAATGAGTTGGTTTGTAAAATATATCACCCCTATATATAACATAAGGGTGTGTTTCAATTGCAAACCAAGCAATTCTAACAATCTACACAAACTATTACATTATGAAACAATAGAGATATGTATGGACAATTATCATTATTCATTAATTATGATTAAGATACATATATATATATATATATATATATATATATATATTGAAGATGATATGGTTCATTTATTATGATCATGACTTTAGACTAGGAAACAAAATAAAATCAGATATTTATTAGATTATATCAAAGGTTAAGATTGGTTTGTATAGTTTGTTAGAATTGAACGGTTTATAAATGAAACGTTATAAAAATTTGTCGTCATAAGTCAAATCTTGAAAATACAATAACTTCAACACGACTCTTAAGCAGTTAAGCCTAGGGGTGTTCATCGGTTGACATCCAATGGATGCGAGGGGAACCAAACCGATCCAATCATCCGTTAGATGTCCGATTTTTCCAACCGAACCGATCCAATCATCCATTGGATGTTGGATTTTTCCAATCCAATGGATGATTGGATCGGTTCGGTTCCATCCATTGGATATCCGTTGGATCGAATCGGATCCATCCACTGTTTTTATGTTTCTTTCTAAAAAATTTAGTTTTTATTTTTTACAAATGTTTTTAAATTATAAGGTTTTAAAAATAAAAACTTTTTACTTTTGAAACTTTGAATTATAATGTATTGGTGGTTGGATGATAACCGGATGGGTGGTTGGATGATAACCGGATGAGTGGTTGGATGGTGAATCGGTTCGGTTTTGGTCGGTTCTGGACTGTCATCCAAGAACCGACCGATCCAAAATTAGATATCCAATCAACGTTCGTCGGTTCTAATTGGATCGGTCGGTTCTGATTGAATCGGTTAACTTTGTTCACACCCTTACTTAAGCTTAAGGCTTGGCATCACCACTACATCACCCTTTTGAATTTTGGAACATTGATTATTTTTAAAATTCAATGAATTATTGATACCTCTAGAGGATTGTTGCTTCTACTCCATGTTTTCCTCACATGCATCCAAATGAATTTAAATAAAGTTTGCAATATAATGATTGATTTAATTCGGTAACGATCATCAGGCCATGAGTACCCGTACCCAATGAACCCAATGAACCCACTTGCCACCTCAGCGCCACATCAGCTTTTCTCTTTCCTACCCTCCTTACCCAATCCTTACCCAAAAGTGGAGTACAACTACCCAATGAACCCATTTGCAACCTCATCTTTTTTAATTCTTTTATTTACACATTTAATTATTTAACAAAATAAATAAAAATAAATAAAAATAAGATAAATAATATATATAGTGTGATTAATTTGAAAAAAAAATAATTTTGTAAAATAGCCGTTTAGCAACGGTATTGTTTAAAAAAATTAAAAAAAATTAATATTGCAACGGGTTGATCGGGTTGGTGAACCCGGTAGCCGAACCCGCTTGCTACCCGGCCACCACCCGTACCCGATGCAGCCTTCCCCTACCCGCTTGCCACCTCAGCCTTACCCGATCCCGTACCCGATACCGGTACGGGTGGTCTCAAGACATTTCCAACATTAATGATTAATAAATCTACTTTTAATCAAAATTAAGTATAAAATTTTGCATACACTACAATAAATGTCAAAATTTTCAAAGTATTCTAATCAATTGCCTTTATAAGATTTAATATTTTCCCAAAAAATAAGTTTTATTAAAAGGCGTTATAATGGGATAATAGGACAATTATTACGATTTTAGATAGAATACTTTTTTTTCCTATAAATTAAATTTTATTAAACAGTCTATTGTGACCCTTAAAAATTGGTAATGTTCTATAATCTCAATTTGTTGCAGTGGTAATTATTTAGATTACTCTAAAATTAAAACTTTTACACTGGTCGGGCCAGGCCATACACCAAACCGGGCCGATTTACTCTTCAAGGACCCGGGCCGTTTTGGGGCAAAGATGGAGCATAAATGTTCACCCATTTACTACGCGAGTAAAACTCTGATCAAAACTCAAATTAATTATACAACAATTGAGAAATACTACTCGTCGTAGTATTTGCGTTTGACCGTTTTCGATCCTACTTGATTGGCACGAAGACCATCGTTTACACGGACCACTCCGCTATTAAATATCTCTTTAACAAAACCGATGCAAAGCCATGACTTATTCGGTGAGTTCTTCTTTTATAAGAATTTGACATGGAGATAATTGATAGAAAGAGAGTTGACAATCAAGTAGCCGACCATCTCTCTATGATCGTAATGGAAGTGTCAAGTGGTGGAAGTCATGAAATCAAAGAAATCTTTTCGGACGAACATGTTTTCGCATTGCATCAATTCGAAGAAAACCTTCCGTTGTATGCTGATACTGCAAATTATCTCGCTAGTGGAACCAAAAAAAATAGATGGATGATCGTATGTAAACATATTTTCTCATGATATTTATTATAAAAAAATACTTCCCAATCGTTAGATATATCATATGTATTATTAGTGTATTCTAAATGTTTCTGGTCAAATATTATTTTGGAGCATAAGGTGAAGCATATGGATAGTGAAGACCTATAACTCCATTTTCGTGTGATAAAGCATGGGATTTGATTCATTCTGGCGCATACCATGGAGACAACGAGCTATGTTCGTTGTTATGATTCAGAGACGATGTAATCCCCCATAGCTTAAAACAACATGTTATCTCAGTAACTTCAAATTCAACTTAAAACAATGGTGAAAGTTATTGGTATTACAACTTTGAGTTTATAAGGAACTCACAAATCCAATTTTTATACATGAAGGACAGGTTGTCACATCCGTCATCAAATGTTGTTTGTTGAGGTCTAATTTTCGCAACACCCATCCTATCATGTTTCATATTCTTTTATGTATAGAAACATTTTTTGTTGAGCGTATGACTCTCGTATTCTAGCACAATCGTCATTAGGGTCCTAACAAAACATTGAACACAACTTTTACGTTGTGTTCTCGAAACTCATTTTAGGAAGGAAAGGGAGGGAAATTGGTGGAAAGTAAAAAAAACTCGTGTTCTCGCAACTTTTTTAGGAGAGAAAGAAAAAGAAACGGAAGAAAAATAATGATAAGTTTCATTCCAAAACTTTCCTCCCAAATGTGGGAGGAAAGGAAAGGAAAGTAATTAAAAATATTTTAAAAAATTACTGAAATTATTAAAATTACAAAACTACCCGATATTTCCTTATAAAAGATATATTTTAAGGGTATATTAGTAAAAATGACATATTTTCTTTCCTTTCTCTCATGTTCAAGAACACGAAAAAATATTTTTTTTCCTTTCCTTTTCTTCCTTTTCTTTACCTTTCGAGAACACAAATGAAAAAATTACTTTCATTTCCTTTCTTTTCCATCAATTTCCTTTCTTTTCTTTTCTCTCCGGATTAGAGAACACAGTGTTAAGTTTTTGGAAACAGTTGTATGTACTATATAGTGACATTATAATAAGATGTTAGTATGAAGTTAGACGACTTAAGTTTTATCGACGAATTTCGGTTATCTAATTGAACACAACAAATAAATAGTCTTATTAGTCTTTTTATTGACGCTTTGGAAAAACGTCCTAAAAGAAAGCTAATAGATGCTTTATTTCTTGTATCTTGTTAGATTGTCCAATTCATCAATAGGTCCGTCTAACTTTGTCCTTACAATTTATTGCAACGTAATTATATTAGATTCAAAAATTATGTTCTTCTAAAATTAAGTTTTAACAAACCCATTTTTTGTACTGTATATTTCTTGACCAGACCAAGCCAACTAAGATTTTCGGCAAAAAACAGAGATCTTAGACATAAATGTTGTAAACCGACCAAGCCAAAGAGAGTCTAGTAGGTATGTTCGTTCACTTCAACTTTATTTTTACAGTTATACCAGTATTTAATCTTTTTATAATTTAGTTTTTAATAAATTATCAATAATAATAAATAATTTATAAATTTCACACCCCTTTGTTAATACGTTTGAAGAAGACAACGTACATTCGTCGTTAGGACCACGTGATTCGAGTCCATTGTCAACACATAACATAACACAATACAACAAATTTATTTTATATGAAGTTAATATATGAATACAAAGGTTACAAAAGTCAAATGAGACATCAAGCAGAGGTCCTTCTACAATCTTGACCTTTTGACAAATTGACTACTAATTCATTGTTCAAGGAGATATTTACTAAACTACCCTTCTGAAGAGACCATAGTCAACATTATAATTTTTGAATTTATATGTAAAAAACTTATAAGATTCCCTTTTTTGTTTTGAGTAATTTTATAAGGCCACTTTTTTTTGTACCTCGATTTTTTCTACAAGAACGGTATGTGAGTGACGATGAGATACGTAATTGTCAATTGTGTATTGTAAGTGAGAATATGGTACGAAATGTGGATAGTATGTGATTGAAGAACATGAATAACTGCAACCCTTTTTAAAATCACATGTTTCTTTGAAAAAAAATTTCTAAATTTATCTATTTTTCGTTTTTAAACCATCTAAATAATCGTGAGATGGGGTGTTTAAAAGAGCATTATGAAAAACGATAGGGATTTTGGCTATGGTACAAGGAATGACATGGGTTGCTCGCTACGAGTTTCCAGTCACGCACGACCTAGTAGTAGCAAGTGCCTGCTCTAGCAATCCTAATTGATTACATCTTGATGCATGGACGAGACAAAGAGATATGCATGTATTGTTGCAGGTGTTTCATGGAGAGGCATGTGAGTAACGATATAGATTGTTGTCAATCGATTTATCTCTGAGTAAGCGAGCGAAAGGGGAAGTGAAAGAGGCTAGGCTAAGGATCATTTGGAAACCTAAAGTGGGCGGCATTATCAAACATGTTATCGATCAAAGAGGCGCTAGTAGTTACATTAGGGACTCGAATGAGTTTTGATGGTAAAGTAAAGAGGTACACACCAAGGTTAAGGTAAAACGAACACGTTTCATACAACTTATGGGTGTGAAAGGAAGAGAAGTAACGTGGGGGACATGCATAAGAAAGCAAACTACGAGGCAAAGAAAGCGATGGCTTGTCAAAAGACAAGGCCTATGAAGAGATATACTTGCATTTGGGCTTCGAGAAGGGGGAGAAAGGAATATATATTTTGGCAAGGGCCAAGGAACAGAGGCATAAAGACATAGAAACTGTAAGGTATATTTTAGATGCAAACGCGTGAGTTTTAGTCGCGGAAGAAGAGATGAGGTAGTTACTCTCAAATGTTATTTAATGGTGCGTCTGAAACAAAGAGGTAAATAGGGGCATTTAGGAAGATAAGATGGCTAAGGCCATAGGTCCTGGTTTAAATTCCCATTGAGGTGTGGAAGTGCATAGGGAAGTGAGAGTCTAGTGGCTGATTATCCTATCTAACATTATTCTTAGGGGGCGTTTGGTTCGTTTTAAGCCCCCAACCGAACAACCTTTTATAGCTGAGCGAATCAGCTATAAGGCTTATACAGCCCATTAAGCCACAAACGAACAACCCCTTAATAAGGTTTCCATGAAGACACGTCAAGATGATCAGGGATATGTACATGAGTACAATGACATATATCTAAGACACCTATAAAGGATACAAAGGCTTTAGACAACATTTATATCAAGAAGTCAAAATCCATAGTAAAATGCAAACAATAATAACCACCAATATACTTGGTGTTCGAGAAATAATATCTAGATTTATGGTATCCACAAGGACAAAAATGTAATTCACTATTACTTTATGTTGTGTACAATTATTATTAATTGTGTATTTCAACCTATTTATTATTATTATTATTTTTAGTATACGTAAGCATGACGATTAGCAACGTAATGTGAACAAATGTGTATGTAAAAAAGAAAAAGAAACACAAAACAAAAAATAAAATAAAAATAATTATTTTTAAATAAATGTTTGAGAGAAAGAGGGTGTCTTAAGTTTCCGCGTAGAAGGATGAGATTGAGAATAAAAGCGTTTGTTTTGTCCAGGTACTTTCCACTCATTTCTTTTTTAGTTTTTAATTATTAATTTCATGCAAAACAATTTTAGAAATTTTGTTTTAAATATTACGTTTTTTTGTCTTAAATTAAATATTTATATATTACCTTTATATCCGACAAAAACTGACACGACACGCTAATCTGACACGAACTCGGTACGAAATAAACGGGTTTGGGTAATACATTTCAACCCGTTTAAGTAAACGGGTTGACACAACACGATACAAAAATTAAACGGGTAAGGTCAGGATCAATAATTTCAACTCGAAAATGACCCGAATAACCCGTTTATATATACATATATATAGGGTTGGGTTCATGTGAGACCAATATGTTTTCGTAAGACCGTAAAACCACAAAATTAACACTAAATTTTCACAGTGATTCATTGTGAATGTAAGAAAAAAGCAAACCTTCACAGCAAAAACACTGTGAAGGTTTACCATTACAGTCTTTTGTTGTGAATGTTTAGTGTTAATTTTTTGGTCTCACGGCCTCACAGAAATAGTTTGGTCTCACATGATCTCAAGTCTATATATATATATATATATATATATAAAGTTTTCTTTTTAATCATTTGGATTTTTAATGTTTTGGATTTGATTTTAACTTATAAGCTTGAACTATAAAATTTAGATTTATAATGTTTTTATTTGAATTTTGGATTTGTAAGGTTTTTGTGAATTTTCGATATTTAATTTTTAGTTTTATAAATGTTAAACGGGGTAGGCGGGTCGGGTTAGGGTTGAGATTTTTTTATCCGTTTATTAAACGGGTCGGGTCATGATTATATGCACTCTCAACCCAATAACTTTGAACCCGACACGACACAGGTCTAATTACTTTAATATATTTTAAAATAAATGTTTACTTTTTCATTTTATATATAATTAAGATTTTTATATCTTTATAATTAAATTGTCACTTTACTAATTAAAAATTATAATATTTATATATCCCTAAAATAGTGTGTCATTTTTTATGAATATTTATTTGTAGACCGATAAAGTATCTATTATTAACAATATTGTTTGAAAACAATGTAATAAAATTTAAAAAAAATTAACTTATATTTATTTTAACTGATAACGTGATAATCTTGCAATATTCGATAATATGAAAATGAAGTTAGACATTGATTGAAAAAAAACATAAAGGGTGGATCAACATTTTACCGATAGAAATTATATTTGACAACTTAAAAAGATGACATACTACAAAAGTACGAAATAGAAAATTTTGAATTTTTGTTATATCGACTAAGCAAAAAATCGTTATGTAAAATATATTTGTTAAACCAAAATTTGTTGTATTCTAATGATTTTTCCAATAATTTTGTTAACTCAAGGGTTGAGAAAATATTTTATGTTCATTTTATAATTTATTAACCCTTTTTTGAGTTAGAAATAATGTGTATGTTTGTTTTTGCTTTTGACTTAATTATTAAAAGTTACCATTTTCATATTTTGTTAAATTTGATTAAAAAATTATGTAATTGATTTGTTGGTTTAGGATGTCAAAATTATGCATTTTTTAGTGAAATCTTATTTCCAACTCATTAAATTGAAAATTTATATAAAAATCTACAATAGTAGTTTTTATAAGAAACTTTTTTGTATAGGTCACATTTTTTTGTCAACATCAATAACTATTATATATTTATAAACAAATATTAATTATTTAATTTAAATACCAATAGAAATGAAAAACTTATCATTTCACACAAACTTCATAGTAAGAACCAATGTTCTTATTTAAGAAACTAAAGGAGTTTAGGTTCTTATAAGAACTCTCCATAGTTCCTACAAGTCACTACATTTTTTGCTTGTAAAAACCTTGCATTGGAGATGCTCTAATGAGTTTAAATTATACGTATGTTCAAAGCTACTAACCATATATTCTGAATATATTAAAAAATGTTTAAATTTATTTTGGATTTAATAAATGATAATTATAAAAAAAATGTCCTAACCGTATACATTTTAATAAAAAAGTCTAATGAAATCTAATACAAGGATTACAAATAATTTAGAATTACACACGAATAACTTCCAATTTCATTTATCATGAATTATATTGTATGCGAGTATTTTATAAAAAGTTCAATCCAAACTTTAATAAAAAAGAAAAGCATTTTATCAAAGGGCCTTTGACTTAGCGGTATCTAAGTCTCTTTTCTTCTAGGAGGTCACGAGTTCAAATCTCACCAAAGGTGAGGAGGGTGTGGTCGTTTATTTGTTGCATTTGGCGTATATAAATATTATTCAAAAGAAAAAAAAATCATTTTTAATGTTTGAAGCAATGTTCTAAAAAACTCGCCGCAAAACCGTCACGGCGCGCCATGGCATCAAGACTTGTGTCTCACGCCACGTTAAGCCCGTAGCACGCCATGACCTAATGCGCAGTTTTCGTAATGCGATATTTGATTTTTGTTTACGTTTTTAATGTCTTATTTGCAAGTTTTTTAATATATAACCTAATTTAACTTGCTTACTACTATTGGCTCATTGAGTAACACTACAAAACACATGTTTTTATATATAATATTACATATGAATTAGAAATTTGACGCCATAAGTCACGCCTTAAAAACGTCATGCTTTACCGTGGCTCCTAAGGCTTGAAGCTTGACCACGTCACGCCTCACGCCATTTAGAACCTTGGTTTGAAGCAGTGAAAATATTTATATAGCCCTTATATTTCAGACTCTAATATTGCATAAAATATAATACGGAAAAATAAATTAAATATATCTAATATATCTGGTGAATAAAATACTAGGGAAATTCAACCATGTAACTTTAACCATATTTAAAAATCATATTAACAAGATTTAACTTCTTTGAAAATTGTAAATAAAAAGATGCTTTTTATTTTACATTCTTTGAAAATTGTAAATAAAAATGCTTTTTGTTTAATATTCTTTGAAAATTGTAAATAAAAAGATGCTTTTTATTTTACATTCTTTGAAAATTGTAAATAAAAAGATGCTTTTTATTTTACATTCTTTGAAAATTGTAAATAAAAATGCTTTTTGTTTAATATTCTTGACTATATATATATATATAATTCTTTTTTCTTTTCTGTTCCTTTGACATTTTCACACACATAAAACCCATCGTATAAAGCTTTCTAGTTCTCCCTCGACTCATTCTTTTTCTCTTTCAAACCATATGCAAACAAGATCTCTTTCTTCTTGCCCAATTCATCTGCCAACCCACCCACAATTTTTTTCTTGCAAAATATTTCAAGAAAGTTGCACCCTTTTCTTGATTTGTATATATATGGACCCTAGCCACCTTCATCATATGAGTGTGGATTCCGGTGGCGGCAGTGGCGGTGGTGTTGGCGGCATCAGCGACCGGTTTCCGCAATGGAGTGTGCAGGAAACGAGGGATTTCTTGATGATAAGGGCGGAGCTAGATCCGACGTTCATGGAGACCAAACGTAATAAGCTTCTATGGGAAGTTATCTCTACAAAGATGAAGGAGAGGGGATATAATCGCAGTGCCGAACAGTGCAAATGCAAATGGAAGAATCTTGTTACGCGTTATAAGGTATGTTTTTAGATTTTTTAGGTTTTGGTTTGATCGAAAACCCCGCAAAACTCACGTGATAACGAGTAAACGAACGCGTGATCTTTTTGCGTATGTTATTAATTGATGTATCCTTGATGATTTATAAGTGTGTATATTTAAACTTATTAAACAAAACATTCGATTTGCGATATTTATATACAAAAATGAAATTTTTTCATCCAAATATATCAAAACTAGCATGGAAGCCCGGAAATGTACATATTAACCAACAAAAATCGATACAAAGTTAGAAATTATTTCCTTCACATCATTCGGTGGCTCAAAACCGATATTGATTTGGAGTTTTCATACGTATGTAGAAGTGGGAAACCCTTAAACACGTACATTTTTGTGAGTTTGTACTTCTATCAGTAGAGAAAACTTCAAGTAAGAAGTTTTATTTAGCGAATATAAGAACATCCCACAAAATGTAACATACTATTCTAGGTTAAACCGTAATTTTGTCATAAAAATAAATTTCATTTTGTGTTGAAATGAAGAAGTACATCATATTGATGGAGATTTAATTGTTCGGGAACTGTAAAGCAACGATTGATTTTATGTCGGCTATTTAACTTGATGGAAAAGTATACCTTTCTTGTTGTAGAAGAAACTAATTAGGGTTTCTTGCTATGAAATGGAAGAAATTGATGTTGGTTTTTGTTGCTACATGTAATCATTTAGGGTTTTGAGACAATGGAACAAGAAGGTACGAGGCAACAATTTCCATTCTATAACGAGTTACAAGCGATCTTCACTGGTCGGATGCAACGTATGCTATGGATGGAAGCTGAAGGTGTAGCTAGCGGATCATCAAAGAAGAGAACTACACATAATTTGTCTTCAGATGAGGAGGAAGGCAATGACGACAGTGATGTTGACAAGGCGGGCGTCAGTAAGAAGAAGAAGAAGATTGCAAACAACATCGCGAAAGGTAATCCAGATAACACAATTGTTAATTTGAAGGAGATATTAGAAGATTTGATGAAGCAACAAATGCAAATAGAAATGCAATGGATGAAGATGTATGAGGCAAAGGAAGAGGAAAGGAGGATGAGGGAAATGGAATGGAGGCAAACAATGGAAGCGTTGGAGAACGAGAGAATTATGTACGATCGGAGGTGGCAAGAACGAGAAGAAGAAAGACGAATCAGAGAGGAAAACAGATCTGAAAAACGGGATGCTCTTATAACAACGCTTTTAAACAAGCTTAGACAAGAAGGTTTATAGGTTGAAATTCATTTTTTGCTTAGAGATAATTGCTCATAAAAGCTTGGATTCAAAGGTTAGTCTACAATATGTTTTTAGGACATAATATATAAGTGGAAATAGTTGAACAATAGATCTTGTCACATAGTTGGTAACACTTATTTTTCAAGGGTTGCATCAAGTTATGCATAATAATTTGAGGGACTCTTAAATATGTTAAAGTCCCACATCAGCTAAATTTAAACTATATTCCCTTTATATATATATATATATATATATAAAAAGGGGGGCCCTTCTTTTGTTAACCTTCCATTTAGTGTTAACCATTTTAACCAATCGGGACCATTAATCCTGAAAATCAATGGTTAAGATTAAAACAAAATTTTAATCAATAATTAAAAATAGACACGTTTAAACAATAGGAAAACATATATGCACAGGGTAAACATGTCAACTGCAAAACAAGTCTAATTCATAGATAAGGAAAGCGTCCTTAATTATCGGCACTTCCAAAAACGAATCCTGACTCTCAAGCAACCATTATCAAAACAAAAACTTGAAAAATTGCTTGATTCATATTATTTCAGTTGTGCACACGAAATCGATGAAGTAGATGGCTGGATTTGGAGGTGGGAACAATTTTGTGAGAGGTAAAATCCCCAAATCTTAGGGTTTTATAAACCGATTTGTGTTCATAAAATCGCAATTGTTTTTTTGTTCACCAGTTCAGAAGAAAAGTGAAAGAATCGCTTTGAAATCATCTTTTTCAAACTTCAAAAATACAATGGAGACTCATGTCGATGTCGAGACAGAAGAACAAAGAATGCTACACAAAGTTGTCAAGAATGTGGCTTCCAGTGCTGGAGTTAACAAAAAATAGAATAAAGGAGTCCATGATTGCACCAATTGAAGGTATATTTCACTACATTTCGGTTTTACATTGTTATTCTTATCTGGTCAGACTTTGTTGTTCAGTGAATTTAGATTGAATGTGCATATATGCAATTTTATTATGTGCATATATGCCTTTGAAAAGAGATAGACCATAAATGCACTTGTTTTGACGAGAACAGATTCATAGATTTAGATGTGTATATATGCACATTTGTTGAAGTGTAATCTGATATTGTATTTGCGTGCATATATCCAATTATTTTGATGTGTAATATGAAATTATTTTCAGTGGATTTTCGTTGTAACACCTCATGTCCTTAAAGTTTTGTAATAACCAGGTATTTTATTTTGTTAATTGACCAGTAGTATTTTAGTATTTTAGAATTTAGAAGTTTATTTATATAAATTTTATTTTAGTTAGTTATGGAAAAATAAGTTAAGGGTTTGTTTGGTATTTTTACCAAACTCCACACCACCGCCTTATTGGCTCACTAGGAGGAGGTGTCCTCCTAATTGAGTATCAAAACAAATATCCCAAGGTGTGTGTGTGTTTACCTTCGGCTAGGTGAAAAGAGAGAAAAAGAGAGTGAAATCGAAGAAGAAGAAGAAGAAGAAGAAGAAAGAATCTGATCTCCATAGCTGGGATTTTAGTGTTTATGCAGTAAACTGTTCAGGTGATCATCTGATTCCTTTCCCTTTTATATATTTAAGTTTTTAGAAGTTTATATTTGGGTTTTAAGTAATTTTAGAAAGGTATTTGGGTCTTTGGTTATGTTTAGAATGTCAATAAGAGTCTAAAAATCATTTGTGGGTAAATATTAGAATGAAAGTCGTTTTTGGCTGAGCTTAATTAAAAAGACGATGAACAGTAATTTTGCAGGTTTTCGCAACAGTAGGTTGCGAGAAGTAGGGTTTTCGCAACAGTGGGTTGCGAGAAGTGAGGTTTTCGCAACAGTGGGTTGCGAGTTCTAAGGTTTTCGCAACAGTGGGTTGCGAGTTCTTTGGTTTTCGCGACAGTGGGTTGCGAAAAGTGAGGAATTCGCAAGCTGTGGGTTGCGAAAAGTGTTAAAATTCAGATTTATTAATGAGGTGTATTCTTGTTAATTAACTATTTCAGATAGTAAAATTCAAAGATAAAAGTGAGACTTGTTGAAGAGATTTTTGGAGAACATGGAAAAGCATTCAGGTGAGTTTTATTTTAAAAACATTTTTCAACTGGAATACATATATATGTGATTTATATATCTATATGAAATGGATATGTATGGATTGAGAATGTGATACATAATGTGATTATGTGTTTTTATTAAAATGTTTATATACATGATGGTATACTGTAATTATATGAGTATTCTGCGAGAATACGGGGCCGGGATCCGAGGTGCGGACCGGTGTGTTGCCGGGTTCCGGTAAGCGGACAGGCGTGTTTACTGTAGATGTTGTACAGCAGAGTGAATTGACTAGTTGGCTTGCAACCACTAGTTTGGCCAATTGTGGAGGAATAAGGGGGAATGAGTGGATACGAATCGCAAGTCTTGGTTGGTATTTAATTACGTGTGATATATGTGTGTTTGTATAAAAAGGTTTTATTTAATTGGATTCTTGGCAAGTTTCAACTGACAGGGATTTTCTCACTGGACCATTAGGTCTAACCCTCATTTTTCTGTTTTAAAAATATGTATTCCAGGTGGTGGATCGGGTAAGGGCAAGTGAAAAGTTTATGCCGTGGATATCTCTTGTGAAGACTTTTGTGTTGATGACATAACTATGTTTTGAACCCATGACTTTGTTATTAATCAACATGTATTGTATTCCGCGAAAAAATTTGTACTCGTTTATTTTATGTTACCTAGACTTTGGGACCGAACGTGTTATATATAATGTATCTTTTGATAATATTATGGCATGAATATATGTTATTTGTATATTTGGAAATCGGGGACGTTACAAATGGTATCAGAGCCTTAGTTTAAGGGATTTAGGTATAAATATTCGTACCTAGACTTAAACTGCATGTGAAGTAGGATGTCCCTATTATGATAGAACCTGGGGATTGCTAAGTATGAAAGGTAGAAAGAACATCATGTAAGGTAATTTCGAATTACACTTGGCCAGTGTAATTATGTTTTTACAGGTGCATGTTTGAACTGGAATACCTTGTTATATGGGGTATATGCTTATGTGTATATTAACCTTGTTCGAATCTACAGAATGGCGAGTGGCACTAGACAGAGGATTCAGAGGGGAGGAGGGAATCCGGGTGAAGAAAACCCACCAGTAGGAACAGGGGAAGAGGAGGAGATCGAGGTAGAGGCAGAACTGGAGGTAGAACTGGGGGTGGAACAGGGGGCCGAACCGGGGGAAGAACTCAAGGTACAGAGTTTGTTACGCGAGAAGACCTGACTACTGAAATGGGAAGGTTACAGGCTAGTATACAAGCAATGATTGAACGAAGTCGAAACAGTGAAGCTGATCCACCAGGTCCGGAACAAGAAGTCGAAATGCCAATCACCCCTACTGTTTTACCAATAACGAAGACGTATGATTATAAGATGTTTCTTGGTTGCAAACCCCCTACGTATTCAGGAGACCGGGATCCAGTGAAAGCAATGAGGTGGCTGAAGGAAATGGAAGCTATATTCAAGACAAGTAAGTGTGCCGAGGAGGATAGAGTACTGTATGGAACAGCAATGTTGAAGGGTGATGCCTTGTATTGGTGGGAGGCTCATATGGAATCCGAAGGAGCAGACATATATTCTACTTTCCCTTGGGAAGAATTTGTTTTAGTTTTCACACAACACTTCTGTCCACAAGCAGCTGTCAGACAACTGGAAGAGGAATTTATGAGTCTGCAACAAGGAAATTTGTCAGTAAGAGACTATACCGCAAGGTTCTTAGAGAAATCTCGTTTTGCGGGATATTATGTTGCTACATAGAAATTGAAGATGGACAGATACATCTATGGCTCAATTCGGAGGTCAGAAGATTGGTTACTGCAACAAGGCCAGATACCTTTACAGCCGCAGTGGACGCGGCTGAAAATGTGGAACGAGGTGACAGAAGAGATGACAGTGATAGGAATATGGGGAAAAGAAAATGGGAAGGACCACCTCACGATCCGAAGAAGCCCAGATTTCAGAAGTTCGATAACCGTGCACCTTTCCGACCAATGGAAAGACCTTTTCCGAAGTGCCACCGTGTTCATCAAGGAAACTGTCAGAGTGAATCGCGGGTTTGCTATAGGTGTGGGAAGACCGAGCATGTTTCTAAAGATTGTCGCGTTACGCGGTTTTGCTACACATGTAATTCTCCGGATCATCTTCAGCCACATTGTCTGCAAAGAAAAATACAACAGGGTGGATTATCAGGGAAACCAGCAAGTTCCAGCCCCGTAATTCCAAGGATAGAACCGCCGAAAGCAAGGGGTCGTACGTTCCAAATGACCTCTAAAGAAGCGGAGGAAACTCCGGATGTGGTTACAGGTACATTTTTCATAAACTCTACACGTGCTAAGGTGTTATTTGATTCTGGTGCAAACCGATCCTTTGTGTCGCCTTCGTTTGCTGCTCACATGCATTTAGAGCCTAAAATGTTAAAACATGCTTTGCTGGTAGACACTGCGAATGATAATCAAGTGTCGATAAAAGAAGTATTTGATGGCTGTGTGATTGATATAGAGGGTTATGGTGTACCAATACGATTGTTTCCTATAGCCTTGATCGAATTTGATGTGGTGGTAGGAATGGATTGGTTAGCTAAGAATCAGGCTAACATAGTTTGTGATAAGAAGATAATTAATGTTGTTCTACCTGATAAGAGTTCAGTGGTGATTTATGGTGATCGTAGCAATCATCAGTCTTGTCTTATTTCTATGATAGAAGCCCGTAAGTGTGTCAGCAAGGATTGCCCGAGTTACTTAGCCTATGTGATAGATAGTAGGCCTGAAAAGAATAGGTTGGAAGATATTCCTATTGTTAGTGAGTTTCCAGAGGTTTTTCCTGAGGACTTGAATAGTCTCCCTCCTGATAGGCAAGTAGAGTTTGGCATAGACCTGATACCTGGAGTCGCTCCTATTGCTCGTGCACCATACCGACTTGCTCCTCCAGAGATGAAAGAGATGATGACGCAACTGCAAGACCTATCCGATAAAGGCTTCATCAGACCTAGCTCTTCGCCGTGGGGTGCACCAGTGTTGTTTGTGAAAAAGAAAGACAGCTCAATGAGAATGTGTATCGACTACCGGGAACTGAATAAGCGCACGATCAAGAACAAGTATCCACTTCCTAGAATTGATGATCTCTTCGATCAGTTAGTTGGAGCTTGCTATTTCTCCAAGATTGATCTCAGGTCTGGCTACCATCAGTTGAAGGTTAAAGAAGAAGATGTTTTAAAGACTGCTTTTCGTACGAGGTACGGTCACTACGAGTTCTTAGTAATGCCATTTGGATTGACGAACGCTCCGGCCGCTTTTATGGATCTGATGAATCGGGTATGTAGGCCTTATCTCGATAAATTTGTAATTGTATTTATCGATGATATACTTATCTATTCCCGATCCAAAGAGGATCACGCACAACATATTCGTTTGATTTTGGAGTTACTGAAGGAGGAAAAGTTATACGCTAAATTCTCAAAGTGTGAGTTCTGGTTGCGGGAAGTTAAGTTCTTGGGGCATGTTGTTTCAGAGAAAGGCATTCAAGTAGATCTGACGAAAGTGGAAGCGATTGAAAGATGGGAACCGCCGAAGACGCCGACTGAAGTACGTAGTTTTCTGGGTTTAGCTGGGTATTACCGAAAGTTTATAAAGGACTTCTCTCGTATTGCTACACCTCTTACTAAGTTGACTCGAAAGAATCTGAAGTTTGAATGGAAAGCAGAACAGGATGGAGCATTCAGGATACTGAAGGAGAGACTCTGCAGCGCGCCGATTTTAGCATTGCCAGAAGGTTCAGAAGATTTTGTTGTCTACAATGATGCTTCTAAACTAGGATTAGGATATGTACTTATGCAGCGTGGGAAGGTGATTGCGTATGCTTCTCGTCAGTTGAAAGATCATGAACGGCAGTACCCTACACACGATATGGAATTAGCAGCAGTGGTGTTCGCATTGAAGATTTGGAGACATTATCTTTATGGTACCAAATGTCAGATTTTTACTGATCACAAGAGTCTCCAACATCTTTTCGACCAGAAAGAATTGAATATGAGGCAAAGGAGATGGCTGGAATTGGTGAATGATTACGATTGTGAAATTCTCTATCATCCGGGAAAGGCGAATGTGGTGGCCGATGCCTTGAGTCGTCAGGAAAGGAGTGGAACAATAAGAGTTATTTCAATAAGGGCTGAACTTCTACCGAGTATCTTTAAAGAATTGCAAAAGTGTCAAATAGAAGCGTTTCAAGAAGAACATCTGAAGTCAGAACGATTAGTGGGGTTGTCAGAATTACTAGAAAAAGATGATCGCGGGTTGTTGTGTTTGGGGAGCAGAATTTGGGTGCCTCGTTTGGGTGGGTTACGTGATCGTGTACTACAAGAAGCTCATAAATCTCGTTTCTCTATTCATCCAGGTACGAATAAGATGTATAGAGATTTGAAACAATTTTATTGGTGGTCAGGGATTAAGAGAAGTGTTGCTAAGCATGTGGAAGATTGTAATACGTGCAAGAAGGTAAAGATTGAACATCAAAGGCCGTTTGGTCAGTTGCAGCGATTGGAAATACCGATGTGGAAATGGGAGCAGATTACTACGGACTTCATCACTAAGCTACCAAGGACTTCGAAGGGATTTGATTCTATTTGGGTAATTGTTGACAGATTGACGAAGTCTGCTCATTTCTTACCAATAAAGGAAACTGATTCGATGGAACGCTTAGCCAAATTATATATTGATGAAATAGTAACTCGACATGGGGTTCCAATCTCAATTATTTCTGATCGGGATAGTCGTTTTACTTCGAGATTTTGGAGAAGCTTTCAAAGGGAGATGGGGACGCAGATAAAGTTAAGTACAGCATACCATCCTCAAACCGACGGTCAGAGTGAAAGAACAATCCAGACTTTAGAAGATATGCTCCGGGCTTGTATAGTTGATTTTGGGGGATCGTGGGATAAACATCTACCGTTGATCGAATTTGCCTACAACAACAGTTATCATTCCAGCATTCAAGCGGCACCGTTTGAAGTATTGTATGGTAGAAAATGTCGAACGCCTCTGTGTTGGAATGAAGTGGGAGAGAAACAATTTGCGGGACCAGAAATAGTCCAGCTAACCGCGGATAAGGTTACTCAGATCCGAGAACGTTTGAAAGTGGCTCAAGACAGACAGAAAAGCTACGCAGATAGACGCCGGAAACCGTTAGAGTTTCAAGTTGGGGATTTCGTGATGTTGAAAGTCTCGCCTTGGAAAGGAGTCGTTAGATTTGGAAGACAAGGTAAACTTAGCCCGAGGTATATTGGACCGTTTGCAATTACAGAAAGAATTGGTGAAGTAGCTTACCGATTGGATCTACCGATAGAGTTAAGCCGTATCCACAACGCGTTTCATGTATCGAACTTTCGGAAATGTTTGGTTACGCCAGATCAGGCTGTCTCTCTACCAGATATTCAAGTTGATGAAAGGTTGAACTACGTGGAAGAACCGGAAGCCATAGTTGATCACAAAGTTAAAGTGTGGCGGAACAAAGAGATCAGGCAAGTGAAAGTTCTGTGGAAACATCATAGAGGTCAAGATGCGACATGGGAATCGGAGTCGGAGATGAGAGCCAAATACCCTCATCTTTTCGCTTGACTGAATTCCGGGACGGAATTCTTTTAAGGGGGAGATGTTGTAATAACTAGGTATTTTATTTTGTTAATTGACCAGTAGTATTTTAGTATTTTAGAATTTAAAAGTTTATTTATATAAGTTTTATTTTAGTTAGTTATGGAAAAATAAGTTAAGGGTTTGTTTGGTATTTTTACCAAACTCCACACCACCGCCTTATTGCCTCACTAGGAGGAGGTGTCCTCCTAATTGAGTATCAAAACAAATATCCCAAGGTGTGTGTGTGTTTACCTTCGGCTAGGTGAAAAGAGAGAAAAAGAGAGTGAAATCGAAGAAGAAGAAGAAGAAGAAGAAGAAGAAGAAGAAGAAGAAGAAAGAATCTGATCTCCATAGCTGGGATTTTAGTGTTTATGCAGTAAACTGTTCAGGTGATCATCTGATTCCTTTCCCTTTTATATATTTAAGTTTTTAGAAGTTTATATTTGGGTTTTAAGTAATTTTAGAAAGGTATTTGGGTCTTTGGTTATGTTTAGAATGTCAATAAGAGTCTAAAAATCATTTGTGGGTAAATATTAGAATGAAAGTCGTTTTTGGCTGAGCTTAATTAAAAAGACGATGAACAGTAATTTTGCAGGTTTTCGCAACAGTAGGTTGCGAGAAGTAGGGTTTTCGCAACAGTGGGTTGCGAGAAGTGAGGTTTTCGCAACAGTGGGTTGCGAGTTCTAAGGTTTTCGCAACAGTGGGTTGCGAGTTCTTTGGTTTTCGCGACAGTGGGTTGCGAAAAGTGAGGAATTCGCAAGCTGTGGGTTGCGAAAAGTGTTAAAATTCAGATTTATTAATGAGATGTATTCTTGTTAATTAACTATTTCAGATAGTAAAATTCAAAGATAAAAGTGAGACTTGTTGAAGAGATTTTTGGAGAACATGGAAAAGCATTCAGGTGAGTTTTATTTTAAAAACATTTTTCAACTGGAATACATATATATGTGATTTATATATCTATATGAAATGGATATGTATGGATTGAGAATGTGATACATAATGTGATTATGTGTTTTTATTAAAATGTTTATATACATGATGGTATACTGTAATTATATGAGTATTCTGCGAGAATACGGGGCCGGGATCCGAGGTGCGGACCGGTGTGTTGCCGGGTTCCGGTAAGCGGACAGGCGTGTTTACTGTAGATGTTGTACAGCAGAGTGAATTGACTAGTTGGCTTGCAACCACTAGTTTGGCCAATTGTGGAGGAATAAGGGGGAATGAGTGGATACGAATCGCAAGTCTTGGTTGGTATTTAATTACGTGTGATATATGTGTGTTTGTATAAAAAGGTTTTATTTAATTGGATTCTTGGCAAGTTTCAACTGACAGGGATTTTCTCACTGGACCATTAGGTCTAACCCTCATTTTTCTGTTTTAAAAATATGTATTCCAGGTGGTGGATCGGGTAAGGGCAAGTGAAAAGTTTATGCCGTGGATATCTCTTGTGAAGACTTTTGTGTTGATGACATAACTATGTTTTGAACCCATGACTTTGTTATTAATCAACATGTATTGTATTCCGCGAAAAAATTTGTACTCGTTTATTTTATGTTACCTAGACTTTGGGACCGAACGTGTTATATATAATGTATCTTTTGATAATATTATGGCATGAATATATGTTATTTGTATATTTGGAAATCGGGGACGTTACAAGTTTGAACCTTTTGGAAATTGTGGGGCTAAAGTATGAAGTGTAGAACTTTCAGGACTTAGTGGCAAAATCTGAAAATAAAAAGGGGTAAAACCCTAAGCCCTTGTCATTTGAAGCATTCATACGTATTTGGCATTGAGAGGAGGATTTGGGGAGCAAAAACTCTAGTTGGAAGGGTGGTGAATCCATACCATCAAGGGAGCTACAACTTCATCTTCTTCAAGGTACGAACTCTATTTCTTCTTCCTCATATTTGGGTGTGATTGATTCGTAGGTTAGGATTTTGTAAACCATAAGATTTTGAGTTCTAATCAATGGAAAGGAAACAAATGATTTTGGGATTGATTTCCTTATGAGTTTTAATCAATTCATCAAGAAGCTTCATTCTTTTGGTTGGTAATCTCCATTGTTGCCATGGAATGAGTTTTTGAGTTTTTGGGTTTAAAATCATGAATCATTGGATGGATTTCTTTGGAAATTATGTGTTTTAGATTTGGGCTTTGATTCCTAAAGGTTTGATTAGTTAAAACTATCAATTTTGGAAGTTTACAAACAATTGGGATCGATTTGGGGGGGTTTTGGAGTGGAATTTCGGGCTTAATTTCAAAGTGCAAAATTGGAAGTCTCAACCAGAGACTTGCGCGGCCTAGCTCGCGGCCTGAAGCCACGTGGTAAGTGGCGCAAGCCACTGTTGGGTGTGGTTCCTCGTTTTGCTTCGTTTTTCGTTCGGGTTTGGATCGAGGCATCGTTGGGGTTCATCTTAGGGGTTTAGGGAAGATCTTTTGAAGTATAACTAGATAGTTTAACACCATTTTATGACGTCCAATTCAGGTGTTCGGTTGGAGCTAAAGTGAGTTTCGGAGCGTGTGTCGATTTGCTAAAGCTCAGGTGAGTTCCTTTAACTCTTTTGTGCAAATGAAATGTTTTGCTAAAGTTTTCATAACTGATATGCTATTGAGCATGATGGCATGATTAAACACTTTGAAAAACTTTATTATTACAGGATATGGAAATGTTTATTAACGCATGCTCGTTATGAAAATGTTTATAAATGTACATGTTTGTCTTATGTGTTGTTATCCATGACTTGACATGGTGTTTTGGAGTCGTGTTGCACAGTGGGAGTAGTGTACCTTGGGATATCATATATCCCTTGGGAGTTGATTTATACACTACGTATGCCTGGAATATGTTTCCTGTATATGTGGGAATGGGGAGTCTGCTTGGGCCTCGTAGGCGAAAGGGGAGTCGGCTTGGGCCCCAATCGTGGATACTACCGGGTGATAGAGATTGTGTATGAACATTGTGCAAATACCCAAGTGTGATATTGAATGGTTGAAATGATTTTTGATGGGCCTTTATGGCGGTTTGCATATTGATATATGTGGTTTGTTAAACTGTTTTCGGGAGGGAATTCAGTAGACCTCATGGTCTAACCCCCGCTTTCCAAAACTAAAACCATTTTCAGGTTAGAGTCTTGTTTGGGGTTTCATCTGGAGAAGATGGAAAGAAGTGACATTGTAGAAGAGGTATTGTTTAGTGGAGGCTTGTAGTTTACCGTCGGGCTTCCTGTAGCATCTCAGTTGTGAAAGTGTTTATCCGATGCGTACTTAGAGTTAGAATTGATGTAAATTGTTTACTTTGGGACCATTTTGGTTGTAATGTTTCGAATTTTATTTGATGGAATTTGGGTTGTTACATTCGTCAAACATGGTTTATTAAAAAAGAAGTTGTCTCTAGATCTTAACTCATATGGAAATCACAAAGTAAACTTAACTATATTTAAAGCGAACTATGTCCAAAAATGTTTGAATCCGTCTTTTAAAAAGACCATTCAGTCATGGTGTCACTAGTAGAGTGAAATCCTTAATCTAGATATTCCCCACGGCCCCACCTCAATTTAATTGAAGCAGCGGTAAACAACGTAAAACCAAAAGTAAAATTTTAGCAAATTGTTTAGGACTTGAAAATAAAACAGATGATATTCCACAAGATCCTCTTTAGAGCATACCAAGTAAAATGTTCATTGAAAATATACATGTTACTCTCTCTGTCTCTCTCAAAATAAATCACGTAATTTTAAAAATGTATAACTATTATTCTTAATAATAGAAAGAAACTTTATTCATTTCATAACTAAGCTTAGAATGAAAACTAAAAAACTTACTTATTAAAAGTGAACACTTGGAATAAATAAAAATATATACATCTAATTTGGGAAAAAAATATTATATAAAATCTATTTGAAATTTAGTTTAATTATTTGAAAGTTTATTAAAATATTAAATATTTTAACAATTCAATGAACACTAAATTTTCGAAATATCAATGATTTTTTTGATTTTTCCTTTTTAAAAATTATATAAAAGTTGTTAAAATAATTAAATATTCCAAAGTTATTTTTTGAATAAAAAATAACATAATATCGACATGATGTCCTTGTTGCCGTTGTTGGGCTGGTCTATTTCCTATTTGACAAAGACTCATCGTCCAACTACGACCTCGTCGATTTCAGACATTATTAATTACAACGTCATCTCTCATATACAGTCAAGTTTTAAATTAAAAATTAAAATTAAAATTAAAAGAACATCATAATAACCATATATTTTGACAATAAAACATGTGTAGACGAGTAATTTATAGAGGAATCAACTCAAATAGCCAAAACATATTAAGAAACCGGTCTCCTAGCCAAATCACTTCCAATTTTATACAAATAGTCAATGAGTTCACAATTGCAATTTGCGTCCGCAATTGCGGACCTAGCTCAAAAAGTACAAATCTGACTGATTTTCTAAAAAAAAAATCTTTGTATATTGCGGACCTGGGTCAATTTGTTTTAAAGGAAAATTGAACTGATTAGGGTTGCTGGTGAGTCGACACGTGTCCTAGGTCCGCAATTGCGGATCTGGAGTGCGGATTGTGAACTCGGATTGTGGACTCGTTGACTATTTATGCAAAATTGAAAGAGATTTAGCTAAGAGACCAATTTCTTAATGTGAAATGGCTATTTGAGTCAATTTCCCTAATTTATATCATCCATACGTACATGAAACTAAAAACAACTTCAGTTACTTATATGCGTATATGTATACCGTCTAGATAAATAGTATACCAGAAAAAATTTCAGCCTTTTATTTTTTAAAGTTTTTCGTTGAACTGATTTCTCTCTCTCTCTCTTTGTGTGTGTGTGTGTGTGATTAAGCTATATACAAGAATACAAGATGATCCTAACTATTTTCGTAAAAGATAAAAATCCTTATATAATTCCAAATAAATAAATATGACACGTGAATTAATGTTCTTATACAATACAAAATTAGATTAATATAGTAGAAGTATTCAACAATAGCGTTTAATATATAGATATTTTTCGAAATGCAATTTAATAATTTGTTTTTATCTGATTTAAATTAAAAGAAAAATTAGTTGATACTTTTGACGAGATTATAAAAAATAAAGGTCGTCAAAAGACCCCAAGTTTATTGTTTGACCAAATTTCATTCACCTATTTCATCGATTTAAAGATTTAAAATGAAAAAGCTATATCATGACGAATGTTATATTGAAGTGCACAAAATATTCGTTTTTGATGTAATTTATTTGATTAAAATATTAGTAATTTTTTTGACAATTTACTATAAACTTTAAGGGTGTAAAGTTTTTAATTAAAAAAGTATATGAAAAGTCAAATAACTTTCTTTTTACCCCTACTCGTCTTACTAATAATTTTAACTAAAAACTCTACTTAACGTGAGTTGTTAGATCAATATAGATGAAGGACCGCGATTAGCCTCCATGTTAACGATGAAAATCGAGTTTTTATAATTGAACTTTCCTTTCTCTCTCTATATATATATATATATTATTTTATTTCTATTTTTAAATAAGATAAAATATTATATAATATATAAATTCAACGCGTAAAAGACAGCAAAAAGAATAGACAAAAAAAGGGGTAAAACCGTAAAATGACAAAAATGCCCAACGTAGAATTTTTAACAATGTTAAGGGACTACTTGCAAAATGCAAACCATAAAAACCGTTATTGTATTTAATGAAGTTTAAGGCATTGCTTGGCAAAAAAAAAAGCTAGTTTTTTTCTAGGGTACATGTTTGGATTACCATAAGCTAGCTTTTTGAAACGTTACTTGAAATAGCGTTTCAGTAGCTTTTTGTGAATATTCCAATATTACCTCTTATTATTATTTACTAACTATTATTATTATTAAATATTAATTTTTTGAAGATGCCCTTTTTGGTCATTTTACATATTTATAAGCTACTTTTGTCAAACGTGACTTCTTCATCAGCTGACTTATCAGCTACCAGCTAGCTTATGAGTCAACAGCTAGCTTATCAGCTAGTTTCCAAAACAAAGCCTAAGAACTTTGTTTGTAGTTAGGTGTAACTACAGGGACGGAAATCGTAGGTGATGGTATTCCCCGCCCGTCTCAGTCCGGTATATTATTACATTTTTACTAAACTTTGACAAGTTCATCATCTTTGTTACCGTCAATAATATATATTTTTTTACCCTCAACTGCTTTTTATCACGACATAAGTTGATAAACACTTTTAAAAATAAGCATACGTTTGTTTTAAATAAGCAATCTCAAACACCCCCCCAAGATTTAGCTAAATCAGTTAAGTATGATTATATACTAGAAGGGTACTCGCGCAATGCAGCGATATATCTTGATTTTAATGTTTTGTTTTACTTTTTATCATTGTCGATTTTATATAATGGTTTTGTGTAGTTTTGAGAAAATTATAGTATTTTTTTATAAATTTGTACAAATAATGACGTTTTTTTAGGGGTTCATGATTTAAGGATTTGAAAATGGTTAACAGATAAGGATTAATTAGGTAACTAATGATGATTAAATAATGATGTTTTTTTTAGGGGTTTACCATTTGAGAATTTGTAGGGAGTTAGAGATAAGGACTAAAAGGAAGGAGTTAGAGATAAGAACTAATTAAGTAATTAGCATTAACAGTGGTACATAAAGCTTTGTTAATTGTTTTTTAAAGATTTTAAGTAATCAGTATTAAATAGCACTGCTTAGGGTTCATAAGAGATGTGTCTCAAAGGAGTAATATGTAAGCAAATGCACATAAGCCCCTCAAGTTTCATTTCTTTCAATACTAACCAAAATAATAAGAATATATTCATAAATCAATAACTACCAACTAAGATGCACAATTTCCGGCATTCCAAACCGAATTCTAATAAACAAAGAAAAGCCCGAGTTGGGTAGGATAGAGATGGCTAAAATCGGTCTCGGGCTAGGTCGGGCTAGACCTAAATCGGTCTCGGTCCCAAATAATGATATCGTAACTGATCCCGATCCAAATATGAAGGTCTGGTTAAACTTTATAAGGCCCGGTTATGAAAGCCGGACCCAAACCGGTTTACTTAAATATTTTTATTTTTATAAAATTGATTTTTTACTTATAAAAATTATTTTCGAAGAATTTGGTTCATTATATACACTAACAATTACTTTTTTAAGTAAATTATGTTTTTAGTTCTTATCGTTTGTTAAAAATTGCGGATTTCGTCCTTGTGGTTTTAAAATTTCGGTTTTAGTTCTTATGGTTTGCAATTCATTTCTATTTTCGTCCATGAGGCCAAAACACTACTTTTAATCAAGGTTATAAATGGTGTGAGGCGTGGCGGCGAGTCCAAGCCTCAAGCCTTAGGAGCCACGACGAGCTATGACGTTTATCAAGGCGTGACTTATGGCGACAAATCTCTATATCATATATAATATTATATATAAAAACATATGTTTTGTATTATTAATTGATGAGTCAATGACCAATAAACAAGTTGAATTAGGTTATATATTAAAAACTAGCAAATAAAACATTATAACGTAAAGAAAAATCATATATCGCGTTATAAAAGACCGCACATTAGGCCATGACGTGCCACATGCATAACGTGGCGTGAGACACAAGTTTTGAGGCATGGCGCGCCATGGCGGCTGTCGCGACGGGCCTTTTAGAACAGGGCTTGTAAGTATGAAGACTAAAATAGAAATGAATTATAAACCATATGGATAAAAATAGTAATAAAATTTAAGTCATAAGGACTAAAAAGTTGATAGAATTATAAACCATAGGGATTAAAATCGCAATTTTAAAACCATAAGGACAAAATTAGAAATTTTCAGCAAACCACAAGAACTAAAAACGTATTTTACTCTTCTGTTTTATTATGGCTCTATGAAATGCACTAAAAAAATATTTACGTTTAAAAAAAATACATTTTATATTAATTGGGTCGATCAAATACACTAACAAATATGTTTTTATCTAAAACTTATGAATACATTTAAAACTAAAAGTTATATAAAAAAATCAGGCCAGTCCCACAACCGGTATCCGGGCCAGGCCGAGCAGACCTCGTTTTTGGATGAAAATCATAACCGATTAAGAACCGGCGAGCCAAACCGGTCCCTAACGGTCCCGAGCCAGGCCGGGCCGGGCCATGTCGATCCTGGTTCTTTGCCGGTCCCGAGCGGACCCATTTGGCCATCTCTAAATTAGGGTGTGAAAATGGGCCCAATCGAACTTTTCAAGCCAGACTTTTAAGGCCTTGAAAAAATACTTGGCCTTGGTCGGGATTTTTTTGTGCACCTCAAGTTACTATCAAAATTACCCTTGCAAAAAGCACCATAAACAAATCGACTTAATTCCATTTGCTTTCCATTTTCCAAAAAAAAAATCAATGTAAATATTACATGAAAAATTGGTAATAACTAAAACAAATCAACTAAAAGAATAGACTTATATCTATGAACCCTATTAATATATTAAACACCCAATAAATTACCAAATTGCCCCGGTTCGAATATCGAACGGTCGATCTTTCTTCAAAAGAACGTTATTTGAACTAACGCACACGATCATCATCCCAAGCAAAAAACAATTTATAAATCAGTAACTTTTACCTACTTTTTCGAGAATGCGGTTGACCCGCTAAGCTTGGGGTCGGTTTGGTAATATAAAACGTCTCCGGTATCACTAACATAATGATCTTTTTTCATGCTTGTGATGAGTTCGCCGAGTAAGTGGAAAGGTAGCGCCCACGACTTTTTCGGTTCTCGATAATATTTTCCGAGCACCGGCGTTGCAGCCTCCGTCTACAAGGAAGAAGTCATAAGAGTGTTAATATATATATATATATATAGAGAGAGAGAGAGAGAGAGACGTTCAGGGGAAAACCTCAAAAAAACGGAAAACTTAAGAACACCCTGGTGGCCCTTCATCTGGACAGTATGCACTTGTGCATACAGGTAAATTATGTTGTTTTTTTGGTTTTATGTGCATATGCACGTGTGCATGTTACAAATTACTTATATGCAAGTATTCAAGGATATAATTGACAAAGGTAAGCAAATTTTGACTTTCTGGGTCAAAAAGGACCTTTTTATCTTCAAAATTGCTTTCGGTTATTAATGTTTTCAAGAAATTTTAGGACATTAAGTTAATGACTCTTATTAGGATGCCGATTGGAACGCAATTTCTACAAAGATTGTTTGCATACCATATCATTTTCTCTGAACAAAAATATTTGACTGAAAAGTCAAAAGTGTAACTAAGTACACACTTTTGAGTAGTCAAAGGGACTAATTTTCATCTTCAAAATTGCAATTGATTCATTGAACTTTTTCAAGAAAGTTCAGAGAATTGAATTACCTATGGAAACAAATGCTTGATAGAAGAACACTTCTGTTAAGCCGTAATAGAAATCCATCGTGTTTTTCACAGTTTGAAAATTAATAGGTTTGACTTTAAAAAGTCAAAGCGTCGCCTTTTTGACCTCGAGTACAACTTTAACTCTACCAAGCTTCTATGAAGAAGATACCCATAAGAGAATAAGATATAAACACTTCCGGAGATAAGAAGTCTAGAAAAGAAAAAGTTTGACTTTAGGGCTCCAACCGATTCAAGAATCGCATAATAAAATCTTAGCAACGGTTCTGTTATTTACCCTTATTATAGGTATCATTTTTATTCTCTAAGCATGAATCAAGAATAAAACGGTAAAAGATAGGACTTTGTTCAAGATTTTGCAGATTTTATGAAGCTATCTTAATTTCCATGAGTAAATTAGTCCATTTTTTGCATTTCTAGAATGCATAGTATAAGAAACACGAATGTTTTTTTATGATGTATGAAGGAATACTCACGGCCTCGATTAGGTGATAATGCGGGATTTGAGGAAAGAGATGGTGAATGACGTGAGTTCCAATGTCGTGATGGATATTATTAATCCAACCGTAATCACGATCAATGGTAGTCAATCCTCCCCTTAGATAACTCCACTCCTGCAAAAAAAAATCCGATCAAAATACCGCTTTACTATATGGGGTAGAGGTCACGTTTGCTTACATCCCCTGCGGACCCCACCTCAAGGTGGGATATACTGGGCTTGTTTGGTTTGGTTATGATGAATCTTGAATCTTGTGGACCAAAATTGACACGTTAATACTTATAAATAAAAAAGGTGATACCTTTCCACGATACCAAGGAAGTTTATCTTCATGACCATGGTGATGCAAGTAAGTAACAAAATCCAACCACATAACGTTTATCTGAAATTAAAGCAAAAACCAATATGAGAAATCCGTTGTTCTTTTGTTTCTTTTTCCCAAATGAGTTAAGTTTCAACAACGATGAAATGGATGTACAAGACTAATGGATATGAAAAATACCCAATACGGAATGCCATAGAGTTTTAGCATTTGCATTGGACCAACAACAAAGCTCAAACCGACAAGCATAGCAACCATGGCCGTCCAACAAATTGTTGAAGTGATCACGTCTTTTTTCTCAACCGCGACAAATAAATCACTATTCGGATCAAAGTGTGAACCACTCTTTCCGGGAGATCTATTCAACTGCAAAACAAAAACCATGTTTTTTTATTATCTTATCGACTGTGCAAAACCAAAAAATGGAGAAAATATTCGGCATAACAATTGTATCGCGTCATCTTGTTGACATCATATAATAAACCAATCAAATTTCACAAAAATGACAAGATGGCACTGTCGAACAAGTACTCCCTCCGTACAAAAATATGTCCACAAAGAAAAAGACAGTTTTAGAAATTTGTGATTATTACACGTTTTAAATAACTAAATGACAATTTTACCCTTAATAATGATAGGAGAATGAATTTCTCCATCTCGTAACTAAGGGTAAAATTGGAAAAGAATATACTTATTTGGGGACAAACTAAAATAGAAATACGGACACTTATTTTGAGACAGATGGAGTACAATCGTTGTAATGAATAACTTCTCATAAGATAAGAAAATTTACCAAGTAAAAAGGATAAGCAAGCATTGGAAAAGGGAGGGTAAAGCGCAAAGTTCGTGTCATCCAATCCAAACTCTTGAATGTTTTCTCCAATAACTAAAGAAGACAAGATGGGAAATTAAATAAAATGAGGGAAAAAAAGTATAGTAAAATAAAATGAACATGAAAATGTTACAAGTAAACCATAAGAACATACCGGGTGCCATGATTCATCTTTTTCAACATGCCCATGGTTTTGATGATGCGTTCTATGACTGATTCTCCTGTAATGTTCGTTCATGTTTAGTTGCAGAGCTCTATTTGAACAACTTAGTTATGATATATCTTCTTAAAATCACAATTAGTATTTACAACCGGTTTTATTCATGGGAAATTGCCCGACGTTTGCGGGATAAACCTAGACGAATGGAAAGTGTGTTAGGAGTAGAACTTGTTGTTGGCAGTCGGGGTTTGGTGAGGAAGGTGCGTGATGGATGTAATATCGAGGACGAGAGTCTTTCATGTCTTTGAAATTGTGTCCGCAAGCTTGGGAGAGTTTGACGCCATCATAAGAATGGATTAGCTGGCAAGTTATAGCCCTAGCATGGGGTGCATTAGGAAATGATCCGTAGGCCTTGTCTGATAGGTCGGGGAATGGTGATCGATGGAGTTAGACGAAAGCGTAAGTCTTGTCGTGTGTAGTGATGAGAGAAGGTTACACGTAACTTTCCGTTGAGGAATTCCGGGGACGGAATTCTCTTAAGGGGGGAGTGTTGTAATAACCCAATTTTTAGTAGGTTTCGAAAACTTGGTGGTTAAAGTGAGAAAAATGGAAGTTTAGTTGAGGGGTCCATGTGCAAATTGTGGGAAGTATAAAAGGGTCCAAATCCCTAGGGCATCAACCAAAAAATCAGTATTTTTCTCCTATTTTGGGGTGTTTGGCGGCTAGGAAGAAGGGAAAGGAAGAAGAAGAGAGTTTTGGAGAAAGAAATCAAAGGAGGGAAGAAATCAGTAAGGTAATCTATCCTAATTCTTATTGCTTGTTGTTGGGTGTTCCTTTCTTCTGTGGGTCTGGATTCTTATGTATAAAATCAGTGATTCAATGGGTTTTCACCCTCTTTTCATGAAAAGTGTGTTTTGAGGGTTTTGGTATTTAAAATCCGATTTAAGGGATCAGAATGGTTTAAGTGAGTGTTTTATGATTGGGAAATGAACCCAGTTGGGTGCGTAATCAGCTCGTGGGTAGAAATCAGGTTTTAATCACTTTTAGAATTCTGGGTTCGAACAGCAGTCGTGTCCGGACACCATCAGTTCGTGATGTTATGATGGTATCCGGATATGTATGCTAGTTTCCGGGTGATGTTTTATGGTAGATTCCAGATATGTATGTTGGTTTCCGGGTGGGTGATTTTTCCGGGTAGTTGAGTTACCGGGTGCAGTATCCGAAAGGAAGGTGTATCCGGAAAGGAGGTGTATCCGGACAGTCTGGGTATCCGGAAAGGAGGTGCATCCGGACAATCTTGGTATCCGGATAGTATGGGTATCCGGAAAGTCTTGGTGTCCGGACAAGTTAGTATCCAGAAAGTGTGTGTGTACCCGGTAAGTTCTAGATCTTTGTTTTTGATTAAGAATTTGTCTGATCTGTTAGGTACTAAGTTTGTGTAACTCAAGATTTGAACAGGAGTGCTTGCCTTGTAACCACAAGTGAGTCTTTCTGAACCTAAATTTTATACAAAGTGTGTGGTTGATGATTATAATTTAAACTGCGAGTTTTCCAACGACTTTTATTACAAGTAAAGATTTGAGCGTGTGGCATGATTATTATTTAAACGGTGTGCTTTTCAATTACTTTTATTGTAAGATGGCAAGAAATTGTGTGCGGTGTGGTGATTGTCTAACAGTGTGCTTTTCAACTGCTCTTAGTTCAAGGCAAGGGTTAAATGTGTGATCTTTATGTGTGGCTTACATGTGTGATTAAAATGTGTGTGACCGTGCTCTGGCTTTTGTGTGATATGGGCGGTGTGTGCCCGATTATTCTGTCACGGTGTGTGTGACATGGTCGGCGTGTGCCCGATTATTTCTGTCACGGTGTGTGTGACATGGGCGGTGTGTGCCCGATTATTCTGTCACGGTGTGTGTGACATGGGCGGTGTGTGCCCGAATGCGCTGTCACGGTGTGTGACTTTAGCGCGTGCCAGTAGCATGTGTCAATGTGTGCATACCAATCTTGTGTGTTTACCATGATTTATACAAATGTTTCATAACTGATTTTATAAACTGAAATATTTTGGTGTGACGCGGTGTGGAGGGAACTCACTAGACCTCATGGTCTAACCCTCGCTTTTCAAAACTAAAAACCTTTTCAGGTAAGCAGGTGTTAGGGAGCTCGGACAAAGGGAAGGGGAAGGTGTGAGCTGGAGCTTGCATCCTAGTGACTAGAAGCCTTCCATTTTTTAATATTAGACTTATTCTCAGTTGTAATTAGGGTTGTACTTCCGCAAACCCATTTAAATTCTTGTTAAACTTGTGTCGAGGGTCAGGTTTTTGGCAGTTTTGATTTATCTATTAACCGTATTTGGATCTTATGTTTTTGGGTCGTTACATATATATATATATAGAGAGAGAGAGAGGGAGGGAGTTCAAACAAGAACGGTAACTAAATAAGAGAATACGAAAACAGCCAAATCATGTAGAAAATCACATATGATTTTTCAGTAGCGGTCAACGAAAGGGTATGCAGGCAACCTGACGACCTCATGTCGCGACCAAAGTCGCTTGAATCACATGTGATTTTAGGGTAAATTACATGTGATTCGACTATTTTCTTATTCTCTTAGTTAGTTACTGTTCATAGCATAGTATGAACCTGACTATATATATATCATTTCTTTAATTTATGTATAACTTTTTGACTCAAGACTTGTTGTTGGCATTTGGGAATGTCGTAAATAGTGAGTAACAGAGTAAAGATTTGTATACATCATACCACCAGACCCTACGTCCAAGTGGGATTTGTTTTGTTTCGTTATTCTAAATTTATTGCCGTTTTAGAAGAGCCTAAGGCGATGAAACTTTGGTCTCCGGCCCATTTACGATGCATATTATTATTTACTTTTTTATTATACGATCAAGATAGTAAAATTTGTTTTTGTTCTTTTCTACTATTTGTCTTTGCACTTATGTCGAAAGTCAACAACCGAAATAGCATATTGTAGAAGATATATATATATATATAGACTAGAAGCGATTCAAATGGAGTTAGTTAAAGCATACCATCCATGATAAGGTACAAGAATTGAAGAATGTAGAAGATGCCCAACCACGCTATTTAGCTTCGGATTGTTTGAGAAGCTCCCATGACCACTACAAAGATAAATAAAACACGAACAAGATTAAAATCCCAAAAATTCAAGCGCACCCTTTTGACTTTTGTAGTCAAATGGTTGATTCTTTTTAATCCAAAATTAATGTCATTCTTCTTAATACAACACGGTTATCATTATTTACCCGTAGTTCTTTTCTTTAAATAGCATTTACTATTTGACTACAAACATATAACAACATTAACAAGATCAAAATCCCAGAAATTCAAGCATACCCTTTTTGACTTTTGTAGTCAAACAGTTGAATCTTTTTAATCCTAAATTGATGCCATTCTTTTGATGCAAAATGGTTGACATTAGTTACCGGTAGTCCTTCTCTTTATATAATACATCATACCATTTCCAATTTCAATGCATCTAGAAAAATTTCAATCAATTTTGAACCCTAAAAATAACTAGTGAGACCATTAGAGTCAAATTTAATAACAGAATTAAAGCATACCCTTATTGACTTTTGCAGTCAAACATTTGATTCTTTTTAATCCCAAATTGATGCCATTCTTTTGATGCAAAATGGTTAACATTAGCTACCACTAGTCCTTATCATTACATAATATATCATACAACTTCCTATTTCATTGCATCAAGATAAATTTCTACAAAATTTTAAACCCTAAAAATGACTACTTTGACCATTAAAGTCAAACTTAAGAACATAATTTCAAGATTAATGTTATTGATTAAGAGAGAAATTAGAGATTTACCAATCATGGCCAAGAACAAAAAGAGCCCAAAACATGGTCCCTTGAGCAGCCCAATAAAGTGGCCAAACAAACCAATTGTTGAGATAAGCTGTAACTCCTGCTAAACCAAGAACAATGGCAACATCCCTTACAACATAACTCATAGACCTCCATGGATCCTTCACCCAACAATGCTTTGGAATTGCTTCCCTAATATCACTCAATTTGAATGGTGGTGGGGCCCCTGCATCAAATTCATCTTCTTTCTTCACAATTTCTTCATCAAAACTGGTTCTTTTGTCTTTTTCGGTCTCTAAATGTTGTTCATCGAGTGATGGAATTGTTAATGGAGCGCTGACTTTGACTGCCCAGTTTGAAAACCCAAATGGGTTTCTTGTTCTTGATGAAAAGATTGGATCTTTAGAGTGTAAAAAGATGAGTTTTGATGGGTTGTTGTTGTGGATAATTGGTTTTGTGGGTTTGGGAAAAGATTGGGGAAATGGTTTGATGCCACATCCTGATAACACCAATCCTGCCATTGTGAGAGACCCAGAAAGATGGGTTTTCTTCTCTTCCCTCTTAACCTAAATATATATATATATATATATATAGAGAGAGAGAGAGAGAGAGAGAGAGAGAGAGAGAATATTAAAGGGTTATTCTAAAAAGGGAGTGATTGAAAGAGGGGCCAATGGGGGTGGAAGTAGGCCTTCTGGTTATTTATATATGACAAAGGCGGTGTATCTATTAGAAATACAACAAAGATACCATCACACTTAACATTTCACAATCGTGAAATCAAAAGATGAGTAAACTATAATTTTGGTCCCTATGGTTTACATGAATCTTTGGAAGTGATGACTTCAATAGCTATAATTGTCGTCTTTATTGCTTTGAAAATTATCTCTGGTCACTAACTCTATTAAAATTATCTGTTTGAGTCACGGTATTTTCGTTCAATCATGTTTTTTTCTCTTTTTTTGCAATTTTTCTTTGTTTTTTTTTCCTTATTTTCGTTTAAACCATAAAATATTAGGGAGCTCATTGTAATTTCCTTTAAATTATATATATATATATAGGGAACAAATCAAATACAAACCATGTATTTGTTGCACCCCTTACAAACCAATTTGCATATATGCATAATCTGATATGCATATATGCATTATCCCATATGAATGTATGTCAATTATATGTATATTCTTGCACGTATGCATATGTACATTGTTCATATATGCACACTAGTTCTGCACATATGCACACTGTGGTTTGTAAGGTGTGCAACAAATGCAAGGTTTGCATTTTACGGAGCCTATATATATATATATATATATATATATATAGGTGAAGTCTCAATTGCAAACCAGTCAGTTTGTGCAAACCCCGTACAAACCAATCTACAATGATGAATCTGCAAATTTTTTTGTTGATGCTTCATGAATCTATATTTTCCGATAGAGCCCTAAAATACCCTTATGAATATAAAAAAGAAGTTATGGATATAAAAAAATAAGTTACGTGATTGGTGGAGATGAAACAATATGCTAAAAGCCCTAAAATACCCTTATGGATAAAAAAACAAAGTTACGTGATTGGTAGATTGGTTTGTACGAGGTTTGCACAAACTGACTGGTTTGCAACGGATACCTCCCCTATATACAGTGAAAGTGAAAGTGACCATTGCACCAATACCATCTCCGGTGACCTCTTGCAACCAAGACCATCTCCGACGATCGACCACTACGCCACCCATCGTCCATCGTCCATCTTCACTCTCTTCATCGTCCCTCGATCGCCCCTCAGTGAAACTCCACAGAACCACCACCACCTCCATCGTCCTTGACATCTTGAAGGGTTGTTGATTTCTTAGGGGCACATCAGATCGATTCAAAGCACCACCGTGAACCACCGCCCGTCTGGTTTTTCTGTAGCCAATAGTCTAAGCTTCTGTTCTCCATAAACGACTATATAAAGAGCATGTCGTTCTTGTGTTTGCAATACCCTTGAAGGAGGACAAGGTTTGGATGCTGAGTCTTTCAACTTCGGCTTGAAACTCTCTATCGACTTGACCACAGTCGCCAGAGAGTCGTTTATCGTGAAGTGTGGCTTTGAAGACCAGACCAAATCCCCTATAACCGATGATGATTGTTATTGTTGGTTGATTCTCGAAGGTCATCAATGGAGAGGCTGTTGTTGTCATGGAAAAGAACTAATTTTGACTCCAGTTCATCGAAGTGTTTCTTGTTACTATCATCGATATTTTCCCTTTTGGGATCAACCTCTTGTCGCCCAGTAACTTGAACAACCACCATGAACATCAGAGCAAGAAGAAACTCCTCCCAAAAGATGTAGCCTTTTCAAGTTCCCAAACTCCGACAAGATTGGGTCGGTGAGGAAGTTGCTACTCAGGTCTAATAATGGTGGAAAGCTCATGATCTGATTGTACTGCAAACTGTAACCCACTACCGTTGATGTTTCTTTTCTTAAAGAACGGGAAATCAGGGGACAGTTCTTCCAACAGGTTTGTTTTTGTAAACATGGGTTTTCGGGCCAACTTACAACGCACTGACTAATCCCTGAGCGTCCACGAATGGCCTGGAGTCATACATATATATGTCATGTGCGTATGTATATGTGCACACACACACACACACATATATATATATATATGTATTAATATAAATTAGAGTAAATTACAATTTGGTCCCTCCAGTTTAAACAAAATTGTGCAACTTGTCCTTGTAAAAGAAAAGGACGAATATACCACAAACTTAACGGAAACATTTAACATAGTTAATACAGAGGGACGATTTTTAAAACAAAATGTAAACAATAGGGACGCTCACTGTAGTTATTGAAGCCTAGGGACCACTTTCGGAGAAACATGTAAACATCAGGGACCAAAATTGTAGTTTACTCTCAAAAGATTTAAGGCCATGTTCATTTCGATCCTCTTAATCTAGGTTTTCTTTTTGAAGTTAAAACCCATCTTACTTTGAACAATTGAGATTTTAAAGAAAACTAAATGAATAATTATAGAAGTTTCTCAATTTGAATGAATAAATCTTTGAATATTTTTTATGGAAGATAAACTATTGAATTTAAAAAAAATGGTTATCTATGTTTTTGAATTAAAAAAATACTATATATAATCGACTAGTAATGTTTTAAAGTAAAATAAATTAAAATCTATTGGGTACGAGAGATTTGAATGGCATAAGGTTTAATAATGGTAAAAATAATTTAAGTTTTTTTACTTTAAAATCTACCTACCGGTTACGGTAGTTTTTTTTGGGTTAAAAGTAAGTAAATAACTAATTTTCAAACATTTCAATGGTTTATTTATTCAAAAAATATATTTACGGATTTAATTATTCAAAATGAGAAAGTTTAATGGTTTATTTATTCAAAATAATTCAAATACTTAGTCATTCAAATCTGAATAGTTTGCTGGATTTTTTGAACTTTTCTTTTTTAAACTTACTGAAAATTGATAAACTATAAATTAATTAAAAAACCAGATATCTGTTCAATAAGATTCTGGAGCCTTTTCCATTTCTCCAATTGTACATCTCGTGTTAAAAACTTATAATCGAGTAATTTTCAGTATATTATTATAAATAAATTTACATTATCATTTTATTTTTTAGCTAATTTTATCAAATGTGATTACTTTGTCCAGTCACTACTGAGAATTGTGATTTTTCTGGCTGTTCTTCGTGATCCCTAAAACTACTGTTCTTCGTGATCCCTAAAACTAATCGAGGTACGCACAAAATTAACTGTACACACAAATTTATAATTTAATAATGAGTGAATTATGGATTTGGTCTATGAGTATAAATGTTATTTTGCCTTTCCCTTTCGATTACACCTAGTATGTTGAATTAGACACATATAAAGACAAAATAAATTAAATAAGAGTGATCTGTGGATTTGGTCCCTATGTCATCACTCATCCTCTTTAAAACACATCTCATCATCTCTCTTAATTTTTTTTCACCCATTCTTCATTCCAAAAAGATTTTTCAAAGTGTAAAAAATAAAAGGAACATAACTATGCAATAAAGACACCAAATACAAGCAAACCATGTAACAACCCACCTCAAATATACACCATATAACATAATATACATCTAATAATTTCATAACAAAAGATACATATTATATCACATACGGTCCCTTGGTCTCAAAATTGTGCAATACATGTTTCAGTACAAACTTTTCGCTAATAGTTTACATTACAACCAACAAAACTATTGATACAAAACGCTGCATAAACACACAGCCTTCAAAAGCATATCACAATTTATCTTTTCCTTTGCTTTTACTAGCTCCTTGACCTGGAATACATATTTTTGAAAACAAAATGAGGGTTAAACCAATTGGTCTAAGTGAGAAAATCTCTATCAGTTTAGTAACCATTTTTGTGAAAATATTAAAATACAACAAATATTAGAATACCAATCATGACTCGTATACACTGTGTACAATACATTCACATGGGAATATTAGTTGGTTGCGCTAAACCAACTAATCAATTTACTCCGCTGCACTAAAATACAGCCAACTCCGATGTCCCTCCGTACAACCAAACTCCACCGGCCCTAAGTCCGACCAACGTGCAATCGTGTAGTGTAAGAGCATCCACACACGTCTTGCAAGACTCCTTGCAAGATGACATGGCATGCCATGTGGCTTGCAAGGCCTTGCAAGACAACACACATCTTTCATAATTAGAAAGCTCTTTCACAAACTATATATATTAAACAAATGCATTTTTTTAAATTTAATTAATTTGTTTGTTTGTCTAAACATTAATTATTAATATGTTTATTAAATTTAAATCATTTATTAGTCTATTTGAACATTATTTTCTTAATATTTCTATTAAAATTTCTTACTCATGCTTTATTTAAAAAAATGATATTTCTTTTACATTTGTTAATTAAATTATATTTACACACAATATAGTAAAAGAAAACAAAGGTAAAATTTTAGTTATCTATATTTTATAATTAATTTATTAGTTATATTATAATTATCTATATTATTTATATTATAATTATCTATATTATTTATATTATAATGTATTACTTTATAAAGGAGTTTGGTCTTGCATGTGTGTGGAAGGTGTTATTGCAAAGCTAATGTGTCACTTTAGAAAGGAGTATGGTCTTGCATAGGAGTGGCAAAAAGTGACCCAACCCGAACCCAACCCAATAGTACCAGGTTGGGTTGAGATTTTCAACTCATTTAAGTTAAATGAGTCAACTCGTCTAACCCAATTAATAAATAGGTTGAGTTGGGTTGAAACTTTTGACATGCTTCCAACCTGATTTCAACCAATTTATAACCTGATTTCAACTCATTTATAACATGTTTTTAACCCATTAACAACCTGCTTTCAACCCATTAACAACCTGTTTGTAACCCATTTATGAGTTGTTTTTAATTTATTATCATTATTTATTATAATTAATAATTAAAAAGTTAATAAAAACTAAATATGATTCCACTAAAGTCTAAACATAACTCCTTCGATCCTTCCATTTCAATATTCCATCGTTCAAACTTTCAAAGTCTAAACTCTCTAAACCCTAGTCGACACTTCCTTTCAGTTCTCTCCAAGAGATCGACGCTAGCCCTAAAATCTTATTTGTTTGACTTTATGGTTGTGTTATTGAAACTTTGAACAATTTATTTCACTTTATGGTTGTGTTTTATTGAAATTTAGAACAATTTATTTGGTTTTGTAGTTGTGACTTGTGTATTTGTCATGGAATTATGTTTTAGTCTTTTCTTTATTTTATTTAAAGTTTAAAAATTAAATGGGTCAACCCAGGTTCAACCCATTTATTAAACAGGTTGGGTTGAGAAAATCATAAACAGGTCAACCCGCTACCAACTCATTTAAGTACCAGGTTAGGTTGGGTTGAAAATCTCAACCCATTTACTTAAACATGTTGGGTTGGGTTGAGGTTTTCAACCCAATTAAAAAATGGGTTGAACCTGAACCCAACCCAACCTGACCTATTTACACCCCTAGTCTTGCAGGGGTGTGGATGGTCTAATGCTTATATAAATATAGCTTACATCTCAATACATCATATTTCAATCATAAGCATATCATCACACTACCTACCACATACTTATTCAATATATAAGTATTCCAGTTTGAAAATGGTTAAAGTAAAACTCACCTGAAAGAAATAACGCAACTAACACATTCTCTTGAAAATCACGAGAATTTTACTTTTCAACAAACTTCACCAAACCTGAATTACACAAAATACATATAACCATTTACTACATAAAACTAATCGGCATGCTAAGAATCCTAAATAAGCCTATCATGCCATTACTTAGAAAACATTCACAATCCGGATATAACTCCCATCCGGATTTGACCCTTATCCGGATAAAATTATCATCCGGAAAATACAAAGAATCCGGGTACACAATCCGGATACATTTCATCAGGAAAACACAAGGAATCCGGAAAACTTATCCGGATAAACTCACCCGGAAGCCTATCTGGAAAACACTGAATCCGGATACACTTCCATCCGGTAATCCAATCCGGAAAACAATGAATCCGGACATAGCACATCCGGAAAATGACAAAAATCCGGATCGAAACTCATCCGGAAACTTGGAGAATCCGGACGAATTGAAATCAACCCAGAATCCATCGAACTCAATTAAGAATCAAAATTGGAGATTCTAAACAGATAAAATTTTACTACTATCGATTATAAACACAATTTGAAGAGACAAATACCTCAAAATCCAATCAACTGGAGTATCCTTTGGGCCCTAATCGAACGAATGGAATTTCCTTGATTTCTCGGCTCAAACACTCTTACACAAAACCGACATAATGAAGATAACAAGGAGGCGATAACACTTATATAGATTAAAATTGCAATCAAGGACACACCTATGACAATTCTATTCTAACACCCTTAAATTTACACAACTAACCCCAAACTACTAAACATAAAATAAATAAATAAACAAATAACCACTAACTCACCTGGGTCATTACACTATATCCCCCTTAAAAGAATTATGTCCTGGAATTCAGTCAAGCGAAGAGGTACGGGTACTTAGTTCTTATTTCTGATTATGGCTCACAGGTAGCATCCTGCCCTTTATGGTAACGCCACTGGACTTTTACCAAATTGATTTCTTTGTTCCGTAAGACTTTAACTTTCTGATCAATTATCGCCTCAGGTTCTTCAACAAAAGATAACTTATCATCAATCTGTATTTCTGGTAGGGAAACTGCCTGATCTGGAGTAACCAAACACTTTCTTAAATTAGAAACATGAAAAGTGTTATGGATACTACTTAACTTTGGCGGAAGTTCTAATCCGTAAGCTACTTCACTGATTCTTTCTATGATTGCAAATGGTCTGATGTATCTTGGGCTTAATTTACCTTGTTTCTCAAATCGAATGACCCCTTTCCAAGGCGAGACTTTTAACATTACACGATCTCCAACTTGGAATTCTAATGGCTTTTGGCGTCGATCAGCGTAACTTTTCTGTCGATCATGTGTCACTTTCAGTCGTTCACGAATTTGAGTAATCTTGTCAGCGGTTAACCGAATTATTTCTGGCCCAACTAGTTGTTTCTTTCCCACTTCGTTCCAACACAGAGGAGTTTGACATTTTCTACCATATAGAACTTCAAACGGTGTCGCTTGTATGCTGGAGTGATAACTGTTATTGTAGGCAAAATTCGATTAAAGGCAAGTGCTTATCCGCTCTTTTGAGCTACAATTTATGCATATTCTTATATTGCGGATCTACTGATCCCCCAAAATCAACAATACAGGCCCGCAACATATATTTTAAAGTCTGAATCGTTCGTTCACTTTGACCGTCAGTTTAAGAATGATATGTAGTACTTAGCTTTTTTGCGACCCTATTTCTCTTTGAAAACTTTTCTAGAACCTCGAAATGAAGCGACTATCACGATCAGAAATAATTGATAAAGGAATTCCATGTCGAGTTACTATTTCGTAAATGTACAACTTGGCTAGTCGTTCTAACGAATATGTTTCTTTTATTGGTAGAAAGTGAGAAGACTTTGACAATCTGTCGACGATTACCCAAATAACATCAAATCCTTTCGGAGTCTTTGGTAGCTTCATGATGAAATCTGTAGTAATCTGATCCCATTTGCATAGAGGTATCTCTAAACATTGCAACTGACCAAAAGGCTTTTGATGTTCAATCTTTACTTTCATACAAGTGGAACAACATTCCACATGATGAGCAATATCTTTCTTCATTCCCGGCCACCAGTAGAACTTTCGTAAATCTTTATACATCTTATTCGTTCGTGGATGAATAGAAAAACGAGATTGGTGAGATTCTTGTAGTACTCGATCAAGAAAATTACCCAGACGAGGTACCCATATTCTGCTTTCCAAACACAGTAACCCACGATCATCTTTTAAGAGTAAAGTTGATATACCCACTAACCGTTCTGGTTTCAAGTGCTCCTCTTGACATTTCTTCAATTCTTCAAAGATGTTAGGTAGAAGTTCAGCTCGTAGTGCAATTGCCTTTATTGTTCCGCTCTTCTCTTCTTGACTCAGTGCATCAGCTACCACATTCGTCTTTCCAGGATGATAGAGAATTTCGTAGTCGTAATCATTTACCAATTCTAACCATCTTCTTTGACTCATATTTAGTTCTCGCTGATCGAAGAGATGTTGGAGACTCTTGTGATTGGTATAAATTTGACATTTAGAACCGTATAGATAATGTCTCCAAATCTTTAGAGCAAAGACAACTGCGGCAAGTTCCATGTCGTGGGTAGGATACTGTCTTTCGTGATCCTTTAGTTGTCGAGAAGCATAAGCAATAACTCTCCCACAATGCATCAACAGACAACACACATACCAATCCTAGTTTGGAGGCGTCACTATAAACGACAAAATCATTTGATCATTCCGGTAATGACAGGATCGACGCACTACAGAGTTTTTCTTTCAATATTCTGAATGCCTCATCCTGCTCTTCTTTCCATTTAAACTTTATATTATTTCTTGTAAGTTTGGTTAAAGGCGTAGCGATACGAGAGAAATCTTGTATAAATTTCTGATAGTAGCCGGCTAAACCCAAAAAACTTCGTACTTCTATCGGCGTTCTCGGCGGTTCCCATTTTTCAATTGCTTCTATTTTCGTCGGATCAACTTGAACTACATGACCAAGAAATTGAACTTCCCGTAACCATAACTCACATTTAGAAAATTTGGCATATAACTGTTCCTTTTTCAACAATTCAAGAATTAAACGAAGATGATGTGCATGCTCTTCTTCAGATCGGGAATAAATAAGAATATCATTGATAAATACAATAACTAATTTATCGAGATACGGTTTACACACCCGATTCATTAAATCCATAAAGACAACTGGAGCATTTGTCAGTCCGAAAGGCATCACTAAAAATTCGTAGTGACCACATCTTGTGCGGAAAGCAGTTTTCAGAACGTCCTCTTCTTTAACCTTCAGCTGATGATAACCAGATCTTAGATCAATCTTGGAGAAATAACAAGCTCCAACTAATTGATCGAATAGGTCATCAATTCTGGGAAGCGGATACTTGTTCTTGATTGTAAGCTTATTTTCAGTTCCTGATAATCAATGCACATCCTCATTGACCCGTCTTTCGTTTTCACGAATAGGACCGGTGCACCCCAAGGGGAAGTATTGGGTCTGATGAAGCCCTTATCAGAAATATCTTGCTATTGCGTCATCATTTCTTTCATCTCTGAGGGTGCCAGACGATAAGGTGTACGGGCAACAGGAGCGTCTCTAGGAGTCAGATCGGTACCAAACTCTACTTGTCTAACGGGAGGAAGACTAGTCAAGTCTTCTGGAAAAACTTTTGGGAATTCATGGACTACTGGAATATCTTCAATCTTACTCTTCTCTAGCTTAGTATCTATCACATAAGCTAAATAACTCGAGCAACCTTTGCTAACACACTTACGGGCTTTTAACATAGAAATGAGGCAAGATTGCCGATTTCTAAGATCGCCATAAATTACTACCGGTCCTCTCTCAGGTAATACAACCTTGATCAACTTCTTATTGCAAACAATACTAGCCTGATTCTCGGCTAACCAATGCATTCCCACTACCACATCGAACTCAATTAAGGCCATATGAAATAACTGAATAGGCACCCCACACCCATCTATATCTATAACACAACTATCAAATACCACTCTAACCGGTACTTGATTATCATTCACAGTCTCTACCATTAAAGCATGATCTAACACTCTAGGATTTAAATTCAAATAAGCATCAAAAAAAGGAGATACAAATGATCAGTTTGCACCAGAGTCAAATAGCACTTTAGCACGTAGTTTATTAGAAATGTACCTGTAACAACATCAGGAATTTTATCTGCCTCTTGTTCTGTCATTTGAAAAGCACGACCCTGGGCTCTCGGTTTCAGGCCTTTGTACCCCTCCCGGCCAAATACCTTGCGGTCTCATTGGCATACTACTCTGTTGGGCTTTCCACTGTGGACAACCAGAATGAACATGATCTGAAAAATTACAATGAAAACAAAATCGAGTCACCCGACAGTCCTTAGCAATATGACCCGACTTTCCACACTTGTAGCAAATTCGGGGATCAACATAACAGTCTCCCTGATGAATGCGATTACATTTAGGACATGGTCTTTCAGTTGGTCTGAAAAGGTGGACGACTATCAAACCTTAGGGATCTGGACTTCTTAGAATCATAATACGGTCCTTCCCATTTTCTTTTCCCAAAACTTTTCTCACTAACATCTTTCCCTTTATCTCTTTCCACATTTTCTGCAGGGTCCACTACAGCTGAGAATGTATCTGGTCTTTCTGCAATTACCAGACCTCTAATCTCAGAGTTTAATCCAAAGATGAATCTCTCCATCTTTAGTGATTTTGTGGCTACATAGTATTCAACAAAGCGGGACTTCTCTAGATAGCGAGCAGTATAATCCCGAACTGACAAACTTCCTTGTTGCAGATTCATAAACTCTTATTCTAGTTGTCTAACGGCAGCTTGAGGACAAAACTGTCTTTTAAAAGATTTAGTGAAACCTTCCCATGAAAAAGCAGTATACACGTTTGGTCCTTTAGATGTAATATCGGCTTTCAGCATAGCAGTTCCATATAACACTCGATCTTCATCAGCACACTTGCTAGTTTTAAAAATAGCTTCAATCTTCTTTAACCACCGCATGGCCTTTACTGGATCTCTTTCACCTTAATAAGTCGGAGGTTTGTAGCTCAGAAACATCTTATGGTCACATTTCTTTGGTACAGGTATAACAACGGGTGTCACAATTGTCTCGTCTTCCATATTGGGATTCGGTTCTTCAGTTTTAGTGTGATGGGGATGACCAAACATAGCGTGTAGGTTTGCTTGTAGTCTTCCCATTTCAGCTTCCAAATCATCTCTTGTAACATATTCAGTGCCTTGGGGTTGACCCCTACCTCCAGATCTACCCCTACCTCGTTCCCCACTTCTCCCTCTTGTCCCAGTCGTCATTTCCTGTATATTCCTGGTTCTTGGATTTGTTCTATCGAGATTTCCTTCTTTCATCTCTATTCATACGTCGAGAACCACTTGCCATTCTGTTGATTTTGACAAGGTTAATATACACATAAACACATACCCCATATAATAAGGTATTCCAGTTCAAACATGAACCTGTAACTTCATAATTACATTGGCCAGATGTAATTTGAAATTACCTTACATGATGTTCCTTCGACCTTTTATATTTAATATCCCAAAGGTTCTAAAATATCAGGGACATCCTCTTCACATGAAGTTTAAGTCTAGGTATAGATCTGAATACCTAAATCTCTTAAACTAGTGCTCTGATACCAACTGTAACAACCCACCCCAAATATACACCATATAACATACTATACATCTCATCATTTCATAACAAAAGATACATATTATATCACATACGTTCCCTTGGTCTCAAAATTGTGCAATACATGTTTCAGTACAAACTTTTCGCTAATAATTTACATTACAACCAACAAAATTATTGATACAAAACGCTTCATAAACACACAGCCTTCAAAAGCATATCACAATTTATCTTTTCCTTTGCTCTTACTCGCTCATTGACCTAGAATACATATTTTTTAAAACAAAATAAGGGTTAGACCAATTGGTCTAAGTGAGAAAATCCATATCAGTTTAGTAACCATTTTTGTGAAAATATTAAAATACAACAAATATTAGAATACCAATCATGACTCGTATGCACTGTGTACAATACATTCACATGGGAATATTAGTTGGTTGCGCTAAACCAACTAATCAATTTACTCCGCTGCACTAAAATACAACCAACTCCGATGTCCCTCCGTACAGCCAAACTCCACCGCCCCTAAGTCCGACCAACGTGTGCTTATATAAATATAACATACATCTCAATACATCATATTTCAATCATAAGCATATCATCACACAACCTACCACATACTTATTCAATATATAAGTATTCCAGTTTGAAAATTGTTAAAGTAAAACTCACCTGAAAGAAATAACGCAACTAACACCTTCTCTTGAAAATCACGAGAATTTTACTTTTCAACAAACTCCACCAAATCTGAATTACACAAAATACATATAACCATTTACTACATAAAACTAATCGGCAGGCTAAGAATCCTAAATAAACCTATCATACCCTTACCCAGAAAACACTCACAATCCGGATATAACTCCCATTCGGATTTGACCCTTATCCGGATAAAATTATCATCCGGAAAATACAAAGAATCCGGGTACACAATCCGGATACATTTCATCCGGATAACACAAGGAATCCGGAAAACTTATCCAGATAAACTCACTCGGAAACCTATCCGAAAAACACTGAATCCGGATACACTTCCATCCGATGATCCAATTGGGAAAACAATGAATCCGGACAGAACACATCCGGAAAATGACGGAAATCCGGATCGAAACTCATCCGGAAACTAGGAGAATCCGGACGACTTGAAATCAACCCAGAATCCATCAAACTCAATTAAGAATCAAAATTGGAGATTCTAAACCGATAGAACTCTATTACTATCTATTATAAACACAATTTGAAGAGACAAATACCTCAAAATCCAATCAACTAGAGAATCCTTTAGGCCCTAATCGAACGAATGGAACTTCCTTGATTTCTCTCGGCTCAAACACTCTCACACAAAACCGACATAATGAAGATAATAAGGAGACGATAACACTTATATAGATCAAAATTGCAATCAAGGACACAACTATGACAATTCTATTCTAACACTCTTAAATTTACACAACTAACCCCAAACTTACCCCATACTAATAAACATAAAATAAATAAATAAACAAATAACCACTAACTCTTCTGATGTCTTTCTTCTTATTTTTCTTGGTTATCACACTTGTGTGTGATGTTCCGGTGGAGTCAGTGTAGAGAGACAACCAGACTTGGGCCACATCAATCTACTAGTTATAGGACTTACTTTGAAACTATACATGGCCTTCCATGTATATAGCCAATATACATGATGAACCCATGCTTCAGGTAAGGCCACAACTCTACCATTTACTGTCTTGTTCTATATTGTAGCCATTGCATGCTTACAAGGTATCACGGTTAACTCCCAACACCTACAAGAACAAACTTTTTTTGTTGACATCAACCCCACATTGGTCCATCCAAGGGCCACTTACCTGGTATGGATTTCCTTTATTCCAAAAAACTATGGATGGTTACGGGGCGGGTTTGGGGCAGGTTTCCATTAGCCGCCCTCGGTTTAAAGCAAAGGTCCCCATCCCCAGTCTGGAAGTTGGTCAAACCCGGTCAATCCCCGTTCCCCGTATCCCGTTTCAGACCCGGACCCGACCCGTGTCAGACCCGTTTCCGGAAAACAAAAACTCATGCATTTTTTTTCTATTATCTACAACAGTACAAGCTGTTTGCCTATTTGCATTTAACCCCGAGGATCTTTTGATATCTGACACTTGTGGTAATCCCATTTAGGAGCCACCTCTACTGGCACATGCCTAAAGTTTGTCTTCTCAAGTGGAGGAGAGCTTTGCAATGCTCCCTGGTTTGCTCAAGTGCCAGAGACCACCATAAAAATATGGTAGTTATATAAATATTAAAAAAAGGGAAAAGTCCAATAAAATCCAATGGACTTTAGTGTTAGGAATGATTAAGTCATTGGACAATTTTTTAGAACAAATAAAAAATTGCACTTTTCAGAACCTGTTAAATAAACCATTGGACTTTCTAAAACCTATTACATACATCCTTATGACTTATAAAATTGGTTAATGTGTTAAAAATAATTGAAAAAAATACGAAAAAACCAAACAAAGTTACATATGTTAAACTATTAAGTCCTTATACATAGTTTGTTCGATTTCTATACTCAATGTGTGGGCTTCTACGGACCATTAACAACTATTGACAAAGGAATCACATTACAAGAAGAAGATAAAAGCAATTACATTCCACGACCATAGGCTAGGGCAACTTTCGAAGGTTCTCTCCATTCATAATTGCTTGATCAAGAACCATACAACGCATCATATAGAAATGATGATGCTGAAAATCGATGTCATTGTTGAGAACTTCTCTCGGGAAATATATCAAATAGGTGGTGTGCTAGACAAAATACAACCATAATGCAAAGCATCTAAAATATTTTCTGCTTCCATCTCTTCGTTGTAAACAGAAACTGTTAGTCCCAGATGGCTATAATTTCACAATTTTAATTCTATTATTGAAAATCTTTCAACAAGAATTACACATAGAAAACTTAAGACTGTTGCGGAAAAGAACAGATAAACTATTCTAACAATCTTGCACAAAGTATATACTAACAACAACAACTAAGAACACTTAGAACAAAGCTATCAAGTTTTTGGAGCTGTATGGAAATTTCTTGCACTGAGAGAGATATCCAGAAAGTGTAATTTGCATGGAGGAGTCTTCTTCCTTTTATAGTGAAGGTAAGGTACTGAGCATTAAATGCTTAGTACGAATATCCTTCAGTTACTTGTAACATACCAAAGGACTTCTGAAAAGTACCAGTGGACTTCTAAAAAGCTGATAAGTCACCATCACCTTTTTCTTGAAACAAGGAATAGAAGTCATGCTGAAAGGACATCTTCTAAAAAAATAATAAGACAAAAGGTTACTTTTGCCTGTAAGTAGATTTTGTCCCGAAGTAAATGATCTTCTTGATGAGTACTCCAAGACAATATCACCGAAGGAATTCCACCGATAATATTGTCAAGGTTTTAAGAACCATCTGTAAGGAGAACCATTTTCACAAAGATCCCACCGATTTAAGAATCTCATCGGTGGGACGATGTCTACCGATTTGCGAGGGCAAATTCGGTGAACGATGTCCACCGATTTTTGATGTCTTCATCGGTGGAGAGCAGGTCCACCGAATTGTGAGGACAAGTTCGGTGGAACGATATCCACCGATTTTTGATGTCTATACACAAAATTTTTCACAATTTTAATTCTATTATTGAAAATCTTTCAACAAGAATTACACATAGAAAACTTAAGATTGTTGCGGAAAAGAACAGATAAACTATTCTAACAATCTTGCACAAAGTATACTAACAACAACAACTAAGAACACTTAGAACAAAGCTATCAAGTTTTTGGAGCTGTATGGAAATTTCTTGCACTGAGAGAGATATCCAGAAAGTGTAATTTGCATGGAGGAGTCTTCTTCCTTTTATAGTGAAGGTAAGGTACTGAGCATTAAATGCTTAGTACGAATATCCTTCAGTTACTTGTAACATACCAAAGGACTTCTGAAAAGTACCAGTGGACTTCTAAAAAGCTGATAAGTCACCATCACCTTTTTCTTGAAACAAGGAATAGAAGTCATGCTGAAAGGACATCTTCTAAAAAAATAATAAGACAAAAGGTTACTTTTTCCTGTAAGTAGATTTTGTCCCGAAGTAAATGATCTTCTTGATGAGTACTCCAAGACAATACCACCGAAGGAATTCCACCGATAATATTGTCAAGGTTTTAAGAACCATCTGTAAGGAGAACCATTTTCACAAAGATCCCAGCGATTTAAGAATCTCATCGGTGGGACGATGTCTACCGATTTGCGAGGGCAAATTCGGTGAACGATGTCCACCAATTTTTGATGTCTTCATCGGTGGAGAGGAGGTCCACCGAATTGTGAGGACAAGTTCGGTGGAACGATGTCCACCGATTTTTGATGTCTTCATCGGTGGAGAGGAGGTCCACCGAATTGTGAGGACAAATTCGGTGGACAATGACTTATTGTGTTTGTTGAGAAGAGTCTTCTATTTTCCACAAGTAGAGAGTCTTCAAGCTTGGTTTCGGTTGATCTTCGACTTCACCGAACAATTACTATTTTGTACAAGTCATTCAAAGAACCAAACTAAAATATTCTAAGTAGGATTTTAGGGAAAACATCGGTGAGTCAATTTCAAATCTTTGGTGACCCAACAATCTCCCCCTATTTGAATTTGAGCTCCTTTCTTAGAATAGTTAGGAGTATGAAAGATTAAAATGCATTTTGACCCTTTTTACTCTTTTTGGGTTCTTTTCACATAGACCGTTCTTTTTTTTGATCTTTTTCTTTTGTATGAGTATGTATACTATGTACAATATATATAAATAAATGAAAGTAAAGTTATGTACCGAAGGTAAATTCAAATAGAAGGGTACTTGTATTAAGATAAGTTTTCTCGTACATTTATCAAAATGAGAAACAACCTTTTACAAGTACCATTGAGAGTGAGGGCCTATTTCTCGGTGGTTTGTCTGCGCTTGATTTCTTCCAACACATTTCGGAAGAAAGGTTGAGCTTCAGGAATGTTTGGAAATAGGTTGGTGATGCCTTGAAGAAACATAGTGTCGGCTATGGCAATTTGTGCAAATCTGAAGAAAGCACGACGACCGTAACCATCATTGAAAAACAGCCCGGGAATCGGTGAGAGGCTCAAAGTCGTAGTAGGATATGGCACCGAAGTGGGGAGGGAAAGATTTAAGTTGCTCACATTTGGAATCTTCCCTTCCGTTGCCATTTCTTTGAACACCTTGTCGGTAGGATTCTTGACTTTGGGAAGGCAGATTTCTTCTTTCATCGACTGAAGTTTCGCCCTTTCATCGGAGGAAAGGATGATGTTGTGTTTTCTTTTAATCTCCTTCATCCTTTCCATCGATCCTTCAATGCATTTGATAAAAGTGTCTTTCTTCGGGTTTGCACTTTTGACTAGATGCTGAGAGATCTCATACCATTCGGTGAGGCCGAGATTTTTGAGATGAACATCTGTTAAACTTTTCAGCGAACCATCATCTCTGTTGATGATCAGCCTGATATCCTTCGGGTTGACTTTGGAAGTAGCAATTTTAACATTTGAGATTTGGGCTCTGCTACTTCGGTGGTGCATGGTCTTCTTATACCAACTTATTTCGTCATTCTTTTCTTCTTCAATGGCACACAGTACCGATTTCTGGATTTCGATGGCATCGGTGGATTTTGCTTTTGCGGCTTCTTCTTCGGCAGCTTTCAGAGAGAGAGAGAGCTTTAGATTTATCTAAAGCAATTTGAGCAAGTTTAGCTTCCTCAAGTTCCTGAGGAGAAAGGCCGAGATCGGTGGTGGTTGGTTGGGATGGAGGTTTGAGTTTAAGAGTTTCAGCACCTTCAGGTCGGGCCCCATACTTAGCCAAATCCTTCTTCTTCTTTTCTTCTTTTGCCAATTCTTCAGCCGAAATGACTTCCTTGCCTTTGACTTTGGGAGCTTTGCTAGATTTCTCCCCCTCAGTTGATGCATTTGGTTCCACTGCCGATGAAGACTGGATTGGTGTAGAGATTGATTCGGTGGAACCTGTATGTTTCGGTGGTGAGGAGTTTTTCGGTGGAGGCTTGTTGCTGATAGATTTTTTGAGGGAGGGTAGTTTTGGTGGAGCAACGGTTTTCTCCCCCTCAGCAGCAGCCGGGACCTTAAAACCCAACTGTGTAAAAACACTGTCAAACTTTGAGTGAAGAAAAGCCATGCTTGCAGTGGTGGCATCGGGGATTAGAGAAAAATCACCCAAGTCCATTTCCCATTCGGATTTCGTCGATATGTTTTCGGTGGTAGAAGCAGTGGATAGAGAGTCCACTTTCGAAGACAGGGAAACAAGGGCATTATTTAAGGGCTGAAGGGCATCAACAAGTAATTGTGGCAACTGAGACTCTAGCACCGAGATTCTAGAGTTGGCCTGAGAAATTAAGGAAATGGTGGATTGTAGAAAAGCATATGGCCGACCAATGCTTGTAGAGGAGTGACCACCGATTTATGGGAAAGAGTATTGTAGGCGTAGTGGATCTATTTCCGTGTTGAGAGTGGGAAGGTAAGTTGACAACTCATCGGAATAGAGAACTCTTGGTGGAGGAGAAGCTTTTCTATTTGGTGTTGGCGATCGTTGTGGGGTAGGAGATCGTCGAGGAGATACTTGATCTTTCGAGGAGGGAGACACGGTGGGATTTTCCTCGGTGGACGGGATGGTTCGGGGAGAACCAGTGTCCTCCAAAAGAAAATCAAAGAAATCACTTGGGGGGGGGGGGGGGGGTTAGTGGGGGGGGGGGGGGACCCTGATTGGGTGGTGCATCTTCTTCAATCATAAATTGATTGGGTGAAAGGCCGTGAAGTGACAAATCAATTCCTTCGGGGGGAGAGGCCCCGAAGTCATCTCTTTTACCCGAAGAGGTGGGTGAAGAGGCAAAAGATGGGAGCTCAGTTTCTACAACCGTGGTCTTTTGAGAGACCGCAGAGGAGTCGGTTGTGGGTTTAACAAAGTCCCGAGGATGGGATTGTTCGGTCAAAGGTACCCGAGATCTTTTTAGATAAGACTTCGGGGGGGATGAGGAGTGCCTCCGCTTAGAAGGTTTGCGGACCGGGGAAGCCACTGATTGTTTTATCGGTGACGTAGTCCTAAAATCGGTGGGGAGGTGTCGGGGGCCCTTGATTTTTTCTTTAGTGCGCCCCCGACCTAACTCGGGATTTGGGAGAAGGGGCCACAACAGTTGGAGTGATCTCAGAAATTTCCGGGTGTTTAAATCCGGGAATTTCCGTATCACCCCATTGTAGATCGGAGAGTGAGTGAGTGAAATCATACCTTGTCGTAGAGGGCGATCGGTGGTGAGAGGTCCGACATTTAAAGTTTTGAGACCAACGACCGGGGAAGACCAATCATAAGTGAATCGGGGCGATTGAGATTTTCGATCGGTCTCCAACGCCTTGTTTAGTTTGTGCTGAATGATCATCGAGATGAAACGCGGATAGGCAACATGGCATTTCTTGGGGTGCTTAATCACTTCGACGAGTTCAGTAAAGAAGTATTGAGCAAAGTCTACTTGTCTTTGAAAGATGAGGGCATGTGCGAGCTTTGTGATGTATGACGGGGATTGATCGTGCCCACTGGTTTTACGAGAGAGGCAGTGAATGATATGGGCAAAGAAGAAGTTCCACACTCCTCCCATTTTGCTGCGAAGGAGAGTACCGGGACCTTTGGAGGTTTTGGATGAATCGTCAAGAACGTAACCAATCGTTTGAACAACATCTTCATGTATGGTGTCCACATATAAGTCATCATATTGAGAAAAGGATTGGATCTTGAGAGCTTGGCGAACATCATCGAGCCCAAAAGTAAGGTCGCGATCACCTTCGTCGTCAGTGAGAATGGAGGCATGAATAGCTTCGTTTGATGGGTCGTAAACACAAGTTAACCAAAACTTCCCAATGAGCATTTTGCTCATCTTTGGGTTGTGGGTAAAAGCATGGAGGAGAGGGGATCGAGAGAGAAAGTTAGTTACCGTAGAGAACTCGGGATGAGATGGATCAGATTCGAAACGAGCAACGTGATTGCATAAGTTGAACTTGAGATCTTCAAATCGTGTGGGCACAGTAGTTCTTGAAGACGCCATCATGAGTGATTGAGATAAAAGAGATGGAGAGGTTTAGAGAGTTGCAGGTTTTGTGAAAAGAAAATGAAAGTGAAGGAGATGGGTATTTATAGAGTTGAAAGAGAGAGGTTTAGGGTTTCAAAAAGGAGAGGGAACGGTTAAAAGATGAATAAAGTAATATGGAAAAGGTAATGATGAGGTTTTGGGATATGTGATGGAATACGGCTTGGAATGGGAAACGTCACACATCATCCTGACACTCTAGGGTTTTTAGCATAGAAAATCAAACTTGATAAGCATAAAGGAAATCAGTAAGCTTTCGGTGGAATCTGTACCGATCTGCCACCGATAAGAGAATTGGTGGACGCAACGAGATAAAAGTGATTTCGGTGAAGGATTGCTTCGGGGTAGAGTGATACCGATAATGTTGTTGAGAGCATACCACCGATATGAGAAATAATTTGGTGAAAGGAAGAGAATCGGTGGTGAGGATCAAAAGGAAGAGTATACCACCGATATAAGAGAATCGGTGGTGAGGATCAATCGGTGGTTGTATTTGACCAAGTTGTGAGCTATTTCGGTAGAGAAAGTGCTACCGACAAGATGAAAGATTTCGGTGTAGAAAGAAACAGAAGAAATTGTCCACCGATGTGAGATCGGTGGAGAATAAAACACTTATTTAGACTTGTAGGTTGCACATTCCAAGTTCACTTATTAGAAAGTTTAACCTGGTTTCATCAAGGGGTTTTGTGAATAAATCAGCAAGTTGCAAATCGGTGGGAATGAAATGCAGCTCAATGTCACCTTTGGAAATGTGGTCCCTGATGAAGTGATACCTGATGTCTATGTGTTTAGATCTGGAGTGAAGAACAGGGTTGTTTGCAATAGCTATTGCACTAGAATTGTCACACAGAATGGGAACTTTTGAAAAGAATTGATTGTAGTCCCTTAGTTGATTTTTCATCCACAGGATCTGGGCACTGCAACTTCCAGCAGCAATATATTCAGCCTCAGCAGTTGATGTTGAGACTGAATTCTGTTTCTTGCTGGACCAGCTTACTAATTTTCCACCAAGAAGTTGGCAGCTACCTGTGGTACTTTTTCTATCAATCTGAGAACCTGCAAAGTCGGAATCTGAGTACCCAATTAGTTCAAAACCGGAGTCTTTGGGATACCAAAGACCCAGATGCAGAGTACCCTTTAGATACCGAAAACTCCGTTTTACAGCCTTCAAATGTGATACTTTTAGATTGGCTTGATAACGGGCACATAGACAAGTAGCAAACATAATATCCGGTCTGTTAGCAGTTAAGTACAAAAGAGAACCAATCATTCCTCGATAAAGGGTAACGTCCACAGATTCACCGTTAAGATCAGCATTGAGTTTCAAAGGTGGTGCCATGGGAGTTTTCATAGGAGAGCTATCTGAAAAGTTAAATTTCTTCAGAAGGTCACGAATGTATTTACTTTGGTTTATAAATATCACTTCTGAAGATTGTTTGACCTGAAGGCCCAAAAATAAAGTAAGCTCTCCCATCATGCTCATCTCATATTCACTCATCATGAGAGAAGCAAACTCATCACAAAGTGATTCATCAGTGGCACCAAAGATGATATCATCAACATAGATTTGGACAAGAATAATATTACCTGAGGTTTCCTTGATGAAGAGAGTGTTGTCAATTTTACCTCTGGAATATCCATTCTTTAGAAGAAAGTTGGCAATAGTGTCATACCAAGCACGTGGAGCTTGCTTGAGACTATAAAAAGCTTTGTCTAGTCTGTACACATAGTCTGGATGAGTTGGGTCTTCAAATCCAGGAGGTTGTTTCACATAGACTTCCTCTGCAAGTTCCCCATTGAGGAAGGCACTTTTGACATCCATTTGAAAGACTCTGAAGTTTCGGTAGGCAACATGAGCTAGAAATATTCTTATTGCTTCAAGTCTTGCAACAGGGGCAAAAGTTTCATCATAATCAATGCCTTCTTCCTGTCTGTATCCTTGAGCAACCAGTCTTGCCTTTTTTCTGATAACTGTACCGTCTTCATCCATTTTGTTTCTGAAGATCCATTTGGTTCCAATGATTGTCTTCTTTCGGGGTCTGGGAACCAATCTCCAAACTTTGTTTCTCTCAAATTGAGAAAGCTCTTCTTGCATGGCAGTGATCCAACAGGGATCTGAGAGAGCTTCATCAATCTTTTTGGGTTCAATAAGAGAGAGAAAATTTACATAGAGACAAATATTTCCAACTCCTCTACGTGTTTGAACACCTGCTTGTTGATCACCGATGATTTGATCAATGGGATGATCTTTGGTCCATTTTGTGGCTGGGGGCAAAGGTGATGGATTATTTTGAGTGATATGAATCGAAGCAGTGGGATCAGTGGTTCGATGGAGGGCTGGATTTTTGGTGGTAGGGGTAGGATCGGTAGAGGGATGTGTGATGGTTGAAGAGGGAATTTCGGTGGGAGAGAGCATTTCGGTGGGATGGTCAAATTCGGTGGGAGTTATGAGAGGTGACCCAGCCTGGTTACTTGATGGGGAAGGATTTGAGGGGATGGAAGATGTATCGGTGGAGTTGACTATGGGAACATCACCTATGCATGAGGAGATCCATCTGTGCAATTCGTCATCATCATTTGACATGAATGGACTCATCAATGCATTTTCTCCTGAGATTGTACACACGATATGCTTTGGAAGATAAGGAGTATCCAACAAAGATTCCCTCGTCAGCTTTGGGATCAAACTTTCCAAGATTGTCACGATCATTTAGGATAAAACACACACAACCAAAGACATGAAGAAAGCCAATATTTGGTTTTCTGCCATGGAAAACTTCATAGGGGGTTTTATCATGTCTTTTGGATAACACCGACCTATTTTGGGTAAAGCAGGCAGTATTAACAGCTTCAGCCCAAAAATAGGTAGGAAGGTTTGATTCACTTAGCATGGATCTAGCAGCCTCACACAGAGTTCTGTTTTTCCTTTCTACCACTCCATTTTGTTGAGGAGTCCGGACTGCAGAGAAGTTTTGAGAAATTCCTTTCTCAGTGAAGAAGTCTTCAAGAGCACTGTTTCTGAATTCAGTGCCATTATCACTTCTTACGGAACGAACAAGTTGACCATTCAGAACTTCATTTTTCTTGACAAAGTTGATGATTTCTTCAGTTGCATCACTTTTATACCTGAGAAAAGAGACCCAAGTATATCTAGTAAATTCATCAACAATAACAAGAATGTACCTTTTGCCACCAAGACTGGAGTGCTGACTGGTCCACATAGATCCACGTGCAGCATCTGAAGAGGAAGAGTAACGAAAGAGCATTGCTTGGTCTTGAAAGAAGTTTTGGTAAGCTTCCCTTTTTCAAAAGCATCACATAGCTTCTCCTTGACAAAATTCAACTTTGGCATACCCGTCACCAGCTCTTTGTTGGAGATTTTATGAAGGGTTTTGAAATTTAGATGAGAGAGACGTTTATGCCACAACCAGTTCCTTTTGGATGTGTCATCTGACACAAAGCAAATATTGGAAGAATTGTTTCTTTGTCCCATATCTATGACATAAACATTTTCCATCCTTTTTCCAGATAACACCACTTTGAAGTTCTTGTCCACAACAGTACAGATACAAAGTTCAAAGATAACTTTATATCCAAGATCACACAGTTGGCTAATGCTTAGAAGATTATGCACGAGGCCTTCAACAAATGCCACTTTATTGAATGTGACAGATCCATTAGTGAGAGTTCCATAACCTTTGGTGTAGCCTTTAGCATTATCTCCAAAAGTTACAGATGGACCTTTTCCAGACACATAGTTAACTAGTAGAGATTTATTTCCTGTCATGTGACGTGAGCACCCACTATCCAGATACCATATTTGATGGTGCTCAAAAACCTGCATGCACAAACAGATTAGTTCTTTGGTACCCATTTAGAGATGGGTCCTTTTGGGTTATAAGATGATGAGTCCTTAAGTTTGGTTCTGTCCATTCTATCTTTTGGACAATCTTTGGCGAGATGAAAAGTGTCACCACAGTTATAGCATTTTCTGTAGATGAAAGTCTTTTTAGGTTCTTGAATCTTTTCTTTTCCTTTTCCTAAGGCATTTAACTGAATGGCTCTAGGACAAAAGGTCTTTTTAGAAGTTTGCAGATTTTCCTTTTCTTTTCCCTTTTCCAAGACATTAATTTGAATTGCTTTAGGACCAACAGATGAGATGTGAGGAGGAAAGCTTAAAATTCCATTTCCAGAGGTGATAGCAAATTTGGAAATACTTTTAGAAGTATTTTTGAAATGGTCTTTTTCAAGACCTGAGGACTTTCTGAAAGATGAGACATCGGTGTCATGAAATCTTTTGAGAAACTTGGTTTTTGAAGAATTGAAGGAAGAGGCTTCATCAATAGTTAACACCTTTAGAAGATCATGGATGGGTTTTGAAAAATCATTGGAATCTTGTTTCTCAGTGGACTGATTTGAAGAAGATTCTTTTGCTTTTATGAACATTCCATATTTTAAAGCTTCACCTAGATCAAGAAGGTTTAAAGAGACAGAGTCACAAGAGCTGGACTCTAAAGCATCATCCCATACATTTGAGAGAGGAGTGAGTTCATGAGATGAAGTTTTGGGAGAATCTTTTCCAAATCCTAGCCCAAATTTGCTATTGCCACCGATTTGGTCCTGAAAAAGTTGCTCAAGATTTTTTGAAGAAGTTGTCCACTTTCTGACAACCTCTTGTTCTCTTTTTAGTTTCTTGAAAATTTTATTTTTCTCTTTGGAAATCATGTGATTTATGGTTTTCAGATCCTCAAGCTCAGCTTTGATTTCCTCAAACTTTTCAAGTTTAGACATGTAGATTTCAAGTTGAGAAGTGAGATTTTTAACCTGAACATATTTCCTTTTCTTACCATCCTTAACAGAGTGAAGGTCTTTAGTTAAAGATTCATAAGCATCTATCTTTTCCCTATCTGACATATCATTAAAGGGATGTACCTGAGCATATGATGTCGAGCACCCAGACGACACAAGAGCCATTGGAGAGGTTGCTTTTTCTGAATCTTCCACATCTTCTGAGATGGCCATAAAGCATTTGTTGGAAGAGTTGTTGTCACTGTCACAGGTCTCTTCTTCCCAATCATGAATTTCGGTCATGAGACCCTTTCCTTTTCTAAGGAGACCCTCATTTCTCTCTTTTTCTTTCTTGTACTTGGCTTTGTATTTCTCAGCCCTTTCTTGATGATCTTTGGTTGAAGACTGAGTTTCTTTCTTGGCAAGGTTTGATTTGAAAGAGATATTTTTGGGTTTTTCATAATTTGAGGAAAACTTGTTTGAAGATGAATTTCTGGAGTTTATCACACGCTTACTTCTGCACTCAGCTGCAAAGTGACATTTCTTTCCACAATTAAAACATTCTTCATTTGTCTTATCAGTTGAGGAAACTTTTGTAGAAGAGAAGGGTTTTCTGAAAGATTTGGATTTGTTTGAAAAACGAGATCTGTTTTTAAAACCATCTAACATAGCAATTTCATCAGACAACTGCTTAACCAAGATTTCTTCACCTTCATCATCGGCATCACTTAGATATGCCTCCGATTGGTGAGAGGAGTTGCTTTGGGTTTCATTGTCAGAATCTGATGAAGGATAGGTGATTCTTGGAACATTTTGAGATTTTCTGGAGTTTTCACTGACAAGAGCAATAGAGGTGCCCTTTATTTCTTTGATGAAAGATTTCCTTTGTAACTTGGTTTGTTCAAAGTTGAAAAGAGTTCCATATAAGACAGTTAGAGGCATGTACTCAAGGTCCTTGGAAGTTTTGATACAAGTGCATATGTTCTCCCAGAAATCAGGGAGGCAATCCATGAACTTGTTTAGAACTTCCTCGTTATCATAGATTCTGCCCAATAACTTCATTTAGAAGAGAGTTAAAACGATTATAGTAGCTAGGAAGATATTCACCTTTTTCATGAGTGAAGAGTTCATATTTTCTTATGAGAGAAATCTTTTTGTATTTCTTCACTTCCTCTGTACCTTCGTACAGAACACACAGTGTGGTCCACATCTCTTTAGCAGTTTCAAAGTTAACTAGAGAATGATAGACTTCATCAGGAAGTGAGAGAGCAATGATAGATCTAAGCTTTGAATCAAGAGTAACTAGACATTTTTCTTCATCAGTATATTCCTTAGGATTTTTGAGAATATAACGTCCAGTACCATTTTCTTTCTCTTTGTCGGAAGGCTCAGAAGTGTCGGAGTCACTAGAGTCCTCCTTGTCAGTTGTTTCCTTACCAGGCCTCTGCGTTTCATAGCGAGCCCAGACTCGAGGAATAATAGGTCCCTCTTTGAGAATGGTTGGATATCTAGTATCCACTCCTTCCATGAATAGCATCATACGGCTTTTCCAAAGAGAAAAGTTGTTGGGGTTAAACTTAGGAGGTTTGTTAATGGAACCATTTTCAGAAAAGTTGTTTTGAAAAGCATTTTCAATAGTTGAAGAAGAGGGGGCAGCCATTGCAGATCAAGTTTATGAGTTAAACTTTCTGCTCAGATACCACTTGTTAGTCCCAGATGGCTATAACAAGTATTGTAGAAGGGGGGGGGGGGGGGGGGGTTGAATACAATACACAAAATTTTTCACAATTTTAATTCTATTATTGAAAATCTTTCAACAAGAATTACACATAGAAAACTTAAGACCGTTGCGGAAAAGAACAGATAAACTATTCTAACAATCTTGCACAAAGTATACTAACAACAACAACTAAGAACACTTAGAACAAAGCTATCAAGTTTTTGGAGCTGTATGGAAATTTCGTGCACTGAGAGAGATATCCAGAAAGCGTAATTTGCATGGAGGAGTCTTCTTCCTTTTATAGTGAAGGTAAGGTATTGAGCATTAAATGCTTAGTACGAATATCCTTCAGTTACTTGTAACATACCAAAGGACTTCTGAAAAGTACCAGTGGACTTCTAAAAAGCTGATAAGTCACCATCACATTTTTCTTGAAACAAGGAATAGAAGCCATGCTGAAAGGACATCTTCTAAAAAGATAATAAGACAAAAGGTTACTTTTGCCTGTAAGTAGATTTTGTCCCGAAGTAAATGATCTTCTTGATGAGTACTCCAAGACAATATCACCGAAGGAATTCCACCGATAATATTGTCAAGGTTTTAAGAACCATCTGTAAGGAGAACCATTTTCACAAAGATCCCACCGATTTAAGAATCTCATCGATGGGACGATGTCTACCGATTTGCGAGGGAAAATTCGGTGAACGATGTCCACCGATTTTTGATGTCTTCATCGGTGGAGAGGAGGTCCACCGAATTGTGAGGACAAGTTCGGTGGAACGATGTCCACCGATTTTTGATGTCTTCATCGGTGGAGAGGAGGTCCACCGAATTGTGAGGACAAATTTGGTGGACAATGACTTGTTGTGTTTGTTGAGAAGAGTCTTCTATTTTCCACAAGTAGAGAATTTTCAAGCTTGGTTTCGGTTGATCTTCGACTTCACCGAACAATTGCTATTTTGTACAAGTCATTCAAAGAACCAAACTAAAATATTCTAAGTAGGATTTTAGGGAAAACATCGGTGAGTCAATTTCAAATCTTTGGTGACCCAACAGAAACTATAAACTGAACTATAATCATAAGCAAACCGAAGAACGATTTTGCTAACTCGAAATCGATGATCTCAAATGTAGAATCAGATTTCAGATGCAGATCAAAACAAATCAATTTTGAACGAAAATTAGTTACCTGGTCTGCTCTGGATATTTGTCGATAGCTTCTCAACTCATATGCAAAATCAAAATCAACAGAATCGATGTCTAACTTGAAGCAGAGCCAACCGAATCTAACTCAAAAGTAATATCGATTTCAATATGAATTGGTTGCTGGATCAAGTGAAAATTCGGAGTAGAAATCATATCGACAGAAGCATTAAATACGTCACTAACATTGTTTTTAGATGTTAAACAAATAAAGAAAATCGAAGAAGCAGAAAAAGTACACTAGATCCGGAACCAGAAGAAGATGATGAAGGAAACCAGCAAGGTCTTCACGAGTTCTCTCGGCGGAAGAAAATCCAGAGCCGTTCAGAAATCGATCCACCAAACTGACGGCGATGACGGGGCTGGGCTGAAGGCGGTGATGACTGCAACGAGGCGGAGGGCAGTGCCGCAGTGGCGACGACGGAGGGGCTGGGTTAGGCTGAGGACGGTGGTGTAGCGACCGGATTAAGACCTGATGGGTAGCAGCGATCAGAAATCAGAATTAGCATATTTGTTTAGGGTTTTTTTATTTAGTTTTACCTATTCAGCAGGTTGCAGGTTATAATTCTAGCTAATAAGGATTTATTTAAAATACTACTAAAAGTTTAAGGGTTTATTTAATAGATTTTGAAATGTCCACTGATTTATTTGTTCCAAAAAATTGTCCAGTGACTTAATCACTCCAAACACTAAAGTCTATTGGGTTTTCTTGAACTTTTTCCTTAAAAAAATTAATAATATATATACCGGGTATCGGACGGGTCGGGGGTATGTCACTCGGTCCCGACCCCAACCTCGGTTTGAGTCTACCGGGTATCCTCGGTCCCGGCCCTCAGACCCGTTTTTGCGGGGATTCCCTAGCCCTGTCCGGGTCGGGTGAACCGGGTTCCTGCCGGGTCATGGCAAATCACCATCCCTACAAAAAAACTGTGTATTTGTCTTGATGGAATTTAGCATTTTTGTAGTTGTTGGTGTAAGTGGCTCATCATCTTTGTCAATAAATTTGTGGACATTGGCAATTCTTTTCATAAGATATTTCCTTATGTACTCCAAGACAGTAAGACGGGTTTGTCCCTCGCATCACAAGTTGTTTATTGAAATCTTCGCACGTGTTGTTGAGTAAATACATCACTATGATATTTATACACGTAAAACGTAAAACAGTTAAAAATAAGATTTGAAGTGTGCTTAACCATAAGATTTGAAGTGTGTCGTTAATATGTAAAAGGTATTTGACAATTCAAGAGGCTTAACCATAACATGGAGGGTCATCTTAAACTACAACACTAGAATTGTATATATGTCAAACTTGGTTGAAAAGATAACATGCAAGTACCAAAAGGATAACACTACTACCAAAAAATAACATACATGTACCAAAAAGATAACACTATTATCAAATAGAAGGAAAAAGAAAACAAAATGCCAAACTTGCAAGTATACTTTAAAAAAAAATTGAAGGTACATTAGTGCTTCAACTTTTTCCAAAACCAATATATTTTTTATAAATTAATTTTTAACTTTTAACTTTTCTAAAAATCATAGAAAATAGACAAAAGAATGAAAATGTAGCAAAATGTAGCATGACTTTTTAATATGGCTTAATGGAAATAAGCATGCAATATCTACACGAACTAAACACATGCATACATACAAATAACTTAATATATTTACCATTACCTTTAAAATGAGATCTTGTCCGTGGGGGAATTTGTTTCAGCCACCCATACGCTCCAACATTCAATTTTTTCAGTTCCTCCATGCCTTTGTCAAACAATGGTAATATACATGTTATTTCAGATTTCCATAGGTAATTGTATGCTTTTCCTTTCCAGGTTAGTTTCATGTTCTCGTCTATATGTCTCAAACAATATATATGATCAGCACAAGGAAACAATTTTGCAATTGTTGGTATGATTCCCTACATTGAAAAGATTTCACATTTAACAGTTAACACAAAGTTGTAATTGGTAAACCATAAAACTATATAACCATAATGGAAATAGTACCTTTTGTCGGTCACTTATAAAAGTGAAGTTCGAATTGACAGGCAAATCAAGATCATCTCCAAGATATTCTAAAAACCATGAGCATGATTGTGTTGTTTCTTCCTTCACTATAGCATATGCTAGTGGATATATACCATTGTTGGGATCAATACCAACTACAGTTAAAATTTGCAATGGGTCTTTCATGAATGCTCCATCTAGTCCCAATAAGTTTCTCATTTATGCTTTAACCCCTTCTTCAGAGTCCCCAAGCAAACATATATCCTTTTAAATTGCCTTATGGTACTTGATATATATTCCATTTCCATTTTAACTGTGGTTTCTGGGTTTGTTCGTTGCAACTTACAGATGTAGTTCGTCGAGTAAGTGTATTGTTCAGCATAATCTCCCTATACCTTCTTAACTGCCATTGTCTTTGCCTTAAAGGTCTTATATTAGGATACCTTCATTACAAACTTCTTTTCCAAGCCTTCTTGAAGAGATTTTAGAGGGATATCTAGGTTTGTAACAATGGTATCCGAGATTTGTTCGGACAACCAAGTGGTTGTACAAACTTTAACTTTTCTACTTTAAAGACATTTATGTGTATCTACATAAGTCTCGACCATTCATGTTTTATCATGTTTTCCTACGTATATGTGCAATACCCATGGGTAGCATGCTTTGATGTCTAGCATGCTTTGATGTCTTTGTCCTTACTTTTTTCGTAGCCTTTGACTAATCCATTTTTAAACTAGGGTAATATTCTTTTACAAACTGCTCTCATCCTTACCAAATCGTTCTTCACTAGTTGTATCTCTTTTTAGTTTCGATTACATGCATATCAAGCATTTTTTTAATAACCTCTTTGCTACTAAAGACTTGTCCAACATAAAAGTGGGTACCATCACTTGCACTACCTTCATTTACTTACCCCTCCCTTTTCAAATTCTTCAAATCCTTTTTCTTTCCACATTCTACATCTGAATCTTCTGATGCACTTTCCAACTCTTCAAGTGACATTGCCTCTACATCTCCATCCACATTAGGCCTATCCGTTATTTCATTTCTTTTCCCAATCCATTATGCATCAGTGTCGGTATTTAAGATAAAGTTCTCCTTGTCCACATCAACATCACCCTCTATACCGTCTTCATCACCTTTGAAGTCACTATCTTCAGCAACATCGTCGTCTTCTTAAATACAACATTGAATAGCCATTTCTTTGTTCACAACTTCATAAAAATGATCAAAATCTTCAAACAAATCAAAAATTGTAATGGCCATATTTGTTCCATTTACATGATATACATCAGTTGCCTCACTTATTTCATTTACATGATACACATCACTGGCATCACCTATTTCATTTACATGATACACATCACTGGCATCACCTATTTCAATAAGATCATGATCCTTACCACTTCACTGTTTTGACCCATCCCAGTCTATTCAATTAGCAATTTTTTTACAATTACTATCTTGTGGTGAAGTGGCGTAAGTATTCAACCCGGTCTTTCTAAAATTCAGTGCAAAACTCTATTATTTTGCACTTAGGGGCGTACTTGAACAAGTTTAACATATCTTCATCATTGCCTAAAGCTTGGAGTCCAAAGTCTAAGTCAGAGCCTGGAATTTTGAAGTGATAATACTCAGGTACATCATTTTTACACTCTAGTTCTGCCATAATCGCCCTCAAGTCTTGCAAAGGGAATTGGTCTGTATCAACCAAATCAAAATATGTTTTACCTTTGAGATACATCCTTCCAGGAGGCTTTGTGGAAAAAAAAACCATGATGTAATTTCAGTGAGATAAGGGTAGGGTACAATTCTGTTTAAAACACGTTAAAAAGTCAAGAACAAAGAAAAAACGTGTGTAGAGACAAGTGATGAATGAAAAACACAATAATTTCTGTGTTTGATGACATACCATATATTTCAAGGATTGCAACTTCGTCATATGTGCTTCGAATGTTCCATTGTGTTTGAATCATCTTCAGAAGCAATGAATGCAGATCGATGAATAAAGTTGTTTAAATATGCATTTCTGATCGATAAAAGAAATCTTCGATAACGATATGTGTTTAAAGATGCTTCCAATTCCACATACTTAGTTTAATTGAAAGGGAAAGGGAAAAATGACATTTAAACCTATGGTGTGAAGGCACATGATGTCTTTAACGTCTCAGAGTAAATGATGTTAGTTTCAATGACTTTAGCCAAAACAATTTGCATACCACGAGAACTACATCCATAATAAACATGGTACTAGGATCTTAGTAAACAAAACACAAAACCATAGGGACCAAATCCATAATTCACTCTTTAATAATTTATTGATGTACAAATGCAAAGATACCAAATTTTATATCCAAATTAATCAATGTTCAATGTTCAATGTTCAATGGTCTATTCTTTCTTTTAACATTTTTCTAAGAACAATCCTTTTTATATAATATCTAAATGTTCATCTCCATCCAAACAAAATAGCTCTCGTAATGATATGGGTCCCATTTAATAATTATAAAAAGAATTGCTACACAATATTTGATTATTTATTGATTATGATGTCATTTATACCGGTAACGATATGTTTTTGGGAAATTAATTATTTTACCCCAAATTCATAATTCAGTTACATATATACCTTATCTCTCTTCAATTTAACTAAAATACCCAAAACAATCCGTGAATGCCGCGAAGCCCCCTAAAAATGGCAAGTTTACAACTTTGGTCCCTAAGTCTGCGATAAATAATTACATAATTGCCTCCAGACCGCAATAGATGATTACATGTGTGTTTGTTTTACAATTTTTTTATAATAAACAGAAGATATAACCATTCATCACAAACAAATAATTAGTTTTAAATATACATAAACAGTGAAAATGTATCAAAAAACAATTATAACATTATGTGATATTTTAATTAAAAGAATGGGAAAATTAATTAAAATACCCCAAGTTTGACCAACTGTTATCGAAATACCCAAAAAAATTTCCATTTTGCAAAAATGCCCTAAATACCCGCGATGGATCCCGCGAGCGCGGGCTAGGGCTGACGTGGCACGTACTTTGGGTACAAATGCCCCGCGAAGCCCCTCAACTTTGGCCGCGGTGCACTTTTGGTCCCTGCCCGCGATCGCAGCCCGCGATGGCCCGCGATGGACCAAAATTTACAGTTTTGGTCCCTGAAAATTTACACTTTTGGTCCCTGTACTTTAGACGAATCTTGCATGCTTTTACTGTTTTTTTCCACAATTATTGTACTTTGAAGACCGATTTGTGGTTGAAATTCATTTGCATGTTTGAGATTTCATCCATAAATATCAGTAATATGCAATTCACAATTCACACTTGTTCTTGCTTTCTTTCTTGATTTCTCTCTTGCTTTCTTTCTTTGAATTGCTTTCTCTCTTGATTTCTCTTCTCTCATTTCATCCACAAATGGCATCGTCATCAAACCCTAAGTCTACTCCTGAAAAAATGCCACCTCAAATCGAGGTCGCCATAGCAAAAAAGGAAAAGGAGATAGATGAACTAACAGAAGAGTGGAAAAAAATTATGGACAGGAAGGAAGTCCATTTGAGAAAGATCGAAGAGGAAGACAGGGAGATCAAAAGGATGAAAGGGGATATAAAAGCTAGGGAGGCTCGTGTTCGTCGAGAACAAGAAGCAATTCACCATATTCTGCAAGACTTTGCAATTATTCAAGCGAAGGTAAACGAGAAGCAAGCTTGGATTGATGAAACTAAATCAATTTTTAAGTAGGTGGTGGTTGTTTGAGTTGTTTTGTATTTTTTTCTTGTTTTGTATTTTTTACTGTGTTGTTGTTTTGTATTTTTTGTTGTTGTTAATTTCTCTGAAAAGTAGTTTTTAAGCCGCTGAACCACGGTTAGGTTGGATACATCATGCAAGGTCAAGTCAGAGGTTACCTCATTCGTGGGCCTACTCCTCTTGTAGAATATATGACAACTCTCAACTCATTTGCTAAAGTGTGTGCGGGTTGTGGTACACAATGGCCATACGTGGTTGCAAAAGCAGAAGCCGTTGAAGAAGGGTCAGAAAGATTGAAGATGAAGAGCATGTTGGATGAAATACAAACTAGCTGTGTTATCAATGTTTATTTAAAAGCATATGTATGTGTGTATATATCTAATATGAATATATTTATCATTTACAAACTAGCTGTGTTAGCAATGTTCATTTAGAAGCATATGTATGTGTGTATATATATCATTTACAAATCAGTGTTTAGATCAACAGTATCATATGTGTTTGTTCCAACAAAAATGTCAAGAAATGATCATTTCCAGATCTTACAGATAAAGGTCTCCTTTTTTAAGTCTTCTTCTTCTTCATATATACATAATATATATATATATATATATATATATATATATATAGCCTTAGGTTCAATAGAGAAGTGCAAATATTTAGAGAAGTAGAGAAGTAAAAAAACACGGGTCCGTTCATTTATGAACGTTCATATATAAACAGTCATATATGAACGTTCATATGAACGTTCAGATATGACTGTTATATGAACGTTCATTTATGAACGTTCATATATGACTGTTTATATATGAACGTTCATATATGAACGGACCCGTATTTTTTTACTTCTCTACTTCTCTAAATATTTGCACTTCTCTATTGAACCTTTCCCTATATATATATATATATATGTATATATCTAAAAAGCTAGAAACCTGCTTCCATTCTTGCTACTAATCTTTCTTGCTATATAAACAGACATGTGTACTCAGAGTTAACATTCACTGCCATGGTAACAATCAACCTTTCTTCTTTCTTTCGTTTATCATATCAAACTCCTATTTTCTTTATGTGTGTAAATATATAATACGAATATATATATCATTTACAAACTAGCTGTGTTATCAATGTTCATTTAGAAGCATATGTATGTGTGTATATATATCATTTACAAATCAGTGTTTAGATCAACAGTATCATATGGGTTTGTTCCATATGGTTCAAGCTGTGACGGGCCCGTCCATGGCAACCGCCAGGAACATCATACCCAAGTAACGGCCCTTTAAATGGGTTGCGTCTATTATCAGGACACGACGTAGATTTGCCACAAATGTGCGGATCTGCAAAAACATAGGTTAAAATGTTATAGTTTATAATGTGTAAATGTTATAGTTTATAATGTGTAAACGTATGACGTGTTAAAATACGTACCGTGGGTCCAAGGGCCACGAAGCACATCTCAAACCGTCCACGTGAATCGGTCCGTAGTTGCGTGACAGTACCAGGGTTCTGCAGCTGCAAATTATATAAATATGTCGGGAGTCGTTCATACGACTCCTCGAACGTGCCTCTCACCATAAACAGTGCATGGCAGCGCGCACGCCACACTTGGTGGTAATCAATCGTGACGTCGAACTGCCGGTGAACGTCGTGGACGATGTCCTTTGGACGCAATGACCTGCTAACATCAAGAAATTTGTTTTTCAGGATCGCACCCAAAGTCTTTTTGCCGGCTTGTTTGTGGTGGGGATTAAGTTGCGTCCTCCTACAAGTGTGTACGTCGTGCAACATTCTAATCATTATCGCCCCTCCTTTGGGACCCGTGTGAATCGCGTACAACCTCCACTCACACTTTTCTCTAGCACATTCAACTACGTATTTGCTTTTGTCAGATGCCCGTACGCGACTTTGGAAACCCTCTTCCAAGAACTTGAGTCCGATCTGACTTGCTAAGAGATCCTTCGAATCGAATATCTGACCTGCTGTTAAACTTTCACTGCGAATATAAGGTGTAGGTTCGTAGCTTTGTGTCTGGGTATGGGAGTCTGGAAGAATAGGGGGCATATCAAAAAAGTCATTTATCTGACTACATGATTTTCTACTAGGGGTATATTCTTCGTGATCATCATTATCGGTGTCTGATCTGTCTATTTCAGAATTACCCGTTCTGAAAACGTGGGTTTCGTCATCAGCAACTCCAGCAGTACGCCATCCGTGTGGTTGTGGTGGTTGTTGTTGTTGAGAACCAGGCTGCTCTATTTAGAGGTCTTCGTCGTCGTCACCCTCCTCGTCACCGTCGTCGTCACCGTCGGATACGCCGGGATACACAAAGAGTAATGGGGGTCTTTCTGAATCGACTGCAAGGTGCAGAAAAGTAGAGATATCCCCATCGTTGGATAAATCCACAAATGACCCATCGCCATTTTTAAACACTAACTTGCAAACATCAGAAGAGTTGATTCCACATTTTTGCATGGTGTATGCAACAAACTTCTGATAAGTATAGTTTACTGACACTTTTACACCATGCTTAGATTTATAAGCAAAATTTCACTCATTGTTATCTTGCACCCATTCACCATCAAAACAGAAATATAGCTTAGCTTTTGCAACAGATGAACTCAATTTTTCAGTAGTATCTCAAACACAAAATATTGCAGAAAGAAATATTGCAACAATGAAATCGTTGTGTGGGGATTATGGCTTGCATTTTACGTCTATTTATCAATGAAACAACCAACATATCAGAAAACCAATCTCTCATTTCATCTACAAACTAGTATTCCAAAAACATTGATTTAACATTGATTCAAACATGCAAATGAATTTCAACCATAAATCGATCTTTAAAGTGTAATAATTGTGGAAAAAAACAGTAAAAACATGCAAAATTCGTCTAAGTTTAGGGGCTGAAAGTGTAAATTTTCAGGGACCAAAAGTGTAAAATTTCGGGCCATCGCGGGCTGCGATCGCGGGCAGGGACCAAAAGTGCACCGCGGCCAAAGTTGAGGGGCTTCGCGGGGCATTTGGGGCCAAAATACGTGCCACGTCAGCCCTAGCCCGCGATCGCGGGATCCATAGCGGGTATTTTGGGTATTTTTGCAAAATTGAAAAAATTTAGGGTATTTTGGTAACTCAATGTTTGACTTAGGGTATTTTAATTAATTTCCCTAAAAGAATTATATATGTATAATATTTTATTAATCAAAATTTATGTTTTAATTGATAATAATATGTTGAGTGGCTTTGTTTGAATTTAAATGAAAGTAAAATACATATCTATATATATTATCTTCTCACCTAACTTTCTTAACTAACTTTTGAATACGTCTTGCCTTTCATATGTTGTTTGACTTGTTAAATTTCAAAACTGTAATGCCTAAAATTAGATAAAGTTATTATTCTTTGAATTATTTAAATATTTATTAAATAAATTGTATAAAAATTATTTTTGTTTAATTCTCATTTTCTAAAATATGTTTTGAAGCTTGTATTTAATGGTATACAGTTAAAAAATGGTTGTTTTAACACACTACAAAAAAAATCGAGCCCATTCCGTCGGTAATCGCTAAAATCTATTAGTAATCAGTCGGTATTCAGGGTCGGAAGTTTTTGGTAGGCATTTGGTTTTTCGACGAATTTTAGCGACGGATTACCGACGGCTTGGTTTACCGACGAATCAACGACGAATAAGCGACGACAGAGAATCACCGACGGACCAACATTCCCCGACGGATTACCGAGGAACCAAGATTTCCCGACAGATTACCTACGGCCATCTTTGCCGACGGATTCACTGTTGGTAATTTTAAATAAATTAAATAAAATTTAAATTATTTTAAAATTTAAATTATATTATAAAACATTGCCGACGGATTATCGGTTGGTAATTTGTATTTTGATTAAAAAATAATTAAAAATACAGAAAAACATGTACAAAAAACTTGTGCAAAAACCATTACAAAAACCTATCATACACTAATGTATTTAATACAATATCATCCCAACAACGTCCGTAAACTAAATCCAATGTTATCCCTATAAAAAACAAACTAAACCGACAGAATTTATATTAAAAATAAATCAAAATAAAAATATTATAGCGTCCGTCGGTAATCCATCGGAAACCTTTATTATACTGACGAAAGGGTATTTTTACCGACGGGGAAGTTTTTCGTCGCTAAAATCCAAAATCCGTCGGTATTCCGTCGCTATTTCGTCGATATTCACCGACGGTTTGAGTTCGTCGGTAATTTCCGTCGGAAATAACGAATTTTCTAGTAGTGACATTTAATATTTATGTGATGCTAATTAAATTGACATGTTTTTTAAACTATGTTTTTTATGATATAATGCAACACTCGGAAAATTCTAAGCCTAAATCTCATGTTGTTTAGACCTCTTTAATTGCAAGACTTTGTATTTGCATAAGTTCAATTGTCGTTCCAGCTTAGTGTGTTCAAAAATTTGAGTTCAAAAATTTGAAAATAGAAAAAACCGCACAACTTTGGGCGTCATGCGACCTGGCGCACGACTTAGGGTCGTTGTCCAAGTCGCGTAGACCTTAAAGGCACGGACAATGGCTATCGTGGCTAGGGACACGACCTAAGCTGTGTAACCACACCAGACCATGAGAGTTGACGCCCGACCTTGGGTCGCAAGCAAAGTCGTGAAAGTCAATCCATGTCTTTTTTAGGTCCGGTTTTCCTTGTTTTTCCTCATTTTGCTCACCTATCTTCTTCTGTCTTCATCGAAGTCGGTTTTTGAAGCATTTAAGACATTTCTCAAGAGCTTCGAACATTTAATGCTAAGATTATTACTTTGGACAAGCTTGAAGTCTCCTCTCCAAGTCCAAGATCTATACTTCATTGCTTGGGTTTCTAAGCTTGAAGTCTCCTCTCCAAGTCCAATATCTATACATGTCAAAATCATCATGCTTTTTTTTAACGGCAGTAGAACACACACACGCGTTCCAGGGGTCGTCACATCATTTTTCAACGCCTCGTCCTTTTCCGCCGTCTTTGTGGAGGATGACGCGGCACGTTTACCTTTATCTCTCCCCGTCGGTCGTGTCGGTTCTTGTACGAAGACATCCTCCTCATCATGGCTTTCTTCATTAAGGTTGAACCGAACACGTGCGTCAGAAGACGTCGTGTTTGGGTTTGAATCCGACGTGGACTTGCTCCGTTTTGAGGACCTCGGGTTATCGTCTATGGAATGTACGATCTTCCACTTAGGGTGGTCTTTCACAATTCTCCAAGCCGTCTCGTGGGAGAAAGGCTTTTGGTTATTATCTGCCCGATACATCGTGTGTGCCCTCTCAATGAAGTCCGCGTCACCCCATCCGGATTTATATTGGGCTCTTAGATTATTGTAGATCCCGTTAAACTTCATCATTTTTTTGTTCATGTCACCCCATTTGGATTGTACTTGGTCTTTATTGCGTTGATGTTGGCGAATTGAGTTGAAATAATCGAGTATTTTTCCCCAAAATTGTCCTACAAAAATAAATATATATATATGAATACGTATATATAATAAAGATAAACACATTAATAAATATATATATGAATACGTATAAATAATAAAGATAAACACATTAATAAATATATATATAAATACGTATAAATAATAAAGATAAACACATTAATAAATATATATATGAATACGTATAAATAATAAAGATAAACACATTAATAAATATATATACCCGCTTTTTGTGCGTTTCCAACGATGCTATCTTCGGAGACGTGAAGCCATGCACGTGCCAACAAAACCTCTTTTTCCGAAGTCCACGAAACCGCTTTCGTTCTATTTGCAAATTTCTTTTTCCCTTGTGTTTCGGGAACCAAATCGGGTGGGGTTTCGGGAACCGTTTCTTCGACCTCAACGTCCTCCGAATATGTTTCTTGTTGTAGTAGTTGTTGGAATTGCCCACCTTGATTATATTGTGGAAAGTCACCTTGCATAAATGGTTGAAAGCCGCCTTGATTAACTTGTTGGAATCCACCTGAATTAAATTGTTGGAATCCACCCGAATGAAATTGTTGGAACCCAACCGGGAGGGTGTTGGGTGAATACATAGGGTATTGTTGTATGCTTCCATGGTAGGTTGATGGTGGTGGTGTAAGATTGAAAATATTTTCCGTCGGGGACGGTTGCGAGCTCGTGCCTCGCGATTTGGAACCTCGTCGTGGTGTTGTGAACTCTTGTGTTTCTTTATCCATTATGATTTTTTTGAAGAAAGAAATAATATTGAGAGAGTAGAATGAAGTGGGGAAGATGAGAGAGATTGAGAGTAAATTTGTTTGTGTGAAAAAATAAGTAGGTTAATATTAGTATTTATAGGATAGAAATAATAAAAAAAAATTAATGGTAACGGATATATTTGAAAAAAAAATTGAAATCCCAACCCGAGCTGGGTTGCCCAACCCGGGAGGGCTCCATCCCAAGCCAACCCAATTTCAAGCGATGGTGTTTCAAACCATCCCACACCAACCCCATTGAACCCAAGGGACCGATGCAGGTGGTCTTATAAAGGGCAGTGCTAATGGCACCCAATATAGGGGGTGTTGAATGTTTGGGATTTGTGCCCAATCATTTTTAAGGTAAAACTTCAAATCAATTTGACATATATATATATATATATATATATATATATATATATATATTGTTATTTATTTGTTTTATATATATATATATTAGAAATATATATATATATTGTTATTCTTTTTTTTATATATATTGTTATTTTTTTGTTATATATATATTGTTATTATATTGTTATTTTTTTGTTATATATATATTGTTATTTTTTTGTTATATAAATATATATATTAGAAATATAGAAATATATATATATATATATAGTTATTCTTTTTTGTTTTATATATATATATATATATATATATATATATATATATATATATATATATATATATATATTTCTTTTTATAAATTATACCATTGTATTCGTCTCGTCAAAACTAAATTATGACTTAAATCGGTTCTCAATCTTTTTTGGTTCTCACATTATTTAACCCCTATATATTATACTACACATGTATATATATGTATATATGAATACTACGATTTTTTTAAATGTAATTTACTCTATGTTTTAATGTGTGTGTATATATATCTATATTAATTATATATATATATATATATATATATATGTATGTATATATGTATGTATATGTTTTCATGCAATTCTAGACTCTATTCCATATAAGATGTTTAGGTTTGTTTCTGCAACAATCTGTCTCATATATATATATATATAGAGAGAGAGAGAGAGAGAGAGAACAATAGATTGCTAAACACTTTTTAAGTTCGATGTAAGTTACTAATAATTCTAACCATGATTATTATTGATTTCCAATATTCTTTTAAAAAATTGTACTAAATTATAAGAAAAAACACTTCTCCTTGATGATGCGTGGCCCACAATTCGGTTTAACTTGATGGAAGAGTTAGATACACACAAGACAGAGTACATCAACGCTTTTGGAGGTGAACATTGGGATATTACTTACAACACTTTAAACTTCTTTCGATCAGATCAAGGTGCACCATTTGAACACTGGATGACAATGCCTGAAATAGGTGTCTTGATTGCTTCAAAATATAATGTGATATTACACGTTATAAGTATGACCGGCAGTGGGACGTACTTGCCGCTTAGGTCCACTCCGCCAGTGTGGTATGAACATGTTGTTTTTACAATTGGGTACGTTAATGGTAACCATTATGTGAAATTAGATATGCCAGAAGGATACCCGTTTCCGCAAAAAAAACAAAAAAAATAATCATGATTTTTAATCATTAGGGTGCACTTAGCATTTCAAAGGGTGCCATTAGCCTCCCCCTTTATAAAATAGAGAAATGAATAGTAACTCTCTATATATAGAGAGTTACTATTCATACTCTCTGTTTTTTCTAACTTTTTGATAATTACAAAATGATCCTTCTATTTTTTAGATTCTTGTGTTTTTATTTTATTTATTGTCTAATACCAATTTTAATAAACTAGAATTATATTTATCTTTAAGTTTTAAATTCAATTTAAATTTATCCAACTAATTTTAAAACCTAATAAACTTTAACAATGGGTATTAGACAACAAATAAAATATGATAATGGCTACATGTATTATTTTACATAATATGATAATCGACGACGAACATGATCTCGATGCGACAATTGAAGTTATGAGAGAAGTACCACCAATAGAGATCGAAATGATGACAAATGATAATGATGCATTCCAACAATATCTTGCCTGATATAGACAAGTTAAGGATAAAGAAGCTCACTTTGCACTTCGGGATGCGTTAGTTGGTCGTTTATGGGAAAGATTTTTTAATTCCGATTAAATGCTTATGTATTTTAATTTTAGATGTGTGTTGAAAATGTAACATTTTTATTTAATGAAATTTGGTTTTTGATAATTTAATGCTAAATTAAATATGAATTATAACGTCCTTAAAATAATATGATAAAGTTAATAAATATAAGGGTATTGTGAAAATAAAATGCAATTTATAAAGTTAATAAATATAAGAGTATTATTGAAAATATATGTAATCAAAATAAAAGAGAATATACTTGGAATATTCTCTTTTAGAGTGTAAAATAGAGTAGCACATTGGAGAAGATTTAAGTAACACATTCTCTATTTTACTCTCTATAACAGAGAGTAAAATAGAGAAATACATTGGAGATGCCCTTAATTAACCTTGAGATGGAACTCATTGAAAGTTGACACTAAGGGGGGTTTTGGTTCACGGAATGGAATTTGGTGGAATCGGAATATATTAAAAGGAATTTGACTTTGAAGGAATTGGAATGAAATCTAATGGAATTTGACCATGTGTTTGGTTGACAGAATTTGGAATGAAATATCGTAAATATGCATCTGTCGGGGTGGGGTGGGGTGGGGTGATGGTTGTGATGACGAAAATAGTGGTGTGGTGGTGTTGGGGGTGGGATGGGTGTCAGATTTGACGACAACTAATAGTCATGGTGGTGATGATAGGGGTGGGGATGGTGGGTGGCAGTAGGTGGTGTCGCAGGGGTGGAATGATAATATTATTTGATGGTGGTGATGGATAGTTGTTGGCAGGAGTGGTGAGGGTGAGGCGGGGAGGGGGTGGTGGTTAAATTAGATGCAAAGATTATTTTTGTCTTTATAAAACGATATTATATATTATGTTACATTTGCCACGAAATGGAACTCAAATACTTCACATATGCTACGGAATGATCAAATCCTTCAATCGTTGATTCGGTGGAATCCTATCAATTCATTCCGCGAACCAAACATCACTAAGTAATTTGTCTTTTCAATTCAATCAAATTCCTTTGAATTCCGCGAACGAAACGGCCTCTAAAGGTTTTGGGGGCTTGAGGTGACGCCATGAATGGGTGTGCAATAAAGTCATAGAATCTGAGGTGTAGCCCGATAACCTCGACATGTGACAATACTTTTAAGTTCCCACCACTTCCAATAAAAACATGTCTTCCCCGTCATCGAAAGTGGTTGTATAAAAAGAAGCAATAAAAAAAGCGAACAACACTGAAGAAAGAAAATACTGAAAAAACCAAACACCATGATAAATGAAAATTAGTAAACCAGTTTGAAGTTTCATTTTCTTAAATGTGATTATAATTTTAAGATAATAAATTAAGTTAGATCAAAAGGTTATTAACTCATCCAACGGCTCAGAATTCTTCTCACCATAAAAGTTATTCTCACACGATATCAAGCCTTAATACTATATACAAAATTAGTAGTAGTCCACTTGAAACCAATACAAAACTTTGTTTTCTATGAACACATAGTATCTAATTGTGGGGGGTCTAACTTTGTATAGTACATATATACTTGAAACAAGCATTATATAAAATAAAATAAAAAAACTTGTCCAGAAATGTGAGAAGATAGTGTAGTATGTGTAGTTTCCTATACGGGCAACGGAGTTCGTACGGTTTGAATGAAGAAATACGATGCAAAAAGTAATCATATTTGCCACCATTTTCTACGTTCCATTACCTTTACAAGCTCGTTTGCTAAGGACGCAAAGTCTTCGGCTTCGTTGCTTAGATCTTGAGTCCTTTTGCTGATTTTCTGACACAAGAGAAGACGAGGAAATGTTGATTAACAGAAATTCCAAGTTATGAATCTCGCAATTTTGCATTTGTTAACAAGTGAAGATTTTGTAATCCACTTGTTTCAAAAACATTATATTGTGGAAATAGAAAGAAAAAAAAAACATTCAAAAAAGAAGTTGAAAACAAGGAGGGCAATGCTAAATTTTTTAATCATAGTAAAATTACCTATTTGTCCATTAATGTAATTTAAAGTTATATATAGTATTGATTTCGGGCTAAGGGCCTGTTTGTTAGCAGCTTAATGAGCTCAATGGAACTCACAGAATCAGCTATACATGATTGTTTGGTAGTGGCTTAATGATATAGATGGTTAGCTTCTAGGGGGAGCTTTATGCAGAAAGCCAATGCTCCTCCCAATTAAAAAAAGGTGCTCCTTCCATCTATTCAAAAGCCCTCCCAAACAAAAACGTTCCCAGTCTGTACAGACAAATTAATCCACACAGACAGCTTTATCCACACAGGACTTATCCCCTAAGAGATTCTAACCTACCATTCAGGATTGAGGGTATTTTAGGCATTTAACTATTAGGCATTTATCTCTACGTGATGGAGATCCTACCTCAAGCTTCTCCTGGCGCTCTAAAAGCTTGTTTCTTGCTTGTTCAGCTACCGAAGAAGCATCCTGGAAAGAAACAGTTATAACATGGTGCGTTAGATATCCGTTGGCAACCATTGTTTTCAAACCTTCCAATATTAGTATTTTTATAGCCACATCAAAACGGGGTCGGGGATCATTCTGATGTAAATGTCCACAATGGAAAGGAACACGATTTTAGAATGTGTAAAGATTACACTTTTTAAGTAACTAAATTGACAATTTTACCCTTAATAATAGAGAGAGTAATGAATTTCTCCAGCTTATAATTAAGGGTAAAATCGAAAAGTAGATACTTACTATTAAAAGTGGACATTATTTTGGGACAAACTAAAACAGAAATGCAAGACACTTTCTAAGTAACTAAATTGACAATTTTACCTTTAATAATAGAGAGTAATGAAATTCTCCACCTTATAATTAAGGTAACATCGGAAAGTAGACACTTTTAAAAGTGGACATTTATTTTGGGACAAACTAAAATAAAAGTGTAGGACACTTTTAAGTAACTAAATTGACAATTTTACCCTTAATAATAGAGAGAGTAATGAATTTCTCCACCTTATAATTAAGGGTACAATTGGAAAGTAGGCACCTACTTCTAAAAGTGAACATTTATTTTGGGACAAACTAAAATATAAATGTAGGACACTTTGACAATTTTACCCTTAACAATAGAGAGTAATGAATTTCTCCACCTTATAATTAAGGGTAAAATCGGAAAGTAGACACTTACTTTCAAAAATGGACATTTATTTTGGAACAAACTAAAAGAGAAATGTACACTTATTTTCGAACAGAGGGACTAGTAGTTACCCCGGCCTTTCTATACGTAGCAATGATCTCTTCACGTGTCCTAAGTCTCGGTGTCACATCAGCATTGTCACCATCAAATAATTTTTCCCGATCACTTCTCTTTCCTGCATCATAAAACGTAAAATATCAATCCATTCATCAGATTTCAAAAAAAAATGGACCCGAATAATCATTTTCAAACGTACCAATTTCCTTGTTTTGTTTCATATGTGAAGAAGTAGGAACGCATACGGGTTCGTCAATTTCAATGTCATCTGCATCAATATGTGTGTATATATATATTGAAGTAAAAATTGTGGTACAAACTTAAATAGGAGAGTTTAGACAGATAGCCAGACTACCTATATCAAGTTCTACATCTTCCTGATCATTAGGAATGCTTTCAAGTGGATCAGGAAACGGATTCTTTGAAAAGATTTTATCCAGATTGCTGAAACTCGATTCAAAATAAGAAGGAAAGTTGATTCCGTTGTTTGATTTTCCCGCTTTAAATCCTTTGACGATATTAACAAGTACTCCAGGGGCACCCTGCAATAACAAAGATAAAATTAGAAGATTATTATGAATATTTTAGTAGTGTAAGGGGCTGTTTACTTTATTTTACATTAAGCTCTGTATGAGTTAAGTTATCTATCTTGATAAATCTGTCTGTCTGAGGGATAGAAGACCAATGGGTTCGAGGGAGGCAAAGAGAGAGGGGGCATTTCTGGTATTAAGTTGTTTGGGGTGGCTTAATGGGGAAAAGTGAGGGGTCATGGCTTATTCCATATAGCATTTTAGCGTAATGGCTTCACAATTAAGATGTGAAGAAACACTCACATATGGCTGAACGAATAAGCCGCTCAGACCATTAAGCTCATTAAGGTGTAAGTAAACAGCCCCTAAGACAGATACTAATTATTAAAATGGAACATGAGATAAGAGTTTCAACCAGCTTTTTCTTTTGTTTCTGAGAACTGCTAATAACAGCTTCTACAGCAGCTGAAAGCACTTTATCGTGAAGAGAAGGCAACGATTCCCGAACCCTACGGTGATTAATGTAACCACATCATCATTATCTTGAATTAGTGATTTCGTAACTTTTATCTTAATTGGAAGATAAAAATACCTGAAATCGTCATCACCATTCAGTAGAGAGATAAATGCGACTTCAGACCCATTTATCTACATAAGAAAAAAATTATGAAAAAAACGTTATCATTTACCTCACATGATCGGATGAGGCTTGAATGTAGACTATATGCAAATTAGAAAATTACGAGAAAATGTACTATGGGGCTGTTTGTTTACCTCTTAATAGTTCCATTAAGAGGCAACCTCTAAATCGTTAAGATGCAACCTCGGAATCGTTAAGAGGAAACCTCTGAATCGTTAAGATATGAATCTTGTTTGGCAAAAATTAAAGTCTGTCTCTTAATGGGTCTAAAACCCTCAGAATGATTTTGTATCTTGGGTCTCCCTTAACCATTCAGAGCCCTAATTTCATTCTGGACAATGACCAAACAACCATATTTCATTTTGTACTATATCATAATAGCCTCTTAATCATTCTGCACCAAACCATTCAGCAACTACCAAACAGCCCCATATATGTGTCCTTGGGGGATGGATATTTTTAGCAGTTGCACATGATTACTATCTAATTACATTGAAAAAGGCTAATCCTTCTCTCTCGAAAAAAATGCACAAAATACATTCCAAGATTCTAACATATCGAGAATAATACCATGGCAATCTCCCCATTCTCCGTAGAAGTCATAGTCCTCCCCATATTTGCCTTGAAACTCCACCTTAATATCGACATCAATGAGGTTACTTTTACCGATTCTAAGTCCGGCAAAGATCTGCATAAAGACAGATGTCAACATACCATATTTGATATACGAGTATATTTCGATATTATTACAGATGGTATCAAAGACGGGAACCATATAAGTATATTTCGATATTATTACAGATGATATCAGAGACGGGAACCAGTCTGGTGTGCCAGCGAGGAAGCTGGGCTCCCAAGGGGGTGGATTGTAAGATCCCACATTGGTTGGAGAGGGGAGCAAGGTTGCCTTATAAGGGACTTGATACCTCCTCTATCATACGCGTTTTAAAACCGTGACCCGTGAGTCTAGGTGTGTGGACAAAGCGGACACTATCAGGTACGGTTGGCCTGGGATGTTACATATGGTATAACAATGGCTAATCTATGTTAAATTCGTTCAAAATGTTCAACGATTGGTATTTGGAACCATGGACATGGTTTTGAGCTCTAATTTGTAGTTGTGCCCCCCATGTGTTTGATGAAATGCTTAAATAGAAATTGCCTGTATCAACTTTTCTTTTTGCATTCATGAGAGAGAAAGAGACCTGATTTCTATGTCTCCGGACTGATAGAGTAACGCTAATCCGCAAGTCTTTTCATCTTTTCTAAAAGTCGAAGTCCAACAACAAGGCTTCGCAAGTTTTACTTTACACAAAGGTTTTTCATTCCCCTAGCAAAAAAACAAATATCATTAGCTCACCACCAAGCAAACAATAGCATTACAAGTTGAAAAACCAAATGACCATAGCCACACCTGTAGCACGGATTTTAAACGATATAAGAATAGTGCATCCTTGCAACAAAGTAAAATCAGTGAATCCATTGCACCCGGGCCTGAGTTGATATTATCAATCTGAGAGTGTTGATCGATCTTTGGTTGGTCTACTTTAATAGGAGGTTCACTTCTGGCTGCAGCATCCTTGGTCAACTGCTGTGACTCCTTTTGGTCCACTGATTCGACCATGGAAGTACTCCCCTCTGAAAGAATATAAATAATATTGCGAAAAATTATCACAGATAGTAAAGCAAATACAATAAAGCAGGCCAGATCTGAAATTCTAGAAGCGAATACTTCTTCATTCCCATGAAAATTGCGACTTTTGACTTGGCAATAGTTTAAAATGTTACAGCTATTTGTCAAAAATCCAAAATGCCCTCGGTAGAAGCAAAATACACAAATCATGTGACCAAAATCAATGCCATAACTTTATTCTGATGATAGGGTCAGGTTCAGGGGAAAACTGCAAAAAAATGAAAACTGAGGAACACCCTGGTAACCGACTAACCGTTCATCTGGACGGTATGCACATGTGCATACAAGTAACTTGTAAGCAATTTGTCCGGTATGCACATGTGCATAACATGCACACGTGCATAAAAACCAAAAAACAGTTTCAATTACTTGTATGCACATGTACATACCGTCCAGATGAACGGTTATCAGGGTTTCATTTTTTTGGGGCTTTCCCCTGGACCTCCCGCAATGAATGATAATGGGTCAAATTGGCAAAGTTAACCTGACCACCTTTCTTAAAAGAGGAAATGTTACAATTCATGGGATAAGAGTAGTACTATTTTCTCGTAGAATGGTTATACTTGCCTATAATGTGCATGGATATAGCCGTTGTATCCTTTTTCAATTGTATTGGTCTAGAGGTGATCATTCGATGATCATCACCATTAAATACATATAATTTTGCATCCTTTGTAGATATGATCATCAATCTCTCTACAGATTTATCAAGATCCTTTGGTCCTGAATCTTTGGGGCTTTTAACATGACCACCGTTATTCACAAATGATTTCCAGGTCATCGAAATGACTGGACTGCTAGGGTTAGGTAAACAGTCAGTTAGGGACAAAACGGAGAATAACTTCATATTAAGCACTGCAACCTGCAATTAAGCCATTCAGACCAAGAATCATTGTTACATGAAGTGCTGATCAGTAAACTTATCTGAACGGAAAGTTGATATATTGTAGACTTACACGACCACATTCATGTGCAACGGCTAGTTTAGCTCCATGGTCTATATATTGAAGTGCTTGAATAGGGGAATCAAGAAGGTGGAAACAAGCGCTACATTTAGGCCCACCACCTTGAGATTGTTTGTGAACTGAAAAGAATTTAAAACATATAAACTTTATAATTTTTTAATGTGATGAAATTTAACAAAAATAAAATATAAACATATCGTTAATGATATTGAACATCATTACTATATTAACGCTATTTATATATTATAAATATCTAAAAGTATCCATTAGAAGCTAACTCTTTGCCCAGAAGCATAGAAGTCCAACCCCCCCCAACAAAAAAATAATTTTGTCACACCTCACTGTCACCCATCTCTTCCCTTCAGCCTTTTTCATCTTATATTCCTTGTTCTTTTTCTTGTTTCTTGATGATAATAATAAAAAGTACTAAAAACTTAAGACAGATAAAATATTTCAATTTTGATTTAGATTTACTTTTACGATTGTTGAGTATGTTGTTGAGAATGGCTCTGAGAAACAGATGTGTGGAATGCATTAGAAATTTGATTTGTTTTCTGTGTATTATTTTTCATTTTTTCCCGAATTGGTTATTTATCTTTGATTTTTATTTTTGTTCATAATAAAAAAACATGTGTTTTTTTTTGTAATTTACTCTTATCTATATTATAAGTTGTCGTTCATCACTTTGCCATGAACTGAAAACGATTCACAAACAGACAAACTGAAGCAGCATTTAAAGCTATTTGTTAACCAACCTCACCTAGAGCATTCACAGACTTAGTTTCAAGCTTTAATCTACGGAAATTAAATTGTACCTCTTGTCATATATTTTCTTAGATGATGCCATTTGTCTATAATATTCTCTTATGGCTATTACTAGATAACTATAAACTAAAAGAAAAGTGAAAATTTTACATACATTTCAGCTTGATTTAAATTACCTTCTTGTTTTGTTCCAGTGACAATGTGAAGACTTGTCTCTTTCCAGCTGGAATTAAGGTTATATACACGGATCTACAAGCTCAGAAAATTACGCAACTAAATCAGGAAACATTAACTGCTAAACTCTAAAAAATAATTAACTATAGAAGCATCCCTCACCAAACCAAGTTGGTTGCCAACTGCTAAACCTGAAGTCAAGGAGCAGAAGTTCAGTTCTGAAACTGGAGCAGTGAAACCGGTCACTTCCACATCTTTAATCTGTCAATTGGATCATATACATAACTCAAATCCTACTCTTTGGTGTACTTATTGCTTCCTATTGACCAGGCAAATATTTCGAGAACAAATTACGTTTTTCGTCCCTGTGGTTTGTTAAAAATTCGGATTTCGTCCCTGTGGTTTCAAAATTTCGATTTTCGTCCTTATGGTTTGCAATTTCTATTTTCGTTCCCGAGACAAATTACTACTTTTAAGCATGAGGGACTAAAATATAAATGAATTGTAAACCATAAGGACGAAAAATAGTAATGAATTATAAACCATGGGGATGATAATCGTAAAATAGAAATTTTTAATAACCCACATGGACGAAAAATGTAATTTACTCATATTTTGATTATCATGGAAGAACAAACATTTGGTAGTGACTCACCTCTCCTATAATGCAAAGGATTGACAAAACTGGTGAGGTGGCATCCCAGATTCTAACATATCCATCCATGTAACCAGCTATGTAAATTCTCTCGATTAAATAACCTTCCGGAGAACCAAATTGGTTTACTATGCCTCCTGATACGGGCCAATTTCCCCCTGTCAACTTTGATGTTGAATTAAGCTTCATATTTGTGGCTATCTAAGTAAACAGAATTTTAGTTAATAATACAAAAAATAAACATCATAAAGCATCATATATGAGAGACCCGTTAAGTCTACATATCTGAATTACCTCCAAAAGAAACTTTGAAGTGTTTTCACTGCCAACTAGCGAACTGAGATTTGCTGCACTCAGGACTGGCTGAGCTGTAGGTATCACTACAGGACACTCCAAGGAAGATAGAGTAACTTTCTTTTCGTGTTCAGACGTCAATGCAGACAAACTGTCGTGGCTGAACAGTTGCAGATGTCCGGGGCTTGTTAGTACTAATAAATCAGCACGATGATTGTTTATTGCACTTGGTAATAAGCTCATATCAGCAAAGGAGCCATTAAGAGTGAGCTCAGCACGACCAACACATCTTAGAGTTTCCATCCCAGGGCTCCATTCAAGACTCAAAACCTGTAACATCCATACAAAACCAACTAATGAGTTCTCCTCTAGAGTCCAACTGTTTTTTTACATTAAGCCCTGTATGGGTTAATTTGTCTGTCCGGATAAATCTGTCTGTTTGAGGGACGGGAGACCAATGGGTTTGAGGGAAGCAAAGAAAGAGGGTTCGGATTATTTCTGGGTATTTCTGGTATTGATTTGTTTAGGGTGGCTTAACGGGGACAAGTAAGGGGTCCTGGCTTATTCCATATAGCCATTTTAGCTTAATGGCTTAACAATTAAGCCGAAAATGAACACTCATGTATGGCTGAGCGCAGGGGCGGATGCAGCATATAGATGGTGGGGGGATGGGCCCCCACTAAAAAAGAAAAAAAACATTTTTTCCCTGGCTAAAAAACAATTTTTTTAACGTTCTAGCATAGTTTCCCCCAGTGTTTTTCCGCCTGTGCCCCTACCAACTAAAAAACCAGAAAAAGTACCTCAAAATCAACCAAAAAACCAAAAAATCCCCTCGAAATCAACAAACTTAAAAAATCTCTCGAAACCGTGGAATTAGGCTAAAACACATCGGGAGACTTTGCGGACCTTTAATCTACCTTAAAGGTGCCCCCATTGGGCAAAAATCCTGGATCCGCCACTGGCTGAGGGAATAAGCCGCCCAGACCATTAAGCTCATTAAGCTGTAAGTAAACAGCCCCTTACTAATGCTTCAGAAAAGGTAAAATACATAGCTTATCTAACTAACTTCGTTGAGAATATTATGGTTTTAGTTTTACATGATCAAATATACCAACTAGATAAGTTTAACACACGGAAAATCTTTCAAGTTGGCAGTGTATCACTATCAAGTGCAACAGGTTTATTATTATCTGGCTGAATGACTAAAGTTTATCATCATAATGCAAGCATACAGCTAACTAACTTGGAAGCTTATTTATATAAGCTTCCAACCACATAAAGAAACACATTTATTTAGGATGGATTTTATATTAATCTGTTCATCTGTTGAACTCACCGTTAATACTTCATCCGACCCTATTTCATCGCCTCCGTAAACAAACAATTGGCCATCACCGTCATTCTGGGATTTACCGTTTGCGGACCAATGCAAGACAATAACAGGGAGCTTCCTTTCAGCAGATGACAATTGTACCCTTACAACATTATTGAACGATTTTCCAGCTTTTCGGCTTTTACTAGAGGCAATAGTTGATGTCTTCCAAAACATAATATCTCCATTTATGTATCCAACAGCAAGAATGGTCCCGTTAGAAGATGCCCAACAAAGAGCGGTTATCTCGTTCTCCTCCAAATCGTGTTCAGGTGTAACATCCGAAAGTTGACCAACTTGACCAGGAGAATCATCAACTCCATCTTTCAGTTCAAGAACTTTATCACCTCTAACTACAACCACTTGAGCTTCAAAAACATCCCAAAGAATAATCAACCCACTCTCATATGCAATCGCAACTCTGCAATAGAAAAAGCAATCAGATATTTATCACCAAGACAAGCTTCATCATGTTCATATTTTACTGATTTCTCATCTACATCTAACCTTCTATTTTTCTCTCCCCTTTTTACCCTTTACAAGTTAAGGATGCCTAAAACTTAGCTGGTAGATCAGGCACACAATGTTCATCGAAGTTATGTGCATATGTTATTAAATGATTATCATGTAGGATCTAGGTTAGTTACATACTCTCAATTTGTTAACAAGGGCCTATTTTAATTTTGAGCATCAAATGTCTGCTTTAACCTCAAAGCTGAATATTTTTTCTTCCTTTTAAATGAATATTCTTAACCCCATATTTAACTTTGGGGTTATCTGAACCATATAAAGGCGTTGTTGAACTTGTTGCAGCATCAATTTTTGTTTCATCTCTTCATTGGTATTAGTGTGATAACATTTATGTAGCATTCCCATAGCAGATAAATATGAAAATCTAAAAAATTTCCTTGAAAGGTATTTCACGTTGAGACATTGTTCCAAACATATCCTTACAAAAGGTTAAAGATGAAAACTAAAACTTTTATTCATTATCTGATTAAACACTCACTAGAAGGTTATCTATCATCCATAGTTTGTCTCACATAGCCCAATATATAAGATTGGTTCAAGATAATAATACTAATCAAACTGGACATAATGAGATTCACTTCAAGAAGCAATAATACTGGGTTTGTGTATCATAGTCTCTTAAGGCCTAAGAAGAGTAGTCTTTAGGTACTTTAGAAGAAAAACTGTCTTGAGAATAGAATTCAACCAGGGATAGAAAAAATATTTGTTGGAAGAAGTGAAAGTTTGCTTTCGATTTTTGCAGAGCAACAAAAAAAGTAACCTAATTATATACTTCACCTTTGTCAGAATTTGTTAAAAATCTTCAGCCAAATCCCCAAACAAATTATTCTGGCCATACGCAAATCAGTGTGTGCATGCCAAAAAAGGTTTCTTTCAAAGTAAATATGGCAGACTATAAAGAAGAGAACTTTAAGCAATACTTGTATCTTGCCTATTCCCAGAAGAACAAGGTTGATGAAGAACTCCAACAACAGTCCAATGATCTGGAAATGATGACCCAGCTGCTTCTGTGGAGTAAATAAGAATATACACACTATTATAATGTGATAAAAAGAAGAGAGAAAACTCATATTTAAGTTACCAAATTCATAAAGAAATATCACACATAACTTCACAGAAGCACAACTTTATTTCATTCTAACCTGTGATTATCAAAATTTGCTTAGCATACATTTTGTTTTGGCTTTCGCTAGCACAAACCAAGATTTTAAAACTTGTCCACTTCAAAAACAAGGTTATCTAACAAGTACTTGTGTTCATCACGAAACAGTGTTTTGTTTTAAATTAAAACAAATAGTTCTAGATGGTAAGAGATGATAGATTCACTAAGAATCAATTATTTAGTGTATAGATTATTACCAGTAAGGGATTTGGCAGAAATATGATATGGCATTACCAAAAGCTCTGCATCCTCCTCGAGCTTCAAAACAGACATCAACCCATGCTCATCTCCAACATACCTGTAGATAGTAACAGACTTAACCAATTAAGACACCATAAATAAGCTGTCAGAAACTTTACAGCCAATAGCATTGTGTAGTTAGATATATTATACATGAAGAAGGAGCCACATATCACAGAGAAACTTGTTATGTTGGAGCTCCATTGCAAACTAGAAACTATAGACCTATTTTCCAGACTCCACACCTGCAAAATAGCATCAAATCATGAAAAGAAGGTTGTACACATTTAAAACCATTACCATGAAACCCATGTACCAAAAGCCTTAATAGACTGTGATTGAAGCATAGAACGATGAGTTATTCAGATGTCCCTGCTAACATCACAAGCCAAAGGTGCATAAAACACAAATCGATTGTCGTAAGTATAACAAGAAACCATGTCACGATGAACTAAGGATAAGGGTCTGTTTGTTAGCAGCTTAATGAGCTTAATGAGACTCACAGCTTATTCGGTGAGCTATACATGACTGTTTGGTAGTGGCTTAATGATATAGAAGGTGGCTTATTCAGTAAGCTTCTAGGGGGAGCTTTATGCAGAAAACCAGTGCTCCTTACAATTAACAAAACGTGCTCCTTCCATCTATTAAAAAGCCCTCCCAAACAAAAACCTTCCCGATCTATTAAGACAAATTAATCCACACAGACAACTTTATCCACACAGGACTTAATGGAGAACCAACCAAACAGCCCCTAAGTATCACAACAATCTGTCGCTGGTCAACAAGTCAATAGATTGTGCTGTTAGTAAGCATGGGAACGAATTTGAAAAGTAGTCAGCAGGATGTGAATGGAGTTTTACTGCTTAACTCAGATTACAATAATGCATAAGCTCCAAATTATCTGGTTTTGGTACTTTCGAGTTAAAAATGGAAAATAAAGAGCTAGTTGCTACCTGTATGTCATTGTCATTGGAGATGCTGACTAGAAAACCTTTGTTGGATAGAAACTGCATGAAAAAAAACATTAAAAATAAACTCATAACAGAAATCCGAAGTAGCTGAGTTGGCTGGGTTAATGCTTGCTTTTTAAGAGGTCGTGGGTTCAATTCTTATTTCTACTGAAAATCCAGTTTTTCACTTTTTAAATTTCGGATTCAATACTTTTGTGAAAAAAGACGAAGGAAAGCAGCAGGGGAAAGGTCGAACCAGTGACCTTCCCTAACAAAAGAAAGCAAAAAACCAACTACTCTGCCATTATATTTATGAAAATTTTCTAGCTTTCACGCTTATAGTCTAAATGTCTAATAGTGCACCCGTTTGAATTTTTTTTGTTACATTAATATGTGTTTATCGTTTAATAAAATAGTACTTGTAAAAAAAATTATATTATGTATTCCCTTTGTGCACCGTTAAGCAAAAAAAACCTGGGTCTGCCTCTGTATTTACTAATGTACTAATGTGCATAATTACAAATCATATATACTTTGTTGGATGTTTACTTCCACCAAAAAGTTCTTTTTTTTACCAAAGGCCATTGGCCTAAAGGTGCCCGGCCAACCTCCCAAAAATAAAAATAAAAACATTTTATTTTTCTGTATGTTGAATTGCATTGTGTACTTCGTCAATTGTTAAATGTTAATCTTGCATTTACGCTTTTGAAAACAAAAAACCCGTTACAAATCGTAAAAAGTATTGAAAACCTGTTCACCCCTCTAGGTTTTCACCTTCTGAACACATAAATTCAATCAATAACATGATCATTTTTATGTAAAACTAACAAACCTCCATATACTTGAAAGGTAATTGCTTAGGAGAAATTAGGAGTCCTTCGACATTATCTCCACCAATCACTTTTATCCTGCCATCCCTGCACAAAGTTAATCTGTATTGATACTTCATAGATATGTAAATAGATTGAGAAAATTGATTTGATTTGTTTGGAGCAATAAGAAAGTGACAATTATGCATATGAATATTCAAGCTATGAACCTGTTTTGAAACATATGGGAACTTTGGATAAAATATTTGTTTTAAAGACAAGAGAAAATAACCAAACCAGCCCATATGAACTGCTATTATATTTATGAAGGATGACTATAAACAACTTACAATGTCCCAATGGCTAATAAACGCTGAATGGGATCAAAGGCCAGAACTGATGCAGTAGATGGGATACCATAATGGACTGCTATTCGAAAATCCAAATCTTCTGGAGTGAGGCCGCCCTTTAAGTTCTGCTGGACCACAAAAGACAATGAAAAAGGACATTGAATTCACTTCCATTTCACAGGGCAAAAAAGTGAGAAGAGCTTTGACTCTTGAGGTCGAATAAACTAATATTCAACTTCATATTAATGTTCATTTAAATTCTCAAAAAAATTGGTAATCACAATATAACCTTTACAGCATCTACTAAAAACATAAATAGGTAAAAGAGAAGTTAGTTCCAACATAGTCTCCCAGTTTCTATATGTTTCCTATTGTGATTTTAAATTTCTTTATTGCCCATTGTGTTTGGTTATGGTTAATCAACATAACTCATACTTCCTTCCTGCCATGAGAATTGAAATAACTCTTTGGGGATATCCCATGAATTTAATGGCATGAAAATTACTACATTTTTTTCTTTTTGCATTTTCAAGTCAGATTTACGCATCTTGCAATTCTCATCATTACAACTTACTAAGGCCACTGAATTTGGTCCACAAAGTTCCTTTGTTTTGGGGCTTGTCTTTACCGAAAGAAATGTATCAAACAGGGAAACGCTAACTATATACCAGGGGGTCAAGTTTAGGGGAAAACCGCATAAAAATGAAAAACTTAGGAACACCCTAGTAGTTCATCTGAGGGTATGCACATGTGCATGCAAGTAATTTGTAAGTAATATTTCCGGTATGCACAAGTGCATAGAAACCAGGAAACTTCTTCAATTACTTGTAAACCTTACCATTTTCATGGGACAAAGAGTATAAACTTAAATTTGATATGCCTTCTTTTTCAGGAAACTAGATAATACTAAATCAGTGAAATTGGAAAATTGTCTTCTAGTTCAAGGTCACCCTCCATCCAGAAACCCTACAGAATTTTGACTTAACTTTCCACCTCAAAATTGATGCAACCTTCTTTTTTAGGTAACTAGAGAGTACTAAATTAGTGAAATTTTCAAATTAGAAAATTTTTCTTATGATGTTGGTGCATAAGTACTCCCTCCATCCAGAAAACTTACATAATTTTGACTTCACTTTTATACTTCAACAAAAAAAAATGGGTTTATTTTTCAGAAAATCTTCATAACACCTTAACCTTACCTACAAAATTCTATAATGTAGATACTATTAGGCTTTAATTTGAAACAATATCGGTAACAATTACCAATTAATCCACAGTCCATTGGATGGGCGTAGTGCTAATTCGGCATATATATCCAAGAAACAGTCATCTAAGCAGTTCATCAAATCAGCGATGACAAGATTCACACTATGCTTACATAATAAAAAATAATAAAAATTTGCAAACCCAATAACTCGTTTAGAAGCTTAACTAGATCATCATCGTCAAAATCAATGATCGGTTATCGAATAATATACAGGCGTACCTGATGATGATGATGATGATGAAGATTGTGAAGCTTCGTAGCTTTCTGTAACAATTTCTTGGCAAACATGGCTGCCGATTCTTGTGTGTTGGAAAAATGCTTGAAATTGTTCAAAGTGTGTAACGAATAATGCTTTGAAGTCTTCTCCGGTCTCACTTGGCACCAGCTATTAGAATTCGAAAGAAAATAAACACAAATCAATATATATATATATATATATATGTCTCACAACAAACTGAAAACTAAGTAACACTTTGATAGCCCTCCATCGGAACGGTATACACTTATGCATACAGGTAATTTGTAACATGCTTACGGGCGTATATGCATAAATACATGATGCACTTGGGCATAAAACCAAAAAATAACTTAACTTACTTGTATGTCGTGTAGATGAATAGCTATAAGGGTGTTCTTCAGTTTTTCATTTTTTTGAGGTTTTCCCCTAACCTCCCTCTATATATAGAGAGAGACTTGAGATCATGTGAGACCAGACTATTTCCGTGAGACCGTGAGACCAAAAAATTAACACTAAACCTTCACAGCAAAAGACTGTGAAGGTAAACTTTCACAAGGTTCGTTGTTTTTCTTACCTTCACAATGAATCACTGTGAAAGTTTAGTGTTAAGGTCTTACGAAAACAGGTTGGTCTCACGTAAACTCAACTATATATATATATATATATATAATCAAGAATTATAATGGTTTCTTAAAAGAAAAAAGAGAAAGACAAAAAAGAAGAAGAAAATGACTAAAATACCCTTAAGTTAATGGATGACCGTTAACGTCCGTTAGTTCCAGGGACCAATCTGTTACGAACAAACAAACTCTGGGGTCTATCTTATAATAAACAAACTACATGGACCAAATCCAAGATATTTTTGAAACCACAGGGACCAAATCCATAATTTACTCTAAAATCTAATTATAAACCAAAAACTGTTGTAGGATAAATGTGTCATCGTCAAAGTATAAAACGATAATGATAAAGTTAGAGATAGAGATAGAGATATACACATTAGAGTTAGATTAGAACTTGGTATCTCATGATTATCTCTTTGTAAACCATCCCTATATAAAGGGCTTATGATTAATGAGAATTACGATTCATTCTCTCCATTATGTTGTGTTCTATTTAGCTTTCACTTTAACACGTTATCAGCACGTAAGCTCAGTCGGTTAATTCATCGATTGATTTTCGGCTTCCAACCTCATCAATCAATTCATCCATTACTATCGCAATCCAAGTAAGAATTTCTACACTTTATGTTCTTAATATTGTCAATAGATCTACCTTTACTGTATATAGATATATATACACCTTGTCAAAGCATATAAATTCAGTTTGTTTTGAAATTATTTGAGATAATTCATTAGCTATCTAGTGGGGATTGGAGTTAATTGTAGATTCAAATCCGTCGTAAGACTTAGGCATCGATCAATTTTCTTTTGTGGGTTAAAAGTAAAGCCCTTTGAGAAGTAAAATCAGGATTTGATTCGAACCACAACTTCTCGTTTTCTCGTTAAGGTTGATCATGGTGTATGAAGAAAAAGAAAAAAAAGAAAAAAAAGCATGATTTAGGGTTCTTAGGCTAATTGACGGCAACCCCTTTTCTTGATAAAATACTTTGTTTGTTGGTTGATTTTTTTTGTTTATTAAATAACCTTTAACTCTTTTAATTATTTATTTATATATTAAATATATACACTTTCACTTTGGTATTGACGTCGTAAATTTATGCCATATGTTTATTAGTTAATTTTGTTAATATTATATTTAGACCAATCATATTGTTATATTTAATCTATTTTGAATTAATTAATATTTATGAATTACAAATTGCAATTAAGATAAGAATTTAAAAGTTATATTTGTGATTAGGAACCATATGATCATTAAAATGTTGTATATTTATCCAATTTATTTATTACATATATATCAGGTTGATATAAATTAATTTAGAAATTAATTCAATTGATTAAAGTCTAACTGCCTATATATCTCTGCTTTATTAAATATTTATAAATTATGTGATTACCATTATTTTATATATCCTTTATTGTAACTCTGCGATTATTACCGTAACATAATGTCACATAGATATTTTTATTAAATATTTATAAATTATTTTTGAATCATATATTCGTATATTTATTTGTACACGACCTCAATAGTCGCCCATAATTTTTTTTACCATGCCTAACGATACCAATGAAAATATCAATGAAATATGTAGTGTTATGATAGTTTTATGTATTGTTCAGATTTAGTATCTTCTTTCATGTTTGTATGCTCTTATTATTATGCATGTATATTACTCGTTTCCACAAATAAGTTGTGAGCACTTAGTTTTTTTTAAATTGATTTCTTTATATAATTTTATGATGTTTATCTTGCTTATGAGTTCCTACTCATTATCTTCAATCCTTATAATTAAATTTTGGAAGTTACACTTCCAACCTCATATATTTGGTATTTTACCAAAAGCTCCAAAAATAACATGAAAATGTTAAAATATTAATCAAATGTTTATCTTGATCATGAGTTCCTACTCATTAATTCCAATCTTATAAATAATTTTTGGAAGTTACACTTCCAACCTCTATATATTTGGTTTTTTACCAAAAGATCTATAAATACCATTAAGTTGTTAAGAGTTTGAATTTATGTCAAAACTAATATTGATTTGTCTAATGACAAAATCTCTAAAAATACTATTAAGATATTAAAACATTGAAATTGGCTTCATATGCCAAACCCTTATTCTTTTCGGCCTCCTGCCAAAAGCTTTATAATTAACAACGTTATATTCAAATTAATTAAATCGCAAGATATCGATTTGGATTTTGTCGAACGGGTGTAAATAGCCCTAAGGTTTATAGGGACTTAAGAAATCCATGTGATTCCCCTACTATCTGGAGATCCAATAGATTGAGTGATTTTTATTCGTAAATTGAAATATTGATGAAATATTATCAATAAAATGTAAGAGTACAAAAATCCAATATTATTATGATAATGAAATTTCATGCATAACATAATAAGTATAAACCATAATTCACTATTTTAGAAAATAATATGTTCTCCATTTTCTACGACATCTTTGAATCAAAAGTACTTGATTACCATACAATAGGTTCGAAAAAACACAAGAAAATATGCAAAAATCATCGAACCCCTTTGACCCAGAAAAAAACTAGATGTTAAGATACAACTAAATACTTTGAAATTTTTGAGACGATACATCAGTCACAACCTTCAGAGAGAATAACTAGAAACCCCCAAGAACCGTGGGTAGTCCCAAAAAGGAAATTCGGAAATATTCAGTGCCATATACTTCTCAAACTAATCATACAGTGGAAAGAAACCTACTTACTTGATTACAAGAAGGTAGCTGATTTTGACAAAGAAATGTCATGTCTCAAAATGCATCTCAATCTTTGTGGCAAGGAACTCACAAAAGATTATGCGAATCATAACATCTTTTCATCTTTCCTATATCACCAATCATACTAATGAAACAATATAAGCTCCAATATAACCTTTAACAAACTCATTAACTTAATGCAAGTGGTTAAGAGTTGTAGCAATGTTTTTTTAACAACGCTAGACATACCCGGATAAAGAAAATTCTTGGGGTTAATAAGGCAAACGTTGGAGGTGAAAAGAACTCCAAAGGATAGCGAGTTGAACATATTAAATCCACGCACATATGTACCATATGGACAAGGTTGTGGAAAGTGTTAAATTCATGGAAAGAGTCGGGAACGAACTCCCAATAGAAAATGGAACAAGTTATAAATGAGCTATGTCATATCTGTGATTGGTTAAGTATAAATTTATTTAAATATAATTTAACTATCAAATTAATTGCATTTGTGTATATATACACCTGAGTTTATAACCATTAGAGATGTAAATGATCACATAACAAACAAATGCAAAACTCTCAACGTTCTTCGTTCCATGTAGGAATGTATCGAGGAGAACTTGATTGTTTTTGTGGCATATCATACAATCATAAGAAATAGATTATTATTCATTGAATTAATTATTTTAATTCGTCCAAACACTTAGACGATGGATTGTCTCTTGTTGCTTAATGACACAAGATCAATCACTAAAGCACTATATTAATAGGAACCTTGTTAAGATATTCGTATCAATGAGAAATCAAATTATAAGAATGGAAATGGGTATATGTAAATCAACTCTAATGATATGAAAACAACGTATATTAGAGATATTAATGTATCAAATTAATGGATTATCTATGTCATTAAATCATATTTTGTCACCAATAAAGAACTTTGGAACAATGACACATATATGTTTCGGCATGACCACGTGGGACACCATAGTCATGACATAGTGGTCTATGTATTGCAAAATACACTTAGATACATTCTCTTTCGAGTGAAAGACAAAACGAGGAAATTAACCAAATTGCAACTGTTGACTTCTACTGCACAAGAAGCAAAACAACATTATAATATGCCCTCTCCAATACCTCGAACTTTTGTATACCCTGATTCTTAGCCAAGACATGAATGAGACCATCCTAAAGCTAAGGACATAATATATAAATATTTCATTCTTACAACGAATACAAGGTGATATTTATGGACATAAACATCCAGAATGCGGGCCATTAAAGTACTTTATGGTTCTGGTTTTGACACGATGAACACGTGTCATATTATAGTCCACATGAAATGTTGCACTCCTACATTAATTATACGTTTAAGGACTCACCACCCTGATTTTTTCTCATCAAGTCTACATGACTTAGAATGTTGGAGAATTTATATCATAAGGATCTGATGATTATTGCATTTGTACCGCATGCGTATATATAAAATGGTCTCGTATAATGATAAAAGTTGTCATCAAAAGAATTTAGATGGTAGCTAGGGCATTGGTTATGCGCACCAATTTATCCACATCTGCATGAGGTAATGCAATATTACATGCAACTTTACTTATTCGTGTTTAGACCCACAACCAACCAACCAAACTTATGCGTACCAGTTGGTAACTGGATATAAGCATGATATTTTACATTTACGTATGTTTGGTTGTGTTGTATATGTGCCAATTACGCCCCCACAGCGTACCAAAATGGGTCTTAAAGACGAGTCATCAAATGTTGGATATGAACCCCCAACAATTATCCGCTAATTAGAACCCTTGACGAGTGATCCATTTACCGCTGGATTTGCGGGTTGTCACTTTGATGAGACAACCTTCATGTCGTTAGGGGGGGATAGGAAAAAGGATTTTCCATGGGAACGACAGGAAGTGTCATTGAATATTTCAATTGTGTCTCATTTTGATCCAAACAAAACTTCACAACGTAAAGTTGAAGTCAAACGAATCAGACTCGATACCTGATACGTTTAATATTATCCAGAAGTGACAAGATCACATATACGAGCTGCAAATATATTCGCAAGGTCAAAAGTCCCTAAAAAGGGCGCAACGTCGCTGGAAGTACGTTGCAATCACACATGGTGGAGGTGTGGTTGAGGTCGTAGCTCCCAAAAGGAAATGGGGGAAGCTATTTGGTTCGATAGATACTCATCTAAAGGAAGAGAAGAGTAAGGCACAACTACATATCATCAATACATGAGATTATCTCTGATTAAATCTATGTCTATGAATCATTACTGGAGGACGCTCCGAAGTTATACTGATTCCAGAGATCAAAGAAATCTCAAATGAATATGAGTCGATGGACAAATCATAAATACTAAATGATGATATATTTGCATATATCGTTGCTTATGAGATAATAGAGCACGATGTCATCGAACCATACTCAGTTGAAGAATGTCAACAAAGAGCAAATTGGCCTAAATGAAAAGAAGCAATCCAGGATAATTATTTGACAAATGAACAGGTATTTGGTTTGGTAGTTCTAACCGACCAAGTGTAAAGCCTGTAGGACATAGATAAATCATTTGTCAGGGAAGCATAATGAGAATAATTAAGTCATAATATATAAGGCTCTCCTTTGGCGCAAGGTTTCTCACAACGCACTGGATTGACCACAATAAGACTTACTCTCTTGTGATGGACAACGTTATGCTAATTAAATTAGCCAAGTAGTTTCCGAATGACTGGAAATTACAGCTCGACGATGTAGTTACTATATATCTCTATGGGGATCTAAATTCAGAGATATATAAAAGTTCTTAATGGCATTATACCAATATCAAGTAACTCTAAACCATGAAATGCGTTTACAATAAATATGAAACACTCACTTTATAGATTAAAGCACTCTATGCGGATGTGGTATACCCGCCAGAGTGAATACTTGATTGGGAAACGATAAATAAGAACGATGAATTGTGCCCTTGCGTATTTATATAAGAAAACAAGTCCCAGATTTTCATAGTAGCTCTATATGTCGATGTTATGAACATAATAAACACTCTTGATGAAATAAGAGAAAACCCAAGCTACTTGAAATCTGAATTTGAGATGAAAGATCGTGGGAAAACTTGGTTTTGTCTAGATACTTGAACTACGACACCGAGTTTGTGGAATATTAATCCACCGATCCACATATGTCTAGAAGATGATCAGGCGACCTAATATGGACAAAGGGCATCCGATTAGCACTCTCATGATCGGTCAAAGTGTTGGATATAAGGAAAGATCCATTCCGTCTAAAGGATGAGGACGAAGAGGTGCTAGGAGCTGGAATTCCATACCTAAGTACAATAGGCGCATTATTGTACTCAACATAATACACTTGACCGTATATTGTACTTCTCACAGAACTTGTCAGCTAGATTTAGCTCAGCGCCAACGCAACGTCATTGGAATAATTTCAAATCAATCTTTTGGCACCATTGACGTGGGCTTATAATTTCCCTACGGAGGAAAATGGATTGATAATGAAACTTCAATACCTACTTAGATTGTGAGCGGCAAAAGTACTGGCTCTTATAGAAAAACACCAAACAATGCCTTAGTATATGTTTGTTGATATTATGTATATGTTTGACTCATATAAAGGGTGTTCCCAAACTGGATAAGGAATTATCATATGGAACATGTCGATTGCTTGGAAGTAAACTAAGCAAACCCTTAATAGCTATATTCTTATATTATCAACAATCTTACTCCCCATGAGACTATTCAAGAGTGTATATGGTTAAGGACTATCATTACACATATAAGAGGAGCTAGTAATTTCAAGTTTAACCACTATACAACTTGCATGTATGGAAATAGTGCATCATGTATCAAAGAAATGAAAGTAAAATATATCAAGGGTTATAACACAAAACATGTTTTTCTTAAGTTTTTATATAATCTATTCTCCTCAAGATTCAAGTGAACTGAATAAGATGTGAGGAAAATGTGACATGTTTGTTTACCAAATCAATACGTAAAACCATATTTGGGAAACATGTAGAAAGTATTAAAACGAAAATGTTTTAAACCTCCTTTGATTAATGCACGAATCAGGGGGAGTGGTAGACAAAAGGGGGAGTCTACTATATATGTAATATTGGTATGTTGTGCTCTTTCCTTCAACCAAGGTTTTATTTTTCCCAATGGGTTTTGTTCCTTGGTGTAAGGTTTTAGAGAGGCAACAGTTTATATACCACCATGTTTTCTTAACTCTCATGATTAATGTACGAATCTAAGAGAAAATTAGACTAAAGTAAAAGTCTATGTATTGTAAAGAGACTGGTGCGTTGTACTCTTTCCTTCGTCCTATTTTTGTTTTCTCCCACTGGGTTTTTATTTGGGCGTAAGGTTTTAACGAGGCAACAATTGTGCACCTTCACTCCTTTGACTCGGCACAAGGGGGAGTGTTGTAGGATAAATGTGCCATCGTCAAAGTATAAGACGATAATGATAAAGTTAGAGATAGAGATAGAGATATACACATTAGAGTTAGATTAGAACTTGGTATCTCATGATTATCTCTTTGTAAACCATCCCTATATAAAGGGCTTATGATTAATGAGAATTACGATTCATTCTCTCCATTATGTTGTGTTCTATTTAGCTTTCACTTTAACAAAAACTAAATTATTTTAAATTTATATTTTTTTTTGTTGCTTCTAAAATGAGTCAATTGTGAACTAATGTTACAAAAATCTCAAATATTAAGTTAATTTTTGGAGTAAATTACATTTTTGCTCCTTGTGGTTTTCACTCAATATCAACTTTGGTCCATATTTCAAACTAATTACACTTTTAGTCATTGTGGCTGCTATTTTGTTTCAATTTTAGTCCCTCTGACCAACTTTAATTAAAATAGTTATTTCATTTAAGGGTATTTTTGTCCATTTACCTTTTGTTTGTTTTTTTCAATTTATTAGTTTATATAGTAAATTACAATTTTAGTCCTTGTGGTTTGTCTTTTTTTTTCCTTTTTTGCTTTTTCTATCCTTTTCATTTTATACCTTTGTTATAGAAACTAATTAATGACAATTTTTACTAACAATACTTTAAAAATACACATTTCATTTTGTAAATTACACCATTAGAAAAGCATTGTTGATATCTTTAAATAAGTAATTATTGAATATTTTTAAATTTTTACACAGTTTGTCCAATATATATAGGAGCTCACTATTTTGTAAACTTTTTTTCGTGTAAACTTTGGATTTCATAGGTTTTCTTGATGAAATTGTTTCATGAATTTTTTTATTTTGATGAAATTGTTTCATATAATTCAATTCTTGATGAAATTGTTTCATATATTTGTGTTTTTATGTAGTTTCATATGTTTTTTTTTCATTTCTATGAAACTGTTTCATATATTTTCTCAGTTTGATAAAACTTTTTTATTTTTACATAAAAAACACAAATATATGAAACAATTTCATCAAAAATGAATGATATGAAACACTTTCATCAAAATAAACAATTTCATCAATAAAACCTAAAAAATCCAAAGTTTACACACATTTAGAGGTTTCCAAATTATTATCTCTCTCTCTCTCTCTCTCTCTCTATATATATATATATATATATATATATACAAATTCGTCTACACTAATAATTTTTTTTTCTATTTTAAGTATTTTAAAAAATTATCACTTTCTTTTATTATGTAAAAAATCGAAATTTGTCTGTGTCAGTTAATAAAAAAATGTATCGTTTTTTCATCTAATTAAATGTTTTTTAAATGTGTATCTATAAAAAAGTTTCGTAATATATTTTTTTTCAAAATATAAACTTCAATTTATTGTAATGAAAATTTAAACTTTTCTAATGGTTTCATTTACAAAATGAAATATGTATTTTTAGTAAAAATTATCATTAGTTAATTAATGTAATAAGGGTATTAAATGAAAGAGGTAGGAAAGATAGGAAAGAGAAAAACCCGATATCTTTAAAAATAAGTAATTGTTGAATATTTTTAAAATTTTTACGCAATTTATACAATATATATATATATATATATACAAATTCGTCTACGCTAATAAAAAACATTTTCTATTTCAAGTTGTGTTTAAAAAATTTATCACTTTAATTATTAATAGTAAAGAAAAATAAATAATTAAGTAACAACCACACACTTAAACTTATTTATTTTGTGGACAATACTTTTCTAATGGTGTAATTTACAAAATGAAATGTGTATTTTTAATGTATTGTTAGTAAAAATATCATGAGTAAACCTCACTTTTGGTCCATGTGGTTTGTTAAAAATAACGAAAATCGTCCCTAAACTTCATTTATTCCAAATTTGCCACTGTGGTATGCGTTTTTGCCCGGATTTGGTCCCTCTCACTAACGGATGTTAAACAAACACGTTAGTTCAGGGGCAAGTTAGTCTTTTTACCATTTTTTTTGTCTTATTCTCTTATTCTCATCCCAAGACCACACCGTCGGCCAAACTGCCGACCACATCAAGAACCACCGCCGCCGCACCACCATTTCCATAGACCGCCGGCAGCCGCCATTTCCCTCCTCCCCTCGCTGCTTCCCTCTCACTCACCGCCGACCACTCACACCTACACATTTCTCGCTGGCCACCACTCATCTCTCCGGCGATTCTTGCTGGCACCGGCCATCGTGACCCCCTCTTCTTCATCTCTACCTGTCGCACCAGACCCTCCATCTCTCTCCTCTCAATTTTTCAGAGCAGCACTCATCTCCCTCTCTCGATTGCTCACACAGACTTGCACCAACATTTCCCTCAGCCACACCTCACACACACATTCACGATTTCTTGCACCCACCCATCGATTCTGCCTACACTCTTCTCTCACTCTCGATTTCTCTCAATCGAACCATCTCTCACCTGCACTCACGCACCTCCAATGGATCCCTCAATCGACATCCATAATCGATTTCTCAATTTCAGACCCGCACACCATCTCCTTCACCATTGCACCTCACACAGCTTCCCTCCCCTTTCTATAATTGTCGCCCTAATCACTTCTCCCCTCTCATTCTTGACACCAGAATCCGGCAGCAAGAAACCACCATCACCACAACCATCCCTGTCGATTTCTTGCCCATCCCCCTCTCGCTTCTTCCTGTCGGTTCAACCCAACAACAGACCTGCAACAACCATCCCCCTCTCACCGGTGGTTCTTGATGTGGTCGGCAGTTTGGCCGACGGTGTGGTCTTGGAATGGCAGCGTGAAAACAAAGGGAAAGGGGGGATGAGAATAATAGAATAAGACAAAAAAATGGTAAAAAGACTAACTTACCCCTGAACTAACGTGTTTATTTAACATCCGTTAGTGAGAGGGACCAAATCCGGGCAAAAACGCATACCACAGTGGCAAATTTGGAATAAATGAAGTTTAGGGACGATTTTCGTTATTTTTAACAAACCACAGGGACCAAAAGTGAGGTTTACTCAAATATCATTAATTAATTAATAGAGTAAATTATGGATTTGGTCCCTGCTATCTTAAAAATGTAACGAAAATGGTCCCTAGAAATTTTTTATTCCAGCAGAGGCCCTGCAGTTCTTATTTTCTTGAAAATTTGGTCCCTAACGCTAACGAGCGTTAATCCCAGCGTTAAGTGAATGACATTTTTAGTCCTTTTGATATGTTTATTAAATTATAAAACCATAGGGACCCAACTTGTAATTTACTTTATTATTATATAATATAATAAATAATATATTTATACATATATATATACTTGCAACTCTATCTCTCTCTTCTCTCTCTCTCTCTCAACACACGTATAACACTACACACACATACACATACACAAAGAAACACAAAGAAAATCTCACAGGTCATTGAGTTTATGCATCTGGAACACAAAGAAACATTAAGAATTGATTTTGGTTGAGAAATCATCATGTTTCGTCATTACCGGAGTTGCCCACCGGAAAAACGGGTTTCATCGGAAAATTGAATTGTGATCACGGTTTTGATTTAAATCCTTCACATATCGATTTGTAATGTTGATTTGATCATAAAACAACAATTTTGATTAAATTCCAGCAAGATTTCAGTGAGATATGTGATCTGAATGGTCTTCATCGGAAAGAAAAGTTCACCGGAGTTCTTTATCTAAAAGTTTTGGTAAGCTAATGTTGTGTGTATGTGTATGTGGGTGTTGTGTGTATGTGTATGTGTGTTGTGTGTATGTGTATGTGTGTGTTGTGTGTATGTGTGTGTATGTGTATGTGTATGTGTATGTATGTGTTGTGTGTATGTGTGTGTAGTGTTATATGTGTGTTGAGAGAGAGAGAGAAGAGAGAGAGAGATAGAGAGTTGCAGGTATATATATATGTATAAATATATTATTTATTATATTATATAATAATAAAGTAAATTACAAGTTGGGTCCCTATGGTTTTATAATTTAATAAACATATCAAAATGACTAAAAATGTCATTCACTTAACGTTGGGATTAACGCTCGTTAGCGCTAGGGACCAAATTTTCACGAAAATAAGAACTGCAGGGCCTCTGCTGGAATAAAAAATTTCTAGGGACCATTTTCGTTACATTTTTAAGACAGCAGGGACCAAATCCATAATTTACTCTAATTAATATAACAGGGGTATAAAATGAAAAGGATAGAAAAGACAAAAAAGAAAAAAGACAACCCACAAGGACTAAAATTGTAATTTACTTTATTAACTAATAAAAAAATAAATGAAAAAGGTAAATGGCCTAAATTACCCTTAAGCTAAATAACTAACTTAAGTAAAGTTGGTCAGAGGGACCAAAATTGAAACAAAATAGCAACCACAATGACCAAAAGTGTAATTAGTTTGAAAGAGGGACCAAAATTGATATTGAGTGAAAACCACAAGAGCCAAAAATGTAATTTACTCTAATTTTTGTATGGTTGATTAGGTAATAAGTATTTCAAAAAGAACTATTTTTTAAACTTTCGAGGAAGGGGGAATAGAAACATTTTGAAAATTAAAAGATTTTGCATGAATTAAGAATTTATACTTAATGTTTTATAAACTATACTCTTAAAAAATAAAAATAAAATATATAAAACTAAATACTTTATAGAGTGAGCTACAAATTTGGTTCTTGTGGTTTGTTGAACATAACACTTTTAGTTTCTCTCGTTTTAAAATTATAAGATGGTCGTCGTGGTTTGCAAAAAGGTCTAGTTGACCCATCCCTTTAATAGCCGTTAAAAAGTTTCGTTGGATGTAGGAATTTTTTGTCTTTCATCGGTTTTCTTTTTCTTTTACCCAATCATAATAGATTTTAGAGTAAATTATGGATTTGGTCCCTGTGGTTTGTTCAAAACTACAGATTTTGTCCCTCGACTTCATTTATTATGGAAATGGTCCCCAAGGTTTGCACTTTCCATTGGATTTGGTCCCTCGACCTAACGTCCGTCTATTTGATCTGTTAAAAGTTAGGCCAAAATGGTCTTTTTCGAAATTTTCAATTTTAACATTTTTTTAAAAAAATTAATCTTTTTCTTGAATCTTCATCTTTATGAAGAACATGAACCCATCTCATCTTGAATCTTCATCTTCATCTTTTTCTTGAGTTTTAACAAAACCCATCTCATCCAACCAAAAAAATACATAAAAAATGAAAATTCAAAGATGTTTATTACCTGAACTAACCCTACTGACATGATGATGAGATTGATGTGCATCTGAACCCTCTTTCCCAATATCCTATTCACCACTTCTTTTACACAATTTCTTTCTTTGCTTGATGACCCAAAGCATGGAAAACACTCACCCAAAACAGAGAGTTTGGATATGAGAATGAGACCGGCGAGAGGAAGAAAGGTTTCTGAGGGTGGTTGCCCTTCTCCCGGTCGGTGATTTCCCCAAACCAGATTCAAACAAGTTCGATGGATTTGCAGGGAGGGAGGGAGAGAGAGATGGAGATTCAGATGCCATCGATTATTCCTGAGATTTAGTCCCAATGAAATCCAGATGACATCAAGCGAAGAGAGATGGACTGATCTGCTTCAATTTCAGGGATGAAGATATGCGTCCCCTCGATGCTTCTGATTTCGGCAACTAATCTGTGTTTCGCCGGAGCTGGAGATGCATAAAAAGCAGCCATTTTTGGCGAGCAGAAGGAAGAATTGAAATCAATCAAGGGCATGTTAGGGCTTTTGAAGCGAGGAAGATGAATGAAAGATGATTCCGAAGAACAATCAAATGGATTTTTGGTGGTTTCCAATGGATTTGATTATACTTTTTGATGATAATGATGGTTTCCAATGGATTTTTGGTGGTTTCCAATGGATTTAAAAAATATGGTGTTCTTCATGTTCTTCAATTTAGGGTTCATGTTCTTCATAAAGAAGATGAAAATTCAAGAAAAAAAGGAAAAAGAAAAGGAAAAGGAAAAATGGTTAAATAGTGAAAAGATGAAAATACCCTCGAGCTTAACGGAGTAGTTAGACGGACGTTAGGTCGAGGGACCAAATCCAATGGAAAGTGCGAACCTCTGGGACCATTTACGTAATAAATGAAGTCAAGGGACGAAATCCGTAATTTTAAACAAACCACAGGGACTAAATCCATAATTTACTCTAGATTTTATGATTTTTGATCCTTGTGGTTTTCGATTATGTAAAGGACAAAATTGATAAAGTGACAAAACTGCCCCTCAAATAACGGAATTTTTTAACGTTCGTTAGAGTAAGGGGTCAAATCCAGATGTTTTTACAAACCACGATGGTCATCTTGTAATTTCAAAACTATAGGGATGAAAAGTGTTATTTTTTTGTCAAACTATAGGACCAAATTTATAATTTACTCTACTTTATAATATAGTAAAGCTCAGTAAATTATAGTCGATTAAAAAACAATTTATTTTATCTCAATCATGTTTGTCATCTCCATCCGGGGGTAGTTTCGCAATTTATGTGAACCTATGGATGATTTAAGTAACGTTAATAAATTTAAGATTTAGCATTAAAAGAGTAAAACAAATGGGGATGTAGCTCAGATTAGAGGTGGCCAAACTGACCCGACCCGACCCGACCCGACGGGCTGACCCGAACCGAAACCGGCCAAGAACCGGTTCTGGCCCGACCCGGTCAAGAACCGGTTTCAAGCCCGAGAGCCGGGACCGGTTCGCGTAAATAGGAATTTCCTCGGCCCGACCCGGCCCGAACCGGGACCGGTTCGTGACCCGGTTCGTGGCCCGACCCGGCCCGACCCGATTTTTTTCAAAAAAATAGAGCCGTTATATAGCCGTTTGGAACCCCTTGTGACCGTTTTTTGCCTCAAAAAAACACCCATATAAATACTAGGGGTGTTATGGAGGTCATCACCACCTTACATTGCTTACAAAACGCAAAAAACGCTTACAATTCTCATTTCTCGGCTCTCGTTATATTCGTTTCTCGCAAAAAACGCATACAATTCTCATTTCTCATTACTTATCCAATGATTCCAATCCAATTTTTCTTTGTTAAAGTTTAGTAATTAATTATTATACAAAGAAAGCAGTTAAAAAACAAAAAAATCCCCGGCCCTACTCCGACCCGGTTCTTGGCCCGGCCCGGCCCGGTTTTCCCGAAACCGGTTCTACATACAAGTAAACGGGTCAGGAGATTTCGGTTTAAACCCGGCCCGACCCGACCCGGTTCTCACCTGACCCGGTTCGCACGGTTACTGTGCAGAACCGGGTTGTCCCCCGACCCGACCCGGCCCGGCCCGAACCCGACTTTTGGCCACCTCTAGCTCAGATGGTAGAGCGCTCGCTTAGCATGCGAGAGGTACGGGGATCGATACCCCGCATCTCCAACTTTCATTACATTTTTTAATTTTTTTACTTTTAATTTAAGAGTAAATTACATTATTGGTCCGTTTACACAAAATTGCACTGTTGGTCCCTAAAATAAAATAATTATGTGTTTGGTCCCTGTGGTTTACATTTTCACACGTCTTTGATCCCTTTATTCTAACACCGTTAAAAAATTGTGTTAAATGAGTTAACTATAAGGGTATTTTAGTCTTTTTATTGTTTTTACTTTTTTATTAAAATTAGAGTAAACTATATTAATATTATAATATATACATAGGGGTGGTATCGGATACAAACCAGTTAGTTTGTACAAACTCGTACAAACCATACCTAGCTTCATGATTTTGTAAATTTGGCTTCATGAATATATATATATATTTTTTGGCTTCATGAATATATAATTTGGCTTCATGAATATATCATTTGGCATTTTTAACTAATTTTTTTACAAAAATACCCTAAAATACCCTTATTTTTGTAAAAAATTAGTTAAAAATACCAAATTATATATTCACAGGGACCAAACACGTAATTATTTTATTTTAGAGACCAACAGTGCAATTTTGTGTAAACCATAGGGACCAATCATGTAATTTACTCTTAATTTAATGAACATATTTTGTTGCTTTTTCGGTTAAAAAATGTCGCATTCAAATTGCATAAAAATAAACAATTGTTTGACATTTTTTTTGTAAAATATTTATTAGGAGTTATCAACCATAAACAAGAAATGTTTATATATTATCAAAGTTTTAAATAGCGTGAGGTGTGGTGTGGTGTGGCGACGAGGCCAAACTTCAAATCTTAGGAGTCACGACGAGGACATGGTGTTTATCAAGACGTGACTTATGACGACACATCTCTATATTATATATAATATTATATATAAAAACATATGTTTTGTATTATTACTCGATGAGTCAATGATAATAAACTACTTAAATTAGATTATATATTAAAAACTAAGAAATAAGACTTAAAACGGAAAGAAAAGTCACATATCGCGTCACAAGAGACCGAACATTAGGCCATGACATGCTGCAGACATAACGTGACGTGAGACACAAGACTTGAGCCACGGCATGCCATGACGGTTGTTGCAACGAGACTTTTAGAACAGTGTATATTTTACGAATACCTAATATAAAATGAATTTTTTATACAAATCTATGATATGATATGAACATGTATATAACGAGAACAATTAATCGAATCTTTAAATTTTATTTGAATTTGTAGATTCTTCGTAAAATTAAAACAGATCAAGGTTTGCACGGTAGCAATGTCATATAACAAAAATTTGGCAGTGGTATTGATATTTGCCTAGAGGATACTACAATCGAATTCAAGTTCACACTTGATGATTAAATTATGTTTGATGATAGAATTTTAAAAAAAAATATGAGAGAAACCTAGACGAAATTCATGTATTTTTTCCTCAGAATCGTTCCCACATATAAATGTATGCCTCCTCAACCAACATAACTGTGAGGGATGAATAGAGAGTTGTGTGACGTGATGCGTGACCCCACACGCACACTCTAGAGAGTTACGTAACCGGGTGTCTTTGTAGAAACAATAAATCTCATTGTTAGATCAATGAAGCCTAAGACCTAAGGCCCATCTTTTGACCTTGAATATACCTATAATCCAATCCAAGGGTTCGTTTTTGTTGAGTTCCATTTCCAAGAAGCTCCTATACGAGACAAAGTTTCTTACATTAAGGCTATGGAAAACTAGTTGATGACTGATAATCTAGCCGATAGCTGATAAGCTAGTTGATGAATACATCACATTTGGCAAAAACTAGCTTATAAACATATAAACCAAAAAAACATGTTAAAAAATAATCAATAAAAATAATTAATAATATATTTAAAACAAAAATACAAAGTAGAAAAGAAAAAATAAATAATATAATATGTTAATTAAAAGAATTTAAAATTTATTATTATTAATATACTACAAATTTAAAAAAAATACATTGACTTATGATTTTAAATAACTGTTGCATATAATATGAAAAAAATAATCGAATAATAATTAAAAAATAATAGTAATTAATAACTAAAATATTTTGACTAATATTAATATATATATATATATATATATATAAATAACTCATATGATTAAGAGTAATTTTAAATAATTAAAAATTGATATAGAGTAATTTTAAATAATTATAAATGAATATCAATGTATATTAAAATTTAATTTATAATTTTCAATTAATATTAGTAATAACTAAATTTTAATAATTAATATTTATTTATGATTAATAGTTAATAAATAATAATTAATATTAATGATGACATGATCGGAAAAAGTTACAAAAACTCCTCATAAGCTACTGTAAATGGCTGTTTACCAAAATTTTCATTAAGTCCTGTATGGATAAATTTGTCTGTCTGGATAAATTTATCTGTCTAGATAAATTGATGTTGTTGTTTATTTTTTTATCTGAATTAACGGTCTGGATAACAAAAATGACATATTTGCCCCTGAGTATGAATTATAAGTTGTTTTATATATTATGTTTGTTTTAAGTCAAATTATATTTCTGAAACACAAAATATATAATTATGGAAAACAAACAAGTAAATCAACAAGTTTTCAATAATTATGGAACACATATATAAAACAAGTAACACCCATGTACATCATGCTTCCACATCATGTACTTCACACTGTTGGTTGCATACATCATAGTAAAAGAAAACAAATAAAAACCATACACATGCTTCCACCGTTCCACGTCATGTACTTCCATAGACTTTGCTTTGATACATATCATGCTTCCACTGTTCCACAACTTCCCTATATCTGTAAGAGTTTTTTTGGAGAAGATGCAGAAAAAATTACCTTGGGAGAAGATATTTGGAGAGTGCAGAAAAATTAACTTGGGAGCGTCCTTTTTTCTGAGATCGGAGAAGATAATTTTTGGAGAAGAAGAGAGTGCCCTTTTGCTTTTGGAGAAGAAGAGAGCGTCCTTTTTTTTAGAGAATGAAGAAGATAATATTTGCAGAAGCAGCGACTAGGGTTGACGTGAGAGGGATAGTGTTGGTCCTGAAGGGCTATACAAGTTTGTAGAAGGGGGGGTTGAATACAAACACACAGATTTTACTTTTCTAAATTGTTTATTGATAAATCATTAACAATTTACAGCTTGTTGCGGAACAAGATTAAGGATAAACCTAAATCTAAACAAGTTGGAACACTAAGTTTCTTGCACTAAGAAAGAGAAGGAAATTACTAATAATAACCTATCTCAAGATAAGAAAGATGACTTGACCAGAGTTAGCAAGTGACTCGTCCAGAGTTTTCGAGTACTTCAAAAATGAAGCTGGAGTCCTTCTTATATACTGCATGCATTTAATGCATGGCAGTTTATACTTTACACGTGACAGCATCTCATTGGTTGTATGTCATTGACCTTTGTAGACAACCTTAGTAGCCGCATGTTTGAACAGTGTAGCATCAAAGTGGTTGTACGATTTCAGACAATAAGGAGGTTCTTTTCTGACATTTCGTACGGAGTCGTGCAAGGGTGGTTAAGACAAAAGTACTTTGTACGGAGGACTTCATGATCAGCTTTCGTTGATTCAGCGCTTTATCATTCTATATCAGTGAATGACAAAGTTCAGCGATAGCTGAAGTCTTGTACTTGATACTTCACGTTGAGTGGACAAATCTGAGTCTTCGCTGATCCGCATCAGTTCATTAGGAGACTTGTCGCTGGTTCTTGAGCTTGATCTTCGACTTCAGCATAGAACCTATGTTGACGTGAAACTTGTCTTCAGGGATCATAAGTAAACAACTAACTTATCAGCGATCACCATAAGGACTGAACAGGCTCAGAGCATTATGGTGAACAGTGTTCGCTGAATGTTTAATCTAAAGAGTGAGAGTTCCTATCAGCGGTACTGTAAGGTCTTAGTACTTATCAGCGATAGTGAAACTCTGATACATATTGTTTACTTACAATTTTCACTAAGTATTTAAGAGAAGGTCATTATCAAATCACTGAAGGTTTGGATCAACAGATAGAGAGCGTCCTTTTTTTAAAATCTGGTGGTTTGAAGAAGGGGAAAGTGGGTCTTTTTTCTGGCTGAGCCTGGACAACACCCCAAACCAATCTGTGCGAATAAGCTGCTGGAATAAGCCAAAAGTAAACAATGTTTTTGAGCTGTGCGAATAAGCTAGAAATGTCATTAAGCCCATTAAGTTGTAAGTAAACACACCCTAAGTAGTTTATCAATAAGTTAGCTTATTTCCATCCAAACATATACCCAAAAAATAAGCAAACTTATATTTGCCAAACGATAACGATGCCTAAGCCAAGTTCCAATGATATTTACATTATGTTCTAAACAATATTATATACCTAACTCGGGTAAACCAAATATAACAATTTGTTCATCCCTTCTAGGTTAGTATGATGCTCGAGGTATCCGACTTGTCGATAGTTACCAACTTTTTAGGAGGTCAGAGTTCAGTTCAAATCTCACCAGATGCGAGAATAATGTGTGAATCCTTTTGTCATGTTATATATATTTTTAATCAACATGTTCGATTGATGACATTAACCACTTGTAGCATCAACAAAATCAATCGAACGTAATCCTTGAAAGGCAGCTCAACTAGTAAGGCTTTGAGTTTGCTTCAAGTGGTCACGAGTTCAAGTTCCTTCAAAACCATTGCAGCTATTTTTGTTTGTTATTTCTAGGCCCATGAAATTTGTCGAGTAACGCACAACTAGTGCGGACATCCAAGCTATAGAAAACCGAACACATAAATTACAAAGTAAGAAAATTGGACAAATAGATGTCGAGTTAATTTCTTTATATGATGTAAAAGACCAAAATACCCATCACTTAACGTAACTTTCTGAACGACTTAAGGCAAGGGAGAGGGTTGGCCACGTTCTTAGTTAAAGGGAACTATTACCATTCACTTGTCTTTCTCTCTCATCTTTATCCATCAGAATCCGGGCTACAAATCGGTCCACACCCACAACTCCTTGACGTTGACAAATAAAAGCTCGTATATATAATAAGAACTACAAAAGAACATCGATACATATTGTAAAAAAAAAGAATAAACACGTCTTCGAAGTGCCATACTCACGAACCAACACGAGTCATTTGAAATGCTATCGATAGCCACCTCTCTTAAACAACTTTAGATCACACATAGAAAAAAAGTCATATGCTAATTTAACATCAAACACATTGATAAAGACTAAAATATGCTAATTTAACATCAAATACATTGATAAAAACTAAAAATACTGTGACGTTAAGATAACTATATCGATAAAATTGTCTATGTGGCTTAATCTGTCCTAATAGATTAAGAATGTTTTCGTTTAGGTTGTTTATTATAGATGTAGGTAACCTGTTTTTAATTGAGTTTGGATTTTTTTTTTGTCTTTATGTGTAAAGCTCGCTCTCGAAATTACTGAATAAGTCACTTTCTATATAATTAAGCCACTACCAAATAGTGATAAAGTCACTTTCTATATAATCAAGCCGCTACCAAATAGTGATATATAGCTGACCGAATAAAATGGGAGTCTCATTAAGGGGGTGTTTGGGAGTGGTTATGTTTTTAACTTATGCTTATTTGCTTATGTGGTGAGGAAAAACAGTTTTTAAAAAATGTTTGTTAAAAATTGAGGGTAAAAAGGTAATTTGGATAGATAAGGAAATAAGGAGAAGTAAATAAGTAGGTATGGATTGACTTATCAAAAACAACTTATTTGTGGTGAGGAGAAGCAAATAAGCACTTTTGATTTTTTCTATCCAAACACTCCAAACTGCTTATTTGCGGTGGGGAGAAGCTATAAGCAAATAAGTCAAAAATATAAGCACTCCCAAACACCCCCTAAGTCATTATACCGGTAACAAACATTTAAATCTTTGGTACATAAATAAGAATTTTTTCAAACGGTGGCACCAGTTGACTATAATAAACAAATATAGAGATAATTTCATAAAATCGTTATTGGTCTTGTGGTTAGTTCCTTGCTTTTCAAATCAAGGTCTCATGTTTGAGTCTTGTTATTGCAATTTTTTTTAGAAATAAAGCTAGAAACTAAGAAAACAACTCTAATAGGACTCCAACCCGGGTCTTTTAAGTGAAAGAAAAATCTTACAAAACAAACTCAATCAAAGAAAAACGTGTGTTATTATTATAGTCTTAAAATATATACCGTGACATACAAAAAATTGATACGATTGCATCTTTCGCAAACCTAAATTAATATCTAATTTTTTTAAAATATAATACAGTGACATGTGGCACCAACGGTATTTTTGTTATCAAATGTTACAAGATTAACAATTTTTTTTAATTTTTATTATGGGAATAAAGAAGAAAACGAGTACGAGTGGAAGAAGAAAAAGCCGTACATCATCGTTGTCTATCGGCGTCAAGCTGCGATCCCCACATCCTGATTTTAAGCTGCAACTCCGTCGCCGCCGTTAAAAACCTAACATTCTGAACCGGCGTCAATATCTCCACCAACCGCTCCGCCGTCCTCGACCTCAACATATCGGCGTTCCCTAAAACCACCTCCATCTCCCATCTCAATGTCTCCATCACCGATTCCATATCCGCCGTGTCGTACTCTCCATCCACCGGCATCTTCTCCCTCCTCGCAACCTCCACAATCGGCGGCGCCGCCACACTTTCCTGAATCGTCGCCAATTCGTTCTCCAGCTTCCTCTCCCCCGTCCTCGTCTCCGATCTCAACACCTCCAGTCTCTCCATCTGCTCCTTGCTCATATCATCCACAGATCCGCCTAAGATCCGAAACGCCAATCCAGGTTTAAATCCAGCGATCCAGAAGAAACTCTGTTCAAAAGGCGAAAACCACGGCGGCGAGAACACAAGCGAGACGTCTAGATTCGCGATCCGAGATTTCTCCTCGTAGTACTGCTGGTAATGCGCCAGAACGCGAGCAATCAGATCGCGGAGATCTTCATCGCGTGACTCATCGCCGCTTCGCAACGCCGATCGGAGCTCTTCGAGGTAATGTTCCTGACGAACCAACCATCCTTGAAAGAAATTGTGAAATTCTTTTACACTTATGTTAGCTGTTCTTCGTGATTTGGGCTCCATTGATGATTGATTCACCTAGATGGCCGGAAAACTCGATTGAGCGATTGGGAAACTTATATGGTGGCGGTGGAGGAGATATTTAGGGTGGTTAATCTGGGTCGTTCTAGAATCCGATGAGTACAAGTGGAAGATGGAGGGAAGAGTGACAGATGGCGAGAAGGAAATCAAGGCACGAGTGACACGTAAGCAGCTTATCCACTGCGCACTCTTTTCTTTACATTTTTTTTAATGGGAAAAGACAAAAGAAAATCTATAAAAAGAAAACCAAATAGCTTTCGAGCAACGGTAAGGGGCTGTTTGGTTGGTTTTCCATTAAGTTCTGTATGAATAAAGTTGTCTGTGTAGATTAATCTGTCTGTATAGATTGGAAATGTTTTGTTTGGAAGGGTGTTTTCATAGATGGAAGAACCATGTTTTTTAATTGGAAGAGACTGAGTTTGGACAAAACTTGGCTTTCTGCATAAAGCTCCCTTCTAAAAGCTTAATAAATAAGTCACTTTTTATATCATTAAGCCACTACCAAACAGTGATGTATAGCTGACTGAATAAGCTATATGTCCCATTAAGCTGCTAACAAACAGGCCCTAAGTCGAGCTCAGTTTCTTAACCTAGTAAAAAAGCATGTCCAACATTTATGTTAAAATAGAAAATAGAAAATAAAGTAAATTGTATTTTTGGTCCTGTGGTATGTTGATTTTCTCACTTTTGATCCCTATAAAATTTTTATTGCAAGAAAAACCCTGTGGTATGCAAAAGTGCTCGGTTTTGGTCCCTCAGGCATAACACCGTTAGATTGACTCTGTTAAAACTCAGGCCCGTGCATTAACAAGTTCTATGTGTTCATTGGAACAGGGCCCCCATTTTAACAGGGCTCAAATACATACATACAGGCCCAATTTCTACAATCACCGCCTCCAATTTCTGAAAAAAGGCGGACTACTACTCCCACGAATTAGCCGCCTCATCTTATTTGTGCTTCAATTTCAACGATTTACAGGGAAAATGATTGTCGATTACGATTCTCAACGATTATCTATTGACGATTCCATTGTTAAACGGCAAACTATTTCATAACGGGAACAACCTCTTAAATTCACATCGGCACATCCACAATAGGTAAATCGAAATCGTAATTCTTAAATTCCTTGTTCCTACTATAATCGACAATCAATTAATTTTGGAGTTTGGATTGATTTGGGGCGTTTTCAGATTTGGTAACACAATATTGGAGATTTCAGATTTGGTATCACAACAACAGGGCCGTTGTTTTGCTGTTTGAGATGTGCGATTTTAGTTTCACAAGCTAAAGTCCTCAATCTTCTGTTGGCATCTCCAATTGCACTTTTGTTGTTTGGGATTTGCCAGTTCAATTTAGTTTTTCACAACTCACAAGTTTTACACAAGTAGGTAAATTTTAATACTTTAATTGTTTAATTTCAATTTCATTTTTCACTAGTTTTACACAAGCCGTTTGGGATTTAGGGTTTAAGGTTTGGGATTTAGGGTTTAGAGTTTAGCTATTTCATTAATCATTATTTCAATTTCATTTATATTCTTTAATTTTTAGACTTTAATTTTAGACTTTAATGTTTAATTTTAATACTTTAATTGTTTATCTAAATATTTCATTTTGATTTTTACAGTCCTCAGTTGTCAAAACTCAAAAGCTTTGGGACTTGGAAGTTTGGAGAACCAAGAATCCATATCAAGATATCATTATTGGTCTTTCAATCCAGGTTGTTTTGTTCATTTATAGCTTTTTAATTTTACGTATTTGAGTTTGGTTATGTCTTATAGGCTATGAACTTTTATAATGTATTTCTTTATTACTCGTTTTATCGTCCAATGTGTGACAGGCCCCTAAAAAGTTAGGAACGGCCCTGAAAACCCCCCATGTGCAAGTCACATGAGGGCATTTTAGTCTTTTTACTTTATTTCTTTTGTTTTTCACTAAAGACCAAAAAAAACCACAGGGGCCAAAATGCAATTTTCTTTTACTTAAATTTATAATTAAAAATGAAACAAATATTATTATTATTATTATATATATATATATATATATACACACACATATCATCATCATCCATCATCATCCCCATCGAAGAAAACCCTCATCATCATCCCCATCGGAGAAAACGAAGATGCCAATGAACACAAAACATATTATCATCATCCCCATCACACTATACATTAAATCAAGACCCTAAACACATAAAATCAAAAAATAAATATATATCTGAATCTCTCTCTCTCTCTCTCTCTCTCTCTCGGAACACCAAACACGTCTGTTAATATGAATCTACTAACCTAAACAAATCTGGTGGGTTCCTTGTGCAGAACAGAATTAGAACAAAAAAATCAACCACCACCCCACCTGAATCTGTATCGTCTTCTCCACCGACACCCACATGAACTCATCGTCTTCTTCAAACCCATCGTTTTTGACCCAGTTCCAATTGACGACCTAACTAAAATTTTCGACCACAAAGTAAAAAATCAGACCCAAAACAAAGAAATAAAGACGAAATCGGCTAGAGACAAGGATTAAGCATATCAAATCGATACTTATTGCACCAACAATTTCAGAAAACCCATCTCAATCAGGATTTGAGGAGTGACAGATCAGGGCAAAAATGAAAATTTTCTGTTCATGAACACAAACCTTTTCTTCTAAATCTTCTGTTGTACCTTCTCTTTAAAACTAATTTCAAAAATCTTTGTGACTTTGTTCCTGCTTCGTCTATAAATTTCGACCGGAGATCCCAATCAGGATTTGAGGAGTGGCAGATCTTGTTAGTTAGGAGAAGATAGATCTTGGGGATAGGAAGGGAAGAATGGCAGTAGCGTTCCCGACGATGATCGGAGCATAGGGAGGGTTTGATCGAAAGTTTGGGCCGGAGACATGAGTCTCTGGTTTGGTTTCTATATGTGTGTATTATATATATATATATATATATATATATATATATATAATATAGTAAACTATAAGTTTAGTCCCTATGGTTTGTTGTTTTTAGTAAAAACCCAAAAAGTAAGCAAAAGACCAAATTGCCCTCATGTGCAAGTCACATAGGGGGTTTTAACAGAGTCAATTTAACGGTGTTATGTGTGACACCCCAAAAACAGGGTCAACAAAAACTTCCATAAAACGGAAGAGTGATATATACAATGCCATTGCACGAGCTATTAAAAGGGAATATACATATGCCTGTTTACAAACAAGATGTAATATTGACTACTAAATGACAACCGACTAATCTAATCTATACTATAGAAATAAGATTACAAAAGGTGTCATAATTAGTCCGGTTTGATCTTCTATCTTTGGCATCTCAAAATATCCCCATGCTCACAATTCCCCAACTATGCCTTCTTAAAGATGGCACCACTAGAACCTGTGACACACATTAAATGTAAAGCCCGTGTCCCGGTACTTTTTTTTTTGTTTAAAATTTTAATTAATTAAAATGTTTTCCTTTAATTGCTTTTAGTTGTTGGTTTAGTGTCGAAAAGGACCGAAGTGTTAGCACATGTGTCTTTTGTTGTAGAGTGTGAGTTAAGTCGTAGTTAAGGGGGGGCCTAATGTGGAAACTCTAACCTCAGGGACTGTTTGTGCCTTAGTGGTAATTATTGCATGGGATCGGCCCATGGACCGATCCCTTCTTCTTCTTCTTGGCTCACTTTCTCGCTAAATCAACCACACAACACAAAACCCTATCTTTTCTTATCCTTGCTCACGACTGCCGCTGCCACTATCGAAGCTATTCTTTTCCTTGCCGCTGCCGTCGCGCACCACAAAACCAGCAGCAGCCGCCGCTAGCAAACTCCGGCGAGAGAGGGAGGGAAGGTGAGAACGAGTCGGAAGCCGGAGTCCAGCACTCCTGCTGCTGGACCGTCGCCGATCGGTACGTTCCTATGTTTTCTTCTTCCTTTCTTTCGCTGTCACGGAGTCACCACGAAACCACCACCGCCACAGCGACCATGGCTGCCGGCAACGTGCGTGGCCACCGTACACCACCGCCGCAGTGGCTGGAGGGTACAGGTGGGTCGGGGCCGAGTCGGGGGTGGGGGAGAGCGTGCGTTGTTTATTCTCGTCGGTTTAGGCACCGAACCGCCACCACCACCGGGGTGGCTGCCGCCTGCTCGCCGCCGCCGGCCACCGCTGCCTGAGATGGCAGCATGTGGTACTTGGGTTAGTTTAGGCATTGATCGTTTAGTTGGTTGAACCTTATTTAGTAAATCTAAACGCAAAGAATTTAAACCCGAATCCAAATCGTGATTTTATGTAATTTCTATGTGCGCGGTCCAGTTTTCGTTTGATCATAATTTTTCCGTCGAAACTCCGATTGAGCCGAAACTGGCGCCCACGCTTCGAGCTCGGGACCGGGCACGTTTTCTGTGTTTTAGCGGAAAACTGGTTCGGCCTCGAGTTGGGAGAAAAAGTGGTCGCAAGTTCTGCGGTTCGTCATTTTATGTAAATTTTCTGGAATCTGTCTCGGTTTTTGCGAAAGCCGTAACTTTCTGTTCGTAACTCGTTTTGGGGTGAAATTGGTGCCCAGAGTTCCCTATTCGAGTTGGGAAGGTTTTTCGTGTTTTGCCGAAAGTCTGATTAAACCCGTAGCTAGGCTGTTTTGGACTGTTTACGAAGGCTGGACCGAAACTGGCAGTTTTGGTAACCGTTCGTTTTTAATTCATAATAAATTGTAGAAAAATCGTTAGGAGGCGTATAATATGTCCTTGGAACCCTAACTCAGAGGACTTTCTAGCCATGAAATGATATTAGGATTTTTCTGGATTTAAGGGGGTCGAAACAGGTCCCGAACAGACCTGTTTTGTGTGAACGGAAATTAGTTTTAGTGACGGTTTAAGCGTGTGTCGTGTCATAGGGTCCGGGTCTCGTATTGACACGTTTTAACATGCGTTTAGGTGCTGGAAGGTGACCGTAATTGTGAAGCTTGATTCGTGTTGATTAAGCTAGGCGCGCATCTGAGGTGAGTTCTCTCACTGTGTAGTTAGGAGTTGTATGCATGTCGTAATAGTTTGCATGTACTACTGTCTTTGTGGTGTGAACTAGTTGTTGTGGTGTGTAATATTTGATTGGTTTGAATGTTTGGTGTAAATGTGTTACATTATAATTCGGTGGGACCGAGGCCTCGATGGTACTGAGGTGTTGGTTACATTACAATTCGGTGGGACCGAGGCCTCGATGGTACTGAGGTGTTGGTTACATTACAATTCGGTGGGACCGAGGCCTCGATGGTACTGAGGTGGTTGGATACATAATTACCTGTAGATGTTTACTCGTTTATGTGTCTGTGATGTTGTTGCTTATGTGCGGGTAGGGGTGATGTGTATATAATTCCTACCTGCGCATGTGTTTGAATTCACTAAGCTTCGTGCTTACCCTTTCCCAATAAACTGTGGTTTTAGGTACGAGTGGCTCTAAGGCGTGACGGGTACACACTGGCGCGCGGGATGAGCTGGCTGATATGAGTTTTATTTATTGAACATTGTTTCCGCTGGTTTCTGATTACTTGAACGACATTTATGATTTTGCAATTAATATGTTGGGATTATTTAATGAGTTTTTATATATAAAGCGTTTAAATAAAATTTTAAATTTCCATGAAATTTTGGGATGTTACATTAAACAAGCAACAAGTGTTAGGCTTGGAATGCCTAGTGAGTCAACATTTAGTAAAGCATGCAGTTATTTCATATAAAGATCATCAACTTGATCATTCACAAATCGGACTCTATGGGGGAGACCCAAACACCAACCCGAGTTACATCATCTTTGAAGATACACCTTAGCGTCTACCTCCAAGGTAACGCCTCAAGGCCCGGCACATCGGGACTACCTATATGGTATAAATCCCGAAGGCGTGGATCGATACACAAACCTCCAAGGTAAGTGCCCAAGACTATATCTTCCTAATGCCTACTTAGGGACTCCTCCAATTTGTGAATACCAACAAACAACTACTCCAAGCAGTTCATAATGCCATACATTTACTTCAATAAAGACAGTCCAACTATCTCTTTAAGCATGTGATTTCTACACACAAGAAATTCTCAAATTATTCACATACATACAAGTACCATTATGAATTTATTGTTTAGCATAGAACATACACCAAATCTGCATATTAAGTCACTTTTAACATAGTCATAATTTCTTCATTAAGACATAGCTTAATCCATTAAGCTCCAAACCCTAATATTTAGGTTTAACCAATTCCAAATGATTACCATAATAAAATATACAATTTCAAATAGAATAACATACTACATCACCTTTATCTTACCATTAAATCCCTTTTTAATTTCCTCTTTAGAGAAATAATAGCTTATTGGCTCAAGATATACTTCAAGGTAAACTTGTTAGAAATAATTGAAATGATAGAGTAAATTATGTATCAAGTATACTTTTGAATTCAGATTATTCACCTTAGAAGATTTGTGGTAAAATCCCAAAACCTTAGATGGAGTGGGTGGAGTTGATTCTTGAAGAGTGAGTAAAAACCTTGCACTATGATGAAATTGATCACCTAAGATCCAACATAAGTGTTCATAAACACTCCCAATAACTAACACTTAATGGAAAGAAGAAAGATTAGCGAAACCCTACCTTTTTGGAAGAAGAACTCGGCTGCCAAAGTGTTCTGATTTCATAAAATAAGCTAGAAACCCGAAACTCTCCTTTTTATACTAAAATAGGTCGGCGGCGATTGTGACATGGCGATAGTGACACTGTCACTATCGCCGGGGCACTCTCGCTCAACTCCCCCCCCAAACTCTCGGTACAAAACGAGCGATTGTGACCATGCGATAGTGACACTGTCACTATCGCCCAAGGCATTGTAAAGCCCGTGTCTCGGTATGTATTTTCTTTTTATATAAAATCCTCTCCTGTCGCTTTTATAAGCTTTTGTTTTATTTACCGAATTGTCGAGGTTGACCAAGTGTGTAATAAGCTTTAAAATTTTTTACTTTGTGCCAAGTGTTGAATCTAGAGGGGCTAATCTTGGCTTTTAAGTAAAATGAACATGGGTTTCGGCCCATGCAAAGCAAAGAGCCGAACCCCTCCTCTCCCTTATTTCCTTCTCGTTGATCTTCTACGGCCACGACCCATTTGACCTAAACCTTAATTCCTCCCTCCCCTTGGTAGCCGCGATCACCTCCCCTTGTGTGTAGTTCGGCGCCGGAGAAAAAGAAAAGGCGGAGAGAGAAAGACAAGAAAGAAAGGGGCGCCGGAGCCACCTGCTGTTTGCCGGAGCCTGCTGTTCTCCGGAGTTCGTGAGGGAGAGAATCGGGCGCAACTACGTGGCATCATCGAAGGTAAGTTCCGTTCTTTCGTTTTTGTTTTCCTTGTCTCTCGTCGGTCTCCTCCCGAGACAGCCGCGACGCGGCGGCCTTGGCCGCTGTAGGCGGTGGCTACTGTACCACCACCGGAGATGGTGGTGTGGTGGTGAGCCTTGTGGGGTTGCAGTAAGACGATCGATAAAGAGAGAGGTCTGAGGTGCGAGAGGGGTGCGGAGTGTGTGTGTGTGCGTGCGGGATTTTCGCCGGAGGGCTGCCGCCGGCCGCCGCCACCGGCAACCACCACTACCGGAGGTGGCAGTGGGTGGTGCGTGGCCATGGCCTGACATGAATCACCGTTGAACCCTGAAACTGTGACTTAATCGATTAAGCCGAATCGTGCAAACCGTTTTTATAAATCGTGATTTTATGAAAATTCTAAGTGTACTGTCCAGTTTTCGCGTGATCATAACTTTTCTGTCGTAACTCCGTTTGAGCCGAAACTGGCGCCCACTGTTCAAGTTCAGGGTCGGGCACGTTTTCCGTGTTTTAGCGGAAAACTGGTTCGGTCTCTAGCTGGGCGAAAAAGTGGTCGCAAGTTCGGTGATTCGTCATTTTATGTGTAAAATTCTGGAATCTGCCACTGTTTTGTGTAGACCATAACTTTCTGCTCGTAACTCGTTTTGAGGTGAAATTGGTGCCCAAAGTTCCTCGATCGATTTGGGAAGGTTTTTCGTGTTTTGCCGAAAGTCTGATTAAGCCCGTAGCTAGGCTGTATTGAGCTGTTTGTTCAGGCTGGACCGAAAACTGGCAGTTTTGGTAATCGTTCGTATTTAATTCATATTTTAATTGTAGAAATATCGTTAGGAGGCGTATAATATGTCCTTGGAACCCTAACTCAGAGGACTTTCTGGTCATGATATAATATTGGGGATTTTCTGGGTTTAAAGGGGTCGAAACAGGTCCCGAACAGACCTGTTTTGTGAGAGCGGAAATTAGTTTTAGTGACGGTTTAAGCGTGTGTCGTGTCATAGGGTCCGAGTCTCGTATTGACACATTTTAACATGCGTTTAGGTGCTGGGAAGTGACCGTAATTGTGAAGCTTGAATTGTGTTGTTAAGTTGGGCGCGCATTTGAGGTGAGTTCTCTCACTATACTTAATATCGGTTGTTTTATCATTGCTGTAGCACGTGTGTGGTAGCTTTATGTGATTTTGTTGTGAACTAGATAGCGGGGTGCCTAGTTGAGTTTATGATGTCATGTTAACTCGGTGGGACCGAGGGTCCGGCGGGGCCGGAGGTTTTATACGCGGGGCGTAGAGACTCGGTGGGACCGAGGATTCGGCGGGGCCGAGGATGTTATCATGTGGTCGGTGGGACCGACTTGTGCCTTTTAGGTGGGTGGTTGTGGATATACATGTTTATGATTTGTTCGTAGACCTGTATGATCGTTTATGTGTCGCTATCTGTTATAGGGGTAATGTGGAATAACTGTGTTATCTATAGTGGTTGAATTCACTAAGCTTCGTGCTTACCCTTTCCCAATAAATCATTGTTTCAGGTGCGGGTAGCTCCAAGGCGTGACGGGTACACACTGGCGCGTGGAAAGAGCTGACTATTTTATGATCTTCTTTTTAAAAAAAAAACAATTATTCCGCTGTTTATTGTTCGTAATAATTTCATTTAGTGGTTTGCAAATGAAACGATTGAATTATTAGATGCGTTTGTATTAATGAAGGGTTACTTTAAAATTTTAAAATTCCTTGTAATTTTTGGGACGTTACATGCATACTCGCTAGAAACCAACATGCCTGAAAGTTAATACTTGCGGTACATTTCCAGCGATTGTGACACCCGCGATAGTGACACGGGCACTCTCGCCGGTCACTACCGCCTAAAGGGTACCAAGTCTCATTTGATCCCCCTTTTCAGTCCTTGATCAGATTCTAACGAGGTACAAGTCATGCTATATCAATATAATACTTGAACATGCAAAAATAATTACATAAACCACCCATAACGAAATTCGGGGTGTTACATTATGCCTGAGGGACCAAAACCGAGCACTTTTGCATACCACAGAGTTTTTCTTGCAATAAAAACTTCCTAGGGACCAAAAGTGAGAAAATCAACATACGACAGGGACCAAAAATGCAATTTACTCTAGAAAATAGAAGGATGTTAACAACATTTTGTTTTTAACCGTTAGAGTAAATTGCATTTTTGGTACCTGTGGTTATATGATTTTTTTGAAAAGAGTACCTGAACTTCAATAAGTCAAAGATTGGTCCCTGAGTTGTACGATTTTGCTCCAAATGTAGTCCCTAGTCACTAACCCCGTCTATTTGGTCCGTTAGTGCCAGGGATAGTTTCGTCCATACAACTTTTCCCTCCAAATGTAGTCCCTCATAAATGTGTAAAAGTGATTTCCACATTTATCTATTATACATATTAAAGTAAAAATTAAGACATGATTCATGAAAAAACTCTTAATTATATTTATATTCTTCTTTTTATTTTAATTTAAAATTAACACAATAATTACTAATTTTTTTATTTTCTTGTTTTTTAAAATTTTCTTTATAAATAAATTAAAATAATCTAATATATAAAACTATATATATAATCTGTAATTTATTTATATAAATACATATATAAGGGTAGTTTTATTTGCAAACCACTTTTATTTTGCAAATCGTACAAAGCATCGTTTTCATTGGATAAGTTGATGAAATTGATTCGTGAAATTGTTTAATTTGATAAAATTGTTTCATATCATTGTTTTCTTGATGAAATTGTTTCATATAGTTGTGTTTTTCATGTAAAAATTAGAAACTTTTATCAGACTAAGAAAAATACATGAAACAATTTCACCAGAATAAGAAAAATACATAAAACTACATAAAAAACACAAATATATGAAACAATTTCATCAAGAAAAGAATTATATGAAACAATTTCATCAAATTAAACAACTTAATGAACCAATTTTATTAACTTAACCAATGAAATCGATGGTTTGCAAAATAAAAGTGGTTTGCATTTTATCTCTCTCATATATATATATATATATATAACTTATAGACAATCTAAAAAACTCGTCTTGGTGCCGAGGCGTGGCCTTGCCGCTATGTTTTATCCCTTGGCGTCGAGATAAGGCGTGGAGCTCGTTATGGCACGTTATGGCGTTACAAATTTATGTTCGTTCGATTTTTTGAATCTATGTACTTCGAAATTCGATGCGAATTTTCTCATTAGTATCGATTAGAATTTAAAATTTCTTTTGTTCAACGTTTTATATGAATTTAAATTGGCAACAACTTAATCATTATTGTTCAAAACACTGACATAAACATAAACATACACACACATACACACACACACACACACACACATATATATATATATATATATATATATATATATATAGAGAGAGAGAGAGAGAGAGAGGGAGGTTCAAGGAAAAACCTAAAAAAACGGAAAACTGAAGAACACCCTAGGACTAGGAGCCCTTCATCTGGACGGTATGTACTTATGCATACAGGTAAATAGTTGACTTTTTGGTTTTATGCACAAGTGCATTATGCATTTGTGCATATATGCACAAATGCATGTTACAAATAACCTGTATGCACAAGTGCATACCGCCCAGATGAAGGGCTCCTAAGGTGTTCTTCAGTTTTCCGTTTTTTTGAGGTTTCCCTTGAACCTATATATATATATATGTATATATGTATGTATGTATTATATACATATTTGTCACTTTAAGTCATGTATTGGAAAACGCCATAGTCTCGCTGTAACTTGTAAGACTTAAGGTTTGAACTCGCCGCCACGCCACACCTCACGCCATTTAGAAATTTGCTTATAGGATGATTGTAACAAAATTAAAAATTTATTATTAGTAAAAAAATCTACCAGTAATTGATAAAACATTTCATTTTTCTATTCATAAATATTTTAATATAATTTTGATGATAAATTAAAAATAATTAATTGATTATATTTTTATTTGCTCCAATATATATACATGAAGAATTAATAAAATCAAAAATATTTTTATTATATTTTTATTTGCGCCAATATAATGATTTTTAATTAATAAAATAAAAAATACACAGATTGGTCCCTGAGTTATATGACCAGGGACTACATTTGGAGGGAAAAGTTGTATGGATGAAACTACCCCTGGCACTAACGGACCAAATAGACAGGGTTAGTGATCAGGGACTACATTTGGAGCAAAATCGTATAACTCAGGGACCAATATTTGACTTATTGAAGTTCAGGTACTCCTTTCAAAGAAATCATATAACCATAGGTACCAAAAATGCAATTTACTCTAACAGTTATGCTATCTTGTATGCTAAAATAGATCAAAGAAAAAGATAAAAATCTTTAAATTTGGAGAACTTTTTTTTAACATATATGATTCACGTAAAAATTATATATGATTACGCGATTTTTCTCGCCACTATAAGTCGCAACCAAAGTCACGTGTGTCCAGTTTTTGCAGTTAATGTAAAATCACATGTGTTTTTGCACATGATTTGTTGTTTTCTTATTTTCTTAAATAGTTAGCGTTCTCGTTTAAACTTTCCTCTCTCTCTCTCTCTCTCTCTCTCTCTCTATATATATATATATATATATATATATATAGGGTCATTTAAAGGAGAACTAAGTTGTTTGTGGTAACTGTGAGATCCAATGTGAGCCACATATTAGAAAAAAATCTACTGTCATTAGCTTCCCTGTGCCACCCTGTCCCTCCATAACAATTTAACACGTCATTGAGTTTTAATTTAAATAATAATTAACTTTAAAACTTTTTACACATAGTTAACCTTCTTAAATCCCAAACTTTTTACCAATCTCTCTCTCACTCAATTAAACTTAAATATTTATCTTAAAATTAGATTATTACTAGTGTTCGACATCGCGCGTTGCGCGATGATCAAATTTTATGTTAACAAAACTATGAAAATTGTTGTTATTATTTTCATAGATATGGAATATGTTGCAAATACATATACAATGATTTAATTTAAATATTGATTGACTTTAAAATTATTTAGTTAATAGAATTATGAAATATGTTGGATGTGTGAGATAAATTATTAGTAATAACTAAAATTTAAATATTTATATATAACATTAATGAAAGTCGTTTAAAATAAATCATTACAAAAAATAACATAAATTGAAAAATAAAACAAAATACAAAGTAGTAGAAGATATCAGATAACCAAGGCTCGAGACTACAATAAATAAAAATTAAAACATTCAAATTTAGAATAAATCTTCTATACTTATTTAAACGGAAACAACACACTTACAAATTGTTTCAACAATTACCAAATAAAATTACATTATTAAAATTTTGTATTATCATTAAAATAGGCAATTTAAAGAATCTTTATATAAAAAAACAAATAATATGATTATTTCAACAATTGTAATCATCTTTTGAAAAAAATACGACAATACGTGAAAAGTGTAATAAAGTGTTTGTATTTATCAATATTATTAAATTGTTATAACAAAAAAACGTAGAATTCTTTAGATTCTAAGAGATCTTTTTATCAAGAATCCACATTTTTTTGTTTAGTTGTTGACTTTTCTTCCAATATTTTTTTCTCCTTTATGACAATTCCTTAATTTTTTGGTAGTTTGGGTCAAAGTTTGTATTGATGCATGAGTCACGTGAACACGATTACATAGCATTGTCAATCCGTTTTCACTTTTTTTTTTAAAATGTGATTCATCAACTTCATTTTCTAAATTGATTGTCTTGGATACATTGTTAACAATGATATCAATCTCGTTAAATTGTAGGTTGATGTTGAAACTTATAAGTTAATGAAGCAAAAAAAAATTCACAAAATGAAATCGACCTAACTTTTAAAATAATTCAAAATAATTGGAGGTCAAGAAAACAAATTCGAAGAATGTTAGTCAGTTTACGTTTTAGTAGAACATGAATTTTTCAAATGAACACTCGAATCAAATCAAGAAACGAATATAAAAACGAAGATTTGTTGTCCCATGCGAGTAATAATGTAATATCAAAATAATCAATACTCAAATGTTTTTTAGCATTGTGGGTTACATTCCGGAAAAGTGACATAAAAATGAGAATTAAGGTAGCAATAAATCACGAAACTACAAAATAGAAAAAATCAATAATACATTGTACTTGAAGTAGTACTCAAATGAAATACTTACATGTAATAATAATATATGTGCTTTGATGATAAAACTCTGATGTTCTTCGACATACGTAGATAGCTTGTTTCCCTTGTCACTTACTACAAAAAAGACAACATAAAAGACACTTGAAGTCAATACAATAACAAATAACTCAACAATGAGCAAATATCGATAACAAAGATTAATCTTTTAACATTACAAATTTAGGAGAGAAATGTGTTAGAGGGAGAAAGTGAAAGGTAGTTTGTTGAATGACAAATGGTTAAAACACCAATAACATAACAAAAGAAAACACTTATGTTTAAATAAGGGAAATGAATGACTAATTAAAATAAAGAAAGGAAAATGAATGGTTGATAACATAAAGAAAGGAAAATAAAAAGTCAGTTTACATAAATTACAATAAATTGAATCATTAATTAAAATAAATAATGGAAAACTATTTAATAACATAAAAAGAGGAAAACAAATGGTTAATAACATAAATTGCCATAGATATATAGAATTAATATTAAAGACCCTCATTTATAATAAAAATATAATTTACATATGAGAATGGAAAAGTCTTTAATATATTCTATATTTTAAAAATCAAAAAATTGATAAGAAAAAAGATAATACATTCTATGTATTAGAATGTGTCATATCATCTCTTTAAAACCCTCTTTTGTGGATATAAACACTGCCAAGATGTTACATCATTTTTTGACAATTCTCATTAATATAGATTTATTATGTAAATTAGTCTAATATTGATTAACTTATATATTTATATAGATTTATTATGTAAATTAGGCTATATATTTATATAATAAAAAATTCTAGAAACTTGTAAAAAGAAATGAAATGTTCATTCATTTCATGCTAAACAACTCAAAAACTGAAGAAAGTAAGAACTAATGTTTCCAGTTTTTTCAAGAAATCATATCATCTTTTGATGATTCTCTGTTATATAGATATATAGATAGATTATAATCCTATTAATTTAATTAAAAGATGGTGGTTATTTAATAAAATGTTTGATTAAATTAGTGTAAGAAAAATGAAATTATATTTGTTGATGTTTTTATGTTGTGCAAATAATTATAGTTATAAAATAATAAAGAAAATTAAATATTAAATAAAAAATGTAAGGTAAATAAATTATAATACTATAAATTTAATTAAAAGATGGTGGATTCATTTAATAAATGTTTGATTAAATTAGTGTAAGGTAAATATAAATTATATTTGTTGATGTTTTTATGTTGTGCAAATTATAATAATTATAAATAATAAAGAAAATTATACGTCAAATAATAAATGTAAGATAGATAAAAATTATATTTGTTGATGTCTTTATGTATAATAAAAATAATTATAAAATACAAAGAAAATTAGATGTTAAATGAAAAGTTAAAGTCATTTAATGAGAAGCTAATTTTTTATTTAAAAGAAATTCAAAATTAGGAGAAATTAGGAAAAGGGAAATGGTGGCTTCTCATTATGCCACCTAAGCAACTCCACATTTTGCTTTTATATAGATATATAGATGTAAGGTAAATAAATTATAATACTATAAATTTAATTAAAAGATGGTGGATTCATTTAATAAATGTTTGCTTAAATTAGTGTAAGGTAAATAGAAATTATATTTGTTGATGTTTTTATGTTGTGCAAATTATAATAATTATAAATAATAAAGAAAATTATATGTCAAATAATAAATGTAAGATAGATAAAAATTATATTTGTTGATGTCTTTATGTATAAGAAAAATAATTATAAAATACAAAGAAAATTAGATGTTAAATGAAAAGTTAAAGTCATTTAATGAGAAGCTAATTTTTTATTTAAAAGAAATTCAAAATTAGGAGAAATTAGGAAAAAGGAAATGGTGGCTTCTCATTATGCCATCTAAGCAACTCCACATTTTGCTATTATATATATATATATATATATATTTTTTTCTTACATATTCATTTCGATAAATTTTGTTGTATCTCATTATTTGTAAATATTTTTTTTCTTACAATTCAATTATTCTTTGTCAAATTTTGTTTTCAATCTAAATTTAATTAATCTTGATTTTTCCAATTACAATTAATCTTAATATCAATACCTAAGATTTTTAATCTTATAATTTAATTGACAATTATAATTAAAAATTTATTTAAATTGAATATCTTGTTTTTATAATCATTAGAAAATTGTTTCTTTATTCTCAAACATAAAAAATGTACATATTGTTCATAAAAATTAATCAAATAAAATGTAAACGATAAGTAACAAATTTATGACGACATCAAACATAATAATAAAATTAAATTCATATCAATCAATTTAACACTATAAATAATAAAAAATTGACATAATAATTAAATTGAAAACATTTCAAGTCATTTATTATTGTCATTAAAGTCTTGTCAAACCTACAAAATTAAATATAAATTTTTTAAATTGTCAATCATTATAATCAAAAACATAAAGTTAAAAATAAGAGGAAAAAAGTCGACCTCTTGTGTAGAGCCTATTTTTCCTTCAACTTAGGGGCTGTTTGCCAGTTGCTGAATGATTTAGTGCAAAATGGTTGAGAGGTCAGAATGGTTGAGAGGCTCTGTATGATTGAGTACAGAATGAAATTTGGTTGTTTGATAACTGTTCTGAATGGTAACTCTGAATGACAACAAATTACCATTTTACCCTTCTGTATAAACTAGTAGAACTTTACTAGAGTGAGAAAAAGAACCAATCCAATCTCATCAATTGAACCATTAATGCTTAAACAATGGTATATTTAGAACTTTACTCCATGGAACACAACTATGATGAGAGAGAACCTCTTTCAATTTGAATTACATGAATTTGCAGGTTTGATTGCAAATCTGGAACTTCATGTCCTGTAACGTCCCAAATTTCATAACAGGCAAACAACCATAAATAAGCATTCGAATTACATAAAACTTGTCTTTACATCATCCATAAATCATACTAAACAAAATTGACAGCGGAAGTCTCTAAATTCCACAGCCGAGAGCTATTCTATAGTCATCATAGCCAAAACTTGAAGTTACTCTAAGCTTCAAGTCCTTCTTATCGCCTCCTAGTTCTTACTGGAAGAACCCTTAACATGCTTACCTGAAAATGGTTTAGTTTTGAAAGCGAGGGTTAGACCAAAAGGTCTAGTGAATTCCCTCCGAAAACAACATGTACACAGTATAAAATCGTTTATAAAATATCATCGTAAACCTTAACATAACATCAGGCATGGTACTACACTGTATATAGGATCACATAAACATTCCGCGATCGAGGCCCAATGGGTTACCCTCTCGCCCTCAACCGGAGCCTACGCAAACTCCCCTTCCCGGAGCTTACGCAGACCCCCTTTCTACTCGAAATAGGAGGAAACGAATTCCAACCTACCAGTCTGTCATACATATCCAATAGATCATCAGATCCCGAGGATCTATCTCTGATCCCACAGTGTAGACCGACTCCACATAGCACATCATTCATTTCATAAAATATGCAACCTTAAATCCTTTAAATCATCATTCTCATTTCATCATATCAATAATAAGCTTTCTTAAGTAAGACATGTAGTTCATGGAAAAACATACGTGACAGTTATAAACAGTTCATGCTCGTAAATGAAACCATAATCAGTTAGAAACATTTAACACTTTACGTCGAAAAAAGGTTTAGGGAACTCACCTTGCTTGACGTACAACGCACTTCTTAAATACCTCCAAGCTATACCACACGAACACCTAAGGTAACAGTTTCGCATCAGAAAACAGTTCACCCTTCTGTCTGGAGAACTCAATCCGGACACAGCTATTTTCCGGATACAACTAATTTCTGGATACAACATTGTCCGGACGTAACACTTTTCCAGACACAACACTTATCCGGACGCTAGACTTATCCGGACGCTAGACTTATCCGGGCAAAGCTACCCGGACACTAAGCTTATCCGGAGACTTCAACTACCCGGATACTAAGAAACACCCGGACACCCTTACGGGGCACTTACCCGGACACTTGCAACATATCCGGACACCACCGAACACTGATGTCCGGAAAACGCGGTTGTTCGAACTCAAACTTAATAAAAGTGATCATTAACCCGATTTTTGCCATTAGTTTGATTAGATAACTACAAGGGTTCATCCACTAACTCCAAATACCCAATTTAAACCATAATTACTCCCTTAAATCGGTTTATAGGGACAAAAGCCCATAAGACTCATTTTCAAGAAAATATGGTGAAAACTCAAGAATCATCAACATCCGTCTTAAGAATCCAAAACAATAAGAAGGAGAAGCACCACACTAAATAGAGGAACGAATTAGGAAGTATTACCTTGCAGATTCTAGCTTGATTTCTCTTTTCTCTTGATTTCTTCTCAAACCCTTCTTTCTCTCTTTCTTTCTTTTGCTCCCTCTTTTAGCCGCCAAACACCAACACCAAAATACTGAATTGCAGCAAATAGAGGCTGCCCTAGGGATTGGAGTCTATATAAACATTTCACTAATTGCTAAATAGCCCCTCAACTTAACTTTCATTTCTTTCACAATAGACACAAACCTTATGCATACATGCAAACGAAACCCGGTTGTTACATGTCCCAAAACATTTAGAAATCCAAAAATCAGCATAACATCTGCCCTCAAGAGCAAAATCCAATCAAGGATAAACACAACGAACTGATTAAAAGATCCAAATCGTATAGATGCATCAAAAACACATATGGTTCATAGATATCAACCAAATTGATTCTACAAAGCTGCAAAGTATTACAAACCTAAAACCTTTTAAAATACCTATTTCAAGAAAAAGTTTAGATACACATAGAATAGAGAAAATCGAGAGATTCAGAAGCTTCCAGCAAAGATAATGATTTCAATTAGAACACAACACAAATGCTACAATCGAATTGATGAATTTGATTTACCTGTTGGAGAAGATTAGAGAGGAGGGAGGGAGCGATGACGAAGCCTTCCCCTCTTCCTCCATATTGCTGTTGGGATTTTTTCGATGAACTCAACAGGGATTTTGGTAGGGCAGCGGTGTGGGAGAGAAGTGGGAATGGCAAAAGTGGAAGAAGCTGATCTCTGAATGGTTGAGTGTAGTCTAAGATGCAAAATCGCTCAGAGGTAATTGTAACCATTAAGAGGACAATTTTTTTTTGCCAAACACCACTGACCTCTCACCGATTCAGAGATCAGCTCTGAATGGAACCATTCAGAGCTAAACAATCAGCCCCTTAAACTCTTGAGCTAACAAATCATTATTTCAAAAACTAAATTTCCTAAGTATGTTCCCCTCAAGCCACTATGAATTCACATTGAATATGTACATTTCCAAACTCATTTTCAAATTCACGAAATCTTTAAAAACACTACTTAGTTGTTTTGCGGCATTCTGATACATATGTTAAATACATAACCAATGATAAGTTTATGGTCACTTGGATCTTATTGGTTTTTCCGTTGTTGCATCTTGATCAACTAGAATTGTTTTTTGTTTTGTCAACTAATATTGTTGCTACAAATGTGTCAATTAACTATATAAATGTTTCAGTCACATAACAATGCAACTCCAAATACAATGGTTTGCTTATGATTATTTACCCCAACAAACATAGCAAAATGCCGACAATCATTATTTTTTCTATAAATTGTGTCTAAGCAAACAATATCGGCAAAGATTAGTCATAAATAGTTAAGGATGTTTGGGAGAGTCTGGAATTTAAGAAGGTTAAGGATGTATAAATAGTTTTAAAGTTAATTATTATTTAAATTAAAACTCAATGACGTGTTAAATTGTTAGTGGAGGGACACGAGTGGTATAGGGAAACTAAGGACAACAGATTTTCCCCCACATATTAAGCAATAGATTAGGAAATTATTAATTTTGGTAATTTTGTTTGAAATTTAAATTAAAGGGTATTTTGGGTATTTAAAAATCTCTCATCTCTCCTTTCTCGCATGCCTCTTGCCTCTGGTGATACCAAGATCACTGTGATACCAATGTGATACCAAGATCATTGTGATACACTCTGAAAAAAAGGGACACTGTTAAAAAAAGATATATACAAGTGATCTTCAGTGTGATACCCAAAATACATACAAGATGTATTATGTTACACATTGATACAAGTAACGACTGTGATACCATTAGGATTCTCCTAAGGGGATGGGTCGACATACTTACCCAGATTACATGCAGACATAGGTACCTACAGTGATACCACAGACATAAAGCCGATCGGATATTATCGTCGTTAGCCCAAACCCATCCGATGTTCCCCTAGATACCACAGTGATACCCACAGTGATACCTATTGTACCTAATATGATACCCATACATCAGACCTGCAACAGATATAGATTCAACAAATTTTCCGATCTTCTCCACCAACTCCGGTGATATATTTTTCGCCGGTTAAACATGTTTAACGTTTCTGAAATCAAAACCGAAAGCATCTGAAATCTCTTCGGATCTCAACTCGGCTTTCTCAAGCGATTCCGATGACCGACCGACTTTCAGAAAAAGTTCGTCGAGAATGGCTTGGACATGGGAGCCAACAACGATCCCAACCACGATGGATTCGACGAGCAACAAAGACATTCCGAGATCTATACCTATGACGCGCCATGGTATATCTACGCCGTGAACTCGAGCTTCCGCCATCGCCATTCTTCTTGAGTAGTCGGATGATGCATAGGGTTGAAGAGTCGTCGAAAAATGCAGGGAGCAGTGACTTTTTCTAAAGAAAGAAAGAGAAATTTTAGGAATTAGGTATATGGAGTGAGAGAGAGGGGGGGTTACGTGTGAGAGATTTTAGGAGATATTTGGTGATTGATTAACTTAAATAGATTAAAAACCCAATTTACTAAAATACCCTTTTAAATTAAGAATGTTTTCGTTTAGGTTGTTTTTTATAGATGGAGGTAACATGTTTTTAATTGGGTTTGGAATTTTTTTGTCTTTCTGTGTAAAGCTCATCCTCAAAATTACTGAATAAGTCACTTTCTATATAATTAAGCCACTACCAAATAGTGATATATAGCTGACTGAATAAAATGGGAGTCTCATTAAGACCATCTCCAATGAACCCTCTATTTACTCTCTACCTCTATTTTACTCTCTAAAACTGTAAAACATCTCCAATGAATCCACTATTTTACTCTCTGTAATAGATAAATGAATAGTAACTCTTTAATTATTAAACAATACTATTCATACTCTCTATGTTTTTCTAGAGTAGAAAGAGAATATATTTGGAATACTTCTCTTTTAGAGTAGAAATAGAGTAATACATTGGAGAAGACATAACACATCATCTATTTTTCACGCTACAATAGAGAGTAAAACAGAGAATTACATTGGAGATGCCCTAAGTCATTATATCGCTAACAAACATTTAAATTTTTGATACATAAATCAGATTTTTTTTAAACGGTGGCACCTGTGGACTATAATAAACAAATATAGAGATATTTTCATAAAATAGTTATTGGCCCGGTGGTTAGTTCCTAGCTTTCCAAATCAAGGTCTCATATTTGAGTCTGTTATTGCAATTTTTTTAGAAATAAAACTAGAAACTAAGAAAAAAACTCACTCGAACCTGGGCCTGAAAAAATCTTCCAAACCAAACTCAACCAAAGAAAAACGTGTGTTTTTATTATAGTCTTAAAATATATATATGGTGACGTACAACAAATTGATACGATTGTACTTTTTACAAACCTAAATTTTTTTAAAATATAATACGTTCACACCACTATAGGTCCCGCCCATGACATAAGAGGGTGTTTGGGATTGCTTATTTTTTTGACTTATTTGCTTATTGCTTTTTCTCCCCACAAATAAGTTATTTTGAGTGTTTGGATTGAAAAAAAGAAAAATGCTTATAACTTTTCCCACCACAAATAAGTTGTTTTTGATAAGTTATTCCATTTTAACTTATTTAAAAGTGCTTATAACTTATTTGTTCAAATTACATATTTACATCCAACTCATTTTTATCATTATATAAGTTTATAAGCACTTTTAAAAATAAGCATAAGGCCATGAGTACCAGTACCCAATGAACCCAATGAACCCACTTGCCACCTCAGCGTCACATCAACTTTTCTCTTTTCTACCCTCCTTAGGCCTTCCGTACCCCAGCGGGGAAGGGGCTCGGGATGGGGGATGTGGCAGCGGGGTGAGGGCGGGGTTGGGCTACGGCCCGGGATGGAGTTGCGGGGCGGGATGGTGAGCGGGGTTGGGTTCCCGAGCCATCCCGAGGGTTTTATAAAAAAAAAAAAAATTTTAATTAAATTTTTAAAAAAATAACCGTTGAACGGCTCTTTCTTAAAAAAAAAAAAAAATTCTCAATTTAATCCCACTATATATTTAACCCTCAACCTCTTATTTCTCACACCTCTCAACCTCTTATTTCTCACACCTCTCAACCTCTTATTCTCTCAACCTCTTATTTCTCACACCTCTCAAACTCTCTCAAATTTTCTCAACCTCTATATATTAAACAATATGGATTCGCCACAACCCGGTTCACCAACCGCATCATCATCATCCGTAGACACCGACGAGTTGTTGAATCTACAAAGGGAAATTTTTCGACATGCTGCACAATCGCTGTATGGTAGCACCGCCTCATCGTCAACAAGAGAGAGACACAACGCGCGGCAAATGTTCGAGAAGTCATAAACCGGGAAACTCATAATAACCTTCGGTCGGATTTGGTCGAACATATTTGGCGTATCCAAGTTCCCAACAATGACGACGAGTAGATTTTTAAATTTATTTTGTAATTTTTAATTTTTTAATGAATGATATGAATTTTAATTTTTATTATTTATCTTATTTTTATTTATTAAATATATATATATATATATATATATATATATATATTTATTTTGTTAAATAATTAAATGTATAAATAAAAGAATTAAAATAAATGAGGTGGCAAAGGGGTTTGAGGGAATGGGGTACGGATGTTTAGGGATCGTGAGGGATGGGGTGAGGGATGGAGGAAAAGCTGATGTGGCGCTGACGTGGCAGGGAATCTTTCACAGATAGGAGGGATGGGGTACTGATGGCCTTACCCAATCCTTACCCAAAAGTGGAGTACCAGTACCCAATGAACCCACTTGCCACCTCATCTTTTTTAATTCTTTTATTTATACATTTAATTATTTAACAAAATAAAAATATTTATATATTTTTTAATAAATAAAAATAAGATAAATAATAAAAATAAAAATAAAAATTCATATCATTCATTAAAAAATTAAAAATTACAAAATAAATTTAAAAATTACAAAATATTAAAAATCTACTCGTCGTCATTGTTGGGAACTTGGATACGCCAAATATGTTCGACCAAATCCGACCGAAAGTTATTATGAGTGTCCCGATTTTTGACTTCTCGAACATATCTAAACATATCCGGTGTATAAACCGGGTTGTTGCCAAAGTAGTCCCGCAAAAGCCGCTCGTTTGCAGCTACCCGACCTCTTTCTATGTTCCCGGCCCTCGGTTCTCTTCTTGACGATGAGGCGGTGCTACCATAAATTAATTTTGCAGCTTCTCGAACCAATCCTACAAAAATTTCCCTTTGATGATGCAAGTACTCGTCGGTGTCTATGGATGATGATGATGCGGTCGATGAAGCGGGTTGTGGCGAATCCATATTGTCTAAAATTGAAGAAATAAATGGAAGAAAGTATAGAGAATGAAAGAAAGTATAGAGTTGTTTGGTGTGAAAAAATAAGATGGTATAGGTTAATATATATAGTGTGTATAATTTGAAAAAAAAATTTTTTTTTTTTTTGTAAAATAGCCGTTTTACAACAGTATTGTTTAAAAAATATACAAAAAAAATTAAATCACAACGGGTTGATCGGGTTGGTGAACCCGGTACCCGATCACCCCCTTACCCGTGCCCGATGAAACCTGCTGGAGCCCGATCACCTACCCGATCACCGCTACGCATGGCCTAAGTTGTTTTAAATAAGCAATCCCAAACACCCCCCTAAATATCAAGTTTATCGTCCAATATATCGTAATTCCATATAAAAAGCCGTCCATCATCGTTGTCTATCGGCGTCAAGCTGCGATCCCCACATCCTGATTTTAAGCTGCAACTCCGTCGCCGCCGTTAAAAACCCAACATTCTGAACCGGCGTCAATATCTCCACCAACCGCTCCGCCGTTCTCGATCTCAACATATCAGCGTTCCCTAAAACCACCTCCATCTCCCCTCTCAATGTTTCAATCACCGATTCCATATCCGCCGTATCGTATTCCCCATCCACCGGCATCTTCTCCCTCCTCACAACCTCCACAATCGGCGGCGCCGCCACACTTTCCTGAATCCTCGCCAATTCGTTCTCCAGCTTCCTCTCCTCCGTCCTCGTCTCCGATCTCAACACCTCCAGTCATGGGCGGACCCAACCTTGTGCATACGGTGGCACGTGCCACCGTATCGTTTGTCCGGCGAAGGGTAAAATTTTGTAGCGGTATGAAGAGTGCAACCGTATTATTTTGGAGGGTGCAACCGTATTAAAAAAACTATTAAAATCAACCAAAAATTTCAAAAAAACTCTTAAAATCAACCAAAAATCCCAAAAAAACTCTTAAAATCAACCAAAAAAAACCCCGAAAAGTTCTCTCGAAATCAAGAAAAAAATTTCAATTTTTTTTTCAAAGCAATAGAATTAGGCTAAAACAACATCGGACGATGTGAAATTTTTTTAGGTTCGTCAAAGGTGCCACCGTAAGAAAAAATTCCTGGGTCCGCCTATGCCTCCGGTCTCTCCATCTTCTCCATCTGCTCCTTACTCGTATCATCCACAGATCCGCCTAAGATCCAAAACGCCAATCCAGGTTTAAATCCAGCGATCCAGAAGAAACTCTGTTCAAAAGGCGAAAACCACAGCGGCGAGAACACAAGCGAGACGTCTAGATTCGCGATCCGCAATTTCTCCTCGTAGTACTGCTGGTAATGCGCCAGAACGCGAGCAATCAGATCGCGGAGATCTTCATCGCGTGACTCATCGCAGCTTCGCAACGCCGATCGGAGCTCTTCGAGGTAATGTTCCTGACGAACCAACCATCCTTGAAAGAAATTGTGAAATTCTTTTACATTTATGTTAGCTGTTCTTCGTGATTTGGTCGCCATTGATGATTGATTCACCCAATGAGTGAAAAATGAAAACCTAGATGGCCGGAAAACTCGATTGAGCGATTGGGAAACTTATATGGTGGCGGTGGAGGAGATATTTAGGGTGGTTAATCTAGATCGTTCTAGAATCCGATGAGTACAACTGGAAGACGGAGGGAAGAGTGACAGATGGAAAAACCCTGGCGAGAAGGAAGTCAAGGCACGAGTGACACGTAAGCAGCTTATCCACTGCGCACTCTTTTCTTTACTTTTTTTAATGGGAAAAGACAAAGAAAATCTATAAAAAGAAAACCATTACTTACCGAATACCGAGTAAGGGTAAGCCGAGATCAGTTTCTTAACCTAGTCAAAAAGCATATCCAACATGTTAAAATAGAAAATAGAAGGATGTTAACACCTTTTTTGTTTTAACAATTATGTTATCTTGTATGTTAAAATAGATAAAAAAACAGATACAAATCTTCAAATTTGGAAAACTTTTTTTGTATGCTAAAATCATTGTTCCAAAAGGCCCGCCGCGACAGCTGTCATGGTGCATTGTGGCTCAAGGCTTGTGGCACGCCATGACCTAATGTACGGTCTTTTGAAACACGATATTTGATTTTTCTTTAATGTCTTATTTGCTAGCTTTTAATATATAACATAATTTAACTTGTCTATTACTAGTATTGACACATCGATTAATAGTACAAAACGTATGTTTTTATATATAATATTATATATGATATAAAGATTTGCCACTATAAGTCACACCTTGATAAACGCCCTCGCCGTGGCTCCTAAGGCTTTAGGTTTGGCATCGCCGCCAGCCACGCCCCACGTCATTTAGAACCTTGGCTAAAATTAGAGAAAAGAGGCAAGGAAGACAATATTTTAATCTTTCCTATAATAAGAGACATTGAAGTAATATGTTTATTAGAGATAAATAATATTTTATTGATGTATTGATTATTTTGATAATTTGATCATTGCTACAATCTCTAAAATAGAATAATTGTTAGAGTTGAAAGTGATTCTTTTTAGAGATTTTGATTTTTTAATACTTTATTTTAGAAAAAATATAACATAACTGTTGGAGATGCTATTAGGTTAATTGGGTTGATGGTATTTGAATGATATAATTTAATATTTATTAGGGGTAGTGTATTGATAATGCCGTTTTACGACATTATTTTGATCCCGAAATCGGTCAGTTAGTTGTGAGTTTCCAAGTAAAATAGTAGAATTTGATGGTTTTTGTGAGTAAGTACATGTTTTATGAAAGAATGACGAAGGAAGAGTTTTTAGATCAACTGGAGCAAGTTGGCAACTGTCCTGAGCGAAAAAAGAGAAAGTCAGATTTTGAGACCAAACAGTGCCCTGCGCGCCTGTCTGCGCGGCTCCACACGCGCCACCAGACGCACAACCCTCTGTTCATTCGCACTCCAGTCCTCTGCGCGTCTCAGGGCGCGGCTCCACACGCGCCGCCATACGCGCTGGGCCCCTGAGCGTTTTTATTCTATTTATCGGCTAAGGTTGAGGCATTATTCATCAGTTACGGCTTGTGACTCTTTCTGGGCGATTTTGGGAGTTAAGAGGCGATTTTTGAAGGCAAGTAGAAGGCTAGAAACAGCAATTAACGAGAATCACAAGGCGAATCGAGTACGTTCATCGGCGGCTTAGGCTTTTTCAGGGAGTTCTTAGATTTCATTTCTTAGTACAAGCATGTTTACTTTCATTTCCATCTTGTCATTTCTGAGTTTTGAAACCCCCAATATGAACTAATTCGTTCATGTTGGGGGGTTGGTTTGAATCATGGTTGGATAATCGTTTAGCTTTACAGTAGGTATGATTGATTTAATATAGATGGATGACATGTGTGGAATTGTTCTTAATGCTTGTAATAGTCCGATCAACTATTATTTGATTTTATGAATCTTTAATCTTTGAGAAAAGTTTTGAGGTTTAATTAATTCTTCATGTCTTGGTTGAATCTGAGATAGTAATATGATGATTCATCCTTTGTGGCTTTTAATCATTAATTGTTCAAATACGTTTGTTAAGATCGAAAGATGATACAATGTGTTGAATGATATTGCTATAGCTTGATAGAGTATAGTAATGGAATGTGATTATGCCTGTTATCTTGAAGTTATGTCAATCATATCAAATCTGTTTGCTAAGTGATTGTTTTCCTGAGGAATCCAACCCTCCAACTCTCTCTCTTACCTGAATTAATTAAAGTTTTAATTCGTGTTTCGATAATCAACAAACCAAATCAATTTGCATTCGTCTAATTAATAATCTATACAGTCATTGTGGTACTTGACACCTGGTTCCTTTGGTTCGATACTCGTACTTTCAAAGTACTATTACTTGAGTCGACCCGTACACTTGCGGTAGATTTAGGGGGGTGTAAACCCGCCTATCAAGTTTTTGGCGCCGTTGCCGGGGAACCTGTTTTGTGTGAATATCACCACCAGCTGTAGAAATTATTACATTAGACACCCTGTTTTATTTTATTTTATTATAATCTGCTTTGAAAGTTCATATATTTTTGGGTTTTGAGATTCTATATTCTCTGTTTCAGGTTACCTCTTGGTTTATGCCAAGAAGGAGACTATTTCGGGAATTAGTACCGATTGACCCGGAGATAGAACGAACTGCAAGAGACCTGAGACGACAAGCACGAAACAGAATGGCTGACGTCAACGTCCACGTTCAAGATGATTGGGAAGAGGGGATGCCCATGAACAATGGTCAACCAATTCCAAATGTAAACGCGAACAATCAGAACCACAATAACGCCAATCATGGTCTCAACAACAACGTCAACCATAACGCCAACAATAATGTCAATCACGGTGTTGACAACAACAACAACAACAATGTTAATCATGGCGTCAACAATGGGATCAATCATAATCTCAATCACAACGCCAACAATGGGATTCATCACAATGTCAATCATCCACCACCGCCTCCACAAAGGGTACCAATGAGAAATTTCGCCAACCCGAACATGGGAGCTGCACAACGAGGACCATATGCACCTCCGATAGCTGCTAACAATTTTGAAATTAAGCTTGGTACCATCCAATTGGTGCAATCGAACATGTTTGGAGGTGCAGCAACTGAAGACCCCCGTGCACACTTGCGCGCATTCGAAAAAATATGCAATACTTTCAAGGTGAATGGGGCTGATCAAGATACGGTTGTTTCCGTTTTCATTGAGGGATCGAGCCACTACTTGGGAAGATAATATACCCCCGGGGTCAATTCGAACTTGGAACGATATGGTTACAGCTTTTCTCAACAAGTTTTTTCCACCGGGGCGAACAACTCAACTGTTATCCGACATCACGCATTTCTCGCAATGGGATCAAGAGTCTTTGTACGAGGCATGGGAAAGATACAAAGCGATGCTCAAGAAGTGTCCACATCATGGGTTACAAGAGTGGATGATTATCCAAACATTCTATGTGGGATTGAATCCTCAGTTTAAGAATGACCTCACGGCTGCTGCAGGTGGAGCCTTGATGAACAAGTCCTATGAGGAAGCGGTCGAATTGATAGAGAATTTAGCAGAACACAGCTATTCCACTCCAAGATCCGCTGTTAGAAAAGTTGCAATAGGGATGAGCAAATCGGACCGATTTCCCGAACCGAATCGCGACCGAACCGGTACCATGTATTCGGTCCGGTATTCGGTTCCATATAATCTCCAAATTCGGTATTCGGTATTTCGGTATTCGGTACCGGGATTCTCCCGAAAATACTGAAACCGAACCGGAATTTTAAAAGTCATTCTTTTTATAAAAAAAAACTTAAGTATGCATATCATCTCCTATATAAACTAAACTTATCTTTGCTAATCAAGATATATCATCTTCTAAACTAACCAAACCTTCTCCATAAACCCAAAAAATCGACCCCGCATACATAACCATCAAAAAATCGGTACCCTTACAAACACATCAAAAAATCGACAAAGTTGGGATTCGGGAATTGCTTTGAAACACATTTGAAATATTACGAAGATGTTTTGGTTTGCTATTGGTTTTGATACACATTCGATACATTTTCATATTTTCGGTCCTAAGTGGTACTAGTACCGATTTTCCCGTCCCGAAACCGAAACCGAACCGGTATATACGGTTTGGTTTTCGGTACCACTTTTTAGTCCTAAAAAAATTCGGTACCAACCGGTTCGGTCCCGGTCCGGTCCCGATCTCATCCCTAAGTTGCAAGCGTGCAAGAAACAAAAGAGTTGAAGGCTATAAAGGCACAACTGAATGCACTGACTAATCAAATGAGAGGAGCTGCCATTCAACCGAATGTTCAGAATGATATGGGTGGTCAAGACCAATTCATGAATCCTCAAGACTATCAATCGCCGGAACAAGTTCAATTTATTCAGAACCGGAATAATCGGCCGAGGAATGACCCATTCTCTAACACCTATAATGAGGGATGGAAGCGACATCCTAATTTTTCTTGGAGCCAACCTCAACAAGGCTCGGGCAAGGAAACGATGGGGCAGCAACAACAGCAGCAACAACAGTATGGTAACAATTCTAACTCTTCAAATTCTTTCCAGTCTAACAATGTTTATCGTCCCCCAGGTTACAATCAGAGGAAACATGATGAGGGGCAATCATCAGAAAAGAAGCCGGGTTTGGAAGACATGATGATGAAATTCATGTCAAAGATGGAAGGTGCAGTTGAAGGATTGGCGGGTACGGTGAACACAGTGAAATCAACCACGGATCAAAATACCGCTTCAATCCGAATGCTAGAGAGACAAGTGGGACAGATTTCCGAGGCCTTACAAACTCGACCTCCCGGGCAATTTCCGAGCCAACCAGAAAAGAAGGGGATAGAAGAATGTAAAGCCATCAGCTTGAGGAGTGGCAAACAGCTCGTTAGAGATCCTACGAGAGATCCTTCGCCGGAAAGGAATGACACCAAGGTGAGTGATGTTGAACCGGAGGACATGGAGGAAGAAAAAATGGATAAAGAAATGGTGATGGAGAAGACGGAAAGTGAAAGAAGAAAGGAGAATGCGAATGTTCCAAAGAAAGCGCCTACTAAGCCCGTCACACCATCGGTACCATATCCCAGTAGGCTAAAAGCCTACAAGGATGATGCAAACTTTGCTAAATTTTTAGAGGTGTTTAAAAAACTGCATATTAACATTCCTTTTGCAGATGCCTTAGCACAGATGCCATCCTATGTGAAATTTCTGAAGGATATTCTCTCCAACAAGAGAAAGATCGAGGAACATGCCACGGTTGCACTTACTGAAGAGTGCAGTGCTATCATTCAGCACAAGCTTCCCCCGAAGCTCAAGGATCCAGGGAGTTTTACTATCCCTGTTCAAATAGGCAATTCTGAATTTAGTAAGACTTTGTGTGATCTTGGAGCAAGCATTAATCTAATGCCGTTGTCTATTTTCAGGAAACTTGGGCTTGGAGAGGTGCAACCGACCAGAGTGACACTGCAGCTTGCTGATAGATCAATCAAATACCCGTATGGTGTAATTGAAGATGTGCTGGTCAATGTGGACAAATTTTACCTTCCAGTCGACTTCGTGATCCTCGACATGGATGAGGATAATGAGATACCGTTGATCATGGGTCGACCGTTCTTAGCCACGGGAGGGGCGTTGATTGATGTGAAAGGAGGGAATCTCACGTTGAGGGTAGGAGAAGAAGCTGTTTTTAACGTATTCCGAGCAGCAAAGCAGACAATGCAGTACAGTGAATGCTACCGGGTTGATGTCTTGGAATCTCCGATTAGAGAATCACGTGAAATGCAGTTGGGTCAAGATCAATTGGAAAGTGTGATCATGGGTACGATAGATGGTTCGGAAGTTGAAAGTGTGATGCAACTGAATGCATTGCCAAGTCATAGAGGCCCAAGAAGACCGACTGTTGAGGATTTGGGTGAGCCAATACCCAAGTCTCAACCATCATCTCACACTCCGCCTAAGCTCGAGCTGAAACAGTTACCATCTCATATTGAATATTCATTTTTGGGGGAAAAGGAGACACTCCCGGTTATCATTTCATCCAAGTTGAAAACCGAAGACAAAGAGAAGTTGCTAAGAGTCCTACGTGAGCATCAAACTACAATTGGTTGGACAATAGCCGATTTAAAAGGCTTAAGTCCAACTTTCTGCACACACCGTATAAATCTTGAAGAAGAACACCGACCGGTGGTCCAACCTCAGCGACGACTCAATCCCAACATGAAGGAGGTGGTCCGAAAGGAGATCCTAAAGTTGTTGGATGCTGGAATCATCTATCCAGTACCCGATAGCCCATGGGTTATTCCAGTTCAAGTGGTGCCAAAGAAAGGAGGTGTCACATTCGTTCGAAATAACAACAATGAACTCATACCCTCTCGAACTGTCACGGGGTGGAGAGTCTGCATCGATTATAGAAGGTTGAACGACGCCACCCGGAAACACCATTTCCCATTACCATTCATTGATCAGATGATAGAGAGATTAGCGGGACATGAGTATTATTGCTTCTTGGACGGGTATTCGGGATACAATCAAATACCGATTGCTCCCGAAGATCAAGACAAGACCACGTTTACATGTCCTTATGGAACATTTGCTTATAAGAGGATGCCGTTTGGGTTATGTAACGCTCCCGCAACGTTTTAGAGATGTATGATGGCGATATTTTCGGATATGGTAGAGCGCACCATGGAAATCTTTATGGACGACTTCTCAGTGTTTGGTCAGTCATTCGACTCTTGTTTGTCTCATCTTGAGGCTGTTTTGAAGAGATGCAAGGAAACGAGCTTGGTTTTGAATTGGGAGAAGTGTCACTTTATGGTGACGGAAGGAATAGTGCTTGGACACAAGGTGTCAAAAGAGGGAATAGAAGTGGGCAAGGCCAACGTGGCAGTGATAGAGAACCTCCCATATCCGAATTCTGTCAAAGGGATTCGAAGCTTTCTGGGACATGCCGGTTTCTACCGGCGATTTATAAAAGACTTTTCTAAAATCACTAAACCCTTATGTTCTTTACTCTTAAAAGATGCCAAGGTTGATTTTACTGATGATTGTGTTTTGGCATTTGACAGGTTGAAAAAGGAGTTGATCTCGACACCTATTCTTACAGCACCCGATTGGAGTCTTCCATTCATAGTGATGTGCGATGCGAGTGACACAGCAGTCGGAGCAGTCTTGGGGCAAAGGAAAGAAAAGAGAATGCACGTGATTTATTATGCCAGCAAGACCTTAGATGAAGCTCAAGTTAACTATGCCACAACCGAGAAGGAGTTATTAGCGGTGGTCTGTGCGTGTGAGAAGTTCAGATCGTACCTGGTGGAAGCAAAGGTAATCGTATACACGGATCATTCAGCCTTGAAGTATTTGATGGCTAAGAAAGATGCAAAGCCGAGACTCATCAGATGGGTGTTACTACTCCAAGAGTTTGACTTGGAGATCTTGGACAAAAAGGGGACAGAAAACACGGTTGTAGATCACCTGTCAAGGCTCGAGGGTAATGAGGAAGAGAAGAAGGATAAAACATCCATCAATGACACATTCCCGGATGAGCAATTATTTAAGGTTAGTCATTCTGAACCATGGTATGCAGATTTGGTTAACTTCTTGGTAGGAGGAGTGATGCCCTACAACATGAACTCGCATCAAAAGAAGAGATTTCTCTTTGAGGCCAAGAGGTATTAATGGGATGAGCCGTACTTATACAAGATGTGTGCGGATGGGATGATTCGGAAGTGTGTGCCGGATGAAGAGAAGACCGACATTCTTACTCATTGTCATACATTAGAATGTGGTGGCCACTTCAGCACTGATAGGACGGTGGCCAAGGTTTTACAATCTGGATTCTTCTGGCCATCGATGTTTAAGGAGACAAGGGAATTCATTTCCAAATGCGACCGATGCCAAAGGACAGGCAATATAACGAAGAAGGATGAAATGCCCATGAAGATCTTCATGGAAGTGGAATTATTTGACGTGTGGGGGATAGACTTCATGGGACCGTTCCCAAACTCATACGGGAACGAGTACATTTTAGTTGCGGTCGATTACGTCTCCAAATGGGTTGAAGCAATTGCAACGCCATCGAATGATTCCAAAGTTGTGATCAAATTTCCGAGGAAGCACATCTTTTCACGCTTTGGGGTTCCACGTGCCTTAATCAGTGATGGGGGTAGCCATTTTTGCAACTGGTATCTTGATGCGGTTCTCAAGAAGTACTCGGTCAAACATCGAGTAACCACACCTTATCACCCGCAAGCGAATGGATTGGCAGAAGTTTCAATCAGAGAGCTGAAACACATTTTAGAGAAGACGGTGAATTCTTCACGCAAGGATTGGTCACTGAAGCTTGATGACGCTCTTTGGGCATACCGGACTGCATACAAAACACCTTTGGGAACTACACCATACCGGCTAGTATATGGGAAATCATGCCAATTACCAGTGGAACTGGAATGTAGAGCATTTTGGGCAATAAAGCAGCTAAACATGGAGTTAGATGCAGCCGACAAAAAGAGATTATTGCAACTGGTTGAGCTAGAGGAACTCAGACTCGATGCATTCGAAAATGCTTTGATCTACAAAGAGAGGGCTAAGAAGTTCCATGACCGGAACATTCGTGAGAAGGTAATCACTCCAGGTATGAATGTATTATTATTCAACTCACGATTGCGTTTGTTTCCATGCAAGTTAAAGTCCCGGTGGTCTGGCCCGTTCAAAGTGTTAGAAGTATTCCCATATGGAGCAGTGGAGTTAGAAGGAGCTGATGGGCAGAGATTCAAGGTGAACGGACAACGAGTCAAACCGTACCTAGGAGGTGAGATCCCGAGCATTGCAAGCATATATCTAGACGAGCCAGGAGAGTAAGTGATTGGAAAAGTCGTGCCACGACAGAAAATACGGCGCTAGGTGGGAGGCAACCCACCATAGGTTAATTCGCAATTTTGATTTTGTTTTGTTTTCTTGTGTGTGTGTTTTCTTTTGTTTGTGTGTGTTTTAGGTGTATTTTTGACCCCTGAGAGCGCGCGGGATAAGACTCGAAGAAAAACGAGCTGAGAAAACGAAAAAGCGGAAACAGTGTCTGGCGCGTTTGGCTGCGCTAGTCCATCCGCGCAACCATCCGCGCAGACCACTGGAATGTTGAGAATTTTTACATAGCGCGCCTCTCTGCGCTGGTCCATCCGCGCAGCCATCCGCGCAAAGCTCTGTTCGTATAAGATTCCAGAGACCTGCGCGTCTCTATGCGCTGATCCACACGCGCCCACAAACGCGCCGAAGCCCGATTGCCATTTCACTCCAGTGCGTTGTGCGCCTCTCTGCGCGTCTTCACACGCGCTGGCAAACGCGCCGAGTTCCTGCAGGTATTTAAACCCCATTTTCGGCCCTCTCTCTCATTTTGTGAAACCCTAACATCTCTTGCAGCCGTTTTTCACTGAAAAAACACTCCCTAGTGCCGATTTGCTCTCTTTGCACCAAGAATCATCAATCTCTTCTCTCATTCTATCATCCATCAAGATCAAAAGGTATGATTTCTTGCCCTAATCTCTAAATGTTGGGGTTTTGCACATGCATTCAAGGTATACTTCTTCTATGAGCTACTTGCTGAATTTCTTCAAGTATACAAGTGTTTATGTGTTAATAATGTGAAAAACTCCACTGATTTTTGTTGTTGGCATGAATGATTTCAATTTTTGTGGGTAAAGTTGTGGGTATTTTGCTATTGAGAGAAACATCCTTATGGTTGATTTATGTTTCCGATTTTTCGTGATATAATGTTCATATTGTCTAAGTTAAACCAAACCTAGATTTCACCAAGGTTTGGGGTTCTTGTACTTTTTGTTAAAGAGATATCATGTGCAAAGTGTTGGTGTGTAATTGTGCTTAATATGATGTAAGGTGAATGCTGATGTTCATACTTTCAATAATGGTAGATGGATTTTGCTTGCATCATTGTGTGGATGAGTTTGGTTTTTGTTGATAAAATGGCTAACCAAACTTTGGTTTGGGGTGTCAAGTTGACACCATTCCCACAACAATCCCACGGCAAACCTCGGTTTCATCAAAGTTTGGGGTTCCTGATTTCACTCGAAATTCATCGTTTTATGATTCTTAGTGGTGAAAACAAACTTAATCTTTTAGATTAGGTTTGGGGTGGCATATTCAAGATTTCAATTTTTAACGCATGTACCCCTTTTTCAAGAAATATGGTGCGCACTGATCCCGCCAGAGCTGGACGCTTCTTCCACTACCAAACTATGCGACCGGAAGAGAGAGAAGCCCTGACTGAACGCACGAACGACAGAGTCGAACACAGAAGACATCAGTTCAGAAACCGACCGATCTGGTCGGAAAGAGGGTTGAGAATAGATGAGATACTAAACGATCGGGCAAGAGAGATAGCTAGGGAGCGTGGGTGGACCACATATGTTAATGATCCAGAACCGTACGATGAGGAGCTGGTCCGCGATTTTTACGCTGCCATGCTACCACCGGCTTTTAATGAATTTTCTTCAGTGGTGGTAAGGGACAGAGTTGTAAGGATGTTGGTTGAGGCGATCTGCGCCCATTATGGGGTACCTCGCCCCAATAACCTTGGTGCTACTTTCGGTCTGACTCCGATTCAAGGTGTCCGAAACGACGCCCATCTCAGCACGGTTCTGTCCTCGGCTTTAAGGAGGAATGGCAAGGAAATCTGGGTTCCCCATCGGCATGACATAAAAAAGTATGAGCTGCGACATGAGATTGCGCTGTGGATGAAATTTCTAAAATGCAGCCTGGCGCCATCTTCGCATGACAACACAGTCGACGCTTATTTTGCCAAAATCCTCTACCACATCCAGTTCAACCTCCCAATGGACATAGGCCACATAATCAAGCTTCATCTGATAGACGTTGCATCAAATACCAACAATACCGGCATTTTACCTTTCCCTTGTTTAATAACTCGGTTTTGCAGGGAAGCCGGATGTGACGTCGCTGTTACGACACCACCACTACCATCTTTCGATCGACTTACCTACAGAATGCAGGTTTCTGCGGCAAATCGGTTCGATCGAAGGGAAACCGCTATGTAACAACCCAAAAACGTAACAAAACGTACATAGCATTAACTCATAAATATTTCAAATCCGGGTCCCAAAAATTTTCGTTACATCATACATAAACTAAGGTTGGCGGAAACAACCTATACACAACTGAGAAAAACTACTACTACAAGTTGCATCGACATTGTCTCTAACTGCATCAGTACTCTATCCTGTGTTTGCCCACTTACCTAAGCCTCCTACTAGAAGCTTACCTGAAAAGGTTTTTAGTTTTGAAAAGCGAGGGTTAGACCATGAGGTCTAGTGAGTTCCCTCCATAAACAGTGTACGTCAACATTATAAATCATTTTTATAAAACAGTTCACATTCTTCACATAAGCGTCAAACATGGTACTGCACTGTGTTAAGGATCACATCGTTAACCGCGATCGGGGCCCCAGCAGACTCCCCTTTCGCCTCTTCTGGAGCCTACGCAGACTCCCCTTCCCGGAGCCTACGCAGACTCCCCTCTACTCGAAATAGGAGGAAACGAATTCCAGCCTACCAGTATGTCATACATATCCAAGGGATCATCAGAACCCGAGGATCTATCTCTGATCCCACAGTGCAGACCGACTCCACATAGCATACACATAGTTCATCATAAACATAAAACATGAACTTCGTATAACATTTTACAATCCATATCATATTGCTGGGAAAATCTTTTCAGTAGAACATTCTTTTCATGGGAAAACATTCGTTACAGCTTGTAAATAAATCATGCTCATAAACATACTCTGATCAGTAGAGTATTAACTTTCGTTTACGTAAAAGTCAGGTAAAATAACAGAGTATATTCATAAAATCACTTTCCTTGGAAAACACGTAAGAGCACGTATTTTAGTTAGAAAAACTCACCTGGTTTGCTCGTTCCAAAGTTCCTCTCTTACACTTCCGATCTCTAGGTGGAACACCTAAAACTTGAAATAACGTACGTCAACTCTTAAATTTTATTACTCGAGCTTGTTCCTGAACGTAACCCAAAATTACCCGAGTTAATAAATTATACTTCTAATATATGGGTCATCGGACCATTTAATATTCGGTTCCTTAATAACCCTCAGCCCAATCGAAATTTACCTTTCGGATCATACAATTTGCTTAATACCGGTTCCTATAAAATAAACATTACCGGACCCATAATTTGATATTCCTAAACTTCCGGCCCAAACAATAAATACCGAAATGTGTTGGTGAGGCCCAATTCCATTTAGTTTACCAAATTCAAAATTTTCATTACTGAACACACCTAATCACGTGACAAGCATGGGTCCGGATTGTATTTCAAAAATTTGGATTACACATTACTTCCATTTGGTTTTCGGTCCAATCAAATATCAATTTCTGGATTTGCATTACCTAACACGTGGTCCATCTAACTTTGGAATTCAATTTACTTAACACGTGGCCCACTACAAGACTAAGTTTCGGCCCAACCCTTAAATGAATCACGAAATGCTCACTTGTGGAAGCCAAGTTACGCAGTCCATCACTTGCGTAAGGCAAGTTACGCAATTTACCAATTGCGGAAGAAGACGAACTTCGAAAGTTTCTTATTAAAACGATCCTATTAGTAGGGTTTTCTCACGCATTCTTACTCAATAGTGTTCCATGCAACTCGTTTAGCCATCACAATCCCTAAGACTAAATTGATTTCATTATCCTAACAATTGCTGAGATTAAAACCCCCAGAAGTGTTCTTACCCTCATTTTACAACCAACACTGAGGAAATGAAATAGCAGATGGAAATGCTAACTGACAGTATATAATGGAAGCTTAATAATTAAGAGATTACTTACCAAAATATCAGAGTTCCTTCACATTTTTGCCAAACTCCCAATTGCCCTTTTTTTCTCGACTTCGTTTCCAGCCGCCAACAATCAAAGCATTCAATAAGTGACAATCCCTAGGGATCTGGTCCTATTTATATCCTTCCAAAATTTCACATTGAGTCCCTTAACTTAAGTTTCATCTCTTAAACTTTGACCACCAAACTTTCATATCTCACATTTAAGACACCAATTTCACAATTAATTACAAATAAAAAACACAGTTGTTACACGCTAATAGAGAGGGACGTCGTATGCGCGTTTCAGCGGGAGTGGATGACATGGATGCCGATGATGCTGATGATGTCGATTACAATCCGATAACTGATATGGAGGGAGTGGAGCTTGGAACAGACATACCAGGACTAGCGCTGCAGATGTACAGAATGCAGGTTGACTTAAATCGGAGGTTTGACGCACTAGAGGGTAGGAGGTACGTGACGGATGATGGGAACTCGCATGCACCTAACACTTCAAATCAAGATGAAGCGGGCCCATCAAATCTAAGGAGAAGAAGGCGTCAATAAGGGGCACCAACCAGTTGGTCAGAAGGCGTTTGCGTGATAGGGTAATTTTTGTTAGTTATGATGATTTGTGATGAACCGTTTTGTTAGTTTTTGTTTTCTTTATGCTTTCGTTGAATGACTGTATCGGTTCGCAATTCTCGTGTTTATCTTGTGTGCTGTTAATTGGTTCCATTGAGGACAATGTGTGTGTCTGGTTTGGGGTGGTTTGTCGAGTCTATCATTTGTTGATCTCAGTGGATTGAACAATCACCCTGTTTATAGTGAGGAATGGGCTACCAGTTTAGCATGATTCGGTGTGAGAGTTCGAAGACACTAATTTTGGGGGAAGGATTTAGAAAGGATAATATAGCACAAGAGTGGACCTAGGTGACTGCACATATTAGAGACATTAGTGGAGACCACTCGTGAGTCTGTTGAGCCATACATTTGCTGATTTCGATTCTGAGAGACTACACACTACTCGATACACTTCTCATTTAGTCTTTTGGTCGTTGTTGTAGTTGATCTCGCTATAACTTGCATCCGTTATCAAAGACATTCATAGGAATAGGAGTGAAGCTTTCGCCTATCTTTGTGAACAAACCATGTGTGAAATCATCAAGTTTTTGGTTGCTGCTAACCCACTGTTGTTCATAACTCCAAGTACCCAAAAGAAACCCGTTGTACCCCTTTAAAAACAAACAAAAAAAAATCCCGCAAACCCAGTCAATCAGTCATAAAAGGGTTTGCCAAAAAATATATATATAAAACTGAGGGGTCAGTTCAGGGAGTTCAAATAAAGAGTTGAGAAGTATGAGCGAAAGAAAACGGGAGGGTTACCCAATTATCAGCAAACCTCCTTCTGAGGATTGTAAAGCCATTTACCTCCATCCGAAAGCAGCAACCATGGCCCATTCAAAGATCTAAGTTCAACATGGTGAGTTTCTAAAAGAGTGGCGAAGCAACATTTCTATGTCCTAGTCTTGATAGTGGATTCCTTCTGAGATCCATTTGTATACAACTGTGCGTTCTTGTTTAATTGTTGTTCATGCATATTTGGTGAATTCTTGTACCCAACTTCTGAAAGCATGACAACATGTGTGAAACCTAGGGCTCGAGTGAAGAGAGAAAACCGTGAGGTAGGGTCAAGGCGAAATCCTCTCTATATGTGTTTAGCCGAGGTACACTTAAGTGTGGTGTGGTCCCTGATAGCTCCCTTTCCCAAAGTTTTGCTGTTTATAATTTCTTAGCAGGTCTGCTGATTGTTCGTCCATCTCTTAGGTAATTCGTGGTGATTGTTGAGTTGACTTGAGATCACTAATGCTATTCTCGACAACACGAAATTGCGATGGTTTGATTTGTGGTTAAATGCTTATTTGTGTCGCTGTTTTGCTTGGGGACAAGCAACGCTCGATTTGGGGTTGTTGATAATGCCGTTTTATGATATTATTTTGATCCCGAAATCGGTCAGTTAGTTGTGAGTTTCCAAGTAAAATAGTAGAATTTGATTGTTTTTGTGAGTAAGTACAGGTTTTATGAAAGAATGATGAAGGAAGAGTTTTTAGATCAACTGGAGCAAGTTGGCAACTGTCCTGAGCGAAAAAAGAGAAAGTCAGATTTTGAGACCAAACAGTGCCCTGCGCGCCTATCTGCGCGGCTCCACACGCGCCACCAGACGCGCAGCCCTCTGTTCATTCGCACTCCAGTCCTCTGCGCGCCTCACGGCGTGGCTCCACACGCGCCGCCATACGCGCTGGGCCCCTGAGCGTTTTTATTCTATTTATCGGCTAGGGTTGAGACATTATTCATCAGTTACGGCTTGGGACTCTTTCTGGACGATTTTGGGAGTTAAGAGGCGATTTTTGAAGGCAAGTAGAAGGCTAGAAACAGCAATTAACGAGAATCACAAGGCGAATCGAGTACGTTCATCGGCGGCTTAGGCTTTTTCAGGGAGTTCTTAGATTTCATTTCTTAGTACAAGCATGTTTACTTTCATTTCCATCTTGTCATTTCTGAGTTTTGAAACCCCCAATATGAACTAATCCGTTCATGTTGGGGGGTTGGTTTGAATCATGGTTGGATAATCGTTTAGCTTTACAGTAGGTATGATTGATTTAATATAGATGGATGACATGTGTGGAATTGTTCTTAATGCTTGTAATAGTCCGATCAACTATTATTTGATTTTATGAATCTTTAAGCTTTGAGAAAAGTTTTGAGGTTTGATTAATTCTTCATGTCTTGGTTGAATTTGAGATAGTAATATGATGATTCATCCTTTGTGGCTTTTAATCATTAATTGTTCAAATACTTTTGTTAAGATCGAAAGATGATACAATGTGTTGAATGATATTGCTATAGCTTGATAGAGTATAGTAATGGAATGTGATTATGCTTGTTATCTTGAAGTTATGTCAGTCGTATCAAATCTGTTTGCTAAGTGATTGTTTACCTGAGGAATCCAACCCTCCAACTCTCTCTCTTACCTGAATTAATTAAAGTTTTAATTCGTGTTCCGATAATCAACAAACCAAATCAATTTTCATTCGTCTAATTAATAATCTATACAGTCATTGTGGTACTTGACATCTGGTTCCTTTGGTTCGATACTCGTACTTTCAAAGTACTATTACTTGAGTCGACCCGTACACTTGCGGTAGATTTAGGAGGGTGTAAACCCGCCTATCATGTATGTGGATTGGTTAGGGTGGTTTAACTTTCCAAACCATTAATTAAAAAGTAATCGCTCAGCTGAGGTGTTTTCTGTTTCCTCGGCAGGTTTAGGTTCCGCTTCAGGGACGGGATGAAAGATCGAGATACCAATGAGAGTAAAAAGGGATTAAGATCAACTTCTGATATTATCTTTTGGGATCATAACGTTTTGGGTTTGTAATTATGTTTAATTTTCATTTTAAGTTAACTGTTATTTTTTGGGAGGTTTAGTACCGCTCTGAATTGTGATGTTTTTGACTTTTGATCCGATTACCGGATTGTACACCTTCCGTCTCAGGCTGCGCGGGGCGGGCGGTTTAGAAATTTCTTGAATTGAGCGGGCAACAAGTGATCAAACCAGTTAAACTGGACCGTAAAGGCAATCTGATATGATCGATTTAGACGGTTTAGACTTATTATGAGTTTTAAATTAAAAGAAACATAAATTCTATCTTCAAGTTAAAATTTTCAACCAACATAACATTATTTAAAAAAAGAGGCTATACTTAAATTATAAAATAAATATATATTCAAAATAAAAAAATGAGTAAGTTGAAAAAAAATTAAGCAAGTCTATCAAGAATAGTTGGAATATTAGACAAACTTTAGCAAGTCAAAACGACAATTTGAAATTTTAGATTTTGATTTTTGGGAGTTTTTGGAATTTTGCGGATGTATGGAACGCAGACAACTGAAAAGTGAAAACTAAAATTCAATGTCTTTGACTAATTTATTTTTGGCGGTCGGTTCAATCCAAACCGCTAAAAGAAACATTCAAACCGCATACCGGACCAGACCGAGCGGTTTGACTATTTTTTAGACTGGACCGAACTACCAAATCGCTCAAACCATAAAAAAACGATCTAGTTTGACTTCGTTCGATCGGTTTGAGTGGTCGACGGTTTTTTGAGCACCTCTAAATATTTGGGGTGCATTTGATATGCAGACATGACAGGACGTGACATGACATGACAGAACAGTTGTTCAGCGTTTGGTAAGACATGACTGGACATAACAGAATAGATACATTAACCAATTTACCCCTGATAAACATGTTTATATATTTTGATTAATTATGTAATTTATTAAACTATAATGAAATAAATTACTTTTATAATAAAATATATTATTAGAAAGTTTTTCAAGATGATTAAAGTGACCACAAAATAAAAGGTTTATGTAGTTTCCAAATTTTATTTGCTAACATTTGCTATATTTTTTTTACTATTAATAGTTGATAATTTACATAAATTAATCAAAACATTGAAATCATATAAAAGTAATTTTTGAGGACATTAAAGTGAAAATTTAAAAAACATAAAATACAATAAATAAAATTTAAAGAATGAATAAAATATAAAAAGAAGGCATATTTGATGTTTTAGAAGCGAATTATATTTTATTTTAAAATTATATTGGTAAAACATAAGTCCCTTCCAACTTGTTTCATAGGGTGGGGGTGGAACACGCTTGTTCCACTTTTATTCCACTTTGTATCTGTCTGTTCCAATAAAAGTCCTGTCAAATGTGAAACAGTAATCCCTGTCCTGTCCAGTGTACCAAACGCACCCTTATGGTTTGAAAATTCTCAGCACAATTCAATCCAAGCAAAAGACAACCCGACTCAACCCGCATGGGTTAGGTTGGTTGGGTTGAAACTTTGGTACATTAGTTTACAATCTAGCTAAACGGTTGTGTTTAGACGAAGTAAAATCAGAATGAGAGCATACATATAAGGCTAACAAATCAAAAAGAAAGTCGGAATTTCATGCTAATAAATAAATAAAATTACAAATATAATCATTAATAGAGCTAATTACGAGTTGGTCGGATATCTGATGTACATTTATTAATTAATGACTTAACAATCATATTAAATCTATAATACATAAAGACACTGGGTTTATCAGGTTGGATTAGATTCAGATAATCCTAACCCTGTTCCAATCTAATACCAACAAGTTAAAGATTTTACAATTTCATTAAATATTGGGCTGACTCAATAATAAATTTGAAGACATGCGAAAGATCGTGTGAGAAGTTGAGGTTAACTTGAGAAACATGAGAAGTGGATTTGAATCGTTGATCATTTTTAATCAAATATTCTCTCAAGAATTGCGTCTTAGAAGATAATTAATCCGATACATCTCGATGCATCTCATCTTAACATACGTTAATTTTTCATTCGACGGTTAATAACTACGTCTCACGTTAATCTTAACTTCTCATCAAAACTCAATCCTTTGAAGATAATCTTACCTTTATTCACGAGTGATAAAATATAAATTTGGAAATCGGTGGGGATCTGGGATGGTTTCTTAGGCCGTGCGTACCACCTTCGGGTACCACGGCGGGTTCACATCGGGTAGGGCGCGGGTACCACGGGTAGACGGTACGGGTAGGGCGGGTAGGTGGGTCGCGGGTAAAGGGTGGGTTCGGGAACCCGCCTAATTTTATTTTATTTTTTTATTTTTTTTAAATATAACCGTTGCTAAACGGCTATTTTTTTATTTTTTTATTTTTTCAAATTATTAACACTATATATATTAACCTCTAGTCCTCTACCACCTTCATTTTTTCACACCAAAAAATATCCCAAATTCAATACTTTCTTCCATTTCTTTCAAATTCAATACTTTCAATACTTTCTTCCATCATGAATTCAAACACCACACTTACATCCCGTCGTAACCGATCGAGGAGTTCGGATACACCGCAACAAGACCCGAACCTTGGCTTCCAAGCATTTGCTCAACAAGGTTATATTCAGCAACACCCTTATATTCCTCATCAATTTACATATCAAGGTTTTCTCCAACAAGGTTTTACTCCCGCTAATCACCAACTTCCTCAACCCGCGGCTTTCAACACCGGAATCGATCTCGAAGAGGAGTTTGCTCCAACAAGGTTTTACTCCCGCTAATCACCAACTTCGAGTTTTTCATAGCCCCGCATGATCACCTTACGGGAGATATTTTGAGGGCTACTTTGACGAAGAAAGAGAGAATTAGAAAATTACATAATTTTTAATATTAGTTTTTAGTGTTTTGTATTTTGTAATTTTTAAATTTTTAATGAATGTTATGAATTTTTATTTTTATTATTTATTAAAAAATATATGAATATTTTTATTTTGTTAAATAATTAAATGTATAAATAAAAGAATTAAAAAAGTTGATGTGGCGCTGAGGTGGCATCAGGGTTCAGAGGGTATGATAGGAAGCGGTACTCCACTTTAGGGTAAAGAGGGTAGGAAAGAGAAAAGCTGATGTGGCGCTGAGGTGGCATCAGGGTTCAGAGGGTATGATAGGAAGCGGTACTCATGGTCTTAGTCTTTGTTTTGAGGGGTCAAAACAAATTGCATGGGTAATGGTTGCAAACAAAAGTTTATTGTTTTTTAAGGTATTAGAATAAAAAAGTTCAAAATCTCTAAAAAAGTTTACATCCAACTCTAACAGCTATGTTAATTTAACAACTCTAGTATTAATTATCTTATTAAAATATTTAATTATATTATTAAAATATTTAATATATGGAAAGTTGGGAGAAGAAAAGTTTGTTTTTTAGGGGTAATGATTAGTTTTGGGGAAAAACTATCTATTTAGAGATTTCTTTAAATTTAGAGATTTTTACAATCTCTCTTCTCTTTTTCTCTATTTTAGCAGAGAGGATAACATAGCTGTTGGAGCAACAAAATGCTAAAATCCCACTTTTTTCTATTTTAGCATGGAGATGCTCTTAAAGATTAAGGAGTAAATTTCACTTTTGGTTCCCGTGTTTTGTAAAAAAAACTCGATTTTTATCCCTATAGTTCATTTATTACAAATTAGCCAGTGCAGTTTGCATTTTTGCTTGGTTTTAGTCCCTTCCACCAACGAATGTTAAATAAAATCGTTAGTGCAGGGACAATTTGGTCTTTTCATCCTTTTTTGTCTTGTTCTCATTTTACCACAAGGACCAAAACCAATATTAACTCTAACTACTCTATTATTATTATTTTTTTGGGAAGGGTATCCGAGGACATTGCCCCGACTAATCCCGACAAGGTGATGCAATTGCCCCAGCTGCTAAAGCGTGCATCCCTGAGTTTATCCCCAGTGGCCACAAGTAGGAAGCGCCTGGATTCGAACTTGGGGTAGATGGGTTACTAGCCACATCCTCCACAAGCCTTAAACAGTACGCCACAAGCCTTGTGGTTCTCTATTATATATATATATATATATATATATAGAGAGAGAGAGAGAGAGGGAGAGAGAGAGGGAGGTTCAAGGGAAAACCTCAAAAAACGGAAAACTGAAGAACACCCTAGGAGCCCTTCATCTGGACGGTATGCATTTGTGCATACATGTAAATAGTTGATTTTTTGGTTTTATGCACAAGTGCATTATGCATTTGTGCATGTATGTACAAGTGCATACCGCCCAGATAAAGGGCTCCTAGGATGTTCTTCAGTTTTCTGTTTTTTTGAAGTTTTCCCTTGAACCTGACCCCACACGTCCCGATTATGTCCTCACCTAAAAATCAACTCTTCTCAAACTCACGTCCCTCTTCTTCTTTCCAAACCCACATCTCTATCCTGCAAAAAAAACACACACTTGAACATAAACATACATATGAAGAAACCACCATACATATTTAAAAACATAGACACAACAAGTGGGTTTCTTTTGTAAGTGGGGTTTTTTTAATTGGGGTTTTTGTGTCCTGTGTATTGTGATATATATGTATATATGGGCAAGTTTAAATGAGAAGCTAAACCTTATGCGAGAAGACGAGAAGTTTGATATCATATATGATTAAACACATCTTACATGGCAATACATAGACGTTTAATCATATATGATTTAACACATCTTACATGGCAATACATATACGTTTAATCATATATGATATCACACTTCTCGCCTGTTCGCGTGATGTTTAACTTCTCGCGTGATCCTTCCCCTCCCCCCTCTCTCCCTCCCTCTCTCTCTCTCTCTCTATATATATATATATATATATTATTGGTGTAAGTGGGTTTTGGTCAGAGGAGGAGGGAGTCGAAAGGGGTGGGGGTCTCACCGACGGTGGGGGTGGTTGTTACAACTGAAGTTGCTGCTGAAGATGATGGGACTGAAGCTGTCGAACAGTCCGAAGAGCTTACGACTAAAACGAGGTGTTCCAAAAGAATCCCGGTAATACCTGGTTGGCACAACGATTACGTGATGGGTTGAAACTCTGTCTTGGTATAGGATTATTATTAATAGGTGGATAAGCTTAGCTTGGTATTTATCTTATTTATCTTAATTACTAGTTTGTAGGTGATAGAGTTTAAATAGGATTCCAATAGTGTAGTTATATATAGGTATTCTTTGATTCAATAACAAATTACTTTTGGTTTAATCCATTCTCTTCTTCATCTTTTATTGTTGGAGTTAGCACTCACTCGAAGAGTGTAGGTTCAATATACCCGTTTGATCGTAACAAACTGGTGCTTTCATTGAGAGAAACCATAAGAACAATTTACTCATGGCAGGGGAAGCTGAATTACGATTGTTGATGAAACAACAGATCAATATGTTAACCCAAAAGATAGATAGTTTGTCCACAGAATTACAGGCGACAAAGGCATGAGGACCGATGGGTGCATCGGAAACTGATCATACAGGTGCGATCCCGAGATCGATGCGATTAGATGTGCCACGTTTCAATGGTACCTGTTAGAGTATTATTGTTAATATGTATAGTTTAGGGTCCATTGTGTCATTACTTGTAACTTACCTTGTATAAATAGGTCTCTTAGGGTTTATTATTAGGCTAATCAATCTCTTGTAATTTTCTCTTCAATATATGAAAAGCCGATGACCTTCAGCACCATCTCTTTGTTCTCGATTCATCGATTGATTCCTACACCTATTCTAACATGGTATCAGAGCATTAGGTACGTCTCACCAATCGATTACTCGTCTCGTTATTTTCATTGTTTCGTTTTCTACTTGTTGTTCTGCTTGTGTCTTTATCGAAACCCTAAGTTGCACCCTAAACTGCACTTCTGGTACTACCTTTGTTCCCATTGCGGGACTTACTTCCCAGTTGCGAGACTTCCCATTGCGGGACTTCCTTCCCAGTTGTGGGACTTGCTTTTCTTGCTTCCCAGTTGCGGGACTTTCTTTTCAACTCCCGAAACTGTCTTTTCTCAACTCCCGGTACTCTCAAATCCCGGTACACTAAACTCTCGGTGTGCTGCCCTTTCTCAATTCCCGGTACCCTCAACTCCCGGTGTGCTGCCCTTTTTCAATTCCCGATGCCTATTCTCAACTTCTGAACCATTTCGGAACCTACTATCTCTGAACCTGTTTTCACTCTTATCTCAATTCCGGCACCTGTTAACTCCGGAACCTACCTCAATACTCGTTTCTAGTTCTCAAGTTCTGGATCCTCATTCCGGAACTCATATTTCGATACCTTCAAAAAATTGGAAGTTTGATCCGCGAATACAGGGTTTGAGAACACCTTAAATCCGGAACTCATGGTTCTCACATTCCGGAACACTTCTCTGGTCTTCAGTTCCAGTTCTCAAACAGTTCAAATCGTTTCCAGTTTTTTCTAAATCTGTCAGATGGCTTTCAATAGCCAGCCTCAATACAGTGACTGCACGTTTTGTCACTCTACTTCTCATCTTCTTCTCGACTGCCCCATTCGAAAATGTCGCTGGTGTGGAATCACACATCCATGACACTATGGGTCTGACTGTCTAAAGCATCCACGGAATTCAAATAAGCAAAAGCAACAACGCACTCAGTCATATGCTGGATCAATCACACAAGACTCCTCTACGTCGGCAATTCAGGCACCGCATAGCAACAACTCATCGTCTGACCTTATGGAACTTCTGCGCCGAAACCAAGATCTTATAGAGCGACTCATGACAGGTTCTATGGGTATGAATTCTCAGTGTAATAGCTCAGCACTAGGTAATCCTTGGCTATTTGATTCTGGATGTTGTAACCACATGACACCTAAGGCTGACGGGTTTATCTCTAAGCAAACCTCCAGCATGTTCTCATCAGTCCGTACTGCGGATGACACACGCTTACCAGTATCTTTCAGTGGAACTGTATCTACCACCAATATTCAATTACCTGATGTGCTACATATTCCAAACTTATCTCTGAGTCTGATTTCTATCACTCAGCTTATGGAATCCGGCCTAATTGTTTTGTTTCATCCTTCTGGTTGTGTTGTGCAGGATCCAAAGACCAAGCAGCTCCTTGGAATAGGTCGTAAAGTTGGTCGGATGATTGAAGTGGTCTACCTCCGTCTCCCCTTACACTCATCAAATCTTGTTGCTTCTGTTTCCAGTATCCATTCCTTTGAATTATGGCATAAACGTCTAGGACATTTATCTCTAGCTAGGATAAAACTGTTAGCTAGTTCAGGACTGTTAGGCAACACCTCTTCTGAAAACGTTTCTTGCTTATCCTGTCAACTTGGCAAACATCATGCCTTACCTTTTCAACTAAATGAATTTAAATCTGCTTCCCCTTTTGATCTCATTCACTCTGATGTTTGGGGACCAGCACCACATCCATCCATGGGTGGTTCTCGATACTTTGTTATCTTTATCGACGATCACACACGCTTCACATGGATATATCTCATGAAACATCGCTCCGAACTACCTCAAATATATATCACCTTCGCTCGTATGATTCTGACCCAGTTTTCCATGCCCATAAAGATTCTTCGAGCAGATAATGCTATGGAATACAAGGAATCTTCTCTTCTCTCTTTTCTTCAATCTCAGGGTACTCTTTCTCAGTACTCCTGTCCCGACACCTCTCCGCAAAATGGACGTGCAGAACGTAAACATCGTCACATCCTGGATACTGTCCGTACTCTATTTATCTCAGCCAACTGTCCAGAACGTTTTTGGGGGGAAGCTGACTTCACGGATGTTTATACCATCAACCGACACCCGACCCCCATCCTAAATCAAAAGTCTCCTTATGAAGTGCTCCATGGGATCTCCCCTGCATATGAACTCCTAAAAGTATGGGGTTGTGCCTGCTTTGTTCAGTTGCAACCTCATGAACACACCAAACTCGAACCTCGTTCTCGATTATGCTGCTTTCTTGGCTATGGTATTGAACACAAAGGTTATCGTTGTTGGGATCCAGTCTCTAAGAGACTATGTATATCCCGTCATGTCACATTCTGGGAACATCTTCCCTTCTCAACAGTGTCCAAATTTCAAGACATACCCAATCCTTCCACTTCCTTCTTCACTGATAACTCTATCTCTTTGGACTCACTCCAATTAGATCCCCTACTCACCTCTCCATCTGATCCACCTGCTTCCGTCTCACCTCCATCTGTGACCTCACCATCTGTCCCACCTCCTTCCATCTCACCTCCATCTGAACCTTATTATGTGCCATATGTTCCACCTCCTTCCATCTCGTCTCAACCTGAGCCTTCATCTATGCCATCTGTGCCATCTGATCATGATCCCTCATCTGCACCACCTCCAAGGACTACTTCTGAGCCATCTGCTGAGTCTATGGATCCTAGCTCCTCTCAACCACAAGATGGAGCACGACGCTCAGACCGGGTAAGACAAGTTCCTTCTTACCTTCGTGATTATCATTGTTATGCTACATTGCTGTCCAACCATGAACCCACTTCCTACAAGGAAGCTGCCTCTAACCCTGTTTGGAAGGAAGCTATGACTGAGGAACTCCAGGCTCTTGACAAAGCCAATACATGGGAGTTTGTTCCTCTCCCACCGGGCAAGTCACCCATTGGTTGCAAATGGGTCTTCAAAATCAAAACGAAGTCTGATGGATCTATTGATCGTTACAAAGCACGTCTTGTGGCAAAAGGCTTCAATCAAGAATATGGCATTGACTACGAGGAAACTTTTGCTATTGTGGCTCGGGTCACCTCGGTTCGTAGTCTTCTAGCCATAGCTGCCACCAAGAGATGGCCACTCTATCAGATGGATGTCAAGAATGCCTTTCTAAATGGCGATCTCGAAGAGGAAGTCTACATGAGACTCCCTCCAGGTGTGACCTCTCGTCAGGGTCATGTATGTCGACTTCGAAAAGCCCTCTATGGCCTCAAACAAGCTCCTCGTGCTTGGTTTGAAAAATTTATCAATACTGTCATCTCATTGGGGTTTTCTTTGAGTAATTATGATTCTGGCTTGTTTACTCGGACTACTGCTGCATGTACTATCTTACTCCTATTGTATGTTGATGATATGATCATTACCGGCAGTGACTCTACAGGTATCATCCATCTCAAACAGTCTCTCAGCTCATGTTTTGAGATGAAAGATCTTGGTAAGCTACACTATTTCCTTGGCCTTGAAGTTCTGTCAGACTCTTCCGGCATCTATCTCTGTCAAGCCAAGTACATTTCAGATCTGTTGTCCAAAGCTGGGATCACGGACAACAAAGTTGCATCTACACCCATTGAGCAAAATCTACACCTTGCTCCCAATGCCAGAACCCCGCTGCGGGACCCCACACGGTACCATCAACTAGTTGGTTCTCTGGTCTATCTGACTGTTACTCGACCGGATCTTGCATATGCAGTCCATATTGTCAGCCAGTTCTGGCTGCTCCATGCTCCGATCACTATGCCGCCGTTCTTCGTATCCTTCGATACCTTAAAGGGACGATGTTTCATGGACTTCACTTCTCGTCCAAATTGTCCTTAACTCTTCGTGCCTTTTCCGATGCTGACTGGGATGGAGACATAACTGACCGTCACTCTACCACCGGATATTGTTTCTTCCTTGGAGACTCTCTTATTTCCTGGCGCAGCAAGAAACAATCGCTGACAGCTCGATCTAGTACTGAAGCTGAATATCGAGCCTTGGCTGACACTACACAAGAACTTGTATGGCTACGCTGGTTACTATCTGATATGGGTGCTCATCAGTTTTCCCCAACACCATTGTGGTGTGATAACAACAATGCTATTTAGATTGCTCACAATGATGTCTTTCATGAGCGCACAAAGCACATCGAGATTGACTGTCATTTCACCCTCCAACATGTTCTTCGCAAGACCGTTCGACTTCTCCCAATCTCAACCATTGATCAGACAACAGATATCTTCACCAAAGCTCATCTTCCGGGGCATTTTCGGGCCCTTGTTTCCAAACTCAACTTGGCTCATTCTTCCCCTACTTGAGTTTGAGGGGGGGGGGTTAGAGTATTATTGTTAATATGTATAGTTCAGGGTCCATTGTGTCATTACTTGTAACTTGCCTTGTATAAATAGGTCTCTTAGGGTTTATTATTAGGCTAATCAATCTCTTGTAATTTTCTCTTCAATATATGAAAAGCCGCTGACCTTCAGCACCATCTCTTTGTTCTCGATTCATCGATTGATTCCTACACCTATTCTAACAGTACCGAACCAGAAGCCTGGATTTTTTCGTTGGAGGAGTATTTCAATCTACATGGGACCCTGGCTGATCAAACCGAATTATAGGGTTTAATTTGGATGGCGATGCGGCTGAGTGGTTTCGATGGATGCGTCGAAATAACCTGATTACTACATGGGACAACTTTCTGGAGAATGTACGCACTCGGTTTGGACCCTCAAAGTTTGAAGACCCACAAGGAGCTCTTTCTAAACTACTTCAGCGTGGCACGATTGCAAAATACCAAGCCGATTTTGAAAGGATGATGAATCGCGTGACCGGTATAAACGAATCCTTACTAATTTCGTTTTATACTTCGGGTCTGAAACCCCCATTACAACGAGAGTTATTGGTCGCCAAACCAACCACGTTGGGAGAAGCATTTGCATTAGCCCGTATTTCTGAAGCCCGGTTTGAGGATAATTGGTCTTCTCCGCCTACCGCTAACCGTAGCCGACTACGAGGAACCAATCACACACTTCCAACCACCACCAACACGACGCTTACTGCTGCTACTATCACCTGTAACTCAACTTTCACCCGTCCTACTTTTGCACCTCTAAGCCAGACTAAAACGCCTCTATTACCAACACCAGTCACCAACACAAAACCCACCCGACACTTCCAATCAAATGGATTTCACCTGCAGAAAGGCAAGAAAGAATGAGCAAAGGGTTGTGTTTTAACTGCGACCAGAAATATACAAAGGGGCACAAATGTCCAGGACAGTTTTTTCTACTGATGACCTCAGATGAAGATGGCACAGAATACCAAGAATTCGAACAGATGACCGAGGTGGGGGAGATGAATGAACCATTAGAAAGCGGGGATGTGTCAATCTTGAACTCATTGGTTAGCCATGGCAACCCACGATCATTACAATTATGGGGTATAATCGGCAATAGTAAAGTGCACGTACTAATAGACAGCGGTAGCACACATAACTTTGTGCAACCAAGTATCATAGAGAAACTACATCTACCTATTCAGACAACCAAAGCCTTCAAAGTGTACATCGGCAGTGGCGATACCCTATTATGCGAGAATGTGTGCCCCAAAGTTACCATAAATATGCAAGGCCTACAGTTCGAGATGGATGTATTTGTGTTACCAATGAAGGGGGCAGAAATTGTCTTAGGGATCCAATGGTTACAAAAGTTGGGTAAAGTAACCCATGATTATTCGAAGTAGTCCATGGAATTCGAGATAAGCGGGAAGAAACATGTATTACATGGAGACGAGACTTTTCGAATGAAAAAAATGTATGCAAGCTCTAATGGACAGCGATGAGGTATATGGGATATATGAAGTGCATTCAGTTCCAATGGAGGTGATCGACCGAGGCGAAAGGACAAGAGGAAAACCATCATAATTGCACCCGGACATTAACACGTTGATTGATCACTACCAAGATTTGTTCAAAACCCCTACTACACTACCCCCATATCGCCTTATTGACCACAAAATTCATCTACTACCCAACACTAAGCCGATCAACGTACGCCCTATCGTTACCCACACTATCAAAAAGGTGAGATGGAGAAACTAGTGGCCGAAATGTTGGAGCAAGGAATCATACGGATAAGCCAAAGCCCTTTTTCTTCCCCAGTTCTCTTGGTGAAAAAGAAGGATGGAACTTACCGATTTTGTGTAGATTATAGGGCTTTAAATGCAGCTACCGTTAAAGACAAATTTTCAATTCCCACAACGGATGAGATGTTTGACGAATTAGGGGAGCCAAGGTATTCAGCAAACTGGACCTAAGGGTCGGGTATCATCAGATACGTGTTCATGTGTAACGTCCCAAAAATTACAAGGAATTTAAAAATTTTAAAACATGCATTTCATTATAAAATAACCCCAATTTAATAATTCGCAATTCAAATTAAATTAACGTCGTTAACTCAAACAGTCAATAAAGTTTACGCAGCGGAAATTTCATAAAATAAAATCTAAAGGTTTAAAAGTGAAATTTTAAACACTCTCAGCACCCCGCGCATAGTGTGTGTACCGTCAAGCCCGACTGCCGCTCGCACCTAAAATCACAACATATTGGGAAAAGGTAAGCTAATCGCTTAGTGAATCCAACCACACACGTAGGTAGCAACCCCACGCATATCACCCCTACTCGCAAGTAGGCAACATCACCATCACTACGAATATCAAGCCACATAATGATTATTATATAAGTACGAACCTCGGTCCCACCGAGTACACAAAACACATTAATACAAGCTCAGTCCCACCGAGCCCTCGGTCCCACCGAGTAAAGATTACCGTACTAGCTTAGTCCCACCAAGCCCTCGGTCCCACCGAGTAAAGATTACTGTACTAGCTTAGTCCCACCAAGCCCTCGGTCCCACCGAGCCCCTCAGTCCCACCGAGGTGTACACATGCATGTATATATATTCCACATACGAATTTAACAAATCACAACCAGTTATCACATCCCATCTAATTCATGTAAGCACATAAATACACGTAATAACATGTAACACAAAAGAACGACATACATAAAATTCCTAACTACGCGGTGAGAGAACTCACCTCAAAGCAAAGCGACGCGCTCCCGAGCCGCAACACCAGCAAGTCAACCTTCCTCACATTTTCCCACCTAATTACGCACTAAAAACGTCAACGAAAGGTCCCAACTCCCGACACCTTTACTAGATTTTATAAGACTAACCATTCCAGCTTTTTATCTAAAACACGGGTCTGTTCGGGACCTGATTTACCCCCTAAAAACTGATAAATACAGAAATCAAATTCCATAATCACGAAGTTCTAAGTTTCACGGTTCCAGGGACGTATCGCACGCGTCCTAACGATTTTTCTATAATTTAATATGGATTTTACAAGAACGATTCGCAGAACAGCGAGAAACAGAACCTTTCAGTACAAAACGACGATTTGACATAGGCTACGGTCCGAACTGGTTTTTCCCCAAAACATAGAAAAGTTACTAGGCTCAGAATGGGAACTTGTGACACCAGTTTCATCCCAATCCGTCATTCCTATCAGGAGTTATGCTCCATACAAAACAGGGACAGAAAGCTGTCTAAAATCCCGACCTTCTGTAAAAACCACACTTTTTCGCCTAGCTAGAGGCCGAACCAAACTTTCTCTAAAACACGAAAAACGTGCCCGACACAGAATGTGAACCGTGGGCACCAGATTCGCCTCAATCCGAGTTACGACGAGAAAGTTACGCACGATTGAAGAACTGGACAGAACACTAAAAAAATTACATAAAATGATAACCTTTTGAACTTGATCCCAATAAGACGTCTTAATCCAAACAGACCCGCAAAACAACTTGACTTACTGTTTTAGGGTTACCATGGTCTGAAACACACCAAGCACCACCCACTGCCGCCTCCGGAGGTGGTGGTGATTGGCGGTGACACGGTGGTTGCGGTTTACAATTTCCGACGAAGAAAACATCAATAAAACGAACGGGACACTTACCTTAACGGAATCCTTCTTCTTCCTCCTTTCCGACCAGTCCCGACGCTGGTTCCCTCATGCCGGTGATCGCCTCCTTCCTCCTCTCGACTCTCGCTCTCTTTCTCTTTCGGTCTCTCTCTCTTTTCTTCTCGGTTTCACTTCCCTTTCTTCTTGGCCGAAAACAACAAGGGGAAGGGAAAGAAAATGGCTAAGGGTTTTGGGGGAGGATTGTTAAGATGAAACCGAAGGGGAGGGGAGGGGTCGTGCCTCTTGGCCGATCCTCTTGCCCAACTATGGAGAAAGTCCCAAACAGCCCCTCAACTTACACTTCTTAGCAAAATCCCACAAAGGTTACTTCACTTAACTTTTTGGCCCGACTCGGCTAACCCCGCTAACGGAAACCACGTTAATTAATTAAATGCTCCTTTTTTTTTAAAAAAAAGGAATAACGAGAATACATACCGGGATACGGGCTTTACATCATGATAGAGATATCTATAAAACGGATTTTTGCACTCACCAGGGACACAATGAGTTCTTCGTGATGCCATTTGGGCTCACCAATGCACCATCGACGTTCCAAGCAATAATGAATCGAGTTTTCACACCCTATCTTCGAAAGTTTGTCATCGTTTTCTTCGATGACATATTAATATATAGCGATTCGATTGCGTCTCACGTGGAGCATTTGGGGCATGTTTTCCGGTGTTTGCAAGAAAACCGTTTTTTTGTGAAGATGTCAAAATGTGTATTCGGCACCGAATCGGTGGAATATCTGGGACACATCATCTCGGGCCAAGGTGTGGCAATGGATTCTAAGAAGGTAGAAGCTGTCAGGGGGTGGCCAAATCCGAAAAATCAACGACAGGTTCGTGCTTTCTTGGGTCTCGCCGGGTATTATAGACGATTTATTAAAGGATATGCCACAATAGCTGCACCGTTAACCGATCTTCTACAAAAAGATGGATTCAAGTGGGGTGAGGTGGAAGAAAAGGCTTTCAATGAATTAAAAGACCTGCTGTGTAACGCCCCATTATTAAGACTACCAAAATTTGAAGAACGATTTATAGTGGAAACCGATGCGTCGGTTGTGGGGGTCGGTGCAATATTGCTTCAAGGTGAACACCCTCTTTGTTATTTCAGCAAAAAGTTAGGACCCCGAATGCAAGCCGCGTCTACGTATCACCGTGAATTGTTTGCAATTGTTGAAGCCGTATACAAATGGCGCCGGTATCTACTAGGGAGGAAATTCGTGATTCGAACGGACCACAAGAGCATTAAAGAAGATGAGTTGATTTACTATAATAGAGAAAATTGGGATTTGATTTTGTTACCACAAGTAGTCCAAACGCCTATTTAACAACTCTATGTTAGAAAGCTCTTGGGATTTGATTTTGTCATCGAATATAAGCCGTGAAACACGAACCAGGTAGCTGATGCCTTATCACGAGTACACGAAGAAGATGAGTTGATTTACTCAACTTTTATGGCGCTGAGTAAACCCGTCATCGGTCTGCTGGAAGAACTACGACAGGAGAACTTGTCCTTGGAGGAGTTGCGCAAACTGAATGAAAACATGTCCCAAGGTAAATTACCACCAGAGTTCCAACAACACGAGGGCATTTTGAGTTACAAAAGTCGTTATTTCATTGGGGAACATTCTCAACTTAAGCAAAAGCTACTACAAGAATTCCACGAAACGCCAAGTTATAGACATTGTGGAGTAAAGAAAATGATGGTTAGTCTGTCCGCATTATTTTATTGGAAAGTGATGCGAAAGTCAGTAGAAGAATCCATCGCCCAATGCATAGTTTGGCAACAAACAAAGTATTCCACTCAAGCTCCGGGAGGACTTTTACAACCGTTGCCAACCCCGACTGCAGTTTGGGAAGATGTGACCATGGATTTTATAACGGGGTTACCTCCATCGAAGGGAAATTTGGTCATACTTGTAGTGGTGGATAGGTTCTCTAAGTATACCCATTTTGGTGCACTTCCTACTCATTATAACGCCAAAAAAGTTGCTGAACTGTTTATCATGATAGTGATCAAGCATCATGGTTTTCCAAAGACCATCGTATCCGATCGTGACGCCATACTTCTCAGCAAATTTTGGAAGGAGTTATTTGAATTAAGTGGCACACAGTTAAAGCATAGCACATCGTACCACCCTCAAACAGATGGACAATCTGAGGTGGTCAATAGAGGCCTAGAGCAATATCTACGAGCGATGGTGCTCGAATGACCACAACAATGGGCATCGTTACTTAACTGGGCCGAATATTGCTATAATTCAAGTTACCACATCAGCATAAAAATGTCGCAATATCAAGCCTTGTATGGTAAGATACCTCCAGCATTAATTTCATATGTACAAGGGGCGTCTAAAATCGCAGCGGTCGAAGAGACGTTAATGGAACGAGATGTCTTGATGCGCCGACTAAAGGTGAACTTAACAGCCTCAAAAACTAGGATGGAAGTGATAGCTAATCGTAAGCGTCGGGAAGTCGAATTTGCCGTAAGCTACAACCATACAAACAGATAACAGTTGCTTCTCGACTGTCGAACAAGTTGGCCAAGAGGTTTTATGGTCCATTTACTATAATAGAGAAAATTGGGGTTGTGGCATACAAACTCGACTTACCCGCCTCGAGTCGTATTCACCCAGTATTTCATGTGTCCGTTCTTAAACCATTCAAAGGGTCCAACGTGAACATGGTTGAAGAATTACCGGCCGAGTTGAAAAACGGACAGCCGATCGAACGACCTCTAGCCGTTTGCGGTAAGCGACATGTGATGAGAAACGGAAAAATAGAGGTACAAGTCTTGGTCCAATGGAACGGAAGTTCACCGGAAAATGCCACTTGGGAATGGTTACAAGAGTTTCAACTAGCTTATCCTCATTACCACCTTGAGGACAAGGTGAATTCAAAAGGTGCGGGGTGTGTTACAACTGAAGTTGCTGCTGAAGATGATGGGACTGAAGCTGTCGAACAGTCCGAAGAGCTTACGACTAAAACGAGATGTTCCAAAAGAATCCCGGTAATACCCGATTGGCACAACGATTACGTGATGGGGTGAAACTCTGTCTTGGTATAGGATTATTATTAATAGGTGGATAAGCTTAGCTTGGTATTTATCTTATTTATCTTATTTATCTTATTTATCTTAATTACTAGTTTGTAGGTGATAGAGTTTAAATAGGATTCCAATAGTGTAGTTATATATAGGTATGCTTTCTTTGATTCAATAACAAATTACTTTTGGTTTAATCCATTCTCTTCTTCATCTTTTATTGCTGGAGTTAGCACTCACTCGAAGAGTGTGGGTTCAATATACCCGTTTGATCGTAACAGTGGTCTTGTGATTTGGAGGATGCGATGAAGGGATGACCGAAGATATGCGTGAAGAAAGGCTCCATGTTGTCAAAGTCTTGGGTGATTCATTTGTAAGTTCTCATATATAATATACTATCTTCCGCAAGCATTTTAACAATTTATATTAGCTTCTGTATAGCACTGCTTATGCCATATCATCAAATAGTTGTGGATGGTGTAGGGGTTAAAGTGCTTATTAATGTATTTTGGTGACAGGGTGGATCCTTGTGAATCACCACCTGCATTCCTTTTCTTTCTCCTTATCCTATCCATCAGAGGCGGATGCACTTGGGATATAGTGGGGGAATGCCCCCCATGAAAAACAAAAACTTTTATTTTTAAGGTTAAAAACAAAATTTTAACTTTCCATCCTTCATCTCCCCATGAATATTATGTCTCTGTCCCTATCAATCAAAAAAATACTTGAAAATCAACAAAAAAAACTTAAAAACTCCTCAAAATCAACCAATTTTAAAAAAATCATCGAAAATGTGGAATTAGGCTAAAAACACATCGGTTGACTTTGTGGACCTTTAATATATCTTGAAGGTGCCCCTAATAGGCAAAAATCCTGAATCTGCCACTGCTATCCATCCTCTTATCCACAGCTACACTTCACCTTGTCAACCCAAAAATAAACCCAGATGTAGATTTTTTTGGGGTTACCTTTCTCATTGGCATAGGTATGGGTAAAAAGAGGAAAGAAGAATGGAGTAATAAGGGGTATGAGTATGGTGAAAACTGAAAACCCACCCACCTACGTGCATGGTCTAGTGAAAAGTCACCCATCTTGTGTGTGTGCTCTAAATTTGTATGTTCATAGAAGTGGGTTTTTTATGTGTGGGTTTAACTTTATATGTTCAGAAAATTGAGTTTCCGTGTATGTGTATGTTATATATATATATATATATGTATGTATATGTATATAAATTTATATATCTGTGTGTGTTTTATACATGTGGTGTGTATTTGGGAGGGAAGAAGAAGGAAGAAATGAGGGGTAGGGAATTGGGGCGATGTAGGTTGATGGGGAAGAAGGGAGGAGAGAGGAATATATATAGAGAGAGAGACCGTTTCATGTGAAAACCTATGCTATTTTGAAAACTATGAAACCCACCTTACAACCATAGATCAAGATGATCTACGGTCAAGATGAAATTCAGTTATTTATGGTAATAGTTATTATTTTTTATTATTTTTAATGCACCAAAATTATGTTCGGAGGGTATCTGGGTAATTTCATCTAATAATTTGAATAAGGAAACTGAATCAGTCGCATTATCTTCGGCTTGATCACTGGAGAATCGGAGGAAACTGATTCATAGAATCATCAACGCGATTTCAACGCGATTTCATCACCATGATTCGTCTTCCAGGAGGTATATTTTATTCACCATTGTTCATTATTTTCACCGATAAACCCTAGATTGATCGATTCATCCTTACTCCGACAGGTAGAAAGCGAAGCGAACGGATCATGAAGAACACAACCTTCTGCAATTTCACCAACACTCCCCAAAATCCACTTGACGAAAACGGTAACGAAGTCGAGGATTCAGTCAGAGATACCCCTAACCCGAAACGCAGAATGGTGAATCGAACTGATAGAAAACCAAAACCTGACCCAGATATTGGTAATGCATCTCATTTAATTAAGTTTAACCTTTTTAACATACAATATTTATTCCGTGTTCTACTGCATTTAACACCTGTCGAAAATGTTAGGGTTTAGGTTTCTTTAAAAGAAAGGGTTTTTCATCAAATCGATGTTCTTTTTGTCATTATTCATATTAGTTTATTGACAACTCCATGAATCGTTCTATATTTATAAAAAAAACTCTGATTATTTCATTCGAGCAAACTGAGAATTATACATTAATTCATGAGAAAAAATCAGGGGTTCATTGTCATACATCGTTACTTTGCGTTTAAAATTTTCCTAGTATAAAAAATCTAAGATGTAAACCCACGAAACATTGGTTAAACACAGAATGTAATATTTCATATTCTCTTTAATTAATCGATACTTATGAGTTTATACGTTTTCAAAATGTTAATTCAAGGGTTCAACAATATGTGTTTCATTGTTTCGTTGGACTATGTTTCATTGTTTCAAACGACAGCGCATCGTTATTTCATTGTTTCATTATATTGTGCATCGTTATTTCATTGTTTCATTATATTGTGCATCGTTATTTCACTGTTTCATTGTGTATATATTTCATTGCCTCATTGTTGTATTCTGTCTATTGTACATTGTCTCTATGTTTCTTTATTTCATTGTCTCATTAATGAATTATGTCTTTGTTTCATTATATCTATGTTTCATTGTTTCATTACATAGATGTTGTGTTTTTTGTAACTATTTTCAAGTATCTAACGATGTCCCACAACTTATTAGTAATGACAGATTCAAGTACAAAGGATAATGTTATGCTTGATGCTTCACATCATGGTAGTGACAACAAAAAAGGTTTTGAGCAAGAAGTAATCGAGGTTGGGTCTTCATCCTCGCGTTGTGGAAGGAAAAGTAAGCATAACATTCCTTTACGGAACAACGAAGGTAATAGTTTCATTAATGTGAATAAATTTGTATCTAACAAGCACGACTTTATTTAAAAGGAAAAGAAGCAAAAGAAGAACATTTATCACCAACCTGTATCACAATGAAAGTTATTGAAGAAATACATGTTGTCAGTGTGGATGAAGGTAATACACTTTATCTAATTTCATTACATTAAGTTACAAGTTAACTAATTACTCATCAATTTTTACAGAGTTGGACCCATAACTAAATGGGCGTCGAAGTTCACTGAGAAGCAGTAACCGTCATGCAACAACTGTTAAAGTTAAGGGGGATGAAGTTATAGAAGATTTGGAGGCATTAACTTTAGAGGAAGGTATCACACCTTATAAATTATTTAGTTGCAACCATCTACATAATGAAATGTCATATTAAGTTCAATTCAACTGTTTCTGATGTAGATCGAGCTGAAACGTCTCAAAAAATGGATTGCAAAAGGATGAAACAATGGATAATGTAAACGGTAAAGAAGGCATACGTGAACCATTCGCACATAAAGCTGGCAGGGGGGGCATACGAGCACCGGTTAGACCGGAAAGAGTGTGCAGACAACCATTAATAGATGGTGTGTTAAGGACAAGGACATCCCCGAGGGCGCTACATGAAACAATACAAAAACTTTCAAACGCTCAACGTGACGCAGTGCGTAGCATGGGATTTGGACATCTACTGGATTTAAATACGGAAGGTATTCCATCTAGGCTTGGTTTTTATGTTGTTGACAACCTAGATACTACCACGATGACATTGGGAGTTAGGAATGGATCAATCCCTATAACGCTAGAATCGGTTCATCAAATGTTAGGGTTGCCATTAGGTGGTATCGACTTGTTGGAAGAGGATCCTTCACCCGAATCACTAGATATATTAGATAACTTTAGAGCGCAGTTTGACAAAAAGAAAATGAGGCCGGTGGATATAAAGGATCTGATTGAAAACTCAAGGGACTGTGGTTTAAGGTTTAAAATCAACTTTTTGGTGTTGACCGTTAACATATTGGCCGAATGCAACCGTGCGGGATGTTGTAACCTCAATTTTTTAACAGGCATAAGAAATGATGAAATGATACATCGAATCAATTGGTGCAAATACGTTTTCGATATGTTGCGGGGGAGCAAAGACAGTTGGGATAGAAACAGTACCATATGTTTCTACGGTGGGCCATTGACATACTTGACGGTATGTACTTGATCGTTATATTTTTTGTTTCATTGGTTTATTGTTACTAAAAATGATGCATTCCGATTCAGTCTTTTAGTTATTACACTATCAACTAGATAATCTTCATTTTGAAAGTTGTTGTATGTTGAATCTACGGACTGGCCGAAAGTAAAGGTTGAACATAAAAGACCGGCGATTCTAGCTTGGACATGCGAGCTACTGAAGAGAAGGGAAATCACTGAAATAGAAGGTGGAGGACTGGGTAGTGCCACAATTTCCTTGCGAGATACTGTAAAGGAAAGGGAGGTAGTAAATAAATTTTGTTATACTTGTTTCATTATCTTTATTTTGTAAGCAATAAATTTATGTAATTACGTTAATATTTTGAATGAAACATGATGATATAAAGCTGATGGATGATAAGATTGCATTAATAACAGCTGACAGATTAGAGGCTGAGAAGCTTTTGGAATCACTACTCCAAAAATACCCAGACGATCCAGCCTTCCTCAACTGTGTAGACATTATGCGGTTCATTTTCAGGTACGATATCGGAAGAGCTGAACATGTTGGTGGTGAAACAAGCAATGGTGTTCAGGATTGGGTTCAACAAGATCAAGACCCTGATGTCGGGAGATTTGGAAGCGTTAATGGTAATGATACCTACAGGAACGTGGGAGTTGGTGAACTTAATGAACCCGATAGCGAAATCGACCCGTCTTCAGCAATTGTGCTTAGTCAACGGGTCGGGAATGCTACATTGGAGACAGATGAAATAGGAACACCACTGTCACAGATTTGGTACTCTCAAACACTTCATGATATCTGCGACTCAGCATATGAAGCCTCAGATTCAGCAAAGCGTCACGGAAAACAGTTTACTGTTGACCCAATAGCGTTCAGCATGGACTCCAGCCCAATAAAAACAGTCCATACTGAAAACACTGGCATTGGAGCATTAAAATACAAAGGCAAAGGGATTTGTGTGGAACACAATGAGGGATTGAATAAACGCATCAACAACAAGCAGTTGGTCATCAAACAAGAGGTGCAAGGGAATCGGGAAGTTACAACCAGATAGCCAAGGCGGTGTGTTCGCTTAGGAGAGCACCTACGTTCCCCTTATGTTAAAAGGGTGGTAGACATGAAGGTGACAACCGAAGAGAAAAAGGTTTGCGAGTGGGCTCAGATAGGACTAGGGTGCCCTTAGTAAGTTTTCAATTTATTGTATGTTGTTTCATTAACAATAAATGATTTAATTACACATTGATGCTCGATATCTTATGGATTAATAACTGGTTCATTCAAAAACATAACACATAGATGTTGTCTTTCTTCTGGATAACGGGGCAAACATGTTACGAAGAGACCTGGAAAGTCTGGCAAAACCTTCATACGTATCTGCAGCAGTGGTGGACTGTTGGGCAGAGTTGCTGAACTATGAAGAGTAGTACAGAAGCAGGGATTCACAACGAAGGTTCTTCTTAACCACGGTTGTTATGGTAAATTTCATCCCCTAGTCAATAGTTTACAATACTTGTTCCTTAATTATGAACGTTGTTTAATTAACACAAAACTTCACTTTGGACTAAATTATTACGGGACGCAGAATAACCATCATCTGAGGGATCCCTTCACGGACTTCAACATCAAATACAACATATTCAGTAAGAATCTTGCAAGGCCAGCCTATTTCAAGAAGAAAGTCATGAACATGAGAGAATTTGACATGGTAACTTACTTTTTTAATATATTAAAAATTTAATGAACAATATTACATTGGTCAGTGACTTAACTAGAGTACTATACTAATGTTTCTAAACAAATTCAGGTATTTTTCCCTATTATGGATGATGGCCAATATTATGTGGTTGTATTTAACGTACGCAAACACACAATAGTTGTACTAGACAACAGGTTCTGGACAGGAAGCGAATATGAGGATGAAATGGGACTGTATGAACATGCAGTACAGATTTTGGTAAGAACAATATACATTGTTTAATAATTTACATTCATTAAAAACCTAAAATGTTGTGATCTGAATTTCAACTTTGCAGCATAGTATGATGCTTGAGCACCTCACGGAGGTGAACCACCCAAAAGCGAGGATGATGAAGGACATAACACATCACCGTCCATCTGTGAGCTAGCAGACAAAGAATCGACATCAACACAGTGGTGTGTTCGTCATGCGACATATGGAAACCTGGATGGGTGATGAACGTGCGTGGAGGACTAGGCTAACAACCGAAGGTGGGGCACAATCAACACAACTTACCGAGCTACGGAATAAATACACAGCGAAGTTCGTGATGAGCGAGTTCAACAACAAAAGGACCGATGTGATGAAGGATGTTGACACGTTCCAAGACATTGAAACCTAGTTGAGGGATCAAATCATCAGTGAAACGTCGGTGCCGAGAAAGTCGTTTGAACTATTCTGAACATTATGGATAGGGGTGGATAGATTTTGCTTTGGTTTTAATGTTGAACAGTATCTTGGGGTTTTTAATTTTGTTTGAACTATTATGCATGCATGGGTTAAGACATAATTTAGAACTGAATTTTTTGTCAGTATCCCTTTTTCTTTGATAGTTTCATGGAATATTAAATGGTTTCATTGTGAAAGTTTATGGTTTCGTTATGTTATTCAATGGTTTCATTGCAACACCCTAATTTCTATGTTTCCTACTTTATCAAATATAAAAGTGTTTCCTTACATGATATTGCTTTATTATTTCCATGAGTTAATAATTATTAATAAACGAATTTTTTAGAGATGATGCTCTTCAACATCATAATGAACTTTATTACTTGGTTTTACTTGAACTTCAAAAAACGTTTATAAATATAACACTACACTTCCATACAATGAACTACCCTAAATTAAAATGTTATGAGTACCCACCGGTTAGGTGTTTCATTGAACTGTTTCTTAAGTAGATTTGTGGCTTCCTAATACAGATTTGAATACTTATAAATTTGTAGAATTCAAGTATCAAGGTGAACCACATTTTATTATTAGTCAAACGTCTTGGACTATTAAACAACACCCATATTGATTAAAAACAAAAAAATATAAGAAAGTAATTTCATACAATACAATAAACACATAAAGTGAATATTAAAAAACACACAATACAATAGTTAACATATTCACTAACATATTCATAAGAACTTTCAACATGAACCATTGACATCACAAGCATTAACAAAAAAAACGCACTTCAAACACGATGGATCATCATCTAGCTATTCGACCAAACAAAAAAGATCTACCCTATTCATAAGAGATCCACCATTGTAGGTGATAACAGACACAAAAACCGGATAAAACCCTAGACAAAAAAACCCATTACCAACAAAACACATACATGCAAGACCTAATGATCAGATCCCTTCTTGAGTTTGTCGATCTTCTCCAGAAGCACCTTGACGTTCTTTTTCTCACGCCATTTCTGTTCTACCTCATCCTTCAACTGCATTTTGAGCAAGTGGTTTTCCTTTCTCAGGTGGTAGACGTCCTCCTTAAGTTCGTCAATCCTCTTACAGAGGATGTTGTGGTTTCGGAAAAGAGAACGAACAGTCGAAGCAGGGTAAACACCCTCGTCGGTGGAGTTGGAGGCGTGGGATGAAGCATCTGACATTTTTTCTAGCGGAGATGTGACAGAGAGGGGAAAGGATCGAATGAAACCGGCAGCACAAATTAGGGTAAACAAGATGTAGGTGTTTTCTGAAGTGGGGATATGGGTAGTTCTTAAATAGAGATGAAACTATGCCATTTATGGGATATACTCGACGAACCGGCGGTAGGGTGTAATTATTACCACTTTATGTCTTTTCGCATTTATTACTCGTTTTTAATAGTTGGTACAATCAGAGTTTGGTCCATGGAACGAGAATAACACCTGATATAAAACAAAAAAAAATTCATATACAAAGACTCATTTGTCGTTCACAACTAAGAAAAGCTGATGAATCTGATAGGTACAAACAATCATATACTAAATCATTGGAAACTGTTCCATTTTTCATTGACCAACACCTGTCCTGATTTATTAAAATATAATAAGCATAGCGATAATGAAATCAAAAATATTGACATAGTTCCTAAATAAAGTATGAACCACAAACAAATTAAATAGTTCAACCCAAATAACTTAAATGAAATAGTTCAAACCAAAAAAAGTGAAATGAAATAGTTCAAACCAAAAAAAGTGAAATGAAATAGTTCAACCCAAGTAACTAAAATGAAATAGTTCAACAAAAGTAAACTAAAAAACCGATAATTCATCAATGAACCTTCTCGGGGAAATTACGGGAGCCGTGCCTCGCCATCTTGTGGCAACGCCTACACAAACGCTTTTGCTTTTTGGCCGCTTTTTTAGATGCACCAACGAGACGTTTCCCAGTGCCACAACCTTTATTCCTTATACCTGATGGAGGTACAACTTCAACTGAAACAGGCTGGGAAGCACCAACTAACTCTTCTATATCATTTTGCTTTCCTGGTAGCTTGATACTAGAGGGGTGTTCATCGATAGTTGTTCACTCCAATCTTCTAATTGTTCAACAAAAGCTGCCAAAGAATCCTTGTCATTCCTAACCATACCAATAAGACGGTCAAACAACGTCATAGCCTTGTTGATCAACCCTTGTTTCTCCACATCCATTTCACCATAACGAGCACGGGCCGGCATAGTCTCGACCGGAACTAAACCACGTCTCCAACGACGAAGGATATACTTTTGCGGGATCACCGTCACTTTCTCATGAATCATCACACTAAAAACATGTCGGCAAAGGATGCCATTCTTTACGAAGTGATTGCAATTGCAATCAAATGTTTCATCAGCTGGAATACGCACCACCTTAAAAAATAAATTTATAAATTAGTCCAGCTATATAAACAATTAAACAAAGATCAATCAGTGAAACATGATATTTAACAATAAATTCATTAACATACTGTGTATATGGTCTTTAATTCAGATTGCTTGTTATAGTGCTTAATGTGGTGCAACTTCTTTTCATCTCCATCCTCAACACATTTAAATGTACAATACCAAACTGCTTTGTTCATCTCCTTCTGAATATCTAAAAAAATAGTACGGTTATATGTATCACGCACCTGAGCCTCGAGTTTGGATGGAGATAGCATGCGGGGAATGGTTGTTCGACTTTCAACCTCTAACTCACAATGTTTACGCCGTTGCTTATCGATAGCAAGATCAAACATGCCAAGAAAAAAAAAGCAAATCATCCCAAAACTTTGCATAGACTCTGAAAAAGGCATTTATACTCTCAGACCTAGAAGTGGTTTTCATAAGTCTAGACATAGATGAGTTCTTGTACGATGCCAGAATCCAAGATTCTCTTATTTGGTACATCTCTTCCCACCATGCATCACCACAATCCCATATGAATCCATCAACTCGTTCCATTTCACCTCAAATTCTTCTGGTTCGATATGCACATTCCAAACAAGTTTGTTTATCTCACTCTTGAACGGAGTAGCATTGGCAATATGTGAGCTCACCTGAAAAGTAAATTTTAACGAATATTGATACACAATACTTATCTATAAAATTATCATAAACTTTGTAGCCCTTACCTTGTCATTAAACTTTTTCGTAATATGCCACATACACAAACGGTGTTTTGCATCAGGAAAGGCAACCGGTATAGCTTGTTTCATTGACGCACATTGGTCAGTAATAACAAACTTCGGCTGCTTTCTATGGCATTTCATGAATGTCGACATCAATACCCACGTAAAGTTAGGCACAGTCTCTGCTGCAATTAAGAAAGCACCAACCACAACCGATTTCTTTGGTTGTCAACAGCTACAAACGGTACGAATATCATCGTGTGTCTGGAAAACAACAACATATTAATTAATTAAAAAATGTGACAACAAGAGTATGAATGAACATCAACTAAAAAGGTAAGAAGATCAATTACTTGTTTGTTCGATATGTAGCATCGAATGAAATTGTATCACCGAATTCACTATAATTCCGTCTGGCAGTTTCATCAGCCCAAAATAATGCAATCAACTCCTTCCCTTCAACCTTGTACTCAAAAAGTACTCCGGACAATACTCATGCCTATTATTCAACCTATTGATCAACATTTTAGCGTCTTTGTTTCCGACAAAATGAACAACATCCCTTTTAAAGTTTATGTGGTCCCTTGCAGTACCACCCGATGTCTCTATACCACCCCTAATTGACTCATTCATTCTGTGATTTTGGGTGATGCCGACTTTTGAGGCACATCATGTAAAACATTCCTACGTTCTATGAACCCAAGTTTCCTCTTAGGCCGCGAAAACATCCTATCTTCGGGAAGGTACAACATATGGTTGTGCCTTTCAACAAACTTATACACCTCATACTCTCTAGTCTCATTAACAAAACGAACCTTTAAACTAGCTAAACAACCGGTCCTCTTATAACTAGATCTTCGTTTCTTTTTTTCACCTGGGGCTACCTCAAATGAATCAAACTCCCTCTTAGTTGGTATCCCTTGTTTACTACAAAAAAAAGTAACGGGTAGATATCTTACCTGCTTTGTTACTTTTTTTATTTGCTAAGCGTACACCAAACCCAGCAACCTCCACGTATTTCCTATAACTTAATTCGGCACTTTGGACGAAATGAAATCTGTCACCAACCCTTATAGAAGTATGTTCGCCTCCATAAGACTCATCCATATGTTGATTCATTGTCGCTACAATTAACAACATAATGACGGGAAATTAGTTTCGATTAAAAAAAAGAAGCTATAAAATAACAATGAATTGCATCATTTTTTTATTCACATCAGGCATTAAGATTAAAAACTATGAATACCATTTGTTTCTTTATTGTTGCCATTATCGACTGTGAAATCATGGACTGCATCGGATTCATGGACTGTTTCATCAACGTGCGGAGAAACAAACGATGAAAGAAACGTATCATCGTTGTGAAAAACATCTTGAACATTAATCTCGTTGAGAGATAATGGTTCATCGTCTGAGTTCGCCATCGATCACTAACTGAGAATTATGAATTCTTGACCTCTTCTCTTCACAGATTGTTTACAGTGAAAATGGATGGTTATTGGGTATTATTATAAAACCGTTCTAAATTAATGGGAGATAACCGTGATCTTAATTAAAACCGTTGTTGATTTCATCGATTCAAAATGAACATAATCGAGTTTCCTAATTAATCGGTATAGTATCTATTTAATTACGGAAATTGATAATTATCAAAAATCGGATAATTAAGAACCGGATTACACAAATGACGAAATTGCCCTCTTAATTATAATTATCAAATAATGTTTAAGAAAAAATCTGATTGGTTGAAGGTGGTTTTCAAAGTTTTCAAACTTAAGGTGGTTTTCATAATATCTCTCCCCTATATATATATATATATATATATATATATATATATATTAGTTATTAATTGTTTTCTCAAATAAAAATGAGAAGAAGACAAAAAAATGGAAAAAAAGACCAAATTGCCCCTACACTAACGATTTTATTTAACATCCGTTAGGGGAAAGGATCAAAACCAAGCAAAAATGCAAACTGCGGTGGCTAATTTGTAATAAATGAACTATAGGAACGAAAACCGAAAATTTTGACAAAGCACATGGACCAAATGTGAAGTTTACTCAAGATTAAGGTTGAAAATAAAAGTAATTTTAGTTTTATATAATATAATGAATTTTGTTCTATAAAATTTGAATTCAAATTTTCCTTTCAGATTAAACGGATAAATGTAAATTCATTTTTATTTTTATTCTCATTTTTAACCAACACACACTTAAATTTAAGATATTGTTAAATAAAGTTTGTTATGAATTAAATCAGGATTTTTCTTGTGCTAAAAATATAAAAAGAGAGAGATTAATGTGTGTGAATATGAAAATGATAAAGTAGGTTTATTTAAAAATTTAGAGCAAATTACAATTTTTGTTTGCAGTGTGGTTTGTTAATAATTTTGATTTTTATCCATGTTGTTTATAAATTGTCATTTTCATCTTTAATTTAATGCTATTTTTGTCTTTGAACTAATATATACCTTTAAGTACAAAGGACCACAAAAGTAAACACTACAAGAAAAAGCAGTTTTACCGAAGAACAAATCCATCGGAAATTTGCCGGAAAAAGGTGATTACCGACGGATCCGTCAGATAGAAAAGTGTTTGCCGAAAAATGTATTTACCGGCAGATTCCCGTTTTTCGGCGGATAAATCCACCGATAATCCGCCACTAACTTTTATTAAATGCAAATTTGGTCCTCGTGGTTTCAAAAATTAATGACCAAGGTCCCTCGAAGGAATTTTTAACTAACATGGTCCCTATACTTTTGGTTTTTATAACACCTAAGGTTCTCCTTGTTAACACCGTTAAATAAAATGAAGTTAAGGGGCAATTTCGTCCATTCATTTTCCCATCCCCTTATAACATACTTGGTCCCTGTGGTTTAAAAAAAATAACAAGCAACGTCCCTAAAAAGTAAAAACATTGATATAATCATGGACACCTTTGATTAAAAAAAACTCATATTTAATATTAATCTAATCTAACCAAAACTCAAAACTTAAAAAGATGTTGGATGGTGACACCCACTTTGGTTTCATATGGAATATTTAAAGCCAAAGCTACTACAAAAATATACCCAAAACCAACATCAAAGATACTACTAAAATAATACCAAAATAGCAAAATTAGCTACAAAAACCAACACCAAGGTTGCTATGTAAACAATCCCAAAATAGCAACAATCAGGTACAAAAAAGAGTAATTACTTCACAAGTTTTGAACAAAATAACATCAACAAAATAGCAAAGTTAGCTACAAAATCCAAGACCAAGGTTGCTATGTAAACAATCCCAAAATAGCAACAATCAGGTACAAAAAAGAATAATTACTTCAAGTTTTGAACAAAAGAACATCAAATTTCACAAGTTAAGGTTCTTGTCCTTTGCATGTGCAAGAGTTGTGGCCTTGTTTTTTGCACTTTGTACACCTTACGATCTTACCAACCCTTTTAAGCTTCCTTCCCGCTTCAGTCAACTCTCCAATAGACTTCATCCTCTTCTTCTTGGGCCTACCCACTTGGGTGTGATGTATTGGTGGAGTTAGTCTAGTTGGATATCCAAACTTAGCCCACATCTCCCTTCCGGTAATCGGAACAAGTTTAAAGGCATACATGGCCTTCCATGTATCCAATCGATATACTGGGTGAACCCAATTTTCAAGAATGTCCACTCGTGCACCAGTATTTCTCATGTCCCATATGGTAGCTATAGCATGTTTGCAAGGAATGCCAGTTAATTCCCATTTTCTGCAAGAACATGTGTTATCATTAACATCAACTACACATTGGTCCGACCAAGGACCATTCACTTGGTACTTATAGCCCCCATTCCAAATTATTGTGTAATTAACAGCATCCTTCTTCAATTCTGCTAGCACTTTGGTTGCCGTCGGAGTAAGAAAACCATCAGCTTTGTCAATCACCATTTGGACGTTCACAATTCTCTTCATAAGGTACACTCTTATATACTCCAAACATGTAATTATTGGCTTGTCCCTTCCATCAACTAGTTGTCTGTTGAATACCTCACAAATATTGTTCAACACCACATCTGTGTGACTTCTTCCTATAAATTATAGAGCATACATGTAACATAAATTATAAAGAGCATAAATATCAAATAAGAAAGAACTTAAGAAAAAAAATGCAAAACTCTTACCTGTGAAATGAGATCTAGCCCACTGATGTGGAGAAATCCCCTTCAACCACTTATATAATTCAGGATCAATTAAGTTTTTTAACCTTATCCATCTCCATGTCAAATTGTGGGACAGTTGTCACAGTTGCACACATCCATAATTAAGTGATCTTTATACAACTTCCCCTTCCAAGTTTGTTTCATGTTTTCATGGATGTGTCTTAGACAAAATCGGTGTTCTGCACAAGGGAACACCTTTGATATTGCAGGAATTATCCCCTACGGTATACAAACATAATAAAAAACAAAAAAGTTAGATAGAGTAGTAAAAAACTTAAAACAATAAAGAAACTATAAAGTTAAACAAAAGCATGTAGGTTTGTAAAATTAAAATTAGAACTGTTTCTGTTAATACCATTTTCTTTTAAAATTAATCAAATTTCTTTTAAACTATTCAAGGCTCAAGGTTCCAGGTTTAAATGATGGATATAGTCCAAAGGATATATATGATTCAAGGCTCAAGCTTCTAGGTTTGTAAGTACCATTTTCTTTTAAATTTAATCAAATTTCTATTTGCTAACCATACTGTGTTTCTGTTTGCAGCAATCACTTGCTAACCATACTGTGTTTCTGGAATTATTAAATACAGGCATACAACAACATTACGTAATAATATATATAATTATATTCTACATGAAAACTTCTTTAAAACTAAACCAAATATTATATGTATCATCACTTATATAACACTATCATATAACTAAATGAATCATATATATAAAAAGTAGAAAAACTAAAATGTTAACATACCTTTTGTCTGTCAGATAAGAATGTGAAGTTGGAATTTGCAGTGAGATCCAAGTCATCTCCAAGACATTCTAGAAACCATGTCCAAGAACTTATGGTTTCTGCCTCAACAATGGCATATGCAACTGGCCAACTGGGTATGAAATGGTCCTTTCATTATCAGTTTCCCAAAAAGCATCAGTAAACATTTCAGCATACTCTCCCTCACTTATTTCAGCATATCCTTGACCATTGTTTTCATTCAAATTAGTCTCACTCTCAGTATATATATCAAATACTTTACATCCAGGAAAGTATTTCAAAAGATTTAATACATCTGCATCATCTCGTAAAACCAAAATCTAAGTCTAGATTAGGAGCTCTAAAATGATAAGATGTTGGTAACTGATTCCTATACCCAATCTCTTGCAACATTGATTGCAACTCATGTATAGAAAACTGATCCGTATCTACTAAATCAACAGTATCAATCTTACCATTTACATATTTCTTGCCGGGAGCCTTGGTGAACACTCCCCCATGATGTATCTTCAAGCTAAACAATGTAGGATAATCATCTGTCCAAATATATTACATCAAAAATGCAACTTTCAAAAGGAAATATATGGTATGAAAATCCGTTTAAAATAAATATATTCAATGTGAAATTAAAACTTTAAAAGAAAAATCTTCACGTACCATATACTTCAAGGTATACCGTATCCTCTTCAAATCCCTTTCGAACAACCCACACCATTGGTGAAGAAACCAAAACGTGAAGAAACAAAAACCTGGAGAAATCAAAACGTGAAGAGAATCAAATCCTTTTCAAAGAACACACTGTTACATGAAGCATCTAAGAGGAAGAAAGTCGACCATGAAGAGGGTTTCTTAGTCGTATGTTTTCAATAGACATATGAAAGGGTTTTTTAGATTGGACGGCAAGTAATAAAAGGGTTTTTAATTATTTATTTATTGGAGGACCAAATATGTTATCAAACCTAAACATATCAATGGACGAAATTGCCCCTTATTAACTCCATTTTATTTGACGGTGTTAATAAGAGGGACCTTAGGTGTTATAAAAATCGAAAGTACAAGGACCATGGTAGTTAAAAATTCCTTTGAGGGACCATAGTCGTTAATTTTTGTAAACCATGAGGACCAAATTCATAATTAACTCTTTTTTTTATATCCCTTAATTCTTAAGTTTGATTACGGTGGTTAAATTACGGAGTGATTTCCGACGGAATATCCGTTGGTAATTTAATATTTTATTTTGGGAAATTAATTAAAATGCCATAAGTCCAAGTCAAACTTACCAAAATGTCACAAATCTCTCCCAGATTGCAAAAATGTCACAAACACCCGCAATAGGAGCCCGCGATCGCGGCCAGTGGCATTTTCGTAATTAATTATCCCGCGATCACGGAGGAATCCGCCCGCGGTGGACCAATTTGGTTGTATTTGATGATTTTTAAATGAAATTTTACACTTTCACCCCTATACTTATTTATAAACTTTACTTTATACCTTTTACTTTTATTATTTTAATTTTACATTTAACACATATAATCGTTTATTAACTAAAATACGTTAAAAAAATACGTTTTAATTTTAACAAGTTACACCATTATAATCGTCTCTTCGATACGTTCGAAATGAGCTCAATCTTGAATTTTTTTGATTTATATATTTTAATATATATCATATATACTACATAAAAATATTTTTAATATTTACAATTCATACCTTTATAGTAAATAAAGAGCAAAAATTCATACCTTAATATATATCATATATACTACATAAAAATATTTTTAATATTTACAATTCATACCTTTATATTTACAATTCATACCTTTATTGTAACACCCTAAAATTTGGAAAGAGCAACTAAATAAAATTTCGATAAATTACCCAACAAGATAAAATCATTTCTACAATTCATACCTTAAAATACCTCAGAATTTAAAACATTATAATTCCCCAAATAAAATAACTTAAACGGGTGTCACTTAACACGACACAAGTTGCTAATCCCAAAATAAATGCGGAAGACTTCACTAAACAATTCACCTCTCGTGCACACTATTAGCACTCGCCACTTCATAATGTAGCTAGAGCTACCACAACCTGAGCCTGTTGCACATGCCGACAAATAAAAAGGGTTAGGCTTACGCCTAGTGAGTTCAAGCATTTATCATGACTACATAAAAATCATAAATCGGAAGGTTGTAGTTTTAGTCATGATTTAGATAAATCTTTTAAATGAAAGTTCGCGACAAAGATTATTATTTCCAAAGGGTTTCCCAAACGGGCATAAATAACTCATTTTTCAACGCACACAAAATCTATGAGAAAAGTTCCCAAAAGGTATAAAGCGTTTTCTAAAATGAATTCCAATCCCAACTCACTCAAAACGTATTTTGACATTAAATATTCCAATGAATATAGATATGGACAAGACTCCAATTTTTAAAACATCCAAATAGGATGAGGCATGGAACTTTGCCAATAACCCATGAATACAGTTCGTATAAATAAAGTATGTCACCGAAAATATGGATAAAAACATATACCCAAAACCACACCTTTCGGTGACGGGGGAGACCCGATTCCATCGAAAGTGACGGGCACACAAAGTTAAGTCACTCGTGATGTTACTGGATTACACCTCAAGCCCCGACCTTAGTTCCCATGCCATAAAGACATCACAACCTCAAGCCATAAATAGATTGCCTTTATTGCATACCCCGTAGAGTTACACCCCAAGGACTTACAGACGACCTTATTGCATATCCAGTCTAGACGAGTTACACCTCAAGCCCCGACCTTAGTTCCCATGCCATAAAGACATCACAACCTCAAGCCATAAATAGATTGCCTTTATTGCATACCCTGTAGGGTTACACCTCAAGGACTTACATACACGGGGACCATAGTGCATACTCGCTAGTGACCCCATGGCCTACGCATATAACCATGCGTCCCTACAGTCCACTCCTCATGCACAAAGAGATAGACCATCAAATAAAGATTGACTCACTTGCCTATGGATCCAATGCAACACAGTCTACCAAAACATGCTCAACCTGGAATGACAAAACACCCAAGCATGTAAATATCAATAATGTGCAATAAAATGCATTTAAACATCCGTTAGGTAAACAAGTACCACAAAACCGTTATTAACCCAAAACCTGACACGGTTAAGCAAAAGGGTTTTCCCAAAAGGACTCACACCTTTACAATTCTCAAAATCACTCTTGACGCTAAATCGGATATTTCCCAAATGGTTTATAAAATCAATTACACTAACATGATGTACTCGTCAAATAAACCTCTCTTTGAGCAATTAACCCTTTAAAGACAAAATATGGTGTCTAACCATCCAAATATTCAACAGCCCCAATTATGGGTGTTTTACACATTTATGAAGATAAATATTTCCAAAAGAGTTAAACTATCCAAATAACTCAACCACATATCATAAATTAACACACACATATCAAGTAAAACACACACATATTTGTAAAATACTCATTTTGGCATGTACAAAGTTTTTGCAAAGTAACTTGAACTCACCTTGCTAGATTAGGCTAAATCTAGATTTTTCCCAAACGTAAGCTCCTTTGAAGAAGTCCGAACCTTCAAGTCCAAATCTTCCAAAAACCTAAATTCATAAATTCCTACCATGAATATTCATATTCAACCACTTTAAAACCATTCTCCAAACATCTCATATTGAAATCTTCATTTTGACCAAAACCCCAATATTAACCTAATTTCTCCAAAATCATCCAAATATCCAAAATTGGAGAAACAAAACGCTAAGAGATCATCAATGGAATATTTATAACTCATATGAAAGTATAGAAGCTAGGAGGATGAACTCACCACTTAGGTTTTGATGAAAACCTAGAAAACCCCAAAAATCCCTAAGATGTTGTGGATGAAACTTGCTCTTGCATCTATAGATGAAATCAATAGCATAAAATGGATAAGGAACGCATTAATCTCCAAGAAAAATCCCAAAATCGGTTAGGGTTTTGTAAGGGAGAAAAGGGAAAACGATTTGGGAGAGAAAGGAAGGAGATTCGAGACTTACCACCACCAAACACCCTTGAATATTCCAATGATCTTCCAAACTCTTTCTAGATCCTCGAAGAGCTCTCAAAAACGAAACCATAGCAAGTTGAATCATCAAAATCGGAGTTGAGATGCAAAAGTTATGAAGGTTTGAAGATTGAAGCTGAAAATCGCGTCTTAATACAACAGACGCTCCCGCGGTTTGTCCCGCGACTTGAAAGTCGCGTGAAAAGTCGCGCGTCTCTCTGTTTGGTCGTTGTTGGGTCGGATACTGTTTCGGCCATAACTTCTTCGTTATAGCTCCGTTTTTGCTCCGGAAAGAACCGTTGGACTCGTATTCGAATTCCCCATCCAACAAGACCATAAAATCTAAGATTTAAACTAAAATCCTATTTTTCATATTTTCCTTAAAGATCGGTTTCACACTAATTCAAAATTATGCTTATCCGAAAATTACGGGTGTTACATATATATATATATATAGAGAGAGAGAGAGAGAGTCATGTTCAAACGAGAATGATACCTATTTAAAAGAATAAAAAAATAATTATGAGCCAATTATTTCATTAAATAATATCTTAAATAAAACTTTCTTAAATCGCCCAAAATGACATGTGTCATTTATTGTATACATATTACACATGGAAACCCATTTATTTATGTATATATTATGTAATAGATTTAATTAAGGTATTTATTCATTATTACTTTATAATTTTCGTGATTGAGCATGATTAAATTTTTATATATTTACCTATTATTTATTACAACATTAAAAATAAGTGTGATTTATTTTTTTATTTTAAATATTTATTTTTATTGAAATAGTTTGATTTTTACAATTCTCGTCAAAAATCGCATGTAATAGCCACAATTAATCGACATTTGTTTTCTAAAAAAAATTCGCTAATTTTCGTCAATGTATTATATGTAATATTGATCATAGTAGAAAAGAAATGTAATTTATTTACAATATTACACGTGATATGTGTAAATTGTGGATTATGTTTTGAAGTACATGCAATCATATACATTTTAAGTGTGTTTTGCTAGTTGCTACACATCGCATATGATTCTGTTTTCATTATTTTTCTTTTTCAATGTTTAATTTGAACCATTGTTTTTCAAAATTTAAATCACATATGATTAGGAAAACATTTTGAAAAAAAACAGTAATTCATTATGAATCACATGTGATTTTAATAAAAATTATGAATTGCGTTTTGAAGTACATATGATCTTATACATTTTAAATGTGTTTTGCTACACATCACATGTGATTTTGTTTTCATTGTTTAATTCGAATCATTTTTTTTCAAATTTTAAATCAGATATGATTAGAAAAAAAATTGAAAAAAAAATTAATTCATCGTAAATCAAATGTGATTTTGATGAAAATTGTAATTAGTTTAAATATTGCTTTAAATAAAAAAAGAAATTCTTTAAGTTAAAATTAAATACGCTCATTTAAATGAATTAAATAAAAAGTATTTTTATAAATAGAAAATTAATTCATATTAAATTCACAAATATTGTAAAAGTATAATCTTAAATAAATACCTAAAATAACTATTTGTAACTAAATTACTTTTATACCCTTATTTATTTATTTTTAGAATTAATTATTTAAAGTATTATTTAATGAAATGATTGATCTAGAATTATTCTCTTATTCTTTTAAATAGATATCATTCTTGCATGATCCTCTCTCTCTCTCTCTCCCTCTATATATATATATATATATATAGCCATAGGTTCAAATGAGAAATGCTAAGTGTGTGAGAAATAGAGAAGTAATCCTAGCCATTCATACGATCAAGATCGGATTTGACTGGTCAAAAATTGCGGCTTTGACTGATCAAAAGTTGTGGTTGTTCCAAAAATAGAAGGACAATTTCGTAATTTTTACAAATATGCGGGACGAGTTCATATGTGAACCTGTATGATTCACATATGAACTATATGTTCATATGTGAACCCGTGTAATTAACATATGAACTCTTTTTAACTGATTCACATATGAATCTTTGTGATTCATATATGAACTAATCAACTGATTCACATATGAACTAATTAACTGTAAGTTCATATGTGAATCAGTTGAACTAATTAACAGATTCACATATGAACCTTGGTGATTCACATATGAACTAATTAACTGATTCTCATATGAACTAATTTTTACAAAACTACCTCTCTATCTTTTACAGACCACGCGAGGAATTATCCGCTGCTTCATAGTCAAAGCCGTAAATGTTGACCAGATGAAAGCTAGGATCATTTCTCTATTTCTCACACATTTAGCATTTCTCATTTGAACCTCTCCATATACATATATATATATATATATATATATATATACACACACACACACACACACAACCAAAGTAGATAGAAATTTGGAATTAAAGGTAAACAATTATAAAGTTATAGGTATTCGGCACTTACAACAACCCGGTTCACCTCGAAGTCACGTAATCCCCTGGTGAACCACTATCCGAAGAGGATGATTCTGTACTCGACCTCTTCGTATGCGTATGATTGAACAAATCCACACAAGTCGGTGGCACGCCTTTTCTTGCTCTCGTCTACAAAGGTTAAAAGTCATACGAATATGTGTTAGTTGTAATGTACATATCAAAAGTCAAACTACTAAACTAATCGGTTTTAAGGACCTACCAAGCGAGCAACGTGCATAGATAATGAGATCGATTCTCCGGTGTGTTTGGATATTTCACCATCCACCTCAGACATGTTGTTTTCTGTTGCCACCTTGGATACACTCTTCCAATGGTCATTGTTCCAGCGATCGATCATCTCGGCCTAGAGACGCAGAGAGAGCCAAGCGGGAGGGAAGTCCTTCAGTAGATTCATATCCTTATTTGGGTCACTTTCTCAATAGGGCGTGGTACGTGCGTCCTTCTCACCTGATTTGCGTCCAAGTACACCATGGCCTGTCAATAATGGACCGATTTACCTGGGTTATCCGACGGATGGCATTGGCGTCGTCCAAGCCATATATTGATATGAATTAGTATCGATACCCCCAAACATTTAATTTGATCAATTAGTTAATATAACACTTACTCATTATGGTCTACCCCGGTCATCTTCCTTTGCGTTGGAAGCGGTTCCAGATTGGTGATGTTACGAACATTTCCAGACTGAAGTTCCTTTGGTTCTGCCGAAGCACTACTAGAGGCCCATTGTCCTGTACCTCGGATGGTAGGAGTGAAACTTTCCCTACCTCGGCCAAACCAAGTGTGCGACATTGTAGCAAGTCTACAAAACAGCGTTAGAAAACATACAACAATAATGCAAGTAGCTAAATTACACCCAATACGATAAGCCAAACACAACCATTTTGTCTCCAAATTCATAAAGGTAACAAATAAACAACTAAACATGTTTGCCAATAAAGATTTAAAACATCGAGACAAAGTTAACTAACACTAAAACTTAATCATCCGAGGAGTGATCATACAAGTCAGGTTATTCATCCTTTGAGTCACTATCTGAGTCTTCAAACTCTTCTTCGTCACTACTCTCGTCAACATGCCAATTGTCGCGACGATCATTAATTTCCATGTCTTCTTCCTCGGTGACAAGACAGACAGGTTCATCCACGTCTTAATTTCTACCTGTGAATGTTATTCTATCATTTTCTTGGAAAAATTGTTCCTCGTCCACAATTTCATCAGACGGTACTTCGAACGCTAACACATAGACCCCTCTGAGCTTTGTTTTCACCACAATCATGTTCAACTTATGATGCTAGGATAAATGAGTCGTTTGAATGAAAACTTGATATGGGTTTGATGTCGACAAGATTATGTTTTGGGTCAACTCGAACGTCGTTAACTGAATTAAACCATGTGCATTTGAATAGTGGAACAACATAACGACCGAGTCCATACCCATGATACTCTATCTAGGACTTCATCCAACAATCTGTAGTAGTCAGACTCATACTCTGAGTAACATGTGCCTCTAATGCATATTCAACTATTATGTGTGGTGCGATCGGTATCGTGAGTTTGTGTGTGAAACTTGTAACCATTTGCAAAAAATCTTGGGAGTCTCCAAACATAACAGAGCGGTTTAGATGCCAAAACTCTCAGACGATCGGTAGTGGGGTCGGACCCAGACATAACCTATAATGACAAATAATAATGTAAGTTGTAATATCTTATTAAAAACATATTAAATAAAGACGAATAATTGTAATATGTATACACTTACGTAGATCTCAAACCAGACAACAAATAGTTCATCTTTGCGTCTGTCCAGCCCCGTTTCATCAATATACGGCTCGTGACCTCTAACCAAATCATCGAACACGGCTATGCAAGGAAAGTCTTCTTTACAATTAAGCAAGATGTATGTGTGAGCCTTGTGCATATCTTCCTCTTCTAGCTGACAATTTCTTCCGGAGTTATCATATAATGGATGACACGTGGTTTTAAATATGTTTAATCATTGGTCGGAAGACTAACATTCGGGGGAAAAACGCGTCTCTACCGTTGGTTCAAAATACAACGAACAATAGGTAGATAGTTAGTTAACCAAATATACCTCCACAGCCGACCCTTCTACCCTTGCTTTGTTTCCCACCATCGCTTTCAAGGACCCTAGATGTCTCTCATAATGATACATCCACCTATTTTGAATTGGACCCCAACTAGTGCCTCATGCGCCAGATGTACCACAAGGTGTTCCATGGAATCGGTGATAAAACTCTTTCCAACTTGCAGATAGTTTCAACTATAGTTTCCTGCAATTGAAGCAAGTCATCAACGTATAGCACTTTCGAGCATATTGCATGAAAGAATGTGCACAACTGATAATCCTCATTTCTTAGTATTATTTGTACCCTCTTAACCCCATTTTCACCCTTTTTACCACTCCAAATACCCATTTGAGCCTTCTATTATTTCTTTGGTCTAAATTAGTCCTAAAGTTGAGAAATGTTTAAAAAGTCGGATTTTAGCGTTGGAAGTCATTGTGGAAAGCCACCACTGTGGTAAGCGGTAACTGAAAATCTTTATGTGGATTTTATTGCCAAAATTATGAAGGAAACTTGCAGGTTGAAGACAAGCTCAATACTGATGCTTTACATGAAAGAAGAGAAGGAAGGTGACAAATTGAATCAAGACAAACAAGGATGAAGACAAGCTTAGAAAAGTCATTTTCAGTCCCTCAAGTCACATTCACCTCTTCTCATATATAAAGAGGCTTGACCTTGGCATTTGGGCGGCATCCAACTCTTCAAGCATTTGAAGATTCAGCCGAATTCTATCTTACTCTTGTATTTTCTCTTTAGCTAGTTTAAATTTTTGTATTTTTAATTTCCGCCACCACTGTGGTAAGCCTTGTGACCACAATGGTCAGTTTCAGTTTAATGCAATTTACGTTCCAGTATTTCTTTTCTTCCAATATGTTTTTACTTATGAGCAGTAGCTACCCCCCCCCCCCCCCCCCTCCCTCTTTGGGTGTGAGTGTAAGACAAATTTGAGAGGTTAAAATGTAACCACTTGGGTGATACCATATTTTTCTAATTTCTCGGTTTAGTCATTTGTGTCGAAGCATAACTCAACGCGGAAAAGTTGATCACCTTTGCGTGTTAATATTAGATCTTTGACCTCGAGAGGGGTGGATCTGAAATACGGGTTGAATGATGCAAGGAGGTTTGACAAAATCTTCAAGAATCACATAGAGATATGGGTTGTTGCATAATCGAACTAAGGTCCAGATGTCGGTCTAGTGGGTGTGTCATAGAGATATGCGCATCTCTCCACACTGGCAATGCTAAGATCTTCGAGATCTACTTAGTGAGATTGGTAAACCGAAAATTAGCATTTGTGGATACATTGAAATAAAATCGTTATCGCAACCTATACGACGTAGCTTTGAGAGGAGGAAATCGTGTGGGATAACATTGTGACCGGTTTTGTTGACCAATTATGTTACTAATATGCTCTTGGGAAAAACTTACACTCGTACCCGCCTTTTATTATATTGTTAATTTAAAGTTTAATATCTCTCTTAAAACCAACCAAATTATTAAAACTCGGATTCTTAGTAGTCCAACCTTGTGGATACGTTATTTGCGCATTACCATTATATTACTTGAAAAGCGAACACAATATTTGGTGTATACTTCCACCATTATTGTGCCACATATTACGTGTGAGTATTTTTGCTATCAACAACTCAGTGATAGCATCCCATATCAGATTCCGTACCATGCCTATAGTAGAAATATGGAGTAGTCTTTGCATGAACATGTGACAATCATGACTTTTGACGTCATAAAAACTACCCTCCTCAAGACTTCCTAATGCCCCTATGTTGGAAGCATAGTCGTTTGGAAATTTCAACTTTTTCAACCAATCACACACCTTTCTTACTTGCTCTTTGTTCAATATGTAGGAAGTTTTCGGTTTAAAGCTTTTATTTCGTCCATCCCTTATATGGAACTCCGGTCGATTGCAATATTCTTCTATGTCTTTCCTTGCTTTGATGTTGTCCTTTGATTTTGGTGTGTCTATAATTGTGTGAAACAAATTATCAAACACATTCTTCTCAATGTGCATTACATCCAGATTGTGTCAATCAACAAAGTGTGCCAATACGACAACTCCTAGAAAATGGTCCGCTTTACCCAATTGTGTGCTACCCCAAAACCCACAAGCTTTCTATAGTGCCTTGATCCGCGTGGGACACCATCGTAAACCGTAGGAATGCTACAACCTTGTATCCATATTTGATCCTCGGTTATCGGTGGGGTGGATGAGCTTTTTTGGTATGTCTGATACGAAATCAGTTCCTATCACGCCTGAACGCGTGTCTCATTGGTAGAAACTTGCGGTGACAATCAAACCAACACGACTTCCCTCCGCTTTGTAATTGGAACGCATATGCATTACCCATGCAATATGGATAAGCTAACTTGCCATCCGTGCTCCAACCAAAAAACATGGCATAAACAGGGAAGTCACTAACCGTCCACAATAGTATGACCCTCATTGTGAAATTCATTCTACGATAAGCATCATAGATATAGATACCCTAGAAGAATAACGTCCTCAACTCGTCGATCAAGGGTCGAAGAAATACATCCAAATTTTGTCCTTGGCTCTTCTTCCGGGAATAAGCAAAGCGAGGTGGACGTATCACTCTTTCATGCACATCCAAGGCGGTATACTGTAGTTTGTAAGAAAGACAGACCATAGTGAATACGGATTTAAGTTCAAGTTATTGGGGTTGAAACCATTTGTGCATAAGCCAAGATGAACATTCCCGGTATCTTGAGCAAAATCAGGATGGATCATGTCAAAATGTTTCCAAGCGTCCCCATCACTCGGATGTACCATCTTTCCTGTCTGAGTCTGATGATCATGGTACCAAGTCATCTCTTTGCTATTTTCTTAGACATTAACCGTTGTAATCTTGGAGCAATCGACAAATACATCATCACCAGGTTATGCACCTTATTGTTCCGGTCAATTGTCTTGTAACGAGGCTCCCCACACACTTGACAACTGTTATCATTAGCATAATCCTTATACAATAGCATGCAGTGGTTTTTGCAAGCATTAATCTTTTCTTTTGGAAGAGCTAGTTGCTTCAACATCTTCTTTGTCTCATAAAAGCTACCAACCAGTTGTCCATCGTCGGTTATCATTTCTTTACCCATTGCAATGTTACGATTGTTGGTTGACTCTGGTACATTGCAATCTGCCTTCCAATTCAAAAACCTTGTGGTTGCCTGTAACTTTGAAAATCTCTGACATCCCTCCTACTAGGGGTGCTCAAAAACCCGATCAACCCGACCAACCCGACCCAACCCGACGTGGAAAAACCCAACCCGAAGCAACCCGATGTCCAATCGAGTTGTAAAATCTTCAAACCGTATGTATTGGGTTGATATCGGGTTACGATAATTTGAACCCAACCCAACCCGATGAACCCGATATATATATATATATTCAATCTCGTATACATCTCTATATAACTACATATATATATATATTCAATCTTTTATCCATCTCTATATAACTCCTTCTCTCTCTCTCACACACACACACACACACACATATATATATATATATATATATATATAGTAGATGTTAACATATATATATAAATTGAAAAAAACATTTGATGACGATATGTTTAAGATTTAAGAAATATGCAAATTGAAAACGTCAAGTTATTTGATCATATTTGGTTTAAACATTTTTATATATAGTATCTAAGTATTGTCTGAATTATCGGTTGTATTTTAAAGACATGTTTCCTTTATTTTTATGTTTTTAATTTTGATTTCACCTTGTTTAAACACAACCCGACCAACCCGACTAACCCGATCAACCCGAACGGGTTGGGTTGGGTTGGGTTGAAATTTTTTCAAACCGTCAACATTGGGTTGATGTGTCGAAATGCCTTCAACCCGATCAACCCAACCCGTGAGCACCCCTACCTCCTACAATGGTTGGTCCGCAACTTCTAACATATTATAGAAGTTTTGTGCATATGGATTTGGACATTGTCGTCCCACGTACTTGATGTACCGGGAACATTTTGATTCATCATCATTTGTTGAACACCATCAAACTCATTATAATCTTCGTCCACTATTGTTTATTGCGGTTGTTGAACTCCGGTTGCTATTTCACTGTGTAAGAAAGCATGAATCCTTTTCTTAATAAGTCAAAATTCACCTCCTCTCTCTCTCTCTCTCTCTCTCTGTGTGTGTGTGTGTGTGTGTGTGTGTGTGTGTGTGTGTGTGTGTGTGTGTTTGAGAAGATTACATTTCTTACAAGGACATCTTATTACATCAACTCGCTCATTTGCGAACGCAAAATCAAAAATCTAACTACTTCGTCATTAAAAACCGGATTTATTAGACCACCCCTATTTAAACGTTTATACATCCATCCTCTATCAGTATTAGTAGGGGTGAGCATAATCGAGTATTCGGCTAAATTTTATGGAACTGGAACCAGAACCGGCGGTTCCTAGAATGAAGGAACCAGAACTGGAACAGCTTACATCGGTTCTCTATACTTTGGAACCGGATCCGGCGGTTCCGGGTACCCGCTATCAATTTTTTTACATATTTTTATCATTTCATACAATAAAAATGTAATTGTAAGTTTATTGCAAACTACAAAGTACCAACTTAAAGTAATAAATACAACAAATGGTGAAAAATAATCAGATAAAAACTAATTACTACATAAATAAATTAGAAACTTTCGCGTATTGAATATTGACATCAACAAAACGACTTACATAACACATAACGTCTTTACGTCAAGACCTAACAAATAAAACATTTGGATCAAAACGAATAAAACACATAACAAAACCAATAACACATCATTAAATATTTAAATGTAATAAATATATAAATAAATTTGATTAAAAGATGGCGGGTACCCGTCGGTTCCGGTTCTGGGTACCAGTAGCTCCGGGTACCCGGTTCCAGAACCGGTCCCAGCGGGTAACGGTTCCAAAAAAATGAGAACCATAACCGAAACCAGTCTTAATCGGTTCCGTATTTTAGGAACCGAAACCGGAACCAATCACATCGGTTCCGGTTTCGGAACTAGCTATTCCAGAGCGGTTCCGGTTCCAAAGGCGAGTACCCAGTTCCGATGCTCACCCCTAAGTATTAGTTGACATAGCTACAAATTGACCAAAGTGTGATTAGTTGAAATGGCTACATTTAACAACCTATAGATAAATCTTTGCATATATACATTTAGGGGCTGTTTGGTAGAGAGAAATGAGAGGAGAGAAATGGAAATGGATTTGAATTCTCTTGTTTGGTAGGTAAGGGAAATAAAAACACGGAGAGTTGGTATTTCCCGAGAATTGACTCCCTTTGTATTTGATTTCTCTGATTTAGGAAGAGAAATGGAGAGAATAGGAAAACACGGAGAAATCGATCTCGCGTTCGCTTCTCTCTCTCTCGTTCGCCTTGTCTAGGGTTCCGCCCACCACCGCCGCCCACCACCACCGCCGCCCGCCGCTGCTACCATCCACGTCCGCCGCTGCTACCATCCACCTTCCGCCGCTGCTACCATCCACGCCCGCCGCTGCTACCATCCATATCCGCCGCTGCTACCTCTGAATCTGATTGTCTCACTTAATTGGTATACGGCCAATCTCTCTCACTCTCTTCTGCTTCTGTTCCAAATCGAAGTGGGTTTTGTCAAAGTTGTAGTTCAACTTGATTAATTTTCTACTTTATAGTTTATTGTGATAACTTGATTATGTTTGTAGTTCAACTTGATTAACTTGATTACTTTTAATTGTGTTTGTTGAAATTCATGAATGGCGGTAATTTACTTCATTATGCCCTAAAAATTGTAAATTTGCCTAACATTTGTTACTTTTAATAGCGTGTGTTGAAATTCTTGAATGAGTTTTTATTTGGTTGTAGGGTAGGTGTTTTGTTGAATTGCATGAATTTTCATTGGCATTGGCAGGTCTGTTTTAGACTTTTAGCCACTGATTGAGTTCAAGTGTTCAACAATTTCACTTGAATATATACACAATTGACATTTTCATAATACATTAAGGATTAAAGTTATGTTTTTAATATTAGGATTCCACATTCCAGTGAACTTTCATGTTAGTTGGTAAATGGTAAATGCAAAAAAAGTAGCATAAACCGGGTTTTTGTTCTCTGTTTTCGGTAAGCCTCTGTGTTTTTGTTCTCTGTTTTCTGTTTCACGTCGGTTGTATGCGGCTGAATTCGCTGCTGTGAAATATGTATGTGGTTGGCTTTTTGGGTAATATATGGGGTGCTTATTGTTGTTCAAAAAAGGTTTTTATTGAATTTGTTTTAGTTAGTTGATTTTCTATAATTAATTTTTTAACTACTTTATGTTTACGATATGTATGAAATCAGTTGTGATATTTATGTTTCATGTTTGTTGATTATTAACCTATGTTGTAAACTTGAAGGTCAGTTTCTACAAAGCGAGGGTTTCGGCAGCCATTTTTTGAGGTGTTTAAGGTTTGCACTTTTTTCTAACTGTTTCTATGCGGGCTAGAATGATCGTTTAGATGGTTAAACATATGTATGTATGTAATGTGGGTATATATATATATGTATGCAATGTGGGTATGTATGTATGTAATGTAGGTATGTATATATGTATATGAATGTAGGGTTTTAAAGTCATCCAAAACTCTTCTAGCCTTACGGTTTGACTTTAAAGTAGGCAAACCATTACACGTTGTGATGTTGTTTGGTTTGATTATGCAAGTGCTTACCATTTAGCATTTAGGGTGGTGTATTATATGAAATAGTTATGTTTCCTTTATATATATATATATCTAGTATTAACTATATAATTGTATGTGTAGATGGCAAGATCACCGTTGAGACAAAGAATAGTTGCCATAGGTGCATTTTATGCCATGTATGTTATGATTCGTTGGTGGATGATGTGTAGTTATCGTAGACGTCGTTCGATTGAATCTAGAACATTACGTACAAGATATTTAATGAGTTACCATAATAGGCGTGAAAACATGATGAGGATGGTTTATGAAAGTGATGTTACTAGTGTTGTCAACATAAGAATGAATATACATGCGTTTTCAACACTTTGTGATATGCTAGAAAGTAGAGGGGGGTTAAAGGCTAGTAAAAACATGCTAGTAGATGAGCAAGTTGCTATGTTTTTACATACCCTTGCTCATAATGCTAAGAATAGGATACTAGTCAATAGATTTCATCGATCTGGGGAAACTATAAGTCGGTATTTCAAGTTAGTCTTAAATGCTGTATGTCGATTACACAAAGAATTCTACAAGTCACCCGTACCAGTGCCAGATAATGAAACCGACGAGAGATGGAAATGGTTTAAGGTTAGTCAAACACATAAGTTTTTATTAAATATATTATTTGTTAATAGAACACTTTAATGATGTTTTCTTTTTATGAAGGGTTGCCTAGGAGCATTAGATGGAACATATGTTAAAGTTAAAGTCCCCGCTGTTGATCGAAAACCTTATCGGACACGAAAGGGGGAGATTTGTACGAATGTACTCGGAGTATGTACGAGAGACCTTTTATTTACATATGTATTAGCGGGATGGGAGGGTTCTGCAGCTGATAGTAGAGTTCTACGAGATGCAATTAGTAGACCTAACGGTCTTAAAGTAACTCAGGGTATGTGATATATAGTCTTCAAATAGTAAACATATAATTACATATGTTAATTAACGTAGAGTTTATGGTTAATGTAGGAACATACTACCTTTGTGATGCCGGTTATACGAATGGTGAAGGATTTCTAACTCCTTATCGAGGTCAACGTTACCATCTTAATGATTGGTCTCGGCCGCCTACCAATGCCAAGGAGTTATTTAATATGAGACATTCTTCGGCAAGGAATGTTATAGAAAGATGCTTCGGATTAATTAAAGCTAGATGGGCTATTTTGCGTGATAACTCATATCATCCCATAGAGTCCATGCCACGTATCATCATTGCTTGTTGTTTGTTACACAATTTCATACGACAAACAATGAGTGAAGACCCTATTGATAACGAAGTCCCAACAAATCACACACAACCAGGCTACGATCATGATAATGTTATTTCTACGGTTGAGCCCTCACAAGAATGGACCGATCGTAGAGACGCTCTTGCTAACGAAATGTTTAACAATTGGAATGCTAGGCGTATCTACAATTAATTAATTATGATCGTTAATGTTATTTGTACTCTGTATTTGTACTCTTTATTTGTAGAACCATGAATTATGATCGAGTTAATTTTAATTTTTCATTTATATTTGTACTCTTTATTTGTACTCTTTATTTTGTATCTACTATTTGTATGTATTATTTGTAGACATGGCAGAGTCAAATGAAGTGAAAGGTACTGTACGGACCAAACATACTTGGAAAGAAGATCAAGACGCAAAGCTAATTGATGCATTAATGGAGTTACATGCATCTGGAAAGTATGCCGGTGCTGACAATGGTTTCAAACCGGGCTATTTAAATGGCGTTCAACAATTGCTAGATGTAAGTCTTCCTAACTCCGGCCTCAAAGCAGAACCACATATAAAGTCTCGGATGAAGACATGGAAGACACACTTTAGCATTGTTTATGATATGGTGCATACAAGTGGGTTCGGTTGGGATGAAGAAAAAAAATGTGTGGTAGCTGAGGACAGTGTTTGGGATGAATACGTCAAGGTACATGCTAAATTTATTCTAAATTGGTATTTTTTTTACAAAAGTTTGTACTAAATTTGTTTCTAATTGCCTTGTAGTCTCACAAAGGTGCCGCAAATTTTCGAGGCAAGCCATTTTCTTTCTATGACAAGCTGTGTATCATCTATGGTAAGGATAGAGCAACGGGTAGTAAAGCGATTGATCTTGGAGAAGAAGATGATGTCGTTCCAGAGACTCAAAAAAGTTCCCCGATTGATCTTGGAGAAGAAGATGATGTTCAAGGTGCTAGTCGATCTGAAGGACCAACAAGTAGTGTAACAAGCAAACGTACCAAACGCACCAAACGCAAAAGTATAGATGGAGATGACATTTATCGGGAGTCATGCAAAGAGATGAAGGAGGTATTGGTTAGATTTGGAGAGATCGTGGGGGAAAGCTTGAATAAAGAAAGTTTGGAGGCTCGTGAAAAAAGTTTGGAGGCTCGTGAAATCTTTGAGAAGGTTAGTGACGAGTTGAAAGTTTTGTCGGGTATTACTGGAATCAAACGTTTTAAAGCAACTCAGTTGATTGGTAAGGATGTGCTTCTAGGACGATTATTTCTTGGGTTGACAGAAGAAGAGAAGATTGGCATGGTAGAATCGTCTACCAATGGTTAGATTTGGATTAAAAGTTTATGGTTATTTTTTTTGTATGACTACGGTTGAACTGTTGTTTTTGGTTTGATTAAAACTATGTTTGTAGTCCTTTTGGTTTGTTTAAAAACTATGTTTCTAGTTGGTTTGATTAAAAACAATGTTTGTACTCTTTTTGGTTTTATTAAAAACTATATTTGGTAGTCTTTTTGGTATGATTAATGCATTTTAATTACTAATTTATGCATCTTTTTTTTGTTTGGGTTTAAATAATTGATTTGTAAATATAAAAATATGGGTGTAAATGACAAAGTTGGTACAATTCTCTATTGAAATCTCTGTGCAACCAAACAAGAGAAATGATTCTCTGTTGCATTTCTCTGCTGAATTCTCTGTGCTACCAAACAGGATAGTCAATTCATATTCTCCTAACCAATTCTCTTTCTCTGCAATCATTTCTCTGGAATCATTTCTCTGCAATTCCATTCTCTGTACCAAACGCACCCTTATAGACTTAAAAAAAGTTTAATTTAGAGATATATGTAACTTCCTAAAGTTTGCCCAATAATTGGCAACCCATTTCTAACAATTAGTTTTACCCAACAGTTCACATAAACAATTTACCTAATAATTCGCATAAACAATTGTTTGACCAAACCTAACATGTAGCTTGGCGATTTAACTAAGAATAGTCATTTATCTAAAATCGTTCATAATGATTAAAAGCCCCCAATGGTCAAGTAAAAAAAAAATCCAATAAAATGGTCAAGTGAACAAAATCTGAAATATGCCACAAACCTAACATAAACCAAAATCTTGAGATTTATGCTTCAAAGTACCCTAACAACTTAGAAAAATCCATTTTTACAGCATTTCCAAGAGGTTCAAACATTTAGTTTGTCAAAGTGAACTAATAAATTTCTAACATGGATACATTATCTACACACACATTTACATATACATACACGTTTACACATACATACGTATATACATCAATTTTACCCAATATTTAAACACACACGCACGCACTAACACACTTCTCGCATATATGATTAAGTGAACAAAATCTGAAATATGTGTACTTTGAAGATATTTAAACACACGCACACGCACCAACCCCTAAACTTAAACTTTTGTTTAAACATACGCACACGCACCAACCCCTAAACTTAAACTTTTTCCAAACATGGAACCAAAAAAACAAAAGATGTCTCACTTAAGGCCAAAGTGATGGATGTTGTGCAAATTCTTGGAGGTGGAAAGAGATATGCTTACGACTCAGATGAGACTGAGGAAGAAAAAAGAGAAACAGACTGTAAAGACAAAATTCTGAAAGTCCTCAAATATCATTGACCCGATTGACAAAATTCTGAAAGTCCTCGTTGATCTTGTCTTTACAGTATGTTTCTCTTTTTTCTTCCTCAGTCTCATCTGAGTCGTAAGCAGATCTCTTTCCACCTCCAAGAGTTTGCACAACATCCATCACTTTGGCCTTAAGCGAGATATCTTTTGTTTTTTTGGTTCCATATATGAAATAGATTCACACACTTCTCGCATTCTCGCATATATGATTAAGTGAACAAAATCTCAAATCAAAACCCAAAAATCACCAAATAGAGACTTACGCGACTTAGACAAAATTTGCAGAACCCAACAATTACATAATCATCCTTTTTACTGCTAAAAAATTTCAACATATTTTTTCATTAACAAAACTTTTAGCTCCAACGTTTAACATCTGGTCACTTGCAGGAAATGAAGTTTTTGATGCGCGAGGAAGGGGGAGCTGTTGCCCTAGTCGAAACTAATCCTCTATAATCACCAAATTCAATGGGTAATTCCCATCCATCCAAAAAAATTATAATCAAAACGATCATAATATGAAGAACACCAAATCAATAAAGAGACTTAATTAAATCAATAAAAGACTTCAAATCAACCCAACCTCTACCCAAAATCTAGAGTAAACCCTAGATTTGAAAGAAACTAAAGACGGAGTCATACATTTAAAAAGATGTTTCCAGCTGCAAACCCTAAAAAATTCTTCAACTCTTCTTCACCAAAAAAAATCAAGATCTCTCTCTCTCTCTCTCTCTCACTCTCTCACTCTGTCATACACACAAATACTATGGAATACTCAAACCTCATGTTGCCAAGTCATTTTCCTTGGTTTCTCTTTTAATATATATATATATATTGATTAATTATTATTTTATTTTGTTAACCGTGAGTATCCGGTGACCAGTTTGTACGCATCTCGACTAATCCCAGGGCCCTGGAGAACAGTTAGGAAAAATCTCCAGTAGTCTTACAGGACTCGAATCGGTGACTTCTGAAGATCGCTAAACGCTCAAGCCTTATTGTCAATTGAGCTAAACCCACAGGTTTTAAGATGGATATGCCAAGTTTCGGGTCAATTAAACAATGTGAACGACATATTCCGAGATACATGTGACCATTTGCATATTTGGGCCATACATAGTCGCAAGCAACCAACCTATTTTTTTTCTTTGTCTAGCAGGTCTAATAGAGTAAAATCGGAAGCTTTTTTTTGGGCTTGATAAGTTGTTCATATGTCATGATTTCCCATAGGCTAAGGCCATGAGTACCCGTACCCAATGAACCCACTTGCCACCTCAGCGCCATATCAACTTTTCTCTTTCCTACCCTCCTTACCCAAAAGTGGAGTACCAGTACCCAATGAACCCACTTGCCACCTCATTTTTTTTAATTCTTTTATTTATATATTTAATTATTTAACAAAATAATAATATTTATATATTTTTTAATAAATAAAAATAAGATAAATAATAAAAATAAAAATTCATATCATTCATTAAAAAATTACAAAATTAAAAATTATAAAATACAAAACACTAAAAAAATAAAAAATAAAAATACAAAATTACCCAAAATTATGATATTTTCTAATTTTCTCTTTTCTCGCTAAAGTAGCCCTCAAAACGTCTCCCGAAAGGTGATCATGCGAGGATATGAAAAACTCGAAGTCTTGTTGATATCGTTTTTCTCGTTCGAGTTCCAACTTTTCTCGTTCGATGGTGTCGGGTTTGATGGTTCCGGGATTGATTGTTGTGTGGAGATCGATTGTGGTGTGTGCGGTTGTTGGGTTTCAGGAACAAAGTCGTCGGCGAGATCGATTGCGGGTTGAGGAAGTTCGTAATTGGCGGGAGTAAAACCTTGTTGAATCAAACCAGGATATGTAAATTGATACGAGTGTTGCGGAAATTGTTGGAAACCAACGTTTGGGGGCGGTTGCGGAAATTGTTGGAAACCAACGTTTGGGGGCGGTTGCGGAATATAACCTTGTTGAGAAAACGGTTGGAAGCCAAGCTCCGGGTCTTGTTGCGGTGTATCCGATCGGTTACGACGGGATGTAGGTGTGGTGTTTGGATTCATGATGAAATTTGAGAGAAATGGAAGAAGGTATTGAATTTGAGAGAAATGGAAGAAAGTATGTTTTGGTGTGAAAAAATAAGATGGTATAGGTTCATATATATAGTGTGATTAATTTGAAAAAAAAATTAAAAAAAATAATTTTGTAAAATAGCCGTTTACCAACGGAATTGTTTCAAAAAAATTTAAAAAAAAATAAAAACAATTTAAATAGGCAACGGGTTGATCGGGTTGGTGAACCCGGTACCCGAACCCGATTGGTACCCGATCACCCCCCTTAGCGGTGCCCGATGAAACCCGCTGGCCATTTGATGAGCCCGATCCCTTACCCGATCACCGCTACGGATGGTCTAAGGGGTCTAAAAAGTTTAAAAGCTATTTAAAATCATAAGTTATGTAAAACTCATTTAATATACACTATTTCTTTCCAACTTAATGTGGGCTTCTAAGTTTTTCTTTTAATTTAAAATTTATTTATTAGAACTTGTTAAAACCGCAAAAAAATAAAAATAAAAATTGAAAAACACACCTTCATAACTGTTCATCTACCGGTATGCACATTGCATACAAGTAATTTGTAAGTAATATTTGAAGTATGCACATATGCATAACGTGCATTAGAAATCAGGAAACCTCGTCAATTACTTGTATAAAATACCGTACAGATGAACAGTTATAAAGGTGTTCCTCAATTTTTCATTTTCTAGGTCTTCCCCAAAACCTAGCTCACTATATATATATATATATATATTAAATACCATCATGACTTGCAAATTTATATTCTTAAACATTTTATTGTTGCAAGACTATATGGAGGCCATATACAAGTGTACCAACTATTACTTCGATAGAAAAGATGATTCAAACTTATTGCAAGATGTTTATTCAAGCCATTTAAGTACGAAAAAACAATACATAACGAGTAACTGGTTTACCATACTATAAAAGGCCGCACAAACGAGGCCTAGAACATATTTGTCTTCCGTTGGCTTTCACCAAAGCCATCATTCCCGCAGTTGCCCCCACACATACTACGGAAGATATCATGCTTTGAGCGTTTTGGCCCGCTGCAGTTTCAACCCAACATAACAACAAAATGAAGCTTTTGAGCGAAATTTGAATATGAAGAACTCTATATAACGCATAATGAATACTCGATACACAGATTTAACATGATCAAAATGATCTAATGTGCTTTATGGAAAGTAACGAGCTTTATAAGTTCTTTAGTAAATAATCAATTAATAAAAACGTAATTTTTTTATAGTTATTTATAATTTGTTTTTATCAACTATTTCTAAAAAATGGAATTCAATTCCATTCCAAATCCTACAAACCAAACACACCAAAGATTCAAAATCCTTCCACGAAATCCAAATCCCCCAAAACCATTCCATCAAACGAAACGCCCCCTAAGACTTCCAGGTGAAAATAAACAGAAAATAAATAGACGTAATATGTACTATTCCACTACTCCCTCCTCTATCTCATGAGAACTATGATGTTTGACTTCAGATGTAGTCTTAGGGCCCGTTTGGTTTGCAGGATATGGAATTAGATTCTATTCCAATCCCGTGTTTGGTTTAAAGGACATTCCGGAACTGAATGGGATTTAGAAATCCCAATGAGGGTGGTTGGTATTTCACAGGATTTTATGGGATTTGTTTATACTAATGTTTTGAAACATGTTAAAATCATTAGTTTGTAATAATCAATTAATTAAAAGAGAGATTTAATTTTTCTATAATAATTTATAATTTGTTTTTCTAAATTATCTCAATTCGATTAAACCAAAGATTTTCCAATTCCTTCCACAAAATCCAAATCCCTCAAAAACAACGCGCCCTAAGAAGATTCTTTAACTATTTGCCAAAGAGCTACAATACCATCCAAAGTGAAAAATAGAGGATCTCGAAGACCCCAAACTAACCTATCAGTTACTTGTAACGATAATCAGTAAATAGATGATACAAAGTAAAAATAAAAATCGAAAAAAAAATGAAAATAAGTTTCATCAGGCATCTAGAGGCCGCAATTTCGACCCATTTATCGGTAAATGGGCCGATTTGGTGATATTTTAGGTCTTACAGATAGATGGATAAAACTAAACAAATTAGTTAAGGGAAACGGGTCAAATAGGTCGAACGGGTCAAAAGTTGATCAAAGTGTATTCAAGTGCATAAATAAAACCTCCTATATAGCAATTTATTAATAAGAACTAGATTATTATCATACTTGGCATATTAATTATTTTTTTAAAAAAAAGAGCTAAAAAGTGTTTGCAGGTTAACCCAACCAGGCCCATTTTGAATCGTTCTAAAGATTACAGCGTTGAACTGTTACCCGGCCCGTCTGGACACCATTTTTGCCAACTTGTTAATTTTGAAGGTGATAAAGTACAAATTGTATAAAAATGCAACATACTTTGTTTTGATTCCTATTTTATGTAACGTACTTTCATAACCTTCATTTTAGGATCTAACATTTAGATAAAGCACGTTACACAAAACAATAGCAAGGCCAAAGTACATTGCATTTTCATGCATTCTCAGATGTAAACTAGGTACCTAAACATTTGAGATGTCACATATGAGGTATCAACATGAAGGTTTTAAAGTACGTTACACAAAATGGGAATCAAACCAAAATATGTTGCATTTTCATGCAATTTGCCCAATAAAGCATGAAATTTATTGGGCGGATTCATGAAATACGGCCTCACAGTTTAGGAATGTGTATTGTGACTTGAGTCTAAAAAATGTGTTATAATTTGAAAAATGAAGCTGTGTGTGTAGATTTTTTTACTTAAAACGAAGTTCGTTTGGTACCTCGGTTAAGAGTGATGGATGTCACCGTCAACCCTCCAATCAACAAAGCTGATGCCACCGGAAATAACTGCATACAATTCAGGTTGTTTAGTATTCGGTCAAATGGGCTATTGTAAAGTGCAAAATCTAAAACCAACATCAGAAAGTCATTCTTTAGATTTCAGCAATACAAGCAAAACCAATAAAGCATAGGTATCACTTGATAGATTATAACCAAACCAAACCAAACCAAACAAGCCCCAATATATCCAATCCGGAGGTGGGCCCCGGGGGTGGGATGTACGCACACTTGACCTCTGCCTCAAAGAGTAGATCGGTTGATTTACCCGCCACTTGTGAAATGTGTGTGAAAGAGAGAAAGGCCTATATGATAATTTTCTTGAAAAGCTAGTTATGAGAACGCAATAACATACAAATAGAAGCATGTACAAGAAAAACATAACAAATGTAAGAAAACCATACACCCCTAGTCTAACTCATTAAGTCAAGGAATATGGAAAAGTTAAAAAAATCAGTGGTGGATTTCTGGCGGCCGGAATCCGCCGGAAACGGTCAATCCGCCGGAAATTCCGCCAGAAATAATGTTTTCCGGTGAAGGTTTTTCCGGCCAGAAATAACGTTTTCCAGCGGATTTTGGGTGGATTTTTCCGCCAAAAAAGCCCCTTGTTTAGTAGTGTCTTCGGCTCCCATCTACGCCAACTACAGATCTCCACCCCTAGTCTGCTACCCTGATCCTGTGTCTCCAAGAAGTCCTATTAGAGGGCATGTCCTCGGGAATGCTTAAAGCTGCCATGTCCAACCTCATTTGATAAAGTCTCTAGAAACTAAAACCAAAAGTTAGTTCACTAGTCAAAACGCGTTGTCTGTCTGCCCTCCCAAGATTAAGTTGTTCATTAGAAGGTAAATAAATGCATCTATTCAAAGGTTACATTTATTTTTGGGAGTACCATGAAATGTGAGATATAAATGACAAAAGCCTTGTATCAACACAAATAATTATCGGTGAGCTTGCAAAGTTGCATCATAACAACGAATGGCTGGTAAATGAAGAACTCGTATCATAAACATAAAATCTTGATGATGATGATGATGATCACTCACAGTGCGTGATTCAAATTTGTTTAGCTGGAATGGGGAAGGACTGTGTCCACTGACAGTATAGTTTCCGCTAATGAGGTCTATTGCATCCTGAAAAAACGGAATAATACCACGCAAAAAGATGAACAATATTAGGAAGCAATAGCGCTCTTTGGTATCAACTAGAAACCTAACTAGGGGTGGCAAAAAGTGACCCAGCCCGGCAACCCAACCCCAAATTAGCAGGTTGGGTTGAGATTTTTAACCCATTTAAGTAAATGGATCAACCCACCTAACCCATTTATTTAAATGAGTTGGGTTGGGTTGGGTTGAAATTTCCGACTTGTTTACGGCCCGTTTTCAACTTGTTTTCAACCCATTTAAAATATTATATAATTTTATTTGATTTTTATTTAAATGTCATTATTTAATTATAATATCTATTTAAAATATTATATAATTTTATTCTATTCAAATATGAAGTGAAACCCTAATTTTGTGGTTGTGTTTTATTCAAACTTTGAACAATTTATTTGTATTTGTCATAAAATTAAATAGTCTAATCCTTTTTATTTTATTAAACTTTTAAAATCAAATGGGTCAACCCCGGTTTAACTCATTTATTGAGTTGAGAAAATCATAAATAGGTCAACTCGCTGTCAACCCATTTAGGTAATAGGTTGAGATTGAACCCATTTAATTAAACAGGTTGGGTTGGGTTGGGTTGGGTTGAGATTTTCAACCTGTTTAATAAATGGTTGAACCCGAACCCAACCTGACCCATTGCCACCCCTAAACCTAACCAAACTAAATGACACAGTATATCCCACTCGAAAGTAGGGTCTGGCGGTGGGATGTACGCAGACCTGTTCTCTGCCCCAAATGGTAGAGCGGTTGTTTCTGTAAAGACCCCGGCTTGTGAAAAGTGTGAATGAAAAGGTAAAAAGTAGCAGCAGAAAAAGCAAAAATCTGAAGGCCAAATTTGTTATAGAGAAACTTGCCTGTCGAACTCCATCTTGAAAATTATTTAAATAATATCTCGAGAGGGCACTCATCCCATCTTTGATCAATCCGGAAATAGTTTGTTTCCCATATCTGCATAATTTCATTTCCAGAAAAACATCACCAAGAGGGAAACGTGAGAATTCCCGAGTCTCAATCTTTCTATTGATATTACCTGACAATGTCCCCTTTTAGAGCATTGGTTCCAGAATACTCAAGGCTGATCTCGTCACCTTGATCCACCCACACTATAACAAAAAGTTGTACAATATCAAAACCAAACAAATATTTTGACTCCGGAAATGACCACACATGATAATACTCTTAGCCCATACAATTCCTGAAAATCTCAAAATCTTCGTGGTCCGTAAAAGTAGTAATGCTTTCTGATGATGCAAGTGCGCACATCCGCTGCATTTGTTGATTCAAAGATATCCGTGCAAGATAACTCTGCAATGAGAAAGAATGGCAACTTTGGTCTCAACCTCAAGCAAATATCACAAACTATGTGCAACCATAATACATTTGTGAGGACAACACTACAATAAAATCGACTTTATAGGACGCCAAAAATGTCTAAATGTCCTAACAGACTGCGTAAAAGAACTTGAGTTTGTAGTCATAAACAATTGTGGGTCCTATATAAAGGTGCTATAATGGGATTTCATGACAGTATTTGGGCATCCTAACAAGATTTTTAGGACACATTTGGAATTAAGTGTCCTAAAAGTATTTTATAGGACACTTTTGAGAAGTGTCCTATGAACATATATTTTTATAACACTTTTTCAAATAATGTCATCTAAAAAGACTAATAGGACCCAAAAACGTCCTATCAACTTATTGTAATACCTTACATAAGACACATGATTGTTTGGTCTTCATAAACTTACGTCCTATAAAGCAATATATTAGGGCATTTAGTATTGTAGTTCAAGTTGCTTGATCCTTTAAAATTATAGTTGTCCTTGGGATAACCGAGTAAAGCATAAATGCACTTTCTCCAACCTGTGTTACATTTGTTCGATCAAGGCAATCAATGCAGTTGGATCGAATAATTCCTTTCTGCTCCGCTAGCAACTCTCCTTCTGTGTTTTGGAGAAAGTATCTGCTCAGCTGGAACAGCCAATATTATAAATGGTATTATGGAAAACCATCGTAGCTCCATTAAGGAAACTATTTCAGGAGGACTTGTAAAAGGTGTAATCAAGTTGTGCTAATACCCCTGTTTTTCAAAGTCTTCGGCTATTTCATCGTAGAGAAGTTTCAAACTGTCAAAATTTGTGTTGCCACAGCGTTGATGGAAGTCAAATGAGACATATCTGAATCAATAAGAAATTCACATCAAAACTGCATTCTGCCTCCAGTTGCAGTCCACAACAGATAGAACTTATGAAATCCTAATTATGAGTTCAATGTTACATGATGTCATCCCAATTCTAATATGTCTCACATTACCATAAGGGCAAAATTGCATCAAAATGCAACAAAGTTTGGTTTAATTCCTATTTAGTGTGATGGAGTTTTTTTTTCCTGAATCGATGTAACAAACTCTCAATCTACTGATCTTGTAACATTCAGTGATGTATATGTTAAGTTGTCAATTGTATGGTGAAGCCAATTACGTGGATTACCAAGTCAGGTTATAGTTTTATTATTTTTTGTTAAAAACAATGGCGGAAAACCGGTTGAATAGGTAAAATGGGTACAAAAATAGGATAAATTAATAGTTTGTTACATCGATCAAGAAAAAAAAAACCTTCGTTATACTAAATAGGAACTAAACCAAACTTTGTTGTATTTTGATGCATTTTGCGTTACCATAATGAGCAATGGAACAGCATTTTCCATTTACCATAAAATGAATTTTCAATGTATGGGTCATGTTCACATGATCCAATTATGGATGATGTGTATCTGAACAAACTCTTGCTTCTGTTCCCAGCATGTGAATATGGAAAGTTTTGTTATGTATAATTGTATTTTATCTGTTTCCTTCCTTGTATAAATGAAATAAAATGAGTGGAGATCGTATAAGAAATACAGTAAATTTCAAAGCACGAATAACGAATAACGAATAACGAATAACGAATAACGAATAACGAATAACGAATAACGAATAACGAATTACCTAACATCTGGCAGTTTTTCCATTTCCGTGGCAAAGGCAAGGTGCAAATGGCCCTCATTACCATGCTGCATGTAAGAGAATAACAAATAAAATTACTAAGTTTGGAGAAACAGAACATATGATACATGCCTAGCAGTTGTAGCCTGACTTCCACAAGTGTATACACACACATGCTTGCATGTGTGTATATATCTGTATGACATGGAATCCTTCTTCTCAAACAAATATTTCGACAATCTGACTGTAATCACATGGTACCTTCATCATGTAAATAGTGCAAGACTTTCAACTAAAGAAAAGAAAATACACACACATAGACACAATAAGCATATTAGATATACAGTGATTTTGTGTTGTTAGCCCAATCTACCAATTAGCGTTTATAAATAAGGAAATGGTTTATATAATAATTAGGGTACAGTTTATTCCCAAAATAGAATTTCATTACAATGTCAATCAAGTAAATGTTTTGCGGCAGCAAGCTCTTACCTTATCAGTTAAGTCAACAGCAATAGTATCTCCGTATCTTTGTAAAATATCATGAAAGTGGCGTTTCATGACCATGGACTGCAGGCGGTTAACAAAACACACGGTTATTATTAGCTGCCATCTTATGTAACTCATACATAAAACATCACACACTTCAAAGAAATCATGTTATATTCTCATCATCGTAAAACTTATGAACTGAAGACTAAACTATGTTATGATGGAAGTTCATACCGTATCTTTATGCTCAATAACAGCAAGACGGGGTTTATAACTCAAATCAACAATTTGTTCCCACAGGAGCGGAATTGAACCCCGAACCTGAAAACAAAAAGTACGTCACTAATCTGACAATATAACATCCACAATATGTCTTTTAAGAAATATAATTTCTAGGTCTCCAGTAAGCTGGATGTTTACAAGCTTAACTTCACTTTTTGCATTAAGACATCAAGAAACATTCAAAAGTAGTAAACTATATACAAAGATACATTCTGAATGTAGCAGTCAAATTTGGGGAAGTTAGAAAGTAATTGATATACTCATTTATTGGAATTGCAAATGACGGATGGAAAATATCTGGAACGCCACTTTTTTTCTTTCATAAAGTAATTACCTGCAAAAATGATGATCTGAATCCTTCATACTCCAGCAATTGCTCCGTTTCGATAAAATTAGCAGTATCTCCCTCTAGATTAGCTCCACGCCTCCACATTCGAGTACCTAATTCATATCAAATACCTCAAACTACTGGTACAGATAATCGGTCACTAAAGCAAATAAATCAATAATATTCATCTTGACCTACCAAGACGCCTTGTGCACCTCCTTGATATCAACGTAATTGTGGATGTTAAATTATTCAGCTTCAGACGTCCCGTCTGGAAGCTTAATCCTTTGTTAAGGTAGGACATCATAAATGGCATGGAATCTAACAACAATTATGTCTCTTGAAATTCAGTGTTAGAACTATTAACATCTGTATATAGTACTGATCAACGGAACTATTGTATGGAAAATGACATGCATGCATCACACAGACACATGGAGAGGATATTTCCTTGTATTAATGGCACGATGAACTCGTCAAGCTGTAATAAGAAATATCGCTGTATCAGAAAAGATAATATTCCAACAATTTAAGATTGTATACCATCTATACAATCAATATACAAAAAGCTGCGAAAAGATGAAAATGTAGAGGAGAATCACCAATACCATCATGGTCTCCTCCAAAAAAATGACTAACCTTATTCTCAATTAGCTCCTCCAAGATATTCCTGTTCCAAACAAACCGCGGGTCAGCCTGAAATACAAACAGGGAAATTTTGATCCTCAATGATCCTCAAGGTGATACCAGAACTAGGTCCCTGCAATTAGATCCTCCTCTGATATTATAATTATAAATGAGATCAGAAAAGACATAAAAGATAGCATATTGTTATGTAAGCTTTTAGCAGATGGTGTCACGTTTCCTAACAAAACTGGGACAGGTAGTGCTGAAAAGCTAGAATAGTCTGAATATTTAATCTAAAGGTTTTAGATTACGCAAAAACAAAACATATACAAGTTTTAGTGTTTCCCCACGGGGGAATGTGATATAAGTGGACCAGAAGTAGCTATGGACATCTTTCATTAACAGTAGTGGGTTAAATTAAGGTAAGGGTGGATTTTATTCGTTTAGATGATAGTACCCATCAGAACTCATATGTGGGAATGTACCTGCTTCCAAATTGGTTTACTCATCCACCCATCAGCCATCTTACATCTTCTCTGCAAGCTGTAAGACATCAAGTTTCTTCCAAATGAAAGCTTGTCTAAAATTTAAGCCAAAACATAACAACAATATCCAAAACAAGAATCCTAGTTATGAGATAATCAAATTATAGAAGCTCATCATACAATAAAAAAACATACTTTAATGTAATATCAGTTTCGTAGGAATAATACAGGCCAGGTGTCTCCTCCACAATTTTCAACAATGCCTGGAAGTAAGCCTCGTCCTTTTTCTGTATAATGAATGGTTTTATAAAACAATTAAAGCTTCAAACATCGGGAGGTGCCTCATCAGCTGGATGGAACAACTTACAGCTTATTTGAAAAACTAAACTTACTTGTTGATTAGTTAGATTTCTTAAATCTCCATTACAGGATAAGAACTTCATAGACATGACCCGGAAGACGGGAAAACCAAGATAAGTGCCAACATCCTTGTGAGAAGTTATGACCAAAATGTATGTCCCTACACGAAGACCACAAGAGGAATAAGTTATACAGGCGAGAAACAAGATGTAACTTTGAACACTGCGGCGTAATTTTCTTTCTGAACACCAAATTTGCATGTTATTTCTAAACCGTCATCTGCATTTTTTCTGGTAATCTTAAAGATTTTATTTACTACCCTAAAGAGTCACGACACAATCACACTCAGTTCTCTTACATCATCTCATTGTTCCATCTTCAAAGTTATTTCTGATTCTGAAACTTTAATGTGTTCCCTCTCATTAACTAACCAATACAAACTTCTATCAAATGCTTTGCCTATTAAGCCTAAAATTAATACAGATGCAACTCCTACGCTTATCTTTAATCACTCTTTAGCAAAATCTTAGCTCTCACGAATAAAAGAAAGTAAAAAGGATCCAACAGATTTAACTTATTCACTGTTCTTATAGAACTTCAAGTATCAAACATGCACCTGAAAGCAATCTAATCGTCCCAGCAACACCAAATACTGTATAGACTTTGGAAGCAGTTTCCAAATTAACTTCACCTGTGACAATTTATAATAATTTCCATGTTAGCATTGTTTAATGTAGGAAAGCATGCTTCTAAGAAACAGGGTTACCATATTCAAAAGTGAATATGCATTTACTTACCCCTTCAATATTGAACCTCCTAAAATTATTTACACAAGTTATAAACTGTTATCCAGAACTTCAACATACTGATCAAATATTAAATTCTAGCCAAAGGTTGATTCCGAAACTGAGCAAGTATCGACAAGTTTAGCTATTCTAAGCAAATTAAGCATGCTCATAGCTTAACTAGCTTCCAAATTAAGTAAAAAACTAAAATCAAACACATAAAGTGGTGAAGAGACGTGAGAAAAGAAAAAAGGGCAATCAAACCGTCAAGCTTATGAAAACTTCCATCGGAACGGTCGATTGAAAAGCCTTGATCGGGAAATTCAAGTGATCTGATGACGAATTGATGTTGAAATTCGTGCAGCTCTAGTTGATTCCATAGCTTGAAACGATTCTTTTCCGTTGAAGAAGGTGGGTGGATTTCCATTTTTGCGAAGAAATTTTGATAGAAAATTAGGTTGATCGATTGATTGAAGAAGGGTGGTTGCTGATTGTTGAACTGGGGTCATCCAACTAACTACGAAACTAATACCGCTAGGTAGCAATATTATTTGAGTAAAGTTTTAATTTTAGTCCCTAACGTTTGTCTATTCTAACAACTTTGGTCCTTTGGGTTAGTGAAAAGTCTGAAAGTGAGACTTTATCTTTGACAAGTCTAGAAATTATCATTGTGATTTTCATTTTGCTCTGAAAGTGGTACCAGAGTCGTTAACTCTGTTTGTTTTCTCCATTGCAGCGAGAGGCTTTTCGGTCTTTTCATCAAAATCTTTAATTTTCTTTTTGAAGATACAATAAACATTTATTTTGTATTTGAAGTAGTTTATCATAGCAAAATTGAGTACCATGTCATACTAAAAAGAGCAACTTTTATCTGTATTTGAACTAGTTTATCAGTTAGTTTAAACTATATATATATATATAGACTTGAGATCATGTGAGACCAAACTATTTCCGTGACCGTGAGACCAAAAAAATAACACTAAACCTTCACAGCAAAAGACTGTGAAGGTACTGTGATGGTAAATCTTCACAGTGTTTTTGCTGTGAATGTTTGCTGTTTTTCTTACCTTCACAATGAACCACTGTGAAGGTTTAGTGTTAATTTCTTGGTCTCACAAAAACAGGTTGGTCTCAGGGGTATTTTGGTCTTTTTACATTTTTTTTGTCCTCTTCTATTAAAATAAAAATAAAATATATATATATATATATTATATTTATATTATATATATACATATACAATCTCCACAGTCCACACGACCCACCACCGTCACCACCTCTTCACCAGCGACACCCTCTTCACCGCCGCAGCACCACTACCTGCAACCACCGCCTCCCACCGCCTCCGCCGCAGCACTTTCTCTGTTAGGAGAGAAAGTTCTTTGACAAGATTCAAATAAGAAGCAAACTCCCTATTTGAAGAAGCAGTATCCAAGCAATCTCTCTGTAAATCTCTTCTCGCCATTGCCGATGCTTCTGCTACTCCATTCTTGAGATCTTCAATCAGAAGCTACCTGTTTCTTTCTTACATTCCTCCACCTATCCTTATATCTCACTCTCTCCCCAATTCACCCAAACACTCGCTCAATCTCCAATCGGAAAAACCCTAATTCAATTTGGGTTTTCGTTTTTCAATTTAGATCGCAATGGCTGCAAGAGATTCATTATCTAATGATTCCAGGATAGTTAAGATGGCATTGCCCAAATCTCTATTGCTCAAGGACTATCTACTTGATGATCTGAGCTCCTGTTCTTCAAACGGTTTCAGATCGTATCCTCGACGGCAATGTTTCACCACCGTTCGTTACCTAATTGAAATTGATCTCAATAAACACATGAAGCTTCCACCAACGCAAAAGCAGTTTCTCAAAAGCAAATCAAAACCGAAATTGATGTTCTTTTTTTTTCAGCAAAAACGCCCTTGATTTAAATTTTATAGGAACAAACTAACCTCTTTTTGCATGATTCATCAGGTTCTTCGATTCAATTGGCTTTTTTTCCCAGCTTAAATCCATCAGAATGAAGGATTTCAATCTAGAACCCATATTTATTTACATTTCGGGATGTTTATAACCTCCATTTTCGATAGCTTTGAACAGTAGATGACCTCTGAGATCCATTCCAAATGAACTTCGACTCCATTTTTTAACATCATGGTACTCAAATTTTGTAGTTTTGAAACAGACTCCAATAAGATCCATAGGTAATGAGCTATGATTCCAACCCTAAGCATTGAATTCCCGAATTCTACCATCGAGACATACCATTCTGTTCGTCTAAAATCCAAGTTCTACTTCTTCTCCTTGTCATTCTACCCAAAACGGAACTGGACAAACTCCGGCTTCTCGTAATTGATGTACCACCGGAGTTAGAGGTTGAAAACGAGAAAGGGGAGGGGGAGGGGGAAGGCTGGAGAATGCCTAAGGTGGTGGTGTGGTCGCCGGAGGATCGCGCCGGAGAAGATCGTCGGAGAGTGCCGGAGGTGGTGGTGTCGTGCTATGCGTACGTGTGTGTATATATATATATATAATATAATATAAATTATTTTTGTTTTATTTTTATTTTATTTTAATAGAAAAAGACAAAAAAATGTAAAAAGACGAAAATGCCCCTAACTTAACTGAGTCTTTTAACAGAGTTAGTGAGCAGGGACCATTTTCATAGCAAAATCAGGACACCAGGGGCTATTTTTGCACTTTTTGAAGTTTAAGGACCACTTTCATGGGTTTTGTTATACACCAGGGACGAAAATTGTAGTTTACTCTTAAGATAATATAGATTTTGTATAGGTTTTCAAAACATGGTCAGTTCATTTGAAAATGGTAATATAGGTTTCCAAAAACTGTGAATGCATTTTATTCCAGTACTTATAAAATCACAACATCAAAATAAATTCAACAAAGACGTGTCGATATTCCTTACAATAAAAAGTTCTATTATGTCTAGAATGTGTAATATAGTATAAAACAAACTAAATAGTTCCATAATTAATCTTAAATACACCAAAAAAGTATAATTCAAAATAAATTCAACAATACCATACAACAAGACCAAAAAAAACTCAAATAAGAAGTTTGTAACGTATAATATATATATATATATATATATATATATATATATATATATATATATATGTGTGTGTGTGTGTGTCTTTGTGCATACGTATGGTTTAATGATTCAAAACCACAAACCACACCACAAAGTGCAGTTTATTAAAAATGCAAAACCGCACTGCAAAAGTTCTAAACCACACATGCGGTGCGGTGTTGTGCAGTGTGGACGGTTTAGATGAAGACCCCTGCCAACTGGTATCATATACAAACAGAGGCTATACGACTAAAGGTAAAGCAAATGATAACACAAACCCAAAAACTGAAACAAATATCTTATTATTCTGATGGTTTTTATGACAATACGAAAGCCGTTCGGGCGGAGCAAAGATCAATCTTATGACTTTCTCGCTATAGGCTATATTTCCGGTCTCTTATAAATTACATTTACACGATGGGTGAATCCAAGTTGACCTAAAGCTATCACTGAACTTCGGAGTTTACCCACATTAGCTCTTAAGCTTCAGGGCAAAAGTCAAGTCTCAGCTTACGACACCAAAGGTTGGCCACTGCAACTGTAGACGAAAACCGGTAACTAGTTGCAGCTGGTTTAAAAGACAAAGATGTGTAAACGTTACTAACTACATAATTTCAAAACTAAGAAACTGTTTGGTTAGGCATTGTTTGGCAAAAAAAAGCTAGCTTATTTTTGGGGTACATGTTTGGATGACCATAAGCTAGCTTTTTGAAAAGCTACTTGGAGTAGCTTATGAGTAGCTTTTTGTAAATATTCCAATTATGCCCTCATCATTATTAATTATTATTTATTAACTATTTTTTTAATATGTCCTTTTTGGTCATTTAAATGCTTATAAGCTACTTTTTGCCAAACGTGACTTTTTCATCAGCTAGCTTATCAGCTACCACAGCTTATAAGTCATAAGCTAGCTTATCAGCTAGTTTGCCAAACATAGCCTTAGAGGTATTACGCAGTAATCAATGGCAATAAAAATAAAAATATATGGTTTGCTTTCATATAACATAATGGGCTCATTCCCCTAGAAGCCCAAATTTTCATTGCAGGTTAAACTGGGGAAAGAACTATCATTTTCATTTATATTCTCATTTTCATTCTGCAGCCTGAACCAAACAGCTCCTAAAAAACGATGTTATAAAAACCGTCAAAAAGTAAAACGTACTCCTGAGAAAAACTGGAATGTTTTCCTTTGGAAAAATGGTTCGGTCCTAAATGGTATTTTGCTTATTGGTAATCCTTAATCGTTACAAAGTATTAGCAACAATTTTGGTCCACAAGATTCTCCGTTTTGTCATCATTGAGAGAGAGATTATAATACTCCCTCTGTCCCAAAATAAATGTCCACGATGAAGAACAGTTTTGTAAATGCATAATTATTAAACCTTTTTCATCAATCCTTTCAATTTTGAAGATAGAACTCATAGAAGGCAACTCCTTTGACGGTAAATGATGAAACTCTGACATTTTTGGGACGATAAAAAGCAGTTCGTTTGACATTTTAGAACGAAAAGTAACAAGTGCCGTTGGAACAGGCTTGCCTTTAAATAAGGAGTATTTTGTTGTGGAAAGTAACGAAAAAAATAAAGTTTGTACCTCCAGAAAGCCAGAAATGATGAAGGAAGCTAAGTTAAGTCTCGATGTATTCAGGCAAAGTGGCCTTCCCTAGATAAATCTGTTGCATCTCCTCTCTCCAGATCTGTATCACCCAAAGTAGCTACAATCAGATGACATTTTCTAGGACCATAAATTAATGGCCCAATAGAGAATACTTTTTGAAAGATCATGATGTTGATAATAGAAGTTTAATGCAAGTTAACTATGTAAAGGTGCGTTTGGTACACTGTACAGGACAGAACAAGGATCATTGTTCAACGTTTGGCATGACTTTTATGTGGAGGCATGGGATCATGTGAGAAGTGACATTTTTGGTGAGAAGTGTGAGAAGTACTTTTAAACCGTTGGATCACTTTTAATCAAATACCCTCCCATGATCCGATGCATCTCATCCTAATGTTCGTCCATTTCTCATCCAACGGTTGATAACCACTTCACACGCTTCTCACCAAATTTGGCATTCTCACCGAAACAACCCTTTATGTAGAAGGGGCGTGTTCCAACCCCACCACATGGAACAAGGCAGACCAAACCTATAGTTTTACCAATATAACCTCAAAAATAAAACCTAATTATATTCTAAAACATCAAATACGCATCACTCTTTCAATTTTATTCAATCTTTAAATTTTATTTATTATATCTTGTGCTCTTTAACCATTCAATTTACTGTCCTCAAAATATTATTTCTACAAGGTTTCTATATTTTGGTTAATTCAAATAATTTAATATATATTAATAATAATAAATCTATATATAAGGTATAAAATAAAATTTCGAAACTAGATAAACTTTTTATTTTGGTGTCATTTTAATCGTTCTGACGAAAACTTTTTAATGATATATTTTGTTATAAAAAATAATTTATTTTAATATAATTTAACAAATTACATAATTTAATCAAAATATATAAACAACCCATTAGGGGTAAATTGGTCCTTTTATCTGTTCTGTCCTCTTCAATTTACAGTTCTGTCTTACCAAACGCAGAACAATTGTTCTGGCATGCCCTACCTTGTCTGGATACCAAACGCACCCTAAAGAATAACCTTTTGACACATTTTTTTAATGCATGATCTTTTGACGCATTTAAAAATATTTTATGTCCAACAGAAATATGTCTCTTCCTAACACAATGCCTCAAAATCTGTCAAAAGGTCATGCATTTAAAAAATATATATAGATATATATGACAAAAGGCTATTCTCCTAAATAATCCCCCAAAGCCATCTACAGTATTCTCGTGTTGTTTTCCCATCTCTGGAGATTTTGCAACAATATAATCAACAAATTCACAACCTTCGTACCCATATGTCCATTTTCCGCTTTCATTTATAACTCAATTAACATAAATCACTCGTAACATCAACTAAATTAACTGCATACCATGTCACGGAATTCAAGTCGAATATGTGGCACATTTGTCTTGCGAATATCATTTCCATCCGGTCCTCTCTTGTAGTACTCCTGACCAATCCAATGAGACTGAAAAAAAAATATCATTTACCAAAGCTCATTTTCCATTTCAAAAACAAAACAAACCCAGTATATCTCACACAAATAGAAAACAGGGACATGAGATAAAACAAATAGGAAATCAGAAAACACAGAATGAAATGTGTACCTTTAGGACATGTGAGAAACCTGATTGGTATACTGAATTACGCGCAATCTCACAGAGGTCACAGGCACTTAACTTCCATACCTGCAAAAGGAGAACGTTAGTAAATCGTCTCCTAATGACATCATACACACTAGGCAGGGAAAAAATTGATGCTTACGGAAGCAGCAATACTGTACTCCTCCACCAACGGCTCCTTTGTTAGGTGGATTTGTAATGGATCATCGGTAGATAGGGAGACATTAAGGCCTCGAAGAAAAAACATTGGGAAAGGGTTCCGGTGATAATCCAGAAATAAGGAGTTGTTGCTCAAAGGAGACATACATAGACCAATCTGAACCACCAAGTAACAGAACATTAATAAGCTTCTAATTAGAAAGCCAATTAAACCAAAAAATGCCAAAAGGGTCAATGGCCCAACGTCACTCGGGTCACCGGTAGATCCCAACCTCCTTGGAGGTCAAGGGTTCAAGCCTCACCAAATGTGAGAAGTGTGTGAGTTTTGCTGTATTAAATATTAGTGTAAATCACGTTTTCCATCCCTGTGGTTTGCTAAAAATTGCAATTTTTGTCCCTATGGCTTGTAATTCGTTGCTATTTTCATCCTTATTATTTACAATTTATTGTTGTTTCGGTCCTTGTGGTTTACAATTCTTTACTGTTTTGGTCCCTTGTACTTAAAGATAGAAATTACTCTAAGGACGAAAATACCAATAAATTGCAAACCAGAGCGACGGAAATGGCAATTTCTAAACCATAGGGATGAAAATCGCAATTATTAACAAACCATAGGAACGAAAATTGTAATTTACTCTTAATAAACTTCAAAAAAGAAACGAAAAAAGCAGATGAGAAAGCAAGTGACTCTTTTTTATAACAGTGGGTGTCTGGACCCGCTTGCCCGCACTTCGACTAATCTCGTGGGGCCTTGCGGGGATTCGAATTGGTGACCAATTGGGGGTTAAAACAAGTGACAGCTTTTGTGTTACCTGGGAAAGGTAATACAAGTATTGTAGAACAGGAGACTTTCTTAAGTTGATCCCATGGGCAATGTTATGGGTTGTAAGAAAAGCAGCAGCAAGATGGTCAATGTCACCAGCCTGGTAAATTTAAAACTCGTAAAGTTAGTCAACAATAAATGATACAAAAAGGGAGCTGAATGGGTCGTCAGCAATACATACCTCCCCACAATGAGGGCGGAATCTGATAGTAGTCATTCCTTTTGATTCACGGAGCTGTGATGTACCATATTAGCATGTATTCAATAGTTCAAAATGCAGATTGTGAAGCTAGCGAAGTATCTACAACTAATAAATATTATTTTACTCCCTCCGTTGTATGAAAATTGCAATGGTTTCCATTATCATATGCTATTGCAACCTTTCAAAATGCAGATTCAAGATGAAGTTACATACTTGCCCCGCCCGCATTTCAGTGCTCCAAATTTTTCTCAAGTGAATTAAAAATATCGTCCGCATGGTATTTTGAACAATTGTTTATAGTTGGTTCTGGCAAATATCATGGGACTAAGGGAGAAAAAAGTAAATACATTAACTTTTCGTAGTATGAGGCATCTAGATATTCCCCTTCTCCCTCTCGCTTTTGGCTCTTCGTGTTTTCCCAATTAGATTCTTTGCCACTATATACATACATAATATATATATATATAGGGTTGGATTCCGGTGAGAAGTTGAGGTTAATGTGAGAAGCAAGATAAGTGGTTATCAACCATTGGATGAGAAATATACGCACATTAGGATGAGATGCACCAGATCAATTCCCTTCTAAGGCACAATTCATGGGAGGGCATTTGATTAAAAGTGATCAATGGTTCAGATCCACTTCTCACGCTTCTCACGTTAACCTCAACTTCTCACGCTTCTCACGTTAACCTCAACTTCTCACATGATCTTGTCTACGTACACACAAGCACACACACATATATATAGGGTCAGGTTCAGGAAAAAACTCTAAAAAAATGGAAAACCGGAAAACCATGAAAAAATGGATGAAAAGGTATATGAATATGGATGTCAAATTAACGACAAAAATGTGATTTTTTCTTTGGTGTAATTTATTTCGCTCGAATTTTGTTCATTTTTTGTATTTTTTTCCGAATAAAAAATAGGGGGCTTGAGGTTTTTTATTTAAAAAATATTGTTGTAACAGCCTGTTTAATCACTCCATCGGTGCATCTAATCTAACGGTTGATAAGGTGTTTTTTAGTTTTTCATTTATTTGAGGTTTTCCCCTGAACCTCCCTCTACATATACACACACACACAGTGGGAGGGGTAGAGAGAGAGAGAGTCGGACCACAAGTCTAATGTCTTGTGGCATGATTTTGCAAAGTTGTTTATGAAAGTGCACAAAACCATACTTACCTTGTTTAGGGTATAGAGGTTCGCATAACAATAGTATACATAGTAAGAGAAGGCAGGGTTGAATATATTGGTCCATTGTGCAGGTGTCGGCATGTGCTTCGTAGGGCGTCTTTCGGGCTTGCTCTCATCATCCACCAAATCCAATCCTACAACCTGCAAATTTTAAAGAAAATTAAGTTAGAATACTGCAGATCAACGAAAAAATATTAGAATACAAAAAGCAAAATGAATTGGAATATACAGATTTAAGAAGCAGTATGTAATTTTCATCTCAAAAGTCCTATTGGCAACCTTGGGCAGTTCAGTTATGTTTACATTTTTAGAAACAAGAGTTCCTGATTTTAAGCATATCTTGAAACAGAAATGCAGCTTTGAATAAGGTCAAGCACTACTTTCAGTATGTGAACTGGCATGGACAATCGTTCAGGATCTACTTTTATCGTCTCCTCAGACAGCCCCCACTCATAAACATCCACCATAATAAGAAAATTGGAAGAGGCTAAAACAAAACAATGACAAAATAGAACATTTTAACTAAAATGTAACCACATGATGTGCCAAGACAATGTATAAGCAATAATCAACTGTATGCCAAGCTCAGCTAATTAACTATTATCTTGATCAAACACCAATGTCCAATGACATGGTTAAAAAGGTTATAAAAGAAAAGTCAACTTCCTTTCTGTAATAGCATGCATAGCGCACCTCATGGGAGGGTATTTGATTAAAAGTGATCAACGGTTTAAAAGTACTTCTCACCAAAAATGGCATTTATCACATGATCCCATGCCTATATATATAGGGTCAGGTTCAGGGGAAAACCACAAAAAAATGAAAAACTAAGGAACATCCTAATAACTGTTCATCTGGACGGTATAAAAACCAAAAAAAAACTCCAATTACTTTGTAAAGAGCAAACCTGTTTCAAGAATACATGCAGCTGAGGATGTGATCCTGGGTCAACTGTAACCTCAAAGAGAGGAAGAAATATATTGTCAAGAATGGTCTGAAATGACGTAACAATCCCCATTTCCATGTATATGTTGTAAAGCCGAGGCAGCTGCAATGAAAGTGAGGTTCAGAAGTGACATTGATTTGGATAAGATAACTAATATTGTTTTATTATTTATTTGCAACTCTTCATGATTCAGATATCTAGAATATAAATAGCACAAAAGCAAGAACTGAACACAAACAATTTAAAGACATCAGATACATGAGAAAAATAAAATAAAGATGCTGAAACTTTTGAGCAGAAGTTGCAGGAAATAGACTCGCATTATGTCTTTTATTTTGGGCCACCCAAAAAAGAGGGAACATTCTGGAAACATGTAACTTATTTACATCACCTTATTATTAATATCTCAAAAGGCTATTGATAAAGATCATTTTTTCTACAACTCAGATCTCTTAAGAATTTGCTGTTATTTTGGGATATAAAACCAACTTCTGCGTCTTTTATCAGTAAAAGCCACACAGCCATTCCCCTACCTGTTTGAACCTCAAACAACATGTAAATTATATGATCACAAATTAACTACAGAGAGATACATCATAGATAATGTGATTGGTTCTAGTCAGTACCTGAATCAGCCAGACAACATTATCACTGTACAGTTCATTATTCACGATCCAACTCGCCAAATTGTCCCACTCACTTTGCTTTCTCCCATATATGGATATTCTGTATTCAGCCATCTGTAAGAATCATCAAGATTAAATATTCTGTATTCAACCCATTCTAAATTTTCTACAATATAAATTCAAGTCACTAAAGAGTTCACCCCAATAGAAAGTCAGAACTCACTTGATATTTACTCGCATCAAGATCTGTAAATACTTGTTTCGTCAGCTCAGCAAGGAAGCGGCCTGAGAAAATGGTATGAATGGATTAAGACGTAATATAAAGAAGAATGCATCCAAGCTCAACTCACCTAGGTTTTTAACAAACAAGTTGGGATTATGGGATAATCAGCATTGATATCATGACCCAACAATCAGAACCAAGGTAAAAAAACAAACGTGTTGAAAAAAACTGCTTAATACCAATCTTTCTGTCAATAAAACAATTTTAAAATACTGAACATTATGTAAGCAAATTAGTTTCTCAAGCACCAAAATGGTTCATACAGGAAAATAATCTTTCTGAGATTGCAGTATTAGGGGCTGTTTGTTTACCTCTTAATAGTTCCCTTAAGAAGAAACCTCTGAATCATTAAGAGGTGGATCTTGTTTGGCAAAAAAAGTCTGCCTCTTGATGGTTCTAAAACCCTCTAAATGATTTTGTATCGTGGGACTCCCTTAACCATTCAGCACCCTAATATCATTCTAAACAATTACCAAACCATATTTCATTTTACACTATATCATAAGAGCCTCTTAATCATTCTGACCACTTAATCATTCTGCATTAAACCATTCAGCAACTGCCAAACAGCCCCTTAGTTATTCACTCCATAAGTCCAAATAGATGAAGCTTACCCTGGATCAGATTATCTTGCTTCAAGAAAATCTCCCTAAGCCTACTTTGACCACAGGGATTGTACTTGAGATTGAATTTGTCAAAACGGTGAAAAGTGCTCTTGTCTGCATGCACGTCTAACAGATCAACATTGAGGTCATACCTGCATCAAGATATTTGAATACCATCAGACTAATTGATTTAAAGAAGGTTGTAAACAGTTTCATTGGCAATCCAAAAGATTATTGTACTACCCAGTTAAATCCAAGCTCTCAAAAACTTCTTTTAACGTCAGATATGTTCCATCACGAAATATTACAACCTGAAGAAAAGTAGAAAACCAAAGATTAACAAATTACACTGGAAATCATCTGAAATGAATTCTATCCCCAAAATAAATTACAACTATTCAGTATGAGGTAAGTTCGACCATTACACACAAGGTACTCCCTCCGTCCCAAAATAAGTGTCCACGTTTGAAATGGGACATAGTTTTAGACATGCATAATTATTACAATTTTTATTAACCAAATGACATCTTTACCCTTTTTTAATTTCTACTCTTCACAACTCTTAAATATTTGTGCATTAATTAAGGGTAAATTTGAGAATTTAGTTATCTACTTTTGAAAATGGACACTTATTTTGGGACAAACATATATAAAAATGTGGACATTTATTTTGGGACAGAGGGAGTAATAACTAACAATCAAACTCTGAACGTGGTACAAATTACAAGTCAATAATTCGAAGTTCTAAAACAATATAGAATGACCAAAGAAATTGCTGGTTGGTAGATTAGGCCATTCATCTACTAGCTTATATACTACTTTATTAAAATTTGAAAACGGTTTTCTTGAAATTTTTAGATAATAGCAGGTCGTACAACACTCTTAAGCACACCCACTCCCACTCCACACCCACTCTCCAGTGAATCTCTCCTTAACTCAAACTTTTTTAATTTATAAGTTACATTTAATACCCTTATAATTAGTTATTTAATTTACTTTTTAAGTTTTAATCCCTTACTTTTTCATTTTTCATTTTAGATCCTTATCATATTAACATAAATAATTTTATATGAACTAAAAAATACATTTCTTTTTTTTACAAATTATACAATTGTAATCGTTTCGTCAATACCTTCGAAATGAACCCAATATTGAATATTTTTGAATTTAATCATATTATTAAATATCATGATTAAAAACCACATAAAACCATAAAATTGTCTGAAACAAGATTATTCTTTCGAATTCTTGGCTTTAGATTCGAAATGCTTTGCGCCACATCGCGTGCGGGTACGTATCTAGTGTATGGAAAAGAGCCACTACCAGAAATACATATAACAAAAATCAGCATAAATCAACGCATTACCTCATCAGGTTCTTTTCTCAGCTTGGACTTTATGAACCTCAACAGATGCTTTTGATTCATGCATGCAGAATGATGAACATGGGTATCAACTTTCCGGACATTATAGAAGTCACGATGAGGTGCACTTTTCTGAGCTAGGAATTCTTTGTCCGCATTTAGCATCAAATGAAGGTTGAATTTCTTGATAAGCATGCCAAAAGTCAGATGATAAACTTATCACCCCCAAAAAATTACAATTAACAGAAGAAGAAAAAAACTCAATAGAGTATCTACCTGTTCTAGAAGACCAAGCCGGTGATGGCATACTGTCCGTGTATTCCCAGCAGCTATCACTTTAAGGATGTGATGCAGGTCGGTGAAAAAGGTTGTTGCATCAACAACGGGAAAAAGCTTCTCTGTTGCTGAAAATTAAAACAATTAGACACTCCAGCTAAAAAAAATAAGGTGGCGTTTGGTTTGCAGAATATTTTTGGATGGAATGGAATATGTCAAAGGAATTTGACTTTGAAGGAATTGGAATGGAATCAGGTTTGACCACCAGTTTGATTGGCAGCCATTGTCATGAAATCTATTAAGGAATTGCAATATGTTTGTTTGGTTCACAGAATGTAGTTTTGCAATTGGAATGAAATATTGATAAATGACCAAAATGACCTTTTTTGAAAATTTTAATTTTTTAAAAAAATTACTTTGAAAAAATAAAATAATTAAAATAAACAAATAAAATAAAATAAATATTAAAAAAAGAATGAACCAAACAAAGGAATGGAATTTGGTCAAAGGAATTCAACATTCCAATTCCATCGGAAAAGGAATCTGCGAACCAAACGCTACTAAGAGCTTCTCCCACCGTATTTAAACAACAAAGGTAACAACATTAGGGATCATGGGATCTTACAATCTTTATTTGCATAAACATGAACGACCCCGTCTTCCATTTGAAAATAATGCTGTAGCACAATTAAAATGCCATGTCAAGAAAACTTATACCAAACAACCATCATTAATTCAGCAAGAATCAATGAGAAGTAGAAATTGGTTTAAAAAGATATACAAAGTGAAAACTCACATCAGACTTTCTCTCGGGAACATAATCAAAAGGATTTGGATTGCGTTTTGGGGTACTAGGGTCAGATATAACCTCCTTCTCCCATGGAGCAATGCTTTCCCTGAACACATAACTGTTTCGCATTTCAAGGCAAACCTGTATAGCCCTGTAGACCTCCGCTTCATCAGGTGACGGTGTCTCTGCAATTATCATAGTGGCAGAAAAATAAGCCATATAAAAAAATACATATAGAATCGGTTTGAAGTACAAATAAGGGCAAGGGTAATGAAGTAATTAAAAGAAGCTTTTAACGGTATGATGTTTTGGTAACATTGTTTATAAAAGAATCATCACAACTTACAATGACTATCAATACACACCAATCAAGTAAAATATTATCTTAATATTTCCATATACAAATAAAGAAATAACAACCGCTTGAATCACATGTGATTTTACAAGTGATTTTAGTGTAGAATCACATGTGATTCTATTCTAGTGTAGAATCACATGTGATTCTATTCTAGTGTAAAATCACATGTGATTCGACTGTTTTCTTATTCTCGTATTTAGTTATTGTTCTTATATGAACCTGAATCTATATATATTCTTTAATATATGCAAGGACGCTAAAGTAGTAGCAGTAGTAGTTCACATGGATATTATATGTGTATTGTCTGATAATTACATCCTCCATCTCATATAAATTTGGACAACAGAAATATTACAGACTAACATTTATCAATCATAATCAACTTCAAAACATCAAGCAACGACTAAATAATAAATCAATTGCAATTGTACTTTGGAAGATATGTTTAAGGAAAAAAATGTCAAAACTTGTAAATTTTAAGTAGACAAAGTCCGGTCAAAGATTAAATGAGAGTAGATCAATGGTTAGGATGGATAAGTATTAGCATTATCATCATTGTTAGTTTTATGTTTATTCTATATGGGTATGTAATTCCATACCGGAAGTAGACCCGAATGATACTGATTCAGTTAAAGTTATGTGGGATGTCTCTTTCTTCTCATCTCTACCTACCTACGTTCTCTTTTTCTGAACAATTTTCTACTCCAAGCGTACATTCCGGCCACGTCAAAAGCTAAAAAAATCCGGATTTTACCACCTAGAAACATAACATATAACAAAATTTTCTAATTATCCTCTCTTGCTCTCTCACTCTGCATTTTTCTTGTTTTGTCTACGTATAAGATAATCAATTACCTCAAAGGGGAATTCTTACTGTCACAAAGATGGCCAAATGGGCCCGGCCCGGCCGGGGACCGGTTATGGGACTTAAGTATTTGGTAGTGTATTTGATTGACCCAATTATAATAAAATGTAATTTTTTTAAACTTAAGTATTTTTTGTGTGCATTTGATAGACCCAATTATAATAAAAACGTATTTGTTAGTGTATTTGCGTGACCAAATTCTTCAAAAAATATCTTTTATAAGTTAAAAATCAATTTTAAAAAAAACATAAAATATTAAGTGGGACTGGTTTGGGCCCGGCCCGGGACCGGTTCTCATAACCGGGCCTTATAAAGCTTAACCAGGCCTTCGTATTTGGGTCGGGACCAGGACCGAAACCGGTTATGAGATCACTATTTGAGACTGAGACAAATTTGGGCCCGGCGCGGGACCGATTTTTGGCCATCTCTACTGTCACATGCTCTAAACGAAAATAATTCCACATTCAGTCGTTCCTCCTTCAAAAATAGAACTTTGGAGTAACGGCAAATTACTCATACGTTATGGGAGCACATAAGATAGGTAAAGTAATTCACTTCCAAATATTTATTTTTTAACTTGGTGTAGTCACACATATGAATCAGAGAAGAGATATGAGTACCATAAGGGCTGATCCTAAGCCGTACAAAAGTTTCCTGCTCTGGCTCTTTTCTAAGAATATCAGCAGCTACAGGATCAGGTTGTACACCATGTAGGTCACCAGATACACTATGTGACCGAATCATAGTAGATGCCACTATTGGCAATTGTTCACCATTTGCATTAACACTTGTGCACTCTGAACCCTGCTCATTTGATGTCATCGTAGAATATATATATATATATATATATAGAAGAAGGTTCAAACGGGAACGATAACTATTTACGAGAACTACGAGAACGGCCGACCATATACAAAATCACTGGTGATTCACGTACAAAATCACTGGTGATTAAAATTCCGGACACGCGCACTTTGGGCCGCGACTTGCAAGTCGCGTGGCAAGTCGCGCGAATCACCAGTGATTTTGTACATGGGTGACCGTTCTCGTAGTTCTCGTAAATAGTTAGCGTTCTCGTTTGAACCCACCTCTATATATATATAGAAAGAGAGAGAGAGAGAGAGAGAGAGAGAAAAAAAAAGATTCCTCATAGTGCATTAAAAGTTTACCGCGTTCCCATTTGTGTGAAGGTATGTAGCATCTAGATTATTAACATTATCAGTCACATCAGCATCTTCATCAGATCCTTCAACACTTTCGAAAGCACTTGCACTAGCAACTGGAGACTTCGGAGAAGTTGGTCTAAGAATGTGTCCAGCTCTCTTGCCCAACCCTGCATGGCTAGCACATTTCCCTACAATAATTGGAGCACCCAAGCATTAGAAAAAACTTAATTTTACAACCAAAAAATCATCAATAATTAAAAAAAAGTAGGATAAGTCACAATATAGTTAAGTTCACTACATTGAAGGACATAAACAGGTTTTGTGTTGATGCAGTTGCCTCAAATATAAATAAAGTATATTACTTTACAAATAAGGAAAGCAATTTTTATTGATCTATTTTTTTATGAAGTGATAACTTATCACTTATACTATCGATGGATAAAGAAAACTAATAGACAAAATTTGGTAACTAAATTTACCTAAATATCCATTCTCTTCCTTATTGATTAAGTAATTACTCCCAGGCGTAAACTGCATTTAAAGCTGACATCTATTTATTTTTAACCAAAAAACAGAAAAGATTAGTTTGCGCCTGATTCCAGAAAAGGATAGCATACTTTGGATCTCATATTTCTATACAATTGGTTTGGGGTTTAGAAGGGGTATCGATCAGTTTTGTATACAATTGGATGTAACCCTAGGGAGAGTTCTTGGCCTCTCGAAAGCCATGAGTGTCTCATAATCATTAGGTTGTGAGTTTATAATCAAATCTTGCCTTAGTTTTGTTGATAATTGGTAGCAATTTGTATCATAATCATCCTCTTCCTTTTCACCCGAACTCAACTCACTTCTTTCTCTCTCCTCTCCTAAAATCTAACTGGGGATAAAACCCTAAATCAAAATGAATCTCAAATTGAGTCTCCTACCTCCCCCTCCCTTCTTCCAACAAAGATGAACTCTTACTCAATGGGATTGATAAAAATGTAATAGTATTTCTTTTAGTGTTTTCCATGTCAATAAGGTCAACAAACACACCATGACCAGGGTTGCGTGAACCTAACTGTAGGCAGAAGAGGTTAGGAAGAATTAGGTAGCACTGCTAGTAATTTGGTTAAGTTATCGTGTAGCTATATTACCTGAACAATCACCTTACTATAGAAGGAAAAAGATAAAATAAGATACATAATCTTCCACCGATGATTAAAAGCCACAATTAGATTACTATAAGCTACAATTTTTATATACTCTTCTAGTTTGAGATCATCAAGGCATTGCAATATTAGGCACACCGTTCTTGATCTGGTTAGGTTAATATATAGCTAAATTACCTGGAACAGCCACCCTGTTATAAAAAAATTAAGGATGGATTACAATTTATAAAAGTTACCAATTACCTAATGTCACCACTAGAATGCATAATCTACAACTTTTAATCATATTATTCCTACAAAGCCATTGACATAGAATTCTCACAAACAATCATGCAATTTTACTTCGATTTTATAAATAGTCTCAAATGGCTGCAAATCATATGAAGAACAATTATTCGACCAATTTTCACACTTTGATGACACATAAATCACTACAAGAATCATTACTCGAGCAAAAATCAAACAATTCCATACCTTCAGGAAGCGTATGAAGTTTAGGCAACCCAGCTGGAATAGCATCATCATCATTACCTCCACCAGAAATCGACGTGACGTCAGGTAACGAACTCGAAGCTAGCCGATAAAATCCGTTTCTCCGTCCTCCCTGGTTCCGCCTCTGCAACGGCTTCTCAACACTAGTATGCACACTCTTCCTATAATGCTGCAGCGAGTCATCTTCTCCTTCTTCTCTCTCCTTCTCAACAGTTTTGGCAAATTCAAGCAATTGATTTAGGGTTTTGCGGTGCATATAGTAAGCTGAAACGGCAACAAATGAAGCTCCGACTAGTGCCGCCATAGCTAGATGCAACGTATAAGCATCCATTTTTCTCTCGTACAAATCCGTGCAAAAACCTCTCAATTTCACTCTATATATATGTGTATGAGTAAAAATTTCAGTGTGATTTCAGTGTTTTGAGAGAAAGATGAAAACCCTACTGAAAAGGGAAGAAGTGGGGAGTGGAGATATGGAGTATTTATAGTGGGGATTATGAGATTGGATTATGCATTTGTGAAGATGAAATGGGTCCCATGCCCTTTATATAATTTTCGATAGTGGTGATAATGTGATATGGTGGTCCTCTATCAAAGACCACTGGCCTCTTGGGTATTTTCGTCTTTTCATTTGTATTTGTCATCTTTATAGAATATTATCAACGAGAGTGCGTTCGGTATTTAGATAAAATATGATTAAGTTGAACAAAAAAACTCGTTATTTAACGTTTGGTCAGATAGTGGGTTACTCAAATTTTGGATATAGTCCCTCAATCGCTACTTTTACAACAGTGATGATCCCTTAATCGCATTGTCCATGTTGATGGTCTTTTGACTTTTTATTTCTATAACATTGGATTATGCATTTGTGAAGATGAAATGGGTCCCATGCCCTTTATATAATTTTCGATAGTGGTGATAATGTGATATGGTGGTCCTCTATCAAAGACCACTGGCCTCTTGGGTATTTTCGTCTTTTCATTTGTATTTGTCATCTTTATAGAATATTATCAACGAGAGTGCGTTCGGTATTTAGATAAAATATGATTAAGTTGAACAAAAAAACTCGTTATTTAACGTTTGGTCAGATAGTGGGTTACTCAAATTTTGGATATAGTCCCTCAATCGCTACTTTTACAACAGTGATGATCCCTTAATCGCATTGTCCATGTTGATGGTCTTTTGACTTTTTATTTCTATAACACTAATTGTCTCTCAAGTTAATATCGATAACTTGAAGTTCGCTAGCCACCCCCATGTTACCCTCACATAAGGTGCAATTATGTCAAGATTGAACTTGATAACTATTCATCTTCTTCATTTGTCTATGAGTTCATTAAAGAGAGTTTATTATGAATCTTCATCTTCTTCATCAATAAAATTAAAAACAAAAATTGCACATATAATCTTAAATTTTTTTTAAAATCTTAGGGTCTGTTCGGTAATGACTTAATGGGCTTAATAACATGTATGGTTGATTCTAGAAGCCATATCTAAATGTTCGTTTCTAGCTTATTTGTCATATTCTAACTTCTCACGCATCCTTCTCTGTCTACTTCCACCTTTTCACCGCACACCCTAATCCAACCTTAAAAGGTGAATTGATTTTTGTCGGATTGATGAATACCAATTGATGAAGGTGAATCGATTTCTCACGCATACCAACATATCCTTCCTACCCACCATCACCCCTGTGATTGATGAGTCGATTGATGCAGATAAATCGATTTTTGGATAAAGATTTCAATGTGAATCGATTGCTGAAGGTTGGGGGATAAAGGTTAAGGGGCTCGTCTTGGTGTTGTTTCTATACGTCTTTTAATACTGCTCCTCTCTAATTTATGGTTTGTCACCTGCGATTTGTGTTTGTTGTTTTTTTTCATATAGCACCAATCTCGCCAATCTCATATGCAATTTATGTATTGAGAAGATGATGGATATCGGATACTTGTGATTTATGGGTTCATCAATTTAGGGTTTTTTTAAGTTATGTTTAATGAGTTTTTGGATTTGGACATTCAAGTCAGAGAGGATGTAACTCAAAAAAAATAGGAGACAAAAATATAGATCAGGGGTAAAATTGTCATTTCTAACGTTCAGACTGTTTATTCAGCACAACAGCCGAACATCAGCTTATCTATTAACACTCAGACAACCGTATTCACTCAGACAGCTATATCCATACAGATTTTAACAGAAAATGAATCGAACAACATCTTATCTATGTATTTTTGGGTTTAACAAAAATCTAACCTTTTTCACCCATTGCTTTTGACCTAGATTAAAGAAAGAAGCAAAAATGTCCCTCTTTTTACTAGTTGAACTTGTAAAACCCCTCTCGAGTCATTTTGACAGGTGTCCTCACCTTTAAATTCATTTTAGTTCCCTTCTATAATTTTTTTTGGGAAATTAATTAAAATGCCAAAAGTCAAACCAAGTGTTACCAAAATGCCACAAAATTTCGGCGGTTTACCAAAATGCCCTAATGGCCCGCGATGGAGCCCGCGATCGCGGGCTTGGGCTGACGTGGCGCATGACCTGGCCGAAAAGAGCCCCGCGAGCCCCTAAACTTTGGTCGCGGTGCACATTTGGCCCCTGCCCGCGATGGACCAAAAATTTACACTTTTGGTCCCTGTACTTGGACGAATTTTGCATGCTTTTACTGTTTTTTTCCACAATTATTGTACTTTGAAGACCAATTTGTGGTTCAAATTCACTGGCATGTTTGAGATTTCATCCATAAATATCAGTAATATGCAATTCACAATTCACACTTGTTCTTGCTTTCTTTCTTGCTTTCTCTCTTGCTTTCTTTCTTTGAATTGCTTTCTCTCTTGATTTCTCTTCTCTCATTTCATCCACAAATGGCATCGTCATCAAACCCTAAGTCTACTCCTGAAAAAATGCCACCTCAAATCGAGGTCGCCATAGCAAAAAAGGAAAAGGAGATAGATGAACTAACAGAAGAGTGGAAAAAAATGATGGACAGGAAGGCAGTCCATTTGAGAAAGATCGAAGAGGAAGACAGGGAGATCAAAAGGATGAAAGGGGATATAAAAGGTCGGGAGGCTCGTGTTCGTCGAGAACAAGAAGCAATTCACCATATTTTACAAGACTTTGCAATTATTCAAGCGAAGGTAAACGAGAAGCAAGCTTGGATTGATGAAACTAAATCAATTTTTAAGTAGGTGGTGGTTGTTTTAGTTGTTTTGTATTTATTTTTTTTTTGTTTTGTATTTTTTTTACTGTGTTGTTGTTTGTATTTTTTTTTGTTTTGTATTTTTTTTTTGTATTTTTTTACTGTGTTGTTTTGTATTTTTTTTACTGTGTTGTTGTTTGTATTTTTTTGTTGTTTTTTTACATCATGTAAGGTCAAGTCAGAGGTTACCCCAACTCATTTGCTAAAGTGTGTCCGGGTTGTGGTACACAATGGCCATACGTGGTTGCAAAAGCAGAAGCCGTTGAAGAAGGGTCAGAAAGATTGAAGATGAAGAGCATGTTGGATGGAATACAAACTAGCTGTGTTATCAATGTTCATTTAAAAGCATATGTATATGTGTATATATAATATGAATATATATATATATATATATATATATATATCATTTACAAACTAGATGTGTTATCAATGTTCATTTAGAAGCATATGTATGCGTGTATATATAATATGAATATATATATCATTTACAAACTAGTTGTGTTATCAATGTTCATTTAGAAGCATATATCCTTTTTTGCTATGGCGACCTCGATTTGAGGTGGCATTTTTTCAGGAGTAGACTTAGGGTTTGATGACGATGTCATTTGTGGATGAAATGAGAGAAGAGAAATCAAGAGAGAAAGCAATTCAAAGAAAGAAAGCAAGAGAGAAATCAAGAAAGAAAGCAAGAACAAGTGTGAATTGTGAATTGCATATTACTAATATTTATGGATGAAATTTCAAACATGCCAGTGAATTTGAATCACAAATTGGTCTTCAAAGTACAATAATTGTGGAAAAAAACAGTAAAAGCATGCAAAATTCGTCCAAGTACAGGGACCAAAAGTGTAAAATTTTGGTCCATCGCGGGCTGCGATCGCGGGCAGGGGCCAAATGTGCACCGCGACCAAAGTTTAGGGGCTCGCGGGGCTCTTTTCGGCCAGGTCATGCGCCACGTCAGCCCAAGCCCGCGATCGCGGACCATTAGGGCATTTTGGTAAACCGCCGAAATTTTGTGGCATTTTGATAACACTTGGTTTGACTTTTGGCATTTTAATTAATTTCCCTTTTTTTATGTTTTGCATTTATCCGTTTTAAATTTTTACCGTACTTCACTCAAATATTCATTTGTCATTTTATATTTTTACTATATTTTGGTTTATTTATATAATTATTAAATATTGCTGATAAAAAAAATCAATAAAGAAATTATAAAATATAATATTAAAAAGTTTTTGTTAATATAATAAAAATGACACCGATTCAAAATATTATAAAAATTCTAAAGTTATTATTTGTTACTAGAAGTCTACTCGCGCAATGCATCGCGATATATCTCAATTTTAATGTTCTAATTTATTTTAATGTATGGTTTTGAGAAAACGGTCATATTTTCTTATAAATTTGTTTAAAGAATGACGTTTTTAAATAGTTCATGATTTGAGGATTTGAAAGTGGTTATAGATAAAGATTTATTAATAAGAGTCCACGATTTAAGGATTTGAATGTTGTTAGAGATAAGTATTCATCAAGTAATTAGCATTAAAAGCGGTACATAAAACTTCATTAATTGTTTGAATGTCCGGAAAGTGTGGTTTACCCGGTAGCCTGTCCGGAAAAGTTGTGTGTCAGGTGAGAAGTGTCCGGATAGTCCTAGTCAGCTTATAAATCTGTCCCCTCGTTCAGGTAGACATTTTGGAAGTAAAGAGCAGAGTAGGGAAAAGAAAGCAAACGTATCAGGTGAGTTTTCTAAACTAAAACATGTGGCTTTTAATAAGTTTTCTGAAGCGATTGTATGATGAGAAATGCCATGTTTATATATATATGCTTTCAAATGCAAGAATGTTGTTTAAAAATTATATGTGGGATGTATGCATACATAGATTGTGGTGTGAATTGGCCAAGTTGGGAAGTGTGACCCGCCAGATCATGCCGGGGGGTGTGTCCCGTTTATGCCAGGGGAGTACTACCCTATACGGCAGCATGAGGCTGACTCGTTGTCATCTACGGGTGACTTCAGGGTGCCGATTTACGAGGAGTGGACTTTATTCCGTGAATGATTTTGAATGATCAGTTTTATAAATGATATTACTGAAATTGATAAACTGTTTTTAAGTGCTTTGATAACTGTTAGGAGGGACTCACTAGACCTTATGGTCTAACCCTCGGTTTTTTTCAAACAAAACCTTTTCAGGAAAGCAGGTATCGAAAGGCTCTAGCAAGTAAGCAGGGCGTTAGCAAGAGGAAGATGAATAGTGTAGAGGCACTATAGTACTATTTAGTCTATTTCTCAGTTGTGTAGGTTGTTTCCGCCAACAAATTTTGTTATGATGTAAGTAAATATTGGGACTCGTTTTTGGGATATTCTATTTTATGAATTGAAATGTTTAAGTTTTGTTTGGGTTGTTATAGTTGGTATCAGAGCCAGGTTTAAGGGATTTAGGTGACTGGATGAGCCTAAACTTAAACTTGGGAGTAGAAATCACAACTGAGAATCAGGAAATGCGTTAGGAGGGCACTATTGTAGATACAGGGAATGCGTTAGGAGGACACTATTATAGAGATATGACTAATAGGGTACTGAGGACTGTCATGTAAGGTAAGTTTGAGATTCCACCTGGCCAGTGTAATTGCGAACTTACAGGTACATGTATGTGCTTAACCTGCCTTATTGTTCCGAATTGGTAGTCATAAGCTAGTGTTTATGTCGTGTTTAGTACTTTAGAATGTCAGCAAGATCCCTGAGGGGTAGACTGAGACCCCTTGTTGGGGAAGTTTCATGAGAAGTCATGGTGATGTGATGTACGTATACATCGTAGAGAAGAAATGTTGTATAGAGTATTACGAGTCGTCTAAAGGTAGCTTTTCGTGGATTCGGAGAGGAAGAATGCTTGAGTTTGAGTAAGACTCCTGTTTTGGGAGAGTCCCAATTCTAGAAATCATGGGATAGATCAGTCAGGATGGTAAGGAAAGTCAGCGTCAAAACCTTGAAGGTATCAATGGAGCCCTGGGTTCTTGGTCGAGCTTTCCATTAGCAGGATAAATGAAATAAGATACCTATAGTGAAATGAAACCATGTAGAAATGGAAAGTGAGATAGTTGGTCAAAACGAAATAGTATGAAATGGTTGAGTAAGTGGACCGTTGAATGTATGTATAGCAAATCGTTGCAAGGCCGAGAGGGCGACCACTGGTCGAAGTAGAGTGTCAATGATAAGTTGCGTGAGTAAAGCGATTGACCTTGTTTGAGTGAGTAGCCTTCAATTGCGAGTAGAGTTTCATGCATTGAGTTCGTATATGTGTACATGAGATTTTTCATAGGAAAAGTATAAACGTGTAAATATCAAATTTGATCGGATATTAGTCGGCGTGTGCAAGCGTATGTTTAAAGAAAAATACAAATCCATTTACATCGTACAATGAAGTCTTGAGGTTTACGATTTGCAAAATATTTCACTCTTTTCACGATAAGCCAAGAAAACGTTTGAATGCACAACTTTTATAACCAAAATGGGTATTGACATGTCGAAGTTATATAAATGAGTGTGAGGACCGACTAGTTTACTTCGTGTCGGTAAATTTCTTTTAAAATTTTGTGTATGGGAAGATTTTCATCCAATATTTATTTCTGTCGTAACAACATATTTCTGGTTGAGTAAGATTAAGTTTTATGGAAAGATTTCATGCAAACGATCCTCAAGATCGTTGTGCAGGGCATTGGAGTTATGAGAATGTTGGGGTCGTGTGTACCCAAGTTGTTTTCAAGTGTTGTTTCTTTAAAATGATCAAAAGTATTTATCGCATTGTCAGGCATGAAGGCTATGAACTCAATAGGTCGTAGAGTATTACATTTTAAGCTAAGGAAGAACTCTTAGAGTGGAGAGGTGTTGGAGAAATCAGGGGAGAATGTTTGCAGTTTTGGTAATTGCGTTCTAGAGGAGAGGTGAGCAGTGGAAGAGTCGGAAGTGGACTTTAATGTCGGTTGCATGAGGGTTTGTACTCTCGTGCGGTGACCGGATATATAGTTGCCGAGGGACAATTGTGTTCAGAGGAAGGACTAGAAGTCATCAAGGTGTTGGTATTGGCAACTCGTTATGAGTAGTGTGGTGAGGTAGGTATGAAATATCCTCGGCGCCGAATAAGAGTTTTAAAGTGATCTTGTATTATTGACGTTTCACAAGTGAGTTTGAAATGAGGACGACGGGATGTGATTTTGGTTATGATATGTTGGAAGGATTAGGTTCAGTAAGGGACCCTTGTTGAAGAATAGGTTAAGGAAGTATCAACAGGTCAACTATTGACGTTAAAGTCGGCAGTCGTGTAAGGTGTATGAGACCGAAGTCTTGAATCAGAAGGTTGAAAGTTGAAGGACCACTTTGTAGGGGTGTTAAGATAGTGAAAGACTGCTGTTTTAGATAAGCGTTTTACCTACGAGATGGATGGTTCGTAAAGAATGAAGTATTTAGCACAAACGAAGTGAGAGTATAGATTATGTCGATTTGTGAGGAATGGTTTGGTATTGCAAAAAGCTAGCAAGAAACGAGCATGTTAGAATTAATCAGAAACTCGGGTGTTGTGGTTCAACTAGAGCTGGGGAGAGACAATGTAGTGAGATAGACTCGGTTATTTATGCGTGAGGTCTTGAAGATAAGTTTGAGTTGTGTATGAATGGCCAAGAGAGTTTTGGTCTGCAGTGTGATGTTATGGGTGAGGAATGTACAGTTATGTAGTGGAAATAATTGCCAAGTTAAATGTGCCAGCTAGCGTCGTAGTGATGTGGTGTTAGAAAAAGATGAAACATCAGATAGAAGCCTTTTGGGGGTTTCGGATGAGGAGTTCGAGTGTTAACCAGGTTGTTGGAGCACGTAGGGTGTAAGTTGACGTGGTAATATGATTATGTTCGGGATAGCATCACGGAGTGGTGGTGGGTAGTTACCCAAAGGAGAAACCAAGTGTTTTTAGTTGTAAGAGTCGCTAAGTAAGCATATTTTGGGATCATTGAAAGTTTAAAGAAGATGATGGATGTTGATGAGTGCTTTCTTTTGATGTGCTTTGAATACACCCACAGACGTGTTAATAGAACCAATAAGCAAGTATACTTATTTAGAACTATGTCGTCTTATCAAGTAGTAAAGTGGTAAAATACCGATTATCGTTCCCACAGAGATTGGAGTTAAAATTGCTATAAAAGTATGATGAAAGAAATGATTTCGGAAGATGATTTGGAAGAAAATCTTTTGTTTGGTTGGCTGATGATTAACACAGATTATAACAAACAAGAATAAAAGAGGAGCAAGGGTGTAAGACTTGTGATGTTATGATGAACCAAATTCCAGCAGACTTTTCAACAATGCTGCAGCATGGCACTGGAGTGATGCTGCAGCATGGCAGTGACGAAAACGAGTTTTATTATCTACTTTGAGACACGTTCCTTTCGGACTCTCACCATTCCATGATTCCAATAGCAGTCAGCAATCTCATCTCTGAGTAGAACCAAAGGTAAAGGAACGATGGAATGATGTTCTCAAAGTATATGGCAAAACAAATTCTCTTTGTTAAAAGTCATTCTCTCGATACAACCCCCACACCTCCCAAGTTGTTTTACTCCTAAATAGCTTATCTCTAAGTCTATTCCATTTTAACCCATTGAGAAAAAGATAGATTATCAAGAATGAATCATTTTAGAAAACAAAAGTAACAACTCTTATTGCAAGTTACTCTCTCGATATAACCCCTTAAGTCCTCTAAATTGACGTGCTATTCAATGGCCTCTCTCGAGGTCCATGACACTTTAACACTATCAAAGTGATCAATTTATCAAAGGATTGTATTATCTTGAAAGAACTTGGGTTGGAATAATAAAACATCATTTTCTTGCCGTAAAAAGCCTACTTTCTTTTGGTCATCACAACACCCTTTGTCTCACACCCAAGCTTCAAGATTAGCTACACATTACACTAAATGAAACAAAATAAATGCAAAGTACTTGGAATGTAAACATGATGCAAGGAATAATAAATGACTTGAAAGTAGAAATAACTAAACTAAAGTTAATGACTAGAAATGTAAAGACAAAAATGTAAATGAGAGGCAATAAATGTCAAGAGCACAAATGGAATGTAAATCTATGTCTAGCAAGAATTAATACCGGAAAGTGAGAACATTAAACATACGGAATAAGATACAAGAACCTTAAGGTAAAGAAAATCGTGCAGTAAGCAACTGCCCAGTGCTGCAGCATTGCCTACGAGTGTGCTGGAACAAAGAAAACATAGATGAAGAACACTTAGGAAGATTTGAAGATGATTAAGAACATGAACACGATTTCTGGAAAGTGAACTACAGAGATTTAAAAATGATTTAAGATCAGCACTAAAAGATGGTTACACGAGAAAGCTAGAGATGCAAGACTAATAAAGAAAGATTAAGATTAAAAATAAATAGCACTTGAAGATTTAAGAACTTGAAGAACACTTGATAAACATGAAGAACAATAGATGAATAAACTACAGCTGGTTGGAACTGATGTGAGATCAGTTCTCAAGGTTGGTAATTTTTTTTCAAATGGGTAACATGCCCCCTCTATTTATAACAAAAGGCTAGGGGCATTTTTGCAATTAAACCCAACTTAAAGCAACTAGAAAGTACACCTAGTTAGCTACCTAACTAAACTATTACAATTAAAATCTAAGGAGTGTTTCAAGGGGTTACAAAAATTCAGATTAATCACAAAAGTCAGCTTCCAACTCATTAAGCCGTTTCCTTCAGCCCCTTGTTCATCAGATCCCTGCTGTTCCAATGCTGCAGCAATACCCTGTTTTGGCTGATTTTCTCAAAAATGCTTATATTAGCCTACCAACGAAGCAAAACAAGCTAACCATGATTCCTAGCTCCAAGAAAGTAAAACAAGATAAAAAAGACTCAAAGTTGGGATTTTATAATGAAAAAGTCCTAACTAAACTAAAGAAATAAGTGCTTAAGTACTCAAAATTGAGCACTTATCACCACCCCAAACTAAGAAATTTGCTTGTCCCCAAGCAAGAAAAAGACTAAAAGAAAATGACTCAACTTTTGAAAGTTTTGCACAAGGATGGCATTAAGTGCACATCATGAGTGTGAGCATGTTAAGGATGAATAGCATAGCCTTTCATAAATCCCAAGTGACCAAAGTCCCATTCTTTTGTGCCCATAAACCATAAGTTAGCCTCACATTCTCTTTGTTCTAGTCAACACATCATAAACGTCACAGATTACTAGGACTTTAAGTGAACTGGATCTCTCTTTTTGGCATATTTTTCTTTCTCACTTTGCCTTTTCTCTCCCATGCATCAAATCTCATTGGATTTTTCAATTTTTTATGCATTTTCTGTTTGATGACATACACCTACCCCTATGGGGCATTTTTGGTGTTTTTGGTGTTTTAACCACTTTTTTCTTGATGTGCAATAATTGCTAAGGCTTTGCCTTTGATTGTCATTTCTAGACACCCCCACCCCAAACTAAAAGATTTACAATGTCCTCATTGTATGGAGGAAAGGATGTACTTTCAACGGTTTCAAGTGGCTAAAGATGGGGGAAAAGAACGACGGCCTAGATCATTTCTGTGATGAATGTACAATGTGGACCAAATTGTGTCCCAAGCAATTCTGAGGCTAATTCTAGTATGAACAATCTAAATAAATGGTCTTGGACTTGTGAAATTATTTGGGCTATGCAAACATGCTAACACTACTCATTCATGACCCAAATGCAAGAAAATAAACCTAAAATATGTGAAAACTAATCCCAGACTCAAACAAATAAAAATTAAGACAATAAATGGAGCTAAGAGTGCATGATTAACCTGCCCTACTCATTGGGAGTAGGCTGTTTCTGCCCAAAAATAGTAGTGCCCTGAGGCCCAACAGCCTTGAGTGTTGCAGCACCATTCTTGACAGCAACCACTGCTTTCAGCTTTCGGTTTTCCTGCTGCAGTTTGGCTATCTCCTGATTCTTCTCTCTCAACAACCTTCTCATCTTTGGCAGTCCCAAACTGCCCATCTCTCTTGCTTTCCTCTTTCTTTCAGCAACAACAGTCTTCACCTCGAACCGTAGCTCCTCAACCTTCTCTATGAACTCACTCCTCTGTTTCAATATGGTATCCAAAAGGGTGCTGTTTTGGCTCAGCACGTCCTGCATCATATTGACCATGTCAAGGGTCCCGACACCTTTCTCTCTTCTATCACGCAGCCTTTGCACTGCTCTTAGATCGATCTCAGCCTTCTCCCTTTGTTCTTTTACTATCAAATCGTCCTTGTATTGCGGGACACCTATCTCTACCAGCAGTTTTGTCAGCATCCCTGGAAAATAGAATTTCCCCTTTGCTCTTGTGGCACATTCCCGTATACTTCTCAGCATTTGTTTCCCCAGGTTCACTGTTTTACCTGTCATAACACAAAATAGCAAAAACATTCTCTCCATAGATATCGTGCTGTCATGTGTGGTTGGTGAAATGGAATGTCTCACCAAATTTATCCATACATTGGCATCTGCAGAGAGGTTAGAAGCTTTAAAGGTCCTCAGCATGAGATTGGAGTGGTATTCCCAAGTGGTTCTAGGCTTTCCCACAGCAGCAGCCACTTCATGTAAATCATTTAAAGTTGCGTTGTTTACTAGTTTATAAAACTCAGTCTTGGCTGGTGGAGTAAGTGACAGGAAGGTGTTAATTCTTTTGGCTGTAAGGTGGACTGGAATGCCTCTAATAGTTAGTCTAGAGGATGAGTTGGTTGCCACCTCACAGTAAAACTCTCGGATCAAAGTGAGATTGTAAGAGTGATGGACCTCACAAAGTTTTTCCAGCCCTTGGGTTTCTACCACCTGTTTGATGAAATGAAACTCTCTAATGCTTTGCTCATCGAATCCCTTATCTGGGAGACCTATCCTGTTTTGAAATTTTGGCCACATTTTGGCAGCGGCTGAAGAGCTGAAGCCACGGTTTGGTCTAACAGGTCTCTCTACAAAGTTAGCAGTCACATCATCCCTCTTTTTCTTTCCTACAGATTGTTCATGCTGCACAGTTGCTGCAGCATAACGATTGGTCTCTAAGGGCTCAGTTCTAGATGGCTCACCCCTCTCAAGGAATCGCTTACTCTTTTTGCTTATTGGTTCAGTCCCTGGGGTCTTAGTAGCGTGCCTCTTTCCCAAATACCTTCGTTTCTTAGGCTCTACCCTCTCGATTAACAGTTCATCCTCATCAGTCCAAATAGTTTCGTTTAAGTTAGGAATGTTTTTAAAAGGACTGGGAGATGTTTGAATGGGTTCCATCTCCATGATCATCTCAGCATTTTCCTCCACCACAGGGGTTTTAAAATTTGTTTCTGAAATGTCTGTGGTGGAGTGCAGAGGACCAAATGACCAATCAAATTCATTTCTTTTGAAAAATCGCATGTCCACGAAAGTTGAACTAATGGGATTTTTCGCTGTCTCATCAACTGTTTGGATGTCTTCCCACGTTGTGTCTTCCACCTCAGTGTTTTTAGAAACTGATTTTTTTGCTGCCGAGGTGGATTCAGATGACACAAACGGCCAAACAAATGTGCAAGGATCAAAGAATGCCTCATTCAGTTTAATTGGAATAACAGGTAATCGCGTGATTCTTAGAGTAGATGATACCTTAAACTTACCTTTGCTTGCGTATGTTGATCGAGGGTCATCGTAAGGGATGATAGCAAGAGTGTTTTCCACGGCTTCTTGAACTGCCACCGAAACAGGGGTTTTGATGGTTGCTTCTGGTTGTTTTTCCACACTGGTATCTTCGATCGTAACAGAGGTCTCTATCGTTGTCTCTGGTTCCTTCTCTACACCTGAATCTTCCATGGGTTCCTTCGTGCCAGAGCCTTCGATTGTGATAGGGATTTTAATGGTTGCTTCAGTTCGAACTCCCACACCCGAAGCTTGACCCTTTTCGGCTTTCTTCTTTGGCGAAGGTCTTGCGAAGGGTACACGACGTACTGGAGGGATGGAATCATCCTCCAGATTCACTATTGCAGGGTTTTGATTCGGAACAGGGGTCCGAACTACTGCCCTGTTTCTTCCACTTCGCCGCACGCTTGGTGGTTCCTCGTCGTCGTTAGGGTTTCTCGGCAGGGTGCGTTTCACCCTTGCCATCGATTCGCAGGTTTGGATGGGGGAGGAACAAGAAGATTTTCGAATTTGTGGGTATTTTGGTGGGTTTCGGTGAATAGCAGAGACGAGAGAGAGATAGACGAGAGTGATGAAGAGAAATGGGTTTTTTAGAAATTAGGTGTAGGATGAAGGCTTTTTTAGGTGGAAAGCAGATTTGACTTGTGTCCTTATCTGACTTGGGTAAACGAGATCCAGCTATTATATGGGTATTAACCAAGGGCCAATTTTTAAGGAAGGTACACATAGGGTTTAGGTGTGTACTTGCTTGCAACATTATGCTCCCTCTAGTTTAGAAAGCTAAACTGACTTAGTTAGCTTTTCCAAAGATTTCTTTTCTGTCTTTTTAGTCAGCTTCTTCCTTAAAAATTCCCTGGAATGAATTCTCATTTAATTCTCTTCTGATTTCCAACAGATTTCTCCTGAAGGATCTGAACCCCCCTGATGCTGCAGCATTGACTCAGTCTGCTTTGGTTTCCTGTGTAACTTAAATGGCTGCACATCAGTAGACACATCATTCTCACTAATACCGAAATATAATAATGCAAGAAAAAGAAAAATAATATTTACAAGGATAGTTGAAACTTTCAAAGATAGTTTCCATCTTTGTTTGAAGCTTTTAGCATAAAGAAATCATCTCCACAGGACAATTTTGTGGAGATGCTGCAGCATCATGGTATAGCTTTACTCTCTGTCCATTGACTTTGAACACGGTATTATCTTCCGGGTTAACTAAATCTACGGCCCCATATGGATAAACCTTGTGTATGACAAATGGGCCTGACCATCTGGACTTTAGTTTACCCGGAAACAACTTCAACCTAGAATTGAACAAAAGACATTTCTGACCAGCTTTCAACTCTCTGTGCCTGATTCTATTGTCATGCCATTGTTTGGTTTTTTCTTTGTAGAGTTTGGCATTTTCATAGGACATGTTCCTATGTTCCTCTAGTTCACAGAGTTGTAACTTTCTCTTGTTACCCGCATCATCTAAGTTCATGTTCAACTCTTTTATAGCCCAATATGCCTTGTGTTCTAACTCTAAAGGGAGATGACAAGCCTTTCCAAAAACTAGCTTATATGGGGACATACCTAAAGGTGTTCTGAAAGCAGTCCTGTATGCCCATAAAGCATCATCTAATTTGATAGCCCAGTCTTTTCTGTTAGGTTTGACAACTTTTTCCAAAATCCCTTTTATTTCTCTGTTTGAGAGTTCAGCTAAACCATTTGTTTGTGGGTGATAGGCAGTGGCAACTCTATGTTTCACATTGTATTTCTCAAGAACTTTACTTAACAAGTTGTTTATAAAATGGGTACCCTCATCACTAATTAGTGCACGAGGGGTACCAAATCTTGTAAAAACCTGTTTTTGTAAAAACTTGACAACAGTTTTTGCATCATTTGAAACACATGCCATTGCTTCCACCCATTTGGACACATAATCAACAGCAACAAGAATGTATTGACAATTGTTTGATGGTGGGAAAGGACCCATAAAATCAATCCCCCAAACATCAAACAACTCAACTTCCAAAATCCCATTCAAAGGCATTTCATTTCTTTGAGAAATGGAACCACTTCTTTGACATTCATTACACCTTTGTGCAAAGTTATGGGCATCTTTGAAGAGAGTAGGCCAATAAAAACCAGATTGAAGAACTTTAGCTGCTGTTCTTTGGCCTCCGAAATGTCCTCCATAAGCTGATTGGTGGCAATGCTGCAAGATTGCTACCACTTCTGATTCTGGAATGCACCTTCTTAGTATTTGATCTGTACCAAGTTTAAACAAAAAAGGGTCATCCCAAATGTAAAATTTGCAATCATGGAGAAATTTCTTCCGCATATGGTGAGTGTAATCAGAAGGTGTGATGCCACAAGCTAAATAATTAGCTATGTCAGCGAACCATGGTAGTTGTGTTTGCACCATAAGAATCTTTTCATCAGGGAAGGTTTCTATTATGTCTCCACCTTCCCTACTTTCAACTAACTTTTCCAACCTAGACAAGTGATCAGCCACTTGGTTTTCCACCCCTTTTCTATCAACAATTTCTAAGTCAAACTCTTGCAATAACAAAACCCATCTTATTAGCCTTGGTTTTGCATCTTTCTTTGAAATGAGATATTTGATGGCAGCATGGTCAGTGTGAACAATGACTTTAGCTCCCATCAAATATGATCTAAATTTTTCGAATGCAAAAACCACTGCTAATAACTCTTTTTCAGTTGTTGTGTAATTGATTTGAGCTTCATTTAGGGTTTTGCTTGCATAGTGAATGGTATGAAAAATCTTTTCTTTTCTTTGACCTAAAACTGCACCAACAGCCCAATCACTTGCATCACACATGATTTCAAAAGGTTTGTCCCATTCAGGAGCAACAACCACTGGAGCAGTCACCAAAGCTTCCTTTAAAGTAAGGAATGCATTTCTGCAATCCTTATCAAAATCAAATTTTTGGTCTTGCTGTAATAATAGACATAAAGGTTTTGATATTTTTGAAAAATCTTTTATGAAACGTCTATAAAAACCAGCATGACCAAGAAAGCTCCTGATTCCTTTAACAGTGGTTGGTTCAGGTAGTTTTTCAATAACTTCAAGTTTAGCTTTATCTACCTCAACTCCTCTTTTTGAAATTAAATGACCAAGGACAATTCCTTCTGTAACCATGAAATGACATTTTTCCCAGTTAAGAACCAAGTCAGTTTCTTCACACCTTTCAAGACTTTGTTTTAGATTTTCCAAACAATGATCAAAAGATGAACCATAAACAGAAAAATCATCCATAAATATTTCAATGGATTTTTCAAGCATGTCAGAGAATATGGACATCATGCATCTTTGGAAAGTAGCAGGTGCGTTGCAAAGTCCAAAAGGCATTCTCCTAAAGGCAAATGTGCCAAAAGGACAAGTGAAAGTAGTCTTCTCTTGGTCTTCCGGTGCTATGGCTATCTGGTTGTAACCTGAGTATCCATCCAAGAAGCAGTAGAACTCTTTTCCAGCTAAAAACTTGATGAGTGCTTTGGTATGTAGCCTCAACATATCCACCAACTTCTTTTCCTGATGCAATTCTAGGGTAGCTGATATGATAACAGGTAATTTGTCTTCTTTTCCTAGAAAGGCATATTTCAGGTGAGATGGGAGTTTCTTCAACTCCAGGTCGGGTGGTGAGATTATGGACGGAATGGTCGGTTTTTGCTCACTATTTTCCAGCAGCTCAAATGCTGCAGCAACCAAAGGGACAGTCTCCTTTTCTATTGGACTTACATCATCATCATATTCCTCAATTTTTCCTCATCCTCCTCTTCTATCCTATAGGTCTGGTTGACTTCTTCCTCATGACACAATGACTCAATGGTACTTAGGCTTAAACAGTCTTCCATATCATTAGGGTACTTTAAGGAATTGAAAACATTGAATGTGACTTTTTGGTCGTGAAGTCTCATGGTCAATTCTCCTTTCTGGACGTCTATCAAAGTTCTACCCGTGGCTAAGAAAGGTCTTCCTAAAAGAATAGGAATATCTTTATCAGCCTCAAAGTCTAAAATGATAAAATCAGCCGGAAAAATGAATTTGTCAACCTGGACTAACACATCTTCAATCTTACCCTTTGGATAGGCGATGGTCTTGTCTGCTAAGATGAGTGTGACAGTGGTAGGTCTTGCCTCTCCTATCCCTAAGCTTTTGAAAATTGATAAGGGCATGAGGTTGACACTGGCACCTAAATCACACAAGGCTTGTCCAACTTCCTTCCCACCTATTGAACAAGGAATGGTAAAATTCCCTGGATCTTTTTGCTTAGGGGGTATTTTGTTGGAAAACAAAGCACTGCAACCTTCAGTGAGGGCAACAGTCTCATACTCAATCAGTTTTTTCTTTTTACTCAAAATATCTTTCAGGAACTTGGCATAATTGGGCATCTGCTCGATTGCTTCAACAAGAGGTATGTTGATGTGCAATTGTTTGAAAACATCCAAAAACTTTTTAAATTGCAATTCCTCCTTCTCATTCTTCATCCTTTGGGGGTAAGGAATGTAAGGGGGAACTGGTTTGATAACAGATTTGTTTGAAAGTTTTGAGCCAGATGGTTCCAATATGCTTGTGGTGTTGGACATGTTGGATGGACTTGAACTAGTGATCTTAGGGTCTTGGTCCTTTTTTTGATTTGGAACAACCTGAATTTCTGGAGTAGAATTGGCTTTGGATAATTTATCAAAATCTGTTTTGGTTAAAGGGCCAAATTCCTTCTCCACAATTTCAGGTAATTCTTTTCCACTCCTAAGAGTCACAGCTTTCACATGTTCCTTTCCTGGGGCCTTTGGGATTTCAGTATTACTCGGCAAAGTTCCTGCGGCCCTAGTGCTTTGATTTAAAGCAAGTTGACTGACTTGAGTTTCAAGATTTCTAATTGAAGCTTGAGTTTGGGTCATAAACCCTTTCATGAGTGCTTCCAAAGAAAGATTTGAATCATCATGTGGAGGTGCATGATTTTGGTTTTGAAAAGGTGGTTGATTATTCTGAAAACCTTGATGACGATGATTCTGATGATGGTTGCTTTGAAAATTTCCCTTGTAATGGTTTTGGGAACTGCTTGCTTGATTTTGAAAATTAGAATTCCCTTGTGGTTTTTGTGCAGGTGGATTTAAACATGGACTATTCCAAGAGAAATTTGGGTGCTGCTTCCAACTGCATTGTATGTGTTGGAGTGAGGACTAGGTCGGTTTTGAACATAATTTACAGATTCAGAATTATGAGGACAATGTTCATAAGAGTGTTCCTCACCACAACATACACATTGAACAGAAAGAACGGGTGCATGAGTTTTAGTGACCGTCGGCTGTGCTCCTTGACCTGAAGTGATGTTTTTAAGCATATTAGTCATGGAAGCAAGCTGAGCTGTCAATGCAGTGTATGCATCAATTTCATGCATCCCAACAGTCTTCTTTTGATTTGAAATTTGAGCTCTTGGATCAGCCCATTGTCCATTGTTTGCTGAAATCTTTTCAAGAATTTCATACCCGGTATTGTAGGTGTTAAAGGTAAAGGCCCCTCCTGAAGTCGCATCGAGCATTTGTTTTGCATTGGAATCGAGTCCATTGTAAAACGTCTCAAGTTGAATGCAGTAGGGAATGCCATGGTGAGGGCATTTCCTTAATAATTCTTTAAACCTTTCCCAAGCATCGGGAATTGCTTCATCGTCCATTTGTTTAAACATGCAAATTTCGTTTCTGGACTTAGCATTCCGGGCAGGTGGAAAATATTTTCGCAAAAACGTTTCAGCCATATCACCCCAAGATGGTACTGAACCTGGTGTTAATGAATTGAACCATACTCTTGCCTTATCCCTTAGAGAAAATGGAAATAAAGTGAGCCTTAAGGCTTCGGGAGATACTCTAGGGATTAGAAAAACATCGGTGATCTCCATAAAAGATTTTAAATGAGAGTGGGGATCCTCCGATGGTAATCCGGCAAATTGACCATTAGCTTGCAACATATGAAACATGATGGGTTTTGGTTCGAAATGTAAAGTATCTAATTGTGGTCTAACAATCCCAGAATTTAATTGCTCAAAATTTGGGATTGCGTAGTCCGTAATTCTTCCATCTTTCGAGTTTGCAAGATCAATGATATTAAGTGGTTCAACATTACCAATAGATCCATTATCATCTTCTTCCTCATTGTTATGTGGTGGATGTTGTTGAAAAGGTGGATTTTGTTGAAATGGAATAAACGGTGGATTACCAAAAAGTGGTGAGTTTTGTTGAAAAGGTGGGTTTTGACGATTATTTCCAAAAATTGGTGGAGGCCGAATTGGATTTTCTAAGGGTGGTCTCATTTGATTTTCCAAAGGTGGCCGAACGGGATTTTCTAAAGGTGGTGGATTTGGTGGTCTATTTTCAAAACCGGGTGGGGGTCCGTCCATATTGAGAGAGTTTGATATTCTTTGAATTCTTCTTCTTTGACGAAAAGTTCTCTCAATATCCGGATCTAACTCGAGAAGTTCCCCACGTGATATTCTTGGCATACACCACTTTCAGAAAATCTTTAAAATTCCCAACGGTGCTAGAAAAATCAAATCTTTAAAAATACTTATATAGACTTTTAGCTTACCAATCCCCGGCAACGGCGCCAAAAACTTGATGAGTGCTTTCTTTTGATGTGCTTTGAATACACCCACAGACGTGTTAATAGAACCAATAAGCAAGTATACTTATTTAGAACTATGTCGTCTTATCAAGTAGTAAAGTGGTAAAATACCGATTATCGTTCCCACAGAGATTGGAGTTAAAATTGCTATAAAAGTATGATGAAAGAAATGATTTCGGAAGATGATTTGGAAGAAAATCTTTTGTTTGGTTGGCTGATGATTAACACAGATTATAACAAACAAGAATAAAAGAGGAGCAAGGGTGTAAGACTTGTGATGTTATGATGAACCAAATTCCAGCAGACTTTTCAACAATGCTGCAGCATGACACTGGAGTGATGCTGCAGCATGGCAGTGACGAAAACGAGTTTTATTATCTACTTTGAGACACGTTCCTTTCGGACTCTCACCATTCCATGATTCCAATAGCAGTCAGCAATCTCATCTCTGAGTAGAACCTAAGGTAAAGGAACGATGGAATGATGTTCTCAAAGTATATGGCAAAACAAATTCTCTTTGTTAAAAGTCATTCTCTCGATACAACCCCCACACCTCCCAAGTTGTTTTACTCCTAAATAGCTTATCTCTAAGTCTATTCCATTTTAACCCATTGAGAAAAAGATAGCTTATCAAGAATGAATCATTTTAGAAAACAAAAGTAACAACTCTTATTGCAAGTTACTCTCTCGATATAACCCCTTAAGTCCTCTAAATTGACGTGCTATTCAATGGCCTCTCTCGAGGTCCATGACACTTTAACACTATCAAAGTGATCAATTTATCAAAGGATTGTATTATCTTGAAAGAACTTGGGTTGGAATAATAAAACATCATTTTCTTGCCGTAAAAAGCCTACTTTCTTTTGGTCATCACAACACCCTTTGTCTCACACCCAAGCTTCAAGATTAGCTACACATTACACTAAATGAAACAAAATAAATGCAAAGTACTTGGAATGTAAACATGATGCAAGGAATAATAAATGACTTGAAAGTAGAAATAACTAAACTAAAGTTAATGACTAGAAATGTAAAGACAAAAATGTAAATGAGAGGCAATAAATGTCAAGAGCACAAATGGAATGTAAATCTATGTCTAGCAAGAATTAATACCGGAAAGTGAGAACATTAAACATACGGAATAAGATACAAGAACCTTAAGGTAAAGAAAATCGTGCAGTAAGCAACTGCCCAGTGCTGCAACATTGCCTACGAGTGTGCTGGAACAAAGAAAACATAGATGAAGAACACTTAGGAAGATTTGAAGATGATTAAGAACATGAACACGATTTCTGGAAAGTGAACTACAGAGATTTAAAAATGATTTAAGATCAGCACTAAAAGATGGTTACACGAGAAAGCTAGAGATGCAAGACTAATAAAGAAAGATTAAGATTAAAAATAAATAGCACTTGAAGATTTAAGAACTTGAAGAACACTTGATAAACATGAAGAACAATAGATGAATAAACTACAGCTGGTTGGAACTGATGTGAGATCAGTTCTCAAGGTTGGTAATTTTTTTTCAAATGGGTAACATGCCCCCTCTATTTATAACAAAAGGCTAGGGGCATTTTTGCAATTAAACCCAACTTAAAGCAACTAGAAAGTACACCTAGTTAGCTACCTAACTAAACTATTACAATTAAAATCTAAGGAGTGTTTCAAGGGGTTACAAAAATTCAGATTAATCACAAAAGTCAGCTTCCAACTCATTAAGCCGTTTCCTTCAGCCCCTTGTTCATCAGATCCCTGCTGTTCCAATGCTGCAGCAATACCCTGTTTTGGCTGATTTTCTCAAAAATGCTTATATTAGCCTACCAACGAAGCAAAACAAGCTAACCATGATTCCTAGCTCCAAGAAAGTAAAACAAGATAAAAAAGACTCAAAGTTGGGATTTTATAATGAAAAAGTCCTAACTAAACTAAAGAAATAAGTGCTTAAGTACTCAAAATTGAGCACTTATCAGATGTATTAGTCAAAATGTGGTGGAATAGATGTGAAATCCTTAAAGAATGTGAGTTGTTGCTTATGTGTGAACGAATTGTCTGAGAAAGTAAAAGTTGGAGTTTAAAGAATGTAAAGTGACGTCGAACTCTGGTGTCAGTTCGAGGTGATTTAGTCGAAAGCCTTAAGTTAGAATTTTAGTGCAACCGTTTGGTTATGTATAGTAATGAGACATCATTTGCAGCTTGAGAACTGTCGGAAGAGAGGGGCGAGTAATGTTGGTGGGCAGTGCTCCACGCGAACGTGGGGAGGTGAAGACAGTATGTTTGAATAAGTAAGTAAATCGGAAGTAGTAAACTTGACAGTAATGTCGATAGGCGCAGTGTTGTGTAGATTGTCCTTGATAAGTGTGCGAACTCTTGGAAGGAGTATTGAGGAAGGAAATTGTGTATGATTTTGTGCAGGAAAGAAGTGGATAAGACAACTGAATGAGTTAAGTTAGTGACTTTGTGAGAAACGTCCAAACGAACTGATCGTTCAGTGTAAGCTATCGAGGATAGTAGGGTGTGATCGTGGTTACCCCTCCTAGTTGAGTGGGAGTAACCGAAGTTATGTTATATGACTGGACGCTTGTGGCAAGCAGCGAGAAATTTATGAGCCTTCAGGATAAGTGCAATTTGGATAGGTGAGTACTCCAATAAGGAATTAGAGAGGTTTCCTACTATTAGACACGTTAAGTGTGAAATGATGAAGTGGTGAGAACGTACGAATTAGTTATCGAGTTGTAGCCGATGTGATTTGGGAAAGGAGTATGATCTGCATAGACGAATGTCGGTTGGATGAAGTAACCTAGAAATTTCAGGTATACCGAGGAGGGGATTCCTGGGGGTGAGCTTGTCGGAATATACAAGGTTGGCCTTGTGCCAAGTTGTCAGTGAGGGAGTTTTCCTGGTGGAAGATTCTCGTTGTTGTGGCGGGAATTCCCGCCAAGTTCTTTCTCTTAAGGAAGTATAAATGTATGAGAGACCTCATTTGGACGTGTTTAAAACCGTGAGTCCCGATGTGTGGACGGAGGCGAGCAAATGGAGGCGCGGTTGGCCTTGGTTTTATCAGGTAGTTTGAAGTGAGTATAGTGATCGAAGAGGGTACAAGTAAGTAGTGCAAGATGGCACGATTTAGCAAGTGGTGTCTCGCCGAGGGAGGTTTCAAAGTATGGGGTACGGTTATGTTTCCCATCTGAACGGTCTGAGGCAACCGAGTAGAACTGAGTGGTTGGATTGAAAAACATAAGGCTTTGAGCCTTGAAGTTTGAGAGATAGGTAAGGTGGACTAAGTCTGCGGATTCGTTGAAGCATGAAAGTTGAATAGATAGTGCGCGATCTTGAGGTACTCGATGTGAATTTGGGAAGAAATTCATAGGGTTATGCACGTCTCTTTGTGGAGAGCCGATGTGAGAAGTGAGATGATGGCGACCTTGCAAGAGATGCAGGCGATAAGAAGTTGACCTTGTCATTAAGGAGTGAGTTAGAGCAGTAGCATACAAGTTAGACTGGCCAAAAGAATTAAAGAGTGTTCATCCGACATTTCATGTCTCAGACTTAAAGAAGTGTTTGTCAGCGGTCGTTGTGGTTGTTCCTTTGAGTGGACGTCAGTATAGATGAGAGGTTGACTTACGTAGAAGAACCGATAGAAATCGTGAGCGGTAAGGTTTGCTAAACGAGGAACATAGAAGTTTGACTAGTAAAAGTTCAGTGGAGATATCATAAGGGACGAGAGACAACGTGGGAAGTAGAATCAGATATGATGTCCAAATACCCACACCTTTTCGAAAACAGAATTCCGGGGACGGAATTCTTTTGAGGGGGGAGTGTTGTAACGACCCAGACCTTTTTCGAAGTGTTTTGCGTTTGGTGTGGAGTTTTAATAAAAGCAGAAGTTGAGGGGCTAGTTGGTAAAGAGAGTTTAGGGTATTTGAGAAGGTTTCATTAATGCTGAAAGTTGAGGGGGCCTTAGTGTAAATAAGGAAAATGTGGTTTATGACCCAATCATTAGGGCACAATGCCCTAGGAGTGCCTTCATCCTTGTGTTGGCGGCTGAATTGAGAGAAAGAGGGATAGAAGAGTTTTGGAGCTTTGGAGCATTGAGAAGAGAAGAACCATCATCATCCTTTGAAATCAACAAGAAGTGTGTGTTAGGATTCGTTTCCTGCAAGGAATCCACAGGTAACTTCTTAATCTATAACCCATTTAAGATCTGTTGGATGAGTATTGGATGGTTTAAGAGTTTATTGATAAAGTCATTTTAAGACCCTTAAAGGAGATTTAAACACCCTTTTAAATCGAGGTTATTCAGTAAAGTTAATGGGAATTGTTTAAAGATGTTTAAGTAAGTGATTTGTTGCATTATCCCACTGTTTTCGAAGTGTTCAGTAAGATTTCGGACCATAAAACCCTTCCAGCGTTCGTCCGGAAACCTTCAAGTATGAAGGTGTCCGGGTGAGTGTCCGGGAAACTTCTTGGTCGGGTTGTAGCAGGTGTCCGGATATTGTGTTGTCCGGATAAGTGAGCCATCCGGATAGGTATATCGTCCGAAAAATAGAAGTTGTCCGGTAGTCTCAATGTGTCCGGATAAGAGAGTCATCCGGAAAAGCGTTGTTGTCCGGAAAAGTAGTGATGTCCGGAAAGTGTGGTTTACCCGGTAGCCTGTCCGGAAAAGTTGTGTGCCAGGTGAGAAGTGTCCGGATAGTCCTAGTCAACTTATAAATCTGTCCCCTCGTTCAGGTAGACATTTTGGAAGTAAAGAGCAGAGTGGGGAAAAGAAAGCAAACGTATCAGGTGAGTTTTCTAAACTAAAACATGTGGCTTTTAATAAGTTTTCTGAAGCGATTGTATGATGAGAAATGCCATGTTTATATATATATGCTTTCAAATGCAAGAATGTTGTTTAAAAATTATATGTGGGATGTATGCATACATAGATTGTGGTGTGAATTGGCCAAGTTGGGAAGTGTGACCCGCCAGATCATGCCGGGGGGTGTGTCCCGTTTATGCCAGGGGAGTACTACCCTATACGGCAGCATGAGGCTGACTCGTTGTCATCTACGGGTGACTTCAGGGTGCCGATTTACGAGGAGTGGACTTTATTCCGTGAATGATTTTGAATGATCAGTTTTATAAATGATATTACTGAAATTGATAAACTGTTTTTAAGTGCTTTGATAACTGTTAGGAGGGACTCACTAGACCTTATGGTCTAACCCTCGGTTTTTTTCAAACAAAACCTTTTCAGGAAAGCAGGTATCGAAAGGCTCTAGCAAGTAAGCAGGGCGTTAGCAAGAGGAAGATGAATAGTGTAGAGGCACTATAGTACTATTTAGTCTATTTCTCAGTTGTGTAGGTTGTTTCCGCCAACAAATTTTGTTATGATGTAAGTAAATATTGGGACTCGTTTTTGGGATATTCTATTTTATGAATTGAAATGTTTAAGTTTTGTTTGGGTTGTTATAGTTGGTATCAGAGCCAGGTTTAAGGGATTTAGGTGACTGGATGGTCCTAAACTTAAACTTGGGAGTAGAAATCACAACTGAGAATCAGGAAATGCGTTAGGAGGGCACTATTGTAGATACAGGGAATGCGTTAGGAGGACACTATTATAGAGATATGACTAATAGGGTACTGAGGACTGTCATGTAAGGTAAGTTTGAGATTCCACCTGGCCAGTGTAATTGCGAACTTACAGGTACATGTATGTGCTTAACCTGCCTTATTGTTCCGAATTGGTAGTCATAAGCTAGTGTTTATGTCGTGTTTAGTACTTTAGAATGTCAGCAAGATCCCTGAGGGGTAGACTGAGACCCCTTGTTGGGGAAGTTTCATGAGAAGTCATGGTGATGTGATGTACGTATACATCGTAGAGAAGAAATGTTGTATAGAGTATTACGAGTCGTCTAAAGGTAGCTTTTCGTGGATTCGGAGAGGAAGAATGCTTGAGTTTGAGTAAGACTCCTGTTTTGGGAGAGTCCCAATTCTAGAAATCATGGGATAGATCAGTCAGGATGGTAAGGAAAGTCAGCGTCAAAACCTTGAAGGTATCAATGGAGCCCTGGGTTCTTGGTCGAGCTTTCCATTAGCAGGATAAATGAAATAAGATACCTATAGTGAAATGAAACCATGTAGAAATGGAAAGTGAGATAGTTGGTCAAACGAAATAGTATGAAATGGTTGAGTAAGTGGACCGTTGAATGTATGTATAGCAAATCGTTGCAAGGCCGAGAGGGCGACCACTGGTCGAAGTAGAGTGTCAATGATAAGTTGCGTGAGTAAAGCGATTGACCTTGTTTGAGTGAGTAGCCTTCAATTGCGAGTAGAGTTTCATGCATTGAGTTCGTATATGTGTACATGAGATTTTTCATAGGAAAAGTATAAACGTGTAAATATCAAATTTGATCGGATATTAGTCGGCGTGTGCAAGCGTATGTTTAAAGAAAAATACAAATCCATTTACATCGTACAATGAAGTCTTGAGGTTTACGATTTGCAAAATATTTCACTCTTTTCACGATAAGCCAAGAAAACGTTTGAATGCACAACTTTTATAACCAAAATGGGTATTGGCATGTCGAAGTTATATAAACGAGTGTGAGGACCGACTAGTTTACTTCGTGTCGGTAAATTTCTTTTAAAATTTTGTCGTATGGTAAGATTTTCATCCAATATTTATTTCTGTCGTAACAACATATTTCTGGTTGAGTAAGATTAAGTTTTATGGAAAGATTTCATGCAAACGATCCTCAAGATCGTTGTGCAGGGCATTGGAGTTATGAGAATGTTGGGGTCGTGTGTACCCAAGTTGTTTTCAAGTGTTGTTTCTTTAAAATGATCAAAAGTATTTATCGCATTGTCAGGCATGAAGGCTATGAACTCAATAGGTCGTAGAGTATTACATTTTAAGCTAAGGAAGAACTCCTAGAGTGGAGAGGTGTTGGAGAAATCAGGGGAGAATGTTTGCAGTTTTGGTAATTGCGTTCTAGAGGAGAGGTGAGCAGTGGAAGAGTCGGAAGTGGACTTTAATGTCGGTTGCATGAGGGTTTGTACTCTCGTGCGGTGACCGGATATATAGTTGCCGAGGGACGATTGTGTTCAGAGGAAGGACTAGAAGTCATCAAGGTGTTGGTATTGGCAACTCGTTATGAGTAGTGTGGTGAGGTAGGTATGAAATATCCTCGGCGCCGAATAAGAGTTTTAAAGTGATCTTGTATTATTGACGTTTCACGAGTGAGTTTGAAATGTGGACGACGGGATGTGATTTTGGTTATGATATGTTGGAAGGATTAGGTTCAGTAAGGGACCCTTGTTGAAGAATAGGTTAAGGAAGTATCAACAGGTCAACTATTGACGTTAAAGTCGACAGTCGTGTAAGGTGTATGAGACCGAAGTCTTGAATCAGAAGGTTGAAAGTTGAAGGACCACTTTGTAGGGGTGTTAAGATAGTGAAAGACTGCTGTTTTAGATAAGCGTTTTACCTTTTACCTACGAGATGGATGGTTCGTAAAGAATGAAGTATTTAGCACAAACGAAGTGAGAGTATAGATTATGTCGATTTGTGAGGAATGGTTTGGTATTGCAAAAAGCTAGCAAGAAACGAGTATGTTAGAATTAATCAGAAACTCGGGTGTTGTGGTTCAACTAGAGCTGGGGAGAGACAATGTAGTGAGATAGACTCGGTTATTTATGCGTGAGGTCTTGAAGATAAGTTTGAGTTGTGTATGAATGGCCAAGAGAGTTTTGGTCTGCAGTGTGATGTTATGGGTGAGGAATGTACAGTTATGTAGTGGAAATTATTGCCAGTTAAATGTGCCAGCTAGCGTCGTAGTGATGTGGTGTTAGAAAAAGATGAAACATCAGATAGAAGCCTTTTGGGGGTTTCGGATGAGGAGTTCGAGTGTTAACCAGGTTGTTGGAGCACGTAGGGTGTAAGTTGACGTGGTAATATGATTATGTTCGGGATAGCATCACGGAGTGGTGGTGGGTAGTTACCCAAAGGAGAAACCAAGTGTTTTTAGTTGTAAGAGTCGCTAAGTAAGCATATTTTGGGATCATTGAAAGTTTAAAGAAGATGATGGATGTATTAGTCAAAATGTGGTGGAATAGATGTGAAATCCTTAAAGAATGTGAGCTGTTGCTTATGTGTGAACGAATTGTCTGAGAAAGTAAAAGTTGGAGTTTAAAGAATGTAAAGTGACGTCGAACTCTGGTGTCAGTTCGAGGTGATTTAGTCGAAAGCCTTAAGTTAGAATTTTAGTGCAACCGTTTGGTTATGTATAGTAATGAGACATCATTTGCAGCTTGAGAACTGTCGGAAGAGAGGGGCGAGTAATGTTGGTGGGCAGTGCTCCACGCGAATGTGGGGAGGTGAAGACAGTATGTTTGAATAAGTAAGTAAATCGGAAGTAGTAAACTTGACAGTAATGTCGATAGGCGCAGTGTTGTGTAGATTGTCCTTGATAAGTGTGCGAACTCTTGGAAGGAGTATTGAGGAAGGAAATTGTGTATGATTTTGTGCAGGAAAGAAGTGGATAAGACAACTGAATGAGTTAAGTTAGTGACTTTGTGAGAAACGTCCAAACGAACTGATCGTTCAGTGTAAGCTATCGAGGATAGTAGGGTGTGATCGTGGTTACCCCTCCTAGTTGAGTGGGAGTAACCGAAGTTATGTTATATGACTGGACGCTTGTGGCAAGCAGCGAGAAATTTATGAGCCTTCAGGATAAGTGCAATTTGGATAGGTGAGTACTCCAATAAGGAATTAGAGAGGTTTCCTACTATTAGACACGTTAAGTGTGAAATGATGAAGTGGTGAGAACGTACGAATTAGTTATCGAGTTGTAGCCGATGTGATTTGGGAAAGGAGTATGATCTGCATAGACGAATGTCGGTTGGATGAAGTAACCTAGAAATTTCAGGTATACCGAGGAGGGGATTCCTAGGGGTGAGCTTGTCGGAATATACAAGGTTGGCCTTGTGCCAAGTTGTCAGTGAGGGAGTTTTCCTGGTGGAAGATTCTCGTTGTTGTGGCGGGAATTCTCGTTGTTGTGGCGGGAATTCCCGCCAAGTTCTTTCTCTTAAGGAAGTATAAATGTATGAGAGACCTCATTTGGACGTGTTTAAAACCGTGAGTCCCGATGTGTGGACGGAGGCGAGCAAATGGAGGCGCGGTTGGACTTGGTTTTATCAGGTAGTTTGAAGCGAGTATAGTGATCGAAGAGGGTACAAGTAAGTAGTGCAAGATGGCACGATTTAGCAAGTGGTGTCTCGCCGAGGGCGGTTTCAAAGTATGGGGTACGGTTATGTTTCCCATCTGAACGGTCTGAGGCAACCGAGTAGAACTGAGTGGTTGGATTGAAAAACATAAGGCTTTGAGCCTTGAAGTTTGAGAGATAGGTAAGGTGGACTAAGTCTGCGGATTCGTTGAAGCATGAAAGTTGAATAGATAGTGCGCGATCTTGAGGTACTCGATGTGAATTTGGGAAGAAATTCATAGGGTGATGCACGTCTCTTTGTGGAGAGCCGATGTGAGAAGTGAGATGATGGCGACCTTGCAAGAGATGCAGGCGATAAGAAGTTGACCTTGTCATTAAGGAGTGAGTTAGAGCAGTAGCATACAAGTTAGACTGGCCAGAAGAATTAAAGAGTGTTCATCCGACATTTCATGTCTCAGACTTAAAGAAGTGTTTGTCAGCGGTCGTTGTGGCTGTTCCTTTGAGTGGACGTCAGTATAGATGAGAGGTTGACTTACGTAGAAGAACCGATAGAAATCGTGAGCGGTAAGGTTTGCTAAATGAGGAACATAGAAGTTTGACTAGTAAAAGTCCAGTGGAGATATCATAAGGGACGAGAGACAACGTGGGAAGTAGAATCAGATATGATGTCCAAATACCCACACCTTTTTCGAAAACGGAATTCCGGGGATGGAATTCTTTTGAGGGGGGAGTGTTGTAACGACCCAGACCTTTTTCGAAGTGTTTTGCGTTTGGTGTGGAGTTTTAATAAAAGCAGAAGTTGAGGGGCTAGTTGGTAAAGAGAGTTTAGGGTATTTGAGAAGGTTTCATTAATGCTGAAAGTTGAGGGGGCCTTAGTGTAAATAAGGAAAATGTGGTTTATGACCCAATCATTAGGGCACAATGCCCTAGGAGTGCCTTCATCCTTGTGTTGGCGGCTGAATTGAGAGAAAGAGGGATAGAAGAGTTTTGGAACTTTGGAGCATTGAGAAGAGAATAACCATCATCATCCTTTGAAATCAACAAGAAGTGTGTGTTAGGATTCGTTTCCTGCAAGGAATCCACAGGTAACTTCTTAATCTATAACCCATTTAAGATCTGTTGGATGAGTATTGGATGGTTTAAGAGTTTATTGATAAAGTCATTTTAAGACCCTTAAAGGAGATTTAAACACCCTTTTAAATCGAGGTTATTCAGTAAAGTTAATGGGAATTGTTTAAAGATGTTTAAGTAAGTGATTTGTTGCATTATCCCACTGTTTTCGAAGTGTTCAGTAAGATTTCGGACCATAAAACCCTTCCAGCGTTCGTCCGGAAACCTTCAAGTATGAAGGTGTCCGGGTGAGTGTCCGGGAAACTTCTTGGTCGGGTTGTAGCAGGTGTCCGGATATTGTGTTGTCCGGATAAGTGAGCCATCCGGATAGGTATATCGTCCGGAAAATAGAAGTTGTCCGGTAGTCTCAATGTGTCCGGATAAGAGAGTCATCCGGAAAAGCGTTGTTGTCCGGAAAAGTAGTGATGTCCGGAAAGTGTGGTTTACCCGGTAGCCTGTCCGGAAAAGTTGTGTGCCAGGTGAGAAGTGTCCGGATAGTCCTAGTCAGCTTATAAATCTGTCCCCTCGTTCAGGTAGACATTTTGGAAGTAAAGAGCAGAGTAGGGAAAAGAAAGCAAACGTATCAGGTGAGTTTTCTAAACTAAAACATGTGGCTTTTAATAAGTTTTCTGAAGCGATTGTATGATGAGAAATGCCATGTTTATATATATATGCTTTCAAATGCAAGAATGTTGTTTAAAAATTATATGTGGGATGTATGCATACATAGATTGTGGTGTGAATTGGCCAAGTCGGGAAGTGTGACCCGCCAGATCATGCCGGGGGGTGTGTCCCGTTTATGCCAGGGGAGTACTACCCTATACGGCAGCATGAGGCTGACTCGTTGTCATCTACGGGTGACTTCAGGGTGCCGATTTACGAGGAGTGGACTTTATTCCGTGAATGATTTTGAATGATCAGTTTTATAAATGATATTACTGAAATTGATAAACTGTTTTTAAGTGCTTTGATAACTGTTAGGAGGGACTCACTAGACCTTATGGTCTAACCCTCGCTTTTTTCAAACAAAACCTTTTCAGGAAAGCAGGTATCGAAAGGCTCTAGCAAGTAAGCAGGGCGTTAGCAAGAGGAAGATGAATAGTGTAGAGGCACTATAGTACTATTTAGTCTATTTCTCAGTTGTGTAGGTTGTTTCCGCCAACAAATTTTGTTATGATGTAAGTAAATATTGGGACTCGTTTTTGGGATATTCTATTTTATGAATTGAAATGTTTAAGTTTTGTTTGGGTTGTTATAGTAAACGCTAACCGTGGTAAGAATCGTCGCACTCGCTTACCGGGTAAGACTCTCGGCCCTTGTTTTCGACTCTCGATCCTTGTTTCCGCTCTTACCGAGTAAGATTCTTAGTCCTTGCCATATCCATCCGGTAAGCTAATGTAACTTGGTAAGCACTTACCCGGGTAAGCATTTTGTAAACGGCCCCTTAGTTTATCTTTTAGTACGTGTTTGAAAGAACATAAGTTAGTTTATTGATAAGTTACTCAAGGTGTTTTTTGTGACTTTTTCTAATTATACTCTTATTAACATGAATTAATTATTTAAAATTATTGTTAAACAACTAGTTTTTATCAAACGTGATTTATCCATCAACTAACTTATCAGCTACCAGTTTATTTATCAGTCATTAGCTAACTTATTACCTAGTTTGCTAAACACGCCCAAGAGATTTTAAAAATAAAAGTAAAAATTGGAAGGGAGACAAGATGTCAAAATGTAAATCGTCTGCATAAACAGTAGAAGGTTTTTTAACTTTTTGATAGGGACCACATTGTATAAAAATCTGAAAATTCATATGTTTGATTTAATCCTTTTATTTTTTTAATATTAATATTGGTGTTATTTTTTAACTTTCTTGACAAAAGTATTAATATACACAATAATAATATTAAAAGGGGGATAAAATACAAAATTTGAGAAAAAATAAAATGTAAGAGATGAAAACTGGAAATTTAGGCATCATTTGGTAAAGTTGAGTTAGCTTATTTTTATGGTACATGTTTGGATGGACATAAACTTGCTTAGGGCATCTTCAATGGGTCACACTATATTTTACACTAAACATCAAAAGTGGTGTAAAATTTAGTGTTAATAGTAAATTTTCTCCAATGGGTAACACTATTTTTTACACCAAATCATTTTTATATTAATTTATTAAACTTTCAATAGTATCTTTATATTTATTAACTTTACAATTTATATCCATATTTTTTATTTAGATCATAACTTAATATTTTTTATTTTTTATTAATTATGAACTAAAATATTTTTATATTATCATCGAATATTTTATCATATTGTATATTATTTACTTAATTAAAAAATAAATATAAAGAATATATATATATATATATATATATATATATATATAAACACTTTAAAAGACAAAAATAATAAATCTCAAAATTGAGGGACCAAACATGTAATTGAAAAGTGGTTTAAAAAGTAATGTAAATGAATAATGTTACACCAAATATAGTGTAATACTATTCATCACACTAAATTTAGTGTGGAAAATAGTGACCCCATTGGAGATGCAAATAGTGAGATTTACACCAAATTTAGTGTTTAGTGTAAGATTTAGTGACCCTATTGGAGATGGTCTTATAACTAACTTATAACTCAGCTTTTTGATAGGCTACTTGAAGTAGTTTATAAGGAAGTTTTTGTGAACTTTTCTAATTATGCCTTTATTATTAATTTAGAATTTATTAAGTATTAATTATAAATAAATTTTTAATTATTAAAATTTAATTATTATTAATTAATTAATATTAGTATTAACTGAAAATTATTAAATTTTAATTATACATTGATATTAAATTTCAATAATTTAGAATTATTGTTAATCATATTATATGTATATATTGTATTTATCATTTTATTTTAGTTATCAATTACCATTGCTTTTTATATATTATTTGATTATTTTTATCATATTATATCTAACGTGTAACACCCCAAAAACTGAAAAAACTGAATTTTGGGCGCATAGGCGCAAGGCCGGGCGTCCGCGAAGGGCGGAAGTCCGTGGGTCGTCCGCGGAAGCAACAAAAGAATTGTGGGGTTCGGATCAGCTCAAGGCCGGACGTCCGCGTGGTGGTCAATCCGGACGTCCGGGAAGGGTCTGATGAGATATTTTTAGCTTTTAAGCCCTTTCCCCCCTCTCTTCCCTCATTTCATCTTCAACACCCAAAATCAGATCCTCTCTCTCTCTAAAACCGATTTCTCTCAAGAAACCCTAAATCCTTTATCTTCTTCCCCAAATCAAACCCCTCACCATTGTTATGAACCTTAACCTTTCTAGAAACCCTTCACTTCATCTTCTTCATCAAGTTTCTAGGGTTTCATCCAGCCCTTTTTCCTCCACTTTGAAGATTGGGAGTTTGTGGTTCATCTTGGTGATTCTAGAGGTATTTTGGTTGGTGGATTCAAGATATGGTTAAGGTAATCTTCTCTTCTCTTCACCTATGAAATTAGGGTTTTGGTATAAGTTGGGATCTTGAAGTAAAATGGTTGGGGAATGATTCTTTATGTTTGGATCTGAGTATTTATGGTTGGAAACTTATGGATCTAGGTTTTTGGAAGATTTGGCTTGAAGATGCAAGCCTCTCAAATGAGCTTACGTTTGGGGAAAACCTAGATTTAGTCTAAATCTAGCAAGGTGAGTTATAGTCGATTTGTGAAAACTTTGTACATGCCAAATATGTTATTTTCCAAGTACTTGTGTGTTTTACTTGAAATTATCAACTATTAAGTTATTTGATGGGTTTAACCCCTTTGAAGTGTTTAACTTCACAAATGTTGTAAAACACCCATATTTGGGATTTTTGGATATTTTGATGTGTAGAAATCATAAATATGTCCTTAAAAGATTTATTGCTCAAAATAGAGTTTATTCAATGGTTTAATCATGTTAGTGTAATTGATTTTATAAACCGTTTGGGAAATACACAATTTAGTGTCATGAGTCATTTTGAGAATTATAAGGGTATGAGTCCATTTGGGAAAACCCTTTGTTTAACATGTGTCGAGTTTTGGGTTAATGATGATTTTGTGGTACTTGTTTACCTAAACGATGTTTAAATGCATTTTATGCTATGATGACCGTTATTTATGGGTCTAATGAGTTTTGAGCATTTTGCTCGGTTTTGACTTTAAGGAAGTCTTGGGGACATTTGTCCGATTTTGATGGCTCAATATGGAGTCTTATCTATGGTTTGCATTTATTGCAACTTTATGCATTTTATTGCATATTATTGATACTTACATGCTCGGATGCGTTAGTCATTCCAGGATGGGCATATTATTATAGACTGTGTTGCATTGGATCCATAGGCACGCAAGTCAGTCTTTATTTGATGGTCTACTGGGTGTCGCGGGATTCGACCGAGCCCCATGTTTTATGACCTTTTACTTTTCAAGAGTATACTAGGAGGGTTGATTCCGGTTGAGCTGATTGACGGACGTTTATGACCTTCGCCATGTCGGGGCAATGCCATGGTTGTATCCCCGCTTGTGCCGAGCCTTTGGTGGTATTCTTAGTAATATTTCGCTAAGGTCAGCTGTCTCTTTGGGTGTGTCTTGAAAGGCGTCGTATGGGACACTTGGACTTTTATGCAGTGAAGTGTCGTACGATTAACATTGTTTGAGTGGCATACTTTTGTGTTCATCCACTCTCAATGGATACGGGTCTCCCCCGTCGTTGGCCAACCTTACTTGGGATTTTATAATGTCCATGTTTTATTATTGTTGGTCTTATACGAGTGACTGCAATTTGATGACTTTAATATTGGATTCCCCTCCATGTATATTAAAGTTTAAATGAAGCAGGTCATTTCCATATTTATGGTATTTGGACTTCATTACATTTTACGTTCGCGTGAGTATTGGTTCGTATCATGTTTTCGATGAAGTATTATATTTAAATGGATTGTTCTTACAGGATTTATGGGTTGAGTATTTTGTCGTCAACCGTATTTGAAGGTTTTGCATAATATAGATTTATTCACGTGTTGAGTGAGTTTAGATTGAAATTCATTTTGGAAAACGCTTTATACCTTTTGGGAACTTTTCTCATAGATTTTGGGTGCGTTGAAAATTGAGTCGTTTATATCCTTTTTGTAAACTCTTTTGGAAATCATAATCTATGTCGCAAACTTTCATTTAAAGAATTATTTTAATCATGCTATAAACTCTTGAACTCACTAGGTGTTAGCCTAACTCTTTTTATTTGTCGGCATGTGCAGCAGGTTCAGGTTGGGAGTAGTTCTAGTGACACTGTGAAAGGTCCTGTGCTAGTAGAGTGCTCGGGAGGTGAATAGTTTAAGTGAAGTTTTCCGCATTCATCTTTGGGATTAGCAACTTGTACTTGTGTTAAGTAACACCCGATATGGTTTAGTCTTTGTAATGAGACTTGAGTTATGTATATCGTTTGAGGTTAATCATAGATTTTAATTTGAGGTATTTCACATATTGAATTGTAGGAAGAAACCCTATTATTTTGGATACATTATCGAAAATTTTACTTAGTTGCTCTTTCCCAATTCGAGTGTGTTACATAACGTTTATTTAAAATCATAACTTAATGTAGATTTTTTCTAAAATTTATTTTAAAAAATTTAAAATTTAAAGTATATATAATAATAAATTTTAAATTCTTTTACTTAACATATTATTTAATTAACTTTTCTTTACTACTTTGTTTGTATTCTATAGTTTTTTTAATTAAGTTATTAAATATTGTAATTGGTAATTTTTTCAATATGTCATTTTTGGTCATTTTATATGTTGATAAGCTAGTTTTTGCTAAACATGATGTATTCATCAGTTAGGCTATCAACTAATAGCTAGCTTACCAGTCACCAGTTAACTTATCAGTGATCAACTAGTTTATTAACTAAACTTATCAGTGACCAGCTAGTTTATTAACTAATTTGTCCAACGTATTCTTAAATAAGTAAAATGAAAGTTAAAAAAGGATAAAGTATTAAAAAAATTAAGGGTGATAAAATGTAAATTGTCTACATATAAGACCTTCCGTAGCGGTCTCGGGCTCGGGTAGGGAGCGGGCTTGGGAGGGCTCCGGTACGTGGGGGGGGGGGGGGGGGGGGGGGGTTGGGAGGCGGGTTCCAGCCCCGGGTTCCCCAACCCGATTCATCCCGATACATTTTATTTTTTTTATAAAATTTTGAAAATATAAACGTTGTTCAACGGCTCTTTGTTTATATATATATATATATATATATATATATATATATATATATATTTCAATTTAATCACACTATATATATTAATCCAAACCTCTTATTTTTTCACACCAAAATCTTTCAAATTCTCTCAAATTCAATACCTTCTTTCATTTATCTAAAATTTCATCATGAATCCAAACAAAACACCTACATCCCGTCATAAGCGATCGGATACACCGCAACAAGACCCGGAGCTTGGTTTCCAAGCGTTTTCACAACAAAGTTATCATCCGCAACAATTTCCGCAACAATTTTTGCAACAATTTCCCCAACAATTTCCGCCACAAATTCCTTACCAATTTACACGTCCCGGTTTGATTCAACAAGGTTTTACTCCGGCCAACTACCATCTTCCTTCACCCGCAATCGATCTCGATGACGACATTGTTCCGAAAACCCAATATTCTATCCCGCACACACCACAATCCATCTCCACACAACAATCTATCCCGGAAACCCGACATTGTTTCAAAACTCTTGACGACCATAAACTCGTTCAACGAGCGTCTTGATGGTACGATGGAGTATAAAATGAAAAAACTCGACCTCGAACGAGAGAAGTTGGCACTCGAACGACAAAAATGCTTTAAAGAAGACTTCGAGTTCTACATATCCCCGCATGATCACCTTTCGGGAGAAGTTTTGAGGGCTACTTTAGCGAGAAAAAAAAATTATTAAAAATTTTCATGATTTTTAGCGTTTTGTATTTTGTAATTTTTATTTTTTTATTTTTTTAGCGTTTTGAATTTTGTAATTTTTATTTTTAATGAATGATATGAATTTTTATTTTTATTATTTATCTTATTTTTATTTATTAAAAAATATATAAATATTTTTATTTTGTTAAATAATTAAATGTATAAATAAAAGAATTAAAAAAAATGAGGTGGCAAGAGGGTTTGAGGGTTCCGCTACGCCACTTTAGGGTAAGAAGAGGGTAAGGAGAAAAGCTGATGTGACGCTGAGGTGGCTTGAGGGCTTGAGGGTTCCAATACGGATGGCCTAAGGGGCAGCCGGGCAGGTGCCTTTGAAGCCATGCAGTAGACATTAAAATGCTTAAACACTTTTTGATAGGGACCACACATGTCTATGTTTGATTTATATCATGTTTGATAAATTAGCTGATAAATTGATAAACTAGTTGATATATAAATTATATTTGATAAAAATTGGTTTATAAACATGCAAAATTATTAAAGATGACATTTTGAAAAAATATTCAATTATAATATTTAATGATATAATTAAAACAAATTTATAATAATATAATATGTTAATTAATACAAATAAGTTAGGATAAAAAAGTAAAATAATATAATATGTTAATTAAAAAAAATTAAAATTTATCATTATCTATACTATATTATGAAAGAGTTGTTAGGCCATCCGTAGCCCAGCGGCTTCGGGCCCGGGTTCGGAGGGCGGGTTGGCGGGCTCTGGGTACGACTTCGGCGGGTTCACGCGGGTACGGGTGGCGGGTAAGGGGCTCGGGTTCCCCAGCCCGCATACCCGACGAGTTTATTTTTTTTTTTATAATTTTTTAATTCAAACGGCTATAATTCAAACGGCCATATTTTTTTTTATCAATTTTTTATTTTCCAATTTAAACCCTATAAATCATCCTCAAATCTCATTCATTTTTCACACCAAAATTTAAACACTCATCTCAATCCTTAAATATTTTCTTTCATTTCTTTCAATCCGATATAAACTTTATGGATTCGCCACCCGTTTCATCGTCCGGTTCTTCATCATCCATTGACACCGACGAGGAATTCGGTCAACTATTAAATCGTTATGCAGATTTGTTGCAACAAGCTGTAGCCTCATCGTCAAGAAGACCGAGGTCCGGGAACATAGAAAGAGGTCGGGTAGATGCTAACGACCGACTTTTGCAGGACTACTTTGGCGAACATCCGACAATCATGCTAGAAGCGGTGGCCTCCCAAGATCTATGGTTCTGGCACGCATTCTTTGGTGTTGCCGGTTCCAACAACGGCATCAATGTTCTCAATCAATCGCCCATCCTCAACGATGTCTACGACGGAAAAGCACCCGAGTGCCCTTTTGAGGTTAATGGAGTCACCTACAAGAACGGATATTATCTAACGGATGGGATATACCCGGAATGGGCAACTTTTGTAAAAGCGTTTACGTGCCCAAATGATGCTAAACGAATAAAGTTCAAGGCCGCACAAGAATCGGCACGTAAAGATGTTGAACGAGCTTTTGGCGTGCTTAAACAACGTTGGCATATACTTAAGTACCCGACACGCGGATGGCATAAGAATAAATTGGCGAATATTATGTACGCTTGTCTCATATTACACAATATGATACTCGAAGACGAAGGTCATGCCATTTGTGCCGATGGAAACGCCGTGGTAGCGGATGAAACACAAATCACTGAGGCACAACGCGCAACAAATGTTCGAGAAGTCAAAAACCGAGAGACTCATAATAACCTTCGGTCGGATTTGGTCGAACATATTTGGCATATCCGACTACCCAACAACGACGACGAGTAGATTTTTAATATTTTGTAATTTTTAATTTTATTTTGTAATTTTTAATTTTATTTTGTAATTTTATTTTTATTTTGTAATTTTATTTTTATTTTGTAATTTTTAATTTTATTTTGTAATTTTATTTTTATTTTTATGAATGTTATGATTTTTTATTAAAAAATTAGATGATGTGGCATGAGGGTTCAAAAGGTTCAAAAGGTTGGGGTACAGGATTAGAGGGTTCAAAAGGTTGAAGAGGGTTCAAAGTGGAAAACTGATGTGGAGCTGATGTGGCACTGAGGGTTCAAAAGGTTTGAACCCTGGGGTACGGAAGGCCTTATGGTTATCTTTAAAATTTTAATTAAGAATGTACAACTTTTTAAGCTATGTACAACCCTTTCACATCCATTTCCATATTCCAATTTTTGTCATTTTTATTTATAAATTACACTTAATACCTTTATAATTAGTTATTAGATTTACTTTTAATTCTTTATTTTTTCATTTATCATATTAACATAAATAATCGTATATTAACTAAAATGCATTAAAACATTTTTTTATAAATTATATAATTGTAATGGTCTCGTCAATAACTTCGAAAATAGTCCAATATTGAATATCTTTAGATTTAATCATACTATTAAATATCATGAATATATATACAAATTAATTTGTTTATATTCCTTACGTTTTCATTTTCCATTTTACATCCTTATCATATTAAAAAATATAATCATAGATTAACTAAAATATATTATAAAATGCATTTTTTACAAATTATATCATTATAATCTTCTTGGCAATTTTTTAAAATAAGTTTATTATTGAATATCTTTTAACTTAATAATATACTAAAAAATATCATAAATACATATCGATATTTTTCAAGAATAATTTATTAAGATTTTTTTAAACATGTAGATTTTACATCGTTATCTATATTTATCTATGTATACTCTTTAAAAAAAATTATCATTAATATTTAGTAAACTAAAATATAAAAAACGTATACTACTATACTATGAAAAATAAAAAAATTAGAGAAGTAATGAAAAGTTTAATGCCGATAAAATGCAATACATGAAATTTAAAGGGGGAAAATGTAATCTTCTGCAAAAGTGAATTTAAAGGGGGACACGTGTCAATATCTTTCTTGTGCTCGACAAATGGGTTTTGCTAGTTGAATTAGTAAAAAAAAAAACATTTTCATTTTGTTTTTGGGAATTTAATTAAAATACCCAAAGTTTGACTTTAACTTACCAAAATACACAAATTCTCTCTGATTTTACCAAAATACCCAAAACTTCCACGGTGGGCCCTGCGATCGCGGGCTAGGGCCTACGTGGCACCCCCTGTTGGGCCAAAGTGTCACGCAGAGCCACCCAACTATGCCCGCGGTGACACTTTTGGTCCCTCCCCGCGGAGGTTGCCTGCGGTGGGTAAAAAAATTTCATTTTTTGTCCTTTTTTGCAAAAAAATTACATTTTTGGTCTTTTTTCCACGAATCTTTGCATGCTTTTACTGTTTTTTTCCACAATTATTATACTTTGAAGACCAATTTGTGGTTGAAATTCACTGGCTTGTTTCATCAATGTTGAATCATTGTACTTGGAATACCAATTTGTGGTTGCAATTTATGTTGGTTGTTTCATCCATAAATATCAGTAAAATGCAATCCATAATTCACACCCATTCCATACTTCTTTCTTGCTTTCTTTCTTCAGTTTTTTGTTTTTGAGATACTACTGAAAAAAATGAGCTCATCTGTTACAAAAGCTAAGCTATTTTTCTGTTTCGATGGTGAATGGGTGCAAGACAACAATGAGTGGAATTTTGCTTATAAATCTAAGCATGGTGTAAAATTGTCAGTAAACTATACTTATCAGAAGTTTGTTGCATACGCCATGCAAAAATATGGAATCAACCCTTCTGCTGTTTGCAAGTTAGTGTTTAAGAATGGTGATGGGTCATTTGTGGAGTTATCCAACGATGGGGATATCTCTGGTTTTCTGCAGTTTGCAGCCGAATCAGAAAGACCGCCATTACTTTTTGTGTATGCTGAATCCTCGGTGTGCGATGAAGACAATGACGACGGTGACGACGAAGGTGATGAAGACGATGTCGACGCGTGACGCGCCCTAAAGAGAACTATCTCCTCCGCCGCTGGTGTGAGTCTACTTTGCAGCTCAGCTCCTTTTCGGCGTCGAAGTTGGTACCACTCTTGTTGAAAGCTCTGAAAGTAGTCCATAAGATTAACAATTGGACATCTACGCGCAAAACGGGAGAGTGCATTCACCGACTCTGCACTATTGGAGGTCAGAATGTCATACCGTTGTGCAGGAAAATGGGTCGCGAACCACCTCTCCGGTCCAACATCGTCCATGACTTTGGCTGCTTTGTGTGCACTAACTCGTAGAAGATTCATGTATCGGTCAAACTCCCGATCCGTATATGCTCTGCATGCCGCCCAGTAGACATCCTTGTAGGTGGTAATACGTTTGTCCTGGGTTTTGGCGTTCATCTCCAAATGTCGACAACAATAGGCGTGAGGGGCGTTTGGGTACATGACAAAGATTGCGGCGCTTATGGAAGGAGCCCTGTCGGACATAAACACCAACCCTTGCGGGTCTCCGATAGCTTGTCTCAACATGTACAGAAACCAAGTCCACTTGTCCCCGGTTCGGACTTGCCTACTCCGAAAGCTACTGGAACGATGAAGTTATCCCCGTCCATGGCAACCGCCAGGAACATCATACCCAAGTAAGAGCCCTTTAAATGGGCATCGTCTATTACCAGGACACGACGCAGATTTTCCAGAAATGTGCGGATCTGCAATGTAATAACCGAGTTTGTTTTTGGTCAATATTTGGAAAATGTAGGAAGAATTTCGGAAATTTGAAGTTATGTGGTCTAAGTGTGAAAATTTAAAAGTTTGGTGCTCTTTGTGAAGGTATAAAAGGATGAAAGAAACCCTAAATTTCTCATTTTCTAGCTTTGTTCAGTGTGTGTTGTGTGTGTGGCTAAGAGAAAGAGCAAGAAAAGGATTTTGACAATTGAAGAAGAAGAAGTCGATTTTCAGCTAGGTTTTGAGGAAAAGCTCCAGAATCATCCAGGTAAAATCAATCCTAATTCTCTCTAAGTTTGTGTGTGTTGTGGGTATTTAGAGATGAAACTTGGATTTTTGTGGGTTTATTGTGTTCCTCATTAAATCTGATTAAGAGAGGTTGTAGAGTGGAATGTTGTGTAACCTCGACCCACATTTGTTAATCTGAAGGTATTGGGAAGATTAGGTGTAACAACCCAAATTCCCATATACACAACAAATCACATAATGTAACACAACATCGATATAACAAAAGAGACATCATATTACAAGTACGGTCCCGTAGTCTTTTACATTTAGCAGAAGCCATTATACTATAAACTATGTACTAAATACATACATAACATTTAACATTGTAATACAACTGCTAAACATGCCAAAATCTTCATCATATAATCCTTCACAAAAGCCATCCATCGGTTACTCTAATTACTTGCTCTTACTCGTTCCACCACCTGGAATACATATTTTAAAACAAAATGAGGGTTAGACCTAATGGTCTAAGTGAGAAAAATCCCTGTTAGTTCGAAATCATATATATAAACCTTATTTATATAAATCACACAGCACGATCAAATATATCAATTTGAACTCACACATCATATACCCTCCCTTCTCATTCCTCCTGGCCATATTAGTTGGTTGCAAGCCAACTAATAAATTTACAACGATGTACAACATCTACAGCCAAACAACGCTATACAGATTCTATAGCCAAACACACCGGTCCTAAGCCCGACCAACGTATTATAACACCTTATAATACTCATGTAAATATAATACCTCAATATATTATAATTCACATATACCATACATATAAACACGTAATCACCAATTATCACGTTCCCAAACCATACATATATGTATTACAGTTAAAAATACTTTTAAAGTAAAACTCACCTGTTTGATTATTACACACGCTCGCAAGCTCCTTTCACAATGGTCTTATCTCTTACCACGACTCCACAGAATCTGAAACAATTTAAGGTACATACACCTCTTTACTAGCCAAACATATAAAGCCTACCAGTTCCTGTTCTCAACTGTATCACTAAACTTAACAACTACCGGGACTTCTCAGTACCGGGACTCTTTGGTACCGGGAGTTGGCAATACCGGGAGTTCACTATACCGGGAGTCGACACTACCGGGAGTCGACAGTACCGGGACTCCACCGGGAGTTACCCAGAAATCGATTCTATTCAAGTCGCGAAATTAGAAATTCTAAACCGATAGAAGTCTAATACTACTGATTATAAACACAAATTGTAAAGGAACTTACCTCCAAATCGATTTCAGCCCAATCAATTGAAGCCCTAACCGTACGTTTTCTTCCTCTGCTTCCTTTTCTCTCAAAACGCACACACACATACACACTTTCTGAATAAGGAAAGTGGTAATCTGATACTTAAGATATTTAAGTATTAATTTTCACTTTTGGCTGAAACTATATGATAAGTACCAAAACACCCTTAAACTTATGACTTAATTCAAACTTACCCCAAACATCCCAATCTTAAAATTAAATAAACTTAACGGGATAAAGTTTAACTAATGGATTTACCTGGTTATTGCATCATCTCCCCCTTAAAAAGAATCCCGTTCCGGAATTCAGTTAAGTGAAAAGGTGAGGGTATTTGACCCTCATTTCCGACTCTGATTCCCATGTAGCATATTGACCTCTATGATGCCTCCATTGAACCTTCACTTGCTTGATCTCCTTATTCCGCAACACTTTGACTTTATGATCAACTATAGCTTCCGGTTCTTCCACATAATTCAGTCTTTCATCGACTTGTATTTCTGGTAGGGAGACTGCCTGATCTGGAGTAACCAAACACTTTCGGAAGTTCGATACGTGAAATGCGTTATGAATCCTGCTCAACTCCGGCGGAAGATCTAATTGGTAAGCTACCTCACCGATCCTTTCTGTAATTGCAAATGGTCCGATATACCTTGGGCTAAGTTTACCTTGTCGTCCAAATCGGATGACTCCTTTCCACGGTGAAACCTTTAACATTACGAAATCCCCGACTTGAAATTCCAAAGGCTTTCGACGTCGGTCAGCGTAGCTCTTCTGTCTATCTTGAGCCACTTTCAATCTTTCTCGAATATGAGTAACCTTATCGGCAGTTAACTGAACTATTTCCGGTCCCGCTAGCTGTTTTTCTCCTACTTCGTTCCAACACAGAGGCGTTCGGCATTTCCTACCATACAGTACTTCGAACGGTGCCGCTTGTATGCTGGAATGATAATTGTTGTTATATGCAAACTCGATCAACGGTAAGTGCTTATCCCATGATCCCCCAAAATCAACAATGCAAGCCTGGAGCATATCTTCTAAGGTCTGAATCGTTCGTTCACTCTGCCCATCTGTTTGAGGAAGATACGTCGTACTTAACTTTATCTGTGTCCCCATTTCCCTTTGAAAACTTCTCCAAAATCTCGAAGTAAAACGACTATCACGATCAGAAATGATCGAGATTGGAACTCCATGTCGAGTTACTATTTCGTCAATGTACAACTTAGCTAATCGCTCCATCGAATCGGTTTCCTTTATCGGTAGAAAGTGTGCAGACTTTTTCAATTTGTCGACGATCACCCAAATAGAATCAAATCCCTTCGGAGTCCTTGGTAACTTCGTGATGAAATCTGTGGTAATCTGCTCCCATTTCCACATAGGTATTTCTAGCCGTTGTAGTTGACCAAACGGCTTTTGGTGTTCGATCTTTACTTTCTTACAAGTATCACATCTTTCCACGTACTGAGCAATCCCTCTTTTTATCCCCGGCCACCAATAGAATTGCTTTAGGTCTTTATACATCTTGTTTGTACCTGGGTGAATAGAGAAACGGGATTTATGAGCTTCTTGTAAAACACGATCACGTAACCCACCCAAACGAGGTACCCACACTCTGTTTCCCAGACACAATAACCCACGATCATCTTTTACTAGCAATGCTGACATCCCCGCTAACCGTTCTAATTTCAGATGTTCATCCTGATAAGCTTCCACTTGACACTTCTGCAATTCGTCAAATATGTTGGGTAGGAGTTCAGTTCATAGCGAAATAACTTTTATTGTTCCACTCCTTTCTTGACGACTCAGCGCATCCGCCACCACATTCGCCTTTCCCGGGTGATAAAGGATTTCACAGTCGTAATCGTTCAGCAATTCTAGCCATCTCCTTTGTCTCATATTCAGTTCCTTCTGATCAAAGAGGTGTTGGAGACTCTTGTGATCAGTATAAATCTGACATTTGGAACCATACATATAATGTCTCCAAAATTTTAACGCGAAGACGACTGCTGCAAGCTCCATGTCGTGCGTAAGATACTGTCTTTCATGATCCTTTAATTGACGAGAAGCATAAGCAATAACCTTTCCACGCTGCATAAGTACACATCCCAATCCCAGTTTTGACGCATCACTATAAACAACAAAATCGTCCGAACCTTCAGGTAGTGATAGAATCGGTGCGCTGCACAGTTTCTCTTTCAATATCCGGAATGCATCGTCTTGTTCTGCTTTCCATTCAAACTTCAGGTTCTTCCGGGTCAGCTTAGTCAAAGGCGTTGCGATACGAGAGAAGTCTTTTATAAATTTCCGATAGTAGCCGGCTAAACCCAGAAAACTACGTACTTCGGTTGCTGTCTTCGGCGGTTCCCACTTTTCAACTGCTTCCACTTTCATCGGATCAACTTGTATACCTTTCTCAGAAACCACGTGCCCCAGAAATTGAACTTTCCGTAGCCAGAATTCACATTTAGAAAATTTTGCATACAACTTTTCCTTCTTCAGTAGCTCCAGAATCAAACGAAGATGTTGCGCGTGCTCTTCCTTGGATCGGGAATAGATAAGGATATCATCGATAAATACAATAACAAATTTATCGAGATACGGCTTACATACCCGATTCATTAAATCCATAAAGGCAGCTGGAGCGTTCGTCAGTCCAAACGGCATCACTAAAAATTCGTGATGTCCATACCTTGTTCGAAAAGCAGTCTTTAGAACGTCTTCTTCTTTAACTTTCAGCTGGTGATAACCGGATCTTAGATCGATCTTGGAGAAATAGCAAGCTCCAACTAACTGGTCGAAGAGGTCATCAATTCGGGGTAACGGATACTTGTTCTTTATCGTGCGCTTATTTAGTTCTCGGTAGTCGATACACATTCTCATCGAACCATCCTTCTTTTTCACAAATAACACTGGTGCTCCCCACGGCGAAGAACTAGGTCTGATGAAACCCTTATCAGATAGGTCTTGTAGTTGTGCCATCATCTCTTTCATCTCTGGGGGTGCCAGACGATAAGGTGCACAGGCTACAGGAGTGGCTCCAGGAATCAGGTCTATACCGAACTCTACTTGTCTAACGGGCGGAAGACTATTCAAGTCTTCGGGGAATACTTCAGGGAATTCACTAACAATAGGAATATCTTCCATCCTATCCTTTTCTGGCTTAATATCTATCACGTAAGCCAAGTAACTCTGACAACCCTTAATAACACACTTACGTGCTTTTACCATCGATATAAGGCAAGACTGATGATTCCTACGATCACCATAAATCACTACTGGTCTTTTATCAGGTAATACAACATTTATTAACTTCTTATCACAAACTATGTTAGCCTGATTCTCAGCTAACCAATCCATCCCAACTACTACATCAAACTCTATCAAAGTTATCGGAAACAATTGTATCGGCACTCCACACCCCTCTATATTTATCACACAACCATCAAATACTTCTTTAACTGACACTTGATTATCATTTGCCGTATCTACTGATAGAGCATGTTCTAGCATTTTAGGTTTCAAACACAGGCAAGCAGCAAATGTAGGAGACACAAACGATCAGGTTGCACCGGAATCAAATAACACTTTAGCACGTGTAGAGTTTATTAAAAATGTACCTGTGACCACATCCGGAGTTTCCTCCGCTTCTTTCTCAGTCATTTAAAATGCGCGACCCCTGGTTACTGGCGGTTCCAGTCTTGGTATTACTGGTTTAACAATTGCTGGCCTGCCCGATGACCCACCTTGCTGTATCCTCCCCCGCGAATAGTCCGATTGAAGGTGATCCAGTGAATTCCATAAGAAACATAACCGCGTTACCTTACAATCTTTAATGACGTGTCCGGTCTTCCCACACTTATAACACGCTCGTAAATCACCTTGGCAATTTCCTTGGTGGACACGGTTGCACTTCTGACATGGTCTTTCCGCTGGTCGAAACGGTGGACGATTATCATACCTCTGAAATCGGGACTTCTTCGGATCATGTTGTGGTCCTTCCCACTTTCTCTTCCCGATACTTTTATCGCCAGCATCCCTTCTAATATCTCTTTCAACATTCTCCGAGGCATCAACTGCAGCTGAGAAGTTATCGGGTCCTTTTGTAGTCTCTAGCCTTCTGACTTCTGACTTCTGAGTTCAGCCCAAAGATAAACCTTTCCGTCTTCATCGCCTCCGTAGCAAAGTAGTATTCTGCGAACCGAGACTTTTCCAGAAAGCTAGCGGTGTAGTCTCGAACGGATAAGTTTCCTTGTTGTAAGTTCATAAATTCCCCTTCCAGTTGTTTGACGGCTGCTTGGGGACAAAATTGTTTCCCGTAGGCTATCACAAATTCTTCCCAAGAGAGGGTAGAATAAACATCAGATCCTTTAGAATGAATAAAAGATTCCCACCAATACAAAGCATCCCCTTTTAACATTGTTGCCCCATACAATACCCTATCTTCATCTGCACACTTGCTTGTCTTGAAAATAGCTTCTATTTCCTTCATCCATCTCATTGCTTTCACGAGATCCCTGTCTCCTGAGTAGGTCGGAGGTCTACAGCTCAAAAACATTTTGTAGTCGCACCTCCTTTGTACTGGTACAACAGTCGGTGTGATTAGCATTTCATCTTCCGGTCCGGGATCCGGTATTCCAGTTTCATTATGACGGTTTCGATCAAACATTGTTTGTATGCTAGCCTGCAATCTTCCCATTTCTGCCATTAGATCATCCCTGGTAACAAACTCTGTACCATGTGGCTGGACTCAGCCTCCGGCTCGACCTCCAGCTCTACCCCCGGTTCTACCCCCGATTCTGCCCCCAGTTCTGCCTCCCCTGTCCCCCGTTCCTATCGGCGGATTCGTACTATTCGGATTTCTTCCTCCTCCTCGATTCGAATTCCGTGTACCGCTTGCCATTCTATAGATTTAAACAAGGTTAATATACACATAAGCACATACCTATATAACAAGGTATTCCAGTTCAAACATGTACCTGTAAGATCACAATTACACTGGCCAGGTGTAATAAGAAATTACCTTACATGATGTTCCTTCTACCTTTTATACTTCATCATCCCAAGGTTCTATAATGATAGGGACATCCTACTTCACATGCAGTTTAAGTCTAGGTACAGATACAAATACCTAAATCCCTTAAACTAAGGCTCTGATACCATTTGTAACAACCCAAATTCCCATATACACAACAAATCACATAATGTAACACAACATCGATATAACAAAAGAGACATCATATTACAAGTACGGTCCCGTAGTCTTTTACATTTAGCAGAAGCCATTATACTATAAACTATGTACTAAATACATACATAACATTTAACATTGTAATACAACTGCTAAACATGCCAAAATCTTCATCATATAATCCTTCACAAAAGCCATCCATCGGTTACTCTAATTACTTGCTCTTACTCGATCCACCACCTGGAATACATATTTTAAAACAAAATGAGGGTTAGACCTAATGGTCTAAGTGAGAAAAATCCCTGTTAGTTCGAAATCATATATATAAACCTTATTTATATAAATCACACAGCACGATCAAATATATCAATTTGAACTCACACATCATATACATTCCCTTCTCATTCCTCCTGGCCATATTAGTTGGTTGCAAGCCAACTAATAAATTTACAACGCTGTACAACATCTACAGCCAAACAACGCTATACGGATTCTATAGCCAAACACACCGGTCCTAAGCCCGACCAACGTATTATAACAACTTATAATACTCATGTAAATATAATACCTCAATATATTATAATTCACATATACCATACATATAAACACGTAATCACCAATTATCACGTTCCCAAACCATACATATATGTATTACAGTTAAAAATACTTTTAAAGTAAAACTCACCTGTTTGATTATTACACACGCTCGCAAGCTCCTTTCACAATGGTCTTATCTCTTACCACGACTCCACCGAATCTGAAACAATTTAAGGTACATACACCTCTTTACTAGCCAAACATATAAAGCCTACCAGTTCCTGTTCTCAACTGTATCACTAAACTTAACAACTACCAGGACTTCTCAGTACCGGGACTCTTTGGTACCGGGAGTTGGCAATACCGGGAGTTCACTATACCGGGAGTCGACAGTACCGGGAGTCGACAGTACCGGGACTCCACCGGGAGTCGACAATACAGGGACTTCACCGGGAGTCGACAGTACCGGGACTCCACCGGGAGTCTTCAAGAACACCGCCGGTTTCCACTTACCCAGAAATCGATTCTATTCAAGTCGCCAAATTAGAAATTCTAAACCGATAGAAGTATAATACTACTGATTATAAACACAAATTGTAAAGGAACTTACCTCCAAATCGATTTCAGCCCAATCAATTGAAGCCCTAACCGTACGTTTTCTTCCTCTGCTTCATTTTCTCTCAAAACGCACACACACATACACACTTTCTGAATAAGGAAAGTGGTAATCTGATACTTAAGATATTTAAGTATTAATTTTCACTTTTGGCTGAAACTATATGATAAGTACCAAAACACCCTTAAACTTATGAATTAATTCAAACTTACCCCAAACATCCCAATCTTAAAATTAAATAAACTTAACGGGATAGAGTTTAACTAATGGATTTACCTGGTTATTACATCATCTCCCCCTTAAAAAGAATCCCGTCTCGGAATTCAGTTAAGTGAAAAGGTGTAACATCCCGATTTTTGGAACTTTTAAGATAAATACGAAAATTAGGATTTTGATTTAAATCCCTCATTTTATATTCTTGTTGGATGAAGAATTCAAATACGAGTCCAACGGTTATTTCCGGAGCGAAATCGGAGCTAAAACGAATAAGTTATGGCCAAAACAACTTTCGGTACAATCTCGACTAAAGTGACCAGCGAAAGTGACACTTGTGTCACTCTCGCATGTCACTCTCACTGGTTTTGTACCGAGAGCAATTTTTGACCACGGCGAAAGTGACTAGCGAAAGTGACACTTGTGTCACTCTCGCTGGTTTTGTACCGAGAGTTTTGGGAGGTCCAGCGAGTATGACACCCGCGAGAGTGACAGTGTCACTTTCGCAGTGTCACTCTCGCCGTCGGGCTCCAGAGTGTTTTAAACCCACGACTTCAACTCCCTTTCATTTCTATTTCACCCATCTCTCTCTAAACTCGTTTTCTCTCAAGAAAACCCTAAACCTCCCATCTCCTCTCAATCTTCTTCCCCAAATCAACACCATCATCATTAATGAAAACCTTAACACTTGTAAGGAAACCTTCCACTTCATCTTCTCCATCAATTTCTAGGGTTTTCACCCAACCCTTTCCACTCCATGTGAAGATTAGGAGTTGTGGCTCATCTTGGTGATTCTAGAGACTTTTAATTGGTGGATTCAGGTATGATTAAGGTAATCTTCTCTTCCCTTCATTGTGGAAATTAGGGTTTTGATCTATTGGTGATTTTGGGTGTAATATGTTGGGGGGAAATGATTCTAAGTGTTTGGGGATAAATACTTATGGTTGGAAACTTATGGATTTAGGTTTTGGAAGATTTGGACTTGAAGGTACGGACTTCTTCAAAGGAGCATACGTATGTGAAAATCTAGATTTAGCTTAATCTAGCGAGGTGAGTTCAAATTGCTTTGTGAAAACTTTGTACATGCCAAAATGTTTCTTTTAAAGTATTTGTGTGCTTTATATGAAAATATCACTTGTTGAGTTAATTAGTGGGTTTTGATTTAATCAAAGTGTTGAACTTTACAAATCTTGTAAAAACACCCACATTTGGGGATTTTGAGTGATTGATGAATAAATCACGAGTGAAAGAGGTTTTGTTAATTTATTGCATAAGTGAAGGTTATTTGGTCAAAATACACTTTTAGTGTTTTGTGATTATGCGATAACTATGATGTGGCACATTTTAAAGTGTGAACGTGTGAGTTGGGGATTTTGGTCAATCCGACCATGTGAATGTTTTAAGAGTTGTAAACCTTTATTTTGGGGCCGATGGCCTATTGAGGAATTAAAAGATAAAGATTTTGGGTAACGATGCATTTGGGTTTACGTAACCGTGTGAGTGACACGTATTTAACCAAACATTTATTTTGGCCTTAAAGGCTTGATTTATACTCAAATGAGTCTTTTGAGTGTTTGCCGATTTTAGTGACTCGAGATGGAGTCTTGGATGTGTTATATGCTTAATTGCATTTTATTCGAATACGTGCCAGTTTAAGTGTTGGTCTTATGCGTGAAGACCGTTTGATGATTTATTCTTAGTACCTTTGGGACTAATGAACCTTAGTGAGTTATATGCATTGTCAAGTAATAAAAGAGTTGCATATACGTGTACATATAGATGCATATATGATTTGACTTCATTGGGAAGGTGGCAATAAAGGGGTTGTGAGATTATCATGCCTCGGAGCGTGTGTTGCATGATGTGAGTTAGATGCATTTCATTTGCATGAATTGATATTGATAAATGATCATTAGATCTTTTGAGCAGATGGCTCGGTTTTGGACTCAGTTGAGTCTCGAGGGCATTCGCCCGATTTTTTATAAGCTCGGCGTGGGCTTGGGGTTTGAGTTGCATGAATTGCATCATATTTGGAGTTTACATGATTTGAATGCATTAGTTATTCTTTTGAGGTCATGTATGAATTTTTTAAGTTAAGTAAGCTTGGATGGCGGGTTTTCCAAGGTAAAGACCTAGTATGGTTGAACTTGAGGGCTTGGACTAAAGACCTAGAATGGTTGATGTCTAAGAGGGGCTAAAGACCTAGTATGGTTGATGCCAAAGACGGACTAAAGACCTAGTATGGTTGATGTCTGAGATGGACTAAAGACCTAGTATGGTTGATGTCTAAGATGGGCTAAAGATCTAGTATGATTGATGCCAAGGATTGACTAAAGACCTAGTATGGTTGATGTCATCCGTTTTCCACATCCAAGAAGCTTACCTACATTTATTTAATCGTGGTTTAATTTATGTGTTTGCCACACTCGATGAGATCGGGTCTCCCCCGTCACCGAAGGGTGTTGATTTCAGGTATTTTATCTATTCACATGGTTGATGTTATATTACATGCATATGGATTGTTTTCCATGACTGATGGGCGGATTTATGTTACATTCTTATTGGATGTTTTAACTGTTGGAGTTTTATTTTATGGTATTTGGATTTTAATACATTTTACGTTTGCGTAAGTTTTGCTTCGTATTATGTTTCCAATGAAAGATTATATGTAAATGGATGGTTTCCATGTCTCACGGGTTGAGTATGTATTGTCAACCGTATTTGAAGGTTTTGCCTAAAACTAGATTTACGAACGTATTTGAGTGGGTTGGGATTCGTAACTCATTTTTGGAAAACGCTTTACACTTTTGGGGAGGATTCCCATGGATTTTGGGTGCGTTGGAAAATGAGTCATTTATGTCATATTTGGGAACTCTTTGGAAATGATAACCTTTGTCGCAAACTTTCATTAAAGATTTATTGAATCATGACTAAAGCTACTAATTTCCGATTTATGATTTTATATAGTCATGATAAAATGCTTGAACTCACTAGGCGTAAGCCTAACCCTTTTTATTTGTCGGCATGTGCAACAGGCTCAGGTTGGGGTAGCTCTAGCTACATTGTGAAGTGGCGAGTGCTAGTAGAGTGCACGAGAGGTGACTTGATTAGTGAAGTATTCCGCATTTGTTTGGACTAGCAACTTGTGTTGTGTTAAGTGACGCCCATTTTAAGTTATTAACTGTAGAAATTATGATGTTTTAATTCCGAGGTATTTTGATGAAGGAATTGTAGAAACGATTTATCTATTTTGGTTATTTTATTGAATTTTAAAGTTAGTTGCTCGTTCCAAATTTGAGGGTGTTACAAGTTGGTATCAGAGCATAAGTTTGAGAGATTTAGGTGTTGATTTTGGATACCTAGTGTAACACCCTAAAATTTAGGGCCAATTTAAACCTCAATATACACGCGTTATGATCATCAAAATATCAGACTTTTATAAACCAAAGGATCATAAGTAAGTTTCTATATATACACAAGGTAGATTAACTTAAATAATCTGATCAATCTAATTATACATCACAATAAGATCAACTAGATTATCTAAGGCTTGTCCCAAAAGTCATCAAAAGAATATCCTGATCCTTCGTTATCGCCAAGTCTGATTTCCTTCAACTGTAGTCTCACTTCCCAAACTATTTCCCAGAGCCAGTACCTGGTACGACAGTTTAATTTGAAACATTAGGCTTTCGCCTAGTGAGATTATCCAAATCAAATTAAAATTTAACAACTAAAAATTAATAACATATATATCAAACATGTTATCAGCCATCTTACCATACCAAGCTCTTATCAACCATTAGAATCCACCTATTCCCTTACTTATGACTAATTCATCTAGTCATCATACTACCATCAAGAATTACTATAAATCCCACCGGATTTATAATTAACTCCAACTCCCAGAAATTACAGTTTCCAAACCTGCTTCTTTCTGAATTAAGACTATAATTTCTCAACAATGAAGATATCTCATCTTTTCGTTTGAAATGGGAATTACAACTCTAAGTCTGCTATTCCTCATTTCATTTCCTCCCCACCTTGAATCACTGGTCCCCCAAATGAGATTTTATCGCGATCAACAACCACCAGAGACCCTCACAGATGATTCAAGATTCACTCCAACAACTAGAAATACATCCCAACGGTCCCTGGCTAGTAAACGGTTCTCATTATACCGTACATTATGCCCACTAGACCAGATGTATATTTCTAGCCAACGCCACACAATAATGATGTATCATCACTCATTCTATTGTACACTAAAGCTATACAATTCAACATATATTCTATATCTCTATGTACAGAATATTAATTTCAACGATTATCCCCACTTTGCCATTTAGCATCGGGAATCAACATCTCAACAATTAACAACAACTCCGGACTCATAAATAAGTCCTTACAATTTAACATAACATGGTTTTTACATCAACAACAGAGTTATAAACACATAACAAATAGCATATATACCTCATATTATGTTCCTCATAAACCCATAAAAATGATACTGGAATGGCTCAAAGTTCGCAACCCACTGTAGCGAAAAGCTACACTTTTCGCAAGCCAAAGCTGCGAAAAGTTCAGAACTCGCAACCCTCTATTGCGAAAACTCCAGAACTCGCAACCCTCTGTTGCGAAAACCCCACTTTTCGCAACCCTCTATTGCGAAAACCTTCACTTTGCGCAACCTACTGTTGTGAAAAGTTCACTGTTCATCGTCACTTTCATATGTTAAGCCAATCTCATTTTTTCTTAACCATTAAGCATTCTAAGTGGTTCAATAACAATTACAACACATCTATTAACATTATCATTGCTTAATTTTAAAGAAAGTTGAATAACTCACCTTAATGAAACTGAGCTATGATCGATTTCTTCACAGCTTCAAGTTAACTTCCCAAAACAGTTCTAAACAAATAATTATGCAATTAATTAACTTCCTTACAAGAATCAATAGAAGGATTCAAGTTTCTTACCACAAAATCACCAAACCAATTTTCTCTTCTTCTTTTCTTCTTCTCGAATTCTTTCTCTCTGTCTCGCTTTCTCTATCTCTCTCTGTTCTAATTTAATTTCTTTTTGTTAAACAAATTAATCAAGGAAATCAGTATTTAAAATACTGATTATTCTCCGTATGACACCTCATTTTAATTAATGAGTCATAAACTCAATTTCCAATATACACCCCAAACTTTCAAATAAGAACAAATCAACCCTCCAAGTTAATTTTCTCAAAAATAAATTGTACCAAAATACAATTTATCTACTATTAATTACAATGAAATTTTCGGAGTGTTACACCTAGACTCAAACTAGCGTTTGTTTAAGTAAATGAGAGTGAAATTCACCTTTAGGCACTTTAAGATAGGATGTTTTGAAGTTGATGGAGCTTTTAGAAACGAGAATCATGTTGAGAGTAGCAAGGATAAGCATGTACGGTGCGTTCATAGTGACACCTGGCCAGTGTCATGGTGAACCTACTAGTACATATGCATACTTGAATTGCTTTCATGTGATGATCGTTGGGGTAGTGAAGGAGGTTCTAAGCTAGTAGTCGTTGGAATAGATGGACGATTCTCGTACTAGTCACTTGGAGTGATGATGAGCATGATATTTGCTTTAAGTAGACCGTTTCGGGTCAAGATTGATGGTTGGACTAGAACCATAGGCTTATTGAGCCGATTTTGATTCGAGGAAAAACCGTAAGGTTAATTGATGTAATTCCCAGCACACCTTAAGATGGTGAAAGCATCCGGATGACAATAGTGGACCGGAGAGATTTGGAAGAGTATGAGTTGAGACGTTGAATGCCGACTAAGTCATGCACAAAGTTATTTTGGAAATAAATTGCATCAACTATTTCTTGTGTTTCCAATCCTTATATGGACTGTGTTTTGAATTTTGAGAAAATGATTAGCACACACACAAGGTTTCAAATCATGGTTTTGAACGTGCATGAAACCATTTTATTGCGAGAGTTGCAAACTCCGCCGGGATTTGTTTTGCTTTATTTCATTATTGTTCAACATTGGTTTCAGATATAATGATAATCATATTTTTATGATGTTTAAGAGGTTGGGCAATGACTACGGCTTGTGACTTTAACATTGGATCTCCTCCACATATGTTAGAGTTTGGGCGGAAAGCTATCTTCCATAATATCTATGCAAAGTTATTTTGGGAATTTGTTTAATGTGAGTTGTTAAACAACGTTGTTTATGGGGTATTACCCGAGAAGGGAATTTTTGGGATTTTGGCATCTCATTTATGATTTTGCTTATAGCAATTTGGCTTTGGGAAGCATGATGTTTAGCGCCGTTTTATTGACTTGGAGTCGTTGAGTCCATTGAGGTTCATGGAGTTTTGTTTTACGGCATGTTGAGTCGTGTGAGTATAATTTACTATGTGCATACTCTATTTGCTTATGTGAAAAGTTTACGAGTTATGTTGGGCATTTGGTCCCACTTGAGTTTTGTTGAGAAAAGTTAATTTTATGCCATAAGGCGACTAAGAAAAGATGAGTTTGGAATTCTAGTGTCGCATAACTTTTCTTTCAAGTGTTTGTGTTAGTAAGTATTTTTTTTGCAAATAGTTCAGTGTATGGATTGATTTATACGTGGCTTAAGTGATGCATGAAAGGACATTTTTGGTGACGATTCACAATAATTTGCTTGGTGCGCTTTTGGTCAGTTAAATGTTTTATTAGCATTTTTATGTAAAACGTGTTATATCGACTTAGGGGTATGCATAGCTTGGTAACCATTGTTTTCTCGACACTTTGCTAAACGAGACGTGCATGAAAATGTTTTATTAACTCCTTGTTTAAATGAGAGACCATTTGGTCAAAGCATGTTTTAGAGGTGTGAGGATCACAGATGGTTTACAATACGTGATATTTGAAAAAATACAAATGTATGAGTCGTTGACATTGGTCAATTTTGATTTGCCGAATATTTTTGGAAAATTGAAAACCTTTTGGTTTGGAGGAAATGTGTATTTTAAATATTTTGACAAATACATTTTAAGCAATGACGTTTCGACGTTTTATGTTCCAAGTACGGAATTTTGAGGAAAGTGCTTCGTGATAAAGATTTTAGAAAACTTGTTTGTATAAAATTATGATGCGTGGAATTCTTATGTTTTGAACATTGATGCGCACCGTGGGTGCAATTTGAGATTTGAAAATAGGTTTGAACCCTTTTTGGTGTCAACAAATTATTAACACTTCTTTCCTCGTATGTTTTGGACAAACGCATTGTTGTGTGCAAGTTTTGCCGGAAAACATTTTATTCAAATGTCATTATAGGACCAGATGAGGAATTTTGGAAAATTGATTTAAAGAGTTTCATCTCTTGAAATCTGGTCACGAACCATTTGATGCATGTTATTTCGTTTCAAGAAAATTTCTAATGGAAATGTTACAAGCTTGCATGCCTACCCCAATGTGAGGTTTTATGATGTTTTAGTCGATGTTTTCAAGTAATGGAAACGTATGAATTTGTTTTAAATAGGGGAATTGCACAAGTCGTTTTGAGTTTTGACTGAGGTGTAAGTAGGAATTGTTTCCTTGTTTTTGTATAATAAACTGACGCACGCAAAATGTGTTGGGGAAACCTAGTCCCATACGATTTTATGGTCAGAAAAGAATTTGGAGTCAAATGTCGTTTAGACTCTTTTGAAATACGTGCACACCTTGTGTTGCACCCCGTTTAAGGTCGAGCAGTCACTTTACATGCCTGTCGTGAGTCAATCCATACTAAAACCGTAGCGGTTCATTTAAAAGAAACTGTCTATTACGCTTCTGCGTTTTGTTGATAAACTGAACTGCAACGAAATAATTTTCAATATGATTTTCATATATGGGACGAGCGTGTCCATTTTTGCGTAACTACAGAACTGATAGTAGTAGTTTTTATGCGTACGTTTAATTTGATATGAAAAATCTTTGTGTTGAAAATTTCTATGAAACGTTTTGTTAATTGGCATACTTGTTAAATAATTCACTTGAAAACCTTGAACTCATTAGGACCTTGGAAAGGTTAAGTAACCCCGGTTAAGAGTAAGTGTGTAGAACTTCGACTATGAAAAGTTGGGTGTTTCGACGCGTGATGGTGCTATAGGCCGGATGGTATCGGTGGCAGATTCGATGTACTTGTTGTAATCTTAAGATGTTCAATTGTGATGAGTAGTTGGTGGAATAACTTTCGTGTGTGGTAAAAGAACAAGTCGGTTTGATGATTAATGTTGGGTGGATTTTTGGAGTCGTATAATCGATGGGTCGTTGGAGATGTATGGAACACCTAAGGTTGGGAGACGATCGAAGCCTAATGGATATAAGGTGCCATAGTGAGTTAAGCGTTACTCAGATATAGGTATAATGTGCCTAAGTGGAATTTGAGTGTGAGCATCAACGTGAGGATTATCATGGCAGTCCGGTCAAGAAGGACAATTTGAATCCCATTTGGAAACTAAGGGGACATGGATAGGTTTGGGCTCGGTAACCGTTGGAAGTACGAGAACTAGATTTCGAGGACGAAATCTCTTTTAAGGTTGGGAGGATTGTAACATCCCGATTTTTGGAACTTTTAAGATAAATACGAAAATTAGGATTTTGATTTAAATCCCTCATTTTATATTCTTGTTGGATGAAGAATTCAAATACGAGTCCAACGGTTCTTTCCGGAGCGAAATCGGAGCTAAAACGAATAAGTTATGGCCAAAACAACTTTCGGTACAATCTCGACTAAAGTGACCAGCGAAAGTGACACTTGTGTCACTCTCGCTGGTTTTGTACCGAGAGCAATTTTTGACCACGGCGAAAGTGACTAGCGAAAGTGACACTTGTGTCACTCTCGCTGGTTTTGTACCGAGAGTTTTGGGAGGTCCAGCGAGTATGACACCCGCGAGAGTGACAGTGTCACTTTCGCAGTGTCACTCTCGCCGTCGGGCTCCAGAGTGTTTTAAACCCACGACTTCAACTCCCTTTCATTTCTATTTCACCCATATCTCTCTAAACTCGTTTTCTCTCAAGAAAACCCTATACCTCCCATCTCCTCTCAATCTTCTTCCCCAAATCAACACCATCATCATTAATGAAAATCTTAACACTTGTAAGGAAACCTTCCACTACATCTTCTCCATCAATTTCTAGGGTTTTCACCCAACCCTTTCCACTCCATGTGAAGATTAGGAGTTGTGGCTCATCTTGGTGATTCTAGAGACTTTTAATTGGTGGATTCAGGTATGATTAAGGTAATCTTCTCTTCCCTTCATTGTGGAAATTAGGGTTTTGATCTATTGGTGATTTTGGGTGTAATATGTTGGGGGGAAATGATTCTAAGTGTTTGGGGATAAATACTTATGGTTGGAAACTTATGGATTTAGGTTTTGGAAGATTTGGACTTGAAGGTACGGACTTCTTCAAAGGAGCATACGTATGGGAAAATCTAGATTTAGCTTAATCTAGCGAGGTGAGTTCAAATTGCTTTGTGAAAACTTTGTACATGCCAAAATGTTTCTTTTAAAGTATTTGTGTGCTTTATATGAAAATATCACTTGTTGAGTTAATTAGTGGGTTTTGATTTAATCAAAGTGTTGAACTTTACAAATCTTGTAAAAACACCCACATTTGGGGATTTTGAGTGATTGATGAATAAATCACGAGTGAAAGAGGTTTTGTTAATTTATTGCATAAGTGAAGGTTATTTGGTCAAAATACACTTTTAGTGTTTTGTGATTATGCGATAACTATGATGTGGCACATTTTAAAGTGTGAACGTGTGAGTTGGGGATTTTGGTCAATCCGACCATGTGAATGTTTTAAGAGTTGTAAACCTTTATTTTGGGGCCGATGGCCTATTGAGGAATTAAAAGATAAAGATTTTGGGTAACGATGCATTTGGGTTTACGTAACCGTGTGAGTGACACGTATTTAACCAAACATTTATTTTGGCCTTAAAGGCTTGATTTATACTCAAATGAGTCTTTTGAGTGTTTGCCGATTTTAGTGACTCGAGATGGAGTCTTGGATGTGTTATATGCTTAATTGCATTTTATTCGAATACGTGCCAGTTTAAGTGTTGGTCTTATGTGTGAAGACCGTTTGATGATTTATTCTTAGTACCTTTGGGACTAATGAACCTTAGTGAGTTATATGCATTGTCAAGTAATAAAAGAGTTGCATATACGTGTACATATAGATGCATATATGATTTGACTTCATTGGGAAGGTGGCAATGAAGGGGTTGTGAGATTATCATGCCTCGGAGCGTGTGTTGCATGATGTGAGTTAGATGCATTTCATTTGCATGAATTGATATTGATAAATGATCATTAGATCTTTTGAGCAGATGGCTCGGTTTTGGACTCAGTTGAGTCTCGAGGGCATTCGCCCGATTTTTTATAAGCTCGGCGTGGGCTTGGGGTTTGAGTTGCATGAATTGCATCATATTTGGAGTTTACATGATTTGAATGCATTAGTTATTCTTTTGAGGTCATGTATGAATTTTTTAAGTTAAGTAAGCTTGTTTTGGATGGTGGGTTTTCCAAGGTAAAGACCTAGTATGGTTGAACTTGAGGGCTTGGACTAAAGACCTAGTATGGTTGATGTCTAAGAGGGGCTAAAGACCTAGTATGGTTGATGCCAAAGACGGACTAAAGACCTAGTATGGTTGATGTCTGAGATGGACTAAAGACCTAGTATGGTTGATGTCTAAGATGGGCTAAAGATCTAGTATGATTGATGCCAAGGATTGACTAAAGACCTAGTATGGTTGATGTCATCCGTTTTCCACATCCAAGAAGCTTACCTACAATTATTTAATCGTGGTTTAATTTATGTGTTTGCCACACTCGATGAGATCGGGTCTCCCCCGTCACCGAAGGGTGTTGATTTCGGGTATTTTATCTATTCACGTTGTTGATGTTATATTACATGCATATGGATTGTTTTCCATGACTGATGGGCGGATTTATGTTACATTCTTATTGGATGTTTTAACTGCTGGAGTTTTATTTTATGGTATTTGGATTTTAATACATTTTACGTTTGCGTAAGTTTTGCTTCGTATTATGTTTCCAATGAAAGATTATATGTAAATGGATGGTTTCCATGTCTCACGGGTTGAGTATGTATTGTCAACCGTATTTGAAGGTTTTGCCTAAAACTAGATTTACGAACGTATTTGAGTGGGTTGAGATTCGTAACTCATTTTTGGAAAACGCTTTACACTTTTGGGGAGGATTCCCATGGATTTTGGGTGCGTTGGAAAATGAGTCATTTATGTCATATTTGGGAACTCTTTGGAAATGATAACCTTTGTCGTAAACTTTCATTAAAGATTTATTGAATCATGACTAAAGCTACTAATTTCCGATTTATGATTTTATATAGTCATGATAAAATGCTTGAACTCACTAGGCGTAAGCCTAACCCTTTTATTTGTCGGCATGTGCAACAGGCTCAGGTTGGGGTAGCTCTAGCTACATTGTGAAGTGGCGAGTGCTAGTAGAGTGCACGAGAGGTGACTTGATTAGTGAAGTATTCCGCATTTGTTTGGACTAGCAACTTGTGTTGTGTTAAGTGACGCCCATTTTAAGTTATTAACTGTAGAAATTATGATGTTTTAATTCCGAGGTATTTTGATGAAGGAATTGTAGAAAAGATTTATCTATTTTGGTTATTTTATTGAATTTTAAAGTTAGTTGCTCGTTCCAAATTTGAGGGTGTTACAAAAGGTGAGGGTATTTGACCCTCATTTCCGACTCTGATTCCCATGTAGCATCTTGACCTCTATGATGCCTCCATTGAACCTTCACTTGCTTGATCTCCTTATTCCGCAACACTTTGACTTTATGATCAACTATAGCTTTCGGTTCTTCCACATAATTCAGTCTTTCATCGACTTGTATTTCTGGTAGGGAGACTGCCTGATCTGGAGTAACCAAACACTTTCGGAAGTTCGATACGTGAAATGCGTTATGAATCCTGCTCAACTCCGGCGGAAGATCTAATTGGTAAGTGATGTGTGCGTGCTTTGAATGCACCTACAGACGTGTGCTAATAGAACCCATAAGCAAGTATACTTATGTGAACTATGTCGTCTATCAAGTAATAAAGTGGTAAAGATACCGATTATCGTCCCACAGAGATTGGAGTTAAAATTGCTACAAAAGTATGATGAAAGAAATGATTTCTGAAGATGATTTGGAAGAAAATATCTTTGATTGGTTGGTTGATGATTATCACAGATTCTAATTAACAATAATGAAAGAGAAGCAAGGGTGTAAGACTTGTGATGTTATGATAAACCAAATTCCAGCAGACCAATGCTACAACAATGCTACAGCATGAAACTGCAGTGATGCTGCAGCATAGCAGTGACAAAAACTTAGTTTTATTATCTACTTTGAGACACGTTCCTCTCGGACTCTCACCATCCCATGATTCCAGTAGCTAGATCAATCTCATCTCTGAGCAGAACCCAATATAATGGAACGATGGAAATGGCGTTCTCAAAGTACATGGCAAAACAAATTCTCTTTGTTAAAAGTCACTCTCTCGATATAACCCCCATACCTCCCAAGTTGTTATACTCCTAAATAGCTTATCTCTAAGTCTATTCCGTTTTAACCCTTTGAGAAAAAGACAACTTATCAAGAATGAATCATTTTGGAAAACAAAAGTGACAACTCTCATTGCAAGTTACTCTCTCGATATAACCCCTTAAGTCATTCAAATTGACGTGCTATTCAATGGCCTCTCTCGAGGTCCATGACACTTTAACACTATCAAAGTGATCAATTTGTCAAAGGATTTTGTTATCTTGAGAGAACTTGGGTTGGAATAATAAAACCTTATTTTTGCCACAAAAATACCTACTTTCTTTTGGTCATCACAACACCCTTTGTCTCACACCCAAGCTAAATGATTAGCTACTCATAACAATAAATGAAACTAAGTAAATGCAAAGTACTTGGAATGTAAACATGATGCAAGGAATAATAAATGACTTGGAAGTAAAAACTAACTAAAGTAAATGACTAAAAATGTAAAGACAAGAATGTAAGAAATAAGCAATAAATGACAAGAATACAAATGAAATGTAAATCTATGACTAACAAGAATAAATACTGAAAAGTAAGAACATTAAACATAAGACATACGATGCAAGAACATTAAAGAGGCGAAAATGTGCAGTGGGATACTGCCCAGTGCTGCAGCAGTGGCTACGTGTATCTAAGAACAAAGAAAAATTAAAGGAAGAACACTTTAAGATTTGAAGATAAGGAATAACACTTGAAGATTTCTGGAATGAAAACTACAAAAGGTTTAGAACTGAGTGATATCAGTTCCCAAAAAGTATCTCAAATGGCTAGATGACCCCTCTATTTATAACAAAAGGGAGGGGCATCTTTGGTAAATAAGTGCAACTAAGCCTAACTAAATAGTACAACTAGTTAGCCAAAAGTACAATACCAAACTAAGCCATTACCTAAACTACAATTACAATCTAAAGAGTGTTTTCAGGGGTTACAAAATATCAGATTAATCACAAAATATCAATTTCCAGCTCATTAAGCCGTCTCCTTCAGCCCCTTGATCACCAGATCCCTGCTGTTCTAATGCTGCAGCAATACCCTATTTTGGCTGATTTTTCCAAAAATGCTTATGTTAGCCTACCAATAAAGTAAAACAAGCTAACCATGATTCCTAGCTCCAAGAAAGTAAAACAAGATAAAAAGACTCAAAGTTGGGATTTTAGAATGAAAAAGTCCTAACTAAACTAAAGAAATAAGTGCTTAAGTACTCAAAATTGAGCACTTATCAGTAAGCTACCTCACCGATCCTTTCTGTAATTGCAAATGGTCCGATATACCTTGGGCTAAGTTTACCTTGTCGTCCAAATCGGATGACTCCTTTCCACGGTGAAACCTTTAACATTACGAAATCCCCGACTTGAAATTCCAAAGGCTTTCGACGTCGGTCAGCGTAGCTCTTCTGTCTATCTTGAGCCACTTTCAATCTTTCTCGAATATGAGTAACCTTATCGGCAGTTAACTGAACTATTTCCGGTCCCGCTAGCTGTTTTTCTCCCACTTCGTTCCAACACAGAGGCGTTCAGCATTTCCTACCATACAGTACTTCGAACGGTGCCGCTTGTATTCTGGAATGATAACTGTTGTTATATGCAAACTCGATCAACGATAAGTGCTTATCCCATGATCCCCCAAAATCAACAATGCAAGCCCGGAGCATATCTTCTAAGGTCTGAATCGTTCGTTCACTCTGCCCATCTGTTTGAGGATGATACGCCGTACTTAACTTTATCCGTGTCCCCATTTCCCTTTGAAAACTTCTCCAAAATCTCGAAGTAAAACGACTATCACGATCAGAAATGATCGAGATTGGAACTCCATGTCAAGTTACTATTTCGTCAATGTACAACTTAGCTAATCGCTCCATCGAATCGGTTTCCTTTATCGGTAGAAAGTGTGCAGACTTTGTCAATCTGTCGAGGATCACCCAAATAGAATCAAATCCCTTCGGAGTCCTTGGTAACTTCGTGATGAAATCTGTGGTAATCTGCTCCCATTTCCACATAAGTATTTCTAGCCGTTGTAGTTGACCAAACGGCTTTTGGTGTTCGATCTTTACTTTCTTACAAGTATCACATCTTTCCACGTACTGAGCAATCCCTCTTTTTATCCCCGGCCACCAATAGAATTGCTTTAGGTCTTTATACATCTTGTTTGTACCTGGGTGAATAGAGAAACGGGATTTATGAGCTTCTTGTAAAACACGATCACGTAACCCACCCAAACGAGGTACCCACACTCTGTTTCCCAGACACAATAACCCACGATCATCTTTTACTAGCAATGCTGACATCCCCGCTAACCGTTCTGATTTCAGATGTTCATCCTGATAAGCTTCCACTTGACACTTCTGCAATTCGTCAAATATGTTGGGTAGGATTTCAGTTCGTAGCGAAATAAATTTTATTGTTCCACTCCTTTCTTGACGACTCAGCGCATCCGCCACCACATTCGCCTTTCCCGGGTGATAAAGGATTTCACAGTCGTAATCGTTCAGCAATTCTAGCCATCTCCTTTGTCTCATATTCAGTTCCTTCTGATCAAAGAGGTGTTGGAGACTCTTGTGATCAGTATAAATCTGACATTTGGAACCATACATATAATGTCTCCAAATTTTTAACGCGAAGACGACTGCTGCAAGCTCCATGTCGTGCGTAGGATACTGTCTTTCATGATCCTTTAATTGACGAGAAGCATAAGCAATAACCTTTCCACGCTACATAAGTACACATCCCAATCCCAGTTTTAACGCATCACTATAAACAACAAAATCTTCCGAACCTTCAGGTAGTGATAGAATCGGTGCGCTGCACAGTTTCTCTTTCAATATCCGGAATGCCTCGTCTTGTTCTGCTTTCCATTCAAACTTCAGGTTCTTCCGGGTCAGCTTAGTCAAAGGCGTTGCGATACGAGAGAAGTCTTTTATAAATTTCCGATAGTAGCCGGCTAAACCCAGAAAACTACGTACTTCGGTTGTTGTCTTCGGCGGTTCCCACTTTTCAACTGCTTCCACTTTCATCGGATCAACTTGTATACCTTTCTCAGAAACCACGTGCCCCGGAAATTGAACTTTCCGTAGCCAGAATTCACATTTAGAAAATTTTGCATACAACTTTTCCTTCTTCAGTAGCTCCAGAATCAAACGAAGATGTTGCGCGTGCTCTTCCTTGGATCGGGAATAGATAAGGATATCATCGATAAATACAATAATAAATTTATCGAGATACGGCTTACATACCCGATTCATTAAATCCATAAAGGCAGCTGGAGCGTTCGTCAGTCCGAACGGCATCACTAAAAATTCGTGATGTCCATACCTTGTTCGAAAAGCAGTCTTTAGAACGTCTCCTTCTTTAACTTTCAGCTGGTGATAACCGGATCTTAGATCGATCTTGGAGAAATAGCAAGCTCCAACTAACTGGTCGAAGAGGTCATCAATTCGGGGTAACGGATACTTGTTCTTTATCGTGCGCTTATTCAGTTCTCGGTAGTCGATACACATTCTCATCGAACCATCCTTCTTTTTCACAAATAACACTGGTGCTCCCCACGGCGAAGAACTAGGTCTGATGAAACCCTTATCGGATAGGTCTTGTAGTTGTGCCATCATCTCTTTCATCTCTGGGGGTGCCAGACGATAAGGTGCACGGGCTACAGGAGTGGCTCCAGGAATCAGGTCTATACCGAACTCTACTTGTCTAACGGGCGGAAGACTATTCAAGTCTTCGGGGAATACTTCAGGGAATTCACTAACAATAGGAATATCTTCCATCCTATCCTTTTCTGGCTTAATATCTATCACGTAAGCCAAGTAACTCTATCAACCCTTAATAACACACTTACGTGCTTTTACCATCGATATAAGGCAAGACTGATGATTTCTACGATCACCATAAATCACTACTGGTCTTTTATCAGGTAATACAACATTTATTAACTTCTTATCACAAACTATGTTAGCCTGATTCTCAGCTAACCAATCCAACCCAACTACTACATCAAACTCTATCAAAGTTATCGGAAACAATTGTATCGACACTCCACACCCCTCTATATTTATCACACAGCCATCAAATACTTCTTTAACTGACACTTGATTATCATTTGCCGTATCTACTGATAGAGCATGTTCTAGCATTTTAGGTTTCAAACACAGGCAAGCAGCAAATGTAGGAGACACAAACGATCGGTTTGCACCGGAATCAAATAACACTTTAGCACGTGTAGAGTTTATTAAAAATGTACCTGTGACCACATCCGGAGTTTCCTCCGCTTCTTTCTCAGTCATTTGAAATGCGCGACCCCTGGTTACTGGCGGTTCCAGTCTTGGTATTACTGGTTTAACAATTGCTGGCCTGCCCGATGACCCACCTTGTTGTATCCTCCCCCGCGGACAGTCCGACTGAAGGTGATCCGGTGAATTGCATAAGAAACATAACCGCGTTACCTTACAATCTTTAATGACGTGTCCGGTCTTCCCACACTTATAACACGCTCGTAAATCACCTTGGCAATTTCCTTGGTGGACACGGTTGCACTTCTGACATGGTCTTTCCGCTGGTCGAAACGGCGGACGGTTATCATACCTCTGAAATCGGGACTTCTTCGGATAATGTTGTGGTCCTTCCCACTTTCTCTTCCCGATACTTTTATCGCCAACATCCCTTCTAATATCTCTTTCAACATTCTCCGCGGCATCAACTGCAGCTGAGAAGGTATCGGGTCCTTTTGCAGTCACTAGCCTTCTGACTTCTGAGTTCAGCCCAAAGATAAACCTTTCCGTCTTCATCGCCTCCGTAGCAACGTAGTATTCTGCGAACCGATACTTTTCCAGAAAGCTAGCGGTGTAGTCTCGAACGGATAAGTTTCCTTGTTGTAAGTTCATAAATTCCCCTTCCAGTTGTTTGACGGCTGCTTGGGGACAAAATTGTTTCCCGTAGGCTATCACAAATTCTTCCCAAGAGAGGGTAGAATAAACATCAGATCCTTTATAATGAATAAAAGATTCCCACCAATACAAAGCATCCCCTTTTAACATTGATGCCCCATACAATACCCTATCTTCATATGCACACTTGCTTGTCTTGAAAATAGCTTCTATTTCCTTCATCCATCTCATTGCTTTCACGGGATCCCTGTCTCCTGAGTAGGTCGGAGGTCTACAGCTCAAAAACATTTTGTAGTCGCACCTCCTTTGTACTGGTACAACAGTCGGTGTGATTAGCATTTCATCTTCCGGTCCGGGATCCGGTATTCCAGTTTCATTATGACGGTTTCGATCAAACATTGTTTGTATGCTAGCCTGCAATCTTCCCATTTCTGCCATTAGATCATCCCTGGTAACAAACTCTGTACCATGTGGCTGGACTCAGCCTCCGGCTCGACCTCCAGCTCTACCCCCGGTTCTACCCCCGATTCTGCCCCCAGTTCTGCCTCCCCTGTCCCCCGTTCCTATCGGCGGATTCGTACTATTCGGATTTCTTCCTCCTCCTCGATTCGAATTCCGTGTACCGCTTGCCATTCTATAGATTTAAACAAGGTTAATATACACATAAGCACATACCTATATAACAAGGTATTCCAGTTCAAACATGTACTTGTAAGATCACAATTACACTGGCCAGGTGTAATATGAAATTACCTTACATGATGTTCCTTCTACCTTTTATACTTCATCATCCCAAGTTTCTATAATGATAGGGACATCCTACTTCACATGCAGTTTAAGTCTAGGTACAGATACAAATACCTAAATCCCTTAAACTAAGGCTCTGATACCATTTGTAACAACCCAAATTCCCATATACACAACAAATCACATAATGTAACACAACATCGATATAACAAAAGAGACATCATATTACAAGTACGGTCCCGTAGTCTTTTACATTTAGCAGAAGCCATTATACTATAAACTATGTACTAAATACATACATAACATTTAACATTGTAATACAACTGCTAAACATGCCAAAATCTTCATCATATAATCCTTCACAAAAGCCATCCATCGGTTACTCTAATTACTTGCTCTTACTCGATCCACCACCTGGAATACATATTTAAAACAAAATGAGGGTTAGACCTAATGGTCTAAGTGAGAAAAATCCCTGTTAGTTCGAAATCATATATATAAACCTTATTTATATAAATCACACAACACGATCAAATATATCAATTTGAACTCACACATCATATACCTTCCCTTCTCATTCCTCCTGGCCATATTAGTTGGTTGCAAGCCAACTAATAAATTTACAACGATGTACAACATCTACAGCCAAACAACGCTATACGGATTCTATAGCCAAACACACCGGTCCTAAGCCCGGCCAACGTATTATAACACCTTATAATACTCATGTAAATATAATACCTCAATATATTATAATTCACATATACCATGCATATAAACACGTAATCACCAATTATCACGTTCCCAAACCATACATATATGTATTCCAGTTAAAAATACTTTTAAAGTAAAACTCACATGTTTGATTATTACACACGCTCGCAAGCTCCTTTCACAATGGTCTTATCTCTTACCACGACTCCACAGAATCTGAAACAATTTAAGGTACATACACCTCTTTACTAGCCAAACATATAAAGCCTACCAGTTCCTGTTCTCAACTGTATCACTAAACTTAACAACTACCGGGACTTCTCAGTATCGGACTTCTCAGTACCGGGACTCTTTGGTACCGGGAGTTGGCAATACCGGGAGTTCACTATACCGGGAGTCGACACTACCGGGAGTCGACAGTACCGGGAGTCGACAGTACCGGGACTCCACCGGGAGTCAACAGTACCGGGACTCCACCGGGAGTCTTCAAGAACACAGTCGGTTTCCACTTACCCAGAAATCGATTCTATTCAAGTCGCGAATATAGAAATTCTAAACCGATAGAATTCTAATACTACTGATTATAAACACAAATTGTAAAGGAACTTACCTCCAAATCGATTTCAGCCCAATCAATTGAAGCCCTAACCGTACGTTTTCTTCCTCTGCTTCCTTTTCTCTCAAAACGCACACACACATACACACTTTCTGAATAAGGAAAGTGGTAATCTGATACTTAAGATATTTAAGTATTAATTTTCACTTTTGGCAGAAACTATATGATAAGTACCAAAACACCCTTAAACTTATGACTTAATTCAAACTTACCCCAAACATCCCAATCTTAAAATTAAATAAACTTAACGGGATATAGTTTAACTAATGGATTTACCTGGTTATTACATTAGGCAAGGGATGTTTAAGATTCCCTGCGTTTTTGAGTTTTCTCGTAGCGTCCGGAAACCCTCAATTTAGGGTAGTGTCCGGGCGATTTATGGTGTCCGGATGAGAGTTGTGACCGGGTAGAATTTTGATAGTAGTTTCCGGTAATTAACCGGAAACCCTTGTGAATCCGGATAGTTTGGTTGTCCGGGTAGGACGTCCGGATAGTCTTAGTTGTCCGGGTAGGACGTCCGGTTAGTCTTGGTTGTCCGGGTAGGACGACCGGATAGTTTTGGTTGTAACGACCCGGTTTCCCAAACATACAACAAATAACATACATTGCATAACTTCATTACATTCATAATAAAAGGTACATCACAAACCAAGTACGGTCTCAATAGTCTTGACATTACAAAACATATAAAAGCTTCCTAATCAACATCCGTCAAAAGCTTCCTACACTTCATCCTCTCCTGCCGATCCTTAACCTGGAAAACATATTTTTGAAAACAAAATGAGGGTTAGACCAAACGGGTCTAGTGAGTTAATCCCGGTCCTTTCCAAAATCATTATCAAACCTTTTATGTAAATCCTTTGTATCAAAATAGTTTAGATAAACCTTTCGTAAAATATAAACATACCACACGTATTTAAATACCAATCCAGACTCGTGCATCGTGTACATCTCATTCACCTTATTCCTCCACAAATGGCCATATTAGTTGGTAGCAAGCCAACTAATAAATCAACAACCGGTCCGCTCACCGGAACCCGGCTACCTGTCGGTCCGCACACCGGAACCCGACTACTCACCGGTCCGCACACCGGAACCCGGCTACACACCGGTCCGCACACCGGAACCCGGTAACAAGTGCACTCGTGTAGTGCAAAGCTTATATAAATACAATATATATCTCATTACATCATATTGTCATTTATATACACATAATCATATTCCTACCACATAATCATCTCATATATATATACACATATATATGTATTCCAGTTCAAAAACGTTTTAAAGCAAAACTCACCTTGAATGCTTAAAATACGCTTCCAAGCCTTTCTCCGAGCTATCCGTTCCTTTATCCAAATACCTCAGAATCTGAAACCATTTACATACAAATATCTCCTTACCAACTCATGTATAAGACTTACTAGCAGGTTATGGACTCTAGATACATCTACATAACTTTTATCCTCAAAATTACCCAAACAGCCAAGTTATCCGGACAACCCAAACAACCCGGACAACATGACTTTTCCGGACAACCTCAGTAATCCGGACAGCAAGACTAATCCGGACAACACGACTTATCCGGACAACACAAGGAATCCGGACGCCATCCGGACTCTAAATCACCCGGAAACTCTCAAACAAATCATCCGGACACTATCAATAAACTACCCGGACACCACCCAAGAAACTACCCGGATACCTTCATATTATCCGGACACCTCTGACTGTTTATCCCATTTTCACCCAGAAATCGACTGAATCATTAACAGAAGTAATTCTAACTATTCTACTCCGATAGAAACATTCAGCTATCAATTATACACATAATATGTAAAGAAAACATACCTCAAACACTTCTAAATGAATCAATTTGATGCCTTTACCCTTCTTTTCTTCTTCTCCCTTTTTCTCTCAAAACACACACATACACCTACTGATTTTCTGCTGATGTGAGGATAACTTGACACCTAATCAGATATTATTAACTTAATTTACCCATCTAGCCCCTAAACTCTTCATTAAAGACTAAAACACCTTTATCTTATAAACTTATCCAAACTTACCCTAAATAGTAACTTTAAGGTTAAATAAACTTAACGGAATTGAATTTTTAACTAACGGATTTACCCGGGGTATTACATTATCTCCCCCTTAAAAGAATTCCGTCCCTGAATTCGGTTAAGCAATAAACGAGGGTAACTACTATCATGTCCTATCCAATGGTCCTTCACTCTGATCATTACATTCGACTACTTCCTCCCATTCTCTTCTCAACATAAAACACGTTTTCTCCAAGGATAGCACACTAGAAAGTACTCACTCTTAACAGATCCTATAAGCTATCTTTCTTTCGCCTCCAAACCAATTGCACGCACCTAATTTCAACAACTACTATACTTTACTAACAACTTCACCATACCTCATATCAGAAGCTTAATCGAGTCAATCCGAAATCATACTCAATGCTCAAAATAACTTCACATTTTCCATTTCTCAAACGGTAATACCCTATTCTTTAGCTAACTATCTACTGCCACTCCATTCTCTTATTCTTGAATAACACTACTACACACCGCCTAGACATCCATACCTCTCCCCACATACTTTTGACACCTTCACACAACTTACAAACAAAATTCCGAGCAGAGGTTTCCACTTATACTCACTCCATATCCTCACAAATCCACCACTTAATCTCACGAAATTCATCACTACTACACCTCGCACATTCACTAATTATAAACTGCCACCATCTTATCCACATTATCCCACACATTTAAACAATACCTTTCTTGATAGCGTCAACGATCACATTAAGTATAATCTACACAACATACTAAACTGTCGCCTTCATGACTAGGTCAAGACTTTACGCACTATCATTACCTTCCACACACAATTCATCACGTTCTACATACCGCTATTATTCTTTACACTCAAGCCATCACACTCCACACTAACAGATTAGAACAACAATAATTAAACACACCCTTCTATATCTCTAACACAATTATCAAATATTTTTCTAACACAAATAATAAAATTGAAAACACAAAAGAATCGGTTTGCACCGAAGTCAGATAACACTTTAGCACGTATAAAGTTTATAGAAATATACCTGTCTTCATCTCTATCCATACGTCGAGTTCGACTTGTCACTCTGTTGATTTCAACAAGGTTAATATACACGTAAGCACATACCCAATATAACAAGATATTCCGGTTCAACATGTACTTGTAAGTTCCCGCTTACACTGGCCAGGTGTAATTTGAACATACCTTACATGATGTTCCTTCTACCTTTTTATACTTAACATCCCCAGGTTCTAAAATAATAAGGACATCCTACTTCACATGCAGTTTAAGTCTAGGTATAAATCCAAATACCTAAATCTCTTAAACTAGGGCTCTGATACCATTTGTAACGACCCGGTTTCCCAAACATACAACAAATAACATACATTGCATAACTTCATTACATTCATAATAAAAGGTACATCACAAACCAAGTACGGTCTCAATAGTCTTGACATTACAAAACATATAAAAGCTTCCTAATCAACATCCGTCAAAAGCTTCCTACACTTCATCCTCTCCTGCCGATCCTTAACCTGGAAAACATATTTTTGAAAACAAAATGAGGGTTAGACCAAACGGGTCTAGTGAGTTAATCCCGGTCCTTTCCAAAATCATTATCAAACCTTTTATGTAAATCCTTTGTATCAAAATAGTTTAGATAAACCTTTCGTAAAATATAAACATACCACACGTATTTAAATACCAATCCAGACTCGTGCATCGTGTACATCTCATTCACCTTATTCCTCCACAAATGGCCATATTAGTTGGTAGCAAGCCAACTAATAAATCAACAACCGGTCCGCTCACCGGAACCCGGCTACCTGTCGGTCCGCACACCGGAACCCGACTACTCACCGGTCCGCACACCGGAACCCGGCTACACACCGGTCCGCACACCGGAACCCGGTAACAAGTGCACTCGTGTAGTGCAAAGCTTATATAAATACAATATATATCTCATTACATCATATTGTCATTTATATACACATAATCATATTCCTACCACATAATCATCTCATATATATATACACATATATATGTATTCCAGTTCAAAAACGTTTTAAAGCAAAACTCACCTTGAATGCTTAAAATACGCTTCCAAGCCTTTCTCCGAGCTATCCGTTCCTTTATCCAAATACCTCAGAATCTGAAACCATTTACATACAAATATCTCCTTACCAACTCATGTATAAGACTTACTAGCAGGTTATGGACTCTAGATAAATCTACATAACTTTTATCCTCAAAATTACCCAAACAGCCAAGTTATCCGGACAACCCAAACAACCCGGACAACATGACTTTTCCGGACAACCTCAGTAATCCGGACAGCAAGACTAATCCGGACAACACGACTTATCCGGACAACACAAGGAATCCGGACGCCATCCGGACTCTAAATCACCCGGAAACTCTCAAACAAATCATCCGGACACTATCAATAAACTACCCGGACACCACCCAAGAAACTACCCGGATACCTTCATATTATCCGGACACCTCTGACTGTTTATCCCATTTTCACCCAGAAATCGACTGAATCATTAACATAAGTAATTCTAACTATTCTACTCCGATAGAAACATTCAGCTATCAATTATACACATAATATGTAAAGAAAACATACCTCAAACACTTCCAAATGAATCAATTTGATGCCTTTACCCTTCTTTTCTTCTTCTCCCTTTTTCTCTCAAAACACACACATACACCTACTGATTTTCTGCTGATGTGAGGATAACTTGACACCTAATCAGATATTATTAACTTAATTTACCCATCTAGCCCCTAAACTCTTCATTAAAGACTAAAACACCATTATCTTATAAACTTATCCAAACTTACCCTAAATAGTAACTTTAAGGTTAAATAAACTTAACGGAATTGAATTTTTAACTAACGGATTTACCCGGGGTATTACATTGGTCGTCCGGGTAGGACGTCCGGATAGCTCTGGGTGTCCGGATGGTTTTGGCTGTCCGTATGAAGTGTCTTGAAAGTTGGGGTGTGACATGGTAGTGCGGGCTGTTAGTCCGAGGGACTAACTATGTGAGTGTGTAATTCCATCAAGCGGCTTATCATAGTAGCATGTACCCTTATAGGTGCAGTTGAAGGGAGAGCTCATCTAGTGAGAGGATTAAGCGGGACGACAGGTGAGTTTTTCTGATCTTAATCCCTTTTAAAGTGTGTAACCTTATGCATGATTATATGGTAAGTGTTCGTATTAGTATCTGCTCATTTATGAAAAGTGTGATTTAATTGTGTGGACATAAACTACTTCCGTGTGGACGAGCTATGGCAATGGTGTGAGATGGGTGTGTGTCCCATATGATTGAATATATACGAAAAGTGTGATTTAAATGTGTGGACGGAAACTATTTACGTGTGGACGAGCTATGGCAATTGTGTGAGATGGGGGCGTATCCCATGTGAGTTGATATATGAATGTGTTTCATATATGGGCGGTGTGTGCCCTTTTACGCTGTCACGGTGTGTGTGACCATAGTGTGTGCCATTAGCTTGTCATAGTGTGTGCTGGCCATCATGTGTGTTCATAACAAGTTTGTACATTCATTTCTTACTGAAAGCTTTTTCATAAACTGTATTATTTTGTGGTGTGGCTTTCGGGGGAACTCACTAGACCTCATGGTCTAACCCTCACTTTTCAAAACTAAAACCTTTTCAGGTAAGCTGGTAGTCGAAAGCTTGATTAGAAGCTGGCAAGGCGTGAGACGGAGGCATATAGAAGGATTAGAGGGCTTTCCTTTTATCTTGTAGTTGCGATCTCAGCTGTAGTTAGGGTTATTTCCGCAAACCCAGTTTGTAATCTGTTTAATGTATTACATTGAGCCATCTTTGGCGTTTTAATTTAAAGATATAGCTTTTGGCATGATTGTTTGGAGTGGGTTGTTACAGTTGGTATCAGAGCCCTAGTTTAAGGGATTTAGGTGACCGGATATGCCTAAACTTAAACTGTGGAGTAGGAGGACACAGCTGAGATATAGGAAGCCTTTAGGGAAGACCTTAACCACTGAGAATTTAGGACGATGGTAGTAAGGACTCTCATGTAAGGTAAATTCAAATCACATCTGGCCAATGTCATTATGAATTTACAGGTGCATCGGTGTGCTTGCTTACCGTTGTTCTGATATTGGTAGTGTGTGGAGTGTGGTGGATTGAGTGTGGAGAATAACAGTAGTGTGTGGAGTGTGGTGATTAGTGTGTAAAGTTTTAACCTTGCCATGATGGCAACGGTTTAGTGTGCTGTGCAGATTATTCTTGGTGTGGCTGATGACACTATTTAGAAGGGTATTGTGTGATTGTGGTGTGAGTGTCCGTGTGAAGTTAAATCCTTAAGGTTCTTAAGGAAAATAATTGATTGGAGGTGAGCTCCTAATATCTGAAGAGTCTTTCTTCTGGGAGTTTCCTGATGTCGGTAAATGGAGATCTTGAGCGTTCAACTCAAGGATCGGATGATAGGGAAGTGTTTTCTTACTCTCTAGTTAGTGGAAGAGTGTTAAGGGTGGTTGAGAAATGATAGACGTGTGGATTGATAACACTAGTGTTGGTTAACCTATTGGGGTCGAAGTGAAGCTGTATTTTTTTTACGCAGTAGTAGGCAGGTGGTAACTGTGAGGTGGGAGCCTCCAAGTGTGTGGGAATTATCGATACCGACGATTGTTCAAATGAAAGGAACCCGATGGTTTGGTTGGGAGTAGGGTGTCGACATTGATGTGCTGTAACTGTAAACGGTTGACCTTGCTCGAGCGAATAGCCTTCAATGTAAAGTGAGTCATGCATTGTGTTTTCAAAACAAGTTACGTAAGTCCTTCATGTCAGAATGTGTGAGTGTGTGCGCGTGCCTTGTAAACTTCTGATTTTGAAAATGAGTTGGCATGTGCAAGTGTGTGCTTGAAGGAAAAGATAAATTTATTTACGTGGTGTGTTAAATTTTGAATTTGGAGAGATAGCGAATTATTTCACTTTTATGAGTGAGTTAAACTTTGTTGTGTAAATCATAATAACATTTGATCGTATGGTTTTATGGGTGAGAACGATGTGAACACGTTTTTGACATATCAGCGAGTGTGAGAGTCGGTTGACCATCCCAACGTGGACGATTTTGCTGTATTTAAAAAAATTGCACAAAAAGAGTTTCAATGTGTACACTTTTAGTAGATAGACCAGGTTGCGAGATATCATGGGTTGCGTGTGAGCGATTCTTGAGATCAGTGTGTGTGTGGTTATTCTTTATGGGGGTGTCGTGTCTTGCATATCAAACCTCTAATCCTTCTATAAGCTGGTAGTCGAAAGCTTGATTAGAAGCTGGCAAGGCATGAGACGGAGGCATATAGAAGGATTAGAGGGCTTTCCTTTTATCTTGTAGTTGCGATCTCAGCTGTAGTTAGGGTAATTTCTGCAAACCCAGTTTGTAATCTGTTTAATGTATTACATCGAGCCATCTTTGGCGTTTTAATTTAAAGATATAGCTTTTGGCATGATTGTTTGGAGTGGGTTGTTACATGCAAAAACGTAGGTGGTTTACCTTTGTAAATGTTATAGTTTATAATGTGTAAACATATGACGTGTTAAAATACGTACCGCGGGTCCAAGGGCCACGAAGCACATCTCAAACCGTCCATGTGAATCGGTCCTTAGCTGGGTGACAGTACCTGGATTCTGCAGCTGCAAATTATATAAATATGCTGGGAGTCGTTCATACGACTCCTCGAACGTGTCTCTCACCAATAGCAGTGCCCTGCATCGCGCACGCCAAGCTTGGTGGTAACCAATCGTGACGCCGAACTGCTGGTGTACATCGTCCATGATGTCCTTTGGACGCAATGACCTGCTAGCATCAAGAAATTTGTTTTTCAGTATCGCACCCAAAGTCCTTTTGGTGGCTTGTTTGTGGTTGGGATTCAGTTGCGTCCTCAAAGAAGTGTGTACGTCGTCCAATTTTCTAATAAGTAATGCCCCTCCTTTCTCTCCCGCGGGAATCGCGTACATCCTCCACTTACAGTTTTCTCTCGCACATTCAACTTCGTATCGGGTTTTGTCGAATCTCGGCGTGTGACTTTCGAAACCCTCTTCCATGAACTTAAGTCCGACCTGACTTGCCAAGTGATCATTTGAATCAAATATCTGACCTACTTTTAACCTTAAACTGCGATTATAAGGTGTAGGTTCGTAGGTTTGTGTATGGGTATTCTGGTCTGGAAGAATAGGGGACATATCAAAATAGTCATTTGACTGACTAAATGATTTATTACTAGGGGTATATTCTTCGTGATCATCACTATCGGTATTGATCTGTCTATATCAGCATTACCCGTTTTGAAAACATAGGTTTCGTCATCAGCAACTCCAGCACAACGTCCTTCTTGTGGTTGTTGTTGTTGCGTCTCCGGAACATAATCAGGAATACAGTCGTTAAGACCATATACATGATCCAAATGAACTGTTGGGCCGTGGGACGGCTGAAATTGAGAATCAGGCTGCTCCATTTGGAGGTCTTCGTCATCAGCGTCGTCATCACATTCGTCGTCACCGTCGTCATCGTCTTCATCGCACACCGAGGATTCGGCATACACAAAAAGTAATGGTGGTCTTTCTGATTCGGCTGCAAACTGCAGAAAACCAAAGATATCCCCATCGTTGGATAACTCCACAAATGACCCATCACCATTCTTAAACACTAACTTGCAAACAGCAGAAGGGTTGATTCCACATTTTTGCATGGCGTATGCAACAAACTTCTGATAAGTATAGTTTACTGACAATTTTATATCATGCTTAGATTTATAAGCAAAATTCCACTCATTGTTGTCTTGCACCCATTCACCATCGAAACAGAAAAATAGTTTAGCTTTTGCAACAAATGAACTCATTTTTTCAGTAGTATCTCAAAAACAAAATACCGAAGAAAGAAAGCAAGAAAGAAGTATGGAATGGAATGGGTGTGAATTATGGATTGCATTTTAGTGATATTTATGGATGAAACAACCAACATTGATGAAACAACCAACATAAATTGCAACCACAAATTGGTATTCCAAGTACAATGATTCAACATTGATGAAACAAGCAGTGAATTTCAACCACAAATTGGTCTTCAAAGTACAATAATTGTGGAAAAAAACAGTAAAAGCATACAAAGATTCGTGGAAAAAAGGACAAAAATGTAATTTTTTTGCAAAAAAGGACAAAAAATGAATTTTTTTTGCCCACCGCGGGGAGGGACCAAAAGTGTCACCGCGGGCATAGTTGGGTGGATCCGCGGGACACTTTGGCCCAACAGGGGGTGCCACGTAGGCCCTAGCCCGCGATCGCGGGGCCCACCGCGGAAGTTTTGAGTATTTTGGTAAAATCAGAGAGAATTTGGATATTTTGGTATGTCAAAGTCAAACTTTGGGTATTTTAATTAAATTCCCTTTGTTTTTCCCTTAATCTAAGGGGTCGTTTACAAAACGTTTACTCGGGTAAGTGCTTACTAAGTCACGTTAGCTTACCGGATGAATATGACAAGGACCAAGAATCCGGTAAGTGAGTGTGACGACTTTTACCACGATAAGCGCTTAGCGGCTAAATTGTTGCATACGATGCCATTTTGGTGGATTAAAATCTTACCCGGAAAGTAAGTGATAGTCTTGAATTTACCGGTAAGCACTTATCCGGGTAAGTGATTAGGTAAACGACCCCTAAGTCAAAAGATCGTGAAAAAATATATTCGCGATTAGAGGGAGCTTCAAGGGGAAACCTCAAAAAAATGAAAAATTAAGGAACACCCTGGTAGCTTTTCATCTAGACGGTATGTATTTGTGCATACATGTAAATTAAGTTGTTTTTTTTGGTTTTTATGCACTTGTGCATTATGCATTTGTGCATATGCACAAGTGCATAGCGTCCAGATGAAGGGCTACAGGAATGTTTCTTAGTTTTCCGTTTATTTGAGATTTTCCCTTGAACCAGACCCTTCGTGATTAACCCTATATCTATAGCAAAATTTATCATTGACGTGTTTATAATTTTAATTATATCAATGACATTGTTTTCGTTTAGTTATAACCATTAATTAACATAAAAGATTAATTAATAATGCTCTTAATAGTTACATCTTTGACTCAAACCTTTTATAAAACGTATACAAAAATTAACTGTATGTTTTTTATATCTTCTAATGAGTTGTTATGTTCGTTACCAACCATATTGAAAAAAATTACTTTATACCATATGTTCGACAATCGTTATAAGAAGCAGGGATGCACAAAAATCCAACAGACCGACTCAACTCAACTTAAATAACCTACGACCTAACTGCAAGGGCTGTGGTGTAGTGGTTAAGGTCCTGGGGATGTGATGGAATATCCCATTTGCTCAAGATTCGAATCCAGGTATACACAACAATTGTGACCACTAAGTTTTAATTATGACTGATGTTTTACACTCATAATTTGTCAAGGAATTAATATAGGCATAACCTACGATACCCTTCAAAAAAAAAAATAACCCGCAACCTAATTAATACAAAAAACAAAGTTTTTATAATTGGTGAGAGTTGACTTCAAACATACCACACATTATTTGTTGAAGCCCAACCCATGGTGGATGTGCTGTGCTTAACAGCTTAAGTCAAGAATCATGCTCTATTGCATACATTATTTCTTGTTACTTGTTAATTTAGTTTAGTTTAAGTTGATTCATCTCTTAATTGTTTTAAATATTATTGGTGTTAATTTATTTTATGGAAAAGTCTAAGAAAACCCAATGGACTTTGGTGTTGGAATAATTAAGTCCTTGGACAATTTTTTGGAACAAATAAGTCATTGGACTTTTCAAAACCTACTAAATAAATCATTAGACTTTTGAAAACCTGTTAGATACGTTCTTATGACCTATGAAACTGATTAATGTGGTGAAATAATCGAAGAAGTCCAAAAATGTCAACGAACTTTCATGTTTTTTGAAGATGATGTTATTGTTGAATAATTCTTCTTCACTGTTACGTATTTCATCGTTATACCAGGTCGATTTTCTACTCGATTTTGCGCTTTCTTCCCCATCTAAAGTCAGATTTCCCTCCATTATTCTACGGTATCCAACTTGTTACAACTTACAATGAAGATCGATTACAAACACAAAAAAACCCTTTCAAGAATTTCAAGATTTGCATCAGCACCGACCATGAAGAACACTCAAAATCTGGAATGCCCACTATCAACTTTGAATCAAATTGCATATATTTGAAGTAAGAACCAAGAACATACACAAGAAGAAACAAAAATACGAAAATCATGAGATGAACTTGGGATCTGAAGAAGATGAAAGGATGGGGCAACGACAACGAAGACAATGGGCTGGTGCGGCGGCGACGAAAATCGATTACAACGTTATTCAAGTTGTAGGTTGCATTTTTAAGCAAGGAGGATGTATCTAATAGGTTTTAGAAAGTTTAAGAATTTATTTAACATGTTTTAGAAAGTCCAATGACTTATTTGTTCCAAAAAATTGTCCACGGACTTAATCATTCCAAACACCAAAGTCCATTGGGTTTTTTAGACTTTTCCGTTTATTTTAACACGATGTAATGATTTGCTAAATTACTGGTTTTATAAGCTTAACAATGTTATCATCTTGGAATATAATTATTTTCTTAACGTTTAAGCTTTTATTCGTTAAACGTTTGTTTTCTTTGTTTTTAATATGTTATAATTTTAGCAATGTTATTAGAGTGATTCATTAAAATGCCCCAAGTTCACCAACCCTTTCATCCATTTGCCCTCTCTCTCTCTCTCTCTCTCCTAATTTACCAAAATACCCTAAAAATCCGTGGACATCCGTGGCAATGAAAAAATTCCGTGGGCCACGGACCTAAAATCCGTGGGTCTTCACAAAACTTCCGTGGGCGAGATTTTTTGAACCAAATCCGTGGGCCACGGGTTAGCCCACGGATTTTCAGGGTATTTTGGCAAATTGGGAGGGAGATAGGGCAAATGGATGAAAGCAATGTGAACTTGGGGCATTTTGTTTAATTTCTCATGTTATTATCATGGATTATAATTATTTTATTTTATAAATATAAAAAAGACGTAGTACATAGTTCTAAATTATTTATCAATAATGACATAAATAAAATGTGGTAATAATAAAAGCATCAATTATTATAGTATAATGTTTCGGATTTGCAACATGGACAAAAGGTCTTTCTTTTATGCGTGTCCCGCATCCTATATCTGTCTTGTTTTGACGTATCGTCTGTATTGGTTTTTCCCTAATTATCACATCCTTTATTGGTGTTGTTGTTAGGGTTGTGCAAGAAGCATCTGCTTTAAATAGAACTGACCGGTCAAAATTGGATATTCAGTTACAATTGGATCATATTTGATCCAAATTTTCAAACGAATTGATTGGTCGGTTATTCAATAGTTCAATAACATAATTAATATCGTAATCAAGGTTCAAAATGACGTGATACATGACGTGGCGGTGTGCTCGAACCTTTATCACGTCACGGGAGGACGTGACGTTTTTAAGACGGAAAATTTGTATGTCATATATATACATATATATTTTTTTATTTATTATTCAATAATATAATAATATTAAAAAAATTATATTCATATAAATTAATTAGTTTTACATAAATAAAACTTGTCATCATATAATCAAAATAAAATTGGAAGAGTTTTATAACCTTGTTTTAACCATGAACCCATGGCATGTATAAATCCAAGAAACTTTGAGGGATTCGATTAAATAAGTTTGTAAAATTATATTCTAAAGCTAAAAGTGTAAAATACAAATTTTAAAAAATAAACTTAATAAAAAGTTAAAAAGAATTAAAAAAAAATCACGTCTTGTAAAATGTGTGACTAAAACACGTCTTACACAAACGTGATGAGTCTTATCGTAATGGCAGAGACATGTATTACATCTTGGTGCGCTATAATGTAGGCAATGACACTCCTTTTTTTTAACACTAATTATAATCACTATAATGGGAAACCGTTGGAGTTGGAAGTTATTTTTTTTAAATTTGTTTTGTTTTTTATTTCCAATTTTGAATTTCTTTTGGAGAATTTATTCGAGATGCTCTTAATTAAACCTGATTATATCTTAACTCATATTTATTTATAGTAATATATGTATAGGGTTGGGTTCCGGTAAGAACAAACTCGCATCCTTTAATGCACATTAGGATTAGATGCATTAGATCAATCCTCGTATCAAACGCGATTTATGGGTGGGTTTTGGATTAAAAGTGATCAATGGTCCATATCCCTTCTTACATCCTCACCTTAACTCTTCTTCTCACACAATTCTCTGTCTATGTGTACAAGTGTAAGTTATATATGAGAATAATTAAATGAGAACTACAAAAGTTTTGAAAACTGTGAGAACTAGTAATCATGTGTTATTTCACATTATGATTGTTTTTAGAGTGTTCTTTTGTTTCGCCCTGGGAAACAATATTATATTCTCATATTCATTGTTCCACAATATGAGATAACACACCATTACTAGTTTTCACGGGTTTTTCATTTGATTATGTTCATATATAGATATATAGTCGGGTTCAAACCTGAACGATACATATTTAAGATAATAAGAAAACGGTCGAATCACATGTTACACTAACATTACGTACAAAATCACATATGATTCACGCGACTTTGTCTGACGACCTGAAGACGCAACCAAAGTCGCCCACACACCTTTTTTGACCGTTAATGTAAAATCACATGTAAGTTTACACGTGATTTGATCGTTTTCGTATTGTCTTAAATAATTAACATTCTCATTTGATTCTCCTTCTCTCTCTCTCTCTTTATATATTATATATATATATATATAGAGTCCCCTTCTTTTGCTAACCAACTCATTGGTGCTAACTTTTTTTGACCAATGAGATTGCACCAATTTGTTTGGTTTAAGGTTCATTTCCACGTTTTAAGCAAGGGTATAAATGGTATTTTCAATTAAAAAGTGGATTAGGACGATTCCTTTTTTTAGCATTATCTTGTTTCCTTATTTAATTTAATGATAATTATGGTATTAAAAAATAAATTCAGTTATATTTTTAAGTAATTTGTATTTCATTTTTTGGAAACCATATTTCATTAAAAATCGTGCAATTATGAATATGTGCATATGTGCATATATGCAGATGTGAATAGAGGAAGGTTCATGTGAGGAGCGCGTCAAAACGTGAGAACGTGAGGAGCACTCCCATGCTTCTGATCACATATGATTTACAACGCTAAAAAATCGGAACTTTCTCGAAAATTCGCGCAAAAGTGGCGCGAGGCGTGGCGCGATGCTGCAGGTCGCGGATCACATGTGATTCAACACTGTAAATCATTAATGATTCATAACTGTCAATTCGAGTCCAGATCAGTTGTGAATCACATGTGATCCACAACTGCGAATCACATGTGATTCATAACTGTCAATTACTCCTCACGTTCTCTTAAATTGGTACGCTCCTCGTTTGAACCCGCCTCGATGTGAATATGTGCATATATGCACATCTGCATATGTGCAAAGCCATCTCAACAGGCCAGAATGCACATATGCACAGTTTATGTGCACATATGCACATAATCAGATTGTTGAATAAATAAGTACGACAGTTTATGTGCACATATGTACATAAACAAATAGCGTATATACCATAAGAATAATCAAACCAACATGCCAAAATAATCATATGCACAGTTTATGTGCACATATGCACAAAAGCAAATTGTTGAATCCGATGAATGCTCCGGCGATGGAGCAATAGTCAAATCCGGTGACCTCGTTGGCGGCGGAGGTGGTGGGAGGAAGGCGGAGGCCCTTGGGACGCTTGTAAACGAAGGCGGAGGCGACGGAGGTGGTGGGAAGAAGGCAGAAGCGGCGGAGATGGTGGGAGGAAGGCGGAGGCGGCGGAGGTGGGAGGAGGAAGGCAGAAGCGGCGGAGGTGGTGGGAGGAAGGCGGAGGCGGCGGGGGTGGTGGTGGGAGGAATGGTGTAAGATACCCATGGATTTTTTTAAGAGATGTGATAACCATCCCTTAAAATTAGGTGATTCCATTTGTGATAACCATCCCTTAAAATTAGGTGATTCCATTTTTAATCTTTGTTGGTTTGGACAAAAATGCCCCTCTGCACTTATGCACAAATGTCAACCTTCTATTTTTTAATTTTAAATAATATTATAATCCTTGATTTAATTATAACCGTTGATCTTAATAATCTATGGTTGTGATCGGTTAGCACGGTTAATACCAGTGAGTTGGTTAGCAAAAGAAGGCCCTCTCTCTCTCTCTCTCTCTATCTATATATATATATATATATATAGTGTTAGGTTCATTTGAGAAGTCTAAATATTTTGAGAAATAGAGAAGTGATCGTGACTCTTCGATTAAATGCGCTGATTTTGAACACGAAAGGGTATTTTGGTAATTAGTCATCCCGTTTACAAAAAACACGGGCTGAGTTCATATATGAATCTGTGTGATTCACATATGAACTATACGTTCATATATGAACCTTTGTAATTCACATATGAACTCTTTATAACTAATTCATATATGAATCTTGTGATTCATATATGAACCTTTGTATTTCATATATGAAACTAATTAATTGTAGGTTCATATATGAATCAGTTGAACCAATTAACTGATTCATATATGAATCTTTGTGTTCATATATGAACCTTTGTAATTTACATATAAACTTTTTTTAACTAATTCATATATGAACCTTTGTGTTCATATATGAACCTTAATGATTTATATATGAATTTTTTTAACTAATTCTCAAATGAACAAATTAACTGATTTATATTTGAATCACAAAGATTCATATATGAATCACAAAGGTTCATATATGAATTAGTTAAAAATATTTTATATGTGAACTACAAAGGTTCATATATGAATCACACAAATTCATATATGAACCTGTCCCGCGTATTTTTTACGAAACTACCCTAAATACCCCTGAGCGTCGTTTATTAATTAATGTGGACGCGCGCATTAATCAGGTGTAACGCTAATTTCTTGACCGTGGATTATTTAATCCAATGGATATGATCACTTCTCTATTTCTCAAAATATTTAGACTTCTCAATTGAACCCTTCCCTATATATATATATATAGGGTTCAAGGGAAAACCCTAAATAACTGGAAAACCACGAAAATACGGAGGAAAAAGTATACCAATATGGATTTCGAATTAACGAGAAAAATATGATCGTTTATTTGGTGTAATTTATTTCGTTCGAATTTTGTTTATTTTTCGTATTTTTTTGAATAAAAAATAGGGGGGTGAGGTTTTTTAATTTAATTAATATTGTTGTAAGCGTCCGTCTAATCACATCCATCAGATCATTTAATCTAACGGTTGATAAAGTATTTTTTAGTTTCAATTTATTTGAGTTTTTCCCTGAACCTCCCTATATATATATATATATATATAATGTAGGATCTATACAAATCATCCCTATCCTCGACAAGAATTAGGTTTATAAAATCATTTCCGTATCCATCCCACCTAACGTGAGATGTCTCGTGTCATGTGTTGTTATCTCAAACAGTAGAACGGTCAAAAACTAAATGAGTGGGTTAACTTCATAACCTTTTCTTGGCTATTTCTTAGGCCATCAGTACCCCATCCACAGCATCTTTCAAAGATTCTCCTCCACCTCAGCGCCACATCAGCTTTTCTCCCATCCCTCACTCCATCCCTCACGATCCCTAAACATCCGTACCCCATTCCTTCAAACCCTTTTGTCACCTCATTTATTTTAATTCTTTTATTTATACATTTAATTATTTAACAAAATAAAAATATTTATATATTTTTTAATAAATAAAAATAAGATAAATAATTAAAATTAAAATTCATATCATTCATTAAAAATAAAAATTACAAAATACAAAACACTACCAATTATGAAATTTTTGGAGTTGCTTTTTTTCTCGCTAAAGTAGCCCTCAAAGCGTTTCCCGTAAGGTGATCATGCGGGGTTATGAAAAACTCGAAGTCTTTCTCAAATCGGTTTGAGCGTTCGATTTCGATTTCGAGATCGAGTTTTTTCATTTTGTATTCCATTGTATCATCAATCTTGTTGTTGAACGTCGTCAACAACTGAGTAACACTTTCGTCCGTATTCGCCCCGGACGTATTACTCGTTGATGATTTTTTTGCCTTGTTTCTCCCGATGGGTCGTTGAATTTGCTCGTCATCGTCATCATCGGAAGGTTGGGTACGTTTTGAACCCCGCGATGAAGTTGTCGTCATCGTTGGAACGGCTCCCCATTTTGGACATTTTTTTAGGACGTCCCAAACTTGTTCGTGAGTGAAAGCAACTTTATGGCGTGCTACATACCGTTCGTGTGCCGTTCGGGATATATCGGCCTCACTCATCCCGCTTGATCTATTATTGAGCAAGTTGTTGTAGATGCCGCCAAACGAATTAACTCTTTTATTGAGGTCGTTGAACTTGCTATTGAGTTGATGGGTTGATCTATAACCTGGTTCACGACCCATGCGAGTAAAGAACACATCCCCGATTCGGCCCCAAAAATTTCCTACATTTATGTAAAATTAAGTATAAGAATAATAATAATAATAATAATAATAATAATAATAATAATAACAATAAAAATAATTACCACCGCTTTGTGCGTTACCGACCACGGGGTCCTCCGAAACGTCAACCCACGCCGACACTAACGCGAGTTCCTCGGCTCTTGTCCACGTTTGTTTGGCGGCTTTCGTTCGTCTCGGATTTGATGGTTCCGGGTTAGATTGTTGTGTCGGGATAAATTGTGGTGAGTTCGGGGTAGAAGGTTGGGTTTCCGGAACAATGTCGTCGTCGAGATTGATTGCGGGTGAAGGAAGATTGTAGTTGGCCGGAGTAAAACCTTGTTCAATCAAACCGGGACGTGTAAATTGTTGCGGAAATTGTTGGTGAAATTGTTGGGGAAATTGTTGCGGATATTGTGGCGGATTTTGTTGCGACCATTGTGGCGGAATTTGTTGCGAAAATTGCGGATGATAACCTTGTTGTGTAAACGCTTGGAAACCAAGCTCTTGATCTTCTTGCGATTGTGGTGTATTCGGTCGGTTACGACGGGATGTAGGTGTTCTGTTTGGATTCATGATGAGAGAGGTGTGAAAAATAAGAGGTTGAGAGAATTTGAGAGAGTTTGAGAGGCGTGAGATTGAGAGAATTTGATAGTGTGAAAAATAAGAGGTTGAGAGGTGTGAGAAATAAGAGGTTGAGAGGTGTGAGAAATAAGAGGTTGAGAGGTGTGAGAAATAAGAGGTTGAGGGTTAAATATATAGTGGGATTAAATTGAGAATTTTTTTTTAAGAAAGAGCCGTTCAACGGTTATTTTTTAAAAAAATTAATTAATTTTTTTTTTAAAAACCCTCGGGATGGATCGGGATCCCATCCCCGAAAACCATCCCTTCCCGCATGCCCATCCCGCCCCGTACCCCATCCCGCCCTCACCCCGCTGCCACCTCAGCCCTTCCCGAGCCCTCCCCGCTTGGGGTACGGAAGGCCTTATATGTATCTGTTTATTCTAGCGTTTAATAAAGTCTTCATGAAAAAAAGTAGAGCGGCCAAAAAAAAGTTGATTATTGAACAATTTAAATGAATAAACAAATTATAATGTAGTATATTTATTAATAATCAATAATTCTTCTTTAAAAATAAATATTATAACAAAATTGGTCTATAAGGACGTACATACTAGAGATCTATAAGAGGATTAACTATACATTTATTAAAATATGTTACAATACAATGTTATGACGAAACATAACTAGAGGTGTAAACGAGCCGAGTCAAATAACAGATTATTTGAGTTGGGCTCGAAAAAATTATACTAGGCTCGAACTCGACTCGAGTTTGATTAATTTTTCAAAGTCGGACTCGAGCTAGAGCTCGAATATTTTTTCAATGTCCGAGCTCGAGCTCGATGCTCGTTTATGAGCTCGAATTCGAGATCGATTGACTCACTTATGTATTCAAGTTCGATAATTTTTATATTTTGATTATATAATTTGTAAACATATAAATATGTTTGGCTTGGAAAAGTATATACTCGAATGGTTTGGCTTGACTCGTAAAGCTTAATCGAGCTTTCGATGAGTCAAGTCGAACATTGGTGTTATGGAGCTCGACTCGTTAAGTTAAGCGAGCTTTATTTTGTGTTCGAGATCGACTCGAGCTCGACAACTATTAGGCTCAAGCTCAAGATAAACGAGCTCGAGCTCGAATAGCTCGTAAAAAGCTCGACTCGTTAACACTCCTAAACATAACAACCTAATAAAATCCATATGAAATTAGACAATCTATAGAATTTGAAGAAGTAAATCCTTAGTCTTTCGTATGCGACACTTTTTAAAATGTCATATGAAAACCTACCAAAAAATATAGTTTATTTGTAACGTTTGAAATGTAAACCTCATCTAAAATTGTCGTCTATAACATGTCAAAAACCACACCTTACAAAATATACTTTTGTCGTCTTCAAGTTTTCAAGACCATATGAAGATTAATCGTGCATCTTCTTAAGTCCATGTACTTTGCATATTGATAGATTAGGTCCCTACAGTTTTCATGTTTACACTTTGTCAACTTTGACTTAACTGCGTATTCCATGAAACCACAAACATCTTCATCGTCAATTAACTCAAAAATTGAACCATCATTCTTGTACACTAACCTGGTTACACCAACAGAACGTTCGATTCCACATTTTTTCTGAACATAGCCAAACAACTTCTGATGTGTAATGTTTGTTGGCAATTGTATAGCATGTTGCACGGACTGATCAGAACAAATATAATCCCATCCATTGTTGTCTTGCTCCCATTCACCAACGGAACGAATATATAACTTAACTTTTTCGGCACCAAAGGGTCTTTGGCCTAGCGGTATCGGAGCCTTTGACCTTCTAGGAGGTCAGGGGTTCAAACCTCACCTAAGGTGAGGAGGGTGTATGAGTTTATTTATTCATTTGCCGTATATAAATACTATATACTTAAAAAAAAGGAAAAAAATTATGAGGAACAAAGAAAGCAAGAAGTAGTTGATATCGTATTCAGGGATATTTTCATCGTTTGTCTTTCATTGCTCTTAATAGATTGCATGCATTAAACTCATCCAACCAATTGGATGACAATAGTGTACAATCATTGTACATATTTATTAAAAAAAATAGTGTACATTCGTAAAAGACATGCAAAAAAAAAGTGAAAAATACATAAATCTTGAAAAATGTGAAGATACATGGTCGAAAACTTGGGTTTTTACGAACAAGGTCTGAAACTACAATATTTCAAACTTCATGGCCAGGTTCGCATTTGAAAACCCGAGTTTTTACGAACATGGGTGAAAATGGTAATATTTGAAACTTCAGGGGCCAAGTTTGAAATACGAACCTGAGTTTTTACGAGCAAGGACTAAAAATGTAAAATATTAGTGATCGTATGCATGAGTTCGTATATGCGATATGTTTTCACGAAGATGTTGACTATTTCAGTATTTTTACAAAAAAACCAAAAAATTAAACAATTTTTACAAAATAGCTAAAACAATTAATTTTCCATTTTTATTAAGTTATGAACAACAATAAACATAAAAAATATGCCCACTAAACTAATGCCTAGGAGTTGGATTATAAAAATATATTTCATATTTTATCCTCATCACCAAAGTAGATTAGACAATAATGCATGTTGAAAAAACCGAATCCAAACATCTACTACCCCACCTTATCAAAAGATTACAATATTCACATCAATAAATAATATAATATTAATAAGTATTATCAATTATTATATATTAAGATTAAGACTATCCACAACCCTGTAAGTCCATACTCTTTTCTAAAGTGACACGTCAACTTTGCAATAACACATTTCACACACATGCAAGACCAAACTCCTTTCTAAAGTAATAAATTATAATATAAATAATATAGATAATTATAATACAAATAATACAGATAATTATAATATAACTAATAAATTAATTCTAAAATATAGATAAACTAAATTTTTACTTTTGTTTTTTTACTATATTTTGTGTAAATATAATTTAATTAACAAATAAAATGCATGGATATATTGAAAGCATGCAACATTTACTAAAATAAAAATATTACACAAAATACACAATAAACATTACATTACTAATTATTTTTTTCTTCCCCAAATCGACCCCAAATAAAAAACATTGCATAAAAATATCCTTTTTTTAAAATAAAGCGTGTGTAAGAAATTTTAATAAAAATATTAAAAAAATAATGTTCAAATAACTAATAAATGAATTAAATTTAATAAACACATTAATAATTAATGTTTAAACAAAAAAATTAATTAATTAAGTTAAACAAAAATGCATTTGTTTAATATATATTGTTTGTGAAAGATCTTTCTGATTATGAAAGAAGTGGGTTCTCTTGCAAGACCTTGCAAGCCAAATGACATGTCATGTCATCTAGCTTGTAAGGAGTCTTGCAAGACGTGTGTGGATGCTCTAAATTACACTTTCAGTCCTTAGTATTAGAAATTGTGATTTTTGTTATGTGATTTAAAAAAATTAGTGTTTTTGTTTCTATGGTTTGTAACTCATTGCTATTTTCATTCTCATGATTTACAACTTATTGTTGTTTCCATTCTTTTGGTTAAGAGTTATATATTGTTTTAGACTTTTATACTTAAGATGTAGAAATTAGTTCAATAACAAAAATAACAATGAATTTTAAAACCAAAGACAAAAATCACAGTTTTTAACCACAAGGATAACAATCGAAAGTATTAACAAACTACAAGGATGAAAATTATAACTTACTTTTAATGATTTTTTTTTGAACGGTTACTTTTAATGAAATTGATGATAATAAAATAGTTAATGAGACTTCTAGGTTTACTTGACCAACAACTTTGTACTTGTATGGCGTGAGGCGAGGCGGCGAGGCCAAACCTCAAGTCTTAGAAGTCATGGCGAAGCCATGACGTTTTCAAGACGTGGCTTATGGTGTCAAATTTCTGATTCATATACGAAATTATATATAAAAACATATGTTTTGTAGTGTTACGCAATAAGTCAATAGTAATAAGCAAATTAAATTAGGTTATATATTAAAAAATTTGCAAATAAGACATTAAAAATGTAAATAAAAATCAAATATTGCGTTACGAAACTGCGCATTAGACCATGACGTGTCACGGGCTTAACGTGGCGTGAGACACAAACCTTGGTGCCATGGCGCGCCATGCCGGCTGTGCGACGAGTTTTTTAGAACATTGACTTTATATAAAGATGTCACATAAAACTTTGAGGGTAAAATTGGACAACATATTCTAACTTTATAAAAAAATAATTTTATAGTATGAAATTAGATAATTTAATAAGATTTAATAGTTGATTTGTTTTATAAAAGTAGAAGCAAATATTGTTGTAGTGTATAATAAAATAAGAAATCTAGCAATCAAAGCAATTATATCATGTGTTGTTCAAAATAAATATTATTCGTACAATAAAGTATATATTTTGATGGTAAGTGGATAGAAATATGATAATTATTATAAGTTCAACCTATATAACATCTTCTTTACATAAATACATTGCTAAACGAAAAGTTTTTACCCCCGGAAACCTGTAGTTAAAGGGTGTTTTGTCACAAAACCGTCAGAAAAGTTGGTGGGTAATGCAAATAAGTGACAGGTTACCCAGAGGTTCTCTGGGTGATCCATGGGTATTTTCTCGAAAAACATCTGATTCTACCGAACCATTGGTATTTTCTGGATGATCTCTGGATAATTACCGACGGAAATTTTTCTGAATGAATTTTGTGGGTAAAAGTCATTTATTTTGTAGTGATATTTACTGAGTTTATTTTGTTATCACAATGTATGTAATTATCAATGACTATCTTTATTACTAATACTTTTGGTGTGTTTTCCACTATAAATATATCATTCTAATTTCTATGTTGTTAATATAAAAACTTCAAAAAGGCATAAAGACGATAAAAAGTAGTACTTTTTGTGTGATTAACAATTACATTAACAATTTAGAGGCCGTTTACCTAATCACTTATCCGGGTAAGTGCTTACGGGTAAAATTCAACACTATCACCTACTTTTCGGGTAAGATTTTAGTCGACAAAATGGCATCGTATGCTACAATTTAGCCGGTAAGCGCTAACCGTGGTAAGAGTCGTCGCACTCACTTAGTCACTTACCGGGTAAGACTCTCGGTCCTTGATTTCGACTCTCGGTCCTTGCTTCTGCTCTTACCGGGTAAGATTCTTGGTCCTTGCCATATTTATCCGGTAAGCTAATATGACTTGGTAAACACTTACCCGGGTAAGCGTTTTGTAAACGGCCCCTTAGTTAATATGGATTTATTCCCTTTTGTTTTGATGTTTTTCTTATTAAGATCCCTATAGTATATTTATTATGGTTTTGGTTCCTATTGTATTTAATTTGTCTTAGCCGTGGTTCTTCTAACTAACATCGTTACAATGAATTCGTTAACTCGGTTAAATCAAGGGCCCTTTTAGTCTCTCTCTCTCTCTCTCTTATTATCTTATTCCCTATAAAAAGAAAGTAAAAACAATACACACACACACACACTATAACATCTCAAGTCAACCTTACCAGATATTCTCCGCTTTGTCAGGCACCTAGACTCACAACTTTAAAATATGTCTGATAGATGAGGTAGCAAGTCCATTTCGTTCGCCTCCACAACCAATATGGGATCTTACACACACACACACACACACACACAGACTCTCTCTCTCTCTCTCTCTCTCACACACACACACACACACACACATATATACTAGGTTTGAACCCGTGTATTACACAGGGTAATTTAGAAAAATTAAATCATGTTAGAAAACTTATCTTACAGATATGAATGATCATCGAAAGTACGATGCTACTTTTCCAAGCTTTTTTCCCTTTAGAGTTGTTTTTTTTGCAACCGCTTACAAAATGTCCTTGTTTTAGACAGTTTTCACAAAAGATGTTTTGCAAAAAAATAATAAAAAATATGAATAAATATTAAAAATTGATCAATTAATTTGCATATTTCATTCTGATGTCATATGACTTCTTCTCTCATATCTTAATTGTTCATAGTTTAGTAGCAAAAAATGATCAAAACAACATTCTCCAACAACAGAAATGGAAACCTGTTCATATTAACAATAAAACAGAGCTTGATTACCAAAGAGATAGTAAAATTGTAAAAATCTAAAAGATTATTAGAAATCAAAATCAACCCAAAAAAGAAAAGATGATTTCAAAAAATAAAACAAACCCAAATTAGTTTCAGTCAAATCCCAATTCCCCAAATTGGTCCAAAAACAGTAGTTTTGATTGTTTTTTGGTGAAAGAAATCGACACAACATAAATTCATAAAATAATCAGTTATGAACATTGAGAAGAAACCCATTTAATTTAAAGCTTTTTTCTTGGCAAAAAAACTATAAGGTTCTGATTGTATCCCACCTCAGTTGGATTGCGAAACCCCAATTGGGTTCTTCTCAACCAAAACAAAAACCCTTGAATCTTTTGGGGTCTACAAAAGATTGTTGGATAATAGAATATGGAAAATGGGTTTAGGTGGATATATTTCAAGATTTAACTTTCCAATTAGAAATCTTTACAAAATTTTAGGACTCAATTTGATTGAACCTGTGAGAGGAGCACGAAGCAGATGATGAGAGGAGAGGCAAATTGATCAATTAATTTATGTTTAACATAATTAAATCAAAAAATATTCAATATTAGGCTCATTTCGAAGATATTGACGAAACGATTACAATGGTATAATTTGTAAAAAATAGAAATGTGTTTTTAATGCATTTTAGTTCATATACATTATTTATGTTTATATGATAAGAGTCTAAAATGAAAAATAAAAAAATAAGGGATTAAAAGTAAATTACATAGGTAATTATAAGGGTAGTAAATGTAAGGTATACATATTAAAAATTGAATTAATGAGATATTTAAGGAAGAGTGAATATGAGTGTGATAATTGAACCTATAATGTAAATGCGTCCAGATACATGTTTAGGCGGGAAACAATGAAGTCTGCTCACCAGAAGACGACACGTGACATGCTAGTTACTCATTTATTATATGTATATATATATATATATATACACTAGATATGTACCCGTGCGCAATGCGGCGCGAAGTATCTCGAATCTAAAACCGAGAATTCGAAAAAATAAGTTTGTTTCATGTTCATATTTATTCGCTTTTAAATCGCATATTAAATGTATAAAATTAAAGGTCAATATGGTTAATTGGTCAAAAAAAGAAAAATATTCGTTCGATAGTGGGGTATTCAAACCCATAACATTTGTGCTTATTTTGAAGATTTTGATGAACGGTTATAATGGCATAATTTATAAAAAAAAACATATTTGTTTAATGTATTTTAGTTTATGTATGTTGATATGATAAAGATGAAAAATGAAAGGAGAATGGATATAAAGTAAATTAAATAACTAATTATAATGGTATAAAGTGTAATTTAAAAATAAAAAATAATTTTATTTTTAATTATCATGTTGAACGTTGGAGGCTTTAAAACTTTTAAACTCGTACATGATGTATTGAAATTTGTACTTCTTAAAAATTCAAGAATAACTGTATCTGGAATTATTTTTAAAGAAGTATAATAGATAAATATAGATAAGAGGGTAAAATGTACAAGTTTAAAAAAAATCCCGGTACGTTATTCTTGAAAAATCTTGATACTTATTTATGATATTTCACAATATTATTAAGTTAAAAAAATATTCATTAATAAACTTATTTTGAAATTATTCACGAGAATATTGTAATAATATAATTTATAAAAAATGCATTTATTAATATGTTTTTGTTAAACTATGATTATGTATTTTAATATTATAAGGGTGTAAAATGAAAACGAATAATGTAAAAGATATAAAACAAATTAATTCGTACATGTTCATGATATTTAATAATATGATTAAATCCAAAAATATTCAATATTGGACTCATTTCGAAGGCATTGACGAGACGATTACAATGGTGTAATTTGTAAAAAAAAGAAATGTATTTTTAATGCATTTTAGTTCATATACATTATTTATGTTTATATGATAAGAGTCTAAAATGAAAAATAAAAAAAATAAGGGATTAAAAGTAAACTACATACCTAATTGTAAGGGTAGTAAATGTAACGTATAAATTAAAAAAATTGAATTAAGGAGAGATTTAAGGAGGAGTGAATGTGAGTGTGCTAATTGAACTTATAATGTAAACTGCGTCCAGATACATGTTTAGGCGGGAAAATACTGAAGTCGGCTCACCAGAAGTCGATACGTGGCATGCTAGTTACTTATTTATTATATGTATAGATATCAATAAGGATATCAAAATAAATAACATAAGATATGTTATTATTTGATTTGTTTAAATTAAAAAAATTAATTATATTAAAGACGATTTAATTTTTATAGTTTTTGTTTTTTGCCTATTTAAGTATGAAAATTTAATATAATTAACTAAATAAATCAAATCATAAGGTAAGATATACATTTGGGTATAGAAATCACTACAACAAATATAGTCTATTGCGGCGATTTTTTTCGTTGCTAAAGATCAATATTGATCTTTAGCAACAACTTTTGTCGTCGCTAAAGATCAATATTGATTTTTAGCAACGACTTTTGTTGTCGCAATAGATTAAATTTGTTGTAGTGAATAACCGTATTGGCTATCAACGACATTGGGTTAAACTAATATTTAACCGAGTCGTTTCTAAACCAAATGGTTGTTGATTCAAAACTCGATATTGATATGATACATGTATTTTATTTCTTGTCATATGTGTGATGCATTATATGAATTTTCTTATAGAAAACACTTGATATAATATAAGATATACATTTTCGACCGTTAAGACTTAAGACTACGTATAAGCTAAGAACACATTCTTCAGAAGCAAGATTCTAAATAGCGTGTGGCGTGGCGTGGCGGCGAGGCCAAATCTCAAGCCTTAGGAGTCATGTCGAGGCCACGACGTTTATCAAGACGTGACTTACGGCGGCAAATCTCTATATCATATAGAATATTATATATAAAACCATAGGTTTTGTACTATTAGTCGATGCGTTAATGATAATAAACAAGTTAAATTAGGTTATATATTAAAAACCAGAAAATAAGACATTAAAAACATTTTATCAAAAAAAAAAGACATTAAAAACATGAATAAAAATGAAATATCGCGTCACAGAAGACCACATGTTAGACCGTGGCGTGTCACAGACATAACGTGGCGTGAGATACAAGCCTTAAGGCACGGCACGCCATGACGATTGTTACGACGAGCCTTTTAGAACAATGTTCACAAGTATCTCAAATTCGATACGTATGTTTTCAAACAAAAATGCTATTATTTTTTGATGAATTTCATAAAAGACAAAATTTCAATACTTAAAGAGTAGGTATTTTTAGCCTTAAATGAACGTTGAGTTGTCATGTTTGCACCCACAAAATTATGAAAAAATAAATTAAGCACCACCAAAAGTTTGGATAGCACTAACATGAATCATGTGTAGTATAATCATGGATTTGGGATAATAATTAAAATAAGATTAATGTTTTTTAATTTTAATATTTTTATTTTATTTCTAATAAAAAGGTTAATTGCAATAAAGCACAATTAAGGGGTCATTTAACGGTATATGTAACATCCCACAGTGCAATAGAACAATCTTGGCATTAAGTCATAACATTTATAATTCTGGGTCCCAATACATCATTACATTCATTTAAAACTAAGGTTGGCGGAAACAACCTATACACAACTGAGAACATTTTAACTTCTACAAGAGGCACTCGCAGTGTCTCAAGCTGCAACTGTACACTATCTTGCTCATACTCACTTACGTGATCCTCTTTCTACTTACTTACCTGAAAATGGTTTAGTTTTTGAAAAGCGAGGGTTAGACCAAAAGGGTCTAGTGAATTCCCTCCGTAAAACATGCAAACCGGTATAAAGACATTTATAAAAGATTCAACGTAAACCTTCACATACATCAGGCATGGCGCTGCACTGTGTATAGGATCACATAAACATTCTGCGATCGGGGCCCAAGCAGACTCCCCTTTCGCCCTCTCGTATCGGGGCCCAAGCAGACTCCCCGATACTCGCCTAGGAGGAAACGAATTCCAACCTATCGTCTCGTCATAAATATCCAAGGGATCATCAGACCCCGAGGATCCCTCTCTGATCCCACAGTGCAGGCCGACTCCACATAGCACATCATTCATTTACATAAAACATGCACCTTTAATCCTTTAAATCATCATTCTCATTTCATCATACATAATAAGCTTTCTCAAGTAAAACATGGAGTTCATGGGTAAACATGCGTGATTGTTACAAACAGTTCATGCTCGTAAATGAAACCAATTTCAGTTAAAACATTTAACACTTTGCGTCGTAAAAAGGTTTAGGGAACTCACCTGAGAGCAATTTCCTTTCAAACCTTGCGTCTCGTTCCAACCGTAAACCTATTAATTTAATTATATAAAAATATAATTAGCCTTACTAATCCTTTAAACTTGGACCGTCCTCCCCTAACTCGATTCTAGCATGGGTAGACGTTCTCTCGGCTAAACCACTAAGGGAAGAATCTCGCTGGACATGGCCTTGCGTCACAGGCACGGGCGCACTACTCACTTTTCGCAACAGGCGCCTGCGAGAAGTACACTTTTCGCAACAGGCGCTTGCGAAAAGCTCACTTTTCGCAACAGGCGCTTGCGAAAAGTTCACTTTTCGCCAAAGACACTGTTCATCGTCTCCTACCTCTGATCACTGACCCAAACTCGCTTAACTCTGACCTTTCTTTCTAAAATCGATTTTAGATAGATATAATCTACAACAACAACAATCCCCATCGATTTCTACGAAATTTCTAATCTGAAAGGTTTTGTTCTGAAAGACACAAGTCTGATTTATATTCCAAAATCTCAAGAACCATTTGCACTTAAACCCCCTTCTTGCCATTAAATTCGAGTTCACTAATACCCCATTTTGTTCGAAAATCAGAAAATGCAGTAAGAGGTTTAAAAACCTTCGATAATGGCAAAGTCAGATGGGAATCCCATCTGATTCCACCATTTCGATTCAGACATAGCCCACAGAGGAGAGAAAAACTTGGAATTGAGAAATGCCAATGAGGTGTGAACGATTACCTGAACAGAAATTCCTCCTTGCACACAACTCGATCTCCACACCAACACCACACTGAATCGTTCTCCTCCTTCTTCCTTTCTCAGCACAGCCGCCAACAGTCAACAGCAATAGGAATAATACTGATTCTTTTTGTTTTGACATTAAATGAGGGCTGCCCTAGGGATTTGGGCCCAATAATCAAATACACACTTTCAAAAAGGCCCTTTAAGTAAACTTTCATTCTTCTTAATTTGGCCACCAAGCCTTTCTTTATTGCAAACGTTTGGGTTATTACAGTATATCAGTAATAGTTAGTACTTAATTTAACTTATCGGGTAAGATATTAGAACATGAAAATGACATCGTATATAATGTTTTCACTCGGTGAGCGCTTACCCGGTACAGTCACTTATTGGGTAAGACTTTTGGTCATTGTCATCGCTTTTTAAAATTCTCAATTCTTGTCATGTTCAACTGATAAGGTGAAGTGAGTCCGTAAACACTTACTAGATAACTGTTTGGTAAATGACCCCTTAGAGCATCTTTAACAGCTTCCCCATTTTGGAGAAAATGGAGAATATGTGGATTTTGAGCTATAGTTTTGCTCCAACAGCTTCTCCAAAACTGTCCCCAAAATAGAGAAAGTAGGAGAGAGAATAAGTTTTTCTTCAAATATGGGGATAACCCAAAAAATGATTATTAGTTGAGAGAACTAGTGAGAACCAATAGAAATCTTTGAAAATAAATATTTGGAGAGAGAAATAATATTTTAATAGATAAATAGAATATTTTAATATTATAATCAATGTTTGCTTCTCTAAAATGGGAAATCTGTTGGAGATGAATGTATTTTTTTATAGGGATTTTGACTTTTACTTCTCCTTTTTAGAGAAATTTTGAGGAAGTTGTTAGAGATACTCTTAGTTATCAAATTTGTATTTAATGTAATGATTAATTTTTGGGAAATTAATTAAAATACCCTAAGTTTGACCATGTTTTACTGAAATACCCAAAATTTCTCCCACTTTGCAAAAATACCCTAAAAATCCGCGATGGGAGCCCGCGATCGCGGGCCAGGGACCTTTCTGACACCTTTTTAAAGTTGCAGGGACCATTTTTGAAAAATGGAATCCCGCGATCGCGGGCTCATCCCGCGATGGGGTTATTTTTGTGACTTTTCAATTGCAAGGGACCATTTTTGAAAAATTCCAGGGACCATTTATGAAAATTTTGATATTTTGGCACTGTTCACCCCATTTCGTCCATTTTTACGAATTTAAAATGAAATGTTACACTTTCAACCCCTATACTTATTTACTAAATTTACTTTATACATTTTACTTTCATTATTTTAATTTTACATTTAACACATATAATCGTTTATTAACTAAAATACGTTAAAAAAATACGTTTTAATTTTAACAAATTACACCATTATAATCGTCTCTTCGATACGTTCGAAATGAGCCCAATCTTGAATTTTTTTGGATTTATATATTTTAATATATATCATATACAGTTATACACTACATAAAAAAATATTTTTTATATTTAAAATTCATACTCTTATAGTTAATTATTTAATTTATGGTACATCTCTTATTTTTTTTTTCAATTTTGTTTTACACTCCTATCGCATTAACATAATAATCATATATTAACTAATTCATTAAATCGTTTTAAATTATTATTATTTGAATGTGTTTATAGATTTCGTCTGAAAAAGTTGCCTGCATGATTCCACTGAAAAAGTAACTGCAATATTCGTCTGCTCTTGAATAAAGGTCTTTCATTAGGCAGAAAATTAGTCTTTAAGTAGTCAAACATAGCTAATTAATGAGAATTTAGATCAGATTTATATGGTACTATCAAATGCAAGTTTCTATAATATAGATATTGTTCTACATTACATGATACCAATTTTTGCATCATATGAATCACTTCCAGACAACAAGAACCAATACCCCAATAATCAAGAAATAAATGATTGTTCATCCAATAATCTATGTATTAGGATTATCGCAAGTTTCATAAACCTACTTACTAGGTGTTGGAAATATGGGTTTTACTAAACTTTGGACGCATTTAAATTTATATATATGTGTTATATATAACTAACTTTTAGTAGGTTTATGTTCTTCTATATGAGATCTTCGAAATGATATATCATTTCCAAAATAGAGTATGTGTGAAAGAGATATCGATACTCAAAGTTGAGTAAATGGATGAAATTAGCAAAAACCAAATGAAGTAAATAGTAAGTCAATCACAATACTTTAACAAAATAAGTTAATACTAAAAAAAACAATTATTTAATGTTACATAAACAACCTAACGTGGCCCTATTAGACAATGCGCATAAATTGACTCCGCCATATGTCGGCGGAAATCCATTGCCTCATCGTCGGTTTCGTTAGGGGGTACCCATATCTCCTCGTTATTTATCAACTTTTGGACATTACGGCATACCCATACACCGCAATCCGCATATAACCCGGTCTGCTGGGGTACTTGGCCGGCCATCTTTGTGCGAAAGATACTTGACACTTCGCGACGTCTATGATCCCCGATCAATGAAAAGAACGTATATAGTTTTGTTTTAAACGATTGCATCTGCTCTGTCAATTGTTGTTTGCAGAGACCGTCCTTTTCGCTGTCATATAGGGTCATGACCATAGTGTCTAGTTCAAACACTCCAAGCAGCCAATGTCTGGGATGTAAGCATATGGGGATGTACACCTGAAATATTACAATATATGTCATATATGTTATTAAATAAAATAACAGTAAAACGATTTGCATACCCTATCGAGGAGAGTCCAAGAGGTCCCTTCCGAGCCATTGCATATTTCGATCACGGAGGCGGGACCTTGATGGTCCATCAGTATACACTGAAAGAACATAGTGTGCATGATGGTCCACCTCGTGTCTACGCCACGATATTTTTGCAACAGGCTAACCCAAGAATCGACGTGCTATGCATAAAAATAGATGGTTAGACATGTAATATAAATATATTTGATTATATATGACTATAATTTAACTTCATACTAACCGTATCGTCTAAGTCAGAGTTCACAGGGTCATCCGCAAGCAATTTTTCAAAAAACGAGGGGTTGATTTCTAAGCCCCCGTAAGGGGTGAATGTCAAGTTGGGGAGGCGACCAGTCCGGCACATCCTCAATATTTCTGATGCCGGTTGAGGCTCCGGTGAAGGCACCTTTCCCTTTTTCTTTCCTCCCTTCTTTCCCCCCGCTTTCTTGGCTTGTTTTTTAGCGGGCGGTGGTGTCGTAGATCCTTGTTGGCCAAACGGGTGACGAAACCATTGTGAAATTTTATGCGACCGCTTTAGAGGGAGCGGGGTCACCTGTGGTGGTGGATCTACAACATCCATCGAGTCATCGTCAGGCTCCGAGAAGTGCTCCGAGAAGTGATCCTGGATAATAGGAGACCCCGTCTGAAAATTACGTTACTCAATGTTTTAAGTACAATTTAGGAAATGTTCACAATTAAACCAAAATAACTTACAGTATGCATTTCCGGCCTGTAATAGTCATCGGCCGAACCGCCAAAGATGTTTGTGATTGATGTGGTGGCGAACGGCGGCGGCATCTGCGAGGTGTATGCCCCCGACATCCCGGCCTGCGTGACATTGATCATTAAAATAGTTACAAAATTAGGATTATCGATATATAACTATAATGGTTACTCAGTGTCACTAACACTCTTCGGGATAGTCGAATATGATGTGGTGGCGAACGGCGGCGGCATCTGCGAGGTGTATGCCCCCGACATCCCGGCCTGCGTGACATTGATCATTAAAATAGTTACAAAATTAGGAACAAACATATAACTATAATGGTTACTCTGTGTCACTTACACTCTCCGGGATAGTAGAATAGGATGTGGTGGCGAACGGCGTTTGGGACATCCCGGCCTGCGTGACATTGATCATTATAAGAGTTACAAACTTAGGAACAAACATATAACTATAATGGTTACTCAATGTCACTTACATTTTCAGGGAATGACGGATGGGATGTGGTGGCAAACGTCGCCTGTGCCCCCTGTCCGAACGGAGCGGGGATCGGTGTCGTACTCGACAGCTAAAACAAATTTAGAACGTAATATTAATATACAAACTAAATAAACGTGGCCAACAAATTAAGTTAAACACTAACATTGACAGCGCTAAACTGTCTGTAGACTTCCTCCAGATAGTGTACACGTGTCTCTAGCGGCCCGTGGACGTAGTCCCACAGGACTTCATGTGAGCCACGCTGTGGCTCGTAGGAAGGGGCCGCCTGATATGGATTGTAGGAGGAGGAAGGGGGCGCCTGGTAGGAGGAGGAAGGGGGCGCCTGGTAGGAGGAGGAAGGGGGCGCCTGGTAGGAGGAGGAAGGGGGCGCCTGGTAGGAGGAGGAACGGGCCGGCTGGTATCCACCGGAAGGGGGCTGTCGTCGTCTTCCTCATCTTCGTCAGATGTGGAAGTAGGGGGACGTCGAGCCCTTTCCGCCTCTGCGTCAATAAAGGCCACGCTGTCTCTGTACCAATCTGTGCCCATCTCGTCGACAGTAGGCACAAGGCGATCGAAAGGCAAGAGTGGCTGCTAAATATATGATAAAACATAAAATAAATTAATAAGCGGGACTAACGTATGCAAATTGTAAACATAGTAAAAGAACTTACAATTCTAGACGCATTGAAGAACTGAAACCAAAGCGACCTACTTAGGGTAACACGCTTGTCCCAACGGGTTCCCCTAAGTACTCGATCGTCGCGCTTGACGAAATATCGGATTGATGCGGGAAACATCTCCAAGATCCATATCTGGAATTAGACAAGAAGAGCAAGTACGTAAAAAGAAAAGCCAAACAGTTTGTATGTATTATTAACAATTGTTATACTACGTATCTAACCTTGAAGGCGTATGTAAAACCACAAAGATTCATCTTTGCATGTCGATCAACGTGTTTGGCTATGGCTCGGTGCAGAATAGAGTAGCAATGTGTCCAGATATGGCTACCCCATAGGTAGCTGTTAAACAGCTCAAGGTCCTCGACGGCCCTAAGGACCGTCTCGGAAGCATACTGGCTATACTCACGGCCCAAGAAGCCCATATCCACGATCACCACCAAGCATACACGGACAACATCGTCGTCGGTTAGGGCACTAAGGCCCTCTTTCATCATTTCCCGGGTTGCCTTCAGCTTCAAACGAGATGCTGAAATGCCCCAAACCCTAGGAACGAAGGAGCAGTCTTCTAAGGGAGGAAGGGGGGAGCCTCTCCAAAACGTAGTCCTGTAATTAGACAGAACTCACGACGCCCAAAATGCAATTGAGAGCCGAAGAAATCAAAAAGCATCTCCTCCGGCTCAGCGTTGGCGTCCTCGACCTCCAACTGTAGAAACATGTGTACTAGCGTAGGGTCGCCACCAGAGTAAGACACATCCATCCATGACCCGAACGGTGTCCCTCTATAGATGGTCTCAAGGGTATCCGCGCGATCACCTAATCCCCTAAAGAGCGCTCCTAATTCCTCGATGTAGGAAACTTTGCACCTTACCGTCAAGTCGATGTTAAAGAAATCCTTCTACATAGTCATTCACAGATGTTATAGTTAGTGTTATATATAGATGCTGCGGTTTATTTTATTTTATATAGATGTTGCGGTTTATTTTATTTCAACGTATCATATTGTTATATATAGATAAAGTGCGGTGCTATTTTATTTCAACGTATCATATTGTTATATATAGATAAATTGCGGTGGTATTTTATTTCAACGTATCATATTGTTATATATAGATAAAGTGCGGTTTATTTTATTTCAACGTATCATATTGTTATATATAGATAAAGTGCGGTGGTATTTTATTTCAACGTATCATATTGTTATATATAGATAAAGTGCGGTTTATTTTATTTCAACGTATCATATTGTTATATATAGATAAAGTGCGGTGGTATTTTATTTCAACGTATCATATTGTTATATATAGATAAAGTGCGGTGGTATTTTATTTCAACGTATAATAGTGTTATATATAGATAAAGTGCGGTTTATTTTATTTCAACGTATCATATTGTTATATATAGATAAAGTGCGGTGGTATTTTATTTCAACGTATCATATTGTTATATATAGATAAAGTGCGGTGGTATTTTATTTCAACGTATCATATTGTTATATATAGATAAAGTGCGGTTTATTTTATTTCAACGTATCATATTGTTATATATAGATAAAGTGCGGTGGTATTTTATTTCAACGTATCATATTGTTATATATAGATAAAGTGCGGTGGTATTTTATTTCAACGTATAATAGTGTTATATATAGATAAAGTGCGGTTTATTTTATTTCAACGTATCATATTGTTATATATAGATAAAGTGCGGTTTAGGGACCCTAGTTGTCATTCTTAAAAGTTTAGGAACTAATTGGCATTCTTAAAAGTTTAGGACCTAATTGGCATTCTTAAAAGTTTAGGGACCTAAGTTGTCATTCTTAAAACCGTAGGGACCTAAGTTGTCATTCTTAACATTTTTTTATAAAAAACACATTCTTAACAATTTTTTTATAAAATGTGTTTTTTTATAAAAAATTGTTAAGAGTTTGTTTTTATAAAAAAATTGTTATAGTTTTATGGTTTTATGTTTGAATGTGATATTTGAATGTTATAATGTGTATGTTGTTATAGTGTGTTTTTTCATATAAAAATTGTTAAGAGTGTTTTTTTATAAAAAAAATTGTTAAAAGTGTGTTTTTATAAAAAAAAAACACATTTTAACAATTTTTTTTATAAAAACACACTTTTAACAATTTTTTATAAAAAAACACTCTTAACAATTTTATATGAAAAAACACACTCTAACAACATACACATTATAACATACAAATATCACATTCAAACATAAAACCATAAAACTATAACAATTTTTTTATAAAAACACACTCTTAACAATTTTTTATAAAAAAACACATTTTTAACAATTTTTTTATAAAAACTGTTTTTGAAAAAAAAAATAACAATTTTTTTATAAAAAAACACATTATAAAAACCATAAAACTATAACAATTTTTTATAAAAACACTCTTAACAATTTTTTATAAAAACACACTGTTTTTATAAAAAATTGTTAAGGGTGTGTTTTTATAAAAAATTGTTAAGAGTGTGTTTTTATAAAAAAAACATTGTTAACAATTTTTTTTTATAAAAACTCACTCTTAACAATTTTTTTATAAAAGAACACTCTTAACAATTTTTTTTTATGAAAAAACACACTATAACAACATACACATTATAACATACAAATATCACATTCAAACATAAAACCATACATATCATGTTAAACATACAACATATTCAAACATAAGTTATTAACACTATAACAACCTACAAATCATATATCTTAACTTAAAATAACATACAAAAAATAACAAAAAAACATAAGGAAAACATACCACAGAGGTAATACGAGACATCTTCACAAAACCCGAACGCGTATTCCACAGGACAAAATTGAGAGAGTGGGAGAAAATTGAGAGAGTTTGATTAAAAATTGAGAGAGTGATTAAAAAAATGAGAGTGGCCGGTTTTTGGTCCCCCCTTATATAGTGCGGCCGAAGTAACATTTAGGGTTTAGGGTTCGTCAAAGTGATTTTAGGGTTAACCCTGTGCCGACACGTGGCACAGGAGCCCGCGATCGCGGGGGGTCAAAGAAAGTCAAACGCGGGCAGGGACCAAAACTGCACACGCGGGCATTCTTGAGGGGGGGAAGCTGGACCGCGGGCATTCTTGAGGGACCAACGCGGGCAAAGTGGGCAAACTTTGGACACGTGTAGCCCGCGATCGCGGGGGTCAACGAGAGTCAAACGCGGGCAGGGACCAAAACTGCACACGCGGGCATTCTTGAGGGGGGAAAGCTGGACCGCGGGCATTCTTGAGGGACCAACGCGGGCAAAGTGGGCAAATTTTGGTGACACGTGGCCTGGAGCCCGCGATCGCGGGCTCTATCGCGGATGTTTGGGGTATTTTTGTAACATGGGAGAGATTTGGGGTATTTCAGTAACACTTGGTTTGACTTAGGGTATTTTAATTAATTTCCCTTAATTTTTTATATTAATTTTTGTAATAAATGTTCAATTCTTCTTGTTTTATATTTATTTTATTTTAGGACATCCACAATGGTCAAATATATTGAATGACTTGATAGAATAAGAAAATATAAAATTTATTTGGGCCCACCATAAATGTACACTCTCTTTCTTAGGCTATGCGTAACGCCTGAGGGCTCGGCTCTGGCTCGGGCTCCTGCGGGCTGTGGTACGCCCCTTGCGGGCTTGGGGCTCGGGCTGCAGGTTTGAAAACCCGAGAAACCCGATGGTTTTTCCTTTTTTTTAAAAATTTTTTTGTTAAATAATTTGAAAGGAGCCGTTGACAACGGCTATTTTTAAATTTTTTTTTCCAATTTAATCACACTATATATATAATTCTAAAACCCATTTTATTTTTCATACAAAACAACTCTCTTATTCTCTCATTCTCTTCCATTCTCTATATTTTAAACAATATGGATTCGCCACAACCCGGTTCACCGACCGCATCATCATCATCCGTAGACACCGACGAGTTGTTGAATCTACAAAGGGAAGTTTTTCGACAGGCTGCACAATGGATTTATGGTAGCACCGCCTCATCGTCAACAAGAGAGAGGGCCGCGAACATAGAAAGAGGTCGAGTAGCTGCAAACGAGCGGCTTATGCGGGACTACTTTGGCAACAACCCGGTTTATACACCGGATATGTTTAGGCGGCGGTTCAGGATGAGCAGACAACTATTCGAACGAATAGTTGAAGATTTAGAAGGAGAGTATCCGTATTTTACACTTCGGTTGGACGGCAGACACAAACAAGGTTTTTCTCCGATACAAAAGTGTATTTCCGCTATTCGGCAATTGGCGTATGGAGTAGCTGCTGACGCACTTGACGAGTACTTGAGGATGGGAGACAAAACGTCACGAGATTGTCTGCACGCATTCTGCACATGTATTATTGAACTGTATGGTCAAAAATATTTACGCAAGCCTACTTTTATTGATATTCAGAAGTTGTACGCCGCGCATGAAGCTAAACACGGATTTCCCGGCATGCTCGGAAGCATAGACTGTACTCACTGGGCGTGGGCAAATTGTCCGGTAGCATGGCGAGGTCAATTCATGAGAGGTGATCATGAGCACCCGACAATCATGCTAGAAGCAGTGGCCTCTCAAGATCTATGGATCTGGCACGCATACTTTGGTGTTGCCGGTTCCAACAACGACATCAATGTTCTCAATCAGTCGCCCATCTTGAACGATGTATATGATGGAAAAACACCCGACTGCCCTTTTGAGGTGAATGGAGCCACCTACGAGCACGGATATTATCTAGCGGATGGGATATATCCGGAATGGGCTACTTTCGTAAAATCATTTACGTGCCCACATGACCCTAAACGACAAAAGTTCAAGTCCGCGCAAGAATCGGCACGTAAAGATGTTGAACGAGCTTTTGGCGTGCTTAAACAACGTTGGCATATACTTCATAACCCGGCACGCGGATGGGAACCGACAAGATTGGCAAACATTATGTACGCTTGTGTCATATTACACAATATGATACTCGAAGACGAATACCATGCTATTTGTGGTGGCGATGAAAACGACCTTTTCACGATATCGAAACCCAAATCAGTGAGGAACAACGCGCGGCAAATGTTCGAGAAGTCAAAAACCGGGGCACTCATAATAACCTTCGGTCGGATTTGGTCGAACATATTTGGCGTATCCAAGTTCCCAACAATGACGACGAGTAGATTTTTAATATTTTGTAATTTTTAAATTTATTTTGTAATTTTTATTTTTAATGAATGATATGAATTTTTATTTTTATTATTTATCTTATTTTTATTTATTAAAAAATATATAAATATTTTTATGTTGTTAAATAATTAAATGTATAAATAAAAGAATTAAAAAAATGAGGTGGCAAGAGGGCTTGAGGGTAGCGCTACGGGTCTTTAGGGCTTGAGGAGAGGGTTAGGAGAGAGGGTAGCGCTACGGGTCTTTAGGGCTTGAGGAGAGGGTTAGGAGAAAAGCTGATGTGACGCTGATGTGGCATTGAGGGCTTGCGGTACTCATGGCCTTATGCCTCTCACAAACAAATTGTCAAACGCTTGAGCCTCACCAAGTCTTTGATGAGTAAACCCATCATCAAGTCCATACTCCAATGGTCAACCCATCCTCAAGTTATTCTTCAAGTCTTTAAAGCTTGGCCATTGGATGCTCTTATAAACAAAATTTCAGGCTATCTGATGATATCGGTTGACTTGATTTGATATTTTTCCACATAATAAAAAAATTACAATATATAAACTCACCAAACAGTCATTTTTGATAAATTTTTTTCAAGAAATAACCATTTAAAAAACAATTTTTGTCAAATATGTCTAGTTTGTTTATTTTTCCAATACAATATCACTTGACAACTTATCATCTACCTCGTTCATAGTTACAAGATCTATTGTTTACCAATCAAAATAAGTAAGAAATAGGAAGAGTTGAGCATTTGTAACATTAACCGAGGGAAAAGAAATTCTTTATTATAGTAACTAGGAATCGAAGCATAGTCGCTGGTGGATCGTCATGGAAAAGGAGGAGAAAGTTTAATTTTTCTTCAGATTTTACAACGACGAGTATGTTTAAGAAAAAGATAAAGGGGTGTGGATAAACTGTAGAATATGGAGACCAAAAATATTTTCATTCAATTCCCATTCCGGGGAATATACAATCAAAATCAACGCTTAAGAGTCTATCATGTAAGCTACATTGTACATGACTTTGAAACTCGTGAATCGTGATTGATGTAGCTTACAGAGTCACATGTATTTCAGTACACAACATGCGACATCAGTCTTAAATTTGAGTTCGATTGGGAAGATGCATACACAGTCAATGGCTATACCAACAACCAGGTCATTTATTTGTACTCAAACTAGACCCTTAGGTGGCGTTTGGTTCACTGGAAAGTAATGGAATCTGGTGGAATTGGAATGTAACATTCCATTGACCAGATTCCATTCCAGTGTTTGGTTCAATCTTTTGTAGTATGGAATGTTAAATTTTCCATTGAATTCCAATTTTTATGTTTTTAACATTCCATCACATATAGCTGGGATTTCAAAGGAATGGAATGTTTGATTTTTTTATTCCAAAAATACCCCTTGAACAACCCAGCAAGAAATCGATATCAGTGACAACAACCACCCATCCAAATCGATTTCACCCCCACAGCGCCGACCTGCACCCCTCACGATCACTTTCAGACCACAGGCAGAACTCCATCCCCATCGCCGGCGACGACTCCGGCCGCCATCATCCCCATCGTCGAATTCAGACCTGCAACCAACCATTCACCATCTCTCATTCCCGATTCTTCACGGCAGTAAAACCAACCACCATCACCACAACGGCCCCTCTCTCTCTGTCGTCTCTCTCCACAGACCACACCGCCGACCACAACATCCCCATCGCACCTGCAAGTCTCTCCATCTACTTTCGATTTCTCAATCGAATCCCACCTCTTCCTCTCAATTTCCTTCACGGCAACAGTATAAACATTGATTTCCACAGTCGTACAAACTGCCATCTCCCTCTCAACCTTACGATGTTAAGGTTTTCTTGCTATCGATTTTCCTGTTCAATTTTACCATACGATTCATTGTGTGGATGAGATTGGTTTCCAGATTTATTTTTCATGTGGGTCTATATATTCATTTGTAATTTAGTGACTATTTTATTAAAACGTTTTTTTTTGAAAAAAACAATTAAAATTATCAAAAGGGTATTTTGGTCATTTACCAAAATTTCATTCCAATTCTAAAGCTACATTCTGTGAACCAAAACAGATTCCAATTCCTTTAACAGATTCCATTCCAATTCTGTCAACCAAACAGCTGGTCAAACCTGACAACATTCCATTCCAATTCCTTTAAAGTCAAATTCATTTGACAGATTCTATTCCATCCAAAAACATTTTGCGAACCAAACGCCCCCTTAAGAGCATCTCCAACATCTATGCTATATTTTTTCAAAAATAGAGTATCAAAAGTCAAAATCTCTAAAAAAGCTTTCTTCCAACTCCAACATCTATTCTATTTTAGAGATTGTAGTATTAATTAAAATATAAAAATAATCGATACATTAATAAAATATTATTTCTCTCTCCTTAACCTTTTAATTCAAATGTCTTTTATTGGTGGAAAGAATAAAGTATTATTTCTCTTTCCTCTTTTCTTTAATTTTAGCATACAAGAAAATTTATCTAAATTTGGAGATTTTACCTTTTCTCTCATTTTTTTTTCTATTTTAGCATACAAGATAGCATAGCTGTTGGAGCAAAAAATTGTTAAAATCCCTATTTTCTATTTTAGCATAGCTGTTGGAGATGTTCTTAAAGGTCTAGTTTGAGTACAAATAAATGACCTGGTCTAGTATAACAATGTGTTCTCAATTTTGGGAAGATATATTCAGAAAGGAAAGCGAGAGAAAATAATTTTTTATGTGTGCTTTGAAAGAGAAGGTAAGTAGCGGGAATAAAACAAATTTTCATGTTCTTGAATTCGAGAGAGGAAATAAAATATGTCCTTTTACAAATATACCATTTATATTTGTTTTGATGGTGCTAATTTAATTGGTAGTTTTGTAATTTTACTAATTGTTCAAAAATAACCATCATCGAACGTGTAGCTTAATTGGCAAAGGGACAAGACGACTCTACTCAAATACACAACAAGTTCAAATTCGAGTCGTCTAACCTCAGTTGTTGACTCAGCTCTGAAATGCCTTCTCACATGTGGTTCCTAGACGACAGATTTCATGTGGGACATATCAAAGCTTAAATACACAACAGGTTGAAGTTTGAATCCGCTAACATAAATTGTTGACCCAGCTTTGAAATGCCTTCTTACATATATTTCTTAAAGGTAGGATTTTACATGAGACCAATCGAAATTACCGTTAATTAACGTTTTACCAGGGCCGTTCCTGACATTTTGTAGGCCCTGAACGAGATGTAAAAATGGGCCCCTGTTAAGTACGGATTTTTTTTCAATATATTGTTTATATCATAAAAAATAACATGAACTCCAGAAATACTAATTTATATAATACTTTTTCCCCGGTCTTCCTCACACAACATCAATCAATAGTTATTTCTAATAATTTATCTACCATATCATTATTACATAATATCGTCAATCCGTTTCACCATCAAAGACATCTAATGATGGTGAAGGATCGCGTGAGAAGTTAAAGTTATCGTGAGAAGCGTGAGAAGTGGATCTAAAACGTTGACCACTTTTAGTCAAATGCCCTCCCATGAATTGCGACTTAAAATGGAATTGATTAGGTGCATCTCGGTACATGTTATCTTGGTGCATCTCATCGTAATGTGCATCAATTTCTCATTCAACGGTTGATAACCACTTCTCACGTTTCTCACGTTAACCTCAACTTCTCACCAAAACCCATCCTCTTATGATATACCTTTAATATATTGACTGAAATCATTTGAGGTCACTATGTTAATAATTCAGAGTAACACTGAGTAAATCAACATAATCAGTTGAGTATCACATGTTATCTGATGTTAATGGTTTTCATCACCATTTTAACTTTTAGAGTTGAAATCAACTTTTTAAGAACCATCAATCTTAGAATCAAAAGTACATGTTGGTTATAGTTTGAAATCTTATTCTTGTTTTAGGGTTAATATAGTACTTAAGATTCATGTACTCAATATTATGTAGTAAGATAGGAGTTATAGAGTTATATTATGTTGGTAATTATTTTCAAAAAATAGGAGTTTTCTTAGTTAATAACAAAAATATACTATATTTTAACACAAAAACAAATTTCATTCGGATGTAATAAAAAAAAGTATATGTAAGATGAGTAATGAAGCATATATATAAATGCTTCTATACAAAAATAGTATTTAGATATTAGTATTAGATAAAAAAAACTTAGAAAAATAATAACCAATAATATAAAATGAAAAACCAATTAACTTTTTACAAACTTTATTGTCTAATGCAATTAACTAATACATTTTTGGGCCCTTAATATAATGCAAAATTCTTTTTAGGTCCTATTGCATATTTTTTTTTGTTTTTTTATTTACAAATTTTTTAACTACTACTATCATACTATGTAGTATATATATATATATATATATATAAAATCTTTGGGCCCCTATTTTCTTTGGACCCTGGGTGTACGCCCGGCCCGGCCCGCCCTCCCCCAGGGACGGCTAAGCGTATTGCGTTTTACTAAAACAAATGACCACACCTTGCAAGAATAAGGTGTCGAATGGGAAAAAATCACCTATCCTAACTCTCCCTATACCTTCCCTACCCAACCACTAATATATTGACACCTAATCAACTTCTAAATTAATTAATTAATCAATTTTAAATTTGTTAACCCCACGTTTGGGCTCGTTAACCCCCATTTCACCAAACACTCCCATTCCCCCAAACACCCTCCACTTCTTCCACACTCTCTCTCTTTAAAATTTATTCCATTTAACATTTACTTTAAACTATCTTTTTCAAATTTTTAATTAAGTTAACAATATTTTGTTAGAGATTTCAAAAATAAATGTATTTTTTGAAAATTGAGAGAGAATATATATAATTTTATATAAAATATTTTTTTCAATAAATATACTCTCTTATTTCCTTTTTTTTAAATTACCCATATTTATAAAAAAAATCAAATAATAAGTAAATCATTCCTAAATAAAATATATTTTATGAATAATGCACCATTAATCTTTTACTTTTTGAATGATAACTATCTTTTTAAATACTTTTACTTTTCTATCTATCATCCGTCATTTTATCCTCAAATTCTCTTCTTTTTCTTCTAGTTTTTCTTTTATGTTCTTGTGTTTTCTCATAAAAGACCACATATCAAGTAAGCATATGATATTTCTATAATGAATGTTAATCATTGAAAATTTGTTTATTTATTCTAAAAAATAGAAAATTGTACATATTATTCATTAAAATTAATCAAAAGAGCCGTAAACCAATGCAACAATGCAACACATTTAGAACGTCAAATATTACCAATATCAAATGTAATAATTAAATGACAATCATATCAACCAATTTAACACTATTAACAAACATTTGTCACAATAATTAAATTCAAAACATGTCAAGTCATTTAACATGTCAAATATTTGACATAATAATCAAATTTCATGTCAACATTATCGCTTTGAGAAATCACTAATGTCACTAAGCCAAATCATTAAATTCCTTGAAAAATTGGCTACCTTCATATCGAGTGGATGTAGACTCCGCTTGCAAGAGTAATTTTGTCATGCTTGTTCTTGTACTTGGATTTTCATGTGTCAATCCAAACTGTGGAAATATATGTACATACATCATCAATTTATAAACATAACTCTTGGAAAAATAATAGTACGAAATATAATATATTACATGGTTTGGTGTCGTGGAATATGACAAATCTGGTTGAGAAAATGGGATATAACCATTGACTTGATCGTTGTCATTAAAGCCTTGTGAAACCTACGAAATTAAATATATAATTTAATATTGTCGATCATTATAATTGAAAACGTAAAGTTAATAAATAAAATAAAATAAAGTCGAACCTCTTGTGTAGACAATTTCTTCTTGAAACTCTTTTCTTACGAGACATCTCAAGAGCATTCTTTGGACGCAAAGAGCTACCGCGCAATCTCTTGTTATTTGTTTTTATACCTTTTACTGTTGTATTGATTTCACTAGTAGCCTTAGTCTTCTTGTCACCTTCAACTCTCTCTTCTCTCAAACATGCATCAACATCACTCCAAACTCTTTTCAAGCCATCTCTAGCAACTTTATATGCTTTTTCCATTTCTGATGCTCTTGTTACTATATGAGTGTAAGATCTGGACAAATCTTGATATCGTAGTGCCAAACATGCTTTAGGATCATCACCGTGTTTAATCTCAAATGAACTAGTTGTAACTCCCATCTTAGCATGCTTTGTCCACCTTGTTAAAATGTACTGAGAAGGTATTTTCACGACATTACGAAAAGAAAACACCTTAAGAATATGTGAGCACAATATTCCTGCAAACTCAAACTTTTTGCAACTACATATCACGATATTGCCTGATAACTCATATTTAACTGTGTGGTGGAAATGCTTACCATTAGGAGTAAGTTTATACTCTTCCATTGTTGCTCCTAGCCCAGTACAAAGTTGTATAGCACAATTATAAGCCTTTGAAAACTCAACTTCAAACATTCTCAACACTGCAGGTGTATACAAAGTTGCTGCATGGTTCAAGATTTCAATAGGAAGGGATGGCGCTAAATTACGTTGACTTACTCTAAAGTCCGCTTTTAGCTCTTCATAACGACGATCCACAATCAACCTTTCAAAATGTTCTAAAAAACGCAACATTGAGTGTTGATAGCTAACATACTTTTTAAGATGACTATTCATGCTTTCACTTCGTTGAGTAGTAGTCATATTTGCACAAAACGTCTCCCTTCCATATACCAGAGCCCATTTTTCCTTCAACTTAAATTGTTGAGCCAACCAATCATTACTTTCAAGACTATATTTCCTAAGCATGTTCCTCCAAGCCTCTATGAATTCACCTTCTTCATCATATTCATATATACAATTTCCAAAATCATATGCAAATTCACGAAATCTTTCAAAAACACTACTCAAGTGTTTTGCGGCATTTTGATACATATGCCAAATACATAATCGATGATAAGTTTCAGGCCACTGTGATCTTATTGCTTTTGCCATTGCTGCATCTTGATCAGTTAGAATTGTTTTTGGTTTTTTCCCCGACATTGCTGCTACAAAAGTGTTGAATAACCATATAAATGTTTCGGCAGTTTCATCATATAGCAATGCAGCTCCAAATATAGTGGTTTGCTTATGATGATTTACCCCAACAAACATAGCAAACGGCCGACAATCATTAATTTTTCTATAGGTTGTGTCAAAGCAAACAACATCACCGAAGTTATAATATGATTCCTTCATTTGTGCATCGGCCCAAAAAATATTTGTTATCAAATCATCTTTATCCGTCTGTAAAGCATAAAAAATTAGGATCATTTGACTTCTTTTCTTGAAGATATTCAAGAACACCACCTGTATACCCTACACACATTTGAATTGTTCTTTTGGTGCGTAAATAGTTTCGACAGTCATCTAAAATAAATCCTAGATTTGCATGTCCACCTGCTCGTTTAATCATTAGTTCCATACCAGCTTTAGGAGCAATTCCTGAATTCTCAACCAATACAATTTCAGATGCTTGAGCATGAGTTATTTTCCTTTGTGACCTGTGTAAGTGGCTCATATTGACACTTGCAGTCACATGTGTATGCTCTGCAATGAAGTCAACAACTTTATATTTTCCACATTCATGAAGTTTTATCTTCATCCTCGCCAAACAACCAAACCTTGTTTGAGCACGATGACATCTCACATTATCATACCGTTTATCTTTTTTACGAAAGCCTTCACATGAGCAACAAAAGGTTCTACTTTTCATTTTTCCATCTTTATTATCTTTCTGTCCTTTGCTTCTTCGTATACTAAAGCCAACTTTATAAGCATAAAGATTATAAAAATCATAAGCTTGTTCTTCGGTTTCAAACTCCAAACTAACCTTTGGTATATCTTCGTCAAGGATGTTGGAATGAATTTGTTTTATGTCCATTGCATCATCAACCGGAACTTCTTGGTCTTCAATAAACGTATTGTTGGATTGACTGTAATACCCCGGGTAAGTCCGTTAGTTAAATTCCCTTTTTCCGTTAAATAAAGTTAAATTTAAAGTTAGATGTTTAGGGTATGTTTGGAATAATTATAAGTTTAGGGGTGTTTGGGTTATATGTGAGAAGTTCAAGGTTCAAATGGTAAGATTTGGGTTGATATTACCTCATCAACCTCAGATGTTATTCAGATACCTAAAATTAGAAAGAGTGAGAGTTGTGCGGGAGTTTGGAGGCGAAGAAAGCGAAAGAAGAAAGTTACGGTCTGAGCATCAATCGACTGGGTTGAATTCGATTTTGAGGTAATCTCTTTGGTCTTTTATGTTAGTAATCATCTTTAGACAGTTTCTATCGGATTAGAATGGTTAGATTGAAGTTATATAGGTTTAATTTGAACCTGGGTAAAATTGGAACCGACTGTGTTCTTAAAACTCCCGGTGAAAACCCGGTATATTCGACTCCCGGCCAGTGTAATTGTGATCTTACAGGTACATGTTTGAATTGGAATACCTTGTTATATGGGGTATGTGCTTATTTGTATATTAACCCTGTTTAAATCTACAGAATGGCAAGCGGTACAAGAAATTCGAATCGAGGAGGAGGAAGAAATCCAAACAGAACTAATCCGTTGGTAGGAACAGGGGACAGGGGAGGCAGAACAGGGGGCAGAGTTGGGGGTAGAATTGGAGGTAGAGCTGGAGGTCGAGCCGGAGGCAAAACCCAACCAAATAGTACGAATTTCATTACCAGGGCTAATCTAATGGCAGAAATGGGAAGATTACAATCCAACATTCAAGCTATGTTCAATCAAGCTCATAATACTGAAACGGAAGAACCAGATCCTGCACACGAAGAAGAGATGCCAATCACCCCTACGGTCTTACCGGTAATGAGAAAATGTGATTACAAGATGTTTCTTAGCTGCAAGCCTCCTACGTTTTCAGGGGATCGGGATCCAGTGAAGGCAATGAGATGGATGAAGGAAGTTGAAGCCATTTTCAAAACAAGCAAGTGTGCGGATGAAGATAGAGTATTGTACGGAGCAACCATGCTAAAAGGAGATGCATTGTATTGGTGGGAATCCTTTATTCATTCTAAAGGATCTGACGTTTATTCTACCCTCTCATGGGAAGAATTTGTGGTAGCCTACAGGGAACAATTTTGTCCCCAAGCAGCCGTTAAACAATTGGAAGGAGAATTCATGAATTTGCAACAAGGAAACTTATCCGTTCGAGACTATACCGCTAGCTTTTTGGAAAAGTCTCGATTTGCAGAATATTATGTTGCTACGGAGGCAATGAAGACAGAAAGGTTTATCTTTGGGTTGAACTCAGAAGTCAGAATGTTAGTGACTGCAAAAGGACCCGATACCTTCTCGGCTGCAGTTAATGCCGCGGAGAATGTGGAACGAGATATTAGAAGAGATGCTGGGGATAAGAGTATCGGAAAGAGAAAGTGGGAAGGACCATAATACGATCCGAAGAAGTCCTGATTTCAGAGGTATGATAACCGCCCGCCTTTTCGACCAGCGGAAAGACCATGTCCGAAGTGCAACCGTGTCCATCAAGGGAATTGCCAAAGTGATTTACGAGCATGTTATAAGTGTGGAAAGACTGGACACGTCATCAAGGATTGTAGGGTAATGCGGTTATGTTTCTTATGCAATTCTCCGGATCATCTTCAGTCAAACTGTCCACGAGGGAGGATACAGCAGGGTGGGTCATCAGGCAGGCCAGCGATTGTTAAACCAGTAGTACCAAGGCTGGAACCGCCAGTAACCAGGGGTCGCGCATTTCAGATGACTGAGAAAGAAGTGGAGGAAACTCCGGATGTGGTCACAGGTACATTTTTGATAAACTCTACGCGTGCTAAGGTGTTATTTGATTCCGGTGCAAACCGATCGTTTGTGTCTCCTACATTTGCTGCTTGTCTGTGTTTGAAACCTAAAATGTTAGAAAATGCTCTATTAGTAGATACTGCAAATGACAACCAAGTGTCGGTTAGTGAAGTATTTGATGGTTGTGTGATTAATATAGAGGGGTGTGGAGTGCCTATACAGTTGTTTCCTATAACTTTAATAGAGTTTGATGTAGTAGTGGGAATGGACTGGTTAGCCGAGAATCAGGCTAATATAGTGTGTGATAAGAAGATAATAAATGTTGTATTGCCTGAGAGGGGACCGGTAGTGATTTATGGTGATCGTAGGAATCATCAGTCTTGTCTTATATCGCTAGTGAAAGCACGTAGGTGTGTTAATAAGGGTTGTCAAAGTTACTTGGCCTACGTGATAGATGTTAAGCCGGAAAAGAATAGGATGGAAGATATTCCTATCGTTAGTGAATTTCCTGAAGTATTCCCTGAAGACTTGAATAGTCTTCCGCCCGTTAGACAAGTAGAATTCGGTATAGACCTGATTCCTGGAGCCACTCCTGTAGCCCGTGCACCGTATCGTTTGGCACCTCCAGAGATGAAAGAGATGATGGCACAATTACAAGACCTATCCGACAAAGGCTTCATTAGACCTAGTTCTTCGCCGTGGGGAGCACCAGTGTTGTTTGTGAAAAAGAAAGATGGGTCGATGAGAATGTGTGTTGACTACCGAGAGTTGAATAAGCGCACGATAAAGAACAAGTATCCGCTACCCCGAATTGATGACCTCTTTGATCAGTTAGTTGGAGCTTGCTATTTCTCTAAGATTGATCTAAGGTCCGGTTATCACCAGTTGAAAGTTAAGGAAGAAGACGTGTTAAAAACTGCTTTTCGAACGAGGTATGGCCATCATGAATTTTTAGTGATGCCGTTTGGATTGACGAACGCTCCAGCTGCTTTTATGGATTTAATGAATCGGGTATGTAAGCCGTATCTCGATAAATTTGTAATTGTGTTTATCGATGATATCCTTATCTATTCTCAATCCAAGGAAGAACACGCGCAGCATCTTCGTTTGATTCTAGAGCTGCTGAAGGAGGAAAAGTTGTATGCAAAATTTTCGAAATGTGAATTCTGGCTACGGAAAGTACAATTTCTGGGGCACATGGTTTTTGAGAAAGGTATACAAGTCGATCCGATGAAAGTAGAAGCAGTTGAAAAGTGGGAACAACCGAAGACGGCAACAGAAGTGCGTAGTTTTCTGGGTTTAGCCGGCTACTATCGGAAATTCATAAAAGACTTCTCTCGTATCGCAACGCCTTTGACCAAGCTGACCCGGAAGAATTTGAAGTTTGAATGGAAAGCAGAACAGGACGAGGCATTCCGTATATTGAAAGAGAAACTGTGCAGCGCGCCGATTTTATCACTACCTGAAGGTTCGGAAGACTTTGTGGTTTAGAGTGATGCGTCCAAATTAGGATTGGGATGTGTGCTTATGCAGCGTGGGAAAGTTATTGCTTATGCTTCTCGACAATTAAAGGATCATGAAAGACAGTACCCTACGCACGATATGGAACTTGCAGCAGTCGTCTTTGCGTTAAAGATTTGGAGGCATTATCTATATGGTTCCAAATGTCAGATTTATACCGATCACAAGAGTCTCCAACACCTCTTTGATCAGAAGGAACTAAATATGAGACAAAGGAGATGGCTAGAATTGTTGAACGATTACGACTGTGAAATCCTTTATCACCCAGGAAAAGAAAATGTGGTAGCTGATGCTTTGAGTCGTCAAGAAAGGGGTGGAACAATAAAAGTTATTTCGCTACGAAGTGAGCTTCTACCCAACATATTTGACGAACTGCAGAAGTGTCAAATGGAGGCTTATCAGGATGAACATTTGAAATCAGAACGGTTAGTGGGGATGTCAGCATTGTTAATAAAAGATGATCGGGGGTTATGTGTCTGGGAAACAGAGTGTGGGTACCTCGATTGGGTGGGTTACGTGATCGTGTTTTACAAGAAGCTCATCAATCCCGTTTCTCTATTCACCCATGTACAAACAAGATGTATAAAGACTTAAAACAATTCTATTGGTGGCCGGGGATAAAAAGGGGGATTGCTCAGTATGTGGAAAGATGTGATACTTGTAAGAAAGTAAAGATCGAACACCAAAAGCCATTTGGTCAACTACAACGGCTAGAAATACCTATGTGGAAGTGGGAGCAGATTACCACAGATTTCATCACGAAGCTACCAAGGACTCCGAAGGGATTTGATTCTATTTGGGTGATCGTCGACAGATTGACAAAGTCTGCACACTTCCTACCGATTAAGGAAACCGATTCGATGGAGCGATTAGCTAAGTTGTACATTGGTGAAATAGTAACTCGACATGGAGTTCCAATCTCGATCATTTCTGATCGTGATAGTCGTTTTACTTCAAGGTTTTGGAGAAGTTTTCAAAGGGAAATGGGGACTCAGATAAAGTTAAGTACAGCGTATCACCCTCAAACAGATGGGCAGAGTGAACGAACAATTCAGACCTTAGAAAATATGCTCTGGGCTTGCATTGTTGATTTTGGGGGATCGTGGGATAAGCATTTACCGTTGATTGAATTCGCTTACAACAACAGTTATCATTCCAGCATACAAGCGGCACCGTTCGAAGTACTGTATGGTAGAAAATGCCGAACGCCACTGTGTTGGAACGAAGTGGGAGAGAAACAGTTAGCGGGGCCGGAAATAGTTCAGCTAACCGCCGATAAGGTTACTCATATTCGAGAAAGGTTGAAAGTGGCTCAAGATAGACAGAAGAGCTATGCTGACCGCCGTCGAAAGCCATTGGAATTTCAAGTTGGGGATTTCATAATGTTAAAGGTTTCGCCGTGGAAAGGAGTCATCAGATTTGGAAGACAAGGTAAACTTAGCCCAAGGTATATCAGACCGTTTGCAATAACAAAAAGGATCGGTGAAGTGGCTTACCGATTAGATCTTCCTCCAGAATTGAGCAGGATTCATAATGCATTTCACGTATCGAACTTCCGAAAGTGTTTGGTTACTCCAGATCAGTCGGTCTACCTACCAGAAATACAAGTCGATGAAAGACTGAACTATGTGGAAGAGCCGGAAGCTATAGTTGATCATAAAGTTAAAGTGCTACGGAATAAGGAGATCAGGCAAGTGAAAGTTCAGTGGAGACATCATAGAGGTCAAGATGCTACGTGGGAATCCGAATCCAAAATGAGAGCCAAATACCCTCATCTTTTTGCTTAACTAAATTCCGGGACGGAATTCTTTTTAAGGGGGAGATGATGTAATACCCCGGGTAAGTCCGTTAGTTAAATTCCCTTTTTCCGTTAAATAAAGTTAAATTTAAAGTTAGATGTTTAGGGTATGTTTGGAATAATTATAAGTTTAGGGGTGTTTGGGTTATATGTGAGAAGTTCAAGGTTCAAATGGTAAGATTTGGGTTGATATTACCTCATCAACCTCAGATGTTATTCAGATACCTAAAATTAGAAAGAGTGAGAGTTGTGCGGGAGTTTGGAGGCGAAGAAAGCGAAAGAAGAAAGTTACGGTCTGAGCATCAATCGACTGGGTTGAATTCGATTTTGAGGTAAGCTCTTTGGTCTTTTATGATAGTAATCATCTTTAGACAGTTTCTATCGGATTAGAATGGTTACATTGAAGTTATATAGGTTTAATTTGAACCTGGGTAAAATTGGAACCGACTGTGTGTAACACCCCGCTTACCACGACACAATATTGTCCGCTTTGCCCCACTGGCTCACGGCTTTGTTCTTGGCGACCTGGCGAGGACTTCCCAGGGGGTCACCCATCCTGGTACTACTCCCACCCAAGCACGCTTAACCACAGAGTTCCCAAGGAACCCGCATGCTTGTGGACCCAAAACGCGTTGTGTCTGGTAAGACCAAGGTTTACTAATATACCCAGCATCTCTCCTGTCCACGGCCGATGTGGGATATGCCTAAGGTGTTACACACCCCCCCCCTTAGGGACTCATCGTCCTCGATGAGGTTTGCCCCACCATCCCGAACGGCACAGGAGTGGCTCTGATGTGTAACACCTTAGGCATATCCTACATCGGCCGTGGACAGGAGAGATGCTGGGTATATTAGTAAACCTTGGCCTTACCAGACACAACGCGTTTTGGGGCCACAAGCATGCGGGTTCCTTGGGAACTCTGTGGTTAAGCGTGCTTGGGTGGGAGTAGTACCAGGATGGGTGACCTCCTGGGAAGTCCTTGCCAGGTCGCCAAGAACAAAGCCGTGAGCCAGTGGGGCAAAGCGGACAATATTGTGTCGTGGTAAGCGGGGTGTTACAAATGGTATCAGAGCCGGTCACCGGGTCGATGTGTCAGCGAGGACGCTGATCCCACTTAGGTGGGTGGATTGTGAGATCCCACATCGGCTAGGAGGGGGAACGAAGTCCTCCTTATAAGGGTGGATGGATACCTTCCTTGCATGAGGCCTTTTGCCTGTCACAGGGTGCGGTCTGGGTGCGTCCCGCGTATGCGTGTGCGGGCAGGAACAAAACCGTGAGTGGTACCGACATGCTGTTATGCAGAGGGTATGCGCAAAGCGGACAATATCATGTACGGTGGACTGGGGATGTTATAGAATGGTATCAGAGCCACTCCTGTGCCGTTCGGGATGGTGGGGCAAACCTCATCGAGGACGATGAGTCCCTAAGGGGGGGTGTGTGTAACACCTTAGGCATATCCCACATCGGCCGTGGACAGGAGAGATGCTGAGTATATTAGTAAACCTTGGCCTTACCAGACACAACGCGTTTTGGGGCCACAAGCATGCGGGTTCCTTGGGAACTCTGTGGTTAAGCGTGCTTGGGTGGGAGTAGTACCAGGATGGGTGACCTCCTGGGAAGTCCTTGCCAGGTCGCCAAGAACAAAGCCGTGAGCCAGTGGGGCAAATCGGACAATATTGTGTCGTGGTAAGCGGGGTGTTACAAATGGTATCAGAGCCGGTCACCGGGTCGATGTGTCAGCGAGGACGCTGATCCCACTTAGGTGGGTGGATTGTGAGATCCCACATCGGCTAGGAGGGGGAACGAAGTCCTCCTTATAAGGGTGGATGGATACCTTCCTTGCATGAGGCCTTTTGCCTGTCACAGGGTGCGGTCTGGGTGCGTCCCGCGTATGCGTGTGTGGGCAGGAACAAAACCGTGAGTGGTACCGACATGCTGTTATGCAGAGGGTATGCGCAAAGCGGACAATATCATGTACGGTGGACTGGGGATGTTATAGAATGGTATCAGAGCCACTCCTGTGCCGTTCGGGATGGTGGGGCAAACCTCATCGAGGACGATGAGTCCCTAAGGGGGGGTGTGTGTAACACCTTAGGCATATCCCACATCGGCCGTGGACAGGAGAGATGCTGAGTATATTAGTAAACCTTGGCCTTACCAGACACAACGCGTTTTGGGGCCACAAGCATGCGGGTTCCTTGGGAACTCTGTGGTTAAGCGTGCTTGGGTGGGAGTAGTACCAGGATGGGTGACCTCCTGGGAAGTCCTTGCCAGGTCGCCAAGAACAAAGCCGTGAGCCAGTGGGGCAAAGCGGACAATATTGTGTCGTGGTAAGCGGGGTGTTACACTGTGTTCTTAAAACTCCCGGTGAAAACCCGGTATATTCGACTCCCGGTGAAGTCCCGGTAGTGTGGACTTCCGGTGAAGTCCCGGTAGTATGGACTCCCGGTATAGCAGACTTCCGGTAGTGTGGACTCTCGGTATAGCAGACTTCCGGTAGTGTGGACTCCCGGTATAGCAGACTTCCGGCAGTGTGGACTCCCGGTATAGGAACTCCCGGTACTGTATAAATCCCGATACCCTGTGTAGTCCCGGTAGTGAGTTAAATACCAGTGTGAAATGGGACAGTTGAGGATGGGAAATTGTTAGGCTTTATGTATTTGGTTAGTAAAACGATGTGTGTATCTTAACTTATTTCAGATTCGGTGGAGTCGTGATAAGAGATAGGACCGTTTTGAAAGAAGCTTGCGAACGTGTGTAATAACCAAAACAGGTGAGTTTTATCGTGAAAACAATTTTTAACTGGAATACGTATATGTGTGGAATTGGGAATGGAATTGTTGATAATTATGTGTTGTGTGTGAATTATAATATAGAAGGTATTATGTTTACATGAGTATTATAAAGGTGTTATAATACGTAGGCCAGGTTTAAGACCGGTGTGTTTGGCTATAGAATCTGTATAGCGTTGTTTGGCTGTAGATGTTGTACAGTGTTGTATTTTATTAGTTGGCTTGCTACCACTAATATGGCCAGGAGGAAATGAGAAGGGAAGGTACATGACATGTGAGTTTAATTGGATTTATGTAATTATGTGGCGTGAGTTATTTGAATAAAGTTTATATAAATGGTTTGTAAACTAACAGGGGTTTCTCACTTAGACCATCAGGTCTAACCCTCATTTTGTTTTAAAAATATGTATTCCAGGTGGTGAATCGCGTAAGAGCAAGTAACTAGAGTAACCGATGGTCGACTTTTGTGAAGGACTTTAATATGAAGATTTTAGCTCGTTAGCAGTTGTATCACCATATTAAACGTTATGCGTGTATTTAGCACAACGTTGTAGTAGAATGTTTTCTTCTTTTTGTAAAAGACTTTGGGACCGAATTTGTATATGATGTTCTGTTTGTTATATCAATATTATGTTATGCTATGTGATTGGTTGTACATATGGGATATGGGATGTTACATTGACCTTCCACACTGTTTACATCAATATTCATCATCTTTAACAAAAAAGAAAAACAATTAGATACTAATTTCTACAATATGTTATCATCATTTACTATTTAATTGAAAAATATAATATGATTAAATTTATGCTTACTTGATATGTGGTCTTCTATGAGAAAACACAAGAACATAAAAGAAAAACTAGAAGAAAAAGAAGAGAATTTGAGGATAAAATGACGGATGATAGATAGAAAAGTAAAAGTATTTAAAAAGATAGTTATCATTCAAAAAGTAAAAGATTAATGGTGCATTATTCATAAAATATATTTTATTTAGGAATGATTTACTTATTATTTGATTTTTTTTATAAATATGGGTAATTTAAAAAAAAGAAATAAAAGAGTGTTGGAGAATAAATGAAACAGAACAACAATATAAGAGAAAGGAAATCTGTAATTCTCATTAATCATAAGCCCTTTATATAGGGATGAGTTACAAGTAGATAACTACGAGATATTTCAGTTCTAATCTATCTCTATCTCTATCTCTATCTCTATCGTCATATCCTTTAGACGATGGCACATTTATCCTACAACACTCCCCCTTGTGCCAAGTCAAAGGAGTGAAGGTGTACAATTGTTGCCTCGTTAAAACCTTACGCCAAAATAAAAACCCAGTGGGAAAAAATAAAAATATGACGAAGGAAAGAGTACAACGCACTAGCTTATTTCCAATACATAGACTTTTACTTTAGTCTAATTTTCTCTTAGATTTGTACATTAATCATGAGAGTTAGGAAAACATGATGGTATATAAATCGTTGCCTCACTAAAACCTTACACCAAGGAACAAAAACCCAATGGGAAAAATAAAACCTTGGTTGAAGGAAAGAGCACAACATACCAATATTACATATATAGTAGACTCCCCCTTTTGTCTACCACTCCCCCTGATTCGTGCATTAATCAAAGGAGGTTTAAAACATTTCCGTTTTAATACTTTCTACATGTTTCCCAAATATGGTTTTACGTATTGATTTGGTAAACAAAATGTCACATTTTCCTTGCATCTTATTCAATTCACTTGAATCTTGAGGATAATTGATTATATGAAAACTTAAGCAAAATATGCTTTGTGTTATAACCCTTGATATATCTTACTTTCATTTCTTCAATACATGATGCACTATTTCCATACATGCAAGTTGTATAGTGGTTAAACTCAAAATTACTAGCTCCTCTTATATGTGTAATGATAGTCCTTAACCATATACACTCTTGAATAGTCTCATGGAGAGTAAGATTGTTGATAATATAAGAAGATAGCTATTAAGGGTTTGCTTAGTTTACTTCCAAACAATCGACATGTTTCATATGATAATTCCTTATCCAGTTTGGGAACACCCTTTATATGAGTCAAACATATACTTAATATTAGCAAATATATACCAAGGCATTGTTTGGTGTTTTTCTGTAAGAGCCAGTACTTTTGCTGCTCACAATCTAAGTAGGTATTGAAGTTACATTATCAATCCATTTTTATCCGTAGGGAAATTATAAGCCCACGTCAATGGTGCCAAAAGATTAATTTGAAATCATTCCAATGACGTTGCGTTGGCGCTGAGCTAAATCTAGTTGACAATTTTAGTGAGAAGTACAATATACGGTCAAGTGTATTATGTTGAGTACAATAATGCGCCTATTGTACTTAGGTATGGAATTCCAGCTCCTAACACCTCTTCGTCCTCATCCTTTAGACGGAATGGATCTTTCCTTATATCCAACACTTTGACCGATCATGGGAGTGCTAATCGGATGCGCTTTGTCCATATTAGGTCGCCTGATCATTTTCTAGACATATGCGGATCGGTGGATTAATATTCCACAAACTCGGTGTCGTAGCTCAAGTATATAGATAAAACCAAGTTTTCCCACGATCTTTCATCTCAAATTCATATTTCAAGTAGCTTGTGTTTTCTCTTATTTCATCAAGAGTGTCTATTATGTTCATAACATCGACATATAGAGCTACTATGAAAATCTGGGACTTGTTTTCTTATATAAATACGCAAGGGCACAGTTCATCGTTCTTATTTATCATTTCCCAATCAAGTATTCACTTAGGCGGGTATACCACATCCGCATAGATTGCTTTAATCTATAAAGTGAGTGTTTCAATTTTATTGTAAACGCATTTCATGGTTTAGAGTTACTTGATATTGGTATAATGCCATCAAGCACTTTTATATCTCTGAATTTAGATCCCCATAGAGATATGTAGTAACTACATCGTTGAGCTGCAATTTCCAGTCCTTCGGAAACTACTTGGCTAATTAATAGCAGAACGTTCTCCATCACGAGAGAGTAAGTCTTATTGTGGTCAATCCAGTGCGTTGTGAGAAACCTTGCGCCAAAGGAGAGCATTATACATTAGGACTTTATTATTCTCGTTACGCTATCTGACAAAGACTCGGTTATGTCCTACGTGCTTTACACTTGGCGGGTTAGCACTACCGAACCAAATACCCGATTCTTTGTCAAAGAATATAATTCTTTCTGGATTGTTCTTTAGGTCAATATGCTTTGTTGATATTATTCAACCGAGCGTGGTTCAATGTCGTCGTGCTCTATCGTCTTATGAGCAATAGTAAATGTGAATAAATCATCAATGAATATATATGATCTGTCCATTGACTCATATGTACTCTCATAGTTCATTTAAGATTTTATTTATCTCTAGAATCAATATTAACTTCGGAGCGTCCTCCAGTGATGATTCATGGACATAATTAGAGATAATCTCATGAGAGTTTTATGTATTGATGATAAATGGATGTGCCTCACTATTCTCTTCCTTTAGAATAGTATTCATCGAACCGGGTAACTTCCACCACATCCATTTGGTAGCTACGACCTCAACCACACCTCCACTATGTGTGATTGCAACGCACTTTCCAACGACGTTGTGCCCCTGTTGGGGACTTTTAACCTTGCGGGTATATTAGCAGCTCGTATGTGTGATCTTGTCACTTTTGAAATAGTATTTAACGTATCAGGTATCGAGTCTGATTCGTTTGACTTCAACTTTCCGTTGTGAAGTTTGGGGACTAAAGTGGGAACATTCCATGACAGTTCCTGTCGTTCCCTTGGAAAATACTTTTCCCTATCTCCCCCTAACGACAAGAAGACTGTCATCAGAGTGACTATCCGCAAATCATGCGATATTAGGATCACCCGTCAAAGGTTCTAAATAGCGGATAATTGTTGGAGATTCATATCCAACATATATACTTAATCGTTTTAAAGGACCCATTTTGGTGCGCTGTGGGGGCGCAATTGGCACATATACTACACAACCAAACATGCGTAAATGTTAAATATCAGGCTTATATCCAGTTACCAACTGGTACGCATAAGGTTAGTTGGTTGGTTGTGGGTCTAAAAACGAATAAGTAAAGTTGCATGTAATATTGCATAACCCCATGTAGATTTGGATAAATTGGTGCGCATAACCAATGCCCTAGCTACCATCTATATTCTTTTGATGGTCAACTTTTATCATTCTACGAGACCGTTTTATATATACACAAGGGGTATATGAAACTCTACATTAACCTCTATACATATGCAATAATCATCAAATCCTTATGATGTAAACTCTCCAGCATTCTAACTCATGCAGACTTGATGAGAAAATCAGGGTGGTTAGTCCTTAAACGTATAACTAGTGCTAGGAGTGCAACATTTCATGTGGACCATAATACGACACGTGTTCATCATGTCAAAACCAGAACCATAAGTACTTTAATGGTCCGCATTCTGGATGTTTATGTCCATAAATATCACCTTGTATTCGTTGTAAGAATGAAATATTTTTATATTATGTCCTTAGCTTTAGGATGGTCTCATTCCTGTCTTGGCTAAGAATCAAGGTATACAGAAGTTCAAGGTATTGGAGAGGGCATATTATGATGGTGGTGTTGCTTCTTGTGCAGTAGAAGTCAACAGTTACAATTTGGTTAATTCCCTCGTTTTATCTTTCACTCGAAAGAGAATGTGTCAATGTGTATTTTCCAATACATAGATCACTATGTCATGACCATGGTGTCCCACGTGGTCATGCCGAAACATATATGTGTCATTATCCCAAAGTTCTTTATTGGTGACAAAATATGATTTAATGACATAGATAATCCATTAAATTGATACATTAAATTCTCTAATATACGTTGCTTTCATATCATTAGAGTTGATGTACATATACCCATTTCCATTATTATAATATGATTGGTACGAATATTTTAACAAGGTTCATATTGATATAGTGCTCTATCAACAAGTGACAGTCCATCGTCTAAGTGTTTAGGGGAATTAAAAAGAAAACAATCTATTTCTTATGATTGTATGATATGTCACAAAAACAATCAAGTTCTCCTCGATACATTCCTACATGGAACGAAGAACATTGAGAGTTTTGCATTTGTTCTTGATGTGTTCATTTACATCTCTAATGGTTATAAACTCAGGTGTATATATACGCAAATGCAATTAATTTGATAGTTAAAGTAGATTCAAATAAACTTATACTTAACCAATCTTAGATATGACATATTTCATTTATAACTTGTTCCATTTTCTATTAGGAGTTCGTTCCCGACTCTTGCCATGAATTTGACCCTTTCCACAACCTTGTCCATATGGTACATATTTAGCATATGTGTGTGGATTAATATGTTCAACTCACTATCCTTTGGAGTTCTTTTCACCTCCAACGCTTGCCTTATTAACCCCAAGAATTTTCTTTATCCGGGTATGTCTAGCGTTGTTAAAAAAACATTGCTACAACTCTTAACCACTTGCATTATGTTAGTGAGTTTGTTAAAGGTTATATTGCAGCTTATACTGTTTCATTAGTATGATTGGTGATATATGAAAGATGAAAAGATGTTATGATTCGCATAATCTTTTGTGAGTTCCTTGCCACAAAGATTGAGATGCATTTTGAGACATGACATTTCTTTGTCAAAATCAGTTACCTTATTGTAATCAAGTAAGTAGGTTTCTTTCCACTGTATGATTAGTTTGAGAAGTATATGGTACTGAATATTCCCGAATTTTCTTTTTGGGACTACCCACGGTTCTTGGGGGTTTCTAGTTATTCTCTCTGAAGGTTGTGATTGATCTATCGTCTCAAAAGTTTTAAAATATTTACTTGAATCTTAACATCTAGTGTTTTTTTCTTTAGGGTCAAAATGGTTCGATGACTTTTGTGTATTTTCTTGTGTTTTTTCGAACCTATCTTATGGTAATCAAGTACTTTTGATTCAAAGATGTTGTAGAGAATGGAGAACATATTATTTTCTAAAATAGTGAATTATGGTTTATACTAATTATGTTATGCATGAAATTTCATTATCATAATAGTATTGGATTTTTGTATGTTTACATTTTGTTGATAATACTTCATCAATTTGGGAAGAGAAACCACTCAATCTATTGGATCTCCAGGTAGTAGGGGAATCACATGGATTTCTTAAGTCCCTAACGAACCTTAGGGCTATTTACACCCGTTTGACAAAATCCAATCGATATATTGCGATTTATTTAAAGATAAAATTGTTAATTATATAGCTTTTGGCATGAGACCAAAATGAATATGAGTTTGGCATATGAAACCAATTTCAATGTTTAATACATTAAGGGTTTTTCTATCCCTACCCCCGGGTAGGGATAGCAGCCCCCTACATTAATAGCATTTTAAAAGGTTTTGCCATTAAACAAATAACTATTAGTTTTGATATAAAGTCATTCAAAAATTTAACATCTTAATAGTATTTTGGGAGCTTTTGGTCAAAGACCAAATATATGGGGGCTGAAAGTGTAATTTCCAAAATTATTAATGAGATTGAAATTAATGAGTAGGAACTCATAATCAAGATAAACATTTGAATTAGTGCAATTATAAGTTAAGATAAACAATTGAATAATAATAATACTTATATAAGATAAACATTTATATAAGATAAGCATTTAAATATTATATGATAAAATAATTTAATAAACTAAATAAACATTTGAATTAATCAGTTATCATATCCAAGAACAATATATTAGTCCGATTTAAATAATCTAAATCAAATTAGGGTATCAAATAAGTAAATAACATTGACATAATTATATTAATGTTGTAAACGAATTAAACATGCCGGAATAAATAACCAGTTTAATACGAATTAACTTATATAAACAAAACTAAGAAACAATTATCCAAAATAAATAATAACTGATTATTGCAAAAATTATTATAAGAATTATAACTAATAGCTTAGGGTTAAAACATTCGAATATTGTTATCCAATCTAAATTACAGCACTATTATTCCATTCCAATTTTATTAATAACAAAGCTTAAATGATTTAATTATATTCTAATAATAAATATATAAAATCAACCAAATAAATCAATTCGCATAATATTAATAAACCATAATTAATTATATCAGTAGATTGAAGTAAGTAAATATGTATTGACCCAAGATAAATGACATTTACATTCCAATGAATAATTATAATTAATATTGAACATACCATAATAATTAATGACTATAATTACTTTTTGTTTGATTAATATCTTAACTTACATCTTAATAATAAAATTATATAAATAAAATTATATATAGTATTTAATATATAAAGAATTAACTATTAAATAAATAATTTAAAGAAAAAAGATAACATACCATGATAATAATAAAGCCATCATAAAAAACAGATTACAAGCATGAACATATAAAAAAGAAATCAAAATTTTAAAATGGATAGATCAATTTTCATCAGCTTCTACTTTTTAGTCGTGATTCACCGTAAAAAAAATATTTTAAGTGGATTAAAATTGTAATATCAATTAAGTTTTTTTTTTCAAACTACATATATGCAACAATATAATTTTAATGTTTCAAGGTATCAAAATTCCTTAAGATATAAAATGTGAAAGAACTGAAAACATACCTTATTTAATTGACGGGACTATAGCGTACACGAGATCATCTCGTAACAAAAACAACGATTTAGGTTTGATGTTGGATTTGATGATATTCCTAGAGCGTACGTGCTGATAACGTGTTGGAGAATAAATGAAACAGAACAACAATATAAGAGAAAGGAAATCTGTAATTCTCATTAATCATAAGTCCTTTATATAGGGATGAGTTACAAGTAGATAACTACGAGATATTTCAGTTCTAATCTATCTCTATCTCTATCTCTATCTCTATCTCTATCGTCATATCCTTTAGACGATGACACATTTATCCTACAACAAAGAGTATATTTATTGAAAAAAATATTTTATATAAAATTATATATATTCTCTCTCAATTTTCAAAAAATACATTTATTTTTGAAATCTCTGACAAAATACACGTTAACTTAATTAAAATTTTGAAAAAGATAGTTTAAAGTAAATGTTAAATGGAATAAATTTTAAAGAGAGAGAGAGTGTGGAAGAAGTGGAGGGTGTTTGGGGGAATGGGAGTGTTTGGTGAAATGGGGGTTAACGAGCTCAAACGTGGGGTTAACAAATTTAAAATTGATTAATTAATTAATTTAGAAGTTGATTAGGTGTCAATATATTAGTGGTTGGGTAGGGAAGGTATAGGGAGAGTTGGGATAGGTGATTTTTTCCCGAATACAATAGATTCTTTTTTAATGTTCATTCATTTCAATGTCTTATGCAAAATCAATCATTCTTACAGTTTTGAGATTCTTATACTTTGTATCTTTATAGCTATAAATAAAATAAATAATTATAAGAATAAGAATTGTAAGTATTAAAAATAAATCGTATCATATTAAGATATTTAATAATATGATTAAATTCAAAAATATTTGATATTGAACTCTGTTTGAAGATATTAACGAGACGATAACATTGGTATAATTTAAAAAAAAATGTTTTTTAGTTAACATACAATTATGTACATTAATATGAAAACGATGCAAAATAAAAAATAAAAAAGTAATAAGTATAAAGTAAATTAAATAAATAACTATAAGGATATAAAGTGTAATTAAATAAGTGAAAAATCATAGTTTCTTATTTTTTTTAAATAAAAAGGTGGTTTACTAAAATCAGGCTAATTGCACTAAAAATGGCTATATAGTGAATTCAAGTGGGGATATTGGCTATTTCAGGCAATTTTTTGAAATAGTGATATTTATTGAAGGTACAAAATTTTAAACCAAACAAAACATATACAGTTTGGTCAGAAGTAGAATTTGGAGAATAGAGGGTATATAGATATGTTTAGGGTCGTAAACGAATCGAACGAACCGAACGAACACGAACGGAGGCTTATTCATGTTCGTTCGTTTAACTTAACCGAATAAACGAACGAACACGAACGGTAAACGAACGAGATTTTTTGTGTTCATGTTCGTTCGTGTTCGTTTATGTTCGTTCATTAAGAGATAAACGAACGTAAACGAACGAATAAACGAACGTAAACGAACGAACTTAAATGAACATAAACGAACGTAAATGAACGACTTTAAATGAACATAAACGAACGAACTTAAATGAACATAAACGAACGAACCCAAATGAACAAAAAAAACCACCATACTCGTCATTTCGTTTGTAAAAAACACCTTAACAAAATGAAAAACCGGGTTAACTTAGGAGGTATGAAAAATAAATTCTAAAAGATCAATTTACTTGATGATTTTACACATTAATTTCATATTATATAAACATGTTTATATATAAACATGTTTATATATAAACAAGCATAAACGAACATAAATGAACATAAACGAACGTAAACGAACGACATTAACGAACATAAATGAACGAACGTTCACGAACATAAATGAACGAACGAGGCCATTGTTCATGTTCGTTCATTTAACTAAACGAACAAAAAAACGTGTTCATGTTCGTTCATTTATTAAATAAACGAACATAAACGAACTTCCCGCCGAACAGTTCACGAACGGTTCACTGAACGTTCGGTTTGTTTACAGCCCTAGATATGTTATCTACCTTAAAAGAGTACAAACAATTTTACAAAAAGATTCCCATGAAACATCAAGTCTTGTTTGTTTTTAGAATTTAAGTTCTTGATGACTACTTATTACTTATTCGGTTAGACATTCCTCAATTCAGACTGTTTGTTTTTTCAACTTTTTCAAACCAACTTATCACTTAAAATCATCTTTAGGAAAAAGTGGTAGCCTAACCACTTATTTTGGGAATTTTTTTATTTTTTTAGGAGTATTAGATTTGAGATTTTGGAACGATAATACCTTCAAAGTTTGAAATGATAACATTTTTAGGGACAAAATAGACAATTATACATATTCAAACGTTTGTCAGCTTACAAAAAACAAACAATCTTGTTGATTCAAATTTCAGACTTCAGCACCATCACTTAAAAATCAGAAATAAAATCAAATTTCATACTTTAGCACCTATTAAAAACAAACTCAACCCAAATGTTTGAAAAACGTTTTTAGAAAAAATGGAAGAAATAAAAAAGTAGAAAGTAGATGAATACAAATCACACATCCCTAAACTCCATGTCGTGTCATTTTCCGTACCAATAAATGTTTGATACAAAAAGCCTTATTGAAGAGATTGAAAAAATATGAATCAAATAAATGTATATTAATTAAAGAGTGAATTACACCCATGGTTCAGGTGGTTTATCTAAATTTTGGATTTGGTCTTTAAAGTAAACTATCTACAGTGGTGATTCCTAACCTTTTGATTTACTTTCATTCATGGTCCTCTTATGTTTAATTTACTTTAACTCATGATCCTCATATTTTAACATAGAAGTACCATGAGTGAAAGTAAATCAAAAAGTTAGGGACCACTACCGTAGATAGTGTACTTTAGGGAGCAAATCCAAATTTTAGGCAAACCACAAGGACCAGTGTAATTCACTCTTAATTAAAACAATGATATGTTAGGATTTGATTAGTGGACACATAGTGACATAAGAGAAGTACCATGATTTGTATTTGGAGGAGCTTGGCAGATAAAAACCAGAGAAAATTTTAAAAGAAAGAACCAAGACATTATTAAACGGTAAATAGTGTATGGTAAATAAATAATGAGACGTTTGGTTTGATGAAATAAATTTAAGCGATTTGAATTTTACGGAAAGATTTAGAATAAAAGGATTTGAATTTGAAAGGATTTGATCATTACAAAACAAGTATTTTCAACGTATTTAATTTTTAAAACATTATTACTTATGAATCCTACGAAATCCTGGTAAATACCAACAACCATTGGATTTTTATATCCCATGTTTGCGGGATTTTAAATCCAAGCAATCATTCAAACCAAACGTGTGATTGGAATGAAATTGAATTCCAAATCCTATCCAACCCTACTAACCAAACGAGACCTTTTTTGATAACGTGGGTTTCCGGGACAACCTACGCGTACCGACTAATCCCCGGGCGACCACGAATGGCATGGAGTCATCGCATGTGAACCTCCATGGCCACAAAGGTTTTGGCAGCGCCTTGATTTGAACCCTAGGTAAATAAGATTTTCCACTACATCTCCAAAAGACTTTACCAGTTCGCCACAACCCAATTGGTTCCAAACGGGACCTTAGAAACACTAAACATCGCTCTACCTATCTTAAAGCTCTAATAACTTAACCTTGTGGTTTAGCTCAACTGACAATAAAGCTTGACCTTTGGGGATTTTCTCAGAGGTCACTGGTTCGAGTTCTGCAAGGCCATTGAGGATTTTCCTAACTATTCTCCATGACCCCTGAGATTAGTTGAGGTATACATAAACTGGCTCAGACACCAATGATTAACAAAAAAAATCAAAACTCTAATAACCCATATTCTCCAACCTCCTTCCCTCCTCCTCATCTTCTACCCTTCCAATCTCCCTACGTTAGCTACAATCCACTATAGGTAGTCTATAGTTTGCTACCCTAGTTCTGCTATCAAATCCTTGTGTATGTAATCATGCCCATTTTATCTTGTAAACAATTTGTGTTCATGAACACAAATTTTGTCAATGTAACCAATGGAAACAACTAAGGTAAAAAAAAAAACTTAAGGCAATCACCACCTCCACTTCCACCACCACATGTAACCACCATATAAAATTTTTGAAACAATATTTACGGATAACTTGTCTATTCCAATTCTGTCTAGTCCTAGCAGGGGTAAACCTATGAAGGCCCGAGCGGGGTCTCATGCACCCATTCAATCGATTTTCGTAAGTAGAATTTCTTTTTGCAGCATGAAAGATGCACATGCTAAACTTTGAGGGGTGCTCCGGGATATTAGAAAATACAAGGAACATCAACAAAAAAAAACTCCAAAAAGTCCCTCAAAATCAACCTAAAACCCAAAAAGACACTAAGAATAAAAGAAACTCAAAAAATTATTTGAAACGGTATAATTCAACTAAAAACACATCAGGTGACTTTAGCCTCAATCCACCTTGAAAGTACACCCGCTCAACAAAAATATTGTTTTGTGTGGTCCCTATCCAATCAGAATACTAAACACTACCTTAGAAATGATTCACATTCTGAAATCTGAACTATTGTACTTGCCTTATGCAAAATAAAAGAAGGCATACACTTAGAGATTTTGGACAAAAAATGCCAACTATGATGGTTTCTTTTCATTTCTATTACCATCCAAAATCATCTATTGTTACAACCTACAGCCTTCTTCAGATAATTTAACAAAAATAATGGTTTATTTGCAACCAAAAAAACCAAGTATAATGCTTTAACATGGTTTTCACCCATCTCAAAATTAGGGTTTACGGTTTAGGGTTCAAGTATACAACTTCTGTTGTTTATCGGTACTTCTAGATCTTCAAACGAGTTTAACTCCAAACCACCCTCCTCATTCGCCTCTAGATCGCGTACATTAGGAACGTATCCAAAAAGCTTCATTACTTTCGTAAGCGTTCTCAAAACCATATAAATTTCTTTCTTTTGACGCTGCCGTCTATCTTTCACCATAAAAACATGAACTTTCCCCTCCAGTTCGATCCAGCTGCAACCCGGCTGTTTAACAACACCGTTTTCCTTCATAATCTTTCGAACCCGTTTCACATCTCCCCAATTTCCCTTTTCCGCATACATATTCGAAAGCAAAACATACGGGCCCGAGTTGTTAGAGTCGATTTCCATAAGTTTTTCCGCCACAAACTTCCCCAAATCAATATTTCCATGAACTTTACAAGCACCAAGCAAAGATGACCATATAACTGCATCGGGCTCAATCGGCATTGTTTCTATTAAGCTCTTCGCTTCATTAAGACAACCCGCTCGACCCAATAAGTCCACCATACACGCAAAATGGTCTTTCGTTGGTTCGATTCCATATTCTTTCGTCATGGAGTTGAAATAACCACGACCCGCGTCAACCAACCCAGCGTGGCTACAAGCGGAAAGTAACCCGATCATGGTAACATGATCGGGTTTCTCCCCTGAAGCCAACATTTCTTTAAACAATTCAAGCGTTTCAAACCCGAGCCCATTCTGAGCAAACCCAATAATAATCGCATTCCACGATACATAATCTCGTTGACCCATATTCCTAAAGACTCGGGTTCCATCTTTAACGGACCCACATTTTACATACATATCTATAAGAGAATTTCCGACAAAGATATCGCTTTCGGGCCCAGATTCGAACCTGAACCCGTGTTTTATCACATGGGTGTGAGCTTGTTGGCCGAGCCGCAAATCCGCGAGACTTGCACACGCGTTAAGAACGTTGCCGAAAGTGTAATGTGTAGGAAAAACGTTATCTTTTTTTAGTTGACGAAAAAGTCCCAACGCGACTTCGTTTTCGCCGTTTTGCGTGTACCCGGAAATTAGCGCGTTCCAAGAAATGATATTTCTTTCGGTCATATTAACAAACATTGAGTTTGCGGTTTCGACGTTTGCAGCCTTGGCGTAACCACTAATGATGGAGGTTTCGGTTATAATATTCTTAATCGGCATCGTATCAAATATCCATCTCGCTTCCATAATTCTACTGCACTTTGCATACATATCAACCAACGCGTTGCATATAACAAGATCGTCACGAAACTTGTTAAACTTCACAACTCGATTGTGAATTTCGCGACCCACGTTCAACTTTGACAAACTCGCACACGCGCTAATCAAGCTAGCTAGCGTGATTTCATCCGGTTCAATCTTGGAATTCATCATTTTCTTGAAAATATCAAGAGATTCGGAAGCTGGACCGTTTTGTTCGTAGCATGTGATCAAACTATTCCAAGAAACTACATTTCTTTGATTCATTCCATCGAACACCTTTTGAGCACAACCCACATTCCCACATTTCGAATACATATCTATTAGCGCACTACCCATATAAACATCTCGTTCATAGGGCGATTTCGAAAGCGAAGCATGAATCTGAGTACCCATTTTCAGATTCCTCAAACCTGCACAAGAACTAAGAGCACTACCATATGAATACTGGTTAAATACAAAATCTTGAGCATGCATACTTACAAAAAACTCAACGGACTCGTGGAACCGATCATGTTGTGCAAAACCCGACACCATAGAGTTCCACGAGCATTGATCCGTCACGGGCATTGACTCGAAAACCTGGGTCGCTTCATCTAACAGACCCGCATTCGTTAACGTGGATAAAACAGCATTCCAAGAGAATATGTTTCTCTCAGGCATTTGATCGAACACCTTGTACGCATCATCTACAAAATTAAACTTCCCATAAACATCAATTAGCCTGTTGAGGATGAAGGTTTCGGAGGAAAATCTGGACTTGATTATACGGGCATGAATGCGTTGGGTTTGTTTTGATGATGATTTTGATTTGAGGCATAGGTTTAAGAGGTCTGCGAAGGGTGATGAGTTGAGGAGATGAAGATCGTTAACTATCTGTTGCTTACCCAATTCATATTTCGCCATTCCATAGCATAAAATGGATTGTAAGCAAAAATGATTCAAGAATTTCTCGTTTTTGATTTTGCAAGTTTGCAACGAATGAACTTTTGAGGTTCTAATCTAGGCATACACAACAATTGTGGCTTATAGTCATAATTGCCAAGGAATTAGTCTAGACATAACCTACGACACCTTCCAAAAAAACAAATGAACTTTGACTATCTTTTGACTTTGGAATAATTACTGTTTATTACGTTATTTGCATCAAAATGTAATGAGTAAATTAAGTTTTTTTTTTGTCAGAAATTGTGATTTGTTATTTATTGTTATTTTCGTTTTTATAATTTACAGTGAATTGCTGTTTTGGTCAACGTGGTTTACAATTCTTTATTGTTTTGGTCCCTTCATACCTATACTTAAAGGTAGAAATTAATTCATAGATTAAAATAACAATAAATTGCAAATCATATAGACAAAAATAAAAATTTCTAAACTCCAAGAACAAAAATAGAAATCTTTAGCAAACCACAAGAACGAAAATAATAGTTTACTAAAAATGTAATTGTATTTTTTAAAATTCTAAACGTAGTTGTAAAAGTCCAAACCTGAAGTCGGACCAAACCCGAAAAAGTTCGGGCCTATTGAGCAGGAAGCCCGATCAAGGCCCAATCCTAGGCTTGACTTGAATAAGTCGGTTAAATTCGATAAATCTCGATAAAATCTGGTCTGAAAAGACTGATCAGTCCCCTTTTCAACCATGAAGCATGACGCGGTCCAACTTGAGACTAAAAAAGTCTAGACCTTTTTTTTTGAACGGCAAGTTAACACACACACACGTTCCCGGGGTATCCGGGCTCCCACTTAAGGGTGCCACCCGACTAATTGATAGGCGGGTTAACACCCCCTAAATCTAACCGCAAGTGTACGGGTCGAAGTCAAGTAATAGTACTGAAAGTACGAGTATCGAACACAGGGAACTAGGAACTAAGTATCACAATGACTACAATTGCTATTAACTGAACGATCGATATTTTGAGTTGTGGTTTATAACTTGATTTAAAAACTAAATAAGAACTAAATACTACTAGAATCGCTTGACAGAAGGTTTTGAAAGAACTTTGGTAGAGAAAAGGTTAAGGGTTGGACTTCCTATGGAAATACTACTGATGAACGAATACCCGAACAATAATTATTACCGACTCTCTCTATGAACCCTAGTTTATAAAAGTTACTGTTATTCTTTTTCAAGCAATAACAGATCTTATTTCAAGACTGTAGGTGCTATCTCTCGATCTTCACCCAGGGTTTTAAAATACATTAAGTTAAACTAATCTGGGCAGGAAGTGATTCGTATATCTCTACTCGAATCTTCTTTCTGGCACTTGATTACTTGATCTAGCTTTTAATCAATTTTCTCAAACTTAATCAAAAACCATAAAAGTCAATTGGAGGTGATCAAACTACAATTGATAATGAAAAGCTGAATTCAAATGCTTCATAGATTAAATCAATAAAAAAAACAATCATTCGGTTACACGTCATCCATCATAAAATCCATAGTTGTTCCAACCCCCAACATGTAAAGATTAGTTCATGTTGGGGTGGATAAAAACACTAAAAAAAGGTATAAAGTGGTGTGTGAAATCATGTTCAATGTAAACATAACGAATGTATGATGAAATCCCTTCTCTCTCGGCTCTGATCCACTTCGTGTGGTGAACTCTCTTCAATCAAGCCTCTCTCGTGGCTCCAAAGTATGTAAAAATGCTCTGAAAATCGCCCCTCCGCAGCCTACCGTCGCACGTGTCGTGACAATCCATAAATCCGGAAAATACAAAGTAATAGAAACGAAACAGGCGACCCTGCGGTTTTGCCCGCGGTTTGCAAACCGCGTGGCAAGCCGCGCGTGCTTCTGACCGGATTTCTGACAGGTTCGGTTCAAATCTGGTTCGCGGATCTGGGTCGGTTCTTGGGCTTTCCGTTGGGCTTCGTTCTGGGCTCTCTTTTGGGTCTTTTTCGCTCCTTTTCTCGATGCTCGTCTTATTTCGGATAACCTGCACAATTCACTAGATAGACCGTAAAATCTCGCCTTTTTGCTTAAATACAAGCCAATCTCATTGGTTTATGGACTGAAAATAACGCCAAAAAGTGGCGTTATCAACAACCCCAAACCGAGCGTTGTTTGTCCTCAAGCAAATTAGCGATAAAAATAGAAATAAAGCATATATCCATGAAATAATAACAACACAACTCTCAATCGGTACCACGTTATGCACTGGTGATTTCCCATACTCGCGAATGCTTATCTCATCCTAGCCTCATTCTTATTATGTTTGATCTATGGCCTTCCAATTTGAGTTGAACTCATGACTGCTCCGATTACATTAAGGTTGTACTAGGTCCAAACATACTAGGGAAAACATTTCGCCTCGACCTTACCTCACGGGATACTCTCATTTCACTCGAACCTAGGTTTTCGCACATGTTGTCATGTATAAGGAAGTTATGTACAAGAATACTCGAAAATTACATGAAAACTCTAAAGAAAGACACACAAGTGTCCAAAAAGTTGATCTCAGAAGGGAGTCAAGTAGCAAGACCGGGAATATTGGTAAAGGTAGTTGTATACTCTAATCACGTTTTCCAGAAGATCATCCAGGTCTTTACAAGGGTTGTAATGGGGCTAGGGTCATGGCTAAGAAACGAAGGGTAAACGGATAAAAAAAATCCTCGGTGTATCAATCATTAGCAGTTCTGAACTTCTTGACTTCACTTCCTAACACTTGGCCTTCTTTGTCACTACTGGAGTCGCTGTGACTATCTTATTCTTCTGCTGTACTCACTGTCTAGCTAACTGTATTTAAATATGTTTTTTTGGGCATCATTGGCCCTCTTTCTCTGATTGGGGCATCATTGGACCTCTTTTTCTAACTTTTGGGTTAAACTGACCCATATTATTTTTCATGACCGACCTGTACTATTTCCTTTTCTGCTCTATCTTCTGCTGTTCATTACTGCTTCTGATTGACACACTTTCGGATAAGGGTTGGCTGAGGCTTTTGGTTCGGGTTTAATGGCGGGTTTGAAAAGAATAGGGTGAGTGTTTCGCTGCAAACTGGGTTATGGAGACACACATAAGGGGTAAAAAGGGAACGATAGATAAAAATGGGTTAAAATACACACAATGCCTGGAATCATCTCTTAAGGTCCACACGATACGGTCTACTATACTCTTACCCAATATCCCGATGGCCGTCTTTGCTACTCAATACAATATTATAGCGAGATCACTCTATAATCACGACAAGGAATTCGAAAGAGTGTATATGAATTTCGTGTATGAATCCCTCGAAATGAAAAACGTCTTTTAGGCTCAAATCTCGCTATTGGGTGGTCTCCACTAATGTCCCTAGTCATGTATTTTCCCGGTCCTTCCCTAATGGTCACGTCACTATCATAAGATTCTCCCCCACAATGGTCGGTCTCAATCATAAAAAACAACAAATATTGGCTACAATAATCTAAACATTCATAAGCGTGGGACGTCAACGTGCAAACACGGGGGCCCGATTGGCAACCCCAAACCTTACCCACACATTGTCCCCAATGTGCAGACAAGTGGTACAAAGTGCAGATACATATTATGTGTTGTTATTACAGTCATCCAACAGAAACAAAGAGAACAGTACAAAATCATCAAGAACATAACAAATCAAAAGAGATCATGAAAACAAACCCATCTACCGGCGGGAGGATGATGATGTGCCCCCGTCTCGCCGGCCTCTAACTCTCCTCCGATCCTGTGGCTGCGCTGGCGGTGCTTGTGGTGCTGGTGGGGCTGGAAATCCAGCTTGGGCGAGGCGGGAGTCAAAGCCATCCAAACGGGTGTCGTAGCCGTCCATACGCAGGTTCAAGTTGTGGAACCCAAGATCCACATGCGCATTTATCCCGCTAACCTGTGTCGTCATGTGATCCATAAATCGGCGCATATAAGGAGGCGTGTCGCCGCCGTGAACGGCCTCCTCTGCCGCTAGTGCCTCCGGATCAAAATCTGGATCACGACAGATGGACCGGCTCGGCAAGACGCCGCATCTGAAAATTTGGGTCTACTCGCCTCTTCTCTTCTAACTTCCTTGCCGCCGTAATTTGGTGTTGATACTGTGTCTTCGTGAAGTCCTTCATCGATGCCTTGAGGTGCCCTATTGGGACACCGACTTCCCTACAAAAATAAGTTATTAAGCAAGGGAATGGTAGAATACCATTGAGTGTCATACCAGCGTCCAGAATTTCCATCTAGATGATACGCCCGATATCCATCGGGAGGTTGTTGTGGAGGGAGTAGAGGACCTCCGCCACTTGGCTGTCAGCGGTGGTGTTGTGAGTAGACGGCTTTATAGAGGCCTTGACGAACAGCATGAGGAAGGCAACGTCGTGGTGCATCTCGCCTTTTAGTATGTGCTGATCCATCTTGTTCCACCCCGTGTGTCCATTCCGCCTTAGAGAAGCGGCGATGATTGGACTCAATTCCACCCGGAATGCTTCGTTCGGATATAGTCCATAGGTGGCGTTCAATTTGGGCCGGTGGGGAGCGTGGAAGTATGCATCAATGTCTGCCGGAGAGATCCGGACTTCCCTATCACCCATCTTTACCACACATCGGTCGTGGTATACTGCCGGGATCATACAAGCATAAAAATCTTTCACTGTTTCAATGCAATACATGGGGGGAGTTCTTATGAATCCCTCCCATGAATGTTGCTGTATGATCTCCGGCACTCGTGATCCGGCCGGTAGGTTCGCCAGTCTGATGCCTCGTTCCCCGAAGGGAGTGCATTCGTTCAACCTCATCTGCTCGTGGCGCACATTTTTATCGGGGTTCTCGTGATCGAACATCGCCTTCCGGTTGTTCGGATGAATTCGCTCATAGTCCGGAAATGATAAGTAGGTGCTCGGATGGGTCCTCATATCTGCACAAGTAAATGAACTCAAATGAGTTAACGCGGTCATAGCCACCCCAAACCTCGGTGAAACCGAGGTTTGCAAAGGGTTAAATGTAGTGGAAAAAAAGGCACCCCAAACCTAAGTTTAGGTTTGTTGCATCTCCTTTCCTTTTCGTGTACGTACAGATAAAAACTCACAATTCCCATGCATGCAGATTATGAATAAAATACTGTTTAGCTCATGCATATGGACCACCGTCACCACAAAATTCCTTAGTGCATACATCTAAAATTCTTCACTGATTTGCACCAGTAAAAAATAACATGACGACCCCAAACCTAGGTTTGGCTATGCTTACACAAAGAAATATAGACCCACAAAAATAACGTAGGGACTTCGTGTTGCCACGAGATCCCTCACGTAACATTTATGCACAAAAAGTGAAAATAGACCACAAAACCATAGATTCCAACATACCAACACTATCCCCATTTTACTTCCCACAAATACCCCATCACAGATTTTTAGCAAACCATCCTCACAAAATGACATACCAGTTGTATAGAGGTTAAACATCTTCAAGTTAACTTCCTAGCACACAATAGGCGTGTATTCACCATTTAAGCACAGAACATCACAAACAAGATATATATGTGAGGAATCTAAACAATGGGCACATAAACATCCGGGTACTTGGAAGCAAGAAATGAGAGAAAAGAACATACCTATACCACAAAATCGCACATGTGAAGACCAAAAATAAATATGAAAAAGTTTCGTACCTTGGTCTTGCAGAAATGGAGAAGAACAACACTGACAATGGAGATGGAAGCCTTGAAAATCGATGGAGTGCTTGAGAGAATTCGTGAGAGAGAGAGTAGAGAAAGTCGTGAGAGAAAGAGAGAGAGAGAGTGCAGAGAAAATGAAAAAGAGAGAAGAAGAAATGAAAGAAAATGACATAAAGTGGAAAGGGACTGCACAAGAAAACAAATCGAAACCCTAGCCTGTCAGACGAGACGCGCGGTATGCCACGCGGTATCGAAACCATGTAATAACCCGCGTAACCCCCTGCTTCAAATACGCCTCAGATGCTCCCCGCGGTTTGGTACGCGTTATGTAACCCGCGGGATAGGCCGCGTATGTCTCTGTTTTAAGAAAGGCTTAGAAAACCCCGCGGTTTTCCACGCGGCCTGAAGCCGCGGGACAAACCGCGTATGTCCCTGTCCATTTATTTTTGACTTTTCGCTTTTTCCGTATTTTTGTTGCTTTTTTCGTATCTGAAAACACACTCAAAACTGAAATGTAGAAATAAAACAAACCTCGGTGGGTTGCCTCCCACCCAACGCCTTGGTTTCGGTCGTGGCTCGACCTTCCTGCTGATCACTCCTTCGGGTCATCCAAATACATTGTGTCTGACACCATCGTCTCTCCTCTATAATATGGTTTCACGCGCTGGCCGTTCACTTTGAAGATCGCCCCGTCTTTTCCTTGTAGCTCCACTGCTCCATACGGGTATACCTCCTTGACGGTGAACGGACCAAACCACTTGGATTTCAGCTTTCCTGGAAATAAACGAAGACGTGAGTTAAAAAGTAAAACACCCATTCCAGGAATAATTGCCTTCTCACGGAGTCGCTGGTCATGGAATCTTTTGGTCCGCTCCTTGTAGATTAACGCGTTCTCAAATGCGTCCAACCGGAGTTCTTCTAATTCACACATTTGTAACAATCTCTTTTTCCCGGCTGCATCTAACTCCATGTTCATCTTCTTTATCGCCCAGAACGCTCGACATTCAAGTTCTACCGGTAAATGGCACGACTTGCCATACACTAGACGGTAGGGAGTGGTACCAAGAGGTGTTTTGAACGCCGTCCGATACGCCCACAATGCATCATCTAACTTCAACGACCAATCTTTTCGGGATGAATTCACTGTCTTTTCCAGAATTTTCTTTAGTTCCCGATTGGACACTTCTGCGAGGCCGTTGGCTTGTGGGTGATATGGTGTCGTGACTTTGTGCTTCACCGAATACTTCTTTAGCACCGCATCTAGATACCGATTACAGAAGTGGCTTCCACCATCACTGATCAGTGCTCTTGGAACTCCAAACCTCGCAAAGATATTCTTCCGTAGGAATTTAATCACTACTTTAGAATCGTTTGTAGGAGTCGCGATTGCCTCCACCCACTTAGATACGTAATCCACTGCTACCAAGATATACTCATTCCGGTACGAGTTCGGGAATGGTCCCATAAAGTCTATGCCCCACACGTCGAAGAGTTCGACTTCCATGAAAATTTGCATTGGCATCTCATCTCTCTTGGACATGTTCCCCGTTCTTTGGCACCGATCACACTTAGAGATGAATTCTCGAGTCTCTTTGAACATATACGGCCAAAAGAAACCCGACTGAAGAATCTTTGCCACTGTTCTATCGGTGCTAAAATGGCCCCCACATTCCAAGGTGTGGCAATGGTTGAAGATATTGGCCCTTTCTTCCTCCGGGACACATCTCCGGATCATTCCGTCGGCACATGACTTATAGAGATAAGGCTCATCCCAATAGTACCGCTTGGATTCAAAGAGAAATCTCTTCTTTTGGTGGGAGTTCATCTGATAAGGCACTACTCCTCCCACCAGGTAATTTACCATGTCCGCGAACCAAGGCTCAGAATGACTAACCTTGAAAAACTGCTCATCCGGAAACGAATCGTTGATGATGGTCTTATCTTTCCTTTGCTCTTCACCTCCCTCAAGTCTCGAGAGGTGATCTGCCACGGTGTTCTCGGACCCCTTCTTGTCCAGAATTTCCATGTCGAATTCTTGGAGTAAAAGTACCCAACGGATGAGTCTCGGTTTAGCATCCTTCTTGGCCATTAGATGCTTTAAGGCGGAGTGATCGGTGTAGACAATTACCTTGGCTCCCACTAAATATGACCGGAACTTCTCGCAAGCATAAACAACCGCTAGCAGTTCCTTCTCGGTAGTCGCGTAATTGAGCTGAGCATCATCAAGCGTCTTACTCGCATAGTAGATTACATGCAGCCGCTTATCTTTCTTTTGACCCAATACCGCTCCAACAGCGGTGTCACTCGCATCGCACATCAATGTAAATGGCAAACTCCAATCAGGAGCCGTGAGAATCGGTGCGGATATCAACTCCTTCTTTAACCTGTCAAAAGCAGAAATACAATCATCAGTGAACTCGAATTTAGCATCTTTAAGCAATAAAGAACATAAAGGCTTAGTAATTTTAGAAAAATCCTGTATAAACCGCCGGTAAAACCGGGCATGCCCCAAGAAGCTTCGGACTCCCTTGACGGAGTTCGGGTAAGGAAGATTCTCGATCACTGCTACTTTTGCCTTATCCACTTCAATTCCAGCTTTGGATACTTTATGACCAAGTACGATTCCTTCGGTCACCATGAAGTGACACTTTTCCCAATTCAAGACAAGACTTGTCTCTTTGCATCTTTGTAATACAGCTTCTAGGTGTTCCAAACATGTGTCAAACGATGGTCCAAACACCGAGAAGTCATCTATGAAGATCTCTATCGTTCGCTCCACCATGTCTGAGAAGATCGCCATCATACACATCTGAAAGGTAGCTGGAGCGTTGCATAAACCGAAAGGCATCCTCCGGTAAGCAAACGTACCATAAGGACATGTGAAGGTCGTCTTATCTTGATCTTCGGGGGCTATTGGTATCTGATTATACCCCAAATACCCATCTAAGAAACAGTAGTACTCATGCCCGGATAACCGCTCCAACATCTGATCAATGAATGGAAGAGGGAAGTGATCTTTCTTCGTCGCATCGTTCAGTTTTCAGTAGTCAATGCAGACCCTCCAACCAGTGACTGTTCGGGACGGAATGAGCTCGTTATTGTTGTTTCGGACCACGGTTATACCACCCTTCTTTGGCACCACTTGGACCGGGCTCACCCATGGACTATCCGGAACCGGATAGATGATTCCAGCATCAAGGAGTTTCAGAACCTCCTTTCGGACCACTTCTTTCATATTCGGGTTGAGCCGACGTTGATGTTGAACTACCGGTCGATGCCCTTCTTCCAAATTAATGCGGTGTGAACAAAAAGTTGGACTCAAGCCTTTGAGGTCGGCTATCGTCCATCCAATCGCAGCTTGGTGTTCTCTCAACACTCGAAGTAACTTCTCTTTATTCTCTGAACTCAGCTTAGACGAGATGATTACCGGAAGCGTTTCCTTATCTCTCAAGTAAGCGTACTCGAGATGGTCGGGTAATGGTTTGAGTTCAAGCTTTGGTGGTGTCTTCGATGAAGGTTCAGACTTGGGAATTGGTTCTCCCAAATCTTCAATGATCGGTCTTCTCGGGCCTTTGTATGATGATGATGCATTTAATTGCATCACACTTTCGCTTTCCAGATCAGTATCGGTACCCATTAAGACATTGTTCAATTGGTCATCGGAAACTTGTATGCCACACGTTTCTTTCATCAATGAATCCATCACATCTACCCGGTAGCACTCACTTGGTCCCATGCTTTGCTTGGCTGCCCGGAAAACATTGAAGACAACTTCTTCGTTACCCACTCTCAAGGTGAGCTTCCCTTCTTTCACTTCGATAAGCGCTCCTCCCGTGGCTAAGAACGGTCGACCCATAATCAAAGGTATCTCTTTATCCCCGTCCATGTCAAGGATCACGAAGTCGATTGGAAGATAAAACTTGTCCACCTTGACCAATACATCTTCAATTACACCATACGGGTACTTGATAGATCTGTCGGCAAGTTGCAAGGTCACATTAGTCGGTTGCACCTCTCCAAGTCCGAGTTTCCTGAAAATAGACAATGGCATTAAATTAATACTCGCTCCAAGATCACACAAAGCGTTACTAAATTCAGAATTGCCTATATGAACAGGGATAGTAAAACTCCCTGGATCCTTAAGCTTCGGGGGAAGCTTATGCTGAAGGATTGCGCTGCACTCCTCAGTAAGTGCAACTGTCGCATACTCCTCGATCTTCCTTTTGTTAGAAAGGATATCCTTCAAGAATTTCACATACGAGGGCATTTGTGCCAAAGCATCTGCAAAAGGAATGTTAATATGCAACTTTTTAAATACTTCAAGAAATTTAGAAAAATTAACATCATCCTTATGCGATTTAAGTCTGCTCGGATAGGGCACTCTTGGTGCTACCGGCTTGACCGGTGGTTGCTTTGGAATGGTAAGTCGTTCTTGCTTCTTTTCTTAACTCTTCGAGTTTTTCTCAATCACAACCTCTTCCTCAGCCTCCAACTCATCCATGTCTATGATCTCAACATTTGGTGAATCTCGGATCGGGTCTCTAATCAGCTCCTTGCCACTCCTCAGATGAATGGCCTTGCAATCTTCCCGGTTTGTCCTTTCGGTTTGACTCGGAAATTTCCCGGGAGCTCGGTTTCGTAGGGCTTCAGAAATCTGCCCCATTTGCCTTTCAAGCATCTTTATAGATGCTGTATTCTGATCAGTGGCAGCCTTGACTGTGTTGACCGTACCGGCTAATCCCTCAACCGTGTTGTCCATTTTAGACATGAACTTCATCATCATGTCCTCTAGCCCCGGCTTCCTCTCTCCGAATTGCCCTTCATTCCGTTGGTTGTAACCTGGAGGACGATAAACATTGTTAGTATTAGAAGAATTGGCAAAGTTAGAATGATTACCTTGTTGTTAACCGGGTTGCCCTTGCGGTTGACTCCATGAAAAATTAGGGTGCTTTTTCCAACCCTCATTGTATGTGTTCGAAAACGGATCATTCCTTGGCCGGTTGTTCCGATTTTGCCTAAATTGAACTTGCTCCGGCTCGCTCATGGGTGGTGCCATATCCGGCATACCCTCATCCATCATGAATACGGATTGAAGAGAAGACCCCTTCATCTGACTCGTGAGTGCGTTCAGTTGAGCCTTTATGGCTTTCAGCTCGTCGTTCTCTTGCACACTTGCAACCCTTCTAACTGTTGACCTCGGAGTAGAAAAGCTATGTTCGGCCAGATTATCGATCAACTCACATGCCTCCTCGTAAGACATATCCATTAGAGCTCCACCCGCTGCAGCTGTGATGCCGTTTTTGAACTGCGGGTGAAGTCCACTGAAGAATGTTTGGATTATTACCCAACCTTGTAACCCATGATGAGGGCATTTCTTGATCATCTCCTTGTACCTCTCCCAAGCTTCATACAACGTCTCTTGATCCCATTGAGCGAAATGGGTAATTTTGACCATGAGTTGGGCAGTTCTGCTTGGTGGAAAGAATTTCTGGAGAAAAGCAGCTTTAAGCTGTGCCCAGGTGGTGATCGAGTCTGGTTGGATACTTTCAGTCCACGTTATGGCTCTGCCTTTGAGTGAAAAGCTGAAAAGTCTCAGCTTAACGGCATCCTCGTTCACCCCGTTGATCTTGAATGTATTACAAATCCGCTCAAATGCACGAAGATGTGCATGAGGGTCTTCTGCTGGGCCTCCCCCATACTGGTTCTGCTGTACCATTACGATGGTAATCGGTTTGATCTCGAAATAGTTCGCCCCAGTGGCCCTTGAATGCCTATGCGTGCGGCTGCCACGTTCGGATCGGCAAACGACCGCATAGGGCGTCTCTCGGGAGGTGGTGGTGGGTCATTACGAGGTCTCTCGCCGACAGGTCTCTCGCCGCCCATTTCGATATTGATATGTTTTTTTGCTTTTGCTTCTTTGCGTAATCGACGGGCGGTTGTTTCAATCTCCGGATCGATCGGTTCGATTTTCTCCCCACGGGCGGTTCTTGGCATAAACCAATTAGTGCCTGAAATAGAGAATAAACAAAATTAGCAATCCAAAAATTAAAAGTGATGAAATAAAATAACAAAAATAAAAAAAATGTTCAATGTAATAGCGCTTATAGCTGGTAGTGCTATCAGTTGCAACTAGTTCCCCGGCAACGACGCCAAAAACTTGATAGGCGGGTTAACACCCCCTAAATCTAACCGCAAGTGTACGGGTCGAAGTCAAGTAATAGTACTGAAAGTACGAGTATCGAACACAGGGAACTAGGAACTAAGTATCACAATGACTACAATTGCTATTAACTGAACGATCGATATTTTGAGTTGTGGTTTATAACTTGATTTAAAAACTAAATAAGAACTAAATACTACTAGAATCGCTTGACAGAAGGTTTTGAAAGAACTTTGGTAGAGAAGAGGTTAAGGGTTGGACTTCCTATGGAAATACTACTGATGAACGAATACCCGAACAATAATTATTACCGACTCTCTCTATGAACCCTAGTTTATAAAAGTTACTGTTATTCTTTTTTAAGCAATAACAAATCTTATTTCAAGACTGTAGGTGCTATCTCTCGATCTACACCCAGGGTTTTAAAATACATTAAGTTAAACTAATCTGGGCAGGAAGTGATTCGTATATCTCTACCCAAATCTTCTTTCCGGCACTTGATTACTTGATCTAGCTTTTAATCAATTTTCTCAAACTTAATCAAAAACCATAAAAGTCAATTGGAGGTGATCAAACTACAATTGATAATGAAAATCTGAATTCAAATGCTTCATAGATTAAATCAATAAAAAAACAATCATTCGGTTACACGTCATCCATCATAAAATCCATAGTTGTTCCAACCCCCAACATGTAAAGATTAGTTCATGTTGGGGTGGATAAAAACACTAAAAAAAGGTATAAAGTGGTGTGTGAAATCATGTTCAATGTAAACATAACGAATGTATGATGAAATCCCTTCTCTCTCGGCTCTGATCCACTTCGTGTGGTGAACTCTCTTCAATCAAGCCTCTCTCGTGGCTCCAAAGTATGTAAAAATGCTCTGAAAATCGCCCCTCCGCAGCCTACCGTCGCACGTGTCGTGATAATCCATAAATCCGGAAAATACAAAGTAATAGAAACGAAACAGGCGACCCCGCGGTTTTGCCCGCGGTTTGCAAGCCGCGCGTGTTTCTGACTGGATTTCTGACAGGTTCGGTTCAAATCTAGTTCGCGGATCTGGGTCGGTTCTTGGGCTTTCCATTGGGCTTCGTTCTGGGCTCTCTTTTGGGTCTTTTTTGCTCCTTTTCTCGATGCTCGTCTTATTTCGGATAACCTGCACAATTCACTAGATAGACCGTAAAATCTCGCATTTTTGCTTAAATACAAGCCAATCTCATTGGTTTATGGACTGAAAATAACGCCAAAAAGTGGCGTTATCACTAATCCCCGTCGACCCGGCCGACCCAAAGGATCGACCCGACTGATCAAGTATAAGGGCCCTATGGACCACCCAACCGGCCCCTGACCCGGCCCCAAAGGACCCGACCCAAAGTCTGGATATCGCCTCATGCTCACCGCGGGGTTCGAACACTGGTAGTTAGGCCTTCCAGCACTAACCCCCAGGGATGTTACCTTGCCACTGGGCTACACATGATTTGATCAGGCCTTTTTGTAGTTGACTAAAAACAAGCTTGGAAGTAGGGGTGTTTAAAAAAACCGTTGGACCGCTCAAACCGGTCGAACCAAGTCAAACCGGACCGTTTTTGGCGGTTTGAGCGGTCTGACGGTCCGACCTAGTTTGAAAATTTGCCAAACCGGGCGGTCTGGTCCGGTCTGCGGTTTGACGGTTTTTCTGGGCGGTTTGGACCAAACCGACCGCCAAATATATATATATATATATATATATATATATATATATATATATATATATATATATATATATATATATTATGCATTTACTTTCGTATAAAACTCTAGCCCAACTTTTAAAACTTAGACTCAACTTTTTCTTAAATCCTAATAACCCAAACATAAATCTACTTTATCTTGAATCCTAATATGCATTCACTATTCGTTGTTCTCGTTCACGTCTTCATGAGTCACAACTTCAAAGTTATATATGTTTTTTAAGTTTAAACTTTAAAACCCATAAAAGGCCCAAACCGCCTAAATCGGTCGGACCAAACCGTCTAAACCGCGGTCCGGCTTGACCGGTCTGGGCACTTGATGTCAAACCGCTCGGTTTGAAAATTTAATAAACTTCTATTTGCGGTCTGGTTTATGGTTTGAGGGGTTAAACCGCCCAAATCGAACCGCGAACACCCCTACTTGGAAGGCATGCACCCATGCATGCAAAAACTCAACCTTGTGCATCTCTAGGAAAAAACTACAAATTTTGTTTCTCAACCATATATGTCAACTAGTAAATTTAGTACATAATTAATAGTTACAAGAATTTGAGATGAATGATATGGGTTTACTCTACTACTGTCTTGGTCTTGAAGTAAAGTAAGAGAATAATGAGATAGTCATCTCTCAAAAGAAATATGGAAGCGAAGTCATGAAGAGGTTTCAGATGGACGACACATCTCCTACTTCCACTCCGATGGAGTTTGGATTGAAGTTATCAAAAAATCATATGTGAAATGAAGTTGAAGTCTCATGTATTTGACAGCTACACGTTCGGATATCATGTTTTCTGTAAGCTTGATTAATCGATTTGTGGAATGTCTAAAGAAGAGTCATTGGAAAGCCGGTAAAAAAATATATACTTTGTTATGTCAAAGGAACTATTGATCATGGAATCCACTACAATTAAAACGGTGAACACTCGAGCTTTTTATCATGGAACTATTGATCATCCGTGACCTCGTTGTACGCAAACGAAATTGAAGTTGAGTATTGTAACACAACCATGGTTCTAAATGGCATGAGGGTGAGGCCAAGCCTCAAGCCTTAGGAGCCACGACGAAGCTATGGCGTTTTCAAGGCGTGACTTATGACGTCAAATTTCTAATTCATTTTTTAATATTATATATAAAAACATATGTTTTGTAGTGTTACTCAACGAGTCAATAGTAATAAGCAAGTTAAATTAGGTTATATGTTAAAAAAACTTGCAAATAAGACGTTAAAAACGTAAATAAAAATCAAATATCGCATTACGAAAGCTGCGCATTAGGCCATGGCGTGCCACGGGCTTAACGTGGCGTGAGACACAAGCCTTGGTGCCATGGCACGCCATGACGACTGTGCGGCGAGTTTTTTAGAACATTGACAATTGGTTTATGGTTATTGACTGTCAAAATATAGTTATACATGCTATGTATAAATAGGTGTATCCTATATATCCTTGTAATCTGCAGCAGCTTATTCCCTCCCTCCAAAACAGTGCAATAAAAGTTCATTTCTACAGTATGTTCCTCTCCTCTAGCTTTCTGCCCAGAAACTTTCTTTTGACCAAGTTTACTTTCAGTATCCAACACAAAAACATATATATATACACACACACTTTGCTTTTGAAGAACGAAAACCATGTGTGTGTATCAATGTATATATATATATATATGACGAAGGACCATGTTAGAAAAAGAACTAAGGTGATAAAACGTAAGAGTTGATCTTGTGCATCTCATTAGTGTTGATCTTCAATTAGAATTGATCTTGTGCATCTCATTAGTGTTGATCTTCAATTAGAATTGATCCAATGGTCCAAATCATTTCTTACGCTTCGCACCATAACTTCGTTTCTCACTGGAACCCAACTTATATATATATATATATATAAGGGGCCATTCAAGGAAGAACTAATTAGTTTGTGGTAACTGTAAGAACCAATTTCAGCCACAAATCAAACGATAAATTAGGAAATTAATAATTTTGGTAATTTAATTTAAATTTTAAATTAAAGGGCATTTTGGGTATTTTAAAAATATCCTCTTTCCTCTCTCCTCTATTCTCTCTCCTCTCTCCTCTCTCCTCTCTCCTCTCTCCAAGAACATTTGTGATACAAATTGTGATACCCATAATACATACAAGAACATCTGTGATACAAATTGTGATACCACAGTGTGATACCCAGAATACATACAAGAACAAATGTGATATCACTGTGATACCCCAGTGTGATACCCAGAATACATACAAGAACAAATGTGATATCACTGTGATACCCCAATGTGATACCCAGAATACATACAAGAACAAATGTGATACTTGTGTGTTAAACCTAAACCCTAAAATCAAAATCAAACGATACCAAAATCATAAATTGGTGAGCAAGGTAGCAAAACCAGTCGCCGCTCTTCCGGTGAGCAAGGTAGCAAAACCATCAGTCGCAACCATCATCTACTCTACTCTCCGGCGCAACCATCAGTCGCCGCTCTTCCGGTGAGCAAGGTAGCAAAACCAGCGATTAATAGATTGAGAAACTGTATGTCGGAAAGGAGGAAGAAGGTGGCGACGCCGGATAGAACTCGTTGCAGAATCTTAACAACGATCGACGATGTAGTCAGTTCGAATCGCCGAGCCCCATCAACCAAAAAAACCCTCGTCCTAGCGCCGATCATCGGTGGTTGTAGGGAAGAATCCGTCGGCGACGGTAGTGGTCATGGTTGCAGAATCCGACGGCGACGGTAAAAGTCCGGTGTGATGCAACTAGAGTCTTTAGATAAGGAATTAGGTTAGGAAAGAAAGAGAGAGAGGTGAGAGACGTGACAAAATTTTAGGAGTTATTTTAGGAGTTGATAATTAAATTAAATTTTAAAAACAAATTTACTTAAATGGACGGATGGAATCAAGATATTTATTTATAGAATTGTTAATATAAAAACAAGATTACTAATTTACCCTTTTGTTATTAATTATTAAATAAATCAATAAAATTAAATGATTGGCTGAAATTGGTTCTTACGGTTACCACAAACTAAATAGTTCTTATTTGATTAAGCCCCTATATATATATATATATATATATATATATATATATAGGCTGGGTATCTTTTGCAAACCAGTGTATTTGTACAAACTCGTACAAACCATACCTAGCTTTATGATTTTGTAAATTTGGCTTCATGAATATATATATATATATATATATTTTGGCTTCATGAATATATAATTTGGCTTCATGAATATATCATTTGACATTTTTAACTAATTTTTTTCGGTGGAGCCCTAAAATACCCTTATTTTTGTAAAAAAATTAGTTAAAAATGCCAAATGATATATTCATGAAGCCAAATTATATATTCATGAAGCCAAAATATATATAAAAATATTCATGAAGCCAAATTTACAAAATCATGAAGCTAGGTATGGTTTGTACGAGTTTGTACAAATACACTGGTTTGCAAAAAATACTACCCCTATATATATATATATATATATACATGGGGCTTAATCAAATAAGAACTAAGTAGTATGTGATAACTATGAGATCCAATATGGACCAATCATTTAATTTTATTGATTTTATTTAATAATTAAAGATAAAAATGTTATATTGGTAATTTAAATATTTACAACTCAATCCCTAAAATTATGCCTAAAATCGTGGATACAGTTTCTATCATATTAAAGAATCTCAACATTGGCAAATCTGCATATTCATCTTCTAGCCATGGCATGGAGACATTTTAAGTTGGAAACAATGGGTGTTTTTCTTTTTCATTTTCTTATTCATCTTCTAAACAATAAGTGTTTTTTCTAAACTGTGATACCATTGTGGTCTTCCATCTTCCATCAGATACAGTGGGTATCACCTGCATATTCATCTTATGTCTCATCATACACAATCCACACAGTTCATGGTGGTATCACAATGGGTATTACAATGGTTTTGTGTCTTTCTATTTAGAAGTTTATGGGTATCACATTGGGTAGGGTTGTGAGGGAGACGAGAAGTAGGTGGTATCACACGTATCACAATGATTTTGTGTTTGGTATCATAGTGGTTTTGTGTTGGGTATCACAGTGTTATATGCTAGAATAAGTTTCGTTGGATAAGTTGGGTCGGAGAGGAGAAACATGAGAGAAATTTATAAAAAGTCTACTTTACCCTAGATATCTATACTATATTATAAAACATTTATGAAAAACTCTTAAAAACAACCCCTAAAGCTTCATGTACCGCTATTTAATGCTAATTACTTAAAACATCTTAAAAACAACTAATGAAGCTTTATGTACCGCTTCTAATGCTAATTATTTGATTAATACTTATCTCTAAAAACTTTCAAATCCTTAAATCGTGGACTCCTATTAATTAATCCTTATCTCTAACCATTTTCAAATCCTCAAATCATGAACTCTTTAAAAAACGTCATTCTTTAAACAAATTTATAAAAAAACACATAATTAGAACATTAAAATCGAGATATATCGCGCTACATTGCGCGAGTAGACTTCTAGTTATTCATTAATTTGTTTATTTTTAAAGTTAAGGGATAATTACTAAAATTAATTCTATTTAATAATGGTAATTGATTATTAATTTGTGTGGATGAGATTGGATCTCGCGGTTATTACAAAATAATCAGTTCTCCCATGAAGCCCCCATTATATATATATATATATATATATATATATATATATAGAGAGAGAGAGAGAGAGAGAGAGAGATCATACAAGAAGTTAATCATTTTACATGAAAACGAGAAGTATGATATCATATATGATTATACGGCATGTGGATGTATTTAATATTTACCTTTTTTCCAACAAATGTATAAAATTATTCACTCATTTATATTCAATTCTCTTTTTATCAATTTGGATATAGTCATGTACACCACTCCTCCATTACCTTACCACCACCTTGGTGAGTCTCTTCCCTTTATTCAGATCTAATGCTACTTGTTTTCAAGTAACCAAAAGATAATTATGTTTACCATTAACCCTAGCATTGGCATTTTCACAATTGTTTTTAAACCATAATTACATATATATATGTTACAACGATAATGATAAATATAAAAAGGAAAACAATGAGTATGTCACGTTTTCATCAGGGTCGCTTCTAGATCATTAATTGTTACAATAGGAAAAACAAATTCAATTACGTTCTACAGTAGTCCCCAAGTATCGCACCATTTGGTTCTCAAGTTTTTTAATAAATCACAAAAATCTTCAAACATACCATAACTTTAATTTCCTCGAACAATGTAAAATCTCACACCGGCTCTTACTAAGACTACGGAATGTTCTTGTAAATTATGACCAATACCGGGTATATAAGCAGTGTGAATTATGGCCAATACCGGGTATATAAGCAGTGATTTCAAATCCAGAGGTTAATCTGACCATCTAAGCTAACTCAATTATGCTAATCTATACATATAATAAATAAGTAACTAGCATGTCATGTGTCGACTTCTGCTGAGCCGATTTTAGTATTTTCCCGCCTAAACATGTATTTGGACGCAATTTACATTATAAGTTCAATTAGCACACCCACATTCACTCCTCCTTAAATCTCTCCTTAATTCAATTTTTTTAATTTATATATTTACTATCCTTATAATTAGGTATGTAGTTTATTTTTAATCTCTTACTTTTTTATTTTTCATTTTAGGCTATGTTTGGCAAACTAACTGATAAGCTAGCTGTTGACTCATAAGCTAGCTGGTAGCTGATAAGCTAGCTGATGAAAAAGTCACGTTTGACAAAAGTAGCTTATAAACATGTAAAATGACAAAAAAGGGCATCTTCAAAAAAATTAATATTTAATAATTATAATAGTTAGTAAATAATAATAAGGGATAATATTGGAATATTCACAAAAAGCTACTGAAACGCTACTCCAATTAGCGTTTCAAAAAGCTAGCTTATGGTCATCCAAACATGTACCCCCGAAAAAAGCTAGCTTATAAGCTAGCTTTTTTTTGCCAAACAATGCCTTAACTCTTATCATATAAACATAAATAATGTATATGAACTAAAATGCATTAAAAAATACATTTCCTTTTTTACAAATTACACCATTGTAATCGTCTCGTCAATACCTTCGAAATGAGCCCAATATTGAATATTTTTGGATTTAATCATATTATTAAATATCATGAACATGTACGAATTAATTTGTTTTATATCTCTTACATTATTCATTTTCATTTTACACCCTTATAATATTAAAAATACATAATCATTGTTTAACTAAAACATATTAATAAATGCATTTTTACAAATTATATTATTACAATATTCTCGTCAATAATTTCAAAATAAGTTTATTATTGAATATTTTTTTAACTTAATAATATTGTGAAATATCATAAATACGTATCAAGATTTTTCAAGAATGACGTACCGAGATTTTTTTAAACTTGTACATTTTACGCTCTTATCTATATTCATCTATTATACTTCTTTAAAAATAATTCCAGTTACGGTTATTCTTGAATTTTTAAGAAGTACAAATTTCAATACATCATGTACGAGTTTAAAAGTTTTAAAACCTCCAACGTCCAACATGATAATTAAAAATAAAATTATTTTTTATTTTTAAATTACACTTTATACCATTATAATTAGTTATTTAATTTACTTTATATCCATTCTCCTTTCATTTTTCATTTTACATCCTTATCATATCAACATACATAAACTAAAATACATTAAACAAATATGTTTTTTTATAAATTATACCATTATAACCGTTCATCAAAACCTTCAAAATGAGCACAAATGTTATGGGTTTGAAGACCCCACTATCGAACGAATATTTTTCATTTTTTTGACCAGTTAACCATATTGACCTTTAATTTTATACATTTAATATGCGATTAAAAGCGAATAAATATGAATATGAAACAAACTTATTTTTTCGAATTCTCGGTTTTAGATTCAAGATACTTCGCGTCGCATCGCACATGGGTACATATCTAGTATAAGATAAATGCAAAATTCCATAAATTAAACATGATTGTTTTTTAATTATATATTTAGAAGTTAATAATAAATTGTTTTAATAATAAATTACAAGATGAATTTAAATTAATTGAACTTAATATGAATGTTTAATCATGTCTAGTTCAACACTTTGAACAATATTATCCAGGTAAGTGCATACCAAGTTGCATTATCTTATCGGATGAATATGATAAGGACCAAAAATCTTACCTGGTAACGAGGCGAGGACCAAAGAGTCTTACCCGGTAAGTGAGGATAACGGCTCTTATCACGGTTAGCGTTTACCAGGTAAATATTTAGTAAACGGTCCCTAAATTAGTAGGAAGTTTAATAAGCAAGACCTAAACCGTGATGGACCCCAACCAATTATGGATGTCATGTGAACGTGCCATTCTTTGACAATTTTTTTTGTTGTTGTTGCTAAATGACAACTTTATTCATTTGTTTTTAGGGATATTTTAATTAAGTTGACATGATAAGTTTAGCCTAAGTACATTAATAAACATTTTAAAATACATGCCAATTGCTATTTATATATATATATATAGAAAATATATATAGAAAATAGTAATCTACCAACTACATTAATCATCCATGCTAGATCTTAATTGACTTTTGCCTCTTCTTTAGTGGGAACCCTTAATGATTTCTTCCTCTTCTCTAATCATTAGTTTCTTAAACAAATATTTTGACAACCAATTATGCTTTAAACAAGTATACATGATTCCTATAAAAGGGATTCTAACTAACCATTCTAATACACAAATACAAGTCTTCTTTTGATCAGCATGGCAAGTCTTGGGGTGTTGAGGCATTGGCCTCAATTTCTAAATGTTTTTGCATTGTTCTTGTTAGTCACCATTGTTGTTGCTGATAAACCTTACACTTATAAGTCTTCACGCCCATATGGATCAAGGCTGCCACCACCGGTGAAGCATACATGGCCAAAGTCACCTTATGTTCACAAGTCTCTACCACCACCACTATCGAAGCACACATGGCCTCATCTACCTTCCCTTCACAAATCTCCTCCTTCGTATATTTACAAGTCGCCACCTCCTCCATCAAAATCTCCTCCACCAACATATGTTTACAAATCCCCACCACCACCATCGCCATCTCCACCACCTCCATATGTGTATAAGTCTCCACCACCACCATCACCTTCACGGCCACCTCCATATGTGTACAAGTCTCCACCACCACCATCACCATCCCCGCCACCTCCATATGTGTACAAGTCTCCCCCTCCACCATCACCGTCTCCACCACCTCCATACGTGTCCAAGTCTCCCCCGCCACCATCACCATCCCCGCCACCTCCATACGTGTACAAGTCTCCCCCACCGCCATCACCATCCCCGCCACCTCCATACATTTACAAGTCTCCCCCTCCACCGTCACCATCCCCACCACCTCCATACGTTTACAAGTCTCCCCCACCACCATCTCCATCCCCACCACCTCCATACGTATATAAGTCGCCACATCCTTCATCAAAATCTCTGTCACCAGCATATGTTTACAAATCCCCACCACCACCATCGCCATCTCCACCACCTCCATACGTGTACAAGTCTCCTCCACCACCATCACCATCCCCGCCACCTCCATATGTGTATAAGTCTCCACCACCACCACCACCACCTTCACCACCACCTCCATACGTGTACAAGTCTCCACCTCCACCATCACCATCCCGGCCACCTCCATATGTTTACAAGTCTCCCCCACCACCATCACCATCCTCTCCACCTCCATATGTGTACAAGTCTCCACCTCCACCATCAATATCTCCCCCACCTCCATACGTGTACAAGTCTCCCCCACCACCCTCACCATCCCCACCACCTCCATACGTGTACAAGTCTCCACCTCCACCATCACCATCTCCCCCACCTCCATACGTGTACAAGTCTCCACCACCACCATCACCATCTCCCCTACCTCCATACGTGTACAAGTCTCCCCCACCACCATCACCATCCCCGCCACCTCCATACGTGTACAAGTCTCCCCCACCACCATCACCATCCCCGCCACCTCCATACGTGTACAAGTCTCCCCCACCACCATCACCATCCCCGCCACCTCCATACGTGTACAAGTCTCCCCCTCCACCATCACCATCTCCACCACCTCCATACGTGTACAAGTCTCCCCCTCCACCGTCACCATCCCCACCACCTCCATATGTTTACAAGTCTCCCCCACCACTATCTCCATCCCCACCACCTCCATACGTATACAAGTCACCACCTCCTCCATCAAAATCTCGTTCACCAACATATGTTTACAAATCCCCACCACCACCATCGCCATCTCCACCACCTCCATATGTGTATAAGTCTCCACCACCACCACCACCACCTTCACCACCACCTCCATATGTGTACAAGTCTCCTCCTCCGCCATCACCTTCCCCGCCACCTCCATATGTGTACAAGTCTCCACCTCCACCATCACCATCTCCCCCATCTCCATATGTGTACAAGTCTCCACCTCCACCTTCACCATCCCCGCCACCTCCATACATTTACAAGTCTCCCCCTCCACCGTCACCATCCCCACCACCTCCATACGTGTACAAGTCTCCCCCACCACCCCCACCATCCCCGCCACCTCCATACGTTTACAAGTCTCCCCCTCCACCGTCACCATCCCCACCACCTCCATACGTATACAAGTCTCCTCCCCCACCATCACGTTCTCCCCCACATCCATATTAGTATAAATCACCTCATCCTCGATCAAAATCTTCCCCTCCTCCGACTTACTACTATAAATCACCACCTCAGCCATCAAAATCTTCCCCTCCTTTGGCTTACTACAATAAGTCTCCCCAATCACCAAGACATTATTGAAGCACAAGGTTTTTCAGCAATACATAATGATACAAAACTAACTTATTTCATCATCGCCAAGTGGTCTCCAAATTAATACAATTATTTACTTCTGTCATTCTTATTCAACTGTACGTATTCTTGAATTTATGTTGTGATCAACATATATGTCAAGTTTGTTTATTTAAGTTGTACCTTTGTTTATTCATGTTACCAATGCAAATGGCTAAATGCTACTGTTTCTTTCATTCAATGAAAATAAATAATCAACACTGCTTTCATCACAGCCGTTTATTAATATGATTGACGGCTTATGTTAGGTTTCATAGTTTACATAAATTTTTGGGCTTACAAAATAAGTAGCCTATATATATATATAGGGTCGGGTTCAAATGAGGAGCGCATCAAAACGTGAGAACGTGAGGAGCACCGTCCATGTACAAAATCACATGTGATTCACAACACAAACCGCGGGACAAGCCGCGCGCTTTTGCAAACCGCGTAACAAACCGCACATGTCCAAAATGTTAATCACATATGATTTTTAGTCCTTGTGTTGTGAATCACATGTGATTTTGTACATGGACGGTGCTCCTCACGTTCTCACGTTTTGATGCGCTCCTCACATGAACCCTCCTCTATATATATATATATATATATATATATATATATATATGATACAAATCAAATACAAACTATGTATTTGTTGCACCCCTTACAAACCAATGTGCATATATGCATAATATAAGATGCATATATGCATTATCTCATATGAATGTATGTTCATTATATGTATATTCTTGCACATATGCATATGCATATGTAGGGGCTTAATCAAATAAGAACTAATTAGTTTGTGGTAACTGTAAGAACCAATATTAGCCACTCATTTTAAATAATTAATATAATTTTTAAATAAACATAAAAGGGTATTATAGTAAATTATATTTTAACTAATTAAATTAATACATGTAGTATATCACGTCTTTCTTCTCTCTCTCTCTCTCTCTCTCTCTACCATAACAAGTAAACCCTAAATTGTTTTTCACCATGACCCCACTCCCTTCTCTTTTCTCTCTCGTTTGAACTACGAGCCGCCACCACCAGTACCACCAGTCGCCGCCGATGTTCTCTCCGCCTCCTTCTCGATCAGAACCGTCGACCACCGCCACTCTCTTCTCCCTCGTTTGAACTTGCCGGAGACTTATGCTTTTATCTTGTCTCTCGTACGACCATCTTCTCCTCTACCGCCGACGACCACAACGGACGTCGGCGCTCTCACATCTTCTCGTCCCCTTTTCGATTTCCATCTCGAAAACCATCCAGAACCGCCACTCTCTCTCTCTCTCATCCTCGTCGTCACCAGCCGCCTACCACCCACCATCATCCTCCACCGTTGACTGCAGCGACCAACCATCGAGAACCACTGTGGTTCGACCCCACCAACCATTAATACTCGTCACCTTCATCAAACTGTGGTTCGACCCCACCAACCACCGACAATGTGCAAACATTACAAACCACAATCTAAAGTATTACATCGTTTATTTCATTAAACTAACTTTTAATTGTAATACTCGTCACCTTCATCAAAAATTTCCATAAATTAAAGAAAAGATTCAACATTAGAAACCAAAACCAGATAAAAAAACCCCAACATCAATAACTTAATTCGATGTTAATCCAAAATATGGTATTTATTCTTGCAAAGGATTACAAGAAATGCATGAAAACGACTTCTAAAGCCTTGAGTTGATTCACCATACGATGTTGGTTTGTAATACTTTAGAACTCGTTTTATTTAAGAATATAAATTTGGAATCACTTTGATCAATACATTTCCCGCGGTTTCGTTATCAAAGGTTTGCATGTTTGTCTTGACAAATGTCTCATTGATATATCTGTTTCCTAGTGTTTCGACGAATTGATGAAGGCTTCGATGAGTTTCGACAGGGCTTGACAAACTTCATCTTCTTCATTTCTCTGCTTGAATTTATGAATTTTTTGGGGCCGAGAGCATACAAAAACCTCAACAAAACATCGAATTCAAAGCTTTCCTCTAAACGCGTAGTTCCTGATCAACGAAATGTCTGCTATCCTGCCAACTGTTGATGTTCTCTTTGCGATCTTGTAGATCAAGAAGACGTGTTGCAAAAAAAAATTACACACATTTAGAGGTTTATAATTTATTATCATATATATATATAGAGAGAGAGAGAGGTTCAATGGAAAAATTCAAAAAAATGGAAAACTGAGGAACACTCCGATAGCCTTCCATCTGGACGGACAATTAAAATTAAGTTGTTTTTTGGTTTTTATGCATTTGTGCATATGCACATATGCATGTTACAAATTACTTCTATACACAAGTGCATACCGTCCAGATGAAGGGCCACCAGGGTGTTCTTCAGTTTTCCGTTTTTTGAGGTTTTCCCTTGAACCTCCCCCTCTCTCTCTCTCTCTCTCTCTATATATATATATATATATATATATATATATATATAGGCTCCGTAAAATGCAAACCTTGCATTTGTTGCACACCTTACAAACCACAATGTGCATATGTGCAAAACCAGTGTGCATATATGAACAATGTGCATATGCATACGTGCAAGAATATACATATAATGGACATACATTCATATGAGATAATGCATATATGCATCTCAGATTATGCATATATGCAAATTGGTTTGTAAGAGGTGCAACAAATACATGGTTTGTATTTGATTTGTACCATATATATATTGTGGTTTTCGACCAATTCTGATTGAGCTCAATGGAGATCGTGTTCATGTTCATGAAACAACAACACTAGATTCGTGATAGTTGGTTAATTGACTCCATCATAAAGTTGGAGCATAGTTTTTCGTCAATGAAACACTTAAAAGGGTATTTTCTTTATAAAGAATGACAACTTTGGAACATATTTTTCATAAGATGGTAACATTGAACATATTTATGATATACGAGGTCAGTTTTCTGTTAACAAAATTGTAATTACACCGTAAAAAAAGATGCAACGTTTGATATCCCAACAAAATATAATACGATTAATGATTAATACTTAAACAAGTATCTAGAATACGGTTATAGGATGTGTAGCGGTAGGTCTAGAGTCTAGACCACGTGAATTTATAACGTCTTCGGGTTGCTGATAGCACCTTAAACAAGAACAAGTCCCAACCCTCGGAAAAGACATTTAGACTATGTTTGACTACCATAAAATGACATAAAACGACATGTCAAAAAAATTCTCAATTTTAATATATAACGAACATAATTGAAAAAAAACCCTTGTAGCTTATTAAAATTAACGTGAATTCGTTTTCAAAAAGTTGTTTATAGCTTACCAAACTCGACGTTTTTAAGACAAAAAAAACCCAGCTTATGATCACCAAACATGATTCACGACTTTCTTCCAAGTGACAAAACAAAGAGGTGAAATCTAAAAGCAACTCGAATGTTGCATTTTCACAACAAAAAGAGCGATGATTTGTTGCAACGAAAAAATGAAAATTTGTTGCAAAGGTAAAACACTTGGTAAACAAATATTGTACCCAAACCAAACAAACCCATTATATCACACCGAGATATAAGATCTAGAAGAGGTAGGATGTACACGGTCCTTACCACTATCTCACAAGACACAGATAGACAAATGACTTCTACGTTAAAAACCTAAACCAAACAAACCCAGTATAACACATCCACATACAGATAACTTTTATGCTTAAAAACCAAATCAAACCAAGTACATCACACCGATTTAGGTAAGATCCGAAAGGGATAAGATGTAAACAAACATTACCTTTATGTCAACAGACATATCACTTTTATGTGTATAAACATAAAAAGTCAATAAAGTATCAATTGTGCATATTGAATGACCATAGAAGTTCTGTATATGTTATTCTGTTTTATAGTACAATATACATAAAGAGTTAAAAGACCATAGGTAAATAAAGATGCCCAACACAAATAGACAACTTAAAATCATCTGTAAAACAAATATATCAAGATTCACATAAATCCGAACACGAAATTTGTAGAAAAATCTCGCTCCTATCCATCTCACGAAAACAAGAATCACATAACCAAACTCGTTAAAACGAGCACCAATTTTCAACTCATCGTATTATCTTTCAGCAACTTATTGATTATAGCGGAAAGAGCAGGAGCACTCACCCCACATTCAACACCAGAAAAGCAAGATTTACCTTCTTCAGCAGCTTTACATAGCTTCGGATCCAACGGAACTTTCCCAAGAAACGGGACCCCCATATCACGACACATTTTCGAAGCTCCACCCGCACTGCTATCGAACACTTCACTACACGCAATCAAATCCAACAATTCCGGTGCCTTTTCTTTCATTATCTCCAAAGCCCAATTTGTAACGTCTTCTTGATCTCCATTCTTGGATTGTTTCAAATACTTGAAATCTTTAACTGGTTGAGAAAACCCGCTCATGTTTTCAACGACACCCAGAACCTTTATCCCAACTTTCTTGCAAAAACTCACCTCTTTTCGTACATCTATCAAAGAAACTTGTTGTGGGGTGGTGACTATGATCGCACCGTCGATTCCTGTTTCTTTGAGGAATTGGACGATTGAGATGTGTTCATCTGAGGTTCCAGGTGGAGCGTCAACTACTAGAAAATCGAGTTCTCCCCAATAAACGTCTTTGAGGAATTGTTTGATGATTCCGTTCTTGCGTGGGCCCCGCCAGATGACGGCATCATCGGGGTCAGGGAGCATGAACCCGATTGACATGACTCCGATTGAGTCAACGAAAACAGGGGACCAACCGAGGTTGCTTTGGTGAATTTCTTGGCCTTCTAAACCGAGCATTTTTGGGATGCTGGGCCCACATATGTCGATGTCGAGTAGACCTACTTGAAAATCCATGGCCGCAAGTGCAAATGAGAGCTGTGCGGAGAATGTGCTCTTGCCGACACCGCCTTTACCGGATAAAACTAGGATCTTGTGCTTCACTGTAGCCATACGTTCTGCAATTACAACCAAATCTGTCCAAAGAGAAAGATTTTAAGAAAATATTAGACATTCTTCCGCTATATAATACATGATTACACGTATTTACACCCCACAAGGTGCAATATTGCCATATTGGTAACATGAAATGATAAATATTTTGTTGTATTTTTGTCCTACATTGCCGGGTTGTTAAAGCACATTTAACATGGTATCAGGGCAGGCTTTTGAAGACGATGTAGAAATCGAATTTATTTGTTTGTTTGGGCCCTATCCGGTGTTAAAAAGTAGTGTTAATATATATATATATATATATATATATGTGTGTGTGTGTCGCTTAGGGATCTTCTCCTTTGAGCTAGCATTTTGGAAGCGAGTTTCTACGCAAATCAAGTTATTAGAATATATATTAGTCTTAATTTTGACCTGACACATGGTTTAAAATGATTATTCAACGATTATCAAGTATCTAGAATACCCTTTAAATAAACGCACATTAATCAGAAATCTTTTCCAGCTTAAATCAATGTTATCACCACATGACTTCAAAGGCAAATAAGTAAGGGGTTGTTTGGTTGGTTTTCCATTAAGTCCTATATAGATAAAGCTATATATGTAGATTATTCTGTCTGTATAGATTGAGAAAGTTTTCATTTGGAAGGGCTTTTTTATAGATAGATAGAGTGTTCCCTAATTGGGCGGGGCAGGTCTGGAAAAAACTTGGCTTTCTGCATAAAGCTCCCACCTAGAAGCTTACTTAATAAGCCACTTTCTATATCGTTAAGTCAATAACAAACAGCCATGTATAGCTGCCTGAATAAGCCGTGAGTTCCATTAAGCTCATTAAGTTGCAGACAAATAGGCCCTAAATTTAACATGAAAAGTTTTCATAAAATTAAAATTTTCGAATATTTCCAACATGTAAAACAATATGCGTTACAGTTTTCTAAGACTTGATTTTTGCTTCATTGAGTAATAGTTTCAAAAAGAAAGTACTTGGCTTCATCTTTTATCTGTCAGCTAACTCGAGCCAGTCCCACAACAAAGTACTCAAGTACCAAAGAACTATCTTCTAATATAACATATGTGAAAGTTATGCCAAGTAGAACTTTAATAGACGATAAACAAGGCAAGAAACATGTGCTAAGCTTGAATGAAATAAGTACGCCCTAGGGGGTTCATGATCGCAGGTTCAAATCTCCTTAAAATTGCGCAGACCAATCGAAAAAAACATTTTCAACTTATCTAGTTTGCATAATGATTTACCATAAAAAATACAAGCAAAACGCAACCAAGTTTGCATTAATTCCTATTTAGTGTAACAAATTAATATTTTTTCTTCTCAAATCAATGTAACAAAGTTCAAAATTTCCTATCTTTTTAACCATTTTTGACGGGTACGTTGATGTCAAGTTTATCATCCACTACACCGTAAACACTTCGTAATCGGGCATCCACGTCATCAAATCTTACAAGATCAACAAGTTACCGTCAGAACAAAATACAAATTCTTTGAAACTTTGTTATCCAGGAAAATTTATTCGTCACACTAAGAACTAAACCAAAGGTTTTTTCTCACACTATGATGCATCTCTAAATAAAATTCGATGATAATAACAACAACCAAGCCATATCCATGTGAAAGCATGTTTGTTAGCAACGCTTAATGAGACAACTTATTCGGTCAGCTATACATGACTGATTGGCAGTGACTTAATGATACACAATCTTGAGAAGCTTTAACGCTAGTTTTCTATCTAACTAAAAACTCTCCCAAGCAAAACCCTTCCCAATATATACAAAAACAGTTTTATCCATATTGACTTCATGGAAAACCAACCAAACAGCCCCTAAAGTAAGGGGGGGGGGGGGGTGTGCTTACCTCTTAACAGTTCCATTAAGAGGCAACCTCTGAATCATTAAGAGAGTCTTGTTTGGCAAAAAAAAGTCTGCATCTTAATGGTTCTAAAACCCTCTGAATGATTTTGTATCTTAGGTCTCCCTTAACCATTCAGAGCCCTAATTTCATTCTTAACAATTACCAAACAACCATAATTCATTTTGCACTATACCATAAGAGCCACTTAATCATTCTGACCACTTAATCCCCTAACTATACAAAGAAAGAAAGCTAACCTGGATCGGGGCCTTTAGGAGCAGAAGCACAAGCTTCTTGATTAGGGCAACCTGCACAAGCATCGGATTTTCCGGCATCGTCTGATTGTGTTCCTGGGCAATCTGAAACGGAACAACACAGAAATCAAAATCAACAGAAAACACGAATTGATTGAAGAAAGAAAAGCTAATACAATAGATAATAATCATACGTTCATTGGCGTCTTCGGGGATTTCTTTATGATTGCCATTCTCCATGTCGCTACTTCCTTCCCTTTGGGTTTGTTGGTAGCAGAATTGAATTGGTGTCGATAAATGGCGGCTTGTTTCCACGCGCTCTTTTTATAGTTGCCCTAACCGACCTTGGTAACAAGACGTTGTCGACTGTGGTTGTTTGGGATTGCTTTTTTTTTTTACTTTATTTAGGGGCTGTTTACCAAAATTTTCATTAAGTCTTGTATGGATAAATGCGTCTGTTTGGTTAAATTTTTCTGTCTGGATAAATTGTTGTTGCTGTTTACCAAATTTTTCATTAAGTCTTGTATATATAAATGCGTCTGTCTGGTTAAATTTTTCTGTCTGGATAAATTGTTGTTGCTGTTTACTTTTTTATCTGAATCAACCATCTGAATAGCAGAAATGACCGATTTACCCCTAAGTATGAATTATAAACTGTTTTATATATTCTGTTTATTTTTTAAGCCAAATTATATATCTAAAACACAAAATTATTTAATTTACCCATTAGCACAAAAAAATGATCATATTATAAAATTTATTAATAATTGAATAAAACTCAAAAACATGGTCCAGATTACAAAATGAAACACATCATCGAAGAAAAACCAAAAAACCCACATGAGGGAACCAAGGTGTTTCCTTCATCAGTCCCTATGTTTGAAGAAACTTCATTGAAGAACACCCCAAGTTTGAAGAAACTTCATCGAAGAACACCCCAAGTTTGAAGAAACTTCAAGTCGATCTTGGTGAAGGGGAGTTCAAAGTTCAAAGTTCAAAGTTCAAACAGGTAATCAAATTTGGAGATTAGGGTTTCGATTTTTGGGTTTTTGTTCTAGTGATGCGTCGATGTCGATAGAGATGAGAGAAACAACGATTTTGGGTAGAGATGCAGGTTTGATTTTGGGTTTTTCTTCTTGTAGGTTGAAAGAGATGTTGAGCTCGTTGGGGAGGAAGAAGATGTAGAGCAAGTTTTTCTTTTTTTATTCTAGGGGTAGATAGGTAAACTTTGTGTCTGTATGGGGACAAGAGTACCTTTTGAACTGTGCGAATAAGCTGCTGTATTTTCCATTAAGTCCCAAGTAAACACATCACTATGGCTGTGCGAATAAGCCAATTAAGCCATTAAGCCCATTAAGCCACAAGTAAACAGCCCCTTACTTACCAGTGTGTGTCACCGCGCGTTGCGCGGCGATGAAATTTAAAACGTAACTTAGTTAATATGTAACCTAATTAAATATAAAACGTAATTTTTTAATTCATCCTCCTAAAGATTTACCATCGGCCAATCAAATAGGATTTGCCTTCCACCACCATAGTAATTATTTATCCTTCTATCTCTCTTTCTGTCTAACTTAATATATATATATATATATATATATATATATATAGAGAGAGAGAGAGAGAGAGAGAGAGAGAGAGATTCATTTACAAACCAAGCAATTTATACAAACTTTGCAAACCACTATATTAGGAAACAACAAATATATTTATGGTAATTATTATGATTCATTAATAATGATTGTGATATATATATGGAAGATGATAACGCTCATTAACTATGATCATGACTTTAGATTAGGAAACATAATAAAATAAGATATTGATTGGAGTTGATGAACGGTTAAGATTGGTTTGCAGAGTTTGTACAATCTATTTGGTTTGTAACGGAAACAGACCAATTATATATATATATATATATATATATATATATATATACACACACACACACACACACATAACCACCATTAACGTGAACCACTACCACCATCGTTAACCCACCACCACCATCACCGTGAACCCACCACCACCATCGTCAACCCACCACCACCATTACCGTGAACCCACCACCACCATCACCGTGAACCCACCACTAGGGGTGAGCATCGGAACAGGGTACCCGCTTTTGGAACCGGAACCGCTCTGGAACTGCCGGTTCCAGAACCGGAACCGATGTGATTGGTTCCGGTTCCTAAAATACGGAACCGATTAACACTGGTTCTGGTTCTGGTTCTCATTTTTTTGGAACCGTTACCCGTCGGGTACCCGGTCCCGCTATTTTTTAATAAAAATTATGTATATATTTATTATAATTATATATTTATTATGTTTAAATATTTAGTGATGTGGTATTAGTTTTGTACTTTTACTAGGTGTTTTATTCGTTTTCATCCAAGTGTTTTATTTGAGGTGTTGACGTAAAGACGTGAATTGTTATGGAAGTCGTTTTGTTGATGTCAAGACTCAATACTCGAGAGTTTCTAATTTATTTATGTAATAATTAGTTTTTATCGGATTAGTTTTCACCATTGTTGTATTTATTACTTTATGTTGGTACTTTATAGTTTGCAATAGACTTAAAATTACAATTTTTATTGTATGAATTGTTAAAAAAATATAAAAAAAGTTGACATTGGGTACCCGAAACCGGAACCGACGGTTCCGGGACCGGTTCCAAAATATAGAGAACCGATGTAAGCGGTTCCGGTTCCTTCATTCTAGGAACCGCCGTTCCGGTTCCAGTTCCATGAAATTTAGCCGGGTACCCGGTTATGCTCACCCCTACCCACCACCACCATCGTCAACCCACCACCACCATTACCGTGAACCCACCACCACCATTATCGTGAACCCACCACCACCATCATCAACCCACCACCTTCTCACTACATCTTCTTCCTCTTAACCCACATGCACCATTCTCATTACATTTTAAAAAGTTTTTTTTAAGTATATTGACATGTGTCATTTTCTAATTGGTCAATTAAAAATAAGTAAAAATAAAATAATAAAAACTTATTTCTAAAAAGAAAGAAATATAAAAAGACAAAAATGCCCTTAATGATAACTGAGGAAAGAAACGGACGTCAGGGGTATTAAAGTTTAGGGACCAAAAAAAAACCGAAAGTGCAAACCACTGGGACCATTTCCATAATTAATGAAGCACAAAGACGAAAACCATAAAAACCACCAAACCACAGGGACCAAATCCGTAATTTACTCTAACATTTTAGTGTAATTTTTTTAAAATATTTTAAAGGGTATTTGAATGACCCAATTAGAGCTTTTAAAGTGTATTTTAATAAGATACTCTCCAAGAGAAAAAAAATCTTCAAACATTTTTTTTTGCGTTCAAAATTGAGTTTTGGAACAAAAAAAAATTGCGACCGATTTGTGCCTAGCTTGAGAGCGGATCTAAGGACCAGTTACCAAAACACATAGACCTGGCCTTAGTTTTTTGGTCAGGACCGAGACCGGTTACAAAAAACCATTTAGAATCGAGATTGATTTGGGCCCGACCCGAACCCATTTTCGACCTTCTCTAATCTTTAGTCTTTAACCCATTCAAACTTCAATGTTCAAACTATTGGGCTGCTGTGGACATGTTTGTTGGACGATATTATTGGGCCGACGATGGGTCTAGTATTTTAATTGAAGTTTGCAGGTTGATACTTGTATTTTACTTGGCTTGAGACTTTAGTACTGCTATTGTGTCATTATGATATCTAGATCGGGCAAAAGTACTAAAGGATTTTTTTCTTGCATATCAAGATTAATTTCTTTCTAATCCACAATTCATGGGAGAGCATTTGATTAAAAGTGATCAACGGTTCATATTCACTTTCTCATGCTTCTCACGTTAATCTCAATTTCTCACACAATACTTTGACTATATATATATATATATATATATATATATATATATATAGGGAGGTTTGGGGGAAACCTCAACAAAATAAAAAACTGAGGAACACTCTAGTAGCCCTTCATCTTGACGGTATGCACTTGTGCATACAAGTAAATTAAGTTGTTTTGGTTTTTATGCACGTGTGCATCTTATGTCTTTCTGAAAGATTTTCGATCTTATTGTTCATTTTTGATTTTCAGGTCACTAGAGACCAAGCATTGCGAAATTGGAATCTCGATGAAACTGCTGAAAACATGCTAGGAACTTCGCTACTTTACTTGGCATAAATTACAAGATTATCGATTGGTTATTTTGGATTATCAATACTATATTACAAAGCATTTGCGAACCACTCTTAAAAACAATTTTTAACTCATATTACTTAAATTTATGATTATAAGTAAATGATGCATGAGTACAATTTTTTAAAGTTGTATGTTTGAAATCGTAAATAACTGATAAACATAATTAAATACAGGATAAACATCTCTTTTTTAAATATAAAAATCTAAGTTATAATTAGGATAATCAATGAATTCTAGCAGAATACTTCTTAATTTTTTTATAGAAAAATTAGATTATTAAACTTAAAATAAATTACATCATTATTAAACTTAAATTAAATTAAATAGAACTATAAAAAAACATATCGTTTATTCAACACCGCATAAAACCGTACTTTAAAATTGACAAAGACAAAAAATAAAATGAAACATTAAAATCAAGATGCACGAGTCACTTGTAGTATTTATTAACAAAAATAATATTTTTGACGAATGTTTATACAGATCCTGGCACTAAGGCCTTCCGTAGCCATAGCGGGGAAGGGGCTCGGGATGGGGAGGTGGCAGCGGGATGGCTGCGGGGATGGGGTACGGGGCGGGATCGAATGCGGGAAGGGATGGTTTTCGGGGATGGGATCCCGATCCATCCCGAGGGTTTTTTTAAATTTTTTTTTAATTAAATTTTTAAAAAAATTACCGTTGAACGGCTCTTTCTTAAAAAAAAAAAATTTCTCAATTTAATCCCACTATATATTTAACCCTCAACCTCTTATTTCTCACACCTCTCAACCTCTTATTTCTCACACCTCTCAACCTCTTATTTTTCACACTATCAAATTCTCTCAATCTCACACCTCTCAAATTCTCTCAAATTCTCTCAACCTCTTATTTTTCACACCTCTCTCATCATGAATCCAAACAGAACACCTACATCCTGTCGTAACCGACCGAATACACCACAATCGCAAGAAGATCAAGAGCTTGGTTTCCAAGCGTTTACACAACAAGGTTATCATCCGCAATTTTCGCAACAAATTCCGCCACAATGGTCGCAACAAAATCCGCCACAATGGTCGCAACAAAATCCGCCACAATATCCGCAACAATTTCCCCAACAATTTCACCAACAATTTCCGCAACAATTTCCTTACCAATTTACACGTCCCGGTTTGATTGAACAAGGTTTTACTCCGGCCAACTACAATCTTCCTTCACCCGCAATCAATCTCGACGACGACATTGTTCCGGAAACCCAACCTTCTACCCCGAACTCACCACAATTTATCCCGACACAACAATCTAACCCGGAACCATCAAATCCGAGACGAACGAAAGCCGCCAAACAAACGTGGACAAGAGCCGAGGAACTCGCGTTAGTGTCGGCGTGGGTTGACGTTTCGGAGGACCCCGTGGTCGGTAACGCACAAAGCGGTGGTAATTATTTTTATTGTTGTTGTTATTATTATTATTATTATTATTATTATTATTATTATTATTATTATTATTATTATTCTTATACTTAATTTTACATAAATGTAGGAAATTTTTGGGGCCGAATCGGGGATGTGTTCTTTACTCGCATGGGTCGTGAACCAGGTTATAGATCAACCCATCAACTCAATAGCAAGTTCAACGACCTCAATAAAAGAGTTAATTCGTTTGGCGGCATCTACAACAACTTGCTCAATAATAGATCAAGCGGGATGAGTGAGGCCGATATATCCCGAACGGCACGCGAACGGTATGTAGCACGCCATAAAGTTGCTTTCACTCACGAACAAGTTTGGGACGTCCTAAAAAATGTCCAAAATGGGGAGCCGTTCCAACGATGACGACAACTTCATCGCGGGGTTCAAAACGTACCCAACCTTCCGATGATGACGATGACGAGCAAATTCAACGACCCATCGGGAGAAACAAGGCAAAAAAATCATCAACGAGTAATACGTCCGGGGCGAATACGGACGAAAGTGTTACTCAGTTGTTGACGACGTTCAACAACAAGATTGATGATACAATGGAATACAAAATGAAAAAACTCGAAATCGAAATCGAACGCTCAAACCGATTTGAGAAAGACTTCGAGTATTTCATAGCCCCGCATGATCACCTTACGGGAAACGCTTTGAGGGCTACTTTAGCGAGAAAAGAGCAACTCCAAAAATTTCATAATTGGTAGTGTTTTGTATTTTGTAATTTTTATTTTTAATGAATGATATGAATTTTAATTTTTATTATTTTTCTTATTTTTATTTATTAAAAAATATATAAATATTTTTATTTTGTTAAATAATTAAATGTATAAATAAAAGAATTAAAATAAATGAGGTGGCAAAAGGGTTTGAGGGAATGGGGTACGAGTGTTTAGGGATCGTGAGGGATGGAGTGAAGCTGATGTGGCGCTGAGGTGGAGGGGAATCTTTGAAAGATAGGCCTTATGGGGTACTGATGGCCTTAAGGCCTGGTTGAAGCATCACAAATTCACAATCAGTCGGTATTTGGTTTCCCGTCATTTAATTTAAATTATTAAATTAAATTTTAATTATACATTGATATTAATTTTTCATTATTTAGAGTTATTGTTAATCATATAAATTATTTTTATATGTTTTTTAATATTAATCAATATATTTTAATTATCAATTACTATTATCGTTTTAATTATTATTTAATTTTTTTCCATATTATATGTAACGGTTATTTAAAATCATAAGTTAATATATATTTTTTCTAAAACTTGTTTTAACAAATTCAAAATTTATAGTATATATGTTATAATAAATTTTAAATTATTTTAATTAACATGTTATATTATTTAATTTTTCTTTACTACATTCGTTGTATTAATTAACATATTATATTGCTATAAACTTGTTTTAATTATATAATTAAATATTGTAATTGATAATTATTTGAAGATGTCATTTTTGGTAATTTTGCATGTTATAAGCTAGTTTTTGTCAAACGTGACTTCTTCATCAGCTTGCTTATCAGCTACCAGCTAGTTTATGAGTCAACATCTAGCTTATCAGCTACCAGCTAGCTTATGAGTCAACAGCTAGCTTATCAGCTAGTTTGCCAAACATAGCCTAAATCCCCAAAAAAACTTCTCTAAAAGTTAATTTAAGTGAACCATTTGAAATCCATCCCAAAAACCTTTAGCTACCCTTATATAGCAAAACCTTTTGACGGAATTGAAAAGCTTCTCAAAAGCCTTTAGAGAAACTTTTTAGACTATTAGGGTGCGTTTGTACACTGGACATGACAGAACAGAACATAGATCAATGTCCCATGTTTGGCAGGACTTTTATGTGGTACAGACAGAAACAAAGTGGAACAAACCTGTTCCTCCACCCGATGGAACAAGGTGGAACAGACTTATGTTTTACCAATATAACCTCAAAATAAAATCTAATACTCTTCTAAAACATCAAATACACGTTCTATTTTATATTTTATACATTTTATTTATTGTATTTTATCTAATGTTATATGTTATGTTCTGTCTAGTTCCGTCTACCAAACACTGAACAACTGTTTTGTCCTGTTCTGTTCTGTCATGTTCCGTCCTGTCCTGTTCTATCCTGTCTGTGTACCAAACGCACCCTAAAGTACAAAACAAAACCTTCTCTAAAGGTCATATTTCTTACACGCGTGAGACTTGGCCTGCGTCTCAAGTCCCGGCAAAAGTCACGCATAATCACTTGTGATTGTAGTGTAAACTCACGTCTGAGTTGAGTCTTCTCATTTTTTCTTATATAATTACCCTTTTGTTTGAACCTAACCCTACGTGACCATTATCGCAAAAAATCAACAATTTAGTCCAATTTAAAATGTGAAAGTGAACTATTAGAACTTGATAAGATTTTTTTTTTGGTGTTTTTCTTAGAAAATGCCAAGTCTTCTAGATGATAAGGTCTTCTTTAAAAACAACCCATACGATGAAACCATAATACAAGTTAGCTAACGCGACTATAGAACAAGAGGACCATAGAAGCAAAAAATGTAAGAAACTTTTGGCCAAAATGAGTATTTCAGACGCAAAACGCACGCAAATGTTTTCACACGCTTTGAGAGATTTGATAATATTATGCAATACATTCAAAATTACTAAACTCGGCATTTTAAGGTTGGACATGTTTTTGGCAGGTGGTGAAAATTCATGAACCAATTAAACCTCTGAATAGACAAAATAAAAAAATGTTAAATTCACGGGGATTATTTTAATTGAAATAAATAAAAAAATAAAATTCTCAAGAAAACTGCTAAGTCGATTTTTAGGGTTACGGGTGAATATTTTGACTGATAAGTTGTTATATACGACGTACCTATGGGCATTACGAGCTTTCCATGAATATATTCTTACGACCCCGTAACTTCTATACGGTCAAAAGGCATGGCCTTTTTAATTAGGCTTCTTTCCAGTATATTTTCGTTTCTCCCATTTGTACATCATTACTAGAAAAAAGACGTACCAGTGAGATCGAAAAGAATGTATTGGATGTGTTAGAATAGATGTAGGAATCAATCGATGAACAAGCGAGAGAGAGATGTGGCTGAACTGCAACAGTTTTTCATATATTGAGAGAGAGATTACAAAGACTGATTAACCTAATTATGAAAGAGAAGAGATCTATTTATACAGCCTAAGTTACAATAATTACAGACTAGCCCTTGTACTATTCATATATACAAATATAACTCTAACACCCCCTCAAACTCAAGTGGGGGAAGAATGAGCCAAGTTGAGTTTGGAAACAAGAGCCCGAAAACGTCCCGGAAGATGAGCTTTGGTGAAGATATCTGCTGTCTGATCAATGGTTGAAATTGGAAGAAGTCGAACGGTCTTGCGAAGAATATGTTGACGGGTGAAATGACAGTCAATCTCGATGTGCTTTGTACGTTCATGGAAGACATCATTGTGAGCAATCTGAATAGCACTATTGTTATCACACCACAAAGGTGTTGGAGAGATCTGATGAGCACCCATATCAGATAGTAACTGTTAATGCCAAAAATCGCACCAAAGTACAACTTAAGGTCGATGTGGACTTCAACAGCTAAAGAAAGGAATCATTCGACAAAAGCGTGTGATAAAGACATAAATGTAAATGAGACAGAGATTTTGGTGACGCGGGAAAAACCTCAACGAGGAAAAAATCCGCGGACGACAGTGGAAGTCGTCGCTGCACTATGGTCGCCAAACATGGGCGATATCCTTTGTTACTGGTGTCGATCGTACAGAGATTACAATACAAATGAAAGAAAGACTTCGAAATGTAAAGTAACAAGTGTTTTTAATGTGAAACAGTGTGCGTCGTGAATAAAAATGATATGTCGTGCGTGATTGTCTTGCGTCGAGAGCGATCTTCTATGAGTGGTTTCTTTGTTTTGAGTGTTCTTCAGAGTTCGAGTGCTTATGTCTGTTGTTCGATGTCTGGAACTGATGATTTAGCTTGGAATTTATAGTCTTCAGGTGCTTTAATTGGCGCATTAAATACTTCGATAACTGTCGTAACGGACGTCGCCTTTAGTGCTGTTAATGACCTTCATCAATTATAACCGTTGTCTATTAATGATGTTGACTCCTGCATTAAACACTGAACAAACGTAACAGTTATATCACGCGTTAGTTGGTCGAGGTCGCATGGTTCTATGTGATGGTCGTGTGAAACGTACGACATCGTGGTCGAGTGTCGTGAGGTAAAAGACTTTCGATTTTATCTTTAATCAGGAGAGAAAGTGTTATGATTTTACCTTTGTTATAAGAAAAAGAAATAAGTGTTTTCCTTACCTTGGTCGTGGTCGAGACTGGTGAAATTTTGCCCAAACAGTAACCAGCGTAGCCATACAAGTTCTTGCGTAGTGTCAGCTAAGGCTCGATACTCAGCTTCAGTACTAGATCGAGCTGTCAGAGATCGTTTCTTGCTGCGCCAGGAAATAAGAGAGTCTCCAAGGAAGAAACAATATCCGGTGGTAGAGCGCCGGTCAGTTATGTCTCCATCCCAGTCAACATCGGGGAATGCACGAAGAGTTAAGGACGATGTGGATGAGAAATGAAGTCCATGAAACATTGTCCCTTTAAGGTACCGAAGTATACGAAGAACCGCGACATAGTGATCTGAGCATGGAGCAGCCATGAACTGGTTGACTATATGAACTGCATAGGCAAGATCTGGTCGAGTAACAGTCAGGTAGACCAGAGAACCAACTAGTTGACGGTACCGTGTAGGGTCCCACAGCGGGGTTCCGACATTGGGAGCAAGGTGCAGATTTTGCTCAATGGGTATAGATGCAACTTTGTTGTCCGTGATCCCAGCTTTGGATAACAGATCTGAAATGTACTTTGCTTGACAGAGATAGATGTCGAAAGAGTCTGACATAACTTCAAGGCCAAGGAAGTAGTGTAGCTTACCAAGATCTTTCATCTCAAAGAATGAGCTGAGATACTATTTGAGATGGATAATACCTGTAGAGTCACTGCCGGTAATGATCATATCATCAGCACACAATAGGAGTAAGACAGTACCTGCAACAGTGGTCCGAGTAAACAAGCCAGAATCATAATTACTCGGAGAAAACCCCAATGAGATGACAGTATTGCTAAAATTTTCAAACCAAGCACGAGGAGCTTGTTTAAGGCCATAGAGGGCTTTTCGAAGTCGACATACATGACCCTGACGGGAGGTCACACCTGGAGGGAGTCTCATGTAGACTTCCTCTTCGAGATCGCCATTGAGAAAGACATTCTTGACATCCATCTGATAGAGTGGCCATCTCTTCGTGTCAGCTATGGCTAGAAGACTACGAACCGAGGTGACCCGAGCCACAAGAGCAAACGTTTCCTCGTAGTCAATGCCATATTCTTGATTGAAGCCTTTTGCCACAAGACGTGTTTTGTAACGATCAATAGATCCATCAGACTTCGTTTTGATTTTGAAGACCCATTTGCAACCAATGGGTGACTTGCCCGGTGGGAGAGGAACAAACTCCCATGTATTAGCTTTGTCAAGAGCCTGAAGTTCCTTAGTCATAGCTTGTTTCCAAACAGGATTAGAAGCCGCTTCCTTGAAGGAAGTGGGTTCATGGTTGGACAGCAGAGTTGCATAGCAATGATAATCACGAAGATGATAAGGAACTTGTCTTACCCGGTCTGAGCGTCGTGCTTCATCTTGTGGTTGAGAGGAGCTGGGATCCATAGACTCAGCAGATGGCTAAGGAGTAGTCCTTGGAGGTGGTGCAGATGATTGATGATGATCAGATGCCACAGAAGGCACATGTGTAGGCTCAGGTTGAGACGAGACGGAAGGAGGTGGAACAGATGGCACAGAGGAGAGTATGGGATCTGATTGGAGTGAGTCTAATGAGATAGATGTGTCAGTGAAGAAAGAAGTAGAAGGAGTGGGTGTGTCCTGAAATTTTGACACCGTAGAGAAGGGAAGATGTTCCCAGAAGGTGACATGACGGGATATACGAAGTTTCTTAGAGACTGGATCCCAACAACGATAACCTTTATGTTCAATTCCATAGCCAAGGAAGCAGCATAATTGAGAACGAGGTTCAAGTTTGGTGTGTTCATGAGATTGCAGCTGAACAAAGCAAGCACAACCCCACACTTTGAGTAGTTCATATGGAGGAGAGACTCCATAGAGTACTTCATACGGAGACTTTTGATTGAGAATAGGAGTCGGGTGTCGGTTGATGGTGTAGACAGCCGTAAAGGCTGCTTTACCCCAAAAGCTTTCGGGACACTTGGCTGATATTAACAGAGTACGGACAGTGTCAAGGATGTGACGGTGTTTGCGTTCTGCACGACCATTTTGTGGAGAGGTGCCGGGACAGGAGTACTGAGAAAGAGTACCCTGAGATTGAAGAAAAGAGAGGGGAGACGATTCTTTGTATTCCATAGCATTATCTGCTCGAAGAACCTTTATAGGCTTGGAAAATTGGGTTAGAATCATACGAGCATAGGTTATATAAATTTTAGGTAACTCTGAGCGGGTTTTCATGAGATAAATCCATGTAAAACGTGTGTGATCATCGATAAAAATAACAAAATATCGAGCACCTCCCATAGATGGGTGTGGTGCTGGTCCCCGTACATCAGAATGAATAAGATCAAAAGGAGAAGCATATTTAAATTCATTAATTTGAAAAGGTAAAGCATGATGTTTGCCAAGTTGACAAGATAAGCAAGAAACATTTTCAGAGGAAGTGTTTCCTAACAACCCTGAACTAGCTAACACTTTTATTCTAGATAATGATAAATGGCCTAGGCGCGCATGCCATAGTTCAAAAGAAGGAGTACTAGAAACTAAAGCCGCAAAATTTGATGAAGGTAATGGGAGACGGAGGTAGACCACTTCAACCATCCGACCAACTTTACGACCTACTCCAAGGATCTGCTTGGTCTTTGGATCCTGCACAACACAACCAGAAGGGTGAAACAAAACGATTAGACCGGCTTCCATAAGCTAAGTAATTGAAATCAGGCTTAGAGATAAGTTAGGAATATGCAGCACATCAGATAATTGAATGTTGGGGGTAGATACAGTCCCACTGAAAGATACAGGTAAACGAGTATCATCAGCGGTACGGACTGATGAGAACATGCTGGAAGTTTGTTTAGAGATGAAACCGTCAGCCTTAGGTATCATGTGGTTACAACATCCAGAGTCAAATAGCCAACGGTTACCTGATGCAGAGGTATTGCATTGAGAATTCATACCCATAGAATCTGTCATGAGTTGCTTCATGAGCTCTTGATTTCGACGCATGAGTTCCATAAGGTCAGGCGTGGAGTTGTTGATATGCTGTGCCGGAACTGATGGCGATGAAGAATCTTGAGTGATTGAGCCAGCAACTGATTGGACTCGGGACTGCTGCCTTTGATTACTGGAGTTCCTTGGATGTTTTGGGCAATCAGACCCATAGTGACGTGGGTGTACGATCCCACACCAACGACATTTCTGAACTGGACTGGTACATGCGAAATATGTGATTTAATCGCAGTGGGTTGCAGACTGTCCACAGTGAGAAGTGCAAGTGTACACTGTCCACAGTGAGAAGTGCAAGTGTACACTGTCCACTATGATCGTCACAGCAAGTAATAGTTGGTAAAATACCAGAATCGTATCCACAGGGACTGGACAATCAAGACAATACGGTTCTCATGAGCTTCCTTTTACAAGTTTCAATTACAGAAGAAACAATAGTTTGGTTTGGTTTGGTGAAATGCTACTTTAATGATTTTACTTAAGGTTTAAAAGAAGGAATGTAGGTTAGATTTTCCCTAGATTTTATATGAAATACCTGATCCTAAAAATGATCCTTGTACTTGAGGTGGGCATTTTCGCTAGAAAAGCCCGGTTACAAAATACTCACACCTTTAGGTAAAAATCCCATACTCTTAGTATTTATCGTTTTGTCAATGGTAATCTCAAAATGGACCTTTTCAGGTCTCGATGGAATGTGTAGAGACAAATACTCTAAGTGTTTTTAATACACCAACTACCTTGCCTACTACTACAGTGGGTTGAGATTAGCTCACTGTGCCGACCTCACTTTCGTAAGTGTCATAAGAATTCTTTTGAATCCCCTAGCATCATCCAAGCTCGTGTCACTACGTTCTACTTATTTCTGAGTTAAGAACTAGACTTTAGATCCTTACAAGTGATCAGCTTGTTCGCATCATTGGGCAATAATCGAGAGTGAATGACCAAAACAATAAATATTCCAAGTACAAAGATTACTCAAGCATTTTCTCTAAAATCCAGGTACTTCTCTTTCCTACATCCCAAAGGATGCTTAGCCCATAATTACTGAAATAAAGAAAGCAAAAGATGAAGAATTGCACATAAGTAAATTGAAAGTAACTTGCAAAAGGGCTAATCTGTTCAGTAGCAAAGTTGAGAACCAATGCTGCATCACCATGCTGTAGCATTCTTCCTAAGCATACTGTTGCTGTAATCCAGCCAAAGCTTACACCCTTGCATTTCCTTTACTGTTTTAAACCATTTTCAAAGATGTTAACTCACTCAAAGTTTATTCCTTCGAATTCACCATCTGAAATCTTACTTTAAGTTTGACTTGTGAGAAATCCTTATTTTCCTATCCCTGTGGATCGATATCCGGTACTTTGTACCACTTTATTACTTGTTTCAAACGATAGTGGTTTAGCATGTATACTTGCGTGTTATTCCATTGTGATTTTTGGGTCACATAATCTACGAACCAATGGAAAATACATAAATCTAATGAACTACTGCAGTAAATGAGAGCTAACAACTAGAGCTAAACTAACACTAAATGTGGTAGATGAGATATGAAGGATGAATTAAATGAACCCTAACTCCTCTATTTATACTAAGAGGAAAAGTTGGACTTTACAAAAGATGGGTTTAAACTAGAGAATAAGGACTGAAGATAGAAGGCATAAAAATCAGCTCTTTTGAGTAACACTTCCATCCACAAGTATGTAGCTCCTTTACCCATGAGTTCCTTCACCTTTCCAAAAAGTCTACTTTAAAGTACCATGGGAGTTATTAAACAATTCATCTTTCAATGCTTTTGGGAACATGCTTGTACTTCACCACCCCATGCTTCTGCCATTTGAACCTTCTATTCTCCAGATTTTCACCTTCAAGCTAAGATTTGATTTTCTTTTGTCTTTTTCTCTGCTCGACAGTGGGGTCCGGAGTGGGATGTACAAGGCACTGCGGATATTTCGTGAAAAAGCAACAAAATACTACCAAATGGTTTATAAAAACCGTGGTTCACTCTTATTGCTCGTTTTTCTGAATATTACCAAAAATGGAGATTTTGAGAAGTGAAATGGCTAAAATTTGACAAAATAAAATAAAAATAAAAGAAAATAATAACTCTAAAAATAGAGTTATCACAACCTCAAACTTAAACCATTACTTGTCCCCAAGTAATAAAAAGAAATAAAAAAATAAAATTATGCATTTTCGAGCTTTCACGGACTTACCAACTTCTCACTGTGAATGGATGTTGATCTCCCTCCATGGATGCTTCATTCGGTTCCAAAATAGAAACTCCACTTTTGTACTTGACGATATCTTTCATTTGTTCACATTTGATCAATAGGACTTTCTTGGGTTCGAAGGGTTTGTGGCTTTGAATATTTTTCCCAAGGGCTTTGTAGTAACTACTTTCAAACATGGACCGAGAATCTCGTTTTGAGATTTTTATTTCAAGAAGTGAGTGTTTTGTATTTTGCAAGGGTAAGTACGTACACTTTCAGGCTTTATTTGGGTATGGCTATTTTTTATGAGAGTGGGTATTCTGATGGTCCAGAATAGGCACACCATTTTTTTTTCTGGGTGTGAGCACTTTGATGGTCTAGAAAAGGCACACCATCAATCTTTTGTAGTGACACTCCGATTTTTCTTCTGTTTTTGTGTTTTTGTTTGTTTTTTTAGGGGGAAATATCTTACCCACCTCAAACTTAGGACCTCACAGTGTCCCCACTGTGGAAAGACTAGAAGTCCCACTGGAAGTCCCCACCTCAAACTTAAGATTGCACAGTGTCCTCACTGTGACTTGGAAAGTGGGGTGCATGAGGTATTTGGGGTTGCAAAAAGGTCGAGTTTGGATGAAAAATGGCTTAAATCATTTTAATGTGACGAGTTGAGAACCGAACTTACAAAAGTGTCTTTTTAAGTTGGAAGCCGAAAGTTGCACCTTGAAATGGAAAATGATCAACAATCATTCAAAAGAGATTTAAGTTAGTACCCAAAAAACCTACTTAGCAGTAGGTAATGCATGCATCATTTAACAAAAATAAAATAGTAGCGATATTGTCAAATGCCTAGCCATAGGCAAAATACGAAACAGACAGAAAATAAAAATTGTTTTTGAGAGCATGAGAGTGGGAACCACAGTCCCAACAAACCATTCAGGGGGCAGGAGTCGCTGGCGGTGAGTTTTCGGCGGAGTCTTCATGGAAACCATCTTCACTATCATTGGATGGACAGATTCCTTCTGGGAATTCAGGGAGTTGTGCAGCAAGCAGGGGATCAGCACCCTGATAAATCTGATTGAGAACTGCATCCCTATCTCGTGTGTACATCCAGAATGATTCTGTCGCCCGGTTCATATGCTTTTGTTGGGCTTCCATAAGATCGACGCGGTAAGTGAGGGCTGTCAACGCGGTCAGAAGTGCGGTCATGGGGTTGCTTGAGCTTCCTGGAGTGGGTTGGCGGAGTGGGGTACCGGTGGATCTCACTGTGGGTTCATCATCAGCAGGTTCTTGAGGGGGAGTAGTGATTGCTCTCCCATCTTTTTGATGGTCACAACACTTCTTTCAGGTCCGAGCTTGGTAGATGGCAGAGTGCATGAGGATGCCCAGGTTGATTGGTTTCCCCGCAAGAATGCAGTACAGCAAAGCGCACTTGTGCATTGAGAGGGTCGTATCATGAGTAGTCGGTGATAAGGAGGCACGTAAGAATTGGAACCACACAGCGGCCTCGGTAGTGAGGGAGCTAGCGTGTAGGCACCTTCTAGTGCCATCCTTATCCCAGGGCCTTCCTTCAACTGCCAATTCTTTCAAAATAATATCTTCATCTGCCGGGGTCATCTTTTGTAGGAACCGTGCAAAGGAGCATGTGGTTGGGGTCCTTATTCCAAGGACCTCGTTGATAGCACTGGCGGTATATTGCACGGTTCAACCCGAACCTTCACAAATGGATCCTTAGTCTGAGAGGCTTCGACATAGAACTCCCTTACCAAAGAGGCATTGGCCCGACGATTGGCAGATGCTAATGTCGTCCAATCCTACTGTAAAACTCTTTCTTTGATAAATGGGTTGGCCTTTACAAAGTCAGGGTCAAAACCCCTCTCCAAGTTTAATTTTTGCTTGAAAATGCAATCATAGTGGGCAACGACCTCTAGGGTCGTGAACTGCCTGGGCACCCCACTGGGGGCATGCTCAGTGCCCACTGTGGACTGATGTGGGTTTTCAGTTTGAACATTTTCATCACCAACATCAGATTCATAAAATGATGAACTTAAAGAGGGTTCAATACCCTTACCTTTCCCTGATGTTGCCTTCCTTGCTCTCTTGGCCGTTGTTTTCGCCGAAATGGTCACCCCAGATCTGGTGACCATGCCTCTTTTCCTCAAAGCTCTTTTGATGGGGTTCTCCTCACTGTGGGCTGCCTTATGAAGTGCCTCCAAATCGATAGTGCTACCGATTGGGAGGTTTTGATCAGTCTGAATCTGCTCCTTGTTCTGGAGTATCGCAGCCTCTGCTTCTTTCTTTTGGTTCTCCTCTTCTCGTCTGATTCGGTCTTCTTCTTCCTTTCCCAGTCTTTCTTCTTCTGCCCTTTTTCTTTCTTCTTCGATTAACCTCTCCTTCTTGGCCCTAACTCTTTCCTCCTCCTCTCTCAACAGTCTTTCTTCTTCTTCTTCTTCTTCTTTACGGGTTCTCTCTTCCTCCTCTTTTTTTAATCTTTCTTTTCGTTTTGTCTTAACCTCTTCCTTCTTTTTACGAAGGGCCAGGAGTTTTTGATTGTACTCCTCCTCTATCTTTAGCATTTCTTCATCGGTTTGTTGCTTCTCCATGTCAAAACCACTCAAATTGGTGTCTGAGGTTTTCGAGGAAGAAACTGCCCTTGACGCTTCTTGTTTTGATGATTCTGCGTCATAAGCAGCGGTTGCCAACGGATGCTCGCCGGAGGATGGCAGAGGTTCGTTCAGATCGCCGGTGACGTTTTCCGGCGGGTTGTCGTCGGTGGTGCGGCGGCGTACGGCACGACCGGACTCATTAGGGTTAGGGTTAAGCTTTTTGCTTCTTGCCATTGAAGATGATTTGTTTTCTGGTTCGTGAGAAAGAAATGAGAAGGAAAGAGTGTGTGTTTGAAATATTTGAGTAAAATGTGGGTTTTGGGATTATGTGGAAAGAGTTTATCTTTTGGGTATTATGTTTTAGGAGGGAACGATTGAGTTGAGAGAGAGAAAAAAAAGGAAATGATGGGTTTTCTTAGAACTTAGGAAAAGTAGTTGTAGGGTGGCAGAAAAAGGAGACACATGTGTAAGAAAAGGTGATGTTCTTTCAGTTCTTGGGCCCCCCAAACCGTCCCATCGAAGCGTCAGTCCGGCAGTGGGAAGCGCAGTGACATCGAGCATGTCACTGCGAAGCAATTGTTTGACTTTTTCTTCAAAAATTGGCAATCTCTCCTACACACATTAAAGTAAACTACCACACGGAATTAAAAAGACCAAAAATAATAAATACACAGCAAATAACTGAAATAAAATATTTACACATGGTTTTGATGTTTCTTAACCAAAGTGGGACAGAGAGTGGGATGGATTGTGGGCACTATCGCTCAGAAAGTGCTTCACCCTCTGCCCATTGACCTTGAAAGTTTGACCAGACTGTGGGGACATTAATTCCACTGTTCCAAAAGGACTTACCTTGACCACTGTGTATGGTCCCGTCCATCGAGATTTTAGCTTACCCGAAAAGAGCTTGAGACGGGAATTGAACAATAGTACTTGTTGGCCTTCGACAAACTCCCTATGGTTGATTCTTCGATCATGCCACATCTTGGTCTTTTCTTTGTATAATTTTGCATTTTCATAGGAGTGATATCGCAACTCCTCCAACTCATGCAATTGCAAAAATCTCTTGGTTCCCGCAGCATCCTCACTCATGTTAAGCTCTTTAAGGGCCCAAAATGCCTTATGTTCCAATTCAATTGGTAGATGGCAAGCTTTGCCAAAAATTAACTTAAATGGAGACATTCCCAAAGGAGTTTTGTAGGCCGTACGATAGGCCCAAAGAGCATCATCAAGTTTGGTTGACCAATCTTTGCGGTGTGGTTTAACGACTTTCTCTAAAATGCCTTTGATTTCTCGGTTTGAAAGTTCGGCTAAACCGTTGGTCTGCGGGTGGTATGCGGTGGCCACTCTATGATGTATATCATACTTAGCAAGGACCGAGCTCATGACTTTGTTTACAAAATGGGTACCTTCGTCACTAATTAATGCCCGTGGTGTTCCAAATCGAGTGAAAATATTTTTTTGCAAATATTTCACCACGGTGTTTGCATCATTAGAGTGACATGCAACAGCCTCTACCCATTTTGAAACATAGTCTACCGCAACCAAGATATAAAAATTATTGTTTGAGTTTGGGAAATGACCCATGAAATCGATCCCCCAAACATCAAAAAGTTCGACCTCTAAAATGTTATTAAGAGGCATCTCGTTCCGTTGAGAAATGTTCCCGGTGCGTTGACATTGCTCACATTTTTTCACAAATTCAAAAGAGTCTTTAAACACAGTGGGCCAAAAGAACCCACTTTGCAAGATTTTTGCAGCAGTGCGGTTTTCACCAAAGTGGCCACCGTAGTGGGATGTGTGACAACCTTGGAGTATTTGATGTTGCTCACTCCCGTGGATACAACGCCTCAATATTTGGTCTGTTCCTATCTTATACAAGAAAGGTTCGTCCCAAACATAGTGACGAGTGTCATGTAAAAACTTCTTAAATGGTTGTCCACTCATCCCGTGGGGCTTTAGTCCACTTGCTAAAAAGTTTGCAATGTCAGCATACCAAGGAATATTTTTGTCTTGGTGTTGAATCGCTAACAATTTTTCATCGGGAAAATTCTCTTTTACCGGAGTGGGATCCACAGTGGTCACTATCTTCTCGAGCCTGGACAGATGGTCTGCTACCTGATTGCTTGTTCCTTTTCTGTCAATGATCTCAAGGTCGAATTCTTGCAACAACAAAACCCATCGAATCAAGCGTGGCTTGGAATCAGCCTTGTTGATCAAGTATTTTATTGCTGCATGATCAGTGTGCACGATGACCTTCGTCCCTATCAAATATGACCTGAAACGATCAAAAGCAAACTCCACCGCAAGTAATTCTTTTTCAGTGACAGTATAATTAATCTGAGCTTCAATCAGTGTTTTACTTGCATAATAAATGGGGTGAAAGATTTTGTTCTTCCTTTGTCCGAGAACAACCTCCACAGCCCACTCGTTGGCGTCACACATCACTTCGAATGGGAGTGACCAGTCAGGAGTGGTCACTATGGGTGCAATAACTAAGGCTTTCTTGATTGTTTCAAAAGCATCACGACATTCTTGGGTAAAATTAAATTCTTTTTCATGTTGTAGCAAGATACATAGGGGTTTAGTTATTTTGGAAAAATCTTTGATGAACCTTGTTACGTGCGAAATATGTGTTTTAATCGCAGTGGGTTGCAAACTGTCGACAGTGGGAAGTGCAAGTGTACACTGTCCACTATGATCGTCACAGCAAGTAATAGTTGGTAAAATACCAGAATCAAATCCACAGAGACTGGACAATCAAGACAATACGGTTCTCATGAGCTCCTTTTACAAGTTTCAACTAGAGAGGAAAATAATACTTTGGTTTGGTTTGGTGAAATAGCTACTTTAGACGAATTACTAACTGATAAAAAGGAGGAATGTAGGTTGGATTTTCACTAGATTTTATCTCAAATACTCGGTCCTTAGAAATGATCCTCGTATTCGTGGTGGACATTTTCGCTAGAAAAGCCCGGTTACAAAATACTCACACCGTTAGATAAAAATCCCATACTCTTAGTACTTGTTGTTTTGTCAATGGTAATCTCTAAATGGACCTTTTCAGGCCTCGATGGAATGTGTAGAGACAAATACTCTAAGTGTTTTTAATACACAAATTAGCTTGTCTACTATTCCAGTGGGCAAAGATTAGCTCACTATGCCGACCTCACTTTCGTAAGTGTCATAAGAATTCTTTCGAATCCCCTAGCATCATTCAAGCTCGTGTCACTGCGTTCTACTTATTTCTAAGTTAAGAACTAGACTTTAGATCCTTGCAAGTGATCGGCTTGTTCGCATCCTTGGGTAAATATCGAGAATGAATGACCAAAACAACAAATATTCTAAGTATAAAGATTACTCAAGCATTTTTAATAAAATCCAGGTACTTCTCTTTCCTACATCCCAAAGGATGTTTAGCCTAGCATTTCCGAAGTAAAGAAAACAAAAGATGAAGATTTGCACATACTAAAACTGAAAGTGACTTGAATTAACTGCTCACAGTGGGGAACGAGAAGTCGTCCCTGCACTGTGTATTACGAACTACAATTAAAATAAATTACTGAAATTAAATGCTAAGTTACTGCAGTAAATGAAAGCTTACAACTTAAAGAAGTACTAGATAAATTGCAAAAAGATGGGATTTCTAAATGAGACCCAACACCCCTTTTTATACCAAGAAGGAGGTGTTGGTCTTTACACAAAAAAAGGTTTATCCAAGGTGTAAGGACTGCAGGGAAATGCTGAACTCAGCTCAAAGGATAATACTTCAATCCTCCATGTATAACTCTCTTTACCCAATGGTCCTTTAGAAGTCAACTTTTGCAAGTACAAAGGTACAATCATTATGTAAAGCTTTGAGGAACACTTGTAACAGCCAAATCTCAGCTTCTCTGCCATTTGAACCTTCTTAATCTCTAGATTTTATATTTCCAGCCCAAGGTTTTCTTGATCTGCTCGAAGAGTGGGGAGCAGAGTGGGCACTGTATACGTCACTGCGGATAGAAAATCGTGAAAAACACCCAAACTTCCACCAAATAATTTATTAAAGACCATGGTTCACTCCTTTTGCTCGTTTTCGTAAATCATACCAAGAATGGGGGTTTTTAGAAGTGAAATGGCTAAAATTGACAAAAATAAAGTGGAAAATAAATGGAAATAATAACTCTAAAAATAGAGTTATCACAACCTCAAACTTAAATCATTACTTGTCCCCAAGTAATAAAAAGAAAGAAATAAAATGAAAAACAATGCATAAAGATCTTTGAGGGACTTACATACTTTTTGACTTGAATGAGCGTTTGATTTCCTTCCTCCGATACTTCCTTCGGTCCGAAACTTAACAACTTCACTTTTGTACTTGACGAAATCTTTCCCTTGTTTACCATTAATCAATAGGGCTTTCTTGGGTTTTATGGGTTTATGGCTTTGAATATTTTCCCAAGGGTTTTTGGCAAGTACTTTCAAACATGGACCGAAAATCTCACTTGGAGATTTTTATTTCAAGAAGTTTTGTTAGTGACACTCCGTTTTTCTTCTGTTTTTGTATTTTTGTATTTTTTTTGGGAGGGGGTATGGCTTACCCACCTCAAACTTGGACTTCACAGTGTCTCCACTGTGGGCAATTGGAAGTCAGTCTGGAAATCCCCACCTCAAACTTAAGATCTCACAGTGTCCCCACTGTGACATAGAAATATGGACTGAAGGAGGTGGTTGTGGGTACAAAAAGGGTCGTGTTTAGATGCGAAAAATGGCCTAAATCGTTCCACGGGACAAGTTGAGATTTGTACTTACAAAAGTGACCTTTTTAAGTCGGAAGCCGAAGGTTGTACCTTGAAATGGAAACGAGGTCAAACAAGCATTCAAACAATCAATACGTTAGTACCCAAAAGTACCTACCTACCGGTAGGATTTGTATGCATCGATAATAAAAAGTAAAAACAACAAATAGTGTCAATGCCTAGCCATAGGCACAAAAAGATCAAACAGACACAAAATAAAATTGTTTTGGTGAGCAAATGAGCGAAACCATTGTTTTAAAACAAACCATTCACGGAGTAGGGGTGGGTTGCGGTGAACTTTCGGCGTCTTCTTCGTCAAACTCTTCATCACTTGCAAATGTCGGGCAAATGTCCTCGGGGAATTTGGGGAGCAATTCGGCCAACTGTGGGTTTGCCTCAGCCATGATCTGGTTCATCACCTCATCTTTATCCATTGTATACATCCAAAATGATTGAGTGGCCCGGTTTTGAAACCTTTGCTCTGCTTCCATCAACTCGACTCGGTATGTCAGCTTCTTCACAGCTCTCAACAGTTCAGCCATGGGATCGCTGCTACTCGTGCTTGCGGTACCTGCAGGGGGTTGTTGGAGTGGTGTACGAGGTGTGCCCACATTATGCTCCTCAGCTATGCGCACAGTGGGGTTAACAGTCCCCACTGTGGGAATCTCTGCAGCAGGTTCGTTGGGAGGAGTGGTGATATGGCGTCCCATCTTGCGGATGGTTTGGACACTGATGTTACTTGTGGAGTCAAACCACCGATCCTCCACCGAGGAGGGCACACCTGCGTCTATCATTAGTCGAGTAATGAGGCAAGGAAGGGGTAAGACTACCTTCTTTCGGGTCCTCGCTTGATCAATGGCCGCATGCATGACTATCCCAACGTTGATTTTTCTACCAGTGAGCACGCAGTACAAGAGGGCACATTTATGCATGGACAGGGTTGTATCGTGCGATGTAGGGGACAAAGAGGCACGAAGAAATTGAAACCAAACAGCGGCCTCGGTGGTGAGGGAGCTAGCGTTTAGGCAACTTCTTTGGCCATCTTTGTTCCAAGGTTTCCCTTCTATCGCTATTTCTTTCAAAATAAGGTCCTCATCAGCTGGGGTCATTTTTTTCAAAAATTTGGCAAATTCGCACATGCCCGGGCTCCTTTTTCCCAACACCCGATTGATTGCACCTGGATTATAACTTACTGGCTTTCCTCTAACTATCACAGTGGGTTCCTTAGCTTGCGATGCTTCGGCATAAAACTCACGAACTAAAGAGGCATTCGCGCGTCGATTGGCCTCGGCCAAAATCGACCAGTCTTGTACTAAGATTCGATCCTTAACAAAAGGATTTGCCTTAACAAACTCTGGGTCAAAACCCCTTTCCAACTTAAGTTTTTGTTTAGCAATGCACTCATAATGGGCAGCCACCTCCGGAGAAGTGAACTGCCTTGGCACCCCACAGGGGACATGCGAAGTGCCCACTTTGGAGTGATGTGGGTTTTGGGTTTGAGTTTGGTTATCCCCAACATCAGCATCCACAGAGGATGAACTTAAAGAGTGTTCGAAACTGGTACCTTTCCTCGACGATTGTTTTGCCGGTCTTTTTGATGGTTTTTTCGGCGTCGCGGCCAGCGCAGACCTGGTGACCATTCCTCTCTTTCTCATTGCCTGCAGAATAGGATTCTCCCCACTGTGGGCATCCTTCGTCACTGTCTTTCTTGCCAAAACTTCCCCAAGATTTCGGTATTCTTCCAGATAATCTTCATCCACCTTTCTCTGCAACTCTTCATTTTCAACAAAAACCATCGCCTCAGCTTGTTTCCTTTCTTCCTCGAGAATCCTTACTTTCTCAGCCTTCAACCTTTCCTCCTCTTTTCTCTTTTCTTCTTCCTCCTTGCGAACCCTTTCTTCTTCTTCTTGTCGTCTCCGCTCGACCTCTTCCTTTCGTTTTCTAATGGCCTTCATTTTTTCTTTGAACTCTTCTGCCAACCGCCTCTCTTCTTCCTCTGCTAAAAGTGCTTCGGTCTCAAATTGGGCAACACTGGTGTTAGTGATTTGAGAGGATGACATCGCCCTTGGGCTTTCAAGCTGTGAAGAACCCTCGTCCGGTGCGCCGGATTTTACAGTGTTATCGCCGGAGACCGGCGGAGGTTCGTTGAGGTCGCCGGTGACAGTTTCCGGTGGTTGTCCTTCGATGATCCTTCGACGTACGGCCGCACGTGTGGTTGCATCAGGGTTGGTGTTTAGCCTCTTGCTTCTTGCCATTTTTAGGGTTTATGGAAGGGTTTTTCGTTGAGTGGGTTTTTCGTAGAGAGAGAAATGAAGAAGAAAAAAGTTGCTGGGTAAATTTGGGAGCCAAGGTGGTTTTTGGGAGGTTAAGGTGGTTTTTGGATATTTGGAAATGTGTTTAGTTGTTTTTCAAACCAAAATGGGGAAAACCGTCGGATGGAGAGAGAAGACAATGATAGCTTTTTCTTGGAACAAAGCAAAAAGGGACACATGGCAGCCAAGGGTGACACTAGGTGTAAGAAAAAGGTGATGTGTGTCAGCCTTGGGCCACCCAAAATGGTCCTTTCATTCGCCAGATGGGGAGTGGGGAGCGCAGGGACATGCATTTTCCCCACTGCGAAGCCTTTTCCTTGATTTTCTTCAAAAAGTGGCACGCTCTTCTACACACATTAAAACAACTACCCAGCAGAAATTAAAAAGACCAGAAATACTAAAAACGCAGCAAATAACTGAAATAAAAATATTTACAAGCGGTCCCGATGTTTCTTAATCAAGGTGGGGTAGAGAGTGGGTAGGGATGTGGGCACTCTCGTTCAGAAAATGCTTCACCCTTTGCCCATTGACTTTGAACGTTTGCCCAGATTGTGGGGACTTCAGCTCCACTGTTCCAAAAGGAATTACCTTGACAATGGTATATGGTCCCGTCCAACGAGATTTCAGTTTACCTGGAAAAAGTTTAAGACGAGAATTGAACAATAATACCTGCTGTCCCTCCATGAACTCCCTATGGTTAATTCGACGATCATGCCACATCTTGGTCTTCTCCTTATATAACTTTGCGTTTTCATAAGAGTGATAACGCAACTCTTCTAACTCATGCAACTGTAGAGTCCTTTTGATTCCCGCATCACCTTCACTCATGTTAAGCTCTTTAAGGGCCCAAAATGCCTTGTGCTCCAATTCAATCGGTAGATGGCAAGCTTTGCCAAAAACTAATTTAAAAGGAGACATTCCCAAAGGAGTTTTATAGGCCGTTCGGTAGGCCCAAAGAGCATCATCGAGTTTGGTTGACCAATCTTTTCGATGCGGTTTAACAACTTTTTCTAAAATTCCTTTGATCTCACGGTTTGAAAGCTCGGCCAAACCGTTGGTTTGCGGGTGGTATGCGGTGGCCACTCTATGATGTATGTCATATTTTGCAAGAACCGAGGCCATGACTTTGTTTATAAAATGGGTGCCTTCGTCACTAATCAATGCCCGTGGTGTTCCAAATCTAGTGAAAATATTTTTATGCAAAAATTTTACCACGGTGTTGGCATCATTAGAGTGACATGCGACGGCTTCTACCCATTTCGAAACATAGTCTACCGCAACCAAGATATAAAAATTATTATTGGAATTTGGAAAGGGTCCCATGAAATCGATCCCCCAAACATCAAAAAGTTCTACCTCTAGAATGTTATTAAGAGGCATCTCATTTCTTTGCGACATATTCCCGGTGCGTTGGCATTGCTCACAATTTTTTACACACTCGTAAGAGTCTTTAAACACAGTGGGCCAAAAGAACCCGCTTTGCAAAAATTTTGCAGCAGTGCGGTTTCCACCAAAGTGGCCACCGTAGTGGGATGCATGACAACCATGGAGTATTTGATGTTGCTCACTCCCGTGGACACATCGCCTCAATATTTGGTCCGTCCCTATCTTGTATAAGAAAGGATCGTCCCAAACATATTGACGAGTGTCATGTAAAAACTTCTTAAATGGTTGTCCATTCATCCCGTGGGGCTTAAGTCCACTTGCTAAAAAGTTCGCAATATCAGCATACCATGGAATATTATTTTCATGATGTTGAGCGGATAACAATTGCTCATCGGGAAAAGTTTCTTTTACCGGAGTGGGATCAGGAGTGGGATCAGCAGTGCCCATTGTCTTCTCGAGTCTGGACAAATGGTCGGCTACTTGATTGCTTGTTCCTTTTCTGTCGACGATTTCAAGGTCAAATTCTTGTAGCAATAAAACCCATCTAATTAACCGAGGCTTAGAATCATCCTTAGTAATTAAATATTTTATTGCTGCATGATCAGTGTGCACTATGACCTTCGTCCCTATCAAGTATGACCTGAAACGATCAAAAGCAAACACCACCGCAAGTAATTCTTTTTCAGTTACAGTGTAATTAATCTGAGCTTCAATTAGCGTTTTACTTGCATAATAAATGGGGTGAAAAACTTTGTTCTTTTTCTGTCCGAGAACAGCCCCCACAGCCCAATCACTGGCATCACACATCACTTCAAATGGGAGTGACCAGTCAGGAGTGGTCACTATGGGTGCTGTGACTAAAGCTTCCTTGATTTTTTCAAAAGCTTCTCGGCATTCTTGGGTAAAAATGAAGTCTTTTTCATGTTGTAACAGGTTACATAGGGGTTTTGTAATTTTTGAAAAATCTTTGATGAACCTCCTATAAAAACCTGCGTGACCCAAAAAACTGCGAATACCTTTCACCGTTGTGGGTTCGGGAAGTTGTGCCACTACCTCAAGCTTGGCTTTATCGACTTCCAACCCTCTTTTTGAGACAAGGTGTCCTAAAACAATACCCTCTTCGACCATAAAATGACATTTTTCCCAATTTAAGACTAGGTCGTGGTTCTCACATCTCACTAGGCTCTTCTCTAAATTTCCCAAACAATTGTCAAATGATGTCCCTATCACAGAAAAATCGTCCATAAAAACTTCTATGGTATCTTCTATCATGTCGGAGAAAATGGCCATCATACAACGTTGGAAAGTGGCTGGGGCATTACAAAGACCGAATGGCATCCTCCAGAACGCAAAGGTACCGTAGGGACAAGTAAAGGTGGTATTTTCTTGGTCCTCGGGAGCTATGTGGATTTGGTTGTATCCGGAGTATCCATCTAAAAAACAATAAAATTCCTTTCCCGCTAACCTATCAAGCATTTGGTCAATGAAAGGTAAGGGGAAATGGTCTTTCTTGGTGGCCACATTGAGTTGTCTATAATCCATGCATATTCTCCATCCCGTGACAGTCCTAGTGGGAATGAGCTCGTTTTTTTCGTTTTTTACTACGGTCGTCCCTCCCTTTTTAGGGACACATTGGACGGGGCTCACCCAACTACTACTAGCAATGGGATAGATAATACCGGCATCTAACCACTTCAAGACTTCTTTCTTAACTACCTCCTTCATGATGGGGTTCAACCTTCTTTGGGGTTGGACTTTCCCCGGGTGGTCACTCTCCAAGTTAATCTTATGTTGACATAAAGAGGGGCTAATTCCTCGAATGTCTGCTATGGTCCAACCAAAGTCTCCCTTATGCTTCATCAACAAATCAATCAGAAGTTGTTCTTGTTTCTCACTAAGTTTGGAAGAGATAATAACGGGAAGTTTATTATCCTTAGCGAGATAAGCATATTTTAAATGGGAGGGCAACGGTTTAAGCTCTAACTCGGGAGGTTGTTCTATTGAAGGAGGTTGAACATTTCTATCCTTAAAATCCAAAGATTCAAAGGCTGCTGCTACTTCGTTACACTCATCCTCAAAAGTGTCCTCACTCTCTGATTCAGAGTGCTCACTGTCATTCCCCACTGTGGGAACTGTACTCCCCACTGTGGGCAGTGTGTTAAGACTGTGGGTTCCATAAATCGAACTTAAGGCAAAACAATCTTCGGTGTCTATATATTTAAGAGATTTAAAAACATTGAAAGTTACTTCTTGGTCATTGACTCGCATCGTGAGTTCTCCTTTGTGCACATCAATCAAAGTACGTCCGGTTGCAAGAAACGGACGCCCTAAGATGATTGGGATTTCTTTATCGGCCTCATAATCTAGAACTAGAAAATCGGCGGGGAAGATAAATTTATCCACTTGGACCAAGACGTCTTCTATTTTTCCTTTTGGGTAGGCAATGGACCGGTCGGCTAATTGTAGAGTCACGGTTGTGGGTCTAGCCTCTCCAATACCTAATCTGTTAAAAATGGACAGCGGCATCAAATTGACAATAGCTCCTAGATCACAGAGTGCTTGACCTACTTCGTGTCCTCCTATTGTGCATGGAATGGTGAAACTACCCGGGTCTTTCAACTTAGGTGGAATCTTGCTAGTAAGGAGGGCACTACATTCTTCGGTCAAAGCTACAGTCTCAAACTCACCCAACTTTCTCTTTTTGTTCAAAATATCCTTTAAAAATTTAACATAGCTTGGCATTTGCTCGAGAGCTTCTACCAAGGGTATGTTAATGTGAAGTTGTTTAAAAATGTCTAAGAATTTTTTAAATTGAACATCGACATTTTTCGGCTTCATTCTTTCAGGAAAAGGAATACTTCGTGGGTCGATTTGAGTTTGCTGTGGTATTGGCTTTTGAATAGTAGGCTTTGGGACAGGTCCAAGAGTGGGAAGGTCAGGGATGTCGGTCCTCACTGTGGGGATCACAGTGACTTGAGGAGTGCCCACTATGGTGCCCACAGTAGGTTTTTGAGGCGAATCATCAGATTCACAAATGATATTTTTCAGATCCTTTCCACTCCTTAGAGTTATGGACTTGACATGTTCTGGTCCTTTTCCTATCACCCTAGCTTGCTCGGTATCACTCGGTAACGTTCCTGGTGGTCTATTCTTAACTTCAACGGCTAGTTGTCCTACTTGAGTCTCTATGTTCCTAATGGCTGCTTGGGTTTGATTCATAAAACCTTTGAGAATTGACTCGATCGATTGTTGAACCTCAGCTGGTTGATTGGGTCGTGGTTGGTATGGTTGTGGGGACTGCCCACTGTGATGTGGGGACTGCCCACTGTGATGTTGCTGAAATCCAGGGGGATTGTATGGTCTTTGCTGGATATGACTCGGCCCTTGGGGTTGGAGTCCTTGATTACCAGACCAAGAGAAATTCGGATGATTTCTCCAACCTGGATTATAAGTCTGCGAATAAGGGTTGTTCCTCGGGTTGGTCCCTATAACATTAACAAATTCGGGATTTGCTGGGCAAAAATCAAAAACATGCTCCTCTCCACAGAGGGAACAGTTTTTAGGGAGATGTGTTGCGGAATTGACTTGGCCTCGAATTTGATTTAAAACGATTTTTGTCAAGGCCACTAATTGTGCATTCATGGTTTTGAGTGCTTCGGAATCGATGATGTTGGTTTTTGGCATGGGTGCTCTTGGATTTGACCATTCGGTATTGTTGTTGGACACTTTTTCTAAGATTTGATATCCTTCGTTGTAGGTCATACTCGTAAATGTTCCACCGGCTGTTGCATCTAAGATGATTTTGGCTGCATTGGAAAGACCATTGTAAAAGGTCTCCAATTGGATGCAATGTGGGATGCCATGATGTGCGAAATATGTGTTTTAATCGCAGTGGGTTGCAAACTGTCCACAGTGGGAAGTGCAAGTGTACACTGTCCACTATGATCGTCACAGCAAGTAATAGTTGGTAAAATACCAGAATCGAATCCACAGAGACTGGACAATCAAGACAATACGGTTCTCATGAGCTCCTTTTACAAGTTTCAACTAGAGAGGAAAATAATACTTTGGTTTGGTTTGGTGAAATAGCTACTTTAGACGAATTACTAACTGATAAAAAGGAGGAATGTAGGTTGGATTTTCACTAGATTTTATCTCAAATACTCGGTCCTTAGAAATGATCCTCGTATTCGTGGTGGACATTTTCGCTAGAAAAGCCCGGTTACAAAATACTCACACCGTTAGATAAAAATCCCATACTCTTAGTACTTGTTGTTTTGTCAATGGTAATCTCTAAATGGACCTTTTCAGGCCTCGATGGAATGTGTAGAGACAAATACTCTAAGTGTTTTTAATACACAAATTAGCTTGTCTACTACTCCAGTGGGCAAAGATTAGCTCACTATGCCGACCTCACTTTCGTAAGTGTCATAAGAATTCTTTCGAATCCCCTAGCATCATTCAAGCTCGTGTCACTGCGTTCTACTTATTTCTAAGTTAAGAACTAGAGTTTAGATCCTTGCAAGTGATCGGCTTGTTCGCATCCTTGGGTAAATATCGAGAATGAATGACCAAAACAACAAATATTCTAAGTATAAAGATTACTCAAGCATTTTTAATAAAATCCAGGTACTTCTCTTTCCTACATCCCAAAGGATGTTTAGCCTAGCATTTCCGAAGTAAAGAAAACAAAAGATGAAGATTTGCACATAATAAAACTGAAAGTGACTTGAATTAACTGCTCACAGTGGGGAACGAGAAGTCGTCCCTGCACTGTGTATTACGAACTACAATTAAAATAAATTACTGAAATTAAATGCTAAGTTACTACAGTAAATGAAAGCTTACAACTTAAAGAAGTACTAGATAAATTGCAAAAAGATGGGATTTCTAAATGAGACCCAACACCCCTTTTTATACCAAGAAGGAGGTGTTGGTCTGTACACAAAAAAAGGTTTATCCAAGGTGTAAGGACTGCAGGGAAATGCTGAACTCAGCTCAAAGGATAATACTTCAATCCTCCATGTATAACTCTCTTTACCCAATGGTCCTTTAGAAGTCAACTTTTGCAAGTACAAAGGTACAATCATTATGTAAAGCTTTGAGGAACACTTGTAACAGCCAAATCTCAGCTTCTCTGCCATTTGAACCTTCTTAATCTCTAGATTTTATATTTCCAGCCCAAGGTTTTCTTGATCTGCTCGAAGAGTGGGGAGCAGAGTGGGCACTGTATACGTCACTGCGGATAGAAAATCGTGAAAAACACCCAAACTTCCACCAAATAATTTATTAAAGACCATGGTTCACTCCTTTTGCTCGTTTTCGTAAATCATACCAAGAATGGGGGTTTTTAGAAGTGAAATGGCTAAAATTGACAAAAATAAAGTGGAAAATAAATGGAAATAATAACTCTAAAAATAGAGTTATCAAACCTCCTATAGAAACCTGCGTGACCCAAAAAACTTCGAATGCCTTTCACAATTGTGGGTTCGGGAAGTTGTGCCACTACTTCAAGCTTGGCTTTGTCAACTTCTAACCCTCTTTTTGAAACAAGATGACCTAGGAAAATACCCTCTTCGACCATAAAATGACATTTTTTCCCAATTTAAAATAAGGTCGTGGGTCTCACATCTCACTAGGCTTTTCTCCAAATTTCCCAGGCAGTTGTCGAACGATGTCCCTATCACAGAAAAGTCATCCATAAAAACTTCTATGGTGTCCTCTATCATGTCGGTGAAAATGGCCATCATACAACGTTGGAAAGTGGCTGGGGCATTACATAATCCAAATGGCATCCTCCGGAATGCAAAAGTGCCGTAGGGACAAGTAAAGGTGGTCTTTTCTTGGTCCTCGGGGGCGATATGGATTTGGTTGTATCTGGAGTATCCATCTAGAAAACAATAAAATTCTTTTCCCGCTAACCTATCAAGCATTTGGTCAATGAAAGGTAGGGGAAAATGGTCTTTCTTAGTGGCTAGGTTGAGTTATCTATAATCCATGCATTTCCTCCACCCCGTAACAGTCCTAGTGGGAATGCGCTCGTTCTTGTCTTTCTTCACTACGGTCGTCCCTCCCTTTTTAGGGACACATTGGACGGGGCTCACCCAACTACTACTAGCTATTGGGTCTAATACCGGCATCTAACCACTTCAAAACCTCTTTCTTAACTACCTCCTTCATTATGGGATTCAACCTTCTTTGGGGTTGGACTTTTCTAGGGTGGTCACTCTCCAAGTTAATCTTATGTTGACATAGGGAAGGGCTAATACCTCTAACGTCCGCTATGGTCCAACCAATTGCCCTCTTATGCTTTATCAACAAATCAATCAGAAGTTGTTCTTGTTTCTCACTAAGTTTTGAAGAAATAATAACGGGAAGTTTATTATCCTTAGCGAGATAAGCATATTTCAAGTGGGAAGACAATGGTTTTAGCTCTAACTCGGGAGGTTGTTCTATTGAAGGGGGTTGAACATTTCTGTCTTTGAAGTCCAGAGGTTCAAAGGCTGCCACTATTGCGTTACACTCATCCTCAAAAGTGTCATCACTCTCGGAGTGCTCACTCTCACTGCCCACTGTGCTCACTGTTTCAAAACTTAAGGCACCACTAATCGAACTCAAAGCAAAACAGTCTTCGGTTTCTATGAACTTAAGGGACTTGAAGACATTGAATGTTACCTCTTGGTCATGGACCCTCATAGTGAGTTCCCTTTTGTGCACATCAATTAAAGTACGTCCGGTTGCAAGGAACGGACGTCCTAAGATGATTGGGATATCTTTATCGGCCTCATAATCTAGAATTAGAAAATCGGCTGGGAAGATAAATTTATCCACTTGGACCAAAACGTCTTCTATTTTCCCTTTTGGGTAGGCAATGGATCGGTCGGCTAGTTGTAATGTCACAAAGGCATCAAGTTTATACTATCTCCCAAATCACAGAGTGCTTGACCTACTTCTTGTCCTCCTATCGTGCATGGAATGGTGAAACTACCCGGGTCTTTCAACTTAGGTGGAATCTTGCTAGTAAGGAGGGCACTACATTCCTTGGTCAAAGCCACAGTCTCAAATTCACCCAACTTTCTTTTATTGTTCAAAATATCCTTCAAGAATTTAACATTGCTTGGCATTTGCTCTAGAGCCTCTACCAAGGGTATGTTAATGTGAAGCTGTTTGAAAATGTCTAAGAATTTTTTAAATTGAACATCGACAGTTTTAGTCTTCATTCTTTCAGGAAAAGGTACATTTCGTGGGTCAATTTGAGTTTGTTGTGGTGTTGGCTTTGGAACAGTAGGTTTTGGTATGGGTCCAAAAGTGGGAAGCTCAGGGATGTCGGTCCTCATTGTGGGTTTGACAGTGACTTGAGGAGTGCCCACTGTGGTTTTAGGGACAGTGGGTACTTGAGGCGAATCATCAGACTCAAAAATGATATCTTTCAGATCCTTTCCACTCCTCAGTGTTATGGACTTGACTTGTTCCTTTCCTATCACTCTAGCATGTTCGGTGTCACTAGGTAACGTCCCTGGCGGTCTTATCTTAACTTCGATGGCTAGTTGTCCTACTTGAGTCTCTATGTTCCTAATGGATGCTTGAGTTTGATTCATGAAACCTTTGAGAATTGATTCGATTGATGGTTGAGTCTCAGCGGGGTGAGTTGGTCGTGGTTGGAACTGTTGCGAGGATTTCCCTTGCTGAAAGTTATGTGGGAGGTGACCACTGTGATGTTGGTGAAATCCAGGGGGTTTTATGGTCTTTGCTGGCCATGACTCGCCCCGTGGGGTTGGAGTCCTGGATTACCAGCCCAAGAGAAATTTGGGTGATTCCTCCAACCTGGATTATAGGTTTGCGAATACGGGTTGTTCCCCGGGATGGTCCCTATAACATTAACAGACTCGGGATTTGCTGGACAAAAGTCAAAAACATGTTCTTCTCCACAGAGGGAACAATTTTCAGGGAGATGTGTTGCGGAATTGACTTGGCCTCTATTTTGTTTCAAAACTAATTTAGTCAAGGCCACTAACTGTGCATTCATGGTTTTGAGTGCCTCAGAATCAATGGTGTTGGTCTTTGGTACGGGTGTCCTCGGGTTCGACCACTCGGTATTGTTGTTGGACACTTTTTCTAAGATTTGATATCCTTCATTGTAAGTCTTACTCGTGAATGTCCCACCGGCTGTTGCATCTAAGATGATTTTGGCTGCATTGGAAAGACCATTGTAAAAGGTCTCCAATTGGATGCAATGTGGGATGCCGTGGTGTGGGTACTTTCGAAGTAAATCTTTAAATCGTTCCCATGCATCCGAAACAGCCTCATCTTCTTCTTGTCTGAACAAAATAATATCATTTCGAAACCTTACATTCCTTGTGGGAGGAAAGTATTTTTGTAAAAATTTGTCAGCAAGTTCTTGCCAAGTGGTTATCGAGTGAGGTGCATGTGAGTTCAGCCAAGACTTTGCCTTATCCCTTAGCGAAAAGGGGAAAAGCCTTAGCCTTAACGCTTCATCACTCACACCTTGCAATTGAAAGGAATCAATCATTTCCAAAAAAGATTTTAAGTGCGAGTGTGGATCCTCAGATGGTGATCCTCCAAACTGACCCATGGCTTGGATCATTTGAAACATCACAGGTTTGAGTTCAAAATGTGTTGCAATAATGTTGGGCCTTAAAATCCCGGAGCTTAAATCACCAACTCCGGAAGTAGCATAGTCCCGTATTTTTCGATCTTTGCTATCGGCAATCGTCACTATGGTCTCCACTACAGGTGGTGGTATTTCTGCCATGTTCACAGTGGGGATCACAGGGGATTGTCGATTTGTATTTCTGTTTCTGCGTCTTCTTCGAAAAGTTTTCTCTATTTCAAGATCGATTGGCAACAAAGGTCCGTGTTGTTGCCTTGGCATGCAACACGAACGGCTTAGAAAAACGAGTTACTCGGGCTCGAATAAAAACTAATGTCTTGAGATTTAAAATCAAGCCAGTCCCCGGCAGCGGCGCCAAAAACTTGGTACGTGCGAAATATGTGATTTAATCGCAGTGGGTTGCAGACTGTTGATACGAGGTTTTCACACCTCGAGAATCTAACCGCAAGTGTATGGTGTCGAATCAAGTAATAACGTACGGTAAGTACGAGTATCGAATCCACGGGAACTAGGAACTAAGTATCACAATTACTACAATCGCTATTAACTGAGCTGTCGAATTGAGAGATGGTTGGCTATTGTTAAACTACTTAATTGCAGAAAGTAAATTACAACTCAAACACAAACGAAACAAATAACGACTTAGGAAACTTCGATAGAGAGAAAGTTGGGGGTTAGAAATCCTAAGGTTTTCCACATGCAAACGCTTGACTCAAAACAATTACCAATTTATCCCTTTAATGATTCCCAAATCTTTTAAGATCACCGTTGTTCTCTTTCAAGCAACAACGGATTTTATTTTGAAAAGGACAAGTTAAATCTATCGATCTCAACTTATGGATTCCAAAACACATTAAGCACCAGATTTATATTAAACGGCTAGATTTTATCTCTCGATTTCAACCTAACGATTCAATTGGGACTAAGACTTATTCGATATATCTCTATCACCGATTTATCGTCTTAGGCATGCAATTCCTAGTTCTTTTTTAACAGTTAATTCTCTCGAACTCAACTGAAAATAATAAATCAATTGAAAGCTAGCTAGACTCTCAAAGGCATTAAACACAAAATCACATGCTTCATTAATAACGGAAAAACTGATAAAATATCAAGTCAATTGTTTACATGCTTAATAAACCGAATTCATTCCAACCCCCAACACGAACCAGTTAGTTCATGTCGGTGGTGGATTCAAACACAAAAGAAAAGATAACGGAAGTGTATGTAAACATGATTAACGTGATCGTGGTGAATGTGAAAGATGTAGTAATGAACTCCCTTCTCCCGTGATTGAATCTACTTCGCGTGTTGAATGTCTCCTTGATCGCCTCTCAATCGTGGCTTCAAAGACTCAAAAAATTCGCCCAAAATCGCTCCCAAATCGCCCCTGGCCGTCGTGTGAAAGTTGCGTTTTTCCGAATGACCTAAAAACTGAAAATTATATCTGAAATTCGCGAAACAAAGCCTTACGCGACTTGCTGCGCGGCTTGCAAGTCGCGTGGCAGGTCGCGCGTATCCTTTTGGCTGCGTGGGTCGTCGTCTGGTTCGCGGATCGGGTCCTGGTTCGATCGTGGGTCTTGGGCTTTGCTTTTGGGCTTCCGTTAGGCTTCGTTTGGACTCGTTTTGGGCTCTTTTTGACTTCTTTTCCCGAGGAATGCCGCCTTTTAGATAACCTGTATCAAACACTAGATAAACCGTAAAATACACGCCTTTTTACTTGAATACCAGCCAATCTCGTTGGTTTGAGAACTGAAAATAACGCAAAAAAGTGGCGTTATCAACAACCCCAAACCAAGCGTTGCTTGTCCCCAAGCAAATGAGCGATAAAAATAGAATAAAAGCACACGGTGAAATAATAACTGCACAATTCCCAATCGGTACCAAGTGATGCATCGGTGATTTCCCATACCCGTGAATGTCTATCTCACTCTCACCTCATTCTTATTTTGTCCGATCTATGACTTTCCATTGGGAGTTGAACTCGTGACCATTCCGATTACATTAGGGTTAGACTAAGTCCAAACATACTAGGAAAAACATTTCGCCTCGACCCTACCTCACGGGTTACTCTCTTTGCACTCGAACCTAGGTTATCGCTCATGTTGTCATGTTATGGAGGTTATGTACAAGAATACGCAATAATTTCATGACAACTAACATGAAAGACGCACAAGTGTCCAAAAGATTGATCTCAGAAGGAATCAAGTAGCAAGACAGAGACTATCGATAAAGGTGGTCGTATACCGTAATCACATCTTCCAAAAGATCTTCCAGGTCTTTACAAGGGTTGTAATGGGGCTAAGGTTAAGGCTATGAAACGAAGGGTAAGAGGTTCAAAAATCCTTGGCGTGTCAATCATTGGCAGTTCTGAACTTTTCTACTTCAACCTCTATCATTTGGCCCTCTTTGTCACTATTGGAGTTGCTTTGACTCTCTTATTCAGCTGCTGTAAACACTAACAAACTGTACTTATTTCTTTTTTTTTCAGTTGGGACTTCATTGGTCCTCTTTATTTGTTTGGGGCATCATTGGCCCTCTTTTCTATTTCTCGGGTTACATTGACCCGTTTTATTTTTATGACTGGCATGTTCTGTTCTTTTCTTCTCTATCTCTCGTAGTTCATTACCACTTCTAATTTACACGCTTTCGGATGAGGGTTGGCTAAGGTTTATGGCTAAAGGTGTACTGGTGGGTTTAGAAACGAATAAGGTGCGTGTTTGGATGCAAAAGGGCTATGGATACACACAAAAGGGTGAAAGGGAACGATAGCTAAAAATGGTTAAAAATAAAACACATAATGCCTGGAATCATATCTTAAGGTCCACACGATATGGTCTACTATACCCTTACCTAATATCCCGATGGTCGTCTTTGCTACTCAATGCAATAATGTAGCGAGATCATTCTACATTCACGACAAGGAATTCGAAAAAGTGTATGTGAATTAAGTGTATAAATCCCTCGAAATGAAAAACGTCTTTTAGGCTCAAAACTCACAATCGGGTGGTCTCCACTAATGTCCCTAGTCATGTCTTTTCTCGGTCCTTCCCTAACGGTCACGTCACTATCCCAAGATTCTTCCCACAATGGTTGGTCTCAATCATTCAAAACAAAATTTTTTGGCTAATGTGATCTAGATACTCAGAAGTGTAGGAAATCTACGTGCATTACGTGGGCCCGATTGGGCAACCCCAAACCTTACCCACACATTGTCCCCAATGTGCAAGTAAAGTCGTGGGCGATGCAACTCAATCATTGTGCAGTTATTACAGTTATAAAAAGGACGGGCAAGCATTGCATAACATCAAAAGAAAAACCCAAAATTTCTAAAATGGGCACCCCAAACCTAGGCCGTGGCCTAGGTTTGCCAAATAAAAGCCAACCCCAAACCTCGGTAAAACCGAGGTTTGCACAGGATTAAAAGTGAGTGTGTATGTTGGTCCCGAAGGCCTATATAAGTTTGTAGAAGGGGGGGTTGAATACAAACACACAAATTTTACTTTTCTAAATTGTTTATTGATAAATCATTAACAATTTACAGCTTGTTGCGGAAACAAGATTAAGGATAAACCTAAATCTAAACAAGTTGGAACACTAAGGTTTCTTGCACTAAGAGAGATAAGGAAATTACTAATAATAACCTATCTTGAGATAAGAGATTGAACTTGTCCAGAGTTAGCAAGTTACTTCAAATGAAGTGGGTTCATCTCTTTATATACTGCATGCATTTAATGCAAGTCAGTATACACTTTACACGTGTCATCAGCTGGTTGGTTGCATGTCATTGACCTTTGTTGACAACCTTAGTAGCCGCATGAATGAACAGTGTAGTATCAGAGTGGTTGTACGATTTCAGACAATAGAAGGTTCTGTTCTGACATTTCGTACGGAGTCGTGCAAGGGTGGTTAAGACAAAAGTACTTTGTACGGAGGAATTCATGATCAGCTTTCGTTGATTCAGAACATTTTCATTTTCTATTCAGCGAATGATAAAGTTCAGCGATAGCTAAAGTCTTGTACTTGATACTTCACGTTGTGGACAAATCTGAGTCTTCGCTGATCCGCATCAGTTCATTAGGAGACTTGTCGCTGGTTCTTGAGCTTGATCTTCGACTTCAGCGTAGAACCTATGTTGACGTGAAACTTGTCTTCAGGGATCATAAGTAAACAACTAACTTATCAGCGATCACCATAAGGACTGAACAGACTCAGAGCATTATGGTGAACAGTGTTCGCTGAATGTTTTAATCTAAAGAGCGAGAGTTCCTATCAGCGGTACTGTAAGATCTTAGTACTTATCAGCGATAGTGAAACTCTGATACATATTGTTTACTTACAATTTTTCACTAAGTATATAAGAGAGGGTCATTATCAAATCACTGAGGGTTTAGATCAACAATCTCCCCCTATTTGATTATGACATAGCAACAAAGAAAATTGCTATTTAATGAAAAACATAAGGATAAAAAGAACTCATAAAATACTTGTCCCTTTTACTGTTTTCTGGGATCTTTTCAGTACTGATGGAGTAAAGTACATTCGCTGAAATCTTTCTTTAAAACTTTGAATCAGGTTACAAAGAGAAATGGAAAGATTACAAGTACAAGCGAAATAAATTACAAGTACAGAAGAATAACTGATACAATAGAGAAAAGGGCGATCATATCAGCTTATAAAGGGTTCTTCCTTGATGAGAAGTTCATCAAGGGTCTGTGATGTGGGAATCATCCAGTCAGGAACGGTTACACCTTGTTTTCTTTTGATCAGCGCTTCTTCAAAAATCAAGGGTTTCAGATGTCTTGCCTGAAGATCATTCCTGAAGTCACACCAGTAGATAAGATCTCTCAGCTGTTCGATGGGAGTGATGTGAAGTTCAGAGATGCGTTGAAAATGCTTTCCGCCATCGTAGTCAATGAAGAATATCCCGTAGGGTTCGCTTATGACTTTTCCAGGGATGAAAGTCTCACCTTCAGGAAGAGATGTATCGAGTACGGAAAGATCAGGGTCAGGACCAAGGACTTCAGCTCTGGAAAAACCAATACCTGTTTCATTTCGTATAATAGGACCATCATTTGAAGATTTAGACTTTTTCTTCGCTGAGGCCTTTCTTTTCTGACTTTTGAGAGGAGGAGGAGGAGGAATATCCACACAAGAGTAGACCATGTCGATCTGCTTGTTTATCAGCTTTTCGAAATATTCTTTGTACTTGGACTGAGACTCCTGTATGGCTAACCTGATCTCCAACCATTCAGAGAGACCGTATTTCGTGATTGCTTCAGCATAGAATTTTTCATACTTATTGTCATCTCTGAACATCTCGATTTCAACGATTAAAACGTTGATGGTTGATCTTCCAGAAATGAGTACCTTGATGATTCTGGCAGGAGATAATCTGAAGTTTACCTTTTCTTTGCTCCAGGCTAGAGTGGACTGAGATACAATTCTCTTTTCTTCAGTTATCTTCTTGGCGTCTTCCCACAGCTGACGTTGAACTTCAATAGGAACTCTTTTCAGCTTGGGGTCTTTCACTGATCGTTGAGAAAGCTGGATTGCGTATTCTCTGTCCTTTTCTTCAGCTTCTTTTCTTTCAGCGAGTAGTCGTTCAGCTCTGAGGTGTTCCTTGTATTCCTTTTGGGAAATTCTGAACTTTGGAGGAACTGAAGGAAGTTGATCACGCCTCAGAATGATTCGCTGATCTTCAAACTGCTTTATTATCTCTTCTCTTCTTTTCTGATCCTCTTCACTTAGCTTTTTAGGAGCTAAGGAAGGTCTGCGTCTGTGCTAGAGTAGCTGTTCTTCAGGTTCATCAGTCTCAGAGATTAAATCCAAGACTGGGATTATTTCTTCAGCAGTAGCTGGTATTATTGGTGAAGTCGCAGTTGTGGAACCTTCAGCGATATCCTCAAACAGGGGAGAGGACTAGCTGAAACACAGCGATCTTACAAGTAAGAACTTGGGTAGAATCAGAGAGAGGAAATTTGTTCAAGTGTATAGGCTTGGGTAGTAGAACTGATAGTGTATGATAGAGGAGGGATGGAGTAAGAGATGTTTAGTGTACCTGACAAACCGGCTTTTCAAGCAAGATCGTCAGATTGTTATCTTCAGCGACGCTTTTGCCTTTGCCTTTCTCAGCTCTAGAGGCTGAGAGCTTTGATTTGGTCCGCTCCCCTGTTGGTTCATTTATGGAGATCCCCTTGAGAGCAATCGTCTTCTGAGCAGGTTTGACAATGAAGGAGTCATCATCATCGTCGTCGTCATCATCATTCTTTGGAGAAGATGATGGTTCATCATCAGATAGATCGATGGCTTCTTCGTCTTTAGCTTCAAATTCAGATTTCTCAGCTTCTTCTTCTTCTTCGAGTTGCTCCCCCTCAGATACAGAGGCGAGCTTCTCCGTTTCCTCAGGGTTTTCAACTCCCTGAGGTCCAACAGTGGTTTCTTCAGCTATCTTCTCACTCTCTTCAGCGAGGGTGATGTCTTCAGTCTTCTTTTCCACGACAGATTCATCGTGGAGAAGGTCTTCAGTCTTCTTCTCCCCCCTTCTTCACGATGAATGGGGGAGGAATGTGTCGACTCAGCAGTTGTATTTTCTCTGTCTTCTTGGCCAGAGATTCCTACACGAACTTCAATCTTTGCTAATCTGTCTTCAAGGCCAGAAATAGCAGGATTGATCTTCTCGAGCTCAGTGCGATCCGCTGCTGTAAAATTTTCAGATGCAGGGACAGTTGCAGGGGCGGTCGTGTTGGTCAGGATCTGCTGCAACACTGTCTGAATGGAGGTGATGTCATTCTTCATTGTATTGACATTGGTCTTCACAGAACTCATGTCAGTTTTTACTGAACTGACATCAGCCTTTACAGCAGACCAATTACCTTCGAGTGTGCCAACCGATGTCTTCAGCGTTGTGACTTCGCTGGACATGGTGTCAACTGATTTCTTGATGTCGAGGTAGTCCGTGTAGATATCAGAGAGAACTTTGGCAAAATCGGTGAGTGATTTATCAACCTTCTCCAAGTCAGCTTTGGAGGCATTCTTTTCGACGACAGTTGTCAGCTTTGTAAGATTCTCTCCAGCGGTTGTTACAGCTTTAGAGTTATCCGTAAGAGTAGTTGTGAGACCTGTCAGCTTTGTCTCCACAGCTTTTAGAGAGGCGTTGATGTCTCCCAAATTAGGACCTGTAACAGATAAGTACTTGTGAACAAAGGAAAGCTCAGAAGTTTGGGGTTTAGTTACAGTGTATATGGGTTGGTGTGTACCTGCAGGAGGATTGATGAACTCGTCAAAATTACGGGTTCCTGAAATATGTTCCATGTCGTCTTCAAAAGTGCGTTGACGTATGGTCATCTCTGCAGGTCCTGTGCCCATCACTCCTTGAAGAGTATTTTCTTTAGCTTCTGGAGGAATGACAGGTGCTTCAGTGATAACTGGAGTAGAGTCCAAATGAGTAGAGGGAGAAGCGAAGGATAAGAATGGAGGTTGGGTACTGAGTTCAGCGTTGGATTCGCTGATAATCACTTCATCAGTCTTTTGAGAGACTGAAGGAGGTTGGGTAGGTTCCAAGTTTGTAACCTCAGCGTTTAGAGACGCTGAAGTTGGGATGGAATGGATGGGTTGTTCAGGTGTGGCAGAGCGTACCACTGAACGTTCCTTCAGCTCTGCAGAAAGAGCTGAGGAGTCTTCAGCATGAGATTGCTGGGGTTGCTCTTTGGTTATCTTAGTCCTTTTGGAACTAAGTTGGGTAGATGATTGTTTCCTTTTCCTAGAAGGAGAGGATTTTGTGGCCTGGGTATCAGCGATGGGTATTGTCGCTGAGGGAGCCACAGAAGTAGAAGAAGTAGGGTTGAGAAGAGTTAGAAGGGTAGAAAGACGTACCTCATTTTCCACCGGTTTGAAGTCAAGTACCTCAGGGCCAACCTGAGAGAGTTTCAGGTCATCCTCTTGCGGGTAGCTGTCCTTCAGGCCATATTGGAAGATGACGCTGATAAATCGGGGGTATGGAACCCATGGAGGTCTGTCAGCGACAGAGTCTACTCTTTGCACCAAGTCATCATAGATTACAGATGCCCAGTCAATATGTAGACCTTTCAGCAAAGCGTATCCCATTGCTTGATGAGGTTGAGCGGCTTGGTCAGAGGAGCCGGTCTTTGCAGTCATGCAGCTGATTAAGTGAGCGAAGATGAAGTTCATCTCGCTGGGCATTTTCGACTTCTTTAGCAGGGTCAGCTTCTTCTCGGGCTTCTTGTCTCTGCCAATTTCCCATACATAGCCCATTGCATCGAAAAATGCAATAAAGGGCTTCTTTGTCAGCGAGTTTCTTATGGTCAGGGAAAGGAACAAAAGGTTTTTCTTTTGTAGCGTTGGGAAAGTTCAGAGCTTTGCGAATGATGGCAGGTGTGATCTTTATTGTGCCATACTCAGTATCGCTGAGGATACAATCAATTGTTTTGGAGGGATCTTTGGCGGATGGTAGCTGAGAGTGTCTGGCAGAGTACCAGAACTGGGATAGTAGTAGCTGATTTGCAGGAGGTGTGATGGTCAGGGCTGTTGAAATGCAACTATTCTTTAGGAAATTCACAGCATCTTTCAGATGTGTGACTTGCTTTCGAGGAGGAAACTCGAGAAGCGCAGAAAGGTTGTTCGTTTTGGTCCAATCTAGTTGTTCCAGAGTGAACTTAACCTGAGGAGCCTTGATAATTTCCACTTCCTCATAATCAGCGGAGATGTTCTCAGCGGTAGCAGGAATGTCAGACGATGCCATTTCTGTATTATCAGTTCAACCAGAGATGTTAACAAATAAGAATAATCTTAATGTGGAAAGATTTTCCATTAAGATGGTTCAAATTTTATCCATTTCATTCAGACACAAATGTCTTAATGAAGATTAGGGTTTTCTTGCTTTTGAGAAACGAAATGTAAACCCATTTAGTCTTGTTTTCCAGTTTTCTATGAAGAAATAGATTCTGGAAACGAATGAAGAACAAGTTTAAGATTTTTGCATTTAAACTTGAAGAACAACAATGAAATGGTTGTGTTCATAAAATCATGAAAGAAATGATTTCATTTTTAAGAAGTTCTTTTGTTTGATCTTGTATAAGCAAGGAAAAGATCAGAAACAAGTTATACGCATTTGATAAAAAATAAGAACATATTAACCTTGATGTTTGATGAAGAAGATGATGAACAGTTCTTGAAGGTTTGAGAGCACAAATGCAATAGTGATTCTTTCTTGCGGAGGAAGATTGTTCGCGTAAAGGAAAATATAAACCAAGAGTTTGTTTATATAGAGAGATTAGAGAGAGAAAAATCTTGAGCGGGAAAAGATTTTCATCATGACACGGACACGTGTTTGCATTTGATTGGAAGTTTAAACGAGACGTGCAAACGTGTGTCAGAAAGAAAAACGTGCCGGGGTTTATCCGTTGCAATGACGTCACAACTGTCCTTTCATATTCTTTTAGGATGTCTCTGAGGTTTTGAAAGCTCAGGGACTCTTTTACAAACATGAAGCACTGAATGGAAATATCAGTGATGGTTTTAAGAATTTTCAAAATATCACTGTTAAGGAAGAGATATTCAGCGATGCATTTTGTTTTGAAATCTTGCATTTTCATGCGATTGCCAGAGAGAGAAAACATACCTTGATATCAGCTAACCAAGTTTATTCAGAGAGAAGATGATTTAATAGGTTAAAGAAGTTCATTTTATCCAAAGAATTTATACAAAGTATAATAGTATCGCTGATCTAATGTGAACCGCTGAAGATTTTACCCTTCAAAGTTCAGCATTCCAAGCTCGCCGATGAGAAAGTTGAATCTTGTCTCATCAAGAGGTTTGGTAAACAAATCAGCTAACTGATAATCAGTTGGAATAAAATGAAGTTCTATATCACCATTCATCACATGATCTCTGATAAAATGATATCTGATTTCTATGTGTTTGGTCTTTGAATGTAGTACTGTATTGTTTGCTATAGCGATGGCACTTGTGCTGTCGCAATAGATTGGAATTTTGGAGAGCTGAAGATCATAGTCTAGTAGCTGATTTCTCATCCACAAGACTTGAGAACAACAGCTTCCAGCAGCTACATATTCAGCTTCAGCTGTGGAAGTGGACACTAAATTTTTCTTTTTACTTGTCCAACTTACCAGCTTTCCACCCAGGAGCTGACATCCTCCTGTGGTGCTTTTCCTATCCAATTTGCAACCTGCAAAATCACTATCTGAATAGGCGGTTAGATCGAATCCTGAGTCTTTGGGATACCAAAGACCTAGGTTCGCTGTACCCTTAAGGTATCGAAAAATTCGCTTTACATCTTTCATATGAGATAGCATAGGTTCAGCTTGATATCGTGCACACAAACATGTTGCATACATAATATCGGGTCGGCTAGCTGTAAGATACAGCAGAGAGCCGATCATCCCACGGTACAGCGTGACATTAACAGGTATTCCCTTTGAATCCTTGTTAAGTGTCAGCGGTGGTGCCATAGGCGTTTTCATAGCTGAACTATGAGTTAAATCAAATTTCTTCAACATATCTTTAACATACTTTCCCTGATTAATAAAAGTTCCTTTTTCAGTTTGCTTAATCTGAAGACCAAGGAAATATGTTAGTTCACCCATCATGCTCATTTTATACTCATCTTTCATTCTATCAGCGAAACGAGTACAAAGCTTAGGGTTAGTAGAACCAAATATAATGTCATCAACATATATTTGAACTAGAATGATATGTCCTTTCACTTTTCTAAAAAATAGAGTTTTGTCAATCTTACCTCGCTCAAATTTTTCAATATGGAGATAAGTAGAAAGAGTGTCATACCATGCACGAGGAGCTTGCTTCAAGCCATAAAGTGCCTTATCCAGTTTATAAACATAACATGGACGCTTAGAATCTGAGAATCCTAGAGGTTGTTCCACATAGACTTCTTCATTCAGCTTTCCATTTAGAAATGCTGACTTAACATCCATCTGATGTACTTTGAAGTTTTTGTGTACAACATATGCTAAGAATAGACAAATAGATTCAAGTCTTGCTACAGGAGCAAATGTTTCGTCATAATCTATACCTTCCTCTTGTCTGTATCCCTGAGCAACAAGACGAGCTTTGTTGCGGGTTACAGTACCATGTTCGTCCAACTTGTTTCGATAGACCCATTTAGTGCCTATCACCGTTTTATCAGTTGGTCTTCGAACAAGTTTCCAAACTTTGTTTCTTTCGAATTCAGTCAGCTCTTCTTGCATGGCGCTGACCCAGTTTGGATCTCTGAGGGCATCATCTATTTTCTTTGGTTCAGTTAGAGAAATAAAGTTAACAAATAAACAAATATTACCTGCACTTCGTCGAGTCTGAACACCAGCGTTTGGATCACCAAGAATTTGATCAATAGGATGATTTACGGTCCATCGCTGAGCCGGAGCATAAGTCGCTGACTCATCCTGAACTGGAGGAGCTGAAGATGAGGCTTCAGCTACTTCTGGAGTATCAGCTAAGAGAGGAATACTTGCATTTGTCATTTCATTCACTGATTGCTGAGAAATAGATGGAATGTCTGAGGCATTTTGTTCAGCGGCAGGTATAGTGTTTATAGGAACAGCTGAGACCCATGATGTTTCAGCTTCACTATTCTGCATGTTTGGAATCATAGTAGGACTATCATCTTCTACTGTGTGAGCATGAGGTGTGGGAATATCTTCTGAATCACCAAGATGAGAAAACATCCATTGATTCAGTTCTTCAGTATCAACGAACGGTTTAGAGTTCGCTGAACGGGATTCGTCAAACATGACGTGAATAGTTTCTTCTATAGTTTGTCTTCTACGATTGAAGACTCTGAAGGCTTTGGAAACTGAGGAGTATCCAAGAAAGATTCCATCATCAGCCTTAGGATCAAACTTTCCAAGGGCATCTCTGTTGTTCAGTATGAAACACTGACATCCAAAGATGTGAAGAAAGCTGATTGAAGGCTTTCTCCCATGAAAGAGTTCATAGGCTGTCTTTTTGAATCTTTTAACTATCAGCGACCTGTTTTTGCGTAAAACAAGCAGTGTTGACAGCTTCTGCCCAAAACTGAGTAGGCAGGTGAGAATCGTTGAGCATTGAACGTGCAGCTTCAATAATTGTTCTATTTCTTCTCTCAGCGACTCCATTTTGTTGCGGTGTTCTCACTGAAGAGAAGTTTTGAGAAATATCCTTACTCTCAAGGAAGGAATCAAGAGAACTGTTTTTGAATTCAGTCCCATGATCACTCCTTATTGAGCGAACGGTCAGATTGTTCAGGGTTTCCATCTTTCGAACAAAGGTGATGAGTTCTTCAGGGGTGTCACTCTTAGAACGGAGAAACATTACCCATGTGAAGTGAGAGAATTCATCAACTATGACCAGCGTATATTTCTTTCCAGCGATGGATTGTTTGTTAACAGGGCCAAACAAATCCATATGGAGTAGTTGTAGAGGAGATGACACTGAGGAAACTTGCTTTGATTTAAAGCTTGCTTTGGTCTGCTTCCCTTTTTCACACGCTGAACATAAAGACTCTTTGGCATATGAATGTTGAGGTAGACTAGTGACTAACTCTTTTGAAGAAAGAGTGTTCAGTGTCTTGAAATTTAGATGAGATAGCCTCTTATGCCATAGCCAGTTGACATCAAATGAGGCTTTTGAGAAGAAACAGGAGTTCTTAGTGGTTGTTGAGTCCATGTTTATTACATAAACATTTTCCAAACGATAACCGCTGAGAGCTATCTTCTCCTTTTTGTCAGCGACAAAGCAGGATTCCTTAGTAAAGATTAATTTGTTATCCATGTTGCAAAGCTGACTGATGCTTAGAAGATTATGTTTCATCCCTTCAACATATGCGACACTTCTGAAGGAAGTTGTACCATTTGAAAGTACACCATACCCTCGGGTATGTCCTTTTCCATTTCCACCGAAAGTCACAGAGGGACCCTTCTCTTCCTTGTATTCAGCGAGCAGGTTTTTCTTACCAGTCATGTGTCTAGAGCATCCGCTATCGAGATACCAGATACCCTTCTTAACCTGCAATACAAAGGAATCTTAGTTTTTCTTAGGTACCCACTTAACCATGTATACACATTTGTCAGTGGAAGTAGTTGGAATGGAAGGTTCAGCAGTCTTCGCAGCATTTGAAGATTCAGCTTTGTCATTCTTTACTTCGGTTAATTTCTTAACCTCAGTGGTCTTCTTTTCCTTGGGGGCAATCTTCACCTTAGCTATCTTTTCAGCTCTGGTGGCTGTTGGGCACTTACTAGCAATATGATCAGTGAGTCCACAGTGATAACATTTTCTATAACTGAAAGTGGTTCTAGGACCATTTGAATGCTGAGTTTTTAATTTAGAATTAGAAGTACCAGCACCAAGTAAACTATTTGCTTTAGAAATAGGAGGAACATTCAGTTCTTCTGATTTCTTACCAAGGACATCCACTCTGAGTCTAGGAGTAGATCGCTGAATAGATCCAGAGATCTTCTTCCTTGATCCAGAGGGATGGGTCACTGAAGCTTTAGAAGCATTCAGCTTAGGTACTAAAGTACCCTTCTGAGGATTTTGGTAAATAACAATTCCTTTACCTTTATCTTTAAGGACAGAGGTAGGTTTTGAATAAACCATTTTCTCTTTCCCTTTTGAGGTAGAGGTTTCCTCAGGGATTGGTGTATTGGACGAGGAGCACTGAGAAGATGAAGTATCAGCGATTGAGGATACGAACGTTCCAAATTTAAGCATTGAACGCTCAGTGGTTGGTTTTGGAGTATCATATTTGTAACCCAGACCACGTTTATCACTCAGGGTAATCTGAGACTTTATTATCTCAGTGATCTTTGTTGAAGAATTACACCATCCTTCAACAGTAGCTTTTTCAGCTTTTAATGCAGTGTTAGCTTCTGCTCGTTCGATTTTGACTAGCTGATTTAAATATACTTGATCTTTGAAATTTTCTTCAATTTTAGAAAGCTTTTCTATTTGAAGGTGACAGTTTTTAAGCTGTTCAGCGAGATCAAGGTTTTGGTTTTCAACCACAGTTTTGCCGTTCATGGCTTCGTATAAACTTCTAGTCAAGAGATCGATCTTACGGAGACTATCAGCTTCATCAATATTTGCAATATTGGTAAAGAAGGAAGGTGATACCTGAATTGCAGAAGTTGAAGTGGAGGGAATGTCTGAACTTTCTTCCTCTTCTTCAATCTTGGCCATAAAACATAGATTGGCTTCATCATCTTCAGAGTCAGATGATGATGCTTCTTCATCAGAAGCAGCCCAATCATAGTTAGCCATCAGGCCTTTACTCTTCTTCTTAAAGCTTTTCAGCTTCGCATATTTTTCTTTCAGCTTTGAGTATTTGTCATCTTTATTCCTTGGAACAAAGGATTTCTTTGAAAAAGCTGAGGGTCTAGAAACTTTCTTTGACCTGCACTCGTTAGCGAAATGTCCTGTCTTTTCGCAGTTAAAACAAGTAGCAGTAGCCTTATCAACAAAAGCTGATGATCTAGGCTTGTCAGTTATGGAAAGAGGTTTGTTCTTTCTAAATATTTTCTTTTTGGCAAATCTCCTGAACTTTTTAGTTAGGAGAGCCAAAGATTCATCATCATCTGAAAAATCAGAATCTGATGACCTTTCAGAGTTACTTTCTAACTCAGTGATAGTGACCGAGGGTCGCTGAGTAGAAGGTTCCTCTGAGATTAAAGCAACAGGGGTGCTTTTGGAATCTTTTACAAGATTCTTCTTAAGATGGCTCGATTGCTCATGATTCAGCAACGTGCCATATAAGGTTGAAAGAGTCATTGATTTTAGATCCTTTGACAGCTTGAGACACATAGAATAATTGTCCCAGCTTTCAGGTAAACATTCTAGAAACTTTGTCAGCACTTCAAAGTTAGAATATTCCTTACCAACAGTTTTCAGATCTATAATTAAACAGTTGAAACGTTGGTGAACTTCAGAGAGAGTTTCATTCTTACCAGAAATGAAGCTTTCGTATTGTCTTACCAGGTTGATCTTTCTTGAGTCCTGGACTTCAGACGTTCCTTCATACTGAACACATATTGTGTCCCACATGGCTTTTGATGATTTCAGATTCATGACAGAATGGTAGACTTCGTCAGAAAGAGCCATGGATAGTATGGATCTGGCTTTTGTATCTATAGCCACTTTCTTCTTATCTTCATCGGTCCACATGTGTATTTCCTTAGGAATCAGCCTTTCTGGAATAGCAGGTCTATTCGCAGCAGCTGGAACTGCAGGATCAATTGTTACAGGGATGAATGGGTCGTTTTCGAGATAGTAAGGCATAGTAGGATCTACACCTTCTAAGAAGAGAGTCATCCTATTTTTCCATAAGTTGAAGTTATCTCTGGAAAATCTAGGGGGTTTTGCAAGAGAACCATTGTCTATATAATTTGTGTTTGTGTTGGTGGCCATTTTCAGATAATAGCAAGGAAGAGAAATATCTTAGATTAGATCTTGTTTATGAGATTAAACAAATCTGCTCTGATACCACTTGTTGGTCCCGAAGGCCTATACAAGTTTGTAGAAGGGGGGTTGAATACAAACACATAGATTTTACTTTTCTAAATTGTTTATTGATAAATCATTAACAATTTACAGCTTGTTGCGGAAACAAGATTAAGGATAAACCTAAATCTAAACAAGTTGGAACACTAAGGTTTCTTGCACTAAGAGAGATAAGGAAATTACTAATAATAACCTATCTTGAGATAAGAGATTGAACTTGTCCAGAGTTAGCAAGTTACTTCAAATGAAGTGGGTTCATCTCTTTATATACTGCATGCATTTAATGCAAGTCAGTATACACTTTACACGTGTCATCAGCTGGTTGGTTGCATGTCATTGACCTTTGCTGACAACCTTAGTAGCCGCATGAATGAACAGTGTAGTATCAGAGTGGTTGTACGATTTCAGACAATAGAAGGTTCTGTTCTGACATTTCGTACGGAGTCGTGCAAGGGTGGTTAAGACAAAAGTACTTTGTACGGAGGACTTCATGATCAGCTTTCGTTGATTCAGAACATTATCATTTTCTATTCAGCGAATGATAAAGTTTAGCGATAGCTAAAGTCTTGTACTTGATACTTCACGTTGTGGACAAATCTGAGTCTTCGCTGATCCGCATCAGTTCATTAGGAGACTTGTCGCTGGTTCTTGAGCTTGATCTTTGACTTCAGCGTAGAACCTATGTTGACGTGAAACTTGTCTTCAGGGATCATAAGTAAACAACTAACTTATCAGCGATCACCATAAGGACTGAACAGACTCAGAGCATTATGGTAAACAGTGTTCGCTGAATGTTTTAATCTAAAGAGCGAGAGTTCCTATCAGCGGTACTGTAAGATCTTAGTACTTATCAGCGATAGTGAAACTCTGATACATATTGTTTACTTACAATTTTCACTAAGTATATAAGAGAGGGTCATTATCAAATCACTGAGGGTTTGGATCAACAGTGTAGACGTTTAAAAATGAGGCACCCCAAACCTAAGTGAAACTTAGGTTTGTTTCATCTCGTTAAACTACTAAGGAATAAACATCTTACACCACTCGTTTAGCAGAAAGAATTAGAACATACCTGTTTTGCCCGGCCGGAGGAGATTCTCTCAAAAGATGGAGTTGACAACGACGCACCGAAGAAAGGGAGGGAGAAAAAAAAAACAAACCAAACAGAAGCAGAACGAACAAATAAAGCAGGAAAAGAAAGCATCAAAAGAGAAAGGAATTCCACAACAGGGCTCCCCGCGACTTGGCACGCGGTTTGCAAACCGCGGCACAAGTCGCTTAAGATATTGTTTCAGAATCCAACAGAAGGCCCCGCGGTTTGGCGCACGGCTTGTAGGCCGCGACACAAGCCGCGTAAGCCTTTGTTCAGCTATTTTTTGGCTTTTTTCGTTTTTCGATTTTTATAGGTTTTTATGCTAAAACACACTAAAAATAGAAAAATTAAAACACGACAACTAACCTTGGTGGGTTGCCTCCCACCCAGCGCCGTATTTAAAGTCGTGGCACGACTATGTGGGACTCAGCTAAGCTTGGTGTCCGCGGGATGAAATCGCCCACATTCGCGATTGTTCGCGGACTTCTCTACTCCTTCCTCTCTTTCACCACTTCCTCTTTCAAGCATCTTGAACCTTACGTTCTCACCGCCGACTCTGAACGTGATCTCACCCTCTTCCATGTCAATCAAAGCTCTCCCGGTGGCTAGGAACGATCGTCCCAAGATCATCGGGACCTCTTCATCCTCATCTATGTCTATCACCACAAAGTCTACCGGGAAGTAGAACTTACCAACCTTAATTAGCACGTCCTCAATCACGCCGTACGGGTATCTTATTGACCGATCAGCAAGCTTGAGCGTCATGAACGTTGAACTCACCTTGCCCAATCCAAGTTTCCTGAAAATAGAAAGGGGCATCAAATTAATACTAGCCCCTAAATCACACAAAACTTTATTGAAAGAAAACTTCCCGATTTGGATAGGGATAGAAAAACTCCCTGGATCATTGAGCTTCTGGGGAAGCTTATTCTGAAAGATTGCGCTACACTCTTCAGTGAGTGCAACGGTGGATTGGTGATCAATTGCCCTCTTTTTGGAAAGGATCTCTTTCATGAATTTCATGTAAGAGGGCATTTGGGCGAGAGCATCTGCAAAAGGAATATTGATCGTTAGCTTTTTAAATACTTCAATAAATTTTGAAAAATTGACCTCATCCTTATTTGCTTTCAGCCTGCTCGGGTAAGGTACTCTCGGTACCACCGGCTTGACCGGTGGTTTCTTCAGCTTGGGCTCTTCACCCTTCTCGACCTCTTTCATCATGACTTCTTCTTCAATATCTCTAGGCTCTTCTAGATCATCCGTTGTCTCGACCTTGTTGGGTTTTGTTCAAAAACGATTTCTAAAATCATAAAATGTGCAACGGAAGCTTTAAAATTTGAACAACATTAAAACATTTTAATACCCACCAAGGATCCATTTGCATGAACATGAAAGATTTAAAACCATACATGAGGGGGTTTATAGAAATTACAACCTTTGAAGTCTTTGATAAAACCTTCTAGTATGATGGATGAAGATGGCAAGAACTCAAGAAGAATTCCTCTAGAGAAGTCCACCACAAGCTTCAACACCTTACGAAATGCTAGTTCCTTCTCTTCAAGATGCAAGAATGATGTTTTGATCAAATCTACTATGGACTTGAATAGCCAAAACAACAAAACACAAAAAAACACAAAACACACACACTTGGTGTGTGTTTCGGCCGAAAAAGGGAGAGGAGAGAAAAAGAGAGTGAAAAATGCAAGTGTCTTCTCTTCAAGACCATATCACCTATTTACCTTCAACTCCTTTTGACAACACATCAATTTCAATTGGCTATGAATAAGGTCCATTGAAAACACATGCAATCTTACAATAACACCCCTCTAGTTGTAAGATGTTAAAAACGTGACATAAGTTAGTTAAAAAAATATCTCCTCAAGTCCCTCCCTTTTCTTTTGGTTATAAAATAAATCCATCACATGCATTATTTCATTTTACCAAAATTTGATTTGCATCAAATATTATAAATCATATTTATCAATATTTTTAAGAATTAATATTTATCAAGAATCAAATTCTTATAAATATCTATTTGGTGTCTACTTGTTGTTCGGTGTGACCCTATAGGATCATATATTACCGGTAATATTATTTTATAATCATTCTTGAGCATATAGAACCAACAATCTCCCACTTGCTCAAGATTGGATTATAGAATAATATAGACAGTGGTGGACGTCTAGCAACATCTCACTGCCCCCGGCAACATATGACTGTAAGTGCCATTCAACAACATCCAATTCCCATGAGCTCATAACTTCAATTGATGTATTAGGTGTGGTATCAGTTATCCCTTTGTTTGGACATCCTGTTGAAACATGAGACATGGATCACTATCATTCTCATCTATTGTTCAACTTTTGGTAAGGCGCCTTAGATGTCTCACTCTTAACGTATTTAGAGAAACAAATCCCATCTTGACTACATACGCCTCTCATGCAGTTCATGCCATGCCCGATAATAGTCTTTATAGCTGCTCCTTTTCAAGAACAACGGTTAACCATATCAAGGCATAGTACTCCCTACACTCAAGTCCCTAATATGCATCTCAGGTCAAAGGATACAAAGATACTACCTTTATTCAAGAATCACTTATGACGACGATCCATGAGGTGATCTTAAAGCGGGTCAGGTCCAGTACTCGTTCCCTAACAAGTACCTATGAACTTGGTTGCAACATTTTGCCACTTTTACTCTTAAAAGTCAACCAATCCAATTCATATTAGTCTTACTTCATAGTTGCTCCCACAACTATGATCGACTATGGACATTTAGAATAATTAATTTATTCAAGGATTTAAACATGCTAATATAGAACACAACGAGTATGAAAAGATTATATCCTATATATCTAACTAAATACTATACTTGTTGCTTAACCTGTTCCAATATCCAAATACTAAATTCAAATCAAATCCCATCACTAGAATAACGAAGTCCTATAGCTCAAACATGACACTTCAAGTTTAGCTTATGAAAGGAGCTTCGTGAATGGGTTCATCCAGAAACTTGATTTGAGTAAACTTTGTGAACACTAACATCTCCATTTTTAACTTTATTCCAAATATAGTTAAATGTTTGGAGTAGATGCTTGGTACTCTGATGTGAGATAGGGTCCTTTAGCTTGCGTAATGGCACCCACATTCTCACAAAGGATTTCTAGATGATCCTGAATGGGAGGCATCTACCTAGCTTTTCAATGAACTCTTTCATCCAAACATCTCTCTTTTGCGGCTTCTAAAGCGGCAGTGTGTTCTTATTTGTAGTGTATTATGCAATTTGACCTTCGCCTTGAACCTTTTCAAACGAACTAGTTCTTCATTCACAATGAAGACATTTCCCTTTTGTGATTGAGAACCTTCTCAATCTTTATGGAAGCTATCATTAGTGCAGCATTTTGCTATGATCTTCTTCCATTCCTCATTTAAAGAATACTTCCTTGGTTCTTTCTAAGTACCTTAAATCGTTCTTTATAATCATCTAATGACCTTCCCTCGTTTTTCGTAGGTATCATTTTCTAATGCTCTAAAGCATTTTGACACGCTCGATCTAGTGCATGTCATGGCATATATGATAGACTCAATTGCCGAAGCATATGGAATACTAATCATTTTATCTAGCTCATCAATTGTGCTAGAATATTGAGACATGCTCAAAATGATGTCTTATCATATTTGCAAGAAACTACCTTTAGAGCCTTGCATCTTGAATCTTTCAAGATCATGTCAATATATGCACTTTGACTTAAACCTATAAGTCATCTTGATCTAATCTCTAAAGATTTTTATTCCAAGAACAAAATTAGCCCTTTCTAAGTCTTTTATTGAGGAAATACTGTCCGAGCCGAAACATGATGTTTTGCTATGTCAGAAAGTTAATTTCCAAAAACTAGTATGTCTTGCTCATATAGGTTTAGGAATTTTACTGCGCTCCCACTAGTTTTAGTAAATACATGAGTCATCTTTTATTTTGATGAAAATTAAACTTTTAATTTTCCTGTTAAAATAAAGATACCAGTTTTGAGATACTTTGTACTGATCCATGAATGGATTGTATCTCAGTGTTCATGACTCTAAGCCACTCACCAGATTCAGAATCTGACATAGCACTTTAGCATTTGATGGGTTTACTAGAACCCAGTCATACATCATTCTTTATAAGAGATTGATATCTCTCGAATTTTCTGAATGATTCTACTAGATTTGCGAATACTTGGTGTTATTACTAAGTTTCTGATCAATCAAATCGCTCAGTTTCAACGACCTTTGTTTGATAACTAGTGCCAACCAATAAGTGCATTAGGTTATGAAGTTCTTGATTCCCTTCAAGTTCCTTAACACTCCCACTTGCCTTGTCCATAAAAAAACTTGCTTTCTAAGAACTTGGCTTTGGAACAATAAACAATTTTATTGTTTGTGGGTTTGTAGAATCGGTATATAAAACAATTTATAGTATATTCTATAACATATGCATTTGGTAGATATTGGGTCGAGTTTACTTGAAGCTTATTGTCTCACATGAGCTTCATAAACCCACGCCTTCAACTAAGATTAAGGATGAAAAAACTTTTCATACGAAATCTTATAAGGTGTTTTGTCTACCTTTTGGTTGGTGTCAAAAAGTACGGATTACTTTAACTAGGGCATAATTCCGAATTTGATATAGGAATAGTACTTCTACTCATCATAGAGCGAACCATATTTAATAAGGTTCGGTTCATCCTTTCGGATGTATACAATTTCTATGATGATCCAAGAGTTCTTGGTTTAGTTACTATCCTCATATATCATAAAAGACTTTAATGGTCATGCTGAGTTGTTTTCTTAATCTTCACTTTGAAACAACTTGAATTACATCAAATGCTTCATCTTTATGTTCCATAAACTTCAACAATTGAAATCGTCAGTGAAGGTATTTGTTAGACAACCTAGGGGGGGTAAGGTTGTATTTAAAATCTTTTACTTTCAAAAATTCTTTTATAAATAAATACAGTACTGAAACAGTAAAAATAAATCAGAGTATACAAATAATAAAGAAGAGTGTAAATATAAACAAATACACAGAGATTATATAAATAAATATAAATGCAAAGCAGTTTATATAAACAAATATAATAAAGCACAGCGGAATAAATAAAGAGATAAAGGTAAGAGATACTTGACACGGAGATTTACTGATTTACCACCAACTGTGATAAACCAGCAACCGAGACACTTCTCGACACGATCCAATAAATGTATTCTTTACGGTAGAATACAAACCAAATACAGAGCAAAGTAAACGGTTCTCTAAGCCTCAGCTTATTGAGATGTTTATTGAGATGTACAGGATCACACACCCGTTATTCAAATACTTACAAGAGGAGTATAACTCACAATTGGTAATCACTCTTGTATAATATCTCACACTTGGATATTTTATAAAAAAGGTTTTATAAAATATATATATTATAAATGAGAGAGATCAGATGAGCAGTGATGGTGTTGGTTGTATCTGTATTGTCTGGTCTGTCTTCTTCATCACCAGCATGCTTCTTTATATATTAGCATCTCCAACGGATATATGAGGCGCGGTATACCGCCAAATGCACGCGGTATACCGTGCAGTAAAAAGGACACTGACACACAACGGCTCTCATGCAAAGTTGACTTCTGGAAAACGTACCCGCGGTATACCGGCTAGGACTCGCGGTATACCGCCGTCAGAAAAAGTACTTGCAACCAATCAGAGATGCACACGGAGCCGGCCGCGGTATACCGGCTGAACACCCGCGGTATACCGGCCAATATGTACCCGCGGTATACCGGCTCTATCTTCGCGGTATACCTGCGTCAGAAAGTGGTTGCAGAAACAGTACGCATGGCAGATACTTCTAGAACCAAAATATTTTATTTTAAAATATTATTTAAAAGGTTTTTAGAAATATCCAAGTGGTATATTATTTTAGGGTGTTTATCATTATTAGTTATAAACAATGATGACGACGTAAACACTTCCGTCTTGAACCCTTCAGATTAAATCTTCGTGTTCTTCAACAACTGCACACTTGGATTAAATTGTTAGATAAACAATAATGCGGTGTGTTTGTAATCATCAAAATAAATATATATAAATATATAGAGATGTGGTACACTTGCACCAACAATCTCCCCCTTTTTGATGATGACAAACACAACCGCTAAGCAAGAGCATGTGCGGTTTCTCTCCCCCGTTTGTCGAAACAAAAAGGGTCAAGAAAGACGGTATGCTTCCCCTCGAGAGATGCTCCCCCTCAAAATATGCATATAATTGAGGTAGCATAAACTCATGGGTAAAGAGCTAAAACGCTCCCCCTCAAATTAATAACGATATCAATTTGATTTTATAAAATTTGAGGGATAAAATAAAATGCAAAAAGCAATAGAGACAAAGATATACAAACCAATACGAAACACTTGCACCAAAACGGATCTTAAGGCTTCAATTTTCGGTTAATTTTATGTGATTAAAAAAAATCACCACGTATTATGACCTCGTCAGGTAACCACGTATTATAACCTCGGCAGGTAACCACGTATTATAACCTCGGCAGGTAACCACGTATTATAACCTCGGCAGGTAACCACGTATTATAACCTCAGCAGGTAACCACGTATTATAACCTCGCCAGGAAACACGTATTATATCCTCGTCAGGAAACTACGAAAGGCAAAGAAAATTTTTCGTGGTACCCTTTTCTTATGGGTCCTTTTAACAGTTAGTATAAAACATAAACTGCAAAAAATATGTTGTCGACATAAAACAAAATACGACAACATATAAAACCATAAAAATGGTTTAAAACCACAAACGCATCCCACCGGGATTGTCAACATTAAACATTCCTTTCGGAATCCATTTTCTAACCATTTTTATTTTACGATCGTATTTATCATAGACGTAAAAAGAAGTATGCGGATTAACATTTTTCTTAGGATTCGCAAACTTATTATTATACATAAACGCATGTGATTTTCTCGACATATAATTCACATAATTCATTTTAGGAACATACGGAGGTTTTTGCGTTTTATTTTTAACAACAAATTTAGGTTTTTCAAAAACCTTTTTAATTGGCATACAATCACATTTTTCAATACACGTATTTGAACCAATGCCTTTTCGGCAATTTATACGATTTGATATATTTAGCATTTTAAGCACTTTATCATTGCTACTATTAAAAGCATTTGCTAATAATTCATTTTTCTCATGCGATTTACATTTAGCATTTAAACATGCAATTTCATTTTCAAGAGACTCGCATTTTGTACATGTAATATCTTCATGTGTCTTTTTATTTAAGCATGCAATTTTATCATTTAAAATAACACAAGATTTACAAATATCTTTTTCACTTAATTTATTTTCTAATTTAGTGATAACATCTAAATCATAAGCAGATTTTTGTTTACCGTCATCTATTTCTTTTTTATAAGCGGATACGGTTTCTTTTAAATTAGAGATTTCATCTTTATACCTATTTGCAAGAGCGGTCATATCATGAAATGATTTATATAATTCGTCAAGATTATTTTCATCGTCACTATAATAATTATCACAATTATTTTTAGAAGAATATGATGAAGATACCTCATTATCATGGTCGGCCATGAAACAAAAATTTTTGGCCTCATTTATGCTTGCGCTCATCGCGCCTCCAACTAAAGCTTTTGGTGTGTTGATTTGTTTTGCTCGATTCGGACACACACTTGCATAGTGATCCTTGTCACCACACACATAGCAAAAGCCTTTCTTTTTATTGGCTTTTTCATCGTCGCTAGATTCGTCATATTTGTCTTCACTTTTATGGACGTTGCGACTTTGGTTTTTACCACCACGACGGTAGTCTCCATTTTCTTGAAACCTATCATTTTTGGCAAACTTTCTGTTAGATAAAAGTTTAGAAAGTTTTCTTACCAACTTGACTAAATCGTCAAGATTTTCGGGTTCGTCATCGGATGAGCTAGCTTCTTCCTCCTCTTCCTTTTCCTCTTCTTTTGAGGCAATGACTTTTAAAGCTATGGATTTCTTTTTGACTTGCTCCCGGACTTGATTTCTTCTTAGTGCAATTTCGTGCACTTTAAGATTGCCGATGAGATCATCGAGCTTCATAGTTGCGAGATCTCGGGAGTCTTCCAAGGATGTGATTTTTGCCATCCACTCCGAAGGAAGTGCTCGAAGAATTTTCCTTACATAATCCTCATTAGGATAAGTACGACCTAATCCCTTCAAAGTAGTCATAATGAGGTTAAAACGTTTAAACATTGAGTCGATTGACTCATCTTTTGACATTTCAAATAATTCATAATCATGAACAAGAATATTTATTTTAGAGCTTTTAACTTGAGTATTTCCACGATGAGTGTCGCTCAAGCTTTGCCAGATTTGATTAGCAGTTTTATAAGTATAAACTCTTTCTATTTCATCGGAAGTTAAAGCAGCATATAATATATTTTTAGCCTCAAAATTTAAACAAAAATGAGATTCTTCAGCGGGAGTCCATTCTTTTAAAGGTTTATCAATAATAAGATCATCTTTTACAATAGTAGGATTAAAATTCCCATTTTCTATAATATCCCAAATCTTTTGATTTTTGCCACGCACGTGACATTCAAATAGCTCGGCCCAAATGCCAAACTTTTCAGTATCTATCAAAGGGGGTTTTGAAAACACAAAATTAGTTTGTTGAGCCATTTAAAAGAATTAAAGAAATAACTTTAAAAATTTAAACAGATAATTTTTGAAAGCCCTGCTCTGATACCAAATGTTAGACAACCTAGGGGGGGTAAGGTTGTATTTAAAATCTTTTACTTTCAAAAATTCTTTTATAAATAAATACAGTACTGAAACAGTAAAAATAAATCAGAGTATACAAATAATAAAGAAGAGTGTAAATATAAACAAATACACAGAGATTATATAAATAAATATAAATGCAAAGCAGTTTATATAAACAAATATAATAAAGCACAGCGGAATAAATAAAGAGATAAAGGTAAGAGATACTTGACACGGAGATTTACTGATTTACCACCAACTGTGATAAACCAGCAGCCGAGACACTTCTCGACACGATCCAATAAATGTATTCTTTACGGTAGAATACAAACCAAATACAGAGCAAAGTAAACGGTTCTCTAAGCCTCAGCTTATTGAGATGTACAGGATCACACACCCGTTATTCAAATACTTACAAGAGGAGTATAACTCACAATTGGTAATCACTCTTGTATAATATCTCACACTTGGATATTTTATAAAAAAGGTTTTATAAAATATATATATTATAAATGAGAGAGATCAGATGAGCAGTGATGGTGTTGGTTGTATCTGTATTGTCTGGTCTGTCTTCTTCATCACCAGCATGCTTCTTTATATATTAGCATCTCCAACGGATATATGAGGCGCGGTATACCGCCAAATGCACGCGGTATACCGTGCAGTAAAAAGGACACTGACACACAACGGCTCTCATGCAAAGTTGACTTCTGGAAAACGTACCCGCGGTATACCGGCTAGGACTCGCGGTATACCGCCGTCAGAAAAAGTACTTGCAACCAATCAGAGATGCACACGGAGCCGGCCGCGGTATACCGGCTGAACACCCGCGGTATACCGGCCAATATGTACCCGCGGTATACCGGCTCTATCTTCGCGGTATACCTGCGTCAGAAAGTGGTTGCAGAAACAGTACGCATGGCAGATACTTCTAGAACCAAAATATTTTATTTAAAATATTATTTAAAAGGTTTTTAGAAATATCCAAGTGGTATATTATTTTAGGGTGTTTATCATTATTAGTTATAAACAATGATGACGACGTAAACACTTCCGTCTTGAACCCTTCAGATTAAATCTTCGTGTTCTTCAACAACTGCACACTTGGATTAAATTGTTAGATAAACAATAATGCGGTGTGTTTGTAATCATCAAAATAAATATATATAAATATATAGAGATGTGGTACACTTGCACCAACAGTATTATCTATCACCATATCTAGACTTGGTTTTGAGAGACCATATACATCAACATGCATCAATTCAAAAAAACTCCTTCTCTATGAATTAGAGAAAAGAGTTATATTCAATTTTATCAAGATCGCATATATCAAATGAAAATATTTATATTTAGTTTCAAAATACCACAGTTTTGAAAATTTAGATATGCGTTTAACTTTCTTGATTATGTTGACTATTTCATGTGTAGACTTGATTCAAATCACATTTGAGTCTTATGGTGTTTATATAGAATTATGTTTTAGAAGGCTTTTGAGATTCACTTTATTATTCAATTAAGAGAACTATTTCTTGAAATAGAATAATTCATTTTGAATATGAATGTAATCGTTTCCAAAAACGGTTAAGTGAATTTCATTTAATCAATAAACATGTGACTGAAAAACAATAATTTAGTCAAACTAAATTTAAACATTGTTCGAGACAAACTTGTTTAACAATACAAGCCATATGGTTTCATAATAAAATCTCCTATAAGCTTGGTACGCAATCTTGCTTCCTTGCTTATATGGATCACCATTTTGCTTGTCTTTCAGTCATTTACCTTTCTTGATTATTTGTAACATATTACAAAAGTGAGTTCTACACTTAGTATCAAATACACAAGTGTAAGATAAAAAAGTAAAAGTTCTATCTTAAATATTGATACCTGAAGGATTTTCCTTCGTTAGAAAACATTTATTTCTCAGAAGGACAATCTCCTCTTCTATGACCAATGTTGCCTCATCTATCACTACATTCAGATTCTCGACAAAAAACATCAAATGCGTTGGTCAGAGATTTGAGGATCACATCTATGGCTCTCCCATTGGAATAAGGATAGCCAAGTCTATCCAAATAGTCAAGGTGCGTCCTCATTTTGTGAATATGAGAGCTTACATATTAGTCTTTGTCCAATTGTATCGAAGCATTCACGGACCATATACATTTGGCAATATTTTGGTAATCGGTTTACCATGTCAAATGCCCTCAGTAGAAACGTTTCCATTCTTTCTAGCAAGGATGGAACCATGGTTTCAAGCATAAGACGTGATACTTTGAATGAATTATGTTTCAATCAAGTATCGTTAGCTTCTATGGAGGTAAGAGGAGGTTTTTTAGGACGAGGTACGATTAGTGCGTATGATTTGTTTTCACGTCTGAGAACGTGTCTCAATTTGTGAAACCAAATCGGGAAGTTCTGAGTGTTTAACTTTTCTTCGTTAAGAAAAGCTCTTAGGTGTGATCTATTGTAGTGTTTGCATTTTGGGCCATCTACAAAACTTAACAAAGTTAATGTAGTATTTTCAATATTTATTATTAAGCAAATTAATTACCCTTTCGTTTTCTAAAACATTAATTTGCATAAAATCTAGGATCCAACATTGCAAAACAAATGAAACGGTTAGGTGACCTTTATCCCGTCCATTTAATCCAACAAGGTAGATAACGTTTATCAATTACATCGAATGTAATTCCTAGCGTTATGGGATCTTTAACAACTTGTTTGTTAATTGGCATGTTTGATCCCATCTATGCCTTGGGTTTCTAATGCTTAGGTGACCTTTATCACAAAAGATTCCCGATCAAGTCATCCTACTTGAAACAACGTGTGAAACTTACATCCATGCGGTTAGGTGACATTTATCCCACAAGGACATAAGAATCACCTCATCCATCACAAGACAATCCAAGTGGTTAGGTGACCTTTATCCCACAAGGGTGTCATAGTGACGTATTGAGTGTTTTTCAAAAGGACGGCATATGACTTGCGTTTTGAAAAAGGGATTTTTAATGTTTTATAATTCTAGTTTTAAAAACATTTTAGTATTGCATGCATTTAACAATATATGGTACATCTCTATTTCTCATTAAATGGTTCCTATTAGTTTAAATAAAATCTTAATTTTATCAACTAAGTATGTGTCATCAATTTTTAATATCAAATATTAATTTTTGAGTTTGAGCACTATAAGAACCATTTATAGTCTCTTAATAAACATTTTTATTAATACTAGACTATGAGTTTGTATGAGTTTTGAAATTTCCATTTAAAATCTCAATTTTAATTTTTAAAATTCATGGTACCATATTATTGTGTGCATCCAATAATCAATGTGTTCTTTTAATAAACTATTTCTCATAATAAATTTAAAATCTATATTTTAAATAATTTGGTTAATTTTAAAATCTCTATTTTAAAACTAGGTTCATCATAAAATCTAATTTTAAAATTTGTCGCTTCAATTTTAAACGATCTTTAAATAAGCGCTTTTGAACCAATTTTATGTTCCTCTAAAATATCCTATATTTTAAAGCAAATAAAATCTAGAGTTTTATAATCATATAATGTCATGTATATTGCATGCATCCAATATCACATGACACTTGGAGTTTGTAAGAGTTTTTAAAATCACCATTTTAATTTACTTTGACATTTCAAAATTTTATGGGTTTTTAGAATAAAACTCATTTTATTTATAAAACTCATTTTAACCATTTTACTTTTAAAATGTTACCTTTTAAAATAAACTCCTTTTATTTAAAACTCATTTTTATCATTTTACTTTAAAATGTTATTTTGAAAAGCCAAACTCCAAAAGATGATTTATTTTATGTTCAAAATATTATCTAGCATGCAATAACCTATTTCAATCATACATGATAATATCAACATAAAATATAAACATATAAAATATGTAGAAAATGTATAAACCAAGCCAAAAAACTAATGACAATTCTTGTGAACCAAACAAGAATGTCAAGTCCATTCCTAAGGGACCAAAAAGGAAAAAAAACTTCATGCTCCCACTTGATTTGTCATCTCTATGCAAAGAAGTCACCAAGCTCTATCTTCATGCTCCATGTTGATCTCCATTTATTTGTTGTTTAAAAATAAAAAAAAACTATTTCTAAACTAATCTAAAAAAAATAATGGAGAATAATAAATCCTATTTACTATTACAAACCAACATGAATAATAAAATTACAACCATAAAACAAGGGGTCTTGGCTTGTTTATACACTTCATCCACATGCAACAAAAAATAAACAACACTTTGTTTTTCTAAGGCAACTTTTATGACCAAAGATGCATGTAAAATTTTGGTCACTTAAAATAACAATTATAGACTAAATTTTTTTTTTGCCAAAGATGCCATGTATGAACTTCTTCATACAAAATGAAAAATCATCCATGGCTTCCAAAAACCAAGCATTTTTCATATCAACAAAAAAATCTAAACATGCATGCAAAAGAGGCTCTAATACCACTTGTTGGGTTTTGTTCAAAAACGATTTCTAAAATCATAAAATGTGCAACAGAAGCTTTAAAATTTGAACAACATTAAAACATTTTAATACCCACCAAGGATCCATTTGCATGAACATGAAAGATTTAAAACCATACATGAGGGGGTTTATAGAAATTACAACCTTTGAAGTCTTTGATAAAACCTTCTAGTATGATGGATGAAGATGGCAAGAACTCAAGAAGAATTCCTCTAGAGAAGTCCACCACAAGCTTCAACACCTTACGAAATGCTAGTTCCTTCTCTTCAAGATGCAAGAATGATGTTTTGATCAAATCTACTATGGACTTGAATAGCCAAAACAACAAAACACAAAAAAACACAAAACACACACACTTGGTGTGTGTTTCGGCCGAAAAAGGGAGAGGAGAGAAAAAGAGAGTGAAAAATGCAAGTGTCTTCTCTTCAAGACCATATCACCTATTTACCTTCAACTCCTTTTGACAACACATCAATTTCAATTGGCTATGAATAAGGTCCATTGAAAACACATGCAATCTTACAATAACACCCCTCTAGTTGTAAGATGTTAAAAACATGACATAAGTTAGTTAAAAAAAATATCTCCTCAAGTCCCTCCCTTTTCTTTTGGTTATAAAATAAATCCATCACATGTATTATTTCATTTTACCAAAATTTTATTTGCATCAAATATTATAAATCATATTTATCAATATTTTTAAGAATTAATATTTATCAAGAATCAAATTCTTATAAATATCTATTTGGTGTCTACTTGTTGTTCGGTGTGACCCTATAGGATCATATATTACCGGTAATATTATTTTATAATCATTCTTGAGCATATAGAACCAACAGACCTCTTTCTCCTTAGGTTCGGTCCTCTTTCCGCTTGTCAAATATATCGCGTTGCATTCTTCTCTATTCTTCTTCTCCGCCATACTTGGAAAAGTACCGGGAGGCCGGTTTTGTAGGGCTTCAGAGATCTGCCCCACTTGCCTCTCTAGGATCTTAATTGAAGCCGTGTTCTGGTCGGTTGTGGCTTTGACGGTATTGATCGCGCCCGCTAATCCCTCAACCGTATTGGCCAATCCTCCGATCGTGCTCTCCATTTTAGACATGAACTTCACCACCATGTCTTCTAGCCCCGACTTTTTCTCTCCCGATGGTCCTTCGTGTCTTTGGTTGAAACCTGGAGGATGATAAGCATTATTAGTATTAGAAAAAGTATGAAAGTTAGGAGAGTTACCTGGTTGCTGTTGAGGTTGACTCCATGACAGATTAGGGTGCTTTTTCCACCCCTCATTATATGTGTTGGAGAATGGGTCATTCCTTGGTTGGCTCCGGTTTTGTACGAATTGAGCTTGTTCCGGTTCTTGAGGATTGCCTCCTTTCAGGTGATTTGTGATGAAGGCTAGTTGAGCTTTTAGCTCCTTCAGCTCATCTGATTCCCGAACACTCGCAACTCTTCTAACATCGGCTCTTGGAGTAGAAAAACTGTGCTCGGCCAGGTTCTCGATCAGCTCGCATGCTTCTTCATAAGACTTGTCCATCAGTGCTCCACCCGATGCGGCAGTGATATCGTTTTTGAACTGCGGGTGGAGTCCACTATAGAAGGTCTGGATAATTACCCAGCCGTGTAACCCGTGGTGTGGACACTTCTTCAACATGTCTTTATACCGCTCCCAAGCCTCATATAACGTCTCTTGGTCCCATTGAGCGAAATGGGTGATCTCGGCCATTAACTGCGCGGTTCTTCCCGGTGGAAAGAATTTCTAAAGGAAGGCTGCCTTCAGTTGCGCCCAAGTGGTGATCGAGTCTGATTGGATGCTCTCGGTCCATGTCTCGGCTCGGCCTTTTAGAGAGAAACCAAATAATCTCAGCTTTATGGCATCCTCGTTCATGCCATTGATCTTAAAAGTATTGCAAATCCTCTCGAATGCACGAAGATGTGCATGAGGATCTTCCGTCGACGTTCCTCCATATTGGTTCTGTTGCACCATCACGATGGTGCTCGGTTTAAGATCAAAATAGTTTGCTCCGGTCGTGGGAGGTTGGATCCCTATACGTGCGTCTGCCACATTTGGGTTGGCAAAAGACCGCATAGGTACCCTTTCCGGAGGTGGTGGTGGTGGATTGTTGCGAGGCGGTCTATTGACGGGTACTTCGTCTTCCATCCTCAACTGTCTTTTGGCTTTAGATTCCTTAAGTAGTTGGCGGGCGGTTCATTCAATCTCCGGATCAAATTTCTCAAGCTCTTCCCCTCGTGTCTTCCTTGGCATAAACCAACTAGTACCTGAAATGAAAAGTGAACAAAATCAGCAACCCGAAAATTGAACGTGACAAAAATAAAATAACAAGAAAAGAAAATGCTCAATCTAATAGCGCGTATAGCTGGTAGTGCTATTAGTTGCAACTAGTTCCCCGGCAACGGCGCCAAAAACTTGATACGAGGTTTTCACACCCCGAGAATCTAACCGCAAGTGTACGGTGTCGAATCAAGTAATAACGTACGGTAAGTACGAGTATCGAATCCACGGGAACTAGGAACTAAGTATCACAATTACTACAATCGCTATTAACTGAGCTGTCGAATTGAGAGATGGTTGGCTATTGTTAAACTACTTAATTGCAGAAAGTAAATTACAACTCAAACACAAACGAAACAAATAACGACTTAGGAAACTTCGATAGAGAGAAAGTTGGGGGTTAGAAATCCTAAGGTTTTCCACATGCAAACGCTTGACTCAAAACAATTACCAATTTATCCCTTTAATGATTCCCAAATCTTTTAAGATCACCGTTGTTCTCTTTCAAGCAACAACGGATTTTATTTTGAAAAGGACAAGTTAAATCTATCGCTCTCAACTTATGGATTCCAAAACACATTAAGCACCAGATTTATATTAAACGGCTAGATTTTATCTCTCGATTTCAACCTAACGGTTCAATTGGGACTAAGACTTATTCGATATATCTCTATCACCGATTTATCGTCTTAGGCATGCAATTCCTAGTTCTTTTTAACAGTTAATTCTCTCGAACTCAACTGAAAATAATAAATCAATTGAAAGCTAGCTAGACTCTCAAAGGCATTAAACACAAAATCACATGCTTCATTAATAACGGAAAAACTGATAAAATATCAAGTCAATTGTTTACATGCTTAATAAACCGAATTCATTCCAACCCCCAACACGAACCGGTTAGTTCATGTCGGTGGTGGATTCAAACACAAAAGAAAAGATAACAGAAGTGTATGTAAACATGATTAACGTGATCGTGGTGAATGTGAAAGATGTAGTAATGAACTCCCTTCTCCCGTGATTGAATCTACTTCGTGTGTTGAATGTCTCCTTGATCGGCTCTCAATCGTGGCTTCAAAGACTCAAAAAATTCGCCCAAAATCGCTCCCAAATCGCCCCTGGCCGTCGTGTGAAAGTTGCGTTTTTCCGAATGACCTAAAAACTGAAAATTATATCTTAATTTCGCGAAACAGAGCCTTACGCGACTTGCTGCGCGGCTTGCAAGTCGCGTGGCAGGTCGCGCGTATCCTTTTGGCTGCGTGGGTCGTCGTCTGGTTCGCGGATCGGGTCCTGGTTCGGTCGTGGGTCTTGGGTTTTACTTTTGGGCTTCCGTAGGCTTCGTTTGGACTCGTTTTGGGCTCTTTTAAACTTCTTTTCCCGAGGAATGCTGCCTTTTAGATAACCTGTATCAAACACTAGATAAACCGTAAAATACACGCCTTTTTACTTGAATACCAGCCAATCTCGTTGGTTTGAGAACTGAAAATAACGCCAAAAAGTGGCGTTATCCACAGTGGGAAGTGCAAGTGTACACTGTTCACTATGATCGTCACAGCAAGTAATAGTTGGTAAAATACCAGAATCGTATCCACATGGACTGGACAATCAAGACAATACGGTTCTCATGAGCTTCCTTTTACAAGTTTCAATTACAGAAGAAACAATAGTTTGGTTTGGTTTGGTGAAATGCTACTTTAATGATTTTACTTAAGGTTTAAAAGAAGGAATGTAGGTTAGATTTTCCCTAGATTTTATATTAAATACTCGATCCTAATAATGATCCTTGTACTTGAGGTGGGCATTTTCGCTAGAAAAGCCCGGTTACAAAATACTCACACCTTTAGGTAAAAATCCCATACTCTTAGTATTTATCGTTTTGTCAATGGTAATCTCAAAATGGACCTTTTCAGGTCTCGATGGAATGTGTAGAGACAAATATCTAAGTGTTTTTAATACACCAACTAGCTTTCCTACTACTCCAGTGGGTTGAGATTAGCTCACTGTGCCGACCTCACTTTCGTAAGTGTCATAAGAATTCTTTCGAATCCCCTAGCATCATCCAAGCTCGTGTCACTACGTTCTACTCATTTCTGAGTTAAGAACTAGGCTTTAGATCCTTACAAGTGATCGGCTTGTTCTTATTATTAGGCAATAATCGAGAGTGAATGACCAAAACAATAAATATTCCAAGTATAAAGATTACTCAAGCATTTTCTCTAAAATCCAGGTACTTCTCTTTCCTACATCCCAAAGGATGCTTAGCCCATAATTACTGAAATAAAGAAAGCAAAAGATGAAGAATTGCACATAAGTAAACTGAAAGTAACTTGTATTAAAACCTCAGTGGGGAACGAGGGTACGTCACTGCCACAAATTACTCGAAACTAAAAGTTACACTAGGAATGGAAAATACAGAAATTTAATGAACTACTGCAGTAAATGAGAGCTAACAACTAGAGCTAAACTAACACTAAATGTGGTAGATGAGATATGAAGGATGAATTAAATGAACCCCAACTCCTCTATTTATACTAAGAGGAAAGGTTGGACTTTACAAAAGATGGGTTTAAACTAGAGAATAAGGACTGAAGATAGAAGGCATAAAAATCAGCGCTTTTGAGTAACACTTCCATCCACAAGTATGCAGCTCCTTTACCCATGAGTTCCTTCACCTTTCCAAAAAGTCTACTTTAAAGTACCATCGGAGTTATTAAACAATTCATCTTGCCATGCTTTTGGGAACATGCTTGTACTTCACCACCCCATGCTTCTGCCATTTGAACCTTCTATTCTCCAGATTTTCACCTTCAAGCTAAGATTTGATTTTCTTTTGTCTTTTTCTCCGCTCGACAGTGGGGGTCCGGAGTGGGATGTACAAGTCACTGCGGATATTTCATGAAAAAGCAACAAAATACTACCAAATGGTTTATAAAAACTGTGGTTCACTCTTATTGCTCGTTTTTCTGAATATTACCAAGAATGGAGATTTTGAGAAGTGAAATGGCTAAAATTTGACAAAATAAAATAAAAATAAAAGGAAATAATAACTCTAAAAATAGAGTTATCATGGACAGTTGAAGAGAATATGCGAAGTGGAATGGCAGAATGTGCATTCACTATTGTTCCCCTTCCCCGCAGATTTAGACTGGTCATTGTTGCCCCATTTACCTTTTGGTTTTCCTGAGCTGGAAGTGTAGAGCACAGTATCTGATGGTAGTGGGAAACGCTGTTGAAGACGAATTTCTTCACTTAGCAGTTCAGTGATAGCTTCTTCAAGAGTAGGTAATGGATGCCTATGTAGAAGCGAGGCTCGAACATTCTCAAAGCGATCAGTGAGACCCATGAGAATAGTAACCAAATGCAATTGGCTAAAGTAAGCAGTAAACTTCCGAGCAGTTTCATCAAAAATTTGAGGTGCACCCAGATTCAGATGATCTCTAAGAGCTTGCATCTAAGAGATGTAGGAGTTGATAGACTGATCAGGCAGTTGCCTTTTGTTCTGGAAGGTGGTCCACAACTGATATTGATGAGATAAGCCTGTAGAGGTGTACCTGTTTGCAAGAAATTCCCATAGTCCTTTTGCTGTGGTATAGCCGATGAATTGCTGATTGGTCTCAGTAGTGGTAGAGGCGTTTATGAATCCGAGGATGCGAGCGTTCGCGATATCCCAATCATTCATACGTTTTGCAAAGTCGACTACACTTTCCTTTTCTTCTTGAACATGAATGGTAGACGTACCAGTGACATAGGTATAAAGTCCATGAGACTTGAGGATAATGGACATGTGATGATGCCACAGAACGTAGTTGTTCCCATTGAGAACAACTGAGATGGGATTGGAGTGACTTGAATTGAAAGCCATTTGAACAAGTAGGCAAAACAGAAAATAAACAGGTCCCGGAAGTGGTTAATTGCGAGTTCTAGAATTTGTTAACAAACCCTGTTTTCGCAGATCAATAAGGCGAGTTCCAGAATGTGAAATAAGGCGAGTTCCGGAATTCAAAGACAGTTCCGGAATTAAAAGGCAGTACCAGAAGCGATATCAAATCAGTTCCGGAATTAAAGATGCAGTTCTGGTATTAAAAAAAACAGTTCCGGTATGGCGGCTTAGGGCAGTTTCGGTATTAAGATGAAGTTCCGGTATAGGGCAGTTTCGGTATTAAGAAAAAAGGCAGTTCCGGTATTAAGATTAAAAGACAGTTCCGGTATTAAGATGCAGTTCCGATATAGGGCAGATCCGGTATTAAGAAAAAAGACAGTTCCGATATGGCGACTTAGGGTAGTTCCGGTATTAAGAAAAAAGGCAGTTCTGGTATGGCAACTTAGGGTTTAGCGAATCGATAAAACACGAACAAGATGACAGGCAGAAATCGAGCAATGAAATTGAAACAAGACGAGTAATCAGAAGGATTGATGAGACATACCTAAAGCTCTAATACCATGTTAGAATAGATGTAGGAATCAATCGATGAACAAGCGAGAGAGAGAGATGTGGCTGAACTGCAGCAGCTTTTCATATATTGAGAGAGAGATTACAAAGACTGATTAACCTAATTATGAAAGGGAAGAGATATATTTATACAGCCTAAGTTACAATAATTACAGACTAGCCCTTGTACTATTCATATATACAAATATAACTCTAACAGGATGGATGCCCGGGCATTGAGAAGGAAGGACGCTTTCAGAGGCGAAAGGCCATGGGGAGACACCGTCTGTGATCCATGGATCTCTGATTGGGAAACCGTATCCAAGCTCCGTGGCTAGTTTGCGCTCTTTGGACATTTCAAACTTAGCGAACTGAAACATCTGAGTAGCTAAAGGAAGGGAAATCAACCGAGACCCCGTTACTAGCGGCGAGCCATGTTCCTAAGAGTGACGGGTCAGCGACAACGCCGACCAAGAACACAATCCATCACTAGTTAGTGATGGATTAGCGACTAAAACTAATTCGTCGCTAATTAGTGACAGATTAGCGACAAATTTTTTTATTTTTTATTTAAATATAAATAAAAAAAGAAAATCCATGTGTGGAACACTAATCCGTCACAAATTAGCGATCTTTCTTTTAAATTTACAAAACCGGTTTGTAAAAAAAACAATCCGTTTCTGGCGGAAATAAAAAAATTAATTTTCTTTTAAATTTATAGAATCGTTTTTTAAAAATTATAATCTATTTCCGACGGATCCAAAAAAAATTAATTTTCTTTTATTTTTATAAAAACGTTTAAAAAAAACAACCCTTTTCCGACGGATTTTAATGAATAAAAATAATTAATTAAAATCCGCCGAAAATAGTGGTTAATTAAACCGTAGTTTAAATAAAAATTAAGTAATTACGTACTAATTTTGAATCCGACGAAAATCCGCCGGAAAAAGGATTTTTTTTTTAAAATAAATATATATATTCGGTGGATTTTCGGCAAAAGTCAACATAATTTGACTTTTTTTAAGATCCGTCGGAAATCCGTCGAAAAACCGCCGAAAAGTTTCCGCCGGATAATCCGCCGAAAAATTCCGTCGGCTTTGCGTGTTTGTTTAGTAGTGTCTCATGATAGCCTTTCATTGCTGTGAATTTTATTTCATTATTTCTCATTTTACTCTAAATTTGCTATTAGCTTGTTTTGCCCTAAATTTATTTTAATGTTTGTCCTAAATTACTTGATTTATTGTTTAATTGATCATTGTTTGCCCTAAATTTGATTTTAGTTTGTGCCCTAAATTGATATTAGTCGATAGCCCTAAATTTGATCATTGATTTGTTTACATAATTTATTTATTTATTTGTTTTGAGTTTTTATATTAGTCTTTACAAAAAAAAACAAAATTTACTGTCGAAATCAACCAAAAAATCTCTTGAAATCAATCAAAAAAACTGAAAAAAATCTCTCGAAATCAACAAAAAACTTAAAAAGTCCCTCAAAGGGAGAACTCGGCTAATAACACATCGACAACAATTTCTTAAGCTTTTCGTTTGTGCACCCGCTCACCTAAAATCTTGGGTTCAACGCTGCAAATGAGGGTGAATTGAATCAATTATATCATACAAATCAGCATAAAACAAACAAAATGCTTTAAATGAGAGTTCTTAGACAGTTGTGAGTACTTTCCTCTAATAACAACCATTACAACCAAGCTCTACATGTAGTAATATGTAAACTTTTCCTAGTATGGTAAATATTCATTGATCTATGATATAAAATTGTAAAGAGAGCTTGAAACAACAATCTATATGTTAAAAACTTTTATTTGACATCCGGAGGCACTTATTAGAAAATATATTTGCTTGCCTTTTTAAGTCAGTTTGAGTAAAGTTTTTTTTTTACCGTTTCCAAAAAAAAACTTTACTCAAACTGACTTAAAAAGGCAAGCAAATATATTTTCTAATAAGTGCCTCCGGATGTCAAATAAAAGGGTTAGTGAAAACACATCATCACGTTGAATTATGTTAATACTTCAAAGTCTAAAAATACAACCTTTCTTGGATCGATTTTCATTTTCGGAATAAAAATTAATCATCTACCTGAAAGCCAAATAATTCCTGTCAACCACATGAAAAGTAGGGAGTTAAGGGCATACATCAATTGTAAACGACATAATGCAAGCACCCACATGCATCAACCAACTTAACGAAGAAAAATGTTGGTCCCTTCCTTCCCCAAAGAAAAAATTAAGCTAAAGTAATGTATATATTGTAAACCTAATACAGTTAATTAAAGAAGAACATTCGTCACCTTTTTACAACTATTTGATGTGATGATAAAATTTTATATTACTTTTATCATCATTCTTGCAAGCCTTGAACATTTAACCTTATGTGATCCCAGAACAAGCATTCAACAATACACAATGAAGATCAAGTTGTCATCCCTCTCATTAAGCATAAAATCCTCTAAGTACAATGATGATGAAATTGGAGAGAAAGTGCAATGTACTTGGAAATAGGAATGACACAAATGTAATTACAAGGACAAAAACATTATATAGTGGGTAAACTTGACTTTCGATTCTTGCTGCCATTTTCTCTATATCAATGTTTCTACTTGTTTTTTTGTTATTAAAAAACGTTTTGGGTGCCTGTATATTCTATTATGATTTGTTGGAACCATTTAAAAAAGTGCATTGTGTTAAATCCCAGATCTCTAGCAATAAGATATGAATGTAGTGAGAGAGAATCTAGAGAGCAAATATGTCATCCATGTCTTGAGCTCAAAGGATTACAAAAGGTTTCTAAAGTGTTTTTAAGTGTTTCTAACAAATGGTCTAGACAAGCCTATTTATACCCATAACATACAAGGTATAAAGGCATTCACAATACTGTATAGACTCATACAGTACATTGACTTTTACAGTAAATCTTGAATACAACAATGCTCTAACAATCTCCCCCTTTGGATTCAAGATTTAAAAAATTTGACAGCAGTCTTCAGCTCTTTGTAAAGTCAATCTTCTTCAACAGACACTTTCTCAAACTATCTTCAAGCCTTGTACATGAAAACAGATCTTTACAGCTTTATCAGTCTTTAACAAACAGTAACTTCTCGTATCCTTCTTGATGCAAGAACCTTAGTTCTCATATTAACTTTAAGAATCCGAAATCATCAATTCGGATGTAGGCAGATCCGAAACCATCAATTCAGATGCTAGAGGATGCGAAATCAGCTCAATTCGGATCAAGTAGGATTCGAATTCAAGTAAGTTGGAACAAGAAGGGTCCGAAATCAGGGCAATTCGAATCATGAAGGATTCGAAATCACTCAATTCGAATCAAGAAGGGTGCGAAACCATCTATATTTTTGAACTTTTAGGTGTAAGCGCATTCCGAGAACCACTCAGAACTAAGATAACCAAATTCAGTAATATTTAGACTTCACATGATCCTTCTCCCCTGATCTTCAGTCTTTGTTCACGAATCATTGACTTGAAATATCTTTGATTTGAAAATTCTTTGACATGAAATTGAAATTAAACTTTTCTCCCCCTTTTTCGATGATGGTGAGCATCGAAAACCATTTTCAATTTCAGTCGTGTCTTTGAGTATTGCTAACAATCTCCTCCTTACAGAATAACCTTGCTCCCCCTCAAAATAAGAATTCTGGAGCAATTTATTTTCTCCCCCTGAAAGTATGCATATATTTCAATAACGTACAGTATTTGAAATTGTAGCACAAATTTTAAAACAAATTTACACAAGGAAAATAACATTCATTAAATTTTATTTTATAACTACAAACATTTGATCATTTGAAAACTTTACAAAAGAAATTCAACTTAATGAAATTTAACAGATTTTTCAATCAAATGAAATCAAATGCATGTGTTTGGATTCAAGAACAAGTCATCATTGTATATCAAGTTAAAAAATGTTCAGTTTCAACCCCTTTATTAAATCTATTTGGTGTGCTAGCATGGGAAATATGATTAGCTTCAAGTATATGCAATTCTAAAACATATAAGAATATTTTGCTCTACTCACACTATTTGTCCAAAATCAGAATTTTCACAAATTTACGGGTTTATCGCGACTTTGTATTTTCCCAAGTTTCAAGAGATGTGTGCTCATTGGCATCTTTGCTTTTGTGCTCATTGGCATCTTTTGATTTGTGCACATTGGCATCTTTTGATTTTGTGCTCATTGGCATCTTTTGATCAAAAAGTTTAGTAAGAATAAGATACACCGTTAAACATGACTTTCTATCTGGTTCTATAGAAGGATTTGGGTTAGCAGATCCCAGACCAGTTGGCCTTAGGTGCTAGGTGTCAAGCACCCCTTAGAACTTAATTTCCCAAACCAGAAAGGCCACATCGATATATCTTAAACCCATTTGTACCAGTAGAACATGGCTTTCTATCTGGTTCTATTGCAGGATTTGGGTCAGCCGATCCCAGACCAGTTGATCTTAGGGACTAGGTGTCGAGCACCCCTTAGGACTTACTCTCCCAAACCAGAAAGGCCACAGGCACAAACTTTCAAACTAAATGATAGTGCAACAATTTTATCTCAATCACTTGGTTCTTAATCATAGTGCTTCCCCCATATTTTCGTTTCCATTCATCATTCTGATAAATAGGCTTTTTGAGCATTATATTCTATATAAGTCCAGATTCACATATCTTTGAGCATGCAGCATAATTTCATTCATGTTTTGCTTACCTTTCGATTTATTTCAGAAGTGAAAATTGAAGCAAATCTAACTCAGATAGTACAAAGTTTCTTGTAAAATCATCTTTTAGCACACATTTAATTCATTGAATGAAAATTGAAAATTTCATCTTATTGAATTAAATTTGTAAAGATTCAAATTTTCAAAGTGGTAGAAACAAAATATAATCCAATGTTACCTTTTACCACTTGTTCCTTGAAACAGAAAGATGTAACAGTTAAGGATATCACCTGAGAAGTGTGAGTTCTAAACTGATTTGTTTAGAAGTCTTAGTCTTTAAAGTACGGGTCCTGAACTGAGTTGTTCAGAAGCCATAGTCTTTGAAGAACGGGTGTTGAACTGATTTGTCCAAAAGCCAATTACATTTAAGCACGGGTCCTGAATTGATGTATTCAGAAACCATTCATGATTTGTCTCCCCCTTAATGGTACAAATATTCTTCATAGAAATACGCCGCTTCTCTTCTGTTTTCAGTCATGTGTGTGGTATGTATCTACAAATCAGTACAACACATGATGTACCTACAAAACAGTTTAAGCAGATTTTGGTACCCAATGGCACTTGGGTCCTAGTGGGTTAGGTGTAGATTTCTTACAAGGAATACTGTAAGAACCATACCAATAAGAAGTATAATCTTTATGCACAAAATCATTTGATCCACAGTAAGAACAACAGATTTTCTTATGTGCCAACCTAATCAGATGATTTACAGAATGAATAGGATTAAGTTTAGCAGAAAATTTACCTTTTGGCGCATTGTTCTTCTTTTCATTTGATGTGGATACAGATGATTTTGGCACATTTTTCTTTGGAACTGTTGTGCCTTTTACTCTCCATTCCATCTTCACCCTCTTGAAGACTGGAACTTCTTCAGGTTTGGAAGTATTAACTTTAGGCACTTTAAGAATATCATCCGATTTATCAAACAGAGGATTATAGAAAAGATTAGAAGAACGAATCTGACCTTTTGAGAAATCTGTTGATCTTTTAAATTGTTTAGAAGGAATGTTTTTAAAACTTGAACTTGAAGCAGTTTTAAAAGAACATTCAGAATCATTTGAATCAACAAATGGAGTCTGAAAGATAGAATTATGACTAGCCTGCTTTGAGACATCAAATTTAAAAATGACGTCTTCAAGTTCTTTGACTTTGTTTATTAAAACATTTTTCTCTTTAGAAATTAGATCAAATTTCTTTTGGAGATCAGATTTGATCAACTGATCCTTCATAATATCAGCTGATAAACCAGATAATCTTTTGGTAAGATTAAGAATCACATCTTCAAAATATTCGCGTTCCGATTCAAAATCTTTTTCCAAAAACTTTCTTTTATCAGTAATCTCTTTGAAAATTTCCATATTTTTCTTTTTAAGGGTTTTACTTTCCTTTTCAAAGAGATTTTGCTTTTCCGTGAAATCTTTTCTTTCCTTTTCCAAAAGATTTTCTAATTCAGAGATTTTCACGGAAAGTTCAGAACTTTTAATCTCAAAAAAATTTCGTTCAGTTTCAAATTTAGCTCTTTCTTTTTCGAGCTTGTCTTTTTCTAAAAATAAAACTTTCTCAAAGTCAGAAACTTGTTTTGAAAGTTTTATACAATTAAGTTCAATTATTTCCTTTTCTTTAAGAATCTTCTCTCTCCTGTCTTCAATGCTCTTCAGATCAGCATTTTCCTTTTTAAGAGTTGTTACTTTCTCTTGAAGTTTCTCGATTTGATCGTGCAGACTTGAGTTGTCTTTGTCTTTCTTTGTTTCAAGACCTGCAATATAAACTTCAAGATCAGTTATTCTTTTAGTAAGTTTAGCATTTGAAGAAGAAATGTCTAAAATTTGTCTTTTCAGATTAACATTTTCTTCTTCCAATGCTTTATTTAAAATAGGAGTTGAAGAATTTGAAGCATTATCTTTAACAGGAGTTTCTGATATAGGAGATGTTTCTGATAAAATAACTTGTTGCAAAATTCCATTATTTGCCTTAGCTTTTTCAAGTGGCTTTGGAGGTGTTTTTGTTATTATGACTTGTTGCAACACTTCATTATTTGGTTTAACAGATACATGTGAATTAACAGATGTTTCTGTTATAATGACTTGTTGCAACTTTACATTTGGTTTAACAAAAACTTTTGCAATTGGAGGATTCTCCTTTTTCAGAGTTTGCTTCAAATCTTCACCACTGCTTTTAACAATAACTTGTTGTAAAACCATTTTGAATATTGCTAGAAATTGATCGTTCAGAAGATCAAGCAGACAGTGTATGAAAATACACAAAAAATATATAAAATTTTTTCTTGAAAAGCTCTTACAGTGTATGAAATACACTATAGAAAAAATTTCGAGATAAAAATTTTTCTCAAAAAACTATATAATTTTTTTTTTTTTTTTTAAATTCACAAGAATTCGGATGAGTAAGGGTTCGAATTCGGATGAAGAAGGGTTCGAATTCACTCAATTCGGACTTAACTTGGTTCGAATTCAATGAATTCGGATGCTTAAGGGTTCGAATTCAATGAATTCAGATGCTTAAGGGTTCGAATTCAATGAATTCGGATGCTTAAGGGTTCGAATTCTATGAATTCGGATGCTTAAGGGTTCGAATTCTATGAATTCGGATGCTTAAGGGTTCGAATTCTATGAATTCGGATGCTTAAGGGTTCGAATTCTATGAATTCGGATGCTTAAGGGTTCGAATTCAACACTTGGAAAATTTAATCAACTCAATTCGAATCTAACACAGTTCGAATTCTCCTCAATTCGAATCTAACACGGTTCGAATTCTCCTCAATTCGAATCTAGCTGGGTTCGAATTCAATCAATTCGAATCCTTCTTGAGTCGAATTCTACACTTGTATTTCCAAGAACACTCCGAATTCTTCTTTGAATGATCCGAATTCACCAAGAATGATCCGAATTCACCAAGAATGATCCGAATTCTGCACTTCGAACACGAAAATCACTAAATCAGCCATAACTTTTTCAATTCTTGATCAATTGTTATGAAATTTGCACAGATTTGTTCGAAATTTGATTCCACACACTTTCTTAGTTAATCACAAATCCTAATTCGATCAATTTAATCGAATTTTGATCCAAAAATAGTAGAAAAAGTTTTCGAACAAAAATGATATAAAATGATCAGATCTGCAAATTCTGTGCAGATTTTGGTGTTGATCCAAGAATTAAAGATGTTCAGGAATCAAATCCGAGTGCAATGATGTCAAGAATCAATCCAAAAGATCAAAAATTAAAGAAAAGATGAAATCTGGATGAATAGTAAATGAAGAAGGGTTAGAATTGTTGATGAACAGTGATGAATAGTGATGAACACCCAATCCGAATTCTTCAGCTTTAGTGTAAAAAATCTTCAATTTGGTCTTCGATCTGCTTGAATCTTCTGTTTAGCTCTGATACCAATTGTTAAATCCCAGATCTCTAGCAATAAGATATGAATGTAGTGAGAGAGAATCTAGAGAGCAAATATGTCATCCATGTCTTGAGCTCAAAGGATTACAAAAGGTTTCTAAAGTGTTTTTAAGTGTTTCTAACAAATGGTCTAGACAAGCCTATTTATACCCATAACATACAAGGTATAAAGGCATTCACAATACTGTATAGACTCATACAGTACATTGACTTTTACAGTAAATCTTGAATACAACAATGCTCTAACACATTGAAAGGCAGGGTCCTGGCCACGTGCAGGCGTGCAGCCTGTGCGGCCGTACATGGCATCAAAACTCAAGGGGGCATCAAGTTGTCATCTATTACAAGTTTTGGGTTTAATAATTTGGGAATTGGACAACCGAGCTTTAACTATAAAAAAAACCAAGGTCTGGTAGTGATTGATACTGAATGTGTACGTGAACTGGTGAACGACCACCCTTTCAACAACTCAAGTGATTTCTATTTAACATCTTAACGAACAAACATGAACAAAAAATATCTTAATGATCACAAAAAGTTGCATTCGTTCGTTTGTTTAGCATCTTAACGAACGAACATTAATGAACACATTTTCTTCACCAGTGAATATGAATACAAAAAAATTGTTTTGATTACCGTTTGTGTTTTTCGTTTGTTCAGTTAAGTTAAACAAAGGAATAAGAACACAAAAAATTTCGTTCATTTACCAATTGGTGTTTGTTTGTTTAGTTAAGTTAAACGAACGAACACGAACAAGCCTCCGTTCGTGTTTGTTCGATTCATTTTGCATATTGGAATTTGCAATGCAAATGAGCACATCACCATATCAGCGCAGTTGGAGGACGATGCACAACAATAATAAAATATTGTGATATTGTATTATTAGGCATTTGTTCTTTGCAATGCATAGTCGCATAGATTATGAATTTTACGTTGAGGATTGACATTACCACATTAGATTTAGACTTCAGTTTTTAGACATATAGCTTTCTTAGTTTTACTCTTTACTTACTATGACATTAACTTCGATTTAATTTACTATTTTAGTTAAAACTAATCATAGTTTTCCTTATCTTTTAGTTTTAAGTACCATATATTGAAGTGAATGTTTTATTGTGCTAATTTCAATTTGGAAAAGAGAAAACCAGAAAAGAAGGAAACAAGATTTTAATTCGGATTTTATCATTTTATCATTCTATATTTTGTAATTCGGGATTTTGGTTTTTATGTCTCCCTCGTATTTTTAATTATACCTAATGGAAATCAACATGAGGTTAAGCCACCTAGTTTGACTAGCTTCCAAATCCTCGACTTGATTCCGTAAAACAAGACATCTACTGGCTAGTAATCCACAAATTATCAAAGAAAAATGACATAATGACATTACTATACTTAGATTTTGCAAATTTATTTGGCAGATGGCTAGAGTATTAATTATAATCCACAAATTAGCAAATTTATTGTATAGCCATTCTTCTGTTTTTTTTTCTTGTAATATGTTTAATTTCTCTAGCAATCATTGCAATAAAAAAATATGAGTGAATTATGGATTTGGTCCTTGTGGTTTAGTGTATTTTTTTTAGGTCCTAATTCTATGTTTATTATGGATATAGTCCTTGTGGTATGCAATATATTATGGCTAGGGTCCCTCAACACTAACACCGTTAAGTTTGAAAGGTTAAAGACATCATATGTCTTGTACATGATGGGTATAATTGTCATATTACTTTTCCCTTTCAATTAACTTATATGTTTTTAAATCAAAGAATAATGAATTATGGATTTGGTCCTTATGCATCACTCATAATCTTTAAAATTCATTTATCATGTCTTTTAATTATTCTAACTAAATTTCCCATAACTTTAATATACAATTATAATACATTCAATTACATTAAAACCTTATATAAAATAATAATACATTCAATTTCATTATTATTTTAATATAAAATACAAATACATTTAATTTTGTTAGAAAAATTTCTATTTCTTCGATATTTAAACCATAAATGAGCCGTTACTAATGCAAGTGCGAGCTCAGTCCCTTGGTAGCATCAACAAATGATTATCGTCTATATATTGTTAGCTAAATTATGATAATGTTAAATTTGAAATATTTAAAAATAATTTTTGGTATCACTAAATGAATTATACCTAGAATAACTGTTTGCATGACATTTTTACTTTATATTTTGTTTAATGTTTATCCTATTTAGAGCATCTTATACAAAATAAAGATTTTTGAAGTATGATCTTTACATAAGACCATCTCCAATGAACCCTCTATTTTACTCTCTATCTCTATTTTACTATCTAAAACTGTGATTCCAGAACAAGTAATCAATCCATATGAACAACAAATGAAACCATCTCTATATTCAATAATAATCCAAGTAGCTCACAATGAGAATGGAATGCAAAACTAGTGTGTGTGGCTACTATGTGTAGAAATGACCTAATTCCCAAAGGAAAAAGTAGCAAACATTATATACCTAGGGATAAGTTTGACACTATTACAAAATAGGTCCCTCTACTTGGTACAATATAAAATATAGCACTAATAATCTCCCCCTTTGTACCAATGTAGAGGCAAAAGATTTAGACGTCCACCGGGGCCACGTACTTCTTTCGAATACCGAAGATGATCTCGAACCTCCGCAGTGCATTTCGGTACTCCTTCCGATAGGTAATGGCTTCAATCACTTGGTTGATCAGGTCTCTTTCTTTATCTTTGAGCTTCACCTCTCCACTTTCATCCAGACGAAGCTTGCTCTCCAGGTGTACCAAAATTATCTTGAAAGTACCATAACTGAACTTGTTTACTTCAAATACTCTCATAAATCTCTTCTTTGAGTCTTGATTGAGGTAGACAACTCCAAGATCTGGTTTCTTCAGAACGGTGTAGGCATGGATACCTTGGATATCAGGCAGACGTCGGTTTGGTCCTCTCAGATTTACATTTGATTGGTGAGACTCGAGAGCCATCTGAAAGTCAGTAAGATAGGAGAACTTTAGAATGTTCCGCATGAATCTTTTGACACTTTGATACGCGGCAGACAATTCTACTTTCTTCTCCGGGAGGGTGGCTAGGGTATTGTAAAGGCTTAGGAAATCATCCAGTTTCAGACTCTTGAAATCAGCCTCGGAGAAAACATGTTCAGAATCATCAGATCTCAAGACAGTGAATTCAGGATAAAAAAACATTGAGCAGCTTTTGAGATTCAACCTTCAGCACTTTCACTATCATATTGTCTGATCTGACAACACTCGATTCTCTGTCTTTATTTCCCATAACATACAGAAACTCGATCTTCTCAAGTGATGACCAGTTCTCTATCCCGTAAACTTTCTCCAAGTTAATTCTCTGAACATCTTTTACGAACAAATCTTTCCTTAAGCTTTCTTGGAAGGGAATCAAGATCCTTACCCTTTCTCCTGTGGCCACGTACCTCGGCTCAACGTCAATAACCTCTTGATAGATTCTAAGTTCAGCCTCAAGTACTGGATCTATGATCTTGCCATCGGGAATTATCGGTGCTTGTGGAGCTGAAGAACTTGTGCCCTGATCTGCTGTTTGTGGCGGTGGAGGAGCATCATCTTCGGATTCAAATCCCATATCCTGATCCCCAGTATTGTCAAACTCATCGTCCAGAGCTTCAACCATTTCTTCTATGATCTTGAACGTTGTAGTTTCCGGCTCCTCCTCAGAATCAATGTACCTCGGTCCTATTGTCAACAACCGAAGGCTTTTCAACCCCGGTTATGACATCAGCTAGGACTTCCATGTCTTCAACCTGTACCATATATGTATCTGTTCCAACTGCCCCTGTATTTCTCTCAGCTTCGGGTTCCCCAACATTACCAGTAGAAGCAGCAGCACTAGACTCCCCAACTCCTGCTCTCTTCTCCCCCTCATGTTGATCAGGATCGTCCTGATCATCATGTCTTCTCTTTTGTGAGGGTTGAGCTTAGACTCCACATGCTTGTTCGACTACGGTGATTCTTGATGACAATGATTGGTAGCCGGCAATTACAACTTTGGTCATATCTTTGATTGAGTCGTTTAAGGTTTGAAATTCTGCGCTTGTGGATGTTGAGGTTTGAGATTGGGTTTGAGGTTGGGATTGTTGGCGTAGTAATCCAATGAGGTCTACCTCTTCAGCCGTGTTAGAATCGCCTTGGGCTAAGAGTCGGGTTAACAGCTCTGATTTGAGCTGGTCGGTTGGGATTTGATGTAATGGAACTGGTGGTGGTGTTTGTGGATCGGATTCAGCGCGGGATGGTTGAGTCGGATGAGTTGGTGACGATTCAGCAACGCCTTTTCTTTTTATTGCTCTTTTAACTTCAGCAGATAGGTCACCAACAATCTTCGTCAACTCGTCGGTGTGTTTCTTGTAGGTGGTGTCAATTGATGCAAGTGAAGCTCGCAAAACCTCCAAAGTGATGTAGTGCGGATAAGGACCAAGATTACGAGCCACCTGATTAACAGTCAAAGAAGGGAAAAGTGATCTAACACCCGAGCCACTTAGGTTCTCGGTTAACGTAGTAGTTGTAGCAACTATACGGCTTGTGATCATCGATGGCATGGTGTTAGCAGTGACAGGTCTTCCACCCCATCCTCGTGAGGCACCAACGAATGGCGGCCTAACTCAGGGTGTTCCGGTTGGAGCACGGAAGCTCTCAACTTGGTGAGGTGCCATCATTCGTGTCCTAGGAAAAGATGTTCTTCCGAAAGGCTCTAGACTCGAAGTGCTACCAAATAAGGTCGGTGGCCGGGGCAGAAGCCTACCTGTTTCAATACCAACAAACACCGATTGTGTTGCCGATAGACTTTGTGCTAAAACCCCTGTGGACAATGAAACATCGGCCTGTTGAGAGACCGATGAGTGTCTTGGTGGGGCTGTGTTGTGCATGGCTGGGTCTACCATGGTTGTTTCATTGCGCAACGGCGACAAACGCTCGTTGGCAGAAGATGTGGCTACCCGGCTTCTATCGGTTTGGGGAGAGTCGATAGTTAAAACTTTGTCCGACTCTATCACATTTTCACTCATTTCTTTTCTCTCTCTTTCCTCACCACTAGCTATATTCTCCACTTCTACTTCTACTTCTTCGTTTAGATTTGAAGCACCCGCGACGTTTGTGGCAGTGTCGGAGAGTCCGATGTTCCATGTGGAATCAACATCAGAACTCTCAACGCGTGGTCTCTGACCCATGTGTCTTGGAATTAAATCGGCATCGGGGTCATGGTCGGAGTCATCATCAGCTCCGAAGGGTAGGAATGAATGTACATCATCATCAGAAGATGATGCAGCAGCAGCATCAGCTGAATTCCATGATACATCATCATCAAAAATTTGAACTGGAGGAGGTCGAGGTGGTGGTTGAACTATTCGTGAAGAAGATGCATGGCCAACAATCCGTTTACTTCTCCCGGCTCTCTTTCTTTTAGGTCTCCTCACCTCTCTTTGTTAAGAAACCCCATGTTCCTGAACCCCCTCGACATTAGGACCCTCACCTCCTAGTAGGTTTGTATTTTGGGGAGGTCCCTCCGGCTCTGGCTGGACCACTAATGCATTTTCTAACCTATATTTCCTAACTACCTAGGACTGTTGGTCAGCATAGGCGAGTACGTCTTCTCTGATGACGGCGATATGAGCAAAATCCACGTGCTTGGGCATCTTTAGGTGATGCATCCACTGGCTCGGGCCTCGTGGAGCATTTTTACGGCGTGGAATCTCATGATTATCTTCCATAATCCGATGAATCAGAATCTGGAACACAAAAGTGCGGTTCTTCTTCGGGCGAGCCTTATCTTCGACTAGTTCGATAAGTTCATTCCAGAGGACGATCGCGTAGTCGATGTTGTGGTTGAAGGCTATGGCATGGAACATCCGTAGGGTTGGCAGATTTTTCTTGTCTAAGCCAGTGTGTTTGGAAGTCATGCAACTGTTGATGATTGAGCACAATGTGTACCATATACGTGGAAGATGCGTGCTTCTGAATTGTGATGATCCGGTGTGACCTTGGTTGGCAGGGTCTTGATATCCAAGAATGCGGATATCAGCGAATAATTGTTCCTCAGGAATCGGATCTTCAAAATTCTCGGAGTACGGTAGGTCAAGTGCACGGCGAAGTCCTCTTAGTGTGATTCTAGAGTCAAAATGGTCAACTTTGGCCGTGAAGTGTGGTTGACGGTGAGTGTATAGAATTGGAGTGTACCCCAGAATTGTTGAAGGTATATGGTCGGTACAAGTTGGACTTTAGTGAGCGCGGTTCATAAAGGATGGTCGCGGATAATCTCTACTATAATCTGGTAGTCAAAGGGAACCGCGAGGTCCAAGTGATGGTTATTGTCGTCAAATCTCAGAAAATTGCCCCTAGGGAAAATTTCCTCATCACGGTCACGGGCATTGACGGATGGGTGGGATGAGCGATCCGAAGGGATGATGGTGTTTTCATCCGAAGAGTTGCCATCATGTTGTGCCATCTGAACCACTTGACAGTTTAGTACAGTGCCAAAAATTGATTTTCCTTGAAAAAATTTCAAAAAAATTCCTAAGTCTTGGGCTTATCGCAACACACATCAAATTATATCGCAAGCAAAATGTTATCGCAACTTAAAGATTGCGTGAAGTGGTTATCGCAACGCATTGGTTGCGATAAGACCTTGTCGCAACTCAAGGTTGCGATAAGTATGAATGTATGACCATTGCGATAGTTATGAAGATATGAAGACAAGTACATTGCGATAAACTTGAACACTGAAGAAAAAACTAAGTGTTCAAGCCCAGAAAACTATTTTTCGCTCATTTGATGTTAAAACCTATACTACTAGGTTCGCAATTCCTACGTGAGTAAAACCCTATGTTTTGCTAAAACTAAACAACAACATACGCATGGATTAAGCACAGAATATGAAAGGTTTTCGAACCTAACCCTAAAATCGAGTGTAACTTGAGATTTAACGGTTGAAATCGACTGAGATTGTAGTAACCTTACCTCGATGTAGGTCTGAATCGAATGTATGGAACAGAAATTCCAAAATCGCCTTGAAAAATCGAGTTCACCAGAGCAGTGTCGAGAGAGAGTTTGAGTGTTTGAGATGAGACAAGTTTGGAAAACCTCTGCTTTTTATACGATTTTTCGAATTCAGTGATACGTGGCATCAAGAGATTGGTCCGACGTTTGACCTGCCACGTATCAGTTTATCGCAATGAACGAGTTGCGATAAACTTACATGTTGTCGCAATGGGCAAGTTGCGATACACGTTCAATCTTATCGCAACATATGGGTTGCGATAAGGTACTGTTCACCACTTCTTATCGCAATTCACGGTTGCGATAAGAATGCAATCTGGTTTCATCGCAACAGAGGGTTGCGACAAATCACTGTTCAACATGTTGTCGCAGGTAGTAGGTTGCGATAAACATGACACTTGGACAAGTATGTTTTGAAAGATTTTATCACATTGGAAGATGTCCAACTTCCAATTGATTAAACACTCAAGGTTTTTGAAATATTTTCACTCCCCCTTAAATGACGCAAGTATTTTGGAAAAATTGATTTTCATCATTTAAGAGTTTGTGTAAAACAAATTAGAGAACATACCTTGTGGTCTTCAAGTACTGAGCACATGATATCAACACTTACAAGCTTTGTCAGATATGCACACTCCCCCTATTCTTATGCATACTTCTTATACTGTACTCCCCCTGAGACTATGAACACACCTTATGCAGACACAAGTATCATAACAAGAATGTAAAGTGACCAAAAGAATAAACAATGAAAAACAACAAAGACATGAAAATAAAATATCTTATATTGAGAATAGAATGTGATGAAAATTTGAATGTATCAATCTAGATAGAAATAACTAGATTGAAATACACTTATTTCCATCCATTATATGATCAATATAGAATATTAAACTTTCATGTTCAACATGTCGAGCTTGGATACTAAGAAATTAAATCGTTTTTCATCCAAGGCTTTTGTAAAGAGATCGGCAAGTTGAAACTCAGTTGTGATAAAGTATAATTCAATCGTACCTTTTTCGACATGATCTTTAATGAAATGATACCTGATGTCGATGTGTTTGGTCTTTGTATGCTAGACCGGGTTAGCTGATATGACAATTGCACTCTTACTGTCACAATAGATGGGGATCTTCTCGTACTTGAAGCCGTAGTCTATCAGTTGAGTCTTCATCCACAGAACCTGTGAACAACAACTGGTTGCGGCAACATATTCTGCCTCCGCAGTTGATGTTGAAACACAGTTCTGTTTCCTCGAAGACCAACTCACCACTTTGTCCCCAAAAAAACTGCACATGACCAGATGTGCTCTTCCGGTCTAGCATACTACCTCCATGATCCGCATCAGAATATGCGGTGAGTTCGAATCCTGTTCCCTTTGGGTACCACAGGCCAAGGTACGGTGTCCCCTTCAGATATCGAAAGATCCTTTTAACAACACCAAGATGTGATTCTTTTGGTTGTGCCTGAAATCTTGCACATAAACAAGTTGAAAACATTATATCTGGACGACTCGCAGTAAGGTACATTAATGAGCCTATCATCCCTCTGTAATTCTTAACATCTACATCTACACCATCTGGATCCGGACCAATTTTAGATCCAGGAGCCATAGGTGTACCAATTGAGGTACAGTTTTCCATCTTGAATTTCTTCAAGATGTCAAACACATACTTCGATTGGTTGATGAAGATACCTGTTGAGAATTGCTTGACTTGTAATCCGACTCTCCCATCATACTCATCTGGAATCTAGTCATCATAATGACCGAAAACCAAGTACATAATCCAGGGTCAGTTGAACCAAAAATAATATCATCAACGTAAATTTGTACCAGAAGGATCTCACCATTTTCTTGCAGAGTAAAGAGAGTTGTGTCGATTTTACCTTTTCGAAAGCCAACACCAAGTAGGAAGGTAGATAAAACTTCGTACCAGGCTCGAGGGGCTTGCTTGAGACCGTAGAGAGCTTTGTCAAGGATGTAGACGTGATCTGGTTTATCTTTGTCCACAAAGCCTTCCGGTTGAGAAACATATACCTCTTCTTTCAAGACGCCGTTCAAGAAGGCAGTCTTCACATCCATTTGATAAACAGTGAAGTTTCTGAAAGCGGCAAATGATAGAAACATCCGGATTGCCTCTAAGCGAGCTACCGGTGCATACGTCTCATCATAGTCAATTCCCTCTTGTTGCCTGTACCCTTTTTCTACAAGGCGTGCTTTGTTTCTCACAACAATCCCGTCTTTATCTTTCTTATTCTTCAGGACCCATTTCGTACCAATTACTGTTTTACCCTTGGGTCTAGGAACTAGTCTCCACACGTTCAATGCTTCAACGGAGTTTAATTCGTCTTGCATCGCAATGATCCAATCCGGGTCTGCTAAGACTTGTCGAACTGATGTGGGCTCATCTTGACTTAGAAAGAGCGCGTAAAGGACTTCGTTTGCTGTTGCAGACCTTGTTTTAACAGGTTCGGATACGTCACCAATGACTTGTTCAATGGGGTGACTCTTAGTCCACTTGGTAGAATGTGGATGGAGAGATATAACATCTTCATTGGGATCCACTAAGGTGAGATCTTTATCAAAATTCAACTCTATTGTCAAGGTAGGTTCCGGTTGTGGGGCTGGTTCATTGACAGAAGAATCAACTGGAACTGCCTCCGGAACTGCTTCAGAAGATGACTCAGGTTGATTTGCAGAGTCCTCACCATTGGCGTTAGAAGTTGTACCTGACGAAGAAGCACCATTCGTAGATTCACGTTGTATTGCTTTTGGAGATGCCATATGTGTGTTACTTGAAGACGATGCAGGAGTTGTTGCACCAGTTGTAGAAGTAGTCAGTACCGGTTAAGGCCTTGACATTGTAGCATGAGCTGGTGGTGTAGCAACTTGACTCCTGTTATTGATGGATGAAGAAGGTTTATCACTACCAAAAAAATCATCATAAAAATGTTCAAACAATAAATCAAGATCGTTAGGTTTAGAGTTAGAAGTGGAAGCTTGATCCTTGTTTGAAGATCTAGTCATCATTGGACAGATTTGTCCAGATGCTAGTACTCCGGATATTGCGGGTTCTGTATTGTTTTGCACAGAAGCCATGTCTTCAGTTTCGTCGAATCTGACATTTATGCTTTCCATCACAGTTCTGGACGACTTGAGGTAGACTCTGTACGCTTTTGACGTGAGCGAGTATCCGATAAAAACGCCCTCAATTCCCTTAGGACTGAATTTGTTTAAGTTGTCCTTATCGTTCAGCACAACACACCTGCATCCAAAAACACAAAAGTAGTGTATTACAGGTTTTCTATTGTTGATCAATTCATATGGAGTTTTACCGAACCGTCGATGGATAATTGAACGGATTTGTATATAGCATGCCATCGATACAGCTTCAGCCCACAGAAACAGAGGTAGATCAGCATAGGACAACATCGTTCTGGCGGCTTCAACAAGTGTGCGGTTTCGTCTTTCAACGACTCTGTTCTGCTGAGGTGTTCTAGCCGCAGAATATTGATGAGATATTCCTAATGACTTAAAGAAATCATCAAGAGTCTTGTTTTTGAACTCTGTCTCGTTATCTGACCTGACAGTCTGAACTGTTTGTTGACGATTTACTTGAAGCTGTTTGATTAACGAGATGATCAAGTCAGGTGTTTCATCTTTTGATCGTAGAAACTTGACCCATGTATATCTTGAATAATCATCGACAATGACTAACACGTATCGTTTGGCACTGATGCTCTGAGTCTTCATCGGACCACAGAGATCCATATGAAGGATTTCCAATGCTTTCTTTGTGCTAGGCTCAGGTTTTGGTGGGTGAGGAGCTCGCTTCATCTTCCCTTCTCACAAGCGGTACAGAAGTTGTCTTTCTCAAACTACAGAACCGGTAGACCTATAACTAAATCACCCAACATCAGCTTTTGTATGTAGCGAAAGTTGAGGTGAGATAGTCGTCTATGCCACAACCAACTCTTTTCCATTGATGCTTTAGACATCAGACAAACGTCATTCTTTGGCTTAAGTTTTGATAGGTCAATAGTGTAAAGATTTGACTTCCTTGAACCAACTAGAAGTTTATTTCCTTCTTCAGTTAGAACTGCACACCGGGTCTTCTTAAAATGGACTTCTAGATCTTTGTCACAAAATTGACCTATGCTAAACAAGTTATGCCCTAAGCCTTCAACATAATTAACTTTGGTGATTCTGATGTTGTCTCTTACTATATCACCATAACCCAAAATTGGAGAGTACTGATCATTCTCAAATTTAACTCTCCCACCATCCTTTTCCACAAAGTTGCTCAACAGCTCTTCTCTACCAGTCATGTGTTTTGAGCAACCGGAATCTAAATACCACACATGACGGAGTCGTACAATGGAATTTAAACAGTTTTAGGTACCCATTGCCAAATGGGTCCTTTCGTGTTAGGAGAATTAACTGGTTTTGGGTTAGCATGTTTCTTTGAAGAGTTGTGGTTATAAAATCTTTTTGTGTAAAAACGATTGGAACCATAGAAATTAGAAACCAAACCATGAAGAATAATCAGACTTGCAGATAAAATCATCTACACCACATGAAGAACAACAAATTTGATCATGTGCTAAATTAATCAGTTGTTGCATTGAAGAAATCTTGTAAGGAATAACAAGTTTTTGTTTGTTGTAAGAAACACGATTACTAACAGTAGAAACAAAAGTGTTTTTCTTGGAATGAAAAGCGACATTAGATGATTTTCTCTAGGCCACATCCTGTGTGGACTCCTTTATTCTCCACTCTAACCGCGAGTTGTTTCTTAAATAACGATCTGAAATGCCATCAAAATAAGAATCGTAAGCGTAGGAATTTTGAGCTCGATAAGATTTAGATTTGCGCTTATTTTTCTTCTTTTTCTTTTTCTCAACGGTTTTAGAAGATTCCCCTTTGAAGAAATTCTTCTTGGGTTCTTCTTCCTTGATAAAAAAATCATAATGATCCGGAAGTTTAGCACCAAAGTCAAATTGAACATCTTTTTGTTGTGCTTTCTTACCCTTCCCATCACAAGAGATCTCAATATTCTCAAGATTATAATCAGACTGACCATCACATGATAGAGATGTATGGAAGATACCATAGGACTTTGGATAGAGGAATTTATTTTGTTCTTTTTCGAAAGCTTTTTCTTCTTCTGTATAAAAATGTATTTTAGGAGAAGCTTCAACATATTGACTTTCCAAATCCCAAGATTCAGAATCATCTTGGTCATCAACTGTCAAACTCCTAAAAACAACATTTCCCATGAAAGCTTTGCATGAAGAAACGTCCGACTCAGAAGAATGTTTTTCTTTTAAAAGTTTTTCTTCAGACATCTCTTTAAACTATTTGAAATGATTGTGAACATAACTTCCTTTTCAATATCAAAAGCAAGTTGATCATCATTTCTGATTTCCTCAATTTTGCTTTTAATATTCAACTCAAGATCGACAAGCTTATGTTCGAGTACCAAAGGAGCATAATATGTTTTTCCTTATAAAACGGGTTTCGATTAGTATCCTTTGGTTTCTCAACAACATAGCTTTGAAAATAGTCATTATACAAGGTTTGTTTCCAATTCCAAACCAGTGCCTTCCTATTTTCATTTTCGTAGATAAAAGAAAATTGCATTGTCACAGTCGTCTTTCTCTTAATCTCTTCCTCAACCCCATGTTCTTCCTCATCAAGCCAGTTGATTTTGTATTTAGGTTTCAAGGACGGAAGGTGAAGCCATTCAAACTTGTAAAGACATGGTGACTTTTTCAAAGCATTTTCCAAGTAATGAGGATTGTCGTATCCCAATCCCCATTTAGAATTGTAATATCTGAAATTCTTTGGTGTGTTTAGGAAAATGGTTTGTTCAGATTGACCAAGTTTGTATAGCTTTGCTTCTAGATCACTTTCCTTTTCAGTCAATTCATTGTTAATATCTTTATAAGATTGCAACAATTTTTCAAGCTCATTCTTCCTATTTTCAGAAATTCTTACTTTTTCTTCCATTTCATCCATTCTGTTCCGGAAATAAGTTCGAGATTTCTCAATCTCAACTTGTTCCTTTTTCAGCGCATCACTTAACTTGTTATGTTCAGTAATTACCTTTCTTTGAGATTCTATTGTCTTATGCGCAATTTTGAGTTTCTCATTTAAGTCATCTTGTTTTAGTTGGAAGACTTTAAACTGATTAGCAAAGTGATTAATGGTGCATGAATCTACCTCTTCTGTCTCAGGTGCCGCATCAACCTCTGAATCCTCACCTTCCTTGCTCATCAAGCACATCTTTGCCAAAGCAACCGTCTCCTCTTCTCCTTCATCATCAGTTTGGTCCAACCAATACTCTTCTTCCACCAGCAGTGCTATTCCAGACTCTTTTTGTTCTGCCAACAGTAACTTCTTCTTGTAGTAGTCGGAATCCCTTACCTTCGGTTTCCAGCACTCTTTGTAGAAGTGGTCGGACTTCCCACAATTGTAGCACTTTTGCTCATCATCTTTCCTCACAACAATCTTCTTCACCTCTGACCTTTTACCATCTTCCTTATGATCATCAAACTGTTTCTTTGACTCAATCCGATTCTTGTGCTCAAAGTTTTTAGGTCCGGATGAGTAACGTTGGTTGTTTGATCCAGGAGTTTTTATAAATCTGTGCTGAAAGACTTTGGTTAGAAGCAAGGTTCTAAATGGCGTGAGGCGTGGCGTGGCGGCAAGGCCAAGCCTCAAGCCTTAGGAGCCACGACGAAGCCATGGCGTTTTCAAGGCGTGACTTATGACGTAAAATTTCTAATTCATATATAATATTATATATAAAAACATATGTTTTGTAGTGATACTCAATGAGTCAATAGTAGTAAGCAAGTTAGATTAGGTTATAGATTAAAAAGCTTGCAAATACGACATAAAAAACGTAAAGAAAAATCAAATATCGCATTACGAAAACTGCGCATTAGGTCATGGCGTGCCACGGGCTTAACTTGGCGTGAGACACAAGCCTTGGTGCCATGGCGCCTGTGCGGCGAGATTTTTAGAACATTGGTTAAAAGTATCATTGCCTGCCTTAAGCTTTCTGCTTCATCCAAATCATCCTGGTATATCCCATAATCCTCTTTCTGAATACTCTTACCTTTGTCAGCATACTTTCTTGACATTAACGCAATTGGTTCACTCTCAATCTCATCCTATTCTTTCTTCTCGGACACTTCTGTCTTCTTCTCCTTTTTACCCTTCTTTTCCCTTTTCATGAGCTTTTCCCTCTTTACCTCAGCATCATCCTCATCTTGCTTTAGAGTTTCAAACATTTCCTGTAACTGTAACGAATCCAACTTAGAATGTTGTTTCATTCTATGAGCATACTTTTTCCACTCTGGCTGAAGCACGCTCAAGAATTTCACATTATTCTCGATGATGGTTTTCTTTATCTTGTATCTGTTGAGCTCATTTAGAATGGTGGTGAAACGGTCATATGCGTTGTCTAGAGTCTCATCCTCTTTCTGTTTAAAATTCTCATATTTGTTGATGACGTTTGAGACTCTCATTTGAGTTTCCACCTCTGAACCCTGATACAGCTTGATCAACTCATCGAACATTCCTTTCCTAGTTTCATTCAAACTATCAACCTTTTGGTATATGTCATTAGTTAATGCTTGCATAACTAGTGACCTAGCCGCTTTATCTGCTTTGTGTCTTATTAGTTCATTACCTTGTAATCTTTGGGATTAAGTTTTATAACATTTCCATCTGGTTCTGTTCGAAAAACATCTGGTTGTATCCCTTTCATTAAGGAATCATGAATTAGAGCCCCGTTTTCTCGTCGTTCCACATAGTCAAGAAATCTATCTTTCCATATTTTGAAATCCTTTGGAAATAGGACCGGTGGTTTGTCTTTCGATCCTATGGTCAACATATCTCTTGCAGTCATGTTTAGATTACTTGTTGTTGATCTTTTAATATCCTTCTGATCTGATTAGGAATAAATTATTGCAAAAACTTTTTATCTCAACACACTGATGTCTCAATCCACGGTTTGTCGCAACTCACAACTTGTCGCAACTCATTTATATCGCAACCAAAATCTTGTCGCAATAAGTAAGTATATCGCAAGGGTAATTCTTGTCGCAAAGGTAAAATTGATCTTATCGCAACAGTATATTGCGATATGTTAACTGTTCACACTGAGGAGGTTGCGATAAAACCGTCTTATCGCAAGGTGCTAGTTGCGATATACACTCTTGTCGCAAGTGACTATTGCGATATAATACTGTTCACTTGCGATATGTATGAATCTTAGAGGGTTGCGATAGTTATGAAGATCCAATGTGTTCTTGAGTCGAATCTTTAAAACTAATCGGATTTGGCTGAAAATTGGTACACAGGTTCGTGACACTATTCTGGGCAACTTTAATGCTTCGTGTTTTGTCCAAAAACCAACAGAAAGTGGTTTTTCGATGCAAAACAATGTACAGCAAAACAAAAGTTCGAAAATGGGTAAATGCACAATCTGAGCTACAAACATAGTGATTTTGCGGAATAAAAACACTCAGGTATTGTCTACTAATAACCCTTGATCAAATCTAATCCATTTGAAGAACTCAAATGGCTAAAATCAATCAAAAAGAAGAAAAACTTGAAGAACACTCAAATTTGCCAAAAACTCTAACAATCCTAATCTGATCAATATCATATACAAGCTCTGATACCAATTGTGATCCCAGAACAAGTAATCAATCCATATGAACAACAAATGAAGCCATCTCTATATTCAATAATAATACCAATGATAGATGTGTGTGGCTACTATGTGTAGAAATGACCTAATTCCCAAAGAAGAAAGTAGCAAACATTATATACCTAGGGATAAGTTTGACACTATTACAAAATAGGTCCCTCTATTTGGTACAATATAAAATATAGCACTAACAAAAACATCTCAAATGAACTCTCTAGTTTACTCTCTATAATAGATAAATGAATAGTAACTCTCTAAATATAGAGAGACACTATTCATAATATCTATTTTTTCTAGAGTAGAAAAGAAAATATACTTGGAATATTCTTTTTTAGAGTAAAAATAGATTAATACATTGGAGAAGACATAATACAATCTTTATTTTTTACTTTATAATAGAGAGTAAAATAAAGAATTACATTGAAGATGCCTAAACAGGGTTAAAGTAGAGAAGAATGAATGAAAACTTATAAATTTGAAGACTCATTTACGATTAAAATATCAAAAAAATAGAAATTCTTTTAACAAAACTAAATGTATTATTATCTTATATTAAAATAGTTATGAAATTGTATGTATTATTATTTTATATAAGGTTTTCATGAAATTGAATGTATTATCATTTTATGTTAAAGTTATGGAAAATTTGGTTAGGATAATTAAGAGATATGATAGATGAGTTTTAAAGATGATGAGTGATGCATAAGGACCAAATCCACAGTTAAGTATTCTTTGTTTTAAAAACATATAGGTAATTGAAATGGAAAAGTAAATTGACAATTATACTCATCATGTGCAAGGCACATGATGCTTTAACCTTTCAAACTTAATGGTGTTAGTGTTGAGGGATCTTAGCCATAATATATTACATACCACAAAGACTACATCCATAATAAACATAAAATAAGGATCATAGTCAAAGAAAACACAAGTCCTATGGACCAAATCCTCAATTCACTCAAAAAATATGGACCATAATTTTAGTTATCATTTACATCTAGAATGTATGGGGCCACACACTTTAAAATTCTAAAAGGCAATGACACCTTAATTACATGTCTCTTTCATTAATTTTGTAAGTTCTAGTGAATTATTGCGACGACTTGGAGTCTTAGAATTATTGCGACGACTTGGAGTCTTGGATGTATGGAGTCTTTCATTACAGTATTTTATAGGCCTTTTAATTTTACAAACCTTTTTCTCATGATCATGAAATTCTTAATACACACTACAAAAAAATTGAGTTTATAGGACGCAAAAAATAAATAATCGTCCTAATAAAGTGTTTTATAGGACCTTAGAGCATCTCCAACAGCTTCTCTATAATTTCTCTAAAATAGAGAATTAAAAATCAAAATCTCTAAAACAAAAAAAATTCCAACTCCAACAGTTTCTCTATTTTAGAGAACCCATCATTACTTATATTATTAAAATATTCAATATATTTTAACAAACTTTTTAACAATCAAACTAACTTTTAAATAAACTCTCAAAATAACTTCTAAATAAACTTTTAGCCACATTTTATATGAAACTTAAATTTCCAAAAAAATTATAAAATGATAAATTTTGATAAATTTATACATAATGGTAACTTCCAACAATCTGCTGGAAATAGGAACTGCAGGGAATAAGAAGTTGCTGTAAATAAATTGCAGTAAGAACTAAGAATCTGCAGGAAATATGAATCTGTTGGAAATAGGAACTGCAGGGAATAGGAAGCTGCTGTAAATAAACTGCAGTAATAACTAAGAACCTGCAAGAAATACAAACCTGCTGGAAATAGAACCTGGACCAAATAAGAACCTGCAGGAAATACAAATCTGCTGTAAATAGAACCTGGACCAAATAAGAACCTGCAGAAATACAAACCTGCTGGAAATAGAAGCTGCAATGGAATAAGAACCTGTTGTAAATAGATACTACAGGGAATAAGAACATGATGGAGATAGAACCTGCAAGGAATAAGAACGTGCTGGAAATATGAACCGCAAAATATATAAACAATAGGAAATAAAAACTGCAGAAAGTAAGAAACTGCAGTAACAAACTGTAGGAAAATGAGCTTTAAAGGATCTAAAAACACTACATAAGTTTGATGTTGGTGTCAATTTTCCAGGAGCTTGATAGTTCTATGTGTTGAGCAAAAAGTACAAAAAGACATATCTTAGACTTGGTCAACAAAACAAATCATCCATAAAACTTATCTATGATCAAATGTTTTCAAATCTCCTTGCTTGCTTTGCGAAGATTTCCTGTCGACGTCTCTCAAAGTATTCAACTTGAATTGGAGACATGCCACTAGTATGCATTGCCATAATTCTATCTTCCTCACTTCGACCTTGAACTTCAATTTCTTTTTCTCTAAGGGCAGTTTGCTTCTCCTCACTTCTAGCTTATAGTTCAAGCTTTTTCTCTTTAAGCTCAACATGTTTTTAATTTGTTGGAATTCTTAATCATGAAACAGGACCTGCTGGAAGATCAAGAAAGTGGAGTTAAAACTTCTTAATCTTGCCAACAAATTGTCGGGTGCTATTTCATATTGTTGGGTGAACTTGGATTCTTTTTGTCTTTAACTTCAATCTTGCTGTGTTTGTGATGAGTTCAAAGAGTTTGGTGATCATTGATGTTAATCAAGTCAATAACCTATGCCTAAGAAACATCCATCTCAAATCACCAAAGGGATGTGTTAAATAAATGTTAATTTAGGCATTTTATCGAACACTTAATATGCATGTTTAATAAAATGTTCTTATAGACACCATCAAACATCTAATATCTCATTCTTTAGAATCTTAAAGAAAAACAAAACACCAAGTCAGTAAGGTACATATCATTTCCCAATCAATCGTAGGAAAAAACAATTAGATATATAAGAGCCAAAGAAGAGAATCAAACATCTAGTATATCCTTGTTAAAATCTTGAAGAAAAACAAAGCAACAAATAAAAAATGCACTTGGCATTTCCCAATCAAGGGTAAAAAAACAAGCAGATACATCATACATTTGAGCCAAAGAAGAGATGGGAAAACGAATAATATAGTTGGTGGATCAGTACCTGGTTTGATTCCATTTTAGAAAGTTTTCAATGGCTGAAATTGAAGGAGAATTGCAGGTCTGGTGATTTTTTTAGAAGAAGCATAGTCATGTGGGGGAAGATGGAAGGGTAATTTTTTCCCGGTCTAAATTTATTTTGGTGGGAACCATTAAAATAATATTTCTCTCTCTTCTTTTAACTTCTTTTTAGACATATAAATAATTCTCTATATTGGGAGTTTTTCTCATTGTTCTCTATTTTAGAGAATGGGATAGAGAACCTGTTGGAGCATTTTAGAGAACAAAAAAGTGTTTTTCTCTATTTTAGAGAAGCTGTTGGAGATGCTCTTAATTTATAGTACCAAACAAAAAAATCTTATCAAAAAGTGTTACAATAAGTTTATAGGACGCTTTTGAACGTTGTAACAAGGTTTTAAGAACATTTTCTTTTCAAAATAAAGTATCGTATTAGCTAAGTTTATAGGACGCTTATGAGAATTGAGAAGTGTCCTATAGACCCAATTTTTAAGGGACATTTGTGTTTATAGGACACTTTTTCAAATAGTGTCCTATAAAATAGTTAACATGACGTTTTATTTGAAAAATGTTCTTAAAACCTTGTTACGACGCCTAAAAATTAAATGTGTCCTATAAACTTTTTGTAATATTTTTAGATAAGATGTTTTTTTGCTTGGTCCTATAAAACTTTCTATTATAACGCTTATTTATTTTAGACGTCCTATAAACTCAATTTTGTTAAGTTGTAGTGACACGAGTTAACTTATTTTTAATTAAAAACTAGGTAGAATCATTTATATTCAAGATTTTTGAACTTATAATAAAAATAAGGATAAGGTAAATACAAAGACAATAAATGAACTTGACATTATAATAATATACATTAACATTAATAATAAATATACTAGAGCTATGGTTTTTGAAATATTGTGATTAACCTTATGAACTAATTTTGTGTTCATAGATCAGAATGGTTGGTCGTATATAGTGTATCATTTGTAATGAAAATTGTCACTATATTTCGGTTGTAAATGAAAGTTTAGAAGTTGTTGTGGAAAACTTTGATAAATTTTAAGGTTTAAATTTATCGTGAATTTCAGGGTGTTTTAATTGTCTACCTTATGGTTGGATTCAAAACTTTGTATATGGTGACTTGAGCATTTCTCTTCCTCCAAACATATCATACCCAATTATCCTATAGCTTTGGATTACTATATTAACATCATTACTGAAATCATTGAATCCACTACTACCTTCCATACCAACCAAATGTTCAAAAGAAACTTCGAGCCATCTCTATGCTCAAAAAATAAAATTAATGAATATAGTGAACAAAAACCAACCTTCGCTCCAATACTTTCAAACAACTCTCGTACCCTACGCTCATAAGCTAACTAAGAGCATGCCTTCAACCCGTCGTGAACTCTTTGCAAGAGAGACTGAGATATGGACGACTCATGAGAAAGTAAAAAAAACAAAGGTGGAAGGTTAACCCGAAATTGTAAAAATGTATATAAGGGGTCATTTACCAAATGCTTACCCGGGTAAGTGCTTACCAAGTTGCATTACCTTACCGGATGAATATAGTAAACACCAAAAATCTTACTCGGTAAGAGATAGGCAAGGACCAAGAGTCTTACCCGGTTAGTGGAGGTGAAGGTTCTTACCACGGTTAACGTTTACCGGGTAAATTGTTTAATACGATGCCGTTTTTGTGAACTAAAATCTTACCCGGTAAGTGTTGAATTTACCGGTAAACGCTTACCAAGTAAGTGTTTGGTAAACGACCCATAAATTTTAAAAAAGATAGACTCATAGTGTAACTTATAGGAAGTCCTTAACATATGAAACAAAATTACAAAATCAATAAATTCAGAAAATTTCTATTAGCATACCCATTTTTTTAACTTAATAACAAATTCAACATAACTAATAAAACATGTTTAACACTACCAATTCATACGATCCAAATACTCCATTATATAATTTTAAAGCATAGGTCTATTAAGAATAAAAACCACATAAATTATCACTGGAGGAGAGAAAGACAACGAACAGACCAAAAATCAGAGCACTATGAGGGCCATGACCTTGAAGATTCTGAAGATAGAGGACAACATTGAACTGCTCCAAAGTTGGTTAAAAGGAATGTGTATGTATTATCCATGAAAGTCAAGCAAGTTTTAGTAGATTTACAACCCAATCTACACTTAAATTTGGTTGAAATCAACTCATATGCCTGCAAAGAATAGGTAGAAACAAAAGCATGAAATTAGGTAGTTTATCTAATAAGATGTGTGATCAAAATCACCTTCATAAATCTGTCATCGTGATTCAAGGTCGAGCTTAAATTAAACCATTAAAAGTTAAACCTGTAATAACCATAGAGGACCTAAGAAAAGAAATCTATAAAATCTCAAACAAACGTCATTGTGTGTGAGGAAATATATGTTAACTACCAAAAAAATATGTATTTAATCCTAACATATTAGAACGGGACTAAAAATGTAAACCCGGAATATATACCGAAGATAATAAGTTTTACTCTCGAAAAAAAAACACAAAAAACAGATACTGTTGAAATCAGTAATCACACAAGGTATTGATTCGAACTTTTACGACTCTAACAAAGGTAAATTATGAAGTATGGAATGTAGAGGATAATATTAAAAAACTCTAGGTCAACAAACCGTGAAAATACCTTTGAGACCCACGATTATGACGTGCTCCTCTTCCTCTTCTTTCGCTTTGAAATTATCGGATGAAAAACCCTAACAACAAAGAGATCGAGTGAAAGCTTTGTTAGTTATGGAGAAGCAAATTAAGTAGATATAAAATGGGGGGAATGAGGCGTCTCTTAATTTTAATCTCAATGACAACAATTTTCATCAGATAATTTGAGAAAATGAATAATAGGGATGACAATGGTTAAATCTTATGTTGTCGTTTCACACAAAAAAATTGGTTAAGGCTTACATGGTTGTTGCCTCTTCAGTCTTCAGTAAGGATGTATTGTAACATCCCTTATCCCATATACATGACGTATTACACAATATAACACAATTAAATATAAGAAACAAACTTCACTTTACATGTACGGTCCGGTAGTCTTTTACAAATAGAAAGAAAACATTTGAAATACAATCTTTGTGCTATTTGCATCCATAACACTTAACATTCCATTACAACTACTAAATAAGTCAAAAGCTTCGTCTTAGTCTTCCTTACTAGCCATCCATCTCATACTCTACTTACTTGCCCTTACCTGATCCGCCACCTGGAATACATATTTTTAAAACAAAATGAGGATTAGACCTGTTGGTCTAAGTGAGAAACCCCTGTTAGTTTAAAAACCATTTATATAAACTTCATTCATATAAATCACGCCACATAATTACATATATCCAATTAAGCTCACACCTCGTGCACCTTTCCTTCTCATTTCCTCCTGGCCATATTAGTGGTAGCAAGCCAACTAATAATATACAACGTTGTACAACATCTACAGCCAAACAACGCTATACAAGTTCTATAGCCAATCACACCGGTCTTAAACCCGGCCAACGTATTATAACACGGTTATAATACACATGTAAGTACAATATCTCACTATATTGTAATTCGCATATACCATACATATACACATAATCACTAATTATCACATTCTCAAACCATACGTATATATTCCAGTTGAAATTACTTTTAAAGTAAAACTCACCTCGTTGCTTTATCCAAAACCTCCGGATCCTTTATCTGTCAATTCGATCTTTCTCCCAAAGTTCACAAAATCTGTAATCAATTAATTACGAAACATTTAACAGTCGAGAATACTAAATGAATCTAAATAGTCTAAAAATCCCATTTTGCTATCTCGGCCAACACTCTCTCGCAACTCTCTCTCTCTCTCCTCGCAACACACTCTCTCTCGCCACCTTCTCTGTCTCTTCCTCGCAACACACTCTCTCCTCGCAATCATGGCTTGCGAGCCCTAACTCCCTCGCAGCTAAAGGCTTGCGAGCCCTAACTCCCTCGCAGCTAAAGGCTGCGAGCCCTAACTCCCTCGCAGCTAAAGGCTGCGAGCCAAAAATCCCATCGCAACCAAGGCTTGCGATTCTTATGAACATTCATAAACCTCTCAATTCACTGAGTTCATCTTTTACCCAGATTTACAGATATGTTTCATACTACCATAGAACACTATCCCAAACCCAAAATACACATATCTTATCAAAACACCAAAACCCACCTACATACCTATTTATCAACTTATAATTATAAAAGGGATAGGTTATAAATGATTGTTACCTTTACTTCCTTGAACTGATCTTAATAATCCAGCTGAAACTCCACAGCTTCCTTCTTCTTCTTCTTCCTAAATTTCCTCTCAACCCTCTCTTCTCTCTTTTCTCTCCTTTCTCTCTGTCGTGAACCAATAACACACACACCTTGTTTTCCTTTTTTGCCAAGTCTCTACAATGAGACACCTCATCTCAATAAAATAAAAAGAGGCGGTGGATGAAGATAAATATCTTCATAGCTACCAAACAAACCCCATACTTTCATCAAATTGCAAAACACACCCTTAAACTTCCATATTAACCAAACTTTTACCCTAAATATTTTATTATAAACTTATTCAATTTAACGATAAGGGTTTTAAATAACGACTTTACCCGGGGTATTACATCATCTCCCCCTTAAAAGAATTCCGTCCCGGAATTCAGTTAAGCAAAAAGGTGAGGGTATTTGGCTCTCATGTCCGATTCGGTTTCCCACGTGGCATCCTGACCTCTATGATGCCTCCACTGAACCTTCACTTGCCTGATCTCCTTATTCCGCAGCACTTTGACTTTATGATCAACTATTGCTTCCGGTTCTTCCACATAATTCAGTCTTTCGTCGACTTGTATCTCTGGTAGGGAGACTGCCTGATCTTGAGTAACTAAACACTTTCGGAAGTTTGACACGTGAAATGCATTATGAATTCTGCTCAACTCTGGTGGAAGATCTAATCTGTAAGCTACGTCCCCGATCCTTTCAGTGATTGCAAATGGTCCAATATACCTTGGGCTAAGCTTACCCTGTCGACCGAATCTGATGACTCCTTTCCACGGCGAAACCTTTAACATTACATAATCCCCAATTTGAAATTCCAACGGCTTTCGACGGCGATCCGCGTAACTCTTCTGTCTATCTTGAGCCACTTTCAATCTTTCTCGGATCTGTGTAACCTTATCGGCGGTTAACTGAACTATTTCCGGCCCCGCTAACTGTTTCTCTCCCACTTCGTTCCAACACAGAGGCGTTCGACATTTCCTACCATACAGTACTTCAAACGGTGCCGCTTGTATGCTGGAATGATAACTGTTGTTGTAAGCGAATTCGATTAACGGCAAATGCTTATCCCACGATCCCCCAAAATCAACAATACAAGCCCGGAGCATATCTTCTAAGGTCTGAATTGTTCGTTCACTCTGTCCATCTGTTTGAGGATGATACGCCGTACTTAACTTTATCTGAGTCCCCATTTCCCTTTGAAAGCTTCTCCAAAATCTTGAAGTAAAACGACTATCACGATCAGAAATGATCGAGATTGGAACTCCATGTCGAGTTACTATTTCATTAATGTATAACTTAGCTAATCGCTCCAATGAATCGGTTTCCTTTATTGGTAGGAAGTGTGCAGACTTTGACAACCTGTCGACGATCACCCAAATAGAATCGAACCCCTTCGGAGTTCTTGGTAGCTTTGTGATAAAGTCCGTGGTAATCTGCTCCCACTTCCACATAGGTATTTCTAGTCGTTGTAGTTGACCAAATGGCTTTTGATGTTCGATCTTTACCTTCTTACAAGTATCACACCGTTCTACATACTGAGCAATCCCTCTTTTTATCCCCGGCCACCAATAGAATTGCTTTAGGTCTTTATACATCTTGTTTGTACCTGGGTGAATAGAGAAACGGGATTGATGAGCTTCTTGTAAAACACGATCACGTAACCCACCCAAACGAGGTACCCACACTCTGTTTCCCAGACACAATAACCCCCGATCATCTTTTACTAGCAATGCTGACATCCCCGCTAACCGTTCTGATTTCAGATGTTCATCCTGATAAGCCTCCACTTGACACTTCTGCAATTCGTCAAATATGTTGGGTAGGAGTTCAGTTCGTATTGAAACAACTTTTATTGTTCCACTCCTTTCTTGACGACTGAGCGCATCTGCCACTACATTCGCCTTTCCCGGGTGATAAAGGATTTCACAGTCGTAATCATTCAGCAATTCCAACCATCTCCTTTGTCTCATATTTAGTTCCTTCTGATCAAAGAGATGTTGAAGACTCTTGTGGTCAGTATAAATCTGACATTTGGAACCATACAGATAATGTCTCCAAATTTTTAACGCGAAAACGACTGCAGCAAGCTCCATATCGTGCGTAGGATACTGCCGTTCATGATCCTTCAGTTGGCGAGAAGCATAAGCTATAACCTTTCCACGCTGCATAAGCACACAACCCAATCCCAATTTAGACGCATCACTGTAAACGACAAAGTCTTCAGAACCTTCAGGTAGTGATAGAATCGGTGCGCTGCATAGTTTCTCTTTCAATATCCGGAAGGCCTCGTCTTGTTCTGCTTTCCACTCAAACTTTAGGTTCTTCCGGGTCAGCTTAGTCAATGGCGTTGCGATTCGAGAGAAGTCTTTTATAAATTTTCGATAGTAACCGGCTAAACCCAGAAAACTGCGTACCTCTGTTGCTGTCTTAGGTTGTTCCCACTTTTCAACTGCTTCTACTTTCATCGGATCGACTTGTATACCTTTCTCAGAAACCACGTGCCCCAGAAATTGTACTTTCCGTAACCAGAACTCACATTTTGAAAATTTTGCATACAACCTTTCCTTCTTCAGCAGCTCTAGAATCAAACGAAGATGTTGCGCGTGCTCTTCCTTGGATCGAGAATAGATAAGAATATCATCGATAAAAACAATTACAAATTTATCGAGATACGGCTTACATACCCGATTCATCAAATCCATAAAGGCAGCTGGAGCGTTCGTCAATCCAAATGGCATTACTAAAAATTCATGATGACCATACCTCGTTCGAAAAGCAGTCTTTAAAACGTCTTCTTCTTTAACTTTCAGCTGGTGATAACCGGACCTTAGATCAATCTTGGAGAAATAGCAAGCTCCAACTAACTGATCAAAGAGATCATCAATTCGGGGTAGCGGATACTTGTTCTTTATCGTGCGCTTATTCAATTCTCGGTAGTCAATACACATTCTCATCGACCCATCTTTCTTTTTCACAAATAACACTGGTGCTCCCCACGGCGAAGAACTAGGTCTGATGAAACCCTTATCGGATAGATCTTGTAGTTGTGCCATCATCTCTTTCATCTCTGGAGGTGCCAAACGGTACGGTGCACGGGCTACAGGAGTGGCTCCAGGAATTAAGTCTATACCGAACTCGACTTGTCTAACTGGCGGAAGACTGTTCAATTCTTCAGGGAATACTTCAGGGAATTCACTAACGATAGGAATATCTTCCATCCTAATCTTTTCCGGCTTAACATCTATCACGTAAGCCAAGTAACTCTGACAACCCTTATTCACACACTTACGTGCCTTTACTAGTGATATAAGACAGGACTGATGATTCCTACGATCACCATAAATCACTACCGGTCCTTTCTCAGGCAATATAACATTTATTATCTTCTTGTCACACACTATAATAGCCTGATTCTCAGCCAACCAGTCCATTCCCACTACTACATCAAATTCTATCAAAGTTATAGGAAACAATTGTATAGGCACTCCACACCCTTCGATATTAATCACACAACCATCAAATACTTCGCTAACCGACACTTGGTTATCATTTGCAGTATCTACTAATAGAGAATGATCTAACAATTTAGGTTTCAAACACAAACAAGCAGCAAATGCAGGAGACACAAACGATCTGTTTGCACCGGAATCAAATAACACCTTAGCACGTGTAGAGTTTATCAAAAATGTACCTGTGACCACATCTGGAGTTTCCTCCGCTTCTTTCTCAGTCATCTGAAATGCGCGACCTCTGGTTACTGGCGGTTCCAGTCTTGGCACTACTGGTTTAACATTTGCTGGCCTGCCTGATGACCCACCTTGCTGCATCCTCCCTCGCGGACAGTTTGATTGGAAATGATCCGGAGAATTGCATAAGAAACATAGCCGCGTTACCTTACAATCCTTAATGACGTGCCCAGTCTTCCCACACTTATAACATGCTCGCAAATCACCTTGGCAGTTTCCTTGATGGACACGGTTGCACTTCGGACATGGTCTTTCCGCTAGTCGAAACGGCGGACGGTTTTCATACCTTTGAAATCGGGACCTCTTCGGATCATATTGCGGTCCTTCCCACTTTCTCTTTCCGATACTCTTATCTCCCGTATCCCTTCTCATATCTCGTTCAACATGGCTGCCCCGTACAATACTCTATCTTCGTCCGCACACTTACTCGTTTTAAAAATGGCTTCAATTTCATTCATCCACCTCATTGCTTTCACCGGATCCCGATCCCCTGAGAATGTCGGAGGCTTGCAGCTAAGAAACATTTTGTAATCACATTTTCTCATTACCGGTAAGACCGTTGGGGTAATTGGCATCTCCTCTTCAAGAGTAGGGTCTGGTCTTTCTGTTTCAGTATTATGAGCTTGGTTGAGCATAGCTTGAATATTGTCTTGTAATCTCCCCATTTCTGTCATTAAATCAGCTCTGGTAATGAAATCCGTACTATTTTGTTGAGTTCTACCTCCGGTTCTACCTCCAGCTCCACCTCGAAGCCTACCTCCAGTTCTGCCCCCTGTTCTGCCTCCCCTGTCCCCTGTTCCTACTGGCGGATTAGTTCTGTTTGGATTTCTTCCTCCTCCTCGATTCGAATTTCTTGTACCACTTGCCATTCTGTAGATTTAAACAAGATTAATATACACATAAGCACATACCCCATATAACAAGGTATTCCAGTTCAATCATGTACCTGAAAAATCACAATTACACTGGCCAGGTGTAATATGAAATTACCTTACATGATGTTCCTTCTACCTTTTATACTTCATCATCCCAAGGTTCTATAATGATAGGGACATCCTACTTCACATGCAGTTTAAGTCTAGGTACAGATACAAATACCTAAATCCCTTAAACTAAGGCTCTGATACCATTTGTAACATCCCTTATCCCATATACATGACGTATTACACAATATAACACAATTAAATATAAGAAACAAACTTCACTTTACATGTACGGTCCGGTAGTCTTTTACAAATAGAAAGAAAACATTTGAAATACAATCTTTGTGCTATTTGCATCCATAACACTTAACATTCCATTACAACTACTAAATAAGTCAAAAGCTTCGTCTTAGTCTTCCTTACTAGCCATCCATCTCATACTCTACTTACTTGCCCTTACCTGATCCGCCACCTGGAATACATATTTTTAAAACAAAATGAGGATTAGACCTGTTGGTCTAAGTGAGAAACCCCTGTTAGTTTAAAAACCATTTATATAAACTTCATTCATATAAATCACGCCACATAATTACATATATCCAATTAAGCTCACACCTCGTGCACCTTTCCTTCTCATTTCCTCCTGGCCATATTAGTGGTAGCAAGCCAACTAATAATATACAACGTTGTACAACATCTACAGCCAAACAACGCTATACAAGTTCTATAGCCAATCACACCGGTCTTAAACCCGGCCAACGTATTATAACACGGTTATAATACACATGTAAGTACAATATCTCACTATATTGTAATTCGCATATACCATACATATACACATAATCACTAATTATCACATTCTCAAACCATACGTATATATTCCAGTTGAAATTACTTTTAAAGTAAAACTCACCTCGTTGCTTTATCCAAAACCTCCGGATCCTTTATCTGTCAATTCGATCTTTCTCCCAAAGTTCACAAAATCTGTAATCAATTAATTACGAAACATTTAACAGTCGAGAATACTAAATGAATCTAAATAGTCTAAAAATCCCATTTTGCTATCTCGGCCAACACTCTCTCGCAACTCTCTCTCTCTCTCCTCGCAACACACTCTCTCTCGCCACCTTCTCTGTCTCTTCCTCGCAACACACTCTCTCCTCGCAATCATGGCTTGCGAGCCCTAACTCCCTCGCAGCTAAAGGCTTGCGAGCCCTAACTCCCTCGCAGCTAAAGGCTGCGAGCCCTAACTCCCTCGCAGCTAAAGGCTGCGAGCCAAAAATCCCATCGCAACCAAGGCTTGCGATTCTTATGAACATTCATAAACCTCTCAATTCACTGAGTTCATCTTTTACCCAGATTTACAGATATGTTTCATACTACCATAGAACACTATCCCAAACCCAAAATACACATATCTTATCAAAACACCAAAACCCACCTACATACCTATTTATCAACTTATAATTATAAAAGGGATAGGTTATAAATGATTGTTACCTTTACTTCCTTGAACTGATCTTAATAATCCAGCTGAAACTCCACAGCTTCCTTCTTCTTCTTCTTCCTAAATTTCCTCTCAACCCTCTCTTCTCTCTTTTCTCTCCTTTCTCTCTGTCGTGAACCAATAACACACACACCTTGTTTTCCTTTTTTGCCAAGTCTCTACAATGAGACACCTCATCTCAATAAAATAAAAAGAGGCGGTGGATGAAGATAAATATCTTCATAGCTACCAAACAAACCCCATACTTTCATCAAATTGCAAAACACACCCTTAAACTTCCATATTAACCAAACTTTTACCCTAAATATTTTATTATAAACTTATTCAATTTAACGATAAGGGTTTTAAATAACGACTTTACCCGGGGTATTACATGTATGATGGAGATAGAGAGGAAGAGGAGGAAGACATGTATATTGAAACATCCAGTGACGACAAAAGGAGGAAGGCAAGACGGAAGACATACAAATCTTATGCCAAATGACCAATATAACCCACTATTAATAAGCATATACATTCCATAGAGGGGTTTTTATGTCTTTAACTTATTAACTTATTTAGAAAAGTCAAAAATTTGAGAAAATTTCTTGTTGCAATTCCTGATCCAACAACATGCCATGTCATTGTCCTTGGATTTTGCTTTAATAGATATATAGATTACATCGATCAGCATGTGCTGCAGGGCAGGCAATATATATATAAAGTTAGCTTGAGAACTCCTCAAATAGTACTCCACTCTTGTAGCCACAAGACACAACCATGAAAACCTTTGTTGTAATGTGGGTATGGGTACTACTACTTCAAATGCTCTTGTTGTTTACAACATCTGATACAAATCCCACCTCTGAAACATATACCCTCATTAACTCTAAGAGTTTATCAAAGCCAAACTGCCCCAGTCAGTGTGGAGATGTAATTGTTCCCTACCCTTTTGGCATTGGCATCAACTCAAATTGTTCTATAGACCCTGGTTTTGACATTTACTGCAACACTTCTACCTATCCTCCAAAGGCGTCCTTTACCGAAACAGATTACACCTCCATCAAACAGATATCTGATTCCAGACTCAGGATTTCCAATAACATCGCTTCCAAGTGTTATTTTCCAAATGGCACTTTTTCAAGTGGATTCCCAATGTCAGAGAATTTTATGAATTGGCCATACACCTTTTCGGAAGTAAATAAGTTCACAGTCATCGGCTGCAATGATTATGCTTGGTTGATGTCAGAAACAAAGTCTAGGTATGTTTTTTTTTCTTCAAAATAAGCTCTTAATCAGACAGTTTATTTTTTCTTCTTTTTCAAAGCCTCTTAACCCTTAATGTCCTAGGAATAATTAAGTGATAACCCAGCCACTGAATTACCTATTATTTCCATCCAGCGTCATTCTTTCGGATTCAACGTAGTTTTTAGCACCCCGAATTTGCAAAAACACAAAACAAAAATACTGTAGATTTGTGTAACAGCCCAAAAGTACAATAGAACAAACGTGACATTTAAGCATAAATTTACAAAACTGGGTCCCAAAAATTTTAGTTACATCATACGTAAACTAAGGTTGGCGGAAACAACCTATACACAACTGAGAATAATCTAACTTCTACTAGAGGCGCCTGCACTATCACTAGCTGCTTCCGTACTCTATCTTGCTGCTTGCTCATTTACCTGAGCCTCCAATGTAACGCTTACCTGAAAAGGGTTTTGGTTTTGAAAAGCGAGGGTTAGACCATGAGGTCTAGTGAGTTCCCCCTAAAACATGTTCACAAATCATTTAAAGAAAACGTTCATTTCAAATCAGTAACGTATCAAATCATGTACTCAACAATGGTATGCACAGCGGAGAAGACCAAGGGAAACACCCTACAAAGCCGGGTACGGCAACTCAACACCCTACAAAGCCGGGTACGGCAACACCCTACAAAGCCAGGTACGGCAACTCAACACCCTACAAAGCCGGGTACGGCAACACCCTACAAAGCCGGGTACGGCAACTCAAGAAGTCTTCCACTGTGCAACCCGACTCTGCCATGGCAATTTCACAAAACATGCAGTTTCACACACTTGAGGGCAATCCTCCTTTAATAGCAAAATAATACTTTTCATGGAAAACATTCGTAAAAGCTTGTAGACAAATCATGCTCATAAACATACCCTGATCAGTAAAACATAAAGCTTTCATTCACGTAAAATTCATGTAAATTAACGGGGCGCTTTCACATAATCATTTTCTTTTGGAAACACGTAAAACCGAGTATTTTAGTTAGAAAAACTCACCTGGCTAGCTTGCTCCAAAGCTCCTCACTTACACTTCCGATCTCTAGGCGGAACACCTATTATATATTAATAGCGTTCGTCATAATCCGTTCAATTATTACTCGAGTTAAATCCCAACTCAACCCTAACTTATCTAAATTGGTAGATTACCTTCTAGTCTAAAAGTCATAATTAATGGTCTTTGTTTACCCATCCGATTGACATACTATACCGGATCCATTAATTTACCCGACTTTAGGTTCTCAACAAAAATTATAACACTTGATTCTAGATAACAAAACCGGATCGCGTTAATAATAATATGGCCCAAAATAATAATTAGCCTATCACACCCTTATTATATAATTATAGACTTTAATAAATAACCAAGCCCAAAAGGATTTAATAATACTCTCGGTCCAACACTCAATTCGGTCCAATACCCAATTCGGCCCAATAAACCAATTCGGCCCAAACTTGAGTTACGGGCCAACTCCCGGAACATACCGACTTCCGATACACACGGTTCAAAACAAAAACCCACATATTTCGCCATTAATCTAATTCTACAAAAAATTTGGCGACAACCTCTTCTTTTATTAATTAACCGATACACGACTCTCTAACCAAGAATTCACATCATTGCTTAACTTGACAATATGAATTGGGAAAAACACTACTAACACTTTTACTAGTTTTCTCACTTTACATAACCGAGCACAATAGGAATTAACCAATCTAACATTACTAGAAAAAGAGAGCAATGAGATGGAAGGGTTTCTTACCGGAATAAAACCTCACAGAATGAAAAACTGCTGCCTAGAACTCCGGCGACCACCTCCGGCGACCACCACTGCCGGCCACCGCCGGCCACCGCCGACCACCGCCGGCCACCGCCTTCATCTCTCTCACGCAGCTCTCCCCCTTTCTTGCTGCTCTCTCTCTCCCGCAGCCTCTCTCTCTCACGAAGCTCTCTCTCTTTCTCCCTCACGGTCTCTCTCTCTGCCGGCCATCTCTTTCCCTCCGGCTGTCTCTCTCTCTCTCGCTCGTCGTCTCTCTCTCTCCGTCGTCTATCTCTCTCCCTCCGGCTGTCTCTCTCTCTCTCTCGCCCGTCGCCTCTCTCCCTCTCGCCGACTGCTTCTCCCTCTCACTCGACGGCGTCTCTCTCTCGTCTCTCGCCGGCGTCTCTCTCTCATCTCTCTCTCTGCCGGCTGCACACACCAAGACACACACAACGCCCCTTCTCTTTCTCTCTTTTTGTCTATCTACAAGGCAGCCTCCACAAAACCCTAAACTAATTTTTTTTTCTTTTTCTTTTCTAATACTAAAAATACTGCACTCTTCCAAAAAGAAAGGAGATTTAATTCCTACATTATCACATAATGCCCACAATCTTTCTCACAAGAACCAATTCAACCCCTATCTTTTAATTAAATCAAAATATTGATTTGGGTTATTACAATCTCCCCTCCTTAATGGAATTCCGTTCCGGAATTCACTCCAAGGATAACTGGCGAAAGTTATCAACAAAGCTTAAATCTCAGCTCTCGAAATAGTCTTTCTAATAACAAAACAATAGTAACCTACCTTCACGCCCTAGCTGTGCAATCCTGAATAAACTCACAATCTTTGCTTATAACTGAAACATACAATCATCCCATCCTTTCTCTTCCAAATCGGATCTATTACCTCAGAAACACCCTGAAACTCGGGTTCTAAAACTCTATCGATTAACCACAATGACCATAAAGTCAGATAAATACATTTGAAGTCACCTCGGATTTCTTATTTAGATTACTCCATCCAATTCCACTAAGTAACCCAGCAATTCACGATTTTTAAAATAGTTTGAAGATTACTTATTCCATTGCTATTAACCATTTCTCACCTTAACATATCGATTCTCCCTTATCGATTCTTAGTACGAATCTCTGTAGAATTGCAACACCTCTTGTAACAACAACTAAATGTCATTACTTAACAAATCCATAACCTTTTAATCCAGCAACCAAAGGCTTATACATCTAGCCTGACAATTCCAAACAATTAATGCTTACATTACCATTTCGACCCATAAACGTCATCATGTCATTCGCTAAACTTTACACATATCTCTAACTGACTCTTACTAGGGTCCTTCCCTCTCACATACGAAACATTTCACGTTCATTAAAGATCTAGCGTTTACCATAATACCTTCTGACCGATCCAACTCTCATCTTCCTTTAAACTTCTAGTGATTCCAAAACATGCTCACTAAGCAACTCTTACCATCATAACACTTGGTTTCTCAACTGGTTAGTCACCCTCCATCACTCTTGTCATTTCATCCCAAGCAAAAACATACCACAACGTCAGCTTACCCCTATGTGCTTGAACATTCTGGTTAATAGATCGAACATTTCATCCGTAAACCCCAAAAAGTTTTTTTTATGCTTTCTTTCTCTCTAACATCACCTCCATACGATACTAGCTTGTACATTTAACTTGGCAATTAATGCCATTACATAACTGTACGTTCCTCACTCAATACATCACACTGCAGACCGAACCTCTCATAGTCATTCGTTCATGATCCCCACTTTCCTTCATGATCTTCCGCATACCTCAATCGAGTCTATCTTACTACGTAGTCCTTTCCCAACTTGTTGAACTATAATCCACGAGTTCTCATATAGCTCACACGCAACCATTCTAGTTAGTTCTTCGCGATCCGAGCCCTTATGAAGACACACCACTTTTCTTACTGACTGCTAAAATCTACACACTCGCTTCGCCCAAGTTACTTACCTCATCATCCTACGAACCCTCCTCTCTTCGGGAATAGAATGCTTAATCAAACAATAACTTCTCTTCCCCTTCGAACCCCTACAAGGTGTTCTATCAACTCTCAACTTTCTAGTTCAAGTCTTCGGTCTCGGCCAACGTACACATCCGTCGACTTCTACATCAACTGACAATCCTGTAACTACTTTCTTAACTTATTCTTAAACATGGTTCCCTTACGGAACCTACTCCTACCAACATATTGAATCGTCATCATGATCCGCCTCCCTCCTTTCGTAACCTACTCAGGTAACCTTACCATTAAAAGCTCGCCTCGAGTCTCGCATTCCTACACCACATACATTTCATTCTTCCTTACCACACTATTCTTAACGAGTCGCTAAAATCATCACTTTGAAGACTTCAAGCCCTTCCTCCGAACACAACCGTCTCTAGACAACCGTACTTCCGGTTACCGAACAAGGGTGCAAACCTTCCTACATCCGAGACTATAATCCACTACTGACGGAACACCTATCCCGATACTACAACATCCTCTCCTGATTTAACCATCAACTCTCCACTCTCAGAGTTCTTTCTTAGTTTTAAAATGCAACATCCTACGACCTAGTGAGTTCATAGCCTTCATGCATGACATACGTAAAAGAATAAATCATTTCGCGCCTTTTTATTATTTTAATTAAACAACTCCTGAAAACATATTGGGTACTCATGCCCCCATTACTCTTATAAATTTAACGCCCTGCACACGATCTAGAGAATCGTTCGCATGCAACTTTCCATAAACTTAATCTTACTCCTACCGAACGATGTCAATACGACAGTGATATATTGCATGAAAATCTTTTTTATTTGGCACAATTTTGAAAGAATTACCGTCGCCAGGTAAATCAGTTGGTTTTCGTACTCATAAATAACTCCAACATGTCATTACTCACTTTGGTTATAAAAGTTTTGCATTTAATCGTTTTCTTGACTTTTGCAATAATTTAACTCGTCATGAAAAGAGCGAGATACTTTACAAATCATAAAACTCGAAACTTCATGGTGCCATGTGAATGAAATCACCGTTTTCTTTAAACATACGCGTGCACATTCTGACTCGTTTTCGATCAAAATTTATCTTTACATATTTAACTTAAATCGTGAAAATTTCATGTTACATAAAAAGGACACCATGCACGAGACTCTACTTGCATTTGAAGGCTACTCACTCTAACAAGGTCAACTGCTTTACTCGCTTAGCTTATCCTTGACATTCTACCTACGACCAACGGTCGCCCCTTTCGGTCACGCAACAACTTGCTGAACACACTTTCCACATCTCACTTACTCTACCCCCTTCATACTATTTCGTTTTAATCACTATCTCATTTTCTACTTCTACCTGCTTTCATTTCACAATAGGTATTTTATTTCATTTACGCTGCCTTTGAAAAAACTCGACTAAGAAGTCAGGGTTCTATTGATACATTCAAAATTTCTACACTGTTATTCCTTACCATTCTATCTGATCTCATCCCACTATTTCTAGAACTGGGACTTTCTAGAAACAAGAGTCTTACTCAAAACCAATCATTTTATCTCTTCGAACCCACGAAGATCTATTTCTATATGATTCATAACATTCTAAACAACATTTCGCCTCTACGATGCATACATCATTCACTTCATAAAGATTTCTCCTGAAACTTCCCCAACAAGGGGTCTCAGTCTACACCTCAGAGATCTCGTTGACATTCTAACGTACTGAAACACGACATAAACACTGGGTAGGTTAATAAGGTAGGTTAAGCTCATACATGTACCTGTAAGTTCGCAATTACACTGGCCAGGTGAAATCTCAAACTTACCTTACATGACAGTCCTCAGTAACCTATTAGTCCTATCTTTATAATAGTGTCCTCCTAACGCATCTTCTGTATTTACAATAGTGCCCTCCTAACGCATTCCCTGATTCTCAGTTGTGATTTCTACTCCCAAGTTTAAGTTTAGGCCCGTCCGGTCACCTAAGTCTCTTAAACTATGGCTCTGATACCATTTGTAACAGCCCAAAAGTACAATAGAACAAACGTGACATTTAAGCATAAATTTACAAAACTGGGTCCCAAAAATTTTAGTTACATCATACGTAAACTAAGGTTGGCGGAAATAACCTATACACAACTGAGAATAATCTAACTTCTACTAGAGGCGCCTGCACTATCACTAGCTGCTTCCGTACTCTATCTTGCTGCTTGCTCATTTACCTGAGCCTCCAATGTAACGCTTACCTGAAAAGGGTTTTGGTTTTGAAAAGCGAGGGTTAGACCATGAGGTCTAGTGAGTTCCCCCTAAAACATGTTCACAAATCATTTAAAGAAAACGTTCATTTCAAATCAGTAACGTATCAAATCATGTACTCAACAATGGTATGCACAGCGGAGAAGACCAAGGGAAACACCCTACAAAGCCGGGTACGGCAACTCAACACCCTACAAAGCCGGGTACGGCAACACCCTACAAAGCCAGGTACGGCAACTCAACACCCTACAAAGCCGGGTACGGCAACACCCTACAAAGCCGGGTACGGCAACTCAAGAAGTCTTCCACTGTGCAACTGCAACCCGACTCTGCCATGGCAATTTCACAAAACATGCAGTTTCACACACTTGAGGGCAATCCTCCTTTAATAGCAAAATAATACTTTTCATGGAAAACATTCGTAAAAGCTTGTAGACAAATCATGCTTATAAACATACCCTGATCAGTAAAACATAAAGCTTTCATTCACGTAAAATTCATGTAAATTAACGGGGCGCTTTCACATAATCATTTTCTTTTGGAAACACGTAAAACCGAGTATTTTAGTTAGAAAAACTCACCTGGCTAGCTTGCTCCAAAGCTCCTCACTTACACTTCCGATCTCTAGGCGGAACACCTATTATATATTAATAGCGTTCGTCATAATCCGTTCAATTATTACTCGAGTTAAATCCCAACTCAACCCTAACTTATCTAAATTGGTAGATTACCTTCTAGTCTAAAAGTCATAATTAATGGTCTTTGCTTACCCATCCGATTGACATACTATACCGGATCCATTAATTTACCCGACTTTAGGTTCTCAACAAAAATTATAACACTTGATTCTAGATAACAAAACCTGATCGCGTTAATAATAATATGGCCCAAAATAATAATTAGCCTATCACACCCTTATTATATAATTATAGACTTTAATAAATAACCAAGCCCAAAAGGATTTAATAATACTCTCGGCCCAACACTCAATTCGGCCCAATACCCAATTCGGCCCAATAAACCAATTCGGCCCAAACTTGAGTTACGGGCCAACTCCCGGAACATACCGACTTCCGATACACACGGTTCAAAACAAAAACCCACATATTTCGCCATTAATCTAATTCTACACAAAATTTGGCGACAACCTCTTCTTTTATTAATTAACCGATACACGACTCTCTAACCAAGAATTCACATCATTGCTTAACTTGACAATATGAATTGGGAAAAACTCTACTAACACTTTACTAGTTTTCTCACTTTACATAACCGAGCACAATAGGAATTAACCAATCTAACATTACTAGAAAAAGAGAGCAATGAGATGGAAGGGTTTCTTACCGGAATAAAACCTCACAGAATGAAAAACTGCTGCCTAGAACTCCGGCGACCACCTCCGGCGACCACCACTGCCGGCCACCGCCGGCCACCGCCTTCATCTCTCTCACGCTGCTCTCTCCCTCTCTCTTTCTCTCTCACGCAGCTCTCCCCCTTTCTTGCTGCTCTCTCTCTCTCACGAAGCTCTCTCTCTTTCTCCCTCACGGTCTCTCTCTCTGCCGGCCATCTCTTTCCCTCCGGCTGTCTCTCTCTCTCTCGCTCGTCGTCTCTCTCTCTCCGTCGTCTATCTCTCTCCCTCCGGCTGTCTCTCTCTCTCTCTCTCTCGCCCGTCGCCTCTCTCCCTCTCGCCGACTGCTTCTCCCTCTCACTCGCCGACGTCTCTCTCTCGTCTCTCGCCGGCGTCTCTCTCTCATCTCTCTCTCTCTGCCGGTTGCACACACCAAGACACACACAAGGCCCCTTCTCTTTCTCTCTTTTTGTCTATCTACAAGGCAGCCTCCACAAAACCCTAAACTGATTTTTTTTCTTTTTCTTCTCTAATACTAAAAATACTGCACTCTTCCAAAAAGAAAGGAGATTTAATTCCTACATTATCACATAATGCCCTCAATCTTTCTCACAAGAACCAATTCAACCCCTATCTTTTAATTAAATCAAAATATTGATTTGGGTTATTACAATTTGTGTGTTGGCTTTACAAAACATCTTGAATCGCTTAAATCTGCGCTTCGGTGTTTGAGATATGATTAAAACTCCACAACCTCGCAAATACATCAACATCCTTTTTTTTCAGCTTGTCCTTCGATCATCGATGCTCACTTCAATTGACGTATTTAAGTTGAAATTTCTAGGTATGTGTCGACAGGTTGTGCCTCGCGTTGCTCAACAACAAAGGATGTTGAAGCTGATCAATGCTCAGGAAATGGTTGTTGTCAATCATCCATACCCAAAGACATAAAGTACTATGGAAGTCGAGTCGATACCATAGATGATTCAGACAATACGAGGTATTTTAATCCCTGTGCGTATGCGTTTGTCGGTGAGGAAAACGCATTCAAGTTCAATGGTACAACGGATTTAAACGACACATTGTTTAGGAAAAGGATTGAAGATGATGTTCCAATAGTGCTTGAATGGGCAATTGGTAATCTGAATTGCTCTGAAGCTGAAGCAACAAATGGTTTTTCTTGCCAATCAAATAGTAAGTGTGTTGATTCTACAAGGGAAACTGGTGGGTACCGTTGCATCTGCAATGAAGGCTATGAAGGAAATCCTTATCTATCTCCTGGCTGCCAAGGTACAATTAAATTTTTACTTCTTTTAAGAAATAAAAGAGCATGAATTGGAATACTTAATGTTGTAGTTAATAACTTTCAATTACTAGTAATTTGCCATTAATTATTCCCTCCGTTCCAAAACTAATGTCCATAATAAGAAAGGAAAACAGTTTTTGAAGTTTGTAATCACTACTACAAAAGACTTTTACCTACGAAATTTTCTCTGGGAAATCTGTCGCTAAAGGGTGATTCATCACAAAACCGTCAGAAAAGTTGGTGGGTAGATTTTTGGTGGGTAATGCAAATCAGTGACAATTTACGCATGGATCCTCTAGGTGATCCATGGGTATTTTCTAAAAAAACATCAAATTCTACAAAATCATTGGGCTTTTCTGGGTGATCTCTGGGTAATCACCGACGGAAATTTTCCTGGGTAAATATTTTGTGGGTAAAAATCATTTATTTTGTAGTGAATTATTACACTTTTTAATCAACCAAACTACAAATTTACCCTTTATTATAGAGAGAAGAAATTTTCTCCCTCACACAATTAAGGATAGAATTGGAAAATGGACATTTACTTTTGAAAATAGACACTTATTTTGTGACAAACTAAAATAGTAATGTAAACACTTATTTTGTTACGGAAGAAGTAATATTTACTGATAATTAACAAGGTTCTAAATGGCGTGTGACATGACCTCAATCCTTAAGAGCCACGACGATATCATGGCGTTTTCAAGGCATGAATTATGATGTCAAATTTTTAATTCATATATAATATTATATATAAATACATATGTTTTGTAGTGTTACTCAATGAGTCAATAGTAATGAGCAAGCTAAATTATGTTATATATTAAAAAACTTGCAAATATCGCATTACAAAAACTACGTATTAGGTCATGACGTGCCACGGACTTAAGGTGGCGTGAGACACAAACCCTGGTACCATGGCGCACCAAGGCAACTGTGTGGCAACTTTTTTATAACAGTGACTAAAAATAGTAATAATTACAATAATTTTTAATAATTAATGGTTATTTTTAGTTAATAAAAAAGAATTAATATTAGTGAGGGTATAATTGAAAAAGGTAAAAAAACTCCTCTTAATCTACTCCAAAAGATTCATCAATAAATATGTTTATGTTTATCCAAACATGTACTCAAAAAATAATTTAGCTTACTAAATATCCGACAATATGCTAGAAAAACTAAAAGTCTAAGTACTTGGTAAAAGTAATATACAATACAACATTATAGTTAGATAATAAAATATAAATATAGAAGTTTAAGTAATTACTAAAACAAAATAATATATGAAAAAACTATTATAGTTAAATTGAATATAAAAATATAAGTTTAACTAATTTACTTAAATTAATTAATATACACTAGAACTGTTTATAGTTAAATTATAATTAATAAACATATGCCAACTATATAAAAAATTTATAATTTAGCACTAATTGGTTGAAGATTATTAATGTTATTATGATGAACAATGTTATACATCGACACTACTTGATTTTTCACTATTTATCATAATAACATAATAATGTTCAACCAGTAAATGCTAAACTATAACATTTTTTTATATTTGATATATTTATTAATTCAACTTTTAATTATAACCGTTTTTAGTATATATTAATTAGTTTAAATAAATTAGTTAACTTTATATTTTTATATGTTATTTAAGTATGACATTTTTTACATATTAACTAATTCTAGTAAATTACTTAATTAGATTTATACTTTTATATCCTATTATCTAATATATTGTCGGATTTTTAACTTTAGCAGGGTTTTTTTAACAATTTTCAATTAATTAGAACAAAACATTTATCGAAATTATATTTTATTTGCAATAAAAGGTTTCATGAACTAAATTTTAAAAAAATGTTTTAAATACAAAATCTAAGATTCAAGTTTTATTTAATCATTTAACAAAATATACGTTTGTACCAAAAATGTATTCATTAAAAGAAAGGCCAAATCTGTTATAAAAAATAAAAGTACTTTGGTACCAAATATATTTTAAATGAAAAGTAGTTAAAGGACTAAATCTCTTAAAAAAATGAAACTTGAAGGAGAAGAAGGCACTAACAAAAATTAATTGACATGTTAGAGGGATAATTATAATTGTTATTAAAATGAAACTATAAAGACATTCTTTCTTAAAAAATATTTTCAAGGACCTTACTCGTTAGTTTTCATAAACCATAGGGACCAAATTTAAGTAATTTATTATTTATTCCTTTACTTTTTTAGATTTATAATGTTTTAACAATTTTAAAATAGAGTAAATTATATATATATATATATATATATATACATATATATATTGTTACTTCCTATGGTTTGCTCAAAATTTTGATTTCGACTCTAAAATTAACTATCTATATTTAGTTTTTAACTTTTCGATTTTATAATACTTATAGTCTCTATGGTTAAAACCGCCAGTCCGTTGCACCAATATCACTCACATGAAAGGAAAATGTCTTTAAAAGACTATCGAAGACGAAAACCAAATTTTGGGCAAGTTGTAGCCTTGTAGGGACCAAATGTAATTCACTCTAAAATTATTTATGATTCATATATGGTGTTTAAAACTCATTTATTAAAAATACTTTATATATCCAACCACAGATCAAATTTCATAAATAAAATTATATATTAAATGAAAATCTTTATGTTTATTAAATAAAATTATTAAACTATACCAGCAGAGTATTAATAATTTAATAATTAAATACCGTTGATGTGAGATAATTATATGTCACAAAGGTTTTATCAGGAAACATAAATTTTTTTATTATGAAAAGATAACCACATTTTAAAAGTTAAAATATTGTGAGGCATTATTAATTGAATTATCAAATAATTGTCAATAATTATAACAATTAATCTAATATAATAATCATAAATAAATAAAGATGTAACAGCTTGAAGAATTATATCTATTTCTTGCAATAAAATGGAAAACATATATATCTATACATATAATAAATAAGTAACTAGCATGCCACGTGTCGTCTTCTGGTCAGCCGACTTCAGTATTTTCCCGCCTAAATATGTATCTGAACGCAGTTTACATTATAAGTTCAATTAACATATTCACATTCATCCCTCCTTAAATCTCTCCATAATTCAATTTTTTTAATTTATAGGTTACATGTACTATCCTTATAATTAGGTATGTAGTTTACTTTTAATCTCTTACTTTTTTATTTTTCATTTTAGACTCTTATCATATAAACATAAATAATGTATATGAACTAAAATGCATTAAAAAAACATTTCTATTTTTTACAAATTATACCATTGTAATCGATTCGTCAATACCTTCGAAATGAGCCCGATATTGAATATTTTTTGATTTAATTATATTATTAAATATCATAAATATATACGAATTAATGTGTCGTGATTAGTATGAGATTTGTTGACATTAGTATGAGATTTGATACAAATAATCACTAAATTGTCGTGATTTTCTTTTTGCAATTTCATATCAATTTTTACTTCAAAGTCGAATTTCTTCGACGAATTACAATTCTATCAAGTTCCATTCTGTCAACGAAACACACTTAGAATTATTATAAGAGATTTAATTACTTGGAAAAAAAAGAAATCACTTATCAACTGACTTTTGGATTATGAGTTATAACCTTTTTCAAAAATATAAATATGCAAATATTTTAGTATATTATATTTAATTATTTATACTTTTTTAATCATGATTATATTATTTCCTCTAATTTTTTTGACCAATTAACCATATTGACCTTTAATTTTATACATCTGATATGCGATTTAAAGGCGTATAAATATGAACATGAAACAAAATTATTTTTTTGAATTCTCGGCTTTAGATTTGAGATACTTTGCGCCGCATCGCGCACAGGTACTTTTCTAGTATATATATATATATATATATTATTGCAACCTTATGTTTTTTGGATAACAAAGTATGTAGTCCAAATTTGGATTTCATCCCTAAAACAAAGTATCTATATATAATCTGTACTGTATTTTGAAAAACTATTGAGATAACATAGCATTACCTAATCCGTCTTATGAATTGATGACTTACCTATTATTTATCATAAATGAGTAGCATTATACATATTATATATGTCACGTTCTTCATCAGCGAATTTGAATCAATTATTCATATAATTAAAAAACACCAATTTTCTAAAAATATGTAAAGATTAAATAGTGATTATTGAAATAAATAAATAAATAACTTGGATGAATCAAGCAAATTAAAATAATGAAAAAATAAACGCAAGATTTAGATAGGTTTTTCTAAAAACATATTTTCCTTAAACTTTCTTTCTTTCTTATATTATATTATATTTAATTTTTTTACACCCAAAAGAAGATTTAGCATAATGAATTACATTCAAACTATTTCACTTATTTTTAGATATCAATGAGTGTCGTTATCCGGAGATGTTTCCATGTTATGGTACTTGTGTCGATAACTTGGGAAATTACACATGCAACTGTAAACGAGGGGAGGGTATTCTGGTGATGCCAAAATTCAAGATGGTTGTCGACGTAAACCATTCCACCCTCTCGTGATATATATAGGTAATTCTTCCCAATTTATTTATTCTAAAAACGCACTCCAACGTCAACTGACTTAAACTCGTTACCAAAAAACAATCTTCTAATATTAGGAATTTATCCTCCTATTGATACGCCCAAAACTACTTATCTCTAAAATTCTATTTATTAGATTTGAACCATTTTATGAAATTGTAAGCTAAAAGGTTATATTTAGTATCATGCAACCATCTCCTATTTATACAAACAGGAGACCAAAAAGAAAAAGCAACAATCAAGAAAATCAAGGGACAAGGAGATCTCCATCGCTACAAAACAAATTACTTTTACCCACAATATTTACTTAGGAAAATTTCCGTCGGTGATTACCCAAAAAAACCAATGGTTAAGTAGAATCCGATGTTTTTCGAGAAAATACCCACGGACCACCCAGAGAATCCCTCTGTCATGGATTTGCATTACCCACCAACTATTGTGACGAAGAACCTTTTAGCAACAAATTTCCCAGAGAAAATTTCGTAGGTAAAAGTCTTTCGTTTAATAGTGTATCAGTATCTTCCTAACATATGTTAACTATATTAGGATAATATCTCTATAGTATAGAATGCTCGTGGAAGACATATTTTTGGCGATGTGAAGAGTAGATTGGTTATCACAAAACAATGGACAATTGTTGGATGGTGAACACCGAGGCTTATTAAAAGTCCTTTCAACCATTTCAACTCACAAGTGATTGAAGCCATGTTTCGATATTCTGATTCAGCGGAGGAGAGGGACATAGGGCGTTGTTTCTTTCTTTTCCATGAAACTGGAGAATGGCCTAGAAATATAATCCATCCTGTAAGTGACCGTCTAGTTAGAGTACAAGAGTCCCAGTCGAAATAACAACAACCTGTCATGGTCAAGTCATTGTCCGCATGAATAAGAATTCCTTGTCCCAGACTTCCCTTCAAATACTAACCACACGAAGTGCAGCTTCCCAATGTTGGCGACGAGGTTGATGCATAAACTGTGATAGTATATGAACAACATAGGCTAGGTCTAGTTGTGTTACAACCAGATAGATCAGTCGACCCATAAGGCGCCTATACGGCTCAGGATCGTCTAGAAGAGGACCATCAACAAGTGCTAGCCGGTGATTTTGTTCAATTGGAAAAGCACACGGTTTGGCTCGTAACAAGCCGGTTTTGGATATAATATCCAAGGTATACTTTCTTTGGCACAAGAATATCCCGGTAGGACTTCAGACAACCTCAATTCCTAGAAAGTATTTCAACACTCTAAGATCTTTCATGTAGAAGCATTGACGAAGACAACTTTTGAATGCTGATATAGTAGCGGAATCGTTACCGTGAAATAAGGAGATCATCAACATATACTAAGATATTAAGTTGTACGACACCCTTAATATACGTGAAAAGCGATTAATCGGAGAACGATTAGAGAAACCCATATGCTTTTGTGATCCCAGAACAAGTAATCAATCCATGTTTATCAATCAGATGGACACCAATATATTCAATATGAAGAACAATCACAAAGTACAAAGAGAGAATTTAGAGAGAATAGTATGTGTCTGTACTTGTGTGAAATGGAATTGGATGACCTAATTTAGAAATCTAGGCTAAGCTAACATTATATACTATGTAACTTAACAATTATAATAAAGGTCCCTCTACATAGTACAACTTAGAATATTAGGCACTAACATTCTCAATATCACAATCAAACTGACTGTCCAATGAAGTGTGAAAAATACCATAAGACTTCGGATAAAGAAATTCATTTTGTTCTTTTTCAAAAACCTTTTCTTCTTCTGTATAAAAATGCATTTCAGGAGGATCTTTAACAAATTGACTTTCCAAATCCCAAGATTCAGAATCATCTTGGTCATCAACTGTCAAACTCCTGAACACAGTATTTCCCATGAAAGCTTTGCATGAGGAAACATCTGAATCTGAAGAATGCTTTTCTTTTGAAACTTTTTCTTCAGATATTGCCTCAAGTTTTGTTTTCATTTCTTTTAAACTTTCCAAAAACACTGTGATCATAACTTCCTTTTCGATCTCAAAAGCAAGCTTCTCGTCATTTCTGACTTCTTCAATAGTACTTTTGATCTTGCTTTCGAGGTCCATGAGTTTTTGTTCAAGAACCATTGGTGGAAAATACCTTTTACCTTCAAAAATTGGGTTTTCAGTATTATCCTTTTGAATATTTTCCTTTTCCTCCGGTTCTTTAACAATATAACTCTCAAAGTAATCATTTGGTAAGGTTGTTTCGTTATCTAGTGCCTTTGCATTATCTGGACCATACCAAAAAGGAAGTTGCATTTTAACAGTGGTTTTCCTTTTTATTTCTTCATCAGCCTCATAGTCTTCACCATCCATTTTAAGTCATTTAATTTGATAGTTTGAATGTGATGCAAGCATAATCCATTCAAATTTATAAAGAGTGGGAGTTTTTATTAAGGCATTACTCAGGTACTGTGGATTGTCATACCCGATACCCCACTTTGAATTGAAATACCTGAACTTGCTTGACTTATTCATGTGAATTGTTTGTTCAGTTTGGCCTGCTTTATATAATTTTTCTTCCAGACCTTTGACATTTTCACACAGCTCATCATTCCTATCTTTATAAGCATGTAAAAACTATTCTTGGTTTCCGAACTCATTAATTTTTCTGATATTTCAGTTATTCTATCTTGAAAATACGCATGACCAATATCGAACTCAGTCTTTTTCTATTCTAATTCTTTAATTTGACTGTCTTGTTCTATTAGTCTTTCCTTTTGAGTGAAAATTATTTCATCTACTATTTTCTGGTCAATTGTTAGTTCTTCTAACTTCTTTGTTAAATATGCTTGTTGACTAAAGAATTGATTATAGAGATCGGAATATACCTCATTGGAAGTAGACCCTGATCCTTCATCATCGGTGTTTTTGGTCATGAAACACATCTTGGTCTGAGCCGCTGTCTCATCATCTGCTTCATCATCAGTCTGATCAAGCCAGTATTCTTTTTCGACCAACAGTGCTATCCCCGATTCCTTCTATTCAGCAAGCATCAACTTGTTCTTGTAATAACTGGAATCCCTCACTTTCGGCTTCCAACATTCTTTGGAGAAGTGACCAGTCTTCCCACAATTGTAGCACTTCGGTGCTTCATCCTTCTTTTCAAATACCTTCTTCTCATCTGGCCTCTTATACTCTTCTCTCTTATACTCAGCCCTCTTGTCATCAAACTTCTTGTTCGATTCAACTTGTGCTTTGTGCTCGAAGTTCTTAGAGTCAGACGCATACCTTTGACTATTAGAACTGGGGCTTTTCCCAAACTGTCTTTGAAAAGATATGGTAAGGAGTATCATAGTTTGCTTCATACTTTCAACATCATCTATCTCACCTACTTCCTTCTGTTCCTCATCAGACTGATTACCCACATTCTTTGAGTATTTCCTGTTAGACATTAAAGCAAGTGGATCTAACTCTTCTTCCTTAACCTCTCTTTTCTCTTCCTTCTTCTCTTTCTTCTTTTTCTTAACTCTCTTTTCATCAGCATCATCCTCATCCTGCTTCAAGGTTTCATACATCTCTTGTAGAGGCAAAACAACTAACCTAGCATTCTGTTTCATTTGGTGAGCATACTTCTTCCATTTCGATTGAAGAACACTCAGTAATTTCACATTTTGTTCAATTATTGACTTATTTATCTCGTACCTATTCAACTCATTCAAAATAGTAGTGAATCGGTCATAAGCAGAATCAAGTGCCTCCCCTTCCTTTTGTTTAAAGTTTTCATACAAATTGATGGCGTTGGAGATTCTTATATGGTTCTCCACTTCAGATCCTTGATACAGCTTTACCAACTCATCAAACATGGCCTTCCCAGAATAATTGTTGATATCTACCTTTCGATAAATATCGTTGGTCAAGGCTTGAATGACTAGGGACTTTGCCATTTTGTCTCCATAATGCTTTTTCTTTTGTTCAGGATCATAATGTAATGGTATAATCTCAACCCATTCTGGAATTGGGTCACCATCAGTAATAATTCCTCTTCTCATTTGTTTCTCCATAAGACCATTATTAAGTGAATTAACAATATATTCCCCGTTCTCTTGTCGCTCAACATAATCCATGAATCTATCTTTCCATATCTTAAACTCTTTGGGAAAAAGAACAGGTGGTTTGTCCTTCGACCCAATAGTCAAGATGTCTCTCGCTGTCATATTTAGATTACTTGTTGATGATCGTTATGTTTTCCTTAGATTCGATTAGTAAAAATTAATTTCACACGTCTTGTCTCAACCCACTGTCTGTCTCAACCCACGTCTTGTCACAACATACTTCTTGTCGCAACACAATAACTGTCTCAACCAACTAGTTGCGAAAGTTAGCCAAAACCATGTCGCAACAAATAGGTTGCGATACAAACCCAACAAAAATTCTTATCGCAAAAGAGAATTGCGATAAGTACTGTTCATACTGAGGTAGGTTGCGATAGTTGAGAGTTGTCGCAACAGATAGTTGCGATAGTATACTGTTCACTTATAAAAATTGCGATTATAACGGCTTGTCGCAATTGAGGGTTGCGATAGTATACTGCTCACTTCTTGTGGATTGCGATAGTTATGAGTACCCAAGAACCAAGAGTTGCGATAGTTTTGAATACTCAAGAACACTGAGGGTTGCGAAAGTTATGAATATTCAAGAGCTGCGATAGTTTTGAATATCCATATGTTGCGATAGTTTTGAATATCCAAATGAACTTAAGTCGATTCTTCAAAAATGTTCCAATTGCTCTGAAATCTGGTACGCAGGTTCGCAACAATATTCTGGACAACTTTAATTCTTCAAGTTTTGTCCAAAAACCACTAGAACAGTAATTTTCGATGCAAAACAGTGTGCAGCAAATAAAAGTCCGAAAATATATATTTTGCACAAATTGAGTCAAATCATGTGGCAATTGCGGAATCAAAACACACAGGGATGATAATCAAACACTCCTAGATCAATTCTAATCCATTTGAAGCACTCAAATGGCTAAAATCGAACACAAATGAATGAAAAAATGAAGAACACTCAAATTTGCAAAAAATTCCAAAATCCTAATCTGATCTAAGTGATATACTATGCTCTGATACCAATTGTGATCCCAAAACAAGTAATCAATCCATGTTTATCAACCAGATGGCCACCAATATATTCAATATGAAGAACAATCACAAGTACAAAGAGAGAATGTAGAGAGAATAGTATGTGTGTGTACTTGTGTGAAATGGAATTGGATGACCTAATTAGAAATCTAGGCTAAGCTAAAATTATATACTAGGTAAATTAACAATTACAATAAAGGTCCCTCTACATAGTACAACTTAGAATATTAGGCACTAACAGCTTTTATTGTTGTCACCAATTTGGCAAACCAACAACGTGGAGCATACTTCAAGCCGTATAACGACTTTCGAAGTCGACAAACTAATTCCGGGATTCAGAGATTCAAATCCTGGTGGGTGGGAGCTTCATATATACCTCTTCATTTAGATCTCCATGCAAGAAAACATTATGGACATCCATTTAATGCAACTCCCAATTTTTTTGATGCAATGACTTCAAGAAAATTCGAATTGTCACTATTTTTGCTGCGGGAGCAAAAGTTTCATTGTAATCTATCATAGTTTCCTTAAAGGATTCCAGCTCAAACCCTGTAGTGATTGCTTCAAGAAATTTTTGATGTCGCATAAAACTTATCACAAGTAACATAATGTGCAATAGGGATCAATGTACCTGACGGAGAATAGGACACACATGAACTTTGAGATGGACTTTGTTTTACTACTGTATGAGTTACGAAATCTCGAAGCTTGACAAAAAGAATTTTATCCCTCATAACTCGCCCTCATGGAGGGGATTCAGATATTGCATCAGAGGATGTTAGATTTCTCTCTAATTTAGATGTTATATAAGGGGATGGCTCTTACGAAGGAGTTGCAACAGGCGATGCTTCCTCTAATGCAGATGTTGCAGCAGAAGAGGACGACGATGCTGCAACAGGCGGCTACTGTTGTGTGGACTGGTCGATCTCATCAACCATATTATCCGAAGGAAATACATCTCTTTCTAGTGATATTTGAGCCATTTTTGTTAACATAATGACACCAAGCCCTTATTGCAGGCCATGTTACTGAATTAGCTTCTTTATTTTTAGTGCCAACAATTAAGAATTGTATTCTCCTACTTGATGCATCGAAAACCAAATCACAATCTTATGATAAAAAAGGAGCAAAAACGAGACTTTATAAGTTTAGAGACTTGAGAACTGAACAAAAAACAGGGGGGCTCAACCATCTTCCGAAAAGATATGTGTCGTCTCTTGATTTAGAATCGAGATCGAAGAATGAAAAAACATTCTCGAAAATTCTTTACATCCCTACAAACAAAATATTCTTGCTATTCAAATCATATAATAATCATCCCTTTTTACGAAGCGGATGCCCAACAAGACACACTTCCTGCTTCGACTCAAAAACTTGTCACCTTTGGCTTTTTGATTATGGGATAACACAACGAACCAAAAATCCGTAATGTTTCATAAGACGAAGGTGAAGCAATGAGCACTTCATAAGGGGTCTTATTAGATAAAAGTTGGGAAAGGGTTTGATTGATTAGATAGGTGACTGTAAAAATACATCTCCCCAAAAATAAAGAGGAAGGTTCCTTGGAATCTTAAAGCTCGTGCAACGTTAAGAATGTGATGGTGTTTTCTTTCCACTCGTCCATTTTGTTGTGAAATCATAACATAAGAGGTTTGAAAAAGTATGTCGGTTGCCAAAAAATAATCTTTCAAACAATTGAATTCGGTTCCATTATCACTACCTACGATTTTATCCGTTTGCGAAAACTAACGACCAATCATGGCTATGAAAGACAGAAACATCTTGAATACTTCTATTTTGTCAAAAACAAATTCCCATACGGTATGGGAAAAATTATCAACTATGGTTAAGAAATAGTGTGGCCTACAAGAAGAAGGAGTATTATAAGGACCCCACAAATCACAATGGACAATCTCAAATATCTGAGATGATTTGTTTTAACTTAAGGGAAAAAGGTCTCTAGAATGTTTAGCACGATGACATACCTCACATGCCTTATTTAAATTATCTTGATGATTGAGCGAAGGAAGCAATTTCACTATTTGTTCGGATGGATGTCCCATTCGTTTATGCCATAACTCGATCGCAGAACCTTCGATAGAAACGACTTTCACAATAAACATATGCCTGAAGTAGTAAAGCCGATCCCTTTGTTCACCCTTTCCGATCACCCTCCTTAAATGTTTGTCCTACATGGCACATATGTTTTATGAGAATTGGACAAAACATGATAAATATTTGGTAAGTTGTGAGAAATTCAAGTTGCAATTTATTCTTGGCACATCATGAACATTATGAAGGCATACGTTGTGAGATAGATGGACGAAGCCTTGTTTAGTATCCGCAATTGATTGTCCATTAGGAAGTCCTACGGGATATATCACAAGCATTGACGAGGCAATCGATGTTTCCCGTAATATGATGAGAAGCTCTCGTGTCAATTATCCACAAATTATCAACATACTTACAGGTCAAGTGATTACTAGAAGGTTGTTTATCGAAGGCAACAACTAGGGTTTGCCATTGTTCGCTTGTGAAACCCCGAAGCGGTGCTACTCCGGTTGTCCCACGTGATTCGCCATTACGTACGTAGTCAATTTTGGTTTAAATCTAGGAGAAGGAAAAGGCAACACATTATTGCCGGTCATGGTGTCACAATGGTGGCGATGACTCTGATATCACGTGAAATTTTAAGCAAAGGTTATCTTTATTATCATTCAAGCTTCTCGTTTTTATACAAAGAGGAGACAAAACAAAAAGGAAACAATCAAGAAAATAAAGGGACAAGGGAAAGGGGATCTCTATGAATATTTTCCTAACATATCCTAACTATATTAGGATAATATCCCTATAATATAGAAGGAATATTATGAGATATATTCCAACACATTTATTCTAAATATATATTATAGAATCTCCACCCTTTTCTTAAAGACTCGTTTGAAAAATAATCTTATATGGTTCCACATATTATCACATGGTATTTAAAATAATCTAAGAACACAATTAACAATATATATTCGTCTAGCCGTGTCACCCGTTTAGCCCATCTCAACATTCTAGGACAATATATGCCCGTTTAGCCTCTCTTGGGTTTGTTAGATTTACACATCGGCTATACTTGGATCATTTCTCCTAATCACTATATGTAGATATACTTTTTATTCTTAAAATTAGTATTTATAATTAGAGAAGAGAAGCACACATTTTACAAAAATGAAACATAATATTAATTAACCACGACTTTTTACGAATTCTCGAAGTATTTCAAGAAAGTTATATATGCTTCCCTGTAGATTTATATCTTTCGACATTAATGAGGCAACAACGATTAATTGGCATGTACACGAGATACAATTAGGTCGAATTTCTCTTGATCCATGATTCTTTTTCCTTTTTCTTGCTGGTTTTATATATGTTCAATGTTTTCCAAGGCACATGAACCTTTAAACCAAAGACGTCAAGTAATTATATATGGTAATTAATGTGCCCATAATCACATATAGGTGTGGGTTCTGGATTGCTGGCAGTATTAATTGTATGCTTAGTGTTGTACTTTACGGCCAAGAAAAAGAAGCTAGTCAAGCTAAGAGAGAAATGTTTCGAGCAAAATGGGGGTGTGCTATTGGAAGAGAAGCTAAAAACCAAGGGTGGCATCGGTGTCAGTTCCATGATTATTTTCCACGCTGGAGAGCTAGAAGAAGCGACCGATAATTATGCAGAAGATAAGATTCTTGGTAGAGGAGGCAACGGCATCGTGTACAGGGGAAATCTACAAGATAATCGTGTTGTAGCAGTCAAGAAGTCCCAAAGATTGGATCAAGGACAAAGGGAGCAATTCATAAATGAAATGGTAATTCTTACACAAATCAATCACCAAAACGTGGTGCAACTTTTGGGATGCTGTTTGGAAACTGATGTTCCGTTGCTAGTTTATGAATTTATCTCTAATGGCACTCTTCATCATCACATTCATAATCGAAAAAGTGGATTGTCTTGGGATAGTCGTCTAAGGATAGCACATGAATCGGCAGGTGCACTTGCTTATCTTCATAGTGATGCAAGAATGTCAATTATACATAGAGATGTCAAGTCTAGTAACATCTTGTTGGATGACAATTACACCGCGAAAATTGCAGATTTTGGTGCGTCAAGGTTAGTCCCCTTAGGCGATCATAATCAAGTCTGTACACTTGTCCAAGGGACGTTGGGATACTTGGATCCTGAATATTTGCGTACAGGCCAACTAACGGATAAGAGTGATGTTTATAGCTTTGGAGTGGTTCTTGCAGAACTCCTAACAGGAAAAAAACCCATTTCTCTCGAAAGATGCCTAGCGGAGCAATCTCTTGCAATATATTTTGAAAAGGCAATGAAGGAGAACCGATTGCGTGAAATTCTTGAATTTGAAGTGGTAAAGGGGGCAAATGATGAGCAGTTAAAAGTAATATGTGACCTCACATGTAGATGCCTTCACCAATTAAGCGAGAACCGACCCAGCATGAAAAGAGTGACCATAGAGCTTGAAACATTGAGGAAGTTTCACAAGCATCCTTGGGATAATAGCCAAGACAACTACAGTGAAATGAGTAGCTTAATGATTGAAAGCGAACCGAATGATCTTTACGAAGTTCCTCTTATCACTAATAGTGACGTTTTTGGAGAATACAGTTCTAGCACTACTGGAATGAAAGACATGATGAGCGAAGTACAAAGTCCTCGTTAACAAATTTAGTAGTGAATGGATATGTTTTATCCACCATTGGTGTCTTCTTATCAAATAAAGTGCTCCCTGTATAATATTCCTATATATCTCTTATATAAACCATGTACCATTAATTTATCTTCTTGATTGATGTGAACTATTTTGTGTGTTTGTGTATATATTAATTAATCGAGGACAACTTTTTAATGTTGTATTATGAATGTGAGAGTTGGCATCCATGTTCCTTTTGTTGCTATAGTAATTCTTTAAAATGACACTTTGAGCATCATGGTTTCTCACCTCCATCACATCTAGCCTGATAGGATTTATATCAACCCTAAACCGGATCTTTAAGCTCAAGAATGATTAGTTCTAGATCATGGAATAAACATATACAAATCACAACATGAACAGCGGAATTAAACGACAGATTTGTATAGCTAACAAGGTTCATTAATTTAAACATACTGATTACATACTCACGCCCCAATTTGTTGACCTAAGTTATCAACAAACGAATACTTCTTCTCAAGTATTAGGATTAAGAACCTTGGGCTCATGCACACACATCTACACGTTTTTGTTTAAACATGGGTTTCAAGAACGTCTAATTCTATATCTCTAGGTTTCTTTATATACTAGAAACCTAGATAAACTAGAAACTAGATAAATACCAATCCTAGATAAACTAGGAATCCTAGATAAACTAGAATTTACAAGGATAACTATAAAATAAACATATTACAATTCGAACCCTTGTAAGTTGAAGTTTTGACACATCAAATCTATATGAAATATTCCTAACAAGCACTATCGTCCCCTCCCCAATAAACCTTTTTCCTCGTGCCTTTCTAAATATACATACAATTTGAACTCTCAATGACTTTGCCGTAGGAGGCTACTCTTGAACGAATGCATTTGGATGCACTACTAAAACGAAAGACTTTTATTTACAAATTTTTCCCTCGGAAATCTGTCGCTAGGTGATTCATCACAAAACGGTCAGAAAAGTTGGTGGGTAAATTTTTGGTGGGTAATGCAAACATCGGATTCTACAAAACCATTGAGCTTTTCTGGGTAATCACCGACGGAAATTTCCCTCGGTAAAAATTTTGTGGGTAAAAGTCATTTATTTTGTAGTGATGGTTTTGACAATGTTTTCTATTTCTTAATTGTAACCAGATTTCGAGTCAGGTCTGGCTCATGTTATTGCGCGTCTAAAATCTGAGACTCAACGGCAGATTTTGATAGTATCAATTTTTTTTTTAATATTTGTCTAGTGGAATAACTAAAAAGATACAGATGGTTATATATTGATTAAACATACTATATGATATCAGGATGTGTTCTGGCCTGCACAAAGTTAAATTAAAAACCCCATAAATACTCCTGCACTTGGAAGCCACAAAACACAGCCATGAAAACCCTTATTCTATTGTTGATAATATTTCTAATGCTCTCATTTGCAGCATCTGGTAAGTATCCCACCTCTGAAACCTACAACCTCATTAACTCTACCAACTTAGCAAAGCCAGGTTGCGATAGTCGATGCGGAAACTTAATTGTCCCTTAATTACCCTTTTGGTATTGGCACCAACTCAAATTGTTCAATAGGCCATGGGTTTGACATTCACTGCAACACTTCTTCTAACCCTCCAAAGGCCTCTATTAGAGAAACAGATTACACCTCAATCAAACGAATATCTGATTCCACACTCCGCATTTCTAATACCGTGGCTACAAGTTCATTTGGCGTATTTGCGAATTATACAAATGGCCCGTACACCTTATCAGAAGTAAATAAGTTCACCGTGATTGGTTGTAATGATTTCGCTTGGATGACCTCACAAACTAAGTCTAGAGATGTGTCTACGGGTTGTATGGTCTTTTGCTCAAAACCTGAAGATGCTATAGCGGACGAATGCTCAGGGAGTGGTTGTTGTCAATCATCTATACCCAAAGATATTAAGTATTATCAGACTCAGCTTGGTGCCTTACAGGGTTCAGAGATTGGAAACAGTACTACAAGGTCTGTTAATCCTTGGACATATGCCTTTGTTGGTGAGGAGGATATGTTCAAATTCAATGGTGCAACAGATTTGAATGATACTTCCTTTATCAATAGGGTTGAAGCTAATGTCCCAATAGTGCTAGCTTGAATGGGCAATTGGTAATTTGAGTTGCATTGAAGCCAAACGAATGGAGGGTTTTGCTTGCCGTTCGAATAGTATGTGTGTTAACTCTTCAAGGGAAACGGGTGGGTACCGTTGCATCTGCAAAGAAGGGTATCGGGGAAATCCGTATCTATCTCCTGGTTGCGAAGGTACAATTTAAGTAGTTTTCAGTTAATCAGTTAATTTTTCACATGATTCCTTAATTTATTATATAAATACACCTTTCATAAGTGAAAAACATTCAAGAAAATGTAAACATAGCTAGCATTTGATAGTCTAGGTTGCATGATTTTGCATGTGTTTGAGGAATATATGTTCTTCGCATCTTGGTTGGCACATTTTCTTTTGCATGATTTTGCAAGAAAATGATGTCAACGACAAGTAAGACTTTTACCTACGGAATTTTCCCTCGAAAATTTGTCGTTAAAATGGTAATTCATCACGAAAATGTCACAAAAGTTGGTGGAAAATTCAAATCAGTGATCTGTGGGTGATCCGTCGATAATCATGATGAAAATTTTATTTGGCGATTTGTATGGGTAGAAATCAATTGTTTTGTAGTGTGTAAATATCAATATAATCTCGTTAATAACTAATAGTAATAATATACCTTATATGTCTACAAGTATCTAGTACCAAATTTATGACCTATTTAATATCTTACTTGCAAGTTATATAATTTTATTGACGTGGATATCAAAATAATGGGACGGCTTAATGTCATCGTCAATGACGATGTATGTTAGCCATATAATACCTTTTATTTTAAATAAAAATTCTAAAGTATGGCAAAAACAAAAATCTAGTTAATTGTAATCTTATTATTTAATTGCTAATAACATTTAACTTAATTTTAACTTAACAAATATTTGTGACGGATACGATTTCCGTCACATATCCATCACAAATCCGTCACAATCATTTTCGAGAATATATAATTTCCTTTTTTTTTAAACTTGAGTGACGGATTTGTGACGGATTTCCGACAGATTAACATTTTTGTTGACTTATGTTGACTTTTCTTGGTTCCGTCGGAAACGTCCGCCGGAAAAGGTCATTTGTTTAGTACTGTTAGACCGGCCGTAGACTTCTAAATTTGTTTTGATATAAACTTAATTAGTACACATAAATCTTTACTTTGGAATTGAAATATAATAAACTTTACCACATATATATTCTACAAAAGGTAATGTATATTTAAAAGACAAAAGAGAAATTAAATAAAATATGTAAATGATCAAGTGAGTTAATCAAGTTTATCGGTAGGAGATGTGGTGTTAATAATCATATAAATGTTAACCAACAATGTAATTTGAAAAAAAAAATATTACCTATAAACTAAAAAAGAAAGAATTATTCGATATAAGTTGTTAGATGAAGGCCATAACAAATTTAGAGTTTTATGTTATACATCCACGTTGTATTGTTGAGAGTGTTCAAGTAACAATGATTTAAACAATTAGAATTAGATTGAGAAGAGAATTGATACAAGATGATGAATGAATAACTAATTCTCTCTCATGGAGGCCCTTTCTCTATTGCGCACACACACACTCTAGGTATGCTATTCACAATGACCTCACCTCACAAACCCTAACATTTAGGTTTATATACCTTTGATCAAACCTAGCTATTTTGTTGACTTTGACTAATATTGACTAATTACAATTAGTCCTAAATCTTGGATACATTGTGTACTAACAATCTCCCCCTATGGATTCAAGATTTAGAAAAAATTATGATGATAGTCTTCAGCTCTTTAATCTTCAGATAGGCGTTATCTTCAAGAATCCACTTTGGCGGCTTTAATCTTCATTTAGGCTCTTTAAAGTCAAATAGTCAACAAGTCTTGAAACACGAACTTCAAATTTGTGTAAGGTTGATCAAGGTCTTCAAACAAAATCTTTTTATCTTCGAATCTTCGTAGCACTGATCTTTGTATCGTTGATCTTTGGCAAATTTCTTCAGTCTTTGAACATGAACGAGCTTTGAGGTTTAACGGGCTTTGAGCTTTGAAACATTCTTGATTTATCTTTAAGCACGAACTGTTTTTGTATCTTCACACATTTGATCATCTTGAACAAACTGTCTTGAACTTCTTCGACTTTGACAAATATCTCCTTGACTCTCGGAAATTGAAATATTCGAATTATCTTCCTCTTTTCTTCTGTTTGATATTTCTCCCCCTTTTTGATGATTGTGAGCATCATGATCATCAAAATTCTTGTTCAATTTCAGCATTCTCTTTGAGTACCAGAAACAGTCTCCTCCTCTTGATCTGTATAACCGTCAATTCCGAAAATGTTTATCCAAATCTTTTCAAATTCAGATAATATAACAGTTGTAACCCTGAATCAACAAATGAAACAGTTAAAATGCCTGTAAGTTGCACAAAGCCACTTAGTACAACAAATGTACTTTGGAAAGGAGCTTTTTGATGTTCACTCCTCCAGGGCTTCCATTCAATCATCGAAAAACACAAAGGAATTTCTATGAACGTTGTGACAAGAAAACTTATTCCTTGTGTGTACGTGAAAGTGTAAAAATGATTGAAGCAACTTATGCTTGATTAGTAATAGGCTCAAATTGTGTAAATTGTTGAGACAACAACAAGTTTTCCACGGACTCAATGTGCATGATTGAAGTGTGAAGGTGGGGCAAACTTCCTTCTTTTCGTTATCCAAACCTTCCGAGTGAAGATTAGATAGATAATATGCTGCATCCCCAAGAAAATTGAAACATTTCTTTGTAGAGAAAGAAATGAGTAACTGGTGGGGTTAATGCAAGAGTTGGCATGAGCTAGTTGCCTGTTTCAATGATGGTCACCAAGAATGTGAACCAATCAGTAATGTGGTTTTCCGGCTCAGAAATTGGCTGGTGCAGAGTTCTCGTATTCTTTTAACTCTGTTCTGACACCCTCTTTCTGTTTTTCATTCACTCATTTCTAACCAAACTCTTTTTTTCATTTTACCTTAGCACAATGAGATTACTCAACCGGATGAGTTATCTCCCCCACTCTTTGATTTTGACCCTTCACCCCTCAATCACTCAAGGATAACTTCTTAGGTAGGAAACACTGGTTAACGTGGATCCATAGAAGTTCTTTTAAGCTCTCACACTGATTCCCATGAAATGTTGTCCTATAAGATATGTTGTTCAACAGTTTAGCTTGAACAATGAAAAATCTCAACTTTGAATAACATTGTCATCAGAATGTATGCTCCTAAAAAATATTCATGAAATATTTGAGCATTTGAACGTTGAAGATTTCTCAAAACAAGGATATTGAATGAATGAATGAATTCGAAAGACTTGTTTGAGAATTTGATAATGTATCAACCAGATCAAAAATGAAAGATAATCATAAATGGATAGGGTATCAAAGAATTGAATGTTGTTTATATGAACACATATAAACAATCTTTGAATGAAACGGTTATGCTCTTACGCTGAAATGAATATGATGCTCAACAAAATTGGAAATTCAAACGGGAGTATTACCATCGAAACATTGTTTCGTTTTGAAACATGGTAATAACAAAGTCAAAAAGAAGTTGAACCAGTGTGTATGAATACTTAAAATTATAGAAAAGATAATACGTAAGTATTAATCTTTGGAAACACACTGTCAAAAATAATGATGTCACAACCCAAGATATACATGAAAAACATTTGAAAACACACTTCTAAAATTATAAAATCTGTTTGAATTAGAGAAGTGGTTTGAACATTTAAGAACAGGTTTTTCATGCTTGAAAGTCGTTCTTCTTTCAAACAATCTCATATTGAATTCAGAAGATACTTACAGTGCTAAACAATTAAGCTCCCCCTCAAATTATGATCGACTGATTTAAGAATCGGATAAGCTCCCCCTCAAAATCTGCAAAGATCTTAATTTGACAAAGTTAGCACATGTAACAGTCAAAGTCTAATTTTATTTATTTATTTATTATTAGAGATTAAGAACGAGTCCTGATCTGATATGATCAGAAGTCAAACACATTGAAAGTTCGGGTTCTAAACTGAAGTGTTTAGAAGCCATAATCTCTTTGAAGTCCGGGTTCTAAACTGATGTGTTTAGAAACCATTAATGTGTATGCTCCCCCTACAAAGAAGCATACAGAAAGATATATCAATAAGCACAAATATAAACCAAAAAGTTTAAAATTTTCTCCCCCTGAAATTATGCATATGGTTTCAGCACAGGTACTCTTCTTCAAATTGCACACTTCTCTTTTGTTTTCCAGTCATGTTTGGTAGTAATTAGGCATTCAGCATTGCACATGATAAACCTGCAAAACAGATTAAGTAGTTATGTAATTGTATATATTTGGCACGAGGAAAAGATTTAGAGATCGTTTATTAAACGTTTATCAGTAAGTGTTTACTGACTCACTTTATTTTATCGAATGAACATAACAAGGATTGAGAATCTTATCCGTTAAGAGCGATGACAAGGACCTAGAGTGTTGAGAATGATAATTCTTACCCGATAAACGCTTATCGGATAAAATTCTTGCATACGTTGTTAATGGACATAAAATTTAAGTGGAGGTGTTGAAACATACCGATAAACGCTTATCGACCTTACTTTTAATTAGGGTTTAATGCTTTATGCTATGAAGAACTGATAAATGCTCTTTTGTCTTGTTTAGATATCGATGAGTGTAATGATATGAAGAAGTTTCCATGTTATGGAACTTGTGTTAATACTCCAGGGAATTACACATGCAAATGCAAACGAGGATATTCTGGCGATGCTAAGATTCACGATGGTTGTCGACATGAACCCTTCCCAGTGCTTCTATTATCTTCGGGTAATCCCTACGCTGTCCTGAGCCTTAAAAATATGCCAACATTTCTAATAAACACCAATGTAAATTGCGCACATTTTTTTGCGACTTTCGTTAGACGGATTTCATGTACTTTCTATTTACTCTAAACACTGATATTTATCAATTAAAAGGGATTAGAATTTAGACACTTAATTTGAGAAACACTACAAAAAATGTAGTCTATTGCGACTAAAGATCAATATTGATTTTAGCAACGACAAAAATCGTCGCAATAGACTAATTTTTTGTAGTGAAAAGATAAACAATATTAACATATTGTATTTTTTTAGCTATTGGAATACCTCAGAATATATTTTAGGCTTTCATATAAAAATAGAAATAGATGGTGTTAGTGTTTTATCTAGTTAACAAAGCACCTTACTAATTTCCAATGGCTTGAAATGCCAGTCTAAATTAACTACAACAATTTGCACCTTGTTAGTGATCAGGATGCACTTGTGAGATGGGACTCACTTCGCTATATGTTATTTTGCATGGCTCAAATAATTTTTCCTTTTCTTGTTCAATTTGCATATCACTTAAAAGAGAAGCACTACTAAATTAAACACTTTAATTTACGTACAGACTTTTCTCTGGAAAATATGTTGCTAAAGGCTATTCATCACAAAACTGTCACAAACGTTGGTGGGTAATTCAAACAATGACAGATTACCTAGAGATTTTCAGGTGATCCTGAATTTTTTCCGAAAAACATCGGATTCTACCGAATTATCGGTACTATCTGGATGATCTCAGATCTACGGCGGAAATTTCCATCGGATTTTTGTGGGTAAAAGTTATTTGTTTTGTAGTGATTAACTAACGGTAGCCCGCCCATAAATATAGGTACAGGAGTTGGATTCATCGCAATACTTATTGGATTATCCGCATTGTACTTCACCGCTAAGAAATGGAAGCTAGTTAAGATAAGAGAAGGTTTCTTTGAGCAAAATGGCGGTGTGCTATTGGAAAATAAACTAAAAACCAAGGGTGGTAGTATTGGTGTTGGTTCAATGAAAATTTTTCGAGTTAAAGAGCTAGAAGAAGCTACTAAATTTTTTGCAGAAGATAGGATTTTTGGGAGAGGAGGTAATGGCATCGTGTACAAGGGAACTCTACCAGATAACCGTGTTGTTGCAATCAAGAAGTCGCAAAGATTGGATCAAGGACAAAGGGAGCAATTTATAAATGAAATGGTAATTCTTACTCAAATTAATCACCAAAACGTCGTTCAACTTATGGGATGTTGTTTGTTAACCGATGTCCCGTTACTAGTCTATGAATTTATCTCCAATGACACTCTTCATCATCATCTTCATGGTAGAAAAAATGGCACACGGAGATTGTCATGGGACAATCGTTTAAGGATAGCACATGAATCGGCCATTGCACTTGTTTATCTTCATAGAGATGTAAAGTCTACCAACATCTTGTTGGATGACAATTACATTGCAAAAATTGCGGATTTTGGTGCCTCGAGGTTAGTCCCTTTGGGTCATGATCAAGTCACTACTCTAGTTCATGGGACTTTTGGATACTTGGATCCTGAATATTTTCATACGGGCCAACTAACGGATAAGAGTGATGTGTATAGCTTTGGAGTGGTTCTTGCAGAATTTCTAACGGGGAAAAAACCCCTAAGCGTAGAAAGATGTCTAGAGGAGCGTAATCTTGCAACTTATTTTCTAAAGGCGGTGAAAGAAAACCGAGTTCTTGATATTCTTGAACATCATGACGAGGCAACTAATGAGCAGCTAAAAGGAACATGTGACATGGTATGTAGATGCCTTAATCAAGTAGGTGGGAAGAGACCTAGCATGAAAGAAGTGACCATGGAGCTCGAAACTTTGAAGAATTTCAGTAAACATCGTTGGGTTGACTACGATCATGAAATGAATAGCTTAATGATTGAAAGTGAACATGTTGATGTTTATGTTGTTCCGCATATGGTTAGTAGTGATATTCTTAGAGAATAAATTGTAGCGGTTTCGGACGAATAGACATGATGCTCCACGTACACGTTCCTTGTTAGTGATTTATAAAAGAATGGACCTTTTAATTCACTTGCTATCAATGACTTTTGTTTTCATGTTAATTTGCAATACTCAATATTTAAATTTATGTCATGACTATTGTGTATAATTATTGTGAGAGTTCTTATAACCACTAATCGCGGCGTGTGTCTTGTTCCAAGCTTTGAATGGACTGGTCGTAGGCCTGAAACGAAGCCATGTAGCCAAAGTTACAGCCGTTTAAGCGTGGCCCCAGGGCCGACCCAAGTACTGGCGAGATGGGCCTTTGCCTAGGGCATCACAGCCCAAGAGGGCATCAAAGTCCAGGGTATAAAAAGCCTAGTATAGGTTCAGTCAAGATTTTTTTGAAAAGAAAACCCTTCGGTTTCTCTCCACGACATCCACCGCTATCAGATACTCAAATGACGCCCTCACTCTCAATGGTGCACAAGGGTAGTCGTAAGTTGCAACCTGTGCTATCAACACCAGTGAGCAGCCAACCACCATCTCCCTCGATTTTTCTCTCGATAACTCGATTGATGAGCGATTTCCATCTGTTTTGCTTCATCCAGGTGTTTTCCTCATGATTCTTAATTTCTTATGTAGTATTTAACTTTTTTTTTTGAACGGCATTTAACACACACACACGTTCCCGGGGTATCCGGGCTTCCGAAGAGCAACCCGACTAATCCTCGTCGACCCGACTAACCCTATGGACTGACCCGAATGTGTTGAATATTTGGTGATTTCCAATTGATTTTGCATATTTGGTCTTGAAATTGTTTAGACACATAAGTTTCATTGATGTTTCTAATCGGCTAATCTCCTAAATCAGTGTATAATCTTATAATGCTAATTTAGTTATTTCCAATTGATTTTGCATATTTGGTCTTGATTGAAATTTCTCTTTTATAGCAGATGAAGATGTATCATCCTCAAGTCTCTTTTACGTTTTGTTGGTGCAAGTGTACCACATCTCTATATATTTATATATATTTATTTTGATGATTACAAACACACCGCATTATTGTTTATCTAACAATCCAATCCAAGTGTACAGTTCTTGAAGAACACGAAGATTTTATCTGAAGAGTTCAAGACGGAAGATTTACGTTGTCATTAGTGTTTATAATTTATAATGATAAACACCCTAAAATAATATACCACTTGGATATTTCTAAAAACCCAATAAATAATTTATTTAAATAAAGTTTTTTTTTTTTTTTTTTAGAAGATCCAGCAAGATTTTGCTTTTTCTGACGCAGGTATACCGCGAAGGTTCAGGAGGTATACCGCGGCAGGCGTGGTGTACCTCTCTGATTGGTTGGAAGTCTTTTCTTCTGCGCGGTATACCGCGGTGTTCAGCCGGTATACCGCGGGTACTGTTTCCGTTGGTTTTTGCAGAGTTGACTTTCTGATCTTGATGTGCTTTTTCCTCTGCACGGTATACCGCGGGGGATAGCCGGTATACCGCGGATGCACATATCCGTTGGAAGCTTCATGCTATATATTTGCATGCTGATGGTGAAGAAAGAGTAGACCACACAAAACAACAACAGCAAGCAACCAACTCCATCCATTTCTCAGCTCTCTCACTTATTTAATTTATATATTTTATAAAACCTTTTTTATAAAATATCCAAGTGTGAGATATTATACAAGAGTGATTACCCATTGTGAGTTATACTCCTCTTGTAAGTATTTGAATAACGGGTGTGTGATCCTGTTTATCTCATAGCAGAGGCTTGAGAAACTATTACAAATTCCTTTGTATTTGGTTTGTGTTCTACCGTAAAGAATACATTTATTGGATCGTGTCGAGAAGTGTCTCGGCTGCTGGTTTATCACAGTTGGTGGTAAATCAGTAAATCTCTGTGTCAAGTATCTCTATCCCTTATCTCTTTATATTTCCGCTGTGCATTTAATTATATCTGTTTATATAATTATTGTATATTCATTGCATTTATACTCTGCTTTATTTACTATATTTATACTATCCTGTATTTATACGTATCTGTTGTGTTTTCATATACTCTGTTGTATTTACATTATTAAGATATTTTTATAAAAGAATTTTTGAAAGTAAAAGTTTTAAATACAACCTTACCCCCCCTAGGTTGTCTAACAATTGGTATCAGAGCGGGTCTTTCAAAAATTTCTGTCTTAATTTTTTTTTAAATGGCTCAACAAACTAATTTTGTGTTCTCTAAACCTCCTTTGATAGATACTGAAAAGTTTGGCATTTGGGCCGAGCTATTTGAATGTCACGTTCGTGGCAAAAGTCAAAAAATTTGGGATATTATAGAAAATGGGAATTTTAATCCTACTATTATAAAAAATAATGTTATTGTTGATAAACCTGTTAAAGACTGGACTCCCGCTAAAGAATCTCATTTTTGTTTAAATTTTGAGGCTAAAAATATATTATATGCTGCTTTAACTTCCGATGAAATAGAAAGAGTATATACCTGTAAAACTGCTAATCAAATCTGGCAAAGCTTGAGTGACACTCATCGTGGAAATACTCAAGTTAAAAGCTCTAAAATAAATATTTTAGTACATGATTATGAACTGTTCGAAATGTCAAAAGATGAGTCAATCGACTCAATGTTTAAACGTTTTAACCTCATTATGACTACTTTGAAGGGATTAGGTCGCACTTATCCTAACGAAGACTATGTAAGGAAAATTCTTCGAGCACTTCCTTCGGAGTGGATGGCAAAAATTACATCTTTAGAAGACTCCCGAGATCTCGCAACGATGAAGCTCGATGATCTCATCGGCAATCTTAAAGTGCACGAAATCGCACTAAAAAGAAATCAAGTCCGGGAGCAAGTCAAAAAGAAATCCATCGCTCTCAAAGTCGTTGCCTCAAAAGAAAAGGAAGAGGAGGAAGATGCAAGTTCCTCGGATGACGAACCCGAAAATCTTGACGATTTAGTCAAGTTGGTAAGAAAACTTTCTAAACTTTTATCTAACAAAAAGTTTACTAATAATGATAGGTTTCAAGAAAATGGAGACTACCGTCGTGGTGGTAAAAACCAAAGTCGCAACGTCCATAAAAGTGAAGACAAATATGACGAATCTAGCGACGATGAAAAAGCCAATAAAAAGAAAGGCTTTTGCTATGTGTGTGGTGATAAGGATCACTATGCAAGTGTGTGTCCAAAACGAGCAAAACAAATCAACACACCAAAAGCTCTCGTTGGAGGCGCGTTGAGCGCAAGCATAAATGAGGCCAAAAATTTTTGTTTCATGGCCGACCATGATAATGAGGTATCTTCATCATATTCTTCTAAAAATAATTGTGATAGTAATTATAGTGATAATTATTATAGTGACGATGAAAATAATCTTGACGAATTATATAAATCATTTCATGATATGGCCGCTCTTGCAAATAGGTATAAAGATGAAATCTCTAATTTAAAAGAAACCGTATCCGCATATAAAAAGGAAATAGATGACGGTAAACAAAAATCTGCTTATGATTTAGATATTATCACTAAATTAGAAAATAAATTAAGTGAAAAAGATATTTGCAAATCTTGTGATATTTTAAAAAATAAAATTGCATGCTTAAATAAAAAGACACATGAAAATGTTGTATGTACAAAATGCGAGATTCTTGAAAATGAAATTGCATGTTTAAATGCTAAATGTAAATCGCATGAGAAAAATGACTTATTAGCAAATGCTTTTAATAGTAGCAATGATAAAGTGCTTAAAATGCTTAATATATCAAATCGTATAAATTGCCGAAAAGGCATTGGTTCAAATACGTGTATTGAAAAATGTGATTGTATGCCAATTAAAAAGGTTTTTGAAAAACCTAAATTTGTTGTTAAAAATAAAACGCAAAAACCTCCGTATGTTCCTAAAATGAATTATGTGAATTATATGTCGAGAAAATCACATGCGTTTATGTATAATAATAAGTTTGCGAATCCTAAGAAAAATGTTAATCCGCATACTTCTTTTTACGTCTATGATGAATACGATCGTAAAATTAAAATGGTTAGAAAATGGATTCCGAAAGGAATGTTTAATGTTGATAATCCCGGTGGGATGCGTTTGTGGTTTTAAACCATTTATATGGTTTTGTATGTTGTCATGTTTTATTTTATGTCGACAACATATTTTAATTTTTTTTTGCAGTTTATGTTTTATACTAACTGTTAAAAGGACCCATAAGAAAAGGGTACCACGAAAAATTTTCTTTGCCTTTTGTAGGTGTTTCCTGACGAGGATATAATACGTGTTTCCTGGCGAGGTTATAATACGTGGTTTCCTGACGAGGAAATAATACGTGATACCTGCCGAGGTTATAATACGTGGTTACCTGCCGAGGTTATAATACGTGGTTACCTGCCGAGGTTATAATACGTGGTTACCTGCCGAGGTTATAATACGTGGTACCTGCCGAGGTTATAATACGTGGTTACCTGCCGAGGTTATAATACGTGGTTACCTGCCGAGGTTATAATACGTGGTTACCTGCCGAGGTTATAATACGTGGTTACCTGCCGAGGTTATAATACGTGGTTACCTGCCGAGGTTATAATACGTGGTTTCCTGACGAGGATACAATACGTGTTTCCTGACGAGGATATAATACGTGTTTCCTGACGAGGATATAATACGTGTTCCCTGACGAGGTCATAATACGTGGTAATTTTTTTGCTCACATAAAATTAACCGAAAAATCGAAGCCTTAAGATCTTTTTTTTTGGTGCAAGTGTTTCTTTTAGGTTATTTTGTTTTATGTCTATTATATGTTTTTTTTATGCATATTTTATTGTCCCTCAAATTTTATAATTTGTTATTAATTTGAGGGGGAGCTTTTTATCTTTTACCTATGAGATTATGCTCTCTCAAATATATGCATATTTTGAGGGGGAGCATCTCTCGAGGGGAAGCATACCGTCTTTCTTGACCCTTTTTGTTTCGACAAACGGGGGAGAGAAACCGCATATGCTCATGCTTAGCGGTTGTGTTTGTCATCATCAAAAAGGGGGAGATTGTTGGTGCAAGTGTACCACATCTCTATATATTTATATATATTTATTTTGATGATTACAAACACACCGCATTATTGTTTATCTAACAATCCAATCCAAGTGTACAGTTCTTGAAGAACACGAAGATTTTATCTGAAGAGTTCAAGACGGAAGATTTACGTTGTCATTAGTGTTTATAATTTATAATGATAAACACCCTAAAATAATATACCACTTGGATATTTCTAAAAACCCAATAAATAACTTATTTAAATAAAGTTTTTTTTTTTTTAGAAGATCCAGCAAGATTTTGCTTTTTCTGACGCAGGTATACCGCGAAGGTTCAGGAGGTATACCGCGGCAGGCGTGGTGTACCTCTCTGATTGGTTGGAAGTCTTTTCTTCTGCGCGGTATACCGCGGTGTTCAGCCGGTATACCACGGGTACTGTTTCCGTTGGTTTTTGCAGAGTTGACTTTCTGATCTTGATGTGCTTTTTCCTCTGCACGGTATACCGCGGGGGATAGCCGGTATACCGCGGATGCACATATCCGTTGGAAGCTTCATGCTATATATTTGCATGCTGATGGTGAAGAAAGAGTAGACCACACAAAACAACAACAGCAAGCAACCAACTCCATCCATTTCTCAGCTCTCTCACTTATTTAATTTATATATTTTATAAAACCTTTTTTATAAAATATCCAAGTGTGAGATATTATACAAGAGTGATTACCCATTGTGAGTTATACTCCTCTTGTAAGTATTTGAATAACGGGTGTGTGATCCTGTTTATCTCATAGGAGAGGCTTGAGAAACTATTACAAATTCCTTTGTATTTGGTTTGTGTTCTACCGTAAAGAATACATTTATTGGATCGTGTCGAGAAGTGTCTCGGCTGCTGGTTTATCACAGTTGGTGGTAAATCAGTAAATCTCTGTGTCAAGTATCTCTATCCCTTATCTCTTTATATTTCCGCTGTGCATTTAATTATATCTGTTTATATAATTATTGTATATTCATTGCATTTATACTCTGCTTTATTTACTATATTTATACTATCCTGTATTTATACGTATCTGTTGTGTTTTCATATACTCTGTTGTATTTACATTATTAAGATATTTTTATAAAAGAATTTTTGAAAGTAAAAGTTTTAAATACAACCTTACCCCCCCTAGGTTGTCTAACACGTTTGTTTCTACTGTCATTGGTGGTTAAAAAAGATGCATGAGGCGTTCACATTTAAACATTCTTTAATATCTTCTTCCTGTTAATTCTTTAAATGTTGTGGTAGCCAATTCATATTGAGGAAAGAGGGAAGTTAAACACCATGAAGAAGTTTGATGAGAAGACAATATGGACTAGTGGTCACCCTTTGAATTGAAATTACCTATTTTTAGCATTCTATTATTTGGATGATATAGAGCCAAGTTTTGATTCTGGGATACCTTCCTAACAGAGTCCTTGCCATCTCATTCTCTTTGTAATTGCACGTAGTAGAGAGTTTGCTTTCATATCCTTCCTTCCTGTCCTTTTCATGGGGATGATTTATCTGCTTAATGAAATGCATGTAAACAGATCTACTTGATTTTGCTGACTAATCAAATTCAATTTTTAACTGTGTTTGTTATTTTATTTTTATAAACTTGTTATATTCTTAGGGATGAATGTGTTTTTCAAAACTTTTTGGCAAGCCAGGGTCTTCACAGAATTATCTGTGATCCCAGAACAAGTAATCAATCCATTAATGCAATCAGATGGCCATCCATATATTGATCAATGTGAGCAAATCACTAAGTACACAATAGAGAATGTAGAGAGCAATGGTACTTGTGTGTGTAGAATGAATGACTTAATGACAATCTAAGAGAAAAATACATTATATAGTAGGTAACTTAGCATTTACACATTAGGCCCCTCTACATGGTACAACTTGATAAATTAAGCACTAACATTCTCCCCCTTTGTACCAATGTAGAGGCAAAGAGTTTAAGCATCCATCAGGAACACATGTCTCTTCCGAATTCCGAAAATGATCTCAAACCTCCGTAGTGCATGTCGGTACTCCTTCCGATAGGTAATGGCATCCAGGGTTTGTTTGATCAGCTTCTTCTCCTTGTCTTTAAGCTTCACCTCCTCGCTTGCATCCAATCGAAGTATGCTCTAAAGATGGACATGAATTATCTTAAAAGTCCCATCACTGAACTTGTTGGCTTCACATACTCTCATAAATCTCTTCTTTGAGTCTTGATTACTGTAAACAACCCCAAGTTCTGGTTTCTTCAGAACAGTATAAGCAGGAATACCTTGGATGTCTGACAGTCGTCGGTTTGGTGCTCTGAGGTTTACTCTAGCTTGGTGTGATTCCAAGGCCATTTGGAAATCCGTAAGATAAGAAAATTTTAGGATATTCCGCATAAACCTTTTCACACTTTGATAAGCGGCAGACCATTCTACTTTCTTTTCAGGAGCCCTTGCCATAATATCATATAGACATAGGAAGTCATCAAGCTTTAAGCTCTTGAAGTCTGCTTCTGAGAAGACGTATTCGGAGCCACCAGATCTTCTAACGGTGAACTGCGGGTACCAGACGTTGAGAAGCTTGCAAGATTCTATCTTCAGCACCTTCACAATGGCTTTATCTGACCTTACCACATCTGTACTCAGGTTTTCATTGTTCATAACATGTAAGAACTCGATCTTTTGAAGTGACGGCCAGTTCTCAACGCCGTATACCATTGCTAGATCGATCTTCTGGACGTCTTTCACAAACAAATCTTTCCTTATGCTCTGTTGATAAGGAATCAGGATACTTACCCTTTCACCTATAGCCACATACCCTGGATCAGCATCTATTACCTCCTGATAGAGTGCCATTTCAGCTTCGAGTAATGGATCTATGATCCTGCCATCGACATTCACTTGAACTATCGGAGCATTCTCTTAAACTACTGGAGCTTGAGGAGAGGAAGTACCTTCACCCGGAACATTCGGTGGTTGCGGTTGATTTGTATCATCTGGAGTGTCATTATCGGAATCCGAAGCAGACATAATAGCCCCTGATGTATCAAATAAGTCTTCTATCTCTTCTTTGATTTGCACAGTCATTTTCTCAGGTTCTTTCTCAGAATCTATGTAGATGTAATCAACAATCAAAGCATCTGCCATCCTTTCATCAGCTGTTCTATTGTCAACAACCGGAGGCTTTTCAACCCCAGTCATGACATCAGCTAGAACTACAGTGTCATCAACAACCTGGACCACATCAGTACCTGATCCACCTGCTCCCGTTTCCCCCTCGTTTGTTGAACCGCCAACATTTTCCGCAACTGCACCACTTGATTCACCAACCCTGGCTCTCTTCTCCCCCTGATGTTGATGAGGAGGATCCTGATCATCATGTCTTCGTTTGCTGGAAGCTTGAGCCTGAACTCCACACGCCTGTTCTACCACAACTAATCTCTTGGTATCCAGAAAGCATGGCCTGAGTCATTTCTTTCATGGTGTTGTTCAAGGTTTGGAAGTCATTGCTGGTGGGTATTTGGGTTTGAGGTTGGGTTTGTTGTTGGGTTTGTTGTCGGAGTAATCCAATAAGGTCAACTTCTTCAACAGTGGTTGTATCACTTTGTGTTAATAATCGGGCTAACAACTCAGATTTGAGTTGATCGGTGGGGATTTGGTGTAAAGGAACTGATGGTGGTGGTTGTAGGTCGGATTGAGTGTTGGATGGTTGATCCTGAGGAGTTGATGATGATTCAGCAATGCCTTTGCCCTTAATGGCTCTGCTCACTTCGTTTGCTAATCGGTCAACGGAATCTTGCATGGCCCGACGGTGTTGCTTGTAGGCATGATCGATAGCGCCTAAAGCAGACGCCAGTAGTGGAAGAGTAATAAAATGCGGATACGGGCCTAGCATTCGTACAACCTGCTCATGTGGAAAATTGGGAAATATGGAACTAACCGTCGGACCACTTAGGTAACCGGTTGAAGTAGCGGTTGTAGCAACCGTACTGCCTGTGTTCATAATTGGAGTGGTATTGACTATGATAGGACTTCCACCCAGTCCTCGTGGGGCACCAACAAATGGCGGCCGCACTCGGGGTGTTCCGGTTGGGGCACGAAAGCCCACAACTTGTTGTGATACTGACACACGTGGCCTAGGAAAAGATGTATGTCCAAATGGCTCTAGACTCAACGTGCTTGGAATAAAAGGCGGTGGTCGGGGCAGGAGCCTACCTTGTTCAATATCAGCAGACACCGAGTGTGTCGCCGATAGCGTTTGAGCTTTATCCCATGTGTGAAATGAAACACCGGCAAATTGAGATGTCGATGCGTGGCTGAGAGGGGCTGTGCTATGCATGGTTGGGTCCACCATGTCTTGTTCAATACGCAACGGCGACGAACGCTCGTTGGTAGTAGATGTGGCAACCCGGCTTGTGACAATTTAGGAAGGATCGGTAGTTAAAAATTTATCCGATCCTGTCACAGTCTCTCCCATTTCTTTTTCTCACATTCTCATGGCTCACTATATTAGTATTTTCTACTTCATCTCCCTCATTCCCCCTTATGTCATCAAAATCGTCGGAGAGTCCAAAGTTCCAGATGGAATCATCTTCGGAACTCTCATTGTGTCGACTCCGACCAATGTGTCTTGGAATAAGATCCGCATCAGGGTCAATATCTGGATCGGAGTCGGAATTACCATCATCAACTGGTCGTGGTTGGTCAGATGCTTCATCTTCGGATGAAGAAGCATCAGGGTCAAAATCGGGATCATCCTCTGAATCCATCGACACGTCGTCGAGGATTGAAATTCTTACAGTTCCGGTTGTGGATGCCTGACCAGCAGTCCTCGCCACCCCACTCTCTGTCTTAATGTTCTCCTCACCTCTTCCCGTTCAGGAACCCCAAGTTCCTGAACCTGCTCAACATTTATACCCTCACCGCCTAATTGGTTTGCACGTTGGGGAGGTCCCTCCGGTTCTGGCTAGACCACTAGTGCATTATCTATCCTATACTGCCTAACTACCTCAGACTGCTGGTTGGCATAGGCAAGTACGGGTTCTGGTATCACGGCGATGTGAGCGAAGGCATCGTGATCGGGCATCTTCAGAAAATGCATCTACTGTGTCGGGCCTTGTACATCATTAGGGCGTCTAGGTATTTCCTGGTTGCCCTCCATTATCTGGTGGATGATGATCTGGAAGAAGCGTTGATACGACACAAAGTTCCTGTTCTTGAACAACCTTGCTTTGTCCTCGACTAACTCTTGTAGCTCGTTCCAGATTAGGATTGCATAATCGATGGGTTGGTTGAAGGCAAAGGCGTGAAACATACGAAGAATGCCCAGGTTGCATTTGTCAAGACCAGTGTCTTTGGAGGTCATGCAACGGTTAAAGATGGAGCATAGGGTGTACCAGACTGGTGGTAGGTGTTTTCTTTGGAATTTGGAGGAGCTGGTAAGCCTGGCGTTAGGGGGGTCTTGGTATCCTAGGCTTCGGATATCGGTGAACGGTTGTTCTTCCATTACCATGTCCTCAAAGTTCGGGTTAAAGGGAAGATCTAAGGCTAGACGGAGTCGCTTAAGTGTAAGTCGAACATCGAAATGATCGACTCTTGCAGAGAAATGCGGACCTCGTCGGTGAGTTGGATGGTAACGTAGTGTGTGCCAAAATTGCTGCAGGTAAATAAGGGGCACAGTGACTACCTTTGTGAGCGATGTACGGAGAGGATGGCCGCGGATAATTTCCAATATGATGCGGTGGTCGAACGCCACGCTGAGATCTAGGTGATGGTTGTTGTCGTGAAGGGCAAGATAGAGACTACTCGGTAGTAGCTCCTCATCTAGATCTCGGGCGTTGACCGAAGGATGTGACGACCGGTGCGAGGGTATGACGGTGTTCTCGTAAGAGGAATGACCGTCATTGTGAGCCATCTGAACAGTGATCAAGTAATATAGGGCTTAGAGAGAGGATGCATTTTTTTAAAGAAATAAAAATAACCTAAGTATCAAGTTATCGCAACAAACACAAAATATTGTCGCAACATGTGATTTTATCGCAATGAAGAGCTTGCGAGGAATGGTTATCGCAACAAACGAGTTGCGATAAAGTCTTATCGCAATAGGTAGGTTGCGACAAGGATGAACTTCAAAGGGTTGCGACTACTATGAATTTGAAGAACATAGAGGGTTGCGACAACTATGAATTTGAAGAACATAGAGGCTTGCGATAACATTGAATACGAAGAACACCAAGTGGTGCGATAAAATTGAACACTAACTATTTTTCTAAGTCCTTAGGCCCAGTTTCTAAGTATTCGCACACAAATCAGTTTAGACCTAATCTATGATGCTCGCAACTAGCACAGAAGTATACCCTAACAATTTTGAACTACAAAAAGACATACACATATCGATTTCATAGCAGAATAGGAATAGGCAGTTAAGAGTTTTGATTCCTAAACCCTAAAATCAACATTTGAGCATGAATCTATGGATGAAAATGAATGAGAAATTAGAATATGTACCTCGATAGGAATCCGAACACTGTGGAGTCGATTGTAACTTCGAAAAGACACTTGAAAAATCGAGAGCAAATTGCAGTTCTTGAGAGTGAGTTGAGAGGGTTTTGAATGGTTTTGAAATGAGATAAAAAAAAATCAAACTCCTCGTATTTATAGATGGTTGAGATTTTTGACACGTGGCAACTGTTGATTGGTCCAAGGGTTTGACCGCCACAGTATCAGTTTATCGCAAGTACAAGGTTGCGATAAACTCAGATGTTATCGCAAGAGACTGGTTGCGACAACCCTTTCAGTGTTTAGCCGCAACAGGGAGTTGCGATGAACACTGTTCATCTCATTTTATCGCAACTAAGGGTTGCGATGAAGTAGGTTTTATCGCAAGTAAGGGGTTGCGATGAAATCCCTTCCATGTTTAATCGCAACAGAGGGTTGCGATGAAACACTGTTCATATCTTTATCGCAAGCAATGGGTTGCGATAAAGTGACATTTTCAGTAAAATTTTCAAAAATATTTTATCACATTGGAAGATGTCCAACTTCCAATTGATTAAACACTCAGGTTTTAAACACTGTTTTCACTCCTCCTTAAATGATGCAAGGATTTGAAAAGTTGTTTTCATCATTTAAGAGTTAGTGGTTAAAACAAATCAGAATACTTACCTTGTCTTCTTCAAGGCAACAGTCACATGGTATCCATACTTACATGATCTGGCAGTTATGCACACTCCCCCTAATTTTGTACATAAGATTTGTACTAAAACTCCCCCTGAAACCATGAACACACCTTTTTGCAGATACATGTATCATAACAAATCACAGATAAGACAATTAAAAGAAGAGAAAGAAATAACAAGTTGAATAAATATTTGTAATACAACTAAGATATGAAAATTAAATAACAGATATTGAGAATAGAATATGATGAAAATTTGAGTGTATCAATCTAGATATAATATCCATACTGAGATACAAATATTTCCATCTATTATATGATCAATATATGGAAGTTAAACTTTCATATTCAACATGTCGAGCTTGGATACTAGGAAATTAAAACGTTTTTCATCCAAGGCTTATGTAAAGAGATCGGCAAGCTGATACTCAGTTGTAACAAAATATAATTCAACTGTTCCTTTCTCAACGCGATCTTTTATGAAGTGATACTTTATGTCAATATGCTTGGTTTTGGTGTGCTGGACAGGGTTAACAGATATGGCAATAACACTCTTACTGTAACAGTAAATGGGGATCTTTTCATATTTAAACCCATAGTCTATGAGTTGGGTCTTCATCCACAATACTTGTGAACAACAGCTCGCCGCGGCTACATATTTTGCCTCCGCGGTTGATGTTGAAACACAATTCTGCTTTTTAGACGACCAACTCACGAGCTTGTCTCTCAAAAACTGGACGTGCCCCGAGGTGCTCTTCCTATCCAGCATGCTTCCTCCATGATCCGCGTTTGAATATGCAGTGAGTTCGAATCCGGTTCCCTTGGGATACCACAGTCCTAGATACGGTGTTCCCTTTAAGTACCGAAAGATTCTTTTGACAGCGTCGAGGTGTGATTCCTTGGGTTTGGCCTCAAATCTAGCACATAGACAAGTTGAAAACATTATATCTAGACGACTAGCGGTCAGATACATTAGAGACCCAATCATTCCTCTATAATTCTTGACATCAACATCAATACCGTCCGGATCTGGACCTATCTTAGATCCAGGAGCCATAGGCGTACCGATCGATGTACAATTTTCCATCTTGAATTTCTTCAAGATGTCAAACACATACTTCGATTGGTTGAGGAAGATACCAGTCGAGAATTGTTTGACTTGTAATCCGAGAAAGAAATTAATCTCTCCCATCATACTCATTTGAAACTGAGTCATCATAATGCCAGAAAACCAAGTACAAAGTCCAGGGTTAGTCGAACCAAAAATAATATCATCAACATAAATCTGAACTAAAAGAAATTCACCTTCCTCGTGCAGAGTAAACAAAGTTGTGTCGATTTTACCTTTTTGAAATCCAGCTTTTAGTCGAAAGGTAGATAAGACTTCATACCAGGCGCGTGGGGCTTGTTTGAGACCGTAAAGAGCTTTGTCAAGGATGTATACATAATCTGGTTTGTCTTTATCCACAAAGCCTTCCGGTTGAGACACGTACACCTCCTCCTTCAGAACACCATTCAAGAATGCGGTCTTCACGTCCATTTGATAGACGGTGAAGTTCTTGTAGGCGGCAAAAGACAGGAACATTCGAATTGCCTCAAGGCGAGCAACCGGTGCATACGTCTCGTCATAATCTATCCCCTACTGTTGCCTATACCCTTTCGCTACTAGTCTAGCTTTGTTTCGCACAATTATACCGTCTTCGTCTTTCTTGTTTTTCAGGACCCACTTGGTACCAATGACTGTTTTGCCCTTGGGTCTCGGAACTAATCTCCACACCTTCAAATCTTCAAACTGATTCAGCTCTTCTTGCATCGCAATTAACCAGTCAGGGTCTTCTAAGGCTTGTAGAACTGTTGATGGCTCAACTTAACTTAAGAAGAGTGCATATAACACTTCATTTGCAGATGCAGATCTTGTCTTCACTGGTTTAGATACTTCACCAATTACCTGATCAATTGAGTGACTGCATGTCTGTCAGGACCGATTCCAAACAAGAATAACTATACTTAGAAATCAGAAATAAAGAATCTTGCGGAATAGAACTTTAATTCAAATACACTCAATGAACAACTAATCAGAAAACACAATCTGTTTGTATTCAATGCTTCAACTTACAAGTTTACAACCAAACCTCAATCTTGTTGAACAGGCTCAACAAGACGACTTCTACTTCTCTAGAAATAGGGTTCTAAACCTTGAGGTTAATTCTCTCTAAAACAAAAACGAATTCTGATCAATCTCTTACGAATAGCTATCTATTAACATCTATTTATACTAAATAATTACAAGATAACTATCAAAACAAAATTGATCTTCAGAATATTCTTTCATGCTTATCTTCAATCATTCCATCTTTATCTCCAACATTCTCGCATTCTATAATAATGATCACCAGCAATATTAACATCGTTATGCACAAGCAGTACTAACATTGTTCCAGCAGCATTAACTTTTACTTGCAGTACTAACTTTGTTCCAGCAGCATTAACTTTTACTAGCAGTACTAACCTTGCTCTGGCAGTAGTATTGTTGTTCTGGCAGTACTAATGTTGTTCTGGCAGTACTAACGTTGTTCTGGCAGTACTAACCATACTTAGCAAATCTTCAGTTCCCAACAATCTCCCCCTAACTTGACTTTTTAGATTGAGAAGTCAAGTTCTTCAGATGATGCTTCCAAAACCTAATCATGAACACATAAATCAGGATTCAAACCCAGACTTTGATTGATAATCCTTCTCACCAAGTATCTTCCCATTACAGAATCCTTGTTGCAAGCCAACTTAGTATGTAGCATTCCATTCAACCTTTTCATGTTGTGCTTGTATGCAACATCCACCAAATAATACTCATGATATGTATGGTCAAGTGTGATGACATACACTCCACATTTTTCAATGAGCATCCAGTTGGTAATGGCTTGAAAATTTCTTTCTATCATATACTGAACTGCTTCTGGTTTGAACATTAGGCACAGGTATTCAAGAACCATTTTGGTGATAGACATCCCTTTTTCATTCAGCATATTCCCATACAGCTTCATTCCAACCTTGTACATCTCCTCTATGTCAGATCTAGAGCACATTCTGATAAGTCTTCCCCATGTAGAACAGACCTCAAACTTCCCATCTGCTCTTTTGACTCTAATGTACTCCTTTCTCTGATCTACCAAGGTATCCCAGAAGATGATCTCAGGAGGCATGGAAGATAATGGGTCAACTTTGATTGGATCAGTATCAACCATAGTGATATACATATCACATTGAGCATTACTTGGTTGACCTGATGGAGTTGCTACTTCTTCTTCAGCAATCTTTGTATCATCTTTCTTTTCTGGAACATCCTCTTCTTTTTCTTCTTCTACCACTGGTTCTACCCTAGGTTTCTTGACAACTTTCCTCTTGGTAGCTATAGACTTGGTTCTTGCTCTTTTCAGTGACACCAGCTTTTCACCCAGAGTTTCTTCTTGCTTTTTAGGAGTGTCATGTTTGGCTTTAATCAAAGCCTCTGCAACTTCAACTTCTTCCAAAGTAGGCTTTTTAGTTTCTGTTGCTTCCTTTTTTCTGCTGCTTCTTCCGTTTCTGATGCTTCTTTTGTTTATGCTGCTTCTTTTGTTTCTGCTGCTTCTTCCGTTTCTGCTGCTTCTTTTGTTTCTGCTTCTTTCTGAATTTCAGCAGCATTAACCATTTCTGCTGTTGGTTCAGTTTCTGCTTCTTTCTCAATTTCAGCAGCATTAACCTTTTCTGCTGCATGATCAGTTTCTGCTTCTTTTGCAGTTTCAGCAGCATTAACCGTTTCTGCTGCATGATCAGTTTCTGCTTCTTTTGCAATTTCAGCAGCATTAACCTTTTCTGCTGCATGATCAGTTTCTGCTTCTTTTGCAATTTCAGCAGCACACTCATTCTCCCCCTTTTCCTGTGCACTCTCCATGTTGACTTCAGCTTCTGACTCCCCCTTTTTGGGAGCATCATTGTTGGGGCTTCTTCTTTTAAGAACATACTGAGCTTTCTTCTTCCTGTGCATCAACTTTGTAATCAGCTTCTTATGCTTCTCAAGCTGTGTTTGTTGATATAGGACCACTTTCTTGAGTCCATCTATCTCCTTTTGCTGACGTACAACATCTGTGTTGATATTGGCAATGGTTTCCATCAATTCCTCATATGTATATCTATCCTCACCTTGTTTAGGAGTTTTTACTTCCTTTAAAGGATCACTGGAAATTTTAGTAGGAGTCTTTTGCCTAGCAAAAGCACTGCCTACCCCCGTGGTTTCTTGGCACCTGGGACCTCTGAATGATTTCTCATTCTGAGTTGCCGTGAGGAAGGTCTTAGGTATGTTACCACTGTCCTTCTCTGTGCTAGCAGAAGTAGTGGCAGCCTTGCTACTCACATGCTCAACCTTCTCCGTAGTGAGCACCTTCTTGGGGTTGGGAGACACCCCTGTGGTTTCCCTTTCGATATTCTCTGTTGGAGAATGCTCCAATAGAGGGCTTAAAGGCTTTGGGCTTGTAGGAGGTACATCAAGGGAAGGAGCCTTGTGTACCATTCTTCTTGTAAACTTTTTGGTTATTTGAGGAGTGGGTCTTTGAAGAATGGACTGAGGAATTTCTTTGGTGATTGAAGGTGGGGTTAGGCTATCAGTGGGTTGGTCTAATGAGGTCCTTGACCCTGATGCCATACCTTCTTGTGCGTGGGACACACCCATCATTGTAGAGAACAATGGAGTGTCAACTCCTTCCGAGTCCCTGGAAGTTCTTCTCATATTTGAGAAGACCTTTCCTTTAGGGGGTTTAGGTACATATACCTCAGAAAATTGAGGCAAATCCGTCAATTCCTGAGTAATCACTGCTTGGACAAACCTTGGGTACATATAAAAACGCTTTTTGGATTCCAGGTTTGACACAAGATCATTGAAAATCATTTGTGAAAAATTAAACTTCCTGGCAGTGGCCAAGCAGACCAGGGCATAAGCAATGGTACTGCTAAACTCACTCCATCCAGTAGTTTTCTTTGAAATGCAATGCATTAAGGTATGAACAAAGAATCGCCATTGTGTAGAAAATTTAGACTTGAAAAACTTAAAGATTCCAATGGGACCTTCATACCCCATTCGCGTTAAATTTGAGTATAGATCGTCATTAGGAATAGATGTCATACCTGAGGCATCATCCAATCGAAGAGTGATGCGAATAAGCTCCTCTGTAACATTCAAGGGTTTGTCACACACCCTTGTTTTTATGATTTTCTGCCCATCTTCAGACACCACGGTGGCATTATCCCAGAACTGCCTCTGATGCGCGATGTAGATTGTCGGGGTCACCGTTAGGGCATGGGAGATATGCGTGGACTTGAGGAAATCCACAATGTCGTGAAAACCTGCAGACTATTTTGGTTTCTGGAGCATGGCAATCTCGTTGTGTTCGTCGATAAACTCCATGGTACCTGAGGATTCTTGACAGAAAAACAGAGATTCTTGGGAGAGAATAGTTAGAAAGATAGAGAGATGAATAGAATTCAAAGAGACGTTATGAACTTTGGCGGGCTGAAAGAGGTATTTATAGCAGCAGTAGCCCTAATTTTCTTTTAAAGCAGTATTAACGACCCATGCAGTATTAAGTACGAAGCAGTATTAACTATGTACTAGCAGTAGTAACTATGCACTAGCAGTAGTAACTATGCACTGGCAGTAGTAACTATGTACTAGCAGTAGTAACTATCCACTGGCAGTAGTAACTATGCACTAGCAGTAGTAACTATCCTTGCACTTTTCAGCACTTGTCAATCTGAGTCATACAGAAGATTCTGAGAAAAAGAGTTAGTAGTACCAAATATAGAAAGAAATACAGGTATAAAAACTGAAAATCATGACTTTATTCAAGGTTGATCATGCCCACACTTGTTACCAAGAAAGTGAATCTACCCACATCAAAAGCTTTTGTGAATAGATCAGCAAACTGGTCATTGGTATGAACTTTAGCAACTTGAATTAATTTCTTTTCATTACAATCTCGAATAAAGTGATACCTGATCTCTATGTGCTTTGTTTTTGAGTGTTTGACAGGATTGTTAACAATGCTAATAGCACTGTTGTTGTCAATGAAGATTGGAGTGTGAAGAAATGTTACCCCATAGTCAAACATCTGATTCTGTATCCATAGAACCTGAGAGCAGCAGCTTGCAGCAGCTATATATTCAGCTTCTGTTGTAGATAAGGACACTGTGGTTTGTTTCTTACACTGCCAAGATACTAGTCTTGCACCCAAAAACTGACATCCACCTGAAGTAGACTTCTTATCCATGTTTGCTCCACCCAAGTCACTATCTGAGTATGCAAGTAGATCAAAGGATGATTCATAAGGATACCAGAGACCTAATCTAGGTTGCCCTCTTAGGTATCTAAATATCCTCTTGACTGCATGAAGATGTGATTGCTTTGGTGTAACTTGAAATCTGGCACATACACATACTGGAAACATAATATCTGGTCTAGAGGCTGTGAGATACATGAGTGATCCAATCATTGATCTGTAATGATGGACATCCACATCCTCCCCCTCAAGATCAGCATTGATCTGTTTGTGTGTCTCCATTGGTGTGCTTGCTGGCTTTGAGTCTGATAATCCAAACTTAATCAGGATGTCTTTCACATATTTGGATTGGCATATGAAAATCCCATCCTTCTTCTGTTTCACCTGAAGCCCAAGGAAGAAAGTAAGTTCACCCATGGAACTCATCTTGAAGCTCTTGTGCATTAACTCCTCAAAGTCTTTACACATGTTATCATTTGTGGATCCAAAGATAATGTCATCCACATAGATCTGAACAAGTAGGGTGTCCTTCTTTTTCCTTTTGATAAATAAGGTCTTATCAATGATTCCTCTTTCAAATTCATTTTTCAAGAGATAGGTAGACAAGGTGTCATACCATGCTCTTGGGGCTTGATGTAGACCATAAAGTGCCTTCTTTAACTTGTACACTCTGTCAGGATACAATGGATTCTCAAATCCAGGGGGTTGACAGACATATACTTCTTCATCTATAGTCCCATATAGAAAAGCACTTTTTACATCCATCTGGTAGACCTTGAACTTCATATATGAGGCATAGGCTAGAAACAACCTAATTGCCTCAATCCTTGCAACTGGAGCAAAGACTTCCTCATAGTCTATACCCTCTTCCTGAGTATACCCTTGTGCAACCAGCCTGGCTTTGTTCTTGATCACAATTCCTCTCTCATCCTTCTTATTCCTGAAAATCCACTTGGTGCCAATTGCCCTATGACCTTTTGGAAGGTCCACCAAGTTCCAAACATTCTGTAGCTTGAACTGTAGCAGCTCCTCTTGCATTGCTTCTATCCAACTTGGATCTTTCATAGCATCATAAGCCTTTTTGGGCTCAATTTGGGATATAAAGCAAGTGAGTACAGTATTAACTGTATTTTGCTGATCTTGTAGCTCTTGAAGTCTACTTTGATTCCTAGTCATCATGGGAGAAGCAATGTCTCCAATTACCAACTCAGGAGGATGATTTTTCTGAGTTCTTGATGGATGACCAGATTCCTCTTGTAAGATCACATCCAGATTTGACTCATTTAAGTCTGGATTTTCTTCAGCTTCTTCAGACACTTCAGACTCTCTGGAATTTGGACTTGAAGGCTGATTTTCCTCTATTCTTCTCTCTTCTTCATTCTGAATGGGTTCAGCTTCCTTTTCTTTTTCACAGACGTCAACAGGATCAATGGTAGGGAGTGGAAATATCACAGACTGAATTCTGTGATTTGATGGTGGTGCATCCCTTTGTCCTGCATTTACATCACTACTGATACCCAAAGAATTAGTGAGTGAATCAATGTCAAATAGCCAATCAGGACCTGAACCAATAGGATTTGGTGTGTTCTCATTGCATTTGACATTGTCACTTTCTTCAATTATTCTAGAAGAGGTATTAAACACTTTGTAAGCCTTACTCTGAGATGAGTAACCAACAAGAAAACCATCATCTGCTTTGCTATCAAACTTACCTAAGTGAGATTTGGTATTGAGAATTGTACAAGGACACCCAAATGGTTTGAAAAATCCAATAAATGGTTTCTTTTCTGAAAAAGCTCATAAGGTGTCTTGTTTTTAGGCTTTATGACTAAAACTATGTTTTGGACATAACAAGCAGTATTAACTGCTTCTGCCCAAAAAGTAGTGGGTAATTTTGAATCAGCTAACAGAGATCTAGCAGCCTCAATCAGTGTCCTATTCCTTCTCTCAGCAACACCATTCTGTTGTGGAGTCCTAGGAGCACTGTATTGTCTCTCAATTCCTTTTTCCTCACAAAAGGTGTTTAGATCAAGGTTTTTAAATTCAGTCCCATTATCTGATCTAATGACTTTCACTTTTTGATTTGATTGGTTTTCAATTCTAAGAATAAAAGATTTGATCAGTCCACTTGTCTCATCTTTAGTTCTCAGAAAATATACCCAAGTAAATCTAGAGTAATCATCAATAATAACTAAACAGTATGACTTCTTGCCAATGCTCATGACATTTGTAGGACCAAACAGATCCATATGCAACAACTGAAGAGGATTTGAGATAGTGTTTATCTCTTTGGACTTATGAGAAGTTTTGTGTTGTTTGCCTTTGAGACAAGCAACACAATGATCATCACATGAATAAACTTTTGATGGTAAACCCCTAACAAGATTATGTTTAACAAGTTTATTCATTGTTTTAAAATTCATGTGACACATCCTTCTGTGCCAAAGTGATGATTCATCCATTGAAGCTTTTGATACCAAACAGTTTAGGGATGAATCAGATGAAACACTTTCTAAATCTAAACAATACACATTATCCTTTCTAGGAGTTCTCAATAGTATCATGTTTTCATCAACTACTTTGAATCCAGGAGCAAGAATAATGCATTCAGAATCAGTAAATAATATACTATGTTTCTTGTCACAGACCTGTGATACACTTAACAGGTTGTATCTCAATTGCTCAACATAGTAAACATCCTCAAATGTCATCTTACCTTTTGATACATCACCTTTACCACTTATCTTACCTCCTGCAGGATTATTCCCAAAAGCAACATGTCCTCCATCAATTCTTTTGAAATTCTTGAGGCAGGCCATGTTACCTGTCATGTGCCTGGAGCAACCACTATCAACATGCCAGATGCTCTTCCCCTTGAGCTGTTGGTTGCCCTGCACATAAGATAAATCAATTAGTTTTTATTGGGAACCCAAGCCAAAGTGGTCTTGGGTCTCCCTTGCTCATCAAAGTACTTACATTCAGTCTGGATAAGTTTTTCAACCTGAGGAACTTCATTACTGGAGTACTTTGTTAAGATGATTGGTCTAGCAGCACAAACACTAGAAGCAGTATTATCTTTAGAAGAAGTACTAACAGTGTTAGCAGTACTAACACTGCTAGCAGCAGTATTGCTTCTAGAAGAAGTACTAACAGTGTTAATACTGCTAGCAGAAGTACTAACAGTGTTAATACTACTAGCAGCAGTATTATCTGAGGCAGCAGTACTAACATTAGTGCTTTTAGGAACCCACATTGTGACACATTCTTTTTCAGTCTTTTTCCTCATGTGGCTTTTTGATTTAGCTTGTTTCTTAGCCACATGGTTTCTTACAGCCTTCCTATAACCATTTGATTTTTGAAAAGTTCTTTGAAAGTTTATCCTTTGGTTAATAGGATTGAAATAACAGTGTTTGGCAAGGTGATTCAATTTGCCACAGATAAAACAAGGTTTTGGTCTGTTTATCCTTTGCAGATTAACTCCTTGTTTTTGAGCCCACTGATTATTCCAGTTTCTTTGATTTCCCCTCTTTTTATCATGTTTTTGGGGCTCATCCTTTTGAGAATTCTTGCAAGAACAATGTTCACAAGTATTGGAATTCACAACAGTGGTCTGTGTATAATGAACTCCTTTTCCTTTTTCAGATCTTTTCATCTCATTGTTCTTATCCCAGGGACTTCCACCTTCCTCATTAGTCTTGATGTAATTCTCTAAAGGGATCTCACCACTGACATTCTTGTTCTTTTTCTTAGACTCTTCTTTTTCAGTTTTATCCTCAACAACAACTTCATCTAATGGATCTACTTTAGTAGCTCCTTCAGGTAAGTCCTTCCTATCCATGGTTTCTAACAGGTCTGACCTAGGAGGGATGTATGTGTTGTTGTAGGGTGGGGGTGTGGCATTGTACCCTATGCCTGGTTTCATCTTACTGTGGATTTGAGCATTTATTATGGTGTCCATGACTTTAGAAGTACATGAAAACTTTTCAACATCAAGTTTTACTTTCTCAAGTTCTCCTTTTAATTTCTCACATTCCTCCCTAGACTCTTTCAGTTGGAACTCTAGACCATTCTTTTCCCACTTCCAGTAGTTTGTATCATATGAGTGTTGAAGTTCATTGGCTTGAAAAGCCTTAACTTGTTCTTCAAACCTCTCAACAATCACTACATAATCTCTTCTATCCTTTTCTAATCTCTTAAGGTCATCACACATTCCCTGGTTGTGATCTCTATACCTTTTCACAGTGTCTATACAAGCTTGAGAACAGAGATTAGATTTTACCTCAGTAGGAAGATCTGAGACTTCTGCCATGAGTGCATGATTCTGAATTGCCTCTTCTGCTTGATCACTCCAATCAAATCCCATTCCTTGTTGAGAAACAAGGGCTTGAACAGAGTTTCTGTTCTGGTTGAAGCTTCCAGTCTGAGCTTGTTGATGGTTGTTTTGAGATACTCCACCTCTGCATTCTCTGGCAAAGTGTCCCATCTTATGACACTTGTAGCATTCCACCTTAGACTTGTCAAACCCAGCACCATCTTCTCTTCTTTGGGAAAAGTTGTTTCTCCCAGTCCTCTTTATAAACTTCTTCACCCTCATAGAAAGCATAGCCATCTGCCACTTGATATCCATCTCCTCAAGATCATCAGCATTAATCTGTTCTAAGTCATCATTAATTAATGAGGAGTTAACATGACTAGAAAAGAAAGCTTCTAGTACAGAATCATTGGCCTTCTCCTGATTGACTCCTCCAGCAGTACTAACTGATTCAGGGTTATCAGTAGAATCAGTTGATGCTGATAGGAGTGCAGCATTATACACATATCCTGAGGGCTTCTTCTTGGCTTCAACCTCTGCTTCAAATACCCTAAGATCATTGTAAAGATCATCAAACTCTTTATCTTCTAACTGGTCATTCTGTCTGAAAGACACAGTATACATTGTCCATTCCTCACCTAATGATCTTAGAAACTTCCTGTTTACATCATCAGCCTCCATACGAACTCCAACTGTAGCCAATTCCCCAATCAACTTATTAAATCTATCAAAAGTTTGAGTCATAGACTCATTCTTTGTAGAAGTAAAGTTTTCATATTGTTGCTTAAGAATTGCCTTCTGGTTCCTCTTGGTGCTCTTGGTACCAGTGAATCTCTTTTCCAATGCATCCATAAAATCTGAGCATCAGTGCATTGATGAAACTGGTGCTGATACTCATTGGGAATGGCCAAAAGCAGAGTGCTTAAGGCTTTCATCTCTGTTTGTCTAACCTTTCTTTCTGCATCAGTCTTTGGAGGGGGTCTTTTGCCACCTGGTCCAACTTTTCCTTCAGCACATGGACCATTCTCTATAATATCCCAGATGGAATAATCAGTAAGCAAAATATACTGCTTGATTCTAATCTTCCACATGTCAAACTCATTAGGCCTGAGCATGGGAACCTTTGAAACAAGAGTACTGTTTGATTCAACTGTGTTGTCCATAATGATTGTAGATTTCTAAGAAACCAAGCTCTGATACCACTTGTCAGGACCGATTCCAAACAAGAATAACTATACTTAGAAATCAGAATTAAAGAATCTTGCGGAATAGAACTTTAATTCAAATACACTCAATGAACAACTAATCAGAAAACACAATCTGTTTGTATTCAATGCTTCAACTCACAAGTTTACAACCAAACCTCAATCTTGTTGAACAGGCTCAACAAGACGACTTCTACTTCTCTAGAAATAGGGTTCTAAACCTTGAGGTTAATTCACTCTAAAACAAAAACGAATTCTGATCAATCTCTTACGAATAGCTATCTATCAACATCTATTTATACTAAATAATTACAAGATAACTATCAAAACAAAATTGATCTTCAGAATATTCTTTCATGCTTATCTTCAATCATTCCATCTTTATCTCCAACATTCTCGCATTCCATAACAATGATCACCAGCAGTATTAACATCGTTATGCACAAGCAGTACTAACATTGTTCCAGCAGCATTAACTTTTACTTGCAGTACTAACTTTGTTCCAGCAGCATTAACTTTTACTAGCAGTACTAACCTTGCTCTGGCAGTAGTATTGTTGTTCTGGCAGTACTAATGTTGTTCTGGCAGTACTAATGTTGTTCTGGCAGTACTAACGTTGTTCTGGCAGTACTAACGTTGTTCTGGCAGTACTAACGTTGTTCTGGCAGTACTAACCATACTTAGCAAATCTTCAGTTCCCAACAATGTCCACTTTTTGGAGTATGGATGGAGAGAGATATCATCTTCATTGGGGTCTACTAGGGTAGGATCTTTGTCAAAGTTTAACTTGATCGTCAGTGTCGGTTCCGGTTGTGAGGCGGGTTGTTTGTCAGAATTGACAATCGGCACTGCCTCAGGAACTGATTCAGTTGATTTGTCTGGATTGTTCTCAGTACTATGATCATTGACATTCGAAGTTGTTCCAGATGAAAAAGCACCACTTGTAGATGCTTGTTGTCGTTCTTGTGTAGATGCCATGGTTGTGTTTCTTGGAGAAGTTGCAGGAGTAGTTGCACCAGTATTTGATGAAGTCAGCACTGGTGAAGGGCCTGACATTGTAGCCTGAACTGGTGGTGTATCAACTTGATTCCTGTTGTTTACAGATGAAGAAGGTTTATCACTACCAAAATAATCATCATAAAAATGTTCAAACAATATATCAAGTTCGTTAGGAGTAGAGTTAGAAGTGGAAGCTTGATCCTTGTTTGAAGTCCTAGTCATCATTGGACGTATTTGTCCAGATGCTAGTATTCCGGATATAGCGGGTTCTATACTGTTTTGCACAGAAACCATTTCTTCAGATTCGTCGAACTTGACATTTATGCTTTCCATCACAGTTCTGGAAGACTTGAGATAGACTCTGTATGCTTTTGATGTGAGCGAGTATCCGATAAAGACGCCTTCAATTCCCTTAGGACTGAATTTTTTTAAGTTGTCCTTATCGTTCAGCACGATACACCTGCATTCAAAGACACGAAAGTAGTGTATTATCGGTTTTCTATTGTTAATCAATTCATATAGAGTTTTACCAAACCGTCGATGGATACTTGAACGGTTTTGTGTATAACATGCCTTCGATACAGCTTCAGCTCACAGAAACAGAGGTAGATCAGCATAAGACAGCATCGTTCTGGCCGCTTCAACTAGTGTGCGGTTTCGTCTTTCAACGACTCCGTTCTGCTGAGGTGTTCTGGCCGCAGAATATTGATGAGTTATTCCTAATGACTTAAAGAAGTCATCAAGAGTCTTGTTTTTAAACTCTGTCCCGTTATCTGATCTGACGGTCTGAACTGATTGTTGACGATTCACTTGAAGCTGTTTGATTAATGAGAAGATCAAGCCAGGTGTTTCATCCTTTGATCGTAGAAACTTGACCCATGTGTATCTCGAATAATCATAGACGACGACTAACATGTATCGTTTGGCACTAATGCTCTGAGTCTTCATCGGACCGCAGAGATCCATATGAAGGATTTCCAAAGCTTTCTGTGTGCTAGGCTCAGGTTTCGGTGGGTGAGGAGCACGCTTCATCTTCCCCTTCTCACAAGCGGTACAGAAATTGTCTTTCTCAAACTTCAGAATTGGTAGACCTATGACTAAATCACCCAACGTCAGTTTTTGAATGTAACGGAAGTTTAGATGAGATAGTCGTCTATGCCACAACCAACTTTTCTCCAATGATGCTTTAGACATCAGACATACGTCATTCTTAGGCTTGAGTTTTGATAGGTCAATGGTGTAAAGATTGGACTTCCTCGAACCAACTAGAAGCTCATTTCCTTCGTCGGTCAGAACTGCACACCGGGTCTTCTTGAAATGGACTTCTAGATCTTTATCACAAAATTGACCTATGCTAAACAAATTGTGTTCTAAACCCTCGACGTAATTGACTTTATTAATCCTGACATTATCTTTGACGATATCTCCATAACCCAGAATTGGAGAATACTGATCATTTCCAAACTTAACCCTACCACCATACTTTTCCACATAATTAGCGAGCAGCTCCTTTCTTCTAGTCATGTGCTTTGAGCAACCTGAATCTAAGTACCAGACATGACTGGGCTGCAAAATGGAAATTAGATGGTTTTAGGTAACCATTTCCAAATGGGTCCTTTCTGATTAGTAGGTTTGGACTTGACATTATGATTTCTATAACCTATGTTAAAATAGTCGTTTGAATAAAACCAACGGTTATAGTCAGATTTGCAGATAAAATCATCCACACCACAAGAAGAACATCAAATTTGATCATGTGCTAAATTAATCAGTTGTCGCATTGAATAAACCTTGTATGGGATTACAAGTTTTTGTCTATTGCCAACACCATGATCACTAACATTTGAAACAAAATTGTTTTTCTTGGAATTTAAAACAGCGTGGGATGATTTTCTCTGGGCCACATCCTGTGTGGACTCCTTTATTTTCCACTCGATACGCGTATTGTTTCTCAAATAACGATCTGAAATACCAGAAAGATAGGAGTTGTAAGCATTGGAATACTGAGTATGAAAAGAATTATTTTGCTTCTTTCTTTTTGTTTTTCTTTTCTTCTTCTGTAATGATTGTTTCGATTTAGATTTTGAATAATAATCATCAGCAAAAGTTTTTTCAACAGATTTGGAAGATTCACCCTTAAAGAAATTCTTCTTAGGTGCGTCTTCTTTGATTATAAAATCATTGTGATCTGGAAGCTTTGCGTTAAAGTCAAACTGTACAGCAGGTTCTTGTGCTTGTTTATTCTTCCCATCACAAATGATCTAGATATCACAATCAGACTGACTGTCCAATGAAGTATGAAAGATACCATAAGACTTTGGAAAGAGAAATTCATTTTGTTCTTTTTCAAAACTTTTTCCTCTTCTGTATAAAAATGCATTTTAGGAGATACTTTAACAAATTGACTTTCCAAATCCCAAGATTCAGAATCATCTTGGTCATCAACTGTCAAACTCCTAAAAAACAGTATTTCCCATGAAAGCTTTGCATGAGGAAACATCTGAATCTGAAGATTGCTTTTCTTTTGGAACTTTTTCTTCAGATATTTCCTCAAGTTTTGTTTGCATTACTTTTAAACTTTCGGAAAACACTGTGATCATGACTTCCTTTGCGATCTCAAAAGCAAGATTTTCGTCATTTTTGACTTCCTCACTAATACTTTAATCTTGCTTTCGAGGTCCATTAGTTTCTGTTCAAGAATCATTGGTGGAAAATACCTTTTACCCTTAACAACTGGTTTTTCATTAGTTTCTTGTTGAGTATTTTCCATCTCCTCTGGTTCTTTAACAACATAACTCTCAAAATAGTCATTTGGCAAGGTTCTTTCGTTATCTAATGCCTTTGCATTATCAGGACCATACCAAAAAGGAAGCTGTATTTTTACAATGGTTTTTATTTTTATTTCTTCCTCAGCCACATAGTCATCACCATCCATTTTAAGCCATTTGATTTGATAGCTAGGGTGTGCTGAAATACAAAACAAATCAAATTCATAAAGAGTGGGGGGTTTTATTAAGGCATTCCTCAGGTAATGTGGATTGTCATACCCTATGCCCCACTTGGAATTGAAATACCGAAATTTACTCGACTTATTCATGTGAATTGTTTGTTCAGTTTGGCATGCTTTGTACAATTTGTCTTCCAAACTTTTGACATTATCGCTCAGCTCAGTGTTCCTATCTTTATAGGCATGAAGAAGATTTTCAAACTCATTCTTCTTTGCTTCCGAACTCGCTAACAGTTCTGATAATTCAGTTATTCTACTTTGGAAATATGCATGACCTACATCAAATTCAGTCTTTTTCTTTTCGAGTTTTTCAATGTGACTTCCTTGTTCTATCAGTCTTTCTCTTTGAGTGGAAATTCGTTTATCTGCTATTCTCAATTTATTTGTTAGATCCTCTAATTTCTTTTGTTGATATGCTTGTTGAGTAAAAAATGATTATAAAGATCGGAATGTACCTCATTTATCTCTGAAGTAGATTCTGACCCTTCCTCATTGGTGTTTCTCGTCATGAAGCACATCTTAGTTTGAGCAGCTGTCTCATCATCCGCTTCATCATCAGTTTGATCAAGCAAGTATTCCTCTTCAACCATCAATGTTATCCCTGATTCCTTCTGTTCAGCAAGCAACATCTTGTTCTTATAGTAACTGGAATCTCTGAATTTCGGCTTCCAACATTCCTTGGCAAAATGTCCAGTCTTTCCTCAGTTATAGCACTTTGGTTCTTCAGCCCTTTTCTCAAACACCTTTTTTCATTAGTCCTCTTGTCATCCCTCTTCTCATCAAACTTCTTTCTTGACTCGACATGCTCTTTGTGCTCATATTTCTTGGAACCTGATGCATATCTCTGATTATTAGAACCAGGCCTCTTCACAAACTATCTTTGAAAGGCTTTAGTCGGTGTATCATTGTTTGTTTCAGACTTTCAGCTTCTTCCAATCCATCTCCTTCATAATGTTCGTCATCCGACTCATTACCAACATTCTTTGCATATTTCTTGACGGATTTGGTAGATATCAACGCAAGTGGATCAATTTCTTCTTCCTTAACTTCTTTCTTCTCTTCCTTCTTCTCTTTCTTCTTTTTCTTATTCCTTTTCTCATCAGCATCATCCTCATCTTGTTTCAAGGTTTCATACATTTGTTGTAAAGGCAACTCAGCTAACCTAGCATTCTGTTTCATCCTGTGAGCATACTTCTTCCATTCAGGTTGAAGAACACTCAAGAATTTCACATTGTGCTCAATTATTTCCTTTTTAATGTTGTACCTATTCAGTATTGTGATGAAACGGTCGTAGGTATGATCAAGTGCCTCACCATCCTTTTGTTTGAAATTTCCGTACGTGTTTATGGCATTGGAGATTTTAATCTGATTTTCCACTTCAGATCCTTGATACAGTTTGATTAACTCATCAAACATAGATTTCCCAGAAATATCATTAGTCAAGGCTTGCATAACTAATGATTTTGCCGCTTTGTCTGCATTATAACGTTTCTTTTGATCAACATCATAATGTAATGGTTCAACATCAACCCATTCTGGAATTGGCTCACCATCAGCAGCTATTCCAGCTCTCTTTATCTTTTCCATTGGACCATTCTCAAGTGAATTAACAATGTAGTCCCCATTTTCTTGACGTTCAACGTAATCCATAAATTTGTCTCTCCATATCTTGAACTCCTTGGGAAAAAGGACAGGTGGTTTGTCCTTTGACCCAATAGTCAAAATGTCTCTCGCTGTCATATTTAGATTACTTGTTAATGATCGTTAAGTACCCCTTTGATCTGATTAGAATTAAATGGTTCGCACTGTTTTTGTCTCAACCCACTGTTTGTCTCAACTCAAATCTTCTCGCAACACAAAGTTTATCTCAACCCAATAATTGTCGCAACAGAAAGTTTGTCTCAACTCAAGTCTTATCGCAATACTTTGTCTCAACTAACACTTTGTCTCAACTCAATGTTATCGCAACAAAAGTTTATCGCAAGCAATTTTGTCGCAAACGAAGGTTTTGTCGCAACAAAGAAGTTGCGATGAACTTCAAGAAAGGTTTTATCGCAATAGAAGTTTGCGATAGAGTACTATTCAAACGGAGTAAGTTGCGATAAAACAAGGATTATCGCAAAGGGCAGTTGCGATAGTTACTGTTCACTTCGAAAAACTTGCTATAATAACGGCTTGTCGCAACGGAGGGTTGCGATATAATACTGTTCACTTCTGGAGGTTGCAATACTGAAGAACACTCAAGAACACTCAAGGTTGCGATATTTATGAATGTTCAAATGATCTTAAGTCGATTCTTCAAAAATGATCCAATTTGTCTGAAAATTGGTACGTAGCTTCGCAATGAGTTTCTGGACAACTTTAATTCTTCGAGTATCGTCCAAAACACAACAGAACAACGAATTTCAATCCAAAACAGTAGGTTTTTCTAAAAAGTCCAAAAATAGTATTTTGCACAAATTGAGTCTAATCCTGGTGAAATTGCGGAATAAAAACACTCAAGGATTGCTAGCGAATACTCCAAGATCAATTCTAATCCATTTGAAGCACTCAAATGGCTAAAATCGATAAGAAATGGATGAAAAATGAAGAACACTCAAATTTTGCAAAAACCCTCAAAATGCTAATATAATCTAAGTGATGTATTGTGCTCTAATACCAATTGTGATCCCAGAACAAGTAATTAATCCATTAATGCAATCAGATGGCCATCCATATATTGATCAATGTGAGCAAATCACTAAGTACACAATAGAGAATGTAGAGAGCAATTGTACTTGTGTGTGTGTACTAGTGTGTATAGAATGAATGACCTAATGACAATCTAAGAGAAAAATACATTATATAGTAGGTAACTTAGCATTTACACATTAGGCCCATCTACATTAGAATTATCCTCTCTATCCTTGGGGTAGAGAAAGGCGGAATCGATCCTCGAGGTTGTTTCCCTCAACGAGGCAAGGCGTAAGCCTCGAAGCGGTCTAAGGCATAAGCCTCGAGGCGGATTTATATATATACACCAAAATATGTATATATATCCTACACAAATATATATATATATATATACACACACACACATTTACATACTTTATATAATACTAAAATCATTGGATTAGGGGCATATTTTTGGCTCTCCGCCCAGGGCATCCAAAACCATTGGACCGGCCCTGCATGGGCCCCTTTGGTAGCCGGATCATAGACCTCCCAAAATAGTAGGGCCCGATCCTCCACGTCAAGGCCAACATCATCCACTTTCCTAGTTGCCTACATATGCCACCATCTCAGGTTTCAGTGTAACTGTTCTACCAACTTAAAACTAACTGAAACAAACCCAAACAACTAACTACTAGTTTAAATACAAATTACCAATAAACCCCTTAGTACATCAATAGAGAAAACTCTAAAGGATAACCTAATTCAAATGAGAGTAATCAAAGCCAACTCACCAACTCCTTAAACAGTGTAGTAAAGTTGTCATTACATACAACCACACACTTAAATAATTAATGTTTTACTAAGAAGAAAAGAGTAAATGAAATATATACAGACATAGAATAATTAATAACAAATACTAAAATCTTATACTTATGATAGATAATTATAAATAACAGACATGACATGGATTTACATATTAAGTACATTGTATGTTGGAGTTGATATGGTCAACCACGAAGCTGTTGGAATGAATAAAATCCATAGAGATCAAGGACTTCAGTTAGGGGCTGATTTAGTCTTTATTTATCCCTTATTTTGAGCATCATTCTGTTTTCTTTTCCCTGTTTTTAAATCCTTGCGTTGTTATTAATAAAATTAGAAGTTTGCTCCTGCAATTTATTGTGTATACATTCTGTGTGTTTTCAATATTTGGTATTAGAGCCATAACGAGGGGGGCTGAGTGTTTTCAAGCACAAAAGAAGAACATTGACAATATCATCATCAACTACAACATCATATAAGTTTGTGCAACCAGCAATACCGAAGTTCGATGGACAATTTGGCCATTGGTAAATGTTGATGGAGAACTTCTTATGAAGCAAGGAGATGTTGAACTCGGTAGTCGACGGAATTCCGCCAGCAGTAGGAGGAACAACAGCTGAAATCGAAGCTCAAAGGAAGAGTATTGACTATGCTAAATTGAAGGACCTGAGAGTCCGGAGACTATCCTTGACAAGAGCACTGTAAATTAAAGGCCATATGGAACTCGATGAAATAGAAGTATGAAGGATCCACAAAAGTTAAAAGAGCAAAACTTCAAGCTCTAAGGAAAGAGTACGAACCACTTTCCATGAAGGAAGGTGAAGGCAGATGGTGACACTGAGTTGCAAAAAGGGCGTAGTCTCTAAGATCCTTCATAACTTTGATTATGTGGTATAACCTTGATTATGTGGTATGTTCTATCATGGAATCTAATGATCTTGATACCATGACCATTGGTGAGTTTCATGGAAGTTTACTTGTACATGAGCAGAGACTTATTGGCCAACAAGAGGAAGAACATGTCTTAAAGGTTGCTGAGTTTAGTGCAAGTGGTCGAGGACGAGGAGGCTATCGTGGACGTGGAAGAGGACGAGGCAGGAGTCCAATCAAAAGGGGTCTGATTGAATGTTACAAATGCCACAATTCGGGCATACATCTAGCACTCACCTCCTCATAGTGTCGCTAGAACCATTTCCTAACCGGTACCTGATGCACATGCCGACAAATAAAAAGGTTAGGCTTAACGCCTAGTGAGTTCAAGAGTTTTAATCATGATTATATAAAACTGTTAAAAGGAAAGAGTGCAACTTTAATCACCAAAATGATTTACTTTAGATATGAAGACGACCTGATTTCCAATAACATGCATTTTAGGTGATGGAAACACCAATATAAATGTTTTCCCAACATGAAGTAAATTTAACGCCAAACTCACTCAAAACGAGAATAGAAATGAAGTTCCCCATTTATAAAAACGTGTATAAAACGTTATATCCCAAAACATCCAAGACACGGATGGGGCATATTACTCTACCAATGAATCCTGAAATAAATTCATAGACATAAAACGTCACCGAAAACATGGATAATAAAATTCAATACCCAAAACAATACCTTTCGATGACGGGGGAGACCCGTATCCATCAAGGTGACGAGAACACGTGAGTGGGGTCACCTATGATGTTATTGGATTACACCTCAAGTCTCGGTTTTAGTTCCCATGCCATAAAGAAATCACAACCTCAAACCATATACATGCCTTTATTGCCTACTTCGTCAAGTTACACAAGGACTTCAATGTCCCTTATTGCCTACTCGTTAGTGACCTACGATGGACAACAAAGTATGAGAATATAACCCATACGGTCCAAATCCTCGTGCACAAGGAGATAGACACCAAATAATACATAGCCCCGGAGTACAACTCATAACGTTCCTCTCCACAAAAGAAACGGGACAACAACAATGCCCGTGCGGGCATAAATTCCAAAGTGAGAATATCAAGACTTTCACTATTAAATATGACTGATTTACATGTCTATGGATCCAATGCATTACAATCTAAAAGTACATGACTCCACTTGAATGACACATACACACTCAAAACATGTACTCTCCAAATTAAACACAATAAATGTAACTCACTCCCAAATTTCCTTATTACATTATTAAAACTGGGCATATGTCCTCAAGACTCAATAAAGTCATAAGTCGAGTCACAAGCTCAACCAAAATCAATTGACCATTTATTAGAGGTCGTAAATGCAACGAAACACAAATAAACGCATGTTTATGTGAAACATGCTCCATAGTCATGAGTAACTCAACTCCACATTAGATTAAGCCAAATCATTTTCCCAAAGCGTCCGTCAAGAGTATTTATACCAAAAGATTTACCTACTAAAGATGAATCGTTGAAAAAACAATATTTAAGAGTTGTACATCAAAACCCAAAATGCATCTTTTCCCAAAACCAAAAAGGTTTAAACTTTATAAACTGTCCACAAGGTCAAGAATGACCAAAATCTAACGACCCACACTTTCGTATTTTCGAATGTTCTATAACATATATTATGCATATTTTTAACAAACACTAGAAATGTGATTTTACCAAATAATCACCTTTTTATGCATTAAATCGTCAAAACACTTTCATTTGTGATTCTTTTATCAAATCATCCAAAAGTCCCAAATGTGGGTGTTTTACAAGGTTTATAAAGTTAAACACTTTAAATAATCGAAACCCACCAAATAACCCAACATTTTGATAATTTTATGCAAAACACGTAAATACTTGGAAACGAAACATTTTTGGCATGTACAACGTTTTCACAAATCAACTTGAACTCACCTTGCTAGATTTAGGCTAAATCTAGATTTTTCCCCAATTTGAGCTCATTTGAAGAAACTTGAATCCTCAAGCCCAAATCTTCCAAAACCTAGATCCACAAGTTTCCAACCATAAATATTTATATCCAACCACTTAGAATCGTTCCCCAAACATTTTATATCAAAATTTCCATTTTGATCAAAACCCCAATTTTGGCCTAACTTCCCCAAAATCATCTAAACCAAAATTTGAGAAACATAAACACTAGGAAGTCATCAATGGAGCATTTATAACTCATATTAAAGTTTAGAAACTAGAAGGATGAACTCACCACTTGGGTTTTGACGAAAACATAGAAAAACCCAATTTTCTTGAAGATGAAGGTGATGATGATGGACTCTTGACCTTTGCTTCCACTCCACCACCAAATACTCTTGAATCTCCCCAAAACTAAGAATATATCCTTAAAAATCTCTCAAAAACGAAACCATGGCAACTTGAATCAACAAAATCGGATATGAAATGAGAGAGATATGAAGAAATGAATTTTTGGGGTAGAAAATCGTGTTTTTATGCACTCTGGCACCCGCGTGCGATTGTGATAGTGTCACAATCGCGGGCACTATAGCACAGATTGTACCGAAACAGTTTTGGCCAAAACTTCTTCGTTTTAGCTCCGGAAAGAACCGTTGGACTCGTATTTGAATTCTCCATCCAACAAGACCATAAAATCTAGGATTCAATCCAAATCCTATTTTTCATATTTATCTTAAAATATCAATATCTTCCAAAGATCGGGGTGTTACACCTGAGTGGGGATAAGCAATGGTTTTTTGCACTGGATGAGAGTTTTAAACACATTTTAAAGCTTGGAAATAATGCCAAGATGCCCGTCACGGGGAAAGGTAACATTAGACTTACGGTTGACGGTGCTTCACATGTTATTACTGATGTTTACTTTGTTCATGAATTAAAGAACAACTTAATCAGCCTTGCCAAGTTCAAGAGAAGGGGTTTCATTTCTCATCAAAGATGATACATGCAGTCTATATCACTCGAGGAAGGGCTTGATTATGAGATCCTTCATGGCAGCAAACATGATGTTTATGATTTTGGCCAGCCCTTCTTCAAGAGATCATGTATGTTTCAACACTACTACTGAAGACAATGCACTCTTGTGGCATCGCCGATTTGGGCATCTTAACTACAAGGGGCTTAGAAGATTGAAGCACGAGAAGATGGTGCTAGGACTCCCGGAAATCACACAACCAAAGAAGCTTTGTATGGAGTGTGTAACCGGAACACAACATAGAGAGAGTTTTCCTAAAAAGAGCTCATTGAGGGCAACTTAGAAACTCAAGTTGGTACATTCTGATTTGTGTGGACCTGTTACTCCTGTACAACCAGCGGAAAGAGGTATCTCATCTCATTTATAGATGATTTTACTCGTAAATGTTGGGTTTATTTCTTGTCTAAGAAATCACATGAGCTTGAAACCTTTAAGAAACCTTTAAGAAATTTAAAGCAGCGGTAGAAAGAGAAACTGGCCAATTGTTGAAATGCTTGAGGACCGATAGGGGCGGCGAGTTTTATTCAGCAAAATTTAAAGGGTTCTGTGAGATGCATGGAATCGGGAGACACTCACAGTTTCCTTCACACCACACGTAGCGGAAAGGAAAAAGCATAACATCCTTAGTATAGGACGGCGCATGCTAAATGGAAAGCATGTTCCGAAGATTTACTGGCCATAAGCTACTACCTGGTGCATTCATATCATCAACCGAAGTCCCACTGCGCGCTACACTCAATACTAAGACCCCCAAGGAAGCCTGGAGTGGACATAAGCCATCGTAAGTCCATTTAAATTTTTTGTATGTATTGCACATGCTCACATTCCACAGGAAAAAAAGGATGAACCTTGACAACACGAGTGTGAAATGTGTGATGTTCGGCATGAGTGTCGAGTCGAAAGCTTACAGATTGTACGATCCAATAGAGAATAGAATCATTGTGAGCAAAGATGTCATTTTCAAAGAAGATTCCAAATGGAATTGGAAGCACGAACCCAATAAACAAGTGTTGGAATTCAATGATGATGACACCTGCTCCAATAATGATGAAGATAATGAGACAATCGAAGAAGATCCTGATATTGAAGCAACCCAAGATGAAAATGATGCCGAGACAGCTCAAGATGGAGATGGTGCTGGCCAAATTCAAATTGAATCTCAGGTTTGACTGAAGGGAGAAACAGGCGATGTCAGTGTTCAAAAAGACGCGTCATGGCGTGCGCTATGGCGTAAGATGCGTCTCCGCCGTTACGAAATGGTCCATAATGTTTCTATATGGCATGGCTCACGCCATGGCGTCTTAAGGCGCCCCATGGCGCGAGTTTTTCTAAGACGTGACATTTTCACAATTTTTTTAAATTTTCTATTTTTTTATTTTTTTAATCTTTTGTGTTTTTACGTTTTTAACTTTATATTTTCCACGCTTTATAGATTTATCGAATCACGACACTCACAGTTTCAAAATTTCATAAACATTATGGAATTACGATTAAAACGAAGTTGTAAATTTACCTTTATAAGTTATATTTTAAATATTCAATCAAAAACTATTTTTATAATATTAATCTATATGTATGTTCTTGTCTAATATGAATGTATTTTTTAATATAATTATCTTACTAGAATAATATATGGATAACAAATATGTGTATATATAATTATATATTTGACATACAAATTTTGCCGCCTTATCACGCCTTGAAAAACGTCACATAAAGCATGAGACTTGACTTCGCCGCCATGCCACGCCTTACTCCATTTTGAACCTTGGGCGACGTCCAAGTTGTACATCAGAGAATGCGGAAGAGAACAACCACTACGTAATGTTTACTTCTGGTATGGATCCTTCCACATTCGAAGAGGCTGTAATCTGTGAAAAATGGAGGAAAGTTATGGATATAGAGATCGTGGTCATCAACAAAATGAAACATGGGAGCTATGTTCACTACCATAAGGAGTCAAACCTATCGGAGTCAAATGGTTATACAAAACCAAATTGGATGAAAACGGCGAGGTGGACAAGTGTACGACACGACTTGTGGCTAAAGGGTATGCTCAAAAGTTTGGAATAGACTGCACAAAAGTGTTTGCACTTGTGGCTAGGTGGGACACCATTAGAGCTATTGTAGCCTTAGAAACTCAAAAGAGCATGAAGATTCACCAACTCGATGTAAAAACTACATTTTTGAACGGGAAGCTTCATGAAACAGTTTATGTTGAGCAACCTCAAGGATATGAGAAGAAGGGAGCATAAGAGAAAGTGTATCAGCCGAAAAAGGCCTTATATGGCCTTAAACAAGCCCCTAAAGCCTGGTACAGTCGCATTGAATCCTACTTCATCAAGGATGGGTTTCAAAGGTGCCCGCACGAGCCTACGTTGTTTTTCAAAACCCGTAAGAATAATGATATTCTCATTGTGTCATTATATGTGGATGATCTGCTTGTTGCACGAAACAAGTTGGTACTAATTGAAGATTTTAAGTCATCCATGAAGACCAAGTTTGACATATCAGACTTAGGAGATATGAGATACTTTCTTAGAGTTGAAGTAAAGCAAGAATCAAGGTATCTCCATGCACCAGAAGAAATATGCACATGTTAGTCCTATTAATAACAAGCAACAATTCAATGGATCAAGAGATAGAGTAACAAGATGAGATTATAAGATGAATGTGTATTTTATTCATAATGGAAGAGACTACCTAGAGAGAGAATGGTTCTCTCTCTAGAACACACACTACACCATGATGTCTACATTGTTAAAATGTTCTCTTGCCCTAATTACACACACACATCCTATATATACTCACTTGTTAAACATTTAAGCCCAAGCCTATATTTCATAAACCCAAGCCCATATCTCCTATATCAACCTTTACAAAACTATCATATAATTAGGACATTTTGTGTCCTAACATTCTCCCCGTATAGTTTTGTAAAGGAATCACCCTTGTCAAAGATCTTCAAATCTTCAGTTCCTCTCCCCCTTGGTTTCTTTAGAAAACCATAGCGATGCAATTTTTCAAATTTAGTCTAGGGTCCCCCTTGAAATAAGCTCTTACTCTTTATATTTGAAACTTGAAAAAATTGGATTCGATGTGCGCCATAACCTCGACCGAGTGCACGAAAAACACTTTAAAATTTTGAAACTCTAGCTCGTACCGATAAGCCCACAAGAAAGATAACGAGCGAGTTCTTGCGTCACAAACCAAATTGCAATCTCAGTTTATAACACCAAATCCGTCGATGAACCACAAGTTGAATAGGAATTCGGCTTAAGAGCTTGGTTCGGATTTGCTCGAAGGAGGAAACATAATGAAGCACACACTACAAGGTAGGGGTTAGAAGAACTTCACAAGTAACATTGTTCATCAACTGTAGAAAAATGCTCATCTCCAAAATACTTCAGAACACTGAATGATGAAAATCTAGAAATAGCTAAATGATTATAAGCACTCAAAAGTCTAAACACAACCAAAGCACCAGAACAATGATTGCAAGCACTCACAATTCTGATTGATCAGGTTAGAAGAATGATCAATTAAGAGCAATCAAAGGTCTAACATCGTCAACAAAACTCCAGAATAATGATTGCAAATGCTCAAACGTCTAATCCAATCCAATCAAAGACTGAATTCCAACACCCACCTTCTGAAAATCTTCACAAACTTGAGCTCTTTTAAAGTTTGACAGTTGCTATAGGTATGTGACAAACTAAATATAAGAATGATGTCACACACGCTTTATGCTAAAATTCCATAAAAATACTGTTCACTTTATTTTATCGCACACCACCTATGCGATAAACTTGAATTTCTTTGATGCACGATAAAGATGAACATAGCCTTGTGCGATGACTTTGAACATATTGTTAGTCCCATTAACACAAGCAACAATTCAAGTAATCAATATAACAAGATGAGAATAAGAGGAAATATGGTGTATTATTGATATGTAAGAGAACTACCTAGAGAGAGAATGGTTCTCTCTCTAGAACACACACTATACCATGATGTCTACATTGAAAATGATCTCTTAACCCTAATTACACACACTAATCCTTATATACTCCCTTGTTAGTTTCTTAAGCCCAAGCCCATATTACAATAACCCAAACCCATATTACAATTATAACCCTTTACAAAACTATCTTATAAGGACATTTTGTGTCCTAACACCTTTATTGATTGTACCTGCTAGATATCGTAGGAGACGTTTAAGAGCCTCCATGTGTTCATTAGTGAGACAATGCGTTTATTGTGATAACCTGTTAACACTAAAAGCAACATCCGGACGAGTTAGTGATAAATATTGAAGGCTTCCAACAAGGGCCCGATATTCTGTTGGGTTGGCAAGAGGTGACCCGGAGTTAAGAGAGAGTGGTGGAGATGTGATCATAGGGGTGGGCATTGGTTTGGCTTCTTCCATGTGAGCTTTCTTTAGAATATGAAGAGTGTATTTTTGTTGGCTTAGGAAGAGACCACGAGGGTGAGGAATGACTTCAACACCTAGAAAGTAAGAGAGGTTGCCAAGGTCTTTAAGAGAGAATCGAGCGGAGAGTTTAGATAAAAAGGTGTCAATGAGATTTTTGTTGGAACCGGTGACAATGATATCATCATAAACAAGAAGACAGAGAACATGATGATTTTGACGAAGAATGAAAAGAGAAAAATCAGAGATCGCTGTAACAACCCGGTATCCCAAATACATACATAATATATATCAATTAACATGTCATACATAACGTCGTTACTTTCATAACAAAATACATAATAATTCATATTCAGTCCCAAAGTCTCAAAACTATACAATACAAAAGAAACGTGAACATATCCTAATCTTCGTCAGCTATCAACCGCCTCCTATGCTTTATTCTTCCCTTTGCTAATAAAAGATCCTTGACCTGGAATACATATTTTTGAAAACAAAATGAGGGTTAGACCAAAAGGTCTAGTGAGATAATCCCTGTCAGTTTAGAAATCCTTTTTATAAAATACACATATATCACACATAATTAAATACCAAGCAAGACTCGTGCATTGTGCTCAACTCCTCATCCTCTTTCTCATTCTCATTCCCATGGCCATATTAGTTGGTTGCGAGCCAACAACACCGTTGTACAACAACTACATCAAACACCTCCGCCGACTATAGTTTCGGCTAACGTATATTCGTGTAGTGTATTGCACAGATAAATACAATATATATATATATATATGTACCAATATATCATATTGTCATTTATAAACCTTTCATTACATTTCAATCACATATCCATCTCAATCATAACCACGTAATCACACCATATATCACGTATATATGTATCCCAGTTGAAAACGTTTTAAAAGTAAAACTCACCTGATTGCTTATCAAACACCCTATCAAGCCTTTCTCCAAAAGATTCAGTCTTTCAATCCAAATCCACAGAATCTGAAACAGATTAAATACAAATATCCCCTTACCAATAGAACACATTAAACATACCAGCAGGCTATGAACTCTAGATAAAACTATCTAACTCTCGCCATCAAAACGACTTAACAGCTATAGTTCCCGGACAACCCAAAACAACCCGGACAGCCCTACTTTTCTGGACAGCAAAGTAATCCGGACAACCTGAACTATCCGGACGGCACATTTAATCCGGATAACAGACATTCCGGACAACAAAGCAATCCGGATACCATCCGGTATCCCATTCCATCCGGAAACGTATAACAAAAGGAACTTACCCGGATACTTGACTAGTCCGGACACCATCAACAAAGATACCCGGACACTACCAACAAAAGTATTCGGACACATTCATTCTATCTGGAAACCACTGTCTGTTTATGCATTTTAAACCTTGAACTTCCCAACAATTCCCCAAACACCCCTAAACTTACAATTTACCTAAACTTACCCTAATATTCAACTTTAAAATTAACTAAACTTAACGGAAAGAAGATTTTAACTAACGAATTTACCCGGGGTATTACATCATCTCCCCCTTAAAAGAATTCTGTCCCGGAATTCGGTCAAGCGAAAAGGTACGGTTGCTTAGTTCTCACTTCTACCTTGAACTCAAACCGAGTCGTAGGAATTAACTGAATAGACACCCCACACCTATCTATATCTCTAACACAGATAAGCAACAAAAGAACGGAAATACTAATAATCGTTTTACACCGAAGTCATATAACACTTTAGCACGTATAGAGTTTATTAGAATCATACCTGTAACAGCATCAGGGCTTTCTTCTACCTCTTGTTCCGTCATCTGAAAAACACGACCTTGGATTCCAGGTAGTTCAAACCCTTGTACTCCTCCCGACCTACCACTCGTTGGTCTCACTGTCATATTACTTTGCTGTGCTTTCCACTGTGGACAATTAACCTGAATATGTTCAGGGGAGTTGCAAATGAAACAAAATGAGTTACCCGACAATCTCTCGCGATATGACCAGCCTTTCCACATTTGTAGCACTTTCGGGAATCACCATAGCAGTTTCCTTGATGAATAGGTCACATGTTGAACATGGTCTTCTTTCAACTGGCCTGAAAGGTGAATAACTATCAAACCTCTGGGATTCGTACTCCTCCAAATTGTACATTGTTTCTTCCAATTTTCTTTTTCCAGCACTCTTATCACTAGCGTCTCTTCCTCTATCCCGTTCCCCATTTTCCGCGGCATCTACTGCGGCTGAGAAGGTTTCCGGTCCCCTTGCAATCACTAAACTTCTGATTTCTGACTTTAACCCGAAGATAAACCTTTCCATCTTCAGCGCCTCTGTGGTAACATAGTACTCCGCAAAGCGAGAGTTCTCCAGAAAGCGAGCAGTGTAATCCCTAACCGATAAACTTCTCTGATGTAGGTTCATGAGTTCCTCTTCCAGCTGTCTAACTGCTGCTTGAGGACAAAACTGTTCTTTGAAAGCTGTTGTGAATTCGTCCCAAGTAAAAGTTGAGTACACATCAGATCCTCTAGAGGTAATATGAGCCTCCCACCAAAATAGAGCGTCTGCCTTCAACATCGCGGTTCCGTATAGCACTTTATCTTCTTCTGCACACTTGCTGGTCCTGAAGACATCTTCTATCTCTTTCAGCCACCTTATGGCCTTCACTTGATCTCTTTCTCCTGAATATGTCAGGGGTTTGCAATTTAAAAACATTTTATAGTCACACTTCCTTGGCACCGGTATGACAGTATGTGTAATGGGCATTTCGTCTTCCAGACTAGGATTTGGTATTCCAGTTTCAGTGTGACGAGTTCTGTCAAACATAGCTTGTATATTGGCTTGAAGTCTTCCCATTTCCGCAGTCAAATCATTTCGTGTAACAAATTCCGTACCTCGCCCCTGAACTTTGCCTCCAGTTCTGGCCCTACCTCTTTCTCCCCCTCGTCCCCTTGTCACAACTGTTGGATTTGTTCTATTAGGATTTCCTCCTCCCCGATTCGTTTGTCTAGTACCGCTTGCCATTTTGTAGATTCAAACAAGGTTAACATACACATAAGCACATACCCCATATAACAAGGTATTCCAGTTCAAACATATACCTGTAAGATCACAATTACACTGGCCAGGTGTAATCTGAAATTACCTTACATGATGTTCCTTCTACCTTTTTATATTTAAAATCCCAAGGTTCTACAATAATAGGGACATCCTACTTCACATGCAGTTTAAGTCTAGGTACATATACTAATACCTAAATCCCTTAAACTAGGGCTCTGATACCATCTGTAACAACCCGGTATCCCAAATACATACATAATATATATAAATTAACATGTCATACATAACGTCGTTACTTTCATAACAAAATACATAATAATTCATATTCAGTCCCAAAGTCTCAAAACTATACAATACAAAAGAAACGTGAACATATCCTAATCTTCGTCAGCTATCAAGCGCCTCCTATGCTTTATTCTTCCCTTTGCTAATAAAAGATCCTTGACCTGGAATACATATTTTCGAAAACAAAATGAGGGTTAGACCAAAAGGTCTAGTGAGATAATCCCTGGCAGTTTAGAAATCCTTTTTATAAAATACACATATATCACACATAATTAAATACCAAGTAAGACTCGTGCATTGTGCTCAACTCCTCATCCTCTTTCTCATTCTCATTCCCATGGCCATATTAGTTGGTTGCGAGCCAACAACACCGCTGTACAACAACTACAGCAAACACCTCCGCCGACTATAGTTTCGGCTAACGTATATTCGTGTAGTGTATTGCACAGATAAATACAATATATATATATGTACCAATATATCATATTGTCATTTATAAACCTTTCATTACATTTCAATCACATATCCATCTCAATCATAACCACGTAATCACACCATATATCACGTATATATGTATCCCAGTTGAAAACGTTTTAAAAGTAAAACTCACCTGATTGCTTATCAAACACCCTATCAAGCCTTTCTCCAAAAGATTCAGTCTTTCAATCCAAATCCACAGAATCTGAAACAGATTAAATACAAATATCCCCTTACCAATAGAACACATTAAACATACCAGCAGGCTATGAACTCTAGATAAAACTATCTAACTCTCGCCATCAAAACGACTTAACAACTATAGTTCCCGGACAGCCCAAAACAACCCGGACAGCCCTACTTTTCCGGACAGCAAAGTAATCCGGACAACCTGAACTATCCGGACAGCACATTTAATCCGGATAACAGACATTCCGGACAACAAAGCAATCCGGATACCATCCGGTATCCCATTCCATCCGGAAACGTATAACAAAAGGAACTTACCCGGATACTTGACTAGTCCGGACACCATCAACAAAGATACCCGGACACTACCAACAAAAGTATTCGGACACATTCATTCTATCTGGAAACCACTGTCTGTTTATGCATTTTCTACCCAGAATTCGGCCGAATCGACCCAAATCATGAAATCTATGATTCTACTCCGATAGGAACTATCTAATAGCAATTACCAACATAAAATGTAAAGGAAACATACCTTGAATCACTTCTAAGTACACCAATTGAAGCCTTAACTTCACTTTTCTTTCTTTTCTCCTTTTTGCCTCAAAACACACACACACAATGAAATCTGGATAATATCTGAGTTGTGAAATATCTGAGATGCTTAAGAGATAATATCCACCTATATCACCCATTTAAACCTTGAACTTCCCAACAATGCCCCAAACACCCCTAAACTTACAATTTACCCAAACTTACCCTAATATTCAACTTTAAAATTAACTAAACTTAACGGAAAGAAGATTTTAACTACCGAATTTACCCGGGGTATTACAATCACATTGACAAAATTAAGAGTAAGTAGATATTTTTTGAGCTCCGTGTACCATGCCCGAGGGGCTTGTTTCAATCCGTAGAGAGCTTTACGGAGCTTGAAAACATGATTGGGGCGGATTTTGTCAATGAAGTCAGGAGGTTGGGTCATATACACATCTTCCATTAGTGTACCTTGGAGAAATACGTTATTGACGTCAAGTTGGTAAAGAGACCAACCTAAAGCAACAGCCAAAGAGAGGATGACTCTGAAAGTAGTAGGTTTAATAACGGGGCTGAAGATTCATTATAGTCTAGACCGGGACATTGATGAAAACCTTTAGCCACTAGACGTGCTTTATAGCGTTCTATCGTGCCATTGGGGTTATATTTAGTTCGAAATACCCATTTACAACCGTCACGATTTTGAGAGGAAGATGGGGGACAAGATCCCAAGTATGATTGTGAATAAGTGCATCATACTCGATTTGCATGGCTTTTTTCTAAGGGGCAGATTGAAGATCTTGAGAGATTGTGGTAGGTTCAATAGATGCATTAGCAATTTGGATGGAAAGGTTGTATTTAGGGTTAGTTATTTGAATTTTGTTTTGGAGACGAGTGATGATTTTTCGAGATGGTTGGGGAGGTGGAGTGGTATTAGATAGAGGAAGAGGAGGGGAAGGAGGAGGAGGGGAAGGAAGAGGAGTGGTATTAGATGGTGGTGGAGGAGGGGGTGGGGGTGAGGTTGACTCTGAGATGGTGGTGACATCAAGTTAAGTAGGAGAAACGACAGGAAGACGCATTATGCACCATGTATCAATGTTAGGAGGTGGTGGGATAGAAGTTAAATTGCAAAAAGGGAATGTTTGTTCAACATACTTAACATGACGCAAGACATATATTTTGTGGGTTTTGGGATCAAGACAGTAGTAGGCACTTTGGGTGGAAGAGTATCCAACAAAGACACATGGTGTCGAGCGTTGATCGAGTTTATGTGAGGTATAAGGTCGTAGCCATGGGTAACATAGGCTGCCAAAGCTACGTAATTTCATGTTATTCGGAGTAAGATCGAAAATTTGTGAAAAGGGAGAGTGGTGCGCAAGAGTTGGAGTAGGTAATCTATTAATAAGATAAACGGTAGTTGAGAATGCTAATGACCAATATTTGAGGGGCATGAAGGCATGATGAAGAAGAGATAATCCTGTTTCGACAATATGTCTATGTCGACGCTCCGAATAGCCATTATGTTGAGGTGTGTGGGGAGGGGAAGTGAGGTGAGTAATGCCATGTATAGCAAGAAAAAGATTGAGTTTTTCATATTCTCCTCCATTATCAGAATAGAAAGTGATGATAGGATGATTGAAATATTTTTCAACTAGTGCTTTAAAACGAATGAAGACATCTATTGTGTCAGATTTATGATTAAGGGGATAGAGCCATACATACTTAGAATAGTGATCAACAAAGATGATGTAATATTTGTGACCGTTACAAGAGTAGATAGGAGAGGTCCATACGTCACTGTAAATAACATCTAATGGCCCTTTAGAGCTAATAGTAGATTTAGAGAATGGAAGTTTATGACTTTTATTGCAATCACATGCATTGCAATTTGAAGGAGAATTTGGAATAGAAATGTTAAACATATTACTAATTATCTTGAGAAGAGGAAAAGACGGGTGTCCTAATCTGTGATGCCAGTATAAGGTTGTAGATAAAGAAGTGAAGTTGATGGTTGGGCGGATAGGATGCCATTCATATATTCTAGATTTTGTTGGACCCTGAAGCAGTGTCACTCCTGTTTGTATGTCCTTCACAAGAAAAGATTTAGGTAAGAAAGTGGTAGAAGCGTTATTATCAAGACAAAATTGAGAGATGGAGATTATGTTTCTAGAAACGGAAGGAACATGGAGAACATTATTTAAGCGAAAAGAGTGAGAGGGTGTAAGAAGAGATGTGAAACCAATGTTTGATATGGGAAGTCCAGAGCCATCACCAATGACTAGTTCGTCATTGCCATCATAAGGAGCATGTAAAGAAAACATCTCTAAATTATTTGTAACGTGGTGGGAGGCACCGCTATCAAGTAACCACCCAGAGGTCGAAAAAGGGGCACTCACAGTATAGGCTCTTGGGTTGTGAATAGGTTGTTGATACCCTTTGATAGGTGGTAATGCTTGAGGAAATTATTGGTGGAAAATTGAGCATTGGGTGACATAATGTCCTTGCTCTTTTCACCATTGACAACGGCCTTGGTAGGGGCGGTTTTGCCTTGGTGAAGTGTGATTGTTGTGTTCGGTAGTAGTAGGGATGAAGAATTGATCACTAGAAGCCATTGAGATAAGAGGAAGAAAGGAAGAACGATATTAGGAGAATTGATCGATTAGAACTCTGATACCATATAGAAAATGATGGGAAAATGACTTGTATATTACAACATTGCTAACCCATATTTATACATACAAATATATGAAAGCAAATATTCTAGATGATTATAAAAGTAATTACAAGAATCAAATCAAGAGATATTGAAGCATAGATCAAGGGATGTGATATGGATGCATAGATCAAGGGATGTGATATGAAAGCATAGATCAAGTGATATGATATGGTGTATCATGATCACAATCTATCTTTATCATTTGCCACTGAGTTTGACCCATAGTCTTCAATCGTTAAGGTTTCCAAGATTTAAGATGGTTTGAAAATGAAGGTCGATGGTGATGATGCTTACTGTAATCTTGAAACGTTGTTTGGGGAGTCGTTAATAATGAAAAAGGAAATACAGGGAAAATGTAGAAAGACAAAAATACCCCTCATGTGAGGGGCACATGGTTGCACAGCTGACGGCAAGTTTTTGAACGGCGCCGTGAGTGAGAGGGACTGATTTGGGCTAAACAACACGACTTTTGGACCACAAGGGTACTTTTATCTTTCGAAGGACGAAACCAAAAAAATAGGCATTCTAAGGGACAAGAAGTGTTATTCACTCTTTAAATTATTAACTTTTTAAATAAGTTTCAGACAAATAAATAAATTCTACATGTTATTTTAATATATATAGTTATAATTTATATTAAAAGATATCAAACCAAAATATAATTTACAATTAGTTAGAATAAAGTTATATAATTGTCAAACTTGATGAAATATTTTGTTTTATACTACGCACCAACACCATGTAAAAAGTGTTGTTAGCTTGGAATGAGATGATGTGAAATTAATATTAATATTAATTAAACCACCATATATAATGGAAATCAAAACACTAATTATTTTGAAATTATAAAATTTAAACACATTAATTTTATGTGGTTGATTTTGATCATTGCTAATTGATGTCACATGAACTTTCTCGTTGTTACCACATTCAATAGACAAATGACAGTTGAAGCTCATAATGACATGACCGTTTCTCTCAACAATGCTGATCATCATAAAGACAACAACCACGTATTTAAGAGTTCAGTTACAAAATTAAAGGCCGATTATATAAAAACCTTAGGGAAGCCAAAAGGACACATCGAACAACAACAACTACAATCAGATAACAAAAAACACTCACAACCGTTTGCACGACATATACTCATTATTAATTTATTATCTACGACTCACTAGTTCATTTGTCTTTATTTTACATGTAATAACCCAAACCAAAAGTACAAGATGGAAGCTACTTCTTTAATTCATAACACCATAAACGGCTCAACATGGTCACAATATCCATATTTACAACAAAGGGTTCGCGGAATTAACCCTAAAAGCAACTGAGAAATCTAATTGGACATAAAAGGAAGCTCTTCTATACCATTCTAAACGCAAGCTCCGGCCCACGTCTTGCCAAATCTCTAAGCGTGCTCTCGACTACTGCTTACCTGAAAAGGTTTTGGTTTTGAAAAGCGAGGGTTAGACCATGAGGTCTAGTGAGTTCCCTTCACACCAAGTCACACCAGAATATCACAGTTTATAAAAATCAGTTATGAAAGCATTTATACCAATCATAACAAGCACACTAAGATGATATGCACACATTGACACATGCTACTGGCATACGCTATAGTCACACACACACACCGTGACAGCGCAATAAGGCACACGCACGCTATAGTCACACACACCGTGACAGCGCGATACGTCACACACACGCTATGGTCACACACACCGTGACAACGCGATAGGGCACACACCGCCCATATATGAAACGAATTCATATATTAAATTTTATGGGACACACCCCCATATCACATAAATGCCATAGCATGGTCACACACGTATAAGTCACACATATTGTCACACAATTTACCTTCTCTTTGAAATAGAAGCAGTTGAAAAGCACACAGTTACATAATAATCTTCAAACACATTTATTCTTCATTTTGAGATAAATACAGTCGAAATGCAAACAGTTAGAAAATAACCATTAAACACACTTGTTTAAAATTTAGGTTTAGAAAGACTCACCCGAGGTCCCGCTTAGGAATTTTTACTTGCACCTACAATTTTAAACCCATCACACATATCGGGTAAGCCACACTGGATCCTACTAAGCTTTACTAATTTGAAACGTCTCAGCCGGATAAACACCGGATCCACCATAATTAATTAAGTCCACTTCCACTATATTTCATTAAGTCCACTTCCAAATTTCTATATAATACTGGATCCCAATTTAATTTAGCCCATTAAATGACTTCTAAAATCTAAATTACACTAATTCAAAAACTACAATGACTAAGGAAATTAAAGTCTGAAATCTCATGGCCCACTTTACATTAAATTCTAATTGCTTTGAAAATCAATTTCGGTCCACTAACTATTGTTTCCGGATCTGCCCCAAATTCCAAGGCCCACACCGACAATCATGAATTGGTTTCAATTAAAGCCAAAATGGCCCACGGCCCACACACATACACCACACGGTCCATTTACCAAAATCAGAACGGCCCCCTTTTTTGCTATAACTCCATTTAAACTTACTGATTAAATTCTTAGATAAGAAAACCTTCAGACAATTCAATCAATCCAGTAGAAACTCTTCAATAAGGGATGGAATTGAGAATTACCTGCTACAATCGATGTAGAAACAGACTCAACCTCCACTTTCACTTTTAATTTAACGATTGAAGAACTTCCTCCTCCAGTTGTGTTCTTGCGACAAGCTTTTCTTTCCCTGCTCCTTTCTCTCAGCCGCAAACAAAATATGTTCCTAGGGTTTAGAGCCCAAAATGAGGGTTTTTATACCCTACTCCCATAATTACACTTTAGCCCCTCAACTTTTGGTTTCACTAGTCCTCCACAAAACTTTAAATTCTTATAATTAAATCCTGGTTATTACATCACATTACATTTATCAACGTTCAGTAATAGCAATCGTTGTTATTAAAAGGACGACTATTCTGATTGACGTCCATAGTGCACCGACGATTCTTCCGATCGTCTGCGGTTTTTTCCCTCGACGAAGGGTTTTCTGCGTCGCCAAATCTCTGTCTCTTTTAATTTTCCTTGTCAATTGTCTTGTTTATTTTATAGGATTGTTTATAGTTGATAAGGCTCCGCAATCCAAACCTTAGATCGTCTTTGATGCGATATTTGGCAGAAACACCACATAGCATTTTACTCGCGATTAAAATCAACTAGTTCTTCATATTCAAGCATTATACTCACGATTAATTAAGTGCAAAAATTGAAAATAAAGCTTAGACATGAAAATAAATCTACATTAAGAGATCTACTTATATATATGAGGTACAACATAGTCGTGTCCCTTTATGCACCACAGGTCCCGCAAATCTAAGAAAAAGGACGTCTGCAAGAATGAGAGAGGGAGAAAGGTGAAAGGAAAAGGTGGGGAAACTGTGATAATGTAAGGTAGAATGAGAATGATGGTTTGGAGACACTACAAAATAAATAACTTTTACCTACAAAATTTTTACCCAGAGAAATTTCCGTCGGTCACACAGAAAAACCCAATGATTTTGTAGAATTCGATGTTTTTCAAGAAATATACATGGATCACCCAGAGAATCCCTGGGTAATATGTCACTGATTTGCATTACCCACCAAATTTTCTGACGGTTTTGTGATGAATCAAGCTTTAGGGACAGATTTCACAGGGAAAAATTCGTAGGTAAAAGTCTTTTGTTTAGTAGTGAGAAGGTTTTGATGTTTGAGGAAGGGGTGGTAGTAGCTACAAAAGGAACATGGAAGCAACTCTTAAAATAGTGTGGTAAAGATGTCCTTAATATACACCCTCAATCAAGTATTAGAATCGTTGCTTAAGTAAAAAAATAGTAAATGGAATACATAAGAAAACTAGAATTGCTTATAACAAATATAAGAATCTTCTACTTTGCACATATAATCAATTAATCATACATATAGACATGGCATGCATTTACATATAAAGTACATTGTAAGATATCACAAACATGAAGTAATGAAATTAATATCATTTTGAAAATGTCTATTCATTCCTAAATCATCAACATGCATTTTGTACTTAGAACATTATGTCTTCCTTCCAATACTACTTGAACTATATTCTCCAAAAGTATCACTATTAGTTATAAAAGGAGCAGTATAAAGATCAACCTCTTCCCCTTCAATCATTAAGCTGCTCATTTCGTCGTACGTCATGTCTTTACAATCCCAAGGATGTTTACTAGACTTCCTCAATGCTTCAAGCTCCATTGTTACTTCTTTCATGCTAGGCCTTCTCTCACTTGCTATGTTAAGGCATCTACATGCCAGGTAACATGTTGCTTTTAGTTGCTCATCAGTTGCCTCGTTTACTACTTGATGTTCAAGAATGTCAAGCAATTGATTTTCCTTCACTGCATTCACAAAATATGTTGCGAGATTTCGTTCATCTAAGCATCTTTCAACGTTGATGGGCTTTTTGCCTGTTAAGAGTTCCGCAAGAACTACTCCAAAGCTATACACATCACTCTTATCTGTTAGTTGGCCTGTATGGAAATATTCGGGATCCAAGTACCCCAACGTCCCTTGAACTAACGTAGTGACTTGATCATGACCCAAGGGGACTAACCTTGAGGCACCAAAATCTGCAATTTTTGCAGTGTAATTGTCATCCAACAAGATATTAGTTGATTTCACATCTCTATGTATGATGGACATTCTAGCATCTGTGTGAAGATAAGCAAGTGCACCAGCTGATTCATGTGCTATCCTTAGACGATTATTCCATGACAATCTTCCTAACCCGCTTGTTTGATTATGAATATGACGACTAAGAGTGTCATTGGGGACGAATTCGTAAACTAGTAATGGGATATCGGTTTCCAAACAACATCCCAAAAGTTGCACAATGTTTTGGTGATTAATTTGTGTGAGAATCACCATTTCATTTATAAATTGCTCCCTTTGTCCTTGATCCAATCTTTGGGACTTCTTGATTGCTACGACACACTTATCGGGTAGAGTTCCCTTGTAGACAATGCCATTGCCTCCTTTGCCAAGAATCCTATCTTCCGCAAAATTTTCAGTAGCTGCTTCTAGCTCTTCAACTCGAAAAATTCTCATGGAACCGATACCAACACCACCCTTGTTTTTTAGTTTATCTTGCAATAGCACACCTCCATTTTGTTCGAAGAATTTTTCTCTTAGCTTAGCTAACTTCCTTTTCTTCGCCGCGAAGTATAACACCAATATTCCAATCAAAATGCCAGGAAATCCAAGCCCCAAACCTATATTTGATTATGGGAAAGTTGTCATTACATGAAATCCTTAGTTCTAAAGTTGTGTTTAAGTGAAGTGATTAGAAAACCAACAAGAAGAGGAAACATTTTTTGGAGTCAGGCAAAATAAACTAAAATAAAAGTGGTGTCATTACTAATAAAGAGGTGCAAATACTTGATTTGGAATATGATATGCAAAGCCAACTACATGTTTTGAAATGCCTTTCCAATGGAGCCAAAGAAAATTAAGAGGCATCTTGATATATAACCGGTTAAAATACTTTGTTACCAAACACTAAATGCTTAAGCACTTACCAGTTCACTTACTTTTTACTAACTTTACAGGGTGAGCATTGAAAGAAATGATAATCTTACATCGGTAAGAGAGGCATATATGACAAGGACCCAAAATATTACCCAGTTAGCTCTTACCAAGGTAAGAGACGCTTACCAGCAACATAATTACTACGCCATTTTGATAAATGATATTCTTAATTGATAAGGTAAGTGAGGGTGGTAATTTTTACCCCGTTTGCGTTGGTAAATGGATCTAAAAGATGAAAATTTAGAATAAGAAAAAAAGATAGACATGGTTGATAATATTATTTTTCTATGGGTCGATACCTTTTAGAGTCTTTCATTCGTGGTTCGAAGTTCATGGGTTTGATGAGGTGTTGGCGAAGGCTATGGGGGATTTCAACATCAACCAGCTTAACTTGTGTATTTCCTTTAAAGATAAATTGAAATTTGTCAAAGGCAAATTGCGTGAGTGGAATAAAATCAGCAAAGCCTCTCAAGGGCTTAGGAAGAAGCATCTTCTGGAAGATATTGCATCAGTTGACCTCAAAATGGATCAAGGGATTGCTTCCACTTTAGAGACCGAGCAACGTGGGGGTTGGTTGAAAGAATTGGCGGAGCTGGAAAATTTAGAGACAACGGATTTTGCTCAAAAAGCTAAGGTCCTTTGGGCGACAGATGGAGATGAGAACTCGAGATTTTTCCACGGAATGCTAAAACAAAAGAGGCGTACTCAAGCTATACAAGGAATCATGGAGGATGGTAGATGGTGTAAGGACCCAATAGAGGTAAAAAATGTATTTTTCAACTTCTTTAAGGAGAAGTTTTCAAGGTTCGTCCCTTCTAGCTCTTTGGTTGGGAGTTCCAGGCTTAAGCGCCTATCGGCTCATGATGCTGCCAAGTTGGAAGAATGGGTTTCAGTGGGTGAAATTAGGGAGGCAGTGTGGCAATGTGGGGGTGACAAATCCCCCGGTCCGGACGGATTCTCTTTCAAACTGGTAAAGAGGTATTGGCAGTTATTTGAAGCGGACATTAGAGGATTTGTTTTGGAGTTTTTCGAAAAAAAGGAAACTCCCAAATGGATGTAACACGTCGTTCATTACTCTCATCCCTAAGGTACACAATCCCTTGTTTGTTAAGGATTTCAGACCGATTTCGCTGATAGGCCTCCAATATAAAATTATTGCCAAAATCTTGGCAATCAGGTTAGCGAAGGTGGTGGGGAGTCTTGTCAGTAGTGAGCAGTCGGCTTTTGTGAAGGGTCGCCAGATCTTAGACGGTCCACTTATGGTGAGCGAGATTATAGACTGGTATAAGAAAAAAAAGAAACAGCTTATGATCTTCAAAGTAGATTTTGAAAAGGCGTATGACTCCTTGAGTTGGGATTATTTGGATTCCATTCTTGCTATGTTCGGTTTTGGAGTTAAATGGAGGAGTTGGATTTCTGAGTGTCTTTCTTCTGCTAGAGCTTCTGTACTGGTAAACGGTAGTCCTACTGAAGAGTTCCAGTTACGAAGGGGCCTAAGGCAAGGTGATCCTCTGTCTCCCTTCTTGTTCATTCTAGCTATAGAAGGTTTACACGTGGCCATTGAGGAAGCTGTTTCTACTCGCATGTTTATGGGAATTAGGATTGGGAATGTTGCTCTCCACATGTCTCATCTTTTTTATGCTGATGATGTCCTCTTTCTCACGGAGTGGAGTCAGCGAGATCTTCAAGGCATCTTAAAAGTTCTTGGTGATTTTTATAAATGCTCTGGGTTAAAGATTAACTGTCTTAAATCCAATGTGTTTGGAGTTGGAGTAGGGGGGAAGAGATTAGGAGTATGGCATCGAATTCTGGATGTGCTGCAGGTGTTTTTCCGTTCAAGTATTTGGGGTTGCCAATAGGTGAAAGTATGGCGAGAAAAGGGAACTCGGACTGGTTAGTGGTTAGGTTTAAAGCCAAGATGTCTTCCTGGAAGGCGCGCATGCTTTCTATCGGGGGGAGGCACACTTTGGTTAAAGCAGTTATGGGAAGTCTTGGGATTTACTTCTTGTCCTTATTTAAAGCCCCTGAAGGTGTTTTGAAGACTTTGGAATGCTTGCGGTCAAAATATTTTTGGGGGGCCGAGTTGGGTGAGAAGAAGATTACTTGGGTATGGTGGGATAGAATTTTGACAGAGTACGATAGAGGTGGTTTGGGGGTGGGATCTTTAGCAGGTTTCAACCGTGCCTTGCTATTGAAGTGGCGATGGAGATTTATTAATAATGGGAGTGATCTTTGGGCACGGGTAGTGAAGGCCGTTAATGGTGAAAGTGGAGGGTTCCTTGATAGAGACTCTGTTTGCAAAGGTAGAGGTGTTTGGTCTAGAATTGTGGCTGTGGTTGATCAAATGCATGACAGGAACATAATTGGTTACGATGCGTTAACCTATAGAGTTGGCATTGGTGATAAGATACGTTTTTGGGAGGATGTTTGGGTGGGCGATCATAAGCTTAGAGACCGGTACTGGCGCCTGTTTAGGTTGGACAATGAGAAGGGTTGTCGGGTTCAACATCGCTTCATTGATGGCAATTGGATTTGGCATTGGCGACGACAGTTAAGGGGAGGTGCTGAGGAGCAGGAGTTTTCGAACATGGTGGCTGAGTTAAGTCATATCGACTTTTTAGAGGGTCCGGATCGGGTATTGTGGTAGATTGATGCCATCGGGGATTTTTCGGTTTCAGTGACTCGAAAACATATTGATAACGTGACTCTCTTGGGTGGTGATCTAAAGACTAGATGGTGCAAGGGGGTGCCAAAGAAAGTGAATGTCTTTTTATGGAGAGCTAGTTTAGGAAGGTTGCCAACTCGCCTCAATTTGTCTAAAAGGGGTTTTGATTTGGACAGCATTGGTTGTGCCTCCTGTAATTCCAATGTTGAGTCAAAGAATCACGTTTTTTGCTCCTGTGAAGTGGCGGTGGAAGTGTGGAGGGCGATTCTAGGTTGGTGCGAGGTGGGCATGCCTAGAGTCCTCTCAATTTCGGAGTGGATGTCTTGGGTGGATGATGTGCACTTGGCAACTAGGCGCAAGGAAAGATTGGAGATTGTGGTGTTAGTGACCTGTTGGTTACTTTGGAAATATAGGAATGATGTGGTCTTTGGGTCGGGTAATATTAGGAAGTGCGAGCTTGTCGATTCTATTAAGGCGACTTCGTACCTTTGGTCTAAAAGTAGGATTAAAAAGTTTAATGTTTCTTGGCCAGATTGGCTTTTTAAACCGTTGTAGTTTTCCAAGTCTGTGCTTTTCTCGACTTGTGGTGTTTATAATACACAGCTGTTCCAAAAAAAATATCTAATTGATATATATATCGTTTTTAGATTATACAGAATGCAGTCATTCAATAAATTAGCTTAACATGGAATAAATATCATCATAGTAAGTTCGTGCAAGTTTTGCTGTTTAAATAATGAAATATCATACACGAAATTAAAGTCTCATTAGGAACATAATCCTTAAGACGAGTTTTCTTAAATATTTCACACTACAACAGAACATGCTATTAGGATGTTCAACCGTTGAATGTATTTGCACCTTTGATAAACATAAGTTTTTCGAACGAAGTTGGACAACACCAAATAAAATGTCATATTATCATTTTTATAACACTCTGAATATGTTTAGGATGTTTTTATAAACATTTTTTAAGAAATGTCTTTTAAAATAGCTAGTAATTATAACACTAATAAGCGTTTATGTGGGTATCACTACTAAACGAAAGACATTTACCTACGAAGTTTTTCCTAGGAAATCTGTTGCTAAAGGGTGATCCGTCACAAAATTGGTGTGTAAATTTTTGGTGGGTAATGCAAATCAGTAACAGATTACCCAGAAATTCTCGGGGTGATCCATGGGTATTTTCAGGACGATCCTGGATAATCACCGAACGGAATTCTCTGGGTAAATTTTGTGGATAAAAGTCATTTGTTTTGTAGTGTATGCGGGGTTTCAATTAATGGAAAGAATTGGCAAATGTTTACGAGACTAGAAGAAAAATACAAATTACCTAATGCGAGTTGAAGAACCGGAATTTTGCGATTACAACCATCTTTAATCTTGGCATCACCGGAATACCCTTGTTTGCATTTGCATGTGTAATTCCCGGGAGTATTAACACAAGTTCCATAACACGGAAACTTCTTCACATCTTTACACTCGTCGATATCTAGAAATAAAAGAGTATATCACATAACATTTATGGGCTAATAGTTCGGTTTAAACGATCAAATGGTCAAGCCGGTATCTTAAACCTCATACCAGACTAGACCGCACATTTTGCCCAAACCAGACCGAACCTCCAAACTGTCTAGATGGCCAAAACAGTTTGATTTTGTTGGCTTGACCGGTTATCACTATTCGGGTGTTTCTAAACACCCAAAGCTACTAGATATTAATGTCATTGTGTCGATAACATTAATCAATTTTATGTTTACTTATCTTGTCAATAATACAACAGGAGAAAAGGTGCAGCTATTTATACAATATTTAACACTTTTAGATATGACGTCTTTTTGTTTGGTCTTGGTCGTATAAAACACTCTATTATGACGCTTATTTATCTTAGGCGACTTATAAACTCAGTTTTGTTGTAGTGTATTCGATCCAGAGATAGGATTTGAGGAACTAATTGTGAAAAAGAAAAGATGACAATTTGCAATAAGTGTACGTAAAGCTTGGTAACTTAGATTAATTGTACCTTGGCAGCCAGGAGATAGATATGGATTTCCTTCATAGCCTTCATTACAGCTGCAACGGTACCCACCAGTTTCTCTTGTAGAATCAACACACTTACTATTTGATTGGCAAGCAAAACCATTTGTTGCTGTAGCTTCAGTGCAACTCAGATTACCAATTGCCCATTCAAGCACTATTGGAACATCATCTTCAATCCTTTTCCTCAACGATGTGTCGTTTAAATCTGTTGTACCATTGAACTTGAATGCATCCGGGTCGCCAACAAAGGCATAACTACAGGGATTTAAAGACTCCCTGCTGCTCATGCCGACTACTTCACCTAGCAAAGGCCGAGTTATACTATTGTTTATCCGATCAAGAGACCCATTGTTCGATAAGTTGGATGCTTGCAAGGCATAGAACTGAGTTTCAAAGTAGTTAATGTTTTCGGGTAATGATGTTTGACAACAAGCATGGCCTGAACACTCATCACCTAGAAAATTATTTTGCTTATAGCAAATCACCAAACAGCCTGTAGACTTGTTTTCTGATGTCACCCAAGCATATTCGTTGCAGCCGATGACTGTTAACTTGTTTATTTCCGAGATGGTGTAAGGAAAAATACTAAAATTTGGGGAAAAACTAAAGCCGCTTTGAATTTCGCCATCTGGAGTATAGCATCTGGTAAACACCATATTCGAAATCCGCACCGTGGAATCTGATATGTTTTTGATGGATGAATAATCTGCTTCTGAGAAAGACGCCTTTGGAGGGTTTGTCGAAGTGTTGCAGTAAACGTTAAAGCCAGGGTTTAGCGAACAATTTGAGTTATTGCCGATACCAAAAGGGTAGGGAACAATTACGTCTCCGCATTGGCTTTCGCAACCTGGCTTTGCTAAATTGGAAGACTTAATGAGGGTGTATGTTTCAGAGGTATTGGAGTTTGTATTAGATGTTGTAAATGAGAACATAAGAAGTAGTATCCACATTAGAACAAGCATTTTCATGGCTGTGTTTTGTGGCTTACAAGTACTGTAGAAGTATTTGAGGGGTTTTCTAGTTAACCTTATATATATAGGCCTTACTACATGATGATATGATATCTTTCCACGAAAATAACAACTATTTGATAACTAATTGCTTTTTATGGTGTAGCTTCTTGAGAAGGAAGAAATTAAGAAATTACACATTTTCTATATTTTGTTGAGTTTCTTTAGTCCAAACCATTAATTAACTCGAAAATCCCATAACTAATTACTCCCTACGTCACAAACTAAATGTCCACAACGAAAAATATACATATTTTTAGGAGCAGTTTTTAATTAACCAAAGTACAATTTTACCCTTAATTATAGAGATGGAAATTTTCTCCATCACATATATAATTAAGGGTATAATTGGGCAAAAAGTTGATTACCGGCAACCATAACCGGCCCCACACGGAACCTGCCTCCAAGGAAACCAATGTGAGAGGGCATTTTTTGGCTCACTCAGCGGCTGAGGCTAGTGGAGAGGCCTGTGATCGAACCCAGGACCTGTTATGTATTGGGCAAAGTCACCCCACCCCTTTGCCAACTGAGCTACACGCCAGAGGCGTAATTAATTATTAATTAAGGGTATAATAGGAAATTAGACAATTACTTTAGACGGTGGACACTTATTTTAGGACAAACTAAAATGGTAACGTAGACACTTGTTTGGGACGGAGGGAGTACTTTAAATACTATGTATAGTAGTCTGCATATAGAAGATACTCTTATGGTCTTTGTAGTACTTTATGTTCAGAATTTCTGATTTTTTTTGCAATCGGTAGTTATTAGTCTAAACGGTATCTACACAAATATCCAAACCTAGTAAACCATGATAATGGAATGCTTCTGTTTTGGTTTTTATTTGTCTTTCCAAAAACGAACTAAAACAAAATTGGTCATTTGATTGATCACGAACTGTCACGTTGTCTACCGCGTATAGAAAGTTCGTTAACGAATTTTTTGAAGTCGTCGCAAAAGTCTGGTCAAAACTACAAACTGAAAGAGATCCATGTTGAATTAATAATTTTATGGTCCAAGAGTGTTTTAGAAATGAAAACACTACGAACACATCCTCAAGCCAGGGATGTTATATATCTTTCATTCTGGGGACCACAAGCCAGGAAACTGTTGTCAGCCTACCGCTGTGTTTGAAGGACAACCATACATATGCTATCTTTGATGGTGTTGAAGTTGAATTATTAGACGCAACGAAACATATATTCTCGAGGGGAATACTTTTCAAACTTGCTTCCTCTTGAAGAAATTTAGTAAATTGTTACACATTCGTTATTAACATGGAGGGGTAAAAATTAGGGCTATAAACGAACCGAACGTTCAGCGAACCGTTCGTGAACTGTTCGGTGGGAAATTCGTTTGTGTTCGTTTATTTAATAAATGAACGAACATGAACAAGTTTTTTTGTTCGTTTAGTTAAATGAACGAACATGAACAACGATCTCGTTCGTTCATTTATGTTCGTTCGTTTATGTTCGTTTACGTTCGTTTATGCTTGTTTATACATAAACATATTTATATAATATGAAATTAATGTGTAAAATCATCAAGTAAATTGATCTTTTAGAATTTATTTTTCATAGCTCCTAAGTTAACCCGGTTTTTCATTTTGTTAAAATATTTTTTACGAACGAAATGATGAGTATGGTGGTTGTTTTTTGTTCATTTGAGTTCGTTCGTTTATGTTCATTTAACTCTTAATGAACGAACATAAACGAACATGAACAAACAAAAATTCTTAACGAACGAACATGAACACAAAAAATCTCGTTCGTTTGTTTGTTCGGTTAAGTTAAACGAACGAACATGAACAAGCCTCCGTTCGTGTTCGTTCGGTTCGTTTACAGCCCTAGTAAAAATATGTTATGGATCATAGCAACCAAGTTAATAATCCAAAACCAAACAATGCTAGAGGCGGAGATGAAGGATGTGGATGATCGAACAAATCAAATTCAACCAAAACCTAATTAAAAACACGGTTAACTATCGATACCGACAACACCAATTCGACGATGGATGATGATAAAGATGACATAGAGAATGAATACTAGAAGTGTGAAGAAAGACAAAGTTAAAAGCAAAACGAAGACGATGACAACATGAAGTGAAAACTAGGGCCTTCCGCCATGGGTTACCGCTAGAGCTCGCCCTCCCTTAAGGTAAATGTTTCAACCTCATCAAAGTTGAGAAGTGTGCTCAAGTAGTTGTTGTTTATAAATATTATATAATTACAAAAGACTGAATACAGTTAAAAGAGGGACTAAGACCGGAAGACTGAAGACATTGTTAAATTAAAAAGAGATGAAATCATGAAATCAAACGAAGTTTTCCATTGCATTACGACCAATTACTCAATCGGTATGAAGTACGAAACTGTAAAAGCAAAACGAAGACGATGTGTAGAATAAATTTTATGATAACGAATTGTTACGTTGTCATCCAATGGCCCGATCAATTCAAAATACAAAATTGTAGGAAAAAATGGATTTATTTAAAAAATGTCGGGTCGGGCCCTTAACCGGTCATGTATTTGATCGGACGATTGGGACCAAGACCAGCTTAACCGGTAACTCCACTTCCGGTCATTACACGGCCAAGTCATAACCCGTTAAGGACCCATATTTGAATCCAATACCGATCAAGGCAGTATTACTTTCAACCTAGGTAACAAAAACTTACTACTTTTCATTCTTGATAATTACATCATATCATTATTAAAACGTTGTTAGAAAAGCCTATGTCAAGAATTGCATATGCTTTGCAATTTTAATATTTCGTTATGCTTGTGTAGCCCAATAATTATTTATGTTCCCATGCTAACGAGTTGCCCTTTCAAATCTAATATGCGTAACAAAAAACTCATTTTCGTTAACGGGTCTCCAACTTCGATGTTTCGGCTCCGGAGAGGTCTCCGACAAGGGGATCCATTATCGCCTTTCCTTTTCATTATCGCTATAGAAGGTCTTCACACGCTCCTGATGGAGGCAAAATCAAAAAATAACGATAACGTTTCTCTAACTCATCTATTTTACGCAGATGACACGGTGTTTATAAACGAATGATCGGTGGAAAATGGGAGGAACATCCTTCGGATTTTGAGATGTTTCTACCTCACGTCGGGACTTCGTTTTAACATGTCAAAAAGTGAATTGTCCAGGGTCGGAGTAGGAGTAAACGTTATTCAAAGAGCTCTGGAGGAGCTTAGGTGCAAACCAGGTCAATTTCCAAATAAGTATCTCGGGGTTCCGATGGGTGCCAACACGACTAGGGTCAAAACATGGATGCCTATAATTGATAAATTCAAGAAAAGATTGTCCATATGGAAGATCAAGATGTTATCGATCGGTGGTCGACGGGTTCTCATAGTTATCGATCATTTAGAGAGACATAGAAGGCAGTTCTTTGGGGGTCGGAAGAAGATAACAGAAAGATTTCTTGGATGAGTTGGAAAACGGTGCTTAGAAATAAAGAGAATGGAGGCCTCAGAATTGGAAGTATAGTGGTTTCGAACATTGCTCTCCTCTTTAAATGGGCTTGGAGATATAAGAATGATTCTAACTCAATATGGGCGAAAGTAATTAAGGCTATATACGACAAAGACAGGGGGCTAAACATGGAGCACAGACGAACAAATAGTTATAGCCCATGAGAAAATGTGATTGCGATTGTCCATCATTTGAGAACGCTTATCATTAATTTTCACGATTTGTGTGTGAAACAGTTAGGGAACGGAATGCATACGGCTTTTCGGACGAATATTTGGAAAGGTTCTTGTCCTTTTGAAGTTCAACTTTCAAGACTTTTTGCTCTAGAAAATGTGAAGCACGCGTCGGTGTCAGATAGGATCAAACCCGAAAATTCATGGGCTTGGCGTACACCTATTTGAGACGGAAGTGAAGCTGAGGAATTTGACCAATTAAGAGAAGCTATTAAGGATTGCCGGCTGTCTAATAATCCGAGGTGGATTCTAGTCTCTAATGGTATGTTCTCGGTCGGTTCTTTGAGACATGTAATTGAAAATTCGTATCTAGGCGTGGGTGAAAAAGAAACGGTATGGAATACTCTATCTCCTCCTAAAGTGAACATCTTCATGTGGAGAGTTATGTTAAATAGATTTCCTACTCGAGTTAACCTCAACAAGTTGAAGATGGATATCGATACTATATTATGTCCCGTTTGCGGAGATACCCCAAAAACAATTGACCATGTGCTATTCGAATGTCCAGTGGCGATGGAGTTTGGAGATTCATCGAGAGACGGTGGATGATTTCATTTCTGATAACGCCGAATCTTGGCGTTATTTTCAGACTATAAGCCAATGAGAGTGGCTTGTTTTAAAGCAAATCGATGGTGTTTTCATTATTTTTCCAGTGAAGTTGCAGATATCCCAGAGGAAAGTCACACTCGAGAAACGGAGCAGAAAAGCATCATAAAAGACCCAAGTTGAAGCCCAACATCTAAGCCCAATACTCAAACCCGGCTGGAACAGGAGCACGCACAGCTTGCCTTGCGGCCTGAAGCCGCGAGCTAGCCCGCACAACCCTCTGTCCAGTATTTTAATCTTTGTGCAATTTTGGTTGGGGGCTATCTTGACATAGACAACCTAGGGCAAACGGACGGCGATTTTCAGAGGATAAAAGACGATTTTTGGCCAGAGATAGAGAGCCGATTGAAGGGGAACGCCACATCGTTAACGATTTGAGCCGAGATAAGGGAGTCAATCTGTACTACACCCACGTTTGAGAAAACATGTTTACCAGCAATGATTTCTGCTATGATTTCGTGTTCTTCTCCAACCCCAACATGAACTAACCTTTAGAAGTTGGGGGTTGGATTGATTATGGTTTAAACTTCTACGACATGTGACCAGAATGTATTTTTATTAGTTTTGAATCTATGAAGCATGTGATTTACATTTTTAATACATTTGTCGGATTGATCACCTATAAATGATTGCTTTGTTTCCAATTAAGTTCGACAGAACTAATTGCTAACCAGATCTGGTAATTACATGCCGAAGGTGAGATTCGGGTAAAGATAGCCGAATCACCCTTTGTCCTCTAAGATTCCAAACTTAATGTGTTCTGAGTCCATTGGTGGAGATCGAGAGATAAAACTCGTGGTTTCAAAATAAGATCCGTTGTTGCTTGAGAAAGAGCAACGATGAGTTTTCAAGAATTAGGTTTCATAAGGAAGAACCGGTAATAAATGTTCCGGGTATAGTGTTCATCGAAGGAAAATAACGATAGGATTTCCAACCCTCAACCCTTTTCTCTATCAAAAGTCTCTCTTAAGCTTTTTAGTCTTTTGTGTTTTCTTTATTTACAATTAAACACTTTCCAAACAACAAACGTCAATTTCGATCGCTCAGTTAATAGCGAGGATAGTGATTGTGATACTCAGTTCCTAGTTCCTTTGGTTCTATACTCGTACTTCCAGTACTTATTACTTGATTCGATCCGTACACTTGCGGTTAGATTAAAGGGGGAGTAAACCCACCTATCAAGTTTTTGGCGCCGTTGTCGGGGAACTAGTTTGCACTGATAGCACTACTAGCTATAAGCGCTATTACATTGAACATTTTTCTTTTCTTTTATTTTTATTTTCGTTATTATTCAGTTTATAGGTTACTAGTTTTCATCCTTTCACTTTCAGGTAGTGATTGGTTTATGTCAAGAGGAACCAGAGGAAAAGGTATAGAGCCTATTGACCTAGAGATCGAACACACAACTCGCCAATTAAGGAAAACAACAAAAGTCAGAAAACAACTAAACATGGGTGAAGAAATTCCGGTAAATCGGGACCCACCTCCTCCTCCGGAGAGAGTTCCTATGCGGTCTTTTTCCAACCCCAATGTGGCAGCCGTACGCTGAGGTGTGCAACCTCCCACAACGGCAGCAAATTATTTTGAGATAAAGTCGAGCACGATTGTTATGGTACAACATAATCAGTTTGGAGGAGCACCGACAGAAGATCCTCATGGACATCTCCGTACATTCGAGAGGATTTGCAATGCATTCAAGATCAATAGAGTATACGAGGATGCAATCAAACTGAGATTGTTCAACTTCTCACTGAAGGGAAGAGCACAAATATGGGAAGAAAGTCTACCAACAGATCAGATCAGAACCTGGCAAGACTTTAAGCTGCTTTTCTTCAGAAGTTCTTTCCACCAGGTAGGACAATCCAACTTATTGCTGACATCACCCATTTTGCTTAGTGGGATCATGAGACACTGTGCGAGGCATGGGAGAGATACAAGGACACGCTGAAAAAATGTCCTCATCATTGGTTACATGGCTGGGTCGTCATCTAGATTCTTTGGTGACCTTTACCCGCAGTTTAAGAATGATATCACGGCTGCAGCGGGTGGGGCTCTCGTGGATAAAACATACGAGGAAGCAATCGAGCTGATAAAAAATCTGGCCGAACACAGTTATGCCACTTCGAGATCAGCGGTTAGGAGAGTTGCGAGTGTGCATGAAAATGATGAGCTAAAGGCAATCAAAGCACAGTTAGCCGGCATCACTAATCAGTTGAAAGGACTTCCATTCAACCAACAGTCATGAATGAAGATGGTATTCCAGACTTGTTCCCTACATCAAACGAACCTGAACAATTTCAGTTCTTACAAAATCGGAACAACCGTCCAAGGAATGATCCATTCTCAAATACATGTAATGAAGGATGGAAGAGACATCCAAACTTCTCATGGACTCAAAAACAAGGCCAACCAAAAGAAACCATGGGACAACAACAACAACAACAATACGGTAACAATTCAAATTTTCATCCCAATCTCAATCCCAATCTAACAATGTTTATCGTCCCCAGGTTACAATGCAAGTAAATTTGAGGACGCACCGGAGAAGAAGCCCGGATTGGAAGACATGATGATGAAATTCATGTCGAAGATGGATAGCACGGTTGAAGGGGTTGCAAACACAGTAGGTACGGTAAAGGCAGCAACTGACCAGAACACGACTTCAATCACACTGCTTGAAAGCCAAGTGAGGCAAATATCTGAAGTGCTACAAAATCGAGCGCCCGGGAAATTTCGTAATCAACCCGATAGAAAACCAAGAGAGGGCTGTAAAGCTATTAATTTGATAAGTAGGAGAGAATTGATACGAGATCCTACACGAGATCCATTGCCGAAGGAATCTGACACGACAACACATGAAGTTAAGCCAATAGATGTCGAAGAGATAAAAATGAATGAATAAATGGAAATGGAGAGACCAGCCAACAAAGATGATAGTACAAAGCACAATATCATTCCAACGAAGCAAACGGTCAATCCTCCTGTGCCGAAAGTACCATATCCGAGCAGGCTTAAAACCCACAGGGATGATGTCAATTTTTCTAAATTTCTTAAAGTTTTTAAGAAATTGCATATTAACATCCCTTTTGCATATGCGTTGGCACAAATGCCCTCTTATGTGAAGTTCCTAAAAGATATCCTCTCTAACAAAAGGAAGATTGAGGAGCATGCGACAGTTGCATTCACTAAAGAGTGAAGTGCAATATCTCAGCACAAGCTTCCCCCGAAGCTTAAGGATCCAGGGAGTTTTACTATACCTGTTCATATAGGAAATTCTGAATTTAGTATAACTTTATGTGATCTTGGAGCAAGTATTAATCTAATGCCTCTGTCTATTTTCAAGAAACTCGAACTTGGAGAGGTGCAGCCAACTAACGTGACCTTGCAACTGGCAGACAGATCAATCAAGTACCCGCATGGAGTGATTGAAGACGTGTTGATCAAAGTGGATAAATTCTACTTCCCGGTCGACTTTGTGGTACTCGACATGGATGAAGACAAAGAGATCCCGTTGATACTTGGCCGACCATTTTTGGCTACGGGAGGAGCGCTGATTGATGTGAAAGGAGGAAAGCTGACATTGAGAGTTGGTGAAGAGGAGGCAGTTTTCAATGTGTTTCGGGCCACAAAGCAGAGTATAGAATCGAGTGAATGTTACCGAGTGGATGTCATTGAGTCAATACTTCAAGAGACTTATGGTCACAAGTGTCCGATGATCAGTTAATGAAGGCACTAACTGGGTCTGATGAGGATCCAGAGAGTGAAGAGGTGATGCAACTGAATGCATTACCAACATACAAAGGACCAAGAAGACCAGTTATCGAGGACTTAACACCAATACCTAAGTCTGAACCATCATCGACGTTACCTCCAAAGTTAGAACTGAAACCGTTGCCTGATCATCTCGAGTATGCATATTTGGGAGAAAAAGAAACATTACCGGTGATCATATCCTCTCACTTGAGCACATATAAGAAAGAGAAACTGCTAAGAGTCCTTCGAGAGCATCAGTCGGAAATTGGGTGGACCATTATAGACCTGAAGGAATTAAGTCCCATATTTTGCACCCATCGAATCAATCTTGAAGAGGGGCACCGCCCGATCGTGCAACACCAACGTCGACTCAACCCAAATATGAAGGAGGTAGTCCGAAAGGAGAATCTCAAACTCCTTGATGCTGGAATTAATTATCCAATACCTGATAGCCCATGGGTGAGCCCCGTTCAGGTGGTGCCGAAGAAAGGTGGCATCATTGTGGTCCGAAACAACCACAATGAACTGATTCCTTCCCGGACCGTTACGGGGTGGAGAGTCTGCATTGATTATAGAAAGTTGAATGATGCCACGTTGAAAGACCACTTTCCACTCCCGTTCATTGATCAAATGCTGGAAAGGTTAGCGGGATACGAGTACTACTGTTTTCTGGATGGGTATTCGGGGTACAATCAGATACCGATAGCCCCAGAAGATCGGGACAAAATGACTTTCACATGTTCGTATGGCACCTTTGCTTATCGGAGAATGCCTTTTGGATTGTGTAACGCTCCAGCAACCTTCCAGAGATGCATGATGGCGATCTTCTCGGACATGATCGAGAGAACGATAGAGATCTTCATGGACGAATTTTTAGTTTTTGGTCCCTCATTCGATACATATTTGACACACTTGGAAGCCGTATTACGGAGATGCAAGGAGATGAGTCTGGTTCTGATTGGGAGAAGTGCCACTTCATGGTGACTGAGGGAATAGTGTTGGGCTACAAGGTGTCAAAAGCGGGCATTGAGGTGGACAAGGCAAAGGTGGTAGTGATCGAGAATTTGTCGTACCCGGATTCTGTAAAGGGAGTTCAGAGTTTCTTGGGACACGCCGGGTTCTACCGGCGATTCATAAAAGATTTCTACCAAACCTCTATGCTTAAGGATGTCAAATTCGAATTCACTAACGATTGTATTATTCCTTTTGACAGGTTGAAGAAGGAATTGATTTCAGCACCAATCCTCACCGCACTCGATTGGAGCCTACCTTTTGTTCTTATGTGTGATGCAAGCGACACGACTGTGGGAGCAGTGCTGGGACAACGAAAAGACAAACGGCTCCACATAATCTACTATGCTAGCAAAACCCTCGACGATGCACAAGTCAACTACGCCACTACAGAGAAGGAGCTATTAGCTGTAGTCTATGCATGCGAGAAGTTCCGGTTGTATCTCATCGGGGCCAAGGTAACAGTATACACCGATCACTCTGCATTGAAGTACTTGATGACCAAGAAGGATGCAGAACCGAGACTTATCCGTTGGGTACTTCACTACTTCTACTCCAAGAATTCGATATGGAAAACTTGGATAAGAAGGGTTCAGAGAACACAGTGGCAGATCATCTTTCCAGACTTGAGGGGAGTGAAGATCAACGCACAGACAAGACCATCATCAATGACTCATTTCCAGACAAGCAACTTTTTAAGGTTAGTCATTCGGAACCATGGTTTGCTGACTTGGTGAATTTCCTGGTAGGCGGGGTGGTGCCATATAACATGAGTTCCTACCAAAAGAAGAAATTCTTTTCCGAAGCGAAAAGATACTATTGGGACGAGGCGCAAACTGTGTGATGACGGTATGATCCGAAAGTGTGTACCATATGAAGAAAAGGGCGACATTCTCACACATTGCCATACACTAGAATATGGGGGTCACTTCAGCATCGATAGAACCGTCGCAAAGATCTTACAGTCCGGGTTCTTTTGGTCTTCGATGTTCAAGGAAACGAGGGAGTTTATTTCCCGATGTAACCGTTGTCAGAGGGTCGGGAACATTACAAAGAAAGATGAGATGCCCATGAAGATCTTCATGGTGGTAGAGCTATTCGATGTGTGGGGGATAGACTTCATGGGACCGTTCCCGAACTCATTCCGTAATAAGTATATTCTGGTAGCTGTGGATTACGCGTCAAAGTGGGTGGATGCAATCGCGACCCCTACAAACGAATTGAAAGTGGTAATCAACTTTTTACAGAAGCACATCTTTTCACGCTTTGGAGTCTCAAGAGCACTAATCAATGATGGGGGTAGCCACTTCTGTAACCGGTACCTCGATGCAGTTCTGAAATAGTACTCCGTAAAGCACAAAGTGACCACACCTTATCACCCTCAGGCGAATGGGTTAGTCGAAGTGTCCAACCGGGAACTCAAGCAGATTCTTGAGAAGACGGTGAACGCATCTTGTAAGGATTGGTCGTCCAAACTGGACGACGCCCTTTGGGCCTACCAGACAGCATTCAAGACGCCACTCAGAACCACATCATATCGACTAGTATTCGGAAAATCATGCCACCTACCTGTAGAACTCGAGCATAGAGCGTACTAGGCGATAAAACTACTGAACATGGATTTGAAGGCAGTCGGGCAACGTCGGTTGTTACAACTGAATGAACTAGAAGAAATCCGTCAAGACGCCTTCGAAAATGCCGCCATCTACAAGGAACGTACCAAGCGGTTCCATGACAAGGGTCTTCATCTAAAGGTAATTCTTTCGGGCATGCAAGTTTAATTATTTAACTCTCGTCTTCGTCTTTTTCCAGGTAAGCTAAAGTCAAAATGGTCGGGGCCGTTCACCGTCAAGGAAGTTTATCCACATGAAGCGATCAAACTGCTCGGAAAAGACGGGGTGACTTTTAAAGTCAACGGTCAAAGAGTGAAGCCATACCACGGAGAAGAAATAGTGGTAGCCGACACCACGTTCCTAGAGGAGCCTACGGAATGATCACACGGGAAAGTTGTGTCACGATCTTAACTAAGGCGCTGGTGGGAGGCAACCCACCAAGGTTTGAACCTTGTTTTCCTTTTCAATATGTGTCTATTTTGTTCTCGTTCACGTAAAAAAAACGAAAATCAAAAAATCGGGGTGGAACAGTGAGTTGCGTGGGCTAGGGCGCGGTCTCAAGCTGCGGCCCAAGCCGCGCAAGATTCTGTTTCAGCTCGACAACAGTGAGTTGCGCGGGCAAGGGCACGGGCTCAAGCCGCGGTCCAAGCCGAGCAAGGCTCTGTTTGGCAAACCATCTTCCCCATACGGACGGGTACCCACGCGGCCTCAAGTCGCAAGCCAAGCCGCGCGGGTTGCTGTGTCTGCACAAAATGGAGCCCTAGCTAATTTTTTTTACCATATTTCATCATTTCTTCTCATTTCCTCACGAGTACTCTCTCTCTCTCTCTACACTTCCTTAAGGCTCATTCTCTCCCAAATTCAAGAGCAAACAAGGTATGTTTCTCAATCCTTCTACATTCTTTTCCATTTGCAGCTAGGTATGTGATTTTACTTTTCCGTAATTTTTTTGTTTCCCCCAGTTTCAAGTAATTTCCCCAATGCTTTGAGTTTTTGTGAATGTTTTCAATTGCTCTTTTATATGATACTTAGATTGTGAGTGCATACTTGTTTTGTGTTCTTAACACCACTTGAGTACTTTGTTCTTTTCATCCATTTTAGTAAATACATGCTTGTGAGGAATTGCTCATGAAAGTGCGTTATTGTGGATTTTTGGGAAATTACACTTTAGGATAGAAGTAAGGTTTGTGTTGTGCATAACTTTTGGGGACTTTGGGTTAAAGAAAATGTGTTATGGACTATACCTTACTTGCATTGCGTCGTTTTGGAATGTGTGGTGAAGCCTAAGGAAATTGTAGTGCATTGCTAGGGCTAACTAAACCTAGGCAAGAGCCTAGGTTTGGGGTGCCACATTTGTCCAACCTAGGCAAAAGCCTAGATTTAGGGTGCCACAGTTGTCCAACCTAAGCAAAAGCCTAGGTTTAGGGTGCCAAGGGTATTTTGACTAATTACGGGTTTAATTCTTGCAGAAAAATGAGGCACCACCCCAGCAAACAACTCAACTTCAACGACTACTATCGAATTCAGCGGCACATGAGGGATCAGTTGCAAAATGAGGAAGCACATGATAGGAAAGCAAGACGCGAGAAGATGCGGCTAAAGAATTGTGGGGTTTTTGCAGAGCGCGGTATCCTACTCGCCACATTACCAGCTGGTTCGCAATTACCCGACATTATCCACCAACAATCCTGGGAGCACTTCATCCGAACCCCAATCATGTACGATGAAGAGGCGGTGAAGACCTTTTACGCGAACATGCTCCCACCGGTCTACCATGAGCGATTTATGGTAAAAATGGGCGACAAGCTAGTCCAGATCTCTCCGGATGACATTTGCGGGTATTATCGAGCGCCACGCCGCCCGGAGCTAAGCATGAACTATGGGCTACCCGGGCATGACGCCTTTCGTGCCAAATTGAGCCCGGTCATCGCGGGTTCGCTGCGACGGAATGGTCACTTGGGATGGAACAAGACACATGAGCATATTCTGAATAGTGATCTGCACACCGACCTTGCTTTCCTCATGCTTTTTGTGAAGGCAAGCCTAAAGCCATCCTCTCACAACACCACCACTGACATCTAGATAGCGGAAGTCCTGTTCTCGCTCCAGCACAACCTCCCAATGGACATAGGACATATCATTTGGATGGAGTTACTCGATGCCGTTATATCTCTTGACGACATCCTACCTTTCCCATGCTTGATTACTCATTTTTGTAGGGAAGCCAACGTCCCAATTGGACGACTCACTGCTCCGATGAAGGACTTTTACAAGAAGCACTACCAGATACAAATCCGGGCGATGACTGATTTGGATGACAAACGACGAAAGGATCCGGAGTATTGGAGGAATGCACTTCCATCCCAAGAGAGAGACTCATCTAACAGTGAATCGGACGATCCAGATTTCGACCCAACTGAACCCCAGGAGGATCCGGAAGAGCACATAGGCGACACCCCCTTACATTCAGCGACTAGCCCAGCAGATGGAGCATGGTTTTAGAGTCATGACCCATCGATTGGATGATTTCTCCACACGGCTCACCCGAGCAGCATACCGGAGGCGACCGACTTATCCCGAGGCCGAAGGAGGGTGAGAGGTCGGTAATCGGGGGGGGGGATCATCCTCACAGCCCCACTAGTCATGGTTTGCAATTTCAGTCTTTGTTTCTGTTTCTCTGTTTTGATGTACTTTGTTGCTTTCCTTATATTCGGGATGAGTGTAATAACCGCATGATCGTACTTACACCGTTGTATCGCTCCAAATCGACAATCACGCATTGGGGACAATGTGTGAGTAAGGTTTAGGGTTGCCCAATTGGGCCTACTAATTGCACGTAGATTTTCCATTCTTTCGTAATGCTTAGATTATTTTAGCTATAATCTATGTGTTGAATGATTGAGACCGACCATTGGGGGGGGGGGGGGGGGAATCTTACGATAGCGATGTGACCAATGAGGGAATACCGGAGGGTGTAATCCCAGAACAAGCATTCAATAAACAATATGCTCAAGATTTCATCCCTCTATTCATAATAAGATCCCCAAGTACACAATGTTGTAGAGAAGAGAAAGTGCAAATACAGTACTTGTGTGTGTGGAATGGAATGACATAAATGAAATTACAAAGGGAAAAACCATTTATAGTTTGCAAATATTAAAGTTCTAAAATGGCCCCTCTACTTGGTACAAGGTGCTAAATAGAGCACTAACAATCTCCCCCTTTGTACCAAAGTAGAGGCAATAGAATTAGGCATTCACCGGGTTCACATACTTCTTCTGGATCCCAAAGATGATCTCAAATCTTCTCAACGCGTTACGGTACTATCTTCTATAAGTTATGGCATCCAGGACTTGTTTTATCAGCCGCTTCTCCTTTTCCTTAAGCTTTACCTCCCCACTTCCATCCAGTCTCAACTTGCTCTCTAGATTGACCTGAATCATCTTGAAAGTCCCATCACTGTATTTGTTTACTTCACAGATTCTCAGGAATCTTTTCTTCATCTCTTGATTGAAGTATACAACTCTGAGTTCAAGCTTATCGAGCACAGAGTAAACATGGATACCTTGAATATCTAGCAGTTGCTAGTTGGGTTTTCTGAGATTTACTCTGGATTGATGAGCTTCTAAGGCCATTTGGAAATCTGTAAGGTAAGAAAATTTAAGTATATTCCGCATGAACCTTTTGACACTCTGATAATCAGCAGACCATTCAATTGGCTTATCACGAATGCTAGCAAGGGAATGGTAGAGGCTAAGGAAATCATCCAGCTTCAAGCTCTTGAAGTCGGCTTCTGAAAAGACGTATTCAGTGCCATCAGATCTTTTAACAGTAAACTGAGGGTACCAAACGTTGAGTAGCCGGTATGACTCTATCTTCAAAACCTTCACAATTACTTTGTCAGACCTTACAACATCTGTCTTCAAGTCTTTGTTGTTCATTACATGCAGAAATTCGATTTTGTGAAGAGACGGTCGGTTCTCAATTCCGTACACCTTTTCCAAGTTGATCCTTTGAACGTCCTTCACAAACAAGTCTTTCCTTATGATTTCTTGGAATGGAATTAAAATTCTCACCCTTTCTCCAGTCGCGACATACCGTGGTTCAGTATCAATCACATCCTGATATAATCTAAGCTCTGCTTCTAGAATTGGATCTCTTATCCTGCCATAAGTATTTACTGGAACTTATTGAGCTAAAGAGCCTGTACCTTGATAACTCTGTTGTTGCGTTTGAAAAGTATCATCATCAGAATCAGATTCAATCACTTGAGCCCCGGTGGTGTCAAAAATGTCATCAATCTCTTCTTTGATCTGAACGGTTGTTGTCTTCGGCTCTTCTTCAAAATCAATATAAATATAGTCGTTCAGCATATCATCAGCCATCCTTTCCTCCTCAGTTCTATTGTCACCAACTTGAGGATTTTCAACCCTAGTTACGACATCAGCTAGAACGGTATCCTCATCAACTTGGACCACATCAGTTTCCTGTCCACTTGCCCTCTTTGCCCCCTCAGTTACTGCCTGATCTGATTCCCCGATATTTCAGCAACTGCACCACTTGACTCTCCAACTCTGGCTCTCTTCTCCCCCTCATGTTGATCAGGATCATCCTGATCATCATGTCTTCGTTTGTTGGAACCTTAAGCTTGAGTACCACAAGGTTTCTCTAACACTGTTATTCTATCAGATAGAGATTTATAACCTGCAACCATGGCTTGGGTCATCTCTTTGATTGAGGCTTAGAGGTTTTGAAAGTCAGCACTAGTGGGCAATTGGTGTTGGGCTTCAGATTGTCTTCGGAGTAAACCTACCAATTCTACCTCTTTGGTGGTATTGGTATCTCCTTAGGCAAGTAACCGGGCTAGGAGCTCAAACTTTAGCTCGTGGGTGGGAATGCTATGTAACGGTTGTGATGGTGGAGGTTGATATCTTGGTGGTGTACTGGATGGTTGATTTTGTGGAGTCGATGAAGATTCTGCTATCCCCTTCCCTTTAACTGCTCTGTTGACCTCTGTAGATAAGTTACTTACAACTTCTTTCACTAGTTACAACTTTGTGTGACCCTGTCTCAGTCTCTCCCATTTCTTTTCTCCCTTTCTCTCGACTCACATCAATATTTTCGACTTCCACTCCCTCATCCCTCCTTATGATTCCAATATCTCCGGAGAGTCCGATGTTCCAGGTGGAATCAGCATCGAAACTCTCTATTTGTTGTCTCAGACCGGCATGTTTTGGTATTAAGTGCGCATCGGGGTCGTGATCTGAGTCGGAATCTGAATTACCATCATCATCTTTTCTAGGTTGGGTTGATGCTTCATCTTCGGAGGTGGAAGCAGATGGTACATAATCAGCATCGTCGGCAGAATCCAATGACACATCATCATCAAAAATTTGGACTCTTGTAGCTTTTGATGTAGATGCCTGACCAGCAGTCCTCGCCACATTACCCCCTCTCTTTCTTTCTATTCTCCTCACTTCTCCCTGTTCATGAACCCTATGTTCCTGAACCTGCTCGACTCTATTACCCTCACCGCCTAGTTGGTTGGCACTGTGGGTAGATCTCTCCGGTTCTGGCTGGACCATCAGTGCATTATCTATTCTATACTATCTAACTACCTCGGACTGTTGGTCGACATAGGCTAGCACGTCTTTTGGTATGACTGCGATGTGGGCAAAATTGATTGGAGCGGGCATCTTTAGAAAGTGCATCCATTGGCTCGGGCCTTGGACTGCATTTGGTCGTCTGGGGATCTCCTGGTTGTCTTCCATGATCTGGTGAATTATTATTTGCAAAAACCTCAGATATGGCATGAAGTGACGATTCTTGATCGGCCTAGTCTTGTCCTCGACTATCTCGATGAGCTCGTTCCATAGGATAATGGCAAAGTCGATTCGGCGGTTGAAAGCGACTGCATGGAATAGCCTGAGAGTGGCTAAGTTGCACTTGTCAAGCCCAGTGTGTTTCAAGGTCATGCAACGATTGATCACAGAACATAGAGTGTACCAAACTCTTGGTAGAAATTTTTGCTTGAATTTGGACGAACTGGTAAGAACTGGGTTGTTCGGGTCTTAATATCCCAAACTGCGAATATCGGCAAAGAGTTGTTCCTCGGGAACCATGTCTTAAAAATCAGTGTTGTAAGGTAGGTATAAGGCTCGTCGAAGTCGTTTCAAGGTAAGTCGAACATCGAAATGATCGACATTGGCAGAGAAATGTTGGCCTCGTCTGTGTACTGGGTGAAATTGCAGTGTATGCAAAAACTGCTGAAGGTAGATCACTGGTACGGTGACGAACTTGGTCAGTGCAGTGCGAAGTGGATGACCGCGAATAATCTCCAGTATTATGCGGTACTCGAAATCCACACTGAGATCCAAGTGGTGGTTGTTGTCCAATAGAGCAAGATGAAGACTCCTTGGTAAGAGTTCTTCGTCCAAGTCACGGCTTTCACCGACGGATGCGAGGATCGGTGAGACGGAATGACCATGTTCTCATCAGAAGAGTGACCATCATGTTGTCTAACATTTGCCATCTGGTGTCGAATAGAATCAGTATAGTGCCAAAAATGGATTTTCATGAAAAATTTGTCGAAAAATATCCTAAGTACTGGTTTTATCGCAATACACCTCAAAATGATATCGCAAGTCACTTTTTGTCGCAAGGTAAAGGTTGCGATGAACGGTTATCGCAAGACATACGCTGCGATAAAAAATTATCGCAAGACGTATGTTACGATAAAGATGAATTCCTTTGAGTTGCGATAATGATGAACATGAAGAACACTGTGTGTTGCGATAAACTTGAACACGAAACTAATCCTAAGTGTTCAAGCCTAGAAACTAAATTTTTGAACAAAACCAAGTTTAATCTTACTCTACTAGGTTCGCAATGCATACAGGAGATAAACCTAAGCAATATTTACATGTAACAAACCCAAATACTTCGATTTAAGATAAGAATAGGTAAGGACTCATATGAGTTTGACCCTAAAACCCTAAAAAATCAACTGTAGAGCATGATTCAACAGTTAAAACACTGAAATAAGAGTATAAAACTAACCTCGATGATGTTCTGAAGTGAATGAATTCGACTAGAACAAGAATATCTCGAAGAATTTGTAGAAATCGAACTGGATACTTGAGAGAGTTTGTAGAAATCGAACTGAACACACCTTATGCAGACACATGTAACATATATAATCTCAAATACAACATTAAAGGAAAAGAAAAATAACAAGTTGAACAAACATTTGAAAAAACAACCAAGTCATGAAAATTTAAATAACATATATTGAGAATAGAATATGATGAAAATTTGAGTGTATCAATCTAGATACACTATCTAGATTGAGATACAAATATTTCCATCTATTATATGATCAATATAAGAAAGTTAAACTTTCATGTTCAACATGCCAAGCTTGGATACTAAGAAATTAAAGCGTTTTTCATCCAAGGCTTTTGTGAAAAGATCGGCAAGTTGATACTCAGTTGTAACAAAGTATAATTCAATTGTTCCTTTCTCAACATGATCTTTAATAAATTGATACCTGATGTCGATATGTTTAGTCTTGGTGTGTTTGACAGGATTAACAGATATGGCAATCGCGCTTTTACTGTCACAGTATATGGGGATCTTCTCATATTTGAACCCGTAGTCCATGAGTTGGGTCTTCATCCACAGTACTTGTGAACAACAGCTTGGCGCAGCTACATATTCTGCCTCCGCAGTTTATGTTGACACATAGTTCTGCTTCTTAGATGACCAGCTCACGAGCTTGTCTCCCAAAAACTGTACATGTCCCGATGTGCTCTTCCTGTCCAGCATGCTTCTTCCATGATCTGCGTCTCAGTATGCGGTGAGTTCGTATCCGGTTCCCTTGGGATACCACAGTCTGAGATACGGTGTACCCTTCAAATAGCGAAAGATTCTCTTGACAACGCCGAGGTGTAATTCCTTAGGTTTAGCCTAAAATCTTGCACACAGACAAGTTGCGAACATAATATCTGGTCGACTTGTAGTTAGATACATTAGTGACCCTATCATTCCTCTATAATTCTTAACATCAACATCATTACCATCAGGATCTGGACCGATCTTAGATCCTGGAGCCATAGGAGTACCAATTGATGTACAGTTTTCCATCTTGAATTTCTTCAAGATATCAAACACATACTTCGATTGATTGATGAAGATCCCTGTCGAGAATTGCTTGACTTGTAATCCGAGAAAGAATTTAATCTCTCCCATCATACTCATCTAAAATTGGTCATCATAATGTTAGAAAACCATGTACATAGTGCAGGGTTAGTCGAACCAAAAATAATGTCATCAACATAAATCTGTACTAAAAGAATTTCACCTTCCTTATGCAAAGTAAAGAGAGTTGTGTCAATCTTACCTTTTTCAAAGACGGATCCTAGTAGAAAGGTAGATAAAACTTCGTACCAGGCACGTGGGGCTTGTTTGAGACCATAGAGGGCTTTGTCAAGGATGTACACGTAGTCTGGTTTATCTTTGTCCACAAAGCCTTCTGGTTGACACACGTACACTTCCTCCTTCAGAAGACCGTTCAAAAACGCAGTCTTCACGTCCATTTAATAAACAGTGAAGTTCTTGTAGGCGGCAAAAGATAGGAACATCCGAATTGCCTCTAAGAGAGCAACCGGTGCGTACGTCTCATCATAGTCTATAGCCTCTTGTTGCATGTACCCTTTTGCTACTAGTCGTGCTTTGTTTCTCACAATTATGACGTCTTCATCTTTCTTATTTTTCAGGACCCACTTAGTACCAATGACTGTTTTACCCTTGGGTCTAGGAACTAATCTACACACTTTCAGAGCTTCAAATTGATTCAGCTCTTATTGCATCGCAATTAACCAATCCGGATCTTCAAAGGCTTGTTGAACTGTTGATGGCTCAACTTGACTTAGAAAGAGCGCACATAGAACTTCATTTGCAGTTACAAATCTGGTCTTTACTGGTTCAGACACCTCACCAATCACTTGATCTATTGGGTAAATGCGTGTCCACTTCTTCGTGTGTGGATGGAGAGAATTAGCATCTTGATTGGGGTCTACTAAGGTAGTAACTTTATCGAAGTTCAACTCAATCGTCAATGTCGGTTCCGGATGTGAGGCTGGTTGGTAGTCAGAAGAGATAATTGGAGCTGCCTCAGGAACTCTTTCAGTTGATTTTTCAGGAATGTTATCAGTACTCTGATCACTGACATTTGAAGTTGTACCAGATGAGGAAGCATCATTCGTAGATAGTTGTTGTATTGCTTGCGTAGATGACATGTTTGGATTGCTTGGAGAAGATACAAGAGTTATTGCACGAGTATTGGATGATTCGGTACCGATAAAGGCCCTGACATTATAGCTTGTACTGAGGGTGTAGCAACTTGATTCCTGTCATTATTACGTGAAGATGAGTTATTACTTCCAAAGAAATCATCATAAAAAACTTCAAACAAAATATCAAGTTCATTAGGAGTAGAGTTAGAAGTGGAAGCTTGATCTTTGTTTGATTTTGTAGACGTAGGACAGATTTGTCCAAAAGCTAAAATTTCTGATATTGCGGGTTCTGTATTTCTTTGCACAGAAGCCATCTCTTCAGTCTCATCAAATTTGACGTTAACGCTTTCCATCACAGTTCTAGAAGATTTAAAGTAGACTCTATACGCCTTTAAGGTTGACGATTATCCAATGAAAACGCCCTCTTTTGCCTTAGGACTAAGTTTATTCAAGTTGTCCTTGTCGTTTAGCACGATACACCTGCACCCAAAAACACGAAAGTAGTGTATTACAGGTTTTCTATTGTTAATAAATTCATATGGAGTTTTGCCAAGCCGTCGATGTATAATTGAACGATTTTGTGTATAGCATGTCGTTGACACAGCTTCGGCCCACAGAAACAACGATAGATCAGCATAGGACAACATCGTTCTGGTAGCTTCACCAAGGGTACGGTTTCGTCTTTCAACGACCACGTTCTGCTGAGGTGTTCTTGCTGCAGAGTATTGATGTGAAATTCCTAATGATTTAAGGAAGTCATCTAGAGTCTTGTTTTTAAACTCTGTCCGGTTGTCTGATCTGATTGTCTTAACCATTTGTTGAAGATTCACTTGAAGCTGTTTGATTAACGAGATAATCAATTCAGGTGTTTCATCTTTGGATCGTAGAAATTTCACCCATGTGTATCTCGAATAATCATCGACGACAACCAACACATATCTCTTGGCACTTATACTCTGAGTCTTCATCGGCCCATAGAGATCCATATGAAGAATTTCCAAAACTTTATGTGTACTAGGCTCGGGTTTTGGCGGATGAGGAACTCGTTTCATCTTCCCCTTCTCACAGGCAGTACAGAAGTTGTCTTTCTCAAACTTCAGAACTGGTAGACCTAGGACTAAATCACCTATCATCAGTTTCTGAATATAACGGAAATTGAGATGAGAGTCGTCTATGCCACAACCAACTTTTCTCTAGTGATGCTTTAAAAAGTAGACACATGTCATTCTTTGGTTTGATCTTTGACAAGTCAATGGTGTAAAGGTTGGATTTCCTCATACCAACTAGAAGCTCATCTCCTCCTTCGGTTTGAACTGAACACCGAGTCTTCTTGAAATTGACTTCTAGATCTTTATCACAAAATTGACCTATGCTAAACAAATTATGTCCCAAACCTTCTACATAGTTAACTTTGGTAATCCTGACGTTGTCTTTTACTATGTCTCCGTAACCCAGAATCGGAGAGTACTGATCATTTCCAAACTTGACTCTACCACCATACTTTTCCACAAAATTATTGAGCAACTCCTTTCTTCCAGTCATGTGTTTTGAGCAGCCTGAATCTAAATACCACACATGACTGGGCTGCAAAAGGAAATCAAGTGGTTTTAGGTACCCATTTAAGAATGGGTCCTTTTGGGTTAGGAGTTTCAACAGGTTTGGTTTTAGCAGTTTTCCCTTTAAAACCTCCATTATAATTTCCATTTGTATAAAATCTTTAAGGACCATGGAAATTATAACCAAACCAATAAGAATAATCGGACTTGCAGATAAAATCATCCACACCACAAGACGAACAACAAATTTGATCATGTGCTAAATTAATCAGTTGTTGCATTGAATAAAGCTTGTATGGGATAACAAGTTTTTGTTTATTGCAAACACCATGATTACTAACATAAGAAGCAAAAATGTTTTTCTTGGAATTAAAAGTAACACAGGATGATTTTCTCTAGGCCACATCCTGTGTGGACTCCTTTATTCTCCACTCGAGTCTCATATTGTTTCTCAAATAACGATCTGAAATACCAGAAATATAAGAGTTGTAAGCTTTAGAATGCTGAGCTTGATAGGAATTGTTTTGCTTATTCTTTTTTGATTTTCTTTTACTCTTCTGTGATGATCTTTTGGATTTAGATTTTGCATAATAATCATTAGCAGAAGGTTTTTCAACAGATTTTGAAGATTCTCCCTTGAAGAAACTCTTCTTAGGTTCTTCTTCTTTGATTATAAACTCAGAATGATCTGGAAGTTTTGTGTTAAAGTCAAACTGAACAGGTGACTCACTTGTACCATTACCTTTGTCCTCACAAACATTCTCACTATCACAATCAGACTGACTATCCAATGAAGTGTGAAAGATACCATAAGACTTCGGATAGAGAAATTGATTTCGTTCTTTTCTAAGAGCTTTTTCCTCTTCTGTAGGAAAATACCTTTCAGGAGGAGCTTTAACAGATTGACTTTCCAAGTCCCAAGATTCAGAATCTTCTTGGTCATCAACAGTCACGCCTCTAAAGATAGTATTTCCCATAAAAGCTTTACATGAGGAAATATCTGAATCGGAAGAATGTTTTTCTTTTAAAATTTTCTCTTCAGACATTTACTTATGTTTTGCTTTCAAGTCATTTAAGCCATTTGAAAATACTGTAAGCAAAACTTCCTTCTCGATCTCGAAAGCAATTTTGTCGTCATTCCTGACTTCCTCAATTGTACTCTCAATCTTGCTTTCTAGATCAATGAGTTTTTGTTCAAGAACCATTGGTGGAAAATACATTTTTTCCTCAAAAACAGGTTCTGAATTAGTTTCTTTTTGAACATTTCCTTCACCTGTGGTTGTTCAACAATATAACTCTGAAAATAGTCATTAGGCAATGTTTTCTTGTTTTCCAACGCCTTCCTATTTTCAACACCATAATAAAAGGGAAGTTGCATCTTAACAGTTTTTTTTCTTTTAACATCTTCTTCAGCCTCATGGTCCTTTTGGTTAAGCCATCTGATTTGATAACAAGGATGTAGTGAAGTAAGAACAAGCCAATCAAATTTATACAGAGTATGGGCCTTTTTCAAAGCAGTGTTCAAATACTGAGGATTATCATATCCTAAGCCCCATTTGGAGTTGAAATACCAAAATTCACTTGGCTTGTTCATATGAATTGTTTGTTCCATTTGACCGATTTTATATAGCTTTTCTTCCAAATATTTGACTTTATTACTCAGCTCAGTGTTCCTGTCTTTATAAGCATGAAGAAGACTTTCAAACTCATTCTTCTTAGCTTCCGAACTCTCTAGTTTCTCTGACAGTTCAGTCATTCTTTCTCGAAAATACGCTTGACCCTCATCAAATTCGGTCTCTTTCTTTTTCAAATTATCAATGAGAATTTCTTGCTCTCTCATTCTATTATTTTGATGAGCAATTGATTCTTTTGATTTTCTCAATCTATCTGTTAAATCATCTAACTTATTTTGTTGAAGGTTTTGCATTTTAGTAAATCTAATAAAAGGGTCGGGATGTACCTCATTTGTCTCTGACTGAGATTCTGGCTCTTCTTCCTCAGTGTTCCTAGTCATGAAGCACATCTTTGCTAGGGCTGTCGTCTCATCATCCTCTTCATCATCGGTTTGATCTAGCCAATATTCTTTCTCAACCAGCAAAGCTTTCCCAGACTCCTTCTACTTGGCAAGAAGCATCTTGTTCTTGTAGTAATCCGAGTCTCTGATCTTTGGCTTCCAGCATTCCTTAAGAAAATGGCCAGTTTTCCCGCAGTTATAGCATTTTGGTTCTTCTTCCCGTTTCTCAAATGTCTTCTTCTCTTCAACCTTCTTATCATCCCTTTTGAACTCATCCCTTTTCTCACCAAACCTTCTCTTTGACTCAATACAATCTTTGTACTCAAATTTCATGGAACCTGACGCATAACGCTAATTGTTAGAACCAGTCTTCTTCACATACTGTTTCTGAAAGGCCTTAGTAAGAAGAATCATTGCTTGTCTCAGACTCTCGGCTTCATCTAGTCCATCACTTTCATACTCTTCATTATCTTCGTCAGAACCAACATTTTCTTTCTTTGAAGATCGCTTAGTAAACTTGCTAGACATCAAGGCAATTGGATCAATCTATTCTTCTACTTCCTTCTTCTCCTTTTTATCTTCATTCTTCTCTTTCTTCTCTTTCTTTCTCTTTTTCTCACGTTTTTCCTCAGCTCCATCCTCATCCTGTTTTAGCATCTCATACATCTGTTGTAAGTGCAACACATCTAACTGGGAGTGTTGTTTCATCCTATGAGCATATTTCTTCCATTCTGGTTGAAGAACACTCAAAAATTTCACATTTTGCTCGATTACTTGCTTTTCAATTTTTGTGCCTGTTCAACTCATTCAGTATGGTAGTAAATCTGTCATAGGTTTGATCAAGTGCCTCGCCCTCCTTTTGTTTGAAATTCTCATACGTATTGATAGCGTTGGAGATTCTCATATGGTTTTCAACTTCTGATCCTTGATAAAGTTTGACCAACTCATCAAACATGGCCTTCTCGGATATGTTTTTACTATCAACTTTATGGTAAATATCATTAGTTAAAGCTTGCATGACTAGTGATTTGGCTGCTTTATCTGCATTGTATTGCTTTGTTTGTAGAACATCATATAAATGAAGTGAAACTTCAACCATTTCCGGAGGTGGTCCACCTTCCACAACTTGTCCTAGTCTTTTAACTTTCTCCATGGGGCCTTCCCTTATGGAATTCACTTTGTAGTCCCCATTTTCTTGTCGTTCAATATAGTCCATAAAACGGTCTTTCCATATTTTAAAATCCTTAGGAAAGAGGACAGGAGGTTTTTCCTTTGAGCCTACTACCAACATATCCCTCGTAGTCATTGTGAATACTTGTTACTGATCGTTAAACAATCTTCTGATCTGATTAAAATTTGGTACCCACACTATTTTTATCGCAACTCAATATTATCGCAAGTAACTCTTTGTCGCAACCGCACACTTTGTCGTAACTCGAATTTTGTCGCAACTCCACACTTTGTCGCAACTCACTTTATCGTAAAGGAAATTTTGTCGCAACAGAGAGGTTGCGATAAACGTCAAAACTGAGTTTTATCGCAATAGACACTTGCGATAAAATATTGTTCACCAATAGTAGGATGCGATAAACTCGGGTTATCGCAACAAGTACTTGCGATAAACTACTGTTCACTAGCAGAAAGGTGCGATAACGATGAACAGTTCTAGTTGCGATAACTATGAAGATTTGAATGATCCTAAGTCCAATCCACAAAATAGATCCAAGTAAGCTGAAAATTGGTACAATGGTTTGCAAGGTGATTCTGGACAACTTTAATACTACGACTTTTGTCCAACAATCAACAGAAATTGGGATTTCTATCCAAAAACAGCGTGTAAAAACTTTTTCTCGAAAATAATGAGTTTTCTCGAATCTGAGTCAAATCCCAGTGAATTTGCGGAAGGAATTCACGTAGAAATAACTAATAAACACTCATTGATCAATTCTGATCCATTTGAAGAACTCAAATGGCCAAAATCAATCAAAAAAATGAAAAATGAAGAACACTCAAAAACCTCATAAACTCATAAACTAATCACTGGATCAGAATGAATTGCTATGCTCTGATACCAATTGTGATCCCAGAACAAGTATTCAATAAAAAAATATGCTCAATATGTCATCCCTCTTTTCATAATAAGATCCCCAAGTACACAATGTTGTAGAGAAGAGAAAGTGCAAATACAATACTTGTGTGTGTGGAATGGAATGACAATAATGAAATTACAAAGGGAAAAACCATTTATAGTTTGCAAATATTAAAGTTCTAAAATGGCCCATCTACTTGGTACAAGGTGCTAAATAGAGCACTAACAGAGGGGAATTTAAATACGTAACTCTGATACATTTTTCGAATTCCTTGTCGTGATTATAGAATGATCTCACTATAATTTTGTATTGAGTAGCAAAGACGGCCATCATGATATTAAGTAAGGGTGTAGTTACCTCCTCATCGTGTGGACCTTAAGAAATGATTCCAGGCATTGTATGCGATTTTTATCCGGTATTTATCTATCATTTCCTTCACCGATTGCGTGCACCCAAGCCCTTTTACAGCCAAACACTTTTACATTCCTTCAGTTCGAACCCCACCATTAAACCCTAGCCTAAGCCTTAGCCAACCTTTATCCGAAGATGTGTCAGTCATGAGCGGGAGTGAACGTTGAGGGGTAGAGGATGAAAGAATCAAAAGTGGAAAAAGAGAGAAAAATCAGGCCAATCGGAAAAGAGAGATAGAGAAAAGAGGGCCAATGTCGCCCGACATGCGAGAAAAGAGGGTCAATGTGCTCCACAAAAAAAGAGATACAAATAAATAAAGAGGAAAGAGGGACAATGTTGCCCTAGTGATAGAAAAGAGGGCCAAAGGATATGAAAGGACGTGGAAGTAGTTCAAAACCGCGCGAGGACCGACACATTTAGGAATTTGATCTGAGTTACCTTTCGTTTCTTATCCATGAACCTTAGCCCCGTTACAACCCAATAAAAGACTTGGATGATCTTCTGTAAAAAATATGATTGAGGTTTACTATTACTTTTGCTGATATTCCTTGTCTTGCTGCTTGAATCCTTCCTGAGATCAATTTTATTTGAACATTAGTGCGTTTTTCATTTTAAGTTGTCATGTTAATTCTTGGGTATTATTGTACATAACTTCTAAATACATGACAACATGTGTGGCAACCTAGGTTCGAGTGTATTGAGAGTATCCTGTGAGGTAGGGTCTAGGAGAAATGTTTTCCCTGGCATACTTTAACCTATTAATAACTTAGTGTTATCGGAGCAGTTGTGAGTTCAACTCACAATGGAAAGGTACTAGTCAGACAAGACGAAGATGCGGTGAGAGTGAGATAAGCGTTCAGAGGTATGGGTAAATAGACTTGCAATAAGTACGCTCACTTGGGTATCATACGATTAATGTTTTCGTTCATGCGTGCTTTATTCTCTTAATTTTGTCGCTAATTTGCTTGAGGACAAACAACGCTCGGTTTGGGGTTGTTGATAACGCCGAATCTTGGCGTTATTTTCAGACTATAAGCCAATGAGAGTGGCTTGTTTTAAAGCAAACCGGTGGTGTTTTCATGATTTTTCCAGTGAAGTTACAGATATCCCGGAGGAAAGTCACACTTGAGAAACGGAGCAGAAAAGCATCATAAAAGATCCAAGTTGAAGCCCAACATCCAAGCCCAATACTCAAACCCGATTGGAACGGGAGCACGCGCGGCTTGCCTTGCGGCCTGAACCCGCGAGTTAGCCCGCCCAACCCTCTGTCTAGTGTTTTAATCTTTGTGCAATTTTGGTCGGGGGCTATCTTGACATAGACGACCTAGGGCAAAGGGACGACGATTTTCAGAGGAGAAAAGACGACTTTTGGCCAGAGGTAGAGAGCCGATTGAAGGGAAACGCCACATCGTTAACGGATTTGAGCCGAGAGAAGGGAGTCAATCTTGACTACACCCACGTTTGATAAAAACATGTTTACCAGCTTTGATTTCTGCTACTATTTTGTGTTCTTCTCCAACCCCAACATGAACTAACCTTTAGAAGTTGGGGGTTGGATTGATTATGGTTTAAATTTCTACGACATGTGACCGGAATGTATTTTTATTAGTTTTGAATCTATGAAGCATGTGATTTACGTTTTTAATACATTTGTCAGATTGATCACCCCCAAATGATTGCTTTGTGTTAGTCCCATTTTAACAAGGCAACGATTCATATATTGATGGAGATTGGTAACAAGAAGATAAAAAATAGACAAGGTGTTTTATTCAAGATGAAAGCAACCTAGAGAGAGAATGGATCTCTCTCTAGAACACACACAAACACCTTGGAGGCTACATTGCAATGACTCTCTTACAAACCCTAATTACATACATTTATCAATATATACCCCCTTGTTACATAGTTAAGCCCAAGCCCTTTTAATATAACCCAAGCCCATATTACAATTAATACCCCTTTACAAAACTATCTTATAACTAGGACATTTTGTGTCCTAACACTTTGTTTCCAATTAAGTTCGAGAGAATTAATTGCTAACCAAATCTGGTAATTACATGCCGAAGGTGAGATTCGGGTAGAGATAGCCGAATCACCCTTCGTCCTCTAAGATTCCAAACTTAATGTGTTTTGAGTCCATTGGTGGAGATCGAGAGATAAAACTCGTGGTTTCAAAATAAGATCTGTTGTTGCTTGAGAAATAGAAACGGTACGTGAGTTTTCAAGAACTCGGTTTCATAGGGAAGAACCAATAATAAATGTTCCGGGTATAGTGTTCATCGAAGGAAAATAACCATAGGAATTCCAACCCTCAACCCTTTTCTCTATCAAAAGTCTCTCTTAAGCTTTTTAGTCTTTTGTGTTTCTTTATTTACAATTAAACACTTTCCAAACAACAAACCTCAATTTCGGTCGTTCAGTTAATAGCGAGGATAGTGATTGTGATACTCAGTTCCTAGTTCCTTTGGTTTGATACTCGTACTTCCTACGTATTACTTGATTCGACCCGTACACTTGCAGTTAGATTAAGGGGGGGGGGTGTAAACCCACCTATCAATTTCCTACTGAGAAGTCAATGGAATCGATGCTCAATGGAATTAACTCTTGTAAGGACCAACAAACCAAGGAAGCGATAGTTGTAATATTCTTCGTCAACTGCTACTGTATGTGGTGTTTTCGGAACAGGTGCGCGTTTGATAACATTCCTCCCCAAAAAGAATGTCTCCTAGATCAAATTGTGGAAAAATCATTCCTTTGGGTACTGGCGAGGTGTAATAGATGTGTTAAAAATCCTTTAATGTGGAGACTCCATCCTATTAATTGTATCAAGACCTCATGATGTCTTGTTTCCTCTTTTGCTAGCTTCTTGCTAGCCATAATAAAATTCGGTTTCTTGTTTCAAAATGAAAAAACTCATTTTCGTTAGGCTTTTTATCGATAAGGAGCACAACTTTGCTAGTATTATCGAAGCATGGTGTGATTTGTTGGAAATAAATTGGACTTTATCATTATATGTAACGACTATTAAATGACAATTGATTAAACATTTCCATTTATCAAGAAAAATTTATGTTAGTTATAATCTGGTCACATACTATAATATATATATATATAGAGGCGGGTTCAAACGAGGAGCATACCAATTTAAGAAAACTCGAGGAGCACCGCCCATGTACTGAATAACATGTGATTCACTACTGCTAATCACATGTGATTCACAACTGATCGGGGGGGGGGGGGGGGGGGGCTTGCGCCCATGTAGTGGATCACATGTGATTCACAACTAAAATCATGTGTGATCCGGGCGACTTGGCCGACTCGCGAACCAGGTCGCGACCTAGGTCGCCCGCTATCCGAATTTTTCGCAGTTGTGGATCACATGTGATCCAGTACATGACAGGCGCTCCTCGCGTTCTCTTAAATAGGTACGCTCCTCGTTTGAACCTTCCTCTCTCTCTCTCTCTCTCTATATATATATATATATATATATATATATATCCTAGTATGAGTAGGATAATTAAGTTAAGTATCTGATTAAGATAAGTGTATATCTTCTATTATTTAAAATCAAATTTAACGATGAACTAGTACTCCTTATGGGACGAGTCTTTAGGTTTCCATGGCCTATAAATAAAGATAATCAAGCCCCATGTTGCCAACACGATATTACATTCCGTTCAGTCTTACTGCTTCTGCTTCAATGAACTTCATTGTGTATAACTCAAGTGCTCCAAGTTAGATCTATTAAACTCCTAACAATACTATTATGTTAAATCGATTTCTAATATGTGTTTATGTTCCTATGCATTCATTATTGTTATCATATGCTTTAAGTAAAATTCATATATTGATAACATGATTCTCATACAGGACACATCATCTAGAGAGTTAACATGGTACTCTGTCATGGATTAATGGGAGAAAGGACACATCATCTAGAGAGTTAACAGGGTATTCTGTCATGGATTAATGGGAGAAAGGAAACGGGTTCCAAAAATTAAAGAATGAACTCCACCTATTTTTGAGCTATTGAATTAGGCGATCCGAAAATATGTGCTGACTGGATGGGTACTCGAGTGATCAATCGATGAGGGATGGGGAAAGTCAAGGCCAAAGAACAAAAGACAAATAAGGGCCCGAACGTCCGAGGACTAAAGATAAAACGCTCCATGGGGAAGTCTAGCTAGTTTCATTCAATAAAGAGGATTTGTACGAAAGAGCAGGCTTTCTACCCCTTCTAGCGAGTTATTAGCATCCGGGAGTTCTAGCGACTGACTTGCCATCATCTCTTGCCTTAGAAACCTAACTTGTCTTCAAAATCTGACATCAAAAAAGGAAAACGAAGACATATATGACCCCCTATGCAACCTGGTTGTCCTGGAGGGTCGCCTATCTTGCTGGACTCGGGAAAAGAGTTCATGCAAGCAGCCCCGCGACCCAACGCATAAATTGGGCGAAGTGTTTATTAAATCGTCTCCTTTATTTTATTGATTAAAGCTTTCCTAGTTGGTTTGGGTTGTTAGTTATTTAGTTTCATTATTACTTTAGGATTCCTTTTCCCTTCATATATAAGCACCCTTACAAGTTGTTAGGTTTAATTCAAGTTTTTCGATTATAAACTAAACCTTTGAAGTTACTTCTCTAATTCTATATGAGAGTTTTCTCTTATTTTATTTGGGTTTATAGCTTGTAAATTCGTTATGGTTTTAGGGTTTGGCGTTTATCAACCCATTGTTTTGTCATCCTGAATCAGATTTCGCTACTAATGAACACGAAATTAGCCATGTCTTTATGAACCAACACCTCTTTTGCATCCTTTTAAAGACCAAGCAACATTGTCTCCATTTGAGAACTCATCTCAACCACATTCCATGTAAAGAAAGGTTGGCATCCATGGGTATTGACTTAGATAATTCTCTATGCCCTCTCTGCAACGTTGATGTCGAATCTGTCAACCATCTCCTTTTTTCTTGCTGTTGGACGAAAGAGATCTGGACCAAAATCGAAAACTGGTTGAAATATCCATTTTCTGACTTCACCTCCCTAGAGTCGGCTCTTAACGGTATCGATGCTGCCCGTGTTACTTCTCATCCTCGCAAAGGTATGGAGGCTATTCTTATGGTGACTTGCTACTCCATTTGGTACTTCCGCAATCGATCTCTCTTCGAAAACTGCACTACAAGGTTAAATCTTGTTAATTATAAACAAGCAACAATTCACGTAATTGATAGAGATTGTAACAAGATGAGATATAGGATAAATATGGTGTATTATTGAAGATGGAAGCAACCTAGAGAGAGAATGGATCTCTCTCTAGAACACACACAAACACCATGGAGGTCTACATTGCAATGATTACTCTAAACCATAATTACACACAAATATTCTATATATACCCCACCTATTACACCTTTAAGCCCAAGCCCATAATTCATATACCCAAGCCCATATTACAATAATTAACCTTTACAAAACTATCTTATAATTAGAACATTTTGTGTCCAAACAATCTCCCCCTATAGTTTTGTAAAGGAATCACCATTCTCGAAAGATCTTCAGTTCTTCTCCCCCTTGATTTCTTTAGAAAACCATAGTGATGCAATTCTTCAAATGTAGACTAGGCTCCCCCTTGAAATAAGCTCTTAGTCTTTATATTTCAACTTTGAAAAAGCGGATTCGATGTGCGCCATAACCTCGACCGAGTGCACGAAAAACATCTTTATAAATGTTGAAACTCTAGCTCGTACCGATAAGCTCACAAGAAAAATAACGAGCGAGTTGTTGCGTGAGAAACCAAGTTCAATCTCAGATTATAGCACCAAATCTGTCGATAAATCGCGAGTTGAATAGGAATTCGGCTTAAGAGCTTGATTCGGATTTGCTCGAAGGAGGAAACATAATGAAGCATACACTACAAGGTAGGGTTTAGAAGAACTTCACAAGTAACATTGTTCATCAACTGTAGAAAAATGCTCATCCCCAAAATATCATAACACTGAATGATGAAAATCCGGAACTTCAATCTTCAAGAAATAGTTGAATGATTATAAGCACTCAAGAGTCTGAATCACAACCAAAGCACCAGAACAATGATTGCAAGCACTCACAATTCTGATTGATCAGGTCAGAAGAATGATTAAGAGCACTCAAAGGTCTAGCATCGTCAACAAAACTCCAGAATAATGATTGCAAATGCTCAAACGTCTAATCCAATTCAACCAAAGACTGAATTCCAACACCCACCTTCTGAAAATCTTGGCAAACTTAAGCTCTTTTAAACTTTAATAGTTGCTAGAAGTATGTGACAAACTAAATATAAGAATGATGTCACACTTTATCGCAAACAACACTCTTTATCGCCAAGGAACTCGCAACCACTCGATAAAATTTTATCGCAGCTAAGAGGTTGAGATAAAAGACAAAAAATGAGTTTTATCTCAACAGGCACTTGAGATAAAATACTGTTCACCACAAGAAGGACGAGATAAACCAATGTTATCTCAACAGGCACTCGCGATAAAGTATTGTTCACCATAAGAAGGTTGCGATAAACCAATGTTATCTCAACAGGCACTCGCGATAAAATACTGTTCACCACAAAAAGGTTGCGATAAACCAATGTTATCTCAACAGGCACTCGCGATAAAATACTGTTCACCACAAGAAGGTTGCAATAAACAATTGTTATCTCAACAGGCACTCGCGATAAAATACTGATCTCTTCTAAGTGCGAGGAAGATGAACATGGCTAGGTGCGATAACATTGAACATTTAAACTCAGATCGAACAAAAAGCTCAAAAATGTCCAAATGGATCAAAATATGATGGATTGATGATCATATGATGTTTAGAAACACTATTCAATCAATCCTAAGCAATCAGCGTTGATCTAAACGCAATTATACGTACAAAAAGCATAAAAAACTCACTGTTTCATCAAGGAATGGGCTGTAAATCGTGAATCGTTGCAGAAAGATCGTATCGATGAAAGATTTCTTCGATTTGGCTTTGATACCACTTGTTAGTCCCATTATAAACAAGCAACAATTCACGTAATTGATAGAGATTGTAACAAGATTAGATATAGGATAAATATGGTGTATTATTGAATATGGAAGCAACCTAGAGAGAGAATGGATCTCTCTCTAGAACACACACAAACACCAGGTCTATATTGCAATGATTACTCTAAACCCTAATTACACACACATATTCTATATATACCCACCTATTACACATTTAAGCCCAAGCCCATAATTCATATACCTAAGCCAATATTACAATAATTAACTTTTACAAAACTATCTTATAATTAGGACATTTTGTGTCCTAACAATTTGTTTGATTTCATTGTCTAAAAGTCGTTTAGTTGGGTAATTCTTAGATGCAAGGAGAGTCATAAAAACATTCTCGAGTGGAGAACTTCCCCTTCTACCTGCCTCGATTTGATGCATTACCCTCGCTAGTCTCTTGCTAGCTTTATTTTTGTTCCAATGAAATTGCCGTTTCCAAAAAAAAGCGTTGTTTCCATTTGACGTTGCCATCGCAGAAGCATTTGCATCACCATCACAAGACATGATTAGAAGAGCGATTTATTCGAGATTCATTGGTCAAAATGCTCAAGATGTGTGTTTGTTATTTTTTTTTTGGGACAACGACAATTTTATTCATTAGCAAGGAGGTAGGAACACAACGATTACAAAGTACAACACGCGATCATGAAGTTCTGTAACCAACCCGGTGATCCAATTAACGAATAAGTAACGATATTATTTTATTACTTGTTCGAATTGTTTTATATTTTATGGTTATGCAGTACTATTACATTTGACCTTAATTAAGATATTGACATGCAACTTCAATTCATCTCCAATCCAAAATATCTACATTCATATCATAAGATGTCCACATACATGTGTGTGAACACCCTTTTTATTTGGAAATGGAATATATTTGCACCTATAATATATATATATATATATATATATATATATAGAGAGAGAGAGAGAGAGAGGAAGGTTCAACCGAGAACACTAACTATTTAAGAAATCACGAAAATAGAAAATCATGTGCAAAATCACACGTGATTTACATTAACGGCAAAAAATGGACGCACGACTTAAAGTCGCGGGGCAAAGTCGCGTAATCGTATATGATTTTGTACATTAACGACTGTCGTGTTTTCTTAAATAGTTAACGTTCTCGTTTGAAAACGTCTCTATATATATATATATATATAGAGAGAGAGAGAGAGAGAGAGAGGTTCAAGGGAAAACCTCAAAAAACGGAAAACTGAAGAACACCGTAGGGAGGCCCTTCATCTGGACGGTATGCATTTGTGCATATAGGTAAATTAAGTTGACTTTTTGGTTTTTATGTACAAGTGCATTATGCATTTGTGCATATGCACAAATGCATGTTACAAATGACCTGTATGCACAAGTGCATACCGCCCATATGAAGGGCTACCAGAGTGTTCCTTAGTTTTTCGTTTATTTGAGGTTTTCCCTTGAACCTGACCATATATATATATATATATATATATATATATATATATAGAGGCTCATTCAAATGTAAACTTTTTTTCGTGTAAATCGTGTAAACTTTGTAGTTTCATAGGTTTTTTGATTAAATTTTTTTATGGAATTGTTTATTTTGATGAAATTGTTTCTTATTATTCATTTATTGACGAAATTGTTTTATGAAATTTGTAGTTTCATAAGTTTTTTTTTTCATTTTTATCAACTGTTTCATACATTTTTCGTTTTCACCTATGAAACTACAAATTTCGCAAAAACAATTCGTCAAGAAATAAATGATATGAAACAATTTCATCAAAATAAACAATTTCATAAAAAAAATTCATCAAAAAAGCCTATGAAATCGAGAGTTTACACGAAAAAAAAATTACATTTGAAACTCCCTCTCTCTCTCTCTCTCTCTCTATATATATATATATATATATATATATATATATATATATATATATATATATAAGTCCATCTTTGAATTTAGAAAATGGTTGTCTTTCTCTTTGAATATTGGAAGTAAAAACTTTAATCGTAGAAATTCAACGTAATACACAAAATAGACGATAAGTCAGGGGTACTTGATGGATAGAAAGTTGTGTTTGGTTTCATATGATGTTGATTGTTTTGTACATGGCAAGATCAACTCCAAGCCTTTTGGAAGAATTTTCTTTTCAGTCAAACTTTAATGGCCTAATGGCCCACATGAATGTTTGTATGGATATTTTGCAAGAATCTTCCATTCAATTAATCCTCAATGATCTCAAATTCTCAATTAAGTTTAGCAAAAAGATAAAAAGACTATTGGTGTTGACCAAAAAAATAAGTGATTTGGACTTTCTAACTATGCGCTAAACCAATCTTGTTCTCTTAAGTGTGAATCTTACTTATGAGCTCGAGCTCGATGAACTCGAATATTTTCTCAATGTTTGAGCTCGAGCTCGATGCTCGATTAACTCATTTATGTATTCAAGCTCGATAATTTTTATATTTTGATTATATAATTTGTAAACATATAAATATGCCTTACTAGAAAAAGTGTATGCTCGAATGGCTCGGCTTGGCTCGACTCGACTCGTAATTCGCTTAATCGAGCTTTCGAACGAGTCGAGTCGAACATTGGTGTTATGGAGCTCGACTCGTTTAGTTAAGTGAGCTTTATTTTGTGGTCGAGATAGACTCGAGCTCGACAACTATTAGGCTCGAGTCGTGATAAATGAGCTCGAGTAGCTCGTTAAAAGCTCGACTCGTTTACACACCTAAGACATGCTCCTTGTTCCAATCTTCGAATCGGCATATTATGGGCTTGAAGCGGAATACTGTAACAAAAGTTATGACCCTTTAAGTGGGGAACCCCGACCTTGTTGGCATGGTCATGGGCCTCCAAGAACAATCAAGCTACTCTTTTCTTTCTTAACATATCAAGTGTATTTTTTTTAAACTTTCCTTTTCTCACAAGAAAAGTACCTTATCGCCAGGACCCATGCAGATCGACGATGATGTCTTAAAAGAATGACAGCGGGATTATAATAAAGTGGATTCAAGTGAACAAGTTGTTACTGCTTAGAGTAAAATGCACATTTACTTATGACTAATCCAGAAACATACGAACATTCTTCGAAAAACGGTAACAAGCTCCAAATAATTACATACAAGTTCATAAGGAAAAACATAATAAAGTCACTCAAATTACCAAACATACTCTCAACACAACAAAAAGGGCACACGAATGGAGATAATACCAACAATTTGCAGGGAAGGCGTATTGGTGATTCTCACACAATTGACAATGTTACAAGCCCCATAACAAGTTAACGTGGATTGTTTCCTTGAAATTCCATATGAGCACTAACTGAATAAGATTCCCATTCATTACTACTATATGGTACCAATGGGATATCATAAAGATCAGATTGTTCAACTTCTAGAATTAAGCTTCTAGATTCTTCATGTGTTTCTTGTTGAACCCAAGGATGAGTTGTGAACTTCCTCAATCCTTCTAGTTCCAGTGCCACCTCTCTCATGGTAGGTCTATCATTGCCTTCTAACTTGAGACATCTCTTTACCAGCTCAGCTACTACTTGTAACTGTTCAAGAGTCGCTTCACGTAGCACTCGTGGTTCAACAATTTCATGTAGACGATTTTCTTTCACCGACTTGACAAGGTATGTCGCTAAATTCTTATCTTCATTGGTTCTATCTGCACAAAGTGGTTTTTGACCGGTTATGAGTTCTGCAAGGACCACTCCAAAACTATATACATCACTCTTGTCAGTCAGTTGGCTTGTGTTGAAGTATTGAGGATCCAAGTACCCTAGTGTGCCTTGAACAAGAGTGGTGACTTGATCGTGATCCAATGGGACGAACCTTGAAGCACCAAAATCGGAAATTTTTGTGGTGTAGTTATCATCTAATAATATATTGGTAGACTTTACATCTCTGTGTATGATGGGCATAGTAGCTTGTGAATGAAGATATCCAAGTGCACCTGCAGCTTCAGCGGCAATTCTCAACCGATTCTCCCATGATAACCAACCCATTCCACCTGATTTATGATGAATGTGATAGAACAATGTGTTGTTGGAGATGAACTCATAAACTAGTACTGGGACCTCCTCTTCCAAACAACAGCCTAAAAGCTTAACAACATTTCGATGTATGACTTGTGTAAGGATTAAAACTTCATTGACGAATTGCTCGGTTTGGGTCCCATCAACTAGTCTAGACTTCTTTATTGCAACTACACGTTCATCACACAAAATTCCTTTATACACTACACCATAACCACCTCGGCCAATGATTCGATCCTCAGAATAATTATCAGTCGCTTTCTGAAGTTGTTTAGTGCTAAAGATAGTCACTGCATTGCTAGTTCCTGGTGCGTTCAGTTTTTGTTTCAGAAATACACCCCCATTTTGCTCAAAGAACTTTTCTCGTAGCTTGATTATTTTCCTTTTCCTTATGCCAAAAAAAATCCAACTTACTGTAGAAAATATTGCCAGCAAGCCAATAGCCAGAGCTACATGTAAAGATAAAATAAGAAATTCTCAATTAGTAACCTGATCAAAATGCGAAAGAACCTAATTCTTGCGAAAGAACCTAATTCTTAGAGCATATCGTGTAAAGATCCATTTCGTAATGCTAGTGGATGTAGATCATGTCACATAGAGAGAGAGAGAGAGAGAGAGTGTGTGTGTGTGTGTGAGAGAGAGAGAGAGAGGGGGAGAGAGAGCCACGTTTAAACTGATGGGAGAATGGAGGGAAATAGCAAGTTGTCAGCCGGTGGTGGTCTAACAGTAAAAAATAGCATCAGGTTGGAAATCTTCATGGCTCCTGCCACTGTTTCAGAAGCCATGGTTAATCTAAATGAGGAATATGTTGATGATCGATTTAATCTAGACTTGGTGGTTGTTTGTTTTTTAGTTATGTAGAAAATCTTGTGGTAGTTATTAGTTAAAATGGTTATGACAGTTTTATTAACCGTCAACAGAGTGAAATTATGTGTTCTATATATTGTGAAACCTACTGAAGGATAATATCTGAATTGTGGTGTAATTTTTTTTGATACAGAGGGGGGAGGCCCCTCCAATAAAAAAAAAGACAAATTTGGATTTTTTAAATTTTTTGATAGGAAAATAAAACCAAGGTAGCACTCGGGTGGAAGCTAAACCGAAGCAGCCACCCGAAAGGAGCAAAGCTCAAAAGCAACACTGAGAGGAAAATAAGAGAAAAGAGAGGAGAGAGGGAGGGAGAGAGGACCAACCATAGGGTTGTAAACGAATCTAACGAACACGAACGGAGGTTTGTTCATGTTCGTTCGTTTAACTTAACCGAACAAACGAACGAACACGAACGGTAAACGAACGAGATTTTTTGTAAATAAGACAGCAATACTGTTAGAAAAGAATAGCAATAAAAAATCCAATTTTTTCTACTTTAGCAATGCGTGTTGGAGATGTTCTTATCACATTTTTAGTTTAACCAACGAATTACTTTTATTCATGGTTTGTTAATAATATTTTTATTTACTTTAAAATATATGATCTTAAATTGTACACTTGCTACCTTAATTATTATAGATTAATTAACAATTATATGAAGAATTAATTACCTAGACTGAATACCACTGCAGGAAATTTTGATTCTTTAGCAACATATCGACAACCATCTGCAGTTGTTGCGTCGCCCATGTATCCTGGCCAACAATTACAATCGTAACTCCCTTGAGTATTAATGCAATTACCATAACAATAGCTTACATCCTCGCACTCGTCGATGTCTAGCAAAGATAAATATTGCCAAATTAAAACAAAAGCAAAGAAATATATTCATGAACTAAAACAAAGAGACTGGAAAAGAAAAATAAGGGGCCGTTTACCAAAGACTTACCCGAGTAAGCGCTTACCAAGTCATATTACCTACCGGATTGATATGACAAAGACCAAAAATCTTACCCAGTAATAGCGAATGAAAGGACCAAGAGTCTTACCCGGGTAAGTGATGGCGACGACTCTTAACACGGTTAGCGCTTACCGGGTGAATTGTTGCATACGAAACTGATTTGGCGGACTAAAATCTTACTTAATTAGTAAGTGATAGTGTTAAATTTAACTCGTAAGCGCTTACCCGGATAAGCATTTGGTAAACGGCCCCTAAGTATTCCATATAGATCATATTATAGACATCAAAAGATGAATATAGTTGTCGCTGAGTTATTTGTATCATTGCATAATATACCACTACAAAACAAATGACTTTTACCCACAAAATTTATCAAGTTGAATTTCCGTCGGTGATTACCCAATCACCCAGAAAATATCAATATAGTTCGGTAGAATCCGATGTTTTTCGAGAAAATACTCATGGATCACGCAGAGAATCCCTGGATAATCTGTCACTGATTTGCATTACCCACCAATTTTGTGACGGTTTTGTAACGAATCATCTTTTAGCGACATATTTCCCAGGGATATAAAGATGATTCTTTTTTTAAATGATTTTCTTTCAAAACTGAAACTTAATTACCTTGGCAGCCTGGATCAAGGTAAGGATTGCCCTCATAACCTTCATTGCAGATGCAGTGATAACCACCAATCTCTGCATCCTTGCAGGAACTATTACCCTTGCACTCCGTAGCCTCCGTGCAACTTCGGTTGCCTCCAATTACCCAATCGAGCACTATGGGGACACCCGATAGTGTCTTATCATAAAAGTCTGTATAACTATGTAAATCACTTGCTCCAAGGAACTTAAAACTGTCTTCCTCACCAAGAAATGCCATGCCACAAGGATTGAAGGACTGAACTTCTGTATGGTTGTTGAAGCTGAAAAGTTCAACACTGTAATCTTTGAGACCTTTGGGTATAGATGTCTGACAACACCCAATTCCTGAGCAATACCCATCTGGCACGTCATTTGCTTTGCTACACATTCCCCAACAGCCACTTGAGAAGTTATTAGTCCCAGTGATGAAGGCAAAATCATCGCACCCAATGACTGTGAACTTGTTCTTTAGTGAAAAGGTAAAAGGACCGGTGGTACCGAAGTTAGCCCATGCATCATGTGCTTGAGTTACATGCCCTTCTTGGTTGTAGCATGTGTAACCAATCCGAGTGAAGATCCTTATTTCCGAATCTGAAATATTGTATACTTCAATGTTTTTTCCGTAGACAAGCTTTGGGGGGTCTTCTGTCGAGTTGCACGTCATATTAAATGACTCGCCTAAACAACAGTCTACCCCGATACCGAAAGGGTATGGAACTGTCACGTTTCCACATTGTGCTTGGCACCCTTGCTTTGATATCGCACTTTGAAAGTACTTATTATTAGGAGAGGGCAGTGACAGTGAGGACACCATTGTTAAAAGTAGAGTAACTAGAACAAGGGTGTAAAGAAGAAGCATGTTTCTACTTGTTTTTAAGTGATAAAAAACCTCTTCTATATGTGTATTCCAGTTATGATCAGTTGGAGGCGCTTTATAGTAAGCTGCCTGGATAGGTGTATTAAGTTTCCACAAGAGATATCCCTGACTTTGAAAAGTAAATTGTCTTTTTAATTTATAGAAAAAAAGACATTTGTCATTTTAAGAACATAATTAAAAGATTGTGTTGTATTTAAGATATGTTTTTTTGTTGTTGGAATAGTATTTAAAATATGTTAATGGGCATATAATTTGGAAAAAAAAATACTTTCCAACACACACAGACGTGAAGACACGAATGCATAATGAAACTAAATGTGTTATTATTTTACATAATTAAGGTTTTAATGTAATTGAATGTATTATATATCATTTTAGTAATGGAAAATTTTGTTAGGATAATTAAGAGAGATGATAAATGAGTTTTAAAGATGATGAGTGATTTATAAGAACCAAATTAAGCATTAATTGTTTTTAAAACTCTATAAGTTAGTTGAAAGAGAAAAAAAATTGACAATTATAATCATCATGTCAAATAAAACACAAAACTACGGGGACCAAATCGACAGTTCACTCTTCTTTTAATGATATATATCATCAATAATGTTTGTCATGAGATTCATGATGCATAGTTTTTGCGATTAAGGGATAATCATCATGAATAACATATGAAAAGAGGTGGTTCTATGTGATCCTAAGGGGGCGTTTGGTTCGCTGGAATGTTTTTGGATGGAATGGAATCTGTCAAAGGATTTTGACTTTGAAGGAATTGGAATGGAATGTTGTCAAGTTTGACCAGCTGTTTGGTTGACATAATTGGAATGGAATATGTTAAAGGAATTGGAATCTGTCTGTTTGGTTCACAGAATGTAGCTTTGGAATTGGAATGAAATTTTGGTAAATGACCAAAATACCCTTTTGATAATTTTAATTGTTTTTTTGTCAGGATCGAATCTTAACAAGACTACAAACACTTAGAATTCAGAATTAAAGAATCTGCGGAAAAGAACTTTAATTCTCACAATCAAGAACAATGTAACAGAAAATTCACAATTTTGTATTCACTGTTTCGAATCACAATATTAACAACCAAACCTCAATCTTGTTGAACAGGCTCAACAAGACGACTTCTACTTCTCTAGAAATAGGGTTCTTACACCTTGAGGTTAATTCTCTCTTGAATCAATATCGAATTCTATTTCACACGTATATTAACTCGTCTATCATCTATATTCTAATAGCTATCTATCAATACTATTTATACAAAAGTAATTACAAGATAACTATCAAAAGTAACTTGATCTTCTAAATCTTCGTTAAACATATCTTGATCAATTCCTTCTTTGTCTCCAAAAGTATCGCATACCAAACTTATCAAGTCAGCAGTATTAACCTTCTTTCTTCATGAGCAGTACTAACAATCTTCAGCAGTATTAACCGATTTCATCTCCAGCAGTATTAACATCACTCCAGCAGTATTAATCATGAGCAGTACTAACAGATATTCAATTATTCACTAGCAGTACTAACCTTGACTTGCAGTAGTAACTTTGTCTAGCAGTAGTAACTTCGTCTAGCAGTAGTAACTTCGTCTAGCAGTAGTAACTGTGTCTAGCAGTAGTAACTTCGTCTAGCAGTAGTAACTTCGTCTAGCAGTATTAATGAAGAACTGACAGTAGTAAAATTGTCTTGGCAGTACTAACCATACTTAGCATATCTTCAGTTCCCAACAATCTCCCCCTAACTTGACTTTTAGGAAAAGAAGTCAAGTTCTTCAGATGATGCTTCCAAAACCTAATCATACATGCCTAGATTAGGATTCAATCCCAGACTTTGATTGAGAATCCTTTTTACCAAGAATCTACCCATTGCTGAATCCTTGTTGCAGGTCAACTTAGCATGTAGCATTCCTTTCAGCCTCTTCATGCTGTGTTTGTATATTTCATCCACCAGATAGTATTCATGAGTCGCAGAGTCAAGGGAGATGACATATACTCCACAGTTTTCATAGAGCATCCAGTTGGTAATGGTTTGAAACTGTGTGTTTATCCTATACTGAACTGCTTCAGGTTTGAACATTTGGCACAAGAATTCAAGTACCATTTTAGAGATTGACATCCCTTGCTCAGTCAGCATGTTTTCATATAGCCTCATCCCAACTTTGAACATCTCTTCTAAGTCTGATCTTGAGCAAGTTCTGACAATTTTCCCCAAGTTGAAAAGACTTCAAATTTTCCATCTGCTCTTTTTATCCTAATGAACTCCTTTCTACCATCTTTCCAAGTGTCCCAAAAGATGATTTCAGGAGCCTTAGACGATATTGGTTCAGCCTGAATTGGGTTAGAGTCAACAACAGTAATATACAAATCACATTGGGCATCAGTTTGTGATTGTACATTGCTTGATTGCCCTGATGGAGTTGCCACTTCTTCTTCAGCAACTTTTGGATCAGATTTTTCTTTCACTGTTTCCTCCTGGGCCTCTTCTGCAGTTGGCTCCACCCTTGGCTTCTTTTCATTTTTCTTCTGTGAAGTTATGGGCTTGGTGCTTGGTCTTTTCTTTGACATCATCTTGGTTCTTTTAAGAGTTTTAACAGCTTCAGGAGTTGGTTCAGTTGTTTTAAGTTTTTCAGCAGCAATAACCATTTCTGCTGCTATGGCTGTTACTGCTTCTCTTAGAACATGTAATGATGCTGCTTCAACACTGTTCTTCACAATCCAGTATACTTCTTCATCAATTTCAGCTTGAGATATAGTTACTGCTTCCTTCTCAGTTTCTGCTGCTTTTTCTGTTTGGCCTTCAGCAGCATTAACTGTTTCTGCTGCTTGTTCAAACTCAGCAGCATTAACAGTTTCTGCTGCTGTGGTTTCTGCTGCTGTTGTAGTTTCTGCTGCTGTCGTTTCTGCTGCTATGGTTTTTGTTGCTTGAACATTTTTAGCTTCCTTTGTACTTTCCTCAGCAAATTCATTCACTTGCTCCCCCTGTTCCTGTGCACTCTCCATGTTCAACTCATCCTCTGACTCCCCCTTTTTGGGAGCATCATTGGTTGGGTTTCTTCTTCTAAGGACAAACTGTGCTTTCTTCCTTCTGTGTAGTAGCTTTGTGATCATCTTCTTATTCTTCTCTATCTGGGAGTTTTGATAGAGGACCACCTTTTTGAGTTCCTCAATTTCCTGCTGCTGATTTAGGACATCAAGGTTTATATTGGCAATAGTATCCATCAATTCCTCATAAGTGTATCTATCCTCACCCGGTTTAGAAGTGTTTACCTCCATTACAGGATCATTGGAAGTTTTAGCAGGTGTCTTTTGCCTAGCAAAAGCACTACCTGCCCCCATGGGTTCTTGGCACCTGGGACCTCTGGATGATTTCTCACCCTGAGTTGCCGTGAGGAAGGGCTTAGTTATTTTACCACTGGCCTTCTCTTTGCTAGCAGAAGTAGTGGCAGCCTTGCGACTCACATGCTCAACCTTCTCCTTAGTGAGCACCTTCTTGGGGTTGGGAGACACCCCTGTGGTTACCCTATCGATATTCTCCATTGGAGAATGCTCCAACAGAGGGCTTAAAGGCTTCGGGCTCTTAGGAGATACATCAAGGGAAGGAACCTTGTGTACCTTTCTTCTTTCAAACCTTTTGGTTATTGTGGGAGTGGGTCGTTCAAGAATGGACTGAGGGATGTCTTTTGAGATGGAAGGTTGGGATTGGTCATCAGTGGGTGTGTCTAATGAGGGCCTTGACCCTGATGCCATACCTTCAATTGTATGGGACACAACCATCATTGTAGAGAACAATGGTGTGTCAACTCCTTCCGAGTCCCTAGGAAGCCTTTTCATATTTGAAAAAACCTTCCCTTTAGGGGATTTTGGTACATATACCTCATCAAACTGAGGTAATTCCGTCAATTCCTTAGTTATCACTTCTTGAACAAACCTTGGATACATATAAAACCGCTTTTTGGATTCCAGGTTTGATACAAGATCATTAAAGATCATAGCTGAAAAATTGTACTTTCTGGCAGTGGATAAGCAGACCAAGGCATATGCAATGGGACTGCTGAACTCACTCCATCCAGTAGTTTTCTTGGAAATACAGTGCATCAGGGTATGAACAAGAAATCTCCATTGGTTGAAAAATTTTGACTTGTAGAATTTAAAAACACCAATGGGACCTTCATACCCCATTCTTTGTAAAGTCGAATATAGGTCATCAGAAGATAGAGAGGTTATACCTGAGGCATCATCCAAGTGAAGAGAGATGCGAATAACCTCTTCTGTGACTTTCAAGGGTTTATCACAAACCCTTGTTCGAATGGTTTTCTGCCCTTCTTCGAAACTAACAGTAGCATTCTCCCAAAATTGCGTCTGATGTTCGATATAGATGGTTGGGCTCACCGTTAGGGCATAAGAGATGTGCGAGGATTTAAGAAAATCGACGATATCGTGGAATCCCGCAGCTTGTTTCGGCTTCTGAAGCATGGCTATTTCATTGTGCTCATCAACAAACTCCATGATTCCTGAGGATTCTTGAAAGAAAAACACAAAGATTCTGGGGGGAAGGGGTTAGAGCGAGAGAGAGAAGAAGAAGTTAATGTGAAGAGTCGTTATGAACTTTGGCGGGCAAACAGGGGTATTTATAGCAGTATTTGCCCTAGATTTTCAAAAGCAGTATTAACGACATAGGCAGTATTAACTACCGAGCAGTATTAACTGCAAGGCAGTATTAACTACCTAGCAGCATTAACTACCAAGCAGTATTAACTACCAAGCAGTATTAACTACGAAGCAGTATTAACTACACAAGCAGTATTAACTGCTGAGCAGTATTAACTACACAAGCAGTATTAACTGCTGAGCAGTATTAACTACACAAGCAGTATTAACTGCACAAGCAGTATTAACTGCTGAGCAGTATTAACTACACAAGCAGTATTAACTGCACAAGCAGTATTAACTGCTAGAACACAGGCAGTAGTAACTCTGCACTAGCAGTAGTAACTCTGCACTGGCAGTAGTAACTCTGCACTAGCAGTAGTAACGCTGCACAGGCAGTAGTAACTACACTTACACTTTTCTGCACTTGGTAATCTGAGGGAAACAGAGGATCCTGAGAAAGAGAGTTAGTAGCACCAAATATAAGAAGAAATACAGGTATAAAAACAAAAAGTCATGAATTTATTCTAGGTTGATCATGCCCACACTTGTTACCAAAAAGGTGAATCTACCCACATCAAAAGCTTTTGTGAATAGATCAGCAAACTGGTCATTTGTATGAACTTTAGCAACCTGAATTAATTTCTTTTCATTGCAATCTCTTATAAAGTGATACCTTATCTCTATATGCTTTGTTTTTGAGTGTTTGACTGGATTATTAACAATGCTAATAGCACTGTTGTTATCAATGAAGATTGGAGTGTGAAGAAATGTTACCCCATAGTCCAACATCTGATTCTGAATCCATAGAACCTGAGAGCAGCAGCTTGCAGCAGCTATGTACTCAGCCTCTGTGGTAGATAAGGACACTGTGGTTTGTTTCTTACACTGCCAAGATACTAGTCTTGTACCAAAAACTGACATCCACCTGAAGTAGACTTCCTATCCATGTTGGCTCCACCCAAATCACTATCTGAATATGCAAGCAAGTCAAAAGAGGATTCATAAGGATACCAGAGACCTAATCTAGGTTGCCCTTTTAAGTATCTGAATATTCTCTTGACAGCATGAAGGTGTGATTGCTTAGGAGAAACCTGAAATCTGGCACATACACATACTGGAAACATAATGTCAGGTCTAGAGGCTGTGAGATACATGAGTGAACCAATCATTGATCTGTAATGATGGACATCCACATCCTCCCCCTCAAGATCTGCAGTGATCTGTTTATGTGTTTCCATTGGTGTGCTTGCTGGCTTTGAGTCTGATAAACCAAACTTGTCCAGGATGTCTTTCACATACTTGGATTGGCTAATAAAAATCCCATCTTTCCTTTGTTTTACCTGAAGCCCAAGAAAGAAAGTAAGTTCTCCCATGGAACTCATCTTGAAGCTTTTGTGCATTAACTCCTCAAACTCTTTACACATTTGATCATTGGTGGATCCAAAGATGATGTCATCCACATAGATCTGAACAAGTAATGTGTCTTTCTTTCTCCTCTTGATAAACAGGGTTTTGTCAATTACTCCTCTTTCAAAGTCATTTTTCAGGAGATAGGTAGACATGGTGTCATACCATGCTCTTGGGGCTTGATGCAAACCATAAAGAGCCTTCTTCAATTTGTATACTCTGTCAGGGTGCAATGGATTCTCAAATCCAGGGGGTTGACAGACATATACTTCTTCCTCAATACTTCCATACAGAAATGCACTTTTGACATCCATTTGGTACACTTTGAACTTCATGTATGAGGCATAGGCTAGAAATAACCTGATTGCTTCAATCCTTGCCACAGGAGCAAAGACTTCCTCATAATCTATTCCTTCTTCCTGAGTGTACCCTTGTGCAACCAGTCTAGCTTTGTTTCTGATCACAATCCCTCTGTCATCCTTCTTGTTCCTGAAAATCCACTTGGTGCCTATTGCTCTATGACCTTTTGGAAGGTCTACCAAGTCCCAAACATCCTGTAATTTGAACTGTAGCAGCTCCTCTTGCATTGCCTCTATCCAGCTTGGGTCTTTCATAGCATCATAAGCCTTCTTGGGCTCAATCTGGGATAGAAAGCAAGTAAGAACAGTATTAACTGTATTTTGCTGCTCTTGCAACTCTTGGAGTCTGCTTTGCTTTCTAGTCATCATGGGAGATGCAATATCTCCAATCACCAACTCAGGAGGATGATTTTTCTGAGTTCTTGTTGGATGACCAGCTTCCTCTTGTATGTTCTCATCCAGATTTGACTCATTTAATTCTGGATTTGTTTCTGCTTCTTCAGTCACCTCAGATTCTCTGGAATTTGGACCTGAAGACTGATTTTCCTCTGCTCTCCTCTCTTCTTCATTCTGAATAGGTTCAGTCTCCTCTTGGTGTTCACAGAATTCAACAGGATCAATGGAAGGGAGTGGAAATATCACAGATTGAATTCTGTGTTCTGATGTTGGTGTATCCCTTTGTCCTGCATATACATCATTACTGAAACCCAAAGAATTAGTGAGTGAATCAATGTCAAATAGCCAATTAGGACCTGAACCAATAGGATTTGGTGTGTTCTCATTGCATTTGACATTGTCACTTTCTTCAATTATTCTAGAAGAGGTATTAAAAACTCTGTAGGCCTTACTTTGAGATGAATACCCAACAAGAAAACCATCATCTGCTTTGCTATCAAACTTACCTAAGTGAGATTTGGTATTGAGAATAGTACAAGGACATCCAAATGGTTTGAAAAATCCAATATATGGTTTCTTTTTATGGAAAAGCTCATAAGGTGTCTTGTTTTTAGGCTTTACAACTAAAACTCTGTTTTGAACATAGCAGGCAGTATTAACTGCTTCTGCCCAAAACGTAATTGGTAACTTTGAATCAGCTAACAGAGATCTAGCAGCCTCAATCAGTGTCCTATTCCTTCTCTCAGCAACACCATTTTGTTGTGGAGTCCTAGGAGCACTGTATTGTCTCTCAATTCCTTTTTCTTCACAAAAGGTGTTTAGATCAAAAAATTTAAACTCAGTTCCATTATCTGATCTAATGACTTTCACTCTTTGATTTGATTGGTTTTCAATTTTGAGAATAAAAGATTTGATCAGTCCACTTGTCTCATCTTTAGTTCTCAGAAAATATACCCAAGTAAATCTAGAATAATCATCAACAATAACTAAGCAGTATGATTTCTTGCCAATACTCATCACATTAGTAGGACCAAACAGATCCATATGTAACAGTTGAAGAGGATTTGAGATAGTGTTTATCTCTTTGGTCTTATGAGAAGTTTTGTGTTGTTTGCCTTTGAGACAAGCAACACAATGATCATCACATGAATAGACATTGGATGGCAAACCCCTTACAAGGTTATTCTTAACAAGTTTATTCATTGTTTTAAAGTTCATGTGACACATCCTTCTGTGCCAAAGTGATGTTCCTCCTCTGCATTCCCTGGCAAAGTGTCCCATCTTGTGACACTTGTAGCATTCAACTTTGGATTTGTCAAATCCAGCACCATCCTCTCTTCTTTGGGAAAAATTGTTTCTCCCTGTCCTCTTAATGAATCTCTTCACCCTCATAGACAGCATAGCCATCTGCCATTTGATGTCCATCTCTTCAAGGTCATCAGCATTAACCTGTTCTAAATCATCATTAATCAAAGAGGAATTTACATGACTAGAAAAGAAAGCTTCTGGTACTGAATCTTTTGATTTTTCCTGATTGATTGAACCAGCAGCACTAACTGAACCAGCAGTACTAACTGATTCATGGTTAGCAGTAGAATCAGGTGATGCTGAAAGAAGTGCAGCATTATGAACATATCCCGAGGGCTTCCTTTTGGCTTCAACCTCTGATTCAAAGACTCTAAGATCATTGTACAGATCATCAAGTTCCTTATCTTCCAGTTGGTCATTCTGTCTGAAGGACACAGTGTACATGGTCCATTCCTCACCTAGGGATCTGAGAAACTTCCTATTCACATCATCAGGCTCCATATGAACACCAACTGTAGCCAACTCTCCAATCAACTTATTGAATCTATCAAAAGTTTGAGTCATAGACTCATTCTTGGTAGAAGTAAAGTTTTCATACTGTTGCTTGAGAATTGCCTTCTGATTTCTCTTTGTGCTCTTTGTTCCAGTGAATCTCTTCTCCAAGGCATTCCATAAGATTTGAGCATCAGAACAGTGATGGAATTGATGCTGATATTCATTGGGAATAGCCAAAAGCAGAGTGCTTAAGGCTTTCATCTCTGTCTGTCTGACCTTTCTTTCTGCATCTGTCTTTGGTGGGGGTCTTTTGCCATCTGCTCCTACTCTTCCTTCAGCACATGGACCATTCTCAATGATATCCCAGATGGAATAATCAGTAAGCAGAATGTACTGCTTGATTCTAATTTTCCACATGTCAAATTCATTGGGTCTGAGCATGGGAACCTTAGATACAAGAGTACTGTTTGATTCAAAAGAATTTTCCATAATGACTGTAGAATTCTAAGAGACACTAGCTCTGATACCACTTGTCAGGATCGAATCTTAACAAGACTACAAACACTTAGAATTCAGAATTAAAGAATCTGCGGAAAAGAACTTTAATTCTCACAATCAAGAACAATGTAACAGAAAATTCACAATTTTGTATTCACTGTTTCGAATCACAATATTAACAACCAAACCTCAATCTTGTTGAACAGGCTCAACAAGACGACTTCTACTTCTCTAGAAATAGGGTTCTTACACCTTGAGGTTAATTCTCTCTTGAATCAATATCGAATTCTATTTCACACGTATATTAACTCGTCTATCATCTATATTCTAATAGCTATCTATCAATACTATTTATACAAAAGTAATTACAAGATAACTATCAAAAGTAACTTGATCTTCTAAATCTTCGTTAAACATATCTTGATCAATTCCTTCTTTGTCTCCAAAAGTATCGCATACCAAACTTATCAAGTCAGCAGTATTAACCTTCATTCTTCATGAGCAGTACTAACAATCTTCAGCAGTATTAACCGATTTCATCTCCAGCAGTATTAACATCACTCCAGCAGTATTAATCATGAGCAGTACTAACAGATATTCAATTATTCACCAGCAGTACTAACCTTGACTTGCAGTAGTAACTTTGTCTAGCAGTAGTAACTTCGTCTAGCAGTAGTAACCTTGACTTGCAGTAGTAACTGTGTCTAGCAGTAGTAACTTCGTCTAGCAGTAGTAACTTCGTCTAGCAGTATTAATGAAGAACTGACAGTAGTAAAATTGTCTTGGCAGTACTAACCATACTTAGCATATCTTCAGTTCCCAACATTTTTTCAAAAGCAATTGTTTTTTTTGGTGGTGGCGATGGTGGCGGTGGTGGCGGTGGTGGCGGCGGTGGCGGCGGTGGCGGCGGTGGAGGTGGTGGTGGTGGTGGTGGTGGTGGCGGTAGCGGTGGCGGCGGCGGCGACGGTGGCGGTGGCGGCGGTGGCGGTGGCGGTGGTGGCGGTGGCGGTGGCGGTGGTGGCGGTGGCGGTGGCGGTGGTGGTGGTGGCGGTGGTGGTGGCGGCGGTGGTGGTGGCGGTGGTGGTGGCGGTAGCGGTGGCGGTGGTGGCGGCGGTGGTGGCGGTGGCGGTGGCGGTGGTGGTGGTGGCGGCGGTGGTGGCGGTGGCGGTGGCGGTGGTGGCGGCGGTGGTGGCGGTGGCGGTGGTGGTGGCATGGGGGTAGTTTTGGTATTATGAAAATCAGACATTCCATTCCATTGAATTCCATGGTTTAAGGTGTGGAATGTTTTTTGGCTAAATGATGGAATTCAATGGAATTGTAGGGATTCCATTTGGCTAAAAGATTGAACCAAACGTTGGAATGGAATCTGGTCAACGGAATGTCACATTCCAATTCCACCAGATTCCATCAAATTCCAGCGAACCAAACGCCCCCTAAGTCTCTCTCTCTATATATAATGAATATTATATATATAGGGAAAGGTTCAATAGAGAAGTGTAATTATTTAGAGAAATAGAGAAGTAAAAAAACACGTGACCGTTCATATATGAACGTTCATATAACAGTCATATCTGAACGTTCATATGAACGTTCATATATGACTGTTTATATATGAACGTTCATATATGAATGGTCCCGTATTTTTTTACTTCTCTATTTCTCTAAATATTTGTACTTCTCTATTGAACCTAAGGCTATATATATATATATAATGAATATTACAAAAATATAACATTTAATGTAAAAAACAGTTAAACGAAAAAACTATATCAAGATAAATGTGAAGTTAAAGAAAATCTCGTCTATTATGTAATTTGTTTGATTCATAGTTATTTTTAAAATAATCTAGTTTAAAAACTAAGGGGGTAAAAGCTATTTATTGTAAAAGAAAATATAAAAATCAAATAGTTAGGCACGTATAATTGAAAATTGAAATTAATTCTACTTTTGGCTTTAATATCACGAATGTTAGTGCAAGGGATAAAATCCAAGGAATTTTGCAAACTCAGTGAATAATCTTGAATAAAAGAAGTGTAAGAACAAATTTCGTTAAAAATGACAAACAATTGGGATGTAAAATGTAATTCACGCTTCAAAAAGTTATAGAAGACGAGGTTGATTCGTAATCTGTGGACTGCATTTTAAGAAGACTTGGTTGACGTTGACGAAGACTCTCATCGTCATTGGAATCCATCGGATACAATCGACACAGCAAGGTGAGGTTAGAAACACTAATAGTAACCGATTATACAACCAAGTGTGATAATATGAATTTACCCGGTTGCTATAATAAAAACACCCGATTTTTAAACAAGGTGCAATAGTATACATGTACCCGCTTTAGTTGGTAACAACACCGGTTCATAAATCATGTCGACTTAGATAAAAGTACCAAGTTACAAAAATAAACATAATACCATTACGATCTCTCCAAACACGACACAAATATTACTGGGTATCACGGCATATATTGGAACCACCTTAAAAGTGACCGTCACTGATCGTTTATCATTCCTGATATGATAATTGACAATAACTGAAATCCCTATGTCTGGTAAATATATGATGGGCGTATTTACTATTATTGACATACTATAGGGTTTCCCATTAGGTGATTGGAACTATGGGGAATTATATGGCACATAATAAACACCAAGGGTTAAAAGTGTAAATACTCTTATTATATATAGAGTACCCTAATCATACATTTAACCCTAATCATTTTACTGCTAATCAACAATCAGCCGTGTGCCTCCCCTGAGATCGTCTCTCTCGATCGATCATCATCCCATCATAATACGATCACCTCGTTCTGGGAACCCGACAATCAATGGCAAATATGTTTAATGCTTTCACTGGATCCTCAGGATCATCGGGTATGTTTTCTTGTCATCTTATTATCTATCAAATACAAATCATGATTATTCCAACATGTGGTATCAGAGCCCCAGGTTCAAAATTGATTCATGATTTGTATTAGTTTTGATGGCTTTAATTTATCGGTTTACTTCGTGTTTATGTATGCCGCCGCAAACATCAAAACTGCATTGAATTGCAATTTTATCATCTGTGATTATAATGCTATTTTTCCATCGTATTAAACCCTAATTATGCCATGTTAATTGATCAATGTTATTTATCCCGAATTGATCAATGTATAGAATTTTTTTTTTCGGTTGAACCATACTTTTCGCTACTGTACATAGCGAAAACCTTACTTTTCGCTTCTGTACATAGCGAAAACCTTACTTTTCGCTTCTGTACATAGCGAAAACCTTACTTTTCGCTACTGTACATAGCGAAAACCTTACTTTTCGCTACTGTACATAGCGAAAACCTTACTTTTCGCTACTGTACATAGCGAAAACCTTACTTTTCGCTACTGTACATAGCGAAAACCTTACTTTTCGGTACTTTGGATACCGAATACTTTTCTTTTCGATACTGTACATACCGAATTCCTCAATTTTTTTTCGGTATGGATCATTCCTATTACTGCCATACCGAAAACCCTTGCACTAATATTTATGGTCTCATCATTTGTGCCCAAAGGTCAAATATGATTCTCATAATGCATTTTTTTTCCTTTTGCATAATGAACACTGAGTATACTAATTCTGCCCAAAGGTGATTTAATATACTTGTGTGTCAAAAGGACTTTCTGCATGCATAATTCACACGATGCTCTATTTTGTGCCCAAAGGTCAAAAGATAAGCATTGCGTTGCATAACCCTAACGCTCATGTTTACTTAGATATTAGTTAATTCTGCCCAAAAGTGATGTAACATCTAAGTAGAGCCTTACTTTGACTTATTGTTTGGGTGTTTACAATAGGTATACTCATCACTAGCTTCATCACTAAAATGGTCATAGTTTCATTACTCTAAGGAATATTACTGTTAGGCCTGCTTACTATAACATTACTTTGATTCCATTACTTTAAGAAACATTACTTTGTCCGCCTTTTATAGCTAACTACGTCACTATGATAGTCTTCTATAACTTATATCCTCCTCCTTTCCTAATCAGTACCTAACTTTGGCATTGAGCCACTTACTGGTGCGAACTTTGCGTCATGGAAGGATCAATTACTTCTTACTCTAGGGATGCTAGACCTTGACCATGCTATTCGCCATGATGAACCCACTGCTATTACTGCTGCGTCCACTGCAGCTCAGAAAGCGGATTTTGAAAAGTGGGAAAGGGCAAATCGCTTGTCACTAATGATGGTCAAGAACTCCATTAACCTCAGTACCCGAGGAGCTATCCCTGACTCTGATAAAGTCAAAACTTACCTCAAATCTGTTGAGGATCACTTCAAGGGATCGTCTAAGGCTCATGCAAGTAGCTTAATGCTACAGATGCTCACTCTGAAATATGAAGGAAATAGCAGTGTCCGTGAACACATTATGAAAATGATTGATATGGCTCATAAGCTTAAGAGTCTTGAGATGGAAGTCTCTGATAATTTTCTTGTGCATTTCATAATGACCTCTTTGCCTGCTCGGTTCGACACCTTCAAAGTTAACTATAATGCTATGAAGGATAAATGGTCGATAAGTGAACTGATTGCAATGTGTGTGCAAGAGGAGGATCGCCTAAAGCTGGTACAACCTGAAGCTGTTCACCTGACAACCACTACTAATTCTAAGAAAAGGAAGGGTAATCACGGTAATCAGACTGGAAATAAAGTCCAAAAGGATAATAATCATGGTGCCGTTGCCTCTGGCTATAAATCCTTGTCTAACAAACCTAGCTGCAAATTCTGTCGTGCCAAAGGGCACGGACAGAAAGATTGCCCTAAGTTCAAGGAATGGCTAGCTAAGAAAGGTAACATTCTTTATGTAATATTTGATTCCTTTACTACTGATGTCCCTATTAATACATGGTGGGGTGACTCTGGTTCTATGGTCCATGTGACAAACTCAATGCAGGGATTCCTTACAATCCATAAGCTACCAAAGGGCCAAAGAAAACTTAGAGTTGGAAGTGGTGATCTCTTAGATGTCGAAGCCATGGGAACTTTAAATTTACATATGAGTACCGGAAAGTGTATTAGACTAGTGGATACCTTATATGTACCGAGAATTACTCGGAACCTTGTATCCATATCTAGACTAGACCTTGAAGGTTATGTAATAATTCATGGTTGCGGCAAGATTGCTATTACTCATAATAATGAATTACTTGGTCGAGGTTTCTTGGATGGATTACTGTATAAATTGGAACTAGATCATAATTTCTCACAGTCTTTGTTGTCACTTAATATTGATGACGTAACTAAAACAACAAAATCACCTAAACAATTAGAGAATTCCTCCATGTTGTGGCATAAACGTCTCGGCCACATCTCACGAGATCGAATGACTCGACTCGTAAAGGATGGAATCTTACATTCTCTTGATTTTAGTGATTTTGAAACATGTATTAAGTGCCTCAAAGGCAAAATGGCGAAAGGGAATAAGAAAGGAGCTACTAGAAGTTCCAACTTGTTGGAAATAATTCACACTGATATTAGTGGTCCTTATCCCGCATCAATCACAGGACATACATCATTTATTACATTCATTGACGATTATTCGCGTTATATGCACCTATATCTGATTAAGGAAAAATCTGAATCCTTACAAACTTTTATTGATTTTAAAACTTTGGTTGAAAACCAACTTGATCATAAAATAAAAGTTGTGAGATCAGATAGAGGAGGTGAGTATTATGGTAGACATACTGATATTGGTCAAGCTCCTGGTCCTTTCTATAACTTTTGCAAGGAACAAGGCATAATTAACCAATACACCATGCCTGGTTCTCCTCAACAAAATGGTGTTGCTGAAAGGAGAAACAGAACCTTAATGGACATGGTGAGAAGTATGCTTGCTAACACTAACTTACCTACTTTCCTATGGACCGAGGCATTAAAAACGGCCGTTCATATACTCAATAGGGTTCCATCAAAATCTGTCCCTAAAACTCCTTATGAAATCTGGACAGGTAGGAAACCGAGTCTAAAATATATGAAAGTATGAGGCTGTCCTGCCGAAGCAAAAGTCTATAACCCTAACTTAAAGAAACTGGATCCTAAAACCCTTACATGTTTCTTTATCGGTTATCCTGATAACTCAAAAGGTTATCGGTTTTACTGTCCTTCCCACACTACGAGCATCATTGACACGCAGCATGCCACATTTCTTGAGAACTCAAAGATCAGTGGGAGCACGACAAATCATGACTCAGATTTGCAAGAAGTACAAGAAGCGGGGGGAAACCATGATTCCGGTATACTTATTCCTCCGATAATTCCTCTTGTACCCACCGCTGCTCCTAATATCACTGATCCTGCTCCTCCTAACCAAAACGCCGAGGGAACATCATCATCGCCTCTTGTGCCTAACGCTGATCCTAATATCACTGATCCTACTCCTCCCGCTACTGAACCGGAAAATCAACTCAGGAGATCATCTAGGGCACGCAGGGCCACAAATTTTGATGATTTCATAACCTTTTTATCTGAAGTTGAGGACATTGGAAAGCTTACTGATCCTACCTCTTATCGAGAAGCCATTAATAGTGATCAGGCCACTCAGTGGAATGAAGCCATGATTGAAGAGCTTAATTCCATGCATCATAATGATGTTTGGGACTTGGTTGAACTTCCTGAAGGATCCAAAACTATCGGTTGTAAATGGGTCTTCAAAACCAAATTAGACCCGAAAGGAAACATCGAACGCTATAAGGCCAGACTGGTTGCAAAAGGCTTTACTCAAAAGGAAGGAATCGATTATCAAGAGACCTTCTCTCCTGTCTCTCGTAAAGATTCTTTAAGGATTGTTATGGCACTTGTAGCTCATTATGATTTAGAGTTACATCAGATGGATGTCAAGACCGCATTCTTAAATGGAGACTTGCAAGAAGACGTATACATGCGACAACCTGAAGGATTCATTCCAGAAGGTAAAGAGCATATGGTCTGCAAGTTGAAGAAATCCATTTATGGGTTGAAGCAGGCATCACGACAATGGTACCTCAAGTTCCATAAAATCGTAAAAGGGCAAGGTTTTCTAAAGAATCAAGTGGATCAATGCACCTATCTCAAGATCAGTGGGAGTAACTTTATAATCCTTGTCTTGTACGTAGATGACATCCTACTAGCAAGTAACAACCTGGATATGCTGCATGAGTCGAAGCGGATGCTTTCGCAAAATTTCGACATGAAAGATCTCGGTGATGCCTCTTATGTCATTGGTATCGAAATACATCGAGATAGGCATAATGGTGTTTTGGGTCTTTCTCAAAAGGCATATATTGAGCGTATCTTAAAACGCTATAACATGCAGCACTGTACACCCACTGTAGCTCCAGTAGTTAAAGGGGACGTGTTTGGTTCTTTCCAAGCTCCGAGCACTGAGATTGAAAAGGAAGAAATGAAGATGATACCTTATTCGTCTGTAGTAGGGAGCATTATGTATGCTCAGGTATGTACTCGTCCGGATATCGCTTATATCGCTGGTATGCTGGGACGTTACTTATCTAATCCCGGAATAGCACACTGGAAAGCGGCTAAAAAGGTTCTACGATATCTTCAAGAGACCAAAGACTACAAATTAACTTATAGAAGAAGTGACAACTTAGAAGTAGTAGGATATTCTGATTCCGATTTTGCTAAATGCAAGGAAGATAAGAAATCTACTTCTGGGTACATATTTATGTTAGCTGGTAGACCTATCTCATGGCGGAGTCACAAACAGAAGCTGACTACAACGTCCACCATGATGGCTGAATACGTTGCCGTTTATAATGCCAGTTGTCATGGGATGTTGTTAAGGAACCTGGTCAGTGGACTCAAAATCGTCAACTCCATTTCTAGACCATTGAAGCTTTACTGTGATAACTCAGCTGCCGTAACTTTCTCGAACAGTAACCGTTCAACTGGCGCTGGGCTGTATCTTGATACAAAGTATCTGTTTGTGCGCGAACGGGTTGAGGAAAATGTCCTTTGTATCGAGTACATAAGTACAAAGAATATGCTAGCGGATCCGATGACCAAAGGTCTTCCTCCTAATGTCTTCGTAGGAAACGTGTCGAAGATGGGGCTTACAAAAGACTTAATTTAATAGCATATTGTACTTATTGGTCATTACTATTATCTTAATAAAATTTTCCTCTATATTCAGATTTTGTTTGTCTATTAGTTACGCTTTGAGCTCATAATGGTGTATGGACATTATTATAACGAAATCTGTCTTAGTCAATTGATCATTGCTTATTCAGTTTTAAATTTGAGTCATAGTTTGACTAGTGGGGGTCCTGAGTTGATATTCTTCTCTACGGCTGTACTTATTAGCTATGATTTCAGTTTAAAACAAAATGAGTATCATCCCGGCCGGACTTATTGGTGCTCATAGATAAAAGATCGCTTGGTCAAGTGGGAGAATGTTGGAACCACCTTAAAAGTGACCGTCACTGATCGTTTATCATTCCTGATATGATAATTGACAATAACTGAAATCCCTATGTCTGGTAAATATATGATGGGCGTATTTACTATTATTGACATACTATAGGGTTTCCCATTAGGTGATTGGAACTATGGGGAATTATATGGCACATAATAAACACCAAGGGTTAAAAGTGTAAATACTCTTATTATATATAGAGTACCCTAATCATACATTTAACCCTAATCATTTTACTGCTAATCAACAATCAGCCGTGTGCCTCCCCTGAGATCGTCTCTCTCGATCGATCATCATCCCATCATAATACGATCACCTCGTTCTGGGAACCCGACAATCAATGGCAAATATGTTTAATGCTTTCACTGGATCCTCAGGATCATCGGGTATGTTTTCTTGTCATCTTATTATCTTATTATCTATCAAATACAAATCATGATTATTCCAACACTGGTCACCGAGGTACCACTAATGGTTTTTTAACCCAAACGATCGAGAGAGATTACAGATGGATAAACGATAATACAAAATCCGCCGATTTTCCGTCATTAATCAATGAAAGAATCTCGACAGCCTTACAATGGTCGATAAATTCATTGTTAATATGTCAATAAGTGTTAAAGTTTTTTAACTATATTTTTTTGACAAACTTTCAGAAATCCGTCGGTGATTTGAATAGGTTATCAATGGATTACTGTATTTTATTTTGTGTTTTAAAGAAAGCTACTTGTTAATGTAATCGGTCTGTAATCTAGCATTGTTTTTCACATAATACTAACGGCCGACGAATCGACAAAATGTATTTTTCCTTTCTATATCTACATGGGTATAGCTATAGGAACGGATCTTTGATGAGTTGTAACGGACTTTAACGGACCTTGAAGGGTTGTATAGGGTTCTAATGGGACATAATGATATCATGATTGTTAATAGTGTATATGAAACCACTTGGGTTGTGGTGTACTGCTAAAGCCCTTGTGCCCATGGAGGTTCACCTGCGATGACTCCAGGCCATTCGTGGTCGCCCGGGGATTAGTCGGTGCACGTAAGCTGGCCCGGACACCAACGGTTACCCAAAAAAAAATAGTGTATATGTATGAGCATCATAATTATGTATATTGCATGTGTATGAGTACCATGATTATGTACGTGCTTGTAAATGGTTCAATTTTAAGATCCATTGATATCCTTTAAGACCCATTATGACTCACTTAGATCTAGTTTGATCCCACTTACATCCAATATGATTCCTTAAGGCCCGTTAGTTCCACTTAGAAGTTAGACCATTAAGATCTATTAAGGGACATAATTGGAAAAATATAAGGGAAATATTTGGAAAATTTCAAGAAGGCTAGTAGAAGTAGTTTTTTAAAAAGCTAGATAATGACTTACCAAAAGAAAATTTACCATTGAAAATAAGTTACCTTATAAGCTAACTTATGGTTGCCAAAAACAACCCAAGTAAAATAATTTTCTAAAAAAATGTCTTTAGGACAAATTTATAACCATTTTTGTAAAGAAGTGTCCAGTGAAAAGAGTAATATGCCAATGTTCTTATATATGTCGCTAAAATTTGTTTTATCAACTTATTTTTTTCATAAGGATGTAACTTGGTAAAATGTCCAACTTCATCCTAACAACTTATTGTAGAGATGGCCAAACAGGCCTGGATCCGGCCTGACCTGCTAGAAGCCCGCCCCGCCTAAAGCTCGTGCCTTGGCTTGGTGGGCCCAACCGGGCCTGATATTTGGAAGTTTCGTCGGTCCGGCCTGGCCCGGCCCTAAGCCCGATTGCGGCCCGGACCCAAGCCCGGCCTGCCACGTTTCGAATTTGAAAATCTGACCGTTATATAACGACTATATGACCGTTTTTTTATTATTTATGGCCATTTTTTTGGTTTTTAATGGTTCCTCAACACTATAAATAGGAAAGTTGGTGTATGAGGTTACAAAAGTCTCATTGTCACACATTTATATAAGACACAGTTTTAAACCTATAAACATAAAAGTCTCATTACGTACCTATTGGACATCCCAAATTCCCAATAAGCCTATTTTGTATTTTTTGGAGCATCCATAGACTAGAGTTTTTGAATTGGTCATGTGGGCCGGAATGAAAGCAAAGCATACGGTTTACATAACTTGTTTATAATCCACTACAAAAATAACCAGTATCAGCGAGGGACAAATCCCTCGCTAAAGCTCGAATCCGTCGCTAATCCGTCGTTGATGGTTCGCGAGTCAAACGGGCGTAGCTGATGCTATCAGCGACGGATTAGCGACGAACATCAGCGGCTGATTAGCGAGGGACTTGTATCAGCGACGGATTAGCGACGGATTATAATCAGCGACAGATTAGCAAGGGATTAATATCAGCGACGGATTAGCGAGGGCTTATATTAGCGACGGATTAGCGAGGGCACTTATTTGCGACGGATTAGCGAGGACACTTATTTGCGACGGATTAGTGAGGGAACTTATTAGCAAGGGTTCTCATTAGCGACAGATTAGCAAGCATTCGACTAACTTTCAGCGACGGGTTTCTGTCAGTAATCCCTCGCTGATTTTTAGTTATTTTAATAAAAAAATGACTAAAAATTAAATTGTCCAAAAAACTAAAAATAACCAAATTTATTAAATACATATTAAATAACAAGTTCAATTTTATAATATTGGTATTAGATCAACAAATCAATGTTTGTATATAACAATACTAGCTAGAACGGGGAGGGGGTATTCTAGCTATCATATCCTCAAAGCTTTGTAGTCGAGAATTCCACAAATTGTCCTTGCCACTAATGTGTACCTGAGTCATGATGAAAAAAGAATGAACATAAAGTTATAAACTCCATGTGGTCCTTGTCACTAACAATTTAAAGATTGTATACACCACTCTGAGAAAAAAAAACACAATCATACAAATACAATGTAGAACATACCGTGTATACACCACTCTGAAGAAAGCAGCAAAGGCAAATGCAGTTCCTATATATCGAACCATTTCGATTAGCATAATCTTCATTTTCGCCATGCAAGAAGCAACAAACAACACTACTGTTAGACAACCTAGGGGGGGGTAAGGTTGTATTTAAAATCTTTTACTTTCAAAAATTCTTTTACAAATAAATACAGTACTGAAACAGTATAAATAAATCAGAGTATACAAATAATAAAGAAGAGTGTAAATATAAACAAATACACAGAGATTATATAAATAAATATAAATGCAAAGCAGTTTATATAAACAGATATAATAAAGCACAGCGGAATAAATAAAGAGATAAGGGATAGAGATACTTGACACAGAGATTTACTGATTTACCACCAACTGTGATAAACCAGCAGCCGAGACACTTCTCGACACGATCCAATAAATGTATTCTTTACGGTAGAACACAAACCAAATACAAAGGAATTTGTAATAGTTTCTCAAGCCTCTGCTATGAGATAAACAGGATCACACACCCGTTATTCAAATACTTACAAGAGGAGTATAACTCACAATGGGTAATCACTCTTGTATAATAATCACACTTGGATATTTTATAAAAAATGTTTTATAAAATATATATTATAAATGAGAGAGATCAGATGGAGTTGCTGTTTGTTGTTGCTGTTGTATATCTGGTCTGTTCTTCATCACCAGCATGCTTCATTTATACCAAGGAAGCTCCAACGGATATATGAGGCGCGGTATACCGCCAAATGCACGCGGTATACCGTGCAATAAAAAGTACACTGTCAGAAAAGAAAGGTCAAACCTGCAAAAACAAACGTAAACTTGTACCCGCGGTATACCGGCTAAACATCGCGGTATACCGCCCAACTGTACCCGCGGTATACCTGCTAAACACCGCGGTATACCTGCGTCAGAAAAAGTACGACCAATCAATCAGAGGTAACATCAAGCCGCCGCGGTATACCTGCTGAACCTCGCGGTATACCTGCGTCAGAAAAAGCAAAATCTTGCTAGATCTTCTAAAAAAAAACTTTATTTAAATAAATTATTTATTGGGTTTTTAGAAATATCCAAGTGGTATATTATTTTAGGGTGTTTATCATTATTAGTTATAAACAATGATAACGACGTAAACACTTCCGTCTTGAACCCTTCAGATTAAATCTTCGTGTTCTTCAACAACTGCACACTTGGATTAAATTGTTAGATAAACAATAATGCGGTGTGTTTGTAATCATCAAAATAAATATATAAAATATATAGAGATGTGGTACACTTGCACCAACAATCTCCCCCTTTTTGATGATGACAAACACAACCGCTAAGCATGAGCATATGCGGTTTCTCTCCCCCGTTTGTCGAAACAAAAAAGGTCAAGAAAGACGGTATGCTTCCCCTCGAGAGATGCTCCCCCTCAAAATATGCATATAATTGAGGTAGCATAAACTCATGGGTAAAGATAATAAAACGCTCCCCCTCAAATTAATAACGATATCAAATTGAAGATTTTATAAAATTTGAGGGATAAAATAAGCATAATAAAAGACATGAAACAAAATAACCAAAAAGAAACACTTGCACCAAAACGGATCTTAAGGCTTCGATTTTCGGTTAATTTTATGTGATAAAAAAAACCACCACGTATTATGACCTCGTCAGGTAACCACGTATTATAACCTCGGCAGGTAACCACGTATTATAACCTCGGCAGGTAACCACGTATTATAACCTCGGCAGGTAACCACGTATTATAACCTCGGCAGGTAACCACGTATTATAACCTCGGCAGGTAACCACGTATTATAACCTCGGCAGGTAACCACGTATTATAACCTCGTCAGGAAACACGTATTATATCCTCGTCAGGAAACACGTATTATATCCTCGCCAGGAAACACGTATTATATCCTCGCCAGGAAACACGTATTATATCCTCGCCAGGAAACACCTACAAAAGGCAAAGAAAATTTTTCGTGGTACCCTTTTCTTATGGGTCCTTTTAACAGTTAGTATAAAACATAAACTGCAAAAAATATGTTGTCGACATAAAACAAACACGACAAACATACAAAGCCATATAAATGGTTTAAAACCACAAACGCATCCCACCGGGATTGTCAACATTAAACATTCCTTTCGGAATCCATTTTCTAACCATTTTTATTTTACGATCGTATTTATCATAGACGTAAAATGAAGTATGCGGATTAACATTTTTCTTAGGATTCGCAAACTTATTATTATACATAAACGCATGTGATTTTCTCGACATATAATTCACATAATTCATTTTAGGAACATACGGAGGTTTTTGCGTTTTATTTTTAACAACAAATTTAGGTTTTTCAAAAACCTTTTTAATTGGCATACAATCACATTTTTCAATACACGTATTTGAACCAATGCCTTTTCGGCAATTTATACGATTTGATATATTAAGCATTTTAAGCACTTTATCATTGCTACTATTAAAAGCATTTGCTAATAAGTCATTTTTCTCATGCGATTTACATTTAGCATTTAAACATGCAATTTCATTTTCAAGAATCTCGCATTTTGCACATGCAACACTTTCATTTTTATTTTCACTTAAGCATGCAATTTTATCATTTAAAATAACACAAGATTTACAAATATCTTTTTCACTTAATTTATTTTCTAATTTAGTGATAATATCTAAATCATAAGCAGATTTTTGTTTACCGTCATCTATTTCCTTTTTATATGCAGATACGGTTTCTTTTAAATTAGAGATTTCATCTTTATACCTATTTGCAAGAGCGGCCATATCATGAAATGATTTATATAATTCGTCAAGATTATTTTCATCGTCACTATAATAATTATCACTATAATTACTATCACAATTATTTTTAGAAGAATATGATGAAGATACCTCATTATCATGGTCGGCCATGAAACAAAAATTTTTGGCCTCATTTATGCTTGCGCTCAACGCGCCTCCAACGAGAGCTTTTGGTGTGTTGATTTGTTTTTCTCGTTTTGGACACACACTTGCATAGTGATCCTTATCACCACACACATAGCAAAAGCCTTTCTTTTTATTGGCTTTTTCATCGTCGCTAGATTCGTCATATTTGTCTTCACTTTTATGGACGTTGCGACTTTGGTTTTTACCACCACGACGGTAGTCTCCATTTTCTTGAAACCTATCATTATTAGTAAACTTTTTGTTAGATAAAAGTTTAGAAAGTTTTCTTACCAACTTGACTAAATCGTCAAGATTTTCGGGTTCGTCATCCGAGGAACTTGCATCTTCCTCCTCTTCCTTTTCTTTTGAGGCAACGACTTTGAGAGCGATGGATTTCTTTTTGACTTGCTCCCGGACTTGATTTCTTTTTAGTGCGATTTCGTGCACTTTAAGATTGCCGATGAGATCATCGAGCTTCATCGTTGCGAGATCTCGGGAGTCTTCTAAAGATGTAATTTTTGCCATCCACTCCGAAGGAAGTGCTCGAAGAATTTTCCTTACATAGTCTTCGTTAGGATAAGTGCGACCTAATCCCTTCAAAGTAGTCATAATGAGGTTAAAACGTTTAAACATTGAGTCGATTGACTCATCTTTTGACATTTCGAACAGTTCATAATCATGTACTAAAATATTTATTTTAGAGCTTTTAACTTGAGTATTTCCACGATGAGTGTCACTCAAGCTTTGCCAGATTTGATTAGCAGTTTTACAGGTATATACTCTTTCTATTTCATCGGAAGTTAAAGCAGCATAAAATATATTTTTAGCCTCAAAATTTAAACAAAAATGAGATTCTTCAGCGGGAGTCCAGTCTTTAACAGGTTTATCAACAATAACATTATTTTTTATAATAGTAGGATTAAAATTCCCATTTTCTATAATATCCCAAATTTTTTGACTTTTGCCACGAACGTGACATTCAAATAGCTCGGCCCAAATGCCAAACTTTTCAGTATCTATCAAAGGAGGTTTAGAGAACACAAAATTAGTTTGTTGAGCCATTTAAAAAAAAATTAAGACAGAAATTTTTGAAAGACCCGCTCTGATACCAAATGTTAGACAACCTAGGGGGGGGGGGGGGGGGTAAGGTTGTATTTAAAATCTTTTACTTTCAAAAATTCTTTTACAAATAAATACAGTACTGAAACAGTATAAATAAATCAGAGTATACAAATAATAAAGAAGAGTGTAAATATAAACAAATACACAGAGATTATATAAATAAATATAAATGCAAAGCAGTTTATATAAACAGATATAATAAAGCACAGCGGAATAAATAAAGAGATAAGGGATAGAGATACTTGACACAGAGATTTACTGATTTACCACCAACTGTGATAAACCAGCAGCCGAGACACTTCTCGACACGATCCAATAAATGTATTCTTTACGGTAGAACACAAACCAAATACAAAGGAATTTGTAATAGTTTCTCAAGCCTCTGCTATGAGATAAACAGGATCACACACCCGTTATTCAAATACTTACAAGAGGAGTATAACTCACAATGGGTAATCACTCTTGTATAATAATCACACTTGGATATTTTATAAAAAATGTTTTATAAAATATATATTATAAATGAGAGAGATCAGATGGAGTTGCTGTTTGTTGTTGCTGTTGTATATCTGGTCTGTTCTTCATCACCAGCATGCTTCATTTATACCAAGGAAGCTCCAACGGATATATGAGGCGCGGTATACCGCCAAATGCACGCGGTATACCGTGCAATAAAAAGTACACTGTCAGAAAAGAAAGGTCAAACCTGCAAAAACAAACGTAAACTTGTACCCGCGGTATACCGGCTAAACATCGCGGTATACCGCCCAACTGTACCCGCGGTATACCTGCTAAACACCGCGGTATACCTGCGTCAGAAAAAGTACGACCAATCAATCAGAGGTAACATCAAGCCGCCGCGGTATACCTGCTGAACCTCGCGGTATACCTGCGTCAGAAAAAGCAAAATCTTGCTAGATCTTCTAAAAAAAAACTTTATTTAAATAAATTATTTATTGGGTTTTTAGAAATATCCAAGTGGTATATTATTTTAGGGTGTTTATCATTATTAGTTATAAACAATGATAACGACGTAAACACTTCCGTCTTGAACCCTTCAGATTAAATCTTCGTGTTCTTCAACAACTGCACACTTGGATTAAATTGTTAGATAAACAATAATGGGGTGTGTTTGTAATCATCAAAATAAATATATAAAATATATAGAGATGTGGTACACTTGCACCAACAACTACTTTTAATTGAATCTAAACCAATATATAAAGAATGAGGCAACTTAGCAAGTCTTGTGAGTACCTTCATTTCCCTTGATGCTTTAGAAGGTTACAAGCCTCGTGAAGGTTACAAGAATCCCCAAATTCTAACAAGTATTTCAACAAAATACCTGACAAACAAGCTGACTGATTCGCTCAGGGTACTCCCCTCCACTGGCCCTCAAAGCTCCATGTTGATCCAAACCCTCAGTGATTTGATAATGACCCTCTCTTATATACTTAGTGAAAATTGTAAGTAAACAATATGTATCAGAGTTTCACTATCGCTGATAAGTACTAAGATCTTCCAGTACCGCTGATAGGAACTCTCGCTCTTTTAAGTTAAACATTCAGCGAAACTGTTCACCATAAATGTTGAGTCTGTTCAGTCATTATGATGATCGCTGATAAGTTAGTTGTTTACTTATGATCCCTGAAGACAAGTTTCACGTCAACAAAGGTTCTACACTGAAGTCGAAGATCAAGCTCAAGAACCAGCGACAAGTCTCCTAATGAACTGATGCGGATCAGCGAAGACTCAGATTTGTCCACTCAACGTGAAGTATCAAGTACAAGACTTCAGCTATCGCTGAACTCTATCATTCGCTGATATGAAATGATAGATCGCTGAATCAACGAAAGCTGATCATGAAGTCCTCCGTACAAAATACTTTTGTCTTATCCACCCTTGCACGACTCCGTACGAAATGTCAGAAAAGAACCTCCGAATATCTGAAATCGTACAACCACTCTGATACTACACTATTCATCCATACGGCTACTAAGGTTGTCAACCAAGGTCAATGACATGCAACCAACCAGCTGATGACACGTGTAAAGTATATACTGAATTGCATTAAATGCATGCAGTATATAAAGAGATGAACTCACTTCATTTGAAGTAACTTGCTAACTCTGGACAAGTTCAATCTCTTATCTCAAGATAGGTTATTATTAGTAATTTCCTTATCTCTCTTAGTGCAAGAAACCTTAGTGTTCCAACTTGTTTAGATTTAGGTTTATCCTTAATCTTGTCTCCGCAACAAGCTGTAAATTGTTAATGATTTATCAATAAACAATTTAGAAAAGTAAAATTTGTGTGTTTGTATTCAACCCCCCCTTCTACAAACTTGTATAGGCCTTCGGGACCAACAAGTGGTATCAGAGCAGATTTGTTTAATCTCATAAACAAGATCTAATCTAAGATATTTCTCTTCCTTGCTATTATCTGAAAATGGCCACCAACACAAACACACATTATATAGACAATGGTTCTCTTGCAAAACCCCCTAGATTTTCCAGAGACAACTTCAACTTGTGGAAAAATAGGATGACACTCTTCTTAGAAGGTGTAGACCCCACTATGACTTACTATCTTGAAAATGGCCCACACATCCCTGTAACAATTGATCCTTTAGTTCCAGCCACTGCAAATAGACCTGCTATTCCAGAAAGGCTGATTCCTAAGGAAATACACATGTGGACCGACGAAGATAAGAAGAAAGTGGCTATAGATACAAAAGCCAGATTCATACTATCCATGGCCCTTCCTGACGAAGTCTACCATTCCGTCATGAATCTGAAATCATCAAAAGCCATGTGGGACACAATATGTGTTCAGTATGAAGGAACGTCTGAAGTCCAGGACTCAAGAAAGATCAACCTGGTAAGACAATACGAAAGCTTCATTTCTGGTAAGAATGAAACTCTCTCTGAAGTTCACCAACGTTTTAATTGCTTAATTATAGATCTAAAAACTGTTGGTAAGGAATATTCTAACTTTGAAGTGCTGACAAAGTTTATAGAATGTTTACCTGAAAGCTGGGACAATTATTCCATGTGTCTCAAGCTGTCAAAGGATCTTAAATCAATGACCCTTTCAACCTTATATGGTACATTGATGAATCATGAGCAATCTAGCCATCTTAAGAAGAATCTTGTAAAAGATTCCAAAAGCACCCCTGTTGCTTTAATCTAAGAGGAACCTTCTACTCAGCGACCCTCGGTCACTATCACTGAGTTAGAGAGTAACTCTGAAAGGTCATCAGATTCTGATTTTTCAGATGATGAATCTTTGGCTCTCCTAACTAAGAAGTTCAGGAGATTTGCCAAAAAGAAAATGTTTAGAAAGAACAAACCTCTTTCCATAACTGACAAGCCTAAATCATCAGTTTTTGTTGATAAGGCTACTGCTACTTGTTTTAACTGCGAAAAAATAGGTCATTTTGCTAACGAGTGCAGGTCTAAGAAAGTTTATAGACCTTCAGCTTTCTCAAAGAAAAACTTTGTTCCAAGGAATAAAGATGACAAATACTCAAAGCTGAAGGAGAAGTATGCAAAGCTGAAAAGCTTTAAGAAGAAAGGAAAAGGCCTGGTGGCTGACTATGATTGGGCTGCTTCTGATGAAGAAGCATCATCATCTGACTCTGAAGATGATGAAGCAAATCAATGTCTCATGGCCAAGATTGAAGAAGAGGAAGAAAGCTCAGACATTCCCTCCACTTCAACATCTGCCATTCAGGTATCACCTTCTTTCTTTACCAATATTGCAAATATTGATGAAGCTGATAGTCTCCGTAAGATCGATCTCTTGACTAGAAGTTTATACGAAGCCATGAACGGAAAAACTGTGGTTGAAAACCAAAATCTTGATCTCGCTGAAAAGCTTAAAAACTGCCACCTTCAAATAGAAAAGCTTTCTAAAATTGAAGAAGATTTTAAAGATCAAGTATATTTAAATCAGCTAGTCAAAATCGAACGAGCAGAAGCTATCGCTGCATTAGAGGCTGAAAAAGCTACTGTTGAAGGATGGTGTAATTCTTCAACAAAGATCACTGAGATAATTAAGGCTCAGATTCCTCTGAGTGATAAACGTGGTCTGGGTTATAAATATGATACTCCAAAACCAACCACTGAACGTTCAATGCTTAAATTTGGAACGTTCGTATCCTCAGTCGCTGACACTTCATCATCTCAGTGCTCCTCGTCCTTTACACCAATCCCTGAGGAAACTCCTACCTCCTCAAAAGGTAAGGAGAAAATGGTTTATTCAAAACCTACCTCTGTCTCTAAAGACAAAGGTAAAGGAATTGTTATTTATCAAAATCCTCAGAAGGGTACCTTAGTACCAAAGCTGAATGCTTCTAAAGCCTCAGTGACCTACCCCTCTGGATCTAGAAAGCTGATCTCTGGATCTATTCAGCGATCTACTCCTAGACTCAGAGTGGATGTCCTTGGTAAGAAATCTGAAGAACTGAATGTTCGTCCCATTTCTAAAGCCAATAGTTTACTTGGTGCTGGCACTTCTAATTCGAAATTAAAAGCTCAGCATACAAATGGTCCTAGAACTACTTTCAGCTATAGAAAATGTTATCACTGTGGACTTACCGATCATATTGCTAGTAAGTGCCCCACAGCCACCAAAGCTGAAAAGATAGCTAAGGTGAAGATTGCCCCCAAGGCAAAGAAGACCAACCCCGATGCAAATCAGGTCAAGGTGACTCCTACCACTGAAGTTAAGAAATTAACCAAAGTGAAGAAAGACAAAGCTGAATCTTCAAATGCTGCGAAGACCGCTGAACCTTCTATTCCAACTAGCTCCACTGACAAATGTGTATACATGTTTAAGTGGGTACCCAAGCAAAACTAATCTTCCATTGTAAATGCAGGTTAAGAAGGGTATCTGGTATCTCGATAGCGGATGCTCTAGACACATGACTGGAAAGAAAAACCTGCTCGCTGAATACAAGGAAGAGAAGGGTCCCTCTGTGACTTTCGGTGGAAATGGAAAAGGACACACCCGAGGGTATGGTGTACTTTCAAATGGTACAACCTCTTTCAGAAGAGTCGCATATGTTGAAGGACTGAAACATAATCTTCTGAGCATCAGTCAGCTCTGCGACATGGATAACAAAGTGATTTTCACTAAGGAATCCTGCTTTGTCACTGACAAAAAGGAGAAGATAGCTCTCAGCGGTTATCGTTTGGAAAATGTTTATGTAATAAACATGGACTCAACAACCACTGAGAACTCCTGTTTCTTCTGAAAGGCATCTTCTGATGTTAACTGGCTATGGCACAAGAGGCTCTCGCATCTAAATTTCAAGACACTGAATACTCTTACCTCCAAAGAGTTAGTCACTGGTCTACCTCAGCATTCATACGCCAAAGAGTCTTTATGTTCAGCGTGTGAAAAAGGGAAGCAGACCAAGGCAAGCTTCAAGTCAAAGCAAGTCTCCTCAGTGTCATCTCCTCTACAACTACTCCATATGGATTTGTTTGGCCCTGTTAACAAACAATCCATCGCTGGAAAGAAATATACGCTGGTCATAGTTGATGATTTCTCTCGTTACACATGGGTAATGTTTCTCCGTTCTAAGAGTGACACCCCTGAAGAACTCATCACCTTTGTTCGGAAGATGGAAACTCTGAACAATATGACTGTTCGCTCAATAAGGAGTGATCATGGAACTGAATTCAAAAACAGTTCTCTTGATTCCTTCCTTGAGAGTAAGGGTATTTCTCACAACTTTTCGTCAGTGAGAACACCGCAACAAAATGGAGTCGCTGAAAGAAGAAATAGAACAATTATTGAAGCTGCACGTTCAATGCTCAGCGATTCTCACCTGCCTACTCAGTTTTGGGCAGAAGCTGTCAACACTGCTTGTTTTACGCAAAACAGGTCGCTGATAGTTAAAAGATTCAAAAAGACAGCCTATGAACTCTTTCATGGGAGAAAGCCTTCAATCAGCTTTCTTCACATCTTTGGATGTCAGTATTTCATACTGAACAACAGAGATGCCCTTGGAAAGTTTGATCCTAAGGCTGATGATGGAATCTTTCTTGGATACTCCTCAGTCTCCAAAGCCTTCAGAGTCTTCAACCGTAGAAGACAAACTGTAGAAGAAACTATTCACGTCACGTTTGACGAATCCCGTTCAGCGAACTCTAAACCGTCCGCTGATACTGAAGAACTGAATCAATGGATGTTTTCTCATCTTGGTGATTCAGAAGAAGTTCCCACTCCTCATGCTCACACCGTAGATAATGATGGTCCTACTATCATTCCAGATATGTAGAATAGTGAAGCTGAAACATCTTGGGTCTCAGCTGTTCCTATAAACACTAGACCTGCAGTTGATTCAAATGTCTCAGAAATTCCATCTATTTCTCAGCAATCAGTGAGTGGAGTGACAAATGCAAACATTCCTCTCTTAGCTGATAATCTAGAAGTAGCTGAAGCCTCATCTTCAGTTTCTCCAGTTCAGACTGAGTCAGCGACGTATGCTCCGGCTCAGCGATGGACTGTAAATCACCCAATCGATCAAATTCTTGGTGATCCAAACGCTGGTATTCAGACTCGTAGAAGTGCAGGTAATATTTGTTTATTTGTTAACTTTATTTCTCTAACTGAACCATAGAAAATAGATGATGCCCTCAGAGATCCAAACTGGGTCAGCGCTATGCAAGAAGAGCTGACTGAATTCGAAAGAAACAAAGTTTGGAAACTCGTTCGTAGACCAACTGACAAAACGGTGATAGGCACTAAATGGGTCTATCGAAACAAGTTGGACGAACATGGTACTGTAACTCGCAACAAAGCTCGTCTTGTTGCTCAGGGATACAGACAAGAGGAAGGCATAGATTATGACGAAACATTTGCTCCAGTAGCAAGACTTGAATCTATTCGTCTTTTCTTAGCATATGCTGTACACAAAAACTTCACTGTACATCAGATGGATGTTAAGTCAGCGTTTCTGAATGGAAAGCTGAATGAAGAAGTTTATGTGGAACAACCTCCAGGATTCTCAGATCCTAAGCGTCCAGGTTATGTTTATAAACTGGACAAGGCACTTTATGGCTTAAAGCAAGCTCCTCGTGCATGGTATGATACTCTCTCTACTTATCTTCATATTGAACAATTTGAGAGAAGTAAGATTGACAAAACGCTTTTTTTTAGAAAAGTGAAAGGTCATATAATTTTAGTTCAAATATATGTTGATGACATTATATTTGGTTCTACTAACCCTGAGCTTTGTACTCGTTTCGCTGATAGAATGAAAGATGAGTATAAAATGAGCATGATGGGTGAACTAACATATTTCCTTGGTCTTCAGATTAAGCAAACTGAAAAAGGAACTTTCATTAATCAGGGAAAATATGTTAAAGATATGCTGAAGAAATTCGACTTAACTGAAAGTTCAGCTATGAAAACCCCTATGGCACCACCGCTGACACTTGATAAGGACACAAAGGGTGTTCCTGTCAATGTCACGCTGTATCGTGGGATGATCGGCTCACTATTGTATCTTACAGCTAGCCGACCCGATATTATGTTTGCAACATGTTTGTGTGCACGATATCAAGCTGAACCTATGATATCTCATATGAAAGCTGTAAAGCGAATATTTTGATATCTTAAGGGTACAGCGAATCTAGGCCTTTGGTATCCCAAAGACTCAGGATTCGATCTAACCGCCTATTCAGACAGTGATTTTGCAGGTTGCAAAATGGATAGGAAAAGCACCACAGGAGGATGTCAGCTCCTGGGTGGAAAGCTGGTAAGTTGGACAAGTAAGAAGCAAAACTCAATGTCCACTTCCACAGCTGAAGCTGAATATGTAGCCGCTGGAAGCTGTTGTTCTCAAGTCTTGTGGATGAGAAATCAGCTACTAGACTATGATCTTCAGCTCTCCAAAATTCCAATCTATTGCGACAGCACTAGTGCCATCGCTATAGCAAACAATCCAGTGCTACACTCAAAGACAAAACACATAGAAATCAGATATCATCTTATTAGAGATCATGTGATGAATGGTGATATAGAACTTCATTTTATCCCAACTGATTATCAGTTAGCTGATTTATTTACCAAACCTCTTGATGAGACAAGATTCAACTTTCTCATCAGCGAGCTTGGAATGCTGAACTTTGAAGGGTAAAATCTTCAGCTGTTCACATTAATCAGCGATAGGATAAAATCAACTCGTATAACCTATTCAATCATCTTCTCTCTGAATAAACTTGGTTAAACTGATATCCAGGTATGTTTTCTCTCTCTGACAAACGCATGAAAATGCAAGATTTCAAAACAAATGCATCGCTGAATATCTCTTCCTTAACAGCGATATTTTGAAAGTTCTTAAAACCTTCACTGATATTTTCTATTCAGTGCTTCATGTTTTTCAAAAGAGTCCCTGAGCTTTCAAAACCTCAGAGACATCCTAAAAGAATGTGAAAGGACAGTTGTGACGTCATTGCAACGGATAACACCAGGCACGATTTCTTTCTGACACACGTTTGCACGTTTCGTTCAAACTTCCAATCAAATGCTAACACGTGTCCGTGTCATGATGAAAACCTTTTCCCGCTCAAGGTTTTCTCTCTCTAAAACTCCCTATATAAACAAACTCTTGGTTTATATTTGTCTTTTACGCGATCAATTTTCCTCCGCAAGAAAAGAATTACTGTTGCATTTGTGCTCTCAAATCTTCAAAGAACTGTTCATCATCTTCTTCATCAAAACATCAAGGTTAATATGTTCATATTTTTTTTTTCAAATGCAGATAACTTGTTTCTGATCTTATCATTGTTTTAAACAAGATCAAACAAAAGAATTTCTTAAAAATAAAATCATTTCTTTCATGGTTTTATGAACACAACCATTTCATGGTTGTTCTTCAAGTTTTAAATCTTAATCTTAAACTTGTTCTTCATTCGTATCCAGATTTTTTTTAGAAACTGGAATACAAGACTTTATGGGTTTTACATTTCGTTTCAAAAATCATGAAAAACCCTAATCTTCATTAAGACATTTATGTCTGAATGAAATGGACAAAATTCGAACCATCTTAATGGAAATTCTTTCCATATCAAGACAATTCTTATTTGTTAACATCTTTGGTTGAACTGATAATACAGAGAAATGGCAACTTCAAAGATCAATGTTACCGCTGAGAACATCTCCGCTGACTCTGAGGAAGTGGACATCATCAAAGCCCCTCAGGTTAAGTTCAAGCTGGATCAACTAGATTGGACCAAGGTCAACAACCTCTCTGCGATTCTCGAGTTTCCTCCTCGAAAGCAAGTCACACATCTGGATGATGCTGTGAATTTCCTGAAAAACTGCTGCATTTCAACAGCCCTGACCATCACACCTCCTGCAAGTCAGCTACTACTATCCCAGTTCTGGTACTCTGCCAGACACACTCAGCTACCCTCCGCCAAAGATGGATCCAAAACCATCGATTGCATACTCAGCGATACTGAGTATGGCACAATTAAGATAACCCCCGCAATCATTCGAAAAGCCTTGAACTTTCCCAATGCTACCAAAGAAAAACCATTTGTTCCATTCCCTGACCATAAGAAGCATGCTGACTGAGAAGAAATCATTGCTTTCCTCGACGCAATGGGTTACATCTGGGAAACTGGAAGGGACAAGAAGCCCGAGAAGAAGCTGACGCTGATAAAGAAGTCCAAAATGCCCAGCGAGATGAATTTCATCTTCGCACACCTGATCAGCTGCATGACAGCGAAGACCGGCTCCTCTGATTAAGCCGCTCAACCTCAGCAGGCTATGGGATACGCACTGCTGAAAGGTCTACATATTGACTGGGCATCTATCATTTATGATGACCTAGTACAAAGAGTAGATTCTGCTGCTGACAGATCTGCATGGGTTCCCTACCCCCGTTTCATCAGCGCCATCTTCCAATATGGCCTGAAGGACAGCTATCCTCAAGAGGGTGACCTGAAACTTTCTCAGGTTGGCCCTAAGGTGCTCGATTTCAAACCTGTCGACAATGAGGTACGTCTCTCTACCCTTCTCTCTCTTCTTAACCCTAATTCTTCGACTTCTGTGGCTCCTTCAGCGACAATACCCATCGCTGATGCCCCGGCCACACAATCCTCCCCTTCTAAGAAAAGGAAACACTCTTCAACCCAACTTGGTTCCAAAAGGATCAAGAAAACCAAGGAGCAACCCCAGCAATCCCATGCTGAAGACTCCTCAGCTCATTCTGAAGAGCTGAAGGAAAGTTCCGTGGTACGCTCTGCCACACCCATTCAAGCCATCCCTCCAATCCAGACTTCAGCGTCTCCAAACGCTGAGGTTAGAAACTTGGAACCTACCCAACCTCCCTCAGTCTCTCAAAAGACTGATGAAGTGATTCTCAGCGATTCCAACGCTGAACTCAGTACCCGAACCACATTCTTATCCTTCGCTTCTCCCTCCACTCACTTGGACACTCCTCCAAAGAACACTGGAGATGCCATCATTCCAGAAGCCACCGCTAACGCTTCTCAACGAATGATGAAGACAGGACCTGCAGAGATCACCATACCTCACCGTACTTTTGAGGAAGATATGGAACATTATTCAGGAACCCGCAATTTTGACGAGTTCGTAAACCCTCCTGTAGGTACACATAAAATCCTATACACTGTGACTAAACCCCAAACTTCTGAGCTTTCCTCTGTTCACAAGTTTTTATCTGTTACAGGTCCTAATTTGGGAGACATCAACGAGTCTCTGAAGTCCGTGGAAACAAAGCTGACCGGTCTCACCACCACACTCTCCAACAACTCTACAGCCGTAACAAACGCTGGAGAGAATTTGACAAAGCTAACTACGGTGGTGGAGAAGAAAGCTTCCACGGATGACATTAAGGGCCTTGATAAGACGCTCAGCGATTTTTCCAAAGTACTCTCTGACATCTACACTGACTACACCAGCCTCAAAAACTCAGTTTCGACCGTGTCCAGCGAAGTTACAAAGCTGAAAACATCGGTTGAACATCTCGAGGGGGATATGTCAGCTGTCAAGACCGACTTGGGTTCTGTAAAAACCGACGTTGGTTGTATAAAGACGATGATCGAGACGCTGGTCAACAAGGAAAATACTCCTGCTCCTGCCCCTGCCCCTGTATTGGAAACTTTCACAGCGGCGGATCGTAAAGAGCTATCACTCCTGCTATATCTGGCCTTGAAGACAGATTAGCAGCGATTGAAAGTTGTATTAAAATCTCTGGCCAAGAAGATAGAGAAAATACAAATGCTGAGTCTACCCATTCCTCCCCCAATTATGAGAAAGAGGGGGAGAAGAGCGCTGAACATACCGAGGAGAAGAGCGCTGAGGATCTTGAAAACAGCGCTGAAGACCTTTCCCATGATGAATCTATCAGGGGAGAGAAGAATGAAGATCTTATCGCTGGACCTCAGGGAGATGAAAACCCTGAGGGAACCGAGAAGCTCGCCTCTGTATCTGAGGGGGAGCAACTCGAAGACGAAGCTGAAGAATCCGAAGCAGAAGATGATGAAGACATCGACATCCCTGATAATGAACCATCCTCCTCTCCAAGGAATGATGATGATGATGACGAAGATGGCGATGACTTCTTTGTCGTCAAACCTGCCCTAAAGATCAAAGCTCGTAAGGGAATTTCACTAAATGAACCAACAGGGGAGCGGACAAAGACAAATCCCTCAGCCTCTGGCGCTGAGAAAGGCAAAGGCAAAGGCGTCGCTGAAGATGAAAATCTGGCGATCTTGCTTGTAAAGCCGGTTTGTCAGGTACACTAATCATATGTAACATCCCAGACCAACCGTACCAGATATTGTCCGCTTTGTCCACACACCTGGACTCACGGTTTTAAAACGCGTCTGATAGGGGAGGTATCAAGTCCCTCTTATAAGGCAACCTTAGTTCTCCTCCCCAACCAATGTGGGATCTTACAATCCACCCCCCTTGGGAGCCCAGCGTCCTCGCTGGCACATCAGTCCGGTTCCCGGCTCTGATACCATCTGTAACATCCCAGGCCAACCGTACCAGATATTGTCCGCTTTGTCCACACACCCGGACTCACGGTTTTAAAACGCGTCTGATAAGGGAGGTATCAAGTCCCTCTTATAAGGCAACATTTGTTCCCCTCCTCAACCAATGTGGGATCTTACGATCCACCTCCTTGGGAGCCCACATCGGCCGTGGACAGGAGAGATGCTGGGTATATTAGTAAACCTTGGCCTTACCAGACACAACGCGTTTTGGGGCCACAAGCATGCGGGTTCCTTGGGAACTCTGTGGTTAAGCGTGCTTGGGTGGGAGTAGTACCAGGATGGGTGACCTCCTGGGAAGTCCTTGCGAAGTCCTTGCCAGGTCGCCAAGAACAAAGCCGTGAGCCAGTGGGGCAAAGCGGACAATATTGTGTCGCGGTAAGCGGGGTGTTACAAATGGTATCAGAGCCACTCCTGTGCCGTTCGGGATGGTGGGGCAAACCTCATCGAGGACGATGAGTCCCTGAGGGGGGGTGTGTGTAACACCTTAGGCATATCCCACATCGGCCGTGGACAGGAGAGATGCTGGGTATATTAGTAAACCTTGGCCTTACCAGACACAACGCGTTTTGGGGCCACAAGCATGCGGGTTCCTTGGGAACTCTGTGGTTAAGCGTGCTTGGGTGGGAGTAGTACCAGGATGGGTGACCTCCTGGGAAGTCCTTGCGAAGTCCTTGCCAGGTCGCCAAGAACAAAGCCGTGAGCCAGTGGGGCAAAGCGGACAATATTGTGTCGTGGTAAGCAGGGTGTTACATCATATCTCACTCCATCCCTCCTCTATAAGTTCTACTACCCTAGCCTACACCTGAACATATTTCTCTTTCTCTTTCTACCCAAGTTCTTCTACCCATGTTCTTATTTGTAAGATCGCTGTGTTTCAGCTAGTCCTCTCCCCTGTTTGAGGATGTCGCTGAAGGTTCTACTACTGCGACTTCACAAATAAAGCAAGCTGCTGCTGATGAAATAATCCCAGTCTTAGATTTGATCTCTGAGACTGATGAACCAGAAGAACAACCTCTCTCGCACAGAAACAGACCTTCCTCAGCTCCTCAAAAGCTGAGTGAAGAGGATCAAAAGAGAAGAGAGGAAATAATAAAGCGATTCGAGGATCAGCGAATCATTCTAAGGCGTGATCAACTGCCTTCAGTTCCTCCAAAGTTCAGAATTTCAAAAGCTGAATACAAGGAACACCTCAGAGCTGAACGCCTCATCGCTGAAAGAAAGGAAGCTGAAGAGAAAGACAGAGAATACGCCATCAAGCTTACTCAACGATCAATCAAAGACCCCAAGCTGAAAAGAGTTCCCATTGATGTTCAACGTCAGCTCTGGGATGATGCTCAAGAAATCGTTAGAGAAAAGACAAAGGTCTCTGATACAACTTTGGAATGGGCTAAACAAATGCTGACCTATCGATCAAGACCATCCAAAATAATCAAAGCCAACATAAGAGGAAAAATGTACGCTGATGTTCCTGTTGTTGAAGTGGATGTCTACAGAGATGACAAAACCAAGCAAACCTTCTATGCTGCTTCATTAGAAAAGTTTGGTCTCTCTGAATGGTTAGAAACGAAATTAGCCATTCAGGGATCACGCTCAAAATTCAAAAGCCATGTTGAGATGATCTTAAACAAACATATCGACTTGCTTTCATCTGCTGTGGATATTCCTCCTACTCTTCCTCAACCGAAGAAAGCCTCTGCTAAGAAGAAGAAAGTTTCTGATTCAGGTCCAATCATTCGAAATGAAACAGGTATTGGTTTCTCTCGTGCTGAAGTTCTTGGCCCTGATGCTGATCTTTCAATGCTTGACACCTCCCTACCACCTGGAGAAACCTTCATCCCTGGCACAGTGGTAAGTGATCCATATGGTATATTCTTCTTAGACTATGATGGAAATCCTCACTTTCAACGTGTCTCTAAGCTCCACATCGCTCCCATCGAACAACTCATAGATCTCGTACACTGGTGTGAAGTCAGACGCGACATCAAAGCTAGACACCTGAAGCCCTTGATTTTTGAAGCTGCTCTGAAGTTAAAGAATCAAGGAGTAAATGTCCCTGACTGGATGATCCCCACTAAAAAGACCCTTGATGAACTTCTCATTAAGGAAGAACCCTTTGAAAACTGATATAATCTCCTTTTTCTCTATTGTATCAGTTATCCTTCTGTACTTGTAAATTATTTCGCTTGTACTTATAATCTTTCTGTTCTTCATTGTAACCTGATTCAATATCTTAAAGAAAGATTTCAGCGAACGTACTTTACTCCATCAGTACTGAAAAGATCCCAGAAAACAGTAAAAGGGACAAATATTTTATGAGTTCTTTTTATCCTTATGTTTTCATTAAATAGCAATTTTCTTTGTTGCTATGTCATAATCAAATAGGGGGGGATTGTTGATCCAAACCCTCAGTGATTTGATAATGACCCTCTCTTATATACTTAGTGAAAATTGTAAGTAAACAATATGTATCAAAGTTTCACTATCGCTGATAAGTACTAAGATCTTCCAGTACCGCTGATAGGAACTCTCGCTCTTTTAAGTTAAACATTCAGCGAAACTGTTCACCATAAATGCTGAGTCTGTTCAGTCATTATGATGATCTCTGATAAGTTAGTTGTTTACTTGTGATCCATGAAGACAAGTTTCACGTCAACAAAGGTTCTACGCTGAAGTCGAAGATCAAGCTCAAGAACCAGCGACAAGTCTCCTAATGAACTGATGCGGATCAGCGAAGACTCAGATTTGTCCACTCAACGTGAAGTATCAAGTACAAGACTTCAGCTATCGCTGAACTCTATCATTCGCTGATATGAAATGATAGATCGCTGAATCAACGAAAGCTGATCATGAAGTCCTCCGTACAAAATACTTTTGTCTTATCCACCCTTGCACGACTCCGTACGAAATGTCAGAAAAGAACCTCCGAATATCTGAAATCGTACAACCACTCTGATACTACACTATTCATCCATACGGCTACTAAGGTTGTCAACCAAAGTCAATGACATGCAACCAACCAGCTGATGACACGTGTAAAGTATATACTGAATTGCATTAAATGCATGCAGTATATAAAGAGATGAACTCACTTCATTTGAAGTAACTTGCTAACTCTGGACAAGTTCAATCTCTTATCTCAAGATAGGTTATTATTAGTAATTTCCTTATCTCTCTTAGTGCAAGAAACCTTAGTGTTCCAACTTGTTTAGATTTAGGTTTATCCTTAATCTTGTCTCCGCAACAAGCTGTAAATTGTTAATGATTTATCAATAAACAATTTAGAAAAGTAAAATTTGTGTGTTTGTATTCACCCCCCCCCCCCCCCTTCTACAAACTTGTATAGGCCTTCGGGACCAACACTCCAACAACCTGCAAGGATCAAGAAACATTTTTTTTATAAAATGCAAGAAAGATGTGTGAATAATGATTTCAAGATAACAAGTGATAGTAAAGAATTACAATTTATCAATTACATAACCAACAACATCAGATGAGATGATAAAAAATAATTACACGCACCAATTCCCTAAGCGCGTTATCTTTGCTGATGGATATACATTTTTCAAAGCTGCAGGTACATTTCCCGAGAATGCTGGGAGGACTGCAACGCAATAATATGAGCATTAGGAGATTTACAATTATCATTAAAAGTGTGACAGATGCATAATCCCAACAACCAACGTACCTGGAGTCATTCCGAGCTCGTACATTCTAGCAAGAATTTTCTTCTGCATTTTGAGTTGTTGATCCAGCCAACTTTGCGGCAGTGGTCCACCCCATCTGTAATCAATATGTAATCTTCACATATAACGTTAACGAAAACCACTTAAAGAAAGACATCAATAAGATCATCCAACAGACTATAAAGGCCTCAGAAAATCATAGAAGCATAACTGGCAGTGACAAGAACATCTAAAATTAACAGAAACAGGGGTGCTAAAATAAGAAATTGAAAGTAGTAATCAGAAAGTACTATACAAACACAAAGCTCACCCATGCAAGTTGGCCATGCGAGACCACGCAAGAAATGCAGGCCCTCCAAAGAAATCATTCAAATCTGAACCGCTAATATTAAAATTCTCAAATACTTTTTGCCAGATAGCTTCTTGCCCAGTAAACGCCAAAGGCATATTGATGCCTTGAAGAGCCATCCAGTCAATTTCCTTTTCCCATCTTTGCCAGTCCCACCAGGCAAAAGTATCTTTGAAAAGCAGGACCATATCAAAAATTTATAGGCTGAATGCAGTACACTTCTTGTTGGAATAAAACTTGCTATGATGAACAAAATCACAGGTAATATATAAATATACTTGCCATTGATTGATACTTGCAACTTTTGTTCATGCAAATCACAAATACATTGACCCTATTTATACACATTGAAAAGGTGCCATCGAACCATCGCAATGGTTCGGTAAAGGTTGTGTTGTTTCATGAAGCATCACACCTCTTCATGAATGGTCACACCCTTTCACTAAAATAACTACTTATAAATATATATATATATATATACTTTCTGACTTACTAATTTTAACCCAAAAGTTTAGGTTAACTATCAACACTCCCCCTTAAACTAAACTTTGGTTATCTAAAATTAACAGAAACAGGGGTGCTAAAATAAGAAATTGAAAGTAGTAATCAGAAAGTACTATACAAACACAAAGCTCACCCATGCAAGTTGGCCATGCGAGACCACGCAAGAAATGCAGGCCCTCCAAAGAAATCATTCAAATCTGAACTGCTAATATTAAAATTCTCAAATACTTTTTGCCAGATAGCTTCTTGCCCAGTAAACGCCAAAGGCATATTGATGCCTTGAAGAGCCATCCAGTCAATTTCCTTTTCCCATCTTTGCCAGTCCCACCAGGCAAAAGTATCTTTGAAAAGCAGGACCATATCAAAAATTTATAGGCTGAATGCAGTACACTTCTAACGTATTTAACATATTAATTAATTAGAAAACATGAGCTTACAACTAGATGTGACAGCATTCTGGTAGTAATTCCAAGGGACGGGTCTTTGTATCAGAAGTCCACCGTCTTGCATATGAGGAAGGGACCCAGCCTTAGGCACAGAAGATAGTTGTGAACCACCAGTTTTATCCCATGATATATGTGCCCCACATAGGTTTTTTAAGTACCAATGAAGACCAGTCAGTAGTTCTACTCCCGTGACACCACGTATTCTGCTCACGATTGCACAGAAAGAAGCAAGCATAATTAACAAGCAACTGGATTACAAAAAATCTAGAAGTTTCTCAAACCCATGAAGTTTATCACCAGAACTCCAAGTAGAAAAACTAAGAATTAAAACTGTACAAGTGATGAAAGAAGCATACAGAATTTCAGGGGAACCACGTATGTTCAAAGAAGGATGATTGCTTATCAAAAAGCAGGATACTCCGCCACAATGCTCCTATAAAAAAAAGAATTAACATAATTCAGTTGACAATTCTAAAGTGGAAGTAACTAATTTAGTTGGCAAACAATTAGTGAATAACATAATTCAACCTATTTTTTTCTGCAACTGCCAAATGCCAATTTATTGACCACTTTTGAAAGTATAGATGAATTGAAGTGTCGGATACCAATAACAATTGTTCTCTAATAATAGAGTTCACAATATTTCAAGTGTCTGGATACCAATAACCAAAAGAAAATGAGAATCATACATCATACAATCCAAAAACCTAAACCCAAAAAAATAATCTAAAATCCTAATCAAGATGCTATAGTTTATATAGCTTAACAATTAACATGAAGACTGAAGATTGATGGTAGAAATCATAAACTCAATTGAAGCAAACATAAAAACTTACATTTGGGGCTGAAGAGTGAAGAGTCGATTTAAGGTGAAATCAAACACTTCAACCGGGTGTGATTTGGGATTCGAAACCCCTAACCATGTGAAAGTCGAGATTCGAGAAGAGAAAGTGGAGGATTACTCTAGATTCTTTCACGATGTGTAAAATCGTTCCACAGATCGTTTAATCGTTCCGATATGGCATAGTCGATACTCGATAGCATCTAGGGCAAAATCGCAGAAGGAACCGTAGAGAAATCGTCTTCATGAACTCATCCTACCAAAGCTAAAATGGCACTGGGCCGGTGAGGAGGGAGGCGTGGTGGGACTGTGGGAGACGAGAGATTAGGGTTTCTTAGTTTTTTTGGGGAGAGGAGGTGTAATGGAAGACGGAAAAAAGAGGAGGGAAATTTAGGGGAAAATTTTGGAAAAGTACAATTTTTTTTGAAGATTTTAGAGATCATATAAATATATGTATTTAATTATCTTATATATATATAAGTTACATATAATAGTTTAAATAGTAGATATATTATTATAAATAATACCATATATATTAAATCCAATAAATTCTGTGACATCTGAAATAAAAATATATTTTATCAGAAATCTATTGATTTTATTGTTATTATAATATGTTACCAATAAATCTATTAAAGCCTATAGAATCGATTAAATCTCAATAAAACCGATTAAGGCTCAACAAAAGTGACTTATTACGTGATTGTATGCATGTATTGGGCCTTGATAAGTCATAAAAGATATTGTTTTGAGTTATAATGGTTCTTAGTAGACTTTAATGGTTCTTAATAAGCTATATTGAGCCCTAGTGATCTTATAGAGCCCCCAATACACATAGGGTTGGTTCCGGTGAGAAATTGAGGTTAACGTGAGATACGTGAAAAGTGGTTATCAACAATTGGATGAGAAATGAGCGTACGTTATAGGATGAAATGCACCGAGATGCACTAAACCAATTCCCTTCTATGGTGCAATTCATGGGAGAGCATGAGATTAAAAGTGATCAACGGTTCAGATCCACTTCTAATCACGACTCTCACGTTAACATTAACTTCTCGCACGATCATTCGCCTATACATATATAAGTATATAACACGTATACACATCAATTAAGGTCCAATTAAACTCTTTAAAGCCCAATAGACTCCTTTAAAGCCCGACAGACTCCTTTAAAGCCCGATAGATCAATTAAGGTCCAATTAAACCCTTTAAAGCCCAGTAGAACCCTTTAAACCCGGTAGATCCATTAAGGCCCAATAAAACCCTTTAAAAGACAACTGAATTGATTAAAGCCCATTAGAACAGATTCAAGCCCAATAGATGCTTTAAAGTCCAACATAACCGATTAAAGCCGAATAGAATTGATTAAAACCCAACAACACCATATATGACTTGTATGCAAAGTGTGTATTGCCTATATATGTGGTGTATTGTGGTTCATATATCATTCATATATACACATACATGTATATTATATACACACTTTGCATACAAGTCATACATGGTGTTGTTGGGTTTTAATCAATTCTATTCGGCTTTAATCGGTTATGTTGGACTTTAGTGAGGGATTAGCGAGGGATTGAGTTTTTTTTTCTTGTTTTCCCATATATATATATATATGGGTTATATGTATATATAGCTAATGTGTGATATTTTGAAATCGCATATGATGTATATATGTGTTATATATATACAGTATATATATAACACATATATACATCATATGCGATTTCAAAATATCACACATTAGCTATATATATGGGAAAAACAAGAAAAAAACTCAATCCCTCGCTAATCCCTCATTAATTAGCGACGGATTACAGTAGTCCCTCCTCGCTAATCCCTCACTAATTAGCGACGGATTAGCGAGGGATTGGGTTTGTGATTAATCTCTCATTAATCCCTCACTAATCCGTCGCTAATTCATGAGGGATTAATGAGAGATTAATCACAACCCCAATCCCTCGCTAATCCCTCACTAATTAGCGACGGATTAGCGAGGGATTAATGAGAGATTAATCACAAACCCAATCCCTCGCTAATCCGTCGCTAATTAGTGAGGGATTAGCGAAGGATTGACCACTAACCCAATCCCTCGCTAATCCCTCACTAATTAGCGACGGATTAGCGAGGGATTAATGAGAGATTAATCACAAACCCAATCCCTCGCTAATTAGTGAGGGATTAGCGTGGGATTGGGGTTGTGATTAATATCTCATTAATCCTTCGCTAATTAGTGAGGGATTAGCGAGGAATCGGGTTAGTGGTCAATCCCTCGCTAATTAGTGAGGGATTTTTTTCCCTCGCTAATTAGTGAGAGATTTTTTCCCTCGCTAATTTTCGTCACTGATGCTCAGTTTTCTTGTAGTGATCGGAGTAACAACGGACTAGCTAGATTTATTAGAATGGTCAAGTGGGCTAGAAATAAAACAAGGTATATGGTTTACGTAACTATTTTATATTGGAAGTATTTGAAGTCTTGTTTAGCATTTTATGGTTTTTCTTTGTAGGAGATGGGGATGTCTTATCGATTGTGTATTTTTCTTCATGTTTTTTTTTATTACATTTTATTCTTTTTCTTTCTAGGAAATGGGAATGACATCTCCTTTATATTATTTTATTGTCTTCATTTTTTATCTACACATAATCTATGTAACGAAAGCAATGGAACTCCATAAAATAAATATGATTTTTCTTGAAATGGAAAATTTTATAAAAAATGATAGCGAGAAGCTATCAACAAGGGAAAATTACATGAGACCGAGACAAGAAAAGAGAGATGTACTCCACTCGGCGAAGTTTTTTCGACTCCCCTTACACCTATAGACACTACAACAAAATTGAGTTTATAGGACGCTTGTTAGTGCCTTAATTACCTAATTGTACCAAGTAGAGGGACCTAATGTGTAAATGCTAAGTTACCAACTATATAATGTTTTTTTTCTCTTAGATTGTCATTAGGTCATTCATTACTTACACACACTATTACACACATAGTGCACTTTCTCTCTACATTCTCATATGGTGTACTTGGTGGATTTCTCATTGATGAATATATGGAAGGCCATCTGATTGTGTTAATTGTTTGATTACTTGTTCTGGGATCACAATTGGTATCAGAGCACAGTACATCATCTTGATCAGATTAGAATTTTGAGGTTTTTGCAAAAGTTTGAGTGTTCTTCATTTTTTCCATCTAATTGATTGATTTTGGCCATTTGAGTACTTCAAATGGATTAGAATCGATCAAGTAGTGTTTATTGGTAATCCCTGAGTGATTTGATTCCGCAATTTCACTAGGATAAGTCTCAGATTGTGCAAATTCTCCATTTTCGTATTTTTAGTAAAACCCCACTGTTTGGGATTAAAAGGCACTGTTTTGTTGGTTTTTGGACGAAACTCGTAGTATTAAAGTTGCCCAGAATATCATTGCGAACCTGCGTACCAATTTTCAGCCAAATTGGATCATTTTTGAGGATTTGACTTGAAATCGTTTGAATCTTCATAAGTATCGCAACCTTGAAAACGTTTGAATCTGCATAACTATCGCAACCTTGACTGTTCTTCACTATCGCAACATTTGATAGTGGACAGTATTTCATCGCAACCCACCTTTGCGACAAGTCTGTTTTCATCGCAACTCGTTTTGTGTGAACAGTAATCTATCGCAACCTTCTTTTGCGATAAAATTCATTTTTGGAGTTCATCGCAACCTCTTTGTTGCGACAAAACTTTCTTTTGCGACAAAGTTACTTGCGACAAACTCTGTTCTTGCGATAAACTTGGGTTGAGACAAAGTGTTGGTTAAGATAAAATTTGTCTTGCGATAAGATAAGTTCTTGTGTGTTGAGATAAACTTTGTGACTTACGACAAGACTTGAGTTGAGATATACTTGGTGTTGCGACAATACGTGGGTTGAGACAAAAAGTGACTTGCGACAAACAGTGTGAACAACAACTCTCTAACCGGATCAAAAGGGTACTTATCGATCATTAACAAGTAATCTAAAATGACAGCTAAAGACATACTGACTATTGGGTCAAAGGACAAACCACCTGTCCTTTTTCCCAAGGAGTTCAAAATATGGAAAGACAGATTTATTGATTATGTTGAACGTCAAGAGAATGGGGAATACATTGTTCATTCACTTAAGGAGGGTCCAATGGGAAAGATAAGGAGTGCTGGAATAGCTACTGATGGTGAGCCAATTCCAGAATGGGTTGAAGTCGAACCAATACATTATGATGTTGATCAAAAGAAACGTTATAATGCAGACAAAGCGGAAAAATCATTAGTTATGCAAGCCTTGACTAATGATATTTATCAGAAGGTGGACAGTAAGAACATTTATGGGAAAGCTATGTTTGATGAGTTAATTAAGCTGTATCAAGGATCTGAGGTGGAAAATCAAATAAGAGTCTCCAATGCCATAAACAAGTACGAGAATTTTAAACAAAAAGATGGTGAGGCACCTGATCATACATACGACCGTTTCATCACAATACTGAATGAGTTGAATAGGTACAACATTAAAAAGGAAATAATTGAGCACAACGTGAAATTCTTGAGTGTTCTTCAACCGGAATGTAAGAAATATGCTCATAGGATGAAACAACACACCAAGTTAGTTGAATTGTCTTTATAGCAAATGTATGAAACCTTGAAACAAGATGAGGATGATGCTGATGAGAAGAGGGATAAGAAAAAGAAGAAAGAGAAGAAAGAAGTTAAGGAAGAAGAAATTGATCCACTTGCGTTGATATCTACCAAATCCGTCAAGAAATATGCAAAGAATGTTGGTAATGTGTCGGATGACGAAAATTATGAAGGAGATGGATTGGAAGAGGCCGAAAGCCTGAAACAAGCAATGATACTTCCTACAAAAGCTTTTCAAAAACAGTTTGTGAGAAGGCCTGGTTCTAATAATCAGATATATGCATCAAGTTCCAAGAATTATGAGCACAAAGAGCATGTCGAGTCAAGAAAGAAGTTTGATGAGAAGAGGGATGACAAGAGGACTGATGAAAAGAAGGTGTTTGAGAAAAGGGCTGAAGAACCAAAGTGCTATAACTGTGGAAAGACTGGACATTTCTCCAAGGAATGTTGGAAGCCGAAAGTCAGAGATTCCGATTACTATAAGAACAAGATGTTGCTTGCTAAGCAAAAGGAATCAGGGATAGCATTGTTGGTTGAAGAGGAATACTTGCTTGATCAAACTGATGATGAAGCAAATGATAAGACAGATGCTCAAACCAAGATGTGCTTCATGACAAGGAACACCGATGAGGAAGGGTCAGAATCTACTTCAGAGATAAATGAGGTACATTCCGATCTTTATAATCATTTTTTTACTCAACAAGCATATCAACAAAAGAAATTAGAGGATCTAACAAATAAATTGAGAATAGCAGATGAACGAATTTCCACTCAAAGAGAAAGATTGATAGAACAAGAAAGTCACATTGAAAAACTCGAAAAGAAAAAGACTGAATTTGATGTAGGTCTAGCGTATTTCCAAAGTAGAATAACTGAATTATCAGAACTGTTAGAGAGTTCGAAAGCAAAGAAGAATGAGTTTGAAAATCTTCTTCATGCCTATAAAGATAGAAACATTGAGCTGAGCGATAATGTCAAAAGTTTGGAAGACAAATTGTACAAAGCAGGCCAAACTGAACAAACAATTCACATGAATAAGCAGAATAAAATTCGGTATTTCAATTTCAAGTAGGGCATAGGGTATGACAATCCACATTACCTGGGGAATGCCTTAATAAAATCCCCCACTCTTTATGAATTCGATTTGTTTTGTCTTTCATCACATCCTAGCTATCAAATCAAATGGCTTAAAATGGATAATGATGACTATCAGGCTGAGGAAGAAGTAAAAAGAAAAACCACTGTTAAAATGCATCTTCCTTTTTGGTATGGTCCTGATAATGCGAAGGCATTAGACAACGAGAAAACCTTGCCAAATGACTATTTTAAGAGTTATGCTGTTAAAGAACCAGAGGAGATGGAAAATACTCAAAAAGAAACTAATGAAAAACCAGTTTTTAAGGGTAAAAGGTATTTTCCACCAATGGTTCTTGAACAGAAACTCATGGACCTCGAAAGCAAGATTAAAAATACTATTCAGGAAGTCAGAAATGACGAGAAACTTGCTTTTGAGATCGAAAAGGAAGTTATGATCACAGTGTTTTCGGAAAGTTTAAAGGAAATGAAAACAAAACTTGAGGAAATATCTGAAGAAAAAGTTCCAAAAGAAAAGCAATCTTCAGATTCAGATGTTTCCTCATGCAAAACTTTCATGGGAAATATAGTTTTTAGGAGTTTGACATTTGATGACCAAGATGATTCTGAATCTTGGGATTTGGAAAGTCAATTTGTTAAAGCTTCTCCTGAGATGCATTTTTATACAGAAGAGGAAAAGTTTTTGAAAAAGAACAAAATGAATTTCTTTATCCGAAGTCTTATGGTATCTTTCATACTTCATTGGATAGTCAGTCTGATTGTGATATCGAGATTGTTTGTGATGGGAAGAATAAACAAGCACAAGAAACTGCTGTATAATTTGACTTTAACGCAAAACTTCCAGATCACACTGATTTTATAATCAAAGAAGACGCACCTAAGAAGAATTTCTTTAAGGGTGAATCTTCCAAATCTGTTGAAAAACCTTATGCTGATGATTATTATTCAAAATCTAAATCAAAACAATCATTACAGAAGAAGAAAAGAAAAACAAAAAGAAAGAAGCAAAATAATTCCTTTCAAGCTCAGTATTCCAATGCTTACAACTCCTATCTTTTTGGTATTTCAGATCGTTATTTGAGAAACAATACGCGTCTAGAGTGGAGAATAAAGGAGTCCACACAGGATGTGGCCTAGAGAAAATCATCCCACGCTGTTTTAAATTCCAAGAAAAACAATTTTGTTTCAAATGTTAGTGATCATGGTGTTGGCAATAGACAAAATCTTGTAATCCCATACAAGCTTTATTCAATGCGACAACTGATTAATTTAGCACATGATCAAATTTGTTGTTCTTCTTGTGGTGTGGATGATTTTATCTGCAAATCTCATTATAACTGTTGGTTTTATTCAAACGATTACTTTAACACCGGTTATAGAAATCATAATGTCAAGTCCAAACCTACTAATCAGAAAGGACCCATTTTGAAATGGGCACCTAAAGCCATCTAATTTCCATTTTGCAGCCCAGTCATGTATGGTACTTAGATTCAGGCTGCTCAAAGCACATGACTGGAAGAAAAGAGCTGCTCGTTAATTATGTGGAAAAGTATGGTGGTAGGGTTAAGTTTGGGAATGATCAGTATTCTCCAATTCTGGGTTATGGAGATATTGTCAAAGATAATGTCAGGATTACTAAAGTCAATTACGTCGAGGGCTTAGGACATAATTTGTTTAGCATAGGTCAATTTTGTGATAAAGATCTAGAAGTCCATTTCAAGAAGACCCGGTGTGCAGTTCTAACCGACGGAGGATATGAGCTTCTAGTTGGTTCGAGGACGTCCAATCTTTACACCATTAACCTATCAAAGCTCAATCCTAAGAATGACGTTTGTCTGATGTCTAAAGCATCACTGGAGAAAAGTTGGTTGTGGCATAGACAACTATCTCATCTCAACTTTCGTTACATTCAAAAACTGATGTTGAGAGACTTAGTCTTAGGTCTACCAGAGCTGAAGTTTGAGAAAGACAACTTATGTACCGCTTGTGAGAAGGGGAAGATGAAACGAGCTCCTCACCCACCAAAACCTGAGCCTAGCACACCAGAAAGTTTTGGAAATCCTTCATATGGATCTCTGTGGTCCGATGAAGACTCAGAGTATAAGTGCCAAACGATAGGTGTTAGTCGTCGTCGATGATTATTCGAGATATACATGGGTGAAGTTTATACGATCAAAGGATGAAACACCTGACTTGATCATCTCATTAATCAAACAGCTTCAAGTGAATCGTCAACAATTAGTTCAGACCATCAGATCAGACAACGGGACAGAGTTTAAAAACACGACTCTTGATGACTTCTTTAAGTCATTAGGAATAACTCATCAATATTCTGCGTCCAGAACACCTCAGCAGAACGGAGTCGTTGAAAGACGAAACCGTACACTAGTTGAAGCGGCCAGAACGATGCTGTCATATGCTGATCTACCTCTGCTTCTGTGGGCTGAAGCTGTATCGACGGCATGCTATACACAAAACCGTTCAATTATCCATCGACGGTTTGGCAAAACTCCATATGAATTGATTAACAATAGAAAACCTGTAATACACTACTTTCGTGTCTTTGGTTGCAGGTGTATCGTGCTGAACGATAAAGACAATTTGAACAAGTTCAGTCCGAAGGGAAAGGAGGGTGTTTTTATCGTATACTCGCTCACATCAAAAGCATACAGAGTCTATCTCAAGTCTTCCAGAACTGTGTTGGAAAGCATAAACGTCAGATTCGACGAAACTGAAGAAATGGGTTCTGTACTTCTGTACAAAACAGTACAGAACCCTCAATATCCGGAGTACTAGCATCTGGACAAATCCGTCCTATGATGACTAGAACGTCAAAAAAGGATCAAGCTTCTACTTCTAACTCTACTCCTAACGAACTTGATATATTGTTTGAACAGTTTTATGATGATTATTTTGGTAATAATAAATCTTATTCATCTGTAAACAACAGGAATCAAGTTGATACACCACCAGTTCAAGCTACAATATCAGGACCTTCACCGGTGCTGACTTCATCAAATACTGGTGCAACTACTCCTGCAACTCCTCCAAGGAACACAACCATGACATCTACGCAAACAAGACAATAAGTATCTACGAATGGTGCTTCTTCATCTGGAACAACTTCGAATGTTAATGATTAGAGTACTGAGAACATTCCAGACAAATCAACTGAATCAGTTCCCGAGGCCATGCCGGTTGTCTCTTCTGACAATCAAACCACCTTACGACCGGAACCGACATTGACGATCGAGTTGAACTTTGATAAAGATCCTACCCTAGTAGACCCCAATGAAGATGCTATTTTTCTCCATCCACACTCCAAAAAGTGGACACGCAGTCACCCAATTAATCAGGTGATTGGTGAAGTATCTGAACCAGTTAAGACAAGATCTGCATCCGCAAACGAAGTTTTATATGCGCTCTTTCTAAGTCAAGTTAAGCCCTCAATAGTTCAACAAGCATTAGAAGATTCAGATTGGTTAATTGCGATGCAAGAAGAGCTGAATCAATTTGAAGCTCTGAAGGTGTGGAGATTAGTCCCGAGACCCAAGGGTAAGACAGTTATTGGTACCAAGTGGGTCCTGAAAAACAAGAAAGACGAAGACGGTATAGTTGTGCGAAACAAAGCAAGACTAGTAGCTAAAGGGTATAGGAAACAAGAGGGTATAGACTATGACGAGATGTACGCACCGGTTGCTCGCCTTGAGGCAATCCGGATGTTCCTATCCTTTGCCGCCTACAAGAACTTCCCCGTCTATCAAATGAACGTGAAGACTGCATTCTTGAATGGTGTTCTGAAGGAGTAGATGTACGTGTCTCAACCAGAAGGCTTTGTAGACAAAGACTTACCAGACTACGTGTACATCCTTGACAAAGCTCTTTATGGTCTCAAACAAGCCCCTCGTGCCTGGTATGAAGTCTTATCTACCTTTCTACTAAAAGCTGGCTTTGAAAAAGGTAAAATCGACATAACTCTATTTACTCTGCACGAGGAAGGTGAAATTCTTTTAGTTCAGATTTATGTTGACGATATTATTTTTGGTTCGACCAACCCTGGACTTTGCACATGGTTTTCTGGCATTATGATGACTCAGTTTCAAATGAGTATGATGGGAGAGATTAATTTCTTTCTCGGATTACAAGTCAAACAATTCTCTACTGGTATCTTCATCAACCAATCAAAGTACGTGTTTGATATCTTGAAGAAATTCAATATGGAAAATTGTACTTTGATCGGTACGCCTATGGCTACAGGATCTAAGATAGGTCCGGATCCTGACGGTATTGATGTTGATGTCAGGAATTATAGAGGAATGATTGGGTCACTAATGTATCTAACCGCTAGTTGTCCAGATATAATGTTTTCAACCTGTCTATGTGAAAGATTTCAGGCCAAACCTAAGGAATCACACCTCGGCGCCGTAAAAAGAATCTTTCGCTACTTGAAGGGCACACCATATCTAGGACTGTGGTATCCTAAGGGAACCGGATACGAACTCACCGCATATTCAGATGCGGATCATGGAGGAAGCATGCTGGACAGAAAGAGCACATCTGAGCATGTACAGTTTTTGGGGGAAAAGCTCGTGAGTTGGTCGTCTAAGAAGCAGAATTGTGTCTCAACATCAACGGCAGAGGCAGAATATGTTGCCGTGGCCAGCTGTTGTTCACAAGTCCTTTGGATGAAGACCTAACTCATGGACTATGGATTTAAATATGAGAAAATCCCCATTTACTGTGACAGTAAAAGGGCTATTGCCATATCTGCTAATCCTGTCCAACACACCAAAACCAAGCATATCGACATCAGGTATCATTTCATAAAAGATCACGTTGAGAAATGTACAATTGAACTATATTTTGTTACAACTGAGTTTCAACTTGCCGACCTTTTCACAAAAGCCTTGGATGAAAAACGCTTTAATTTCTTAGTATCCAAGCTCGGCATGTTGAACATGAAAGTTTAACTTCCCTATATTGATCATATAATAGATCGAAATATTTGTATCTCAATCTAGATATTGTATCTAGATTGATACACTCAAAATTTCATCATATTGTATTCTCAATATATGTTATTTAAAATTTCATATCTTAGTTGTCTTTCAAATATTTATTCAACTTGTTATTTCTTTATCTACTTTTAAATGCATTATCTGTGATTTGTTATGATATCGGTATCTGCACAAGGTGTGTTCATGGGTTCAGGGGGAGTATAGTATAGATCTTATGCACAAAAATAGGGGGAGTGTGCATAACTGCCAAATTTTGTAAGTTTAGATGGCTTGTGACTGTTGCTTTGGAGAACACAAGGTAAGTATTCTAACTTGTTTTGAACACTATCTCTTAAATGATGAAAACAATTTTTCAAAATCCATGCATCATTTAATGGGGAGTGGAAACTGTGTTTAAAACTTTGAGTGCTTAGTCAATTGGAAGTTGGACATCTTCCAATTTGATAAAATCTTTTTGAAATTTTACTGAAAAATGTCCAAGTGTTCCTTTTATCGCAAACCACTACTTGCGATAAAAGAGTGAACAGTGTTTCATCGCAACCCTATGTTGCGATGAAACATAAAAGATACCTTATCGCAACCCTTGCTTGCGATAAAATGAGATGAATAGTGTTTGTCGCAACACCCTGATGTGATTAAACACTGAGGTTCTTATCACAACTTGTTTCTTGCGATAAAACCAAGGGTTATCGCAATCTTGTTCTTGCGATAACCTTGACACTGTGGCTGGTCAAACGTTGGACCAATCCAGTGATGCCACGTGTCAAAACTCTCAAGCCTCTATAAATACTCTGTGTTTGAATGTTTATCTCATTTCGAAAAACCTCTCAACTTTCTCTCAACCCTCTGTATTCGAGTCTGAAAGATTTTCTTTGGTGTTTCAAGTTGATTACATTCCACTCAGATCACTATCGAGGTAAACACTCCAAGTTTTCATTCGATTTCATCCTTTAAATCTTGCTTTACAGTCGATTTAAGTTTATTTTAGGGTTTTTAGTTTGTGACTCTTCATTTTCGTACATTAAATCGTTATATCTGTGTTGGTTTCTTGATTAGGATGTTAGGGTGTTATTTCTGTGTTAGTTGCGAGCATCGTGGTATAGATTTTAACTTGTTTTTGTGTGAAAAAGTCAAATCTGAGCCTTAAACACTTAGGTTTTATTTCGGGTTCTTCGTTATCGCAACCTTAGGTGTTCTTCAGATTCAACATTGTCGCAACCCTCTTATATTCATACTTATCGCAACCTAATTGTTGCGATAACATTTTATCGCAACCTTCGTGTTGCGATAACCTTTTGTCGCAACTAGTTTGTTGCGATAACCATTCCTCGCAAGCTCTTCATTGCGATAAAATCACTTGTTGCGACAATGTATATGTGTTAGTTGCGATAAACCCAATACTTAGGCGATTTTCAACACTTAGGTTATTTTCATTGAAAAAAAAAGAATCCTCATTCTAAGCCTGTACTGATTCCACTATTCAGATGGCCTACAATGACGGACACTCATCCGACGAGAACAATGTGATTCCGTCACATCGGTCGTCACATCCATCGGTGAACGCCCGTGATCTAGACGAGGAGCTTCTACCGAGAAGTCTCCATCTTGCCCTTCACGACAACAACCATCATCTTGACCTCAGCGTGGCGTTCGACCACCGCATCATACTGGAAATTATCCGCGGCCATCCTCTCCGTACAACGCTCACAAAGGTAGTCACTGTGCCCCTTATCTACCTGCAACAACTTTGGCACACACTACGATATCATCCAACTCACCGACGGGGTCCGCACTTCTCCGCAAAAGTCGATCATTTCGATGTTCGACTTACACTTAAGCGACTCCGTCTAGCCTTAGACCTTCCTTATAGCCCTGACTTTGAGGACATGGTATCGGACGAACAACTGTTTGCCGATATCCGAAGTCTGGGTTATCAAGATCCTCGTAATGCCATGCTTACCAGCTCCTCGAAGTTCCAAAGAAAACACCTACCACCAGTCTGGTACACCCTATGCTCTATCTTTAACAGTTGCATGACCTCCAAACACACTGGTCTTGACAAATGCAACCTTGCCATTCTCTATATGTTTCACGCCTTTGCCTTCAACCGACGCATCGATTATGCAACCCTTCTCTGGAACGAGCTACAAGAGTTAGTCGAAGACAAAACAAGGTCGTTCAAGAACCGGAACTTCGTGCCCTATCAACGATTCTTCCAGATAATCATCCATCAGATTATGGAGGGCAACTAGGAAATCCCTAGACGCCCAGATGCAGTACAAGGCCCGACCCAGTGGATGCATTTTTTGAAGATGCCCGATCACGACGACTTCGCTCACATCGCCGTCATACCAGAACCTGTACTTTCCTATGCCGATCAGCAGTCTGAGGTAGTTAGGCAGTATAGGATAGCTAACGCACTAGTGGTCTAGCCAGAATCGGCGGGACCTCCCCAAGGTGCAATCCCATTAGGCGGTGAGGGTACGAATGTTGATCAGGTTCAGGAACTTGGGGTTCCTAAACGGGGAGGGGTGAGGCGTGTATTAAGACAGAGAGTGGGTAGGGTAGCGAGGACTGATGGTCTGGCATCAACATCCGGAGCTGCACGAATTCCATTCTTGGCCGATGACAAGTCTATGGATTCAGAGGAGGATCCTGATTATGACCCTGATGTTTCATCATCTGAAGATGAAGCATCAGCCCAACCCCGACAAGATGACGATGGAAATTCTGACTCCAACTCCGACCCAGATGATGATCCTGATGCGGATCTCATTCCAAGAGACATTGGTCGGAGTCGACCCATTATAGAGAGTTTCGAAGTTGATTCCACCTGGAACTTCGGACTCTCCGGCGATATCGGTGACATAAGGAGGAAAGAGGGAGATGAGGTTGAAAATACTGATATAGTGAGCCGTGCGGAGGTGAGAAAAGAAATGGGAGAGACTGTGACATGATCGGATAAAGTTTTAACTACCGATCCTTCCTAAACTGTTACAAGCCGGGTAGCCACATCTACTACCAACGAGCGTTCGTCGCCGTTGCATATTGAACAAGCCATTGTGGACCCAGCCATGCATAGCACAGCCCCTCTCAGCCACTCATCGGCATCTCAATTTGCCGGTATTTCATTTCACACAGGGGATTTAGCTCATATGCTATCGACGACAGACTCGGTGTCTGCCGGTATTGAACAAGGTAGGCTTCTGCCCCGGCCACCGCCTTTTATTTCGAGCACGTTGAGTCTATAGCCTTTCGGACACACATCCTTTCCTAGGCCATGCACGTCGGCATCTCAACAAGTTGTGGGCTTCCGTGCCCCAACCGGAACACCCCGAGTGCGGCCGCCATTTGTTGGTGCCCCACGAGGACTGGGTGGAAGTCCTGTCATAGTCAACACCATACCAGCTATGAACACAGGCAGTACAGTTGCTACAACCGCTACTTCAACCGGTAACCTAAGTGGTCCGGAGGTTAGTATCATATTTCCCAATTTTCCACACGAGCAGGTTGTACGAATGTTAGGCCCGTATCCACATTTTATCACTCTTCCACTACTAGCATATGCTTTAGGCTCTGTCGACCATGCCTACAAGCAACATCGTAACGCCATGCAACAAACAGTTGACTGACTCGGAAATGAGGTCAGTAGATCAATAAAGGGAAAAGCAATTGCTGAATCTTCATCAGCTCCTCAGAATCCACCATCCAGCGCTCAATCCGATCCACAACCACCACCATCAGTTCCTTTACACCAAATCCCCACCGATCAACTCAAATCTGAGTTGTTAGTCCGTCTACTAGCCCAAGGAGAATCCAACACCCGAAGAAGTAGATCTAATTGGATTGCTCCGACAACAAACCCAACCTCAAACCCAATTACCATCCAGCACCGACTTCCAACGTCTCACTGACTCCATGACAGAAATGACGAATGCCATGATGTTAGGATTCACTTTCATAACTGATAGGCTCAAGGCTGTTGAAGAGAAGTGTGGGATTCAAGCTCAGCCCCAACGGAAAAGAAGACATGATGATTAGGATGATCCTGATCAACATGAGGGGGAGAAGAGAGCAAGGGTTGCAGAATCAAGTGCAGCGGCTACTAAAAATGTTGGGGATCAGATCAAGCAGTAGATGTGGGGGCAGCCAGAACAGGTGGATCAGGTACTGATATGGTCCAGGTTGATGACACTGTAGTTCTAGCTGATGTCATAACTGGGGTTGAAAAGCCTCCGGTTGTTGACAATAGAATGGATGATGAACGGATGGCGGATGATTTGATTGTTGATTACATCTATATTGACTATGAGGAAGAGCCAGAGAGAATGACAGTCCAGATCAAAGAAAAGATTGAAGACATATTTGATACCACCGGGGCTCTAGCGGTTGCTTCGGATTCTGATCATGATACTCCAGATGATACAACTCAACCGCAACCATCAAATGATCAGGGTGCAGGTACTTCCGCTCCTCAGGCTCCAGTTGTTCAAGAGAATGCTTCGATAGCTCAAGTGAATGTCGATGGCAGGATCAGAGATCCGATACTCGAAGCTGAACTGGAAATTTATCAGGAGGTGATAGATGCTGAGCCACGGTATGTGGCCACAGGTGAAAGAGTAAGGATCTTGATTCCTTATCAAGAGAGCATCAGGAAAGACTTGTTTGTTAAAGACGTCCAGCAGATCGATTTAGCAAAGGTATACAACGTTGAGAACTGGCCGTCACTTCAAAAGATCGAGTTCTTACACGTTATGAACAACAAAAAACTGAGTACAGATGTGGTAAGGTCAGATAAAGCCATTATGAAGGTGCTGAAGATAGAATCATGCAAGCTTCTCAACGCCTGGTACCTACAGTTCACTGTAAGAAGATCTGATGGCTCCGAATACGTCTTTTCTGAAGCAGACTTCAAGAGCCTAAAGCTTGATGATCACATAAGTCTATATGATACTCTGGCACGGGCTCCTGAAAAGAAGATAGAATGGTCTGGCACTTATCAAAGTGTCAAGAGGTTCATGCGGAATATCCTAAAATTTTCTTACCTTACGGATTTCCAAATGGCCTTGGAATCACACAAGACCAGAGTAAACCTCAGAGCTCCAAACAGGCGACTGCTCGACATCCAAGGTATTCCCGCGTATACTGTTCTCAAGAAACCTGAACTTTGGGTTGTTTACTGCAATCAAGACTCAAAGAAGAGATTTATGAGAGTATGTGAAGCCAACAAGTTCAGTGATGGAACTTTCAAGATAATTCAGGTCCATCTTGATAGAAAACTGCGTCTGGATGCAAGCGGGGAGGTGAAGCTTAAAGACAATGAGAAGGAGCTGATCAAGCAAACCCTAGATGCCATTACCTATCGGAAGGAGTACCAGAATGCACTGCGGAGGTTCGAGATCATTTTTGGGATTCGGAAGAAGCATGTGTTCCCAGTGGATGCTTAATCTCTTTGCCACTACATTGGTACAAAGGGGGAGATTGTTAGTGCCTTAATTACCTAATTGTACCAAGTAGAGGGACCTAATGTGTAAATGCTAAGTTACCAACTATATAATGTATTTTTCTCTTAGATTGTCATTAGGTCATTCATTACTTACACACACTAGTACACACATAGTGCACTTTCTCTCTACATTCTCATATGGTGTACTTGGTGGATTTCTCATTGATGAATATATGGATGATTGTGTTAATTCTTTGATTATTTGTTTTGGGATCACAACGCCTAAAATAAATTAGCGTTCTAATAGAGTGTTTTATAAGACCTTAACTTATAGGATTAAACAAAAAAGCGTCATATCTAAAAGTGTTACAATAAGTTTATAAGACGCTTTTGAACGTCGTAACAAGGTTTATAGGACATTTTCAAAATAAAATGTCGCATTAGCTATAGGACGCTTTTGAGAAGTGTCCTATAAACCTATATTTTTAGAGGACACTTGTGTTTATAGGAGACACCTTTTCAAATAGTGTCCTATAAAATAGTTAATAGGGCGCTTTATTTGAAAAATGTTCTAAAATACTTGTTAATTACGACACCCAAAAGCGGCCTATAAACCTTTTGTAACACTTTTAGATAGGACACTTTTTTATTTGGTCCTATAAAATACTCTCACTACTACATAATTGTTAATAGAACCCGGTTGCCAAGCTTAATGGTACCCGGTTCTACAACCGGGTACTATGTAAGGGGGTACGTTTATGGCATGTAATAGTACCCAGTTGTAGTAGATGGGAAAGGACATCAAATGGAACCCGGTTCTCTTTAAGAAACCGGGTACGATTTGTATATATTTTTTTGAAATCTGCATATATTGATATATTACCTAAAACCTTTTAAAAAACTAACCATAATAAAAATGAATGCATTATCAACACAATGATGGAAATCAACAGATCTAGTACTCTAATTCATTTGGAGGAATTACATGAAGCATATGAAAATTGATAACGCAATCTATAATTCTATATCACTCATATAAGCCAATAGTTTGTTAATGACAACCAAAAGCAACATAAAAGTTCAAATCTTGTATGAGAATAAAAGTGTAACTTACAAAAGTGACCTCACAAAAACTTGTTTATCAATAATATTAAGTTTCCGTAATTGAAACTTTAAGTGGTGCCAAAAATGGTTAAACGGTAGGCCGGTATCCACATCAACTGTTTGAACCAAGCGAGCTTTCATAGCAATGACATACAAATGTCAAAATCCCTATAAATGTAATTTTTTCACACAATTATTAAACATAAATAACTTAATAACGATGACAAACCGGACCATTGCAACAAAAACCAAACATCCAATCCAAATATAAAAAGTAATTGCAACATGGAAAACTAGGCAATTTAAATATTGTATGAGTCAAAGGTTGTATTGCCACATGTTAATAGGATATGTAGTCTATCCCGATTTCTCCATAAGTTGTATTTATTAACCGAAGACAAATTAATTGGTAGCACATTTTGTTGGATGGTCCCAAGCAATATCTAATGAATGTTTGCATAGTATTGGTACATTTACTTTAATAGTTAACCAATCTAGAAATAATGTATGTAAAAAAGACTAAGCAATAAAAAAGAGGGTAGCTAATGCCCAAGAAACTAACCAATATCAATTCTACAGATGTTTTAGATACATGCTAGCCCATGTCACAGCCATAACGTTCATCATTTTTTCTGTGAGGGGAGTCGTGTCGTACCATGGTACCTAGAAGCATATGAAAATCAAAATTGTTATTTGACGACAAGGTTAAATGCAGTAGACACAATAAAACATGTTTAGCAAATACATACTTTCTTCAGAAATTGTGATTGATGATACATCACAAAATTGAACATGAAATGCATAATATAGTAGCCACACTCCCAACCGGATCTTTGTTGATTACACTAAATTGATAAAAAAAAATGTAAGAATTAGACAAAACCAACTATGAAATAAGTTGTATAGATGTCTAGTGTGATGAATTACCTTTGAGAGATCCCATCTAAATGGCATGGATTTGTCGGTATCACACGACCCTACTTCATCAAGATACCTTGTAACAACCCTACAAAAAACATTAGCAATAGTAATGTTAGAAATTATAGAAAGACAAATCAATTTTATACAAATTTAGGAATCACTTACGCTTCCACATGCTCTTTGACAATGTAGTAGTCGCGGTCTTTTCTTTAGACATTAACGAATCCAATATATACACAATTTGATGACAAGGAATGATCAGAAGGAGAATCCAGTGGTGGCTGGTAATGTTTAAAACCATTAGGATAAAAAAGAAATGGATAAACCGTAAGCACCATAACAATAAAGATGTTAGGATGGTACCTTTGTAGGTATGGTGCGAGATTGTGGAACTATCTTCTTAAAACCAATCGTCCCAACCCCTCCAAGTCTTCCCTCATGGCGAGATTGTGGAATTCCAACATTTGTTACACCAGCTAGATAATCTGTACAAAAATCAATCACCTCCTCAGAAGCATATCCTTCAACGATACTGCCCTCTGGTCGATTTCTATTCCGTACATACCCCTTTAAGAAACCCATATATCTTTCAAATGGATACATGTAACGCAGAAAAACAGGACCACATGCCTTTATTTCTCCAACAATATGAGATATTAGGTGAACCATGACATCGAAAAAGGAAGGCGAAAAGTACATCTCAAGTTGACAAAGGGTGAAGATAATATCCTTCTACCATGAATCCAACACTTCAGGATCAATCACTTTCGAATGAATCAAGTTAAAAAAACAAACAAAGCTTTGTGATTGTGTGCCTGATGTGTTCTAGAAAGATCCCACGAATTGCAATGGGAATAAGGTGTGTCATTAAAACATGACAATCGTGAGACTTCATACCAAGAAATTTGAAGTCCTTTATTGACACCAACTTCTTAATATTAGCTGAATATCCAGATGAAATCTTAATACCTTGCAAACATTGACAAAATCTAGTTTTCTCGACTCTCGACAAGGTATAACAAGCCGGTGGTAGATATGTGCGACTTCCAGTTTCAACAGGAGCAAGTTGTGATCGAATTCGCATTTCAACCATGTATCTTCGAACTTTGACCCCATCTTTCGTCTTCCCTGGAATGTTGAACAACAAGCCTATCAAACTGTCACACACATTTTTCTCAGTATACATAACATCAAGGCAATGTCGGACTTGCAAGTGCTCCCAATATGGCAAATCCCAGAAGATAGACCTCTTTTTCCATATATTCTTAGGAGGAGGTGTACCATATTTTCCAAGCACAATGTTTAAATCTTCAACTCGAGAATATACAGTTGGTCCATCCAATGGTGGCCTTAATACTCCTTACTCAATGTTTCCGTCAAACCCTTTCTTCAATTTACGGTATGGGTGACCCCTTGGTAGTGATCTTCGATGTCCCATGAACACGTTTTTCTTACAATTTCTTAACCTCAACGAATGTGTGTCATCTTCACATACAAGACATGCTTTCGCTCCTTTTGTACTGTATCCTGACAAATTACCGTACGCTGGAAAATCATTTATGGTGCAAAATATCATGGCCCGCAATCGAAAATCCTCCTTACCGTACGTGTCATACACTTGAACACCTAAAGTCCATAATTCTTTTAAGTCATCAATTAACGGAGCCAAATAAACATCAATGTCGTTCCCTGGTTGTTTGGGACCCTAAATTAATAATGACATCATGATGTATTTTCGTTTCATGCATAACCAAGGAGAAGAGTGTAAATGCATAACAGATGTGGCAATGTGCTATGACGACTGCTCATGTTTCCAAATGGATTAATCCCGTCTGAACTAAGTCCGAACCGGATGTTTCTAATTTCATCGCCAAATCTTTCAAAATCAGAATCGATATTTCTCCATTGAGAAGAATCAGCCATATGCTTATTTTCCCGTCTCTTTTACGCTCTTCGGCATGCCAACGTAACAATTTTGCATCTTTGGAGTTTGCGAATAATCTTTGGAGTCCAATCTTTATAAAGGGTTTAAGTAACTATAGAAAAGATAAACGGCTCAATTATAGGTGTTCACGGACGGTACAGGCTACTAGACTTGGCCGTCCAACCGTTAGAAAAGCAGACTTCAACAACCACTCTAAAAAAATGGGCGAGTTCGAGTTGGATTGCTAAAGTTAATGGGTGGGTTTGGATGACGAAAAAAATGGACAAGTCCGGCTCCCTAGCCTAATATATTATTTTAGTTGATTAAATTCTATTTGTAATTAAGATTTCACTGATTTTTTAAAAAGAATTAGAAGTGGCTTTGGGTTGGACTTCCTCTATTGAGCACCAATTGTGTCCCAAATATATATGTAATGTGATATGTTATTTATTACGTCTAGAATCTTGATCTTGCAATATTAATTAGGTGGTTAAATATTGTGCTACTAAAAAACCTGAACTTTCAAAGTTGAAAAATCATTTGAGAGAAAATGTTCATACTTCATACATTGGAAACTATTTTCTTCATACGCTATGTACGTTGGTACCCTTTATGCTTATTTTATGTTGCAAAGAAAATTATGTAATTTTAATTTTTTTACATAACATGATTTTATATAAGATTTGTTTTCGTTTGTAAAAAAATAGGCTTATTAGCTTATGTTAAGCCGACAAGTGCAAAAGTTTGCCGGATGAAAGTTTTTTCGTAATTTATTAACTTAAATTTCTTGTACATATTTATATCTTTAGTTTATAAAATTAATTAAAAATAAACCATAATTAAATAATTTTTGATGTAGCACATGGAAATCGAAACAAAGATTGATCGATCGTTGACTCTAAAACTCGTTGATCGAACGAATACCGGGATTTAGGCTCAAAATTGAAAACAGTAAAGCCCAAACAAAAAATGAGAATATTGCAAAAACACAAGTGTCTCAAAACATGTCTAAACGATGTTTTTAGGCCTCAAAAATCAGTGCTTCTTGTTCCAAACTTCGAATCGGTATACTATGGGCCTGAACCAGAACTTGTAGCAAGAGTTATGCGTGAGACCCTCTGTTAGCCCCATTCATGGGCCTCCAGGCTCCAGGACAATAAGGCCCACTTCAATTTTGTGTTGAGAAATCGTGTACAATGACCAAGACCAATATTGTTTTTACTAGATTTAAAAGCTCTAAAATGGACATAGAACAATAATCAACAAGCTAGTGTTGAAAGTACTTTTAGATGTCAAACAATTCAAATTTTTACTTATTTGTGGTCACAAGTGACTACAAATTCAAAAGGACACTTGTAGTATCCACAAATTTGTAAAGTGATTTCTCATCGATTTGAATGGAAGAAAACTTTTGAATCAATGTTTCACAAATGATATCAAAGCAAGCATAAAGGTGGATTGATGAGTTGAATTAAATTTAGAACGGGGTGTTTTCTACGTCTTTATCATCTATGAATACAACTAGAAAGATCCGAGGCACGTCTAACGTCAAACGTTTCATGAATTTAGCAACTTTTTCTTCACAGTTCACACGTTGTATAAATTAAGCATAGTTTTAAAGGGCTCAAGCTCAAAGTTTAGTAACTAATTTTATGGTTATAAAATGTCTCATGAAGATTTACGTACTCGGTTGGGTTAATATAAATAATATGTAGTTACAAAGATAACAGAGCAAAAAAAATCAACAAATTGAGAGTTCAAGTATAAACAAACAATTATATATAGCACCTACAGGAAAAACTTAGTATAGTGGTAGGTGAAACTTTGAATGATTCTCATATCACAATCGATCCGCTGTAGAAAATAAATACTAGAGTAAAGAATTTGTTACAACAATGAACTATGAACTCAATGCCATGGAAGTCATTAATTTGTGGTCTGCGCCACTGCGGTGCTATTACACGGTAAACACTCTGTTGGATGCAGATGGGTTTACTAACTGAAGAACGGGCCTAAGGGTGTTATTGAGAGGTACAATGCAAGGCTTGTTCCGTTGCCAATGGTTTCATCAACATGAGCGAGTTGATTTTGTCGATACATTTTATCCGGTAGCTAATTAAGATGGTTACGACTAAACCCATTCTTGCAATTAATTCAAGGGCCAATTTTTTATTTCAACATGCGTTTTCTCTAAAGGAAAGTATGCAGATGATGTCTTAAAAGAATGAGAGTGTTGTAAAAATCGAACCGTAAACGTTCCGATCACAAAACCAAAATCGATGCTCCAAATTAGAACCGTATCGATTCAAGTGGAATAATGGAAATTATCTATCGTAAACTTCGACGAACAAATAATCCAATTAAACGAAACACCAACACACTTACGTAAACAAATGCAGAAAATAAAGAACAAGAGACGACACCCAAATTTACGTGGAAAACCCAAAACGGGAAAAACCACGGGCGGAGGAGACCACCGAGAAATCCACTATCACGATTAGAGGTGGCCAAAAGTCGGGTTCGGGCCGGGCCGGGCCGGGTCGGGGGACAACCCGGTTCTGCACAGTAACCGTGCGAACCGGGTCAGGTGAGAACCGGGTCGGGTCGGGCCGGGTTTAAACCGAAATCCCCTGACCCGTTTACTTGTATGTAGAACCGGTTTCGGGAAAACCGGGCCGGGCCGGGCCAAGAACCGGGTCGGAGTAGGGCCGGGGATTTTTTTGTTTTTTAACTGCTTTCTTTGTATAATAATTAATTACTAAACTTTAACAAAGAAAAATTGGATTGGAATCATTGGATAAGTAAAATACACTTTAAAATACGTTTTATTTATAATATATATCACTAAAATACACTTTTACGTTTTATAATTTATATATAATTTTAAGTTACAAACCTACAAGTTACAAGTTACAATACATAAATTCTAAACATTCGAAGGTCCCGCTCCCGAACTTCCACTCCCATCACCCGGATAGTAATTGAATGGATTATAATTGAATGGATTGTATGGAGCGTAGTATGGATTTTGATTTGGATTGTAGTCTTCAAGAGTATTGTACTGCATCAGTCGTGTAATAGCCGTCTGATCGTCAAGGCGGTCGGTGTCTACATCTTCGTCATCTACGACACTACTAACATCAGAACTATCGGTTACGGACGGCGTACTTAGTAGTTCATCCGTGTCGTTTTCGAATAGGTTTTCTTCCACGCCTTCTATATCATCCTCCAGGTTCGTTCGATTTTGAATGCGATCTTCTCCAGGTTCGTTTTCGAATAAGTTTTCTTCCACGCCTTCTATATCATCCTTTTGTTCGGCCATTTTTTTGATAGTAGAGACTAGAGACTAGAGACTAGAGTAGAGAGTAGAGAGTAGAGACTAGAGAATTGTATGCGTTTTTTGCGAGAAACGAATATAGCGAGAGCCGAGAAATGAGAATTGTATGTGTTTTTTGCGAGAAACGAATATAACGAGAGCCGAGAAATGAGAATTGTATGTGTTTTTTGCGAGAAACGAATATAACGAGAGCCGAGAAATTAGAATTGTAAGCGTTTTTTGCGTTTTGTAAGCAATTGTAAGGTGGTGATCACTCCATAACACCCCTAGTATTTATATGGGGTTTGGAGGGTGTTTTTTGAGGCAAAAAACGGTCAAAAGAGGCTTCCCAACGGTCATAAACGGTCACATAACGGTTATTTTTTTTGAAAAAAATCGGGTCGGGCCGGGTCGGGTCACGAACCGGGTCACGAACCGGTCCCGGGTCGGGCCGAGGAAAATCCTACATACGCGAACCGGTCCCGGCTCTCGGGCTTGAAACCGGTTCTTGACCGGGTCGGGCCAGAACCGGTTCTTGGCCGGTTTCGGTTCGGGTCAGCCCGTCGGGTCGGGTCGGGTCGGGTCGATTTAGCCACCTCTAAATTCAAGATGTTGAGTACAATGCTTGGAATGAAAATTACAATGGAGAAATTGAAATCGAAACATTCAATCTATATCCTTTCTAGAGAGAAAAAGTCGTATGTAATTTTAATGGTGAGAGCGTGCAAATCAAAAATGGAGAAAACCAAATTAAAAGAGATGGAAGTAACCACCGTCCCATGATCTCATTTGCTCACATGATAGTCACATGCAAAGCAAAAGTAATTGATAAAATTGATAACCTCCCACTCACATGGAAAGCACGTGGCAAAGCAAAATCAATCTGAGAATTTCATAAGGCGTCGTACAAAAACAAACAGTGCTGGAAGTGAGTTGCAAGTTAGTTGAAATTGAGCAACTAACATCAAAGTCGCTCTGGGCACTGTTTTGATCTCCATCTTTATTGACTTTGGAGACAAATTCAACAAATCTCCACCTTGGTTTCATAAGTTCATCCAAAAAACAAACACAATCGACACATCTCCATTGAAAACCAATGCTCCAACACAAGCAACCTTCAGCATCAATTAAACGATAGCAAACCAAAATAACTTCTCGGGAAAATGAAACAATACCTCCTCCACCACGAGTCCCTCGGACTCAATTGCGCTTCAAGAGACCGACCAAGTTTAAACACAAACTAAACTTGGCCATCGGAAGACATTTGGTGAACATATCCGCAGGATTGTCCTTAGTGTGAATTTTGTTTACCTTGAAATCACCTCGAGCAATGACTTCCCGCACAAAGTGGTAACACACATCAATGTGCTTCGTTCGGTCATGGAACATCTGATCTTTCGCCAGAAATATCGCGCTTTGATTGTCACAAAACACCGTCGTGACATTACGCGGCTCATCGAGTTCACCAAACAAACCTTTCAACCAAATCGCCTATTTAAATCCTTCCGTAACAGCCATATATTCGGCTTCGGTCGTTGAAAGCGCAACCGTAGACTGTAATTGTTCCTTCCAACTAATGGCACAACCACCCAAAGTGAACACATATCCAGAAATCGACCTCCGATTATCAATGTCTTTGGCATAATCTGAGTCGACAAAACCAAACACACCATCGTCATTCTTGCCAAAACATAAACTCAAAGATGACGTACCTCGAAGATAACAAAAAATCCATTGGACGACCTTCCAATGTTCTATGCCCGGATTCGCCATGAATCTACTCACCACACTAACGGCATAAGCCAAATCTGGACGCGTGCAAATCATAGCGTACATCAACGAACCGACGGCACTGGAATATGGTACACGTGCCATGTAAGACACATCAGCCTCTGAAATAGGACCTTGAGCGAATGATATCTTAAAGTGAGCCGCTAGGGGTGTGGTGACCGGTTTTGCATCATGCATATTGAATCGGCGTAGGACTTTCTCTATATAGCTCTTTTAAGAAAGATGCAAGGTCCTCGAACTTCTATCACGCACAATTTCCATCCCCAATATTTTCTTGGCAGCCCCCAAGTCCTTCATATCAAACTCAGCATTCAACTGGTCTTTTATCACTTGAATCTCCTTCATATCTTTCGCTGCGATTAACATGTCATCCACGTATATGAGTAAATAGACCATCAACCCATCGTCACACTTCTTGTAGTAAACACAGCTGTCATAGGTGTACCTTTTCAGCTCGTGACCGGTCACAAATGAGTCAAACTTCTTATACCATTGTCTCGGAGATTGCTTGAGACCATAGAGAGATTTCTTTAACTTGCACACGTAGTCCTCCTTGCCCGGAACTACAAAACCCTCGGGTTGTTGCATAAAGATCTCCTCCTCAAGCTCACCATTTAAGAACGTTGTAGTCACATCTAGTTGCTCTAGTTCATAATCAATAGAAGCAACTAATCCCAACAATGCACGAATAGATGTATGTTTAACAATGGGTGAATAAATATCAGTATAATCGATACCTGGCATTTGACTGTAGCCCTTAGCAATCAAACGAGCTTTGTACCTTGGCTTATCACCCGGATTAACGGCCTCCTTGAGCTTATACACCCACTTGCACTTGATTGGCTTCTTCCCTTCCGGAGCCGGGACAAGATCCCAAGTGCCATTCTTGTGCAATGACTCCATCTCACCGTGCATAACAATCATCCAACTATCCGAGTCAGCAACCGAAATAGCCTCATCATAGCATGTAGGCTCTAGCATTGACTCTATATCCTCGGCAACTATAAGAGCATAAGCAACACAATTGGCATGAGCATACCTCATAGGAGGTACAATATATCTCCTCGACCTATCTCTTGCAATAGAAGGACAAGGAATAGGTGGTGAAGATGGTGAGGAGGTCTCGCCATCCACATGTTCGCTAGCCGGAACAGACATAGACTCATCACCAATTACCGATGTAGGAACCGGTGAAGAAACTGGTGTAACGGTAGATGATGCCATAAACTTCACCTCAACTTGAGATGACTTCTTAATTTCCTCGGATGGTTTCTCAATAGTAGATGTCGAGCTAGAAGCTTGATGGATCATGGAAGTTTCATCAAAAGTCACGTCTTTTGAAACAATTACCTTTCTTAGCTCATAACTCCATAACTTGTAGCCTTTCACACCCGATTTATATCCATGAAACACACACTTCAAATCTCTCGGCTCTAGCTTCCCATTGTCAACTCGTGCATACGCCGGACAACCAAATAGTTTCAAATCAATGCAATCGGCAGTCTCACCGGACCATAGCTCAAATGGGGTCTTCTTCTCAATGGCTCGAGAAGGTGACCGATTAATCACATAACATGCAGTGGAAGCCGCCTCCGCCCAAAAGGACTTTGGTAGCTTAGAATGAGAGAGCATACACCTAACCTTTTCGAGAATCGTGCGGTTCATCCTCTCGGCCATACCATTTTGCTGCGGAGTGTGAACCACCGTGCGGTGTCGAGTAATGCCTTCCTTTCGACAGTAGGCATTGAAATCCTCCGAGCAAAACTCAAGGCCATTATCGGTGCGCAAATACTTTATCTCCTTACCCGACTGCTTTTCAATCATCACCTTCCAATCTCTAAAAGTAGAAAACACGTCTCCTTTATGCTTTAGAAAGAAAGACCATACCTTTCTTGAATAATCATCGATGATCGTAAGCATATAAGAAGCTCCACCTACGGAAGTAACCCGAGCCGGTCCCCATAAATCCGAGTGGATGTAGTCGAGTGGCCCTTTTGTCGTGTGCTTGCCACTCAAAAATCTCACTCATTTCTGCTTGCCATAAACACATTCTTCACAAAACTCTAGCTCAACAACTTTATCACCTCCAAGAAATCCTCTTCGACTCAATTCGGACATGCCATGAAAACTCATATGGCCAAGTCGAAGATGCCACAAACACGATCGATCCGAATCCGAAGAACCTTTCGAAACAACCGCTGCATCACCGGTAACTGTATGACCATTCAAGATGTAGAGATTTGAGGTCTTACGATTTGCCTTCAAAATGTTTGTATCACCTCTAAACACCCGGAGTGATCCATTCTTGCCAACAAACTCATATCCCTTCTCTTCAAGAGAACTGAGGGATAGAAGATTTCGCCTAAGGTCGGGAACATACTTGACATTCCCTAAAGTTCTGATAACACCATCAAACATCCGAGTTCTAACCGTGCCCTGTCCTTTGATCACACATGTGGCATCATTGCCCATCAAAACTGAGCCCTGGTCAACGTCCTTATATATATGGAACCAACCCCTGCTGGGACACATGTTGAACGTACATCCGGAGTCTAAAATCCATGCATCCGAAAGTGATGATCCACCACCAGATACATTAAGAAGTTCCCCATCAGAATCAACCTCGGCCACATCGGCTTCACCAGAACCGGAAACATGCTTACCCTTTGCGGCCGCTTTCTCTTTTCTCTTTGTTCTTCAACTTGTAACATTCTTCAATTACATGTCCTTTCTTTTGTCAATAATTGCAGAATTTACGCTTGGTCTTTGACTTAGATCTCGCCTTACCAGAGGAAGATGAGCCTCTCTCAAATGTTTGGCCTCTCACATTTAGACCCTCGACTTTCGCTTCTGAACCACCATTTGTGATTTGTTTCATTTTCTCCTTCGAATCCAAAGCGGAGATAACATCATCTAACACAAGAGTATCACGGCTATACATGATTGTGTCTCGAAAGTAGCTATAAGAATCGGGTAGTGATGACAACAAGAATAATGCCAAATCATCATCTTCATACTTCACATCCATATGCTCTAAATTGAAAACCAATTCTTTAAATGTGGATAAATGACTAGATAATGAACTACCTTCCGCCATCTTGAGATAGAACAATCGTTGCTTCAAGTGTAACTTGTTCGGTAGACTTTTCGTCATCAACAATTGTTCCAATTTCAACCATAACGTCACAGCCGAAGTTTCCTTCAACACATCTTGCAACACATCGTGAGATAAGTGTAAACGGATTTGAGATTGCGCCTTCAAATCCTTTTTTCACTTCTCGTCGGCGGACCAAGCCTCCGGCATTCTCTGAACGCCCAAAAGTGCCTCATCAAGTTCTAATTGAATTAGAACATCCTTCATTTGCACTTGCCATAGTGGAAAACGAGTATTCCGATCAAGCTTTGGAATATCGAACTTCACCGAAGTCATAGTGAAAACCAACTATAAACAACCCCAAACGAATCAATACTCAAACCTGGAAGCTCAGATACCAATTGTTGTAAAAATCGAACCGTAAACGTTTCGATCACAAACCCAAAATCGATGCTCCAAATTAGAACCGTATCGATTCAAGCGGAAAAATGGAAATTATCTATCGTAAACTTCGACGAACAAATAATCCAATTAAACGAAACACCAACACATTTACATAAACAAATGCAGAAAATAAAGAACAAGAGACGACACCCAAATTTACGTGGAAAACCCAAAACAGGAAAAACCACAGGCGGAGGAGACCACCGAGAAATCCACTATCACGATGTTGAGTACAATGCTTGGAATGAAAACTATAATGGAGAAATTGAAATCGAAACCTTCAATCTATATCCTTTCTAGAGAGAAAAAGTCGTATGTAATTTTAATGGTGAGAGTGTGCAAATCAAAAATGGAGAAAACCAAATTAAAAGAGATGGAAGTAACCACCGTCCCATGATCTCATTAGCTCACGTGATAGTCACATGCAAAGCAAAAGTAATTGATAAAATTGATAACCTCCCACTCACATGGAAAGCACGTGGCAAAGCAAAATCAATCTGAGAATTTCATGAGGCGCCGTACAAAAACAAACAGTGCTGGAAGTGAGTTGCAAGTTAGTTGAAATTGAGCAACTAGCATCAAAGTCGCTCTGGGCACTATTTTGAGCTCCATCTTTATTGACTTTGGAGACAAATTCAAGAGAGAGTAGGATCATAAGAAAGTTGATACATATGAACAAGTTGTCATAATATTTTAGAGTAAAATTCAGATTTATTTATACAAACTATTACAAGCTCCAAACAGTTACAAACAAATTAATAAGGAAACAAACATGAATGTCCCTCTAATTACCTAACTTACTCTCTGCACAACAAAAAGAGCATAGTTGTGATTCTCATACAATTGACACTATAACAAACCCACTAACAAGTTAACGTGGTTTGTTTTCTTGAAATGACATATGAGTACTACCGGAGTAATTAGATTCCCATTCATTAGAACTATATGGGATTAATGGGACACTATAAAGATCAGATTGCTTAACTTCAAGAATTAAGCTTGTAGATTCTTCATGTGTTGGTTGGTTAACCCAAGGATGAGTTGTGAACTTCCTCAAGGCCTCTAGCTCCATTGCAACCTCTTTCATGGTAGGTCAATCATCGCCTTCTAACTTAAGGCATCTCTTTACCAACTCACCTACTGCTTGTAACTGCTCTAGAGTCCCTTCACGTAGCACTCGTGGTTCAACAATTTCATATAGGCGGTTTTCTTTCATCGACTTGACAAATTATGTAGCTAAATTCTTATCTTCATTGGTTCTATCTGCACACAGGGGTTTTTGACCGGTTATGAGTTCTGCAAGGACCACTCCGAAACTATATACATCACTCTTGTCAGCCAGTTGGATTGTGTTGAAGTATTGAGGATCCAAATATCCAAGTGTGCCTTGAACAAGAGTGGTGACTTGATCGTGATCCAATGGGACCAACCTTGAAGCACCAAAATCGGAAATTTTTGTGGTGTAGTTATCATCTAATAATATATTGGTAGACTTAACATCTCTGTGTATGATAGGCAAAGTAGCTTGTGAATGAAGGTATCCAAGTGCACATGTAGCTTCAGCAACAATTCTCAACTGATTCTCCCATGATAACCAACTCATTCCACCCGATTTATGATGGATGTGATTGAACAACGTGTTATTGGAGATGAACTCATAAACTAGTACTGGGACCTCCTCTTTCAAACAAAGCCTAAAAGCTTAACCACATTTCGATGTATGACTTGTGTAAGGATTAAAACTTCATTGATGAATTGCTCTGTTTGGGTCCCATCGACTAGTTTAGACTTCTTTGTCGCGACAACACGTTTATCAGGAAAAATTCTTTTATATACTACACGATAACCACCTCGACCAATGATTCGCTCCTCAGAATAATTATCAGTTTCTTTCTGAAGTTGTTCGGTGCTAAAGATTCTAATTGCGTCGCTAGTTCCTAGTGCCTGGAGCTTTTGTTTCAGCAACGCACCCCCATTTTTCTCAAAGAACTTTTCTCGTAGCTTGATTAGTTTCCTTTTCCTTATTCCAAAGCAAATCCCAGTTACTGTAGACAAGATTGCAAGAAAGCCTAACGCTAGAGCTACATGTGAAATAAAAAGAAATTCTTCAATTAAGAACTCAATTGAAATGCAAAAGAACCTGATTAGAGAGAAAAAAAAACTAAAAACATATCGTATAAAGATGCATTTGGTAATATATATCGGTGATTGTAGGTCATGCTAGAAAGAGAGAGAGAGAGTGACATTAAATTATGCTTGTGCTATTCAGTGAACGTGAGGAAGAAATGGTCCAAGGAAAGCAAATTGTGAGCAGGTGGTGGTTTAACGGTACTAGAACAACATCGGGTTGGGCTCCATGGCTCCTTCCACCTTTGCTGAAAAAGGCTTAAATTGAATGAGGAAGATGCAAATTCTTTCACAATGCATAGATGTTTACAAAGAGCGACAACATACAGGTTATGAATATCACTACAAAACAAATGAATTTTACCTACAAAATTCACCAGAGAAATTTCCTTCGGTGATTACCATGGATCACCCAGGAAAGACAAATCGTTCGGTAGAATCTAACATTTTTCGAGAAAGTACCCATAGATCACCCAGAAAATCCCTTAGTCTGTCACTGATTTGCATTACCCACCAATTATTGTGACTGTTTTGTGACGAATCACCCTTTAGCGACAGATTTCCCAGGGAAAAGTCCGTAGGCAAAAGTTTTTCGTTAAGTTTAGTGGTGTATGATGATCAAGTCAAGGTTGATGACGATAGTCACCTCCAGACTACTGGACTACATGGACATCATGTCTCCCTACCCTTATCCAAAATACCATACTTAATACTATATTACAAAATATACATTTCAGACGAGGGTAGTTTTGTAATTTAGTCATTTAGTACTCTCCCCCTCTCGCCTTTTGTCCCACTCAGTTTCATAGTGTCCCTCCCATCCTAATTCCTAATGTCATGTTAAAGAGGATATAATGGGTTATCATTATGTCATATCCCATTTATCAAACTCATCCTAATTAAAATAGAGTGATATCTTATGGTAACTACTCCAGATGAGTATTATTAGATTTAGAAATTGAGGTAAAGAGTTAACTGAAAAGGTGAAAAGGCAATGAAGCAGAGGGATGAAGTAGCTAGGTTGAGATGATAGAGAGAAGTTGATTACAAAAGATGAAGTAAAATGAAATTCATGCAGAAAAGCAATAAGCTAGACAACTCATGGGGTGTTCGGTTGTGACTTAATGGGCTGTATAGCCTGTGGCTTATTCGCTCAGCCATAAATAGTTGTTCGGTTGTGGCTTATTCGCTCAACCTTGGTCGGCTAGAAAAATATAGTCCTATGTATTCAGCCATTTATTCACCTTTTTATTACCCTTTTACCCTTCACCTTCTATCATCTTCATCCCCATTCAACAAATCATAAAACCTTGTCTTGAACATCCTAAACCCTTCTATCCAATAGAATAACCCCTAAGTTTTCTATGGATCTGCTCATGGTATAACATGCGAATTTTAAAAGTAAATTTGTTAAGGATCTTTGAAGAGGCACTAGCGGTGGTTTTGATTTCGAGTAACTTTTTTGATATGATGTTTTCTAATTTACAGATTTTTCGGTTTTTTAGTTGATGTTCCTTGTATTTTTCTAATATTTATGCATCTTTTATACCCTAAAAATAATTATACTTGTGAAAGTTGGTTGAATGGGTGAACAGGACGCGTCTGAGCCTTCGTATGTCTGCCCTGAGAAGCACGTACAATAGCAAGACTCCTTCATGTTCAATCCCTTTTTTTAGGACCGATAGATAGAATAGCATGAATCGTTCATGTTTTATCTTTAAGGGTCAAGGTTTATTAAATTGTACAAAGAATTGTCTTTAAGATTGTGATCCCAGAATAAGTAATCAATCAATGTAAAACAATAAGGAAGCCATCTCTATATTCAATAAGGATCAAATAGCTCACAATGGTGAATGCAATGCAATAACTTGTGTGTGTGGCTAGTGTGTGTAGATGACCTAGAGAATGACCTAATCCCTAAAGAGGAAATAAGCACACATTATATACCTATGATAAGTATGGAACAATGACACATATAGTCCCTCTACTTGGTACAGTCATAATTAAGCACAAACAATCTCCCCCTTTGTACCAATGTAGAGACAAAAGATTTAGACATCCACCGGGGTCACGTACTTCTTCCGAATACCAAAGATGATCTCGAACCTTCGCAGTGCATGTCGGTATTCCTTCTGGTAGGTAATGGCTTCCATCACTTGGTTGATCAGGTCTCTTTCTTTATCTTTGAGCTTCACCTCTCCACTTGCGTCCAGACGAAGCTTGCTTTCCAGATGTACCAAAATCATCTTTAATGTACCATCACTGAACTTGTTTACTTCAACGACTCTCATAAATCTCTTCTTTGAGTCTTGATCGAGGTAGACAACTCCGAGCTCTGGTTTCTTCAGTACAGTGTAAGCAGGGATACCTTGGATATCAGGCATATTTCGGTTTGGTTCTCTCCGATTTACATTTGTTTGGTGAGACTCAAGAGCCATCTGAAAGTCAGTAAGGTAGGAGAACTTCAGAATATTTCTCATAAACCTCTTCACACTCTGGTAAGCGGCATCGTATTCAATCTTCTTCTCTGGTCGAGTGGCTAGGAGGTTGTAAAGGCTTAGAAGATCATCCAGTTTCAGACTCTTGAAGTCAGCCTCGGAGAACACACTTTCAGAACCATCAGATCTCAAGACAGTGAACTCAGGATAAAAGACGTTGAACAGCTTTTGAGATTCAACCTTTAGCACCTTCATAATCATGTTGTCTGATCTGACAGCACCTATTTCTCTGTCTTTATTTCTCATAATGTACAGAAACTCGATCTTCTTCAGTGATGGCCAGTCCTCTACCCCATAAACTTTCTCCAAGTTAATTCTCTGAACGTCTTTAACGAACAAATATTTCCTTAAGCTTTCTTGGAAGGGAATCATTATACTTACCCTTTCTTCTGTGGCCACGTACCTTCGCTCAGCATCAATAACCTCTTGATAAATTCTAAGTTCAGCCTCAAGTATTGGATCTCTGATCTTGCCATCGGGAATTATCGGTGCTTGTGGAGCTGAAGTACCTGTACCCGAATCTGCTGTTTCTGGCGGTGGAGGAGCATCATCTTCGGATTCAATTCCCATATCCTGATCCCCAGTAGTGTCAAAATCATCATCTAGAGCATCAACCATTTCTTCTTTGATCTTGTGGCTCAACTGCTCTGGCTCTTCCTCTGAATCAATGTATATGATATCAATAAGCATATCATCGGCCATCCGCTCATCCGTCGTTCTATTGTCAACAACCGAAGGCTTTTCAACCCCGGTTATGACATCAACTAGAACTTCCGTTTCTGTATCTTGTATCTGTACCACATCAGTCGCCGTTCCAGCTTCAGTTGTTCCCGGTTCACTGACTGAACCCCCCTCATTTCCTGTACCCGTACCACTTGTTTCTCTGACCCATGCTCTCTTCTCCCCCTCATGCTGATCAGGATCATCCTGATCATCATGTCTTCGTTTATCTGAGGCTTGAGCTTGCACACCACACGCCTGTTCGACGACGGTGATCCGTGAGGCAAGAGATTGGTAACCGGCAACGATAGCTTTAGTCATATCTTGCGTGGACGCGTTCAAAGCTTTATATTCAGCGCTCGTAGATGATGAGGCTTGAGGTTGGGTTTGAGGTTGGGATTGTTGGCGTAGTAATCCAACAAGATCTACCTCTTCAGCAGTATTGGAATCGCCTTGGGCTAGAAGTCGATCTAACAGCTCTGATTTGAGCTGGTCGGTTGGTATTTGGTGTAACGGTACTGGTGGTGGTGTTTGTGGATCGGTTTCGTCGCGAGATGGTTGATTCGGAGGAGTTGATGAAGATTCATCAACGCCTTTTCCTTTTACTGCTCTTTTAACTTCAGCAGATAGGTCACTAACAATCTTCCTCAACTCGTCGGTGTGCTTCTTGTAAGTTGTGTCAATTGAAGCAAATGAAGCTCGCAGAACCTCCAAGGTGATGTAGTGCGGATAAGGACCGAGATTCTGAGCGGCCTGTGAAGTAGTTAACAAAAGGAAAATAGATCTAACTCCCGAGCCACATAGGTTCTCGGTTATCGTAGTAGCTATAGCTACACGACATGTGTTCATCGCTGACATAGTGTTAGCAGTGACAGGACTTCCACCCGGTCTTCGCGAGGCACCAACGAATGGCGGCCTAACTCGGGGTGTTCCGGTTGGAGCACGAAAGCTCTCAACTTGGTAGGGTGCCATCATACGTGTCCTAGGAAATGATGCTCGTCCAAATGGCCCTAGACTCGATGTGCGTTGAAGGAAGGTCGGTGGCCGGGGTGGGAGCCTACCTGTTTCAATACCAGCAAACACCGATTGTGTTGACGATAGACTTTGTGCTAAATCCCCTGTGGAAAATGAAACACCGGTCTGTTGAGAGACCGATGAGTGGCTTGGTGGGGCTGTGCTATGCATGGTTGGGTCCACCATGTCTGTTGGAGACAAACGCTCGTTGGCAGAAGATGTGGCTACTCGGCTTGGATCGGTTTGGGGAGAGTCGATAGTTAAAACCTTTTCTGACTCTATCACAACTTCGCTCAGTTCTTTTCTCCCTCTTTCCTCACCACTAACTACATTCTCCACTTCTACTTCTACTTCATCGTTTACATTTGAAGGGCCCGCGACGTCAGTAGCAGTGTCGGAGAGTCCGATGTTCCGTGTGGAATCAGCATCGGAACTCACAACACGTGGTCTTCGACCCATATGTCTTGGAATTAGATGGGCCAGCGGGTCATGATCGGAGTCATCGTCGTTGTTATTGTTTAGGCAAAATTTCACAGGTCTCGACCGCGACCAAAGGAGGTAAGACGCATGTCATGAGTTATACCTTGTATTAAGATAAGGTCCCGACGAAGACCCTAAGAACCTCCGTCATCCCTCTTAAAAGGTAAGTCAAGAGTTCCTCACGACACTCGACCTCGACGTCGCCCGTTCCGCACGACCGTCGCATAAAACCGTACGACCTCGACCGACTAACGTGTTATACAACTGTTATATTTGTTAAAGTGTTTAATGCAGGAGTCAAAGTCATTTATGGACAAACGGCTATAACCGACGAAATCAGTTATGAGCATCTAAAGTCACATTGAAGACGACGACCGTTACAAACAATCTTCAAGGCACTTAAAGATTCAATTAAAGTCATCCGAAGACTATAAAATCCCAGCTCAATCATCAGTTCAAAACACCTGATCAACACCGAATAACACAGAGAGAGATAGAACAAGGGCATCGAACAACAGAAGCAAACACAAACACTCGAAGAATATTCATTCGAAGCAAAGAGATCATTCATAGAAGATCACTCTCGACGCAAGACTATCGCTCTCGACCAACAGTTTATACATAGTTTTCACACACGACGTACACTGTTTTTACATTCCAAACACTTGTACTTTACAAATCGAAGTCTTTTCTTCATTTGTATTGTAATCTCTGTACGATCGACACCCGGAACACCAAGGACATCGCCCCTGATTGGCGACCATAGTGCAGCGACGACATCCACTGTCGTCCGCAGGTTTTTTCCTCGTTGAGGTTTTTCCTGCGTCATCAAATCCTTTGTCTCATTTACATTTTTGTCTTTGTCGCACGCCTTTATCGAAAGATTCCTTTCTTTAGTTGTTAAAGTCCACATCGACCTTAAGTTGTCCCTTTGGTGCGATTTTTGGCATTAACAGTTTGGCGCCATCCGTGGGACCCCATGTAGAGAAAATCTTCGACAAACGTGCGTCTTGCTAACGGTTTCTTGGAGTTTCCTTTGTTCTCTGTTGCAGGAAAATGGCAGCCCTGGATATCAGCAGCATGTCATTGCTCAGATGTACCAGGAGCTTGAAGTCGCCCGAAATCAAATCAACGCTATGGCGGAGCAAAGCCGTAGAGCAGCTGAAGAGATCGCACGGTTAAGGAATCCCTTTGGACCTCAGAGTGGTCCTAGGCCATTCGCTCAGAATCCAGGCCAAGGGTCGTTCGGTCAGAATGGTCCTCGACCATTCGCGCATAATCCAGGTCCAAGATCAGGTCCGTTCGCTCAGAATCAGCATCCAGGTCCGACCATGCAAAACCAGCAGTCGAGATCGTTCAATCCAAATCCCCAGTTCGGGACGGTCCCTCCTCAACATATTAGGCCACCACTCATGCAGAATGGGTCACAGCCATTTATGAACGGGTCGCAACCGTATTTTGTTCCTTTCAACGGAGATGCCAATGGCTCGTCGCATGTCAATGGCACCAGCCCAGGAATCAATCCGCAAGCAGGGGCAAATCTCAACCCCAATGACCCCATCGCCCAGCGATTGAAAATGCTAGAGGATCAGAACGAGCGCGTCCTATCTTTGCTCGCCAAGCTGCCTGGGGCAGCCGTACCCGTCGACGTCGAGCCCCGATCAGGATTTCAGGCGTCACCATTCATCGATGAGATCGATACTGTCGAGGTCCCGAAGAAGTACAATGTCCCCGCCTTCACGCCCAAGTACTCGGGAGTGACCGATCCGACAGAGCACGTCGCACAGTATAAGCAGCTCATGTGGACGATCTCAATCCCACACATGTATCAGGAAGTCTGTATGTGCAAAAGCTTCGGTGCAACTCTCACTGGTCCTGCTCTCCAATGGTTGATCAATCTCAAACTCAAGTCCATCGGGTCGTTCGCTGAATTAGTCAATCAATTCTCCCAGCAATTCGCCAGCAGTCGCAAGATGGAGAAGCAGACCAGTGACTTGTATTACGTCGTACAAAAGACCAATGAGTCTATACACAGTTAATTCAATCGATTCAATGCAGAGATGATCAGCATTCGCAATTGTGACATCAAGACCGCGATCGAAGCCTATAAGCGAGGTCTGGACGACAGTTCAGGTTTATACACTGACCTGACTAAGTATCCCCCGAAGAATTTTGAAGACGTCCGAGCTCGAACCTTAGCATATATGAGAGTAGAGGACGACGCTGCCTTTCGTCGCAAGCATACCGATGACAAGAGGTCTTAGGCGTAAAGAAGCCAGAGTTCAAGACGAAAGCGATTTCCAAAATAGAGCCCGCCCGCCAGATCTCGAACGTCCGATTCAAGACAAAAGCAGAGGCTAAGACCGCGACCAAATTTCCTCAATACCCCAAGATATCCTCTTACGGATTCAAAGGGTCCACTAAAGATTTGGTCGAAGCTCTGAAGACCGCCCAGGCGACTATTCGATGGCCAACGAAGTGCGGTCAGGACGACGCTAAGAAAGATAAATCTAAGTGGTGCGACTTTCACGTCGACCATGGTCACACAACAGATGATTGCATAGCTCTCAAAAAGGAGCTGGCGTATCACGTCCCAAAGGGCAATCTCAAAGACATCATCGACGACGTCGTTACCCCAGCTAACGATGTTCGACCGTCAACCCCCGAGCATGTGAAAGTCATCAATTGTATCATTGGTGGTTCCGACGTATGCGGTCTAACGTATTCTGCAGCCAAACGTCATGCCAGTCAAGCGCCAGACGATCGGCCTATTCCGCGTTCATCAAGGCCCATAGGAGATTTGGAGTTGGAAGCTATGAAGATCGTATTCGACCAAGTCGACCTCGGCGACTCATATCAGAAGCATCACGACGGGTTGATCATTCAAATCACGGTTGGTAACTGTCTAACTCGTCGAGTCTTGGTCGACGGGGGCAGTTCAGCAAACGCCATCTTCCTTGACACCATCAAGGCCATGGGAATCGATCGCTCGGAAATCACCCGACGTTCGACAACTTTGGTCGGTTTCAATGGAGAAGCAGACCAAGTTCAGCGTCATCGACTGTGCGTCGGCCCATAACATCATTCTAGGTCGACCATGGATCCACGAAATGAAAGTCGTTCCCTCGATATATCATCAGACCCTGAAGTTCCCTACGTCGTGGGGCATCCAGGAAATCAAAAGTGAGCCGAAAGTCGCTCATGACTGCTATAAATCAACTCTGAAACCGCGAAAGTAAATCGCTTAGCAGATGCGGGACGATAGGTTCGTCTTTCTATCCTTAGAAACAAACTTATGCCTTGTCTACAGGAATAAAATGACCATATGGCCCTGTCGCGCGAAAACACAGTCAATGCACACCTAGATGGCATTTCCCAAGATCTCTGTGTCGATCCGTCATTTAAAATCTATCCTCTCCTAGAAAAAATAGGATATTAAATGACGGGGGGCAAATACTCCGTTAATTAAAGAGGAATCTAAGAAGGTACGTTTCCCAATTTCTTTTTCTTCTTTCCTACGATTTTTTCACGACGGCGATTACTGACTTAAGCATCGGAGGGTCGTTGGTTAGCCAACGACCAACCTCTGACATTGTTTATTCCGCAGAATCGCACGACAAAAATCAAACGACTCTAGTTTCGCCAGGTCGCACGATATAAACGACCAAGTCTATGACTTGATCATCCTATACAGGGACACACAATCCAAGCTCATTATACGACTCAGTCATACGATCATGAAGAATAACGACCTTATGGCCTAAGTTTCTAAACTTAAACACTCACAGTGTATGCTTTAAATCGCACGATCTGCGTTCTAGCTAACATTTCTTTCAGAGATTTTTGTCGCATGTATATGTTGTTATATACACTGTGTCTTACGTCCTAAGCCGTTTTACAATGAATGCCTTAGTCGCATGATTTCCAGATTCAATTTCATAATTGATATGGTATTTGTTTACCAAATATATAAAACGCAAGTTCAAACAAAAGTTCAAAGTTTCATTTACAAACTGTCGATTACATTCAAAAGAACTCGACTACCAACGGTCGAACGAAAAAACAAAGAAAGTGAATTTTTTAAACTATGGGAGGAACGTTAGTCGCATCCTTGCCCGAAGTCCCGTCCTGAGGGCCCCCGCCTGTCGCCTCCTTCACGCGATTTGCAACCTCTAGTTCGTGCAAAGCGTCGAAAAGCTGAATGGCCAATTCATCGGCGCATGGCAAGGCCGACTTCTCCCTGTCCAGAGCTAACCTCTCCCTTTCCAGCGCCGCATCTTCTCTTTCGAGAGCCGACGCCACCAGATCTTTGACCCTCGACATCTCAGCGTATAACGCCAAAGAAGACTGAAATGTCTGCAAAAAATTCGTTAATAAATATCCAAATGACGACAGCGATAAATAAATCAAGTCTTGAAAGAAAGACTTACCGAGAACGCCAGACCGGCAACCTGAGATCCTGCTTCCCTAATCGGAGCCCTTTGAAAACGTTCCCTGAAAGACGGGAGCAAATATTTCCCCAGATGAGGAAACAACGCCGTCCCGTCTAGGACACCATCCGCCATAAAGCCAGACGGCAACGTAAAGTTGATCGTCATGACTTCGGCCGACGACCCCTCGCCCCTGTCGGCAGACGTTGGGGTCGACACCTTGGACACCGGTTTCGTCACCGTCGCCGGAAGCGCAGAACTTGCCGGTGTCACGTCCATCGCGCCAGGACGGCTGGATGACGCCCTCGCCTTCTTAGGCGTGGTTACTCTCGACGAATCGTCAGCCCTCGAAGATAGTTTTCTCGGGATTGTCTTCTTGGTTTTCTTTGGAATTCTCGACCCAGCTGTCGAGACATTCTTTCTGTCACCTCGAAGGGAAAGCATAATCTGTATCCCTCTCTTCCTAGACACCGACCTTTTAACAGACGGTACTGCTGAAGAGACGTACAAAGCGTCAGATAGGCAAAATAAACAAGAAAAATAAAGACTACGGTACGCTTACCAGTCGCTTCTTCTTGCTCATCCTCATCTTCTTCTTCAGAGTCTCCCTCACCCACCGCCACGTCCTCATCCTCGGCCGCCGGTTGTCGCACGACGAAAGATCGATCATCGATACTATGATCCAAGAACCTCTTGATCTTGGCTTGGGAACCTGCGTTCGGCTTCAAGGCGTCGAACTGAATCTCTGAAGACGTCAAAAGGCAGAGAGTAAGTAAAAAGCAGAAAAACCAAACAATGACATATCTTAAAATCAAAGAACGTACCTCCCATGTTCCAGTCAGGACGAATCCAGTTGCTGTTGATATCGAGCGAATCGATACGTACAAATATGTACCGAGACCTCCACCTACGATCATTGACACCGGTTTTTAAAACTAGGGTACGGTCACCCTTGTACTTGGAATATGGGCTATAGCGCCAATTCTTGTCTCTTTTGACTTGATAAGCCAACCAAAAATCATTCAGGGTCATAGGTGACTCCCACTTTGCAGATAATTGCTCGATAACCAAAAACACTCGCCAGAGTTGGGGTATCAACTGCCCTGGTGACAAACCAAAGTATCGCATGAAATTTTTGGATAAAGTCGAATACGGCCATTCAAATCCTATTTTGAATGGGTACTCATATATTACGAAGTATCCTTCAGAATAACTCCCAGGACGTGTATTTCTTGGACAAATCAGCTCTATCCTCGCAGGGATCTTAGCTAGACATCTAAAGATATTTAAATCCTCTTGACTCACGATAGAACTCTCTGGTTCGGACGACATTGTTTACCAAAGAAAAAAGAAAGAGCAATGAAAACGAAGGAAGATGACGCTTTATACCTCGAGCAAACTCCTCTGAGTCGAAGATTCTCAAAGATTTGGGACGAGGAAAGGTAAGAAATCGGGGCAAAATCTCTCCTCAAATGAGCACTTCAAATCACAAACAAAAGAAGATCAATCATAATCTTTATTTATGCCGGGAAACATGTCAAGACGAATCTTTGGATGATCGCCACGCGTCCCCGTCCTTTCGCATACCCGCACAGATCAACGAAACATGTCAAAGACAGTTGGTAAACACAATCATACGTCAGTATGACGTCACGACCTCGTTCCCCTTTCAACTTCTCGTTCGGTTAGAATTAAACCAATTCGGTTCCGAAACAACCAAGGTATTTTTAACGCAGAACCCTGAACACCCGACGAGCAAAATTTAAAATTCGAATTTGCCATCCTACTTTCAAATTTTGGGGGCAAACTGTTTGGGCAATATTTCACAGGTCTCGACCGCGACCAAAGGAGGTAAGACGCATGTCATGAGTTATACCTTGTATTAAGATAAGGTCCCGACGAAGACCCTAAGAACCTCCGTCATCCCTCCTAAAAGGTAAGTCGAGAGTTCCTCACGACACTCGACCTCGACGTCGCCCGTTCCGCACGACCGTCACATAAAACCGTACGACCTCGACCGACTAACTCGTTATACAACTGTTATATTTGTTTAAGTGTTTAATGCAGAAGTCAAAGTCATTTATGGACAAACGGCTATAACCGACGAAATCAGTTATGAGCATCTAAACTCACATTGAAGACGACGACCGTTACAAACAATCTTCAAGGCACTTAAAGATTCAATTAAAGTCATCCGAAGACTATAAAATCCCAGCTCAATCATCAGTTAAAAACACCTGATCAACACCGAATAACACAGAGAGAGATAGAACAAGAGCATCGAACAACAAAAGCAAACACAAACACTCGAAGAATATTCATTCGAAGCAAAGAGATCATTCATAGAAGATCACTCTCGACGCAAGACTATCGCTCTCGACCAACAGTTTATACATAGTTTTCACACACAACGCACACTGTTTTTACATTCCAAACACTTGTACTTTACATTTCGATGTCTTTTCTTCATTTGTATTGTAAGCTCTGTACGATCGACACCCGGAACACCAAGGACATCGCCCCCTTATTGGCGACCATAGTGCAACAACGACATCCACTGTCGTCCGCAGGTTTTTTCCTCGTTAAGGTTTTTCCTGCGTCATCAAATCCTTTGTCTCATTTACATTTTTGTCTTTGTCGCACGCCTTTGTCGAAAGATTCCTTTCTTTAGTTGTTAAAGTCCACATCGACCTTAAGTTGTCCCTTTGGTGCGATTTTTGGCATTAACGGGTATCATCATCAAAAGGTGGAAAGACTGGTGCTTCCTCATCATCAGAAGATGAGGCAACAACATCGACTGAGTTCCAGGATACATCGTCGTCAAAGATCTTTACTGGAGGAGGTCGAGGTGGTGGTTGAGCTGGTCGTGAAGAGGATACATGGCCAACAGTCCGTAATCTTCTCCCGACTCTTTTTTTTTGGTCTCCTCACCTCTCGTTGTTCAAGAACCCCGTGTTCTTGAACCCCCTCGACATTCTGACCCTCACCTCCTACTAGGTTTGCATCGTGGGGAGGTCCCTCTGGTTCTGGCTGGACCACCAATGCGTTTTCTAACCTATACTGCCTAACTACCCAAGACTGTTGGTCAGCATATGCGAGTACGTCTTCTCGGATGACGGCGATATGAGCAAAATCTACGTGCGTAGGCATCCTTAGGTAATGCATGTACTGGCTTGGGCCTCGTGGAGCATCTGCACGTCGTGGAATCTCATGATTGTCTTCCATAGTCTGATGAATCAGAATCTGGAAGAATCTCTGATAGGGCACGAAAGTTCTGTTCTTCTTCGGGCGTGCCTTGTCCTCGACTAGCTCGATTAGTTCATTCCAAAGCAGGATAGCGTAGTCGATTTTTCGGTTAAATGCAAAGGCATGGAACATTCGTAGGATAGGCAGGTTAGTCTTGTCTAAGCCTGTGTGTTTGGAAGTCATACAGCGGTTAAATAGATCATAGTGTGTACCATACTCTTGGAAGATAGTTGCGTCTGAACTGAGAAGAACCGGTGAGAACTTGGTTGGCAGGGTGTTGATATCCAAGACTTCGGATATCAGTGAGTAGTTGTTCTTCGGGAACCGGATCCTCAAAGTTCTCGGAATATGGAAGGTTAAGTGCACGACGGAGTCCTCGTAGAGTGATTCGGGCGTCAAAGTGATCAACTCTGGCCGTGAACTTTGGTGTACGATGGGTCGGATGGAATTGAATTGTACCCCAGAACTGTTGAAGATAAATGGCCGGTACAAGTTCAACTCTAGTGAGCGCAGTTCATAGAGGATGGCCGCGGATGATCTCTATGATTATCTGATAGTCGAATGGAACCGCTAGATCTAGATGATGGTTGTTATCATCAAATCTCAGAAAATTTGCCCTCGGGAAAATCTCTTCATTCCGGTCACGAGCGTTGACGGACGGGTGGGATGCGATGTGAGCGGATGATGGTGTTTTCATCCGAGGAGTTCCCATCATGTTGAGCTATCTGAACCACTTAACAGTTTAGTACAGTGCCTAAATTGATTTTGCCTTGAAAAAAAATTCAAAAAATACCTAAGTCTTGGGCTTATCGCAGTGTACAACTGTTTGGGCCAAAAAACACGTCGTACGATCACGACCAGAACAGGTAAGACGCACGTTATAATCCAAATCTTGTATTAAGATAAGGTCTCGACAAGAACCCAGAAAACATCCGTCGTCTCCCGTAAAAGGTAAGCCGTACGTCCCCCATGACGCTCGACCATAGCATCGCCCGACCCGTACGACCATCGCGTAAGATCATTGCACCTTCGACCAAAGCTAACGTTAACCTTGACTGTTACGTTTGTTAAGTATTTAATGCAGGAGTCAAAGCCATTAACAGCAAGCAGCCGTAACGGACAAAGAGCATTATGGATAATTACTCCGGCGACCGTTTCCAGCCGTTGTAGCCGTTGATCAAAGCATTAATGGAGTTAATTAATGACGCGAAGGCTATAAATACCGAACTAAGTCTTCACATCAGGGGACATCAGTTAACATCGGATATACATTAGCGAACATCACCAAACAGCAGAGAAAATCATCCAAACTCATAGCAAAGAACATTCGAACCTTGGAGATCAAGTACTGAAAGCCAGAACCTTACAACGAACTCAAGAACACTCGAAGGAAAGCTCAAGTTATCGCTCTCGACGCACGGCAGCAGCTTTCGACCAACAGTGGATTACACTTTGTACTCACACACGACAAACACCTGTTTTTACATTTCAAACACTTGTACTTTACATTTCGAAGTTTTTCCTTCATTTGTATTGTATTCATCGTACGACCGACGCCAGTACCAAGGACGTCTTCCCTGATTGGTGTAAAGCCCGTGTCCCGGTACATATTTTATTTATTAATTATTCTAATTATTGTTAATATTTTAGTTAACGAGGTTTAGTCGAATCGGACCAAAAGGTTAATTGTGACAACTCTTGGGTTCTTGCAAGGAAAGGGATAAGTTAAGGGGCTAGTAGGGACTTCCACCCAAAGTTTGGAAAGGGGTCAGCCCAAGGGTCGCCCTATCCCCCTTCCCCTTCGGTTTCACAGTAGCACCACCCCAATCGCAAGTCATTCTCCCCATCCCCTTCCCATTGTTGTCACCGGCGAAGTGAGTGCAAGAGAAAGAGAGAGAGATCGACGAGGAAGAAGAAAATCGAAAGGGAAAGAGAGGGTGGTCGCCGACCGGAGAAGAGAAAGGGAGGAGGCTGCCGCCGCGTGGTTTCCGGAAAAAGAGAGGAAGAAGACGTCGGGTTTGGTCGGAAAAGAAGAGAAAGGAGACGCGGTGAGGTAGTTCCGTTTAATCTTTTTCGGTTGTTCTTTTGTTGTCTAAGCACCGCCGTAAACCGCCACCACCGCCACCGGAGGCGGCAGTGGGTGGTGCTCGGATGCTGCCCAGCGTGGCATGGCCCTTGTCTCAGTAAGCTTGTAGGTTTCCGGGTCTGTTTGATTAAGACATGGCTTAATGGTGTAAAAATTCAATAGTTATCTTTTTATGTAATTTTTAGTGTTCTGTCCAGTTCTTCAATCGTGCGTAACTTTTCCGTCATAACTCCGATTGAGCCGAAATTGGTACCCACGGTTCCAGTACGGGGTCGGTCACGTTTTCCGTGTTTTAGCGGAAAACTGGTTCAGCCTCTAGCTAGGTGAAAAAGTGGTCGCAAGATTGGTATTTTGTCATTTTATGTGAATGTCGATTTTCTGCCACTGTTTTGTCGTGGCCGTAACTTTTTACTCGTAACTCGGATTGATATGAAATCGGTGGCCGAAGTTCACTAATCGAGTCAGGAAAGTTTTTCGTGTTTTGCCGAAAGTCTGTTTAGGCCTGTAGCTGGGCCGTATGGGGCTGTTTATACAGTCTGGTCCGAAAAACTTCCAGCTTTCTGTCCCTGTTTTGTTTTACGCATAACTCTTGCTTGGAATGTCGGTTTGGGATGGGACTGGTGCCAAAAGTTTCGTTTCGGAGTCTATTAAGTTCCTCTGTTTTGGGGAAAGACCAATTCGAACCATAGCTAGGGCGAAGTTGCCATGTTGTACTGAAAGGTCCGGGTGTTCGCTGTTCTGCGACGCGTTTTTGTAAAATCTATAGTAAATCGTAGAAAAATAGTTAGGACGCGTGCGATACGTCCCTGAAACCGTAAGACTTAGAACTTCGTAATTATGAATTTTAATTTCTGTATTTATCAGTTTTAAGGGGGTAAAACAGGTCCCGAACAGACCCGTAATTTCTAATAAAAAGCTGGAATTTTAGTCGTTTGAAAACTAGTAAACGTGTTATGGGTCGGGACTCTCCTTTGACTTTTATTACGTATTTAGGTGGGAGAAAGTGAAGAAGATTGCCGTGTTGGTGTTGCGTTTGTGAGCACGTTGCTTAGCCTTGAGGTGAGTTCTCTCACCGCGTAGTTAGGAATTTCATGTATGTCACTATTTTGTGTTACGTGTGATTACGTGTATTTATGTGCTTACGTGAACTAGATGGGATGTGATAACTGGTTGTGATTTATTAGATTCGTATGTGGAATATATATATGCATGTGTACACCTCGGTGGGACTGAGGGGCTCGGTGGGACCGAGGGCTTGGTGGGACTAAGCTAGTACAACAATTTTTACTCGGTGGGACCGAGGGCTCGGTGGGACTGAGCTTGTATTAATTACTCGGTGGGACCGAGGGCTCGGTGGGACTGAGCTTATATTAATGTATTTTGTGTACTCGGTGGGACCGAGGTTCGTGCTTATATAATAAACATTATGTGGTTTGATATTCGTGGTGATGGTGATGTTGCCTACTTGCGAGTAGGGGCGATATGCGTGGGGTTGCTACCTACGCGCGTGATTGAATTCACTAAGCGTTTAGCTTACCCTTTCCCAATGTGTTGTTATTTCAGGTGCGGGCGGCAGTCGGGCGTGACAGTACACACATGGAGCGCGGAGTGTCAAATATTATTAATCTTTCACTTTTGAACCCTTGAATTTAGTTATGAAATTTTCCGCTGCATGAACTTTGTTGATGGTTTGAAGTAACGACGTTAATTTTATTTAAGACGTGAATTATTAAATCATGGTTGTTTTAATGAAATGTATGTTTTAAAAATTTTAAATTTCCTTGTAATTTTTGGGACGTTACAACTTGGTATCAGAGCACGGCTTGAGTGAATCAAACACATCTCGGTGTGTTTGGTCTCAAGTTGCGGCTAAGAGATCTTTAAATTCTTTTATTAAAATCTTTGTTTTAAATGAAAAGAGAAAACCCGTTTGGGAACGGTGATCGTGGGCGCAGTGTGTACAGTCAGCCGACGCCAGCTGGGAAGGTAAGGAACTTAGTGTACCTATTGCTTTCAGGTGTAGTGTATGCATGCTAGATTGCTTATGTGAACTGTATGGTACCGTATGCTGGTTTATCGCTTATAGGAACTCATGCTAGCTTTGATAGGTTGTTAAGCGAATGCACTCTAGGTTGTATGCAGTAGGAACTGAATAGCCTTAGAATATTATATTTAGTTCTATTGCGCAGCTCTTGTTTGAGTCCAACCGTTCTAGGATAGAGTCTCTTATTCGAACGTCTATTTGGTTTTACACTGTATACGACCGTGCATTCACGAGGCGACTCGTCAGGGTTAGTGGGGTTTCCGTGTTAGCAAAGGATAGTGGGTGATATGACCTTTCTAGGGAGTTAGGAAAGGTGTTTGTACGGGCTAGATTGACTATATGTGTCTATTTGTGGTAATCGACTACTTGAATGTCTCGGGACAGGACTCGAAACGAGTAAGGACAGGTGTGAAGGGTAGTAGTAGAGCTCCTACTATCTGAAGCACAGGATCCATGCTTGAGTCGGGGAGAGTCACGAGGGAGCCAAGGAGTGGAGTATGAGCGTGGTAGGGTGGGTTATATGTGCTTTTAGATCTCTGAATTTTCTCTTTCTAGAATGGTCAATACAAGAAGGAACAACGCGGCAGCGTCGCGAGCCGGGTCGGGGATTACTGAGGAGCGTATTAGGGAACTGATTGCTACTGAGGTTTCCCGCGCGATCGGGGAGGCGATCCCCGAGATCATCACTGCTATTCGAGAGGAAGTGGTGATCCTACTGGAGGAGCGTATTGCAGCTATTCCACTGCCTGCGGAGGGTCATCCCCGTAACCGAGAATTCCAATACCGGGATCTCTCCGCCTGTTCCCCGCCAGAATTTAAGGGAGACCTGGATCCGATTACCAGTATGTGATGGGTATCTGACATGGAGTTCGCATTTTTTACCAGTGGTTGCCCGGACAACCTAAAGGTCTGTTTTGCAGTAAATCTACTTCGTGACGGCGCGAAGGATTGGTGCGCCTCGGCATTGACGGCTGCCGAACGCACTACCTTGACCTGGAACGAGTTTGTCACTCGTTTCCGTGCAGAGTATGTACCGCCGGTAGAGATGGAGATAATCGCTAAAGAATTCCTAGAGCTCACCCAGACAACAGAGACGGTAAAAGAGATGAACAGGAAATTTACCGAGATGGCATTATTCTGTCCTCAGTATGCCGCCTCGGAAGAGATGAAGATGTCAAGGTATAAAGATATGCTACGCACGGAGATCCGAGAATTTGTTAGCACGGCACAGTACACTTCGTTATCCGCCATGATGGACGCCGCTCGAAGGAGGGAGCTCGAGCTGGAGACCCAAGCTAAGAAGCGGAAGGCGGCACAGCCAGTGACGCCCATCTCGGCAGCACCGAAGCGTTCGAGGTTTACAGATTCGCGCGCGGGTTCTGGGAGTGGCGGGTTTAAGCCCCGAGATACCGGAGTTAGGAGAGTTGAGGGATGTTTTAAGTGTGGCCAACCCGGTCACCTCAGCCGGGATTGTAAGGTTCCGTTAGTGGTTTGCTTCAACTGTAATCAGACGGGCCATGTAAGGGCCAACTGTCCTAGAGCAGGGGTAGCTATTGGGGGTGGAGCACAGAGGGCGCCTGGGAATGCCCCATTACGCATCACTGATGGTCGAGCTGGTCAGCCGGGGGCGGGAGCGGCTCAAGGTAGAGTTCATCAGTTGACGGTGGATGAGGCGCAAGCGACGCCTAAAGTGGTTACAGGTATATCCCTTTTGCTTCTTTCTTCTTGTCTTTCCGTTCCATGTCATGTATTTATTTGTGGTTCAGCTATACGTTAGGAACGTTCCTAGTTAACTCGGTGCCTGCGGTTGTGACGTTTAATAGCGGGGCTACTCCCTCTTTTGTGTCTCGCACTTTTAGCGAGGGTTTGGGTCGAGTTGTAGGACGATTGAGTCATCCTCTTGTTGTCGAGGTGGCTGATGTTAGGACCTTGACGGACACGGACGTGTTTCGCGTTGTACCCTAGAGATCTCAGGAGTGCGGTTTCCCATTGACCTGATCCCGATTGCTATGCGGGAACTTTGTGTGATTGTGGGCATGGACTGGATGGATAAGTTTGACGCGGAGATTGTTTGTCGTCACAAACAAGTGCGAGTTCGAATCCCAAGCGGGGGAGAACTGTTAGTTCAGGGAGATTCGTCTAGGCAGACTACGGCCATATGTTCTGCTGCGAGAGCTCGAAGGTGCCTCCAGCATAGTGGGCAGGGATACTTGGTTTATGTGATGGACACGCGAGTTGGGGAAGCGAAGGAGGCTGAATAAGCTTACGGTAAAGGATCGTTATCCTTTGCCAAGGATTGACGATCTTTTCGACCAGTTGCAGGAACTTCTCGAAGAGGAGTTCATAAGTCCAAGTTCTCGATTCACCCGGGAGCTACAAAGGTGTACAGAGAATTGTGTGGAGGTTACTGGTGGCCCGGCATGAAGCGGGATGTTGCTAGATGTGTGGAGGTATGTATGACCTATCGGAAGGTCAAAGCGGAATCGTTGACCGTCTGACCAAGAGTGCACACTTCTTGGCCATCAGGGAGAGCTCCTCGGCGGAGAAGCTTGCGGAGGTGTTTGTGCGTGAGATCGTGGCCAGGCACGTGGTGCCAGTTTCGATTGTCTCCGATAGGGATACTCGTTTACCTCTCGGTTTTGGGAGAAGTTCCAGTCGGAGATGGGTACACGATTACACTTTAGCACGGCCTTTCATCCACAGACGGACGGGCAGAGCGAGCGAACCATTCAGACCCTCGAGGATATGCTTCGAGCTTGTGTCATCGATTTTGGAGCTAGTTGGGATCAGTACTTACCCTTGGCGGAATTTTCTACAACAACAGCTACCACTCTAGTATTGGCATGCCGCCATACGAGTTGTTGTACGGTAGGAAATGCAGGACGCCCGTTTGTTGGGGCGAGGTGGGGCATCGGGTATTAGGGAGTACTGACATCGTGTTGAAGACGACGGAGACAATTCAGATGGTGCGGGATCGTTTGGTTACTGTACAGAGTCGGCAGAAGAGTTACGCCGACAAAAGGCGATCCGACTTGGAGTTTCAGGTGGGTGATTATGTATTGTTGAAGGTTTCACCCTGGAGAGGGGTGATCCGGTTTCGTAAGCGGGGGGAGCTAGGGCCTCGCTATATTGGGCTTTACCGGATCATCGCCCACGTGGGGAAAGTGGCTTACCGGTTGGAGTTACCGGAGGAACTGAACTTGATTCACAACACCTTCCACGTTTCGCAATTGCGGAAGTGTGTGATGAATGAGTCTATAGTAGTACCACTCGAAGATATTCAGATCGACGAGCGGCTTAATTACGTGGAAAATCCAGTTGCTATTCTTGACAGGAGGACGAGAACCTCGCGGAACAAGGTTGTTGGTTTGGTGGAGGTTCAATGGAGACACCGAAAGGGTTCCGAGTGGACTTGGGAACCTGAAGCGGAGATGCGAGAGAATTATCCGGAGCTGTTTGCGGGTGTAGACTTCGGGGACGAAGTCTAATTCAAGCGTGGGAGAGTTGTAAAGCCCGTGTCCCGGTACATATTTTATTTATTAATTATTCTAATTATTGTTAATATTTTAGTTAACGAGGTTTAGTCGAATCGGACCAAAAGGTTAATTGTGACAACTCTTGGGTTCTTGCAAGGAAAGGGATAAGTTAAGGGGCTAGTAGGGACTTCCACCCAAAGTTTGGAAAGGGGTCAGCCCAAGGGTCGCCCTATACCCCTTCCCCTTCGGTTTCACAGTAGCACCACCCCAATCGCAAGTCATTCTCCCCATCCCCTTCCCATTGTTGTCACCGGCGAAGTGAGTGCAAGAGAAAGAGAGAGAGATCGACGAGGAAGAAGAAAATCGAAAGGGAAAGAGAGGGTGGTCGCCGACCGGAGAAGAGAAAGGGAGGAGGCTGCCGCCGCATGGTTGCCGGAAAAAGAGAGGAAGAAGACGTCGGGTTTGGTCGGAAAAGAAGAGAAAGGAGACGCGGTGAGGTAGTTCCGTTTAATCTTTTTCGGTTGTTCTTTTGTTGTCTAAGCACCGCCGTAAACCGCCACCACCGCCACCGGAGGCGGCAGTGGGTGGTGCTCGGATGCTGCCCAGCGTGGCATGGCCCTTGTCTCAGTAAGCTTGTAGGTTTCCGGGTCTGTTTGATTAAGACATGGCTTAATGGTGTAAAAATTCAATAGTTATCTTTTTATGTAATTTTTAGTGTTCTGTCCAGTTCTTCAATCGTGCGTAACTTTTCCGTCATAACTCCGATTGAGCCGAAATTGGTACCCACGGTTCCAGTACGGGGTCGGTCACGTTTTCCGTGTTTTAGCGGAAAACTGGTTCAGCCTCTAGCTAGGTGAAAAAGTGGTCGCAAGATTGGTATTTTGTCATTTTATGTGAATGTCGATTTTCTGCCACTGTTTGTCGTGGCCGTAACTTTTTACTCGTAACTCGGATTGATATGAAATCGGTGGCCGAAGTTCACTAATCGAGTCAGGAAAGTTTTTCGTGTTTTGCCGAAAGTCTGTTTAGGCCTGTAGCTGGGCCGTATGGGGCTGTTTATACAGTCTGGTCCGAAAAACTTCCAGCTTTCTGTCCCTGTTTTGTTTTACGCATAACTCTTGCTTGGAATGTCGGTTTGGGATGGGACTGGTGCCAAAAGTTTCTTTTCGGAGTCTATTAAGTTCCTCTGTTTTGTGGAAAGACCAATTCGAACCATAGCTAGGGCGAAGTTGCCATGTTGTACTGAAAGGTCCGGGTGTTCGCTGTTCTGCGACGCGTTTTTGTAAAATCTATAGTAAATCGTAGAAAAATAGTTAGGACGCGTGCGATACGTCCCTGAAACCGTAAGACTTAGAACTTCGTAATTATGAATTTTAATTTCTGTATTTATCAGTTTTAAGGGGGTAAAACAGGTCCCGAACAGACCCGTAATTTCTAATAAAAAGCTGGAATTTTAGTCGTTTGAAAACTAGTAAACGTGTTATGGGTCGGGACTCTCCTTTGACTTTTATTACGTATTTAGGTGGGAGAAAGTGAAGAAGATTGCCGTGTTGGTGTTGCGTTTGTGAGCACGTTGCTTAGCCATGAGGTGAGTTCTCTCACCGCGTAGTTAGGAATTTCATGTATGTCGCTATTTTGTGTTACGTGTGATTACGTGTATTTATGTGCTTACGTGAACTAGATGGGATGTGATAACTGGTTGTGATTTATTAGATTCGTATGTGGAATATATATATGCATGTGTACACCTCGGTGGGACTGAGGGGCTCGGTGGGACCGAGGGCTTGGTGGGACTAAGCTAGTACAACAATTTTTACTCGGTGGGACCGAGGGCTCGGTGGGACTGAGCTTGTATTAATTACTCGGTGGGACCGAGGGCTCGGTGGGACTGAGCTTATATTAATGTATTTTGTGTACTCGGTGGGACCGAGGTTCGTGCTTATATAATAAACATTATGTGGTTTGATATTCGTGGTGATGGTGATGTTGCCTACTTGCGAGTAGGGGCGATATGCGTGGGGTTGCTACCTACGCGCGTGATTGAATTCACTAAGCGTTTAGCTTACCCTTTCCCAATGTGTTGTTATTTCAGGTGCGGGCGGCAGTCGGGCGTGACAGTACACACATGGAGCGCGGAGTGTCAAATATTATTAATCTTTCACTTTTGAAACCTTGAATTTAGTTATGAAATTTTCCGCTGCATGAACTTTGTTGATGGTTTGAAGTAACGACGTTAATTTTATTTAAGACGTGAATTATTAAATCATGGTTGTTTTAATGAAATGTATGTTTTAAAAATTTTAAATTTCCTTGTAATTTTTGGGACGTTACAATTGGCGACCATAGTGCAGCGACGACATCCCTTGTCGTCCGCAGGTTTTTTCCTCGATTGAGGTTTTTCCTGCGTCATCAAATCCTTTGTTTCCTTTATTTTTATCCTCGTCGTACGTCTCGTCGAAAGATCATTTCTTTAGTTGATTAAGTCCACATCGACCTTAAGTTGTCCCTTTGGTGCGATTTTTGGCATTAACAGTTTGGCGCCATCCATGGGACCTCATCTAGAGAAAATCCTCGACGAACGTGCACCCTACTAACAGTTTCTTGGAGTTTTTTCTGTTCTCTATCACAGGAAAATGGCAGATGGCGGAAACCCAGAACGAACCGCTGACCCAGCGCATGGAAAGCTTGAAAAGGTGCAATATGTTCCTAAAGCCATCGGTGATTATTGCCTAGAAGAAGTTATCTTAGACCCAAGCAAGCCCGAGCAAAAAGTCTTGATAGGATCATCTCTCGGTCCCCACCTTAGGCAAAGGATAATATCCTTCTTGCAGGAATATGCTGACTGCTTCGCCTGGTCGCATGAAGATATGGTTGGCATTGACCCTAACATCATTTCTCACAAGCTCAATATCGATCCATCGTTTAAACCCGTCAAGCAAAAGCGCCGTAAATTCGCTCCTGAAAGATATAAGGTAATAAACGATGAGGTCGATAACCTCCTCAAGACAGGAAAGATCCGAGAAGTAAAGTATCCCGACTGGCTTGCTAATGTCGTGGTCGTGGCTAAGAAGAATGGAAAATGGAGGGTCTGTATCGACTTCACCGATCTCAATAAGGCTTGCCCGAAAGATCCTTTCCCATTACCGCATATCGACGCCATGGTCGACGCGACCGCAGGACATGAACTATTGACCTTCATGGATGCCTATTCAGGGTATAACCAAATCTTAATGCACGTCGAGGACCAGGAGAAAACCGCTTTTATGACGGACCGAGGTATTTACTGTTATAAAGTTATGCCTTTCGGACTAAAAAATGCAGGATCCACCTATCAGCGTCTAGTGAATAAAATGTTCAAAAACCATCTCGGTGACACAATGGAGGTATATATTGATGACATGCTCGTCAAGTCAAAGCAAAAGGTCGATCATGTGGAGCATCTAAGACAATCGTTCAACATCCTTCGGGAGTATAGCATGAAGCTCAACCCTACCAAATGTTCCTTCGGAGTCAGTGCTAGAAAGTTCTTAGGCCACATGGTCACTCGCCGAGGAATCGAAGCTAACCCCGACCAGATCAAAGCCATCATCGACATCAAATCTGCTCGAAATTTCAAGGAGGTCCAAAGGCTCACTGGTCGAGTAGCGGCCCTAAACAGGTTTATCTCCCGATCTTCAGATAGATGTCATCTGTTTTATAACGTCCTCAGGAAAAATAAAGGTTTCAACTGGACTAACGATCATGAGCAAGCATTGCAAAAACTCAAGAAATATATGGCGTCGCCTCCTCTGTTGTCGAAACCTCACGATCATGAGATCTTACAATTGTATTTAGCTGTCAGTCCAAATGCGGTAAGCGCCGTACTCATACGAGAGGACGAAAAACAACAATTGCCAATCTACTACGTAAGTAAATCTCTCTTGGACGCAGAAACCAGGTATTCCTCCATGGAAAAACTGCTTTTGTCGCTAGTCACGGCTGCTAAAAAATTACGACACTACTTCGAATCGCATCCTATTACTGTCGTAACTAACTTTCCTCTTAAGTCTGTTTTAAGGAAACCTGAGTTGACAGGTCGCTTAGCAAAGTGGAGTATATATCTCAGTAGTTACGACATCGATTTCAAGCCCAGGACTGCGATCAAATCACAAGACTTGGCAGATTTTATCGCCGATTTCAGCCCTGAGTTGGAGAAAGAAGCAGAGCTCGAAGTGTCCACTGTGGCGACTCACGACGACGCGCCTTGGATCCTACATGTCGACGGATCATCCAACATTAGAGGCTCTGGACTGGGTGTCGTCTTAAAGTCGCCACAGGGGGGTAAGATGGTATACTCGGTCCGATGCGACTTCAAGGACACCAACAACGAAGCCGAATATGAAGCTCTGATCGTAGGAATGAATATGGCCCACGACTCGGGGGCAACCGCACTGCATGTCAAGAGCGATTCCCTACTGGTAGTAAATCAAGTCAATGGAGAATTCGCAGCCAAGGATTCAAAAATGACAGCATATCTAAGCGTGGCAAAAGAAATTTCCAATAAATTTAAATCTTTTTCTATTGAACAGATTCCGCGAGACCAGAACACTCAGGCCGACGCACTGGCAAACCATGGGTCCGCTTTAGTTGAACCAATATTCGATGTTATTCCTATAATTCACTCGGCAACGCCGTCCATTGGGAACACAGACGTCATCCAGATCGAAGACGAAGAAGATGATTGGTCACGCGACATTCGAAATTTCCTCGTGCACGACCAACTCCCCGAAGACAAAATGGAGGCTCAAAAAATTAGATTCAAAGCATCTAAGTATGTCATGATCAAAAATAAGCTTTATCGGCGATCATCGACGGGCTTAAATTTAAGGTGCGTCATTAGCAAAAATCAAGCCCAGAAAATCCTCCAAGAGATGCACGACGGCGAATGTGGTAATCATTCAGGAGGTCGTAGCTTGGCTAATCGTATCTCCCGACAAGGGTATTTTTGACCGACACTGCGACAAGACACTGTCAAGTACGTCCAGAATTGCGACCCCTGTCAACGACACTCAGGTATGTCTCATAAACCCTCGGAGCCTTTGCACTCAACGCTTGTCCCATGGCCTTTCATGAGGTGGGGAATGGATATTGTCGGCAAACTACCACCTGCTCCGGGGAAAAAAGTATTCCTCCTCGTACTCACGGATTACTTTTCTAAATGGGTCGAAGCGGCTGCCTTCTGCCAAGTAAGGGATAAAGAAGTTATCTCCTTTATCCAGACTAACATCATATGCAGGTTTGGGATTCCATCCGAAATTGTCTGCGACAATGGATCCCAATTCATAAGCGACAGGACCCAACAGTTCTGCGATGACAGGAATATCAAACTAACAACCTCGACTCCCAGATATCCCCAAGCTAATGGACTTGCCGAGTCAAGCAATAAGACTATTATAGCTTCGATCAAGAAACGATTAAAAGCTGCAAAGGGAAGGTGGGTTGAGGAACTCCCTTCGGTCCTATGGGCAAATCGCACGACGCCACACACGTCCACTGGGCAAACCCCCTTCTCTCTCGTCTATGGTTGCGAAGTCGTCCTACCGATCGAAGTTCATCTCCCAACTTCGAGGCACACATCCGTCGACCACAACTTGGTTTATTTGAGTTATGACCTCGACGCCCTTGAAGAGCTCAGAGAATCGGCCTTGATCAGAATGGCGTCACAGAAGCAGGCAGTCGAGCGACATTTCAATAAGCACGTCAAAGTTAAAATCTTTCAAGAAGGCGATTACGTCCTCCGTCGAGTATTCCCGAATACCCAGGAGCTCAACGCAGGTAAACTTTCTACCAAATGGGAAGGTCCCTATCGTATCTCTGAAGTCGTTGGTAAAGGAGCCTATCGACTTCGAACCCTCGACAATCAGGAAATCCCACGAAGTTGGAATGCGACGCATTTGAAAAAAAATATTTCTTTTAAAATCGCCTTCCTATCATACAAAGTTTTCGGCACGATGGTAAGCATCGCAAAATCGTTGGTAAAACCACGATCGACCTCTAACGAACTTTATCGCAGGGACGCATGACATGAGTATCCAAGTGCATGACTCGATTGTTTGATCACAGGGGCATATATTCAAAAGTTTCATCATACGATATAGTCACATGTAAGGTCTAAACGATCCCTCGAACTTAGAAAAACTTTGTATGTTATAACACATCGATGATATATATCTGTGTTTATTATTACAGTCCAAATACATGATTTATGTTTCAACCGTTATATTGCAATAAAAGCCTAAGTCGCACGATCCTCCGTTTATTTCATACTTTTATGATCAATATTACATTTATCCACGACATATGTAGTTAAAAACACGAGTTCAGCAAAAACAGACACTATTCTAAGATCTAAGGAAACATAGCAATCGCAAACTCTGCCCAAAAGAAAACTCAGCCTTCGGAATCCTAACAATCCTGAAGAACTGATGCAAGGATCAAACGAGTATAGCCGGAGTTGTCTCCCAACCTTTCGCGCCATGGCATTCCGAGAATGTGGCTCTTAAGATTAATGTTAAGGTTGGAGGAAGGAATATCTTCTCTTCGACAATCGACATCCACTCCAACACCTCCAGTTTCCTCACGTGTTTAGTAAAGGAAAAAAAAACATCTGCACAATTACAAAAGGAACGTGTTAGCAAAACGCTCATCGAAATAATAAACATCGGTAACACAAGTTTCGAAGGAGAGATTTACGAAAGACGCCGGTACGGCTAAACACAATCCAATCTCTTCGATAGAGATCCCTGGAAAATGCTCCTTGAAATATAAGAGTTGATATTTCCCCAGAAGCGGGAGCGACTTCGTCCTGACGAGGACATAGTCAGTCAAGATGGATGAAGACAACACAAGGTTGATCTCCATAAAATCCCCATCATTCTCTCCCGTCTTTACACCCTCGCCCCTGTCGGCTGACGAAAGGGTCGACGTGGTAGCAGAAAACATCGTCGCCAGATGCGTAGAATCCACGGACATCGCGTTTATCGCAACCAACATAGTCACCGATTTGGGTATCATAGCCCCCGGTAGATCATCAGTCACCGAAGATCTAGAAAAAGTCGATAACTTTTCGAAAGCTTAAAGAAAACAATCCATTTTGACCTCTATTTATGCAGGAAATCATGACAGGTTGAGCCCTTCAAAAGATCGACACGCATCCCTGACTTTCATATGCCCCAGAAAATCTTCGACACCTGTCCTCGACAACTGGTAAGCATCATCGTACGTCAGCATGACGTCACGACCTCGTTCCTCTTTCGACTTCTCGTTCAGTTAAAAGCGAACCGATCCAGTTCCATGACAACCAGGTAAGTCCCTCAACCCAGGTCACAAGTCTAAGCGTTCGACAAGCAAAATTTAAAACTTAAATCTGACATTCAATTTTTAAATTTTGGGGGCAAACTGTTTGGGCAAAAAATCACGTCGTACGATCATGACCAGAGCAGGTAAGACACACGTTATAATCCAAATTTTGTATTAAGATAAGGTCTCGACAAGAAGCCAGAAAACATCCGTCGTCTCCCGTAAAAGGTAAGTCGTACGTCCCCCATGACGCTCGACCATAGCATCGCCCGACCCGTACGACCATCGCGTAAGATCATTGCACCTTCGACCAAAGCTAACGTTAACCTTTACTGTTACGTTTGTTAAGTATTTAATGCAGGAGTCAAAGCCATTAACAGCAAGCAGCCGTAACGGACAAAGAGCATTATGGATAATCACTCCGGCGACCGTTTCCAGCCGTTGTAGCCGTTGATCAAAGCATTAATGGAGTTAATTAATGACACGAAGGCTATAAATACCGAGCTAAGTCTTCACATCTGGGGACATCAGTTAACATCGGATATACATTAGCGAACATCACCAAACAGCAGAGAAAATCATCCAAACTCATAGAAAAGAACATTCGAACCTTGGAGATCAAGTACTGAAAGCCAGAACCTTACAGTGAACTCAAGAACACTCGAAGGAAAGCTCAAGTTATCGCTCTCGACGCACGGCAGCAGCTTTCGACCAACAGTGGATTACACTTTGTACTCACACACGACAAACACCTGTTTTTAGATTTCAAACACTTGTACTTTACATTTCGAAGTTTTTCCTTCATTTGTATTGTAATCATCGTACGACCGACACCAGTACCAAGGACGTCGCCCCTGATTGGCGACCATAGTGCAGCGACGACATCCCTTGTCGTCCACAGGTTTTTTCCTCGATTGAGGTTTTTCCTGCGTCATCAAATCCTTTGTTTCCTTTATTTTTATCCTCGTCGCACGTCTCGTCGAAAGATCCTTTCTTTAGTTGATTAAGTCCATATCGACCTTAAGTTGTCCTTTTGGTGCAATTTTTGGTATTAACAACAACAGAGGCTTATCGCAAGTAACAGGTTATCGCAGCTTGAAGTGTGTGACAAGAGGTTATCGCAACGCATGGGTTGCGATAAGATCTTGTCACAACTCAAGGTTGCGATAATGATGAACAAGACACCGTTGCGATAGTTTTGAAGGTTTGAAGATGTGTTGGTTGCGATAACTATGAACACCGAATAAAACCTAAGTGTTCAGGCGTAGATTATCTATTTTTCGCATGAAACATGTTAAAACCTATATCACTAGACTCGCAATGACTTCGTGAGTAAACCCTAGCATTTCTAACAACACAAACACACAAACACATAGATTTAGGCAGAAAACAAAGAAACGACCCTAAAACCCTAAAATATTACTGTAACATGTGATTTGATGGATGAAATCGATTGAGATTCAGGAATCCATACCTCAATGATGATCTGAGTAGAATGCACGGAACAGAAAAACACGAAATCGTCGTGAAAATCCAAAGCACAGTAGCAGTTTTAGAGAGAAAAGGGTTTTTGAGATGAGACAAGACTTGGAAAACACACTCCTTTTTATACGAAATTTGAAATCCAGTGACACGTGGCAACACAAGATTGGTCCAAAGGTTTGACCTGCCACATGTCGGTTTTCGCAATGAACAAGTTGCGATAACCTTTCAATCTTATCGCAACAGAAGGTTGCGACAAGATACTGTTCCCCTGGTCTTATCGCAATGCATGGTTGCGATAAGAATTAAACTTGGTTTCATCGCAACATAAGGTTGCGATAAAACACTGTTCACTGTGATATCGTAAGTGAAGGTTGCGATAACAGTGAAACTTGGACATTTTTCAGATAAAATTTTGAAAGATTTTATCACATTGGAAGATGTCCAACTTCCAATTGATTAAGCACTCAAGGTTTTTGAAGTATTTTCACTCCCCCTTAAATGATGCAAGAATGTTTTGAAAAATTGATTTTCATCATTTAAGAGTTTGTGCAAAACAAATTAGAGAACATACCTTGTGATCTTCAAGTAGTGAGTACATGATATCAACACTTACAAGCTTTGTCAAATATGCACACTCCCCCCTAAACTTGTGCATACATCTTATATTGTACTCCCCCTGAGACTATGAAACACACCTTATGCAAACACATATATCATAACAAGAATATAAAGTGACAAATAGAATAAACAATGAAAAACAACAAAGACATGAAAATAAAATATCTTATATTGAGAATAAAATGTGATGAAAATTTGAATGTATCAATCTAGATAGAAATAACTAGATTAACATACACATATTTCCATCCATTATATGAGCAATATAGAATATTAAACTTTCATGTTCAACATGCCGAGCTTGGATACTAAGAAATTAAATCGTTTTTCATCTAAGGCTTTTGTAAAGAGATCAGCAAGTTGAAACTCAATTGTGACAAAGTATAATTCAATCGTACCTTTTTCGACATGATCTTTAATGAAATGATATCTGACGTCGATGTGTTTGGTCTTTGTATGCTGGACCGGGTTAGCTGATATGGCAATTGCACTCTTGCTATCACAGTAAATGGGGATCTTCTCATACTTGAAGTCGTAGTCTATCAGTTGAGTTTTCATCCACAGAACCTGTGAACAACAACTGGCAGCGGCAACATATTCTTCCTCCGCAGTTGATGTTGAAACACAGTTATGTTTCCTCGAAGACCAACTTACCAGTTTGTCTCCCAAAAACTGCACATGACCAGATGTGCTCTTCCGGTCTAGCATACTACCTCCATGATCCGCATCAGAATATGCAGTGAGTTCGAATCCCGTTCCCTTTAGGTACCACAGACCAAGGTACGGTGTCCCCTTCAGATATCGAAAGATCCTTTTAACAGCACCAAGATGTGATTCCTTTGGTTATGCCTGAAATCTTGCACATAGACATGTTGAAAACATTATATTTGGACGACTTGCCGTAAGGTACATTAAAGAGCCTATCACCCCTCTGTAATTCTTAAAATCTACATCTTCACCATCTGGATCCGGACCTATTTTAGATCCAGGAGCCATAAGTGTACCAATTGAGGTACAGTTTTGTCCATCTTGAATTTCTTCAAGATGTCAAACACATACTTGGATTGGTTGATGAAGATACCTGTTGAGAATTGCTTGACTTGTAATCCAAGAAAGAAATTAATCTCTCTCATCATACTCATCTGGAATCTAGTCATCATAATGCCCGAAAACCAAGTACACAATCCAGGGTCAGTTGAACCAAAAATAATATCATCAACGTAAATTTGTACCAGAAGGATCTCAGCGTTTTCTTGCAGAGTGAAGAGAGTTGTGTTGATTTTACCTTTTCGAAAGCCAGCATCAAGTAGGAAGGTAGATAAAACTTCGTATCAGGCTCGAGGGGCTTGCTTGAGACCATAGAGAGCTTTGTCAAGAATGTAGACGTGATCTGGTTTATCTTTGTCCACAAAGCCCTCCGGTTGAGAAACATATACTTCTTCTTTCGAGTTACCGTTCAAGAAAGCAGTCTTCACGTCCATTTGATAGACAGTGAAGTTTCTGAAAGCGGCAAATGAAAGAAACATCTGGATTGCCTCTAAGCGAGCTACCGGTGCATACGTCTCATCGTAGTCAATTCCCTCTTGTTGCCTGTACCTTTTCGCTACAAGGCGTGCTTTGTTTCTCACAACAATCCCATCTTTATCTTTCTTATTCTTCAGGACCCACTTTGTACCAATTACCGTTTTACCCATGGGTCTAGGAACTAGTCTCCACACGTGCAATGCTTTAAAAGAATTTAGCTCATCTTGCATGGCAATGATCCAATCCGGATCTTCTAAGGCTTGTCGAACTGTTGTAGGCTCAACTTGACTTAGAAAGAGCACGTAAAGGACTTCGTTAGCCGTTGTAGATCTTGTCTTTACAGGTTCGGAGACGTCACCAATGACTTGTTCAATGGGGTGACTCTTAGTCCACTTTGTAGAATGCAGGAGGAGAGATACAGCATCTTCATTGGGATCCACTAAGGTAGGATCTTTATCAAAATTCAACTCTATTGTCAAGATAGGTTCCGGTTGTGGGGCAGGTTCATTGACAGAGGAGTCAACAGGAACTGCCTCCGGATCTGCTTCAGAATATGACTCAGGTATGTTAGCAGAATCATCATCATTGACGTTAGAAGTTGTACCCGACGAAGAAGCACCATTCGTAGATTCACGTTGTATTGCTTGTGGAGATGCCATATGTGTGTTACTTGAAGACGTTGTAGGAGTTGTTGCACCAGTTGTAGGAGTAGTCAGTACCGATGAAGGCCCTGACATTGTAGCATGAGCTGGTGGTGTAGCAACATTGCTCCTGTTAGTGATGGATGAAGAAGGTTTATCCTTACCAAAATAATCATCATAAAAATATTCAAACAATAAATCAAGATCATTAGGTTTAGAGTTAGAAGTGGAAGCTTGATCCTTGTTTGAAGATCTAGTCATCATTGGACGGATTTGTCCAGATGCTAGTATTTCTGATATTGCGGGTTCTGTACTATTTTGCACAGAAGCCATATCTTCAGTTTCGTCGAATCTGACGTTTATGCTTTCCTTCACAGTTATGGAAGACTTGAGATAGACTCTGTATGCTTTTGACGTGAGCGAGTATCCGATGAAAATGCCCTCAATACCGTTAGGACTGAATTTGTTCAAGTTGTCCTTATCGTTCAGCACAACACACCTGCATCAAAAAACACGAAAGTAGTGTATTACATGTTTTCTATTATTATTCAGTTCATATGGAGTTTTACCAAACCGTCGATGGATAATAGAACGGTTTTGTGTATAGCATTCCGTCGATACAGCTTCAGCCCACAGAAACAAAGGTAGATCAGCATAAGACAACATCGTTCTGGAGGCTTCAACAAGTGTGCGGTTCCGTCTTTCAACGACTCCGTTTTGCTGAGGTGTTCTTTCCGCATAATATTGATGAGATATTCCTAATGACTTAAAGAAATCATCAAGAGTCTTGTTCTTAAACTCTGTCCCGTTATCTGACCTAACAGTCTGAACTATTTGTTGACGGTTCACTTGAAGCTGTTTGATTAACGAGATGATCAAGTCAGGGGTTTCATCTTTTGATCGTAGAAACTTGACCCAAGTATATCTCGAATAATCATCGACAATGACTAACACGTATCGTTTGACACTGATACTCTGAGTCTTCATCGGACCACAGAGATCCATATGAAGGATTTCCAAAGGTTTGTGTGTGCTGGGTTCGGGTTTCGATGGATGAGGAACTCGCTTTATCTTCCCCTTCTCACAAGCAGTACAGAAGTTGTCTTTCTCAAACTGCAGAACCGGTAGACCTATAACTAAATCACCCATCGTCAACTTTTGAATGTAACGAAAGTTCAGATGAGATAGTCGTTTATGCCATAACCAACTCTTTTCCATTGTTGCCTTAGACATCCGACACACGTCATTCTTCGGCTTAAGCTTTGATAGGTCAATAGTGTAAAGATTTGACTTTCTAGAACCAACTAGAAGTTCATTTCCTTCATCGGTTAGAATTGCACACCGGGTCTTTTTGAAATGGACTTCTAGATCTCTGTCACAAAATTGACCTATGCTAAACAAGTTATGTCCTAAGCCTTCAACATAATTAACTTTGGTGATCCTGACGTTGTCTAATACTATATCTCCATAACCCAAGATTGGAGAGTACTGATCATTCCCAAATTTAACTTTCCCTCCATGTTTTTCCACAAAGTTGCTCAACAACTCCTTTCTACCTGTCATGTGTTTTGAGCAACCGGAATCCAAATACCACACATGACGGAGCTGCAAAATGGAGTTCAAACAGTTTTAGGTACCCATTGCCAATTGGGTCCTTTTGTGTTAGGAGAATTAACAGATTTTAGGTTGGCATTTTTCTTTGTAAAGTTGTGGTTATAATATCTATTTGTGTAAAAACGATTGGAACCATAGAAATTATAACCAAACCATGAAGAATAATCAGACTTGCAGATGAAATCATCTACACCACATGAAGAACAACAAATTTGATCATGTGCTAATTTAATCAGTTGTTGCATTGAAAAATCTTGTACGGAATAACAAGTTTTTGTTTGTTGTAAGCAACACAATTACTAACAGTAGAAACAAAAGTGTTTTTCTTGGAATGAAAAGCGACATTAGATGATTTTCTTTGGGCCACATCCTGTGTGGACTCCTTTATTCTCCACTCTAACCGCGAGTTGTTTCTTAAATAACGATCTGAAATGGCATCAAAATAAGAATCGTAAGCGTAGGAATTTTGAGCTCGAGAAGATTTAGATTTGCGCTTATTTTTCTTCTTTTTCGTTTTCTTTTTCTCAACGGTTTTAGAAGATTCCCCTTCGAAGAAATTATCCTTGGGTTCCTCTTCCTTGATCAAAAAATCAGAATGATCTAGAAGTTTAGCACCAAAATCAAATTGAACATCTTTTTGTTGTGCTTTCTTTCCCTTCCCATCACAAGGAATGTCAATAACACAATCAACCTTAATGTCATCGGAAGAAGGGTTGTGGAAGGTATCACAAGAGTTTTCATTAACAGGTTGTTCCTCAAGATCAATAGGACCAAAATAATCAAAGTCATCCACGGTCATGCTTATGTAAATAGTATTGCCCATGAAGGTTTTGCATGAGGAAGTATCTGAATCAGAGGAAAGTTTGCTTGCAAACTATGTCATAGCTTCAGTGGATAAGGTTGACAATCTTCCCATAAGTCTTGAGATTTCATTTTGAAAGTACTCTTTATTAGTCTCAAAATATTTTCTCTCTTTGATCAAAATGTTTTCTAAATCAGATATTTTCTTTGAAAATATACCACTTTCAGATTCAAGAGATTTTCTTTCGAACTTAAACCTCTCTCTTTCTTTCTCAATTTGTTCTTTTTCAAGAAATAACATTTTCTGAAAATCAGATACTTGTTTTGAAAGATTCAAACATCTAAGTTCAAGAGATTTCTTTTCTTCAAAGCTTTTTGTTGATGATTCAGAAACAACCTTTTCAGACTTATCTCTCTTGCTATTTATCAAAACAGTTAACATAACTTCCTTTTCAATATCAAAAGCAAGTTGATCGTTATTTCTGACTTCTTCAATTTTGCTTTTAATATTCAACTCAAGATCAACAAGCTTCTGTTCGAGTACCAAAGGAGGATAATATGTTTTCCTTCAAAAACGGGTTTCGATACAGTATCCTTTGGTGGCTCAACAACATAGCTTTGAAAATAGTCATTAGGCAAGGTTTGTTTCCCATCCCAAAGCAGTGCCTTCCTATTGGCCGAATCATAATGAAAAGGAAGTTGCATGGTCACATTTGTCTTTCTTTTAATCTCTTCCTCAACCCCTTGTTCTTCCTCATTAAGCCATTTGATTCTGTATTTGGGATCTATGGTTAGAAGCTTAAGCCATTGAAACTTGTATAGACAAGGTGCCTTTTTCAAAGCATTTTCCAAATAATGAGGATTGTCATATCTCACACCCCATTTCGAGTTGTAATATCTGAAATTCTTTGGAGTGTTTAGGAAAATGCTTTGTTCAGATTGACCAAGTTTGTACAGCTTTGCTTCTAGATCACTTGCTTTTTCAGACAATTCGTTGTTAATATCTTTATAAGATCGCAACATTTGTTCAAGCTCATTCTTCCTATTTTCAGAAATTCTTACCTTTTCTTCCATTTCATCCATTCTTTTTCGGAAATAAGTTTGAGATTTTTCGATCTCAACCCGTTCCTTTTCCAACTCATCATTTAACTTGTTATGGTTAGTAATTGCTTGTCTTTGCGATTCTATCGTCTTATGCGCATTATTGAGTTTCTCAGTTAATTCATCTTGTTTTAATGTGAGGACTTTAAACTGATTAGCAAAGTGATTAATGGTGCAGGAATCTACCTCATTTGTCTCAGGCGCCGCACCAGCCTCTGAATCCTCACCTTTCCTGCTCATCAGGCACATATTTGCTAAAGCAGTTGTCTCCTCCTCACCTTCATCATCAGTTTAATCCAACCAATACTCTTCCTCCACCAGAAGTGCAATTCCAGACTCCTTCTGCTCGGCCAACAGCACTTTCTTCTTGTAGTAGTCGGAATCCCTTACCTTCGGTTTCCAGCACTCTTTGGAGAAATGGCCGGACTTCCCATAATTGTAACACTTTTGCTCGTCATCCTTTCTTTCACCAAACTTCTTCACCTCTGACCTTCTACCATCTTCCTTTTGATCATCAAACTGTTTCTTTGACTCAATCCGATTCTTTTGCTCAAAGTTTTTAGAACCAGATGAGTAGCGTTGGTTGTTTGATCCCGGAGTTTTCACAAATTTCTTCTGGAAGGCCCTTGATAGAAGCACCATTGCCTGCTTCACGCTTTCCGCCTCATCCAAGTCATCCTGGTCTATCCCATAATCCTCTTTCTAAATACTCTTACCCTTATCAGTGTACTTTCTTTACATTAAAGCTAACGGTTCACTCTCAAACTCATCATCCTCTTCTTGCTTCTCAGACACTTCTGTCTTCTTCTCCTTCTTACCCTTTTTCATCAACTTCTTCTTTTTCAAATCAGCATCATCCTCATCTTGCTTTAATGTTTCAAACATTTGTTGTAGCGGAAGAGAATCCAATCTAGAATTTTGTTTCATTCTATGAGCATACTTCTTCCATTCGGGCTGAAGCACGCTCAAGAACTTCACATTAGTCTCGATGATGGATTTCGATTTCTTGTAACTGCTGAGTTCATTTAGAATGGTTGTTAAACGATCATATGCATCGTCTAGATTCTCACCATCCTTCTGCTTGAAATTCTCATATTTGTTGATGATGTTGGAGACTCTCATTTGATTTTCCACTTCTGATCCTTGATACAACTTGATCAGCACGTCAAACATTCCTTTCCCTGTTTCACTCAAACTGTCAACCTTCCGATATATGTTATTGGTTAAGGCTTGCATAACCAGTGACCTAGCCGCTTTATTGGCTTTGTGTCTCAACAGTGGTTGACCGGCGTAGTCTCGTGGTTCAAGACGTCTTACGTTTCCATCTGGGTCTGTTTCACGAACTTCTCCTTGTACCCCGTTTATCAAGGAATCATGGATTAGAGCCCCATTTTCTTGTCGTTCCACATAGTCAAGAAATCTGTCTTTCCATATTTTAAAGTCTTTAGGGAATAGAACTGGCGGTTTATCTTTTGAACCTATGGTCAAAATATCTCTGGCAGTCATGTTTAGATTACTTGTAGTTGATCTTTTAATATCTTTTTGATCTGATTAGGAAATAACTGTTGCAAAACTTTTGTCTCAACACACTGATGTCGCAACCCACGGCTTGTCGCAACCCAAACCTTGTCGCAGCCCAATGCTTGTCGCAACCCAAACCTTGTCGCAATAAACGGATATCGCAACACACAACTTGTCGCAATAACAAAACTTGTCACAGTAACAAAACTTGTCGCAATAACAAATCTTGTCGCAATGAGAAAGTATGTCGCAATAAGGAACTTGTCGCAATAAGGAACTATGTCGCAATAACAAACTTGTCGCAAAGGCAAAAAGGTGTCTTATCGCAACAGATGGTTGCGATAAGTTACTGTTCAAACTTGGGTGATTGCGATAAAACACTTGTCGCAATTGACTCTTGCGATATGGTACTGTTCACTTGCGATAGTTATGAACTTTCGAAGGTTGCGATAGTTATGAAGAGTCAAGGTGTTCTTGAGTCGAATCTTCAAAACAAATCGGATTTGGCTGAAATTTGGTACGCAGGTTCGTGATACTATTCTGGGCAACTTTAATTCTTCGTGTTTTGTCCAAAAACCAACAGAAAGTGGTTTTTCGATGCAAAACAGAGTGCATAAATACAAAAGTCCAAAAATGAGAAAGTGCACAATCTGAGCTACTAACCTAGTGATTTTGCGGAATAAAAACACTCAGGACTAGTCTAATAACAACCCTTGATCGATTCTAATCCATTAGAAGAACTCTAATGGCTAAAATCAACCAAAAAGATGAAAATTATGAAGAACACTCAACTTTTGCAAAAACCCTAACAATCCTAATCTGATCAATGTGATATACAAGCTCTGATACCAATTGTGATCCCAGAACAAGTAATCAATCAATGTAAAACAATAAGGAAGCCATCTCTATATTCAATAAGGATCAAATAGCTCACAATGGTGAATGCAATGCAATAACTTATGTGTGTAGCTAGTGTGTGTAGATGACCTAGAGAATGACCTAATCCCTAAAGAGAAAATAAGCAAACATTATATACCTATGATAAGTATGGAACAATGACACATATAGTCCCTCTACTTGGTACAATCATAATTAAGCACTAACAAAGATCTTAAATATCCTCATGTGGACCGCACTACAAAACAAATGACTTTTACCTACAAAATTTATCCAGAGAAATTTTTGTCGATGATTACCCACGGATCACCTAGAAAATACCAATGGTTCGGTAGAATCCGATGTTTTCGAGAAAAATATCCATGGATCACCCAGAGAACCGAACCGCTGGGTAATCTGTCGTTGATTTACATTACCCACCAAAAATTTACCCACCGATTTTTGTGACGAGTCACCCTTTAGCGACAAATTTTCAAGGAAAAAGTTCGTAGGAAAAAAATCTTTCATGTAGTAGTGCTTGTCTAATTAAGACAAACGGAGTAGTCCTTTTCAACCTTGATGGATCAAACGAAAAAGGTCGCTATAGACATATGCACATGTTACCTTATTATAGAAAGTAATAGGTAACATAGTTACAATTAATTATATGAAGAATTACCTATAGTGAATACCATTGTTGGAAATCTTGAATCTTTATGAATAGGTTGACAACCATCTGCGGTTGTTGCATTACCGGTGTATCCTGTCCTACAAGTACAACTGTAACTCCCTTGAGTATTGACGCAATCCCCAAAACAATGGTTTTTATCCTTGCACTCGTCGATGTCTAGAAAAAGATAATTATTCACATATTAAAACAAAAGCAAAGAAAAGTATTCAAAAACTAAAATAAATATAGACAAAAAATGAAGTATTCGTATCGATCATGTTATAAAAAAGGATTGTTTTTCAAATGATTCATTACAAGACAAATGACTTCTACCCAGGGAAATTTTCGTCCGTGATTACCTATAGGGATCACCAAGAAAATAACAATGTTTCGGTAGAATCCGATGTTTTTTGAGAAAATACCCATGGATTACCCAGAGAATCCCTCGGTAATTTGTCACTGGTTTGGATTACCCACCAACTTTTATAACGGTTTTGTGACGAATCATTTTTTAACGACAGAGTTCCCAGGGAAAAGTTTGTGGGTTTAATAGTGATAATATGAAGAGGATTCTTTTTTTAAATGATTTTCTTTCAAAACTGAAACTTACCTTTGCAGCCTGGATCAAGGTAAGGATTACCCTCATAACCTTCATTGCAGATGCAGTGATAACCACCAATCTCTGCATCCTTGCAGGAACTATTACCCTTGCACTCTGTAGCCTCCGTGCAACTTCGGTTGCCTCTAATTACCCAATCGAGCACTATGGGGACACTCGATAGTGTCTTATCATAAAAGTCGGTATAATTATATAAATCACTTGCTCCAAGGAACTTAAAACTGTCTTCCTCACCAAGAAATGCCATGCCAAAAGGATTGAAGGACTGAACTTCTGTATGGTTGTTGAAGCTGAAAAGTTGAACATGGTAATATTTGAGACCTTTGGGTATAGATGTCTGACAACACCCAATTCCTGAGCAATACCCATCTGGCACTTCATTTGCTTTGCTACACATTCCCCAACACCCACTCGAGAAGTTAGCTTCATTTTCCCGGCCCCCACTGATGAAAGCAAAATCATCGCACCCAACGACGGTGAACTTGTTCTTTTGTGAAAAGGTGAAAAGGGCGGTGGTCGGAAAGTTAGTCCATGCATCCGATTCTTGAGTTACATTCCCAAGTTGGTTGTAGCGTCTGTAACCAACCGAAGTGGAGACCCTTGCTTCAGAATCTGAAATATTGAATATTTCAATGTTTCCTGTTCCGTGGAAAAGCTTTGGGGGGTTTTCAGTCGAGTTGCAAGTCAGATCAAATGACTCATCTAAATCTAGAAATATACAACTCGTTTTATTTAACAACAGATTATGAATACTGAAAAGAAATCAACTCTAGTTACATAAGAAAACTTACAAAATATAACCTAACTAGAAGATGAGAAAACGAGAGCTAAGACTGAGAAGAATTCAGATGGAAAATGTGTGTTATGAACCCTAAATGAGAGACCTTCAACTTTATATACTCCTATCCAGAATTTACACAATTAGTCCCTCAGTAATTTAGCCTTCAGCCCTTGTAATTTAAGTTTATTACTCCGCTACCCCTTAAGACCTCAACAAAGCGAGGCGCGGTCCCTTTCGTCCTCAGCTTCCAGCTCCTTGCTATTTCAGTCCCTTTTATTTTGCTTATTACATATAGGACCTGAAATCTAAAAACATTTTAAGTTAGTAACCTTTCAACTTCCAAAAGTCAAGATTGCTCAATTCTAATAACATCTTTTAACACCCACCCTCAATCTTGACAATGGAATAAGTCTATCATTTTTAATTTCTTGCACAAATAATCATGCTGAAATGAAGATAGAGATTTAGTGAAAATATCAGCAGTATTTTCCAAAGACTCGACCATAACAGTTTTCAATAATCCACTAGCAATTTTATTTCTTACTTGGTGAACATCAATCTCGATATGTTTAGTTTTTTCATGAAAAACTGGATTGTTTGCAATTTTAATTGCAGAGTCGTTATCACACAAAAGATTTACCGGAAGTAAATCTGTGATATTAAGACTTGATAAAACTTCTACAATCCAAAGTATTTCACAAGTAGCAGCTGCCATAGCTCGATATTCAGATTCTGCTGAAGATCGAGATACAGCAGTTTGCTTTTTACTTTTCCAAGAAATAAGACAATTACCCAGAAATATACAATACCCTGTTACAGACCTTCTAGTGGATAAACACTTTCCCCAGTCAGCGTCCACGTAAGCAGATAACTTGAAACAATCAGAAACAGTAAATGAAACACCCTTACCTGGAGCCTTCTTTAGATATCGTAGAACTCTAAGGGCTAAGTTCAAATGAGACCGACGTGGTGCATGCATAAATTGGCTAAGACAATGTACTGCAAATGCAATATCAGGTCTTGTAGCCAACAGATAAATGAGTCTTCCAATTAACCTTTGAAATCCAGAAATATCAGCTAATGGAGGATCAGAAGAAGAACCTGATGACTCAGTTACTATCATGTTCATGTCCATTGGGGTATGGATTGGCTTACACCCTAAGTAACCGAAATCATTCAATAGTTCTAAGCAATACTTTCTTTGACTCATACACAACCCGTCCTTAGTTTTTAAGATTTCTATTCCTAAGAAAAATTGTAAATTTCCAAGGTCTTTAATCATAAAATTTGTTTGTAGGTGTTTTTTAACTCGGTGAATCTCACTATTACTATTTCCAGTTATGATAATATCATCTACATACACAAGAAGAATAATAAAAAATTTCCCAGATTTAAGAGTAAACAGAGAATAATCACTATTATTTTGATCAAACCCATAATCAAATAAGCAATTTGACAGTTTCTCATACCACTGACGAGGAGCCTGTTTTAACCCATACATAGATTTCACTAATTTACAAACTTGATCATCATCATTAGAAAAATACCCTTCAGGTAAAGTCATATAAACCTCTTCGGTTAAATCACCATATAAGAACGCATTGTTCACGTCAAGTTGATATAAAGGCCAATTAAACTGGACAGACAATGCTATAACACATCTAACAGTTATCATTTTAACTACAGGAGAGAAGGTTTCTTCATAGTCAAGACCTTCTCTTTGACTATAGCCCTTGGCAACCAGCCTAGCCTTGTACCTCTCTATTTCCCCATTTGACTTATATTTAACCTTATAAATCCATTTGCACCCTATAGGTTTTCTTCCTGGTGGAAGATCAGTAACAATCCAAGTACCATTCCTATTAAGTGCTTCCATTTCATTGTTCATTGCAATTACCCAATTAGGATCCTTGCAAGCCTCAGCATAACTACTAGGTTCAATGGATTTATTTAGATTTGACACAAAACAAAAATTATCTTTTGTTAGATGAGAGTAATTTACTACTCTTTCAATACCATATTTTACTTTGCCTTCAACGACAAAGTCATCAAATGTTCGAGGAAACTGAGAAATCCTACTAGACTGTCTTATAGACTGAGAGGAAGAAGAATCAACACGAAGATTTTAAGGATCATTACCCTCAGGAGGGGGGTCTACAACATCACGAGTATCATGCTCATTATCAGTTTCTGAAATTCCTTGATTCCTAGCAGGCAAGGTAGTGTCGGTACCAATTAATTGGTTGTCAACACTACCTATACTACCAGAGGAATTAGGAAAACTATTTTGAGTTGTAGACCAAGCTCTAGATTCCTCATTGGGTAGATTTTCAGTAAGATCATTAGTAGAACTGGTAACATTATAAAAAAAAATTCAAAGTAGTTAGATTTTCAACATAAGACTCCACATTTTCACTCATTTTAAAAGGGAAAACAGTTTCATAAAAAGTTACATCTCTAGATACCAAAAATTGTTTAGTCTCAAGACTATACAGCCTATAACCCTTTTTCGAATTCGAATATCCAAATAAAACACATTTTCCAGTCCTAGAGCTGAACTTATCAAAATTGTTTTGTTTAACTGCAAAGCATAAACACCCAAAATTTCTTAAATGAGTGAGAACAGGAGGGAATCCGTAGATAACTTCATAAGGACTTTTACCATTTAATATGGATGATGGGGTTCTATTTATCAAGTAAGTGGCTGTGAGAACACATTCAGACCACAAGTACAAAGGAATCCCAGCCTGAAACATTAAAGCCCTTGCAACATTCAGTAAATGCCTGTGTTTACGTTCCACAACACCATTCTGTTGTGGAGTGTAAGTATAGGAGGTTTGATGTATAATCCCACGAGAATTAAAAAATGCTGAAACCTTTTGATTTAAAAACTCCGTTCCATTATCACTTCTAACTGTCTTAACGTTTTTATTAAACTGGGTTTGAATGAGGTTAGAAAAGTTTACAATGTTGTCAAAAACCTCATCTTTTCCTTTTAAAAGATAAACCCAAACTGCTCTTGAAAAATCATCAACAATAGTTAGAAAATATTTAAAACCATCCTTACTAGATACTCTATACGGACCCCAGACATCTAAATGTATCAATTCCCCTATTTCCTTTGATTTATGATCACTTAAATCAAACTTTTTTCGAGTCTGTTTAGCTTGATGACATATTTCACATGGAGGAGAAGAAGAGTCTAATTTTATATTTAGTCTTTCTTTCAAAACATTTAGAACAGGATCAGCAGGATGTCCTAACCTACTGTGCCATAGCTGATATGACACATGACAGCTAATGCTAGTATTATAACAAGAAGACTTACCCTTACAAGGTGGATTGAGAAAATATAGACCACCTGCCTCATTACCAGTCCCCATCAACCTCGTTCGTTGACAGTCCTGGATGTAGCATTTGTGTTCATCAAACCCAATAAACACTTTATTATCTCTAGCTAACTTATGAACATATAACAAATCTACATTGAATTCTGGCACAACTAACACATCAAATAAGCCCAATTCATCAGTAAGTTTCATGTCTCCTATTTTATTTATTTTTGCTTTAGATCCATTAGGGTGATTAACAATAAGATTTAAATCTGACACATCAACCACATTACTAAGGCTACTGAGAGATGAGGTCATATGTTGAGTAGCCGCAGAATCTATAATCCAATTAGGGGTAGATGAAGAAGAAAGAGACATACCTGCCATATTGGCAGCTGCTACATTTGAGGAGCTGGAGCTAAGCAGAGTCAAAAGTTTAGAGACTTGCTCTTGAGTCAGGGATGGACTAGGAGTGCTAGAGGACTGACCAGTGTTGTGGGTATTGGATGCATCAGCATTGTTAGAAGATGGTCTAAAATTTCCATTTACATTTGGTTTTCTTTGAAAATCTTTAGGTGGAAAGCCTATTAACTTGTAACACCTTTCTATTGTATGACCAATCATGCCACAATTCTTACACAACAAATTTGGATTTGGAGGTCTTATAGGTTTCCGTTTAGTTTCAGAAGTTTTACCAAAGAAAGCAGAAGATTGAGTTTTATTAGAGGAGTTAGAGTTAGAAGTTCCTCTGTGAGATTCTTCTCTTGATATAATAGAGAAGGCTGTTTTAACAGAAGGAAGGGGGTCAGTAGTGAGAATAGTACTCCTTACTGCTGGTAGACATCATCTAACCCCATTAGAAATTGCATAAGTTTTTAAAGTTGGTTATGTTTAGAAAAATCTTGGGAAGCATTACAGGTGCAAGCAGGGAGTTTGACTAAGGCGTCAAACTGTTTCCATAGAGAGTTTAACCTATGATAGTAATCAGAGACAGATGACCCGTTTTGTGTTAGAGAATTAATTTTCTTATGAAGATTAAAAGTAACGGAGCCATCCACTTTATCGTAGGTTTCCTTAAGTTCCAACCAGACGTGAGAAGCAATTTTTGAGAAAACTTGACCAAGATATTCAGTAATAGAACTTAAGATCCAAGATAAAACCACTGAGTTACATCTGTCCCATTGTTTAGCCAGGACAGTGTCAGTGGTAGGTCTGGTGCAAGATCCATCTATAAATCGGAGTTTGTTTTTTGTTTCAAGAACGAGGATCATTGCACAGGACCAAACCTTGTAATTTTCAGTCCCGTTTAACTTCAGATGAAGTAAAGAAGCCCCAGTTGTATCGCTGGGATGTAGGTATAGGGGATCACCAAAGTCAAGTTTGGTGATCTGAGATACCCCAGTGTTTACCAAAGCGTCTTCTTTGTCAGACATGTTTCCAAAACAACAAAAAAAAACAATACTCAAACAGATCTGAGGTGATGAGCAGGATTCCTAAAACACTCAGAGTGCTAGGTCAAGCCACACCTCAAAGCTCTCAAAGTATGTTTTGTTTACAAGAGAAGAGACAAAAAAATAGCGGAAGCAGAATAACAAGACAAGACAAACAAACACAACAGTTAATATGGAGCAGATAAGAACAGAGGCAGGCCCGAGAGAGGCCACAAATCGCACCTGAACAGAGGAAACAAAGGGTTAATGATTTAAGATATATGAGTACTTCTAAAGAAAAAACACAGCAATGACAGGTCTAAGAAAAAAAAAATTACTAAAACTAATAACGATTTCTCGAAACTCAGATCTATTATAAGTCTAAATGATCTGTTAAGGATCAACGGATCCACAAACTAAATCGTTTCAGATCAAGAAGATGGAAAACAGATCTGAGAAAAAATACTAAATCTCACGAAGACTTCACGAAACTTGGATCGTGAGATATGTTGAATCACAGATCTGAGTGGTGACTAATGTTTGAACTAGCAAAAAAGGAACAAAGACGATAGAAATTCCAACGGATCTGAGATAGAGACGATCTCAGATCATGAAAGGAGGAACGTCACCGTCTTGAGGATGAAACAGATCAGGAGGTATAGTGGATCTCAGATCTAAGTAATCTCTAAACCTCAACAAGTAAAATATCAAAGAAACACACAGATATTTAAACAAAAAACAGATCTAAACAAAGGCAGATATACAACAGATATTTAAGTTGTGCACAAAAAATAGGCAACCCTTGCTAATGAGATCATTAACGATCAAACACCAAGGTATGATCAACCAAGATAACTACGAGATCTATTTAAGATCACGAGACAAACAAAAGACTTAGATAAGACCAGATATATAGATCTGGTATCTAAGGTTGAGAGAAGAAGAAACCTCACACCAGTGGTATCAAGAACCACGACGAGGGGATCTGAACGGAAACCACAGTTCAAGAGCAAGATTTGCAGATCTGATGGATACACTCCACCAGATCGAGAATGGGGATCTTGATCAAGGACGAAGGACTCAATTCTGAGTTTAATCGCAAGCAAAAAACAACTTCGATCTGATGATCTTGCGACAGCACCGATCCTTGCCAACCGGCTCACGATGGAACCATACCGATCTAAGATGACACTTGCAGCAAACAAAAAACGAAAAAATAACCAACACCGATCCTTGCTTGGAAAGCTCACGACAAAAGATACACAGTAGATTGAGCCATTACAGCTCTGATACCATCTAGAAATATACAACTCGTTTTATTTAACAACAGATTATGAATACTGAAAAGAAATCAACTCTAGTTACATAAGAAAACTTACAAAATATAACCTAACTAGAAGAAGAGAAAACGAGAGCTAAGACTGAGAAGAATTCAGATGGAAAATGTGTGTTATGAACCCTAAATGAGAGACCTTCAACTTTATATACTCCTATCCAGAATTTACACAATTAGTCCCTCGGTAATTTAGCCTTCAGCCCTTGTAGTTTAAGTTTATTACTCCGCTACCCCTTAAGACCTCAACAAAGCGAGGCGCGGTCCCTTTCGTCCTCAGCTTCCAGCTCCTTGCTATTTCAGTCCCTTTAATTTTGCTTATTACATATAGGACCTGAAATCTAAAAACATTTTAAGTTAGTAACCTTTCAACTTCCAAAAGTCAAGATTGCTCAATTCTAATAACATCTTTTAACACTAAAGAACAACCTTTGCCTACCCCGATACCAAAAGGGTAAGGAACTATCAAGTTTCCGCATTGTGTTTCACAGCCTTGCTTTGCTGTGGAACTTTGAAGATTGCCACCAGAAACCATGGTTAAAGGTAAAGTAAATAGAACAAGGGTGAAAAAAAGAAGATGCATGTTTCTACTTGTTTTTATGTGATGAAAAACCTTTTGGGTGTGTATTTGGTAATTATGATTTGTTGGAGCCATTTATAGAAGTGCCTTGAAAGGTGTATTGCGTTTGTTAGAGAACTAGAGATATCCATCGACTTTGAAAAGAAAACAGTACTATTACATTTGAGTACCAATGAGATAAGGAATAAGGCCTTAATTAAGATATTGGCATGCAGCTTCAATTCATCTCTGATCCAAAATATCTACTTTCATATCATAAGATGTCCACACACACACACACGTGTGTGAACAACCTTTTTATTTGGAAATTGAATATATTTGCACCTATAATATATATATATATATATATATATATATATATATAGAGCAAGGTTCAAACGAGAACGCTAACTATTTAAGAAACACGAGAATAGCAAATCATATGCAAAATCACATGTAATTAACGGCAAAAATGGAAACGCGCGACTTTGGCCGCGACTTAAAGTCGCGGGGCAAAGTCGCAGTAATCATGTATGATTTGGTACATTAACGACCGTTCTCGTGTTTTCTTAAATAGTTAGCGTTCTCATTTGAAACCGCCTCTTATATAAGTCCATCTTTGAATTTAGAAAATGGTTGTCTTTCTCGTTGAATATTGGAAGTAAAAACTTAATGAAAGAAATTCAACGTAATACACAAAATAGACGAAAAGTCAGGGCTACTTGATGGATAGAAAGTTGTTTGGGGTTTCATATGATGATGATTGTTTTGTACATGCATGGCAAGATCAACTCCAAGCCTTTTGGAAGAATTTTCTATTCAATCAAACTTTAATGGTCTAGTGGCCCAGATGTGACTATTTGAATGTTTGTATGGATCTTTTCCAAGAATCTTCCATTCAATTAATCCTCAATGATCTCAAATTCTTAATTAAGTTTACCAAAAAGATAAAAGACTACTGGTGTTCACCAAAAAGTAAGTGATTTGGACTTTCTAACTATGTGCTAAACTAATCTTATACAGTTCTCTAAGTGTGAATCTTACTAATGCAAGACCAATATCAAAAATGAAAGCCCCATCAAACGTTAGGCTACTGGCTAGATCCAGATGTGACCAAGGGGTAGTTATGTAACACTAACACCGGTGTTTTATTGTTATTATTATTATGTGAAATTGGAGGATTTATGAAGTTAATTTTGTTGAATTAGAAATATTCAATTTCCGATCCTGAGTTTTTAACCTCGGTGTATTACGAGGTCAAAATAATTGTTTACTTGGAAAGGCGCTTTTGAGGTCCGGGCGGCCTAAGCCATGTGGGTACGTCGCCTCAGCTTCTAGATGTCGAGCGACTTAGAAAGGAGGTTGACGAGGCGAGTCAGAAGGGTGGGCAACCTAAGCCACTCGGGAAGGGTCCCAGGTACTACCCGTGCGAGGGTGCTGATATCATGGTGAGGGGTGCAAAAAGGTCGATGGTGGACGAGTTGGAAGCAATGCTGGATGGATCCAGAGCCCACAAGTCCGTCTTTGAAGAGGAAGGCCTTCGATATATCGGATGGTGTGATCCAAAAGGAAATAGCGGAAGGTGTGGTTGAGGTTGTGTGCATGCATGCTCGGACACGAGAAGCCCGATGGTTCTGAAACCTTTGAAGCTTGCTTGTAATGAAGTCCATCAAGGAGAATATGGTAGAAATTAAGCAAATGTAATATTAACATGATTAAACGTTAGGTTTAATTTAATAAAAAAATTAATTTTGGGATTTTAAAGAACTTGTTCTTGATTATTATATATATATATAGAGAGGAAAGTTCAAATGAAAACTCAAATTCAATTGTAAACATGAGGACAAATCTCGTCCATTGATCGCAGCCATATTTAAGTCATTCCTAAAATTCAGCTTTAGGGGTATTTTCGTCAAATTAGAATGAGCGCATCCTTTATTGACTTTTTATTTTCTTTTTTAATTAAAAAACTTTTACCCCCTTAAATTTTAAAATAAATTATCTCAAAAATTACTAACATTTTAATCAAACAAATTACATCAAAAAAACGAGAATTTCGTGCTCTTCGATATGACATCCATCATGATATAGTTTTTTTTTCTCGTTTTAACCGTTTTACGTGAAATCGTGTATATGTGTTATATTCAGAGTGAATAAAGGTACATTTATTCAGTTTTGAATATTTACCTTTATTCAGTCTGAATATATAGAGTTATTCAGACTGAATAAAGGTACAAAATTTAAACATTTATTCGTTTTGAATATCTACCTTTATTCAGTCTGAATATAACACATATTCAGACTGAATATAACACATATTCAGACTGAATATAACACATATTCAGTCTGAATATAACACATATTCAGACTGAATATAACACATATGCAGTCTGAATATAACACATATTCAGACTGAATATAACACATATTCAGTCTGAATATAACACATATTCAGTCTGAATATAACACATATTCAGTCTGAATATAACACATATTCAGACTGAATATAACACATATTCAGACTGAATATAACACATATTCAGACTGATGTATTTATATGTGTTCTTCAGTTTTTCGTTTTTTGAGGTTTTTCTTTGAACCTCCCTCTCTCTCTCTCTCTCTCTCTATATATATATATATATATATATATTGTGCGTTTCAATTGTAAACCAAACAATTCTAACAAACTATACAAACCACTATATATATATAAAAGATTATGAACTTAGGAATAAATTAAAACTCAAACGGGAATCATTTTAGCATGCCCCTCTGCAAGTGATCTATTATGATCATTCAAGTAACCAAGATCTCGTATTTGATTTCGTTTATTATGTTCCATTAAATGTTAACTGTGCAAGTATGATGTTTGTCAATGGGGTACACCTTTTAATGGAGGAGAATACTGGATGATGAGCAGCAGAATGTATATGGATGAGAAGCCTCGATGATGGGTAGTTTAGGAGGACCTTTTTAATAATTACACCATTTTTGTTTATTCAAACCTCATTTTCATGCTTACCTTTCTTTGATATAAATACATCAGTTTGAATATGTGTTATATTCAGACTGAATATGTGTTATATTCAGTCTGAATATGTGTTATATTCAGTCTGAATATGTGTTATATTCAGTCTGAATATAACATATATACACGATTTCACTTAAAAAACGGTTAAATCGAAAAAAAACTATATCATGATGGATGTCATATCGAAGAGCACGAAATTCTCGTTTTTTTGATGTAATTTGTTTGATTAAAATGTTAGTAGTTTTTGAGATAATTTATTTTAAAATTTAAGGGGGTAAAAGTTTTTTAATTAAAAAAGAAAATAAAAAGTCAACAAAAGAGGGCTGATTCCAATTTTACCCCTGCGCGCTAAAAATTCACTAAGCCATGGACATAGTTTTCAAGTTATTTACAAAATTGCTACCGTGTTTTTTATTCATTGATCTGATCTCCGATTTTTTAATCAAGGGCTGTGGTTTGTCCTCACGTTTACAACTGAAATTGGTTTTTATTTGAACTCACCCCTATATATATATATAATTATAATTATATATGAATATGCCATAAAATATGGATGAAAATAGGGAAAAGATCAAGGAAGAACCTTGAAAAATAAAAGAACCGGAGAACCAAGACAAAACGGATGAAAAGTATATCAAAATGAATGTCAAATTAAAGATAATAACGTAATCATTTTTTTGGTGTAATTTGTTTCGCTCCAATTTTTGTTGTTTTCGTTGATTTTCGATTTTAAAAATTAGGAGAGAATGTTTTAATATTTTGAATAAAGTAGTTATAACCACCATTTTGATCTCATCCGTTGGATCATCCTAATCTAACAGTTCATGTGAGTTCTTCGGTTCTTTTATTTTTTAAGGTTCTCTCTCGATCTCATCCCGATAAAAATAAATATAAAATATACTCTTTTGAGAAGGAAATGCATTTTTAAAAGTGTAACTGAAGATGACTTTTAGAGAGGATTTTGAGTTTGTGTATCTAAATATCATGTTTAGAGAAGGTTTTTCAAGTGTTACTAAAGGGAACCTTTAGAGAAGCTTTTTAAAAAGTGTCACTAAAGCCAACATCTTTATAGAAGCTTTTCAATTTCCTTCTTTGAAAGTATCTTTTATCTGTCACCAATACTTGAAAAGTGTCACTAATAATTACTTTTAGAGAAGCTTTTTGAAAAAAATCTGACTTACCTTTAGAGAAGCTTTGAAAGTGTATCTAAAGTCCTACAAAAGCGTCTCTAAAGGCTACCCAAAAACGCGTCGAAAATATCGCAAAAACACAAGTGTCTCAAAACATGTCTAAACGACGTTTTTAGGCCTCAAAAATCCGTGCTTCTCGTTCCAATCTTCGAATCGGTATACTATCGGCCTGAAACAGAACCTGTAGCAAGAGTTATGCGTGTTTAAATGCGAGACCCTCTGTTAGGCCCACTCATGGGCCTCAGGCTCCAGGACACCAAGGCCCACTTCAATTTTGTGTTTAGAATTCGACATTAAACACAATGACCAAGACCAATATTGTTTTTACTATATTCAAAAGCTCTAAATGGACATAGAACAATAATCAACAAGCTAGTGTTGAGAGTACTTTTAGATGTCAAATAATTCAAATTTTTACTTATACGTGGTCACAAGTGAGTACAAATTGAAAAGGACACTTGTAGTATCCACAAATTTGTAAAGTGATATTTCTCATCGATTTGAATGGAAGAAAACTTTTGAATCAATGTTTATTGGGCGATTTTTAGATGCAAGGACATCCATAGAAACATTGCTGAGTGGAGAACTTCCCCTTTTACCTGCCTCGATTTCATATATTCCCCTCGCTAGTCTCTTGCTAGCCTTCTTTTTGATCTAATGAAATTGTCGTTTCCAAAAGAAAAAATGTTTATTTTGATTTGCAGTCTAAAATCCAAACGGTGCACAAATGATATCAAAGCAAACATAAAGGTGGATTGATGAGTAGAATTAAATTTAGAATGGGGTGTTTTCTACGTCTTTATCATCTATGAATACAACTACAAAGATCCGAGGCACGTCAAACGTCACATGAATTTAGCAACTTTTCCTTCACAGTTCACACATTGTAAAAAGTAAGCATAGTTTTAAAGGGCTCAAGCTCAAAGTTTAGTAACTAAGTTTATAGTTATAAAATGTATCCTCAAGATTTATGTAATCGGTTGGACTAATTAAGATGGTTACGATTAAACCTATTCTCGCAATTAATTCAAGGGTCAATTTTTTATTTGAACATGCGTTTTCTCTAAAGGAAAGTATGGAGACGATGATGTCTTAAATAATGAGAGTAGGAGCATAAGAAAGTGGATTCATATGAACAAGTTGTCATAATGTTTGACAATAAATTTACATTTAATTATACAAACTATTACAATCTCCAAACAGTTACAAACAAATTAATAAGGAAAAATACATGAAAGTCACTCTATGCACAACAAAAAAGAGCATAAAAATGGAGATACAACCAACAATTTGCGGCGAAAGCATAGTCGTGATTCTCATACAAATGACACTATAACAAACCCCTAACAAGTTAACGTGGCTTGTTCTCTTGAAATGACATATGAGTTGTGATCCCAGAACAAGTAATCAATCAATATAAATCATAAAAGAAGCCATCTCTATATTCAATAATCTCCAAATAGCTCACAATACAATGAAGAACAATTACTTGTGTGGGTGGCTAGTGTGTGTGAGAAATGACCTAATTCCCAAAAGGGAAAATAGCAAACTATATATACCTAGGGTATAGAATAGCATAATTACAAATATAGTCCCTCTACATGGTACAATAACATTTTAAGCACTAACATTCCCCCCCTTTGTACCAATGTAGAGCAAAAGATTTAGACATCCACCGGGGTCACATTCTTCTTTCGAATACCAAAGATGATCTCGAATCTTCGCAGTTCAAGGCGGTAGTCTTTTCGGTATGAGATGGCTTCAATCACTTGGTTGATCAAGTTCTTTTCTTTTTCAGTGAGCTTTACCTCTCCATTCGCATCCAGACGAAGCTTACTTTCCAAGTGAAACAGAATAATCTTCAAAGTACCCTCACAGTACTTGTTGAACTCAATAACTCTCATGAATCTTTTCTTTGAGTCAGCATCAACGTAGACAACCCCTAGCTCAGGCTTGCTCAGTACAGTGTAGGCAGGGATACCTTGAATATCATATAAGCGTTTGTTCGGTCTTTTTAAATTCACATGAGTTTGAAAAGATTCCAAACCCATCTGAAAGTCCGTGAGGTATGAATACTTCAAAATGTTCTTCATGAACTTCCTCACACTTTGGTAAGCCGCACTGTATGTTATTCTCTTCTCTGGATCGTTCTTCTCTGGATGGACGGCAAGTAGGTTGTAAAGACACAGAAGATCATTCAGCTTCAGACTTTTGAAGTCAGCCTCAGAGAATACACATTCAGTACCATGTGATCTCAACACTGTGAACTCAGGATAAAATACATCATGTAATTTTAGAGATTCTACCTTCAGCAGCTTCATAATGATATTGTCTGATTTGACAGCACTTGATCCTCTGTCTTTGTTTCTCATAACATACAGAAACTCGATCTTCCTCAGTGACGGCCAGTCTTCAATCCCATATACTTTCTCCAAGTTGATCCGCTGAACATCCCGTACAAATAATTCTTTCCTCAGGGTCTCTAGATACGGAGTCATGATTGCTACTCTTTCTCCAGTGGCCACGTACCTTGGTTCAGCATCAATGACAGTTTGATAGAAGCGGAGTTCTGCCTCAAGTACTCGATCTCTGATCTTACCATCCGGTATAATCGGTGCATTTGGAGCTGAAGTACCTGAACTTGGACCTGCGGTTTCTATCAAAGGTGGAGCATCATCTTCATATTCTATTTCCAAAACTTGGTCCCCAGTGGTATCTAATTCAACATCCAGAGCATCAACCATTTCTTCTTTTATCTTGTGGCTCAAATGCTCTGGTTCTTCCTCAGAGTCAACATAGATCATGTCAATAAGCATATCATCAGCCATCCATACATCTGCTGTTCTATTGTCAACAGCCGAAGGCTTTTCAACCCCGGTTAAGACATCAGCTAGAACAATTGTTTCTGTATCAACATTCTGAACAACATCAGTCGCCGCTTCACCTTCTCCTGTATTTCCCCCAGCTTCTGATTCATTAACATTGCCAGTAGCCGCAGCAGCACTAGACTCTCCTACACCTGCTCTGTTCTCCCCCTCATGTTGATCAGGCGGATCCTGATCATCATGTCTTCTTTTCTTGGATACTTCAGATTCAATACCACATCTCTCTTCTACAACTTTGAGCCGGTTACTGATATTGGAGAATCCATGCATCACGGCATTAGACATATCTGTGATAGAGTTGGTAAGCTTCTCAAGTTGGTTTGCTAGAAGAAGTTGTGTATCGGTGGATGTTGAAGCTTGAGGTTGGGTTGGAGGTGGTGTATGTTGACGAAGTAGGAAAACTAAGTCAACTTCTTCTGATGTACTGGAGTCGCTTTTGGCTAACAAGCGGGATAGCAGCTCAGATTTGAGCTGGTCTTCAGGTATAAGGTGTAGTGGGATAGATGATGGATGTTGTGAATCTGGTTGAGCTTCGGATGGTTGTTCTTGAGGAGTGGATGATGATTCGGCAACATGTTTACCTTTAATGGCGCGGTTGACTTCAGATGTTAACAGGTCAACTGATTTCTGCATTTGAGCACGGTGTTGCTTGTACGATCTGTCTATTGAACTTAGTGCAGAGGCCAGTAATGGTAGAGTAATAAAATGAGGACGTGGCCCGAGCATCCGTACAACCTGTTCACAAGGAAAATTTGGGAAAAGAGAGCTAACTTCCGGACCACTTAGGTACGCGGTTGAAGTAGCGGTTGTAGCAACCGTACTGCCTGTGTTCATGGCTGGCAAAGTGTTGACCATGACAGGACTTCCACCCTGTCCTCGTGGGGCACCAACGAATGGCGGCCGCACTCTGGGTGTTCCGGTTGGGGAACGGAAGCCCGCAACTTGGTGTTGTTCCAGCAATTGTGTCCTAGGAAAGGATGTTCTACCAAATGGTACTAGACTCAATGTGCGTTGAATAAAAGGCGGTGGCCGGGGCGGGAGCCTACCTGATTCAATACTAGCAGACACCGAGTGTGTCGCCAATAGACTTTGAGCTATATCCCCTGTGGAAAATGAAACATCGGCAAATTGAGATGCCGATGAGTGGCTGAGTGGGGCTGTGCTATGCATGGCTGGGTCCACCATGTATGTTTCAATACGCAACGGCGACAGACGCTCGTTGGTAGATAATGTGGCTACCCGGCTTGGATCAGTTTGGGGAGAGTCAGTAGTTAAAACTTTATCTGACTCTTTCACAGCTTCACTCATTTCTTTTCTTCCTCTATCCTCACCACTAACTGCCTTTTCTACTTCAACTTATTTTTCTACTTCTTCGTTTACAGATGAAGGACCCACATCATCAGTAGCAGTGTCGAGAAGTTCGGTGTTCCGAGTGGAATCAGCATCCGAACTCACAACACGTGGTCTTTTTCCCATATGTCTAGGGATCAAATTTACCAACGGGTCATGACCTGAGTCATCATCATCATCGTTGACAGGAATGAAAGGTTCTATCGCATCGTCTTGATTAACCGCATCATCATCGGGAGATGATGCAGCGGCATAAGCTTCATCCCATGAGACATCATCATCGAAGATCCGGGGAGGAGGTCGAGGCGGTAGTTGAGCTTGTTTCGAAGAAGATGCTTGGCCAACAGTCCGTAATCTTCTCCCAGCTCTCTTTCTTTTCGTTCTCCTCACCTCTCGTCGTTCAGGAACACCCCTATGTTCCTGAACCCCCTCGACATTTGGACCCTCACCTCCTAATAGGTTTGCATCGTGGGGAGGTCCCTCCGGTTCTGGCTGGACCATCAATGCGTTATCTATCCTATATTGCCTAACTACCCCAGACTGTTGGTCGGCATATGCAAGTAGATCTTCACGTAGAACGGCGGTGTGAGCAAAGTTGATCTGCTTGGGCATTCTGATATAGTGCATGTACTGGGTTGGGCCTCTTGGGTGATTCTCTCGTCTCGGAATCTGATCGTTGTCTACCATAGCTTGATGAATCAAGATCTGGAAGAATCGCTGAAATGGTACGAAGTTTCGTCTCATCTTCGGTTTTAATTGATCCGAGACAAGCTCAACGATCTCATTCCATATCAAGACGGCATAGTTGATGTTGTGGTTAAAGACAAATGCATGAAACATGCGCAGTGTAGATAGGTTAGTCTTGTCTAGTCCAGTATGCTTTGAGGTCATGCAACGGTTGAAGATTGAGCATATGGAGTAGTATATTCTCGGTAGGTAGTTCCGTCTGAAAGTGGATGAGCCGGTAAGTGGGTCATTCGCCGGAGGTTGATAACCCAAACTTCGGATGTCTTCATAGAGCTGAGATTCAAGAACCGGATCCTGAAGATTCTCACTCGGGAGATTTAGTGAACGGCTGAGTCCCCTTAGCGTGAATCGGACATCGAAGTGGTCGAGTTTGGCAGTGAAATGTGGAACTCTGGCGGTTGGATGGTATTTCAGTGTACTCCAGAATTGTTTAAGGTATATCGCAGACACAAGCTCGACTCTGGTCAAAGCAGTCAGTAAGGGGTGACCGCGAAGAATCTCGAGTATGACTCTGTAGTCAAAAGGAACCGCTAAGTCTAGATGATGGTTGTTGTGCAGAAATTGCACCGTATTAGTACTCGGAAAGATTTCTTCATCCAGATCATGTGCATTGACCGACGGATGTGATGAACGATGTGAACGGATGATGGTGTTGTCATCCGACTCATTTCCATCATGATCAACCATCTGGAATAGTACACAGTTAAGAAACCAGCCAAAAACAGTTTTGCCTTGAAATTTTTTTTTTTCAAAAAATTTCCTAAGTCATGGGCAAGTCGCAATCAACATAAAAGAGAAAGTCGCAGCTCATTGCGATGTCGCAATGCAAAGTCAAAACAAGGTGAAGTCGCAACAGATGGTTGCGACTTGGTCCATGTCGCAACAGACCATTGCGACATGGTTGAATAAATGACCACTGCGATATGCTTGAATGTTTGAATACCAGTTGGTTGCGACTTGGATGAACACTGAACGAAACCCTAAGTGTTCAACCCAGATTTCTGATTTTACGCTCAAAACTTGTTAAAAGATATACCACTAGACTCACAATCCTAACGTGAACAAACCCTAATCATCTAAACAACCTAAACAACACTAACACACATCGATTTCGCAGATCCAATAAAAACGAACTTAAAACCCTAAAATCAAACATAGCATATGATTTAATGGACTAAAAACGATAAGAATCGAGATGGGTTACCTCGATGATGATCTGAGATGATTCCACGAACCAAAAAGCACGAAGAACGATTTGAATCGAATGGCAGGAGAGAGAGACTTAGAAAGGGTTTAAGGATGATTTTAAATTTTGAAAAGTCAAAGTCTCAATATATACGATTTTTCAAAATGAGGGACACGTGGCACACTATGATTGGTCCAAGGTTTGACCTGCCACGTGTCATCAAGTCGCAGTGAACAAGCTACGAACTGATAAAAGGTCAAGTCGCAACAGAAGGTTGCGACTAGTTACTGTTCACATGAAGTAGTCGCAATACACTATTGCGATTTTGGCACTGTTCACGTTGTCAAGTCGCAGTCCACGGTTGCGATTTGGCACTGTTCACGTTGTCAAGTCGCAGTCCACGGTTGCGATTTGGCACTGTTCACATTGTCAAGTCGCAGTCCAGGGTTGCGATTTGGCACTGTTCACATTGTCAAGTCGCAGTCCACGGTTGCGATTTGGCACTGTTCACATTGTCAAGTCGCAGTCCACGGTTGCGACTTGGCACTGTTCATGCTCTGAAGTCGCAGTGTATGGTTGCGATTTGGAAAAAATTTAAGCCCATTGAGATATTGCAATAGAAGGCTGCGATTCTCACTGTTCACATGTGAAATCGCAAGTGTGAGTTGCGATTTTAATAAAATTTTGACATTTTTCAGTTTAAAAAATTTAAAAAAAATATTATCACATTGAAAGATGTCCAACTTCCAATTGATTAGCCACGCAAGGTATTAAAACATTTTCACTCCCCCTTAAGTGATGCAAGTAAGCTTTAGAAAAATGATTTTCATCATCTAAGGGTTTGTGTTTGAAAAACAGATTAGAGAACATACCTTGTGATCTTCAAGTAAGGAGCACAGGAAATCAACACTTACAAGCTTAGTCAGAAATGCACACTCCCCCTATTCTTGTGCATACTACTTAGTTTGTACTCCCCCTGAGACTATGAACACACCTCATGCAGGCATAGATATCATAACAAGAAATAGAAAGTAATAAAGAGAATAAACAATGAAAAACAACAAAGACATGAAAATAAAATATCTTATATTGAGAGTAGAATGAGATGAAAATTTGTATGTATCAGTCTAGATAGAGATAACTAGAGTGAACTACACATATTTCCATCCATTAAGTGATCAATATAGAATATTAAACTTTCATGTTCAACATGCCGAGCTTGGATACTAAGAAATTAAATCGTTTTTCATCCAAGGATTTCGTAAAGAGATCGGCAAGTTTAAACTCAGTTGTAACAAAGTATAATTCAATTGTACCTTTTTCAACATGATCTTTGATGAAATGATACCTGATGTCTATATGTTTGGTCTTTGTATGTTGGACCGGGTTAGCTGATATTGCAATTGCACTCTTGCTATCACAGTAAATGGGGATCTTCTCATACTTGAAATCATAGTCAGACAGTTGAGTCTTCATCCACAGAACTTGTGAACAACAACTGGCAGCGGCCACATATTCTGCCTCCGCAGTTGATGTTGAAACACAGTTTTGTTTCCTCGAGGACCAACTTACTAGTTTATCACCCAAAAACTGGACATGACCAGATGTGCTCTTCCGGTCTAGCATACTACCTCCATGATCCGCATCAGAATATGCAGTGAGTTCAAATCCTGTTCCCTTCGGATACCACAGACCAAGGTACGGTGTCCCCTTCAAATAACGAAAGATTCTTTTAACAGCACTCCGAGGTGATACCTTTGGTTGTGCCTGAAATCTTGCACAGAGACATGTTGCAAACATTATATCTGGACGACTTGCCGTCAGGTACATTAATGAGCCTATCATACCTCGGTAATTCTTAACATCTACATCTTCACCAAGTGGATCAGGACCTATTTTAGATCCAGGAGCCATAGGTGTACCAATTGAGGTACAGTTTTCCATCTTAAATTTCTTCAAGATGTCAAACACATACTTCGACTGGTTGATGAAGATACCTGTTGAGAATTGCTTGACTTGTAATCCAAGAAAGAAATTAATCTCTCCCATCATACTCATCTGGAATCTGGTCATCATTATACCCGAGAACCAAGTACACAATCCAGGGTCAGTTGAACCAAATATAATATCATCAACGTAAATTTGTACTAGAAGGATCTCACCATTTTCATGCAGAGTGAAGAGAGTTGTGTCGATTTTACCTTTTCGAAAGCCAGCACCAAGTAGGTAGGTAGATAAGATTTCATACCAGGCGCGAGGGGCTTGTTTTAGACCATAGAGAGCTTTGTCAAGAATGTAGACGTGATCTGGTTTATCTTTGTCCACAAAACCCTCCGGTTGAGAAACATATACTTCTTCTTTCAATACACCGTTCAGGAAAGCAGTCTTCACGTCCATTTGATAGACAGTGAAGTTTCTGAAAGCGGCAAATGCAAGAAACATCCGAGTTGCCTCTAAACGAGCCACCGGTGCATACGTCTCATCGTAGTCGATTCCCTCTTGTTGCCTATACCCTTTGGCTACAAGGCGTGCTTTATTTCTCACAACAATCCCATCTTTATCTTTCTTATTCTTCAGGACCCACTTGGTACCAATTACCGTTTTACCTTTGGGTCTAGGAACTAAACGCCACACGTTCAATGCTTCAAACGAATTTAGCTCATCTTGCATGGCAATGATCCAATCCGGATCTTCTAAGGCTTGTCGAACTGTTGTGGGCTTAACTTGACTTAGAAAGAGCGCGTAAAGGACTTCAATAGCCGTTGCAGATCTTGTCTTCACAGGTTCGGAGACGTCACCAATGACTTGTTCAATGGGGTGACTCTTCGTCCATCTTGAAGCATGAGGATGAACAATTATAGCACCATAGTTGGGATCCACTAAGGTAGGATCTTTATCAAAGTTCAACTCTATTGTCAAGGTAGGTTCCGGTTGTCGGGCGGGTTCATTGACAGAAGTGTCAACAGTAACTGCCTCTGGTTCTGCTTCAGAAGATGACTCACGTTGAGTTGCAGAATCCTCACCATTGGCGTTAGAAGGTGTACCTGACGAAGAAGCACCATTCGTGGATACATGGTGTGTTGCTTGTGGAGATGCCATATGCGTGTTACTTGAAGACGAAGCAGGAGTTGTTGCACCAGATGAAGGAGTAGTCAGTTCCGGTGTAGGCCCTGACAATGTAGCATTAGCTGGTGGTGTGGCAACATTGCTCCTGTTAGATATATATAAAGTGGGTTTATCACTACCGAAAAAATCATCATAAAAATATTCAAACAAAAAATCAAGATCATTAGGTTTAGAGTTAGAAGTAGATGCGTGATCCTTGTTTGAAGATCTAGTCACCATAGGACGAATTTGTCCAGATGCTAGTATTCCAGATATTGCGGGTTCTGTACTATTTTGCACAGAAGCCAAGTCTTCAGTTTCATCAAATCTGACATTTACGCTTTCCTTCAAAGTTCTAGACGATTTAAGATAGACTCTGTATGCTTTTGATGTGAGCGAGTATCCGATGAAAACGCCCTCAATACCCTTTGGACTGAATTTGTTCAAGTTGTCCTTGTCGTTCAGCACAACACACCTGCATCCAAACACACGAAAGTAGTGTATCACAGGTTTTCTATTATTAATCAGTTCATATGGAGTTTTACCAAACCGACGATGGATTATAGAACGGTTTTGTGTATAGCATGCCGTAGCAACAGCTTCAGCCCACAAGAACAGAGGTAGATCAGCATAAGACAGCATCGTTCTGGCAGCTTCAACAAGTGTGCGGTTTCGTCTTTCAACGACTCCGTTCTGCTGAGGAGTTCTAGCCGCAGAATACTGATGAGATATTCCTAACGATTTAAAGAAATCATCAAGAGTCTTGTTCTTGAATAATGTCCCGTTGTCTGACCTAACAGTCTGAACTGATTGTTGGCGGTTCACTTGAAGTTGCTTGATTAACGAGATGATCAAGTCAGGTGTTTCGTCTTTTGATCGAAGAAACTTGACCCAAGTATATCTCGAATAATCATCGACAATCACTAACACGTATCGTTTGGCACTGACACTCTGAGTCTTCATCGGACCACAGAGATCCATATGAAGGATTTCTAAAGGTTTGTGTGTGCTGGGTTCGGGTTTCGGTGGATGAGGAGCTCGCTTTATCTTCCCCTTCTCACAAGCAATACAGAAGTTGTCTTTCTCAAACTGCAAAACTGGTAGACCTATAACTAAATCACCCAACGTTAGCTTTTGAATGTAACGAAAGTTGAGATGAGATAGTCGTCTATGCCATAACCAACTCTTTTCCATAGTTGCCTTAGTCAACAGACACACGTCATTCTTCGGCTTAACCTTTGATAGATCAATAGTGTAAAGATTTGATTTTCGCGAACCAACTAGAAGTTCATTTCCTCCGTCGGTTAGAATTGCACACCGAGTCTTCTTGAAATGGACTTCTAGGTCTTTATCACAAAACTGACCTATACTAAATAAGTTATGCCCTAAGCCTTCAACATAATTCACTTTAGTTATTCTGACGTTGTCGGCCACAATATCTCCATAACCCATGATTGGAGCGTAATGATCATTTCCAAACTTAACTTTCCCTCCATCGTGTTTCACAAAATTGCTCAACAGCTCCTTCCTTCCTGTCATGTGTTTTGAGCAACCAGAATCCAAATACCACACATGACGGAGCTGCAAAATGGGATTTAAACAGTTTTAGGTACCCACTGCCAATTGGGTCCTTTCGGGTTAGGAGAATTAACCTTTTTCTTTGAATTGTAGTGGTTATAAAATCTATTTGAATAAAAACGATTTGAACCATAGAAGTTATAACCAAACCACGAAGAATAATCAGACTTGCAGATAAAATCATCTACACCACAAGAAGACCAACAAGTTTGATCATGTGCTAAATTAATCAGTTGTTGCATAGAAGAAATCTTGTACGAAATTACAAGTTTTTGTTTGTTTGAAGCAACACGATTACTAACATTAGAAACAAAAGTGTTTTTCTTGGAATTAAAAGCAACAGTAGATGATTTTCTCTGGGCCACATCATGTGTGAACTCCTTTATTCTCCACTCAACCCGCGAGTTGTTTCTTAAATTACGATCTGAAATGGAATCAAGATAAGAATCGTAAGCGTAGGAATTTTGAACTTTAGAAGATTTAGATTTGCGCTTATTTTTCTTCTTTTTCTTTTTCTTTTTCTTTTTCTCAACGGTTTTAGAAGATTCCCCCTCGAAGAAATTCTCCTTAGGTTTCTCTTCCTTGACCAAAAAGTCAGAATGATCTGGAAGTTTTGCACTAAAGTCAAAATTAACATCCTTTTGTTGAGCTTGCTTGTCCATCCTTTCGCAAGGAGTGTCAATAACATGATCAACTTTAATATCATTGGAGGAGGAGTTATGAGAGAGGTCACAAGAATTTTCATTAACAGGTTGTTCCTCAATCTCAATGGGACCAAAATCATCCAAGTCATTCGCCATCATGCTTCTGTTATTAGTATTGCCTATGAAGGCTTTGCATGAGGAAGCATCTGAATCAGAGGAAGCTTTGCTAGCAAACTCTGTCATAGCTTCAGTGGATAAACTTGTCAATTTTCCCATCAGTCTTGAGATTTCATTTTGAAAGTATTCTTTATTAGACTCAAGATCATTTCTCTCTTTGATCAAAATGTTTTCTAAATCAGATATTTTCTTTATAAGAAAAACATTTTCAGTTTCAAAAGATGTTCTTTCGAATTTAAATCTCTCTCTTTCTTTCTCAATATTTTCTTTTTCAAGAAATAACTTTTTCTGAAAATCAGAGACTTGTTGTGAGAGATTCAAACATCTAAGTTCAAGAGATTTCTTTTCTTCTAAGGTTTTTGAAGACGAAACAGAAACAACCTTTTCAGATTTATCATTCATGGTATTTATCAAAACAGTTAACATCACTTCCTTTTCGATATCAAAAGCAAGTTGATCGTCATTTCTGACTTCTTCAATTTTGCTTTTAATATTCAATTCAAGATCGACAAGCTTCTATTCAAGCACCAAGGGATGATAATATATTTTTCCATCAGAAACGGGTTTTGATACAGTTCCTTTTGGTGGCTGAACAATATAGCTTTCAAAATAGTCATTAGGCAAGGTTTTCTTATCTTGCATAGCCTTCCTATTTGCCTGATCATAAATATAAGGAAGTTGTATGGTTACAGTTGTCTTTCTTTTAACTTCTTCCTCAACTCCTTGTTCCTCCTCATTAAGCCATTTAATCTTGAATTTAGGATCTTTTAGAAACTTAAGCCATCGAAACTTGTATAAACAAGGTGCCTTTTTCAAAGCATTTTCCAAATAATGAGGATTGTCATATCCCAAACCCCATTTTGAATTGTAATATCTGAAATTCTTTGGTGTGTTTAGAAAAATGGTTTGTTCAGATTGACCAAGTTTATACAGTTTCGCTTCTAGATCACTTGCCTTTTCAGACAATTCGTTATTAATATCTTTGTAAGAACGCAACATTTGTTCAAGTTCATTCTTCCTATTTTCAGCAATTCTTACATTTTCTCCCATTTCATCCATTTTTCTTCGGAAATAAGTGCGGGATTTTTCGATTTCAACTCGTTCAATTTTCAAATCATCATTTAACTTTTTATGGTCAATGATTGTCTGTCTTTGAAGTTCAATTGTTTTATGTGCCTTAATGAGTTTCTCGCTTTGTTCATCAAGTTTTAATTGAAAACTTTAAACTGATTACCAAAATGATTAATAGTGCAGAGATCTACCTCATCTATCTCAGGCGCCGCACCAGCCTCTGAATCCTCATCATCTCTGCTCATCAAGCACATCCTAGCAAAAGCAGCCGTATCTTCCTCTCCTTCATCATCTGTCTGGTCCAACCAATACTCTTCCTCCACTGGAAGCTCAATTCTTGACTCTTTCTGTTCAGCTAACAATGCCTTCTGCTTGTAGTAGTCAGAATTCTTTACTTTTGGTTTCCAGCAGTCTTTGAAGAAGTGACCGGTCTTCCCATAGTTGTAGCACTTTTGCTCTTCATCCTTTTTATCACCATACTTCTTTACCTCCGGCCTTTTACCATCTTCCCTATGATCATCAAACTTCTTCGACTCAATCCGATTCTTGTGTTCAAAGTTTTTAGAACCAGATGAGTAACGTTGGTTATTTGATCCAGGAGTTTTTACAAATCTGTGTTGAAAGGCCTTGGAAAGAAGTATCATAGCCTGCCTTAAGCTTTCTGCTTCATCCAAGTCAACTTGGTCTAACTCATATTCTTCTCTCTGAACACTCTTGCCCTTAACTTTTCTTGACAACAATGCTAACGGTTCACTTTCAAGTTCATCTTCTTCTGCCTTATTCTCAGACCCCACCATCTTCTTTTCCTTCTTACCATTCTTCTCATTCTTCATCAACTTCTTCCTTTTCAGCTCAGCATCATCTTCATCTTGCTTTAAGGTTTCAAACATTTGTTGTAGCGGAAGAGAATCCAGTTGAGAATTCTGTTTCATTCTGTGAGCATACTTCTTCCACTCGGGCTGAAGTACGTTCAAGAACTTCACATTAGTCTCCATGATGGATTTTGATACTTTGTAACTGTTGAGATCATTTAGGATAGTTGTGAAACGATCATATGCTTTATCTAAACTCTCACCCTCCTTTTGCTTGAAATTCTCATACGTATTGAAAACATTTGAGATTCTCAGCTGGTTTTCCACTTCTGACCCTTTGTATAATTTGATAAGTTCATCAAACATACCTTTACCTGTTTCACTCAAACTGTCAACCTTTCGATATATGTCGTTGGTTAAGGCTTGCATAACCAATGACCTAGCAGCTTTATCGGCTTTGTATCTCAACAAATTGTTACCCGTGTAGTCCTTTGGCTGAATAACTAAGTTGTTACCATCTGGGTCGTCTTCACGAACCTCTCCTAGAACCCCGTTTATCAAGGATTCATGGATAAGAGCTCCATTTTCTTGTCGTTCAACGTAGTCAAGAAATCTGTCTTTCCAAATTTTAAAGTCTTTCGGGAAAAGAACAGGTGGTTTATCTTTTGAACCAATAGTCAACATATCTCTGGCAGTCATTTTGGATTACTTGTTGTTGATCGTTAAAAATCTGATTAATCTGATTAGGAGTTACTTTTAAAGTTTCAAGTTTATGTCTCAACACACTTAAAGTCGCAACCCAAACCAAGTCGCAACACTGAAGTCGCAACAGTTGAAGTCGCAATAACCTGAAGTCGCAATAACCGAAGTCGCAATAACCTGAAGTCGCAATACCCGAAGTCGAAATAACCTGAAGTCGCAATAACCTGAAGTCGCAATACCCGAAGTAGCAATAACCTGAAGTCGCAATACCCGAAGTCGCAATAACCTGAAGTCGCAATACCCGAAGTCGCAATAACCTGAAGTCGCAATACCCGAAGTCGCAGTACCCGAAGTCGCAATTGAAGGTTGCGATTTGGTACTGTTCAAAGTGTAATGGATTGCGATTTGGGGGTAAGTCGCAATAGGCGATTGCGATTTGGGAGCCAAGTCGCAATAGACGATTGCGACAATGATGAATGTTAGTGGATTGCGACTTGTATGAAGATTCAAGGTCGAATCTTCAAAACAGATCGGATGAGGCTGAAATTTGGTGGGTAGGTTCGCGAGGCTATTCTGAGCAACTTTAGAACTTCAAGTTTTAACCAAAAACCAACAGAAAATGGGTTTTCGATCCAAAACAGTGTGCAGAAAGTTAAGTACGAAAATGAGAAAAACTATCCAATCTGAGCTTCGATCCTGATGTTTTTGCGGAATAAAACACACAGAACTATCCTAGAAACAACCCTTGATCAATTCCAATCCATTAGAAGAACTCTAATGGCTAAAATCAATCAAAAATTGAATAAAAATGAAGAACACTCAAAAATGGAAATATTTCACTCAAACCTAATCAAATCAATGATTTACAAGCTCTGATACCAATTGTGATCCCAGAACAAGTAATCAATCAATATAAATCATAAAAGAAGCCATCTCTATATTCAATAATCTCCAAATAGCTCACAATACAATGAAGAACAATTACTTGTGTGTGTGGCTAGTGTGTGTGAGAAATGACCTAATTCCCAAAAGGGAAAATAGCAAACTATATATACCTAGGGTATAGAATAGCATAATTACAAATATAGTCCCTCTACACGGTACAATAACATTTTAAGCACTAACATGAGTACTACCTGAGTAAGATTCCCATTCATTAGTACTGTATGGGATCAATGGGACACTATAAAGATCAGATTGTTCAACTTCTAGGATTAAACTTCTAGAGTCTTCATGTGTATGTTGTTGAATCCAAGGATGAGTTCTGAAATTCCTCAAGCCCTCTAGCTCCATTGCAACCTCTTTCATGGTAGGTCTATCATCGCCTTCTAACTTAAGGCATCTCTTTAACAACTCACCTACTGCTTGTAACTGCTCTAGAGTCCCTTCACGTAGCACTCGTGGTTCAACAATTTCATATAGGCGATTTTCTTTCATCGACTTGACAAAGTATGTTGCTAAATTCTTATCTTCATTGGTTCTATCTGCACACAGGGGTTTTTGACCGGTTATGAGTTCTGCAAGGACCACTCCAAAACTATAGACATCACTCTTGTCGGTTAGTAGGCTTGTGTTGAAGTATTCAGGATACAAGTATCCAAGTGTGCCTTGAACAAGTGTGCTGACTTGATCGTGATCCAATGGAACTAACCTTGAAGCACCAAAATCCGAAATTTTTGTGGTGTAGTTATCATCTAATAAGATATTGGTAGACTTGACATCTCTGTGTATGATAGGCAAAGTAGCTTGTGAATGAAGGTATCCAAGTGCACCCGCAGTTTCAGCAACAATTCTCAACCGATTCTCCCATGATAACCAACTCATTCCACCCGATCTATGATGAATGTGATAGAACAACGTGTTATTGGAGATAAACTCATAAACTAGTACTGGGACCTCCTCTTCCAAACAACAGCCTAAAAGCTTAACCACATTTCGATGTATGACTTGTGTAAGGATTAAAACTTCATTGGCGAATTGCTCTGTTTGTGTCTCATCGACTACTTTAGACTTCTTTATTGCAACAATCCGTTTATCAGGCAAAATTCCTTTATATACTACACCAAAACCACCTCGACCGATGATGCGCTCCTCAGAGTAATTATTTGTTGCTTTCCGAAGTTGTTCGGTGCTAAAGATAGTCACTGCATCGCTAGTCCCTGGTGCGTTGAGCTTTTGTTTCAAAAACACACCCCCATTTTGCTCAAAGAACTTTTCTCGTAGCTTGGTTAGTTTCCTTTTCCTTATGCCAAAACAAATTCCAGCTACTCCAGACAGTAATGCCAGCAAGCCAAATACCAGAGCTACATGTGAAAATAAGAGGAAACATTCTTCAATTAGTAACATAAGCGCCAGAATGCAAAAGAACCTGGTTTTTGAAAGAGAAAATATTATAACTTATCGAATAAAGAGGAATTCAGTAATATTGGTGGTGTGTATATATATATACCTATATATATATATATAGAGAGAGAGAGAGAGAGAGCCATTAAAGTTATTTCTACTCTAATGGAGAATATTCCAAGTCTTTTCTACTATAGAAAAAAATAGAGATTATGAATAGTTTTCTCTATATTTAGAGAGTTACTATTCATTTATCTATTATAGAAGTAAAAATAGAGGGTTCATTGGATATGTTTTAGAGAGTAAAATAGAGGGTTCATTGGAGATGTTTTAGAGAGTAAAATAGAGGGTTCATTGGAGACGGTCTTAACAACTAAAACAGCATCGGGTTGGAAATCTCCATGGTTACATCCACTGGTGCAGAGCTAGGTGAAATGACCGAATTAAGTCATGCATAAATTGATGGAGAAAATTAACTGCAGATTCTTTCCAATAATAAATCAATAATAACAATCACGATATGTAATAATAACGCGAGAGAGTGATACCAGGACTTTTGCGTGAAAAATGCAAATTAGAAAAAACCACGAGCGAAAGACATTGAGAAACGACCACCACATTGATTGATGGTTAGAATGCTTGAAGAATGAAGAACATGATAACATAACAGGTGTTCTATAGAGAGCATTCAATGAGCAGGAGTAATATTCAGGATAACTCCCATAAATTAAACCCTAAAATGGCAATAATTTAAACCCCGTCAGTCATTGTACATGACTACCCGTGAATAAACCCCAAAATGGCAATAAAATCCGTCAATAATTGTACATGACTTAGGCATGCGACCTGTTGTTACCGCCATAGGTCGTCCTGTTAATCTTTGAGCGATAGACGACTAGTGCATCCAGGCGCCAGGTCTCCACGACCAACTCCAGTTCGTGAACGTCCGGCTGCAAAAATTGTACCGTACATAGGAACCCTAGAGGCGGACCTAGAAATTCTTTCAAGTGGTATTTGACTATAAAAAACGAACATAGGGATATATTTCATATGGTCTCTTTTGTTATTGCTTGCTTTTCGTACGTGAGATCTTGTGTTCGAGTATTTTAATGCAAAGTTTTTCTAGAAACATAATAAATCTAGAATTAAAACCTAAAATTAGAAAAATAACAAAAACGAGATTCGAACCGGCACCTGAGATGGGAGAAATGACATGGAAATCAAGGGAAACTTGTGTTATCATTGTGGTTTCAAATGTGTACAGTTGCATACAACAAAATGATACGCTGACACCTTTCACGACCCTAATTTTCTTTACACTACGATGAACGAAGCGGTCCCATTCCACCGTATACACTAGCATGGATCCACTGAAAGTCGCAAATAAGGATGTACAAAAGACAACATATATTAGTACTTAATGAACAATTACCTAAAGAGAATACCATCACCGGAAATTTTGAATTTGTAGCGACAGGTTGACAGCCATGTGGTGTTTTTGCATCACCGGTGTATCCCGGTAAACATGTACAGTTGTAACTCCCTAGAGATTAACGCAATGACCATAGCAACGGATGTTGCTTGTATTATCGCACTCGTTGATATCTAGTAGCAAAGAAAGAAGTTCACAAATTAAAACAAAGCATTTTTGGTCACATTTTTTTTTTAAATTACGCCGTGAGAATAAAATAGTGTAATTTACAAATTATATAGACATCGGGAAATTAAAATTGTCGTTGTTATTGATTTAAAAAATAGAATCCTTAGGGATATCGATGTTCAACAGACGAACAACTCGTAGATTCATTTCATTCCCATTTCACTATCTTAGTTTTACCTTTTACACACTACTAAAAGAAAGACTTTTATCTACGAACTTTTCCCTGGGAAAGTTGTCGCTAAAGGGTGATTCGTCACAAAACCGTCACAAAAATTGGTGGGTAAATTTTCGGTGGGTAATGAAAATCAGTGACAGATTACCCAGGGATTCTCTAGGTGATCCATAATGTAGTTTCTTGAAAAACATCGGATTCTACCGAACCATTTCTGGTTGATCCCTGGATAATCACCGACGAAAATTTTCTTGGGTAAATTTTGTGGGTAAAACTCATTTGTTTTGTAGTGACACCTATGTAGATATAGGCATACAAACACACATATGCTACATAGTTTACAAATTCTCAATTAAGTATTAGTAGCATATATAAACGCCTATTCCACTACAAAACAAAGGACTATCACCGGAAAAAAAATCCGTCGATAAAAGATGGATCCATCGTTAATCCGTCGGTAACCATTCTCAGATGTTCAATCATAAGGACTCCATACCAACTCTTGTCAGTCTTGTGTTATCATAACCCCAGAAAACATAGTCACTGTAAAAGTAATAACATAAAGTCAAAAAAGCTTATAATTAGTATGCAATTACAAGTATGTTTAATTATATAATTTAATAAAAGTGCAAATCATATTAAACTTACTATTTCCCACCAAAATCTGCCATTATAAACTCGTGCATACGTTGGTCCTCTTTTGAAAATTGAAAATCGACACACCTGACCACATAGGAGATCGGAGATGATCACATGAAGTAACAATCATGTATTAATTATTCATGATGCACCCATTCATGATGCTTACATACATTGATTGAGTTTTTATAACGAAAAGATTCTTTTTATTTATTTAAACTATTTTAAATATTTAAAAAGTCATGTTTAGTAGTCTGGAGTAACTGACCAGCCTAGTAGCATTATTTTGTAAAGACTCAGTTTCCAAATTGATGAATAGCAAACAAAAAACAGCAAAAGTTATTATATTATCCTATTTTGACCAATAATAACTTATGTAGTTCCATACCTTCTTGATTGTCGGATTCGTATTCCTTTGTCGATGACATCGCCAACGATTTCCTTATCTCCGAGCGTTCAACCTCTAACCTCACAGATTCATCAACAGCAGCTACAAATTTAGGGCTGTCCCAACATGCGTCCAATGGGTACACTATGTCATCGGCTTTGCTAACTACTATTTGTAACTTGTCAATGTCAACTTCATTAGATTCTTGTCACGTCTCACTAGCTGAACGAGTCTCGTGTTCACGACTCGTGCTTGCTTGCCCTGTCATAAACATACTTGCAAACTGATTCTTCAGTTTACTAAACGTCTCGTCACCCGGGTGACATAAAATATATGCAAACTACTAACCTCTATTCTTTCATAAACAGATCCTGAACGATTAAAATCTGATACACACAAAGGGTTAACATATAAATTGATTCAAACATACTTAAAACATTGATTCAAACTTCAAATGTATACCTCTAGCATCAATATGCAGATTTATATTATCAGCCACTGAAAGCTCCTTCATCAGGACCTCGACTCCTGTAGGAAATAACAGTTAACGAATAACTACTACAACAACATGTATTACCTTAAAATCATGATGGTCACAGACACATGAATCATGTTGGTTTACAATCATCGTATTCCTTGCATCATGATTAAAGAAACATATGATTACCACCATCATGATGACCATGCTTAACTGAATCACTTGTGATTGAGAGAATTATGATGAATTATGATGAATCCAATTAACTTGATTATCTCAATCATGATTTGTGTTACCTGCATTATAGTATCTATGACTTCCTACCAATACTATATTCTCACAAATTACAAAAAGATATGGAGTTTACCTAAAAATAAAAATGGATAATAGAATAATGAATCCAGCAGAATTTCACTAATGTTGATTCATGATTACACACAATAACATGATTATAATAATCATGAATGAAGTATCCATATATTTGAGTTAACAACTCATATCAAAGACATGTTTCATGCCATTCAATCAATCAGGTAGATGCTTTTGCTTATCCAGGAGATAATCTGGGTAACAAATACGTGCAAGACTCCTTTAACAATAGTTTAAATGGTTATTGTCAATTGGAGAAAAGAAAAACAAATGGTGTTGGATGCTTATCGATCCACTTTGGAGGCATTATATGCTTCTGGCCCATTAAGTTGGGAAAAAGAAGCATTATTTCACCAATCTTCGTATTAACCTCCATATTTCAAATGATGAACATTTAACAGAGCTAAGGCATTTAATATCTTCAGGAGCTGGTATTCTTGATTAACAGTGAATTGACTGCTTTCTTTGCTTTTCTCCCCTTTTAATAATTTGTTTTCTTTTAGCACAGGAGGCAATAGTTCTATGAAGTTTGAAAACAGAATATAGTAAACCAGAATAAAACCCCTTTTTGACATACAATTTTAGTATAGAACAATCCTTTTATTTACCTGTTTTATTATAAACATACAAGACACTTATATGTCAGTTACTGTAACCAAGAATCAAACCCCTTTTTAACTATAACAATATAAGATGTGAAGAACAATTAATTTTTTCCCTAATCTTTATAAAGATAACAAACAGTTACATGTAGAATTAGTACCTTCATTAGATGATGTATCAGGCAACGATTCCATTTTCTGGGGTTCATCTTCACCGACTAAATCAACCATCAATTCAGCTGCCTCATGCAATGGTTGTTGCTCAGGATGAATGTTTTCTTGCAGCAACTGAACCTCTTCGTCTGAATCATCAAAATTGATGATAATCGGGTCTGCAGCAGTGTTTCTGAAGCGAGAAAATGAGTAATTAAGCATGATTCTGTCGCTTTTTCGTCCCCCTGAATAGTTATATGATTCGAAAACAAAACCCTAGTTAGAAATCAAATACAGAGAAAAATTGTAGAACCAGTACAAATACGTTTGAGTTTGAAGATCAAACCTCTGAATCGATGAGCCATTTCATTTCTTTAGGCTTGCAGAAATTCTAATGCCAATATTATAGACTGTAAGTTGGAAACTGAATCGTGGTTGAGGAGAAATTATTGGGATTTTGATTTCTTTGAATCTTGCTTACCATAGTTACCCAGATTGCGAATAAAGTTATTTGACCAATATACCCTTTAGCGGCTTATTAATGGAAGGCTATCAATTAAATTTTTTTTAAATTTTTAAAAAAACTAGGAATCAATCTTAACCATACAATTTCTAATCAATGGTAGGATCATAGGTTTCATAAGTTGCAAGATTTTTTAATGGTTTCAAAATATACCATCCCTATATATATATATATATATATATCATAATATAATATAATCCTCTTATTTATTTATTTATTAGTAATAAAAAAATTACTAAGGTAAAGATAATTGAAAAAGAGAAAGAAACACATAGAAAGATAAAAATACTCCTTATTTAACTGACAATTTTTAACTGAATTGTTGATGAGAACTGCTTTCATATCAAAATGCAAATCATAATGACCATTTTAATACTTAACAAAATTTAGGAACGTTATTCGTAGACGAGTATAAATTAAACCTAGGGACCAAAATTGTAGTTTACTCCAAAAAATAACTCTATTTTAAAATAGTCGTCAACAACTCAACAAACGTCCCACTAAATATAATTATAATGAAAGAAGGTGAAGTTTCCACATCAATGCATCAGCATTCATGGATGCTCCAATTATTTATTGGGTCCTACGAAATAACAAATGGCGATTAACAAGGGACGGACCTAGACAAATTTTCATACAGTGGCATCATATTTTTTCATACGGTTTTTATCGAAGTGTCTTTCATCTTTTTATGAACGTTCAATATCGTCTGATGTGTTTTTAGCCAAAATCCGGCGTTTTAAGAGATTTTAACGTTTTTTGCTTGATTTCGGGGGATTTTTAAGTTTTTTTTTATCAATTTCAAGGGATTTTTTTGGTACTTTTTGTTGATTTCAAGAGATTTTTTCTGTTTTTTTTGTTGAATGTGTATAAGATTTTGGTCTTTTTTCAGTTTAGGTGCACCCCTTGTAGTTTCCAAATGAATACGGTAGCACCTCCTAAATCGATATGGTGGCACCTTCACGAAAACGAAATTTTTTTTTTACCCTTCACCGGAGAACTAATACGGTGGCACGTGCCCCCACGTGCCCTTCATCATGTCCGTCCCTGCGATTAACTATGATAACGAATTCTTCTTTAGGGGGGTCAACTTCAACCAGGTCGACAGATGCAGTCCACATACAATCAATCTTTAAATAAACCAACTTATTAGCAACTAAAATAACACTTTTTACAACTTGTTTAATATGGAAAAAAACGCAACTCATAGTAAATAATACTTCCATACTAATTAATGAAATACACCGTTTACTTTTCAAAGTCGATATTCCCCCCAAGCTACCTACTTGTCTTTTGTTATTTTTATATAGCCAAATACATCGTTTACTTTTCAAAGTCGATGGATATCACTAATTAATTGTATATAGAAACTCATTCACTTTTATAAATGGCTCCAACAAATCATAATTACCAAATACACACCCAAAAGGTTTTTGATCACATAAAAACAAGTAGAAACATGCATCTTCTTTTCACCCTTGTTCTATTTACTTTACCTCTAACCATGGTTTCTGGTGGCAATCTTCAGATTGCCACAGCAAAGCAAGGCTGTGAAACACAATGCGGAAACTTGATAGTTCCTTACCCTTTTGGTATCGGGGTAGACAAAGGCTGTTCTTTAGATAAGTCATTTGATCTGAATTGCAACTCGACTGAAAACCCCCCAAGGCTTTTCTTAGGAAGAGGAAACATTGAAATATTCAATATTTCAGATTCTGAAGCAAGGGTCTCCACTTCGGTTGGTTACAGATGCTACAACCAACTTGGGGATGTAACTCAAGAAGCTGATGCATGGATTAACTTATGGACCACCCCTTTCACCTTTTCACAAAAGAACAAGTTCACGGTCGTTGGGTGCGATGATTTTGCTTTCATCACTGGAACTAACTTCTCAAGTGGCTGTTGGGGAACATGTAGCGAAAAAAATGCAGTGCCTGGTGGGTATTGCTCAGGAATTGGCTGTTGTCAGACATCTATACCCAAAGGTTTCAAACGTTACAATGCTGTGCTTACCTCCTTCAACAACCACACAGGAGTTCGGTCCTTCAATCCTTGTGGCATGGCATTTTTTGCTGAGGAGAACAGTTTTCATTTCCTTGGAGCAAGTGATTTAAATAATATCACCGATTTTTATCGTAAGACAAGATACAATGTCCCCATAGTGCTCGATTGGGTAATTGGAGGCAACCGAAGTTGCACAGAGGCTACAGAGTGCAAGGGTAATAGTTCCTGCAAGGATGCAGAGATTGGTGGGTATCACTGCATCTGCAATGAAGGTTTTGAGGGCAATCCTTATCTTGATCCAGGCTGCCAAGGTACAATTTAAGTTGTCAAGTTCTCCGTTGTTTTTTATTTGTTTTTCTTTATAATAAGTGTGTGTCCAGGTTAGCTTACATACACCTCCAATGGCCCTCAAAGGACTCAAATTTAAGACACAAATCGATGATTTTATAAAAAAAACTAGCGAGAAGCTAGAGGTACATCAAAGATTTACAAGCATTTTTCGGGTCCTTACACCACTCATTCCAATCTAGCTTACACCATAACTACGTTTATGATCTACCATCAATAATCAGTATATTCATTCCTTTTTTTTTGTGGTTCTCTGCAGGACTGCAGGTTCATTTTTTTCAAAGTTCTCTTTAAATCTTTTCCCCGTACAAATATAGTATATGTGTTGATTACAATCATAATGAAACAAATACATCCAATATAATAACACAAATAACTTCTAACAAAAACCCCATAAAAGAATATACACTTACGAACATCTAATACAAGTAATACAAAATAGTATAAGTAAAAATAAATGTACAATTATTGAAGCATTTGGTATGATAATTGAAAATCTGAAAGTACTGCATCCTCAATTATGGTAGATATCAACGAATGTGAAGACAGAAACAACTATCCTTGTAACGGTGATTGCATCAATACCCAGGGGAGTTACACGTGTACATGTCCACCCGGATTCATTGAAGATGCCAAAAGCAAGACTGGTTGCCTACGTGCTCGTAAGAATTCAAATTTTCTGGTGCTCCTGCTCAGCCTAGGTAATTTTTTTATTCATACCAGTTAAAGTAAAAATATCTATCATCAACATAACATTCGTATGTGTCCTATCTAGCTACATGCTATGTCTTATATTACATATGCTTGACGCAACATGACGCAATACACTCACGAAGTTGGCAAAGAGGTGGGGTGATTTGCCCAATACATAACAGGTCCTGGGTTCGATCCCAGACCCCTCCACTAGCCTCAGCCGCTGAGTGAGCCAAAAAATGCCCTCTCACATTGGTGTCCTTGGAGGCAGGTTCCGTGTGGGGCCGGTTAAGGTTGCCGGTAATCAACTTTTTGCCCAATACACTCGGGAAGTGGCTAACAATATCCAGTTATATTCCTTTTTGTGGGTGTTAAAATGGGGAGGGGAATTAGGTGGGAATCATGGTGCTGTAACCCTCTTTTATGCTTCTCGAATAAGTTGTAAGCTAGTGTTTTGCTAGTTTCAGTTGCTAGTTTCAGTTTTATAAAATTCGTTTCTTGCGGTTCAAAAAAAACATGCTTGAACATACATTATTCATTTGATTAAAAAAAATACACAATATGTATTCATTGTCTTTTTATTATGTTATCGACTAGAGGGCCTTAGAAATACTTTTTTCTACATCACAGTTAAGTTAATACTTATGCAGGTACTGTTTTGGGCATCCTGGTACTCATGTTTTCATTGTGGCTGGTAAAAGTAGTGCAAAGGAGGAAACTTAAGAAACTGAAAGAGAAATTCTTCAAAAGAAATGGTGGTTTACTCTTACAACAACAAATGTCAAGTGGTGAAGAAGGGTTGATTAATCATCAAACCAGACTCTTTAATGCAAGAGAATTAGAGAAAGCAACCGGCCAATTCAACGGGGATAGAATAGTAGGCCGAGGGGGTCAAGGGACAGTTTACAAAGGCATGCTAGCAGATGGAAGGATAGTAGCAGTAAAGAAGTCGATGTTGGTGGATGAAAGCCAAGTTGAGACATTTATCAATGAGGTTTTTATACTATCACAAATCATCCACAAAAATGTTGTTAAGCTTTTAGGGTGTTGTTTGGAAACCGAAGTTCCAATGCTTGTTTATGAGTTTCTCAGTAATGGAACTCTTTTCGACTTCATCCATGACGAGAATTATGAGTTTCCTACCTTGTGGAAGTTGCGGTTGCAAATTGCTACAGAGATAGCGGGAGCTCTTTTCTATTTACATTCGGCAACTTCCATACCCATTTATCATAGAGACATTAAATCATCAAACATACTTTTGGATGACAAATTCAGAGCAAAAGTATCTGATTTTGGGATTTCAAAATCATTTTCAGGTGATGATCAAACCCATGTAAGCACCTTAGTCAAAGGTACCATGGGTTATTTAGATCCAGAGTACTTCCAATCAAGCCATCTGACTGAAAAAAGTGATGTATATAGCTTTGGTGTTGTTCTCCTTGAGCTCTTGACTGGGAAAAACCCCATCTTTAGAAGACACTATGGGGAGAGAATGAGTTTGGTAACATTCATTTTGTCAATGGAAGATGAACAACTTGTGGAAAACGTTGATGATCGAGTATCAGATGCCCCCAAGGAACAACTCATAGCAGTTGCAAAGCTTGCAAAAAAATGCATAAATTTGAATGGGATGCTACGGCCAAATATGAAAGACGTTGCAACAGAGTTGGAAGCTATAAGAAGTAGCTAAATAAACAGGATACCTCTGATCTTGTTGTCCTTTTGCACAAGAGCATGTTCAAGAAAAGAAGATTTCATTTTTAGTACTGATTCATATATGGTATGAAATTAAGCTATTGTGACAACAGTTCATGAATGTACTTGTACTTATAGAAGTACTTATAAATTAAGACATTACTTCTACTTTGTTTTGTGTTCTTTTCTCTCTAAATAAAATTCAGTCTTGCCTTTACTCAAGAAACATAAATAAGAATTGAAGCTACTCACACTATATATTAAACGAAAGACTTCTACGAACTTTTCCCTAGAAAATCTGTCGTTAAAAGGTGTTTCGTCACAAAACTGTCACAAAAGTTGGTGGGTAAATTTTTGATGGGTAATGCATATTAGTGACAGATTACCCAAGGATTCATGGGTATTTTCTCGAAAAACATCGGATTCTACCGAACCATTGATATTTTATAGATAATCACCAACGAAAATTTATCTAAGTAAATTTTTTAAGTAAATGTCATTTATTTTGTAGTATCAATAGTTACTATTTACATCTAAAATGTCGGGACCATATAATTTTGTCTTGGATTAATAGATTTGACTGTATTCCGCGATATTCATTGCATTGGCTTGACTAAATTAATTAATTGTACAATGACATGGGTTTTATTGTATGGACTGCATTTATATAATACTTGGTCTAGAGTAGACTCGCTATGTAAGTATTACGATAAAAAAATTTGAATACACATAGATGTTAAAATCTCTAAAATAGAGAATTTGTTGGAGTTAAATATAATTTTTTTAGAGATTTTCACTTCTGAGTCTTTATTTTATAAAAATTATAGAGAATCTGTTGGAGATCCTCTGATCATTTTTGGGGCTAACTTCATATTTGGAGAAAAAATTCTTCTCTCTCCTACTTTCTCCATTTTGGAGATAGTTTTAGAAAAAATGTTGAAGTAAAAAAAAATCTGAAATTCCCATATTTTTCATTTTCTTCAAAATAGTGAAACTGTTGGAGATGCTCTCAAAGACATACCAAGTTTTTTTTTTTTTGCAACGATGGCCCAAAACAATTATCATAATATAAATTTAAATAAAAATTAACTAGGATTACAAAATGCAGTATAAAACACTAAGAATATAACATTTAGCATTGATTCATATCCTTAATCAACAAAAGGCCACAAACAAGATTTTTAGCATTGATTCATGATGAGTGTTTAGAACGAACGAAACTATGAATTCTAATCAACAAACATATAAGATCATTCTATTTGAATCAAGTTAACGATCCCAAGATTTGATAATTAAAATCAAACATATATAATGAAATCTATTGTTTTAATTTGTTCGTTTTGTTTATGTTTCTTCACCCTTCAATTGTTAAGATGGGTTGTACCGTACAACACTAATAGCAGCTTCTCCGTTTTTATAAGCTTTTTTTCCCCATGTGTTTGGTTATGGTCAAAATCGACTATCGTCAATGTATGTCCAACAAATGGACCAAAACGTAATGAATATCGATTAATTTATCGTTTTAAGACAGTAATAAAGAAAACTATTATAGTGATTATTTATATAAATTGAGCAACATATCATATTGTTAAATTTATTTTTATGTATTATCGTTAAAATTTTACATATTTAATTATATGATATGCATGATAAAGAATTCTAAAAGTGATTTTTATGCTCGATAAGAAAAATCCATCAATAACTAGCCAAAAAAGCCATCATCGTGGATTATGAGTAGATCACATTGTCGAAAAAAATGTTGTCGATTACCTATAGATCACCCATGGAAAAATCACTTTCAGCAGAAAAACGCGTCAATGAAACCACTTTATTTTGTAGCGTCATATTATCTAATGTTTAAAGCATACACAAAACTTGCATGAATCAAATATGAAATATAAACACATGTATTTTATTTTTTTGAAATAATAAACACATGTATTTTGTGAAAGGTGTAATTAAATATTAAACATTCAAATAAAATACAAGACTTGCTTGAATCAAATACAACATAACATCATTCTCATATCTTTACAAATAAAAATTATGATTGATACGAATAAAAGTTACGATACTATAGCAAATTAAAGCATCGATCTACTGAAGGTTTGGAGGCCGGCTGTTGGCAGCCGAGACTCTCGAACCCCACTCAAGCAACTCTTTGCTTGTATCGTCCTTATGAGCCATCACTTCAATGAAGCACAAGCAGTCCTTCCCCCCCCCCCCCCCCCCCTCCTCAATTGCCGTCTCAATCGCTTCGATAAAATCTTCTTCATGAAACACCTACAAATTTAATTGAGTTTTATGTGTTGGAAATAATTGGACTTTAACATTATATGTATTAAATATTAAAGGACAAATGATTTAAATATTTATACTTATCAAGAGAATTTTATATCAGTTATTATCATATTTGGATATATATCTCCTAATATGAGTAGGATAATTCATTAAGTTAATTACCTGATTAACATTAAGATAAGTGTATATCTTCTATTATTTAAAATTGAAATCTATAGATAAACTAGGACTCCTTATGGGATGAGTCTCTAGTGGCCTATAAATAAAGGAGATCAAATCCCTATTGCCTACACGATATTGCATTCAGTTCAGCCTCATTCTGAAGCAAACTGTATAGAGCTTTAGAAGACTTCGATCTACACGTGATGACGATTGCTTCCACCTTAATGAACTTCACTGCGTATAGCTCAACTGTTCCAGGTTAGATCTATTAAACTCCTTACGGTATTATGCTAAAATCGATTTCTAATCATGTGTTTATGTTCCTATGCATTCATAATTGTTATCATATGCTTAAGGATAATCTCATATGAATATAACAAATGGTACCAGAGCCTAAACTTGTTCATAAATCAATTATAGTTTACAAGAAATATATAAAAAATATATCTTTTTATTTTTATCGATTCAATAGGCTTTTTTTAAGTCAATTGTGATTTCTTATGCAATATTCATTGGGAGTCCTTTTATATTGATTATGCGTGCGTACGAAAACCACAAATAGGCAACGCATCTCTAAAACCTAATCTATATTTCTAATTGATTATTTATGTGTTTTGTTTATTTATTAAATAAACAAATTTATTGGAAAAGTAAAAGTGAGTTTTTTTTAGAGACTTTAGGCTTTAGCTTTATGTTTTGCTTCAATTCTGTTGTAAAAGTTTGGACCAATTTAACAGTTTGGGTCATGTTTATTAATTTATATTGAATTTCATATGATTATCCAGATTATATGTTAATGTATATGATAACTAAATGTGTTAGCTCATTGTTGTCAATTTATGTATGTAGGATTAGCCTAATTAATTATTAATTATTTTGGGTTCATGTTATTTAATTTTAATTGGTTTAGTTAATTTATTTTTAATTGAACCGATTAAGTTGGGGATTAAGATTTAACCCTATTTTGAAATCAGTTGATTAATGATATATTATCATTTGGATAATAGGTTTATTATATTAATTGAATTGACTTTTAATTGTAAACTCACTGTCATTTTACTGTAAGTCTTGGATCAAAAAATATTTAACTAAATTTGGTGTGCTATTGTTATTTATTTAATTTTGATCAACGTGACTTGTTTTCGCCCATGTTAATTCAATTAAGTGAATATGTGAAACATACTAATTCAAATATGTACATCTCAATTTTATTCAAAAGGTTTGTTAATCTTATTCACATTTATCTTGTACCAAGTAGAGGGGCTAGTTGTGACATTTTAGTAAACTTGTAATAGGTATATAATGTTTGCTACTTTTCTCTTTGGGAATTAGGTCATCTATTCTACACACATTAGCCACACACACTAGTATTGCATTCCAATCCATTGTGAGCTATTTTGATTATCATTTGAATATAGAGATGGCTTCATTTGTTGTTCATATTGATTGATTACTTGTTCTGGGATCACAATTGGTATCAGAGCTTGTATATCATATTGATCAGATTATGATTGTTAGAGTTTTTGGCAAAGTTGAGTGTTCTTCAAAATTTTCTTCTTTTTGGTTGATTTTAGCCATTTGAGTTCTTCAAATGGATTAGAATCGATCAAGGGTTGTTTGTAGACAATACCTGAGTGTTTTTATTCCGCAAAATCACTAGGATTGTAGCTCAGTTTGTGCTTTAACTCATTTTGCGGACTTTTGTATTTCTGCACTCTGTTTTGCATCGAAAAACCACTTTCTGTTGGTTTTTGGACAAAACACGAAGCATTAAAGTTGCACAGAATAGTGTCACGAACTTGCGCACCAATTTTCAGCCAAATCCGATTAATTTTGAAGATTCGACTCAAGAACACCTTGAATCTTCATAACTATCACAATCCTCTAAGATTCATACATATCGCAAGTGAACAGTACCATATCGCAATAGTACCATGCGATAAGACGGTTTTATCGCAACCTCCTCCGTGTGAACAGTAACTTATCTCAACCTACTGTTGCGATAAGATCAGTTTTACCTTTGCGACAAGAATTACCCTTGCGATATACTTACTTATTGCGACAAGATTTTGGTTGCGATATACTTACTTATTGCGACAAGATTTTGGTTGCGACAAGTTGTGAGTTGCGATTTCATTGGGTTGAGACGAGTTTTGGACTGTGACAAAGTTTGGGCTGCGACAAGACAGAGTGGTTGAGACAAAAGATTGTGTAATCATTAATTCCTAATCAGATCAGAAGGATATTAAAAGATCAACAACAAGTAATCTAAACATGACTGCAAGAGATATTTTGACCATAGGTTCAAAAGATAAACCGCCAGTTCTATTCCCTAAAGATGTTAAAATATGGAAAGACAGATTTCTTGACTATGTGGAACGACAAGAAAATGGGGCTCTAATTCATGATTCCTTAATGAACGGGATACAACCTGATGTTTTTCGAACAGAACCAGATGGATCGGTCACAAAACTTGACCCCAAAGATTACACAGGTAATGAACTAATAAGACACAAAGCAGATAAAGCGGCTAGGTCACTGGTTATGCAAGCCTTAACCAATAACATATATCAGAAGGTTGACAGTTTGAGTGAAACCGGGAAAGAAATGTTTGATGAGCTGATCAAGTTGTATCAAGGTTCAGAAGTGGAAACTCAAATGAGAGTTTCAAACGTCATCAACAAATATGAGAATTTCAGGCAGAAGGATGGTGAGAATCTAGACGACGCATATGATCGTTTCACAACCATCCTAAATGAACTCAGCAGATACAAGAAAACGAAAACCATCATCGAGACTAATGTGAAATTCTTGAGCGTGCTTCAGCCCGAATGGAAGAAGTATTCTCATAGAATGAAACAGAATTCTAAGCTGGATTCTCTTCCGCTACAGCAGATGTTTGAAACATTAAAGCAAGATGAGGATGATGCTGATCTGAAAAAGAAGAAGTTGATGAAAAAGGAGAAGAAGGGTATGAAGGAGATAAAGACAGAGGTTAAGGCTTGTGGCGTACTGGTTAAGGCTTGTGGGGGATGTGGCTAGTAACCCATCTACCCCAAGTTCGAATCCAAGCGCTTCCAACTTGTGGCCACTGGGGATAAACTCAGGGCTGCACGCTTTAGCAGCTGGGGCAATTGCCTCACCTTGCCGGAATTAGTCGGGGGAATGTCCTCGGATACCCTTAAAAAAAACAGAGGTGTCTGAGAAGAAAGAAGAAGAGGATGAGATTGAGGGTGAACCGATAGCTTTGATGTCAAGAAAGTATGCTGAAAAAGGTAAGAGTATTCAGAAAGAGGATTATGGGATAGACCAGGATGATTTGGATGAGGCGGAAAGCTTAAGGCAGGCAATGATACTTCTAACCAAGGCCTTTCAGCACAGATTTATAAAAACTCATGGATCAAACAATCAACGTTACTCATCTGGTTCTACAAACTTTGAGCACAAGAATCGGATTGAGTCAAAGAAACAGTTTGAAGATCATAAGGAAGATGGTAAAAGGTTGGAGGTCAAGAAGTTTGGTGAAAGAAAGGATGAAAAACAAAAATGCTATAATTGTGGTAAGTCCGGCCATTTCTCCAAAGAGTGCTGGAAACCGAAGGTAAGGGATTCCGACTACTACAAGAAGAAGTTGTTGTTGGCAGAGCAAAAGGAGTCTGAAATAGCACTGCTGGTGGAAGAAGAGTACTGGTTGGACCAAACTGATGATGAAGGAGAAGAGGAGACGGCTGCTTTGGCAAAGATATGCTTGATGAGCAAGGAAGGTGAGGATTTAGAGGCTGATGCGGCGCCTGAGACAAACGAGGTAGATCTTTGCACTATTAATCACTATGCTAATCAGTTTAAAGTCTTCCAACTAAAACAAGATGACTTAAATGAGAAACTCAAAAGTGCACATAAATTGATAGAATCGCAAAGACAGCTAATCATTGACCATAACAAGTTAAATGATGGGTTGAAAAAGGAACGAGTTGAGATCGAACAATCTCGAACTTATTTCCGGAACATAATGGATGAAATGGAAGAAAAAGTAAGAGTTTCTGAAAATAGGAAGAATGAGCTTGAACAATTGTTGCAATCTTATAAAGATATTAACAACGAATTGACTGAAAAGGCAAGTGATCTAGAAGCAAAGCTATACAAACTTGGTCAATCTGAACAAACCATCTTCCTAAACACACCAAAGAATTTCAGACATTACAATTCGAAATGGGGATTGGGATACGACAATCCTCATTACTTGGAAAATGCTTTGAAAAAGACACCATGTCTTTACAAGTTTGAATGGCTTCACCTTCCGTCCTTGAAACCTAAATACAAAATCAACTGGCTTGATGAGGAAGAACATAGGGTTGAGGAAGAGATTAAGAGAAAGACGACTGTAACAATGCAACTTCCTTTTATCTAAGAAAATGAAAATAGGAAGGCACTGGTTTGGAATTGGAAACAAACTTTGCCCAATGACCATTTCCAAAGCTATGTTGTTGAAATGCCAAAGGATAAGGAATCAAAACCCGTTTTTGAAGGAAAAACATATTATCCTCCTTTGGTACTCGAACAGAAGCTTGTCGATCTTGAGTTAAATATTAAAAGCAAAATTGAGGAAATCAGAAATGACGATCAACTTGCCTTTGATATTGAAAAGGAAGTTATGTTAACTGTTTTGATAAATAGCAAAAGAGATAAGTCTAAAAGGGTTGTTTCTGAATCGTCAACAAAAAGTTATGAAGAAAAGAAATCTCTTGAACTTAGATGCTTGAATCTTTCAAAACAAGTCTCTGATTTTCAGAAAATGTTATTTCTTGAAAAAGAACAAATTGAGAAAGAAAAAGAGCATTTTAAGTTTGAAAGAAAATATCTTGAATCTGAAAGTGTTATATTTTCAAAGAAAAATATCTGATTTAGAAAACATTGTGATCAAAGAGAGAAAAAATTTTGAGACTAATAGAGAGTACTTTCAGAATGAAATCTCAAGACTTATGGGAAAATTGTCAACTTTATCCACTGAAGCTATGACAGAGTTTATGAACAAACCTTCCTCTGATTCAGATGCTTCTTCATGCAAAGCCTTCATGGGCAATACTCTTTTCAGAAGCATGACTGTGGATGACTTTGATGATTTTGGACCTATTGATCTAGAGAAACAACCTGTTAATGAAAACTCTTATGTTATCTTCCACACCTCTTCATCCTATGACAATAAGGTTGATTGTGTTATTAACATTCCTTGTGATGGGAAGGGTAAGAATGCAAAAGATAATGTTGTTCAAATCAACTTTAATGCTAAACTTCCGGATCACTCTGATTTTTTGATCAAGGAAGAGGAACCCAAGAAGAATTTCTTCAAAGGGGAATCTTCTAAAACCGTTGAGAAAAAGAAAAAGAAAAAGAAGAAGAAGAAAAATAAGCGCAAATCTAAATCTTCTCGAGCTCAAAATTCCTACGCTTACGATTCTTATTTTGATGGCATTTCAGATCGTTATTTAAGAAACAACTCGCGGTTAGAGTGGAGAATAAAGGAGTCCACACAGGATGTGACCCAGAGAAAATCATCTAATGTCGCTTTTCATTCCAAGAAAAACACTTTTGTTTCTACTGTTAGTAATCGTGTTGCTTACAACAAACAAAAACTTGTTATTCCTTACAAGATTTCTTCAATGCAACAACTGATTAATTTAGTACATGATCAAATTTTTTGTTCTTCATGTGGTGTAGATGATTTTATCTGCAAGTCTGATTATTCTTCATGGTTTGGTTATAATTTCTATGGTTCCAATCGTTTTTACACAAATATATATTATAACCACAACACTTCAAAGAAACATGCTAACTCAAAACCTGTTAATTCTCCTAACACGAAAGGACCCATTTGGCAATGGGTACCTAAAACTGTTTAAATTCCATTTTACAGCTCCGTCATGTGTGGTACTTGGATTCCGGTTGCTCAAAACACATGACTGGTAGAAAGGAGCTGCTGAGCAACTTTGTAGAAAAGGATGGAGGGAGAGTTAAATTTAGGAATGATCAATACTCTCCAATATTGGGTTATGAAGATACAGTAACAGACAACGTCAGGATCACCAAAGTTAATTATGTTGAAGGCTTAGGACATAACCTGTTTAGCATAGGTCAATTTTGTGACAAAGATCTAGAAGTCCATTTCAAGAAGACCCGGTATGCAGTTATAACCGACGAAGGAAATGAACTTCTAGTTGGTTCAAGGAAGTCAAATCTTTACACAATTGACCTATCAAAGCTTAAGCCAAAGAATGACGTGTGTCTGATGTCTAAGGCATCATTTGAGAAAAGTTGGTTATGGCATAGACGACTATCTCACCTCAACTTTTGTTACATTCAAAAGCTGACGTTGGATGATTTAGTTATAGGTCTACCGGTTCTGCAGTTTGAGAAAGACTACTTCTGTACTACTTGTGAGAAGGGGAAGATGAAGCGAGCTCCTCACCCACCGAAACCCGAGCCCAGCACACACAAATCTTTGGAAATCCTTCATATGGATCTCTGTGGTCCGATGAAGACTCAGAGCATCAGTGCCAAACGATACGTGTTAGTCGTTGTCGATGATTATTTGAGATATACATGGGTCAAGTTTCTACGATCAAAAGATGAAACACCTGACTTGATCATCTCGTTAATCAAACAGCTTCAAGTGAATCGTCAACAAACAGTTCAGACTGTCAGGTCAGATAACGGGACAGAGTTCAAAAACAAGACTCTTGATGATTTCTTTAAGTCATTAGGAATATCTCATCAATATTCTGCGGCTAGAACACCTCAGCAGAACGGAGTCGTTGAAAGACGAAACCGCACACTAGTTGAAGCCGCCAGAACGATGATGTCTTATGCTGATCTACCTCTGTTTCTGTGGACTGAAGCTGTATCGACGGCATGTTATACACAAAATCGTTCAATTATCCATCGACGGTTTGGTAAAACTCCATATGAATTGATCAACAATAGAAAACCTGTAATACACTACTTTCGTGTTTTTGGATGCATGTGTGTTGTGCTGAATGATAAGGACAACTTGAACAAATTCAGTCCTAAGGGAATTGAGGGCGTTTTTATCGGATACTCGCTCACATCAAAGGCGTACAGAGTCTATATCAAGTCTTCCAGAACTATGATCGAACGCATAAACGTTAGATTCGACGAAACTGAAGATATGGCTTCTGTGCAGAACAGTACAGAACCCGCAATATCTGGAATACTAGCCTCCGGACAAATACGTCCAATGGTGACTAGGACGTCAAACAAGAATCAAGCTTCCACTTATAACTCTAATCCTAACGATCTTGATTTATTGTTTGAACATTTTTACGATGATTACTTTGGAAGTAATAAATCTTCTTCATCTGTGAATGTCAGGAGTCATGTTGCTACACCACCAGCTCATGCTACAATGTCAGGGCCTTCACCGGTACTGACTACTCCTACAACTGGTGCAACGACTCCTGCATTGTCTTCAAGTAACACACATATGGCATCTCCACAAGCAATACAACGTGAATCTACGAATGGTGCTTCTTCGTTGGGTACAACCTCAAACGTCAATGGTGAGGATTCTGCTAACATACCTGAGTCATCTTCCGAAGCAGCTCCGAAGGCAGGTCCTGTTGACTCTTCTGTCAATGAACCAGCTCCACAACCGGAACCAATATTGACAATCGAGTTGAACTTCGATAAAGATCTCACCTTAGTGGATCCCAATGAAGATGTTGTATCTCTCCACCCATATTCTACAAAGTGGACTAAGAGTCACCTCATTGAACAAGTCATTAGTGACATATCCGAACCTGTTAAAACAAGGTCTGCAACAGCAAACGAAGTCCTATTCGCGCTCTTTCTAAGTGAAGTTGAGCCCACGTCAGTTCCACAAGCCTTAGAAGATCTGAATTGGATCATTGCGATGCAAGACGAATTAAACTCCTTTGAAGCATTGAATGTGTGGAGACTAGTTCCAAGACCCAAGGGTAAAACGGTAATTGCTACTAAGTGGGTCCTGAAGAATAAGAAAGATAAAGACGGGATTGTTGTGAGAAACAAAGCACGCCTTGTAGCAAAAGGGTACATGCAACAAGAGGGAATTGACTACGATGAGACGTATGCACCGGTAGCTCGCTTAGAGGCAATCCGGATGTTTCTATCATTTGTCGCTTTCAGAAACTTCACTGTTTATCAAATGGACGTGAAGACTGCCTTCTTGAACGACGTCTTGAAAGAAGTGGTATACGTTTATCAACCTAAAGGCTTTGTGGACAAATATAAACCAGATTACGTCTACATTCTTGACAAAGCTCTTTACGGTCTCAAGCAAGCCCCTCGAGCCTGGTACGAGTTTTATCTACCTTCCTACTTGGTGCTGGCTTTCGGAAAGGTAAAATCGACACAACTCTCTTTACTCTGCACAAAAATGGTGAGATCCTTCTGGTACAAATTTACGTTGATGATATTATTTTTGGTTCAACTCACCCTGGATTATGTACTTGGTTTTCGGGCATTATGATGACTAGATTCAAGATAAGTATGATAGTAGAGATTAATTTTGTTCTCGGATTACAAGTCAAGCAATTCTCAACAGGTATCTTCATCAACCAATCGAAGTATGTGTTTGACATCTTGAAGAAATTCAAGATGGAAAACTGTACCTCAATTGGTACACCTATGGCTCCTGGATCTAAAATTGGTCCGGATCCAGATGGTGTAGATGTAGATGTTAAGAATTACAGAGGAATGATAGGCTCATTAATGTACCTTACTGCGAGTCATCCAGATATAATGTTTTCAACTTGTTTATGTGCAAGATTTCAGGCACAACCAAAAGAATCACATCTTGGTGCTGTTAAAAGGATCTTTCGATATCTGAAGGGAACACCGTACCTTGGCCTGTGGTACCCAAAGGGAACAGGATTCGAACTCACCGCATATTCTGATGCGGATCATGGAGGTAGGATGCTAGACCGGAAGAGCACATCTGGTCATGTGCAGTTTTTGGGGGAAAAACTGGTAAGTTGGTCTTCGAGGAAACAAAACTGTGTTTCAACATCAACCGCGGAGGCAGAATATGTTGCCGCGGCCAGTTGTTGTTCACAGGTTCTGTGGATGAAGACTCAACTGATGGACTACGACTTCAAGTACGAGAAGATCCCCATCTAATGGGATAGTAAGAGTGCAATTGCCATATCAGCTAACCCGTTCCACCATACAAAGACCAAACACATCGACATCATGTATCATTTCATTAAAGATCATGTCGAAAAAGGTACGATTGAATTATACTTTGTCACAACTGAGTTTCAACTTGCCGATCTCTTTGCAAAAGCCTTGGATGAAAAACGATTTAATTTCTTAGTATCCAAGCTCGGCATGTTGAACATGAAAGTTTAACATTCTATATTGATCATATAATGGATGGAAATATGTGTATTTCGATCTAGTTATTTCTATCTAGATTGATACATTCAAATTTTCATCACATTCTATTCTCAATATAAGATATTTTATTTTCATGTCTTTGTTGTTTTTCATTGTTTATTCTTTTTGTCACTTTACATTCTTGTTATGATACTTGTGTCTGCATAAGATGTGTTCATAGTCTCAGGGGGAGTACAATATAAGAAGTATGCACAAGAATAGGGGGAGTGTGCATATCTGACAAAGCTTGTAAGTGTTGATTTCATGTGCTTGCTAATTGAAGACCACAAGGTATGTTCTCTAATTTGTTTTAACCACTAACTCTTAAATGATGAAAATCAATTTTTCCAAACATACTTGCATCATTTAAAGGGGAGTGACAATATTTCAAGAATACCTTGAGTGCTTAAAGCAATTGGAAGTTGGACATCTTCCAATGTGATAAAATATTTTTGAGAATTATTTTTGAAAATGTCTAAGTGTTACTGATATCGCAACCCATTACTTGCGATAACATGGTGAACAGTGCTTTATCGCAACTCTCAGTTGCGATGAAACCTGGTTTCCATCTTATCGCAACCCACTTGTTGCGATAAGAAGTTTCATCGCAACCTTCTGTTGCGATAAAACGCAGTGCACAGTAACTTATCACAACCCCTGTTGCGATAAGATTGAACGTGTATCGCAACATGCCCATTGCGATAACATAAGTGTTTATCGCAACTTGTTCATTGCGATAAGCTGACACTGTGGTTGGTCAAACGTTGGACCAATCACTTTGTGCCACGTGTCACTGACCTCGAAAATCGTATAAATAGCAGAGGTTTTTCAAACACTTGTCTCATTCCAAACCCTCAAACTCTCTCAATACTGCTTCTGGGCTTTCGATTTTCAAGACGATTTTTGTGATTTTTGTTTCGTGCATTCGATTCAGACCAACAACAAGGTATGATTCCTTGTTTTTTACAAATTTTCATCCGGTAAATCGTATTTTACAGTCAATTTTTAGTGTATAGGGCCGAAACCCTTCATATTCTGCGATGATTCGTTGAGTTTTTGTGTTTGTTAGGACTTAGAAAACATAGGGTTTCACTGTCGATGGTCTTGCGAACCTGGTAGTATAGGCTTTAACATGGTTTGACAGAAAAATAGTTTCTGGGCTTGAACACTTAGTTTTTTCTTCAGTGTTCATACTTGTCGCAACCACCATGTCTCCAAACATTCATACTTATCGCAATGGTCTCATGTTCATACTTATCGCAACCTTGAGTTGCGACAAGCTCTTATCGCAACCAATGCGTTGCGATAACCTCTCCTCACAATCTTCAAGTTGCGATATACTCTTGCTTGCGATATTCCTTCATGAAAAATCTTTTTTGGCCCTATTCTAAAACTGTCAATGCTCGTGACCGGGATGCTCGTGATTTTTTTTGGCACTATTCTGAAATTTTTTCATGAAAAATCTTTTTTCGCATCGCTCATCCCACCCATCCGTCAATGCTCATGACCGGGATGAGGAAATTTTCCCAAGGGGTTCATTTCTAAAATTTGAAGACAACAACCATCATCTGGATGTCGCGGTTGGATTCGACTATCAAATCATCGTAGAGATTATCCACGGCCATCCTTTACGAACCGCGCTCACTAAAGTTCAACTTGTACCGGCCATATACCTTCAACAATTCTGGGGTACACTCCAATTCCATCCCACTCACCGTCAACCACACTTCACGGCCAAAGTTGACCATTTTGACCACAAAATCACACTAAGAGGACTTCGCCGTGCACTTGACCTACCGTACTCCGAGAATTTTGAAGATCCGATTCCAGAAGAACAATTATTCGCTGATATCCGCAGTCTTGGATATCAAGACCCTAACAACCAAGTTCTCACCGGCTCATCACAATTCAGACGCACGCATCTTCTAAGAATATGGTACACACTGTGTTCAATCTTCAGCTGTTGCATGACTTCCAAACACACCGGCCTAGACATGACAAATCTGCCAATCCTACGAATGTTTCATGCCTTCGCGTTCAATCGAAACATCGACTACGCAACCTTGCTCTGGAACGAGCTCATCGAGCTGGTTGAGGACAAGGCTCGCCCGAAGAAGAACCGCACTTTTGTGCAATATCAGAGATTCTTCCAGATTCTGATTCATCAGATTCTGGAAGATAATCGTGAGATTCCATGCCATGAGAATGCTCCACGAGGCCCGAGCCAGTGGATGCATTACCTAAAGCTGCCTAAGCACGTGGATTTTGCTCATATCGCCGTCATCAGAGAAGACGTCCTCGCCTATGCTGACCAACAGTCCTGGGTAGTTAGGTAGTATAGGATAGATAATGCATTAGTGGTCCAGCCAGAGCCGGAGGGACGTCCCCAAAATGCTAACCTACTAGGAGGTGAGGGTCCTAATGTCGAGGGGGGTCAGGAACAAGGGGTTCCTGAACAACGAGAGGTGAGGAGACCTAAAAGAAAGAGAGTAGGGAGAAGTAAAAGGACTGTTGGTCAGGCATCTTCTTCACGACCAGTTCAACCACCCCCTCCACCTCCTCCAGTTAAGATATTTGATGATGATGTATCATGGGATTCAGCCGATGCCGCTGCTGCATCATCTTCTGATGATGATGTACCTTCATTCCTACCCTTCGGAGCTAATGATGATGATGATGACTCCGACCATGACCCCGAAGCCGATTTAATTCCAAGACACATGGGTCGGAGACCACGGGTTGAGTGTTCTGATGTTGATTCCACACGGAACATCGGACTCTCCGACACTGCCACTAACGTCGCGTGTCCTTCAAATCTAAACGAAGAAGTAGAAGTAGAAGTGGATAATATAGCTAGTGGTGAGGAAAGAGGGAGAAAAGAAATGAGTGAAAATGTGATAGAGCCCGAAAAAGTTTTAACTATCGACTCTCCCCAAACCGATCGAAGTCGGGTAGCCACATCTACTGCCAACGAGCGTTTGTCGCCGTTGCGTATTGAAACAGCCATGGTGGACCCAGCCATACATAGCACAGCCCCACCAAGCCACTCATCGGTCTCTTAACATACCGATGTTTCATTGTCCACAAGGGTTTTAGCACAAAGTCTATCGGCAACACACTCGGTGTTCGCTGGTATTGAAACAGGTAGGCTCCCGCCCCGGCCACCGACCTTCTTTGGTAGCACATCGAGTCTAGAGCTTTTTGGAAGAACTTCCTTTCCTAGGACACGAATGATGGCACCCCACCAAGTTGAGAGCTTCCGTGCTCCAACAGGAACACCAGAGTTAGGCCGCCATTCGTTGGTGCCTCGCGAGGACAGGGTGGAAGTCCTGTCATGGTTACCACCGCGCCAGCCATGAACATATGCCGTATAGTTGCTACAACTACTACGATAACCGAAAACCTATGTGGTTCGGGTGTTAGATCTATTTTCCCATCCTTAACTGTGAGACAAATTGCTCAAAACCTTGGTACTTATCCGCACTACATCACTCTAGAGGTTTTGCGAGCTTCACTTGCATCAATTGACACCACCTACAAGAAACACACTAGCGAGTTAAGGAAGATTGTTGGCGACCTATCTGCTGAAGTTAAAAGAGCAATAAAAGGAAAAGGCGTTGCTGAATCGTCATCAACTCCTCCGAATCAACCATCCCGCGCTGAATCCGATGCATAAACACCACCACCAGTTCAGTTACATCAACACGGCTTAAGAGGTAGACCTTGTTGGATTACTACGCCAATAAACCCAACCTCAACCATCATCATCCATAAGTATTGAGTATCAAGCATTAAACGAGTCTATGAAAGAGATGACTAAAGCTATCATTGCCGGCTACCAATCTTTATCCTCGTAGATCACCGTCGTCGAACAGGCGTGTGGTGTCCAAGCTCAAGCCTCAGACAAAACCAGACATGATGATCAGGATGATCCTGATCAGCATGAGGGGGAGAAGAGAGCACGGGTTAGAGAAACAAGTGGCATAGGTACGGGAAATGAGGGGGGTTCAGTCAGTGAACGGGTAACAAGTTAAGGTGGAACGACGACTGATATGGTACAGGTAGAAGATACTGAAATGGAAGTTCTAGCTGATGACATAACCGGGGTTGAGAAGCCTTCGGTTGTTGACAATAGAACGGAGGATGAGCGGATGGCCGACGATATGATCAACGAAATCATCTATATAGATTCGGAGGAAGAGCCGGAAACAACCGTTTTTAAGATCAAAGAAGAAATGGTTGAAGCTCTCGACGATGAGTTTGACAATTATGGAGATCAGGATATGGGATTTGAATCTAAAGATGATGCTCCTCCACCGCCACAAACAGCAAATGAGGGTACAGGTACTTCAGCTCCACAAGCACCAATAATTCCCGATGGTAAGATCAGAGATCCTATACTTGAGGCTGAACTTAGGTTGTAACAAGAAGTCATTGATAATGAACCAAGATATGTTGCTACGGGTGGAAGAGTGGCTATTTTAATTCCTTTTCAAGAAAGCTTAAGGAAAGACTTGTTCGTCAAGAATGTTCAAAGGATTAACTTAGAGAAAGTCTACGTGATAGAGGACTGGCCATCACTTAAGAAGATCGAGTTTCTGCATGTTATGGGCAACAAAGACAGAGAAACAAGTGCTGTCAGATCAGACAACATGATAGTGAAGGTGCTGAAGGTTGAATCTCAAAAGCTGCTCAATGTCTTTTATCCTGAATTCACTGTCTTCAGATCTGATGGTTCTGAATGTGTGTTCTCCGAGGTTGACTTCAAGAGTCTGAAACTGGATGATTTCCTAAGCCTTTACAATGCCCTAGCCCCCCTCCCGGAGAAGAAAATAGATCTGTCTGCCGCGTATCAAAGTGTCAAAAGATTCATGCGGAACATTCTAAAGTTCTCCTATCTTACTAATTTTCAGATGGCTCTTGAGTCTCACCAATCCAATGTAAATCTTAGAGGACCAAACCGACGTCTGCCTGATATCCAAGGTATCCCTGCCTACACCGTTCTGAAGAAACCAGATCTTGGAGTTGTCTACCTCAATCAAGACTCAAAGAAAATATTTATGAGAGTCGTTGAAGTAAACAAGTTCAGCGATGGTACTTTCGAGATGATTTTGGCACATCTGAAAAGCAAGCTTCGTCTGGATGCAAGTGGAGAGGTGAAGCTCAAAGATAAAGAAAGACACCTGATCAAACAAGTGATTGAAGCCATTACCTATCGGAAGGAGTACCGGCATGCATTACGAAGATTCAAGATCATCTTCGGCATTCGGAAAAAGTATGTGGCCCAGTAGACGTCTAAATCTTTTGCCTCTACATTGGTACAAAGGGGGAGATTGTTAGTGCACATTTATCTTGTACCAAGTAGAGGGGCTAGTTGTGACATTTTGGTAAACTTGTAATAGGTATATAATGTTTGCTACTTACCCCTTTGGGAATTAGGTCATCTATTCTACACACATTAGCCACACACACTAGTATTGCATTCCAATCCATTGTGAGCTATTTTGATTATCATTTGAATATAGAGATGACTTCATTTGTTGTACATATTGATTGATTACTTGTTCTGGGATCACATTTAGTTAAACCAACTATTATTCCTTCTATATATTTGAGCCACTAAATTTTTGTTCTACATTAAGGTTATTGATATAATTTAAATTTAGGGCAATAACTTAATCTGAAATTCTTTATGAGCACCCAATGTTATTTAAGGCCTCTCGATGTTTGATCTACTGTTAGATCTTCTCAACCCTCGTCTCTATAATTTTTTTAAGATATAAGTAATAGATTATTTACTTAATTATTAAATAGACAAGGTTATATTAAAATGAGTTAGAGATTTGATTATCAATTTAAATTGAATATAGTATTATAGTTACGTGATATAAATTTTGACCGAGTCAAATTTAATTTTTGGTATTATGAAATGAGATAATCATCAACAGTTTATGTATTAATTGAGCCATTTATTATGATGTCATAAAGTTTGTGGTATTTAATTCATGTTTATTTGCTATAAATTGTTATTATGTCATGTGTGTTATGGATATCACTATGTTTTTAGTTGATAATATTTATTATTTTAATTCATGTATTGCCAATTAATTGTATTAAAAAATTGATTCAATAATCTATCTTAAAGTTTAGACCGTTGGATTTATTTAAGCAAATAGATTTATAGTCACATATCTATTTTATGGGTCAACAATTTAATTGAAACAAATTAGTTTGATTAAGATACCTTTTGGTTAATAAACTGATTGAATTTGTTGATACAATTACTTAGTGTCTAGTGTAATGCATGGGCTAGTGCGACTCTTATTGTATTTGTCATTGTTAAAATTATTTTAGTTGATTTGTTGAGCATATTAAATCCAAATTTAGCCTGTAAATTTAATTAAGGGAGCATGTTAATCTCATTTAAGTTATTTGGGCCAACTATCATATATGTATGTTTAAGACATTATTTAATATATTTTTTTTGTTACTAATGTAATTCAAACTTGATTCAGTAATTTAAATTTGGACAACTTTTAGAGCCCAATTAAGCTTAAATTTTGGCTATTGATTTAGTTGTTTACTTAACATTATTTTTAAGATCGTGATATTGAAAGAAAAAAAGGCTTTTCATAAATTCGGCTATAGAAGTTTAGTCTTGATACTCTAAAATATCTTATCATATAAAAGATTATGGGATTCACATCTAAAATTTGGGATTCATATACCCCAACTTAAGCATAGTGATCAAAAGCTTGAATTCAAGATATGAAAATGTTTTTAAAAATGACATTGTTCTAAATTTGATTTTATCTTATTATTAGCTAAAAATGCGTTTCAAGATTAAGATTGATCAGATCTATAGCATTAACTTTTAAAACAATATGGTTATCAATATATCGTACATGGGTTTATAGATTATTCAATATATCTATAGATATGTTTATAAAATCATATAATGCAAATATTGGATGACTATTGACACCTAATTGATAAATAAAATTTTGTAAATTTTTAAACAACCCTAATATCTCCCAACCTATATGAACAATGCATTGTTTATCTTCATTAATTCACAAACTATAGAACCTTGATTGAAAATTTTCCAAGTCATAAGATCATGTTGCGATAGCAGTTGATCTCGTCAGAGAAAATTTATATAGCTTAATCAGTCAACACTTGTGTATCTCAAATCACATTTACTTGAATTATATTCTTCCATAGAAGAGGCATTTTGAGTATTTTTGGTTTTAGAACAACATCACATATAAACACACATGTCTATCTTGATACTTTGAAACTCTTCTTATCCATAAATTTGATTGTTTTCATTGGATAACTGATATGTGCAGTGTGTAGTGTGATGATGCAGAACTTTTAAATATTGAGTTTTATACTACCATAAGTATTACTTGATATTTGTATTCAGTTGTGGGGGTTAAGATAATGATTAATTACAAATGACAATTTATATATTCTTTTTATTGTCTTGTTCTTAGGCTTTGTCAATTTTAACTTGATCCCTGGCTTGACCGATTCCATCTATAGACAATGGAGAACATGGATAGAATTTTACCTTCAGTTTGATTAAGAGATTCTTTTGTTATATGAATGTTGTTTAGAATATAACACTATAGCAAGCACAAAAGAACCATCCATAGAGAATTTTTTTGCAAATCTTTGTCACATGTGGTTAGGTGATATCTCTAAAGACAAATTCAAAGCATTAGTTAAAAACAATAATATTGCTAGACTTAGATTTTTCTGATTTAGAAGATTTCATTGAGTGGTGTTGTTTGATTTTGACTACACCCTGAAAAAGAGAGTATTATCAGCAATATCAGTCAGAAATAAACCATGACACAAGTATACATCTCAGTCTATTATCGCCTTATAACAAGTAATAATGGTACTAAGTACTGAATATCGATCCCACAGGGAAGCGTGGAAAAGTTTCTCTTTAAAGTCCAATTTGTAAAAGCAGGTTTCAGATAGCGAATTCGAAGGTAATCTATTGTTGGGGGTTTGTGATTAGTAGATAAATAATTAGATAAAAAGACAAGACAATATTCCTCAGTTATCTCAAGTGTCGAATATTTTATGATACAACGGACCAGTTGTCAGTTGGTCAATTGTGATCCACCAAAAAAAATATGACCTTAACGTCAGACAATCATACCGTACGATACACCTTTTTATCCTTTTATCACTCTTGGTCCCAATTTTTCTTTATACCCCGAGCTAAGGAGATTAGCCCATCATCGTACAGATTCCAATTATAAAATATTTACGAGTTTTAAAACAAATAATGGACAATGGACAATGCGTTAATTAAATTAAACATACTTGAGTTGAGCGTCGTGACTTGTTGCACAAGTTACCAAATCGTTGAAAGAAATTACTAATTTAACATGATAATCATGGAGTGACTTTTAAAACATGTAACATTAATTCCTACAAAGTTGACGAGAAATTAACCATTGATTTTAAAACAAAAATTCAGGAAAATGAGATTATTAAGCTAAGAGGAAAATCTTGTTTCAAATGTAGTTTGAAAACGAAGAGTTCTTGATGATTTCTTTGCGTGTTTGTTAACGGAATAATTATGAAAATCTAATTATAACATGAATTTGAGACGAGAATGTAACACCTTAGGCATATCCCACATCGGCCGTGGACAGGAGAGATGCTGGGTATATTAGTAAACCTTGGCCTTACCAGACACAACGCGTTTTGGGGCCACAAGCATGCGGGTTCCTTGGGAACTCTGTGGTTAAGCGTGCTTGGGTGAGAGTAGTACCAGGATGGATGACCTCCTGGGAAGTCCTTGCGAAGTCCTTGCCAGGTCGCCAAGAACAAAGCCGTGAGCCAGTGGGGCAAAGCGGACAATATTGTGTCGTGGTAAGCGGGGTGTTACAAATGGTATCAGAGCCACTCCTGTGTCGTTCGGGATGGTAGGGCAAACCTCATCGAGGACGATGAGTCCCTAAGGGGGGGGGAGGGGTGTGTGTAACACCTTAGGCATATCCCACATCGACCGTGGACAGGAGAGATGCTGGGTATATTAGTAAACCTTGGCCTTACCAGACACAACGCGTTTTGGGGCCACAAGCATGCGGGTTCCTTGGGAACTCTGTGGTTAAGCGTGCTTGGGTGGGAGTAGTACCAGGATGGGTGACATCCCGGGATGTCCTTGCGAAGTCCTTGCCAGGTCGCCAAGAACAAAGCCGTGAGCCAGTGGGGCAAAGCGGACAATATTGTGTCGTGGTAAGCGGGGTGTTACAGAGAAAAAGTGGAACTTTTGTGAAGTCACTTACCAAACTGTGAACCAATTTTACTTGGGAATCCAAAGTGATTAATTCAGACTTCCGGTTTATATTGTAAGTGAGATTACGCGAGAACCAAGTTTTATCAAAAGTCGAGAATAAGAGAAGGAAAGAATTGTTTGAAGAAATATTAAGTAATAACACAATTTTAAAATAAGTTTAGTTAAAACATCAATGTCAGATTCTACCTCAAGTCATCCAGAACTATGATGGAAAACATCAATGTCAGATTCGACGAAACTGAAGATATGGCTTCTGTGCAAAACAGTACAGAACCCGCGATCTCCGAAATACTAGCATCTGGACAAATCCGTCCAATGATGACTAGATCTTCAAACAAGGATCAAGCTTCAACTTCTAACTCTAATCCAAATGAACTTGATTTATTGTTTGAACATTTTTATGATGACTATTTTGGTAATGATAAACCCTCTTCATCTGTCAATAACAGGATACAAGTTGAAACACCACCAGTGCAAGCTACTGTGTTAGGACCTTCGCCGGTGCTGACTTCATCAAATACTGGTGCAACTACTCCTGCAACTTCTCCAAGGAACACAACTATGGTATCTACACAAGCACGTCAACATGCATCTACAAGTGGTGCTTCTTCATCTGGAACGACGTCGAATGTCAGTGATCAGGGTGATAACAACAATCCTGACAAATCTACCGAATCAGCACCCGAGGCAGTGCCGATTGTCAATTCTGACAAGCAACCCGCCTCACAACCGGAACCGACGATGACGATCGAGTTGAACTTCGATAAGGACCCTACCCTTGTAGACCCCAATTAAGATGCTATATCTCTCCATCCACACTCCACAAACTGGACACGCAGTCACCCAATTGATCAGGTGATTGGTGATGTTTCTGAACCAGTGAAGACAAGATCTGCATCCGCAAACGAAGTTTTATTTGCACTCTTCTTAAGTCAAGTTGAGCCCTCAACAGTTCAACAATCCTTAGAAGATCCTTACTGGTTGTTTGCGATGGAAGAAGAGCTGAATCAGTTTGAAGCTTTGAAGGTGTGGAGACTAGTTCCGCGACCCAAAGGTAAGACAGTTATCGGTACAAAGTGGGTCCTAAAGAACAAGAAAGACGAAGACGGAATAATTGTGCGAAACAAAGCTCGATTGGTAGCGAAAGGGTATAGGCCACAAGAGAGGATAGATTATGACGAGACGTACGCGCCGGTTGCTCGTCTTGAGGCAATTCGGATGTTCCTTTCTTATGTCCCCTTCAAGAACTTCACCGTCTATCAAATGGACATGAAGATCGCTTTCTTGAACGGTGTCCTTAAAGAGGAAGTGTATGTGTCTCAACCAGAAGGCTTTATGGATAAAGACTATCCAAATCATGTATACATTCTTGACAAAGCCCTCTACGGTCTCAAGCAAGCCCCTCGTGCCTGGTATGAAGTCTTATCAACCTTTCTACTAAAAGCTCGCTTTGTGAAAGGTAAAATCGACCCAACTCTGTTTACTCTACGCGAGGAAGGTGATATTCTTTTAGTTCAGATTTATGTTGACGATATTATTTTTGGTTCGACTAACCCTGGACTTTGTACTTGGTTTTCTGGCATTATGATGACTCAGTTTCAAATGAGTATGACGGGAGAGATTAATTTCTTTCTCGGATTACAAGTAAAACAATTCTCTACGGGTATCTTTATCAACCAGTCGAAGTATGTGTTTGACATCTTGAAGAAATTCAAGATGGAAAACTGTATGTCGATCGGTACGCCTATGGCTCCTGGATCTAAGATAGGTCCAGATCCAGACGATATTGATGTCGATGTCAAGAATTATAGAGGAATGATTGGGTCTCTAATGTACCTAACCGTTAGTCGTCCAGATATAATGTTTTCAACTTGTCTCTGTGCTAGATTTCAGGCCAAACCCAAAGAGTCACACCTTGGTGCCATCAAAAGAATCTTTCGGTACTTGAAAGGCACTCCGTACCTCGGACTGTGGTATCCCAAGGGAACCGGCTTCGAACTCACTGCATATGTAGATGCTGATCACGGAGGAAGCATGCTGGATAGAAAGAGCACCTCGGGGCACGTCCAGTTTTTGGGAGACAAGCTTGTGAGTTGGTCGTCGAAGAAGCAGAATTGTGTTTCAACATCAACCGCGGAAGCAGAATATGTTGTCGCGACGAGCTGTTGTTCACAAGTCCTTTGGATGAAGACCCAACTCATGGACTATGGGTATAAATATGAGAAGATCCCCATTTACTGCGACAGTAAGAGTGTTATTGCTATATCTGCTAACCCTGTCCAGCACACCAAAATGAAACACATTGACATAAGGTATCATTTCATAAAAGATCATGTTGAGAAAGGAACTGTTGAATTGTATTTTGTTACAACTGAGTATCAGCTTGCCGATCTCTTTACCAAATCCTTGGATGAAAAACGTTTCAATTTTCTAATATCCAAGCTCGGCATGCCGAATATGAAAGTTTAACTTCCATATATTGATCATATAATAGATGGAAATATTTGTATCTCAATCTAGACATCATCTCTATATTCATACACTCAAATTTTCATCATATTCTATTCTCAATATATGTTATTTAAAATTTCATATCTTAGCTGTATTATAAATATTTCTTCAACTTGTTCTTTCTTTATCTTCTTTTAATTGTCTTATCTATGGTTTGTTATGATACCTGTATCTGCACAAAGGCATGTTCATGGTTTCAGGGGGAGTTATAGAACAGATCATATGCACAAATTTAGGGAGAGTGTGCATAACTGCCGGATCATGTAAGTGTAGTTACATTATGATTGTTGCTTCCGAGAAGCCAAGGTAAGTGTTCTGACTTGTTTTAAACACTAACTCTTAAATGATGAAAACAATTTTAAAAATCTATGCATCATTTAAGGGGGAGTGAAAACTGTGTTTAAAACCTTGAGTGCTGAATCAATTGGAAGTTGGACATCTTCCAATGTGATAAAATCTTTTAAACTTTTATCAGAAAAATGTTCAAGTGTTACTGTTATCTCAACCCTCTACTTGCGATACTCTAATGAACAGTAACTTATCGCAACCCTATGTTGCGATAAAACACAAATGAACAGTACTTATCGCAACCCTATGTTGCGATAAGGTTGAATATGGTGTCGCAACCAGTTCATTGCGATATCATTTGAGCTTATCGCAACCTTGTACTTGCGATAAGCTGACACTGTGGCGGTCAAACCTTGGAGCAATCACATCGTGCCACATGTCACCTTGTCTCAAGCCTTTAAAAATGAAGTGTTTGAGTTTTTGTCTCAACTTTCAAAATGTTCAAAACTCTCTCAACTCTCTTTCGAAGAACTGTTATCGGCTTTTGATTTCTACAAGTTGTTTTCGCATTCAAATCGATTTCAGTGTGATCGCATCACTTCGAGGTACATTCGTGTTAACTTTCATCCATAAACTTATGCTTTATACTCGATTTAAATTTGTTTATGGTTTAAGTTAGAAACTCTTTATTTTTTGCTCTCAAATCGATGTGTATGCGTTTGTTTGTAGTTAGAAAAGGTAGGGTTTCACTCACGTATGTATTGCGAGTCTGGTAGTATAGGTTTACATTCGATTTCGTGCAAAACTTAGAATCTGGGCCCCCAACTCTTAGAAAATATTTAGGGTTTTTGTTTATCGCAACTTTAAGTGTTCATGAGTTCATATCTATCGCAACCTTATATGTTCTTCACATTCAAAACTATCGCAACCTTCGTTTATTCAAAACTATCGCAACCAATTAGTTGCGATAACATCTTATCGTAACCTGCGTGTTGCGATAACATCTTGTCGCACCTAGTGTGTTGCGATAACCATTCCTCGCAAGCTCTTCATTGCGATAAGGTCATAGGTTGCGACAATCTTTTTATTTGTCTTGCGATAGTTCCATGCCTTAGGTTATTTTACTGGGAAAAAATTAATCAGCATCACTCACTCTAAGCCTATATTGATTTGACACTGTTCTGGTGGCTCGTAATGACGGTCATTCATCTGACGAGAACACCGTCATATCGTCACACCAGTCGTCACATCCGTCGGTGAACGCCCGTGATCTAGATGTGGAGCTTCTACCGAGAAGTCTCCATCTTTCCCTTCACGACAACAACCATAACCTTGATCTCGATGTGGCATTCGACCATCAGATCATCATAGAGATCATCCGCGGCCATCCTCTCTGAACAGTGCTCACGAAGGTAGTCACTGTGCCCCTCATATACTTACAACAGTTTTGGCACACACTACGTTATCATCCTATACACCGACGGGGTCCATATTTTTCTGCTCGAGTTGATCATTTCGATGCTCGAATTACCCTCAAACGACTCCGTCTAGCCTTAGACCTTCCCTTTAACCCAAATTTTGCGGACATGGTTCCCGAAGCCCAACTCTATGCGGATATCCAAAGCTTAGGATACCAAGATCCACATAACCCTGTCCTAGCCGGCTCATCCAAATTCCAAAGAAAACATCTACCACCCGTCTGGTACACCCTATGCTCCGTTTTCAACCGATGCATGACGTCAAAGCATACCGGCCTTGACAAATGCAACCTTCCAACCCTACGTATGTTCCATGCATTCGCCTTCAACCGTAACATAGATTATGCCATTCTACTCTGGAACGAGCTACAAGAGCTGGTCGAAGACAAAGCACGCCCGAAAAAGAACAGAAACTTCATGCCATATCAATGGTTCTTCCAGATACTCATCCACCAAATCATGGAGGGCAACCAGGAAATCCCTAGACGCCCAGATGCGGTACAAGGACCGACACAATACATGCATTATCTGAAGATGCCAGATCATGAAGACTTCGTCCATATCGCCGTGATTCCAGAGCCTGTACTTGCCTATGCCGACTAGCAGTCTGAGGTAGTTAGACATTATAGAATAACTAATGCACTGATGGTCCAGCCAGAACCGGAGGGACCTCCCCAGGGTCCAATCCCAATAGGTGGTGAGGGTATTCATGTTGAGCAGGTTCAGGAACTTGGGGTTCCTTAACGGGAAGAGGTGAGAAGAATATTAAGAGAGAGTGGGTGGGGTGGCGAGGGCTGCTGCTCATGCATCTTCTACTGGAGCTGTACGAATTCCTATCCTCGATGACATACCGATGGAATCTGAGGATGATTCTGATTTTAACCCCGATGCTTCATCATCCGACGATGAAGTGTCTGACCAACCACGAGCTGATGATGATTCCGACTCCAATCCTAGTCATGACCCTGATGCGGATCTAATCCCGATACACATCGGTCGGAGTTGACATATTGAGGGTTCCGATGCTGATTCCACTTGGAACGTCGGACCCTCTGGAGAAATTGGTGACATAAGGTGGAATGCGGGAGTCATAGTAGAAAATATACATGTGAGCAGTGATATGGCGAGAAAAGAAATGGGAGAGAAAGAGATAGAGTCAGATAAAGTTTTAACTACTGACTCTCCTCAAACCAATCGAAGCCGAGTAGCCACATCTTCTACCAACGAGCGTATGTCGTCGTTGCGTATTGAACAAGCCATGGTGGACCCAGCCATGCAAAGCACAACCCCTTTAAGCCACTCGTCGGCATCTCAATTTGCCGGTGTTTCATCTTCCACAGGGGATAAAGCACAACTGCTATCGGCGACACACTTGGTGTCTGCTGATATTGAACAAGGTAGGCTCCTGCCCCAGCCACCGCCCTTTATTCTGCGCACGTTGAGTCTAGAGTCTTTTGGACATACTTCTTTTCCTAGGCCACACGCGTCGGAATCCCAACAAGTTGTGAGCTTTCGTTCTCCAACCGGAACACCCCGAGTGCGGCCGCCATTTGTTGGTGCCCCACGAGGACTGGGTGGAAGTCCTGTCATGGTCAACACTATGCCAGCCATGAACACAGGAAGTACGGTTGCTACAACCGCAACTATAACCGGTAACCTAAGTGGTCCAGATGTTAGACACATGTTTCCCAATTTTCCTCCTGAACAGGTTATACAAATGCTTGGATCGTGTCCATATTATATCACGCTCCCATTATTGGCGTCTGCTTTAGGCAAAATTGATAATGCCTACTTGCAACACCGACGGGCCATGCAGAGTACAACTGACAAATTACCAAGTAAAGTGAGCAGAGCCATCAAGGGCAAAGCAATTGCTGAATCGTCGTCAATCCCTAAGAATCAACCATCCAACACACAATCCGACCCACAAACACCACCACCAGTTCCGTTACACCAAATCCCAGAAGACCAGCTCAAATCAGAGTTGTTAGCCCGACTCCTAGCCAAAAGCGACTCCAGTACAGCTGAAGAAGTTGATCTTATTGGATTACTCCAACAACATACCCAACCTCAAACCCAAACCCCAACCCAACCACCTTCTAGGAATGACTTCCAGCGTCTAACCGACTCAATGAAAGATATGACGGAAGCCGTGATGGCAGGATTCACCTCCATCACTGAAAGGCTTCGTGCTGTCGAAGAGAAGTGTGGGATTCAAGCTTAGGCCCCACAGAAACGAAGACATGATGATCAGGATGATCCCGATCAACATGTGGGGGAGAAGAGAGCAAGGGTTGGTGCGTCCAGTAGTGCGGCTACTGAAAACATTGGGGGATCAGATCAGCCTACTAGTGAAAGGGAGACAGGGGCGGGTGGAACGGACACTGATATGGTCCAAGTGGATGACATTGAAGTTCTAGCTGATGTCATAATTGGGGTTGAAAAGCCTCCGGTTGTTGACAATAGAACAGCTGAAGAAAGGATGGCGGATTCTATGATCGTGGATTACATCTACATTGATTCTGAGGATGAACCTGAGAAAACAACGATCCAGATCAAAGAGGAATTAGAAGACATTTTTGACATCACCGGAGCTATTATGGCTGCTTCGGATTCTGATAGTGATGTTCCTCCTCCGCAACCACTGAATGATCAGGGTGCAGGTACTTTTGCTCCTCATGCTCCAGTTGTTCAAGAGGATGCTCCGGTAATTTAAATGCAAGCCGATGGCAGAATCCGGGATCCGATACTAGAAGCTGAACTGGCAATCTATCAAGAGGTAATTAATGCTGAGCCAAGGTATGTGGCTACAGGTGAAAGGGTAAGTATCTTAATTCCCTATCAAGAGAGCCTTAGAAGAGATTTGTTTGTGAAAGATGTCCAAAGGATTGATTTAGCAAAGGTATACGGCATTGAGAATTGGCCATCACCTGAGAAGATCGAGTTTCTGCATGTTATGGGCAACAAAGACAAAGAAATGAGTGCAGTCAGATCTGACAATGTGATAGTGAAAGTGCTGAAGCTTGAATCTCAACGGCTACTCAAAGTCTGGTATCCTGAATTCATTGTTCTTAGATCTGATGGTTCTGAATGTGTTTTCTCTGAGGCTGACTTCAAAAGTTTAAACCTCGATTATCTCCTAAGCCTATACAATGCCCTTGCCTGCCTCCTCGACAAGAATGGTCTGCCGCATATCAAAGTGTCAAGAGATTCATGCGGAACATTCTGAAGTTCTCTTATCTGACAGACTTTCAGATGGGTCTGGAAGCACGCCAAGCCCGAGTAAACCTAAGAGCACCGAACCGGCGTCTGTCAGATATTCAAGGTATCCCAGCCTACACCGTACTGAAGAAACCGGATTTTAGAGTTGTTTACTTCGATTCAGACTCAAAGAAGAGATTTATGAGAGTTCTTGAAGTCAACAAGTTCAGCGATGGTACATTCAAGATAATTTTGGTACACTTGGAGAGCAAGCTTCCTATGGATGAAAGTGGGGAGGTGAAGCTGAAAGATAAAGAAATGGATCTGATCAAATAAGTGATTGAAGCCATTACCTACCGGAAGGAATACCGACATGCACTGTGGAGGTTCGAGATCATTTTCGGGATTCGGAAGAAGTACGTGACCCCGGTGGACGCTTAAACTCTTTGCCTCTACAATGGTACAAAGGGGGAGAATGTTAGTGCCTAATATTCATAGTTGTACCATGTTGAGGGACTGATTATGTAATTACAGAATTACATACTATATATTGTAATGTTATCCTAGATTTCTATTAGGTCATCCAATAGCTACACTCTCAAGTACACACACACTCACCAATTCTCTCTACATTCTTCATTGTGTACTTGATGAATTCTTCATTGAAATATATATTGGTGGGCATCTAATTATTGAATATGGATTGATTACTTGTTCTGGGATCACAAAGATGAGTTTACGGATTAAAGGTTAATTAAGAGTTGTGAAATACAAGTTATAACAAGCAATTATTAAATGAGTTTTTAACACTAATATTAGATTAGATTTAGGATGCAAACCAAGGGTCTTTACTACAAACTTGTGAGATTTTTGGCTCACAAAATGGTGTCTTCGGTCCAAGTCTTCAAAACCGAACCATCATGCAATAAGTAACTAGGTAACAATGGTGTCCAAGCTCTAAGCACCCCAAGCTATATACTGAATGAACTCATTAACAACAGAAGACCAAATGTGAAATTCTTTCATGTCTTCGGTTGCAAATGCTATATACTGAATGACAGAGAACATCTGGGAAAGTTTGACAGGAAAGCAGACGAAGGAATCTTTATTGGTTAGTCGTTAACCTCTAAAGCCTACAGAGTCTACAACACCAGATGTCGGGTCATTCAAGAGAGTCTAAATGTGTCCTTTGATGAAAGCATATCAAGCTCCTCTGATCAAAACTCAACAGAGGGGACACAGACAGAACAAAAGAAGATAAATTCTTCTAGATCAAGGGAAGAAGACATCAATCTCATGTTCAATGATTTCTTCGATGATGATTCCTATGATAACATCAACAGAGGAGATCAAGCTCAGAACTCAACAGATCAAAATCTGACAGGTACATCTCTCACTGGTCCCTCTAATACTTCACCATCTACCTCTCTGTCTACAGGAGTATTTCGGAGAAATGAGGAACCACATCAGAATGAAAGAGAACCTGAACAAGAGCCTTCATCACCTCTGATGACAAACGTTGGAAGAAATTCCTTGTTTGAAAGATCACCATCACAGAGTCCTGTTAATATCTCACAGAGCAATGAGGACACTCTCCAAAGTATGCCACAGAGCCCTGGTCCAAACCTACAGAACTCTGATGCCGAAGTTCGTCCTTTCCTATTAGAAGCACAAACGCCACCCGTTGTCCATGCTCCCATGACACGATGGACAAAGAATCATCCTCATCATCTTATCACTGGTGCTGCTGAAGATGGCATAAAGAGAAGATCGGCCACAATCAATGAAGCCTTCTTTGTAAATTTCTTAAGTATGATTGAACCGAAAAAGATTTCTGAAGCCCTAGACGACCCAAACTGGATCGAAGCCATGCAAGAAGAGCTTCTGGAATTCGAAAGAAATAAAGTTTGGTCCTTGGTTCCACTCCCAAATGGCAAAGCGGCCATTGGAACCAAGTGGGTGTTTAGAAACAAGAAGGATGAAGATGGGATTATCATCAGAAACAAAGCCCGTCTGGTTGCAAAAGGATACAGACAGGAAGAAGGAATTGACTATGACGAAACTTTTGCTCCTGTGGCTTGGCTAGAAGCAATCAGAATCTTCCTAGCCTATGATGCTCATAAGGGTTTCAAGGTCTACCAAATGGATGTCAAGTCTGCATTTCTGAATGGCAAACTACAAGAAGAAGTTTATGTCCAGCAGCCACCTGGTTTTGAATGCTCAGAGTTTCCAGACCACGTTTACAAGCTAGACAAAGCTCTCTACGGTCTTAAGCAAGCTCCCAGAGCCTGGTATGAAACTCTGTCCAAATTTCTTTTGGTCAATCACTTCGAGAAAGGTACCGTCGATAAAACTCTATTCTTCAGGAGATATAAAAATGATATACTTCTGGTACAAATATATGTTGACGACATTATCTTTGGGTCTACACGGCAAGAGTACTGTGATAAGTTTGAAACCTTAATGAAAAGTGAATTCAAAATGAGCATGATGGGAGAACTCTCTTTCTTCCTGGGTTTACAAGTCAAACAATCTGACAGAGGGACTTTCATAAGTCAGTCCAAATACATCTCTGACATGTTGAAAAAATATAAGCTCAATGATTCAAAACCAATGAAAACTCCTATTGCCACTGGAGTTAAACTTGACTCTGATCCTAATGGTGAACCAACAGATGTCAAGCACTACAGAGGCATGATAGGGTCACTTTTGTACTTAACCGCCAGTAGACCTGATATAATGTTTGCAACCTGTCTCTGTGCCAGATTTCAGGCAAATCCTACCGAAACTCATTTAACAGCTGTCAAACGTATCTTTAAATATCTGAAAGGGACTCAATTTTTGGGTCTCTGGTATCCTCTTAACTCTGGTTTCGAGCTTATAGCATATACAGACTCAGACTATGGAGGATGCAAGAACGACAGAAAGAGTACCTCTGGTAGCTGCCAAATGCTTGGAGAAAAGTTGGTGAGTTGGACATCCAAGAAACAGAACTGTGTTTCAACCTCTACAGCAAAAGCGGAATATGTTGCTGCTGCTAGTTGTTGTTCCCAAGTAATATGGATGAAGACACAACTCAGAGATTATGGCCTGGAGTATGGTAAAATTCCAATTCTATGCGACTCCAAGAGTGCCATTGCCATAACAGCCAACCCAGTTCAACACTCGAAGACCAAGCACATCGATATAAGGTATCACTTTATAAAAGATCATGTTGAAAAAGGGACTATTGAGATGTATTTCGTCTCAACTGACTTCCAGCTTGCTGACTTATTTACTAAAGCCCTTGATGAAAGGAGGTTTAACTTTTTAATCAGCAAACTGGGTATGCTGAACTTGTCCTCCTAACTCTGTACAAATTTCAACAGAGCCTCTGATGGTCCTACCAGAGCTCTGTCAAAAGGTTGGGTAGGATAATTCAACAGAGCTTCTGTTGTTCACCAGAACTCTGTCAAAGCATACTTTTTCAACAACTCCGTTTTATTTCAAAAAAAAAAGAAAAAAAAGAGAGGAGGATCATCTGTCGAGGGGGAGCTTATAAAGGGAAAATGCATGGTTTTAGGGGGAGCAAGTCAATAATCAAATTTCCAAAACCAAAATTGACTTTGCTTTTTGAGCTTAACGCTAAATCTTTTGGAGAAACAGTCAGAACTCTGACATCTCATCAGAGCCTTTGTTGCTTCTCATCAGAATTCTGTTTGATCATGTAAAGTTCTGACCTTCTCACATCAGAAGCAGTTATAACATAGATTCATCAGAGCTCTGTCTGCCACGTCATCAGAAACACGTCATCAGAGACGCGGATCATTCTTTAATCGTCAACTACCTGTTACCCTCAAATCCCTAACCGTGACGATTTTTCGTGTCATAAGACGTCAGAGCTAAATCCACGTGGAAATCTCTCATTGAAAGATAAACCGCTAGCTGTTCCCACGTTCTTACTGTAGCAACCGTTCCACTACTCGACCCTCGAGTACCTACAGTACCTATGACCATGAACCAGCCACACATTTTCCATATAAATACCCATTTCCTTTAAACCTTTCCATTTCTTACGCTTTCTAAGTTCTCCAAAACCCTGTTCACCTTTCCTCCTCATTCTAACCTTCAAAAACCCTAACCTGCAACAATGGCAAGTCCTCAACACTCAGAAGATTCAAGCCGTATTGGTCCCGTCGACCAAATCGTTATTCTCCCATACGAGTTTGCTGAAAGCAACCATCGTTTAGATCCAAACCCTACTCTCTATCTACCCATATACCACATATTTCTGGAGTTCTTCAGAAACTCGAAAATCTTCAAAGCCCTAACAGACTTCGACGACAACATTCCTGAGCTCTATATCAAGCAATGGTGGACTACTTGCCAACACATAGAAGAGCTAAACGGAATCATCGGCAATGTGGATTCTGGACGAGATGGAGGTTCAGGAACGATCAGAATCAGAGCAACTACCCTACGGAGAATCCTCGGAATGAGGAGCAAGCGACAGCTCGACATAGAAGCTTTCGAGAAGCCACCCAACACTGCTGTTCTTCTGGAGTTTGTACGATTTCTAGGCTACAACAAAGACATGACTCGCATCGGAGCATTCAAAAGACAGAATCTACCACCAGTGTGGAATTTCATGTTCTCCACACTGAACCGAACCCTCACAGGTAAAACTGGTAGTCAAGATCAAGCCAGCATAGAAATCCTACAGATAATGTATGGATTGTTCTTTCAAAGAAACCTTGACTATGCCAGTATTCTCTACACCGACCTTCTCACTGTTGTCAATCTCAAAACCTCTGCCATCGCCAAAGGAGGAGAAGTTGGGCAACACAAATTTCTGAAAAACATCAAGTTCCCAAGGTTTATTGGGTTAGTGATCAGAAGAGCATTTCAGAGTCTGGAACTGACTCAACAAGGCAATACGTTCAAGAACTGGGTCATGACCAGATTCAATCCAACCACCTCAGGAGAATATCCCCTCATTCGACGCGTTCCAGGTACAATGCTCGCTCTGATAAACCCAAATCACATTTCTATCCAAAACTATAGACATGCTGCTCAACCTCAAGAACCTGAGGTGAGAACCCAAGAATACTTAGGTTCTGAGCCATCTGAGGAGAGTTCGAGTGAGGAAATAGAAGTGGAAGAAGGAAATAGACCAGAGGGAAGAGTACCCGAAGTGGGGTCTTCCTCTAGAGTGATGGAGGAGGAAGTAGAGAACAGAGCATCCACTATGGAGGCTGTTCATGAGGAAGTACGAGAGTCACCAGAGGTAGAAGTTCTCTCCTCTGATTCTGGTGAGACAGAGGATAACAGAGAGGAACCCGAGTGTTCTACAGCCCTAGGTGCCGAGGAAAATGTGAGGTTAGAAAAAGATGTCCAAGATGACACATCTGAGAGAAATCCTAGCCAACATCCCAGTGCTTCCACACATGCTATCCCTGGTGATCAAGACCAGAGGGATATTGAAACAGAGGTGCACACCTCGAACCCTAACCAGCAAGAACCGCCAGAAGCAACTCTTCATGCTTCTGGTATGCACGAAACTGGGGAATCCATATTCGGTAATGATGTCACTTCGCCCCACGACATCGATAGGTCACCTCCACACAATGATGCCTCTGTGGCTCATTTAGACTCGTCCCAAAATAGACCTGAGATCTTTGTAATCTCACGTAGCATCTGTCCAACTCAGGGACAATGGGAGACCATAGTCGAACGAGGGCAAACTTTGCTTGATCCAAATGCCCCTCATCACATCAGATTTCCTTCTTCAGAACCTGAGCTGGAAGAGGAAACTCTGATCAGAACACCTGTAGATACTTCTCCTCAAAGAGAACATCAAGGATCGGGTGGAAGTCCTGCAAGAGCCAACTCAAAAACAACTCTTGAAGCAGGCACCTCTGAACTCGAGGTTTACTTGGAACCATGTGTTGGTACCAAGGATATCCCCGTTGACACTATCACACGAGCAGAGTTCACAAGCTTCTGTGACAGTATCAACAACTCTTTGAATGAGTATAAACTTATCAACGATCAAAAGGAGGAGCTGATCCGCAAGGAGAATGCTTCTCTGCAGGAAGAGGTTCAGAAATTAACGACAGAAGTAGCCGAATTAAAGACGCTCATAGCAGAAAATCATACGGCTCAGATGAACAGAACCCAGCCAAACCCTTCTCTTTCAGAATCCGACATCAGATCCTTGACAGAGCTGATCAACAACTCTGTTAAGACCGCCATCACAGAAGCCACGAATTCCTCTGCCGAACCTATTCAACTCTCTGGTGCCAGACCCAATGACTTACCAATGACTGTCGGACAGATGGGTGAGTTCAGCAGAAAAGTTCTAAGCAAAATGATGTCCATCTCCTCCAAATTCGTGATGAAGGCCAAATCAACAGAACAGCATGTGCAAGCCTCACTCGATACCCACAAGGTCAACTTCGAATCTCAAGTAGAAGAAATCAGAGGTGCAGCAGCAGAGGTAGAAGAGGCAATGCGAAAAGCAGCTTCAAACTTCACTGATATTATCTTACAGACCTCTACATCAAAACGACCTGCAGAAGAGGCACCTACAGAAGAACCTTCGAGAAAAAGGCAAAAGCTTAATCCTAAGTTTGTTGTTCCTCCCTCACCAAAGAAATGCATTGATGCCTCTGACGATGAAGATGACTTTGAGGATGCTACAGAAGATCAGTCAGATGATCAGATGGGTGAGTCCTCAGAACAACAAAAGGGGGAGAAGGAGAAAGAAAAAGAAAAAGAGAAGGAAAAGGAACCTGCAATAGAGGAGGAGGGATCTGCTCAGGGAAAAGGAAAGGTAGCTGAGGCTGAAGCAACTATAGTAGGAGACCAAGGGAATACTTCTGAAGACTTACCAGAGGTGACTATGGTGGTTTTTGATTACATGTTCAAAGACAGAACCATCAAGCCAACAGAACCCTCTCAACAACCACCTGAGGTCATTATCCTGGACACCCCTCCTACTTCACCTAGAACAGAACCAGAGAGAACCAACCCATTCTCTGCTGAAGAAACACTAAACCAAGCCCAATAATCTGCCCACATTGACATACTCATGGCAGAAACTCATGAAGACCCAAATCCCATGTCAACAGAACAGAACCCCGAATCCTCAACTCAACATTCTGGCAAACCTCCACTAGAAGAAATCTTTGCCTATCTTTATGGTGATCATGACACCATCCCCACAAATGTTGTGCCCATCAACCCATACTTGAGTCCCTGCAGGATAAATACGATCTCTGACGTTAGACGGAAGTTCATCGAAACCAAGTCCGGAATGAACAGAAATATAAACTCAAACTTTGGAATCCGCAGAATCGTAGACATCAAGCAGAAGACCTTTCAGCACAACAGAGTACAAATGAGCTATCATGAGTTCATAGTTGAATCAAATGACAACAGGGTTGAGCACTTCAATGATAACGACCTGGTACTTCTGAACCCTTATGATCTGATTCAACTCCATGCCTACTGTTAAAACTTTAGTGACAGATACAAAGAGGCAAGAACAGCACTTCCTGAGGTACGCTTCGCTATGCAAGAGCACATAAATCTAAGAATTCAGATTGACTTTCAGCTAGGCATAGAGTTCGAAGTAGAAGAACTAGCGACTGCTCCACCAAATGAGAGCCTTCAAGGCTATGAGCACTACAGAACCGGAACCGTAGTTGGAGATCCACCAGTGTTCATCTGCCGACAGAGAAAAATCAAGAAGGCCCTCAGAGCTTCTGAAATCCACAAGTACTCAACAGAGTCGCTGGAATACCTCAGAGATATCATTCAAAATCTCCCAAGAGAAAAATGTCCGGAAGAGCAACAGAGAAACTTCATCACCCAGATCTATCTTATGATCAACTTCCGAGAACTCATCAGAAGATTTGACAGAATCTTAAGGGGAGATAATTTTGCTTAAACTTGTACTTATTTCTTTTCTTTTTGCATTGTAATATCTTGAAGGAATAGTACAAAGGCTAACAGAGGGAAAAGTTCTCTGTTCTTTTGTTTATATCTCTGCTACCTTGTATTTTCTTATTTTCAATACTTAGGGGGAGATTGTTAGTCCGAAAGCATCTGATGTAAAATTATTGAAAATAGTTCAAGTTAGAAGACCAACAGAGATCAGACAGAAGACCTGAAAGATTCATCAAAGACCAACAAATCTCAACAGAGCTCTGACAGATCCAAACAGAGCTCATCAGAGCTCTGTCGAAGAATTCCAGCAAGAGAACAAGTATTTCAACAGAAGATCAACAGAGCTCTTGCAACAGAGCTCTGTGGAGAAAAAGACCTCTGTCAGTCTAAGTCTCACAGGAAATGAAGTGTCAGACACGTGTCCACAATTTCCACGTATGCCCTAAAGACTGGAGACACACTTTCCACGTGTCATTCAGGGGTACGACAGTACACTGTCTACACTTTATCAGGTCTATATATAGCGAGGTAGTGGAACAACAATTGTAAGCTTTTGGAAGAATAGTTTTCCACATTTGTAAAAGCACGCACTGCAGTATTTCCATAGCACCACTTCGTACGATACTGTCCTGTGAGATTTCCGAACACTCTCTTGAACATGTTCTTGGAGTGATTCATTTTTATCAATATACGAGCAGTGTTCTTTGTTTGATTTCATTATCATTTATGTTCTATAGTTTGATCTTCACAGTTCAGTTATTGTTTACACAATCACTCACTTTAATGGCTTTGCTTAAAATGCTTCCGCTGTCTAATTATTTACCATTATCGTGATACAACGTGAATCTGGGAACCTACAACACTTAATACACTACCTTAATACATATATTTATACTACACTAAATCTTGGTGAACACGACAACCAAACTTGGGGGCCCATGAGGAAGATGGTCGAAGCCCAAGAGAGAGTCACAAAAATCGGCCCAAATATTTCTCCAAAAACCGGCCCTAAAGTGTGTCACATGTTTGTCGCAACCAGTGCTTTGCGATATCATTTGAGCTTATCGCAACCTTGTACTTGCGAAAAGCTGACACTGTGGCGGTCAAACCTTGGACAAATCACATCGTGCCACATGTCACCTTGTCTCAAGCCTTTAAAAACGAGGTGTTTGAGTTTTTATCTCAACTTTCAAAATGTTCAAAACTCTCTTAACTCTCTTTCGAAGAACTGTTATCGGCTTTTGATTTCTACAAGTTGTTTTCGCATTCAAATCGATTTCAGTGTGATCGCATCACTTCGAGGTACATTCGTGTTAACTTTCATCCACAAACTTATTCTTTATACTCGATTTAAATTTGTTTAGGGTTTAAGTTAGAAACTCTTTATTTTTTGCTCTCAAATCGATGTGTATGCGTTTGTTTGTAGTTAGAAAAGGTAGGGTTTCACTCACGTATGTATTGCGAGTCTTGTAGTATAGGTTTACATTCGATTTCGTGCAAAACTTAGAATCTGGCCCCCCAACTCTTAGAAAATATTTAGGGTTTTTGTTTATCGCAACTTTAAGTGTTCATGAGTTCATATCTATCGCAACCTTATATGTTCTTCACATTCAAAACTATCGCAACCTTCGTTTATTCAAAACTATCGCAACCAATTAGTTGCGATAACATCTTATCGCAACCTGTGTGTTGCGATAACATCTTGTCGCACCTAGTGTGTTGCGATAACCATTCCTCGCAAGCTCTTCATTGCGATAAGGTCATAGGTTGCGACAATCTTTTTATTTGTCTTGCGATAGTTCCATGCCTTAGGTTATTTTACTGGGAAAAAATTAATCAGCATCACTCACTCTAAGCCTATATTGATTTGACACTGTTCTGATGGCTCGTAATGACGGTCATTCATCTAACGAGAACACCGTCATATCGTCACACCAGTCGTCACATCCGTCGGTGAACGCCCGTGATCTAGATGCGGAGATTCTACTGAGAAGTATCCATCTTTCCCTTCACGACAACAACCATAACCTTGATCTCGATGTGGCATTCGACCATCAGATCATCATAGAGATCATCCGCGGCCATCCTCTCTGAACAGTGCTCACGAAGGTAGTCACTGTGCCCCTCATATACTTACAACAGTTTTGGCACACACTACGTTATCATCCTATACACCGACGGGGTCCATATTTTTCTGCTCGAGTTGATCATTTCGATGCTCGAATTACCCTCAAACGACTCCGTCTAGCCTTAGACCTTCCCTTTAACCCAAATTTTGCGGACATGGTTCCCGAAGCCCAACTCTATGCGGATATCCAAAGCTTAGGATACCAAGATCCACATAACCCTGTCCTAGCCGGCTCATCCAAATTCCAAAGAAAACATCTACCACCCGTTTGGTACACCCTATGCTCCGTATTCAACCGATGCATGACGTCAAAGCATACCGGCCTTGACAAATGGAACCTTCCAACCCTACGTATGTTCCATGCATTCGCCTTCAACCGTAACATAGATTATGCCATTCTACTCTGGAACGAGCTACAAGAGCTGGTCGAAGACAAAGCACGCCCGAAAAAGAACAAAAACTTCATGCCATATCAATGGTTCTTCCAGATACTCATCCACCAAATCATGGAGGGCAATCAGGAAATCCCTAGACGCCCAGATGCGGTACAAGGACCGACACAATACATGCATTATCTGAAGAAGCCAGATCATGAAGACTTCGTCCATATCGCCGTGATTCCAGAGCTTGTACTTGCCTATGTCGACCAGCAGTCTGAGGTAGTTAGACATTATAGAATAGCTAATGCACTGATGGTCCAGCCAGAACCGGAGGGACCTCCCCACAGTGCAATCCCAATAGGTGGTGAGGGTATTCATGTTGAGCAGGTTCAGGAACTTGGGGTTCCTTAACGGGAAGAGGTGAGAAGAATATTAAGAGAGAGAGTGGGTGGGGTGGCGAGGACTGCTGGTCAGGCATCTTCTACCGGAGCTGTACGAATTCCTATCCTCGATGACATACCAATGGAATCTGAGGATGATTCTGATTTTAACCCCGATGCTTCATCATCCGACGATGAAGTGTCTGACCAACCACGAGCTGATGATGATTCCGACTCCAATCCTAGTCATGACCCTGATGCGGATCTAATCCTGAGACACATCGGTCGGAGTTGACATATTGAGGGTTCCGATGCTGATTCCACTTGGAATGTCGGACCCTCCGGAGGAATTGGTGACATAAGGTGGAATGAGGGAGTCATAGTAGAAAATATACATGTGAGCAGTGATATGGCGAGAAAAGAAATGGGAGAGAAAGACATAGAGTCAGATAAAGTTATAACTACTGACTCTCCCCAAACCGATCGAAGCCGGGTAGCCACATCTTCTACCAACGAGCGTATGTCGTCGTTGCGTATTGAACAAGCCATGGTAGACCCAGCCATGCAAAGCACAGCCCCTCTAAGCCACTCGTCGGCATCTCAATTTGCCGGTGTTTCATCTTCCACAGGGGATAAAGCACAACTGCTATCGGCGACACACTTGGTGTCTGCTTATATTGAACAAGGTAGGCTCCTGCCCCAGCCACCGCCCTTTATTCTGCGCACGTTGAGTCTAGAGACTTTTGGGCATACTTCTTTTCCTAGGACATACTTCCAACCGGAACACCCCGAGTGCGGCCGCCATTTGTTGGTGCCCCACGAGGACTGGGTGGATTTCCTGTCATGGTCAACACTATGCCAGCCATGAACACAGGCAGTACGGTTGCTACAACCGCTACTATAACCGGTAACCTAAGTGGTCCAGATGTTAGACACATGTTTCCCAATTTTCCTCCTGAACAGGTTATACAAATGCTTGGACCGCGTCCATATTATATCACGCTCCCATTATTGGCGTCTGCTTTAGGCACAATTGATAATGCCTACTTGCAACACCGACAGGCCATGCAGAGTACAACTGACAAATTAGCAAGTAAAGTGAGCAGAGCCATCAAGGGCAAAGCAATTGCTGAATCGTCGTCAATCCCTCAGAATCAACCATCCAGCACACAATCCGACCCACAAACACCACCACCAGTTCCGTTACACCAAATCCCAGAAGACCAGCTCAAATCAGAGTTGTTAGCCCGACTCCTAGCCAAAAGCGACTCCAGTACAGCTGAAGAAGTTGATCTTATTGGATTACTCCGACAACATACCCAACCTCAAACCCAAACCCCAACCCAACCACCTTCTAGGAATGACTTCCAGCGTCTAACCGACTTAATGAAAGATATGACGGAAGCCGTGATGGCAGGATTCACCTCCATCACTGAAAGGCTTCGTGCTGTCGAAGAGAAGTGTGGGATTCAAGCTCAGGCCCCACAGAAACGAAGACGTGATGATCAGGATGATCCCGATCAACATGTGGGGGATAAGAGAGCAAGGGTTGGTGCGTCCAGTAGTGCGGCTACTGAAAACATTGGGGGATTAGATCAGCCTGCTAGTGAAAGGGAGACAGGGGCGGTTGGAACGGACACTGATATGGTCCAAGTGGATGACATTGAAGTTCTAGATGATGACATAATTGGGGTTGAAAAGCCTCCGGTTGTTGACAATAGAACAGGAAGTTCTAGATGATAGTGATGTTCCTCCTCCGTAACCACTGAATGATCAGGGTGCAGGTACTTTTGCTCCTCATGCTCCAGTTGTTCAAGAGGATGCTCCGGTAATTCAAATGCAAGCCGATGGCAGAATCCGGGATCCGATACTTGAAGCTGAACTGGCAATCTATCAAGAGGTAATTAATGCTGAGCCAAGGTATGTGGCTACAGGTGAAAGGGTAAGTATTTTAATTCCCTATCAAGAGAGCCTTAGAAGAGATTTGTTTGTGAAAGATGTCCAAAGGATTGATTTAGCAAAGGTATACGGCGTTGAGAATTGGCCATCACTTGAGAAGATCGAGTTTCTTCATGTTATGGGCAACAAAGACAAAGAAATGAGTGCAGTCAGATCTGACAATGTGATAGTGAAAGTGCTGAAGCTTGAATCTCAACGGCTACTCAAAGTCTGGTATCCTGAATTCACTGTTCTTAGATCTGATGGTTCTGAATGTGTTTTCTCTGAGGCTGACTTCAAAAGTTTAAAGCTCGATTATCTCCTAAGCCTATACAATGCCCTTGCCTGCCTCCTCGACAAGAATGGTCTGCCGTATATCAAAGTGTCAAGAGATTCATGCGGAACATTCTGAAGTTCTCTTATCTGACAGACTTTCAGATGGGTCTGGAAGCACGCCAAGCCCGAGTAAACCTAAGAGCACCGAACCGGAGTCTGTCAGATATTCAAGGTATCCCAGCCTACACCGTACTGAAGAAACCAGATTTTGGAGTTGTTTACTTCGATTCAGACTCAAAGAAGAGATTTATAAGAGCTCTTGAAGTCAACAAGTCCAGCGATGGTACATTCAAGATAATTTTGGTACACTTGGAGAGCAAGCTTCGTATGGATGAAAGTGGGGAGGTGAAGCTGAAAGATAAAGAAAGGGATCTGATCAAATTAGTGATTGAAGCCATTACCTACCGGAAGGAATACCGACATGCACTGCGGAGGTTCGAGATCATTTTCAGGATTCGGAAGAAGTACGTGACCCCGGTGGACGCTTAAACTCTTTGCCTCTACATTGGTACAAAGGGGGAGAATGTTAGTGCCTAATATTCATAGTTGTACCATGTTGAGGGACTGATTATGTAATTACAAAATTACATACTGTATATGTAATGTTATCCTAGATTTCTATTAGGTCATCCAATAGCTACACTCTCAAGTACACACACACTCACCAATTCTCTCTACATTCTTCATTGTGTACTTGATGAATTCTTCATTGAAATATATATTGTTGGCCATCTGATTATTGAATATAGATTGATTACTTGTTCTGGGATCACAAAGATGAGTTTACGGATTAAAGGTTAATTAAGAGTTGTGAAATACATGTTATAACAAGCAATTATTAAATGAGTTTTTAACACTAATATTAGATTAGATTTAGGATGCAAACCAAGGGTCTTTAGTACAAACTTGTGAGATTTTCGGCTCACAAAATGGTGTCTTCGATCCAAGTCTTCAAAACCGAACCATCATGCAACAAGTAACTAGGTAACAATGGTGTCCAAGCTCTAAGCACCCCAAGCACACTTAATACACTACCTTAATACATATATTTATACTACACTAAATCTTGGTGAACAAGACAACCAAACTTGGGGGCCCATGAGGAAGATGGTCGAAGCCTAAGAGTGAGTCACAAAAATCGGCCCAAATATTTCTCCAAAAATCGGCCCTAAAGTGTGTCACATGTTTGGCCCAAACGAATGTTACATAATCGGCCCAATTCAGAATTGGTTCACAAGATAAAAAATGAGCCCAACCGCAATATTTGTCCAAAATCCGATGTCTCGGTCCAAGTGTAAGAACGAGTTTGGCAGCAAAATCCAAGGCCCAAATCAGTTTTCAAAACGTAATGCCCAAAAACGATGCAAACCAATGGCCCAAAAATTGAAGTCTTTTCTTTAAGCTTTGTGATCCGTATTTCTTCAAGATCCAAAAAATTGACTTCAAACGGCCGCATCTTCGTACCTACAAAACATATATAAAATTAAATTATTTTTGTGATTTTGTGATGTATTTTTGTGATCAAATACATAGTGTACCTTAACTTTATTTTTATTGCAATTAACTAAAAGTAAATGTAAATAAAGCGATAAAAGCGGGAATTAGCTATTTATGGGAAAACATGGCTAAAATAGGGTTAATAAAATAACCCTATCAAGTGGTATAAAGGCTATAGGTTCAAAATGTGTTCTTAAGACTAAAAGAAAAGCTAGACTTGTTATTAAAAGTTTCACACAAAGAGAAGGTATTGACTATACAAAAATGTTCTCTACAGTATCCACTAAGGACTCACTTAGAATCATAACGGCTCTAGTAGCTCATTATAATATGGAGTTACATCAAATGAATGTTAAGACGACTTTTTTAAATGGATAGCTAGAAGAAAGTCATTTACTTGAAGCAACCTAAAGGCTTTGTGGAACCGGGATAAAAAGATCATGTATGCAAACTTCAGAAATCCCTATATGGGCTTAAGAAAACTTCAAGGCAGTGATATGAAAATTTTGATTCAGTTATATCAAAATTGGCTTTACAAAAAAGCATTATGGATGAATGTGTATACATTAAGACAGTTTGGAAATTTTTCATTTTGCTCATTATGTATATAGATGGCATCCTTTTAGCTAGCATCAATATTAAATTGTTCAAAGACACTAAAGAATTTCTATCAGCTATATTTAACATGAAAATTTTAGGTGAAGCTTCCTACGTTTTAGGTATAGAAATTCAAAGAGACAAATCACAAGGTTGATTAGGATTATCTTAGAAAAACTACATTCAAAAGGTTTTGAAGATATTTAACATGCAGACTTGTGTTGAAGGAGACTTGCAAGTGATAAACTATCCAAAATTTCTAAAAACGGGGGGAAGAATTTAGCTGATGAAATAGATTACATGTCTTTTATACAATTAATAGGAAGTCTAATGTATGCACAAGTATGTACAAGATCAGACTTGGCATATGTTGTAGAAATTTTGTCCAGATTTCAACAAAACCCAACTAAAGATCACTAGATTATATGTAAGAAAGTACTTAGGTACTTGCAAAATACTAAAGCTATAGACAAGTTAAAAAAACTTGAAATTCGTGAGTTACACATATTCAATTTAATTTGTGCATGTAAAAATCAAAACTCAAATAAATCTACCACTTGCTATATTTTTATATTTATAGGAGGGGTTATAACATAAAAAAAACGTTATTGTAACAGGCATCAACTATGGATGTTAAACTTATAGCCATTTATGAATCGGTTTTTGAGGGTATTTGGATCAAGAACTTCTTGATTCAAACGAATGCCTTAAGCTTTATAATTTCAAACCCTATAAAGGTGTTTTGTGATAATAAAGTTGTAGTCTTTTCAGTGGAAATAGAAAAAGATCAAACAATTCAAAGCACATTGATCTTGAATATTTCAGTATGAGACAATAGTTAAGGAAAAAAGGTTATTGTTGAACATATTGGTACGAGATCTCAAGTTTCATATTTATTCACTAAAGCCCTCTCAGTGCTTGATAATCTTACGTGAACTCGATGCTTGAGATTAGTGGGAGTCGAGTTTAAGCCAATTGTTTTGTAGTTTTCCGTTGTAATTTTCTTTTGGTACATTTTAATGAAGTGAGGAATTCAAGTATATAAGTCATGTTACTTGTTTTACAAACTAAATCATTATCTATAACAAACAAGTGAATCACCATGCTTAAGCAAAATTGCGGACTACATAAGCAAATTTTGATTCACTAGTGTTAAGAACTTTTGCTTGTATGTTTTAGAAGTTTTTTCTAAATATTCGGTGTACTCTGAGCTACATTTTATGCTAATGCAGGTAGATATAATAACTTGCATAAAAGCTTAAATTTAGACACTTATGAACTTATGTGGAATATGATATTGTATGCTAGTGTTTCTTAATCAAACTAGTTTGCCAAAATGGTGTAGATTCTGGGTCCTGCATACGGTATATTTTCTGACCAAGTTTGAATGAATTCACGACTGTTAGAATTTCTCAGCGCGCCCTTCATTTGATATGTATAATGTTTATGGTTCTCTTGTCCTTACAGATTATGTTAAGTCTAGTGGGAGAATGTTGGAAATAATTGGACTTTAACATTATCTGTATTAAATTTAAAGGACAAATGATTTAAATACTTATACTTATCAAGAGAATTTTATATCAGTTATTATCTAGTTACATATTTGGATATATATCTCCTAATATGAGTAGGATAATTCATTAAGTTAATTACCTTATTAACATTAAGATAAATGTATATTTTCTATTATTTAAAATTGAATTCTATAGATAAACTAGGACTCCTTACGGGATGAGTCTCTAGTGCCCTATAAATAAAGAAGATCAAGTCCCTATTGCCTACACGATATTGCATTCAGTTCAGCCCCATTCTGAAGCAAACCGTATGGAGCTTTAGAAGACTTCGATCTACATGCGATGACGATTGCTTAACTTAACTGTTCCAGGTTAGATCTATTAAACTCCTTATGGTATTATGCTAAAATCGATTTCTAATCATGTGTTTATGTTCCTATGCATTCATAACTGTTATCATATGCTTAAGGATAATCTCATATGAATATAACATTATGAAGAACCGTCAAGAACCCTTTTGAATCTACTTAAAAAATCCTTATTCGAAGAGTGGAGGTTGCTAAATATACTGAGGTTTTGATGATTTGTGTCTAGCTGATGTGGAACTCCAACACGTAAAAGTGCATGAGTCCCTGGACATAGCAGAATCTAGCTCTCTGATATATGTGGAACCCCATCAAATCTTCTATTTTCTTCAAGGAGATTTGAGGTTCCTATATGTATTCGGATGTTTTAGAAAATATATAATATTTATAAACAACAAATATTTTTTTTGGGTAACCATGGTATCGGGCCAACTTACACGCATCGAGTGATACTCGGGCAACCACAAATGACATGGAGTAATCATAGAAGGTGAACCTCCATGCTGACAAAGGATTTGGCAGCGCCTGTATTCGAACCCAGGAAAGATGAGATTTCCACTACATCCACCTAGGCCTTAACGGCTTCACCGAAACCAGTGCACTACAACCCAAGTGGTATATACGACAAATACTTACTCATGGTACAGGGATGATGGGCTATACCGGTAACCCGGGTTCCGATGGGCAATGACCCATTGGTTTACACAATTTATCTATACTACCTTAATATTGGTTTACACCAATAGTCTTAAAGACAAGTTATTAAGCATAAAGTACCACCATTTTATGCATAAAACTTAAAAAACTCTTAATTACAACTTGAAAAGCATAATGTACATGTCTTTTTAGCCTACTGCCACCCATACCGAGTTTGGTATGCTGAAGGCTTTCTTTTTCCTCTGCAGAATTTTAGTTTCTTTCTCGATGACTATTTGTCTTCCAAGGAAAGTACAGACCCAAGAAGGTTCAATTGAGCTTTAAATTTCTCCCGCTCTCAGGTTCCCTCTTTATTTGCGGCTAATTTTTCAAATCATATTCATGTTGAAATCTCAGTTTTCGAATCCCCATTTACAATCTCAAATAAACACCTCATGGCTCAAGGTGGAAAGCAATTCACGCTCTTGATTAGGGTATGGTTAAAATTTTATTTCTCTCATTCCTCTCCATCAGTCGCTTTCATCCATGGCTTTCTCCATCTCTCGATTTAAGAAAGACACAAGGAAGGTCGAGAGAAATCTTCTTTAGAGATCAGAGGTTGGATGAAAACCCCCAAAAGTATTAGCATTTCCTATTCCCATTTCATTACAAAGGGGCTTGTGAATGAGTGATTGTTAGTGATATTTATTGTGTCTTTTTCTGTCTTCTATTTCAAAAAAATTGTTACATTGATAACGTTCTTATTTTTACTTGTTTTGATATGTTCATGTGAAATGCGTAGGATCTAGAGAAGGTTGAACTTCCCCCTATGAGTCGTGTTTCTGAAACTGAGATAAAAAAGGGTAAGTGCTTCCATCAAACCCCGCTTGTTTTCCTTTTTTTCTTATTCTCTTTCTCCATTAGTAATGATTAAGGTTACCAAAAGGTTGTTTAAAAAATAAAGTTCTTACTAAGGATTTGACGTGATCCACGTTGTGTTTTTGTTGTTGGTAATTGATGTAGAGCGGCTAGCAACTCGATACGAAGAGCAAATGGACCAAGCTAAAGAAAACCGAAACAGGGACATACGCGGTTTAGCACGCGACCTGAAGCCGTGGCACAAACCGTGCAGCCCTCTGGACGAGTAAACAAACAGACCCTTACGCGATTTGTTGCGTGACTTAAAGCCGCGGCACAAACCGCGCGGTTCCTCCAGTTGCAACCTATCAGCTATTTCATTTTATTTTCTTTCTAGTTATTTTCCAATAAGGTTTCTTTCCATTAGGTATTGATACCAACACTAGTTTCCGTAGTTATCTCCTATCTAGTTTAGTTATAAATAGGGTTTCTGTATTATTGTTATTCATTCAGTTTTATTCCAGATTAATATTAGTTCTTGACATTCAAGGCTTCTTAGTTACTTTTCGGGTTTACGTTTGTAAACTTGCCTACTTTTAAGGCTCGACGATTGTCGATCCGTTCCACGCATAATCCTACTGCGTCAGTTGGTATCAGAGCACAGACTTGCCTGTCTCTTCGCCTTCGAGATGGCAGAACAACCACCACCACCACCACCCCTCACGAGAGCAGACCTTGATGGGTTAACGGCGGCTTTTACCGCATCCCTCAACACACTGACAACCGCATTCACCAATCAGCTTAACGCCAACAACAACAACCGACAAAGAAGAGACAGGTACGAGGGCCGTCATCGACCCCAACATGGTGGCTGACGCCACCCGATCACTAGTTCTAGTTCCGACTCCGAATTCTACGAAGATGTGGAACCACCACGGAGAGACCCCGATTACTGAATGAGGGCGGACATTCCCTACTTCTACGGGAATATGGGCGTCGAAGAATTTTTAGATTGGCTAATCGAGGTCGACCGTTTCTTCGACATCATGGAAATCCCCGAACACAAACAGGTAAAGATGGTTGCTTTCCGCCTGAAAAGCACCGCAGCCGTATGGTGGGACAAGCTGATAGTCCAACGACAACGGCAACGGAAAGGTCCAATACGTTCATGGAAGAGGGTGAAACAACTTATTGATCCAAACCCTCAGTGATTTGATAATGACCCCCTCTTAAACACTTAGTGAAAATTGTAAGTAAACAATATGTATTAGAGTTTCACTATCGCTGATAAGTACTAAGACTTTACAGTACCGCTGATAGGAACTCTCACTCTTTAGATTAGATATTCAGCGAACACTGTTCATCATCATATAGCTCTGAGCTTGTTCAGTCTATGAGATGATCGCTGATACGTTAGTTGTTTACTTATGATCCCTGAAGACAAGGTTCACGTCAACCAAAGTTCTAAGCTGAAGTCGAAGATCAAGCTCAAGAACCAGCGACAAGTCTACTCATGAACTGATGCGGATATCAGCGAAGCAAGACCTGTCCATTCAACGTGAAGTATCAAGTAGAAGACTTCAGCAATCGCTGAACTTTATCATTCGCTGATAAAGATCTGACTCAACGAAAGTTGATCATGAAGTCTCCCTGCATGTTACTATTGTCTTACCTCCCTTGCACGTCTCTGTACGAACTGTCAGAACGGACATCCCTTTTGTCTGTAATCATACAACAACTCTGATTCTACACTGTGCACCATGCGGCTACTAAGGTTGTCTACAAAGGTCAATGACATGCAACCACTCAGCTGCTGCCACGTGTAAAGCCATAATGCAATGCATTAAATGCATGCAGTATATAAGAAGAACCTTACTTCAGTTTTGAAGTGTGCTCGGACCATCTTCTTATCTCTCTCTTATTGTTAAGTTATTATTCGTAATTTCTTTAACTCTTTCCAGTGCAAGAAACTTAGTGTTTCTCAAGACTTGTTTAGATTAGGTTTATCCTTAATCTTGTTTCACAACAAGTGGTAAATTGTCTTGATTTATCAATAAACAATTTAGAAAAGTAAAAACGTGTGTTTGAATTCAACCTCCCCCCCCCCTTCTACAAACTTGTATAGCCCTTCGGGACCAACAAGTGGTATCAGAGCATATTTGTTTAATCTCATAAACAAGATCTGATCTATACTAAGATTTCTCTTCCTTGCTATTTCCTAAAATGGCTACCAACACAAACACAAACTATATTGACAACGGTTCTCTTGCAAAACCCCCTAGATTCTCCAGAGATAATTTTAATCTATGGAAAAATAGGATGATTCTCTTCTTAGAAGGTGTAGACCCTACTATGCCTTATTATCTTGAAAACGGCCCATATATTCCTATAATAATTGATGCTGCAGTTCCAGCCACTGAGAATAGACCTGCTATTCCAGAAAGGCTGATTCCTAAGGAAATTCATATGTGGACTGATGAAGATAAGAAGAATGTGGCTATCGACACCAAAGCCAGATCCATACTCTCCATGGCTCTTCCTGACGAAGTCTACCATTCCGTCATGAACCTAAAAACCTCAAAAGCTATGTGGGACACAATCTGTGTTCAGTATGAAGGTACTTCTGAAGTCCAGGACTCTCGAAAGATCAACCTGGTAAGATAGTATGAAAGCTTCATTTGTGGTAACTGCTTAATAATAGATCTAAAAACTGTTGGTAAGGAATATTCTAACTTTGAAGTACTGACAAAGTTCTTAGAATGTTTACCTGAAAGCTGGGACAGTTACTCTATGTGTCTCAATCTGTCAAAGGATCTAAAATCAATGACCCTTTCTACCTTATATGGCACGATGCTGAATCATGAGCAATCGAGTCATCTTAAGAAGAATCTTGTAAAATATTCCAAAAGCACCCATGTTGCTTTAATCTCCGAGTCACCTTCCACTCAGCGATCGACTATCACTGTCACTGAGTTGGAAACTAACTCTGAAAGATCATCAGACTCTGACGTTTTAGATAACGATGAAGCTCTGGCATTCCTGGCTAATAAGTTAAGGAGATTTGCTAGAAAGAGTAATTTCAAGAAGAATAAACCTCTTGCTATTACTGACAAGCCAAGATCATCAACCCCTGTTGATAAGGCTACTGCTACTTGCTATAACTGTGAAAAGATAGGACATTTTGCTAGCGAGTGCAGGTCAAAGAAAGTCTCTAGACCCTCAACTTTTCCCAAGAAAAACTTTACTTTGTTGATCCCATTTTTGAGCAACAATAGAAGAAATATAAAGTCCATATTTAAATATAGAGATAAGATATACATGAAGAACAATCATAAAGAAACTTATCTCATATTCATTGATGATTAAATATGGAGAGGAGAAATGTTGAAGAACACCACACTAAACATGAAACGACTCTCATAAGAAACTAGTCTATGTGTGTTTTTGTGTGCTTTCCATATTTCTCACTTCTTGAAATAAGACTATGGACACCTCTTATATAGGGCCATTTACACATTAGATATTTAAGATATCTAAAATCTAGACAATATCTAAAATATCTATATAAAATATCTAAGTAAATATCTATAAGAAAATATCTAAAACATTAAAATATCTTTATAAAACATTCATTTAATTAGGAGCTAATTAAAGCTAACAATCTCCCCCTAATGTTTTATAAAGAAAGCATCATCTTATAGTCTCCCATTTGCTTTCTTTAGAAACTTTGATGTTCCGTTCTTCAAGTCTTCAAAGCATCATGTGCTCCCCCTCAAATGTAGGCTCATCCACCGAGCTTTAAACGTGAATAACAGAGGATGGAGTGACATTTAAAATGTGACAAATGTAGCTTGACACCATGAAGAACCGTTGAGAGAACACCGTTCTTGAAAGCGGAAAGAGCATGAATTAAATGCAATGCTTTCGGTCCAGCACCTTACAGCAGACTTTGAAGCTGTTTTCGGCATATCAGCACACATAATTTGAGAAAACGCAAAACATCAAAGTCGTGCGTCTGTGAATTATCTTTCCAATGCAACTGGAATCGAGTAATTTGGAGCACCGAGTCAAAGGTTATGCGCATGTTTCTGAAGCAGCGCAAAGCTGACAGCAAGTAAACAAAAATCGGGCTCTGAGGTTGAGTCGCAGAGGTTCAGTCCACAGAGGCTCTGTCGGGTTTCACAGAGGTTCTGTGGTGAACAGTAACACAGAGGTTGGTCGCGTGCGGCAGAGGTTTGGTCGCCGCTCGGCAGAAGCTTAACAGAAGTGTTACACTTACTTTGACACTGATTTAGACCATTTTACCTCTGGAGTTTGCAAAAACTCAAAACACAAACAACTTTCATTAGTTTGTTATCTGTTCAGATCATCTTGAATCACCTCTTTTCGAGCTCGTACGACAAAGATATGGTTGATTTACCACAGTCGCGCAGATCTGTCCATCAGCTTTCCATCAGCACACTGTTGTCTACTTCAACGATGCATATGACCCTTATAAATTTCGAATCTCTGAATTCTCAAAACACGAAAGCTGTTCATCAATGAGTTTTGAATCCAGGGCCTTTTGAATCGCATCAATCGGTGTTTTAATGAGTGAGATATGATCAGTTTAATACAGCAGCGCAAATCTGTCATTAAATCTGATTTGATGTAAAAGATAAGACGATCTTCATATAATTTTTAAAACCGTGAATGCAAATAATTCGATCTCTAATTGATCAAGTCAGAAAACTAATTAGAAGAACTCAAAGTTTTTAAAAAAACGTTTCAGATCAGACTTTGAACATGTAACAAAACATCAAATCTTTCTCAAACAACTTTCTCAAGACCCAAATGATTTTGTTATCCATATATAAATGTTTATGAGCAGCGGAAGACAAACAAAATCTGGATCAAAGATAGTCCAATCTTGAAAATAAAGGTCAGATCAAACAAAGATCAACAACCTTACTACCAAGATGCAAAAAGAATTGCTATGGACTTAAGCACACACAAGGATAAGATCATAGATCAACCATCTACTTAGTGCTTATCAAATAAAACCAATGAATGAGAAAGAATCAAAACACACACATGAAGTATATCATAAACTAAACCATCTAAAACTTCCATTGTTGCATAGATGATCGATTTTGAAGAAAAGTTTCTTCAATCGACTCTGATACCAATTGTTGATCCCATTTTTGAGCAACAATAGAAGAAATATAAAGTCCATATTTAAATATAGAGATAAGATATACATGAAGAACAATCATAAAGAAACTTATCTCATATTCATTGATGATTAAATATGGAGAGGAGAAATGTTGAAGAACACCACACTAAACATGAAACGACTCTCATAAGAAACTAGTCTATGTGTGTTTTTGTGTGCTTTCCATATTTCTCACTTCTTGAAATAAGACTATGGACACCTCTTATATAGGGCCATTTACACATTAGATATTTAAGATATCTAAAATCTAGACAATATCTAAAATATCTATATAAAATATCTAAGTAAATATCTATAAGAAAATATCTAAAACATTAAAATATCTTTATAAAACATTCATTTAATTAGGAGCTAAATAAAGCTAACAATCTCCCCCTAATGTTTTATAAAGAAAGCATCATCTTATAGTCTCCCCTTTGCTTTCTTTAGAAACTTTGATGTTCAGTTCTTCAAGTCTTCAAAGCATCATGTGCTCCCCCTCAAATGTAGGCTCATCCACCGAGCTTTAAACGTGAATAACAGAGGATGGAGTGACATTTAAAATGTGACAAATGTAGCTTGACACCATGAAGAACCGTTGAGAGAACACCGTTCTTGAAAGCGGAAAGAGCATGAATTAAATGCAATGCTTTCGGTCCAGCACCTTACAGCAGACTTTGAAGCTGTTTTCGGCATATCAGCACACATAATTTGAGAAAACGCAAAACATCAAAGTCGTGCGTCTGTGAATTATCTTTCCAATGCAACTGGAATCGAGTAATTTGGAGCACCGAGTCAAAGGTTATGCGCATGTTTCTGAAGCAGCGCAAAGCTGACAGCAAGTAAACAAAAATCGGGCTCTGAGGTTGAGTCGCAGAGGTTCAGTCCACAGAGGCTCTGTCGGGTTTCACAGAGGTTCTGTGGTGAACAGTAACACAGAGGTTGGTCGCGTGCGGCAGAGGTTTGGTCGCCGCTCGGCAGAAGCTTAACAGAAGTGTTACACTTACTTTGACACTGATTTAGACCATTTTACCTCTGGAGTTTGCAAAAACTCAAAACACAAACAACTTTAATTAGTTTGTTATCTGTTCAGATCATCTTGAATCACCTCTTTTCGAGCTCGTACGACAAAGATATGGTTGATTTACCACAGTCGCGCAGATCTGTCCATCAGCTTTCCATCAGCACACTGTTGTCTACTTCAACGATGCATATGACCCTTATAAATTTCGAATCTCTGAATTCTCAAAACACGAAAGCTGTTCATCAATGAGTTTTGAATCCAGGGCCTTTTGAATCGCATCAATCGGTGTTTTAATGAGTGAGATATGATCAGTTTAATACAGCAGCGTAAATCTGTCATTAAATCTGATTTGATGTAAAAGATAAGACGATCTTCATATAATTTTTAAAACCGTGAGTGCAAATAATTCGATCTCTAATTGATCAAGTCAGAAAACTAATTAGAAGAACTCAAAGTTTTTAAAAAAACGTTTCAGATCAGACTTTGAACATGTAACAAAACATCAAATCTTTCTCAAACAACTTTCTCAAGACCCAAATGATTTTGTTATCCATATATAAATGTTTATGAGCAGCGGAAGACAAACAAAATCTGGATCAAAGATAGTCCAATCTTGAAAATAAAGGTCAGATCAAACAAAGATCAACAACCTTACTACCAAGATGCAAAAAGAATTGCTATGGACTTAAGCACACACAAGGATAAGATCATAGATCAACCATCTACTTAGTGCTTATCAAATAAAACCAATGAATGAGAAAGAATCAAAACACACACATGAAGTATATCATAAACTAAACCATCTAAAACTTCCATTGTTGCATAGATGATCGATTTTGAAGAAAAGTTTCTTCAATCGACTCTGATACCAATTGTTGATCCCATTTTTGAGCAACAATAGAAGAAATATAAAGTCCATATTTAAATATAGAGATAAGATATACATGAAGAACAATCATAAAGAAACTTATCTCATATTCATTGATGATTAAATATGGAGAGGAGAAATGTTGAAGAACACCACACTAAACATGAAACGACTCTCATAAGAAACTAGTCTATGTGTGTTTTTGTGTGCTTTCCATATTTCTCACTTCTTGAAATAAGACTATGGACACCTCTTATATAGGGCCATTTACACATTAGATATTTAAGATATCTAAAATCTAGACAATATCTAAAATATCTATATAAAATATCTAAGTAAATATCTATAAGAAAATATCTAAAACATTAAAATATCTTTATAAAACATTCATTTAATTAGGAGCTAATTAAAGCTAACAATCTCCCCCTAATGTTTTATAAAAAAAGCATCATCTTATAGTCTCCCATTTGCTTTCTTTAGAAACTTTGATGTTCCGTTCTTCAAGTCTTCAAAGCATCATGTGCTCCCCCTCAAATGTAGGCTCATCCACCGAGCTTTAAACGTGAATAACAGAGGATGGAGTGACATTTAAAATGTGACAAATGTAGCTTGACACCATGAAGAACCGTTGAGAGAACACCGTTCTTGAAAGCGGAAAGAGCATGAATTAAATGCAATGCTTTCGGTCCAGCACCTTACAGCAGACTTTGAAGCTGTTTTCGGCATATCAGCACACATAATTTGAGAAAACGCAAAACATCAAAGTCGTGCGTCTGTGAATTATCTTTCCAATGCAACTGGAATCGAGTAATTTGGAGCACCGAGTCAAAGGTTATGCGCATGTTTCTGAAGCAGCGCAAAGCTGACAGCAAGTAAACAAAAATCGGGCTCTGAGGTTGAGTCGCAGAGGTTCAGTCCACAGAGGCTCTGTCGGGTTTCACAGAGGTTCTGTGGTGAACAGTAACACAGAGGTTGGTCGCGTGCGGCAGAGGTTTGGTCGCCGCTCGGCAGAAGCTTAACAGAAGTGTTACACTTACTTTGACACTGATTTAGACCATTTTACCTCTGGAGTTTGCAAAAACTCAAAACACAAACAACTTTCATTAGTTTGTTATCTGTTCAGATCATCTTGAATCACCTCTTTTCGAGCTCGTACGACAAAGATATGGTTGATTTACCACAGTCGCGCAGATCTGTCCATCAGCTTTCCATCAGCACACTGTTGTCTACTTCAACGATGCATATGACCCTTATAAATTTCGAATCTCTGAATTCTCAAAACACGAAAGCTGTTCATCAATGAGTTTTGAATCCAGGGCCTTTTGAATCGCATCAATCGGTGTTTTAATGAGTGAGATATGATCAGTTTAATACAGCAGCGCAAATCTGTCATTAAATCTGATTTGATGTAAAAGATAAGACGATCTTCATATAATTTTTAAAACCGTGAGTGCAAATAATTCGATCTCTAATTGATCAAGTCAGAAAACTAATTAGAAGAACTCAAAGTTTTTAAAAAAACGTTTCAGATCAGACTTTGAACATGTAACAAAACATCAAATCTTTCTCAAACAACTTTCTCAAGACCCAAATGATTTTGTTATCCATATATAAATGTTTATGAGCAGCGGAAGACAAACAAAATCTGGATCAAAGATAGTCCAATCTTGAAAATAAAGGTCAGATCAAACAAAGATCAACAACCTTACTACCAAGATGCAAAAAGAATTGCTATGGACTTAAGCACACACAAGGATAAGATCATAGATCAACCATCTACTTAGTGCTTATCAAATAAAACCAATGAATGAGAAAGAATCAAAACACACACATGAAGTATATCATAAACTAAACCATCTAAAACTTCCATTGTTGCATAGATGATCGATTTTGAAGAAAAGTTTCTTCAATCGACTCTGATACCAATTGTTGATCCCATTTTTGAGCAACAATAGAAGAAATATAAAGTCCATATTTAAATATAGAGATAAGATATACATGAAGAACAATCATAAAGAAACTTATCTCATATTCATTGATGATTAAATATGGAGAGGAGAAATGTTGAAGAACACCACACTAAACATGAAACGACTCTCATAAGAAACTAGTCTATGTGTGTTTTTGTGTGCTTTCCATATTTCTCACTTCTTGAAATAAGACTATGGACACCTCTTATATAGGGCCATTTACACATTAGATATTTAAGATATCTAAAATCTAGACAATATCTAAAATATCTATATAAAATATCTAAGTAAATATCTATAAGAAAATATCTAAAACATTAAAATATCTTTATAAAACATTCATTTAATTAGGAGCTAATTAAAGCTAACAATCTCCCCCTAATGTTTTATAAAGAAAGCATCATCTTATAGTCTCCCATTTGCTTTCTTTAGAAACTTTGATGTTCCGTTCTTCAAGTCTTCAAAGCATCATGTGCTCCCCCTCAAATGTAGGCTCATCCACCGAGCTTTAAACGTGAATAACAGAGGATGGAGTGACATTTAAAATGTGACAAATGTAGCTTGACACCATGAAGAACCGTTGAGAGAACACCGTTCTTGAAAGCGGAAAGAGCATGAATTAAATGCAATGCTTTCGGTCCAGCACCTTACAGCAGACTTTGAAGCTGTTTTCGGCATATCAGCACACATAATTTGAGAAAACGCAAAACATCAAAGTCGTGCGTCTGTGAATTATCTTTCCAATGCAACTGGAATCGAGTAATTTGGAGCACCGAGTCAAAGGTTATGCGCATGTTTCTGAAGCAGCGCAAAGCTGACAGCAAGTAAACAAAAATCGGGCTCTGAGGTTGAGTCGCAGAGGTTCAGTCCACAGAGGCTCTGTCGGGTTTCACAGAGGTTCTGTGGTGAACAGTAACACAGAGGTTGGTCGCGTGCGGCAGAGGTTTGGTCGCCGCTCGGCAGAAGCTTAACAGAAGTGTTACACTTACTTTGACACTGATTTAGACCATTTTACCTCTGGAGTTTGCAAAAACTCAAAACACAAACAACTTTCATTAGTTTGTTATCTGTTCAGATCATCTTGAATCACCTCTTTTCGAGCTCGTACGACAAAGATATGGTTGATTTACCACAGTCGCGCAGATCTGTCCATCAGCTTTCCATCAGCACACTGTTGTCTACTTCAACGATGCATATGACCCTTATAAATTTCGAATCTCTGAATTCTCAAAACACGAAAGCTGTTCATCAATGAGTTTTGAATCCAGGGCCTTTTGAATCGCATCAATCGGTGTTTTAATGAGTGAGATATGATCAGTTTAATACAGCAGCGCAAATCTGTCATTAAATCTGATTTGATGTAAAAGATAAGACGATCTTCATATAATTTTTAAAACCGTGAGTGCAAATAATTCGATCTCTAATTGATCAAGTCAGAAAACTAATTAGAAGAACTCAAAGTTTTTAAAAAAACGTTTCAGATCAGACTTTGAACATGTAACAAAACATCAAATCTTTCTCAAACAACTTTCTCAAGACCCAAATGATTTTGTTATCCATATATAAATGTTTATGAGCAGCGGAAGACAAACAAAATCTGGATCAAAGATAGTCCAATCTTGAAAATAAAGGTCAGATCAAACAAAGATCAACAACCTTACTACCAAGATGCAAAAAGAATTGCTATGGACTTAAGCACACACAAGGATAAGATCATAGATCAACCATCTACTTAGTGCTTATCAAATAAAACCAATGAATGAGAAAGAATCAAAACACACACATGAAGTATATCATAAACTAAACCATCTAAAACTTCCATTGTTGCATAGATGATCGATTTTGAAGAAAAGTTTCTTCAATCGACTCTGATACCAATTGTTGATCCCATTTTTGAGCAACAATAGAAGAAATATAAAGTCCATATTTAAATATAGAGATAAGATATACATGAAGAACAATCATAAAGAAACTTATCTCATATTCATTGATGATTAAATATGGAGAGGAGAAATGTTGAAGAACACCACACTAAACATGAAACGACTCTCATAAGAAACTAGTCTATGTGTGTTTTTGTGTGCTTTCCATATTTCTCACTTCTTGAAATAAGACTATGGACACCTCTTATATAGGGCCATTTACACATTAGATATTTAAGATATCTAAAATCTAGACAATATCTAAAATATCTATATAAAATATCTAAGTAAATATCTATAAGAAAATATCTAAAACATTAAAATATCTTTATAAAACATTCATTTAATTAGGAGCTAAATAAAGCTAACAATCTCCCCCTAATGTTTTATAAAGAAAGCATCATCTTATAGTCTCCCCTTTGCTTTCTTTAGAAACTTTGATGTTCAGTTCTTCAAGTCTTCAAAGCATCATGTGCTCCCCCTCAAATGTAGGCTCATCCACCGAGCTTTAAACGTGAATAACAGAGGATGGAGTGACATTTAAAATGTGACAAATGTAGCTTGACACCATGAAGAACCGTTGAGAGAACACCGTTCTTGAAAGCGGAAAGAGCATGAATTAAATGCAATGCTTTCGGTCCAGCACCTTACAGCAGACTTTGAAGCTGTTTTCGGCATATCAGCACACATAATTTGAGAAAACGAAAAACATCAAAGTCGTGCGTCTGTGAATTATCTTTCCAATGCAACTGGAATCGAGTAATTTGGAGCACCGAGTCAAAGGTTATGCGCATGTTTCTGAAGCAGCGCAAAGCTGACAGCAAGTAAACAAAAATCGGGCTCTGAGGTTGAGTCGCAGAGGTTCAGTCCACAGAGGCTCTGTCGGGTTTCACAGAGGTTCTGTGGTGAACAGTAACACAGAGGTTGGTCGCGTGCGGCAGAGGTTTGGTCGCCGCTCGGCAGAAGCTTAACAGAAGTGTTACACTTACTTTGACACTGATTTAGACCATTTTACCTCTGGAGTTTGCAAAAACTCAAAACACAAACAACTTTCATTAGTTTGTTATCTGTTCAGATCATCTTGAATCACCTCTTTTCGAGCTCGTACGACAAAGATATGGTTGATTTACCACAGTCGCGCAGATCTGTCCATCAGCTTTCCATCAGCACACTGTTGTCTACTTCAACGATGCATATGACCCTTATAAATTTCGAATCTCTGAATTCTCAAAACACGAAAGCTGTTCATCAATGAGTTTTGAATCCAGGGCCTTTTGAATCGCATCAATCGGTGTTTTAATGAGTGAGATATGATCAGTTTAATACAGCAGCGCAAATCTGTCATTAAATCTGATTTGATGTAAAAGATAAGACGATCTTCATATAATTTTTAAAACCGTGAGTGCAAATAATTCGATCTCTAATTGATCAAGTCAGAAAACTAATTAGAAGAACTCAAAGTTTTTAAAAAAACGTTTCAGATCAGACTTTGAACATGTAACAAAACATCAAATCTTTCTCAAACAACTTTCTCAAGACCCAAATGATTTTGTTATCCATATATAAATGTTTATGAGCAGCGGAAGACAAACAAAATCTGGATCAAAGATAGTCCAATCTTGAAAATAAAGGTCAGATCAAACAAAGATCAACAACCTTACTACCAAGATGCAAAAAGAATTGCTATGGACTTAAGCACACACAAGGATAAGATCATAGATCAACCATCTACTTAGTGCTTATCAAATAAAACCAATGAATGAGAAAGAATCAAAACACACACATGAAGTATATCATAAACTAAACCATCTAAAACTTCCATTGTTGCATAGATGATCGATTTTGAAGAAAAGTTTCTTCAATCGACTCTGATACCAATTGTTGATCCCATTTTTGAGCAACAATAGAAGAAATATAAAGTCCATATTTAAATATAGAGATAAGATATACATGAAGAACAATCATAAAGAAACTTATCTCATATTCATTGATGATTAAATATGGAGAGGAGAAATGTTGAAGAACACCACACTAAACATGAAACGACTCTCATAAGAAACTAGTCTATGTGTGTTTTTGTGTGCTTTCCATATTTCTCACTTCTTGAAATAAGACTATGGACACCTCTTATATAGGGCCATTTACACATTAGATATTTAAGATATCTAAAATCTAGACAATATCTAAAATATCTATATAAAATATCTAAGTAAATATCTATAAGAAAATATCTAAAACATTAAAATATCTTTATAAAACATTCATTTAATTAGGAGCTAAATAAAGCTAACAATCTCCCCCTAATGTTTTATAAAGAAAGCATCATCTTATAGTCTCCCCTTTGCTTTCTTTAGAAACTTTGATGTTCAGTTCTTCAAGTCTTCAAAGCATCATGTGCTCCCCCTCAAATGTAGGCTCATCCACCGAGCTTTAAACGTGAATAACAGAGGATGGAGTGACATTTAAAATGTGACAAATGTAGCTTGACACCATGAAGAACCGTTGAGAGAACACCGTTCTTGAAAGCGGAAAGAGCATGAATTAAATGCAATGCTTTCGGTCCAGCACCTTACAGCAGACTTTGAAGCTGTTTTCGGCATATCAGCACACATAATTTGAGAAAACGCAAAACATCAAAGTCGTGCGTCTGTGAATTATCTTTCCAATGCAACTGGAATCGAGTAATTTGGAGCACCGAGTCAAAGGTTATGCGCATGTTTCTGAAGCAGCGCAAAGCTGACAGCAAGTAAACAAAAATCGGGCTCTGAGGTTGAGTCGCAGAGGTTCAGTCCACAGAGGCTCTGTCGGGTTTCACAGAGGTTCTGTGGTGAACAGTAACACAGAGGTTGGTCGCGTGCGGCAGAGGTTTGGTCGCCGCTCGGCAGAAGCTTAACAGAAGTGTTACACTTACTTTGACACTGATTTAGACCATTTTACCTCTGGAGTTTGCAAAAACTCAAAACACAAACAACTTTCATTAGTTTGTTATCTGTTCAGATCATCTTGAATCACCTCTTTTCGAGCTCGTACGACAAAGATATGGTTGATTTACCACAGTCGCGCAGATCTGTCCATCAGCTTTCCATCAGCACACTGTTGTCTACTTCAACGATGCATATGACCCTTATAAATTTCGAATCTCTGAATTCTCAAAACACGAAAGCTGTTCATCAATGAGTTTTGAATCCAGGGCCTTTTGAATCGCATCAATCGGTGTTTTAATGAGTGAGATATGATCAGTTTAATACAGCAGCGCAAATCTGTCATTAAATCTGATTTGATGTAAAAGATAAGACGATCTTCATATAATTTTTAAAACCGTGAGTGCAAATAATTCGATCTCTAATTGATCAAGTCAGAAAACTAATTAGAAGAACTCAAAGTTTTTAAAAAAACGTTTCAGATCAGACTTTGAACATGTAACAAAACATCAAATCTTTCTCAAACAACTTTCTCAAGACCCAAATGATTTTGTTATCCATATATAAATGTTTATGAGCAGCGGAAGACAAACAAAATCTGGATCAAAGATAGTCCAATCTTGAAAATAAAGGTCAGATCAAACAAAGATCAACAACCTTACTACCAAGATGCAAAAAGAATTGCTATGGACTTAAGCACACACAAGGATAAGATCATAGATCAACCATCTACTTAGTGCTTATCAAATAAAACCAATGAATGAGAAAGAATCAAAACACACACATGAAGTATATCATAAACTAAACCATCTAAAACTTCCATTGTTGCATAGATGATCGATTTTGAAGAAAAGTTTCTTCAATCGACTCTGATACCAATTGTTGATCCCATTTTTGAGCAACAATAGAAGAAATATAAAGTCCATATTTAAATATAGAGATAAGATATACATGAAGAACAATCATAAAGAAACTTATCTCATATTCATTGATGATTAAATATGGAGAGGAGAAATGTTGAAGAACACCACACTAAACATGAAACGACTCTCATAAGAAACTAGTCTATGTGTGTTTTTGTGTGCTTTCCATATTTCTCACTTCTTGAAATAAGACTATGGACACCTCTTATATAGGGCCATTTACACATTAGATATTTAAGATATCTAAAATCTAGACAATATCTAAAATATCTATATAAAATATCTAAGTAAATATCTATAAGAAAATATCTAAAATATCTAAAACATTAAAATATCTTTATAAAACATTCATTTAATTAGGAGCTAATTAAAGCTAACATACTTACAGGACTAGAGATGAAAAATACAAAAAGCTGAAAGAAAGGTATTCAAAGCTGAAAACCTTTAAGAAGAAAGGCAAAGGCCTTATGGCTGACTATGATTGGGTTGCCTCTGACGAAGAAGAATCATCTGACTCTGAAGATGATGATGAAGCCAATCTATATCTCATGGCCAAACTTGAAGATGAGGAAGAAAATTCTGACATTCCCTCTACTTCAACCTCTGCAATTCAGGTATCACCTTCCTTCTTTACCAATATTGCAAATATTGATGAAGCTGATAGTCTTCGAAAGATCGATCTCTTGACTAGACGTTTATATGAAGCCATGAATGGCAAAACTGTGGTTGAAAATCAAAACCTTGATCTCGTTGAACAACTTAAAAACTGTCACCTTCAAATAGAAAATCTTTCTAAAATTGAAGAAGATTTTAAAGATCAAGTTCACTTAAATCAGCTAGTCAAAATCGAGCGCGAAGAAGCTATCGCTGCATTAAAAGCTGAAAAAGCTACTGTTGATGGATGGTATAATTCCTCAACAAAGATCACTGAGATAATTAAGTCTCAGATTCCCCTGAGTGATAAACGTGGTCTTGGTTACAAAGTTGATACTCTAGAACCAACCACTGACTGTTCCATGCTTAAATTTGGAATGTTCGTATCCTCTATCCCTGACACTTTCTCATCTCAGTGTTCCTCTTCTAAACCGCCTATCCCTGAGGAAATCTCTACCTTAACTTCTAAAGGTAAAGAAAAAGTTATTTATCCAAAACCTACCTAGTCTTTAAAAACAAAGGTAAAAGAATTGCTTTTGACCAAAATCCTCAGAAGGGTACCTCTGTACCAAAGCTGAACGCTTCTAAAGCTTCAGTGACTTATCCCTCTGATTCAAAGAATAAGATCTCTGGATTTATTCAGCGATCTACTCCTAGAATCAAAGTGGAAATTATTGGTAAGAAATCCGAAGAACTGAATGTTCCTCCCATTTCAAAAGCCAATAGCTTACTTGGTGCTGGTCCTTCTAATTCAAAATCAAAAGCTCAGCATGCAAATGGTCCTAGAACTACTTTTAGTTATAGGAAATGTTATCATTGTGGACTTACCAATCATATTGCTAGTAAGTGCCCCACAGCCACCCAAGCTGAAAAGATAGCTAAGGTGAAGATCATTGCCCCCAAGGCAAAGAAGACCACTGAGGTTAAGAAATTAACCAAAGTGAAGACTGACAAAGCTGAATCTTCAAATGCTGCGAAGACTGCTGAACCTTCCACCTCCTCTTCTACCCCCACTGACAAGTGTGTACACATGGTTAAGTGGGTACCCAAGAAAAACTAATCTTCTTTTGTAATGCAGGTTAAGAAGGGTATCTGGTATCTCGATAGCGGATGCTCTAGACACATGACTGGAATGAAGAACCTGCTCACTGAGTACAAAGAAGAGAAGGGTCCCTCTGTAACTTTCGGTGGAAATGGAAAAGGACATACCCGAGGGTTTGGTGTACTCTCTAATGGTACAACAACCTTCAGAAGAGTCGCATATGTTGAAGGGTTGAAGCATAATCTTCTAAGCGTCAGTCAGCTTTGCGACAAGGATAACAAAGTAATCTTTACTAAGGAATCTTGCTTTGTCGCTGACAAAAAGGAGAAGATAGCTCTCAGCGGTTATCGGTTGGAAAATGTTTATGTAATAAACATGGACTCAACAACCACTGAGAACTCCTGTTTCTTCTCAAAAGCCTCATCTGATGTCAACTGGCTATGGCATAAGAGGCTCTCTCATCTCAACTTCAAGACACTGAACACTCTTTCTTCAAAAGAGTTAGTCACTGGTCTACCTCAGCACTCATACGCCAAAGAATCCTTATGTTCAGTGTGTGAGAAAGGAATGCAGACCAAAGCAAGCTTTAAGTCAAAGCAAGTTTCCTCAGTATCATCTCCTCTACAACTTCTCCATATGGATTTGTTTGGCCCTGTTAACAAACAATCCATCGCTGGAAAGAAATATACGTTGGTCATAGTTGATGAATTCTCTAGATATACATGGGTTATGTTTCTCTGTTCTAAGAGTGACACCCCTGAAGAACTCATCACGTTTTTTCGGAAGATGGAAACCCTGAACAACTTGACCGTTCGCTCAATAAGGAGTGATCATGGGACTGAATTCAAAAACAGTTCTCTTGATTCCTTCTTTGAGAGTAAGGGTATTTCTAACAACTTTTCTTTAGTGAGAACACCGCAACAAAACGGAGTCGCTGAAAGAAGAAATAGAACTATTATTGAAGCTGCACGTTCAATGCTCATCGATTCTCACCTGCCTACTCAGTTTTGGGCAGAAGCTATCAACACTGCTTGTTTTACGCAAAACAGGTCGCTGATAGTCAAAAGATTTAATAAATCAGCCTATGAACTTTTTCATGGGAGAAAGCCTTCAATTAGCTTTCTTCACATCTTTGGATGTCAGTGTTTCATACTGAACAACAGAGATTCCTTTGGAAAGTTTGATCCTAAGGCTGATGATGGAATCTTTCTTGGATATTCTTCAATCTCCAAAGCCTTCAGAGTCTTCAATCGAAGAAGACAAACTGTTGAAGAAACTATTCACGTCACTTTTGACGAATCCCGTTCAGCGAATTCTCGACCTTCTGCTGATACTGAAGAACTGAATCAATGGATGTTTTCACATCTTGGTGATTCAGAAGATATTCCCACTCCTCATACTCATACCATTGAAGATGATAGTCCTACTATCATCCCAAACATGCAGAATAATGAAGCTGAAACATCATGGGTCTCAGCTGTTCCTTTAAACACTATACATGCTTCTGAACCAAATGTATCAGACATTCCATCTACTTCTCAGCAATCAGTGAATGAGATGACACCTGCACCTACTCCTCTCTTGGCTGATATTCCAGAAGTTGCTGAAGCTTCATCTTCAGCTCCTCCAGTCCATTTTGAGTCAGCGACTTATGCTCCTGCTCAGCGATGGACTGTAAATCACCCAATTGATCAAATCCTTGGTGATCCAAACGCTGGTGTTCAGACTCGACGAAGTGCAGGTAATATTTGTTTATTTGTTAACTTTATTTCTCTGATTGAACCAAAGAAAATAGATGATGCCCTCAAAGATCCAAACTGGGTCAGCGCCATGCAAGAAGAGCTGACTGAATTCGAAAGAAACAAAGTTTGGAAACTTGTTCGAAGACCAACTGACAAGACAATGATAGGCTCTAAATGGTTCTATCGAAACAAGTTGGACGAACATGGAACCGTAACCCGCAACAAGGCTCGTCTTCTTGCTCAGGGATACAGACAAGAGGAAGGCATAGATTACGACGAAACATTTGCTCCAGTAGCAAGACTAGAATCTATTCGTCTATTCTTAGCATACGCTGTACACAAAGACTTCAAAGTATATCAGATGGATGTTAAGTCAGCGTTTCTAAATGGAAAGCTGAATGAAGAAGTCTATGTGGAACAACCTCCAGGATTCTCAGATCCTAAGCGTCCAGGTTATGTTTATAAACTGGATAAGGCACTTTATGGCTTAAAGCAAGCTCCACGTATATGGTATGAAACTCTATCGTCTTATCTCCTAATTGAAAATTTTGAGCGAGGTAAAATCGACAAAACTCTATTTTTCATAATAGTAAAAGGTCATATCATTCTTGTTCAGATATATGTTGATGACATTATATTTGGTTCTACTAACCCTGATCTTTGTACTCGTTTCGCTGATAGAATGAAAGAAGAGTATAAAATGAGTATGATGGGTGAGCTAACATATTTCCTTGGTCTTTAGATAAAGCAAAATGAAAAAGGAACTTTCATTAATCAGGGAAAGTATGTTAAAGATATGCTGAAGAAATTCGATTTAACTCAGAGTTCAACTATGAAAACCCCGATGGCACCACCGCTGACACTAAACAAGGATTCAAATGGAATACCTGTTAATGTCACGATGTACCGTGGGATGATCGGCTCTCTTTTGTATCTTACAGCTAGCCGACCCGATATTATGTACGCAACCTGTTTGTGTGCACGATATCAAGCTGAACCTATGGAATCTCATATGATCGTTGTAAAGCGAATCTTTCGTTACCTTAAGGGTACTGTGAACCTATGTCTTTGGTATCCCAAAGACTCAGGGTTTGATCTAATCGCCTATTCAGATAGTGATTTTGCAGGTTGCAAATTGGATAGGAAAAGCACCATAGGAGGCTGTCAGCTCCTAGGTGGAAAGCTGGTGAGTTGGACAAGTAAAAAGCAAAACTCTGTGTCCACCTCAACTGCTGAAGCTGAATATTTAGCTGCTGGAAGCTGTTGTTCTCAGGTCTTGTGGATGAGAAATCAACTACTAGACTATGACCTTCAGCTCTCGAAAATTCCAATCTATTGCGACAGCACAAGTGCCATGGCTATAGCCAACAATCCAGTGCTACACTCAAAGACAAAAAACATCGAAATCAGGTATCATTTTATCAGAGATCATGTGATGAATGGTGATATAGAACTTCATTTTATCCCAACTGACTATCAGTTAGTTGATCTGTTCACCAAACCTCTTGATGAGACAAGATTCAACTTTCTCATCAGCGAGCTTGGAATGTTGGACTTTGAAGAGTAAAATCTTCAGTGGTTCACATTTTTTCAGCGATAGGATAAAATCAACTTGTATAACACACTCTATCCTTTTCTCTCTGAACAAAATTGATTCGCTGATATCAAGGTATGTTTTCTCTCTTACTCGCTGACGTTCGCCTAGAACTCAAAGATTTCAAAACATCTTGCATCGCTGAATATCTCTTCCTTAACAGCGATACTTTGAAATTTCTTAAACCAACACTGATATTTCTATTCAGTGCTTCATATTTTCAAAAGTGTCCCTGAGCTTTCAAAACCTCAGACACATCCTAAAATATGAAAGGACAGTTGTGACGTCATCGCAACGGATAAGCCCTGGCATGTTCTTTTTCTGACACACGTTTGCACGTTTCGTTTACCTTCCAATCAAATGCAAACACGTGTCCGTGTCATGATGAAAATCTTTTCCCGCTAAATATTTTCTCTCTCTCTACTCTTTCTATATAAACCATTTTGGGTTTATATTTTTCTCTTTACGCGAAAAACTTCTCCTCCAAGCAAGAAAAATATTTATTGTTGCATTTTGAGCTCTCAAAATTTCCAGAAACTGTTCATCTTCTTCTTTGACGAACTAGGTTAATACTCTTATTATTTACCTACATTACTTGTTTATGATCTTATTCTTTGCTTTTAACAGATCAAACAAAAGAACTTTTATATAATGAAATCATTTTATGTTCATGATTTTATGAATACAACCTTCATGGTTGTTGTTCAAGTTTATATCAAAACTCGTAAACTTGTTCTTCATATGTTTTTCCAGAATTCCTTCTTCAAATGAAAACTGGAAAACACATAATCTCTACGTTTTGTAACTCTTTCTCAAAACAAGAAAAACCCTAATCTTTCTCAAAGGGATTTTTGGCTGAATGAAATGGACAAAATTCAAAAACATCTTATTGGAAAATATTTCCACATTAAGACTATTTGTTTTGTTGATCTTTGGTTGAACTGATTACAGAAATGGCTGCTCCTTCTACTGGTATTCCAACTGCTGAGAACACTCCTGCTGCTGAGGAACTTGAAATCATCAAGGCTCCTTAGGTCAAGTTCAAACTTGAGGATGTCTCTTTTACAAAATCAAACAACCTCCATGCGCTGTTCGATTTTACTCCGAAAAAACAAGTCAAACATCTAGACGATGCGGTGAATTTTCTGAAAACCTGTTGCCTCTCTACAGCCTTGACCATAACACCCCCTGCTCATCAGTTACTATTATCTCAATTCTGGTATACCGCCAGACACACTCAGCTACCATCATCCAAATACCCTACCAAACTACTTGATGTCATCCTCTGTGACACTGATTTTGGCACCATCAAAATCAACCCAGCTATCATTCGAAAAGCACTGAATCTCCCCGTTGCCACCAAAGATAAACAATTTGTTCCTTTTCCTGACCCCAAGAGACATGTTGATAGAGAAACACTCATTGCATTCTTTGATGCAATGAAGTACGTTTGGGATCAAGGGAGAGATGAAAAAGCCGAGAAGAAACTGACCGCAATCAAGAAGTCAAAGATGCCCAACGAGATGAACTTCATCTTCGCACACCTGATAAGCTGCATGACAGCGAAGAGTGGATCCTCTGATCAAGCTGCTCAACCTCAGCAAGCCATGGGCTATGCATTGTTGAAGGGTCTCCATGTTGACTGGGCCTCGATAATCTACGACGATCTTGCGCTCAGAGTAGATTTTGCTGATAGACCATCATGGGTTCCATACCCAAGATTCCTCAGCGCCATCTTCCAAACTGGCCTTAAGGATAACTACCCAAAACTAGGAGACCTGAAACTCTCTCAGGTTGGCCCCAAGGTGCTCGAATTCAAGCCCCTGCCAAACGAGGTACGTCTCTCTACTCTCTTATCTATTCTCAATCCTCCTTCTTCAACTTCTACGACTCAATCAGTGGAAATCCCCACCGCTGATACCCCAGCTGCAACCTCCACTCCTTCTAGAAAAAGGAAACACTCATCTTACCAACTTGGCTCCGAAAAGACCAAGAAAACCAAGGAGCAACCCCCAAAGCATTCCCATGCTAAAAACTCCTCAGCTCATCTTGAAGAGCTGATGGATAGTTCCGTGGTACGCTCTGCCACAGCTGAACAAGCCACCCCTTCCATCCCAGCTTCAGCGTCTCTAAACGCTGGAGTTATAAACTTGGAAATGAACCCACCTCCTTCAGCCTCTCTACAGACTGAAGTGATTTTCAGCGGATCCAACGCTGAACCCCGTACCCATCCAACCGTCTCATCCTCCATTCCTCTCACCTCTTCTTTGGTCACTCAATCTATTCCCCTATTCTCCTCAACAACCGTCATCCTCAGCGACACTACTGCTGAACATTTTCAGAGGATGATAGGACACACCACAGGACCTGCAGGTACTTCCAGTCGTCTAGGAAATATTGAAGACGACTACGAAACTTTTTCAGGACATCGAGGTTTCGACAACTTCGCCATCCCGCCTGCAGGTATACATAAATTCCCACACACTTCTATTTCTCAACCCCAAACTTCTGAGCTTTCCTCTGTTCATAAGTTGATAACTTTTTAGGTCCTAATTTGGGGGATATCAACACCTCCCTGACGGCCCTGGAAACAAAGATGGAGTCTTTCAACAATACTCTAACTGCCAACTCTTCAGCGGTTACAAACGCTGGAGAGAACTTGAAGACATTGACCACTGAGGTCGAAAAGAAAGCCTACAAAGCTGATCTGGAGAAGGTGGATGGTAGCATTGCTAAATTTTCTACCACCCTAGCTGAAAACTCAACCGCAACAACCACTCTCTCAATGAACTTCACCTCTCTATCCAATGAAGTCACATCATTGAAGACAGAGGTTGGTTCTCTTAAGGGTGAAGTTTCCACGATCAAGACTGAGGTCTCTGCGATCAAAGAGATTGTTCAAAAAGTGCTCGATGGCCTGAACACCCCAACTTCTCATTTCACTCAGGCCGGTCGAGATGATCTCAAAAAGACCAGTCCTGCTATTACTGGCCTAGAAGACAGAGTAGCAGCGATTGAAAACTGCATAGGAATTACTGGCCAAGAAGACAGTAATCCTATGGCTGCTGCTGCCGCTGAAAAGTCCGTTACCTCCCCCAACCATGATGTGGAAGAGGGGGAGAAGCCTAAAGAAGACCTTCCCCATAATGATGAGGGGGAGAAGAAAAATAAAGAAGACCTTCCCCATGCTGAGGGGGAGGGTATTGAAACAACTGCTGCTGGTACTTCTACTTCACGACCTCAGGGAGTTGAAAACCCTGAGGAAACCGAGAAACCTCCCTCTGAATCTGAGGGGGAGCAACTCGAAGAGCAGAACATTGAAGCTGCTGCTGATGTAACCTCACCCTACGCTGAAGAGGTTGAATCTGATGAAGACGAAGCTGAAGACGATGAAGTTGTCGACATCTCTGATGATGAACCATCTTCTTCTCCAAAGAATGATGATTATGACGATGATGATGATGACTCCTTTATCGTCAAGCCTGTTCAGAAGACTACAACTCTCAAAGGGATTTCGATAAACGAACCTTTAGGGGAGCGGACCAAGACAAAGCCTGCAGCGTCTGAAGCTGACAAAGGCAAAAACAAAGGCCTCGCTGAAGAAGACAATCTGACGATCTTGCTTCAAAAGCCAGTTTGTCAGGTACACTACCTTATACTCCCTTACACTGCATCCCTCCTCTATCCCTTCTCAATCTCAATCATTCTATCCTTAAAACCTCTATACACTTAACCACATTCTTTTCTCTATCTCTTTCTTCCCTAACTTTTCTTACTTAAACGATCGTTGTGTTTCAGCTAGTCCTCTCCCCTGTTTGAGGATCCCGCTGAAGCTCCTTCGGCTACACCAGGAATAATCCCAGCCACAAGAGCTGAAGAAATAATCCCAGTCTTAGATTTAAACACTGAGACTGGTGAACCTGAAGAACAGCTGCTCTCTCACAAAAACAGACCTTCCTTGGCTCCTCAAAAGCTAAGTGAAGAGGATCAAGAAAAGAGAGATGCAATGATCAAACAGCTTGAAGATCAGCGAATCATTCTTCCTCGTGACCAAATCCCTGCTCCCACAAAGTTCAGGATCTCAAGGAAAGAATACGAGGATCATCTAAGAGCTGAAAAATTACTCGCCGAAAAGAAGAAAGCTGAAGAAAAAGATAAGGCTCTCGCCATCCAGCTTGTCCAACAATCGGTGAAAGACCCCGCGTTGAAAAGAACTCCCATTGATGTCCAACGTCAGCTATGGGATGATGCCCAAAGGATCGTTGAAGAAAAGACGAAAGTATCTGATACGACTTTGAAATGGTGTAAAGAAATGCTGAACTATCGATCTCGACCATCCAAAATCATCAAAGTAACATCAGAGGAAGACTGTTCGTTGACGTTCCTGTTGTTGAAGTTGATGTATTCAGAGAAGACAAAACCAAGCAAACCTTCTATGCTGCTACTTTAGAGAAGTTTGGTTTCTCTGAATGGTTGGAAGTGAAATTAGCCATTCAGGGATCGCGCTCAAAGTTCAAGAGCCATGTCGAGAAGATCTTAAATACTCAGATCGACTTGGTTTCCTCTGCTCTGGATATTCCTCCTTCCACTCTTCTTCCTCCTCAACAAAGAAGAGTCTCTGCAAAGGAAAAGAAAGTCTCAGACTCAGGTCCTCCTATACGGACTAAAACAGGTATTGGTTTCTCTCGTGCTGAAGTTCTTGGCCCTGATGCTGATCTCTCAGCGCTTGACACCTCCCTACCATCTGGTGAAACTTTCATCCCTGGCAAAGTCGTAAGTGATCCCTATGGTATATTCTTTCTAGACTACCAAGGAAATCATCACTTTCAACGCATCTCTGAGCTTCCAATCACTCCCATCGAACAACTCAGAGATTTCATATACTGGTGTGAAGTCAGACGCGACATCAAGGCTCGTCACCTCAAGCCCCTGATCTTTGAAGAAGCAAAGAACAAAAAGGATCAAGGTGTCATTGTCCCTGACTGGATGATTCCCACATCAAAGACCCTCGATGAACTTCTCAACAAGGAAGAACCTTTTGACGGATAGGATCGCCTTGTAATTCTTTCTATCCTTATCTGTCTACATCTTTTGTACTTTGTAATTTTATTTGTTGTACTTGTAATTTTTCTACTTCCCTCTGTAATCTTTATGAAGTTTAAAGAAAATTTTCAGCGAATGTACTTTACTCCATCAGTACTGAAAAGATCCCAGAAAACAGTAAAAGAGACAAATATTTTATGAGTTCTTTTTATCCTTATGTTTTCATTAAATAGCAATTTTCTCTGTTGCTATGTCATAATCAAATAGGGGGAGATTGTTGATCCAAACCCTCAGTGATTTGATAATGACCCTCTCTTAAACACTTAGTAAAAATTGTAAGTAAACAATAGAGTTTCACTATCGCTGATAAGTACTAAGACTTTACAGTACCGCTGATAGGAACTCTCACTCTTTAGATTAGATATTCAGCGAACACAGTTCATCATCATATAGCTCTGAGCCTGTTCAGTCTATGAGATGATCCCTGATAAGTTAGTTGTTTACTTATGATCCCTGAAGACAAACAAGTCTACTCATGAACTGATGTGGATATCAGCGAAGCAAGACCTGTCCATTCAACGTGAAGTATCAAGTAGAAGACTTCAGCAATCGCTGAACTTTATCATTCGCTGATAAAGATCCGACTCAACGAAAGCTGATTATGAAGTCTCCCTGCATGTTACTATTGTCTTACCTCCCTTGCACGTCTCCGTACGAACTGTCAGAACGGACATCCCTTTTGTCTGTAATCGTACAACAACTCTGATTCTACACTGTGCACCATGCGGCTACTAAGGTTGTCTACAAAGGTCAATGACATGCAACCACTCAGCCGCTGCCACGTGTAAAGCCATACTGCAATGCATTAAATGCATGCAGTATATAAGAAGAACCTTACTTCAGTTTTGAAGTGTGCTCGGACCATCTTCTTATCTCTCTCTCTTATTGTTAAGTTATTATTCGTAATTTCTTTAACTCTTTCTAGTGCAAGAAACTTAGTGTTTCTCAAGACTTGTTTAGATTAGGTTTATCCTTAATCTTGTTCCGCAACAAGTTGTAAATTGTCTTGATTTATCAATAAACAATTTAGAAAAGTAAAAACGTGTGTTTGTATTCAACCCCCCCCCTTCTACAAACTTGTATAGCCCTTCGGGACCAACACAACTTATGGTCGAACGATTCCTACCGGAGGACTACGAGAAAATCTTGTACAATATGTACTTGGATTTCTCCCAAGGATCAAGGACCGTAGCCGAATACACCACTGATTTCATTCGCCTCTCCGAACGGAACGAAATCGGCGAAACCGAAGTGCAAAGAGTTGCACGATACATCAACGGCCTCAAAGGTTCGATACAAGACAAAATCGGACTTCAAACCGTTTGGACGGTAACAGAAGCATCAAGCTTTGCCATGTAGGCCCAACTTATGGAGAAAAACACTCGAACCTCATCCTATCGCCGATACACCACACCGACTCCCACCGAAGCCACTAGTTCTGCATATGATAAAGGAAAAGGTATCGAACCAAGTCCATCCGCCCGCGACACCAATCCACCACGAAACACTACCGGGTCCCAAGGCAAACCCGACACACCAAAGCCGTCCAACCCCTACGCCAAACCAACAGGATCTAAATGTTACCATTGTGGCCAACCGGGCCATAGATCCAATGAGTGTACCAACCGAAGAACAGTCGGTTTCATAGATGAACAAGGAAGCGAAGAGGAAGATTATTATAATGGAGTCGATTTTGCGGAAGAAGAGTCCGAAGAAAGAGTAAACATCGTACTCCAACGGGTCCTCCTCTCCCCAAAAGAGGAAGGCCAAAGAAAGAACCTTTTTTCGTACTTATTGCTCTATCAACAAAAAGGTTTGCAACCTAACTGTTGACAACGGAAGCTGCGAAAATCTTGTGTCCAAAAAGTTAGTGGACTACCTTAATCTACCAACCCAACCGCACGACGCACCATATTCCCTTGGGTGGGTAAAGAAGGGACCACAAGTTCACGTGACCCAAGCATGAAAAGTTCCCTTCGCCATAGGCAAATACTACAAGGAAGATGTCCTTTGCGACGTCCTCGATATGGATGCTTGCCACATCTTACTCGGCCGACCATGGCAATACGACAACAACGTTACCTATAAAGGGAGAGACAACGTGATGATATTCCGTTGGGGCGACCGTAAAATCGCCATGACACCCGTGGCTAGCTTTCACAAGGCCCCGGAAAAGAAAGGTGAGAACGTCATAATCATCACCTCCGACGAACAACTCCTTGAGAAGGACTTCACCCAACTCTTCTGTCCCATAGTCATAAAAGGCTTAATGAGCGCCGAAAAGGTCGACTAGGAAATCCCGGAAGAAATCAGCGAAATACTCAAAGGTCGACTAGGAAATCACTGATCTAATCTCCGACGAACTCCCACCAGAATTGCCACCTATGAGAGAAATCCAGGATCAAATAGATCTCATTCCGGGCGCGTGACACGGGGTTTTCATACCCCGAGAATCTTACCGCAAGTGTACGGGTCGAAGTCAAGTAATAGTACTTGAGAAAGTACGAGTATCGAATCACGGGGAACTAGGAACTAAGTATCACAATTACTATAAGCTCTATTAACTGAACAGTCAAATTAATAGATTGGTTTTAGACTACTTAATTGTACTAAATAAAATCAAATCAAACACAAGACAAACAGAACAACTTTGAAGACTTTGATAGAGAGAAAAGTTGAGGGTTGGAAATCCTCAGGTTATATACATGCAAACAATCGACTCAAAACAGTTACCAGTTAATCCCCTTAATGACTCCCAAATCTTTTGAGATCACCGTCGTTTTCTTTCGACCAACAACGGATTTTATTTTGAAAAGGATAAGTTCAATCTCTCGATCTCACTTATAGGTTCCAAAACACATTAAGTACTCTATTTATGTTAAATTGGCTAGATTTTATCTATCGATATCAACCTAACGGTTTAAATGGGACTAAAGCCTACTCGGTATATCTCTATCACCTTTCTGGCTTTAGGCATGCAATTTCTAATTCTAAATAGCAATCAATTCTCACGAACTTAATTACTAACAATAAATCAATTGTAAACTGGCCAAATTTACAAAGGCATTAAGAACAAAATCACATACTTCATTAAGTAAAGAAAACTGATAAACGTTCAAATCAATTCGTCACATGCTTATAAACTGAATTCATTCCAACCCCCAACACGAACCGGTTAGTTCATGTCGATGGTGGATTCAAACATAAGAGAAGAAGGTGCAAAAGTATATGTAAACATGATCAAATGTGAAAGATGAAATCGTGATAACAAGTGATGAAAACTCCCTCCTCTCGTGTTCGTCTCTACGTTCCGTGATGAATGTATCCGTGATCGGCTCTCTATCGTGGCTTCGACGACTCCGAAAAATCGCCCAAAGTCGCCCCGGAACTGCTCCCGATCGTCTGCCGTTAGTTCGATCTCGAATAATGACCTAAACCCCGGATAAAATAGCTGAAAATCGCGAAACAGTAACTTACGCGACTTGCCACGCGACTTGCAAGTCGCGGGCTAAGTCGCGCGTATGCTTTTTGCTGTGTGGGTCGATTTTTGGTTCGCGGGTCGGGTCTTGGTTCTGTCGCGGGTCATAGGCTTGGCTTTTGGGCTCCCGTTAGGCTTCATTTTGACTCGTTTTGGGCTCTTTTTAGCTTCTTTCTCGAGAAATGCCGCTTTTTAGCTAACCTGCATAGTTCACTAGATAAATCGTAAAATACACGCCTTTTCACTTGAATACAAGCCAATCTCGTTGGTTTGAGAACTGAAAATAACGCCAAAAAAGTGGCGTTATCAACAACCCCAAACCGAGCGTTGCTTGTCCCCAAGCAAATTAGCGATAAAATAGAATAAAAGCACACAGAGAATTTAGTAATGACTGCACAATTCCCAATCGGTATCAAGTGATGCATCGGTGATTTCCCATACCCGTGAATGTCTATCTCACTCTCGCCTCATTCTTATTTCGTTTGATCTATGACCTTCCATTGGGAGTTGAACTCGTGATTGTTCCGATTACGTTAAGGTTAGACTAAGTCCAAACATACTAGGGAAAACATTTCGCTTCGACCCTACCTCACGGGATACTCTCTTTGCACTCGAACCTAGGTTGTCGCTCGTGTTGTCATGTCTAAGGAAGTTATGTACAAGAATACGCAATAATTGTATGACAACTCTATTGAAGACGCACAACTGTCCAAAAGTTTGATCTCAGAAAGGAATCAAATAGCAAGACAGGGAAAATCAGTAAAGGCAGTCGTAAACCGTAATCACATTTTCCAAAAGATCATCCAGGTCTTTACACGGGTTGTAATGGGGCTAAGGTTAAGGCTAAGAAACGAAGGGTAAAAAGGATAAAAAATCCTCGGTGTGTCAATCTTTGGCAATTCCTGAACTCCCGTTGCTTCACATTTGCTTACTTGGCCCTTTTTGTCACTATTGGAGTCGCTTTGACTCTCTTATTTTGCAGCTCTAACTATTATCTAAATAACTGTATATATATATATATATTTTTTTTTTGTTTTTTTTTTGTTTTTTTGGGACTTCATTGGTCCTCTTTTCTACTTCTCGGGTTACATTGACCCATTTTATTATCACGACTGGCCTATTCTATTCTTTTCTGTTCTATCTCGAGTAGTTCATTACTGCTTCCGATTGACACACTTTCGGATAAGGGTTGGCTAAGGCTTTTGGCTAAAGGTTTAATGGTGGGTTTAGAAAGAATTAAGGTGCGTGTTTGGCTGCAAAGGGGGTTATTGGTACACACACAGAATGGTAAAAGGTAACGCTAGCTAAAAATGGTTTAACAAAAACTAGATGCCTGGAATCATATCTGAAGGTCCACATGATATAGTCTACTTTACCCTTATCTAATGTCCCGATGTTCGTCTTTGCTACTCAATGCAATAATGTAGCGAGATCGTTCTACATTCACGACAAGGAATTCGAAAAGTGTATAAGAATTACGTGTATGAATCCCTCGAAATGAAAAACGTCTTATTATGCTCAAAACTCACTATCGGGTGGTCTCCACTAATGTCCCTAGTTATGTCCTTTCCCGGTCCTTCCTTAACGGTCACGTCACTATCATAAGATTCTTCCCACAACGGTTGGTCTCAATCATTCAAAACAAAAATTTTAGCTATGTGATCTAGATACTCAGAAGTGTAGGAAATCTACGTGCATAAGCTTGGGCCCGATTGGGCAATCCCAAACCTTACCCACACATTGTCCCCAATGTGCAAGCAAAGTCGTAGGTGATGCGACTCAATCATTGTGCAGTTATTACAGTTATCAAAAGGACGGGCAAAGCATTACATAGCAAGCAAAAAGCAATCTCAACTTTCTAAAAATGGGCACCCCAAACCTAGGTCGTGGCCTAGGTTTGTCAAATAAAAGCCAACCCCAAACCTCGGTGAAACCGAGGTTTGCACAGGGTTTAAAGAATTGAGTGTGTAGATGTGAAAAAGATAAGGAACCCCAAACCTAAGTGGAACTTAGGTTTGTTGCCTCTCGTTTAACTAATACTGAAACAACATCATACACCACTCATTAACAAAAAGATTTAGAACATACCAGTTTTGCCCGGCCGGAGGATTCTTGACCGGTTGAGCATCAATCGGAGGAGACGGAGAGAACATGCAAAACAAAACAAGGAAAAACAAAGCACAAGACAAAATACTGGAAAAGAAACATACAAAGCAAGAAAGGAATAAAAACTGCACGAAAAACAAAACGAGGAAACAGGGACTTACGCGGTTTAGCCCGCGACTTGCAAGTCTCTTGGCAAACCGCGTAACCTACTGTTTCAGAAAACCAACAGAGGGTCCCGCGGCTTGCTGCGCGGTATACAAACCGCGTGTAAAGCCGCGTATGTCCCTGTTTCAAAATATTTTTGGCTTTTTTTGATTTTTCGATTTTTATGGCTTTTCGGAAATAAAAACACACGCAAAGTAAAAATAAAAGGAAACAAACCTTGGTGGGTTGCCTCCCACCCAGCGCCGTATTTAAAGTCGTGGCACGACTATGTGGGTTCAGCTCGGCTCAGTATCCGCAGAATTGTACCGTCCACACTTACGGTTTTTCGCGGACTTCTCTACTCCTTCCTCTCTTTCACCACTTCTTCTTTCGAGCAACTTGAACCTCACGTTCTCACCGCCAACTCTGAAGGTAATCTCTCCTTCCTCCATGTCTATTAATGCTCGACTCGTGGCCAGGAAGGACCTCCCCAAAATCAGCGGGACTTCCTCATCTTCATCTATGTCGATGACCACGAAATCTACCGGGAAGTAGAACTTACCAACTTTGATCAGCACGTCTTCAATCACCCCGTATGGATACCTTATTGATCTGTCCGCGAGCTTGAGTGTCATGTATGTTGGGCTCACCTCTCCCAATCCGAGTTTCCTGAAAACAGATAACGACATTAAATTAATACTCGCCCCTAAATCACATAACACTTTATTAAAACTAAGATCCCCAATTTGAATAGGAATTGAAAAACTCCCTGGGTCTTTGAGCTTATGGGGAAGCTTATTCTGGAAGATGGCACTACACTCTTCAGTGAGTGTAACTGTGGATTGATGATCGATCGCCCTCTTTTTGGAAAGGATCTCTTTCATGAATTTCATGTAAGAGGGCATTTGGGTGAGAGCATCTGCAAAAGGGATATTGATCGTTAGCTTTTTAAACACATCTATAAATTTTAAAAAATTGACCTCATCCTTATTTGCTTTCAGCCTGCTCGGGTAAGGTACTCTTGGTGCTGCCGGCTTGACCGATGGTGTCACTTCTTTCTCCTTCGGCTTCTCTTTCCTCATACGCTCTTCATCAGCCTCTAATGCATCCATGTCAATGATCTCCACATCATTCTCCGCTTCCTTTGCTGGCTCCTCATTCAGCTCCTTGCCATCTCTCAGATAGATGGCATTACAATTCTCTTGGTTCCTCTTTTCGGCCATGCTTGGAATGTGCCAGGTGGTCGGTTTTGTAGGGCCTCGGAGATCTGCCCTACTTGCCTCTCGAGGATCTTGATTGCAGCTGTATTCTGATCAGTTGCGGTTTTCACCGTGTTCACAGTGCTTGCTAGCTCTCCAACAGTGCTGTCCATTTTCGACATGAACTTCATCATCATCTCCTCCAGCCCCGGTTTCTTCTCTCCGGTTGGTCCTTCGTTTCTTTGATTAAAACCTAGAGGATGATAAGCATTATTAGCATTAGAAGAATTTGATAAGCATTATTAGCATTATAAGAAATGGATTCCTATTTAAACACCTTTGAGAATCGTAACCGACCCATATTGATACTGATAATAATATCTCATTAAATGAGATTGATTGTGGATTTAATGTTGGCAGTTACAAATGAGAAGGAAACGTTCCAGACGCTGGCGCCAGTCTCCGCGCCAGTCAACTGGCGCCAACATCAGCGCCGGCAAACATTCAAAAGCCTGGCGCCAGTCTTCGCGCAAGCCAACTGGCGCCAGCATCAGCGCCTGCAAACATTCCAGAGCCTGGCGCCAGTCACGGTGCCAGTCAACTGGCGCCAGCACACTGGCCCCGACGCCCAGTTCATAAAACCTCTACGTAACTTGCCACTCTTAACCGTCCAATAATCCCGGGTTCTAGTTAGCTTACACGAGTGTGCACTCCACACCTCCTAACTCATGTTATAGCTTAGTTACCAACCCCATTATTATCTTTGTGAATCCAATTACATAAAATGAACCGATGATTTCACTAAAATCACCAACATTCCTCCCCCATTTTAGTGCAATCCTTGATTCACAAAAAGAAATATACAATATAGGAACACAAACTCATGCATAAAAGAAAATATCTAGAAGATTGAATTTCCATATTAGTACATTACACATTTCAAATACTCGAGAATCCGGGTGTCCTATGGATTGAACCCTTCAACCCATTTGAGTACCAGAAGATAACATACACATGAATTTAAATAATTCTCTAAAGTTTAAACTTGACACTATACAGACCATGTGTCCTTATCTATTCGTGAGTGCATCAAAGCCAAGTCCAAGCTTCTTGAAGCGGCCACACTTCACACTCATATAGGTAGTTCCTTTCATCATGCACCTGCACATGCATTTTTACAAAAGAACGATTACCTCCTTCACTTGCAGTACCGAGCACATACCGTGGGATGATCATCTTGTGCTCCAATCCCTTAGAGTGAGCTTTCCCATTGAATTCAACTTCTAACGTAGTATTAGAAGGGAATTGGGTATCTCACCGTTAGAGATTTAGATAGACTTTAATCCCATCCCTATCACCGACTTGTGAACCAAGTCCTTAGCTAACCCCTTCGTCAAGTGGTCCGCTAGATTTTGTTGCGACCGAACAAATTCAACCAAAATCACCCCATTCGTGATTAGCTCACGAATCATGCTATGTCTAACACTAAGTGTCTAGACTTGCCATTATATACTATGCCCAACTCGGGTGAAGCGGTGTCACAACTCGAGTACTCAAAGGCTATTGGATGCTTGATGTACGCCATGACAAGCACTAGGCCGGATATTGCTTTTGCCATAGGAAAATTGAGTAGCTTTACTAGTAATCCTAGTATTCATCATTGGCAAGCGATAAGACGAGTATTCAAATACTTGAAGAAAACCATTGATTATGGTTTGTCATATGTCGGGTTTCCTTCGATATTGGAGGGATATTCAGATGCAAGTTGGATTACCAATTTGGAAGATCACTCTTCTACGAGTGGTTGGGTGTACTTGCTTGGGGGAGTTGCCATCTCATGGGCTTCCAAGAAGCAAACTTGCATCACGAGTTCGACTATGGAGTAGGAATTTGTGGCATTAGCCGCTGCCGGTAAAGAGGCGGAGTGGCTAAGGAATTTGGTCCATGAAATTCCGTTATGGACGAAACCAATATCACCCATTTCTATCCGTTGTGATAGTGCGGCTACTTTGGCTAAAGCTTATAGTCAAGCTTCACACTCGAATCCCATGGAGTACTCACCGGAGAACAATCAAAGCAATTAAATTTCTTTAATACTTTCTCAATGTAATGAGATTGCGTAATTGCAATCCCTTTGTTCTCACGCTTGATCCTTATTCCAAGGATCACCTCCGCCTCTCCCATTTCTTTCATGGAGAAACTCAACGACAAAAACTCTTTGGTTTTTCCAACTTGATTTTGGTCGGTGCCAAAGATCAACATGTCGTCAACGTATAAGCAAATGATTACACCGTTACCGGATGTGTCAAATTTGCTATATACACACTTGTCCGCTTGGTTTATCATAAAACCGTTGGACAAGATAACGTCATCAAATTTTTGATGCCATTGTTTGGGTGCTTGTTTCATTCCATACAATAATTTTACAAGTTTACACACCTTATGCTCCATCCCGGGCATAACAAAACCTTTCGGTTGTTTCATGTAAACTTCCTCCTCTAAGTCACCATTCAAGAATGCCGTTTTGACATCCATTTGGTGAATCACTAAATTGTGGATAGCTCCTAAGGCTATCAACAATCTAATCGTGGAGATCATTGCTACCGGGGCATAAGTATCAAAGTAATCGATGCCTTCCCGTTGCCTAAAGCCTTGGATTACTACTCGAGCTTTGAACTTGTCGATTGATCCATCCGCTTTCATCTTCCTTTTGAAGATCCACTTGCATCCCAAAGGTTTACAACCCGATGGCAAGTCCGATAATACCCAAGTATTATTCCCCATGATGGAGTCCATCTCATCATTTATTGCTTCTTTCCAGAAAGCAACATCTTGAGACTTCATAGCCTCATCAAACGATTTTGGATCCTACTCAATACTATAACAGTAAAGGAATTGAGATCCAACCTCATCTCTTGATCCCTCTACCAAGTATACTTGGAAATCGGAGATTCAGTTGGAACAATTGCTTGTTCTTCAACCTCGCTAGTTCCACTAGTACTTGGAACTATGTCCTTCGGCCTCGGTATTGAAGAGAATCTAGTCTCATCAAATAATGCATCTCTCGATTCTATAACGGTGTGAACCGCTATAGAATCATTAGGTTCAATAACATAGAACCTATAGGCTTTGGAATGCTCGGCATATCCAACAAAGATGCAGTCAATACATTTCTCACCCAAAGTTTTCCTTTTGGGTTCGGGTAGTCGAACCACCGCCCGACAACCCCAAACTCGAATATAGTTCAAGTTAGGCCTTTTCTTGAACCAAAGTTCATACGGGGTAATCTTATTCCTTTTATTGGGAACTCGATTCAGCAAGTAACAAGCCGTTAACATGGCTTCACCCCAAAATCCATCACTCAATCCCGAGTAGGATAACATAGAGTTCACCATTTCTTTGAGAACTCTATTTTTCCTTTCCGCCACACCATTTTGTTTAGGTGTATAAGGCGTCGTAGTCTCATGAATGATTCCTACGGATTGGAAAAACATGGGGTCGTAATACTCCCCACCACGATCGGTGCGTAAACATTTTATAAAGCAATTCATTTGCAAATCAACCTCCGTTTTATAAATTTTAAATTTGACCAACGCTTCATCTTTTGAATGTAACAAAAATACATAGCAAAACCGTGAAGCGTCGTCAATAAAAGTGACAACATACTTTTTATTACCCAAAGACGGAGTTGAATGCAAATCACAAAGATCACTATGAATTAACTCAAGCACCGACGAGTCCCTTTTCACGTTAGGAAAAGGTTGCCTAGTGATCTTTGTTAACATGCAAGTTTTACATTTTCCGGTTTTAATATCAAAAGCCGGAATAAGACCGTCTTTTAACATTTCAACCATACGTTTAAAATTCACATGACCAAGCCTTGCATGCCATAAATTAGAATCAACACAATTGCCATTTGCAACAAAAACAGAATTTGAAACAAAATTCTTTTTATTCAAATTTAACATAAACATATTATTCAACATATAACCGAATCCTACAAAAGAGCCACCTTTTGACAAGATAAACTTGTCGGACTCATAAACTTGCCTATATCCTAACTTATTCAAGATACTACCGGAAACCAAATTCTTTCGAATTTGTGGTACAAACAAAACGTCTAAAAGTTCAATTATTTTGCCAAAACTAAGCTCTAGCCTAACTAAGCTACGTCCAAGAATAGGAGCACTCGACTCGTTCCCCATGTGTAGCATGGATCCGTCTTCAACCGGTTCCAAAGAGGTGAACCAACGACGATCCTTGCACACATGACTCGTAGCACCCGAGTCGATCCACAAAGCTACATCATCATCCTGCACGTAAAATGGTTCGGATATTAGTGGTACATAATTCAAATTCGAATTAAAACCAAAGTCAATAAACTGAATTTGCCGTGGGTTTTGATCCTTGGATCCTTGCCCACCACCACTTGTGCTTGCTCCATTCTTATTCTTGACAACCCGACAATCCCGCTTGAGATGGCCGGTCATACCACAGGTCCAACAGATTAATTTACCTTTTTTATTGGGCCCTTTCTTGGCTTCATTGAACTTCCGTTTTCCCTTGAAGTTGTTGGATTTTCCCTCTTTAACCATGTTTACCGAAGGGGCAGAAACCTCTTTTATATTAGGTTTCTCAGCCTCTTGTGCCCGAAGAGATTCCTCTATGCGCAAGTGACTACCGAGTTGCATAAGGGACAACTCTTCCTTCTTGTGTTTCAACATATGCTTGAAGTCTTTCCAAGAGGGGGGAAATTTATCAATAATGCTCGATACAGAGATGGATTCGTCCATCTTCATATTATGTTGAGCATATTGGCCGAGAATGCGAAGGAGCTCATTATATTGCTCCATCACAGGCCTTGAGTCCACCATCTTGTAATTGGTAAAATTACTAACGAGGAACTTCTTACTAGAAGCATCATCCGCCATGTATTTGGACTCAAGAGAGTCCCATAGCTCTTTGGCAGATTCAACATTTTGATAAATGTCAAAGAGGGAGCCACACATACCGTTTAAGACGTAGCCACGACAGATGTAGTCGTCGTTCTCCCATTTACCGCGACGCCGGGTCATCTCCAACGTCTTGTTTTCCATCACCTCCGGAATCGGGGTGCTTAGCACGTACACGACCTTCAAAATTTTCAACAAGAAGTGCATCTTCTTCTGCCATCTTCGGAAATCAACGCCTTTGAACTTCTCAAGTTTGGTGAACTTGGTCGTCATATCTCTCACGGACTGATCACTCACCATCTCTCTCACGATAAAGAAATATCACTTAAGATTGTTGGGGATATTTCAGAAATCGATGGAGCAATAGAGTGATGATTACTTGGATAAAGAACGTGAGATTGCGTGAGACCACGCTTTCCTTAAGTGATATTTCGACCCTATTCTGCCCGGGTATCACGAATTTCACTCGAGGATAATCTCAATTCTCGGTTATCGATTTAGGCAGAAATCGATTTCTATTTAAACACCTTTGAGAATCGTAACCGACCCATATTGATACTGATAATAATATCTCATTAAATGAGATTGATTGTGGACTTAATGTTGGCAGTTACAAATGAGAAGGAAACATTCTAGACGCTGGCACCAGTCTCCGCGCCAGCCAACTGGCGCCAGCATCAGCGCCGGCAAATATTCTAGAGCCTGGCGCTAGTCACGGTGCCAGTCAACTGGCGCCTGGCCCCGACGCCCAATTCATAAAACCTCTTTGTAACTTGCCACTCTTAACCGTCCAACAATCCCGGGTTCTAGTTAGCTTACACGATTGTGCACTCCACACCTCCTGACTCATGTTATAGCTTAGCTACCAACCCCATTATTATCTTTGTGAATCCAATTACATAAAATGAACCGATGATTTCACTAAAATCACCAACAGAGAATCCTTGGGTAATCTGTCACTGATTTGCATTACCCACAAAAAATTTACCCACCAACTTTTGTGACAGTTTTGTGACGAATCATACTTTAGCGACAGATTTCTCAGGAAATAGTTCGTAGGTAAAAGTCTTTCGTTTAGTAGTGAGCATAAAGGTGGATTGATGAGTAGAATTAAATTTAAACGGGGTGTTTTCTACGTCTTTATCATCTATGAATACAACTACAAAGATCCATGAATTTAGCAACTTTTCCTTCACGGTTCACACGTTGTAAAAATTAAGCATAGTTTTAAAGGGCTCAAGCTCAAAGTTTAGTAACTAGTTTTATAGTTATAAAATGTATCCTCAAGATTTACGTAATCGGTTGGACTAAGCTAATTAAGATGGTTACGATTAAACCTATTCTTGCAATTAATTCAAGGGTCAATTTTTTATTTTAACATGCGTTTTCTCTAAAGGAAAGTATGGAGACGATGATGTCTTAAATAATGAGAGTAGGATCATAAGAAAGTGGATTCATATAAACAAGTTGTCATAATGTTTGAGAATAAATTCACATTTATTTATACAAACTATTACAAGCTCCAAACAGTTACAAACAAATTAATAAGGAAAAAAAAACATGAAAGTCACTCAAATTACCGAACATACTCTCTCTACAACAAAAAAAGAGCATAGAAATGGAGATACTGACGGGCGTCGAGACCGTCAAATAATAAGTATTTCTAACTATCCCAAATCACAATTTAAATTGTAATAGTGGTAAGTCAGGTCGAATCCACATGGATTGGTTGTGACAATTATTTTACTTCTACACGTTACGTTAAAAAAGGGGGGGGGGGTTGGATTTGATTAACTAAACTAAAAATGCGACGAAAATTAATTATAAACAATGAAATAAAACCCAACATTAGTTTAATTTCGATTAAGATGATGACACTTATCATTGATTCCAAAAACGTAAACATAAAGAACGAACCCAAGTTGATTATAGTCGTTAACAAGCTCTAACGACCTTTATTTTTTCATAATTTACACCGGTTAAAATAAACTCTTCAACCGGATCTTAATCACAAATAAGAAATTAAATAAGCTCTTAATTTCTTTAGAAGTGATTAGCTTTATCGAACTAGAAAAATACCAACTCAAAGCAATAAGCTCACAAGCTCGGCTTATTATAGCCTTGATTGCAAGATTTCAAAACTCAAATTGAAAACCTTATTGAATTCAAAGAGTTCCATTGTTACTCCATCAAAACCAAAAGACAATTACGTATCTAATATTTTGACAAACAATCTTTTATAAGAGATTCAAGTAATTGATCAAGTTAATTGAAAACACATACGAAATTGACATTAAAAATGGAAATCAAGCAAATAGATTTGTCTCAAATGTTAACAATGGAATCTCAAAGTGCAACCATCAAAATCTAATCAAACTAGTGTTGGAATTAAAACTAGGGCTACAACTACAAAAAGAATTTACCAAAGGCTAAGTGAAATTGATGAAGAATGCTCCTAGTTGCTCCTGCGTTTTTGCTCTCCAATTCCAGAAATCGACCCCCTCAAACGACGGTATTTTCCCTCTCTTAAACCCTCCAATCCAGGAACCGCCAAAAGCTCACACGATCTGATTTTTGGGACGCGTGGTTTGGGCCGCAGGATGAGGTCGCGCAAGAGGCCGCATAAGCCTCTGTTGATCGATGTTGCTGCTGCTGCTGTCCGTTCTTCCCCCAAAGACGATAGAGATATGGCTACGTTTTCAGTCTGGGCTGCAGTAGGCTGGAATGGGCCTGGGCTCTTTCTTTTCTTTTCTTCCTCTTTGTTGCTAGCCCACGAGACCACATATTGTAATCTCCTTTTTTTTCTTTTTGCACTCTGCCACACAAAACAAATATAGGAACTAAAGTAAATATACAATTTTCTTTTCATTAATTATAAACACACACACACACACACACATAACTTAATTATAAAAACTATTATATTTTTTTTCACTTTTTTTATTTACAAATAACAAAATAGTAAAACATAGTTTAATAGGGGTATTTTAGTCATCTCATTGACGCCAATTTTAGGGAATATTTGACGTAAAAATATATAAAAATCGCACTTATCAGATACAACCAACAATTTGCGACGAAAGCATAGTGGTGATTCTCATACAATTGACACTATAACGAACCCCTAACAAGTTAACGTGGTTTGTTCTCTTGAAATGACATATGAGTACTACCTGAGTAAGATTCCCATTCATTACTACTGTATGGGATCAATGGGACACTATAAAGATCAGATTGTTCAACTTCTTGGATTAAACTTCTTCGAGAGTCTTCATGTGTATGCTGTTGAATCCAAGGATGAGTTCTGAAATTCCTCAAGCCCTCTAGCTCCATTGCAACCTCTTTCATGGTAGGTCTATCATCGCCTTCTAACTTAAGGCATCTCTTTACCAACTCACCTAGTGCTTGTAACTGCTCTAGAGTCCCTTCACGTAGTACTCGTGGTTCAACAATTTCATACAGGCGGTTTTCCTTCATCGGCTTGACAAAGTATGTAGCTAAATTCTTATTTTCATTGGTTCTATCTGCACACAAGGGTTTTTGACCGGTTATGAGTTCTGCAAGGACCACTCCGAAACTATATACATCACTCTTGTCAGTCAGTTAGCTTGTGTTGAAGTATTGAGGATCCAAATATCCAAGTGTGCCTTGAACAAGAGTGGTGACTTGATCGTGATCCAATGGGATCAACCTTGAAGCACCAAAATCGGAAATTTTGTAGTGTAGTTATCATCTAATAATATATTGGTAGACTTGACATCTCTGTGTATGATAGGCAAAGTAGCTTGTGAATGAAGGTATCCAAGTGCACTCGCAGTTTCAGCAGCAATTCTCAACCGATTCTCCCATGATAACCAACTCATTCCACCCGATCTATGATGAATGTGATAGAACAACGTGTTATTGGAGATACACTCATAAACTAGTACTGGGACCTCCTCTTCTAAACAACAGCCTAAAAGCTTAACCACATTTCGATGTATGACTTGTGTAAGGATTAAAACTTCATTGACGAATTGCTCTGTTTGTGTCTCATCGACTACTTTAGACTTCTTTATTGCAACAATCTGTTTGTCAGGCAAAATTCCTTTATATACTACACCATAACCACAGGGTCGGTCCTGAGTTTTCGGATGCCCATGGCGAAACAAAAAAAAAGATGCCACTTTATTACGCAAATGAAAAACAACTTAAAGCAATTTGGAACCTAGTCATGCTAGGCGGCTCATCCCCACACCGGATCTTTATTATATAAAACAAAAATGATATGAGGTATGAGGGGAGGGGGGACACCAATCTCGTTATTTAACACCCATTTCTACCCACCAAAACACACTTTTTCTATCTTGATCTACTCAACAATTTATTCATTGTTCTTCCGAAACTTCCTTACATTCAGGTTCTGTATGATTTCTCAGATTAAATTTCTTGTCTTTTTTATAACAGTGTTTTGAAAAAAGGGTTCTTGATTTTGAGCTCTGTGTATTTGTGAAAACTAAATATTTTGGGTACTTTCTGATCAGGGTTTCTTTCTTTCTTTGCTTATTATATAGTTTGATTACAAATTTTATCTCTAAACCAAGGCATCTCCAAATTTTGGCATAAGTATATTACCAAATTTGACTTACCATTGTTTGACACCAAGATAGTCAATGATCAAGAAAAAATATTTGAAATAAAAGAACAATCTATCTAAACTCTAAATAATAAGTAAATGATCAAGAAGCAAATAATTGAAATAAACCTAATTAGCTAATCTAAGGTGTCGTTTGTTTTTTAAGAGGTCTGAAGTCTGAAATCTTATTTCAATTCTGATTTATAAGAGGTGGTGATGAAGTCTGAAATCCGAATCATAAGATTGTTTGTTTTTGTAACGTTAAGTCTGAATCTGAATTAAATTAAACTACCATATATTTATTATTAATAAACTTAAAAGAAAATAAAAATTAGAAGCCCAAATCAAAAAGGCCAAAATGCCATAATAACTCAAAATAGGCCTTCAAAACCCTAAAATGCCTAGTATAAATTCACCAACAGTTGCCAGGGTTTCTTGTTTTTTTCATTTTCTTAACAGCCTCCAGCCTCCCTCCCTGCTTCATCTTCCCCTACGAACCTCCAGTTTAGAGAGAAAGAGGGAGAAACAACAATGGCGGATTTACGTGGCACCATGAGAGCCCACACGGATTGGGTCACCGCAAATCGACAACTCCGACATGATGTGTGGCACCAGGACGTTGTCCTCTCCTCCGACGGCCATGTTTCTTTATCTGGTTCATGGGACAGCGAGCTCCGTCTATGGGATCTCAACGCCGGAACAGCCGCCCGGAGATTCGCCGGTCACACCAAGGACGTTCTCTTCGTCGCATTCTCCACCGACAATCTTCGGTTTGGAATACCGGCGACGAAATGGAACGATGGAGAAGTGGCGTTTGAGGCGGATGGAGAAGTTAGGATTTCAGAGGTTTTAAGAGTGAGGTTTACCTCTTGTGAAATAAGAGGATTTCAGAGGTTTTCAGCTCTTTTTTTAAAAGAAAAAACAAACGGTCTTAAAGACCAATCATCTGACCGAATCAGATTTAAGGGTTTTTCATACTTTCTTTAAAAAAAAACAGCCCTAAGTGGTAAACAAATAAACATAACCTAAACAAGTAAACAATAAACAAATAATCAAATAAACCTAACCTAACAATCAAATAATCAAATATATTATAAACCTAACATTAGAGGGAGATAGTCGAGACCTCAGACTTGTGCCGAACAACCGATGTGTATTTGATTCTTTGACAACGAGACTCAGATAGCAAGAGACAGAGGCGAGAGCAAAGACTATTTGATCAATTGATTGTTAAGCGTCGTTCATGAACAACATTGGGCGGTAAAGGTTAAGAAAATGAACCTACCCTTTAGCATATGGGTTTAAAAATTTGATGCTCATTAGTCATTTAGGGCAGCAATCACACATTCGATTTAGGGCAGAAGCAATTCAATGACTTCTTCTTCTCACTTCTGATTTAGGGCAGCAACGTGTTCGATCGTTTAGCCTTCCGATTTAGGGCAACAACGAACGACCCAACGCACGAGAGAGAGAACGACCCAACGAGAGAGTGGTGAGTTCGATTTCTCACAGAGTTCGATGTATTCAATTTCAATTTCAATTGCACGCTCCTTCGTAAGGGCATCGACAATGGTAAATCTTTTAAGAAAGACTTGAAAAAAATAAAAATATATAAAAAATAGGTTGGTCCCACCAACATATACTTTCTCTCTCTTTTGGCTCTCACATTCATTTTTTCAAAGGCTTGAGGAACATCAAGTCTTTGATAAGTTAAGTCATCTTCATGTCTTTGTCTCCAATGGTCAACTCATCTTCAAGTCCTTTTCAAGCCATCTTCAAATACCATTAAAGATGCTCTAAGATTGTTTGGATTGCCGGCTGTAATCATAAAATTCAAACGGTAAAAAGTCTTGGACCAAAAAATTGAACATATATATATAATTATATATATATATATATAAAGGCCCTAAAAATTTATGATGCCCCTAGTGGACCTGATGCCCATGGCCCAAGCCACATTTGCCATGGGCCAGGGCCGGGCCTGCATAACCACCTCGGCCGATGATTCGCTCCTCAGAGTAATTATTTGTTGCTTTCCGAAGTTGTTCGGTGCTAAAGATAGTCGCTGCATCGCTAGTCCCTGGTGCGTTGAGCTTTTGTTTCAAAAACACACCCCCATTTTGCTCAAAGAACATTTATCGTAGCTTGGTTAGTTTCCTTTTCCTTATGCCAAAACAAATTCCAGCTACTCCAGACAGTAATGCCAGCAAGCCAAATACCAGAGCTACATGTGAAAATAAGAGGGAAAATTCTTCAATTAGTAACATAAGCGCCAGAATGCAAAAGAACCTGGTTTTTTAAAGAGAAAATGTTATAACTTATCATATAAAGACGAATTCAGTAATATTGGTGGTGTATATATATATATATATACATACATATATATATATATATATAAATATATATATATATATATATATAGAGAGCCATTAAAGTTATATATGCTTGTGTTCTCGAGTGAAGGTGAAGAACAAATGGTGGAGTGAATGAGCAAGTAGTAGTCAGGAGGTCGTAGTTTATATATAGAAAAAAATAGAGATTATGAATAGTGTTTCTCTATATTTAGAGAGTTACTATTCATTTATCTATTATAGAGAGTAAAATAGAGGGTTCATTGGATATGTTTTAGAGAGTAAAATAGAGGGTTCATTGGAGATGTTTTAGAGAGTAAAATAGAGGGTTCATTGGAGACGGTCTTAACAACTAAAACAGCATCGGGTTGGAAATCTCCATGGTTACATCCACTGGTGCAGAGCTAGGTGAAATGACCGAATTAAGTCATGCCTAAATTGATTGAGAAAATTAACTGCAGATTCTTTCGCAATGCAGAGAAGCTGTTGTGAATGTTAGATTTGGAGAGTCGATTGATAGAGAGACACACGAGATGGCTGAATCGACCGTTTTCATATATTGAGAGAGAGTTTACAAGTGAAGTGTCTAAACTAATAATGAAACCCTAAGAGACTATTTATACAAAGAGAAGTTACACATAATTACAGAACGGACCCTGAACTATACATATTGACATTAATACTCTAACATCCCCCCTCAAACTCAAGTAGGGGAAGAATGAGATAAATTGAGTTTGGAAACAAGAGCCCGAAAATGCCCTAGCTTTGGTGAAGATATATGCAGTCTGATCAATGGTGGAGATTGAAAAAAGTTTAACCGTCTTGCGAAGAACATGTTGACGAGTGAAATGACGGTCAATCTCGATGTGCTTTGTACGCTCATGAAAGACATCATTGTGAGGAATCTGAATAGCACTAGTGTTGTCACACCATAATGGTGTTGGGGAAAATTGATGAGTGCCCATATCAGATAGTAGCCTGCGTAGCCATACAAGTTCCTGAGTAGTGTCAGCTAAGGCTCTATATTCCGCTTCAGTGCTGGAGCGAGCTGTCAGTGATTGTTTCTTGCTGTGCCAGGAGATAAGAGAGTCTCCAAGAAAGAAACAATAGCCGGTAGTTGAACGACGATCGGTTATGTCACCATCCCAGTCAGCATCTGAGAAGGCACAAAGCTGTAAGGATGAAGTGGATGAGAAGTGAAGTCCATGGAACATTATCCCTTTGAGGTACCGAAGTATACGAAGAACAGCGGCATAGTGGTCTGAGCACGGGGCAGCCATGAATTGGCTAACTATATGAACTGCATAGGCAAGATCTGGTCTAGTAACAGTCAGGTAGACCAGAGATCCAACAGGTTGACGGTACCGTGTGGGGTCTTTCAGCGGGGTACCGGCATTCGGAGCAAGGTGCAGATTTTGCTCAATGGGTGTAGATGCAACTTTGTTGTCCGTGATCCCAGTTTTGGACAACAGATCTGAAATATACTTGGCTTGACAGAGATAGATGCCGGAGGAGTCTGATAGAACTTCAAGTCCAGGAAAGTAGTGTAGTTTGCCAAGGTCTTTCATCTCAAAACTTGAGCTGAGAGATTGTTTGAGATGATTGATACCTATAGAGTCACTGCCGGTGATGATCATGTCATCAACATACAACAGAAGTAAGATAGTACCTGCAGCAGTAGTCCGAGTAAACAGGCCAGAATCATAGTTACTTGGAGAAAAGCCCAATGAGATGACAGTGTTGCTAAACTTTTCTAACCAAGCACGAGGAGCTTGTTTGAGGCCTTAGAGGGCTTTTCGAAGTCGACATACATGTCCCTGACGGGAGGTCATACCTGGAGGGAGTCTCATGTAGACTTCCTCTTCGAGATCGCCATTCAGAAAGGCATTCTTGACATCCATCTGATAGAGTGGCCACTTCTTGGTGGCAGCTATGGCGAGAAGGCTACGAACTGATATGACACGAGCCACAGGAGTAAACGTTTCCTCGTAGTCAATGCCATATTCTTGATTGAAGCCTTTTGCCATAAGGCGTGCTTTGTATCGATCAATGGATCCATCAGACTTGGTTTTTATTTTGAAGACCCATTTGCAACCAATGGGTGTCTTTTTTCCGGTGGGAGAGGAACAAACTCCCATGTATTGGCTTTGTCAAGTGCCTGAAGTTCCTCTGTCATAGCTTGCTTCCAAACAGGGTTAGGCTCGGCTTCCTTGAAGGAAGTTGGTTCATGGGTGGACAGTAAAGTGGCATAACAATGATAATCACGAAGGTGAGAAGGAACTTGTCTTACCCGAGCGGAGCGTCGTGCTTCATCTTGTGGTTGAGAGGAGCTAGGATCCATAGACTCGGCAGATGGCTCAGAAGTAGTACTTGGAGTTGGTGCAGATGATTGATCGTGATCAAATGGCACAGATGGGTCAGGTGAAGGTTCAGAAGGAACATATAAAGGTTCCGGTTGAGAAGAAGAAGAAGGAGGTGGGACAGATGGTACAAAATAAGACTCAGATGGAGGGGAGTTGGAAGGAGGTGGGACAAAAGGTGAGGTCAGCATGGAATCTAATTGGAGGGAGTCCAAAGAGATAGAGTTATCAGTAAAGAAGGAAGTGGAATGATTGGGTATGTCTTGAAATTTGGACACTGTTGAGAAGGGAAGATGTTCCCAGAATGTGACATGACGGAATATACGTAGTCTCTTAGAGACTGGATCCCAACAACGATAACCTTTGTGTTCAATACCATAGCCAAGAAAGCAGCATAATCTTGAACGAGGTTCAAGTTTGGTGTGTTCATGAGGTTGCAACTGAACAAAGCAGGCACAACCCCATACTTTTAGGAGGTCATATGCAGGGGAGACCCCATGAAGCACTTCATAGGGAGACTTTTGATTGAGGATGGGAGTCGGGTGACGGTTGATGGTGTAGACAGCCGTGAAGGCAGCTTCGCCCCAAAAACGTTCTGGACACTTGGCTGAGATTAAAAGAGTACGAACAGTATCGAGGATGTGGCGATGTTTACGTTCAGCACGTCCATTTTGTGGAGAGGTGCCTGGACAGGAGTACTGAGAAAGAGTACCCTGAGATCGAAGGAAAGAGAGGAGAGAAGATTCTTTGTATTCCATAGCATTATTTGCTCGAAGAATCTTTATAGGCTTGGAAAACTGGGTCAGGATCATACGGGCGAAGGTGATGTAGATTTGAGGTAGTTCGGAGCGATGTTTCATGAGATATATCCATGTAAAACGTGTGTGATCATCGATAAAGATAACGAAGTATCGATAACCACCCATAGATGGATGTGGTGCTGGTCCCCAAACATCATAGTGAATGAGGTCAAAAGGGGAAGTAGAATTAAATTCATTTAGTTGAAAAGGTAAGGCATGATGTTTGCCAAGTTGACAGGATAAGCAAGAAACGTTTTCAGAAGAGGTGTTGCCTAACAGTCCTGAACTAGCTAACAGTTTTAGCCTAGCTAGAGATAGATGTCCTAGGCGTTTATGCCATAATTCAAAGGAAGGGGTACTGGAAACAGAGGCAACATGATTTAAGGATTGTAAGGGGAGACGGAGGTAGGCCACTTCAACCATCCGACCAACTTTACGGCCTACTCCAAGGATCTGCTTGGTCTTTGGATCCTGCACAACACAACCAGTAGGATGAAATAAAACAATTAGGCCGGATTCCATAAGTTGAGTGATAGAAATCAGACTCAGAGATAAGTTTGGAATATGTAGCACATCAGGTAATTGAAGGTTGGTGGTAGATACAGTTCCACTGAAAGATACGGGTAAACGAGTGGCATCCGCAGTGCGGACTGATGAGAACATGCTGGAGGTTTGCTTTGAGATAAATCCGTCAGCCTTAGGTGTCATGTGGTTACAACAACCAGAGTCAAATAGCCAAGGATTGCCTGGTGTTGAGATATTGCACTGAGAATTCATACCCATAGAACCTGTCATGAGTTGCTCTATTTGGTCTTGGTTTTGTCGCATGAGTGCCACAGAGTCAGGTGAAGAGTTGGTGTTATGCATAGGTGATGAGTTGGTGTTATGCATACCCATAGAACCTGTCATGAGTCGCTTTAGTTGGTCTTGGTTCTGGCGCAGGAGTGCCATGAGGTCAGGTGCTGAGTTGTTGTTGTGCAGTGCCTGAATTGGCGATGTAGAGGAGTCTGGAGTGATTGATGCAGCAAAGGACTGAGTACACAGTTGTCTTAGATTACCGGAGTGTCGTTGATTACCTGAGTTCCTTGGATGTTTTAGACAGTCAGACCTATAGTGTCGTGGCTGTGTGATCCCACACCATCGACATTTTCGAATTGGGCAGTTGAGAAGAAGATGAGAAGTAGAGTGACAAAACGTGCAGTCACTGTATTGAGACTGGCTATTGAGAGCCATCTGACGTAATAGAAAACTGATTTAGAACTGGAACTGAAGACTGGAAGGAAAACCCGGAGTGTAAGAAACTGATCGTGAGGTACCGAAACTGTGTGTTCCGGAATTGAAAATCGAAAAGAGGAGTTTCTGAGTTGTGATAACTGAAAGTGTCACAAGAGGGTTGCGATATGGTTGAAGTCGCAAGTAAGGGTTGCGATTTGAGGTGAAGTCGCAAGTGAAGGTTGCGACTTGAGGTGAAGTCGCAAGTAAGGGTTGCGACTTGGGGGTGAAGTCGCAAGTGAAGGTTGCGACTTGGTACTGTTCACAAGAGGGTTGCAACTTGAGGCTGAAGTCGCAAGTAAGGGTTGCGATTTGAGGTGAAGTCGCAAGTGAAAGTTGCGACTTGAGGTGAAGTCGCAAGTGAAGGTTCCGTCAGCCTTAGGTGTCATGTGGTTACAACAACCAGAGTCAAATAGCCAAGGATTGCCTGGTGTTCAGAATATCATCACGAACCTTCATACCAAATTTCAGCCTAAACCGACCTGTTTTGAAAATCCGACTCAAGAACATCATACGTTCATATTTGTCGCAACCCACACACTCATAGTTGTCGCAACCTTCACACACTCATCATTGTCGCAACCTTCACTCTTGTGAACAGTACCAAATCGCAACCCTCAGTTGCGACTTCACTCCAAATCGCAAGCAGTTCTGAAAGATGGTTGAGGATGCTTACCTAGAGCACTGATACCATGTTAGATTTGGAGAGTCGATTGATAGAGAGACACACGAGATGGCTGAATCGGCCGTTTTCATATATTGAGAGAGAGTTTACAAGTGAAGTGTCTAAACTAATAATGAAACCCTAAGAGACTATTTATACAAAGAGAAGTTACACATAATTACAGAACGGACCATGAACTATACATATTGACATTAATACTCTAACAGTGAATATATATGGTCTAGGATTAATTTCTATCAAGGCATTCGTACGTTAATTGGCTAAGAATATGATCATGTCCCTTACCCTTTTCCAAGAACCAAATGAGAGTAAGATATATCATATGGAATTAAATTCCAGATGAGCATTTGATTTAGAAATTGAGAAGGTAAGGAATTGAAATGAAAGAGCAATGAAGTAGAGGGAAAAAACTGGTAGGGTGAGAGAAGATGCAGTTGATTAACAAATTTGAAGTGAAATGAAAGGTAATAAGACAACTGTGTTTAATTTCTATCGATCTGCTTATAAAAGAACTTGAGAATTTCAAAAGAACGTAGAGCTAAAGGTTATATGAAAAAGAGCAGAAGCCAGATTCTTTCATGTTCAATCCCTTTTTTGGGGGCATATAGAGTAGCAAGAATCTGTCATGTTGAATCTCTTAGGGCCAACGTTTATTAACTTGTTTAAAAACTCACAATATAAAGCCAACAACCAAAATAATCTTTTACACAAATCACCCTATGTTGAATCTGTGCATAAGTGGAATATATGTGATGACCAAATAATGATGATGCAAACAATGTCCAATAATAAATCAATAATAACAATCACGATATGTAATAATAACACGAGAGAGTGATACCAGGATTTTTGCGTGAAAAATGCAAATTAGAAAAAACCACGAGCGAAATACATTGAGAAACGACCCACCACATCGATTGATGGTTAGAATGCTTGAAGAATGAAAAACATGATAACATAACGGGTGTTCTACAGAGAGCATTCAATGAGCATGAGTAATATTCAGGATAACTCTGATACAAGGAGAATTCGAGAGTTAATAAATGTTTTTACAAATAATTGGGAAAAAGATAAACGAGCTCGAAAAGGAAAACGAGCCCGAAATAGACTCGGGGTTTGGCATCGGAAAAGAAACAAGTTAAAAATAACAAACAACGTCCGAAGCAAGTTACAAGTTAGTTGCATGTTGGCTAAGTCACTTGAAACTCACTCCCAACACTGTTGGCGTCGCATGATGCACCTGATGCACCCATTTTCATTAAACCTCACGTGACCTCCTTGCCTCACGTGACCTTTTTCTTTCCCTTTTACATTTGGGTTTGGTTTACCATTATCTTAGATTATTAGTATTATTATTATTATTTTCCTAGTCAAATTAGGATTAGGTATTTTTCTTAATTATCTTTTATAATTAGGATTAAGTTTAAATTATCTTTAGTTTTAAATTAGATTCTAGTAATTATCTTTTTATTGGTTTATATTATAAATAGGGTTGATAGGTTTCATTGTTGATCAGTTTATTGATTAATAAAAGTTCATCTTTTTAGAGAGTTTTCTCTTGAATTTTTGTGTTTTACAATTCGTAATCACGTTTATCAAAGGGTTTAGACGCTTGTCGATCCTTCCGCAAACCTACGCTGCGTCAAGTGGTATCAGAGCAGGATTCGCCTGTCTTTTCAACATCAATGGCAGATCAACAACTCGCTACCAAAGCAGATTTGGCTGAGTCGGATGTGGCCTTATCCACAACGCTCGCAAAACTGACAGCAGTTGTTAATAGGCTTCAACCCAACATCGTCAACCACAACCGTTGGAGAAGAGACAGGTTTGAAGGACCGGTTAGGGTTCCGCACGATAGCAACCATAACCGGGTTAATCTATCGAATTCTAAATCCGAGGAGGAGGAGGAAGAAGATCCGCAAGAGAAAATCGATATCGTACTCCAACGAATATTGCTTTCATCAAAGGAAGAATCTCAGCACGAAGATCTTTTTCGATCTCATTGCTCGGTGCAGAAGAGGTATGTAACTTAGTTATCGACGACGGTAGTTGTGTGAACCTCGTGTCCCAGAAATTGGTCAACTACTTTAATCTACCCACTCAACCCCATGAAACTCCATATTCTCTTGGGTGGGTCAAGTATGGCTTTCAAGTTAAAGTCAGACAAACTTGTCGGGTACCCATCTCCATTGGCAAACACTATCGAGAAGAGGTACAATGTGACGTCCTTGATATGGACGCTTGCCACATTCTATTGGGTCAACCGTGGCAATTCGATACCAACGCCACTTACAAGCGTCGGCACGACATTGTACTATTTCGTTGGGGCGAACTCAAAATTGCCATGAGACCAGTTTACAGCTTCGATGAAAGCACCAACAAGAAGGGCAACGATAATAATCGTATTATGAGTTCAATTTCTTCCCTATCCAATCAACCGCCCATTCCGGAAAACCCACCGAAAAAAGAGGAAGTCTTGTCGGACAAGGGTGAAGATAAAGTCGCTCCTTTCGAAACAAAATCACACCATACCGATCCGAAAGAGCCGATGACAGAACTTGGGTCCCCGGTCAAAGAAACCGAAAGGAAGCTAATGGAAGACATTCTCGAGCCAATGAAACCGTTGTCACAAGATGTCAAGAACGATAATCCCAAAGGTGATACTCTCATTATTCAAGCACCGAAGGCTTCGGTTCAAACCGAAACAATTCCCGGTAAAGTTACTCACGTTTCTTACCCTTCCGAGTTTAATAAATTATTGCGCGTATGGAAGGGATTGCAACGGCCTCCGTTGGAATTTGAAGACCGGTCGAGATTTTTGAATTTTGGAGACCAAGTTGTGCGCCCAAGCGTTTTGAAGAAACGCATGTTCTACGAACTGGGTAAAGTCGTTTTTCAAGTGAACTCGAGGACGAGTTCTTTTCAAGTGAGGGTGACTGATACAGGGAGAATTCGAGAGTTAATAAAGGTTTTTACAAATAATTGGGAAAAAAATAAACGAGCTCGAAAAGGAAAACGAGCCCGAAATAGACTCGGGGCTTGGCATCGGAAAAGAAACAAGTTAAAAATAACAAACAACGTCCAAAGCGAGTTACAAGTTAGTTGCATGTTGGCTAAGTCACTTCAAACTCACTCCCAACACTGTTGACGTCGCATGATGCACCTGATGCACCCATTTTCATTAAACCTCACGTGACCTCCTTGCCTCACGTGACCTTTTTCTTTCCCTTTTACATTTGGGTTTGGTTTATCATTATCTTAGATTATTATTATTATTATTATTAGTATTATTATTATTATTTTCCTAGTCAAATTAGGATTAGATATTTTTCTTAATTATCTTTTATAATTAGAATTAAGTTTAAATTATCTTTAGTTTTAAATTAGATTCTAGTAATTATCTTTTTATTGGTTTAGATTATAAATAGGGTTGATAGGTTTCATTGTTGATCAGTTTATTGATTAATAAAAGTTCATCTTTTTAGAGAGTTTTCTCTTGAATTTTCGTGTTTTACAATTCGTAATCACGTTTATCAAAGGGTTTAGACGCTTGTCGATCCTTCCGCAAACCTACGTTGCGTCAAACTCCCATAAATTAAACCCTAAAATGGCAATAAACCCCGTCAGTCATTGTACATGATTACCCGTGAATAAACCCCAAAATGGCAATAAATCCGTCAATCATTGTACATGACCTAGGCATGCGACCTGTTTATATAGGTCGTCCTATTAATCTTGGAGCCATAGTCGACTAGTGCAGCCCGGCGCCAGGTCTCCACGACCAACTCCAGTTCGTGAACGTCCGACTGCAAAAATTATACCGTACATAGTAACCCTAGAGGCGGACCAAGAAATTCTTTCAAGTGGTATTTGACTATAAAAAACGAATATAGGGATATATTTCACATGGTCTCTTTGTTTATTGCTTGCTTTTCATACGTGAGATCTTGTGTTCGAGTCTTTTAATGCAAAGTTTTTCTAGAAACATAATAAATCTAGAATTAAAACCTAAAATTAGAAAAATAACAAAAACGAGATTCGAACCGGCACCTGAGATGGGAGAAATGACATGCAAACCAAGGGAAACTTGTGTTATCATTGTGGTTTCAAATGTGTACAGTTGCACACAACAAAATGATACGCTAGCTGACACCTTTCACGACCCTAATTTTCTTTACACTATGATGAACGAAGCGGTCCCATTCCACCGTATACACTAGCATGGATCCACTGAAAGTCGCAAATAAGGATGTACAAAAGACAACATATATTAGTACTTAATGAACAATTACCTAAAGAGAATACCATCACTGGAAATTTTGAATTTGTACGGACAGGTTGACAGCCATATGGTGTTTTTGCATCACCGGTGTATCCCGGCAAACATGTACAGTTGTAACTCCCTAGAGTATTAACGCAATGACCATAGCAACGGATGTTGCTTGTATTATCGCACTCGTTGATATCTATTAGCAAAGAAAGAAGTTCACAAATTAAAACAAAGCATTTTTTGGTCACATTTTTTGGTATACATTACGGTCGTGAGAATAAAATAGTGTAACATACAAATTATATAGACATCGGGAAATTAATTTTGTCGTCGTTTTATCGATTTAAAAAATAGAATCCTTAGGGATATCGATGTTCAACAAAGGAACAACTCGTAGATTCATTTCATACCCATTTCACTATCTTAGTTTTACCTTTTACACCTATGTAGATCTAGGCATACAAACACACATATGCTACATAGTTTACAAATTCTCAACTAGTTATTAGTAGCATATATAAACGCCAATTCCACTACAAAACAAAGGACTATCACCGGACAGAAAATCCTGTTAGTGGCTAAATTCTAGTTGTACTAAGTAAAGGGGCCTATTTTGTAATAGGGTGATTTTTTACCCTAGGTATATATTGTTTGCTTTTTTCCTAATTAGGTCACAAGAGTCACCTACACACACCAGCCACACACACTTGATTTGTTCTTCATTGTATTGTGTGAGCTTGATTGATTCATTGAATATAGAGGTGGACACTTTAATGTTATTGGATTGATTACTTGTTTCTGGGATCACAATTGGTATCAGAGCAATGTATTCATCTAGATCAGATTAGATTTTATTGAGAGTTTTTGCATTTTGAGTGTTCTTCAAGTTTTCATCCATTTCTTATTGATTTTGATCATTTGAGTTCTTCAAATGGATTAGGATCTATCTAGAAGTGTTTGATATTCTTTTCTGCGTGTTTTGATTCCATAATCACACCAGAATCGATCTCAAGTCGTGCAAACTCGGATTTTCGGACTTTTGAGCAAAAACCTACTGTTTTGGATCGAAAATCACTGTTCTAGTGGTTTTTGGACAAAACTTGAAGTAGTAAATCTATCCAGAATCGTATTTCGACCTTACCTACCATTTTTCAGATCATTTGGATCATTATTGAAGAATCAACTCCCGATCATTTGAATCTTCATCGAAATCGCAATCATGATATTCATCGAAATCGCAATCGTCTGATATTCATCGAAATCGCAGTGAACGTTGAGTGAACAGTTCCAAGTCGTAGTGACCTATTGCGACTTGACTCCCAAATCGCAGTGACCTATTGCGACTTCGATCCCGAATCGCAGTCCATTACCCCGTGAACAGTACCAAATCTCAATCCTCTATTGCGACTCGAGTGAATTTTTTACTCTGTTGCGATTCCATTTCATTGCGACTCCAAGTGTTGCGATTCCAATTATTACGACTTCATTTGTTGCGATTCCAACTGTTGCGACTTCAAGCATTGCGACTTCATTGCATTGCGACTTCAAACCTATTGCGACTTAAGTGTGTTGAGACTTCAGTTTGAAAAATATTTTTTTTTACTAATCAAATCTAAAGAATACAAACGATCAACGACAAGTAATTCAATATGACTGCAAGAGATATGCTATTGATTGGATCTAAGGATAAACCACCGGTTCTGTTTCCTAAAGAATTCAAAATTTGGAAAGACCATTTTATAGATTATGTGGAAAGACAAGAGAACGGGGAATACATTTCACATTCACTGATTAATGGGCCAATGGGAAAGGTATATAGAAGAGGAATTCTTATCGATGGTGAACCAGTTCCAGATCTTGTTGAAGTTTTACCAATTCACTATGACCCTGAAGAGAAGAAGAAATATAATGGGGATAAAATGGCAAAGTCCCTTGTAATTCAAGCGTTGACTAATGATATTTACCGAAAGGTAGATAGCCAGAATCACTCCGGGAAAGCCATGTTTGATGAGCTGACAAAACTTTATCAAGGTTCTGAGATTGAAAACCAGATGAGAATTTCAAATGCTATTAATCTGTATGAGAGTTTTAAACAGAAGGATGGTGAAGCTCTTGATTCCACATACGATCGTTTTACTACTATCTTGAACGAGCTGAACAGATACAGCATCAACAAATCGATAATTGAGCATAATGTGAAGTTTTTGAATGTACTTCAACCTGAGTGGAAGAAGTATGCTCATCGTATGAAACAAAATTCAAGGCTGAATGTTTTGCCTCTTCAAGAGATGTACGAGACTTTGAAACAGGATGAAGAAGATGCTGAAGCCAAGAGGGCAAAGAAAAAGAAGAAGGACAAGAGGGAAGAGAAAAGAGAGGATAAGAAGGAAGAAGAACTAGATTCGCTTGCTTTGGTGTCTGTCAAACCAAACAGAAATTATTCAAAGCATTCTGATGATGAACATGGTGAAGATGGTGAGACAGATGATGTTGAAAGTATGAAGCGAGCAATGGCACTTCTTACTAACTCTTTTCAGAGAAAGTTTGGAAAATCTCCCGGGTCCAACAATCAAAGGTATGCGATGTTGAGTCGAGTAGAAGGTTTGATGATAAGAAGGTTGAGTACAAGAGAGAGGAGTACAAGAAGCCTGAGTATAAGAAGCCGGAAGAGAAAAGGGTGTTCGAAAAGAAAGAGGAAGTTCCGACATGCTACAATTGCGGGAAGCCTGGTCACTTCTCAAAAGAGTGTTGGAAGCCGAAAGTCAGGGATTCTACATACTATAAGAACAAGTTGTTGCTTGCCAAAAAGAAAGAAGCAGGGATAGTGCTGATGGCTGAAGAAGAATACTGGCTTGATCTTTCTGATAATGAAGCTGAAGGTGAGAAAGATGATCAGACAAAGCTGTGCTCCATGACCAAGAACACTGATGGTGAAGATTCAGAGTCTACTTCCAATGAGGTATATTCCGATCTTTATAATCAATTCTTTTCTCAACAGGCTTGTTTAACTAAAAGATTAGAAAACCTTACAAAAGATCAAGATAGAGCAAATGAAATAATTTCCACTCAAAAGGCAAGACTAATTGAACAAGACAATCAATTAAAGGATTTAAAAAGAAAAAGGCTGAATTCGAGATTGGTCATGCTTATTTTCAAGATAGAATGACTGAACTATCGGATAAATTATTGAGTTCGCAAGTCAAGAATAGCGAGTTTGAGAGTCTTTTACATGCTTACAGAAATAGAAATGATGAATTGTCTGAACAAGTTAAAGATCTGGAAAATAAATTGTACAAAGCAGGTCAAACTGAACAAACAATTCACATGCATAAACCAAACAAGTTTAGATATTTCAACTCAAAGTGGGGAATCGGGTATGACAATCCACAATACCTAAGTAATGCTTTAACAAAATCTCCCACTTTGTACAAATTTGAATGGATTGAACTTGCCGTACATTCAAACTTTCAAATCAAGATGGATGATGAAGACTATAAGGCGGAAGAAGAAATAAAAAGGAAACCACAGTTAAAATGCAACTTCCTTTTTGGTATGGTCCAGACAATGCAAAGGCATTGAATTCTAAGAAAACCTTACCAAACAATTATTTTGAGAGACATGTTGTTAAAGAACCAGAGAAAAAGGAAATACTCAAAAGGTTGAAACTGACAAACCAGTTTTTGAAGGTAAAAGATACTTTCCACCAATGGTTCTTGAACAAAAACTCATGGACCTCGAAAACAAGTTTCAAAGTACGATTCAAGAAGTTAGAAATGACGAGAAACTTGTTTTTGAGATTGAAAAGGAAGTTTTGCTCACTGTATTTTCAGAAAGCTTAAAAGGAATGAATGTCAAACTTGAGCAAATATCTGAAGAAAAAGTTTTAAGAGAAAAACAATCTTCAGATTCAGATGTTTCCTCATGCAAAGCTTTTATAGGAAATGCTCGTTTGAGAGACTGGACAACCAATGACCGAGAGGATTTTGAACCTTGGGATTTGGAAGATCAGTTTGATAATGATCGTCCTATATATTTTCCAACAGAAGAAGATAAAATCTTTCGAAAAGAATACAATGACTTTCCTTTTCCCAAGTCTGATGATAATGATAGTCCATCATATGATACTGATACTGATATTGATATTGATTTTGAAAGCGAGAATGTTGGTAAGGACAAAGGTAAAGGTGTATGTGAAGTGCCTGTTCAATTTGATTTCAGTGCCAAACTTCCAGATCATTCTGATTTTCTAATAAATAAAGAGGAACCTGAAAAGATTATCTTGGAAGGAGAATCTTCAAAATCAGCTGAGAAAGTTTCTGTTAATGATGATCATTCCAAATCTAAATCAAAACCATCATTACAGAAAAAGAAAAGAAAAACAAAAAGAAAGAAGCGTGTTAATTATTTTCAGACTCAATATTCAAAAGCTTACAACTCATATTTGTCTGGTTTTTCAGATCGTAATTTGAGAAACAACACGCGACTAGAGTGGAGAATAAAGGCGTCCACACAGGATGTGGCCCAGATCAAATCATCCCACGTCAATTCAAATGTTTTAAATTCCAAGAAAGACAATTTTGTTTCAAATGTTATTAATTATGATGTTGGCAATAGACAAAAACTTGTAGTTCCTTACAAGGTTTATTCAATGCGACAACTGATTAATTTGGCAAGAGATCAAATTTGTTGTGCTTCTTGTGGTGTGGATGATTTTATCTGCAAATCTGACTATAATCGTTGGTTTTACTCAAATATTTATTTTAAATCCGATTATAGAAAGCAAAATGTGAAACCCAAGCCTACTAACCCAAAAGGACCCAATTGGCAATGGGTACCAAAATCTACTTAATCTGTTTTGCAGGTTTATCATGTGCGGTGCTGAATGCCTAATTACTACCAAACACATGACTGGAAAACAGAAGAGAAGTGTGCAATTTGAAGAAGAGTACCTGTGCTGAAACCATATGCATAATTTTAGGGGGAGAAATTCTTAAACTGTTTGGTTTATACTTGTGCTTATTAACATATCTTTTTATGCTTCTTTGTAGGGGAGCGTAATGGTTTCTAAACACATCAGTTTAGAACCCGGACTTCAATGAGTTTATGGCTTCTAAACACTTCAGTTTAGAACCCGAGCTTTCAATATTATGACTTCTGATCATATCAGATCAGGACTCGTTCTTAATCTCTAATAATTAAAAAAAATTAAAAAAAAATAGCCTTTGACTGGTACATGTGCTGATTTTGTCAAATTAAGATTTTTGCAGATTTTGAGGGGGAGCTTATCCGATTTTAAATCAGTCGATCATAATTTGAGGGGGAGATAATACTGATGACTGTAAGTATCTTCTGAACTCCATCTGAGATTGTTTGAAAGAAGAACAACTTTCAAGGATGAAAACGTGTTCTTAAATGTTCAAACCACTTCTTTAATTCGAGATTTTATAATTTTAGAAGTGTGTTTTAAATGTTTTCATGTATATCTCGGATTTCACCATTGTTTCTGACCGTGTGTCTCCAAAGATTAATACTTGCGTATTATCTTTTCTATACTTTCAAGTACTCATACACACCGGTTCAGCTTTTTATTGACTTTGTTATTACCATGTCACAAAATGAAACAATTTTCGATGGTAATACTCCCGCTAGTATTCAAAGTTTGTTGAGCATCATATTCATTTCAGCGTAAGAGCATAACCGTTTCATTCAAAGATTGTTTATATTTGTTCATATAAACAAAAGATCCAATTCTTTGATACCCTAAACTTTTCATGATTATATTTCATGTTTGATCTGATTGATACATTGTCAGATTCACAAACAAGTCTTTCAAATTCATTTCATTCATTCAATATTCTTGTTATGTGAAATCTTCAAAGTTCAAATGCTCAAATATTTCATGATTTTATTAAGGAGCATACATTCTGATGACAATGTAATTCAAAAGCTGAGATTCATATTTGTTCAAGTTAAACTATTGAACAACACATCTTTTAGGACAACATTCATGGGAATCAGTGTGAGAGCTTAAAAGAACTTCTATGGATCCACGTTAACCAGTGTTTCCTACCCAAGAAGTTATCCTTGAGTGATTGAGGGGTGAGGGGTCAAAATCAAAGAGTGGGGGAGATAACTCATCCGGTTGAGTAATCTCATTGTGCTGAGGTAAAAAAAAGAGTTTGGTTAGAAGTGAGCAGATTAAAAACAGAAAGAGGGTGTGAGAACAAAGTTAAAAGAATACGAGAACTCTGTACCAGCCACTTTCTGAGCCGGGCAGCCACATTGCTGATTGGTTCACATTCTTTGGTGACCGTCATTGAAACAGGCAACTAGCCCATGCCAACTCTTGCATTAAACCCCACCAGCTACTCATTTCTTTCTCAACAAAGAAATGTTTCAATTTTCTTGGGGATGCAGCATATTATCTATCCAATCTTCACTCGGAAGGTTTGGATATTGAAAAGAAGGAAATTTGCCCCACCTTCGCTCTTCATTCATGCATATTGAGTCCGTGGAAAACTTGTTGTTGTCTCAACAGTTTACACAATTTGAGCCTAACTATTATCAAGCATAAGTTGCTTCAATCATTTCTACACTTGCACGTACACACAAGGAATATGTTTTCTTGTCATAACGTTCATAGAAATTCCTTCGTGTTTTTCGATTATTGAATGGAAGCCCTGGAGGAGTGAACATCAAAAAGCTCTTTTCCAAAGTACATTCGTTGTACTAAGTGGCTTTGTGCAACTTACATGCATTTTAACTGATTCATCCGTTGTTTCAGGGTTACCACTTTATATTATCTGAATTTGAAAAGATTCGGATAAACATTTTTGGAATTGACGGTTATACAGATCAAAAGGAGGAGATTGTTTCTGGTATTCAAAGACTGCTGAAATCGTAAAGAACTTTGATGATCATGATGCTCACAATCATCAAAAAGGGGGAGAAATATCAAACAGAAGAAAAGATGGAGATAATCCGAATATGTCAATTTCAAGATCAAAGAGGAAATGATTGAAGCCTTAGATGAACTAGACTATGAGACAGAAACTGGGGTTCAGGATATGGATATAGAGTCCGAAGAAGATGTTCCGGCCATGCTAGAAAATGCTCCAACAAATGTCGAATCTGCAAGTCCAAGTTCAAGTATTTTAGCTCCTCTAACACCGTTTATACCTGATGGGAAGATCAGAGATAAAGTACTTGAAGCAGAACTCTGGGTATTTCAGAGTTTAGTCGATGCTGAACCAAGGTACGTGGCCACTGGAGACAGAGTACTGATACATACTCCTTATCTACAGACCATACGGAAAGAGCTATATGTACGGGATGTTCAGAAGATCAACTTGGAGAAGGTGTATGGAATTGAAGACTGGCCTTCACTGAAGAAAGTCGAGTTTCTGTACGTTGTGAAGCATAAAGACAGAGGATCAGAAGTCGTCCAATCAGACAACATGATTATGAAAGTGCTGAAAGTTGAATCTCAGAAGCTGTTTGATGTCTTCTATCCAGAGTTCACCGTCTTGAGATCAGATGGGTCTGAAAGCGTATTTTCTGAAGCTGGTTTCAAGAGTCTGAGGCTGAACGATCTTCTGAGTCTTTTCAACCTTCTTGTTGATCATCCGGAGCTGAAGAGTCCTGAGAACAGAATACAATACAGAGCTGCCTTCCGAAGTGTGAAGAACTTTATGAAGAACATTCTCAAGTTCTCTTATCTTACTGACTTTCATATGGGCCTGGAATCCTTTCAAGAGAGTGTGAACCTGAAAAGACCGAATAGAAAACTATCTGATATTGAAGGTTTCCCCGCTTACACCGTTCTAAGCAAGCCAGAACTTGGGGTTGTTTATGTTGAACCTGACTCAACGAAAAGGTTTTTGCGAGTCTTCGAAATGAACAAGTTCTGTGAGGGTACCTTGAAGATCATCTCAGTTCATCTGGAAAGCAGGCTTCGTCTGGATGCCAATGGATTGGTAAAGCTTACTGATAAAGAAAAGGACCTGATCAACCATATGCTGAAAGCTATTTCTTATCGGAAAGACTACCGCCTGGAACTGCGCCGATTCGAACTCATCTTTGGTCTCCGTAAACATATTGTGACACCAGTAGATGTCTAATTTCTTTGCCTCTACTTGTACAAAGGGGGAGAATGTTAGTGCCTAAATTCTAGTTGTACTAAGTAGAGGGGGCATATTTTGTAATAGGGTGATTCTTTACCCTAGGTATATATTGTTTGCTTTTTTCCTAATTAGGTCACAAGAGTCACCTACACACACCAGCCACACACACTTGATTTGTTCTTCATTGTATTGTGTGAGCTTGATTGATTCATTGAATATAGAGGTGGACACTTTAATGTTATTGGATTGATTACTTGTTTCTAGGATCACAAATCCGTCGATAAAAGGTGGATCCGTCGTTAATCCGTCGGTAACCTCTGTTGGAATAAAAGTCGTGGGCGATGGTATCACCGACAGATCCGTCGGTAATATTCGGATCCCGGTAATCGATCCGTCAGGAAATTACCAACGGATTTCGGTCGTCGGTAATACTTCATGGGTAATAGTAATTTGTTTTGTAGTGTTCTATAGGGTGTCAATTTGACCAATCATGTGCTATGGGGCGGAGTGTTGAGGAAAATGAAAGTTGCAGAAATGAGGATGAGTTAGACAAAGCGGCTAACCATTTTCCGGGCAATCTTTTGTAAATCTATCTTTTTTTTGGCACAACTATGACTTCTAGCTAATAATTCCAAAAACATTCTGCAAGTTGGAGGGCTTTTCAGAAACAAGCTCTCTGCCTCTCGAGGTAGAAGAACACTATGTGTACATTTTACCCCTATTTCGGCGAGATATACTGAGTTTGTTTGTTTTTATTTATACGATTTTAAAGATCTTTTAGTACAAAAATGAAGACAAGAATCTAACTCTACCAGTAAAATTCTTAAACAATATGAAAGTTAAAACCGTAACTAACCTTCGCAGCCCGGATCAAGATAAGGATTTCCCTCATAACCATTTTTGCAGCTGCAGCGATACCCACCAATATTTACTTCATTATAGGAGCTATTTCCCTTGCATTCCATATCCTTTGAGCAACTCCTGTTGCCTCCAATCGCCCACTCCAGCAACGTGGGGACAACGAACTTTATCATAGTATAAAACTCCAAAGCATTATATAAATCAGGAGCACTAAACCGAATCTTTTCTTCCTCGCCAAGAAATGCAAATCCACAACGATTGAAGGACAGAACTCTTGCATGGTTTCGGAAAGAACGAAGTGAAGTACTATAAGTTTTGAGACCCTTTGGTATGGATGTTTGACAACAGCCGATTCCCGAGCAGTACCCATTAGGCACATCATTCGATTTGCTACATAATCCGTAACATCCACTGGAGTAGTCACCTCCGTTTGTCCCTGTGATCAAGGCAAAATCATCGCACCCAACGACGGTGAACTTGTTCTTTTGTGAAAAGGCGAAAGGGGTGGTCTCTAAGTTGGTCCACGCAGTAATATCACTGGTTAGACCCCCAGATTGGTTGTAGCATCTGTATGCTACAAAATTGGTGACACGCATCTCAGATTCCGAAATCTCGAATATTTCGATTCTTCTTGCTTTTATGAACAATTTTGGGGGGTTAAAGGTCGAGTTGCAGGTCAAGTCAAACGTCGCGTCTATGGAACAACCTGAACCTACACCAATACCAAAAGGGTATCTAACGGTCAAGTTTCCGCAACGTGTTTCGCAACCTGGCTTCGCTATATTGCTCATCGCTCTTTGAATATTTCCGTCAGGCGAATTCGAAGCCATTGCTTGTGGTAAAGTCAATAGAAGAAGGGTGAAAAGATAAAGGAAACCCACATCAGTTTCCTTAGTTTCCTAACCTATACATATCATCTCCTAATTTATAGCCTCACCCTTAGTTGTTTCCTTTTATCTTTTCCTGTAATTTTGGTAGGATTGTTGTATAATCTTGTATTTATACCCTTTCCCTCTCGTTGATTGATAGATGAAATAAACATTCAACTTCAGAAATCTTTATGGTATCAGAGCAGGCTCCATAAACCTGCAACCAAAACCAAGCCGACGACGGAACCATGGCCGGAGACAAATCGGTTGAACCGAAGGACGATGGAGGTCATCCCGACCCCAACTCTCCCTACTACATCCACGCCTCCGGTTACCCGAGGCAGATGCACGTAAACGATGTTCTAATCGACAGCAACTACGGCGATTGGGCCCAAGAGATGAAGAACTTCTTGTTCGCCAAAACAAGATAGGATTCATCGATGGCACAATCAAGAAACCTGAAGAAAAATCGTCAAACTACATGACGTGGATGCGATGCGATGCCATGATAAAAGGATGGCTAACTACGGCAATGGAAAAGGACATCAGAAGCAGCGTTAAATACGCGAACACCGCGACAGAAATTTGGGCAGATCTCGAAGAAAGATTCGGAAAAGAAAGCGCTCCACGAGCGTATGAATTAAAGCAATCGCTCACGATCACGCAACAAGATGGGGCCTCGGTATCGGCCTACTACACCAAGCTACGAAGCTTGTGGGACGAGATCTAGTCCGTGTCACCTACACCCCGCTGTACATGTGGGAGTTGTACGTGTGACATCGGAAGAAGGATGAATGAATCCAAGGAGAAATAAAGATTGTACGAGTTCTTGATGGGACTAGACAACAACTTCTCGACCATTAGGACGCAAATTCTCGCGTTGAAACCTACACCCACCTTGGGGATGGCGTATCATCTCGTCGCTGAGGATGAGCAGCAAAGGGCCATTTCAGCCGTGAAGCGTCCAATGACGGAAGCCGCTGCGTTCCAAACCTTTACGTTGAATCGCCGAGAAACTTCAACTGATTCCAACCAACAGCGAGCGAGGGGCGTACAGAAGGACACAAGACGCAACAACGTAGACGAAACGGAACACTGTAACTTTGGTGGAAAAGGTGGTCACAACAGGGATGGTTGTTTCAAAAGGATCGGCTATCCCGAATGGTGGCCGGGTAAAGGGAAACGTGAGAAAGGAAAGCCAAGAGCCGCTTGTGTTGATACAGGACCAAGTCTGATACCGGGACTAACAACCGAACAATACTAGAAATTGCTCAAGCATTTTGTGGAGGATGAGAGTTCGTTCAAGGACGACATGCCCTCAACAGTAAACATGGCTGGTAAGGTTGAACTAAAAGGTGCTTAGATCATTGACTCGGGTGCCACCGAGCACATAACGTATGAACGTTAGTTGCTCGAGGGTCTGACAAAATGCATTCATGAGACTCCGGTGACTATACCTAACGGGGAGTCCATACCCGTTGAAGGGGAAAGGACACTGCACATTACAAAACGGGATAAAAGTTAAAAGAGTCCTTCACATTCCTAAGTTTAATTGCAACCTGTTATCTGTTAGCCGATTAACCAAAGATCTCCAATGTGTCGTAACCTTTCTCCCTGATTTTTGCTTTATGCAGGGCTTACGCTCGAGGAACCTGATTGGTGTGGGTAAGTGCGAAAGGGGTCTATACCGAATGGGCTTGGTGGTGGATGAAAGAAAAGTTATGACGGAAACTACCGATGTTACGACGTGGCATAAGAGGTTGGGTCATGCTTCTGAGTCAAAGCTACACCAAGTTGATTTTTTAGAAAATATTTCTTGCAAATTAAAAAATGAAGTTTGTGATTCATGTGTTAAAGCTAAGCACACCAAGTTGCCTTTCCCGAGTAGTTCAATAAAAACGAATGATTGTTTTGAGTTGTTGCATTGTGACATTTGGGGCAAGTATCGTACCCCCTCTTTCGGGGGCTAGCTATTTTCTGACCATTGTAGACGACTTTAGTAGGGCTGTTTGGGTCTACCTTCTCAAACACAAGTTTAAAGCAAGTAGCCAATTAATTGACTTTCACAACATGGTGAAAAGACAATTCGGTAAAAGCATCAAGAAAATAAGGTGCGACAACGGTGGCGAGTTCACGTCGATTTCCATGATGGACTTTTACACAAAAGAAGGAATCATGTTGGAAACAACTTGTCCTCACACCCCACAACAAAACGCGGTGGTAGAGAGAAACACCGACACCTACTTGAAATGGCTCGGGCTTTGCGATTTGAAGCAAACTTATCTACCAAGTTTTGGGGAGAATGTGTCTTAACGGCCACATATATTATAAATAGACTTCCCTCTAAGGTGATCAAACAAAAAACACCTTACGAAATACTTTTCAATCAAAAACCCGATTACGATCACATGCGGGTTTTCGGGTGTTTGGCGTATGCTAGAAATACCGAGATGAAGGGAGACAAGTTCGAGGTGAGGGGGAGACCTGGCATATTCTTTGGCTACCCGCAAGGGAGGAAAGGGTATTTAATTTACGACATTAAAGAAGGGAAAATGATTGTTTCAAGAGATGTGAAGTTTGTGGAACACATATTCCCGTTTGCAACCACAAAAACATGTGAAGACGACGATCAAAGCGAAGATGTTGACTTCTTTTACAAGCCAAGTCAAGAAGATGACAAGAATATCCGAGGTGAAGCGAAAGAGAAAGCCAATCACACACCTGTCACCTCCATTGAAGCTGAACTGAACACAAACTTTGGACAAAACAGTCCAGACCACTTGAATGAAGACATGTCAGATCAAGGTGTGGGGTCCGAAAATTTGACCCAACAGGAAACAACCACATCGGACGAAGCTGAAAATGCGAACGTACGGGAGACACCATCTGTCGATATGCCTAGAGAAAAAAGAAGCAGGTCCCAACCAAAGCGTCTGAATGACTTCGTTGTAGAGTTGCCCCCATCGGTAGACCATGCACAACCTATGACCAATCAAAGGTCCTCGACGGTACACCCTATCGCTCACTTTGTTTCTTATGAAAAAATTTCCGACTCACATAAGGTTTTCTTGGCGGCCATCAACTCAAATGATGGGCCAAAACTTTTCAGTCAAGCTGTACAGGATATCAAATGGAGGAATCCATGCAAAAGGAAGTACGAGCCTTGGAAGAAAATGGAACGTGGACCCTTGAAAATCTACCCAACGGGAAGCGTGCCATAGATTCGAAGTGGGTCTACAAGATAAAATACAAACCAAACGGAGAGATCGAAAGATATAAGGCGCGTCTCGTCGCCAAAGGCTTCACACAGATGGAAGGAGGTGATTTTCACGATATTTTTGCGCCGGTAGCAAAACTTGTTACCGAACAAAGCTTACTCGCGGTGGCAACCAAGAAAGATTGGATCATCCACCAACTCGACGTGAACAACGCATTCTTACATGGAAATTTGAACGAGGAGGTCTACATGAAAATCCCTCAAGGTTTCTCGAGGGAAGGAGAGACAAGAGTCTGTAGAAAGTCCCTCTACGGATTACGACAAGCTTCGCGTAATTGGTATCAAAAGTTCACGACTGGCTTGTTGGATCTCGACTTCAAGCAGTCAAAGGCAGATCATTCCCTCTTCATTTACAAAAGAAACGGTGTCTATGTTGCTGCCCTTATATATGTAGATGATGTAATAATCGTTGGGAACGACGCCACAAAAATACAAGGAACTAAAACCGACCTGGACGAGAAGTTTAGCATTAAGGATCTAGGTCCGCTCAAGTATTTTTTAGGCATCGAAGTAGCTCGCACCCCTGATGGTCTGGTCTTGAGCCAACGAAAGTACACACTGGACATTTTGGAGGATAGCGGGATGCATGGTTGTCGACCGAGTTCTTTCCCGATGGAGCAAAATTTAAAATTGGACCAATGCATCGACAGCCCCCGCATCGATGCAAACCAATATCGTCGTCTCATTGGGAGATTGCGACGAGACCAGACATAGCATACCCAGTCAACATATTGAGTCAATTTGTTTCCCATTCCCGTCAACAACACATGGATGTTGCGACGAGAATACTTCGTTACTTAAAGGCGACGCCCGGGCAAGGTATTTTCTTTCAAAAAACAGGAGGAATGAACCTTGTCACCTACTGTGATGCGGACTGGCTTGGTTGTTCTAACACAAGGCGATCACGTACCGGATACTTGCTTCTCTTAGGAGGAGCGCCGATCTCATGGAAAACCAAGAAACAATCGGTAGTCTCGCGTTCTTCGGCCGAAGCAGAATATCGAGCCATGGCAACCACGGTCAGTGAAATTTTATGGATGCGATGGCTGCTACGAGACTTGGAAGCAACTCCAATTGGGCCTACACCTCTATTTTGTGACAATCAAGCTGCCAGAGACATCGCTAACAACCCGGTCTTTCATGAACGAACGAAACATGTCAAAATGGACTGTTATTTTGTTCGGGAAAGAGTAGAGTCTCGAGAAATTAAGCCTTTCTACGTTGACACCACTTTTCAAGTTGCCGACTTATTCACAAAAGCCTTGGGTACACAACGACTTCGGTTCTTACCGGACAAGTTGGGCACTAGAGACCTACATGCTCCAACTTGAGGGGGAGTAAAGGAAACCCACGTCAGTGTCCTTAATTGTCTAACCTATACATATCATCTCCTAATTTATAGCCTCACCCTTAGTTGTTTCCTTTTATCTTTTCCTGTAATTTTGGTAGGATTGTTGTATAATCTTGTATTTATACCCTTTCCCTCTCGTTGATTGATAGATGAAATAAACATTCAACTTCAGAAATCTTTAAAAGATGAAGCATGCTTCTACTTTAATTCTTCAATTTATTTGATATGATCAAACTCTCCTTTTTTGTGCCTGTTCAATCGGTCGGTTATGATTTATTGGAGCAATTAACAGAATCTGCGAAGGTATCCGATTAATATGAAAAGTAAACGAAGCTTGTTGTTGGAAAACTATACAATGCCTTTTAATTTTAAATTGTATTGAAAAAGATATTGGGGAAATTTGAGTTCTCGTGTTAAGGCCCTTGCATAAAAAAATATGCTTAATGTTGACATCTACAAAAAAAATACTTTGAAAATATGCTTCATAAAAAAATATGTTTAATACTTTTGTTCGTTTAGCATCTTAACGAACGAACGAACATTAACAAACACATTTTACGAATGAATAAGTAGCAAAAAATTTGTTTGTTTAGCGTTTATGTTTGTTCGGTTAAGTTAAAAGGACGAACAAAAACACAAAAAAACTTCCGTTCATTTAAAAATTCGTGTTTGTTTATATGTTCAGTTAAGTTAAACGAAAGAACACAAACAAGTCTCTGTGCGTGTTCGTTTAGTTTGTTTTGCATATTAAAATTTGCAATGCACATGAGCACATCACTATATTACCACACTTGGAGCACGCTGCACAACAATAACAACATATTATGATATTCGCTTATTGGGCATTTGTTCTTTGCAATACATAGTATCATAGTTTATGAATTTTACAATTTATCATTGTTATTTGACTTTTGTTTACTTTGAGATTTAACATTACCATATTAGATTTATAATTTAGTCTTTTGACCTGTAACTTTAGTTTCACTCTTTGCTTGCTATAACATTAACTTCCATGTAATTTACTATTTTAAGTAAAGGGAAAATCAGAAAACACAATATCATTCTATATTTTATAATTTGGAGTTTGTTTTTTTTTTGTACCCCCTTTGTATTTTTTTTAATTATAATCAATAAACATCAATGTGAGGATGAGTAACCTGGTTTGACTAGATTCCAAACCCTTTAAAAAATCGCATGTTTTGTTGTTTCACTTGGTTTAAAAAAAATAGGCATAGGGGCATCTTTTCGCATTTTTGCACAGGCATCGAAACCCTAGGAACGACCCTGCTTTTAGAGCGTCTATAACAGGTTTTCTATAATTTTTTCTAAAATAGAGAATCAAAAGTTCAAATCTTACAGATTTTAAACACTCAAGTTATATTAATATAATATTCTCTAATTTATCTTCCCAAATAAATTGTGCTCAAATCTTTTAGAAGTATAAAATGTATCCCCCTAATTCCTTCCAAAGCTTGCGCAAAACGGTTATGTGATGGGCTTTCATCATTTATTAGGGTCGACTAATTCATGTGCAACTGTTGTTTACATAAAACATTTTCCTTCTTGAGCCTTCATAAACTAGGGGCGCTCATGATTTGATGTGGGCGGTTGAAACCTCTTTTGGCAGGCTAGACCGCAGGTGACGGTTTCAGTTTTTCCAAATCATGCGGCTTGAAATGAAGTGTTTATACCGGTTACATCAGACCATAAAACGCGGTCCGGTCTGACTGGTTTGGGCTAATAAGGGCCTTAAAGTTTAAACTATGAATTGAAAAAAATAAATTCGAATATACAACTTAAATTCGAATAAACAACTTAAAAATGCATGTAAAAAAATCAACCATACATCCTACATACTCCTGAATTGGTAATTGTTAGGACCAAAATATTCTAATTATATGATAGTTTTGTAAAGGGTTAATGATTGTAATATGGGCTTGGGTTTAGGAATTATGGGTTTGGGCTTATATGTGTAACAAGGGAGTATATAAGGATTAGTGTGTGTAATTAGGGTAAGAGAGATTATTTTACAATGTAGCTCCATGGTGTAAGTGTGTTCTAGAGAGAGAACCATTCTCTCTCTAGGTTGCTTCCTTCATGAATAATACACCATTAATTCCACTATATCTCATCTTGTTACTATTATCTATATATAGTTTACTTGGATTGTTGCTTGTTTTTTTAATGGGACTAACAGTAATTAAAGACGTGATGCTTGAATTAAAGGAACCCGAAATATGTAATTGTTAAACTAAATTCTAATTTTAACTAAACCTTAAATTTAACAAGTTATAATCCATAAAATTTGAAAGGCCTTACACTACTAGACAACTGATCGATGGATTTTTCCGTCGATATTATATGTTCATTATAATATATTATGTATTTTAAAATTTATATGTGTATACACACAAATGGTCTAGTAGGTTTAGACCGTCAACAAAATTTCTCAAACCGCAAACTGAATCAGACAGCCCGGATTTTCAATTTTCCAGCCAAAATCAGACTGCCAAACCGCCTAAACGGTCCGTTTTAGTTTAATCTGACCGATTTTTGCATGTGGTGCGCTAGTTTTTCTTTAACACCCCTAATTCAAACAAAGAATAAGAATTTGAAGGCATTGACAATAATGAGGAAAACATATATATAAAAGTTAATTACAATTAAACTATCCATCAAGATAAGATATGAATATAACAACTATAATTTTTTATGGATAATAAAATATATTTAATTTGATTTTTAAGAAGCCTTTGTTGACCTCGTGTAAAGTAGACTTGGTCGTCCGAAGAACATTAACTTTTTTTAACTGATTCCAACTTAATAAAACGAAATTGAACTTTTATATTGTAAACTAATGTGCATAAAAATGAAACATCCATCACTCCATCTTAAATGTAATATAAAACCTGCTAATAATTAGAGATGAAAATTTGACATAAGACCGTTCCAAATGAGCGGGGATTTCCTGCCTTGGCTGCTAATGTAACAGAAATAATAGTTAATTTCGATAACCTAAGCAAGTTCGAAGTGTAGGGCAGCAGGGAATGCCGACAAATGTAGTCTATTGCGACGACTTTTGTCGTTGCTAAAGATCATAACGACTGTTGTCGTCGCTAAAGATCAATATTGATCTTTAGCAACGACTTTTGTCGTCGCAATAGACTAAATTTGTTGTAGTGCGGGACGGGATGGTACATCTTCCACTGATCTGGTCCCCGACTTATTGTTATTATTAATGTACTAAATTGGTACCGAACCCGGCTCTCCGGCTCTCCATACCAGAAAATGATCCACCCCTCTAGAAACTAGTCGGGGATTAGACAGAGCGAGGGCAGAGTTGGGATCATAAAGAGGAGAGGGATCGGGGTCAGGGTGCTTTACATGCACATTCCTCGTCTTGTTTGCATCCCTACATACATTGTAAAGTTAAACGGATGTAAAAGTGCTTTCCGTCTTATGAACACGTAGTTTGGAGTTTGATTTCATTGGATGCAAATGATCTATTATGTTATGATGGAGTATCCATGGACTAGAGTTATTGGAATTGGTCTCTAGGCTAGAATGAATCCAAGTTAATTATACAGTTTACCTAAGGAGTTTATCCCTGAATTCTCTATAAGTTTATACTCTTTCTTTGTGGGACTTGGTGGAATTAATTGGTCAATAGTACCCTTCTTGTGTCTTTTCCCTCTTGTTTTCTAACTTTACTTTTTATGCTTTTTGCTTGTGGAAGATGGAGATGTCAATCTATCATTATCTTGGTCAATAGGACCCTGCTTGTGTCTTTTCCCTCTTGTTTTCTAACTTTACTTTTTATGCTTTTTACGAATCTGATCCATTTTCTTAGAAAAAAGTTATTTATTTTATTGCGGAGCCGAGTCAAATTTTAAAAGAATAACCGATCATATTCTTACTTTTTTGGTGCTATTTTGGTAAACACGAAGAGAATGTGGCTAAGAGGTTAAATCGTCTTCATAAAATGGCTATTTTAATTAATTTCCCTAATATATATTCATACGAATTAAACATCTTGATTTTGGAAAATGATTAATCTCCTTCCTTCCGTATGTTTTAGATACGGATTACCAATGGAAGTCAGGGAAGGTAGGAGTTACATATTAGACAAACGCAGACTAAGTCTAAATCTATAATATATAATCATAGATATAATATATAGGAATAAGAAGACACTACTAAACAAACCCAAATTTCCGGCGGATAAATAAATAAATAAACAAATAAAAAAATATTTCCGACGAAAAAATCCGCCGAAAATATATTTCTTAATCATTTTGTTAATTAAAATTTGGTTAATCGGGCCTATTTTTCTCCGACGGCTTTTCGGCGGCCATATCCGCCGAAAATGGAATCCGCCGAAAATGGTCGGTATCGGCGCCTGTTTGTCCGACGACCGTATCCGCCGAAAAATACGCCGAAAATGGGTTTTCCGGCGGATTTTTCCGCCTGAAACTCTGCCCTGTTTTGTAGTGAGAACAATATACAAAAGAATAAACTCGGTCTAAGAAATGGTGAGAAAGGAACAATAAGAGAGAAAATAGAGATGAGACTACTTCCAAAAAAATAATCGGCCTTTTTTCAAATTACGTACAAAAATTGCTTTAATACCCAAGACATGAAATCCCAAATTACCCTTGAAAATTTCAGATGAGAAGCTTCCAGGTGCCTTGTTGAAATGGTCTTTAAAACCGCTGGGGCTTGTTCAATCTAGGCACAAGGCCTTGTCACTACAAGATAAAAGACTTTCATTGACGGAAAAAACCCGTCAATAAAAGTCGGATCCGTCGGTGATAGTCTTCCGGAACAAAAGTCGTGAGGAAACGCATCACTTACGGACCATCGAAGGATATTAGCGACAAATAGCCATCATCGACGGATCACCGATGACGCCAATAATCGACGGATCACTGATGCCAACAATTACCGACGGATCTCCAACGGATTTTTCCGAAGGATCACCGACAGCGATAAAAAACAATTATCGACGGATTGTCTGTCGGTTATATATATATATATATCTTTTTAAATAATTAAAAAAACATATATTGTACAAAACCTGCATAGATTTTACACGATTAAAAATAGAACTATTTTTACAATAAACATGCAAATACAATTGTTTGAGTTTTAAAATCATTTGGAACTACAAGTGTACAGTGTTGTAGCATACGGGTCGAAAACGGGGAGATAAGAGAATAAGTACAGATTTACTCACGATATTACCTAGTTGCAAGCAATCAATTATCAAAGATTGGATTAACGCTAGAAATCAAATAATAACAACTAAACACTTAAGTACACTAAACATAACGAAACTAACAATCAAACAAGACTTAGGGGCTGTTCGGTAGCGGCTTAACGGGCTGTCCAGGAGATATGGCTGATTCGCTCAGCCATATCTACCCGTTCGGTAGCGGCTTAATGTGGAAAATTTTGGCTGACCGATTCAGCTAGAAAATATGTGTTCTTACCACTCAGCCATTTTGTTTCCACTCTTGCCCCTCTCTCTCAAATACCCTAAAAACTTTCAGACCTCTCCCTCCTCTCACTTGTGCAGACCCATCGACTCACAACTCCATCTCCCTCCTTTCGCTGCTCGCTGCTCGCCTCTCACCACCCACCGCCGGCCGCCGCTGCTCTTCTCCACCAGGTTGCCGCCGCCGCTGATCTTCTCCACCAGACCTCTCCCTCCTCTCACTTGTGCAGACCCATCGACTCACAACTCCATCTCCCTCCTCTCGCTGCTCGCCTCTCACCACCCACCGCCGCCGTTGCTCTTCTTCTTTTTTCTGTTATGGATCTACCCGGCGGAGAAGATGATGCTTGGTGTTGCAGGGGCGAGTGTGGAAGGAGAACGATTAGGATGAAGATGGTGGATCTGAAACAACATCTTGGGGTCGAAGAACACTGTGCAGTGATTTTTTTAGGGTTTATGTATATTGGGTTTTTATTTATTTATTTTAGGATTCATGTATTTTGAGGTTTTTATTTAGGATTCATAAATTTAGGTTTTTGTTATTTAGGTTTCATAGATTTTTTATTTGAAGTTTTATTTGATTTTGTTATTGTATTAAGTGATAAGATTGATCTATAGAAATTTATTTATGTTTGTTATTGTTTAATCTACATTTTGGTGTAAATTTGTTGGTTTGTAAAATTTCATCAACAAATGTTTAATGTAAAATAAAAGGGTAAAATGGTCATTTCTGACATTCTGACTGTTTATTCAGCACATCAACCGAACACCAATATATCTGTTAACACTCAGACAACCATATCCACTCAGACAGCTATATCCATTCAGGTCTTAACAGCAAACGAACCGAACAGCCCCTTAGCAAACACACAAGTAGGACTAGATTAACAACTAAAAGAAGAATTGAATGACGAACTAACTAACACTAAGAACTCAATTTGAAAGACACTAATTCTACACTAAGCTATCTAAAATGGTGAATGCCGGTTTGGACCTTTAAAGTGGGATTTGTCCAATTCAAACAATACTTTTGCCATCTTCCAATGCGACAAAAACCTTTCTTAATTGAAAACCGACTATTTCCATATCGATTAATTCTAAAAAGAAACATTAAGCAAGACAAAATATTCCCAAATAATCAAAACATCTATTTTCACGATGTGATAAAAATCAACAATTGGTCCCAAATTAAAACAAAATTTCCGTTAAGATCTCAACTGCTAAATTCAACAATTACCGGTTAGTAATCTTTTAACAACCCCTAACTTCCGTTATTCGGATAACCAAAGACCATTTTATCTGGAAACCGTGAGAGTTTCAAATAACAATGAATTAAGCATAATAAAACTTGATTAGAGAAGAGGATGATACAAGATATGAATTAGATCAATATTCTCTCTCTAGAGGTCATCTCTCATTTCACACACACACACACTCACGTATGCTATTCTCTAATGTGCTACACTCACAATTCCCTATTTATACCTTTGACCATTCCTAACAATTACCTTGACTTTGACTATTGTTGACTAATTACATTTACCCTAAATCTTGAATACATTTGGTACTAACAATCCCCCCTATGGATTCAAGATTTAAAAATTCATAACGGCAGTCTTCAGCTCTTTAATCTTCACATCTTCAATACTTTAAATTCTTTAAATTCTTTGACGAATCTTCAGATAATCTTTATCTTCAAGAATCCACTTTGACAGCTTTAAATCTTCATTAGGCTCTTCCAAAACAAATAGTCACAAAGTCTTGAAACACAAACTTCAAATCTTCGTATCACTAATATTTGCAGCTTTGATCTTTGACAAATTCTTCAGTCTTGAATCATGAATGGGCTTTGAGCTTTAAAACATTCTTGATTGATCGTTAAGCATGAACTGTCTTTGTATCTTCACACATTTGATCTTCTTGAACAAACTGTCTTGAATTTATCTTCTTTTGACTTTGGCAAATATCTCTTTGACTCTTGGAAATTGAGATAATCAAACTATATCTCATTTTCTTCTGTTTGATATTTCTCCCCCTTTTTTATGATTGTGAGCATCATGATCATCAAAACTCTTGTTCAATTTCAGCATTCTCTTTGAGTACCAGAAACAATCTCCTTCTTTTGATCTGTTCAACCGTCAATTCCAGAAAAATGTTTTTCCAAATCTTTTCAAATTCAGATAATATAACAGTGGTAACTGTGAAACAACGGATGAATCAGTTAAAATGCTTGTAAGTTGCACAAAGCCACTTAGTACAACGAATGTACTTTGGAAAGGAGTTTTTTGATGTTCACTCCTCCAGGGCTTCCATTCAATCATCGAAAAACACAATGGAATTTCTATGAACATTATGACAAGAAAACATATTCCTTGTGTGTACGTGCAAGTGTACAAATGATTGAAGCAAACTTATGCTTGAAAATTTAGGCTCAAATTGTGTAAACTGTTGAGACAGCAACAAGTTTTCCACAAACTCAATGTGCATGATTGAAGTGCGAAGGTGGGGCAAATTTCCTTCTTTTTCAATATCCAAACCTTCCGAGTGAAGATTAGATAGATAATATGTTGCATCCCCAAGAAAAATTGAAACATTTCTTTGTTAAGAAAGAAATGAGTAGCTGGTGGGATTTAATGCAAGAGTTGGCATGGGCTAATTGCCTGTTTCAATGATGGTCACCAAAGAATGTGAACCAATCAGTAATATGGCTGCCCGACTCAGAAATTGGTTGGTGCAGAGTTCTCTTATTCTTTTAACTCTGTTCTCACACCCTCTTTCTGTTTTTAATTCGCTCACTTCTAACCAAACTCTCATTTTCATTTTACCTCAGCACAATGAGATTACTCAACCGTATGAGTTATCTCCCCCACTCTTTGATTTAGACCCCTCACCCCTCAATCACTCAAGGATAACTTATTGGGTAGGAAACACTGGTTAACGTGAATCCATAGAACTTCTTTAAGTATTCTCACACTGATTCCCATGAAATTTTGTCCTAAAAGATGTGTTGTTCAACAATTTAGCTTGAATAAATATGAATCTCAGTAAATGAATGACATTGTCATCAGAATGTATGCTCCTCAATAATATCATGAAATGTTTGAGCATTTGAACTTTAAAGATTTCTCAAAACAAGAATATTGAATGAATGAAATGAATTTGAAAGACTTGTTTGAGAATCTGACAATGTATCAATCAGATCAAATATGAAAGATAATCATTAACGATTAAGGGTATCAAAGAATTGGATATTGTTTATATGAACAAATATAAACAATCTTTGAATGAAACATTTAAGCTTTTACGCTGAAATGAATATGATGCTCAACAAAAATTGAAATACAAACGGGAGTATTACCATCGAAACATGTTTTGTTTTGAGACATGGTAATAACAAAGTCAAGAAGAAGTTGAACCGGTGTGTATGAATACTTGAAAGTATAGAAAAGATAATACACAAATATTAATCTTTGGAAACACACGGTCAGAAACAATGATGTAATCCAAGATAATCATGAAAAACATTTAAAATCACACTTCTAATTAAATTCATAAAATTTGGTTGAAATAGAGAAGTGGTTTGAACATTTAGAAATACATTTTTCATGCTTGAAAGTTGTTCTTCTTTCAATCAATCTCAGATTGAGTTTAGAAGATACTTACAGTCAAATCTATAAGCTCCCCCTTATATTATGATCGACTGATTAAAAATCGGATAAGCTCCCCCTCAAAATCTGCAAAAGATCTTAATAAAACAAAATCAGTTGATGTAACAATCGAAGTCTAAAACATATAAGTACGAGTTCTAAACTGATGTGTTTAGAAGTCAAACACGTTGAAGAACGAGTCCTGAGATGAGTTACTCAGAAGTCATATATACTGAAGTGTTTAGAAGCCAAAATCTCTTTGAAATCCGGGTTCTAAACTGATGTGTTTAGAAACCATTATTGTGTATGTTCCCCCTACAAAGAAGCATAAAAAGATATGTCAATAAGCACAAATATATCAAAAGTTTAGAATCTCTACCCCTGAAATTATGCATATATTTCAGCATAGGTACTCTTCTTCAAATTGCACACTTCCCTTCTGTTTTCCAGTCATGTGTTTGGTAGTAATTAGGCATTATGCACTACACATGATGAAGCTGCAAAACAGATTAACTTGATTTTGGTACCCAACGGAACTTGGGTCCTGGCTTGTTAAGTTCAGTTAAATTTGAAGAAATATTGTAAGTACCATACCAGTACTGAACATATTCTTTCTTAACAAAATCATGAGTTCCACAATAAGAACAACATATTTGCTTTTGTGCTAACCTAATCAAATGATTTGCAGAATAAACAATATTAGGTTTAGCAAAAGACTTACCTTGATAAGCTTTGTTCTTCTTAATGTTTGAAGTGGGAACAGATGACTTCGGGGCATCCTTTTCAGAAGTAGATCCTTTTACCTTCCAAACCATCTTAACAGGCTTAAAGATAGGAGTATCTGAACTTGTAGCAGCTTGGTTGTAGAAAATATTAGAAGGGTGCATATGATCTTTTGAAAGATTGCTTGATTTGACGGACTTTGTCGAAGAAAGATGTTCATGAACTGAACCAAAAGTAGTCTTGAATGAACATTCTGAAGCAGTTGAATCATCATACGGCGATTAAACAATAGTATCGGCACTAAATTTTTCAGATAATCCAACTTTGAAGTTAATTCCTTCCAATTTCTGAACTTTGTCGGACAGAACATTCCTTTCTCGAGAAATCAAATCAAACATCTTATGTAGATCAGATTTGATCTTCTTCTCTTTCATGAGTTCCTTTGCTAAAGCAGACAGCTTCCTCATTAGCTTTGAGATTTTAGCCTGAAAGATGTTTCTCTCCTCTTCAAAATCTTTTTCCAAGTATCTTCCTTTATCAGCAATTTCTTTGAAAATTACTGTTTGGACAAAAAATCACGTCTCTCGACCGCGACCAGAACAGGTAAGACGTATGATTAGGGACTATATCTTGTATTAAGATAAGGTCTCGACAAAGACCTAGAACACCATCGTCGTCCCTCATAAATGGCAAGTCGATAGTTCCTTACGACGCTCGACCATAGCGTCGCCCGATCCGCACGACTATTATATAAGGACATGCAACCTCGACCAAAGCTAACGTTCACCATGACCGTTTGTTAAGTGTTTAATGCAGGAATAAAAGTCATTAAGGAGAAACGACTATAACCGACACAATCATTAAACAGCCGGCGACCGTAACGGACGAAGATCATTACTCCGGCGACCGTTTTCAACCGTTAAGGCCATTAAAGGAGCATTCATGGATGAAGCTAAGGACGCGAAGACTATAAATATCAAGCTCAATCAACATTTCAAGACATCAAATATCCGGCGATTAACAACCGAAGCAATATTCAAGAACACCTGAAGTGAAGAACCACTATTCTAAGTATCGCTCTCGACGCACGACAACAACCCTCGACCAGCAGTTCATACTTTGTTTCGTACACAACAAACACCTATTTTTACATTCCAAACACTTGTACTTTACATTTCGAAGCATTTTCATCATTTGTATTGTAATCACTGTACGATCGACACCAGTATCCAAGGACATCGCCCCTGATTGGCGACCATAGTGCAGCGACGACACCCCTTGTCGTCCGCAGGTTTTTTCCTCGATTGAGGTTTTTCCTGCGTCATCAAATCCTTTGTTTCTTTATTTTATTTATCGTCGCACGTCTCGTCGAAAGATTCTTTCTTTAGTTGTTTAAGTCCACATCGACCTTAAGTTGTCCCTTTGGTGCGATTTTTGGCATTAACAGTTTGGCGCCATCCGTGGGACTACATCTAGAGAAAATCCTCGACGAACGTGCATTCTACCAATAGTTTCTTGGAGTTTCTTCTATTTTCTGTTGCAGGAAAATGTTGATCCAAACCCTCAGTGATTTGATAATGACCCTCTCTTAAACACTTAGTGAAAATTGTAAGTAAACAATATGTATCAGAGTTTCACTATCGCTGATAAGTACTAAGATCTTCCAGTACCGCTGATAGGAACTCTCGCTCTTTTAATTAAACATTCAGCGACACTGTTCACCATAATGCTCTGAGTCTGTTCAGGCCTTATGGTGATCGCTGACAAGTTAGTTGTTTACTTATGATCCCTTAAGACAAGTTTCACGTCAACATAGGTTCTACACTGAAGTCGAAGATCAAGCTCAAGAACCAGCGACAAGTCTCCTAATGAACTGATGCGGATCAGCGAAGACTCAGATTTGTCCACTCAACGTGAAGTATCAAGTACAAGACTTCAGCTATCGCTGAACTTCATCAAAGCTAAATAGTAAATGATGATACTCTGAATCAACGAAAGCTGATCATGAAGTCCTCCATACAAAGTACTTTTGTCTTAACCACCCTTGCACGACTCCGTACGAAATGTCAGAAAAGAACCTCCGAATATCTGAATTCGTACAACAACTCTGACACTACACTGCTCATCCATGCGGCTACTAAGGTTGTCAACAAAGGTCAATGACATGCAACCAATCAGCTGATGACACGTGTAAAGTGTATACTGACTTGCATTAAATGCATGCAGTATATAAAGAGATGAACCCACTTCATTTGAAGTAACTTGCTAACTCTGGACAAGTTCAATCTCTTATCTCAAGATAGGTTATTATTAGTAATTCTTATCTCTCTTAGTGCAAGAAACCTTAGTGTTCCAACTTGTTTAGATTTAGGTTTATCCTTAATCTTGTTTCCGCAACAAGCTGTAAATTGTTAATGATTTATCAATAAACAATTTAGAAAAGTAAAATCTGTGTGTTTGTATTCAACCCCCCCCCCCCTTCTACAAACTTGTATAGGCCTTCGGGACCAACAAGTGGTATCAGAGCAGATTTGTTTAATCTCATAAACAAGATCTAATCTAAGATATTTCTCTTCCTTGCTATTATCTGAAAATGGCCACCAACACAAACACAAATTATATAGACAATGATTCTCTTGCAAAACCCCCTAGATTTTCCAGAGACAACTTCAACTTATGGAAAAATAGGACGATACTCTTCTTAGAAGGTGTAGACCCTACTATGCCTTACTATCTTGAAAATGGTCCATTCATCCCTGTAAGAATAGACGCTGCAGTTCCAGCCGCTGAGAATAGACCAGCTATTCCTGAAAGGCTGGTCCCTAAAGAAATCTTTCAGTGGACTGATGAAGATAAGAAGAAAGTGGCTATAGATACAAAAGCCAGATCCATACTTTCCATGGCTCTTCCTGACGAAGTCTACCATTCCGTCATGAATCTGAAAACATCAAAAGCCATGTGGGACACAATATGTGTTCAGTATGAAGGAACGTCTGAAGTCCAGGACTCAAGAAAAATCAACCTGGTAAGACAATACGAAAGCTTCATTTCTGGTAAGAATGAATCTCTCTCTGAAGTTCACCAACGTTTTAATTGCTTAATTATAGATCTGAAAACTGTTGGTAAGGAATATTCTAACTTTGAAGTGCTGACAAAGTTTCTAGAATGTTTACCTGAAAGTTGGGACAATTATTCTATGTGTCTCAAGCTGTCAAAGGATCTTAAATCAATGACCCTTTCAACCTTATATGGTACATTGCTGAATCATGAGCAATCAAGCCATCTTAAGAAGAATCTTGTAAAAGATTCCAAAAGCACCCCTGTTGCTTTAATCTCAGAGGAACCTTCTACTCAGCGACCCTCGGTCACTGTCACTGAGTTAGAAAGTAACTCTGAAAGATCATCAGAATCTGATTCCTCAGATGATGATGAATCTTTGGCTCTCCTAACTAAAAAGTTCAGGAGATTCGCCAAAAAGAAGATGTCTAGAAAGAACAAACCTCTTTCCATAACTGACAAGCCTAAATCATCACCTTTTGTTGATAAGGCTACTGCTACTTGTTTCAACTGCGAAAAGACAGGTCATTTCGCTAATGAGTGCAGATCTAAGAAAGTCACCAGACCTTCAGCTTTCCCAAAGAAATCCTTTGTTCCAAGGAATAAAGATGACAAATACTCAAAGCTGAAAGAAAAGTATGCGAAGCTGAAAAGCTTTAAGAAGAAAGGCAAAGGCTTAATGGCCAACTATGATTGGGTTGAATCTGATAAAGAAGAATCATCATCTGACTCTGAAGATGATGAAGCAAATCTCTGCCTTATGGCTAAGATTGAAGATGAGGAAGAAAGTTCAGACATTCCCTCAACTTCAACCTCTGCTATTCAGGTATCGCCTTCCTTCTTTACCAATATTGCAAATATTGATGAAGCTGATAGTCTTCGTAAGATCGATCTATTGACTAGAAGTTTATACGAAACCATGAACGGCAAAACTGTGGTTGAAAACCAAAACCTTGATCTCGCTGAACAACTTAAAAACTGCCACCTTCAAATAGAAAAGCTTTCTAAAATTGAAGATGATTTTAAAGATCAAGTATATTTAAATCAGCTAGTCAAAATCGAACGAGCAGAAGCTATCGCTGCATTAAAAGCTGAAAAAGCTACTGTTGAAGGATGGTGTAATTCTTCAACAAAGATCACTGAGATAATAAAGTCTCAGATTCCACTGAGTGATAAACGTGGTCTGGTTACAAATATGATACTCCAAAACCAACCACTGAACGTTCAATGCTTAAATTTGGAACGTTCGTATCCTCAGTCGCTGATACTTCATCTTCTCAGTGCTCCTCGTCCATTACACCAATCCCTGAGGAAACTCCTACCTCCTCAAAAGGCAAGGAGAAAATGGTTTATTCAAAACCCACCTCTGTCTCTAAAGACAAAGGTAAAGGAATTGTTATTTACCAAAATCCTCAGAAGGGTACCTTAGTACCAAAGCTGAATGCTTCTAAAGCCTCAGTGACCTAACCCTCTAAATCTAGAAAGCTGATCTCTGGATCTATTCAGCGATCTACTCCTAGACTCAGAGTGGACGTCCTTGGTAAGAAATCTGAAGAACTGAATGTTCGTCCTATTTCTAAAGCCAATAGTTTACTTGGTGCTGGCACTTCTAATTCAAAATTAAAAGCTCAGCATTCAAATGGTCCTAGAACTACTTTCAGCTATAGGAAATGTTATCACTGTGGACTCACTGATCATATTGCTAGTAAGTGCCCCACAGCCACCAAAGCTGAAAAGATAGCTAAGGTGAAGATTGCCCCCAAGGCAAAGAAGACCAACGCTGATGCAAATCAGGTCAAGGTGACTCCTACCACTGAAGTTAAGAAATTAACCAAAGTGAAGAAAGACAAAGCTGAATCTTTGAATGCTGCGAAGACCGCTGAACCTTCTATTCCAACTAGCTCCACTGACAAATGTGTATACATGGTTAAGTGGGTACCCAAGAAAAATTAATCTCTCTTTATATTTCAGGTTAAGAAGGGTATCTGGTATCTCGATAGCGGATGCTCTAGACACATGACTGGAAAGAAAAACCTGCTCGCTGAATACAAGGAAGAGAAGGGTCCCTCTGTGACTTTCGGTGGAAATGGAAAAGGACATACCAGAGGGTATGGTGTACTTTCAAATGGTACAACCTCCTTCAGAAGAGTCGCATATGTTGAAGGGCTGAAGCATAATCTTCTGAGCATCAGTCAGCTTTGCGACATGGATAACAAAGTGATTTTCACTAAGGAATCCTGCTTTGTCACTGACAAAAAGGAGAAGATAGCTCTCAGCGGTTATCGTTTGGAAAATGTTTATGTAATAAACATGGACTCAACAACCACTGAGAACTCCTGTTTCTTCTCAAAGGCATCTTCTGATGTCAACTGGCTATGGCATAAGAGGCTTTCGCATCTAAATTTCAAGACACTGAACACTCTTTCTTCAAAAGAGCTAGTCACTGGTCTACCTCAACACTCATACGCCAAAGAGTCTTTATGTTCAGCGTCTGAAAAAGGGAAGCAGACCAAGGCAAGCTTTAAGTCAAAACAAGTCTCCTCAGTGTCATCTCCTCTACATCTACTCCATATGGATTTGTTTGGTCCTGTTAACAAACAATCCATCGCTGGAAAGAAATATACGCTGGTCATAGTTGATGAATTCTCTCGTTACACATGGGTAATGTTTCTTCGTTCTAAGAGTGACACCCCTGAAGAACTCGTCACCTTTGTTCGGAAGATGGAAACCTGAACAATATGATTGTTCGCTCTATAAGGAGTGATCATGGAACTGAATTCAAAAACAGTTCTCTTGATTCCTTCCTTGAGAGTAAGGGTATTTCTCACAACTTTTCGTCAGTGAGAACACCACAACAAAATGGAGTCGCTGAAAGAAGAAATAGAACAATTATTGAAGCTGCACGGTCAATGCTCAGCGATTCTCACCTGCCTACTCAGTTTTGGGCAGAAGCTGTCAACACTGCTTGTTTTACGCAAAACAGGTCACTGATAGTTAAAAGATTCAAAAAGACAGCCTATGAACTCTTTCATGGGAGAAAGCCTTCAATCAGCTTTCTTCATATCTTTGGATGTCAGTGTTTCATACTGAACAACAGAGATACCCTTGGAAAGTTTGATCCTAAGGCTGATGATGGAATCTTTCTTGGATACTCCTCAGTTTCCAAAGCCTTAAGAGTCTTCAATCGAAGAAGACAAACTGTAGAAGAAACTATTCACGTCACGTTTGACGAATCCCGTTCATCGAACTCTAAACTGAACGCTGATACTGAAGAACTGAATCAATGGATGTTTTCCCATCTTGGTGATTCAGAAGACATTCCCACACCTCATGCTCATCAAGTAGAAGATGATAGTCCTACTATCATTCCAAACATGCAGAATAGTGAAGCTGAAACATCATGGGTCTCAGCTATTCCTATAAACACTATACCTGCAGTTGATCCAAATGTCTCAGACATTCCATCTATTTCTCAGCAATCAGTGAATGAAATGACAAATGCAAACATTCCTCTCTTAGCTGAAACTCCAGAAGCAGCTGAAGCCTCATCTTCAGCTTCTCCAGTTCTAGATGAGTCAGCGACTTGTGCTCCGGCTCAGCGATGGACTATTAATCACCCAATTGATCAAATTCTCGGTGATCCAAACGCTGGTATTCAGACTCGACGAAGTGCAGGTAATATTTGTTTATTTGTTAACTTTATTTCTCTAACTGAACCAAAGAAAATAGATGATGCCCTCAGAGATCCAAACTGGGTCAACGCTATGCAAGAAGAGCTGACTGAATTCGAAAGAAACAAGGTTTGGAAACTTGTTCGTAGACCAACTGACAAAACAGTGATAGACACTAAATGGGTCTATCGAAACAAGTTGGACGAACATGGTACTGTAACTCGCAACAAAGCTCGTCTTATTGCTCAGGGATACAGACAAGAGGAAGGCATAGATTATGACGAAACATTTGCTCCCGTAGCAAGACTTGAATCTATTCGTCTATTCTTAGCATACGCTGTACACAAAAACTTCAAAGTACATCAGATGGATGTTAAGTCAGCGTTTCTGAATGGAAAGCTGAATGAAGAAGTTTATGTGGAACAACCTCCAGGATTCTCAGATCCTAAGCGTCCAGATTATGTTTATAAGCTGGATAAGGCACTTTATGGCTTGAAGCAAGCTCCTCGTGCATGGTATGACACTCTTTTTACTTATCTCCATATTGAAAAATTTGAACGAGGTAAGATTGACAAAACTCTATTTTTTAGAAAAGTGAAAGGTCATATCATTTTAGTTCAAATATATGTTGATGACATTATATTTGGATCTACTAACCCTGAGCTTTGTACTCGTTTTGCTGATAGAATGAAAGATGAGTATAAAATGAGCATGATGGGTGAACTAACATATTTCCTTGGTCTTCAGATTAAGCAAACTGAGAAAGGAACTTTCATTAATCAGGGAAAGTATGTTAAAGATATGCTGAAGAAATTCGACTTAACTGAAAGTTTAGCTATGAAAACCCCTATGGCACCACCGCTGATACTTGATAAGGACACTAAAGGTGTTCCTGTCAATGTCACGCTGTACCGTGGGATGATCGACTCACTACTGTATCTTACAGCTAGCTGACCCGATATTATGTTTGCAACTTGCTTGTGTGCACGATATCAAGCTGAACCTAAGATATCTCATATGAAAGCTGTAAAGCGAATCTTTCGATATCTTAAGGGTACAGCGAATCTAGGTCTTTGGTATCCCAAAGACTCAGGATTCGATCTAACCGCCTATTCAGATAGTGATTTTGCAGGATGCAAATTGGATAGGAAAAGCACCACAGGAGGATGTCAGCTCCTAGGTGGAAAGCTGGTAAGTTGGACAAGTAAAAAGCAAAATTCAGTGTCCACTTCCACAGCTGAAGCTGAGTATGTAGCCGCTGGAAGCTGTTGTTCTCAGGTCTTGTGGATGAGAAATCAGCTACTAGACTATGATCTTCAGCTCTCCAAAATACCAATCTACTGCGACAGCACTAGTGCCATCGCTATAGCAAACAATCCAGTGCTACACTCAAAGACGAAACACATAGAAATCAGATATCATTTTATCAGAGATCATGTGATGAATGGTGATATAGAACTTCATTTTATCCCAACTGATTACCAGTTAGCTGATTTATTTACCAAACCTCTTGATGAGATAAGATTCAACTTCCTCATCAGCGAGCTTGGAATGCTGAACTTTGAAGGGTAAAATCTTCAGCGGTTCACATTGATCAGCGATAGGATAAAATCAATTCGTATAACCTATTCAATCATCTTCTCTCTGAATGAACTTGATTAGCTGATATCAAGGTATGTCTTTCTCTCTCTGACAAACGCATGAAAATGCAAGATTTCAAAACAAAATGCATCGCTGAATATTGAATATCTCTTCCTTAACAGCGATACTTTAAAAGTTCTTAAAACCATCACTGATATTTCTATTCAGTGCTTCATGTTTTTTTTTCAAAAGAATCCCTGAGCTTTCAAAACCTCAGAGACATCCTAAAAGAATATGAAAGGACAGTTGTGACGTCATTGCAACGGATAAACCTTGGCACGTTCTTCTTTCTGACACACGTTTGCACGTTTCGTTTACTCGCCAATCAAATGCAAACACGTGTCCATGTCATGATGAAAACCTTTTCCCGCTCAAGGTTTTCTCTCTCTAAACTCCCTATATAAACAATTTCTTGGTTAATATTTGTCTTTTATGCGATCAAATCTTCCTCCGCAAGAAAGAATTCACTGTTGCATTTGTGCTCTCAAAAACCTCAAGAACTGTTCATCATCTTCTTCTTCAAACATCAAGGTTAATATGTTCTTATTTTTTTCAAATGCTTATAACTTGTTTCTGATCTTATCATTGTTTTTAAACAAGATCAAACAAAAGAACTTCTTAAAAATAAAATCATTTCTTTCATGGTTTTATGAATACAACCATTTCATGGTGTTCTTCAAGTTTAAATGATAAATCTTAAACTTGTTCTTCATTCGTTTCCAGAATCTAATTCTTCATAGAAAACTGGATAACAAGATTCAATGGGTATTACATTTCATGTCAAAAATCAAGAAAAACCCTAATCTTCATTAAGATGTTTTTTGTCTGAATGAAATGGACAAAATTCGAACCATCTTAATGGAAAATCTTTCCACATTAAGATAATTCTTATTTGTTAACATCTTTGGTTGAACTGATAATACAGAGAAATGGCAACTTCCAAGATTCATACTACCGCTGAGAACATCTCTTCTGACTCTGAGGAAGTGGAAATCATCAAGGCTCGTCAGGTTAAGTTTACTCTGGATCAACTTGACTGGACCAAGATAAACAACCTCTCTGTGCTTTTCGAGTTTCCTCCTCGAAAGCAAGTCACACATTTGGATGATGCTGTGAATTTTCTTAAGAATAACTGCATTTCAACAGCCCTGACCATTTCACCTCCTGCAAGTCAGCTACTGCTATCACAGTTCTGGTACTCTGCCAGACACTCTCAGCTACCCTCTGCCAAAGATCCATCCAAAACCATTGACTGCATACTCAGCGATACTGAGTATGGCACAATAAAGATAACCCCCGCTATAATTCGCAAAGCTCTGAACTTTCCCAATGCCACCAAAGAAAAACCTTTTATTCCATTCCCTGACAATAAGAAGCAAGCTAACAAAAACGCCATCATTGCTTTCCTCGACGCAATGGGTTACATCTGGGAAACTGGAAGGGACAAGAAGCCAGAGAAAAAGCTGACGCTGATAAAGAAATCAAAAATGCCAAGCAAGATGAACTTCATCTTCGCCCATCTGATCAGCTGCATGACAGCGAAGACCGGCTCCTCTGATCAAGCCGCTCACCCTCAGCAAGCTATGGGATATGCTCTGCTGAAAGGTCTACACATTGACTGGGCATCTATTATATATGATGACTTGTTACAAAGAGTAGATTCTACCGCTGACAGACCTGCATGGGTTCCCTACCTCCGATTCATCAGCGCCATCTTTCAATATGGCCCGAAGGACAGCTACCCGAAAGAGGGTGACCTGAAACTCTCTCAGGTTGGCTCTAAGGTGCTCGACTTCAAACCTGTCGAAAATGAGGTACGTCTCTCTACCCTTCTCTCTCTTCTCAATCCCACTTCTTCGACTTCTGTGGCTCCTTCAGCGACGATACCCATCGCTGATACCTCAGCCACAAAATCCTCTCCTTCTAAGAAAAGGAAACTCTCCTCAACCCAACTTGGTTCCAAAAGGATCAAGAAAACCAAGGAGCAGCCCCATCAATCTCTTGCTGAAGACTCCTCAGCTCATTCTGCAGAGCTGAAGGAAAGTTCTGTGGTACGCTCTGTCACACCCATTCAAGCCATCCCTTCAAACCAGGCTTCAGCGTCTCTAAACGCTGAGGTTAGAAACTTGGAACCTACCCAACCTCCTTCAGTCTCTCAAAAGACTGATGAAGTGATTTTCAGCGAATCCAACGCTGAACTCAGTACCCGACCCCAATTCTTATCCTTCGCTTCTCCCTCCACTCACTTGGACTCTACTCCAAAGAACACTGGAGATGCCATCATTCCAGAAGCCACCGCTGACGCTTCTCAAGGAATGGTGAAGACAGGACCTGCGGAGATCACCATACCTCACCGCACTTTTGAGGAAGATATGGAACATTTTTCAGGAACCCGCAACTTTGACGAGTTCATCAATCCTCCTGCAGGTACAAATCAAACAATATACACTGTAACTAAACCTGAAACTTCTGAGCTTTCCTTTGTTCACAAGTACTTATCTGTTACAGGTCCTAATTTGGGAGACATCAACGCTTCGCTGAAGTCTGTGGAAACAAAGCTAACCGGTCTCACCACCACACTCTCCAACAACTCTACAGCTGTAACAAACGCTGGAGAGAATTTGACAAAGCTGACAACGGTGGTGGAGAAGAAAGCTTCCACATATGACTTGAAGCTATTTGATAAGACTCTCGGCGACTTCGCTAAGGTGCTCGCTGATATCTACACAGACTACACCTCACTCAAAAACTCAGTTTCCTCCATGTCCGGCGAAGTAACAACGCTGAAGACATCTGTTGGAACATTAGAGGGAGATATGTCTGCTGTGAAGACAAATGTTCAAACTCTGACAACTGACTTAGGCTCTGTAAAGACCGACGTTGGTTCGATGAAAACAATGATCGAGCAGCTCCTGAACAAAGCGAATACCCCAGCTCCTGAACCTGCCCCTGCCCCTGCATTGGAAACTTTCACAGCGGCGGATCGCACTGAGCTTGAGAAAATCAATCCTTCTATAACTGGCCTGGAAGTCAGATTAGCTAAGATTGAAGGCTATATAGGTATCTCTGGCCAAGAAGACAGAGAACCTTCCACAGCTGAAGAGTCTGCACAGTCCTCCCCCACTCATCATGAGAAAGAGGGGGAGAAGAGCGCTGAACATCCCGAGGAAAAGACTGCTGAAGAAAAGAGCGCTGAAAACCTTTCCCATGATGAATCTATCAGGGGAGAGAAGAATGAAGAACCCAACGCTGGACCTCAGGGAGATGAACACCCTGAGGGAACCGATAAGCTCGCCTCTGTATCTGAGGGGGAGCAACTCGAAGAAGAGGCTGAAGAATCCGAGGCAGAAGATGATGAAGCCGTCGACATCCCTGATGATGAACCATCCTCCTCCCCAAGGAATGATGATGATGATGACGAAGATGACGATGACTTCTTTATCGTCAAACCTGCCCCAAGGATCAAAGCTCTTAAAGGAATCTTAATAAATGAACCTACAGGGGAGCGGACAAAGACAAAGCCCTCAGCTTCTGGAGCTGAGAAAGGCAAAGGCAAAAGCGTAGCTGAAGATGAAAATCTGATGATCTTGCTTGAAAAGCCGGTTTGTCAGGTACACTAAACATCTCTCACTCCATACCTCCTCTATAAGTTCTACTACCCTAGCCTACACCTGAACATATTTATCTTTCTCTTTCTACCCAAGTTCTTCTACCCAAGTTCTTATTTGTAAGATCGCTGTGTTTCAGCTAGTCCTCTCCCCTGTTTGAGGATGTCGCTGAAGGTTCTACAACTGCGACCTCACCAATAAAGCCAGCTGCTGCTGATGAAATAATCCCAGTCTTAGATTTGATCTCTGAGACTGATGAACCAGAAGAACAGCTACTCTCGCACAAACGCAGACCTTCCTTAGCTCCTCAAAAGCTAAGTGAAGAGGATCTGAAAAGAAGAGAAGAGATGATAAAGCGATTCGAGGATCAGCGAATCATTCTGAAGCGTGATCAACTTCCTTCAGTTCCTCCAAAGTTCAGAATCTCTAAAGCTGAATACAAGGAACACCTCAGAGCTGAACGCCTCATCGCTGAAAGAAAGGAAGCTGAACAGAAAGACAGAGAATACGCCATCAAGCTTACTCAAGACTCTGTCAAAGACCCCAAGCTGAAAAGAGTTCCCATTGATGTCCAACGTAAGCTCTGGGATGATGCTCAAAAGATCGTCAGAGAAAAGACTAAGGTCTCTGATACGACTTTGGAATGGGCTAAACAAATGCTGACCTATCGATCAAGACCATCCAAAATCATCAAGGCAAACATCAGAGGAAGACTATACGCTGAAACTCCTGTTGTTGAAGTGGATATCTACAGAGATGACAAAACCAAACAAACCTTCTATGCTGCTTCACTAGAAAAGTTTGGTCTCTCTGAATGGTTAGAAACAAAATTAGCCATTCAGGGATCACGCTCAAAGTTCAAAAGCCATGTCGAGATGATTTTAAACAAACAAATCGACCTGCTTTCATCCTGTGTGGATATTCCTCCTACTCTTCGTCAACCGAAGAAAGCCTCAGCTAAGAAGAAGAAAGTCTCTGATTCAGGTCCAATCATTCGAAATGAAACGGGTATTGGTTTCTCTCGTGCTGAAGTTCTTGGCCCTGATGCTGATCTTTCAATGCTTGACACCTCCCTACCACCTGGAGAAACTTTCATCCCTGGCACAGTGGTAAGTGATCCATATGGTATATTCTTCTTAGACTACGATGGAAATCCTCACTTTCAACGTGTCTCTGAGCTCCAAATCGCTCCCATCGAACAACTCAAAGATCTCGTACACTGGTGTGAAGTCAGACGCGACATCCAAGCTAGGCATCTGAAGCCCTTGATTTTTGAAGCAACTCTGAAGTTAAAGAATAAAGGAGCAAATGTCCCTGACTGGATGATCCCCACATCAAAGACCCTTGATGAACTTCTCATTAAGGAAGAACCCTTTGAAAACTGATATGATCGCCTTTTTCTCTATTGTATCAGTTATCCTTCTGTAATTGTAATTTATTTCGCTTGTACTTGTAATCTTTCTGTTCTTAAATGTAACCTGATTCAATATTTTAAAGAAAGATTTCAGCGAACGTACTTTACTCCATCAGTACTGAAAAGATCCCAGAAAACAGTAAAAGGGACAAATATTTTATGAGTTCTTTTTATCCTTATGTTTTCATTAAATAGCAATTTTCCTTGTTGCTATGTCATAATCAAATAGGGGGAGTGTAACACCCCGTTTCCCAATTTACGTGATTTAACTGTCTCTTTTGGGGTTGAGTTAATTTTTGGGTCGTTATGTACGTGTTCAGGAATCTAGGGGCCAGTTTATCAATTTTGTAAGATGAGGGTGTGTTTTGGCATGTATGTAAAGGGATGGAAACCCTAAACACCCTCATTTGCAGCCATTTGTTTCTTTAGAAAAGAAGAGAGAAAAGAGAAAGGGATTTTCGGAGTTCTTGTGAGCTGCTGTGAAAGATCGACCGATTCTCCTTCGTTAACCGTTGGATCGTCGTGAAATTTGGACAGCGACTTCACGACCCTTTAATATACATTCTGACCGGAGGGATTTGGCATCGGAGTTCCCAGTAGAGAGAACCAAGTGTCCGAAGTTGCTGTATTTTCCAGGCGAAAGATTTGGTGATTTTGGAAGATTCAAGTTGTGAAAGGTTCTAAGAGGATTGTTGTTCGCGGTCTAGAATTGCAAAGTATGTGTATTATGTTTAGAAATCAATAGAAATGGGGCGTATGAAATTGGATGTTTGGCAAAGTTTTATGGTATTTGGACTATCCTAGCTATGTCATTTCGGGATGAGAGATGGGATAGAATTAGAGTTCCATTTTTGGGCTTGTTATGATATGTGTATGTATGAATGTTATAGGTGGTACGAGGTGATTATTATACACTGTGAAGTACTTGGTAATTGACATCTTCACAGGTGAGTACTCTACCTATATTATGTAAGTTATGTGTTTGTAGTTGGATTGCATGTGTGATTATGTGTATGTTTGGCTTTACCAAAGGAAAGAGTACCTATGGTGGTAGTAATACCCCTAGGGAATATGTTATGTATGAAGAGGCCTGGTACCAGTGTCTAGTTATGACATTCCTTATTGGCTTTGTGCCTTGAGGAATGGAAGGATGTTACATGTATGTGATTGCTATGTTTATGCAAGTATGTATGCATGATGATATGTGGTATAGGTGCGTGCTCACTAAGCGTAAGCTTACCCCGTTGTTATTCATCTTTTAGTGGCAGGTACATCTTCAAAGAATAAAGGAAAGGCTCCAGCTTGAAGCTTTTGGATTTGCGGCAGCTCAGCAGCTTATATTTTCTTTTGATGAATGATAGTTTTGGATTCTCTAAGCTTTTCAGTTGAATATTGTTTTTCTCAAACTTATTGGTTTTAAGTTGCAAACTTGTACTCTTTTCTATAAGATTATGAGATTTTATCTAAATGTTTTAATTACAAATCTTCCGCTGTATTTTAAGGTTACTTTCCGTTAAATGAGTGTTTTAAAGATAAGGGATGTTACAGTTGGTATCAGAGTCTTGGTTTAAGGGATTCGGGCATTCACAAGTGGTGAGTGTTTGAACTTAAACCCAAGTGCTCAAGTTTTCAAATAAGTAACCTTTTAAAAAAAAACTGTTTCGTGTAAGAAAATGGTTTATAAGGAAAGGGTGTTTTTAAAAGAAAAAGTTTTCACGGCTGAGCTGCGGTCCAGAGCATCAAGACGGGGGTGAGCACACTATTCCATATTAGGATTTATGATAAAGCATGTTCAGTTTTGTGAAAGACCAGTTTTATAACTGTATTGGATGAGTAATTATGTTTATGTATGCTAGATATGGTCAATGTGACAAGGTTATGATTTCAAGTATGTTTTGTTGATGCATAATGTGAATTAGAATATGATTATAATGTTTATATGATAAGTGGTAGATATGGAAAATGTTGTGATATATATGTTAAAGGTACCAACTAAGCTGGGAATTGGAACCTTAGTGACGGTGTTGAGTCTAAACATGGAGGGTGTAATTATAATGGTATAAGGGCCCATACCATTGCAATTACATTGTACATGCCGGGACTTGATATAGTTGCAAAAGAATTCTATGAACCAGACAAGGTTGAGGGTTGGGTAGTAACATGCTAGAAAGGGATTTTGTTAAGAGAGTATAAGCAGAAGGTTTCTAAGGAGCATGTTAGAAAGAAAGACAACAAAGCTAGGACCTCTGGACTATGCTAGGAGTTTGCTCAGGGGGGGGGGGGGATGTAGATGAATTATTCTAAAGTATCATGTTTATGTATCAGAATGGTGAACACTAGAAGGCAAGGCAAGAGACCGATTATTGAAGAGGATCAGGAAATTCCTGATCTGAGAGGTGTGATCGCTGCTGAGGTCGGGGAGGTTCTTCACGAGTTACTCCCAAGTCTCTTTGAGCAGGTAAAGCAGGAACTGGCTAATGAAATTCGTAGTCAGGTAGAGGCAGCTGTGGCCAGCAGGGCCAGTGGATCAGGGGGCTTGTCAGGCGTACAACCACGGGGGACAAGCTACAGAGATTTCTCGGCCTGTCAGCCGCCACAGTTTGAGGGGAAGAAGGACCCCGTAACCAGCACTCGTTGGATAGCTGAGGTGGAGGGTGCTTTCCGCACCAGTTTTTGTACCGAGGAAGTCAAGGTTCGCTACGCATCGAACCTTCTGAGGAAGGCAGCGAAAGACTGGTGGAACCTTATTGTTCGTGCTCGGACGCCAGAACAAGTGGATAGCATGACTTGGGAACAGTTCAAGGAACTGTTCATGGAACAGTATGTGCCCCAAATTGAGGTAGAGAGACTCACAAATGAGTTTCTATCTATGGAGCAAACTACGGAGTCGGTGAACGAGATCACTGACAAGTTTTTGGAGCGGTCCCTTTTCTGTCCTGAGTATGTCAGGAATGAAAAGGCCAAAATGTACAGATATGGGAGAGTTTTGAAACAGGAGATTAGAGAATTTGTTGTTATGGCAAGGTGCACTGATTTTCAGCAGATGCACGAGGCGGCTCGGGCTAGAGAGCTCGAATTAGAGAGCCAAAGAAAGACAAGAAGGGCAGAAACGGTTCAGACTCAACCTCAGCAGACTAAGAGGTTCAAAACTGGGAGTCATAAACCGGAGGTAAAGAAAGAGTTCAAGAGAGAGCATCCCCGCTGTGGGAAGTGTGGACGACAGCATCCGGGAGAATGCCGTATGGGCTCCGGAACCTGTTACAAATGCGGGCAACCGGGTCATATCAGTCGAGACTGCAAGGCGACCGCAAAGATATGTTTTAAGTGCTACAAGCCGGGCCATTTTGCTGACGAGTGCCCAATGAATACCGGGTCGGTCCAGAACTCGGGAACCGCACCGGTGAAGATGCTAGAGGGTGGATTGGGAAAGAAGAACGACGCACCCAGGACTCGGGGGCGAGTGTTCCAGATGACCGTAGATGAAGCAAAGGAGGAGCCAGATGTCGTGACAGGTATTTTTCCTGTTAATGCATCACCTGCCCTTGTCTTATTTGACTCGGGAGCTACTAAATCTTTTGTTTCTTTATCGTTTTGTAAAGACTTTGCTATTGTAAAGGACAAGTTAGAAAGTCCGCTAGAAGTACAAATAGCGGACGAGGAGTTTCGTTTTGTGAGTGATGTGTATAAAGGTAATGTAATAGAGATAGCCGGAGTGAAGTTTAGTATAGATCTTATTCCTATTACGATGAGGGAAATAAATGTAGTAGTTGGGATAGATTGGCTTAGTCGGAATGGAGCGCGCATTGATTGTGAAAAACAGCAGGTAGTGATTCGAACCCCAAGTGGGGGAGAATTAACTATCTCGAGTGAAGGAAGAAAAGGGGTACCAAAGGTGTGCACTTTGGCCAAAGCTAGAAGATATGTGCACCATGGTGGTAGCAGTTACTTGGCGTATATTGTTGATGAGCGGGAGGAGAAAAAGAAGAGAACAGTGGCAGATGTACCAGTGGTCAGCGAGTTTCCGGATGTTTTCCCGGATGACTTGCCTGGCATTCCTCCCGAGAGGCAAGTGGAGTTTCGAATAGACTTGATTCCGGGGGCGGCACCGGTAGCAAAGGCTCCTTACCGTTTGGCACCTCCGGAGATGCATGAACTGTCTAAGCAGCTGGAGGAACTGTTGGATAAGGGTTTCATCCGCCCCAGTAGTTCACCTTGGGGAGCCCCTATCCTTTTCGTGAAAAAGAAGGACGGGTCGATGCGGATGTGCATCCACTATAGAGAGCTTAACAAGCTTACGGTGAAGAACAGATACCCGTTGGCGAGGATCGACGATCTCTTCGATCAACTTCAGGGAGCCGTTTGGTTCTCTAAGATAGATCTTCGCTCAGGGTACCACCAGTTGAAGGTCAGGGAAGAGGATGTTCACAAGACAGCGTTCAGAACCAGGTACGGGCATTTCGAGTTCATCGTGATGCCATTTGGACTGACGAACGCACCGACGGCATTCATGGATCTTATGAATAGAGTTTGCAGACCGATGTTGGATAGGTCAGTCATCGTGTTTATAGACGATATACTGATCTACTCCAAGTCGAAGGAGGATCATATGGAGCATCTACGAGAGGTTTTGGAGATTTTGCGTAAGGAGCAGTTATATGCAAAGTTCTCCAAGTGTGATTTCTGGTTACAAGAGGTTCAATTTCTTGGACATCTTGTGAACCGAGAGGGTATCAAGGTAGACCCAGCGAAGGTGGAGGCAGTGATGAAGTGGGAAACCCCGAAGACTCCCACTGAGATTAGGAGTTTCCTTGGATTAGCCGGGTACTACCGCCGGTTCATCCAGGATTTCTCCAAGATAGCAGTTCCGTTGACGAAGCTGACGAGGAAGAACGAACGTTTCGTTTGGGGAGAGGAACAGAAAACAGCGTTCGAAACCTTAAGGATAAAGTTATGCGAGGCTCCGGTGTTGACACTACCGGAGGGAGTTGAAGACATGACAGTCTACTGTGATGCGTCTTATCACGGGCTAGGCTGCGTTCTTATGCAGAGGGGAAGGGTGATTGCCTATGCGTCTCGTCAACTGAAGACGCATGATGTGAATTACCCGACTCACGATTTAGAGCTTGCGGCAGTGGTGTTCGCTCTCAAGTTATGGCGGCACTACCTGTATGGGGTGAAGTGTACTATCTATACGGACCACAAGAGTCTTCGTTATTTCATGGATCAACAGAATTTGAACATGAGACAGCGGAGGTGGTTGGATGTGGTGAAGGATTATGATTGCGAGATTCTTTATCACCCGGGGAAGGCAAATGTCGTAGCGGATGCCTTGAGTAGAAGAGCGAGTAGTGTTCTACTTCGGGTACCGTTGATGAGACTAACAGTATCAACGTTGTTTCACGACTTGGTAAGAAGGTCTCAAGAGGAAGCGATCAAGGGTGAGAACCAGAAGAAGGAACGGATAAAGGGACAGGTGGATCAGTTAGTGCCCGACAGTCGAGGTCTATTGACTCGGTACGGTCGGGTATGGGTTCCAGTATCGTGTGAGGCAAGGCAGACACTTCTGGACGAGGCGCATAAGTCAAGGTTCTCTATCCATCCCGGTGCTACTAAGATGTATAGAGATCTGAAGACTGACTACTGGTGGCCGGGGATGAAGAGGGACGTGGCTAAGTACGTGGAGAAATGTTTGACTTGTTTAAGGGTCAAAGCAGAGCATCAGAGACCGCACGGGAAGTTACAGCCATTAGAGATACCAGAGTGGAAGTGGGAGCATATAACAATGGATCTGATTACCAAGTTGCCTCGAACACCTAGGAATCATGATGCCATTTGGGTGGTTGTAGATAGGCTGACAAAGAGTGCCCATTTTATCGCGATCCGTGAAAGTTCATCTGCAGAAAAGTTAGCTGACATCTATGTCAGTGAAATTGTAGCAAGGCATGGGGTACCGGTAACAGTGATATCAGACAGGGATGTTCGGTTTACGTCGCGGTTTTGGGGGAAGTTCCATGAAGATTTGGGTACGAGACTTCAGTTCAGTACAACCTTTCACCCACAGACGGACGGGCAAAGCGAGAGAACAATTCAGACTCTTGAGGATATGTTGAGAGCCTGTGTTTTGGATTTTGGGGGCAGCTGGGATACGTATTTACCGTTGGCTGAGTTCTCATACAACAACAGTTTCCATGCCAGTATTGGCATGCCTCCGTATGAGATGTTGTACGGGAGAAGATGTAGGAATCCTATCTGTTGGGGAGAGGTAGGCCAGCGGGAGTTAAGCAGCACAAAAGTGGTATTGAGACGGAAAGTATTGAGATGATTCGGGATAGGCTACGAACCGCACAGAGTCGTCAAAAGAGTTACGCCGACAAGCGAAGGTCGGATCTGGAGTTCAACGTGGGAGATAATGTTTTGTTGAAGGTATCACCTTGGAAAGGGGTGATCCGATTCCGGAAGAGGGGCAAGCTAGGCCCTAGGTTTATCGGACCTTTCAAGGTGATAGCACGGGTTGGGAAGGTTGCGTACCGGCTGGAGCTTCCGCCGGAACTCAGTCTGATACACAACACCTTCCACGTATCTCAGTTGAGGAAGTGTTTAGCTGACGAGTCGGCGCATGTCCCTATAGATGACATACAGGTCGACGAACGGTTGAATTATATTGAGAGACCGATAGCAATCTTGGAAAGGAAGACCAAATCCTTGCGAAACAAGGAGATCAGCTTAATGAAAGTTCAGTGGGAACACCGAAAAGGATCAGAATGGACATGGGAACCGGAAGCTGAGATGAGATCGAATTATCCGGAACTCTTCCAAGTCTGATCGATTTCGAGGACGAAATCCTGGTAAGTGGGGGAGAGTTGTAACACCCCGTTTCCCAATTTACGTGATTTAACCGTCTCTTTTGGGGTTGAGTTAATTTTTGGGTCGTTATGTACGTGTTCAGGAATCTAGGGGCCAGTTTATCAATTTTGTAAGATGAGGGTGTGTTTTGGCATGTATGTAAAGGGATGGAAACCCTAAACACCCTCATTTGCAGCCATTTGTTTCTTTAGCAAAGAAGAGAGAAAAGAGAAAGGGATTTTCGGAGTTCTTGTGAGCTGCTGTGAAAGATCGACCGATTCTCCTTCGTTAACCGTTGGATCGTCGTGAAATTTGGACAGCGACTTCACGACCCTTTAATATACATTCTGACCGGAGGGATTTGGCATCGGAGTTCCCAGTAGAGAGAACCAAGTGTCCGAAGTTGCTGTATTTTCCAGGCGAAAGATTTGGTGATTTTGGAAGATTCAAGTTGTGAAAGGTTCTAAGAGGATTGTTGTTCGCGGTCTAGAATTGCAAAGTATGTGTATTATGTTTAGAAATCAATAGAAATGGGGCGTATGAAATTGGATGTTTGGCAAAGTTTTATGGTATTTGGACTATCCTAGCTATGTCATTTCGGGATGAGAGATGGGATAGAATTAGAGTTCCATTTTTGGGTTTGTTATGATATGTGTATGTATGAATGTTATAGGTGGTACGAGGTGATTATTATACACTGTGAAGTACTTGGTAATTGACATCTTGACAGGTGAGTACTCTACCTATATTATGTAAGTTATGTGTATGTAGTTGGATTGCATGTGTGATTATGTGTATGTTTGGCTTTACCAAAGGAAAGAGTACCTATGGTGGTAGTAATACCCCTAGGGAATATGTTATGTATGAAGAGGCCTGGTACCAGTGTCTAGTTATGACCTTCCTTATTGGCTTTGTGCCTTGAGGAATGGAAGGATGTTACATGTATGTGATTGCTATGTTTATGCAAGTATGTATGCATGATGATATGTGGTATAGGTGCGTGCTCACTAAGCGTAAGCTTACCCCGTTGTTATTCATCTTTTAGTGGCAGGTACATCTTCAAAGAATAAAGGAAAGGCTCCAACTTGAAGCTTTTGGATTTGCGGCAGCTCAGCAGCTTATATTTTCTTTTGATGAATGATAGTTTTGGATTCTCTAAGCTTTTCAGTTGAATATTGTTTTTCTCAAACTTATTGGTTTTAAGTTGCAAACTTGTACTCTTTTCTATAAGATTATGGGATTTTATCTAAATGTTTTAATTACAAATCTTCCGCTGTATTTTAAGGTTACTTTCCGTTAAATGAGTGTTTTAAAGATAAGGGATGTTACAGTGATTGTTGATCCAAACCCTCAGTGATTTGATAATGACCCTCTCTTAAACACTTAGTGAAAATTGTAAGTAAACAATATGTATCAGAGTTTCACTATCGCTGATAAGTACTAAGATCTTCCAGTACCGCTGATAGGAACTCTCGCTCTTTTAATTAAACATTCAGCGACACTGTTCACCATAATGCTCTGAGTCTGTTCAGGCCTTATGGTGATCGCTGACAAGTTAGTTGTTTACTTATGATCCCTGAAGACAAGTTTCACGTCAACATAGGTTCTACGCTGAAGTCGAAGATCAAGCTCAAGAACCAGCGACAAGTCTCCTAATGAACTGATGCAGATCAGCGAAGACTCAGATTTGTCCACTCAACGTGAAGTATCAAATACAAGACTTCAGCTATCGCTGAACTTCATCAAAGCTGAATAGTAAATGATGATACTCTGAATCAACGAAAGCTGATCATGAAGTCCTCCGTATAAAGTACTTTTGTCTTAACCACCCTTGCACGACTCCGTACGAAATGTCAGAAAAGAACCTCCGAATATCTGAATTCGTACAACAACTCTGACACTACACTGCTCATCCATGCGGCTACTAAGGTTGTCAACAAAGGTCAATGACATGCAACCAATCAGCTGATGACACGTGTAAAGTGTATACTGACTTGCATTAAATGCATGCAGTATATAAAGAGATGAACCCACTTCATTTGAAGTAACTTGCTAACTCTGGACAAGTTCAATCTCTTATCTCAAGATAGGTTATTATTAGTAATCTCCTTATCTCTCTTAGTGCAAGAAACCTTAGTGTTCCAACTTGTTTAGATTTAGGTTTATCCTTAATCTTGTTTCCGCAACAAGCTGTAAATTGTTAATGATTTATCAATAAACAATTTAGAAAAGTAAAATCTGTGTGTTTGTATTCAACCCCCCCCCCCCTTCTACAAACTTGTATAGGCCTTCGGGACCAACAGAAAATGGCAGCCCTAGAAATCCGCAGCAAGCCGTCGCACAGATGTATCAGGAGCTCGAGGTTGCCAGGAATCAACTCAATGCAATGGCAGAGCAGAATCGCAGAGCAGCTGAAGAGATCGCGCGGCTAAGGAATCCTTTTGGATCCCAGAATGGTCCTAGACCATTCATCCAGAATCCAGGTCCGGGACCAGGCCCGTCCGCGCAGAATCAGCATCCAGGTCCATTCATGCAGAATCAGCAGTCGGGTCCGTTCATTCCAAATCCCCAGTCTGGGCAGATTCCCCCTCAGCACATCCGACCACCACCCTTGAACAATGGATCCCAACCATTGCAAGGTGGCTCCCAGCCGTTTCAGAATAAATCCCAGCCGTTTTCCCAGCCGTTCCAAAGTGGTCCGCAACCTTTCCAGCAAGGATCGCAACCTTTCCAGCAAGGATCGCAATCTTTCCAGCAGAGATCACAGCCATTTCAGCATGGACCACAATCGTTTCAGAATGGACCGCAACAATTCCACTATGGGTCGCAGCTATATTTTATTCCGTTCAACGGGGACACCAATGGTTCATCGCATGGTAATGGCACTAGTCCAGGGACCAATCCCTCAACAGGGGCAAATCCTGATCTTAACGATCCCGTCGCCCAGCGTTTGAAGATGTTAGAAGACCAAAATGAGTGTGTCCTGTCCTTGCTCGCCAAGTTGCCTGGAGCAGCCGTGCCTATCGATGTCGAGCCTCGCTCGGGGTATCAGGCGTCCCCCTTCATCAACGAGATTGCCACCGTCGAGGTCCCAAAGAAGTATAACATTCCTGCCTTCACTACCAAGTATTCGGGTGTGACCGATCCAACCGAGCATGTCGCGCAGTATAAGCAGCTCATGTGGACGATCTCGATTCCACACATGTACCAGGAAGTATGCATGTGCAAGAGTTTCGGGGCGACTCTCACTGGTCCAGCTCTCCAGTGGTTGATCAATCTAAAACCCAAATCTATCGGGTCGTTCGCCGAATTGGTCAACCAATTCTCCCGGCAATTCGCCAGCAGTCGTAAGATGGAAAAGCAGAATAGTGATCTGTACTATGTCGTGCAGAAGACCAATGAGTCTATTCGAAGTTATTTCAATAGATTCAATGCTGAAATGACCAGTATCGGCAATTGTGACATCAAAACTGCGATCGAAGCATATAAGTGTGGTCTAGACGATAGTTCAGGTTTATATATCGATCTGACCAAGTATCCCCCAGAGACTTTCGAAGACGTCCGAGCTCGAACCTTAACATATATGAGGGTCGAAGATGATGCAGCCTTTCGTCGCAAACACACTGACGACAAGAAGCCGTTAGGTGTCAAGAAGCCAGAATTCAAGCAGAAAGCCATATCCAGAGTAGAGCCATCGCGTCAGATTTCAAACGTTCGTTTCAAGACGAAGGCAGAAGCTAAAACCGCGACTAAATTCCCCGTGTACCTCAAGATCTCCTCTTATGGGTTCAAAGGGTCAGCTAAAGACTTAGTCGAAGCTCTGAAGACCACCCAAGCAACCATCCGGTGGCCTAAGAAGTCTGACTTGGACGATGCTAAGAAGGATAAATCAAAGTGGTGCAACTTCCACATCGACCATGGTCATGCGACAGATGATTGTATCGCACTCAAGAAGGAATTGGTATATCATGTTCCACAAGGTAATCTCAAAGATATTATTGATAATGTCGTTATTAACAGCCATCGACCGTCGACTCCCGAGCATGAAAAAGTTGTCAATTAAAATCCCCTACGCCATTGGGAATCCTGAAGATCGAGAATGAGTCGAAACGTCGCTATGGTGCAAAGTCGTACGACGACATGATCAATCACAGACAGTATCTCATCGGATCGTCGTGTCGTCTTGTCATTTAAAACCTATCTTTCTTTCCAAAAAGAATAGGATAATAAATGACAGGGGGGCAATACCCCATGAAGGAGAAAGGTATGATTTCTAACTCTTTTCCATAAAAAAATTTCTCACAAACAGCTACTGACTTAAGCATCGGAGGGTCGTTGGTGAGCCAACGACCAACCCTCGACATCGTTTTATCGCAGGATCACACGACATAGACGATCAGGTCCATGACTTGATCACACCTTACAGCTAATCGAACTACTTAATCGCACGATGGCATAGACGGCTTCGCAGCCTGAGCTTCATAACTTAGAAAAACTTCGCGTTTTGAATAAATACCTTAGTCGCATGTATTGGTGTTTGATTAGCATACATTCTAGACAAATGCATTATTTTTTCTTTCTTATACCCTGTATGGATACTTTGATCGTACGTTCTCATATTTTATAAATGCCTTGGTCGCATGATTTCTATGTATCTTATGTTCAATCGATGCGATAGTTGTTTACCAATAAAGTTCAAACCAAAAAAAGTACATTCATCAGAAAAATTGTCAAAAACGCGCTCGACCACCAACGGTCGAGCAGTAAAACAAAACAGAAAGAGAAAATTCTTAAACTAAAGAAGGAACATCCGTTGCATTCGTGCCCGAAGTCCCATCCAAAAGGTTGCCGCCTGCCATCTCTTCTTCGACATCTTTCTCATCATCTAAGTCAAGATCTCTCTCGGTCCCAACGCCATTCAGATAGGTGTCCAACTCCTCATTCGCCAAATCAAGAGGGTCTTTTCCTAATAGGTTTTGTTGCATGATAGCAGCACGCTCAGTAAGTCGAGCGTAAGAAAAAAAAGACCTATTCTCAACCTTCAACTCCTCGAACTCTTCCTCCAAGTTCGTCGCTTTAATCTTGGATTCTTCAACCTCCTTTTTCTTCGCAGCTAAAGATGCCTTCGTCCCCTCCAGCTCCTCTCTCTGATCACGCATCAAAGATAGAGATTCCTTCAAACGGGAATCCACCTCGTCCCTTGCATGACTGAGGGCATCTAGCTCATCAAAAGCATGGTCAAGACGCATTGACACCGCCTCTTCGTGCTCTAGGGCAGCTCTTTCCTTAGCCAATGCTGCTTCTTCGTCCTTGATAACAGAAGCCGTCAAGCTCCCTACATTCGTCGTCTCAGCCTGTAATGTTAAGCAAGCTTGAAGTGCCTGCTAAATCATAAAGACGAACATCGTTAATAAACAACGACAACGACTGCGACAAAACAAATTTTGAAAGAGAAACTTACCAAGAATACGAGTCCAGCTGCATGGAACTCTTTTTTCTCAAAAGAAAACCCGTCAAAACGCTCCCTGAAAGACGAGAGCAAATATTTTTCTAAGTGGGGAAGAAACTTCGTCTCGTCCAAGACATTGTCGTCCAGAAAATCCGACGGCAACGTAAAGTTGACCGTCGTCTCCCCCACAGATCCTTTCTGCGCGCCTTTGCCCATGTCGGCCGATGAAGGGCCAGATAGGACGACGGGAAACATCGTCGCCGGTTGCGCAGTATCCACGGATTTTACGCCGGTCGTGTCAAACGCAACCGACGCCATCGCCTTCCTGGACAAGGCAACACTCAATGGGTTATCCGTCTTCAGAGACTGTTCCCTCAGAATGGACATCTTTGTCCTCTTAGAGAAGTCAGACCCAGCCGTCGGGACTTCTTTTCTTTTCAAGAGACCCGACCCAGATGTCGAAACCTCTTTCTTCTTCAGGACCCCTGACCCAGTTGTCGAAGTGTCCTTCTTTCTATTATCCCTCGCCTTGCGAGTCGGTTCAGCCTGAGTCATCATCCTAGTAATAGAAGATGACACCCGTGCATGAGATTCCCCTGTATGGGCGAAAACAAAGGATTGACACTCGAAGAATAAAAATAGATTGAGTTAAGAAGAGAAGAGAAGAACAATTACCGGTTATCTCTACTTCCAGATCATCTCCTTCAGTCCCCTCGGACTCCTCTTCTTCTTCATCATTTTTCTCCCTTTCCTCTCGACCCATTCTGATCCTATCACTCAAGAAAACAGTGTCGTCATCCTCATCTACCAGGTGACGATTAACGTACGTCCGATCCATGCCACTGAACTCTAAAAATTTCTTGATCTTAGCCTTGGATTCTTGATCAGGTTTTACTTTGTCAAAATTAATATCCGAGCATAGAAGAAAAGAACAGTCAAAGAGGAATCAGATAAGAACCAGTTAAAAAGATATAGATCGACAACTCACCCGTCATATTCCAGCCCTCTCTGATCCAGTCACTATCAGAGTCGAGCGTCGCCAACCGTACGAATACATATTTCTTCTTCCACCCACGATCATTGACTGATGTATTTAAAACCAAAGTACGATCACCTTTATGTCTCGAAAACAAGCTATAGCGCCAATACTGGTCCTTCGTGACTTTGTACGCCGTCAGAAGGTCCCTCACACCCATCGGTGAATCCCAACCGGAAGTAAGTCGTTCAATGACCAAAATGACTCGCCAAAACTGGGGCATCAATTGTCCTGGCGAGAGGTCAAATTCGCACATAAACTCCTTGGCTAGAGGCGAATATGGCCAGCGGAAACCTATCTTAAATGGGTACTCATATATAACAACATACCCTTTAGCACACATTTCAGGACGAACACCACCAGCCCTGTTTATAATGATCCCCATGGGAATCCTAGCCAGGCTTCTGAAGTCGTCTAGATCGTCCTCGGTTTCAATAATACTCTTAGGCTCCGTCGACATCTCTAAACCTGTCAAATTAATAAGCAAGTCCGAAAAACCCCAGATATCCCAGTTCTTCTTAGGTTTCCTGGCAATAGACTTGCGGCGCATACGACGACTAAAGAATTGGTATCTTATATGATCCCGAAAATTGATAATTCCGAACAGGGTAATCGAACGAAAAGCGACAAAGAAACCCTAAGAGAAAGCTCTGATCAACACTGTCCTAAATCGTAAACAGAAGAAAACCAATCGCAATCTCTATTTATGCGGACGGTTATGTCAGATCGAGTCCTTCGGCAAATCAACACGCGTCCATGTCCTTTCGTATCTCCGCCCGGATCTTCGACACCTGTCCTCGACAGCTGGTAAGCATCATCGTGCGTCAGTATGACGTCACAACTTTTCAACTTCTCGTTCAGTTAAAGGCGAACCGGTCTAGTTCCACGACAACCAGGTAAGTCCCTCAACACAGGTCCCGAACCTAAGCGTTCGACAAGAAAATTTTAAAACTTAAATTTGACATTCAATTTTCAAATTTTGGGGGCAAACTGTTTGATCAAAAAATCACGTCGCTCGACCGCGACCAGAACAGGTAAGACGTATGATTAGGAACTATATCTTGTATTAAGATAAGGTCTCGACAAAGACCTAGAACACCATCGTCGTCCCTCATAAATGGCAAGTCGAGAGTTCCTTACGATGCTCGACCATAGCGTCGCCCGATCCGCACGACTATTATATAAGGACATGCGACCTCGACCAAAGCTAATGTTCACCATGACCATTTGTTAAGTGTTTAATGCAGGAATAAAAGTCATTAAGGAGCAACGACTATAACCGACACAATCATTAAACAGCCGGCGACCGTAACGGACGAAGATCATTACTCCGGCGGCCGTTTTCAACCGTTAAGGCCATTAAAGGAGCATTCATGGATGAAGCTAAGGACGCGAAGACTATAAATATCAAGCTCAATCAACATTTCAAGACATCAAATATCCGGCGATTAACAACCGAAGCAATATTGAAGAACACCTGAAGTGAAGAACCACTATTCTAAGTATCGCTCTCGACGCAAGACAACAACCCTCGACCAGCAGTTCATACTTTGTTTCGTACACAACAAACACCTATTTTTACATTCCAAACACTTGTACTTTACATTTCGAAGCATTTTCTTCATTTGTACTGTAATCACTGTACGATCGACACCAGTATCCAAGGACATCGCCCCTGATTGGCGACCATAGTGCAGCGACGACACCCCCTGTCGTCCGCAGGGTTTTTCCTCGATTGAGGTTTTTCTGCGTCATCAAATCCTTTGTTTCTTTATTTTATTTATCGTCGCACGTCTCGTCGAAAGATTCTTTCTTTAGTTGTTTAATTCCACATCGACCTTAAGTTGTCCCTTTAGTGCGATTTTTGGCATTATCAATTACCATATTTTTTTTGAAAGCTCTTCTTTTCCTTTTCAATGATAACACTATGCCAACATTGAGCACATGCCATGCAGTTACTTCAACCGTCATCTCAATCGGTAACCTAGGTGGTCTAAGTGTTAAACCCAATCTCGCAACATAGTTACTTTCTATGCTTGGTCCGCCTCTGCACTACATCACCTTAGACTTCTTGCATGCTGCCTTGGACTCGCTGAATGTGTCCTACAAGAACCAAACCAAGGAGATGTAGAAGATCGTAAGCCAGTTATCTGCTGAAGGCAGTCGAGCAGTGAAAGGAAAAGCTGTAGTAGAAACCCCATCTACCCAATCCACCTCTCCACCTGAAACTCAACCGAAATCTAAGCCACCCTCCACCTGAAACTCAACCAAAATCTAAGCCACCCTCCACCTGAAACTCAACCGAAATATAAGCCACCTCCTACCCAACCTGAACGTATCTTACCCATACATGAACTAAAATCTCCACTCTTAGCCCGGTTGTTGGACCAAGGAGATAAGAATGATGTTGAAGAAGTAGAACTTGTAGGGCTTCTAAGGAAACAAACCTAACTCCAAACCCGTTTACCCACAAGCTCAGGCTTCCAAATCCTACAACAATCTATCCAAGAAATGACTTGAGCCATGCAATCCGGATTCCAAGCCCTATTTGACACGATCACAGTATTAGAACAAACATTTGGTTCCCAAGCCCAGGGTTCCCGTAAGAGAAGACATGATGATCAGGACGATCCTGATCACCTGAGGGGGAGAAGAGAGCCAGGGTTGAATCGTCTGCTTATGCTGAAACTACTACTGTTGGGGGTTCTGATCAGGTGATCACTGAGGTACCAGAGGGACAGGCTGATAATACTTCCAGGATGAGGACGTTCTAGGGTTGAAAAGCCTCAAGATGGTGACAATAGAACAGAGGAAGAAAGGATGGTGGATGATCTGATTATGGATATAGTATACATTAACTCAGAGGAGGATCCAAATAGAACTGATTCAAAGATTAAGGAGGATTTGGATGATGTTTTTGATACTACTGGAGCAGTACTGATAGAAGATTATGATTCTGATAATGGTGATGAACAAGCGTCTAATCAACAAGAAGACCTGGTGATAGGTACTCCTAAGCTTAATATTCATGTTATTCCTGATGGCAAAATTAGAGATCCAGTTTCAGAGGCTGAAACCATATTGTTTCAACATTGGGTTGACACTGAGGTAAATCTAACTGGAAGAGGTCTTAGGATAAGGATTCTGACTCCATTTCAAGAAGATTCTAGGAAAGACTTGTTTGTGAAAAATGTTCAGATGATCGATTTGGTGAAGCTTTATGGGATAGAAAAATGGTCGTCTCTTCATCAGACCGAATTCTTACATGTCATGAAGAACAAGGACCTGGAGATTGACTCGGTCAGGTCTGATAAGAGAATAATGAAGGTTGTGAACGAAGATAGAGTCAACGAAGCTGTTAAACGTATGGTATCCACAATTCACCGTATATATATATGATGGTAAGGAGTGGTTCTTCTCAGAGGCAGATTTCAAAAGCCTGAACCTAGACGACCTAATGAGCCTTTATGATATTCTTGCCCGTACTTTAGACAAAAAGGAGTGGTCTGAAGCCTTTCAGTCAGTCAAGCGATTCATGAAAAATATGGTGAAGTTTTCTTACCTAAACGACTTTCAGATGGCACTTGAAGCCAGTCAAACCAGAGTTAACCTCCGAAAGCCTAACAAAAGACTATCCGACATTCAAGGTATCCCTGTTTACACGGTTCTTGAAAAACCTGAATTGGAGTTGTGTACTTTAATGAGCAGAAGAAGAAGAGATTCCTAAGGTTCACTAAGGTAAATAGATACTGTGACGGGACCTTCAAGCTGATACAGATTCAATTGGAGAGCAAACTTCGACTTGATGAAAATGGATGAAGTCAAACTGAAGCCCAAAGAGAAGAAACTGATCAATCAAGCCCTGGAAGCCATCAAGAATAGAAAAGAGTACCGGAACGCACTGAGATGCTTTGAAATCATCTTTGGAATCAGAAAGACATACATTGCTCCTGAATAAGCCTGTTGCTGCCTCAACTTATATACAAAGGGGGAGAATGTTAGTGCCATTATTATCAAGTTGTATCAAGTTGAGGGGCTGATTTGTACTTTCCTTATTGCTTACTATAAATAGTATTTTATCTTGTACTTTCCCATGGTTTCGAACCCTTCATGATTCGAATCCCATGGTTTCAAACCCTTCATGATTCGAATCCTATGGTTTCGCACCTAACTACATCCGAATCCCCATGGTTTTGTACCCTTCATGATACGAATCCCATGGTTTCACACCTAACTACATCCGAATTCCCATGGTTTCGGACCCTACTTGATACGAAACGGATGGTTTCGCACCCTCTTGCATACGAATCCATATGGTTTCGCATCCTCTTGCATCCGAATTGATGGTTTCGAATCTAACTACATCCGAATTCTGATGGTTTCGGATCCAAGAAATTTATTGAAAAATATTTCTCATTAAAAAAAACCGCTAACCGGTTAGCGGAACCCCCATGCTATGTCTCAGGAGGGGGACATTGTTCATGGACTTTAGCATAATGCGTGTGTGACATCATTATGATATTCAGCTTGCCACATACATTTAGCAACTGTCAAAGTTTAAAAGGGCCCTGGTCTTTAAAGATTTTCAGAAGGTGAGCGTTGGAATTCAGTATTTGATTGGATTGGAAGAGAAGCTTGAGTATTTGCAATCATTATTCTGAAGTTTTGTTGACGATGCTAGACCTTTGAGTGCTCTTTATCATTCTTCTGACTTGATCAACCAGAATTGTGAGAGTTTGCAATCATTGTTCTGGTGCTTTGGTTGTGATTCAGACTTTTGAGTGCTTACAATCATCCAACTATTTCTTGAAGATTGAAGTTCTGGACTCTCTTCATTCAGTGGTTTGAAGTATCTTGAAGATGAGCATTTCTCTACAGTTGCTGAACAATGTTATTTGCTTGGTTCGTCTCATCCCTACCGAGTAGCGTGTGCTTTTTACCGTTCCTCCTTCGAGCAAATTCGGACCAAGCTCTTAAGCCGAATTCTTACTCAACTCATGGTCCAACGACGGATTCTCTGTTTTACACTAAGATGCATATACTTTGAAGATGATTTTAGTGCACTTAGTCAAGGTTATGGAGTACATTGAATCTGACTTTGTTCAAGGTTGAAAATATGATGAGTAAGAGCAACTTTGAAGGGGGGAGCCGAGCCTATATTTGAAGAATGCACCGCTAAAGTTTTTACAAGTAAATCAAGGGGGAGAGGATCTAAAGATTTGAAGATGATTTGCTTTCCAAAACTTTAGGGGGAGAATGTTAGGACACTGAAGTTGTCCTTTATATTAGAAAGTTTTGTAAAGCAATAGCTGTGTTTAAGGGCTTATGCTTAACTGTTGTAACAAGAGATGTAGACTATAAATATGACATGTAATGTAGTTTGTAATAACAAGTTTTCATAATTCAAGATGTAGCTCTATAATCACATTGTGTTCTCTCTAGATTAGATTTACTTTTCTAATAAAGCTTCTACATCTTCTTGTTACTAGCACTTGGATTGTTGAAGATCAAAGACCTAACAATGTTATATTGTTACAATGGTCATGCGTTTTACTGTTACACACATACATATACATGTTTTATATATATATATCGTCCCTGTGATGTGATATCGTCCATGTAATCGTTCCCCTTCCCAGCGCACCATTTTTCTGGTGAAACCACCTGTACCGATCGTTCCCCATCCCTGTGCACCCTTTTTAATGGAGAGATAAGTTTCATCCATGTGGTTTTGTCCTCTGTGGTATCGTCCCTGTGTATCGTCACTGTGGTTTTTTCCATGTTGGTTTCGGCTTAGAAAAACACATGCTTACACAGTACGTGTTTCTTCCCTGTGGTTTCTTCCTATGAATATGGAATTCCATTACCATTGTTGCTATAAGTGTTGTTGAAAAAGAGAGATCAATTTGGTGGAGTTTTACGGTGAGGATGTTTACACACTGATGGAAACGAGAGGAGAGAGAGAGAGAGAGAGAAACGAAAATGGAGATAGAGGATGGGACAGAGATGGAAGGTAGGTGGGAGACGGAGATGGAGGGGCAGGGACGCCAGAGATGGCGTCGGACGAAAGTTATATATATATATATATATATATATATATATATATATATATATATATATATATGTGTGTGTGTGTATATATTAGTTATTAACATACATGTCCCTAAAGTTCTATTATTTTTACAAACATAAGGAAAAGCAAAAAAATTTACAACAAGAAGACAAAAACATGGTTAACCGAATTTGCTCTGACTCTATAGGGGGTTTTTAACGGAGTTAGTGACCAGATCCCACGTTCAGAGCAAAATTCAAACTATGAGGACCAAAACTTGAAACATGAAACTATCGGTCCTGCTTTCAAAGAAATGACCAAACGTCAGGGACCAAAATTGGAGTTTACTCTATTATATATATACATATATTATACACACATAACCACCACTCCTCTGGCCATTATTCTCTTCTCTAATCAGCACTCCTCCAGTCACACCACCACCCTCACCATTCCCTGACACCCTCAAACACCATCACCTTCACCATCCCCTGCCACCCTTAAACACCACGACCCTTGTTGCTACCCTCAAATCCCGAAGAAAAACTATGATGACCCTTGAAAGGTTTTCTTTGACAATTATCACAAATTAGGATGTTAGTGCTTAATTATGATTGTACCAAGTAGAGGGACTAAATGTGTCATTGTTCCATAGTTGTAGTAGGTATATAATGTTTGCCTATTTCCTCTTTAGGAATTAGGTCTTCTTCTACACAAACTAGCCACACACACAAGTATTGCATTGCATTCACCATTGTGAGCTATTGAATTATCATATAAATATAGAGATGACTTCCTTTATTGTTTATATGGATTGATTACTTGTTCTGGGATCATAATTGGTATCAGAGCTTGTATATCGCATTGATCAGATTAGGATTATTAGAGTTCTTGGCAAGTTGAGTGTTCTTCAAGTTTTTCTTCTTTTTGGTTGATTTTAGCCATTAGAATTCTTCTAATGGATTAGAATCGATCAAGGGTTGTTAGTAGACAATACCTGAGTGTTTTTATTCTGCAAAATCACTAGGTTTGTAGCTCAGTTTGTGCATTTACTCATTTTCGGAGTTTTGTATTTCTGCACTCTGTTTTGCATCGAAAACCCATTTTCTGTTAGTTTTTTTGACAAAACACGAAGCATTAAAGTTGCCCATAATAGTGTCACGAACTTGCGTACCAAATTTCAGCCAAATCCGATTAGTTTTGAAGATTCAACTCAAGAACACCTTGAATCTTCATAACTATCGCAACCCTCGAAGATTCATACTTATCGCAAGTGAACAGTTCCATATCGCAAGAGTCACTTGCGACAAGAGTTTTATCGCAATCATCTCATTTTGAACACTACCTTATCGCAATATACTGTTGCGATAAGACCCCTTTTACCTTTACGACAAGAATTTACTTTGCGACATATTTCCTTATTGCGACAAGTTTGTTACTGCGACAAGTTTGTTATTGCGACAAGCTTGTTATTTCGACAAGTTTGTTACTATGACAAGTTTGGTTATTGCGACAAGTTGTGTGTTGCGATATGCGTTTATTGCGACAAGGTTTGGGTTGCGACAAGCATTGGGCTGCGACAAGCATTGGGCTGCGACAAGTTTGGGCTGCGACAAGACAGTGTGTTGAGACAAAAGTTTGTGTAATCATTATTTCCTAATCAGATCAGAACGATATTAAAAGATCAACGACAAGTAATCTAAACATGACTGCCAGAGATATTTTGACCATAGGTTCAAAAGATAAACCGCCAGTTCTATTCCCTAAAGACTTTAAAATATGGAAAGACATATTTATTGACTATGTGGAACGACAAGAAAATGGGGCTCTAATCTATAATTCCTTGAAAACCGGGGTACAACAAGAAGTATATCGCACAGACCCAGATGGTAACAGAAGACTTCTTGAACCGAAAGACTACACCGGTGATGAACTACTGAGACACAAAGTTGATAAAGTGGATAGGTCACTGGTTATGCAAGCCTTAACCAATAACATATATCGGAAGGTTGACAGTTTGAGTGAAACAGGGAAAGGAATGTTTGATGAGCTGATCAAGTTGTATCAAGGTTCAGAAGTGGAAACTCAAATGAAAGTCTCAAACATCATCAACAAATATGAGAATTTCAAGCAGAAGGATGGTGAGAATCTAGACGATGCATATGATCGTTTCACAACCATCCTAAATGAACTCAGCAGTTACAAGATATCGAAATCCATCATTGAGACTAATGTGAAGTTCTTGAGCGTGCTTCAGCCCAAATGGAAGAAGTATGCTCATAGAATGAAATAGAATTCTAGGCTGGATTCTCTTCCACTACAACAGATGTTTGAAACATTAAAGCAGGATGAGGATGATGCTGATCTGAAAAAGAAGAAGTTGATGAAAAAGGAGAAGAAGGGTATGAAGGAGAAGAAGACAGAGGTGTCTGATAAGAAAGAAGAGGAGGATGAGTTTGAGAGTGAATCGATAGCTTTGATATCAAGAAAGTATGCTGAAAAAGGTAAGAGTATTCAGAAAGAGGAATATAGGATAGACCAGGATGATTTGGATGAGGCGGAAAGTTTAAGGCAGACAATGATACTTCTAACCAAGGCCTTTCAGCACAGGTTTATAAAAACTCCTAGATCAAACAATCAACGTTACTCATCTGGTTCGAAAAACTTTGAGCACAAGAATCGGATTGAGTCAAAGAAACAGTTTGAAGATCATAAGGAAGACGGTAAAAGGTTGGAGGTAAAGAAGTTTGGTGAAAGAAAGGATGAAGAGCAAAAGTGCTACAATTGTGGGAAGTCCGGCCATTTCTCCAAAGAGTGCTGGAAACCGAAAGTAAGGGACTCCGACTACTACAAGAAGAAGGCGCTGTTGGCAGAGCAAAAGGAGTCTGGAATAGCACTGCTGGTGGAGGAAGAGTACTTGTTGGACCAAACTGATGATGAAGGAGAAGAGACAGATGCCTTCTCAAAGATGTGCTTGATGTGCAAGGATGGTGAGGATTCAGAGGATGATGCGGTGCCTGAGACAAATGAGGTAGATCTCTGCACTATTAATCACTATGCTAATCAGTTTAAAGTCTTCCAATTAAAACTAGATGACTTAAATGAGAAACTCAAAAATGCGCATAAGACAATAGAAACTCAAAGAAAGGTAATTACTGACCATAACAAGTTAAATGATGAGTTGAGAAAGGAACGAGTTGAGATCGAAAAATCTCGAACTTATTTCCGGAATAGGATGGATGAAATGGAAGAAAAAGTAAGAGTTTATGAAAATAGGAAGAATGAGATTGAACAATTGTTGCGATCTTATAAAGATATTAACAACGAATTGACTGAAAAGGCAAGTGATCTAGAAGCGAAGCTGTACAAACTTGGTCAATCTGAACAAACCATTTTTCTTAATACGCCTAAGAATTTTAGATATTACAACTCGAAATGGGGATTGGGATACGAAAATACTCATTACTTGGAAAATGCTTTGAAAAAGGCACCATGTCTTTACAAGTTTGAATGGCTTGACCTTCCATCCATAGAACCTAAATACAGAATCAACTGGCTTAATGAGGAAGAACAAGGAGCTGAGGAGGAGATTAAGAGAAAGACAATTGTGACTATGCAACTTCCTTTTGTCTACGAAAATGAAAATAGGAAGGCACTAATTTGGAATTGGAAACAAACCTTGTCTAATGACTATTTTCAAAGCTATGTTGTTGAGCCACCAAAGGAAACTATATCAAAACCCGTTTTTGAAGGAAAAACATATTACCCTCCTTTGGTACTCGAACATAAGCTTGTCGATCTTGAGTTGAATATTAAAAGCAAAATTGAGGAAATCAAAAATGATGATCAACTTGCTTTTGATATTGAAAAGGAAGTTATGTTAACTGTTTTGATAAATAGCAAGAGAGATAAGTCTGAAAAGTTTGTTTCTGAATCGTCAACAAAAAGCTTTGAAGAAAAGAAATCTCTTGAACTTAGATGCTTGAATCTTTCAAAACAAGTCTCTGATTTTCAGAAAATGTTATTTCTTGAAAAAGAACAAATTGAGAAAGAAAGAGAGCGGTTTAAGTTCAAAAGAAAATCTCTTGAATCTGAAAGTGTTATATTTTCAAAGAAAATATATGATTTAGAAAACATTTTGATTAAAGAGAGAAAAGATTTTGAGACTAATAAAGAGTACTTTCAAAATGAAATCTCAAGACTTATGGGAAAATTGTCAACTTTATCCACTGAAGCAATAACAGAGTTTGCGAACAAACCATCCTCTGATTCAGATGCTTCCTCATGCAAAGCCTTCATGGGCAATACTCTTTTCAGAAGCATGACTGTGGATGACTTTGATGATTTTGAACCTTTTGATCTTGAGAAACAACCTGTTAATGAAAACTCTTGTGATATCTTCCACAACTCTTCTTCCGATGACAATAAGGTTGATTGTGTTATTGACATTGCTTGTGATGGAAAGGGTAAGAATGCAAAAGATAATGTTGTTCAAATCAATTTTAATGCTAAACTTCTAGATCACTCTGAATTTTTGATCAAAGAAGAGGAACCCAAGAAGAATTTCTTCGAAGGGGAATCTTCTAAAACCATTGAGAAAAAGAAAAAGAAAAAGAAAAATAAGCACAAATCTAAATCTTCTCAAGCTCAAAATTCCTACGCTTACGATTCTTATTTTGATGCCATTTCAGATCGTTATTTAAGAAACAACTCGTGGTTAGAGTGGAGAATAAAGGAGTCCACACAGGATGTGGCCCAGAGAAAATCATCTAATGTCGCTTTTCATTCCAAGAAAAACACTTTTGTTTCTAATGTTAGTAATCGTGTTGCTTACAACAAACAAAACTTGTTATTCCTTACAAGATTTCTTCAATGCAACAACTGATTAATTTAGCACATGATCAAATTTGTTGTTCTTCATGTGGTGTAGATGATTTTATCTGCAAGTCTGATTATTCTTCATGGTTTGGTTATAATTTATATGGTTCCAATCGTTTTTACACAAATAGATATTATAACCACAACTCTGCAAAAAGAAAAATTCCAACCCAAAACCTGTTAATTATCCTAACACAAAAGGACCCAATTGGCAATGGGTACCTAAAACTATTTGAATTCCATTTTGTAGCTCCGTCATGTGTGGTATTTGGATTCCGGTTGCTCAAAATACATGACTGGTAGAAAGGATTTGTTGAGCAACTTTGTGGAAAAAGATGGAGGGAGTGTTAAATTTGGGAATGATCAGTTCTCTCCAATCTAGGGTTATGGAGATATAGTAACAGACAACGTCAAGATCACCAAAGTAAATTATGTTGAAGGCTTAGGACATAACCTGTTTAGCATAGGTCAATTTTGTGACAAGGATCTAGAAGTCCATTTCAAGAAGACACGGTGTGCAGTTCTAACCGATGAAGGAAATGAACTTCTAGTTGGTTCAAGGAAGTCAAATCTATACACTATTAACCTATCAAAGCTTAAGCCAAAGAATTACGTGTGTCTGATGTCTAAGGCGTCATTTGAGAAGAGTTGGTTATGGCATAGACGACTATCTCACCTCAACTTTCGTTACATTCAAAAGCTAACGTTGGGTGTTTAGTTATAGGTCTACCGGTTCTGCAGTTTGAGAAAGATAACTTATGTACTGCTTGTGAGAAGGGGAAGATAAAGCGAGCTCCTCACCGACCGAAACCCGAACCCAGCACACACAAACCTTTGGAAATCCTTCATATGGATCTCTGTGGTCCGATGAAGACTCAGTGTATCAGTGCCAAACGATACATGTTAGTCATTGTCGATGATTATTCGAGATATACTTGGGTGAAGTTTCTACGATCAAAAGATGAAACCCCTGACTTGATCATCTCATTAATCAAACAGCTTCAAGTGAACCGTCAACAAACAGTTCAGACTGTCAGATAAAATAATGGGACAAAGTTCAAAACCAAGACTATTGATGATTTCTTTAAGTCATTAGGAATATCTCATCAATATTTTACGGCTAGAACACCTCAGCAGAACGGAGTCGTTGAAAGACGGAACCGCACACTTGTTGAAGCCGACAGAACGATGTTGTCTTATGCTGATCTACCTCTGTTTCTGTGGGCTAAAGCTGTATCGACGACATGCTATACACAAAACCGTTCAATTATCCATCGACGGTTTGGTAAAACTCCATATGAAATGATTAACAATAGAAAACCTGTAATACACTACTTTCGTGTTTTTGGATGCAGGTGTGTTGTGCTGAACGATAAGGACAACTTGAACAAATTCAGTCCTAAGAGAGTTGAGGGCGTTTTTATCAGATACTCGCTCACGTCAAAAGCGTATAGAGTCTATCTCAAGTCTTCCAGAACTGTGATGGAAAGCATAAATGTCAGATTCGACGAAACTGAAGATATGGCTTCTGTACAAAACAGTACAGAACCCGCAATATCTGGAATCCTAGCATTCGGGCAAATCCGTCCAATGGTGACTAGGACGTCAAACAAGAATCAAGCTTGCACTTCTAACTCTAAACCTAATGATCTTGATTTATTATTTGAATATTTTTATGATGATTATTTTGGTAGTGATAAACCTTCCTCATCTATCAATAACAGGAGTCAAGTTGCTACACCACCAGCTCATGCTACAATGTCAGGGCCTTCACCGGTACTGACTACACCGACAACTGGTGCAACAACTCCTGCATCGTCTTCAAGTAACACACATATGGCATCTCCACAAGCAACACAACATGAACCTACGAACGGTGCTTCTTCGTCGGGTACAACTTCTAACGTCAATGATGATGATTCTGCTAACATACCTGAGTCATCTTCTGAAGCAGATCCGGAGGCAATTCCCGTTGACTCTTCTGTCAATGAACCAGCCCCACAATCGGAACCAACCTTGACAATAGAGTTGAATTTTGATTAACATCCTACCTTAGTGGATCCCAATGAAGATGTTGTATCTCTCCTCCCACACTCTATAAAGTGGACTAAGAGTCACCCCATTGAACAAGTCATTGGTGACGTCTCCGAACCTATAGAGACAAGATCTGCAACGGCTAACGAAGTCCTTTACGCGCTCTTTCTAAGTCAGGTTGAGCCTACAACAGTTCGACAAGCCTTAGAAGATCCAGATTGGATCATAGCCATGCAAGATGAGCTGAACTCTTTTGAAGCATTGAACGTGTGGAGATTAGTTCCTAGACCCAAGGGTAAAACGGTAATTGGTACTAAGTGGGTCCTGAAGAATAAGAAAGATAAATATGGGATTGTTGTGAGAAACAAAGCACGCCTTGTAGCAAAAGGGTACAGGCAACAAGAGGGAATCGACTACGACGAGACGTATGCACTGGTAGCTCGCTTAGAGGCAATCTGGATGTTTCTATCATTTGCCGCTTTTAGAAACTTCACTGTCTATCAAATAGACGTGAAGACTGCTTTCTTGAACGGTGTCTTGAAAGAAGAAGTATATGTTTCTCAACCGGAGGGCTTTGTGGACAAAGATAAACCAGATCACGTCTACATTCTTGACAAAGCTCTCTACGGTCTCAATCAACCCCCTCGAGCCTGGTACGAAATTTTATCTACCTACCTACTTGGTGCTGGCTTTCGGAAAGGTAAAATCGACACAACTCTCTTTAATCTTCATAAAAATGGTGAGATCCTTATGGTACAAATTAACGTTGATGATATTATTTTTGGTTCAACTGACCCTGGATTATGTGCTTGGTTTTTGGGCATTATGATGACTAGATTCCAGATGAGTATTGATAACGCCACTTTTTGGCGTTATTTTCAGTTCTCAAACAAATGAGATTGGCTTGTATTCTAGCAAAAAGGCGTGGATTTTATGGTTTATCGAGTGATTTATGCAGGTTATCTAAAAGACAGCGTTCATCGAGAAAAGAAGCTAAAAAGAGCCCAAAAAGAGCCAAAACGAAGCCCAATGGAAGCCCGAGATCCAAGCCCAAGACCCTCGCCCGACCAGGACCCGAACCTCGAACCAGAAACCGACCCAGAAGTCTTCTGGAAAGCGTGCGACTTTCCACGCGACTTGCAAGTCGCGTGGAAGGTCGCCTAACCCTCTATTTCGTTCTTAAAGTTAGTTTTTTCGGGTTTTAGGTCATTATTCAGCACACGACGAACGGCAGCAGTCCAGAGGCGATTTTGGGAGATATTTTACATCTTTTGGAGCCACGAGAGAGGATCAATCGAAGAGGAAGTCACGATGCGACGCGGATTAGAGCCGAGAGAAGGGAGTTTATTACTACGTCTTTCACATTCACGTTTATCATGTTTACATACAGTTTTTCATCCCCTTTTCTTGAGTTTTTGTCCCCCAACATCATGAACTAATCTTTAGATGTTGGGGGTTGGAATGAATTCGATTTAAGTGTACAAACATGTGATTAGTGACTTTTATCAGTTTTTCCTATCTTAATGAAGCATGTGATTTAGTTGTTATTGCTTTTGTGAGTCTAGCTAGCTTCCAATTGTTTTGTTGTTTTCAATTAAGTTCGAGAGAATTAATTGTTAATTAGAACTAGGAATCACATGCCTAAGGTGAGAAAGGTGATAGAGATATACCGAGTAAGCCTTAGTCCCGTTAAAATCTTGAGCTTAATGTATTTTGAATTCCATAAGTGAGATCGAGAGATAGACTTGTGCTTTCCAAAATAAAATCCGTTGTTGCTTGAGAAAGAACTACGGTGATTTTAAGATTGGGTATTCATTAAAGGGAATAACTGGTAACTGTTTTGAGTCAAGTGTTTGTATACGAAGGTCTTAGGATTTCCAACCCTTAACTGTTTTCTCTATCTGAAGTTTCTCAAGCTGTTTACTGTTTGTGTGTTTGATTTAGTTTCTTTGCAATTTACTTAGTTATAAACCAACCACTCAAATTTCGATAGTTCAATTAATATAGTTTATAGTAATTGTGATAGTCAGTTCCTAGTTCATGTGGATTCGATACTCGTACTTCCGTACGTATTACTTGATTTCGACATCGTACACTTGCGGTTAGATTTTGGGGGGGTGATACCCGCCTATCAAGTTTTTGGCGCCGTTGCCGGGGAACTAGTTGCAACTGATAGCACTACCAACTATAAGCGCTATTACATTGAACATGTTTTTTACTTTATTTCATCACTTTTAATTTTTGGATTGCTAATTTTGTTTTCTTTTCATTTCAGGTGCTAATTGGTTTATGCCAAGAAAAACCCGAGGGGAGAAAAGCGAACCGATCGATCAGGAGATTGAAAGAACCTCCCGTCGATTACGCAAAGAAGCAAAAGCCAAAAAAGATATCAAGATCGAGATGGGCGACGAAGCACCTCCTCGCAACAATCCTCCGCCTCCTCCTGAGCAACGCCCTATGAAGTCGTTTGCCAATCCGAATGTGGCAACGGCACGCATAGGAATTCAAGCACCTGCCACTGCAGCAAACTCCTATGAGCTCAAACCGAGTATCATCGTGATGGTACAACAAAATCAGTATGGAGGAACACCGACAGAAGATCCGCATGCACACCTCCGGGCGTTTGAGAGGATTTGCAACACATTCAAGATTAATGGGATGGAAGAGGATGCCATCAAGCTGAGGCTGTTCGGCTTTTCACTCAAAGGTAGAGCCGAAACATGGACCGAGAGTATTCGACCGGACTCGATCACTACCTGGGCATAACTGAAAGCGGCCTTCCTTCAGAAATTATTTCCACCGGGAAGAACCGCTCAATTAATGGCTGACATCACTCATTTCGCTCAATGGGATCAAGAGACCTTATATGAAGCGTGGGAGAGATACAAGGATATGATCAAGAAGTGCCCTCACCATGGATTGCAAGGTTGGGTCATCATCCATACTTTCTTTGGAGGCCTTCACCCGCAGTTCAAGAATGACATCACAACTGCGGCGGGTGGAGCCTTAATGGAGAAATCATATGAAGAAGCGGTCACCTTGATCGAGAACTTGGCCGAACATAGCTTCTCTACTCCACGATCAGCTGTTAGAAGAGTTGCAAGTGTTCAAGAATCGGATGAGCTGAAAGAAATAAAAGCTCAACTAACTGCGATCACGAACCATCTGAAAGGAGGTAGTCCACAAGAGCCCAAGCAAGTTCAGTTCCTACAAAACCGGAATCACCAGCCGAGAAACGATCCTTTCTCGAATACCTACAATGAGGGGTGGAAGAAGCACCCGAACTTTTCTTGGAGTCAACCTCAAGGGCAACCACAAGGTAATTCTTCTAACTTCACTAATTCTTCTAATGCTAACAATGTGTACCATCCTCCAGGTTTCAACCAAAGGAATTTTAATGAAGGACCATCCATGGAGAAGAAGCCGGGGCTGGAAGACATGATGATGAAGTTCATGACCAAGATGGATGGAACGGTTGGAGAATTAGCAAGCACGGTGAGCACAATCAAAGCGGCTACTGATCAGAACATCGTATCCATCAAGATTCTCGAAAGGCAAGTGGGGCAGATTTCGGAAGCCCTATAAAACCGACCTCCCGGAACATTCCCGAGTATGACCGAAAAGAAACACCGGGAAGAATGTAATGCCATTTATCTGAGAAGTGGCAAGGAGCTGAATGGAGATCTTACAAGAGAGCCTACATCAAAAGGAACCGATCCTAAAGAGAAAGAGGTCGAGATCATAGAAGTGACTGAGCTAGAAGCCGATGAGGATATGATTGATCGGGAAAAGCCGAAGGAAAAAGAGGTGACACCTCCATCGAAGCCGATAGTGAAGCCGGTTGTACCACCACTACCATATCCGAATAGGCTTAAAGCCCAAAGGGAGGATCTTAACTTTTCTAAATTTCTTGAAGTTTTTAAGAAATTGCATATTAATATCCCTTTTGCAGATGCGTTGGCACAAATGCCCTCATACATGAAGTTCATGAAAGAAATTCTATCTAAGAAGAGGGTGATCGATCACCAGTCCACCGTTGCACTTACTGAAGAGTGTAGCGCGATCATCCAGAACAAGCTTCCCCCGAAGCTCAAAGATCCAGGGAGTTTTTCAATTCCTATTCAAATTGGGAAGTTTTCTTTTGATAAGGTATTATGTGATTTAGGAGCTAGTATTAATTTAATGCCTTTATCTGTTTTCAGGAAACTGGGATTGGGAGAAGTGCAGCCGACGTACATGACGCTCAAACTCGCGGATCGATCGATCGTGTACCCGTATGGAGTGATAGAAGATGTGCTCATCAAGGTTGGAAATTTCTATTTCCCGGTGGACTTCGTTGTGCTGGACGTTGATGAAGATGTAGAGGTCCTGCTCATTTTGGGGAGATCATTCCTGGCCACGAGTAGAGCATTGATAGATATGGAAGAAGGCGAGATGACTTTAAGAGTTGGCGGCGAGAAGGTAATATTCAAGATGTTCGAAAGTGGAAGAGGTCGGAATGAAGAAGAATCCGCGAAGAATCGCAAGTGTGGGCGATTCGATTCCGCGGATATTGAGCCAAGTTGAGATCCACATAGTCGTGCCACGACTTTAACTACGGCGCTGGGTGGGAGGCAACCCACTGAGGTTAGTTTTCTTTTAATTTCCAGTTTTTTAGTGTATTATTAGTTACGAAAAACAAAAACAAAAAAGTGAAAAATAAAAAAAATAGCTGAAACAAAGGCTTACGCGACTTATGCCGCGGCTTACAAGCCGCGTGCCAAGTCGCGGGGGTCTCTGGATGGTTTTCCAAACAAAAGCTTACGCGGTCTATCCCGCGGTCTTCAAACCGCATGGGAAACCGCGCGGCCCCCCTGTTTCTGTTTTCGCGCTTTGTTTTTGTTTCTTGCTTGGTGTGTTTCGTCTCTTTGTTTTCTTTCGCTTTCTGCTTTGTTTTCTTTGCTTTTGCATTCTCTCTCTCCCTTTTTCTCCGATATCTCTCGTCCGAGGTCGCTCCAATCTTTCAAGAGGATTTTCTCCGTCCGGGCAAACATGTATGTTCTCAACTTTGTATGTAACGAGTGGTGTATGATGTTTTGTATCCCGATTAGTTAACGAGATGCAACAAGCCTAAGTTTCACTTAGGTTTGGGGTGCCTCATCTTTTCAACAACTACACACTCATGTTTAATCCTGTGCAAACCTTGGTTTCACCGAGGTTTGGGGTTGGCTTTGTTTGACAAACCTAGGCCACGGCCTAGGTTTGTGGTGGCCATGTTTTTGAACATGCTAGAATAGCTCTTTGTTGCTTCATGTTATACTATGCCTTGCCTGTCTACTACCTGTAATAACCGCACAACGATACTTGTTCTAGTATCTCCTACGCCGACACTTGCACATTGGGGACAATGTGTGGGTAAGGTTTGGGGTTGCCAAATCGGGCTCACGTTATGCACGTAGATTTCCTGCACTTTTGAGTACCTAGATCACTTCAGCTAAAATTTTTGTTTTGAATGATTGAGACCAACCATTGTAGGAAGAATCTTGTGATAGTGACGTGACCGCTAGGGAAGGACCGGGAAATGACATGACTAGGGACATTAGTGGAGACCGCCCATTAGCGAGCTTTGAGCCTAAAAGACGTTGTTCATTTTGAGGCATTCATACACTTGATTCATTTACACTTTTTCGAGTTCCTTGTCGTGAATATAGAATGATCTCGCTATATTATTGCATTGAGTAGCAAAGACAACCATCGGGATATTGGGAAGGGGTATAGTAGACCAATATCGTGTGGACCTTAAGAGATGATTCCAAGCATTGTGTGTATGTTTAACCATTTTTAGCTATTTTTCCTGTCGACCCATTATGTGTGTATCCATAACCCAATTTTGCAGCCAAACACTCACCCTATTCTTTTCAAACCCGCCATTAAACCCGAACCAAAATCCTTAGCCAACCCTTATCCGAAAGTGTGTCAATCAGAAGCAATAATGAATAGCAGAAGATAGAGCAGAAAAGGAAATAGTACAGGCTGGTCATGAAAAATAATGTGGGTCAGTTTAACCCAAAAGTTAGAAAAAGAGGGCCAATGATGCCCCAATCAGAGAAAGAGGGCCAATAATGCCCAAAAAATACAGTTATTTAGATAGCTTTACAGCAGCTAAATAAGTGAGTCAAAGCGACTCCAGTAGTGATAAAGAGGGCCAAAAGATAGAAAGTGAAGTTAGAAAAGTTCCGAACTGCTAATGATTGACACGCCAAGGATTTTTGATCCTTCTTCCATTCGTTTCTTAACCAAAACCCTAGCCCCGTTACAACCCTTGCAAAGACCTGGATGATCTTCTAGAAAATGTGATTAGGGTATACGACCACCTTTGCTGATATTCCCTGTCTTGCTACTTGATTATTTTCTGAGATCGAATTTTTGGACATTTGTGCGTCTTTCTTTAGAGTTGTCATGAAATTTTTTAGTATTCTTGTACATAACTTCCTATACATGACAACATGTGCGATAACCTAGGTTCGAGCGAAATGAGAGAATCCCGTGAGGTAGGGTCGAGGCGAAATGTTTTCCCTAGTATGTCTGGACCTACAACAACCTTAGTATAATCGGAGCAGTCACGAGTTCAACTTACAATGGAAGGCCATAGATTAATCAGAATAAGGATGAGGCGAGAGTGAGATAAGCATCCACGGGTATAGGAAATCACCAGTGCATCACATGGTACCGACTTGGAGTTGTGCAGTTATTATATTTCACTAATATGTGCTTTTACTCTATTTTATCGCTAATTTGCTTGGGGACAAGCAACGCTCGGTTTGGGGTTGTTGATAACGCCACTTTTTGGCATTATTTTCAGTTCTCAAACCAATGAGATTGGCTTGTATTCTAGCAAAAAAGCGTGGATTTTATGGTTTATCGAGTGACTTATGCAGGTTATCTAAAAGGCAGCGTTCATTGAGAAAAGAAGCTAAAAAGAGCCCAAAAAGAGCCAAAGCGAAGCCCAACGGAAGCCCGAGATCCAAGCCCAAGACCCGCGCCCGACCAGGACCCGAACCGCGAACCAGAAACCGACCCAGAAGTCTTCTAGAAAGCGCGCGACTTTCCACGCGACTTGTAAGTCACGTGGAAGTTCGCCTAACCCTCTATTTCGTTCTTAAAGTTAGTTTTTTCGGGATTTAGGTCATTATTCAGCACACGACGAACGACAGGAGTCCAGAGGCGATTTTAGGAGATATTTTACATCTTTTGGAGCCACGAGAGAGGATCAATCGAAGAGGAAGTCACGGCGCGACGCGGATTAGAGCCGGAAGAAGGGAGTTTATTACTACGTCTTTCACATTCACGTTTATCATGTTTACATACAGTTTTTCATCCCCTTTTCTTGAGTTTTTGTCCCCCAACATCATGAACTAATCTTTAGAGGTTGGGGGTTGGAATGAATTCGATTTAAGTGTACAAACATGTGATTAGTGACTTTTATCAGTTTTTCCTATCTTAATGAAGCATGTGATTTAGATGTTAATGCTTTTGTGAGTCTAGCTAGCTTCCAATTGTTTTGTTGTTTTCAATTAAGTTCGAGAGAATTAATTGTTAATTAGAACTAGGAATCGCATGCCTAAGGTGAGAAAGGTGATAGAGATATACCGAGTAAGCCTTAGTCCCGTTAAAATCTTGAGCTTAATGTATTTTGAATTCCATAGGTGAGATCGAGAGATAGACTTGTGCTTTCCAAAATAAAATCCGTTGTTGCTTGAGAAAGAACAACGATGATTTTAAGATTGGGTATTCATTAAGGGGAATAACTGGTAACTGTTTTGAGTCAAGTGTTTGTATACGAAGGTCTTAGGATTTCCAACCCTTAACTGTTTTCTCTATCTGAAGTTTCTCAAGTTGTTTACTGTTTGTGTGTTTGATTTAGTTTCTTTGCAATTTACTTAGTTATAAACCAACCACTCAAATTTCGATAGTTCAGTTAATAGAGTTTATAGTAATTGTGATACTCAGTTCCTAGTTCCTGTAGATTCGATACTCGTACTTCCGTACGTATTACTTGATTTCGACACCGTACACTTGCGGTTAGATTTAGTGTAAAGCCCGTGTCCCGGTACGCATTCTATTTAATTATTTATGATGTTTTTTTAGCGAATTTATTTAACGGGGTTAGGAGTCAAGGACCTAAAACGATTTATTATGTGCGGATAAATGGTCAATTGTTAAATCCTAAGATAGGAGGGGAAATTTGGATAAACCTTAAAACCCAGGGACCATAAGTGACAAGTATGTGATAGTGTGTGCATGGGATCGGCCATATGGGCCGACCCCTCTCTTTCTCCTTCTAAATTCACGTTTTACGCCCATAGCAAACGGCACCAAAAACCCTACGCTATTTTTCGTCCCTCTCGTGGTCACGGCCGAGATTCTTCCCCCGCCCCCTTGCTGCCGCAGTGCAACCACCAGAACCGCCGACGTGCCGCCGCTGTGTTTGCCGGAGAAAGAGAAGTGCAGCGAGAGAGTGAGAGAGAGAGAGCCGCTTGCGAGAGAGAGCAGCGGTAAGAGAGAGAGCGCTGCCGGCGAGAGTGAGAGCAGCGGGAGAGAGAGAGAGAGCAGCGGGAGAGAGAGAGAGCAGCGGGAGAGAGAGAGAGTAGCGAGAAGGAGGAGGAGCAGCGGTGATCGGACCTCCGAGGGGCTGCTGCTGCGGCGTCGTCGTCGTCGTCGTGAGGTAAATCTCTCTTTCCTTTGCCTTTTCGTTTTGCTATTTTTGGTCACCGGAAAACCACCACCATCGCCGCCGCCGCCGGCGACCACCGCTGCCGGAGATGGCAGTGGATGGTGCGCGGTTGAGTCCAGCCCATAGTAACCGTAACCCGAATCGGATAAACCGTTTTTATAAATCGTCATTTTATGTGATTTGGCTAAATCTGTCCAGTTCGTATTTCGCCCGTAACTTTTCCGTTGTAACTCCGTTTGAGCCGAAACTGGCGCCCACGGTTCAAGTTCGGGGTCGGGCACGTTTTCCGTGTTTTAGCGGAAAACTGGTTCGGTCTCTAGCTGGGCAAAAAAGTGGTCGCAAGTTCGGTGATTCGTCATTTCATGTGAAAATTTCTGGAATCTGCCTTGATCTTGCGAAAGCCTTAACTTTTCACTCGTAACTCGTTTTGACGTGAAATTGGTGCCCAAAGTTCCCAATTTGAGTTGGGGAGGTTTTTCGTGTTTTTTCAAAAGTCTGATTAAGCCCGTAGCTAGGCTGTTTTGGGCTGTTGGAGCGGCTGGTCCGAAAACGGACAGTTTTTGTGGTCGTTCGTATTTAATTCGTAATAAATTGTAGAAAAATCGTTAGGAGGCGTATAATATGTCCTTGAAATCCTATCTCAGAGTACTTTCTAATCATGAAATAATATTGGGAATTTTCTGGGTTTAAAGGGGCCGAAATAGGTCCCGAACAGACCTGTTTGGCGAGAACGGAAAATAGTTTTAGTGACGATTTAAGCGTGTGTCGTGTCGTAGGGTCCGGGTCTCGTATTGACACGTTTTAACATGAGTTTAGGTGCTGGGAAGTGACCGTAATTGTGAATCTTGAATTGTATTGTTAAGCTAGGCGCGCATTCGAGGTGAGTTCTCTCACTATATCTAATAACGGTTGTTTTATCATTGCTGTAGTACGTGTGTGGTAGCTTTATGTGATTGTGTTGTGGAAATAGATAGTGGGGTGTCTAGTTGATACTATGTTGTCATGTTAACTTGGTGGGACCGAGGGTCCGGCGGGGCCGGAGATTTTATACGCGGGTGGCGTAGAGACTCGGTGGGACCGAGGGTCCGGCGGGGCCGGAGATTTTATACGCGGGTGGCGTAGAGACTCGGTGGGACCGGGGATTCGTCGGGGCCGGAGATGTTATCATGTGGTCGGTGGGACCGACTTGTGCCTTTCAGGTGGGTGGGTGTGGATATACATGTTTATGATTTGTTCGTAGACCTGTATGATCGTTTATGTGTCACTATCTGTTTTAGGGGTAGTGTGGAATAACTGTGTTATTTATGGTGTTTGAATTTACTAAGCTTCGTGCTTACCCTTTCCCAATAAATTGTGGTTTCAGGTACGAGTGGCTCTAAGGCGTGACGGGTACACACTGGCGCGCGAGGAGAGCTGGTTGCTTTATGGTTTTTAATAATTAAACGTTTATTCCGCTGGTTTTTATTATGAAGATATTAATTATGAGTTTGCAAACGAAATGTTGGGATCATTTAATGAGTTGTTATAAATGAAATGTTTATTTAAAAATTTAAATTTGCTTGTAATTTTTGGGACGTTACAACTTGGTATCAGAGCACGGCTTGAGTGAATCAAACGCATTTCAGTGTGTTTCATCTCAAGTTTGCGGCTATAAAATTTTCTTTAAAGTTTTTGGAAAATAAAAAGAAGGGGAAAAACCCGTTGGAGAAACGGTGATCGAGGGCGCAGTGTGTACAGTCAGCCGGAGCCAAAGGGGAAAGGTACGGTACTTAGTGTAATTATTGCTTTCTAGGCATAGGGTATGCATGCTAGATTGCCTGTTGTTGACACTATGCTGTATGATGACTGCTTGCTAGTAGGAATCAATGCTAGTTATAGTGGGTTGTTAAGTGAAGGCCCTATAGGTTGTATGCAGTAAAAATCATATAGCCTTAGAATATTTGATTTAGTTCTATTGCGCAGCTCTTGTTTGAGTCCAACCGTTCTAGGATAGAATCTTGTATTCGAATGTCTATTTGATTCACGCTGCATGCGACTGGGTATTCGCGAGGCAACTCGTTATGGCTAACAGGGATTCCGTGGTAGCAAGGGTAGTGGGATGGGATGAAATTCCTAGTGAGCTGGGAATAGCGTTTACATATGAGTACGTATGCAAAATTGCTTTCTAGAACATAGGAGTATGTATGCTAGATTGCTTGGTGCTTAATACAATGTATTGTATGGTTGTTACTTGCTATTAGGGACTTATGCTAACTTTGATAGGTTGTTAAGCGAATGCACTATAGGTTGTATGCGGTAGGAACCGAATAGCCTTCGAATGTTGGATTTAGTTCTATTGCGCAACTCTTGTTTGAGTCCAACCGTTGTAGGATAGAATCTTATATTTGAATGTCTATCTGGTTTCCACTGTATACGACTGTGTGTTTACGAGGCGACTCGTCAGGGTTAGTGGGGGTTCCGCCCTAGCAAGGGTAGTGGGGTATTATGATTATTCCTAGGGAGCTAGGAAGAGCGTGTACATATGCCGGTGCGGGCATATGTGTGTAGTTATCGGCGAGAAACTACTTGGACCCGTCGGATGGAACTCGGAACGAGTGATGATAGGTGTGGAAGGTAGTAGTAGAGCTCCTACTATCGGAAACACAGGATCAATGCTCGAGTCGGGGAAAGTCACGAGGAATCCAAGGAGTTGAGCGTGAGCGTTGTTAGTGTGAATTATTATGTGCTAATAACTCGTTGTAATATCTACCCGGAATAGCCGTCACAAGGAGGAACAACTATAGTAAACCTACTAGTACAGGTGTGTACTTGTTTTGCTTTGATGGGATGATCGTTGGGGTAGGGTCGAAGGTTATAATTTAGTAGTCGTTGGAATAAAAGGACGATTCTAGTAATAGTCACTTGGAGTGACGATGAGGATGATGTTGTTTCGGGCCAAGATGGATGATTGTGCTAGAATCATAGGCTTATAGAGCCGACTTTGATTTGAGGAAAAATCGTAGGGATTATCTGACGTAATTTCCCATCTTGCCTAAGAGGTTTAAATGTCCGGATGACGTTAGTGGATCGGAGAGATTTGGAGGAGTAGGAGTCGAGGCGTAGAATGCCGACTGAGTCATGCACACAGTTTGATTTTGAAATAGATTGCATTAACAAATTCTTGTGTTTCAAATCATTTTATGGATGGTGTTTTAGAATTTTGGGAAATGTTCAGCACACACACAAGATTTGGGAATATGGTTTTGAAAGTGTATGAAATCGTTTTATCATGGGAGTGCAAACTTTGTTAGAATTTGTCTCATTTCGTTATTTTTCCAACGGTTATTTCGGGTAAGATGATATCCGTGTTTTGTGGTGTTTAAAATGTCGGGCAAGTGGCTACGGCTTGTGACTTTAACATTGGAACTCCTCCACATATGTTAGAGTTGAGGCGGAAAGTTACATTCCACGATGTCTGTATAAAGCTTTTCGAATGATTTCGTTAAAATAAGTTTTGTTTTACGGCGTGTTGAGTCGTGTGAGTTTAATTTCACGAGGTGCATATCTTATTTGGTTATGTGACCTTTTGGGGAAATCTTGGAAATCAATTTAAAGAACCTCACCTTTTGAGATTTTATGAGGTTTTAGTCGATATTTTCAAATGATGGAAACGGATTGGTTTTTATCCTTAAGTTTGAAACTTACACGAGACGGTTGTGTTTTGACAAAAATATATTTGTAAGTCGTTTCATCGTTTTGTATGACTAGCCGACGCGCGAAAAATTTGTCGGTAAACCCTGTGCCACGACATTTTATGTTTAAAAAGAGAAATTTTGGGGTCAAGCGTCGTGGAACTGACTTTGAAATTATGTGCACACTTTTGTCGCACCCGGTGTAAGGTCGAGCGGTTACTTTAAATACATGTCATGGGTCAATTCATACTAGAACCGTGACGGTTCATTTTCAAAGAAATTATTTATTTCGCTTTACGTTTGTGAGTAAACTAAGCCGCAATGAAATGATTTTCAACATGATTTTCATATGTGGGGCGAGCGTGTCCATTTTTGCGTAACTACCGACCTGGTAATAGTGGTTTTATTTCTTACGGTCTTTTCGAAATGAAAAAAAAATCTTGACGTTGAAAACATTTTGTAAATGATTTTGTAAACCATTTGGGAAATGCGCTTTTTTTTAAGTGTATGTGTCATTTTGAGAATTTTAAGGGTGTGAGTCCTTTTGGAAAACTCTTTTGTTTAACCCGTGTTGAGTTTGGGACTAATGTTGATTTTAGAGTATTGCTTGCTTAGACTTATTTAAACGCGTTTTTGACCGACTTATGGGTCTAGCAAGCGTGGGGCATTTTGCTCGGTTTTGACTTGGAGTTAGTCATGGGCTAATTGCCCGGTTTTAATGACTCGAGGTGGAGTCTTGTTGATGAATTGTTTTGTCGCACCGTTTGGCATTCATTGCACGTCGAGTATTTACACGTTTGGGTGAGGGAGACAATCTGAGATAAGCACTTGTGGGTAGGATGTTTTACTTTGGATCCTTAGGCACGTTAGTCAGTCGCTGGTAGTGGTCGGTTGGGTATCTCGGGGTGGGACCCCGGTATCCATGTGTTATGACCTTGACTTTCCAGTAGGCAGTAGGAGGATTTAGTCTTGGGCACTTACCTGGGAGGTAGTTCCGATGTGCCGGGCCTTGAGTCGTACCTGGGAGGTAGGCGTTAAGGTGTATCTTGATGCGGTGTAACTAGGCTTCGTAGAGCGGGTGTGGAGGATAAGTAGACGGTAGAAGGTTGAGTATTCCACATGTGTTGGTACTGTAGGCCGAATAGTATCGGTTAAGGGAATGATGCCCTTTGTATTTAAGAGAATAAATGCGCAGTAACCTTTTTGAGGTAAGTAGTATATTTAGGTGTCGACTTTTGGGCTTGAGGCCAAACACCTTTAGTGTAATCGGAGATCTGTAGCCGATTTTTAAAATAAGTATGATGATGGTAGTAGTAACCCTGAGATGCTTAATTGTGATGAATGGTTATGGTGGAATGACCTTCGTGGGTGATTATAAGTTTACTGGTTTGATGATCCGTGTGAACTAAATTTTGGGAGTCTTTTAGAACTCGTGGAAGTTAATCGACGGTTAATGATAGAAATGATCGAATTCGAGTATCCTGTAGGGTATATTGGGGAGCAACTTTAGAATGGTTAGATCTTGAAATTTGAAACGGGATGTATGGAACATCTAAGGTTGGGAGGCAATCGAAGTCGTTTAACTAGGAATGATTCCAGTGTTGGAATGTTCTTCCGAACATAAATTCAGTGTCCTTGAAGGGTTTTGTTAGTAAGAAAAGTATTCGAGAAATTCTAGACGGGGTGGGAAATTTAGATTCTAGTTGAGGAAAGTCCAGTGGCAGCACCGAAGGGGTTCGAGTGGACGTGAGAACCCGAAATGGAGATGCACGAGAACTATCTCGAGTTATTTGCCGGTCGAGACTTCGAGGACGAAGTCTAATCCAAGTGGGGGAGAGTTGTAAAGCCCGTGTCCCGGTACGCATTCTATTTAATTATTTATGATGTTTTTTTTAGCGAATTTATTTAACGGGGTTAGGAGTCAAGGACCTAAAACGATTTATTCTGTGCGGATAAATGGTCAATTGTTAAATCCTAAGATAGGAGGGGAAATTTGGATAAACCTTAAAACCCAGGGACCATAAGTGACAAGTATGTGATAGTGTGTGCATGGGATCGGCCATATGGGCCGACCCCTCTCTTTCTCCTTCTAAATTCACGTTTTACGCCCATAGCAAACGGCACCAAAAACCCTACGCTATTTTTCGTCCCTCTCGTGGTCACGGCCGAGATTCTTCCCCCGCCCCCTTGCTGCCGCAGTGCAACCACCAGAACCGCCGACGTGCCGCCGCTGTGTTTGCCGGAGAAAGAGAAGTGCAGCGAGAGAGTGAGAGAGAGAGAGCCGCCGGCGAGAGAGAGCAGCGGTGAGAGAGAGAGAGCCGCCGGCGAGAGTGAGAGCAGCGGGAGAGAGAGAGAGAGCAGCGGGAGAGAGAGAGAGCAGCGGGAGAGAGAGAGAGAGAGTAGCGAGAAGGAGGAGCAGCGGTGATCGGACCTCCGAGGGGCTGCTGCTGCGGCGTCGTCGTCGTCGTCGTCGTGAGGTAAATCTCTCTTTCCTTTGCCTCTTCGTTTTGCTATTTTTGGTCACCGGAAAACCACCACCATCGCCGCCGCCGCCGGCGACCACCGCTGCCGGAGATGGCAGTGGATGGTGCGCGGTTGAGTCCAGCCCATAGTAACCGTAACCCGAATCGGATAAACCGTTTTTATAAATCGTCATTTTATGTGATTTGGCTAAATCTGTCCAGTTCGTATTTCGCCCGTAACTTTTCCGTTGTAACTCCGTTTGAGCCGAAACTGGCGCCCACGGTTCAAGTTCGGGGTCGGGCACGTTTTCCATGTTTTAGCGGAAAACTGGTTCGGTCTCTAGCTGGGCGAAAAAGTTGTCGCAAGTTCGGTGATTCGTCATTTCATGTGAAAATTTCTGGAATCTGCCTTGATCTTGCGAAAGCCTTAACCTTTCACTCGTAACTCGTTTTGATGTGAAATTGGTGCCCAAAGTTCCCAATTTGAGTTGGGGAGGTTTTTCTTGTTTAGCCGAAAGTCTGATTAAGCCCGTACCTAGGCTGTTTTGGGCTGTTGGAGCGGCTGGTCCGAAAACGGACAGTTTTTGTGGTCGTTCGTATTTAATTCGTAATAAATTGTAGAAAAATCGTTAGGAGGCGTATAATATGTCCTTGAAATCCTATATCAGAGTACTTTCTAATCATGAAATAATATTGGGAATTTTCTGGGTTTAAAGGGGCCGAAACAGGTCCCGAACAGACCTGTTTGGCGAGAACGGAAAATAGTTTTAGTGACGGTTTAAGCGTGTGTCGTGTCGTAGGGTCCGGGTCTCGTATTGACACGTTTTAGCATGCGTTTAGGTGCTGGGAAGTGACCGTAATTGTGAAGCTTGAATTGTATTGTTAAGCTAGGCGCGCATTCGAGGTGAGTTCTCTCACTATATCTAATAACGGTTGTTTTATCATTGTTGTAGTACGTGTGTGGTAGCTTTATGTGATTGTGTTGTGGAAATAGATAGTGGGGTGTCTAGTTGATACTATGTTGTCATGTTAACTCGGTGGGACCGAGGGTCCGGCGGGGCCGGAGATTTTATACGCGGGTGGCGTAGAGACTCGGTGGGACCGGGGATTCGGCGGGGTCGGAGATGTTATCATGTGGTCGGTGGGACCGACTTGTGTCTTTCAGGTGGGTGGGTGTGGATATACATGTTTATGATTTGTTCGTAGACCTGTATGATCGTTTATGTGTCACTATCTGTTTTAGGGGTAGTGTGGAATAACTGTGTTATTTATGGTGTTTGAATTCACTAAGCTTCGTGCTTACCCTTTCCCAATAAATTGTGGTTTCAGGTACGAGTGGCTCTAAGGCGTGGCGGGTACAGACTGGCGCGCGAGGAGAGCTGGTTGCTTTATGGTTTTTAATAATTAAACGTTTATTCCGCTGGTTTTTATTATGAAGATATTAATTATGAGTTTGCAAACGAAACGTTGGGATCATTTAATGAGTTGTTATAAATGAAATGTTTATTTAAAAATTTAAATTTGCTTGTAATTTTTGGGACGTTACATTTAGGGGGGGTGATACCCGCCTATCAAGTATGATGGGAGAGATTAATTTCTTTCTCGGATTACAAGTCAAGCAATTCTCAATGGGTATCTTCATCAACCAATCAAAGTATGTGTTTGACATCTTGAAGAAATTCAAGATGGAAAACTGTACCTCAATTGGTACACCTATGGCGCCTGGATCTAAAATTTGTTCGGATCCAGATGGTGTAGATGTAGATGTTAAGAATTACAGGGGGATGATAGGCTCATTAATGTACCTTACTGCGAGTCGTCCAGATATAATGTTTTCAACTTGTTTCTGTGCAAGATTTCAGGCACAACCAAAAGAATCACAATTTGGTGCTGTTAAAAGGATCTTTCGATATCTGAAGGGGACACCGTACCTTGGTCTGTGGTACCCAAAGGGAACGTGATTCGAACTCACTGCATATTCTGATGCGGATCATGGAGGTAGTATGCTAGACCGGAAGAGCACATCTAGTCATGTGCAGTTTTTGGGTGACAAACTGGTAAGTTGGTCTTCGAGGAATCAAAACTGTGTTTCAACATCAACTGCGGAGGCAGAATATGTTGCCGCGGCCAGTTGTTGTTCACAGGTTCTGTGTATGAAGACTCAACCGATGGACTACGGCTTCAAGTACGAGAAGATTCCCATCTACTGTGACAGCAAGAGTGCAATTGCCATATCAGCTAACCCGGTCCAGCATACAAAGACCAAACACATCGACGTCAGATATCATTTCATTAAAGATCATGTCGAAAAAGATACAATTGAATTATACTTTGTCCCAACTGAGCATCAACTTGCCGATCTCTTTACAAAAGCTTTGGATGAAAAACGATTTAATTTCTTAGTATCCAAGCTCGGCATGTTGAACATGAAAGTTTAATATTCTATATTGATCATATAATGGATGGAAATATGTGTCTTTCAATCTAGTTATTTCTATCTAGATTGATACATTCAAATTTTCATCACATTCTATTCTCAATATAAGATATTTTATTTTCATGTCTTTGTTGTGTTCATTGTTTATTCTATTTGTCTCTTTACATTCTTATTATGATACTTGTATCTGCATAAGGTGTGTTCATAGTCTTAGGGGGAGTACAATATAAGAAGTATGCACAAGAATAGGGGGAGTGTGCATATCTGACTAAACTTGTAAGTGTTGATTTCATGTGCTCACTACTTGAAGATCACAAGGTATGTTCTCTAATTTGTTTTAACCACAAACTCTTAAATGATGAAAATCAAATTTTCCAAACATACTTGCATCATTTAAGGGGGAGTGAAAATATTTCAAAAACCTTGAGTGCTTAATCAATTGGAAGTTGGACATCTTCCAATGTGATAAAATCTTTCAAAATTTTAACTGAAAAATGTCCAAGTGTCACTGTTATCGCAACCTACTCTTGCGATAACATGGTGAACAGTGTTTTATCGCAACCCTCCGTTGCGTTGAAACCAAGTTGATTTCTTATCGCAACCATGCATTGCGATAAGACGAGGGGAATAGTATCTTGTCGCAACCCGTATGTTGCGATAAGATTGAAAGTTTATCGCAACTTGTTCTTTGCGACAAACTGACACGTGGCAGGTCAAAAGTTGGACCAATCTTGTGTTGCCACGTGTCATGAAATTTGAAAAATCATATAAATAGCAGAGGTTATTCAAATTCTTGTCTCATCTCAAAACCCTCTTCTCTCTCGATATTGTTCCTGCGATTTCGATCTTCTAGACGATTTTCGTGTTTTCTGTCCAGTACATTAGATTCAGACCTACATCGAGTTAAACCCTTCAAAATCTCAATCGATTTCATCCATTAAATCGCATGCTACAGTTGTTTTTAGGGTTTTAGGGTCGAGTTCTTCATTTTCTACGATCAAATCCATGCGTATGATGTTGTTTAGGGTTAAAATTGCATAGGGTTTTACTCTCGAGTGTTGTGCGAACCTGGTAGTGTAAGTTTTAACATGGTTAGAGCGAAAAACATAAATCTGGGCTTGAACACTTAGTTTTTATTCATTGTTCATTCATATCGCAACCAACTCATCTTCAAATATTCATAACTATCGCAATGGTCTATTGTTCATCCTTATCGCAACCTTAAGTTGCGACAAAATCTTATCGCAACCAATGCGTTGCGATAAGCTCTTGTCACATACTTCAAGTTGCGATAACCCTTTACTTGTGATATCATTTTTGGTGTGCATTGCGATAAGCCCAGTACTTAAGATTTTTTTTCAAGGAAAATCAATTTTGGCACTGTACTAAACTGTTAAGTGGTTCAGATGGCTCAACATGATGGTAACTCTTCGGATGAAAACACCATCATCCGTTCGCATCGCTCATCCCACCCATCGGTCAATGCTCGTGACCGGGATGAGGAAATTTACCTGAGGGGTTCATTTTTGAGATTTGATGACAACAACCATCATCTGGATCTCGCGGTTCCATTCGACTATCAAATCATCGTAGAGATCATCCGCGACCATCCTCTACGAACCGCGCTTACCAGAGTTGAACTTGTACCGGCCATTTACCTTCAACAGTTCTGGGGTACACTTCAATTCCATCCAACTCACCGTCCACCACATTTCACGGCCAAGGTTGATCATTTTGATGCCAGAATCACACTACGAGGACTTCGTCGTGCACTTAACCTACCATACTCAGAGAATTTTGAAGATCCGATTACTGAAGTGCAATTATTCGAAGACATCCGCAGTCTTGGATACCAAGACCCCGACATCCAAGTTCTAACCGGATCATCACAGTTCAGACGCAAACAATGTTCTAAAAAACTCGCCGCACAGCCGCCATGGCGCGCCATGGCACCAAGGCTCGTGTCTCACGCCACGTTAAGCCCATGGCACGCCATGGCGTAGTGCGCAGTTTTCGTAATGTCATACTTGATTTTTCTTTACGTTTTTTATGTCTTATTTGCAAGTTTTTTAATATATAACCTAATTTAACTTGTATATACTATTGACTCATTAAAAAACACTAGAAAACATATGTTTTTATATATAATATTATATATGAATTAGAAATTTGACGCCATAAGTAACGCCTTGAAAACGCCATGGCTTCGCCTTGGCTCCTAAGGCTTGTGGCTTGGCCTCGCCGCCACGCCACACCTCACGCCATTTAGAACCTTGGACGCAAATATCTTCCACGCATATGGTACACACTATGCTCAATATTCAACCGTTGCATGACTTCCAAACACACAGGCCTAGACAAGACGAATCAGCCTATCCTACGGATGTTTCATGCCTTCGTGTTTAATCGAAACATCGATTACGCAATCCTACTCTAGAATGAGCTCATCGAGCTAGTCGAGGACAAGGCTCGCCCGAAGAAGAACCGAACTTTCGTGCCATATCAGAGATTCTTCCAGATTCTGATTCATCAGATTGTGCAAGATAATCATGAGATTACACGACGTGAGAATGCTCCACGAGGCCCAAGCCAGTACATTCATTACATAAAGATGCCCAAGCATGTGGATTTTTCTCACAACGCCGTCATCCGAGAAGACGTCCTCGCATATTGTTGGTCCCGAAGGGTTATACAAGTTTGTAGAAGAGGGGGGGTTGAATACAAACACACAGATTTTACTTTTCTAAATTGTTTATTGATAAATCATTAACAATTTACATCTTGTTGCGGAAACAAGATTAAGGATAAACCTAAATCTAAACAAGTTGGAACACTAAGTTTCTTGCACTAAGAAAGATAAGGAAATTACTAATAATAACCTATCTCAAGATAAGAAGATGAACTTGTCCAGAGTTAGCAAGTTACTTCAAAATGAAGTGAGTTCTTCTTCTTATATACTGCATGCATTTAATGCATGGAAGTATACACTTTACACGTGGCAGCAGCTGATTGGTTGTATGTCATTGACCTTTGTAGACAACCTTAGTAACCGCATGAATGAACAGTGTAGTATCAGAGTGGTTGTACGATTTCAGACAATAAGGAGGTTCTTTTTCTGACATCTCGTACGGAGTCGTGCAAGGGTGGTTAAGACAAAAGTACTTTGTACGGAGGACTTCATGATCAGCTTTTCGTTGATTCAACTCTTCATCATTGTTTATCAGCGAATGATAAAGTTCAGTGATAGCTGAAGTCTTGTACTTGATACTTCACGTTGAGTGGACAAATCTGAGTCTTCGCTGATCCGCATCAGTTCATTAGGAGACTTGTCGCTGGTTCTTGAACTTGATCTTCGACTTCAACGTAGAACCTATGTTGACGTGAAACTTGTCTTCAGAGATCATAAGTAAGCAACTAACTTATCAGCGATCACCATAAGGACTGAACAGACTCAGAGCATTATGGTGAACAGTGTTCGCTGAATGTTTAATCTAAAGAGCGAGAGTTCCTATCAGCGGTACTGTAAGATCTTAGTACTTATCAGCGATAGTGAAACTCTGATACATATTGTTTACTTGCAATTTTCACTAAGTATAAATAGAGGGTCATTATCAAATCACTGAGGGTTTGGATCAACAATCTCCCCCTATTTGATTATGACATAGCAACAGAGAAAATTGCTATTTAATGAAAACATAAGGATAAAAAGAACTCATAAAATATTTGTCCCTTTTACTGTTTTCTGGGATCTTTTCTGTACTGATGGAGTAAAGTACTTTCGCTGAAATTTTTCTTTAAACTTTGTAAAGATTACAGAGAGAAGTGGAAAAATTACAAGTACAGCGAACACAATTACAAGTACAAAAGAATAACTGATAAAATAGAGAAAGAGGCGATCCTATCAGTTTATAAAGGGTTCTTCCTTAATGAGAAGTTCATCAAGGGTCTTTGATGTGGGGATCATCCAGTCAGGGACCTTTTCTCCTTGATTCCTTTTGTTCAGCGCTTCTTAAAAAATCAAGGGTTTTAGATGTCGTGCCTGAATGTCGTTCTTGAAATCACACCAGTAGATGAGAACTTTCAGCTGTTCGATGGGAGTGATGGAAAGTTCAGAGATACGTTGAAAACGTTTTCGTCCATCATAGTCAATGAAGAATATCCCATAGGGTTCGCTTATGACTTTCCCAGGGATGAAAGTCTCACCAAGAGGAAGAGATGTGTCAAGTGCAGAAAGGTCAGGTTCAGGACCAAGGACTTCATACATAGAAAAACCAATACCTGTTTCGTTTCGTATACGAGGACCGTCAGCTGAAGATTTGGACTTTTTCTTTGCAGAGGCCCTTCGTTTCTGACTTTCAAGAGGAGGGGGAGGAGGAATATCCACACAAGAAGACACTAAGTCGATCTGTTTGTTTATCAGCTTTTCAACATGATCCTTGTACTTAGACTGAGACTTCTGGATGGCTAATCTGATCTCCAACCATTCAGAGAGACTGTACTGCGTGATAGCTTCAGCATAGAATTTTTCGTACTGTCCATTCTCTCTGAATATATCGATTTCAGCGATCGAAACTTTTAGGGTTGATCTTCCAGCGATGAGTACTTTGACGATTCTTGAAGGTGGATGTCTGAAGTGTACCTTTTCTTTGCACTAGGTTAAAGTCGATTGAGACACAGTTATCTTTTCTTCAACGATCTTCTTGGCTTCTTCCCATAGCTGACGTTGAACTTCGATTAGAGCTCTTTTCAGCTTGGGGTCTTTCACTGATTGTTGAGTAAGCTGGATGGCGAGTTCTCTGTCTTTTTCTTCAGCTTCTCTTCTTTCAGCGGGTAATCTTTCAGCTCTGAGGTGATCCTTGTATTCCTTTTGTGAAATTCTGAACTTTGGAGGAACAGAAGGAAGTTGATCACGCTTCAGAATGATTCGCTGAGCTTCAAATCTCTTGATTATCTCTTCTCTTCTTCTTTGATCCTCTTCAATTGGTTTTTGAGGAACCAAGGAAGGTCTGCTTTTGTGAGAGAGCAGCTGTTCTTCAGGTTCATCAGTCTCAGAGATCAAATCCAAGACTGGGATTATTTGTTCAGCGTTGGAAGCTGGGATTATTGTTGTTGAAGTCGCAGCTGTACAAACTTCAGCGATATCCTCAAACAGGGGAGAGGACTGGCTGAAACGCAACGATCTTACGAGTAAGAACTTGGGTAGAATAGAGATAGAGAAATTGGTTTAAGTGTATAGGTTGTGGAGAGTAGAACTGATAAAGTGTATAGATAGAGGAGGGATGGAGTAAGATTTAGTGTACCTGACAAATCGGCTTTTTAAGCAAGATCGTCAGATTGTCATCTTCAACAACGCCTTTGTTTTTGCCTTTGTCAGCTTCAGAAGCTGAAGGCTTTGTCTTGGTCCGCTCCCCTGAAGGTTCTTTTATTGAGATTCCTTTAAGAGATGTGGTCTTCTGAGCAGGATTGACAATAAAGGAGTCATCATCATCATCATCATCGTCATCATCACCCTTATTACTAGATGATGGTTCATCGTCAGAGAAATCGATGGCTTCTTCATCTTCAGCTTCTTCTTCGAGTTGCTCCCCCTCAGATACAGAGGTAAGCTTCTCGGTTCCCTCAGGGTGTTCATCTCCCTGAGGTTCAGCAACGGCTTCTTCAGCTGTCTTCTCACCCTCTCCAGTAAGGGTGAGGTCTTCAGTCTTCTCCTCAGTCTTCTCCGCCTCGATAGATTCATTTTGGGGAAGGTCTTCAGAGTTCTTCTCCCCCCCCCTTCCTCATGATGAATGGGGGAGGAATGCGAGGACTCAGCGGCTGTTGTTGGTTCCCTGTCTTCTTGGCCAGAGACCCCCATATAAACTTCAATCGCTGCTACGCTGTCTTCTAGGCGAGAGATAGCAGGACTGATCTTCAAGAGTTCAGCACGATCCGCCTTAGTAAAATGCTCAGGTTCAGCTGCAGGGGCGATCATGTGATTCAGGATCTGCTGCATCATTGTCTTCATATAACCAACGTCAGTCTTTATAGAGCTTACGTCAGTCTTCACCGAACTCACGTCAGTCTTTACAGCGAACACGTCTCCCTCGAGTGTTCCAACCGATGTCTTCAGCGTTGTGACCTCGCTGGACACGGATTGAACTGAAGCTTTGAGAGAGGTGTAGTCTGTGTAGATGTCAGCGAGCACTTTGGAGAGAGGTGTCGCTGAGAGTTTTATCAACCTTCTCCAAATCATCTTTGGAGGCTCTGTTCCACCACCGTTGTAAGCTTGTTAAGATTCTCTCCAGCGTTTGTTACAGCTGAAGAGTTGTCGGAGAGTGTAGTGGTGAGACCTGTCAGCTTCGTATCCAGGTTCTTCAGAGAAGCGTTGATGTCTCCCAAATTAGGACCTGTAACATATAAGTACTTGTGAACAGAGGAAAGCTCAGAAGTTTGGGGTTCAGTTACAGTGTATATGGGTTGGTGTTTACCTGCAGGAGGATTTGTGAATTCATCAAAACCTCGGTGTCCAGAGAAGAGTTCCATGTCGTCAGCGAGAGTGCATGTACGAATGGGTTCTGCGGGTCCTGTATCCATCATCCCTTGAAGAGTGTCAGGTTTAGCTTCTGGAGGAATGATGGTTGCTCCAGTGAAAACTGGATTAAAGTCCAATTGAGAGGAGAGAGAAGCGAAGGTTGAGAGAGTTTGTTGGGTGTGGGGTTTAGCGTTGGATCCGCTGAGAATTACTTCTTCAGTCTTCTGAGAGACTGGAGGAGGTTGGGTAGGTTCCAAGTTTATAACTTCAACGTTTAGAGACGTTGAAGCTGGGATGGAATGGATGGCTTGTTCAGGTGTGGCAGAGCGTACCACTGAACTTTCCTTCAGCTCTTCAAGATGAGCTGAGGAGTCTTCAGCAAGAGATTGCTGGGGTTGCTCCTTGGTTTTCTTAGTTCTTTTGGAACTAAGTTGGGTAGCTGAGTGTTTCCTTTTAAGAGAAGGAATGGAGGTTGCAGCTGGGGTATCAGCGGTGGGTTTGTCCGCTGAAGGAGCTGCAGAAGAAGAAGAAGTAGGGTTGAGAAGGGTTAAGAGTGTAGAAAGACGTACCTCATTTTCCACCTGTTTGAAGTCGAGAACCTTAGGGCCAACCTGAGAGAGTTTCAGGTCACCCTCTTGTGGGTAGCTGTCCTTCAGGCCTGTTTGGAATACGGCGCTACGGCGCTGATGAATCTTGGGTATGGAACCCATGGTGGTCGGTCAGCGGCCGAGTCTACTCTGAGCACAAGGTCATCGTAGATTATCGATGCCCAGTCTATATGTAGACCTTTCAGCAAAGCATATCCCATTGCTTGCTAAGGTTGAGCGGCTTGATCAGAGGAGCCGGTCTTTGCAGTCATGCAGCTGATTAAGTGAGCGAAGATGAAGTTCATCTCGCTGGGCATTTTAGATTTCTTGATGAGGGTCAGCTTCTTCTCAGGCTTCTTGTCCCTCCCAGTTTCCCACACATAGCCTATTGCATCGAAGAATGCAGTGATGGCTTCCCTATCTGAATGTTTCTTGTGGTCAGGGAGAGGAACGAAAGGTTTTTCTTTAGAGGCGATGGGAAGGCTCAGGGCTTTACGAATTATGGCAAGGGTGATCTTTATTGTGCCATACTCAGTATCGCAGAGGATGCAATCAATTGTTTTGGAGGGATCTTTGGCAGATGGTAGCTGAGAGTGTCTGGCAGAGTACCAGAACTGATAAAGCAGTAGCTGATGTGCAGAAGGTGTTATGGTCAGGGCTGTCGAAAGGCAACAGTTTTTCAGGAAGTTCACAACATCATTCAGATGTGTGACTTGCTTTCGAGGAGGAAACTCGAAAAGCGCATAGAGGTTATTCGATTTTGTCCAATAAAGTTCTTCTAGAGTGAACTTGACCTAAGAAGCCTTGGTGATTTCCAATTCCTCAGCAGCAGCAGCAGCAATGTTCTCAGCGGTAGGAATGTCAGCAGATGCCATTTCTGTATTATCAGTTCAACCAAAGATTTAACAAATAAGAATAATCTTAATGTGGAAAGATTTTCCAATAAGATGGTTCAAATTTTGTCCATTTCATTCAGACAAAAATGTCTTAATGAAGATTAGGGTTTTTCTTGGTTTTGAAAAAGAAATGCAAACCCAAAAAAATCTTGTTTTCCAGTTTCCTTTAGGATTCTGGAAAAACGTATGAAGAACAAGTTTAAGATTTTGCGTTTAAACTTGAAGAACAACCATGAAAGGTTGTGTTCATAAAACCATGAAAGAAATGATTTCATTTTAAGAAGTTCTTTTGTTTGATCTTTTAAAAACAATGATAAGATCATTAACAAGTTATAACAACAGGTAAATAATAAGAACATATTAACCTTTGATGTTGATAAAGAAGATGATGAGCAGTTGTTCTGGAAAATTATGAAAGCTCGAAATGCAACAGTGAATTCTTTTCTTGAAGAAGAAGTTGTTCGCGTAAAGGAGAAATATAAACCCAAACAGTGTTTATATGTGAGATTAGAGAGAGAAAATCTTGAGCGGGAAAAGATTTTCATCATGACACGGACACGTGTTTGCATTTGATTGGAAGGTAAACGAAACGTGCAAACGTGTGTCAGAAAAAGAACGTGCCAGGGCTTATCCGTTGCAATGACGTCACAACTGTCCTTTCATATTCTAGGATGTCTCTGAGGTTTTGAAAGCTCAGGGACACTTTTGAAAACATGAAGCACTGAATAGAAATATCAGTGTTGGTTTTAGAAAGTTCAAAGTATCGCTGATTAAGAAAGAGAAGTTCAGCGATGCGATGCGATTTGTTTTGAAATCTTGCATTTACATGCGATTGTCAGTGAGAGAAAAACATACCTTGACATCAGCGAATCAAGCTTATTCAGAGAGAAGATGATGGAATAGGTTATACAAGTTCATTTTTTCCGAGAGCTATACAAGTTTGTAAAATTGTATCGCTGATCAAATGTGAACCGCTGAAGATTTACTCTTCAAAGTTCAGCATTCCAAGCTCGCTGATGAGAAAGTTGAATCTTGTCTCATCAAGAGGTTTGGTGAACAGATCAGCTAACTGATAATCAGTTGGGATAAAATGAAGTTCTATATCACCATTCATCACATGATCTCTGATAAAATGATACCTGATTTCGATGTGTTTTGTCTTTGAGTGTAGCACTGGATTGTTGGCTATAGCGATGACACTTGTGCTGTCGCAATAGATTGGATTTTTTTAGATTTGAAGGTCATAGTCTAGTAGTTGATTTCTCATCCACAAGACCTGAGAACAACATCTTCCAGCGGCTACATATTCAGCTTCAGCTGTGGAGGTGGACACTGAGTTTTGGTTTTTACTTGTCCAACTCACCAGCTTTCCACCTAGGAGCTGACAGCCTCCTGTGGTGCTTTTCCTATCCATTTTGCAACCTGCAAAATCACTATATGAATAGGGGATTAGATCAAATCCTGAATCTTTGGGATACCAAAGACCTAGATTTGCAGTACCCTTAAGGTATCGAAAAATTCGCTTTACAGCGATCATATGAGATTCCTTAGGTTCAGCTTGATATCTTGCACACAAACATGTTGCGTACATAATATCGGGTCGGCTAGCTGTAAGATACAAAAGAGAGTCGATCATCCCACGGTAAAGCGTTACATTAACAGGTATTCCAGAAGGATCCTTGTTTAGTGTCAGCGGTGGTGCCATAGGGGTTTTCATAGCTGAACTCTGAGTTAAATCGAATTTCTTCAGCATATCTTTAACATACTTTCCCTGATTAATGAAAGTTCCTTTTTCTATTTGCTTTATCTGAAGACCAAGGAAATATGTTAGTTCACCCATCATGCTCATTTTATACTCATCTTTCATTCTATCAGCGAAACGAGTACAAAGATTAGGGTTAGTAGAACCAAATATAATGTCATCAACATATATCTGAACAAGAATGATATGACCTTTCACTATTCTAAAAAATAGAGTTTTGTCAATTTTACCTCGCTCAAATTTTTCAATATGGAGATAAGTAGAGAGAGTGTCATACCATGCACGAGGAGCTTGCTTTAAGCCACAAAGTGCCTTATCCAGTTTATAAACATAACCTGGACGCTTAGGATCTGAGAATCCTGGAGGTTGTTCCACGTAGACTTCTTTATTCAGCTTTCCATTTAGAAATGCTGACTTAACATCCATCTGATATACTTTGAAGTCTTTGTGTACATCGTATGCTAAGAATAGACGAATATATTCTAGTCTTGCTACTGGAGCAAATGTTTCGTCGTAATCTATGCCTTCCTCTTGTCTGTATCCCTGAGCAACAAGACGATCCTTGTTGCGGGTTACAGTTCCATGTTCATCCAACTTGTTTCGATAGACCTATTTAGTGCCTATCACTGTTTTGTCAGTTGGTCTTCGAACAAGTTTCCAAACTTTGTTTCTTTCGAATTCAGTCAGCTCTTCTTGCATGGCGTTGACCCAGTTTGGATCTTTGAGGGCCTCATCTATTTTCTTTGGTTCAATCAGAGAATTAAAGTTAACAAATAAACAAATATTACCTGCACTTCGTCGAGTCTGAACACCAGCATTTGGATCACCGAGAATTTGATCAATTGGGTGATTTACAGTCCATCGCTGAGCCGGAGCATAAGTCGCTGACTCAATCTGAACTGGAGGAGCTGAAGATGAGGCTTCAGCAACTTCTGGAGTATCAGCCAAGAGAGGAGTGGTTGCAGTTGTCATTTCATTCACTGATTGCTGAGAAAAAGATGGAATGTCTGAGACATTTGGTTCAGAAGCAGGTATAATGTTTAAAGGAACCGCTGAGACCCATGATGTTTCAGCTTCACTATTCTGCATGTTTGGAATGATAGTGGGACTATCATCTTCAACTGTATGAGTATGAGGAGTGGGAATATCTTCTGAATCACCAAGATGAGAAAACATCCATTGATTCAGTTCTTCAGTATCAGCGGACGGTTTAGAGTTCGCTGCACGGGATTCGTCAAACGTGACGTGAATAGTTTCTTCTACAGTTTGTCTTCTACGATTGAAGACTCTGAAGGCTTTGGAGATTGAAGAATATCCAAGAAAGATTCCATCACCAGCCTTAGGATCAAACTTTCCAAGGGCATCTCTGTTATTCAGTATGAAACACTGACATCCAAAGATGTGAAGAAAGCTAATTGAAGGCTTTCTCCCATGAAAAAAGTTCATAGGCTGTTTTATTGAATCTTTTGACTATCAGCGACCTATTTTGCGTAAACCAAGCAGTGTTGACAGCTTCTGCCCAAAACTGAGTAGGCAGGTGAGAATCGATGAGCATTGAACGTGCAGCTTCAATAATTATTCTATTTCTTCTTTCAGCGACTCCATTTTGTTGTGGTGTTCTCACTGATGAAAAGTTGTGAGAAATATCCTTACTCTCAAAGAAGGAATCAAGAGAACTGTTTTTGAATTCAGTCCCATGATCACTCCTTATTGAGCGAACGTTCAAGTTGTTCAGGGTTTCCATCTTCCGAACAAAGGTGATGAGTTCTTCAGGGGTGTCATTCTTAGAACGGAGAAACATAACCCGTGTATATCGAGAGAATTCATCAACTATGACCAGTATATATTTCTTTCCAGCGATGGATTGTTTGTTAACAGGGCCAAACAAATCCATATGGAGAAGTTGTAGAGGAGATGACACTGAGGAGACTTGCTTTAACTTAAAGCTTGCTTTGGTCTGCTTCCCTTTCTCACACGCTGAACATAAAGACTCTTTGGCATATGAGTGTTGAGGTAGACCAGTGACTAACTCTTTTGAAGAAAGAGTGTTCAGTGAGTGTTGAGAGAGCCTCTTATCCCATAGCCAGTTGACATCAGATGAGGCTTTTGAGAAGAAACAGGAGTTCTCAGTGGTTGTTGAGTCCATGTTTATTACATAAACATTTTCCAAACGATAACCGCTGAGAGCTATCTTCTCCTTTTTGTCAGTGACAAAGTAGGATTCCTTAGTAAAGATTACTTTGTTATCCTTGTCACAAAGCTGACTGATGCTTAGAAGATTATGCTTCAGCCCTTCAACATATACGACTCTTCTGAAGGTTGTTGTACCATTTGAGAGTACACCAAACCCTCGGGTATGTCCTTTTCCATTTTCACCAAAAGTTACAGAGGGACCCTTCTCTTCCTTGTATTCAGCAAGCAGGCTTTTCTTTCCAGTCATGTGTCTAGAGCATCCGCTATCGAGATACCAGATACCCTTCTTAACCTGCATTACAAAGAAAGATTACTTTTTCTTGGGTACCCACATAACCATGTGTACACGTTTGTCAGTGGAAGTAGTTGGAACGGAAGGTTCAGCAGTCTTCGCAGCATTTGAAGATTCAGCTTTGTCAGTTTTCACTTTGGTTAATTTCTTAACCTCAGTGGTCTTCTTTGCCTTGGGGGCAATGATCTTCACCTTAGCTATCTTTTCAGATTTGGTGGTTGTGGGTCACTTACTAGCAATATGATCAGTAAGTCCACAGTGATAACATTTCCTATAACTAAAAGTAGTTCTAGGACCATTTGAATGCTGAGCTTTTGATTTTGAAATAGAAGGACCAGCACCAAATAAGGTATTGGCTTTAGAAATGGGAGGAACATTCAGTTCTTCGGATTTCTTACTAAGGACATCCACTCTGAGTCTAGGAGTAGATCGCTGAATAGATCCACGCTGAGTAGATCCAGAGGAATAGGTCACTGAAGCTTTAGAAGCATTCATCTTAGGTACTAAGGTACCCTTCTGAGGATTTTGGTTAAAAGCAATTCCTTTACCTTTATCTTTAAAGACAGAGGTAGGTTTTGGATAAACCATTTTCTCTTTACCTTTTGAAGAGGTAGGAGTTTCCTCAGGGATTGGCGGTCTAGAGGACGAACACTGAGAGGATGAAGTATCAGCGACTGAGGATATGAAAGTTCCAAATAAGAGCATGGAACGATCAGTGGTTGGTTCTATAAGATCAGCTTTGTAACCAAGACCACGTTTATCACTCAGGAGAATCTGAGACTTAATTATCTCAGTGATCTTTGTTGAGGAATTGTACCATCAATCAACAGTAGCTTTTTCAGCTCTTAATGCAGCGATAGCTTCTTCACGCTCGATTTTGACTAGCTGATTTAAGTGAACTTGATCTTTAAAATCTTCTTCAATTTTAGAAAGATTTTCTATTTGAAGGTGACAGTTTTTAAGCTGTTCAGCGAGATCAAGGTTTTGATTTTCAACTATTGTTTTGCCATTCATGGCTTCATATAAACTTCTAGTCAAGAGATCGATCTTTCGAAGACTATCAGCTTCATCAATATTTGCAATATTGGTAAAGAAGGAAGGTGATACCTGAGTTGCAGAGTTTGAAGTAAAGGGAATGTCTGAACTTTCTTCCTCATCTTCAATCTTGGCCATAAGACAGAGATTGGCTTCATCATCTTTAGAGTCAGATGATGATTCTTCTTCATTAGAGGCAGCCCAATCATAGTTAGCCATCAGGCCTTTGCCTTTCTTCTTAAAGCTTTTCAGCTTCGCATACTTTTCCTTCAGCTTTGCGTATTTGTCATCTTTATTCCTGGGAATAAAGTTTTTCTTTGGAAAAGCTGAGGGTCTAGAGACTTTCTTTGATCTGCACTCGTTAGCGAAATGTCCTATCTTTTCGCAGTTAAAACAAGTAGCAGTAGCCTTATCAACAGGAGCTGATGATATTGGCTTATCAGTAATGGAAAGAGGTTTATTCTTTCTGAACATTTTCTTTTTGGCGAATCTCCTGAACTTTTTAGTTAGGAGAGCCAAAGATTCATCATCATCTGAAGAGTCAGAATCTGATGACCTTTCAGAGTTACTCTCCAACTCAATGATAGTGACCGAGGGTCGCTGAGTGGAAGGTTCCTCTGAGATTAAAGCAACAGGGGTGCTTTTGGAATCTTTTACAAGATTCTTCTTAAGATGACTCGATTGCTCATGATTCAGCATCGTGCCATATAAAGTAGAAAGGGTCATTGATTTTAGATCATTTGACAGCTTGAGACATATAGAATAACTGTCCCAGCTTTCAGGTAAACATTCTAAGAACTTTGTCAGCACTTCAAAGTTAGAATATTCCTTACCAACAGTTTTCAGATCTATTATTAAACAGTTAAAACGTTGGTATACTTCAGAGAGAGTTTCATTCTTACCACAAATGAAACTTTCGTACTGTCTTACCAGGTTGATCTTTCAAGAATCCTGGACTTCAGCAGTACCTTCATACTAAACACAGATTGTTTCCCACATAGCTTTTGAGGTTTTTAGGTTCATAACGGAATGATAGACTTCGTCAGGAAGAGCCATGGATAGTATGGATCTGGCTTTGGTGTCGATAGCCATTTTCTTCTTATCTTCGTCAGTCCACATATGAATTTCTTTAGGAATCAGCCTTTCTGGAATAGCAGGTCTATTCTCAGCGGCTGGAACTGCAGCATCAATTCTTACAGGGATATATGGGCCGTTTTCAAGATAATAAGGCATAGTAGGGTCTACACCTTCTAAGAAGAGAATCATCCTATTTTCCATAGATTAAAATTATCTCTGGAGAATCTAGGGGGTTTTTCAAGAGAACCATTGTCAATATAGTTTGTGTTTGTGTTGGTAGCCATTTTCAGAAAATAGCAAGGAAGAGAAAATCTTAGTATAGATTAGATCTTGTTTATGAGATTAAACAAATCTTCTCTGATACCACTTGTTGGTCCCGAAGGGTTATACAAGTTTGTAGAAGGGGGGGGGGGGGTGTTGAATACAAACACATAGATTTTACTTTTCTAAATTGTTTATTGATAAATCATTAAAAATTTACAGCTTGTTGCGGAAACAAGATTAAGGATAAACCAAAATCTAAACAAGTTGGAACACTAAGTTTCTTGCACTAAGAAAGATAAGGAAATTACTAATAATAACCTATCTCAAGATAAGAAGATGAACTTGTCCAGAGTTAGCAAGTTACTTCAAAATGAAGTGAGTTCTTCTTCTTATATACTGCATGCATTTAATGCATGGCAGTATACACTTTACACGTGGCAGCAGCTGATTGATTGTATGTCATTGACCTTTGTAGACAACCTTAGTAGCCGCATGAATGAACAGTGTAGTATCAGAGTGGTTGTACGATTTCAGACAATAAGGAGGTTCTTTTTCTGACATCTCGTACGGAGTCGTGCAAGGGTGGTTAAGACAAAAGTACCTTGTACGGAGGACTTCATGATCAGTTTTTTGTTGATTCAGCTCTTCATCATTGTTTATCAGCGAATGATAAAGTTCAGCGATAGCTGAAGTCTTGTACTTGATACTCCACGTTGAGTGGACAAATCTGAGTCTTCGTTGATCCGCATCAGTTCATTAGGAGACTTGTCGTTGGTTCTTGAGCTTGATCTTCGACTTCAGCGTAGAACCTATGTTGACGTGAAACTTGTCTTCAGAGATCATAAGTAAACAACTAACTTATCAGCGATCACCATAAGGACTGAACAGACTCAGAGCATTATGGTGAACAGTGTTCGCTGAATGTTTAATCTAAAGAGCGAGAGTTCCTATCAGCGGTACTGTAAGATCTTAGTACTTATCAGCGATAGTGAAACTCTGATACATATTGTTTACTTACAATTTTCACTAAGTATAAAGAGAGGGTCATTATCAAATCACTGAGGGTTTGGATCACCACATATGCTAATCAACAGTCCTGGGTAGTTAGGCAATATAGGTTAGAAAATGCATTGGTGGTCCAGCCAGAGCCGGAGGGACCTCCCCAAGATGCAAACCTACTAGGAGGTGAGGGTCAGAATGTCGACGGGGTTCTTGAACAACGAGAGGTGAGGAGACCTAAAAGAAAGAGAGTCGGGAGAAGATAAAGGACTGTTAGTCATGCATCCTCTTCACGACCAGTTCAACCACCACCTCGACCTCCTCCAGTTCAGATATTTGATGACGATGTCTCATGGAATTCAGCCGATGCCGCTGCTGCATCATCTTCTGATGATGATGTAGCTTCATTCGTACCTTTCGGAGATGATGATGATGACTCCGACCATGACCCCGATGCCGATTTAATTCCAAGACACATGGGTTGGAGACCACGTGTTGAGAGTTCTGATGCTGATTCCACACGGAACATCGAACTCTTCGACACTGCTACTACCGTCGCGGGTCCTTCAAATCTGAACGAAGAAGTAGAAGTAGAAATGGAGAATGTAGCTAGTGGTGAGGTAAGAGGGAGAAAAGAAATGAGTGAAAATGTGATAGAGTCGGAAAAAGTTTTAACTATCGACTCTCCCCAAACCGATCCAAGCCGGGTTGCCACATCTTCTGCCAACGAGCGTTTGTCGCCATTGCGCATTGAAATAGACATGGTGGACCCAGCCATGCATTGCACAGTCCCACCAAGCCACTCATCGGTCTCTCAATAGGCCGGTGTTTCATTTTCCACAGGGGATAAAGCACAAAGTCTATCGGCAACACATTCGGTGTTTGCTGGTATTGAAACAGGTAGGCTCCCGCCCCGACCATCGCCCTTCATTCAAAGCACATCGAGTCTAGGACCATTTGGACGAACATCATTTCCTAGGACACGAATGATGGCACCACACCAAGTTGAGAGCTTTCGTGCTCCAACCGGAACACCCCGAGTTAGGCCGCCATTCGTTGGTGCCTCGCAAGGACAGGGTGGAAGTCCTGTCACTGCTAACACCATGCCAGCGGTGAACACATGCCGTATAGTTGCTACAGCTACTACGATAACCGAGAACCTATGTGGCTCGGGTGTTAGATCAATTTTTCCTTCTTTGACTGTTAATCAGGTGGCTCAGAATCTTGGTCCTTATCCGCACTACATCACTTTGGAGGTTCTGCGAGCTTCCCTTGCATCTATTGACACCACTTACAAGAAACACACCGACGAGTTGAGGAAGATTGTTGGTGACCTATCTGCTGAAGTTAAAAGAGCAGTAAGAGGAAAAGGCGTTGCTGAATCTTCATCAACTCCTCTGAATCAACCATTCCGCACTGAATCCGATACACAAACACCACCACCAGTACTGTTACACCAAATTCCAACCGACCAGCTCAAATCAGAGCTGTTAGCCCGACTTCTAGTCCAAGGCGATTCCAATACTGCTGAAGATGTAGATCTTGTTACACTACTACGCCAACAATCTCAACCTCAAACCCAACCTCAAGCCTCATCATCCAGGAGCGCTGAATATCAAACTTTGAACGAGTCAATGAAAGACATGACCAAAGCTATCATTGCCGGCTACCAATCTCTATCCTCGCGGATCACCATCGTCGAACAGGCGTGTGGTGTGCAAGCTCAAGCCTCAGATAAACGAAGACATGATGATCAGGATGATCCTGATCAGCATGAGGGAGAGAAGAGAGCACGGGTCAGAGAAACAAGTGGTACGGGTACAGGAAATGAGGGGGGTTCAGTCAGTAAACGGGAAACAACTGAAAATGGAACGGCGACTGATGTGGTACAGGTGCAAGATATAGAAATGGAAGTTCTAGCTGATGTCATAACCGGGGTTGAAAAGCCTTTGGTTGTTGACAATAGAACGGAGGATGAGTGGATGGACGACGATATGCTTGTTGATATCATATACATTGATTCAGAATAAGAGCCAGAGCAGTTGAGCCACAAGATCAGAGAAGAAATGGTTGATGCTCTGCACGATGTTTTTGACACTACTAGGGATCAGGATATGGGAATTGAATCCAAAGATGATGCTCCTCCACCGCCAGAAATAGCAGATCCGGGTACAAGTACTTCAGCTCCACAAGCACCGATAATTTCCGATGGCAAGATCAGAGATCCAGTACTTGAGGCTAAACTTAGAATCTATCAAGAGGTTATTGATGTTGATCCAAGGTACGTAGCCACAGGAGAAAGGGTAAGTATCATGATTCTCTTCCAAGAAAGCTTAAGAAAAGACTTGTTTGTCAAGAATGTTCAAATGATTAAATTAGAGAAAGTCTACGGGATAGAGGATTGGCCATCACTGAAGAAGATCGAGTTTCTGCATGTTATGCGCAACAAAGACATAGAAACAAGTGTTGTCAGATCGAACAACATGATAATGAAGGTGTTGAAGGTTGAATCTCAAAAGCTGCTCAATGTCTTTTATCCCGAATTCACTGTCCTAGGATCTGATGGTTCTGAATGTGTGTTCTCCGAGGCTGACTTCAAGAGTCTGAAACTGGATGATCTTCTAAGCCTTTACAACCTCCTTGCCACCCTCCCGGAGAAGAAAGTAGAACTGTCTGCCGCATATCAAAGTGTTAAAAGATTCATGCGGAACATTCTAAAGTTCTCCTACCTTACTGACTTTCAGATGGCTCTTGAGTCTCACCAAACAAATGTAAATCTAAGAGGACCAAACCGAAATCTACCTGATATCCAAGGTATCCCTGCTTACACTGTACTGAAGAAACCATAGCTCGGAGTTGTCTACCTCGATCAAGACTCAAAGAAGAAATTTATGAGAGTCGTTGAAGTAAACAAGTTCAGCGTTGGTACATTCAAGATGATTTTGGTACATCTGGAAAGCAAGCTTCGTCTGGATGCAAGTGGAGAGGTGAAGCTCAAAGATAAAGAAAAAGACCTGATCAACGAAGTGATTGAAGCCATTACCTACTGGAAGGAGTACCGACATGCTCTGCGAAGGTTCGAGATCATCTTTGGTATTCGAAAGAAGTACGTGACCCCGGTGGATGTCTAAATCTTTTGCCTCTACATTGGTACAAAGGGGGAGATTGTTAGTGCTTAATTATGATTGCACCAAGTAGAGGGACTAAATGTGTCATTGTTCCAAAGTTGTAGTAGGTATATAATGTTTGCTTATTTCCTCTTTAGAAATTAGGTCATGTTCTACACACACTAGCCACACGCACAAGTATTGCATTGCATTCACCATTGTGAGCTATTAGATTACCATATGAATATAGATATGGCTTCCTTTATTGTTTATATGGATTGATTACTTGTTCTGGGATCAAAGAGGAGGTTAAAGAGGGAAAAGCGGAGGAAAACTACATCTTGAGGTAGGTCTTGAAATTGGTCGTATATGGAAGTGGGTCTCCGAGATGGAGGTGGAGATGGCTACGAAAATTGGGGAGGTTGGCAGTGCTTTGAGGGGTGGGAGGTGGGTTGGGGAGAGGGCGGGTGTTTTCTGAAGGGGAGGGATGGGGTGTTTTTGGTTTTGGGTTTTGCCGGCGAAGGGGGGGAGGAAATGCGACGGTAGTGTGGGGGGAAAAGGGAATATTCTGGGTTGGGCTTCGAATTCCTTTCCCATGCATGCATGCATTGTATGTATATTATATATAAGATTATAGAGGGATAATAAATTGTAAACCGCTAAATGTGTGTAAAATTGTAAACTTTTGGATTTAATAGGTTTTCTTGATGAAATTATGGTGGGAACTGAAGATATGCTAAGTATGGTTAGTACTGCCAGAACAACATTACTACTGCCAGTTCAAGGTTAGTACTGCTAGTTCAATGTTAGTGCTGCCAGAACAAAGTTACTACTGCTGGTACATGGTTAATGCTGCCTGAACAAAGTTAATACTGCTGGTATATTACTACTGCTGGAATATTATTAATGCTGCTTATGTGAGGTTAGTACTGCTTGTCAAAGTTACTACTGCAAGTCAAGGTTAGTACTGCTGGTGCATATCGAATATCTGTTAGTACTGCTCGTGACTTAATACTGCTGGAGATTGTTAGTACTGCTCATGAAGAATGAAGGTTAATACTGCTGAGTTTGTTAAGATTGGTATGCGATACTTTTGGAGACAAAGAAGGAATTGATCAAGATATGTTTAACGAAGATTTAGAAGATCAAGTTACTTTTTGATAGTTATCTTGTAATTATTTTTGTATAAATAGTATTGATAGATAGCTATTAGAAAAAAGAAAGAGACGAGTTAATACACATGAGATACGTGTGAAAAAGAATTCGATATCGTTTTCAGAGAGAATTAACCTCAAGGTGTAAGAACCCTATTTCTAGAGAAGTAGAAGTCGTCTTGTTGAGCCTGTTCAACAAGATTGAGGTTTGGTTGTAATCTTGTGAGTCGATTTAGTGAATACACAAAGTGGTGAATTTTCTGTTACATTGTTCTTGATTGTGAGAATTAAAGTTCTTTTCCGCAGATTCTTTAATTCTGAATTCTAAGTGTTTATTGTCTTGTTAAGATTCGATCCTGACAAGTGGTATCAGAGCAAGTGTTTCTTAGAATTCTACAGTCATTATGGAAAATTCTATTGAATCAAACAGTACTTTTGATTGGAGTGATCAAGCAGAAGAGGCAATACAGAATCATGCACTCATGGCAGAAGTCTCAGATATTCCTACAGAGGTAAAATCTAATCTCTGTTCTCAATCTTGTATAGACACTGTTAAAAGGTATAGAGATCACAATCAGGGAATGTGTGATGACCTTAAGAGATTAGAAAAGGACATACGAGATTATGTATTGATTGTTGAGAGGTTTGAAGAACAAATTAAGGCTTTTCAAGCCAATGAACTTCAACACTCATATGATACAAACTACTGGAAGTGGGAAAAGGGTGGTCTGGAGTTCCAACTGAAAGAGTCTAGGGAAGAGTGTGAGAAACTAAAAGGAGAGCTTGAGAAAGTTAAACTTGATGTAGAAAAGTTTACTTGTGCCTCCAAAGTCATGGACAACATAATCAACTCTCAAATCCATAGTAAGTTGAAACCAGGAATAGGGTACAATGCCACACCCCCACCCTATAACAACAACTACATCCCTCCTAAGTCAGACCTATTAGAAACCAAGGATAGGAAGGACTTACCTAAAGGAGCCACTGAAGTAGATCCATTAGATAAAGTAGTTGTTGAGGATGAGACTGACAAAGTAGGATCTGATGAGGAATGTGAAAGTCCATGTGTTAAGAACAATGAGATGAAAAGGACTGACAAGGGAAAGGGAGTTCATTATACACAGACCACTGTTGTGAACTCTAAAACTTGTGAACATTGTTCTTGCAAGAAATCTCAAGAGAATAAACCCCAAAGACATGATAAAAAGAGGGGAAATCAAAGAAATTGGAATAACCAGTGGGCACAAAAGCAAGGAGTTGATCTGCAAAGGATTAACAGACCAAAACCTTGTTTCATCTGTGGCAGATTGAATCATCTTGCCAAACACTGTTATTTCAATCCTATTAACCAAAGGATGAATTTTCAAAGACCTTTTTATAAATCCAATGGTTATAGGAAGCCTGCAAGGAACCATGTGGCTAAGAAACAAGCTAAATCCAAAAGCCACATGAAGAAAAAGCCTGAAAAGGAATGTGTTACAATGTGGGTTACAAAAGGCACTAAACATAATACTGCTGCTAGCAGTGTTAGTACTGCTAACACTGTTAGTACTTCTTCAAGAGTTAGTGCTGCTAGCAGTGTTAATACTGCTAGTAATTCTTCAAAAGTTAGTGCTGTTAGCAGTATTAGTGCTGCTAACACTATTAGTACTTCCTATTCAGATAATACTGCTGCTAGCAGTGTTAACTCTGTTAATACTGCTTCTAGCAGTGTTAAATCTGTTAATACTGCTAACTCTGTTAGTACTGCTGATACTGCTGCTAGTACTGATAGTGCTGCTAACTCTGTTAGTACTGCTAACTCTGTTAGTACTGCTAGCACTGTTAGTACTTCTAAGGTTAATACTGCTTCTAGTGCTGCTAAACCAACCATATTGACAAAGTACTCCAGTACTGCAGTACCTAAGGTTGAAAATCTCATCAAAACCAAGTGCAAGTACTTTGATGAGCAAGGGAGACCCAAGACCACTTCGGCTTGGGTTCCCAATAAAAACTAATTGATTTATCAGATGTGCAGGGCAACCAACAGCTCAAGGGAAAGAGCATCTGGCATGTTGATAGTGGTTGCTCCAGGCACATGACAGGTAACATGGCCTGCCTCCAGAATTCCAAAAGAATTAATGGAGGACATGTTACTTTTGGAAATAATCCTGCAGGAGGTAAGAGAAGTGGTAAAGGTGATGTGTCAGAAGGTAAGATGACATTTGAGGATTTGACAAATGCTGCAAAGTGCAAGTATAGTTACTACTGCCAGTGCAGAGTTACTACTGCTAGTGCAGAGTTACTACTGCTAGTGCAGAGTTACTACTGCCAGTGCAGAGTTTCTACTGCTAGTACATATTTTCTAATGCCAATTTGCAGTTAATACTGCTCAGTAGTTAATACTGCTAGTGCACAGTTAATACTGCTTAGCAGTTAATACTGCTTGTGTAGTTAATACTGCTCAGTCGTTAATACTGCTTCAGTAGTTAATACTGCTTGTGTAGTTAATACTGCTCAGTCGTTAATACTGCTTCAGTAGTTAATACTGCTGGTGTAGTTAATACTGCTAGTGCACAGTTAATACTGCTCAATAGTTAATACTGCTAGTGCACAGTTAATACTGCTCAGTAGTTAATACTGCTTCGTGGTTAATACTGCGTATGTCGTTAATACTGCTTTTGAAAATCTAGGGCAAATACTGCTATAAATACCCCTGTTTGCCCGCCAAAGTTCATAACGACTCTTCGCATTAACTTCTTCTCTCTCGTTCTAACCTAGTCTCCCTAGAATCTCTGTGTTTTCTTTACAAATCCTCAGGAAGCACAACGATTATGGAGTTTGTCGACGAGCATAATGAGATTGCAATGCTTCAGAAGCCGAAGCAGGCCGACGGATTTCATGAAATTGTGGATTTTCTCAAGTCCACTCATATTTTGTATGCCCTAACGGTGAATCCAACAATATACATCGAGCATCAGACGCAATTCTGGGCCAATGCCACCGTAGAATCCGAAGATGGGCATAAAGTCATTCAAACAAGGGTATGTGCCAAACCCTTGAAAGTTTCAGAAGAACTCATTCGCATCACTCTTCGACTAGATGATGCCTCAGGTATATCTTCTATTCCCAATGAAGAACTCTTCTCAACTTTACAAAGAATGGGGTATGAAGGTCCCATTGGAGTTTTTAAATTCTACAAGTCAAAGTTTTTTACTCAATGGAGATTCTTTGTTCATACCCTAATGCATTGTATTTCAAAGAAAACTACTGGATGGAGTGAGTTCAGCAGTACTATTGCTTATGCTCTAGTCTGCTTAGCCACTAACAGGAAGTTTAATTTTTCTCAAATGATTTTCAATGATCTTGTGGCAAACCTGGAATCCAAAAAGCGTTTCTATATGTATCCAAGGTTTGTTCAGGAAGTAATTACCAAGGAATTGACGGATATGCCTCAATTTGATGAGGTATATGTGCCAAAATCCCCTAAAGGGAAGGTTTTTTCAAATATGAAAAGACTTCCTAGGGACTCGGAAGGAGTTGACACACCATTGTTCTCTACAATGATGGCTGTGTCCCACACACCTGAAGGTATGGCATCAGGGTCAAGGCCCTCATTAGACACACCCGCTGATGACCAATCCCAACCTTCCATCACAAAAGACATCCCTCAGTCCATTCTTGAACGACCCACTCCCACAATAACCAAAAGGTTTGAAAGAAGAAAGGTACACAAGGTTCCTTCCCTTGATGTATCTCCTAAGAGCCCGAAGCCTTTAAGCCCTCTGTTGGAGCATTCTCCAATGGAGAATATCGAAAGGGAAACCACAGGGGTGTCTCCCAACCCCAAGAAGGTGCTCACTAAGGAGAAGGTTGAGCATGTGAGTCGCAAGGCTGCCACTACTTCTGCTAGCAAAGAGAAGGCCAGTGGTAAAATAACTAAGCCCTTCCTCACGGCAACTCAGGGTGAGAAATCATCCAGAGGTCCCAGGTGCCAAGAAACCAAGGGGGTAGGTAGTGCTTTTGCTAGGCAAGAGACACCTGCTAAAACTTCCAATGATCCTTTAAGGGAGGTAAAAACTCCTAAACAGGGTGAGGATAGATATACGTACGAGGAATTGATGGAAACTATTGCAAATATCAACATTGAGGTCATGGATCAGAAAAAGGAGATTGATGAACTCAAGAAAGTGGTCCTCTATCAAAACTCACAGCTTGAGAAGCAAAGGAAGATGATCACGAAGTTGATGCACAGAAAGAAGAAAGCTCAGTTTGTCCTTAGGAGAAGAAACCCTACCAATGATGCTTCCAAAAAGGGGGAGTCAGACTCAGATCTAAACATGGAGGATGCAAACATTGAGGGGGAGTATGAGTATAAGGTTGAGGGGGAGACTGAGGAGGCTGCAGATAGTACAAAGGAAGCAGAAACAGAAACAGCAACAGAAACCGTTACTGCTGCTGATCTTACAAAGGAAGCAGAAACAGAAACAGCAGCAGAAACCGTTACTGATGCTGATCTTACAAAGGAAGCAGAAACAGAACCAGCAGCAGAAACGGTTACTGCTGCTGAGGTTGCAAAAGAAGTAGAAACAGATAATGCTGCTGAAAAACAAAAGGCAGCAGAAACTGTTAGTGCTGCTAAGAGCCACAAAGAAGAAACAGCTGAAACCACTCCTGAAGCTGTTAAATCTTTCAAAAGAACAAAGAGGCCAAGAACAAAGTCAATAGCCTCAAAGAAGAAAGATATAAAGAAGCCAAGGGTGGATCCAACTGTAGAAGAAGCACAGGAGGAAGCAGTTAAAGAGAAATCTAATCCAAAAGTTGCTGAAGAAGAAGTGGCAACTTCATCAGGTCAACCAAGCAATGTACAATCACAATCAAATGCTCAATGTGATTTGTATATTACTGTGGTTGATACTAATCCAATCAAGACTACACCATTGTCTTCCATGCCTCCTGAGATCATCTTCTGGGACACATTGAAAGATGGAAGAAAGGAGTTCATCAGAATCAAAAGGGCAGATGGAAAGTTTGAAGTTTGTCCTACTTGGGGAAAACTTATCAGAACATGCTCTAGATCTGACCTGGAAGAGATGTTCAAGGTGGGAATGAGGCTATATGGAAACATGCTGACAGAGCAAGGTATGTCTATCACAAAGATGGTTCTTGAATACTTGTGCTTAATGTTCAAACCAGAAGCAGTTCAACATTTGATGGCAATGAATTTTCAAGTCATTACCAACTGGATGCTCATTGAGAATTGTGGAGTGTATGTCATCTCTCTTGACAATACATTTCATGAATATTATTTGGTGGATGTTGTATACAAGCACATCATGAAAAAGTTGAAAGGAATGCTGCATGCTAAGTTGGTAAATGACAAAGACTCTAAAATGGCAAGATACCTTGTAAAAAGGATTCTCAATCAAAGTCTGGGATTGGATCCAAATTTATGCGTTGATGACTAGGTTTTGGAAGCATCATCTGAAGAACTTAACTTCTCATCCTGAAAAGTCAAGTTAGGGGGAGATTGTTGGGAACTGAAGATATGCTAAGTATGGTTAGTACTGCCAGAACAACATTACTACTGCCAGTTCAAGGTTAGTACTGCTAGTTCAATGTTAGTGCTGCCAGAACAAAGTTACTACTGCTGGTACATGGTTAATGCTGCCTGAACAAAGTTAATACTGCTGGTATATTACTACTGCTGGAATATTATTAATGCTGCTTATGTGAGGTTAGTACTGCTTGTCAAAGTTACTACTGCAAGTCAAGGTTAGTACTGCTGGTGCATATCGAATATCTGTTAGTACTGCTCGTGACTTAATACTGCTGGAGATTGTTAGTACTGCTCATGAAGAATGAAGGTTAATACTGCTGAGTTTGTTAAGATTGGTATGCGATACTTTTGGAGACAAAGAAGAAATTGATCAAGATATGTTTAACGAAGATTTAGAAGATCAAGTTACTTTTTGATAGTTATCTTGTAATTATTTTTGTATAAATAGTATTGATAGATAGCTATTAGAAAAAAGAAAGAGACGAGTTAATACACATGAGATACGTGTGAAAAAGAATTCGATATCGTTTTCAGAGAGAATTAACCTCAAGGTGTAAGAACCCTATTTCTAGAGAAGTAGAAGTCGTCTTGTTGAGCCTGTTCAACAAGATTGAGGTTTGGTTGTAATCTTGTGAGTCGATTTAGTGAATACACAAAGTGGTGAATTTTCTGTTACATTGTTCTTGATTGTGAGAATTAAAGTTCTTTTCCGCAGATTCTTTAATTCTGAATTCTAAGTGTTTATTGTCTTGTTAAGATTCGATCCTGACAAATTATTTTATGAAATTGTTTATTTTGATAAAAATGTTTCATATCATTCATTTTTTAATGAAATTGTTTCATATATTTGTGTTTTTTTATGTAAAACGAAAAACTTTCATCAAGTTTCATAGGAATGAAAAAAATATATATGAAACTACATAAAAAACACAAAAATTTCATCAAGAAATGAATGATATGAAACAATTTCATCAAAATAAACAATTTCATGAAAAAAAAATCATTAAAAAACCTATGAAATCCAAAGTTTACACGAATTTTTTTTACAAAATAGTGAGCTTCTAAGATTATATATATATATATATATATATATATATATATATATATATATATATAATATAATCCTCTTATTTATTTATTTATTAGTAATAAAAAAATTACTAAGGTAAAGATAATTGAAAAAAAGAAAGAAACACATAGAAAGATAAAAATACTCCTTATTTAACTGACAATTTTTAACTGAATTGTTGATGAGAACTGCTTTCATATCAAAATGCAAATCATAATGACCATTTTAATACTTAACAAAATTTAGGAACGTTATTCGTAGACGAGTATAAATTAAACCTAGGGACCAAAATTGTAGTTTACCCCAAAAAATAACTCTATTTTAAAATAGTCGTCAACAACTCAACAAACGTTCCACTAAATATAATTATAATGAAAGAAGGTGAACTTTCCACATCAATGCATCAGCATTCATGGATGCTCCAATTATTTATTGGGTCCTACGAAATAACAAATGGCGATTAAATGTGATAACGAATTCTTCTTTAGGGGGGTCAACTTCAACCAAGCCAACAGATGCAGTCCACATACAATCAATCTTCAAATAAACCAACTCACTCACTTTTATAAATGGCTCCAACAAATCATAATTACCAAATACACACCCAAAAGGTTTTTGATCACATAAAAACAAGTAGAAACATGCATCTTCTTTTCACCCTTGTTCTATTTACTTTACCTCTAACCATGGTTTCTGGTGGCAATCTTCAGATTGCCACAGCAAAGCAAGGCTGTGAAACACAATGCGGAAACTTGATAGTTCCTTACCCTTTTGGCATCGGGGTAGGCAAAGGCTGTTCGTTAGATGAGTCATTTGATCTGAATTGCAGCTCGACTGAAAACCCCCCAAAGCTTTTCTACGGAGAAGGAAACATTGAAATATTCAATATTTCAGATTCTGAAGCAAGGGTCTACAATTCGGTTGGTTACAGATGCTACAACCAACTTGGGAATGTAACTCAAGAAGATGATGCATGGACTAACTTATTGACCACCCCTTTCACCTTTTCACAAAAGAACAAGTTCACGGTCGTTGGGTGCGATGATTTTGCTTTCATCACTGGAACTAACTTCTCAAGTGGCTGTTGGGGAACATGTAGCGAAAAAAATTCAGTGCCTGGTGGGTATTGCTCAGGAATTGGGTGTTGTCAGACATCTATACCCAAAGGTCTCAAACATTATAGTGTTCAACTTTTCAGCTTCAACAACCATACAGAAGTTCAGTCCTTCAATCCTTGTGGCATGGCATTTCTTGGTGAGGAAGACAGTTTTAAGTTCCTTGGAGCAAGTGATTTACATAGTTATACAGAGTTTTATGATAAGACACTATCGGGTCTCCCCATAGTGCTCGATTGGGTAATTGGAGGCAACCGAAATTGCACAGAGGCTACGGAGTGCAAGGGTAATAGTTCTTGCAAGGATGCAGAGATTGATGGGTATCACTGCATCTGCAATGAAGGTTATGAGGGCAATCCTTATCTTGATCCAGGCTGCCAAGGTAAATTTTTCAGTTTTGAAACAAAATCATTTGAAAAACAATCCTTTTTCTGTTTATATCACGATCATACAGAATACTTCATTCTTTTTGTCTATAGTTGTTTTATTAGTTTTGAATACTTTTCTTTGCTTTTGTTTTAACGTGTGAATAATTTTCTTTTCTAGACATCGACGAGTGCATGGATAAAAACACTTGTTTTGGTCATCATTGCTTTAATACTCAAGGGAGTTACAGTTGTACTTGTAGGCCAGGATACACCGGTAATGCAACAACGGCAGATGATTGTAAACCTATTCATAAAGATTCAAGATTTCCAACAATGGTATTCACTATAGGTAATTCTTCATATAATTAATTGTAACTATGTTACCTATTACTTTCTATAATAAGGTAACATGTGCATATGTCTATAGCGACCTTTTTGGTTTGTCTTAATTAGACCGGTCCACTTGAGGATATTTAAGATCTTAAAGACAATTCTTTGTACAATTTAATAAACCTTGACCCTTAAAGATAGAACATAAACGATTCATGATATTCTATCTATCGGTCCCTAAAAAAGGATTGAACATGAAGGAGTCTTGCTACTGTGCTTCTCAGGGGCAGACCTACGAAGGCCCAGCCGGTCTTGTCACCCGTTCAACCACAAGTAGAATTCTTTGGGTATAAACGGTGCTAATATTAGAAAATACAAGGAACATCAACTAAAAAACCGAAAAATCTGTAAATCATAAAAAAATTGAAAAGGTTACTTGAAATCAACCAAAAAGTTAAAAAAAATCTCGAAAAGGTAGAAAAATTGCTAAAAACACTTGGGCGACTGTGCAGGCCTTTGATCTCGAAGCAGATTCTGAGTCTGCCGAGCTAGTGCATCTTCAAAGATCCTTAACAAATTTTCTTTTAAAATTCGCACGTTCTACTATGAGCAGATCCATAGAAAACTGAGGGGTTGTTCTATTGGATAGAAGGGTTTAGGATGTTAAAGACAAGGTTTTATGATTTGTTCTATTTTTTCGGCTGACCGAGGCTGAGCGAATAAGCCACAACCGAACAACTATTTATGGTCGAGCGAATAAGCCATATAGGCTATAAGCCCATTAAGTCACAACCGAATAGCCCGTGAGTTGTCTAGCTTATTGCTTTTTTGCATGAGTTTCATTTTACTTCATCTTTTGTAATCAACTTCTTATGAAGTTGCAGGTTCTTTTCTCTCAGCCTAGCTACTTCATCCCTCTGCTTCATTGCCTTTTCACTTTTTTCAATTAACTCTTTACCTCAATTTCTATATCAAATAATACTCATCTGGAGTAGTTACCATAAGATATCGCTATCTTAATTAGGATGAGTTTGATAAATGGGATATGACATAACGATAACTCATTTTATCCTCTTTAACATGACATTAGGAATTAGGATGGGAGGGACGCTATGAAACCGAGTGGGACAAAAGGCGAGAGGGTGAGAGTACTAAATGACTGAATTACAAAACTACCATCGTCTGAAATGTTTGTAATATAGAATTAAGTTTGGTATTTTGGATAAGGGTAGGGGACATGATGTCCATGTAGTCCAGTAGTCCAGAGGTGACTATCGTCATCAAACTTGACTTGATCATCATACCCTACTAAACGAAAGACTTTTCCCTACATACTTTTCCCTGGAAATCTGTCGCTAAAGAGTGATTCGTCACAAAACCCTCACAATATTTGGTGGGTAAGTTGTTGGTGGGTAATGCAAATCAGTGACAGATTACTCAGGGTTTCTCTAGTGAAAGATTACCCAGGGATTCTCTGGATGATCCATGGGTCTTTCTTGGGTGATCCATGGGTAATCACCGAAGGAAATTTCCTTGGGTGAATTTTCTGGGTAAAAGACATTTGTTTTGTAGTGATATTCATAACCTGTATGTTGTTGCTCCTTGTAAACATCTATCTATTGTGAAAGAATTTGCATCTTCCTCATTCAGTTTAAGCCTTACTTTTCTGCAAAGGTGGAAAGAGCCATGGAGTCCAACCCGATTTTGATCTAGTACCGTTAAACCACCACCTGCTGACAATTTCCATTTCCCTCTGACTCATTTCTCTCTCACGTTCACTGAAGAACACAAGCATAATTTAATGTCACTCTCTCTCTTTCTGACATGACCTACAATCACCGATATATATTACCAAATGCATTTTTATACGATATGTTTTTAGTTTTTTTCCTCTCTAATCAGGTTCTTTCGCATTTCAATTGAGTTCTTAATTGAAGAATTGTTTCTTTATTTCACATGTAGCTATGGCGTTAGGCTTTCTGGCAATATTCTCTACAGTAACTGGGATTTTATTTGGCATAAGGAAAAGGAAACTAATCAAGCTACGAGAAAAGTTCTTTGAGCAAAATGGTGGTGTGTTTCTAAAACAAAAGCTCAAGGCACCAGGGACTAGCGATACAGTGACTATCTTTAGCACTGAACAACTTCAGAAAGCGACTGATAATTATTCTGAGGAGCGAATCGTTGGCCGAGGTGGTTATGGTGTAGTATACAAAGGAATTTTGCTTGATAAACGGATTGTTGCAATAAAGAAGTCTAAAGTAGTCGATGAGACACAAACAGAGCAATTCGTCAATGAAGTTTTAATCCTTACGCAAGTCATACATCGAAATGTGGTTAAGCTTTTAGGTTGTTGTTTGGAAGAGGAGGTCCCGGTACTAGTTTATGAGTTCATCTCCAATGACACGTTGTTCTATCACATTCATCATAAATCGGGTGGAATGAGTTGGTTATCATGGGAGAATCGGTTGAGAATTGCTGCTGAAGCTGCAAGTGCACTTGGATACCTTCATTCACAAGCTACTTTGCCTATCATACACAGAGATGTCAAGTCTACCAATATATTATTAGATGATAACTACACCACAAAAATTTCGGATTTTGGTGCTTCAAGGTTAGTTCCATTGGATCACGATCAAGTCACCACACTTGTTCAAGGCACACTTGGATACTTGGATCCTCAATACTTCAACACAAGCCAACTAACCGACAAGAGTGATGTCTATAGTTTTGGAGTGGTCCTTGCAGAACTCATCACAGGCCAGAAACCCCTTTGTGCAAATAGAACCGATAAAGATAAGAATTTAGCGACATACTTTGTCAGGTCGGTGAAAGAAAATCGTCTACATGAAACTGTTGAACCACGAGTGCTACGTGAAGCGACTCTTGAACAGTTACAAGTAGTAGCTGAGCTGGTAAAGAGATGCCTCAAGTTAGAAGGCAATGATAGACCTACCATGAGAGAGGTGGCAATGGAACTAGAAGGATTGAGGAAGTTCACAACTCATCCTTGGGTTCAACAAGAAACACATGAAGAATCTAGAAGCTTAATTCTAGAAGTTGAACAATCTGATCTTGATGATATCCCATTGGTACCATATAGTAGTAATGAATGGGAATCTTACTCAGTTAGTGCTCATATGGAATTTCAAGGAAACAATCCACGTTAACTTGTTAGTGGGTTTGTTATAGTGTCAATTGTATGAGAATCACAACTATGCTTTCGCCGCAAATTATTGGTTGTATCTCCATTTCTGTGCTCTTTTTTGTTTTGTAGATAGTATGTTAGGTAATTTGAGTGACTTTCATGTTTTTTTCCTTATTAATTTGTTTGCAACTGTTTGGAGCTTGTAATATTTTATATCAATTGTACTCTAAGACATTATGACAACTTGTTCATATGAATCCACTTTCTTTTAAGACATCATCTGCATACTTTTCTTTAGAGAAAACACATGTTCAAATAAAAAATTGACCCTTGAATTAATTGCAAGAATGGGTTTAATCGTAACCATCTTAATTAGCTACTAGATAGAATGTATCGACAAAATCAACTCCATCATGTTGATGAAACCTTTGGCAACGTGTGAACAGTGAACTGAGAAGGAAAAGTTGCTAAATTCATACAACGCTTTGACGTGCCACATATCTTTGTAGTAGTATTCATAGAGGATAAAGACTTAGGGGTTGTTTGGTTTGTTTTCCGTTAAGTCCTGTATGAAGAAAGTTGTCTGTATGGATTAATCTGTCTGTGTAGATTGGAAAGGTTTTTGTTTGCATGGGACGGTGTTTTCATAGATGGAAAGACCATGTTTTTTAATTGGGAGAGACTAGTTTGGACAAAACTTGGCTTTCTGCATAAAGCTCCCTGCTAAAAGTATAATAAATAAGTCATTTTTCTATATCATTAAGCCACTACCAAACAGTCATATATAGCTGACTGAATAAGCTATGAATCCCATTAAGGTCATTAAGCTGCTAACAATTACATTTAGACTTTGACCAAACCTAGCTATTTTGACTTTGACATTTGTTGATTAATTACATTTAGTCCTAAATACAATTATCTCTAAATCTTGGATACATTGTGTACTAACACAAACCCGTTTGGTTACTCAACCTACACCATCCAAAAAAACCGCATAAATTCAAAGCATAAACGAAATGCAACTGTAGTATATAAAGTGGTTTTTGTTAGATATTGATTCTAAACTCACGTGGAAAAAGAGTGCCATTTGACCTGGGGTGAAGCAGAAATTTTAGGGATTTGAAAGACTTTTTCTAGTTGAATAAAACGGCAGCTGTTGCCCTGTTTTTTAGCTTTAGTTGTTATTTTTTCTTTGCTATAAATAGGCTTATCTCTTATGTATTTGATATCAATGCAGATCAATAAAATACTCTGAATTCATTTTGATTCTTTATTTCCAACATTGTGGTATCAGAGCACATGCTCTTTCAGAGTGTAAACACGAGAGTGAGTAAAGTCTGCAAAAGGCAAATGCAATGGGCTCCGCACAGCCGTTGATATCGTTGTTCAAAGGTGAAGGCTATCAGTATTGGAGCATTAGAATGAAGACTCTACTGAAATCACAAGACCTATGGGAGCTTGTCGAGCAAGGCTACCCAACTAAAGATGAAGACGCAAAGTTACGAGAAAATAAGAAGAAGGATGCCAAGGCATTGGCGATCATTGAACATGTTGTACATGACAGCATGTTCTCAAGGATTGTAGCAGCAAATACCGCAAAGGAGGCATGGTCGATACTTAAAGAGGAATTCCATGGTGACTCCAAAGTAGCCGTAATCAGACTTCAATCCTTAAGGCGAGAATTTGAAAACTTGGTGATGAAGGAAGACGAAGACAAAATTAGCTTTAGTAAGTCAGATGAGGACGTATGGTGAAGAGATAAGTGATCGAACTATACTTGAAAAGGTGTTAAGGAGTTTACCGCAGAAATTCGATCAATTGGTTGCCTCAATTGAGGAATCAAAGGACTTGGCGGCATTATCGTTTAATCAACTGATGGGATCGATCACTCCAATCCCATGAGGCCAGAATTAAACCATCGATAGAGAAGGTCGAAGAAAAAGCCTTCCAGGTTCATAATTCTCCACTACGTGAACGTGGAGGATTTAGAGGCAGGTCTCGCGGAAGAGGTTTTGGTAGAGGACGTGGAAGAAGCAATGTTCAATGCAATCATTGCAGGCGTTTTGGTCACACAGAACGAGTGTTGGTTCAAAGATCAACAAGTCAACTACGTTACTAAACGAGATGAATTTGAAACAGAAGAGGACGAGAAGTTGTTTGCAGTATGTGCTGAAGAAAATCAGTATGATGTCTGGTTTGTTGATAGTGGTTGCTCAAACCACATGACGGGGAAGAAAGCTATCTTCTCGGAGTTGGATGAAACACAAAAAATGACAGTTCAACTTGGAAACGGCAAGGAGTTACAAGTAGAAGGTAAAGGGACCGTAAAGATTGAAGTGACAAATGGAAAGGTAAAATTCTTGCAAAATGTTCAATATGTTCCTGCTTTGGAATATAGTTTGCTATGTGTGGGTCAAATGTTAGTAGCCAACTATTCTATTTTATTTGAGGATGAAACTTGTGTTATCAGAAAAGCACAACAAACATTAATCACCATCAAGACATGATGTTTCCGTTAGATTTATCGAAGTTATGGCACCTACGATACGGGCATCTAAATCAACCGGGATTGAAGCTCCTCAGTGACAGAGACGGTGTGTGGACTACCAGAAATCAAACAAATAGATCTGTGTGAAGGTTACATCTACAGAAAACAACATAGGAAGCCTTTTCCTATAAATAGTGCTTGGAGAGCATCACGTTCATTGGAACTAATTCATGCAGATGTTTGTGGTCCAATGCAAAAAAGGTCTTTTGGAGGCAGTAGATATTTCTTGTTATTCACATATGATTATACGCGTATGAGCTTGGTATACTTTTTGGAAAACAACGGTGAAGTATTTGCTCAATTTAAGTTGTTCAAGGCTAAAGTTGAAAAACAAAGTGGTCTTAGCATTAAGGTGTTAAGGACAGACAACGGAAGTGAATTTATATCCAAGGAGTTCAATCTCTTTTGCGAAGAAAACGGAGTGCAAAGGGAACTAACCACACCCTATACACCGAAGCAAAATGGAGTAGCGGAACGGAAGAATAGAACCGTTGTGGAGATGGCTCGGAGTATGTTGAAGGAGAAAGAACTATCAAATCAGTTCTGGGCAGAGGCAGTAGCAACTTCAGTATATCTTTTGAACTTGTCTCCAACTAAAGCAGTGCTGGATCACTCTACTCGAGGCCTGGAGTGGAATCAAACCATCGGTAAGCCATTTACGTGTTTTTGGATCTATTGCATATGTGTTAATTCCATCTCATGCACGTCACAAGTTAGATGAAAAAAATGTCAAGTGTATTTTCGTTGGATATTCAATACATGCAAAGGCATATCGCTTGTACAACCCACAAAATGACAGATGCTCACAAGGAGAGACGTAGTGTTCAATGAAAACGAGAAATGGAATTGGCATACAAAAGAGGTAACGGAGCATGGTGGTGAAATACCCATACATGTTGCTCCAGAAGATCCAATGGCTCTACAAAATGATTCATCTACTGCCTCAACTCCAAGTTCACCATCCACACCAAAGACGTCTCAAGGTTCCAGCTCTAAGGAATCCCAAGGTTCGAGCTCGGGAGGTGAATCTTCCGATAGTACTCCTCTGAGGAATTTCAGGTCGTTAGCCGATATATACGCATCATGTCAACTTTCACTTGTCGCATCTGATCCCACAAGTTATATACAGATGTAGCAAGTGAAGAAGTATGGCAGAAAGCTATGGAAGAAGAGTTGGCTTCAATAAACAAGAATGGAACATGGCAATTAGTAGACTTGCCACACGGTAAGAAATCATTGGGTTTAAAGAGGGTATTTAAGACAAAATATGGTGCAGTTGGTGAAGTACATAAGTACAAGGCAAGACTTGTGGCTAAAAGATACGCACAACAACATGCCGTGGATTTCGAGGAAACGTTTGCACCGGTCGCAAGATTTGAAACGGTGAGGATGGTTCTTTCCTTAGCAGCTCAACAACGGTGGACGGTGTATTAGTTCGATGTGAAATCAGCATTTCTCAACGGTGATTTAATGGAGGAAGTATACGTTGATCAACCAGAAGGCTTCATGGTCGAAGGAAAAGAAAGAAAAGTTTATTAATTGTGTATGGCTCTCTACGGCTTGAAACAGGCACCACGAGGGTGGTATAGCAAGCTTGATGGTCATTTCAAGAGGACGGGGTTCAACAGAAGTGAAAATGAACCTACTCTTTACATAAAGAAGGTAGGTATGCATGATCTTCTCATTGTTTGTGTGTATGTTGATGATATAATTTACACCAGTTCTTTTAGTTAGATGATTGATGAGTTCAAGGCTCAAATGATGGGAGAATTTGAGATGAGCGACATGGGATTATTGCACTATTTTCGTGGATTAGAAGAAGGAATATTTCTCATTCAAACAAAGTACGTAAAGGATTTACTTAACAGAATGAGAATGATGAATTGTACTCCTGCTGCAACACCAATGAACGTTAACGAAAAGCTAATTTTGGAAGATGGCGAAGAAAGGGCTGATTCTACAAGATTTAGAAGTCTGGTTGGAGGTTTGATTTATTTAACTCATACACGGCCTGACATTGCATTCGCAGTTGGGGCTGTTTCCAGATTTATGCACCAGCCGTCGAAAATTCATTTTGGCGCAGCAAAAAGAATCCTAAGGTATGTAGCTGGTACAGTTAATTTTGGACTCTGGTATACACAAGCAACAAGTGTCAAGCTGGTTGGGTTCTCAGATAGCAATTGTCCAGTTGTGCTGATGATCGAAAGAGTATTTCAGCAAGTGTGTTTATGTTCAGTACTGCAACAGTAACTTGGAGTTCCAAGAAGTAAAACAATACAGCACTATCAAGCACAAAAGCTGAGTATGCGGCAGTAGCTTCTGCATCTTGTCAAGGACTTTGGATGAGAAGGATCTTGAAAGAACTACAACAAGAGCAACCGAAAGCCACTGATATTTACTGTGACAATAAATCAGCAATTTTTATGACAAAAAAACCCAGCCTTTCATAGTCGAACAATAAAATACTCTGAATTCATTTTGATTCTTTATTTCCAACAGTTTTTTTTATAAATTTGAAGGATGTTTGAAGAACATACTTGGGGGATAGAGAAAATGGAACTGGTTCTCGGCTAAAAGTAGGATGTGGAATTGCAGACAAATTACAGCCGATACTAATGTAAACAGGCTTGCTCTCTTTCAGAGCAGTTGAAATCGCCGTATCGATCAGTTCATGTGCATCTTCCAAGTTATTCACCACAGCCTACGTTAAAAGTTCTAACAAGTTAAGCAAACAATTCTGCATGATTTCCAAGGCTATATATAGATATGTTCACTGTGGCCATCAGTACAAACTCAAAGATCAATGTATAACTGTTTATGCACAAATTGCAACCTTAGGGTTTAGTCTCTATCTACTATTCAAGCAAAAATTAAGCATCAAGTGGCAATATCATAATCCATAAGGTTTGCCCATATATGAATCGAATAAAAATCTTAGAATTTCAAATAGTAAACAATAATATTTCATATAACCAATCATTTTTCCACTTTAAAACTTCAATAACACAATAACAACCAATCAACTTTTATTTGAGTTTTTGAATATACAAAGAATGATCCATAAGTTTTTAAGGGTGTGTTTGGTATGTCTGATAGGACAGGACAAGGTGGAACATGACAGTCAGGACAAGACAGGACAGAACAAATGTTCCACGTTTGGTAAGACATAACTGGACAGGACAGAACAAATAACATTGACCAATTTACCCTTACTAAATTTAAAGAATGAATAAAATATGAAATAGAAGATTTATTTGAAGTTTTAGAAGATAATTAGATTTTGTTTTGAGATTATATTGGTAAAACATAAGTCTATTCCAGCTTGTTCCATGGGGTGGGGTGGAACAGGTCTGTTCTAGTTTGTTCCACCTTGTTCTAGTTTGTTCCACCTTGTTCCAGTCTGTTTCACATAAAAGTGCTGCCAAACGTGGGACAGTGGACCTTGTTATGTTATGTCTTGTCCTGTCCAGTGTACCAAACGCACCCTAAGTAACCTTTATATTTGTGTACTTGTTTAAGATAATTTATTTTATCTTATCTTAAATATTAATATTAATATAACAAAAACAAAAGTAAAAATAGTTAATTATAAATAACATAATAATGAAATTATTATAAATAAAAAACAATATAATATTAAATAAAAATCAAAAGGCTGCGGTTTCATAATAATAATAACTAGAATTATACCCGTCCGTTGGTCGGGTATACGACATGATTCTATTCTAACACAAGCTAGAAACACAAAGAGGAGGTGATACTTCAGTACCTATTTCAACTTTCAAACTAACAAATAATTAGAAGTATTAGGGGCCGTTTACCTAATCACTTACTCGGGTAAGTGCTTACCGATAAAATTCAACACTATCACTTACTTTCTGGGTGGATTTTAGTCCACCAAAATGGCATCGTATGCAACAATTTAGCCGGTAAACGCTAACCGTGATAAGAGCCGTCGCACTCACTTACCGGGTAAGACTCTCGGTCCATGTTTTGGACTCTAGGTCCTTGCTTCCGCTCTTACCGGGTAAGATTCTTAGTCCTTGCCATATTCATCCGGTAAGCTAATGTGACTTGGTAAGCACTTACCCGGGTAAGCATTTTGTAAACGGCCCCTTAGTTAGCTCTATTCCATCACCTAGGGGCCGTTTACCAAACGCTTACTCGAGTAAGCGTTTACCGGTAAAATTCTAACATTATCACTTACTTACCGGGTAAGATTTTAGTTCATTAAAACCGGTATCGTAATCAACAATTTTCCCGGTAAGTGCTAACTGTGGTAAGAGTCTTTGTCGTTATTTACCATGTAAGACTCTAGGTCCTTGCGTTAGCTCTTACCGGGTAAGATTCTTGGTCCTTCACTTATTCATCCGGTAAAATAATGTGACTTGATAAGTGCTTACCCAGGTAAGCGCTCGATAAACGACCCCTTTATTACATGACAATATCTCACTATTAACAATTTTTATCAAACAGATTCTGATAACATAAATTAATATATCATGGGAATCAGATGACTTATCCTATGCAGTTGACGATTGTAGCCACCATCCAAAGAGTCCCACAACACCACGGAGTTATTAGACAGCAATATACAATTTAAAATTGCAACTAAATCTCTAAAAATGACTTATGAATGTGTGTGTACATGTTGCAAAATAAGATCAAAAGCTTCTAATGCCACTAATCGGTTAACGGCTTCGTGTCTCTTTTCGACCTCCAGTATAAGGCTCGAATCAGCTAGAAAGCCAAGAATTAGTTAAACAAACCCCTTTTAGTAATCTTTTCTCTTGAATTCACCGCCTCAAATCTGGAAATATCGACATATATATGGTTTTCTTTGCCGATTCTGACAAAGTACAAACGCCAAGTTTCCGGTAGATATCCACAAGCTTCGTTCGGGTTAGTGCTTTCGGACATGGCTAAGGATACCTTACAAAACAGAAGCAGAAAGCAGAATGTGAATTTCCATAGATTGATTTTCAAGTGCAACACGCCTTTAATCCTTAATTTTATGGAACCTTAAATGTAAAGCTTCTTAATTTGATGGTAAGCCAAAATCATTGTAAGTGAAGGGGTACAAACGAATTGCTACCTTCCATAATATCATGCATGACCCAAAATGCTACAAGCCACAAGAAGATGAACACAATTACTCTATATTGATTTGAAACCAAACCAAAATACCTGATTTCCATGTGTTAAGATCAAGTAAATTTTTATCATGTCTAGCTTATAATATGAAGTCCGATTTCTAGAGATTTGGTCTTTTTGCAATTCCTCTTCTGTTTGAGCACAATGACAAGCTCCCTTTTCATTTTGTGATATAATGCACTACACTTAATCACGATTCACCTGCTATAATCTACAATTGGTTTTCAGCCTATTTGTTGCTATTTTAATTCCTCAATTGCAACGTAAAATTGAACATCAATTCTGATTATTTCCTTGTGTTCGAGCAATTATAATTATATTTGATTAGGAATTAACTTGGATTGGATTTGGGATAGCTTCTTCAATGTATTCGTTCTTTGATTTCATCTAATTTTTACTTAAAGTAAAAGGAGTGTATTGATATGGATTTTTGAACCTTTTCTTAAACTACCTGCCACATTAGAATTTGTAATAATCATCAGGTAGAGACTAATGTTGTTAGAAGTTGCAATAAAATCAAGTATACGGACCTAAGATTCACAAGGAATTTGCCAATTTTGAGTTATATTGCAGTATATAAAAGGTACATCAAGTATGCAGGCCAAATAAGTTCCATGTGTATCTAATAAGAACCTTCACTTTGTTATTTTTGTCTGTTTAGTTGGTTAGTTATTTGGTCGCCAAGTTAGTTAGCAAGAATGTGTAAATACACAAGCAGTCAGTTGTCATCCAAACTTAATTCAGTAATCTATTTTTAGTGTGTGATTGAGCTTGATCTCGGGGTATGTTGGGACCTACTGGATAGTTTATGGTTTTTTTGGTGAGTTATACAACCATTACAGGAGCATGATTAAAGAAGATGGAAAAAGTGGCAAAGAAAGAACATAGCAGCAAACATATTGATTGAATTCTCATTTATCACTCAAATGGTTTATTTACCAAATATCAGCAAAGTTATAATCGAACACTCATTCGTCACTCAAAAATCAAAATGTTTCTGTACCAGTAAGTGGGCTCAAATAGTTGCTTACAATATCACAATGGCACTCCACAGCCCCAAGCTACTACCCACTTCCTTATTTTAAAGTTCAGGAATGTTGTGCCTTCCAAGTCCAGGTTTATAAAATGTGGATTATTATTATTATCATTCATGATATATGTGGGAAATGTAACATGCAACACAGATTTTCTATCTAGTTGATATATGTGTAGTTTCAAATCATGTTTCTAATTAAGCACAGTTGTAAGACTTGCAGACCTGCATAACCTGCTTCAAACAAAAAAAAATATATACATATATATATGCGCCCATGCTACTGTTCATTAAATGCATGCACAACAAACATAAGCTTTTAAACCATACCCTAACATCCCACTGGAATGTGTTTAACACAAGAATGACAAGATTATCATGCAATTCACTTGCAAGAGATGTGGTGGATAATCTAGATGTCAACTACAAGCTCCCATTAAGATGATAAGGTAATAAAAGAGGGGTCATTCATAGTCACATTCTCCATGAGTATAACAAAATGTTTCCTAACCCATGTTCAGATTCAGTTGTAAGATTTACATACACTTTGCAAAAGCATTTACAGAATAACATCATCACACCCACTTCCAATCTGGATGATTATTTCAACTTCATCTGGGGCCTTTAAGGGATTTACAACATCAAAAAGATTCATCATTGCAATATGTATATAATTTGGGCCATACAAATGCGTCAAAAAGGAAGAAAATAAACTAATTACCTGAGAGCTTTGTACCTGAGACTTGGATTTACCCAAATTACCATCTTGAGTCATCTACATTTAAAGAATAATGCAGATCCACAAGAAATGTAAGTTTAATCACCAAAACCAACACAAATCAAGCAATCGAATTAATTAATTCATAGAAAAAGAAACAAACCCATTGCATTTCACCCTAACATTTTCCAAACTATCATTCAAAACCTCTGGGTCAATAGTATAGGTAATTTCCAACCCACTTATATTTCAAGAACCCAAATTCAATAAAATAAAAAATTAGCAAACACAAGCTCATTTTAACCGGTAACTTACTGATTTTGTAACATCTAACGGGAAGAATCATAAATTCCTATAAAAACAAAGATATAAAAACAAAGACCGTGAGAACCTCTTCATCAAGAAACATAATTAGACAAGGAGGTGATTAAATTACTGGATAGTTAAATAAGCTCATACCTTAAATGCCAGATTGAATCCTATAGCAAAGTAGAACTCTCGATCTCTTCTCAATTAATTGCAGCCTCCAAGTTCGACAGAAGAAGTAGTGAAATCGTGGACCAGGGGGTGGGAGGAAGAAATCGACAGAGGCTGGGAAGAAATCGTGAAGAAATTTGGAAGAAATCTTGGGTACAACAATCGATATTTATAGGGCTCCATGAGAGTTCGTGGGAGAGAAATCCGCTGAAATCGTGGCTGCATTCGTGCGAGAGGGAGTTGAAGAACACGGAGAGGGAGATAAACCTGTGCAACTGTGATATAGAGGAACTGGCAACAAAGATCGAGTGTCAGGGAGGAAGGCAGAAACGCAAAATGGCAACCGGCGCTAGTTTCGGCGCCAACAAACTAGCACCAAACTAGCGCCACCTTTTGTTTTGAAGGATGGCGCCCCTTTTCGCGCTAGTTAAACTAGCACCAAACTAGCCCCACACCTGCAGCTCACGTGACTTTCCAAATTGAGTTTCCTATCTTTGATTTCTTATTTCCTTTCTTAGTTTGCATTAGAATAAGGTTACTTCCTTCCTAATTAGATTAGAATAAGGTTATCCAGTAATTAGGTATTTATCGCTTTCCGTTTTAGATTATAAATAGGGTATTAGGATTTCATTGTTAAGTATTCTATTCAATTAATAAAAGTGTTTCTTTGAGAGTTTTCTCTTAAGATTTCGTGTTTTACCTTTCGTAATCACGGTTATTAAAAGGGTTTAGACACTTGTCGATCATTCCGCTAACCGACGCTGCGTCAAGTGGTATCAGAGCAGGATTCGCCTGTCTTTTCACCATCATGGCAGGTCAACAACCCGCTATCAAAGCAGATTTGGTCGATATGAACGCGGCCCTTACCGCGGCAATCGCTGATCTGGCGGCGGCTGTTAACCGACTTCAACCCAACGTCCTCCACGACAACCGCCGACGAGGAGACAGGTTTGAAGAACCGATTGTGAGGCCACGCAATGGCAATCATAATCGGATCAACCCTTTTAATTCCGAATCCGAAGAGGAGGAGGAAGAAGAGGAGCCGATCAACAACCGAAGAGATGAGAATGACTATCGTATAAAAGCGGACATCCCGTTTTTTCACGGAACCATGGGAGTTGAGGAGTTCCTCGACTGGCAAATCGAGGTCGATCGATTTTTCGACATCATGGAAGTGCTCGAGCATAAACAGGTCAAGATGGTTGCTTTCCGTCTCAAAAGCACCGCTGCCGTATGGTGGGACAAACTCGTGGTCCAACGGCAACGACAACAAAGGGGTCCGATTCGATCATGGCGCCGAATGAAACAATTGATGATTGAACGTTTCCTACCGGAAGATTACGAGCAGATCCTCTATAGGATGTATCTTAGCTGCAACCAAGGCCCGAGGTCCGTAACCGATTACACCACCGAATTCCTCCGGTTAACCGATCGCAACGAAATCGGAGAATCCGAAGGACAAAAGGTAGCCCGATACATCAGCGGCCTGAAGACCTCAATCCAAGACAAGATTGGTCTCCAAAATGTGTGGACCGTGACCGAAGCTTCAAGTTTGGCCCTAAAAGCCGAGTTAATGGAAAAATCTGCACGCACCTCTAACTCTTATCGATGTTTTCAAGGACCCAACGAAAACTCAAACGCCACCGTCGATAAAGGAAAGAGCACCGCAACCCCTCAAGACACCAACCCGCCACACAAAGCTAACACCGGCAATCCTAGCGGTGGACCACAAAGAAAATCGACACCTATCAAGACACCTAATCCATATGCTAAGCCGATGAGCTCAAAGTGTTATCGATGTGGCCAGTCGGGACATCGATCTAATGAATGCACTAATCGGAGAACGACGGCACTAATAGACGGCGAGGAAAGTAGCGAAGACAACCTATATGAGGGCGCTGAATTTGCCGAAGAGGATTCAGAAGACAAGATCAACATCGTGCTCCAACGAGTTCTCTTCTCATCCAAAGAAGAGGGCCAAAGAAAGAATCTCTTCCGATCACATTGCTCCATTCAGAAAAAGGTATGTAATCTCATCATTGACAACGGGAGTTGCGAGAACCTAGTGTCGCGAAAGTTAGTTGACCACCTCAACCTTCCCACTCAACCTCACGAGGCTCCATATTCCCTCAGATGGGTCAAGAAAGGCCCGCAAGTTAGGGTCACACAAACTTGTCGAGTACCGATATCAATCGGAAAACACTACCAAGAAGAGGTTCTATGCGACGTTCTCGACATGGATGCATGTCATATCCTACTAGGACGTCCTTGGCAATTTGATAACGACGTCACTTATAAGGGAAGAGACGACGTCATGGTATTCCGTTGGGGCGACCGAAAAATCGCCATGGCACCCGTTACTACTTTTGAAAAGACCTCCGACAAGAAAAGCGACAACTTTCTCATCATGACCAATAGCGAGAGGGAGATGGAAGAAGATGCCAAGAAAGCCGAAGTATTTTGCCCCATTATCGTTAAAGGGCTAATGAGTGCAGAAAAAGTTGAGGCCGAAATCCCGGAGAAGGTAAACAAAATACTAAAAGATTTCAAAGAATTAGTTGCCGATGATTTACCTCCCGAGCTACCACCCATGAGGAATATTCAACACCAAATTGACCTGATCCCCGGAGCTAGCCTACCGAACCTACCCCATTATCGGATGAGCCCCAAAGAAAGCGAGATCCTACGAGAACAAGTTGAAGACTTGCTTAAAAAGGGCTTTATTCGAGAAAGCATGAGTCCGTGTGTCGTACCCGTACTACTAGTGCCGAAAAAGAACAATCAATGGAGGATGTGCATCGATAGTAGAGTCATCAACAAAATCACCATCAAGTACCGGTTCCCTATCCCACGACTAGAAGACATGCTTGATGAACTATCCGGCTCCGTCGTTTTTTCCAAAATCGATCTTAGAAGCGGCTACCATCAAATCCGTATCCGACCGGGAGACGAATGGAAGACAGCCTTCAAAACACCGTTCGGACTCTATGAATGGTTAGTTATGTCATTCGGCACGTCTAACGCACCAAGCACTTTCATGAGGACGATGAATCAGGTACTACGTCCTTTCATTGGAACTTTTGTAGTCGTTTACTTTGTCGACATCCTCATCTATAGCCGAGAAGAGTCCGACCATCTTCACCATCTCCGACAAGTCTTAACGGTCCTCCAAGAGAACAAATTGTACGTTAATCTGAAGAAGTGTACTTTCTGCACCGACAAACTTATATTCCTTGGTTTCATAGTCGGAAAACACGGCATTGAGGTGGATGAAGAAAAGGTGAAAGCCATCCGGGAATGGCCGACTCCCAAAACAATTACCGACATCAGAAGCTTCCATGGGCTAGCAACTTTCTACCGAAGATTCTTCCGGAATTTTAGCACCGTAACCGCCCCGATCACGGAATGTCTAAAGAAAGCCAAATTTCAATGGGGGCCTGAACAAGACGAAAGTTTCGCCCTAATCAAAGAAAAACTCAGCACCGCACCCGTCCTAGCTTTCCCTGATTTCGACAAGGTTTTTGAAGTGGAATGTGACACAAGTGGCATTGGAATCGGTGTTGTCCTCACCCAAGAGAAACGACATGTCGCCTATTTTAGCGAAAAGCTAAGCGAGCCCCGACGAAAGTGGAGCACGTACGACCAAGAGTTCTATGCGGTAGTCCGAGCCTTACAACAATGGGAGAACTACTTGGTTCAAAAGGAGTTTGTCTTGTTTACCGACCATCAAGCACTAAAGTTTATCAACAGTCAAAAGACGGTCAACAAGATGCACGCTCGTTGGGTAAGTTTTCTGCAGAAATTTCCGTTTGTAATTAAGCACAAATCTGGAAATCTAAACAAAGTGGCCGACGCCCTTAGCCAAAGGGCCAACTTACTCATCACCCTATCAAACGAAATCGTCGGTTTCGAAACATTAAAAGAGCTTTACAACGACGATAAAGACTTTAAAGACATATGGGGAAAGTGCAACAACGACACCCCTAGTGGTGATTTCTATGTTCGAGACGGTTACCTTTTTAAAGGAAACCAACTATGCGTTCCCGACTCCTCCCTACGGGAGAAATTGATTCGTGATTTACACGGAGGAGGATTAAGCGGTCATCTCGGGCGAGACAAAACAATCGCTAGTTTGGAAGAGCGGTACTATTGGCCACACCTAAAGAAAGACGCAAGTTCGATTGTGAGAAAGTGCTACATTTGCCAAACCACAAAACACCGGTCTCTACACCCCACTCCCAATTCCCGAAGATATTTGGCAAGACCTCTCTATGGATTTTGTGTTGGGCCTTCCCCGTACCCAAAAGGGGGGGGGGGGTAGATTCTATCTTCGTCGTGGTCGATCGTTTCTCCAAAATGAGCCATTTTATAGCATGTAAAAAGACCGCCGATGCAAGCAATATCGCGAGACTTTTCTTCAAAGAAGTGGTACGCCTACATGGTGTCCCAAAAACAATCACATCCGACCGGGACACCAAATTTCTCAGCCATTTCTGGATCACCTTGTGGCGGTTATTCGGAACTACTCTTAAGAAAAGTAGCACCGCCCACCCACAAACCGACGGCCAAACGGAAATTACTAATAGAACCTTGGGGAACATGCTTCGGAGCGTGTGTAGTGACAAACCAAGACAGTGGGACATGGCATTAGCTCAAATCGAGTTTGCCTACAATAGCGCGGTTCACACCGCCACCGGTCACTCTCCTTTTTCCTTGGTTTACACATCGCCCCCAAGATACGTGGTTGACTTAGTCGAACTCCCACGAGACCCGGGATTCAGCATCGCAGCGGGCAACATGGCTAAAGACATACAAGCCACAAAGGACGCCGTCAAAATACGTCTTGAAGAAACCGGTTTGAAGAACAAGGCGGCGGCCGACAAGCACCGACGGTTGAAAGTATTCAACGAAGGAGATGAAGTTATGGTTTTCCTCCGAAAGGAACGATTTCCTATCGGAACTTATGGAAAACTCCAGCCCAAAAAGTACGGACCATTCACGATCACAAAGAAAATCAACGACAATGCATATGTCGTTGCCCTTCCGGATTCGTTACACATATCAAACACCTTCAACGTCGCCGACATTTACGAATACCACAAAGATGATTCTACTCTTTTAAAAGAGAACTCGGGGTCGAGTTCTTCCGAAGTGGAGGAGACTGATATAGAGGAACTGGCAACAAAGATCGAGTGTCAGGTCGAGCGACAAGGAGGAAGGCAGAAACGCAAAATGGCAACCGGCGCTAGTTTCGGCGCCAACAAACTAGCACCAAACTAGCGCCACCTTCTGTTTTGATGGATGGCGCCCCTTTTCGCGCTAGTTAAACTAGCACAAAACTAGCCCCACACCTGCAGCTCACGTGACTTTCCAAATTGAGTTTCCTATCTTTGATTTCTTATTTCCTTTCTTAGTTTGCATTAGAATAAGGTTACTTCCTTCCTAATTAGATTAGAATAAGGTTATCCAGTAATTAGGTATTTATCGCTTTCCGTTTTAGATTATAAATAGGGTATTAGGATTTCATTGTTAAGTATTCTATTCAATTAATAAAAGTGTTTCTTTGAGAGTTTTCTCTTAAGCTTTCGTGTTTTACCTTTCGTAATCACGGTTATTAAAAGGGTTTAGACGCTTGTCGATCCTTCCGCTAACCGACGGTGCGTCAAACTGTTGTAAGGAATTGTGGAGAAGAGGAGGAGGTTATGTGTGGAGTGGGGGAGATAACCTACCTGCAGGGAGTTGAAGAACGTGGACTTGCATTCGTGTGAGAAAAGGGCGTGTGAGATAGTCTGAATAGTGGGCTTATTAATCTGATTAGTGGGCTTATTGAATTTAAACGGCTGAGATTGAAAGTTGAGTTGAATTTAAACGGCCAAGATCGATTCAAAAGCGGTTAGACTCCATTGGGTCCATATTATATATAATAATAATAACTTGATAAAATAAAATAAAAACAATTAATTAAGTAATTAAAACATATAAGTAATTTTATAAATGCAATTAAGGTGGTATACCTGATAACAAGTAACTGTCTGAAAGCAACGAAGCTCCTGGCTAAAATCAGACAATCCAATAGTATGATGAATAATTCTGTTAGTACCGTAATCATTCGAATTCGGTCCACCGACGATACAAATAACCGGAAGATTCTCACTGTACGCACCGGCAATAGCGTTGAGCACACTAAGTCCACCAACTGTAAACGTAACAACGCAAGCACCAACGCCACGAGACCTAGTGTAACCGTCGGCAGCGTAGCCTGCATTCAGCTCGTTGCAACATCCAATGAGGTTCAGCTCGGGCTCATCAACGAGATAATCCAGAAAAGTTAGGTTAAAGTCACCAGGAACAGAAAACACGTCGGAGATGCCGATTTGGACGAGGCGGCGAGCAAGGTGGCGGCCGACTGTAGCCTTGCTAGAGGTGAATGGTATAGAGGAAGACTGTACACAACAAAGTCGGCGTTTTTAGGAGGACAACTGATTTAGGTATCCATGGATTGACTGAGAGATTGAAATTTTGATTTGAAAGGAGTCAAGTGATGATGAATATGGAAACAGGACGAAGGGTGGTATTTATAGTGAGCCGTGGCTGAGTGTTGTTTCTACTTTTGTAAAAAAAATAATCAATGAAATTTATTTATTTGAAATGTGATATTGAGGCTGATTATATAAATGAATTTAGGTTATTAAGGAAAATGTGAACCTGATTAATCGAACCGAAACTGAATCACAGGTTGCATAGAACCGAACCGAAATAAGGTGGTTACCCGCGGTTTGGTTCACGGTTACCCGAAGTTATAAAAAATATCATTTACAATATAAAAATGGTACTAGAGCATATATAAACATTTAGAACAGTTATACAACAAATAAATAGAAATAATCAAAGGGCAACAAATTAGAATAAGTTTAATTGTTTAATAACATGCATTATTCGGTTAATGTCGATTCTTTCACGACTTCGTATGGCCATATTAATCACCCACTGTAATGATTGACAGCAAAATGTAAAAGTGTAAAGTCCGTGTCCCGGTATGTTTATAGATATTTTAATTAATTGCTTTAATATCGTTCTTTTAGCGAATCTTTACTAACGGGGTTAGCAAGTTTGACCAAATGCGTAATAAATCTTTAAACCATTTTAAAGTGTTTACCTTTAATTGTTTGGTTAGTGGTTTGGTGTCAAAAAGGACCTTATTGCTAACTTGGTTGCATTTTGGGTAGTTAAGAGAAGTCCTTAGAAGTCGAGGGACCATTTTCGTCTTTTTGGTGAAACCTTAGCATGGATTCGGCCTATGCAAGGAGAGGGCCGAGACCTTTTTTTTTCCTAGTCTCGTTTTTCCCTTTCTTGTTAGCCAAACAAACCAAAAACTATCCTAACCCTATTGTCTTGTGGTGCGGCAACGAGAAGAGACCGAGAGAGAGAGTGATCGCGAGAGAGAGAGAGAGAGAAGGAGAGAGGGAGGGAACTCGCCGGAGGCGCTGCTGTCGCCGGAGGCCGCCGCCACCAGCTCTGTTCGTCGGAGAAGTCGAGGGAGAGAGGAGCAACCGTTGCTAGGTAAGTCGTCCGTTTCGTTTCGTTTTGTTTTGTTTCGTTTCCTTTCCTTTTCGCTTCCTCCGGTGAAACTACCACCGCCGCACGCCGCCGCTACGGTGGCCGTGGGTGGTCGGCAGTGTGTGTGCGTGGGTGGTGCGTGGGTTGTCCAGCCCTAGTTGCAAACCCGAATCGCGTAAACCGTTTTATAAAATCGTCAATTTATGTGAAAAACGTCCTTCTGCCACTGTTTTGCGTCAACCATAACTTTTCTGTCGTAACTCCGATTGAGCCGAAACTGGCGCCCACGGTTCAAGTTCGGGGTCGGGCATGTTTTCCGTGTTTTAGCGGAAAACTGGTTCGGCCTCTAGCTAGGTGGAAAAGTGGTCGTAAGTTCAGTGAATCGTCATTTTATGTAAAAGAAACTGCAGTTCTGTCACTGTTTTGCGTAAGCTGTAACTTTTTCCTCGTAACTCGGGTTGGGGTGATTTCGGTGCCAAAAGTTCCCTTTTTCAGTCTATAAACTTTTCTGTGTTTTGTGCAAAATCCAGTTCGGATCGTAGCTTAGGCCAAATCGTCGTTTTATGCTGATAAGTGCTGTTTTTCGCTGTTCTGCGGGCTGATCTTATAAAATCCGTAATTAAATGTGGAAAAATCGTTAGTAGGTGTATAATATGTCCTTGGAACCCTAACTCAGAGTACTTTCTGGTCATGTAATTTAATTAAGGTTTTTCTGAGTTTAAAGAGGTCGAAATAGGTCCCGAACAGACCTGTTTGGCGAGAGCAGAAAATAGTTTTAGTGACGGTTTAAGCGTGTGTCGTGTCATAGGGTCCGGGTCTCGTATTGACACGTTTTAACATGCGTTTAGGTGCTGGGAAGTGACCGCATTTGTGAAGCTTGAATTGTGTTGTTAAGCTAGGCGCGCATTCGAGGTGAGTTCTCTCACTATATCTAATAACGGTTGTTTTATCATTGATGTAGTACGTGTGTGGTAGCTTTATGTGATTGTGTTGTGGAACTAGATAGTGGGGTGTCTAGTTGATACTTTGTCGTCATGTTAACTCGGTGGGACCGAGGATCCGGCGGGGCCGGAGATTTTATACGCGGGTGGCGTAGAGACTCGGTGGGACCGAGGATCCGGCGGGGCCGGAGATTTTATACGCGGGTGGCATAGAGACTCGGTGGGACCGGGGATTCGGCGGGGCCGAAGATGTTATCATGTGGTCGGTGGGACCGACTTGTGCCTTTTAGGTGGGTGGTTGTGGATGTACATGTTTATGATTTGTTCGTAGACCTGTATGATCGTTTATGTGTCACTATCTGTTGTAGGCGTAGTGTGGAATAACTGTATTATTTATGGTGTTTGAATTCACTAAGCTTCGTGCTTACCCTTTCCCAATAAACTGTGGTTTCAGGTCCGAGCGGCTCCAAGGCGTGACGAGTACACACTGGCGCGCGAGAAGAGCTGGTTGTTTTTATGATTTTAATAATTAAACGTTTATTCCGCTGGTTTTTTCTATTATAAAGATTTTAATTATGAGTTTGCAACGAATCGTTGGGATCATTTAATGGTTTGTTATGAATGAAATGTCTATCTTAAAATTTTAAATTTGCTTGAAATTTTGGGACGTTACAAAAAGACTTTTACTCGTTTAACTGTAGGTTAAAAAATAAATGAAAATTGTATAAATTAAATATTATATATACATCATATTCGGTTCGGTCCAGGTACCCACGGGTACCTAAAGTTCAAAACCTACACCCACCCGTGAATACTCGGTTTTTTCAGTTTCGGGTTTTTAAATTTTTGGATTTTTCGGTTGTCGGTTTTTTCGGGCTCGGATTAAACGGTTCGACTCGGCTTCTCGATTTTCCTAGTTTTTTGAACACCCCACAGTGGGACAGTGGTGAACCACAATCGTGAAAACCCCAACCTCCACAGGTCAATGAATATGATGGTTTCCAAGTTTGGTTAGTATCTTCGTATTCAAGTTTGGTTTTCGAGTCAGATTCGAAGGTAGACCTTGTTTTTTAATTCGATTCATAAGGAGATCTAGTTACCAATTAAAGCATCTGAATTCTTGAGTATGAATTATGGTATTTTTGTTTTTTATTATTTTTATTTAGATGTAGATTTTGGTTTCTAATTTCTTCATTGAGTATGAAATCGGTTGGATTTGATCTTGACATATTATTTTTGCATGTGTGGTTGGATTTGTTTGATTTAGCCTTTTCATATTGTTTTTTTTTCTTTTTGTGATGGTGGTTGGTTGACGATGGTGTTGTGTGGTGGTGATGGTTATGGTGATCATATTGGCCATTAATGTTCTTGGAGATGTAGGTGAGGATGAAGAAGATGGCTAAAAATATTAAACTATCCCTCGTGTTAGGGGTATATGATGCACTTAAAGGGAGGGATCACTTTGGGCTTTGAAACACGAAAATTGGACTATTAGTGTAGTTTAGAAATTATAGAGATGAAACCCAAAAAACAACCATAGACAAGGGACTAAAAATGCAATTCACCAATTAATTTATTTAATACACAAAAAAAGTCTTAAAAAGTTAATTATATATATATATATATATATATATATATATATATATATATATTATATACTACTTATATATGCATGCTAGCAAAAAGTCTTAATTACAAGTGGGTAAGCATATATTACCATCATTTTATGCATAAAATGTAAAAATCTCTTAAGGACAAGTTTTAATGCATGAGATACAAGTCTTTGATGCAAATTTTTTGAAACTCATCCAATAAAGAGAATACAAGCTCAGCCCATACCTTTCATACCTCCAACCAGACCAACCCTTGTACCTGATCTTATCTCACCTGTCACATAACCATACCTATTTGAGCCATACCCTTCAATCGTCTCTTAGAATTAACAGACCTCCATCCCTTGTACTTGCTTTTTTCTACTTGCTTTTCTTTCGGTATGGCTCTCTAATTTTCCCCATTTTTCTTAATGGGATTTTGTACGATTTCGTCTTTCAACGGCCCCGTTCTGTTGTTTTCATAACGATTACTCATTGATGATCGTTAAGTATTCTTTAGATTCGATTAGTAACAATTAATATCACACAGACTTGTCTCAACCCACTGACTGTCGCAATGTACTCCTTGTCGCAACCAAGAACTTGTCGCAACACAACAACTTGTCGCAATTAACAAGTTGCGAAAGTAGCCAAAAACACTTGTCGCAGCTAACAGGTTGCGAAACTACCCAACAAAAATGCTTATCGCAACTGAAGATTGCGATAAGTACTATTCAAAATCACGTAGGTTGCGATAGTTGAGACTAGTCACAACAGGGAGTTGCGATAGTATATTGTTCACGATGACAAATTTCGATTACAACGGCTTATCGCAACTGAAGGTTGCGATAGTATACTGTTCCTTTCAAGTGGACTGCGATAGTTATGAATCTGAATGTTGCGAAAGTTATGAATATCCAAGTTGCGATAGTTTTGAATGTGCAGAGGATCATGAGTCGATTCTTCAAAAATGATCCATTTGATCTGAAAATTGGTACGTAAGCTCGCAAAAGTATTCTGGACAACTTTAATTCTTCAAGTTTTGTCCAAAACCACTAGAACAGTGATTTCCAAACCAAAACAGTGAGTTTTCTATAAAAGTCCGAAAAAACAATTTTGCACAAATTAAGACAGATCCTGGTGTAATTGCGAAATCAAAACACGCAGGAATGATAATCAAACACTCCTAGATCAATTCTAATCCATTTGAAGCACTCAAATGGCTAGAATCAATAAGAAATGGATGAAAAAATGAAGAACACTCAAAATTGCAAAAACTCTCAAATTACTAATCTGATCTAGATGAAATACTATGCTCTGATACCAATTGTGATCCCAGAACAAGTAATCAATCCATTGTTTAGTGTTGGTCCCGAAGGCCTATACAAGTTTGTAGAAGGGGGGTTGAATACAAACACACAGATTTTACTTTTCTAAATTGTTTATTGATAAATCATTAACAATTTACAGCTTGTTGCGGAAACAAGATTAAGGATAAACCTAAATCTAAACAAGTTGGAACACTAAGGTTTCTTGCACTAAGAAAGATAAGGAAATTACTAATAATAACCTATCTTGAGATAAGAGATTGAACTTGTCCAGAGTTAGCTAGTTACTTCAAATGAAGTGGGTTCATCTCTTTATATACTGCATGCATTTAATGCAAGTCAGTATACACTTTACACTTGTCATCAGCTGGTTGGTTGCATGTCATTGACCTTGGTTGACAACCTTAGTAGCCGCATGGATGAACAGTGTAGTATCAGAGTGGTTGTACGATTTCAGACAGTCGGAGGTTCTTTTCTGACATTTCGTACGGAGTCGTGCAAGGGGGGTTAAGACAAAAGTACTTTGTACGGAGGACTTCATGATCAACTTTCGTTGATTCAAAGCATTATCATTTTCTATTTAGCGAATGATAAAGTTCAGCGATAGCTGAAGTCTTGTACTTGATACTTCACGTTGAGTGGACAAATCTGAGTCTTCGCTGATCCGCATCAGTTCATTAGGAGACTTGTCGCTGGTTCTTGAGCTTGATCTTCGACTTCAGCGTAGAACCTTTGTTGACGTGAAACTTGTCTTCAGGGATCATAAGTAAACAACTAACTTATCAGCGATCATCATAATGACTGAACAGACTCAGAGCATTAATGGTGAACAGTGTTCGCTGATTGTTTAATTTAAAGAGCGAGAGTTCCTATCAGCGGTACTGTAAGATCTTAGTACTTATCAGCGATAGTGAAACTCTGATACATATTGTTTACTTACAATTTTCACTAAGTATAAGAGAGGGTCATTTTCAAATCACTGAGGGTTTGGATCAACAATCTCCCCCTATTTGATTATGACATAGCAACAAAGAAAATTGCTATTTAATGAAAACATAAGGATAAAAAGAACTCATAAAATATTTGTCCCTTTTACTGTTTTCTGGGATCTTTTCAGTACTGATGGAGTAAAGTACATTCGCTGAAATCTTTCTTTAAAACTTTGAATCAGGTTACAAAGAGAAATGGAAAGATTACAAGTACAAGCGAAATAAATTACAAGTACAGAAGAATAACTGATACAATAGAGAAAAAGCGATCATATCAGCTTGTAAAGGGTTCTTCCTTGATGAGAAGTTCATCAAGGGTCTTTGATGTGGGGATCATCCAGTCAGGGACATCTACTCCTTGATTCTTTTTCTTCAGAGCTGCTTCAAAAATCAAGGGCTTCAGGTGTCTAGCTTTGATGTCGCGTCTGACTTCACACCAGTATACGAGATCTCTGAGTTGTTCGATGGGAGCGATGTCGAGCTCAGAGATACGTTGAAAGTGATGATTTCCATAGTAGTCTAAAAAGAATATACCATAGGGATCACTTACAACTGTGCCAGGAATGAAAGTTTCTCCAGGTGGTAGGGAGGTGTCAAGCATTGAGAGATCGGCATCAGGGCCAACAATTTTAGCACGAGAGAAACCAATGCCCGTTTCATTCCGAATATGAGGACCTGAACCAGAGGCTTTCTTTTTCTTATCAGAGACTTTTCTTGGTTGAGGAAGAGTAGGAGGAATATCCACAGCAGATGAAAGCAGGTCGATCTGTTTGTTTAAGATCTTCTCGACATGGCTTTTGAACTTTGAGCGCGATCCCTGAATGACTAATTTTGTTTCTAACCATTCAGAGAGACCAAACTTTTCTAAGGTAGCAGCATAGAAGGTTTGCTTGGTTTTGTCATCTCTGTAGACATCCACTTCAACAACAGGAACTTCAGCATACAGTCTTCCTCTGATGTTTGCCTTGATGATTTTGGATGGTCTAGATCGATAGGTCAGCATTTATTTAGCCCATTCCAAAGTCGTATCAGAGACCTTAGTCTTTTCTCTAACGATTTCTTGAGCATCATCCCATAGCTGACGTTGAACATCAATGGGAACTCTTTTCAGCTCGGGGTCTTTTATTTCTCGTTTAGAAAGCTGGATGGCGTATTCTCTGTCCTTTTCTTCAGCTTCCTTTCTTTCAGCGATTAGGTGTTCAGCTCTGAGGTGTTCCTTGTATTCCTTTTTGGAAATTCTGAACTTTGGAGGAACTGAAGAAAGTTGATCACGCCTTAGAATGATTCGCTGATCCTCGAATCGCTTTATTATCTCCTCTCTTCTTTTCTGATCCTCTTCACTTAGCTTTTGAGGAGCTAAGGAAGGTCTGCCTCTGTGCGAGAGTAGCTGTTCTTCTGGTTCATCAGTCTCAGAGATTAAATCTAAGACTGAGATTATTTCTTCAGCAGCAGCTGGTATTATTGGTGAAGTCGCAGTTGTGGAGCCTTCAGCGATATCTTCAAACAGGGGAGAGGACTAGCTGAAACACAGCGATCTTACAAGTAAGAACTTGGGTAGAATCAGATAGAGAGAATTGGTTCAAGTGTATAGGCTTGGGTAGTAGAACTGATAGTGAATGATAGAGGAGGGATGGAGTGAGAGATGTCTAGTGTACCTGACAAACCGGCTTTTCAAGCAAGATCGTCAGATTGTCATCTTCAGCGATGCTTTTGCCTTTGCCTTTCTCAGCTCCAGAGGCTGAGGGCTTTGTCTTTGTACGCTCCCCTGAAGGTTCATTTATCGAGATCCCCTTAAGAACTTTGATCTTCGGAGCAGGTTTGACGATAAAGAAGTCATCGTCATCTTCGTCATCATCATCATCATTCTTTGGAGAAGAGGATGGTTCATCATCAGGGATGTCGACGGCTTCATCATCTTTTGCTTCGGATTCGGTTTTATCAGCTTCTTCTTCGAGTTGCTCCCCCTCAGATACAGAGGCAAGCTTCTCGGTTTCCTCAGGGTTTTCATCTCCCTGAGGTCCAGTGGTGGTTTATTCAGTATCCTTCTCTCCCCTGATAGATTCATCATGGGAAAGGTCTTCAGCGCTCTTGGAGAGATCTTCAGCGCTCTTGGAGAGATCTTCAGCGCTCTTCTCCCCCTCTTTTTCATGATGACTGGGGAGGAATGGGTTGACTCAGCAGCGTTGGTAGGTTCTCTGTCTTCTTGGCCAGAGATACCTATCAAGTCTTCAATCTTTGTTATTCTGTCTTGAAGGCCAGAGATAGCAGGATTGATCTTTTCCAGCTCAGTGCGATCCGCCGCTGTGAAATTTTCAGATGCAGGGACAGGGGCAGGAGCAGGAGTATTCGCTTTCTGTAGTAGCTGCTCGATCATCGATCTCATCGAACTAACGTTGGTCTTTACAGAGCCTAAGTCAGTCTTTACAGTAGACATATCTCCATCTAGTTGTCCAACCGATGTCTTCAGCGTTGTGACCTCGCTGGACATGGATGAAACTGAATTTTTGAGAGAGGTGTAGTCTGTGTAGATGTCAGCGAGCACCTTGGCGAAGTCGCTGAGAGTGTTATCAACTTGCTTCAAGTCATCTGTGGAAGCCTTCTTCTCCACCACCGTTGTCAGCTTGTTCAGATTCTCTCCAGCATTTGTTACAGCTGTAGAGTTATTAGAAAGAGTGGTGGTGAGATCTGTCAGCGTTGTCTCCACAGCTTTCAAAGAGGCGTTGATGTCTCCCAAATTAGGACCTGTAACATATAAAAACTTGTGAACATAGGAAAGCTCAGAAGTTTGGGGTTTAGTCACAGTGTTTATGGGTTGGTGTGTAACTGCAGGAGGATTGATGAACTCGTCAAAATTACGGGTTCCTGAAAAGTGTTCCATGTCATCTTCAAAAGTGCCCATGGATTGTCCTGCAGGTCCTGTCTTCATCATTCCTGGAGAATCAGCTTTAGGTTCCGTAGAAATGATGGCAGCTCCAGCGAGATCTGGAGTAGAGACCAAATGAGTAGAGGGAGGAGCGAAGGATAAGAATGGGGATTGGGTTCTGAGTTCAGCGTTGGATTCGCTGACAATCACTTCATCAGTCTTTTGAGAGACTGAAGGAGGTTGGGTAGGTTCCAAATTTGTAACCTCAGCGTTTAGAGACGCTGAAGTTGGGATTGAAGGGATGGCTTGTTCAGGTGTGGCAGAGCGTACCACTGAACGTTCCTTCAGCTCCGCAGGAAGAGCTGATGAGTCTTCAACATGAGATTGCTGGGGTTGCTCCTTTGTTTTCTTGATCCTTTTAGAACCAAGTGGGGTAGACGAATGTTTCCTTTTCTTAGAAGGAGAGGATTTTGTAGCCAGGGTATCAGCGATGGGTATTGTCGCTGAAGGAGCCACAGAATGAGAAGAAGAAGAAGGGTTGAGAAGAGTCAAGAGTGTAGAAAGACGTACCTCATTCACCATTGGTTTGAAGTCGAGTATCTTTGGGCCGACCTGAGAGAGTTTCAGGTCACCTTCAGTTGGGTAGCTCTCCTTCAGGCCATATTGGAAGATGGCGCTGATGAATCGAGGGTAAGGAACCCATGGAGGTCTGTCAGCGACGGTGTCCACTCTTAGAACTAGGTCATCATAAATAATCGATGCCCAGTCCATGTTGAGACCTTTCAGCAGTGCATACCCCATTGCTTGCTGAGGTTTAGCGGCTTGGTCAGAGGAGCCGCTATTTGCAGTCATGCAGCTGATTAGATGAGCGAAGATGAAATTCATCTCGCTGGGCATTTTCGATTTCTTGATAATCGTCAGCTTCTTCTCGGCCTTCATGTCTCTGCCGATTTCCCATACATAGCCCATTGCATCGAAAAATGCAATGATGGCTTCCCTGTCTGAGTTTTTCTTGGGGTCAGGGAGGGGAACGAATGGTTTTTCCTTGGTAGCGATGGGAAGGCTGAGAGCTTTGCGAATAATGGCAGGGGTGATCTTCATGGTGCCATATTCGATATCGCAGAGGATGCAATCGATAGTTTTGGAGGGGTCTTTGGCTGAAGGTAGTTGAGAGTGTCTGGCTGAGTACCAGAATTGTGAGAGCAAAAGCTGATGAGCAGGAGGTGTTATGGTCAGGGCTGTGGAGATGCAGCAATTCTTTAGGAATTTCACAGCATCATCTAGATGTGTGACTTGCTTTCGAGGAGGAAACTCGAGAAGCGCATAGAGGTTGTTCACCTTAGTCCAATCCAGTTTGTCAAGGGCAAACTTGACTTGAGGAGCCTTGAGAATGTCCACTTCCTCAGAATCAGCGGAGATGTTCTCAGCGGTAGCAGGAATGTCAGACGAAGCCATTTCTCTGTATTATCAGTTCAACCAATGATGTTAACAAATAAGAATTATCTTAATGTGGAAAGATTTTCCATTAAGATGGTTCAAATTTTATCCATTTCATTCAGACACAAATGTCTTAATGAAGATTAGGGGTTTTCTTGATTTTAAGAAACGAAATGTAAACCCATTTATTCTTGTTATCCAGGTTTCTATGAAGAATTAGATTCTGGAAACAAATGAAGAACAAGTTTAAGATTTTCGCATTTAAACTTGAAGAACAACCATGAAATGGTTGTGTTCATAAAACCATGAAAGAAAATGATTTCATTTTAAGAAGTTCTTTTGTTTGATCTTGTTAAAACAAGGAAAAGATCAGAAACAAGTTATACGCATTTGGTAATAAATAAGAACATATTAACCTTGATGTTTGATGAAGAAGATGATGAACAGTTCTTGAGGTTTTTGAAAGCACAAATGCAACAGTGAATTCTTTCTTGCGGAGGAAGATTGATCGCGTAAAAGAAAAATATAAACATAGGGTAGATGGTCTAGCTACCCAACTGTAGCTGCAGTAGCTACACTGTGCTCCCCTTTTTTTCTAATAATAAGGTACGGCAATAAGTTAGAAAATCTTGAGCGGGAAAAGATTTTCATCATGACACGGACACGTGTTTGCATTTGATTGGAAGTTTGAACGAGACGTGCAAACGTGTATCAGGAAGAGAAAACGTGTCGGGGTTTATCCGTTGCAATGACGTCACAACTGTCCTTTCATATTCTTTTAGGATGTCTCTGAGGTTTTGAAAAACTCAGGGACTCTTTTATAAACATGAAGCACTGAATGAAAATATCAGTGATGGTTTTAAGAAATTTCAAAATATCGCTGTTAAGGAAGAGATATTCAGCGATGCATTCTGTTTTGAAATCTTGCATTTTCATGCGATTGTCAGAGAGAGAAAACATACCTTGATATCAGCTTTAACCAAGTTTTATTCAGAGAGAAGATGATTGAATAGGTTATACGAGTTGATTTTATCCTATCGCTGATCAATGTGAACCGTTTAGGATTTTACCCTTCAAAGTTCAGCATTCCAAGCTCGCTGATGAGAAAGTTGAATCTTGTCTCATCAAGAGGTTTGGTAAATAAATCAGCTAACTGATAATCAGTTGGGATAAAATGAAGTTCTATATCACCATTCATCACATGATCTATGATAAAATGATATCTGATTTCTATATGTTTGGTCTTTGAATGTAGTACTGGATTGTTTGCCTTTAGCGATGGCACTTGTGCTGTCGCAATAGATTGGAATTTTGGAGAGCTGAAGATCATAGTCTAGTAGCTGATTTCTCATCCACAAGACTTGAGAACAACAGCTTCCAGCAGCTACATATTCAGCTTCAGCTGTGGAAGTAGACACTGAATTTTGCTTTTTACTTGTCCAACTTACCAGCTTTCCACCCAGGAGCTGACATCCTCCTGTGGTGCTTTTCCTATCCATTTTGCAACCTGCAAAATCACTATCTGAATAGGCGGTTAGATCGAATCCTGAATCTTTGGGATACCAAAGACCTAGGTTCGCTGTACCCTTAAGGTATCGAAAGATTCGCTTTACAGCTTTCATATGAGATAGCATAGGTTCAGCTTGATATCGTGCACACAAACATGTTGCATACATAATATCGGGTCGGCTAGCTGTAAGATACAAGAGAGAGCCGATCATCCCACAGTACAGCGTGACATTAACAGGTATTTCCTTTGAATCCTTGTCAAGTGTCAGCGGTGGTGCCATAGGGGTTTTCATAGCTGAACTATGAGTTAAATCAAATTTCTTCAGCATATCTTTAACATACTTTCCCTGATTGATAAAAGTTCATTTTTCAGTTTGCTTAATCTGAAGACCAAGGAAATATGTTAGTTCACCCATCATGCTCATTTTATACTCATCTTTCATTCTATCAGCGAAACGAGTACAAAGCTCAGGGTTAGTAGAACCAAATATAATGTCATCAACATATATTTGAACTAGAATGATATGACCTTTCACTTTTCTAAAAAATAGAGTTTTGTCAATCTTACCTCGCTCAAATTTTTCAATATGGAGATAAGTAGAAAGAGTGTCATACCATGCACGAGGAGCTTGCTTTAAGCCATAAAGTGCCTTATCCAGTTTATAAACATAACCTGGACGCTTAGAATCTGAGAATCCTGGAGGTTGTTCCACATACACTTCTTCATTCAGCTTTCCATTCAGAAACGCTGACTTAACATCCATCTGATGTACTTTGAAGTTTTTGTGTACAGCATATGCTAAGAATAGACTAATAGATTCAAGTCTTGCTACTGGAGCAAATGTTTCGTCATAATCTATACCTTCCTCTTGTCTGTATCCCTGAGCAACAAGACGAGCTTTGTTGCGGGTTACAGTACCATGTTCGTCCAACTTATTTCGATAGACCCATTTAGTGCCTATTACTGTTTTATCAGTTGGTCTCCGAACAAGTTTCCAAACTTTGTTTCTTTCGAATTCAGTCAGCTCTTCTTGCATTGCGCTGACCCAGTTTGGATCTTTGAGAGCATCATCTATTTTCTTTGGTTCAGTTAGAGAAATAAAGTTAACAAATAAACAAATATTACCTGCACTTCGTCGAGTCTGAACACCAGCGTTTGGATCACCAAGAATTTGATCAATTGGGTGATTTACAGTCCATCGCTGAGCCGGAGCATAAGTCGCTGACTCATCTTGAACTGGAGGAGCTGAAGATGAGGCTTCAGCTACTTCTGGAGTTTCAGTTAAGAGAGGAATACTTGCATTTGTCATTTCATTTACTGATTGCTGAGAGATAGATGGAATGTCTGAGGCATTTGATTCAGCGGTAGGTATAGTGTTTATTGGAACAGCTGAGACCCATGATGTTTCAGCTTCACTATTCTGTATGTTTGGAATGATAGGAGGACTATCATCTTCTACTGGATGAGCATGAGGAGTGGGAATATCTTCTGAATCACCAAGATGAGAAAACATCCATTGATTCAGTTCTTCAGTATCAGCGGACGGTTTAGAGTTCGCTGAACGAGATTCGTCAAACGTGACGTGAATAGTTTCTTCTACAGTTTGGCTTCTACGATTGAAGACTCTGAAGGCTTTGGAAACTGAGGAGTATCCAAGAAAGATTCCATCATCAGCCTTAGGATCAAACTTTCCAAGAGCATCTTTGTTGTTCAGTATGAAACACTGACATCCAAAGATGTGAAGAAAGTTGATTGAAGGCTTTCTCCCATGAAAGAGTTCATAGGCCGTCTTTTTGAATCTTTTAACTATCAGCGACCTGTTTTGCGTAAAACAAGCAGTGTTGACAGCTTCTGCCCAAAACTGAGTAGGCAGGTGAGAATCGTTGAGCATTGAACGTGCAGCTTCAATAATTGTTCTATTTCTTCTTTCAGCGACTCCATTTTGTTTCGGTGTTCTCACTGAAGAGAAGTTGTGAGAAATACCCTTACTCTCAAGGAAGGAATCAAGAGAGCTGTTTTTGAATTCAGTCCCATGATCACTCCTTATTGAGCGAACGGTCAGATTGTTCAGGGTTTCCATCTTCTGAACAAAGGTGATGAGTTCTTCAGGGGTGTCACTCTTAGAACGGAGAAACATTACCCAAGTGAAGCGAGAGAATTCATCAACTATGACCAGCGTATATTTCTTTCCAGCGATGGATTGTTTGTTAACAGGGCCAAACAAATCCATATGGAGTAGTTGTAGAGGAGATGACACTGAAGAAACTTGCTTAGATTTAAAGCTTGCTTTGGTCTGCTTCCCTTTTTCACACGCTGAACATAAAGACTCTTTGGCGTATGAATGCTGAGGTAGACCAGTGACTAACTCTTTTGAAGAAAGAGTGTTCAGTGTCTTGAAATTTAGATGAGATAGTCTCTTATGCCATAGCCAGTTGACATCAGATGAGGCCTTTGAGAAGAAACAGGAGTTCTCAGTGGTTGTTGAGTCCATGTTTATTACATAAACATTTTCCAAACGATAACCGCTGAGAGCTATCTTCTCCTTTTTGTCAGCGACAAAGCAGGATTCCTTAGTAAAGATTACTTTGTTATCCATGTCGCAAAGCTGACTGATGCTTAGAAGATTATGCTTCAGCCCTTCAACATATGCGACTCTTCTGAAAGAGGTTGTACCATTTGAAAGTACACCATACCCTCGGGTATGTCCTTTTCCATTTCCACCGAAAGTTACAGAGGGACCCTTCTCTTCCTTGTATTCAGCGAGCAGGCTTTTCTTTCCAGTCATGTGTCTAGAGCATCCGCTATCAAGATACCAGATACCCTTCTTAACCTGCAATACAAAAGAAGATTAGTTTTTCTTGGGTACCCACTTAACCATGTATACACATTTTTCAGTGGAAGTAGTTGGAATGGAAGATTCAGCAGTCTTCGCAGCATTTGAAGATTCAGCTTTGTCTTTCTTCACTTTGGTTAATTTCTTAACTTCAGTGGTAGGATTCACCTTGACCTGATTTGCTCCAGGGTTGGTCTTCTTTGCCTTGGGGGCAATCTTCACCTTAGCTATCTTTTCAGCTTTGGTGGCTGTGGGACACTTACTAGCAATATGATCGGTAAGTCCACAGTGATAACATTTCCTATAACTAAAAGTAGTTCTAGGACCATTTGAATGATGAGCTTTTAATTTCGAATTAGAAGTGCCAGCACCAAGTAAACTATTGGCTTTAGAAATGGGACGAACATTCAGTTCTTCAGATTTCTTACCAAGGACATCCAATCTGAGTCTAGGAGTAGATCGCTGAATAGATCCAGAGATCTGCTTCCTTGATCCAGAGGGATGAGCCACTGAAGCTTTAGAAGCATTCAGCTTTGGTACTAAGGTACCCTTCTGAGGATTCTGGTAAATAACAATTCCTTTACCTTTGTCTTTAGAGACAGAGGTAGGTTTTGAATAAACCATTTTCTCCTTGCCTTTTGAGGAGGTAGGAGTTTCCTCAGGGATTGGTGTAATGGACGAGGAGCACTGAGAAGATGAAGTATCAGCGACTGAGGATACGAACGTTCCAAATTTAAGCATTGAACGCTCAGTGATTGGTTTTGGAGTATCATATTTGTAACCCAAACCACGTTTATCACTCGGGGGAATCTGAGACTTTATTATCTCAGTGATCTTTGTTGAAGAATTACACCATCCTTCAACAGTATCTTTTTCAGCTTTTAATGCAGCGATAGCTTCTGCTCGTTCGATTTTGACTAGCTGATTTAAATATACTTGATCTTTAAAATCTTCTTCAATTTTAGAAAGCTTTTCTATTTGAAGGTGGCAGTTTTTAAGCTTTTCAGCGAGATTAAGGTTTTGGTTTTCAACCACAGTTTTGCCGTTCATGGCTTCATATAAACTTCTAGTCAAGAGATCGATCTTACGGAGACTATCAGCTTCATCAATATTTGCAATATTGGTAAAGAAAGAAGGTGATACCTGAATAGCAGATGTTGAAGTGGAGGGAATGTTTGAGCTTTCTTCCTCTTCTTCAATCTTGGCCATGAGACATAGATTTGCTTCATCATCTTCAGAGTCAGATGATGATGCTTCTTCATCAGAAGCAGCCCAATCATAGTCAGCCATCAGGCCTTTATTCTTCTTCTTAAAGCTTTTCAGCTTAGCATATTTTTCTTCCAGCTTTGAATATTTGTCATCTTTATTCCATGGAACAAAGGGTTTCTTTGTAAAAGCTGAGGGTCTAGAAACTTTCTTAGACCTGCACTCGTTAGCGAAATGTCCTGTCTTTTCGCAGTTAAAACAAGTAGCAGTAGCCTTATCAACAAAAGCTGATGATCTATGCTTGTCAGTTATTGAAAGAGGTTTGTTCTTTCTAAACATTTTCTTTTTGGCAAATCTCCTGAACTTCTTAGTTAGGAGAGCCAAAGATTCATCATTATCTGAATAATCAGAATCTGATGACCTTTCAGAGTTACTCTCTAACTCAGTGATAGTGACTGAGGGTCGCTGAGTAGAAGGTTCCTCTGAGATTAAAGCAACAGGGGTGCTTTTGGAATCTTTTACAAGATTCTTCTTAAGATGGCTCGATTGCTCATGATTCAGCAACGTGCCATATAAGGTTGAAAGGGTCATTGATTTTAGATCCTTTGATAGCTTGAGACACATAGCATAATTGTCCCAGCTTTCAGGTAAACATTCTAGAAACTTTGTCAGTACTTCAAAGTTAGAATATTCCTTACCAACAGTTTTCATATCTATAATTAAACAATTAAAACGTTGGTGAACTTCAGAGAGAGATTCATTCTTACCAGAAATGAAGCTTTCGTATTGTCTTACCAGGTTGATCTTTCTTGAGTCCTGGACTTCAGACGTTCCTTCATACTGAACACATATTGTGTCCCACATGGCTTTTGATGTTTTCAGATTCATGAAGGAATGGTAGACTTCGTCAGGAAGAGCCATGGATAGTATGGATCTGGATTTTGTATCTATAGCCACTTTCTTCTTATCTTCGTCAGTCCATTGAAAGATTTCCTTAGGTACCAGCCTTTCTGGAATAGCAGGTCTATTCTCAGCGGCTGGAACAGCAGAATCAATTCTTATAGGGATGAATGGACCATTCTCGAGATAGTAAGGCATAGTAGGGTCTACACCTTCTAAGAAGAGTGTCATCCTATTTTTCCATAAGATTATCTTTGGAAAATCTAGGGGGTTTAGCAAGAGAACCATTTGTTAGGACAATAAATGTCCTACATATTTGAAAGATATATAAATAATTATAGAGAGCTTAATTAGATTTATTATTCTTGTAAAAGCCTTTTATTACATTAATTGGGCTTAGTTTAGGCATAATGGGCTTAAGCCTTGTTTGTGTAAAGCCTAGGTATTTAAGGCTTTCCTTAACCTAAAATTAGGTTAATCGTTCATTTACTTTCATTGTAATATTCTCTGAACGATCCTTGAATGAATACGAGAGGGATGACAAATTGAAATCATCAATTGTTCGTGTTCATATCAATTATTATATTGTTACCTGTTAAATCTGGGTCTATCAATTGGTATCAGAGACTAATCGGTGATTTGAAGATACGAAAGAAGACGAACGAAAGAAAGAAAAATCAAGAATTTTCGCAGAAAATTTTCTGGAAAATCACAGCCGGCCGTTTCGCCTTTTTCCGGAGATTGAACCGTCGGATTATCGCGATTTTTGGACAGCAGCTTCGGAACACCTTGTTTCACATTCTGACCGGTTGGATTAATCGTTTGAGATCCAGAAGGCGTCCAGAATATTTTCGACAAACTGCAGTAATTGTTTTTAAGAAAAGTGTTCTTCAATCGGGTTTGCAAGTTCTTTCGTTGCTTTATTAATTCGTTTGTTCGATCTCGATTGTTTACACGCTATTATTTGCTGTTTATCTGCGATTACAAGTCTCAAAGGAATGAATTCTGTATTTTAAAAATCAAATCTTGAAGTTTTTGGTGTTCTTAAGTTTTGTGGTGGTTTGTGAAAAATAGGATATATTTTGCTCAGAAATCGATTTGGGTGTGTTTGTTTTCTGTTTTTGGTCAAAATCTAACCCTACAGGAGTGAAATCACGCAACCCTATCGATCCCAGATCCGAATTTCAATCACAGCCGTGGTTACCGGAAGTTTTTCATTGTTTCCGGGTAAGTTTCCTAATTCTCGTCACTATCCGGATGAATTGATTCTTGTTTCCGGGTAAGTCTGTTCGGACACTTCAACTGTTTCCGGATAAAATAATTTTTTCCGGACAAAACTTCAAGTTTCCGGACAATTTTTTTTACAAATCCAATTTTTCCCGAATAAACAAAAGAGTCCGGATAAATACTTTCTTCCCGGACAAATCACATTGTCCGGATAATTTTTTTTTTTGGATGACGTTTTTGATTTGAGCCACTATGTTTGACCATAGTTTTCTTTTTGTTTGACTTCTGCATCCATATATGCATTCGTAAGCAAAAAAAAATTCGGTGCACACCCCATATATATATATATATATTCTATTTAATTGGAATTTGTTTTTGGTTTGTTTGTTTTTAATTGTTTGTTTGGTTTGACTTTCATCCGGTAAATAAGTTTTTTTATCCGGTAAGGGCTAAACTTTGCAAGAACACTACCCGGTAAGTCTCAACTTTCTATTTATCCGGTAAGTAATTTTTGCGAGAACAACAATTATCCGATAAACCATCTTTACCCGGTAAGTATTTGGTTATCTCATCATCCGGTAAGTGCTACATTTACGAGAACCTCAATCACGTGGTAAACCAAACTTCATTTTATCCGGTAAGTCACAAGTTTCATATCATCTGGAAAGCTTTCTTCACCCGATAAGTTTGTTGTTTATTGTTTCATCCGGTAAAATCAATTGTTTCCGGTAACTTTTTTATCTGGTAAGTTTTATCCGGTAAGAATCTTTTGTCCGGAAAAGTGCATCATCCGGTAACTCCCTTTATCCGGTAAATCGCACATAACTTCCACCCGGTAAGTTCCTTTTTCATCCGGTAAGTTGTGTTTTGGTAAGTTTTGATTGGTAAGTTCTCGTCGGTACCCGAGTTACCGCACGTCTCGTAATTAAAAGTTTTAACGAAAGTTGCAATTTTTCTTTTCGATCGATTTGCAATTTTTTTTCTTGTGACGTTTGAGACTTTTTGCATCAGTTTGATCTGCTATTATTAGCGACTATTATCATTTTATGTGATTTTAGTTGTCGTTCTTGATCTAACTTGGTTTGTTTATCTTGCAGATTTTATTCTCGAAGAGTGATTTTGTTCGTTCGAATTCGATAATAATCAGATCTTATTTTTGAAAACAAATTTTTTTTATAAATTTGTTTTTCTGATTTAATTTTTGATTTTCTTCCGCAAGTTTTATTCTTCAAATTAACACCGATTAACGATCATAATTTTTCAGGTAACAATGCCGTATTGCTGTGACCATTATCAATGTAAAGCCGATAAAGAAATGTATGAATTCAATATCAAGGCAGCAGATGAATTTATCAGCAAGAAAGTCAAAGAACTGGAGGAACTGAAAGTGCAAATATCTGAAGGTTCTGAGAAACTTCTTAAATTTGAAGAAAAGGCGAAGATCTTAGTATCTGAAAACACGGAGTTGAAAAAGAAGCTTTCTGAATTGCCATCACTAGACGAGATAAAGGCACTTGAAAAGAAAGCACATCAAAGAGTTTCTGAAAAGAATATCCAGCAATCAGATGATTTGTGCAACAAGTACATCAAAGAACTAAAGGAGCTGAAATCTAAAATCTGGATTAGTTCTGAGAAGCTGGCTGAAGAAGAAAAGAAAGGTAAACTCCTAAACCTTGAAAACATTGAACTTAAAAGTAAATTATCCTCTCTTGAAAAGCTTTTTGAAAAGGAAAAGGTAAGTTTTGAAAAAGAAAGACAATTGCTTATTCAAAAGCAATCTGGTTTTTCATCCACCTCTCTTGAAGAGAAGAAGAGACTTGAACTCATGTGCTTAAAACTTTCTAAACAGATCTCAGATTTTGAAAAAGTTTTGATTTCAGAAAGAAAGAAGTTTGAATTAGAACGCAAATCTTTCTCCAAAAAGAATGAAGAACTTTCTTTGAAAATATCCGATTTGGAGAAAGAATTAGATGTTCTAATCGAAGAGTCTGAGAAAACGAAAGTTGAAGGTTTTAGGTCTAAATGTTTAAAAGATGATTTTTCAAAAGAGAGGAAGGTTTTTCAGTCCGAGATTTCGAAGCTTACAAAGAGATTATCTGAATTAACTACCGAGTCTTTGAAGAAACAAAAGGTTAAATCTGATTCAAAGATTTTTGTCAAATCAAATAACTTTTCAAAAGATCAGATTCGACCTTCCAATCTTTTCTATAATTCTCGTGTTGATAATAATGATAATCCATCTTTCAAGAAAGTAAAACGGGAGTGGAGAGTTAAAGGAACCACTCCTGCTCCAAAGTCATCCGTCCCTATAAAGAATGCCAAGAATAACATAACTTTCCATGCCAAATCTTTTGTGAAAACTGATCGTGTTATTCTGTTAATAAACTGATCAGCTTATCTGCACAGAAGCTGTGTTGCTCTTAGTGTGGTACACATGACTTTGTAAAGAAAGACCATGCTAAGTATTGGTATGGTACTTATAGTATCCCCAGTCCTCCCAGTAATAGGGCATCTAACCAATAAGGATCCATCCCAAGATGGATACCAAAATCTGTCTAATCTGTTTTGCAGGCATGTCATGTGCATTTAAATTAGAAGATTCTTTCCACATGACTGCATTTAAAGGTTATGCCACATTTGAGGGGGAGTACTATGAAAGGTAAGTACACTTCAACTGAATTCAAAGACCATGGCAATGCATTCTGGATAACTTACTTGTGTTTGTTATTCTCCTATTTTAAATTCCATGATTGCCACGTGTCATTTTTCTTGACTTAGTTATTTCCATGTCTCTCATATTTGTTTATTTTTTCGATGGAAATACACTCGTTTGAATTCCTAGTTGTTTTCCAGGTTCGCTATTTTTGCAAATGATTCTGTTCTCATCTGATATATTAATTGTGACTTGTTCTTCACAATTAAACTTTCTGATCATTGTTTCCTTTCTTGCAAACATTGTGCTTACTGAGTCATTCTGTTTAGCGCTTGATTTTGTTTCTTGAAATTCTATATTTCAAATGTTTTGATGACTTCTGAATAATTCAGTTCAGAACTCGTTTTTAAATGTAATGACTTCTGATTACTTCAGATCAGAACTCGGACTTCATCTTTTATGACTTCTGAATAATTCAGTTCAGAACTCGTTTTTAAATGTTATGACTTCTGAATAATTCAGTTCAGAACTCGTTTTTAAATGTTATGACTTTTGATTACCTCAGATCAGAACTCGTTCTTAAATGCTTTGACTTCTAAACACCTCAGTTTAGAACTCGTACTTCACTGTGTACTTAACTGTTCTACTCGTTGCATGAAATGAGTGTTAGGACTTACATTGTTTCTATGGTCAATCCAGAACCGTAAGGACCTACCCAAGAAACACATCCACTTTTAGACATCAGTGAGGGGTCTAGATTGATAGATGAGTTTGGAGAGAAAAGAATATGGTGAGGCTGTGACAGGACTTAAAAGAAATATTGGTCCTTACCAAACCGAGTCAGTTATCCGGGTAACCACACAATCTATTCATTCTCGTTCTTTGGAGATGAGTATTGAAACAGACATGGACCCAGTGTCGATAACTCGTGTCACCCCACCCAGCCACTCAAGTATCTCACAACAGATGCTTGTTTCATATATTCACGGAGACTTAGCACATAATCTATCTATTCCTCACTTGGAGGTCTTAGATATTGAAACAGGAAGACATCAGCTCCGGTCTCCGAACTTCATATTCTTATCACGGTGTCAATTGATTTTAACTTGTGTCCCAGGTTAAGTCAGTCTTTGAGCCTAATAGATATAACTTATTTCTTTCACACATGCACGAGTCTTTGTGATTCCAATTGCATATCTTGGTGATATTGCCGGAACAGTTTGAGAAGTAATTTTTTAATATTTTACTTCAGTGATAACTGGAAGTCCTATCAGAGATACCCCCTTGCCAGCTCTGAACATAGGCCACACAATTTTTTAAATTGTTGTGATAACAGTTACTTATGTGTTTCTGTGTTAGCTGATTACCCTGTTTACTTAACGTTTTATCTGATTTGTTTGCTACTCGTCACTACCGTCTTTGAACATGCATGATGCTCCGGATGCTCCTACTCATCATGAGGGGGAGAAAGGGTACAGATTCAAGGACACGGATTATCAAGTTGAAGGGGAGTTAGCAAAAGCCGAGGGGGAGTAAAGAAGTCCCTATGCAAAATCCAAGGGGGAGTAACGGTCAAGTTCCAAATTCCGAAAAGACTTCAAAGTGCTTACAAGTGATCAACTCTTCTCATCGTTTATCAAGTGGTGTTCGCTACAATTCAGTATTTCCTCCTTCAAGCATTTCGATTCTACAAAGTTCTTAAAGCTGAAGCTGAAAGTAAATTCAACTCGCGGTTCAAAGACAGATTCGTTGAAGATTTGAAGACCAAGAGCTTTATTCAAGGGGGAGCGCTGAAATGACATGAAGACAAGCAACATCATTGCATTTCAAAGATTCAAGAAGAAGAGAAGATCAAGATTTGAAGGTTTCAAGACCGATTTTTATTTATATATCTTTAGGGGGAGATTGTTAGGACAATAAATGTCCTACATATTTGAAAGATATATAAATAATTATAGAGAGCTTAATTAGATTTATTATTCTTGTAAAAGCCTTTTATTACATTAATTGGGCTTAGTTTAGGCATAATGGGCTTAAGCCTTGTTTGTGTAAAGCCTAGGTATTTAAGGCTTTCCTTAACCTAAAATTAGGTTAATCGTTCCTTTACTTTCATTGTAATATTCTCTGAACGATCCTTGAATGAATACGAGAGGGATGACAAATTGAAATCATCAATTGTTCGTGTTCATATCAATTATTATATTGTTACCTGTTAAATCTGGGTCTATCACCATTGTCTATATAATTTGTGTTTGTGTTGGTGGCCATTTTCAGATAATAGCAAGGAAGAGAAATATCTTAGATTAGATCTTGTTTATGAGATTAAACAAATCCGCTCTGATACCACTCGTTGGTCCCGAAGGCCTATACAAGTTTGTAGAAGGGGGGTTGAATACAAACACACAGATTTTACTTTTCTAAATTGTTTATTGATAAATCATTAACAATTTACAGCTTGTTGCAGAAACAAGATTAAGGATAAACCTAAATCTAAACAAGTTGGAACACTAAGGTTTCTTGCACTAAGAGAGATAAGGAAATTACTAATAATAACCTATCTTGAGATAAGAGATTGAACTTGTCCAGAGTTAGCTAGTTACTTCAAATGAAGTGGGTTCATCTCTTTATATACTGCATGCATTTAATGCAAGTCAGTATACACTTTACACGTGTCATCAGCTGGTTGGTTGCATGTCATTGACCTTGGTTGACAACCTTAGTAGCCGCATGGATGAACAGTGTAGTATCAGAGTGGTTGTACGATTTCAGACAGTCGGAGGTTCTTTTCTGACATTTCGTACGGAGTCGTGCAAGGGGGGTTAAGACAAAAGTACTTTGTACGGAGGACTTCATGATCAGCTTTCGTTGATTCAGAGCATTATCATTTTCTATTCAGCGAATGATAAAGTTCAGCGATAGCTGAAGTCTTGTACTTGATACTTCACGTTGAGTGGACAAATCTGAGTCTTCGCTGATCCGCATCAGTTCATTAGGAGACTTGTCGCTGGTTCTTGAGCTTGATCTTCGACTTCAGCGTAGAACCTTTGTTGACGTGAAACTTGTCTTCAGGGATCATAAGTAAACAACTAACTTATCAGCGATCATCATAATGACTGAACAGACTCAGAGCATTAATGGTGAACAGTGTTCGCTGAATGTTTAATTTAAAGAGCGAGAGTTCCTATCAGCGGTACTGTAAGATCTTAGTACTTATCAGCGATAGTGAAACTCTGATACATATTGTTTACTTACAATTTTCACTAAGTATAAGAGAGGGTCATTTTCAAATCACTGAGGGTTTGGATCAACATTTAGCAATAAGATGGCCACCAATATATATTCAATGAAGATCAAATCACACCAAGTACAAAGAGAATGTAGAGATAATGACTATGTGTGTGTACTTGTGTGAAATGGTAAATGATGACCTAATTAGGAAAGCTATGCAATACAAACATTATATACCTAGACAAGTTTGACACTATTACATAATAGGTTCCTCTACATGGTACAATCACAATATAGCACTAACAGTGTTCTAGCCGCAGAATACTGATGTGACACTCCAACTGACTTGAGAAAGTCATCTAGGGTCTTGTTCTTAAATTATGTCCCGTTATCTGATCGTATTGGTTGGACTGATTGTTGAAGATTAACTTGAAGCAGTTTGATTAAGGAGATGATAAACTCAGGTGTTTCATCTTTGGAACGAAGTGAGAACAAATCAAGTAACAATGATTAACACATAAACATCAATATAGATTGAGAGAGAATTGTAGAAGATGAGAATTTTGCCCTAATCCTCTCTCATGGAGGCCATCCCTCTTTCACACACACACTATTGGTAGCTATGCACTATGACCTCCCACCTCACAAACAAACCCTAACAATTGGGTTTATATACCCTTTGACCAAACCTAGCTATTTTGACTTTGACTAATATTGACTAATTACAATTAGTCCTAAATCTTGGATACATTAGTGTACTAACAATCTCCCCCTATGGATTCAAGATTTAGAAAAATTATGACGATAGTCTTCAGCTCTTTAATCTTCAGATATGCTTTATCTTCAAGAATCCACTTTGGCGGCTTTAATCTTCATTTAGGCTCTTTAAAGTCAAATAGTCAACAAGTCTTGAAACACGAGCTTCAAATCTGTGTAAGCGTTGATCAAGGTCTTCAAGATAAAATCTTTTTATCTTCAAATCACTAATCTTTGCAGCTTTGAGCTTTTGGAAAATTTCTTCAGTCTTTGAATTATGAACAGGATTTGAGGTTTAACGGGTTTTGAGCTTTAAGACACTCTTGAATAATCTTTAAGCACGAATTGTTTTTGTATCTTCACACGTTTGATCTCTCGGAAATACTTTATCTTGAACTTCTTTGACTTTGGCAAATATCAACTTTGACTTTCGGAGATTGGAATATTTGAATTATCTCCCTATTTCCTTCTATTTGATATTTCTCCCCCTTTTTGATGATTGTGAGCATCATGATCATCAAAATTCTTGTTCAATTTCAGCATTCTCTTTGAGTAGCATAAACAATCTCCTCCTTTTGATCTGTTTAACCGTCAATTCCAAAAAATGTTTATCCGAATCTTTTCAAATTCAGATAATATAAAAGTGATAACCCTAAAACAACGGATGAATCAGTTAAAATGCCTGTAAGTTGCACAAAGCCACTTAGTACAATGAATGTACTTTGGAAAGGAGCTTTTTGATGTTCACTCCTCCAGGGCTTCCATTCAATCATCGAAAAACACAAAGGAATTTCTATGAACGTTATGACAAGAAAACTTATTCCTTGTGTGTACGTGCAAGTGTAGAAATGATTGAAGCAACTTATGCTTGATTAGTAGGCTCAAATTGTGTAAACTGTTGAGACAGCAACAAGTTTTCCACGGACTCAATGTGCATGATTGAAGTGCGAAGGTGGGGCAAACTTCCTTCTTTTTCAATATCCAAACCTTCCGAATGAATATTAGATAGATTATACGCTGCGTCCCCAAGGAAATTGAAACATTTCTTTGTTGAGAAAGAAATGAGTAGCTGGTGGGGTTTAATGCAAGAGTTGGCATGGGCTAATTGCATGTTCCAATGATGGTCACCAAAGAATGTGAACCAATCAGTAATGTGGCTGCCCGACTCAGAAAGTGGTTGGTGCAGAGTTCTCTTATTCTTTTAACTCTGTTCTGACACCCTCTTTCTGTTTTTAATCAGCTCACTGCTAACCAAACTCTCTTTTTCATCTTATCTCAACACAATGAGATTACTCAACCGTATGAGTTATCTCCCCCACTCTTTGATTTCGACCCCTCACCCCTCAATCACTCAAGGATAACTTCTTGGGTAGGAAACACTGGTTAACGTGAATCTATAGAAGTACAATTAATCTCACACACTGATCCCATGAAATTTTGTCCTAAAAAGATGTGTTGTTCAACAGTTTAGCTCGAACAAAAATAAATCTCATTTTTTTAATAACATTGCCATCAGATTGTATGCTCCTCAATAATATCAAGAAATATTTGAGCATTTGAACGTTGAAGATTTCTCACAACAAGAATATTGAAAGAATGAAATGAATTCGAAAGACTTGTTTGAGAATCTGACAATGTATCAATCAGATCAAATATGAAAGATATTCATTAACGGTTAGGGTATCAAAGAATTGGATCTTTTGTTTATATGAACAAATATAAACATGCTTTGAATGAAACGGTTATGCTCTTACGCTGAAATGAATACGATGCTCAACAATATTGGAAACTCAAACGGGAGTATTACCATCGAAAAATTGTTTCGTTTTGAGACATGGTAATAACAAAGTCAATAAGAAGCTGAACCGGTGTGTATGAATACTTGAAAGTATAGACAAGATAACACGCAAGTATTAATCTTTGGAAACACACGGTCAGAAATAATGATGTCACAACCCAAGATATACATGAAAAACATTTGAAAGCACACTTCTAAAATTATAAAATCTGTTTGAATTAGAGAAGTGGTTTGAACATTTAAGAATAGGTTTTTCATGCTTGAAAGTCGTTATTCTTCCAAACAATCTCAGATTGAGTTCAGAAGATACTTACAATCAAATGTATCAGCTCCCCCTCAGATTATGATCGACTGATTAAAAAACGAATAAGCTCCCCCTCAAAATCTGCAAAGAACCTTAACAAAACAAGATCAGTAAATGAAACAGTCAAAGGCTATATATTATTTCTTTTTTTTATATATATATATTTTTTAAATTAAGAACGAGTCCTGATCTGAAATAATCAGAAGTCAAACACATTGAAAGCTCGGGTTCTAAACTGACGTGTTTAGAAGCCATAAACATCATTGAAGTCCGGGTTCTAAACTGATGTGTTTAGAAAACATAATCATCATTGAAGTTCGGGTTCTAAACTGATGTGTTTAGAAACCATTAACTTTTATGTATGCTCCCCCTACAAAGAAGCATAAAAAGATATGTCAATAAGCACAAATATAAACCAAACAGTTTAAGAATTTCTCCCCCTGAAATTATGCATATGGTTTCAGCACAAGTACTCTTCTTCAAGTTGCACACTTCTCTTATGTTTTCCAGTCATGTGTTTGGTAGTAATTAGGCATTCAGCACCGCACATGATAAACCTGCAAAACAGATTAAGTAGATTTTGGTACCCATTGCCAATTGGGTCCTGGCTTGTTATGTGCAGATTTCTTAGAAGGAATACTGTAAGTACCGTACCAATACTGAACATCTTCTTTCTTAACAAAATCATTAGTTCCACAATAAGAACAACATATGTGCTTTTGTGCTAACCTAATCAAATGATTTGCAGAATAGATAAGATTATGTTTAACAAAAGACTTACCTTTCGGAGCATTGTTCTTCGTGTTCACCGTAGGTGGAGGAACAGATGACTTTCGCACATCTCTTTCAGGAGTTGAACCTTTTACCTTCCAAACCATCTAAACAGGCTTAAAGATAGGAGTATCTGAACTTGTAGCAGCATGGTTATAGAAAAGATTAGAAGGGCGCATCTGATCCTTTGAAGAAGTGCTTGATTTGACAGACTTTGCCGAAGAAAGATGTTCATGAATTGAACCAGAAGAAGTCTTGAATGAACATTCCGAAGCAGTTGAATCATCATACGGCGATTGAACAATAGTATCGGCACTAGATTGCTCAGATAATTCAACGATGTTAATTGCTTCCAGTTTCTGAACCTTTTCGGACAGAACATTCCTTTCTCGAGAAATCAAATCAAACTTCTTTTGTAGATCAGATTTGATCTTCTGCTCTTTCATAGCTTCCGTTGCTAAAGCAGACAACTTCCTCGTTAGCTTTGAGATTTCAGCCTGAAAGGTCTTTCTTTCGTTTGAATAGACATCTTTCACACTTTTTGCTTGAAAATCGTCAACTTTCTTCTTTTCAAGTTCTTTTCTTTCGATGTCTAATTCTTTCTCCAGATTAGATATTTTCAGTGAAAGCTCAACAATCTTTGCTTCAAAAGATTTTCTTTCAGCATTAAAATCCATTCTTTCCTTCTCAAACTTTTCTTTTTCTAAAAATAAAACTTTTTCAAAATCGGAGTTTTGATTTGAAAGTTTTATGCATCTAAGCTCAATAGCTTTCTTTTCATCAAAACACTTCTTGGAAAACTCAGAAAATTTCTTTCCAAAGCTTGCCTTTTCTTTTTCAAAAAATGTTCTTTCTTTTCCAAACTCCATTTGTAAATTGGAAATGTTCTTAACAAACTCAGAGTTCTCATGCTTTAGCTCAGCATTTTCAGTTTCCAATGTTTTTACTTTTTCCTCTCTCTTCTTCATCTCATCTATTTCTTTCTCAAATTCTTCTCTTTCCTTTCTCATCACTTGTTCAAGATCAGATATTTTCTTTGTTAGCTCAGCGTTCTTTTTCTCTAAAGAAAGCATCAGATTTGCTTTAGATTCACAATCACACTTTTTCACACCAACTTGTGTTTTCAGATACTCAAATGTGTTTATATAACTTTCAATAAGTTTATTTTGTTCTGCAATTTTAGCCATATATTTAGAATTATCGCTCTTAATTAGGCTAGCTCTTATACTTTCTTTTTCAAGTTCCTTTTCTAAATGGTTTATCTTCTGAGAATCACTCAACCAACTTGGATATTTCGACATTGTTACCTGAAATGTTAAAATGAAAGATCGTTAACAGATACTCCGTGAGAAGTAGAATTTGTGCGCTTGTACGATCAGAGAAAAAAAAAATCGATTAAAGTCAGAAAAATATTTCAAAAATAAAATTTGAAAAACAAATTGTAAATTTGTCTCCCAAAAATTAATTCCGAAAAAATTAATGCGGAAAACTGGACTTTAAATCGACAAACCTGCAAAACACGAGAAAAAGATATATCAGTTACGTTTAATTGCAGGCAAAAACTGATAAAATCGACAAAAAATGAAGAATAATGAAGAATAAGGACTAAAACTGACAACTTACAAAACTAAAACGAAAAACAAGGACTAAAAGTGTAAAAATCTAAAAGTTTAAAACTACAGGGACCGAAAAAGACACAACCTAAAACTAGAAGTCCAGGGACTGAACTTGACAGTAATTAAAACTCTAACTATAGGGACTCAAAGTGACAGATTCTAAAACCCATAACTAGACTTAACTGACTCTTAACGGAAGGACTAAAAATGTAAGAAAACTAACGGAAAAATCTAACGGAAAAATCTAACGGACAGTTAGTAAAAGTGACACTAACGGACTAACTAGGACTTAACAGAACTAGGACCTCAAATGTAATAAAAACTAACGAAAACTAACAGAACTAACGGAAAAAAGACCAAAAATGTAAAGCATTTAACGAAGTACTAACGGACTCCGTTCCGTTAGTACTGTTCATCATCACCAACTTCAGATCTGGACTTGCGATATGAGAGAGTTGCGATATGGGGGTTGCGATATGAGGGTTGCGATATGAGAGTTGCGATATGATAAAGTTGCGATATGATAATGAATGTTGCGACAACAGTTATCTTGCGACAAAGATGAACACCGGCGACTTTCTGTAGATTCCGGCGAAAGAAAACCCAGATTCCGGCGACGACTTTCATAACACTTTCCTTACTGATTTCTTGATGGATTTCGATTCTGAGAGTTGCAGGATGATCGAAATCAACACAAAAACCGATTTGTGGTCTCAAAATCGATCAAAACATACTAAAGTGATGTATCGATTATCACTTTTAAGCAACTTTTTGATGAACACAATATTGAACCCAGATCTGAAACTTCAAAACACTCGATTTAGTTGCTGTTTCTCGATCCTGAAAGCTGTAAAATGTTAGAAATCAATGCAGAAAACGATTTGTGATGATTAAAACAAGTAAACACACTCAAAGATCAAAATCGAATTTCATCATCTTCATGAAACTCTTTGATGAACTCACTGTTTAACTTCTAAAATTTTCAAAATCAATATTTGATGTTTAAACTCAAGTCAAAATTGTAAAATATGTTTCAAATGATGATTCAAACAATTTTGTGTAAACAAATCGATCCAAAACACAAACGATTTCCAGATATTTGAAGTTCTTCAATAGAAAAACTCAAAAACTCAAACACTTTCAATTTCTTCAAAAATTGATAAAAATCAATGAATGATGCACAAATTCTTCTCTGCTAAGCTCTGATACCAATTGAGAACAAATCAAGTAACAATGATTAACACATAAACATCAATATAGATTGAGAGAGAATTGTAGAAGATGAGAATTTTGCCCTAATCCTCTCTCATGGAGGCCATCCCTCTTTCACACACACACACTGTTGGTAGCTATGCACTATGACCTCCCACCTCACAAACAAACCCTAACAATTGGGTTTATATACCCATTGACCAAACCTAGCTATTTTGACATTGACTAATATTGACTAATTACAATTAGTCCTAAATCTTGGATACATTAGTGTACTAACACGAAGAAATCTCACCCATGTATATCTCGAGTAGTCGTCAACGACAACCAACACATATCACTTGTCACTAATACTCTGAGTTTTTAGGAGGACAACTGATTTTGGTATCCATGGATTGACTGAGAGATTGAAATTTTGATTTGAAAGGAGTCAAGTGATGATGAATATGGAAAAAGGACGAAGGGTGGTATTTATAGTGTCGTGGCTGAGTGTTGTTTCTACTTTTGTAAAAAAATAATCAATGAAATTTATTTATTTGAAATGTGATATTGAGGTTGATTATATAAATGAATATTTTAGGTTATTAAGGAAAATGTGAACCTGATTACTCGAACCGAAATTGAATCATAGGTCGCATAGAACCGAACCAAAATAAGGCGGTTTGATTCATGGTTACCCGAAGTTATAAAAAATATCATTTACAATATAAAAATGGCACCAGAGCATAAACAGTTAGAACAATTATACAACAAATAAAAAAAATAATCAAAGGGCAACAAATTAGAATAAGTTTAATTGTTTAATAACATGCATTATTCGGTTAATGTCGACTCTTTCACGACTTCGTATGGCCAAATTAATCACCCACCGACAACAAAATGTAAAAGACTTTTACTCGTTTAACTTTAGGTTAAAAAATAAATGAAAATTATATAAATTAAATATTATATATACATCATATTCGGTTCGGTCATGTACCCACGGGTACCTAAACACTACAAGAAAAATGTTAGTTAGTGACCAAAATATTAGTGAGGACTTATTTTTTGGTCACTAACTACAACGTTAGTGACAATAACAAAGGTCGTCACTAAATTTTGGACGCTAATATGAATATAGTAACAAAAACTTAAATTTGGTCACTAGAGTGGTCACTAATTCTCATGGCTAAAATAAAATTATTCATATCAATCTAATTTAATGACTAAATTTATGACAATTAGTGACCAAAAATGGTGGTCATTGAAATAAATGTATTAGTGACTAAAAATAGTTGTCACTAAATAATATTTAGTAGTTATTGTTGAAAGTGTTACTGACCACAAAAGGTAGTCACTAAATGATATTTATTAATCAGATAGTTGAAAGAGTTAGTGACCAAAAACTGTGGTCACTAAATTGAATGTGTTAGTGACAAAAAAATAGTGGTCACTAATTTGAAAGTGTTAGTAACAAAAAAATAGTGGTCACTAAAATGAAAGTGGTAGTGACCAAAAATAGTGGTGACTACTTTCAAATAGTTAGTGACTAAAAATAGTTGTCACTAAGTAATATTTAGTAATTGATTAAAAATGGTGGTCATTAAAATTAAATTGTTAGTGACTAAAAATAGTGATCACTAAAATTAAAGAGTTAGTGACTAAAGATAGTTGTCACTAAATAATATTTAGTAGTTCTTATTGAAAGTGTTAGTGACCAAAAAAATGGTGGTCACTAAATAATATTCATTAATCATATATTGTAAGAGTTAATGACCAAAAAATGATAGTCACCAAATGAAATGTGTTAGTGACCAAAAATAGTGGTTACTACTTTGAAACCCCAAATTACCATTACTTCTCTTCCTCTTGTTTTCATTGATAATTATTTCATCTAAAATCCCCAAATTACCCCCACCTCTTGAATTAATCCTGAAGCTCCAATTGAACCTGTGATCCTAGAACAAGTAATCAATCAGTGAAAACAATCAGATAGTCATCCATATATTCATCAATGATAATCAACAAGTACACAAGATAGAATTCTAGAGAGAAAGTGCAAATGTGTGTACTAGTGTGTGTAAGAATGGATGACCTAATGTCAATCTAAGAGAAAATTACATTATATAGTTTGTAACTTGACAATTACACATTAGGTCTCTCTACTTGGTACAACTAGATAATTAAGGCACTAACAATCTCCCCCTTTGTACCAATGTAGAGGCAAAGACATTAAGCATCCACCGAAAACACATGCTTCTTTCGAATCCCAAAAATGATCTTGAACCTCCTCAACGCATTCCGGTACTCCTTCCGATAGGTAATGGCATCCAGGACTTGCTTGATCAGATCCTTCTCCTTGTCTTTAAGCTTCACCTCACCGCTTGCATCCAATCGAAGTTTGCTCTCAAGGTTGATCTAAATTATCTTGAAAGTTCCATCGCTGATCTTGTTGGCTTCACATACTCTCATAAATCTTTTCTTTGAGTCTTGATTACAGTAAACAACCCCAAGCTCAGGTTTCTTCAGAACAGTATACGCGGGAATACCTTGGATGTCTGACAAACGCCTGTTTGGTGCTCTGAGGTTTACTCTGGTTTGGTGTGATTCCAATGCCATTTGGAAATCCGTAAGGTAAGAAAATTTTAGGATATTCCGCATAAACCTCTTCATACTTTGATAAGCGGCAGACCATTCTACTTTCTTTTCAGGAGCCCGTGCCAGAATGTCATACAAACTTATGAGGTCGTCAAGCTTTAGGCTCTTGAAGTCTGCTTCTGAGAAGACGTGTTCGAAGCCATCAGATCTTCTAACAGTGAACTCTGGGTACCAGACATTGAGAAGCTTGTTTGACTCAATCTTAAACACTTTCATAATGGCTTTATCAGATCTAACCACGTCTGTCTCTAGATCTTTGTTGCCCATAACGTGTATGTTAGGACACTGAAGTTGTCCTTTATAATAGAGAGTTTTGTAAAGCAATAGCTGTGTTAAAGGGCTTATGCTTAACTGTTGTAGCAAGTGATGAAGACTATAAATAGGTCTTTACTTGTAGTTTGTAAGTAGAGAATTCATTAATACAAGATGTAGATCTCTAATCACTTTGTGTTCTCTCTAGGTTAGATTTCTTTTTCAATAATGTTCTTCATCATCTTGTTACACAATACTTGGATTGTATGAAGATCATGGACCTAACAACACAATACTTGGATTGTATGAAGATCATGGACCTAACAGTGTAGAAATTCAATCTTTTGAAGTGATGGCCAATTCTCAACGCCGTATACCTTTTTTAAGTCGATCTTCTGGACGTCTTTAACAAACAAGTCTTTCCTGATGCTCTCTTGATAAGGAATCAAGATCCTTCCTCTTTCACCTGTATCCACATACCTTGGCTCAGCGTCTATCACCTCCTGATAAATTGTCAGTTCAACTTCGAGGATCGGATCTTTGTTCTTGCCATCGGTATTTACCTAGACTACTGGAGCATTTGCTTGAACTACTGGAGCCTGAGAAGCGGAAGTACCTGCTGTTAGTACACAATGTATTCAAGATTTAGGGCTAATTGTAATTAGTCAACAAATGTCAAAGTCAAAATAGCTAGGTTTGGTCAAAGGATATATAAACCCCATTTGTAGGGTTTGTGAGTGTGAGGTCATTTGAGTATAGCCACCAAAAGTGTGTGTGTGTGGCCTCCAAGAGAAATTGTTCCTAATTCTCATCTTCTACATTTCTCAATCAAATACAAATGTTTTAATGGTTTAATCTTGTTACCTGATTATTCTCAATTGGTATCAGAGCCTAACAGAGTTGAATTTGTGCATCATTCAATCATTTTTATCAATTTTTTAGAAATTGAAAAGTTTTTTTGAGTTTTTGAGATTTTATTGAAAAATTACAAAAGATTTGGAAATTGTTAGTGTTTTGGATTGATTTCTGATCATTAATTTGTTTCAATTGTGTTTTTGAATCATTCTAAAACATTGAGAATTGTTTTAAGCATAAAAATATTGTGTTTAAATTTTTTGGAAATTGACAGTGGGTATTAATAGTGTTCATCGAAGGTTTAACAAGTTTGATGGCTGATACTTGTATTTGGATTGTGTTTTTGGTTATTTGAATCCACATATTTGTATTTCAGCACCCTTCAATGGATTTGTATTTCAGCAACATTATAATGGGTTTGGTAATTTGATGATCGACAGGTTCATCAAGTTTTAATCGAGTGTTCTTCATCATTTTTTTATTCGATCTTGGTGTTTAACCCTGATTTGATTCTTCTATGTTACAGATCATCTCGTTTGAACTTTTAGAGTTGTTTACAACTTTCAGATGTTAAGAACAGCAACAAAAGGATGGTTTTGAATCAGATCTGAGACGATAAACTATTTGTTCGAAGCTTTGATCGATTTGATTTATTTAGTGTTGTTTTATCTGATTCTATCCTACATTTCATCTCGTTTTTGATTTTCGATCATCCTGCAAGTTTCAGATTTGAAAAACTCAAAGAAATCAGTTGTTCAAGGTGGTTGCCGGAAAATCGGGATCTCGCCGGAAACTGGGTTTTCTTCGCCGGCAAGATCATCGGTGTCGCAACTCATTTGCGATAACCCCCATATCGCAACTTTATCATATCGCAAGTCGCAACCAAAGCTCGCCGGAATATCGCAACCATCGCCGGAAACTTCTTAATCTCGCCCGAAACGACTTATTTCGCCGGTTTTCATCTATGTCGCAACGTTCTCATATCGCAACTTTACCATATCGCAACAGTACTAACGGACTTTCGTTAGTACTCCGTTAAGTTACTGACATTTTCGGTCCTTTTTCCGTTAGTTTTGTTAGTTTTCGTTAGTTTTTGTTACATTTGAGGTCCTAGTTCTGTTAAGTCCTAGTTAGTCCGTTAGAGTCACTTTTACTAACTGTCCGTTAGATTTTTCCGTTAGTTTTCTTACATTTTTTGTCCTTCCGTTAAGAGTCCGTTAAGTCCAGTTAAAGTTTTAGATTTTGACACTTTTGGTCCCTAGACTTAAGGTTTCAGAGTCTGTCAATTTTAGTCCCTGGACTTAAAGTTTCAGAGTTTGTCTTTTTTAGCCCCTGTAGTTTTAACTTTTAGATTTTTACAGTTTTAGTCCCTAGACTTCTAAGTTTTAGATTTTTACATTTTTAGTCCTTGTTTTTCATTTTAGTTTCGTAAGTTGTCAGTTTTAGTCCTTATTCTTCATTATTTTTTATTTTTCGTCGATTTTATCAGTTTTAGCCTGCAATTATCCGTAACTGATATATCTTTCTCATATTTTGCAGGTTTGACGATTAAAAGTCTAGTTTTCCGCATTAATTTTTCGGAATTAATCTTTGGAAGACAAATTTAAAATTTGTTTTTCAAATATTATTCTCGAAAATTTTTCTGACTTTAATCGTGTTTTCTTTGATCGTACAAGCGCACAAATTCTACTTCTCATGAAGTATCTGTTAACGATCCGACATTTTAAATTTACAGGTAACAATGTCTCTAAATGAAGAAGATGAGGTAGATCTCTGCACTATTAATCATTATGGTAATCAGTTTAAAGTTTTTCAATTAAAACTTGATGAACAAAGTGAGAAACTCAATAAGACACATAAAACAATTGAACTTCAAAGACAGACAATCATTGACCATAACATGCTAAAAGATGATTTGAAAAATGAACGAGTTGAGATCGAACAATCTCGAACTTCTTTCCGAAGAAGAATGGATGAAATGGGAGAAAAAGTAAGAATTGCTGAAACTAGGAAGAATGAGCTTGAACAAATGTTGCGATCTTATAAAGATATAAACAACGAATTGTCCGAAAAAGTAAGTGATCTAGAAGCGAAACTGTATAAACTTGGTCAATCTGAAAAAAACCATTTTTCTAAACACGCCAAAGAATTTCAGATACTACAACTCTAAATGGGGTGTGGGATATGACAATCCTCATTATTTGGAGAATGCTTTGAAAAAGGCACCTTGTTTATACAAGTTTCAATGGCTTAAGTATCTAAAAGATTCAAAATTCAGAATCAACTAGCTTAATGAGGAGGAACAAGGAGTTGAGGAAGAAATTAAAAGAAAGACAACTGTAACCATGCAGCTTCCTTATATTTATAATTCGACAAATAGGAAGGCATTGCTAGATAAGAAAACCTTGCCTAATGACTATTTTGAAAGCTATGTTGTTCAGCCACCAAAGGGAACTGTATCAAAACCCGTTTCTGAAGGAAAAATATATTATCCTCCCTTGGTGCTCGAACAGAAGCTTGTCGATCTTGAATTGAATATTAAAAGCAAAATTGAAGAAGTCAGAAATGACGATCAACTCGCTTTTGATATTGAAAAGGAAGTGATGCTAACTGTTCTGATAAATAGCATGAGAGATAAGTCTGAAAAGGTTGTTTCTGAATCGTCAACAAAAAGCTTTGAAGAAAAGAAATCTCTCGAACTTAGATGCTTAAAACTTTCACAACAAGTTTCTGATTTTAAAAAGGTTTTATTTTTAGAAAAGGAAAATCTTGAGAAAAAGATGTCTGAGTTTGACATTGAAAGAAAAGTTTTTGAATCAAAAAGTGTTGAGCTTTCAATGAAAATATCTAATTTGGAAAAAGAATTAGACGTAGAAAGAAAAGAACTTGAAAAGAAGAAAGTTAAAGATTTTCAAACAAAGAGTGTGAAAGATGTTTATGCGCATGAAAGAAAGATTTTTCAGAATGAGAAAAAGAAGCTCACAAAGAATTTATCTGGTTTATCTGCTGAAATTATGCAAGAGAAGAAGGTCTGAAAGTACAGGATCTAATCTTACAATCAATATAGAAAGCAGTAATTGAGAAGTTGTATGATCAAGCCCAATTGTATTCAATGATGAACAGAATTACAGATCTAAGAGAGAGAATCTCAAAGATTACAAAGAATGAATACAAGATATACTGAAAAACAATCAGTTAGCAACGTAGTGCTAACCACTCTATTTATACTGCAACGGACATGTTAAAGCTACAGTACAAATAAGAAAGACTAATGAGAACATAACACGTGTCCTAATTAGTTTACTAAATACTAAGTAAAGTATGTAGTCATAAGTTCTGAACAGGTTGTTCAGAACTTCTGAACATTCTTCTGATAACGCTTCTCAGAGCTTCTGACTCTTTCTCTCAAAACTCTGACTTCTCTTCTCAGATCTCTGACTTCTCTATTCAGAACATCTGAGTCTTATTATCAGATCTTCAACACTTGGTTTATTGACAAAACTTCAGATCTAACAATCTCCCCCTTTTTGTCAAATAAACTTGAATTTTGCATCATCCAGTTCTTTTAGAGCAGGAACAATTTTCTGAAGTAGCACATTTCTCAGATTAAGCCTCTTGTCAATTTTGACAATGATTTCTTGAATAATTTCAACTTGCTGATTGATTACTTCTTGAGTTATGTTTGCTTCCTTCACTTTCAGCATCTTTTTCTCCAAATTGTGCTTTATGATTCTTAAAGTTCCAGAACAGTATTTTGCAGTTTCCTTTGCTCTGAAGAAGATCTTTCCACTTTTGTTTTTCAAAAATACTCCCAAATCTGGATATTTATGAATACTTCCAGTCTTTAACACCTTTTTCTGCTCATGATCTGTATTGGGATTTGCCAGATAAACACATGGCTTTTATAAGTACAGAGCTATTTGGAAATCTGTATAACAGTGCCACCTTAAGATATAGAACATGGCCTCAATCACCACACTTCTTGCCTTCCTTTCATTTCTGTCTTTGCTTGACTCTTTGAAGCATAGAAAGCTGTGTAATCTGTAGAAGTCAACCACCGATAGTTTCTCAAAATATGCATCAGTAAAGTAATAAACCTTGCCATCTTCTCTCAGAACTTCAAAGGATAAGTACCCAATCTTTCTGAATTTCTTAACCTTCAATTCTCTGATTCCAGTGATTAGAAAATCTGAGTAAACAACTTGCTTTGTTTTGCCAAGACATCTTGATTTTTCAGCCAACCAGATCTGAGTCTCCTTAGGTCTATCATAATACACGTCCAAGAATTGTACTTCTTTTGGTTTGAAGAACTCAGGCAGATCAAATTCAAGAAAGTATCCATTTAGATCAATGGATATTTCATCTTCTTTGGGTTCAGACTGTTCAGCTTGATCAAAACTAGTTATCTGCACATTCTGAGGTGTTGTGTCCTGGACTTCTTCAACTTCATCTGACAGAATTTCATTCACTTCATACTCAGCAGGAAACACAAAATCACTATGTAACATCTTCTTGGGATTAACTTCAGATAGCAACCATTCACCACAACTTCTGATCTTTCTTCTGAGATTCAACCTTCTTTTCATAGAGTTTACACACCTTTTCTTTAAATTCTTTCTTTCAGTTTTAGCACTTACTTCCATTTCAATCAGTAACCAACTCAGAGTTGCATCACTATATTTTACCAGTTCTTTCAGTTTGAACATTTCAAGTCTCTCTTGAACTTTATATGCAAACCCTTCAGATTCCATTCCTTCATTTACAAATCCCTTCATACACACCTCAAATCCTGCAATATTTGTTGGACACCTCAGATTGCACTTCTCTTTTCTTCCATCAATGGCTAGTTGAAAATCATATAAGTACATGTTTCTGACATAGATACCCAAAAGTCTTCTGCATTCAATTTCCATCAAGGCTTCTTCAGTACTAGAGAAAAATTTGACTAGAAAGATCTGATCATCAAGTGTTAGTCTGTGGAAATCAAAACTGGACATGAAAACCTTTGTATTCCTTTCTTTCAGCACTTCCATTCTTACAAATATCAAACCATTGAATTCTTCTTGTTGGAACATTAGAACTTTCTCAATTCTTTTCTGGATATGCAGTCTTGAGTCAGGAATTCTGAATCTGGTTGAGGCTTCTGTATAAATCATCTGAGCTCTTTCATCCATGAAACCATCAACATTGCTCTCTAAAAGCTCATATTCTCCTTTTGTGTGGTAGAGGTTTTCATACATTTCCTCAGGAAAAATGTCATCATGAAATTGTCTGGCCAAAGGTACATCACTTAATTCCAGGATAAAATCACAGATAGGTTCTTCTAAAATCTGTAAGTCAATCTTGGGAATCTCAATTGGTTTTCTGAATACATACTCAGAAGGCATAAAGTAATCTTCTAGTTTCTCATATTCTTCTTCTGTGTTCATCTCATCAGCATAGTTATATCTGAACTCATGCTTAAAATTCTGAGAATAATCAACAGTTCTATCTTCTTCTCCCAACAGATCAATAGGCCTTATCAATTTTAACCTTTGTTGAATTTTCTGAACATTAAGTGCTCTGACTACCTCACTTTGCATTCTTCTGATCAATTCTTCACTCAACCTCCTTTCTTCTGATTCAGAATTCATCACATTTTCTTTGTTATACACCAGAATATATGTACATATGTTGACCACTTCACTTTCCACTGTCTTTTCTGATCTTAATACAGATTCCTCAATAGCTTCAGTTTCATCTGAGTTTCCTTCCATCTCCGTGTCTAAGTTCAATTCCTCTGTTTTATCTGAATCACCACCATCTGTACTTTCCAACTCTATTTCCTCTGTATCTGAGCTATCAATCTGAACTATCTGAATCATTTCCTTTAAATTTTCCTGTGTCTGATCTTCTGAACTTTTTGTACTGGCTAAGTGCATATCTGCTATCTCAAAATCTTCTATGCCAATGTCATCATCAGAACTTAACCTCTGTCTTTTCTCCCCCTTTTGATGATCATGAGGCTCATTATCATCAAACTTTCTCTTCAAGTTCTGATTAGAAGTACCTTCAGGTTCAGCTTCTGCAATAGGAACAGGATCAAGAGGCTTTGAAGTAGAAGCCAGTGATACACTCAGTGCTTTCAGTATAGATTCCTGCATACCTTGCATTTGTTTTAACATATCTTTTTGAAAACCAGACATTATATCCATGATCTCCTTATTGTGAGAATCCAAGGATTTCTTTACATCATCTACTTTGGTTTCAACAGAAATCAACTTTTTCTCCAACACAACTTTCAAATCTGACACCTCATCATTCAAATCCTCCACCTTCTTCTCCAAATTTTCTACTTTTTTCCCCATCTCCTTGTTTTGTTTCTGAATCTTTTCAAATTCAGAAGTTTCTAACAGTGAACCTGAACCAACAGATGGTCCAGTTTTCATGTGCCCAGAGGGCTCATGGCCTGTAGATAACACAAAGTCATCTTGTACAACAGATGCACGTTTGAATGAGGCTTTTGTAATGTTCACCTCACCAGGACTTCCATCCAATCCTCGACACCCAACATTAGGTATGTCTATGAATGTTGTTTCAGGAATACGAAATTCCTGATTTGTGCAAGTGTCAGAAGGAATTTCAGGCTCAATATGAATAGGACTGTGATATTCAGACTCAATGTGTTGAAAAATAGGTTGGGATTTATCACCTCCCTCCAAATGAGTTTGGGATGGTTCCCCAGATTTGTGTGAAACAGTAGCATGTTGAAATGCTTCTGAGTGGGTATGGATGGGTTGTTCAAGATCCACCACTAGGTCCATGGTGTTTGTTTCAATATTGGACACCAAGAGATGTGAACCAATAGCATTTGTGGTTACCTGGCCAAGATTAGCTGGTTCAGAGGCATCTCTTTCTGTTTGAACCTCTGTTGATAATCTCTCATCCTCACCACTCTCATTCTGTTTTTCCTCACCAAGTCTAACCAAGCTCTCAGAATTTTCCCCTTCAAGTCTCTCAGAATGTTCACCCATCTGAACATCCTCCCCCTCTCTAATTCGACTAGACCCCTCACCTCTCTTCTCAGGTTGGTCCTCTTGGGTAGGGATTTGAGGTAATTCAATTCCCATAGAGGTGCAATAAGCTTTTAAAATCTCACTCTCCCTTGGAATATAATTCCTAAGTGATTTTGGCAACATTTTATGATTGGGATAGTTTTCAAGTCTTGTTACTGAGGTCATTTTACCCAAATAAAATGTGGGACCATGCTCTTCATTTGTTCTTCTTGAGATTGTTCTGTTTTCCTGCATGGCATACCAAATAACAATTTGCCAGTACCTTATATAAGGAATGTATGTCAGTGAAGCATCCTTTGTTTTCCTCTGAATTGCTTTCTGATTCTTCTCAAATGTATTCTTCATGTCTTCCCAAAGTATTAAAGTATAGTCATAATGCCTATTCTTCACTAAGCCCTGAAAGATCTGAAGAATTTGTTTAGAACCTTGATCAGCCGAACTATTCTTCCCTGACAAACATTTATTTACCACATGAAAGAAGCAAGCCCAAATAGGTGGTAATTTGTTTCTTCTGAACAAACTGAGAGTCCTCAATCCTTCATTGTATCCCAATTTCATAAATTCAGCTATTAATTCCTCTGTTAGGGGTGAGTCTTCAAAATCTGTCCTTCTTTGTACATCATCTTTCTCTGGTAGATTCAGCATTTCTCTTAGTGCAGAGATAGATAAGGCAAATGTCACTCCTCCAATTTTAGACACAAACTTATTATTTTCTAACCTAAGATGTTTCCACCATTGTTGTATGTACTGAACAGGAACATTTTTGCTTCTTGTAAACCATTTTCTATAAGGATGATGTTTGAATAACTCCATGATAATTCTGTGTTCAGGTTTAAATCGACTTTCCTCAAATAAGATAACACAGTTATTTTCAGATAATTTCAGCCATTCACTCTCAGGAACAGCCCTTTCCACGAAAATAGGTCTATCTGACATAATCGACCCTGCAGCACTCTGTTCATGTTCAATATTAATGTTTACCTCATCTGCATTTCCTTCTGATTCATTCATTTGTTCATCTTCTTCAACATTTCTTATTGCCTCTTCCTCTACAGCTCTATTCTGTACTTCATCATTATCCGAATCAGATGAATCCATTATCGATTTTGTAGAAGGTAGCGAAATTGGACCACTCCTTCGTATTCCAGACATGATTTAAGAAGAAAACAAACTCAAAGAACTCTGGATTTGATTCGTATCTCACTTTTCGCTCTGGAATTTGAAAAAATTTGAAATAGGGATTTTAAGACCTATTTAAAATCCGCGAAGTTGAAAGGTTTAACGGAAAAGCGAAATCAATGTTATAACGGAGTCAACACATTTGAAATGCCACAGAGGATTTAAATGAAATGCGTGGCATAATCAAACAAATATGAAGCTGACACGTGTTAGTGGATAGAAATTTGACTCAAGTCAAAGATCTGAATAACACGCTCAGATGTTTTGACTTTCCTTTATCAGATATCGGATTGTTCTACTCAGAGTTCTGATTCCATAACTCAGAAGAATTTTGCCTTGTAACCAAAATGTCATTTAAAATCAACTTCTGACAAATATAAAACATCTTGATTATTCAGAAGAGGTTTGAACAGATAGAAACACTTTTTATCATCAAAATTATGTTCATATTATGATGATTTTAAAAAAAATCATTTAAAATCTTATATCTGAATATGAAAACTTTTAATTCAGATATAGTTTGAACAACAAAAAAAATTTATCATTAAAAGCTTGTTCTTCTTAGAATGATCAGAGATAAGAAATGAAAACAAACCTTTTAAGCATCACAAAATAATTTCCAAACAAAAATTTGATGCTACCCCTTGACTTGAGCATGCATTTGACTATTTATGATACATAAAGATGAGATAAAAAGATAATAGAAGAAGCATAATCCTCACAGTTGAAGTATTTGTATTTCTCAAAAATAAATTTTTGAAAGTTAGATTGCTGAAGTATTGACTCAGAATCTGACCTCAAGACTCAGAAGTTCTGAACTCAAGACTCAGAAGTTCTGAACTCAAGACTCAGAAGTTCTGAACTCGAGACTCAGAAATTCTGATCTCAGTACTCAGAAGTTCTGAACTTAAGACTCAGAGTTCTGAGTACACTACTCAGACAATTTTACTTAGAAAAATTTAGCATTTTTAAGAAAGACAAATATTTTCAATTAGTCAGATTAAGCATTCCTATTTTACATATGAGAAAAGAGAACCTTTTGTGATCAAGAGGCTTTGTGAACAAGTCAGCCAATTGATACTTTGTATGCACAAAGTGCATCTCTATAGTTCCTTTTTCCACATAGTCCTTTATAAAATGATACCTCACATCTATATGCTTAGTCTTTGAATGTTGAACAGGGTTCTGAGTAATTGCAATTGCACTTTCTGAGTCACAATAGATGGGAATCTTGTTAAGCTGATATCCATAGTCCATGAGTTGTGTTCTCATCCACAATGTTTGAGAGCATGAAGCAGCAGCAGCAACATACTCTGCTTCAGCAGTTGAAGTGGACACACAATTCTGCTTCTTTGATGCCCAACTCACTATTTTATCTCCCAAAAAGTGACAAGCACCAGATGTACTCTTTCTGTCCAACCTACTTCCTGCATGATCAGCATCAGTGAAAGCAGTCAATTTGAAATCAATTTCTTTTGGATACCATAAACCTAGATCAGGTGTTCCTTTGAGATATCTTAAAATCCTTTTGACAGCCAACATATGTGATTCTTTTGGGTTAGATTGAAATCTAGCACAGAAACAGGTAGAAAACATGATATCTGGTCTACTTGCAGTCAGATAAAGTAATGATCCAATCATGCCTCTATAGAGTTTGATATCTGCTGAAACACCTTTGAGATCAGCATCTAACTTTATGTTAGTTGCCATGGGTGTTCTCATAGAAGCACAATCAGACATTTTGAACTTTTTCAGAATGTCTCTGACATATTTTCCTTGATTTATAAAAATACCTTTTGGTAATTGTTTGACTTGAAAACCAAGGAAAAAATTCAACTCACCCATCATGCTCATTTCAAATTCAGATGACATGATTTTTGAAAAATTATCACATAATTCTGGACTGGTAGAACCAAATATTATGTCATCAACATAAATCTGAATCAGAATTAAATCATCACCCTGTTTCTTTAAAAACAAAGTTGTGTCAATCTTACCTTTCTTGAACCCTGAACCTAACAAGTGTTTAGTAAGAGTGTCATACCAGGCTCGTGGTGCTTGTTTTAGACCATATAAAGCTTTGTCTAAAATATAAACATGATCAGGGAATTCTGGATCAACAAAACCTTCAGGTTGATGAACATACACCTCTTCATTAAGTTTGCCATTTAGAAAGGCTGATTTGACATCCATCTGATACACCTTGAAGTTTTTGTGTGCAGCATAGGCCAAAAATATTCTGATTGCCTCTATTCTTGCCACTGGTGCAAATGTCTCATCATAATCAATTCCCTCTTGTTGACAGTATCCCTTAGCAACCAATCTTGCCTTGTTTCTGATGACAACACCTGACTCATCCTTTTTGTTTCTGAACACCCATTTAGTTCCAATAATAGATTTACCTTCAGGATTTGGAATGAGTCTCCAAACTTTATTTCTTTCAAATTGAAGCAATTCCTCTTGCATTGCTGAAATCCAGTCTGGATCCTCTAGGGCTTCATTAGCTTTCTTTGGTTCAATCACACTTAAGAAACCAGCAAACATTGCTTCATTTGCTGTAGCTGATCTGGTCTTTACTCCTGCTGATGGATCACCTATTACTTGATGAATAGGATGATTTTTAGTCCATTTATTTGCACTAGGGAGTACATCAATCTCTGAATAATTGTTGTTTGCATCATTCTCATCAATGATTGCTTGTAATTCTGAACTGTCCCCTTGTTCTGATATATGTGTAGGAGTTCCATGTGTGTTTGTATTCTGAGTAATGAAGTCAGACTTCTGAGTAACTTGACCAGAGTTCTGACTACAAGGTTCAGAATTCTGACTACAAGGTTCAGAATTCTGATTACAAGGTTCAGAATTCTGAATACATGGTTCAGAATTCTCACTACTTGTATTTATCAGATTTGGACATTCCTCAGATGGACCTTTATCAGAAATTACAGTTGATTGAACTATTTCTGGAGTCTTATTTTTCATCTCTTTGACCATCTTTGGGTTTTCATATTCTGCATAAGAATCAGACATTAGTTCAATAAAAGCATCCTTAAACAGTAAATTGAGTTCTGAACAAATAGGATTAGAATTTGTATCAGAAGTCATTTTTGTCTTGTTCTGCATGAGTTCTGAACTGTCTTGTTCAGAAGTCTTTATTCTGGCTTCATCAAAAGTTACATTTATGCTCTCCATCATCCTCTTGGTTCTTCTATTGTAGATTCTGAATGCTTTGGAAGTTAAAGAATAACCCACAAAGTATCCTTCATATGCCTTTTTATCGAATTTGGCAAGATTTTCTCTGTCTCTAAGAACATAGCACCTGCAGCCAAAAACATGAAAGAATTTGATTAATGGTTTTCTTTTATTTATCAGTTCATAAGCAGTCTTATTTAATCTCTTATGGATTAAAGTTCTATTCTGTGTAAAACAAGCAGTTGCAATTGCTTCAGCCCATAGGAAGGTAGGAAGATTTGCATAAGCCAGCATTGTTCTCGTAGCTTCAACTAGAGTTCTGTTTTTCCTTTCAACAACACCATTTTGTTGAGGAGTTCTGACAGCAGAAAAATTGTGAGAAATCCCAGAACTTTCTAAAAAATTCTGAAGAGTCTCATTTCTGAACTCTCTTCCATTATCACTTCTGATTTTCTGAACTGGAAGTTGTAAGAGAACTTGAATCCTTTTGATAAAATTTATCAATGTAGTAGCAGCTTCTGACTTAGCTCTTAGGAACTCAACCCATGTGTATCTGGAGAATTCATCAACAATTACAAGCATATATTTCTTTCCTCCCATAGATTGAACTGAAATTGGACCACAAAGATCAGTATGAATCATTTCTAATGGTGCTTTGCAAGATGAGTCCATTTTTAATTTGTGAGAACTCTTTTTCATCTTGCCCATTTCACAAGTTGAGCATAATGATTCTTTTTCAAATTTAAGCTTTGGTAAACCTTTAACCAGATGTTTTGCAACAAGATTATTAAGATCTTTGAAATTTAGATGAGAACATCTTCTGTGCCAAAGCCATCATTCATTTGCAGTTGAATTTGATAAAAGACAAACTGTATTTAATGTTTTCAATTTTGAAAAATTAACTACAAATAAGTCCATATGTCTTTTGGCCCAGAAGACTTTAACATCATTTTCAGTTAAAATCATGCAACTTGTTATTTGAAACTTGATTTGACAAAGACTGTCTAAAAACTGACTTATGCTGAAAAGATTATGCTGTAATCCTTCAACATAGAAAACCTTTTGGATAGTCAGATCCCCTTTAGTTAAATCCCCATAACCTTTGACTTGTCCTTTGCTATTATTTCCAAAGTTTACTTCTCCTCCAGCCTTTTCTGTGAAGTTTGATAGAAAAGACTTCTGACCTGTCATGTGTCTTGAAGCTCCTGAATCTAAAAACCACACATGACAGCCCTGCAAAAGGATCAGTTAGTTTTAGGTACCCATTTTGGAATGGGTCCATCTTTGTTAGCTTTGTCATTGGATTTAACATTATTACCTTTTACTTTCCACTCAAAATCTTTCTTCAAACACCACTTTCCTTGAACTTTTATGAAGTCAGAACATTTTCTGCTTACAAATTGTTTAATTTCTTTTTGAAAGTTGTAACTCTTGATTTTGCAACATTTTCAACTTTCTTTTCTTTTATCTTTTCTTTCTTCTGAGTCTGAGGAACAGAAACTTTCTTCTTTTCTGTATTCTGAGGAACAGAAACATTCTTCTTTTCTGTTTTCTGAATATCTTTTCTTATGAAAGAAACAGATGTTATTGTGATTGGACATTTCTGAGAATATTGAAAAGAATTACTTTTACATTGAACACAACTAAGATTTTTCTTTGCAAGTAACAACAGATCTGTACCATAAGCTTTTTCATTTTTATTGCTGTTTTTCAAAGTACAAGTACATTTATCACAATAAATGTGTGCTTCTGGTACAGTTGCAGGAACCTCTTCATTCATCTCATAAATTCTTTTCACACCATCTTTCCTTTTGCTTTCTTCTTTTTCTGAAAAATTCAACTCCTTTTTGTTAGAAGAATTAGATGATTCACCTTTTTCATATGTACTTGATTCATTAAAGAATTTATCATTTTCTTTTAGAGCATTAATTTTAAAAAGATCATACTCAGTCTTCAGTTTTTCAAGCTCTGTTATTTTCTGAATAAAAATATTATTTTCTTTCAAAGCTTCTTCAAGTTTAATATCCACCTCACAGTAATCATTTTCAAGTTCATCATAAGCTTTCCTTAAGTCCTCAAGTTCTTGACTTACAAGATTAAACCTCTTTTCAAGTTCTAAAAATTCATCTGACTTTGTTTCAGAAAATTCAGTTGAATCAGACTTCTGACTACCTGAGTCAGAGTTCTGATTTACAGACTCAGATGTCTGATCTTTAGACTCAGAGTTCTGACTACAAAGTTCAGAATTCTGACTAGAAGTTTCAGACTTCTGATTAACTGTTTCAGAATTTTTACTTGTGTCAAATATGTTCTCAATGTCATGATATGAAAAACTTGGTTGTTTATTTTTGTAGCTGACATTTAAAGAATCATACTTGAATTTAGTATCATTGTATTTTGGCTTCTCATCTGTTGGTTTAGAAACTTCTTTCTTAACCTTTTCTTCTGAAACAACTGACTTTTCTGTTTTAGACTCAGAAATTTTCTCATCTGACTTTTTAGAGTTTGGTCTTTGCAAATTGTCAGAACTTGTTATAGAATTAGCAGGTCTTATGAAAACTTCAACAATTTCTGGGATTTTTGGCTTAGGAGCTTGAAGTTTTTCATACAAGTTGATTGGAGCTCTTTTTAAAATGACATTTTCTTCCAATCCCAATCCCTTCTTTGGGTTGTAAAATCTTGTATCTTTAACATTGCTTAATAAAAGATTTAATGTTTGCTGAGTCTGACCCCTTTTCAAATTTAGATCTTCCAATTCTTTGATTTTGGTGTATAAATTCTTTCTTTCCTCAAATAACATATCAAATTTTATTTGTAAATCACCTTTTTCATCCTTTATTTTTGAAAACTCAACTTTTAGTTCAGAGATCTTTTTCAATAATTCAGAATTTTCATTTTTAACTTTCTGTTTCTCAGCCTCAGATTCTTCATATTGTTCTTTTATTACTTCTTTTTCAATTCTGAATTTGTTAACCAAATTTCTTTCTCCTTTTATCTGTTTTCTTAGATTAGCAAATTCAGTTTTCATTTCACCAATCTGTTATTAACTCTATTTCAAGTGAAGAATGTACCTCAGCAGATGACTCAGAATCAGCATCTTCAAAATCAGAGTCATCCTCATTCCTCATCTTTGCCATATAGCTTTGCATCTGTGGAAAGTTGATATGATCATCTTCATCAGAAGTGTAGTACAACCAATTCTCCTGTTCAGCCAATAGAGCAATTTTATCATCTCTCTTCTTTGCAAGCTGAGCCTTCTTGGTGTAGTACTCATAGTCTTTCACAATTTTAACTTTACAATCCTTAGCATAGTGGCCAGATTTTCCACACTTGAAACACAGATTCTTTTCTTTTCTCTCTTCCTTCTCTTCTTTGTTTTCTTCACTTCTCTCTACTCTCTTTTCAAACTTATTTGCTTCTCTGTCTTCTTTCTTCTTATAATCTGAACTCCCAACTCTCTTATAATTTCCTTGAAATCTACCCTTCCCATACCTCTTGTTGAAAGTATTTGTCAGCAAAGCTAGCTTCTCAGCCATTATCTTGATATCTTCATCATCTTCTGATCCTTCTTCCTTGTCAGATTCCTCCAGATTAGGTATCTCTGATAGATATGCAGTCTTTTTGGGTGCTTTGATTGCTTTGGACTTTGATAAGAATGCTAACTGATCAGCAACATTTTTCTTCTCTTCCACAACTAACTTGACAGAGTCTTCATGTTGATTAAGAACACATAACAGATCATTTAAATCTTCTTCACACATATCCTTGTTCATTTGCAGACTTATGGCAAATGATGACCATTCTGAATTTAGACTGTTCAGAAATTTGTAATTTATTTCTGACTTCGTTTTCTTCAGTCCATTTCTTCTCAAATCGTTTAGAATAGTACAAAATTTACTGTATGCCTGTGTCAAACTTTCTGACTCTTTTGCTTTGAACCTTTCATAGGCATTTATGCTTTGATTTAACTTTGCCTGAATAGATCTCACAGTTCCTAACATCTGCCTTTCCAATTCGTCCCACATTTCTTTAGCTGATGTTCCACTGTCAATCCTGTTAAGAACCTCATTTAGGACAGCCAAAGTCATCAAAGTAATTGCTCTTTTGTCGATAGCATGCCTATTCTTCTGTTCAGCTGTGTATTGGGAATAATTCTTCTTCACCCTGGTTGCTGGAATTTCTGGAGTTGTCTCTGTAGCAGGGGTTGCGGCAACATCGATGTACACTTCAATTGGACCTTCTCGAATAGAGATCATAAGATTTTCATCAATGTTGACTAGGAATTGGATCATACGAATTTTCCATTGCGGATACTCTTCTGGTATAAGAACAGTCGGTTTGGTTTCAGATCCCATGGCTAGATATTCTTTAGAATACATGATTGTAAGAAAATTCAACAGAAAGACAAATTCGAGTTTCTTGATCGAAATGTAACAGGTAATTCAAGAATTGGCAAGAATTCAAGAACTAGCCCTAGCAGCGGAATCGATTTTTGAATGAGTCAAGAAATCTTCAAGAAATTGATCAATCGATCTTCGCAATCACAATCTTGAATGAATTTGTTTGTTGATTGTATCTGATACCAATTGAAAGTACAGGATCTAATCTTACAATCAATATAGAAAGCAGTAATTGAGAAGTTGTATGATCAAGCCCAATTGTATTCAATGATGAACAGAAATACAGATCTAAGAGAGAGAATCTCAAAGATTACAAAGAATGAATACAAAGATATACTGAAAAACAATCAGTTAGCAACGTAGTGCTAACCACTCTATTTATACTGCAACGGACATGTTAAAGCTACAGTACAAATAAGAAAGACTAATGAGAACATAACACGTGTCCTAATTAGTTTACTAAATACTAAGTAAAGTATGTAGTCATAAGTTCTGAACAGGTTGTTCAGAAATTCTGAACATTCTTCTGATAACGCTTCTCAGAGCTTCTGACTCTTTCTCTCAGAACTCTGACTTCTCTTCTCAGATCTCTGACTCCTCTATTCAGAACATCTGAGTCTTCTTATCAGATCTTCAACACTTGGTTTATTGACAAAACTTCAGATCTAACAAGGTCAAATCTGGGATTCAAAGAAAATTTGATTTGTTATCCAAAGAGAGAAACGTTTTGTCCAACAAAGTTAAAGAACTTGAAGACATTATCTTTAAAGTTGAGGTTTCAAAACAAGCAAGTCCTGACACGATTGTTCAGACTACACTTGTTGGCTTAACTGGTTCTGAATGTTCATTTAAAACGGCTTCAAGTTCAATCAATACTGAGGTTTCTTCAAAGGGATTTGATGAATCAAGGGTCTTTCAAAAGATCAGATTCGTCCTTCCAATCTCTTCCATAATCTTTCTGCTGATAAGTCTGATGCTTCTACTTCAAGGCCTACAGAAAATCCTGTTTTCAAAAGAGTCTAGATGGTTTGGAGAGTAAAAGGTTCAACTCCTGAAAAAGATGCCCCAAAATCATTTGTTCCTCCACCCACCGTGAACAAGAAGAACAACGCTCCAAAAGGTAAGTCTTTTGTTAAACCTAATCTTGTTTATTCTGCAAATCATTTGATTAGGTTATCACAAAAGCAAATATGTTGTTCTTATTGTGGAACTCATGATTTTGTTAAGAAAGAAGATGTTCAGTACTGGTATGGTACTTACAATATTTCTTCAAATCGAACTGCACATAACAAGCCAGGACCCAATTGGCAATGGGTACCAAAATCAACTTAATCTGTTTTGCAGGTTTATCATGTGCGGTGCTGAATGCCTAATTACTACCAAACACATGACTGGGAAACAGAAGAGAATTGTGCAGATTTGAAGAAGAATACCTGTGCTGAAACCATCTGCATAATTTCAGGGGGAGAGATTCTAAACTTTTGATTGTTTGTGCTTATTGATATATCTTTCTACATGTTTATGGTTTCTGAATACTTCAGTTCAGAACCCGCTTTTCAAAGAAATAATGGCTTCTGAATAATTTAGTTCAGAACCCGTACTTCAAAGAATAATTGACTTCTGATCATATCAGATCAGGACTCGTTCTTAATCTCTAATAATAATAATAATAAAAAATTACTTTGACTGTTACATGTGCTAACGTTGTCAAATTAAGATCTTTGCAGATTTTGAGAGGGAGCTCATCCAATTTTAAATCAGTCGATCATAATTTGAGGGGAGCTGATACATTTAATTGTAAGTATATTTTGAACTTAAGCTGAGATTGTTTGAAAGAAGAACGACTTTCAAGCATGAAAAAAAAAATTGTTTTCTTAAATGTTCAAACCACTTCTCTAATTCAAACAGATTTTATAATTTTAGAAGTGTGATTTTAAATGTTTTTCATGATTATCTCAGATTACATCATTATTTCTGACCGTTTGTTTCCAAAGATTAATACTTGTGTATTATCTTGTCTATACTTTCAAGTATTCATACACACCGGTTCGATTTCTTTTTGACTTTGTTATTACCACGTCTCAAAATGAAACAATTTTCGATGGTAATACTCCCGTTTGATTTTCCAATATTGTTGAGCATCATATTCATTTCAGCGTAAGAGCATAACTGTTTCATTCAACGATTGTTTATATTTGTTCATATAAACAACATCCAATTCTTTGATACCCTAAGCGTTCATGATTATATTTCATGTTTGATCTGATTGATACATTGTCAGATTCACAAACAAGTCTTTCAAATTCATTTCATTCATTCAATATTCTTGTTGTGTGAAATCTTCAAAGTTCAAATGCTCAAATATTTCATGATCTTACTAAGGAGCATACATTCTGATGACAATGTAATTCAAAAAGCTGAGATTTATAATTGTTCAAGATAAACTGTTGAGCAACATCATTTTAGGACAACATTTCATGGGAATCAGTGTGAGAGCTTAAAATAACTTCTATGGATCCACGTTAACCAGTGTTTCCTACCCAAGAAGTTATCCTTGAGTGATTGAGGGGTGAGGGGTCGAAATCAAAGAGTGGGGGAGATAACTCATCCGGTTGAGTAATCTCATTGTGTTGAGGTAAAATGAAAATGAGAGTTTGGTTAGAAGTGAGCGAATGAAAAAAAAGAGGGTGTGTGAACAGAGTTAAAAGAATACGAGAACTCGGCACCAGCCACTTTCTGAGCCGGGCAGCCACATTACTGATTGGCTCACATTCTTTGGTGACCATCATTGAAACAGACAACTAGCCCATGCCAACTCTTGCATTAAACCCCACCAGCTACTCATTTCTTTCTCAACAAAGAAATGTTTCAATTTCCTTGGGGACGCAGCGTATAATCTATTTAATCTTCACTCGGAAGGCTTGGTTATTGAAAAAGAAGGAAGTTTGCCCCACCTTCGCACTTCAATCATGCACATTGAGTCCGTGGAAAACTTGTTGCTGTCTCAACAGTTTACACAATTTGAGCCTAACTATTATCAAGCATAAGTTGCTTCAATCATTTCTACACTTGCACGTACACACAAGAAATATGTTTTCTTGTCATAACGTTCATAGAAATTCCTTCGTGTTTTTCGATTATTGAATGGAAGCCCTGGAGGAGTGAACATCAAAAAGCTCCTTTCCAAAGTACATCCGTCGTACTAAGTGGCTTTGTGCAACTTACAGGCATTTTAACTGATTCATCCGTTGTTTCAGGGTTACCACTTTATATTATCTGAATTTGAAAAGATTCGGATAAACATTTTTGGAATTGACGGTTATACAGATCAAAAGGAGGAGATTGTTTCTGGTATTCAAAGACTGCTGAAATTGAACCAGAATTTTGATGATCATGATGCTCACAATCATCAAAAAGGGGGAGAAATATCAAACAGAAGAAAAGAGGAAGATAATCAAATATTTCAATTTCCGAAAATCAAAGTTGATATTTGCCAAAGTCGAAGAAGTTCAAGATCAAGTATTTCCAAGAATGTCTTAAAGCTCAAAGCCCGTTGAAACCTCAAGTCCAGTTCATAATTCGAAGACTGAAGAAATTTTCCAAAAGTCAAAGCTGCAAAGATCGAAGATTCGAAGTTATAAAGAGTTTGGTTTGAAGACCTTGATCAACCTTACACGGATTTGAAGTTCGTGTTTCAAGACTTGTTGACTATTTGTTTCGGAAGAGCCTAATGAAGATTTAAAGCTACCAAACTGGATCTTGAAGATAAAAGCCTATCTGAAGATTCGTCAAAGATTTAAAGTGTTGAAGATCTGAAGATTAAAGAGCTGAAGACTATCGTCATAACTTTTCTAAATCTTAAATCCATAGGGGGAGATTGTTAGTACACAATGTATCCAAGATTTAGGGCTAATTGTAATTAGTCAACAAATGTCAAAGTCAAAATAGCTAGGTTTGGTCAAAGGGTATATAAACCCCATTTGTAGGGTTTGTGAGTGTGAGGTCATTTGAGTATAGCCACCAAAAGTGTGTGTGTGTGGCCTCCAAGAGAAATTGTTCCTAATTCTCATCTTCTACATTTCTCAATCAAATACAAAGGTTTTAATGGTTTAATCTTGTTACCTGATTATTCTCACCTGCACCCCGATCATTCGGTGGTTGCGGTTGAGTTGTATCATCTGGAGTATCATTATCGGAATCCGAAGCAATCGCAAGAGCCCCGGTGACATCAAATATGTCTTCTATCTCTTCTTTGATCTGTACCGTCATTGTCTCTGGCTCTTCCTTAGAGTCAATATAGATGTAATCAACGATCAAAGCATCCACCATCCTTTCATCATCTGTTCTATTGTCAACAACCGGAGGCTTTTCAACCCCAGTTATGACATCAGCTAGAACTACAGTGTCATCAACCTGGACCTTATCAGTTCCTGGTCCACTTGCTCCTGCTGCCCTCTCATCTACTGCCTGATCTAATCCCCCAACGTTTTTAGTAGCAACAGCAGCACTCGATTCTCCAACCCACACACTTGTTGCGACAAAGTGTTATCGCACCATAAAGGTTGCGATAAAAAGTTATTGCAACAAGTAGGTTGCGATAAGGATGAACTTCAGATGGTTGCGATAAGTATGAGTATGAAGAACGTAGTAGGTTGCGATAAATAAGAGCACGAAGAACATGGTAGTTGCGATAACTTTGAACATTAGATATTTTCTAAGTCTTTTTAAGTCCAGAAACTAACTTATGCGCACAAACAAGTTAAAGCCTATGCTATGAGTGTCGCAATACACACAAAATGCTAACCCTATCAAAGATATTAACTAACAAACACCTAAGCATGATTCAAAAGCGGAATATGAAAAATCCCTTAAGGGTTTCGACTAATAAACCCTAAAGTCGACTGGAGCATACGATTTAACGGATGAAAATGAGTAATGATGATGGAATGCGTACCTCGAAGTGAATCAGAAGTGAATGTATGCGATTGGAACACTAAAATCTTAGAAAATATCCAGAATCAAACTCAAATAGTTGAGAGAAAGTCGAGGGTTTTGAAATGAGATAAAGTTTCAAACCGTTCATATATATAATGGTTTTTTTTTGGGAAAGGGGACGGAATCCCGAAAAAAATTTATTCAAAAAACAAAAAAGAAGTACAATTTACGAGGGGCATACCCCAAGTGTTACAAATTGGGCACTAAGAATATGCTTTGGGAAAAGCCAACAAACAAGAACCCTATACTCCATATACAATTGAAATAACCAAAAAGGACCCCTTACTAATAACCCAAAATAATACACACCCTTGGTTTTCACATATCCAGTCCAAACACTGCCAAAAATTAGACCAATCTTGCGGCCCAGTTGAGAATGTACATAAACAGCCCAATCATCCACCTTTAATGTCAATGAGTTAAAGCAACCCATCTTTTTAGTCCAAAATAAAATGATTCCATGTATTCCCGTAACATACAGCCCAACATTCTTAATACCTCCATACAACTTTTTGGCCCAAAGCTTTATTCCACTTTTGAAAGCATATCGCCTCCCAATCCATAAACTGTTGGTCCAAATTTCCCAATTAGCCCATTTGCTTCCATGGATCGTCTTTAAAACATTTAAGGCCCAACCATCATCTTTCCAACTGCTCCTCCTATTCATACTCCATATTCTTCGACTATTAACCCAATTCTGAACCCAGTTCCTACACGAAGACATGGCGATTGAAGATAAATTCACGAAGTGGCATACAAATCTGAAGATTGATAGGAATTTAACATAGAATCTTCCCATTTCTTCTTCCAAATCAGTGATAATCATCCAGTAAACCATGTGGTCCCAATCAAATATTGGATCTGCCACATAAACCCCAATCTCTCTGCCATTACTTCTATACCACCAAAAGACAGATGTACTCGGACCAATTTGGCCCATGGCCATTGGAAGAAGAAGGTTCCTTAAAATGAGGGTAGAACGGTGACAATGGGGCGAAAAATATAGCCCAAGAATGAGGAGAGAAGCAAAATAATGCAAACCCAGGATAGGTTACATTATAGTTAGAATGAAAGGGGTACCTAGAAAAGAACAAAGAGGAACCATGGCAGTGCTCTAAATTTTTTCCAGTTGAAAAAATTGGATATAAGATATGTTAACATCACCCTCTTAACAAGTATAGACTTATCTCTCCACTTTCCCCAAAATTGACATCCAAAACTGTGGGGATCAAACCTCCCTTTATTCCTCCCACAAACAAAGAAATTGAAATTGAATCTGGACATAAAAGAAAATTCCAAAGAGTTGAAAACATAGATCAGATCAGTGATTAATGATCTATGTTTAACTCTACTAAAAAAGCAAGGAATAAGTAATAGCAAAAGAATAGGATCAATGACCAGCCATTCAATTGCACTACTGATAAGAGACCAAACAAAGGAGGTGGGAAGCAAAATCAAATAAGTCCAGAGGAAAATATGGCAATAAGCAAACCACCCCCATATATATAGTGGTTTGAGACAAGGACACGTGGCATCTTGTGATTGGTCCATGGTTTGACCGCCACAATGTCAGGTTATCGCAAGTACAAGTACAAGGTTGCGATAACCCTAGGTTTTATCGCAAGAGACAAGTTGCGACAACAACCTCAGAGTTTAATCGCAACAGGGTGTTGCGACAAACACTGTTCATCTCACTTTATCGCAAGCAAGGGTTGCGATGAAAGGAGTTATCGCAAGCAAATGGTTTCCATAAGATATTTTTTTTCATGTTTAATCGCAACAGAAGGTTGAGATGAAACACTGTTCATCTTGTTATTGCAAGCAGTGGGTTGCGATAAAATGAACACTTGGACATTTTTCAGTAATTTCAAAAATGATTTTATCACATTGGAAGATGTCCAACTTCCAATTGATTAAGCACTCAAGGTTTTAAACACTGTTTTCACTCCCCCTTAAATGATGCAAGGATTTGAAAAATAGTTTTCATCATTTAAGAGTTAGTGTTCAAAACAAATTAGAATACTTACCTTGTGTTCTCCAAAGCAACAGTCACAAGCCATCTAAACTTACAAGGTTTGGCAGTTATGCACACTCCCCCTATTCTTGTGCATATGATATGTACTAAACTCCCCCTAAGACCATGAACACACCTTGTGCAGATACAGATATCATAACAAATCACAGATAAGATATGTAAAAGACAAGAAAAATAACAAATTGAATAAATATTCGTAATACAACTAAGATATGAAAATTTAAATAACATATATTGAGAATAGAATATGATGAAAATTTGAGTGTATCAATCTAGATACAATATCCAGATTGAGATACAAATATTTCCATCTATTATATGATCAATATATGGAAGTTAAACTTTCATGTTCAGCATGCCAAGCTTGGATACTAAAAAATTAAAGCGTTTTTCATCCAAGGCTTTTATGAAAAGATCGGCAAGCTGATACTCAGTTGTGACAAAATATAGTTCAATTGTTCCTTTCTCAACGTGATCTTTTATGAAATGATACCTGATGTCGATATGCTTGGTTTTGGTGTGTTGGACAGGATTAGCAGATATTGCAATTGCGCTTTTACTGTCACAGTAGATGGGGATCTTCTCATATTTAAACTCGTAGTCCATGAGTTGGGTCTTCATCCACAGTACTTGTGAACAACAGCTGACAGATTGCTAGTTATTGAAACAAATGTTGCTGTTATTTAGGTAATTTGACCAGAATATTACTATTTAGGGTTTTGATTTTACTAGACGAGTTATTAATTGCATATCATTTGAGGTATTAATTGCATATCATTTATAGGTTTCATACTTTCATGCACTAAAATATGTTTCTGATGCAGTTTGTACGGTTCTACGTGTAGATCAGGTACCTAATATAAACTTAATCAGTTTAACATTCATATGCATGATTGTTTAGCTTTTTCTGAAATTCTATCCCTCTTTCCTTTTAGTTTAGTGGGGCATATTTTGTCAACTTTTGTTAGGAAAATACTTCTCTGTACATGAACTGTTATTAAGATTCATATGTCTAAAACCATCTTACATAGGAAGTTTCTACAGAGTTGATCATAGAAAATAAGATTTGAGTGTGTTTTGTTTGTATATATAAAGAGAAATCCAACTCTTTGTTATACTGTAATAAAACCAAAACAGGTTTATTGGCCTTAAAAGAAGATTACATATTTCCTTTAACGACAGTAAAAAAGGCGGACCTCAACCTATAGATATGATGTAATTGGAAATGAAATGTTCCAATCTTGTTTCCTTTATTTGGTATGATATATGTTGGCGAACAACTTCTAAAGCTATATTGGTATTGATAAACAGAGTATGCAAATCCTTATTCTGACCCTATATCTTTCCATTAATGCAGCTTCCATTAGTGTTTTTATTTAGGTATTGTTTCTGGTACTGTTGTTTTGGTAGTCTTTCATGATGTCTTTGATTTCAACCAGAAATTCCAAACTGTAAGTAATTTTTCTTTTCCAACAGATGCCTTTGATTTCAACCAGAAATTGTGTGAAATAGAGTATGAGTAAGAAGCCAACCAAAACATTGTTTTTGTTGTATCATGTATGAAGTTATAAATATTTTAAAGTTATTAAACGTAGCATTACATAGGTAATTTTTTTTTTGCAATTACTAAATAAAAGATAAAGTAATTTGTACACCAACAATTTAGAATAGTTGGAGAACATCATTAAATAGGATACATACTCTATCAAGGAATTGGCTTATGTGAAAAGTAGGAATATCAGATTATATTTGGCTTTTTTAAACCTGACCACAGTTTTCTAAAAGTTTGTTTGCTTACCTGCTTACTTAACCAAATTGGGAAACCATATAAATCTCTAGGAACACTTGAAAACCAGGGGATGCATAGCATAGTTTGGTTTAATCTCTGCTATAATTTGAAGCCGTCGACTCTTATAAGAAACTTCTGATAATCCCACATGCATTCATTTGAAGAAAGAGGATTATTGTTGCAAGTTGAAATCATGGCCTTTAATGTAGGACATAGTCTTCTTGATGTGTAGAAAATGGGGACTCACTTTAAATGGTTGTCCTTTAAAATTTTAAAAATGAATGAGCATTTTGCTTGACAGATACCATATAGACAAAACAGATGCATAATCTTCCATTATGTTCTGAATAGGAATTTTGTTTAGCAAAGCTGCAACGTTTGGACTTGGTGCTATACAAACATTTACTAACTAATCTAGTCGAAAATTTTAATGAAATTGTATCATTTTCTGTAATCACTCTCTAGTCATTGCATCATAATTATGGCATACAGAAATATGATCACACATCATAAAATGACATGTTTTTACATAATTTTTTCTCACCTTATGGATGTTTTTGTTTTTCCAATGAAATATTTTTTTTCTCACCTCATGGTTATTGCCTTTGTTATTTTTAACCTTTTCTTTAGGACTTCTCTTTTTAATTGAGGATATGGACAAGTCCTGGATGAACATAGTTCATAAAACAAAGGATTGCAGATATGAAGTAGGCGTGAAAGACGAATTTCTTAATTTTGAAGTAGGCGTGACAAAGAGGAGTCATCCAAAATTCCTTGCCCTTGCAAAACTTGCAACAATTTCCGCCACCATGATAAAACCACTGTATTCTCTCATTTGATGCAAAAGGTGTTGGGAACTGAAGATATGCTAAGTATGGTTAGTACTGCCAGAACAACATTACTACTGCCAGATCAATGTTAGTGCTGCCAGAACAAAGATACTACTGCTAGTTCAAGGTTAGTACTGCTGAGTCATTAATGCTGCAAGAACATGATTAGTACTGCTAGACAAGTTACTACTGCTGGTACATGGTTAATACTGCTGAACAAAGTTAATACTGCTGGAATATCATTAATGCTGCTGATCAAAAGTTAGTACTGCTGATGTCTTACGAAAACTGTTAGTACTGCTTGGGCATATCAAACATTACTACTGCTGGAAGATTATTAGTACTGCTTGAGAAGAATGAAGTTAATACTGCTTGTGATCAGAACATGGAATGCGAGATTGAAGTAGATAAAGATGGATTGATTGAAGATATACTTAAAAGAATATTCTGAAGATCAATCTTATTTTGATAGTTATCTTGTAATTATTCAGTATATATATTTGTTGATAGATAGCTATTAAGACGAAGAGAAAATAATACGATATACAAATACAATTAGAATTCGATTGTGTTGTAGAGAGAATTAACCTCAAGGTTTTAGAACCCTATTTCTAGAGAAGTAGAAGTCGTCTTGATTGAGCTTGTTCATCAAGATTGAGGTTTGGTTGTAATCTTGTGAGTCGAAACAGTGAATACAAACAACTGTGTATTTTCTGATATATTGTTCATTGATTGTGAGAATTAAAGTTCTATTCCGCAGATTCTTTAATTCTGAATTCTAAGTATTAATTATCTTGTTAAGAATCGATCCTGACAAGTGGTATCAGAGCTTGTGTTTCTTAGAATTCGACAATTATTATGGACAATTCTATTGAATCAAACAGTACTTTTGATTGGAGTGATCAAGCAGAAGAGGCAATCCAGAATCATGCACTCATGGCAGAAGTCACAGATCTTCCCACTGAGGTACAATCTAAACTCTGTTCTCAAGCTTGTATAGACACTATTAAAAGGTATAGAGATCACAATCAGGGAATGTGTGATGACCTTAAGAGACTAGAAAAGGATAGAAGAGACTATGTGTTGATTGTTGAGAGGTTTGAAGAACAAATTAAGGCTTTTCAAGCCAATGAACTTCAACACTCATATGATACAAATTACTGGAAGTGGGAAAAGGGTGGTCTGGAGTTCCAACTAAAAGAGTCTAGGGAAGAGTGTGAGAAACTAAAAGGAGAGCTTGAGAAAGTTAAACTTGATGTTGAAAAGTTTTCAAAAGCTTCTAAAGCTATGGACACCATAATAAATGCTCAAGTCCACAGTAAGATGAAAACAGGACTAGGGTACAATGCCACACCCCCACCCTACAACAACACTTACATCCCTCCTAAATCAGAACTGTTAGAAACCATGGATAGTAAGGACTTATCTGAAGGAGCTACTAAAGTAGACCCATTAGATGAAGTTGTTGTTGAAGATAAGACTGAAAAAGAAGAGTCTAAGAAAAAGAACAAGACTGTCAGTGATGAGATCCCATTAGAAAATCACATCAAGACTAATGAGGATGGTGGAAGTCCTTGGGACAAGAACAATGAGATGAAAAGATCTGAAAAAGGAAAGGGAGTTCATTATACACAGACCACTGTTGTGAAATCCAATACCTGTGAACATTGTTCTTGCAAGTCTACTCAAAAGACTAAGCCCCAAAAACATGATAATAAGAGGGGAAATCAAAGAAACTGGAATAATCAGTGGGCACAAAAGCAAGGAGTTGATCTGCAAAGGATTAACAGACCAAAGCCTTGTTTTATCTGTGGCAAATTGAATCATCTTGCCAAACACTGTTATTTTAATCCTGTTAACCAAAGAATGAATTTTCAAAGAAGTTTTCAAAAATCCTCTGGTTATAGGAAACCTGTTAGGAACCATGTGGCTAAGAAACAAACTAAAGCCACAAGCCACATGAAGAAAAAGCCTGAAAAAGAATGTGTCACAATGTGGGTTACTAAAAGTACTGCAGCCTCAGATAATGCTGCTAGCAGTGTTAGTGCTGCTAACTCTGTTAGTGCTGCTAACTCAGTTAGTGCTGCTAACTCAGTTAGTGCTGCTAACTCTGTTAGTGCTGCTAACTCTGTTAGTGCTGCTAACTCAGTTAATGCTGCTAACTCAGTTAGTGCTGCTAACACTGTTAGTACTTCTTCAAAAGTTAATACTGCTAACAGTGTTAGTACTGCTAACTCTGTTAGTGCTTCTTCTAAAGATAGTACTGCTGCTAGCAGTGTTAACTATGTTAGTGCTGCTCATACTGCTTCCAGTGTTAATACTGCTAACTCAGTTAGTGCTGCTAACACTGTTTGTGCTGCTAAACCCATCATTTTGACAAAGTATTCCAGTACTGCAGTTCCTCAGGTTGAAAAGCTCATTCAAACTAAATGTAAGTACTTTGATGAGCAAGGGAGACCCAAGACCACTTTGGCTTGGGTTCCCAATAAAAACTAATTGTTTTATCTAATGTGCAGGGCAATCAACAGCTCAAGGGGAAGAGCATTTGGCATGTTGATAGTGGTTGCTCCAGGCACATGACAGGTAACATGGCCTGCCTCAGGAATTTCAAAAGAATTGATGGAGGACATGTTGCCTTTGGTAATAATCCAGAAGGAGGTAAGATCAGTGGTAAAGGTGATGTGTCAAAAGGTAAGATGACCTTTGAGGATGTGTACTATGTTGAGCAATTAAGATACAACCTGTTAAGTGTATCACAGGTCTGTGATAAGAAGCATAGTATATTATTTACTGATTCTGAATGCATTATTCTTGCTCCTGGATTCAAGGTAGTTGATGAAAACATGATACTATTGAGAACTCCTAGAAAGGATAATGTATATTGTTTAGATTTAGAAAGTGTTTCATCTGATTCATCCCTAAACTGTTTGGTGTCAAAAGCTTCATTGGATGAATCATCACTTTGGCACAGAAGGATGTGTCACATGAACTTTAAAACAATGAATAAACTTGTCAAAAACAATCTTGTTAGAGGTTTACCATCAAAAGTATATTCATGTGATGATCATTGTGTTGCTTGTCTCAAAGGTAAACAACACAAAACTTCTCATAAGTCCAAAGAGATAAACACTATTTCAAATCCTCTTCAATTGTTGCATATGGATCTGTTTGGCCCTACAAATGTGATGAGTATTGGCAAGAAATCATACTGTTTAGTTATTGTTGATGATTACTCTAGATTTACTTGGGTATATTTTCTGAGGTCCAAAGATGAGACAAGTGGACTGATCAAATCTTTTATTCTTAGAATTGAAAACCAATCAAATCAAAAAGTAAAAGTCATTAGATCAGATAATGGGACTGAATTTAAAAACTTTGATCTAAACACCTTTTGTGAGGAAAAAGGCATTGAGAGACAATACAGTGCTCCTAGGACTCCACAACAGAATGGTGTTGCTGAGAGAAGGAATAGGACACTGATTGAGGCTGCTAGATCTTTGTTAGCAGATTCCAAATTACCAACTACTTTCTGGGCAGAAGCAGTTAATACTGCCTGTTATGTTCAAAACAGAGCTTTAGTAATAAAGCCTAAAAACAAGACACCTTATGAGCTTTTTCATAAAAAGAAACCATTTATTGGATTTTTCAAACCATTTGGATGTCCTTGTACAATTCTCAATACCAAATCTCACTTAGGTAAGTTTGATAGCAAAGCAGATGATGGCTTTCTTGTTGGTTACTCATCTCAGAGTAAGGCCTACAGAGTTTTTAATACCTCTTCTAGAATAATTGAAGAAAGTGACAATGTCAAATGCAATGAGAACACACCAAATCCTATTGGTTCAGGTCCTGATTGGCTATTTGATATTGATTCACTCACTAATTCCTTGGGTTTCAGTAGTGATGTAAATGCAGGACAAAGGGATGCACTTCCATCAGATCACAGAATTCAGTCTGTGATATTTCCTCTCCCTACCATTGATCCTGTTGGTTTCTGTGAACAAGAAAAGGCAGCTGAACCAATTCAGATTGAAGAAGAGAGAAGAGCAGAGGAAAATCAGTCTTCAAGTCCAAATTCTAGAGAATCTGAAGTGACTGAAGAAGCTGAAGCAAATCCAGACTTAAATGAGTCAAATCTGGATGTGAACTTACAAAAGGAAGCAGGTCATCCAACAAGAACTCAGAAAAATCATCCTCCTGAGTTGGTAATTGGAGATATTGCATCTCCCATGATGACTAGGAAGCAAAGCAGGCTTCAAGAGCTACAAGAGCAGCAGAATACAGTTAATACTGTCCTTACTTGCTTTCTATCCCAAATTGAGCCCAAAAAGGCTTATGATGCTATGAAAGATCCAAGTTGGATAGAAGCAATGCAAGAGGAGCTGCTACAGTTTAAATTACAGGATGTGTGGGACTTGGTGGACCTTCCAAAAGGTCATAGAGCAATTGGCACCAAGTGGATTTTCAGAAACAAGAAGGATGACAGAGGAATAGTGATCAGAAACAAAGCAAGGCTGGTTGCACAGGGGTATACTCAGGAAGAGGGAATAGACTATGAGGAAGTCTTTGCTCCAGTGGCAAGGATTGAAGCAATTAGGCTATTTCTAGCCTATGCCTCATACATGAAGTTCAAGGTCTACCAAATGGATGTCAAAAGTGCATTTTTGTATGGAAGTATTGATGAAGAAGTATATGTCTGTCAACCCCCTGGATTTGAGAATCCATTGCACCCTGACAGAGTGTACAAGTTGAAGAAGGCACTTTATGGTTTACATCAAGCCCCAAGAGCATGGTATGACACCCTGTCTACCTATCTCTTAGACAATGACTTTGAAAGAGGAGTTATTGACAAGACCTTGTTCATTAAGAGGAGAAAGAGAGGCACACTACTTGTTCAGATCTATGTGGATGACATCATCTTTGGATCTACAAATGATCACATGTGTAAAGAGTTTGAAGAATTAATGCACAAGAGCTTCAAGATGAGTTCCATGGGAGAACTTACTTTCTTTCTTGGGCTTCAGGTGAAACAGAGGAAAGATGGGATTTTCATAAGTCAATCCAAATATGTGAAAGACATCCTGGACAAGTATGGTTTAACAGACTCAAAGCCAGCAAGCACACCAATGGAAACACACAAACAGATCACTGCAGATCTTGAGGGGGAGGATGTGGATGTCCATCATTACAGATCTATGATTGGATCACTCATGTATCTCACAGCCTCTAGACCAGATATTATGTTTCCAGTATGTGTTTGTGCCAGATTTCAGGTTACACCTAAGCAATCACACCTTCATGCAGTCAAAAGAATTTTTAGATACCTAAGAGGGCAACCTAGATTAGGTCTTTGGTATCCTTATGATTCTTCATTTGACTTGCTTGCATACTCAGACAGTGACTTAGGTGGAGCTAACATGGATAGGAAGTCTACTTCAGGTGGATGTCAGTTTTTGGGTACAAGACTAGTATCTTGGCAGTGTAAGAAACAAACCACAGTGTCATTATCTACCACAGAGGCTGAGTATATAGCTGCTGCAAGCTGCTGCTCTCAGGTTCTATGGATTCAGAATCAGATGTTGGACTATGGGGTAACATTCCTTCACACTCCAATCTTCATTGACAACAACAGTGCTATTAGCATTGTTAATAATCCAGTCAAACACTCAAAAACAAAGCATATAGAGATCAGGTATCACTTTATTAGAGATTGCAATGAAAAGAAATTAATTCAAGTTGCTAAAGTTCATACAAATGACCAGTTTGCTGATCTATTCACAAAAGCTTTTGATGTGGGTAGATTCACCTTTTTGGTAACAAGTGTGGGCATGATCAACCTTGAATAAATTCATGATTTTCTGTTTTTATACCTGTATTTCTTCATATATTTGGTGCTACTAACTCTCTTTCTCAGAATCTTCTGTGTACCTCAGATTGACAAGTGCTGAAAAGTGTAAGTGTAGTTACTACTGCCAGTGCAGAGTTACTACTGCCAGTGTTCTAGCCAATAATACTGCTTGGTAGTTAATACTGCTTTGCAGTTAATACTGCTCAGTAGTTAATACTGCTTTACAGTTAATACTGCTCAGTAGTTAATACTGCTTTGCAGTTAATACTGCTCAGTAGTTAATACTGCTTTGCAGTTAATACTGCTCAGTAGTTAATACTGCTAGTGCACAGTTAATACTGCCAATGAGTCGTTAATACTGCTTAAGTAGTTAATACTGCTCCGTTGTTAATACTGCTCAGTAGTTAATACTGCTAGTGCACAGTTAATACTGCCAATGAGTAGTTAATACTGCTTAGCAGTTAATACTGCTTGTGTAGTTAATACTGCTCAGTCGTTAATACTGCTTAAGTAGTTAATACTGCTTTGTGGTTAATACTGCATATGTCGTTAATACTGCTTTTGAAAATCTAGGGCAAATACTGCTATAAATACCCCTGTTTGCCCGCCAAAGTTCATAACGACTCTTCGCATTAACTTCTTCTCTCTCTCGTTCTAACCTCTTCTCCCTAGAATCTCTGTGTTTTCTATACAAATCCTCAGGAAGCACAACGATTATGGAGTTTGTCAACGAGCACAATGAGATTGCGATGCTTCAGAAGCCGAAGCAGGCCGCAGGATTTCACGACATTGTGGATTTTCTCAAGTCCACTCATATTTCTTATGCCCTAACGGTGAATCCGACTATCTACATCGAGCATCAGACGCAATTCTGGGCCAATGCCACCGTGGAATCCGAAGATGGGCAGAAAGTCATCCAAACAAGGGTATGTGACAAACCCTTGAAAGTTTCAGAAGAACTCCTTCGCATCACTCTTCGATTGGATGATGCCTCAGGTATAACTTCTATTTCCAATGAAGAACTATACTCAACTTTACAAAGAATGGGGTATGAGGGTCCCATTGGAGTTTTTAAGTTTTACAAGGCTAAATTTCATACACAATGGCGATTCTTTGTTCATACCTTAATGCATTGCATGTCAAAGAAAACTACTGGATGGAGTGAGTTTAGCAGTACCATTGCTTATGCCCTGGTCTGCTTGGCCACTGCCAGGAAGTTTAATTTTTCACAAATGATTTTCAATGATCTTGTATCAAACCTGGAATCCAAAAAGCGGTTTTATATGTATCCAAGGTTTGTTCAAGAAGTGATAACTAAGGAATTGACGGATATACCTCAATTTGATGAGGTATATGTGCCAAAACCCCCTAAAGGGAAGGTTTTCTCAAATATGAGGAGACTTCCTAGGGACTCGGAAGGAGTTGACACACCATTGTTCTCTACAATGATGGTTGTGTCCCACACAAATGAAGGTATGGCATCAGGGTCAAGGCCCTCATTAGACACACCCACTGATGACCAATCCCAACCTTCCATCACAAAAGACATCCCTCAGTCCATTCTTGAACGACCCACTCCCAAAATAACCAAGAAATTTGAAAGAAGAAAGGTACACAAGGTTCCTTCCCTTGATGTATCTCCTAAGAGCCCGAAGCCTTTAAGCCCTCTAGTGGAGCATTCTCCATTAGAGAATATCGAAAGGGAAACCACAGGGGTGTCTCCCAACCCCAAGAAGGTGCTCACTAAGGAGAAGGTTAAGCATGTGAGTCGCAAGGCTGCCACTACTTCTGCTAGCAAAGAGAAGGCCAGTGGTAAAATAACTAAGCCCTTCCTCACGGCAACTCAGGGTGAGAAATCATCCAGAGGTCCCAGGTGCCAAGAAACCAAGGGGGTAGGTAGTGCTTTTTCTAGGCAAGAGACACCTGCTAAAACTTCCAATGATCCTTTAAGGGAGGTAAAAACTCCTAAACAGGGTGAGGATAGATATACGTACGAGGAATTGATGGAAACTATTGCAAATATCAACATTGAGGTCATGGATCAGAAAAAGGAAATTGATGAATTCAAGAAAGTGGTCCTCTATCAAAACTCACAGCTTGAGAAGCAAAGGAAGATGATCACTAAGTTGATGCACAGAAAGAAGAAAGCTCAGTTTGTCCTTAGGAGAAGAAACCCTACCAATGATGCTTCCAAAAAGGGGGAGTTAGACTCTGATCTAAACATGGAGGATGAAAAAATTGAGGGGGAGTATGAGTATAAGGTTGAGGGGGAGACTGAGGAGGCTGCAGATATTACAAAGGAAGCAGAAACAGAAACAGCAGCAGAAACCGTTACTGCTGCTGATCTTACAAAGGAAGCAGAAACAAAACCAGCAGTAGAAACAGTTACTGCTGCTGAGGTTGCAAAAGAAGTAGAAATGGTTACTGCTGCTGAAAAACAAAAGGCAGCAGAAACTGTTAGTGCTGCTAAGAGCCACAAAGAAGAAACAGCTGAAACCACTCCTGAAGCTGTTAAATCTTTCAAAAGAACAAAGAGGCCAAGAACAAAGTCAATAGCCTCAAAGAAGAAAGATGTAAAGAAGCCAAGGGTGGATCCAACTGTAGAAGAATCCCAGGAGGAAGCAGTGAAAGAGAAATCTGATCCAAAAGTTGCTGAAGAAGAAGTGGCAACTTCATCAGGCCAACCAAGCAATGTACAATCACTGCCAAATGCTCAAAGTGAACCAATATCTTCTATGGCTCCTGAAATCATCTTCTGGGACACATTGAAAGATGGAAGAAAGGAGTTCATCAGAATCAAAAGGGCAGATGGAAAGTTTGAAGTTTGTCCTACTTGGGGAAAACTTATCAGAACATGCTCTAGATCTGACTTGGAAGAGATGTTCAAGGTGGGAATGAGGCTATATGGAAACATGCTGACAGAGCAAGGTATGTCTATCACCAAGATGGTTCTTGAATACTTGTGCTTAATGTTCAAACCAGAAGCAGTTCAGTATTTGATGGCAAGGAATTTTCAAGTCATCGCCAACTGGATGCTCATTGAGAATTGTGGAGTGTATGTCATCTCTCTTGACAATACATTTCATGAATATTATTTGGTGGATGTTGTATACAAGCACAGCATGAAAAAGTTGAATGGAATGCTGCATGCTAAGTTGGTGAGTGACAAAGACTCTAAGATGGCAAGATACCTTGTAAAAAGGATTCTCAATCAAAGTCTGGGATTAGATCCAAATTTATGCGTTGATGATTAGGTTTTGGAAGCATCATCTGAAGAACTTAACTTCTCATCCTGAAAAGTCAAGTTAGGGGGAGATTGTTGGGAACTGAAGATATGCTAAGTATGGTTAGTACTGCCAGAACAACATTACTACTGCCAGATCAATGTTAGTGCTGCCAGAACAAAGATACTACTGCTAGTTCAAGGTTAGTACTGCTGAGTCATTAATGCTGCAAGAACATGATTAGTACTGCTAGACAAGTTACTACTGCTGGTACATGGTTAATACTGCTGAACAAAGTTAATACTGCTGGAATATCATTAATGCTGCTGATCAAAAGTTAGTACTGCTGATGTCTTACGAAAACTGTTAGTACTGCTTGGGCATATCAAACATTACTACTGCTGGAAGATTATTAGTACTGCTTGAGAAGAATGAAGTTAATACTGCTTGTGATCAGAACATGGAATGCGAGATTGAAGTAGATAAAGATGGATTGATTGAAGATATACTTAAAAGAATATTCTGAAGATCAATCTTATTTTGATAGTTATCTTGTAATTATTCAGTATATATATTTGTTGATAGATAGCTATTAAGACGAAGAGAAAATAATACGATATACAAATACAATTAGAATTCGATTGTGTTGTAGAGAGAATTAACCTCAAGGTTTTAGAACCCTATTTCTAGAGAAGTAGAAGTCGTCTTGATTGAGCTTGTTCATCAAGATTGAGGTTTGGTTGTAATCTTGTGAGTCGAAACAGTGAATACAAACAACTGTGTATTTTCTGATATATTGTTCATTGATTGTGAGAATTAAAGTTCTATTCCGCATATTCTTTAATTCTGAATTCTAAGTATTAATTATCTTGTTAAGAATCGATCCTGACAAGAGGGGATTTCTGCTAGTTATGATAGATGGATATATCATGGTGAGTCTTGTGATGTTTCAGATGATGGTGATGATGATATATTTTTCAATGAAACCAATGAGGCTAATGATGATATGAACGATGACGATCTTGATAAGATGTTAAATAACATAGGTCAAAGTACATGGGGTGATAATTGGCATACTAGTGGTAGACCTTCTTCTAGTTCGCTACCAAAGAGGATGCAACACTGATTGGGTAAAACTATGCGGGAAGTTTTCAAGCGAGGAGTTTCTGGTTTTTACTTGGCATTTGTTTTTCTAGCTTTGCAATATTTGTTGATAAGAAACATTTACAAACTATAAATTATATCCAATTGTTTAACTTTGTAGAAAAGAAGCGCTAAAAATAAGAAAAACCGATCAATGAATGAAGTTCCACCCGCTGTTGGCACAGTTTCTATTGCAAGGATAGTTGATAAGGTAAGTAGCTTTTTAGAACTTAAATCTTTCATTTTTATCGCATATTTATCTTATTTGTATTTTGATTTTTATTTGAAAAGGAGGAGAGAAGGAGAACAAATATCTGCAATTGAACAATACAAGATTGGCCATTTTTCAACAAAGAAGAATAAAATGGTCAATGAGAAGGCCGATGAAATTTGGGTACTTTTCACTACTATTTACTTTGCATTTACGTTATATAGAAGGAAATTTCGACTACGATATTTATCTACTGTTATATAAGAATAACTACATTTCTTGAAAAATATTTTTAAGGGGCTGTTATTACATGTTTTGCAAAATATGTTTTGTCGAAGCGGCATAAAACCCTAAATAAATCACATAGAAAATTTTGAATTTAAAAGTTTTGCAGAATTTCTTGAAAATTTTGATACGGAGGTAAACATTCTTTTTGTTTGAATTTGAGCGAAGCTTGATGTTGTATGTTTGCTGTTGGATAACCAAGTTCTTAGTTTGTTGTTCGATAACCAAGTTCTTAGTAAAACCCAAGACGGAATTTAGCTAGAATAGGGAATGTGGGGGTGGGGGTGGGGTTGCGTTTTTCAAGTAAGATAATAATTTATGTTGCGTTAACTATTTAATTGTTGCTTTAATGCTTCCATTATGCAAGAGCTAAGTATCATAACACTTCTGGGAATTCTATGTTATGATTAGATTGCGATAAAACTATAAGTGAAAATCAGGTTCATATATTTGGTTTTAAATAAACAAAAAGTTTATTTGCCCAGGAGATTGTATACCCTTCTCTTCTTTGTGCAAAAGCAGATCCTATCACTCAATTGATAGTTTTAAAACGGCAAACATATAAGTTGATGCTTCTTGTGGGCAGTAAAATATCTAGATAATCTTTTAAACTTTATAGCTGTTAAATCACCTTAGTTAGTAGTGTGTTGCTTATTTCTTTAAGCTATTTAAGAGAGAGAAAGGGGACATTGTTTTGCCTTGTAAATACCCACCATAGTTTAGAAGAAGTTTGTTTAACACGTATTATCTTGTAAATTAAGTTCGTTTATGTGTTAATGCAATTCATAAATATTTATGCAGAATGAATTACTCAATGAGGAAGTTGCTTCTTCTCGTTCACCGGCAGAAATATGCTTGAAAAAATTGCATCGTATTCCGGGACATATAAAGGGACGGACCGCTTCGACAAAACATATTTTAGCCACAGAAAATATACGAATGGAGCTGGAATTGGGAAAAAACAAATCAAATGCTTTAGAGGAAGAAGTTTAGAGAATGAAAGAAGAACAATTGAAAATTCAAGAGGAGCAAGCAAAATTTCAAGAGGAGCAGAACAAAATGAAGGAGAAAATGAACTTCATGATGACACAGTTATCAAAGTTATCGGGATCTCAAAACTAAGAATATCATGTTCTATTTTTGTTAGTCATTAAGTTATTTAGTGACAATAAATTGATATAACTTTGACATGCTTGTTTGGATCAAGAATTGTATTTTTTTAATCAAAAATTATACTTTTTGCAAATGAAATTAATTTTAGATTTCTATATTTACAAATTAGCAGGTTTTAGTTATATTGTAATAGCAATTACGGTACAAATTTATGACAATTTTTTTATTCATTTTTTATAATTAGTGACCACATTTTTTGTGACTAATGAAAGTTAACGGACGTTAACGGAGCCGTTATCTTGACAATTAGTGACGACTTTTATTAAAATAGTGACGAAATTTAGTGACCAATTTAGTCGTCACAAACATAGTGACCACTTTAATTTTGTCACTAATTAGTGACCATTTTTGTTTTTGGTCACTATTGTAAATTAGTGACGGACCTTTAGCGACAAAAAATGACGACCGAAATTTTGGTCACTAAATGACCTTAATGACCAATTTTAGATTAGTGACCAATTTTCTTTTGTCACTAATTACCATTTTTCTTGTAGTGAAAGTTCAAAACTGACACCCACCCGTGAATACTCGGGTTTTTTGGTTTCGGGTTTTTAAATTTTCGGATTTTTTGGTTATCGGTTTTTTCGGGCGCGGATTAAACGGTTCGACTCGGCTTCTCGATTTTCAGGGTGTTTTGAACACCCCACAGTGGGACAGTGGTGAACCACAATCGTGAAAACCCCAACCTCCAAAGGTCGATAAAGATGATGGTTTCCAAGTTTGGTTTTCGAGTCAGGTTCGAAGGTAGACCTTGTTTTTTAGTTCGATTCATAAGGGGATCTAGTTACCAATTAAAGCTTTTGAATTCTTGAGTATGAATTATGGTTTTTTTATTTTTTATTATTTTTATTTAGATGTAGATTTTGGTTTTTAATTTCTTCATTTCTGGGTTTGGCTACCGATTTCATTGTTGTTCTTGATTTGATCAGTATGGTTGTTAGAAATTTTGATTTACAAATTAATGATGTTCTTGATAAGTTTATTTTGAGAAATCGGTTGGATTTGCTCTTGGCATATTATTTTTGTATGTGTGGTTGGATTTGTTTGATTTAGCCTTTTCATAGTGTTTTTTTCTATTTGTGATGGTGGTTGGTTGACGATGGTGATAGTTGGCAATGGTGATCATATTGGCCATTAACGTTCTTGAAGACGTAGGTGAGGATGAAGAAGATGACCAAAAAAAAATTAAAGTGTCCCTCGCGTTAGGGGTATATGATACACTTAAAGGGAAGGATCACTTTGGGCTTTGAAACACGAGAATTGAACTATCAATGTAGTTTAGAAATTATAGAAATAAAATCCAAAAAACAACCTTAGACAAGGGACCAAAAATGTAATTCACCCATTAATTTATTTAATACACAAAAAAAGTCTTAAAAAGTTAATTATATATATATATATAGGGTCATTCAAGGGAGATCCTAGTATTTTGTGGTAACTGTGAGATCTAATCTCAACCACAAATTATACGATAAATTAGGAAATTAATATATTTGGTAATTTTGACTTTAATTTTAAATAAAGGACATTTTAGGAATGTTAGAAAATTTATCTCTCCTCTCTCCTCTACCCTCTTCCCTCTCCCGTAGCATTCCATTGGGTCTAGTCCTACTATTGTTCCTTCACATGAATTCGTGATACCGACTGTGATACGCCGTGATACCGAGTGTGATACTGTTAGGACACAAAATATCCTAATTATATGATAGTTTTGTTAAGGGTTATAATAGTAATATAGGCTTAGGTTATGATTATATGGGCTTGGGCTTAAAGGTGTAATATGTGGGTATATATAGGATATGTGTGTGTAATTAGGGTTAAGGTAGTCATTGCAATGTAGACATCCAAGGTGTAGTGTGTGTATACTAGAGAGAGAACCATTCTCTCTCTAGGTAGTCTCTTCATATGAATAATACACCACATTTCTCTCTATATCTCATCTTGTTACCTATCTATCAAATACTTGGATTGTTGCTTGTTCTAATGGGACAAACAAGTGGTATCAGAGCAAAAATCGAAGAAATCATTCATCGATACGATCATTCTGCAACAATTCAGATTCTACAGCCCAGTTTTTGATGAAACAGTAACATTTTTTTAGAGTTTTCAGATAACAATGATTAACACAATAGAACTTGATTAGAGAAGAGAATTGATACGAGATATGAGTTAGATCAATATTCTCTCTCTAGAGGTCATCTCTCATTTCACACACACACACACACACTCTACGTATGGTATTCTCCTCTAATGTGCTACACTCACAATTCCCTCACAATTACCCTATTTAAACCTTTGACCTTACACATTAGATACCTTGACTTTGACTATTATTGACCCTTTACAATAACTCTAAATCTTGAATACATTTGGTACTAACAATCTTCCCCTATGGATTCAAGATTTAAAAAAAATTATAACGGCGGTCTTCAGCTCTTTAATCTTCAGATCTTCAACACTTTAAACCTTTGACGAATCTTCAGATAAGCTTTATCTTCAAGAATCCACATTTACAGCTTTAATCTTCATTAGGGTCTTCAGAAACAAATAGTCACAAAGTCTTGAAACACGAACTTCAAATTTGTGTAGCGTTGATCAAAATCTTCAAAACAAAATCTTTATATCTTGGAATCACTAATCTTTGCAGCTTTGATCTTTGACAAATTCTTCAGTCTTTGAATTATGAACGGGATTTGAGGTTTAACGGGCTTTGAGCTTTAACAACATTCTTGAATTATCTTTAAGCACGAACTGTCTTTGTATCTTCACACATTTAAACATCTTGAACAAACTGTCTTGAACTTATCTCTCGAAAACACTGTATCTTGAACTTCTTCGACTTTGACAAATATCTCTTTTGAGAGTGATTCAAGTAACAATGATTAACAAGATTAACACATAAACATCAATAGATTAGAGATGAGAAATGTAGAAGATGAAGAATGTAACTCTATTTCTCTCTCATGGAGGCCATCCCTCTAAAACACACACACACACACTATGATTGGTATGTTATTCACAAATGACCTCATCTCACAAACCCTACAATTGGGGTATTTATACCGTTGACCCTCACTATGTATTACCTTTGACTTTGACAATTGTTGACTAATACAAATAAACTAAATCTTGAATACATTTGTGTACTAACAATCTCCTCCTATGGATTCAAGATTTAAAAAATTATGAAGATAGTCTTCAGCTCTTTAATCTTCAGATAGGCTTTATCTTCAAGAATCCACTTTGGCGGCTTTAATCTTCATTTAGGCTCTTTAAAGTCAAATTGTCAACAGTCTTGAAACACGAACTTCAAATCTGTGTAAGGTTGATCAAGGTCTTCAAACAAAATCTTTATATCTTCGAACCACTGATCTTTGCAGCTTTGACATTTGGTAAATTTTTTCAGTCTTTGAACAATGAACAGGCTTTGAGGTTTAACGGGCTTTGAGCTTTAAGACATTCTTGAATATTCTTTAAGCACGAATTGTCTTTGTATCTTCACACATTTGAACAATAATGAATTCTGAAATTTTACCTTTCTTTGACCATACCAGAAACATCTTGACTTGCCTTTCTTTGACTTTGGTTATCTTTGACTTTGACAAATATCTCTTTGACTCTTGGAAATTGAAGTATTCAAACTATCTCCCTCTTTTCTTCTAATATTTCTTCCCCTTTTTGATGATTGTGAGCTTCATGATCATCAAAATTCTTGTTCAATTTCAACATTCTCTTTTAGTACCAAAAACAATCTCCTCCTTTTGATCTGTTTAACCGTCAATTCCAAAAATGTTTATCCGAATCTTTTCAAATTCAGATAATAGAAAAGTGGTAACCCTGAAACAACGGATGAATCAGTTGAAATGCCTTTAAGTTGCACAAAGCCACTTAGTACAACGAATGTTCTTTGGAAATGAGCTTTTTGATGTTCACTCCTCCTGGGCTTCCATTCAATCATCGAAAAGCACTAAGGAATTTCTATGAACGTTATGACAAGAAAACATATTCCTTGTGTGTACGTGCAAGTGTAGAAATGATTGAAGCAACTTATGTTTGATTAATAATTAGGCTCAAATTGTGTAAACTGTTGAGACAGCAACAAGTTTTCCACGGACTCAATGTGCATGATTGAAGTGTGAAGGTGGGGCAAACTTCCTTCTTTTCAATATTCAAACCTTTGGAGTGAAGATTAGATAGATAATACGCTGCATCCCCAAGAAAAATGAAACATTTCTTTGTTGAGAAATAAATGAGTAGCTGGTGGGGTTTAAAATTAAGAGTTGGCATGGGCTAATTGCCTGTTTCAATGATGGTCACCAAAGAATGTGAACCAATCAGTAATGTGGCTGCCCGGCTCAGAAAGTGGTTGGTGCAGAGTACTCTTATTCTTTTAACTCTGTTCTCACACCCTCTTTCTGTTTTTAATCTGCTCACTGCTAACCAAACTCTCTTTTTCATTTTACCTCAGCACAATGAGATTACTCAACTGGATGAGTTATCTCCCCCACTCTTTGATTTCGACCCTTCACCCCTCAATCACTCAAGGATAACTTCTTGGGTAGGAAACACTGGTTAACATGGATCCATAGAAGTTCTGTAATATCTCACACTGATTCCCATGAAATTTTGTCCTAAAAGATGTGTTGTTCAACAGTTTAGCTTGAACAATTATAAATCTCAATATTTTGAATAACATTGTCATCAGAATGTATGTTCCTCAAGAATTATCATGAATATTTGAGCATTTGAACTTTGAAGATTTCTCAAAACAAGGATATTGAATGAATGAAATGAATTCGAAAGACTTGTTTGAGAATCTGACAATGTAACAATCAGATCAAATATGAAATATAATCATGAACGCTTAGGGTATCAAAGAATTGAATTTTGTTTATATGAACAAATATAAACAATCTTTGAATGAAACGTTTAAGTTCTCACGCTGAATGAATTTATGATGCTCAACAAACTTTGAATTACAAACGGGAGTATTACCATCGAAAATTGTTTCATTTTGAGACATGGTAATAACAAAGTCAAAAAGAAAAGTTGAACTGGTGTGTATGAATAATTGAAAGTATAGACAAGATAATACGCAAGTATTACTCTTTGGAAACACACGGTCAGAAACAATGATGTAATCTGATATTATCATGAAAAACATTTAAAAACACACTTCTAAAATTATAAAATCTGTTTGAATTAGAAAAGTGGTTTGAACATTTAAGAACACGTTTTTCATGCTTGAAAGTCGTTCTTCTTTTAAACAATCTCGGATTGAGTTCAGAAGTTACTTACAATGATAAATATTTAAGCTCCCCCTCAAATTATGATCGACTGATTTAAAATCGGATAAGCTCCCCCTCAAAATCTGCAAAGATCTTAATTTGAAAACATTAGCACATGTAACAATCAAAGGCTATTTATTTATTAAAAAAATTATTTATTTAAGATTAAGAATGAGTCCTGATCTGATATGATCAGAAGTCAAACACATTGAAAGATCGGGTTCTAAATTGAAGTGTTTAGAAGCCATAAACATCATTGAAGTGCGGGTTCTGAACTGAATTATAGAAACCATAAACTCATTGAAATCCGGGTTGTAAACTGAAGTGTTTAGAAACCATTAACATGTAGAAAGGTATATCAATAAGCCCAAAATATATCAAGAATAAAGAAATTCTCCCCTGAAATTATGCATATATCTCAGCATAGGTACTCTTCTTCAAATCTGCACAATTCTCTTATGTTTCCCAGTCATGTGTTTGGTATAGTTATGACAATCAGCACCACACATGATAAACCTGCAAAACAGATTAAGTTGATTTTGGAACCCAACGGAACTTGGGTCCTGGCTTGTTATGTGCAGTTCGATTTGAAGAAATATTATAAGTACCATACCAGTACTGAATAGTTTCTTTCTTGACAAAATCATGAGTTCCACAATAAGAACAACAAATTCGCTTTTGTGCTAACCTAATCAAATGATTTGCATAATAGATATGATTAGGTTTCACAAAAGACTTACTTTGAGGAACGTTGTTCTTCTTGTTCACGGTGGGTGGAGGAACAGATGATTTTGGCACATCTCTTTCAGGTGAAGAACTTTTCATTTTCCAGACCATTTTCACTCTTTTGAAAACAATATTTTCTGAAGGCCTTGAAGTAAAAGCATCTGACTTATCAGCAGAAAGATTATAAAAGAGATTAGAAGGATGAATCTGATCTTTTGAAAAACCATTTGATTTGTCAAATCCCTTTGAAGAAACATCAGTATTGATTGAACTTGAAGCCGTTTTAAATGAACATTCAGAACCAGTTGAGCCAACAAGTGGAGTCTGAACAATCGTGTCAGGACTTGCTTGTTTTGAAACCTCAACTTTAAAGATAATGTCTTCAAGTTCTTTAACTTTGTTGGACAAAATGTTTCTCTCTCGAGAAATCAAATCAAACTTCTTTTGTAGATCAGACTTCTAAAATTATAAAATCTGTTTGAATTAGAGAAGTGGTTTGAACATTTAAGAATACATTTTTCATGCTTGAAAGTCGTTCTTCTTTCAAACAATCTCAGTTTAAGATTAGAAGATACTTACAGTCAAATGTTTAAGCTCCCCCTCAAAACATGATAGACTGATTAAAAAGCAGATAAGCTCCCCTCAAAATCTGCAAAGAATCTTAACGAAACAAAATTAATAGATGTAACAATCAAAGTCTAAAACAATGAAGTACGAGTTCTAAACTGATGTGTTTAGAAGTAAAAAACATCATTAAAGAACGAGTCCTGATCTGATATGATCAAAAGTCATAACTTGTAAGCTCGGGTTCTAAACTGAGGTGTTTAGAAACCATTATTGTGTATGCTCCCCCTACAAAGAAGCATAAAAAGATATGTCAATAAGCACAAATATATCAAAAGTTTAGAATCTCCCCCCCTAAAATTATGCAAATAGGTACTCTTCTTCAAATTGCACACTTCTCTTCTGTTTCCAGTCATGTGTTTGGTATAGTTCTGACAATCAGCACCACACATGATAAACCTGCAAAACAGATTAAGTAGATTTTGGTACCCAACGGAACTTGGGTCCTAGCTTGTTATGTGCAGTTCGATTTGAAGAGATATTATAAGTACCATATCAGTACTGAACATTTTCTTTCTTGACAAAGTCATGAGTTCCACAATAAGAACAACAAATTTGCTTTTGTGCCAACCTAATCAAATGATTTGCAGAAAAGATAGGATTAGGTTTACTAAAAGACTTACCTTTAGGAGCATTGTTCTTCTTGTTCACCGCAGGTGGAGGAACACATGATTTTGGTGCATTTCTGTCAGGAGTAGATCCTTTTACCTTCCAAACCATTTTCATTCTTTTGAAAACAATATTTTCTGAAAGTTTTGAAATAGAAGCATCTGACTTATCAGCAGAAAGATTATAAAAGAGATTGGAAGGACAAATCTGATTCTTTGAAAAACCCTTTGATCTGTCAAATCCTTTTGAAGAAACATCATTATTAATTGAACTTGAAGTCGTTTTAAACGAACATTCAGAATCAGTTGAGTCCACAAGTGGAGTCTGAACAATCGAGTCAGGACTTGCTTGTTTGGAAACCTCAACCTTAAAAATGATGTCTTCAAGTTCTTTAACTTTATGGACCAATACATTTCTCTCTTTGGATAACAAATCAAATTTCCTTTGAATCCCAGATTTAACCTTCTTCTCTATCATAATTTCAGTAGATAAACCAGATAAATTCTTTGTGAACTTCTTGATTTCATTCTGAAAAATCTTTCTTTCATGTGCATAAACATCTTTCACACTCTTTGCTTGAAAATCTTCAATTTTCTTATTTTCAGATTCTTTTCTTTCGATGTCTAATTCTTTTTCCAAATTAGATATTTTCAGTGAAGCTTAGCACTTTTTGATTCAAAAACTTTTCTTTCAATTTCAAACTCAGACATCTTTTTCTCAAGTTTTTCCTTTTCTAAAAATAAAACTTTTTCAAAACAGACTCTTGTTTTGAAATTTTTATGCATCTAAGCTCAATAGCTTTCTTTTCATCAAAACACTTCTTTGAAAATTCAGAAAATTTCTTTTCGGACTTTTCTCTCTCATTGTTTAAAAGAACAGTTAACATGACTTCCTTTTCTATCTCAAAAGAAATTTTGTCATCATTTCTGATGTCTTCAATTTGACTTTCGAGTTCTACGAGCTTCTGTTCAAGTACTAAAGGAGGATAATAAATTTTTCCTTCAAAAACGAGGTTTTCACTCTCATTTGGTTGCTCTACCGCATAGCTCTGGAAATAGTCATTAGACAAGGTTTGCTTCCAATTCCAAACCAAAGCCTTCCTAATTTCCCATTCGTAGACAAAAAGAAGTTGCATTTTAACAATGGTTTTTCGCTTAACTTCTTCCTCAGCCTCATGGTCTTTTTGATTAAGCCATTTTATTTGATATTTAGGATCCCAAGATGGAAGATCAAGCCATTCAAATTTGTAAAGAGTTGGAGACTTGGTTAAAGTAGTCTTCAAATACTGGGGATTGCCATAACCCAAGCCCTATTTGTCATTATTGTATCTAAAGTTTTTCGACTTGTTGAGATGAATCGTCTGTTCAGTCTGACCAATTTTATACAACTTTTCCTCCAGACTATTTGTTTTCTCGGTTAATTCGGAGTTTCTATCTTTGTAAGCATGTAACAGCTTTTCAAACTCATCTTTCTTTGTTTCTGAACTTTCAAGTTTTTCTGATAATTCAGTCATCCTCCTTCGAAAATAAGCTTGACTCTCGTCAAATTCGGCTTTGCTCTTTTTCAAACTTTCACTTAACTCGTTATGTTCTTTTATTCTTTGCTTTTGAAAATCTATTTTTTGATGAGTTTTTCTTAGTTTTTCAGTTAAATCATCTGCTTTGATGGTTAGTAAGTTCTGTTGAATCATAAATTCATTGATAGTAAAGAATTCAGAATCTTGTGATTCAACTTTTGCTTCAGGAGCTGACACCTTGTCCTTGAGAATAGCATTTTCCTCTTTTAGAGACATTGTTACCTGAAAAATTAAAAATGACGGATCGTTAACAGATACTTCGTTAGAAGTAGAATTTGTGCGCTTGAAAATCAGATAAAAGCGATTAAAGTCAGAAAAAATTTCAAAAATAAAATTTGTAAAACAAATTGTAAATTTGTCTTCCAAAAATTAATTTTGAAAAATTAATGCGGAAAACTGGACTTTAAATCGGTAAACTTGCAAAACACGAGAAAAATATATCAGTTACGATTAAATGCAGGCAAAAACTGATAAATCGACGAAAAAATGAAAATTAACGAAGATTAAAGACTAAAAATGACAACTTACGAAACTAAAACGAAAAACAAGGACTAAAAATGTAAAATACTAAAACTTAACAAAGACAAGGACTAAAAGTGACAAATTCCTAAAGTTAAAACTAAAAGGACTCAGCTTGATACAAAAAGAAACTTAAAACTCAAGGGACTAATAATGAAAAAATCTAAAACTTAAACTCCAGGGACTCAAAACTGCTAAAATTTAAAACCTATACTACAGGGACTGAAAAAGACACAACCTAAATTCTAACTATAGGGACTCAAAGTGACAAACTCTAAACTATTTAAGTGAACTAACGGAAACAGGACCAAAAATGTAATGAAACTAACGAAGTACTAACAGACTCAGTTAGTACTGTTCACCATCTTCAACATACAAACACGATCTGAGTATTTCAAGCTTCGATACCTTCTTCAATACACGATAAAATTGGTTTAAGTTCATAAATGATCTTTGATCATTCATCAATCGAATCCAACGCAAAATTCATGATCATGCAACGAGAATAAGTCGTTTTCACGGCTTGAAGATGTTTCCGATAAACACTTCGATTTTCCGGTGAGGGAAGACTTTCATACGATAAAATTGATCTCAGAATCGTTTTTATCGCACATACAATGCGCGATAAGATTGAACAGCTTGATATGAGACAAAATTGATTTTTATCGCACTAAACCCTTGCGACAACAATAAACTTGCGACAAGATTGAATTTTCTGGCGAAGGATGCAGTTTCCGGCAATGACGTTTTTCCGGCGAGCGATGTTTCATGCGATAACTTTGTTCACACCTAAGTTTTTTATCTCGTCTTTATCGCACATAAAACTTTCGAGGAAAACGAACGTGCGATAATCATGAATCTGTGATAACTTTGAAGAACTCGCGATAAACTTGATTTTTCGGCGAGATTTCCGTTTTTCCGATCTGTCAAGAACTACCAACTCAAACTCGTCGATTTCTTGTCGTTTTTCACGTCTAACACCTGCAATATGATTATAAACACAAGATAATCAGATTTATGGAAGAAAAACGAACGAAATCACACTAAATTGGTAGATCGATCAACAAAATCTCAACAACTTCGATAACTTTCTGTCGAACTCAGATTTGACAAACTCTTCTGTTTGGTGCCCAACTTCGAACTTAATGGTTGTATTCTGTTCTAAATCTACAATAAATTTGATATGTGAACACCAAAACAATCAAAACACATTCAATTGTTAATACTAATCACCACCTAATGTAACTCTTCGAAGAACACAAACAAGAGGTTACTGTTCATATAAAAAAAACTTTAAAAACACAATTTGATGCTTAAAATCAATTCTGAATGTTTGAGAATGGTTCAAAACACAATTGAAACAAATTTGTAAAACCAAAATCAATCTAAAGCTCAAACAATTTCCCAATTTTTGAAAATTTTCAATAAAATCTTAAAAACTCTTCAATTTCACCAAAATTGATAATTTATTTTGAATTGATGCACAAATTCAGATCTGCTAGGCTCTGATACCAATTGAGAGTTTTCAGATAACAATGATTAACACAATAGAACTTGAATAGAGAAGAGAATTAATACAAGATATGAGTTAGATCACTATTCTCTCTCTAGAGGTCATCTCTCATTTCACACACACACATTCTACGTATAATATTCTGCTCTAATGTGCTACACTCACAATTCCCTCACAATTACCCTATTTAAACCTTTGACCTTACACATTAGATACCTTGACTTTGACTATTGTTGACCCTTTACAATAACTCTAAATCTTGAATACATTTGGTACTAACAATTTTTGATGAAACAGTAAGTTTTTTTGATGATTTTGTGCGTATAACTGTGTTTGGATAAGTGTTGAATGCTTAGGATTGATCGAAAAATATTTCTGAACATCATACGATCATCAATCCATCTTAGTTTGATCATTTTGGACGTTTTTGAGTTTTTAGTTCGGACTGAGTTCATATGTTCAAAGTTATCGCACAAGGCATGTTCATACTTATCGCACAAGATTATGTTCATCTTTATCGCGCCTCAAAGATATTCAAGTTTATCGCACATGTGGTGTGCGATAAATCTGAGAGAACAGTGTTTTTATCGCATATGTGGTGTGCGATAAAATAAAGTGAACAGTGTTTTATCGCGCAAGTATCATGCGATAAAAGTGAACAGTACTTTATCGCTCAAAGTGGCGTGTGATAAAACGGTTTATCACACAAATGACATGCGATAAAAGAGTTATCGGGGAAGAAGCGTGCGATAAAAGGGGTTATCGCACGAGTATTATGCGATAAAAATAGTTATCGCGCGATAAAATCTGTTTCTCGCCCAAGTTATCGCCCATTCAAGAGGGGGGCATTGTTCATGGATTTTAGCATAAAGCGTGTGTGACATCATTCTCATATTTGGTTTGTCACATACCTATAGCAACTGTCAAAGCTTAAAAGAGCTCAAGTTTGTCAAGATTTTCAGAAGGTGGGTGTTGGAATTCAATCTTTGATTGGATTGGATTAGACGTTTGAGCATTTGCAATCATTATTATGGAGTTTTGTTGACGATGCTAGACCTTTGAGTGCTCTTAATCATTCTTCTGACCTGGTCAATCAGAATCGTGAGTGCTTGCGATCATTGTTCTGGTGCTTTGGTTGTGATTCAGACTTTTGAGTGCTTATAATCATTCAACTATTTGAAGTAGTTAGTGCTCTAATTGAGTGAGCCGTGGATCATAAATGATGAGCATAGCTTAATTTAGCTGATCGTCTGACATGCTTTCCGTATCTAAGGTCAGAGGAATAATGCTAATCTATGTGCCAAGGAAGGTAGGCCTTTAAGGAAAGTAATTCATCCCAAGAAGGCAACTAGCTGCTTAGCCAACGACGATGAAGGTTAGTAACTCTCCTTAAGGTCGATGCTAAAGAGCGTACTTAACACCAACCCCGGGCAAGCACCCAGGAAGGAAGACTAGTTGTCCCCTATTGAGTTGTAGCACTTACTTACTATAGAAATGACATAGGCTAAAAGAGAAAAAGAATACATACGACTAAAAGAGAGAACAACAACGGACTAACTCGAATCTCGTAGATGACGATGAAGCAGGACAATCTCGTTTTTTCAATCTTTTTCTTCCTATTCTAAGATAGCTTTCAACTGAGTGGCTACCCTTTTTGTCAGATACGGGTCAATAGCCCCGTTCAGACAACTAGGGTCCCCTTATATCCTCCAGCAATCCACGGAGGCAATCATCCGGCTCATGAGGCAGATGAGTTGAAACTGGCTAACATAGGGCAAGGGTCCTTATGGGAAAGTATAAATAGAAGAAATCCTCTACTTTAGTAGAAATCTTTTGTTCTAGAATCACAGACATTGGCTAATGATACCACTGACTTTCTGGTTATGTCATACTCTATTCTATCTACTCTTACAGACCTTCCCTTCGAGCAGACTATGAAGAAGCCCATGTAGCAGTAGCAGCTACGACTTCTTCCTTCTGGGCTTACTAGCTCAACATGCGCAACGGGTACCAATGCTAGGTTAGAATCCGATATGAAATTACTCATTTCAATTACTGTTTTCACTCCAAAAGAAAGAGAAAGACTCGGGGAAGGGCAGACTGGCGGGAAGGGTGGTACTAAATTGAATTGAGTCCTGATATCCTTCGAAAGTACCTTTTGATAACCTTTTCTCATGCAGAACAGAGAAAGGTTAGTCAGACTGGGGGCGGAAAAAGATTGAAGATTGAAGTTCTGGATTTTCATCATTCAGTGTTCTGAAGTATTTTGGAGATGAGTATTTTTCTACAGCTGATGAACAATGTTACTTGTTTGGTTCTTCTAATCCCTACCTTGTAGTGTGTGCTTCATTATGTTTCCTCCTTCGAGCAAATCCGAATCAAGCTCTTAAGCCGAATTCCCATTCAACTTGCGGTTTATCGACGAATTTGGTTTTATAAACTGAGATTGCACTTGGTTTGTCACGCAACAACTCGCTCATTATCTTTATTGTGAGCTTATCGGTACGAGATAGAGTTTCAACATTTTAAAGATGTTTTTCGTGCACTCGGTCGAGGTTATGGCACACATCGAATCCGGTTTTTCAGAGTTGAAATATAAAGAGTAAGAGCTTATTTCAAGGGGAGCCTAGACTACATTTGAAGAATTGCATCGCTATGGTTTTCTAAAGAAATCAATGGGGAGAGGAACTGAAGATTTGAAGATCTTTCGAGAAGGGTGATTCCTTTACAAAAACTATAGGGGGAGAATGTTAGGACACAAAATGTCCTAATTATATGATAGTTTTGTAAAGGGTTATAATAGTAATATGGGCTTGGGTTATGATTATATGGGCTTGGGCTTAAAGGTGTAATAGGTGGGTATATATAGGATATATGTGTGTAATTAGGGATAAGGTAATCATTGCAATGTAGACATCCAAGGTGTAGTGTGTGTAAACTAGAGAGAGAACCATTTTGTCTCTAGGTAGTCTCTTCATATGAATAATACACCACATTTCTCTCTATATCTCATCTTTTTACCTATCTATCAAATACTTGGATTGTTGCTTGTTCTAATGGGACTAACAGATACGCCGTGAAGCAACGAGATGACGAAGATTGGTAGATCTGAACCAGAAGCAACGAGATGATGAAGATTGATGGCATCTAGTAGACCAATTTTGTTGTTTGAAGGTTCATCTGGTTTTGGGATGCAAACGGAGGCTAACATCATTATTTTTATTCACTCTTTCTGGAGTTAAACCATTGAACACGATGACCTGATCATCGTTGAATATAGTCATGGGTCTTGATTGATGATCTTGCTGCTTCTGTACAGCGACGGTGGCTTGTTGTTGGACTGCGACGCGTGAAGTTTACCCCCATCGGGACAGATTCATGGTTGGTGGTTGATGATGTTGCCCTCTTACCTAAAACAAATGAACCCAGAAAACACAATCAAGAAAACAATGACAGGTGAATAGAAAACAACAAAAACTTCATTTAATGATCCAAAATGGCTACTTCAACGGCGGAGGTTGTTGCTCTAACAGTTGCAACAATGGCGATACTTTATTTCAAGATTTGTATCGAAGAAGAAAAAGAGGAGTACCGGCGGCTGGAACAAATTTAGGGTTTTAATTATTAATTGCTAAAAAATACAAATTATCAATTTACCCTTTATTTTATTTTTGTAAATACATTAATTATCTAAAATGATTGGCTCATATTGGATCTCATAGTTATCACAAACTGTACAGTTTTCATTTGATTAGGCCCATATATATATATATATATACCCATGAAAAGGTGGAAACCCTTGCAACCTTCATCATCACGGTCCGTTTTGTGATTGGGAATTTTTAAATTTGTTTATAATCGTATGAAGGGTAATTATGTCAAAATATAATTAATTTAATTTTATTGATTTTTTTATTATTGATACGGATTACTCCAATCCCGATTTTTGTGGGATTGAATTATAATGATAATAGAAGTTTTCTTGGGTAGTTATTTGTTGCCAAAATTCTTATGGTCTTCTTCATCTGGGTCTTCATCAAGAAAAAGCATCTGGTTAAGAAGGCATGTACAGACATAAATACCATAAATGGAACACTTTCCTCATGAGTGTCAACAAAACATGAAGAAATGGTTGACGTGAATTTGAAGTCTTCAAGCATGACTTCTCCCAGCGTGAATCTGGATCTGATGGTTGTGCATGCTGATATGATGTCTATTACCGTTGCTGCTACTGCTTTAACTCGACTTCTCCCAGCCTGAATGAGGTGTGTGCTAAATGACGAGTATTGGTTGTAGCTTGTGATTCCGTTTTGTCAGTTGTCTCTAACCAAACCAAACATACGTATGTCATCTTGTTCAAACCAGACTATGAAGACGATGGCCGTAGAAGCGATGAAGATGATGGCCGGAGAAGACGATGAATCCGATGAAGACAATGAAGAAGATGATGAATCCGATGAAGGCGATGAAGAAGACGATGAATCTGATGGTCGGAGAAGATGATGAATCTGATAAAGAAGACGATGAATCCGATGAAGACGATGAATCTGATGCATGAAGACGACGATGAATACGATGGCCGGAGAAGATGATGAATTCGATGAAGAAGACGATGAATCCGATAGTCGGAGAAGATGATGAATTCGATGAAGACGACGATGAATCCGATGAATCTGATGGCCGAAGAAGACGATGAAGTCGATCGACCGGAAACTGAATCAATATGAAGGGTCCCGTTCTTCCTATTTTACCCTTTAGCCGTAAACAACTCATCAAAAAACAAATTATTAATACATTTATAATTATTAATGTAGTTTTTTTCATCTTGACCGTACATTTTCAAATCAAAGGCTAAGACGTGGGTTGCAAGGGTTGCCACCTTTTTATGGGTTGCAAATTAAATGACATATATATATATATATATATATATATATATATATATATATATATATATAGAGAGAGAGAGAGAGAGAGAGAGAGGGGAAGGTTCACGTGAAGAGCGTACCAAAACGTGAGAAGCGTGAGGAGCATTCTCAGCCACTAATTAAGGATTGCTTAAACACCCGCGACTTTTCCTCCCATGTTCGACCATATTTGATTTCTAATTTGAAACTTACACTTTTAACTCCTATAATTAGTTACTAATTTTACTTTATACCTTTTACTTTTTTAATTTTACACCTTCATCATATTAACACATATAATCGTTTATTAACTAAAATACGTTAAAAAATACGTTTTAATTTTAACAAGTTACACCATTGTAATCGTCTCTTCGATACATTCGAAATGAACCTAATATTGAATATTTTTTGATTTAATTATTTATTATATATCATATATACTACATAAAAATATTTGCATTATTTAATTTCTTCGCTCTAATCATCCATCCATATAATCAAATTTGGTGTTGATCGAAATTATTTCGCATTTACGCAATTAACAACTTTAAAATAGTTTGCTAAAAATTATCTTTTTATTTACAATTTCTTAGATTTTTTTTAACTATTTAAAATCGTCATTTTATATAAATTTTGATTGATATTTAGTTGACAAGAGGTGGGTTCATATGAGAACGCTAACTATTTAAGAAAAAACAAGAAAACAACCGCTATGTATAAAATCATATATGATTCATGTACAAAATCATATATGATTACGCGACTTTTCCCTCCACTTTAAGTCGCAACCAAAGTCGCGACTTAAAACAAAATCATATATGATTAATAACTAAGTGATATCAGATTGTAAAACAATGTCATATATGATCACATATGATTTACAAAAACAAAATCACATATGATTTATAACTAAGTGATATCATATTGTAAAACAAGATATGATCACACATGATTTACTAAAACAAAATCACATATGATTAATAACTAAGTGATATCAGATTGTAAAACAAGATCATCTATGATCACATATGATTTACTAAAACAAAATCACATATGATTAATAACTAGTGATATCAGATAACAGTCTTATAGATCACATATGATTTACCAGCTAAAATAACATCACATATGATTAATAACTAAGTGATATCAGAATGTAAAACAAGATCATATATGATTAATAACTTGTGATATCAGATAACAGTCTTATAGATCACATATGATTTACTATTTTTTCCTAATCATATATGATTTGATAGGTGTTCCTAACAAAAATCTCATCAAAACTATAAGGGTATGAATTGTAAATATTAAAAATACTTTTTATGTAGTATATATGATATATATTAAAATAAATAAATCAAAAAATATTCAATATTGAGCTCATTTCGAACGTATCGAAGAGACGAGTACAATGGTGTAACTTGTTAAAATTAAAACGTATTTTTTTAACGTATTTTAGTTAATAAACGATTATATGTGTTAAATGTAAAATTAAAATTAGGAAAGTAAAAGGTATAAAGTAAAGTTAGTAAATAAGTATAGGGGTTGAAAGTATAAATTTCAAATTATAAATCAATATTGAACGGAAATGTGGCGTGAAGTGTGGCGCAAGTGGTGGAAAACTATTAGTGGTTGAGAATGCTCCTCGCGTTCTCTTAAATAGGTAAACTCCTCGTTTGAACACACCTCTATATATATATATAGGGAGAGGTTCAAATGAGAAGTGCTAAATATTTGAGAAATAAAGAAGTGATCTTAGTCATTCATTCGATCAAGATCGGCGGCTTTGACCGAGAAGCAGTGGATAATTCTTCGCGTGGTCTGCACAAGATAGAGGGGTAGTTTCGTAAAAAATACGTGGGACGAGTTCATATATGAATCTATGTGATTCATATATGAACCTTTGTAATTCACATATAAACTTTTTTTAACTAATTCATATATGAACCTTTGTGATTCATATATGAATCAGTTAATTTGTTCATATGAGAATTAGTTAAAAAAAATTCATATATGAATCACAAAGGTTCATATATGAACACAAATGTTCATATATGAATCAGTTAATTGGTTCAACTGATTCATATATGAACCTACAGTTAATTAGTTTCATATATGAAACACAAAGTTTCATATATGAAACACAAAGTTTCATATATGAATCACAAGATTCATATTTGAATTAGTTATAAAGAGTTCATATGTGAATTACAAAGGTTCATATATGAACGTATAGTTCATATGCGAATCACACAGATTCATATATGAACTCGTCCCGTGTTTTTTGTAAAAGTTACGAAATTGTCCTTCTATTTTTGGAACAACCGCAACTTTTGATCAGTCAAAGCCGCAACTTTTGACCAATTATAATCGATCTTGACCGAATAAATGACCAAGATTACTTCTCTACTTCTCAAATATTTAGCACTTCTTATTTGAACCTAACGCTATATATATATATATATATATATATTTATATATAGGAACCTTCTTTTGAAAACCTATAAATTTATGATAAATTTGAGAACTAGTGTTATGTGCTATTTCGTATAATCTTTTTGCATCTAAGACTAGGATTTAGAATATTAATCAACACATATTTGTTTTACAATGTGTTTGCATCACATGTACTCGGTTCACAATGTGCACATTTTTTACGTGTTTGTGGAACAAAAGGTACACATAAATTGTTTCACATTGTGAAACAAATATATATCAAACAATCAAATTGTGAAACAAATATATGTTAATCAATACACCAAACACTACCCTTCTGGAAAACTATATCCGAAAACCCCTTATCCGGAACTATCCGAGAAACTTTCCCGAAAACAAATACCAGGAATCCGGAAATATCTTATCCGGAAACATGGTCCGGACAATCTATCCGGAAACCCATCCAGAAAACCATCCAGAAAACGTATCTGGGAAGCATTATTCGGAAAACGTATCCGGGAAACATGAAATCCGATAAAATTTAATCCATCCGGAAAACTAATGACTCCGGACATATCAACTCAAACCCATAATCAATCGAACATAAATAAGAATCAAAATCAATCAATTTTAAACCGATAGAAATCTAGTACTAACTGCTAGAACCTAGAAACACAAAGTGAAAAGAACTTTTACCTCAAATTGACTCAATCGAACTTTATCTCGGCCCTAATCGATCACAACCTTTGTTCTCTCTTCGGCACACACACACATACCAAAAGAAGAAACCGACTTATGAAAAAATATCATAAAGAGGTGGTATATATAAGAGTCCCAAATTGCAATTAAGGACTCTAACTTACCAATTTGACAAAACACTCCTACACTTAAAAACTAAGCCAAAACACCCTAAACTAATAACTGAAAATTTAATAAATTATAATGGAACTGAAAATTTAATAAATTATAATGGAACCGAAAATTAACTAACAAACTTACCGGAGATATTACAACTACATCGGGACCAGTAGCGCCGCTCGTGGGCGTGCCCTTAAATTCTCGCTTTCTACACCACTTGCATTTCTTCCCTTCTTCTCTTTCTCGAGTCCACACATACCTTCACACTGAAAATACTAGCAAAACGTGAATATACGTGTGACAAAGTACTAGGAATTAAAAAGAGAAAAACCAAACAAAACGTAAGAAAAGTGCATGAGACACGCTAGAACCTGACACAAAACAATGCAATCTATGTTATAAAATGAGAACAAAACGTGTGAAACAAAATACCCACAAGCTAAACCTTACTTGTCCCCAATCTAGACTAATTTATTATAAGGAATGGCAAAAGGGGATAAGAAAAGGGAAAAAAAACAAAAAAACAACGACCTCCACGGTCATCTGAATGAGTTAATACACGACCTCACTAAACATAACCCAATGATTCGACTTCCCCTTGTAAAAATGCGACTCTTTATCACGTGGTCGGGTTAGAAATAGCAAAAGAAACATAAACGAGAATTTTGTTAAACACCTAAATGTACACCTCGATGGGAGGTAACACAAGAAGAAAGAAAACGGTATTGATTATGAATGTGTCAGTCCACTACGGCCCAAATTCTCACAAGGTGTGATCCATTAAAATAGTCATGAGTCTAATGTAGGGGGATTACGATAAGAAAGTTAATCCTAGAGGTAACGTGTAGCAATATACAAGCTGGTGTGTGCAAGTGACTAACTAAAGTAAAACAATGTTTCTAAAAAAATCTTTGCTGACATGGTTATGTGTCGCAAAACACACTAGTGCACCTAACTGTTGGATCATGCTAAGTGATCGGTGGTTACTAAGAGCTCTAATGCCGTGGAGATATGCCAAAAATCTTTTTGGAATTTTTTAGGGAGGGGGGGGGGGGGGATATAGAAACACAAAGAAAAACTAGACTAAGCAAAAAGAACTAAAAGAAAGGAAGAGAATGCCCACTCACAAGCAAAAAAGAGCATTGTTCTCAATGCGCGGGATAGAATGCATACATGAAATGCAACTAACTAAATGCACCGCCGTATATTCAAAAAGGAAACTAAAAAGAAGTAAGGAAAAAGAAAACACTCACCCACAAGCTATGCTTGGATAAGGGTGTTGGGGAAAGAAAAACAATGCCTAAAACTCGCGGTCTGGGAAGTGACCCGCACAGGCGAAGTATTTGTAGATATCCCTAACCAATAGTCGTACTTGACGAGTGTCGATAGCCACTAGATCTAACTGCACGCTCAAAGCATCGATTTGAGATTGTAGGCTAGGGGAATGTGGTTACTGATCATCTGTCTACCTCTCGGATTGTGGCGTAGGAAAACCCATTAGTGTCGATGGTCTAATGGTATTAATAGATCTCTACAAGCATTAATTTAATTGTGTTTAAATCTTTTTAAAAGTATTATTATTTATCACCCAATTTCCTTTCAAAACATGCCTAAAATGGTTATCTATCGGACTTTGACCATTTATTTTATTAGGATCGACCAAGTCCTGTACAACTGTTTTATTATAACAATCATAAGATTAATACAAAAACTAATTACAATTACACAATCCATCTAGATAAGATATGAACTTAACAACTATCATTCAATTTTATTGAATTATGGTTATTAAAAAATAGTTTATATATTAAAGAAGCATTTGTTGACCTCGTGTATAGAAGACTTGGTCTTCTAGAACATTATTTTCTTAATCGATTCCATCTTAAACAAAACGAAATTAAACATTTACTTTGTAAATAAATGCACTAACTTAAACATCCGTCATTTCTTGAATGTAACTAATTAATAGAGATGGAAATTTTACAAACCGAGATTCGTATCCCCTCCAAATGAGCGTGGCTATCCTGCATTGGCTGGTAAGGGGACGAGCATACAGAACTAAAAACTACGTTTTAAAATGGAAAAAATTTATCGGCAATCTGCAGGTAAAAGCAGATTACAGTCCGGGGGAACAAATTGTCCAACTCGAGCTCTAAATGAAGGATTGTGAGTCCCATTTGCATTCAACAATTCAAGTAAACAATAGATGGCAGTAACAAGATGAGATATAATGAGAAATATGGTGTATTATTCATATGTAAGAGAACAACCTAGAGAGAGAATGGTTCTCTCTCTAGAACACACACTTACGTGACCATCAAGCTACATTGTAAAATTATCTCTTTCCCTAATTGCACGCACAAATCCCTTATATACCCACTTGTTACACAGTTAAGCCCAAACCCATATTACATAATAAAAGCTTTTACAAACTATCATATAATTAGGACATTTTGTGTCCTAACATGGGGCTGATTGTGGGCCAAACCGTTGTGGTTTGTTTGCCTTTTTCCATTGATGAATCGTATCAGCTAACTCTTATATTAATTGGTTCCTCGGTATATAGTAGTGATGATGCTTGCACTGTAACACTAACTCATATTAAATAATACTTCCACTATATTTTGAAGTTGGTTAGTTGATTTAGTTACTGTAATAAAATGGGTTTTCTAGGATTATCATATGTTTTAATAGAGTATTTAAAAATACTTAAGATTTACAAGCACATTTTTTTGTAATGAAATACACCGTTTACTTTTCAAAGTCAATATTCCCCACAAGCTAGCTACTTGTCTTTTTTTTATATATATATATTCTCAAATACATCGTTTACTTTTCAAAGTCGATGGTTATCTCTAGTTCTCTATAAAACTCAATACACCTTTCAAGGCACTTTTATAAATGGCTCCAACAAATCATAATTACCAAATACACACCCAAAAGGTTTTTGATCACATAAAAACAAGTAGAAACATGCATCTTCTTTTCACCCTTGTTCTATTTACTTTACCTTTAACCATGGTTTCTGTTCAGATTGCCACAGCAAAGCATGGCTGTGAAACACAATGCGGAAACTTGATAGTTCCTTACCCTTTTGGCATCGGGGTAGGCAAAGGATGTTCTTTAGATGAATCATTTGATCTGACTTGCAACTCGACTGAAAACCCCCCAAAGCTTTTCTACGGAGAAGGAAACATTGAAATATTCAATATTTCAGATTCTGAAGCAAGGGTCTCCAATTCGGTTGGTTACAGATGCTACAACCAACTTGGGAATGTAACTCAAGAAGCTGATGCATGGACTAACTTATTGACCACCCCTTTCACTTTTTCACAAAAGAACAAGTTCACAGTCATCGGGTGCGATGATTTGGCCTCCATCGTTGGGACTAACTTCTCAAGTGGCTGTTGGGGAACGTGTAGCGAAAAAAATGCAGTGCCTGATGGTTATTGCTCAGGAATTGGCTGTTGTCAGACATCTATACCCAAAGGTCTCAAACGTTACAATGCTATGCTTACCTCCTTCGACAACCACACAGGAGTTCAGTCCTTCAATCCTTGTGGCATGGCATTTCTTGGTGAGGAGAACAGTTTTCATTTCCTTGGAGCAAGTGATTTAAATAATATCACCGATTTTTATCGTAAGACAAGATACAATGTCCCCATAGTGCTCGATTGGGTAATTGGAGGCAACCGAAGTTGCACAGAGGCTACGGAGTGCAAGGGTAATAGTTCCTGCAAGGATGCAGAGATTGATGGGTATCACTGCATCTGCAATGAAGGTTATGAGGGCAATCCTTATCTTGATCCAGGCTGCCAAGGTAAATTTTTCAGTTTTGAAACAAAATCATTTGAAAAACAATCCTTTTTCTGTTTATATCACGATCATACAGAATACTTCATTCTTTTTGTCTATAGTTGTTTTATTAGTTTTGAATACTTTTCTTTGCTTTTGTTTTAACGTGTGAATAATTTTCTTTTCTAGACATCGATGAGTGCAAGGATAAAAACCATTGTTTTGGGGATTGCATTAATACTCAAGGGAGTTACAGTTGTACTTGTAGGCCAGGATACACCGGTAATGCAACAACCGCAAATGGTTGTCAAAAAGATTCAAGATTTCCAACAATGGTATTCACTATAGGTAATTCTTGATCATATAATTAATTGTAACTATGTTACCTATTACTTTCTATATAATAAGGTAACATGTGCATATGTGTATAGCGACCTTTTTGGTTTGTCTTAATTAGACCGGTCCACTTGAAGATATTTAAGATCTTAAAGACATATCTTTGTACAATTTAATAAACCTTGACCCTTAAAGATAGAACATAAACGATTCATGCTATTCTATCTATCGGTCCCTAAAAAAGGATTGAACATGAAGGAGTCTTGCTACTGTGCTTCTCAGGGGCAGACCTACGAAGGCCCAGCCGGTCTTGTCACCCGTTCAACCACAAGTAGAATTCTTTGGGTATAAACGGTGCTAATATTAGAAAATACAAGGAACATCAACTAAAAAACCGAAAAATCTGTAAATCAGAAAAAAGTGAAAAGGTTACTTGAAATCAACCAAAAAGTTTAAAAAAAATTATCAAAAAGGTAGAAAAATTGCTAAAAACACTTGGGGCGACTGTGCAGGCCTTTGATCTCGAAGCAGATTCTGAGTCTGCCGCGCTAGTGCATCTTCAAAGATCCTTAACAAAATTTCTTTTAGAATTCGCACGTTCTACTATGAGCAGATTCTGAGTCTGCCGTGCTAGTGCATCTTCAAAGATCCTTAACAAATTTTCTTTTAATGTCACTCTCTCTCTTTCTGACATGACGTACAATCACCGATATATATTACCAAATGCATTTTTATACGATATGTTTTTAGTTTTTTTCCTCTCTAATCAAGTTCTTTCGCATTTCAATTGAGTTCTTAATTGAAGAATTTTTTCTTTATTTCACATGTAGCTATGGCGTTAGGCTTTCTGGCAATATTCTCTACAGTAACTGGGATTTTCTTTGGCATAAGGAAAAGGAAACTAATCAAGCTACGAGAAAAGTTCTTTGAGCAAAATGGTGGTGTGTTTCTAAAACAAAAGCTCAAGGCACCAGGGACTAGCGATACAGTGACTATCTTTAGCACTGAACAACTTCAGAAAGCGACTAATAATTATTCTGAGGAGCGAATCATTGGCCGAGGTGGTTATGGTGTAGTATACAAAGGAATTTTGCTTGATAAACGGATTGTTGCAATAAAGAAGTCTAAAGTAGTCGATGAGACACAAACAGAGCAATTCGTCAATGAAGTTTTAATCCTTACGCAAGTCATACATCGAAATGTGGTTAAGCTTTTAGGCTGTTGTTTGGAAGAGGAGGTCCCGGTACTAGTTTATGAGTTCATCTCCAATGACACGTTGTTCTATCACATTCATCAAACATCGGGTGGAATGAGTTGGTTATCATGGGAGAATCGGTTGAGAATTGCTGCTGAAGCTGCAAGTGCACTTGGATACCTTCATTCACAAGCTACTTTGCCTATCATACACAGAGATGTCAAGTCTACCAATATATTATTAGATGATAACTACACCACAAAAATTTCGGATTTTGGTGCTTCAAGGTTAGTTCCATTGGATCACGATCAAGTCACCACACTTGTTCAAGGCACACTTGGATACTTGGATCCTCAATACTTCAACACAAGCCAACTAACCGACAAGAGTGATGTCTATAGTTTTGGAGTGGTCCTTGCAGAACTCATCACAGGCCAGAAACCCCTTTGTGCAAATAGAACCGATAAAGATAAGAATTTAGCGACATACTTTGTCAGGTCGGTGAAAGAAAATCGTCTACATGAAATTGTTGAACCACGAGTGCTACGTGAAGCGACTCTTGAACAGTTACAAGTAGTAGCTGAGCTGGTAAAGAGATGCCTCAAGTTAGAAGGCAATGATAGACCTACCATGAGAGAGGTGGCAATGGAACTAGAAGGATTGAGGAAGTTCACAACTCATCCTTGGGTTCAACAAGAAACACATGAAGAATCTAGAAGCTTAATTCTAGAAGTTGAACAATCTGATCTTGATGATATCCCATTGGTACCATATAGTAGTAATGAATGGGAATCTTACTCAGTTAGTGCTCATATGGAATTTCAAGGAAACAATCCACGTTAACTTGTTAGTGAGTTTGTTATAGTGTCAATTGTATAAGAATCACAGCTATGCTTTCGCCGCAAATTATTGGCTGTATCTCCATTTCTGTGCTCTTTTTTGTTCTGTAGATAGTATGTTAGGTAATTTGAGTGACTTTCATGTTTTTTTCCTTATTAATTTGTTTGTAACTGTTTGGAGCTTGTAATATTTTGTATGAATTTTACTCTAAGACATTATGACAACTTGTTCATATGAATCCACTTTCTTTTAAGACATCATCTGCATACTTTTCTTTAGAGAAAACACATGTTCAAATAAAAAATTGACCCTTGAATTAATTGCAAGAATGGGTTTAATCATGTAACATCCCAAAAATTCTATCTGAACAATCTTAGCATTAAGTCATAACATTACAAAATCGGATCCCAAAAATTCTCCTTACATCAATCTCAAACGAAGGTTGGCGGAAACAACCTATACACAACTGAGAATAATCTAACTATTACAAGTGGCATTGGCATTGTCTCTAGCTGTACCTGTACTCTATCTTGCTCTTGCTCTTTTATTGAGCCTCTTACTACTTGCTTACCTGAAAATGGTTTAGTTTTGAAAAGCGAGGTGTGATCCCAGAAACAAGTAATCAATGCAATAACAATAAAATGTCCACCTCTATATTCAAAGATTCAAACAAAGCTCACACAATACAATGAAGAACAAATTAAGTGTGTGTGGCTAGTGTGTGTAGGTGAACCTTGTAAATTGCTAGACCTAAAAAGGAAAGTAAGTAAACATTATATACCTAGGGTAAAGAATCACCCTATTACAAGATAGGCCCCTCTACTCAGTACAACTAGAATTTTAGGCACTAACATTCTCCCCCTTTGTACAAGTAGAGGCAAAGAAATTAGACATCAACTGGATTCACAGTACGTTTACGGAGACCAAAGATGTGTTCGAATCGGCGGAGTTCCAGACGGTAGTCTTTTCGGTAAGATATGGCTTTCAGCACTTGGTCGATCAAATCCTTTTCTTTATCAGAGAGCTTTACTTCTCCATTGGCATCCAGACGAAGCCTGCTTTCCAGATGAACCGAGATGATCTTCAAAGTGCCCTCACAGAACTTGTTCATTTCAATGACTCGCAAAAATTTCTTCTTTGAGTCGGTATCAATGTAGACAACTCCAAGTTCTGGCTTGCTCAGCACGGTGTAAGCTGGGATACCTTGAATATCTGATAGGCGTCTGTTAGGTCTTTTCAGGTTCACATTCGCTTGAAAGGATTCCAAGCCCATCTGAAAATCAGTGAGGTACGAGAACTTGAGAATATTCTTCATAAAGTTTTTCACACTTCTGAAGGCAACTCTGTAAGGTATTCTGTTCTCATGATTCTTCAGCTCTGGATGCTCAATAAGAAGGTTGAGAAGACTTAGAAGATCGTTCAACCGCAGACTCTTGAAATCAGCTTCAGAAAATATGCTTTCAGACCCATCTGATCTCAAGACGGTGAACTCTGGATAGAAGACGTCAAACAACTTCTTAGATTCAACTTTGAGTATCTTCATTATCATGTTGTCTGACTTGACTTCTTCTGATCCTCTGTCTTTGTTCTTCATTACATATAGGAATTCGACCTTCTTCAGTGATGGCCAATTTTCAATACCGTATACCTTTTCCAAGTTGACTCGCTGGACTTTCCGCACGTAAAGTTCTTTCCTTAAAGTTTCTAGGAAGGGAGTTCGGATTGAAACTCTCTCCCCAGTGGCTACATATTTAGGTTCAACATCAACGATAGCTTGGAAAAAACGAAGTTCAGCTTCAAGTACTCGATCTATAATTTTACCATCCGGTATTATCGGAGCATGTGGACCTAGAGTACCTGAGCTTGGACCTGCAGATTCGACGTTTGATGGAGCATTTTCTTGCACGGCCGGGACATCTTCTTCGGACTCGGTATCCATATTCTGATCCCCAGTAACTGTCTCACATTCAAGCTCATCTAAGGCAGCAACCATTTCTTCTTTGATCTGGAAGTTTAGAAGATCAGGTTCTGCATCTGAATCAATCTCTACGACTTCAGTTCTATTGTCAACAGCCGCAGGCTTTTCAACCCCAACTATGACATCAGCTAGAACTACTGTATCTTCCACTATCTCCATCACAGTATCCGTTCCACCTGTTCCCTGTTCTCCAGTTGGCTGATCTGAGCCATGAACAATTCCAGCAGCTGTCCCACTTGATTCAACAACTGCTGTAGATCTCTTCTCCCCCTCATGTTGATCAGGCAGATCCTGATCATCATGTCCTTGTTTCTGGGAGGTTTCAGCTTGAATGCCACACCTATCTTCAACAACTGCAACCCGTGAGGCAAGAACCTTATATCCATTCAGTAGGGCGTTGGTTATATCTGAGATAGCATTAGTTAGCTTCTCATACTGAGTGTTTAGTGCAGCTAGCCCATCTGAGAATGTTGACGATTGAGGTTGGGGTTGAGGTTGTGATTGTTGGCGCAGTAAAGAAACAAGATCCACTTCTTCGGCAGTGTTGGAGTCACCTTGGGCCAATAGTCGGGCTAACAGCTCTGATTTGAGCTGGTCGGTTGGGATCTGGTGTAATGGAACTGGTTGAGATTGTGGGTCAGGTTGTGTCGCGGTAGAATCTGCAATGCCTTTTCCTTTAACAACGCTGGATACATCTTGAGACAACTTTTTCATCTCTTCTTTCATTTCGGCCATATGAGCTTTATAGGAGTTGCTCAAGGACTTGATGGCAAGCTGCAAAAGGGGCACTGTTACAAGGTTATCCGGTCCAATAGAGGACCGTACACGTTCAGTATCAGAGGGACTAACACCCAGACCACTTAGGTTACTGGTTGAAGTAGCGGTTGAAGCAACCGTACTGCCTGTGTTCAAAGCTGGCATGGTGTTAGCAATGACAGGTCTTCCGCCCGGTCCTCGTGAAGCACCAACGAATGGCGACGACACTCTGGGCGTTCCGATTGGGGCACGAAAGCCTCCAACTTGGTGTTGTTCCAACAATTGTGTCCTAGGAAAGAATGTTGTACCAAATGGTCCTAGACTCAATGTGCGTGGAACAAAAGGCGGTGGCCTGGGCGGGAGCCTACCTGATTCAATACCAGCAGACACCGAGTGTGTCGCCGATAGAGTTTGTGCTAAATCCCCTGTGCTAAATGAAACACCGGCCTGTAGAGAGACCGATGAGTGGATGAGTGGGGTTGTGCTATGCATGGCTGGGTCCACCATGGCTTCTTCAATACGCGACGGCGATGAACGCACGTCGGTAGTAGATGTGGCTACCCGGCTTGTAACGGTTTGGGGAGAGTCGGTAGTTAAAACTTTGTCCGACTCTATCACAGCTTCACTCATTTCTTTTCTCCCTCTTTCCTCACCACTACCTATCTCTTCCACTACTACTTCTTCTTCTACTTCTTCGTTTATCGTAGAAGTAACCGCAGCAGCAGTAGCAGTTTCGAGCAATCCGGTGGGACGAGTAGACTCGGTATCCGGACTTACAACACGTGGCCTTTTGCCCATATATCTCGGAATTAAATTCGCTGAAGGATCATGTCCTAAGTCGTCATCACCATCATCATCATCATCGTGGGGAGGAATGAAAGGTTCTATTTGGGCATCTGGATTGGCTGTATCATCATCGGGAGATGATGCAGCAGCATAAGCTTCATCCCAGGTTACATCGTCATCAAATACGTTCACTGGAGGAATCTGAGGTGGTGGTTGAGCTGGTCGTGAAGAGGATGCTTGGCCAATAGTCCGTACTCTTCTCCCGACACTCTTTCTTTTTGTTCTCCTCACCCCTCGTTGTTCAGGAACACCCCCTTGTTCCTGAACCCCCTCAGCTCTTAGACCCTCACCGCCTAAAGGAATTGCATCGTGGGTAGGTCCCTCCGGCTCTGGCTGGACCGGCAATGCATTATCTATTCTATACTGCCTAACTACCCTGGACTGTTGGTCAGCATAGGCAAGTAGGTCTTCTCGAAGAACGGCGGTATGAGCAAAATCCATCGCCTTGGGCATTCGAAGAACGTGCATATATTGGCTTGGCCCTCGGGGATGTTGCTCACGACGTGGGATCTCGGCGTTGTCAGTCATAGCTTGATGTATCAAGATCTGGAAGAACCGCTGAAAGGGGACGAAATTACGTCTCATCTTCGGTTTTAGCTGATCGGCAGCAAGTTCTATCATTTCGTTCCAGATCAAGACAGCCTAATCAATGTTGTGGTTAAAGACGAACGCGTGGAACATTCGTAAGGTTGCAAGGTTTGTCTTATATAACCCTGTATGCTTAGACGTCATACATCTGTTGAAGACAGAACATATTGAATAGTATAGTGGCGGTAGGTAGTTGCGTCTGAACATTGAAGATCCGGTCAGTGGTAGATTGGGTGGAGGTTGATAACCCAAACTTTGAATATCCGCACGAAGCTGAGATTCAGGAATCGGATCCTGAATGTTTTCACTAGGTAGGTTTAGAGATCGTCTAAGGCCTCGAAGAGTGAAACGGACATCAAAGTGGTCAACCTTGGCTGTGAACTTAGGTACTCGATCCGTTGGTCTGTAGGTTAACGTACTCCAGAATTGTTTGAGGTAGATTGCAGGAACGAGCTCGACCTTTGTCAATGCAGTCATTACCGGATGATGACGGATAATCTCGGTGATGATTGGATGCTCGAAGCGAACTGCAAGATCTAGATGATGATTGTTGTCTAGAAATTGCACAGGTGGGCTCGTCGACGGATAAATCTCCTCGTCAAGGTCATGTGCATTTACTGAAGGAAGTGACGAACGATGCGAGCGGATAATGGCATTATCATCTGAAGCATAGTCATCTTGATCAGCCATCTGGAATAGTACACAGTTAAGAATCGGACCAAAATCGAGTTTGCCTTGAAAAAAAAATTTTCAAAAAATTTTTCAAAAAATTTTCTAAGTCTAGGCCAAGTCGCAATCAACTAATAGAAGCATGTCACAGGCCACTGCGACATCGCAATGGGTAGAGGTTGAGAACAGTTAAAGTCGCAATGCAAGACTGCGATTTGGTCCCCAAGTCGCAATGAAGGACTGCGACTTGGTTGAATATCTGACCATTGCGACTTGCTTGAATATTTGAAGTCCTATTGACTGCGACTTCGATGAACACCGAACTATTCCTAAGTGTTCAGGCCCAGATTTTTACTTTTTCGCTCAAAACATGTTAAAACCCACACCACTGGACTCGCAATCCTAACAAGAACTAACCCTAAGCATTTAAACATCCTATCTAACAACAACAGATATCGACATTTAGGCAGATTAAGCAATATCGAACCTAAAACCCTAAAACACAATCATAGCATACTGATTTATGGATGGAAAACGATGGGAATCGAGATTCATTACCTCGATGATGATGTGAATGGATAGCACGAACCAGAAACTTCGAATATGCACTTGAATCGAAAAGCAGTAGAGAGAGATTTCGAGAGGGTTTAAGAGGGTTTTGAAATTTGAAAAGTCAAAGTCTCAACCATATACGAAATTTTAAAAAAAAATGACACGTGGCACAATCTGATTGGTCCAAGGGTTGACCAGCCACGTGTCATCAAGTCGCAATGAACAAATCACAACTTGACAATTTTGAAGTCGCAATCGACCATTGCGATTTACACTGTTCACCTGACCAAGTCGCAATGCACTATTGCGATTCGGTACTGTTCATTCACCCAAGTCGCAATAGGCGATTGCGACTTGGTACTGTTCATCACCCCAAGTCGCAATAGGTCACTGCGACTTGGTACTGTTCACATGGTCAAATCGCAGTAGGCCATTGCGACTTGCACTGTTCAAACCTCCAAATCGCAATAGACCATTGCGATTTGGCACTGTTCAAACTTCCAAGTCTCAATGCACCATTGCGATTTGATACTTTTTAAGCTCATTGAGAAGTCGCAATAGAAGGCTGCGACATCTCACTGTCCACATGTGAAATCGCAAGCGATATTGATGTAAAACTGGACTTTTTTTTCCGATAAAAGAAAGATTTTATCACATTTGAAGATGTCCAACTTCCAATTGATTAAGCACAAAAGGTTTTAAAACACGGTTTTCACTCCCCCTTAAATGATGCAAAGATTTTGCAAATAGAATTTCATCATTTAAAAGCAAGTGGTTTAAAAACAGAGTAGAAAACTTACCTGTAGATCCTCAAATAAGAAGCGCAGGAATTCAACACTTACAAGCTCATTTAGAGATACACGCTCCCCCTATTGTTGTGCATACTCTATAAAAATTGTGCTCCCCCTGAGACTATGAACACACCTTATGCAGACATAGATATCATAACCAGAAATAAAAGGCAACAAAGATAATAGACAATGAAAAACAACAAAGACATGAAAATAAATATTTTAGATTGAGAATAGAATGAGATGAAAATTTGTATGTATCAATCTAGATAGAGAAAACTAGATTGAGTTACACATATTTCCATGCATTATATGATCAATATAGAATATTAAATTTTCATGTTCAACATGCCGAGCTTGGATACTATGAAATTAAAACGTTTTTCATCCAAGGCTTTGGTGAAAAGATCGGCAAGTTGAAACTCAGTTGTGACAAAGTATAGCTCAATTGTACCTTTTTCAACGTGATCTTTGATGAAATGATACCTTATGTCGATGTGTTTGGTCTTTGTATGTTGGACCAGATTAGCTGATATTGCAATTGCACTCTTGCTATCGCAGTAAATGGGGATCTTCTCATACTTGAAGTCATAGTCAGATAGTTGAGTCTTCATCCACAGAACCTGTGAACAACAACTGGCAGTGGCCACATATTCTGCTTCTGCAGTTGATGTTGAAACACAATTCTGTTTCCTCGAGGACCAACTTACTAGTTTATCACCCAAAAATTGGACATGGCCAGATGTGCTCTTCCGGTCTAGCATACTACCACCATGATCGGCATCAGAATATGCAGTGAGTTCAAATCCTGTTCCTTTTGGGTACCACAGACCAAGGTACGGTGTCCCCTTCAAGTATCGAAAGATTCTTTTAACAGCACTCCGATGAGATACCTTTGGTTGTGCCTGATATCTTGCACAGAGACATGTTGCAAACATTATATCTGGACGACTTGCCGTCAGGTACATTAAAGAGCCTATCATCCCGCGATAATCCTTAACATCTACATCCTCACCTTCTGGATCCGGACCTATTTTAGATCCAGGAGCCATAGGTGTTCCAATAGAGGTGCAGTTTTCCATCTTAAATTTCTTCAAGATGTCAAACACATACTTCGACTGGTTAATGAAGATGCCTGAGGAAAATTGCTTGACTTGTAATCCAAGAAAGAAATTAATCTCTCCCATCATACTCATCTGGAATCTGGTCATCATTATACCCGAGAACCAAGTACACAATCCAGGGTCAGTTGAACCAAATATAATATCATCAACGTAAATTTGTACTAAAAGGATCTCACCGTTTTTATGCAGAGTGAAGAGAGTTGTGTCGATTTTACCTTTTCGAAAGTCAGCACCAAGTAGGTAGGTAGATAAGATTTCATACCAGGCGCGAGGGGCTTGGTTTAGACCGTAGAGAGCTTTGTCAAGAATCTAGACGTGATCTGGTTTATCTTTGTCCACAAAACCCTCTGGTTGAGAAACATATACTTCTTCTTTCAAGATACCGTTCAAGAAAGCAGTCTTCACGTCCATTTGATAGACAGTGAAGTTTCTGAAAGCGGCAAATGCAAGAAACATCCGAATTGCTTCTAAGCGAGCCACCGGTGCATACGTCTCATCATAGTCAATTCCCTCTTGTTGCCTATACCCTTTGGCTACAAGGCGTGCTTTATTTCTCACAACAATCCCATCTTTATCTTTCTTATTCTTGAGGACCCACTTGGTACCAATCACAGTTTTACCTTTGGGTCTAGGAACTAAACGCCACACATTCAATGCTTCAAACGAATTCAGCTCATCTTGCATGGCAATGATCCAATCTGGATCTTCCAAGGCTTGTCGAACTGATGTAGGTTCAACTTGACTTAGAAAAAGCGCGTAAAGGACTTCATTGGCCGTTGCAGATCTAGTCTTCACAGGTTCGGAGACGTCACCAATGACTTGTTCAATTGGGTGACTCTTAGTCCATCTCGAAGCATGAGGATGAACAATTATAGCACCATAGTTGGGATCCACTAAGGTAGGATCTTTATCAAAATTCAGCTCTATTGTCAAGGTAGGTTCCGGTTGTCGGGCGGGTTCATTGACAGAAGTGTCAACAGGAACTGCCTCCGGTTCTGCTTCAGAAGATGACTCATGTTGAGTTGCAGAATCCTCACCATTGTCATTAGAAGATGTACCTGACGAAGAAGCACCATTCGTGGATACGTGTTGTGTTGCTTGTGGAGATTCCCTTTGCATATTACTTGAAGTTGTAGCAGGAGTTGTTGCACCAGTTGAAGGAGTAGTCAGTTCCGGTGAAGGCCCTGACAAAGTAGCATTAGCTGGTGGTGGGACAACATTGCTCCTGTCAGTCATAGATGAATTAGGTTTATCACTTCTGAAAAAATCATCATAAAAATATTCAAACAATAAATCAAGATCATCAGGTTTAGAGTTAGAAGTGGAAGCTTGATCCTTGTTTGACAATCTAGTCATCATTGGACGAAATTGTCCAGATGCTAGAATACCAGATAACTCGGGTTCTGTACTGTTTTGCACAGAAGCCATAATCATCATTGAAGTGCGGGTTCTGAACTGATTTATTCAGAAACCATAAACTCATTGAAATCCGGGTTCTAAACTGATGTGTTTAGAAACCATTATCTCATTGAAGTCCGGGTTCTAAACTGATGTGTTTAGAAACCATTATTTCTTTGAAAAGCGGGTTCTGAACTGAAGTATTCAGAAACCATAAATCTCATTGAAGAGCGGGTTCTGAACTGATTTATTCAGAAACCATAATCTCTTTGAAGAGCGGGTTCTGAACTGAATTATTCAGAAACCATAAATCTCATTGAAGAGCGGGTTCTGAACTGATTTATTCAGAAACCATAAATCTCATTGAGGTGCGGGTTCTAAACTGATGTGTTTAGAAACCATAAATCTCATTGAGGTGCGGGTTCTAAACTGATGTGTTTAGAAACTATAATCTCATTGAGGAGCGGGTTCTAAACTGATGTGTTTAGAAACCATAATCATGTAGAAAGATATATCAATAAGCACAAACAATCAAAGGTTTAGAATCTCTCCCCCTAAAATTATGCAGATGGTTTCAACACAGATACTCTTCTTCAAATTGCACTCTTCTCTTCTGTTTTCCAGTCATGTGTGTGGTAGTAATTAGGCATTCAGCACCGCACATGATAAACCTGCAAAACAGATTAAGTAGATTTTGGTACCCATTGCCAATTGGGTCCTGGCTTGTTATGTGCAGTTCGATTTGAAGGAATATTGTAAGTACCATACCAGTACTGAACATCTTCTTTCTTGACAAAATCATTAGTTCCACAATAAGAACAGCATATGTGCTTTTGTGCTAACCTAATCAAATGATTTGCAGAATAGATAAGATTAGGTTTAACAAAAGACTTACCTTTCGGAGCATTGTTCTTCTTGTTCACCTTCGGTGGAGGAACAAATGACTTTGGGGCATCTCTTTCAGGAGTAGATCCTTTTACCTTCCAAACCATCTTAACAGGCTTAAAGATAGGAGTATCTGAACTTGTAGCAACACGGTAATCAAATTTCTTCTGTAGATCAGATTTGATCTTCTGCTCTTTCATAGCTTCCGTTGCTAAAGCAGATAATCTCCTTGTGAGTTTTGAGATTTCAGCCTGAAATACCTTTCTTTCATCTGAATAGACATCTTTCACACTTTTTGCTTGAAAATCTTTAATTTTCTTCTTTTCAGATTCTTTTATTTCGATGTCTAATTCATTCTCCAAATTAGATATTTTCAGTGAAAGCTCAACAATCTTTCCCTCAAAGGATTTTCTCTCAACATTAAACTCGGACATCCTTTTCTCAAGCTTTTCATTTCCTAAAAATAAAACTTTTTCAAAATCTGAGTTTTGTTTTGAAAGTTTTATGCATTTAAGTTCAACAGCTTTCTTTTCCTCAAAACACTTCTTGGAAAACTCAGAAAATTTCTTTCCAAAGCTTGCCCTTTCTTTTTCAAAAAAAGTTCTTTCTTTTTCAAAAAAAGTTCTTTCTTTTCCAAACTCCATTTGTAAATTGGAAATTTTATTTGCAAACTCAGAATTCTTATGCGTCAGATCAGCATTTTCAGTTTCCAAAGCTCTTCTTGCTTTTTCCTCACTCTTCTTCATCTCATCTCTTTTTTTCTTAAATTCATCTCTTTCCTTTCTCATCACTTGTTCAAGATCAGATATTTTCTTTGTTAGCTCAGCGTTCTTTTCCTCTAAAGAAAGCATCAGATTTGCTTTAGATTCACAATCACACTTCTTCACACCAACTTGTGTTTTCAGAAAGTTAAACGTGTTTATATAACCTTCAATAAGTTTATTTTGTTCTGCAATTTTAGCCATATATTTAGAATTATCGCTCTGAATTAGGCTAGCTCTTATACTTTCTTTTTCAAGTTCTTTTTCTAAATGGTTTATCTTCTGAGAATCACTCCACCAACTTTGATATTTCGACATTGTTACCTGAAATGTTTAAAAACGTCGGATCGTTAACAGATACTTCGTGAGAAGTAGAATTTGTGCGCTTGAACGATCAGAGAAAAAAAAATCGATTAAAGTCAGAAAAATTTTCAGAAATAAAATTTGAAAAACAAATTGTAAATTTGTCTCCAAAAATTAATTCCGAAAAATTAATGCGGAAAACTGGACTTTAAATCGACAAACCTGCAAAACACGAAATAGATATATCAGATATGATTAATTGCAGGTAAAGACTGATAAAAACGATGAAAAATGAAAAATAATGAAAAATGAGGACTAAAACTGACAACTTACGAAACTAAAACGAAAAATAAGGACTAAAAGTGTAAAATACTATCACTAATAAAAGACAAGGACTAAAAATGACAAAAATCCTACAGTTACGACTCAAAGGACCAAAAATGAAAAATCCTAAAAGAAAAATAAACTCTAAGGACTAAAAAAGTAAAAATCTAAAACTTAAAAATCTAGGGACTAAAACTGTAAAAAATCTAAAGTTAAAACTAGAGGGACTAAAATTGACTTAATACTGAAACCTAAACTATAGGGACTAAAATTGATCAAAAAAGAAACTAAAAACTATACGGACTAAAACTGTAATAAAAAGAAACTTAAACTATAGGGACCCTAAATGACAAACCCTGAAACTTCCTAACTGACTTAACGGACTCTTAACGGAAGACTTATTTTGTAAGAAACCTAACGGGAAAACTAACGGAACTGTTAACTAACTAACCTAACTGACCTCTAACGAACTTAGGACCTAAAATGAAACGACACTAACTAATACTAACGGAAAGAAGACAAAACTAACGGACTTCCGTTAGTTACTGTTCATCATCACCCCAAACAGCAATTTTTCAGATCTGAGAATTTCAAACTCGATTTTCTTCTGGTTTTCACGTCTAAATCGATGTGTTTTGGTTCCTTTGGGTTTTTATAGCATCAATAAACGTTTTTCAACAATTAATTCGAGATCAGCAACACGTTTTGACGACCCAAGAATTTTCCGGCGACCATCGTTTTTCCGGCGAGGTGAATATTCCGGTGAGGTTGCGATATCGTTGCGATTTCGTTGCGCTGTCGCAACAGTTGCGACTTCCCGGTGAATTTTGGGTTGCGACTTCACTTGAGTTGCGACTCCGATGAACTTGCCGGCGATAAAACGTTTTTCCGGCGAGAAAAACCCAGAATCCGGCGAGATCTGAAATTTTCCGGCGAATCTTTTACACCTCTTATCTCACTGATTTTTCATCCTTTTTCGAACCTGAAAACACATCAAACAATATGGATCTACACGAAGAACACATAAACTGTTGAAATTTTTGTTTTTCCAAAAATATGATTTGTTGATGAAAAATGATTTTGTAACTTGCAAATCGTTCCAAACAACAACTAAAGTGGATCTATAAACTTGAATCAATCCAAACTCCAAACAATTTCTAAATTTCTGGAAAAATTCAATAAAATCTCAAAAACCCAACAAAACTTCAATTTCTCATAAAATTGATAAAAATACTTGGATTGATGCACAAATCTTCTCTGCTAGGCTCTGATACCAATTGAGAATGATTCAGGTAACAAGATTAACTCATAAGCTTCATTGATTATTGAAAAGAAATGTAAAAGATAGGAATGAAGAACACTTTCTCTCTTGGAAGCTACACACACTATGGTGGCTAGATACAAAAAATGACCTCTCTCACACACAAAACCCTAACAATTGGGTTTATATACCCTTTGACCAAACCTAGATAATTTTGACTTTGACCTTTGTCTAATACAATTAGACTAAATACAATTATCTCTAAATCTTGGATACATTGTGTACTAACAATCTCCCCCTATAGATTCAAGATTTAAAAAAAAATTATGACGATAGTCTTCAGCTCTTTAATCTTCAGAAAGGCTTTATCTTCAAGAATCCACTTTGGCGGCTTTAATCTTCATTTAGGCTCTTCCGAAACAAATAGTCAACAAGTCTTGAAACACGAACTTCAAATTTGAGAAAAGTTGATCAAGGTCTTCAAACAAAATCTTTATAATCTTCAAATCATTGGTCTTTTGGCAAATTCTTCAGTCTTTGAATTATGAACAGGATTTGAGGTTTCAACGGGCTTTGAGCTTTAAGACATTCTTGAATAATATTTAAGCACGAACTGTCTTTGTATCTTCACGCATGTAAACAATTATGAACAAACTGTCTTGAACTTATCTCTCGAAAACACTTTATCTTGAAATTCTTTGACTTTGGCAAATATCAATTTTGACTCTCGGAGATTGAAATATTCGAATTATCTCTCTCTCTTTTCTTCTGTTTGATATTTCTCCCCCTTTTTGATGATTGTGAGCATCATGATCATTAAAATTCTTGTTCAGTTTCAGCAGTCTTTGAATACCAGAAATAATCTCCTCCTCTTGACCTGTTTATCCGTCAATTCCAAAAATATTTATCCGAATCTTTTCAAATTCAGATAATATAAAAAGTAGTAACCCTGAAACAACGGATGGATCAGTTAAAATGCCTGTAAGTTGCACAAAGACACTTAGTACAACGAATGTACTTTGGAAAGGAGCTTTTTGATGTTCACGCCTCCAGGGCTTCCATTCAATCATCGAAAAACACTAAGGAATTTCTATGAACGTTATGACAAGAAAACATATTCCTTGTGTGTACGTGCAAGTGTAGAAATGATTGAAGCAACTTATGCTTGAACAATAATTAGGCTCAAATTGTGTAAACTGTTGAGACAGCAGCAAGTTTTCCACGGACTCAATGTGCATGAATGAAGTGCGAAGGTGGGGCAAACTTCCTTCTTTTTCAATATCCAAACCTTCCGAATGAAGATTAGATAGATTATACGCTGCGTCCCCAAGAAAATTGAAACATTTCTTTGTTAAGAAAGAAATGAGTAGCTGGTGGGGTTAATGCAAGAGTTGGCATGGGCTAGTTGCCTGTTTCAATGATGGTCACCAAAGAATGTGAACCAATCAGTAATGTGGCTGCCCGACTCAGAAAGTGGCTGGTGCAGAGTTCTCGTATTCTTTTAACTCTGTTCTCACACCCTCTTTCTGTTTTTTTTTAATCTGCTCACTGCTAACCAAACTCTCTTTTTCATTTTACCTCAGCACAATGAGATTACTCAACCGGATGAGTTATCTCCCCCACTCTTTGATTTTGACCCCTCACCCCTCAATCACTCAAGGATAACTTCTTGGGTAGGAAACACTGGTTAACGTGGATCCATAGAAGTTCTATTATATCTCACACTGATTCCCATGAGATGTTCTCCTAAAAAGATGCTTTGTTCAGCAGTTTATATTAAACAGTTATAAATCTCAGCTTTTTGAAAAAACATTGTCATCAAAATGTATGCTCCTCAATTATATCATGAAATATTTGAGCATTTGAACGTTGAAGATTTCTCACAACAAAAATATTGAATGAATGAAATGAATTTGAAAGACTTGTTTGAGAATCTGACAATGTATCAATCAGATCAAATATGAAAGATATTCATTAACGGTTAGGGTACCAAAGAATTGGATCTTTTGTTTATATGAACAAATATAAACAATCTTTGAATGAAATGTTTAAGTTCTCACGCTGAAATGAATGTATGATGCTCAACAAACTTTGAATTACAAACGGGAGTATTACCATCGAAAATTGTTTCATTTTGAGACATGGTAATAACAAAGTCAAAATGAAGCTGAACCGGTGTGTATGAGTACTTGAAAGTATAGAAAAGATAATACGTAAGTATTAATCTTTGGAGACACACGGTCAGAAACAATGATGTAATAATCTGAGACATACATGAAAACATTTAAAACACACTTCTAAAATTATAAAATCTGTTTGAATTAGAGAAGTGGTTTGAACATTTAAGAACGGTTTTCATGCTTGAAAGTTGTTTTTCTTTCAAACAATATCAGATTGAGTTCAGAAGATACTTACAGTTATCAGTATTATCTCCCCCTCAAATTATGATCGAATGATTTAAAATCGGATAAGCTCCCCCTCAAAATCTACAAAGATCTTAATTTGACAAAATCAGCACATGTAATAGTCAAAGGCTAATTTTTTTTAAGATTTACAACGAGTCCTGATCTGATATGATCAGAAGTCAATTACCTACCGCCACTATACTATTCAATATGTTCTGTCTTCAACAGATGTATGACGTCTAAGCATACAGGGTTAGATAAGACCAACCTTGCAACCTTACGAATGTTCCACGCGTCCGTCTTTAACCACAAAACATTTATCACAGTATAAAATCATTTCATTGAAAATTCATTCACATCTTTCTCATAAACAACATTCAAGGTTCAACACAGGGTTCAGGGATCGCATAAGCTACTCTGATCGGGGCCTAACGGACACCCTCTCGTCTACGCCGGAATCCAAATGGACTCCCCGTTCCTTCATGTGGGAGAAAACAAATTCCAACCCACAAGCGAACCTCCATATGCCCAAGGGATCAGAGATCCCAAGGTACGCTGACTCCACTGTGCAACCGACTCCACATAGCATACACGTACAGTGAAATCATATTCATGAAAACTTTAAACTTCATATCATTTGCAAATAGACATGCAATTCATGGGAACATGCATAACTTTATAAATCATTTCATGCTTGAAAATGAACCATATTCAATAAAACATAGTACGTCATAAAAAGGGGTTGAGAGAACTCACCTGATAGCAAGCTCCTTCTTAGCTTGAGCCTCGTTCCGACTTGCTCTTAAACCTAAAGCATAACGTGCAAATTTAAAATCAGCGTCTACCGACTTAAGCTTCTTAGGTTTTCCCTCGTTCCAACCTTAAATAATTAATTATACTATCACTTACGAACTGGGCCCTCGTTATCTAGTTTAGATCTTAAATACATTAAGCCCACAAATATAACTCTAAGCCCAACAGGACTTAAGTAGACTCTCGGCCCAACAAACCTATCGGCCCAAGACCAAGCTGCTTTAGCTTCGGCACAAACAGCCTGCGGTCCAGCCTCTGACTACGACCCGAAGGCATCTCAGCCCAATCTTCAACAAATGCGGGACTTAGCCCCAAGTCCCGGTATGCTCTTTCTTTCTCCCGGTACGTGCACCTTACGGGACTCTTACGGGACTCAAGTCCCGGTGCCCCCTACTCCCGGTGCCACCTAGTCCCGGTGCCCCTTACTCCCGGTACCACCTAGTCCCGGTAGTGTTAAACCCCGGTACTCGCCTCTTACGAACAGACCAAAAGCCAACGCAAATCAAACTCGTTTTCCTTCTTAACCCACTCGATTAATGAAAGTTCTTGCCAATACATTCTTATCCAACATGGAATCATAACACTCCTTAATAAACCAAACCCTATAATCGATTGATTTCAAGCATTATTAGTCTGATTGATGGATTAAAGCCTTAATAGGGTTTTCTAAATTAACAGCACTGCTAGAACAAAACAATGTCCAGAAGCTGAATCACTTGCTTAATCAATGCAGAAATAATAATAGAGAAAGATTCAGTTCTTACCAAATAAGTTTGCTCGTGATTCCTTGAAGATTTCTTCAGTGATTTCTCTCTCGATCACTTCCTAGCCGCCACAACACAAAATCAAGGATAATAATTTATGAAACCCTAGGGACTTGAGCCCATTTATACCTCAGAAATTTTCAGCTTAGTCCCTCAAATGAAACTTTTATTTTTTTACAAACTGACCACTGAACTTTCAATCCCGTTAAAGTTGGGTTGTTACAACACTCCCCCTTAAAAGAATTCCGTCCCCGGAATTCCTTATTGGAAGGGTGCGGGTATCTAGCTTTCACCCAAAACTGACGCCTCCCCAAGGTAATGCCACTCCTGACCTAGTCAACCACTCAATAAATTCGAAACATGGAGCATTGGGTGGACTCCCTTCATTTCTTACGGTCCTCTGACTCGTAGGCTACTGTCACTAATCGCTCGGTCTTAACGATAGAAGATTTAGTACAACTTCTCAAGCACATTTACTTCCTATAATGAGGAACTTGGCAGAATCCCCCGTTACAACACGAGATTCATTTACTAAGAACCAGTGACACACTTGACAGCTTGGCACAAGGCCAACCCTGTACATCCCGACAACTCACAACCCGGAGTTCCTTCATCAAACATCTATGCAAATAACATTTCCCTTCTCTCGGACTACCTAGACCACAGTTCGTCAAACTTCTCTCACATTCTCACTACTTCGCCACTCCATCCTTATATGTAACTAAGAGTAGGAACCTCCAAACCCATCGTTGAAGTGTTCGCTTACTCAAATTAAACTTATCCTGAAACACATCAATTCCTCGCTGATTGCCACGTTCATTCAGTCACAAGAAGCATAACTCCGGTTATCCTCACTCCACTGGGAGGAGTAACCATGGTCACGCCATACTAATCTCACTAGCTTAAACACTGCACGACCAAATCGTTTAAACATTTCTCACAAAATCACTAACTTAACCCATTCAACTGTCTTATCCACTACCTTCCTGCATAAAATCATACACAATTTCCTTCCTCAATATCCTTTCTAACGGTTCGCACACTTATCAATAACCATCTGCACAACCCTTCACCTTTCGGCATTACTGTCAAGTTTACTACTTCTAATTTACTCCCTTATTCCGACATGCTATCTTCACCTCCCCACGTTAGCGTGGAGCATTGCCCACCGAACATTACTTGCCCTTCTCTCCCGACCTTTCCTCATGATGGTATCGCTTTCTCATTACTCACATAACCGAACAGTTGCACCAAGATCTTATCTTAAGGCATTCAACCAAGCCGTCTTGAAACAAGACCAGTGTTCGACGTCACTACACATTCTTTAATCTCCAACTTTTACCTTCTCAGACATGTCTTTCACACATAAGCAACAATTCACATTCTTTAAGGATTTCACATCTATCCCACCACATTTTGACTAACACAACCCTCAACCTCTTTAAACTTCCAATGACCCCAAAGTGTTTCTTAGTAACGCCCCCCATTCACTCTAATAATCCACCCCCCCTTGGATTCCCTATTACAAACGGATCTATTAACTCAGGAACACCCCGAAACTCGGGTTCCATAATTCTTTCGATTAACCACCAGGATCATAAAATCGGACAGATATATATATATATACCGTCATCCCAGCTTTCTTACTTAGATTTACCTTAAATAATTCTTTAACAATCAGTGTGTTAATCTCAATAACACTTCCCCAAGAATTGTAACACATCCCGTAATAACAAATGAACGTCATTACTTAACAAATCTCTAAAATTTTAGTCAACCAACCAAAGGCTTATACCTCTATCATGACATTTCAAATCAACTAATGATCATACTACCACTCCGTCCCACAATCATCCTCATGTCATTCCTTAAACGTAACCAAAATTTTCAACTATTTCCTTCTAGAATCATTCCCTCACGCATCAGGAACAATTTTCATTCTTTAACGATTTCTCATCTACTATACTACAGCTTGACCAATCTATTCATCATCTTCTTTAAACTTACTCTGCCTTCAAGACTATACTTACCAACATTCATAACCACAAAGCTTGGTCTCACAGCTGGGCAATCACCTAATTCTGCCCCGACATTCCATTCCGATAACAGTCAAAATAAACACCAACTTACAAACCACGTACTTCAACAACTGGGGTTGCAAAACGTACACTCTATCCGAAATCCCAAAAGAACTTCCTTCTAATTCTTCATCTTTCTAACATCGCCTCACTACATCACCGACTGACACAGATATCTTGGCAATTGAAGCTACTATTCGTTCGTACATCCACCACTCCTATCATCACACTACCGACCAAGTCTCTCATGGTCATTCGTACACAATTCACCCTTTCCTTCATATTCTCCCGTATACTACAACCGAGTCTATCTCACTACATAGTCCTTTCCCACTTGTTGAACTATAACTCACGAGTTCTCAATTAACTCACACGCAAACATTCTAGCTAGCTCTTCACGATCCGAGCCCTTACAAAATAGGGCACAGCCCCTCACCGATCGATAAGATCTACACCCTCGCTTCGCTTGTGCTAGTATGGAATTTCAAGGAAACAATCCACGTTAACTTGTTAGTGGGTTTGTTATAGTGTCAATTGTATGAGAATCATAACTATGCTTTCGCCGCAAATTATTGGCTGTATCTCCATTTCTGTGCTCTTTTTTGTTCTGTAGATAGTATGTTAGGTAATTTGAGTGACTTTCATGTTTTTTTCCTTATTAATATTTTTGTAACTATTTGGAGCTTGTAATATTTTGTATGAATTTTACTCTAAGACATTATGACAACTTGTTCATATGAATCCACTTTCTTTTAAGACATCATCTGCATACTTTTCTTTAGAGAAAACACATGTTCAAATAAAAAATTGACCCTTGAATTAATTGCAAGAATGGGTTTAATCATAACCATCTTAATTAGCTACTAGATAGAATGTATCCACAAAATCAACTCCCTCATGTTGATGAAACCATTGGCAACGTGTGAACAGTGAACTGAGAAGGAAAAGTTGCTAAATTCATACAACGTTTGACGTGCCACATATCTTTGTAGTAGTATTCATAGATGATAAAGACTTAGGGGTTGTTTGGTTGGTTTTCCGTTAAGTCCTGTATGAAGAAAGTTGTTTGTATGGATTAATCTGTCTGTATAGATTGGAAAGGTTTTTGTTTGCATGGGAGGGTGTTTTCATAGATGGAAGGACCATGGTTTTTAATTGGGAGAGACTAGTTTGGACAAAACTTGGCATAAGCTCCCTCCTAAAAGCTTAATAAATAAGTCATTTTTCTATATCATTAAGCCACTACCAAACATTCATATATAGCTGACTGAATACGCTATGAATCCCATTAAGCTCATTAAGCTGTTAACAAAAAGGCCCTTAGAAAACACCTTCTTCTAAATTTAATTCTACTCATCAATCCACCTTTATGCTTGCTTTGATTTCATGTGTGCACCGTTTCAATTTTAGACTGCAAATCAAAATAAACATTGTTCCGAAAGTTTTCTTCCGTTCAAATCGATGAGAAATCAGTTTACAAATTTGTGGATACTACAAGTGTTCTTTTCAATTTGTAGTCACTTGTGACCACAAATAAGTAATAATTTGAATTATTTGACATCTAAAAGTACTTTCAACACTAGCTTGTTGTCTTGTTGATCATGGTTCTATGTCCATTTTAGAGCTTTTGAATCTAGTAAAAACAATATTGGTCTTGGTCATTGTATGTTTAATGTCAAATTCTAAAACCAAAATTGATGTGAGCCTTAGCGTCCTCGAGGCCCATGAATGGGACTAACGGAAGGTGCCGCGCTTAAACGCACATATCTTTTTATACGACTTCTGTTCAAGGCTCATAATGTGTCGATTCGAAGTTTGGAATGAGAAGCACTAAGAAACACTCTCGTAACCATTTATACATTATGCACATGCGTATACAAGTAATTCAAGTTGTTTTTTGAATTTTGTGCATGATGCATATATGCATATGCACGTATGCATGTTATAAATTACTTATATGCACATGTGCATAACATACAGATAAATAAATGGTTACCTGGGTGTTCCTACGTTTTTTAGTTTTTGCGGTTTTCTCTTGAACCTGACTCTATTTGTGTGTGTGTGTGTGTGTGTATTGGTGTCAAATACATGAGAAAAAAACTGATGAAAAAGATATATGAATATGGATGTCAAATACACGAGAAAAATATGATCGTTTATTTGGTGTACTTTATTTCGCTCGAATTTTATTCCTTTTTCGTATTTTTGTCGAATAAAAAATAGGGTGCTTGAGGTTTTTTAATTTAGAAACTGTTGTTGTAACCGCACATTTAATCACATCCATCAGGTCATATAATCTAACGGTTGATAAAGTGTTTTTTAGTTTTTCATTTATTTAAGATTTTTCTCTAAACCTCCCCATATGTATATGTATGTATAGGTTAGGTTCACGGGAAAACCTCAAAAAAAAAAACTGAATAACACCCTGGTAACCCTTCAGCTGGACGATATGAACTTGTGCATACAAGTAATTTGTAACATGCACACGTGGATATGCACAAATGCATAATGCACTTGTGCATAAAAACCAAGAAAACAAATAATTTACGTGTTCAGATGAAGGGCCACCAGGGTGTTTTTAGTTTTCCATTTTCTTTTTTGAGGTTTTTTCCTGAACCTCTCTCTCTCTCTCTATATATATATATATATATATATATATATATATAGAGAGAGAGAGAGAGAGAGAGGAAGGTTCAAACGAGGAGCGTACCTATTTACGAGAAACGCGATGAGCGCATTCCATGTACTGGATCACATGTGATCCACTACTCCCGAAAAATTGGGTAGCGGGCGACCTGGTTCGCGAGTCGCGTGGAAGTCGCCCAGATCACATGTGATTTTAGGCGTGAATCACATGTGATCCACTACATGGGCGGAAGCCCCCCGATCAGGTGTGAATCACATGTGATTTTGTACGTGAATCACATGTGATTTTGTACGTGAATCACATGTGATTCAGTACATGGACGATGCTCCTCGCGTTTTCTTAAATTGTTATGCTCCTCGTTTGAACCCGCCTCTCTCTCTCTCTCTCTCTCTCTCTCTATATATATATATATATATATATATATATATGGGCAGGTTCAAACGAGAATGTAGTCAATATGCAAGAAGACGAGAATCAATTTAGACCACATAACTCATTTAAAACTAATATAAATAGAAAATAAAATATTTTTAGAAATTAAGATAATCACTATCTTTAATTGAATAAAAAATTATATCAAGGGTAGAATTGGAACAAAAAGTCGTAAAAAATCCTTTAAGAATCTCGTTATCCTATATATTAGGATATGAGAAATTATTTAATTTATCTTTCAATGAAAAAACAAGATATTAACATCTTTCGGTTAATAATTATCAGAAATTAGATTTACTTCTTCTTTCTATCACAACAAAATAGGAGTTTTGAAAGAGATATTGAATGATTTTTAATTATTATAATGTTACATCCATGCTAGAAAATTAAACATTTTAGAATGACTAATATAGATTCTGATTATGAATATATTGATTGAAATTATTAAATATGATATGTAAGCGTTTTCATAATTTTCGTTATGTATCATATATGATTCACTTGTGATTTCATGCAAATAATATGTGATAAAATAATGGTAAAACAAATGAATCAAATACCAGAGATCACATATTGATACTATCAATGATCACATGTAATAATACCAAATAATATATGTGATATTATCAATTATCAGATATGATATTATCAATTATCACATATGATAATATCACACATCATATGTGATAAAAAAATGGTAAAACATATGAAACTAATACCAAATATCACATATGATAATATCAAGTATCATAGATGATAGTACCAACGATCACATGTGATAATATCAAATATCATATGTGATACTATCAACGATCACATGTGATAATATCAACATCATATGTGATTACATGTGATAAATTAAAATAATGGTAAAACAAATGAATCTCAAATTACATATGATAATATCAAATATCATAGATGATAGTACCAACGATCACATGTGATGATATCAAATATCATATGTGATACTATCATGCAATGATCACATGTGATAATATCAACATCATATGTGATTACATGTGATAAATTAAAATAATGGTAAAACAAATGAATCTCAAATTACATATAATAGTATCAAATATCACATGTGATAATATCAATAATCACATGTGATAATATCAAATATCATATATGACACAATCAACGATCACATTTGATAATATCAACATCATATGTGATTACATGTGATAAATTAAAATAATGGTAAAACAAATGAATCTCATATTATATTTAATAGTATCAATGATCACATGTGATAATATCGAATATCACATGTGATACAATCAACGATCACATTTGATGATATCAACATCATATGTGATTACATGCGATAAATTAAAATAATGGTAAAACAAATGAATCTCAAATTACATTTAATAGTATCAAATATCACATGTGATAATATCAAATATCACATGTGATAATATCAAATATCATATATGTGATCCTAGAACAACCATTCAATACACAATCTGAATCAATTAGTCATCCCTCTATTAATCAAAGTAAGATCTTCAAGTACACAAATGGTGTAGAGAGAAAGTGCAATATTGTGTACTTGTGTGTGTGTAGGGAATGACATGATAAAATAATACAAGGGAAAATCAATTTATAGTTTGCAAATTAGATAGTTCCACTTTAGCCCCTCTACATGGTACAAGGTGCTAAATAGAGCACTAACAATCTCCCACTTTGTACCAATGTAGAGGCATCAGATCTAAGTGTTCACCAAGAACACATGCTTCTTCCGGATTCCAAGGATGATCTCGAATCTTCTCAATGTGTTCTGGTACTCTTTTCTGCTGGTGATAGCATCCAAGACTTGTTTTATCAGCCGCTTCTCCTTTTCCTTGAGCTTTACCTCCCCGCTTTCATCAAGTCTCAGCTTGCTCTCTAGATTGACCTGTATCATCTTAGAGGTTCCGTCACTGTACTTGTTTGCTTCACAGATTCTCATGAATCTTTTCTTCATGTCCTGATTGAAGTATACACCTCCGAGTTCAGGTTTCTCCAAAACAGTGTAGACAGGAATACCTTGGATGTCTTGCAGTTGCTTGTTTGGTCTTCTGAGGTTTACTCGGGTCTGATGAGCTTCTAAGGCCATTTGGAAATCTGTAAGGTAAGAAAATTTCAGAATATTCCGCATGAACCTTTTGACACTCCGATAAGAGGCAGACCATTCAATTGGCTTATCAGGAATGCCAGCAAGGCAATAGTAAAGGCTAATAAGATCATCCAGCTTCAGGCTCTTGAAGTCCGCTTCTAAAAAGACACATTCGGTGTCATCAGATCTTCTAACTGTGAACTGAGGATACCAGACGTTGAGTAGCCGGTATGAGTCTATCTTCAAGACCTTCACAATTACTTTGTCAGACCTTACAACATCAGTGTCTAAGTCTTTGTTTTTCATTACATGCAAAAATTTGATCTTGTGAAGAGACGGCCAGTTCTCAATCCCGTACACCTTTTCCAAGTTGATCCTCTGAACGTCCTTTACAAACAAGTCTTTTTTGATGCTTTCTTGAAATGGAATTAAGATTCTCACCCTTTCTCCAGTTGCAACATATCCTGGTTCAGCATCTATCACCTCCTGATATAATCTGAGTTCAACTTCTAGGACTGGATCTCTTATCCTTCCATCAGTATTTACTGGAACCACTGGAACCTGTTGAGCTGAAGAGCTTGTGCCTTGATCACCTTGTTGTTGTGGTTGAGAAGTATCATCATAAAAATCAGAAGCAATCACTTGAGCCCCGGTGGTATAAAAGATGTCATCTATCTCTTCTTTGATCTGAACAGTTGTTGTCTCTGGCTCTTCCTCAGAATCAATGTAGATGTAATCGTTCAGCATATTATCAGCCATCCTTTCCTCTTCCGTTCTATTGTCAACAACCGGAGGCTTTTCAACCTTGGTTATGACATCAGCTAGAACTGTATCATCATTAACCTGGACCACATCTGTTTCCTGTCCACTTGCCCCCTCTGTTTCTGCTGCCTGATCTGATCCACCAACGTTTTCAGTGTTTGCACCACTGGATTCTCCAACTCTGTCTGTCTTCTCCCCCTCATGTTGATCAGGATCATCCTGATCATCATGTCTACGTCTTTTGGAGCCTTGAGCCTGTACACCACATGTCTGTTCTACGACAGTGATTCTGTCAGATAGAGATTTATATCCGGTAAGCATGGCTTGGGACATTTCCTTGATGAAGTTGTTTAGAGTTTGAAAGTATGATCTGGTGGGTAGTTGGTGTTGGGCTTCAGATTGTTGTCAGAGCAAACCTACCAATTCTACTTCTTCGTTGGTATTGGAGTCTCCATGGGAGAGTAAACGGGCTAATAGCTCTGATTTGAGCTGATAGAGATTTATATCCGGTAAGCATGGCTTGGGTCATTTCCTTGATGAAGTTGTTTAGAGTTTGAAAGTATGAGCTGGTGGGTAGTTGGTGTTGGGCTTCAGATTGTTGTCGTAGCAAACCTACCAATTCTACTTCTTCGTTGGTATTGGAGTCTCCATGGGAGAGTAAACGGGCTAATAGCTCTGATTTGAGTTGATGGGTAGGAATTATGTGTAACGGTTGTGATCGTGGTGGTTGAGATCTGGGTGGGGAATTTGATGGTTGATCCTGTGGAGTTGATGACGATTCTGCTATCCCTTTTCCTTTCACAGCTCTACTAACTTCATTTGCATGTCTGTCCATAGTAGCTTGCATTGCATGACTGTGTTGCTTGTACGAAGTGTTGATAGTAGCTAATGAAGCTCCCAGAAGATTCAGAGTAATGTAGTGCGGGGGCGGGCCTAGCATAGCAACAACCTGTTCAAGTGGCATATTAGGGAAAATAGATCTAACGCCCGAACCATTTAGGTTTTCGGTTGAAGTAGCAGTTGTGACAACTGCACTACGTGTGTTCAAAGTTGGCATAGTGTAAGCAATGACAGGTCTTCCACCCAATCCTCGCAGGGCACCAACGAATGGCGGCCTCACTCTAGGTGTTCCGGTTGGGGCACGGAAGCCCACAACTTTGTGTGATACCGGCGCTCGTGTCCTAGGAAAGGTAGTTCTTCCAAAATGCACTAGACTCGAGGTGCTCGGAATAAGGGCAGGAGCCTACCTTGTTCAATACCAGCAAACACCGAATGTGTTGCCGATAGCGTTTGTGCTTGATCCCTAGTGCAGAATGAAACATCAGCTTGTAGAGAAGCCGAAAAGTGGCTAAGTGGGGTTGTGCACTGCATGGCTGGGTCCACCATGGCTGTTTCAATGCGCAACGACGACGAACACTCGTTAGTAGTGGATGTGGCTACCCGGCTTCGATCGGTTTGGGGAGAGTTACAAGTTATAACTTTGTGTGACCCTGTCTCAGTCTGTCCCATTTCTTTTCTCACCTCCTCTCGGCTCACATCAATATTTTCTACTTCAACTCCCTTTTCCCGCTTTATGACACCAGTTTTGCCTCAGAGTTCGACGTTCCAGGTGGAATCAACATCGGAACTCTCTATTCTATGTCGTAGTCCAATGTGTCTTGGTATCAAATTTGCGTCGGGAACATGATCTGAATCGGAATCTGAGTCAGGAACATTGACAGCATCATGGCTTGGTAGGTTAGATGCTTCATCCTCAGATGAAGAAGCAGATGGTATATAATCAGCATTGTCGGCAGAGTCCCATGAAACATCTTCAGCAAAGACTTGGACTCTGGTAGCTTGTGTAGCTTTAGAAGTAGATGCCAGACCAGCAGTCCTCGCCACATTTCTCACTCTCTTTCTTACTGTTCTCCTCACCTCTCCCTGTTCAGGAACCCTTGCTCGACTCTTTGACCCTCACCGCTTAATTGGGTGGCACTGTGGGTAGGTCCTTCCGGTTCTGGCTGGACCATCAGTGCATTATCTATCCTATACTATCTAACTACCGCAGACTGTTGGTCGGCATAAGCTAGAACAGCTTCGGGTATCACGACAATGTGGGCAAAATTAATCTGAGCTGGCATCTTCAGGAAGTGCATCCATTGGCTCGGGCCTTGGACTGCGTTGGGTCGTCTCAGGATTTCCTGATTGTCTTCCATGATCTGATGAATGATGATCTGGAAGAATATCTGATAGGGCACGAAATTTCGGTTCTTGATTGGTCTGGTTTTATCTTTAACTAATTCTATTAGCTCGTTCCATAGGATAATTGCATAGTCTATGCGTCAGTTGAAAGCAACGGTATGGAACATTCTGAGAGTTGCTAGGTTGCATTTATCAAGGCCGGTGTGTTTTGAGGTCATGCAGCGATTAATGATAGAGCAAAGAGTGTACCAGACTCTGGGTAGGAACTTTCGCTTGAACTTTGATGAACTGGTAAGAACTGGGTTGTTCGGGTCTTGATAACCCAAACTTCGAATGTCGGCAAATAATTGTTCTTCCGGAACCATGTCTTCAAAGTCAACACTATAGGGTAAGTCTAGGGCTCGGCGAAGTCTTCGTAAGGCCAGGAGAACGTCGAAGTGATCGACTTTGGCAGAGAAATGTTGTCCTCTTCGGTGGACTGGATGGAATTGCAGTGTATGCCAAAACTGCTGAAGGTAGATCACTGGTACGGTGACAAGTGACAACCTTGGTAAGTGTAGCTCTAAGTGGATGACCGCGGATGATTTCTAGGATGATGCGGTACTTGAAATCCACGCTAAGATCCAAATGGTGGTTGTTGTCTGATAAGGCAAGATGAAGGCTCCTTCGAAGAAGTTTCTCATCTAGGTCACGGGCATTCACCGACGGATGCGAGGATCAGTGAGATGGAATAACTGTGTTCTCGTCAGATGAGTGATCATCATTTTGTGCCATATGAGTAGTAATAAATCAGTATAGTGCCAAAAATAGATTTTTCATGAAAATTTTATCGAAAAAAATCCTAAGTCCTGGTTTTATCGCAATACACAACAATAAGATATTGCAAGTCAATGTTGTCACAAGGTAAAGGTTGCGAGGAAGTTTTATCGCAAGGTGTTGGTCCCAGAGGGGTTATACAAGTTTATAGAAGGGGGGGGGGGTTGAATACAAACACACATATTTTACTTTTCTTAGTTGTTTATTGATATGTATCAAACAATTTACAACTTGTTGCGGAGCAAGATCAAGGAATAAACCTAATCTAAACAAGTTAAGAGAATCACTAAGATTTCTTGCACTAGAAATAAGATAGAAAGGAGATAAGAATATTACGAATAATATTCTAACACACAAAAGTAAGGAAGAAGGAGATGGCCGAGCACTTCATTTCTGAAGTAGGGTTTTGATAATGTCGATTTTCGACATTATTTTTAATCTCAAACTAGGTGGTTTACGCATGTCTTCGAGTGAAATACGGGGTTTTCACGGGTTTTTGTTGAGAAAGTACAGGTACACGCATTTTTGTCCAAAAGAGCAGCAAAGTTGAGTTCCGGAGCTGAAAACGAGAGAAATCGAGAAACTGCGAAACAGAATCTGGCGCCAGTCTTGGCGCCAGCCAACCAGCGCCAGTATCCGCGCCAAGAATCCAAACAGAAGCTGGCGCCAGTCCATCCGCGCCGGCGCTGGCCCCGACGCCCAGTTTTATAAAACTATTTTCTGCAGCTAGGTTTGAAAAAAAACACACACACGACGACCAGAGCAGTTTAGGGGGCGATTTTGGGAGACTTTTTACACCTTTCGGAGCCACGTTAGAGGATCAATCGGAGCCACGTTCATCACGCGAAGTAGATACGAACACGAGAGAAGGGAGTACATCATTCCATTCACCACGATCACGTTTGCCATGTTTTATTCCATTGTTCTTTTCTTTTCTTTTGTGTTTGAATCCACCACCGACATGAACTAACCTGTTCATGTTGGGGGTTGGAATGAATTTAGTTTGTAAGCATATGAACAGATGACTTGAACATTTATCAGTTTTCCTATTTAATGAATGCGTGTAATTTGGTTTTAATGCTTTTGAGAGTTTAGCTACCTTTCAATTGTTTTGTTGTTTCCAGTTGAGTTCGAGAGAATTAACTGTTAACTAGAACTAGGAATTACATGTCTAAGGCGAGAATTTGGTGATAGAGATATACCGAATACGCCTTAATCCTAATTGAACCATTTAGGTTGAGATCGAGAGATAAAATCTATACGTTCACAATAAATCTTGCGCTTAATGTGTTTTGGAATCCATAAGTTGAGATCGAAAGATAAAACTTGTCCTTTTCAAAATAAAACCGTTGTTGCTTGAAAGAGAACAACGGTGACTTTTAAAGATTGGGTATTCATTAAGGGAATAACTGGTAATCGTTTTAAGTCTGATATTCGTATGTGAAAACCTAAGGATTTCCAACCCTCAACTGTTTTCTCTATCGGAAGTTTCCAAAGCTGTTTAATGTCTTGTGTTTGATTTAGTTTCTTGCAATTAATTAGTTTAAGACCAACCATCTCCAAATTTCGACAGTTCAGTTAATAGTGATTATAGTAATTGTGATACTTAGTTCCTAGTTCCCGTGGATTCGATACTCGTACTTACCGTACGTTATTACTTGATTTCGACACCGTACACTTGCGGTTAGATTCTCGGGGTGTTAAAACCTCCTATCAAGTTTCCTTTATATACTGCATGTATTTAATGCACAACAGTATAAAATTGGTTGCATGGTTTGACCTTTGTAGACAACCTTAGTAGCCGCATGATGTACAGTGTAGAATCAGAGTTGGTTGTACGATAATGGACAGAAGGGATGTCCTATTCTGACATTTCGTACGGAGGCGTGCAAGGGAGTAAGATAAAAGTAACTTGTAGAGGAAACTTCATGATCAGCGTTCGCTGAATAGATCTTTATCAGCGAGTGATAAAGTTCAGCATTCGCTGAAGTCTTCTACTTGATACTTCACGTTGAGTGGACAAATCTTGGCTTCGCTAATATCCACATCAGTTCATTAGTAGACTTGTCGCTGGTTCATTGGCTTGATCTTCGACTTCAGCGTAGAATATAGTTGACGTGAAACTTGTGTTCAGGGATCATAAGTAAACAAGTAAGATTATCAGCGATCATCAACAAGACTGAATAGGCTCAGGGCTTGTTTATGAACAGTGTTGCTGAATGTGTAAGTTAAAGCATATGTTTTTATCAGCGATACTAAACAGACTTAGTATTTTCTTTGATCACAAAACATTAATACATATTGTCTACTTATGATTTTCACTAAGTGTTTCTCAGAGAGTCATTATCAAATCATTGAGGGTTTGGATCAACAATCTCCCCCTATTTGATTATGACATAGCAACAAAAGAAAATTGCTAAGTGTGAAAACATAAGGATAAAAGAACTCATAAAATATTTGTCCCTTTTACTGTTTTCTGGGATCTTTTCAGTACTGATGGAGTAAAGTACATTCGCTGAAATTTTTCTTTAAACTTCGTATGAGATACAAAGGGAAGTGGAAAAATTACAAGTACAACTAATAAATTTACAAGTACAAAAGATATAAGCTGATAAAGGATAGAAGAATTACAAGGAATCCTATCAGCTACTCAGGGACTGTTTCTCCAAGTTCCCGTCTATGCTTTGCTTCTTTGAAGATCAGGGGCTTCATGAAGTGTCCGAGAAGGTCTTCTCTGAATCCGCACCACTAGACGAGATCCCTGAGCTGTTCGATAGGAGTGATGGGTAGCTCAGAGATGCGTTGAAAGCATTCTCGTCCATCGTAGTCTATGAAGAAGATACCATAAGGATCGCTTAAGACTTTACCAGGGATAAAATGTTCACCAGGGGGCAGGGAGATGTCGAGAGCTGAGAGATCAAGTTCAGGACCAAGGACTTCAGCACGTGAAAAGCCGATTCCAGTTTCGTTTCTTATAGGAGGACCTGAGTCTGAAGGAATGACCTTTTTCTTTGCAGAGGCCCTTCTACGTTGAACTGGATTAGGAGAAGGAGGAGGAATATCTACAGCAGATGTAACCAAGTCGATCTGAGAATTTATAATTTTCTCAACATGGCTTTTAAACGCTGAGCGAGATTTTTGAATGGTTATTCGCATTTCCAACCACTCAGAGAAACCGTACTTCTTGATCGTAGAAACATAGACGGTTTCCTTAGTACCATTTTCTCTGAAAATGTCAGCTTCAACGACAGGAACTTTTATGGACGTTCTTCCCCTGATGTTCACTTTGTTGATTCTGGAGACATGGAATCGAAAGTTAATTCGTTCTTTGCACCATTCCAAGGTAGAGTCAGAGACCTTGGTTTTCTTCTCGATGATCTTTTTGGCGTCTTTCCACAGTTGACGTTGAACATCAATGGGAGTCTTCTTTAGATTAGGGTCTTTCACCGATTGTCGAACGAGCTCAATGGCATAGGCATTATCTTGTTCTTCAGCTCTTCTTCTATCAACGAGTTGTTTTTCAGCTTTGAGGCATTATCGTGTTCAACGAGTTCTTTTCTAGATACTTTGAATCGAGGGGTACGGATAATTCCCTGATCCTCAAGCTGTTTCATCATTGTTTCTCTCCTTTTCTGTTCTTCTTCACTTAGCTTTTGAGGGGCCAAGGAAGGTCTGTTTCTGTGAGAGAGCAGTTCTTCTTCAGGTTCATCAGTCTCATCGAAGTTTAAGAATGGGATTATTTCTTCAGCGCTTGGAGCTGGGATTATTATTGTTGCAGCATGAGGAACTTCAGCTAGATCTACAAGCAGGGGAGAGGACTAGCTGAAACACAGTGATCGTTTAAGTAAGATCATTTGGGAAAGAAAGAGATAGAAAAAGAATGAGGTTAAGTGTTTAGAGGTTTTATGGAGAGGAGAACTGAGGTTGAGAAGGGATAGAGGAGGGATGCAGTGTAAGGGAAGAGAGTGTATGTTACCTGACAAACTGGCTTGCTGAAGAGAATAGCCAAGTTGTGTTCAGATGAAACACCTTTGTTCTTGCCTTTGTCAGCTTCAGTTGTTGCACGCTTTTTTGTTGTCCCCTCCCCTGATGATTCTTTTATCATAACCCCTGTTTGAGCAGGGGTCGTTCTAGGCTGGAAGAAGAAGTCGACGTCATCATCATCGTCATCATCATCATTTTTAGGGGATGATGATGGTTCGTCGTCCTCAAGATCGAGGTCTTCTTCACCTTCTTCTTCTTCAGCTTCAGATTCTTCCTCATCAGCATAAGGTTCTGTTACATCAGCAACAACTTCCTGTTCGAGTTGCTCCCCCTCAAATTCAGAGGGAGGTTTCTCGGTTCCCTCAGGATTTTCAACCCCCTAAGGTTTTTCAGCAGTAGCAGAGATAATACCCTCCCCCTCAGAGTTCTGGGGAAGGTCTTCTTGAGTTTTTTCCCCCCCCTCAACATTATGGGGAAGATATTCAGTCTTCTCCCCCTCTTCCACATGATGGATGGGGGAGGAAACAACATCAGCAGCAGCATCATCAACATGCTTTGGGTCACTATCTTCCAGGCCAGTGATCCCAACGCAAGTTTCCATCCTTGCAGTTATGTCTTCAAGGCCAGAAATTGCAGGATTGATCTTTTGTAGATCCTCTCGATCAACCTGAGTGAAATGTGAAGGAGCACAAGTTGCAGCATTCAGGCGATCGAGGATTTGCTGCAGTAGATTGGTCGCAGTGCGGACATCTGTCTTTAGAGTAGACACCTCTCCCTGAAGATTTCCAACCACTGTCTTGAACGATGTGACTTCGTTGGACAGGGCTGAGAAGTTGGTGGAGAGAGTGTTGTTGGCGGTGGAGTTTTCAGCGAGAGTAGTATCAAGATGACCGAGGCTACCTTCCACCTTTTCCAGATCAGCAGTGGATGCTTTGCCTTTCACCTCATCAGTGAGGGTTTTGAGAGCCTCCCCAGCGTTTGTAACCGCTGAAGAGTTTGTAGACAGAGTGGTGGTGAGAGATTCCACCTTGTTGGATAGATCCGTGAGCGATGTGTTGATGTCGCCCAAATTAGGACCTGAAAAAGTTGAGAACTTATGAACAAAGGAAAACTCAGAAGTTGGGGATTTTGAGAGAGGAGCGTTTGGAGTTATGTGCATACCTGTGGGATGGTTGACGAAGTCCTCGAAATCTCGATGACCAGTAAATGTTTCCATGTCGTCTTCCAGAGAGCCTTTTCGCTGAAAAGTGTTCGCAGGTCCTATGTTTGTATCCATCATCCTCTTTAAAGTTTCAACAGATGTATCGTGGAGGATGACGTTCGTTCCAGAGAATGGGGGGGGGGGGGGGGGGGGAATAGGTGGAGTGTCCAAAGAGAGAGTGGGATGAAGGATGGTTGAGAAGAGGGATTGGGTAAGAGGTTCAGCGTTAGATCCGCTGAGAATTACTTCCTCAGTACTTAGAGGTACTGAGGGAGGGAGGTTATGTTCCATGTTAATAACCTCAGTGTTTAGGGACGCTGAAGTTGGTATAGAAGGGGTGGATTCAGCGGCTGTGGCAGAGCGTACCACGGAACTTTCAACGGCTCTTGTAGAAAAAGAGTCGTGGAGTCTTCAGCCTGGGAAGGCTTGGGGTTTGCTCCTTGGTTTTCTTGGCCTTAGGAGCACCAAGAGTGGTTGAAGATTGTTTTCTCTTTCGAGGAGTGGAGGTTGCAGCCTGGGTACCAGCAGTTGGGATTACCGTGGAGGTAGCTGCAGAAGTAGAAGAAGTAGGAGGTTTGAGAAGAGATAAGAGAGTAGTAAGACGTACCTCGTTTGTCATGGGAGTGTAGTCGAGGACCTTAGCACCGACCTGTGAGAGTTTCAGGTCGCCAACCTTCGGGTATTTGTCCCCGAGTCCCTGTAGAAAGAAAGCGCTGATAAATCGAGGATATGGAACGGTCTTTTGCCTATTTGCTTCTTCGACTCTTGATATCATGTTGTTAAAGATGATTTTGGCCCAATCAATGTGTAGGCCCTTCAGCAGTGAATACCCCATAGCTTGCTGGGGTTTGGAGGCTTGGTCAGTGGAACCAACCTTAGCTGTCATGCAGCTTATCAGATGAGCGAAGACGAAATTCATCTCGCTGGGCATTTTGGATTTCATGATCATGGTCAGCTTCTTCTCAGGGAGCTTGTCTCTCCTTGTTTCCCACACATACTGCATTGCATCAAAGAATGCAACGAGTGTTTCTCTATCCGCTGGGTTTTAGGGATTTGGTAGAGGGACAAAGCTTTTTTCTTTTGTTCCAGCGGGGAGGTTTAGGGCACACCTGATAGTACCAGGTGTGATCTTGGAGGTACCATGTTCAGTGTCAAAAAGGATTACCTCGATTTCCTTTTTGGGGTCTTTGGTGGAGGTGATCTTAGCTCGTCTGGCAGTATACCAGAACTGAGCAAGTAAGTTCCTATTAGCAGGGGGTGTGATGGTCAGAGCTGTGGATAGAGGGCAGGTCTTAAAAAAATTCACAGCGTCGTCTAGGTGTGTGATTTGCTTTCTTGGAGGGAAGTTGAAGAGGGCATAAGGGTTGTTGCCTTGAAAATTGATTTGCTCGAATTTGAACCCAACTTGAGGAGCTGGAGTGAGTTCAGTTCTTTTAGGAGTAGTAGGAGACTGAGTTGAAGGAGCTTCAGTAGATGTCATTTCTGTTTATCACACATAAACATGAAGAAGATGAACAAAAATGTCTTAATGTGGAATGATTTTCCAAAATAAGATGTTTTTAGGGTTTTGCACATTCCATTCAGACACAGGATATCTTAATGGAGATTAGGGTTTTTCTAGTTTTGAAAAAAATACAAAACATAGTGAATAATCTCGTTTTCCAGTTTCCTAAAGAAGGGATTCTGGAAAAACGTATGAAATGGTCAAGTTTAAGATTTTTGTTTTTAAACTCGAAGAACAATCTGTTTCCAGATTGGGTTCATAAAATCATGAAAAGAAAATGATTTCATTTTAAGAAAGTTCGTTTGTTTGATCTTGTAAAACCAAGAATAAGATCGAAAACAAGTTTATGCAAGGAAAATAACAAGAATATTAATCTTTGATGTTGAAGATGAAGATGAACAGTTTTATGGAGAAAAAGAGTTCAAATGCAACAGTTGTTCTTGCTTAGAGGAGATGATTTTCGCATAAAGGTAAAAATATAAACTCAAATGGGTTTATATAGTGAGAATAGAGAGAGAAAAACTATGAGTGGGAAAGTTTTTCATGATGACACGGACACGTCCCTTGAATTTGATTGGTCAAGGAAGAGGAAAAGGGCGAACGTGTCAGAGAAAAAGCGTGCCATGGTCTATCCGTTGTGATGATGTCACAAACGTCCTTTCATATTTTAGGATGTCTCTGAGGATTTTGAAAGCACAGGGACATTTTGAAAACATGAAGTACTGACTAGAAATATCAGTGGTAGATTTAGAAATTTCAAAAGTATCACTGAAAAGAAGAGATATTCAGCGATGCAATTTGTTTTTGAAACCTTTCATTCATATGCGAACGTCAACGAGTAAGAGAGAACATACCTTGCTATCTGTGAATCAATTTTGTTCAGAGAGTAAGTGATTAATAGTGTTATACAAGTTCATTGTATCACTGATCAAATGTGAACCGCTGAAGATTTTATTCTTCTAAGTTCAGCATTCCAAGCTCGCTGATGAGAAAGTTGAATCTTGTCTCATCAAGAGGTTTGGTAAACAGATCAGCTAAATGAAAGTCAGTTGGGATAAAATGAAGTTCTATATCACCACAGTGATAACATTTCTTATAACTAAAAGTAGCTTTAGGATCGTTTGCATGCTGAGCCGTTAGTTTTAAATGAGCAGGGCCAGCACCAAGTATACCTTTGGCATTGGAAATGGGAGGAACAATCAGTTCTTCAGATTTCTTACCAATAATATCCACTCTGATTCTATGTAACGTCCCAAAATTTCAAGCAAATTTAAATTTTTAAATAAACAATTCATTTATAACAACTCATTAAATGAGCCCAATGTTTCGGTTGCAAACTCATAATTAATATCTTTATAATAAAAACCAGCGGAATAAACGTTAATTATTAAAACCATAAAGCAACCAGCTCTCCTCGCGCGCCAGTGTGTACCCGTCACGCCTTAGAGCCACTCGCACCTGAAACCACAAATTATTGGAAAAGGGTAAGCACGAAGCTTAGTGAATTCAAACACCATAAATAATACAGTTATTCCACACTACCCCTACAACAGATAGTGACACATAAACGATCATACAGGTCTACGAACAAATCATAAACGTGTACATCCACAACCACCCACCTAAAAGGCACAAGTCGGTCCCACCGACCACATGATAACATCTTCGGCCCCGCCGAATCCCCGGTCCCACCGAGTCTCTATGCTACCTGCGTATAAAATCTCCGGCCCCGCCGGATCCTCGGTCCCACCGAGTCTCTACGCCACCCGCGTATAAAATCTCCGGCCCCGCCGGATCCTCGGTCCCACCGAGTCTCTACGCCACCCGCGTATAAAATCTCCGGCCCCGCCGGATCCTCGGTCCCACCGAGTTAACATGACGACAAAGTATCAACTAGACACCCCACTATCTAGTTCCACAACACAATCACATAAAGCTACCACACACGTACTACAGCAATGATAAAACCACCGTTATTAGATATAGTGAGAGAACTCACCTCGAATGCGCGCCTAGCTTAACAACACAATTCAAGCTTCACAAATACGGTCACTTCCCAGCACCTAAACGCATGTTAAAACGTGTCAATACGAGACTCGGACCCTATGACACGACACACGCTTAAACCGTCACTAAAACTAATTTCCGTTCTCACAAAACAGGTCTGTTCGGGACCTGTTTCGACCCCTTTAAACCCAGAAAAATCCCAATATTAAATCATGACCAGAAAGTCCTCTGAGTTAGGGTTCCAAGGACATATTATACGCCTCCTAACGATTTTTCCACAATTTACTACGGATTTTACAAAAACAGTTTCCAGAACAGCGAAATTCAGCATCTTTCAGTATAAAACGACAATTTGACCCCTGCTACGTCCCGAACTGGGTTTTGCACAAAACACAGAAAAGTTTCTAGACTCAAAAAGGGAACTTTTGACACCGGTTTCACCCCAAACCGAGTTACGAGCAGAAAGTTATGATTTTCTCAAGATCAAGGCAGATTCCAGAAATTTTCACATGAAATGACGAAACACCGAACTTGCGACCACTTTTTCGCCCAGCTAGAGACCGAACCAGTTTTCCGCTAAAACACGGAAAACGTGCCCGACCCCGAACTTGAACCGTGAGCGCCAGTTTCGGCTCAAACGAAGTTATGACGGAAAAGTTATGGCCGACGCAAAACAGTGGCCGAAACGATTATTCCACAAAAAAATGATGATTATAAAAACGGTTTGAGGTTTAACGAGTCGAGTTACGCGATCGGTTTAGATTTCTCGATTAGGATTAAGGTTCCACTAATTGGACAGATACCAGCACCACCCACTGCCGCCTCCGGCAGCAGTGGTCGCCGGCGGCGGCGGCGACAAAGAAAACGAAGCAAAAGAACGAATGGAACGGACTTACCTCTTGACAAAAACGCAGCAGCAACACGACGAAATCCGACTCCCTTCTCTTCCCGATCGACTCTCTCCCTCGCTGCACTTTCTCTCTCTCTCTCTCTCTCTGAACTCTCTCTCTCTCGCCGGCGAGAACAGCAGCGCCGGTGCTGTGGTTAGCAGCGGCAGCAACGATGGGAAAAAAAAGAGTAGCACGGTTGGGGGGGGGGGGGGGAAGTTTCACGGCAGCAGCACCCAACATATGAAGAAGATGATTGTTAGGGTTGTAGTGTTGATTACAAGAGAAGAAAACGAGAAAGCATGGGCCGAACACCACACCCAAGTTTGGCCCTTTTACCACTTTAGCCCCTCAACTACAACCTTCTCTCACAATCTACACTAAAATGACACGATTGCTACATTTTGGTCCTTCTTGACACCAAACCACTAACCAAAACAATTAAAGGTAAACATTTTAAATTATTAAAAATTAAATTAATAATGCGTACCGGAACATGGGTAATTTTCCCGCCTCTCAACCTCAGGTTCCCAAGTTCACACGAAACCCTTTCGGTGTTGCCACTAGACTTTCACTAACTGGAACCTAATTTCTCACACCGTCTAAGAATCTCCCGAATACTTCCTTACTAACAACACTCCTTCAAGAACACTGAAAACGCGATTGGAAGAACACTCCAACAATCGGAATCATTCCTAGTTACACGACTTCGGTTGTCTCCCAACCTTAGATGATTCATAACTCCCGATTCAAATTTTCAAACCCTAACCATTCTTAAGTTGCTCACAGTATACCCTACAGGATACTCGACTATGATCATTCCTACCCTTAACTGTCGATTAACTTCCACGAATTCTAGCAGACTCCAAAGATTCTTAATAAATTATATTAACAAAACATCGACCCCCTGCTGTAAAGCCCGTATCCCGGTATGTAATTTCTTTTATTAATTCTTTTCTTTTTAAGTTTGATTTAATGTGGTTTCCGTTAGCGGGGTAGTCGAATCGGACCAAAAAGTTAAATGAGTCAACCTTTGTTGGTTTTTTGCAAGGAAAGGAAAGTTGAGGGGCTAATTGGGGCATCTCACCAAAGTTTGGCAAGGGATCGTCCAAGAGTCACCCCCTCCCCTTCCCCTTCCCTTCGGTTTCATGCTAGTAACCACCACAACCTTTAGTCATCCCCTCCCCCTTTCTTGTTGTGTTCGGCCAAGAAGAGAACTAGAGAGAGAGAGTGAAAGAAAGAAGCCGAGAGAGGGAGAGAGAAACCGAGAGGGTGATAGAGGTTGCTGCCGGCGACGAGGAGAGAGGAGGAAGGAGACGATCGCCGGCAAGTTTGGTCGGAAAAGAGGAGGAAGAAGGGTTCGTCGAGGTAAGTTCGTCTATTTCTCGTTTGTTGTTATCGTATGTCAAAGAAACGCCGCCAACCACCACCACCTCCGGAGGCGGTAGGGGGTGGTGCACGGCTGTTGTCCAGCCTAGGGTAACCCATATTCAGTAGTTCATATGCTTTTCGGGTCTGTTGGGATTAAGCCACGACTTAATGGGTTAATAATCAATAGTGTCATTTCATGTGAAAATTTAGTAATCTGCCACTGTTTTGCTTAAACCGTAACTTTTTCCTCGTAACTCGGATTGGGGCGAAATCGGTGCCAAAAGTTCCCATTTTGAGTATAGTAACGTTTCTATGTTTTGTGCAAAAACCAGTTCGGAACGTAGCTTAGGTCAAATCATCGTTTTGTACTGAAAGGTTCTGTTTTAGCTGCTCTGAGAGGTGTTTTTGTAAAATTCATATAGAGTGCTAGGAATATCGTTAGGACGCGTGCGATACGTCCCTGGAACCGTAAGACATTGAACTTCCTGAATATGGAATTATATTTTTGGTTTGATCAGTTTAGCAGGGGTAAAATGGGTCCCGAACAGACCTGCATTTTTAGTATAAAAGCTGGAATTTTTAGTTTCGTTAAACTAGTAAAAGTGTCGTGAGTTGGGACCTTCCGTTGACGTTTTTAGTGCGTAATTAGGTGGGAAAATGTGAGGAAGGTTGACGTGCTGGTGTTGCGGCTCGGGAGCGCGTCGCTTTGCTTTGAGGTGAGTTCTCTCACTGCGTAGTTAGGAATTTCATGTATATCGTTGTTTTTGTGCTATGTGTTATTACGTGTTATTACGTGTTTACGTGGACCAATTTGGTTGGAATGATTTAGCTGTGATTGTTGAAATTATATGTCGATTATTTGTGCTTGCGTACACCTCAGTGGGACTGGGGGGGCTCGGTGGGACCGAGGGCTCGGTGGGACTGAGCTAGTACAATTGTATTATCTTTACTCGGTGGGACCGAGGGCTCGGTGGGACCGAGGGCTCGGTGGGACTGAGCTGGTATCAATGTCTTTACTCGGTGGGACCGAGGGCTCGGTGGGACCGAGGGCTCGGTGGGACTGAGCTTGTGTGGATATATTTTTGGTGTACTCGGTGGGACCGAGGTTCGTATTTATGCATTTATCATTATGTGGTTTTATATTTGTGGTGATGGTGACGTTGCCTACTTGCGAGTAGGGGCGATATTCGTGGGGTTGCTACCTGCGTGTGTGGTAGGACTCACTAAGCGATTAGCTTACCTTTTCCCAATATGTTGTGATTTCAGGTGCGAGCGGCAGTCGGGCTTGACGGTACACACACTATGCGCGGGGTGCTGAGAGTGTTTAAAATTTCACTTTTAAACCTTTAGATTTTATTTTATGAAATTTCCGCTGCGTAAACTTTATTGACTGTTTGAGTTAACGACGTTAATTTAATTTGAATTGCGAATTATTAAATTGGGGTTATTTTATAATGAAATGCATTTTTAAAAATTTTAAATTCCTTGTAATTTTTGGGACGTTACAACTTGGTATCAGAGCACAGCTTGAGTGAATCAAACACATCTCGGTGTGTTTGGTCTCAAGTTGCGGCTATGAAGTTTTTTTTAACTCTCTTATTAAAATCTTTGAAAATAAATGAACGGAGAAAGCCCGTTTGGGAAACGGTGATCGTGGGCGCAGTGTGTACAGTCAGCCGACGCCAATTGGGAAGGTACAGCACTTAGTGTATTTATTGCTTTCTAGGCATAGGGTATGCACGCTAAATTGCCGAGGTTGTTTACACTGTACTGTACGATGACTGCTTGCTAGTAGGAATCAATGCTAGTTATAGTAGGTTGTCAAGTGAAGGCCCTATAGCTTGCATGCAGTAAGAATCATATAGCCTTAGAATATTTGATTTAGTTCTATTGCGCAGCTCTTGTTTGAGTCCAACCGTTCTAGGATAGAATCTTGTATTCGAATGTCTATTTGATTCACGATGCGTGCGACTGGGTATTCGCGAGGCAACTCGTTATGGCTAACAGGGATTCCGTTGTAGCAAGAGTAGTGGGATGAGATGAAATTCCTAGTGAGCTGGGAATAGCATTTACATATGAGTACGTATGCTAGATTGCTTTCTAGAACATAGGAGTATGTATGCTAGATTGCTTACGTGGATTTTGTGGTATTGTATGGTTGTTACTTGCTATTAGGAACTTATGCTAACCTTGATAGGTTGTTAAGCGAATGCACTATAGGCTGTATGCGGTAGGAACCGAATAGCCTTAGAATGTTAGATTTAGTTCTATTGCGCAGCTCTTGTTTGAGTCCAACCGTTGTAGGATAGAATCTTATATTCGAATGTCTATCTGGTTTCCACTATATACGACTGTGCGTTCACGAGGCGACTCGTCAGGGCTAGTGGGGGTTCCGTTCTAGCAAGGGTAGTGGGGTATTACGACTTTTCTAGGGAGCTAGGAAAAGTGTTTGCATATGCCGGAATGGGCATATGTGTTTGTTTGTGGTAAGCAACTACTTGGACGTCCCGGGACAGGACTCGAAACGAGTAAGGATAAGTGTGAAGGGTAGTAGCAGAGCTCCTACTATCTGAAGCACAGGATCCGTGCTCGAGTCGGGGAAAGTCACGGAGAATCCGAAGAGTTGAGTGTGAGCGTAGTTAGCAGGTTTTAATGTGTGCTAGTAGCTCGTTAAGGAGGAACAACAATGCTGATCCAGATGCTGATGCTGGAATTATTGCTGATCAGATTCGTGAGATGTTTGCGGTCGAGGTGACGCATATTTTGAGGAGGCGATCCCCGAAATTATTACCGCCATTCGTGATGAGGTAATAGTGTCGATGGAGGAGCGCATCGCGGCGATTCCACCCCCTGCGGGTGGGCAGCCCCGAACAAGAGAGTCTGGATCGGTTATGGAGTGCACATTCCTTACCGGTGGTTGTCCTGCAAACTAGAAGGTTCGCTTCGCGGTGAATCTGTTACGAGACGGAGCAAAAGACTGGTGTGCTACTACTTTGACGCTTAACGGGCGCACTACTTGACCTGGGAGGAGTTCGTCGTATGTTTCGTGTAGAGCATGTGCCTCTAGTGGAGATGGAGAAGAGTGTCAAAGAGTTCTTGGAGCTCTCTCAGACTGCGGAGGCCATAAGGAGGTGAACCGAAAGTTCACGAAAATGACATTATTCTATCCTTAGCATGCTGCTTTTGAGGACATGAAGAGGACACGGTACAAGGATATGTTACGTACCAAGATCAGGGAGTTCGTGAGTACTGCGCAGTATGCTTCACTTGCTGTAGTGATGGAGGCGGCCTGAGGTAGAGTTCATCAACTGGGAGTGGAGGAGGCACAAGCTACATATAAAGTGGTGACAGGTACGTTCTTGGTTAACTCGGTGCTTGCTGGGGTGATGATTGATAGCGGGGCTACTCATCCTTCCGTGTCTCACATAGTCAGTGAGTGTTTGGGGCCGAGTTGTAGGACGGTTAGGCTGTCCACTTGTGGTTGCGGTTGCTGAAGACAGGACCCTGACGGTTACTGACGTGTACCGGGGGTGCACTTTGGAGATCTCTGGTGTGAAGTTCCTGATTGATTTGATTCCGATCGCTATGCGGGAGTTGTGCGTGACTGTGGGCATGGATTGGATGGATGCTTTTGATACTGAGATTGTTTGTCGTCGCAAACAAGTACAAGTTCGAACCCCAAGCGGGGGAGAAATGCTAGTTCAGGGAGACTCACCCAGGCGGACCCCAGCGTTATGTTCGGGTGTAAGAGCTCGGAAATACTTGCAGCGCAGTGGCTAGGGGTAATTAGCGTATGTGATAGACACGTGCGGCGTCGGAGAGAAGAAGACTGCGGAGGATGTGCCGGTTGTACGTGAGTTTGTTGACGTATTTTCCGATGAGTTATCGGGGTATCATCGGATGCGGGTGAGGAGAGAGGATACGGAGTAGACGGCCTTTCGTTCACGTTAGGGCCATTTACAAGTTTGTGGTGATGCCTTTCGGGCTCACCAATGCACCCGCAGCGTTTATGGACCTCATGAACCGGATATGTAGCCCTATGTGGGATCGATCGGTGATCGTGTTCATCGACGATATTCTTGTGTAATCGAAGTCGAAGGAAGAGCATGAGATGCATTTGCGAGAAGTTTTGGAAGTTTTGAGGCGGGAGAAGCTGTATGCTAAGCTCTCCAAGTGCGAGTTCTGGTTACGAGAGGTCCACTTTCGAGGGCATGTCGTGAACCAGAATGGTATTATGGTGGATCCGGCCAAGATTACGGCTGTGATGCGGTGGGAAGTGCCGAAGACTCTCACTGAAGTACGGAGTTTTCTTGGGTTAGCAGGGTACTTCCGGAGATCCATTCAGGATTTCTCCAAGATTGCTTTACCGATGTCCCGATTGACGAAGAAATCTGTGGCTTTTAGTTGGGGTGAAGAGCAGCAGAGGGCTTTGAGGAGCTACACAGGCGTTATGCGAGGCTCCGATGTTGACTTTGCCCGAGGGTATGTAAGATTTGATGGTGTTTGCTCTCAAGATTTGGAGGCACTATTTGTATGGCGTCAAGTGTATACACTAACCATAAAAGTCTCCAGTACTTGATGACCGGCAAAACCTCAACATGCGTCAGAGGAGGTGGCTTGACGTGGTCAAGGATTATGATGGTGAGATACTTTACCACCCCGGTAAAGCGGATGTTGTTACGGACGCACTTAGTCGACATCTGGATGGTGAGCCACTGCGGGGCTTGTGTCAACGGTTAACAGTGGTTGCACCTCTTCTCGAGTCGATAGGTAGTGCTCAGGAGGTGGCAGTTTTGGAGGAAAATGCCAAACGCGAGAGAGTTTCGGGGGAAATTCCGAATTTTGTCCGTGATAGTCATGGGTCAATTGCTCGGTCTTAATGGTCGGTTGGGTATCTCGGGGTGGGACCCCGGTATTCATGTGTTATGACTTTGACTTTCCAGTAGGCACTAGGAGGATACAGTCTTGAGCACGTACCTGGAAGGTAGACGTTAAGGTGTATCTTGATACGGTGTAACTAGGCTTCGTAGAGCGAGTGTAGGAAATACGTCAACGGTGGAAGGTTGGGTATTCCACGCGTGTTAGTACTGTAGGCCGAATAGTATCGGTTAGGGAATGATGCCCTTTGTAATAAAGAGGATATATGCGTAGAATTTTTGAGGTAAATAGTATATTTAGGTGTCGACTTTTGGGCTTGAAGCCAAACACCTTAGTGTAATTGGGGAATTGTAGCCGATTTTAAGGAAATTATGTTGATGGTAGTAGTAATCCTGAGGTGTTTGCTTGTGGTGAATGGTTATGGTGGAGTGACCTTCGTGAGTGATTTTAAATTTACTGGTTTGACGATTCTTGTAGGGTAATTTGTGGGAGTATAGTAGAACTCGTAGGAGTTAATCGACAGTTAATAGTAGGAATGATCGGATCCGAGTATCCAGTTGGGTATATTGGTAAGCAACTTGAGAATGTTTAGAGCTTGAGATTTGAATCGGGAGGTATGGAATATCTAAGGTTGGGAGACAACCGAAGTCGCTTGGCTAGGAATGATTCCAATTGGTGAAGTGTTCTATCGATCATAATTTCAGTGTCCTAGAAGGAGTACGTTAGTAAGAAAAGTATTCGAGAAGTTTTAGAAGGGGTCTCAAGTGAACTTGGGAACCTGAGGTTGAGATGTGGGAGAACTATCTTTAGCTATGCACGGGCATAGACTTCGAGGACGAAGTCTAATCCAAGTGGGGGAGAGTTGTAAAGCCCGTATCCCGGTATGTAATTTCTTTTATTAATTCTTTTCTTTTTAAGTTTGATTTAATGTGGTTTCCGTTAGCGGGGTAGTCGAATCGGACCAAAAAGTTAAATGAGTCAACCTTTGTGGGTTTTTTGCAAGGAAAGGAAAGTTGAGGGGCTAATTGGGGCATCTCACCAAAGTTTGGCAAGGGATCGTCCAAGAGTCACCCCCTCCCCTTCCCCTTCCCTTCGGTTTCATGCTAGTAACCACCACAACCTTTAGTCATCCCCTCCCCCTTTCTTGTTGTGTTCGGCCAAGAAGAGAACTAGAGAGAGAGAGTGAAAGAAAGAAGCCGAGAGAGGGAGAGAGAAACCGAGAGGGTGATAGAGGTTGCTGCCGGCGACGAGGAGAGAGGAGGAAGGAGACGATCGCCGGCAAGTTTGGTCGGAAAAGAGGAGGAAGAAGGGTTCGTCGAGGTAAGTTCGTCTATTTCTCGTTTGTTGTTATAGTATGTCAAAGAAACGCCGCCAACCACCACCGCCTCCGGAGGCGGTAGGGGGTGGTGCACGGCTGTTGTCCAGCCTAGGGTAACCCATATTCAGTAGTTCATATGCTTTTCGGGTCTGTTGGGATTAAGCCACGACTTAATGGGTTAATAATCAATAGTGTCATTTCATATGAAAATTTAGTAATCTGCCACTGTTTTGCTTAAACCGTAACTTTTTCCTCGTAACTCGAATTGGGGCGAAATCGGTGCCAAAAGTTCCCATTTTGAGTCTAGTAACGTTTCTATGTTTTGTGCAAAAACCAGTTCGGAACGTAGCTTAGGTTAAATCGTCGTTTTGTACTGAAAGGTTCTGTTTTAGCTGCTCTGAGAGGTATTTTTGTAAAATTCATATAGAGTGCTAGGAATATCGTTAGGACGCGTGCGATACGTCCCTGGAACCGTAAGACATTGAACTTTCTGAATATGGAATTAGATTTTTGGTTTGATCAGTTTAGCAGGGGTAAAATGGGTCTCGAACAGACCTGCATTTTTAGTATAAAAGCTGGAATTTTTAGTTTCGTTAAACTAGTAAAAGTGTCGTGAGTTGGGACCTTCCGTTGACGTTTTTAGTGCGTAATTAGGTGGGAAAATGTGAGGAAGGTTGACGTGCTGGTGTTGCGGCTCGGGAGCGCGTCGCTTTGCTTTGAGGTGAGTTCTCTCACTGCGTAGTTAGGAATTTCATGTATATCGTTGTTTTTGTGCTATGTGTTATTACGTGTTATTACGTGTTTACGTGGACCAATTTGGTTGGAATGATTTAGCTGTGATTGTTGAAATTATATGTCGATTATTTGTGCTTGCGTACACCTCAGTGGGACTGGGGGGCTCGGTGGGACCGAGGGCTCGGTGGGACTGAGCTAGTACAATTGTATTATCTTTACTCGGTGGGACCGAGGGCTCGGTGGGACTGAGCTGGTATCAATGTTTTTACTCGGTGGGACCGAGGGCTCGGTGGGACTGAGCTTGTGTGGATATATTTTTGGTGTGCTCGGTGGGACCGAGGTTCGTATTTATGCATTTATCATTATGTGGTTTTATATTTGTGGTGATGGTGACGTTGCCTACTTGCGAGTAGGGGCGATATTCGTGGGGTTGCTACCTGCGTGTGTGGTAGGACTCACTAAGCGATTAGCTTACCTTTTCCCAATATGTTGTGATTTCAGGTGCGAGCGGCAGTCGGGCTTGACGGTACACACACTATGCGCGGGGTGCTGAGAGTGTTTAAAATTTCACTTTTAAACCTTTAGATTTTATTTTATGAAATTTCCGCTGCGTAAACTTTATTGACTGTTTGAGTTAACGACGACGTTAATTTAATTTGAATTGCGAATTATTAAATTGGGGTTATTTTATAATGAAATGCATTTTTAAAAATTTTAAATTCCTTGTAATTTTTGGGACGTTACACCTGCCGACCATCGGTCCAACCGATTACAATAACAAGCATCGGCCACCCGCCGAACATCGGTCCAACCGATTACAATAACAAACATCGGCCACCCGCCGAACATCGGTCCAACCGATTACAATAACAAACATCGGCCACCCGCCGAACATCGGTCCCACCGATTACAATAACAAACATAAGCGTGGTATTATCCTAGACACTACACAAATAGATATCCCCCACAACCAAATCAACTAACACACACGTAGATCATTCCACCATAACCATTCATCACAAGTGATCATTTCAGGGTTACTACTACCATCACCATGATTATCTTAAAATCGGCTACAATTCTCCGATTATACTAAAGGTGTTTGGCCTCAAGCCCAAAAGTCGACACCTAAATATACCACCTACCTCAAAATGGTTGATGCGCGTTTATTCTCTTAATAACAAAGGGCATCAATCCCTTAACCGATACTATTCGGCCTACAGTACTAACGCGCGTGGAATATCTACCTTCCACCGTCGACGTATCATTCACACTTGCTCTACGAAGCCAAGTCACACCGTATCGAGGATACACCTTGACGTCTACCTCCCAGGTAACGCCTCAAGACCCAGTACACCGGAACTACCTCCCAGGTAAGTGCCCACAACTATATTCTCCTAGTACCTACTGGAAAGTCTAGGTTAAAACACATGAATACCGGGATCCCACCCCGAGATACCCAACCGACCATTACCAACGACTGACTAACGTGACTAGGGATCCAAAGCAAACAGCCTACCAACAACATGCCTATTCCGGATTGACTCACTCACCCAAACATGTAAACACTCAATGTGTAAAGAATGCCAAACGGCGCGACAAGAACAACTCATCAACTAGACTCCACATCGAGCCATTAAAACCGGGCAATTGGCCCATGACTAACTCCAAGTCAAAACCGAGCAAAATGCTCCACGCTTGCTAGACCCATAGGTCGGAAAATGCGTTTAAACAAAGTTTAAGCAAGCAATACTCTGAAATCAACCTTAGTCTCAGACTCAACACGGGTTAAACAAAAGAGTTTTCCAAAAGGACTCACACCCTAAAAAAATCTCGAAATGACACATGACACTTAAAAGCACATTTCCCCAAATGGTTTACAAAATCATTTACACAATATTTTCAACATCAGGATTTTCATCTCAAAAAGATCGTATGTAATAAAACTACTATTACCTGATCGATAGTTACGCAACACTGGACACGCTCGTCCCACATAGGAAAATCATGTTGAAAATCGTTCCATTGCAGTTCAGTTTACTCACACAAAAGCAAAGCGTAATAAATAATTTCTTTAAAAATGAACCGCCTCGATTCCAGTATGGATTGACTCATGACGTGCACTTAAAGTAACAGCTTGACCTTAAACAGGGTGCGACAGAGGTGTGCACATAATTCAAAATAAGTTTCATGACATTTGATTCAAAAATTCCTCTTTTTAATCATAAAATGACGTGGCACAGGGTTTGCCACAAATTTTTCCAGCGTCAGCTAGTCACACAAAACGATGACACCGTTTACAAATATATTTTTGTTAAAACACAACTGTCTCGTGTAAGTTGCAAACTTGAAGACAGAAACCAGTCCGCTTCTAATAATTGGAAATATCGACTAAAACCTCATAAAATCTCAAACTGGGGGCAGGCATGCAAGCTTGTAACACTTCCTCAAGTTTCGTACTTGGGACATATAACGTCAAAACATTATAGTTTAAAAATGTATTTATCGAAAATGCTCAAAATACTCGTTTCCTCCAAAGCAAAAGTTTTTAATTTCCCAAAAAAATGATCGGTAATTCTAAATTAACCGAATGTCAAAAATCTACGCATTTATATTTCCAAAATATAACACATTGTAATCGTATGCATGATGTTCACAACATTAAAACACTCCTTGGATCAAATGGTCTTTCATTTCGACAAAAAGGAACTAAAACATTTTCATGCACGACTCGTTCATCAAAATGTCGAGAACAAAGGTTACCCCAGTATGCATACCCCTAAGTCGATAAATCGCATTTTCATGGAAATGTCAATAAAACCTTTAGCTGACTAAAAAGCGCACTAAACAACTCCTTATGAAATGTTACCAAAATTCCTCCATGCATCACTTATGTCACGCATGAATCAATCCACACACTGAACTATTTGCAATAAAACACTTAGTAATACAAACTCTCGAACGAAAAGTTAAGCGACACTGGAATTCCAAACTCATTTTAAACAAATCACCAAAATAGCCTTTATACAGACATCGTGGAATGTAACTTTTCGTCTCAACTCTAACACATGTGGAGGAGTTCCAATGTTAGAGTCTCAATCCGTGGTCACTTACCCAACATCTTAACCACCACAAAACACAGATAACATCGTACCCGAAAGAATCGTTGGAAAAATAACGGAAATGAGACAAATTCTAACAAAGTTTGCACTCTCGTGATAAAACGATTTCATACACTTTCAAAACCATATTTCAAAATCTTGTGCGTGTGCTGAGCAGTTCCCAAAATTCCAAAACACCGTCCATACAAAGATTTGAAACACAGGAATTTGTTAATGCAATCTTATTTTCAAAATAACTTCGTGCATGACTCATTCGGCATTCAACGTCTCGACCCCTACTACTCCGAAACTCTCCGGTCTACTATTGTCATCCAGACATTTAAACCTCTTAAGGCAAGTTGGGAAATCACATCAAATCATCTTACGGGTTTTCCTCAAATCAAAGTCGGCTCTATGAGCCTATGACCCTAGCTTAATCTTCCATCTTGGCCCGAAATGATCTGCTTACAACAAATATCATCCTTATCGTCACTCCAAGTGACTAATATTAGAATCGTCTTTCTATTCCAACGACTACTAGTTTAGGACCTTCATCACTACCCCCTAACGATCATCACCTCAAAACACTTCGAGTACACACCTGTACTAGTAGGTTTACTATAGTTGTTCCTCCTTGTGATGGCTATTCTGGGTAGACAATACAACGCGTTATTAGCACATAATAACTCATACTAACAACACTCACGCTCAACTCCTTGGATTCCTCGTGACTTCCCCGACTCGAGCATTGATCATGTGCTTCCGGTAGTAGGAGCTCTACTACTACCATCCACACCTATCGTCACCCGTTCCGAGTTCCATCCCAAGGGGTCCAAGTAGTTTCTCACCGAAACCATACACATATGCCCGCACCGGCATATGTACACACTCTTCCTAGCTCCCTAGGAATTCCATCCAAACCACTACCCTTGCTACTGCCAAATCCCTAATAGCAAGCAGCAGACATGCAATACAGTGTAACAAGCACCAAACAATTTAGCATACATACTCCTATGTTCTAGAAAGCAATCTAGCACATGTACTCATACATAAACACCCTTCCCAGCTCTCTAGGAACTTCCTCTTATCCCACTACCCTTGCTACTACCGAATCCCTACTAATTATAATGGGTGACCTCGCGAATACCCGATTATATGCAGTGCGAAACAAATAGACAGTCGAATACAAGACTCTATCCTAGAACGGTTGGACTCAAACAAGAGCTGCGCAATAGAACTAAATCGAATATTCTAAGGCTATAAATCTCTTACCGCATACAACCTAGAGGGCATCCACTTAGTAACCTATCATAATTAGCATAAATTCCTAATAGCAAGTAGTTCAACATACAGCATAGTGTCCACAACAGGCAATCTAGCATGCATACTCTATGATCTAGAAAGCAATAAAACACTAAGTACTGTACCTTTTCCCCTGGCTCCGGCTGACTGTACACCCTGCGCCATCGATCACCGTTTCTCAAACGGGTTTTTCCTTCTTTTTATTTCCCAAAAACTTTAAAGAAAATTTTTATAGCCGCAAACTTGAGATCAAACACACCGAAATGCATTTGATTCACTCAAGCCGTGCTCTGATACCAAGTTGTAACGTCCCAAAATTTCAAGCAAATTTAAATTTTTAAATAAACAATTCATTTATAACAACTCATTAAATGAGCCAAATGTTTCGGTTGCAAACTCATAATTAATATCTTTATAATAAAAACCAGCGGAATAAACGTTAATTATTAAAACCATAAAGCAACCAGCTCTCCTCGCGTGCCAGTGTGTACCCGTCACGCCTTAGAGCCACTCGCACCTGAAACCACAAATTATTGGAAAAAGGTAAGCACGAAGCTTAGTGAATTCAAACACCATAAATAATACAGTTATTCCACACTACCCCTACAACAGATAGTGACACATAAACGATCATACAGGTCTACGAACAAATCATAAACATGTACATCCACAACCACCCACCTAAAAGGCACAAGTCGGTCCCACCGACCACATGATAACATCTTCGGCCCCGCCGAATCCCCGGTCCCACCGAGTCTCTATGCTACCCGCGTATAAAATCTCCGGCCCCGCCGGATCCTCGGTCCCACCGAGTCTCTACGCCACCCGCGTATAAAATCTCTAGCCCCGCCGGATCCTCGGTCCCACCGAGTCTCTACGCCACCCGCGTATAAAATCTCCGGCCCCGCCGGATCCTCGGTCCCACCGAGTTAACATGACGACAAAGTATCAACTAGACACCCCACTATCTAGTTCCACAACACAATCACATAAAGCTACCACACACGTACTACAACAATGATAAAACAACCGTTATTAGATATAGTGAGAGAACTCACCTCGAATGCGCGCCTAGCTTAACAACACAATTCAAGCTTCACAAATACGGTCACTTCCCAGCACCTAAACGCATGTTAAAACGTGTCAATACGAGACTCGGACCCTATGACACGACACACGCTTAAACCGTCACTAAAACTAATTTCCGTTCTCACAAAACAGGTCTGTTCGGGACCTGTTTCGACCCCTTTAAACCCAGAAAAATCCCAATATTAAATCATGACCAGAAATTCCTCTGAGTTAGGGTTCCAAGGACATATTATACGCCTCCTAACGATTTTTCCACAATTTACTACGGATTTTACAAAAACAGTTTCCAGAACAGCGAAATTCAGCACCTTTCAGTATAAAACGACAATTTGACCCCTGCTACGTCCCGAACTGGGTTTTGCACAAAACACAGAAAAGTTTCTAGACTCAAAAAGGGAACTTTTGACACCGATTTCACCCCAACCGAGTTACGAGCAGAAAGTTATGATTTTCGCAAGATCAAGGCAGATTCCAGAAATTTTCACATGAAATGACGAAATACCGAACTTGCGACCACTTTTTCGCCCAGCTAGAGACCGAACCAGTTTTCCACTAAAACACGGAAAACGTGCCCGACCCCGAACTTGAACCGTGGGCGCCAGTTTCGGCTCAAACGGAGTTATGACGGAAAAGTTATGGCCGACGCAAAACAGTGGCCGAAACGATTATTCCACAAAAAATGACGATTATAAAAACGGTTTGAGGTTTAACGAGTCGAGTTACGCGATCGGTTTAGATTTCTCGATTAGGATTAAGGTTCCACTAATTGGACAGATACCAGCACCACCTACTGCCGCCTCCGGCAGCAGTGGTCGCCGGCGGCGGCGACAAAGAAAACGAAGCAAAAGAACGAATGGAACGGACTTACCTCTTGACAAAAACGCAGCAGCAACACGACGAAATCCGACTCCCTTCTCTTCCCGATCGACTCTCTCCCTCGCTGCACTTTCTCTCTCTCTCTCTGAACTCTCTCTCTCTCGCCGGCGAGAACAGCAGCGCCGGTGCTGGTGGTTAGCAGCGGCAGCAACGATGGGAAAAAAAAGAGTAGCACGGTGGGGGGGGGGGGGGAAGTTTCACGGCAGCAGCACCCAACATATGAAGAAGATGATTGTTAGGGTTGTAGTGTTGATTACAAGAGAAGAAAACGAGAAAGCATGGGCCGAAGACCACACCCAAGTTTGGCCCTTTTACCACTTTAGCCCCTCAACTACAACCTTCTCTCACAATCTACACTAAAATGACACGAATGCTACATTTTGGTCCTTCTTGACACCAAACCACTAACCAAAACAATTAAAGGTAAACATTTTAAATTATTAAAAATTAAATTAATAATGCGTACCGGAACATGGGCTTTACATTCTAGGAGCAGATCGCTGAATAAACCCAGGGATCTTGTTCTTAGAAGTAGAGGGATAAGTCACTGAAGCTTTAGAAGCATTCAACTTAGGTACAAAGGTACCCTTCTGAGGTTTTGGTTGAAAACTTTTTATTTGCCTTTACCTTTAGGGATAAAGGTAGGTTTTTCCTCAGGTATGGGGTTTTTAGAAGAAGAACACTGAGATGAGGAAGTGTCGGGGATAGAGGACACGAACATTCCAAACTTAAGCATGGAATGATCAATGGTTGGTTCTAGAGTATCAGCTTTGTAACCAAGACCACGTTCGTCACTCAAGGAAATCTGAGACTTTATTATCTCAGTGATCGTTGTTGAGGATTTACACCATCCTTCAACAGTAGTCTTTTCAGCTTTTAATGCAACGATAGCTTCTTCACGTTCGATTTTGACTATCTGATTTATGTGGACCTGATCTTTTAAATCTTCTTCAATTTTAGAAAGCTTTTCTATTTGAAGGTGATAGTTTTTAAGCTGTTCAGCGAGATCAAGATTTTGATTTTCAGCTATGGTCTTGCCATTCATGGCATCATATAAATTTATAGTCAGGAGTTCAATTTTTCGAAGACTATCAGCTTCATTAATATCTGAAATATTAGTAAAGAAAGAAGTTGATACCTTAGATGTAGAAGATGAAGCAGAGGGAATTTTAGTTTGTTCTTTCTCTTCTTCTATTTTTGCCATGAGGCAGAGATTGGCTTCATCATCATCTTCAGAGTCAGATGATTCTTCTTCATCAGAGGCAGCCCAGTCAAAGTCAGCCATCAGGCCTTTGCCTTTCTTCTTAAAGCTTTTCAGCTTTGCATACTTTTCTTTCAGCTTTTGATACTTGTCATCTCTAGCCCTGGGGTTAGAGGATTTTTTGGAGAAATCTGAGGGTTTAAAGACTTTCTTTGACCTGCATTCACTAGCAAAGTGTCCTACTTTCTCACAATTAAAGCAGGTAGTAATAGCCTTATCAACATGTTGATGACTTTGGCTTGTCAGTGAGTGCAAGGGGTTTGTTCCTTCTGAGGTTACTCTTTCTAGCGAATCTCCTGAACTTATTAGCCAGGAGTGCCAGAGATTCATCAAGATCTGAAGATTCAGCATCTGATGAGCATTCAGAGTTAGTCTCCAACTCAGTGATAGTGATAGATGATCGCTGAGTGGCAGATAACTCTGAGAGTAAAGCAACATGTGTGCTTTTGGAATCTTTTACAAGATTCTTCTTAAGATGACACGACTGCTCATGATTGAGCATAGTGCCAAATAAGGTAGAGAGAGTCATAGATTTTAGATCCTTTGATATCTTGAGACACGTTGAATAACTGTCCCAGCTTTCAGGTAAACATTCTAAGAACTTTGTCAGGATCTCAAAGTTAGAATATTCCTTACCAACAGTTTTTAGATCAATAATTAAATAGGTAAACCGTTGATGTACTTCAGAGAGAGATTCATTCTTACCACAAATGAAGCTTTCGTACTGTCTTACCAGGTTGATCTTTCTTGAGTCCTGGACTTCATACGTACCTTCATACTGAACACAGATTGTGTCCCACATGGCTTTGGAGGTTTTCAGGTTCATGACGGAATGGTAGACTTCGTCAGGAAGAGACATGGAAAGAATGGATCTGGCCTTAGTGTCGATAGCCACTTTCTTCTTGTCTTCATCAGACCAATTGTGAATTTCCTTAGAAATGATTCTTTTAGGAATTGCAGCTCTAGTAGTAGTGCCTGGAACTTCAGGATCAATTCTAACATGAATATATGGTCCATTTTCGATGTAATAGGGCATAGTAGGGTCCACACCTTCTAAGAAGAGTATCATCCTATTTTTCCATAGATTAAAGTTATCTCTGGAAAATCTAGGGGGTTTTGCAAGAGAACCATTGTCAATATAGTTTGTGTTTGTGTTATTAGCCATTATAGAAAATAGCAAGGAAGAGAAAAGATTAGTATAAGCAAGATCTTGTTTATGAGATTAAACAATCTGCTCTGATACCACTTGTTGGTCCTAGAGGGGTTATACAAGTTTGTAGAAGGGGGGGGGGGGGGGTGAATACAAACACACAGATTTTACTTTTCTAAATTGTTTATTGATATGTATCAAACAATTTACAACTTGTTGCGGAACAAGATTAAGGAATAAACCTAATCTAAACAAGTTAAGAGAATCACTAAGATTTCTTGCACTAGAAATAAGATAGAAAGGAGATAAGAATATTACGAATAATATTCTAACACACAGAAGTAAGGAAGAAGGAGATGACCGAGCACTTCATTTATGAAGTATGGTTTCCTTTATATACTGCATGCATTAAATGCACAACAGTATAACTTTACACGTGGCAGCAGCTGATTGGTTGCATGGTTTGACCTTTGTAGACAACCTTAGTAGCCGCATGATGTACAATGTAGAATCAGAGTTGGTTGTACGATAATGGACAGAAGGGATGTCCTATTCTGACATTTCGTACGGAGGCGTGCAAGGGGGTAAGACAAAAGTAACTTGTAGAGGAAACTTCATGATCTGCGTTTGCTGAATAGATCTTTATCAGCAAGTGATAAAGTTTAGCGTTCGCTGAAGTCTTCTACTTGATACTTCATGTTGAGTGGACAAATCTTGGCTTCGCTGATATCCGCATCAGTTCATTAGTAGACTTGTCGCTGGTTCTTTGGCTTGATCTTCGACTTTAGCGTAGAACATCGTTGACGTGAAACTTGTCTTCAGGGATCATAAGTAAACAACTAAGATTATCAGCGATCATCAACAAGACTGACAGGCTCAGGGCTTGTTGATGAACAGTGTTGCTGAATGTGTAAGTTAAAGCATATGTTTTTATCAGCGATACTAAACAGACTTAGTATTTTATCAAATCATTGAGGGTTTGGATCAACACAAGGCATATGTTGCGATAAAATTTATCGCAAGTCATATGTTGTGATAACATTGAATATCAGAGAGTTGCGATAACGTTGAACTTGAAGAACAGTGTAGCTTGCAATAATCTTGAACACGGTGAATATCCTAAGTGTTCAAGCCCAGAAACTAACTTTTACGCACAAACGAACTTTTAATCTACACTACTGAGCTCGCAATGCATACAGAAGCAAAACCCTATAGATTCTAACATATAACAGACACAGATACAACGATTTATGGCAAGAAAGCAAAAAGACATGAATATTTATCGACTTCGAAACCCTAAATCGACTGTATAAGCATGAATAATGGACAGAATGAATCAAAAAAGGTTGAAAGCTTACCTCGAAGTGAATATGAATGAAATGCAATCGATTGGAATGCAAAATTCTTTGAAATATCGCAGAATCCAAACACAATGCTTTTGGAGAGTTGAGAGTTTGTGAGAAAAGGTTCAAAAATCGTTGTATATTTAGGGTTTTGAGACAAGTGACACGTGGCGGCAATTGATTGGTCAATGGTTTGACCAGCTACAGTGTCAGTTTATCGCAAGAAAGAGGTTGCGATAAACCAACATGTTGTCGCAAGAGGCAAGTTGCGAGGACATGTAAAGGATTTAATCGCAACAGTGAGTCGCGACAAATCAATGTTCACTACCTCTTATCGCAAGCAACGGTTGCGACAAAGCATCTTTCAGATTGAATCGCAACAGAAGGTTGAGATAAAGCACTGTTCATTTTGTTATCGCAAGTAGTGTGTTGCGATAACGTGAACACTTAGACATTTTTCAAAAAGATTTTTTCCAAGAAATTCACAAAGATTTCATCACATTGGAAGATGTCCAACTTCCAATTGATTAAGCACTCAAAGTTTTTAAACAAGGTTTTCACTCCCCCTTAAATGATGCATAGATTTGGAAAACTGTTTTTCATCATTTAATAGTTAGTGTAAAAACAAATTAGAATACTTACCTTGTGTTCTCCAAATAACAGTCACATGCCATCTGCACTTACAAGATATGTCAGTTATGCACAATCCCCCTATTCTTGTGCATACAACCTGTACTATACTCCCCTTGAGACCATGAACACACCTTGTGCAGAGAAAGATATCATAATAAATCACAGATAAGGTATTTAAAATAAAAGAAAAATAACAAGTTGAATAGACATTTGAAATACAACAGAATCATGAACGCTTAAATAACATATATTGAGAATAGAATATGATGAAAATTTTAGTGTATCAATCTAGATACAATATCTAGATTGAGATACAAATATTTCCATCTATTATATGATCAATATAGGGAAGTTAAACTTTCATGTTCAACATGCCAAGCTTGGATACTAAGAAATTGAAGCGTTTTTCATCCAAAGCTTTTGTGAAAAGGTCGGTAAGTTGAAATTCCGTTGTAACAAAATATAGTTCAATTGTTCCTTTTTCCACGTGATCTTTTATGAAATGATACCTGATGTCGATATGCTTAGTCTTGGTGTGTTGGACAAGATTAGCATATATGGCAATCGCGCTTTTACTGTCACAGTAGATGGGGATCTTCTCATATTTGAACCCATAGTCCATGAGTTGGTTCTTCATCCACAGTACTTGTGAACAACAGCTGGCCGCGGCTACATACTCTGCCTCTGCAGTTGATGTTGAAACACAATTCTGCTTCTTAGATGACCTCTGTACATGCCCTGATGTGCTCTTTCTGTCCAGCATGCTTCCTCCATGATTTGCGTCTGAGTATGCGGTGAGTTCGTATCCGGTTCCCTTGGGATACCACAGTCCGAGATACTGATAAGTGTCATTTTCATATATATTTTTATGACAAATTCCCCTACAATCTGCGAGGATTAGTTGCTCAAAGTACCCCAATTTGTTAAGTTTTGTATTTTATTGTTTGAGATTGAGTTTGTTTGAATAAGTGTGCAATTCAGGTGTTTTTTCATGTAAGGATAAGCTACTCAGCAAAGCATGCCTTCCGAGCAGCAGAAATGGGTTCCGGAGCTAGAAACGAGAAAAGCCGAGAAATGGACAAAGCAGTGCCTTGCGCGCCTCTCGGCGCGCCTCCATACGTGCCACCAGATGCGCTGCCCTCTGTTCGATTAACAATCCAGTGTCTTGCGCGCCTCAATACGCGCCGCCAGGCGCGCCTGCTTCCAGATCTGTTTTTGAGCTGTTTTAATGATGGTGTGCACTTGGGCTGTTTGGATCTGCATCTTGAGCTGTTTGGATCTGCTTTTTCACTGTGATGATGTTCAAGAGTGGCTTGGATCTACTTTTAGATCCATCCTCACTATAAATAGAACCCCTTGGTTGTAGTTGAAGGACATCATCATATCACATTTCTATCATCTTTTGCACATCTTTTATTTTTCTGTTTCGGAGAGCAAAACACAGCAGCAACTAGGAACATTCTCCATCCATTTTATCATTTCGTTGGTAATCTCTTTTCAATTTTCATTTGTAGTTATGAGTAGCTAAAACTCTTATTCCTAGTGATGAGATTATAGCTAGTTCTTTTATGAATATTGTTGAGACTTGATTTACGTTTGATATCAATCTAATTTTATTTATACAATCCTTGTTTAAAATATGTTCTTCATTTTTGGGTTTTTGATTTAAGAAGGATCCCTTGAATCCTATTATCCAATCTTGAATCGTTAGTTGAGATTTGGAATACGTAATCGTTCTTAATTTCAAGTTAGTAGCAAATAATGCATCAATTGAATTTAATCGATTGATTTGTATTATGGGGTTGTATAATCTAACTTCAATGATCGGGCTTCCGGTCATTAGTTAGGATTGGTGTTTGTTTATTTTAATGCAATTGATAGGTTAAGTTTGAGTTCGTGACCAAACTTAGCTTGATCAATTAGGAATTAGTTCATCGAGCTTCTCATGCTAGTTTAATCATAAGAACAAACGTAGTGTTTGGCGCGCGTCAATACTCGCGGTCGGTCTGAAATTAAGTTGTGAAAAATGCGTTTTCGTTCAAGTCAATGATACAATATTTCATAAAGAACTGGTTATACTCATCACTAGGTTTTGTCCTTATTATTATTTCACCTTAATTCGATTTTGTGTCTAGCTTAATCAACAACTTCAAAACCCCCCATTTTTATTATTTGTTTTAAAAGAACTTTGCATGACATCGTCTTGGATCTACAATTAACACCGAGTCCTTGAGGAAAAGATCCTACTTATCGCTATCACGATTTGTTGTGTTTAGAGGTAATAGGCTAATTATAAATCTCTTATTATTTGTCGGATTCGACACCCGTCAGATACGTTGTTCCCTTCAAATAGCGAAAGATTCTCTTGATAGCGCCGAGGTGTGATTCCTTAGGTTTAGCTTGAAATCTTGCACACAGACACGTTGCGAACATAATATATGGTCGACTTGCAGTTAGATACATTAGTGACCCTATCATTCCTCTATAATTCTTAACATCAACATCATTACCATCAGGATCTGGATCGATCTTCGATCCTGGAGCCATAGGAGTACCAATTGATGTACAGTTTTCCATCTTGAATTTCTTCAAGATATCAAACATGTACTTCGATTGATTGATGAAGATACATGTCCAGAATTGTTTGACTTGTAATCCGAGAAAGAAATTAATCTCTCCCATTATACTCATTTGAATCCTGGTCATCATAATGTTAGAAAACGATGTGCATAGTCCAGGGTTAGTCGAACCAAAAATAATGTCATCAACGTAAATCTGTACTAAAAGAATTTCACCTTCCTCATGTAAAGTAAAGAGAGTTGTGTCAATTTTACCTTTTTCAAAGTCGGATCCTAGTAGGAAGGTAGATAAAACTTCGTACCAGGCACGTGGTGCTTGTTTGAGACCATAAAGAGCTTTGTCAAGGATGTAGACATAGTCTAGTTTATCTTTGTCCACAAAGCCTTCTGGTTGAGACATGTACACTTCCTCCTTCATAACACCATTCAAGAATGCAGTCTTCACATCCATTTGATAAACAGTGAAGTTCTTGTAGGCGGTAAAAGATCGGAACATTTGAATTGCCTCTAAGCGAGCAACCGGTGTGTACGTCTCGTCGTAGTCTATAACCTCCTGTTGCCTATACCCTTTTGCTACTAGTCTTGCTTTGTTTCTCACAATTATGTCGTCTTCATCTTTCTTGTTTTTCAGGACCCACTTAGTACCAATGGTTGTTTTACCCTTGGGTCTTGGAACTAATCTCCACACTTTCAGAGCTTCAAATTGATTCAACTCTTCTTGCATCGCAATTAACCAATCCGGATCTTCTAAGGCTTGTTGAACTGTTAATGGCTCAACTTGACTTAGAAAGAGCATGTATAGAACTTCATTTGCGGTTGCAGATCTGGTCTTTACTGGTTCAGACACCTCACCAATCACCTGATCTATTGGGTGACAGCATGTCCACTTCTTTGAGTGTGGATGGAGAGAAATAGCATCTTGATTGGGGTCTACTAAGGTAGTATCTTTATCGAAGTCAATTCAATCGTCAATGTCGGTTCTGGATGTGAGGTTGGTTGGTTGTCAGAAGTGACAATTGGCACTGCCTCAGGAACTGTTTCAGTTGATTTTTCAGGAATGTTATCAGTACCCTGATCATTGACATTTGAAGTTGTACCAGATGAAGAAGCACCACTCGTAGATACTTGTTGTCTTTCTTGTGTAGATGTCATGATAGTGTTCCTTGGAGAAGATACAGGAGTTGTTGCACCATTATTGGATGATGTCGGTACCGATGAAGGCCCTGACATTGTAGCTTGTACTGGAGGTGTAGCAACTTGATTCCTATCATTATTACGTGAAGATGAGTTATTACTTCCAAAGAAATCATCATAGAAATTTTCAAACAAAATATCAAGTTCATTAGGAGTAGAGTTAGATGTGGAAGCTTGATCTTTGCTTGACTTAGTCGTCATTGGATGGATTTGTCCAGACGTTAGTATGTCGGATATTGCGGGTTCTGTACTGTTTTGCACAGAAGCCATTTCCTCGGTCTCATCGAATTTGACGTTAATGCTTTCCATCACAGTTCTAGAGGATTTGAAATAGACTCTGTACGCCTTTGAGGTTGACGAGAATCCGATGAAAGCGCCCTCTTTTCCCTTAGGACTAAATTTGTTCAAGTTGTCCTTGTCGTTCAGCATGATACACCTGCACCCAAAAACACGAAAGTAGTGTATTACAGGTTTTCTATGGTTGATAATTTCATATGGAATTTTGCCAAACCGTCGATGTATAATTGAACAATTTTGTGTATAGCATGTCGTTGACACAGCTTCGGCCCACGGAAACAACGGTAGATCATCATAGGACAACATCGTTCTGGCAGCTTCAACAAGAGTACAATTTCGTCTTTTAACAACCCCGTTCTGCTGAGGTGTTCTTGCTGCAGAGAATTGATGTGAAATTCCTGATGACTTAAAGAAGTCATCAAGAGTCTTGTTTTTAAACTTTGTCTCGTTGTCTTATTTGATTGTCTGGACCGTTTGTTGAAGATTCACTTGAAGCTGTTTGATTAACGAGATAATCAACTCAGGTGTTTCATCTTTGGATCGTAGAAATTTCACCCATGTGTATCTCGAATAATCATCGACGACAACCGACACATATCTCTTGGCACTTATACTCTGGGTCTTTATTGGCCCACAAAGATCCATATGAAGAATCTCCAAAACTTTGTGTGTACTCGGCTCAGGTTTTGGCGGATGAGGAGCTCGTTTCATCTTCCCCTTCTCACAGGCGGTACAGAAGTTGTCTTTCTCAAACTTTAGAACTGGTAGACCTAAAACTAAATCACACATCATCAGTTTCTGAATATAACGGAAATTGAGATGAGATAGTCGTCTATGCCATAACCAGCTTTTCTCCATTGATGCTTTAGACAAAAGACACATGTCATTCTTTGGTTTGATCTTTGACAGGTTAATGGTGTAAAGATTGGACTTCCTCGTACCAACTAGAAGCTCATCCCCTCCATCGGTTCGAACTGAACACCGGGTCTTCTTGAAATTGACTTCTAGATCTTTATCACAAAATTGACCTATGCTAAACAAATTATGCCCCAAACCTTCAACATAGTTAACTTTGGTAATCCTAACGTTGTCTTTCACTATGTCTCCGTAACCCAAAATCGGAGAATACTGATCGTTTCCAAACTTGACTCTTCCACCACATTTTTCCACAAAATTATTGAGCAACTCCTTTCTACCAGTCATGTATTTTGAGCAGCCTGAATCTAAATACCATACATGACTGGGCTGCAAAAAGGAAATCAAGTGGTTTTAGGTACCCATTTGAGAATGGGTTATTTTGGGTTAGGAGTTCCAACAGGTTTGGATTTAGCATTTTTACTTTTAAAACCTCTATCATAATTTCCATTTGAATAAAATCTTTTAGGACCATGGAAATTAAAACCAAACCAATAAGAATAATCGGACATGCAGATAAAATCATCCACACCACACGAAGAACAACAAATTTGATCATGTGCTAAATTAATCAGTTGTTGCACACCATGATTACTAACATTAGAAACAAAATTGTTTTTCTTGAAATTAAAAGCAACGTGGGATGATTTTCTCTGGGCCACATCCTGTGTGGACTCCTTTATTCTCCATTCGAGTCTCGAGTTGTTTCTTATATAACGATCTGAAATGCCAGCAAAATAAGAATCATAAGCATTGGAATTTCGAGCTTGAAAAGACTTTGATTTGTGATTCTTCTTCTTCTTCTTTTTCTTTTTCTGAAATGATTGTTTAGATTTGGATTTGGAATTATAATAATTATCAGAAATTTTCTCAGTTGATTTTGAAGATTCTCCTTTGAAGAAAGTCTTCTCAGGTTTCTCTTCTTTGATTAAGAAGTCAGAGTGATCTGGAAGTTTGGCACTAAAATCAAAATCAAATTGAACAGTTGTTTCTTTTACTTCCTTACCCTTCACGTCACAGGGATTCTCAATATCACAATCAGACTGACTATCCAATGAAGTATGAAAGATACCATAAGACTTCGGATAGAGAAATTCATTTTGTTCTTTTCGAAATGCTTTATCTTCTTCTGTAGGGATATATTTCTCAGGAGAAGCTTTATCAAATTGACTTTCCAAATCCCAAGATTCAAGATCATCTTGGTCATCAACTGTCAAGCTCCAAAAGATAGTATTTCCCATAAATGTTTTACATGAAGAAACATCTGACACTGAAAAATGTTTTTCTTTAAAAAAATTATCTTCAGACATTTCTTTATGTTTAGCTTTCATTTCTTTTAAGCCATTTGAAATAACTTTAAACATACCTTCCTTTTCAATGTCAAAATCAAGTTGGTCATCATTCCTGACTTCCTCAATTTTGCTTTTGATCTTGCTTTCAAGGTCTACGTGCTTTTGTTCGAGTACCAAAGGAGGATAATAAGTTTTTCCTTCAACAACGGGTTTTTCATTTTCCTTTGGTTGTTCGACCGCATAGCTCTGGAAATAGTCATTAGACAAGGTTTGCTTCCAATTCCAAACCAAATCCTTCCTATTTTCCCATTCGTGGACGAAAGGAAGTTGCATTTTAACAGTGGTTTTTCTCTTTACCTCTTCCTCAGCCTCATGTTCTTCTTTATTAATCCAATCGATTGTATATCTAGGATCCCAAGATGGAAGATCAAGCCATTCAAATTTATAAAGAGTTGGGGACTTTTTCAAAGCATTTTCCAAATATCTAGGATTATCGTATCCCAAGCCCCATTTTGAGTTATAGTATCTAAAATTCTTAGTTGTGTTAAGATGAATAGTCTGTTCAGTCTGACCTAACTTGTACAACTTTTCTTCCAGATAACTAGCTTTCTCAGTCAACACAGTATTAATATCCTTGTAAGAGTGCAATAATGTTTCAAGCTCAATCTTCCTATCTTCTAAACGTCTTAGCTTTTCTGCCATCTTATCCATTCTATTTCGAAAATAGGCTCGAGTTTCCTCGATTTCAGCTTGGCTCTTTTTCAACCCATCACTTAACTTGTTATGTTCAGTGATTAGTTATTTCTGTGATTCTATTACTTTATATGCATTATTAAGTTTTTCATTTAAATCATCTTGTTTTAATTGAAAGACTTTTAGTTGATTCGTAAAAGGATTAATGGTATAGGAATCTACCTCATCTGTCTCAGGCACCGCATCAGCTTCTGAATCCTCACCATCTTTGCTCATCAAGCACATCTTTGCCAAAGCAGCAGTTTCATCTTCATCCTCATCATCTGTTTGATCCAGCCAGTATTCCTCCTCCACCAGCGGTGCTTTCCCGGACTCTTTATGCTTTGCCAGCAACATCTTATTCTTGTAGTAGTCTGAATCCCGTACCTCAGGTTTCCAGCACTCCTTGGCAAAGTGGCCAGATTTTCCACAGTTATAACACTTCTGTTCCTCCCCTTTCTTATCAGCAAATCTCTTATCCTCAGTTCTCTTAACCTCCTATTTCCAATCATCAAACTGTTTCTTTGACTCAATCTGATCTTTATGCTCAAAGTTCTTAGAGCCCGATAAGTATCGTTGATTGTTTGATCCGATTTTCTTAACATATTTCTTCTAAAAGGCTTTGGTCAGAAGTATCATAGCCTGCCTTAAACTCTCAGCTTTATCTAGGTCATCACTATCAATACCATCTTCCTCTATCTCAACATTCTTGCCTTTTTCAGTATACTTCCTAGATTTACTCGACATTAAAGCAATTGGTTCACTTTCAAAATCATCCTCTTTCTTTTCTGACACTTCCTCTGTCTTCTCCTTCTTATCTTTCTTATCCTTCTTCTTCTTCTTCTCATCTGCTTCATCCTCATCCTGTTTAAGCGTTTCAAACATCTCTTGTAGCTGTAGAGAATCCAATTGGGAATGATGTTTCATCCGATGAGCATACTTCTTCCATTTAGGTTGTAGTACACTTAAGAACTTCACATTGTTCTCAAATATGGATTTATGTATGCGATATCTATTCAGCTCATTCAGGATGGTTGTGAAGCGGTCATATGTACTATCCATAGTCTCTCCCACTTTCTGTTTAAAATTCTCGTATTTATTAATCACATTTGAAATCCTCATTTGGGTTTCCACTTCTGAACCCTGTAAAGTTTGATCAGTTCATCGAACATTCTTTTCCCAGTGGCACTCAAACTGTCAACTTTCCCAGTGACTTTGATGCTTTATCAGCATTATATCTCTTGAGTTCATCACCTGAATAATCCTTGGGGTCAAGAGGTCTTCTATTTGTTCCATCTGGATTTTATGTATACACTTGTGGTTGTACCCCATTGATCAAGGAATTTTTAATAAAATCACCATTTTCTTGCCGCTCAACATAATCAAGAAACCTATCTTTCCAACTTTTAAAGTCTTTTGGAAACAAAACAGGTGGTTTGTCTTTTGAACCTATCACTAGCATATCCCTAGCTGTCATGATGAATATTTGTTACTGATCATTAAGCAACCCTTTGATCTGATTAGAAAAATTAGTACCCACACTGTTTTTATCGCAGCTCAAAGTTATCGCAATTAATATTTTTGTCGCAACTCAAATCTTGTCGCAACCCAAAACTTTGTCGCAAGAAACGTTCTCGCAAAGGAAAACTTCTCGCAACTCAAATCTTCTCGCAACACCACAATTTGTCGCAACACACTTTGTCGCAAAGGCAGATTTTGTCGCAACAGAGAGGTTGCGATAACACACAAAAATGAACTTTATCGCAATAGGTTGTTGCGATCAAATGGGTTTATCACAATAGGGTCTTGCGGTATACTACTGTTCACAATCTGAAGGATGCGATAAAGATGAACACACTACTTGCGATAACTATGAAGATTCGAATGATCCTATGTCCAATCCACAAAACAGATCCAATTAAGCTAAAAATCGGTACGCAAGTTCGCAAGATGATTCTGGACAACTTTAATACTACCACTTTTGTCCAAAACACAACAGAAATATGAGTTTCGATCCAAAACAGTGTTTGAAAAACTTTTACTCGAAAATGATGAGTTTTCGGAATCTGAGTCAAATCCCAGTGAATTTGCGGAAGGAATTCACTCAGGGATTGCTAATGAACACTCCTTGATCAATTTTGATCCATTTGAAGAACTCAAATGCCCAAAATCAATCAAAAATGAGGAAAAATGAAGAACACTCAAAAATTTCAAAAACTCATGAATAAATCACTTGATCAGAATGATATACTGGGCTCTGATACCAATTGTGATCCCAGAACAAGCATTCAACACACAATCTGAATCAATTAGTCATTCCTCTATTAATCAAAGTAAGATCTTCAAGTACACAAATGGTGAAGAGAGAAAGTGCAATATTGTGTACTTGTGTGTGTGTAGGGAATGACATGATGAAATAATACAAGGGAAATCAATTTATAGTTTGCAAATTAGATAGTTCCACTTTAGCCCCTCTACTTGGTACAAAGTGCTAAATAGAGCACTAACAATATATGATACAATCAACAATCACATTTAATAATATCAACATCATATATGATTACATGTGATAAATTAAAATAATGGTAAAACAAATGAATCTCAGATTACATATAATAGTATCAAATATCACATATGATAATATCAATAATCACATGTGATAATATCAAATATTATATATGATACAATCAACGATCACATTTGATAATATCAAAATCATGTATGATCACATGTGGTTTATACCATATCGACTACAAAGTGAATCATGGTTGCTAAGAAATTGAAGTCTATCAAAATGGGAAGGCGGAAGTGGTCCCCTAATTGTAATTTTGGCGACAAATGCAAATAACATAGTTTTTGTGGTGTGTTTGATACTGGTTCTTCAAGATTTATTTGTATAGTATTTTTGTTTTGCATTAAATAATTGAATATTGATGATAGATAAGAAAATTAAGAAAGAAATAATGTGTAATTAGTTAAGTTAAAATGAAAATTAAAGAGACACGTGGCAAAGTTCTGGGAAGTGTATAGATTGAATGGTGTATTCTTATTGATAAGATTTTTGATAAGATTTAGTTTTTAAATTGGTTTGAAAACCAATTTGTTTGAAATTTAATTACGATTAGAATTTTTTATAATATAAAATGACATTAGTAACCTTTTTAATTATTTTTAGAGGATTTTATTTAAGTTAATAATTTAATAAGGTGTGTGGTTCATATTTCTTCTCGTCTTCTTGCATATTGTTTATTTTCTCGCATGATCCTTCCTCTATATATATATACTAGTCTTTGGTTAGCCCGTTGCGCGACGATCAAATTTGTGTTTTAAGTTAATTATTTGATGTTTAATAGTTGTTGAATAATTTTGTGACACATACAATAATTGATAAAAAGAAAACAAAAATTCCACAAATAGGAAATATTATCTTGAAGTTAAAAATATGTCTTAAGTTTGATACCTATTATAAATGTCGTTACTAAATGAATTTATCAAACGAATACACAATAATTGCATATTTATATTTTTGAAAAATGTTCGAACTCATAATCCAAAAGTCAGTTGATAAGTGATATCTTTTTTTTCCAAATAATTAAATCTCTTATGATAATTCTAAGGGTGTTTCGTTGACATAATATAATTTGATAAAATCGTAATTCGTCAAATGAATTCGACTTTGAAGTAAAAATTGATATGAAATTGCAAAAAGAAAATCACGACAATTTAGTGATTATTTGTATCAAATTCCATACTAATCACGACACATTAATTAAATCCCATATACACATTAATTCGTATATATTTATGATATTTAATAATATAATAAATCCAAAAATATTCAATATTTGGCTCATTTCGAAGGTATTGACGAAACGATTACAACGGTATAATTTGTAAAAAATAGAAATGTTTTTAATGCATTTTAGTTCATATACATTATTTATGTTTATATGATAAGAGTATAAAATGAAAAATAAAAAAGTAAGAGATTAAAAGTAAACTACCTACATAATTATAAGAGTACTAAATGTAATTTATAAATTAAAAAATTGAATTAAGGGGAGATTTAAGGAGGAGTGAATGTGTGTGTGCTAATTGAACTTATAATGTAAATTGCGTCCAGATACATGTTTAGGCGGGAAAATACTGAATTCGGCTCACCAGAAGACGACACGTGGCATGCTAGTTACTTATTTATTATATGTATATATATATATATATATATATATGTATATATATATATATATATATATATATATATATATATATATATATATATATATATAGAGAGAGAGAGAGAGAGAGAGAGAGAGGGAGAGAGGGAGGATCATGCGAGAAGCAAACTGATATGCGAGAAGGCGAGAAGAAATATGAACCACAAAATCCATTAATTAAAAAAATACCACAAATTAAAAATTAAAAATAAATTTAGAGATTAGGATAATTACCATTTTAAATTGGATAAACTCTTAATTAATGTTTCATTATATCTTTTAGATTTATTTATATTTTAATTTCAATTAATTCATTATTTAATTAATTAAGTTTTATGTAATAAAAAATCTGGATACACATTTAATAAAAAAATCATAATTTAGATCAAATATCACATATGATATCCATAATCAATTCATTATTGATTTTCACAATTTTTTTCTCTATTTTTTGGATCTTGAATTACATGTGATTAACTTAGTTAACAAATGATTTATTGCGTATCACATATGATTCATTATATGTTAATTTTTGTACATATCTGTGATCCGAGAACAAGTAATCAATCAATGTAAACAATAAAGGAAGCCATCTCTAAATTCAATAAGATCAAAGTAGCTCACAAGGTGAATGCAATGCAAATACTAGTGTGTGTGGCTACTATGTGTGATGAAATGACCTACTTTCCCAAAGGGGAAAATAGCAAACTATATATACCTAGGGTATAGAATAGCCCTATTACAAATATAGTCCCTCTACTTGGTACAATAACATTTAAGCACTAACATTCTCCCCCTTTGTACCAATGTAGAGCAAAAGATTTAGACGCCCACCGGGGTCACATTCTTCTTTCGAATACCAAAGATGATCTCGAATCTGCGCAGTTCAAGGCGGTAGTCTTTCCAGTGGGAGATGGCTTCAAACACTTGGTTGATCAAGTTCTTTTCTTTCTCAGTGAGTTTTACCTCTCCATTCGCATCCAGACGAAGCTTACTTTCCAAGTGAACCAGAATAATCTTCAAAGTACCCTCACAATACTTGTTGACCTCAATACCTCTCATAAATCTTTTCTGTGAGTCAGTATCAACGTAAACAACCCCGAGCTCAGGCTTGTTCAGTACAGTGTAGGCGGGGATACCTTGAATATCAGATAAGCGTCTGTTTGGTCTTTTTAAGTTCACATGAGTTTGAAAAGATTTCAAACCCATCTGAAAGTCAGTGAGGTATGAATACTTCAGAATATTCTTCATAAACTTCTTCACACTTCGAAAGGCAGCACTGTATTGAATTCTATACTTGGGACGCTTCTTCTCTGGATGGACAACAAGACTGTTGTAAAGGCTCAGACTCTTGAAATCAGCTTCAGAAAATACGCATTCAGACCCGTCTGATCTCAAGACTGTGAACTCAGGATAGAAGACATCAAACAGCTTCTGAGATTCAACTTTCAGCACCTTCATAATCATGTTATCTGACTTGACGGCTTCTGATCATTTGTCTTTGTTCTTCATGACGTATAGAAATTCGATCTTCTTCAGCGATGGCCAGTCTTCAATCCCATATACTTTCTCCAAGTTGATCCGCTGAACATCCCGTACATACAGTTCTTTCTTCAAGGTTTCTAGATAGGGAGTTTGGATTGAAATTCTCTCTCCAGTGGCTACATACCTTGGTTCAGCATCAATAATAACTTGGAAAAAACGGAGTTCTGCTTCAAGTACTCGATCTCTGATCTTACCATCCGGTATAAATGGTGCATGTGGAGCTGAAGTACCTGAACTTGGACCTGCAGTTTCTATTAATGGTTGAGCATCATCTTCAGATTCGATTTCCATAACCTGATCCCAATGGTATCTAATTCACACACAGCTTTACCTTTGTCCTTACCAACATTCTCGCTTTCAAAATCAGTATCAGTGTCATATGATGGGCTATCATTATCATCAGACTTGGGAAAAAGAAAGTCATTATATTCTTTCTGAAAGATTTTATCTTCTTCCATAGGAAAATATATAGGAGGACCATTATCAAACTGATCTTCCAAATCCCAAGGTTCAAAATCCTCTTGGTCATCGGTTGTCCAGTCTCTCAAAAGAGCATTTCCTATAAAAGCTTTGCATGAGGAGACATCTGAATCTGAAGATTGTTTTTCTTTTAAAACTTTTTCTTCAGATATTTCCTCAAGTTTGATTTTCATTCCCTTTAAACTTTCTGAAAATACAGTGAGCAAAACTTCCTTTTCAACCTCAAAAGCAAGCTTCTCGTCATTTCTGACTTCTTGAATATTGCTTTGGATCTTGCTTTCGAGGTCCATGAGTTTTTGTTCAAGAACCATTGGTGGGAAGTATCTTTTACCTTCAAAAACTGGTTTGTCAGTATTAACCTCTTGAGTATTTCCTTTTTCCTCTGGTTCTTTAACAACATGACTCTCAAAGTAATTGTTTGGTAAGGTTTTCTTATTATTCAATGCCTTTGCATTGTCTGGACCATACCAAAAAGGAAGTTGCATTTTAACGGTCGTTTTCCTTTTTATTTCTTCTTCCGCCTCATAGTCTTCACCATCCATCTTAAGACACTTGATTTGAAACTTTGAATATACGGCAAGTTCAATCCATTCAAATTTATACAAAGTGGGAGATTTTGATAAAGCATTGCTCAGGTATTGTGGATTGTTATACCCGATTCCCCACTTTGAGTTGAAATATCTGAACTTATTTGGTTTATGCATGTGAATTGTTTGTTCAGTTTGACCTGCTTTGTACAATTTATTTTCCAGATCCTTGACATTTTCACATAACTCATCATTTCTGTCTTTGTAAGCATGCAAAAGACTCTCAAACTCGCTATTCTTAACTTCCGAGCTCAGCAATTTATCCGATAGTTCAGTTATTATGTCTTCAAAATATGCATGACCAATCTCAAATTCGGCCTTTTTCTTTTCAAAAACTTTAATTTTACTCTCTTGATCTATTATTATAGCCTTTTGAGTGGAAATTATCTCGTCTGCTCTTTCCTGGCCTTTTTTTAGGTTTTCTAATCTTTTTGTTAAACATGCTTGTTGAGTAAAGAATTGATTGTAAAGATCGAAATGTACCTCATTGGAAGTAAACTCTGAACCTTCACTATCAGTTTTCTTGGTCATGAAGCACATCTTAGTCTGAGCAGCTTTCTCACCTTCAGCTTCATCATCAGACATATCTAGCCAGTATTCTTCTTCGACCAACAGTGCTATCCCCGAATCTTTCTTTTCGGCAAGCAGCAACTTGTTCTTGTAGTACGTAGAATCCCTGACTTTTGGCTTCCAACACTCTTTAGAGAAGTGACCAGTCTTTCCGCAGTTGTAGCATTTTGGAGCTTCCTCCTTCTTCTCAAATACCTTTTTCTCTTCCGGTTTCTGATACTCGTCTCTCTTATACTCAACTTTCTTGTCATCAAACCTCCTGCTAGACTCAACATTTGCCTTGTGTTCGAAATTCTTTGAACCCGAAGAATATCTTTGATTATTAGACCCAGGGCTTTTTCCAAACTGTCTCTGAAACGATCTGGTAAGGAGTTCCAAAGAGTTCTTCATGCTTTCAATCTCATCTATCGCACCTGCTTCATTCTGTTCTTCATCAGACTGATTACCCACATTCTTGGAGTAATTTCTGTTAGACAGTAAAGCGAGTGGATCTAACTCTTCTTCCTTAACCTCTCTCTTCTCTTCTTTCTTCTCTTTCTTCTTCTTCTTGGCTCTCTTAGCATCAGCATCTTCTTCATCTTGTTTCAAAGTTTCATACATCTCTTGAAGAGGCAAAACATCCAACTTGGTATTTTGTTTCATCCAATGAGCATACTTCTTCCACTCAGGTTGAAGTATATTCAGAAACTTTACATTATGCTCAATTATAGACTTGTTGATGATGTATCTGTTCAGCTCGTTCAAGATAGTAGTGAAACGGTCGTATGTGGAATCAAGAGCTTCACCATCTTTCTGTTTAAAGCTCTCATAAAGATTAATTGCATTGGAAATTCTCATCTGGTTTTCAATCTCAGAACCTTGGTAAAGTTTTGTCAACTCATCGAACATGGCTTTCTCAGAGTGATTCTTGCTATCTACCTTTCGGTAAATATCATTTGTCAATGCTTGAATTACGAGGGACTTTGCCATTTTGTCTCCATAATGCAGCTTTTTCTGATCAACATCATAGTGAATTGGTAAAACTTCAACCCATTCAGGAATTGGATCCCCGTCAGTAAGAATCCCTCTTCTTGTTATTTTTCCCATTGGCCCATTAATCAAAGAATTAGAAATGAATTCTCCGTTCTCTTGTCTTTCTACATAGTCCATGAACCGATCTTTCCATATTTTAAATTCCTTGGGAAAAAGAACCGGTGGTTTGTCCTTCGACCCAATTGTTAAAATATCTCTTGCAGTCATATTTGATTACTTGTTGTTGATCGTTAAAATCTGATTAATCTGATTAGGAGTTACTTTTAAGTTTCAAGTTTATGTCTCAACACACTCAAAGCCGCAACCCAAACCAAGTCGCAATTGCATTGAAGTCGCAACAATTGAAGTCGCACTAACTGAAATCGCAATAACTGAAGTTGCAAAAACTAAAAGTTCACCCGAGTCGCAACTGAAGGTTGCGATTTGGTACTGTTCAACGTGTAATGGATTTCGATTTGGGACAAGTCGCAATAGACGATTGCGGTATGGAAGCCAAGTCGCAATAGATGATTGCGATATTGATGAAGTTGGTGGATTGCGATATATATGAGGATTCAAGGTCGAATCTTCAAAACAGATCGGATTAGGCTGAAAATTGGTGGGTTGGTTCGTGAGGCTATTCTGAACAACTTTAGAACTTCAAGTTTTGACCAAAAATCAACAGAAGATGGATTTTCGATCCAAAACAGTGTGCAGAAAGTTAAAGTGCGAAAATGAAGAAAAAATATCCAATCTGAGCTTCGATCCTTGTGTTTTTGCGGAATAAAACACACAGGACTATCCTAGGAACAATCCTCGATCAATTCCAATCCATTAGAAGAACTCTAATGGCTAAAATCAATCAAAAATTGAAGAAAATGAAGAACACTCAAAAATGGAAATACCTCACTCAATCCTAATCAAATCAATGATTTACAAGCTCTGATACCAATTGTGATCCCAGAACAAGTAATCAATCAATGTAAACAATAAAGGAAGCCATCTCTATATTCAATAAGATCAAAGTAGCTCACAAGGTGAATGCAATGAAAATACTAGTGTGTGTGGCTACTATGTGTGATGAAATGACCTACTTTCCCAAAGGGGAAAATAGCAAACTATATATACCTAGGGTATAGAATAGCCCTATTATAAATATAGTCCCTCTACTTGGTACAATAACCTTTAAGCACTAACAATATCATATTATCACATGTGATTATGCATATTATCACATGTGATTATTGTAGATATTTTAGTTAATCATATGTGATTATGTATATTTATATTAATAGATCTTTTTATTATGTAAATATCATCATATGTGATTATACGTCTTTTATATTCGGAGGTATATTATCATATGTGATGTATACAAAAATTCACATACCGAATCATATGTGATACATAACAGATGATAGGTTAAACGAAGTTAATCATATGTGATTAAAAACGTGGATCAAGAAACTAGATATAAAATAATGAAAAAGATAATAAATTGATGGTGGAACTCACATGTGATATTTGATGAAAATTATACTTTTTTAATCAAAAGTGTGTCTAGAAAAAAATATAAAAGTTGATAAAAATATGAATTTATTTAAATTAAAAAATAAATAAATTTAAAAGATATATGAGATATTTAAGGATTTATCCAATTTAAAATGATAATTATCATAATTTCTAAAATATTTTTTTTATGTTATTTTTTAAATAATGAAGTATGTGCCCCACATTCTTTCTCGCTTTCTCGCAAATGGACTGTCTTCTCGTTTGAACTTGCCCATATATATATATATATATATATATATAGAGAGAGAGAGAGAGAGAGAGAGAGAGAGAGAGAGAATTCATATGCCTTCATCTTAAATATTATAACATATTCTATTCAAGAAACAAAGAAGCACATAACCACTACTAAATAAACATGCAAAACCGACAGAAATTTCCGGCGGATTATTCGGCTGAAAATCATCGACGGATCCGACTGATATTAGGAGAGTCAAACGGTGTTGACTCCGGCCGGAAAAACGACTAAATATTTTTATTCTTTTTGTTTAATATCTTACGCTTTTCCGATTGATCTCCGACGAATTTTACATTTCTTTAATTAATTATTTTGAAACCATTAAACTTAAATTAATTAACTTTTTCTGTGGAATATAATTAATTAACATATGCCAGAAATCTGACGGAAAACTTAATTTCTAGTAAATCATTCCTACAATTCGATGCTAAAAAAATTAGGTTTATTTTGTTTTTTATTATGATTGATACGAATAAAAGATACATGTAATAGATTTTATATGATTATGATACTTCTACTAAGGGTTTGGAGGACGGCTGTTAGCAGCTGCGACTCTCGAACCAAACTCGAGCAACTCTTTGCTCGTGTCATCTCGATGAGCCATCACTTCAATGAAGCACAAACAATCCTTCTTTGCTCCTGTTGTAGTCTCAATTGCTTCGATCAAATCTCCTTCACAACACACCTACAGATATAATTGATTTTATGGTTAACTGTTAAAAATATGTAGAACTCTTTTGAATCTAGATCTACAAGACCCTTATAATGAGAGTGGAGGTTCCAAAATATACAGTGTGGAACTCGAACACTTCCCTTCAAACAGAGGCAAAAGTGTGTGAGCTCGTGGACATGGTAGCACTACAAAACAAATTGTTAGTTCACTAATGTATCCAAGATTTAGTCTAATTGTAATTAGTCAACAAATGTCAAAGTCAAAATAGCTAGGTTTGGTCAAAGGGTATATAAACCTAATTGTTAGGGTTTTGTGGTGTGAGGTCATTATGCATAGCCACCAAGTGTGTGTGTGTGTGTGTGTGTGTGTGTTTTAGAGAGTGGCCTCCAAGGGAAATTGTTCTTAATTCTCATCTTCTACATTTCTCAATCAAATACAAAGGTTTTAATGGTTTAATATTTTTGAGATTTCATTGAAATTTTTTCAAAAATTTGGAAATTTTTCAAAAATTTGGAAATTATTTGTGTTTTGAATCGATTTCTTCTCAGAAAGTTGTTTCAATTGTGTTTTGAATCATTCTCAAACATTCAGAATTGATTTTAAGCATCAAATTGTATTTCTTATTTTTTTTATATGAACAGTAACCTTAGTGTTCTTCGAAGGAAATTTGATTTTTCAATGGTGAAATTGTTTTGATGCTTCTTGCTTCCACAGATCTGTGTTACTGTTGTTTCAGAACATATATATCTGGTTTCAAAATCGTTTTTCAGTGATAATATGAGGTTTTACAAGTTTATGGAAGTCGACAACATGTGTTCAATTCTTCGATGTTCTTCGTGAATTTGGTGATCGATTCTGATATTTGCAGTGTTTTAATCAAGTTTTTGTCCACAAATCGATTCGTTATTGATTTTCGATCAGATAGCAATGCTCAGATCTGAAAAACGGCAATAAATAAGTGTTATATAGCTGCTAGAAGTTCTCGCCGTTTTCTGGGTTGTTTCACCGCGAGATCTCGCCGGAAAAACGGTTTCTGTTACCGGAGTTCATCGTTGTCGCAAGTGAAACCTTCTTGTCGCAAGTTTGATATCGCAACAAACTGCAGAGTTGCGATATTGCAACAACCTTATCGCAACTCAAACTCGCCGGAAAAACGACTTTGCCGGAATCTCGCCGGATTCTGGAAATACTTCGCCGGTGTTCATCGGTGTCGCAACTCAAGTGAATGTTGTGTCGCAACAAACCTGATGTCGCAACTCAATGGAGATGAACAGTAACTAACGGCTCTCCGTTAGTGCCGTTAATTTTATTACTTTTTTGGTCCTTTTTTCGTTAGTTCTGTTAGTTTTCGTTAGTTTTTGTTACATTTGAGGTCCTAGTTCTGTTAAGTCCTAGTTAGTCCGTTAGTGTCATTTTTACTAACTGTCCGTTAGATTTTTCCGTTAGTTTTCTTACATTTTTTGTCCTTCCGTTAAGAGTCCGTTAAGTCCAGTTAAAGTTTTAGATTTTGATACTTTTGGTCCCTAGACTTAAGGTTTCAGAGTCTGTCAATTTTAGTCCCTGGACTTAAAGTTTCAGAGTTTGTCTTTTTTAGCCCCTCTAGTTTTAACTTTTAGATTTTTACAGTTTTAGTCCCTAGACTTCTAAGTTTTAGATTTTTACATTTTTAGTCCTTGTTTTTCATTTTAGTTTCGTAAGTTGTCGATTTTAGTCCTTATTCTTCGTTATTTTTCGTTTTTCGTCGTTTTTATCAGTCTTTACCTGCAATTAATCATAACTGATATATCTTTTTCGTGTTTTGCAGGTTTGTCGATTTAAAGTCCAGTTTTTTGCATTAATTTTTCGGAATTAATTTTTGGGAGACAAATTTACAATTTGTTTTTCAAAATATATTTTTGAGAATATTTTTTTGACTTTAATCGATATTTTTTCTCTGATCGTACAAGCGCACAAATTCTACATATCACGAAGTATCTGTTAACGATCCGACATTCTAATTTTTCAGGTAACAATGGATGATTATTCAATGGATGATTATTCATTGGATGATTGTCTCGTTCTAGAATATATGGGTTGGAATGATTAATCAATAGACAAACCCAAGGCAAGCTTAGAGGAAACTGTTACTCTCAAGGACAATATATCAACTCCTGAAGCAAAAGTTGAATCACAAGCAGTTGATCTAAATGAGAAACTCAAAAACGCACATAAAATAATAGAATCTCAAAGAATATCAATAATTGACCATAACAAGTTAAATGATGAGTTGAAAAAGGAACGAGTTGAGATCAAACAATCTCGAACTTCTTTCCGAAGAAGAATGGATGAAATGGGAGAAAAGGTAAGAATTGCTGAAAAACGGAAGAATGAGCTTGAACAAATGTTGCGATCTTATAAAGATATAAACAACGAATTGTCCGAAAAAGCAAGTGATCTAGAAGCGAAACTGTATAAACTTGGTCAATCTGAACAAACCATTTTTCTAAACACTCCAAAGAATTTCAGATATTTCAACTCGAAATGGGGTGTGGGATATGACAATCCTCATTATTTGGAAAATGCTTTAAAAAAGGCACCTTGTTTATACAAGTTTCAATGGCTTAACTATCTAAAAGATCCTAAATTCAAGATCAAATGGCTTAATGAGGAAGAACAAGGAGTTGAGGAAGAAATCAAAAGAAAGACAACTGTAACCATGCAACTTCCTTATTATTATGATTCGGCAAATAGGAAGGCATTGCTAGATAACAAAACCTTGCCTAATGACTATTTTGAAAGCTATGTTGTTCAGCCACCAAAGGGAACTGTATCAAAACCCGTTTCTGAAGGAAAAATAGATTATCCTCCTTTGGTACTCGAACAGAAGCTTGTCGATCTTGAGTTGAGTATTAAAAGCAAAATTGAAGAAGTCAGAAATGACGATCAACTCGCTTTTGATATTGAAAAGGAAGTTGATAACTCTATTTTTAGAGTTATTATTTCCATTTATTTTCCACTTTATTTTGTCAATTTTAGCCATTTCACTTCTAAAAACCCCCATTCTTGGTATGATTTACGAAAACGAGCAAAAGGAGTGAACCATGGTCTTTAATAAATTATTTGGGGAAGTTTTGGGTGTTTTCTCGATTTTTCATCCGCAGTGACGTATACAGTGCCCACTCCGGTTCCCCACTCTTCGAGCTGATCAAAAAGAAATCAAAAAGAAACTTTTAGTTGGGATCTAATTTTCTGGAGGAGGAAGGTTCATATGGCAGAGAAATGGCTGGAGAAGTACAAGGTAGTTCTCATTGAAGATAGCATCAAGTACACCTCTTTGTACTTGGAGATTGACTTGGAGAAGGGACCATTGGATAAAAGAATTGCACAAGGAGCTGAATTCTGCCACAACTCAGCAGTCTTTACCCATTGGAAGACCCACCTCTTTTGTGTAATACCCAACTCCTTCTCCTAGTATATAAAGGAGCACTTGGGTGCCATTAAATGCATGCTTGGTTATCATCCTTGAATACTTTTAGTCTCAAATTCTCTCAACTACCACATTAGCTTTAGTCTTTTATTTACTGCAGTAACTAGCTTTAATTTTCAGTAATTTACTTTCTTAGTTTCTGTTGTAGTTCGAAATACACAGTGCAGGGACGACTTCTCGTTCCCCACTGTGAGCAGTTAATTCAAGTCACTTTCAGTTTTATTATGTGCAAATCTTCATCTTTTGTTTTCTTTACTTCGGAAATGTTAGGCTAAACATCCTTTGGGATGTAGGAAGGAGAAGTACCTGGATTTTATCAAAAATGCTTGAGTAATCTTTATACTTAGAATATTTGTTGTTTTGGTCTTTCATTCTCGATATTTACCCAAGGATGCGAACAAGCTGATCACTTGCAAGGATCTAAAGTCTAGTTCTTAACTTAGAAATAAGTAGAGCGCAGTGACACGAGCTTGAATGATGCTAGGGGATTCGAAAGAATTCTTTTGACACTTACGAAAGTGAGGTCGGCACAGTGAGCTAATCTCTGCCCACTGGAGTAGTAGGCAAGCTAATTTGTGTATTAAAAACACTTAGAGTATTTGTCTCTACACATTCCATCGAGGCCTGAAAAGGTCCATTTAGAGATTACCATTGACAAAACAACAAGTACTAAGAGTATGGGATTTTTATCTAACGGTGTGAGTATTTTGTAACCGGGCTTTTCTAGCGAAAATGTCCACCACGAATACGAGGATCACTCTAAGGACCGAGTATTTGAGATAAAATTTAGGGAAAATCCAACCTACATTCCTCCTTTTTAGCATTTAGTAAATCGTTTCAAGTAGCTATTTTACCAAACCAAACCAAAGTATTATTTTCCTCTCTAGTTGAAACTTGTAAAAGGAGCTCATGAGAACCGTATTGTCTTGATTGTCCAGTCTCTGTGGATTCGATTCTGGTATTTTACCAACTATTACTTGCTGTGACGATCATAGTGGACAGTGTACACTTGCACTTCCCACTGTGGACAGTTTGCAACCCACTGCGATTAAAACACACATTTCGCACGTACCAAGTTTTTGGCGCCGTTGCCGGGGACTGGCGTGATTTTAAATCTCAAGACATTAGTTTTTGTTTGAGCCCGAGTAACTAGTTTTTCTAAGCTGTTCGTATTGTATGCCACGGCGACAACTCGAACATTTGGTTCCAATAGATCTCGAAATAGAAAAAACGTTGCGAAAAACACGAAGAAGCAAGAAAACAAATCGACAACCTCCTGTGATCCCCACTGTGAACATGGCTGCAGTACCGCCACCTATAGTGGAGACCACAATCACGATTGCCGATAACAAAGATCGAAAAATACGGGACTATGCTACTTCCGGAGTTGGTGATTTAAGCTCCGGAATTTTGAGACCCAATATTGTTGCAACGCATTTTGAACTCAAACCGGTGATGTTTCAAATGATCCAAGCCATGGGTCAATTTGGAGGATCGCCATCTGAGGATCCGCACTCGCACTTAAAATCTTTTTTAGAAATGACTGATTCCTTTCAATTGCAAGGTGTTAGTGATGAGGCATTAAGACTAAGGCTTTTCCCTTTTTCATTAAGGGACAAAGCAAAATCTTGGCTGAACGCACATGCACCTCACTCGATAACCACTTGGCAAGAACTTGCCGATAGATTTTTGCAAAAATACTTTCCTCCAACAAGGAATGTTAGATTTCGAAATGATATAATTTTATTTAGGCAAGAGGAAGATGAGGCTGTTTCGGATGCATGGGAACGATTTAAAGATTTACTTCGAAAGTGCCCACATCATGGCATCCCACATTGCATCCAATTGGAGACCTTTTACAATGGTCTTTCCAATGCAGCCAAAATCATCTTAGATGCAACAGCCGGTGGAACATTTACGAGTATGACTTACAACGAAGGATATCAAATCTTAGAAAAAGTGTCCAACAACAATACCGAATGGTCAAATCCGAGAGCACCCATGTCTAAGACCAACACCATAGATTCCGAAGCACTCAAAACCATGAATGCACAATTAGTGGCCTTGACAAAAATCGTTTTAAATCAAAATCGAGGCCAAGTCAATTCCGCAACCCATCTCGCTGATAACTGCTCCCTTTGTGGAGAGGAGCATGTTTTCGACTATTGTCCAGCAAACCCCGAATCTGTTAATGTCATAGGGACCAACCAAAGGAACAACCCTTATTCGCAGACTTATAATCCAGGTTGGAGAAATCATCCGAATTTCTCTTGGTCCGGTAATCAAGGACTCCAACCCCAAGGACCGAGTCACATCCAGCAAAGACCATACAATCCCCCGGGATTTCAGCAACATCACAGTGGGCAATCCCCACATCACAGTGGGCAGTCCCCACAACCATACCAACCACGATCCAACCAACCAGCTGAGGCTCAACAATCGATCGAGTCGATTCTCAAAGGTTTTATGAATCAAACCCAAGCAGCCATTAGGAATATAGAGACCCAAGTAGGACAGCTAGCCGTTGAAGTTAAGAATAGACCACCAGGAACGTTACCGAGTGATACCGAGCAAGCTAGAGTGATAGGAAAAGGACCAGAACATGTCAAGTCCATAACTTTAAGGAGTGGAAAGGATCTGAAAAATATCATTTTTGAATCTGATGATTCGCCTCAAAAACCCACTGTGAGCACCACAGTGGGCACTCCTCAAGTCACTGTGATCCCCACAGTGGGGACCGACATCCCTGACCTTCCCACTTTTGGACCTGTCCCAAAGACTACTGTTCCAAAGCCAATACCACAGCAAACTCAGATTGACCCACGAAACATTCCATTTCCTCAAAGAATGAAGCCTAAAAATGTCGATGTTCAGTTTAAAAAATTCTTAGACATTTTTAAGCAACTTCACATTAACATACCCTTGGTAGAAGCTCTCGAGCAGATGCCAAGCTATGTTAAATTCTTAAAAGATATTTTGAACAAAAAGAGGAAGTTGGGTGAATTTGAAACTGTGGCTTTGACCGAAGAATGTAGTGCCCTCCTAACAAGCAAGATTCCACCTAAGTTGAAAGACCCGGGTAGTTTCACCATTCCATGCATTATAGGAGGACAAGAAGTAGGCCAAGCACTCTGTGATTTAGGAGCTAGTGTCAACTTGATGCCTTTGTCCATTTTTAACAAGTTAGGGATTGGAGAGGCTAGACCCACAACCGTGACATTACAACTAGCCGACCGATCCATTGCCTACCCCAAGGGAAAAATAGAAGACGTTTTGGTCCAAGTGGATAAATTTATCTTCCCCGCCGATTTTCTTGTTTTAGATTATGAGGCCGATAAAGAAATCCCAATCATCTTAGGACGTCCGTTTCTTGCAACCGGACGTACTTTGATCGATGTGCACAAAGGAGAACTCACGATGCGAGTTAATGACCAAGAGGTAACTTTTAATGTTTTCAAATCTCTCAAATATATAGACACCGAAGATTGTTTTGCCTTAAGTTCGATTTATGAAACCCACAATTTTGGCAATTTGCCCACAGTGGGGAGTACAGTTCCCACAGTGGGGATTGACAGTGAGCACTCTGAATCAGAGAGTAATGACACTTTCAAGGATGAGTGTAATGAAATGGTTGCAGCTTTTGAACCTCTGGACTTCAAAGATAGAGATGTTCAATCCCCTTCAATAGAACAACCTCCCGAGTTAGAGCTTAAACCATTGCCTTCCCATTTAAAGTATGCTTATCTCGCTAAGGATAATAAACTTCCCGTCATTATCTCTTCCAAACTTAGTGAGAAACAAGAACAACTTCTGATTGATTTGTTGATAAAGCATAAGGGAGCAATTGGTTGGACCATAGCGGACATTCGAGGGATTAGCCCCTCTTTATGTCAACATAAGATTAACTTGGAGAGTGACCACCCGGGGAAAGTCCAACCCCAAAGAAGGTTGAACCCCATCATGAAGGAGGTAGTTAAGAAAGAAGTCTTGAAATGGTTAGATGCCGGTATTATCTATCCCATTGCCAGTAGTAGTTGGGTGAGCCCCGTTCAATGTGTCCCTAAAAAGGGAGGAACAACAGTGGTCAGAAATGAAAAGAACGAACTCATTCCAACTAGGACTGTTACGGGATGGAGAATATGCATGGACTATAGGCAACTGAATCTAGCAACAAAGAAAGACCATTTCCCGTTACCTTTTATTGATCAAATGCTTGATAGATTAGCGGGAAAGGAATTTTATTGTTTTCTAGATGGATACTCCGGATATAACCAAATCCACATCGCACCCGAAGACCAAGAAAAGACCACCTTTACTTGTCCATATGGTACTTTTGCATTCCGGAGAATGCCTTTTGGTTTATGTAATGCTCCCGCTACTTTTCAACGCTGTATGATGGCCATTTTTACTGATATGATAGAAGATACCATAGAAGTTTTTATGGACGATTTTTCTGTGATCGGCACATCATTTGATAACTGTTTGAGGAATCTAGAAAAAAGTTTGGTGAGATGTGAAACCCACGACCTTATTCTAAATTGGGAAAAATGTCATTTCATGGTCGAAGAGGGCATCGTTTTGGGTCATCTTGTGTCGAAAAAGGGTTTGGAAGTTGATGAAGCAAAACTAGAAGTAATCTCCCAAATTCCCGAGCCCACAACGGTAAAAGGCATTCGCAGTTTTTTAGGTCACGCAGGTTTCTATAGGAGGTTCATAAAAGATTTTTCCAAAATAACTAAACCCCTATGTAACCTGCTGCAACATGAAAGAGAGTTTGTTTTTACCAAAGAATGTAGAAACGCATTTGAAATAATCAAAAAAGCCTTAGTTACTGCACCCATAGTGACCACTCCTGACTGGTCACTCCCATTTGAAGTCATGTGTGACGCCAGCGATTGGGCCATAGGTGCAGTACTAGGCCAACGAAAAGATAAGATTTTTCATCCAATATACTATGCAAGCAAGACTTTGATCGAGGCTCAAATCAACTACACTGTAACCGAAAAAGAACTACTTGCAGTAGTTTTTGCTTTTGATCGTTTCAGGTCTTACTTAATTGGAGCAAAGGTCATAGTACACACCGATCACGCAGCCATCAAATATTTGATCAACAAGGCTGACTCTAAACCGAGGTTGATCAGATGGGTGCTGTTGCTGCAGGAATTTGACCTCCAGATCGTCGACAGAAAAGGAACAAGCAATCAGGTTGCTGATCATCTGTCCAGGCTCGAGAAGACAGTGGGCACTGTTGACCCCACTCCTGACCCCACTCCGGTAAAAGAAACTTTTCCCGATGAACAATTATTATCTGCGCAACATCATAATGAAACTCCTTGGTATGCTGATATTGCAAACTTTTTAGCAAGTGGACTTAAGCCCCACGGGATGAGTGGACAACCATTCAAGAAATTTTTACACGACACACGACAATACGTTTGGGACGATCCCTTCTTGTACAAGATAGGGGCGGACCAAATATTAAGGCGTTGTGTCCATGGGAGTGAACAACATCAAATACTCCATGGTTGTCACACATCCCACTACGGTGGCCACTTCGGTGGAAACCGTACCGCAGCAAAAATTTTGCAAAGTGGATTCTTTTGGCCCACTGTTTTTAAAGACTCATTTGAATTCGTGAAAAATTGTGAGCAATGTCAACGTACGGGGAATATATCGCAAAGAAATGAAATGCCTCTTAACAACATTCTAGAGGTCGAACTTTTTGATGTATGGGGGATAGATTTTATGGGACCTTTTCCAAATTCCAACAATAACTTTTACATCTTGGTTGCGGTAGATTATGTTTCAAAATGGGTAGAAGCCATTGCTTGTCACTCCAATGATGCTAACACTGTGGTGAAGTTCTTACACAAAAATATATTCACTCGCTTCGGAACACCACGAGCATTAATTAGTGACGAAGGCACCCATTTTGTAAACAAAGTCATGGCCTCGGTTCTTGCTAAATATGATATTCATCATAGAGTGGCCACCGCATACCACCCACAAACCAATGGGTTGGCCGAGCTTTCAAATCGTGAGATCAAGGGAATTTTGGAAAAAGTTGTTAAGCCACACCGTAAAGATTGGTCAATCAAACTCGATGATGCTCTTTGGGCCTATCGAACAGCCTATAAAACTCCTCTGGGAATGTCTCCATTCAAATTAGTTTTTGGCAAAGCTTGCCATTTACCGATTGAATTAGAGCACAAGGCGTTCTGGGCCCTTAAAGAGCTTAACATGAGTGAGGATGCCGCAGGAATCAAAAGGAGTCTGCAAATACATGAGCTAGAGGAGTTGCGATATCACTCCTATGAGAATGCAAAGTTGTACAAGGAAAAGACCAAGATGTGGCACGATCGTCGAATCAACCATAGGGAGTTCATGGAAGGACAACAGGTACTATTGTTCAATTCCCGTCTCAAACTCTTTCCAGGTAAACTTAAATCAAGATGGACGGGACCATACACCATTGTCAAGGTGAGTCCTTTCGGAACAGTGGAGTTGAAATCCCCACAATCGGGTCAAACCTTTAAAGTCAATGGGCAAAGGGTAAAGCATTTTTTGCATGAAAGTGCCCACATCCCTGCCCACTCTCCGCCTCGCTATGGTTAGAGAAATTCACAACCGTTTGTAAATATTTTATTTCACTTATTTGTTGTCTTTTTATTATTTTTGGTCTTTTTAATTCTGCATGGTAGTTTGTTTTAATGTGTGTAGAAGAACGTGCCACCTTTTGAAGAAAAATCAAGGAAAGTACTTTGCAGTGGGGAAGGCTCAGGTCACTGCGCTCCCCACTCCCCACCTGACGAATGAAAGGACTATTTTTGGGGCCCAATGCTGACAAGCTTTCACCTTTTGCTGCCATCAAGTCTACTTTTAGGCCATGGTGTCATAGTTCATCATTTCCCAAGCAAAGCTATCATTGTCAATCCTCTCCCTCTCTCCTAAAATCGGCTGTTTCCCCCCATTTTTGAAAAGAAAACATTTCCAAAAACCACCTTAACCTCCTTTGCTTCCAAAATTTACCCAACAAACTTTCTCTTCTTCATTTCTCTCTCTACGAAAAACCCACCAGCAAAACCCTTCCAAAACCCTAAAAATGGCAAGAACCAAGAGAATGAACACCAACCCCGATGCACTAACACGTGCGGCCGTCCGCCGCAGGACCGCCGAGGAACAACCACCGGAAGCCGTCACCAATGACCTGAACGAACCGCCACCGGTCTCCGGCGAAAACCCGATCATCTCCGGTGCAGCCGACGAGGGTTCTTCAAAGCACGAAAGCCCAAAAGCTACTTCATCATCGCAAGTCTCAGACAACAGTATCACCCATTTCGAGACCGAGACACTTCTAGCCGAAGAAGAAGAGAGACGGTTAGCAGAGGAGTTCAAACAGAAAATGGAAGCCATTAGAAAAAGAAAGGAAGAGGTCGAGAAGAGGCGTCGAGAGGAAGAAGAAAGAATCAGAAAGGAAGAAGAGGAAAGAATCAAACGAGAGGAGGAAGAAAGATTAAAAAGAGAGGAGGAAGAGAGATTGAGGAGGGAAGAAGCCGCAAGATTGGCTAGAGAGGAGGAGGATCGATTGAAAGAGGAAGAACGAAAGAAGGATGAAGAAGCAAGGATATTCGAGCAGAAAAAGAAACAAGCAGAGGAGGAGTGTTTGGCTCGTGAGGAAGAAGAAAGACAGAAGAAGATTAAGGAACAGACTCAGACATTAGACATTCCCCAGAACAAAAATGCTGATAGTGTGGAGGATGTCCACACCACTGCCCACAGTGAAGAAACCCCAACCAGAGCACTCCAGAGGAACAGGGGAATGGTTACACGATCTGGTGCATCCAAGAAGGCATCGTCTGCAAAACCGAAAAGAAAAGCGTCGAGGAAAGGTAAGGGTATCGAACCCTCTTTAAGTTCTTCTTCTAGTGATACTAATACGGGAAGTGAACAAAACCTTTCTGAAAATCCACATCTGTCCACTGTGGGGACTGCTCATGCCCCTAGTGGGATACCGAGGCAATTCACTTCCCCAGCTGCTAGAACCCACTTTGAGTGTATTTGCACTCGGAAGTTGAATTTAGAGAGGGGTTTCGACCCCGACTTTGTAGAAGCAAATCCCTTTGTCAAAGATAAACTTGTAGCGCAAGATTGGGCAACCATTGCCACTGCCAATCGCCGCGCTAATGCATCATTAGTCCGAGAATTTTATGCTGAGGCCTCCCAAGCCAAAGAATCATTTGTTAAGATCAGAGGAAAGGTTGTGGACTTTACTCCAGGCAATATAAACCGAGTGTTAGGTAGAGGAGCTCCGGAACCTTGTGCTTTCGGACAGTTCCTGGCAAAGATGACTCCGGCTGATGAGGAATTGATTTTAAAAGAAATAGCAGTTGAGGGAAGGCCATGGAATCAGGATGGCCAAAGAAGGTGTCTATATGCTGGCAGCCTCACCACTGAGGCTGCTGTGTGGTTCCAATTCCTAAGGGCCTCGGTGGCCCCAACATCGCACGACACGACTCTCTCCATGCATAAGTGTGCCATGCTTTACTGCGTTCTCACTAAAAAGAAGATCAATCTGGGAATCATAATGCATGGTGCCATCCATCAGGCCAGAACACGAACCAAGGTAATCCTACCCCTTCCTTGCCTTATTACACTATTGCTAATAGATGCCGGAGTGCCCACAGCTGAAGAAGACCAGTGGATCATTTCCACGAAAAACATCAGTATTCAGACAATTAAGAAGATGAGAAGAGAGATAGGAGGCCCGTCTGTTGAGCCTGCCCAGGTACAGCCCAATGTGCGAATAGCCGACGAGCACATAGTGGGCACTGAAGTGCCCACTGTGGGGAAGAAGGGTACCCCACTCCATTCAACCGAGGCCGGATCATCAAGCAACCAAATGGGAGAGATTTTGGCAGCTTTAAAGAAGCTCACATACAGGATCGAGTTGCTGGAAAGTGAGCAGCGATATCAGAACCGGGCCACGCAGAAATTTTGGATGTATACAAGAGAACGAGATGAGGTGACGGGCCTGATGATGAAAGAGGCCAACCCAATGCTAGCTGCTCAGCTACCAGAATTCCCGAAAGATATCTGCCCGGTTAATGACAGTGAGGATGAGTTCGATGATGATGATGCGGATCTGTCACCGCAAGCCACCCAAACCCCGTGAATGGTTTGTTTTAAAACAATGGTTTCGCTCTTTTGCTCACCAAAAACAATTTTATTTTGTTTGGTTGATCTTTTTGTGCCTATGGCTAGGCATTGACACTATTTGCTGTTTTAACTTTTTAAATATCGATGCATGAAAATCCTACCGGTAGGTAGGTACTTTTGGGTACTAACATATTGATTGTTTGAATGCTTGTTTGACCTCGTTTCCATTTCAAGGTACAACTTTCGGCTTCCGACTTAAAAGGTCACTTTTGTAAGTACAAATCTCAACTTGTCCCGTGAAATGATATAGGCCATTTTTCGCATCCAAACACGATCCTTTTTGTACCCCCAAACCACCACCTTTGTTCATTAATTCAATGTCACAGTGGGGACACTGTGAGATTTTAAGTTTGAGGTGGGAACTTCCAGAGTGACCTCCAGTTTGCTCACAGTGAGGACACTGTGAAGTCCAAGTTTGAGGTGGGTAAGCCGTACCCCCCTCCCAAAAAAAAAGAGAAAACACAAAAATACAAAAACAGAAGAAAATCGGAGTAGCACTAACAAAATTGATGGTGTGCCTTTTCTGGACCATCAAAGTGCTCACTCCCAGAAAACGATGGTGTGCCTATTCTGGACCATCAGAATACCCACCCTCACAAAAAATAGCCATACTCATTATACCCAAATAAAGCCTGAAAGTGTACGTTCTTATCATAGCAAAATACTAAACACCCACTTCTTGAAATAAAAATCTCAAAGCGAGATCTTCGGTCCATGTTTGGAAATTTTTGCCAAAACCCTTGGGAAAAGATTCAAAGCCATAAACCCTTCAAACCCAAGAAAGCCCTATTGATCAAAAGGTAAACAAGGGAAAGGTTTCGTCAAACACAAAAGTGAAATTTTCAAGTTTGGAACCGAAGGAAGTATCGAAGGAAGGAGATCAACGCCCATTCAAGTCAAGAAATATGTAAGTCCCTCAAAGACCTTTTATGCATTGTGTTTCATTTTATTTCTTTCTTTTTATTACTTGGGGACAAGTAATGATTTAAGTTTGAGGTTGTGATAACTCTATTTTTAGAGTTATTATTTCCATTTATTTTCCACTTTATTTTGTCAATTTTAGCCATTTCACTTCTAAAAACCCCCATTCTTGGTATGATTTACGAAAACGAGCAAAAGGAGTGAACCATGGTCTTTAATAAATTATTTGGGGAAGTTTTGGGTGTTTTCTCGATTTTTCATCCGCAGTGACGTATACAGTGCCCACTCCGGTTCCCCACTCTTCGAGCTGATAAAAAAGAAATCAAAAAGAAACTTTTAGTTGGGATCTAATTTTCTGGAGGAGGAAGGTTCATATGGCAGAGAAATGGCTGGAGAAGTACAAGGTAGTTCTCATTGAAGATAGCATCAAGTACACCTCTTTGTACTTGGAGATTGACTTGGAGAAGGGACCATTGGATAAAAGAATTGCACAAGGAGCTGAATTCTGCCACAACTCAGCAGTCTTTACCCATTGGAAGACCCACCTCTTTTGTGTAATACCCAACTCCTTCTCCTAGTATATAAAGGAGCACTTGGGTGCCATTAAATGCATGCTTGGTTATCATCCTTGAATACTTTTAGTCTCAAATTCTCTCAACTACCACATTAGCTTTAGTCTTTTATTTACTGCAGTAACTAGCTTTAATTTTCAGTAATTTACTTTCTTAGTTTCTGTTGTAGTTCGAAATACACAGTGCAGGGACGACTTCTCGTTCCCCACTGTGAGCAGTTAATTCAAGTCACTTTCAGTTTTATTATGTGCAAATCTTCATCTTTTGTTTTCTTTACTTCGGAAATGTTAGGCTAAACATCCTTTGGGATGTAGGAAGGAGAAGTACCTGGATTTTATCAAAAATGCTTGAGTAATCTTTATACTTAGAATATTTGTTGTTTTGGTCTTTCATTCTCGATATTTACCCAAGGATGCGAACAAGCTGATCACTTGCAAGGATCTAAAGTCTAGTTCTTAACTTAGAAATAAGTAGAGCGCAGTGACACGAGCTTGAATGATGCTAGGGGATTCGAAAGAATTCTTTTGACACTTACGAAAGTGAGGTCGGCACAGTGAGCTAATCTCTGCCCACTGGAGTAGTAGGCAAGCTAATTTGTGTATTAAAAACACTTAGAGTATTTGTCTCTACACATTCCATCGAGGCCTGAAAAGGTCCATTTAGAGATTACCATTGACAAAACAACAAGTACTAAGAGTATGGGATTTTTATCTAACGGTGTGAGTATTTTGTAACCGGGCTTTTCTAGCGAAAATGTCCACCACGAATACGAGGATCACTCTAAGGACCGAGTATTTGAGATAAAATTTAGGGAAAATCCAACCTACATTCCTCCTTTTTAGCATTTAGTAAATCGTTTCAAGTAGCTATTTTACCAAACCAAACCAAAGTATTATTTTCCTCTCTAGTTGAAACTTGTAAAAGGAGCTCATGAGAACCGTATTGTCTTGATTGTCCAGTCTCTGTGGATTCGATTCTGGTATTTTACCAACTATTACTTGCTGTGACGATCATAGTGGACAGTGTACACTTGCACTTCCCACTGTGGACAGTTTGCAACCCACTGCGATTAAAACACACATTTCGCACGTACCAGAAGTCATGCTTACAGTTCTTTTAAACAGTGAGAGAGAGAGAAATCTGAAAAGAAGTTTTCTGATTTTTCCAAGAAATCAGTTGAGGAAAAGAAAGTTGTTGAACTTAAATGCATAAAACTTTCAAAACAAAACTCGGATTTTGAAAAAGTTTTATTTTTAGAAAAGGAAAAGCTTGAGAAAAGGATGTCCGAGTTTAATGTTGAGAGAAAATCCTTTGAGGGAAAGATTGCTGAGCTTTCACTGAAAATATCTAATTTGGAGAATGAATTAGACATCGAAAGAAAATAATTTGAAAAGTAGAAAATTAAATATTTTCAAGCAAAAAGTGTGAAAGATGTCTATTCAGATGAAAGAAGGATGTTTCAGGCTAAAATCTCAAAACTCACAAGGAGATTATCTGCTTTAGCAACGGAAGCTATGAAACAGCAGAAGATCAAATCTAATCTACAGAAGAAATTTGATTACCGTGTTGCTACAAGTTCAGATACTCCTATCTTTAAGCCTGTCAAGATGGTTTGGAGAGCAAAAGGCTCAACTCCTGAAAAAGATGCCCCAAAGTCATCTGTTCCTCTACCCACCGTGAACAAGAAGAACAACGCTCCAAAAAGTAAGTCTTTTGTTAAACCTAATCTTGTTTATTCTGCAAATCATTTGATTAGGTTAGCACAAAAGCAAATATGTTGTTCTTATTGTGGAACTCATGATTTTGTTAAGAAAGAAGATGTTCAGTACTGGTATGGTACTTACAATATTCCTTCAAATCGAACTGTACATAACAAGCCAGGGCCCAATTGGCAATGGGTACCAAAATCTACTTAATCTGTTTTGCAGGTTTATCATGTGCGGTGTTGAATGCCTAATTACTACCAAACACATGACTGGAAAACAGAAGAGAAGTGTGCAATTTGAAGAAGAGTACATATGCTGAGATATATGCATAATTTCAGGGGGAGAGATTCTATATTTGTTGGTATATTTGGGCTTATTGATATATTTGTCTTCATGTTAATGGTTTCTGAATACTTCAGTTCAGAACCCGCTTTTCAAAGAAATAATGGTTTCCGAATAAATCAGTTCAGAACCCGCACTTCAATGAGATTATGGCTTCTAAACACTTCAGTTTAGAAACCGAGCTTTCAAAGAATATTTGACTTCTGATCATATCAGACCAGGACTCGTACTTAATCTTTAAATTAAAAAAAGCCTTTGATTGTTACATGTGCTGATTTTGTCAAATTAAGATCTTTGCAGATTTTGAGGGGGAGCTTATCCGATTTTAAATCAGTCGATCATAATTTGAGGGGGAGCTTAAATGATAGCACTGTAAGTATCTTCTGAACTCAATCTGAGATTGTTTGAAAGAAGAACAACTTTCAAGCATGAAAACCTGTTCTTAAATGTTCAAACCACTTCTCTAATTCAAACAGATTTTATAATTTTAGAAGTGTGATTTTAAATGTTTTTCATGATTATCTCAGATTACATCATTGTTTCTGACCGTGTGTTTCTAAAGATTAATACTTGTGTATTATCTTTTCTATACTTTCAATATTCATAGACACCGGTTCAGCTTCTTTTTGACTATGTTATTACCATGTCTCAAAAACGAAACAAGTTTTCGATGGTAATACTCCCGTTTGAATTTCCAATTTTGTTGAGCATCATATTCATTTCAGCGTAAGAGCATAACCGTTTCATTCAAAGATTGTTTATACTTGTTCATATAAACAAAAGATCCAATTCTTTGATACCCTAGCCGTACATGAATATATTTCATATTTGATTTGATTGATACATTGTCAGATTCTCAAACAAGTCTTTCGATTCATTTCATTCTTTCAATATTCTTGTGTTGAGAAGTCTTCATTGTTCAAATGCTCAAATATTTCATAAATATTTTTTAGGAGCATACACTCTGATGACAATGTTATTCAAAAGCTGAGATTTATATTTGTTCAAGCTAAACTGTTGAGCAACATATCTTTTAGGACAACATTTCATGGGAATCAGTGTGAGAGCTTAAAAGAACTTCTATGGATCCACGTTAACCAGTGTTTCCTACCCAAGAAGTTATCTTTGAGTGATTGAGGGGTGAGGGGTCAAAATTAAAGAGTGGGGGAGATAACTCATCCGATTGAGTAATCTCATTGTGCTGAGGTAAAATAAAAAAGAGAGTTTGGTTAGCAGTGAGCAGATTAAAAAAAACAGAAAGAGGGTGTGAGAACGTTAAAAGAATACGAGAACTCTGCACCAGCCACTTTCTGAGCCGGGCAGCCACATTGCCGATTGGTTCACATTCTTTGGTGACCGTCATTGAAACAGGCAACTAGCCCATGCCAACTCTTGCATTAAACCCCACCAGCTACTCATTTCTTTCTCAACAAAGAAATGTTTCAATTTTTCTTGGGGATGCAGCATATTATCTATCCAATCTTCACTCGGAAGGTTTGGATATTGAAAAGAAGGAAGTTTGCCCCACCTTCGCTCTTCATTCATGCACATTGAGTCCGTGGAAAACTTGTTGCTGTCTCAACAGTTTACACAATTTGAGCCTAACTATTATCAAGCATAAGTTGCTTCAATCATTTCTACACTTGCACGTACACACAAGGAATAAGTTTTCTTGTCATAACATTCATAGAAATTTCCTTTGTGATTTTCGATGATTGAATGGAAGCCCTGGAGGAGTGAACATCAAAAAGCTCATTTCCAAAGTGCATTCGTTGTACTAAGTGGCTTTGTGCAACTTACAGGCATTTTAACTGATTCATCCGTTGTTTCAGGGTTACAACTTTTATATTATCTGAATTTGAAAAGATTTGGAAAAACATTTTTGGAATTGACGGTTAAACAGATCAAAAGGAGGAGATTGTTTCTGGTACTCAAAGAGAATGCTGAAATTGAAAAGAATTTTGATGATCATGATGCTCACAATCATCAAAAAGGGGTAGAAATATCAAAGTTGATATTTGCTAAAGTCAAAGAAGTTCAAGATAAAGTGTTTGCGAGAGATCAAATACGTGAAGATACAAAGACAATTCGTGCTTAAAGATTATTCAAGAATGTCCTAAAAGTTCAAAGCCCATTAAAACTCAAATCGCGTTCATTATTCAAAGACTGAAGAAATTTGCCAAAAGGTCAAAGCTGCTGCAATGATCGAAGATTCAAAGATATAAAGAGTTTGTTTTGAAGACCTTGATCAACCTTACACAGATTTGAAGTTCGTGTTTTCAAGACTTTGTGACTATTTGTTTCAGAAGAGCCTAATGAAGATTAAAGCCGCCAAAGTGGATTCTTGAAGATAAAGCCTATCTGAAGATTAAAGTGCTGAAGACTAGCGTCATATTTTTTTAAATCTTGAATCCATAGGGGAGATTGTTAGTACACTAATGTATCCAAGATTTAGTCTAATTGTAATTAGTCAACAAATGTCAAAGTCAAAATAGCTAGGTTTGGTCAAAGGGTATATAAACCTAATTGTTAGGGTTTTGTGGTGTGAGGTCATTGTGCATAGCCACCAAGTGTGTGTGTGTGTGTGTGTGTGTGTTTTAGATAGTGGCCTCCAAGGGAAATTGTTCTTAATTCTCATCTTCTACATTTCTCAATCAAATACAAAGGTTTTAATGGTTTAATATTGTTACCTGATTATTCTCACAAATGACTTTTACCCACAAAAATTTACCTAGAGAAATTTTCGTCGGTGATTACCCAGGGATCACCCAGGAAATATCAATGGTTCGGTAAAATACGATGTTTTTCGAGAAAATACCCATGGATCACCCAAAGAATCACTGGGTAGTCTGTCACTGATTTGCATTAGCCACCAAAAAATTACCCACCAACTTTTGTAACGGTTTTGTGACAAATCACCCTTTAGCGACAGATTTCCTAGGGAAAGCGTCGTAGGTAAAAGTTTTTCGTTTAGTAGTGCGGACTCCAACTCTAATACCATGTCAAGCTCTAATACCATGTCAAGATATATGAAACCCCTTTAAATCTTTCTCTAAAAGAGCTTTTTTTAAGAGAAGGAAGGTTCCTATATATATTCCGAGTTTTTTGGAAAATGCATAATATTTATATACGACAAATACTCTCGCACACTGGGCAATATCATCCGGTGTATAAAGGGGGTTTAGGGAAACCCCAAAAAAATGAAAAACTGAGGAAGGCACTGTTAACTGTTCATCTGGAAGGTATGCACATATGCATACAAATAATTGAAGTTGTTTTTTGGTTTTTATGCATGTGTGCATAATGTAGATATGCACATGTGCATGCTACAAATTACTTGTTGCACATGTGCCTACCGTCCAAATGAACAGTTCATTTTTTTGCGATTTCCCCATAACCTAACTCTTGGTGTTATATATATATATATATATATATATATATATATATATATATAGAGAGAGAGAGAGAGAGAGAGAGAGAGAGATTTGGTGGTATGTGTTTGGTCCATGTGAAGAATAGTTGTTTATTATGCTAAAATAGAAAGTGTTAAAAACGGAAGTCGCTCACCTTTGTCGTCCAACACTTGCCAGCGCCATTATGGATTGCATCAACTAACGCAGTCTAGTTCCAATTCTTGATCACATTGCAAGGCCCGTCATGGATCTCTACTTCGGTGGTATAACCACCATTGTTTAACAGGAAAATGATGCTATTCTGGATACATCGCAGCATTGTAGACACGTCTTGGGCCGTAACCTGTTTGAGGTACAAATAGGTTCAACTTACCAATAATCAAAATGAACCATCTTAAAAAAGCTCCATTTAGATCAAGAAAGTCAAACGGGCCCAATATATCCTATGCGGAGGTGGGATCTTGGTAGAATGTAAACAGATCTTACGTGTACCTCAATTAAAAAGTGGAGTGCGATTAATTAGTGTTAAAATGTATATACCTGGAAGCTACCATCGCCAATGCAAGCAATCACTCTTTTATCGATCGCAGCTTGTGCATACCCAAGGGTAGCACCGACAGACCACCCAATCGACCCATATTGCATCTGGACTTCATACCTACAATACCCATTTTGGATAATTTATGTACGATGATACAAAAAAAACATATAAACCAAGCAAACCTTGTAAATCTCACGCAAAAGTAGCATATAGGAAGGGTTAGATGTACAAAGACCTTTCTTCAATCTACCCAAAGAGATATAGAGTTACCACTTAGGTTATGGCGCACTTGTAAAACCTTTGGGAGATGTAGTGAAAAATCCCATCTACACAGGGTTCAAATCCAGGCGTTGGCAAAGCCCTTGTGGCCATGGAGGTTCACCTGGGATGACTCGCGATGGAGGTTCACCTAGGATGACTCCAGACCATTCGTGGTCGCCCGGGGATTAATCGGTGGACGTAAGCCGGCCCGGAAACCCACAGTTACCAAAAAAATAGAGAGGTTGCAGTACAACAAAATTGAGTTTATAGAACGCCAAAAACAAATAAGTGTCCTAATAGAGTGCTTTATATGACCTAAGTTTATAGGAACAAACCAAAAGCGTCATATCTAAAAGTGTTATAATAAGTTTATCAGATGTTTATGAGCGTCGTACAAGTTTTTTAGGACATTTTCAAAATATAGTGTCGTATCTAAATTTATGGGACACTTTTGAGAAGTGTCTTATAAACCCACTTTTTAGAGGACACTTGTGTTTATAGGACGTTTTTTCAAATAGTGTTCTATAAAATAGTTAATATGACTCTTTCTTTGAAAAATGTTCTAAAAAACTTGTTACGACGCCCAAAAACCGTCATATAAACTTATTGTAACACTCTTAGATATGACGTTTTTTTGTTTGGTCCTATAAACTTAGGTCCTATAAAATACTCTATTACGACGCTTATTTATTTTAGGCGTCCTATAAACTCAATTTTGTTGTAGTAATTATTTCCATTGACATGATAAATAACATATGTATTTTGAATTGACACCGTGATCTTTGATGCTTACCCACATCCTTGTGGCAATTTTAGTTTCTGGCAATTGAACCACGAATCACCTGTTTCCGCAATCACAACTGTATCACTAGACAACATCTTCTGTATATGTTGAAAGAGAACATTACTCCTCAATGGCTCTTTAGGAGCACATTTAAGAGGAAGCCCATCGGGCACATAAATCCGATGGTAATTCTCTTAAGCAGTGGTGTTTTTCTTAAGCCTCTTGGCTAAAGCTTGCAAGAAATCCTTCATCAAAATACAACCATAAGTGGGTCCATTTCCAATCACGACACGATCAGGTTGCACGATTAGCGCCTTCTCTTTCTTGAGAAGGAGAGAGTAACCAAGTGAGCTGAAATCGTTGAATATAGGTCCAACAAATATCTAAGCATCGGCTGATTCAACGAATTCGGCACAGAATGTTGTGCTTACTGCCCCCAATATGTCCCAATGAAATGGGGATGATGCTCAGTGTAACGACCCAAATCCCATAACATACATCATATAACATAACACGCATACATATCATTAATTTACAACAAAAGTTACATAACAAACCAAGTACGATCTCATTAGTCTCGAAACTACAAAATATATAAAAGCTTCTTAAACATCATCGATCAACGGAGGCAGCCTACACCTTATTCTTTCCTTTGCCGCTATCAATTCCTCGACCTGGAAAACATATTTTTGAAAACAAAATGAGGGTTAGACCAAACGGGTCTAGTGAGTTAATCCCGGTCCTTTCCAAAATCATTATAAAACCTTTTAGGTAAATCCTTTGTATCAAAATAGTTTAGATAAACCTTTGGTAATCCTTTCGTAAAATATAAACATACCACACGTATTTAAATACCAATCAAGACTTGTGCATCGTGCTCGACTCCTCCTCATCCTCGTTCCCAATGGCCATATTAGTTGGTTGCAAGCCAACTAATAAATCAACGTTGTACTACAATTACAACCAACAACGCCGTACGACAACTACGACCAACAACGCCGTACAACAATTACGACCAACACTTCTACCGGCATAGTTCGGCGTGCTCTCGTGTAGTGTAATACTTACATAAATATAATATCTCATTATATTATATTTAAAAGCATAAACTCGATCATATCTCACTATATGATACAACCACGCCATCACACATATTTATCTTATATATATATAAACACACACACACATATATATATATATATATATATATATATATATTCCACACATTCTCGATCCACACCAATCCATCTCATATATATATAAACACAAAATATATATGTATTCCAGTTGAAAACGTTTTAAAGTAAAACTCACCTGCTAGCTTAACACACGCTTCCTTAGCTCTTCTAAAAAAGGATTCAGTTCTTCACCCAATTTCTCAAGATCTGAAATAATTAAATACAAGCGTCTCTTTACCCGATAGAACACATAAAATTGTAGATAAATCTATCTAACCCTTATCCTCAAAAATACTTCCAGAAACTATATTCGGACACTGCCCAAAACTATCTGAACTCCACACAGTACCGGGACTCCACTGTACCGGGACTCCACAGTACCGGGACTCCACAGTACCGGGATTCCACACTACCGGTACTCAATGAAATATACCGGTACTCTCAAGAACACAGTCGGTTCCATTTTACCCAGATCCAAATTAAACCTATACAACTACAAATTAAACATTCTAATCCGATAGAAGTCTAATACTACTGATTATAAACATAAAACATAAAGGAATTTACCTCAAAATCGTTTCCAACCAAGCCAATTGAAGCCCTAGCCGTACGAACTCTTCTTCTGCTTCTTCTCGTCTCCAAACACACACTCACACACTGATAAATCTGATTTTTATGAAAATATCAGGATTCTTAAGATATTTATATTTTAGACCAAATTCCCAATCTTGGCTTAAACTATACCATAATGACCCGAACACCCTTTAACTTATAAATTCACCCATACATACCCTAAACACCAATTATAGAGTTAGATAAATTTAACGAAATTAAGATTTAACTAACGAACTTACCCGGGGTATTACACTCAGGAACTAGCCCTTTTCCTGAAGGCATCACAGCAAGAGCGTAGCCGGAAGCATCTGCCAATTCTACAAATGCTTGGCATGCGTTTGCAACACGCAGTTTAGGTCCACCCACCATTACAGGCTTCACAGCCTTATTCAAGAACTCTGCTGCAGCCTCAACAGCGGCTTCCAAACCCATTTGGTTACTCAACCTACACCATCCAAAAAACCGCATAAATTCAAAGCATAAACGAAATGTAACTGTAGTATATAAAGTGGTTTTTGTCAGATATTGATTCTAAACTCACGTGGAAAAAGAGTGCCATTTGACCTAGGGTGAAGCAGAAATTTTAAGGATTTGAAGACATTTTCTAGTTGAATAAAACGACAGCTGTTGGCCTGTTTTTTTAGCTTTAGTTGTTATTTTTTCTTTGCTATAAATAGGCTTATCTCTTATGTATTTGATATCGATGCAGATCAATAAAATACTCTGAATTCATTTTGATTCTTTATTTCCAACATTGTGGTATCAGAGCACATGCTCTTTCAGAGTGTAAACACGAGAGTGAGTAAAGTCTGCAAATGGCAAATGCAATGGGCTCCGCACAGCCGTTGATATCGTTGTTCAAAGATGAAGGCTATCAGTATTGGAGCATTAGAATGAAGACTCTACTGAAATCACAAGACCTATGGGAGCTTGTCGAGCAAGGCTACCTAACTAAAGATGAAGACGCAAAGTTACGAGAAAATAAAAAGAAGGATGCCAAGGATTGTAGCAGCAAATACCGCAAAGGAGGCATGGTCGATACTTCGGGAGGAATTCCATGGTGACTCCAAAGTAGCCGTAATCAGACTTCAATCCTTAAGGCGAGAATTTGAAAACTTGGTGATGAAGGAAGACGAAGTTATTGCTGATTTTCTTTCTAGAGGTATGACTATAGTAAGTCAGATGAGGACGTATGGTGAAGAGATAAAACATCGAACTATACTTGAAAAGGTGTTAAGGAGTTTACCGTAGAAATTCGATCAGCTGGTTGCCTCAATTGAGGAATCAAAGGACTTGGCGGCATTATCGTTTAATCAACTGATGGGATCGATCACTCCAATCCCATGAGGCCAGAATTAAACGATCGATAGAGAAGGTCAAAGAAAAAGCGTTCCAGGTTCATAATTCTCCACTACGTGAACGTGGAGGATTTAGAGGCAGGTCTCGCGGAAGAGATTTTGGTAGAGGACGTGGAAGAAGCAATGTTCAATGCAATCATTGCAGGCGTTTTGGTCACACGAAGAATGAGTGTTGGTTCAAAGATCAACAAGTCAACTACGTTGCTGAACGAGATGAATTTGAAACAGAAGAGGACGAGAAGTTGTTTGCAGTATATGCTGAAGAAAATCAGTATGATGTCTAGTTTGTTGATAGTGGTTGCTCAAACCACATGACCGGGAAGAAAGCTATCTTCTCGGAGTTGGATGAAACACAAAAAATGACAGTTCAACTTGGAAACGGCAAGGAGTTACAAGTAGAAGGTAAAGGGACCGTAAAGATTGAAGTGACAAATGGAAAGGTAAAATTCTTGCAAAATGTTCAATATGTTCCTGCTTTGGAATATAGTTTGCTAAGTGTGGGTCAAATGTTAGTAGCCAACTATTCTATTTTATTTGAGGATGAAACTTGTGTTATCAGAAAAGCACAACAAACATTAATCACCATCAAGACATGATGTTTCCGTTAGACATCTCAAGGTTTGAAAGTTTTGCATTTGCTGCAAAAGGTGAAGATTTATCGAAGTTATGGCACCTACGATACGGGCATCTAAATCAACCGGGATTGAAGCTCCTCAGTGACAAAGAGACGGTGTGTGGACTACCAGAAATCAAACAAATATATCTGTGTGAAGGTTACATCTACAGAAAACAACATAGGAAGCATTTTCCTATAAATAGTGCTTGGAAAGCATCACGTTCATTGGAACTAATTCATGCAGATGTTTGTTGTCCAATGCAAAAAAGGTCTTTTGGAGGCAGTAGATATTTCTTGTTATTCACATATGATTATACGCGTATGAGCTGGGTATACTTTTTGTAAAACAAAGGTTAAGTATTTGCTCAATTTAAGTTGTTTAAGGCTAAAGTTGAAAAACAAAGTGGTCTTAGCATTAAGGTGTTAAGGACAGACAACGAAAGTGAATTTATATCCAAGGAGTTCAATCTCTTTTGCGAAGAAAACGGAGTGCAAAGGGAACTAACCACACCCTATACACCGAAGCAAAATGGAGTAGCGGAAAGGAAGAATAGAACCGTTGTGGAGATGGCTCGGAGTATGTTGAAGGAGAAAGAACTATCAAATCAGTTCTGGGCAGAGGCAGTAGCAACTTCAGTATATCTTTTGAACTTGTCTCCAACTAAAGCAGTGCTGGATCACTCCACTCGAGGCCTGGAGTGGAATTAAACCATCGGTAAGCCATTTACGTGTTTTTGGATCTATTGCATATGTGTTAATTCCATCTCATGCACGTCACAAGTTAGATGAAAAATATGTCAAGTGTATTTTCGTTGGATATTCAATACATGCAAAGGCATATCGCTTGTACAACCCACAAAATGACAGATACTCATAAGGAGAGACGTAGTGTTCAATGAAAACGAGAAATGGAATTGGCATACAAAAGAGGTAACGGAGCATGGTGGTGAAATACCTATACATGTTGCTCCAGAAGATCCAATGGCTCTACAAAATGATTCATCTACTGCCTCAACTCCAAGTTCTGTTGGAACCATAATGATATAACAGTTACATATGATAGTTATAGTTATATTAGTAATTCGGTAATTATAGAAGTTAGTTATTAGTTAGTTAAAAGACGGTTATGCAATGGTCTAGAAGGGTTGCGATGGTCACAACCGAAGGGTTGCGATGGTCTAGAAGCACCGGTTCATGTCTATAAATAGACATCCTATGTAAACAATTTTATAAGTTGAATCCGGAATATTATTTCCAGAAATCCAAGGGGTTCAACCCACTTTCTCTTGTTCTTTCTTATTGTATGAATGATGATTGTATGCATGATGCCCATATGATGGCCAGGGAATTCGATCAAAGATCCTGGGAGTACACGGCCTGTGAATTCCGAACATGGTATCAGAGCCAAAGGGCTCAAACGAAGATCAAAAATCATGCGTCAATCATCATCTCAGAATCTTAGAATTCCAGAAATTCTATCTATATTATTATTAGTATTTTCGTGTCCGACATTTCCTAGTTTTCGAAGCCTGCAATCTATTGTTTACTGTGTTCAATTGTGCAAGTGAATAGCCTGTGATTCACTAAAAGAACCAACAAGAGTGTTGAAGTAGCAATGGCGATTAATAGTCCAAGAGGACAAAATCAAGTTGCGTACGGGGAAACTAAGAAGAATGAGGGACGAAAATACCAACAGTACTATCAGTGGAAATTCGAAGAACGATCAAGGAAAGTGAAAGGAAACACATACAACCGGATATAACCGGAGAAAAAAAAGGAAAAGAAAAAAAACACCATACCGAAAAGAGGTTTACATACCTTAATCGGAACCTGGAGAAGACAACCGGAGAAACCGCAACCATACGGGTTAGCAGAAACAGAAAGCAAGCACACGGCTTAGCGAATCATAAATCGGAGAAGGGGTTACCATCACCGAACCGCAACCACACGGGTTAGCAAAACAAAAGGCGAAGTGCAAGAGGCATCGCAAACCACTACCGGAGAAGGGGTTACCAACACCGGAAAACCACCGCTCATCAAGAAGATCGGCGAAATCGAGAAGAGAAGAAAAAGGGATCGTAGCTCTAATTTTTCTCAAGGAAAAGGGAAAGTCTTTTAAGACTTTTTCATTTATTAACCTACAAAAGGTTTACACAAAAAAAGGAAAAAAAGTGTGATCCTAGAACAAGTAATCAATCAATATAAACATCAAAGGAAGCCATCTCTATATTCAATAAGATCAAAGTAGCTCACAATTACAATGAAGAACTATCTTGGGTGTGTGTGGCTACTATGTGTATGAAATGACCTAAAAACCCAAAAGGGAAAAATAGCAAACTATATATACCTAGGGTATAGAGTAGCCCTATTACACAAACAGTCCCTCTACTTGGTACAATAACAATTAAGCACTAACATTCTCCCCCTTTGTACCAAAGTAGAGCAAAAGATTTAGACGACCACCGGGGTCAAATTCTTCTTTCGAATACCAAAGATGATCTCGAATCTTCGCAGTTCAAGGCGGTAGTCTTTCCGGTATGAGATGGCTTTCAACACTTCGTTGATCAGGTTCTTTTCTTTCTCAGTAAGTTTTACCTCTCCATGCGCATCCAGACGAAGCTTACTTTCCAAGTGAAACAGAATAATCTTCAAAGTACCCTCACAGTACTTGTTGATCTCAATAACTCTCATAAATCTTTTCTTTGAGTCAGTATCAACGTAAACAACCCCGAGCTCAGACTTGTTCAGTACAGTGTAGGCAGGGATACCTTGAATATCAGATAAGCGTCTGTTTGGTCTTTTTAAGTTCACATGAATTTGAAAAGATTCCAAACCCATCTGAAAGTCAGTGAGGTATGAATACTTCAGAATATTCTTCATAAACTTCTTCACACTTCGAAAGGCAGCACTGTATTGAATTCTATACTCTGGACGCTTCTTCTCTGGATGGATAGCAAGACTGTTGTAAAGGCTAAAAAGATCATTCAGTCTCAGACTCTTGAAATCATCTTCAGAAAAATACGCATTCAGACCCATCGGATCTCAAAACCGTGAACTCAGGATAGAAGACATCAAACAGCTTCTGAGATTCAACTTTCAGTACCTTCATAATCATGTTATCTGACTTGACAGCTTCTGATCCTTTGTCTTTATTCTTCATGACGTATAGAAATTCGATCTTCTTCAGCGATGGCCAGTCTTCAATCCCATAAATCTTCTCCAAGTTAATCTTTTGAACCTCTTGTACGTAAAGTTCTTTCCTCAAGGTTTCTAGATAGGGAGTTTGGATTGATACTCTCTCTCCAGTGGCTACATACCTTGGTTCAGCATCAACAATAACTTGGAAAAAACTGAGTTCTGCTTCAAGTACTTTATCTCTGATCTTTACATCAGGTACAAATGGTGTTTGTGAAACTAAAGTACCTGAGCTTGGACCTGTTGCATCTTCTAACTGTGGAGTGTCTGAGATTGGACCTGCAGAATCAACCTGTGTCGGAGCATCTTCTACCATTGTCGGAATATCATCTTCGTACTCGATATCCAAATCCTGATCCCTAGTTTCAAAGTCAATATCAAATTCATCCAGAGCTCTATCATCTCTTCTTTAATCTTGTAGTTGAGCTGCTCTGGTTCTTCCTCAGAATCAATGTAGATATAATCTCGTACGAATTCATCTGTCGTTCTTTCTTTCTATGTTCTATTGTCAACAGCCGCAGGCTTTTCAACCCCATCTATGACATCAACTAGAACAAGTATTTCTGCATCAACATTCTGTACCACATCAGTCGCCGTTCCACCTTCACCTGTATTTCCCCCAACTTCATGTTCATTAACATTACCAGTAGAAGCAGCAGCACTAGACTCTCCAACCCCTGCTCTCTTCTCCCCCTCATGTTGATTAGGCGGATCCTGATCATCATGTCTTCTTTTCTGAGAGACTTCATGTTCAATACCACATCTGTCTTCTACAACGTTAAGCCTGTTACTGATGGTGGTGAATCCATTCATCAAAGCATTCGTCATATCAGTCATAGAGTCGGTTAGCTTCTGAAGTTGTGTTGTCAGAAGAAGTTGTGTATCTGTGGATGTTGAAGATTGAGGTTGGGTTAGAGGTGGTGTATTTTGACGAAGTAAGGAAATTAAGTCAACTTTTTCAGATGTACTAGAGTCGCTTTTGGCTAAAAGGCGGGATAACAGCTCAGATTTAAGCTGGTCTTCAGGTATAAGGTGTAGTGGGATAGATGATGGATGTTGTGAGTCTGGTTGAGCTTCTGATGGTTGATCTTGAGGAGCGGATGATGATTCAGCAACATGTTTACCCTTTATGGCACGGCTGACTTCAAATGCTAACTGATCAACTGATCTCTGCATGTGTGCACGGTGTTGCTTGTATGATCTGTCTATGGCACCTAGTGCAGAAGCCAGTAATGCTAACTGATCAACTTCCCTCTTGTTGCCTATACCCTTTGGCTACAAGGCGTGCTTTATTTCTCACAACAATCCCATCTTTATCTTTCTTATTCTTCAGAACCTACTTGGTACCAATTACCGTTTTACCTTTGGGTCTAGGAACTAATCGCCACACGTTCAATGCTTCAAAAGAATTGGGGCATTCTCTGGCGGTTGATAACCCAAACTTCGAATGTCATCATAGAGCTGAGATTCAGGAACCAGATCCTGAAGATTCTCACTCGGGATGTAATACCCCGGGTAAGTTTGTTAGTTAAACCCTTTTTGTCGTTAAATTTATTTAACTCTATAATTGATGTTTAGGGTAAAATGGGATGAATTTATAAGTTTAGGGGTATATTGTTTAGAAATGAAAAGTGTAGGGGCTGAAGTAGTAAATGTGGTTATTAATATCTGAATTAGGGTCCAGATATTTTCATTATCCAGCAACCAAATTCAGTGTGTGTGTGGGTGTTTTGAGAGCAAAAGGAGAAAAGAAGAAAACTTAGGTTGAGGATTCATTTGGTGTACTTGAAAGTATCAGGTATGTTCTCTTTACAAAGTATGTTTATAATTGTTAATAGATAGTTTCCATCAGAGTAGAAACACTGATTTCGTATATGGAGTTTAGTCCTGTCGATTTCTGGGCAAAAATGGGTGAACCGACAGTAGTTTCCGGATAGAATGAAGGTTTCCGGGTACTTTTGTTGGTGGTGTCCGGGTAAAGTTCTAAAGGTGTCCGGACGGTGTTTTATCCGGGTAAGTTCTCTTTTCTTGATTGTCCGGATGAAGTATGATACCGGATAGTGTCCGGATTACTTAGGTTTCCGGATGGTGTCCGGATTACTTATGCTGTCCGGATTATTGGTGTTGTCCAGAAAACTCTGTTGTGTCCGGATACTTTTGCTGTTCGGGCCAATATTGTGAATTTAGATGCTGTCGAGTATCCAGTAACCTGTATTTTGTTAACCATTAGATAGGGAATGAATGAGGACTGACTATTCTGTGGTCTTGACTTAAGTACGGGTTTGGGGCAACATTTGAGGATTTGAGTTCTTTAGAGTTGTTAGCATTAGTAAGACTTATGTGTTTTATGTGGTAAAGAGATATCTGTATCTAATTATTACAGATCCTGTGAATTCTGGGTAAAGGACTGAACCTGTTTAGAAGGCTTGGAAACGTGTTGATAAGCAATCAGGTGAGTTTTACTTTAAAAGTATTTTTAACTGGAATACATATACGTATGGTTTGGGAATGTGATAATTGATGATTATGTGTTTATATATGCGATATATGTGAATTATAATATATTGAGGTATTATATTTACATGAGTATTATGATGTGTCATAATACGTTGGCCGGGCGTAGGACCGGTGTGTTTGGCTATAGAATCTGTATAGCGTTGTTTGGCTGTAGATGTTGTACAGCGTTGTAAATTTATTAGTTGGCTTGCAACCAACTAATATTGCCAGGAGGAATGAGAAGGGAAGGTATATGATGTGTGATTTCAAATTGATATATATATATATATATGTGGTTGTGTTGAGTGATTTATATGAATGAAGTTTATATAAATGGTTTTTAAACTAACAGGGATTTGTCTCACTTAGACCACAAGGTCTAACCCTCATTTTGTTTTAAAAATATGTATTCCAGGTGGTGGATCGAGTAAGGGCAAATGACTAGAGTAATCGATGGATGGCTTTTGTGAAGGATTATATGATGAAGATTTTGGCATGCTTTAGCAGTTATTTTACAATATTAAATGTTATGTATGTAGGAAGTCAAAGTTTGTAGTAGAAAGTCTTCTAAAGATTGTAACAGACTACGGGACCGTACTTGTAATGTGATGTTTCGTTTGTTACATCAATGTTATGATTACATTATGTGATTTGTTGTGTATATGGGAATTGGGTTGTTACAAATGGTATCAGAGCCTTAGTTTAAGGGATTTAGGTATTTGTATCTGTACCTAGACTTAAACTGCATGTGAAGTAGGATGTCCCTATTATTGTAGAACCTCGGGATATTAAGTATAAAAGGTAGAAGGAACATCATGTAAGGTAATTTCATATTACACCTGGCCAGTGTAATTGTGATCTTACAGGTACATGTTTGAACTGGAATACCTTGTTATATGGGGTATGTGCTTATGTGTAAATTAACCTTGTTTAAATCTACAGAATGGCAAGCGGTACACAAAATTCGAATCGAGGAGGAGGAAGAAATCTGAATAGAACTAATCCGCCAATAGGAACAGGGGACAGGGGAGGCAGAACTGGGGGCAGAGTCGGGGGTAGAATTGGGGGTAGAGCTGGAGGTCGAGCCGGAGGCAGAGTCCAGCCACATGGTACAGAGTTCGTTACCAGGGATGATCTAATGACAGAAATGGGAAGATTACTAGCTAATATTCAAGCTATGTTCAACCAAACTCATAATACTGAAACAGAAGGACCAGATCCTACTCATGAAGAGGAGATGCCCATTACACATATTGTCGTACCAGTAGTGAGGAAATGTGATTATAGAATGTTTTTAAGCTGTAGGCCTCCGACATACTCAGGAGACAGGGATCCCGTGAAAGCAATGAGATGGATGAAGGAAATAGAAGCTATTTTCAAGACGAGTATGTGCGCTGACGAAGATAGAGTATTGTATGGAGCAGCAATGTTAAAGGGGGATGCTTTATATTGGTGGGAATCTTTTATTCATTCTAAAGGATCTGATGTTTACTCTACTCTTTCTTGGGAAGAATTTGTGATAGCCTACAGGGAACAATTTTGTCCCCAAGCAGCCGTCAAACAACTGGAAGGGGAATTTATGAACTTGCAACAAGGAAACTTATCCGTTCGAGACTACACCGCTAGCTTTCTGGAAAAGTCTCGGTTCGCAGAATACTACGTTGCTACGGAGACGATGAAGACGGAAAGGTTTATCATCGGGCTGAACTCAGAAGTCAGAAGGCTAGTGACTGCAAAAGGACCCGATACCTTCTCAGCTGCAGTTAATGCCACGGAGAATGTTGAACGAGATATTAGAAGAGATGCTGGCGATAAAAGTATCGGGAAGAGAAAGTGGGAAGGACCACAACACGATCCGAAGAAGTCCCGATTTCAGAGGTATGATAATCGTCCGCCGTTTCGACCAGCGGAAAGACCATGTCAGAAGTGCAACCGTGTCCACCAGGGAAATTTCCAAGGTGATTTACGAGCATGTTATAAGTGTGGGAAGACCGGACACGTCATTAAAGATTGTAAGGTAACGCGGTTATGTTTCTTATGCAATTCTCCGGATCACCTTCAGTCGGACTGTCCGCGGGGGAGGATACAGCAAGGTGGATCATCAGGCAGGCCAGCGATTATTAAACCAGTAATACCAAGATGGAACCGCCAGTGACCAGGGGTCGCGCATTTCAAATGACTGAGAAAGAAGCGGAGGAAACTCCGGATGTGGTCACATGTACATTTTTAATAAACTCTACACGTGCTAAGGTGTTATTTGACTCCGGTGCAAACCGATCGTTTGTGTCTCCTGCATTTGCTGCTTGCCTGTGTTTGAAACCTAAAATGCTAGAACATGCTCTATCAGTAGATACTGCAAATGATAATCAAGTGTCAGTTAAAGAAGTATTTGATGGCTGTGTGATAAATATAGAGGGGTGTAGAGTACCGATACAATTGTTTCCTATAACTTTGATAGAGTTTGATGTCGTAGTGGGAATGGACTGGTTAGCCAAGAATCAGGCTAACATAGTATGTGATAAGAAGTTAATAAATGTGGTATTACTTGAGAAGGGACCAGTAGTGATTTATGGTGATCGTAGGAATCATCAGTCTAGCCTAATATCTATGATAAAAGCCCGTAAATGTGTCAGCAAGGGTTGCCCGAGTTACTTAGCCTATGTGATAGATAGTAGGCCTGAAAAGAATAGGATGTAAGATATTCCTATTGTTAGTGAATTCCATGAAGTATTCCCCGAAGACTTGAATAGTCTTCTGCCCGTTAGACAAGTAGAGTTCGGTATAGACCTGATTCCTGGAGCCACTCCTGTAGCCCGTGCACCGTATCGTTTGGCACCTCCAGAGATGAAAGAGATGATGGCACAACCGCAAGACCTATCTGATAAAGGCTTCATCAGACCTAGTTCTTCGCCGTGGGGAGCACCAGTGTTATTTGTGAAAAAGAAGGATGGTTCGATGAGAATGTGTATCGACTACCGAGAACTGAATAAGCGCACGATCAAGAACAAGTATCCGTTACCCCGAATTGATGACCTCTTCGATCAGTTAGTTGGAGCTTGCTATTTCTCCAAGATTGATTTAAGATCCGGTTACCACCAGTTGAAAGTTAAAGAAGAAGACGTTCTAAAGACAGCCTTTCGAACAAGGTATGGTCATCACGAATTCTTAGTAATGCCGTTTGGACTGACGAATGCTCCAGCTGCTTTTATGGATTTAATGAATCGGGTATGTAAACCGTATCTCGATAAATTTGTAATTGTATTTATCGATGATATACTTATCTATTCCCGATCCAAAGACGAACATGCGCAACATCTTCGTTTGATCCTGGAGCTATCAAAGAAGGAGAAGTTGTACGCTAAATTCTCGAAATGTGAATTTTGGTTACAAGAAGTTCAGTTTCTGGGGCATGTAATTTCATAAAAAGGGAAACAAGTTGACCCGATGAAAGTGGAAGCAGTTGAAAAGTGGGAACCGCCGAAAACAGCAACCGAAGTACGTAGTTTTCTGGGTTTAGCCGGCTACTACCGGAAGTTTATAAAAGACTTCTCTCGTATCGCAACGCCTTTGACTAAGCTGACCCGGAAGAATCTAAAGTTTGAATGGAAAGCAGAACAAGACGAGGCATTCCGGATATTGAAAGAAAAACTGTGCAGCGCCCCGATTCTATCACTACCTGAAGGCTCAGAAGACTTTGTTGTTTATAGTGATGCGTCCAAACTGGGATTGGAATGTGTGCTTATGCAGCGTGGGAAAGTTATTGCTTATGCTTCTCGACAGTTAAAGGATCATGAAAGACAGTATCCTACGCACGACATGGAACTTGCAGCAGTCGTCTTCGCGTTAAAGATTTGGAGACATTACCTGTATGGTTCCAAATGTCAGATTTATACTGATCATAAGAGTCTCCAACACCTCTTTGATCAGAAGGAACTGAATATGAGACAAAGGAGATGGCTGGAATTGCTAAATGATTACGACTGTGAAATCCTTTATCACCCGGGAAAGGCGAATGTGGTGGCAGATGCGCTGAGTCGTCAAGAAAGGAGTGGAACAATAAAAGTTATTTCACTACGAACTGAACTCCTACCCAACATATTTGACGAATTGCAGAAGTGCCAAGTGAAGGCTTATCAGGATGAACATCTGAAATCAGAACGGTTAGCGGGGATGTCAGCATTGCTAGTAACAGATGATCGTGGGTTATTGTGTCTGGGAAACAGAGTGTGGGTACCTCGTTTGGGTGGTTTACGTGATCCTGTTTTACAAGAAGCTCATCAATCCCGTTTCTCTATTCACCCAGGTACAAACAAGATGTATAAAGACCTAAAGCAATTCTATTGGTGGCCGGGGATAAAAAGAGGGATTGCTCAGTATGTAGAAAGATGTGATACTTGTAAGAAAGTAAAGATCGAACACCAAAAGCCGTTTGGTCAACTACAGCGGCTAGAAATACCTATGTGGAAGTGGGAGCAGATTACCACGGATTTCATCACGAAGCTACCAAGGACTCCGAAGGGATTTGATTCTATTTGGGTGATCGTCGACAGATTGACAAAGTATGCACACTTTCTACCGATAAAGGAAACCGATTCGATGGAGCGATTAGCTAAGTTGTACGTTGACGAAATAGTAACTCGACATGGAGTTCCAATCTCGATCATTTCTGATCGTGATAGTCGTTTTACTTCAAGATTTTGGAGAAGTTTTCAAAGGGAAATGGGGACACAGATAAAGTTGAGTACGGCATATCATCCCCAAACAGATGGGCAGAGTGAACGAACGATCCAGACCTTAGAAGATATGCTCCGGGCTTGCATTGTTGATTTTGGGGGATCGTGGGATAAGCATTTACCGTTGATCTAATTCGCTTACAACAACAGTTATCATTCTAGCATACAAGCGGCACCGTTCGAAGTACTGTATGGTAGGAAATGCCGAACGCCTCTATGTTGGAACGAAGTGGGAGAGAAACAGTTAACGGGACCAAAAATAGTTCAGTTAACCGCCGATAAGGTTACTCAGATTCGTGAACGATTGAAAGTGGCTCAAGACAGATAGAAAAGCTACGCTGACCGACGCCGAAAGCCATTGGAATTTCAAGTTGGGGATTACGTAATGTTAAAGGTTTCGCCGTGGAAAGGAGTCATCCGATTTGGACGACAAGGTAAACTTAGCCCAAGGTATATCGGACCGTTTGCAATTACAGAAAGGATCGGTGAAGTAGCTTACCGATTAGATCTTGCGCCGGAGTTGAGCATGATTCATAACGCATTTCACGTATCAAACTTCCGAAAGTGTTTGGTTACTCAAGATCAGGCAGTCTCCCTACCAGAGATACATGTTGATGAAAGGCTGAATTATGTGGAAGAGCCGGAAGCTATAGTTGATCATAAAGTTAAAGTGCTGCGGAATAAGGAGATCAGGCAAGTGAAAGTTCAGTGGAGGCATCATAGAGGTCAGGATGCTACATGGGAATCAGAGACGGAAATGAGAGTCAAATACCCTCATCTTTTTACTTAACTGAATTCCGGGACGGAATTCTTTTAAGGGGGAGATGATGTAATACCCCGGGTAAGTTTGTTAGTTAAACCCTTTTTGTCGTTAAATTTATTTAACTCTATAATTGATGTTTAGGGTAAAATGGGATGAATTTATAAGTTTAGGGGTATATTGTTTAGAAATGAAAAGTGTAGGGGCTGAAGTAGTAAATGTGGTTATTAATATCTGAATTAGGGTCCAGATATTTTCATTATCCAACAACCAAATTCAGTGTGTGTGTGTGGGTGTTTTGAGAGCAATAGGAGAAAAGAAGAAAACTTAGGTTGAGGATTCATTTGGTGTACTTGAAAGTGAAATCAGGTATGTTCTCTTTACAAAGTATGTTTATAATTGTTAATAGATAGTTTCCATCGGAGTAGAAACACTGATTTCGTATCTGGAGTTTAGTCCTGTCGATTTCTGGGCAAAAATGGGTGAACCGACAGTAGTTTCCGGATAGAATGAAGGTTTTCGGGTACTGTTGTTGATGGTGTCCGGGTTAAGTTCTAAAGGTGTCCGGACGGTGTTTTATCCGGGTAAGTTCTCTTTTCTTGATTGTCCGGATGAAGTATGATACCGGATAGTGTCCGGATTACTTAGGTTTCCGGATGGTGTCCGGATTACTTATGTTGTCCGGAAATGGCATGCTGTCCGGATTATTGGTGTTGTCCGGAAAACTCTGTTGTGTCCGGATACTTTTGCTGTTCGGGCCAATATTGTGAATTTAGATGCTGTCGAGTATCCAGTAACCTGTATTTTGTTAACCATTAGATAAGGAATGAATGAGGACTAACTATTCTGTGGTCTTGACTTAAGTACGGGTTTGGGGCAACATTTGAGGATTTGAGTTCTTTAGATTTGTTAGCCTTAGTAAGACTTATGTGTTTTATGTGGTAAAGAGATATCTGTATCTAATTATTACAGATCCTGTGAATTCTGTGTAAAGGACTGAACCTGTTTAGAAGGCTTGGAAACGTGTTGATAAGCAATCAGGTGAGTTTTACTTTAAAAGTATTTTTAACTGGAATACATATACGTATGGTTTGGGAATGTGATAATTGATGATTATGTGTTTATATATGCGATATATGTGAATTATAATATATTGAGGTATTATATTTACATGAGTATTATGATGTGTCATAATACGTTGGCCGGGCGTAGGACCGGTGTGTTTGGCTATAGAATCTGTATAGCGTTGTTTGGCTGTAGATGTTGTACAGCGTTGTAAATTTATTAGTTGGCTTGCAACCAACTAATATGGCCAGGAGGAATGAGAAGGGAAGGTATATGATGTGTGATTTCAAATTGATATATATATGTGGTTGTGTTGAGTGATTTATATGAATGAAGTTTATATAAATGGTTTTTAAACTAACAGGGATGTGTCTCACTTAGACCACAAGGTCTAACCCTCATTTTGTTTTAAAAATATGTATTCCAAGTGGTGGATCGAGTAAGGGCAAATGATTAGAGTAATCGATGGATGGCTTTTGTGAAGGATTATATGATGAAGATTTTGGCATGTTTTAGCAGTTATTTTACAATATTAAATGTTATGTATGTAGGAAGTCAAAGTTTGTAGTAGAAAATCTTCTAAAGATTGTAACAGACTACGGGACTGTACTTGTAATGTGATGTTTCGTTTGTTACATCAATGTTATGATTACATTATGTGATTTGTTGTGTATATGGGAATTGGGTTGTTACACGGGAGGTTTAGTGATCGGCTGAGTCCCCTTAGAGTGAATCGGACATCGAAGTGGTCAAGTTTGGCAGTAAAGTGTGGTACTCTGGCGGTTGGATGGTATGTGAGTGTACTCCAGAATTGTTTAAGGTAGATTGCGGGCACGAGCTCAACTCTGGTCATTGCAGTCAGTAATGGGTGACCGCGAAGAATCACATGAATGACTCCGTAGTCAAAAGGAACCGCGAAATCTAGATGATGGTTGTTGTGCAGAAATTGCACTGCATTAGTACTCGGAATAATCTCTTCGTCCAGATCATGAGCATTGACTGACGGATGTGATGACCGATGCGAACGGATGATGGTGTTGTCATTCGAGGCCTTTCCATCATGATCAACCATCTGTACCACTTAACAGTATAGAATATTGCCAAAATTGGATTTTGCCTTAAAAAAAATTCAAAAATTTCCTAAGTCTTGGGCAAGTCGCAACCAACATGAAAGAGCATGTCGCAGGCCATTGTGATGTCGCAATGCAAAGCCAAAACAAGGTGAAGTCGCAACAGAATGTTGCGATTTGGTCCATGTCGCAACAGACCATTGCGACATGGTTGAATGTTCGACCATTGCGACATGGTTGAAGATTTGAAGACTAGTGGGTTGCGACTTGTATGAACACAGAAATAATCCTAAGTGTTCAGGCCCAAAATTTCTATTTTTCACTCAAAAAGTGTTAAAATTTATACCACTAGACTCGCCCTACCACCGAAAACAAACCCTAAGCATCTAAAAGTCCTAACCAACAACAAGAACTCATCGATTTAGCAGATTAAATAAAAACGAACTTAAACCCTAAAAATCGACTTAACATACGATTTAATGGATGAAAGTTAAAGAGATTCGAGATATGATACCTGATAGATGATCTGTGATAAATGAACGGAACAGAAGTACAGAAAACAGTCTGAATTGAAAAGGCAGTTGAGAGAGTTTTGGAGAGGGTTTAAGGGTTTTGAGTTGAGATTTGATTAAAACCCTAAAAAACTAATTATACATTTTTTTTCAAACTGAGGGACACGTGGCACAAAATTATTGGTCCAAGGTTTGACCTGCCACGTGTCATCAAGTCGCAGTGAACTAGCTACGAAATGACAAAAGATCATGTCGCAACTGAAGGTTGCGACTTGCTACTGTTCACATGATCAAGTCGCAATACACAGTTGCGATTTGGCACTGTTCACATGGTCATGTCGCAATACACGGTTGCGACATGGCACTGTTCATGCCTTTAAATCGCAGTGTACTGTTGCAATTTGAAAAAACTTAAGCCCATTGAGATGTCTCAATAGAAGGCTGCGATATCTCACTGTTCACATGTGAAATCGCAAGTGTGGGTTGCGATTTTAATAAAACTTGGACAGTTTTCAATTTAAAATTTTGAAAAATTTATCACATTGGAAGATGTCCAACTTCCAATGGATCAAGCACGCATAAAATTTATCACATTGGCATAATTGTTTTTACTCCCCCTTAAATGATGCATGTAAGTATTAGAAAATTGATTTTCATCATCTAAGGGTTTGTGGTTGAAAAACTGATTAGAGAACATACCTTGTGATCTTCAAGTAAGGAGCACAGGAAATCAACACTTACAAGCTTAGTCAGAAATGCACACTCCCCTTATTCTTGTACATACTACTTAGTTTGTACTCCCCCTGAGACTATGAACACACCTCATGCAGGCATAGATATCATAACAACAAATAGAAAGTAACAAAGAGAATAAACAATGAAAAACAACAAAGACATGAGAATAAAATATTTTAGATTGAGAATAGAATGAGATGAAAATTTGTATGTATCAATCTAGATAGAGATAACTAGAGTGAACTACACATATTTCCATCCATTAAATGATCAATATAGAATATTAAACTTTCATGTTCAACATGCCGAGCTTGGATACTAAGAAATTAAATCGTTTTTCATCCAAGGCTTTCGTAAAGAGATCGGCAAGTTGAAACTCAGTTGTAACAAAGTATAATTCAATTGTACCTTTTTCAACATGATCTTTGATGAAATGATACCTGATGTCTATGTGTTTGGTCTTTGTATGTTGGACCAGGTTAGCTGATATTGCAATTGCACTCTTGCTATCACAGTAAATGGGGATCTTCTCATACTTGAAGTCATAGTCGGACAGTTGAGTCTTCATCCACAGAACCTGTGAACAACAACTGGCAGCGGCCACATATTCTGCCTCCGCAGTTGATGTTGAAACACAGTTTTGTTTCCTCGAGGACCAACTTACTAGTTTATCACCCAAAAACTGGACATGACCAGATGTGATCTTCCGGTCGAGCATACTACCTCCATGATCCGCATCAGAATATGCAGTGAGTTCGAATCCCGTTCCCTTCGGGTACCACAGACCAAGATACGGTGTCCCCTTTAGATATCGAAAGATTCTTTTAACAGCACTACGATGTGATTCCTTTGGTTGTGCCTGAAATCTTAAACAGAGACATGTTGCAAACATTATATCTGGACGACTTGCCGTCAGGTACATTAATGAGCCTATCATACCTCGGTAATTCTTAACATCTACATCTACACCATGTGGATCCGGACCAATTTTAGATCCAGGAGCCATAGGTGTACCAATTGAGGTACAGTTTTCCATCTTGAATTTCTTCAAAATGTCAAACACATACTTTGATTGGTTGATGAAGATACCTGTTGAGAATTGCTTGACTTGTAATCCAAGAAAGAAATTAATCTCTCCCAACATACTCATCTGAAATCTGGTCATCATTATACCCGAGAACCAAGTACACAATCCAGGGTCAGTTGAACCAAATATAATATCATCAACGTAAATTTGTACTAGAAGGATCTCACCATTTTTATGCAGAGTGAAGAGAGTTGTGTCGATTTTACCTTTCCGAAAGCTAGCACCAAGTAGGTAGGTAGATAAGATTTCATATCAGGCGCGAGGGGCTTGCTTTAGACCGTAGAGAGCTTTGTCAAGTATGTAGACGTGATCTGGTTTATCTTTGTCCATAAAACCCTCTGGTTGAGAAACATATACTTCTTCTTTCAAGATGTCGTTCAAGAAAGCAGTCTTCACGTCCATTTGATAGACAGTGAAGTTTCTGAAAGCGGCAAGTGCAAGAAACATCTGAATTGCCTCTAAACGAGCCATCGGCGCATACGTCTCATCGTAGTCGATTCCCTCTTGTTGCCTATACCCTTTGGCTACAAGGCGTGCTTTATTTCTCACAACAATCCCATCTTTATCTTTCTTATTCTTCAGGACCTACTTGGTACCAATTACCGTTTTACCTTTGGGTCTAGGAACTAATCGCCACACGTTCAATGCTTCAAAAGAATTGGGGCATTCTCTGGCGGTTGATAACCCAAACTTCGAATGTCATCATAGAGCTGAGATTCAGGAACCGGATCCTGAAGATTCTCACTCGGGATGTAATACCCCGGGTAAGTTTGTTAGTTAAACCCTTTTTGTCGTTAAATTTATTTAACTCTATAATTGATGTTTAGGGTAAAATGGGATGAATTTATAAGTTTAGGGGTATATTGTTTAGAAATGAAAAGTGTAGGGGCTGAAGTAGTAAATGTGGTTATTAATATCTGAATTAGGGTCCAGATATTTTCATTATCCAGCAACCAAATTCAGTGTGTGTGTGGGTGTTTTGAGAGCAAAAGGAGAAAAGAAGAAAACTTAGGTTGAGGATTCATTTGGTGTACTTGAAAGTATCAGGTATGTTCTCTTTACAAAGTATGTTTATAATTGTTAATAGATAGTTTCCATCAGAGTAGAAACACTGATTTCGTATCTGGAGTTTAGTCCTGTCGATTTCTGGGCAAAAATTGGTGAACCGACAGTAGTTTCCGGATAGAATGAAGGTTTCCGGGTACTTTTGTTGGTGGTGTCCGGGTAAAGTTCTAAAGGTGTCTGGACGGTGTTTTATCCGGGTAAGTTCTCTTTTCTTGATTGTCCGGATGAAGTATGATACCGGATAGTGTCCGGATTACTTAGGTTTCCGGATGGTGTCCGGATTACTTATGCTGTCCGGATTATTGGTGTTGTCCAGAAAACTCTGTTGTGTCCGGATACTTTTGCTGTTCGGGCCAATATTGTGAATTTAGATGCTGTCGAGTATCCAGTAACCTGTATTTTGTTAACCATTAGATAAGGAATGAATGAGGACTGACTATTCTGTGGTCTTGACTTAAGTACGGGTTTGGGGCAACATTTGAGGATTTGAGTTCTTTAGTGTTGTTAGCATTAGTAAGACTTATGTGTTTTATGTGGTAAAGAGATATCTGTATCTAATTATTACAGATCCTGTGAATTCTGGGTAAAAGACTGAACCTGTTTAGAAGGCTTGGAAACGTGTTGATAAGCAATCAGGTGAGTTTTACTTTAAAAGTATTTTTAACTGGAATACATATACGTATGGTTTGGGTATGTGATAATTGATGATTATGTGTTTATATATGCGATATATGTGAATTATAATATATTGAGGTATTATATTTACATGAGTATTATGATGTGTCATAATACGTTGGCCGGGCGTTGGACCGGTGTGTTTGGCTATAGAATCTGTATAGTGTTGTTTGGCTGTAGATGTTGTACAGCGTTGTAAATTTATTAGTTGGCTTGCAACCAACTAATATGGCCAGGAGGAATGAGAAGGGAAGGTATATGATGTGTGATTTCAAATTGATATATATATATATGTGGTTGTGTTGAGTGATTTATATGAATGAAGTTTATATAAATGGTTTTTAAACTAACAGGGATTTGTCTCACTTAGACCACACGGTCTAACCCTCATTTTGTTTTAAAAATATGTATTCCAGGTGGTGGATCGAGTAAGGGCAAATGATTAGAGTAATCGATGGATGGCTTTTGTGAAGGATTATATGATGAAGATTTTGGCATGCTTTAGCAGTTATTTTACAATATTAAATGTTATGTATGTAGGAAGTCAAAGTTTGTAGTAGAAAGTCTTCTAAAGATTGTAACAAACTACGGGACCGTACTTGTAATGTGATGTTTCGTTTGTTACATCAATGTTATGATTACATTATGTGATTTGTTGTGTATATGGGAATTGGGTTGTTACAAATGGTATTAGAGCCTTAGTTTAAGGGATTTAGGTATTTGTATCTGTACCTAGACTTAAACTGCATGTGAAGTAGGATGTCCCTATTATTGTAGAACCTCGGGATATTAAGTATAAAAGGTAGAAGGAACATCATGTAAGGTAATTTCATATTACACCTGGCCAGTGTAATTGTGATCTTACAGGTACATGTTTGAACTGGAATACCTTGTTATATGGGGTATGTGCTTATGTGTAAATTAACCTTGTTTAAATCTACAGAATGGCAAGCGGTACACAAAATTCGAATCGAGGAGGAGGAAGAAATCTGAATAGAACTAATCCGCCAATAGGAACAGGGGACAGGGGAGGCAGAACTGGGGGCAGAGTCGGGGGTAGAATTGGGGGTAGAGCTGGAGGTCGAGCCGGAGGCAGAGTCTAGCCACATGGTACAGAGTTCGTTACCAGGGATGATCTAATGACAGAAATGGGAAGATTACAAGCTAATATTCAAGCTATGTTCAACCAAACTCATAATACTGAAACAGAAGGACCAGATCCTACTCATGAAGAGGAGATGCCCATTACACATATTGTCGTACCAGTAGTGAGGAAATGTGATTATAGAATGTTTTTAAGCTGTAGGCCTCCGACATACTCAGGAGACAGGGATCCCGTGAAAGCAATGAGATGGATGAAGGAAATAGAAGCTATTTTCAAGACGAGTATGTGCGCTGACGAAGATAGAGTATTGTATGGAGCAGCAATGTTAAAGGGGGGTGCTTTATATTGGTGGGAATCTTTTATTCATTCTAAAGGATCTGATGTTTACTCTACTCTTTCTTGGGAAGAATTTGTGATAGCCTACAGGGAACAATTTTGTCCCCAAGCAGCCGTCAAACAACTGGAAGGGGAATTTATGAACTTGCAACAAGGAAACTTATCTGTTCGAGACTACACCGCTAGATTTCTGGAAAAGTCTCGGTTCGCAGAATACTACGTTGCTACGGAGACGATGAAGACGGAAAGGTTTATCATCGGGCTGAACTCAGAAGTCAGAAGGCTAGTGACTGCAAAAGGACCCGATACCTTCTCAGCTGCAGTTAATGCCACGGAGAATGTTGAACGAGATATTAGAAGAGATGCTGGCGATAAAAGTATCGGGAAGAGAAAGTGGGAAGGACCACAACACGATCCGAAGAAGTCCCGATTTCAGAGGTATGATAATCGTCCGCCGTTTCGACCAGCGGAAAGACCATGTCAGAAGTGCAACCGTGTCCACCAGGGAAATTGCCAAGGTGATTTACGAGCATGTTATAAGTGTGGGAAGACCGGACACGTCATTAAAGATTGTAAGGTAACGCGGTTATGTTTCTTATGAAATTCTCCGGATCACCTTCAGTCGGACTGTCCGCGGGGGAGGATACAGCAAGGTGGATCATCAGGCAGGCCAGCGATTATTAAACCAGTAATACCAAGACTGGAACCGCCAGTGACCAGGGGTCGCGCATTTCAAATGACTGAGAAAGAAGCGGAGGAAACTCCGGATGTGGTCACATGTACATTTTTAATAAACTCTACACGTGCTAAGGTGTTATTTGACTCCGGTGCAAACCGATCGTTTGTGTCTCCTGCATTTGCTGCTTGCCTGTGTTTGAAACCTAAAATGCTAGAACATGCTCTATCAGTAGATACTGCAAATGATAATCAAGTGTCAGTTAAAGAAGTATTTGATGGCTGTGTGATAAATATAGAGGGGTGTAGAGTACCGGTACAATTGTTTCCTATAACTTTGATAGAGTTTGATGTCGTAGTGGGAATGGACTGGTTAGCCAAGAATCAGGCTAACATAGTATGTGATAAGAAGTTAATAAATGTGGTATTACCTGAGAAGGGACCAGTAGTGATTTATGGTGATCGTAGGAATCATCAGTCTAGCCTAATATCTATGATAAAAGCCCGTAAATGTGTCAGCAAGGGTTGCCCGAGTTACTTAGCCTATGTGATAGATAGTAGGCCTGAAAAGAATAGGATGTAAGATATTCCTATTGTTAGTGAATTCCCTGAAGTATTCCCCGAAGACTTGAATAGTCTTCTGCCCGTTAGACAAGTAGAGTTCGGTATAGACCTGATTCCTGGAGCCACTCCTGTAGCCCGTGCACCGTATCGTTTGGCACCTCCAGAGATGAAAGAGATGATGGCACAACCGCAAGACCTATCTGATAAAGGCTTCATCAGACCTAGTTCTTCGCCGTGGGGAGCACCAGTGTTATTTGTGAAAAAGAAGGATGGTTCGATGAGAATGTGTATCGACTACCGAGAACTGAATAAGCGCACGATCAAGAACAAGTATCCGTTACCCCGAATTGATGACCTCTTCGATCAGTTAGTTGGAGCTTGCTATTTCTCCAAGATTGATTTAAGATCCGGTTACCACCAGTTGAAAGTTAAAGAAGAAGACGTTCTAAAGACAGCCTTTCGAACAAGGTATGGTCATCACGAATTCTTAGTAATGCCGTTTGGACTGACGAATGCTCCAGCTGCTTTTATGGATTTAATGAATCGGGTATGTAAACCGTATCTCGATAAATTTGTAATTGTATTTATCGATGATATACTTATCTATTCCCGATCCAAAGACGAACATGCGCAACATCTTCGTTTGATCCTAGAGCTATCAAAGAAGGAGAAGTTGTACGCTAAATTCTCGAAATGTGAATTTTGGTTACAAGAAGTTCAGTTTCTGGGGCATGTAATTTCAGAAAAAGGGAAACAAGTTGACCCGATGAAAGTGGAAGCAGTTGAAAAGTGGGAACCGCCGAAAACAGCAACCGAAGTACGTAGTTTTCTGGGTTTAGCCGGCTACTACCGGAAGTTTATAAAAGACTTCTCTCGTATCGCAACGCCTTTGACTAAGCTGACCCGGAAGAATCTAAAGTTTGAATGGAAAGCAGAACAAGACGAGGCATTCCGGATATTGAAAGAAAAATTGTGCAGCGCCCCGATTCTATCACTACCTGAAGGCTCAGAAGACTTTGTTGTTTATAGTGATGCGTCCAAACTGGAATTGGGATGTGTGCTTATGCATCGTGGGAAAGTTATTGCTTATGCTTCTCGACAGTTAAAGGATCATGAAAGACAGTATCCTACGCACGACATGGAACTTGCAACAGTCGTCTTCGCGTTAAAGATTTGGAGACATTACCTGTATGGTTCCAAATGTCAGATTTATACTGATCATAAGAGTCTCCAACACCTCTTTGATCAGAAGGAACTGGATATGAGACAAAGGAGATGGCTGGAATTGCTAAATGATTACGACTGTGAAATCCTTTATCACCCGGGAAAGGCGAATGTGGTGGCAGATGCGCTGAGTCGTCAAGAAAGGAGTGGAACAATAAAAGTTATTTCACTACGAACTGAACTCCTACCCAACATATTTGACGAATTGCAGAAGTGCCAAGTGAAGGCTTATCAGGATGAACATCTGAAATCAGAACGGTTAGCGGGGATGTCAGCATTGCTAGTAACAGATGATCGTGGGTTATTGTGTCTGGGAAACAGAGTGTGGGTACCTCGTTTGGGTGGTTTACGTGATCGTGTTTTACAAGAAGCTCATCAATCCCGTTTCTCTATTCACCCAGGTACAAACAAGATGTATAAAGACCTAAAGCAATTCTATTGGTGGCTGGGGATAAAAAGAGGGATTGCTCAGTATGTAGAAAGATGTGATACTTGTAAGAAAGTAAAGATCGAACACCAAAAGCCGTTTGGTCAACTACAACGGCTAGAAATACCTATGTGGAAGTGGGAGCAGATTACCCCGGATTTCATCACGAAGCTACCAAGGACTCCGAAGGGATTTGATTCTATTTGGGTGATCGTCGACAGATTGACAAAGTATGCACACTTTCTACCGATAAAGGAAACCGATTCGATGGAGCGATTAGCTAAGTTGTACGTTGACGAAATAGTAACTCGACATGGAGTTCCAATCTCGATCATTTCTGATCGTGATAGTCGTTTTACTTCAAGATTTTGGAGAAGTTTTCAAAGGGAAATGGGGACACAGATAAAGTTGAGTACGGCATATCATCCCCAAACAGATGGGCAGAGTGAACGAACGATCCAGACCTTAGAAGATATGCTCCGGGCTTGCATTGTTGATTTTGGGGGATCGTGGGATAAGCATTTACCGTTGATCTAATTCGCTTACAACAACAGTTGTCATTCTAGCATACAAGCGGCACAGTTCGAAGTACTGTATGGTAGGAAATGCCGAACGCCTCTATGTTGGAACGAAGTGGGAGAGAAACAGTTAACGGGACCAGAAATAGTTCAGTTAACCGCCGATAAGGTTACTCAGATTCGTGAACGATTGAAAGTGGCTCAAGACAGATAGAAAATCTACGCTGACCGACGCCGAAAGCCATTGGAATTTCAAGTTGGGGATTATGTAATGTTAAAGGTTTCGCCGTGGAAAGGAGTCATCCGATTTGGACGACAAGGTAAACTTAGCCCAAGGTATATCGGACCGTTTGCAATTACAGAAAGGATCGGTGAAGTAGCTTACCGATTAGATCTTGAGCCGGAGTTGAGCAGGATTCATAACGCATTTCACGTATCAAACTTCCGAAAGTGTTTGGTTACTCAAGATCAGGCAGTCTCCCTACCAGAGATACAAGTTGATGAAAGGCTGAATTATGTGGAAGAGCCGGAAGCTATAGTTGATCATAAAGTTAAAGTGCTGCGGAATAAGGAGATCAGGCAAGTGAAAGTTCAGTGGAGGCATCATAGAGGTCAGGATGCTACGTGGGAATCAGAGACGCAAATGAGAGTCAAATACCCTCATCTTTTTACTTAACTGAATTCCGGGACGGAATTCTTTTAAGGGGGAGATGATGTAATACCCCGAGTAAGTTTGTTAGTTAAACCCTTTTTGTCGTTAAATTTATTTAACTCTATAATTGATGTTTAGGGTAAAATGGGATGAATTTATAAGTTTAGGGGTATATTGTTTAGAAATGAAAAGTGTAGGGGCTGAAGTAGTAAATGTGGTTATTAATATCTGAATTAGGGTCCAGATATTTTCATTATCCAACAACCAAATTCAGTGTGTGTGTGTGTGGGTGTTTTGTGAGCAAAAGGAGAAAAGAAGAAAACTTAGGTTGAGGATTCATTTGGTGTACTTGAAAGTGAAATCAGGTATGTTCTCTTTACAAAGTATGTTTATAATTGTTAATAGATAGTTTCCATCAGAGTAGAAACACTGATTTCGTATCTGGAGTTTAGTCCTGTCGATTTCTGGGCAAAAATGGGTGAACCGACAGTAGTTTCCGGATAGAATGAAGGTTTTCGGGTACTGTTGTTGATGGTGTCCGGGTAAAGTTCTAAAGGTGTCCGGACGGTGTTTTATCCGGGTAAGTTCTCTTTTCTTGATTGTCCGGATGAAGTATGATACCGGATAGTGTCCGGATTACTTAGGTTTCCGGATGGTGTCCGGATTACTTATGCTGTCCGGAAATGGCATGCTGTCCGGATTATTGGTGTTGTCCGGAAAACTCTGTTGTGTCCGGATACTTTTGCTGTTCGGGCCAATATTGTGAATTTAGATGCTGTCGAGTATCCAGTAACCTGTATTTTGTTAACCATTAGATAGGGAATGAATGAGGACTGACTAATGTGGTCTTGACTTAAGTACGGGTTTGGGGCAACATTTGAGGATTTGAGTTCTTTAGATTTGTTAGCCTTAGTAAGACTTATGTGTTTTATGTGGTAAAGAGATATCTGTATCTAATTATTACAGATCCTGTGAATTCTGGGTAAAGGACTGAACCTGTTTAGAAGGCTTGGAAACGTGTTGATAAGCAATCAGGTGAGTTTTACTTTAAAAGTATTTTTAACTGGAATACATATACGTATGGTTTGGGAATGTGATAATTGATGATTATGTGTTTATATATGCGATATATGTGAATTATAATATATTGAGGTATTATATTTACATGAGTATTATGATGTGTCATAATACGTTGGCCGGGCGTAGGACCGGTGTGTTTGGCTATAGAATCTGTATAGCGTTGTTTGGCTGTAGATGTTGTACAGCGTTGTAAATTTATTAGTTGGCTTGCAACCAACTAATATGGCCAGGAGGAATGAGAAGGGAAGGTATATGATGTGTGATTTCAAATTGATATATATATATATATATATATATATATATATATATATATATATATATATATATATATATATATATATATATATGTGGTTGTGTTGAGTGATTTATATGAATGAAGTTTATATAAATGGTTTTTAAACTAACAGGGATGTGTCTCACTTAGACCACAAGGTCTAACCCTCATTTTGTTTTAAAAATATGTATTCCAAGTGGTGGATCGAGTAAGGGCAAATGATTAGAGTAATCGATGGATGGCTTTTGTGAAGGATTATATGATGAAGATTTTGGCATGCTTTAGCAGTTATTTTACAATATTAAATGTTATGTATGTAGGAAGTCAAAGTTTGTAGTAGAAAATCTTCTAAAGATTGTAACAGACTACGGGACCGTACTTGTAATGTGATGTTTCGTTTGTTACATCAATGTTATGATTACATTATGTGATTTGTTGTGTATATGGGAATTGGGTTGTTACACGGGAGGTTTAGTGATCGGCTGAGTCCCCTTAGAGTGAATCGGACATCGAAGTGGTCAAGTTTGGTAGTAAAGTGTGGTACTCTGGCGGTTGGATGGTATGTGAGTGTACTCCAGAATTGTTTAAGGTAGATTGCGGGCACGAGCTCAACTCTGGTCATTGCAGTCAGTAATGGGTGACCGCGAAGAATCACATGAATGACTCCGTAGTCAAAAGGAACCGCGAAATCTAGATGATGGTTGTTGTGCAGAAATTGCACCGCATTAGTACTCGGAATAATCTCTTCGTCCAGATCATGAGCATTGACTGACGGATGTGATGACCGATGCGAACGGATGATGGTGTTGTCATCCGAGGCCTTTCCATCATGATCAGCCATCTGTACCACTTAACAGTATAGAATATTGCCAAAATTGGATTTTGCCTTAAAAAAATTCAAAAATTTCCTAAGTCTTGGGCAAGTCGCAACCAACATGAAAGAGCATGTCGCAGCCCATTGCGTTGTCGCAATGCAAAGCCAAAACAAGGTGAAGTCGCAACAGAAGGTTGCGATTTGGTCCATGTCGCAACAGACCATTGCGACATGGTTGAATGTTCGACCATTGCGACATGGTTGAAGATTTGAAGACTAGTGGGTTGCGACTTGTATGAACACAGAAATAATCCTAAGTGTTCAGGCCCAAAATTTCTATTTTTCACTCAAAAAGTGTTAAAATTTATACCACTAGACTCGCCCTACCACCGAAAACAAACCCTAAGCATCTAAAAGTCCTAACCAACAACAAGAACTCATCGATTTAGCAGATTAAATAAAAACGAACTTAAACCCTAAAAATCGACTTAACATACGATTTAATGGATGAAAGTTAAAGAGATTCGAGATATGATACCTGATAGATGATCTGTGATGAATGAACGGAACAGAAGTACAGAAAACAGTCTGAATTGAAAAGGCAGTTGAGAGAGTTTTGGAGAGGGTTTAAGGGTTTTGAGTTGAGATTTGATTAAAACCCTAAAAAACTAATTATACAATTTTTTTCAAACTGAGGGACACGTGGCACAAAATGATTGGTCCAAGGTTTGACCTGCCACGTGTCATCAAGTCGCAGTGAACTAGCTACGAAATGACAAAAGATCATGTCGCAACTGAAGGTTGCGACTTGCTACTGTTCACATGATCAAGTCGCAATACACAGTTGCGATTTGGCACTGTTCACATGGTCATGTCGCAATACACGGTTGCGACATGGCACTGTTCATGCCTTTAAATCGCAGTGTACTGTTGCAATTTGAAAAAACTTAAGCCCATTGAGATGTCGCAATAGAAGGCTGCGATATCTCACTGTTCACATGTGAAATCGCAAGTGTGGGTTGCGATTTTAATAAAACTTGGACAGTTTTCAATTTAAAATTTTGAAAAATTTATCACATTGGAAGATGTCCAACTTCCAATTGATCAAGCACGCATAAAATTTATCACATTGGCATAATTTTTTTACTCCCCCTTAAATGATGCATGTAAGTTTTAGAAAATTGATTTTCATCATCTAAGGGTTTGTGGTTGAAAAACTGATTAGAGAACATACCTTGTGATCTTCAAGTAAGGAGCACAGGAAATCAACACTTACAAGCTTAGTCAGAAATGCACACTCCCCTTATTCTTGTACATACTACTTAGTTTGTACTCCCCCTGAGACTATGAACACACCTCATGCAGGCATAGATATCATAACAAGAAATAGAAAGTAACAAAGAGAATAAACAATGAAAAACAACAAAGACATGAGAATAAAATATTTTAGATTGAGAATAGAATGAGATGAAAATTTGTATGTATCAATCTAGATAGAGATAACTAGAGTGAACTACACATATTTCCATCCATTAAATGATCAATATAGAATATTAAACTTTCATGTTCAACATGCCGAGCTTGGATACTAAGAAATTAAATCGTTTTTCATCCAAGGCTTTCGTAAAGAGATCGGCAAGTTGAAACTCAGTTGTAACAAAGTATAATTCAATTGTACCTTTTTCAACATGATCTTTGATGAAATGATACCTGATGTCTATGTGTTTGGTCTTTGTATGTTGGACCAGGTTAGCTGATATTGCAATTGCACTCTTGCTATCACAGTAAATGGGGATCTTCTCATACTTGAAGTCATAGTCGGACAGTTGAGTCTTCATCCACAGAACCTGTGAACAACAACTGGCAGCGGCCACATATTCTGCCTCCGCAGTTGATGTTGAAACACAGTTCTGTTTCCTCGAGGACCAACTTACTAGTTTATCACCCAAAAACTGGACATGACCAAATGTGCTCTTCCGGTCGAGCATACTACCTCCATGATCCGCATCAGAATATGCAGTGAGTTCGAATCCCGTTCCCTTCGGGTACCACAGACCAAGATACGGTGTCCCCTTTAGATATCGAAAGATTCTTTTAACAGCACTACGATGTGATTCCTTTGGTTGTGCCTGAAATCTTAAACAGAGACATGTTGCAAACATTATATCTGGACGACTTGCCGTCAGGTACATTAATGAGCCTATCATACCTCGGTAATTCTTAACATCTACATCTACACCATGTGGATCCGGACCAATTTTAGATCCAGGAGCCATAGGTGTACCAATTGAGGTACAGTTTTCCATCTTGAATTTCTTCAAAATGTCAAACACATACTTTGATTGGTTGATGAAGATACCTGTTGAGAATTGCTTGACTTGTAATCCAAGAAAGAAATTAATCTCTCCCAACATACTCATCTGAAATCTGGTCATCATTATACCCGAGAACCAAGTACACAATCCAGGGTCAGTTGAACCAAATATAATATCATCAACGTAAATTTGTACTAGAAGGATCTCACCATTTTTATGCAGAGTGAAGAGAGTTGTGTCGATTTTACCTTTCTGAAAGCTAGCACCAAGTAGGTAGGTAGATAAGATTTCATACCAGGCGCGAGGGGCTTGCTTTAGACCGTAGAGAGCTTTGTCAAGTATGTAGACGTGATCTGGTTTATCTTTGTCCATAAAACTCTCTGGTTGAGAAACATATACTTCTTCTTTCAAGATGTCATTCAAGAAAGCAGTCTTCACGTCCATTTGATAGACAGTGAAGTTTCTGAAAGCGGCAAGTGCAAGAAACATCCGAATTGCCTCTAAACGAGCCACCGGCGCATACGTCTCATCGTAGTCGATTCCCTCTTGTTGCCTATACCCTTTGGCTACAAGGCGTGCTTTATTTCTCACAACAATCCCATCTTTATCTTTCTTATTCTTCAGGACCTACTTGGTACCAATTACCGTTTTACCTTTGGGTCTAGGAACTAATCGCCACACGTTCAATGCTTCAAAAGAATTCAGCTCATCTTGCATGGCAATGATCCAGTCCGGATCTTCTAAGGCTTGTCGAACTGTTGTGGGCTCAACTTGACTTAGAAAGAGCGCGTACAGGACTTCATTAGCCGTTGCAGATCTTGTCTTCACAGGTTCGGAGACGTCACCAATGACTTGTTCAATGGGGTGACTCTTAGTCCATCTTGAAGCATGAGGATGAACAATTATAGCACCATAGTTGGGATCCACTAAGGTAGGATCTTTATCAAAATTCAACTCTATTGTCAAGGTAGGTTCCGGTTGTGGGGCGGGTTCATTGACAGGAGTGTCAATAGGAACTGCCTCAGATTCTGCTTCAGAAGATGACTCACGTTGAGTTGCATAATCCTCACCATTGGCATTAGAAGTTGTACCTGACGAAGAAGCACCATTCGTGGATACATGTTGTGTTGCTTGTGGAGATGCCATATGCGTGTTACTTGAAGACGAAACAGGAGTTGTTGCACCAGATGAAGGAGTAGTCAGTTCCGATGTAGCCCCTGACAATGTAGCATTAACTGGTGGTGTGGCAACATTGCTCCTGTTAGATATAGATGAAGTAGGTTTATCACTACCGAAAAAATCATCATAAAAATATTCAAACAAAAAATCAAGATCATTAGGTTTAGAGTTAGAAGTGGATGCTTGATCCTTGTTTGAAGATCTAGTCACCATAGGACGAATTTGTCCAGATGCTAGTACTCCAGATATTGCGGGTTCTGTACTATTTTGCACAAAAACCAAGTCTTCAGTTTCATCAAATCTGACATTTACGCTTTCCTTCACAGTTCTAGACGATTTGAGATAGACTCTGTATGCTTTTGACGTGAGCGAGTATCCGATGAAAACACCCTCAATACCCTTTGGACTGAATTTCTTCAAGTTGTCCTTGTCGTTCAGCACAACACACCTGCATCCAAACACACGAAAGTAGTGTATTACAGGTTTTCTATTATTAATCAGTTCATATGGAGTTTTACCAAACCGACGATGGATTATAGAACGGTTTTGTGTATAGCATGTTGTAGCAACAGCTTCAGCCCACAAGAACAGAGGTAGATCAGCATAAGACAACATCGTTCTGGCAGCTTCAACAAGTGTGCGGTTTCGTCTTTCAACGACTCCGTTCTGCTGAGGAGTTCTAGCCGCAGAATACTGATGAGATATTCCTAATGATTTAAAGAAATCATCAAGAGTCTTGTTCTTGAATTCTGTCCCGTTGTCTGACCTAACAGTCTGAACTGATTGTTGACGGTTCACTTGAAGTTGCTTGATTAACGAGATGATCAAGTCAGGTGTTTCGTCTTTTGATCTAAGAAACTTGACCCAAGTATATCTCGAATAATCATCGACAATTACTAACACGTATCGTTTGGCACTGACACTTTGAGTCTTCATCGGACCACAGAGATCCATATGAAGGATTTCTAAAGGTTTGTGTGTGCTGGGTTCGGGTTTCGGTGGATGAGGGGCTCGCTTTATCTTCCCCTTCTCACAAGAAATACAGAAGTTGTCTTTCTCAAACTGCAAAACTGGTAGACCTATAACTAAATCACCCAACGTTAGCTTTTGAATGTAACGAAAGTTGAGATGAGATAGTCGTCTATGCCATAACCAACTCTTTTCCATAGTTGCCTTAGTCAACAGACACACGTCATTCTTCGGCTTAACCTTCGATAGATCAATGGTGTAAAGGTTTGACTTTCGCGAACCAACTAGAAGTTCATTTCCTCCATCGGTTAGAATTGCACACCGAGTCTTCTTGAAATGGACTTCTAGATCTTTGTCACAAAATGACCTATACTAAATAAGTTATGCCCTAAGCCTTCAACATAATTCACTTTAGTTATTCTGACGTTGTCGGCCACAATATCTCCATAACCCATGATTGGAGCGTAATGATCATTTCCAAACTTAACTTTCCCTCCATCGTGTTTCACAAAATTGCTCAACAGCTCCTTCCTTCCTGTCATGTGTTTTGAGCAACCAGAATCCAGATACCACACATGACGGAGCTGCAAAATGGGATTTAAACAGTTTTAGGTACCCATTGCCAATTGGGTCCTTTCTGGTTAGGAGAATTAACCTTTTTCTTTGAATTGTAGTGGTTATAATATCTATTTGAATAAAAATGATTTGAACCATAGAAGTTATAACCAAACCACGAAGAATAATCAGACTTGCAGATAAAATCATCTACACCACATGAAGAGCAACAAATTTGATCATGTGCTAAATTAATCAGTTGTTGCATTGAAGAAATCTTGTAAGGAATAACAAGTTTTTGTTTGTTTGAGGCAACACGATTACTAACATCAGAAACAAAAGTGTTTTTCTTGGAATTAAAAGCGACAGTAGATGATTTTCTCTGGACCACATCATGTGTGAACTCCTTTATTCTCCACTCTACCCGCGAGTTGTTTCTTAAATTACGATCTGAAATGGAATCAAGATAAGAATTGTAAGCGTAGGAATTTTGAACTTTAGAAGATTTAGATTTGCGCTTATTTTTCTTCTTTTTCTTTTTCTTTTTCTTTTTCTCAACGGTTTTAGAAGATTCCCCCTCGAAGAAATTCTCCTTGGGTTCCTCTTCCTTGACCAGAAAATCAGAATGATTTGGAAGTTTAGCATTAAAGTCAAATTTAACATCCTTTTGGTGTACTTGCTTACCCTTCCTTTCACATGGAATGTCAATTACATGATCAACCTTAAAGTCATTGGAAGAAGAGTTATGAAATAAATCACAAGAATTTTCATTAACAGGTTGTTCCTCTATATCAATGGGACCAAAATCATCAAAGTCATCCACCATCATGCTTCTGTTTAGAGTATTGCCCATGAAGGCTTTGCATGAGGAAGCATCTGAATCAGAGGAAACTTTGCTAGCAAACTCTGTCATAGCTTCAGTGGATAAATTCGTCAATTTTCCCATAAGTCTTGAGATTTCATTTTGAAAGTATTCTCTATTGGACTCAAGATCATTTCTCTCTTTGATCAGAATGCTTTCTAAATCAGATATTTTCTTTGAAAGAAAAACATATTCAGTTTCAAAAGATATTCTTTCAAATTTAAATCTCTCTCTTTCTTTCTCAAAATTTTCTTTTTCAAGAAATAACATTTTCTGAAAATCGGAGACTTGTTTCGAGAGATTCAAGCATCTAAGTTCAAGAGATTTCTTTTCTTCTAAGCTTTTTGAAGACGAAACAGAAACGACCTTTTCAGACTTGTCTTTCATGCTATTTATCAAAACAGTTAGCATCACTTCCTTTTCAATATCAAAAGCGAGTTGATCGTCATTTCTGACTTCTTCAATTTTGCTTTTAATATTCAATTCAAGATCGACAAGCTTCTGTTCGAGCACCAAGGGAGGATAATATATTTTTCCTTCAGAAACGGGTTTTGATACAGTTCCCTTTGGTGGCTGAACAACATAGCTTTCAAAATAGTCATTAGGCAATGTTTTCTTATCTTGCATTGCCTTCCTATTTGCCTGATCATAAAAATAAGGAAGTTGCATGGTTACAGTTGTCTTTCTTTTAGTTTCTTCCTCAACTCCTTGTTCTTCCTCATTAAGCCATTTGATCTTGAATTTAGGATCTTTTAGATACTTAAGCCATTGAAACTTGTATATACAAGGTGCCTTTTTCAAAGCATTCTCCAAATAATGAGGATTGTCATATCCCAAACCCCATTTCGAATTGTAATATCTGAATTTCTTTGGAGTGTTTAGAAAAATTGTTTGCTCAGATTGACCAAGTTTGTACAGCTTCGCTTCTAGATCACTTGCTTTTTCGGTCAATTCTTTGTTTATATCTTTATAAGATCGCAACATTTGTTCAAGCTCGTTCTTCCTATTTTCAGCAATTTTTACCTTTTCTCCCATTTCATCCTTTCTTCTTCGGAAAGAAGTTCGAGATTTTTCGATCTCAACTCGTTCCGTTTTCAAATCATCATTTAACTTGTTATGGTCAATGATTGTCTGTCTTTGAAGTTCAGTTGTTTTATGTGCCTTAATGAGTTTCTCACTTTGTTCATCAAGTTTTAATTGAAAAACTTTAAACTGATTACCATAATGATTAATAGTGCAGAGATCTACCTCATCTGTCTCAGGCGCCGCATCAGCCTCTGAATCATCATCATCTCTGCTCATAAAGCACATCCTAGCAAAAGCAGCTGCTGTGTCTTCCTCTCCTTCATCATCTGTCTGGTCCAACCAATACTCTTCCTCCACTGGAAGCTCAATTCCTGACTCTTTATGTTCAGCTAACAATGCCTTCTGCTTGTAGTAGTCAGAATTCTTTACTTTCGGATTCCAGCATTCTTTGGAGAAATGACCGGTCTTCCCATAGTTGTAGCACTTCTGCTCTTCATCCTTTTTATCACCAAACTTCTTCACCTCCGGCCTTTTACCATCTTCCTTATGATCATCAAACTTCTTTGACTCAATCCGATTCTTGTGTTCAAAGTTTTTAGAACCAGATGAGTAACGTTGATTATTCGATCCAAGAGTTTTTACAAATCTGTGCTGAAAGGCCTTGGAAAGAAGTATCATAGCCTGCCTTAAGCTTTCTGCTTCATCCAAGTCAGTTTGGTCTAACTCATATTCTTCTCTCTGAACACTCTTGCCCTTAGCTTTTCTTGACAACAATGCTAACGGTTCACTTCCAGGCTCATCCTCTTCTTCTTTCTTCTCAGACCCCACTATCTTCTTATTATTCTTCTCGTTTTTCATCAACTTCTTCCTTTTCAGCTCAGCATCATCCTCATCTTGCTTTAAGGTTTCAAACATTTGTTGTAACGGAAGAGAATCCAGTCGAGAATTCTGTTTCATTCGATGAGCATACTTCTTCCACTCGGGCTGAAGCACGTTCAAGAACTTCACATTAGTCTCCATGATGGAATTTGATACCTTGTAACTGTTGAGATCATTTAAGATAGTTGTGAAACGATCATATGCTTTATCTAAACTCTCACCATCCTTTTGCTTGAAATTCTCATACGTGTTGAAGACGTTTGAGACTCTCATCTGATTTTCCACTTCTGAACCTTTGTACAATTTGATAAGTTCATCAAACATACCTTTACCTGTTTCACTCAAACTGTCAACCTTGCGATATATGTCGTTGGTTAAGGCTTGCATAACCAATGACCTAGCCGCTTTATCGGCTTTGTATCTCAACAAATTGTCACCAGTGTAGTCATTTGGATGAATAACTACGTTGTTACCTTCTGGGTCGTCTTCACGAACCTCTCCTAGAACCCCGTTCATCAAGGAGTCATGGATAAGAGCTCCATTTTCTTGTCGTTCAACGTAGTCAAGAAATCTGTCTTTCCAATTTTTAAAGTCTTTCGGGAAAAGAACAGGTGGTTTATCCTTTGAACCAATAGTTAACATATCTCTGGCAGTCATTTTGGATTACTTGTTGTTGATCGTTAAAAATCTGATTAATCTAATTAGGAGTTACTTTTAAAGTTTCAAGTTTATGTCTCAACACACTCAAAGTCGCAACCCAAACCAAGTCGCAATTGCACTAAATTCGCAACAACCGAAGTCGCAACAACCGAAGTCGCAATAACCGAAGTCGCAATAACTGAAATCGCAATAGAAAAAAAATTCACCCGAGTCGCAACTGAAGGTTGCGATTTGGTACTGTTCAAAGTGTAATGGATTGCGATTTGGTGCAAGTCGCAATAGACGATTGCGATTTGGGAGCCAAGTCGCAATAGAAGATTGCGACAATGATGAAGGTTAGTGGATTGCGATATGTATGAAGATTCAAGGTCGAATCTTCAAAACAGATCGAATGAGGCTGAAATTTGGTGGGTAGGTTCGCGAGGCTATTCTGAGCAACTTTAGAACTTCAAGTTTTAACCAAAAACCAACAGAAAATGGGTTTTCGATCCAAAACAGTGTGCAGAAAGTTAAAGTACGAAAATGAAGAAAACTATCCAATCTGAGCTACGATCCTGATGTTTTTGCGGAATAAAACACACAGGACTATCCTAGAAACAACCCTTGATCAATTCCAATCCATTAGAAGAACTCTAATGGCTAAAATCAATCAAAAATTGAAGAAAATGAAGAACACTCAAAAATGGAAATATTTCACTCAATCCTAATCAAATCAAAGATTTACAAGCTCTGATACCAATTGTATCCCAGAACAAGTAATCAATCAATATAAACATCAAAGGAAGCCATCTCTATATTCAATAAGATCAAAGTAGCTCACAATTACAATGAAGAACTCTCTTGGGTGTGTGTGGCTACTATGTGTATGAAATGACCTAAAAACCCAAAAGGGAAAAATAGCAAACTATATATACCTAAGGTATAGAGTAGCCCTATTACACAAACAGTCCCTCTACTTGGTACAATAACAATTAAGCACTAACAAAAAGCAATTTTTTATAATCCTTATTATAATTTTAATTTTGTTTTAATTTAACATTAAGATAAAAAAAACTACATTTCTTTCAAGAGTTTATTTTTCAAAATGAATGGGAAAGAAGACAAGGAACCTGCAGATAGTTCCAAGATTACAGAAGGAATTGTCGGAGATTAACGATCAACCACCATCACTATTGGGGCTAATCAGAATCTACTGGGGATCCCCAGGGCGACCAAACACCAGAGGCGTTTTACCACCTACTGGCACCAAACCGCGACTACAAGGGGCAGTCAGCGAAGATAAACGATTTGGCAAAAATCGTTCATTGAAGAAACACGAGCGATCAAAGAAGACCGCTCCTTGAAGAATTACTGATTATATCATTAGGGGGGGGATTGTTGGAACCATAATGATATAACAGTTACATATGATAGTTATAGTTATATTAGTAATTCGGTAATTATAGAAGTTAGTTATTAGTTAGTTAAAAGGCGGTTATGCAATGGTCTAGAAGGGTTGCGATGGTCTAGAAGCACCGGTTCATGTCTATAAATAGACATCCTATGTAAACAATTTTATAAGTTGAATCCAGAATATTATTTCCAGAAATCCAAGGGGTTCAACCCACTTTCTCTTGTTCTTTCTTATTGTATGATTGATGATTGTATGCATGATGTATATATGAAGCCGGGTAATTCGATCAAAGATCCTGGGAGTACAAGGCCTGTGAATTCCGAACAAGTTCACCATCCACACCAAAGACGTCTCAAGGTTCCAGCTCTAAGGAATCCCAAGGTTCGAGCTCGGGAGGTGAATCTTCCGATAGTACTCCTCTGAGGAATTTCAGGTCGTTAGCCGATATATACGCATCATGTCAACTTTCACTTGTCGCATCTGATCCCACAAGTTATATACAGATGTAGCAAGTGAAGAAGTATAGCAGAAAGCTATGGAAGAAGAGTTGGCTTCAATAAACAAGAATGGAACATGGCAATTAGTAGACTTGCCACACGGTAAGAAATCATTGGGTTTAAAGAGGGTATTTAAGACAAAATATGGTGCAGTTGGTGAAGTACATAAGTACAAGGCAAGACTTGTGGCTAAAAGATACGCACAACAACATGCCGTGGATTTCGAGGAAACGTTTGCACCGGTCGCAAGATTTGAAACGGTGAGGATGGTTCTTTCCTTAGCAGCTCAACAACGGTGGACGGTGTATTAGTTCGATGTGAAATCAGCATTTCTCAACGGTGATTTATTGGAGGAAGTATACGTTGATCAACCAGAAGGCTTCATGGTCGAAGGAAAAGAAAGAAAAGTTTATTAATTGTGTATGGCTCTCTACGGCTTGAAACAGGCACCACGAGGGTGGTATAGCAAGCTTGATGGTCATTTCAAGAGGACGGGGTTCAACAGAAGTGAAAATGAACCTACTCTTTACATAAAGAAGGTAGGTATGCATGATCTTCTCATTGTTTGTGTGTATGTTGATGATATAATTTACACCAATTCTTTTAGTTAGATGATTGATGAGTTCAAGGCTCAAATGATGGGAGAATTTGAGATGAGCGACATGGGATTATTGCACTATTTTCTTGGATTAGAAGTGCAACAAGCAGAAGAAGGAATATTTCTCAGTCAAACAAAGTACGTAAAGGATTTACTTAACAGAATGGGAATGATGAATTGTACTCTTGCTGCAAGACAAATGAACGTTAACGAAAAGCTAATTTTGGAAGATGGCGAAGAAAGGGCTGATTCTACAAGATTTAGAAGTCTGGTTGGAGGTTTGATTTATTTAACTCATACACGGCCTGACATTACATTCGCAGTTGGGGCTGTTTCCAGATTTATGCACCAGCCGTCAAAAATTCATTTTGGCGCAGCAAAAAGAATCCTAAGGTATGTAGCTGGTACAGTTAATTTTGGACTCTGGTATACACAAGCAACAAGTGTCAAGCTGGTTGGGTTCTCAGATAGCGATTGTCCAGTTGTGCTGATGATCGAAAGAGTATTTCAGCAAGTGTGTTTATGTTCAGTACTGCAACAGTAACTTGGAGTTCCAAGAAGTAAAACAATACAGCACTATCAAGCACAAAAGCTGAGTATGCGGCAGTAGCTTCTGCATCTTGTCAAGGACTTTGGATGAGAAGGATCTTGAAAGAACTACAACAAGAGCAACCGAAAGCCACTGATATTTACTGTGACAATAAATCAGCAATTTTTATGACAAAAAAACCCAGCCTTTCATAGTCGAACAATAAAATACTCTGAATTCATTTTGATTCTTTATTTCCAACAGTTTTTTTTTTAAATTTGAAGGATGTTTGAAGAACATACTTGGGGGATAGAGAAAATGGAACTGGTTCTCGGCTAAAAGTAGGATGTGGAATTGCAGACAAATTACAGCCGATACTAATGTAAACAGGCTTGCTCTCTTTCAGAGCAGTTGAAATCGCCGTATCGATCAGTTCATGTGCATCTTCCAAGTTATTCACCACAGCCTACGTTAAAAGTTCTAACAAGTTAAGCAAACAATTCAGCCTTTTCAGGTATCATGATTTTCAAGGCTATATATAGATATGTTCACTGTGGCCATCAGTACAAACTCAAAGATCAATGTATAACTGTTTATGCACAAATTGCAACCTTAGGGTTTAGTCTCTATCTACTATTCAAGCAAAAATTAAGCATCAAGTGGCAATATCATAATCCATAAGGTTTGCCCATATATGAATCGAATAAAAATCTTAGAATTTCAAATAGTAAACAATAATATTTCATATAACCAATCATTTTTCCACTTTAAAACTTCAATAACACAATAACAACCAATCAACTTTTATTTGAGTTTTTGAATATACAAAGAATGATCCATAAGTTTTTAAGGGTGTGTTTGGTATGCAGACAGGATAGGACAGGACAAGGTGGAACATTACAGTCAGGACAAGACAGGACAGAACAAATGTTCCACGTTTGGTAAGACATAACTGGACAGGACAGAACAAATAACATTGACCAATTTACCCTTACTAAATTTAAAGAATGAATAAAATATGAAATAGAAGATTTATTTGAAGTTTTAGAAGATAATTAGATTTTGTTTTGAGATTATATTGGTAAAACATAAGTCTATTCCAGCTTGTTCCATGGGGTGAGGTGGAACAGGTCTGTTCTAGTTTGTTCCACCTTGTTCTAGTTTGTTCCACCTTGTTCCAGTCTGTTTCACATAAAAGTGCTGCCAAACGTGGGACAGTGGACCTTGTTATGTTATGTCTTGTCCTGTCCAGTGTACCAAACGCACCCTAAGTAACCTTTATATTTGTGTACTTGTTTAAGATAATTTATTTTATCTTATCTTAAATATTAATATTAATATAACAAAAACAAAAGTAAAAATAGTTAATTATAAATAACATAATAATGAAATTATTATAAATAAAAAACAATATAATATTAAATAAAAATAAAAAGGCTGCGGTTTCATAATAATAATAACTAGAATTATACCCGTCCGTTGGTCGGGTATACGACATGATTCTATTCTAACACAAGCTAGAAACACAAAGAGGAGGTGATACTTCAGTACCTATTTCAACTTTCAAACTAACAAATAATTAGAAGTATTAGGGGCCGTTTACCTAATCACTTACTCGGGTAAGTGCTTACCGATAAAATTCAACACTATCACTTACTTTCTGGGTGGATTTTAGTCCACCAAAATGGCATCGTATGCAACAATTTAGCCGGTAAACGCTAACCGTGATAAGAGCCGTCGCACTCACTTACCGGGTAAGACTCTCGGTCCATGTTTTGGACTCTCGGTCCTTGCTTCCGCTCTTACCGGGTAAGATTCTTAGTCCTTGCCATATTCATCCGGTAAGCTAATGTGACTTGGTAAGCACTTACCCGGGTAAGCATTTTGTAAACGGCCCCTTAGTTAGCTCTATTCCATCACCTAGGGGCCGTTTACCAAACGCTTACTCGAGTAAGCGTTTACCGGTAAAATTCTAACATTATCACTTACTTACCGGGTAAGATTTTAGTTCATTAAAACCGGTATCGTAATCAACAATTTTCCCGGTAAGTGCTAACTGTGGTAAGAGTCTTTGTCGTTATTTACCATGTAAGACTCTAGGTCCTTGCGTTAGCTCTTACCGGGTAAGATTCTTGGTCCTTCACTTATTCATCCGGTAAAATAATGTGACTTGATAAGTGCTTACCCAGGTAAGCGCTCGATAAACGACCCCTTTATTACATGACAATATCTCACTATTAACAATTTTTATCAAACAGATTCTGATAACATAAATTAATATATCATGGGAATCAGATGACTTATCCTATGCAGTTGACGATTGTAGCCACCATCCAAAGAGTCCCACAACACCACGGAGTTATTAGACAGCAATATACAATTTAAAATTGCAACTAAATCTCTAAAAATGACTTATGAATGTGTGTGTACATGTTGCAAAATAAGATCAAAAGCTTCTAATGCCACTAATCGGTTAACGGCTTCGTGTCTCTTTTCGACCTCCAGTATAAGGCTCGAATCAGCTAGAAAGCCAAGAATTAGTTAAACAAACCCCTTTTAGTAATCTTTTCTCTTGAATTCACCGCCTCAAATCTGGAAATATCGACATATATATGGTTTTCTTTGCCGATTCTGACAAAGTACAAACGCCAAGTTTCCGGTAGATATCCACAAGCTTCGTTCGGGTTAGTGCTTTCGGACATGGCTAAGGATACCTTACAAAACAGAAGCAGAAAGCAGAATGTGAATTTCCATAGATTGATTTTCAAGTGCAACACGCCTTTAATCCTTAATTTTATGGAACCTTAAATGTAAAGCTTCTTAATTTGATGGTAAGCCAAAATCATTGTAAGTGAAGGGGTACAAACGAATTGCTACCTTCCATAATATCATGCATGACCCAAAATGCTACAAGCCACAAGAAGATGAACACAATTACTCTATATTGATTTGAAACCAAACCAAAATACCTGATTTCCATGTGTTAAGATCAAGTAAATTTTTATCATGTCTAGCTTATAATATGAAGTCCGATTTCTAGAGATTTGGTCTTTTTGCAATTCCTCTTCTGTTTGAGCACAATGACAAGCTCCCTTTTCATTTTGTGATATAATGCACTACACTTAATCACGATTCACCTGCTATAATCTACAATTGGTTTTCAGCCTATTTGTTGCTATTTTAATTCCTCAATTGCAACGTAAAATTGAACATCAATTCTGATTATTTCCTTGTGTTCGAGCAATTATAATTATATTTGATTAGGAATTAACTTGGATTGGATTTGGGATAGCTTCTTCAATGTATTCGTTCTTTGATTTCATCTAATTTTTACTTAAAGTAAAAGGAGTGTATTGATATGGATTTTTGAACCTTTTCTTAAACTACCTGCCACATTAGAATTTGTAATAATCATCAGGTAGAGACTAATGTTGTTAGAAGTTGCAATAAAATCAAGTATACGGACCTAAGATTCACAAGGAATTTGCCAATTTTGAGTTATATTGCAGTATATAAAAGGTACATCAAGTATGCAGGCCAAATAAGTTCCATGTGTATCTAATAAGAACCTTCACTTTGTTATTTTTGTCTGTTTAGTTGGTTAGTTATTTGGTCGCCAAGTTAGTTAGCAAGAATGTGTAAATACACAAGCAGTCAGTTGTCATCCAAACTTAATTCAGTAATCTATTTTTAGTGTGTGATTGAGCTTGATCTCGGGGTATGTTGGGACCTACTGGATAGTTTATGGTTTTTTTGGTGAGTTATACAACCATTACAGGAGCATGATTAAAGAAGATGGAAAAAGTGGCAAAGAAAGAACATAGCAGCAAACATATTGATTGAATTCTCATTTATCACTCAAATGGTTTATTTACCAAATATCAGCAAAGTTATAATCGAACACTCATTCGTCACTCAAAAATCAAAATGTTTCTGTACCAGTAAGTGGGCTCAAATAGTTGCTTACAATATCACAATGGCACTCCACAGCCCCAAGCTACTACCCACTTCCTTATTTTAAAGTTCAGGAATGTTGTGCCTTCCAAGTCCAGGTTTATAAAATGTGGATTATTATTATTATCATTCATGATATATGTGGGAAATGTAACATGCAACACAGATTTTCTATCTAGTTGATATATGTGTAGTTTCAAATCATGTTTCTAATTAAGCACAGTTGTAAGACTTGCAGACCTGCATAACCTGCTTCAAACAAAAAAAAATATATACATATATATATGCGCCCATGCTACTGTTCATTAAATGCATGCACAACAAACATAAGCTTTTAAACCATACCCTAACATCCCACTGGAATGTGTTTAACACAAGAATGACAAGATTATCATGCAATTCACTTGCAAGAGATGTGGTGGATAATCTAGATGTCAACTACAAGCTCCCATTAAGATGATAAGGTAATAAAAGAGGGGTCATTCATAGTCACATTCTCCATGAGTATAACAAAATGTTTCCTAACCCATGTTCAGATTCAGTTGTAAGATTTACATACACTTTGCAAAAGCATTTACAGAATAACATCATCACACCCACTTCCAATCTGGATGATTATTTCAACTTCATCTGGGGCCTTTAAGGGATTTACAACATCAAAAAGATTCATCATTGCAATATGTATATAATTTGGGCCATACAAATGCGTCAAAAAGGAAGAAAATAAACTAATTACCTGAGAGCTTTGTACCTGAGACTTGGATTTACCCAAATTACCATCTTGAGTCATCTACATTTAAAGAATAATGCAGATCCACAAGAAATGTAAGTTTAATCACCAAAACCAACACAAATCAAGCAATCGAATTAATTAATTCATAGAAAAAGAAACAAACCCATTGCATTTCACCCTAACATTTTCCAAACTATCATTCAAAACCTCTGGGTCAATAGTATAGGTAATTTCCAACCCACTTATATTTCAAGAACCCAAATTCAATAAAATAAAAAATTAGCAAACACAAGCTCATTTTAACCGGTAACTTACTGATTTTGTAACATCTAACGGGAAGAATCATAAATTCCTATAAAAACAAAGATATAAAAACAAAGACCGTGAGAACCTCTTCATCAAGAAACATAATTAGACAAGGAGGTGATTAAATTACTGGATAGTTAAATAAGCTCATACCTTAAATGCCAGATTGAATCCTATAGCAAAGTAGAACTCTCGATCTCTTCTCAATTAATTGCAGCCTCCAAGTTCGACAGAAGAAGTAGTGAAATCGTGGACCAGGGGGTGGGAGGAAGAAATCGACAGAGGCTGGGAAGAAATCGTGAAGAAATTTGGAAGAAATCTTGGGTACAACAATCGATATTTATAGGGCTCCATGAGAGTTCGTGGGAGAGAAATCCGCTGAAATCGTGGCTGCATTCGTGCGAGAGGGAGTTGAAGAACACGGAGAGGGAGATAAACCTGTGCAACTGTGATATAGAGGAACTGGCAACAAAGATCGAGTGTCAGGGAGGAAGGCAGAAACGCAAAATGGCAACCGGCGCTAGTTTCGGCGCCAACAAACTAGCACCAAACTAGCGCCACCTTTTGTTTTGAAGGATGGCGCCCCTTTTCGCGCTAGTTAAACTAGCACCAAACTAGCCCCACACCTGCAGCTCACGTGACTTTCCAAATTGAGTTTCCTATCTTTGATTTCTTATTTCCTTTCTTAGTTTGCATTAGAATAAGGTTACTTCCTTCCTAATTAGATTAGAATAAGGTTATCCAGTAATTAGGTATTTATCGCTTTCCGTTTTAGATTATAAATAGGGTATTAGGATTTCATTGTTAAGTATTCTATTCAATTAATAAAAGTGTTTCTTTGAGAGTTTTCTCTTAAGCTTTCGTGTTTTACCTTTCGTAATCACGGTTATTAAAAGGGTTTAGACACTTGTCGATCATTCCGCTAACCGACGCTGCGTCAAGTGGTATCAGAGCAGGATTCGCCTGTCTTTTCACCATCATGGCAGGTCAACAACCCGCTACCAAAGAAGATTTGGTCGATATGAACGCGGCCCTTACCGCGGCAATCGCTGATCTGACGGCGGCTGTTAACCGACTTCAACCCAACGTCCTCCACGACAACCGCCGACAAGGAGACAGGTTTGAAGAACCGATTGTGAGGCCACGCAATGGCAATCATAATCGGATCAACCCTTTTAATTCCGAATCCGAAGAGGAGGAGGAAGAAGAGGAGCCGATCAACAACCGAAGAGATGAGAATGACTATCGTATAAAAGCGGACATCCCGTTTTTTCACGGAACCATGGGAGTTGAGGAGTTCCTCGACTGGCAAATCGAGGTCGATCGATTTTTCGACATCATGGAAGTGCTCGAGCATAAACAGGTCAAGATGGTTGCTTTCCGTCTCAAAAGCACCGCTGCCGTATGGTGGGACAAACTCGTGGTCCAACGGCAACGACAACAAAGGGGTCCGATTCGATCATGGCGCCGAATGAAACAATTGATGATTGAACGTTTCCTACCGGAAGATTACGAGCAGATCCTCTATAGGATGTATCTTAGCTGCAACCAAGGCCCGAGGTCCGTAACCGATTACACCACCGAATTCCTCCGGTTAACCGATCGCAACGAAATCGGAGAATCCGAAGGACAAAAGGTAGCCCGATACATCAGCGGCCTGAAGACCTCAATCCAAGACAAGATTGGTCTCCAAAATGTGTGGACCGTGACCGAAGCTTCAAGTTTGGCCCTAAAAGCCGAGTTAATGGAAAAATCTGCACGCACCTCTAACTCTTATCGATGTTTTCAAGGACCTAACGAAAACTCAAACGCCACCGTCGATAAAGGAAAGAGCACCGCAACCCCTCAAGACACCAACCCGCCACACAAAGCTAACACCGGCAATCCTAGCGGTGGACCACAAAGAAAATCGACACCTATCAAGACACCTAATCCATATGCTAAGCCGATGAGCTCAAAGTGTTATCGATGTGGCCAGTCGGGACATCGATCTAATGAATGCACTAATCGGAGAACGACGGCACTAATAGACGGCGAGGAAAGTAGCGAAGACAACCTATATGAGGGCGCTGAATTTGCCGAAGAGGATTCAGAAGACAAGATCAACATCGTGCTCCAACGAGTTCTCTTCTCATCCAAAGAAGAGGGCCAAAGAAAGAATCTCTTCCGATCACATTGCTCCATTCAGAAAAAGGTATGTAATCTCATCATTGACAACGGGAGTTGCGAGAACCTAGTGTCGCGAAAGTTAGTTGACCACCTCAACCTTCCCACTCAACCTCACGAGGCTCCATATTCCCTCAGATGGGTCAAGAAAGGCCCGCAAGTTAGGGTCACACAAACTTGTCGGGTACCGATATCAATCGGAAAACACTACCAAGAAGAGGTTCTATGCGACGTTCTCGACATGGATGCATGTCATATCCTACTAGGACGTCCTTGGCAATTTGATAACGACGTCACTTATAAGGGAAGAGACAACGTCATGGTATTCCGTTGGGGCGACCGAAAAATCGCCATGGCACCCGTTACTACTTTTGAAAAGACCTCCGACAAGAAAAGCGACAACTTTCTCATCATGACCAATAGCGAGAGGGAGATGGAAGAAGATGCCAAGAAAGCCGAAGTATTTTGCCCCATTATCGTTAAAGGGCTAATGAGTGCAGAAAAAGTTGAGGCCGAAATCCCGGAGAAGGTAAACAAAATACTAAAAGATTTCAAAGAATTAGTTGCCGATGATTTACCTCCCGAGCTACCACCCATGAGGAATATTCAACACCAAATTGACCTGATCCCCGGAGCTAGCCTACCGAACCTACCCTATTATCGGATGAGCCCCAAAGAAAGCGAGATCCTACGAGAACAAGTTGAAGACTTGCTTAAAAAGGGCTTTATTCGAGAAAGCATGAGTCCGTGTGTCGTACCCGTACTACTAGTGCCGAAAAAGAACAATCAATGGAGGATGTGCATCGATAGTAGAGTCATCAACAAAATCACCATCAAGTACCGGTTCCCTATCCCACGACTAGAAGACATGCTTGATGAACTATCCAGCTCCGTCGTTTTTTCCAAAATCGATCTTAGAAGCGGCTACCATCAAATCCGTATCCGACCGGGAGACGAATGGAAGACAGCCTTCAAAACACCGTTCGGACTCTATGAATGGTTAGTTATGTCATTCGGCACGTCTAACGCACCAAGCACTTTCATGAGGACGATGAATCAGGTACTACGTCCTTTCATTGGAACTTTTGTAGTCGTTTACTTTGTCGACATCCTCATCTATAGCCGAGAAGAGTCCGACCATCTTCACCATCTCCGACAAGTCTTAACGGTCCTCCAAGAGAACAAATTGTACGTTAATCTGAAGAAGTGTACTTTCTGCACCGACAAACTTATATTCCTTGGTTTCATAGTCGGAAAACACGGCATTGAGGTGGATGAAGAAAAGGTGAAAGCCATCCGGGAATGGCCGACTCCCAAAACAGTTACCGACATCAGAAGCTTCCATGGGCTAGCAACTTTCTACCGAAGATTCTTCCGGAATTTTAGCACCGTAACCGCCCCGATCACGGAATGTCTAAAGAAAGCCAAATTTCAATGGGGGCCTGAACAAGACGAAAGTTTCGCCCTAATCAAAGAAAAACTCAGCACCGCACCCGTCCTAGCTTTCCCTGATTTCGACAAGGTTTTTGAAGTGGAATGTGACGCAAGTGGCATTGGAATCGGTGTTGTCCTCACCCAAGAGAAACGACCTGTCGCCTATTTTAGCGAAAAGCTAAGCGAGCCCCGACGAAAGTGGAGCACGTACGACCAAGAGTTCTATGCGGTAGTCTGAGCCTTACAACAATGGGAGAACTACTTGGTTCAAAAGGAGTTTGTCTTGTTTACCGACCATCAAGCACTAAAGTTTATCAACAGTCAAAAGACGGTCAACAAGATGCACGCTCGTTGGGTAAGTTTTCTGCAGAAATTTCCGTTTGTAATTAAGCACAAATCTGGAAATCTAAACAAAGTGGCCGACGCCCTTAGCCAAAGGGCCAACTTACTCATCACCCTATCAAACGAAATCGTCGGTTTCGAAACATTAAAAGAGCTTTACAACGACGATAAAGACTTTAAAGACATATGGGGAAAGTGCAACAACGACACCCCTAGTGGTGATTTCTATGTTCGAGACGGTTACCTTTTTAAAGGAAACCAACTATGCGTTCCCGACTCCTCCCTACGGGAGAAATTGATTCGTGATTTACACGGAGGAGGATTAAGCGGTCATCTCGGGCGAGACAAAACAATCGCTAGTTTGGAAGAGCGGTACTATTGGCCACACCTAAAGAAAGACGCAAGTTCGATTGTGAGAAAGTGCTACATTTGCCAAACCACAAAACACCGGTCTCTACACCCCACTCCCAATTCCCGAAGATATTTGGCAAGACCTCTCTATGGATTTTGTGTTGGGCCTTCCCCGTACCCAAAAGGGGGGGGTAGATTCTATCTTCGTCGTGGTCGATCGTTTCTCCAAAATGAGCCATTTTATAGCATGTAAAAAGACCGCCGATGCAAGCAATATCGCGAGACTTTTCTTCAAAGAAGTGGTACGCCTACATGGTGTCCCAAAAACAATCACATCCGACCGGGACACCAAATTTCTCAGCCATTTCTGGATCACCTTGTGGCGGTTATTCGGAACTACTCTTAAGAAAAGTAGCACCGCCCACCCACAAACCGACGGCCAAACGGAAATTACTAATAGAACCTTGGGGAACATGCTTCGGAGCGTGTGTAGTGACAAACCAAGACAGTGGGACATGGCATTAGCTCAAATCGAGTTTGCCTACAATAGCGCGGTTCACAGCGCCACCGGTCACTCTCCTTTTTCCTTGGTTTACACATCGCCCCCAAGATACGTGGTTGACTTAGTCGAACTCCCACGAGACCCGGGATTCAGCATCGCAGCGGGCAACATGGCTAAAGACATACAAGCCACAAAGGACGCCGTCAAAATACGTCTTGAAGAAACCGGTTTGAAGAACAAGGCGGCGGCCGACAAGCACCGACGGTTGAAAGTATTCAACGAAGGAGATGAAGTTATGGTTTTCCTCCGAAAGGAACGATTTCCTATCGGAACTTATGGAAAACTCCAGCCCAAAAAGTACGGACCATTCACGATCACAAAGAAAATCAACGACAATGCATATGTCGTTGCCCTTCCGGATTCGTTACACATATCAAACACCTTCAACGTCGCCGACATTTACGAATACCACAAAGATGATTCTACTCTTTTAAAAGAGAACTCGGGGTCGAGTTCTTCCGAAGTGGAGGAGACTGATATAGAGGAACTGGCAACAAAGATCGAGTGTCAGGTCGAGCGACAAGGAGGAAGGCAGAAACGCAAAATGGCAACCGGCGCTAGTTTCGGCGCCAACAAACTAGCACCAAACTAGCGCCACCTTCTGTTTTGATGGATGGCGCCCCTTTTCGCGCTAGTTAAACTAGCACAAAACTAGCCCCACACCTGCAGCTCACGTGACTTTCCAAATTGAGTTTCCTATCTTTGATTTCTTATTTCCTTTCTTAGTTTGCATTAGAATAAGGTTACTTCCTTCCTAATTAGATTAGAATAAGGTTATCCAGTAATTAGGTATTTATCGCTTTCCGTTTTAGATTATAAATAGGGTATTAGGATTTCATTGTTAAGTATTCTATTCAATTAATAAAAGTGTTTCTTTGAGAGTTTTCTCTTAAGCTTTCGTGTTTTACCTTTCGTAATCACGGTTATTAAAAGGGTTTAGACGCTTGTCGATCCTTCCGCTAACCGACGGTGCGTCAAACTGTTGTAAGGAATTGTGGAGAAGAGGAGGAGGTTATGTGTGGAGTGGGGGAGATAACCTACCTGCAGGGAGTTGAAGAACGTGGACTTGCATTCGTGTGAGAAAAGGGCGTGTGAGAGAGTCTGAATAGTGGGCTTATTAATCTGATTAGTGGGCTTATTGAATTTAAACGGCTGAGATTGAAAGTTGAGTTGAATTTAAACGGCCAAGATCGATTCAAAAGCGGTTAGACTCCATTGGGTCCATATTATATATAATAATAATAACTTGATAAAATAAAATAAAAACAATTAATTAAGTAATTAAAACATATAAGTAATTTTATAAATGCAATTAAGGTGGTATACCTGATAACAAGTAACTGTCTGAAAGCAACGAAGCTCCTGGCTAAAATCAGACAATCCAATAGTATGATGAATAATTCTGTTAGTACCGTAATCATTCGAATTCGGTCCACCGACGATACAAATAACCGGAAGATTCTCATTGTACGCACCGGCAATAGCGTTGAGCACACTAAGTCCACCAACTGTAAACGTAACAACGCAAGCACCAACGCCACGAGACCTAGTGTAACCGTCGGCAGCGTAGCCTGCATTCAGCTCGTTGCAACATCCAATGAGGTTCAGCTCGGGCTCATCAACGAGGTAATCCAGAAAAGTTAGGTTAAAGTCACCAGGAACAGAAAACACGTCGGAGATGCCGATTTGGACGAGGCGGCGAGCAAGGTGGCGGCCGACTGTAGCCTTGCTAGAGGTGAATGGTATAGAGGAAGACTGTACACAACAAAGTCGGCGTTTTTAGGAGGACAACTGATTTAGGTATCCATGGATTGACTGAGAGATTGAAATTTTGATTTGAAAGGAGTCAAGTGATGATGAATATGGAAACAGGACGAAGGGTGGTATTTATAGTGAGCCGTGGCTGAGTGTTGTTTCTACTTTTGTAAAAAAAATAATCAATGAAATTTATTTATTTGAAATGTGATATTGAGGCTGATTATATAAATGAATTTAGGTTATTAAGGAAAATGTGAACCTGATTAATCGAACCGAAACTGAATCACAGGTTGCATAGAACCGAACCGAAATAAGGTGGTTACCCGCGGTTTGGTTCACGGTTACCCGAAGTTATAAAAAATATCATTTACAATATAAAAATGGTACTAGAGCATATATAAACATTTAGAACAATTATACAACAAATAAATAGAAATAATCAAAGGTCAACAAATTAGAATAAGTTTAATTGTTTAATAACATGCATTATTCGGTTAATGTCGATTCTTTCACGACTTCGTATGGCCATATTAATCACCCACTGTAATGATTGACAGCAAAATGTAAAAGTGTAAAGCCCGTGTCCCGGTATGTTTATAGATATTTTAATTAATTGCTTTAATATCGTTCTTTTAGCGAATCTTTACTAACGGGGTTAGCAAGTTTGACCAAATGCGTAATAAATCTTTAAACCATTTTAAAGTGTTTACCTTTAATTGTTTGGTTAGTGGTTTGGTGTCAAAAAGGACCTTATTGCTAACTTGGTTTCATTTTGGGTAGTTAAGAGAAGTCCTTAGAAGTCGAGGGACCATTTTCGTCTTTTTGGTGAAACCTTAGCATGGATTCGGCCTATGCAAGGAGAGGGCCGAGACCTTTTTTTTCCTAGTCTCGTTTTTCCCTTTCTTGTTAGCCAAACAAACCAAAAACTATCCTAACCCTATTGTCTTGTGGTGCGGCAACGAGAAGAGACCGAGAGAGAGAGTGATCGCGAGAGAGAGAGAGAGAAGGCGAGAGGGAGGGAACTCGCCGGAGGCGCTGCTGTCGCCGGAGGCCGCCGCCACCAGCTCTGTTCGTCGGAGAAGTCGAGGGAGAGAGGAGCAACCGTTGCTAGGTAAGTCGTCCGTTTCGTTTCGTTTTGTTTTGTTTTGTTTCGTTTCCTTTCCTTTTCGCTTCCTCCGGTGAAACTACCACCGCCGCACGCCGCCGCTACGGTGGCCGTGGGTGGTTGGCAGTGTGTGTGCGTGGGTGGTGCGTGGGTTGTCCATCCCTAGTTGCAAACCCGAATCGCGTAAACCGTTTTATAAAATCGTCAATTTATGTGAAAAACGTCCTTCTGCCACTGTTTTGCGTCAACCATAACCTTTCTGTCGTAACTCCGATTGAGCCGAAACTGGCGCCCACGGTTCAAGTTCGGGGTCGGGCATGTTTTCCGTGTTTTAGCGGAAAACTGGTTTGGCCTCTAGCTAGGTCGAAAAGTGGTCGTAAGTTCAGGGAATCGTCATTTTATGTAAAAGAAACTGCAGTTCTGTCACTGTTTTGCGTAAGCTGTAACTTTTTCCTCGTAACTCGGGTTGGGGTGATTTCGGTGCCAAAAGTTCCCTTTTTCAGTCTATAAACTTTTCTGTGTTTTGTGCAAAATCCAGTTCGGATCGTAGCTTAGGCCAAATCGTCGTTTTATGCTGATAAGTGCTGTTTTTCGCTGTTCTGCGGGCTGATCTTATAAAATCCGTAATTAAATGTGGAAAAATCGTTAGTAGGTGTATAATATGTCCTTGGAACCCTAACTCAGAGTACTTTCTGGTCATGTAATTTAATTAAGGTTTTTCTGAGTTTAAAGAGGTCGAAACAGGTCCCGAACAGACCTGTTTGGCGAGAGCAGAAAATAGTTTTAGTGACGGTTTAAGCGTGTGTCGTGTCATAGGGTCCGGGTCTCGTATTGACACGTTTTAACATGCGTTTAGGTGCTGGGAAGTGACCGCATTTGTGAAGCTTGAATTGTGTTGTTAAGCTAGGCGCGCATTCGAGGTGAGTTCTCTCACTATATCTAATAACGGTTGTTTTATCATTGTTGTAGTACGTGTGTGGTAGCTTTATGTGATTGTGTTGTGGAACTAGATAGTGGGGTGTCTAGTTGATACTTTGTCGTCATGTTAACTCGGTGGGACCGAGGATCCGGCGGGGCCGGAGATTTTATACGCGGGTGGCGTAGAGACTCGGTGGGACCGAGGATCCGGCGGGGCCGGAGATTTTATACGCGGGTGGCGTAGAGACTCGGTGGGACCGAGGATCCGGCGGGGCCGGAGATTTTATACGCGGGTGGCATAGAGACTCGGTGGGACCGGGGATTCGGCGGGGCCGAAGATGTTATCATGTGGTCGGTGGGACCGACTTGTGCCTTTTAGGTGGGTGGTTGTGGATGTACATGTTTATGATTTGTTCGTAGACCTGTATGATCGTTTATGTGTCACTATCTGTTGTAGGCGTAGTGTGGAATAATTGTATTATTTATGGTGTTTGAATTCACTAAGCTTCGTGCTTACCCTTTCCCAATAAACTGTGGTTTCAGGTCCGAGCGGCTCCAAGGCGTGACGAGTACACACTGGCGCGCAAGAAGAGCTGGTTGTTTTTATGATTTTAATAATTAAACGTTTATTCCGCTGGTTTTTTCTATTATAAAGATTTTAATTATGAGTTTGCAACGAATCGTTGGGATCATTTAATGGTTTGTTATGAATGAAATGTCTATCTTAAAATTTTAAATTTGCTTGAAATTTTGGGACGTTACAAAAAGACTTTTACTCGTTTAACTGTAGGTTAAAAAATAAATGAAAATTGTATAAATTAAATATTATATATACATCATATTCGGTTCGGTCCAGGTACCCACGGGTACCTAAAGTTCAAAACCTACACCCACCCGTGAATACTCGGTTTTTTCAGTTTCGGGTTTTTAAATTTTTGGATTTTTCGGTTGTCGGTTTTTTCGGGCTCGGATTAAACGGTTCGACTCGGCTTCTCGATTTTCCTAGTTTTTTAAACACCCCACAGTGGGACAGTGGTGAACCACAATCGTGAAAACCCCAACCTCCACAGGTCAATGAATATGATGGTTTCCAAGTTTGGTTAGTATCTTCGTATTCAAGTTTGGTTTTCGAGTCAGATTCGAAGGTAGACCTTGTTTTTTAATTCGATTCATAAGGAGATCTAGTTACCAATTAAAGCATCTGAATTCTTGAGTATGAATTATGGTATTTTTGTTTTTTATTATTTTTATTTAGATGTAGATTTTGGTTTCTAATTTCTTCATTGAGTATGAAATCGGTTGGATTTGATCTTGACATATTATTTTTGCATGTGTGGTTGGATTTGTTTGATTTAGCCTTTTCATATTGTTTTTTTTTTCTTTTTGTGATGGTGGTTGGTTGACGATGGTGTTGTGTGGTGGTGGTGGTTATGGTGATCATATTGGCCATTAATGTTCTTGGAGATGTAGGTGAGGATGAAGAAGATGGATAAAAATATTAAACTATCCCTCGTGTTAGGGGTATATGATGCACTTAAAGGGAGGGATCACTTTGGGCTTTGAAACACGAAAATTGGACTATTAGTGTAGTTTAGAAATTATAGAGATGAAACCCAAAAAACAACCATAGACAAGGGACTAAAAATGCAATTCACCAATTAATTTATTTAATACACAAAAAAAGTCTTAAAAAGTTAATTATATATATATATATATATATTATATACTACTTATATATGCATGCTAGCAAAAAGTCTTAATTACAAGTGGGTAAGCATATATTACCATCATTTTATGCATAAAATGTAAAAATCTCTTAAGGACAAGTTTTAATGCATGAGATACAAGTCTTTGATGCAAATTTTTTGAAACTCATCCATTAAAGAGAATACAGGCTCAGCCCATACCTTTCATACCTCCAACCAGACCAACCCTTGTACCTGATCTTATCTCACCTGTCACATAACCATACCTATTTGAGCCATACCCTTCAATCGTCTCTTAGAATTAACAGACCTCCATCCCTTGTACTTGCTTTTTTCTACTTGCTTTTCTTTCGGTATGGCTCTCTAATTTTCCCCATTTTTCTTAATGGGATTTTGTACGATTTCGTCTTTCAACGGCCCCGTTCTGTTGTTTTCATAACGATTACTCATTGATGATCGTTAAGTATTCTTTAGATTCGATTAGTAACAATTAATATCACACAGACTTGTCTCAACCCACTGACTGTCGCAATGTACTCCTTGTCGCAACCAAGAACTTGTCGCAACACAACAACTTGTCGCAATTAACAAGTTGCGAAAGTAGCCAAAAACACTTGTCGCAGCTAACAGGTTGCGAAACTACCCAACAAAAATGCTTATCGCAACTGAAGATTGCGATAAGTACTGTTCAAAATCACGTAGGTTGCGATAGTTGAGACTAGTCGCAACAGGGAGTTGCGATAGTATATTGTTCACGATGACAAATTTCGATTACAACGGCTTATCGCAACTGAAGGTTGCGATAGTATACTGTTCCTTTCAAGTGGACTGCGATAGTTATGAATCTGAATGTTGCGAAAGTTATGAATATCCAAGTTGCGATAGTTTTGAATGTGCAGAGGATCATGAGTCGATTCTTCAAAAATGATCCATTTGATCTGAAAATTGGTACGTAAGCTCGCAAAAGTATTCTGGACAACTTTAATTCTTCAAGTTTTGTCCAAAAACCACTAGAACAGTGATTTCCAAACCAAAACAGTGAGTTTTCTATAAAAGTCCGAAAAAACGATTTTGCACAAATTAAGACAGATCCTGGTGTAATTGCGAAATCAAAACACGCAGGAATGATAATCAAACACTCCTAGATCAATTCTAATCCATTTGAAGCACTCAAATGGCTAGAATCAATAAGAAATGGATGAAAAAATGAAGAACACTCAAAATTGCAAAAACTCTCAAATTACTAATCTGATCTAGATGAAATACTATGCTCTGATACCAATTGTGATCCCAGAACAAGTAATCAATCCATTGTTTAGTGTTGGTCCCGAAGGCCTATACAAGTTTGTAGAAGGGGGGTTGAATACAAACACACAGATTTTACTTTTCTAAATTGTTTATTGATAAATCATTAACAATTTACAGCTTGTTGCGGAAACAAGATTAAGGATAAACCTAAATCTAAACAAGTTGGAACACTAAGGTTTCTTGCACTAAGAGAGATAAGGAAATTACTAATAATAACCTATCTTGAGATAAGAGATTGAACTTGTCCAGAGTTAGCTAGTTACTTCAAATGAAGTGGGTTCATCTCTTTATATACTGCATGCATTTAATGCAAGTCAGTATACACTTTACACTTGTCATCAGCTGGTTGGTTGCATGTCATTGACCTTAGTTGACAACCTTAGTAGCCGCATGGATGAACAGTGTAGTATCAGAGTGGTTGTACGATTTCAGACAGTCGGAGGTTCTTTTCTGACATTTCGTACGGAGTCGTGCAAGGGGGGTTAAGACAAAAGTACTTTGTACGGAGGACTTCATGATCAACTTTCGTTGATTCAGAGCATTATCATTTTCTATTTAGCGAATGATAAAGTTCAGCGATAGCTGAAGTCTTGTACTTGATACTTCACGTTGAGTGGACAAATCTGAGTCTTCGCTGATCCGCATCAGTTCATTAGGAGACTTGTCGCTGGTTCTTGAGCTTGATCTTCGACTTCAGCGTAGAACCTTTGTTGACGTGAAACTTGTCTTCAGGGATCATAAGTAAACAACTAACTTATCAGCGATCATCATAATGACTGAACAGACTCAGAGCATTAATGGTGAACAGTGTTCGCTGATTGTTTAATTTAAAGAGCGAGAGTTCCTATCAGCGGTACTGTAAGATCTTAGTACTTATCAGCGATAGTGAAACTCTGATACATATTGTTTACTTACAATTTTCACTAAGTATAAGAGAGGGTCATTTTCAAATCACTGAGGGTTTGGATCAACAATCTCCCCCTATTTGATTATGACATAGCAACAAAGAAAATTGCTATTTAATGAAAACATAAGGATAAAAAGAACTCATAAAATATTTGTCCCTTTTACTGTTTTCTGGGATCTTTTCAGTACTGATGGAGTAAAGTACATTCGCTGAAATCTTTCTTTAAAACTTTGAATCAGGTTACAAAGAGAAATGGAAAGATTACAAGTACAAGCGAAATAAATTACAAGTACAGAAGAATAACTGATACAATAGAGAAAAAAGCGATCATATCAGCTTGTAAAGGGTTCTTCCTTGATGAGAAGTTCATCAAGGGTCTTTGATGTGGGGATCATCCAGTCAGGGACATCTACTCCTTGATTCTTTTTCTTCAGAGCTGCTTCAAAAATCAAGGGCTTCAGGTGTCTAGCTTTGATGTCGCGTCTGACTTCACACCAGTATACGAGATCTCTGAGTTGTTCGATGGGAGCGATGTCGAGCTCAGAGATACGTTGAAAGTGATGATTTCCATAGTAGTCTAAAAAGAATATACCATAGGGATCACTTACAACTGTGCCAGGAATGAAAGTTTCTCCAGGTGGTAGGGAGGTGTCAAGCATTGAGAGATCGGCATCAGGGCCAACAATTTTAGCACGAGAGAAACCAATGCCCGTTTCATTCCGAATATGAGGACCTGAACCAGAGGCTTTCTTTTTCTTATCAGAGACTTTTCTTGGTTGAGGAAGAGTAGGAGGAATATCCACAGCAGATGAAAGCAGGTCGATCTGTTTGTTTAAGATCTTCTCGACATGGCTTTTGAACTTTGAGCGCGATCCCTGAATGACTAATTTTGTTTCTAACCATTCAGAGAGACCAAACTTTTCTAAGGTAGCAGCATAGAAGGTTTGCTTGGTTTTGTCATCTCTGTAGACATCCACTTCAACAACAGGAACTTCATCATACAGTCTTCCTCTGATGTTTGCCTTGATGATTTTGGATGGTCTAGATCGATAGGTCAGCATTTATTTAGCCCATTCCAAAGTCGTATCAGAGACCTTAGTCTTTTCTCTAACGATCTCTTGAGCATCATCCCATAGCTGACGTTGAACATCAATGGGAACTCTTTTCAGCTGTCTTTTATTGCTCGTTTAGAAAGTTGGATGGCGTATTCTCTGTCTTTTTCTTCAGCTTCCTTTCTTTCAGCGATTAGGCGTTCAGCTCTGAGGTGTTCCTTGTATTCCTTTTTGGAAATTCTGAACTTTGGAGGAACTGAAGAAAGTTGATCACGCCTTAGAATGATTTGCTGATCCTCGAATCGCTTTATTATCTCCTCTCTTCTTTTCTGATCCTCTTCACTTAGCTTTTGAGGAGCTAAGGAAGGTCTGCCTCTGTGCGAGAGTAGCTGTTCTTCTGGTTCATCAGTCTCAGAGATTAAATCTAAGACTGAGATTATTTCTTCAGCAGCAGCTGGTATTATTGGTGAAGTCGCAGTTGTGGAGCCTTCAGCGATATCTTCAAACAGGGGAGAGGACTAGCTGAAACACAGCGATCTTACAAGTAAGAACTTGGGTAGAATCAGATAGAGAGAATTGGTTCAAGTGTATAGGCTTGGGTAGTAGAACTGATAGTGAATGATAGAGGAGGGGTGGAGTGAGAGATGTCTAGTGTACCTGACAAACCGGCTTTTCAAGCAAGATCGTCAGATTGTCATCTTCAGCGATGCTTTTGCCTTTGCCTTTCTCAGCTCCAGAGGCTGAGGGCTTTGTCTTTGTACGCTCCCCTGAAGGTTCATTTATCGAGATCCCCTTAAGAACTTTGATCTTCGGAGCAGGTTTGACGATAAAGAAGTCATCGTCATCTTCGTCATCATCATCATCATTCTTTGGAGAAGAGGATGGTTCATCATCAGGGATGTCGACGGCTTCATCATCTTCTGCTTCGGATTCGGTTTTATCAGCTTCTTCTTCGAGTTGCTCCCCCTCAGATACAGAGGCAAGCTTCTCGGTTTCCTCAGGGTTTTCATCTCCCTGAGGTCCAGTGGTGGTTTATTCAGTATCCTTCTCTCCCCTGATAGATTCATCATGGGAAAGGTCTTCAGCGCTCTTGGAGAGATCTTCAGCGCTCTTGGAGAGATCTTCAGCGCTCTTCTCCCCCTCTTTTTCATGATGACTGGGGAGGAATGGGTTGACTCAGCAGCGTTGGTAGGTTCTCTGTCTTCTTGGCCAGAGATACCTATCAAGTCTTCAATCTTTGCTATTCTGTCTTGAAGGCCAGAGATAGCAGGATTGATCTTTTCCAGCTCAGTGCGATCCGCCGCTGTGAAATTTTCAGATGTAGGGACAGGGGCAGGAGCAGGAGTATTCGCTTTCTGTAGTAGCTGCTCGATCATCGATCTCATCGAACTAACGTTGGTCTTTACAGAGCCTAAGTCAGTCTTTACAGTAGACATATCTCCCTCTAGTTGTCCAACCGATGTCTTCAGCGTTGTGACCTCGCTGGACATGGATGAAACTGAATTTTTGAGAGAGGTGTAGTCTGTGTAGATGTCAGCGAGCACCTTGGCGAAGTCGCTGAGAGTGTTATCAACTTGCTTCAAGTCATCTGTGGAAGCCTTCTTCTCCACCACCGTTGTCAGCTTGTTCAGATTCTCTCCAGCATTTGTTACAACTGTAGAGTTATTAGAAAGAGTGGTGGTGAGATCTGTCAGCGTTGTCTCCACAGCTTTCAAAGAGGTGTTGATGTCTCCCAAATTAGGACCTGTAACATATAAAAACTTGTGAACATAGGAAAGCTCAGAAGTTTGGGGTTTAGTCACAGTGTTTATGGGTTGGTGTGTAACTGCAGGAGGATTGATGAACTCGTCAAAATTACGGGTTCCTGAAAAGTGTTCCATGTCATCTTCAAAAGTGCCCATGGATTGTCCTGCAGGTCCTGTCTTCATCATTCCTGGAGAATCAGCTTTAGGTTCCGTAGAAATGATGGCAGCTCCAGCGAGATCTGGAGTAGAGACCAAATGAGTAGAGGGAGGAGCGAAGGATAAGAATGGGGATTGGGTTCTGAGTTCAGCGTTGGATTCGCTGACAATCACTTCATCAGTCTTTTGAGAGACTGAAGGAGGTTGGGTAGGTTCCAAATTTGTAACCTCAGCGTTTAGAGACGCTGAAGTTGGGATTGAAGGGATGGCTTGTTCAGGTGTGGCAGAGCGTACCACTGAACGTTCCTTCAGCTCCGCAGGAAGAGCTGATGAGTCTTCAACATGAGATTGCTGGGGTTGCTCCTTTGTTTTCTTGATCCTTTTAGAACCAAGTGGGGTAGATGAATGTTTCCTTTTCTTAGAAGGAGAGGATTTTGTGGCCAGGGTATCAGCGATGGGTATTGTCGCTGAAGGAGCCACAGAATGAGAAGAAGAAGAAGGGTTGAGAAGAGTCAAGAGTGTAGAAAGACGTACCTCATTCACTATTGGTTTGAAGTCGAGTATCTTTGGGCCGACCTGAGAGAGTTTTAGGTCACCTTCAGTTGGGTAGCTCTCCTTCAGGCCATATTGGAAGATGGCGCTGATGAATCGAGGGTAAGGAACCCATGGAGGTCTGTCAGCGACGGTGTCCACTCTTAGAACTAGGTCATCATAAATAATCGATGCCCAGTCCATGTTGAGACCTTTCAGCAGTGCATACCCCATTGCTTGCTGAGGTTTAGCGGCTTGGTCAGAGGAGCCGCTATTTGCAGTCATGCAGCTGATTAGATGAGCGAAGATGAAATTCATCTCGCTGGGCATTTTCGATTTCTTGATAATCGTCAGCTTCTTCTCGGCCTTCATGTCTCTGCCGATTTCCCATACATAGCCCATTGCATCGAAAAATGCAATGATGGCTTCCTTGTCTGAGTTTTTCTTGGGGTCAGGGAGGGGAACGAATGGTTTTTCCTTGGTAGCGATGGGAAGGCTGAGAGCTTTGCGAATAATGGCAGGGGTGATCTTCATGGTGCCATATTCAATATCGCAGAGGATGCAATTGATAGTTTTGGAGGGGTCTTTGGCTGAAGGTAGTTGAGAGTGTCTGGCTGAGTACCAGAATTGTGAGAGCAAAAGCTGATGAGCAGGAGGTGTTATGGTCAGGGCTGTGGAGATGCAGCAATTCTTTAGGAATTTCACAGCATCATCTAGATGTGTGACTTGCTTTCGAGGAGGAAACTCGAGAAGCGCATAGAGGTTGTTCACCTTAGTCCAATCCAGTTTGTCAAGGGCAAACTTGACTTGAGGAGCCTTGAGAATGTCCACTTCCTCAGAATCAGCGGAGATGTTCTCAGCGGTAGCAGGAATGTCAGACGAAGCCATTTCTCTGTATTATCAGTTCAACCAAAGATGTTAACAAATAAGAATTATCTTAATGTGGAAAGATTTTCCATTAAGATGGTTCAAATTTTATCCATTTCATTCAGACACAAATGTCTTAATGAAGATTAGGGTTTTTCTTGATTTTAAGAAACGAAATGTAAACCCATTTATTCTTGTTATCCAGGTTTCTATGAAGAATTAGATTCTGGAAACAAATGAAGAACAAGTTTAAGATTTTCGCATTTAAACTTGAAGAACAACCATGAAATGGTTGTGTTCATAAAACCATGAAAGAAAATGATTTCATTTTAAGAAGTTCTTTTGTTTGATCTTGTTAAAACAAGGAAAAGATCAGAAACAAGTTATACGCATTTGGTAATAAATAAGAACATATTAACCTTGATGTTTGATGAAGAAGATGATGAACAGTTCTTGAGGTTTTTGAAAGCACAAATGCAACAGTGAATTCTTTCTTGCGGAGGAAGATTGATCGCGTAAAAGAAAAATATAAACATAGGGTAGATGGTCTAGCTACCCAACTGTAGCTGCAGTAGCTACACTGTGCTCCCCTTTTTTTCTAATAATAAGGTACGGCAATAAGTTAGAAAATCTTGAGCGGGAAAAGATTTTCATCATGACACGGACACGTGTTTGCATTTGATTGGAAGTTTGAACGAGACGTGCAAACGTGTATCAGGAAGAGAAAACGTGTCGGGGTTTATCCGTTGCAATGACGTCACAACTGTCCTTTCATATTCTTTTAGGATGTCTCTGAGGTTTTGAAAAACTCAGGGACTCTTTTATAAACATGAAGCACTGAATGAAAATATCAGTGATGGTTTTAAGAAATTTCAAAATATCGCTGTTAAGGAAGAGATATTCAGCGATGCATTCTGTTTTGAAATCTTGCATTTTCATGCGATTGTCAGAGAGAGAAAACATACCTTGATATCAGCTTTAACCAAGTTTTATTCAGAGAGAAGATGATTGAATAGGTTATACGAGTTGATTTTATCCTATCGCTGATCAATGTGAACCGTTTAGGATTTTACCCTTCAAAGTTCAGCATTCCAAGCTCGCTGATGAGAAAGTTGAATCTTGTCTCATCAAGAGGTTTGGTAAATAAATCAGCTAACTGATAATCAGTTGGGATAAAATGAAGTTCTATATCACCATTCATCACATGATCTATGATAAAATGATATCTGATTTCTATATGTTTGGTCTTTGAATGTAGTACTGGATTGTTTGCCTTTAGCGATGGCACTTGTGCTGTCGCAATAGATTGGAATTTTGGAGAGCTGAAGATCATAGTCTAGTAGCTGATTTCTCATCCACAAGACTTGAGAACAACAGCTTCCAGCAGCTACATATTCAGCTTCAGCTGTGGAAGTAGACACTGAATTTTGCTTTTTACTTGTCCAACTTACCAGCTCTCCACCCAGGAGCTGACATCCTCCTGTGGTGCTTTTCCTATCCAATTTGCAACCTGCAAAATCACTATCTGAATAGGCGGTTAGATCGAATCCTGAATCTTTGGGATACCAAAGACCTAGGTTCGCTGTACCCTTAAGGTATCGAAAGATTCGCTTTACAGCTTTCATATGAGATAGCATAGGTTCAGCTTGATATCGTGCACACAAACATGTTGCATACATAATATCGGGTCGGCTAGCTGTAAGATACAAGAGAGAGCCGATCATCCCACGGTACAGCGTGACATTAACAGGTATTTCCTTTGAATCCTTGTCAAGTGTCAGCGGTGGTGCCATAGGGGTTTTCATAGCTGAACTATGAGTTAAATCAAATTTCTTCAGCATATCTTTAACATACTTTCCCTGATTGATAAAAGTTCATTTTTCAGTTTGCTTAATCTGAAGACCAAGGAAATATGTTAGTTCACCCATCATGCTCATTTTATACTCATCTTTCATTCTATCAGCGAAACGAGTACAAAGCTCAGGGTTAGTAGAACCAAATATAATGTCATCAACATATATTTGAACTAGAATGATATGACCTTTCACTTTTCTAAAAAATAGAGTTTTGTCAATCTTACCTCGCTCAAATTTTTCAATATGGAGATAAGTAGAAAGAGTGTCATACCATGCACGAGGAGCTTGCTTTAAGCCATAAAGTGCCTTATCCAGTTTATAAACATAACCTGGACGCTTAGAATCTGAGAATCCTGGAGGTTGTTCCACATACACTTCTTCATTCAGCTTTCCATTCAGAAACGCTGACTTAACATCCATCTGATGTACTTTGAAGTTTTTGTGTACAGCATATGCTAAGAATAGACTAATAGATTCAAGTCTTGCTACTGGAGCAAATGTTTCGTCATAATCTATACCTTCCTCTTGTCTGTATCCCTGAGCAACAAGACGAGCTTTGTTGCGGGTTACAGTACCATGTTCGTCCAACTTATTTCGATAGACCCATTTAGTTCCTATTACTGTTTTATCAGTTGGTCTCCGAACAAGTTTCCAAACTTTGTTTCTTTCGAATTCAGTCAGCTCTTCTTGCATTGCGCTGACCCAGTTTGGATCTTTGAGGGCATCATCTATTTTCTTTGGTTCAGTTAGAGAAATAAAGTTAACAAATAAACAAATATTACCTGCACTTCGTCGAGTCTGAACACCAGCGTTTGGATCACCAAGAATTTGATCAATTGGGTGATTTACAGTCCATCGCTGAGCCGGAGCATAAGTCGCTGACTCATCTTGAACTGGAGGAGCTGAAGATGAGGCTTCAGCTACTTCTGGAGTTTCAGTTAAGAGAGGAATACTTGCATTTGTCATTTCATTTACTGATTGCTGAGAGATAGATGGAATGTCTGAGGCATTTGATTCAGCGGTAGGTATAGTGTTTATTGGAACAGCTGAGACCCATGATGTTTCAGCTTCACTATTCTGTATGTTTGGAATGATAGGAGGACTATCATCTTCTACTGGATGAGCATGAGGAGTGGGAATATCTTCTGAATCACCAAGATGAGAAAACATCCATTGATTCAGTTCTTCAGTATCAGCGGACGGTTTAGAGTTCGCTGAACGGGATTCGTCAAACGTGACGTGAATAGTTTCTTCTACAGTTTGGCTTCTACGATTGAAGACTCTGAAGGCTTTGGAAACTGAGGAGTATCCAAGAAAGATTCCATCATCAGCCTTAGGATCAAACTTTCCAAGAGCATCTTTGTTGTTCAGTATGAAACACTGACATCCAAAGATGTGAAGAAAGTTGATTGAAGGCTTTCTCCCATGAAAGAGTTCATAGGCCGTCTTTTTGAATCTTTTAACTATCAGCGACCTGTTTTGCGTAAAACAAGCAGTGTTGACAGCTTCTGCCCAAAACTGAGTAGGCAGGTGAGAATCGTTGAGCATTGAACGTGCAGCTTCAATAATTGTTCTATTTCTTCTTTCAGCGACTCCATTTTGTTTCGGTGTTCTCACTGAAGAGAAGTTGTGAGAAATACCCTTACTCTCAAGGAAGGAATCAAGAGAGCTGTTTTTGAATTCAGTCCCATGATCACTCCTTATTGAGCGAACGGTCAGATTGTTCAGGGTTTCCATCTTCCGAACAAAGGTGATGAGTTCTTCAGGGGTGTCACTCTTAGAACGGAGAAACATTACCCAAGTGAAGCGAGAGAATTCCTCAACTATGACCAGCGTATATTTCTTTCCAGCGATGGATTGTTTGTTAACAGGGCCAAACAAATCCATATGGAGTAGTTGTAGAGGAGATGACACTGAAGAAACTTGCTTAGATTTAAAGCTTGCTTTGGTCTGCTTCCCTTTTTCACACGCTGAACATAAAGACTCTTTGGCGTATGAATGCTGAGGTAGACCAGTGACTAACTCTTTTGAAGAAAGAGTGTTCAGTGTCTTGAAATTTAGATGAGATAGTCTCTTATGCCATAGCCAGTTGACATCAGATGAGGCCTTTGAGAAGAAACAGGAGTTCTCAGTGGTTGTTGAGTCCATGTTTATTACATACACATTTTCCAAACGATAACCGCTGAGAGCTATCTTCTCCTTTTTGTCAGCGACAAAGCAGGATTCCTTAGTAAAGATTACTTTGTTATCCATGTCGCAAAGCTGACTGATGCTTAGAAGATTATGCTTCAGCCCTTCAACATATGCGACTCTTCTGAAAGAGGTTGTACCATTTGAAAGTACACCATACCCTCGGGTATGTCCTTTTCCATTTCCACCGAAAGTTACAGAGGGACCCTTCTCTTCCTTGTATTCAGCGAGCAGGCTTTTCTTTCCAGTCATGTGTCTAGAGCATCCGCTATCAAGATACCAGATACCCTTCTTAACCTGCAATACAAAAGAAGATTAGTTTTTCTTGGGTACCCACTTAACCATGTATACACATTTTTCAGTGGAAGTAGTTGGAATGGAAGATTCAGCAGTCTTCGCAGCATTTGAAGATTCAGCTTTGTCTTTCTTCACTTTGGTTAATTTCTTAACTTCAGTGGTAGGATTCACCTTGACCTGATTTGCTCCAGGGTTGGTCTTCTTTGCCTTGGGGGCAATCTTCACCTTAGCTATCTTTTCAGCTTTGGTGGCTGTGGGACACTTACTAGCAATATGATCGGTAAGTCCACAGTGATAACATTTCCTATAACTAAAAGTAGTTCTAGGACCATTTGAATGATGAGCTTTTAATTTCGAATTAGAAGTGCCAGCACCAAGTAAACTATTGGCTTTAGAAATGGGACGAACATTCAGTTCTTCAGATTTCTTACCAAGGACATCCAATCTGAGTCTAGGAGTAGATCTCTGAATAGATCCAGAGATCTGCTTCCTTGATCCAGAGGGATGAGCCACTGAAGCTTTAGAAGCATTCAGCTTTGGTACTAAGGTACCCTTCTGAGGATTCTGGTAAATAACAATTCCTTTACCTTTGTCTTTAGAGACAGAGGTAGGTTTTGAATAAACCATTTTCTCCTTGCCTTTTGAGGAGGTAGGAGTTTCCTCAGGGATTGGTGTAATGGACGAGGAGCACTGAGAAGATGAAGTATCAGCGACTGAGGATACGAACGTTCCAAATTTAAGCATTGAACGCTCAGTGATTGGTTTTGGAGTATCATATTTGTAACCCAAACCACGTTTATCACTCAGGGGAATCTGAGACTTTATTATCTCAGTGATCTTTGTTGAAGAATTACACCATCCTTCAACAGTAGCTTTTTCAGCTTTTAATGCAGCGATAGCTTCTGCTCGTTCGATTTTGACTAGCTGATTTAAATATACTTGATCTTTAAAATCTTCTTCAATTTTAGAAAGCTTTTCTATTTGAAGGTGGCAGTTTTTAAGCTTTTCAGCGAGATTAAGGTTTTGGTTTTCAACCACAGTTTTGCCGTTCATGGCTTCATATAAACTTCTAGTCAAGAGATCGATCTTACGGAGACTATCAGCTTCATCAATATTTGCAATATTGGTAAAGAAAGAAGGTGATACCTGAATAGCAGATGTTGAAGTGGAGGGAATGTTTGAGCTTTCTTCCTCTTCTTCAATCTTGGCCATGAGACATAGATTTGCTTCATCATCTTCAGAGTCAGATGATGATGCTTCTTCATCAGAAGCAGCCCAATCATAGTCAGCCATCAGGCCTTTATTCTTCTTCTTAAAGCTTTTCAGCTTAGCATATTTTTCTTTCAGCTTTGAATATTTGTCATCTTTATTCCATGGAACAAAGGGTTTCTTTGTAAAAGCTTAGGGTCTAGAAACTTTCTTAGACCTGCACTCGTTAGCGAAATGTCCTGTCTTTTCGCAGTTAAAACAAGTAGCAGTAGCCTTATCAACAAAAGCTGATGATCTATGCTTGTCAGTTATTGAAAGAGGTTTGTTCTTTCTAAACATTTTCTTTTTGGCAAATCTCCTGAACTTCTTAGTTAGGAGAGCCAAAGATTCATCATTATCTGAATAATCAGAATCTGATGACCTTTCAGAGTTACTCTCTAACTCAGTGATAGTGACTGAGGGTCGCTGAGTAGAAGGTTCCTCTGAGATTAAAGCAACAGGGGTGCTTTTGGAATCTTTTACAAGATTCTTCTTAAGATGGCTCAATTGCTCATGATTCAGCAACGTGCCATATAAGGTTGAAAGGGTCATTGATTTTAGATCCTTTGATAGCTTGAGACACATAGCATAATTGTCCCAGCTTTCAGGTAAACATTCTAGAAACTTTGTCAGTACTTCAAAGTTAGAATATTCCTTACCAACAGTTTTCAGATCTATAATTAAACAATTAAAACGTTGGTGAACTTCAGAGAGAGATTCATTCTTACCAGAAATGAAGCTTTCGTATTGTCTTACCAGGTTGATCTTTCTTGAGTCCTGGACTTCAGACGTTCCTTCATACTGAACACATATTGTGTCCCACATGGCTTTTGATGTTTTCAGATTCATGAAGGAATGGTAGACTTCGTCAGGAAGAGCCATGGATAGTATGGATCTGGATTTTGTATCTATAGCCACTTTCTTCTTATCTTCGTCAGTCCATTGAAAGATTTCCTTAGGTACCAGCCTTTCTGGAATAGCAGGTCTATTCTCAGCGGCTGGAACAGCAGCATCAATTCTTATAGGGATGAATGGACCATTCTCGAGATAGTAAGGCATAGTAGGGTCTACACCTTCTAAGAAGAGTGTCATCCTATTTTTCCATAAGATTATCTTTGGAAAATCTAGGGGGTTTAGCAAGAGAACCATTTGTTAGGACAATAAATGTCCTACATATTTGAAAGATATATAAATAATTATAGAGAGCTTAATTAGATTTATTATTCTTGTAAAAGCCTTTTATTACATTAATTGGGCTTAGTTTAGGCATAATGGGCTTAAGCCTTGTTTGTGTAAAGCCTAGGTATTTAAGGCTTTCCTTAACCTAAAATTAGTTTAATCGTTCATTTACTTTCATTGTAATATTCTCTGAACGATCCTTGAATGAATACGAGAGGGATGACAAATTGAAATCATCAATTGTTCGTGTTCATATCAATTATTATATTGTTACCTGTTAAATCTGGGTCTATCAATTGGTATCAGAGACTAATCGGTGATTTGAAGATACGAAAGAAGACGAACGAAAGAAAGAAAAATCAAGAATTTTCGCAGAAAATTTTCTGGAAAATCACAGCCGGCCGTTTCGCCTTTTTCCGGAGATTGAACCGTCGGATTATCGCGATTTTTGGACAGCAGCTTCGGAACACCTTGTTTCATATTCTGACTGGTTGGATTAATCGTTTGAGGTCCATAAGGCGTCCAGAATATTTTCGACAAACTGCAGTAATTGTTTTTAAGAAAAGTGTTCTTCAATCGGGTTTGCAAGTTCTTTCGTTGCTTTATTAATTCGTTTGTTCGATCTCGATTGTTTACACGCTATTATTTGCTGTTTATCTGCGATTACAAGTCTCAAAGGAATGAATTCTGTATTTTAAAAATCAAATCTTGAAGTTTTTGGTGTTCTTAAGTTTTGTGGTGGTTTGTGAAAAATAGGATATATTTTGCTCAGAAATCGATTTGGGTGTGTTTGTTTTCTGTTTTTGGTCAAAATCTAACCCTACAGGAGTGAAATCACGCAACCCTATCGATCCCAGATCCGAATTTCAATCACAGCCGTGGTTACCGGAAGTTTTTCATTGTTTCCGGGTAAGTTTCCTAATTCTCGTCACTATCCGGATGAATTGATTCTTGTTTCCGGGTAAGTCTGTTCGGACACTTCAACTGTTTCCGGATAAAATAATTTTTTCCGGACAAAACTTCAAGTTTCCGGACAATTTTTTTTACAAATCCAATTTTTCCCGAATAAACAAAAGAGTCCGGATAAATACTTTCTTCCCAGACAAATCACATTGTCCGGATAATTTTTTTTTTTTGGATGACGTTTTTGATTTGAGCCACTATGTTTGACCATAGTTTTCTTTTTGTTTGACTTCTGCATCCATATATGCATTCGTAAGCAAAAAAAATTCGGTGCACACCCCATATATATATATATATATATTCTATTTAATTGGAATTTGTTTTTGGTTTGTTTGTTTTTAATTGTTTGTTTGGTTTGACTTTCATCCGGTAAATAAGTTTTTTTATCCGGTAAGGGCTAAACTTTGCAAGAACACTACCCGGTAAGTCTCAACTTTCTATTTATCCGGTAAGTAATTTTTGCGAGAACAACAATTATCCGATAAACCATCTTTACCCGGTAAGTATTTGGTTATCTCATCATCCGGTAAGTGCTACATTTACGAGAACCTCAATCACGTGGTAAACCAAACTTCATTTTATCCGGTAAGTCACAAGTTTCATATCATCTGGAAAGCTTTCTTCACCCGATAAGTTTGTTGTTTATTGTTTCATCCGGTAAAATCAATTGTTTCCGGTAACTTTTTTATCTGGTACGTTTTATCCGGTAAGAATCTTTTGTCCGGAAAAGTGCATCATCCGGTAACTCCCTTTATCCGGTAAATCGCACATAACTTCCACCCGGTAAGTTCCTTTTTCATCCGGTAAGTTGTGTTTTGGTAAGTTTTGATTGGTAAGTTCTCGTCGGTACCCGAGTTACCGCACGTCTCGTAATTAAAAGTTTTAACGAAAGTTGCAATTTTTCTTTTCGATCGATTTGCAATTTTTTTTCTTGTGACGTTTGAGACTTTTTGCATCAGTTTGATCTGCTATTATTAGCGACTATTATCATTTTATGTGATTTTAGTTGTCGTTCTTGATCTAACTTGGTTTGTTTATCTTGCAGATTTTATTCTCGAAGAGTGATTTTGTTCGTTCGAATTCGATAATAATCAGATCTTATTTTTGAAAACAAATTTATTTTATAAATTTGTTTTTCTGATTTAATTTTTGTTTTTCTTCCGCAAGTTTTATTCTTCAAATTAACACCGATTAACGATCATAATTTTTCAGGTAACAATGCCGTATTGCTGTGACCATTATCAATGTAAAGCCGATAAATAAATGTATGAATTCAATATCAAGGCAGCAGATGAATTTATCAGCAAGAAAGTCAAAGAACTGGAGGAACTGAAAGTGCAAATATCTGAAGGTTCTGAGAAACTTCTTAAATTTGAAGAAAAGGCGAAGATCTTAGTATCTGAAAACACGGAGTTGAAAAAGAAGCTTTCTGAATTGCCATCACTAGACGAGATAAAGGCACTTGAAAAGAAAGCACATCAAAGACTTTCTGAAAAGAATATCCAGCAATCAGATGATTTGTGCAACAAGTACATCAAAGAACTAAAGGAGCTGAAATCTAAAATCTGGATTAGTTCTGAGAAGCTGGCTGAAGAAGAAGAGAAAGGTAAACTCCTAAACCTTGAAAACATTGAACTTAAAAGTAAATTATCCTCTCTTGAAAAGCTTTTTGAAAAGGAAAAGGTAAGTTTTGAAAAAGAAAGACAATTGCTTATTCAAAAGCAATCTGGTTTTTCATCCACCTCTCTTGAAGAGAAGAAGAGACTTGAACTCATGTGCTTAAAACTTTCTAAACAGATCTCAGATTTTGAAAAAGTTTTGATTTCAGAAAGAAAGAAGTTTTAATTAGAACGCAAATCTTTCTCCAAAAAGAATGAAGAACTTTCTTTGAAAATATCCGATTTGGAGAAAGAATTAGATGTTCTAATCGAAGAGTCTGAGAAAACAAAAGTTGAAGGTTTTAGGTCTAAATGTTTAAAAGATGATTTTTCAAAAGAGAGGAAGGTTTTTCAGTCCGAGATTTCCAAGCTTACAAAGAGATTATCTGAATTAACTACCGAGTCTTTGAAGAAACAAAAGGTTAAATCTGATTCAAAGATTTTTGTCAAATCAAATAACTTTTCAAAAGATCAGATTCGACCTTCCAATCTTTTCTATAATTCTCGTGTTGATAATAATGATAATCCATCTTTCAAGAAAGTAAAACTGGAGTGGAGAGTTAAAGGAACCACTCCTGCTCCAAAGTCATCCGTCCCTATAAAGAATGCCAAGAATAACATAACTTTCCATGCCAAATCTTTTGTGAAAACTGATCGTGTTTATTCTGTTAATAAACTGATCAGCTTATCTGCACATAAGCTGTGTTGCTCTTAGTGTGGTACACATGACTTTGTAAAGAAAGACCATGCTAAGTATTGGTATGGTACTTATAGTATCCCCAGTCCTCCCAGTAATAGGGCATCTAACCAATAAGGATCCATCCCAAGATGGATACCAAAATCTGTCTAATCTGTTTTGCAGGCATGTCATGTGCATTTAAATTAGAAGATTCTTTCCACATGACTGCATTTAAAGGTTATGCCACATTTGAGGGGGAGTACTATGAAAGGTAAGTACACTTCAACTGAATTCAAAGACCATGGCAATGCATTCTGGATAACTTACTTGTGTTTGTTATTCTCCTATTTTAAATTCCATGATTGCCACGTGTCATTTTTCTTGACTTAGTTATTTCCATGTCTCTCATATTTGTTTATTTTTTCGATGGAAATACACTCGTTTGAATTCCTAGTTGTTTTCCAAGTTCGCTATTTTTGCAAATGATTCTGTTCTCATCTGATATATTAATTGTGACTTGTTCTTCACAATTAAACTTTCTGATCATTGTTTCCTTTCTTGCAAACACTGTGCTTACTGAGTCATTTTGTTTAGCGCTTGATTTTGTTTCTTGAAATTCTATATTTCAAATGTTTTGATGACTTCTGAATAATTCAGTTCAGAACTCGTTTTTAAATGTAATGACTTCTGATTACTTCAGATCAGAACTCGGACTTCATCTTTTATGACTTCTGAATAATTCAGTTCAGAACTCGTTTTTAAATGTTATGACTTCTGAATAATTCAGTTCAGAACTCGTTTTTAAATGTTATGACTTTTGATTACCTCAGATCAGAACTCGTTCTTAAATGCTTTGACTTCTAAACACCTCAGTTTAGAACTCATACTTCACTGTGTACTTAACTGTTCTACTCGTTGCATGAAATGAGTGTTAGGACTTACATTGTTTCTATGGTCAATCCAGAACCGTAAGGACCTACCCAAGAAACACATCCACTTTTAGACATCAGTGAGGGGTCTAGATTGATAGATGAGTTTGGAGAGAAAAGAATATGGTGAGGCTGTGACAGGACTTAAAAGAAATATTGGTCCTTACCAAACCGAGTCAGTTATCCGGGTAACCACACAATCTATTCATTCTCGTTCTTTGGAGATGAGTATTGAAACAGACATGGACCCAATGTCGATAACTCGTGTCACCCCACCCAGCCACTCAAGTATCTCACAACAGATGCTTGTTTCATATATTCACGGAGACTTAGCACATAATCTATCTATTCCTCACTTGGAGGTCTTAGATATTGAAACAGGAAGACATCAGCTCCGGTCTCCGAACTTCATATTCTTATCACGGTGTCAATTGATTTTAACTTGTGTCCCAGGTTAAGTCAGTCTTTGAGCCTAATAGATATAACTTATTTCTTTCACACATGCACGAGTCTTTGTGATTCCAATTGCATATCTTGGTGATATTGCCTGAACAGTTTGAGAAGTAATTTTTTAATATTTTACTTCAGTGATAACTGGAAGTCCTATCAGAGATACCCCCTTGCCAGCTCTGAACATAGGCCACACAATTTTTTAAATTGTTGTGATAACAGTTACTTATGTGTTTCTGTGTTAGCTGATTACCCTGTTTACTTAACGTTTTATCTGATTTGTTTGCTACTCGTCACTACCGTCTTTGAACATGCATGATGCTCCGGATGCTCCTACTCATCATGAGGGGGAGAAAGGGTACAGATTCAAGGACACGGATTATCAAGTTGAAGGGGAGTTAGCAAAAGCCGAGGGGGAGTAAAGAAGTCCCCATGCAAAATCCAAGGGGGAGTAACGGTCAAGTTCCAAATTCCGAAAAGACTTCAAAGTGCTTACAAGTGATCAACTCTTCTCATCGTTTATCAAGTGGTGTTCGCTACAATTCAGTATTTCCTCCTTCAAGCATTTCGATTCTACAAAGTTCTTAAAGCTGAAGCTGAAAGCAAATTCAACTCGCGGTTCAAAGACAGATTCGTTGAAGATTTGAAGACCAAGAGCTTTATTCAAGGGGGAGCGCTGAAATGACATGAAGACAAGCAACATCATTGCATTTCAAAGATTCAAGAAGAAGAGAAGATCAAGATTTGGAGGTTTCAAGACCGATTTTTATTTATATATCTTTAGGGGGGGATTGTTAGGACAATAAATGTCCTACATATTTGAAAGATATATAAATAATTATAGAGAGCTTAATTAGATTTATTATTCTTGTAAAAGCCTTTTATTACATTAATTGGGCTTAGTTTAGGCATAATGGGCTTAAGCCTTGTTTGTGTAAAGCCTAGGTATTTAAGGCTTTCCTTAACCTAAAATTAGGTTAATCGTTCCTTTACTTTCATTGTAATATTCTCTGAACGATCCTTGAATGAATACGAGAGGGATGACAAATTGAAATCATCAATTGTTCGTGTTCATATCAATTATTATATTGTTACCTGTTAAATCTGGGTCTATCACCATTGTCTATATAATTTGTGTTTGTGTTGGTGGCCATTTTCAGATAATAGCAAGGAAGAGAAATATCTTAGATTAGATCTTGTTTATGAGATTAAACAAATCCGCTCTGATACCACTTGTTGGTCCCGAAGGCCTATACAAGTTTGTAGAAGGGGGGTTGAATACAAACACACAGATTTTACTTTTCTAAATTGTTTATTGATAAATCATTAACAATTTACAGCTTGTTGCAGAAACAAGATTAAGGATAAACCTAAATCTAAACAAGTTGGAACACTAAGGTTTCTTGCACTAAGAGAGATAAGGAAATTACTAATAATAACCTATCTTGAGATAAGAGATTGAACTTGTCCAGAGTTAGCTAGTTACTTCAAATGAAGTGGGTTCATCTCTTTATATACTGCATGCATTTAATGCAAGTCAGTATACACTTTACACGTGTCATCAGCTGGTTGGTTGCATGTCATTGACCTTGGTTGACAACCTTAGTAGCCGCATGGATGAACAGTGTAGTATCAGAGTGGTTGTACGATTTCAGACAGTCGGAGGTTCTTTTCTGACATTTCGTACGGAGTCGTGCAAGGGGGGTTAAGACAAAAGTACTTTGTACGGAGGACTTCATGATCAGCTTTCGTTGATTCAGAGCATTATCATTTTCTATTCAGCGAATGATAAAGTTCAGCGATAGCTGAAGTCTTGTACTTGATACTTCACGTTGAGTGGACAAATCTGAGTCTTCGCTGATCCGCATCAGTTCATTAGGAGACTTGTCGCTGGTTCTTGAGCTTGATCTTCGACTTCAGCGTAGAACCTTTGTTGACGTGAAACTTGTCTTCAGGGATCATAAGTAAACAACTAACTTATCAGCGATCATCATAATGACTGAACAGACTCAGAGCATTAATGGTGAACAGTGTTCGCTGAATGGTTAATTTAAAGAGCGATAGTTCCTATCAGCGGTACTGTAAGATCTTAGTACTTATCAGCGATAGTGAAACTCTGATACATATTGTTTACTTACAATTTTCACTAAGTATAAGAGAGGGTCATTTTCAAATCACTGAGGGTTTGGATCAACATTTAGCAATAAGATGGCCACCAATATATATTCAATGAAGATCAAATCACACCAAGTACAAAGAGAATGTAGAGATAATGACTATGTGTGTGTACTTGTGTGAAATGGTAAATGATGACCTAATTAGGAAAGCTATGCAATACAAACATTATATACCTAGACAAGTTTGACACTATTACATAATAGGTTCCTCTACATGGTACAATCACAATATAGCACTAACAGTGTTCTAGCCGCAGAATACTGATGTGACACTCCAACTGACTTGAGAAAGTCATCTAGAGTCTTGTTCTTAAATTATGTCCCGTTATCTGATCGTATTGGTTGGACTGATTGTTGAAGATTAACTTGAAGCAGTTTGATTAAGGAGATGATAAACTCAGGTGTTTCATCTTTGGAACGAAGTGAGAACAAATCAAGTAACAATGATTAACACATAAACATCAATATAGATTGAGAGAGAATTGTAGAAGATGAGAATTTTGCCCTAATCCTCTCTCATGGAGGCCATCCCTCTTTCACACACACACTATTGGTAGCTATGCACTATGACCTCCCACCTCACAAACAAACCCTAACAATTGGGTTTATATACCCTTTGACCAAACCTATCTATTTTGACTTTGACTAATATTGACTAATTACAATTAGTCCTAAATCTTGGATACATTAGTGTACTAACAATCTCCCCCTATGGATTCAAGATTTAGAAAAATTATGACGATAGTCTTCAGCTCTTTAATCTTCAGATATGCTTTATCTTCAAGAATCCACTTTGGCGGCTTTAATCTTCATTTAGGCTCTTTAAAGTCAAATAGTCAACAAGTCTTGAAACACGAGCTTCAAATATGTGTAAGCGTTGATCAAGGTCTTCAAGATAAAATCTTTTTATCTTCAAATCACTAATCTTTGCAGCTTTGAGCTTTTGGAAAATTTCTTCAGTCTTTGAATTATGAACAGGATTTGAGGTTTAACGGGCTTTGAGCTTTAAGACACTCTTGAATAATCTTTAAGCACGAATTGTTTTTGTATCTTCACACGTTTGATCTCTCGGAAATACTTTATCTTGAACTTCTTTGACTTTGGCAAATATCAACTTTGACTTTCGGAGATTGGAATATTTGAATTATCTCCCTCTTTCCTTCTGTTTGATATTTCTCCCCCTTTTTGATGATTGTGAGCATCATGATCATAAAAATTCTTGTTCAATTTCAGCATTCTCTTTGAGTAGCATAAACAATCTCCTCCTTTTGATCTGTTTAACCGTCAATTCCAAAAAATGTTTATCCGAATCTTTTCAAATTCAGATAATATAAAAGTGATAACCCTAAAACAACGGATGAATCAGTTAAAATGCCTGTAAGTTGCACAAAGCCACTTAGTACAATGAATGTACTTTGGAAAGGAGCTTTTTGATGTTCACTCCTCCAGGGCTTCCATTCAATCATCGAAAAACACAAAGGAATTTCTATGAACGTTATGACAAGAAAACTTATTCCTTGTGTGTACGTGCAAGTGTAGAAATGATTGAAGCAACTTATGCTTGATTAGTAGGCTCAAATTGTGTAAACTGTTGAGACAGCAACAAGTTTTCCACGGACTCAATGTGCATGATTGAAGTGCGAAGGTGGGGCAAACTTCCTTCTTTTTCAATATCCAAACCTTCCGAATGAATATTAGATAGATTATACGCTGCGTCCCCAAGGAAATTGAAACATTTCTTTGTTGAGAAAGAAATGAGTAGCTGGTGGGGTTTAATGCAAGAGTTGGCATGGGCTAATTGCATGTTCCAATGATGGTCACCAAAGAATGTGAACCAATCAGTAATGTGGCTGCCCGGCTCAGAAAGTGGTTGGTGCAGAGTTCTCTTATTCTTTTAACTCTGTTCTGACACCCTCTTTCTGTTTTTAATCAGCTCACTGCTAACCAAACTCTCTTTTTCATTTTATCTCAACAGAATGAGATTACTCAACCGTATGAGTTATCTCCCCCACTCTTTGATTTCGACCCCTCACCCCTCAATCACTCAAGGATAACTTCTTGGGTAGGAAACACTGGTTAACGTGAATCTATAGAAGTACAATTAATCTCACACACTAATCCCATGAAATTTTGTCCTAAAAAGATGTGTTGTTCAACAGTTTAGCTCGAACAAAAATAAATCTCATTTTTTTAATAACATTGCCATCAGATTGTATGCTCCTCAATAATATCAAGAAATATTTGAGCATTTGAACGTTGAAGATTTCTCACAACAAGAATATTGAAAGAATGAAATGAATTCGAAAGACTTGTTTGAGAATCTGACAATGTATCAATCAGATCAAATATGAAAGATATTCATTAACGGTTAGGGTATCAAAGAATTGGATCTTTTGTTTATATGAACAAATATAAACATGCTTTGAATGAAACGGTTATACTCTTACGCTGAAATGAATACGATGCTCAACAATATTGGAAACTCAAACGGGAGTATTACCATCGAAAAATTGTTTCGTTTTGAGACATGGTAATAACAAAGTCAATAAGAAGCTGAACCGGTGTGTATGAATACTTGAAAGTATAGACAAGATAACACGCAAGTATTAATCTTTGGAAACACACGGTCAGAAATAATGATGTCACAACCCAAGATATACATGAAAAACATTTGAAAGCACACTTCTAAAATTATAAAATCTGTTTGAATTAGAGAAGTGGTTTGAACATTTAAGAATAGGTTTTTCATGCTTGAAAGTCGTTATTCTTCCAAACAATCTCAGATTGAGTTCAGAAGATACTTACAATCAAATGTATCAGCTCCCCCTCAGATTATGATCGACTGATTAAAAAACGAATAAGCTCCCCCTCAAAATCTGCAAAGAACCTTAACAAAACAAGATCAGTAAATGAAACAGTCAAAGGCTATATATTATTTCTTTTATATATATATATATATATATATTTTAAATTAAGAACGAGTCCTGATCTGAAATAATCAGAAGTCAAACACATTGAAAGCTCGGGTTCTAAACTGACGTGTTTAGAAGCCATAAACATCATTGAAGTCCGGGTTCTAAACTGATGTGTTTAGAAAACATAATCATCATTGAAGTTCGGGTTCTAAACTGATGTGTTTAGAAACCATTAACTTTTATGTATGCTCCCCCTACAAAGAAGCATAAAAAGATATGTCAATAAGCACAAATATAAACCAAACAGTTTAAGAATTTCTCCCCCTGAAATTATGCATATGGTTTCAGCACAAGTACTCTTCTTCAAGTTGCACACTTCTCTTATGTTTTCCAGTCATGTGTTTGGTAGTAATTAGGCATTCAGCACCGCACATGATAAACCTGCAAAACAGATTAAGTAGATTTTGGTACCCATTGCCAATTGGGTCCTGGCTTGTTATGTGCAGATTTCTTAGAAGGAATACTGTAAGTACCGTACCAATACTGAACATCTTCTTTCTTAACAAAATCATTAGTTCCACAATAAGAACAACATATGTGCTTTTGTGCTAACCTAATCAAATGATTTGCAGAATAGATAAGATTATGTTTAACAAAAGACTTACCTTTCGGAGCATTGTTCTTCGTGTTCACCGTAGGTGGAGGAACAGATGACTTTGGCACATCTCTTTCAGGAGTTGAACCTTTTACCTTCCAAACCATCTTAACAGGCTTAAAGATAGGAGTATCTGAACTTGTAGCAGCATGGTTATAGAAAAGATTAGAAGGGCGCATCTGATCCTTTGAAGAAGTGCTTGATTTAACAGACTTTGCCGAAGAAAGATGTTCATGAATTGAACCAGAAGAAGTCTTGAATGAACATTCCAAAGCAGTTGAATCATCATACGGCGATTGAACAATAGTATCGGCACTAGATTGCTCAGATAATTCAACGATGTTAATTGCTTCCAGTTTCTGAACCTTTTCGGACAGAACATTCCTTTCTCGAAAAATCAAATCAAACTTCTTTTGTAGATCAGATTTGATCTTCTGCTCTTTCATAGCTTCCGTTGCTAAAGCAGACAACTTCCTCGTTAGCTTTGAGATTTCAGCCTGAAAGGTCTTTCTTTCGTTTGAATAGACATCTTTCACACTTTTTGCTTGAAAATCGTCAACTTTCTTCTTTTCAAGTTCTTTTCTTTCGATGTCTAATTCTTTCTCCAGATTAGATATTTTCAGTGAAAGCTCAACAATCTTTGCTTCAAAAGATTTTCTTTCAGCATTAAAATCCATTCTTTCCTTCTCAAACTTTTCTTTTTCTAAAAATAAAACTTTTTCAAAATCGGAGTTTTGATTTGAAAGTTTTATGCATCTAAGCTCAATAGCTTTCTTTTCATCAAAACACTTCTTGGAAAACTCAGAAAATTTCTTTCCAAAGCTTGCATTTTCTTTTTCAAAAAATGTTCTTTCTTTTCCAAACTCCATTTGTAAATTGGAAATGTTCTTAACAAACTCAGAGTTCTCATGCTTTAGCTCAGCATTTTCAGTTTCCAATGTTTTTACTTTTTCCTCTCTCTTCTTCATCTCATCTATTTCTTTCTCAAATTCTTCTCTTTCCTTTCTCATCACTTGTTCAAGATCAAATATTTTCTTTGTTAGCTCAGCGTTCTTTTTCTCTAAAGAAAGCATCAGATTTGCTTTAGATTCACAATCACACTTTTTCACACCAACTTGTGTTTTCAGATACTCAAATGTGTTTATATAACTTTCAATAAGTTTATTTTGTTCTGCAATTTTAGCCATATATTTAGAATTATCGCTCTTAATTAGGCTAGCTCTTATACTTTCTTTTTCTAGTTCCTTTTCTAAATGGTTTATCTTCTGAGAATCACTCAACCAACTTGGATATTTAGACATTGTTACCTGAAATGTTAAAATGAAAGATCGTTAACAGATACTTCGTGAGAAGTAGAATTTGTGCGCTTGTACGATCAGAGAAAAAAAAAATCGATTAAAGTCAGAAAAATATTTCAAAAATAAAATTTGAAAAACAAATTGTAAATTTGTCTCCCAAAAATTAATTCCGAAAAAATTAATGCGGAAAACTGGACTTTAAATCGACAAACCTGCAAAACACGAGAAAAAGATATATCAGTTACGTTTAATTGCAGGCAAAAACTGATAAAATCGACAAAAAATGAAGAATAATGAAGAATAAGGACTACAACTGACAACTTACAAAACTAAAACGAAAAACAAGGACTAAAAGTGTAAAAATCTAAAAGTTTAAAACTACAGGGACCGAAAAAGACACAACCTAAAACTAGAAGTCCAGGGACTGAACTTGAGAGTAATTAAAACTCTAACTATAGGGACTCAAAGTGACAGATTCTAAAACCCATAACTAGACTTAACTGACTCTTAACGGAAGGACTAAAATTGTAAGAAAACTAACGGAAAAATCTAACGGAAAAATCTAACGGACAGTTAGTAAAAGTGACACTAACGGACTAACTAGGACTTAACAGAACTAGGACCTCAAATGTAACAAAAACTAACGAAAACTAACAGAACTAACGGAAAAAAGACCAAAAATGTAAAGCATTTAACGGAGTACTAACGGACTCCGTTCCGTTAGTACTGTTCATCATCACCAACTTCAGATCTGGACTTGCGATATGAGAGAGTTGCGATATGGGGGTTGCGATATGAGGGTTGCGATATGAGAGTTGCGATATGATAAAGTTGCGATATGATAATGAATGTTGCGACAACAGTTATCTTGCGACAAAGATGAACACCGGCGACTTTCTGTAGATTCCGGCGAAAGAAAACCCAGATTCCGGCGACGACTTTCATAACACTTTCCTTACTGATTTCTTGATGGATTTCGATTCTGAGAGTTGCAGGATGATCGAAATCAACACAAAAACCGATTTGTGGTCTCAAAATCGATCAAAACATACTAAAGTGATGTATCGATTATCACTTTTAAGCAACTTTTTGATGAACACAATATTGAACCCAGATCTGAAACTTCAAAACACTCGATTTAGTTGCTGTTTCTCGATCCTGAAAGCTGTAAAATGTTAGAAATCAATGCAGAAAACGATTTGTGATGATTAAAACGAGTAAACACACTCAAAGATCAAAATCGAATTTCATCATCTTCATGAAACTCTTTGATGAACTCACTGTTTAACTTCTAAAATTTTCAAAATCAATATTTGATGTTTAAACTCAAGTCAAAATTGTAAAATATGTTTCAAATGATGATTCAAACAATTTTGTGTAAACAAATCGATCCAAAACACAAACGATTTCCAGATATTTGAAGTTCTTCAATAGAAAAACTCAGAAACTCAAACACTTTCAATTTCTTCAAAAATTGATAAAAATCAATGAATGATGCACAAATTCTTCTCTGCTAAGCTCTGATACCAATTGAGAACAAATCAAGTAACAATGATTAACACGTAAACATCAATATAGATTGAGAGAGAATTGTAGAAGATGAGAATTTTGCCCTAATCCTCTCTCATGGAGGCCATCCCTCTTTCACACACACACACTATTGGTAGCTATGCACTATGAACTCCCACCTCACAAACAAACCCTAACAATTGGGTTTATATACCCTTTGACCAAACCTAGCTATTTTGACATTGACTAATTACAATTAGTCCTAAATCTTGGATACATTAGTGTACTAACACGAAGAAATCTCACCCATGTATATCTCGAGTAGTCGTCAACGACAACCAACACATATCACTTGTCACTAATACTCTGAGTTTTTAGGAGGACAACTGATTTTGGTATCCATGGATTGACTGAGAGATTGAAATTTTGATTTGAAAGGAGTCAAGTGATGATGAATATGGAAAAAGGACGAAGGGTGGTATTTATAGTGTCGTGGCTGAGTGTTGTTTCTACTTTTGTAAAAAAATAATCAATGAAATTTATTTATTTGAAATGTGATATTGAGGTTGATTATATAAATGAATATTTTAGGTTATTAAGGAAAATGTGAACCTGATTACTCGAACCGAAATTGAATCATAGGTCGCATAGAACCGAACCAAAATAAGGCGGTTTGATTCACGGTTACCCGAAGTTATAAAAAATATCATTTACAATATAAAAATGGCACCAGAGCATAAACAGTTAGAACAATTATACAACAAATAAAAAAAAAATCAAAGGGGAACAAATTAGAATAAGTTTAATTGTTTAATAACATGCATTATTCGGTTAATGTCGACTCTTTCACGACTTCGTATGGCCAAATTAATCACCCACCGACAACAAAATGTAAAAGACTTTTACTCGTTTAACTTTAGGTTAAAAAATAAATGAAAAATATATAAATTAAATATTATATATACATCATATTCGGTTCGGTCATGTACCCACGGGTACCTAAACACTACAAGAAAAATGTTAGTTAGTGACCAAAATATTAGTGAGGACTTATTTTTTGGTCACTAACTACAACGTTAGTGACAATAACAAAGGTCGTCACTAAATTTTGGACGCTAATATGAATATAGTGACAAAAACTTAAATTTGGTCACTAGAGTGGTCACTAATTCTCATGGCTAAAATAAAATTATTCATATCAATCTAATTTAATGACTAAATTTATGACAATTAGTGACCAAAAATGGTGGTCATTGAAATAAATGTATTAGTGACTAAAAATAGTTGTCACTAAATAATATTTAGTAGTTATTGTTGAAAGTGTTACTGACCACAAAAGGTAGTCACTAAATGATATTTATTAATCAGATTGTTGAAAGAGTTAGTGACCAAAAACTGTGGTCACTAAATTGAATGTGTTAGTGACAAAAAAATAGTGGTCACTAATTTGAAAGTGTTAGTAACAAAAAAATAGTGGTCACTAAAATGAAAGTGGTAGTGACCAAAAATAGTGGTGACTACTTTCAAATAGTTAGTGACTAAAAATAGTTGTCACTAAGTAATATTTAGTAATTGATTAAAAATGGTGGTCATTAAAATTAAATTGTTAGTGACTAAAAATAGTGATCACTAAAATTAAAGAGTTAGTGACTAAAGATAGTTGTCACTAAATAATATTTAGTAGTTCTTATTGAAAGTGTTAGTGACCAAAAAAATGGTGGTCACTAAATAATATTCATTAATCATATATTGTAAGAGTTAATGACCAAAAAATGATAGTCACCAAATGAAATGTGTTAGTGACCAAAAATAGTGGTTACTACTTTGAAACCCCAAATTACCATTACTTCTCTTCTTCTTGTTTTCATTGATAATTACTTCATCTAAAATCCCCAAATTACCCCCACCTCTTGAATTAATCCTGAAGCTCCAATTGAACCTGTGATCCTAGAACAAGTAATCAATCAGTGAAAACAATCAGATAGTCATCCATATATTCATCAATGATAATCAACAAGTACACAAGATAGAATTCTAGAGAGAAAGTGCAAATGTGTGTACTAGTGTGTGTAAGAATGGATGACCTAATGTCAATCTAAGAGAAAATTACATTATATAGTTTGTAACTTGACAATTACACATTAGGTCTCTCTACTTGGTACAACTAGATAATTAAGGCACTAACAATCTCCCCCTTTGTACCAATGTAGAGGCAAAGACATTAAGCATCCACCGAAAACACATGCTTCTTTCGAATCCCAAAAATGATCTTGAACCTCCTCAACGCATTCCGGTACTCCTTCCGATAGGTAATGGCATCCAGGACTTGCTTGATCAGATCCTTCTCCTTGTCTTTAAGCTTCACCTCACCGCTTGCATCCAATCGAAGTTTGCTCTCAAGGTTGATCTAAATTATCTTGAAAGTTCCATCGCTGATCTTGTTGGCTTCACATACTCTCATAAATCTTTTCTTTGAGTCTTGATTACAGTAAACAACCCCAAGCTCAGGTTTCTTCAGAACAGTATACGCGGGAATACCTTGGATGTCTGACAAACGCCTGTTTGGTGCTCTGAGGTTTACTCTGGTTTGGTGTGATTCCAATGCCATTTGGAAATCCGTAAGGTAAGAAAATTTTAGGATATTCCGCATAAACCTCTTCATACTTTGATAAGCGGCAGACCATTCTACTTTCTTTTCAGGAGCCCGTGCCAGAATGTCATACAAACTTATGAGGTCGTCAAGCTTTAGGCTCTTGAAGTCTGCTTCTGAGAAGACGTGTTCGAAGCCATCAGATCTTCTAACAGTGAACTCTGGGTACCAGACATTGAGAAGCTTGTTTGACTCAATCTTTAACACTTTCATAATGGCTTTATCAGATCTAACCACGTCTGTCTCTAGATCTTTGTTGCCCATAACGTGTATGTTAGGACACTGAAGTTGTCCTTTATAATAGAAAGTTTTGTAAAGCAATAGCTGTGTTAAAGGGCTTATGCTTAACTGTTGTAGCAAGTGATGAAGACTATAAATAGGTCTTTACTTGTAGTTTGTAAGTAGAGAATTCATTAATACAAGATGTAGATCTCTAATCACTTTGTGTTCTCTCTAGGTTAGATTTCTTTTTCAATAATGTTCTTCATCATCTTGTTACACAATACTTGGTGTTGGACAACCTAAGGGGGGGGGAAGGTTGTATTTAAAATATTTTACTTTCAAAAAATTCTTTTATAAATAAATACAGTACGGAAACAGTAAAAATAAATCAGAGTATACAAATAATAAAGAAGAGTGTAAATATAAACAAATACACAGAGATTATATAAATAAATATAAATGCAAAGCAGTTTATATAAATAAATATAATAAAGCACAGCGGAATAAATAAAGAGATAAAGGTAAGAGATACTTGACACGGAGATTTACTGATTTACCACCAACTGTGATAAACCAGCAGCCGAGACACTTCCCGACACGATCCAATAAATGTATTCTTTACGGTAGAAATACAAACCAAGTACAAAGGTAACGTAATTGATTCTCAAGCTTCTGCTATGAGATGTACAGGATCACACACCCGTTATTCAAATACTTACAAGAGGAGTATAACTCACAATGGGTAATCACTCTTGTATAATATCTCACACTTGGATATTTTATAAAAAAATGTTTTATAAAATATATATTATAAATAGATGAGAGAGCTTAGAGTTGCTGCTTGTTGTTACTGTTGTTGTGGTCTGAGGTCTTCCTTCTCTTCTCCAGCATGCATGTATATATATCAGGAAGCTCCAACGGCATTGTGCATCCGCGGTATACCGCCAAATGCATGCGGTATACCGCCGTCAGAAAAGTGCGCTGACACACCAAACGGCTACATGCAAAGTTGACAGGAATATGTACCCGCGGTATACCGGCTGGGACTCGCGGTATACCGCCGTCAGGAAAAACACTTTCAGCCAATAGGAATTGCACACGGACTGCCGCGGTATACCGGCTGGACACCCGCGGTATACCGGCAAAAGTGTACCCGCGGTATACCGGGTATTCTCCACGGTATACCGGCGTCAGAAAAGGACCTTCCAGAACTGCAACCAAATCTTGCTGAATCTTCTCAAAACCATATTAAAATTAATTGTTGGGTTTTTAGAAATATCCAAGTGGTATATTATTTTAGGGTGTTTATCATTATTAGTTATAAACAATAATGACGACGTAAACACTTCCGTCTTGAACCCTTCAGATTAAATCTTCGTGTTCTTCAACAACTGCACACTTGGATTAAATTGTTAGACAAACAATAATGCGGTGTGTTTGTAATCATCAAAATAAATATATATAAATATATAGAGATGTGGTACACTTGCACCAACAATCTCCCCCTTTTTGATGATGACAAACACAACCGCTAAGCATGAGCATATGCGGTTTCTCTCCCCCGTTTGTCGAAACAAAAAGGGTCAAGAAAGACGGTATGCTTCCCCTCGAGAGATGCTCCCCCTCAAAATATGCATATAAATGAGAGAGCATAATCTCATAGGTAAAAGATAAAAAGCTCCCCCTCAAATTAATAACGATATCAATTTGATTTTATAAAATTTGAGGGATAAAATAAAATGCAAAAAGCAATAGAGACAAAGATATACAAACCAATACGAAACACTTGCACCAAAACGGATCTTAAGGCTTCAATTTTCGGTTAATTTTATGTGAAAAAAAAAAATCACCACGTATTATGACCTCGTCAGGTAACCACGTATTATAACCTCGGCAGGTAACCACGTATTATAACCTCGGCAGGTAACCACGTATTATAACCTCGGCAGGTAACAACGTATTATATCCTCGCCAGGAAACACGTATTGTATCCTCGCCAGGAAACACGTATTGTATCCTCGCCAGGAAACACGTATTGTATCCTCGCCAGGAAACACCTACAAAAGGTAAAGAAAATTTTCGTGGTACCCTTTTCTTATGGGTCCTTTTAACAGTTAGTATAAAACATAAACTGCAAAAAAATATGTTGTCGACATAAAACAAACACGACAAACATACAAAGCCATATAAATGGTTTAAAACCATAAACGCATTCCACCCGGATTGTCAACATTAAACATTCCTTTCGGAATCCATTTTCTAACCATTCTAATTTTGCGATTGTATTTATCATACACATAAAATGAAGCATGCGGATTAACATTTTTCTTAGGATTCGCAAACTTATTATTATACATAAACGAATGTGATTTTCTCGACATATAATTCACATAATTCATTTTAGGAACATACGGAGGTTTTTGCGTTTTATTTTTAACAACAAATTTAGGTTTTTCAAAAACCTTTTTAATTGGCATACAATCACATTTTTCAATACACGTATTTGAACCAATGCCTTTACGACAATTTATACGATTTGATATATTAAGCATTTTAAGCACTTTATCATTGCTATTTTGAAATGCATTAGCTAACAGATTATCTTTTTCATATAAATCGCATTTAGCTTTTAAACATGCATTATCATTTTCAAGTATATCGCATTTTGCACAAGCAACACTTTCATTTTTATTTTCACTTAAGCATGCTATTTTATCATTTAAGACATCTAAATCATGAGCAGATTTTTGTTTACCGTCATCTATTTCCTTTTTATATACAGATACGGTTTCTTTTAAATTAGAAATTTCATCTTTATATTTATTTGCGAGAGCGGCCATAGCATGAAATGATTTATATAATTCGTCAAGATTATTTTCATCGTCACTATAATAATTATCACTATAATTACTATCACAATTATTTTTAGAATAATATGATGAAGATACCTCATTATCATGGTCGGCCATGAAACAAAAATTTTTGGTCTCATTTATGCTTGCGCTCAACGCGCCTCCAACCAAAGCTTTTGGTGTGTTGATTTGTTTTGCTCGATTCGGACACACACTTGCATAGTGATCCTTGTCACCACACACATAGCAAAAGCCTTTCTTTTTATTGGCTTTTTCATCGTCGCTAGATTCGTCATAATTGTCTTCACTTTTGTGGACGTTGCGACTTTGGTTTTTACCACCACGACGGTAGTCTTCATTTTCTTGAAACCTATCAATATTGGCAAACTTTTTGTTAGATAGGAGTTTAGAAAGTTTTCTTACCAACTTGACTAAATCGTCAAGATTTTCGGGTTCATCATCGGATGAACTTGCATCTTCCTCCTCTTCCTTTTCTTTTGAGGCAACGACCTTGAGAGCGATGGATTTCTTTTTTACTTGCTCCCGGACTTGATTTCTTTTTAGTGCGATTTCGTGCACTTTAAGATTGCCGATGAGATCATCGAGCTTCATAGTTGCGAGATCTCGGGAGTCTTCCAAGGATGTGATTTTTGCCATCCACTCCGAAGGAAGTGCTCGAAGAATTTTCCTTACATAGTCTTCGTTAGGATAAGTGCGACCTAATCCCTTCAAAGTAGTCATGATGAGGTTAAAACGTTTAAACATTGAGTCGATTGACTCATCTTTTGACATTTCAAATAATTCATAATCATGAACTAAAATGTTTATTTTAGAACTTTTAACTTGGGTATTTCCACGATGAGTGTCACTCAAGCTTTGCCAGATTTGATTAGCAGTTTTACAGGTATATACTCTTTCTATTTCATCGGAAGTTAAAGCAGCATATAATATATTTTTAGCTTCAAAATTTAAACAAAAATGAGATTCTTCAGTGGGAGTCCAATCTTTTATGGGTTTATCAACAATAAGATCATTTTCAACTTTGGTTGGTCTAAAATTCCCATTTTCTATAATATCCCAAATTTTTTGACTTTTGCCACGAACGTGACATTCAAATAGCTCGGCCCAAATGCCAAACTTTTCAGTATCTATAATAGGAGGTTTTGAAAACAAAACAGTTTGTTGAGCCATTATATAAAAGATATAACTTTTAAAAATTTAAACAGAAAATTTTTGAAAGCCCCGCTCTGATACCAAATGTTGGACAACCTAAGGGGGGGGAAGGTTGTATTTAAAATCTTTTACTTTCAAAAAATTCTTTTATAAATAAATACAGTACGGAAACAGTAAAAATAAATCAGAGTATACAAATAATAAAGAAGAGTGTAAATATAAACAAATACACAGAGATTATATAAATAAATATAAATGCAAAGCAGTTTATATAAACAAATATAATAAAGCACAGCGGAATAAATAAAGAGATAAAGGTAAGAGATACTTGACACGGAGATTTACTGATTTACCACCAACTGTGATAAACCAGCAGCCGAGACACTTCCCGACACGATCCAATAAATGTATTCTTTACGGTAGAAATACAAACCAAGTACAAAGGTAACGTAATTGATTCTCAAGCTTCTGCTATGAGATGTACAGGATCACACACCCGTTATTCAAATACTTACAAGAGGAGTATAACTCACAATGGGTAATCACTCTTGTATAATATCTCACACTTGGATATTTTATAAAAAAATGTTTTATAAAATATATATTATAAATAGATGAGAGAGCTTAGAGTTGCTGCTTGTTGTTACTGTTGTTGTGGTCTGAGGTCTTCCTTCTCTTCTCCAGCATGCATGTATATATATCAGGAAGCTCCAACGGCATTGTGCATCCGCGGTATACCGCCAAATGCATGCGGTATACCGCCGTCAGAAAAGTGCGCTGACACACCAAACGGCTACATGCAAAGTTGACAGGAATATGTACCCGCGGTATACCGGCTGGGACTCGCGGTATACCGCCGTCAGGAAAAACACTTTCAGCCAATAGGAATTGCACACGGACTGCCGCGGTATACCGGCTGGACACCCGCGGTATACCGGCAAAAGTGTACCCGCGGTATACCGGGTATTCTCCACGGTATACCGGCGTCAGAAAAGGACCTTCCAGAACTGCAACCAAATCTTGCTGAATCTTCTCAAAACCATATTAAAATTAATTGTTGGGTTTTTAGAAATATCCAAGTGGTATATTATTTTAGGGTGTTTATCATTATTAGTTATAAACAATAATGACGACGTAAACACTTCCGTCTTGAACCCTTCAGATTAAATCTTCGTGTTCTTCAACAACTGCACACTTGGATTAAATTGTTAGACAAACAATAATGCGGTGTGTTTGTAATCATCAAAATAAATATATATAAATATATAGAGATGTGGTACACTTGCACCAACACTTGGATTGTATGAAGATCATGGACCTAACAACACAATACTTGGATTGTATGAAGATCATGGACCTAACAGTGTAGAAATTCAATCTTTTGAAGTGATGGCCAATTCTCAACGCCGTATACCTTTTTTAAGTCGATCTTCTGGACGTCTTTAACAAACAAGTCTTTCCTGATGCTCTCTTGATAAGGAACCAAGATCCTTCCTCTTTCACCTGTATCCACATACCTTGGCTCAACGTCTATCACCTCCTGATAAATTGTCAGTTCAACTTCGAGGATCGGATCTTTGTTCTTGCCATCGGTATTTACCTAGACTACTGGAGCATTTGCTTGAACTACTGGAGCCTGAGAAGCGGAAGTACCTGCTGTTAGTACACAATGTATCCAAGATTTAGGGCTAATTGTAATTAGTCAACAAATGTCAAAGTCAAAATAGCTAGGTTTGGTCAAAGGATATATAAACCCCATTTGTAGGGTTTGTGAGTGTGAGGTCATTTGAGTATAGCCACCAAAAGTGTGTGTGTGTGGCCTCCAAGAGAAATTGTTCCTAATTCTCATCTTCTACATTTCTCAATCAAATACAAATGTTTTAATGGTTTAATCTTGTTACCTGATTATTCTCAATTGGTATCAGAGCCTAACAGAGTTGAATTTGTGCATCATTCAATCATTTTTATCAATTTTTTAGAAATTGAAAAGTTTTTTTGAGTTTTTGAGATTTTATTGAAAAATTACAAAAGATTTGGAAATTGTTAGTGTTTTGGATTGATTTCTGATCATTAATTTGTTTCAATTGTGTTTTTGAATCATTCTAAAACATTGAGAATTGTTTTAAGCATAAAAATATTGTGTTTAAATTTTTTGGAAATTGACAGTGGGTATTAATAGTGTTCATCGAAGGTTTAACAAGTTTGATGGCTGATACTTGTATTTGGATTGTGTTTTTGGTTATTTGAATCCACATATTTGTATTTCAGCACCCTTCAATGGATTTGTATTTCAGCAACATTATAATGGGTTTGGTAATTTGATGATCGACAGGTTCATCAAGTTTTAATCGAGTGTTCTTCATCATTTTTTTATTCGATCTTGGTGTTTAACCCTGATTTGATTCTTCTATGTTACAGATCATCTCGTTTGAACTTTTAGAGTTGTTTACAACTTTCAGATGTTAAGAACAGCAACAAAAGGATGGTTTTGAATCAGATCTGAGACGATAAACTATTTGTTCGAAGCTTTGATCGATTTGATTTATTTAGTGTTGTTTTATCTGATTCTATCCTACATTTCATCTCGTTTTTTATTTTCGATCATCCTGCAAGTTTCAGATTTGAAAAACTCAAAGAAATCAGTTGTTCAAGGTGGTTGCCGGAAAATCGGGATCTCGCCGGAAACTGGGTTTTCTTCGCCGGCAAGATCATCGGTGTCGCAACTCATTTGCGATAACCCCCATATCGCAACTTTATCATATCGCAAGTCGCAACCAAAGCTCGCCGGAATATCGCAACCATCGCCGGAAACTTCTTAATCTCGCCCGAAACGACTTATTTCGCCGGTTTTCATCTATGTCGCAACGTTCTCATATCGCAACTTTACCATATCGCAACAGTACTAACGGACTTTCGTTAGTACTCCGTTAAGTTACTGACATTTTCGGTCCTTTTTCCGTTAGTTTTGTTAGTTTTTGTTAGTTTTTGTTACATTTGAGGTCCTAGTTCTGTTAAGTCCGAGTTAGTCCGTTAGAGTCACTTTTACTAACTGTCCGTTAGATTTTTCCGTTAGTTTTCTTACATTTTTTGTCCTTCCATTAAGAGTCCGTTAAGTCCAGTTAAAGTTTTAGATTTTGACACTTTTGGTCCCTAGACTTAAGGTTTCAGAGTCTGTCAATTTTAGTCCCTGGACTTAAAGTTTCAGAGTTTGTCTTTTTTAGCCCGTGTAGTTTTAACTTTTAGATTTTTACAATTTTAGTCCCTAGACTTCTAAGTTTTAGATTTTTACATTTTTAGTCCTTGTTTTTCATTTTAGTTTCGTAAGTTGTCAGTTTTAGTCCTTATTCTTCATTATTTTTTATTTTTCGTCGATTTTATCAGTTTTAGCCTGCAATTATCCGTAACTGATATATCTTTCTCATATTTTGCAGGTTTGACGATTAAAAGTCTAGTTTTCCGCATTAATTTTTCGGAATTAATCTTTGGAAGACAAATTTACAATTTGTTTTTCAAATATTATTCTCGAAAATTTTTCTGACTTTAATCGTGTTTTCTTTGATCGTACAAGCGCACAAATTCTACTTCTCACGAAGTATCTGTTAAAGATCCGACATTTTAAATTTACAGGTAACAATGTCTCTAAATGAAGAAGATGAGGTAGATCTCTGCACTATTAATCATTATGGTAATCAGTTTAAAGTTTTTCAATTAAAACTTGATGAACAAAGTGAGAAACTCAATAAGACACATAAAACAATTGAACTTCAAAGACAGACAATCATTGACCATAACATGCTAAAAGATGATTTGAAAAATGAACGAGTTGAGATCGAACAATCTCGAACTTCTTTCCGAAGAAGAATGGATGAAATGGGAGAAAAAGTAAGAATTGCTGAAACTAGGAAGAATGAGCTTGAACAAATGTTGCGATCTTATAAAGATATAAACAACGAATTGTCCGAAAAAGTAAGTGATCTAGAAGCGAAACTGTATAAACTTGGTCAATCTGAAAAAAACCATTTTTCTAAACACGCCAAAGAATTTCAGATACTACAACTCTAAATGGGGTGTGGGATATGACAATCCTCATTATTTGGAGAATGCTTTGAAAAAGGCACCTTGTTTATACAAGTTTCAATGGCTTAAGTATCTAAAAGATTCAAAATTCAGAATCAACTAGCTTAATGAGGAGGAACAAGGAGTTGAGGAAGAAATTAAAAGAAAGACAACTGTAACCATGCAGCTTCCTTATATTTATAATTCGACAAATAGGAAGGCATTGCTAGATAAGAAAACCTTGCCTAATGACTATTTTGAAAGCTATGTTGTTCAGCCACCAAAGGGAACTGTATCAAAACCCGTTTCTGAAGGAAAAATATATTATCCTCCCTTGGTGCTCGAACAGAAGCTTGTCGATCTTGAATTGAATATTAAAAGCAAAATTGAAGAAGTCAGAAATGACGATCAACTCGCTTTTGATATTGAAAAGGAAGTGATGCTAACTGTTCTGATAAATAGCATGAGAGATAAGTCTGAAAAGGTTGTTTCTGAATCGTCAACAAAAAGCTTTGAAGAAAAGAAATCTCTCGAACTTAGATGCTTAAAACTTTCACAACAAGTTTCTGATTTTAAAAAGGTTTTATTTTTAGAAAAGGAAAATCTTGAGAAAAAGATGTTTGAGTTTGACATTGAAAGAAAAGTTTTTGAATCAAAAAGTGTTGAGCTTTCAATGAAAATATCTAATTTGGAAAAAGAATTAGACGTAGAAAGAAAAGAACTTGAAAAGAAGAAAGTTAAAGATTTTCAAACAAAGAGTGTGAAAGATGTTTATGCGCATGAAAGATAGATTTTTCAGAATGAGATAAAGAAGCTCACAAAGAATTTATCTGGTTTATCTGCTGAAATTATGCAGGAGAAGAAGGTCTGAAAGTACATGATCTAATCTTACAATCAATATAGAAAGCAGTAATTGAGAAGTTGTATGATCAAGCCTAATTGTATTCAATGATGAACAAAATTACAGATCTAAGAGAGAGAATCTCAAAGATTACAAAGAATGAATACAAAGATATACTGAAAAACAATCAGTTAGCAACGTAGTGCTAACCACTCTATTTATACTGCAACGGACATGTTAAAGCTACAGTACAAATAAGAAAGACTAATGAGAACATAACACGTGTCCTAATTAGTTTACTAAATACTAAGTAAAGTATGTAGTCATAAGTTCTGAACAGGTTGTTCAGAACTTCTGAACATTCTTCTGATAACGCTTCTCAGAGCTTCTGACTCTTTCTCTCAAAACTCTGACTTCTCTTCTCAGATCTCTGACTTCTCTATTCAGAACATCTGAGTCTTATTATCAGATCTTCAACACTTGGTTTATTGACAAAACTTCAGATCTAACAATCTCCCCCTTTTTGTCAAATAAACTTGAATTTTGCATCATCCAGTTCTTTTAGAGCAGGAACAATTTTCTGAAGTAGCACATTTCTCAGATTAAGCCTCTTGTCAATTTTGACAATGATTTCTTGAATAATTTCAACTTGCTGATTGATTACTTCTTGAGTTATGTTTGCTTCCTTCACTTTCAGCATCTTTTTCTCCAAATTGTGCTTTATGATTCTTAAAGTTCCAGAACAGTATTTTGCAGTTTCCTTTGCTCTGAAGAAGATCTTTCCACTTTTGTTTTTCAAAAATACTCCCAAATCTGGATATTTATGAATACTTCCAGTCTTTAACACCTTTTTCTGCTCATGATCTGTATTGGGATTTGCCAGATAAACACATGGCTTTTGTAAGTACAGAGCTATTTGGAAATCTGTATAACAGTGCCACCTTAAGATATAGAACATGGCCTCAATCACCACACTTCTTGCCTTCCTTTCATTTCTGTCTTTGCTTGACTCTTTGAAGCATAGAAAGCTGTGTAATCTGTAGAAGTCAACCACTGATAGTTTCTCAAAATCTGCATCAGTAAAGTAATAAACCTTGCCATCTTCTCTCAGAACTTCAAAGGATAAGTACTCCATCTTTCTGAATTTCTTAACCTTCAATTCTCTGATTCCAGTGATTAGAAAATCTGAGTAAACAACTTGCTTTGTTTTGCCAAGACATCTTGATTTTTCAGCCAACCAGATCTGAGTCTCCTTAGGTCTATCATAATACACGTCCAAGAATTGTACTTCTTTTGGTTTGAAGAACTCAGGCAGATCAAATTCAAGAAAGTATCCATTTAGATCAATGGATATTTCATCTTCTTTGGGTTCAGACTGTTCAGCTTGATCAAAACTAGTTATCTGCACATTCTGAGGTGTTGTGTCCTGGACTTCTTCAACTTCATCTGACAGAATTTCATTCACTTCATACTCAGCAGGAAACACAAAATCACTATGTAACATCTTCTTGGGATTAACTTCAGATAGCAACCATTCACCACAACTTCTGATCTTTCTTCTGAGATTCAACCTTCTTTTCATAGAGTTTACACACCTTTTCTTTAAATTCTTTCTTTCAGTTTTAGCACTTACTTCCATTTCAATCAGTAACCAACTCAGAGTTGCATCACTATATTTTACTAGTTCTTTCAGTTTGAACATTTCAAGTCTCTCTTGAACTTTATATGCAAACCCTTCAGATTCCATTCCTTCATTTACAAATCCCTTCATACACACCTCAAATCCTGCAATATTTGTTGGACACCTCAGATTGCACTTCTCTTTTCTTCCATCAATGGCTAGTTGAAAATCATATAAGTACATGTTTCTGACATAGATACCCAAAAGTCTTATGCATTCAATTTCCATCAAGGCTTCTTCAGTACTAGAGAAAAACTTGACTAGAAAGATCTGATCATCAAGTGTTAGTCTGTGGAAATCAAAACTGGACATGAAAACCTTTGTATTCCTTTCTTTCAGCACTTCCATTCTTACAAATATCAAACCATTGAATTCTTCTTGTTGGAACATTAGAACTTTCTCAATTCTTTTCTGGATATGCAGTCTTGAGTCAGGAATTCTGAATCTGGTTGAGGCTTCTGTATAAATCATCTGAGCTCTTTCATCCATGAAACCATCAACATTGCTCTCTAAAAGCTCATATTCTCCTTCTGTGTGGTAGAGGTTTTCATACATTTCCTCAGGAAAAATGTCATCATGAAATTGTCTGGCCAAAGGTACATCACTTAATTCCAGGATAAAATCACAGATAGGTTCTTCTAAAATCTGTAAGTCAATCTTGGGAATCTCAATTGGTTTTCTGAATACATACTCAGAAGGCATAAAGTAATCTTCTAGTTTCTCATATTCTTCTTCTGTGTTCATCTCATCAGCATAGTTATATCTGAACTCATGCTTAAAATTCTGAGAATAATCAACAGTTCTATCTTCTTCTCCCAACAGATCAATAGGCCTTATCAATTTTAACCTTTGTTGAATTTTCTGAACATTAAGTGCTCTGACTACCTCACTTTGCATTCTTCTGATCAATTCTTCACTCAACCTCCTTTCTTCTGATTCAGAATTCATCACATTTTCTTTGTTATACACCAGAATATCTGTACATATGTTGACCACTTCACTTTCCACTGTCTTTTCTGATCTTAATACAGATTCCTCAATAGCTTCAGTTTCATCTGAGTTTCCTTCCATCTCCGTGTCTAAGTTCAATTCCTCTGTTTTATCTGAATCACCACCATCTGTACTTTCCAACTCTATTTCCTCTGTATCTGAGCTATCAATCTGAACTATCTGAATCATTTCCTTTAAATTTTCCTGTGTCTGATCTTCTGAACTTTTTGTACTGGCTAAGTGCATATCTGCTATCTCAAAATCTTCTATGCCAATGTCATCATTAGAACTTAACCTCTGTCTTTTCTCCCCCTTTTGATGATCATGAGGCTCATTATCATCAAACTTTCTCTTCAAGTTCTGATTAGAAGTACCTTCAGGTTCAGCTTCTGCAATAGGAACAGGATCAAGAGGCTTTGAAGTAGAAGCCAGTGATACACTCAGTGCTTTCAGTATAGATTCCTGCATACCTTGCATTTGTTTTAATATATCTTTTTGAAAACCAGACATTATATCCATGATCTCCTTTTTGTGAGAATCCAAGGATTTCTTTACATCATCTACTTTGGTTTCAACAGAAATCAACTTTTTCTCCAACACAACTTTCAAATCTGACACCTCATCATTCAAATCCTCCACCTTCTTCTCCAAATTTTCTACTTTTTTCCCCATCTCCTTGTTTTGTTTCTGAATCTTTTCAAATTCAGAAGTTTCTAACAGTGAACCTGAACCAACAGATGGTCCAGTTTTCATGTGCCCAGAGGGCTCATGGCCTGTAGATAACACAAAGTCATCTTGTACAACAGATGCACGTTTGAATGAGGCTTTTGTAATGTTCACCTCACCAGGACTTCCATCCAATCCTCGACACCCAACATTAGGTATGTCTATGAATGTTGTTTCAGGAATACGAAATTCCTGATTTGTGCAAGTGTCAGAAGGAATTTCAGGCTCAATATGAATAGGACTGTGATATTCAGACTCAATGTGTTGAAAAATAGGTTGGGATTTATCACCTCCCTCCAAATGAGTTTGGGATGGTTCCCCAGATTTGTGTGAAACAGTAGCATGTTGAAATGCTTCTGAGTGGGTATGGATGGGTTGTTCAAGATCCACCACTAGGTCCATGGTGTTTGTTTCAATATTGGACACCAAGAGATGTGAACCAATAGCATTTGTGGTTACCTGGCCAAGATTAGCTGGTTCAGAGGCATCTCTTTCTGTTTGAACCTCTGTTGATAATCTCTCATCCTCACCACTCTCATTCTGTTTTTCCTCACCAAGTCTAACCAAGCTCTCAGAATTTTCCCCTTCAAGTCTCTCAGAATGTTCACCCATCTGAACATCCCCCCCCCTCTCTAATTCGACTAGACCCCTCACCTCTCTTCTCAGGTTGGTCCTCTTGGGTAGGGATTTGAGGTAATTCAATTCCCATAGAGGTGCAATAAGCTTTTAAAATCTCACTCTCCCTTGGAATATAATTCCTAAGTGATTTTGGCAACAGTTTATGATTGGGATAGTTTTCAAGTCTTGTTACTGAGGTCATTTTACCCAAATAAAATGTGGGACCATGCTCTTCATTTTTTCTTCTTGAGATTGTTCTGTTTTCCTGCATGGCATACCAAATAACAATTTGCCAGTACCTTATATAAGGAATGTATGTCAGTGAAGCATCCTTTGTTTTCCTCTGAATTGCTTTCTGATTCTTCTCAAATGTATTCTTCATGTCTTCCCAAAGTATTAAAGTATAGTCATAATGCCTATTCTTCACTAAGCCCTGAAAGATCTGAAGAATTTGTTTAGAACCTTGATCAGCCGAACTATTCTTCCCTGACAAACATTTATTTACCACATGAAAGAAGCAAGCCCAAATAGGTGGTAATTTGTTTCTTCTGAACAAACTGAGAGTCCTCAATCCTTCATTGTATCCCAATTTCATAAATTCAGCTATTAATTCCTCTGTTAGGGGTGAGTCTTCAAAATCTGTCCTTCTTTGTACATCATCTTTCTCTGGTAGATTCAGCATTTCTCTTAGTGCAGAGATAGATAAGGCAAATGTCACTCCTCCAATTTTAGACACAAACTTATTATCTTCTAACCTAAGATGTTTCCACCATTGTTGTATGTACTGAACAGGAACATTTTTGCTTCTTGTAAACCATTTTCTATAAGGATGATGTTTGAATAACTCCATGATAATTCTGTGTTCAGGTTTAAATCGACTTTCCTCAAATAAGATAACACAGTTATTTTCAGATAATTTCAGCCATTCACTCTTAGGAACAGCCCTTTCCACGAAAATAGGTCTATCTGACATAATCGACCCTGCAGCACTCTGTTCATGTTCAATATTAATGTTTACCTCATCTGCATTTCCTTCTGATTCATTCATTTGTTCATCTTCTTCAACATTTCTTTTTGCCTCTTCCTCTACAGCTCTATTCTGTACTTCATCATTATCCGAATCAGATGAATCCATTATCGATTTTGTAGAAGGTAGCGAAATTGGACCACTCCTTCGTATTCCAGACAGGATTTAAGAAGAAAACAAACTCAAAGAACTCTGGATTTGATTCGTATCTCACTTTTCGCTCTGGAATTTGAAAAAATTTGAAATAGGGATTTTAAGACCTATTTAAAATCCGCGAAGTTGAAAGGTTTAACGGAAAAGCGAAATCAATGTTATAACGGAGTCAACACATTTGAAATGCCACAGAGGATTTAAATGAAATGCGTGGCATAATCAAACAAATATGAAGCTGACACGTGTTAGTGGATAGAAATTTGACTCAAGTCAAAGATCTGAATAACACGCTCAGATGTTTTGACTTTCCTTTATCAGATATCGGATTGTTCTACTCAGAGTTCTGATTCCATAACTCAGAAGAATTTTGCCTTGTAACCAAAATGTCATTTAAAATCAACTTCTGACAAATATAAAACATCTTGATTATTCAGAAGAGGTTTGAACAGATAGAAACACTTTTTATCATCAAAATTCTGTTCATATTATGATGATTTTAAAAAAAATCATTTAAAATCTTATATCTGAATATGAAAACTTTGAATTCAGATATAGTTTGAACAACAAAAAAAATTTATCATTAAAAGCTTGTTCTTCTTAGAATGATCAGAGATAAGAAATGAAAACAAACCTTTTAAGCATCACAAAATAATTTCCAAACAAAAATTTGATGCTACCCCTTGACTTGAGCATGCATTTGACTATTTATGATACATAAAGATGAGATAAAAAGATAATAGAAGAAGCATAATCCTCACGAAGTATTTGTATTTCTCAAAAATAAATTTTTGAAAGTTAGATTGCTGAAGTATTGACTCAGAATCTGACCTCAAGACTCAGAAGTTCTGAACTCAAGACTCAGAAGTTCTGAACTCGAGACTCAGAAATTTTGATCTCAGTACTCAGAAGTTCTGAACTTAAGACTCAGAGTTCTGAGTACACTACTCAGACAATTTTACTTAGAAAAATTTAGCATTTTTAAGAAAGACAAATATTTTCAATTAGTCAGATTAAGCATTCCTATTTTACATATGAGAAAAGAGAACCTTTTGTGATCAAGAGGCTTTGTGAACAAGTCAGCCAATTGATACTTTGTATGCACAAAGTGCATCTCTATAGTTCCTTTTTCCACATAGTCCTTTATAAAATGATACCTCACATCTATATGCTTAGTCTTTGAATGTTGAACAGGGTTCTGAGTAATTGCAATTGCACTTTCTGAGTCACAATAGATGGGAATCTTGTTAAGCTGATATCCATAGTCCATGAGTTGTGTTCTCATCCACAATGTTTGAGAGCATGAAGCAGCAGCAGCAACATACTCTGCTTCAGCAGTTGAAGTGGACACACAATTCTGCTTCTTTGATGCCCAACTCACTATTTTATCTCCCAAAAAGTGACAAGCACCAGATGTACTCTTTCTGTCCAACCTACTTCCTGCATGATCAGCATCAGTGAAAGCAGTCAATTTGAAATCAATTTCTTTTGGATACCATAAACCTAGATCAGGTGTTCCTTTGAGATATCTTAAAATCCTTTTGACAGCCAACATATGTGATTCTTTTGGGTTAGATTGAAATCTAGCACAGAAACAGGTAGAAAACATGATATCTGGTCTACTTGCAGTCAGATAAAGTAATGATCCAATCATGCCTCTATAGAGTTTGATATCTGCTGAAACACCTTTGAGATCAGCATCTAACTTTATGTTAGTTGCCATGGGTGTTCTCATAGAAGCACAATCAGACATTTTGAACTTTTTCAGAATGTCTCTGACATATTTTCCTTGATTTATAAAAATACCTTTTGGTAATTGTTTGACTTGAAGACCAAGGAAAAAATTCAACTCACCCATCATGCTCATTTCAAATTCAGATGACATGATTTTTGAAAAATTATCACATAATTCTGGACTGGTAGAACCAAATATTATGTCATCAACATAAATCTGAATCAGAATTAAATCATCACCCTGTTTCTTTAAAAACAAAGTTGTGTCAATCTTACCTTTCTTGAACCCTGAACCTAACAAGTGTTTAGTAAGAGTGTCATACCAGGCTCGTGGTGCTTGTTTTAGACCATATAAAGCTTTGTCTAAAATATAAACATGATCAGGGAATTCTGGATCAACAAAACCTTCAGGTTGATGAACATACACCTCTTCATTAAGTTTGCCATTTAGAAAGGCTGATTTGACATCCATCTGATACACCTTGAAGTTTTTGTGTGCAGCATAGGCCAAAAATATTCTGATTGCCTCTATTCTTGCCACTGGTGCAAATGTCTCATCATAATCAATTCCCTCTTGTTGACAGTATCCCTTAGCAACCAATCTTGCCTTGTTTCTGATGACAACACCTGACTCATCCTTTTTGTTTCTGAACACCCATTTAGTTCCAATAATAGATTTACCTTCAGGCTTTGGAATGAGTCTCCAAACTTTATTTCTTTCAAATTGAAGCAATTCCTCTTGCATTGCTGAAATCCAGTCTGGATCCTCTAGGGCTTCATTAGCTTTCTTTGGTTCAATCACACTTAAGAAACCAGCAAACATTGCTTCATTTGTTGTAGCTGATCTGGTCTTTACTCCTACTGATGGATCACCTATTACTTGATGAATAGGATGATTTTTAGTCCATTTATTTGCACTAGGGAGTACATCAATCTCTGAATAATTGTTGTTTGCATCATTCTCATCAATGATTGCTTGTAATTCTGAACTGTCCCCTTGTTCTGATATATGTGTAGGAGTTCCATGTGTGTTTGTATTCTGAGTAATGAAGTCAGACTTCTGAGTAACTTGACCAGAGTTCTGACTACAAGGTTCAGAATTCTGACTACAAGGTTCAGAATTCTGATTACAAGGTTCAGAATTCTGAATACATGGTTCAGAATTCTCACTACTTGTATTTATCAGATTTGGACATTCCTCAGATGGACCTTTATCAGAAATTACAGTTGATTGAACTATTTCTGGAGTCTTATTTTTCATCTCTTTGACCATCTTTGGGTTTTCATATTCTGCATAAGAATCAGACATTAGTTCAATAAAAGCATCCTTAAACAGTAAATTGAGTTCTGAACAAATAGGATTAGAATTTGTATCAGAGGTCATTTTTGTCTTGTTCTGCATGAGTTCTGAACTGTCTTGTTCAGAAGTCCTTATTCTGGCTTCATCAAAAGTTACATTTATGCTCTCCATCATCCTCTTGGTTCTTCTATTGTAGATTCTGAATGCTTTGGAAGTTAAAGAATAACCCACAAAGTATCCTTCATATGCCTTTTTATCGAATTTGGCAAGATTTTCTCTGTCTCTAAGAACATAGCACCTGCAACCAAAAACATGAAAGAATTTGATTAATGGTTTTCTTTTATTTATCAGTTCATAAGCAGTCTTATTTAATCTCTTATTGATTAAAGTTCTATTCTGTGTAAAACAAGCAGTTGCAATTGCTTCAGCCCATAGGAAGGTAGAAAGATTTGCATAAGCCAGCATTGTTCTCGCAGCTTCAACTAGAGTTCTGTTTTTCCTTTCAACAACACCATTTTGTTGAGGAGTTCTGACAGCAGAAAAATTGTGAGAAATCCCAGAACTTTCTAAAAAATTCTGAAGAGTCTCATTTCTGAACTCTCTTCCATTATCACTTCTGATTTTCTGAACTGGAAGTTGTAAGAGAACTTGAATCCTTTTGATAAATTTTATCAATGTAGTAGCAGCTTCTGACTTAGCTCTTAGGAACTCAACCCATGTGTATCTGGAGAATTCATCAACAATTACAAGCATATATTTCTTTCCTCCCATAGATTGAACTGAAATTGGACCACAAAGATCAGTATGAATCATTTCTAATGGTGCTTTGCAAGATGAGTCCATTTTTAATTTGTGAGAACTCTTTTTCATCTTGCCCATTTCACAAGCTGAGCATAATGATTCTTTTTCAAATTTAAGCTTTGGTAAACCTTTAACCAGATGTTTTGCAACAAGATTATTAAGATCTTTGAAATTTAGATGAGAACATCTTCTGTGCCAAAGCCATCATTCATTTGCAGTTGAATTTGATAAAAGACAAACTGTATTTAATGTTTTCAATTTTGAAAAATTAACTACAAATAAGTCCATATGTCTTTTGGCCCAGAAGACTTTAACATCATTTTCAGTTAAAATCATGCAACTTGTTATTTGAAACTTGATTTGACAAAGACTGTCTAAAAACTGACTTATGCTGAAAAGATTATGCTGTAATCCTTCAACATAGAAAACCTTTTGGATAGTCAGATCCCCTTTAGTTAAATCCCCATAACCTTTGACTTGTCCTTTGCTATTATTTCCAAAGTTTACTTCTCCTCCAGCCTTTTCTGTGAAGTTTGATAGAAAAGACTTCTGACCTGTCATGTGTCTTGAAGCTCCTGAATCTAAAAACCACACATGACAGCCCTGCAAAAGGATCAGTTAGTTTTAGGTACCCATTTTGGAATGGGTCCATCTTTGTTAGCTTTGTCATTGGATTTAACATTAGTACCTTTTACTTTCCACTCAAAATCTTTCTTCAAACACCACTTTCCTTGAACTTTTATGAAGTCAGAACATTTTCTGCTTACAAACTTGTTTAATTTCTTTTTGAAAGTTGTAACTCTTGATTTTGCAACATTTTCAACTTTCTTTTCTTTTATCTTTTCTTTCTTCTGAGTCTGAGGAACAGAAACTTTCTTCTTTTCTGTATTCTGAGGAACAGAAACATTCTTCTTTTCTGTTTTCTGAATATCTTTTCTTATGAAAGAAACAGATGTTATTGTGATTGGACATTTCTGAGAATATTGAAAAGAATTACTTTTACATTGAACACAACTAAGATTTTTCTTTGCAAGTAACAACAGATCTGTACCATAAGCTTTTTCATTTTTATTGCTGTTTTTCAAAGTATAAGTACATTTATCACAATAAATGTGTGCTTTTGGTACAGTTGCAGGAACCTCTTCATTCATCTCATAAATTCTTTTCACACCATCTTTCCTTTTGCTTTCTTCTTTTTCTGAAAAATTCAAACTCCTTTTTGTTAGAAGAATTAGATGATTCACCTTTTTCATATGTACTTGATTCATTAAAGAATTTATCATTTTCTTTTAGAGCATTAATTTTAAAAAGATCATACTCAGTCTTCAGTTTTTCAAGCTCTGTTATTATCTGAATAAAAATATTCTTTTCTTTCAAAGCTTCTTCAAGTTTAATATCCACCTCACAGTAATCATTTTCAAGTTCATCATAAGCTTTCCTTAAGTCCTCAAGTTCTTGACTTACAAGATTAAACCTCTTTTCAAGTTCTAAAAATTCATCTGACTTTGTTTCAGAAAATCCAGTTGAATCAGACTTCTGACTACCTGAGTCAGAGTTCTGATTTACAGACTCAGATGTCTGATCTTTAGACTCAGAGTTCTGACTACAAAGTTCAGAATTCTGACTAGAAGTTTCAGACTTCTGATTAACTGTTTCAGAATTTTTACTTGTGTCAAATATGTTCTCAATGTCATGATATGAAAAACTTGGTTGTTTATTTTTGTAGCTGACATTTAAAGAATCATACTTGAATTTAGTATCATTGTATTTTGGCTTCTCATCTGTTGGTTTAGAAACTTCTTTCTTAACCTTTTCTTCTGAAACAACTGACTTTTCTGTTTTAGACTCAGAAATTTTCTCATCTGACTTTTTAGAGTTTGGTCTTTGCAAATTGTCAGAACTTGTTATAGAACTAGCAGGTCTTATGAAAACTTCAACAATTTCTGGGATTTTTGGCTTAGGAGCTTGAAGTTTTTCATACAAGTTGATTGGAGCTCTTTTTAAAATGACATTTTCTTCCAATCCCAATCCCTTCTTTGGGTTGTAAAATCTTGTATCTTTAACATTGCTTAATAAAAGATTTAATGTTTGCTGAGTCTGACCCCTTTTCAAATTTAGATCTTCCAATTCTTTGATTTTGGTGTATAAATTCTTTCTTTCCTCAAATAACATATCAAATTTTATTTGTAAATCACCTTTTTCATCCTTTATTTTTGAAAACTCAACTTTTAGTTCAGAGATCTTTTTCAATAATTCAGAATTTTCATTTTTAACTTTCTGTTTCTCAGCCTCAGATTCTTCATATTGTTCTTTTATTACTTCTTTTTCAATTCTGAATTTGTTAACCAAATTTCTTTCTCCTTTTATCTGTTTTCTTAGATTAGCAAATTCAGTTTTCATTTCACCAATCTGTGTCATTAACTCTATTTCAAGTGAAGAATGTTCCTCAGCAGATGACTCAGAATCAGCATCTTCAAAATCAGAGTCATCCTCATTCCTCATCTTTGCCATATAGCTTTGCATCTGTGGAAAGTTGATATGATCATCTTCATCAGAAGTGTAGTACAACCAATTCTCCTGTTCAGCCAATAGAGCAATTTTATCATCTCTCTTCTTTGCAAGCTGAGCCTTCTTGGTGTAGTACTCATAGTCTTTCACAATTTTAACTTTACAATCCTTAGCATAGTGGCCAGATTTTCCACACTTGAAACACAGATTCTTTTCTTTTCTCTCTTCCTTCTCTTCTTTGTTTTCTTCACTTCTCTCTACTCTCTTTTCAAACTTATTTTCTTCTCTGTCTTCTTTCTTCTTATAATCTGAACTCCCAACTCTCTTATAATTTCCTTGAAATCTACCCTTCCCATACCTCTTGTTGAAAGTATTTGTCAGCAAAGCTAGCTTCTCAGCCATTATCTTGATATCTTCATCATCTTCTGATCCTTCTTCCTTGTCAGATTCCTCCAGATTAGGTATCTCTGATAGATATGCAGTCTTTTTGGGTGCTTTGATTGCTTTGGACTTTGATAAGAATGCTAACTGATCAGCAACATTTTTCTTCTCTTCCACAACTAACTTGACAGAGTCTTCATGTTGATTTAGAACACAGAACAGATCATTTAAATCTTCTTCACACATATCCTTGTTCATTTGCAGACTTATGGCAAATGATGACCATTCTGAATTTAGACTGTTCAGAAATTTGTAATTTATTTCTGACTTCGTTTTCTTCAGTCCATTTCTTCTCAAATCGTTTAGAATAGTACAAAATTTACTGTATGTCTGTGTCAAACTTTCTGACTCTTTTGCTTTGAACCTTTCATAGGCATTTATGCTTTGATTTAACTTTGCCTGAATAGATCTCACAGTTCCTAACATCTGCCTTTCCAATTCGTCCCACATTTCTTTAGCTGATGATCCACTGTCAATCCTGTTAAGAACCTCATTTAGGACAGCCAAAGTCATCAAAGTAATTGCTCTTTTGTCGATAGCATGCCTATTCTTCTGTTCAGCTGTGTATTGGGAATAATTCTTCTTCACCCTGGTTGCTGGAATTTCTGGAGTTGTCTCTGTAGCAGGGGTTGCGGCAACATCGATATACACTTCAATTGGACCTTCTCGAATAGAGATCATAAGATTTTCATCAATGTTGTCTAGGAATTGGATCATACGAATTTTCCATTGCTGATACTCTTCTGGTATACGAACAGGCGGTTTGGTTTCAGATCCCATGGCTAGATATTCTTTAGAATACATGATTGTAAGAAAATTCAACAGAAAGACAAATTCGAGTTTCTTGATCGAAATGTAACAGGTAATTCAAGAATTCAAGAACTAGCCCTAGCAGCGGAATCGATTTTTGAATGAGTCAAGAAATCTTCAAGAAATTGATCAATCGATCTTCGCAATCACAATCTTGAATGAATTTGTTTGTTGATTGTATCTGATACCAATTGAAAGTACAGGATCTAATCTTACAATCAATATAGAAAGCAGTAATTGAGAAGTTGTATGATCAAGCCCAATTGTATTCAATGATGAACAGAAATACAGATCTAAGAGAGAGAATCTCAAAGATTACAAAGAATGAATACAAAGATATACTGAAAAACAATCAGTTAGCAACGTAGTGCTAACCACTCTATTTATACTGCAACGGACATGTTAAAGCTACAGTACAAATAAGAAAGACTAATGAGAACATAACACGTGTCCTAATTAGTTTACTAAATACTAAGTAAAGTATGTAGTCATAAGTTCTGAACAGGTTGTTCAGAAATTCTGAACATTCTTCTGATAACGCTTCTCAGAGCTTCTGACTCTTTCTCTCAGAACTCTGACTTCTCTTCTCAGATCTCTGACTCCTCTATTCAGAACATCTGAGTCTTCTTATCAGATCTTCAACACTTGGTTTATTGACAAAACTTCAGATCTAACAAGGTCAAATCTGGGATTCAAAGAAAATTTGATTTGTTATCCAAAGAGAGAAACGTTTTGTCCAACAAAGTTAAAGAACTTGAAGACATTATCTTTAAAGTTGAGGTTTCAAAACAAGCAAGTCCTGACACGATTGTTCAGACTACACTTGTTGGCTTAACTGGTTCTGAATGTTCATTTAAAACGGCTTCAAGTTCAATCAATACTGAGGTTTCTTCAAAGGGATTTGATGAATCAAGGGTCTTTCAAAAGATCAGATTCGTCCTTCCAATCTCTTCCATAATCTTTCTGCTGATAAGTCTGATGCTTCTACTTCAAGGCCTACAGAAAATCCTGTTTTCAAAAGAGTCTAGATGGTTTGGAGAGTAAAAGGTTCAACTCCTGAAAAAGATGCCCCAAAATCATTTGTTCCTCCACCCACCGTGAACAAGAAGAACAACGCTCCAAAAGGTAAGTCTTTTGTTAAACCTAATCTTGTTTATTCTGCAAATCATTTGATTAGGTTATCACAAAAGCAAATATGTTGTTCTTATTGTGGAACTCATGATTTTGTTAAGAAAGAAGATGTTCAGTACTGGTATGGTACTTACAATATTTCTTCAAATCGAACTGCACATAACAAGCCAGGACCCAATTGGCAATGGGTACCAAAATCAACTTAATCTGTTTTGCAGGTTTATCATGTGCGGTGCTGAATGCCTAATTACTACCAAACACATGACTGGGAAACAGAAGAGAATTGTGCAGATTTGAAGAAGAATACCTGTGCTGAAACCATCTGCATAATTTCAGGGGGAGAGATTCTAAACTTTTGATTGTTTGTGCTTATTGATATATCTTTCTACATGTTTATGGTTTCTGAATACTTCAGTTCAGAACCCGCTTTTCAAAGAAATAATGGCTTCTGAATAATTTAGTTCAGAACCCGTACTTCAAAGAATAATTGACTTCTGATCATATCAGATCAGGACTCGTTCTTAATCTCTAATAATAATAATAATAAAAAATTACTTTGACTGTTACATGTGCTAACGTTGTCAAATTAAGATCTTTGCAGATTTTGAGAGGGAGCTCATCCAATTTTAAATCAGTCGATCATAATTTGAGGGGGAGCTGATACATTTAATTGTAAGTATATTTTGAACTTAAGCTGAGATTGTTTGAAAGAAGAACGACTTTCAAGCATGAAAAAAAAAATTGTTTTCTTAAATGTTCAAACCACTTCTCTAATTCAAACAGATTTTATAATTTTACAAGTGTGATTTTAAATGTTTTTCATGATTATCTCAGATTACATCATTATTTCTGACCGTTTGTTTCCAAAGATTAATACTTGTGTATTATCTTGTCTATACTTTCAAGTATTCATACACACCGGTTCGATTTCTTTTTGACTTTGTTATTACCACGTCTCAAAATGAAACAATTTTCGATGGTAATACTCCCGTTTGATTTTCCAATATTGTTGAGCATCATATTCATTTCAGCGTAAGAGCATAACTGTTTCATTCAACGATTGTTTATATTTGTTCATATAAACAACATCCAATTCTTTGATACCCTAAGCGTTCATGATTATATTTCATGTTTGATCTGATTGATACATTGTCAGATTCACAAACAAGTCTTTCAAATTCATTTCATTCATTCAATATTCTTGTTGTGTGAAATCTTCAAAGTTCAAATGCTCAAATATTTCATGATCTTACTAAGGAGCATACATTCTGATGACAATGTAATTCAAAAAGCTGAGATTTATAATTGTTCAAGATAAACTGTTGAGCAACATCATTTTAGGACAACATTTCATGGGAATCAGTGTGAGAGCTTAAAATAACTTCTATGGATCCACGTTAACCAGTGTTTCCTACCCAAGAAGTTATCCTTGAGTGATTGAGGGGTGAGGGGTCGAAATCAAAGAGTGGGGGAGATAACTCATCCGGTTGAGTAATCTCATTGTGTTGAGGTAAAATGAAAATGAGAGTTTGGTTAGAAGTGAGCGAATGAAAAAAAGAGGGTGTGTGAACAGAGTTAAAAGAATACGAGAACTCGGCACCAGCCACTTTCTGAGCCGGGCAGCCACATTACTGATTGGCTCACATTCTTTGGTGACCATCATTGAAACAGACAACTAGCCCATGCCAACTCTTGCATTAAACCCCACCAGCTACTCATTTCTTTCTCAACAAAGAAATGTTTCAATTTCCTTGGGGACGCAGCGTATAATCTATTTAATCTTCACTCGGAAGGCTTGGTTATTGAAAAAGAAGGAAGTTTGCCCCACCTTCGCACTTCAATCATGCACATTGAGTCCGTGGAAAACTTGTTGCTGTCTCAACAGTTTACACAATTTGAGCCTAACTATTATCAAGCATAAGTTGCTTCAATCATTTCTACACTTGCACGTACACACAAGAAATATGTTTTCTTGTCATAACGTTCATAGAAATTCCTTCGTGTTTTTCGATTATTGAATGGAAGCCCTGGAGGAGTGAACATCAAAATGCTCCTTTCCAAAGTACATCCGTCGTACTAAGTGGCTTTGTGCAACTTACAGGCATTTTAACTGATTCATCCGTTGTTTCAGGGTTACCACTTTATATTATCTGAATTTGAAAAGATTCGGATAAACATTTTTGGAATTGATGGTTATACAGATCAAAAGGAGGAGATTGTTTCTGGTATTCAAAGACTGCTGAAATTGAACCAGAATTTTGATGATCATGATGCTCACAATCATCAAAAAGGGGGAGAAATATCAAACAGAAGAAAAGAGGGAGATAATCAAATATTTCAATTTCCGAAAATCAAAGTTGATATTTGCCAAAGTCGAAGAAGTTCAAGATCAAGTATTTCCAAGAATGTCTTAAAGCTCAAAGCCCGTTGAAACCTCAAGTCCAGTTCATAATTCGAAGACTGAAGAAATTTTCCAATAGTCAAAGCTGCAAAGATCGAAGATTCGAAGTTATAAAGAGTTTGGTTTGAAGACCTTGATCAACCTTACACGGATTTGAAGTTCGTGTTTCAAGACTTGTTGACTATTTGTTTCGGAAGAGCCTAATGAAGATTTAAAGCTACCAAACTGGATCTTGAAGATAAAAGCCTATCTGAAGATTCGTCAAAGATTTAAAGTGTTGAAGATCTGAAGATTAAAGAGCTGAAGACTATCGTCATAACTTTTCTAAATCTTAAATCCATAGGGGGAGATTGTTAGTACACAATGTATCCAAGATTTAGGGCTAATTGTAATTAGTCAACAAATGTCAAAGTCAAAATAGCTAGGTTTGGTCAAAGGGTATATAAACCCCATTTGTAGGGTTTGTGAGTGTGAGGTCATTTGAGTATAGCCACCAAAAGTGTGTGTGTGTGGCCTCCAAGAGAAATTGTTCCTAATTCTCATCTTCTACATTTCTCAATCAAATACAAAGGTTTTAATGGTTTAATCTTGTTACCTGATTATTCTCACCTGCACCCTGATCATTCGGTGGTTGCGGTTGAGTTGTATCATCTGGAGTATCATTATCGGAATCCGAAGCAATCGCAAGAGCCCCGGTGACATCAAATATGTCTTCTATCTCTTCTTTGATCTGTACCGTCATTGTCTCTGGCTCTTCCTTAGAGTCAATATAGATGTAATCAACGATCAAAGCATCCGCCATCCTTTCATCATCTGTTCTATTGTCAACAACCGGAGGCTTTTCAACCCCAGTTATGACATCAGCTAGAACTACAGTGTCATCAACCTGGACCTTATCAGTTCCTGGTCCACTTGCTCCTGCTGCCCTCTCATCTACTGCCTGATCTAATCCCCCAACGTTTTTAGTAGTAACAGCAGCACTCGATTCTCCAACCCACACACTTGTTGCGACAAAGTGTTATCGCACCATAAAGGTTGCGATAAAAAGTTATTGCAACAAGTAGGTTGCGATAAGGATGAACTTCAGATGGTTGCGATAAGTATGAGTATGAAGAACGTAGTAGGTTGCGATAAATAAGAGCACGAAGAACATGGTAGTTGCGATAACTTTGAACATTAGATATTTTCTAAGTATTTTTAAGTCCAGAAACTAACTTATGCGCACAAACAAGTTAAAGCCTATGCTATGAGTGTCGCAATACACACAGAATGCTAACCCTATCAAAGATATTAACTAACAAACACCTAAGCATGATTCAAAAGCGGAATATGAAAAATCCCTTAAGGGTTTCGACTAATAAACCCTAAAGTCGACTGGAGCATACGATTTAACGGATGAAAATGAGTAATGATGATGGAATGCGTACCTCGAAGTGAATCAGAAGTGAATGTATGCGATTGGAACACTAAAATCTTAGAAAATATCCAGAATCAAACTCAAATAGTTGAGAGAAAGTCGAGGGTTTTGAAATGAGATAAAGTTTCAAACCGTTCATATATATAATGGTTTTTTTTTGGGAAAGGGGACGGAATCCGAAAAAAATTTATTCAAAAAACAAAAAAGAAGTACAATTTACGAGGGGCATACCCCAAGTGTTACAAATTGGGCACTAAGAATATGCTTTGGGAAAAGCCAACAAACAAGAACCCTATACTCCATATACAATTGAAATAACCAAAAAGGACCCCTTACTAATAACCCAAAATAATACACACCCTTGGTTTTCACATATCCAGTCCAAACACTGCCAAAAATTAGACCAATCTTGCGGCCCAGTTGAGAATGTACATAAACAGCCCAATCATCCACCTTTAATGTCAATGAGTTAAAGCAACCCATCTTTTTTGTCCAAAATAAAATGATTCCATGTATTCCCGTAACATACAGCCCAACATTCTTAATACCTCCATACAACTTTTTGGCCCAAAGCTTTATTCCACTTTTGAAAGCATATCGCCTCCCAATCCATAAACTGTTGGTCCAAATTTCCCAATTAGCCCATTTGCTTCCATGGATCGTCTTTAAAACATTTAAGGCCCAACCATCATCTTTCCAACTGCTCCTCCTATTCATACTCCATATTCTTCGACTATTAACCCAATTCTGAACCCAGTTCCTACACGAAGACATGGCGATTGAAGATAAATTCACGAAGTGGCATACAAATCTGAAGATTGATAGGAATTTAACATAGAATCTTCCCATTTCTTCTTCCAAATCAGTGATAATCATCCAGTAAACCATGTGGTCCCAATCAAATATTGGATCTGCCACATAAACCCCAATCTCTCTGCCATTACTTCTATACCACCAAAAGACAGATGTACTCGGACCAATTTGGCCCATGGCCATTGGAAGAAGAAGGTTCCTTAAAATGAGGGTAGAACGGTGACAATGGGGCGAAAAATAGAGCCCAAGAATGAGGAGAGAAGCAAAATAATGCAAACCCATGATAGGTTACATTATAGTTAGAATGAAAGGGGTACCTAGAAAAGAACAAAGAGGAACCATGGCAGTGCTCTAAATTTTTTCCAGTTGAAAAAATTGGATATAAGATATGTTAACATCACCCTCTTAACAAGTATAGACTTATCTCTCCACTTTCCCCAAAATTGACATCCAAAACTGTGGGGATCAAACCTCCCTTTATTCCTCCCACAAACAAAGAAATTGAAATTGAATCTGGACATAAAAGAAAATTCCAAAGAGTTGAAAACATAGATCAGATCAGTGATTAATGATCTATGTTTAACTCTACTAAAAAAGCAAGGAATAAGTAATAGCAAAAGAATAGGATCAATGACCAGCCATTCAATTGCACTACTGATAAGAGACCAAACAAAGGAGGTGGGAAGTAAAATCAAATAAGTCCAGAGGAAAATATGGCAATAAGCAAACCACCCCCATATATATAGTGGTTTGAGACAAGGACACGTGGCATCTTGTGATTGGTCCAAGGTTTGACCGCCACAATGTCAGGTTATCGCAAGTACAAGTACAAGGTTGCGATAACCCTAGGTTTTATCGCAAGAGACAAGTTGCGACAACAACCTCAGAGTTTAATCGCAACAGGGTGTTGCGACAAACACTGTTCATCTCACTTTATCGCAAGCAAGGGTTGCGATGAAAGGAGTTATCGCAAGCAAATGGTTGCCATAAGATATTTTTTTTTCATGTTTAATCGCAACAGAAGGTTGAGATGAAACACTGTTCATCTTGTTATTGCAAGCAGTGGGTTGCGATAAAATGAACACTTGGACATTTTTCAGTAATTTCAAAAATGATTTTATCACATTGGAAGATGTCCAACTTCCAATTGATTAAGCACTCAAGGTTTTAAACACTGTTTTCACTCCCCCTTAAATGATGCAAGGATTTGAAAAATAGTTTTCATCATTTAAGAGTTAGTGTTCAAAACAAATTAGAATACTTACCTTGTGTTCTCCAAAGCAACAGTCACAAGCCATCTAAACTTACAAGGTTTGGCAGTTATGCACACTCCCCCTATTCTTGTGCATATGATCTGTACTAAACTCCCCCTAAGACCATGAACACACCTTGTGCAGATACAGATATCATAACAAATCACAGATAAGATATGTAAAAGACAAGAAAAATAACAAATTGAATAAATATTCGTAATACAACTAAGATATGAAAATTTAAATAACATATATTGAGAATAGAATATGATGAAAATTTGAGTGTATCAATCTAGATACAATATCCAGATTGAGATACAAATATTTCCATCTATTATATGATCAATATATGGAAGTTAAACTTTCATGTTCAGCATGCCAAGCTTGGATACTAAAAAATTAAAGCGTTTTTCATCCAAGGCTTTTATGAAAAGATCGGCAAGCTGATACTCAGTTGTGACAAAATATAGTTCAATTGTTCCTTTCTCAACGTGATCTTTTATGAAATGATACCTGATGTCGATATGCTTGGTTTTGGTGTGTTGGACAGGATTAGCAGATATTGCAATTGCGCTTTTACTGTCACAGTAGATGGGGATCTTCTCATATTTAAACTCGTAGTCCATGAGTTGGGTCTTCATCCACAGTACTTGTGAACAACAGCTGACAGATTGCTAGTTATTGAAACAAATGTTGCTGTTATTTAGGTAATTTGACCAGAATATTACTATTTAGGGTTTTGATTTTACTAGACGAGTTATTAATTGCATATCATTTGAGGTATTAATTGCATATCATTTATAGGTTTCATACTTTCATGCACTAAAATATGTTTCTGATGCAGTTTGTACGGTTCTACGTGTAGATCAGGTACCTAATATAAACTTAATCAGTTTAACATTCATATGCATGATTGTTTAGCTTTTTTCTGAAATTCTATCCCTCTTTCCTTTTAGTTTAGTGGGGCATATTTTGTCAACTTATGTTAGGAAAATACTTCTCTGTACATGAATTGTTATTAAGATTCATATGTCTAAAACCATCTTACATAGGAAGTTTCTACAGAGTTGATCATAGAAAATAAGATTTGAGTGTGTTTTGTTTGTATATATAAAGAGAAATCCAACTCTTTGTTATACTGTAATAAAACCAAAACAGGTTTATTGGCCTTAAAAGAAGATTACATATTTCCTTTAACGGCAGTAAAAAAGGCGGACCTCAACCTATAGATATGATGTAATTGGAAATGAAATGTTCCAATCTTGTTTCCTTTATTTGGTATGATATATGTTGGCGAACAACTTCTAAAGCTATATTGGTATTGATAAACAGAGTATGCAAATCCTTATTCTGACCCTATATCTTTCCATTAATGCAGCTTCCATTAGTGTTTTTATGTAGGTATTGTTTCTGGTACTGTTGTTTTGGTAGTCTTTCATGATGTCTTTGATTTCAACCAGAAATTCCAAACTGTAAGTAATTTTTCTTTTCCAACAGATGCCTTTGATTTCAACCAGAAATTGTGTGAAATAGAGTATGAGTAAGAAGCCAACCAAAACATTGTTTTTGTTGTATCATGTATGAAGTTATAAATATTTTAAAGTTATTAAACGTAGCATTACATAGGTAATTTTTTTTTTGCAATTACTAAATAAAAGATAAAGTAATTTGTACACCAACAATTTATAATAGTCGGAGAACATCATTAAATAGGATACATACTCTATCAAGGAATTGGCTTATGTGAAAAGTAGGAATATCAGATTATATTTGGTTTTTTAAACCTGACCACAGTTTTCTAAAAGTTTGTTTGTTTACCTGCTTACTTAACCAAATTGGGAAACCATATAAATCTCTAGGAATACTTGAAAACCAGGGGATGCATAGCATAGTTTGGTTTAATCTCTGCTATAATTTGAAGCCGTCGACTCTTATAAGAAACTTCTGATAATCCCACATGCATTCATTTGAAGAAAGAGGATTATTGTTGCAAGTTGAAATCATGGCCTTTAATGTAGGACATAGTCTTCTTGATGTGTAGAAAATGGGGACTCACTTTAAATGGTTGTCCTTTAAAATTTTAAAAATGAATGAGCATTTTACTTGACAGATACCATATAGACAAAACAGATGCATAATCTTCCATTATGTTCTGAATAGGAATTTTGTTTAGCAAAGCTGCAACGTTTGGACTTGGTGCTATACAAACATTTACTAACTAATCTAGTCGAAAATTTTAATGAAATTGTATCATTTTCTGTAATCACTCTCTAGTCATTGCATCATAATTATGGCATACAGAAATATGATCACACATCATAAAATGACATGTTTTTACATAATTTTTTCTCACCTTATGGCTGTTTTTGTTTTTCCAATGAAATATTTTTTTTCTCACCTCATGGTTATTGCCTTTGTTATTTTTAACCTTTTCTTTAGGACTTCTCTTTTTAATTGAGGATATGGACAAGTCCTGGATGAACATAGTTCATAGGACAAAGGATTGCAGATATGAAGTAGGCGTGAAAGACGAATTTCTTAATTTTGAAGTAGGCGTGACAAAGAGGAGTCATCCAAAATTCCTTGCCCTTGCAAAACTTGCAACAATTTCCGCCACCATGATAAAACCACTGTATTCTCTCATTTGATGCAAAAGGTGTTGGGAACTGAAGATATGCTAAGTATGGTTAGTACTGCCAGAACAACATTACTACTGCCAGATCAATGTTAGTGCTGCCAGAACAAAGATACTACTGCTAGTTCAAGGTTAGTACTGCTGAGTCATTAATGCTGCAAGAACATGATTAGTACTGCTAGACAAGTTACTACTGCTGGTACATGGTTAATACTGCTGAACAAAGTTAATACTGCTGGAATATCATTAATGCTGCTGATCAAAAGTTAGTACTGCTGATGTCTTACGAAAACTGTTAGTACTGCTTGGGCATATCAAACATTACTACTGCTGGAAGATTATTAGTACTGCTTGAGAAGAATGAAGTTAATACTGCTTGTGATCAGAACATGGAATGCGAGATTGAAGTAGATAAAGATGGATTGATTGAAGATATACTTAAAAGAATATTCTGAAGATCAATCTTATTTTGATAGTTATCTTGTAATTATTCAGTATATATATTTGTTGATAGATAGCTATTAAGACGAAGAGAAAATAATACGATATACAAATACAATTAGAATTCGATTGTGTTGTAGAGAGAATTAACCTCAAGGTTTTAGAACCCTATTTCTAGAGAAGTAGAAGTCGTCTTGATTGAGCTTGTTCATCAAGATTGAGGTTTGGTTGTAATCTTGTGAGTCGAAACAGTGAATACAAACAACTGTGTATTTTATGATATATTGTTCATTGATTGTGAGAATTAAAGTTCTATTCCGCAGATTCTTTAATTCTGAATTCTAAGTATTAATTATCTTGTTAAGAATCGATCCTGACAAGTGGTATCAGAGCTTGTGTTTCTTAGAATTCGACAATTATTATGGACAATTCTATTGAATCAAACAGTACTTTTGATTGGAGTGATCAAGCAGAAGAGGCAATCCAGAATCATGCACTCATGGCAGAAGTCACAGATCTTCCCACTGAGGTACAATCTAAACTCTGTTCTCAAGCTTGTATAGACACTATTAAAAGGTATAGAGATCACAATCAGGGAATGTGTGATGACCTTAAGAGACTAGAAAAGGATAGAAGAGACTATGTGTTGATTGTTGAGAGGTTTGAAGAACAAATTAAGGCTTTTCAAGCCAATGAACTTCAACACTCATATGATACAAATTACTGAAAGTGGGAAAAGGGTGGTCTGGAGTTCCAACTAAAAGAGTCTAGGGAAGAGTGTGAGAAACTAAAAGGAGAGCTTGAGAAAGTTAAACTTGATGTTGAAAAGTTTTCAAAAGCTTCTAAAGCTATGGACACCATAATAAATGCTCAAGTCCACAGTAAGATGAAAACAGGACTAGGGTACAATGCCACACCCCCACCCTACAACAACACTTACATCCCTCCTAAATCAGAACTGTTAGAAACCATGGATAGTAAGGACTTATCTGAAGGAGCTACTAAAGTAGACCCATTAGATGAAGTTGTTGTTGAAGATAAGACTGAAAAAGAAGAGTCTAAGAAAAAGAACAAGACTGTCAGTGATGAGATCCCATTAGAAAATCACATCAAGACTAATGAGGATGGTGGAAGTCCTTGGGACAAGAACAATGAGATGAAAAGATCTGAAAAAGGAAAGGGAGTTCATTATACACAGACCACTGTTGTGAAATCCAATACCTGTGAACATTGTTCTTGCAAGTTTTCTCAAAAGACTAAGCCCCAAAAACATGATAATAAGAGGGGAAATCAAAGAAACTGGAATAATCAGTGGGCACAAAAGCAAGGAGTTGATCTGCAAAGGATTAACAGACCAAAGCCTTGTTTTATCTGTGGCAAATTGAATCATCTTGCCAAACACTGTTATTTTAATCCTGTTAACCAAAGAATGAATTTTCAAAGAAGTTTTCAAAAATCCTCTGGTTATAGGAAACCTGTTAGGAACCATGTGGCTAAGAAACAAACTAAAGCCACAAGCCACATGAAGAAAAAGCCTGAAAAAGAATGTGTCACAATGTGGGTTACTAAAAGTACTGCAGCCTCAGATAATGCTGCTAGCAGTGTTAGTGCTGCTAACTCTGTTAGTGCTGCTAACTCAGTTAGTGCTGCTAACTCTGTTAGTGCTGCTAACTCTGTTAGTGCTGCTAACTCAGTTAATGCTGCTAACTCAGTTAGTGCTGCTAACACTGTTAGTACTTCTTCAAAAGTTAATAATGCTAACAGTGTTAGTACTGCTAACTCTGTTAGTGCTTCTTCTAAAGATAGTACTGCTGCTAGCAGTGTTAACTATGTTAGTGCTGCTCATACTGCTTCCAGTGTTAATACTGCTAACTCAGTTAGTGCTGCTAACACTGTTTGTGCTGCTAAACCCATCATTTTGACAAAGTATTCCAGTACTGCAGTTCCTCAGGTTGAAAAGCTCATTCAAACTAAATGTAAGTACTTTGATGAGCAAGGGAGACCCAAGACCACTTTGGCTTGGGTTCCCAATAAAAACTAATTGTTTTATCTAATGTGCAGGGCAATCAACAGCTCAAGGGGAAGAGCATTTGGCATGTTGATAGTGGTTGCTCCAGGCACATGACAGGTAACATGGCCTGCCTCAGGAATTTCAAAAGAATTGATGGAGGACATGTTGCCTTTGGTAATAATCCAGAAGGAGGTAAGATCAGTGGTAAAGGTGATGTGTCAAAAGGTAAGATGACCTTTGAGGATGTGTACTATGTTGAGCAATTAAGATACAACCTGTTAAGTGTATCACAGGTCTGTGATAAGAAGCATAGTATATTATTTACTGATTCTGAATGCATTATTCTTGCTCCTGGATTCAAGGTAGTTGATGAAAACATGATACTATTGAGAACTCCTAGAAAGGATAATGTATATTGTTTAGATTTAGAAAGTGTTTCATCTGATTCATCCCTAAACTGTTTGGTGTCAAAAGCTTCATTGGATGAATCATCACTTTGGCACAGAAGGATGTGTCACATGAACTTTAAAACAATGAATAAACTTGTCAAAAACAATCGTGTTAGAGGTTTACCATCAAAAGTATATTCATGTGATGATCATTGTGTTGCTTGTCTCAAAGGTAAACAACACAAAACTTCTCATAAGTCCAAAGAGATAAACACTATTTCAAATCCTCTTCAATTGTTGCATATGGATCTGTTTGGCCCTACAAATGTGATGAGTATTGGCAAGAAATCATACTGTTTAGTTATTGTTGATGATTACTCTAGATTTACTTGGGTATATTTTCTGAGGTCCAAAGATGAGACAAGTGGACTGATCAAATCTTTTATTCTTAGAATTGAAAACCAATCAAATCAAAAAGTAAAAGTCATTAGATCAGATAATGGGACTGAATTTAAAAACTTTGATCTAAACACCTTTTGTGAGGAAAAAGGCATTGAGAGACAATACAGTGCTCCTAGGACTCCACAACAGAATGGTGTTGCTGAGAGAAGGAATAGGACACTGATTGAGGCTGCTAGATCTTTGTTAGCAGATTCCAAATTACCAACTACTTTCTGGGCAGAAGCAGTTAATACTGCCTGTTATGTTCAAAACAGAGCTTTAGTAATAAAGCCTAAAAACAAGACACCTTATGAGCTTTTTCATAAAAAGAAACCATTTATTGGATTTTTCAAACCATTTGGATGTCCTTGTACAATTCTCAATACCAAATCTCACTTAGGTAAGTTTGATAGCAAAGCAGATGATGGCTTTCTTGTTGGTTACTCATCTCAGAGTAAGGCCTACAGATTTTTTAATACCTCTTCTAGAATAATTGAAGAAAGTGACAATGTCAAATGCAATGAGAACACACCAAATCCTATTGGTTCAGGTCCTGATTGGCTATTTGATATTGATTCACTCACTAATTCCTTGGGTTTCAGTGGTGATGTAAATGCAGGACAAAGGGATGCACTTCCATCAGATCACGGAATTCAGTCTGTGATATTTCCTCTCCCTACCATTGATCCTGTTGGTTTCTGTGAACAAGAAAAGGCAGCTGAACCAATTCAGATTGAAGAAGAGAGAAGAGCAGAGGAAAATCAGTCTTCAAGTCCAAATTCTAGAGAATCTGAAGTGACTGAAGAAGCTGAAGCAAATCCAGACTTAAATGAGTCAAATCTGGATGTGAACTTACAAGAGGAAGCAGGTCATCCAACAAGAACTCAGAAAAATCATCCTCCTGAGTTGGTAATTGGAGATATTGCATCTCCCATGATGACTAGGAAGCAAAGCAGGCTTCAAGAGCTACAAGAGCAGCAGAATACAGTTAATACTGTCCTTACTTGCTTTCTATCCCAAATTGAGCCCAAAAAGGCTTATGATGCTATGAAAGATCCAAGTTGGATAGAAGCAATGCAAGAGGAGCTGCTACAGTTTAAATTACAGGATGTTTGGGACTTGGTGGACCTTCCAAAAGGTCATAGAGCAATTGGCACCAAGTGGATTTTCAGAAACAAGAAGGATGACAGAGGAATAGTGATCAGAAACAAAGCAAGGCTGGTTGCACAGGGGTATACTCAGGAAGAGGGAATAGAGTATGAGGAAGTTTTTGCTCCAGTGGCAAGGATTGAAGAAATTAGGCTATTTCTAGTCTATGCCTCATACATGAAGTTCAAGGTCTACCAAATGGATGTCAAAAGTGCATTTCTGTATGGAAGTATTGATGAAGAAGTATATGTCTGTCAACCCCCTGGATTTGAAAATCCATTGCACCCTGACAGAGTGTACAAGTTGAAGAAGGCACTTTATGGTTTACATCAAGCCCCAAGAGCATGGTATGACACCCTGCCTACCTATCTCTTAGACAATGACTTTGAAAGAGGAGTTATTGACAAGACCTTGTTCATTAAGAGGAGAAAGAGAGGCACACTACTTGTTCAGATCTATGTGGATGACATCATCTTTGGATCCACAAATGATCACATGTGTAAAGAGTTTGAAGAATTAATGCACAAGAGCTTCAAGATGAGTTCCATGGGAGAACTTACTTTCTTTCTCGGGCTTCAGGTGAAACAGAGGAAAGATGGGATTTTCATAAGTCAATCCAAATATGTGAAAGACATCCTGGACAAGTATGGTTTAACAGACTCAAAGCCAGCAAGCACACCAATGGAAACACACAAACAGATCACTGCAGATCTTGAGGGGGAGGATGTGGATGTCCATCATTACAGATCTATGATTGGATCACTCATGTATCTCACAGCCTCTAGACCAGATATTATGTTTCCAGTATGTGTTTGTGCCAGATTTCAGGTTACACCTAAGCAATCACACCTTCATGCAGTCAAAAGAATTTTTAGATACCTAAGAGGGCAACCTAGATTAGGTCTTTGGTATCCTTATGATTCTTCATTTGACTTGCTTGCATACTCAGACAGTGACTTAGGTGGAGCTAACATGGATAGGAAGTCTACTTCAGGTGGATGTCAGTTTTTGGGTACAAGACTAGTATCTTGGCAGTGTAAGAAACAAACCACAGTGTCATTATCTACCACAGAGGCTGAGTATATAGCTGCTGCAAGCTGCTGCTCTCAGGTTCTATGGATTCAGAATCAGATGTTGGACTATGGGGTAACATTCCTTCACACTCCAATCTTCATTGACAACAACAGTGCTATTAGCATTGTTAATAATCCAGTCAAACACTCAAAAACAAAGCATATAGAGATCAGGTATCACTTTATTAGAGATTGCAATGAAAATAAATTAATTCAAGTTGCTAAAGTTCATACAAATGACCAGTTTGCTGATCTATTCACAAAAGCTTTTGATGTGGGTAGATTCACCTTTTTGGTAACAAGTGTGGGCATGATCAACCTTGAATAAATTCATGATTTTCTGTTTTTATACCTGTATTTCTTCATATATTTGGTGCTACTAACTCTCTTTCTCAGAATCTTCTGTGTACCTCAGATTGACAAGTGCTGAAAAGTTTAAGTGTAGTTACTACTGCCAGTGCAGAGTTACTACTGCCAGTGTTCTAGCCAATAATACTGCTTGGTAGTTAATACTGCTTTGCAGTTAATACTGCTCAGTAGTTAATACTGCTTTACAGTTAATACTGCTCTGTAGTTAATACTGCTTTGCAGTTAATACTGCTCAGTAGTTAATACTGCTTTGCAGTTAATACTGCTCAGTAGTTAATACTGCTAGTGCACAGTTAATACTGCCAATGAGTCGTTAATACTGCTTAAGTAGTTAATACTGCTCCGTTGTTAATACTGCTCAGTAGTTAATACTGCTAGTGCACAGTTAATACTGCCAATGAGTAGTTAATACTGTTTAGCAGTTAATACTGCTTGTGTAGTTAATACTGCTCAGTCGTTAATACTGCTTAAGTAGTTAATACTGCTTCGTGGTTAATACTGCATATGTCGTTAATACTGCTTTTGAAAATCTAGGGCAAATACTGCTATAAATACCCCTGTTTGCCCGCCAAAGTTCATAACGACTCTTCGCATTAACTTCTTCTCTCTCTCGTTCTAACCTCTTCTCCCTAGAATCTCTGTGTTTTCTATACAAATCCTCAGGAAGCACAACGATTATGGAGTTTGTCAACGAGCACAATGAGATTGCGATGCTTCAGAAGCCGAAGCAGGCCGCAAGATTTCACGACATTGTGGATTTTCTCAAGTCCACTCATATTTCTTATGCCCTAACGGTGAATCCGACTATCTACATCGAGCATCAGACGCAATTCTGGGCCAATGCCACCGTGGAATCCGAAGATGGGCAGAAAGTCATCCAAACAAGGGTATGTGACAAACCCTTGAAAGTTTCAGAAGAACTCCTTCGCATCACTCTTCGATTGGATGATGCCTCAGGTATAACTTCTATTTCCAATGAAGAACTATACTCAACTTTACAAAGAATGGGGTATGAGGGTCCCATTGGAGTTTTTAAGTTTTACAAGGCTAAATTTCATACACAATGGCGATTCTTTGTTCATACCTTAATGCATTGCATGTCAAAGAAAACTACTGGATGGAGTGAGTTTAGCAGTACCATTGCTTATGCCCTGGTCTGCTTGGCCACTGCCAGGAAGTTTAATTTTTCACAAATGATTTTCAATGATCTTGTATCAAACCTGGAATCCAAAAAGCGGTTTTATATGTATCCAAGGTTTGTTCAAGAAGTGATAACTAAGGAATTGACGGATATACCTCAATTTTATGAGGTATATGTGCCAAAACCCCCTAAAGGGAAGGTTTTCTCAAATATGAGGAGACTTCCTAGGGACTCGGAAGGAGTTGACACACCATTGTTCTCTACAATGATGGTTGTGTCCCACACAAATGAAGGTATGGCATCAGGGTCAAGGCCCTCATTAGACACACCCACTGATGACCAATCCCAACCTTCCATCACAAAAGACATCCCTCAGTCCATTCTTGAACGACCCACTCCCAAAATAACCAAGAAATTTGAAAGAAGAAAGGTACACAAGGTTCCTTCCCTTGATGTATCTTCTAAGAGCCCGAAGCCTTTAAGCCCTCTAGTGGAGCATTCTCCATTAGAGAATATCGAAAGGGAAACCACAGGGGTGTCTCCCAACCCCAAGAAGGTGCTCACTAAGGAGAAGGTTGAGCATGTGAGTCGCAAGGCTGCCACTACTTCTGCTAGCAAAGAGAAGGCCAGTGGTAAAATAACTAAGCCCTTCCTCACGGCAACTCAGGGTGAGAAATCATCCAGAGGTCCCAGGTGCCAAGAAACCAAGGGGGTAGGTAGTGCTTTTTCTAGGCAAGAGACACCTGCTAAAACTTCCAATGATCCTTTAAGGGAGGTAAAAACTCCTAAACAGGGTGAGGATAGATATACGTACGAGGAATTGATGGAAACTATTGCAAATATCAACATTGAGGTCATGGATCAGAAAAAGGAAATTGATGAATTCAAGAAAGTGGTCCTCTATCAAAACTCACAGCTTGAGAAGCAAAGGAAGATGATCACTAAGTTGATGCACAGAAAGAAGAAAGCTCAGTTTGTCCTTAGGAGAAGAAACCCTACCAATGATGCTTCCAAAAAGGGGGAGTTAGACTCTGATCTAAACATGGAGGATGAAAAAATTGAGGGGGAGTATGAGTATAAGGTTGAGGGGGAGACTGAGGAGGCTGCAGATATTACAAAGGAAGCAGAAACAGAAACAGCAGCAGAAACCGTTACTGCTGCTGATCTTACAAAGGAAGCAGAAACAGAACCAGCAGTAGAAACAGTTACTGCTGCTGAGGTTGCAAAAGAAGTAGAAATGGTTACTGCTGCTGAAAAACAAAAGGCAGCAGAAACTGTTAGTGCTGCTAAGAGCCACAAAGAAGAAACAGCTGAAACCACTCCTGAAGCTGTTAAATCTTTCAAAAGAACAAAGAGGCCAAGAACAAAGTCAATAGCCTCAAAGAAGAAAGATGTAAAGAAGCCAAGGGTGGATCCAACTGTAGAAGAATCCCAGGAGGAAGCAGTGAAAGAGAAATCTGATCCAAAAGTTGTTGAAGAAGAAGTGGCAACTTCATCAGGCCAACCAAGCAATGTACAATCACTGCCAAATGCTCAAAGTGATTTGTATATTACTGTGGTTAATACTAATCCAATCCAAGCTGAACCAATATCTTCTATGGCTCCTGAAATCATCTTCTGGGACACATTGAAAGATGGAAGAAAGGAGTTCATCAGAATCAAAAGGGCAGATGGAAAGTTTGAAGTTTGTCCTACTTGGGGAAAACTTATCAGAACATGCTCTAGATCTGACTTGGAAGAGATGTTCAAGGTGGGAATGAGGCTATATGGAAACATGCTGACAGAGCAAGGTATGTCTATCACCAAGATGGTTCTTGAATACTTGTGCTTAATGTTCAAACCAGAAGCAGTTCAGTATTTGATGGCAAGGAATTTTCAAGTCATCGCCAACTGGATGCTCATTGAGAATTGTGGAGTGTATGTCATCTCTCTTGACAATACATTTCATGAATATTATTTGGTGGATGTTGTATACAAGCACAGCATGAAAAAGTTGAATGGAATGCTGCATGCTAAGTTGGTGAGTGACAAAGACTCTAAGATGGCAAGATACCTTGTAAAAAGGATTCTCAATCAAAGTCTGGGATTGGATCCAAATTTATGCGTTGATGATTAGGTTTTGGAAGCATCATCTGAAGAACTTAACTTCTCATCCTGAAAAGTCAAGTTAGGGGGAGATTGTTGGGAACTGAAGATATGCTAAGTATGGTTAGTACTGCCAGAACAACATTACTACTGCCAGATCAATGTTAGTGCTGCCAGAACAAAGATACTACTGCTAGTTCAAGGTTAGTACTGCTGAGTCATTAATGCTGCAAGAACATGATTAGTACTGCTAGACAAGTTACTACTGCTGGTACATGGTTAATACTGCTGAACAAAGTTAATACTGCTGGAATATCATTAATGCTGCTGATCAAAAGTTAGTACTGCTGATGTCTTACGAAAACTGTTAGTACTGCTTGGGCATATCAAACATTACTACTGCTGGAAGATTATTAGTACTGCTTGAGAAGAATGAAGTTAATACTGCTTGTGATCAGAACATGGAATGCGAGATTGAAGTAGATAAAGATGGATTGATTGAAGATATACTTAAAAGAATATTCTGAAGATCAATCTTATTTTGATAGTTATCTTGTAATTATTCAGTATATATATTTGTTGATAGATAGCTATTAAGACGAAGAGAAAATAATACGATATACAAATACAATTAGAATTCGATTGTGTTGTAGAGAGAATTAACCTCAAGGTTTTAGAACCCTATTTCTAGAGAAGTAGAAGTCGTCTTGATTGAGCTTGTTCATCAAGATTGAGGTTTGGTTGTAATCTTGTGAGTCGAAACAGTGAATACAAACAACTGTGTATTTTCTGATATATTGTTCATTGATTGTGAGAATTAAAGTTCTATTCCGCAGATTCTTTAATTCTGAATTCTAAGTATTAATTATTTTGTTAAGAATCGATCCTGACAAGAGGGGATTTCTGCTAGTTATGATAGATGGATATATCATGGTGAGTCTTGTGATGTTTCAGATGATGGTGATGATGATATATTTTTCAATGAAACCAATGAGGCTAATGATGATATGAACGATGACGATCTTGATAAGATGTTAAATAACATAGGTCAAAGTACATGGGGTGATAATTGGCATACTAGTGGTAGACCTTCTTCTAGTTCGCTACCAAAGAGGATGCAACACTGATTGGGTAAAACTATGCGGGAAGTTTTCAAGCGAGGAGTTTCTGGTTTTTACTTGGCATTTGTTTTTCTAGCTTTGCAATATTTGTTGATAAGAAACATTTACAAACTATAAATTATATCCAATTGTTTAACTTTGTAGAAAAGAAGCGCTAAAAATAAGAAAAACCGATCAATGAATGAAGTTCCACCCGCTGTTGGCACAGTTTCTATTGCAAGGATAGTTGATAAGGTAAGTAGCTTTTTAGAACTTAAATCTTTCATTTTTATCGCATATTTATCTTATTTGTATTTTGATTTTTATTTGAAAAGGAGGAGAGAAGGAGAACAAATATCTGCAATTGAACAATACAAGATTGGCCATTTTTCAACAAAGAAGAATAAAATGGTCAATGAGAAGGCCGATGAAATTTGGGTACTTTTCACTACTATTTACTTTGCATTTACGTTATATAGAAGGAAATTTCGACTACGATATTTATCTACTGTTATATAAGAATAACTACATTTCTTGAAAAATATTTTTAAGGGGCTGTTATTACATGTTTTGCAAAATATGTTTTGTCGAAGCGGCATAAAACCCTAAATAAATCACATAGAAAATTTTGAATTTAAAAGTTTTGCAGAATTTCTTGAAAATTTTGATACAGAGGTAAACATTCTTTTTGTTTGAATTTGAGCGAAGCTTGATGTTGTATGTTTGCTGTTGGATAACCAAGTTCTTAGTTTGTTGTTTGATAACCAAGTTCTTAGTAAAACCCAAGACGGAATTTAGCTAGAATAGGGAAAGTGGGGGTGGGGGTGGGGGTGGGGTTGCGTTTTTCAAGTAAGATAATAATTTCTGTTGCGTTAACTGTTTAATTGTTGCTTTAATGCTTCCATTATGCAAGAGCTAAGTATCATAACACTTCTGGGAATTCTATGTTATGATTAGATTGCGATAAAACTATAAGTGAAAATCAGGTTCATATATTTGGTTTTAAATAAACAAAAAGTTTATTTGCCCAGGAGATTGTATACCCTTCTCTTCTTTGTGCAAAAGCAGATCCTATCACTCAATTGATAGTTTTAAAACGGCAAACATATAAGTTGATGCTTCTTGTGGGCAGTAAAATATCTAGATAATCTTTTAAACTTTATAGCTGTTAAATCACCTTAGTTAGTAGTGTGTTGCTTATTTCTTTAAGCTATTTAAGAGAGAGAAAGGGGACATTGTTTTGCCTTGTAAATACCCACCATAGTTTAGAAGAAGTTTGTTTAACACGTATTATCTTGTAAATTAAGTTCGTTTATGTGTTAATGCAATTCATAAATATTTATGCATAATGAATTACTCAATGAGGAAGTTGCTTCTTCTCGTTCACCGGCAGAAATATGCTTGAAAAAATTGCATCGTATTCCGGGACATATAAAGGGACGGACCGCTTCGACAAAACATATTTTAGCCACAGAAAATATACGAATGGAGCTGGAATTGGGAAAAAACAAATCAAATGCTTTAGAGGAAGAAGTTTAGAGAATGAAAGAAGAACAATTGAAAATTCAAGAGGAGCAAGCAAAATTTCAAGAGGAGCAGAACAAAATGAAGGAGAAAATGAACTTCATGATGACACAGTTATCAAAGTTATCGGGATCTCAAAACTAAGAATATCATGTTCTATTTTTGTTAGTCATTAAGTGATTTAGTGACAATAAATTGATATAACTTTGACATGCTTGTTTGGATCAAGAATTGTATTTTTTTTAATCAAAAATTATACTTTTTGCAAATGAAATTAATTTTAGATTTCTATATTTACAAATTAGCAGGTTTTAGTTATATTGTAATAGCAATTACGGTACAAATTTATGACAATTTTTTTATTCATTTTTTATAATTAGTGACCACATTTTTTGTGACTAATGAAAGTTAACGGACGTTAACGGAGCCGTTATCTTGACAATTAGTGACGACTTTTATTAAAATAGTGACGAAATTTAGTGACCAATTTAGTCGTCACAAACATAGTGACCACTTTAATTTTGTCACTAATTAGTGACCATTTTTGTTTTTGGTCACTATTGTAAATTAGTGACGGACCTTTAGCGACAAAAAATGACGACCGAAATTTTGGTCACTAAATGACCTTAATGACCAATTTTAGATTAGTGACCAATTTTCTTTTGTCACTAATTACCATTTTTCTTGTAGTGAAAGTTCAAAACTGACACCCACCCGTGAATACTCGGGTTTTTTGGTTTCGGGTTTTTTAATTTTCGGATTTTTTGGTTATCGGTTTTTTCGGGCGCGGATTAAACGGTTCGACTCGGCTTCTCGATTTTCAGGGTGTTTTGAACACCCCACAGTGGGACAGTGGTGAACCACAATCGTGAAAACCCCAACCTCCAAAGGTCGATAAAGATGATGGTTTCCAAGTTTGGTTTTCGAGTCAGGTTCGAAGGTAGACCTTGTTTTTTAGTTCGATTCATAAGGGGATCTAGTTACCAATTAAAGCATTTGAATTCTTGAGTATGAATTATGGTTTTTTTATTTTTTATTTTTTTTATTTAGATGTAGATTTTGGTTTTTAATTTCTTCATTTCTGGGTTTGGCTACCGATTTCATTGTTGTTCTTGATTTGATCAGTATGGTTGTTAGAAATTTTGATTTACAAATTAATGATGTTCTTGATAAGTTTATTTTGAGAAATCGGTTGGATTTGCTCTTGACATATTATTTTTGTATGTGTGGTTGGATTTGTTTGATTTAGCCTTTTCATAGTGTTTTTTTTCTATTTGTGATGGTGGTTGGTTGACGATGGTGATAGTTGGCAATGGTGATCATATTGGCCATTAACGTTCTTGAAGACGTAGGTGAGGATGAAGAAGATGACAAAAAAAAATTAAAGTGTCCCTCGCGTTAGGGGTATATGATACACTTAAAGGGAAGGATCACTTTGGGCTTTGAAACACGAGAATTGAACTATCAATGTAGTTTAGAAATTATAGAAATAAAATCCAAAAAACAACCTTAGACAAGGGACCAAAAATGTAATTCACCCATTAATTTATTTAATACACAAAAAAAGTCTTAAAAAGTTAATTATATATATATATAGGGTCATTCAAGGGAGATCCTAGTATTTTGTGGTAACTGTGAGATCTAATCTCAACCACCAATTATACGATAAATTAGGAAATTAATATATTTGGTAATTTTGACTTTAATTTTAAATAAAGGACATTTTAGGAATGTTAGAAAATTTATCTCTCCTCTACCCTCTTCCCTCTCCCGTAGCATTCCATTGGGTCTAGTCCTACTATTGTTCCTTCACATGAATTCGTGATACCGACTGTGATACGCCATGATACCGAGTGTGATACTGTTAGGACACAAAATATCCTAATTATATGATAGTTTTGTTAAGGGTTATAATAGTAATATAGGCTTAGGTTATGATTATATGGGCTTGGGCTTAAAGGTGTAATATGTGGGTATATATAGGATATGTGTGTGTAATTAGGGTTAAGGTAGTCATTGCAATGTAGACATCCAAGGTGTAGTGTGTGTATACTAGAGAGAGAACCATTCTCTCTCTAGGTAGTCTCTTCATATGAATAATACACCACATTTCTCTCTATATCTCATCTTGTTACCTATCTATCAAATACTTGGATTGTTGCTTGTTCTAATGGGACAAACAAGTGGTATCAGAGCAAAAATCGAAGAAATCATTCATCGATACGATCATTCTGCAACAATTCAGATTCTACAGCCCAGTTTTTGATGAAACAGTAACATTTTTTTAGAGTTTTCAGATAACAATGATTAACACAATAGAACTTGATTAGAGAAGAGAATTGATACGAGATATGAGTTAGATCAATATTCTCTCTCTAGAGGTCATCTCTCATTTCACACACACACACACACACTCTACGTATGGTATTCTCCTCTAATGTGCTACACTCACAATTCCCTCACAATTACCCTATTTAAACCTTTGACCTTACACATTAGATACCTTGACTTTGACTATTATTGACCCTTTACAATAACTCTAAATCTTGAATACATTTGGTACTAACAATCTTCCCCTATGGATTCAAGATTTAAAAAAAATTATAACGGCGGTCTTCAGCTCTTTAATCTTCAGATCTTCAACACTTTAAACCTTTGACGAATCTTCAGATAAGCTTTATCTTCAAGAATCCACATTTACAGCTTTAATCTTCATTAGGGTCTTCAGAAACAAATAGTCACAAAGTCTTGAAACACGAACTTCAAATTTGTGTAGCGTTGATCAAAATCTTCAAAACAAAATCTTTATATCTTGGAATCACTAATCTTTGCAGCTTTGATCTTTGACAAATTCTTCAGTCTTTGAATTATGAACGGGATTTGAGGTTTAACGGGCTTTGAGCTTTAACAACATTCTTGAATTATCTTTAAGCACGAACTGTCTTTGTATCTTCACACATTTAAACATCTTGAACAAACTGTCTTGAACTTATCTCTCGAAAACACTGTATCTTGAACTTCTTCGACTTTGACAAATATCTCTTTTGAGAGTGATTCAAGTAACAATGATTAACAAGATTAACACATAAACATCAATAGATTAGAGATGAGAAATGTAGAAGATGAAGAATGTAACTCTATTTCTCTCTCATGGAGGCCATCCCTCTAAAACACACACACACACTATGATTGGTATGTTATTCACAAATGACCTCATCTCACAAACCCTACAATTGGGGTATTTATACCGTTGACCCTCACTATGTATTACCTTTGACTTTGACAATTGTTGACTAATACAAATAAACTAAATCTTGAATACATTTGTGTACTAACAATCTCCTCCTATGGATTCAAGATTTAAAAAATTATGAAGATAGTCTTCAGCTCTTTAATCTTCAGATAGGCTTTATCTTCAAGAATCCACTTTGGCGGCTTTAATCTTCATTTAGGCTCTTTAAAGTCAAATTGTCAACAGTCTTGAAACACGAACTTCAAATCTGTGTAAGGTTGATCAAGGTCTTCAAACAAAATCTTTATATCTTCGAACCACTGATCTTTGCAGCTTTGACATTTGGTAAATTTTTTCAGTCTTTGAACAATGAACAGGCTTTGAGGTTTAACGGGCTTTGAGCTTTAAGACATTCTTGAATATTCTTTAAGCACGAATTGTCTTTGTATCTTCACACATTTGAACAATAATGAATTCTGAAATTTTACCTTTCTTTGACCATACCAGAAACATCTTGACTTGCCTTTCTTTGACTTTGGTTATCTTTGACTTTGACAAATATCTCTTTGACTCTTGGAAATTGAAGTATTCAAACTATCTCCCTCTTTTCTTCTAATATTTCTTCCCCTTTTTGATGATTGTGAGCTTCATGATCATCAAAATTCTTGTTCAATTTCAACATTCTCTTTTAGTACCAAAAACAATCTCCTCCTTTTGATCTGTTTAACCGTCAATTCCAAAAATGTTTATCCGAATCTTTTCAAATTCAGATAATAGAAAAGTGGTAAACCTGAAACAACGGATGAATCAGTTGAAATGCCTGTAAGTTGCACAAAGCCACTTAGTACAACGAATGTACTTTGGAAATGAGCTTTTTGATGTTCACTCCTCCTGGGCTTCCATTCAATCATCGAAAAGCACTAAGGAATTTCTATGAACGTTATGACAAGAAAACATATTCCTTGTGTGTACGTGCAAGTGTAGAAATGATTGAAGCAACTTATGTTTGATTAATAATTAGGCTCAAATTGTGTAAACTGTTGAGACAGCAACAAGTTTTCCACGGACTCAATGTGCATGATTGAAGTGTGAAGGTGGGGCAAACTTCCTTCTTTTCAATATTCAAACCTTTGGAGTGAAGATTAGATAGATAATACGCTGCATCCCCAAGAAAAATGAAACATTTCTTTGTTGAGAAATAAATGAGTAGCTGGTGGGGTTTAAAATTAAGAGTTGGCATGGGCTAATTGCCTGTTTCAATGATGGTCACCAAAGAATGTGAACCAATCAGTAATGTGGCTGCCCGGCTCAGAAAGTGGTTGGTGCAGAGTACTCTTATTCTTTTAACTCTGTTCTCACACCCTCTTTCTGTTTTTAATCTGCTCACTGCTAACCAAACTCTCTTTTTCATTTTACCTCAGCACAATGAGATTACTCAACTGGATGAGTTATCTCCCCCACTCTTTGATTTCGACCCTTCACCCCTCAATCACTCAAGGATAACTTCTTGGGTAGGAAACACTGGTTAACATGGATCCATAGAAGTTCTGTAATATCTCACACTGATTCCCATGAAATTTTGTCCTAAAAGATGTGTTGTTCAACAGTTTAGCTTGAACAATTATAAATCTCAATATTTTGAATAACATTGTCATCAGAATGTATGCTCCTCAAGAATTATCATGAATATTTGAGCATTTGAACTTTGAAGATTTCTCAAAACAAGGATATTGAATGAATGAAATGAATTCGAAAGACTTGTTTGAGAATCTGACAATGTAACAATCAGATCAAATATGAAATATAATCATGAACGCTTAGGGTATCAAAGAATTGAATTTTGTTTATATGAACAAATATAAACAATCTTTGAATGAAACGTTTAAGTTCTCACGCTGAATGAATTTATGATGCTCAACAAACTTTGAATTACAAACGGGAGTATTACCATCGAAAATTGTTTCATTTTGAGACATGGTAATAACAAAGTCAAAAAGAAAAGTTGAACCGGTGTGTATGAATATTTGAAAGTATAGACAAGATAATACGCAAGTATTACTCTTTGGAAACACACGGTCAGAAACAATGATGTAATCTGATATTATCATGAAAAACATTTAAAAACACACTTCTAAAATTATAAAATCTGTTTGAATTAGAAAAGTGGTTTGAACATTTAAGAACACGTTTTTCATGCTTGAAAGTCGTTCTTCTTTTAAACAATCTCGGATTGAGTTCAGAAGTTACTTACAATGATAAATATTTAAGCTCCCCCTCAAATTATGATCGACTGATTTAAAATCGGATAAGCTCCCCCTCAAAATCTGCAAAGATCTTAATTTGAAAACATTAGCACATGTAACAATCAAAGGCTATTTATTTATTAAAAAAATTATTTATTTAAGATTAAGAATGAGTCCTGATCTGATATGATCAGAAGTCAAACACATTGAAAGATCAGGTTCTAAATTGAAGTGTTTAGAAGCCATAAACATCATTGAAGTGCGGGTTCTGAACTGAATTATAGAAACCATAAACTCATTGAAATCCGGGTTGTAAACTGAAGTGTTTAGAAACCATTAACATGTAGAAAGGTATATCAATAAGCCCAAAATATATCAAGAATAAAGAAATTCTCCCCTGAAATTATGCATATATCTCAGCATAGGTACTCTTCTTCAAATCTGCACAATTCTCTTATGTTTCCCAGTCATGTGTTTGGTATAGTTATGACAATCAGCACCACACATGATAAACCTGCAAAACAGATTAAGTTGATTTTGGAACCCAACGGAACTTGGGTCCTGGCTTGTTATGTGCAGTTCGATTTGAAGAAATATTATAAGTACCATACCAGTACTGAATAGTTTCTTTCTTGACAAAATCATGAGTTCCACAATAAGAACAACAAATTCGCTTTTGTACTAACCTAATCAAATGATTTGCATAATAGATATGATTAGGTTTCACAAAAGACTTACTTTGAGGAACGTTGTTCTTCTTGTTCACGGTGGGTGGAGGAACAGATGATTTTGGCACATCTCTTTCAGGTGAAGAACTTTTCATTTTCCAGACCATTTTCACTCTTTTGAAAACAATATTTTCTGAAGGCCTTGAAGTAAAAGCATCCGACTTATCAGCAGAAAGATTATAAAAGAGATTAGAAGGATGAATCTGATCTTTTGAAAAACCATTTGATTTGTCAAATCCCTTTGAAGAAACATCAGTATTGATTGAACTTGAAGCCGTTTTAAATGAACATTCAGAACCAGTTGAGCCAACAAGTGGAGTCTGAACAATCGTGTCAGGACTTGCTTGTTTTGAAACCTCAACTTTAAAGATAATGTCTTCAAGTTCTTTAACTTTGTTGGACAAAATGTTTCTCTCTCGAGAAATCAAATCAAACTTCTTTTGTAGATCAGACTTCTAAAATTATAAAATCTGTTTGAATTAGAGAAGTGGTTTGAACATTTAAGAATACATTTTTCATGCTTGAAAGTCGTTCTTCTTTCAAACAATCTCAGTTTAAGATTAGAAGATACTTACAGTCAAATGTTTAAGCTCCCCCTCAAAACATGATAGACTGATTAAAAAGCAGATAAGCTCCCCTCAAAATCTGCAAAGAATCTTAACGAAACAAAATTAATAGATGTAACAATCAAAGTCTAAAACAATGAAGTACGAGTTCTAAACTGATGTGTTTAGAAGTAAAAAACATCATTAAAGAACGAGTCCTGATCTGATATGATCAAAAGTCATAACTTGTAAGCTCGGGTTCTAAACTGAGGTGTTTAGAAACCATTATTGTGTATGCTCCCCCTACAAAGAAGCATAAAAAGATATGTCAATAAGCACAAATATATCAAAAGTTTAGAATCTCCCCCCCTAAAATTATGCAAATAGGTACTCTTCTTCAAATTGCACACTTCTCTTCTGTTTCCAGTCATGTGTTTGGTATAGTTCTGACAATCAGCACCACACATGATAAACCTGCAAAACAGATTAAGTAGATTTTGGTACCCAACGGAACTTGGGTCCTAGCTTGTTATGTGCAGTTCGATTTGAAGAGATATTATAAGTACCATATCAGTACTGAACATTTTCTTTCTTGACAAAGTCATGAGTTCCACAATAAGAACAACAAATTTGCTTTTGTGCCAACCTAATCAAATGATTTGCAGAAAAGATAGGATTAGGTTTACTAAAAGACTTACCTTTAGGAGCATTGTTCTTCTTGTTCACCGCAGGTGGAGGAACACATGATTTTGGTGCATTTCTGTCAGGAGTAGATCCTTTTACCTTCCAAACCATTTTCATTCTTTTGAAAACAATATTTTCTGAAAGTTTTGAAATAGAAGCATCTGACTTATCAGCAGAAAGATTATAAAAGAGATTGGAAGGACAAATCTGATTCTTTGAAAAACCCTTTGATCTGTCAAATCCTTTTGAAGAAACATCATTATTAATTGAACTTGAAGTCGTTTTAAACGAACATTCAGAATCAGTTGAGTCCACAAGTGGAGTCTGAACAATCGAGTCAGGACTTGCTTGTTTGGAAACCTCAACCTTAAAAATGATGTCTTCAAGTTCTTTAACTTTATGGACCAATACATTTCTCTCTTTGGATAACAAATCAAATTTCCTTTGAATCCCAGATTTAACCTTCTTCTCTATCATAATTTCAGTAGATAAACCAGATAAATTCTTTGTGAACTTCTTGATTTCATTCTGAAAAATCTTTCTTTCATGTGCATAAACATCTTTCACACTCTTTGCTTGAAAATCTTCAATTTTCTTATTTTCAGATTCTTTTCTTTCGATGTCTAATTCTTTTTCCAAATTAGATATTTTCAGTGAAGCTTAGCACTTTTTGATTCAAAAACTTTTCTTTCAATTTCAAACTCAGACATCTTTTTCTCAAGTTTTTCCTTTTCTAAAAATAAAACTTTTTCAAAACAGACTCTTGTTTTGAAATTTTTATGCATCTAAGCTCAATAGCTTTCTTTTCATCAAAACACTTCTTTGAAAATTCAGAAAATTTCTTTTCGGACTTTTCTCTCTCATTGTTTAAAAGAACAGTTAACATGACTTCCTTTTCTATCTCAAAAGAAATTTTGTCATCATTTCTGATGTCTTCAATTTGACTTTCGAGTTCTACGAGCTTCTGTTCAAGTACTAAAGGAGGATAATAAATTTTTCCTTCAAAAACGAAGTTTTCACTCTCATTTGGTTGCTCTACCGCATAGCTCTGGAAATAGTCATTAGACAAGGTTTGCTTCCAATTCCAAACCAAAGCCTTCCTAATTTCCCATTCGTAGACAAAAAGAAGTTGCATTTTAACAATGGTTTTTCGCTTAACTTCTTCCTCAGCCTCATGGTCTTTTTGATTAAGCCATTTTATTTGATATTTAGGATCCCAAGATGGAAGATCAAGCCATTCAAATTTGTAAAGAGTTGGAGACTTGGTTAAAGTAGTCTTCAAATACTGAGGATTGCCATAACCCAAGCCCTATTTGTCATTATTGTATCTAAAGTTTTTCGGCTTGTTGAGATGAATCGTCTGTTCAGTCTGACCAATTTTATACCACTTTTCCTCCAGACTATTTGCTTTCTCGGTTAATTCGGAGTTTCTATCTTTGTAAGCATGTAACAGCTTTTCGAACTCATCTTTCTTTGTTTCTGAACTTTCAAGTTTTTCTGATAATTCAGTCATCCTCCTTCGAAAATAAGCTTGACTCTCGTCAAATTCGGCTTTGCTCTTTTTCAAACTTTCACTTAACTCGTTATGTTCTTTTATTCTTTGCTTTTGAAAATCTATTTTTGATGAGTTTTTCTTAGTTTTTCAGTTAAATCATCTGCTTTGATGGTTAGTAAGTTCTGTTGAATCATAAATTCATTGATAGTAAAGAATTCAGAATCTTGTGATTCAACTTTTGCTTCAGGAGCTGACACCTTGTCCTTGAGAATAGCATTTTCCTCTTTTAGAGACATTGTTACCTGAAAAATTAAAAATGACGGATCGTTAACAGATACTTCGTTAGAAGTAGAATTTGTGCGCTTGAAAATCAGATAAAAGCGATTAAAGTCAGAAAAAATTTCAAAAATAAAATTTGTAAAACAAATTGTAAATTTGTCTTCCAAAAATTAATTTTGAAAAATTAATGCGGAAAACTGGACTTTAAATCGGTAAACTTGCAAAACACGAGAAAAATATATCAGTTACGATTAAATGCAGGCAAAAACTGATAAATCGACGAAAAAATGAAAATTAACGAAGATTAAAGACTAAAAATGACAACTTACGAAACTAAAACGAAAAACAAGGACTAAAAATGTAAAATACTAAAACTTAACAAAGACAAGGACTAAAAGTGACAAATTCCTAAAGTTAAAACTAAAAGGACTCAGCTTGATACAAAAAGAAACTTAAAACTCAAGGGACTAATAATGAAAAAATCTAAAACTTAAACTCCAGGGACTCAAAACTGCTAAAATTTAAAACCTATACTACAGGGACTGAAAAAGACACAACCTAAATTCTAACTATAGGGACTCAAAGTGACAAACTCTAAACTATTTAAGTGAACTAACGGAAACAGGACCAAAAATGTAATGAAACTAACGAAGTACTAACAGACTCAGTTAGTACTGTTCACCATCTTCAACATACAAACACGATCTGAGTATTTCAAGCTTCGATACCTTCTTCAATACACGATAAAATTGGTTTAAGTTCATAAATGATCTTTGATCATTCATCAATCGAATCCAACGCAAAATTCATGATCATGCAACGAGAATAAGTCGTTTTCACGGCTTGAAGATGTTTCCGATAAACACTTCGATTTTCCGGTGAGGGAAGACTTTCATACGATAAAATTGATCTCAGAATCGTTTTTATCGCACATACAATGCGCGATAAGATTGAACAGCTTGATATGAGACAAAATTGATTTTTATCGCACTAAACCCTTGCGACAACAATAAACTTGCGACAAGATTGAATTTTCTGGCGAAGGATGCAGTTTCCGGCAATGACGTTTTTCCGGCGAGCGATGTTTCATGCGATAACTTTGTTCACACCTAAGTTTTTTATCTCGTCTTTATCGCACATAAAACTTTCGAGGAAAACGAACGTGCGATAATCATGAATCTGTGATAACTTTGAAGAACTCGCGATAAACTTGATTTTTCGGCGAGATTTCCGTTTTTCCGATCTGTCAAGAACTACCAACTCAAACTCGTCGATTTCTTGTCGTTTTTCACGTCTAACACCTGCAATATGATTATAAACACAAGATAATCAGATTTATGGAAGAAAAACGAACGAAATCACACTAAATTGGTAGATCGATCAACAAAATCTCAACAACTTCGATAACTTTCTGTCGAACTCAGATTTGACAAACTCTTCTGTTTGGTGCCCAACTTCGAACTTAATGGTTGTATTCTGTTCTAAATCTACAATAAATTTGATATGTGAACACCAAAACAATCAAAACACATTCAATTGTTAATACTAATCACCACCTAATGTAACTCTTCGAAGAACACAAACAAGAGGTTACTGTTCATATAAAAAAAACTTTAAAAACACAATTTGATGCTTAAAATCAATTCTGAATGTTTGAGAATGGTTCAAAACACAATTGAAACAAATTTGTAAAACCAAAATCAATCTAAAGCTCAAACAATTTCCCAATTTTTGAAAATTTTCAATAAAATCTTAAAAACTCTTCAATTTCACCAAAATTGATAATTTATTTTGAATTGATGCACAAATTCAGATCTGCTAGGCTCTGATACCAATTGAGAGTTTTCAGATAACAATGATTAACACAATAGAACTTGAATAGAGAAGAGAATTAATACAAGATATGAGTTAGATCAATATTCTCTCTCTAGACGTCATCTCTCATTTCACACACACACACATTCTACGTATGATATTATGCTCTAATGTGCCACACTCACAATTCCCTCACAATTACCCTATTTAAACCTTTGACCTTACACATTAGATACCTTGACTTTGACTATTGTTGATCCTTTACAATAACTCTAAATCTTGAATACATTTGGTACTAACAATTTTTGATGAAACAGTAAGTTTTTTGATGATTTTGTGCGTATAACTGTGTTTGGATAAGTGTTGAATGCTTAGGATTGATCGAAAAATATTTCTGAACATCATACGATCATCAATCCATCTTAGTTTGATCATTTTGGACGTTTTTGAGTTTTTAGTTCGGACTTAGTTCATATGTTCAAAGTTATCGCACAAGGCATGTTCATACTTATCGCACAAGATTATGTTCATCTTTATCGCGCCTCAAAGATATTCAAGTTTATCGCACATGTGGTGTGCGATAAATCTGAGAGAACAGTGTTTTTATCGCATATGTGGTGTGCGATAAAATAAAGTGAACAGTGTTTTATCGCGCAAGTATCATGCGATAAAAGTGAACAGTACTTTATCGCTCAAAGTGGCGTGTGATAAAACGGTTTATCACACAAATGGCATGCGATAAAAGAGTTATCGCGCAAGAAGCGTGCGATAAAAGGGGTTATCGCACGAGTATTATGCGATAAAAATAGTTATCGCGCGATAAAATCTGTTTCTCGCCCAAGTTATCGCCCATTCAAGAGGGGGGCATTGTTCATGGATTTTAGCATAAAGCGTGTGTTACATCATTCTCATATTTGGTTTGTCACATACCTATAGCAACTGTCAAAGCTTAAAAGAGCTCAAGTTTGTCAAGATTTTCAGAAGGTGGGTGTTGGAATTCAATCTTTGATTGGATTGGATTAGACGTTTGAGCATTTGCAATCATTATTATGGAGTTTTGTTGACGATGCTAGACCTTTGAGTGCTCTTAATCATTCTTCTGACCTGGTCAATCAGAATCGTGAGTGCTTGCGATCATTGTTCTGGTGCTTTGGTTGTGATTCAGACTTTTGAGTGCTTATAATCATTCAACTATTTGAAGTAGTTAGTGCTCTAATTGAGTGAGCCATGGATCATAAATGATGAGCTTAGCTTAATTTAGCTGATTGTCTGACATGCTTTCCGTATCTAAGGTAAGGGGAATAATGCTAATCTACGTGCCAAGGAAGGTATGCCTTTAAGGAAAGTAATTCATCCCAAGAAGGCAACTAGCTGCTTAGCCAACGACGATGAAGGTTAGTAACTCTCCTTAAGGTCGATGCTAAAGAGCGTACTTAACACCAACCCCGGGCAAGCACCCAGGAAGGAAGACTAGTTGTCCCCTATTGAGTTGTAGCACTTACTTACTATAGAAATGAACATAGGCTAAAAGAGAAAAAGAATACATACGACTAAAAGAGAGAACAACAACGGACTAACTCGAATCTCGTAGATGACGATGAAGCAGGACAATCTCGTTTTTTCATTCTTTTTCTTCCTATTCTAAGATAGCTTTCAACTAAGTGGCTACCCTTTTTGTCAGATACGGGTCAATAGCCCCGTTCAGACAACTAGGGTCCCCTTATATCCTCCAGCAATCCGCGGAGGCAATCATCCAGCTCATGAGGCAGATGAGTTGAAATTGGCTAACATAGGGCAAGGGTCCTTATGGGCAAGTATAAATAGAAGAAATCCTCTACTTTAGTAGAATTCTTTTGTTCTAGAATCACAGACATTGGCTAATGATACCACTGACTTTCTGGTTATGTCATACTCTATTCTATCTACTCTTACAGACCTTCCCTTCGAGCAAACTAAGAAGAAACCCATGTAGCGGTAGCAGCTACGACTTCTTCCTTCTGGGCTTACTAGCTCAACATGCGCAACGGGTACCAATGCTAGGTTAGAATCCGATATGAAATTACTCATTTCAATTACTGTTTTCACTCCAAAAGAAAGAGAAAGACTCGGGGAAGGGCAGACTGGCGGGAAGGGTGGTACTAAATTGAATTGAGTCCTGATATCCTTCGAAAGTACCTTTTGATAACCTTTTCTCATGCAGAACAGAGAAAGGTTAGTCAGACCGAGGGCGGAAAAAGATTGAAGATTGAAGTTCTGGATTTTCATTATTCAGTGTTCTGAAGTATTTTGGAGATGAGCATTTTTCTACAACTGATGAACAATGTTACTTGTTTGGTTCTTCTAATCCCTACCTTGTAGTGTGTGCTTCATTATGTTTCCTCCTTCGAGCAAATCCGAATCAAGCTCTTAAGCCGAATTCCTATTCAACTTGCGGTTTATCGACGAATTTGGTTTTATAAACTGAGATTGCACTTGGTTTATCACGCAACAACTTGCTCGTTATCTTTATTGTGAGCTTATCGGTACGAGATAGAGTTTCAACATTTTAAAGATGTTTTTCGTGCACTCGGTCGAGGTTATGGTGCACATCGAATCCGGTTTTTCAGAGTTGAAATATAAAGAGTAAGAGCTTATTTCAAGGGGGAGCCTAGACTACATTTGAAGAATTGCATCGCTATGGTTTTCTAAAGAAATCAATGGGGAGAGGATCTGAAGATTTGAAGATCTTTCGAGAAGGGTGATTCCTTTACAAAACTATAGGGGGGGAATGTTAGGACACAAAATGTCCTAATTATATGATAGTTTTGTAAAGAGTTATAATAGTAATATCGGCTTGGGTTATGATTATATGGGCTTGGGCTTAAAGGTGTAATAGGTGGGTATATATAAGATATATGTGTGTAATTAGGGTTAAGGTAATCATTGCAATGTAGACATCCAAGGTGTAGTGTGTGTAAACTAGAGAGAGAACCATTTTGTTTCTAGGTAGTCTCTTCATATGAATAATACACCACATTTCTCTCTATATCTCATCTTTTTACCTATCTATCAAATACTTGGATTGTTGCTTGTTCTAATGGGACTAACAGATACGCTGTGAAGCAACGAGATGACGAAGATTGGTAGATCTGAATCAGAAGCAACGAGATGATGAAGATTGATGGCATCTAGTAGACCAATTTTGTTGTTTGAAGGTTCATCTGGTTTTGGGATGCAAACGGAGGCTAACATCATTATTTTTATTCACTCTTTCTGGAGTTAAACCATTGAACACGATGACCTGATCATCGTTGAATATAGTCATGGGTCTTGATTGATGATCTTGCTGCTTCTGTACAGCGACGGTGGCTTGTTGTTGGACTGCGACACGTGAAGTTTACCCCCCTTGGGACAGATTCATGGTTGGTGGTTGATGATGTTGCCCTCTTACCTGAAACGAATGAACCCAGAAAACACAATCAAGAAAACAATGACAGGTGAATAGATAACAACAAAAACTTCATTTAATGATCCAAAATGGCTACTTCAACGGCGGAGGTTGTTGCTCTAACAGTTGCAACAATGGCGATACTTTATTTCAAGATTTGTATCGAAGAAAAAAAAGAGGAGTATCGGCGGCTGGAACAAATTTAGGGTTTTAATTATTAATTGCTAAAAAATACAAATTATCAATTTACCCTTTATTTTATTTTTGTAAATACATTAATTATCTAAAATGATTGGCTCATATTGGATCTCATAGTTATCACAAACTGTACAGTTTTCATTTGATTAGGCCCATATATATATATATATATATATATATATATATATATATATATATATATATATATATATATACCCATGAAAAGGTGGAAACCCTTGCAACCTTCATCATCACGGTCCGTTTTGTGATTGGGAATTTTTAAATTTATTTATAATCGTATGAAGGGTAATTATGTCAAAATATAATTAATTTTATTTTATTGATTTTTTTATTATTGATACGGATTACTCCAATCCCGATTTTTGTGGGATTGAATTATAATGATAATAGAAGTTTTCTTGGGAAGTTATTTGTTGCCAAAATTCTTATCGTCTTCTTCATCTGGGTCTTCATCAAGAAAAAGCATCTGGTTAAGAAGGCATGTACAGACGTAAATACCATAAATGGAACACTTTCCTCATGACTGTCAACAAAACATGAAGAAATGGTTGACGTGAATTTGAAGTCTTCAAGCATGACTTCTCCCAGCCTGAATCTGGATCTGGTGGTTGTGCATGCTGATATGATGTCTATTACCGTTGTTGCTACTGCTTTAACTCGACTTCTCCCAGCCTGAATGAGGTGTGTGCTAAATGACGAGCATTGGTTGTAGCTTGTGATTCCGTTTTGTCAGTTGTCTCTAACCAAACCAAACATACGTATGTCATCTTGTTCAAACCAGACTATGAAGACGATGGTCGTAGAAGCGATGAAGATGATGGCCGGAGAAGACGATGAATCCGATGAAGACAATGAAGAAGACGATGAATCCGATGAAGGCGATGAAGAAGACGATGAATCTGATGGTCGGAGAAGACGATGAATCTGATAAAGAAGACGATGAATCCGATGAAGACGATGAATCTGATGCATGAAGACAACGATGAATACGATGGCCGGAGAAGATGATAAATTCGATGAAGACGACGATGAATCCGATAGCCGGAGAAGATGATGAATTCGATGAAGACGACGATGAATCCGATGAAGACGATGGCCGAAGAAGACGATGAAGTCGATCGGCTGGAAACTGAATCAATATGAAGGGTCCCGTTCTTCCTATTTTACCCTTTAGCCGTAAACAACTCATCAAAAAACAAATTATTAATACATTTATAATTATTAATGTAGTTTTTTTCATCTTGACCGTACATTTTCAAATCAAAGGCTAAGATGTGGGTTGCAAGGGTTGCCACATTTTTATGGGTTGCAAATTAAATGACATATATATATATATATATATAGGGAGAGGTTCAAATGAGAAGTGCTAAATATTTGAGAAATAAAGAAGTGATCTTAGTCATTCATTCGGTCAAGATCGACGGCTTTGACCGAGAAGCAGTGGATAATTATTCGCGTGGTCTGCACAAGATAGAGGGGTAGTTTCATAAAAAAATATGCGGGACGAGTTCATATATGAATCTATGTGATTCATATATGAATCTTTGTGTTCATATATGAACCTTTGTAATTCACATATAAACGTTTTTTAACTAATTCATATATGAACCTTTGTGATTCATATATGAACCTTTGTGATTCATATATGAACCTTTGTGATTCATATATGAATCAGTTAATTTGTTCATATGATAATTAGTTAAAAAAAATCATATATGAATCACAAAGGTTCATATATGAACACAAATGTTCATATATGAATCAGTTAATTGGTTCAACTGATTCATATATGAACCTACAGTTAATTAGTTTCATATATGAAACACAAAGTTTCATATATGAATCACAAGTTTCATATTTGAATTAGTTATAAAGAGTTCATATGTGAATTACAAAGGTTCATATATGAACGTATAGTTCATATGCGAATCACACAGATTCATATATGAACTCGTCCCGTGTTTTTTGTAAAAGTTACGAAATTGTCCTTCTATTTTTGGAACAACCGCAACTTTTGATCAGTCAAAGCCGCAACTTTTGACCAATTATAATCGATCTTGACCGAATAAATGACCAAGATTACTTCTCTACTTCTCAAATATTTAACACTTCTTATTTGAACCTAAGGCTATATATATATATAGGAACCTTCTTTTGAAAACCTATAAATTTATGATAAATTTGAGAACTAGTGTTATGTGCTATTTCGTATAATCTTTTTGCATCTAAGACTAGGATTTAGAATATTAATCAACACATATTTGTTTCACAATGTGTTTGCATCACATGTACTCGGTTCACAATGTGCACATTTTTTACGTGTTTGTGGAACAAAAGGTACACATAAATTGTTTCACATTGTGAAACAAATATATATGAAACAATCAAATTGTGAAACAAATATATGTTAATCAATACACCAAACACTACCCTTCTGGAAAACTATATCCGAAAACCCCTTATCCGGAACTATCCGAGAAACTTTCCCGGAAACAAATACCACGAATCCGAAAATATCTTATCCGGAAACATGGTCCGGACAATCTATCCGGAAACCCATCCAGAAAACCATCCGGAAAACGTATCTGGGAAGCATTATTCGGAAAACGTATCCGTGAAACATGAAATCCGATAAAATTTAATCCATCCGGAAAACTAATGAATCCGGACATATCAACTCAAACTGTAATAACCAGGTATGTTAGTGATTTATTTAAAAGTATTATTTTAATTAAGTATTATGGAGTTAGAAGTTAAGGGTGAGTTTTAATTTTTATATGGAAGTATAGGGATGTATTTTGCCATATAGAATAAGTTTGAGGTTTGTTTGGTATTTTTGCCAAACCTCATCTCCACCACCGCCTTTACCACCTCACAAGGAGGAGGTGTCTCCTTTGAGACACAAGTAACAAATATCCTAAATCTAGTGAGTGTGTGTGATATGTGAAGAGAGAGAGAGGAGAGAAAAGAGAGAAATCGAAGAAAGGTCAAGAAGGAGAAGAAATCAGAGAATCTGCAGCTGGGTTTAGGAATCTATCCAAGAGAAACCAAGGTAATAATCCATACAAATCTTTACTTTTATGTATAGTAAGCTTTACATGAGTTTTGAAGTGGGTTTTGATGATTTAGAGATGTTTTGGAAAATCTGAGCTTATGGTTAGGTTATGTTAATAGTCTTAAACATATTTGCATAATTTCAGTAACATGCATAGCTTAAAAGTTTAGAATTCTGGGTTTAAGATGAACACAGTGGATTGAGACATTCAAACAAGTCGCAACAGTGGATTGCGACATGGTTGAATATTGCGATCTTCATGAATGTCGCAACCTTGAGTTGCGACTTGCTCATGAAATCGCAATAGTGGGTTGCGAATTGCTCATGAAGTCGCAATAGTGGGTTGCGACTTGCTCATGAAGTCGCAACAGTGGATTGCGACTTGGTGCTATGTCGCAACAGTTGGTTGCGACTTGAGGGGGTTGTCGCAACAGTTGGTTGCGACATGAAGGGGAAGTCGCAGTAGTTAGTTGCGACTTGGTACTGTGTCGCAGTAGTTGATTGCGACTTGGTGTAGTGTATTGCGACATAGAGTAATTCTATAGTTGATTGCGACTTGAGTCGAGGATTTCAGAACTTAGAGATTCTTAGTCTTAAAAAGAAATATTTGTATTTATTTGATACAGATTCTTTGAAACTGAACTGAAGGATTTGGAGTGCTCGATAAATAGCTTGGGAGGATTTTGGAATTTAGCGAAACAAGTGAGTTTTTATTAAAATATTTTCAAATGAAATACATATATGTGAATGAGTGTAATATTGTGCATATGGTGTATATATGAGTATTACATTGCATGGGTGCTAGTTGGCCGGGCTTAGGACCAATGAAAGTTGGCTGTACAGAGGGACAGTGGTGTTGGCTGTATTTAGTACAGCGGTGTATATTAATTAATTGGCTTGCTACCAATTAATATGGCCAAGAGAAAGAGAAAGAGAAAGAGATGGAAAGATACATGATGCATGAGTCATAATTGGTATTTCTTATGCGCATTATGTGTATTGATTGTTTGTAAAGATGATTTTTAACTCACGAGGATTTTCTCACTAGACCTCAAGGTCTAACCCTCATTTTTGTTTTAAAATATGTATTCCAGGTCAAGGAGGAAATAAGGGACAGTGATAGGATATATCATGTTTAGCTTTTTGGAAGATGCAATATTATGAAGATGCGAGATGTGTTTTGTATCTGTTATGTTATTATGATATTATGTACTTCGTTATAAGTGAAAAAGTTTGTACTGAAAGACCTATTTTATTAAGCTAAGGGACCGTAAATGAAATATAATGTATTTTGTGGTGAAATTATGTTATGAAATATATGTTATTTGTATGTTGGGAATTCGGGTTGTTACAGATGGTATCAGAGCCCTAGTTTAAGGGATTTAGGTATTGGTATCTGTACATAGACTTAAACTGCATGTGAAGTAGGACGTCCCTGTTATTATAGAACCTTGGGATGTTAAATATAAAAAGGTAGAAGGAACATCATGTAAGATAATTTCTGATTACACCTGGCCAGTGTAATTGTGATCTTACAGGTACATGTTTGGACTGGAATACCTTGTTATATGGGGTGTGTGTTTATGTGTATAATTAACCTTGTTTGAATCAACAGAATGGCAAGTGGTACGAGACGAACAAATCGGGAAGGGGAAGGAAATCCAAATAGAACCAATCCAACAGTCGGAGGAAGGGGAAGAGGGGGAGAAAGAGGCAGAGGCAGAAGTGGGGGCAGAGTTCAGGGACGTGGTACGGAGTTTGTTACGAGAGACGACCTAACAGCCGAAATGGGAAGATTACAGGCAAATATCCAGGCTATGTTTAATCGGACTCATAATACGGACACGGAAAGACCAGATCCTAACTTTGAAGACGAGATGCCTATCACACCTACTGTCACAGCAGTACCAAGAAGGTGTGACTATAAAATGTTTTTAAGCTGTAAACCACCAACTTATGGAGGGGATAGAGATCCAGTGAAGGCGATGCGGTGGCTGAAGGAAATCGAAGCTGTATTTAAAACCAGTAAATGTGCGGAAGAGGATAAGGTGTTATACGAAACTGCAATGTTGAAGGCAGATGCTTTATATTGGTGGGAGGCCCTTATTGACTCTAAGGGATCTGATGTATACTCAACCTTTACTTGGGACGAATTCTCAAGGGCATTCAAAGAACAGTTTTGTTCTCAAGCAGCAGTCAGACAATTGGAGGAGGAATTCCTGAGCCTACAACAAGGAAATTTATCCGTCAGAGACTATACTGGCCGTTTCTTAGAGAAGTCGCATTTTGGAGAGTATTATGTTGCCACGGAGAAAATGAAGATGGAAAGGTTCATATTCGGATTGAATTCAGAAATTCGAAAGTTAGTGACTGCAACAAGACCTGATACTTTCTCAGCAGCAGTGAATGCCGCAGAAAAGGTGGAGCGGGATAATAAGAGGGATGCCGGTGAAAAGAGTATGGGAAAGAGGAAATGGGAAGGACCTCAATATGATCCAAAAAAGTCCAGGTTTCAAAGATCCGATAATCGCCCGCCTTTCCGACCAGCGGAAAGACCTTGCCCAAAGTGCCACCGTTTTCATCAAGGAAGCTGTCAAGTGGATCCCAGAAACTGTTATAAGTGCGGAAAAGTCGGTCACATTGCTAAAGATTGTCGAGTTGTTAGATTTTGTTACTCGTGCAATTCTCCTAATCATCTTCAGTCCGATTATCCACTGGGGAGAATACAATCAGGGGGTACATCAGTAAGACCGACGGGTGTCAGACCAGTAGTACCGAGGCTAGAACCAGCAAGAACCAGGGGTCGTTCATTTCAGATGACAGCAAAGGAAGCTGAGGAAAATCCGGACGTGGTTACAGGTACATTCCTAATAAATTCTACACGTGCTAAGGTGTTATTTGATTTCGGTGCAAACCGATCGTTTGTGTCTCCTTCATTTGTTGCTTATATGCATTTAAAGCCTAAAGTGTTAGATCATGCTTTAATGGTAGATACTGCAAATGATAATCAAGTGTCGGTTAAAGAAGTATTTGAAAGCTGTGTGATACATATAGAAGGGTGCAGAGTACCGATTCAGTTATTTCCAATAGCCCTGGTCGAGTTTGATGTGGTAGTGGGAATGGATTGGTTAGCCAAAAATCAAGCTAACATAATTTGTGATAAGAAGTTAATAAATGTTGTGTTACCTGAGAAGGGGCCAGTAGTGATTTATGGTGATCGTAGAAATCATCAGTCTAGTCTTATATCTATGATAAAAGCCCGTAAGTGTGTGAATAAGGGTTGTCAGAGTTATTTAGCTTATGTGATAGATACTAAGCTAGAGAAGAGTAAGTTGGAAGATATTCCGATTGTTAGTGAATTTCCGGAAGTGTTCCCTGAAGACTTGAATAGCCTTCCGCCCATTAGACAAGTAGAGTTTGGTATAGATCTGATTCCTGGAGCTGCTCCTGTTGCCCGTGCACCGTATCGTTTGGCACCTCCAGAGATGAAAGAGATGATAACTCAATTGCAGGATCTTTCAGATAAAGGCTTCATTAGACCGAGTTCTTCGCCGTGGGGAGCACCCGTTTTGTTTGTGAAAAAGAAGGATGGTTCGATGAGAATGTGTATCGACTACCGGGAATTGAATAAGCGTACGATCAAGAACAAGTATCCACTACCCAGGATTGATGACCTCTTTGATCAGTTAGTTGGAGCTTGTTATTTCTCTAAGATTGATCTAAGATCCGGTTATCACCAGTTGAAGGTCAAAGAAGAAGATGTTCTGAAAACTGCTTTTTGCACAAGGTATGGTCATTATGAATTCTTAGTGATGCCGTTTGGTTTGACGAATGCTCCAGCTGCCTTTATGGATTTAATGAATCGGGTATGTAAGTCGTATCTTGATAGATTCGTAATTGTATTTATCGATGATATACTTATCTATTCCCGATCCAAGGAAGAGCACGCTCAACATCTTCGTTTGGTTCTAGAACTATTGAAGCAAGAAAAGTTGTATGCTAAATTTTCAAAATGTGAATTCTAGCTACGGGAAGTTCAGTTTCTGGGGCATGTAGTTTCTGAGAAAGGCATCCAAGTTGATCCGATGAAAGTGGAAGCGATTGAAAAGTGGGAACCGTCGAGAACGCCAACCGAAGTACGTAGTTTTCTGGGTTTAGCTGGCTACTATCGAAAGTTTATAAAAGACTTCTCTCGTATCGCGACGCCTTTGACAAAGCTGACTCGAAAGAATCTGAAGTTTGAATGGAAAGCAGAACAGGATGAAGCATTCCGAATATTGAAAGAGAAACTGTGCAGCGCACCAATTTTATCGCTACCAGAAGGTTCTGAAGACTTTGTTGTTTATAGTGATGCTTCTAAACTGGGATTGGGATGTGTACTTATGCAGCGTGGGAAAGTTATTGCTTATGCTTATCGTCAACTAAAATATCATGAACGACAGTATCCAACACACGACATGGAGCTTGCAGCAGTTGTATTCGCGCTAAAGATTTGGAGGCATTATCTTTATGGTTCCAAGTGTCAAATTTATACTGATCATAAGAGTCTTCAACATCTCTTCGATCAAAAGGAATTAAATATGAGGCAAAGAAGATGGCTAGAACTGGTGAATGATTATGACTGTGAAATTCTTTATCATCCGGGAAAGGCGAACGTGGTAGCTGATGCACTGAGTCGTCAAGAAAGGAGTGGAATGATAAAAACCATTGCACTTAGAGCGGAGCTTTTACCTAACATTTTTGACGATTTGCTGAAGTGTCAAATAGAAGCCTATCAGGAAGAACAGTTGAAATCAGAACGGTTAGTGGGGTTATCAGCATTGCTAGTAAAGGATGATCGTGGGTTGTTGTGTTTGGGAAACAGAATTTGGGTGCCTCGTTTGGGTGGTTTACGTGACCGGGTACTTCAAGAAACTCATCAGTCTCGATTCTCTATATATCCAGTTACGAATAAGATGTATAAAGATCTGAAACAATTTTATTGGTGGCCAGGGATCAAAAGAAGCATTGCGCAGTATGTAGAAGATTGTACTACTTGTAAAAAGGTAAAGATTGAACATCAAAAGCCGTTTGGTCAGTTACAACGATTGGAAATACCGATGTGGAAATGGGATCAGATTACTACAGATTTCATTACAAAGTTACCAAGGACTTCGAAGGGATTTGATTCGATTTGGGTGATTGTTGATAGATTAACGAAGTCTGCTCACTTCTTACCGATAAAGGAAACTGATTCGATGGAACGCTTAGCCAAATTGTACATCGACGAAATAGTGACTCGACATGGAGTTCCAATCTCAATTATTTCAGATCGGGATAGTCGTTTTACTTCAAGGTTCTGGAGAAGTTTTCAAAAGGAGATGGGAACGCAGATAAAGTTAAGTACAACTTACCATCCTCAAACTGACGGTCAGAGTGAACGAACGATTCAGACGTTAGAAGATATGCTCCGGGCTTGCATTGTTGACTTTGGGGGATCGTGGGATAAGCATTTACCGTTGATCGAATTTGCCTACAACAACAGTTATCATTCCAGCATACAAGCGGCACCGTTTGAAGTTTTGTATGGTAGAAAATGTCGAACGCCTATGTGTTGGAATGAAGTGGGAGAGAAACAGTTAGCAGGACCAGATATAGTACAGTTAACAGCAGATAAGGTTACTCAGATTCGGGAAAGATTGAAAGTGGCTCAAGATAGACAGAAAAGTTATGCCGACCGACGCCGGAAACCGTTAGAGTTCCAAGTTGGAGATTTTGTAATGTTAAAAGTCTCACCTTGGAAAGGAGTCATTCGATTTGGAAAGCAAGGTAAACTTAGCCCAAGATATATTGAACCGTTTGCAATTACTGAAAGAATTGGGGAAGTATCTTATCGACTAGATTTACCTCCATAGTTAAACAGGATTCACAACGCTTTTCATGTGTCGAATTTTCGAAAGTGTTTGGTTACACCAGATCAGGCAGTGTCTCTACCAGATATACAGGTTGATGAAAAGCTGAATTATGTGGAGGAACCTGAAGCTATTGTTGACCGAAAAGTCAAAGTCCTACGGAATAAGGAGATAAGACAAGTGAAAGTTCAGTGGCGGCATCATAGGGGTCAGGATGCTACGTGGGAATCAGAGTCAGAAATGAGAGCCAAATACCCTCATCTGTTCACTTAACTGAATTCCGGGACGGAATTCTTTTAAGGGGGAGATGTTGTAATAACCAGGTATGTTAGTGATTTATTTAAAAGTATTATTTTAATTAAGTATTATGGAGTTAGAAGTTAAGGGGTAAGTTTTAATTTTTATATGGAAGTATAGGGATGTATTTTGCCATATAGAATAAGTTTGAGGTTTGTTTGGTATTTTTGCCAAACCTCATCTCCACCACCGCCTTTACCACCTCACAAGGAGGAGGTGTCTCCTTTGAGACACAAGTAACAAATATCCTAAATCTAGTGAGTGTGTGTGATACGTGAAGAGAGAGAGAGAGGAGAGAAAAGAGAGAAATCGAAGAAACGTCAAGAAGGAGAAGAAATCAGAGAATCTGCAGCTGGGTTTAGGAATCTATTCAAGAGAAACCAAGATAATAATCCATACAAATCTTTACTTTTATGTATAGTAAGTTTTACATGAGTTTTGAAGTGGGTTTTGATGATTTAGAGATGTTTTGGAAAATCTGAGCTTATGGTTAGGTTATGTTAATAGTCTTAAACATATCTGCATAATTTCAGTAACATGCATAGCTTAAAAGTTTAGAATTCTGGGTTTAAGATGAACACAGTGGATTGAGACATTCAAACAAGTCGCAACAGTGGATTGCGACATGGTTGAATATTGCGATCTTCATGAATGTCGCAACCTTGAGTTGCGACTTGCTCATGAAATCACAATAGTGGGTTGCGACTTGCTCATGAAGTTCCAGTAGTGGGTTGCGACTTGCTCTCGAAGTCGCAACAGTGGATTGCGACTTGGTGCTATGTCGCAACAGTTGGTTGCGACTTGAGGGGGTTGTCGCAACAGTTGGTTGCGACATGAAGGGGAAGCCGCAGTAGTTAGTTGCGACTTGGTACTGTGTCGCAGTAGTTGATTGCGACTTGGTGTAGTGTATTACGACATAGAGTAATTCTATAGTTGATTGCGACTTGAGTCGAGGATTTCAGAACTTAGAGATTCTTAGTCTTAAAAAGAAATATATGTATTTATTTGATACAGATTCTGTGAAACTGAACTGAAGGATTTGGAGTGCTCGATAAATAGCTTGGGAGGATTTTGGAATTTAGCGAAACAAGTGAGTTTTTATTAAAATGTTTTCAAATGGAATACATATATGTGAATGAGTGTAATATTGTGCATATGGTGTATATATGAGTATTACATTGCATGGGTGCTAGTTGGCCGGGCTTAGGACCGGTGAAAGTTGGCTGTACAGAGGGACAGTGGTGTTGGCTGTATTTAGTACAGCGGTGTATATTAATTAATTGGCTTGCTACCAATTAATATGGCCAAGAGAAAGAGAAAGAGAAAGAGATGGAAAGATACATGATGCATGAGTCATAATTGGTATTTCTTATGTGCATTATGTGTATTGATTGTTTGTAAATATGATTTTTAACTCACGAGGATTTTCTCTCTAGACCTCAAGGTCTAACCCTCAATTTTGTTTTAAAATATGTATTCCAGGTCAAGGAGAAAATAAGGGACAGTGATAGGATATATCATGTTTAGCTTTTTAGAAGATGCAATATTATGAAGATGCGAGATGTGTTTTGTATCTGTTATGTTATTATGATATTATGTACTTCGTTATAAGTGAAAAAGTTTGTACTGAAAGACCTATTTTATTAAGCTAAGGGACCGTAAATTAAATATAATGTATTTTGTGGTGAAATTATGTTATGAAATATATGTTATTTGTATGTTGGGAATTCGGGTTGTTACACAAACCCATAATCAATCGAACATAAATAAGAATCAAAATCAATCAATTCTAAACCGATAGAAATCTAGTACTAACTGCTAGAAACACAAAGTGAAGAGAACTTTTACCTCAAATTGACTCAATCGAACTTTATCTCGGCCCTAATCGATCACAACCTTTGTTCTCTCTTCGGCACACACACACATACCAAAAGAAGAAACCGACTTATGAAAAAATATCATAAAGAGGTGGTATATATAAGAGTCCCAAATTGCAATTAAGGACTCTAACTTACCAATTTGACAAAACACTCCTACACTTATAAACTAAGCCAAAACACCCTAAAGTAATAACTGAAAATTTAATAAATTATAATGGAACTGAAAATTTAATAAATTATAATGGAACCGAAAATTAACTAACAAACTTACCCGGGATATTACAACTACATCGGGACCAGTAGCGCCGCTCGTGGGCGTGCCCTTAAATTCTCGCTTTCTACACCACTTGCATTTCTTCCCTTCTTCTCTTTCTCGAGTCCACACATACCTTCACACTGAAAATACTAGCAAAACGTGAATATACGTGTGACAAAGTACTAGGAATTAAAAAGAAAAAAACCAAACAAAAAGTAAGAAAAGTGCATGAGACACGCTAGAACCTGACACAAAACGATGCAATCTATGTTATAAAATGAGAACAAAACGTGTGAAACAAAATACCCACAAGCTAAACCTTACTTGTCCCCAATCTAGACTAATTTATTATACGGAATGGCAAAAAGGGATAAGAAAAGGGAAAAAAAACAAACAAACAACGACCTCCACGGTCATCTGAACGAGTTAATACACGACCTCACTAAACATAACCCAATGATTCGACTTCCCCTTGTAAAAATGCGACTCTTTATCACGTGGTCGGGTTAGAAATAGCAAAAGAAACATACATTTACCAAAGTGTCAAACCGACACAACACCAAGGGAAACATATTACAAAACCAAACATACCAAATACGGCTTTTCTAACATTACCGCAATTGCTAAGGGAGGGGATAGAGTGATCTACAAGAATGGAAGCTCACAGTTTTGCTCAATTCACTCTGGTGTGTTTTCGGGTTGTGTATACACTCAATGCCTTCCCAATCGAGAAATAGGAAATGCACTTTTGACGCGTTTCAAATAATTCTCTAGTCTAAATATCTTTGTAAAATTGCATAAATCATTGACTTTTGAGTAAGGCTAAGGGGTATGGAGAGGTTAGGATTACTTATCGGGCTATGAGCATTTATTTTTTTGGTTTAAGAGGTTTGTTTTTGTGCAAATTTAGGTTCTTCAATCATGTTTTCGATGGACTAAGGACTTAGGGGTTGTTTGACAGTTGCTGAATGGTTTGGTGCAGAATGATTAGGTGGTCAGAATAATTAAGAGGCTCTTATGGTATTGTGCAAAATGAAATATGGTTGTTTGGTAATTGTTCATAATGAAATTAGGACGCTGAATGGTCAAGGGAGTCTCGAGATACAAAATCATTCAAAGGGTTTTAGAACCATTAAGAGGCAGACTCTTTTTTTGCCAAACAAGATTAACCTCTTAGCGATTCAAATGTTGCCTCTTAATGGAACCATTAAGAGGTAAACAAACATCCCCTTACTTTTCATTTATAAGCAAATCTAAATGCAAATATATATATATATATATAGAGAGAGAGAGGCTCCTTTAAATGTAAACATTTTTTATGTAAACAATGAAACCAAGGGTATTTGGGTCTTTTTCTCCAAATCCATAATTTTAGAATTATCCATAAATTTAGCAACTAACAAACTTCCTTAATATTCTCAATTATCTTCATCTCTCTCTCTCTCTCTCCGGCGACCTCCTCCTACTTCGGCTATCTCCAATCCGGCGACTTGCTCACACTCCGGCGACCTCCCCCAAAATCCGGCGAGTTTCATAATTTTTTCGAGTTTCATAACAGTTTTTTCATAAACAATTTTTTCATAAGTTCGAGTTTTTTAAGTTTCATAAACCGTTTTTTTCGAAATTTTCACATTTCATAGGATAAAAAACAATATGAAACTGGCTATTTTCATAATTTTTCACGTTTCATAGGAGAAAAACAATATGAAACCGGCGAGTTTCATAATTTTTCATGTTTCATAGGAGAAAAAAAACATTTTTTTTCGCTACAGGACCACTGGTTTAGGGTTTATGGTTTAGTATAAAGCTTCTCTCGCCGCTGTCTCTCCACCTCCACGTGGTTAACCGGAGGATAACGCCCACCTGTCTTCTTTCCTTTCTTCTTCTGTATCCGCTTCTCCGTTGACGTGGCAAGAACCAGCTGGCAGTCGGAATCTGAATGATCCGACGCCGTCTCGACATTGGTCGTTGCAGCAGACCAGCAGTAGTAGTGGTGTTCCTGTTCATGCATAATTTTCCAATGTTTTTCGACATCTGGTCATCGGGTGTTGTTGTTGACTCGAATTCTATCATGTTCATACCTTCCTCCTCTTGCAATCCACCACCAGCCATAAAAACCATATCCACAAAAGAAATAATATTGTGGTGATCATCGGTGAGGGTGTTTAATTTCATAGGGTGAGAGAGGGGGATGGTGGCCGGATTTTGTGTGAGAGAGAGAGATAGAGATGGTGGCCGGATTTTGTGTGTGAGAGAGAGAGAGAGAGAGATTGATTCAAATCAATTAAAATATTCCAAAATTAATGGATTCCAAAATTAAAAACCTAAAAAACTATACCCAAAATACCCTTTCCCTATTTTTTAAATTCAAAAATCTCTCAACCGTTGATCAAAAAATCGGATGGCCTAGATTGGTTTACAAGATTTACATAAAAAAAATGTTTACATTTGAAGCTCCCTCTCTCTCTCTCTCTCTCTCTCTCTCTATATATATATATATATATATATATATATATACATTTTTTGCTTTTTTGCTTTTTTCTTTTTCCTTTTATTGCATAAGGCTTTGTGAAGTCACAAGCTATGCTTGTTTTAGGGATTCATCAAACACACTCAAGTTATGCTTGTATTTATTTCTAAACTGGATGCCTATTTGTGTCATAGCGGGAAGTTTTAACCTTAGTGTGCATTTTTTGGGTGTTTTATGGGTATTCAAATGAAAAGCTAGTGTTTAGGCTCAAAGTGGTTGCAACGGGAAAAAATTGTGTTCTTTTTTTCTAATCATTGGGATTTATTAGAAAATGATGGTCTCTATGCTATTTCACAATCATCATAAACGAGAATTTTGTTAAACACCTAAATATACACCTCGATGGGAGGTAACACAAGAAGAAAGAAAACGGTATTGATTATGAATGTGTCAGTCCACTACGGCCCAAATTCTCACAAGGTGTGATCCATTAAAATAGTCATGAGGCTAATGTAGGGGGATTACGATAAGAAAGTTAATCCTAGAGGTAACGTGTAGCAATATACAAGCTGGTGTGTGCAAGTGACTAACTAAAGTAAAACAATGTTTCTAAAAAAAACTTTGCTGACATGGTTATGTGTCGCAAAACACACTAGTGCACCTAATTGTTGGATCATGCTAAGTGATCGGTGGTTACTAAGAGCTCTAATGCCGTGGAGATATGCCAAAAATCTTTTTGGAATTTTTTAGGGAGGGGGGGGGGGGGATATAGAAACACAAAGAAAAACTAGACTAAGCAAAAAGAACTAAAAGAAAGGAAGAGAATGCCCACTCACAAGCAAAAAAGAGCATTGTTCTCAATGCTCGGGATAGAATGCATACATGAAATGCAACTAACTAAATGCACCGCCGTATATTCAAAAAGGAAACTAAAAAGAAGTAAGGAAAAAGAAAACACTCACCCACAAGCTATGCTTGGATAAGGGTGTTGGGGAAAGAAAAACAATGCCTAAAACTCGCGGTGTGGGAAGTGACCCGCATAGGCGAAGTATTTGTAGATATCCCTAACCAATAGTCGTACTTGACGAGTGTCGATGGCCACTAGATCTAACTGCACGCTCAAAGCATCAATTTGAGATTGTAGGCTAGGGGAATGTGGTTACTGATCATCTGTCTACCTCTCGGATTGTGGCGTAGGAAAACCCATTAGTGTCGATGGTCTAATGGTATTAATAGATCTCTACAAGCATTAATTTAATTGTGTTTAAATCTTTTTAAAAGTATTATTATTTATCACCCAATTTCCTTTCAAAACATGCCTAAAATGATTATCTATCGGACTTTGACCATTTATTTTATTAGGATCGACCAAGTCCTGTACAACTGTTTTATTATAACAATCATAAGATTAATACAAAAACTAATTACAACTACACAATCCATCTAGATAAGATATGAACTTAACAGCTATCATTCAATTTTATTGAATTATGGTTATTAAAAAATAGTTTATCTATTCTACTTATAAAAAAGAATAGTGTAACCGTTTTTCAACACTTCTCACTTTCTAAACTTTCAGTTTCTTCTGCATAACATACAACCCTTTACAGCATACTTGAAATCAGTTATTTTCTAAATTCAAGAATACTATTTTTAAAACACAATGTACAATCTCTTACAGCATGCTTGAAATCAGATCCCCTCCACGACCTCCCGTCTCCTTCGACCTTTCTCCCCACATCTGCACCAATTTCTCACACTCTTCCATAAACTGACCCATCTCCCTCATTTATCTTGCTCTCAAATTTTATGCTCCCCGATTTCTCTATACTCATCATTATACGCCTTTCCCCAATCTCTCCCTCTCTCGCCCTCACCCAACAAGAGACGGATCGATGCTCTCTCTCAAATGGGTTGTGAAAAGGTTAATGGGTCAGCAGAGACCCATAACCTGTTCCTTATCAAATCCTTCTTCAAATCTTTCCATGAACCATTTACAATTGATTTGGTGCAGAGGACGATGGTGAAAGTTTTTAGTTTTCCGTGGGTTTTTCTATGCAATTTCGTATTGAGTTTATTTGGGCATTTGATCAAACACCTGGCAAGGTAAATCTTGATTTTGGGAATTTCATGTTATTGTTTGATGTTATGTTGTTTTGGAATAATAAAGTGATTTTTCTGTTCAGATCACGGATTGATGATAATGATGACCATGAGAATAGTTTGGATACGACTGGGTTTTCAATGATCAAGAAGAGCGAGCTGTTGGAAGCTCCGGTGGTGCATAAGGCCTCCACACCACAGCGCAGGGAATAGAATCATAGACCTTGTATACTGATGTTCAATCTTTTGTTTTTGTTTTTCAAGATACTAGCAGGTCGTCCGTATCCAAACAAAGACAAAAGCTTTGAAGGTTCGTTTCTTCTTTTCTTGTTTCCGATTTTGTTCTTCAAGATTCAATTTCTAGGGTTTTAAGATTATATCTTGGAGTTTAACATTATATATGTTATTTACGATATGGGTTTCTTCAAGCGGAGTAGTAGTGTGAAGAGGAATTTAACCAAGGAAGGATCATTAAACGATGATGGAGTTGTTGAATGGAACGAAGAATTCGTTGTGGTTTGTAATTTGGTGGGTTTTAGAAATGGGTTTCATCAGTGGGAAGTTGCATTCAAGGTGTTTGATGTAAGTCCTGACCGAATCTCCCTAATTTCAGTATGATTTATTTCTTGGTTGATCATAATTAAATGTCTCTATTTTATCTTAAATTTGATTGTTTCTTGCTTTCCTATTGTTTTCTGTATGATTTTGTTAAATCTTTGATTTACAAGCTTTGATTGAATTGGAGTTTTTTTTCTTTCAAGAAAAGGCTTACCTGAGATTGATAATCTTGTTTATAAAGGATCCATGACTTTTCTTGATCATGATCACATATATGCCAAAAGAGAGATTACAAAATTCTTCATTCTACTGTTTATTGTATAGTTCTATTAAATTTAACAAGTATTTACTTATTGTCAAGCGAACAATTCGATGAAATATGTTTCTCAAAATCCACATTTTGGTGTTATAAGTTAAAAGAGTGGATTGATGTCATATTTGTTCATAATAAAAAGAATCCATCTATTATAACCCTTTGTTCCTATAAAGCCATTTGCTTTGTATCTTGTTTATTGTATAATTTGTTTAAAGATTTTATGATCATTTCTGTTTTTTGTTTAGGGCTTAAACCAAGGACCAAAAAGACGGGATCACTCAGTTGCAACCGGATCATTGAGTGTAGTCCTATACTCTCTGTAAGTGCCTTCTAAAATGTATCTTGTTCAATAAATGACCAGTCTACCCCTATTGAGTTGTTTATATCATTTATATATTTTTGATTAATTTATGTAATTTATTAAATTATAATAAAATAAATATTTTTATAACAAAATGTATCATTAGAAAGTTTTCATCAATACGATTAAAATGCCATGAAGAAACCAACTTTTTACAGTTTTTTAGCTCAGGGATTTCACCTTGGATGTAATTGTATGAGAAATTGATGATGCTCATAACAGGTGAATCACAAAAATTGGGTGGGAGTTCACCATATAAGCCATTAAGAGATGCAGAGAATTTGTACAAGGTTTTAACAAGGCCAAGACCATGAGGGATTTGAATACCTTTGGCAGAGTTTGGGTTCTTGAATTATTTTAGGGGACCAGCTGAAGCTTCTGTAGATGCAGTAAGCAGCTTTGAATACCTTTAGCAATTAAGCTATTACACAAGTTTGAAAAGAATGTATAGTTTGTGTAATGCATCACAAGCTTATGATAAATTCCTCCTGTTAGTGTGCACGTTTTTATGTTGCCACCATCTTTTACCCTTATCTCTGAGTAGCAAGTTGGTCATCCTGCAGCTATTATAATGATTAATGTGCAAAAAAGGAATTTCTTCGAGAATGTGATGTTCTATTCCATTAACTTATTGTTGATTCTTTTTCAGAGCTTAGACAAGTCTGAGAATGATAAATACAAGATCAGTTTGAGAAGGCATCATGTTTCAGACTTTCAGCAGTACTCGACCTATGTAAAGTATGTTTTTTGGAGCTTGTAAGGTTATTGCGCTCGTGTATTTTTTTTTGTTCTATTTTATATTTGTGACATGGTTATACCATCAGTTCTGTTATTTTTTAATCATGATGTTCCAGATATATGATTAGCCTCACAAATCAAAGACTGCCAAAAGTTAACACGTAAACACATGTTAGAAACTACATAGCGTTCACTAATTAATTAAGTTGAGAGGATTACAGATTTACAATCTCAGCATAAAAACATTAAATTTTACCTACTCTTATACATAAGATATGTGGGGAAAAAGGAATTTGAGAAAAGGAGACATTTTCAGATTTGCTAATTGTGTATTTAGCTTTGGAGTGCATGTAGTTATATGCGGCTGGTTGGAATCAGCCATGTGGCTGACCCCCATACAACCCTGTTCCGCAACACAGCAGCAAGGTTCTGGACAGTTCAGCTAAGCTTTCTGGTTCGAGTGTGATCGGGTAAGGCTGCTGCAGTCCAGCTTTCTGTGCAGGGTGGCTCACGGCTGAACCTGGACAGCTGCAGGGCTGCTGGATGGCGACTGCTGAATCTGGACAGCTGCGCTATTCCGGAACAGCAGCTGAAGCTGTTCTTGAGCTGTCGTTTCAGCCGCTGATTCTGGATAGGGTTCCTGGACAGCGAGGTTCGGGTGTTAATTGCTCGCCATTAAGGTTTTTTGCTTTCTGTGAGTTGGGTTCGTCCCTAGCGAACTGTAACATTCCAAATTTTATAAATGTGATGTTTTGGATTTATTAAATAAATTGTGTATATTTATTTGATAAGTTGTGTTTGGTTATGTGATAGATTAATTTTAGAATTTATCTCCAATTAAGTTACGAAATCTATTTTTGTGGAATTATAAGTAAGGGGTAAGTTTTAAATTTAATTTGGAAGTTTGAGGGTTTATATTGTCATATGTTGATAGTTAGAGGGTTGTGGGGTAAATAATACATGAGGTGTCAAGACCTCAGTGAAAAAATGGATTTGAAAGGGCAGGTGTCCTCATTCTATCTATTTTGGTCTTTTGTGTGGATTTCTTCTCGGCAGAAAGAACACAAATCAGAGAGAAAGAGAGAACTCAAAAAGAAAGAAAAGAAGAAGAAAGGAGAATTGCACATGAAAGTTAAGAGATCCAGTGATAAGGTTTATACGTACGTCTTCTTCATGATTATCTCCTTTTTGGGTATGTAAGTTTTACTGGGAGTTTTAAAAATCTGGGTTTTTGTTGATGTTATGCTATTATGAAGAATTGAGGTTTTAACTATGGTCTGTAAGTGATATTGATTATATCTGCAAGTTGGTAAATGTATTATGGTTTAAAATCTGTTAAAATTCTGGGTTAGTATGATTTTACTAGGCTGCGATGGTTTTGAATGTGGTTGATGTTCATATGTATCGCAACTCAAACAAATTCATATAAATCGCAACAGTGTGTTGCGAGGAAAGAAGAATCGCATCCATGGCTTGCGAGGCCATGAGCTGCGAGGCATTGGCTTGCGAGGGGAGTGGGTTGCGAGCCTATGTTGGCTGCGAGCCCATATGGGTTGCGAGACCATGTGGCTTGCGATGGCCACTTGGTTGCGATAGGTCATAGCTTGCGATAGGTTATAACTTGCGATGAGAATAAGAGGTTTTAGGATTTTGGTATTTAATTATATCCTAAACAGTAGATTAATACCACATATTTTATATGGGTATTTCACAGATAATTGTGAAGTCAGTGGTGAATACTCTTACAACTTTGAGAAAGAAGTTTAGCTCTCGACCAGGTGAGTTCATTCTTACCTTACTTGTTTTTATAATGCTTTTAACTTGTGGTAAGGTTTTTATAAATGAACTGTTTGAAAGGTTTTGATAAAGGTTTTGGAAAGGAATTTATAATATAAATTCAGTTATTTAAATTGATGGTTTTGGCTTAAATTCATTTTTATATTGAGAAATGATTTATAGCATTGACCTGCATACGTACAAATAGGTGATATGGATCCATAGGCACTTAAATCCATGCTCTCAACGTACTGCGATACTTTTCCCGCTATTTGACTGCTCACGATATGTCTTGCATTAGGCTGCTAGAGCAAAATCCTAATATACATATACAAGTTTAGTTCTTGAAAAATCAGGAGGGATCAAATTTACATGTATGTGGTTACATACACCTTCAATCGTTGATCAAGAACAACACTTAAACAATATCTGAAGCTGAAATCAAAGAACAAATTAAATGAAAAGGGAATGGTACTATACCTGACCGGAAGAAATCCATGGCTCTTATTTTCCCTCTTTAACAATACAATTACGTTATCGAGATCTTTTGAGCTCCAGAATTTCAATGGTGCTCATTTCTTCGTCCATAAATCCCATTATAGTTGTTGAAAAATGTGTATATTCTAAAGCATCAAAAATGGCAATTTTGAGTGGCCACATTTTAGCTCTCAAGACAACCATATTGAAGAGAAAGCTAAATGAACTTCGTATGGATAATTCCTAAATTGTAGTATCTAAAATTTCATAATGCAAAATCCTTGTGTGGCAATTCGAATGTAGTTGAAGGAACATGTAAATAAAGTTTATGTGGGTAGTGATATCTACAATTATCAGGTGGAAGATTGTGGTGGGATGGTGTGCATGTAATAAATATTATTTTTTTAGACTTTTAGCTTGTGCAAATGGTTGATGATTAAAAGCCCTTTGAAAATGATAGTCTTCATTGAATAATATAGTATGTGTTTTGCTTATAGTATAGTATGCTAGTTTCATATAATTACTTGTAATTTTTTTGAAATGATATATGTTATGGAAAGGACCATGCGCCCATAATTTATTAAAGTATGTATTGGGTTTGTCTTCTGAGCAAATCTGTTAAAAGATAGGAATATAAATCTGTTAAAAGATAGGAATATGTGGTTATTGCTTTTTTTTTTCTTGTGCCCCTTTGCATACACAACCTATCTGTTTTTCCGTAAAATCACATTGGTTTTGAAATTCTTATTCGGCAAATGAGAAAACTTCTGAATTCTTACTTCCGATGCATTAAATGGTATGCAAACGTATGCATTCAATCTAATGGAATATGTTTTTGACATCCTAATCACAAATTTTCACACTACATGAGATAAACCAAACTATGTGTTGCTTTGAAAAAACATAATTGTATCATGCAAACTTTACTTATACTTATTCGGATTTTGTATCCCGCCGCATCGCGCGGGTACATTACTAGTATATTAAAGAAGCATTTGTTGACCTCGTGTAAAGAAGACTTGGTCTTCTAGAACATTATTTTCTTAATCGATTCCATCTTAAACAAAACGAAATTAAACATTTACTTTGTAAATAAATGCACTAACTTAAACATCCGTCATTTCTTGAATGTAACTAATTAATAGAGATGGAAATTTTACAAACCGAGATTCGTATCCCCTCCAAATGAGCGTGGCTATCCTGCATTGGCTGGTAAGGGGACGAGCATACAGAACTAAAAACTACGTTTTAAAATGGAAAAAATTTATCGGCAATCTGCAGGTAAAAGCAGATTACAGTCCGGGGGAACAAATTGTCCAACTCGAGCTCTAAATGAAGGATTGTGAGTCCCATTTGCATTCAACAATTCAAGTAAACAATAGATGGGAGTAACAAGATGAGATATAATGAGAAATATGGTGTATTATTCATATGTAAGAGAACAACCTATAGAGAGAATGGCTCTCTCTCTAGAACACACACTTACATGACCATCAAGCTACATTGTAAAATTATCTCTTTCCCTAATTGCACGCACAAATCCCTTATATACCCACTTGTTACACAGTTAAGCCCAAGCCCATATTACATAATAAGAGCTTTTACAAACTATCATATAATTAGGACATTTTGTGTCCTAACATGGGGCTGATTGTGGGCCAAACCGTTGTGGTTTGTTTGCCTTTTTCCATTGATGAATCGTATCAGCTAACTCTTATATTAGTTCCTCGGTATATAGTAGTGATGATGCTTCCACTGTTGCACAATCAAACAATAATCTATCACCCAAAAATAGACAACATGATATGTTTTTTAATGCCATGTTGGTCTTGCATGAGTAAGATTCACATTTATGAGAAAGTCTAAAAGGCATCATTTTTTGGTCAATACAAATTATGATCTTTTTATCTCTTTGGTAAACTTAATAGGGGTGAGCAAAACCCGACCGCCCCGAACAACCCGCCCGACCAGAATGGTCCGAACCCGAAACTTACCCGAACCCGAATGGTCCGAACCCGAATGGTGTGTTTCTAAAACAAAAGCTCAAGGCACCAGGGACTAGCGATACAGTGACTATCTTTAGCACTGAACAACTTCAGAAAGCGACTGATAATTATTCTGAGGAGAGAATCATTGGTCGAGGTGGTTATGGTGTAGTATACAAAGGAATTTTGCTTGATTAACGGATTCTTGCAATAAAGAAGTCTAAAGTAGTCGATGAGACACAAACAGAGCAATTCGTCAATGAAGTTTTAATCCTTACGCAAGTCATACATCGAAATGTGGTTAAGCTTTTAGGCTGTTGTTTGGAAGAGGAGGTCCCAGTACTAGTTTATGAGTTCATCTCCAATAACACGTTGTTCTATCACATTCATCATAAATCGGGTGGAATGAGTTGGTTATCATGGGAAAATCGGTTGAGAATTGCTGCTGAAGCTGCAGGTGCACTTGGATACCTTCATTCACAAGCTACTTTGCCTATCATACACAGAGATGTCAAGTCTACCAATATATTATTAGATGATAACTACACCACAAAAAATTCCGATTTTGGTGCTTCAAGGTTGGTCCCATTGGATCACGATCAAGTCACCACTCTTGTTCTAGGCACACTTGTATATTTGGATCCTCAATACTTCAACACAAGCCAACTGACTGACAAGAGTGATGTATATAGTTTCGGAGTGGTCCTTGCAGAACTCATAACCGGTCAAAAACCCCTGTGTGTAGATAGAACCAATGAAGATAAGAATTTAGCTACATACTTTGTCAAGTCGATGAAAGAAAACCGCCTATATGAAATTGTTGAACCATGAGTGCTACGTGAAGGGACTCTAGAGCAGTTACAAGTAGTATGTGAGTTGGTAAAGAGATGCCTTAAGTTAGAAGGCGATGATAGACCTACCATGAAAGAGGTTGCAATGGAGCTAGAGGCCTTGAGGAAGTTCACAACTCATCCTTGGGTTCAACAACCAACACATGAAGAATCTACAAGCTTAATCCTTGAAGTTGAGCAATCTGATCTTTATAGTGTCCCATTAATCCCATATAGTTCTAATGAATGGGAATCTAATTACTCCGGTAGTACTCATATGTCATTTAAAGAAAACAAACCACGTTAACTTGTTAGTGGGTTTGTTATAGTGTCAATTGTATGAGAATCACAACTATGCTTTCGGCGCAAATTGTTGGTTGTATCTCCATTTCTATGCTCTTTTTGTTGTGAAGAGAGTATGTTAGGTAATTAGAGGGACATTCATGTTTGTTTCCTTATTAATTTGTTTGTAACTGTTTGGAGCTTGTAATAGTTTGTATAAATAAATCTGAATTTTACTCTAAAATATTATGACAACTTGTTCATATGAATTAACTTTCTTATGATCCTACTCTCTGTTGAATTTGTCTCCAAAGTCAATAAAGATGGAGCTCAAAACAGTGCCCAGAGCGACTTTGATGCTAGTTGCTCAATTTCAACTAACTTGCAACTCACTTCCAGCACTGTTTGTTTTTGTACGGCGCCTCATGAAATTCTCAGATTGATTTTGCTTTGCCACGTGCTTTCCATGTGAGTGGGCGGTTATCAATTTTATCAATTACTTTTGCTTTGCATGTGACTATCACGTGAGCAAATGAGATCATGGGACGGTGGTTACTTCCATCTCTTTTAATTTGGTTTTCTTCATTTTTGATTTGCACACTCTCACCATTAAAATTACATATGACTTTTTCTCTCTAGAAAGGATATAGATTGAAGGTTTCGATTTCAATTTCTCCATTGTAATTTTCATTCCAAGCATTGTACTCAACATCGTGATAGTGGATTTCTCGGTGGTCTCCTCCGCCCGTGGTTTTTCCCGTTTTTGGTTTTCCACGTAAATTTGGGCGTCGTCTCTTGTTCTTTATTTTCTGCATTTGTTTATGTAAGTGTGTTGGTGTTTCGTTTAATTGGATTATTTGTTCGTCGAAGTTTACGATAGATAATTTCCATTATTTTGCTTGAATCGATACGGTTCTAATTTGGAGCATCGGTTTTGGGTTTGTGATCGGAACGTTTACGGTTCGATTTTTACAACAATTGGTATCAGAACTTCCAGGTTTGAGTATTGATTCGTTTGGGGTTGTTTATCGTTGGTTTTCACTATGACTTCGGTTAAGTTCGATATTCCAAAGCTTGATCGGAATACTCGTTTTCCACTATGGCAAGTGCAAATGAAGGATGTTCTAATTCAATTAGAACTTGATGAGGCACTTTTGGGCGTTGAGAGAATGCCGGAGGCTTGGTCCGCCGACGAGAAGAGAAAGAAGGATTTGAAGGCGCAATCTCAAATCCGTTTACACTTATCTCACGATGTGTTGAAGGAAACTTCGGCTGCGGCGTTATGGTTGAAATTGGAACAATTGTTGATGACGAAAAGTCTACCGATCAAGTTACACTTGAAGCAACGATTGTTCTATCTCAAGATGGCGGAAGGTAGTTCATTATCTAATCATTTATCCACATTTAAAGAATTGGTTTGCAATTTAGAGAATATGGATGTGAAGTATGAAGAAGATGATTTGGCGTTATTCTTGTTGTCATCACTACCCGATTCTTATAGCCACTTTCGAGACACAATCATGTATAGCCGTGATACTCTTGTGTTGGATGATGTTATCACCGCTTTGGATTCGAAGGAGAAAATGAAACAAATCACAAATGGGTGGTTCAGAAGCGAAAGCCGAGGGTCTAAATGTGAGAGGCCGAACATTTGAGAGAGGCTCATCTTCCTCCGGTAAGGCGAGATCTAAGTCAAAGACCAAGCGTAAATTCTACAATTATTGTCACAAGAAAGGACATGTAATTGAAGAATGTTACAAGTTGAAGAACAAAGAGAAAGAGAAAGCGGCCGCAAAGCGTAAGCATGTTTTCGGTTATGGTGAAGCCGATGTGGCCGAGGTTGATTCTGATGGGGAACTTCTTAATGTATCTGGTGGTGGATCATCACTTTCGGATGCATGGATTTTAGACTCCGGATGTATGTTCCACATGTGTCCCAACAGAGGTTGGTTCCATACATATAAGGACGTTGACCAGGGCTCAGTTTTGATGGGCAATGATGCCACATGTGTGATCAAAGGATAGGGCACGGTTAGAATTCGGATGTTTGATGGTGTTATCAGAACTTTGGGGAATGTCAAGTATGTTCCCGACCTTAGGCGAAATCTTCTATCCCTCAGTTCTCTTGAAGAGAAGGGATATGAGTTTGTTGGAAGGAATGGATCACTCCAGGTGTTTAGAGGTGATACAAACATTTTGAAGGCAAATCGTAAGACCTCAAATCTCTACATCTTGGATGGTCATACAGTTACCGGTGTGGCATCTTCGACTTGGTCATATGAGTTTTCATGGCATGTCCGAATTGAGTCGAAGAGGACTTCTTGGAGGTGATAAAGTTGTTGAGCTATAGTTTTGTGAAGAATGTGTTTATGGCAAGCAGAAACGAGTGAGATTTTTGAGTGGCAAGCACACGACAAAAGGGCCACTCGACTACATCCACTCGGATTTATAGGGACCGGCTTGGGTTACTTCCGTGGGTGGAGCTTCTTATATGCTTACGATCATCGATGATTATTCAACAAAGGTGTGGTCTTTCTTTCTAAAGCATAAAGGAGACGTGTTTTCTACTTTTAGAGATTGGAAGGTGATGATTGAAAAGCAGTCGGGTAAGGAGATAAAGTATTTGCGCACCGATAATGGCCTTGAGTTTTGCTCAGAGGATTTCAATGCCTACTGTCGAAAGGAAGGCATTACTTGTAACAACCCAATTCCCATATACACAACAGATCACATAATGTAACATAACATTGATATGACAAACGAAACATCATATTACAAGTACGGTCCCGTAGTCTTCTACAATCAGAAAAAGCCATTCTACTACAAACTTTATACTAAATACATACATAACATTTAATTATTATAATACAACTGCTAAACATGCTAAAATCTTCATCATGCATTCCTTCACAAAAGCTATCCATCGATTACTCTAATCATTTTCCCTTACTCGATCCACCACCTGGAATACATATTTTTAAAACAAAATGAGGGTTAGACCTAAGGGTCTAAGTGAGAAAATCCCTGTTAGTTTGAAATCATTTATATAAACCTTAATTATATAAATCACACAGCACGATCAAATATATCAATTTGAACTCACACATCATATACCTTCCCTTCTCATTCCTCCTGGCCATATTAGTTGGTTGCAAGCCAACTAATAAATTTACAACGCTGTACAACATCTACAGCCAAACAACGCTATACGGATTCTATAGCCAAACACACTGGTCCTAAGCCCGGCCAACGTATTATAACACATTATAATACTCATGTAAATATAATACCTCAATATATTATAATTCACATATATCGCACATATAGACACATAATCACCAATTATCACATTCCCAAACCATACGTATATGTATTCCAGTGAAAATATTTTTAAAGTAAAACTCACCTGTTTTGATTATTACACAGCTCGCAATCTCCTTTCAAAATGGTCTTATCTCTTATCACGACTCCACAGAATCTGAAACAATTTAAGATACATACACCGCTTTACTAGCCAAACATATAAAGCCTACCAGTTCCTGTTCTCAACTGTACCACTAAACTTAGCAAACTACCGGGACTACACAGAGTACCGGGACTTCGCAGTACCGGGACTCCTTGGTACCGGGAGTCTCAATCACCGGGAGGTAACAATACCGGGAGTTCACTATACCGGGAGTCCACCGGGAGTCGACAGTACCAGGACTCCACCGGGAGTCGACAGTACCGGGACTCCACCGGGAGTCTTCAAGAACACAGTCGGTTTCCACTTACCCAGAAAACGATTGAAATCTAATCAAGACGCGAAATTAGAAATTCTAAACCGATAGATATCTTCTATTCGTGATTACAAATAGATACTGTAAAGAAACTTACCTCAAAATCGCCTATAACCCAATCGATTGATGCTTTAACCGTAGGTTTCGTCCACTGCTTCTTTTCGCCTCCAGAACTCCCGCACAGACACACTCTTTCTATTTTAGGTATCTGATGAGTATACGAGGCTTGAGAGATAATATAGGTCAAAATTACTTTCTTGGCTCAAACTATTCCAAAATGACCCAAAACACCCTTAACCTTATAACTTATCTCAAACTTAACCAAATCATTATATCTTATGGTTAAATTAAGTTGACGGATAGGTAAAATATCTAACGGACTTACCCGGGGTATTACATCATCTCCCCCTTAAAAGAATTCCGTCCCGGAATTCAGTTAAGTAAAAAGATGAGGGTATTTGGCTCTCATTTCCGATTCGGATTCCCACGTAGCATCCTGACCTCTATGATGCCTCCATTGAACCTTTACTTGCTTGATTTCCTTATTCCGCAGCACTTTGACTTTATGATCAACTATTGCTTCTGGTTCTTCCACATAATTCAATCTTTCATCTACTTGTATCTCTGGTAGGGAGACTGACTGATCTGGAGTAACCAAACACTTTCGGAAGTTCGATACGTGAAATGCATTATGGATCCTGCTCAATTCCGGTGGAAGATCTAATCGGTAAGCTACTTCACCGATCCTTTCTGTAATTGCAAACGGTCCGATATACCTTGGGCTAAGTTTACCTTGTCTCCCAAATCGGATGACTCCCTTCCATGGCGAAACTTTTAACATTACGAAATCCCCGACTTGAAATTCCAAAGGCTTTCGACGTCGGTCAGCGTAGCTCTTCTGTCTATCTTGAGCCACTTTCAATCTTTCTCTAATTTGAGTAACCTTATCGGCAGTTAATTGAACTATTTCCGGCCCCGCTAACTGTTTCTCTCCCACTTCGTTCCAACATAGAGGCGTTCGGCATTTCCTACCATACAGTACTTCAAACGGTGCCGCTTGTATGCTGGAATGATAACTGTTGTTATATGCAAACTCGATCAACGGTAAGTACTTATCCCATGATCCCCCAAAATCAACAATGCAAGCCCGAAGCATATCTTCTAAGGTCTGAATCGTTCGTTCACTCTGCCCATCTGTTTGGGGATGATACGCCGTACTTAACTTTATCTGAGTCCCCATTTCCCTTTGAAAACTTCTCCAGAATCTTGAAGTAAAACGACTATCACGATCAGAAATAATTGAGATTGGAACTCCATGCCGAGTTACTATTTCGTCAATGTACAGCTTAGCTAATCGTTCCATCGAATCGGTTTCCTTTATCGGTAGAAAATGTGCAGACTTTGTCAATCTGTCGACGATCACCTAAATAGAATCAAATCCTTTCGGAGTTCTTGGTAGCTTCGTGATGAAATCTGTGGTAATCTGCTCCCACTTCCACATAGGTATTTCTAGCCGTTGTAGTTGACCAAACGGCTTTTGATGTTCGATCTTCACTTTCTTACAAGTATCACATCTTTCCACATACTGAGCAATTCCTCTTTTTATCCCTGGCCACCAATAGAATTATTTAAGGTCTTTATACATCTTGTTTGTACCTGGGTGAATAGAGAAACGGGATTGATGAGCTTCTTGTAAAACACGATCACGTAACCCACCCAAACGAGGTACCCACACTCTACTTCCCAGACACAATAACCCACGATCATCTTTTACTAGCAATGCTGACATCCCCGCTAACCGTTCTGATTTCAGATGTTCATCCTGATAAGCCTCCACTTGACACTTCTGCAATTCGTCAAATATGTTAGGTAGGAGTTCAGTTCGTAGCGAAATAACTTTTATTGTTCCACCCCTTTCTTGACGACTCAATGCATCAGCTACCACATTTGCCTTTCCCGGGTGATAAAGGATTTCACAGTCGTAATCATTCAGCAATTCTAGCCATCTTCTTTGTCTCATATTTAGTTCCCTCTGGTCAAAGAGATGTTGGAGACTCTTATGATCGGTATAAATCTGACATTTGGAACCATATAGATAATGTCTCCAAATCTTTAACGCGAAGACGACTGCTGCAAGCTCCATGTCGTGCATAGGATACTGTCTTTCATGATCCTTTAATTGACGAGAAACATAAGCAATAACCTTTCCATGCTGCATAAGTACACATCCCGATCCCAGTTTTGACGCATCACTATAAACAACAAAGACTTTCGAACCTTCAGGTAGTGATAGAATCGGCGCGCTGCACAGTTTCTCTTTCAATATCCGGAATGCCTCGTCTTGTTCTTCTTTCCATTCAAATTTCAAGTTCTTCTGGGTCAGCTTAGTCAAAGGCGTTGTGATACGAGAAAAGTCTTTTATGAATTTCCGATAGTAGCCGGCTAAACCCAGAAAACTACGTACTTCGGTTGGCGTCCTCGGAGGTTCCCACTTTTCAATCGCTTCCACTTTCATTGGATCAACTTGAATGCCTTCTTCGGAAACTACATGCCCCAGAAACTGAACTTCTCGTAACCAAAATTCACATTTCGAGAATTTAGCGTACAACTTCTCCTTCTTTAATAGCTCCAGAATTAAACGAAGATGTTGCGCATGTTCTTCTTTGGATCGGGAGTAGATAAGTATATCATCGATAAATACAATAACAAATTTATAGAGATACGGCTTACATACCCGATTCATTAAATCCATAAAGGCAGCTGGAGCGTTCGTCAGTCCGAACGGCATCACTAAGAATTCATGATATCCATACCTTGTTCGAAAAGCAGTCTTCAGAACGTCTTCTTCTTTAACTTTCAACTGGTGATAACCGGATCTTAGATCAATCTTGGAGAAATAGCAAGCTCCAACTAACTGATCGAAGAGGTCATCAATTCGGGGTAACGGATACTTGTTCTTTATCGTGCTCTTATTCAGTTCCCGATAGTCGATGCACATCCTCATCGAACCATCCTTCTTTTTCACAAATAACACTGGTGCTCCCCACGGCGAAGAACTCGGTCTGATGAAGCCTTTATCGGATAGGTCTTGTAGTTATGCCATCATCTCTTTCATCTCTGGAGGTGCCAGACGATAAGGTGCACGGGCTACAGGAGTGGCTCCAGGAATCAGGTCTATACCGAACTCTACTTGTCTAGTGGGCGGAAGACTATTCAAGTCTTCGGGGAATACTTCAGGGAATTCACTAACAATAGGAATATCTTCCACCCTATTCTTTTCTGGCTTAATATCTATCACATAAGCCAAGTAACTCTGACAACCCTTATTCACACACTTACGGGCTTTTACCATAGATATAAGGCTAGACTGATGATTCCTACGATCACCATAAATCACTACTGGTCCCTTCTCCGGTAATACCACATGTATTAACTTCTTATCACACACTATGTTAGCTTGATTCTCGGCTAACCAGTCCATTCCCACTATGACGTCAAACTCTATTAAAGTTATAGGAAACAATTGTATCGGCACTCTACACCCCTCTATATTTATCACACAGCCATCAAATACTTCTATAACTGACACTTGATTATCATTTGTCGTATCTACTGATAGAGCATGTTCTAGCATTTTAGGTTTCAAACACAGGCAAGCAGCAAATGCAGGAGACACAAACGATCGGTTTGCACCAGAATCAAATAACACCTTAGCACGTGTAGAGTTTATTAAAAATGTACCTGTGACCACATCCGGAGTTTCCTCCGCTTCTTTCTCGGTCATTTGAAATGCACGACCTCTGGTTACTGGCGGTTCCAGTCTTGGTATTACTGGTTTAACAATCGCTGGACTGCCCGATGACCCACCTTGCTGTATCCTCCCCCGCGGACAGTCCGACTGAAGGTGATCCGGAGAATTGCATAAGAAACATAACCGCGTTACCTTACAATCTTTAATGACGTGTCCGGTCTTCCCACACTTATAACACGCTCGTAAATCACCTTGGCAATTTCCTTGGTGGACACGGTTGCACTTCTGACATGGTCTTTCCGCCGGTCGAAACGGCGGACGGCTATCATACCTCTGAAATCGGGACTTCTTGGGATCGTGTTGTGGTCCTTCCCACTTTCTCTTCCCGATACTTTTATCGCCAGCATCCCTTCTAATATCTCTTTCAACATTCTCCGTGGCATCAACTGCAGCTGAGAAGGTATCGGGTCCTTTTGCAGTCACTAGCCTTCTGACTTCTGAGTTCAGCCCAAAGATAAACCATTCCGTCTTCATCGTCTCCGTAGCAACGTAGTATTCTGCGAACCGAGACTTTTCCAGAAAGCTAGCGGTGTAGTCTCGAATGTATAAGTTTCCTTATTGTAAGTTCATAAATTCCCCTTCCAGTTGTTTGACGGCTGCTTGGGGACAAAATTGTTTCCCGTAGGCTATCACAAATTCTTCCCAAGAGAGGGTAGAATAAACATCAGATCCTTTAGAATGAATAAAAGATTCCCACCAATACAAAGCATCCCCTTTTAACATTGTTGCCCCGTACAATACCCTATCTTCATCCGCACACTTGCTTGTCTTGAAAATAGCTTCTATTTCCTTCATCCATCTCATTGCTTTCACGGGATCCCTGTCTCCTGAGTAGGTCGGAGGTCTACAGCTTAAAAACATTTTGTAGTCGCACCTCCTTTGTATTGGTACAACAGTCGGTGTGGTTGGCATTTCATCTTTCGGTCCGGGATCCGGTATTTCAGCTTCATTGTGACGACTTTGATCAAACATTGCTTGTATACTAGTTTGCAGTCTTCTCATTTCTGCCATCAAGTCATCCCTTGTAACAAACTCTGTACCTCGTGGCTGAGCTCTGCCCCCTGTTCGACCTCCAGTTCTACCCCCGGTTCTGCCTCCAGTTCTACCTCCCCTTTCCCCTGTTCCTATTGGCAGATTCGTACTATTCGGATTTCTTCCTCCTCCTCGATTCGAATTTCGTGTACCGCTTGCCATTCTATAGATTTAAACAAGGTTAATATACACATAAGCACACACCCCATATAACAAGGTATTCTGGTTCAAACATGTACCTGCAAGATCACAATTACACTGGCCAGGTGTAATATGAAATTACCTTACATGATGTTCCTTCTACCTTTTATACTTAATATCCCAAGGTTCTACAATAATAGGGACATCCTACTTCACATGCAGTTTAAGTCTAGGTATAGATACAAATACCTAAATCCCTTAAACTAGGGCTCTGATACCATTTGTAACAACCCAATTCCCATATACACAACAGATCACGTAATGTAACATAACATTGATATGACAAACGAAACATCATATTACAAGTACGGTCCCGTAGTCTTCTACAATCAGAAAAAGCCATTCTACTACAAACTTTATACTAAATACATACATAACATTTAATTATTATAATACAACTGCTAAACATGCTAAAATCTTTATCATGCATTCCTTCACAAAAGCTATCCATCGATTACTCTAATCATTTGCCCTTACTCGATCCACCACCTGGAACACATATTTTTAAAACAAAATGAGGGTTAGACCTAAGGGTCTAAGTGAGAAAATCCCTGTTAGTTTGAAATCATTTATATAAACCTTAATTATATAAATCACACAGCACGATCAAATATATCAATTTGAACTCACACATCATATTGTAATAACCAGGTATTTTATCTAATTTAAATTTGAAAATTTTTATAAGTTTTATGTTAGTGTTTTATGGAGTAAGAAGTTAAGGGGTAAGTTTTAATTTTTATTTGAAAGTTTAGGGGTATTTATTGCCAAGTGAGATAAGTTTAAGGTTTGTTTGGTCTTTTATCCAAACCTCTTTAGCCAAAACCGACTTCCTATTTTAGTAAGGATAGGTGTCCATTTTTCAATTAAGAGAAAATATCCTAAGTGTTAGTGTGTAGTGTGTTCGGTTTAGAGAGAGAGAGAGAATGAAATCGAGAGAGAGATTAAGGGAAAGAAGAAGGAAGAAATCCAGAGTATGTTGCTGTGATTTAAGGACCAAACTGATGTAAGCAAGGTAACAAATCCATCCTTGTATGTGTTTTAATTTCTTAAAAGTGTTCTTGAGTTTGCTAGTTAAGTTTTTAGGTGGGTTTTGTTAAAAATGGATGTTTTGGGAAGTCTAAGCTTAAAAGTACGATTTCTGGGTAAATATTGGACTGAAAGTCGTTTTTGCTGAGCTTAATTAAAAAGACGATGAACAGTAATTTTTCAGGTTTTCGCAACAGTAGGTTGCGAGAAGTGGGGTTTTCGCAACAGTAGGTTGCGAGAAGTGAGGCTTTCGCAACAGTAGGTTGCGAGAAGTGAGGTTTTCGCAACAGTGGGTTGCGAGTTCTGAGATTTTCGCAATAGTGGGTTGCGAGTTCATTGGTTTTCGCAACAGTGAGTTGCGAAAAGTGAGGAATTCGCAAGCTGTGGGTTGCGAAAAGTGTTAAAATTCAGATTTATTAATAAGGTGTATTCTTGTTAATTAACTATTTCATATAGTAAAATTCAAAGATAAAAGTGGGACTTGTTGAAGAGATTTTTGGAGAACTTGGAAAAGCTTTCAGGTGAGTTTTATTTTAAAAACATTTTTTCAACTGGAATACATATATATGTGATTTATATATCTATATGAAATGGATATGTATGGATTGAGAATGTGATACATAATGTGATTATGTGTTTTTATTGAAATGTTTATATACATGATGGTATACTGTAATTATATGAGTATTCTGCGAGAATACGGGGCCGGGATCCGAGGTGCGGACCGGTGTGTTGCCGGGTTCCGGTAAGCGAACAGGCGTGTTTACTGTAGATGTTGTACAGCAGAGTAAATTGACTAGTTGGCTTGCAACCACTAGTTTGGCCAATTGTGGAGGAATAAGGGGGAATGAGTGGATACGAAACGCAAGTCTTGGTTGGTATTTAATTACGTGTAATATATGTGTGTTTGTATAAAAAGGTTTTATTTAATTGGATTCTTGGCAAGTTTCAACTGACAGGGATTTTCTCACTGGACCATTAGGTCTAACCCTCATTTTTCTGTTTTAAAAATATGTATTCTAGGTGGTGGATCGGGTAAGGGCAAGTGAAAAGTTTATGCCGTGGATATCTCTTGTGAAGACTTTTGTGTTGATGACATAACTATGTTTTGAACCCATGACTTTGTTATTAATCAACATGTATTGTATTCCGCGAAAAATTTGTACTCGTTTATTTTTATGTTACCTAGACTTTGGGACCGAACGTGTTATATATAATGTATCTTTTGATTATATTATGGTATGAATATATGTTATTTGTATATTTGGAAATCGGGAACGTTACACATATACCTTCCCTTCTCATTTCTCCTGGCCATATTAGTTGGTTGCAAGCCAACTAATAAATTTACAACGTTGTACAATATCTACAGCCAAACAACGCTATACGGATTCTATAGCCAAACACACCGGTCTTAAGCCCGGCCAACGTATTATAACACATTATAATACTCATGTAAATATAATACCTCAATATATTATAATTCACATATATCGCACATATAGACACATAATCACCAATTATCACATTCCCAAACCATACGTATATGTATTCCAGTAAAAATATTTTTAAAGTAAAACTCACCTGTTTTGATTATTACACAGCTCGCAATCTCCTTTCAAAATGGTCTTATCTCTTATCACGACTCCATAGAATCTGAAACAATTTAAGATACATACACCGCTTTACTAGCCAAACATATAAAGCCTACCAGTTCCTGTTCTCAACTGTACCACTAAACTTAGCAAACTACCGGGACTACACAGAGTACCGGGACTTCACTGTACCGGGACTCCTTGGTACCGGGAGTCTCGATCACCGGGAGTTAACAATACCGGGAGTTCACTATACCGGGAGTCCACCGGGAGTCGACAGTACCGGGACTCCACCGGGAGTCTTCAAGAACACAGTCGGTTTCCACTTACCTAGAAATCGATTGAAATCCAATCAAGACGCGAAATTAGAAATTCTAAACCGATAGATATCTTCTATTCGTGATTACAAATACATACTGTAAAGAAACTTACCTCAAAATCGCCTCTAACCCAATCGATTGATGCTCTAACCGTAGGTTTCGTCCACTGCTTCTTTTCGCCTCCAGAACTCCCGCACAGACACACTCTTTCTATTTTAGGTATCTGATGAGTATACGAGGCTTAAGAGATAATATAGGTCAAAATTACTTTCTTGGCTCAAACTATTCCAAAATGACCCAAAACACCCTTAACCTTATAACTTATCTCAAACTTAACCAAATCATTATATCTTATGGTTAAATTAAGTTGTCGGATAGGTAAAATATCTAACGGACTTACCCGGGGTATTACATTACTCGACACCGCATGGTGGTTCACACTCCGCAACAAAATGGTGTGACCGAGAGGATGAACCACACGATTCTCGAAAAGGTTAGGTGTATGCTCTCTCATTCTAAGCTACCAAAGTCCTTTTGGGCGGAGGCGGCTTCCACTGCATGTTATGTGATTAATCGGTCACCTTCTCGAGCCATTGAGAAGAAGACCCCGTTTAAGCTATGGTCCGGTGAGACTGCCGATTACACTTATTTGAAACCATTTGGTTGTCCGGCATATGCACGAGTTGACAATGGGAAGCTAGAGCCGAGAGCTTTGAAGTGTGTGTTTCTTGGATATAAACCGGGTGTGAAAGGCTACAAGTTATGGAGTTTTGAGCTAAGGAAGGTAATTATTTCAAAAGACGTGACTTTTGATGAAACTTCCATGATCCATCAAGCTTCTAGCTCGACATCTACAGTTGAGAAACCATCTGAGGAAAGTAAGAAGATATCTCAAGTTGAGGTGGAGTTTATGGCATCATCTACCGTTACACCAGTTTCTTCACCGGTTCCTACACCGGTAATTGGTGATGAGTTTATGTCTGTTCCGGCTAGCGAACATGTGGATGGCGAGACCTCCTCACCATCTTCACCACCTGTTCCTAGTCCTTCTATTGCAAGAGATAGGCCGAGGTGTCAGGATCGATTCTTAACAAGAATTAAACTTCTTAGAAACAGAATTTAGAGAATCTTGCGGAATAGAACTCTAAATCAATTAAAGAACAATCAATAGAAATTCAATAAACTGTATATATATCAAACAGTTATTACTCACAAGTTTTACACCAAACCTCAATCTTGTTGAACAGGCTCAACAAGACGATTTCTACTTCTCTAGAAATAGGATCTATGATCTTGAGGTTAATTCACTCTTGAATGAATATCGAATTCTGTATACTATCTATCTTCTGTTTTTGTATTACATCTTTTTTTTTTAATAGCTATCTATCAATACTATTTATACAAAAGTAATTACAAGATAACTATCAAAAGTAAATTGATCTTCTGAATCTTCGTTAAACATATCTTGATCAATTCCTTATTTGTCTCCAAAAGCATCGCATCCCAAACTTATCAACTCAGCAGTATTAATGATGATTTGGCTCAGCAGCATTAACAACCTTCAGCAGTATTAACCTTCACAGTCTTCAAGCAGTAGTAACTCAGCTCAGCAGTACTAACCATGTCTAGCAGCATTAACTTCTTCTAGCAGTAGTAACTTCTTCTAGCAGTAGTAACTTCTTCTAGCAGTAGTAATCTCTTCTAGCAGTAGTAATCTCTTCTAGCAGTAGTAATCTCTTCTAGCAGTAGTAATCTTTCCCAGCAGTAGTAACGAAGAACTGGCAGTAGTAATGTAGACTTAGCAGTACTAACCATACTTGGCATATCTTCAGTTCCCAACAATCTCCCCCTAACTTGACTTTTAGGAAAAGAAGTCAAGTTCTTCAGATGATGCTTCCAAAACTTAGTCATCATGTACACACAGATTAGGACTTAGACCTAGACTCTGATTGAGAATCCTCTTTACCAAGAATCTTCCCATTGCTGAATCCTTGTTGCAGGTCAGCTTAGTATGTAACATTCCTTGCAGCCTCTTCATGTTGTGATTGTATATTTCATCCACAAGATAGTATTCTTGAGTTGCAGAGTCAAGGGAGATGACATATACTCCACAGTTTTCATAGAGCATCCAGTTGGTAATGGCTTGAAACTGAGTGTTTATCCTATGCTGAACTGCTTCAGGTTTGAACATTTGGCACAAGAATTCAAGTACCATTTTAGAAATTGACATCCCTTGCTCAGTCAGCATGTTTTCATATATCTTCATCCCAACTTTGAACATCTCTTCTAAGTCTGATCTTGAGCAAGTTCTGACAATTTTTCCCCAAGTAGAAAAGACTTCAAATTTTCCATCTGCTCTTTTTATCCTAATGAACTCCTTTCTACCATCTTTCAAAGTGTCCCAAAAGATGATTTCAGGAGCCTTAGATGATATTGGTTCAGCCTGAAGTGGAATTGGGTTAGAGTCAACACTAGTAATGTACAAATCACATTGGGCATCCGTTTGTGATTTCACATTGCCTGATTGCCCTGATGGAGTTGCCACTTCTTCTTCAGCAACTTTTCCATCAGATTTTTCTTTCACTGTTTCCTCCTGGGCCTCTTCTGCAGATGACTCCACCCTTGGCTTCTTTTCATTTTTCTTCTTTGAAGTTATGGGCTGGGTTCTTGGTCTTTTCTTTGACATCATCTTGGTTCTTTTAAGAGTTTTGACAGCCTCAGGAGTTGGTTCAGCTGCTTTAAGTTTTTCAGCAGCAATAACCATTTCTGCTGCTATGGCTGTTACTGCTTCTCTTAGTACATGTAGTGATGCTGCTTCAATACTGTTCTTTACAATCCAGTAAATTTCTTCATCTATTTCAGCTTGAGTTGTAGTTACTGCTTCCTGCTCAGTTTCTGCTGCTTTGACTGTTTGGCCTTCAGCAGCATTAACAGTTTCTGCTGCTTGTTCAAACTCAGCAGCATTAACAGTTTCTGCTGCTGTGGTTTCTGCTGCTTTAACACACTCTTCCCCCTTTTCTGTCTCACTGGACTCCCCCTTAAACTGTGCATAGTCCATTTCCATCTCAGTCTCTATGTGAACAGTCTCCCCCTCAATTTGTGGACCCTTCAGTTTCAGTTCTGCTTCTGACTCTGACTCCCCCTTTTTAGGAGCATCGCCAGTTGAAGTTCTTCTTCTTAGCACAAATCTTGCCTTTTTCTTTTTGTTCAGCAACTTGGTGACCATCTTTTTGAGCTTCTCAATTTGAGACTGTTGGTAGGTGACCACAGTCTTAAGTTGCTCAATCTCTTTCTTTTGTGCCATAACATCCAAGTTGATATTCCCTATGGTTTCCATCAATTCCTCATAGTTATATCTATCCTCACCTTGTTTAGAAGTATTTACCTTCTTTAAAGGATCCTTGGAAGTTTCAGCAGAAGCCTTCTGCCTAGCAGAAGCACTACCTGCCCCCTTGGTTTCTTGGCACCTGGGTCCTCCTAATGATTTCTCATTTAGAGTTGCCATGGGGAAGGTCTTATTTATGTTACCACTGTCCTTCTCTGTGCTAGCAGAAGTAGTGGCAGCCTTAGCACCCATATGGTCATCCTTCTCCTTAGAGACCACCTTCTTGGGGTTGGGAGACACCCCTGTGGTTTCCCTGTTGATATTCTCAATTGGAGAATGCTCCAATTGAGGGCTTAAAGGCTTAGGGCTTTGAGTAGGTGCATCAAGGGAAGGAGCCTTGTGCACCTTTCTTCTTTGAAACCTTTTGGTGATTGTGGGAGTGGGCTGTTCAAGAATGGACTGAGGGATGTCTTTTGAGATGGAAGGTTGGGATTGGTCATCAGTGGGTTGATCTAATGAGGGCCTTGATCCTGATGCCATACCTTCAGAGGGGTGGGACACAACCATCATTGTAGAGAACAATGGTGTGTCAACTCCTTCCGAGTCCCTAGGAAGTCTTTTCATATTTGAAAAAACCTTCCCTTTAGGGGATTTGGGTACATATACCTCAGTAAACTGAGGTAAGTCCATCAATTCCTTGTTAAGAACTTCTTGCACAAACCTTGGATACATGAAAAAGGTCTTTTTGGATTCCAAGTTTGATACAAGATCATTAAAGATCATTGCTGAAAAATTGTACTTTCTGGCAGTGGATAAGCAGACCAAGGCATATGCAATGGGACTGCTGAACTCACTCCATCCAGTAGTTTTCTTGGAAATACAGTGCATCAGGGTATGAACAAGAAATCTCCATTGGTTGAAAATTTTTGACTTGTAGAATTTAAAAACACCAATGGGACCTTCATACCCCATTCTTTGTAAAGTAGAAAAGAGTTCTTCATTAGGAATAGAAGATATACCTGAAGCATCATTCAACTGAAGAGAGATGCGAATAACCTCTTCAGTGACTTTCAAGGGTTTATCACAGACCCTTGTTCGAATGGTTTTCTGCCCTTCTTCGACACTAACAGTGGCATTCTCCCAAAATTGTGTCTGATGTTCGATATAGATTGTTGGGCTCACCGTTAGGGCATAGGAGATGTGCGAGGATTTGAGAAAATCGACTATATCGTGGAATCCCGCAGCTTGTTTCGGCTTCTGAAGCATGGCTATTTCATTGTGCTCATCCACAAACTCCATGATTCCTGAGGATTCTTGAAAGAAAAGCACAGAGATTCTGGGAGACTAGGTTAGAACGAGAGAGAAGAAGTAAATGCGAAGAGTCGTTATGAACTTGGGCGGGCAAACAGGGGTATTTATATGCCCTAGATTATCAGAAGCAGTATTAACTACCTCGCAGTATTAACTACCGAGCAGTATTAACTGCCATGCAGTATTAACGACATAAGCAGTATTAACTGCTGAGCAGTATTAACTGCAGGGCAGTATTAACTACACAGCAGTATTAACTACCGAGCAGTATTAACTACCTAGCAGTATTAACTACCAAGCAGTATTAACTGCACTAGCAGTATTAACTACTGAGCAGTATTAACTACCAAGCAGTATTAACTACCGAGCAGTATTAACTACCTAGCAGTATTAACTACCAAGCAGTATTAACTGCACTAGCAGTATTAACTGCACTAGCAGTATTAACTACTGAGCAGTATTAACTACTAGAACAGTATTAACTACTGAGCAGTATTAACTACACTAGCAGTATTAACTACTGAGCAGTATTAACTGCAAAGCAGTATTAACTACACAAGCAGTATTAACTACTGAGCAGTATTAACTACTGAGCAGTATTAACTACTAGAACACAGGCAGTAGTAACTCTGCACTGTGCATCACTTGTCAAATCCTCAAATGTCAACTTACACATCACTTTTACCACTTCTCTTATCTTCTGCAGGATTATTTTCAAAAGTAGCATGTCCTCCACCAATTCATTTGAAATATTGAAGGCAGGCCATGTTACCTGTCATGTGCCTAGAGCAACCACTGTAAACATGCCAAATGCTTCTTCCCTTAAGCTGTTGGCTGCCCTGCACATATGAGAAATCAATTAGTTTTTGTTGGGGACCCAAGCCATAGTGGTCTTGGGTCTCCCTTGATCATCAAAATACTTACATTCTGTTTTGATGAGCTTGTCAAAGTGAGGAACATCAGTGCTTGAGTACTTTGTTTTGATGATAGGTCTAGAAGCAGTACTAACTGATGTAGAAGTGCTAACTTTGGCAGCACTAACATTGCTTCCAGAAGTACTATCCTTCTCAGCAGTATTAACTAACTTGGCAGTACTAACACTAGAAGCAGTATTAATTGTTGAAGAAGTACTAACTGTGTTAGCAGTACTAACACTGCTAGTGACATTATTGCTTCATGCAGTACTAACATTGTTAGCAGTACTAACTGAGTTGGCAGTATTATCATTGGTACCTTTAGGCATCCATACTCTAACACTTTCTGTTTCTGCCTTTTTCATGTGGCTTATGGTTTTAACTTGTTTCTTTGCCACAACTTTCCTCACAGACTTTTTATATCCCCCACTCTTTCTGTAACCAGCAGGTTTTTGAAAATATCTTTGAGCATTAAACCTTTGGTTAACTGGATTGAAATAACAGTGTTTGGCTAAGTGATTTAGCTTACCACAGATGAAGCAAGGTTTTGGCCTGTTGATTCTGTTCAGGTCAACTCCTTGTCTCATAGCCCACTGGTTATTCCAGTTCCTTTGATTTCCCCTCTGATTATCATGTTTTTGGGGCTTGAGCTCTTGAGATTTCTTACAAGAACAATGTTTACAGGTATTGGGATCCACAACTGTGGTCTGTTTGTAATGGACTCCCTTTTTCTCTTCATTCCTTTTGATCTCAGTGTTCTTGACACATGGACTCTCACATTCCTCATCAGAGTCTACTTTGTCAGTCTCATCCTCAGCAACTATTTCCTTTTCACAGGGATCTATATTAATCTTTAATTCAGGTTCCTTTCTATCCTTGGTCTCTAACAAATCAGACTTGGGAGGTATGTAGTTATTGTTGTAGGGTGGAGGTGTGGCATTGTACCCTATCCCTACTTTCATCTTGTCATGGATTTGAGCCTTAATGATGGTATCCATGGTTTTAGAAGCACAGGTAAACTTTTCAACATCAAGTTTAACCTTCTCAAGCTCTTCTTTTAATTTCTCATTCTCCTCCCCAGACACTTTCAGCTTAATCTCATACTCATTCTTCTCCCACTTCCAATAGTTAGTATCATAGTGGTGTTGAAGTTCATTAGCTTGAAAAGCTCTAATCTGTTCCTCAAACCTTTCTACAATCCTAACATAATCTTTCACATCTTTCTCTAGCCTCTTGAGGTCATCACACATACCCTGATTGTGATCCCTATATTTTTTAACAGCATCAATGCAAGCTTGAGAACAGAGTTTAGATTGTACCTCAGTGGGAATATCAGATACTTCTGCCATAAGAGCTTGATTCTGACAGGCTTCCTCAGCTTGATCACTCCAATCAAATCCCATTCCTTGTTGAGAAACATGGGCTTGAGAGAAGCTTCTGTTTTGGTTTCCATTTGGAGCCTGTTGATGTGATCCTCCAAAACACTCAACCTTGGATTGGTCAAACCCTTCACCATCTTCTCCAATCTTTCCTTCATTACATGGGCCATTTTCTATGATGTCCCATATTGCATAATTAGTAAGAAAAATGTACTGCTTGATTCTCAGTTTCCACATGTCCAATTTATTGGGTTTGAGCATGGGAACTTTTGAAACAGGGGTACTGTGAGTATCCATTGAATTGTCCATAGCTTCTAAGATACCAATGCTCTGATACCACTTGTCAGGATCGATTCTTAACAAGAATTAAACTTCTTAGAAACAGAATTTAGAGAATCTTGTGGAATAGAACTCTAAATCAATTAAAGAACAATCAATAGAAATTCAATAAACTGTATATATATCAAACATTTATTACTCACAAGTTTTACACCAAACCTCAATCTTGTTGAACAGGCTCAACAAGACGATTTCTACTTCTCTAGAAATAGGATCTATGATCTTGAGGTTAATTCACTCTTGAATGAATATCGAATTTTGTATACTATCTATCTTCTGTTTTTGTATTACATCTTTTTTTTTAATAGCTATCTATCAATACTATTTATACAAAAGTAATTACAAGATAACTATCAAAAGTAAATTGATCTTCTGAATCTTCGTTAAACATATCTTGATCAATTCCTTATTTGTCTCCAAAAGCATCGCATCCCAAACTTATCAACTCAGCAGTATTAATGATGATTTGGCTCAGCAGCATTAACAACCTTCAGCAGTATTAACCTTCACAGTCTTCAAGCAGTAGTAACTCAGCTCAGCAGTACTAACCATGTCTAGCAGCATTAACTTCTTCTAGCAGTAGTAACTTCTTCTAGCAGTAGTAACTTCTTCTAGCAGTAGTAATCTCTTCTAGCAGTAGTAATCTCTTCTAGCCGTAGTAATCTCTTCTAGCAGTAGTAATCTTTCCCAGCAGTAGTAACGAAGAACTGGCAGTAGTAATGTAGACTTAGCAGTACTAACCATACTTGGCATATCTTCAGTTCCCAACACGAGGAGATATATTGTACCTCCTAGGAGGTATGCTCATGCCAATTGTTTTGCTTATGCTCTTACAGTTGTCGAGGATATATAGTCAATGCTAGAGCCTACATGCTATGATGAGGTTATTTCGGTTGCTGACTCGGATAGTTGGATGGTTGCTATGCACGGTGAGATGGAGTCATTGCATAAGAATGGCACTTGGGATCTTGTCCCGGCTCCAGAAGGGAAGAAGCCAGTCAAGTGCAAGTGGGTGTATAAGCTCAAGGAGGCCGTTAATCCGGGTGATAAGCCAAGGTACAAAGCTCGTTTGGTTGCTAAGGGCTACAGTCAAATGCCATGTATCGATTATACTGATATTTAGTCACCCGTTGTTAAACATACATCTATTCGTGTATTGGTGGGATTAGTTGCTTCTAACGATTCTGAACTAGAGCAACTAGATGTGACTACAGCGTTCTTAAATGGTGAGCTTGAGGAGGAGATCTTTATGCAACAACCCGAGGGTTTTGTAGTTCCGGGCAATAAGGACTACGTGTGCAAGTTGAAGAAATCTCTCTATGGTCTCAAGCAATCTCCGAGACAATGGTATAAGAGGTTTGACTCATTTGTGACCGGTCACGAGCTGAAAAGGTGCACCTATGACAACTGCGTTTACTACAAGAAGTGTGACGACGGGTCGATGGTCTATTTACTCATATACGTGGATGACATGTTAATCACAGCGAAAGATATGAAGGAGATTCAAGCGATAAAAGACCAGTTGAATGCTGAGTTTGATATGAAGGACTTGGGGGTTGCCAAGAAAATATTGGGGATGGAAATTGTGCGTGATAGAAGTTCGAGGACCTTGCATCTTTCTCAAAAGAGATATATAGAGAAAGTCATATACCGGCTCAATATGCATGATGCAAAACTGGTCACCACACCCCTAGCGGCTCACTTTAAGCTATCACCCGCTCAAGGTCCTATTTCAGAGGCTGATGTGTCTTACATGGCACGTGTACCATATTCCAGTGTCGTCGGTTCGTTGATGTACGCTATGATTTGCACGCGTCCAGATTTGGCTTATGCCGTTAGTGTGGTGAGTAGATTCATGGTGAATCCGGGCAAAGAACATTGGATGTCCGTCTAATGGATTTTTTGTTATCTTCGAGGTATGTCATCTTTGAGTTTGTGTTTTGGCAAGAATGACGATGGTGTGTTTGGTTTTGTCGATTCAGATTATGCCAAAGACATTGATAATCGGAGGTCGATTTCTGGATATGTGTTCACTTTGGGTGGTTGTGCCATTAGTTGGAAGGCACAATTACAGTCTATAGTTGCGCTTTCAACGACCGAAGCCGAATATATGGTTGTTACGGAAGGATTCAAAGAGGCGATTTGGTTGAAAGGTTTGTTTGGTGAACTCGATGAGTCACGTAATGTCACGACGGTGTTTTGTGACAATCAAATAGCGATATTTCTGGCGAAAGATCAGATGTTCCATGACCGAACGAAGCACATTGATGTGCGTTACCACTTTGTGCGGGAAGTCATTGCTTGAGGTGATTTCAAGGTAAACAAAATTCACACTAAGGACAATCCCGCGGATATGTTCACCAAATGTCTTCCGATGGCCAAGTTTAGTTTGTGTTTAAACTTGGTCGGTCTCTTGAAGCGCAATTGAGTCCGAGGGACTCGTGGTGGAGGAGGTATTGTTTCATTTTCTCGAGAAGTTATTTTGGTTTGCTATCGTTTAATTGATGTTGAAGGTTGCTTGTGTTGGAGCATTGGTTTTAAATGGAGATGTGTCGATTGTGTTTGTTTTTGGATGAACTTATGGAGCCAAGGTGGAGATTTGTTGAATTTGCCTCCAAAGTCAATAAAGATGGAGCTCAAAACAGTGCCCAGCGCGACTTTGATGCTAGTTGCTCAATTTCAACTAACTTGCAACTCACTTCCAGCACTGTTTGTTTTTGTACGGCACCTCATGAAATTATCAGATTGATTTTGCTTTGCCACGTGCTTTCCATGCGAGTGGGTGTAACAACCCGATTCCCAAACATACAACAAGTAACATATATTTCATAATGTCGTTACATAACCAAGATACATTAGATAACAAATACGGTCCCCTAGTCTTTACAAACATTCAATACATCTTTACAAACGTTTACTTAGTAAATTTACATCATTACTAATAACATGCTATATCTACTAAACACATCATAGTCTTCAACTACATAGTCCTCCAAAAGCTATTCGCAGTTTAACCTTCTTATTTGCTCTTACTCGATCCACGACCTGGAATACATATTTTTAAAACAAAATGAGGGTTAGACCTTGAGGTCTAGTGAGAAAATCCCCGTTAGTTAAAAACCATTTGCACAACATCATACACATAATTCACATAGGAATACCAATTAAAACTCATGCATCATATATCTTTCCATCTCATTCTCTTGGCCATATTAATTGGTTGCGAGCCAATTAATTAATTTACACCACTGTACTGAATACAGCCAACACAACTGTCCCTCTGTACAGCCAACATACACCGGTCCTAAGCCCGACCAACTAGCACCCATGCAGTGTAATACTCATATAAACATAATATGCACATTATTACACTCATTCACATATATGTATTCCAGTTAGAAAACATTTTAAGTAAAAACTCACTTGTTTGCTTATCCAAAACTCTTTCCAGTCTTCCACAAAGAACTCAGCTTTCACCTTTGATTCACAGTATCTGAAACAATTGAATACAGATATCTCTTTACCAAATAGAACACACAAGTCTTACTAAAGCTAAGAACTCTAGATAACTCTAATCCTCAAATGTTACCCCCAAACCCGAACTTAAGTCGAGTCCATAATGCATTCAGTCCTTATTCATTTCCCCTTCCAAGAATTAACAAGACACAGGTTACTGGATACTCAAAAGCATCTAAACTCTCAAAATTGACCAAACAGCTAAAGTATCCGGACAACACAACCTTTCCGGACAACACCAACTTTCCGGATAACATAACCAATCCGGATAACATAACTTATCCGAACAACACAACAATCCGGACACTCCGAAAACTAAAGAAAATAGGACTTACCCGGTTAATCGGTTCATCCAGATATCTGCAAGAAAAACTATCGGACACTAACAACACATTATCCGGACACCACCCAAGAAACTACCGGACACATTCATCTTATCCGGAAACCTCTGACTGTTTATCCATTTTCTACCCAGAAATCGACTGAATCATTACTAGATATGAAATTGATGATTCTACTCCGATAGAAACCTTCCAATACCAATTACAAACAAAAATTACAAATGAACATACCTTAATTTCACTTCCAAACACTTCAAATTAGGACTTAACCTTAGCTTTCTTCTTCTTCTCTTTTGGTCTCAAAACACACACACACACTGAAATATCTGCTGAATTCTGAATTAGCTGAAGTCCTAAAGGGATAATATCTAATCCAATTTACCACTTTAGTCCCTAAACTATCCACTAATGACCAAAATACCTTTTACTTATAAATTAACCCAAACTTACCCTAAACATCAATTATAAAGTTTAAATAAATTTAACGGACTTACCCGGGGTATTACATCATCTCCCCATTAAATGAATTCCGTCCCGGAATTCGGTTAAGCAAAAAGATACGGGTACTTAGTTCTCATTTCGGATTCTGATTCCCAAGTAGCATCCTGACCTCTATGATGTCGCCACTGTACTTTCACTTGTCTGATCTCTTTATTCCGCAAAACCTTAACTTTACGGTCCACAATAGCTTCTGGTTCTTCTACATAATTTAGCTTTTCATCAACTTGTATGTCGGGTAGAGAAATTGCCTGATCTGGCGTAACCAAACACTTCCGGAAATTCGATACGTGAAAAGCATTATGAATCCTACTTAACTCTGACGGGAGATCCAACCTGTAGGCTACTTCACAAATTCTTTCTGTTATTGCAAACGGTCCAATGTATCTTGGGCTCAGCTTACCTTGTTTCCCAAATCGAATGAATCCTTTCCAAGGTGAGCCTTTTAACATCACAAAATCTCCAACTAGGAATTCTAATGGCTTTCGGCGTCGGTCAGCGTAGCTTTTCTGTCTGTCTTGAGCCACTTTCAAACGTTCCCGAATCTGAGAAATCTTATCCGCGGTCAACCGAACTATATCTGGCCCTGCTAACTGTTTCTCTCCCACTTCGTTCCAACATAGAGGCGTTCGGCATTTTCTACCATACAGAACTTTAAATGGTGCCGCTTGTATGCTGGAATGATAACTGTTATTGTAAGCAAATTCAATCAACGGTAAATGCTTATCCCATGATCCCCCAAAATCAACAATGCAAGCCCGGAGCATGTCTTCTAAAGTCTGAATCGTCCGTTCACTCTGACCGTCAGTTTGAGGATGATACGACGTACTTAGTTTTATCTGTGTACCCATTTCTTTTTGAAAGCTCCTCCAGAATCTTGAAGTAAAACGACTATCACGATCAGAAATAATCGAGATTGGAACCCCATGTCGAGTTACTATTTCGTTGATGTACAACTTGGCTAATCGTTCCAACGAATCAGTTTCTTTTATTGGTAGGAAGTGAGCAGACTTCGTCAATCTGTCAACGATCACCCAAATGGCATCAAATCCCTTCGGAGTCCTTGGTAGCTTTGTGATAAAATCTGTAGTAATCTGATCCCATTTCCACATAGGTATTTCTAACCGTTGCAACTAACCAAACGGCTTTTGATGTTCAATCTTTACCTTCTTACAAGTAGTACAACCTTCCACATGCTGAGCAATGCTTCTTTTTATTCCAGGCCACCAATAAAATTGTTTCAGGTCTTTATGCATCTTATTCGTACCTGGGTGAATAGAAAAATGAGATTGATGAGCTTCTTGTAGTACCCGATCACGTAAACCACCCAAACGAGGCACCCAGATTCTGTTTCCCAAACACAACAACCCACGATCATCTTTTACAAGCAATGTTGATATACCCACTAACCGTTCTGGTTTTAAGTGTTCTTCTTGAAAAGCTTCTATTTGACACTTCTGCAATTCGTCAAAGATGTTAGGTAGGAGTTCAGCTCGTAGTGAAATAGCTTTTATTGTTCCACTCCTTTCTTGACGACTTAGTGCATCAGCTACCACATTCGCCAATTCTAGCCATCTTCTTTGCCTCATATTTAGTTCCTTCTGATCGAAAAGATGTTGGAGACTCTTATGATCAGTATAAATTTGACATTTAGAGCCGTAAAGGTAATGTCTCCAAATCTTCAACGCAAAAACAACTGTTGCCAGTTCCATGTCGTGTGTAGGATACTGTCTTTCATGATCTTTTAACTGACGAGAAGCATAAGCAATAACATTTCCATGCTGCATTAGTACACAACGCAATCCCAATTTGGAAGCATCACTGTAAACAACAAAATCATCGGAACCTTCAGGTAATGCTAGTATCGGTGCGCTACAGAGTTTCTCTTTCAATATTCGGAATGCTTCATCATGTTCTGCTTTCCATTCGAACTTTAGATTCTTCCGAGTTAGCTTAGTGAGAGGCGTAGCGATACGAGAAAAAACTTTTATAAACTTTCGATAGTAACCGGCTAAACCCAGAAAACTTCGTACTTCCGTTGGCGTCTTCGGCGGTTCCCATTTTTCAATTGCTTCTACCTTCGTCGGATCAACTTGAATACCTTTCTTGGAAACTACATGCCCCTGAAACTGAACTTCCCGTAGCCAGAATTCACACTTAGAGAACTTAGCGTATAACTGTTACTTCTTTAACAATTCCAGAATTAACCGAAGATGTTGTGCGTGATCCTCTTTGGATCGGGAATAGATAAGTATATCATCAATAAATACAATAACAAATCTATCGAGATACGGCTTACATACCCGATTCATTATATCCATAAAAGCAGCTGGAGCGTTCGTCAATCCAAAAGGCATCACTAAGAATTCATAGTGACCATACCGTGTGCGAAAAGTAGTTTTCAGAACGTCTTCTTCTTTAACCTTCAGTTGATGGTAGCCATATCTTAGATCAATCTTGGAGAAATAACAAGCTTCAACTAATTAATCGAAGAGATCATCAATTCTGGGAAGCGGATATTTGTTCTTGATCGTGCGCTTATTCAGTTCCCGATAATCAATACACATCCTCATCGAACCATCCTTCTTTTTCACAAACAGAACCGGTGCTCCCCACAGCGAAGAACTGGGTCTGATGAAGCCTTTATCTGAAAGATCCTGCAGTTGATTCATCATCTCTTTCATCTCTGGAGGTGCCAAACGATACGGTGCATGGGCAACAGGAGCGGCTCCAGGAATCAGATCTATACCAAACTCTACTTGTCTAACGGGCGGAAGGCTAGTCAAAACTTCTGGAAAAACTTTCGGAAATTCACGAACAACCGGAATATCTCCCAGCTTATTCTTTTCTAGCTTAATATCTATCACATAAGCTAAGTAACTTTAGCAGCCTTTATTGATACACTTACGAGCTTTCAACAAAGAGATAAGGCAAGACTGATGATTTCTACGGTCACCATAAATCACTACTGGTCCCTTCTCAGGTAAGACAACATTTATCAACTTCTTATCACAAACTATATTAGCTTGATTCTCGGCTAACCAATCCATTCCCACTACCACATCAAACTCGATCAAGGCTATACGAAATAACTGAATAGGCACTCCACACCCATCTATGTTTATCACACAACTATCAAATACCTCATTAACCGGTACTTGATTATCATTAGCCGTATCTACCATTAACGCATGGTCTAACACTTTAGGCTTTAAATGCATATAGGCAGCAAAAGAAGGCGACACAAACGATCGATTTGCACCGGAATCAAATAACACTTTAGCACGTGTAGAATTTATTAAGAATGTACCTGTAACCACATCGGGAGTCTTATCTGCTTCTTGCTCTGTCATCTGGAAGGCACGGCCCCTTGCTCTTGGTACTTCTGGCCTTGGTACTACCGGTCTAACACCCGTTGGTCTTACTGACGTACCACCCGGTTGTATTCTCCCCAGTGGACAATCGGACTGAAGGTGATCAGGAGAATTGCACGAGTAACAAAATCTAACTACTCGACAGTCATTAGCAATATGACCGATCTTTCCACACTTATAACAGTTTCTAGGATCCACTTGACAACTTCCTTGATGAAAACGGTGGCACTTTGGGCAAGGTCTTTCAACTGGTCGGAAAGGTGGACGGTTATCAAATCGTTGAAACCTGGACTTCTTCGGATCATACTGTTGTCCTTCCCACTTTCTTTTCCCCACATTCTTATCACTAGTACCTCTCCCTTTATCTTGTCCACGGTTTCCGCAGCGTCTACTACGGCGGAGAAAGTTTCTGGTCCTTTAGCAATCACAAAACTTCTGACTTCTGCATTCAATCCAAAGATAAACCTTTCAATCTTCATGACCTCCGTAGCAACGTAGTATTCCGCAAAACGAGACTTTTCCAAGAAACGAGCGGTGTAGTCCCCAACTGACAAATTCCCTTGCTGCAAGTTCATAAACTCCCCTTCCAATTGTTTAACTGCGGCTTGAGGACAAAACTGTTTCCTGAAAGCTATCACGAATTCTTCCCAAGAGTAAGTAGAATATATATCAGATCCTCCCGAGGAAATATGTGCTTCCTACCAGTATAGGGCATCGCCTTTTAACATTGTAGTTCCATAGAGTACTCTATCCTCTTCAGCGCATTTACTAGTCTTGAAAATAGCTTCTATTTCCTTCAGCCACTTCATAGCTTTCACTGGATCCCGATCTCCCGAGTAAGTTGGAGGCTTACAACTTAAGAACATTTTATAGTCACACTTTCTTAGTACTGGTGTGATTGTAGGTGTAATAGGCATCTCGTCTTCCTGACCAGGATCTGGTGTATCAGCTTCATTATGACGAGTTCGATCAAACATGGCTTGTATACTGGCCAGCAGTCTTCCCATTTCGGCTGTTAAATTGTCCCTAGTAACAAATTCATTACCTCGCGGCGGAGCTCCACTCCCAGTTCTACCCCCAATTCTTCCTCCAATTCTGCCTCCACCTCTTTCTCCCCCTCTTCCCCTTCCTCCGGCTGTTGGGTTTGTTCTATTCGGATTTCCTACTCCTTCCCGATTCGTTTGTCTAGTACCACTTGCCATTCTGTTGATTCAAACAAGGTTAATATACACATAAGCACATACCCCATATAACAAGGTATTCCAGTTCAAACATGTACCTGTAAGATCACAATTACACTGGCCAGGTGTAATCTGAAATTACCTTACATGATGTTCCTTCTACCTTTTTATATTTAACATCCCAAGGTTCTACAATAATAAGGACATCCTACTTCACATGCAGTTTAAGTCTAGGTACAGATACTAATACCTAAATCCCTTAAACTAGGGCTCTGATACCATCTGTAACAACCCGATTCCCAAACATACAACAAGTAACATATATTTCATAATGTCGTTACATAACCAAGATACATTAGATAACAAATACGGTCCCCTAGTCTTTACAAACATTCAATACATCATTACAAACGTTTACTTAGTAAATTTACATCATTACTAATAACATGCTATATCTACTAAACACATCATAGTCTTCAACTACATAGTCCTCCAAAAGCTATTCGCAGTTTAACCTTCTTATTTGCTCTTACTCGATCAACGACCTGGAATACATATTTTTAAAACAAAATGAGGGTTAGACCTTGAGGTCTAGTGAGAAAATCCCCGTTAGTTAAAAACCATTTGCACAACATCATACACATAATTCACATAGGAATACCAATTAAAACTCATGCATCATATATCTTTCCATCTCATTCTCTTGGCCATATTAATTGGTTGTGAGCCAATTAATTAATTTACACCACTGTACTGAATACAGCCAACACCACTGTCCCTCTGTACAGCCAACATACACAGGTCCTAAGCCCGGCCAACTAGCACCCATGCAGTGTAATACTCATATAAACATAATATGCACATTATTACACTCATTCACATATATGTATTCTAGTTAGAAAACATTTTAAGTAAAAACTCACTTGTTTGCTTATCTAAAACTCTTTCCAGTCTTCCACAAAGAACTCAGCTTTCACCTTTGATTCACAGTATCTGAAACAATTGAATACAGATATCTCTTTACCAAATTGAACACACAAGTCTTACTAAAGCTAAGAACTCTAGATAACTCTAATCTTCAAATGTTACCCCCAAACCCAAACTTAAGTCGAGTCCATAATGCATTCAGTCCTCATTCATTTCCCCTTCCAAGAATTAACAAGACACAGGTTACTGGATACTCAAAAGCATCTAAACTCTCAAAATTGACCAAACAGCTAAAGTATCCGGACAACACAACCTTTCCGGACAACACCAACTTTCCGGATAACATAACCAATCCGGATAACATAACTTATCCGGACAACACAACAATCCGGACACTATCCGGTAAATCATTTCATCCGGAAACTAAAGAAAATAGGACTTACCCGGTTAATCGGTTCATCCGGATACCTGCAAGAAAAACTACCGGACACTAACAACACATTATCCGGACACCACCCAAGAAACTACCGGACACATTCATCTTATCCGGAAACCTCTGACTGTTTATCCATTTTCTACCCAGAAATCGACTGAATCATTACTAGATGTGAAATTGATGATTCTACTCCGATAGAAACCTTCCAATACCGATTACAAACATAAATTACAAAGGAACATACCTTAATTTCACTTCCAAGCACTTCAAATTATGCCTTAACCTTAGCTTTCTTATTCTTCTCTTTTTGTCTCAAAACACACACACACACACACTGAAATATTTGCTGAATTCTGAATTAGCTGAAGTCCTAAAGGGATAATATCTAATCCAATTTACCACTTTAGTCCCTAAACTATCCACTAATGACCAAAATACCTTTTACTTATAAATTAACCCAAACTTACCCTAAACATCAATTATAAAGTTTAAATAAATTTAACGTACTTACCCGGGGTATTACAGTGGGAGGTTATCAATTTTATCAATTACCTTTGCTTTGCATGTGACTATCACGTGAGCAAATGAGATCATGGGACGGTGGTTACTTCCATCTCTTTTAATTTGGTTTTCTCCATTTTTGATTTGCACACTCTCACCATTAAAATTACATACGACTTTTTCTCTCTAGAAGGGATATAGATTGAAGGTTTCGATTTCAATTTCTCCATTGTAATTTTCATTCCAAGAATTGTACTCAACATCGTGATAGTGGATTTCTCGGTGGTCTCCTCCGCCCGTGGTTTTTCCCGTTTTGGGTTTTCCACGTAAATTTGGGTGTCGTCTCTTGTTCTTTATTTTCTGCATTTGTTTACGTAAGTGTGTTGGTGTTTCGTTTAATTGGATTATTTGTTCGTCGAAGTTTACGATAGATAATTTCCATTATTCCGCTTGAATCGATACGGTTCTAATTTGGAGCATCGATTTTGGGTTTGTGATCGGAACGTTTACGGTTCGATTTTTACAACACTCTCATTCTTTTAAGACATCATCTGTATACTTTCCTTTGGAGAAAACGCATGTTGAAATAAAAAATTGGCCCTTGAATTAATTGCAAGAATGGGTTTAGTCGTAACCATCTTAATTAGCTACCGGATAAAATGTATCGACAAAATCAACTCACTCATGTTGATGAAACCATTGGCAACGGAACAAGCATTGTACCTCTCAATAACACCCTTAGGCCCGTTCTTCAGTTAGTAAACCCATCTGCATCCAACGGAGTGTTTAGCGTGTAATAGCACCGCAGTGGCGCAGACCACAAATTAATGACTTCCATGGCATTGAGTTCGTAGTTCATTGTTGTAACAAATTCTTTACTCTAGTAGTTATTTTCTACAGTGGATTGTGATATGAGAATCATTCAAAGTTTCACCTACCACTATACTAAGTTTTTCTTGTAGGTGCTATATATAATTGTTTGTTTATACTTGAACTCTCAATTTGTTGATTTTTTTTTGCTCTGTTATCTTTGTAATTACACATTATTTATATTAACCCAACCGAGTACGTAAATCTTCAGGAGACATTTTATAACCATAAAATTAGTTACTAAACTTTGAGCTTGAGCCCTTTAAAACTATGCTTAATTTATACAACGTGTGAACTGTGAAAAAAAAGTTGCTAAAGTCATGCAACGTTTGACGTTAGACGTGCCTCGGATCTTTCTAGTTGTATTCATAGATGATAAAGACGTAGAAAACACCCCGTTCTAAATTTAATTCTACTCATCAATCCACCTTTATGCTTGCTTTGATATCATTTGTGAAACATTGATTCAAAAGTTTTCTTCCATTCAAATCGATGAGAAATCACTTTACAAATCTGGGGATACTACAAGTGTCGTTTTGAATTTGTAGTCACTTGTGACCACAAATAAGTAAAAATTTGAATTGTTTGACATCTAAAAGTACTTTCAACACTAGCTTGTTGATTATTGTTCTATGTCCATTTTAGAGCTTTTAAATGTAGTAAAAACAATATTGGTCTTGGTCATTGTACACGATTTCTAAACACAAAATTGAAGTGGGCCTTAGTGTCCTGGAGCCTGGAGGCCCATGAATGGGGCTAACAGAGGGTCTTGCGCTTAAACACGCATAACTCTTGCTACAAGTTCTGTTTCAGGCCATAGTAAACCGATTCGAAGTTTGGAACGAGAAGCATGGATTTTTTAGGCCTAAAAACGTCGTTTAGACATGTTTTGAGACGCTTGTGTTTTTGCGATATTCTCATTTTTTGTTTGGGCTTTACTGTTTTCAAGTTTGAGCCTAAATTTTGGTATTCGTTTGATCAACGAGTTTTAGAGTCAACGATCGATCAATCTTTGTTTCGATTTCCATGTGCTACATCAAAATTTATTTGATTATGGTTTATTTTTAATTAACTTTATAAACTAAAAATATAAATATGTACAAGAAATTTAAGTTAATAAATTACGAAAAAACTTTCATCCGGCAAACTTTTGCACTTGCTAGCTTAACATAAGCTAATAAGCCTATTTTTTTACAAACGAAAAACAAATCTTATATAAAATCATGTTATGTAAAAATATTAAAATTACATAATTTTCTTTGCAACATAAAATAAGCATAAAGGGTACCAACGTACATAGTGTATGAAGAAAATAGTTTCCAATGTATGAAGTATGAACATTTTCTCTCAAATGATTTTTCAACTTTGAAAGTTCAGGTTTTTTAGTAGCACAATATCTAACCACCAAGTTAATATTGCAAGATCAAGATTCTAGACGTAATAAATAACATATCACATTATATATATTTGGGACACAATTGGTGCTCAATAGAGGAAGTCCAACCCAAAGCCACTTCTAATTCTTTTTAAAAAAATCAGTACAAATAGAATTTAATCAACTAAAATCAGTACAAATAGGCTAGGGAGTCGGACTTGTCCATTTTTTTCATCATCCAAACCCACCATTAACTTTAGCAGTCCAACTCGAACTCGCCCATTTTTTTTAGAGTGGTTGTTGAAGTCTGCTTTTCTAACGGTTGGACGGCCAAGTCTAGTAGCCTGTACCGTCCGTGAACACCTATAATTGAGCCGTTTATCATTTCTATAGTTACTTAAACCCTTTATAAAGATTGGACTCCAAAGATTATTCGCAAACTCCAAAGATTATTCACAAACTCCAAAGATTTTGCAAAATTGTTACGTTGGCATGCCGAAGAGCGTAAAAGAGACGGGAAAATAAGACATGTGGTTGATTCTCCTCAATGGAGAAATATAGATTCTGATTTTGAAGAATTTGGCGATGAAATTAGAAATATTTGGTTCGTACTTAGTTCAGACGGTATTAATCCGTTTGGAAACATGAGCAGTCGTCATAGCACATGGCCAGTTCTGTTATGCATTTACAATCTTCCGCCTTGGTTATGCATGAAACGAAAATACATCATGATGTCATTATTAATTTAGGGTCCCAAACAACCAGGGAACGACATGATGTTTATTTGGCTCCGTTAATTGATGACTTAAAAGCATTGTGGACTTTAGGTGTTCAAGTGTATGACGCGTATGGTAAGGAGGATTTTCGATTGCGGGCCATGATATTTTGCACCATAAATGATTTTCCAGCGTACGGTAATTTGTCAAGATACAGTACAAAATGAGCGAAAGCATGTCATGTATGTGAAGATGACACACATTCGTTGAGGTTAAGAAAATGTAAGAAAAACGTGTTCATGGGACATCGAAGATCACTACCAAGGGGTCACCATACCGTAAATTGAAGACATCGTTTGACGAAAACATTGAGCAAGAAGTATTAAGGCCACCATTGGATGGACCAACTGTATATTCTCGAGTTGAAGATTTAAACATTGTGCTTGGAAAATGTGGTACACCTCCTCCTAAGAATATATGGAAAAAGAGGTCTATCTTCTGGGATTTTCCATATTGGGAGCACTTGCAAGTTCGACATTGTCTTGACAGTTTGATAGGCTTGTTGTTGAACATTCCAGGGAAGACGAAAGATGGGGTCAAAGTTCGAAGAGACATGGTTGAAATGGGAATTCGATCACAACTTGCTCCTGTTGAAACTGGAAGTCGCACATATCTACCACCGGCTTGTTATACCTTGTCGAGAGTCGAGAAAACTAGATTTTGTCAATGTTTGCAAGGTATTAAGGTTCCATCTGGATATTCAGCTAATATTAAGAAGTTGCTGTCAATAAAGGACTTAAAATTGCTTGGTATGAAGTCTCACAATTGTCATGTTTTAATGACACACCTTATTCTCATTGCAATTCGTGGGATCTTGCCAGAACACACCAGGCACACAATCACAAAGCTTTGTTTTTTTAACTTGATTCATTCGAAAGTGATTGATCCTGAAGTGTTGGATTCATAGCAGAAGGATATTGTCCTCACCCTTTGTCAACTTAAGATGTACTTTCCGCCTTCCTTTTTCGATGTCATGGTTCACCTAATATCTCATATTGTTGGAGAAATAAAGGCATGTGGTCCTGTTTTTCTGCGTTACATGTATCCATTTGAAAGATATACGGGTTTCTTAAAGGGGTATGTGTAACACCCTGAAAATTGAAATGCAAGTTTGGGGACTTGCGGACATCCGCGGGGCCAAGGGTCGGACGTCCGCGATGCGCGTAAGTCCGCGGATCGTCCGCGGAAACAACAGAGAAATTGAGGGTTTTGGTTCAGCTCGAGCCGGACGTCCGCGAGGGACCATGCGGACGTCCGCGATGTGTCTGAGATATTTTTGTTTCCCTCTTAAGCCCATTCCCTCTCTCTTTCTTCTCACTTTCCCATTTCCATTTCTCAATTTCTCTCTCTCTCTCTAAAACCGACCTCTCTCTCAAGAAACCCTAAACCTCCCATCTCCTCTTCATCTTCTTCCCAAAATCAAACCATCACCATTGTTGGAAACCTTAACCCATTCAAGAAACCTTCCACTTCATCTCCTTCATCAAGATTCTAGGGTTTCACCCAACCTTTTTTACTCCACTTGGAAGATTAGGAGTTTGTGGTTCATTTTGGTGGTTCTAGAGGTATTTTGGTTGGTGGATTCAAGTATCGTTAAGGTAATCTTCTCTTCTCTTCACCTATGAAGTTAGGGTTTTGATATAAGTTGAGATTTGGATATAAAATGTTTGGGGAATGATTCTACATGGTTAGATCTAAACATTTGTTGGTTGGAAACTATAGATCTAGGTTTTGGATGTTTTGGCTTGAAGATTCAAACTTCTTCAAAGGAGCTTACGTTTAGGGAAATTCTAGATTTAGCCTAAATCTAGCAAGGTGAGTTCAAGTTGATTTGTGAAAACTTTGTACATGCCAAAAATGTTATTTTTCCAAATTCTTGTGTGTTTTACTTGAATATATCAATTGTGGAGTTATTTGATGAGTTTAACTTTTTTGAAGTATTTATCTTCATAAATGTGTAAAACACCCATATTTGGGATTTTTGGATATTTGATATGTAGAAATCATAAATATATCCTTAAAAGATTTATTGCTCAAAATGAAGTCTATTTGATGGTTTAATCATATTAGTGTAAATGATTTTATAAACCATTTGGGAGAATGCACGTTTTAGTGTCAATAGCCATTTTGAGAATTATAAGGGTATGAGTCCTTTTGGGAAAACCCTTTTTGTTTAACCCGTGTCGAGTTTTGGGTTAATAATGATTTTGTAGTACTTGTTTACTCAATCAATATTTAAATGCATTTTATGCTACGATGACCGTTATTTATGGGTCTAACGAGTTTTGAGCATTTTGCTCTGTTTTGGCTTTGAGGAAGTCTTGGGACATTTGTCTGATTTTAATAGCTCGATGTGGAGTCTTATTTATGGTTTGCTTTTATTGCACCATATTGCACATCATTGCACGTTATTAATATTTAAATGCCCGGGTACGTTAGTCATTCCAGGATGGGCTTATTATTGTAGACTGTGTTGCATTGGATCCATAGGCACGTGAGTCAGTATTTATTTGATGGTCTACTGGGTGTTGCGGGATTTGACCGAACCCCATGTTTGATGACCTTTACCGTCAAGGGTACACTAGGAGGCTGAGTCCGATTGAGCTGTCAAGTTGATTGACGGGCGTTTTATTGACCTTCGCCATGTCGGGGCAATGCCATGGTTGTATCCCCGCTTGTGACGAGCCTTTGGTGGTATTCTTATTGATACTTCACTAAGGTCAACTGTCTCTTTGGGTGTGTCTTCTAAGGCGTCGTATGGGACACTTGGGCTTTTATGCAGTGAAGTGTCGTACGATTAACATTGTATGAGTGGCGTACTGTTGTGTTCGTCCACTCTCAATGGATACGGGTCTCCCCCGTCGTTGGCCAACCTATTGGGATTTTATATTGTCCCTGTTTTATTATTATTGTTGGTCTTATACATTTGACTGCGGTTAGATGACTTTAATATTGGATTCCTCTCCATGTGTATTAAAGTCTAAATGAAGCAGGTCATTTCCATATTTATGGTATTTAGAACTTCATTACATTTTACGTTCGCGTGAGTATTGGTTCGTATTATGTTTTCAATGAAGTGTTATATTTAAATGGATGGTTTTTCCATGATTCACGGGTTGAGTATTTTGTCGTCAACTGCATTTGAAGGTTTTGCCTAAACTAGATTTATTCACGTATTTGAGTGAGTTGGGATCCTAATTCATTTTAGAAAACGCTTTATACCTTTTGGGAACTTTTCTCCTAGATTTTGGGTGCGTTGGAAAATGAGTCGTTTATATCCCTTTTGTAAACTCTTTTGGAAATTATAATCTACATTGCAAACTTTCATTTAAAGATTTATTTAAATCATGCTATAAACTCTTGAACTTACTAGGCATTAGCCTAACCCTTTTTATTTGTCGGCATGTGCAACAGGTCTCAGGTTGGGAGTAGTTCTAGTGACACGTGTGAAAGGTCGTGTGCTAGTAAAGTGCTCGAGAGCTGAATAGCTTAAGTGAAATTTTCTGCATTCATCTTTGGGATTAGCAATTTGTACCTGGATTAACACCCGAAGTCGTTATTAGTCTTTGTAACAAGACTTGAATTATTTATGTTTGAGGTTAACCATAGATTGTAATGTGAGGTATTACACCTATTGAATTATAAGAATAAATCCTACTATTTTGGATGTTTTATCGAAAAATTTAATTAGCTGCTCTTTCCCAATTCGAGGGTGTTACAGTATGTACGGAATAGAAATCGACCAGAGGGCATTATCGTTGAAGGATATGCTTCTGAGGAGGTGATTGATTTTTGTACAGATTATCTAGCTGGTGTAACAAATGTTGGAATTCCACAATCTCGCCATGAGGGAAGACTTAGAGGGGTTGGGACGATTGGTTTTAAGAATATAGTTCCACAATCTCGCACTATACCTACAAAGGTACCATCCTAACATCTTTATTGTTATGGTTCTTACGGTTTATCCATTTCTTATCTATCCTAATGGTTTTAAACATTAGCAGCCTGGATTCTCCTTCTGATCATTCCTTGTCGTCGTATTGTGTATATATTGGATTCGTTAATGTCTAAAGAAAAGACCGCAGACTACTACATCGTCAAAGAGCATGTGGAAGCGTAAGTGATTCCTAAATTTGTATAAAATTGATTTGTCTTTCTATAATTTCTAACATTACTATTGCTAATGTTTTTTGTAGGGTTGTTACAAGGTATCTTGATGAAGGAGGGTCGTGTGATACCGAAAAATCCATGCCATTTAGATGGGAGCTCTCAAAGGTAATTCATCGCACTAGACATCTATACAACTTATTTCATAGTTGGTTTTTGTCTAATTCATACATTTTTTTGTCAATTTAGTGTAATCAGCAAAGATCCGGTTGGGAGTGTGGCTACTATATTATGCATTTCATGTTCAATTTTGTGATGTATCATCAATCACAATTTCTGAAGAAAGTATGTATTTGCTAAACATGTTTTATTGTGTCTATTGCATTTAACCTTGTCGTCAAATAACAATTTTGATTTTCATTTGCTTCTAGGTACCATGGTACGACACGACTCTCCTGACAGAAAAAATGATGAACGTTATGGCTGTGACATGGGCTAAAAACTTTTCTAGCATGTATCTAAAACATCTGAAGAATTGATATTGGTTAGTTTCTTGTGCATTAGCTACCCTCTTCTTTATTGCTTAGTCTTTTTTACATACATTATTTCTAGATTGGTTAACTATTAAAGTAAATGTACCAATACTATGCAAACATTCATTAGATATTGTTTGGGACCATCCAACAAAACGTGCTACCAATTAATTTGTCTTCGGTTAATAAATACAACTTATGGAGAAATCGGGATAGGCTACATATCCTATTAACACGTGGCAATACAACCTTTGACTCAAGCAATATTTAAATTGCCTAATTTTCCATGTTGCAATTACTTTTTATATTTGGATCGGATGTTTGGTTTTTGTTGCAATGGTCCGGTTTGTCATCGTTATTAATTTATTTATGTTTAATAATTGTGTGAAAAAAATTATATTTATAGGGATTTTGACATTTGTATGTCATTGCTATGAAAGCTCGCTTGGTTCAAATAGTTGATGTGGATATCGGCCTACCGTTTTACCATTTTTGGCACCACTTGAAGTTGCAATTACGGAAACTTAATATTATTGATAAACAAGTTTTTGTGAGGTCACTTTTGTAAGTTGCACTTTTATTCTCATACAAGATTTGAACTTTTATGTTGCTTTTGGTTGTCATTAACAAATTGTTGGCTTATATGAGTGATATAGATTGGGTTATCAATTTTCATATGCTTCATGTAATTCCTCCAAATGAATTAAAGTACTAGATCTGTTGATTTCCATCATTGTGTTGATAATGCATTCATTTTTATTATGTTTAGTTTTTTAAAAGGTTTTAGGTAATATATCAATATATGCAGATTTCAAAAAAAAAATACAAATCGTACCCGGTTTCTTAAAGAGAATCGGGTTCCATTTGATGTCCTTTCCCGTCTTTTAAATCGCAATAGTACCCGTACATTTGAAGGAACCGGGTAGCATTAAACAACCGGTTACTACAACCGGGTACTATTACATGCCATAAACGTACCCCCTTACATAGTACCCGGTTGTAGAACCGGGTACCATTAAGCTTGGAAACGGGGTTCCATTAACAATTATGTAGTAGTAGTGAGAGTATTTTATAGGACCAAAGTTTATAGGACCAAATAAAAAAGCGTACTATCTAAAAGTGTTACAAAAAGTTTATAGGCCGCTTTTGAGTGTCGTAACAAGTATTTTAGAACATTTTTCAAATAAAGCCCCCTATTAACTATTTTATAGGACACTATTTGAAAAAAGTGTCTCCTATAAACACAAGTGTCCTCTAAAAATATAGGTTTATAGGACACTTCTCAAAAGCATCCTATAGCTAATGCGACATTTTATTTTGAAAAAGTCCTATAAACCTTGTTACGACGTTCAAAAGCGTCTTATAAACTTATTGTAACACTTTTAGATAGGACGTTTTTTTGTTAAATCCTATAAGTTAAGGTCTTATAAAACACTCTATTAGGACGCTTATTTATTTTAGGCGTCCTATAAACTCAATTTTGTTGTAGTGTCTATAGGTGCAAGGGGAGTCGAAAAAACTTCGCCGAGTGGAGTACGTCTCTCTTTTCTTGTCTCGGTCTCATGTAATTTTCCCTTGTTGATAGCTTCTGGCTCTCTTTTTTTATAAAATTTTCCATTTCAAGAAAAATCATATTTATTTTATGGAGTTCCATTGCTTTCGTTACATAGATTATGTGTAGATAAAAAATGAAGACAAGAAAATAAGATAAAGGAGATGCCATCCCCATCTCCTACAAAGAAAAACCATAAAATGTAAAGAAAAGAAAAACAAGAAGAAAAATATATACACAATCGAGAAGACATCCCCATCTCCTACAAACAAAAACCATAAAATGCTAAACAAGACTACAAATACTTCCCATATACCTTGTTTTATTTCTAGCCCTCTTGACCATTCTAATAAATCTAGCTAGTCCGTTCGTTGTTACTCCGATTATAAACAAGTTATGTAAACAGTATACTTTGTTTTCATTCCGACCCACATGACCAATTCAAAAAGTCTAGTCTATGGATGCGCCAAAAAATACAAAATAGGCTTATTGGGAATTTGGGATGTCCAAACGTTATAATAGGTACGTAACGAGACTTTTATGTTTATCGGTTTAAAACTGTGTCTTATATAAATGTGTGACAATAAGTTGTTAGGACGAAGTTGGACAACTTAGCAAGTTACATCCTTATGGAAAAAATACGTTGATAAAACAAAGTTTAGCGACATATGAAAGAACAGTGGCATATTTACTCTTTTTACTCACTAAAACAAATGTAGTCTATTGCGACGACTTTTTTCGTCACTAGACTACATTTGTTGTGTACTGGACACTTCTTACAAAAATGCTTATAAATTTGTCCTAAAGAATTTTGTGAGTCCCATTATAACAAGCAACGATTCATAAAATGTATAAGATTGTAACAAGAAGATAGAATAGACAAAGTGGTGTATTATTGATGAAGAACTACCTAGAGAGAGAATGGATCTCTCTCTAGTTTACACACACAAACACCTTGGCCTACATTGCAATATGATTCCTCCAAACCCTAATTACACACACTTATCTATAAATACCCCCTTGTTACATAGTTAAGCCCAAGCCGTTATAAAATAACCCAAGCCCATATTACTATTAATACCCCTTTACAAAACTATCTTATAATTAGGACATTTTATGTCCTAACAATTTTTTTTTAATTTTACTTAGGTCGTTTTTGGCAACCATAAGTTAGCTTATAAACTAGCTTATTTTCAATTGTAAATTTCATTTGATTAGTCATTATCTAGTTTTTGAAAAACTACTTCTACGTACTAGCCTACTTGAAAATTTCCAAATATGTCCCTTATATATTTCCAATTATGTCCCTTAATATATCTTAATGGTCTAACTTCTAAGTGGAACTAACTAGTCTTAATGAATCATATTGGATGTAAGTGGGATCAAACTAGATCTAAGGGGTTGTTTGTTTACCTCTTAATAGTTCCATTAAGAGGCAACCTCTGAATTGCTAAGAGATAAATCTTGTTTGTCAAAAAAAAAATTTGTCTCTTAATGGTTCTAAAACTCTCTGAATGATTTAGTATCTTGAGTCTCCCTTAACCATTCAGCTTCCTGATTTCATTCTAAACAATTACCAAACAACCATATTTTAATCATTCTGACCCCTAAATCATTCTGCACCAAACCATTCAGCAACTGCCAAACAGCCCCTAAGTGAGTCATAATGGGTCTTAAAATATATTAATGGATCTTAAAAATTGAACCATTTACAAGCACGTACATAATCATGATACTCATAAACATGCAATACACCCGTACGAAACAAATAACTTTTACCCACAAAGTTCACATAGGAATATTTTCGTCGGTGATTACCCAGGGATCACCAAAAAAATATCAATGCATGGTTCGGTAGAATCCATTACAACTCATCAAAGATTTGTTCCTATAGCTATACCCAAGTAGATATAGAAAGGAAAAATACATTTTGTCGATTCGTCGGCCGTTAGTGTTATGTGAAAAACAATGGTAGATTACAGACCGATTACATTAACAAGTAACTTTCTTTAAAACGCAAAATAAAATACAGTAATCCGTTGATAACCTATTCAAAGCATCGGCGGATTTCTGAAAGTTTGTCAAATAAAAATAGTTAAAAAAACTTTAACACTTATTGACATATTAACAATGAATTTATTGACCATTGCAAGGTTGTCGAGATACTTTTATTGATTAATGACGGAAAATCGGTGGATTTTGTATTATCGTTTATCCATCTGTAATCTCTCTCGATCGTTTGGGTTAAAAAACCATTAGTGGTACCTCGGTGACCCTTTCTTAATATATGTCGTGTTTGGAGACATTGTAATGGTTTTATGTTTATTCAGGGTTGTTCCTGATATTTTGGAGGCCCTGTACGAAAAACTAAATGTGTTCTTAATTTTTTCATATGCTTTATTAAATTAATTTTTACTACATTTGTCTAATTGTCTTATAATAAATCGACCAATAACTTAATTCTGAATTTGATCAAATTGTCCATCTTTTCTTCTCTTTTGACATTAAATTTTAACTTTTAATGTTATTATGTTAGTGTGGATTCAATATTTGTAATTGATTTTTTAACTTTTAATTAATGTTGGTGTTTTAACTTTCATAATTTCTCTAATAAGGGGTTTATGAGGAGGTAGGACGAATGAAAGTAAGAAAGAGATATGAATAACAATAATCTTTCTATAATATTAATCAACCATCACTGATAATTACAAACCCAATATCAACAAGAATGTATGTCACTAAAAATCGGTATATTAAATATTAAAAGTGTGCCAAAGAACAAACGGAAAAATTCAACAAATACTAAAAAATCTAATTGTGTTAAATACAATAAACCATTAAAAAAACACCGAACAACTAAAGTTATTCAGAGCATCTATATCAACTATTTCACAATTGTTAGTGCTATATTGTGATTGTACCATGTAGAGGGACCTATTTTGTAATAGTGTCAAACTTGTCTAGGTATATAATTGTTGGGAACTGAAGATATGCTAAGTATGGTTAGTACTGCTAAGTCTACATTACTACTGCCAGTTCTTCGTTACTACTGATGGGCAAGGTTACTGCTGCTAGACGAAGTTAGTACTGCTAGACGAAGTTAGTGCTGCTAGACCAAATTACTACTGCTAGACATGGTTAGTACTGCTGAGCTGAGTTACTACTGCTTGAAGACTGTGAAGGTTAATACTGCTGAAGGTTGTTAATGCTGCTGAGCCAAATCATCATTAATACTGCTGAGTTGATAAGTTTGGGATGCGATGCTTTTGGAGACAAATAAGGAATTGATCAAGATATGTTTAACGAAGATTCAGAAGATCAATTTACTTTTGATAGTTATCTTGTAATTACTTTTGTATAAATAGTATTGATAGATAGCTATTAGAATAGAATGAAAGTGACGAAAACAGAAGATAGATAGTATACAGAATTCGATATTCATTCAAGAGTGAATTAACCTCAAGATCATAGATCCTATTTCTAGAGAAGTAGAAATCGTCTTGTTGAGCCTGTTCAACAAGATTGAGGTTTGGTGTAAAACTTGTGAGTAATACAGTTTGATATATACAGTGTATTGAATTTCTATTGATTGTTCATTAATTGATTTAGAGTTCTATTCCGCAAGATTCTCTAAATTCTGTTTCTAAGAAGTTTAATTCTTGTTAAGAATCGATCCTGACAAGTGGTATCAGAGCATTGGTATCTTAGAAGCTATGGACAACTCAATGGATTCTCACAGTACTCCTGTTTCAAAGGTTCCCATGCTCAAACCCAATGAGTTTGACATGTGGAAACTGAGAATCAAGCAGTACATTCTTCTTATTAATTATGCACTATGGGACATCATAGAAAATGGCCCATGTAATGAAGGAAAGATTGGAGAAGATGATGCAGATGATGACCAGTCCAAGGTTGAGTGTTATGAGTGTCACAAGATGGGACACTTTGCCAGAGAATGCAGAAGTGGAGGATCACAACAACAGGCTCCAAATGGAAACCAAAACAGAAGCTCCTCTCAAGCCCTTGTTTCTCAACAAGGAATGGGATTTGATTGGAGTGATCAAGCTGAGGAAGCCTGTCAGAATCAAGCTCTTATGGCAGAAGTATCTGATATTCCCACTGAGGTACAATCTAAACTCTGTTCTCAAGCCTGCATTGATGCTGTCAAAAGATATAGGGATCACAATCAGGGTATGTGTGATGACCTTAAGAGGCTAGAGAAAGATGTGAAAGATTATGTTAGAATTGTAGAAAGGTTTGAGGAACAGATTAGAGCTTTTCAAGCTAATGAACTTCAACACCACTATGATACTAACTATTGGAAGTGGGAGAAGAATGAGTATGAGATTAAGCTGAAAGTGTCTGGGGAGGAGAATGAGAAATTAAAAGAAGAGCTTGAGAAGGTTAAACTTGATGTTGAAAAGTTTACCTGTGCTTCTAAAACCATGGACACCATCATTAAAGCACAAATCCATGACAAGATGAAAGTAGGGATAGGGTACAATACCACACCTCCACCCTACAATAACAACTACATACCTCCCAAGTCAGATTTGTTAGAGACCAAGGATAGAAAGGAACCTGAATTAAAGATTAATATAGATCCTTGTGAAAAAGAAATAGTTGTTGAGAATGAGACTGACAAAGTAAACTCTGATGAGGAAACTGAGAGTCCATGTGATAAGAACACTGAGATCAAAAGGACTGAAAAGGAAAAGGGAGTCCATTACAAACAGACCACAGTTGTGGCTCCCAATACCTGTAAACATTGTTCTTGTAAGAAATCTCAAGAGCTCAAGCCCCAAAAACATGATAATCAGAGGGGAAATCAAAGGAACTGGAATAACCAATGGGCTATGAGACAAGGAGTTGACCTGAACAGAATCAACAGGCCAAAACCTTGCTTCATCTGTGGTAAGCTAAATCACTTAGCCAAACACTGTTATTTCAATCCAGTTAACCAAAGGTTTAATGCTCAAAGATATTTTCAAAAACCTGCTGGTTACAGAAAGAGTGGGGGATATAAAAAGTCTGTGAGGAAAGTTGTGGCAAAGAAACAAGTTAAAACCATAAGCCACATGAAAAAGGCAGAAACAGAAAGTGTTAGAGTATGGATGCCTAAAGGTACTAATGATAATACTGCCAACTCAGTTAGTACTGCTAACAATGTTAGTACTGCAGGAAGCAATAATGTTACTAGCAGTGTTAGTACTGCTAACACAGTTAGTACTTCTTCAACAATTAATACTGCTTCTAGTGTTAGTACTGCTAAGTTAGTTAATACTGCTGAGAAGGCTAGTACTTCTGGAAGCAATGTTAGTGCTGCCAAAGTTAGCACTTCTACATCAGTTAGTACTGCTTCTAGACCTATCATCAAAACAAAGTACTCAAGCACTGATGTTCCTCACTTTGACAAGCTCATCAAAACAGAATGTAAGTATTTTGATGATCAAGGGAGACCCAAGACCACTATGGCTTGGGTCCCTAACAAAAACTAATTGATTTATCAGATGTGCAGGGCAGCCAACAGCTTAAGGGGAGAAGCATTTGGCATGTTGACAGTGGTTGCTCTAGGCACATGACAGGTAACATGGCCTGCCTTCAATATTTCAAATGAATTGATGGAGGACATGTTACTTTTGAAAATAATCCTGCAGAAGGTAAGAGAAGTGGTAAAAGTGATGTGTAAGATGACATTTGAGGATTTGACAAGTGATGCACAGTGCAGAGTTACTACTGCCTGTGTTCTAGTAGTTAAAACTGCTTGTGCAGTTAATACTGCTCAGTAGTTAATACTGCTCAGTAGTTAATATTGCTCAGTAGTTAATACTGCTTGTGTAGTTAATACTGCTTTGCAGTTAATACTGCTCAGTAGTTAATACTGCTAGTGCAGTTAATACTGCTCAGTAGTTAATACTGCTCAGTAGTTAATACTGCTTGTGTAGTTAATACTGCTTTGCAGTTAATACTGCTCAGTAGTTAATACTGCTAGTGCAGTTAATACTGCTAGGTAGTTAATACTGCTAGGTAGTTAATACTGCTTGGTAGTTAATACTGCTTGGTAGTTAATACTGCTCAGTAGTTAATACTGCCAGTGCAGTTAATACTGCTAGTGTAGTTAATACTGCTAGGTTTTTAATACTGCTTGGTAGTTAATACTGCTCGGTAGTTAATACTGCTCGGTAGTTAATACTGCTAGGTAGTTAATACTGCTCTTGATAATCCAGGGCATATAAATACCCCTGTGTGCCCGCCCAAGTTCATAACGACTCTTCGCATTTACTTCTTCTCTCTCGTTCTAACCTAGTCTCCCAGAATCTCTGTGCTTTTCTTTCAAGAATCCTCAGGAATCATGGAGTTTGTGGATGAGCACAATGAAATAGCCATGCTTCAGAAGCCGAAACAAGCTGCGGGATTCCACGATATAGTCGATTTTCTCAAATCCTCGCACATCTCCTATGCCCTAACGGTGAGCCCAACAATCTATATCGAACATCAGACACAATTTTGGGAGAATGCCACTGTTAGTTTCGAAGAAGGGCAGAAAACCATTCGAACAAGGGTTTGTGATAAACCCTTGAAAGTCACTGAAGAGGTTATTCGCATTTCTCTTCAGTTGAATGATGCTTCAGGTATATCTTCTATTCCTAATGAAGAACTCTTTTCTACTTTACAAAGAATGGGGTATGAAGGTCCCATTGGTATTTTTAAATTCTACAAGTCAAAATTTTTCAACCAATGGAGATTTCTTGTTCATACCCTGATGCACTGTATTTCCAAGAAAACTACTGGATGGAGTGAGTTCAGCAGTCCCATTGCATATGCCTTGGTCTGCTTATCCACTGCCAGAAAGTACAATTTTTCAGCAATGATCTTTAATGATCTTGTATCAAACTTGGAATCCAAAAAGACCTTTTTCATGTATCCAAGGTTTGTGCAAGAAGTTCTTAACAAGGAATTGATGGACTTACCTCAGTTTACTGAGGTATATGTACCCAAATCCCCTAAAGGGAAGGTTTTTTCAAATATGAAAAGACTTCCTAGGGACTCGGAAGGAGTTGACACACCATTGTTCTCTACAATGATGGTTGTGTCCCACCCCTCTGAATGTATGGCATCAGGATCAAGGCCCTCATTAGATCAACCCACTGATGACCAATCCCAACCTTCCATCTCAGAAGACATCCCTCAGTCCATTCTTGAACAACCCACTCCCACAATCACCAAAAGGTTTCAAAGAAGAAAGGTGCACAAGGTTCCTTCCCTTGATGTACCTACTCAGAGACCTAAGCCTTTAAGCCCTCAGTTGGAGCATTCTCCAATTGAGAATATCAACAGGGAAACCACAGGGGTGTCTCCCAACCCCAAGAAGGTGGTCTCTAAGGAGAAGGATGACCATATGGGTGCTAAGGCTGCCACTACTTCTGCTAGCACAGAGAAGGACAGTGGTAACATAAATAAGACCTTCCCCATGGCAACTCTAAATGAGAAATCATTAGGAGGACCCAGGTGCCAAGAAACCAAGGGGGCAGGTAGTGCTTCTGCTAGGCAGAAGGCTTCTGCTGAAACTTCCAAGGATCCTTTAAAGAAGGTAAATACTTCTAAACAAGGTGAGGATAGATATAACTATGAGGAATTGATGGAAACCATAGGGAATATCAACTTGGATGTAATGGCACAAAAGAAAGAGATTGAGCAACTGAAGACTGTGGTCACCTACCAACAGTCTCAAATTGAGAAGCTCAAAAAGATGGTCACCAAGCTGCTGCACAAAAAGAAAAAGGCCCAATTTGTGCTGAGAAGAAGAACTTCAACTGATGATGCTCCCAAAAAGGGGGAGTCAGAGTCAGAAGCAGATCTGAAAAAAAGGGTCCACAAATTAAGGGGGAGACTGTTCACATGAAAACTGAGATGGAAATGGATTATGCACAGGTGAAGGGGGAGTCCAGTGCACAGAACAAGGGGGAGACAGAAAAGGTGGAGGAGATGATTAAAGAAGCAGAAACTTCAAAAGCAGCAGAAACCACAGCAGCAGAAACTGTTAATGCTGCTGAAGACCTAACAGAGAAAGAACCTGAAACTGAAGTAGCAGCAGAAACTGTTAATGCTGCTGACTCTAAGCAAGCAGCAGAAACAGTTAATGCTGCTCAATCTACAGAGAAAGCAGAAACAGTAACAGAGAAGCTTACAATAGAAGAGGTGGAGGTTGCAGAGGCTTTAATCAAAGCCAAACATGATACACCTCCAAATGCCAAGAAACAGGAAGAACCTAAGGATGCAAAGATGGTTTTCAGCAGAAAGAGAACAAAGTCTGTGGCCACTAAAAAGAAGTGTGTAAAGAAACAAAAGGCAGAACCTGTTGAGAAACCAGTGGTAGAAGAGAAAGAAAAGGAAGAAGTTGCCAAGGATGAAGGACAAGGAGATAGCAAGACAGGTCAATCCAGTAAGGCACAATCACTTAGCAATGAACAGTGTGACTTGTACATCACTATGGTTGATACTGAACCAATAAAAGTGACTCCATTAGACTCAAAGCCTCCTGAAATCAGTCACTGGGATACATTGATAGATGAAAGAAAGGAGTATATCAGACTCAAGAGAGCTGATGGGCAGTTTGAAGTCTACAGAACATGGGGACAAGTCATAAGAAAATGCTCAAGATCTGACCTGGAAGAGATGTTCAAAGTAGGCATGCAGATCTATGGCAACATGTTGACAGAAAGAGGTATGTCTATCACAAAGATGGTGTTAGAATACCTATGCCTAATGTTCAGACCAGAAGTAGTTCAACACATAACAGCAAGACCTTTTCAAGCAGTAACCCACTGGATGCTCTATGAAAATTGTGGAGTGTATGTTATATCAATTGACAACACATATCAGGAGTATTATCTGGTGGATGAAATATACAATCACAGCATGAAAAGACTGAAAGGGATGCTACATGTAAAGTTGGTCTGCAACAAAGAATCTGCTATGGGAAGATTCTTGGTAAGGAGGATTGCAAATCAGAGTCTAGGCTTAAGTCCTAATCTGTGTGTACATGATGACTAAGTTTTGGAAGCATCATCTGAAGAACTTGACTTCTTTTCCTAAAAGTCAAGTTAGGGGGAGATTGTTGGGAACTGAAGATATGCTAAGTATGGTTAGTACTGCTAAGTCTACATTACTACTGCCAGTTCTTCGTTACTACTGTTGGGCAAGGTTACTGCTGCTAGACGAAGTTAGTACTGCTAGACGAAGTTAGTGCTGCTAGACCAAATTACTACTGCTAGACATGGTTAGTACTGCTGAGCTGAGTTACTACTGCTTGAAGACTGTGAAGGTTAATACTGCTGAAGGTTGTTAATGCTGCTGAGCCAAATCATCATTAATACTGCTGAGTTGATAAGTTTGGGATGCGATGCTTTTGGAGACAAATAAGGAATTGATCAAGATATGTTTAACGAAGATTCAGAAGATCAATTTACTTTTGATAGTTATCTTGTAATTACTTTTGTATAAATAGTATTGATAGATAGCTATTAGAATAGAATGAAAGTGACGAAAACAGAAGATAGATAGTATACAGAATTCGATATTCATTCAAGAGTGAATTAACCTCAAGATCATAGATCCTATTTCTAGAGAAGTAGAAATCGTCTTGTTGAGCCTGTTCAACAAGATTGAGGTTTGGTGTAAAACTTGTGAGTAATACAGTTTGATATATACAGTGTATTGAATTTCTATTGATTGTTCATTAATTGATTTAGAGTTCTATTCCGCAAGATTCTCTAAATTCTGTTTCTAAGAAGTTTAATTCTTGTTAAGAATCGATCCTGACAATAATGTTTGTATTGCCTAGCCTTCCTAATTAGGTCATCCAATACACACACACACACAAGTACACACATAGTCATTCTCTCTACATTCTCTTTGTACTTGGTGTGATTTGATCTTCATTGAATATATATATTGGTGGCCATCTTAATGCTAAATATGAATTGATTACTTGTTCTGGGATCACAATTGGTATCAGAGCATAGTATTTCATCTAGATTAGATTAGTTTTTGAGAGTTTTTGCATTTTGAGTGTTCTTCATATTTTCATCTATTTCTTATTGATTCTAGCCATTTGAGTGCTTTAAATGGATTAGAATTGATCTAGGAGTATTTGATTTTCATTCCTGTGTGTTTTGATTCCGCAATTACACCAGGATCTGTCTCAATCTGTGTAAAAATCGATTTTCCGACTTTTATAGAAAAACTCACTGTTTTGGTTTAGAAATCACTGTTCTAGTGGTTTTTGGACAAAACTTGAAGAATTAAAGTTGTTCAGAATAGTGTTGCGACCCTTCGTACCAATTTTCAGATCAATTGGATCATTTTTTAAGAAACGACTCACGATTTTCTGCATCTTCAAAACTATAGCAACCTTGATATTCATAACTATCGCAACCAACAAAATTTCATACATATTGCAAGCGTGAACAGTATCATATCGCAATCATCTCTGTTTGAACAGTAAACTATCGCAACTGTCTGTTGCGATAAGACCTCCTTTTTACCTTTGCGACAAGAATTCCTTAATGCGACAAGACTTTCTTATTGCGACAAGAATTCCTTATTGCGACAAGACTTTCTTATTGCGACAAGATTTTCCTTTTGCGACAAGTTCTTGGTTGCGACAAGGAGTGCATTGCAACATCTAGTGGGTTGCGACAACAGTGGGTTGAGACAAGTCTGTGTGAAGTTATTTTGTTTGCTAATCGAATCTAAGGAATACTTAACGATCATCAACAAGTAATCTAATATGACAGCGAGAGACATCTTAACTATTGGGTCGAAGGACAAACCACCGGTTCTTTTTCCCAAGGAGTTTAAGATTTGGAAAGACAGGTTCATCGATTATGTTGAGCGACAAGAGAACGGGGAATTTATTTCGAATTCTCTTAAGAATGGCCCCATGGGTAAACAAACGAGAAGAGGACTTATTACTGATGGTGACCCTATTCCAAACTTGGTTGAGGTTTTACCAATACATTATGATCATGAACAAAAGTGCAAAGCATATGGAGACAAAATGGCAAAGTCTCTTGTTATTCAAGCCTTAACCAACGATATTTATCGAAAGGTGGATAGCAAGAATTATTCTGGGAAGGCCATGTTTGATGAACTGACAAAGCTGTATCAAGGATCTGAAATAGAGAATCAGATGAGAATCTCTAATGCTATCAACTTGTATGAAAATTTTAAACAGAAGGAAGGAGAGGCTCTTGATTCTGCTTATGACCGTTTTACTACCATCCTGAATGAGCTGAATAGGTACAGTATCAACAAATCTATAATCGAGCATAATGTGAAATTCCTGAGTGTTCTTCAACCGGAATGGAAGAAGTATGCTCACCGAATGAAACAGAATGCTAAGTTAACTGATTTGCCTCTACAAGAGATGTACGAAACCTTGAAACAGGATGAAGATGATGCAGATGCAAAGAGGGCCAAGAAAAAGAAGAAAGAGAAGAAGGAAGAGAAAAGAGAGGTTAAGGAAGAAGAGTTAGATCCACTCGCTTTATTGTCTAACAGGAAATACTCCAAGAATGTGGGTAATCAGTCTGATGAGGAACATAATGAAGCAGGTGCGATAGATGATATTGAAAGTATGAAGAATTCTTTGATACTCCATACCAGATCTTTTCAGAGACAATTTGGGAAAAGCCCCAGTTCTAACAGTCAAATATATGCTTCTGGCTCCAAGAACTTCGAGCATAAAGCATAAGTTGAATCGGGCAAGAAGTTTGAGGACAAGAGGGCTGAGTATAAAAGGCCAGATGAGTATAAGAGGCCAGAAGAGAAGAAGGTTTTCGAGAAGAAGGATGAAGCACCAAAGTGTTATAATTGTGGGAAGACTGGTCATTTCTCGAAAGAATGTTGGAAGCCGAAAGTGAGGGATTCCAGTTACTACAAGAATAAGCTGATGCTTGCTGAGCAGAAAGAATCGAGGATTGCGCTATTGGTTGAAGAAGAATACTGGCTTGATCAGACTGATGATGAAGCAGATGAGAAACCAGCTCAAAACAAGATGTGTCTCATGACCAGAAATGCCGATGATGAAGGGTCAGAGTCTACATCAAATGAGGTACATGTAACGTCCCATAAAGAAGATCATACAATATACCGTAAACTGAGCGTTTTACAATGCAAACAGAAATAGTTGTCCATTACATTTAACATATGAGCTTAACAAAATGACAGGGGAAGTCTAACTATCCACAGCCGAGCTCTAAACTAAGGTTAATCATCTATCTTGGAGTCGCTCTATCTCCAAGCCACAATCCTCCCGTCTTTAGTTCTTAACACTTGAGCCTGAAGCTCGCTTACCTGAAAATGGTTTAGTTTTGAAAAGCGAGGGTTAGACCAAAAGGTCTAGTGAATTCCCTCCGTAAAACTACATGTATAATATGAAATCATTTGTTAAAATGCATAACAAGTCATCATATATGGTACTGCACTGTGTAATGGATCACTTAACCATTCGCGATCGGGGCCCAAGCAGACTCCCCTTTCGCCCTCTCGTATCGGGGCCCAAGCAGACTCCCCGATACCCGCCTAGGAGGAAACGAATTCCAACCTACCGTCTCGTCATACCAAACCAAGGAATCATCAGATCCCGAGGCTCATTGATCCCACAGTACAGACCGACATCACATAACATGCACATACGATTCTTAAAACATTTGACTCTTTATAAATCATGCGCATCATTTCAACATATCAAACCTTTCTTTTCTTTCATGCATATCAGTTCATAAGTATTTCATGCTTAATAAAACCATAATCAGTAAAAGAATCATCTAACATTTACGTCGTAAAAGAGGTTTAGGGAACTCACCTGATTGTAGTGCTCTTCCTACACTTGCCCCGTTCCAACCGTAACCTATTAATTTAATTATATAGAAATATAATTAGTCTTACTAATCCTTTAAACTTGGACCGTCCTCCCTTAACTCGATTCTAGCATGGGTAGACGTTCTCTCGGCCAAACCCCTAAGGGAAGAGTCTTTCTGGAAAAAGCCTTGCGAAAAGATGCTTTGCGCAACAGGTGCTTGCGAAAAGTTAACTTTTCGCAACAGGCGTTTGCGAAAAGTTCACTTCTCGCAACAGGCACTTGCGAAAAGTTCACTTTTCGCAACAGGCGCTTGCGAAAAGTTCACTTTTCGCAGTAGACGCTTGAGAAAAGTTCACTCTGTGCCAAGGGCACTGTTCATCGTCTTCTTCGCCGGGACACAGGTCAAAACTCGCCTAAGGCTTATCTTTCGTTTCTAAAGGCTGACCACCTAGAAATATCCTTTTTCTTAACATCAAAATTCGTTCATTCCTAACTTAAATCGAGAAACCGAATGGTTTTTCCCTTGGAATCCCGCAGGTCTGCCATTACTTCCCAAGGTCTCAAAACCCAACCCCTAAGAACCCTTCTCAGACGAATTTAGAATTTAGCACTAACACATATTGTTCGAAAATCTGAAATGTAAAGCTAGGGGCTCAAAGCATTCGATAATGGTGAAACTAGGTGGAAATCCCAGCTGACTTTACCCATTTCGACCCAGACATAAAACCCACAGAGGAGAGAAAGCATGAACTGAAGAATACCAAGAGGGTGTGGATAATTACCTGAACAGAATTTCTTCTTGCACAAAACTCAAATTCCTCCCCAACAAGCACCACCAACACGTCTCCTTCTTCTTCCTTTCTCAGCACAGCCGCCAACAGTTTACAGCATTAGGAATAATACTGATTGATTTTGACATTAAATGAAAGTTGCCCTAGGGATTTAGGCCCAAAGGCCATATTCATAATTAATAAGGCCCCTTTATGCCAACTTTCATTTTTCTTAATTTGGCCACCAAACTTTTCCTTTAAATAAATATTGGGTTATTACAACCTCCCCTCCTTAGAAGAATTCCGTCCCCGGAATTCCTCATTGGAAAAGATGCGGGTACCTTTCCCTCATTTCAGACTCCAGCTCCCACGTAGCCTCGGGGCCCTTGTGATGTCACCACTGCACCCTCACTAGTCTGAGTTCTTTGTTTCGTGACTTTCTTACCTTAATATCCGTGACGGCCTCGGGTTCCTCTACAAAGTTCAATCTTTCATCCACTTTGATGTCGTTTAACGGCACTGCCTTAGTCACGTCAGCCAAACACTTCCTTAGATTTGACACGTGAAACGCATTATGGATGCCATTTAATTCTTCGGGTAGATCCAGTCTGTAAGCCACTTCCCCAATTCGTTCCATAATCGCAAACGGTCCGATATAACATGGGCTCAACTTCCCACGTCTCCCAAATCGCACCACTCCCTTCCAAGGTGACACCTTCAGTAGTACGTGATCTCCGACTTGGAATTCTATGTCTTTTCGTCTTTTATCCCCATAACTCTTTTGCCGGTCGCGAGCGACCTTCAATCTTTCGCGCACTTGGACTAATTTGTCCGAAGTCTGCTGAACAATTTCGGGCCCAGCCAACTGCCTCTCCCCAACTTCATTCCAACACAATGGCGTCCGACACTTTCTACCGTACAATGCCTCAAATGGCGCCATCTTGATGCTCGAATGATAATTGTTGTTGTAGGCGAACTCAACCAATAGCAGATGCCTTTCCCATGACCCTTGAAAATCTAGAGCACATGCCCTCAACATGTCTTCTAACGTTTGGATCGTTCGCTCGCTCTGCCCGTCGGTCTGAGGATGATAAGCGGTGCTCATCTTGATCTGCGATCCCATTTCTCTTTGGAAGCTCCTCCAGAACTTGGAGGTAAATCTGCTATCCCGATCAGATACAATCGACGAGGGTACCCCGTGAAGGGTTACAATTCCGTCGATGTATAATTTGGCTAATTGTTCCATTGAGTAGGACTCTCTTATCGGCAAGAAGTGAGCTGATTTCGTGAGTCGATCCACAACTACCCAAATGGCGTCGTAGCCCTTCGGAGTCCTAGGAAAATGGGTCACGAAGTCCATCGTGATTTGATCCCACTTCCACACCGGTATATCTAACGACTGAAGTTTTCCGTACGGCCTTTGATGTTCAATCTTCACACGTGAACATGTTATGCAGGTCTCAACAAGGTGAGCCACATCCTTTTTCATCCCAGGCCACCAATAATCTTGCTGTAGGTCTCCGTACATTTTGTTTGTTCCTGGGTGAATCGTGTACTTGGATTTGTGAGCCTCTTCCAGAATCATCTTCCTGAGCTCCCCGATCTTCGGGACCCAAATCCTCCCATTGAAACACTTCACCCCTCGCCCATCCTCTACTAGTGAGGTCAGTTGCCCGATCAGTCTTTCCTTCTTGAGGTCGTTAGCACCGAGCGCTTCGGCTTGACACTTCTTTATCTCGGCCAGCAAGTTAAAGGTCACTTCAGCTCTCATAGCCACAATGCTGGGGACCTCGTTCATTTCTTTGCGACTTAAAGCGTCCGCCACTACATTCGCCTTCCCTGGGTGGTACTCGATCTTACAATCGTAATCGGTCAACAGCTAGATCCATCTTATTTGACTCATATTCAACTCTTTCTGATCAAAGAGGTGACATAGGCTCTTATGGTCTGTGAAAATCTGGCACTTTGTCCCGTACAGGTAATGCCGCCAAATTTTCAAGGCGAAAACCACTGCCGCCAATTCTAAGTCGTGTGTAGGATATCGAGCTTCGTGATCTTTTAACTGCCGGGAGGCATAAGCAATCACCTTTCCTCTTTGCATGAGTACACAACCTAAGCCGAGTTTTGACGCGTCACTGAATACCACGAAGTCATCTGACCCAACTGGTAACGTCAGCACGGGAGTGCTGCTCAACATGTCCTTCAATCTTTGGAAAGCTTCCTCTTGCTTCTCGGACCAAGCAAACTTGATGTTTTTCCTGGTTAGAGTGGTTAATGGCGTGGAAATACGCGAAACGTCCTTTATGAACTTCCGGTAGTAACCTGCCAAACCAAGAAAACTCCGAACTTCTGATGGGTTCTTCGGTTGCTCCCAATCCCGGATGGCTTTAATCTTTGCTGGGTCCACCTTGATTCCTGTCTCGGACACCACATGCCCGAGGAATTGCACCTCCCTTAGCCAAAACTCACATTTTGAAAATTTAGCAAATAATTTCTCCTTCTTCAATAGTTCAAGAATCAGCCTGAGGTGGTTCTCGTGCTCCTCCTCGGATTTTGAGAAAATCAGAATGTCGTCTATGAACACTATCACGAACTTGTCTAAATAAGGTTGACACACCCTATTCATTAAGTCCATGAAAGCTGCGGGGGCGTTGGTTAATCCGAACGGCATCACCACAAACTCGTAATGCCCATATCTAGTTCTGAAAGCGGTCTTTGGTACGTCCTCCTCTCTCACCTTGAGTTGATGATACCCCGACCTCAAGTCTATCTTGGAGAAATAGTTGGCTCCTTGAAGTTGATCAAACGGGTCGTCGATTCGCGGTATTGGATACTTATTCTTGATTGTAACCTTGTTGAGCTCTCGGTAGTCTATACACATTCGCATGGTGCCGTCCTTCTTCTTCACGAAGAGTACTGGTGCTCCCCACGGTGACGTACTCGGCCTCACGAATCCCTTGTCTAACAATTCCTGCAACTGAGTCATCATTTCCTTCATTTCGGACGGCGCCAATCTATATGGTGCACGAGCAATCGGTGCAGCTCCAGGCATCAAATCAATTTTGAATTCGATCTGACGATCCGGAGGTAAGCTTGTCAAATCATCCGGAAATACTTCCGGGTATTCGCTTACTACGCGCACGTCACTCACTCTACGCTTCTCTTTCTTGGCGTCTAACACGTACGCTAAGAATCCTCGACACCCTTTCCTCAAACACCTGCTAGCCTTGATCATGGAGATAAGGCTAGTCTTTCTATTACGGCGATTCCCATAAATCACTATGGGATCCCCATCGGGTGAGTGGATCCTAATTAGCTTTTTGTTGCAAACGATTTTGGCATCATTTGCGGCTAACCAGTCCATACCCAACACTACATTGAACTCCCCCATAGTCATGGGGTATAACTTCATAGGCAACAGTCTTCCTTCTATATCTACGACACAATTCTCTATTACTTCTTTAACATATACCAGACTGTCGTTAGCAGTTTCCACCTCTAGCGCCCTCTCCAACTGTCTAGGTCTCACCCCTAAACATTTCATAAACGTATGCGAAACAAACGAGCGATTCGCTCCCGAATCAAATAACACATTGGCACATAGTGAGTTTACTAGAAATGTACCTGCCACAACGTCTGGAATTTCCTCCGCTTCCTCCGCAGTCATGCGAAACGCGCGCCCCTTAGCGCGTGCCGGCTCCGTTCCCTTCTCACTTCCTCTCTCCACCTGACGATTCCCAAATTGAGTTGATCCCCCCTTCTTCAATTGCGGACAGTCATATCGTGTGTGTCCAACAACTCCGCATTGAAAACACGATTTCCCCTTGGGACAATCCCTTGACATGTGACCAGGCAAGCCACACCAGTAGCATGAGTTTGAACCTGCCATGCAATCACCCCGGTGCACCTTGTTGCACTTCGCACATGGTTTCCCAACCGTATCTTTGCTTACACGGTTATCAGATCGGAACACTTTCCCTTTCCCCGAGTCGTTCCTCGCTCCATCCCATTTGCGCTTGTCGCCGCTCTTCTCAGAAGTCTGACGGTTCTTCTCCATTTCAATTAGTTCGGCCGCATCGATGGCTATATGAAAAGTAACGGGGTTTCTTGCCATCACTAGCTCTCGAATCTCACTTCTCAGACCGTGAATGTAGTGATTCACTCTTCGCCCCTCCGTCGGCAAGTACAGGTCAGCGAAACGGGACTTCTCGATAAACTTTGAAGTGTACTCCCGTACCGTCATTCTCCCCTGTTCCAAACCCAGGAATTCTTCTTCCAGCTTTTTCACTGCCGCGAGTGGGCAGAACTGTGCCTTAAACCGGTCTACAAACGATTCCCACAACATCCCCTTTGCCATTGCAGAGCCCTTTCCCCCAGTTTCGGCTTCCCACCAGTAAACTGCATCGGATTTTAGCATGGACAAGGCAAACATCACCCTGTCCTCATCAGCGCATTTGCAAGTGTCAAAAACCAGTTCCATCTCTTTTACCCACCTCATTGCTAGAACCGGGTCACATTCGCCCTTGAACGTAGGGGGCTTGCATGAGGCGAAAACTTTAAAGTTACAACCCTTAGCTGCCGACTCGTTCACCGCCAAAGACGTCGCTTTCGAATGACTCCCAGTACCAGATTCAACAGGATTTGACAACTCCGCACTTTCCTTGTTTTCAGTCGCCCCTTTGCTTTCAGAGACCGTCCCATTATGTCTGGTGAGGAGAGTTTGCAGAGTCTCCTGGATTTTACCAAGTTCTGCGGCCAAATTCTCTCGAGTGACGAATGTGGATCCCCGACCTCGACCACGTCCCCTTGTCGGGTTCTCCCTCCTTACCGTAGCCGAACTTTCCTGGATAGAGTCTTCTTGGTTGACGGGCATTTCCACACTCCTCGTCCTCCCACGACCCCTTCCACGGCCCCTTCCGCGACCCCTTCCGCGGTTAGCCGGTCCACACTCTAGAGTCTCTTCTTCTTGGTTCCTTGGTATGACAGGTACTGACTTACTTCTCAAATTCCTTCCAGCCATAACGCTAATTCTGAAAGAAAACAATCATTAACTCTTGCCAGACATGACACCACTACATTGCTATAAAAGGTAATTGAAGCACACACATGTACCTGTAAGTTCGTAATTGCACTGGCCAGGTGCAATCCCAAACTTACCTTACACGTTTGTCCTTTGCACCTTATTCCTAAGCGCATTTATAGTGATCGTCCCTAGAGGCAAACCTATATCTCGGTTGTGTTCCTCTTCCTACAGTTTAAGTTTAGGCCCTAATGGTCACCTAAATCCCTTAAACTAAGTTCTGATACCAATTGTAACGTCCCATAAAGAAGATCATACAATATACCGTAAATTGAGCGTTTTACAATGCAAACAGAAATAGTTGTCCATTACATTTAACATATGAGCTTAACAAAATGACAGCGGAAGTCTAACTATCCACAGCCGAGCTCTAAACTAAGGTTAATCATCTATCTTGGAGTCGCTCTATCTCCAAGCCACAATCCTCCCGTCTTTAGTTCTTAACACTTGAGCCTGAAGCTCGCTTACCTGAAAATGGTTTAGTTTTGAAAAGCGAGGGTTAGACCAAAAGGTCTAGTGAATTCCCTCCGTAAAACTACATGTATAATATGAAATCATTTGTTAAAATGCATAACAAGTCATCATATATGGTACTGCACTGTGTAATGGATCACTTAACCATTCGCGATCGGGGCCCAAGCAGACTCCCCTTTCGCCCTCTCGTATCGGGGCCCAAGCAGACTCCCCGATACCCGCCTAGGAGGAAACGAATTCCAACCTACCGTCTCGTCATACCAAACCAAGGAATCATCAGATCCCGAGGCTCATTGATCCCACAGTACAGACCGACATCACATAACATGCACATACGATTCTTAAAACATTTGACTCTTTATAAATCATGCGCATCATTTCAATATATCAAACCTTTCTTTTCTTTCATGCATATCAGTTCATAAGTATTTCATGCTTAATAAAACCATAATCAGTAAAAGAATCATCTAACATTTACGTCGTAAAAGAGGTTTAGGGAACTCACCTGATTGTAGTGCTCTTCCTACACTTGCCCCGTTCCAACCGTAACCTATTAATTTAATTATATAGAAATATAATTAGTCTTACTAATCCTTTAAACTTGGACCGTCCTCCCTTAACTCGATTCTAGCATGGGTAGACATTCTCTCGGCCAAACCCCTAAGGGAAGAGTCTTGCTGGAAAAAGCCTTGCGAAAAGCTGCTTTGCACTTTTCGCAACAGGCGTTTGCGAAAAGTTCACTTCTCGCAACAGGCACTTGCGAAAAGTTCACTTTTCGCAACAGGCGCTTGCGAAAAGTTCACTTTTCGCAGTAGACGCTTGCGAAAAGTTCACTCTGTGCCAAGGGCACTGTTCATCGTCTTCTTCGCCGGGACACAGGTCAAAACTCTCCTAAGGCTTATCTTTCGTTTCTAAAGGCTGACCACCTAGAAATATCCTTTTTCTTAACATCAAAATTCGTTCATTCCTAACTTAAATCGAGAAACCGAATGGTTTTTCCCTTGGAATCCCGCAGGTCTGCCATTACTTCCCAAGGTCTCAAAACCCAACCCCTAAGAACCCTTCTCAGACGAATTTAGAATTTAGCACTAACACATATTGTTCGAAAATCTGAAATGTAAAGCTAGGGCTCAAAGCATTCGATAATGGTAAAACTAGGTGGAAATCCCAGCTGACTTTACCCATTTCGACCCAGACATAAAACCCACAGAGGAGAGAAAGCATGAACTGAAGAATACCAAGAGGGTGTGGATAATTACCTGAACAGAATTTCTTCTTGCACAAAACTCAAATTCCTCCTCAACAAGCACCACCAACACGTCTCCTTCTTCTTCCTTTCTCAGCACAGTCGCCAACAGTTTACAGCATTAGGAATAATACTGATTGATTTTGACATTAAATGAAAGCTGCCCTAGGGATTTGGGCCCAAAGGCCATATTCATAATTAATAAGGCCCCTTTATGCCAACTTTCATTTTTCTTAATTTGGCCACCAAACTTTTCCTTTAAATAAATATTGGGTTATTACAGTACATCCCGATCTCTATAATCAATTCTTTATTCAACAAGCGCTTTTAGAAAAGAAGTTAGAAGAACTAACAATTGACCGGGACACATCAGATGAAATTATTTCCACTCTAAGAAAGAAACTAATTGAACAAGACAGTCAAATTCAAGAATTAGAAAAGAAAAAGACTGAGTTCGATATTGGTCATGCATATTTTCAAGATAAAATAACTGAATTATCAGATAAATTAATGAGTTCGGAAACCAAGAGTAATGAGTTTGAAAATCTTTTACATGCTTATAAAGATAGGAATGATGAGCTGTGTGAAAATGTCAAATATCTGGAAAATAAACTGTACAAAGCAGGTCAAACTGAACAAACAATTCACATGCATAAGCCAAGTAAGTTCAGATATTTCAATTCAAAGTGGGGTATCGGGTATGACAATCCACAGTACCTGAGCAATGCCTTAATAAAATCTCGCACTCTTTATAAATTTGAATGGATTGAACTTGCAGTATATTCTAACTATCAGATTAAATGGCTTAAAATGGATGGTGAAGACTATGAGGCGGAGGAAGACATAAAAAGAAAAACCACTGTTAAAATGCAACTTCCTTTTTGGTATGGTCCTGATAATGCAAAGGCATTAAATAACGAAAAGACCTTACCAAATGATTACTTTGAGAGCTATATTGTTAAAGAACCGGAGGATAAGGAAATTACACAAAAGGATAATTCTGAAAAACCTATTTTGGAAGGTAAAAGGTATTTTCCACCAATGGTTCTTGAACAAAAACTCATGGACCTCGAAAGCAAGATCAAAAGTACTATTGAAGAAGTCGGAAATGACGAGAAGCTTGCTTTCGAGATCGAAAAGGAAGTTATGATCACAATGTTTTCGGAAAGTTTAAAAGAAATGAAAAAAAACTTGAGGAAACATCTGAAGAAAAGGTTTTAAAAGAAAAACCTTCTTCAGATTAAGATGCTTCCTCATGCAAAGCTTTTATGGGAAATACTATCTTGACGGGCTGGACAGTTGATGACCAAGATGATTTTGAACCTTGGGATTTGGATAGTCAACTTGACCCTGAGATATATATCCCTACAGAAGAAGATAAAGCATTTCGAGAAGAACAAACGAATTTTCTTTATCCGACGTCTTATGGTATCTTTCCTTCTCCATTGAAGAGTCCGTTTGATTGTGACAGTGAGAATGCTGGTAAAGACAAAGGTAAAGCTGTATGTGAAGTGCCTGTTCAATTTGATTTTAGTGCCAATCTTCCAGATCACACTGACTTTCTAATAAAAGAAGAGGAACCTGAAAAGATTATCTTGAAAGGAGAATCTTCAACATCAGCTGAGAAAATTTCTGTTAATGATTATTACTCTAAATCTAAATCAAAACAATCATTACAGAAAAAGAAAAGAAAAACAAAAACAAAGAAGCATGTTAATTCTTTTCAAGCTCATAATTCAAAATCTTACGACTCATATTTGTCTGTTTTTTCAGATCGTAATTTGAGAAACAACACGCGCCTTGAGTGGAGAATAAAGGAGTCCACACAGGATGTGGCCCAGATCAAATCATCCCACGTTACTTCAAATGTTTTAAATTCCAAGAAAGACAATTTTGTTTCAAATGTTAATAATTATGATGTTGGCAAGGGACAAAAACTTGTAGTTCCTTACAAGGTTTATTCAATGCGACAACTGATTAATTTGGCACGTGATCAAATTTGTTGTGCTTCTTGTGGTGTGGATGATTTTATCTGTAAATCTGACTATAACCGTTGGTTTTATTCAAATGCTTATATAAATACCGGTTATAGAAAACAAAATGCCAAATCCAAAAATACTAATCAGAAAGGACCCAATTGGCAATGGGTACCTAAAACCGTTTAATTTCCATTTTGCAGCCCAGTCATGTCTGGTATTTAGATTCAGACTGCTCAAAACACATGACTGGAAGAAAGGAGCTGCTCGTTAATTTTGTGGAAAAAGACCTTGGCTGCGTGAAGTTTGGAAACGATCAATATTCTCCAATTTTGGGTTACGGAGATATCGTAAAGGATAATGTGAGAATAACAAAAGTCAACTACGTCAAGGGCTTAGGGCACAATTTGTTTAGTATAGGTCAATTTTGTGATAAAGACCTAGAAGTCCATTTCAAGAAGACCCGTTGTGCAGTTCTTACCGACGGAGGAGATGAGCTTCTTGTTGGTTCTAGAAAGTCCAATTTGTACACCATTGACCTATCAACGCTCAAGCCTAAGAATGACGTATGTCTGATGTCGAAAGCGTCTTTGGAGAAAAGCTGGTTATGGCATAGACGACTATCTCATCTCAACTTTCGTTACATTCAAAAGTTGACGTTGGGTGATTTAGTTATAGGTCTGCCAGTTCTGAAATTTGAGAAGGATAACTTTTGTATCGCATGTGAGAAGGGGAAGATGAAGCGTGCTTCTCATCCTCCGAAACCCGAACCCAGCACAAGCAAAGCTTTAGAAATCCTTCATATGGATCTTTGTGGTCCGATGAAGACTCAGAGTGTTAGTGCCAAACGTTACGTGTTAGTTGTCGTCGATGATTTCTCGAGATACACATGGGTCAAGTTTCTACGCTCAAAAGATGAAACACCTGACCTGATCATCTCGTTAATCAAACAGCTTCAAGTGAATCGTCAACAAACAGTTCAGACTGTCAGATCAGACAACGGGACAGAGTTTAAAAACAGAACTCTTGATGACTTCTTCAAGTCATTAGGAATTACTCATCAATATTATGCGGCCAGAACACCTCAGCAGAACGGTGTCGTTGAAAGACGGAACCGAACACTCGTTGAAGCGGCCAGAACGATGTTGTCTTATGCTGATCTACCTCTGTTTCTGTGGGCTGAAGCTGTTGCAACGGCATGCTATACACAAAACCGTTCAATCATACATCGACGGTTTGGCAAGACTCCATATGAATTGGTTAATAATAGAAAACCTGTTATACACTATTTTCGTGTTTTTAGATGCAGGTGCGTGGTGCTGAATGATAAGGACAACCTGAACAAATTCAGTCCTAAGGGTATTGAGGGCGTCTTCATCGGATACTCGCTCACATCTAAAGCATACAGAGTCTACCTCAAATCATCCAGAACTGTGATGGAAAGCATTAATGTCAAATTCGACGAATCTGAAGAAATGGCTTCTGTGCAAAACAGTACAGAACCCGCTATATCCGGAATTCTAGCATCTGGACAGATCCGTCCTATGATAACTAGATCTTCAAACAAGGATCAACCTTCCACTTCTAATTCTAATCCTAATGAACTTGATGTTTTGTTTGAACACTTTTATGATGACTATTTTGGTCCTGATAAAACTTCTACATCTGTCATAAACAGGATACATGTTGAACCACCACCAGTACATGCTACTGTGTCAGGCCCTTCGCCGGTGCTGACCTCATCAAATTCTGGTGCAATTACTCCTGCAACTTTTCCAAGGAACACAACGATGGCATCTCCACAAGCAAGATCACATACATCTACAAGTGATGCTTCTTCATCTGGAACATCTTCGAATGTCGGTGATCAGGGTAATAAAAACATTCCTGAACAACCTACCGAATCAGTTCCCGAGGTTGTGCCAATTGTCAATTCCGACAAGCAACCTGTCTCACATCCAGAACCGACACTGACGATCGAGTTGAACTTCGAGAAGGATCCTACCCTTGTAGACCCTAATGAAGGTGCTATATCTCTCCATCCACACTCCACAAGCTGGACACGCAGTCACCCAATTGATCAGGTGATTGGTGATGTTTCTGAACCAGTGAAGACAAGATCTGCATCCGCTTCTGCCAACGAAGTTTTATATGCACTCTTTTTAAGTCAAGTTGAACCCTAAACAGTTCAACAAGCCTTAGAAGACCCTGATTGGTTGGTTGCGATGCAAGAAGAGCTGAATCAGTTTGAAGCTTTGAAGGTGTGGAGACTAGTTTCGCGACCTAAAGGTAAGACAGTCATTGGTACCAAGTGGGTCCTAAAGAACAAGAAAGACGAAGACAGAATAATTGTGCGCAACAAAGCTCGTTTGGTAGCAAAAGGGTATAGGCAACAAGAGGGGATAGATTATGACGAGACATACGCGTCGGTTACTCGTCTTGAGGCAATTCAGATGTTTCTTTCGTATGCCGCTTTCAAGAACTTCACCGTCTATCAAATGGACGTGAAGACTGCTTTCTTGAACGGTGTCCTTAAGGAGGAAGTGTATGTGTCTCAACCGGAAGGCTTTGTGGATAAAGACTATCCAAATCACGTATACATTCTTGACAAAGCCCTCTACGGTCTCAAGCAAGCTCCCCGTGCCTGGTATGAAAGATTATCTACCTCTCTACTTAACGCTGGCTTTGTGAAAGGTAAAATCGACACAACTTTGTTTACTTTACGCGACAAATGTGATATTCTTTTAGTTCAGATTTACATTGACGATATTATTTTTGGTTCGACTAACCCTGGACTTTGTACTTGGTTTTCGGGCATTATGATGACTCAATTTCAAATGAGTATGATGGGAGAGATTAATTTCTTTCTCGGATTACAAGTAAAACAATTCTCTACAGGTATCTTCATCAACCAGTCAAAGTATGTGTTTGACATCTTGAAGAAATTCAAGATGGAAAACTGTACGTCGATCGGTACGCCTATGGCTCCTGGATCTAAGATAGGTCCAGATCCAGACGGTATTGTTGCTGATGTCAAGCTTTATAGAGGAATGATCGGGTCTCTAATGTACTTAACCGCTAGTCGTCCAGATATAATGTTTTCGACTTGTCTCTGTGCTAGATTTCAGGCTAAACCCAAAGAGTCACACATCGGAGCCGTCAAAAGTATCTTTCGGTACTTGAAAGGCACTCCGTACCTTGGACTGTGGTATCCCAAAGGAACCAGCTTCGAACTCACTGCATATTCAGATGTTGATCACGGAGGAAGCATGTTGGATAGAAAGAGCACCTTTGGGCACGTCCAGTTTTTGGGAGACAAGCTTGTGAGTTGGTCGTCGAAGAAGCAGAATTTTGTTTCGACATCAATCGCGGAAGCAGAATATGTTGTCGCGGCGAGTTGTTGTTCACAAGTCCTTTGGATGAAGACCCAACTCATGGACTATGGGTATAAATACGAGAAGATCCTCATTTACTGCGACAGTAAGAGTGCTATTGCTATATCTGCTAACCCTGTCCAGCACACCAAAACCAAACACATCGACATAAGGTATCATTTCATAAAAGATCATGTTGAGAAAGGAACTGTTGAATTGTATTTTGTTACAACTGAGTATCAGCTTGTTGATCTCTTTACCAAAGCCTTGGATGAAAAACGTTTCAATTTTCTAGTATTCAAGCTCGGCATGTTGAATATGAAAGTTTAACTTCCATATATTGATCATATAATAGATGGAAATATTTGTATCTAAATCTAGACTTAGTATCTAGATTGATACACTCAAATTTTCATCATATTCTATTCTCAATATATGTTATTTAAATTTTCATATCTTAGTTGTAGTACTTATGTTTCTTCAACTTGTTCTTTCCTTCTCTTCTTTTATTTGTCTTACTTATGATTTGGTATGATACCTGTATCTGCACAAAGGTATGTTCTTGGTTTCAGGGGAAGTTATAGAACAGATCATATGCACAAATCTAGGGGGAGTGTGCATAACTGCCAGATCATGTAAGTATAGATCCATTGTGACTGTTGCTTCTGAGGAGTCAAGGTAAGTGTTCTAACTTGTTTTTAAACACTAACTCTTAAATGATGAAACCAATTTTTCAAATCTATGCATCATTTAAGGGGGAGTGAAAACTGTGTTTTAAAAACCTTGAGTGTTGAATCAATTGGAAGTTGGACATCTTCCAATGTGATAAAATCTTTTCAAATTTTATCTGAAAAATGTCTAAATTTCACTATTATCGCAACCTTCACTTGCGATTTCACAGTGAACAGTGGGTTATCGCAACCTTCACTTGCGATATCTCTATGAACAGTGTGTCATCGCAACCTTCAGTTGCGATGAAACCAAGTGGATTCCTAATCGCAACTGTGCATTAAGATATGGGCTTGTGAACAGTATCGTGTCGCAACCTTCTGTTGCGATACGATTGAACGTCTGTCGCAACTTGTTCTTTGCGGTATGATGCCACATGGCAGGTCAAACCTTGGACCAATCGTGTTGTGCCACGTGTCCCTGATTTCAAAGTCGTTTAAATAGGGTTTAGGGTTTTTCACACTTATCTCAACTCAAAAACCTCGAACTCTCTCTAAACTGCTACTGTGCCCTTTCGATTTCAAAGCCGATTTCGTGATTTTGATCCGTGCATTCCATTCAGATCTACTTCGAGGTATTGTATTCCAAATCTCACTCGATTTCATCCGCAAAATCACATGCTACATTTGTTTTTTAGGGTTTTATGTTCGACTTTTTGTTAATCTGCGTAAATCATCGAGTTTGTGTGTTTATGTTGTTAGAAAGTCATAGGGTTTACTCACGTAGGTATTGCGAGCCTAGTAGTATAGTTTTTAACATCAAAATGTGCAAAAATAAATAATCTGGGCTGAACACTTAGGGTTATTTCGGTGTTCGTCAATATCGCAACCAACACTCCTTCAAACCTTCAAACATATCGCAATGGTCATTTGTTCTTCAATATCGCAACTGTGAGTTGCAACAAGATCATATCGCAACCTTGAGTTGCGACTACCTCTTGTCACATACTTCACTACGATAACTCCTTTACTTGCGATATCCTTTTGATGTGGGTTGCGATATGCCCAAGACTTAGGGATTTTTGGAAAAAAAAAATCAAAGCACAACTCAATTTTGGCACTATACTAAAATGTTAAGTGGTTCAGATGGCTGATCAAGATGGCAATACTTCGGATGACAACACCATCATCCGCTCGCATCGTTCATCCCACCCGTCCGTAAATGCTCGTGACCAGGATGAAGAGATTTTCCCGAGGGCGAACTTTCTGAGTTTCTTTGATAACAACCATCATCTCGACCTAGCGGTTCCTTCGATTATCAGATTATCATAGAGATCATCCGCGACCATCCTCTACGAACTGCACTTACACGAGTTGAACTTGTACCGGTCATCTACCTTCAACAATTTTGGGGTACAATTCAATTTCATCCAACTGCTCGTACACCACATTTCTTGGCCAAAGTTGACCATTTTGATGCCAGAATCACCCTACGAGGAATTAGACGTGCACTAAACCTTCCTTATTCCGAGAACTTTGAGGATCCGGTTCCTGAAGAACAACTATTTGCCGATATCCAAAGTCTTGGATATCAACCTCCAGACAACCATGTTCTTACCGGTTCATCACAGTTCAGACGCAACTATCTTCCGAGAGTATGGTACACATTATGCTCTATCTTTAATCGTTGTATGACTTCTAAACACACAGGCGTTGACAAGACGAATCTGCCTATCCTTCGGATGTTTCACGCCTTTACATTTAACCGAAACATAGACTACGCTGTCCTACTTTGGAATGAATTGATTGAGCTAGTCGCGGAACAGGCTCGCCCAAAAAAGAAACGCAACTTTATACCTTATCAGAGGTTCTTACAGATTTTGATTCATCAAGCCATGGTAGACAACGACCAAATTCCACGACGTGCTGATGCTCCACGAGGCCCGAGCCAGTACATGCATCATCTGAGGATGCCTAAGCACATAGATTTTGCAAATATTGATGTTATCCGAGATGACTTACTCGCATTTGCTGACCAACAGTCCGGGGTAGTTAGGCAGTATAGGCTAGAAAACACATTGGTGGTCCAGCCAGAACCGGAGGGACCTCCCCAAGATGCAAACCCACTAGGAGGTGAGGGTCAGAATATCGAGGGGGTTCAGGAACACGGTTCCTGAACAACGAGAGGTGAGGAGACGTAAAAGAAAGAGAGTCGGGAGAAGATTACGGACTGTTGGCCATGCATCTTCTTCAAGACCAGCTCAACCACCACCTCGACTTTGTCCAGTTAAGATCTTTGATAATGATGTATCCTGGAACTCAGCCGATGCCGCTGCTGCATCATCTTCTGATGATGATGTAGCTTCTATGATACCGTTTGATGATGATGATGATGACTCCGACCATGACCCTGAAGCCGATCTTATTCCAAGACACATGGGTCGGAGACCACGACGTATCGTGAGTTCTGATTCGGGTTCCTCTTGGAACATGGAACTCTTAGTAACTGCTACTGATGCCGCCGGTCCTTCACATGTACACGAAGAGGTAGAAGTAGAAGTAGAAAAGGTAGTTAGTGGCGAGGAACGAGGGAGAAAAGAATTGAGTGAAGCTGTGAAAGAGCCGGAAAAAGTTTTAACTATCGGCTCTCCCCAAACTGATCCAAGCCGGGTAGCCACATCATCTACCAACGAGCGTACGTCGCCGTTGCGTATTAAAACAGACATGGTGGACCCAGCCATGTATAGCACAGCCCCACTCATCCACTCATCGGTCTCTCAACAGGCCGGTGTTTCATCTTCCACAGGGGATAAAGCACAACTGCTATCGGCGACACACTTGGTGTCTGCTGATATTGAATTAGGTAGGCCCCTGCCCAGGCCACTGCCTTTCACTCAAAGCACATTGAGTCTAGGACCATTTGGTACAACTTCCTTTCCTAAGACATGAATGATGGCACCTCAACAAGTTACGGGCTTTCGTGCCCCAACCGAAACACCCAGAGTGAGGCCGCCATTCGTTGGTACCTCGCGAGGACAGGGTGGAAATCCTGTCATGGTCAACTCTATGCTAGCCATGAACACAGGTAGTACGGTTGCTACAACCGCTACTATAACCGGTAACCTAAGTGGTCCGGATCTTGCCCACATGTTCCCAACTATTCCACAGGATCAGATAGTACGCATGCTTGGACCGCCTCCACATTATATCACTTTTACCGTGCTTGTGTCCGTCTTAGGTTCAATCAACACTGCCCTAAATCAACACAGAAATGCTTTGCAACGCACAATTGCACAAGAAGTGAGCAGAGCTATCAAAGGAAAAGGCATTGCTGAATCATCGTCAGCTCCTCCGAATCAACCATTTCGCGATGAATCTGATCCACATACACCACCATCTGTACCATACATCTTATACCTGAAGACCAGCTCAAATCAGAGCTGTTAGCCCGCCTTCTAGCCAAAAGCAATACTAGTACAGCTGAAGAAGTTGACCTAATCAGTTTACTCCGTCAACATACCCAACCTCAAGCCCAAACCTCAAACACACCACCTTCGAGCAACGAATTCGAGCGTCTTACCAACTCTATGAGAGATATGACGGATGCTATGATGAATGGATTCACCTCCATCAGTAACATACTTAAAGTTGTAGAAGAGAAGTGTGGGATCCAAGCTGAAGCCTCACAAATGAGAAGACATGATGATCAGGATCCACCTAATCAACATGAGGGGGAGAAGAGAGCAGGGGTTGGTGAATCTAGTGGGACAGCTACTGGAAATATTGGGGGCTCAGATCAGCCAGCAGGTGAACAGGAAACGGGGACAGGTGGAACTGATACGGTTATGGAGGATGTGGAGGAAACACATGTTCTAGCTGATGTCATAACTGGGGTTGAAAAGCCTTTGAATGTTGACAATAGAACGGAGGATGAACGGATGGCGGATGATTTGGTCAATGACTATATCTACATTGATTCGGATGAGGAACCTGAGAAGACATCTGTTCTTATCAAAGAAGAATTAGATGAAGTATTTGACACCACCGGGGTTGTTATAGCTGCTCCGGATTCCGATAATGAATCTCCAGATCTGAATGCAAGTACTTCCGCTCCTTTGTCTCCAGTGGTACAAGAAAATGCTCCAGTAATTCAAGTACAAGCCGATGGCAGAATCAGAGATTCAAAACTCGAAGCAGAACTGAGACACTTTCAAGAGATAATTGCTGATGATCCAAGGTATGTGGCTACAGGTCAATGAGTTAGGATTCTGACTCCTTATCAAGAGAGCATAAGGAGAGATTTGTATGTTAGAGACGTTCAGAGAATCAGCTGGGAGAAAGTGTACGGGATTGAAAACTGGCCATCAATTCGCAGAATCGAATTTCTACACATCATGGGAAATGAATGCCTGAATACAAATGTGGTAAGATCAGATAAACCTATCATGAAAGTGCTGAAGATTGAATCCCACAACTATCCAAAATCTGGTTTCCACAGTTTACCGTTCAGAGGTCCGATGGCTCAGTACACGACTTTTCAGAAGCAGACTTCAAGAGTCTAAAGCTTGAAGACTTATGAAACATGTATGAAATCCTGTCTCGTGCTCCTAAAAAGAAGTTGGATTGGTCAGATGGATATCAAAGTGTGAAGAGGTTCATGCGGAATATTCTGAAATTTTCTTATCTTAAGGATTTCCAAATGGGTTTGGAGGTACGCCAAGAACGGCTAAACATCAGACCACCGAACCGGAATCTGCCAGACATTCAAGGTTTATCTGCTTACACTGTACTGAACAAACTAGAGCTTGGAGTTGTCTACTTCGATAGAGACTCAAAGAAGAGATTCATGAGAGTTATTGAAGCAAACAAGTTCAGTGACGGGACCTTCAAGATGATTCAGATCCACCTTGAGAGTAGATTGCGTCTGGATGTAAACGGGGAAGTGAAGCTGAAAGACAAGGAGAGAGAACTGATCAAGCAAGTCTTGGATGCTATCATGTACAGGAGGGAGTACCGGGATACGCTAAGGAGATTTGAACTCACATTTGGGATTCGGAAGAAGTTTGTGACTCCGGTGGACGCTTAAACCTTTTTGCCTCTACATTTGTACAAAGGGGGAGATTGTTAGTGCTATATTGTGATTGTACCATGTAGAGGGACCTATTTTGTAATAGTGTCAAACTTGTCTAGGTATATAATGTTTGTATTGCCTAGCCTTCCTAATTAGGTCATCTGTAACACCCCCAGTCCCGCGTGTCACACTTATAACCCGAAACATAAATCATAAGATTGTCGTTATTCAACTGTAATATCGTATTTCGACATAATAAAGGAATTTCAAGTTCGAATTATCACGCACTTACTTTTGTAGTGACATGATTTCAATCATGGAATGGATAATCCTATCAAGGGATTATCCTCGTATAGAATGAAATAGGAAATCCGTACCTTAACCGTAATTGAGATGTAACGCACGATCAAACGAGGTTCACGACGAAGATTTAACTTGATTTCGCGCCTAAATAAAATAAAATCTGTTATTACTTTCCCGACATAAAACTCACACTATAATTATTCTAATACTGTATTTCGGTTCTAATGGTATCTAAGCAACTTAAATTTCAAAACGGACAGCCCGATACACATTTCGAACTAAATTTGACACATATTGCGGAATTGCATTTTGACAGCTCCTAAATCCCTTCTTTTCGACCATTTTTCTCATACTTAGAGACCAAAACAGATTATAACATCTTAATGAAAGCTGTTCTATGACCTCTTACGGTTCTACCAGAATTGGAATCACTTCATTTGGATCATTCATTGATTTTATATTAATTTTATAAAAACACAGGACTGATCCCGAGTACACAGTGATCAGTCCCAAAAACATGCTGTTTTGAGACACTTAAAGTCAAAACTGGGTTTTAGGCCCTTCATAAGAATTGTAGAACACACTGAGGACCTTTCACCTGTAAAATTTGAGCTCAATCGGACTTATGGTTTGTGAGTTATGCGCTGTCAAAGTACTGGACCTGCACATACCGTAACGTCCGATTTCCAAACTTTTCCCGATTCACTTATATGATCCAAACTTCCATTTTTACTCAATTAATCCCGTTCTAAATATAAGCTAACAGACCAAACTTCAAAATAGAGCTTAATGATTAATCTCTTAAGCTTAATCCTGAAACTTTATTCTCTTAACCATTTAACCGAACACTTTGTGAGCAACTAACCGCATAAACATAAAACTCACCATTTTGATTCTAAACTTTACCCTTTTTTAATCCTACTTCAATTTTAACAAAACCAAACATTTATAAGCACGTATATCATCATAACTTTGCAATTCCACTTCATAATCTAAACCTAAACCGAAATAGAAATCAATCTCAAGAACCAACACATAAACTTAACAAAATAAGGAGAAAGTTATACCTCTACGAAGGATTTGACGAGATGATTCCAAATATGTAATTGTATCTTTGATTACTTGAACAAAACGAGAGAATTTTTAGAGAGAAGATAGATTTAGAGAGAGAGTTTGTTGGCGGTGGAGAGGAAGAACACACGGACGAATTGTAGTTGTAGTTTACTCTTAATTTGATAACACGACACACATATATTTATTGTTATTATATATTAATTTTTTTATATAATTAAAGCACTTTAGCTTAATGACGATTTTAACCCCTCAACTATTTAAAATTGACATTTTAATTACGATATATTTTTGAGACGTTAAAGTACACGTTTTTAAAGCGGGGTATTACAATTATTCCCCCCTTTAAAAGAGATTGTGTCCCCGAAATCGAGTTTAGATAGGAAACTTGCATCGATTAAAGAACTTGGGGTACTCCCATCGCATATGGTCCACGGTTTCCCACATCGCCTCACGTTCCGAGTGATTCTTCTATAGAACTTTTACGAAAGGAATCACTCTCTTCCGTGTACCTCTTTCATCATGGTCAAGAACCGCTTCAGGCTCCTCACGATATGAAAGATCATGTTTTATGTGCTCCAAAGGATACTCAATGACGTGCATCCCTTGAAGTGAAGAGACATGTAATACGTTATGTACATGGGACAATTGCGGCAGTAGAGCTAATCGGTAAGCCACAGCTCCAATCCTTTCCAGAATTTCAAAGGGACCAATATATCTCGGGCTCAACTTTCCTTTGAGACCGAAACGTCTGATGCCACGAGCTGAGGAAACCTCCAACAATACATTATCCCGTAAGTTCTCGACAGATAATCAAAATATTGATCATTAAATACCTAATTAAGGTATATTAATCTCCAAAGTATACAAATGTTGAGGTTACTACAATCCACCCAACTTTAAAGAATTTGGTCTTCCAAATTCATAATCTAAAGTCTCATAGTACCAATACTCACAAGCTACAATTTAATCTTAATGCAAGAGATAAAACACCAAAATTACTTTCAAAGTTCTATTTATAATAAGACAATAACAAACTTTACACCAAAATCATCAAAATATAACATATTTCTTAGTTCTAAATACAAGATTGCACAACTAATATCGCCCAAAAAAATCAAATTCTAATTCGAAACATTTGACTTGAGCAATCATATATCCCCAACTAAAAGTCATTAAATTTATTTGAATTGCATACCAAATATTCCATATTAAAACATCTATACAACCGATACTAAAATCACTAATCATTTGATAACCAATTTCTCAAAACCATAATGCACCGCCAAGTATATGTCATCCATATTCGAACTTATAAGGTATTCTAGCAATAATCATGCACCCTTAACTAATTCATTGAATACCAAAAACATTCTGACTATACCCAATTTCAGCTTTTCATACGGATAACCAAGTTTGATAACTATAGCTATATCATTAATTCAAAAATTCTAAAACATAATCATTTAAGACTGCTAGACTACCAACCCACTTCCTGATATATACTTCTCGCAATGCAAAGCATATAATATAAAAGAAGCACTAACATACTATACTCTTAAGCACAACATGTTAAGACTTAAATAGCATATCACTTAAAACACTATCGTCGAAGAAAATCACCAATCTAAACGATAATCCAAAATCACACTCATTACTCCTCATGTAAACTAGAGATCCATTTAGAAAAGAAAATAACTCGACCATCACACTTCGGCTACACAATTCATATATCCTCTCCTAATATCTAGAGTAATAACATAAAAACTTGATAAAGTAGGACGAAAGATTGTACTAAACTTCAAACGTGTGCCCCAGGCTTTATGTAAACCTTCCCAACATCGAGATGTAAAGTGTGGTTCTCGATCAGAGGTAAACGATACAGGAGCGCCATGGAGACGTACAATTTCACGTTGGAATACTTATGTCAGTTTATCGATCGACCACGATTGTCGGATAAGAAGAAAATAAGCCGATTTCCTCAGTCGGTCAACCACTACTCTGATTTCATTAAGTCTTAAGGTTGTGCGGGGTAGTCCGACTACGTAATCCATAGTTATGTTTTCCCATTTCTATATTGGAATGTTCAATTATTAGAGAAGACCACTTGGACGTTTAATGCTCACTTTAAACTTGTTGACGAGTGAGACAACGAGCTACAAAGTCGACAGTATCTCGCTTCCTTCCAACCCACCAAAAATGGTCTTCAAATCACGATACATTTTTGTTGTACCCGGGTGAACAGAAAACATAGAGTTATGAGCTTCGGTCAAAATTTAATCTTTAAGCTCCAAATTATTCGGAACACAAAGACTATCCTGAAACCAAAATATTGATCATTAAATACCTAATTAAGGTATATTAATCTCCAAAGTATACAAATGCTGAGGTTACTACAATCCACCCAACTTTAAAGAATTTGGTCTTCCAAATTCATAATCTGCCGGAAATTTTTTAATTAGTTAAAAATTAATTAATAAATTAAAAATTATTTTATTTTCCGCCAAAAATATGTTTTTAAAAAATTAAAAAATTTATTGTTAAAATCCGCCGAAAATGTTTTTTTAAACTTTAAAAAATTAATTTTTAAAATCCGCCGAAAATCCGTTGGAAATTTAAATCACATTATATAAAACGAAAATTTATTTTTTAAATATCCGCCGAAAATTTAAATCTCATAAATTTAAAAGAAAAATTAAATGTTTTAAATATCCGCCGAAAAAATGTTTTTAAAAAATTAAAAAAATAATTTTTAAAATCCGCCGAAAATCCTTCGGAAATTTAAATCTCATAAATTTAAAAGGAAATTTTAATGTTTTTAATATCCGCCGAAAATATAAATAACATTTATTTTTTTAATATCCGCCGGAAATATATCATATAAATTTAAAAGAAAAATTAAAATTTTTAGATATATTTAATGATAAATCAAACCTAATTTACTTTATTGTAGAACATATCGGCGAATACACAGTTTTCAAATTAAAATGCGTAGTATATACATTCGGTTCACAAATTTGAAGTAGACACGGGTATATATATCAGGTTCGCATAACGTCTAAGCCCACTGTGTGTGTGTGAGAGAGAGAATGATTCAGGTAACAAGATTAAACCATAAGCTTCATTGATTATTGAAGAGAAATGTAAAAGATGGGAATGAAGAACACTTTCTCTCTTGGAGGCTACACACACACACTATGGTGGCTAGATACACAAATGACCTCTCCTCACAAACCCTAGCAATTGGGTTTATATACCCTTTGACCAAACCTAGATAATTGTTGACTATGACCTTTGACTAATACAATTAGACAAATACAATTATCCCTAAATCTTGGATACATTGTGTACTAACAATCTCCCCCTATGGATCCAAGATTTAAAAAAAATATGACGATAGTCTTCAGCTCTTTAATCTTCAAATAAGCTTTATCTTCAAGAATCCACTCTGGCGGCTTTAAATCTTCATTAGGCTCTTCCGAAACAAATAGTCACAAAGTCTTGAAAAACGAACTTCAAATCTGTGAAAGGTTGATCAAGGTCTTCAAACAAAATCTTTATAATCTTCAAATCTTCGAATCATTGGTCTTTGCAGCTTTGGCTTTTTGGCAAATTCTTCAGTCTTTGAATTATGAACGAGATTTGAGGTTTAAACGGGCTTTGAGCTTTAAGACATTCTTGAATAATCTTTAAGCATGGTCTGTCTTTGTATCTTCACGCATTTGAACAATTATGAAACAAATAGTCGCAAAGTCTTGAAAAACGAACTTCAAATCTGTGAAAGGTTGATCAAGGTCTTCAAACAAAATCTTTATAATCTTCAAATCTTCGAATCATTGGTCTTTGCAGCTTTGGCTTTTTGGCAAATTCTTCAGTCTTTGAATTATGAACGAGATTTGAGGTTTAAACGGGCTTTGAGCTTTAAGACATTCTTGAATAATCTTTAAGCATGGTCTGTCTTTGTATCTTCACGCATTTGAACAATTATGAACACACTGTCTTGAACTTATCTCTCGAAAACACTTTATCTTGAAATTCTTTGACTTTGGCAAATATCAATTTTGACTCTCGGAGATTGAAATATTCGAATTATCTCTCTCTTTTCTTCTGTTTGATATTTCTCCCCCTTTTTGATGATTGTGAGCATCATGATCATCAAAATTCTTTTCAATTTCACCAGTCTTTGAATACCAGAAACAATCTCCTCCTTTTGATCTGTATAACCGTCAATTCCAAAAATGTGTATCCGAATCTTTTCAAATTCAGATAATATAAAGTGGTAACCCTGAAACAACGGATGAATCAGTTAAAATTCCTGTAAGTTGCACAAAGCCACTTAGTACAACGATTGTACTTTGGAAAGGAGCTTTTTGATGTTCACTCCTCCAGGGCTTCCATTCAATAATCGAAAAACACGAAGGAATTTCTATGAACGTTATGACAAGAAAACATATTCCTTGTGTGTACGTGCAAGTGTAGAAATGATTGAAGCAACTTATGCTTGATAATAGTTAGGCTCAAATTGTGTAAACTGTTGAGACAACAACAAGTTTTCCACGGACTCAATGTGCATGAATGAAGAGCGAAGGTGGGGCAAACTTCCTTCTTTTTCAATATCCAAACCTTCCGAATGAAGATTAGATAGATTATACGCTGCGTCCCCAAGGAAATTGAAACATTTCTTTGTTAAGAAAGAAATGAGTAGCTGGTGGGGTTAAAGCAAGAGTTGGCATGGGCTAGTTGCCTGTTTCAATGATGGTCACCAAAGAAATGTGAACCAATCAGTAATGTGGTTGCCCGACTCAGAAAGTGGCTGGTGCAGAGTTCTCGTATTCTTTTAACTCTGTTCTCACACCCTCTTTCTGTTTTTTTTAATCTGCTCACTGCTAACCAAACTCTCTTTTTCATTTTACTTCAGCACAATGAGATACTCAACCGGATGAGTTATCTCCCCCACTCTTTGATTTTGACCCCTCACCCCTCAATCACTCATGGATAACTTCTTGGGTAGGAAACACTGGTTAACGTGGATCCATAGAAGTTCTTTGAAGCTCTCACACTGATTCCCATGAATGTTATCCTAAAAGATATGTTGCTCAACAGTTTAGCTTGAACAATTATAAATCTCAGCTTTTTGAATTACATTGTCATCAGAGTGTATGCTCCTTAATAAAATATCATGAAATATTTGAGCATTTGAACTTTGAAGATTTCTCAGAACAAGGATATTGAAAGAATGAAATGAATTTGAAACACTTGTTTGAGAATCTGACAATGTATCAATCAGATCAAAATAACATGAATGATAATCATGTAAGGTTTAGGGTATCAAAGAATTGGATCTTTTGTTTATATGAACAAATATAAACAATCTTTGAATGAAACGGTTATGCTCTTACGCTGAAATGAATATGATGCTCAACAAACTTTGAATTACAAACGGGAGTATTACCATTGAAAATTGTTTCATTTTGAGACGTGGTAATAACAAAGTCAATAAGAAGCTGAACCGGTGTGTATGAATACTAGAAAGTATAGACAAGATAACACGCAAGTATTAATCTTTGGAAACACACGGTCAGAAATAATGATGTCACAAACCGAGATATACATGAAAACATTTAAAACACACTTCTAAAATTATAAAATCTGTTTGAATTAGAGAAGTGGTTTGAACATTTAAGAACACGTTTTCATGCTTGAAAGTTGTTCTTTTTTCAAACAATCTCAGATGAAGTTCAGAAGATACTTACAGTCATCAGTATTATCTCCCCCTCAAATTATGATCGACTGATTCAAGAATCGGATAAGCTCCCCCTCAAAATCTGCAAAGATCTTAATTTGACAAAATTAGCACATGTAACAATCAAAGGCTATTTTTTTTAATAATTTATTTATTTATTTATTATTAGAGATTAAGAACGAGTCCTGATCTGATATGATCAGAAGTCAATGTTGCTTTGAAGTACGGGTTCTAAACTGATGTGTTTAGAAGCCATAAATCTCATTGAGGTGCGGGTTCTAAATTGATGTGTTTAGAAACCATTATCTCATTGAAGTCCGGGTTCTAAACTGATGTGTTTAGAAACCATTATCTCTTTGAAGTCCGGGTTCTAAACTGATGAATATCTTTCATATTTTGATCTGATTGATGAAGATACCAGTTGAAAATTGTTTCACTTGTAATCCGAGAAAGAAATTAATCTCTCCCATCATACTCATTTGGAATTGAGTCATCATAATGCCCGAAAACCAAGTACAAAGTCCAGGATTAGTCGAACCAAAAATAATATCATCAACGTAAATCTGAACTAAGAGAATATCACCTTCCTTGCGTAGAGTAAATAGAGTTGTGTCGATTTTACCTTTCTCAAAGCCATCTTTTAGTAGAGAGGTTGATAGTACTTCATACCAGGCACGGGGGGCTTGCTTCAGACCGTAAAGCGCTTTGTCAAGAATGTAGACGTGATCAGGATGTTCTTTGTCCACAAAGCCTTCAGGTTGAGACACGTACACCTCCTCCTTAAGAACACCATTCAAGAAAGCAGTCTTCACGTCCATTTGATAGACAGTGAAGTTCTTGAAAGCGGCATATGAAAGAAACATCCAAATTGCCTCAAGACGAGCAACCGGCGCGTACGTCTCATCATAATCTATCCCCTCCTGTTGCCTATACCCTTTAGCTACCAATCTAGCTTTGTTTCGCACAATTACTCCGTCTTCATCTTTCTTGTTCTTTAGGACCCACTTCGTACCAATAACTGTTTTACCCTTGGGTCGCGGAACTAATCTCCACACTTTCAAAGCTTCGAACTGATTCGGTTCTTCTTGCATCGCAATCAACCAGTCAGGATCTTCTAAAGCCTGTTGAACTGTTGAAGGTTCAATCTGACTTAAGAATAGCGCGTATAAGATTTCATTTGCGGTTGCGGAAGCGGATCTTGTCTTTACTGGTTCAGATACATCACCAATCACCTGATCAATTGGGTGACTGTGTGTCCACTTTGTAGAGTGTGGATGGAGAGTTGCAGCACCATCATTGGGGTCTACAAGGGTAGGATTCGCATCAAAGTTCAACTCGATCGTTAGTGTCGGTTCCGGATTTGAGACGGGTTGCCTGTCAGAATTGACAATCGGCACAGCCTCGGGAACTGATTTGGTAGAATTGTCATTTGAAGTTGTTCCAGATGAAGAAGCACCACTTGTAGATATTTGATGTCGTGCTTGTGGAGAATCTGTTGATGTGTTCCTTGGAGAAATTACAGGAGTAGTTGAACCAGTATTTGGTGTAGTCAGTACCGGTGAAGGACCTGACATAGAAGTTTGTACTGGCGGGGTTACAACTTGAATCATGTCATTTACAGATGAAGACGATTTGTCACTGTTAAAATAGTCATCATAAAAATATTCAAACAATAAATCAAGTTCATTAGGAGTAGAGTTAGAAGCGGAAGCTTGATCCTTGTTTGACGATCTAGTCATCATTGGACGAAATTGTCCAGATGCTAGAATACTAGATAACTCGGGTTCTGTACTGTTTTGCACAGAAGCCATTGCTTCAGTCTCGTCGAATTTGACATTAATGCTTTCCATCACGTTCCTGGAAGATTTGAGGTAGATCCTGTAAGCTTTTGATGTGAGAGAGTATCTGATGAAGTAGCCCTCAAGACCTTTAGGACTGAATTTGTTCAGGTTGTCCTTATCATTCAGCACAATACACCTGCATCCAAAAACACGGAAGTAGTGTATCACAGGTTTTCTATTATTCATTAACTCATATGGAGTTTTACCAAACCGTCGATGAATGATTGAGCGGTTTTGTGTATAGCATGCCGTTGCAATAGCTTCAGCCCATAGGAATAGTGGTAGACCAGCGTAGGACAGCATCGTTCTTGCGGCTTCAACAAGTGTGCGATTTCGCCTTTCAACAACTCCGTTCTGTTGAGGAGTTCTGGCCGCTGAATACTGATGAGTTATACCTAATGACTTGAAGAAGTCATCAAGAGTCTTGTTCTTGAACTCTGTTCCATTATCTGATCTAACCGTCTGAACTAATTGTTGACGATTCACTTGAAGCTGTTTGATTAACGAGATGATCAAGTCAGGAGTTTCATCTTTTGAGCGTAGGAACTTGACCCATGTGTATCTCGAGTAATCATCGACGACAACTAACACGTAACGTTTGGCACTAATACTTTGAGTCTGCATCGGACCGCAGAGATCCATATGAAGTATTTCTAGAGCTTGTCTTGTGCTGGGCTCGGGTTTCGGTGGATGAGGAGCACGCTTCATCTTCCCCTTCTCACAAGCAATACAGAAATTATCCTTTTCAAATGACAGAACCGGTAGACCTATGACTAAATCACCCAAAATCAACTTTTGAAAGTAGCGAAAATTAAGATGAGATAATCGTCTATGCCATAACCAGCTTTTCTCTAACGTCGCTTTTGACATCAAACATACATCAGTCTTGGGCTTGAGTGTTGATAGATCAATGGTGTACAGATTATATTTCCTAGAACCAACCAGAAGCTCATCTCCTCCGTCGGTAAGAACAGCACAACGGGTCTTCTTGAAATGGACTTCTAGGTCTTTATCACAAATTTGACCTATACTAAAAAGGTTGTGTCCTAAGCCCTCGACATAATTGACTTTTGTAATTCGCACATTATCTTTTACAATATCCCCATAACCCAGAATTGAAGCATACTGATCATTTCCAAACTTCACTTTTCCACAATCCTGTTCTACAAAATTAACTAGCAGCTCTTTTCTTCCAGTCATGTGCTTTGAGCAGCCTGAATCTAAATACCATACATGACTGGGCTGCAAAATGGAAATTAGACGGTTTTAGGTACCCACTGCCAATTGGGTCCTTTTGGGTTAGTAGGCTTGGATTTAACATTTTGCTCTCTATAATCGGATTTAAAATAAACATTTGAGTAAAACCAACGATTATAGTCAGATTTGCAGATAAAATCATCCACGCCACAAGAAGCTCAACAAATTTGATCTCTTGCCAAATTAATCAGTTGTCGCATTGAATAAACCTTGTAAGGAACTACAAGGTTTTGTCTATTGCCAACCTCATAATTAATAACATTCGAAACAAAATTGTCTTTCTTGGAATTTAAAACATTTAAAGTAGAGTGGGATGATTCGATCTGGGCCACATCCTATGCGGACTTCTTTATTCTCCACTCAAGACGCGTATTGTTTCTCAAATTACGATCTGAAAAACCAGACAAATAAGAGTTGTAAGCTTTTGAATATTGAGTCTGAAAAGAGTTAACATGCTTCTTTCTTTTTGTTTTTCTTTTCTTTTTCTGTAATGATGGTTTTGATTTGGATTTAGAATGAACATCATTAACAGAGATTTTCTCAGCTGATTTTGAAGATTCCCCTTCCAAAATAATCTTTCCGGGTTCCTCTTCTTTTATTAGAAAGTCAGAATGATCTGGAAGTTTGGCACATAAATCAAATTGAACAGGTGCTTCACACACAGCTTTATCTTTGTCCTTACCAACATTCTCGCTTTCAAAATCAGTATCAGTGTCATATGATGGGCTATTATTAACATCAGACTTGGGAAAAAGAAAGTCATTATATTCTTTCTGAAAGATTTTATCTTCTTCCGTAGGAAAATATATAGGAGGATCATTATCAAACTGATCTTCCAAATCCCAAGGTTCAAAATCCTCTTGGTCAACGGTTGTCCAGTCTCTCAAAAGAGCATTTCCTATAAAAGCTTTGCATGAGGAGACATCTGAATCTGAGGATTGTTTTTCTTTTGAAACTATTCCTTCAGATATTTCCTCAAGTTTGGTTTTCATTTCCTTTAAGCTTTCTGAAAATACAGTGAGCAAAACTTCCTTTTCAATCTCAAAAGCAAGCTTCTCGTCATTTCTGACTTCTTGAATGTTGCTTTGGATCTTGCTTTCGAGGTCCATGAGTTTTTGTTCAAGAACCATTGGTGGAAAGTATCTTTTACCTTCAAAAACTGGTTTGTCAGTAATATCCTTTTGAGTATTTTCTTTTTCCTCCGGTTCTTTAACAACATGACTCTCAAAGTAATTGTTTGGTAAGGTTTTATTATTATTCAATGCCATTGCATTGTCTGGACCATACCAAAAAGGAAGTTGCATTTTAACTGTCGTTTTCCTTTTTATTTCTTCTTCCGCTTCATAGTCTTCACCATCCATCTTAATTAAGACACTTGATTTGAAATTTTGAATATACGGCAAGTTCAATCCATTCAAATTTATACAAGGTGGGAGATTTTGATAAAGCATTGCTCAGGTATTGTGGATTGTCATACCCGATTCCCCATTTTGAGTTGAAATATCTGAACTTATTTGGTTTATGCATGTGAATTGTTTGTTCAGTTTGACCTGCTTTGTACAATTTATTTTCCAGATCCTTGACATTTTCACATAACTCATCATTTCTGTCTTTGTAAGCATGCAAAAGGCTCTCAAACTCGCTATTCTTAACTTCCGAGCTCAGCAATTTATCCGATAGTTCAGTTATTCTGTCTTCAAAATACGCATGACCAATCTCAAATTCGGCCTTTTTCTTTTTCAAGTTATCAATGAGAATCTCTTGCTCTCGCAATATATCATTTTTATAAGCAATTGATTCTCTTGAATTCTTCAGTTGAGCAGTCAAATCATCTAACTTATCTTGTTGGACTTTTTGTATTTGAATACATTTCACAAGAGGATCGGAAGTTGACATCATGTCCTTGAGAATAGCATTTTCCTCCTCTAGTGACATTGTTACCTGAAATTTTTAAAAACGTCGGATCGTTAACAGATACTTCGTGAGAAGTAGAATTTGTGCGCTTGTACGATCAGAGAAAAACACGATTAAAGTCAGAAAAATTTTCAGAAATAAAATTTGAAAAACAAATTGTAAATTTGTCTCCCAAAAATTAATGCGGAAAATTGGACTTTAAATCGATAAACCTGCAAAACACGAGAAAAATATATCAGTTATGGTTAAATGCAGGCAAAACTGATAAACACGATAAAAAATAAAAAATAATGAAGAATAAGGACTAAAACTGACAAAAATCCTAAAGTTAAGACTCAAAGGACTAAAAATGAAATATTCTAAAAGAAAATAAAACTCAAAGGACTAAAAATGTAAAAATCTAAAACTTACAAAAGACAAGGACTAAAAAAGTAAAAAACTGAAAGTTAAAACTAGAGGGACCAAAAATGACACAACCTAAAACTAGAAGTCCAGGGACTGAACTTGACAGAATCTAAAACTCTAACTATAGGGACTGAAAAGGTCAAACTCTTAAACTAATTAACTGACCTAACGGAGAAGGACTAAATTTGTAAGAAAAACTAACGGGAAAACTAACGGAAAGTTAACTAACTAACCTAACTGACCCCTAACAGAAAAGGACTAAAATTGATATAAAACTAACTAATACTAACGGAAAACTTAACAATCCTAACGAAACTAACGGAAAAAGGACCAAAAATATAACGACGTTAACGGAAAACTAACGGACTTCCGTTAGTTACTATTCATCATCACTCCAAACACGATTTTTCAGATCTGAGAATTTCAAACTCGATTTTCTTGAGGTTTTCACGTCAAAATCGATTTGTTTTTGGTTTCTTTTCGTTTTTAGAGAAGCAACAAACGATTTCCACAACAAAATAACGATTTATGCAACGTTTTTAGCAAGATTTTCCGGCAACCCAACAACTTTCCGGCGAACCACGTTTTTCCGGCGAAGATGTCGCAACTGAAGTTGCGACTTCAGCTGTTGCGATTTCGTTGCGATGTCGCAACAGTTGCGACTTCCCGGTGATTTTTGGGTTGCGACTTCACTTGTTGAGTTGCGACTCCGATGAATTTGCCGGCGAAGAAAACGTTTTTCCGGCGAGAAAACCCAGAATCCGGCGACGATTTTAACTCACAGATTCTTTGCTCAGAATCAAATCTAACAATTTCAATGTGATCGAAAATCAAAAACGAACAGATCTGGAGCGTTTAGATCGATAAAACACACTTAAATAAGACCAAATCGATCAACAGCTTCTTGAACAAAATTGCTGAACATACCGATGAACAACAAGTCGAAACCCAGAAATTTTAAATCACATAAATCATGGTGATATGCAGATTTGATGGATAGATTTCTTTAACAAGATTAAATCAAAGTAAGTATTTAAAATCCATCAACAATATACTTTTGAACCTTTGATGAGAATGAAGAACACCCACTGTCGACACACATTTTTTTATTTTCAAAACTTGATTTGTTGATTAAACTCAATCTAAACACACTGATTTGTGTAAAAACAACAACAAAACCAATCTAAAACCAAGAATCAATCCAAACCCTCAAACTATTTCAAAATTCTTGAGAATTTTCAAGGAAAAACTCAAAAATTCAAAAACTCTTCAATTTCTAAAAAATTGATAAAAAAACAATGGATGATGCACAAATTCAAATCTGTTAAGCTCTGATACCAATTGAGAATGATTCAGGTAACAAGATTAAACCATAAACTTCATTGATTATTGAAGAGAAATGTAAAAGACGGGAATGAAGAACACTTTCTCTCTTGGAGGCTACACACACTATGGTGGCTAGATACACAAATGACCTCTCCTCACAAACCCTAGCAATTGGGTTTATATACCCTTTGACCAAACCTAGATAATTGTTGACTTTGACCTTTGACTAATACAATTAGACAAATACAATTATCCCTAAATATTGGATACATTGTGTACTAACAGTGTATATATATATATATATATAGTCACATACATACTTATTGATCTTTATGGGTTTCAATGGACCGTTATGGGTTTAATGGACCGTATTGGGCTTTAGTGAACCGTATTGGACTGCCAAATGGATCTGGCAGGGGTTTATTGGATCCAAATGGTCGTTAATGAATCCAACAGGGGTTTATTGGATCCAAATGGCCGTTAATTTAAATTTGTTGCTATTTTCATCCCTATGGTTTACAATTCATTTCTATTTTAGTCTTTCATACTTTATAGTAGTGTTTTGGCCTGAGGGATGAAAATAGAAATAAATTGCAAAACTGATTTAAATCCCATAAAAAATATTATAACTCGGCCTTTGCTAGGTGAAGTAGTCGGCATGAGCAGCAGGGAGTCTTTAAATCCCTGTAGTTATGCTTTTGTTGGCGACGCGAATGCATTCAAGTTCAATGGTACAACGGATTTAAACGACACATCGTTGAGGAAAAGGATTGAAGATGATGTTCCAATAGTGCTTGAATGGGCAATTGGTAATCTGAATTGCTCTGAAGCTGAAGCAATAAATGGTTTTTCTTGCCAATCAAATAGTAAGTGTGTTGATTCTACAAGGGAAACTGGTGGGTACCGTTGCATCTGCAATGAAGGCTATGAAGGAAATCCCTATCTATCTCCTGGCTGCGAAGGTACAATTAATCTAAGTTACCAAGCTTTACGTACACTTATTGCAAATTATCATCTTTTCTTTTTCACAATTAGTTCCTCAAATCCTATTTTTGGATAACCATAGATGTCTGGATCGACTACACTACAACAAAACTGATTTTATAAGTCGCCTAAGATAAATAAGCGTCATAATAGAGTGTTTTATACGACCAAGACCAAACAAAAAGGCGTCATATCTAAAAGTGTTAAAAACGATTGTTGGACGCTTTTGGGTGTCGTAAGAAGTTTTTTACAACATTTTTCGAATAAAGCGTCCTATTAACTATTTTATAGGACATCATTTAAAAAAGTGTCCTATAAACACGAGTGTCCTCTAAAAAGATGAGTTTATAAGACACTTCTCAAAAGCGTCCTATAAAATTAGTTAATACAACAGTTTATTTTGAAAATGTCCTAAAAAACTTGTTATGACGCTCAAAAGCGTCCTATAAACTTATTGTAACACTTTTAGAGAGGACATCTTTTTGTTTGTTTCAATAAACTTAGGTCCTATAAATCACTCTATTAGGACGCTTATTTATTGTAGGCATCGTATAAACTCAATTCTGTTGTAGTGCTAATCCCATAGGACCCTTGAAATTCTTACTTAACCTATTGGGAGGAACATCAAGGCCTAATCTTAATTTGTTGGTTTCAAGTACTGGCCCTCATATTAATATGTTTCTATAGATTTAGTTAATCAAGAAACTTCAACAAAATGAAATTAAACCTCATTTAGTAATTAAACATCGTCGCAATAGACTGTGCGGTCCATTATGACGTTTAAGATAGCGGCTTGACCGTTTAAGCCGAACTATCTAGTCTGGTATGAGGTTTAAGATATCGGCTTGACCGTTTAAACCGAACTATTAGGCCATAAATGTTATGTGATATTTTCTTTTATTTTTAGATATCGACGAGTGTAAAGACGTGGAACATTTTCCATGCTATGGAACTTGTGTTAATACTCCCGGGACTTACACATGCAAATGCGAACAAGGGTATTCTGGTGATGCCAAGATTAAGGATGGATGTAGTCGCAAAAGTCGCAAAATTCCGGTTCTCCAACTCGCATTAGGTAATTTCTATTTTTCTTCTAGTCTCGTAAACATTTGCCAATTCTTTCCATTAATTATGTTGCTGGTAAGCGTCTCTTACCTTGGTAAGATCTAACCGGGTAAAATATTGGGTCGTTGTCATATATGCCTCTTACCGCTGTAAGATTATCATTCCTTTCAATGCTCCCTTGTAATGTAAGTAAAAAGTAAGTGACCTGGTAAGTGCTTAACCGATTAGTGTTTGGCAACGAAGTATCTTAACAGGTTATCAAGATGCCTCTTAATTTTCTTTGGCTCCATTGGAAAGGCATTTCAAAACATGTAGTTGGCTTTGCATATCATATTCCAAATCTACTATTTGCACCTCTTTAATTACTAGTAATGACACTACTTTTATTTTAGTTTATTTTGTCTCACTCCAAAAAAATGTTTCCTCTTCTTGTTGGTTTTCAAATCACTTCACTTAAACTAAGGATTTCATGTAATGACAACTTTCCCATAATCTAGGTTTGGGGCTTGGATTTCCTGCCATTTTGATTGGAATATTGGTGTTATACTTCGCGGCCAAGAAAAGGAAGTTAGCTAAGCTAAGAGAAAAATTCTTCGAACAAAATGGAGGTATGCTATTGCAAGATAAACTAAAAAACAAGGGTGGTGTTGGTATCGGTTCCATGAGAATTTTTCGAGTTGAAGAGCTAGAAGCAGCTACTGAAAATTTTGCGGAAGATAGGATTCTTGGCAAAGGAGGCAATGGCATTGTCTACAAGGGAACTCTACCCGATAAGTGTGTCGTAGCAATCAAGAAGTCCCAGAGATTGGATGAAGGACAAAGGGAGCAATTTATAAATGAAATGGTGATTCTCACACAAATTAATCACCAAAACATTGTGCAACTTTTGGGATGTTGTTTGGAAACCGATATCCCATTACTAGTTTATGAATTCGTCCCCAATGACACTCTTAATCGTCATATTCATAATCAAACAAGCGGGTTGGGAAGATTGTCATGGAATAATCGTCTAAGGATAGCACATGAATCAGCTGGTGCACTTGCTTATCTTCACACAGATGCTAGAATGTCCATCATACATAGAGATGTGAAATCAACTAATATCTTGTTGGATGAGAATTACACCGCAAAAACTGCAGATTTTGGAGCCTCAAGGTTAGTCCCCTTGGGTCATGATCAAGTCACTACGTTAGTTCAAGGGACGTTGGGGTACTTGGATCCTGAATATTTCCATACAGGCCAACTAACAGATAAGAGTGATGTGTACAGCTTTGGAGTAGTTCTTGCGGAACTCTTAACAGGCAAAAAGCCCATCGACGTTGAAAGATGCTTAGATGAACGAAATCTTGCAACATATTTTGTGAATGCAATGAAGGAAAATCAATTGCATGACATTCTTGAACATCAAGTAGTAAATGAGGCAACTGATGAGCAACTAAAAGCAACATGTTACCTGGCATGTAGATGCCTTAACATAGCAAGTGAGAGAAGGCCTAGCATGAAAGAAGTGACAATGGAGCTTGAAGCATTGAGGAAGTCAAGTAAACATCCTTGGGATTGTAAAGATATGAAGTACGACGAAATGAGCAGCTTAATGATTGAAGGGGAAGAGGTTGATCTTTATACTGTTCCTTTTATAACTGATAGTGATACTTTTGGAGAATATAGTTCAAGTAGTATTGGAAAGAAGACATAATGTTCTAAGTACGAAATGCACATTGATGATTTAGGAATGCATAGACATTTTTAAAATGACATTAATATCCTTACTTCATGTTTGTGATATCATACAATGTACTTTATATGTAAATGCATGCCATGTATATATGTATGATTAATTGATTATATGTGCAAAGTAGAAGATTCTTATATTTGTTACAAGCAATTCTAATTTTTTTATGTATTCCATTTACTAACGATTCTAATACTTGATTGAGGGTGTATATTAAGGACATCTTTACCACACTATTTTAAGAGTTGCTTCCATGTTCCTTTTGTAGCAACTACCACCCCTTCCTCAAACATCAAAACCTTCTCGCTACTAAACGAAAGACTTTTACCTACGAATTTTTCCCTGTAAAATATGTCCCTAAAGAGTGATTTATCACAAAACCGTCAGAGAAAAGTTGGTGGGTAGATTTTTTGTGGGTAATGCAAATCAGTGACATATTACCCAAGGATTCTCTGGGTGATCCATGGCTATTTTCTTGAAAAACATCGAATTCTACAAAATCATTGGGTTTTTCTAGGTGATCCCTGGGTAATCACAGACAAAAACTTCCATGGGTAAAAATTTTATGGATAAAAGTCATTTATTTTGTAGGGTCTCTGAACCATCATTCTCATTCTACCTTACATTATCACAGTTTCCCCACCTTTTCCTTTCACCTTTCTCCCTCTCTCATTCTTGCAGACGTCCTTTTTCTTAAATCTTCGGGACATGTGGTGCATAAAGGAACACGACCATGTTGTACCTCATATATATAAGTAGATCTCTTGATGTAGATTTATTTTCATGTCTAAGCTTTATTTTCAATTTTTGCACTTAATTAATAGCAAGTATAATGCTTGGATATGAATTAGAACTAGTTGATTTTAATCACGAGTAAAATGCTATGTGGTGTTTATGCCAAATATCGCATCAAAGACGATCTAAGGTTTGGATTGCAGAGCCTTATCAACTATAGACAATCTTATAAAATAAACAAGACAATTCAATAACACACTAGCAAGGAGTTAGCGAAAAGAAAACAAGGAATTACAAAACCCATATGGATTCTTGGTAAATATTTAAAATGTAACATGCATTTCAACAAAAACATGTCACAAAATAAAAACCCCACCAAGAAAAATTGACAAAAATAGAAATCTGTATTCAAAATGTCACATGCATTTAAACAAAAACATGAGGCACAAAATAAAAATCCCACCAAGAAAATTTGACCAAAATATCTGGATTTTAAAAAATTATGTAATGTTCTCTATTTGAAAAGTAGGACTAACGGTATCTTTAAAAAGTGTACAAAAATAGTTTTAAAATATACCCAATATAAACAATAAAAAATGAAGAGTTGACACACCATGAGACTATATGTTATTGCAATGCATCAGTTTTAAGACTTGGTTTTTTTAAGAAAGACTTGAAAAGATTTTGGGCTTGTTTTCCCAAAGAAAAAGAAGGAACACAAATAAAGCTGTGTACATGCTCTCTCTTCTGTAGAAACAAACATCCTTCAAGGGAGAAAAAAAACCCTACAAAACTCTCTCATGCAACAAGGGAGGAACCAAAATTTTGATTCGAATTCGTCAAAATTACACAAGAAATGTTGGGATCTCACCCTTGGCTGCTGCCACCGTTTGTTGTTTCTTCTTCCATTGCCACCGCTTCATCACCTTCACCTTTTTCGCCTTTCTTGCCAGCTGAATAAAAACATGTCACATATGCTTAGCTTTTTGAAATGCTACTTCAGATGGCTTTTCTATAAACTCTATAGGCTTTTTCACCTTTTTTTTTCAAGTATGGCCCCTTACACTGAATTGAGTAAGGTTTAAACATGTCCTTTTAGGCCATTTTACATTGTCATCTAGTTTACCAGCTAGTAGCTGGTTTTCACCGAACATAACTAATTAATCAGCTAACAACTTGCGTTTTCACCTATAGCTGGCTGGCTTATTAATCGAGGCATCCAGCAAGTTGCTGAACATAGCCTAAAGGACTGTTTGCAGTTGCTGAATGGTTTGAAGCAGGATGATTAAGTGGTCAGAATGATTAAGAGGCTCTTATGATATAGTGCAAAATGAAATATGATTGTTTAGTAATTGTTCAGAATGAAATTAGGTCCGCTTAATGATCAAGGGAGGCCCAAGGTACAAAATCATTAAGGGGGCTTTAGAAAAATTATGAGGCAGACTTTTTTGCCAAACAAGATTCAGCTCTTAGCAATTCAGAGGTTGCCTCTTAATGGAACTATTAAGAGGTAAACAAGCAGCCCCTAAATAATCTTTGTAAAGTAATTTGGAATTTAAAATGAAGATAATGTCCAATTTGTACAGTTATTTCCAACAACGACCCTACTTTCAAGTGAGATATACTTCTTGTTTGTTTGATTCAGTGAAGTATTTTTCGGTAATTTGGTATTGCCACCGTCAGAAAGAAATATGTTGGGTTGATTTTTAGACTGCCCAACAAGAAATACGTTAACATTTATTTTGGAACAGAGAAAGTATTGTGTATTTTATTTTATGCCAAATTACCTTTCTTTTTCTTGCCACCACCCTTCTTCTTGCTCTTAACAGCTAGAGCTAACCAAGCTTTGATTTCAGGGTCGTCAACGGTTTTCGTTGGCTGCAACTCCTGCAGAGAATGTGACGTGATGCGATCGGATCCATTTGGCATTAGAAGAACCGTGAATTTGATATGTGCAACAAAATCACCTGCATCACGAATGACCAATGTATTTCACGCAAAATTAAGAGAACATATATGCAACAAATAGGCAAAGGGTCATCAAACAAGTTGAGGTTAACATGAGAAGCATGAGAAGTGAATTTGAAGTGTTGGTCAAATGCCCTCCCATAAACTGCAGCTTAGAAGGGAATTGATACGGTGCATCTCATCCTAATGTGTGTCCATTTCTCATCCAACGGTTGATAACTACTTCTCACGCTTCTAACGTTAACTTCAACTTATATACTGGGTTTGATTTGGTTTTTAATTGTAACATAAAAATCAAGGATCGCATTCATACCAGGCTTTTCATGAAGAACAGGGTATGGCTGCAAAAGCTCATGATTAACACATTCAACCAATCCTAGCCGAGCACGCTTCTCTTCCAAAGCCCTATAACCCCATATACCAATTGGAATCGAAATTTCTAAGACCAAAGTATGCAAAGTAGATAAAGAAAAACCGTTAAAAACCTGGCCGAGAACGGCATGATTGGGTGTTTTTGATTAATCTCGCTAAATATGAAACGAGATGCTTTCATTTTCAAGTGATAATTCTTGTCAACAGCTCTTTTGTAAATCGTGGTCTGTTTCTCATCCAACAATTTCGGCTGCAAAAATCGTTATCAAAGTATAAACCTTCAATATCAAAGCAGCTAAAAAAATAGAAACCCTTTCTAAAATAATTAATTAAATATTAATTAGTTACCTTGCCATCTCCGGTGCTTGCAACGATATCAATTGCATAAACTTCATTCTCCTCAAATTCGGCATCATCAACTCTGGTGTCAGGATTTGCGACACTTAAAACGACTTTGTTTCCATCAATCACAAATTGCTTCAGTTGATGACTAAGAACGCCTTCAACAATTTTGCAGTCATATGCAGCTGCAACTTTTTGAATCGCTTCTGTCACGTCTTGGTTCTGCAATATTAATAGGATCAAAAAGATTAATTTGTGTACCATAAAAGATTTTTAGAAATAGATATAAGACAAAACTTGATATACATTCCACCTCAAAACAAAAAAATTAACAAAAATCAACTTATGACCTTCCAAGTTCGAAAAACGTCTTGGTTCAACAGCTTAGATAAATAAAGCTTTTGCAGCTATTAACTATACAACCAATAGTGTCCACCCACATATCATAAATTTAGTGGAAGCCATTATGTGACATAATCTAAGATTTTCATCTAAGCTTTACATCTAGACAATATGCACTTGTGCATACAAGTAATTTGTAACATGCACACGTGCATAAAAACCAAAAAAACAACTTAATTTACTTGTATGCACAAGTGTATACCGTCCACAGAAGGGCTACCAAGGTGTTCTTCAATTTTTCTTTTTTTTCAGGTTTTCCCCTGAACCACCCTCTCCCTCTCCCTCTATATATATGCTTATCTGAAGGTGAACAATTACTAATTTAAACATCAGAGACAGTCTGACTATTAAAGAGAAATAGCAGAACAAAAAATTGTTTAAAACGAGAAAACGACATGATAATCTATCAGTGTAACTATGACTATTAAAAGCATCATAGGAGAGAACTCCATAGCCCATAAATAAGTACATCATTTAGAGACATCATGCCATTTACTACATCAGGCCTTGTCAATGTCAAAAATAAAAGGCATATCTGCCAGTGAAAATAAAGATATCCAGAAAATAAGCTTGTGGAAGCCGCAATACACTTAAAAGAGGAAAGAACAATGATTCTTTATCAGTGTAACTATGACTATTAAGTGCATCATAGGAGGTACCTCCATAGCTCATAAATGATTACATCATTTAGAGAAATCATGCTGTTCGTGATTCAGAGGTTGCCTCTTAATGGAACTATTAAGAGGTAAAAAACAGCCTCTACCAGAAATTAAAATAAACTGCTGAAAGCCTTTAAAAGATTAAAAAGGTAGAATAAACACGATTGACTATCAGTGTAACTATGACTATAAAAATAGCATCATAGGAGATAACTCCATAGCCTATAAATAACTGCATCATTTAGAAATATCGTGTTATCAGTTCACCATAGAAAAACCGACTCCAACTAGAAAATATAAATAACTTTTTAACATGAAACAACTACCAGTCAGTTGACAGATATCCATGGAAAATTTTTGGAAGCAAAAAAAAATCTTTAAAATGTGGGAAAAACATGATTTTCTATCAGTGTAACTATGACAAATAAAAGCATCACAGGAGAAACTCCATAGCCAATAAACACTACATCATTTAGAGAAACCATGCCCATATCAAGAATGTAAAAAAATTGCAAAAAAAAGTCCATTCAAAAAATAAACAAGAGTAGATATGGTAAACAGAAAGTACATATAAAACCTTGAGAAAAAAACAAAATTTAGCAGCCTAATTAAGAACTTTGAATAATCAATAAAATATGAAAAAATTACTTTACACATATAACAACTACCAGTCAAGAGAAGGAGATGCATAGAATAAATTAAAATGATTTAAAGCCTACTCAACTCAAATTAGGCATTTAAAAAACTTAAAAAGATTTCCAAAATATAAACATCATGAAACAATTTCCTTCTACTTAGTAAATTGAATCCAGCAGAATAAGAAGACCCAATAGAATATTCATCTAAGTAGTGGTGAAAAGATTTCAGCTTTATATAAAAAGGAAGAGATGAAAGAAACATAGCAAATAAATTACCTTCTTTCCAGGTCTCACAAGCCTTAAGGCAACCTCAGCAGCAGTATTTGCAGCAGCAATAACATCAGCTGCTCTTCCTGTCACTGGCCCTTCCTGAAGAACGTGAGTGTGCCCCACCACAGCTATGAAACCATCTATATGACACCCCATATCACTGAATGGTTTGGTGCAGAATGATTAAGTGGTCAGAAAGATTAAGCGGCTCTTATGATTTAGTGCAAAATAAAATATAGTTGTTTGTAATTGTTCAGAATGAAATTAGGGCGCTGAATGGTTACGGAAGACCCAAGATACAAAACCATTCAGAGGGTTTTAGAACTATTAAGAGGCAGACTTTTTTGCGAGACGAGATTTACCTCTATGCGATTCAAAGGTTGCCTCTTAATGGAACAATTAAGAGATAAACAAACAGCCCCTTAATCACATTCATAAAAATATTAATATGCTAGAGTCAAGCCTTTAAAGCTAAATAAACCATGTCAACGCTTACATTTTCAAAATGTCACCTTCTTTCAATACTGTGTCATCGCTGGCAAGAGGAGAGAAATGGCAGACTGTGTTGTTCACAGATAAACATGTTGGAAATGCAACGCCCCTTTCAATCTTCTTTTTTACATTCTTGTACATGTTCCCAGTTTGCCTATAATAATAGCACACTCGTGTAATAAGGGTGTGTTTAGTACACTGAACATAATAGGACAGAACAAGGATCATTGTTCCACGTTTGGCAAGAAGTGGAACACATAAGTGGAACAGGCTTGTTCCACCCCACCCCATGGAACAAGCCGAAACAAACTTATGTTATACTAATATAACCTCAAAATAAAATTTTAATTCTCTTCTAAAACATCAATTACACCTTTTTATATTTTACTCATTATTTATTGTATTTTATAGTCTTTTAAACTTTCACTTTACTATCCTCTAAATATTATTTTTATATAGTTTCTATATTTTGATTAATTTATGTAAATTATTAAATATTAATAGCAAAAAAATAAAGAAAAGGTTAAAAATAAAAACCAGGAACTACATTAACTTTTTTACTTTCGTATCACTTTTTTAGTCTTGACAAAAAACTTTCTAAATAAAATATTTTGTTATAAAAAATATTTGGTTCATTATAATTTAATAAATTACATAATTAATCAAATATATACACAACTTATTAGGGGAAAATTGGTCTGTCTAGTTTTACCAAGAGTTGTACAACCATTATGTCCTGTTCTATTGTGTCCCTTTTGTTCTATCTTGTAACAAAAACCAAACGCACCCTAATTGAACAAGATAAAAGCTTACTCTTTGATATATGAGTCTCCTTTCTCACAAATGTCAACAATCTTGGTGTTGGGCTTGCATTCTGACAATACCAACTGCAAGGCCTCTGCACAAATGATCAAGTTGTACCCTTACCAACATGACAACTAACAGTACAGGAAACCTCAATTCCGCAATAAAAGAATATGTTTGTGTGTGCTCGAATCAAACTTAACTAATCCAATACAAAAGTTCACATTTGGATAGAAGCTACTAGCAACAACTAGCTCAAGCATAATCCTGCTAGAGATTGCTCTGCCCAAATTTTATACTATATTGAATGCATCCATATCATCGAATAGAATAAATCAACACAAATGCGATAATCAACAAATTATACAACAACGAATAGATGAAAGCTATTTACTGTTAACAATCTCAGCGGCCGATTTGTATTTCGTTACAACTTCAGAAGATGAAAGATCCAACTCCTTCTCTTCCCCTCTCTCATCGTCCGACATATCTCTTCAAAACAACAATTAAAATCACAAAAACGAACAATAGGTCAACAAATTATACACAGATGAATAAACGAGTTGAATTAAGTAATCAATTGGTGAAAAAAACGAATTGCAATAGGGCTTACCAGAAGTTAATAGAGATCAGGGTTTAAGGCAGGAGAAAACAGATTTTGAAAGAGAAGTGGAAAACAGAGATTGTGGGTCGGTGGTTGAGTTTGGGGCTAGGGTTTGAAAGATGGCCGTGGTTTTGCTTTTATACCGAGTGTTGTATGATGCGTTTGCACTGTTTTTAGGGTTTTTGCGTGGTTCACGTTTTCATGTTCATTCCGTTTGGTTATCAATTTGAGTGAATTATACATTTGGTCCTTGTGGTTTACACGTTTTAATAATGAGTTTTTGTTAACGCGTTGCATCTATGCCTCCTAACTCCGTTATATATTATGTTAGCCCGGTTAACTCAGTGGTAGTTTGGTATTTTTACTTGTATCTTTATTTTTCATAAAAGTTCATAAATATAGTATATTGTAACTTAGATGAAGGATCGTGTGAGAATAGGAGTTAAGGTGAGAAGTGGAAAAAGGATCTCGATCTTGATGATTTCTAATCTCATATGAATTGTTTTCACGGGAATTTATTTGATGCATCTCGGTGTATCTCGTTAGTGTTGATCTTCAATTATTTTTTTATTTTTTTGAAAAGCAACCAAAGATTATATACCATTACCAAAAACAAAACCATCACCACAATGTCACAAATACAGTACGCAACCATACCCAATGAGGTCAGGTCCTTAGAACGTCGGCAGACCAAAACAAAAAATACACAACCAGAAATATACACGTCGATGAAGCCGAACATCAGCAAGAAACAATATGTTGCCACTATTTCAGCACGGTACGATTAGTTCCTTTCTATATCGTGCACTCGGTCGTATCCTCCTACACCGAACAGGGTCATTACGCTACTTGTTCATCATCCTCGTCTTTGTAGCTTCAGTTTCCACAAACACTTGCTTCTGCCCGCAGTTACAACGTCTTGTTTGGATCTGTCAACCATATGTTCCACTCGATCTTCTGGCCACCAAGTCTGCTTGCAATCCATTCAAAACTCTTCTGTTGGAATTCAAAAAATCGACCTTACAGTCTTCTTTTGTCACCTTTGAACACAATTTGATTGTGGTATGTCCAAATCAAATACATGAAGCACCATATCATTTTCATCCAAAGTCGCGATTGTATGTTCGGTCTAGACACATCGAAATTAAGGTCCCCTATTTGTTGAAGTGGGCCAATGTTGTCTTCCTTATTATTACACCATCAGAGCACCATTTGCCATACCTTATACACATCTTGACATCGAAACAAACGCGTGATCTACCGACTCCGGTACCTCCCCACATTTCGGACATAGAGTAGAGTTCAAGTCTATCCTTATATTTTCAAGTACCAACTTACAAGGGAGCCTACCTTGACTAGCATTCCAATGAAATATGCATACCTTTTGGGGGACCCAGCCTAATTGGCGCGGATGGGAGGCCGCAATGGGGACTTTTCTCCGACGATCCACACCATTTCATACATTTTGATTTCAAATTTACATTTCCAACCCCTATAGTTATTTACTTACTTTACTTTATACCTTTTACTTTTCTAATTTTCATTTTAAATTTCCATCATATTAACACATATAATCGTATATTAACTAAAATACGTTAAAAATACGTTTTAATTTTAACATGTTAGACTATTGTAATCGTCCTTTCAATACCTTCGAAATGAGCCCAATATTGAATATTTTTTGATTTATTTATTTTATTATATATCATATATACTACATAAAAATATTTTTAATATTTACAATTCATATTCTTATACTTAATTATTTAATTTATGGTACATCTCTTACTTTTTCAATTTTCGTTTTACACTCTTATCACATTAACATAATAATCTTATATTAACTAAATGAAAAATAAAAAACCAAAAGGTATAAAACAAATTAACTAAATAAGTATAATATAATTAAATCAAAAAATATTCAATATTGGACTAATTTCGAAGGTATCGACGAGACGATTATAATGGTGTAACTTGTTAAAATTAAAAAGTATTTTTTTAACGCATTTTAGTTAATATACGATTATATGTGTTAATATAATAAAAGTGTAAAATTAAAAATAGAAAACTAAAAGGTATAATTTTAAATTAACTAAATAAGTATAAGGGTGTTAAATGTAACATTCAAATCAAAAAATTATAAATCGAGGATTTGAAAGTTATATTTAACACCCTTATATTTATTTAGTTAATTTACTTTATACATTTTAGTTTTATATTTTTCATTTTACACTTTTATTATATTAACACATATAATCGTATATTAACTAAAATACGTTTTAATTTTAACAAATTACACAATTGTAATCGTCTCATCGATACCTTCGAAATGAACCAAATATTGAATATTTTTGGATTTAATTATTTTATTATATATCATATATACTACATAAAACAATTTTAAATATTTAAAATTCATACATTTATAGTTAATTATTTAATTTATGATACATCTCTTACTTTTTCAATTTTCGTTTTACACTCTTATCACATTAACATAATAATCTTATATTAACTAAATGAAAAATAAAAACCAAATGGTATAAAGTAAATTAACTAAATAAGTATAATATAATTAAATCAAAAAATATTCAATATTGAGCTCATTTCGAAAGTATCGACGAGACGATTATAATGGTGTAATTTGTTAAGTTAAAAAGTATTTTGTTAACGTATTTTAGTTAATATACGATTATATGTGTTAATATAATAAAAATGTAAATTGGAAAATAGAAAGTAAAATGTATAAAGTAAGTAAGTAAATAATTATAGGGGTTGGAAATGTAAATTTGAAATCAAAATGTATGAAATGGTGTGGATCGCGGGAGAAAGGTCCCCATCGCTGCCTCCCATCCGTGCCAATTAGGCTGGGTCCGCGATCGCGGGCCCAATCGCGGAAAAATTGGGTATTTTTGCAAAACCAAAGAGATTTTGGGTATTTTTGCAAACGATTTTTGAACTATGGGTATTTTAATTAATTTTCCTAAAATTTAAGGGGCTAAAAATTTTTAATTAAAAAAGAAAATAAAAAGTCAAATATGGTAGGCGTGAGATTGAAATTATCTTTCTTTTTTACCCTAATCACCTTAATTAATAATTTCAATTAAAAACTCTATTTAATACGAGTCATTGGATCAATAGAGATGAAATGGCCAAGATCCGTCCTCATGTGCACAATTAAAAATAAGTTTTCATTTGAACTTTCCTCTATACATATATATATATATATAGAGAGCGAGAGAGAGAGAGAGAGGGCTTCAAATGTAAACATTTTTTATGTAAACCTTATAAACCCATCTAGGCCATCCGATTTTTTGATCAACGGTTGAGAGATTTTTGAATTTAAAAAATAGGGAAAGGGTATTTTGGGAATAGTTTTTAGGTATTTAATTTTGGAATCTATTAATTGATTTGAATTAATCTAAGTATGGTTGTTTTCTCCACATTTATCTCAATCTCTCTCTCTCTTTCTCTCTCTCTCTCACAAAATTCCGGCCACTATTTATCCGCTCCATCTTCACCCGAAACTTTCTGGGTCCCGTCGCCGGCGGCTGATGTTGCCAAGGTGACCACTTTTTCATCTTTACAACCATTTGAATTCGGGATTTTTTTCAAAGTCTGGAAATTATGTTGAAAACTGGGAAGAAATAGGGGTGGTTTATAGAGGGTTTGATGACGGCGTTGGAGGGATACAAACACGGAAATTCACCGAGTTTTTTGGACTTTGGACGACCATGATCTCAATCTCTCTCTCTCTCTCTCCCTCTCTCTCTTTCACAAAATTCCGGCCACCGTGATTCCAAACCACCGGTGAAGATTCCTTGCGAGTGACAATAATCCAACACCTTTAGAAGCTCATATATTTGGGGGAGGTCGCCAGAGTGGGAGCAAGTCGTCGGATTGGAGATCGCCGGAGTAGGAGGAGGTCGCCGGAGTAGTAGGAGGCCTAAACGATTTGGACATTTTTGGTTTCATATTGATTTCATATCTATTATGGGTTTCATATCGATTCTGGGTTTCATTATGATTCATGATTATGGGTTTCATATCGATTATGGGTTTCATATCGATTATGCTTTTCATTATGATTCATGATTATGGGTTTCATATCGATTTTCATCTACTAAAAAATTGTTTTTTTCTCCTATGAAACGTCTCCTATGAAACGTGAAAAAATTATGAAACTATCCGGTTTCATATTGTTTTTTCTCCTATGAAATGTGAAATATTCGAAAAAACGATTTATGAAACTTAAAAAACTCGAACTTATGAAAAAATTGTTTATGAAAAAACTGTTATGAAACCCGAAAAAATTATGAAACTCGCCGGAATTTTGGGGGAGGTCGCCGGAGTGGGAGCAAGTCGCCGAATTGGAGATCGCCGGAGTAGGAGGAGGTCGCCGGAGAGAGAGAGAGAGAGAGAGAGAGAGATGAAGATAATTGAGAAAATTAAGGAAATTTGTTAGTTGCTAAAATTATGGATATTCCTAAAATTACGAATTTGGAGAAAAAGACCCAAATACCCTTGGTTTCATTGTTTACATAAAAAATGTTTACATTTGAAGGGGCCTATATATATATATATATATGACGATAATCAAATGAGAATCACAAATATGTTACAAACCTGTGAGAACCAGTATAAAAATATTTGTTTACATTATTTTTTTCATCAAAATCTATGATTTAAGATATTGTTACACATATGTTCGTGTTCACCTTGTGAAAAGATTACATGTGAAAAACGAATTTTGTTTCATCTAGTGAAATGAAAAATACCCGTACAAAATATTCACATGGTGAAACAAATTCATGTGAAACTATCATATTATGAAACAAATATACGTGAAGCAAAATATAATAAATCATAGCATTTGAATGAAAAATTATCATATAGAAAAATATTTTTTATATCGTTCTCACGGTTTATAACATATGTGTGGTTCTCATTTAATTTAATCTCTGTATATATAAAAATAAGGCTTATGCCTCCTTATTATTCCATAACTTTTTGCCTTCCTTTTTTAAGCCCAATATAGGTGAAGAGTTACCTAGAGGTGGCAAAAACTGACACGACACGCTAACCCGACACAAAATAAACGGGTTTGGGTAATACATTTCAACCCGTTTAAGTAAACGGGTTGACACGACACGACACGAAAATTAAACGGGTAAGGTTAGGGTTACAAAATTCAACTCGAAATTGACCCGTTTAACCCGTTTAAATTAGGTCATTCTTTGAACAATTAAATATGGGCTTTGACTATTATCTATTTATGTATGGACAATTAAATATGGGTTTTGACAATTAAATATGGGCTTAGACAAGCAAATTTTTAGTTTTAAAGTTTCTGCCATGTTATTAGAAAATTCATAGAAAATCAATCGTTGGTCCAAATGAGGTGTACGATATACCGTTAGAAAGATTAGAATGTACTTAAGAACTGTTATGAAGAGTTAAAGTCCTAATTATGAGTTTAAATGTGTCAAAACACTGAGTTTTCACATTGTACACAAGAACCTGCGCACTGTTTTTGTAAAGGTTGTAGCGGTCTGCTTATAGCTCCGAATTGCATAAATCTAGTTTATGTGGAATCCCAAGATATCAATGAACAACTTTCATTTAAATGATAGTGTCCAATTTGGCTTCTAAATGGAAGAAATATATCGTAACTTATGGCATATAGGAGCTGTCAATTTCTGTATGTTTCACAAGGAAGTGGGATTTCCTCCCATCCCACATTGGTGGGAAACAAAAACCTTATGCTCTATGCCCACTATAAATATGATCTCACCCCTTGTATTTCCATTTGCATCACCCCCCTTGACCCTAGCTTGGTGGTTTGAGTCTGTTGGCTTGGACCCTCTAAGTTGGTGCACCCTATTATGGCACCTTATTAAAAGTTTTATATTTATAAATGTTAAACGGGTTAAACGGGTTAAATGGGTTAAACGGGTTTAATAGGTTAGTGGGTTAAACGGGTTAGCGGGTCGTGTCGGGTTAGACGGGTTAAATCAGGTCGTGTTCAGGTTGAATTTTCTGACCCGTTTATTAAACGTGTCGTGTTCGGGTTAGGCACTCTCAACTCGTTTAACCCGTGAACCCGACACGACACGACCCGTTTGCCAGGTCTAGAGTTACCGGAGAACCTCATTGAAACGGGAGACCCTTTAGTTCGTTTTAAGTACTTTTTTACATTCATTTAATGTTTTTAACGAACAAACATAAATGAACATGAACAAACGACTTTTTAAACGATTGAACACGAACAACAAAATATTATTTGTGTTCGTTCGTTTGAGTTAAGTGAACAAAATGAACAAGCACGTGTTCGTGTGCATTCGGTTTGTTTATAGCCCTGTTGTTATGCATTAAACTAGTTCGAGCTTGATTCGAGATCGAGCTTGAAACGAGTTCGAGTTCGAGCTTGGGTATTGGTTATCGAGTTCGAGTCGAGTTTGAATTTTCATGACTCGCGAGTTTTCGAGTCGAGTTCGAGCTTGAGAATTGGGTTTCGAGTTCGAGTCGAGTATAGTGATACTCGAGCTCGACTCACATCATTTACACCTCTACTTGTATCACAGTGTTCATAAGTGTATCGTAGTGGTAACACTACAATACATGACATCTTTTTTTGGTGCAAAAATTCGTCGAAAAGAAGTGATTACCAATGATTTTCCGGCGAATTTTCACGATCGGTAAAAGTCTTACCGGAAATGTGCTTTTCTGGCGGAACATTTGGCCAGTTTAACCTTTCCAACTGATTTTCGACAACCTTTAATCCTTTAAAATTATATACTTTGTTGACGTAGTTAGAAAAAACTAAATTTGATTTGTTTTAAATAATATAAATTACCAACTGAAAACGCCCCGGAAAATTGTCGGTAATATAATCCGTTGGAACTTTTATTTATATTTATTTACTTTATAGAAAAATTTCCGACTGATCAATCCGCAACAAATCCGCCGAAATTATCTCAGTTCAAAAATACATTTTTTAGGGTTTTAAACCAGTAAAATTCAGTAGATTTCTTCATGGGAAGTTTAAACTTTTAAACAATTTTATCATTTTACAATTATGATGAAAACTAGTTGAGCACACCATGCTGTCTAACAGTTTTAATTGTCGGCAGGTGCATCGGATCCTTAATAGGGAATGGTATCAACGACATTGTGAAGAGCTGAGTATTTATTACATGCACGAGAAGGATATAACTATAGGGGGACGTCTTTCGTAATTTGGAATAATGATTGTCTTTGCGTTTTTACAACACCCGATCTTTTTAAAGGTTTATGAGAGAACAATAATATTTTATTACGTGTATAAATTATTTTGAGAACAAATTACGGATTTGGTTCGTGTGGTTTTAATTTTTCATGGATTTGGTCCCTATAGTTTTTTATTCCGAAATAGGCCCTAGAGTTCGTATTTTCGTTTTGGTCCTAGTCACTAACGGATGTTAACTCCCACCAGTTAAGTGAGGGGCATTTTTGTAACGACCCGGTATTCCAAACATACATCAAATAACATATATTGCATAACGTCGTTCATTCCAAAAGATATATCAAAATACACATTCGGTCCTTTAGTCTTTACACCCATAATACATAATTCATTACAAACTTTTTGCTAATTAAATTACATTATAACTAATAACAAAGTTATAACTGTAAAACATGTCATGATCTTCAAAAACATACGTCTTCCAAAAACTATTCACCGATTACCCTTCTTACTTGCCATTACTTGATCCACGACATGGAATACTGATAACGCCACTTTTTGGCGTTATTTTCGGTCCTGAAACCAATGAGATTAGCTTGTGTTCTAGCAAAAAGGCGTGGATTTTACGGTTTATCTAAAAGACGGCAATCTTCGAGAAAAGAAGCTAAAAAGAGCCTAAAACGAGTCCAAAACGAAGCCAACGGAAGCCCGAGATCCAAGCCCAAGACCAGCGCCCGAACCAGGACCCAAAACCGCGGCACACACTGCTCCACGCCGCCGCGCAGTTTGGCGCGCGGTTTACAAACCGCGGCACACACGGTTTTGCGAATTTCAGCTATTTTATTCCGGATTTTAGGTCATTCTGGTTACAACTCGACACACGACGAACGACAAACGACCGGGGGCGATTTCTGGAGACTTTTCACACCTTTTGGAGCCACGAGAGAGGATCAAACGAGGAGGAATTCACGACGCGACGCGGATTAGAGCCGGGAAAAGGGAGTTTATCACTACATCTTTCACGTTCACATTAATCATGTTTACATACAGTTTTTCATCCCCCTTTCTTGCGTTTTTGTCCCCCAACATCATGAACTAATCTTTAGATGTTGGGGGTTGGAATGAATTCGATTTAAGTGTACAAACATGTGATTAGTGACTTTTATCAGTTTTTCCTATTTTAATGAAGCATGTGATTCCGTTTTTAATGCTTTTGTGAATTTGGCCAATTTACATTTGATTTGTTATGAACAATTAAGTTCGAGAGAATTAATTGTTAATCTAGAACTAAGAAATTGCACGCCTAAGGTGAGAAAGGAGATAGAGATATTCCGAGTAAGCCTTAGTCCCATTAAAAATCTTGAGCTTAATGTGTTTTGAGTTCCATAGGTGAGATCGAGAGATAAAACTTGTGCTTTTCAAAATAAAACTCGTTGTTGCTTGAAAGAGAACAACGGTGGTTTTTACAAGATTGGGTATTCATTATACGGAATAACTGGTAATTGTTGCGAGTTAAGTGTTTGTATACGAAGGTCTTAGGATTTCCAACCCTCAACTGTTTCCTCTATCAAAGTTTCTTAAGCTGTCTACTGTCTTGTGTTGATTTGTTTTATTTGCATTTGATTTGTTAATACCAACCACTCCAATTTCGATAGTTCAGTTAATAGAGTTTATAGTAATTGTGATACTTAGTTCCTAGTTCCTGTGGATTCGATACTCGTACTTCCGTACGTATTACTTGATTTCGACACCATACACTTGCGATTAGATTTAGGGGGGTGATACCCGCCTATCAAGTTTTTGGCGCCGTTGCCGGGGAACTAGTTGCAACTGATAGCACTACCAGCTATAAGCGCTATTAGACTGAACATATTTTTTTATTGCTTTATTCCATCACTTTCAACTTTTAGATTGCTAATTTTGTTTGTTTTTCGTTTCAGGTATTACTTGGTGTATGCCAAGGAAAACCCGGGGGGAGAAACTCGAACCGATCGATCCGGAGATTGAAAGAACCGCCTGCCGAATACGCCAAGAGATCAAAGCCAATAGACATCTAAAGATGGGTGACGAAATGCCCGTCAATAGACCGCCTGGTAACAACCCACCTCCGCCTCCTCCGGCGAGAGTTCCAATGCGGTCATTTGCCAATCCAAACGTGGCAACCGCACGGATAGGCATCCAACCGCCCGCCACTGCAGCAAACTACTTCGAGATTAAACCGAGCACCATCGTAATGGTGCAACAAAATCAATATGGAGGAGCACCGACCGAAGATCCTCATGCACATCTCCGTGCATTCGAGAGGATTTGCAGCACTTTCAAAATTAATGGCATGAACGAGGATGCCGTCAAGTTAAGACTGTTCAGCTTCTCACTCAAGGATATAGCTGAAATCTGGATAGAGAGTTTACCACCGGACTCAATCACCACCTGGGCACAATTGAAAGCTGCGTTTCTTCAGAAGTTTTTCCCACCAGGAAGAACCGCGCAGTTAATGGCTGACATTACTCATTTCGCGCAATGGGAACAAGAGACCTTATACGAGGCATGGGAGCGATACAAGGACATGTTGAAGAAGTGTCCTCACCACGGGTTACACGGCTGGGTAATTATCCAGACTTTCTTTGGAGGTCTTCACCCGCAGTTCAAAAATGATATCACTGCTGCAGCGGGTGGAGCTCTAATGGAGAAGACATATGAAGAAGCCGTCGCGTTGATTGAGAACTTAGCCGAGCATAGCTACGCCACTCCACAATCCTCTATCAGACGGGCAGCTAGTGTTCAAGAAAATGATGAGTTGAAGGAACTAAAAGCTTAACTAGCTTTCATCACGAATCACTTGAAAGGAGGTAGTCCACAAGAGCCCGAGCAAGTTCAGTCCCTACAGAACCCCAATCACCAGTCGAGAAACGACCCTTTCTCAAATACCTACAACGAGGGGTGGAAGAAGCACCCGAACTTTTCTTGGAGTCAACCTCAAGGGCAACCACAAGGTAATTCTTCTAACTTTGCTAATTATCCTTATGCTAACAATGTTTATCGTCCTCCGGGTTTTAACCAAAGGAATTTCAATGAGGGGCCATCTATGGAGAAGAAACCGGGGTTAGAAGACATGATGATGAAGTTCATGGCAAGGATGGACAGCACGGTTGGAGAGTTAGCGAGCACGGTGAGCACAGTCAAGGCAGCTACTGATCAGAACACCGCATCGATCAAGATCCTAGAAAGGCAAGTGGGGCAAATTTCGGAAGCCTTACAACACCGAGCCCCCGGTACATTTCTGAGTCAGACTGAAACGAAGAACCGGGAGGAGTGTAATGCCATTTATCTGAGAAGTGGCAAGGAGCTGAATAGAGAGCCTACACGCGAACCGTCATCAAGGGAGACCGATCCTAAAGAGAAAGAGGTTGAGACCATAGAGGTGAATGAGTTCGAGGCTGATGAGGAGGTTGTGATTGAAGAGAGCAAGAAGAGTGAAGCGACGAAACCAACGCAATCACCGGTCAAGCCGGTGATACCGAGAGTGCCCTATCCGAGGAGACTTAAATCGCATAAGGATGATGTTAATTATTCTAAGTTTCTTGATATATTTAAAAAGCTGCATATTAACATTCCTTTCGCAGACGCTTTGGCACAAATGCCCTCATATGCGAGATTTATGAAAGACATCTTATCCAAGAAGAGGAAGATTGAGGATCAGGCCACAATTGCACTTACTGAGGAGTGCAACGCTATAATTCAGAACAAGCTTCCCCCGAAGCTTAAGGATCCAGGGAGTTTTTCGATCCCTATCCAGATTGGGAGTTTTAATTTTGATAAGGTATTATGCGATTTAGGAGCTAGTATTAACCTAATGCCTTTATCTGCTTTCAGGAAACATGGCCTCGGGGAAGTGAAGCCGACAAACATGACCCTTCAGCTCGCGGACAGGTCGATAGTGTATCCATATGGATTTGTCGAAAACGTATTGATCAAAGTCGGCAAGTTTTATTTCCCGGTGAACCTCGTGGTGCTGGATATCGATGAAGACATAGAGGTCCCGCTGATTTTGGGAAGATCTTTTCTAGCCACGAGTAGAGCGTTGATCGATGTGGAGGAAGGAGAGATAACCTTCAGGGTTGGCGGCGAAAAGGTTATTTTCAAGATGTTCGAGCATGGAAAGCGTAGAGACGGAGTTGGTAAAGGAAAAACGGAGGAGGAAGAATCCGCGAAGAATCGCAAGTGTGGGCGAGCCGAGTCCGCGGATACCGAACCAAGCTGAAACTACATAGTCGTGCCACGACTTTAACTACGGCGTTGGGTGGGAGCCAACCCACCGAGGTTTGATTTTTAGTTCAAGTTTAGTTTTGCGTGTTTTATTTACAAAAAAAACAAAAAATAGAAAAACGAACAGAGACATACGCGGTTTGGCCCGCGGTTTACATACCACGCCACAAGCCGCGGGACACTCTGAAGGTTTGTGAAACAGTGGGTTCCGCGGTCTATCACGCGGCTTCCAAACCGCGTGGGAAACCGCGCGGCTCCCCTGTTTCCACTTTCGCTCTGTGTTTTTTTTCCTGCTTTGTGTGTTTCGTTTCCTTGCTTTCTGTTACATTTTGCTTTGTTTCTTTTGTTTTTGCATTCCCCTTCTCCGTCTTCTCCGGTTCTCGCAAATGATCGATCCAACTTTTCAAGGGAATCGTGTTCATCTGGGCAAACAGGTATGTTCTCAACTTTGTATGTAACGAGTGGTGTATGATGTTCGTCTCATTATTAGTCAACGAGATGCAACAAACCTAAGTTTCACTTAGGTTTGGGGTGCCTCACTTTTTAAACAATCTACACACTCAAATTTTTTTATCCTGTGCAAACCTCGGTTTCACCGAGGTTTGGGGTTGGCTTTTGTTTTGACAAACCTAGGCCACGGCCTAGGTTTGGGGTGGCCATAGTTTAATGAGACTAGCTCTTTGAGGTTTGTGCCTTAATGCTATGTCTTTCCTGTCTAATACCTATAATAACTGCACAACGATGTTTGTCTTAGTATCGCCTACGCCGACACTTGCACATTGGGGACAATGTGTGGGTAAGGTTTGGGGTTGCCCAATCGGGCCCACGTTATGCACGTAGATTTCCTGCACTTCTGAGTACCTAGATCACTTTAGCTAAAAAAATTTGTTTTAAATGATTGAGACCGACTATTGTGGGGAGAATCTCGTGATAGTAACGTGACCATTAGGGAAGGACTGGGAAAGGACATGACTAGGGACATTAGTGGAGACCACCCATTAGTGAGATTTGAGCCTAAAAGACGTTGTTCATTTCGAGGGAGTCATACACTTGATTCATATACACTTTTTCGAGTTCCTTGTCGTGAATATAGAATGATCTCGCTATATTATTGCATTGAGTAACAAAGACGACCATCGGGATATTGGGTAAGGGTGTAGTAGACCCTATCGTGTGGACCGTAAGATGTGATTCCAGGCATTGTGTGCTTGTTTAACCCTGTTTTTAGCTATCGTACCCTTTTCATCCAATTGTGTGTAACCATAGCCCCCTTTGTAGCCATACACTAACCTTTTTCATTTCTAATCCCACCTTTAAACCCGAGCCAAAAACCTTAGCCAACCTTATCCGAAAGTGTGTCAATTTGAGCGGTAATGAACAACGAGAAGATAGAGCAGAAAAGAAGGAATACAGGCCATTTAGGAAAATAAATAGAAAAGAGGGCCAATGCAGCCCCAATGCAAATAAAGAGGACCAATGAAGTCCCAAAATAATAATAATAATAATAATTACAGTTAGTTAAATAGTATTTATAGCATAAAATAAGAGAGTCAAAGCGACTCCAGTAATGACAAAGAGGGCCAAATGATAGAGCATAAAGCTATAAAATTCAGAACTACTAATGTTTGACACACCAAGGATCTTTGAACCGTTTTACCCTTCACTTCTTAGCCATAACCTTAGCCCCGTTACAACCCGTGTAAAGACCTGGATGATCTTCTGGAAAACGTGATTACGGTATGCTACCACCTTTACTGATATTCCATGTCTTGCTACTTGATTCCTTTCTGAGATCAATTTTTGGACATTTGTGCGTCTTTCATTAGAGTTGTCATGTAATATTTGAGTATTCTTGTACATAACTTCCTATACATGACAACATGTGCGAGAACCTAGGTTCGAGAGAAATGAGAGAATTCCGTGAGGTAGGGTCGAGGCGAAATGTTTTCCCTAGTATGTCTGGACCTGGAACAACCTTAGTGTAATCGGAGCAGTCACGAGTTCAACTTACAATGGAAGGTCGTAGATCAACAGAATAAGGATGAGGCGAGAGTGAGATAGGCATTCACAGGTATGGGAAATCACCAGTGCATCACGTGGTACCAATTGGGAGTTGTGCAGTTATTATTTCACTGACATGTGCTTTTACTCTATTTTATCGCTAATTTGCTTGGGGACAAGCAACACTCGGTTTGGGGTTGTTGATAACGCCACTTTTTGGCGTTATTTTCGGTCCTGAAACCAATGAGATTAGCTTGTGTTCTAGCAAAAAGGCGTGGATTTTACGGTTTATCTAGTGATTTATGCAGGTTATGTAAAAGACGGCAACCTTCGAGAAAAGAAGCTAAAAAGAGCCTAAAACGAGTCCAAAACGAAGCCAACAGAAGCCCGAGATCCAAGCCCAAGACCAGCGCCCGAACCAGGACCCAAAACCGCGAACCAAAACCGCGGCACACACTAATCAACGCCGCGCGGTTTGGTGGCGCGCGGTTTGCAAACCGCGGCCCAAACCGCGGCACACACTGTTCCACACCGCGTGGTTTGGTGGTGCGCGGTTTGCAAACCGCGGCACACACTGCTCCACGCCGCCGCGCAGTTTGGCGCGCGGCACAAACCGCGACACACACGGTTTTGCGAATTTTAGCTATTTTATTCCGGATTTTAGGTCATTCTAGTTACAACTCGACACACGACGAACGACAAACGACCGGGGGCGATTTCTGGAGACTTTTCACACCTTTTGGAGCCACGAGAGAGGATCAAACGAGGAGGATGTCACGACGCGACGCGGATTAGAGCCGGGAAAAAGGAGTTTATCACTACATCTTTCACGTTCACATTAATCATGTTTACATACAGTTTTTCATCCCATTTTCTTGTGTTTTTGTCCCCCAACATCATGAACTAATCTTTAGATGTTGGGGGTTGGAATGAATTCGATTTAAGTGTACAAACATGTGATTAGTGACTTTTATCAGTTTTTCCTATTTTAATGAAGCATGTGATTCCGTTTTTAATGCTTTTGTGAATTTGGTCAATTTATATTTGATTTGTTATGAACAATTAAGTTCGAGAGAATTAATTGTTAATCTAGAACTAAGAAATTGCACGCCTAAGGTGAGAAAGGAGATAGAGATATTCCGAGTAAGCCTTAGTCCCATTAAAAATCTTGAGCTTAATGTGTTTTGAGTTCCATGGGTGAGATCGAGAGATAAAACTTGTGCTTTTCAAAATAAAACCCGTTGTTGCTTGAAAGAGAACAACGGTGATTTTTACAAGATTGGGTATTCATTATACGGAATAACTGGTAATTGTTGCGAGTTAAGTGTTTGTATACGAAGGTCTTAGGATTTCCAACCCTCAACTGTTTCCTCTATCAAAGTTTCTTAAGCTGTCTACTGTCTTGTGTTGATTTATTTTATTTGCATTTGATTTGCTAATACCAACCACTCAAATTTCGATAGTTCAGTTAATAGAGTTTATAGTAATTGTGAACTTAGTTCCTAGTTCCTATGGATTCGATACTCGTACTTCCGTACGTATTACTTGATTTCGACACCGTACACTTGCGGTTAGATTTAAGGGGGTGATACCCGCCTATCAAATACATATTTTTAAAACAAAATGAGGGTTAGACCTAGAGGTCTAGTGAGAAAATCCCTGTCAGTTTTAAAACCATTTGCACAACCATCATATACATAACACAAATACAAATACCAGTTATGACTTATGCATCCTATACTTTCCTGTCTCATTCTCTTGGCCATATTAATTGGTTGCGAGCCAACTAATAACTTTACTCCGCTGTACTAAATACAGCCAACACCGATGTCCCTCTGTACAGCCAGCTCCACCGGTCCTAAGCCCGGTCAACTTGCACTCATGTAGTGTAATACTCATATAAACATAATATGCACATTATTACACTATTCAACACCTTCTCATTCCACATATATGTATTCCAGTTTGAAAACATTTTAAAGTAAAACTCACATGTTTGCTTATCAAAACGCTTCCAATCCTTTCTCAAAAACAGTTCAGCTTTCACCCCAAATCCACAGAATCTGAAACAAATAGATACAAGTATCTATTTACCAAATAGAACACATAAGACTTACTATAGCTAAGAACTCTAGATAACTCAATTCCTCCAATGTTACCCCCAAGCCCGAACTTAAGTCTAGTCCACAGAAAAGCCAGTCCTCATTCATTCCCTATCTAAGAGTCAACAAAACACAGGTTACTGGATACTCAAAAGCATCTGAACTCTCAAAAGTGACCAAACAGCTAAAATATCCGGATACTACAGAACTATCCAGACAACCCAAACAATCCGGACAACACAACTTCCCGGACAACATAACCAATCCGGACAACATGACGTTTCCGGACAACACAAACAATCCGGATAACACCCGGACACCAAAGCAATCCGGATACCATCCGGTATCTCATTTTTAACCAGAAACTTAAGGAAAAAGAGGAACTTACCCGGATAAAGAACCCATCCGGACACCTTTAGAACATCATCCGGACACTATCAACAAAACTACCCGGACATATTCATATCGTGTCCGGAAACCTCTGTCGGTTTACCCCATTTTTACCCAGAAACCGACTGAATCATTACCAAACATGAATTTGACTATTCTAATCCGATAGAAACCTTCTAATAACAATTACAAACACAAAACGTAAAGGAACATACCTTAATAACACTTCCAAGTAATCCCAAATGAAGCCCTAACCACAAAAACTTCTTTCTTCTTGTTCTTGTCTAAAAAAAACACACACACTGAAATTTCCTGGATTATGAAAATATCTGAATAGCTTAATTGATAATATTAAACCATATTTACCTTTCAGACCTTGAACTATTCACTAATGACTAAAACACCTTTAAACCTCTAAATTAACCAAACTTACCCTAAACATCCCAATTTAAAGTTAACTAATTTAACTAACGAACTTACCCGGGGTATTACATCATCTCCCCCTTAAAAAAATTCCGTCCTGGAATTCGGTTAGGCAAAAAGGTAAGGGTACTTAGTTCTCATTTCTGATTCCGATTCCCAAGTAGCATCCTGACCCCTATGGTGTCTCCACTGCACTTTTACTTGCTTGATCTCCTTTCCATTCCGCAACACTTTAACTTTATGGTCAACTATGGCTTCAGGTTCCTCCACAAAGTTCAGTCTTTCATCAACCCGAATATCTGGTAGAGAAACTACCTGATCTGGTGTAACAAAACACTTTCGTAGATTCGAAACATGGAAAGCATTATGGACTCCGCTTAACTCCGGCGGAAGTTCTAACCGGTAAGCTACTTCACCGATCCTTTCTATTATTGCAAACGGTCCGATGTACCTTGGACTGAGTTTACCTTGCTTGCCAAATCGAATAACTCCTTTCCAAGGCGAGACTTTTAACATTACGAAATCTCCAACTTGGAATTCTAACGGTTTTCGACGTCGGTCAGCGTAGCTTTTCTGTCTGTTTTGAGCCACTTTCAATCGTTCCGAATCTGAGTAATCTTATCCGCGGTTATCTGAACTATATCTGGTCCTGCTAACTGTTTCTCTCCCACTTCGTTCCAACACAGAGGAGTCTGACATTTTCTACCATACAGAACTTCAAACGGTGCCGCTTGTATGCTGGAATGATAACTGTTATTGTAGGCAAATTCAATCAATGGCAAATGCTTATCCCATGATCCCCCAAAGTCAACAATACAGGCCCGTAGCATATCTTCTAAAGTCTGAATCGTCCGTTCACTCTGACCATCAGTTTGGGGATGATATGTTGTACTTAGCTTTATTTGAAAACTTCTCCAGAATCTTGAAGTAAAACAACTATCACGATCAGAAATAATCGAGATTGGAACTCCATGTCGAGTTACTATTTCGTCGATATACAACTTGGCTAGTCTTTCCAACGGATAAGTTTCTTTTATTGGCAAGAAGTGAGCAGACTTTGTCAACCTGTCAACGATTACCCAAATGGCATCAAACCCCTTCGGAGTCCTTGGTAGCTTCATGATGAAATCTGTAGTAATCTGATCCCATTTCCACATCGGTATTTCTAAACGCTGTAACTGCCCAAACGGCTTTTGATGTTCAATCTTCAATTTCTTACAAGTAGAACAACCTTCCACATACTGAGCAACATTTCTTTTCATTCCCGGCCACCAGTAAAATTGTCGTAGATCTTTATATATCTTATTCGTACCTGGATGAATAGAGAAACGAGACTGATGAGCTTCTTGTAGTACCCGATCACGTAAACCACCCAGACGAGGCACCTAAATTCTGCTATCCAAACATAGTAACCCACGATCATCCTTTACAAGCAATGCTGATATTCCCACTAACCGTTTTGGTTTCAATTGTTCCTCTTGAAAAGCTTCTACTTGACACTTCTTCAATTAGTCAAATATGTTAGGTAGAAGTTCAGCTCGTAGTGCAATTGCCTTTATTGTTCCACTTCTCTCTTGGCGGCTCAGTGCATCAGCTACCACATTCGCTTTCCCTTGATGATAAAGAATTTCGCAGTCGTAATCATTCAACAATTCTAACAACCTTCTTTGGCTCATATTCAATTCTCGTTGATCGAATAGATGTTGGAGACTCTTATGATCGGTAAAAATTTGACATTTAGAACCGTAGAGATAATGTCTCCAAATCTTTAGCGCGAAAACAACTGCTGCAAGTTCCATGTCGTGTGTAGGATACTGCCGTTCATGATCCTTCAGTTGTCGAGAAGCATAAGCCATAACTTTCCCACGCTGCATTAGTACACATCCCAATCCCAGTTTGGAAGCATCACTTAAAACAACAAAATCATCGGAACCTTCAGGTAGTGACAGTATCGGCGCGCTACAGAGTTTCTCTTTCAATATTCGAAATGCTCCATCATGTTCTGCTTTCCATTCAAACTTTATATTCTTTCGAGTCAGCTTGGTCAAAGGCGTAGCGATACGGGAGAAATCTTGTATAAACTTTCGATAGTAGCCGGCTAAACCCAGAAAACTTCGTACCTCGGTTGGCGTTCTCGGCGGCTCCCACTTTTCAATTGCCTCTATTTTCATCGGATCAACTTGAATACCTTTCTCGGAAACTACATTCTCAAGAAATTGAACTTCCCGTAGCCAGAATTCACACTTAGAAAATTTAGCATACAACTGTTCCTTCTTCAACAATTCCAGAATCAAACGAAGATGTTGTGCGTGCTCTTCTTTGGATCGGGAATAAATAAGGATATCATCGATAAACACAATAACGAATTTATCGAGATATGACTTACATACCCGATTCATTAAATCCATAAAAGCAGCCGGGGCGTTCGTTAGTCCAAAAGGCATCACTAGGAATTCATAGTGACCATACCTTGTGCGAAAAGCAGTTTTCAGAACGTCTTCTTCTTTAACCTTCAGCTGATGATAACCGGATCTTAGATCAATCTTGGAGAAATAGCAAGCTCCAACTAGTTGATCAAATAGGTCATCAATTCTGGGAAGCGGATACTTGTTCTTGATCGAGCGCTTATTCAGTTCCCGATAATCAATACACATCCTCATCGAACCATCCTTCTTTTTCACAAACAGCACCGGTGCTCCCCACGGCGAAGAACTGGGTCTGATGAAGCCCTTATCTGAAAGATCTTGCAGTTGCGTCATCATCTCTGGAGGTGCCAAATGATACGGTGCACGGGCAACATGAGCGGCTCCAGGAATCAGGTCTATACCAAACTCTACTTGTCTAACGGGCGAAAGACTATTCAAGTCTTCAGGGAAAACTTCCGGAAATTCACAAACAACGGGGATATCTTCCAACTTATTCTTTTCTAATCTAGTATCTATCACGTACGCTAAATAACTCGGGCAACCTTTGTTGACACACTTACGAGCTTTTAACATATATAAGGCACGACTGACGATTTCTACGATCACCATAAATCACTACCGGTCCCCTCTCGGGTAATACAACATTAATTATTTTCTTATTGCAAATAATATTAGCCTGGTGCTCCGCTAACCAATCCATTCCCACTACCACATCAAACTCAATTAAAACCATAAGAAATAACTGGATAGGTACTCCACACCCATCTATGTCTATAACACAACTATCAAATACCTCTTTAACTGATACTTGACTATCATTTGTTGTATCTACCAATAAAGCATGATCTAACACTTTAGGCTTTAAATGCATATAAGCAGCAAATGAGGGAGATACGAATGATCGGTTTGCACCGGAGTCAAATGACACTTTAGCACGTGTAGAGTTTATTAAAAATGTACCTGTAACCACATCAGGAGTTTCCTCAGCTTCTTGTGCTGTCATCTGAAAGGCACGACCCCTTGATCTTGGTAGCTCTGGCCTTGGTACTACTGGCCTAACACCTGTTGGTCTCACTGACGTACCACCCTGTTGTACTCTTCCCCGTGGACAATCAGACTGAATGTGATCAGGAGAATTGCATGCAAAACAAAATCGTGTTGCCAGACAGTTTTTAGCAATATGACCGGTCTTTCCACACTTGTAACACACTCGAGGGTCAATTTGACAATTTCCTTGATGAAAACGGTTGCATTTTGGACAAGGTCTTTCAGCTGGTCTGAAGGGCGTACGACTATCAAATCTCTGAAACCTGGACTTCTTTGGATCATACTGTGGCCCTTCCCATTTTCTTTTCCCAGCACTCTTATCACTAACATCTTTCCTATTATCCCGCTCCACATTTTCTGCGGCATCTACTGCGGCTGAGAAGGTATCGGGTCCTTTTGCAATCACTAGTCTTCTAGTTTCTGAATTTAACCCGAAAATAAACATTTCCATCTTCAGTGCCTCAGTGGCAACGTAATACTCAGCGAAGCGAGACTTCTCTAGAAAACGAGCAGTATAATCCCTAACCGATAAACTTCCCTATTGTAAGTTCATGAACTCTTCCTCCAATTGTCTAACTGCTGCTTGAGGACAAAACTGTTTCTTGAAAGATATGGTAAATTCGTCCCATGAGAAAGTAGAATACACATCAGATCCTCTAGAGGTAATAAGAGCCTCCCACCAAAATAGAGCATCTGCCTTCAACATCGTTGTTCCGTACAGTACTCTATCTTCGTCAGCACATTTACTGGTCTTGAAGATAGCTTCTATCTCCTTTAGCCGTTTCATGGCCTTCACTGGATCTCTTTCCCCTGTATACGTTGGAGGTTTACAACTTAAGAACGTTTTATAATCACACTTTCTTAGTACCGGTAAAACAGTCGGTGTAATGGGCATTTCGTCTTCCAGACCAGGATCTGGTATTTCAGTTTCGGTATTATGAGTTCGGTTGAACATAGCTTGTATACTTGCTTGCAATCTTCCCATCTCAGCCGTCAAATCGTTTCTGGTAACAAATTCAGTACCTCGCGGCTGAACTCTGCCCCCAGTTCTGCCCCTGCCTCGTTATCCCCCTCTTCCCCTTGTTCCGACTGTTGGATTCGTTCTATTAGGATTTCCTCCTCCCTCTCTATTCGTATTTCGAGTACCACTTGCCATTCTGTAGATTCAGACAAGATTAATATACACATAAGAACATACCCCATATAATAAGGTATTCTAGTTCAAACATGTACCTGTAAGTTCACAATTACACTGGACAGGTGTAATCTGAAATTATCTTACATGATGTTCTCTCTACCTTTTATATTTAACATCCCAATGTTCTAAAATAATAGGGATATCCTACTTCACATACAGTTTAAGTTTAGGTACGGATACAAATACCTAAATCCCTTAAACTAGGGCTCTGATACCATCTGTAACGACTCGGTATTCCAAACATACATCAAATAACATATATTGCATAACGTCGTTCATTCCAAAAGATATATCAAAATACACATTCGGTCCTTTAGTCTTTACACCCATAATACATAATTCATTACAAACTTTTTGCTAATTAAATTACATTATAACTAATAACAAAGTTATAACTATAAAACATGTCATGATCTTCAAAAACATACGTCTTCCAAAAGCTATTCACCGATTAACCTTCTTACTTGCCCTTACTTGATCCACGACCTGGAATACATATTTTTAAAACAAAATGAGGGTTAGACCTAGAGGTCTAGTGAGAAAATCTCTGTCAGTTTTAAAACCATTTGCACAACCATCATATACATAACACAAATACAAATACCAGTTATGACTCTTGCATCATATACTTTCCTGTCTCATTCTCTTGGCCATATTAATTGGTTGCGAGCCAACTAATAACTTTACTCCGATGTACTAAATACAGCCAACACCGCTGTCCCTCTGTACAACCAACTCCACCGGTCCTAAGCCCGGCCAACTTGCACTCATGTAGTGTAATACTCATATAAACATAATATGCACATTATTACACTATTCAACACCTTCTCATTCCACATATATGTATTCCAGTTTGAAAACATTTTAAAGTAAAACTCACCTGTTTGCTTATCAAAACGCTTCCAATCCTTTCTCAAAAACAGTTCAGCTTTCACCCCAAATCCACAGAATCTGAAACAAATAGATACAAGTATCTTTTTACCAAATAGAACACATAAGACTTACTATAGCTAAGAACTCTAGATAACTCAATTCCTCCAATGTTACCCCCAAGCCCGAACTTAAGTCTAGTCCACAGAATAGTCAGTCCTCATTCATTCCCTATCTAAGAGTCAACAAAACACAGGTTACTGGATACTCAAAAGCATCTGAACTCTCAAAAGTGACCAAACAGCTAAAATATCCGGATACTACAGAACTATCCGGACAACCCAAACAATCCGGACAACACAACTTCCCGGACAACATAACCAATCCGGACAACATGACGTTTTCGGACAACACAAACAATCCGGATAACACCCGGACACCAAAGCAATCCGGATACCATCCGGTATCTCGATTTTAACCGGAAACTTAAGGAAAAAGAGGAACTTACCCGGATAAAGAACCCGTCCAGACACCTTTAGAACATCATCCGGACACTATCAACAAAACTACCCTGACACATTCATATCGTGTCTGGAAACCTCTGTCGGTTTACCCCATTTTTACCCAGAAACCAACTGAATCATTACCAGACATGAATTTGACTATTCTAATCCGATAGAACCCTTCTAATAACAATTACAAACACAAAACGTAAAGGAACATACCTTAATAACACTTCCAAGTAATCCCAAATGAATCCCTAACCACAAAACCTTCTTTCTTCTTCTTCTTATCTCAAAAACACACACACACACACACACTGAAATTTTCTGGATTATGAAAATATCTGAATAGCTTAATTGATAATATTAAACCATATTTACCCTTTAGACCTTGAACTATTCACTAATGACTAAAACACCTTTAAACCTCTAAATTAACCAAACTTACCCTAAACATCACAATTTAAAGTTAACTAATTTAACGAAACGAGAATTTAACTAACGAACTTACCCGGAGTATTACAATTTTGGTCCTTCCATTTTTTCTTTTTCTTTATCCTTTTCCTTTTATTAAGTTATATATATATATAGAGGCTCTGTAAAATGCAAACCTTGCATTTGTTGCACACCTTACAAACCACAGTGTGCATATGTGCAGAACCAGTGTGCATATATGAACAATGTGCATATGCATACGTGTAAGAATATACATATAATGGACATACATTCATATGGGATATTGCATATATGCATATCAGATTATGCATATATGCAAATTGGGTTGTAAGGGGTGCAACAAATACATGGTTTGTATTTGATTTGTACCATATATATATATATATATAAATATAATTGAGTTCAAATGAAAGCTTTATTTTTATTGTGTACGTGAGAACCAATATTAGCTATTGATCAAACTTTATAAACTAATCAATGCTTAAAACATAATAAGATTAATTGAGAAGTGATTAAGGGCAAAACTCAAAAATTTGAATCAACGTCTACCTTATTTAACCTTTTATTTTATTTTTTAATTAAAAATTTTACCTCCTTAAAGTTTAAAATAAATTATCTTAAAAATTATTAATATTTTAAATCAAAAAAATTACATCAAAAAACGAGAATTTCATGCTTTTCGATATGACATGCATCTCGATATAGTTTTTTTTCATTTTAATCGTTTTTACGTCAAGTGTCATATATGTGTTATATTCATTATGAATATGTATACACGTCCCCGGGTATCCACATTTAGTATGAATAACAAAGTTGAACGATCATTCACTATTCATGATGAACAATACAATATTCATGATGAATAATACACGAATTAATGATTCATGTATTATTCACCCTGAATTATGTATTATTCATCCTAAATGATAAATTATTCACGATGAATAATACATGAATAACCCGTGAAGGTGTGGAAACGTGACGTGCTCTCTTTTGTTCCCCGATTCACAACCGAAACTCTATACTTCTTGATTCGTCTCGATGGGTGTTGAGTTACGGTGATGAAGAACGCGATATCTTATGGCGTTGAAGAAAATGTTGAAGATTGTGATATCAAGTTATGGACTTACGGTGTCGAGGTGTTGCACACTTCAACGTACATAAATATTCATAATAAATATAACACATATATAGCATTTCATCTAAAAAACGGTTAAACAACAAAAATACTATATCGAGATGGATGTCATATTGAAGAGCACGAAATTCTCGTTTTTTATGTAATTTGTTTGATTAAAATATTAGTAATTTTAAAGATAATTTATTTTAAACTTTAAGGAGTAAAATTTTTTAATTAAAAAATCAAATATGGCTGGCGTGAGTTTAAATTATGTTCCTATTTTATCCCTAATCACCTTAATTAACAGTTTTAGTTAAAAACTCTATTTAATATGATTTGTTGGATGAATTGAGATGGAGGGGCTAAGATTTGTCCTTACATGCACAATGAAAATTGAGTTTTCATTTAAACTTTCCTTTACATATATATATATATATATATATATAGGGTTGGGTTCACATGAGACCAACATGTTTTCGTGAGACCGTGAGACCACAAAATAACACTAAACCTTCACAGCAATTCATTGTGAAGGTATGAAAAACAGCAAACTTTCACAACAAAAACACTGTGAAGGTTTACCTTCACAGTCTTTTGTTGTGAAGGTTTAGTGTTATTTTTGTGGTCTCACGGGTCTCACGAAAATAGCTTGGTCTCACATGATCTCAAGTCTATATATATATATATATATATATTTGTTATTAACGGATTATTGCACCCCATGCCACCTTATCAACCCCACCTCACCAACAACACTTATTCCTTGTGAACTTCTTGTTCAAACTCCATTGACATCCTCCACCAAACCCACCGCCATCTTCATCTCACAACCAAGACCACCTCTATCTCCAAGTGCACGACTATCGCCTTCGTATTTTGTTGGAACTTAGTTGAAACAAGATGTTGGTGCAAGTGTACCACATCTCTATATATTTTATATATTTATTTTGATGATTACAAACACACCGTATTATTGTTTTTCTAACAATTTTATGTGTGCAGTTAATTGGACAATATGAAGATTTTATCTGAAGAGTCCAAGACTGGTGTTTACGTCATCATATATCTCATAATAATAAACACCCTAAAATAATATACCACTTGGATATTTCAAAAACCTAACCCAACACTATTTTTAAATTAAACTAAATCCTTGATTTAAATTAATTTAAGAATGTTGACTCTTTTGGAATAAGGGAAAAAGAATTCAGTTGCCTTTTTAAGCTATGGTCGCTCCTGACACTGAGACACCTTTTTCAGGCGGTATACCGCGTGGTGCTCGGCGGTATACCGCGGCTCTGTTATACGTGTGGCAGGTTCTTGCAGGTTGACCTTCCTGCTGTCAGCTACTTTTTCAGGCGGTATACCGCGTGGTGTATGGCGGTATACCGCGGCTCTGCTACAAGTGTTGCAGGTTGCTTTTGCAGGTTGACTTCTTTATGTCAGCACCTTTTTCTGGGCGGTATACCGCGCCCATATAGGCGGTATACCGCGGCACCCTCTCGACCGTTGCTGCTCCAAGTATATATACATGCAGCTTCTCAACTCCATAAATAGAATTGAAAAATCTATCTCTTGGAGAAACTACCAGCTACACCCATCACTTATTCAATATATTTTTTGAGTGATCAAACCCTCAAAGATCCAAGTGTTATACTTATACAAGAGTGATTAATATTGTGAGATATATTCTCTTGTAAGTATTTGAATAGTGTGAGTGATTCACGTTCTCGAGCAAAAACAAGAGATTTTATTATCATTGTATCAAAGTTTGTGTTCTACCATAAAGAACACTTATAGTGAATCAGTGTGTCGAGAAGTGTCTCGGCAAGTGGACTAGCCAGCCAGTTGGTGGTGAACCACTTTAAATCTCGGTGTCGGTATCAATATTCTCTACCCTTATCTCTTTATATTCCCGTTGTACACTTAATTTTATTTATATATTTGTTGTGCATGCAATACTTGTTGTTGATTTTGATAAGAGAATTTTTATTTGTGAAATATTTTTAAATACAACCTTTACCCCCCCTAAGGTTGTCCTAACAATTGGTATCAGAGCGGGTTGCAAGTTTCTTTAAAAATATTTGTGCTTTTTAAAAACTTGTTCTTGTATTTTAAATGGCAACCTCTGAGGGAATTATTTCTACAAAGATTCCGCAAATTGACACCGAAAATTTTGGTCTTTGGGCAAATCTTTTTGAATGCTACGTTCGTGGCAAAAGTCGAAAAATTTGGGACATTATTAAAAATGGAGATTATAAACCCACCAAAACCAAAGATGGAGTAATTAGTGAAAAACCAGTAGCGGAATGGTCCGCCGCTGAGGATGCTTGGGTTTGCTTAAATTTTGAAGCTAAAAATATTCTTTTTTCGGCACTTACTAAAGATGAGATTGAACGTGTTTATTCTTGTGAAACCGCTCACGATATTTGGGAAAATCTAAATAATACTCATAGAGGAAATTCTCAAGTCAAAAGCTCAAAAATAAATATTCTTGTACATGATTATGAAATGTTTGAGATGTTAAAAGATGAGTCAATCGACTCAATGTTTAAACGTTTTAACCTTATCATGGTGAGCTTGAAAGGTCTTGGTAGAACATATCCTAACGAAGATTACGTGCGAAAAATTCTTCGAGCGCTTCCTCCGGAGTGGATGCCGAAAATCACATCCTTGGAAGACTCCCGTGACCTCTCAATGATGAAATTAGATGATCTCATTGGAAATCTCAAAGTGCATGAAATTGCACTAAAAAGGAACAAAGATCGGGAGCATGATAAAAAGAAATCTTTGGCGCTTAAAGCTTCAACTTCAAGTGACGAGAAGGAGAAGAAGAAAAAGAAGGAGAAAGCTAGCTCCTCAAAGGATCAACCCGAACATCTTGACGATGTAGCCATGTTGGTAAGAAATTTTTCTAAACTTTTAGCTAACAAAAAGTTTTCAAGAAATGATAGGTTTCAAAGAAAAGGAGATTATCGCCGTGGTGGAGAAAACCGAAGCCGAAAGTTCCATAAACGGAACGACAAAATAAATAAAAATGGCGAATCAAGTGATGATGAAGAAGCCAAGAAAAAGAAGGGCTTTTGTTACTCATGTGGAGACAAGGATCACTATGCCAACGAGTGTCCAAAAAGAAATAAACCTAAAATCAAGAAGGAGAAAGCCTTCGTTGGAGGCGCGTGGAGCGCAAGTGAAGATGAAAATGAGTATGAAGCCATCTGTCTCATGGCGGAAAGCGACGATGAGGTAAACTCGTGTTACTCAAATTACTCTAGCGATGATGAATGTAATGATGATGATGATCTTGATATGTTAAATGATGCCTTTCAAAAAATGGTTATGCTTACAAATAATTATAAAGATGAGAACGCAAAATTAAAGGAAGAATTATTATTAAGTAAAAAGGAAATTCATGATAGCAAACAAAAAATTGCATGCGATAATGAAAAAATCATAAATTTAGAAAATAAATTAAGTGAAAAATATGTTTGCAATTCTTGTGACATTTTAAATAAAGAAATTGCATGCCTTGAGAAAAGAATAGTTGAAAATGATTTATGTGCTAATTGTGATGTGCTTAAAAAGGAAAATGCATGTTTAAAAGAAAAATGTGATAAACATGAAAAAGATAATTTGTTAGCACATGCCTTTCAAAGTAGCAATGAGAAAGTGCTTAAAATGTTAAATATGTCAAATAGCACTAATTGTAGAAAAGGCGTTGGTTCCGATACGTGTAAAGATAAGTGCTTATGTATGCCTATCAAAAGATATTTTGAACCACCTAAAAATGTTGAAATGAGAAAACCGTATGTGCAAAAATCCTCATATATGTCCAACATAAATAATGTGAATTATAAGTCTAGGAAATCTTATGCATGCATGTATAATAGTAAATTTTCTAGATCAAAAAATAGTGTGAATATGCATGCTCCTTTTTACGTCTTTGATAAATATGATCGTAAAATTAAAATGGTACCAAAGTGGATTCCTAAAGGCTCCTTTAGTGTTGATAATCCCGGTGGCATGCGTTTATGGTTTTAAATTTTTTTTGTATATATATATTATATACATATATATATATATATATTCTGTGTTTGAAAATTATGAATCAACTCCGAATAGGCTCACCTATTTGGATACGGTGTCTAGGAAAGATAAAGGCGAATTCTTCGAATTCTAATGAGGTCGTTTTTTAAAGTGCCTTCGCGCTTACCACCCTCACCGTCTTTTCTGGTCGCTTCCAAGTAGAGCTACCGAAAAGGGTTGAGTAAATAATTTTCTTGTCTGTATATTTTTTGTGAAAATATATTTATTATTATATGTGGTTTTCTATGCTTTCTAGACTAACTTCCAAAGGACCCATAAGATGTGGGGACCATAAAAGTTGTACTTTAAATGTTGTAGATAAATCTTGATATGGATTGGATTCTTGATAGTGGATGCACACGTCACATGACCGGAAACCATAATCTTTTTTCATCATATGAGTCATGTGATGGTGGACTACTAATTTTTGGAGGAAACTCCAAAGGAAAGGTAATTGGGAAAGGTACAATTTCTTGCAACAATGTTACATTTTTAGATGTTACGCATGTTGATAATTTGAAATTTAACTTGCTAAGTGTTCGTCAACTGTGCAAAAATGGTATAATTGTTGTTTTTGAAGAAGACTCTTGCAAAATTCTGAAAAATGGTAAAGTTCTTTTGAATGGGGTTATAAAAGGAAATCTTTATGTTTGTAAAACTGATGTAAATAAAAATGTTTGTTTATCTTCCGTATATGATAATTCGACTTTGTGGCATAGACGTTTAGGTCACGCTAACCTTAGATTAATTCAAAATTTGAAAAATAAGGAGCTTGTGAGTGACCTTCCAAAATTAAAATTTGATAATCATTTTTGTGATGCATGTCGTGTCGGCAAACAAACTCATGTTTCTCATAAATCAAAAAATGTGATTTCAACTAAAAGTGTTTTAGAACTTTTACACATGGATCTTTTTGGCCCTATGGCCATTCAAAGTTTTGGAGGAAATTATTACACTCTAGTTATTGTAGATGATTTTTCCCGATATACGTGGACTTTATTTTTAAAACATAAAAATGAAGCTTTTGAAAAATTTAAGATTTTGGGAAAACGAATTCAAAACCAACAAGGTTGCACGATTGTTTCGATTCGTACGGACCATGGACGCGAATTCGATAATGAAACTCAATTTGGTGCGTTTTGCGACAAATATGGTATAACGCACAATTTTTCTGCTCCTCGCACTCCTCAATCTAATGGGGTTGTGGAGAGGAAAAATAGAACCCTACAAGAAATGAGTAGGACTATGCTCAATGAACATCAAGTTCCCCAAAAGTTTTGGTGTGATGCCGTAGCTACCGCGACCTATGTCCTCAATCGTGTGCTAATTAGGAGTATCCTAAATAAGACCCCTTATGAGATCCTACGTGGTAGAAAGCCTTCCTTAGCCCATCTTAAGGTATTTGGTTGTAAATGTTTTATTTTAGATACCAAATCTTATTTGACCAAATTTGACCCAAAAGCCTATGAGGGAGTATTCCTTGGTTATTCTTGGAATAGCAAAGCCTATAGAGTCCTTAATAAAGAGACCATGGTTGTAGAAGAATCCCTAAATGTAAGCTTTGATGAAAGTCCTCCTAAACCTAGTGCACCCTTAGTAAATGATAATGGTTGTGAAGGAGATGCATTAGCCCAACATCTTAGAACCTTGGACTTAGGAACCCAATCTCTTACAAACAATGTAGAATCTAGTGATGCCCCTCCATGTTATGTTCCACAAGGAGTAGATGATCCTAACCTTAGAACATCTAGAGGCCATCCCGTAGATCAAATCATAGGTGACCTAAACCAAAGAACGACTAGATCACAAATCCATACCCTTTGTGCCTTTCACGCCTTTATCTCAGCCATAGAACCTAAAAACATAGAAGAAGCTTTAGGTGATGAGGATTGGATAATGGCCATGCAAGAAGAGTTAAACCAGTTTACTAGGAATGATGTGTGGGACTTAGTTCCTTGCCCTAGCGGTCAAACCATTATTGGCACACGATGGGTCTTTCGTAACAAAGTAGACGAAAACGGTGAAGTCACCCGAAACAAGGCACGTTTAGTTGCCAAGGGGTACAATCAACAAGAAGGTATCGATTATGATGAAACCTTTGCACCAGTTGCAAGGTTAGAGTCTATTCGAATGCTTCTCGCTTTTGCGAATGCTAAAAATTTTAAATTATATCAAATGGATGTCAAAAGTGCTTTCCTAAATGGTTTTATAAATGAGGAGGTATATGTTTCCCAACCTCCCGGCTTTGAAAATTTTGAAAATCCAACGCATGTTTATAAATTAAAAAAGGCGCTTTATGGTTTAAAGCAAGCTCCGCGTGCGTGGTATGATAGATTAAAATCCTTTTTAATTACAAGTGGTTATATTATGGGTAAAATAGATAATACTTTGTTTGTCAAATATGCTCAAAATGATATTGTGGTTGTGCAAGTGTATGTTGATGATATTATCTTTGGTTCTACAAATGAAAATCTTTGTAATGAATTTGCTACAAAAATGACTAATGAATTTGAAATGAGCATGATGGGAGAATTAAAATTCTTCTTAGGATTGCAAATAAAACAAAGTGAAAATGGTACCTTTATAAGTCAATCAAAATACTGTAAAGACATGCTGAAAAAGTTTAATTTTGAAAATGTCAAACCTGTTGAAACTCCGATGACCACCAATCTAAAATTATCTAGTGACGAAGAGGGAACCGATTTTAATGAAAAGATTTATCGTGGCATGATTGGTAGCTTATTGTATTTAACTGCTAGTAGACCTGATATCATGTATAGTGTGTGTTTATGTGCTCGCTTTCAATCTTCGCCTAAACAATCTCACTATGAAGCCGTCAAGCGTATTTTTAGATATCTTAGAGGGACTACGAATCTTGGACTATGGTATCCAAAACAACCCGAGCTAGAAGTAACATGCTTCACCGATTCCGATCTTGGTGGCTCGATGGTTGATCGAAAAAGCACTAGTGGAGTATGTGCCTTTATAGGTCTCTCGCTTGTGTCTTGGTTTTCCAAGAAACAACATTCCGTAGCCTTATCCACTACCGAAGCGGAATATGTAGCCGCCGCGAGAGCGTGTGCTCAAGTTCTATGGATGAAGCACACACTTACCGACTTTGAGGTACGTCAATCCAAAATTCCAATTATGTGTGATAACTCAAGTGCCATAAACCTAAGTAAAAATCCCGTTTTACATTCTCGTACCAAACATATTGAGTTGCGACATCATTTTCTACGAGATAATGTTCAAAAAGGCCACATTGTGCTTGAAAAAGTTGATTCCGAAGACAATTTGGCCGATATTTTTACTAAAGCCCTAAACAAAAAATCGTTCTTTAAATTAAGACTTGGTTTAGGCATGCTTGAGTATAACCCATGAGATAATGCTACTCTCAATTATATGCATATTTTGAGGGGGAGCATCTCTCGAGGGGGAGCATAGCGTCTTTCTTAACCCTTTTTGCTTCGACAAAAGGGGGAGAGAAACCGAGTATGCTCTCGTGTTTAGCGGTTGTGTTTGTCATCATCAAAAAGGGGGAGATTGTTGGTGCAAGTGTACCACATCTCTATATATTTTATATATTTATTTTGATGATTACAAACACACCGTATTATTGTTTTTCTAACAATTTTATCCAAGTGTGCAGTTAATTGGACAACATGAAGATTTTATCTGAAGAGTCCAAGACTGGTGTTTACGTCATCATATATCTCATAATAATAAACACCCTAAAATAATATACCACTTGGATATTTCAAAAACCTAACCCAACACTATTTTTAAATTAAACTAAATCCTTGATTTAAATTAATTTAAGAATGTTGACTCTTTTGGAATAAGGGAAAAAGAATTCAGTTGCCTTTTTAAGCTATGGTCGCTCCTGACACTGAGACACCTTTTTCAGGCGGTATACCGCGTGGTGCTCGGCGGTATACCGCGGCTCTGTTATACGTGTGGCAGGTTCTTGCAGGTTGACCTTCCTGCTGTCAGCTACTTTTTCAGGCGGTATACCGCGTGGTGTATGGCGGTATACCGCGGCTCTGCTACAAGTGTTGCAGGTTGCTTTTGCAGGTTGACTTCTTTATGTCAGCACCTTTTTCTGGGCGGTATACCGCGCCCATATAGGCGGTATACCGCGGCACCCTCTCGACCGTTGCTGCTCCAAGTATATATACATGCAGCTTCTCAACTCCATAAATAGAATTGAAAAATCTATCTCTTGGAGAAACTACCAGCTACACCCATCACTTATTCAATATATTTTTTGAGTGATCAAACCCTCAAAGATCCAAGTGTTATACTTATACAAGAGTGATTAATATTGTGAGATATATTCTCTTGTAAGTATTTGAATAGTGTGAGTGATTCACGTTCTCGAGCAAAAACAAGAGATTTTATTATCATTGTATCAAGGTTTGTGTTCTACCATAAAGAACACTTATAGTGAATCAGTGTGTCGAGAAGTGTCTCGGCAAGTGGACTAGCCAGCCAGTTGGTGGTGAACCACTTTAAATCTCGGTGTCGGTATCAATATTCTCTACCCTTATCTCTTTATATTCCCGTTGTGCACTTAATTTTATTTATATATTTGTTGTGCATGCAATACTTGTTGTTGATTTTGATAAGAGAATTTTTATTTGTGAAATATTTTTAAATACAACCTTTACCCCCCCTAAGGTTGTCCTAACACAAGAGAAACCATGTCCCAAGTAGAAGTCAAGACAATGTCTAGAAGACTTTATATACCCAAACCATTGAGCATTAAATTAATCATTTAATTGTTTGAATTTGGAGTGCGGTGTTCTTAATGAGCTCTCTTTGAGATATATATTAAAGGGAAAATTGCATGAAAATGGAACCAACTTTCACTCATTTCCTATTTTGGGGAACCGACTTTCAAAATCATCATTCAAGGGTCTGGAGCAAACTTTATGTTTATTTAAGGGTTCGGTTAACTTGTTGACCTGCTAATAATGACATCACCCTACTTTTTTGCCAACTAAAATTCCACATCATTATTTGAATTATAAAAATAAATCTAAAATGTGACATGGCATGTAATCTTTTCATTTGAAAAATATGGAGTAATTTGGTCTTTTTACAAGTTTTACCAATATCTATCTAATAATCCCGACTTCTTCCTCACGTCTCCGGCGAGGACTTCTTCCTCACATCTCCGGCGAGGATTCTTCCTCACAACTCTGGGTATGGCAAGCAGTGGTGGTGGACTGGTGGATCTGGCCAAAACAGGAGTTGGTTCCTATTCCAGAACCATTTACAAAACCTAAATGAAACTCCAGCGAAGTTAAACCTATCTCTTGTCCCTTTGAGTTGGTAGAACCATTTGCAAAACCCCTTGGATTTGGTCCCTGTTACAAAACCCACAACATCCAGCCACCCCTTTAAATGGAAAAATCTTTTTTGGACTAAGAGAACCCTTTTGACGAGATGGTGTAGTGATGCGGAGGCAGAGATTGGTGAAGGTGAAAGACGAACGGGTGGGGTAACCGGCGGAGATTGGTAAGGAGAAGCAGTAACAGTAGAAAAGAAGGCTCCTGTCGGAGAAAACAACATACCTGTCGGAGATATGAAAACAGCAACAGTAGCAGCGCCGCCGGAGAAGAAGCAGCACGCTGGAGAAGCAGCACCGGAGGAGAAACGCGCCGAAGAAGGGAAGACGATGGGAATGACGGCTAGGGTAGGGTTGCAAACTTGCGATCACGATTGAGACGAAATGCGCAAGAGTAGCAATGCGTCTGTAGGTTTCCAATTTTTCAATTTGATTTCTTAAATTTTTAATTATTTTTTAATAATAATGAGTTGGCAATTATTATCCAGCTAATATGTATTTTTAATTATTACTTGCCATGTCATATTAATTTACCTGTTACTTGCTGAACATAACCGGGCCCTTAAATAAACATAAAGTTTTCTCCAGACCCTTGAATGATGATTTTAAAAGTTGATTCTCTAAAATAGAAAATGAGTGAAAACTTGTTCCATTTTCATGCAAATTTTCCTATATTAAATGTCAAAGATTGGGCATTGGGCCTTAGGCTCTTGGGGTCTCGAGGGGGTCGAGATTCGTCGATTGAGGAATGTGTGTGGTGCAGGCATACAGTGGGCGACGCGGTTTACGGCGGGACTAGAGCCGTGAGAATAATCGCGCGAAACACTGGAATTTTCGTGAAGCAGCACTTGGCGCGGGTTGCGGGGCGACTTGGGTCGCGCCAAGACGCGCACGAGACTCTGTTGATTTCGACAAACAGAGTGTGGCGCGGTTTTCCGTACGGGTCTACCCGCGCAGTAGCCGCACGGACTTGTGGCAGTTATTTTCGGTTACGACAGAAATCTATAAATACTGCATCCATTCCACATCCATTTCTGACGAAATTCTCTTCAATATTTATGGGTTTCTCCTATTTCGTTCATCACCAAACATGCTTTAATTCGACAGATTCAAGTATCAATCTTGAATATTATTGTTGTATCCTCTAGACGGACGCTATACCGGCGAAATTTCTATCTTAGAACACTGCTTCTCGTGCAAGCCTCAACCGATTTCAATCTCTACGCGAATCTACTAATCAAGTAAGGCTTATCTGTTGTTTTCCATTTGATTGTTCGTTGTGTTATGTAAACATAAAGATTTTATATAAGAATTTATGTTCTTCTCTTATATTTTTGGTTCGTTTATATACATAGTCCGTATATGTGATTGATTACTCCTAACACATTTGTCATATCATTGTTTGAGAAAGAATAAAAATGGTGACCGACATGGTAAAGGTGAGCTTTGATGGCCGTTTACTTTGGTTTCCCTCCATGTCCGAACTTTATCTACATCTCCATGTCATACTCCCTTTTCTTTTTGTTTCTTCTATTGCGAGTATGTGACTTTCTCCAAAAACCTGCAAAAATTGTGTGTGCGTGCGTATTTTATATATTTTAATTAAAAGTTTTATTTATTTAATTACATAGATTAGATCTTAATATTAATTAAAAAGCTTAATTAATTAGTTATATGGTTTGTATGTTATTTTTAATTATTGAAAGTTTTATTAATTTATTTAAGTGGATTATTCTTTATTTAATTTAAAAGATTTATTTATTAATTAAATAGATTAAGTTTATTATTAATTAAAACTCTTGTTAATTAATTGTTTGGAATAAAAATAAATTGGGCTTAATTTTTAAGTGAGATTTAAAATTTTAGAAAAAAGTCGGTCCATCAAAAGTTTGGGCTTTGAAAATATTTATTTAATTGACTAAAATAATTGGGCCATGAAGTTTGGTCAAAATTGCCCACGAATTTGGGCCACGTGTCTTGAGATGCGACCGTGAATTGTGATCCAAGGGCTAGATATATCAAATGCAATTATTTCCTTCCCATTTGATGATTTGATCTTATGTTTTTGGACGGTTTTTGGTATTTTTTGAAAGAACCCCTATATTGAAGATATGATGAATGTTATTTCATGCTTAAAATATATTGGGATAGTTATATGGAACTTTGTTCATATTTTGGTATTTTTGTGCAAAACTCACATTTTATTTATGGAGTTATTGACCCTAATTGGGAATTTTGTTTTTATGTATTACTTTCTTATTCATGAATGGACTTATGAAATTATAAAGTAGATTATAAACAAAAGTTATAGAATTGTTGGACATTTTCCACTTGGAACTTATGGCTTTACATACTTTCCAGTAGGTACTAAGAAGGTTGGGTTTTGAGGTATTGCCCGGAAGGGTAGACACTAAGAACCACTAAGCTTGAGGTGTTGTCTTCGAGGTAGGCACTAAGTGATAGTGAACCTTGATGTGTTATTCGTGGGAATAGACACTAAGGCAAACCCACAATTGAGGTGAAATTTGTTAAAGGTCATAATTTGGACTATATGTTTAGTCATGGTCATCCTACATCATTGAAAGAGTAACATACTTACGTGTTCCCGCTACTCTTAATAAATACGGGTCTCCCACGTTGGCTCCAACAAGATTGGTATATGAGAATACATGAAAGGATATGAATAACTCCTTTTGGTCAAAACTATGATATCTCTCCGCTATATTTTGACTCTTATTTCCATGTTTATGCTCATTAGGTTTTTTGGCCTAACACTTGTCTGGTGTAGACATATATCTCAGGTTCTAGCGGTGGGATTGCTTAGGTGGTGTTCTAGCCGTCTTTAGGGAGCTTTTGGAAAGTTTTGTGTGACTTCATCTTTTGGATCCTTTTGAAGATTTAGGAGACACTCAATTGTAATCTATTTCTTTTATAGAAAAAGATTAAGAGATTTTTATCCTCAATCCATTTGTTTACAGATTGTAAATTTATTGGCGTATTCAAGTTCCCTTTTTAGGAAAACTCGTATCATGATATTATATACCATATTTCCAATTTTATATGGAAATTTTGTTACCCCACTTTTGGGGTGTTACAAAGACCAACCACAAAATAAAAAACACAAAACACATCCTCATCCTCATCCTCAATCTGCAGATGTTTGTTTTGCATATCAGGGTTTTTGAAACATCCTCATATTATTTGTCTTTTATAAGTGTATGTGTGTGTGCATGTGTTTTAAGATATCATCTTATCGCTAGAGATTAGTTTTTTTTTGTTTGGAAGGAAATATCGCTAGGGATTAGTTAAGAAAGAAAGTAAGGGAAAGAATATGAAAGACGTTGTCTAGAAGGAGATACATCGGAGTTTCATCGAAATTTGAACAGGGGATTCATAGGGACGACGAAGTACAGTGGGTGGAAAATTAGAAAAAGACAGGAGAGAAAGGGTTGGAGACGAAAGAATGTATTACCCCAAAGATGAGAGAGGATGGAAGAGAGTGGGCGAAGATTAAGGCCTGAGATGGTGTATAGGACGGTGAAGCATTTCTAGGGGATGGAGGATTTGTTTTTGATTTGGGGTTGCCTTCGGATTTGTGTTTTATTTAGATTTGGGTTGAATTGTAGATTTTGTTGTGTGTTGGACGGAGAAGATGATCAGAGATTAGTTTGACCGAAGAAGATGATCAAATCTTTTATTTATTTAAATGAGCAAAGGACAAAAACTGAAAAGGACCAAAATATCCCTCACTTAATATATGAGAGTTAACAATCGTTAGTGTTAAAGACCAAAGCGTAATGAAATCTCAACTCTATGGTCTATTTTGGAATAAACAAATTACATGGCGTAAATCCAAGAAAAAAATTAAAACCACAAGGACCAAATCCGTAGTTTACTCTTATTTTAATAATATAATTAATGTTGTGATCTTCAAAATAGAGAATCTGTTTAGAGTTGAATCTAATTTGTTTTTGGAGATTTTGAGTTTTGATTTTCTATTTTAAATAAATTTAGAAATATGTGTTAGAAATACTCTAAGCATCGTCTTTGAATCTTTTTGGATATTTTGAAAAATTATAGATATTAATTATAATTATGAAATGTATGGGGCTGTTTGTTTTACAAAATAAGTACTTATATGGGCAATTTCACTTTTTCGGCCAGACATTTAAAAAATCAGAATGTTTGTTTTTTTATTCAAATCAGTTCCACTTAACACTTTTTTTCATCTGACCGCTAAAGTGGTAACCTAACCACTTTATTTTTTTCAGCCGCCTCAAGAACACGCCCATCTCTCTCTCTCTATCTCGTGCGACTCAAGAACCAGGCGGAGATCTCTCTCTCGTGCGACTCAAGAACCAGGCGGAGATAAGACGATTGTAAGCTCCATCTCTTTAATTTTACCCTAATGAGAAATCTGCGCGATTTTTGCTCGAAATCTGCTCGATTTTTGCTGTTTGTTTATGCTCGATTTACAGATCGATGTCTTCTGTTAGTTTTTGAGAAATCTGCATTGATCTTGCTGTTCGATTTACAGATCGCTGTTTGCTGTTCGTTTTTGAGAAATCTGCATTGATCTTGTTGTTCATTAGCATGCTTATTTTATGCTGTTTGTTTATTTTGATTATGCTGTTTGCTTATTTTGATCTTGCTGTTTGCTTATTTTGACCAAGAAGTAAAAGACAACATCATATTAAAAATGAAAGAAAACTTTTCAAGACTGCTGCAGCATACTCCTATAATTAGATTTTTCATATTATAAAACATAAGGGATTATAGGACATTTGGGGCTTTTTTGCGGTTCACAACTTCATACGAAAGGGAGGTTTAAGTGATGAGTTATTTTCTGAATATGATCAAACCAACGAGCAAGGGGATTATGGTGGTGATGAGGCCGAAGAGGTTCAATTGCATGGGAGTACCGTTGACCAAACATATATGACTACTTTAAGAGAAGAAATTGCGACACAATTGATGCAAAACGGAAATTGATTTTAGTTGTTATGAGACTTTCATGTTTTTTATTGTATTTGAACCAATTAACGTATTTCAGTTGTTATCAAGAGTAATTTTAGTAGTATAATTTAATTTAATTCAACAGTATCACATTTTCAGAGATCAAATATGTATTCAGTTGTTTTCAGACTTCAGCTTACAAAAACAAACAGTCTTTGTGATTCAGATTTCAGATTTCAGATTTCAGCTTACAAAAACAAACAGTCTTTCTGATTCAGATTTCAGACTTCAACTCCATCACTTAAAAATCAGGACTGAAATCAGTGTTCAGACTTCAGCACCACTTAAAAAACAAACGCCACCTATATGTCATACATGTTTCAAAATGATCTCTTAGCCATAGGAGTAATTGCATCTTCAATGGATTCTTTAAAAAAACTAAAAAAATTGAGAATCAAAACTCAGCTCAAAATCTCCTAAAAAGTTAGAGCATCTCCAGCACCTTTTCCAAAATTTCTCCAAAATTGAGAACCAAAATCCAAAATCTCAAAAAAAATTATATTCATCTCCAACAGATTCTTCATTTTGAAAAAAATAACATTGATTATAATATTAAAATATTCCATTTATCTATTAAAATATTATTTCTCTCTACATATTTATTTTCAAAGTTTTTTATTGGTTCTCTCACTTGGTAATCATTTTTGGAGTGATCTCCATATTTGGAGAAAAACCCATTATCTCTCTTACTTTTTTCGTTTGGGAGATAGTTTTGGGTCAGCTGTTGGAGCAAAAATAGAGTCCAAAATCCTCATATTCTCCATTTTCTCCAAAATAAGGAAGATTTTGGAGATGCTCTTAGGTTCCTCTCCAACAGATTTTATATTTTGGAGATTACAACGTTAATAATATTGTTAAAATAATTTATAATGTAATAAAATATTATTTATCTCATAAGCATTTAACATGAAGATTTATTGTTGGTGAAATTATATAATAAAAAAAGTGTTTTCTTATGATAATTATTTTTCGGGAGTTCTCCAAATTTGGAGAACTTCACACACTATCTCATGCTTTATAGAGATAATTGGGCAAAATGTTGATACCGACAACCCTGACCGGCCTCATACCTGACCTGCCTACTTGGGCATTCATATGAGGGGACATTTTGAGGCTCACTCAGCAGCTGTGGCTAACGGGGGGTCTGAGCTCGAATTCAGGACCTGTTAGTTATTGGACAAGTTTCTCCGTCCCATTAGCAACTGAGCTACATGCCATAGGCATGCTTTACAGAGATAATGATTGTTAAAAACACTACCTGTAATTTACAAAAGTGAGATAAGGACCCTTAAAGACACCTAACCACATGAACGAAACATGTAATTTCCTCTAATATTTAATAAAATTGTTTTAAACTACAAACTTGGTCATGTAGTTTGTTGTTTATAACATTTGGTCCCTACTATTTCGAAATTACAAGATAACCATTATGAAATGCAAAAATGACTGAATTTGATCCCTATCTTTGATGACTGTTTGAAAATTCGTTAGCTGAAGGGTATTGGCCTTCTTCTACTTTAAATCACGCATTATGTGTATATGTGTGGTTATATATAAATAGGAAAAACATGAAAAAGGTAAACTACAATTTTGGTTTATGAGATAAAACAAAAAAAAGGGTTAAAAAACCCAAATAATCCTCACTTAACGTATCAATTTAACAGAGTTAGGGGCCGTTTATCAAATGTTTACCTGGGTAAGCGCTTATCAATCAAATTTAACACTATCACTTACTTATCGGGTCCGCCAAATTGGGTTCGTATGCAACAATTCACCCGGTAAACGTTAACAGTGGTAAGAGTCGTCGTCATCACTTACCGGGGAAAGACTCTCGGTCCTTTCTGTTGGAACTTAGTTGAGATGTGAGAAAACTAGTCCCACATAGGAGCCAAAGCCTTACCGGGTAACATCTTTGGTCATTGTCATATCAATCTGGCAGGTAATGTGACTTGGTAAGCGCTTACCTAGGTAAGTGTTTGGTAAACGACCCCTTAGTGACTAGGAAAGATTTTCAAAATAAAATCTAAATAATAGAAATAATAATTATAGTTATTGAAGTTTAGGGACAACCATTTGGGTTTTGATGTACTGGTAAAACTTTTGGAGGATGTAGTGGAAGCTCATCTATCCAAGGTTTAAATCCAGGCACTGCCAAAGCCTTTGTGGCCATGAAGTTTCACTTGCGATGACTCCAGATCATTCGTGGTCGCCCGATGATTAGTCGGTGTGCATAAGCTGATCCAAAAATCTACGATTAAAAAAAAAAGTTTAGGAACCATTTTGAATATTAATGTAAACCAAAGAGACCAAAATTATAGTTTACTCATTATTTTATAAAAGGTGAGCTCATGACATTTTCTAGTGGCCACCAACCCATCGTACGCGTCGTTAATTAATATGTTCCCCTGTTGGCGATTCACCGTACGGAATTTTAGAGAAACAAAAATGAAACGGTGGTTTATTTACGTTTTTCTGTTTTATTTTAATATTTGTCATATTTGATTTAATTAGATTATAAAAAATGTGGGTGTTTGTGGTGTGGATTTAGAGTGCGTTTGGTACATTGGACATGATATAACAGAATAGAACAGGGTTCACTATACCACGTTTGACAGGACTTTTATGTGGAACAGACTGGAACAAGCATGTTCCACCCTCACCCCATGGAACAAGCTGAAACAAGGTAGAACAAAATTATGTTTTACCATGTTAACCTCAAAATAAAATCTACTTCTCTTCTAAAACATCAAATAAACCTTCTATTTCATATTTTATTCATTCTTTAAACTTAGTAAGGGTAAATTGGTCAATGTTATTTGTTTTGTTCTGTCTAGTTTTGTCTTACCAAACGTGGAACAGTTGTTCTGTCCTGTCATGTCTTATTTTGTCTGCATACCAAACGCACCCTTAGGGTCACACGTATATATGGTTTGAAGATTTTTTTAAATTTTCAATGGTGCAGTATGGTGTGGTTTACGAGTTGTAGTTGTATTTACACCGTAAACCACATCGAGTTTTTGAATGACTAATTGTTAAAGATGATTTAATCGTTTTTGGGTTTCCAGTTTTCATATTGTAATTAATTTAAAATTCGAAATCAACTATTTAGATTTTAATCAAATGAAAAATTCATACATACTATCATCTTTGTAAGTTAAAATAGAAATAAATCATATATAAACTTCAACCAGATTTTCATACTAAAATAGACAAAAATACGGAAACAATAAAATTAAATCGTATTTAATAAAATTAACTTTTTAATTTAAACAAATAAAATCATAAAATATCTTGATATCATCATATATATAGGGGTGGTATTTTTTGCAAACCAGTGTATTTGTACAAACTCGTACAAACCATACCTAGCTTCATGATTTTGTAAATTTGGCTTCATGAATATTTATATATATATTTTGGCTTCATGAATATATAATTTGGCTTCATGAATATATCATTTGACATTTTTAACTAATTTTTTTACAAAAATAAGGGTATTTTAGGGCTCCACCGGAAAAAATTAGTTAAAAATGCCAAATGATATATTCATGAAGCCAAATTATATATTCATGAAGCCAATATATATATATATATATATATATATATATATATATATATATATATATATATATATATATATATATATATATATATATATATATATATATATATATATATATATATATATTCATGAAGCCAAATTTATAAAATCATAAAGCTAAGTATGATTTGTACGAGTTTGTACAAATACACTGATTTCTAAAAGATACCCAACCTATATATATGTATATAAAAATATTGTTTTGTTTTACTGTAAGAAAAGACAAAAGAATAGGTAAAAATGCTAAAATGGTTCTTGATTTAACGGAGTTAACAAATATGTTTATCAAATGGATCATGATTAAGGCAAATTGAATATCTCAAAAATCAAATCTACAATAAACATATCATAAAAACCATAATAAAAAAAAATCAAACACATGATCCAAATTCACAACTCTCTTTTAAATGTTCTTGTTATTATTTTCTTATTGTTAATGGATTATTTTTATAAACTAAAAGCAATTGTAATATTGTTAAAGTAATTACATATAACATTAAAAAACATGATGCATAATTTCTTTTTAATAATAAAAATACAATTAAATGATTCCATATTTTCTTTATTTGTTTAATTGTTTCCATTAAATTTATACGGTCGACATTCTACAACTTTTTATACTTTGCTTACTTGATTTTCATTTAATGATCGTTTACTAAACACTTACCTTGATAAGCACATCAGTTCAATTACCTTACCAGGTGAACATAACAAATACTGAGAATCTTACCTAGTAAGAGGGAAGACAAAGATCGAGAGTCTTACGCGGCGAGGGTGATGACTCTTAACTGGTAAGTGATTACCAAGTTATAAATGCTGACCATCAATCCATTTTGACGGTCAGGAATGTTACCCATAAGGTAAGTGGGAGTGGTGACTCTTGCCGGTAAGTGTTTACCGTGTAAGCATTTCGTAAACGGCCCCTTACTCTTAGTTTAATATTAATAAGAGTAAATTACATTTTTAGTCCCTGTGGTTTGTTCAAAATTTTAATTTTCGTCCTTAAGATTTTAAAATTACGATTTTTATCCCTGTAGTTTATAATTCATCATCTTTTTTGTCCTTATGACTTAAATTTTGTTGCTATTTTTATTCTTATGGTTTACAATTCATTTCTATATTAGTTCTTCATACTTAAAGTAGTGTTTTGGTTTTAAGGACGAAAATAGAAACGAAATACAAACTATAAGGACTAGAACCGAAATTTTGAAACCATAGAGACAAAATCCATAATTTTTAGCAAACCAGGGACAAAAACCGTGGTTTTAGTTGACTGAGTCACGTGATGGGGAGGTGACATTTGTTGATTCCGTGGTTTTATGACCGTAATACCATTCAAATGCATGCATTATTCCTTTCCAATGAAATCCCACCGACCTTTTTTCATTTATTTAATTTTGTGCTATCTTTAAGAGCATCTTCAATAGCTTTCTTTAAAAAAAATTAAAATGGAGAACCAAAAGTAAAAATTCTAAAAAAAAATTACATTCATCTCTAACAACAAATTTCTCATTTTGGAGAAAAAACAATGATTATAATATTAAAATATTGTATTTATCAACCACAAGGGTTGTGGCGTACTGGTTAAGGCCCCGGGGGATGTGGTGGAATATCTCATCTGCCCAGGTTCTAATCTAGGCGTACACAACAATTGTGGCCACTGAGGTTTAATCAAAGCTGATGTCTTACCGTCATAACTTGCCAAAGGATTAGTCTAGGCATAACCTAGGACACCCTTCCAAAAAAATATATTGTATTTATCTATTAAAATATTATTTCTCTCTCTAAATATTATTTTTCAAATATTTCTATTGGTGTTCTCACTAAGAGCATCTCCAACAGCTTCTCCAAAATAAAGAACCAAAAGCCAAAATCCCCAAAAACAATTACATTCATCTCCAACAGATTCTTCATTTTGGAGAAAAAAACATTGATTATAATATTAAAATATTTCATTCATCTATTAAAATATTATTTCTCTCTCTACATATTTATTTTCAAAGTTTCATATTGGTCATCTCACTTGGTAATCATTTTTAGAGTCATCTCCATATTTGGAGAAAAACTCACCCTCTCTCATACTTTCTCTATTTTGGAGATAGTTTTGGGAAAGCTGTTGGAGCAAAAGTAGAGCCCAAAATTCTCATATTCTTCATTTTCTCTAAAATGGGGAAGCTGTTGGAGATGCTCTAAGAGCATCCCCAATGGTGAACCTCTTTAGAGGTTCATCATCTTGCCAAATCAGCTTTCTCTCTCTGCCACATCAGCTTTCTCTTTCCTACTCATTTTATAAACCTTTCACTCCCAATCATGGACGGGTTCATGGGTTATATAATAAAAGCTAAAATAATTAACATTACTTATTATAATTAAAAGACAATAATTAAAAACTAATGATAATTATAAATTACAATAATGCCGTCACCAATCAGAGACCGGTCCATAGTTTATATAACAAAAATTATAATAATTAAGATTACTTTTTTATAATTAAAAGTTGATAATTAATCTGTAAAAGTAGAAGTTTGTTAATTAATTAATTAAATTCTTTCTTAAATTTATTTATATATTAAATAAAAAATAAACCTGAAGCTCACATGGATTTCAAGTTGGTGGTAATTCACTATGTGGACCCCACAAATTTCACCATATGAAGCGGTCCTCACAGAGGAACCGCTCCGATGATGTGGCAAGAAACCATTCCAAACCCAATGACATCTTTTTGCACAAACCGGTTCATGCTCCACGTATAAGGTCCAAGAACCTTTCCATTGGGGATGCTCTAAGTAATCATTTTTGGGGTTAACTCCATATTTGGAGAAAAACTCTTTCTCTCCTACTTTCTCCATTTTGGAGATAGTTTTGGAGAAGTTGTTGGAGCAAAAAAACAACCAAAAATCATCATATTCTCCATTTTCTTCAAAATGGGGAAGCTGTTGGAGATACTCTAATAGTTTAGGATCATGTTTTGGTTGAAAGTTGAGTTAATTAATAAACGTGAAAAATGATTATCAATCGTTGGATACATAGTAAGATGTGATGCACCAAGATACACCAGATCAATTCCTAAGCACGATTTATGGGTGGATTTAAAATTAAAAAACAATCAAAAGTTTAAATCCATTTCTCACGTTAACACGACTTTTTACACGATTGTTTTGAGTTTACATACAAACATCAAGTTTTCAAAAGATTTGTTGTTCATTTTCCGTACAAGACATAAATAATTTGTCTTTTCTTACATCACCTTTTATTCATGTATGTATAGATGAACACTTTTTCTAATTAATAATCAAATCACATAAAATAAACTGTATTTTTTTATATATTTATGTAGAAAATAAGTACTTATTTGTGGTTTTATGCCAAAATTGAGATGAGCATATACAGAGGTGAATTTTGTAAGCTTGACATCATTTACTAATATTATTATTTTTTTCTTTCTCAAAAGCTTACATAGACACCATGCTTGTTATTATCCTTATGTTATGTAACCATTGAGAATGGCCGGATATCTAAGATTACAACGACCATTACATGTGATTCGATTAAGTTCTGAATAATCAGGAATGCTGTCTCATTTTTTATTTTTATTAGAAAAACACGAACTAATTTTTTTTGTCTCGCTTGATTATTAGTTACTGAGGGGTTAGAAATATATCTTCGCTTGACAGAAAGAGAATAAGTGTTCATTTGATCTTGATCCTTGTGGATCGAACAGGGGCCTAGACTGGATCTCCAGGGCTCCCCTAATAATATCCATAAATGACTTGTTTTTGGTAAGAGATGGATATTACCATATGTAAATTCAGGTGCATGGTACACATCGGTATTCCAGTGCATTTCCTCTGAGTCAGAATAAATATGTTTTTGAACCTTCTCTTTCAAATTCAAAGTGGATGTTCTCGCGCGAATCTCAGCAATCACTTGTTCTGATTCTACATATTGATCGTTTTGAACTAAAAGAAAACTTTTGGGCGGAATATACACATTCGGTTGATATCAGAGTTCATCTAATGGTGGATATCGTGGTATTGAAGATTTGTGGCGTGTAATATATGATCTTACTACGATGTTCAAGAGAACCACTATATTAACCGGAGAACTAGGAATCGCGATATAGGTGGCGGAAACATCCCCGGGAAATGTGATGGTGGTATCCACGGAAAATGCGGCTTTTTCCGCCCACGAGGTCACATGTAGGGGTGTAAATGATGGTCGAGATTGAGTATTAGTATACTCGACTCGAACTCGATATCTATTTCTCAAGCTTGAACTCGACAAGAAAACTCGCGAGTAGTTTCAAAACTAAACTCGACTCAAACTCAATTGTAATTTTTGAAACTCGGACTCGTTTGAAGCTCGAACCAATCTCAAACCCAATTCAAGCTCTTCTGTTAGAATTTATGAAATTTTAGAGTTTCTCATATAAATTATAACAAGTAAACGTGTTTTCTTAAACTTTACAAGACTCGAGGATGCACTTCATGTTTTATCCTCGAAATGACAAAATTACAAACTACATTCACTTTTTTTTTAATAATATGTTCTCGCCATTCCTTTACGCTGTGGTCTCGAGTTTTTTTACGAAGGAAAGGAAGGAAAATGAAAGAAAGTAGCAGGAAAATAAAAAATGTTGTGTTCTCGAGTTTTTTTAAGGAGAGAAAGGAAAGGAAAGGGAATGAAAATATTGCTGATTTTCTTTCCAAAACTTTCCGCCCAAAAATGAGAGGAAACGGAAGGAAAGAAAGAAAGAAAGTTAAAAATTATTGAAATTATTTATAATTACACGTGTATCCATTAATTACATTCCATAATAAAATAAGTAAGGGTATATTGGTAAAAGTTATAACTTTCATTTCTTTTTTCTCATACTCAAGAACATGAAAATTTATTTTCTTTCCTTCCCTTTCCTTTCTTTTCCTCAATCTCAATAACACAAAAATAAGTAATTCTTTCCCTTCCCTTCCCTTTCTTTTCTCTTCTTTTTCTTCCCCTTCTTTTTTTTTCTTTTCTCCCAAAACTCGAGAACACAACGTTAGGATCTCTCTTCCAATGTATGACAACTTCACCATTTAGTATTTCTTTTTCGATGTGAGACAACTTCATCAACACTGTTATTGTTTTTCTCTGTCTTATTTTTTAATAATGGTTGTTAGCTTCAATCTTCCTAATCATAGAAGTATTTAAAAGTAGTGAAAAATAGGCTAAGTAAAGAAAGCCTCTTACAGAGGCTCTGCCGAACTTACCGAGAGATCAAGGTCAAGAAGCTACAGAAGCTAAAGAGGCGTCCTACAGAAGCTCTGTCATACGCACAAAGAAGACAAAAGACTCGGAATCCGGTGAAGACTGCTCTACAAAGGACCAGACCGCAGAACCTCTGTAACACTTTACAGAGCCTCTGTGGTCCTCTCTAAAAGACCTGAAGATATTTATAATATCTTGCTACTGTTACTGGACCTGTTCATCAACTTGCATGGTAGCATGCCCTGTCCATCTTCAACGTGTCAAACTCTGATTGGATTCAATAGGGCTTAGTACATAATAGATGTCTGCTGCATTAAATGCAATACAGCACGTCCAACTGTTCATGCCATCCGTTCCGCTATTCATACCGTCCGTTATGAATAGTAGCTTATGCTTTATGGTCCCCTTAGAGTAGTATATAAGGAAGACTCATGTTGAGTTCTTCCTAATAGAGAATTAAGAGACAAAAACATCACAAGAACACATAGCTTATACACTTTGAGAGTCATATCTGCTTTAAAGCTTTGCTTACTCACTGTTCTTAAATCTGTTCTTAATATATATATATTCAGTAAACTTTGAGATATTATTTCCTGTTCACTGTTTATTTATATTGTGTTCTAAATCTATCAAACATATCTGTTAGTTCTTCAAATACGCTTCCGCATCAAACATAAACTTGAACTAATAGATCTGATAATCTTGTTTAAAACAAAACGGGAACCAACAATTGGTATCAGAGCCTATCTTGATTTTCAATATCAAGTGATCCTCTTTGTTACAAGATTGGTGATAGACATCATTCCTTTTTTAACCTATTCCTCATTTCTAGGTTAAAACTCCATTAAAGTGTACTCTGGGAACTGTTCAAACCCAGAAAACTTTCCAGATCATCAGACTCATACTCTTTAATCATACTATCTTTTCAGAACCTTTACAATGACAAATACAAATAACTTCTTTACTGCTGGTTCACTCACCAAGCCTCTTACTCTCCTTCGAGATGAGTATCCTCAATGGAAAATAAGAATGGTCCATTTCTTTGAGGGTACTGAAAAAAATCTAGTACAATATCTTTACAACCTTCCTCTTGTTCCCATGATAGTAGTACCACGAGTAACAGCTACTGCTGAATCTCCTGAAATCCCTGAACATCAAAAACCGAAGCCAAAAGAAGAATGGTCAAATGAAGATAAGGCAGAAGATGAAGTTGCACAGAAAACAAAAAGAATATTGATAATGGCTATCCCAACGAACTTTTTCAATCCTTAGATGCATGCGAAACTGCGCACGATCTTTGGAAAGAATTAGAAAGACAGTTGGAAGGGGATGCTAAAACGCAAAAGAACCGAAGGGCACAGTACATAAATGAATATCATGCATTCAGAGCCTCTGCAACAGAATCTCTACAAACGACGTACGACAGGTTCAACTCTCTCATAAACAAATGTAGAAAGTCTGGCATTCACAGAACCTCAGAAGAAAATAATGTCATGTTTCTAAAAAGCCTGAATGATGAATGGCTCCAGCTGTCTATGTCCTTACAAACAAACCAAGATCTAGACTCCTGGACTCTCTCTGATCTCTATGGAACACTAGCCGCACAAGAACCTCAAATAGCACAGGCTAAAACACTAACCATTGCACCATATGCATTGGTTAGTAAATCTACAGAGAGACCAAGAAATGATAAAGCAACAGAGGAGAAGAAAAAGGAAAAGAAGAAGATAGTGATGATTGATAGCGAAGAAGACGAGCTGATAGAAGAAGAGATAACTCTTGCGTCATTAGTTAAATCCTTAGCTCTGTTGACAAGAGAGTTCAGAGGAAACCAAAGAGGTTCAAAAAATGATCGATATGGCAGAGACAACCAAGGTGACAGTAGAGATAACGGAAGAAGAGAAGAATCAAGTGACCGACAGAGGTCAGATGATAGAAGTGACCGACAGAGGTCAAGCAACAGAAACTACAGAAGTAGTGACCGACAGAGGACAGATGACAAGATGAGCCACATACAACAAGAATGCTACAAATGTGGCAAGCCTGGTCATTACGCAAACGAATGCCGATCGGAGAAAGGTGGAGACCGACAAAAATCCGACGATCGAGCTGGAAACACTTCCCAAGGTTGTTTCAACTGCGGGAAGCCAGGCCATTTCGCTAATGAGTGCAGAAGCAGATTAAATCGCCCACAGAAGGACTCAACTTTTTACAAAAAGAAGGCTGAGTATTATGCACAAAAATCCCTAATGGCGAACAAAGGGCATTCTGAGGCGAACAAAGAGGACTTCGAGTCAGACTCTACCTCTGACGAAGAATACACAACCAATGCCCTATTCTGTGGCATGGCAGAAGTCGACTCCGGCACTAACACTGAGGTATCCACTTCAAACTCTACCTCTTGTACTAATTCTGTAGATGATGATTCACTTAAACTTATTGAACTGATTGAACTAAAAGAATTAAATGTAGGCATTCAGAAAAGACTCACCTTTAATGAGAGAGAAGTACGGCTTCTCACTCAAGAAAAAGCCAAAATTTTTGAAGAAAAAGTGAGAATAGAAAAGAATTGGAACAAAAATCTAGATCCTTTAAAAAAACAAATTTCTGAATTATCCTCGGAGTTAAAAATCAAAACAAAAGAACTTTTAGTTTCCAGGAGTGAAACTACTGACATAAGAGCTCTAAAGGAATACTTTCAAAGAGAGAGAGAGGTACTTTGGCAAGATCTACTCAAAAGAGAAGTTTTACTCAAAAACTATAAAGATGCACAGAAGGTTTATGAAAAAGTAAACTCACAAATAGGAAGACGAGGTATAGGGTACGATGATATTACCCTAGGTGTTGAAGGCAAAAGAATTAAACCTCTGTCTTCTCTGTTTGTGTTGGGAAAAACAAACAAACCAGGTTTTCCAAACTTACTCTCTGTAAGTAAAAGGGCTAAAATCTCAGTGGAACCTCACTTAAGGAAACATACGAAGATGATCAATGTGTGGTTTGAAAACACAGATTCATCATCTTCAACCTCTGTCAATAGAGGAATCAAACCAAAGAAATATCTGAAAACGCAAGATCAGATTGGTATCTTTAAGTTTGGTAAACCAGAGACTCAAACGCAGGTTGCTTTTGTCTGTATGATAAATGTTGAAAAGAAATTATCAGCAGAAGCTACTGAGTTTACACCCACTTTTTCAGAAGAAAAACTTACCGAAACAATTGAAAAGGAAATTTTGGAAGTATGGAAAACAAACATTGTAGAAAACTTCTGTACATCTTCTGTAGATAAAATTCTCGCTGAAGAGATCTTATCAGAAACCTCTGCCATCTATGAAAATTATTTTACAGAGGAAGAAAGCTCGTATGATACATGCTCGGAAACTCCATCCTCTGTCGAAAGAGATGAATCAACCTCTGTATATGAGGACAATTCATCTTCTGACGACTCAGTGACTGATGTTACGTCAGGGATAGTTCACTATGACACAGAGGATGTTAAATTCTCCTCTGAAGTTCTTAACAGAACTATTTCTCCAAAAGAGAAAATCACAGAGATACCTATCTGCCCAGATTTTCTGAACATGTATTTACAAGTCAAAACCTCTGCTGAGCTTGATAGGTTAAAGAAGACCTCTATAGATCCAAAAAGTTCAAAATTTTCAAAACCTTTAAGGCAAATTAACGAAAATCCCACTTGGCAACAAAAGGGAACATGGCCTAAAGTTAACAAATCTTTTTCCTCTGTGACAGTGAAGAAAGATGTTCACCACAGAAGAGACTCACAGAAGGCAAAAACTAAACAAAGCTTTTGCAATCAACATTCTAGTACTCATAGATCTTCTTGTAATAGGAAATCTAATGTTAAGAAAGAATGTAATGCCTCTGTGGCTCAGTTCAATAAATTCAATGAAAAGTTCAAGCAAATCACGTCTCATATTCAATACTGTCATTGCTTTGATCTTATGTTCAAATTGAATAATCACTTCTCAAGTCCAGATTGCTTTCTCTCCACTAAAATTCAAACTCCAAAGTCAGAACCTAGAAAGAAACAATCTGATTCTTCTACAAAAGATAAAATGTATTTCAAGAATGCTAAGGCAAACTTGAAAAATTCTAACAATATTGGACCCATGTGGATATGGGTACCTAAGTCTCTGTGATTATTTTATAGAAGCAGTTTGTGCCAATTTGGTATCTTGACTCCGGATGCTCAAGGCACATGATTGGCGCCAGAAGTTTACTATCCACGTACAAAGAAACACACGATGGTGGATCTGTAACTTTTGGAGACAACAAAAAGGGACACATCAAAGGCTATGGAGTCATACAGAAGGAAAACGTCTCTGTATACAAAGTTGCATATGTGAATGGCCTTAAACACAACGTACTCAGTGTAAGTCAACTCTGTGATACAGGATTTGATGTCTTATTCAAAAGAACTTTCTGCTCTCTACAAAGTGAAGACACATGAATGGAACTTCTGCGAGCCGAAAGAAGAGGTGATCTGTATCTAATGATTTTTAGTTCCAAGAACAAGGACAAAGTTTGCCTTGTAGCCTGCAAAAGTGAGGAAGCCTGGTTATGGCATAACAGGTTCTGTCACTTGAACTTTCACACCTTGGATAAACTGTCAAACTTGATCTAGTTAAAGGGTTGCCTAATGTTATATTTAATAAAGATCACTTGTGTTCTGCCTGTGAAATGGGAAAACTCAGAAGAGCTTCCCACAGAGGCAAAACAGATGTGTCTTGCACTAGACCTCTGTACATGCTTCATGTTGATCTCTGCGGTCCCATTGCCATACAGAGCCTAGGTGGCAAGAAATACATACTTGTCTTAATTGATGAGTATTCGCGTTTCACATGGGTTGAATTTGTTCGAAAGAAATCAGATGTTCCAATCATCTTGATAAATCTAATGAAAAGAATCCAAGTTCTTTATGAATGCAAAATACAGAAGTTAAGAAGTGACAATGACACAGAATTTAAAAACTCTGTCATTGAAGCCTATCTTTCTACAGAAGGAATATCACAGAACTTCTCTGCCGCACGCACTCCACAGCAGAACGGCGTAGTCGAAAGAAAGAATCGAACGCTTGTGGAGGCCGCAAGAGCTATGCTATCAGCATGCAGATTACCGATGAACTTTTGGGCAGAAGCGATTTCTACTGCTTGTTATACACAGAATCGTTCAACCATTGTGAAAAGACACCTCAAGACTCCTTACGAATTAATCAACAAAAGGTGGCCAAACATCAAATTTTTCCATGTGTTCGGATGTAAATGCTTTGTTTTAAACGACAGAGATTCCAGAGGAAAGTTTGAGGTAAAAGCTGACGAAGGCAAATTCATTGGATACTCTGCCACCTCCAAAGCCTACAGAGCATTCCTTACAAGGTCTTGCAAAATTGTAGAAAGCATCAATGTTTCTTTTGATGATTCATTCCAGAAGACTTCTGAACAAATCAGTTCAGAACTCGGACTTAAAGGGGAATCCTCTGGCATCTCACAAGCAAAAGAAGACTTAAATCTTCTATTTTTTGAGATGTTCCACGATGACATTGATCCCTCTGTTGGAACCATCAGAGCTTCTGAAGAACCATCTTCCATCGGTCAAAATCCAACAGGTATGACTCTAACTGGACCAAATAATGCTTCATCTTCTTCTGTAAATTCTACAGATGCAAATGCCGAGGTAGAGATCGCAGAAGATGAAACAACAAGGAAAACGACCACAGAAGCTGCTGAAAATCAAACTTCACAATCCACAGAGGAACCAATTACAGAGGATATAGAGGACCAAGTCTATACGTCCTCAGAGGAACAAACTCCACCACCTCTCATACCAATCATTCCACAAGCTCTAGGATCAACTACAAAGGCACGTACTACGACAGAGGCTATACAAGAAGAAGAAGAACAACAAGAAGCCTCTGAAGAAAGATTCGATGACATTGGTGACCACCTTCCACGCATAACTAAGTGGACAAAAAGCCATCCTCCAAGCCAAATAATCGGCGAACCTTCTGACACGATAAAAACCAGGTCTGCCACTGCTAATTTTTGTTTCTTTACAAATTTTATTAGTGTGATAGAACCAAAGAAGATTTCTGAAGCCCTAGATGACCCAAACTGGGTAGACGCCATGCAAGAAGAGCTTCTGCAGTTTGAGCGTAACAGAGTATGGACTTTAGTACCTCTGCCACAAGGGAAACAGGCCATTGGGACTAAGTGGGTCTACAGAAATAAGAAGGATGAAGATGGAGTGGTCATCAGAAACAAAGCACGATTAGTGGCCAAGGGATATAGACAAGAAGAAGGCATAGACTACGATGAGACTTTTGCCCCTGTCGCACGGCACGAAGCAATAAGAATATTCTTAGCCTTCGCAGCCCACAGAGGATTTAAAGTTTATCAGATGGACGTAAAATCAGCTTTTCTCAATGGTGAAATCCAAGAAGAGGTTTACGTAAATCAGCCACCAGGGTTTGAAAGCTCAAAGTTCCCAAGGCATGTATACTACCTTGAAAAGGCTCTGTACGGACTGAAACAGGCTCCAAGAGCATGGTACGAACGACTTTCTACTTTTCTTCTAGTCAATGGCTACGACAGAGGTACAACAGATACTACCTTATTCTATAAACGTAAAAACAGTGAAATAATGCTTGTACAAATCTATGTGGACGACATAATTTTTGGGTCTACTAATACAGAGGAGTGCAAAAGTTTTGAAAAACTCATGCAGAGTGAGTTTGAAATGAGTATGATGGGAGAATTAACATTCTTCCTCGGACTCCAAGTCAAACAATCATCAGAAGGAATTTTTATAAATCAGGCCAAATATGTCTCTAACATTCTTTGCAAATATAGCCTTTCTGATACCTCTGCAATAAAAACTCCAATGGCCACTGGAAATAAGTTATCCTTAGATCCAGATGGCATCTCTGTAGAATGCACTATCTATAGAGGCATGATTGGATCTCTGTTATACTTAACTGCAAGCAGACCTGACATTATGCATGCTACATGTCTTTGTGCACGTTATCAAGCTAATCCTAAAAAATCACATTATGATGCTGTTAAGAGAATCTTTAGATACTTAAAGGGGACCAAAAATCTTGGTCTCTGGTATCCACAGAACTCTGGCTTTTGTCTTAAAGCTTATACAGATTCAGACTATGGAGGATGCATGCTCGACAGAAAGAGTACCTCTGGGAGTTGTCAATTCCTAGGTGGTAAGCTAGTCAGTTGGACCTCCAAAAAGCAGAACTGTGTATCAACATCTACGGCATAAGCTGAATACGTTGCTGCTGCTAGCTGTTGTTCTCAGGTTCTGTGGATGAAGACTTAGCTAAAAGACTACGGCCACATTCTATTCAAAATACCCATCTTCTGTGATTTCAAAAGTGCCATTGCCATCTCTGCCAATCCTGTGCAACATTCCAAAACCAAGCATATCGATATAAGGTACCACTTCTTGAAACATCATGTTGAACACGGTACAATCGAGATGCATTTCGTGCCCACAGAATATCAACTCGCGGACTTATTCACCAAAGCATTAGACGAGAAAAGATTCAATTTCTTGGTGGGTAAGTTAGGAATGATTAATATGACGTGAAAATCCTCTGTAAGTATAGCTTTATCTTCTGTGAGTAAGTATATATTTCTACTACTTTATTTAAATGCTTTGATTGATTTCTTTCTGTATGTAAATTCTCAATCTTAAATAGTTCTTGATATCACAGAGCTTCTGTGGGTCTGCTCAGAACCTCTGACGACCCCCACAGAACCTCTGTAAAAACATGACCTATGTTCAATGCAAAACTTATCATTTTTTTTATCCAAGCATAGGTAAAGGGGGAGCAAAAGGAAATTACTTGAAATAATCTACAGAGGTTAATCTTTCAAGGGGGAGCCAAAGAAGAGTGTCGATGAATCCATATCGACAGAAGTCAGACATCACTGCCGAGAAAAGAAGAACCAAAAAGGTATGTCTCTCGTACAAAAGGTTTTTGAAAACAGTTTTCTGGGACACAAATTGTCAAATATGTCCTAAATATACTATGAATAACATGCCAAAAATCAAAAGATCAAAAAGTTTCATAAAATTCAAGTTATGAGAAATTTGAGGTCATAGAGCCTCTGCTGAGCTCAACAGAGGCTCTGCAAGAAATATGCTCTGTGATCGCAAATTTAACCTCTATCGATCTTTTGGAATGTTATCTCGGAAACCGAATACACACACCATGACCTTCACGAACAAAACTTTTTCCATAACAGTTTTTTTCGGACACCAACTTTCAAATATGTCCGAAAAACGTTTCTGAGTACAAATCAAAACTTGGATGATCAAAATCGTTGATAGATTTTTAGTTATAAGAAATTTTCTTTCATAGAGCTTCTGCTGGCCCTGACAGAGCTTCTGCAAGTTCCTACAGAGCCTCAAAACCTCTGAACAAAATTTATTCACTAAAATCCTATTAATCCTCTCCAATGCCTTTACAAATGTTTTGGTTAAAAAAAGAACCTACAGAGTCATGATAACAATGAGATATATGAGGCAATGAACATCAGGTTTTTCAAAATTACAGAAGCTTCTGTAAACAACAGAGGTTCTGTCAATATGCAACTTGGGCATTTCTGTAAAAATAACTGTTACTTTTAACTGAGAGTGAATTTCATATGTCTAAGAACAACCCCACGCGCCTAGCATTAATGGGCCGCGCACGACGTCCTGTCATCCTCTGACATGGCCTACGTGTCTCTTTTTCATTGGGCGTACATGGAACGTTTTCTATGGAAAGTTGAACCCGCCGTTCTAACTCGAGTACGGATTCCAAATATCTATCCATTGCCATATATTTTCACTCTTCCAAATTCTACCATTTTACTCTCATATAAAACCCAAGCTTACCTTCTCATAAAACCTTTACAAACTCTCATTCTTCTCCGACGAAACCCTGCAAACGCTTGCAAGAATCCTATTCTTCTTACCAAATGGCTTCATCTTCTCAAGCTATCTCCCCTGCACACTCTCCGGTGAATTCACCAGAACACTCACCTGCTCATTCTGAACATTCAGAAAACCCCCATCTCGCCAAAAATATTGAACAAGAAGATTCTGGCGACACAGCAGACTTTGCTCCGACCACACATCTTCAAAACTTTATAGCAAAGGATCATTTCGAAAAGGTACTGCCAATCAAATCCAACAATTGCTAATTGGTCCCCTCACCCACTGCTTTCGGCGAAGTCCATGCCATTCTTCTGCACATAATGGAAAATCATATACTCTTCCCTCTACTTTCAAGAACCCCAAAGAAAATACCTGTTAGGTATTTGAACCAATTTTGGCAGAGTTGCAGATATGATAAAGATGATTCTTTGATCAAAGGGTACATCTCAAAGCCGGACAACTCAGAGCATCTGGAACTCAAATTTAATAGAACAATGTTCTCTCTGGAGTTCAATTTACCAACTAGAGGTCTTCTGGGATTGAAAAAATATGCAGAACAACCTACAGACGACGAGCTCTGTCGTTTTGTAGAAACGCTTGGGTACAACACCCACCTGAGGAAAAGAAATGACTTCCGCAGAGGCAGACTACCACCTCTGTGAAACACCTTGTTTTCGATCCTCAACAGATGCCTGACAGGGAAGATAGGCAGCATTGATCAAAGCTCGCATCAGATCTTAACCATCATGTATGGGGTCTACTACGATCTCCCACTCGATTACTCGACCATCATGCTGCAGGAGATCATCAATACAATCGACAGAAAGAACAACACCCTAAAGGCTAAAGAGACTGATCCCACATATCTACCGCCTCTGCAATTCCAAAGAATCTTGGGTGTTCTGTTCGAACCTCTGCTAATGATGCAGAAATGGCCAATGGAAGGACCAATTCCCAAACAGTTCCCGATGAACAAGAACATCCCCACCGATCATGCAGAAGGCTACAACCACTGCAGACCTCTTTCAAAAAGGCTTCTGAAATATGCCACGAACAAAACCCTTAAGCAAGAGTATATACGCGATCACAGGACTCCAGAACCGAGCCCTGTGACACCCCCGCGTTTAGGTGTCCCCTTAGGAACAATAGTTGTAGAACCCCTCTCTACAAAATCGAAGAAGAAGAAGAAACTGGCAAAACATTTGGAAATCCAACGAAGTTTTATGGCCAAACGTGACGAGCTCATGGGAAAGAGATCTTCTTCTAAAGCCTCTGCCTCTACCCCAAAAACAAAGAAGAGGAAAACTGCAGAATGCACCTCTACAAACATTGCAGAGGATCAACCTTCACCTCCTCGTGCCACAGAAGTTGGCTCCTCTGCTCCTCCCTCTTCTCCAAAACCAAAGAAAAGAAAATCAAAACCCACAGAAGAAGGAGCACCAAAACCCAAGAGGAGGAATACCAAAAAGAAGCATGAAAAATCACTTGATCAAATGGTTACCATCGCAGAAGAGGCAGCTGCAGAAGTGGTTGAAGAAGAGGTCGCAGGAACCCGGGTCGAAGATACTGCAGAAGAAGAAACTGCAGAAGTCGAAGTTGCAGAAGAGGGATATCAATCACCTTATGAATCCCTAGATCGATTCGCTCATCAAGGCAGCTTAAATGATTTTCTTCAACACCCTGAAATTGCCAACACCCTAAATACAGCTGGGTGGACGGCACAACCACTTGACCACCACACCTCAGAAGAACAAGACTTCTCTATCTCTGGAATTGACACCAATCTGCAAGAAGATGATCAAACCCCCAGAGATCAACCATCTGAAACCCCTAACATTCTACAGAACCCCTTCATCCAACAGGGACTGGACGTCCACAGAAGGAGTCCAAACCAGGCCTCAGAAGTTGAGTGGAATAGAGAAGAGGTTACAGAGGTTTTAGAAAGAATAGGAGGAAAAGAAAAAGAAAAAGAAAAAGATGTCGAAGGTATAGAGGTCTCAGAGGTAGATTCTGATGAAGAAGAAGCTGACCAAATCCGGAAAGGTCTATATCATCCACATGTCATGCAATTATACGACTCTCATCCAATGTACGACTTCTTAGTCACAGAGCAAGAAACTTCAACAGAAGCTAGGGAAGAAGCACCAAGCCAAAGGATAGCGATAGAGGCTGAAATGATTGATAATGAATTGATGCTTGGATGCTTAACAGAGGAAGAAACAAGAAAAGATGCCGAAGTTGCAGAAGGCACACATCCCTCACCCCCTCCCAGTGCAACCCACACATCTAACTCCGCAGGTCTAGCTGCAGAAGGAGTAATTGAAAAAGAGCAGCACAACTCGATCCAAACCCAACCCATCCAGACAGAGGTCACTCTTTCGACTTCTGCGCCCACATAAACTGGGGAATCCATTCCTAGAGAGTCTCCTCAGAGAGACTCACCTATAGTTCGTGATCAATCGCCCCAGATCACATCAGAACACCCTACAGAGGAATTCGTTTCCTCCGCCACGCACAAATTAGGGCCAACACTTCTTTCAGAGAGAAGTAGTGAGCACATAGACGAAGAGACTCTAGACAAGTCTCCAAGTCAACAGAAGAACATTCCGATACCCACCTGTAACGTCCCGAAAATTACAAGCAAATTTAAATTTTTAAATTAACAATTCATTGATAACAACTCATTAAATGATCCCAACGTTTCGTTTGCAAACACATAATTAATATCTTTATAAAATAAAACCAGCGGAATAAACGTTTAATTATCAAAATCATAAAGCAACCAGCTCTCCTCGCGCGCCAGTGTGTACTCGTCACGCCTTGAGCCGCTCGGACCTGAAACCACAGTTTATTGGGAAAGGGTAAGCACGAAGCTTAGTGAATTCCAACACATGCGCAGATAGGAATTATATACACATCACCCCTATCCGCACATAAGCAACAACATCACAGTTACATAAAACGAGTAAACGCCTACAAGTAATTATGTATCCAACACCTCAGTACCATCGAGGCCTCGGTCCCACCGAATTGTAATGTATCCAACACCTCAGTACCATCGAGGCCTCGGTCCCACCGAATTGTAATGTATCCAACACCTCAGTACCACTGAGGCCTCGGTCCCACCGAATTGTAATGTAACCAACACCTCAGTACCATCGAGGCCTCGGTCCCACCGAATTGTAATGTAACACATTTATACCAAGCATTCAAACCAATCAAATATTACACACCACAAACAACTAGTTCACACCACAAAGACAGTAGTACATACAAACTATTATGACATGCATACAACCCCTAACTACACAGTGAGAGAACTCACCTCGAATGCGCGCCCAGCTTAATAACACAATTCAAGCTTCACAATTACGGTCACTTTCCAGCACCTAAATGCATGTTAAAACGTGTCAATACAAGACCCGGACCCTATGACACGACACACGCTTAAACCGTCACTAAAACTATTTTCCGTTCTCACTAAACAGGTCTGTTCGGGACCTGTTTCGACCCCTTTAAACCCAGAAAATTCCCAATATTATTTCATGACCAGAAAGTACTCTGAGTTAGGGTTCCAAGGACATATTATACGCCTCCTAATGATTTTTCTACAATTTACTACGGATTTTACAAAAACAGATTCCGGAACAGCGAAATTCAGCACCTTTCAGTATAAAACGACAAATCGACCCATGCTACGTCCCGAACTGGGTTTTGCACAAAACACAGAAAAGTTTCTAGACTCAAAAAGGGAACTTTTGACACCGGTTTCACCCCAAACCGAGTTACGAGCAGAAAGTTATGATTTTCGCAAGATCAAGGCAGATTCCAGAAGTTTTCACATGAAATGACGAAACACCGAACTTGCGACCACTTTTTCGCCTAGTTAGAGGCCGAACCAGTTTTTCGCTAAAACACGGAAAACTTGGTCGACCCTGAACTTGAACCGTGGACGCCAGTTTCGGCTCAAACGGAGTTACGACGAAAAAGTTATAGCCGTCGTAAAAACAGTGGCTGCACCATTTTCCACATGAATTGATGATTATAAAAACGACGGTTTTAACGAAACGGCTTAAACGATTAAGTCAAGGCTTAACGGATTCTACGGTGATTATTAATAATACATGGCCACGCACTACCCTCTGCCCTCCGGCAGTGGTGGTCGTCGACGGCGGCCGGCGGCAGTTCATCGACGAGGAAATAAAACAACCCGCAAACCACCGCGAGACCACTACCCTCTCGATCACCCTACCGCGTGCACCAACGACTCACACCACCACCGCCACCCGACACCCAGCCACCACAGTGGCGGCGCGGCAGCGGCAGCGGCGGCCGGCGGTGGTCCTCCGGTGACGAAAACGAAAAGAAAAGAAACGTCGAGTGAAACCTTACCTCGATGACGACACAACGACGAAACCCGACACCTTCACTCTTCTTCTCCGGCGGACACGACAACGACGACGGCGACCTCCACACTTTCCGGCGAACTCCCTCTCTCTCTCTTCTCGCCGCTCTATCTCTCTCGGTTTCTCTCCTCCTCTCTCACTCCTCGTTCTCTCTCTCTCTCTCTCTCTCTCTCTCTCTCTCTCTCTCTCTCTCTCTCTCTCCACGGCCGAACACAACAAAGGGGAGGGGGATTAGGGTTTTTCTTTGGCGGTTGCTTGTTCGACGCAGCAAGAAAACGAGGGGGGGTCGGTCTAAATGGCCTATCCCATGCACACTTTCACCAACAAGACACTTTTGGTCCCTTGACTTCCCACTACTTGCAAACTTGATTAAAGTTTCTCATCGGTAACGAGTTTGATCTTTTTCGTTTAATCCCGTTAGTAATATTCAATTCGCTTAGCAAGAAATAAATCAATAATTAGATAGGTAATTAAAATAAAACCGTACCAGAACACGGGTTTTACACCACCTCTGGAGTGGATTTGGACACTGTTCTTCCCAGAACTTCTGTAGAGACTGAAACTCTTGTTTCTTCTCAAAGATCAGATGGAAATCCTTCCACCCCCATCGTACAAACAAGGGTGAACGAAGGTGTCCCAGGAGCAGGGACTCACTCTGGAGACGAATGTGTTCCTCCAGAGGTTACAACAGGGACACAAGTATCAAGGGATGAGTTCCAAACCCTTGCCACCTCTGTGAACCAAACCATGAAAGAGTTGCAAAGCTCTTTCACATCTTTTGCAGAGACAACATCAACAGCCTTACAAAATCTGAACACCAAAATGGACAATCTGTCCACAGAGGTGAAATCCGCCATAACAGAGATGAAGTCTTCTGCTCAAACAACTGCCACAACTACAGCCACTTCTGCTGCTAAAGATTTCGGAATAGCTGCAACATCTGCATTCAAGGAATCAGTCAAGCATTTCCTTGAACAAATGAACAAGCAATCCAACAAATCACAGAGCCTCACACCTACAGATCTACAGAAGGCTCTGCAAAACGTTCAAGCAGAAGCAATGCGCAAAACAATACTGATGCAGCCAAAAGACTACATGACCAGAGCACAGCTAACAGAGCTCGGTCAAAATGTGATAAACCAGGTCACAGAAGTCATCGTCTCCTTCACTTCTACAAATGCCAACTACGTTAAAGAATTCAGAAAAAGTGTCGGAAAAATGCGCTTCAACACAGAAGCAGAGCTTGCAACTCTAATCGGTCTCTGTGATGATGTATGTACGAAGTTGATGGCCGCAGGAGCAGAACTACCAAAGAAACCCAAAGCTTCCTGCAGAGCAGAGGGTACTTCTGATAAGAGTCAGGATGACTCTGATGATGACCATCCTGGTCCATCAGATCATCCTGAGGGGGAGAATATAAGGGAGAAAGCTACGACCAGAGGACTACATGCTCCACCAATCGCAGCAGAACCAATCAGCCAAGCCCCTCCACAACAAACCAAAGATCAACAAACTCAACAGACCACAGAGACAACACCCATCTCTGTGGAATCAACCGCTGAAGAAACCCATGTACCAGAAGCTCAAAAGACCACAGAGGCAACACCCACCTCTGTGGAATTCCCTACAATGTTTGGAGTAGATGTTCAACATCTGTCATCCTCCACAGAAGAAGATCTTCCCTCCCAAACTACAAAACCAACAGAAAAACCCCAATCCATCCCAAGAAGAAAGTCTATTGCCTACAAACTAAAAAGAGCAACGACCTCTGCTTCTTCTGTTCTAAGGAATATGCACAAAACAATGACTGAACGAATGGCGCAGAGAGAAGAAGAAAGGCACAGGTTCACATTAGCTTTCAAAATGGAAAAAAGGTTTGATATCCAACCTTCACCAACAGAAACCAAGCTCACAGAAGAAGTCACCAAAGAACCTCCAACAGAGGTTACAGAGCAAATCAAGCCAACAGAACCAACGCCACAAAAGTCCTCTCAAACACAAGTGTCAAAACCTACAGAGGCAACTCCCTTCATTCCAACAGAAGCACCAACAACCAAACCTACAGAAGCAACAGGTTCTGCACCTCCAAAAGCCAAAGACAAGGGAAAGGCAAAAATGACAGAAGAGCCCAAGAAAAAGAAATCAGTGCCCAATCCTACAGAAAAACTGATGAAGAGCTCCTTTGATGCCTTTCAAACTCCAAAGCCTGAAGAAGAGGACTGGGCATATGGATTAAAGCCCATGTCAGACATTCCACTTACTGGCAGAGCTGTAGAAGTTGTTCAACAGATGGAGAGTCTCAGAAGACAAGTACCACCACATGGTCCAACATATGAAGAAATGGAAGAAGTGGTGTACAAATATCTCTACAAACAACCCTTTCAGAACCTCCATCCAACAGACCAAATCACAAATCCGAACATCAGAGAAGAATTTGAGAACATCTTCAGTAGAACAAAGCCAAGAACCAAAGCAGAAGTCTTCTCAATTCATAAAATCAAAAAGGTAATATTCTGCAGGTTCTCCTTCACAAGAACCTATCCAAAAGTCAGGTACAATCTTTACAGAGTCAAAAGGGTAAACAATTCAGAAACCACCTTCACTGATGCTGACATAAGGAATCTGAATCCCTATGATCTACCTGAACTTCTGCAATGGACGAAGGACAACTACAACACAGAGCCAAACACCAGAGCCTATCAAGTGTTGAGAAAAGCAATGAGGGAAAGGCTTCTAATCTACAGTCTAACAGACTTTCAGCTGGGAAAGGATCTTGGTCTTAAACATCTGAATCTACGACCACCAGAGGATCGCTGCCCACCTGACGCCGTGCCCAACTCAATCATTACAGAACCAAGATTCGGGTTAGTATTTCAAAACCCACAAGGCGAAGTCAAACTTTTTGTAAGCATGGATTATCAGAAGTACGCAACTAGTACTCTGAACAAGTTCAGAGCAAACCTTGTAAAATGCAGAGATACCGAACAAATGGATAGAGACGCTGCAGATACCCTCATCAGAGAGATTGATGCTACAATACGCTTAAGAGAACTCTGCATCAGTTTCTACAAAGAGATCAGAGAAGTCGAAAGAGACAACAGAAGCTTCAACGATTTCAAAGACGCCAAAATATGATTCTCAAACAACCAATCTCTGCAAACCATGTTAAAGTTTATCTTTCATTGTACTCAAATATAAAAATGCCTCTGGCATACTTCTAAATGAAAGAACTTTCAAGGTATTGTTTAACCTCTGTTTTATCTAACTTAGCCTAACTTAACTCAAGTTCAAATTTTTTATTTTTCACTACCTAGGGGGAGATTGTTAGCTTCAATCTTCCTAATCATAGAAGTATTTAGAAGTAGTGAAAAATAGGCTAAGTAAAGAAAGCCTCTTACAGAGGCTCTGCCGAACTTACCGAGAGATCAAGGTCAAGAAGCTACAGAAGCTAAAGAGGCGTCCTACAGAAGCTCTGGCATACGCACAAAGAAGACCAAAGACTCGGAATCCGGTGAAGACTGCTCTACAAAGGACCAGACCGCAGAACCTCTGTAACACTTTACAGAGCCTCTGTGGTCCTCTCTAAAAGACCTGAAGATATTTATAATATCTTGCTATTGTTACTGGACCTGTTCATCAACTTGCATGGTAGCATGCCCTGTCCATCTTCAACGTGTCAAACTCTGATTGGATTCAATAGGGCTTAGTACATAATAGACGTCTGCTGCATTAAATGCAATACAGCACGTCCAACTGTTCATGCCATCCGTTCCACTATTCATACCGTCCGTTCTGAATAGTAGCTTATGCTTTATGGTCCCCTTAGAGTAGTATATAAGGAAGACTCATGTTGAGTTCTTCCTAATAGAGAATTAAGAGACAAAAACATCACAAGAACACATAGCTTATACACTTTGAGAGTCATATCTGCTTTAAAGCTTTGCTTACTCACTGTTCTTAAATCTGTTCTTAATATATATATATATTCAGTAAACTTTGAGATATTATTTCCTGTTCACTGTTTATTTATATTGTGTTCTAAATCTATCAAACATATATGTTAGTTCTTCAAATACGCTTCCGTATCAAACATAAACTTGAACTAATAGATCTGATAATCTTGTTTAAAACAAAACGGGAACCAACAATGGTTTTAACAGAAAACAATTGATTACTTTTCATAGTTAAAAATAGACAATTGTATTTTAATATCTACAAATATACTACATTTTTCTTTCATTTCTCTTTTTATTAGTTAGCTACTAATAAATCATTACATTATATTTTATAAATTATATAATAAAACGAGTTATATATAAAAATATTGAGTATCTCACGACTTTTAGAGTCGAGTATTGGGTAGCTCGACTAGACTCGACTTGTTACTATGTTGAGTCGAGCCAAAATTTGAGCCGAGCCTATTCGAGTCGAGTGTTGACCGAGATTTGACCGAGTTGATCTCAAGTAGCTCATGAGTTGTCTCACATCATTTACACCCTTAGTCATCAGCAACGTCGCCCACTGGCCCTTGTGTTGACCTTATTTCGTAATCAAATGTAAAATCACATGTGAGTCGCTTGTGATTTGAACGTTTTCTTGTTTTTTTTATCATGTTTTCGTTTGATTTTCCATCTGTTTTATTAATCTTCTAATGTAGAGTCAAAATGACCATAAACCCTTGTTTCATCCTTCTAATGGCTTTTGAAAGAATGTATATAACTTGATCAACGTGTTTAACATTTATCTTAAAGATTTAAGAAATCTCACTTGAACAAAATAATTGTCTACGCTATGCTACGAAATTGGAGTGTTACAACTCTCCGCCTCTTATAAATAAATTTATCCTTGAAATTAAATTCTATTATGGGTAGTTATTAGGGAAATTAATTAAAATACCCAAAGTTTGACCAACTGTTACCAAAATACCCAAAAAAAAATTCATTTTGCAAAAATACCCAAAATACCCGCGATGGATCCCGCGATCGCGGGCTAGGGCTGACGTGGCACGTATTTTGGCCCCAAATGCCCCGCGAAGCCCCTCAACTTTGGCCGCGGTGCACTTTTGGTCCCTGCCCGCGATCGCAGCCCGCGATGGACCAAAATTTACACTTTTGGTCCCTGAAAATTTACACTTTTGGTCCCTGAAAATTTACACTTTCAGCCCCTGTACTTAGACGAATCTTGCATTCTTTTACTGTTTTTTCCACAATTATTGTACTTTGAAGACCGATTTGTGGTTGAAATTCATTTGCATGTTTGAGATTTCATCCATAAATATCAGTAGTATGCAATTCACAATTCACACTTCCTCTTGCTTTCTTTCTTGATTTCTCTCTTGCTTTCTTTCTTTGAATTGATTTCTCTCTTCTCTCATTTCATCCACAAATGGCATCGTCATCAAACCCTAAGTCTACTCCTGAAAAAATGCCACCTCAAATCGAGGTCGCCATAGCAAAAATGGAAAAGGAGATAGATGAACTAACAGAAGAGTGGAAAAAAATGATGGACATGAAGGCAGTCCATTTGAGAAAGATCGAAGAGGAAGACAGGGAGATCAAAAGGATGAAAGGGGATATAAAAGCTCGGGAGGCTCGTGTTCGTCGAGAACAAGAAGCAATTCACCATATTCTGCAAGACTTCGCAATTATTCAAGCGAAGGTAAACGAGAAGCAAGCTTGGATTGATGAAACTAAATCAATTTTTAAGTAGGTGGTGGTTATATTTTTTTTTGTTTTGTATTTTTTTACTGTGTTGTTATTTGTATTTTTTTTACTGTGTTGTTGTTTTGTATTTTTTGTTGTTGTTAATTTCTCTGAAAAGTAGTTTTTAAGCCGCTGAACCACGGTTAGGTTGGATACATCATGCAAGGTCAAGTCAGAGGTTACCTCATTCGTGGGTCTACTCCTCTTGTAGAATATATGACAACCCTCAACTCATTTGCTAAAGTGTGTGCGGGTTGTGGTACACAATGGCCATACGTGGTTGCAAAAGCAGAAGCCGTTGAAGAAGGGTTAGAAAGATTGAAGATGAAGAGCTTGTTGGATGGAATACAAACTAGCTGTGTTATCAATGTTCATTTAGAAGCATATGTATGTGTGTGTATATATATAATATGAAATGGGGTTTTGACAAGTTGGTATCACTGGACTCATTTAAGAATTGTGAAAATGAGTATTTGACGAATGATGATTCATGTGTGTTTGGAGCTGAAGTGTTTTAAACACACATGAATCATCATTCGCCAAATACCCATTTTCACAATTCTTAAATGAGTCCAGTGATACCAACTTGTCAAAACCCCATTTATAAACAATTCTACCTTCTCCTATTGCCATTCACGATATCTATAAACACATTCAAATAATAATAATTTAAAACGATTTAATGAATTAGTTAATATATGATTATTATGTTAATGCGATAGGAGTGTAAAACAAAATTGAAAAAAAATATGAGATGTACCATAAATTAAATAATTAACTATAATGGTGTAATTTGTTAAAATTAAAACGTATCTAATATGAATATATAAACAGACATGTGTACTCAGAGTTAACATTCACTGCCATGGATGCAAGAACAAGGTCAAGAAAATACTAAGAAAAATTGAAGGTCTCCTATTTTCTTTATGTGTGTAAATATATAATACGAATATATATATATATATATCATTTACAAACTAGCTGTGTTATCAATGTTCATTTAGAAGCATATGTATGTGTGTATATATATCATTTACAAATCAGTGTTTAGATCAACAGTATCATAAGGGTTTGTTCCATATGGTTCAAGCTGTGACGGGCCCGGGGTGTGACTGACAGAATGTCTCCTTGGCACGGTTGAAGGGGCGGGATTTGGACACTCTCCACGAGTGTGTCCTACGCATTGGCACCGAGTACATCTTCGTTGTATCGAACTTTCACCACGTGATGGACGTCGGTCGTTCTTTCTCGGTCTCCCGGCCCTGTTCTTATCCATTAAAGGTGGATAGCATGGTGGAAGCGGGTCGGGTGGATACACCCATGCTGCAGGGGTCCAGCTGGGTTTATTACCTCCACGTATGTTTTTCGGTAATATTCGGACGTGAAGAAAGGTACAGCCAAGTCGCTGCAATCTGTACGACCCATATATGTTGCTGCAGCGATGGCATGGCCGCACGGTAACCCAGATTTATCCCATTCGCGTCACGAACAAATGTGGTCTTCCATATTCACAATCGCGTGAATATAGTCATCATGCACCTCATACTTCCCATACCCGATTGCTCTTACCGGCCATGTCGCCGCACGACGCGCCCTGTACTGAACGATATTCTCCGCCGTTGGTGCGAGTGCATTTTGTATCTTAGCTCCTTTTAGGCGTCGAATTTGGTACCACTCTTGTTGAAAGGCCCGAAAGTAGTCCATAAGATTAACAATCGGACATCTACGCGCAAAACGGGAGAGTGCATTCACAGACTCTGCACTATTCGAGGTCAGAATGTCATACCGTTGTCCAGGAAAATGGGCCGCGGACCACCTCTCCGGTCCAGCATCGTCAAAGACTTTGGCTGCTTCCTTGACACTGTATCGTAGCATATTCATGTACTTGTTAAACTCCCGATCCGTATATGCTCTGCATGCCGCCCAATAGACATCCTTGTAGGTGGTAATACGTTTGTCCTTGGATTTGGCGTTCATCTCCAAATGTTGACAGCATATGGCGTGAGGGGCGTTTGGGTACATGGCAGAGATTGCGGCGCTTATGGAAGGAGCCCTGTCAGACATAAACACCAACCCTTGCGGGTCTCCGATAGCTTGTCTCAACATGGACAGAAACCAAGTCCACTCGTCCCCGGTTTCGGACTTGCCTACGCCGAAAGCTACTGGAACGATGGAGTTATCCCCGTCCATGGCAACCGCCAGGAACATCATACCCAAGTAACGGCTCTTTAAATGGGTTGCGTCTATTATCAGGACACGACGTAGATTTTCCAGAAATGTGCGGATCTGCAAAAACATAGGTTAAAATGTTATAGTTTATAATGTGTAAATGTTATAGTTTATAATGTGTAAACATATGACGTGTTAAAATACGTACCGCGGGTCCAAGGGCCACGAAGCACATCTCAAACCGTCCACGTGAATCGGTCCGTAGCTGCGTGACAGTACCAGGGTTATGCATCTGCAAATTATATAAATATGTCGGGAGTCGTTCATACGACTCCTCGAACGTGCCTCTCACCATAAACAGTGCATGGCAGCGCGCACGCCACGCTTGGTGGTAATCAATCGTGACGCCGAACTGCCGGTGAACGTCGTGGACGATGTCCTTTGGACGCAATGACCTGCTAACATCAAGAAATTTGTTTTTCAGGATCGCACCCAAAGTCTTTTTGCCGGCTTGTTTGTGGTGGGGATTAAGTTGCGTCCTCGTACAAGTGTGTACGTCGTGCAACTTTCTAATCATTATCGCCCCTCCTTTGGGACCCGTGTGAATCGCGTACAACCTCCACTCACACTTTTCTCTAGCACATTCAACTACGTATTTGATTTTGTCAGATGCCCGCACGCGACTTTGGAAACCCTCTTCCAAGAACTTGAGTCCGATCTGACTTGCTAAGAGATCCTTCGAATCGAATATCTGACCTGCTGTTAAACTTTCGCTACGAATATAAGGTGTAGGTTCGTAGCTTTGTGTCTGGGTATGGGAGTCTGGAAGAATAGGGGGCATATCAAAAAAGTCATTTATCTGACTACATGATTTTCTACTAGGGGTATATTCTTCGTGATCATCATTATCGGTGTCTGATCTGTCTATTTCAGAATTACCCGTTCTGAAAACGTGGGTTTCGTCATCAGCAACTCCAGCAGTACGCCATTCGTGTGGTTGTGGTGATGGTGGTGGTGGTTGTTGTTGTTGAGAATCAGGCTGCTCTATTTGGAGGTCTTCGTCGTCGTCACCCTCCTCGTCACCGTCGTCGTCACCGTCGTCGTCGTCACCGTCGGATACGCCGGGATACACAAAGACTAATGGGGGTCTTTCTGAATCGACTGCAAGGTGCAGAAAAGTAGAGATATCCCCATCGTTGGATAAATCCACAAATGACCCATCGCCATTTTTAAACACTAACTTGCAAATATCAGAAGAGTTGATTCCACATTTTTGCATGGCGTATGCAACAAACTTCTGATAAGTATAGTTTACTGACACTTTAACACCATGCTTAGATTTATAAGCAAAATTCCACTCATTGTTATCTTGCACCCATTCACCATCAAAACAGAAATATAGCTTAGCTTTTGCAACAGATGAACTCATTTTTTCAGTAGTATCTCAAACACAAAATATTGCAGAAAGAAATATTGCAACAATGAAATCGTTGTGTGAGAATTATGGCTTGAATTTTACGTCTATTTATGAATGAAACAACCAACATATCAGAAAACCAATCTCTCATTTCATCCACAAACTGATATTCCAAAAACATTGATTTAACATTGATTGAAACATGCAATTGAATTTCAACCACAAATCGGTCTTTAAATTGCAATAATTGTGGAAAAAAACAATAAAAGCATCAAGATTCGTCTAAGTATAGGGGCTGAAAGTGTAAATTTTCAGGGACCAAAAGTTGAAAATTTCAGGGACCAAAACTGTAAACTTTGGCCCATCGCGGGCCATCGCGGGCTGCGATCGCGGGCCGGGACCAAAAGTGCACCGCGACCAAAGTTTAGGGGCTTCGCGGGGCATTTGTGCCCAAAATACGTGCCACGTCAGCGTATCCCGCGATCGCGGGACCCCATCGCGGGTATTTTGGGTATTTTTGCAAAATTGAAATTTTTTTGGGTATTTTGATAACAGTTGGTTTGACTTTGGGTATTTTAATTAATTTCCCTAGTTATTAATCTATCCAGATATCTCAACTTTTACTTTAATATTCCTTCATAGAGATAAATTTTAGAGTAACTAATTAAAATACCCACTTTGGAGATCCCCTCTCACGAAAATACCCATTTTCTCTACACTTTCACGAAAATACCCATTTTTTTCGTGAAATAATTCGTTATCACGAACTCATAACATAATGGTCTCTAAAAAGAAGAGAATGGGTATTTTAAACATGTATGCAATGAACAACATGCCTTTCACGGACACAGTTTTTTGTTTTCACGGATGCATTTAATTAAGAGTAATTAATTAAACTCTAAAAAGAAGAGAATGGGTATTTTAAGCATGTATGCAATGAACAACATGTCTTCCCCGGACACAGTTTTTTGTTTTCACGGATGCATTTAATTAAGAGTAATTAATTAAACTCTAAAAAGAAGAGAATGGGTATTTTAAGCATGTATGCAATGAGCACCATGCCTTTCACGGACACAGTTTTTTTGTTTTCACGGATGCATTTAATTAAGAGTAATGAATTAAAATGGGTATTTTGTTCAAGAAATGGTTTTCACGGACCAAGTATTTTGTTTTCACGGACTAAATTGAACAAACCTTACATACCATTATGCATGAGTTCGTGATCACGAACCATTTCACGAAGAAAATGGGTATTTTTGTGAAAGTATTTTCGTGAAAGTGGAGAGAAATGGGTATTTTGCGAGAGTTGGTCTCCAAAATGGGTATTTTAAGAGCATCTCCAATGGTTAATCAAAAGACTTGAGGAAAGACTTGATAATGACTTGATAACAATTTTAACTATTGGAGTTAAAGCTTGAAGGTTTATGTTTAACCCTTCAACTATCATGAATTTATACTTTTAGTCTTCCACTTTCATTTAATGATTCATTTATTAAATATATATTATATAATTATTATTATTTTTAACGAAATATATTATTATAGTTTAAAGTATATATAGGTTCTTTTTGTTTTTCTTTTTTGGATGTCACAATATTTTTTATTATCAACCAAAGTTAAAAATACACCCAATTCTTCACCCTCTCAATCTCCCTGTATATATACACACACTCATAGATAGATAGATTCTTACAATCATCTCATTCTCACATCCTATTTTTCAATCTCAAATGCCGAAATAAATGAAATAAAATATATAATCAACGAGACAAGCACTTTACGGATGTCCACGATAAATGGTGTAGCTGAACACTTAAAGGAGCTAAAAGATTCGTACAAGTCTTCAAAAAAAATCAACGAGCTAAAAATGTTAATGGAAAATACGCAAGGAAACGAACAACTAATGTATCAACAAATGTTGACCGAGGAAATTAAGAAGAAATATGGAATTTAGGTTTACTTTAAGTTTTTCATCATCGTCTTGTAATATTTTTATTAAATTTTATGTTATTGTTGTATAATATTTGTTTTAAAAAACGTATTTGTGCTTTAAATAACGACAAATAATAGAAGGATATTTATAAAACATTTCAAATAGATGAGGATAGTTTATGTATATATATTAAAAATGAATTAAAAATGCAAAAAAAGCTTTTGAAAGACTTGACCATTGAAGTAGTTATTTGAAGATGACTTTTTGTTGATGTGACAAATTGATGACCATTGCGGATGCCCTAATTAATTACTCTAAATTTTATTCTCACACTCGAATCATTTCAACGCCAATAAATGCTTACTTTTAAATAATTTCATCAATGACATGCCAGTAATACGTTATTTCTCTGCATCTAAATTCTAAAGTAAGATATCATTAGGAGCTTAATTCATTGATAACACATAAAGAACATGAAATTTCATAATTTATGCCACGTTTTTAGGACTTATCTTGCACAATGTACATAAATGTGTAATTTTCATTTTTCTAAATAAAATGTTTAAAGATCGTCATCAAACAACAAATATTGGTACTTGGACTAGTCGAACCTTAACTTTCCAGATGTTGAATGTAACAACCCAAAACCAAAACTAAAGCATAACATTAAATATAAATCAAACAACCAGAATGACCCCAAAATTTGATCGAATACAACTGTCTCAACATCAGTTTTGCGGAACAACCTATACACAGCCGAGAAGTTTAACTAAAAGTCTAAATAGCAAAGTGAAACGTCTAACGTCTATATCATCCTCGCTCTAAATCTTCTCCTTGCCCATGTCGGCACTTCCTACCGACTGTTTTCTTGAAAAGGTTTAGTTTTTGGAAATGCGAGGGTTAGACCATGAGGTCTAGTGAGCTCCCTCTAGTGACAACAGTTTCAACAACAAATATATAAAACATTTCATAACCATTGTAAACAACAAACTTCAAACAGTAAGCTTTCACATAAACTGCACATGTAAGTGGCACACTGAAGTCCCGCAACGGCGACAACGTGTCAGTCTCACACTGCCTTACTGGGTCACTCTTCCCATGGCATAACGGGACACACACCCCGGTATGAGCACTGGCGGGACACACACCCGACTTAGCCATTACACATCTATCAACAACGTATGCATACACTTTAAGTTAACTTTCCAAACACACATTTTTCATGTCGTATAAACATATCATTCCAACTCCATTTCTTACTTCTAAAATCACGTTTAAAAGCACGTATTTTAGTTAAGAAAACTCACCTGGTGCCCTTATCAAATTTTTCTTCCTTTACCTCTGACCTCCAATTAGGATACCTGAGTAAATGAATGGAAGCTGACCGGATACCAAACTGTTAGGTCACCAAGATTTGAAATTGACTCACCGATGTTCTTCCCTATATCTTACTTAGAATATTTTAGCATGGTTTTTTTGTAATGACTTGTACAAGATATCAACTGTTCGGTGAAGTCGAAGATCAACCGAAACCAAGCTTGAAGATATTTCTTATTGTGGAAATAAGAAGTTTCTTCTCAACATTCATACAAGTCATTGACCACCGATTGTGTCCCCATACATCGGTGGACATCCTCTCCACCGACCTTCCTCTCGTCGACAGAAGCATCCCACCGATCATGGAGCTCAAATCGGTGGGATCTTTGTTTCAATGGTTTTCTTTGCAGATGGTTTCAATGTCCAATGTCCATTATATCGGTGGAACACCATCGGTGTGATTGTCTTGGAATACACATCAAGAAGATCATTTATTATGGGACAATATCATTTGCTAGATAAAAGTGACTGTTTGTCGTTTTATCCATTATCAGTTAAAGTCCCTTTCAGCATGGGCTCTATTCCTAGTACCAATGAAAAGGTGATAAAGACATATCAACTTTTCAGAAGTCAACATCCTCAAGCAAATCTGGTGATGACAAGTGTCCCAAGCATTTAAAGCTTATCACACTTTTCACACTATAAAAGGAAGAAGATGCTCCCATGCAAACTACGCTTTCTGTAAATCTCTCTCAGTGCAAGAAATCTCCATATTGCTTAAAAACTTCATAGCTTTGTTCTAAGTGTTCTTAGTTGTTTTGTTTAGTATACTTTGTGAAAGATTGTTAGAATAGTTTATCTGTTCTTTTCCGCAACAGTCTTTAGATTCTATGTGTAATTCTTGTTGAAGGTTTTTCAATAATAGAATTAAAATTGTGAAATTTTTGAGTATTGTATTCAACCCCTCCCCCCTTCTACAATACTTGTTAAGCCATCAGGGACTAACACAAACTAACCGGACACCACTTCCGGATACCATACTTTCCGGATACTAAACTATCCGAACACTACTCACCGGACACTACCCTATCCGAATACTACTTACCGGATACCACACTATCCGGACACAACTCACCGGACACTACACTGTCCGAATACTACTTACCGGATACCACACTATCCGGACACTACACTGTCCGAATACTACTTACCGGGCACGAGATCCGGACACCTGCACAAAGTCACTTACCAGACGCGGGGTCTGTCGACTGATTGGGATAATAAATCTATTGCTAAACCCAAACAAACTTGATTTCACAATAATAAAAGCATTACAACAATACTTAACCCTTTCTTAACAACCCCTCTGCTGCTTAAACACAAAGATGATGCCTAATTACCACTTAGAGCATCCTTTACAACCATTCAACTACAAAACCCAAATAGTCTGATTCCCTCAATAAAACAAAGAACAAGGAGTAGAATTTGAGTTTACCTGGAAGAATTAATGCAGAAGCTAGCTTCCAATTCCCACTTCTTTGTTTCCTCCTGATTTGAGTGCGATTAAAGCTCACCATCGTGTTTTTCCAGCCTCCACACACACATCCAAATGGAATTAGGGCAAAAGAAGGGGTTTTTTATACCTTTCACTAATTGCACAAAGGCCCTCAAACTTTTAATTATAAAAAGGCCCCCAAACTTGAAAACCTCTCAAAAGCACCTTTATTCTTAACATCTTAGAATAAGAAATTACGGTTATTACATTGAAAATCATGTCCAGTCAATCCTTCAAGCCTGACCCGTCATAACTAGTCATTTCATGTTTTTTAAGAAGTTATCTTTGTTTTAATTGTATAACATTGTTTAATATGTATAAACTTCTAGTTTAGCCGAGCTTTTTTTAGGGGGGGGGGGGTTTCGAGCCTCTAACAAGGCTTTTTAGGGATTTATTCAGCCATTTGACCAACTTTATTCGGTTAAAATGAGGATCGACCTTAACCGGACCTTTTTCTTCCAAAAAATGAGGATTCATTGGCCCTTTGGGGAATGGACTTGTCCCGAGTTTGGCCCATACCTTGACCAATGTTTTTGGACCTTGGCTTGGCCTGTCCTTGGTCCCAAACTTTCACTCCCACTTTTGTTTATCTATTTGTAATGTCTTAGTGTTAGTCCCAGATGGCTTACAAGAACAAGAACAGGTATTGTAGAAGGGGGGGGGGGGGGTTGAATACAATACACAATTTTTCACTTTAATTAATTCTTTTATTGAAAATATTCAAATCAAGAATTACACATAGAACAATTTGATTGTTGCGGAAAGAACAGATAAAATCTATTCTAACAATCTTCACACAGTAATACTGAAAACAAAATAACTTGAACACTTAGAATCAAAGTTATAAAGTTCCTAAGAGATGAAGGATGCTAGCACACATAGAAAGACTTCAGAAAACATGGTTTGCATGTGAGCTTCCTCCTCCTTTTATAGAGAGGATGAGTGTACTGAGCATTAAATGATTAGTACGAATATCCTCCAGTTACTTGCTACGTACCAATGGACTTCTGAAAAGTTGATAAGTCACAATCACCTTTTCCTTGAAACAAGGAGGAATACCCATGCTGAACTTCATTGGAAATAGGAATAATACCATGCTTGTCTCCTTGGTGTGTCTTCCAAGACAATATTACTTGAGACTTGATATTTTCTTCAAAGAAAATCTTTTGACAAAGGATCCCACCGATTTAAGCATCATCATCGGTGGGATGATTCTTGGCAAATTTGATTTTGTCTCATAATAATTTTGCTTCTCATTTTGTCTTGTCTCATAATAATTTTGCTTCTCATTTTGTCTTCAAGGAGTACACCACCGATGAATGCTTTGAGATATGTGACACATCTTTGAAGAAAAAGCATCTTTGAGATATGTGACACATCTTTGAAGAAAAGCATATTTGACTTCGGTGACACATCTTTGAAGAAAAGCATCTTTGAGATATGTGACACATCTTTGAAGAAAAGCATCTTTGAGATATGTGACACATCTTTGAAGAAAACCATCTTTAAGACTTCTTTGAGATCCCACCTATTTGAGAGACTTCATAGGTGGGATATGTTGGCCGATACAGAGAGTGATCGGTGGAGAGGTGTCCACCGATGTGTGTGAACACCAACGGTGGACAATGACTTGTATGTGTCGAGAAAAGATCTTTCACTTCCACAATGAGAGAATCTTCAATCTTGACTTTGGTTGATCTTTGACTTCACCAAACATTTGCTATCTTGTACAAGTCATTATAAAGAACCATGCTAAAATATTCCAAGTAAGATTTAGAGGAAACATCGGTGAGTCAATTTCAAATCTTCGGTGACCCAACAATCTCCCCCTATTTGAATTTGAGCTCCATCCTTAGAATATTGAAGAGTATCTGAATAAAATTGCATTTTGACCCTTTTTACTCTTTTTGGGTTCTTTTCACATAGACCATTTTTTTTATCTATTTTGTCTTTTATGGATTTGTGTGTGTATGATATTTACAAGTAAGAAAAAATAAAAAATGTATAGCTGTACAAATATTTGAAAGAAAAAGGAAAGAAGTATAAACAATATGAGCAGAATGAATATTACTCGCATCTTTGGAGGGGCGAGTTGAAACTTGTATTTGGCTTGAGGATTCTTCATTTTGATTAGCAGCTTGTTGATGTGTTGGAGAACTTTATCTTTCAGGCACTTTTGCTTTTCTTCAGATGTTCCAAATCTTCAAGTCATCCACTTACTTCAAAAGATTTCAGCCAAGTGAGTCTGTGGGTTTTGATAGGAGACACATCCATTAAAGTGACAATCTTTGAGGAGGGTTGAGTTTGAGTGAATCAGCCTTAGGATGCTTATGCCAATCTCTTGCATTTTCTCTTTCTCTTGGCATCTTCAGCACTTCCTGTTCAGCATCATCATCCTTTGTCTTTGTTTTGCTCCCCCTCAGTAGATCAGTCGATTTTGTGTTTCTCCCCCTCAGTTAGATCCGCCCGGACTGATGTGCTCCCCCTTGACCGGTCCGCCCGATTTCCTTATTTTTCCGAGTTGGACGCTGAAAACGAGTACAGAGGGTTGGTGTTGATCGAGTTGGACGCTGATATTGCTCCCCCTCAGATGGTTTCTCCCCCTCAGCGTACGACGGAGAAGAAACACCACAAACAATTGGAAACATCGAATTTTTTTTTGTGTGTGTGTGTGTGCTCATAACCACCGAATTTGGAGGCCAACCACCGAAATTTCGGTGGTGTGGTAAAAAAAAAAATTTTTTGCTCATAACCACCGAATTTGGAGGCAACCACCGAAATTTCGGTGGTGTGGTAAAAAAAAAATTGATTTTTTTTTGCTTCCCCACCGAAAACTAAGGAGATCCCACCGAAAATTGGCTATTTTCGGTAGGAAAATCGGTAGGATTTTCGGTAGGAAAATCGGTAGAATTTTTTTTTTCGAAAAATTATCATTCCCACCGAAATTTTGAAAGTCGGTGGAATTTCTTGAAGAGGTTGGAGGAAATCTTCTGGCATCTTCAGAAGAGTTTGGATAAAATCTGCTACGACATCATGGAGAAAATCTTCAAGGTGAAGAAAATATTGGAATTTCATCTTCCAATTTTTTGATGACCCACAAAGATTGAGTTTGAGGATTTTTTTAGTAGAAGGATTTGGGATGATATCTGTGGAAGAGTTTGTAGTATGTGGGTTTTGAGAAAAGGAGAGTTGGGTTGCTGTCCAAGAGTGAAATATGATGGAAGAAAGAATGGGATGAGGAGATGACACATAGAAAGTTGGTTCTCGTGAGAGGTAGATTGGTGAGATGAGATCATGGTGATGACGTCATCAAGATGATGTCATCAACATAGATTTGGACAAGAATAAGATTACCTGAGGTTTCCTTGATGAATAGAGTGTTGTCAATTTTACCTCTGGAAAATCCATTCTTTAAGAGAAAGTTGGCAAGAGTGTCATACCAAGCACGTGGAGCTTGCTTGAGACCATAAAGAGCTTTGTCTAGTTCTGTACACATAGTCTGGATGAGCTGGGTCTTCAAAGCCAGGAGGTTGTTTCACATAGACTTCCTCTGCAAGTTCCCCATTGAGGAAGGCACTTTTGACATCCATTTGAAGAACTCTGAAATTTCGGTAGGCAGCATGAGCCAGAAAGATTCTTATTGCTTCAAGTCTTGCAACAGGGGCAAAAGTTTCATCATAATCAATGCCTTCTTCCTGTCGGTATCCTTGAGCAACCAGTTTGGCCTTGTTTTTGATAACTGTGCCTTCTTCATCCATTTTATTTCTGAAGATCCATTTGGTTCCAATGATTGTCTTCTTTCGGGGTCTGGGAACCAGTCTCCAAACTTTGTTTCTCTCAAATTGAGAAAGCTCTTCTTGCATGGCAGTGATCCAACAGGGATCTGTAAGAGCTTCATCAATCTTCTTGGGTTTATAAAAGAGAGAGAAAATTCACATAGAGACAAATATTTCCAACTCCTCTATATGTTTGGACACCTGCTTGTTGATCACCGATGATTTGATCTATGGGGTGATCTTTGGTCCATTTGGTTGCAGGAGGTAAAGGTGGTGGAATATTTTGTGTTAGGGGTGATGATGGAGTGGGATCAGAGGTTCAGTGGGAAGGAGAGAGAGAGATTTTCGGTGGAGATGCTCTTTGATTTGGTGGTGGCTTTGGTGATGGAGAGATTTTGGGAGGTGAGTGTGATTTAAAATCGGTGATAGAAAGTTAGAGACAAAAGAAGAGATATTTTTAAGAGAAGAGTTATGGGTTTGTTTTTGTCGGCACAAAGAAAGAGAGAAAAGTTTATTATTATTATATATATACATATTTAAATTTCCCCCGATGGTCATTTAAAAAAAAATATATATATATATATATATATAATATTAATAATAAGGTGGTGACAAAAAGGTGGTGGATGATGATGTCACGAAGAAGAAAAAAAAATTGGAGGGATTTTGTGAGATGGGTTTTCATGGTGATTCGGTGGGTTTTCATGGTTAGGAGATAATAGGTGATGATGTCATGAGAGTAAAGAATTCTAAGGTTTTGTCAACTTTCACACTTGTCCACATAGATCCATCTGTCCAGCTCAAAATCTGCAATCACACAAAATTTATTTCCTAGGTACCCATTTGGTGGTGGGTCCTTTTGGGTTAGATGATGAGGGAAAAGAATTTATGTCACTCAGATCAATTCTTTCTTTCGGACAGTCTTTGGCAAAATGAGAAACATCACCACATATATAGCATTTTCTATAAAGAAATGCCTTTTTAGAACTTTGATATTTTTCCTTATTTTTGCTCAAAGATTTTGAAGAGGTAACAAAGAATTGGGGTGCAACACCTATAATTCCTTTTTCAAAATTTGGGAGGACATAAATCTTTTCTTTTGAAATGGACATTTTGAGACTCACAGATCGGGGAAGAAAATCGGTAGGGGAAGTCACATAGGTATTTTTAGAAAAAATTGGAGGATTTCTTTTTAATAAAGAATCGGCACCCAGAGACTTTCCTTTTTTTAGAGTTAGAAAATATATTGCTTGAGTTGGAGGAGGAGGATGCATCATCTAAAGTCAAGAATTTTTGAAATTCATGGATAGGTGTGGAAGAATCATTGGAATCTTGAGCCTTTTCCTTTGGAAAGGAAATATGATCTTTTGCCTTTAAAAACATTCCAAATTTTAAATCTTCAGATGAAACTGCAGAATTCATGGACATAGACCCAATAGAACTGGAATTGGAAGTTTCACAAGAAGTAGGTGAAACACATGAGGTGGAAGCATGAGATTTTGAAGATTTATCAGTTTCCATTTTTCCAAAGCCTAGACCAGTTTTGTTATTACAGGAAATCTGATCTTGAAAAATCTTTTCCAGGTTTTTGGAAGAAATGGTCCATTTTCTCATGATTTCTTGTTCCTTTTGAAAACGTTTGAATATTTTGTTTTTCTCCTTGGCAAGAATAAAGTTGATGGATTTTAGATCTTCAAGCTCAGCCTTAACTTTTTTAAAGTTTTCCAGTTGAGAGTGACAAAACAGCAGTTGAGAGGAAAGAGATTTTATTTGAGCATTTGCCTTTTGCTTAGCAGTTTTAGCATCAAAAAGATCAATGGTTAAAGAATCAAATGCTTCAACCTTTTCATTATCAGAAAGAGATAGAAAATGATGTACCTGTGATGAGGAGGAGAGGCGCTTAGCTGATACAAGAGCAGTTGAAGAGATGTGGCCTTCTGAATCATCCATGTCATTTATCTTGGCCATGAAACAGACATTTGCGATGTCATTCTCGCTTTCAGATGTGGGTTCATCTGCCAAATCATGAGTTTTAGCAGGCAGGTCCTTTGTGTAACACCCGTAATTTTCGGATAAGTATAATTTCGAATCAGTGTGAAACCGGTCTTTTAAGAAAAATATGAAAAATAAGTTTTGGGGTTAAATCCCAGATTTTATGGTCTTGTTGGATGGGGAATTCGAATACGAGTCCAACGGTTCTTTCCGGAGCGAAAACGGAGCTATAACGAAGAAGTTACGGCCAAAACAGTATCCGATCGACCGACCAAACAGGGAGCCGCGCGGCTTTCCACGCGACTTATAAACCGCAGGACAAACCGCGCAACTCTCTAGAGTCTACTAAGTCGCGAACTTTCAGCCCCAAACTTCAAACCTTCATAACTTTCTCACCACAACTCCGATTTTGATGATTCAAGTTGCTATGGTTCCGATTTTGAGAGCTCTTAAAGGATCTAGAAAGAGTTTGGAAGATCATTGGATGATTCAAGTGTGTTTGGTGGTGGTAAGTCTCGAATCTCCTCCCTTTCTCTCCCAAATCGTTTTCCCTTTTCTCCATCACAAAACTCTAACCGATTTTGGGGTTTCTCTCGGAGATTGATGTGTTCCTTACCCATTTTATGCTATTGATTTCATCTATAGATGCAAGAGCAAGTTTCATCCACAACATCTTAGAGATTTTGGGGTTTTCTAGGTTTTCATCAAAACCTAAGTGGTGAGTTCATCCTCCTAGCTTCTATATCTTCATATGAGTTATAAATGTTCCATTGATGATCTCTTAGTGTTTTGTTTCTCCAATTTCGATTTAGATGATGTTGGAGAAGTTAGGTTAATATTGGGGTTTTGGTCAAAATGAAGATTTTAATATAATATGTTTGGGGAATAGTTTTAAAGTGGTTGAATATGAATATTCATGGTTGGAAGTTATGATTTTAGGTTTTTGGAGGTTTTGGCTTGAAGATGCAAACTTCATCAAAGGAGCATACGTTTGGAAAAATCTAGATTTAGCTTAATCTAGCAAGGTGAGTTCAAGTTACTTTGTGAAAACTTTGTACATGCCAAAATGTTATTTTCCAACTGATTACGTGTTTTACATGAAAAGTATCAATGTCGAGTTATTTGATGAGTTTTAACCTTTGAAATATTTATGGTTGTAAATATGGTAAAACACTTGTATTTGGAATTTTGGGAAAATATGATGAATAAATCATACATAAAAATGAGTTGTTGATTTATGTGGTAAACGGAGTCGGTTTGTTATGAAAATGCATTATGTGAATATTTTGGAAATGCGCAAATAGTACATCATGAGATGTTTTGAAATTGTAAAGGCGTGAGTCCTTTTTGGAAAGGAGGGTTTTTCCCGATCCAAGGTTTTATTTCGGGTTTTCATGGATTTGAAGTATTTACTGGCAACCGGTGTGTGTTGTTTTATTTAATGTCGTTTTACGGCTTTTATGAACTATCTTTTGAGTTAGTTGAACTTGTGGCCCGGTATTGGGTTTTATTAAGTCTTGGGGACATTTGTCTATTTTGATAGCTCAAGGTTGAGTTTCGATCATGATTTATGTCATTGGGAATTGCATGTTTTGAAATGCATTTGTTTATATGTTTGGGGTCGTGTAATATTTTAGACCTTGTTAGCCATGGATCCATAGGCATTTAAGTTTCCCCTTAGTCTCGCGGGCAAGAGGTCGGGATTGATTGAGCTCAGTTTTACGAGACGTTAGTTTACTCTGTAGCACGGAATAGGCATCGGGTTCCATGATAAGTAAGGCGTGGACTTAGATGGTCGGGCGTCGTCTCATGGGCAGTAAGGTGTAATTCCATATATGTGCTTAGCACGGGATAGGCATCGGGATCCATGATAAGTAAGGCGTGGACCTAGATGGTCGGGCGTCGTCTCATGGGCAGTAAGGTGTAATCCCTAATGTGCTGTTGTGGATTTGGTGACCCAATGTGCTTAGCACGGGATAGGCATCGGGATCCATGATAAGTAAGGCGTGGACTTAGATGGTCGGGCGTCGTCTCATGGGCAGTAAGGTGTAATTCCATATATGTGCTTAGCACGGGATAGGCATCGGGATCCATGATAAGTAAGGCGTGGACCTAGATGGTCGGGCGTCGTCTCATGGGCAGTAAGGTGTAATCCCTAATGTGCTGTTGTGGATTTGGTGACCCAATGTATAGACCTGGAGTGGTTGAAGTTGGGGGCATCCTAGTCTCGTGAGCAATAGATCTAGAGTGATTGAGCTCAGTTTTACGAGAGTAATCCACGTGGGTTTTTTTTGTTGAGAAAAGTTAATTTTATGCCATAAGGCGACTAAAAAGAGATGAGTTTGGAACTCTAGTGTCGCGTAACCTTTCTTTCAAAAGGTTTGTGTTACTAAGTATTTCGTTGCATATAGTTCAATGTATGGATTGATTTATACGTGGCTTAAGTGATGCATGAAGGAACATTTTGTTGACATTTCATAATGACTTGCTTGGTGCGCTTTTGGTCAGTTAAATGTTTCATTATCATTTTATGTAAATGCGCTATATCAACTTAGGGGTATGCATAGCTTGGTAACCATTGTTTCTCGACACTTTGATAAACGGGTCGTGCATGAAAATGTTTTATTAACTCCTTGTTTAAATGAGAGACAATTTGGTCAAAGCATGTTTTAGTGGTGTGGGGATCACGAATGGTTTATGATGCATGATATTTGGAAAACACGAATGTATGAGTCATTGACATTGGTCAATTTTGAATTGTCGAATATTTTGGAAAAATTGAAAGCTTTTTGGTTTTAGAGGAAATGTGTGTTTTGAGTATTTTTGACAAATACATTTTTAGCAATGACGTTTTGACGTTTTATGTTTCATGTATGAAATTTTGAGGAAAGTGCTTCATGATAAAGATTTTAGAAAAATGGTTTGTATAAAGCTATGGTACGTGGAATTCTTATGTTTTGAACATTGATGCGCACCGTTGGTGCAATTTGAGATTTGAAAATAGGTTTGAACCCTTTTTGGTGTCAACAAATTATTAACACTTATTTCCTTATATGTCTTGGAAAAACGCATTGTTGTGTGCAAGTTTGCCAAAAACGTTTCGTTCAAATGTCATTATAGGACCGGATGGAAAATTTGGAGAAATTAATTTAAAGAAGTTTTCTCTTTTGAAATTTGGTCGCGAACCATTTGTTGCATGTTATTTCATTTCAAGAAATTTCTAAGAAAGTGTTACAAGCTTGCATGCCTACTCCCAATTTGAGATTTTGTGATGTTTTAGCCGATATTTTCAAATGATGGAAACGGATTGGTTTTTGTCTTTAAATTTGGAACTTACACAAGTCAGTTTGTGTTTTGACTAAGGTGTAATTATGAATCGTTTCATCGTTGTTGTGTAATAAACTGACGCGCGCAAATTTGATTGGTAAATCTTGTTCCATGCCATTTTATGGTTGGAAGGGAAATCTTGGAGTCAAATGTCGTTTGGACTTCTTTTTGAAATTAGTGCACACCTTTTGTTGCACCCTATTTAAAGTCGGGCAGTTACTTTACGGGCATGTCATGAGTCAATCCATACTAGAACCGTGGCGGTTCCTTTTAAAGAAATTGTTTATTACGCTTTTGCGTTTTGGGGGTAAACTGAACTGCAATGAAATGATTTTCAACATGATTTTCATATGTGGGACGAGCGTGTCCATTTTTGCGTAACTACCGAACTGATAGTAGTAGTTCTTGCGTACTAGTTAAGATGAAAATCTTGGTGTTGAAAATATTTTGTGAATGGTTTTGATTAATTGGCATATTTATTGAATAACGCACTTGAAAATCTTGAACTCGTTAGGACCTTGGAAAGGGTATGTAACCCAATTAAGGGTAAGTGCGTGTAGCACTTCGGCGGTGGAAGGTTGGGCGTTCCACGCATGTTGGTATTATAGGCCGGATAATATCGGTAGTAAAGCAAACGTGTTGTGGTAATTGGAGGGTTAGACTTGCGATAACGCATTTCGAGGTTGGTATAGCCGTTCTGTTGATAACCTTAGTTTTGTGGAAACCCTCGGTAAACGAAACTCGTGTGTGGAGTCCTGTTAGAGTTCAGAGTTTGGTGGTATAACTAGGTGTCAACCTTTGCTGGTTTGAGGTCGGAAACCGTTAGTGTAATCGGTGGATTGTAGCCGATTTTAAAAGGATGATGGTAACAGTTGTAGTAACCTTAAGATGCTCAATTGTGACGAGTGGTTTTGGTGGAATAACCTTCGTGTATGGTTATAGAACCTGTCGGTTTAATGATTGATGTGGGGATGGATTCTTGGAGTCTATTAGAACTCGTTGGATGTAGATGGCAAGTAATGGTAGGAATAATCAGAATTGATGGTTTTGTTGGGTTCGTTAGCGAACAAACCTTGAATTAACTTAAAGTCGGAAATCGAAATCGGGATGTATGGAACATCTAAGGTTGGGAGACAACCGAAGTCGTCTGACTAGGAATTATTCCCGTTGTTGGAGTGTTCTCCCGAACATAAGTACAGTGTACATGAAGTGGCTTTGTTGATAAGCAATCGATCGAGGATGTCTTTATAGACTGTGTGGAGGGAATTTAGATTCCAGTTAGGAACTAATAAATTATAGTCGGCGGGAGTCAGTTAGCCTTGGGTTGTAAAGGATGTAGATTTCGAGGACGAAATCATCCTAAGGTTGGGAGGATTGTAACACCCGTAATTTTCGGATAAGTATAATTTCGAATCAGTGTGAAACCGGTCTTTTAAGAAAAATATGAAAAATAAGTTTTGGGGTTAAATCCCAAATTTTATGATCTTGTTGGATGTGGAATTCGAATACGAGTCCAACGGTTCTTTCCGGAGCTATAACGAAGAAGTTACGGCCGAAACAGTATCCGACCGACCGACCAAACAGGGAGCCGCGCGGCTTTCCACGCGACTTATAAACCGCGAGACAAACCGCGCAACTTTCTAGAGTCTACTAAGTCGCGAACTTTCAGCCCCAAACTTCAAACCTTCATAACTTTCTCACCACAACTCCGATTTTGATGATTCAAGTTGATATGGTTCCGATTTTGAGAGCTCTTAAAGGATCTAGAAAGATTTTGGAAGATCATTAGATGATTCAAGTGTGTTTGGTGGTGGTAAGTTTCGAATCTCCTCCCTTTCTCTCCCAAATCGTTTTCCCTTTTCTCCCTCACAAAACCCTAACCGATTTTGGGGTTTCTCTCGGAGATTGATGTGTTCCTTACCCATTTTATGCTATTGATTTCATCTATAGATTCAAGAGCAAGTTTCATCCACAACATCTTAGAGATTTTGGGGTTTTCTAGGTTTTCATCAAAACCTAAGTGGCGAGTTCATCCTCCTAGCTTCTATACCTTCATATGAGTTATAAATGTTCCATTGATGATCTCTTAGTGTTTTGTTTCTCCAATTTCGATTTAGATGATTTTGGAGAAGTTAGGTTAATATTGGGGTTTTGGTCAAAATGAAGATTTTAGTATAAGATGTTTGGGGAATAGTTTTAAAGTGGTTGAATATGAATATTCATGGTTGGAAGTTATGATTTTAGGTTTTTGGAGGTTTTGGCTTGAGGATGCAAACTTCATCAAAGGAGCATACGTTTGGAAAAATCTAGATTTAGCTTAATCTAGCAAGGTGAGTTCAAGTTACTTTGTGAAAACTTTTTACATGCCAAAATGTTATTTTCCAACTGATTACGTGTTTTACATGAAAAGTATCAATGTCGAGTTATTTGATGAGTTTTAACCTTTGAAATATTTATGGTTGTAAATATGGTAAAACACTTGTATTTGGAATTTTGGGAAAATATGATGAATAAATCATACATAAAAATGAGTTGTTGATTTATGTGGTAAACGGAGTCGGTTTGTTATGAAAATGCATTATGTGAATATTTTGGAAATGCGCAAATAGTACATCATGAGATGTTTTGAAATTGTAAAGGCGTGAGTCCTTTTTGGAAAGGAGGGTTTTTCCCGATCCAAGGTTTTATTTCGGGTTTTCATGGATTTGAAGTATTTACTGGCAACCGGTGTGTGTTGTTTTATTTAATGTCGTTTTACGGCTTTTATGAACTATCTTTTTAGTTAGTTGAACTTGTGGCCCGGTATTGGGTTTTATTAAGTCTTGGGGACATTTGTCTATTTTGATAGCTCAAGGTTGAGTTTCGATCATGATTTATGTCATTGGGAATTGCATGTTTTGAAATGCATTTGTTTATATGTTTGGGGTCGTGTAATATTTTAGACCTTGTTAGCCATGGATCCATAGGCATTTAAGTTTCCCCTTAGTCTCGCGGGCAAGAGGTCGGGATTGATTGAGCTCAGTTTTACGAGACGTTAGTTTACTCTGTAGCACGGAATAGGCATCGGGTTCCATGATAAGTAAGGCGTGGACTTAGATGGTCGGGCGTCGTCTCATGGGCAGTAAGGTGTAATTCCATATATGTGCTTAGCACGGGATAGGCATCGGGATCCATGATAAGTAAGGCGTGGACCTAGATGGTCGGGCGTCGTCTCATGGGCAGTAAGGTGTAATCCCTAATGTGCTGTTGTGGATTTGGTGACCCAATGTGCTTAGCACGGGATAGGCATCGGGATCCATGATAAGTAAGGCGTGGACTTAGATGGTCGGGCGTCGTCTCATGGGCAGTAAGGTGTAATTCCATATATGTGCTTAGCACGGGATAGGCATCGGGATCCATGATAAGTAAGGCGTGGACCTAGATGGTCGGGCGTCGTCTCATGGGCAGTAAGGTGTAATCCCTAATGTGCTGTTGTGGATTTGGTGACCTGGAGTGGTTGAAGTTGGGGGCATCCTAGTCTCGTGAGCAATAGATCTGGAGTGATTGAGCTCAGTTTTACGAGAGTAATTCACGTGGGTTTTTTTATTACATAGTAAGTGACCCACTTTGGTGTTCCGTCACGTGCGATGTATACGGGTCTCCCCCGTCACCGAAAGGTGTTGTTTTGGGTATTTGTTACTACTCATGTTTTCGGTGACGTGTTCTATTTATATGGATTGTTTTCCATGGTACGTAAGTTGTGGTTTATATCTCATCCGTATATGATGTTTTGGGTATTTGTGTTACCTCCACCTTCAACGGATACGGGTCTTCCCGTTTATGGTATTTGATCCTTATTACCTTTTACGGTCTCATTTGTATCGCTTCGTATTGTGTTTTATTAAAGAGTTATATTTAACGGATGGTTTCCATGTTTTACGGGTTGAGTATGTTTTGTCAACCGTATTTGAAGGTTTTGCCTAAACTAAACTTATTCACATATTTGAGTGAGTTGGAAATGGATGATTTGCAATTAAAGTAAACTCTTTTGAAATCATGACTAAACTATTACTCATTTGATTTATGTTTTTCTTATAGTCATGATAAAATGCTTGAACTCACTAGGAGTAAGCCTAACCCTTTTTATTTGTCGGCATGTGCAACAGGCTCAGGTTGGGGTAGCTCTAGCTACATTGGGAAGTGGCGAGTGCTAGTAAAGTGCACGAGAGGTGACTTGTTTAGTGAAGTCTTCCGCAATAGTTTGGACTAGCAATCAGGTGTGGTGTTAAGCAACACCCGATTAAGTTATTTATTTGTAGAATTTTATGATGTTTTTATTCCGAGGTATTTGAGGAATGATTTGTAGAAATGATTTTGTCTACGTTGGGTTATTTTATTAAAACTTTATTTAGTTGCTCGTTTCAAATTTAAGGGTGTTACACTTTGCTTTTCTGACAAGTCTTTCATTTCTTTCTTTTTCTCTCTTGTATTTTTCCTTGTATCTTTCAGTCCGGTCAGAATGTGCAGAAGAGGATAGATTTGTGGAATCATGTTAGGATCTTTCCGATTTTGAGGAAAATCGGCCCGAGGAAGAAGTTTTGGGTCCTTCAAGAAGTTTACTTCTGCACTCAGAGACAAAATGACCCCTTTTACCACAGTTAAAACATTCCTCATTAGATTTGTCCAAAGAAGAGTGTTTGGAGAGAGAAAAGGATGATTTTCTACCAGACTTAGATTTTCCAGAAAGGTGGTGAGATTTAGATTTAGAATACCCATCCAACATGGCCATTTCATCAGATAAATTATCAACTGAAGTTTCCTCACATTCATCCTTAGCATCACTAAGATATGCCTCCGAATGATCATTGGGATCTTCTTGACTATCATGGTCAGAGTCAGATGGGTAGGTGATTTTTGGAAAACACTTAGGTGGCGTTTGTTTTTTAAGTGGTGCTGAAGTCTGAACACTGATTTCAGTCCTGATTTTTAAGTGGTGGCGCTGAAGTCTGAAATCTGAATCATAAAGACTGTTTGTTTTTGTAAACTGAAATCTGAAAACAACTGATTATTTTATCTCTGAAAATGTGATACTGTTGAATTAAATTAAATTATACTACTAAAATCACTCTTCATAACAACTGAAATACGTTAATTGGTTCAAATCGTAACCGTAAGCATTCCTTTTACCAGAATATCAACTACTTATACATTACCTGTTGCTTGCTTAAAACTTGCTTTTATGTATTCCTTTTACCAGAATATCAAGGGGGAAACTTATTCAATAGATAATAATTACACAATGATACACACCAATAATAGCATGGTACAATTCTTAATTGTTCTTGGATGAAGCCAAACTTGAGATGGTAAATTAGAAAAAAACTTTCATTGGGAACTTTCATCAAACATGTGGCATGCTTGTACGCTAAAATACATTTTTGGCAGCTTAGAATTCTAGCAAAATCCTAGCAAAACGATAGACCTGTAATAAATCACCAAGAAACAGTAATAAATCACCAAAAGCCAAACCAAAACAGTAATAAATCACCAAGAAACAACCCTCTTGAACAAGGTATTGCGCACCTTTTGAGAGAGATAGAAAATTACAGTTGTTGCTCACAAAATTACAGAGGTGGTCGAAGATTGTGAGAGAGAAACGCAGCCGGTCGCGAAGAACTTTAATGGCAGCCGAAGAAGAGAACGCAGCCGCTCGAAGAAGATAAAGCAGCCGGTCGAAGATTGAGGTCGATCTGTAGGGATTGAGAAGAGATTGAGGTCGAGAGAGAAACAGATGCGGCTGAGGTCGATCTGAAGGGCTCAAAGAAGAGAATGAGAAATAAGTGAAAAAAGTGGTAACCTATTAACTTATTCGGTCAGTGCAAATAAAGTGATAAGTGGCAAAATAAGTGAGGAAAAAACAAACACCTTATTTTAGGATGGTCTGACCGAAAAAGTCATAAGTGGCATATAAGTGCTTAATTTTGAAAAACAAACACCCCCTTAGTCTTTTTGGAAGAGTCACTTAGGAGAGCTAGAGGAGAGCTCTTTATGTCTGTGATGATAGATTTCCTTTGCAGCTTAGCCTGCTCATAGTTGAAAAGAGTTCCATAAAGAGAAGTGAGAGGCATATGATCAAGATCCTTGGTTGTCTTTATACAAGTACAAATATTTTCCCAAAAATCAGGAAGACAGTCCATAAATTTGCACAAGACTTCCTCATTGTCATACACTCTACCTAACAGATTTAAGTCATTAAGAAGACTGTTAAAGCGATTATAGTAGTTGGAGAGAGATTCTCCTCTCTCATAAGAAAAGAGTTCAAATTTTCTAACAAGAGCAATCTTTCTGCTCTTTTTAACTTCATTTGTACCTTCGTACAAAACACACAGAGTGGACCACATTTCTTTGGCAGTAGAGAGATTTACCAGAGAGTGGTACACTTCATCAGGAAGAGAAAGAGCAATGATAGTTCTAACTTTAGAATCAAGAGACACAAGACGTTTTTCCTCATCAGTATATTTCTTAGGATTTTTAAGAATGTAACGACCATTAACAGCAGATTTTTCTTCATCAGAGGAATCATCAGAATCATCTTTGCCAACAACTTCCTTACCGGATTTCTTGGTTTCATAGCGAGACCAAACTTTAGGGACTATGGGTCCCTCATTGAGAATAGTTGGATATCTACTATCCATTCCTTCCATGAAAAGCATCATCCGACTTTTCCACAAAGAAAAGTTGTTGGAATTAAACTTGGGAGGTTTGGCTATAGAGCCGTTTTTAGAAAAGGTGTTTTGAGAAAAAGCTTCATTTTTGGAAGAAGAAGCAGCCATTGCAGATCAAGTTTATGAATTAAACTTCCTGCTCTGATACTACTTGTTAGTCCCAGATGGCTTACAAGAACAAGAACAGGTATTGTAGAAGGGGGGGGGGTTGAATACAATACACAATTTTTTACTTTAATTAATTCTTTTATTGAAAATATTCAAATCAAGAATTACACATAGAACACATAGAACAATTTGATTGTTGCGGAAAGAACAGATAAAATCTATTCTAACAATCTTCACACAGTAATACTGAAAACAAAATAACTTGAACACTTACACTCAAAGTTATAAAGTTCCTAAGAGATGAAGGATGCTAGCACACATAGAAAGACTTCAGAAAACATGGTTTGCATGGGAGCTTCCTCCTCCTTTTATAGAGAGGATGAGTGTACTGAGCATTAAATGCTTAGTACGAATATCCTCCAGTTACTTGCTACGTACCAATGGACTTCTGAAAAGTTGATAAGTCACAATCACCTTTTCCTTGAAACAAGGAGGAATACCCATGCTGAACTTCATTGGAAATAGGAATAATACCATGCTTGTCTCCTTGGTGTGTCTTCCAAGACAATATTACTTGAGACTTGATATTTTCTTCAAAGAAAATCTTTTGACAAAGGATCCCACCGATTTAAGCATCATCATCGGTGGGATGATTCTTGGCAAATTTGATTTTGTCTCATAATAATTTTGCTTCTCATTTTGTCTTGTCTCATAATAATTTTACTTCTCATTTTGTCTTCAAGGAGTACACCACCGATGAATGCTTTGAGATATGTGACACATATTTGAAGAAAAAGCATCTTTGAGATATGTGACACATCTTTGAAGAAAAGCATCTTTGACTTCGGTGACACATCTTTGAAGAAAAACATCTTTGAGATATGTGACACATCTTTGAAGAAAACCATCTTTGAGATATGTGACACATCTTTGAAGAAAACCATCTTTGAGATCCCACCTATTTGAGAGACTTCATAGGTGGGATATGTTGGCCGATACAGAGAGTGATCGGTGGAGAGGTGTCCACCGATGTGTGTGAACACCATCGGCGGACAATGACTTGTATGTGTTGAGAAAAGATCTTTCACTTCCACAATGAGAGAATCTTCAATCTTGACTTTGGTTGATCTTTGACTTCACCAAACATTTGCTATCTTGTACAAGTCATTATAAAGAACCATGCTAAAATAATCTAAGTAAGATTTAGAGGAAACATCGGTGAGTCAATTTCAAATCTTCGGTGACCCAACACTTAGGATATAAATGTAGGGTCATGTTAAGGGAAAACCGTAAAAAAAACTGAAGACCACCCTAGTAACCGTTCATTTGGCGGTGTATAGGTGTACATACATGTAATGTGTAAGTAATTTTTTCGGTATATGCATGTGCATAAATGCAAACATGCATAGAATTCAGGAAACATCTTCAATTACTTATATGTACAAGTATATACATACAAATTAAACAGTTATTAAAGTGTTTTTTAATTTTTTAATTTTTAAGGATTTTTTCTTACACCTGAATTGCTTATTTAAATGACTTATCTGTTTATTTCATTTTGTCACCACAAATTAGTTATTTCTAGTGTTTGGATTGAGAAAAAAGAAAAAAAAATTTGATCGACAAGATAAACCCACACACGCTCCAGCGGTATCGGGCCTCCAAATGGGCAGCCCACTAATCCGCTGCGACCCGGCCCAGCCATTTTGACTGAACCCGACCGGCAGGGTAGAGGGCCCCATAGACTGGACCCACCCGAACCGGCCCCGGACCCGGCCCCGAAGGACCCGACCTAGAGTCTGGATAACGCCTCATGTCGCCGCTGGGTTTCGAACCCTGGTACTTAGGCCCTCCAACACTAAGCCCCCAAGGATGTTACCTCTACCACTGGGCTAAACATGATTTGTTGAGAAAAAAGGAAATATGCTTATGTCTTTTTGTCACCGCAGATAAGTTGTTTTTAATAAGTTAGTCTATACTGACTTATCAACTTACTTGAAACAACTTATGACTTTTCTAGTTATTTTACATATATAATCAATCTCAAACACCCCCAAAATAACAACTTATTAGCTTATTATGTTTTGGTACCACAATAAACTAATCTAAACATTTTTTATAAAACATTTTTTTGTCACCACATAAGTTAATAAACACTTTAAAAAAACATAAGTTGTCTTAAATAAGCAATCCCAAACACCCCTTGATGGTTAGAACATCTCCAACAACTATGCTAAAATAGAAAAAAATGAGATTTTAACATTTTTGTTGCTCCAACAACTATGCTATCTTTTATGTTAAAATAGAGAAAATAGGACAGAGATTGTAAAAGTATCTGAATTTAGAGAAATCTCTAAATAGATGGTGAAACAACCCAATCCAAAACAAGACATATAATAATAAAACGCCAAAACTTGGCCCAAGGTTCACACCATCAAAATTCAAAACTTTGGGTTCACGGAACAACCCTAATTACAACTGAGAGTTTCTAACAACAAAAATGTAAAGGAAGTCCACTAATGCCAAGCCATGCCCGCTCTCACGCCTTCTCTATACCACTAGAGGAAATGCCCTTAACCTGCTTACCTGAAAAGAGTTTCAGTTTTGAAAATGCGAGGGTTAGACCACAAGTGTTGGTGCAAGTGTACCCAGCTTTAAATATTGTGATATATTTAAATGATCTCAAATCATTTTATCTGAAGAATCCAAGACTGAAGAGTTTCGTCATTTTATTTTAAAATGACAAACACCCTAAAATAATATACCACTTGGAAATTTATAAAACCCAAAACTGATTTTAAATTAAAGATATTTAAATTTTATTTAAAACTAAAGTTTTATTTAAGTTTATTAAAATAATCTTTAAAGGTTTTGTCAAACTCAAAAAAAATCAGACTTCATATCCTTTTTTTTTTTAAACTAAAGCTATTTAGTTTTATTAATATTTTTTATGAAAAGTGCTTTTGGAAGTGTGTTTGACAGCTCAAGATCAGAACATATCTCATTGTTGCTATTCAAGCATTTATGGAGAAGAAGCGCTGTGCACTTCTTATTGGCTGTAGTCTTTTTCTTGTCAGGCCTCTGCAAGTGAACCTTTCTACTGTCAGATGTAGTAGGAAGTTGGCATTGCAAGTTCAAGTATAAATACACCTCTCCTGGTAGCATTCAAGACACACCAACTTCAGCATTTAATTTCTCCCTCAGCATTTGATCACTACTCTGCTGTTTCTTCTCTCAATCAGTTATAATTTATAAAAATATTTTTGAGCAAGAAATCTTGAGTTGATAGCAGATTAAAATCTCTTGATTAGTTGAATCAGCAAAACAACTCAAGTGATCAAACTCTCTCTAAAAATCCAAGTGATTAATATTGTACAAGAGTGATTGTCATATTAAAATTATACCCTCTTGTAAGTGTTTGATTAGAGTGAGTGATCCATATAATTCTCTCAACCAAGAGATATTCGTGATTGTATTATTGTATTAAGGTTTGTGTTTCTACCGTAAAGAACACGTTTCGTATTGGATCTCCGAGAAGTGTTATTTTCTCGAGGTGGACTAGCCAACTTTGTGTTTGGTGAACCACTTTAAAAATTCCGTTGTCAAGTATTCTCTTTCCCTTATCTATTTACATTTCCGCTGTGCATTTAAATTATATCTGTTTATATAATTGTTGTATACTTATTTATTTATACTCTGCTTTATTTATTCTGTATTTATTTGTAAAAAGAATTTTTTTTTGAAAGTAAAAGATTTAAAATACAACCTTACCCCCCCCTTAGGTTGTCTAACATTTGGTATCAGAGCAGGTCTTTCAAAAAATTTCTGCATAAATTTCTTTTATCCCTTTAAATGGCTCAACAAACTAATATTGTGTTTTCAAAACCTCCCTTGATAGATACTGAAAAGTTTGGCATTTGGGCCGAGCTATTTGAATGTCACGTGCGTGGCAAAAATCAAAAGATTTGGAATATTATAGAAAAAGGGAATTTTAAACCCACCATTGTGAAAGATGATGTTTATATTGATAAACCTATAGATGAATGGACTACTTCTGATGAAACTCATTTTTGTTTAAACTTTGAAGCTAAAAATATATTATATGCTGCTTTAACAACTGATGAAATTGAAAGAGTATATACATATAAAACTGCAAATCAAATACGGGAAAGTTTAAATAATACTCATCGTGGAAACACGGAGGTTAAATCTAGTAAAGTGAATATTTTAGTTCACGATTATGAACTGTTCGAAATGAAACAAGATGAGTCAATTGACTCAATGTTTAAAAGATTTAACCTTATTGTGACTACTTTGAAAGGTTTGGATCGCACTTATCCTAACGAGGACTATATAAGGAAAATCCTACGAGCCCTTCCTTCGGAGTGGATGCAAAAGATAACATCTTTAGAAGACTCCCGTGACCTTTCCATAATGAAGATAGATGACTTGATCGGTAATCTTAAAGTGCATGAAATTGCACTCAAAAGAAACAAAGATCGGGAGCAAGTCAAAAAGAAGTCGATCGCTCTTAATGCCTCAACTCCGAATGTCAAGAAGAAGGAGGAAGCTAGCACCTCAAAAGATCCATCCGAAACTCTCAATGAAGTTGCCATGTTGGTAAGAAACTTTTCCAAGTTTTTTAATAATAATAAATTTTCTAACAATGGCAGATTTCAAAGAAACGGTAACTACCGTCGTGGTGGTGAAAACCGAAGTCGTAAGTTCCATAAACGAGACGAAAAAGTAAAGAAAAATGACGACTCAAGTGGTGACGATAAAGCTAAGCCAAAGAGAGGTTTTTGTTACTCATGTGGCGACAAAGATCATTACGCCAATGAATGTCCTAAAAAGAACAAATTTCAAAATAAGAAGGAGAAAGCCTTCATTGGAGGCGCGTGGAGTGAAAGCGAAGAAGAAGACGAATATCAAGCTATTTGTCTTATGGCCGAAAGCGACGATGAGGTAAAATCTTCTTACTCAGATTATGATAGTGATAATGAAAATAATCTTGAAGAATTATATGAATCATTTCACAAAATGGCTGCTCTTGCAAATCGTTACCAAGACGAAAATTCTAGATTAAAAGAAACGATATCTGCATGTAATAAGAAAATTAATGATGGCAAACAAAAATCTGAAAATGATATGAATATAATTGCTAAATTAGAAACTAAATTAGGAGAAAAAGATTTTTGTAAATCTTGTGATGCTCTAAACAAAGAAATTGCATGCTTAAATAAAAAGTCACATGAAAATATTATTTGTACAAAATGTGATATTCTTGAGAATGAGATTGCATGTTTAAAAGGAAAATGTGATTCATATGAAAAAGATAACATGTTAGCTAAAGCCTTTGAAAGTAGTAATAAAAAAGTTCTTAACATGCTTAATATGCCTAACCGTATAAAATGTAGAAAAGGTATTGGTTCCGATACGTGCAAAGATAAATGTTCTTGTAAACCCATCAAAAGATTTTATGAATCACCTAAAGTTAATACAAGAAATCAATATGTGCAAAAACATCCGTATGTGCGTAAAATAAATAATGTAAATTATAATACGAGAAAACCGTATGCTCGCATGTACCATGATAAATATTCTAAACCTAATAATAATGCGAATATAAATACTTGTTTTTATGTGTATGATAAATATAATCGCAAAATTAAAATAGTAAATAAATGGATTCCAAAAGGAATGTTTAGTAATGATAATCCCGGTGGTATGCGTTTATGGTTTTAAATGTGTTATGTATATATGTTATATATATATATAGTTTAAATATAATTTGTTGTATATATTATATATATAAGTAATATATATTGCTATGTACTGTTTGTTTATATATATAAACGTACTACATATATATATATTTTGTGTGTTTAATATATTATATATATATTTTGTTTGACTTGATATGTGTTATATATATATATTAATATTGTTTGATGTATTATATATATATATTAATATTGTGTAATGTATTATATATATATATTCTGTTTGACTTTATATATATGCATGTTGGTTGACATTGAAACTAATTGTCAAGGACCCACGAGAAATGGGGACCATAAAAGTTACATCTTCATTATTGTAGATTGACCTCGATATGGACTGGATACTCGATAGTGGGTGCACGCGTCACATGACCGGAAACAATAATCTCTTTTCATCATATAAGTCATGTGATGGTGGACAGGTAATTTTTGGAGGAAACTCCAAAGGAAATATAATTGGTAGAGGTACAGTTTCTTGCAATAATGTTCAATTTCTTAATGTTAATCATGTTGATAATTTACATTTTAATTTGTTAAGTGTTCGCCAATTGTGTAAAAATAATACAACTGTTGTCTTCGAAGAAGATTCTTGTAAAATCATAAAAAATGGCAAAGTTCTTTTAAATGGTTTTGTAAAAGGAAATTTATATATTTGTAAAACTGTTGTATCTGAAAATGTATGCTTATCTTCTATTAATGATGTTTCTACTTTATGGCATAGGCGTTTAGGTCACGCTAATCTAAGATTAATGCAAAACTTAAAAAATAAGGAGCTTGTGAGTGACCTGCCAAAATTAAAGTTTGATAATCATTTTTGTGATGCTTGTCGTGTCGGCAAACAACATCACGTTTCTCATAAATCTAAAAATGTTATTTCTACTCAAAGAGTTTTAGAGCTTTTACATATGGATCTTTTTGGCCCGATGGCTATTCAAAGTTTTGGAGGAAATTTTTACACTTTGGTTATTGTGGATGATTATTCCCGTTATACTTGGACTTTATTTTTGAGACATAAAAATGAGGCTTTTGAAAAGTTTAAAATTTTGGGAAAACGAATTCAAAACCAACAAGGTTGTACGATTGTTTCCATACGTACGGACCATGGACGAGAATTCGATAATGAAGTACAATTTGGTGCCTTTTGTGATAAACATGGTATAACTCATAACTTTTCTGCTCCTCGAACACCTCAATCTAACGGGGTTGTTGAAAGGAAAAATAGAACGTTGCAAGAAATGAGTAGAACTATGCTAAACGAACATCAAGTTCCCCAAAAGTTTTGGTGTGATGCCGTTGCTACCGCGACCTATGTGCTTAACCGTGTCCTAATTAGAAGTATCCTAAATAAGACACCCTATGAACTTTACCGTGGTAGAAAACCTTCCTTAGCTCACCTGAAAGTTTTTGGTTGTAAATGTTTCATTTTAAACACCAAATCCTACTTAACCAAATTTGACCCTAAAGCCTATGAAGGAGTGTTCCTAGGTTACTCTTGGAATAGCAAAGCCTATAGAATCCTAAATAAGGAGACCATGGTAGTAGAAGAATCCTTAAATGTTAGCTTTGACGAGAGTCCTCCCAAACCGAGTGCACCCTTAGCAAATGACAATGTTTGTGAAGGAGATGTCTTAGCCCAACAACTTAGTACCTTGGATTTAGGTGCCCAACCTTCCACAAATAATATTGAATCTAGTGATGCCCCTTTGTGTTTTATTCCACAAGGTGTAGATGATCCTAACCTTAGAACCGCTCGAGGCCATCCCGTAGTTCAAATTATAGGTGACCTAAACCAAAGAACAACTAGATCACAAATCCATACCCATTGTGCTTTCCATGCTTTTATCTCAACCATAGAACCTAAAACCATAGATGAAGCTTTAGGTGATGAGGATTGGATATTGGCCATGCAAGAAGAGTTAAACCAACTTACTAGGAATGATGTGTGGGACTTAGTGCCTAGCCCTAGTAGTCAAACCATTATTGGCACAAGATGGGTCTTCCGAAATAAGGTAGACGAGAACGGTGGAGTCACACGAAACAAGGCACGTTTAGTTGCCAAGGGGTACAGTCAACAAGAAGGTATAGATTATGACGAAACCTTTGCACCGGTTGCTAGGTTGGAGTCTATTCGAATGCTTCTCGCTTTTGCAAATGCTAAAGATTTTAAGTTATTTCAAATGGATGTTAAAAGTGCTTTCTTAAATGGTATTATAAATGAGGAGGTATACGTTTCTCAACCTCCCGGTTTTGAAAATTTTGAAAATCCGACACATGTTTATAAATTAAAAAAGGCGCTTTATGGTTTAAAGCAGGCTCCGCGTGCTTGGTATGATAGATTAAAAACCTTTTTAATTTCTAGTGGTTATATTATGGGTAAAATTGATAATACTTTATTTGTGAAATATGTTCAAAATGATATTGTGGTTGTGCAAGTATATGTTGATGATATTATTTTTGGTTCCACTAATGAAAAATTGTGTAATGAATTTTCTGCGAAAATGACTAGCGAATTTGAAATGAGCATGATGGGAGAATTAAAATTCTTCTTAGGATTGCAAATAAAACAATGTGAAACTGGTATTTTTATTAGTCAATCTAAATATTGTAAAGATATGTTGAAAAAGTTTAACTTTGAAAATGTCAAACCCGTTGAAACTCCAATGACCACAAATTTGCAATTATCTCGTGACGAGGAGGGAAACGATTTTAATGAAAAGATTTATCGTGGTATGATTGGTAGCTTGTTATATTTAACTGCTAGTAGACCTGATATTATGTTTAGTGTATGTTTATGTGCTCGCTTTCAATCTTCACCTAAACAAACTCACTATGAAGCTGTCAAGCGTATTTTTCGATATTTACGAGGTACTACTAATCTTGGCTTATGGTACGCAAAGAAACCCGAGTTAGAAGTAACGTGTTTCGCCGATTCCGATCTTGGTGGATCTATTGTTGACCGAAAGAGTACTAGTGGGGTATGTGCCTTTATAGGTCTCTCACTTGTATCTTGGTTCTCTAAGAAACAACAATCCGTAGCTTTGTCTACCACCGAAGCGGAATATGTAGCCGCCGCAAGAGCATGTGCTCAAGTTCTTTGGATGAAACACACTCTTACCGACTTTGAGGTACATCTAACCAAAATTCCAATTATGTGTGATAACTCAAGTGCCATAAATCTAAGTAAAAATCCTGTTTTACATTCTCGTACCAAACATATTGAATTGAGACATCACTTTTTACGAGATAATGTTCAAAAAGGCCAAATCGTGCTTGAAAAGGTTGATTCGGAAGATAATTTGGCCGATATTTTCACTAAAGCTCTAAACAAGAAGGCGTTCTTTAAATTAAGGCTTGGTTTAGGCATGCTTGAGTATAACCCTTGAGAAAATACTAACTCTCAAATATTTCATATTTTGAGGGGGAGCATCTTTTGAGGGGGAGCATAAGCGATTTTCTTAAACCCTTTTTGCTTCGACAAAAGGGGGAGAGAAACCGAGTATGCTCTCGTGTTTAGCGTTGTGTTTGTCATCATCAAAAAGGGGGAGATTGTTGGTGCAAGTGTACCCAGCTTTAAATATTGTGATATATTTTTGGTACACATAAAATCACATCTCTATATTTATTTTGATGATTACAAAACACACCGCATTTTTTGTTATCTAATATTTTATCTGAGTGTGCAGATATTTAAATGATCTCAAATCATTTTATCTGAAGAATCCAAGACTGAAGAGTTTCGTCATTTTATTTTAAAATGACAAACACCCTAAAATAATATACCACTTGGAAATTTATAAAACCCAAAACTGATTTTAAATTAAAGATATTTAAATTTTATTTAAAACTAAAGTTTTATTTAAGTTTATTAAAATAATCTTTAAAGGTTTTGTCAAACTCAAAAAAAATCAGACTTCATATCCTTTTTTTTTTTAAACTAAAGCTATTTAGTTTTATTAATATTTTTTATGAAAAGTGCTTTTGGAAGTGTGTTTGACAGCTCAAGATCAGAACATATCTCATTGTTGCTATTCAAGCATTTATGGAGAAGAAGCGCTGTGCACTTCTTATTGGCTGTAGTCTTTTTCTTGTCAGGCCTCTGCAAGTGAACCTTTCTACTGTCAGATGTAGTAGGAAGTTGGCATTGCAAGTTCAAGTATAAATACACCTCTCCTGGTAGCATTCAAGACACACCAACTTCAGCATTTAATTTCTCCCTCAGCATTTGATCACTACTCTGCTGTTTCTTCTCTCAATCAGTTATAATTTATAAAAATATTTTTGAGCAAGAAATCTTGAGTTGATAGCAGATTAAAATCTCTTGATTAGTTGAATCAGCAAAACAACTCAAGTGATCAAACTCTCTCTAAAAATCCAAGTGATTAATATTGTACAAGAGTGATTGTCATATTAAAATTATACCCTCTTGTAAGTGTTTGATTAGAGTGAGTGATCCATATAATTCTCTCAACCAAGAGATATTCGTGATTGTATTATTGTATTAAGGTTTGTGTTTCTACCGTAAAGAACACGTTTCGTATTGGATCTCCGAGAAGTGTTATTTTCTCGAGGTGGACTAGCCAACTTTGTGTTTGGTGAACCACTTTAAAAATTCCGTTGTCAAGTATTCTCTTTCCCTTATCTATTTACATTTCCGCTGTGCATTTAAATTATATCTGTTTATATAATTGTTGTATACTTATTTATTTATACTCTGCTTTATTTATTCTGTATTTATTTGTAAAAAGAATTTTTTTTTGAAAGTAAAAGATTTAAAATACAACCTTACCCCCCCCCCCCCCCTTAGGTTGTCTAACAACAAGGTCTAGTGAGATCCCTCGGTTACAATCACACCACATTTATCATTTAAAACTTTGCGAAACATAAATCAATATGAAGTTTGGCAAATAACATATGGGTCACACCCCCCATAAACATCACACTATGACATATGGGACACACCCCCCATAAGCGTCATACCATCATATATGGGTCACACCCCCCATAAGTAACACCTCGGATCGTATGGGACACACCCTCCATAAAGCTCACATCATGCATAAGTAACATACATGCACATACATTAAGTAAACACACTTGTACAAGTAAACAAACAAGTACCATCAGGCTTTGGCTAGAAAAACTCACCTGATTTGCTTACGTCCTCCTCCTACTCTGACCCGCACTTCCAAACGACCTACCTGAGCGAAAGGATGAAAACGCATAAGCCGACTGCATCACTAATCTGGACAAAACCCCTTTTCCGGACAACACCCCTTTTCCGGACAACGCCCATTTTCCGGACAACACCCATTTTCCGGACAACACAATACCCGGACAACTCTATACCCGGACAACTCTCCAATCGGACAACATCACATCCGGACAACTCCTATCTGGACGACATTATATCCGGACAACTCCTATCCGGACACACACATCCGACTGACGAACACTTACCCGGAAACCTTCATCCGAACAACGTGTCCGGACGTCCAGGGAGGTTTCCGGACGTCGACCTGCTCCCTAATCCGGAGCTGAATTTACTAAATAGATCGAAATACTCGAAAAGAAGATTAGCAGCAATACCAGAGTCATTAACCTCAAAAGTTCCTGAAACCCTAGCAGCTAAATCACACTACAGGGTCCAAACTCTCCCATTTAGTCTCATAACCCACTTTCAACACCAAAACCCCAAAATAACCATTCTGATAATCAAACCACAGATTCGAGATGAAAATGAGAGTTTACCTGGTGATTTCCTGCTGCAAATTCGAATCCCAAACACACCCTGGCTTTAGATTTCCAAGCACCAAGCTTCTTCTTCTCCAAAATTCACAAGAGCTCCAAAAACCCTTCTCCCTTCTCTTTCTCCAAAACACAGCCGACACACACACTCTAAATCAGCCAAAATGGAATGTTTCAAGGGTTTTGTGCCCATTATATACCTTGTCCCATTTTACAAAATACTACCCTCAACTTCCATTTATTTTAAAAATCCACCACAAGACTTGGAACCCTTCCTTTTTGGACACAGTTACTACAACACTCCCCCCTCAAAAGAATTCCGTCCCCGGAATTCCATTCTCGAAAAGATGAGGGTACCTGGACCTCATTTCCGACTCCACCTCCCACGTAGCCTCCCTCCCTTTATGGTATCTGCACTGAACCTTTACTAGACGAACCTCTTTATTCCTCGTCTTCCGGACCTTACTGTCCACGATTTCTATTGGTTCCTCCACGAACGTCAAATTCTCGTCAATACTGACATCTTCCAACGGAATGGCCACATCGGGCTCGGCCAAACATTTCTTCAAGTTCGACACATGAAACGTCGAATGAATTTTGCTTAACTCCTCCGGCAACTCCAACCTGTATGTCACCTCACCCACTCGCTTGGTGATGGCGAAAGGTCCAACGTATCTTGGTTTTAGTTTCCCCCTATTTCCAAATTGGACTACTCCCTTCCACGGTGATACTTTGAGCATCACTTTATCCCCCACCGCGAATTCAATTGGTTTTCTTCTCTTATTCGCGTACGCTCTTTGACGATCCTGAGCCACTTTCAATCTTTCCCTGATCACATTGATCTTATCGGCAGTTAACTGCACGATTTCCGGTCCTGCCAACTGCCTCTCTCCCACTTCATTCCAACACAACGGCGTCCTACACTTACGTCCATACAACGCTTCAAACGGAGCCGCTTGAAGACTGGCGTGATAGCTGTTGTTATACGAGAACTCGATCAACGGTAGGTGGGATTCCCACGAACCCTTGAAATCTACCACACATGCACGCAACATGTCCTCCAAGGTCTGGATAGTCCTCTCGCTTTGTCCATCCGTCTGAGGGTGATAGGCGGTGCTCAAACGAAGCCGCGTGCCTAACTCCCTTTGCAGACTTCTCCAAAACGACGACGTGAAGCGACTATCACGATCGGAGACAATGGACGACGGCACTCCATGCCTCGTCACTATCTCATTGACATACAATTGGCCAACCTCTCCAACGAGTCGCTCTCCCGAATAGGTAGGAAGTGAGCCGGCTTGGTGAGACGGTCAACTATCACCCATATAGCATCGTGACCCTTCGGGGTCCTTGGTAACTTTGTTACAAAGTCCATGGTAATACAGTCACACTTCCACACTGGAATCTCTAAGGGCTGCATTTCTCCATACGGCCTTTGGTGCTCTGCCTTGACCTTTAAACAGGTTACACAACGCTCCACAAAGTACGCGACATCTTTCTTCAACCCCGGCCACCAATACCGTTGCCTCAGGTCTCGATACATCTTATTAGTACCCGGGTGAACAGAATATCGCGACTTATGCGCTTCTTCTAAGATCCGCTCACGCAGACCTCCCAACTTAGGAACCCACACTCGGTTTCCAAAACACTTCACCCCACTCTTCTCACACTTCAAGGATGTCATATAGCCGACAATCCTCTCACTTTTCCACTTCTCCTTTACTAGAGCTTCCTCTTGAAACCTCTTGATCTCATCGAATAGATTAGGAACCATTTCAATTCGAAAGGCCACCACTTTCGTTGGCTATCTTCTTTCTTTCCGACTCAAGGCGTCGGCCACGACGTTCGCTTTACCTGGATGGTAAAGGATCTCACAATCATAATCACTCAACAACTCCACCCAACGACGCTGTCTCATATTCAGCTCTTTTTGATCCAACAGATGCTGGAGACTCTTATGATCAGAATAAATCTGACACTTAACCTCGTACAAGTAGTGTCTCCAAATCTTTAGCGCGAAGATCACCGCCGCTAACTCCATATCATGTGTAGGATAATTCTTCTCGTGCTCTTTCAACTGACGGGATGCATAGGCAATCACCCTTCCGTCTTGCATCAGAACGCACCCTAGCCCCAACTTGGACGCATCACTGTAGATTACAAATCCTTCGGTTCCATTAGGCAGGGATAGAACCGGAGCACTACTCAACTTGTCTTTCAATTTGCTGAACGCCTCCTCTTGGGCCTTAGTCCACACAAACTTAGAATTCTTTTTGGTTAAAGCAGTCAATGGCGTAGCTATCCGAGAAAAGTCCTGAATGAACTTCCGGTAGTAGCCTGCTAACCCAAGAAAACTTCTCACCTCCGATGGCGATCTCGGGGTCTCCCACCCCTTAATGGCCTCCACTTTAGCCGGGTCTACCTTGACACCATCTTCCGACACCACGTGTCCTAAAAATTGGAATTCTTTAAGCCAAAACTCGCACTTAGAGAATTTCGCAAACAACTTCTCTCGTCGCAACAGGTCTAGCACTAAACGAAGATGCTCTTCATGCTCACTTCCAGATTTGGAATAAATGAGGATGTCGTCGATGAACACAATCACACATTTGTCTAACAGCGCACTACACACCCGATTCATCAGATCCATGAATACCGCCGGATCATTAGTCAACCCAAAGGGCATGACTAAGAACTCGTAATGCCCGTACCTCGTACGAAAAGCCGTCTTCAGCACATCCTCTTCCCTAACTTTCAACTGATGGTAGCCAGATCTCAGGTCTATCTTCGAGAAGAATTTCACTCCTTGCAACTGGTCAAACAAATCGTCGATCCTCGGGAGCGGGTACTTATTCTTGATCGTCACCTTGTTGAGCTCGCGATAATCAATGCACATTCGCATCGATCCGTCCTTCTTCTTGACAAACAGTACCGGTGCTCCCCAGGGTGACGAACTAGGGCGTATGAACCCCTTATCCAACAACTCTTGCAACTGAGTCATCATCTCCTTCATCTCTGCCGGTGCCAACCGATACGGCGCACGCGCTATCGGTGCCGCGCCGGGCATCAAATCAATTCTAAACTCGACCTGTCGATCCGGGGGTAAACCCGTCAGGTCATCCGGAAATACCTCCGGAAACTCACTCACCACCGGGACGTCTTCTAAACTTTTCTTCTCTTTCTTAGCGTCTAACACATATGCTAGAAAACCCTGACACCCCTTTTCTAAACAATGCCTCGCCTTCATCACCGTGATGAGGCAGGACTTACGTTCACGCCTATCCCCATAGATCACTACCTCGGACTTATCCGGCAATGCGATACGTATCATCTTCTTATTGCACAAAATGCTAGCATCATTACTAGCCAACCAATCCATCCCCACCACAACATCAAACTCCTCCATACCCATCGGGTATAGGCGCAAGGGAAAAGTATGACCCTCTACTTCCATACTACACCCTTCATACACCTCCCTCACCAAGACACAACTATCGTCTGCAATCTCGACTTCAATACCACACTCTAACCGCTTAGGCGTCACAGACAGACATTGGGCAAAGATCGGCGACACAAACGAACGGTTTGCACCCGAATCAAACAACACTTTAGCAAGCTTCGAATTAACAAGGAATGTACCTGATACCACATCAGGCTCATCGACCGCCTCTTCCGCAGACATGTGAAAAGCTCTAGCCCTCACTCGGCCTGGTTCCACTTTCTTTTCTCCACCTCTTCCTCCTTGACCCCCTCCAGACCCCCCAGAAGATCCCTTCCTCAACTGCGGGCAATCAGGTTTGATATGATCTGGAGAGCCACACTGATAGCACGTTCTCGGGCTAGAACATTCCCGCGCCATGTGCCCCAGTTTTCCACACTTATAACAACCATCAGGTTCAAAGCAGTCTCCACGGTGCACTTTATTACACTTCCCACACGGTCTATCACTGAACCTCGGTCCCCCCTGCAACTCGGGTCTAGAGGTCTTAGATCTCTTCACATCCCGCACGGGTCCATCCCACTTCCTCTTATCCACACTCCTTTCTGACATCTGTCGGTTCTTTTCCTTCTCGGTTAACTCTGCCACATCGACCGCCGCTTGAAACGTCGCGGGGCCACAGTTCTGCACTAGCTCTCTTATACTGCTCTTCAGACCCCACACATACCTTTCAACTCGTCTTTCCTCAGTAGGCACATATACTTCAGCGAAACGTGCCTTTTCAATGAACTTAGAAGTGTATTCTTGTACAGACATCGACCCCTGCTCAAGTCCCATAAACTCCTCTTCCAATCTCTTTCTTGCCGCCAACGGGCAAAACTGGGCTAGGAACCTTCCAGTGAAAGTTTCCCACGATGTCTTCTTTGCCACTTCCGAGCCTTTACCTCATGTTTCCACATCCCACCAAAAGATAGCATTTGCCTTCAGCATTGACATGGCAAACAGCGCCTTATCTCCTTCAGCACACTTACTTGTGTCAAACGCCAGCTCCATCTCCCGAACCCACCTCATTGCCAAAACCGGGTCACGTTCCCCACTGAAAGATGGAGGCTTGCAAGACATAAAGGTTTTGAAGGTACACCCCTTAACAAACTTTGACTCTCCTGTCACAAATGGGGTCACCTGGGAGTGGCTCCCCACCTCAGTTGTAGGTAATTTGGATGCTTCAGCCTCAGTTTCTTTCACACTTTCAGTTTGCCCTTCCGATGTCGACCAGTACGATGCTTCAGCAATGCCTGCAAAGTCTCTTGCAGTTTACCCATTTCAACAGTAAACTTTTCTTCCGTCACAAAAGCCTGGTTGCGGTCCAGACTCGGACCCTCTTTCCCTGAAGCGGTACTCTCAGATTGGGTCGGCTTGCGTACCTTCGGTGCTCCCGCACTCTTAGCCCGACGGACGGTCGGCGCCTTTTTCTTACCTCTGGTCACCATCCCGTTATCCCCAGTCTGGGTGGCAGCTCGTCGGGGTGCTCTTCCCCGACCCCTTCCACGGCCTCCGCCTCTCCCGCGGGTAGCCGGTTGTCTTGGTGAACCCACCGATCCATCCTCCAAAATCTCCTCCACGCGGATTTCCCCCGCCGACACAGTTTCCACAAACGGCACAGACTTACTCCTCAAACTTCGTTCTGACATTTTCTACTACTGAAACATTACACAAGATATAGATTAACAACCGTCCCGAAATAACAAGGCAAGAGTGACCCCCGTCATGTACCTGTAAATTCACAATTACACTTGCCAGGTGTAATCCCGAACTTACCTTACATGATAGTTTTCACCACCCTATTATGTACGCATCCCAGTGAGGTCTCCCTAGGCCTTCCTATTTTTCTCAGTTGTACTCTACAGTTTAAGTTTAGGCCCATCCGGTCACCTAAATCCCTTAAACTACGGCTCTGATACCATTTGTAACAACCCAATCCAAAACAAGACATATAATAATAAAACGCCAAAACTTGGCCCAAGGTTCACACCATCAAAATTCAAAACTTTGGGTTCACGGAACAACCCTAATTACAACTGAGAGTTTCTAACAACAAAAATGTAAAGGAAGTCCACTAATGCCAAGCCATGCCCGCTCTCACGCCTTCTCTTTACCACTAGAGGAACTGCCCTTAACCTGCTTACCTGAAAAGAGTTTCAGTTTTGAAAATGCGAGGGTTAGACCACAAGGTCTAGTGAGATCCCTCGGTTACAATCACACCACATTTATCATTTAAAACTTTGCGAAACATAAATCAATATGAAGTTTGGCAAATAACATATGGGTCACACCCCCCATAAACATCACACTATGACATATGGGACACACCCCCCATAAGCGTCATACCATCATATATGGGTCACACCCCCCATAAGTAACACCTCGGATCGTATGGGACACACCCCCCATAAAACTCACATCATGCATAAGTAACATACATGCACATACATTAAGTAAACACACTTGTACAAGTAAACAAACAAGTACCATCAGGCTTTGGCTAGAAAAACTCACCTGATTTGCTTACGTCCTCCTCCTACTCTGACCCGCACTTCCAAACGACCTACCTGAGTGAAAGGATGAAAACGCATAAGCCGACTGCATTACTAATCTGGACAACACCCCTTTTCCGGACAACACCCATTTTCCGGACAACGCCCATTTTCCGGACAACACCCATTTTTCGGACAACACAGTACCCGGACAACTCTATACCCGGACAACTCTCCAATCGGACAACATCACATCCGGACAACTCCTATCCGGACGACATTATATCCGGACAACTCCTATCCGGACACACACATCCGACTGACGAACACTTACCCGGAAACCTTCATCCGAACAACGTGTCCGGACGTCCAGGGAGGTTTCCGGACGTCGACCTGCTCCCTAATTCGGAGCTGAATTTACTAAATAGATCGAAATACTCGAAAAGAAGATTAGCAGCAATACCAGAGTCATTAACCTCAAAAGTTCCTGAAATACTAGCAGCTAAATCACACAACAGGGTCCAAACTCTCCCATTTAGTCTCATAACCCACTTTCAACACCAAAACCCCAAAATAACCATTCTGATAATCAAACCACAGATTCGAGATGAAAATGAGAGTTTACCTGGTGATTTCCTGCTGCAAATTCGAATCCCAAACACACCCTGGCTTTAGATTTCCAAGCACCAAGCTTCTTCTTCTCCAAAATTCACAAGAGCTCCAAAAACCCTTCTCCCTTCTCTTTCTCCAAAACACAGCCGACACACACACTCTAAATCAGCCAAAATGGAATGTTTCTAGGGTTTTGTGCCCATTATATACCTTGTCCCATTTTACAAAATACTACCCTCAACTTCCATTTATTTTAAAAATCCACCACAAGACTTGGAACCCTTCCTTTTTGGACACGGTTACTACAGATGGTTTTCTTCCAAAACTAATCATTACCCTCAAAAAACAAAAAAATTTTCCCTCAACTTTCCATATATTGAATATTTTAGTAATATAATCAAATAAATTAAATACTTTAATAAGATAATTTTATACTAGAGTTGCTAAAATAGCATAGTTGTTGGAGTTGAATGCAAAAAAATTTAATTTTTTTAATTTTTTTTACTCTATTTTTGAAAAACTTTAGCAGAGCTGTTGGAGATGCTCATAGCATTTTCCTTAAAGACTTGATTACATCACTTCAAAACAATCATCGGATTTTCTATAATAAAAAATTGGAGTGTTACAATCAAGAATTACGATTATGACAACTCATGGTCGACATTGATTATATGTTATTCTATGTTTTATATTTCAATGTCTTCAATTTTCTTTCTACAAGACAACATTTTATTATTAAATATTTAAATATCTTTATTTAATTATACATATATATATATATATATTATCATAAAAATAAAATATCTGTGTCCCTTATCATAAGAAAACAATGTTTCACTCATGGACGAACCTTTATAAGGGCACACGGTGGCAGGTGCCACCGTATTATTTCTTCGGTAAAGGGTAAAAAAATTTGGTTTCGTGAAAGGTGCAACCGTATCGTTTTAGGAGGTGCTATTGTATTCTTTTGGAAGTGCAACCGTACCTCGTAATCAACCAAAAAACAAAAAAAAATCTTGAAATCAACCAAAAATACCGAAAAAAATCTCTCAAAATTGTTAAAAAACTTAAAAATCCCTAAAATCAAGCCAAAAACTTTAAAAATCCCTCGAAACACCGAAATTTGGCTAAAAACATATCGGCCGATATTGAACGTTGGTAAAAAAGATACACATGTCGATAAAAATTGTATGAAAAAATATGGTGCCACCGTATGAAAAAGTTTCTAGGTCCGTCCTTGGTTTCACTAAACCCATTTGCTGTCGCGTAATTATTAAAATATAGATTAAATAAAATAAAATCATACTTTATTTCAGTTATATTTCGATTTTCTTAACTTTATAAAATACTAATTACTTATTATATTTATATTTGTTTTTATTAATTAATAAAATCAATAAAATATTAAAATACACTGTTTACTAAAGGGAAATTAATTAAAATACCCCAAGTTTGACTTTGTTTTACCAAAATACCCTAAATCTATTTTAGTTTGCAAACTGAAAGAGATTTAGGGTATTTTGGTAAAGCAAAGTCAAACTTGGGGTATTTTAATTAATTTCCCTTTACTAAATAATAAAGTACTATTTTGAAATACAAAATAAAGTATATATGTTGTTCATCATATCTTTTTCTGTTACCAAATCTCTTCAATCAAATTCAATTGCAATCAATAATACGTTGACATGCTACGTATACTTTAGATGGTTTATATTGTTCATACTCCGGATCAACATCGATCTTGACAAAATTTGCGGCATAAGCATTTTAAAATTGTCATTTTCACCTGTGTAATCAAAGACTCAGGGGCGGAACTACCTTGTAATAAGGGTTAGCAACCGCTAACCCTCAACTTTTTGTTTTTTTTATATACTAATTTTTTAATACTTAACAACTCATAGGTTGAATTTACTTCTATTTAAACCCCTTTTTGGGCCCATTAACTTAATATTAATAATTCATGGGGTTAATTTTTTTAAATGGGTACACCACTACACCATAGACCATACACGTGACTTTGTTTAAAGTCAACTAAAAAAATGAAGTCTTCCAAATTCCCATCTTTAAGCAGAGTTCCTCTCAATATAGCGCTTTTAACTATGAACATACACGATTGCTTGATTTCTTATATTAAAAAAGATATTTTTATTGAGATAGATAACGAAGACATTACAAATAAGTTTTAGAAAATGAAAACCCGTCGAGGTCACTATTGAAATTGTATAGGCTAGTGTTTCAACAATATACGATCATCACTTTTGCTTGCTATTTTCAGAAAAAAAAAATATTTTCTTTCTTTAACTTGTTTTATTTATATTTGTTGCTCCTCCTAGACCAAAATCCTGGCTCCGCCACTTATCAAAGTAATGAATATATTAATCTCTTTCATCTTCCATTGTTATGTTGTGCATTATTATAGATGCTCATGAATAGTAATAAAAATTTATATTTTAATGAATACAAGTTTATATAAATTTATAAAAAAATTAATGCCAAAACCTAAAAATTGAATAAATAAGGTATACTTTTTATAAAGTTATAAGTTTGATGATAAAAAATTCTATTGGAACTTGGAAGAGTTATAATTTAATAAGGGGTAGGCTAAATACACCATTTAATTTGCTAAATGCACCCAAAAGGTGACTTGACCCTCTATTTTTCCGTGCCAATCATTTGATATTTAAATATAATATATATATATATATATATATATATATATATATATATTATTTGATATATATTATTTATTTGTTTTATATGTATATATATATATATATATTGTTATTCTTTTTATTTAAATATATATATATATATATATTATTTTGTTTTATATATATTAGAAATATATATATATAGTTATTCTTTTTTTGTACATTTTACGTTCTTATCTATATTTATCTAATATACTCCTTTAAAAATAATTTTATTTACGTTTATTCTTGAATATTTAAGAAGTACAAATCTTAATACATCGTGTACAAGTTTAAAAGTTTTAAAACCTCCAACGTTCAACATGATAATTAAAAATAAAATTATTTTTTATTTTTAAATTACATTTTATACCATTATAATTAGTTATTTAATTTACTTTATCTCTTCTTCTTTCATTTTTATGTTACATCTTTATCATATCAACATACATAAACTAAAATAATTAGACAAATAAAAAATAAACATTGAGATTTTACATATAAATAAAGCATAACATAATGTTTATTACATTTTTACTTATTCTAAAATAACATTATTTGTAGTACAATTAACACGTAAAAGACGAGTGTACTTCTGTATTCGATCTGTATACGGGGTAGCCCATGCAGCAGCACACGAATAACTGTAACCGAAGAAATGTGATGTAATGGTAGGAAACGGGTATCCTTCTGCTAAAACTAGTTTCACATAATGGTTACCATTGACATACCCAATTGTATAAACAACATGTTGATACCACGCCGACGGAGTAGATCTAAGCGGTAAGTACGTCGAACAGCCTGTCATTGACATAACGTGTAATATCACATTATATTTGCAAGCAATCAAGACACCTATTTCAGGCATTGTCATCCAGTGGTCATATGGTGCACCTTGATCTGATCGAAAGAAGTTTAAAGTGTTATAAGTTGTATTCCAATGTTCACTTCCAAACATGTCGAGGTATTCTTCCTTGTATGCGTCTAACTCTTCCATCAATTGAAACCGAATTGTGGGCCATGCATCTTCATGAAGACCGAGGCAGGCAGCTATTGCTCGGAATCCACAATTTCCATCCCCTATCACATCATGTAAATGTGTGATGTAACGGTGAAACATTTCTGGAAATTGATTAACGTATGGATGTACATTATAATTCTTTCCCACAAAAGAACTATGTCTTGCTGGATCCTGGTAGCTCATTTTATCCAAGTCAACAAATGTTGATGAGTTCGAATAAGTACGTCTAAGGGGTCCTTGAGTCGTAAAAGATGGTTCACCATGAGCTGTAAAAGACGGTTCAACGTTGAATGTAAAATTTAAATTATGAAAGTAAAAGGTATAAAGTAAAGTAAATAAATAAGTATAGGGGTTGAAAGTGTAAAAGACGGTTCACCATGAGCTGTAAAAGACGGTTCAACAAATGTTGATGCGTTCGAATAACTACGTCTAAGGGGTCCTTGAGTCGTAGAAGAAGGTTCACCATGAGCTGTAAAAGACGGTTCAACGTTAAATGTAAAATTTAAATTATGAAAGTAAAAGGTATAAAGTAAAGTAAATAAATAAGTATAGAGGTTGAAAGTGTAAAAGACGGTTCACCATGAGCTGTAAAAGACGGTTCAACATGAGCTGTAAAAGACGGGTCAACATGAGGTTTTCTGAAAAGTTTATCCTTTAACGAGGGACGTCCACGAGTAGTCTTGTTAACAGCAGGTTCTCGAACCCATGTTTTTGATGCATTCGTTATCTCTTTTATCTTCCTCAGAAAACTAAACTTACCAGATCTCGGTTGTTTTTTAAATTCCTCGGTAAATTTTTTGACTTCATCTTCACAACCAATATCATCATCTTGTAAGGATTGGCACGATGATAAATCAAGCTTCCTCCAAAATACATCAATCGAATCAATTGGGATAGCATGACCTTTGTTCAAATATGACATTTGTTCATGCGCACACGGTAAACCATAACTTGTACGTAGCAGACAATTACAATATCCAGAGAATAAGCCAACAGATTGAGCATGTTGATATTCTTTGAATATTATGTTTAGTGCATGAAGTGAAACGAAACCACACAACTGTTGGAAGAGTGGTATATGATGAAGATGTTTTGTGACACTTCTGCTCTCCTGAATACTAGCTTTAATTTCTGTATCTTGGGACTGAACGACTTTATGTATCTTACTCATAAACGTCGGTAGACTTGATCGTGTAGAATCCAAGTAAGTTTTCAACTTGGAATGTTGACTCTCCACTCTGTTACTTGTTTGATTTCCAAAGTGGAGAAATTTGCCAGTCCAAGCAGACACAAACATTTCCTTGTATGATGTCAACCATGTGTCATTCAGATAACGAAGAACAGCTGAAAAAAGTGTAATTATTACTATAGTTTTAATAAGTATTTTAATATTTTACTGTAATATGGATTTGGTCCCTGTAATATGGAGGTTCTTACACATGGTTATGATTATGTGCTTCACATTTCACAACTATGTGATTATGGCTTGAAGTTAAAAAAATTACTTCAATCCTATGAATAGTAATTGTTAAACCTATAAACATTTTTAATTATAATGTTTTTGAGTGTACCTGGATAGCTGAGCAATGTTGCTTCTAATTGTGCGAAATTAGATACGTAAGTTTCATCTGATTCCGAAGCAACTAATGTAACCCATGCATCGTAAAAAGAACCCCAAGCACGGTTGGACGAAAATGCCCCTCTACAATTTCTCATGATACTTTGGTAGATGTGTCATCTACAAAGTAATCTTTTAGCACCAGGAAAAACAATACTGCATGCTTTCATCAGTGTCAACTCTCTATCTGTGACGATGACACGTGGATAAAGATATCCCTCCATTAATGACAGTAGACAATTTAATGCCCAAGTATAATTAGATATCTTTTCCTTATGCATTAAGACAAATGCTATGCAAAATGTCTTATTCGTTGAAGTTACACCAACAATTTCAAGGAGAGGCATATCAAACATGGTCGTTTTATAAGTGGCATCCATCAACAACACGTGTGGAAATGCACGCCATATCTCCAATGATCTAGGATGAGCAAAGAATAAATCTTCCAACTCATTAGTTGAGTCATTTTCACGATGATAAAATACGTAGCCTTCTTCTTGTAAAAATGACATCAGAACTTGTATTGGGGTTCTACCTGCATTTTTCTTAAGTCGAACTTTCTGACATTGATTGTATATAGTTTTTCTTGTAGACACATTATCTGGGTACTGTTGTTTTATTGTTGATAAAATATCTCTAGGCTTCACATTGTTGGCGGACAAATCTTCCACCAATTGGGATTGAGTTTCAGACAGTCGTCTTGCATATGCATGCCCCTCAAGATGTAATGCAAAGTCATGATTATGTGCTTCACATTTCACAATTAAATTCCAACAGTCATTACCCAAACTCATTCCTACCAAGCCAAATGGACAATTTGTTTTTCTTGTGCCGGTATGTTTACTGGAGGTTTTGTTACTTCTGTACATACCACCACAATCACATTGAAATACAACTTCATATGGGTCCCCATCTGAGTCACGCCTGCTTCTTTTAATAACAATAACGAAACCAAGTGAAGATGCCATGTTGCGTACCCAATTAATTAGCTCTTGACGAGAATTAAACACCTAAAATTGATTGTTTTTCTTTTAGTTACAACTGTTTGTTTTATCATATAATTTCACAAGAACAAATTAAACTTAAAAATATCATATCGATAGAAAATGCTCCTGGATGAGGGTTTCTATAAGCTCCAGATGAATTGTTTGGATGGACATTGTTATCCTACACAAAACATAAACCCTAACAAATAATATCATATATATACACACACATACACAAAGAGAAATATATATATATATATATATATATATATATATATATATATATTCGATGAAATACCTCATTGTTTGAATTGTGATACGCTGAAAAATCTTCTCCCCAATTAGCCATTTTATAAATCTTATACCAGTAAATTTGAATGTCGATCTGAATAATAAAACATGAATAGTGATATGAATAGTGACATGAATAGTGACATGAATAGTGATATCGATAGTTTATCGTAACATTATCATTTAAACGTACTCCGATAATCTTAATTACTGATATTATGTTTAAAAATAAAATGTACATATCTTAGAAGAATAAACTAGTATTTAACACAAAATTAACATCACCTGAAAATTAAAGTAGAGATGAGAATCTTGGAGTTTTGAGGCCAACTCACATTTGTAAACTGTAAAACGAAAAGAAAAGTAAATAAATCAAGAAGTAATTTGAATTTAGTCGATGTTGGAAGAAATCATTCACAAATGTTGTTAAAAATCACTTACAGATGTTGGAAGAATTTCACTCGAGGTTTTTAGGAAGAGAAAAGAAGAAGATGAAGCACGAGAGAAAAGAAGAAGAATCAGGAGAGAAAAGAAGAAGAGAAAGCAAATTTATAGACCCTAGAAAGTCCGACAAAATTGTGATAATTATTTGCAATTTACACTTTCAACCCTTATACTTATATACTTACTTTACTTTATACCTTTTACTTTCATAATTTAAATTTTACATTTAACACATATAATCGTTTATTAACTAAAATACGTTAAAAAATACGTTTTAATTTTAACAAGTTACACCATTATAATCGTCTCTTCGATACGTTCGAAATGAGCCAAATATTGAATTTTTTTGATTTATATATTTTAAATATAAAAAATATTTTTTATGTAGTGTAAATGATATATATAAAATATATAAATCAAAAAAATTCAATATTTGGCTCATTACGACCGTATCGAATAGACGATTATAATGGTGTAACTTGTTAAAATTAAAACGTATTTTTTAACGTATTTTAATTAATAAACGATTATATGTGTAAAATGTAAAATTTAAATTATGAAAGTAAAAGGTATAAAGTAAAGTAAGTAATAAGTATAAGGGGTGAAAGTGTAAATATCAAATCAAAATCACAATTTTGTCGGAAAAATTGAAATGTTACACTTTCAACCCCTATACTTATTTACTTACTTTACTTTATACCTTTTACTTTCATAATTTAAATTTTACATTTAACACATATAATGTTTATTAACTATAATACGTTAAAAAAATACGTTTTAATTTTAACAAGTTACACCATTATAATCGTCTCTTCGATACGTTCGAAATGAGCCCAATCTTGAACGTATTCTCATTGGGTACGTTAATGATAATCATTATGTGAACTTAGATATGACAGAAGAATACCTGTTCCCTACTATTTGTACCACATTTTTATTGATATTAGAGTAAAGAGTAAATTACAGTTTTGGTCCCTAAGGTATGTCAAAAATTACGAAACTGATATTTTAACTTCAAAAATTATCTTTTTGGTACATGTGGTATGCATTTCGTTACGAAATTGGTACGATTGGTATGGAAATTGATTGGTTTGTCTCGGTATAAAATTGACACCCCTATATATAAACAAAAAGAATAATAATATATATATATATTTTAATATTTCTAATATATATTATATAAAACAAATAAATAATATATATATATATTATATAAAACAAATAAATAAATAATTATTATATAAAACACATAAATAATATATATTTTTATATATATTTAAATAAAAAATGATTGGGCACAGAATTAAATGCTATCAACACCCCTACTTTTTGGGTGCACTTAGTAAATTTGGGTGTAATTAGCACTCCCCTTTAATAAATATGAAATTATATAATATAGTATATAAATTGGATAAATTCAATATAAATATTGCAAATATTAGTATATTTAATCGTAAATATTGCATATATTTGATATATACTTATGTTTAAACATATGTAACATATTATTAAAAAGTTGATATGGCCTACCAAACACAATAATTGATTCATAAAATACCTCTCCATTTTTTAAATTATTTACCAGCTTATAAAATCAACAACACAATATTTGACTTGACATTAGCAATCTATTAGATTTAACGTGATAAAGTTTTTTAATAGTTTTTCACTATTACAAAAAGTTTTTTAAAAGCTTTTTATGCATTGGAGTGGAAAAGCTTTTTGGTAGAAGGATTGGTATCTACAAACCTGGAATAGCTTTGTGGTAAAAAAGGTTGAGGAAAATGATTTTAAAAGTCTTTTTTCGTCGAAGAGGGTTTTTAAAATAGTTTTTTGTTAAAGAAAATTAGTGGAATTCTTATATGGCAAAAAGAAAAAGTCATCTAATTACTTATGCATTGTGGATGCTCTAACATCGAACCTATAATTTCTTCACATCAACTATTTTTACTTTACCTTATTTTAGCAATTCATTCGGTAATAGTGTGATGAATGCTCTTTGACATTTTTTTTATTAGAATAAATACAAAATTACTAGTTGTGTACCCATACAATCACAGAACATGACAAAATGTAAAGTTTCATCAAGATTTCTTCAAATTAAATTGCCAAAATTCTTTCAAGATGTCAAAATGTCTACCAAGTAGATCGCGTGTAATAACTCCATCCTTCTTTCAGGATGAATGCAAATATTTGGGGTTGTATGTATTTTTAAAAATAACATCATATCTAATACATATTATAATGATTACAATTAAATTTATCATTATTTTCTAGTAAGTGTCAATAAGAAAAAACTAAATTTTGTTAAAATATATAATGCTAATAAATTAACAGAGTTTTTTTTTATTGACATTTGAGATTTTTTTGACAAGAGTCGCATAGAAGCAGAAGCAGGGCTGCTGGAAGTGTCTGCTTCTGCCAGACTATCTTGACTACGACAGGGGCTGTTTGGACAGCTTATGTGCTAAGGGGCTGTTTGGACAACTTATTATGTTTGATATGGGCTGTTTGGACAACTTTTGTGCTTGACAGGGGCTGTTTGGACAACTTAATATGTTCGACAGGGCTGTGGGCAGAAGGTCTGGGCGCTAAGGTGATACTTGTTGCTGCTGTTATTATTCCCTTACTATAGGCTTACTTCTCGTAAGCCTTCGTTTTTGGTTTTTGGTATGGTTCCTAGTCGCATTCAGGCTTGTTTTGCTGATCGTGTTGTATTGTCCAATCTGGTTGTTGGTGATCTTTGGTGGTAATAAAATGACGTCTTTCAAAAAAAAATCCCTAATCGATTTTTAAAATGAAAAATATGAGGATTTTGAGCTAAAATTTTGCTCCAACAATTTTCTTAAAATTATCTCTAAAATAGAGAAAGTAGGAGAGATAATGTGTTTTTTCTTCAAGTATATAGATAAACTAAAAAATATTACTAAATGAGAGCACGAATAGAACTCTTTAAAAATAAATATTTAAAAAAAAAATAATATTTTAATAAATAAATAAAATATTTTAATATTATAATCAATGTTTGTTTATCTAAAGTAGAAAATTTGTTAGAGATAAATGTAAATTTTGGTTCTTCAATTTTTTTAGGATATGGAGATGCTCTCAAAATTAAGTGCTAAATAAAAAGAAATCTTTTTATTTTATTATTATTTTCATCAATTAAATATATTTTTACTTTATATAAAGTTAATTAAAGTAAAATTAACTTGATTGGTCAATTTTTAAAACCATCTTCCGTTTTACAAACGACACACAACGTAAAACCGCCCCTTGTATTCTTTTAACACTCGGCCACGACTCACTATATAAATACCACCCTTCCTCCTTTTTCCATGTTCATCATCTCTTGGTCTTGACTCCTTTCAAATCAAAATTTCAATCTCTCAATCAATCCATGGATTCCAAAATCGGTGCTCTAGATATTGTTCCTGTTTCCAACGGCAATGTCGGTTGTCCTCCCAAAAACGCTGTCGTTTCTTGTGTACAATCGTCATCTCTACCGTTCAACTCCGGCGAGGCCACACTCGGCCGCCACCTTGCTCGCCGCCTCGTCCAGATCGGCGTCTCCGACGTGTTTTCTGTTCCCGGCGATTTCAACTTAACTTTGCTGGATCACCTCGTTGCTGAGCCCGGCCTCAACCTCATTGGCTGTTGCAACGAGCTGAATGCAGGCTACGCTGCCGACGGTTACGCTAGGTCTCGTGGCGTTGGCGCATGCGTTGTTACGTTTACTGTTGGTGGACTTAGTGTGCTCAACGCCATTGCTGGTGCGTACAGTGAGAATCTTCCGGTTATTTGTATCGTCGGTGGACCGAATTCGAATGATTACGGTACTAACAGAATTCTTCATCATACTATTGGTTTGCCGGATTTCAGCCAAGAGCTTCGTTGCTTTCAGACAGTTACTTGTTATCAGGTATATAAAAAATTCGCATTTCTAAGGCGTAATATGTAGTTATGTACTGTTTTTAATCATCGATCCACCGCCATAGCTGCTGATTGTAGAGTTGCAGTAGCGATTCGTTACAATATAAAAGTTCGCAAGTATAAAATCATATATCTATAGGATCTCGTTGATTCGTTGAAGATCGATTTCAACTAATTAAGTATTATTTAGCATAAGAATTTGATTCTAATTTGCCAATAGAAGCTTAACTTTTGCTTTCAGACAGTCACTTGTTATCAGGTATATATATTCGCGTTTCTAAGACGCATTATTAACTGTTTTTAATCCTTGATCCACCGCCATAGCTGCCTCTGTAAAAAAGCGTTAGCGATTCATTACAATATAAAATCATATATCTATAGACGCACATCGATTTCAATTCAATTAAGTATTAATTATTTAGCAGCTTAGGATTTGATTGTAATACTGCCGATAGAAGCTTCACTTTTGCTGGAATAGTAGAGACTAATGAGATTCCTAAATCCTAGGGTTGCAATTTGTGCATAAACAGTTGTAGATTGATATCTGAGTTTGTAATGATGGCGACAATGAGAAAATCTATAGCAATGGGAATGATACCTGGAAATGCAGAGTTGTTTGCTTAATTTGTTAGTTATTTTAACTCAGGCTGTGGTGAATAACTTGGAAGATGCACATGAACTGATCGATACCGCGATTTCGACTGCTCTAAAGGAAAGCAAGCCTGTTTACATCAGTATCGGCTGTAATTTGTCTGCAATTCCACATCCAACTTTTAGCCGAGAACCAGTTCCATTTTCTCTATCCCCCAAGTACGTTCTACAAATATTCTTCAAATTTATAAAAAAAAACCACTTTATATGCTATAGTTTCATTTCGTTTGTGCTTTGAGTTTATGGCGTTTTTTGGATGGTGTAGGTTGAGTAACCAGATGGGTTTGGAAGCAGCTGTTGAGGCTGCAGCAGAGTTTTTAAACAAGGCAGTGAAGCCTGTAATGGTGGGTGGACCTAAACTACGTGTTGCAAACGCACAACAGGCGTTTGTCGAATTGGCAGACGCATCCGGCTACGCTCTTGCTGTATCGCCTGCAGGAAAAGGGCTAGTTCCCGAGCACCATCCCCGCTTCATTGGCACATATTGGGGTGCAGTAAGCACAGCATTCTGCGCAGAAATCGTTGAATCAGCCGATGCTTACATATTTGCAGGACCTATATTCAACGATTACAGCTCAGTAGGTTACTCTCTCCTTCTCAAGAAAGAGAAGGCGCTAATCGTGCAACCTGATCGTGTCGTGATTGGAAACGGGCCCACTTATGGTTGTATCTTAATGAATGATTTCTTGCAAGCTTTAGCCAAGAGGGTTAAGAAAAACACCACTGCCTATGAGAATTACCATCGGATTTATGTGCCTGATGGGCATCCTCTGAAATGTGCTCCTAAAGAGCCATTGAGAGTTAATGTTCTATTTGAACACATACAGAAGTTGTTGTCCAGTGATACAGCTGTGATCGCGGAAACTGGCGATTCTTGGTTCAATTGCCAGAAACTAAAATTGCCACAAGGATGTGGGTAAGCATCAAAGATCAGGGTGTCAATTCAGTTTACATATGTTCTTTATCATGTCAATGAAAACAACCTCTCTACTTCTTGGGGTAGAAGAAAGGTCTATGTACATGTAGGGTTGGGTTTCGGTGAGAAGTCGAGGTTAATGTGAGAAATGGTTATCAACCATTGGATGAGAAATTGATGCACATTAGGATGAGATGTACCGAGATAAGATTCACCGAGATGCACCATATCAATTTCCTTCTAAGCCGCGATTCATAGGAGGACATTTGATTAAAAGTGACCAACGTTTCAGATCCATTTCTCACGTTAACCAAAACTTCTCACACGATCCTTCAGTTCACCCCCCGGATCCTACTCTTCCGTGGGGTTTATTGGGTTTGTTTGGTTTATATGTTTCTATCATCGTATTTTGATTATCTAAAAAATGGATATTGTAGGTATGAATTCCAAATGCAATATGGATCGATTGGGTGGTCCGTTGGTGCCACCCTTGGGTATGCACAGGCTGCGACCGACAAAAGAGTAATTGCTTGCATTGGTGATGGTAGCTTCCAGGTATATTATACTTTCTTTTTTGGTAGATGTCAGGTCTACATACATCTCATCCCTGACCCCACCTCCACGTGGGATATACTGGCCCCGTATGGTTTCCCTTGACTTTCTTGGTCTGAATGGAGCTTTTTTTAAGACGATCCATTATGATTGATTGTTCGTAAGTTGAACCTATTTGAACCTTTAACAGGTTACGGCTCAAGATGTGTCTACAATGCTGCGATGTGGCCAGAATACCATCATCTTTCTGATAAACAATGGTGGTTACACCATTGAAGTAGAGATCCATGACGGGCCTTACAATGTGATCAAGAATTGGAACTACACTGCGTTAGTTGATGCAATCCATAACGGCGAGGGCAAGTGCTGGACAACAAAGGTGAGCAACTTCCGTTTTTAACACTTTCTAAAAAACACTTTCTAGTTTTAGTGTTAGAAACAATTGTTCTTGTTGGAGTCCATATCGACTAGACACAAACCATCAAATCTATATAATATGTACAACAATGGAACCGAGTTATTGGTAGATTCCATTATCCCAGTATTTGCCTTATAAACCACTTGCGTTGTGGCACACTGGTTAAGACCTAGGTGGATGTAGTGGAAACCCATCTTTTCTCGGTTCAAATCCAGGCGCCGCCAAACATGGGAGGACCTGTAGTGGTGCCAGCGGTGGCACCTGCATTGTTCCTCTGTCGTAAGGCAAAAAAAAAATAGGTTTGTGAAAAGTGCAATCGTATCGTTTTAGAAGTTGCAACCATATTAATTTATAAGGTGCAACCGTGTCTTGTAACCGACCAAAAAAACTCTTGAAAAACTTTTGAAATCAACCAAAAAAAGTCCCTCAAAATCGATAAAAAAAAACTTAAAAATCCCTCGAAATCGAGCAAAAAATCTTTAAAAATCCTTTGAAACGGTGGAATTAGGCTAAAAACACATCGGTCAATATTGAACGTTGGTAAAAAGATGAAGACACGTCAAAAACAGTATGAAAAAATATGGTGCCACCATATGAAAAAAATTATGGGCCCGCCCCGCCAAAGCCTTTGAGCTTAGGTGACTCCACGCCATTCGTGGTCACCTGCGGATTACTCGATGCGTGTAAGTTGACCCCGATACCCACGGTTACCCAAAAAGATTATTTGTCATATATAAATATTATATATTTTCAAAAACATCTGATTATATGTAGGAACCTCAAATCTCTTTGAAGAAACTCCTATAGAAAGATTTAAAGGGGTTCCACTTCCACATATATTCACATGGTATCAGAGATAGGGACTCGAGCACTTTTACGTGTTGGAGTTCCACATCAGCTAAACACATATCATCAAAACCTTTGTATATTTAGGAACTTCCACTCTTCGAATTTCGAATACGGATTTTTTTGATGTCGATTCAAAAGGGTTCCTTGACAATTCTTCGTAAAACTCAATTAAATTTGTAGGTGTTTCATGAAGAAGATTTGATCGAAGCGATTGAGACAGCAACGGGGGCGAAGAAAGATTGCTTGTGCTTCATTGAAGTGATAGCTCATAAGGACGACACAAGCAAAGAGTTGCTCGAGTGGGGTTCGAGAGTCTCGGCTGCCAACAGCCGGCCTCCAAACCCTCAGTAGATCTATACTTCAATTAACTTTTATTCGTATCGATCGTAATTTTTATTTCTAAAGATATGAGAATGATGTTATATTGTATTTTATTTGAACGTTTAATCATTTAATTACATCTTTCGCAAAATACATGTGTTTATATTTCATATTTGATTAATCGGTCGTTTTTTTACATACTCAATAATCTGTACAAACGTATACATTAGGTATGTAAAAAAACTAATGAGTCCAACACTGGTGTTACGAAACTCTATACAAAATCAACTTTTTTAAATGCTCGATCATGACGATAAAAGCAGTTTATTGTTTCGCTTGTTTTGTCAAATGTTACAAACTTTACACGATAAACGTAAAGATAAAAATACAGAGAGGTGATACATATATATCAAGGGAACGACCAAAAACGGTGGTTTAAGAGAAGAAGCCGAAGGTGTCAAGGATGGTGGTGTGAAGTGGATCGCTCAAATGTGTAACCCAGTTGTTGAGCGGTCCCTTTCCGGTGGCCGCTGCTTGGACAGCGAACCCGAGGAATGCCACCATGGCAAGGCGGGCATGCTTGATCTCCGCCAATTGCAAGACGGCTTTCTTCTCGGGGTCGCTGGCCAAGTTTAGCGGATCAAATGGACCGCCTGGGTACAACCGCTTTTCGGTGTCGAGTTCAGCGTTTCTTTGGAACTCAATGTACCCGACGATCAAAACCTCGATCCAGATCAAAGTGGTGATGGAGAATGGGAGGGGTTGGCCGAAATAAGATGATCCATCAATCAGTTCCACCTGAGACCCATAAATCACGTTTTTAGTCTTTTCAGTTTTCAGACTACTCTACTTTCGAGTGAAATATACTTTTGGTTTTATCTTTTTGGTCCGGAGTTGAAATATTTTCAATTATGATATTTATATTTCAATCTAATTTACAGTCTGTAAAAAGCCGTTTACTGTGTTATGTTAAATGACAATAATACCCTCTGTAGCAATTAGGTCATGTTTGACAATTATAAATTAATTTATTTTTTGAGATTACTGTAAAATTTAGCTTATAAACTAGCTTATTAGATGAACAAATCAAAGAGTTTTTTTCCCCCAAATTTTCCAGTTATACTAAATATTTTACCTAATAATAATTAAATACATTTTTTACTTAATTACTAATTTATCATATTAATTACTATCTAATTATTAATTTATTAATATTAATATTAATATTAAATATCAATTAGTAATTATAATACGTCACATTTTGTATATTAATTCCGATAGATTTAATAATTAATTTATAAATGCCGATCTTAATTTATTATTTTAATTGCATATTTTTTTATTTATTTTGAATTAACTTTAGTCATATAAACTATTATTGCTTATTTTTATTAGATTATTATTATTATTATCATTATACAATAAAAGAAAATAAAATAATTTCTAAAAATATTCTTCTAAGTTATATAAATATTAAAATTATATGTTTTTCCTATTTTACAAATAAAAAATTTAATATATGATTTAAATAACATTTTTAATTACTGGTTTACTTTAATTATACTATATAAATTTAAAAATTAAGCAATTTTCTAGTCATGTCGTTTTACACTTTTACTATCATTTTATATTGGTTAACTGTCATCTAGTTTATAAGTTACAAGTTAGTTTTTCGGCTAGTTTGCAATCATTTTATTTGTTTCTAGTTTACGATTATTTTATAATTGTTATCTACTTTATCAGATATCAGTTACTTTTTCAACTATACGAGCATTTTATATTTGTTATCTAGTTAATAAACTACCAGCTATATTTCATATGAGAATTTCCAGATATAATTTTGGAGAAACTACCATCTCCATAGAGAATATGAGGATTTCAAGATATAATTTTGCTCACAGCTTCCCTAAAATGGAGAAAGTAGGAGAGAGCAGAAGTTTTTCTCCTAATACGGAGGTAACCCAAAAAATGATTAATAAACGAGAGCACGAATAAAAATCTTTAAAAATAAATACTCAGAGATAAATAATATTTCAATAAATGAATGAAATATTTTAATATTATAATCGATATTTACTTTTGGAAATCAATGTATTTTTATTTTTTTATTTTTTTAGATTTTGACTTTGGATCAATTTTAGGAAATCTGCTTTTCCAACAAGTTTGTAACCATAACCATAAATCTCCAAAAATGTCAAATGCATGATATATATATATATACGTACCTTTCCGGCATCTTGCCACGTAACGCCGGTGACGGACTCAACGGTGAGAGCACCAAGGGTAGCCAACATCGCCCACCGGCCATGAATCAGCTCGCACTCCCTAAACCTCTGAAGCCCAAACACCTCACTGTATGGTTGAAAAGGAGTCGATTTCACATCAGCAGCCTCAAACCGGGTTCCGATCACGTCTCCCGCCAAATTCTTCGCCAAATTCTGATCCAACGAATCCAAATCGAACTGCAAATACTCCGCCGGTTTACCTAATCCGAACGGATCGAATCCGTAGTCTCCGACTAGAGTTCCGTCGAGATACTCCGGTGCTTTTGCGCCGGGATACCACAACGGCCGATCAGATGTAAAGGTTTTGGAGGCTTTCTTGGGGGCGGGTTTCTTCTTACCGAATCCGAATCGGGCGGAGACTCGGCCGGAGTTGGAATGTAGGTCCGGGAGACGAGTTCCGATGAAGGAGGATGCGGCGGCGGCGGTGGTGGATGCCATGGTGGTCAGGTGGTGGTCGGTTGTGTGAGAGAGTGAGAAAGAGGGATTTTTGGTTGGTGATGTATAGGGTTTGAGGAGTAAGAAGGGATGAGATAAGTGAGGGAATGCTGGCCGTTGGATGATGAGAGTGAATTTATCTGACGGTGGAGAAAGGCTAGGCATTATCTAGGCTTATCTGGTTGTGAAAAATGTATGATTTTGTTGGGAGTACGTGGCAGCTTGTGGCTGACGTTTATTCAAAATTTGGATTAAGTCCTCCCAAACAAACTAATTACAAGGACGGTCACTGGTGTTTCAGTTTTATTATGGATGAGGTCCCTACTTCTAACTCCGTTAATCTTTGTCTGTTAAGTTAAGTCTTTTTTGTTGCTACTTAAAAAGATATTTTTATACACTAAATTATTAAATGACATGTGTCTCATTCTGTATTATTTTCCCTACCTTCGATCTTAGTTCACCACCTCACTCTTCCTTACCAAACGCCACGACCCTTCTTCTCAGGTAGGTAATTTACCACCCTCCGGTTACCGGTAATTTACCAATCAGAAGCAGTGATCACAACTCCAACCCAAAGAGGAAGAATCCCATTGCTAAGAATCTGTATCGCAACGGCACTACCAATCACTTCCTGAATATCAGCTCCAATCAACGCTATCTCAGCCATGAACCACAACAGCAATCCAGCCCACTTAGGGTATTCCTCTTTACAAAGCTTCGATAAGTGTTGGTCGACGGCCACCTTAAACCGAGTCGACAAAACTGGATCAGGAGCCCCATACACGTGGCCTACATCAACAACTACAATATAGAATAGCCAACAATGGCACTAGCCTGAAGATCCCCTCCTAGGTTTCCCGGATCTAGAAACGCTATGCTCATGAGAAACCCTGCCCTGCAAATAACCATATAACCATAGCTTGTTCCACGAGAATGGTGGCGTGGAGTTGAAATCAGTTGTATTATCGGAAGCTGAATCTAATCTGCCTGATGATAATTTTATCAGAATCCAATTCGTCATCGGAGATGTAATTGTTGTGTTTAGGATTGTTGTTGTCGGTGGATAAGGGAATGGGAGATTAGATGGAGGCGGTGATCTTCTTCGTCGGCTTCAGATTTTGATTCTGGATTGCACAGGGGAATCATGCATCATCTTAAGATCGACCGCCTGGCGAGAGATGTCCGCCCGGCGCCTGAAAGATTTAGGAAGGTCATATTACCCCTCGGGGTAGTAGATGAACTAGGGGTGGGTTTTATCTTTTTTACTATTTTTTTGTTTAGAAAAGCAAGAATAAAAAAAGACCATATTACCCCTCACTTAACAAAACTGAAGTTAATAGAGTTAAGGCAAGGGACCCAATCCATACTAAAACTGAAACCACAATGACCATCCTTGTAATTAGTTTGTGTGGGGGACCCAATCCAAATTTTCATATAACCACAGGTACCAAATTTGTAATTTACTCTTGTGAAAATAATGAAAAGTTTAAATTAATTTGAAGATGTATATGTAAAATTGATGTTATAGCTTATTTATGCAGATTTATATATGTATCTTAAAATAGAATTTTTAAAGTATGAATATCTCATTAATCTTTCTTTTTTATATGTTCACTCACTTTATATGCAACATTTTCAACCGTTAAAATGAATTGTCGGTAAACGTATTTTTTTATGTAAGCATTTATTGGTTAAAATTATCGGTCCTTATCAAACTCATCCGTAAAAATAAATGTTATCAAATAAGCGATTATCCGGTAAAATTTTTGTAAACAACCCCTGATTTATTATTGATTTGATAAAAAAGTTACAATAATTTTAACTGTTTATAATGAAGGTAATTCATATATTAAACAAAACATCCTACATTATTTAAGAAAAATGCTACATTATCAAATACCTAAAATGCTCAACTACAAAAATAGTATTGAGAAAATTTGGAGAACCTTATTTACCATTCCTTGTAGCTTTGCTCAGCATCTTCTGCCGATTGTCAGCATTCAAAATCAAATAGTTTGTTGGGTTTTTAGATTTTTCCCAAATTTGTATAACATTAACCTGTAAAAAGTTTTTTACAAGTTACAGGAATGTATTTAACCGGTTTTAAAAAGTTTAAGGGTTTTATCATTCAAAAAAATAGATTAAAAACTTAACCATCCAGAATCAGATAGTTTGTTAGGTTTTTTAGACTTTTCCCTTTTAATTGGTGCTCCCCCTCATGTAAGTTTCTGGCTCCACCTCTGGATGGAATGGCTCGACTTGATTTGAAAATTTTAATCGAGCTTTCGAACGAGTCGAGTTAAACATTAATGTTACGCAGCTTGACTTGTGAAGTTAAACAAATTTTATTGTGTGTTCAAGATCGACTCGAACTCGACAAATTATTGGGTTTGAGTGAATTTGAAGGTTGTGCAAGTGAATAGGCGAAAAATTAAATTTTTAATATAAATCTGGGTTGGGTTAGTTCATTATTAAACATATTATGAAGCCAAAGTGTATTATTATGAGGGAACTTATTTAGGGGTTGTTTGATTGATTTTTTTATTAAGTATTGTTTGTATAAAGTTGTCTATTTAAATTAATCTGCCTGTTAGATTGAGAAAGGGGTTGTTTGGTTGAGTTTTATCATAAATGAAAGAAACATAATTTTTAATTGGGAGAGGCATGTTCGATAATTTTTTTACATAAAGCCCCCTAGAAGCTTACTAAGAATAAGTCAGTTTCTATATCATTAAGTCACTATCAAGCAGTCATGTATACTAACCGAATAAATAATGAGTACCCTTAAGCTAATTAAGTTGCTAACAAATATGCCCTAGTTATTTATACCAACCAAGACGAACGATCATGCGAGAAGAAGTGTTAAAGTGAGAAGGAAAGAAAGAATATGGATCGTTCATCAAATTTAATCTCAAACACATCCATAAATCGCGCTTGATACGAGGCTTGCTCCACTGCAATTCAATGCATCTTATTGTAATATACATTCATATATAGAGATCTCTTCTCACATTCTTTACCATAACTTTCGGTCTTATCGAAACCAGCCTTATTGACCAAAGTCTACATATACTTTGGGCTTTTGAAGACCCAACCCAATCCCATGTATCAACAATCCTATGGGCCTTCTATTTAACTATTGTCATTGATTTTTTTTAAAATAGATCATTAAAAGTTTAAATTGAAAAAAATACTTTTAGTTTCAACATATTCTTTATTTTGAGGATTTTAATATTCATTATTTTATTAAAATATCTTATACTTTTATTATCTCGATACACTTTAAAATGATTTTATATAAAGTAATTGTTGATCCAAACCCTCAGTGATTTGATAATGACCCTCTCTAAATACTTAGTGAAAATTGTAAGTAAACAATATGTATCAGAGTTTCACTATCGCTGATAAGTACTAAGATCTTACAGTACCGCTGATAGGAACTCTCGCTCTTTAGATTAAACATTCAGCGTACACTGTTCACCATTAATGCTCTGAGTCTGTTCAGTCATTATGGTGATCGCTGATAAGTTAGTTGTTTACTTATGATCCGTGAAGACAAGTTTCACGTCAACATATGTTCTACGCTGAAGTCAAAGATCAAGCTCAAGAACCAGCGACAAGTCTCCTAATGAACTGATGCGGATCAGCGAAGACTCAGATTTGTCCATTCAACGTGAAGTATCAAGTACAAGACTTCAGCTATCGCTGAACTTTTTCATTCGCTGATAAGCAATGAATACAGCCCTGATTCAACGAAAGCTGATCATGAAGTCCTCCGTACAAAGTACTTTTGTCTTAACCACCCTTGCACGACTCCGTACGAAATGTCAGAAAAGAACCTCCGACTGTCTGAATCGTACAACCACTCTGACACTACACTGTTCATACATGCGGCTACTAAGGTTGTCAACAAAGGTCAATGACATGCAACAAATCAGCTGATGACACGTGTAAAGTGTATACTGACTTGCATTAAATGCATGCAGTATATAAAGAGATGAACCCACTTCATTTGAAGTAACTTGCTAACTCTGGACAAGTTCAATCTCTTATCTCAAGATAGGTTATTATTAGTAATTTCCTTATCTCTCTTAGTGCAAAAAACCTTAGTGTTCCAACTTGTTTAGATTTAGGTTTATCCTTAATCTTGTTTCCGCAACAAGCTGTAAATTGTTAATGATTTATCAATAAACAATTTAGAAAGTAACTCTGAAAGGTCATCAGATTCTGATTTTTCAGATGATGATGAATCTTTGGCTCTCCTAACCAAAAAGTTCAGGAGATTTGCCAAAAAGAAAATGTTTAGAAAGAACAAACCTCTTTCCATAACTGACAAGCCTAAATCATCAACTTTTGTTGATAAGGCTACTGCTACTTGTTTCAACTGCGAAAAGACGGGACATTTCGCTAATGAGTGCAGGTCAAAGAAAGTCACTAGACCTTCAGCTTTCCCAAAGAAATCCTTTGTTCCAAGGAATAAAGATGACAAATACGCAAAGCTGAAGGAGAAGTATGCAAAGCTGAAAAGCTTTAAGAAGAAAGGCAAAGGCTATATGGCCAACTATGATTGGGCTGAATCTGATAAAGAAGAATCATCATCTGACTCTGAAGATGATGAAGCCAATCTCTGCCTTATGGCTAGGATTGAAGATGAGGAAGAAAGTTCAGACATTCCCTCCACTTCAACCTCTGCTATTCAGGTATCGTCTTCTTTCTTTACCAATATTGCAAATATTGATGAAGCTGATAGTCTCCGTAAGATCGATCTATTGACTAGAAGTTTATACGAAGCCATGAACGGGGAAACTGTGGTTGAAAACCAAAATCTTGATCTCGCTGAACAGCTTAAAAACTGTCACCTTCAAATAGAAAAGCTTTCTAAAATTGAAGAAGATTTTAAAGATCAAGTTTATTTAAATCAGCTAGTCAAACTCGAGTGAGCAGAAGCTATCGCTGCATTAAAAGCTGAAAAAGCTACTGTTGAAGGATGGTGTAATTCTTCAACAAAGATCACTGAGATAATAAAGTCTCAGATTCCCCTGGGTGATAAACGTGGTCTGGGTTACAAATATGATACTCCAAAACCAACCACTGAGCGTTCAATGCTTAAATTTGGAACGTTCGTATCCTCAGTCGCTGATACTTCATCTTCTCAGTGCTCCTCGTCCATTACACCAATCCCTGAGGAAACTCCTACCTCCTCAAAAGGCAAGGAGAAAATGGTTTATTCAAAACCTACCTCCGTCTCTAAAGACAAAGGTAAAGGAATTGTTATTTACCAAAATCCTCAGAAGGGTACCTTAGTACCAAAGCTGAATGCTTCTAAAGCCTCAGTGACCTACCCCTCTGGATCTAGAAAGCTGATCTCTGGATCTATTCAGCGATCTACTCCTAGACTCAGAGTGGATGTCCTTGGTAAGAAATCTGAAGAACTGAATGTTCGTCCCATTTCTAAAGCCAATAGTTTACTAGGTGCTGGCACTTCTAATTCGAAATCAAAAGCTCAGCATTCAAATGGTCCTAGAACTACTTTTAGTTATAGGAAATGTTATCACTGTGGACTTACCGATCATATTGCTAGTAAGTGCCCCACAGCCACCAAAGTTGAAAAGATAGCTAATGTGAAGATTGCCCCCAAGGAAAAGAAGACCAACCCTGGTGCAAATCAGGTCAAGGTGACTCCTACCACTGAGGTTAAGAAATTAACCAAAGTGAAGAAAGACAAAGCTGAATCTTCAAATGCTGCGAAGACCGCTGAACCTTCTATTCCAACTAGCTCCACTGACAAATGTGTATACATGGTTAAGTGGGTACCCAAGAAAAATTAATCTCTCTTTGTATTTCAGGTTAAGAAGGGTATCTGGTATCTCGATAGCGGATGCTCTAGACACATGACTGGAAAGAAAAACCTGCTCGCTGAATACAAGGAAGAGAAGGGTCCCTCTGTGACTTTCGGTGGAAATGGAAAAGGACACACCCGAGGGTATGGTGTACTTTCAAATGGTACAACCTCCTTCAGAAGAGTCGCATATGTTGAAGGGCTGAAGCATAATCTTCTAAGCATCAGTCAGCTTTGCGACATGGATAACAAAGTGATTTTCACTAAGGAATCCTGCTTTGTCACTGACAAAAAGGAGAAGATAGCTCTCAGCGGTTATCGTTTGGAAAATGTTTATGTAATAAACATGGACTCAACAACCACTGAGAACTCCTGTTTCTTCTCAAAGGCCTTATCTGATGTCAACTGGCTATGGCATAAGAGGCTATCACATCTAAATTTCAAGACACTGAACACTCTTTCTTCAAAAGAGTTAGTCACTGGTCTACCTCAGCATTCATACGCCAAAGAGTCTTTATGTTCAGCGTGTGAAAAAGGGAAGCAGACCAAAGCAAGCTTTAAATCAAAGCAAGTTTCCTCAGTGTCATCTCCTCTACAACTACTCCATATGGATTTGTTTGGCCCCGTTAACAAACAATCCATCGCTGGAAAGAAATATACGCTGGTCATAGTTGATGAATTCTCTCGCTTCACATGGGTAATGTTTCTCCGTTCTAAGAGTGACACCCCTGAAGAACTCATCACCTTTGTTCGGAAGATGGAAACCCTGAACAATTTGACTGTTCGCTCAATAAGGAGTGATCATGGGACTGAATTCAAAAACAGTTCTCTTGATTCCTTCCTTGAGAGTAAGGGTATATCTCACAACTTTTCTTCAGTGAGAACACCGCAACAAAACGGAGTCGCTGAAAGAAGAAATAGAACAGTTATTGAAGCTGCACATTCAATGCTCAGCGATTCTCACCTGCCTACTCAGTTTTGGGCAGAAGCTGTCAACACTGCTTGTTTTACGCAAAACATGTCGCTGATAGTTAAAAGATTCAAAAAGACAGCCTATGAATTCTTTCATAGGAGAAAGCCTTCAATCAGCTTTCTTCACATCTTTGGATGTCAGTGTTTCATACTGAACAACAGAGATGCCCTTGGAAAGTTTGATCCTAAGGCTGATGATGGAATCTTTCTTGGATACTCCTCAGTTTCCAAAGCCTTCAGAGTCTTCAACCATAGAAGACAAACTGTAGAAGAAACTATTCACGTCACGTTTGACGAATCCCGTTCAGCGAACTCTAAACCGTCCGCTGATACTGAAGAACTGAATCAATGGATGTTTTCTCATCTTGGTGATTCAGAAGATGTTCCCACACCTCATGCTCACACAGTAGAAGATGATAGTCCTCCTATCATTTCAAACATGCAGAATAGTGAAGCTGAAACATCATGGGTCTCAGCTGTTCCTATAAACACTATACCTGCAGTTGATCCAAATGTCTCAGACATTCCATCTATTTCTCAGCAATCAGTGAATGAAATGACAAATGCAAGTATTCCTCTCTTAGCTGAAACTCCAGAAGCAGCTGAAGCCTCATCTTCAGCTCCTCCAGTTCTAGATGAGTCAGCGACTTATGCTCCGGCTCAGCGATGGACTGTAAATCACCCAATTGATCAAATTCTTGGTGATCCAAACGCTGGTGTTCAGACTCGTCGAAGTGCAGGTAATATTTGTTTATTTGTTAACTTTATTTCTCTAACTGAACCAAAGAAAATAGATGATGCCCTCAGAGATCCAAACTGGGTCAGCGCTATGCAAGAAGACCTGACTGAATTCGAAAGAAACAAAGTTTGGAAACTTGTTCGAAGACCAACTGATAAAACGGTGATAGGCACTAAATGGGTCTATCGAAACAAGTTGGACGAACATGGTACTGTAACCCGCAACAAAGCACGTCTTGTTGCTCAGGGATACAGACCAGAGGAAGGTATAGATTATGACGAAACATTTGCTCCAGTAGCAAGACTTGAATCTATTCGTCTATTCTTAGCATATGTTGTACACAAAAACTTCAAAGTACATCAGATGGATGTTAAGTCAGCGTTTCTGAATGGAAAGTTGAATGAAGAAGTTTATGTGGAACAACCTCCAGGGTTTTCAGACTCTAAGCGTCCAGATTATGTTTATAAGCTGGATAAGGCACTTTATGGCTTGAAGCAAGCTCCTCGTGCATGGTATGACACTCTTTCTACTTATCTCCATATTGAACATTTTGAGCGAGGTAAGATTGACAAAACTCTATTTTTTAGAAAAGTGAAAGGTCATATCATTTTAGTTCAAATATATGTTGATGACATTATATTTGGTTCTACTAACCCTGAGCTTTGTACTCGTTTCGCTGATAGAATGAAAGATGAGTATAAAATGAGCATGATGGGTGAGCTAACATATTTCCTTGGTCTTCAGATTAAGCAAACTGAAAAAGGAACTTTTATAAATCAGGGAAAATATGTTAAAGATATGCTGAAAAAATTTGTTTTAACTCATAGTTCAGCTATGAAAACCCCTATGGCACCACCGCTGACACTTGACAAGGATTCAAAGGGAATACTTGTTAATGTCACGTTGTACCGTGGGATGATCGGATCTCTCTTGTATCTGACAGCTAGCCGACCCGATATTATGTATGCAACATGTTTGTGTGCACGATATCAAGCTGAACCTATGTTATCTCATATGAAAGCTGTAAAGCGAATCTTTCGATATCTTAAGGGTACAGCGAACCTAGGTCTTTGGTATCCCAAAGATTCAGGATTCGATTTAACCGCCTATTCAGATAGTGATTTTGCAGGTTGCAAAATGGATAGGAAAAGCACCACAGGAGGATGTCAGCTTCTGGGTGGAAAGCTGGTAAGTTGGACAAGTAAAAAAGCAAAATTCAGTGTCCACTTCCACAGCTGAAGCTGAATATGTAGCTGCTGGAAGCTGTTGTTCTCAAGTCTTGTGGATGAGAAATCAGCTACTAGACTATGATCTTCAGCTCTCCAAAATTCCAATCTATTGCGACAGCACTAGTGCCATCGCTATAGCAAACAATCCAGTGCTACACTCAAAGACGAAACACATAGAAATCAGATATCATTTTATCAGAGATCATGTGATGAATGGTGATATAGAACTTCATTTTATCCCAACTGATTATCAGTTAGCTGATTTATTTACCAAACCTCTTGATGAGACAAGATTCAACTTTCTCATCAGCGAGCTTGGAATGCTAAACTTTGAAGGGTAAAATCTTCAGCGGTTCACATTGATCAGCGATAGGATAAAATCAACTCGTATAACCTATTCAATCATCTTTTCTCTGAATAAACTTGGTTAGCTGATATCAAGGTATGTTTTCTCTCTCTGACAAATCGCATGAAAATGCAAGTTTTCAAAACAAAATGCATCGCTGAATATCTCTTCCTTAACAGCGATATTTTGAAAAGTTCTTAAAACCATCACTGATATTTTCTAATTCAGTGCTTCATGCTTTTCAAAAGAGTCCCTGAGCCTTCAAAACCTCAGAGACATCCTAAAAGAATATGAAAGGACAGTTGTGACGGCAGTGCAACGGATAAACCTCGGCACGTTCTTCTTTCTGACACACGTTTGCACGTCTCATTCAAACTTCCAATCAAATGCAAACACGTGTCCGTGTCATGATGAAAATCTTTTCCCGCTCAAGGTTTTCTCTCTCTAAACTCTCTATATAAACAAACTCTTGGTTTAAATTTGTCTTTTACGCGATCAATCTTCCTCCGCAAGAAAGAATTCACTGTTGCATTTGTGCTTTCAAAATCCTCAAGAACTGTTCATCTTCTTCATCAAACATCAAGGTTAATATGTTCTTATTTATTACCAAATGCGTATAACTTGTTTCCGATCTACTCATTGTTTTAATAAGATCAAACAAAAGAACTTCTTAAAAATAAAATCATTTCTTTCATGGTTTTATGAACACAACCATTTCATGGTTGTTCTTCAAGTTTAAATGCAAAATCTTAAACTTGTTCTTCATTCGTTTCCAGAACCTATTCTTCATAGAAAACTGGATAACAAGAATAAATGGGTGTTACCTTTCGTTTTAAAAATCAAGAAAAACCCTAATCTTCATTAAGACACTTGTGTCTGAATGAAATGGATAAAATTCGAACCATCTTAATGGAAAATCTTTCCACATTAAGATTATTCTTATTTGTTAACATCTTTGGTTGAACTGATAATACAAAGAAATGGCATCGTCTACCATTCCTACTACCGCTGAGAACATCTCCACTGACTCTGAGGAAGTGGAAATCATCAAGGCTCCTCAGGTTAAGTTCACTCTGGATCAACTAGACTGGACCAAGATAAACAACCTCTCTGCGCTTCTCGAGTTTCCTCCTCGAAAGCAAGTCACACATCTGAAAGATGCTGTGAATTTCCTGAAGAATTGCTGCATTTCAACAGCCCTGACAATTTCACCTCCTGCAAGTCAGCTACTACTATCCCAGTTCTGGTACTCTGCCAGACACTCTCAGCTACCATCCGCCAAAGACCCCTCCAAAACAGTTGATTGTATCCTCAGCGATACTGAGTATGGCACGATAAAGATCACACCTGCCATCATTCGCAAAGCTCTGAACTTTCCCAACGCTACAAAAGAAAAGCCTTTGTTCCTTTCCCTGACCACAAGAAACCCGCTGACAGAGAAGCTCTTATTGCATTTTTCGATGCAATGGGCTATGTATGGGAAATGGGCAGAGACAAGAAGCCTGAGAAGAAGTTGACCCTGCTGAAGAAATCAAAAATGCCCAGCGAGATGAACTTCATCTTCGCTCACCTTATCAGCTGCATGACCGCAAAGACCGGCTCTTCTGACCAAGCCGCTCAACCTCAGCAAGCAATGGGATACGCTCTGCTGAAAGGTCTACACATTGACTGGGCATCTATTATCTATGATGACTTGGTGCAACGAGTAGATTCTGCCGCTGACAGACCTGCATGGGTTCCATACCCCCGATTCATCAGCGCCATCTTTCAATATGGCCTGAAGGACAGCTACCCGCAAGAGGGTGACCTGAAACTCTCTCAGGTTGGCCCTAAGGTACTTGACTTCAAACCCGTCGAAAATGAGGTACGTCTTTCTACACTTTTATCTCTTCTAAACCCTACTTCTTCAACTTCTGTGGCTCCTTCAGCGACAATATCCATCGCTGATACCCATGCCACAAAATCCTCTCCTTCTAAGAAAAGGAAACAATCATCTACCCAACTTGGTTCCAAAAGGATCAAGCAAACCAAGGAGCAACCCCAACAATCTCTTGCTGAAGACTCCTCAGCTCTTTCTGCAGAGCTGAAGGAAAGTTCTGTGGTACGCTCTGCCACACCCGTACAAGCCATCCCTTCCATCCAGACTTCAGCGTCTCTAAACGCTGAGGTTAGAAACTTGGAACCTACCCAACCTCCTTCAGTCTCTCAAAAGACTGATGAAGTGATTTTCAGCGAATCCAACGCTGAACTCAGTACTCGAACCCCATTCTTATCCTTCGCTTCTCCCTCCACTCATTTGGACTCTACTCCAATTATCGCTGAAGAACCTATCATTCCTCCAGAAGTTAAAGAGAATACTCTTCAAGGAGTGATAGGCACAGGACCTGCAGAGATCACCATACGTCAACGTACTTTAGCTGACGATATGGAGTTTTACTCGGGAGCTCGTGATTTTGATGAATTCACAAATCCTCCTGCAGGTACACACCAACCCAAATACACTGTTACTAAACCCCAAACTTCTGAGCTTTCCTCTGTTCACAAGTTTTTATATGTTACAGGTCCTAATTTGGGAGACATCAACGCCTCTCTGAAGTCCGTGGAAACAAAGTTGACAGGTCTCACCACTACTCTTTCCAACAACTCTACAGCTGTAACAAACGCTGGAGAGAATCTTACAAAGCTGACAACGGTGGTGGAGAAGAAGGCTTCCACAGATGACTTGAAGCAAGTTGATAAAACTCTCAGCGACTTCGCCAAGGTGCTCGCTGACATCTACACCGACTACACCTCTCTCAAAAACTCCGTTTCTTCAATGTCCAGCGAGGTCACAACGCTGAAGACATCAGTTGGAACACTAGAGGGAGATATGTCTGCTGTGAAGACAAATGTCCAAACTCTGACGACTGACTTAGGCTCTGTAAAGACCGACGTTGGTTCGATGAAAACAATGATCGAGACACTGCTGAATAAGGCGAATACTCCTGCTCCTGCACCTGCCCCTGCCCCTGCATTGGAAACTTTCACAGCGGCGGATCGCACTGAGCTCGAGAAGATCAATCCTGCTATAACTGGCCTAGAAGTCAGATTGGCAAAGATTGAAGGCTGTATAGGTATCTCTGGCCAAGAAGACAGAGAACCTCCCACAGCTGAAGATTCTGCCCATTCCTCCCCCACTCATCATGAGAAAGAGGGGAGAAGAGCGTTGAACATCTTGGGGAGAAGAGCGCTGAAGATAAAAGCGCTGAAGACCTTTCCCATGATGAATCTATCAGGGGAGAGAAGATTGAAGATCTCACCGCTGGACCTCAGGGAGTTGAAAACCCTGAGGGAACCGAGAAGCTCGCCTCTGTATCTGAGGGGGAGCAACTCGAAGAAGAAGCTGAAGAATCCGAAGCAGAAGATGATGAAGCCGTCGACATCCCTGATGATGAACCATCCTCCTCTCCAAAGGATGATGATGATGATGAAGAAGATGACGATTACTTCTTTATCGTCAAACCTGCTCCAAGGATCAAAGCTCTTAAGGGAATCTCGATACATGAACATTCAGGGGAGCGGACAAAGACAAAGCCCTCAGCTTCTGGAGCTGAGAAAGGCAAAGGCAAAAGCGTCGCTGAAGATGAAAATCTGATGATCTTGCTTGAAAAGCCGGTTTGTCAGGTACACTAAAACATCTCTTACTCCATCCCTCCTCTATCAGTTCTACTACCCTAGCCTATACACTTGAACAAACTTTCTCTCTCTGTTTCTACCCAAGTTCTTCTACCCAAGTTCTTACTTGTAAGATCGCTGTGTTTCAGCTAGTCCTCTCCCCTGTTTGAGGATATCGCTGAAGGTTCCACAACTGCGACTTCACCAATAATACCAGCTGCTGCTGAAGAAATAATCCCAGTCTTAGATTTAATCTCTGAGACTGATGAACCAGAAGAACAGATACTCTCGCACAAACACAGACCTTCCTTAGCTCCTCAAAAGCTAAGTGAAGAGGATCAGAAAAGAAGAGAAGAGATGATAAAGAGATTCGAGGATCAGCGAATCATTCTGAAGCGTAATCAACTTCCTTCAGTTCACCCAAAGTTCAAAATCTCAAAAGCTGAATACCAGGAACACCTCAGAGCTGAACGCCTCATCGCTGAAAGAAAGGAAGTTGAAGAGAAAGACAGAGAATACGCCATCAAACTTACTCAACGATCAATAAAAGACCCCAAGATGAAAAGAGTTCCTATTGATGTTCAACGTCAGCTCTGGGATGATGCTCAAGAAATCGTTAGAGAAAAGACAAAGGTCTCTGATACGACTTTGGAATGGGCTAAACAAATGCTGACCTATCGATCTAGACCATCCAAAATAATCAAGGCAAACATCAGAGGAAGACTGTACGCTGAAGTTCCTGTTGTTGAAGTGGATGTCTACAGAGATGACAAAACCAAGCAAACCTTCTATGCTGCTACCTTAGAAAAGTTTGGTCTCTCTGAATGGTTAGAAACAAAATTAGCCATTCAGGGATCGCGCTCAAAATTCAAAAGCCATGTCGAGATGATCTTAAACAAACAGATCGACCTGCTTTCATCTGCTGTGGATATTCCTCCTACTCTTCCTCAACCGAAGAAAGTCTCTGCTAAGAAAAAGAAAGTCTCTGATTCAGGTCCAACCATTCGAAATGAAACGGGTATTGGTTTCTCTCGTGCTGAAGTTCTTGGCCCTGATGCCGATCTCTCAATGCTTGACACCTCCCTACCACCTGGAGAAACTTTCATTCCTGGCACAGTTGTAAGTGATCCCTATGGTATATTCTTTTTAGACTACTATGGAAATCATCACTTTCAACGTATCTCTGAGCTCAACATCGCTCCCATCGAACAACTCAGAAATCTCGTATACTGGTGTGAAGTCAGACGCGACATCAAAGCTAGACACCTGAAGCCCTTGATTTTTGAAGCAGCTTTGAAGAAAAAGAATCAAGGAGAAGATGTCCCTGACTGGATGATCCCCACATCAAAGACCCTCGATGAACTTCTCATCAAGGAAGAACCCTTCGAAAGCTGATATGATCGCCTTTTTCTCTATTGTATCAGTTATCCTTCGGTACTTGTAATTTATTTCGCTTGTACTAGTAATCTTTCTATTGTCCATTGTAACCTGATTCAATTTTTTAAAGAAAGATTTCAGCGAATGTACTTTACTCCATCAGTACTGAAAAGATCCCAGAAAACAGTAAAATGGACAAATATTGTATGAGTTCTTTTTATCCTTATGTTTTCATTTAATAGCAATTTTCTTTGTTGCTATGTCATAATCAAATATGGGGAGATTGTTGATCCAAACCCTCAGTGATTTGATAATGACCCTCTCTAAATACTTAGTGAAAATTGTAAGTAAACAATATGTATCAGAGTTTCACTATCGCTGATAAGTACTAAGATCTTACAGTACCGCTGATAGGAACTCTCGCTCTTTAGATTAAACATTCAGCGAACACTGTTCACCATTAATGCTCTGAGTCTGTTCAGTCATTATGGTGATCGCTGATAAGTTAGTTGTTTACTTATGATCCCTGAAGACAAGTTTCACGTCAACATAGGTTCTACGCTGAAGTCAAAGATCAAGCTCAAGAACCAGCGACAAGTCTCCTAATGAACTGATGCGGATCATCGAAGACTCAGATTTGTCCATTCAACGTGAAGTATCAAGTACAAGACTTCAGCTATCGCTGAACTTTGTCATTCGCTGATAAGCAATGAATAAAGCCCTGATTCAACGAAAGTTGATCATGAAGTCCTCCGTACAAAGTACTTTTGTCTTAACCACCCTTGCACGACTCCGTACGAAATGTCAGAAAAGAACCTCCGACTGTCTGAATCGTACAACCACTCTGACACTACACTGTTCATACATGCGGCTACTAAGGTTGTCAACAAAGGTCAATGACATGCAACAAATCAGCTGATGACACGTGTAAAGTGTATACTGACTTGCATTAAATGCATGCAGTATATAAAGAGATGAACCCACTTCATTTGAAGTAACTTGCTAACTCTGGACAAGTTCAATCTCTTATCTCAAGATAGGTTATTATTAGTAATTTCCTTATCTCTCTTAGTGCAAAAAACCTTAGTGTTCCAACTTGTTTAGATTTAGGTTTATCCTTAATCTTGTTTCCGCAACAAGCTGTAAATTGTTAATGATTTATCAATAAACAATTTAGAAAAGTAAAATTTGTGTGTTTGTATTCAACCCCCCCCCCCCCCCCCCCTTCTACAAACTTGTATAGGCCTTCGGGACCAACAAGTGGTATCAGAGCAGATTTGTTTAATCTCATAAACAAGATCTAATCTAAGATATTTCTCTTTCTTGCTATTATCTGAAAATGGCCACCAACACAAACACAAATTATATAGACAATGGTTCTCTTGCTAAACCCCCTAGATTTTCCAGAGATAACTTCAACATATGGAAAAATAGGATGATACTCTTCTTAGAAGGTGTAGACCCTACTATGCCTTACTATCTTGAGAATGGTCCATTCATCCCTGTAAGAATAGATGCTGCAGTTCCAGCCGCTGAGAATAGACCCGCTATTCCTGAAAGGCTGGTCCCTAAAGAAATCTTTCAATGGACCGATGAAGATAAGAAGAAAGTGGCTATAGATACAAAAGCCAGATCCATACTATCCATGGCTCTTCCTGACGAAGTCTACCATTCCGTCATGAATCTGAAAACATCAAAAGCCATGTGGGACACAATATGTGTTCAGTATGAAGGAACGTCTGAAGTCCAGGACTCAAGAAAAATCAACCTGGTAAGACAATACGAAAGCTTCATTTCTGGTAAGAATGAATCTCTCTCTGAAGTTCACCAACGTTTCAATTGTTTAATTATAGATCTAAAAACTGTTGGTAAGGAATATTCTAACTTTGAAGTGCTGACAAAGTTTCTAGAATGTTTACCTGAAAGCTGGGACAATTATTCTATGTGTCTCAAGCTGTCAAAGGATCTTAAATCTATGACCCTTTCAACCTTATATGGTACATTGCTGAATCATGAGCAATCAAGCCATCTTAAGAAGAATCTTGTAAAAGATTCCAAAAGCACCCCTGTTGCTTTAATCTCAGAGGAACCTTCTACTCAGCGACCCTCGGTCACTATCACTGAGTTAGAAAGTAACTCTGAAAGGTCATCAGATTCTGATTTTTCAGATGATGATGAATCTTTGGCTCTCCTAACCAAAAAGTTCAGGAGATTTGCCAAAAAGAAAATGTTTAGAAAGAACAAACCTCTTTCCATAACTGACAAGCATAAATCATCAGCATTTGTTGATAAGGCTACTGCTACTTGTTTCAACTGCGAAAAGACAGGACATTTCGCTAATGAGTGCAGGTCAAAGAAAGTCACTAGACCTTCAGCTTTCCCAAAGAAATCCTTTGTTCCAAGGAATAAAGATGACAAATACGCAAAGCTGAAGGAGAAGTATGCAAAGCTGAAAATCTTTAAGAAGAAAGGCAAAGGCTATATGGCCAACTATGATTGGGCTGAATCTGATAAAGAAGAATCATCATCTGACTCTGAAGATGATGAAGCCAATCTCTTCCTTATGGCTAGGATTGAAGATGAGGAAGAAAGTTCAGACATTCCCTCCACTTCAACCTCTGCTATTCAGGTATCGCCTTCTTTCTTTACCAATATTGCAAATATTGATGAAGCTGATAGTCTCCGTAAGATCGATCTATTGACTAGAAGTTTATACGAAGCCATGAACGGGAAAACTGTGGTTGAAAACCAAAATCTTGATCTCGCTGAACAGCTTAAAAACTGTCACCTTCAGTGAGAACACCGCAACAAAACGGAGTCGCTGAAAGAAGAAATAGAACAATTATTGAAGCTGCACGTTCAATGCTCAGCGATTCTCACCTGCCTACTCAGTTTTGGGCAGAAGCTGTCAACACTGCTTGTTTTACGCAAAACGGGTCGCTGATAGTTAAAAGATTCAAAAAGACAGCCTATGAACTCTTTCATGGGAGAAAGCCTTCAATCAGCTTTCTTCACATCTTTGGATGTCAGTGTTTCATACTGAACAACAGAGATGCCCTTGGAAAGTTTGATCCTAAGGCTGATGATGGAATCTTTCTTGGATACTCCTCAGTTTCCAAAGCCTTCAGAGTCTTCAACCGTAGAAGACAAACTGTAGAAGAAACTATTCACGTCACGTTTGACGAATCCCGTTCAGCGAACTCTAAACCGTCCGCTGATACTGAAGAACTGAATCAATGGATGTTTTCTCATCTTGGTGATTCAGAAGATGTTCCCAAACCTCATGCTCACACAGTAGAAGATGATAGTCCTCCTATCATTTCAAACATGCAGAATAGTGAAGCTGAAACATCATGGGTCTCAGCTGTTCCTATAAACACTATACCTGCAGTTGATCCAAATGTCTCAGACATTCCATCTATTTCTCAGCAATCAGTGAATGAAATGACAAATGCAAGTATTCCTCTCTTAGCTGAAACTCCAGAAGCAGCTGAAGCCTCATCTTCAGCTCCTCCAGTTCTAGATGAGTCAGCGACTTATGCTCCGGCTCAGCGATGGACTGTAAATCACCCAATTGATCAAATTCTTGGTGATCCAAACGCTGGTGTTCAGACTCGTCGAAGTGCAGGTAATATTTGTTTATTTGTTAACTTTATTTCTCTAACTGAACCAAAGAAAATAGATGATGCCCTCAGAGATCCAAACTGGGTCAGCGCTATGCAAGAAGAGCTGACTGAATTCGAAAGAAACAAAGTTTGGAAACTTGTTCGAAGACCAACTGATAAAACGGTGATAGGCACTAAATGGGTCTATCGAAACAAGTTGGACGAACATGGTACTGTAACCCGCAACAAAGCACGTCTTGTTGCTCAGGGATACAGACCAGAGGAAGGTATAGATTATGACGAAACATTTGCTCCAGTAGCAAGACTTGAATCTATTCGTCTATTCTTAGCATATGTTGTACACAAAAACTTCAAAGTACATCAGATGGATGTTAAGTCAGCGTTTCTGAATGGAAAGCTGAATGAAGAAGTTTATGTGGAACAACCTCCAGGGTTTTTAGACTCTAAGCGTCCAGATTATGTTTATAAGCTGGATAAGGCACTTTATGGCTTGAAGCAAGCTCCTCGTGCATGGTATGACACTCTTTCTACTTATCTCCATATTGAACATTTTGAGCGAGGTAAGATTGACAAAACTCTATTTTTTAGAAAAGTGAAAGGTCATATCATTTTAGTTCAAATATATGTTGATGACATTATATTTGGTTCTACTAACCCTGAGCTTTGTACTCGTTTCGCTGATAGAATGAAAGATGAGTATAAAATGAGCATGATGGATGAGCTAACATATTTCCTTAGTCTTCAGATTAAGCAAACTGAAAAAGGAACTTTTATAAATCAGGGAAAATATGTTAAAGATATGCTGAAAAATTTTGATTTAACTCATAGTTCAGCTATGAAAACCCCTATGGCACCACCGCTGACACTTGACAAGGATTCAAAGGGAATACCTGTTAATGTCACGCTGTACCGTGGGATGATCGGATCTCTCTTGTATCTGACAGCTAGCCGACCCGATATTATGTATGCAACATGTTTGTGTGCACGATATCAAGCTGAACCTATGTTATCTCATATGAAAGCTGTAAAGCGAATCTTTCGATATCTTAAGGGTACAGCGAACCTAGGTCTTTGGTATCCCAAAGATTCAGGATTCGATTTAACCGCCTATTCAGATAGTGATTTTGCAGGTTGCAAAATGGATAGGAAAAGCACCACAGGAGGATGTCAGCTTCTGGGTGGAAAGCTGGTAAGTTGGACAAGTAAAAAAGCAAAATTCAGTGTCCACTTCCACAGCTGAAGCTGAATATGTAGCTGCTGGAAGCTGTTGTTCTCAAGTCTTGTGGATGAGAAATCAGCTACTAGACTATGATCTTCAGCTCTCCAAAATTCCAATCTATTGCGACAGCACTAGTGCCATCGCTATAGCAAACAATCCAGTGCTACACTCAAAGACGAAACACATAGAAATCAGATATCATTTTATCAGAGATCATGTGATGAATGGTGATATAGAACTTCATTTTATCCCAACTGATTATCAGTTAGCTGATTTATTTACCAAACCTCTTGATGAGACAAGATTCAACTTTCTCATCAGCGAGCTTGGAATGCTAAACTTTGAAGGGTAAAATCTTCAGCGGTTCACATTGATCAGCGATAGGATAAAATCAACTCGTATAACCTATTCAATCATCTTTTCTCTGAATAAACTTGGTTAGCTGATATCAAGGTATGTTTTCTCTCTCTGACAAATCGCATGAAAATGCAAGTTTTCAAAACAAAATGCATCGCTGAATATCTCTTCCTTAACAGCGATATTTTGAAAAGTTCTTAAAACCATCACTGATATTTTCTAATTCAGTGCTTCATGCTTTTCAAAAGAGTCCATGAGCCTTCAAAACCTCAGAGACATCCTAAAAGAATATGAAAGGACAGTTGTGACGGCAGTGCAACGGATAAACCTCGGCACGTTCTTCTTTCTGACACACGTTTGCACGTCTCATTCAAACTTCCAATCAAATGCAAACACGTGTCCGTGTCATGATGAAAATCTTTTCTCGCTCAAGGTTTTCTCTCTCTAAACTCTCTATATAAACAAACTCTTGGTTTATATTTGTCTTTTACGCGATCAATCTTCCTCCGCAAGAAAGAATTCACTGTTGCATTTGTGCTTTCAAAATCCTCAAGAACTGTTCATCTTCTTCATCAAACATCAAGGTTAATATGTTCTTATTTATTACCAAATGCGTATAACTTGTTTCCGATCTACTCATTGTTTTAATAAGATCAAACAAAAGAACTTCTTAAAAATAAAATCATTTCTTTCATGGTTTTATGAACACAACCATTTCATGGTTGTTCTTCAAGTTTAAATGCAAAATCTTAAACTTGTTCTTCATTCGTTTCCAGAACCTATTCTTCATAGAAAACTGGATAACAAGAATAAATGGGTGTTACCTTTCGTTTTAAAAATCAAGAAAAACCCTAATCTTCATTAAGACACTTGTGTCTGAATGAAATGGATAAAATTCGAACCATCTTAATGGAAAATCTTTCCACATTAAGATTATTCTTATTTGTTAACATCTTTGGTTGAACTGATAATACAGAGAAATGGCATCGTCTACCATTCCTACTACCGCTGAGAACATCTCCACTGACTCTGAGGAAGTGGAAATCATCAAGGCTCCTCAGGTTAAGTTCACTCTGGATCAACTAGACTGGACCAAGATAAACAACCTCTCTGCGCTTCTCGAGTTTCCTCCTCGAAAGCAAGTCACACATCTGAAAGATGCTGTGAATTTCCTGAAGAATTGCTGCATTTCAACAGCACTGACAATTTCACCTCCTGCAAGTCAGCTACTACTATCCCAGTTCTGGTACTCTGCCAGACACTCTCAGCTACCATCCGCCAAAGACCCCTCCAAAACAGTTGATTGTATCCTCAGCGATACTGAGTATGGCACGATAAAGATCACACCTGCCATCATTCGCAAAGCTCTGAACTTTCCCAACGCTACAAAAGAAAAGCCTTTGTTCCTTTCCCTGACCACAAGAAACCCGCTGACAGAGAAGCTCTTATTGCATTTTTCGATGCAATGGGCTATGTATGGGAAATGGGCAGAGACAAGAAGCCTGAGAAGAAGTTGACCCTGCTGAAGAAATCAAAAATGCCCAGCGAGATGAACTTCATCTTCGCTCACCTTATCAGCTGCATGACCGCAAAGACCGGCTCTTCTGACCAAGCCGCTCAACCTCAGCAAGCAATGGGATACGCTCTGCTGAAAGGTCTACACATTGACTGGGCATCTATTATCTATGATGACTTGGTGCAACGAGTAGATTCTGCCGCTGACAGACCTGCATGGGTTCCATACCCCCGATTCATCAGCGCCATCTTTCAATATGGCCTGAAGGACAGCTATCCGCAAGAGGGTGACCTGAAACTCTCTCAGGTTGGCCCTAAGGTACTTGACTTCAAACCCGTCGAAAATGAGGTACGTCTTTCTACACTTTTATCTCTTCTAAACCCTACTTCTTCTACTTCTGTGGCTCCTTCAGCGACAATACCCATCGCTGATACCCATGCCACAAAATCCTCTCCTTCTAAGAAAAGGAAACAATCATCTACCCAACTTGGTTCCAAAAGGATCAAGCAAACCAAGGAGCAACCCCAGCAATCTCTTGCTGAAGACTCCTCAGCTCTTTCTGCAGAGCTGAAGGAAAGTTCCGTGGTACGCTCTGCCACACCCGTACAAGCCATCCCTTCCATCCAGACTTCAGCGTCTCTAAACGCTGAGGTTAGAAACTTGGAACCTACCCAACCTCCTTCAGTCTCTCAAAAGACTGATGAAGTGATTTTCAGCGAATCCAACGCTGAACTCAGTACTCGAACCCCATTCTTATCCTTCGCTTCTCCCTCCACTCATTTGGACTCTACTCCAATTATCGCTGAAGAACCTATCATTCCTCCAGAAGTTAAAGAGAATACTCTTCAAGGAGTGATAGGCACAGGACCTGCAGAGATCACCATACGTCAACGTACTTTAGCTGACGATATGGATCTTTACTCGGGAGCTCGTGATTTTGATGAATTCACAAATCCTCCTGCAGGTACACACCAACCCAAATACACTGTTACTAAACCCCAAACTTCTGAGCTTTCCTCTGTTCACAAGTTTTTATATGTTACAGGTCCTAATTTGGGAGACATCAACGTCTCTCTGAAGTCCGTGGAAACAAAGTTGACAGGTCTCACCACTACTCTTTCCAACAACTCTACAGCTGTAACAAACGCTGGAGAGAATCTTACAAAGCTGACAACGGTGGTGGAGAAGAAGGCTTCCACAGATGACTTGAAGCAAGTTGATAAAACTCTCAGCGACTTCGCCAAGGTGCTCGCTGACATCTACACCGACTACACCTCTCTCAAAAACTCCGTTTCTTCAATGTCCAGCGAGGTCACAACGCTGAAGACATCAGTTGGAACACTAGAGGGAGATATGTCTGCTGTGAAGACAAATGTCCAAACTCTGACGACTGACTTAGGCTCTGTAAAGACCGACGTTGGTTCGATGAAAACAATGATCGAGACACTGCTGAATAAGGCGAATACTCCTGCTCCTGCACCTGCCCCTGCCCCTGCATTGGAAACTTTCACAGCGGCGGATCGCACTGAGCTCGAGAAGATCAATCCTGCTATAACTGGCCTAGAAGTCAGATTGGCAAAGATTGAAGGCTGTATAGGTATCTCTGGCCAAGAAGACAGAGAACCTCCCACAGCTGAAGATTCTGCCCATTCCTCCCCCACTCATCATGAGAAAGAGGGGAGAAGAGCGTTGAACATCTTGGGGAGAAGAGCGCTGAAGATAAAAGCGCTGAAGACCTTTCCCATGATGAATCTATCAGGGGAGAGAAGATTGAAGATCTCACCGCTGGACCTCAGGGAGTTGAAAACCCTGAGGGAACCGAGAAGCTCGCCTCTGTATCTGAGGGGGAGCAACTCGAAGAAGAAGCTGAAGAATCCGAAGCAGAAGATGATGAAGCCGTCGACATCCCTGATGATGAACCATCCTCCTCTCCAAAGGATGATGATGATGATGAAGAAGAAGATGACGATGACTTCTTTATCGTCAAACCTGCTCCAAGGATCAAAGCTCTTAAGGGAATCTCGATACATGAACATTCAGGGGAGCGGACAAAGACAAAGCCCTCAGATTCTGGAGCTGAGAAAGGCAAAGGCAAAAGCGTCGCTGAAGATGAAAATCTGATGATCTTGCTTGAAAATCCGGTTTGTCAGGTACACTAAAACATCTCTTACTCCATCCCTCCTCTATCAGTTCTACTACCCTAGCCTATACACTTGAACAAACTTTCTCTCTCTGTTTCTACCCAAGTTCTTCTACCCAAGTTCTTACTTGTAAGATCGCTGTGTTTCAGCTAGTCCTCTCCCCTGTTTGAGGATATCGCTGAAGGTTCCACAACTGCGACTTCACCAATAATACCAGCTGCTGCTGAAGAAATAATCACAGTCTTAGATTTAATCTCTGAGACTGATGAACCAGAAGAACAGATACTCTCGCACAAACACAGACCTTCCTTAGCTCCTCAAAAGCTAAGTGAAGAGGATCAGAAAAGAAGAGAAGAGATGATAAAGAGATTCGAGGATCAGCGAATCATTCTGAAGCGTAATCAACTTCCTTCAGTTCACCCAAAGTTCAAAATCTCAAAAGCTGAATACCAGGAACACCTCAGAGCTGAACGCCTCATCGCTGAAAGAAAGGAAGTTGAAGAGAAAGACAGAGAATACGCCATCAAACTTACTCAACGATCAATAAAAGACCCCAAGATGAAAATAGTTCCTATTGATGTTCAACGTCAGCTCTGGGATGATGCTCAAGAAATCGTTAGAGAAAAGACAAAGGTCTCTGATACGACTTTGGAATGGGCTAAACAAATGCTGACCTATCGATCTAGACCATCCAAAATAATCAAGGCAAACATCAGAGGAAGACTGTACGCTGAAGTTCCTGTTGTTGAAGTGGATGTCTACAGAGATGACAAAACCAAGCAAACCTTCTATGCTGCTACCTTAGAAAAGTTTGGTCTCTCTGAATGGTTAGAAACAAAATTAGCCATTCAGGGATCGCGCTCAAAATTCAAAAGCCATGTCGAGATGATCTTAAACAAACAGATCGACCTGCTTTCATCTGCTGTGGATATTCCTCCTACTCTTCCTCAACCGAAGAAAGTCTCTGCTAAGAAAAAGAAAGTCTCTGATTCAGGTCCAACCATTCGAAATGAAACGGGTATTGGTTTCTCTCGTGCTGAAGTTCTTGGCCCTGATGCCGATCTCTCAATGCTTGACACCTCCCTACCACCTGGAGAAACTTTCATTCCTGGCACAGTTGTAAGTGATCCCTATGGTATATTCTTTTTAGACTACTATGGAAATCATCACTTTCAACGTATCTCTGAGCTCAACATCGCTCCCATCGAACAACTCAGAGATCTCGTATACTGGTGTGAAGTCAGACGCGACATCAAAGCTAGACACCTGAAGCCCTTGATTTTTGAAGCAGCTCTGAAGAAAAAGAATCAAGGAGAAGATGTCCCTGACTGGATGATCCCCACATCAAAGACCCTCGATGAACTTCTCATCAAGGAAGAACCCTTCGAAAGCTGATATGATCGCCTTTTTCTCTATTGTATCAGTTATCCTTCGGTACTTGTAATTTATTTCGCTTGTGCTAGTAATCTTTCTATTGTCCATTGTAACCTGATTCAATTTTTTAAAGAAAGATTTCAGCGAATGTACTTTACTCCATCAGTACTGAAAAGATCCCAGAAAACAGTAAAAGGGACAAATATTGTATGAGTTCTTTTTATCCTTATGTTTTCATTTAATAGCAATTTTCTTTGTTGCTATGTCATAATCAAATATGGGGAGATTGTTGATCCAAACCCTCAGTGATTTGATAATGACCCTCTCTAAATACTTAGTGAAAATTGTAAGTAAACAATATGTATCAGAGTTTCACTATCGCTGATAAGTACTAAGATCTTACAGTACCGCTGATAGGAACTCTCGCTCTTTAGATTAAACATTCAGCGAACACTGTTCACCATTAATGCTCTGAGTCTGTTCAGTCATTATGGTGATCGCTGATAAGTTAGTTGTTTACTTATGATCCCTGAAGACAAGTTTCACATCAACATAGGTTCTACGCTGAAGTCAAAGATCAAGCTCAAGAACCAGCGACAAGTCTCCTAATGAACTGATGCGGATCATCGAAGACTCAGATTTGTCCATTCAACGTGAAGTATCAAGTACAAGACTTCAGCTATCGCTGAACTTTGTCATTCGCTGATAAGCAATGAATAAAGCCCTGATTCAACGAAAGCTGATCATGAAGTCCTCCGTACAAAGTACTTTTGTCTTAACCACCCTTGCACGACTCCGTACGAAATGTCAGAAAAGAACCTCCGACTGTCTGAATCGTACAACCACTCTGACACTACACTGTTCATACATGCGGCTACTAAGGTTGTCAACAAAGGTCAATGACATGCAACAAATCAGTTGATGACACGTGTAAAGTGTATACTGACTTGCATTAAATGCATGCAGTATATAAAGAGATGAACCCACTTCATTTGAAGTAACTTGCTAACTCTGGACAAGTTCAATCTCTTATCTCAAGATAGGTTATTATTAGTAATTTCCTTATCTCTCTTAGTGCAAGAAACCTTAGTGTTCCAACTTGTTTAGATTTAGGTTTATCCTTAATCTTGTTTCCGCAACAAGCTGTAAATTGTTAATGATTTATCAATAAACAATTTAGAAAAGTAAAATTTGTGTGTTTGTATTCAACCCCCCCCTCTATATAGGCCTTCGGGACCAACAGTAATAATAATTCAATATTAATGGTAGGAAAGAAAGAATAAAAACGTTACTCTCTACTCATGTAAAATTTTAGAGAATTCTTCAAACTTTACACTAGAGAACAATATAGAAAATTTGTTGGAGCAAAATAGAGAAAAAAATCTTCATTTTCTCTTTTTTAGGACGTTTGTAGTTTCTGTAGGTTCAGGATGGTGTATCTCCTTTTTAGGACGTCAGTAGTTTCTGTGGTTTCAGAATGGTGTAGTTTACACAGACAAGTGATTCGAACCTTTTCAAGAGACCATTGTGCAAGTTTGGCGCTTGCTTCCCGTGAATGTTCACACACACACACACACGAAAACCACCCGTTAGGCTCAGATAAGTTAATCTTGCCAAACCTTAACGCGACCGAACCGTCAGAAATGAGAAAAGAAAAATCAAACCTTCACATGTAGAAAAAACCAAACTTCTTACATAAAAAACACAATAAACCTTCATAGAAAAAACACAACATGCATCCACAAGTTGGGGGAAGATGTACGCATATCTTACCTCTATCCCAAGAGGGCGAAGGATCGTATGAGAAGTTGTAGTTAACGTTAGACGTGTGAGAAGGGGATCTAAAACGTTGATCATCAAATTCCCTCCATGAATTGCGGCTTAGAAGTGAATTGATCCGGTGCATCTCATCCCAATGTGCATCCATTTCTCATCCAACGGTTGATAATCTTTTCTCATGTTAAGTTCAACTTCTCACCGGAACCCAACCCACCCCAAAAGATACCGAGACAAAAAGATGGTTTATGTGAAGACCCCCAAGTTACCAAAGGGCCTTTGGCCTAGCGGTATGTGAGTCTCTTTCCTCCTAGAAGATCAGGGGTTCAAACTTCACCAAATGTGAGGAGGGTGTGTGAGTTTATTTGTTGCATTTGACGTATATAAATATTATATACTTCAACAACAAAAAAAGACCCCCAAGTTGCAAAACAAATATATGAAGGATTAAACAAGTAAACTATAGCATTGTACTTTGCAGAAAGTATGATGATGATTAATTAACAAACTCTAGGTAAAAGTGGAATGGTTGGAAAATGATATTCAGTCCAAAAGGTAAAACCAACATTCAATTCAAACTAAATGAAATCATAGGGTAGGGTACATAAGAAAGGTCATTATGTAAATCATCTAAAGCTATGGCTGCAAACAACTTAAGTAAGTAAACAGGCAAGACCATAATCAAGTAAGTAAACTATGAATATGAACATGCAAAGTTTTCGCCAAATACGTGTGGCATTTCATTCGTCATCTTCATCCTCGTCTTCATCCTCATCTTCTTCATCACCACCACCATCCTGTAATGATACAACAAACTCATTGTTTTATAATCCAACATTGAAAATAACGCTAAAATGAGAAGTTTTTGAAAAATATGGGTAAAAAAGCCGTTCACTATTTTCAAATATGGTGTTTTTAGGGGTTGTGGAAATGTATCAAGTATGGTGCTTCCCGGGTTCGCATTTCAATAAGGGGAAGTTTGGTTCGCATAATGGAATTTGATGCAATTGAAATCTATCGAATGAATTTGACTTTGAATAAATTGGAACGAATTTGACCACGCATTTGGTTGGTAGGAATTCAACTCCTTCACTTAAGCCAAGGAAAGTTGAATTCCTTAAATTGTGGAATTCAAAAGATTCCATCATTTTGATTATGTGAACCAAACGTAGGATTTAGAATTTGGTCAAAGGAATTATCTATTCCATCCTTCAAAATGCATGAACCAAACACCCGCCAAGGCTTTTTTTGGGGTTCAGGGGGTCACTTTATTCCAAATATTCCCCTTTTATTATAATCGGAGTAATTTTTCAACGTTTGAAGTGATTTTACATGTCATCCAACGTATCAGCTACTTTTTACCAAATGTGAATAGTTTATCAACTAGCTTAGTATCAGCTAGTTGCCAAAGATAATGGTTACAAAAGTTGATTTTTTTTTCCTTTTTGCTAACTGGGGGCAAATTAACTGATTGGCCCACATATACAAACTATTTTAAGAACTTCTCAATTCTTAACCACCCTACCCTCATATCTTTACTAATTTTCTAGAAAATAGATGGAAAAGAATGAAATACATATGTAATAAAAAAAAAAGAATACCTGTCCGCTCTCCTCGTCTACTTCAGACTTTGATTTTTCGGATTCTTCATCATCCATGCTCGCCTGTTTAGTTATGCATTATACATATTTATAAGTAAAGAGACCATTGCGTTAAGTGAAATGAAAAATGTACAATGGTTACCTGTTTTTTGTTATATGCGTTCATTAGTTTCTCATAATCGGTCTTCCTTTTTGCAGCTTTGGCTTCATATGGTGCCTTTTCCTGCAATGAGTAGATAGAATAGCAAAGCTCCAATAAGGGCCCAATACATTTCAATGACATAACTTTCACAAGTACCTAATAATGGCTGGCTATTCTTACCAAGTAAGTGCTTACTGCGCTTACCAGATAATTTACCATACCGGATGAACATGGCAAGGGCCAAGAATCTTACCCGGTAAGAGCGATCATAAAGATGGAGTCTTACCTGGTAAGTAAGGGTGGCGACTCTTACCCCCAAAGCGCTTACTGGGTAAATTGTCGTTTTGATGGACTAAAATCAAACCGGGTAAAGTAAGTTAGAGTGTTGACTCTTACCGGTAAGCGCCTACCGGGTAAGTATTTGGGGAAACGGCCCCTAAGTATCTAACCTAGTTTGTAACCTAATGGTTATTATGGGTTCAATTCTTATAAATTAACCACACAGAAGCCAAGTTATGACAAGCTCAGCTTACTTACAGCTGCACTCAAGGATTTCCATTTCTCTCCGCCAGCTTTCCCAACCTATATGAGCAAGCAGATGCATAAAAAGGACAAATAAAAATGAAAAACCAAAACACATCCCCATAACACAGATTGTGTAGTACTTACAGCTGAAACAACTTTCACAGTGGGATTTTCTTTCTTGAATGTCTTCCGGAACTCCTCACTGTAACAATAACATGACCCCATCAACAGCTGATAATATATTGCTGTTAGAGGAAGGGACCAAAAGCTTGCGAAAATGCAAACCAGGAGTCCCACTCGTGTATTTATTTTGATTTTGGGACCACTGTGGGTAGAAAGTGTAAGCCACAGGGACTTATAATATATTGCTGTTTTATGATCACACGTACAGGAAGACGAAGAAAGCACTGGGAGGTCTCTTTGGCTTGTTAGGATCTTTCACTGCTTTCCCGCCCTTGGCCTTGCTTTTGCCAACAGCCTTAGCAGGTGCCTTTCTCTTCCCTACCTTTCTGAAGGATCAAAAAAATAAAATTACTTATCAATATATGTACAACTACCAAACCAAGTTCTACCCTTTACTTCAATAATGAGTATCGTTGAACCAAAAAGATGGTATAAAAGAAAATCAATTCTTATGCTCCCAATTTCCCTTTCAACCAAATGCATTTGTGCTACTGCGCTCGATCCTGTGACACCTACACATAGCACACATATGCCAGTGCAATAGAATAGACAAGGGGCTGTTTACCATTTTTTACACCATCAATATCAACATTCAACAATGCTCAACAGTCTTACTCTAAAAAATACACCATATTGAGATACAAGGGGCTGTTTACCTTTTTTTACATTAAGCCATGTATGGGTTAAGTTGTCTGTACGAGGGACGGGAGACAAGTTGGTTCGAGGGAGACAAAGAGAAAGGCTTGGATTATTTTTGGGCATTTCTGGTATTATCTTTTGGGGATGGCTTAATGGGGACAAGTGAGGGGTCCTGGCTTACTCCATATAGCCATTTTAGCTTAATAGCTTAACGATTAAGTCGTAAAGAAACACTCATGTATGGTTGAGTGAATAAGCTACTTAGACCATTAAGCTCATTGAGCTTCAAGTAAACAGTCCCTAAGCTTAATTTTGGAAAACAGGAACTATGGCCTTCCCATCCCCCAAAATGGCAAAAGAACTTCAATCCTTCCATCTAAAAAACCCGTTCACTTTCATATGTCATTTAATCTACAACAACAACAAAAACAAAAACATGAAATTAGCATTGATCTTAACTTGTCATCAACAGGCTTCAAGCTGTCCCTCTTTGCTGCCCCTTTACCCTTGGCACCCTTCATATCTACAGAGCCTCATAAAATTTTAAACCAAAATTAGAACACAAATGTTTTGACTACTAGTAGTCTAAACTCTAAAACACTATTGAATCTCATGGACCAAAAGCAAATGCATCAACAACTTGCAACAATGACGATGGAGAATTATGAGCATAAACTTTTTCCACGAAAATTAACAATGTTCTTGGAGAATAACAAAATTAAACTTATCGCAATTCTATCATGTTATTCCCCAGCAAATTGAAGAAGGAATAAGCATAAGTCAACGAACTTAAAGATAACAAGAAGAATATCAACCTCTCATAAATAAATAAAAAACAAATTGTAGAAAACAACTAGAGAAACCCAAATTCAAATCACTAAGAAAACCTAATACAAAAATCTAAGTTTACAAGTCCAGAAAATCAAATATAAACATGAAAACAAAACAAAACAACAATCAAATCATCAAAAATCAAACCAAAAACGGAGAAATTCACCAACTTCGAAGTGATTAACACGGTAATTAAGCACAAATTGTTGAATTTGAAGTAGAATTAAACTAAAAATTGAAAAACAATTGAAAAACAGATCTGACAAAGAACATACCTAGAGCGAGGAAGATGGAAGCGATCTGTGATCGGTGAAGTGAAAGAAAGAGAGCAGAAGAAGCGAGTAAGAGTGACCGGGAGAATCAAGGAGACTTTTACCGGACAAGCCGGTTCACTTGTTCCCATTTTGTCACAACGGCTCGATAAAGATCTTGTGGAAGAATGCCGGTTACCGGGTATTGCCGGTTTCTGACAAAAGTAGAGGAATTAGTGGGACAAGAATCTGGTGTTTCTACAATTTAGTCCCTCAAGGTTTTTTCAATTTTGCATCCGGCAAATTACACAAAAAGAAAATAAAAGTTAGAGGAATTTATGATTTTAGTCCCTGTGGTTTCACAATAATTTCGATTTTCTTCTTTATAGTTTAAAAATTGTAAAATTTGTTTCTATGATTTGTATAAGTTATTGTTATTTTTGTTCCTTAACTAATTTCCAAGGTTCTAAATAGCGTGAGCCGTGGCGTGACGGCGGGGCCAAACCTTAAGCCTTAGGAGCCACGACGAGGTCACGTGGTTTATCAAGGTGTGACTTATGGCGGCAATTTTCTATATCATTTATAATATTATATATAAAACATATGTTTTGTACTATCACTTGATAATTCAATGATAATAAACAACTTAAATTAGGTTATATATTCAAAAGTAGGAAATAAGACATTAAAAATATAAAGAAAAATCAAATATTGTGTCATAAAAGACCGCACATTGGGCTATGGCGTGCCACATGCATAACGTGGCGTGAGGCACAAGCCTTAAGCCACGACGCACCATGACGGCTGTTGCGGTGAGTCTTTTAGAATAGTGCTAATTTCTATATTTAAGTATAAAAAGACTAAAACGATAAAAAACTATAAATAATAGGAACCAAAAAAATTTATAAATCATAAGGATGAAAATAGTAATGAAGTACAAATTATAGGGACAAAAACTGTAAGTTTTAAACCAGATGATAGAAAACATAAATTACTCTTATTTTTAAGATAAATGTATTAAAATAAGGCCAACTTTGAAGTTATATTTGTTTTGGAGAATCCTTGAGGGTGCGTTAGTACACATGTCAGGACAAAATAGAATAGAACATGGTCCACTGTTCCACGTTTGGCATGATCTTTATGTGGAACATACTAGAACAAACTGGAACAGACCTGTTTCACCCTCAGTCCATGGAACAAGCTGGAACAGACTTATGTTTTACCAATATAACCTCAAAATAAAATACAATTCTCTTCTAAACACATCAAATAAACCTTCTATTTCATATTTTATTCATTCTTTAAATTTAGCAAGGGTAAATTGGTCAATTTTATATGTTCTGTGCTATCCAGTTCTGTCTTACCAAACGTGGAACAACTGTTCTATTCTGTCCCACCTTGTTCTGTCCTATCATGTCTGCGTACCAAACGCACTCTTACAAACAATTGAGGGTATTACTTGATTTTGTTGACATGACCTATAATATGGCTTCGTAATTCCAATTTGACATATTTGTTTTTTTTAATCGTTGATGTGAGATGAGTTGGACATTTTTTGCTTACGGGGTTTAAATATAATAAATGGAGGAAAAAATGATTGAACTTTAAGGGTGACGTTTAGTTAGGCATGGGAATAGGGTAGGTATAGGGCGGGGACCTTAATCCCTGTCCCCGTCCCCGATCCTCATCTTCATTCATATTCCCGTCCCCGTCCCCATCCCTGGTTTAGCAGGGAATCCCCATCCCTGATCGGGGTGGGTGGACCGGGTTCCCCGAAGGGTCGGGGCCCATTCCCATGCCTACGTTTAGTTTGTAGAATGTGATGGAATCTGATGGAATTGAAAAGTCAAATTTCTTTGACAGTTTCCATTACATACAAAAACATTATGCAAAACAAACATTCAAGCACCCAAGTGCTTCATGAATTATTTGAAAATTTATTGAGTTTTGATGATTAAAGGAAATGAGCTATCATTTATGATATGCGTATACCTTGTAAATAGTCTTATACAAATGAAGAATTGTAATAAAGAGGGAGAGCGTAATTCTTAATATCTCGTCATTTTTATTTCAAAAAAAAAGAGGAGAGATTTGGAGAGCTATAGTTTGGAAATGCTCCAATTATCTTTAAAAAAAATGAATGAAAGCTCGTAAATGCTTATTTTGGGTAACATAATGATGAATTGATCTTTTTTAGTGTCTTATGCAAGAAATATTTTTATAGTCAAATATATTGGAATATTCATAAAACACCAATGGTTAACATTTGTAACGAGAATTTAGAATTCAGATGAGTTGTATTAAACTCTTTTCATAGAAAGAAATAATCTGCTAAGAAATTAAAAGAGTTCAAAACAATTTTATAAATAATGAAGTATGTTAATTGCGTTTTTCATTTCTATGGGTTGTAATTTTTTTGATTTTCATCGCTATGATTTAGAAATTACAAATTTCGTCCCTATAGTTTGTAATTCATTGCTAATTTTGTTCTTAGTTTATCTTATAATTATGGTCATTTATCTCGCGACTCCATATCCTACCCCCATCTACTACCTCCCTAGTCCTTCCTCATGCTTAGCCTAACTACATCCTATAAGTCACACTCAATTGCTCACCATATGTTCTCGGTTTGCCTTCTTCCAACTTCACCAACCATCACAATATCTACCTTCTTCATCAGAGCAGGGCAGGGCCGTCCCTGGGGGAGGGCGGGCTGGGCACTCGCCCAGGGCCCAAAAAAAAATTACTGTATATATATTAGGTTAAAAAAAACTAATCCTTAAATAAAAATAAAATTATAGATCAGTTTTAGGGCCCAATCAGAAAAAAATAAAATGGCCCAAAGGCCCCAAACTTGTTTCCCAATCCCTGTGCGTGTGAGGCGAGCATGAGAAATCACAAAATTGAAATCGGCCTCTTCATGATATTCACGACTATGGATTGCGACGCCGACAAAATCACAAAATTGAAAAGGAAGCGGCCGTCGATTCAATTTCCTCAACGATATTCCGATGAAGACTTCGATGCGTCATCCCCGTTCGGACCGTTGGTCGATTTCTATGACTATATCGAGACCAATCAGACCAAAAAAGGTTTAGGGAAACCGTCGATTTCTAGTTTTCTACTACCTATTGGTTTTAATTGTTACTTTATGTGTAATGTGCTCTGAAATTTTGTCGATTTCTACTGCCTACTGAATAATTCTTGTTTGTGTAAATTGTAATTGTGTTCAGATTACATTGTAGACCGAAAATTTTGGGCTCAAGAAGTTCAATAGGTAATGAGAACAGATTTGTATATTTATAATTGTATTTTTGTTTGTGTCCAGTGTAAAGTGTTCCGAACAGATTACATTGCTTTCTTATTGTGTTTATGTAAATTACTAAATTGTATTTCTCATTATTCTTGTTTCACAGATTACATTTTATTGAGAAATGGTCAAGTGGAGAATGTGGAGTTGAATTTTTTGGACTTGGACAATCAATATTCCATAATTCATATTCCAATTAAGGTGCTTTTGTACTTGCTAAATGTCTTAGGGGCCGTTTACAAAACGTTTACCCGGGTAAGTGCTTATCAAGTCACATTAGCATACCGGATGAATATATATGGCAAGGACTAAGAATCTTATCCGGTAAGAGCGGAAGCAAGGACCGATAGTCGAAAGCAAGGACCGAGAATCTTACCCGGTAAGTGAGTGTAACGACTCTTACCACGGTTAGCGCTTACCGGCTAAATTGTTGCATACGATGCCATTTTGGTGGACTAAAATCTTATCCGTAAAATAAAATTTTACCGGCTAAATTGTTGCATACGATGCCCCTTAGTGAACGTAGGGGTGAGCAATACCGGGTACCCGCCTTATTTTCATGGAACCGGAACCGGAACTGGCGGTTCCTAGAAAGAAAGAACCGGAACCGTTCCCGTCGGTTCTCATTTTTTTGGAATCGGTCCCGGAACCGCTGGGAACCGGTTCCGGTTCCGGGTACCCGCTGACAATTTTTTTTTTTTTAACATTTTTTACAATAAAACGTAATTTTAAAACACTTGCAAAGTAGAAAAAAACAACTTAAACTTAAAGTGCCAACGTAGTTTTCATACAACAAACGATTAAAACTAAAAACTGATCCGATAAAAATAATTAGTACATAACCAAATTAGAAATTCTTAAGTCTCGATACGACATCAACAAAAGTACAAAACGAATAAAACGCTTCATGTCTTCACGGCAATTCACGACTTCATGGCACTTCACGTCAACACCTAACAAATAAAACACTTGGATCAAAGTCAAAACAAATAAAATACCTAACTAAACCAATACCATGCCATTTTATAAATTGTCACTACAATAAATAAAAATTAAAAAATTACCTCAAAAAGAAATTAGTTGATGCTAACAAATGTCTCATCAAGATCAATACGACCAATTTCTGAAATTAACAAATAAAAAACGCAAATTAGAATTTTAAATATGAAATTAACAAATAAAAATATATATGAAAAAGACAATAAATAAGTAAATTACCTTCCTCGTATTTTTGCACATCCTCCAAATATTGTTCCATGTCCAAACATATTGATGACCCTCTCAACCAATCTTGAGCACATATCAAAGCTTCCACCGTCTTCGGACCCAAACTACTCCGAAACTCATCTACCACCCGACCGGATGTACTAAAAGCAGACTCACTAGCAACTGTAGAAACCGGAATGGCTAGAATGTCCTTTGCCATTGATCTCAATATCTTATATCTAGTACACTTTTCACTCCACCACCTCAAAATTTCAAACTTCTCAACATCCATTTTTTTCAGGCGGAGCTTCAAGATATTCTTCCAACTCAGATTTCTCAATAGCATCCCCAACATCATTTTCATAAAACTCATCATAGATTTTTCTCATCTGTTTATTCTTCACCGTCCCAACAAAATTTTGGTCACCATCATCATTCACAAAAAAAATAGAAGAATCATCCTTTGATGATGAAGAAACATTAGCATAATGGTAATATAATTTTTTCAAAACATCATATACTTGACCATATATATCACTCACTTTATCGGAGTCCGAAGGAAATATCTTTCTTAATGAAAACTTCACAAACCTTATCTTATAACGTGGATCAAGAGCCACTGCAACTAAAACCATCACATTTGTTCTACCAAAACCTCCATAATATTTGTCAAACTTTTTTCTCATTTCATCACCCATACACATAATACTAGGTTCATCATCCTCTCTCCACTCTAACAAAGAAACAAGGACACACAAAATCTCATGAAAATGCATATTAGCTGTAACATATAAAGTGCCGGAAATCCTTTTTGTGGCCTCGTAAAATTGTTTTAAACAAAGTGATAACGCTTTGGCATTTTCCCAATCTTGTTGGGATGGAAATCCATCTTTGAGTTCTTTTACAAAATCAGCAAAACAGCAAGCAAGCAAAAACAGCAAATCTAGGCTCTCTATTGCCTGTATTCTTTTGATTTGTTTAAGCAAAAAGTTTTTTTAAACCACAACAAACCCCAATCAGGTCCTGGTCTATTTGAGCCCAAACAACAAGCAAAATGAATACAAATTGTGTAATGAGCAACATGAAAAATGCAAGTAAAAATTAGAACTTGGGGCATATAATGTTAGCCGAGAACAAGCAAAATGAATACAAATTGTGTATCCAGCTGATTAAGCCACAAACGTAAAAAACAGCACAAAATCGAGAACAACAAAATGAGAAGATACCTTACAGCGGGCGGCGGTTGTGTGCGAGCGGACGGCGGCTGTGTACGCACGAACGGCGGACGACGGACGGTGGCCGACGGCTGAGTTACCTTCTTGAATCGTGACTTCGTGAGGTCTGTGTGTGTTGTGTGCCGCGCTAGTATGGTGTGAAATGTGAATGGAAAGAAAACTCAGTAAACCTAAACCCTAAAAAGTAATTTTGTTAGTTTATTAATTTTTTTATTTAGATTAAATATTTACATGTAAATACTAAATATGTAAATATTTTCTATTAAAATATACCGGATACCCAGCGGTTTCGGTTCTGGGTACCCAGCGGGACCGAGTACCCGGTCCCGGCGGGTAGCCGGATACCCAGCGGGTAGCGGTTCTAAAAAAATGAGAACCGAAACCGGACCCAGTCACATCGGTTCCGTTATTTTAGGAACTGGAACCGGAACCGGAACCGGCAGTTCCGAAGCGGTTCCGATTCCAAAGACGGGTACCCAGTTCCGCTGCTCACCCCTAAGTGAACGTGTCCAAACCACCCTAGTATTCCCTCTCTTAACTTATCCACAAATGGACACAACTCCCAACTCTAGGGGTGTGCAAAACCAAATGATCCCATACCCGAACCGAAAAATTGTGTTTATGTAAAACCCGAATGCTCCGAAACCTCAAAATCTGAAATCCAACTTTTGAGGAATACTTAGGTTCGAGTTGAGTTTAATTTTTAGCAAAAGATGTCATTTGGAATCCTATCAAACATGTTCCAACTTCCGACACCATGCCCATATTTTGAACTATATAATATTTACATACATCAAAATTGATCTCCTTCTATTTCTCATTAGAACTGTAAACGAACCGAACGTCAGCTAATCATTCGTGAATCGTTCGATGAAAGTTAGTATATGTTCGTTAAACGAACATGAATTGTCTCGTTCATTTATTTACGTTCGTGAGCGATCGTTTATCTATGTTCGTCATTTCGTGATTATTCGGTTGAAACCCCCTTCCCTCCATGAAAGTAGGGTTAATCAACTTTGTCTTTCATCTGGGTGTTCTCACTCCATCAACACGAACTCATACAGCATAATTAGGGCTCAGGTTGTGAACTAAACATCGCAATTTTGTCCTAAATTCCGTTGAAAATCGAAAATCTCTGCGGTTTACCAGCATGTTCCTTGCTAGATTCAACAAAATCAGATACAGGTTTCAAATTCTTCATCTCTCATTCTCATCATTACCTTTTTCAGTAAAAACATACGATCTATTGAACTTAGATGATAAGAAACCTACCGAAAACAATACGAACATTAACGAACACCATGTGTTGGATCAATTGTCTGCCCTGTTACCCATCCGCCATCACAGCACACCTTCAACTGGAAACCCTAGTTCGGAATTAAGTCAATTGAACCAAAATCAGGAGATGTTATTGTCACCTGAAGATAAATTAAGAGGGATTTTCATTCAGAAATTGAATGGAAAAACTGCAATTAAACGTGCATTAACAGTGGCTGCTGTTGATCTTGAGGTGGGTTCTGATTTAGTTGCTAAAGTACTGAATAAAGGGAGTTTGAGTGGGCAAAGTATGGTTACTCTTTTCGAGTGGGCAATTGAGCATCGGAAGGTATTTGAGGATGTTGATAGTTATAATGTAGTTCTTCGAGCGTTAGGGAGAAGGAAATTCTTTGATTATATGATCAATTTGTTGAGAGAAATGAGGGCGAAAGGGTTGAACCCTAATTATGAAACATTGTTTATTTTTATGGATAGTTTTGTTAAGGCCAAACGAGTTTCTAAGGCTTTACGTATGTTTGGGAAATTGGAAGAGTTCGGGATGGAATTTGACTTGGAGTCTTTGAAACTTATGCTTCGATGCCTTTGTCAGCGTTCTTTCGTAGCCACTGCAAGTTCGCTTTTAAATAAAACGAAAGAAAAAATGGCGTTTGATAGCGAGACATATAACATAGTCATACGTGGGTGGTCCAAATTTGGTAGAGTTAATGAGATTAAAAGGGTTTTGGAGGAAATGGTAGAAGATGGATTTGACCCTGATAGTTTGACTTTTAGCTACCTAATTGAAGGTTTGGGCAGAGCTGGCCAAATCGATGACGCAGTAAAGATCTTTGAGAATTTAAAAGAGCAGAAAAGATGTGTACTAAATGCTGCTATTTTCAATGCGATGATCTTTAACTTCATCTCGGTTGGAAATATTGACGAATCTTTGAAATACTACGATGATATGTTGAGTAATAACTGTGAACCGAATATGGATACTTATGTCTCAATAATCTCTGCTTTTCTTAAAGCTCGAAGGGTGGCGGATGCTATTGAAATGTTTGATGAGATGATAAATCGGGGGATCATTCCCGCTACCGGGACTATAACCTCATTCATCGAGTCTCTTTGTGGGTATGGCCCGCCACATGCCGCTATGATGATATATAAAAAAGCAAAAGACGTGGGGTGTACAATATCAATAAGCGCTTACAAGATATTACTTAATCGGCTTTCAAGATTTGGTAAATGTGGTATGCTTTTGACCATATGGGATGAGATGGAAAAAAGTGGTTATTTTTCTGATGTAGAGGTGTACGAGTACGTTATTAATGGGCTCTGCAACAATGGTCAACTTGAAAAAGCTGTGGTTGTTATGGAAGATTGTTTGAAGAAAGGGTTTTGCCCGAGTAGGCTTATTTGTGCTAAGTTGAATAACAAATTGCTGGCTTCAAATAAAGTAGAAATGGCTTATAAATTGTTTTTAAAGATAAAGAAAGGGCGTTGTGAAGAAAATGCACGGAAATATTGGAGAGCTAAAGGGTGGCATTTTTGAGATTTAACTGTGAAAATGGTGGTGATTAGAATGCATCTCGCTTTGGCGGTCGGAGTATCAGCTTCTCACAAATATTTGCAATTTAGCCGCAGGACTTAGCATTTTTTATCAGGTTCATAAATCTCTGTCCATCTCTCATGTGTTTGTTATTGATTGTTAATTATTTTAATTTTAGCATTTGAGTTCTCCTTGATGAAATCTTGCTCCAGTCAAACCTCCTTATGGTGTTATTTGAAATAGAGGCGAGCTTCGTGATTTGATATAGAGGCTACAATGGTATAGTGGTGGTATAACTGTCTATATAATAGTTAGCATTATATATGTAGGCGATGGATCGTGTGAGAAGTTGAGGTTACCGTGAGAAGTGGATCTGAACCGTTGATCACTTTTAATCAAATGTCCTCCCATGAATTGCGGCTTAGAAGGGAATTGATCCGGTGCATCTCGGTGTATCTTATCTCGGTGCATCTCATCCTAATGTGCATCGAACGGTTGATAACCACTTCTCACGTTAACCTCAACTTCGCACCGGAACCCAACCCTATATATGTATATATGTATGTATAATATAAGATATTATATGTATTGAATAAAAATATATAGCTTCAACATCAAAACATCAACTTAGAAGAGGCAGACAATAGATTATAAGAAACAAATGAAGCAATGGGATACGTACAAGCACATCTACCTTTTCGAAGGGCAATAGGTATATCCGGTGATGGTGAAGTAGGCATACTCGGGGTATCTTAGGACGAAGAGGGTGGCAAAGATTGGATTTGGATGTGTGGTAGAACGGTGTCACCTCTGATAAACTTGAACCACATGTGGTCGAAGTACGCAGGGCGAGGAGACTCTGCAAATGGGTCAGGAGTAGGTGTACGCCAAGGTATCATATAGATTAACAAATCATCATGCTCTGCTTGGGAGTGGTGGACATCGGGAAGAACGGGGTATTTTCGTGAAAAGTAACATCTCCAGAAACGATATTAAGACTAAGTGTAGAAGAAAAACAAGGGTACTCTTTTTCGAGATGACAATAGCCTAAGAAGACACACTTTAGAGATTTCAGATCAAGCTTGGTGATATGAGGTCTACTATCGCGGTGATATTAGGTTCGACATGAAACGTAGATTTTACCTGGAAAAGTACCGAAAATGGAACATTACTGCCAACTGCCAAGGACTACTGAAGGCATTCGATTTATTAGAAAACAAGTCGTTGAAACAACATCAGCCTAGAAAGTTTTTGGAATGGCCATTTGAAACAAAAGTGCTCAAGCGACCTCAAGAAGGCGTCGATTTTTGCATTCGGCAACCCTATTTTGAGTTGTGGTGTCAACACAAGATGACTTGTGAAGAATTCCATGTTGAAGCATGTAAACTTGAAAAGTTGCAGATAAATGTTCCTTGGTATTATCACTACTCCAAGTCTGAACTGAAACACCAAACTGTATTTATTTCAGCACACAAAGAACAAAAATGTGTAAATACTTCAGATCAATTTTTCATTAAATAAAGTCAAGTAAACACGAGAGTAATCATCAACAAAGGTAACAAAATACTTAAAACTTGCTTTGGACGCAACAGGACACAAACCCCAAACATCAAAATGAACAAACTTAAAAGGGGACGTAGCCCGCTTAGGGGGCGTTTGGTACACTAGACAAGATGGGACAGGACATAACAAGGTTGTACCATGGAGTTTTGCAAATTGATAGAAGTCAGTCACACTCTAAAGGACAAATTAGAAAATTGGGGACATAGTTTCTTCAAAATTTGGAGAGATGGATGACCTAATCGACAATGCACCTTGAACGAAGAGGAGGATGGGTTTGAGCATATGAAGGACCTAGGTGCTTGAGGTTTAAATATGTAGAGGCCATTAGATTCTCGTCCTTTACCAAGGATCTGCTTCGTCGTAAGATCTTGAAAAACACAATGATCTATCAAAGAGATGCTACAATTCAAACTGTGGGTAATTTTACTAACATACAATAATTTAAATGAGAAATTAGGTGGGTTCAATACAGAGGATAAGGAAATAGGAGGAGTAAGGTTAATGGTGCCAAATCCAAGAATGCGTGAGGTAAGTCCATCAACTATTGTGACATGGGAAGATGGAGAATGGGTATGCAATTCAGAAAAGAGATTAGGGTTACCAATCATCTGAAGTACCAGGATCAATGATACCTGTCTCAGCAAAGGCAATCGTTGTGGGTTTCAACGATGCTATAAGTTGAGCATATTCATCAGTAAAGTTTGTGATAGTATTATCAGAACCGGAGGCAACATGCGTAAAAGGGTTCTTTTGATTTTTCGCCAGAAGTTTCTTGCATTTGCGTTTGGTATTCCCCTTCTCGTGGCAATAGTAACACTCAACATCATCAGTCTCATGACCAGGACACTCAACTATTCGATCACTTTCTCGAGACATATTTTGATGGCTATGGCCACCACAATATTCACCACGAGAACCCCCCCCCCCCCCACTAATGGGAGCACTATTGTGTGGCAAGGGTGGTGGAGATTGAAGGTCCTCGTAACTGAGATATATCGTTTTGCTTGGAATACTATAAAGTCAGATAATCATGTAGAAAATCAAGCTAGGGATATCATATAATCTGCATGCTGATTCTTAGGGATCATTACATTACATAATTATTAATTCTCTTTTTATTAGATAGAATTTGATCAACTTTTAGAGGCTGAATTATAATTATAGGGGTGGCTACAGATTTACTTGTATATAAATATGTACTTTGTATTCATGTTGAAATAGAAGCTTTTCTCACATATCTCAACCATCTTCATGGTACCAGAGCCGTAGGTTAGAAATCTTACTTTTCCTCATGCCATCATCTTCTTTAATATTCTCATATGATTCTCTCAAAACCACTCTTCATGGGGACTAGGTCTTGTATCCAAGGATTCGTCCACTTCCACTCCCAAGACTCCTTCAACATCTCGGCTCGGCTCAACTACCTCAGGAAACAATCATGTCCCAATCACCACTCTTAAACAAAATGGCCACAACTACCTTCGATGGTCTCAGTCAATGATGATGTTCATAAGTGGGCGAAGCAAAGATGAATACCTTACTGGAGATGTTTCGATACCAGACACATAGGATGATGATTACAAGATCTGGAGGGCAAAAATCAATCTGGTCACAGTTCTATGACCTTCGAAAACACAACCGGACTCTTTCAAGTCATCAAGTGGAGTATACCCTTCAAGATTTGTGTCAAGGAGAAAATCCGGTAAAAATTTATTTCACAACCCTCACTCGCTATTGACAGCAATTGGATTTGTTTGAGGTACATGAATGGAAGTGTCCTAAAGATCGTGAGCGCTTTCGGAAAATCATTGAGACTAAACGGGTTTTGACGGGGCTTGACAAATCCCTCGACGAAGTAAGAGGGAGAATCCTCGCAACCAAGCCCTTGCTAAGTCTGCGAGATGCTTTTCCCGAAGTCCGCAAAGAAGAGAGCCGAAAACGAGTTATGTTGAGTTGGGACAATCCCAACACCCATTGATCACTACTGAGGTTCCAACTTTGCAGCCAAAGATAACACATTCACAGACCCGGAAATGCATTTGTTGTTCGAAGTAATAGTCAAAACAATGACAATCGAACCAGAAGAGGTCGTCCTTGGTGTGATCATTGCCGAAGAACTACACTTGAAGGAGACATGCTGGAAGTTACATGGAAAGCCTGTTGATTGGACATGTTCAAAGGCTCAAAGCTTCAATAGTGTTGCACTTCATACCACAAAATCATCCTCCTCACCTTGGATCATAGACTGAGGTGCATCCGAAGGTGACCTTCTCAACTTATTCTCCTTGTACCAGTCTTCAAACCGTATGTATTGACAACGGTACACGCATGACGCACCAAAGTGGTTTTCTTATTCTCTTATTTTGTTACTGTTCTCGTATGAACGTGACTCTATACACATATATAAAGCCTTCTTCCATCGAGAAGGCGGTCAACTTACGAGAAGTGCGAGAAGGGCCAAATCACGTGTGATTTTATAATTAAATCACTTGTGATACAAACACACATCGTTGACCAACCATTGCACGCGTGAGTTTTCACATGTCCTTGGTTGCGTTGACCGCGTGAAGGTGGGTTCTTCTGGACGTGTTGTATCGCATGTGATTTTATCTAGAATCACGTGATTTGGCCCTTCTCACACTTCTCGTAAGTTAGTCGCCTTCTCGTTTGATCCTCATTCTCTCTCTCTCTTATATATATATATATATAGTCTCAATCATTTGCAAACCTCCTAATTCATACAAACCAATTTCAACCGTCCATCTAGGCTAATGAATATATATATATATATATATATATAGTCTCAATCATTTACAAACCTCCTAATTCATACAAACCAATTTCAACCGTCCATCTAGGCTAATGAATATATAGTTCCATAAGTATCTCGATTGTTTTCTATTCTAAAACGTTGATCATAATGAATGAACCCTGATCTAAATATCTCGATCATAATAAATTAACCCTCATCATCTTCCATAAATATCTCAATTTGTTTGGTTTGTATGAATTGGGGGGTTTGCAAATAGTTGGGACTATTATCGACTAATGGTTACTACATATAGATGCAGTGACATTTATGAAGAAATCACAATATATAAAAAAAAAGTAAATTTACACCTTGATTCGTTGATAACTTTTGTTGGTTGGAAAAACTAGTCGGTCAATGAATTAATTGCTTTAGTTAATACTGCTTTATAGTCACGTTTTTTCAAAACTTCTGTAGAATTGTTCATATTTAGTATTCAAGGACTCCTTGGAAAGGTAAGATCGGTGGTCTTTTTAGAATTAAATAAATGCACCGTCTCACCGGCCAAGCCTAACTCACAATACACTATAAGTTATCAAAATCTTTAAATAGATTACGTCACTTTTAGGCGATGTTTTGTTGGTTTTCCATCAAGTCCTGTATGGATAAAGTTGTCTGTGTGGATTAATTTGTCTACATAGAAAGGTTTTTGTTTGGGAGGACTTTTCATAGATGGAAGGAGCATGTTCTTTGCATAAAGCTCCCTCCTAGAAGCTTACTGAATAAGCCACTTTCTATATCATTAAGCCACTACCAAACAGTCATGTATAGACCGAATAAGCTGCGAGTCCCATTAAGCTCATTAAGCTGCTAACAAACAAACTTGGCTATTTTGAGGCACATAAAAACAAATGCCTTTATTTGTGCGTAACTTATGGCTTTGGGATATTTGATTTATGACACCTAACTTTATCTTGTACATTTAAGAGATTCGTTTTGGGACATAATAATTAATAAATATGGATGCCCAATTAAATATAAGGTCATTGACTCACTTGGATTTGTTTGTTTTACATTGGGTATAAAATTAGGTTTTGCGAGAGATATCTTCTACCTAAGCACAATCGGAAACACACCCGAGTTCTTTCGGCATCTTCAGGTAAATTTATTGTTCCCCATTATTAATCTGCTAATGATTCAAATCAAACCGGCTTGAGTTTGATTTTTTTCTTAACTAGATGCAGAATTCATAATTAGATCATCTTTAAATTTATTGGGTAGCTTTACCCTGGTATATCTACCTATGGTTGGTCGGTAATCCAATAGATATTTAATTTTTAGGTTTAATGTTTCCTTTTTCATGAATGGATACATAGTTGTGTTGCCCCAAAGTCTTTCTAAATTTTCAATTATATCAAAGAATTTATAATCGAGTTTTGTTGTTAAAAGGAAATTGTAGAGAAACGCTTCTTTCCTTTTTCTATTTACTGATCTTTTATTAATTCGTGGGTAGAATCTTTCTTTAGTGCATTTCTGATATTACTTTCGTTGCTTAATATATACTCCTTCCATCCCAAAGTAATTGTATTTTAGTTATTCTGATATAAGTGTCCATTTTCAAGAGTAAGTGTCTACTTTCCGATTCTACCCTTGATTATAAGATGAAGAAAATTCATCACTCCCTCTATTATTAAGGGTACAGTTGTTATTTAGTTAATTAAAAAAGTGTAATAATTACACATTTTTCAAACGGTGTTCCTTTTTCATTGTGGACATTTTGTTTGGGACGGAGGGCGTCTCTCATGTATATATACAGGGTTAGGTTCACGGGAAAACCGCAAAAGAAAAATGAAAAACAAAGGAACACCCTAATAACCATTCATCTGTATGGTATGGTATGCACATGTGCATACAAGTAAATTTGTCCGGTATGTGCATACCACGCACACATGCATAGACACCAAGAAACATCTTTTGTATGCACATGTGCACGGTGTACAGATTTCTCATTTTTTCATTTTTTTTGGGTTCCCTGAACGTCACTCTCTCTCTATATATACATGTGTGTGTGTGTGTGTGTGTGTGTGTGTATTCGCACAGATGTACATATACAATTCCTTATTTAGAAGAGGTGCTTGGAGTTGTGCTCTTAAAAGTTTGTGTTGGGGCTGTTTGTTTACCTCTTAATAGTTCCATTAAGAGGCAACCACTGAGTCGCTAAGAGGTAAATCTTGCTTGGCAAAAAAAAAGTCCATCCTTTAATGGTTCTAAAACCCTCTGAATGATTTTGTATCTTGGGCCTCCCTTAACCATTCAGCGCCCTGATTTCATTATGAACAATTACCAAACAACCATAGTTCATTTTGCACCATATCATAAGAGTCTCTTAATGATTCTGACCACTTAATCATTCTGCACCAAACCATTCAGCAATTGTCTGTAATTGATGATGTTTTTGTCATTTTTACCATGTGATGACTGATCCAAAAAGCAAGATGGCGGAACTGATGGAGTTGCCCTTTGAATTATTGCATGCAATCTTGATCGTTTTGGTGATGTCTTCGGATGGTGCAAGAGAATTTGCAAGAGTTTCAGCTACGTAAGTATTCACACGTGTTTCTTATTTTCCCCTGAAATATATATTTTTTGTATTTTTTTAGGCAAGAAGACGATATTAATGCTTTCGTTGCAAATTTTTGCTCAGATGCAAGAAACTTATGACGGTTGCTAAACGATCAGATGTTTTAAGGGTCGTGAATTTTGAACGTTTGAGGTCAATGTATGATAATACACCGCACCCACATCAAAGAAAGGACCTCCTTTGCCAATGTGCCCTAGCTGGAAATCTGGGTGCAGAGGCCATTTTGGGAAAGGTAATTTTTATTCCAGGATTGCCCCTATCGTTTTTTTCCATATCTTGATGCACCACGGAAACAGTTTCTCTAGAGGCAAGGTCAGCGTACATCCTAACCCTTCTGGACCTGAGAAAAAAAATCAGTTGTCCCCATTTCTCATGTATCTCCCTCTTTGACCAATCATTTTAAAACACGTCATTTATTCATTAAACATATGCTCGCTCCGCCCCAAAATAAATGTCCACTATGAATAAGGCACACAACTTAGGAATATGTAATTATTAACCTTTTTTTAATCAACTCAAGGACAAACCTTTAATAATAGAGAGACAAAAATTCTACATCTCATAATTAGGGGTAGAATGGGAAAATAGTAACATGGACACTTGTTCGGACGGAGGAAGTATTTGAATTATTTTGCCCTTCCTCTCAAAATAAATGCACACAATAAAAAATGCATACAGTTTTAGATAGGGATTGGCAATGGGTAAAGCTCAATCCGTTTCCTGTTATGTTTCAACCCGTTTGATATGGGTATGGGTAAAGAAAATTGTATCCATTTAACCTGTTATTTACTACCCACTTACTCGACATTTTAGTGGGTAGGATATGGATAAACGATTTTTCGTTATCCGTTACTGTTTGATATATATAAGTATATATATATATACACACACACAAATAGACACACATACTTATATAAAGTTTAATTTTTCTCTATAATGCTATTATATATGTCTTATATTAATGTGTTATTTGATTTTCTTTTCACATTCATCAAGTAGAAGAGTTCATGATGATTAAATGAGAAACAAGACAGGTCTGGAAAATAAATACAACGAAAAGAAATGTTTTCTTTGAATTTTCGTATTGTTGTTTAAAATAATACATTATAACTATATTTAAAATAACATTACAATATTTATTGAAACAATTTAGATATAGAATAATTACTATATTTATGAACATATGTTTTACTAATATGTATGATGTTAAACAATATTATTTGTAGTTCAAAATGAATTCTTTTTATCATTTATCCATTACCCATTTAGTAGGGTATGGATAATGATAATTTACATGTTTCATTACCTGCTATTTGAAATGCTTAGAGAAACTTTTGTTGATATACCAATCTGGATGTATAAAGTTATAGTTATCAAGTATTGTAATTGATATTGTTTGGTGTTAGTCTTGTACATATGCAATAATTAAAATTTGGTTGATTAAAGTTTTTGTGTGTTATGTCGTTTCAACGTGAAATTGGAATTTATTATATATATATATATATATATAGAGAGAGAGAGAGAGGGGGGGGGGGAGTTTAAAAGAGAACAGTAACAAAATATGAGAATAAGAAAAACGGTCAAATACGTGCAAAATCACATGTGATCTTACACTAATGCAAGACTCAGCGGGCAACATGCAAAGTTGCGTGAATTACATGTGATTTTACATGATTTCAATGCAAAATCACATGTGGTTCGACCTTTTTCTTATTCTCTTATTTGGTTATTGGTCTCGTATGAACCTGACTCTATATATGTACATAAAAATGATTTCACACATGATTTCAATGTAAAATCACATGTGGGATGTATTAGGGTCGTTATCTTTTGATCTTTGGTTGATCGACTAACGTTCCGACTCACCCTTCCCTTGCGTTTGTGTGCTTATTTTGCAGGCTCTTCTAACGAAACACATCTTTTTTTGGAATATAATTTATGATCAACGACCACTGATTCAGAACGGGCCATCTAACGGAGTTTTTCGGCACGAAAAACTTGTGAGATCATTTATACGTTACTCCAGTAATGAAGAAATCGCTAAAATTCGGGTCCCTTTGCTCAACTACGTATACACATATGCTGGATACGATAGCACAAACACACGAAAGAATGCGTCTTTCCGTGCAGTAAAAAATCTCATGGTTGAGATGATGCTACCACCAACACCAATACATCGAGACCTCGTACTTGACATATTCGATAAACTGTTCCCGTTGGCTTCCGTTTGAGTTTCGGATGATGGCATAAATGATATAAATAAATGTGTTCTTTTTTTGGTAGCATGTTTTAATGGATAATTTTTTTTGGAAGGGTGTCCTAGGTTATGCCTAGACTAATCCTAGTAAATTATGACAGCAAGAAATCAATCCTGTTAAATTTTTTAACAGTGGCCACAATTGTTGTGTACGGCTGAATTCGAACCTTGGGCAGATGCAGGGACGTATCTAGATGAATGGGTGGGGTGGGGTGAATGGGCCCGGGCCCAAAAAAGCCCGCCGAAAGCCCGAAGCCCAGCCCGCCCAAAGCCCGGGCCCGTCCCGCCCAAAGCCCGGTCCCAGCCCCCTGGGCCCTAACAGGCCCCGATTTCTCGAAATTTCTCGGCCCGGCCTGGTCCAAAGCCCAGTTTAAGCCCGACCCAAAGCCCGGTTTAAGCCCGACCCGGTTTGGTTTAAAAAACTAGCCGTTTTATAGCCTTTTTATGACCGTTTTAGATCCGTTTTTTGTTGTATTTTTTGCCTCCAAATCACTATAAATGGGTAGTGGATGTTGGGTCTTTAATTTTTTTAGCCTTTTTATCAAAACCAACTACAAAAATAGCCAACTTTTAAAAAAAATTCAAAAATAGCCAACCACTTCTCTCCTCAAGCATTGCTTGGGGAGAAGTGACCCATGATTTGACACTTTTTCCATTTAAATAAATAACAATTAAATTAAAATTAGACTGATGTGACACAAGATTCTTTGAAATAATGTAAGATTCCTTGATTTGACACAAGATTTCTTGAAATGATGTAAGATTCAATGAGGTGACTAATTTGACAACACACTTATCACAAAAAAACAAAAAAACACCTCGAGAACCCCCCCAGTTCGCGTCGGCCAGCGCTACCCTCCTCCGGCGGCGCGAACCGGCAGTTGATCGGCGTTGACCAAATTTTTTTTTGCTTTTTATTTTAAAACTCATTTTAAAAATACATTAATTTAAAAAAAAATTAAAAATACATTTTAAATTTTTTAAGTAATTTTAAATATGATTTAAATTAATTTCTAATAATAATAATAATATTGAAATTATAACATTAATTCATTAAACATAAACAACTGAAAAATATAGTTTACCGGCATGCGGTTTTCCAAAAAAAAAACCCTGCATTATCGGAAACGAGCGACGAATCCTTCAAAGTAAGGGTTTTGAGCGCTAGTGACGATTATAATGTATGTAGGAGTGATCTAGACGCGTATTCCGAGGAGGGGAAGGTTTCAAGAAATTAGAAGACACCGATGCGGTACGTGTATGTCTTTTGCTTCTGGTTGCTACCGGATTTATTTTTCAATTTACTATATAACTTATTACCAGTTAAATTTGCTAAAACAATTGTTTTTTACAGCATATTGATACGTGGGTGCATATAAAAATGCTAGAAAGACCGCACAATTCCCGACATACAATATTAGCGTCTCAAGCCTTGAAATTTATGCATAAAAAAGAACTACGATATTTTAATTTTATGAACGGCACACAGGAATACTACCCGGCATGGTATTTGGTTGATGAGGAAAGAAATGCATAAATAAAATGAAGTTCTAAAAATAATTGTATTTATAATGACACGTTTATTTTATTTTATTTTATTTTTGTAGGTAATCATCCCAATAAACGTAAATATGTATCATTGGGTGACCACAATTCTGAACTTAAATACCTGGATGCTTCGTATATACGATAGCATGAACTGTGACAACTCTTACAAGGATATTATGACCAAAGTAAAAATTTTGGCCACTCATCTTCCCAAGTACTTAATAGCGATGGATTTTTGGAAGAATAAAGGTCAAGTTATGCCTAAAGAATGGGCGCTTAGCCACGTTTATATCAATGACGTCCCTCAACAAGCGTCTGGGAGCGGAGATTGCGGCACTTTTGTTTGTCATTTTATGGAAGAAATCATAACAAATGGTGATATAACTTATCAGTCGCAGTACAAAAAATACGACCCTCAAGAACTTAATTGGAATACTCGTATGTATCTTGCTAATGAGTTCTACAATTATTGAAAATAATTAAAAATAATTTTAAAAAACGTATTTAATTAAAATTACTTAATTTTTTTTATCTCAAGTAAAAACAGTATTTTTAAATTTTAATTAAAAAACGTAACTTAAAATTTTAAAATTTAAAAACGTATCTTAAAATTTTTAATTAAAAAACGTATTAGAAATTAATTTAAATCATATTTAAAATTACTTAAAAATTTTAAAATGTATTTTAAATTTTTTTAAAAAATTAATGTATTTTTAAAATGAGTTTTAAAATAAAAAGCAAAAAAAAAATTGGTCAACGCCGGTCAACTGCCGGTTCGCGCCGCCGGAGGAGGGTAGCGCCGGCCGGCGCAAACTGGGGGGTTCTCGAGGTGTTTTTTTTGTGATAAGTGTGTTGTCAAATCAGTCACCTCATGAAATCTTATATCATTTCAAAGAATTTTGTGTCAAATCAAGGAATCTTACATCATTTCAAGGAATCTTGTGTCACATCAGTCTAATTTTAATTTAATTGTTATTTATTTAAATGGAAAAAGTGTCAAATCGTGGGCCACTTCTCCCCAAGCAACGCTTGAGGAGAAGTGGTTGGCTATTTTTGATTTTTTTTTTAAAAGTTGGCTATTTTTGTAGTTGGTTTTGGTAAAAAGGCTAAAAAAATTAAGGATCTAGTGGATGTTAGAGGTTTGATATCAAGTTACAAAAACGCAAAAAACGCAATTCTCGCTTACAATTCTCGATTTCTCGCTTTCTCGTGTTCATTTCATACAACTTCTCGTTCTTTCAATTTTTCCATCCTTCACTCAAAATGGCCGGCGGTAGTTCATCAAACTATCAAATTAGAGAAATTGTTCTCGAACACGGACGAAAATCCGAAGTTTGGAATGATTTCAATATGGTGGTTCTCACCGACGGGAAAAAAAAGGCACAATGCAAAAGGTGTGGAGCTCTCCTTGCGATCTCGGGAAACTCGACCTTAAAGAGGCACACCGAAACCGCATGCAAGGCACGAGGTGATTCAATCATTCAACAAGTCAACCCATACTTGACAACCAAGGTCAAATATGGTCGTACGATAACATGTTGGCCCGGAAATTAACAACAAAATGTGTTATTCAAATGGGGTTGCCGTTCGGACATTTCCACAATCCGCATATGACGAAAATGATCCAAAAATGTCTACAACCTCGCTACAGTCCGGTAAGCCGTCAAACTCTTAGACGTGATGCATTAAAAATGTGGAAAAATGCTAAAAATGAAATGAAAAACATTTTTGAACAAATGTCTAACAACATTTCTTTAACTTGTGATGTGTGGAGCGCACCACACGGATTGGTGTTGAGGTTTTAATTACTGGAATAAGTCAAGCTTTTGGTTTAGATACGTCCACAAATTCTACTTTTTCAACGAAAAGAAAAACATTATTTAATAACATGTTTTTAGAATTATTTGAAATTTATAAAGTCCGACATGGGGGCGCACACCAACAACCCTCCCAACAACCACTATTTGCGTCGGGTTCTTCTAGTAGTGGTCATCGCCAAAGCTGGAAAGACTTAATGACATCTTTAATGAATGAGGTGCAAAATGAATCAAGTAAAAAATCCCGATATGACAGTAATCTCAATGAATTACAAATTTACATGAATACTAATTTCTCTTGGAATCAAGTTGATAATTTTGAAGAATTAAACATATTAGCATTTTGGCAAGAAAGAGAACAAGCATTTCCGATTTTGGCATTAATGGCCCGTGATATACTAACAGTCCAAGCTAGTACCGTAGCTTCGGAGTCCGCTTTTTCTCTTAGTGGCAGGATCATTTCGGCCCGTCGGACAAGATTAAGCCCGGAGTCAGTAGAAGCTTGCGTTTGTTTGAAGGACTACTTGGATAGTCTTGAAAGAATTCAAGACCGAACAGACCTAGAGGCGGAGCTTGATGGAGTGGAAGCAAATCTTGAAGAAAACAAAAGTGGCCAACTAATTACCCCACCAAGTACCGATTGTGAAAGTAATGTATCACATTACGACGACGACGAGATCGAACCTGAAGAACAACTCGATGTTGATGAACTCGATGATCCTACGGCTCTTACTAGACTTAAAACGACCGGAACTCTTGCATACTATCTACCATACGAGGACGAGGATTAAAAGTATTTTTCTTTATAATTCAATAAATGTACTTCTTTAAATGTATTTTTTTTATAATTTATATAAAATTAATAGAACGTATTTTTCTTTATATATGAAATTCTAATATAACGTATTTTTAAGTATGTTTGAGTGACTCAATTAAGTATTTTATAGTGGATACGAATAATATTTACTAATAATGTAAAAAAACATTTTTTTACAAAGCCCGATTTAGGCCCGATTTTGGGCCCGGTCCCGGCCCGGCCCGGGCCTGCCCAAAGCCCGGGCTTTTGAACAGTGTTTGGGCTCGGGCCCGCCCAAAGCCCGGTCCGAGCTAGCCCGACCTGTCTATATGGACATGTATAGATGAGACACCGTTAAAAAGGGAAAAAAATGATTTTTTTTGGGGTAAACCAACCCCCCACTCCCCCACACAAAAGGACCCCATCAACCAAAGGTGTATAAAAACTCCTTAAAATCAACAAAAAAGAAACTTTGAAAAGCCCTTGAAGCGTTGGTTTTAGGTTAAAAATACATCGGACAACTTTACGGGAATTTAAGCTACCTTAAAGGTGCCCTCAGCAGGAAAAAATCTTGTATCTGCCACTGGGCAAATGGATATTCCACCATATCCACCAGGACCTTCACAACCGTTTAGGACCTTCACAACCGTTTGGATAGGTTTTACTCTAACAAAGGGTGTAAACAACGAGCTACTTGAGCTCGAGGTGATCTCGAACACAAATTAACACTCGTTTAAATTAATGAGTCGAGCTTCATGAACCAATGTTCGATCTGCTCGTTCGATCTGCTCGAATAAGATTTTTTAGTCGAGCCGAGCGATTCGAGCATACCTTTTTTCGAGCCAAACAAGTTCATATGTTAATAAATTATACAACAAAAATATAAGTATTATAGAGTTCAAACCAACAAAAGAGTCAATCGGTCACGAGTTCAAGCTCATAAACAAGTATCGAACTCGATCCGTACTTTGAAATTAGATGGCTTTTAAGAGTTTGTTAAAGATACGTTGGATCGGATTGGATGATCCCCTTTTTTACTCTATTATACTTTCATAAATAGTTAATCTTTTCGTATGATTATAAAAATTATTACTAAAATATAATTTAAATGTACTTCTTCGTAACTTTTAAAGTGTGCATAAAAACTATGGTTTTCGTTTCTAATTTTCCGATATTACAAAAAAAGGTTATAATATTTCAATTTCGTTACAGTTTTCGTTCCTTGCCATTAGGGCGATGATGTTTGTTTCATTAAGTGCCCCACGCGCTAGTCAAGTGAGAGCAATTTGGTCATTCTGCATTTGCTTTTATATTTTTTTAATATACAAGTTAGTTAAGCATACATACAAGTGTTTACAACATTTGCAAACAAAAAAGAAAATCCAAAATTAAATATATTCAAGAATATGATCAACAAATGCCTAGATGAATATCAACTCATATGAATATCAACCCATATTGAAAACACAAATTCACAAACCAAATATAAATCCACTAAGAAGATGAAGGAATTAACAACAAACACTATATTAATTCATTCCAAAAATTTGTGACACAAAACATTAAGTGTGTTGTTTCGTATACACATGAAAACTGACTTCAAAAGTTTGTACTTATTACTGAGTTTGTAAAAGAGGAGACTCGTATTTAATATTACTTTATAGTATAAAATTTAAAAAATATGTAGATCACAATTGCTTTTATAAATATTTTATAATGATTTGTTTTTTGTCCTTAACTGAATTACTTACTGGTGAGAAAATTATTAAAAAATTGGAATCAAATGCGCGAAAAAAATGACAACCATACATGAAACCATCAAAAGATTAATTATTTAAAGGGTCATCCCTGCACTCAGGCGTGGACCCAGGTATAAGGTAGGGGTGCACAACAAACGTCTACTCCACCTCACTTGAGACTTCCGTTTTGGCCAAACTGAGTTGTCCAACGTTCAAAAAGAAAGTGCTAGAAGAATACTGTAATGAGAGAGCCATGGACCGGATTGAAGAGAGTTTTCAGAACTTGAAGAAAGGTAATTTGTCTGTGAAGGAGTACAACCGACTATTCATGGATAAGCTGGGATTGGTGGGACATCTGGTCCCGAACGAGAAAGAGAAGATTAAGGCTTACATCAAAGGCCTCCCCTCGGACATGATGACGATGGTCCGAGTATCAAAGGCCTCCACCCTTCGTGAGAAAATTGAAGAGGCACAATTAGTTGAAGATGCGTATAGTCGAGACAGGGAAGTGAGTAACAGGGTCCCGGAAAAGAGGAAGTGGGAGGGGGTTCAGCACCCTCCAAGAAACCGAGATCTTTCACTAGCAACTACCGAGGGGCCGATCCTAGGCACGAAGCTAGATGGTGCCCCAAATGCCGAAGCAAGCATCATGGTCAGTGCAAACCAAGCGGGATGCCTTGCTACAAGTGTGGGAAGCCGGGGCATATCCGCAACGATTGCCCGTCTAAGGAAATCATCTGTTTTGAATGCAAAGAGTCGGGCCATGTTAGAAGCGAGTGCCCAAAAATGAAGACCGGGGGAAGTGGAGGGAAGAAGGTCTTCGTCTGATTCTGGAGTTACTAAAGAAAGAAAAGTTGTGTGCTAAATTTTTGAAATGTGAATTCTGGCTACGAGAAGTTCAGTTTCTGGGGCATGTAGTTTCTGAAAAAGGCATTCAAGTTGATCCAATGAAGGTAGAAGCGATTGAAAAGTGGGAACCGCCGAGAATGCCAACCGAAGTACGTAGTTTTCTGGGTCTAGCCGTCTACTATCGAAAGTTTATAAAAGACTTCTCTCGTATCGCGACGCCTTTGACTAAGCTGACTCGAAAGAATCTAAAGTTCGAATGGAAAGCAGAACAGGATGGAGCATTCCGAATCCTGAAAGAGAAACTCTGTAGCGCGCCGATACTAGCATTACCTGAAGGTTCTGAAGACTTTGTTGTTTACAGTGATGCTTCCAAACTGGGATTGGGTTGTGTACTTATGCAGCGTGGAAAGGTTATTGCTTATGCTTCTCGTCAACTAAAAGATCATGAAAGACAGTATCCTACGCACGATATGGAGCTTGCAGCAGTTGTCTTCGCATTGAAGATTTGGAGACATTATCTTTATGGTTCCAAATGTAAAATTTATACCGATCATAAGAGTCTCCAACACCTCTTCGATCAGAAGGAACTAAATATGAGACAAAGACGATGGCTAGAACTGGTGAATGATTACGATTGTGAAATTCTTTATCATCCGGGGAAGGCAAACGTGGTAGCTGATGCACTAAGTCGTCAAGAAAGAAGCGGGACAATAAAAGCCATTGCACTACGAGCTGAACTCCTACCCAACATCTTTGACGAATTGCTGAAATGTCAATTAGAAGCCTACCAGGAAGAACATTTGAAATCAGAACGGTTAGTGGGGTTATCAGTATTGCTAGTAAAAGATGACCGTGGGTTATTGTGTATGGGAAACATAATTTGGGTGCCTCGTTTGGGTGGTTTACATGATCGTGTACTACAAGAAGCTCATCAATCTCGATTCTCTATTCACCCAGGTACGAATAAGATGTACAAATATCTAAAACAATTCTATTGGTGGCCGGGAATAAAAAGAAGCATTGCTCAGTATGTGGAAGGTTGTACTACTTGTAAGAAGGTAAAGATTGAACATCAGAAGCCGTTCGGGCAATTACAACGTTTAGAAATACCTATGTGGAAATGGGATCAGATTACGACAGATTTCATCACGAAGCTACCAAGGACCCCGAAGGGATTTGATGCTATTTGGGTGATTGTCGATAGATTGACGAAGTCTGCTCACTTCTTACCAATAAAGGAAACTGATTCGATGGAGCGATTAGCTAAGTTGTATATTGACGAAATAGTAACTCGACATGGAGTTCCAATATCAATCATTTCTGATCGTGATAGTCGTTTTACTTCAAGATTCTGGAGAAGTTTTCAGAAAGAGATGGGGATGTAGATAAAACTAAGTACAACATATCATCCTCAAACTGACGGTCAGAGTGAACGAACGATTCAGACCTTAGAAGATATGCTCCGGGCTTGTATTGTTGACTTTGGGGGATCATGGGATAAGCATTTACCGTTAATTGAATTTGCCTACAACAACATTTATCATTCCAACATACAAGCGACACCGTTTGAAGTTCTGTATGGTAGAAAATGCCGAACGCCTCTGTGTTGGAACGAAGTGGGAGAGAAACAGTTAGCAGGGCCAGATATAGTCCAGTTGACCACGGATAAGGTTACTCAGATTCGGGAAAGATTAAAAGTGGCTCAAGACAGACAGAAAAGCTACGCAGATCGACGCCGGAAACCGCTAGAGTTTCAGGTTGGAGATTTTGTGATGTTAAAAGTCTCACCTTGGAAAGGAGTCATTCGATTTGGAAAGCAAGGTAAACATAGTCCAAGGTACATCGGGCCATTTGCAATTATGGAGAGGATCGGTGAAGTAGCATACAGGTTGGATCTTCCGCCAGAGTTAAGCAGGATTCATAACGCGTTTCATGTTTCAAATTTTCGGAAGTGTTTGGTTACGCCAGATCAGGCCGTCTCTCTACCATATATACAAGTGGATGAAAAGCTGAATTATGTGGAGGAACCGGAAGCCATAGTTGACCACAAAGTTAAAGTGTTGCGGAATAAAGAGACCAGACAAGTGAAAGTTCAGTGGAGACATCATAGAGGGCAGGATGCTACTTGGGAATCGGAATCTGAAATGAGAACCAAATACCCTCACCTTTTTGCCTAACCGAATTCCGGGACGGAGTTCTTTTGAGGGGGAGATGATGTAATACTCCGGGTAAGTTCGTTAGTTAAAGTCTCGTTCCGTTAAAATTACTTAACTCTATAATTGATATTTAGGGTGAGTTTAGGTGAATTTATAAGTTTAAGGGTGTTTGGATTAATTAATAAGTTAAAAAGGTATTTTGGTCATTATTGAATAGGTTAGGGTCTAATTGGTAAAATTTGGTTGATAATATCTCTTAGACTTCAGATATTATCACAACACAGAAAATCAGAAAAGTGTGTGTGTTTTGGGGAGAAAAAGGAGCAAAGGAAGAAAGGTAGGGTAAAAGGCTTCATTTGAATTGCTTGGCAGTAAATTAAGGTATGTTCCTTGTATGTTTTATGTCTGTAATTACCAATAGATAGTTTCTATCGGAGTAGAATAACCGATTACACGTCCAGTAGTAATTTCTGTTGATTCTGGGTCGAAATTGAAGAAACCGACAGAGGTGTCCGGACACAGTATGAAGGTGTCCGGGTAGTTTTGTTGGTGATGTCCGGGTAAGTTCCTTTTTCTAATGTTTTCCGGATGGATTCAGATACCGGATGGTATCCGGATTATTTTGGTATCCGGATGTCGTCCGGATTGCGTATGTTATCCGGAAAGGTTGTGCTGTCCGGATTTGTTGTGTTATCCGGAAAAGATTGTTTTGTCCGGATAACTTATGGTATCCGGATACTTTTGCTGTTTGGCCAATATTGAGAGTTTAGATGCTGTCGTGTATCCAGTAACCTGTATTTTGTTAACCCTTAGATAGGGAATGAATGAGAACTGACTATTCTGTGGTCTTGACTTGAGTACGGGTTTGGGGGCAACATTTGAGGAATTGAGTTCTTTAGAGTTCTTAGCCTTAGTAAGACTTATGTCTTTTATGTGGTAAAGAGATATCTGTATCTATTTGTTACAGATCCTGTGAATTCTGGGTAAAGGACTGAACCTGTTAAGAAGGCTTGGAAACGTGTTGATAAGCAATCAGGTGAGTTTTACTTCAAAATGTTTTTAAACTGGAATACATATACGTGTAAGATTGAAAAGGTGATAGATAATGTGATTAGATGTTCATAAATGACAATATGATATATTGAGATATATATTGTATTTATATGTGCATTACACTACACGAGTATACGTTAGCCGAAACTCTAGTCGGCGGTGTTTGTTGTAGTTGTTGTACAACGGTGTTGCTGTAGTTGTTGTACAACGATGTTAGCTGTAGTTGTTGTACAGTGGATTAGTTGGCTCTCAACCAACTAACATGGCCAGGAGAAATGAGAATGAGAAAGAGGATGAGTTGAACACAGTGCACGAGTCTTGATTGGTATTTAATTACGTGTGATATATGTGTGTTTATATAAATGATTTTATATAAATGGGTTTTATAATGATTGTGAAATGACAGGGATTTTCTCACTTAGACCGCTAGGTCTAACCCTCATTTTGTTTTAAAAATATGTATTCCAGGTCGTGGATCAAGTAAGGGCAAATAAGAAGGATAGTCGTTGCTTAGCTTTTGGGAAGACTTGTGTTATGAAGATCATGAAGTGTTTTTGTACTTATGGCTTTATTGTTAGTCATAATGTAAATTATTTAGTCAAAAAGTTTATACTGAATTACTTATTATGTTTAGTAAGACTATGGGACCGAATATGCAATATGATGTATCTTTTGATGAAATTATGTTATGAAATGTATGTTGTTTGTATATATGGAAATCGGGATGTTACAGCTAGAGGCAACGACACCATTTGGGTGATAGTAGATCGTCTAACGAAGAGTGCTCATTTCTTAGCTATGCGGGAAGCTTCACCAATTGACAAATTGGCAAAGTTGTACATCGACGAAGTTGTGTCGAGACATGGTGTACCCGTGTCAATAGTCTCCGACCGTGATAGCCGTTTTACCTCTAGATTTTGGCAGTCCTTGCAAGAAGAATTAGGTACGAGAGTGAATTTGAGCACGTCATACCATCCGCAAATGGATGGGCAAAGTGAAAGAACAATACAAACCTTGGAGGACATGCTAAGGTCGTGCGTGATCGATTTCGGTGGAAATTGGGATACACACTTACCTCTAGTGGAGTTTGCTTACAACAACAGCTACCACTCGAGCATTGGTAGAGCACCATTTGAAGCGTTGTATGGTCGGAAGTGTCGGACTCCGGTATGTTGGTTGGAAGCGGGGGAAAAACAATTTGTGGTCCCGGAAATTGTTCAACAAACGGCTGATAAGGTTAAAGAAATCCGAGAGTGCTTGAAGGCGGCTCAAGACCGTCAAAAGAGTTACACCGACAAGAAGCGGAGACCGATAGAATTCCAAGTTGGGGAGCGGGTAATGCTAAAGGTATCCCCATGGAGAGGCTTGATACGTTTTGGAAAGCGTGGGAAGTTAAGTCCCCGTTTCTTAGGGCCATTCACCATTTTGGAGCGAGTTGGATTACAAGCGTACAAATTAGACTTGCCGCCGGAAATGGATGGAATCCATCCTACCTTTCACGTGTGCTATCTACGTAAGTGTTTGGCGGAAGAAGAACAAAACGTAATACCATTGTCAGAAATTCGAGTTGATGACAACCGATGCGTCGAAGAACCCGATGCTATCCTAGAAAGAGAGACTAAGAGACTCCGACACAAGATCATTGACATGGTCAAGGTACAATGGAAGCACCACCATGGTGCCAACGTGACTTGGGAACCGGAAGAAGTTATGAAGCGCCGATACCCTCATTTGTTTATGTAGCTTAGGATTTCGAGGACAAAATCTTTTCTAAGTTGGGGAGGATTGTAACACCCCGAAAATTCCACGTAAGTAAAGAAAACCTTTCGTCTTACTAATTTGTTATGTCTCACGATTGGATCTCGTCACATAAACTATAGTACGTTCTAGTAAGCAAAACCTCATAGATTTCATGCGTTGCATACGTTCATAGGCAACGACTATGCCCGGCGACTATGCTAGGGCATAATCACGAGTGTCATTGTCACATATGAAGGGCAAAACCACGAAATCGAACAGTGAGCTGGTGGTCGGGGGCGACATTGCCCCGCGACAATGCCCAGGGCAAAGTCGATGGGGCATAATCGCGACTGAGTGGACGGGTTCTGCTTCTTAGGCCGATTTTGGAAGACTTTTTGGGCATTCTCTCTTTATTCCAGCAAAAATCGATTTCTTCCCCTGGCTTGGCGATTTCCCCTCCATTCTCTTCTCCTCTCTCCTCATTTATGGTACCTACGGTTCCAAGTTATCACTCCACTAACTAACCCCATTTAATGCTAAGTAGAAGAAGGTGGTCCTAAGTGTGCAAAGCTCCAAGTAATCAAGTCCTCCAATACTAGAGTACTTCATTTCTAGGGTTTTCATTTTACAAACCTTCTAGGTGAGTTTTCTTGACTCACTAAGCTTATAAATGCTTATGTACCTACATTTCATTGAATATTTACTTGTTTAATTGTTTCTTTCATAATTTCATGGTATGTGACCTAACTTTCCTCTTTTGGTAAAATTAGGGTTTGACTATGATGTTAATATTATTACGAAGTGAAAGGGGGTGGATGGGTGGTGTAGGGGTGTACTCTTGAGTATATGCACTTCTCTCTCTCTTTCCAATTCCCAAGTTGATGTAGATCAAAACTAGGGTTTTGGTACTACAAGTTTTTTGAAGTAAATGTGATTAATGATTCTTTTATGATGATTATTGCTACCAAATGATGTTATTATGCATACGAGGACTTGTATATTGTGATGACACTAAGATGTCTTAATGGACTAAAGACCTAGTTTGGTTGATGTCTTAATGGACTAAAGACCTAGTTTGGTTGATGTCTTAATGGATGTAACACCCTAAATTTCAGGGCTAATTAAACCTTAATTTATAACAAGATTTAAACATAAAACTTCCAAACTTTATATCTTAGCAGAGAAATATCTATGAGGTCATATTTATAAACATAGAATTCTTCAAATAACCTATTAATCTAATTATGTCACTATAATCAGATTAACTAGATTATCTAAGCATTCTATTCAAAAACCTCAGTATTCACTATCTTCTCCGCTAATCCAAAAGCTCTCGTCCCACGTCCCTTCATTTTCCCAAGCTAGTACCTGGTAAGAAAACATTATTTGAAACGATTAGGCTAACGCCTAGTGAGAACATTCGGTTTACAAATAATATTTATACAAAACAATGTAAACAAGGCATAACAAACCTGGTTTACCCTTTTTCTTACCACATGCATAACCATCCTTTGATAACGGGTTAAACCCGTATCCATGACTACGACCTGACACTAAGTCAGTCATTTCTCATGTTCTAGAGCCCATACTACGAACCTTCACTGATTCTAGCTTTATGCTCTTATCCAATAAATCGCAATATACACATGCCCATTTGTTGGAAAGGAAATAGAGATTACAATATACACATGCCAATCCCTTCTTTTCTTTAGAAATCGGAAATTACGTTTATTCCACGATTTCTCACATACATCAGAATAATGAATAATCCTCATCTATTCTACGTATTCATAACCACTAGTGCCTATGGATCCATATCACCTATTTGTACTCATACAGGTTATTGCTATAAATCAAATTCCAATTTATGCAAAACCATCAATTTAAGAACACAGATTTTACTTTATAAAATCATTCTTCCAAAACAGTTCATTTATAAAATACACCTTACCATACTTAAAACATTATAAAAAGATAAGGTAAGAATGAACTCACCTGGTAGTAGTCGCGCTACTCTTACTTTCTCAAAGTTGTAAGGAACTTCCGTCACCAACTTCACAGAGATCTGAAATACCCAAATACATATTGTACTGGTATTAATCTACTGTTTAGGATCCTTAAATACTGAAAATCCTAAATATCCAAAATTCTCGTCTCTTATCGCAACCAACTAGCTGCGATAACCCCTTGTCGCAATACACAACACTTATCGCAACCCACTGTTGCGACACAATATCTCATCGCAATCCACTGTTGCGATATCTAGCCTTATCGCAACCAACTATTGCGATACACTCCATGTCGCAACTCATTGTTGCGATACTATAGCGCTTGTCGCAACCTATGGTTGCGACAATCATAACTGTCGCAAAACTCATAAGTATCGCAACTAACTATTGGCGACACTCATAACTGTCTCAACCCACTGTGTTCATACTTAACCCAGAAATTCATACTTTTAAGTTATGCATGTTTCTACAATTTTGCAGATATGCTAAAGACTATTAACATAACAATAATATCAGCTCAGATTATCATATTCTTCAAAAATAACTAAAACCCATTTCTAAACTCATAGAAATTTCTATAAACATATCATGAAGAATTAAAATAAAAGAAATACCTTTGTTTCCACAGATTTGTATACTTATTTCCTTGCTAAAATTCCAGCTCTTCTTCTTCTTCTTTCTTGGTCTCCCTTTCGATTCACTCTCTCTTTCTCTCTTCTCTTTGCCGTAAACAACACCACACACACACACACACACACACATAAACTTCAATTGCACAAAAGTGAGACACCTCACCCTCTTGAAATGAAATGGGGCGGTGGATGTGATTTGTTTAATCACATTCACCAAACAAACCTCAAACTTCTATTAAATGGCAAGTTTAACCCCTCCACTTATAAATTAAAATTAAAGTTTACCCCATAACTTATAACACCACAAAACAACTAACGTAACTTACTCGGGGTTAAACTCTAAAATTAATCTATCACATCATAACTCATAACTTATCAATTAATTATACTCAATTAATTAATAAACCCAAACATCATCATTTATAAAAATCGAGATGTTACAATACTCCCCAATTTGAAAATGATTTCGTTCTCGAAATCACAACTAGGTAAACAACTGAGGATATCTAGTCTTCATATCCTCTTCCGACTCTAAAGTCACATTAATAGCTCGATGATGTTTCCATTGTACCTTTAACATAACTACTTCCTTACCACTTCGTAACTTTCTAATCGATCTTTCCAAAATTGCCTCCGGTTCTTCCACACAACGACTCTTTTCATCCACTCTTACATCAGTCAGTGGAATCACATCATCTTCCTCGGCTAAACATTTCCGAAGATAGCAAACATGAAAAGTATTGTGGATTCCTTCCAATTCAGGTGGAAGATCCAACTGATATGCTTGCAATCCAACTCTCTTAATGATGGTAAAAGGTCCTAGAAAACGAGGACTCAACTTTCTACATTTACCAAACCTGATCACACCTTTCCATGGGGATACTTTAAGCATCACACGCTCCCCAACTTGAAATTCTTTTGGTCTTCTTTTCGGATCAGCATAACTCTTTTGTCTATCTTGAGCCGCTTTCATATGCTTCCGAATTTCTTTCACCTTATCAGTCGTTTGTTGTACAAGTTCCGGACCATCAAACTGTTTTTCTCCGGCTTCTAACCAACACACCGGAGTTCTACACTTCCGACCATACAAAGCTTCGAAAGGCGCTCTTCCAATACTGGAATGGTATCTATTGTTATACGCAAATTCTACTAATGGTAGATGCGTATCCCAGTTACCTCCAAAATCTAATACACACGACCTAAGCATATCTTCCAAAGTTTGAATGGTTCTTTCGCTTTGCCCGTCAGTTTGCGGATGATAAGCAGTGCTCAAATTAACCTTCGTACCCAATTCTTCTTGTAGTGATTGCCAAAACCTCGAAGTAAACCGACTATCACGATCCGATACTATAGACACCGGTATACCATGTCTTTCACTACTTCATCAATATACAGCTTCGCCAATTTTTCTATTGGTGACGCTTCTTTCATAGCCAGAAAATGAGCACTCTTACTCAAACGATCCACGATTACCCATATTGTGTTGTTACCCTTTTGCGTTCTTGGTTACTTCGTCACGAAATCCATGGTAATCTTCTCCCACTTCCATTCCGGAATTTCCAAAGACTGGAAACTTCCGTAAGGCTTTTGATGTTCAGCTTTAACTAACAAACATGTTGTACACTTTTCTACTATTCGTGTGTAACGCCCCAAATTCCGGGCTAATTTGAACCTCAAATTTCCACAAGTTATAATAATATAAACTTCAAACTTACATAAATAGCAAGTGAATTAATCATCAAGAGTACATTTACAGATACATGATTCTACAAATAACTTATTAATCTAATTATGTCACTATAATCAGATTAACTAAGTTATCTAAGCAATCCCTCAAAATCTCCTTCTGTTAATTGACTTCCTTGCTATTCCAAAACGCTCGTCCCACAACCCTTTATTTTCCCGAGCCGGTACCTGGTAAGAAAACATCATTTGAAACGATTAGGCCAACGCCTAGTGAGAACATTCGTTTCCACAATAATATTTGCAAAATCAATGTAAACAAGTTATATCAAACCTGATTACCCTTTTTCTTACCATACGTGTAACTCTATTCCGTTAACACGATTTTCATTCAATCCCATGAATATGACTGACACACCTTCCATCATCATATCATGTCTTAGAGCCACACTACGAATCTTCACTGATTCTAGATTAATACTCTTATTCCAGAAATCGCAATATACACATGCCCATTTCCATTCATATCCTATTCCAGAGCCACACTACGAATCTTTCTCAGATTCTAGATTAATGCTCCCACCTAAGAAATCGCAATATACACATGCCCATTTCTTAGGAAAGGAAGTAGAGATTACAATTACATATGTCAATCCCTCTTCTTCCTTAGAAACCGGGAATTACGTTTATTCGAGGGTTTCTCACACACATCAGAATAATGACTAAACTTCATCTATTCCACGTGTATATAACCATTAGTGCCTATGGATCCATTACACTTATTTCACACCTGCCTAGTATCAAACTAGCACAGTCTTTAAGCCTAACACACTATCATTCAACTGTAAGTATGTTCAAGCTACTAAGATTGTATTTTAATACCTACCATTCTCTTTCTAAAATCAACAGGACTTAAAATCATTCAGCTTTCCAAAGTGTCCGGACAACAGGGTTTCCGGATACCTTATACTATCCGGACAACTATACTTTCCGGATAGCTACAACTCACCGGGTAACCAAACATTCCGAATACCACTACTTTCCGGGTAATTCATATTTTCCGGATACTTATCTAATCCGGACAACACCCGGAGACTAAAATAATCCCGATACTATCCGGTAACTAAATTCCATCCGGAAACTACAATAAAATAAAACTTACCGGATACATTCGTCACACAGGTTTCTGGATACGTGGTTTTATCCGGAAACCACGGCCTGCAGCCCAATAAATCGATCCAGATTCGTTTCTGTTCTATTAAGCTCATTCTAAACCATTCCATTCAGTCCACAAACAGTTTATACAGCTATTACAAGGTCTAATTTAACATATAAACACTGATTTGTACAAACAACAAGTGAACTCACCTTATTGTTGCAAAACCTACTTCTCTGCACGATTTTGATTCCAATCTGATGTTAATGATTCAGAAAACCTAATCAACAAACAGATTCATTCACAATCTAACACCTATCAACAAATTTTATCAGAAATCATAACCAATTTCTTACCAATTTGAAGCCAAAAACTTGTTTTCTTTCTTTTCTTCCTCTTCTCTCTATTTCGTTCTCTCTGCCGACTCAAAGAACCAAATATGAGATATTTTCTCATCTCAGCTGATTTATCCATACACACATTCAATATTTACCACACACACCTCCAAGTTCTATTATTTCCAAAAGTAGCATCCTACTTTAATCTCTTGTATTTTAACCCCATTGAATTATAAAATTTCCATATAATTTCAAGGTTTAACCCAAAATACAAATAAATCCCAATTCTCATTTAAAATACTATTATTGAAAATTCAGGATGTTACAACACTCCCCAACTTGAAAATGATTTCGTCCTCGAAATCAAGATCAGGTAAACAAATGAGGATATCTAGTCTTCATATCTTCTTCTGACTCTAAAGTCACATTGGCACCTCGATGGTGTTTCCACTGTACTTTCAACATAGCTACTTCCTTGCCATTACGTAGCTTTCTAACCGATCTTTCCAAAATTGCCTCTGGTTCTTCCACACAGCGACTCTTTTCATCCACTCTTACATCAGTAAGTGGAATCACATCGTCCTCCTTGGCCAAACATTTTCGAAGGTAACAAACGTGGAAGGTATTGTGGATTCCTTCCAATTCAGGTGGAAGATCCAGCTGATAAGCTTGCAATCCGACCCTCTTAGTGATAGTGAAAGGTCCTAGAAAACGAGGACTTAACTTCCCACGTTTACCAAACCTTATCACACTTTTCCATGGGGATACCTTAAGCATCACGCGCTCCCCAACTTGGAATTCTTTTGGTCTTCTTTTCGGATCAGCATAACTCTTTTGTCTATCTTGAGCTGCTTTCATATGTTGCCGAATTTCTTTCACTTTATCAGCCGTTTGTTGTACCAGTTCCGGACCAACAAACTGTTTCTCTCCGGCTTCTAACCAACACACCGACGTTCTACATTTCCGACCATACAAAGCTTCGAAAGGTGCTCTTCCAATACTGGAATGATAATTATTGTTATATGTGAACTCTACCAAAGGTAGATGTGTATCCCAGTTACCTCCAAAATCCAAGACACATGACCGGAGCATGTCTTCCAAAGTTTGAATGGTTCTTTCGCTTTGCCCATCAGTTTCCGGATGATAAGCAGTACTCAAATTAACTTTCGTACCCAATTCCTCTTGTAGTGATTGCCAAAATCTTGAGGTAAACCGACTATCACGATCCGACACTATAGACACCGGTATACCATGTCTTGACACCACTTCATCAATATACAGCTTCGCCAATTTCTCTATTGGTGACGCTTCTTTCATAGCTAGAAAATGAGCACTCTTGGTCAATCGGTCTACTATCACCCATATAGTGTCGTTACCCTTTTGTGTCTTTGGTAACTTAGTCACAAAATCCATAGTAATCTTATCCCACTTCCACTCCGGAATCTCCAAGGATTGGAAACTTCCATAAGGCTTCTGATGTTCAGCTATCACTAAAGAACATGTTGTACACTTTTCCACTATTCGTGCCACATCTACTTTCATAGTTGGCCACCAATAGTGTAACTTCAAATCTCTATACATCTTAGTACTTCCAGGATGTATAGAATACTTAGATCTATGAGCATCTTCGAGAATCAACTCTCGATTCCCCCAATCTTTGGTACCCAAACACGGCCTTGAAACAACTTAATTCCACGGCCATCTTCAGTCAGTTGAATATGTTGTTTGTTCATCACCTCTTCTCTCAGATTTTCTTCCCGTAAGGCTTCCGCTTGTGCCTCCTTTATCTTTTCCATCAAACTTGACGTCACGTCGATTCTAGCGTTAGTCGATTTCAAACATCCACTATACTCTTTTCTGCTTAAAGCATCAGCTACGGCATTGGCTTTACCAGGATGGTAATGCAATTCACAATCGTAATCCTTAAGTAACTCTAACCAACGTCGTTGTCTCATATTTAACTATTTCTAATCAAAGACATGCTTCAAGCTCTTATGATCAGTATAAAGAGTACATTTCGTGCCATACAAATAATGCCTCCACAGTTTCAAAGCAAAAACAACCGCTGCTAATTCCAAATCATGCGTAGGGTAATTCTTCTCGTGCTCCTTAAGTTGTCTTGACGCATAAGCAATTACCTTGCCCCGTTGCATCAATACACATCCTAGACCCATCTTTGAAGCATCACTGTACACAACTAAATCTTTCGTTCCTTCTGGTAAGGCGAGAATAGGAGCTTCACATAACTTTTGACGTAAAGTTTTGAAAGCTGATTCTTGTTTCTCCGTCCAAACAAACTTCACGTTCTTCCGAGTCAAAACAGTCAAAGCAGAAGCAATCTTTGAAAATTCTTTAATAAATCTCCGGTAATAACCCGCGAGACCTAAAAAACTTCTTATTTCAGACGCACTTCTTGGTGTCTCCCAATTCGTCATAGCTTCTATCTTTGCTGGGTCTACTTTAACTCCTTCCGAAGTGATCACATGACCTAGGAATTGTACCTCCTTTAACCAGAATTCACATTTCGAGAACTTTGCGTACAATTTCTCTCTTATCAACACTTCTAAAACTTCGCGTAAATGGTGTTCGTGATCTGCTTCAGTCTTTGAATAAACAAGTATGTCATCGATGAATACAATGACAAACTTATCTAGGAATGGTCGACATACTCTGTTCATTAGATCCATGAATACGGCTGGAGCATTTGTCAAACCAAATGGCATTACAAGAAATTCGTAATGCCCATACCTTGTTCTAAAAGCTGTCTTAGGGATATCTTCATTTCTTACCCGAACCTGATGATACCCAGACCTTAAATCAATCTTAGAAAAACATCACGCACCTTGGAGTTGATCGAACAGGTCATCAATCCTTGGAAGCGGATACTTGTTCTTAATAGTCACCTTATTCAGCTCGCGATAATCAATGCACATCCTCATCGTGCCATCTTTCTTCTTAACAAACAAAACCGGAGCTCCCCAAGGCGAAGAACTCGGTCTAACGAAACCTTTATCCAACAACTCTTGAAGTTGAGTCACCATCTCTTTCATTTCGACCGGCGCTAGACGATATGGTGCTCGCGCAATAGGTGCCGATCCAGGGACAAGGTCAATACGAAATTCTACCTGCCGTTCAGCTGGTAGACCAGGAAGATCATCGGGAAATACGTCTAGAAAATCACGTACCACTTTGATATCTTCCACTCGCTTCTTTTCTGACTTTACATCTAAAACATAGGCTAGATAGGATGAACATCCTTTCATTAAACATTTACGCGCTTTTACAACAGAAATTAACGGAACTTCCCCTTTTCGCTTTTCCCCAAAAATGAGTACATCATCCCTATCAGCCATTGGAATCCGGATTAATTTCTTTGCACAAAGTATCTCTGCCTGGTTGACTGTCAGCCAGTCCATACCCACAATCACATCAAATCCCCCAATTTCCATCAACAACAAGTCGATCGGAAATTTTGTCTCTTCTATCGAAATAAAACAACTATCAAGTCTTTCACGAACCAAGACCTGAACCCCATTAGCTACCTCAACTACTAAGGCATCTTCCAAAGTAGTAACATACATAGCTAACTTGTGAAAGAACGGCTTGGACACAAATGACAAATTTGCACCACAGTCAAATAAAATGCGCGCTGGACAAGAATTAGCAAGGAATGTACCCGAAACAACGTCTTTTGATTCCTTAGCTTCGTCAGCTGTCATATGAAAGGCCCGGCCCGTTGACTTTGGAACATTTGGTTTCATACTTTGATCCCTACCCTTTTTCAACTTTGGACAATCCCGACGAAAATGACCCGGTTGTTTACATTCATAACATGTTAGTCCTTGTACGGGACAATTGCTCATAATATATCCACCTTTCCCACACTTAAAACATTCCAACGCTGTCACCCGACACGGTCCAAAGTGTTTACTCTTGCACTTTGAACACCAATTTGGTTCACGACGCGAATCATAACGAACACTTTTACCAGCTGCCTTAGGTCTCGGAGAAGACTCTGATCGGCCCTCCCATTTTCGTTTCTCCCCAACTTGGGTCTTTTCTTCTTTATCCTTGGCGTAAACTTCTTCCATCACCTTAGCTTCTTCAATAGTTTCCCTCAGTGTTGAAGCTTTAGCGTTTCTTACCCGGGACATCATGTTAGCTGGCAAACCCTTCAAGTAAGCTTTAATCTTTTCTTTTTCATTAGGAGCTACATGCCCCACCAAATTCAGCTTCTCCAAAAATGTTTCAGTATACTTTCTCACAGACATGTTACCCTTCTTGAGAGTCCGAAACTCTTCTTCGATTCTATCCATCTCTTTCTCATTACAGTACTCCTCCAAAACCTTCTTCTTGAATGACTCCCAAGTCATAGCAGTCAATACTTAAGCCGATATTGAAGCTGTCACTATGTTCCACCATGTCAGTGCATTACCTTTTAACATTTGAGATGCAAATCTAACCTTTGACTTTTCATCACATTCACAAGCTCTGAAAGCTTGTTCCATTTCCCTAATCCAGTTCATACAGGTTACTGGATTATCTGTTCCTTTAAACTATGGTGGCTTACAACTTAGGAACGTCTTGTACGAGCAAACTCTTTCCACTCTCCTTTCTGTTTCTGCTACTGGAGTATGAAGTGGATTAATTACCCCAGTATTAGTTCCTGTTCGCTGCAACTCTGAACTTCGATCGTTCAATGCTTTCATAAACATTTCGGTTTGTTGAGCCATTGCATTTGTCATCATTCTTGTCATGTTTTCCATCATTCGGGCTTCCATATTTGACCCCGGCGTTTCTTGGTCAGCTGTACTAGTACCCACTCTATGTACTTGACTTTGCACTCCTCCAAGAGAAAGAAACCCCGGTGGAGTCTCATGAATTTCGCCTAATCCAGTTTGCCTTTCTCCTGTCCCATCAATCATGGACCTATCCATCGCAGAAATAGGAGATAATGGCGGCGTATTCACCATCGTTCTGATATACACAAGAGGATAACCATAAGAAATGGTTATACACATACGAACATACGAAACATTGTAAAGCCCGTGTCCCGGTACGTTTTTCTTTTATTTATTTAATTAATTTAAAGTGTGTACCGTTAATTGATTTGGTTCGGGGTTTGTTGTCGTTAAGACCAAAAATGTTAAAATCCATGTCTTTTAGTGAAGTTAGTAAAATAGGGATAGTTTGGGGGGCTAATGTGAAAATTTGGGCAAGGTCCGGCCCATGCAAGTAAAGGCCGAACCCTTTCCCCCCCCATGACTCTCGTTTTTTTCTTCCTTGCATTCCAAGCCAGCGAGACCCAAACATAAGCAATCCCTAAACCTACTTTCTCCTTCTCGTTTTCTGGTGGTGAAGTGCGGCAGAGAGAGAGAGGCGTAGAGAGAGTGAGTTCGAGAGAGGGAGAGGCGTAGAGAGAGGGGGAGCGACGCCGGAGCTCCTGTGGCTGCCGGAATTTTGCAGTCGCCGGAAAAGAAGAGTGAGAGAGAGACCTGCAGTTCGCCGGAGTTTCGAGGGAGAGAAGGATCGCGTGTGTTTGTGTAGCGTCGTCATAAGGTAATCGTTTCGTTTCGTTTCGTTTTTTTTTCCTTTTGTTCCCGCCGCCGCCGCCGTTCGCCGCCGCTGTGGCGGTGGTGGACGGACGGCTGTGGCTGCCGCCGTGGGTGCGTGTGCTTGAGGCTGGTCGAGAGTGAGAGGGAGAATGATCGGGTTTTGTCGCGTGCTATCGTAATCAAAAAATAAAAGGAAGACCACCGCCGGCCGCCGCTGGCCGCCGCCGGTCGCCACCGGCGACCGCCACTGCCGGAGATGGCAGTGGGTGGCGCGTGGCGTGACCTGACCTCTGTTCCTATCGAACCCTTAAACCGTAACTTAATCGTTAAGCCGTGTAATTTTAACCGTCGTTTCTAAAATCTTTCTTTTATGCGTAAAATGGTCCAGCCCCTGTTTTGTGACGGTAATAACTCCTCCGTCGTAACTCCGATTGAGCCGAAACTGGCGCCCACGCTTCGAGCTCGGGGCCGAGTACGTTTTCTGTGTTTTGGCGGAGAACTGATTCGGCCTCGAGTTGGGAGAAAAAGTGGTCGCAAGTTCTGCGGTTCGTCATTTTATGTGATTTTCCTGGAATCTGCCACTGTTTTGCGTGGACCGTAACTTTTTACTCGTAACTCGTTTTGAGGTGATTTTGGTGGCCATAGTTCCCTATTCGAGTCGGGAAGGTTTTTCGTGTTTTGCCGAAAGTCTGATTTAAACCGTAGCTAGGCTGTTTTGGACCGTTTTTGCAGCTGGACCGAAACTGGCAGTTTCGGGTAACCGTTCGTATTTAATTCATAGTTAATTATAGAAAAATCGTTAGGAGGCGTGTAATATATCCTCGGAAAGGTATTTCAGGGCACTTTTCAACCGTGTAATAAATCTGAGTTTTTTCTGGAGTTTTAGTGGTCAAATCAGGTCCCGAACAGACCTGTTCGGTGTGACCGAAAGTTAGTTTTAGTGACAGTTTTGGGATGTGTCGCGTCGTGGGGTCCGGGTCTCGTATTGACGTATTTTATCGTACGTTTAGGTGCCGGAAAGTGATCGTCGTTGTGTGGAGCTACTTACTATTTTTAGCTAGGCGCGCACCCGAGGTGAGTTCTCTCACTACAATTAATTAATAGTTGTCTATTATTACTGTAGCACGTGTGTGAAAATTGTATGCGGGATTGTTGGGGGCTAGATAGTGGGACGTCTAGTTAACATTATGTGCTACATTATTCGGCGGGGCCGAGTCCCGACGGGGACGGAGGTGTTTTACGCAGTAGGCGTAAAAGGGGCGTTTACGCAGTAGGCGTAAAAAGGATGTCACACGCAGTAGGCGTAAAACGGGTGTTTCCCGCAGTAGGCGGAAACGTGCGGCGGGGGCCGTAGACCCGACATCCGCCCGGGGATTTTTTTATGTGGTGGTTATTATACTTGTTTATGATTTGTTCGTAGACTTGTATGTGGTGGTGTGATCCTTTTTGCTTTAGGGGTAATATGAGATAACCATTGTTAATTGTTGTGTTTGAATTCACTAAGCTTCGTGCTTACCCCTCCCAATTTACAGTGGCTGCAGGTACAAGTGGTACGAAGGCATGACTGGCACACACTGACGCGCAAGATGGATGAGTCGAAGGATTTGCTTATTAAACATTTTCCCGTTATTGAATAAACAATTTAATTTCCGCTGTTGACTTATGTTTTAATAACGCTCGTGATTGCAATTATTATTTTGGGTTTAATAAATGGAGACTTATTATTAAATATGCGCGTTTAAAATTTTTTAAATTTTCTTGAAATTTTGGGGCGTTACAACTTGGTATCAGAGCACAGCTTGAGTGAATCAAACGCACCTCGGTGTGTTGGGTCTCAAGTTGCGGCTGGGGAATTTTCAAATACTTTATTAAATCTTTTTAGAAATAAAAGGAAAAGTAAAAACCCGTTCGAGGAACGGTGGTCGAGGGCGCAGTGTGTACAGTCAGCCGGAGCCAAGGGAAAGGTACAATGCTTAGTGTTTTCTCATCTTATCGCTTTCTAGATCATAGGGTATGCATGCTAGATTGCCTGAGGTTGACACTATGCGATACGTTGGATTACTTGCTATTATGATTTTCTTGCTAATTATAGTAGGTTTCTAAGTAGGTGCCCTTTAAATCGTATGCGGTAAGAGGCTAATAGCCTTAGAATATTCGATATAGTTCTATTGCGCAGCTCTTGTTTGAGTCCAACCGTTCTAGGATAGAATCTAGTATTCGAATGGCTATTTGTCTTGCACTGCATATGATTGGGTATTTGCGCGGCCACTCATCATGATTAACAGGGTTTTTATAGTAGCGAGGGTAGTGGGTGGAATATAATTCCTAGGGAGCTAGGAAGGGTGAGTGCATATGCCGGTGCGGGCATATGTGTTGAGTTGCGGCGAGAACTACTTGGACCCTCGGGATGGGACACGAAACGGGTAATGATAGGTGCGGAAGGTAGTAGTAGAGCTCCTACTACCGGAAGCACAGGATCAGTGCTCGGGTCGGGAAAGTCACGAGGAATTCAAGGAGTTGAGCGTATGTGTTGATAGTGTGAGTTATTAGCTGATAATAACTCTTTGAATTTCTCCTTCTTATAGAATGGTCAACACTAGGAGACGCGGTGAGGCTGAGCCGAGGGCTGAAGCCGGGATCACTGAGGAGCGGATCCAAGAGATGATTGCAAATGAGGTTGCACGAGCTGTTGGGGATGCAATTCCCGAGATTATCACCGCGATTCAGAATCAACTGGTGACTCTAGTGGAGGAGCGGTTTGCAGCGATGCCGCCGCCTGTTGGGGGACAGCCCCGTGCCCGAGACTTCCAGTATCGGGACCTTTCTGCCTGCTCTCCACCAGAATTCAAGGGTGACTCTAACCCTATCGTTAGCATGCGCTGGATATCCGACATGGAGTGCGCTTTTCTGACAAGCGGCTGTCCGGATAACTTGAAGGTTCGATTTGCAGTGAATCTACTTCGCGAGGGAGCGAAAGACTGGTGCGCCACGGCATTGACTCTGGCCGAGCGTACCACTCTTACTTGGGACGAGTTCGTTGTTCGTTTCCGTGCTGAGTACGTGCCGCCGATAGAGATGGAAAGAATAGCGAGGGAGTTCTTGGAGCTGAACCAGACTACGGAGACCATAAAGGAGATGAACAAGAAGTTTACCGAAATGGCGCTATTCTGTCCCCAATATGCGGCCTCAGAAGAAATGAAGATGGCGAGGTACAAGGACATGCTTCGGACCGAGATCCGGGAAATTGTGAGCGCAGTGCAACATCCTTCGCTGTCGGCTATGATGGATGCAGCGCGGAGAAGAGAGTTAGAGTTGGAGACCCAAGCGAAGAAGAGGAAGGCGGCACAGGCGGTGACGCCTATCTCTGCAGTGCCAAAGAAATCGAAGTTTGTTGATTCTCGTGGGCACACGAAGAGTAGCGGTTCTAAGGCCCGGGATGCGAGTGGTAGAAGATCTGATGCATGTTACAAGTGTGGGCAGCCTGGCCATCTCAGTAGAGATTGCAGGTCGCCACTGATGTTATGTTTCGGCTGTAAACAGGCTGGCCATGTGAAGGCCAACTGCCCGAATGCTAGGGCAACTGATGGGGGTGGTGCACAGAGGGCTCCTGCGAATGCCCCGCTGCGCATCACCGACGGCCGTACGGGTCAGCCAGGGACAGAGGCAGCCCGAGGTAGAGTCCACCAGCTGAAGGTGGAAGAGGCGCAGGCGACGCCTAAGGTGGTGACAGGTATGCTTTATCACCCTCTTTCTTTTCGTCCTTCCTTTTCATGCCTTGTTCTCTTTGTTGTTGTTTATATATGTTGTTATCTGTATGTTAGGTACGTTTCTAGTTAACTCGGTGCCTGCGGTTGTAATGTTTGATAGCGGGGCTACTCATTCATTTGTGTCTCGCACTTTTAGCGAGAGTTTGGGCCGAGTGGTGGGACGGTTAGGATGTCCTATGGTAGTCGAGGTTGCCGATGATAGGACCTTGACGGTTACGGAGGTGTATCGGGGATGCACGTTGGAAATCTCGGGTGTGAGGTTTCCCATAGATTTGATTCCGATAGCTATGCGAGAGCTTTGTGTGATTGTGGGCATGGATTGGATGGACGCGTTTGATGCGGAAATTGTTTGTCGCCACAAACAAGTGCGGGTTCGAACCCCAAGCGGGGGAGAGCTGTTGATTCAGGGAGACTCGCCCAGACGGTCTACGGCAATATGTTCAGCGGCGAGGGCTCGGAGACACCTTCAGCATAGTGGTCAGGGGTATTTGGCGTATATGATAGATACGCGCCTTGATGAGACGAAGAAGACTGCCGTGGATGTGCCAGTCGTGAGGGAGTTTGCCGATGTATTTCCCGACGAGTTACCGGGGATACCTCCCGAACGACAGGTGGAATTTCGAATCGATCTGGTTCCGGGTGCTGCTCCGGTGGCCAAGGCACCCTATCGCTTGGCTCCACCGGAAATGAAGGAGCTTTATGAGCAGCTGCAGGAGCTTCTGGAGAAGGAGTTCATCAAACCGAGTTGTTCACCGTGGGGAGCTCCGATTTTGTTCGTGAAAAAGAAAGATGGATCTCAGCGGATGTGCATTGACTACCGGGAGCTGAATAAGCTTACGGTGAAGAATCGTTATCCTTTGCCAAGGATTGATGATTTGTTTGATCAGTTGCAGGGAGCCTCGTGGTTCTCTAAGATTGACTTGAGATCCGGGTACCATCAGATGCGGGTGCGTAGCGAAGATACGGAGAAGACGGCCTTCCGGACGCGGTACGGCCATTACGAGTTCGTGGTGATGCCTTTCGGGCTCACCAATGCACCCGCAGCGTTCATGGACCTCATGAACATGGTGTGTAGCCCGATGTTGGATCGTTCGGTGATCGTGTTCATCGACGACATTCTTGTATATTCCAAGACGAAGGAAGAGCACGAGGTGCATTTGCGGGAAGTGCTAGAAGTTTTGAGACGGGAGAAGCTTTATGCTAAGTTCTCCAAGTGTGAATTCTGGTTACGAGAGGTCCAATTCTTGGGACATGTCGTGAATCAGAATGGTATCATGGTCGATCCGGCCAAGATTTCGGCAGTTATGCGGTGGGAGGTGCCGAAAACTCCTACCGAGGTGCGAAGTTTTCTCGGTTTAGCAGGGTATTATCGGAGATTTATCCAAGATTTCTCCAAAATCGCCTTGCCTATGACTAAACTAACAAAGAAATCTGCAGCTTTCAGTTGGGGTGAGGAGCAACAGAAGGCTTTCGAGGAGTTACGCAGGCGGTTGTGCGAGGCTCCGGTGTTAACCTTGCCTGAGGGCATGGAAGATTTGGTGGTTTACTGTGATGCTTCGTACCAAGGGTTGGGTGCCGTGCTTATGCAACGCGGCAAGGTCATCGCTTACGCGTCGAGGCAGTTGAAGCCTCATGAGGCGAACTACCCGACTCATGATTTGGAGCTGGGAGCGGTGGTGTTTGCTTTAAAAATATGGAGACACTATCTTTATGGTGTCAAGTGCACGATCTATACCGATCACAAGAGCCTTAGATACCTGATGGACCAGCAAAATCTTAATATGCGTCAGCGGAGGTGGCTTGATGTGGTCAAGGATTACGACTGCGAGATACTTTACCACCCCGGTAAGGCGAATGTAGTCGCGGATGCACTTAGCCGACATCCGGTCGGGGGATCTTTGACGGGTTTTTGTCAGCGATTAACGGTAGTTGCACCACTCTTGGAGTCAATCGGTATCGCTCAAGAGGTGGCCGTGTTGGAGGAAAATGCTAAACGAGAGAGAGTTTTGGGAGAAATTCCGAAGTTAGTACGGGATAGTCGGGGACTGTTAACCCGTTATGGTAGAGTTTGGGTTCCATACACTGGTGGGAATCGCCAGACACTATTGGACGAGGCGCATAAGTCCAAGTTTTCGATTCATCCCGGAGCTACCAAGATGTACAGAGACCTGCGTGAAGACTATTGGTGGCCCGGCATGAAGCGGGATGTAGCCAAATGTGTGGAAGTATGTTTGACCTGTCGGAAGGTCAAAGCGGAACACCAACGACCGCATGGGAAATTGCAGCCGTTGGAGATTCCGGTGTGGAAGTGGGAGCAAATCGCGATGGATTTCATCACTAAGCTTCCCAAGACTCAGCGAGGGAATGATACTATCTGGGTGATCGTGGATCGTCTGACGAAGAGCGCTCACTTCTTGGCGATTAAAGAGAGCTTTTCGGCGGATAAGCTTGCGGAGGTTTTCATTCGAGAAATTGTAACTCGGCACGGGGTGCCAGTCTCAATTGTCTCGGATCGGGATACTCGTTTCACCTCCCGGTTTTGGGAGAAGTTTCAGAATGAGATGGGTACGCGGTTGCATTTCAGTACAGCATTTCATCCTCAAACGGACGGACAGAGTGAGCGTACTATTCAGACACTTGAGGACATGCTGCGAGCATGTGTGATTGACTTTGGTGGTAGTTGGGATCAGAATCTTCCACTAGCTGAGTTCTCCTACAATAACAGCTACCACGCTAGCATCGGTAGAGCGCCGTACGAAGTGTTGTATGGCAGGAAGTGTCGGACGCCCATTTGCTGGGGCGAGGTTGGTCACAGAGTGCTGGGGAGCACCGATATTGTGTGCTAAAGACGACGGAAATGATTCAGATGGTGCGGGATCGGTTAGTCACTGCTCAGAGCCGACAAAAGAGTTACGCCGATAAGAGACGATCGGACTTGGAATTCCAAGTCGGAGATTACGTTCTTTTGAAAGTGTCACCCTGGAAGGGGGTAATCCGTTTTCGCAAGCGGGGAAAGTTGGGTCCCCGATATATCGGACCATACAAGGTCATCGCGCGTGTGGGGAAAGTAGCTTACCGATTAGAGCTACCTGAGGAGTTGAGCCTGATCCACAACACGTTCCATGTCTCCCAGTTGCGAAAGTGTGTGTTGGATGAGTCTGCAGTAGTTCCCCTTGAGGATATTCAGATTGACGAGCGACTCAACTATGTAGAGAAGCCGGTAGCCATCGTCGAGAGGAAGACGAAGACTCTACGCAACAAAGTCATTGGATTGGTGAAGGTCCAGTGGCAGCACCGGAAAGGTTCGGAATGGACGTGGGAACCAGAAGCCGAGATGCGGGAGAATTACCCGGAGCTGTTTGCAGGCGTGGACTTCGGGGACGAAGTCTAGTCCAAGCGGGGGAGAGTTGTAAAGCCCGTGTCCCGGTACGTTTTTCTTTTATTTATTTAATTAATTTAAAGTGTGTACCGTTAATTGATTTGGTTCGGGGTTTGTTGTCGTTAAGACCAAAAATGTTAAAATCCATGTCTTTTAGTGAAGTTAGTAAAATAGGGATAGTTTGGGGGGCTAATGTGAAAATTTGGGCAAGGTCCGGCCCATGCAAGTAAAGGCCGAACCCTTTCCCCCCCCATGACTCTCGTTTTTTTCTTCCTTGCATTCCAAGCCAGCGAGACCCAAACATAAGCAATCCCTAAACCTACTTTCTCCTTCTCGTTTTCTGGTGGTGAAGTGCGGCAGAGAGAGAGAGGCGTAGAGAGAGTGAGTTCGAGAGAGGGAGAGGCGTAGAGAGAGGGGGAGCGACGCCGGAGCTCCTGTGGCTGCCGGAATTTTGCAGTCGCCGGAAAAGAAGAGTGAGAGAGAGACCTGCAGTTCGCCGGAGTTTCGAGGGAGAGAAGGATCGCGTGTGTTTGTGTAGCGTCGTCATAAGGTAATCGTTTCGTTTCGTTTCGTTTTTTTTTTCCTTTTGTTCCCGCCGCCGCCGCCGTTCGCCGCCGCTGTGGCGGTGGTGGACGGACGGCTGTGGCTGCCGCCGTGGGTGCGTGTGCTTGAGGCTGGTCGAGAGTGAGAGGGAGAATGATCGGGTTTTGTCGCGTGCTATCGTAATCAAAAAATAAAAGGAAGACCACCGCCGGCCGCCGCTGGCCGCCGCCGGCCGCCGCCGGCCGCCGCCGGCCGCCGCCGGCCGCCGCCGGCCGCCGCCGGCCGCCGCCGGCCGCCGCCGGCCGCCGCCGGTCGCCACCGGCGACCGCCACTGCCGGAGATGGCAGTGGGTGGCGCGTGGCGTGACCTGACCTCTGTTCCTATCGAACCCTTAAACCGTAACTTAATCGTTAAGCCGTGTAATTTTAACCGTCGTTTCTAAAATCTTTCTTTTATGCGTAAAATGGTCCAGCCCCTGTTTTGTGACGGTAATAACTCCTCCGTCGTAACTCCGATTGAGCCGAAACTGGCGCCCACGCTTCGAGCTCGGGACCGAGTACGTTTTCTGTGTTTTGGCGGAGAACTGATTCGGCCTCGAGTTGGGAGAAAAAGTGGTCGCAAGTTCTGCGGTTCGTCATTTTATGTGATTTTCCTGGAATCTGCCACTGTTTTGCGTGGACCGTAACTTTTTACTCGTAACTCGTTTTGAGGTGATTTTGGTGGCCATAGTTCCCTATTCGAGTCGGGAAGGTTTTTCGTGTTTTGCCGAAAGTCTGATTTAAACCGTAGCTAGGCTGTTTTGGACCGTTTTTGCAGCTGGACCGAAACTGGCAGTTTCGGGTAACCGTTCGTATTTAATTCATAGTTAATTATAGAAAAATCGTTAGGAGGCGTGTAATATATCCCCGGAAAGGTATTTCAGGGCACTTTTCAACCGTGTAATAAATCTGAGTTTTTTCTGGAGTTTTAGTGGTCAAATCAGGTCCCGAACAGACCTGTTCGGTGTGACCGAAAGTTAGTTTTAGTGACAGTTTTGGGATGTGTCGCGTCGTGGGGTCCGGGTCTCGTATTGACGTATTTTATCGTACGTTTAGGTGCCGGAAAGTGATCGTCGTTGTGTGGAGCTACTTACTATTTTTAGCTAGGCGCGCACCCGAGGTGAGTTCTCTCACTACAATTAATTAATAGTTGTCTATTATTACTGTAGCACGTGTGTGAAAATTGTATGCGGGATTGTTGGGGGCTAGATAGTGGGACGTCTAGTTAACATCATGTGCTACATTATTCGGCGGGGCCGAGTCCCGACGGGGACGGAGGTGTTTTACGCAGTAGGCGTAAAAGGGGCGTTTACGCAGTAGGCGTAAAAAGGATGTCACACGCAGTAGGCGTAAAACGGGTGTTTCCCGCAGTAGGCGGAAACGTGCGGCGGGGGCCGTAGACCCGACATCCGCCCGGGGATTTTTTTATGTGGTGGTTATTATACTTGTTTATGATTTGTTCGTAGACTTGTATGTGGTGGTGTGATCCTTTTTGCTTTAGGGGTAATATGAGATAACCATTGTTAATTGTTGTGTTTGAATTCACTAAGCTTCGTGCTTACCCCTCCCAATTTACAGTGGCTGCAGGTACAAGTGGTACGAAGGCATGACTGGCACACACTGACGCGCAAGATGGATGAGTCGAAGGATTTGCTTATTAAACATTTTCCCGTTATTGAATAAACAATTTAATTTCCGCTGTTGACTTATGTTTTAATAACGCTCGTGATTGCAATTATTATTTTGGGTTTAATAAATGGAGACTTATTATTAAATATGCGCGTTTAAAATTTTTTAAATTTTCTTGAAATTTTGGGGCGTTACAACTTACCGATCATTAGTCACTGTAACCATTTAGAAACAAGCATGCTTATGTAACAATATATTCATAAATAACAGTAGCTAATTGAAATTGTGAATATATCATACAGGAGAATCCTCGTAACCATCGTTACAGTACTAATTTCACGTATTTCCGTCAACTCTAAGACTATCCCGTCTTAGTATTTCTACCCATTCTCACGAATCATAACTTAATTCATCACAGCTTAAGTCTAAGTACCTCCTCAGCATACTTAGTTCGCTTAAACTAATGCTCTGATACCATATTGTAACGCCCTAAATTCCGAGCTAATTTGAACCTCAAATTTCCACAAGTTATAATAATATAAACTTCAAACTTACATAAATAGCAAGTGAATTAATCATCAAGAGTACATTTACAGATACAGGATTCTACAAATAACTTATTAATCTAATTATGTCACTATAATCAGATTAACTAAGTTATCTAAGCAATCCCTCAAAATCTCCTTCTGTTAATTGACTTCCTTGCTATTCCAAAACGCTCGTCCCACAACCCTTTATTTTCCCGAGCCGGTACCTGGTAAGAAAACATCATTTGAAACGATTAGGCCAACGCCTAGTGAGAACATTCGTTTCCACAATAATATTTGCAAAATCAATGTAAACAAGTTATATCAAACCTGATTACCCTTTTTCTTACCATACGTGTAACTCTATTCCGTTAACACGATTTTCATTCAATCCCATGAATATGACTGACACACCTTCCATCATCATATCATGTCTTAGAGCCACACTACGAATCTTCACTGATTCTAGATTAATACTCTTATTCCAGAAATCGCAATATACACATGCCCATTTCCATTCATATCCTATTCCAGAGCCACACTACGAATCTTTCTCAGATTCTAGATTAATGCTCCCACCTAAGAAATCGCAATATACACATGCCCATTTCTTAGGAAAGGAAGTAGAGATTACAATTACATATGTCAATCCCTCTTCTTCCTTAGAAACCGAGAATTACGTTTATTCCAGGGTTTCTCACACACATCAAAATAATGACTAAACTTCATCTATTCCACGTGTACATAACCATTAGTGCCTATGGATCCATTACACTTATTTCACACCTGCCTAGTATCAAACTGTAAGTATGTTCAAGCTACTAAGATTGTATTTTAATACCTACCATTCTCTTTCTAAAATCAACAGGACTTAAAATCATTCAGCTTTCCAAAGTGTCCGAACAACAGGGTTTCCGGATACCTTATACTATCCGGACAACTATACTTTCCGGATAGCTACAACTCACCGGGTAACCAAACATTCTGAATACCACTACTTTCCGGGTAATTCATATTTTCCGGATACTTATCTAATCCGGACAACACCCGGAGACTAAAATAATCCCGATACTATCCGGTAACTAAATTCCATCCGGAAACTACAATAAAATAAAACTTACCGGATACTTCGATCCGTCCGGATACATTCGTCACACAGGTTTCCGGATACGTGGTTTTATCCTGAAACCACGGCCTACAACCAAATAAATCGATCCAGATTCGTTTCTGTTCTATTAAGCTCATTCTAAACCATTCCATTCAGTCCACAAACAGTTTATACAGCTATTACAAGGTCTAATTTAACATATAAACACTGATTTGTACAAACAACAAATGAACTCACCTTATTGTTGCAAAACCTACTTCTCTGCACGATTTTGATTCCAATATGATGTTAATGATTCAGAAAACCTAATCAACAAACAGATCCGTTCATAATCTAACACCTACCAACAAATTTTATCAGAAATCATAACCAATTTCTTACCAATTTGAAGCCAAAAACTTGTTTTCTTTCTTTTCTTCCTCTTCTCTCTATTTCTTTCTCTCTGCCGACTCAAAGAACCAAAGATGAGATATTTTCTCATCTCAGCTGATTTATCCATACACACATTCAATATTTACCACACACACCTCCAAGTTCTATTATTTCCAAAAGTAGCATCCTACTTTAATCTCTTGTATTTTAACCCCATTGAATTATAAAATTTCCATATAATTTCAAGATTTAACCCAAAATACAAATAAATCCCAATTCTCATTTAAAATACTATTATTGAAAATTCAGGATGTTACAACGTGCCACATCTACTTTCATAGCTGGCCACCAATAATGCAATTTCAGATCCCGATACATCTTAGTACTCCCAGGATGTATGGAATACTTAGATTTATGGGCGTCTTCGAGAATTAACTCTCGATTTCTGTAACACCCGGAAAATCCTTGTAAGTAAAAATAGTCCTAATATTCCTTTATATTTTGACTTCTTAGATTATAATTGAATTCCTAAGTAATTTCCGTGATTGTTACTTGTTATTTGAGAACTTCCGATAGAAATCCGTAAGTTTATTCCTTAAGGAAATTAATGAAAAATAGCTAATAAAGTTAAATATTAGATTTTATGGATTAGTTGGATGGGTAATTTGAATACGAGTCCAACGGTACTTTTCGGGGTAAAAACGGAGTGTTAACGAAGGAGTTACGGCTAATTTAGTGGAAATTAAGAAGGCTAGCAAACAGAAGCTGGCGCCGATGGTTTGGCGCCGATGCATCGGCGCGGGTGATCGGCGCCGAGCACCTGACGTGCTAAAAGGGGATTAAACCCACCTCTTTATCCTTAGTCATTCACTCTTTTCACTTAAGAACTCTCAAATCCGATTTTTGTTCTGCTATCTTCTTCTCAAGCGATTCTTCATCTAAATCTAAGGTAAATTCATATTTCTTAATCCTAATTCAATTCAAACAACTATTAGATGAATCTTATCAATTAAACTTGATTTAGGGCATTACATCTTCATCCTTCTTGTTGGAGTGATTAAGCTCAAGTATTCAAGTTAGGGTTATACCAATTGAAGATTTAAGGTGAGTAACTTGTATCTAATTGGTTGTATTTTACTTTGTGAATATATCGAATTGTTATTCCTACATGCTATGATTATGCTCTATGTGCTATGTGTAAACCTCACTTAGGCTTTAGAAGCCTAACACTTGTTATGTGTTTTATGTGTTACAGATATTAGTGGTTCCGGACACAAGAAGGTTTAGACTGGGATTGTGAGCATGGGATCATTGTTGGAGAGTTAAAGATTTGAAGATTATGATAGAACTTTCCGACACCTTTTGTTATCTGATTTCTATAATAGAGATCTGATAAGCTAGTGGTCCATTATTAGTTATAAGTAACTAAATCTTCGTATTAATGGTTATGTAATGATTTATGAATACTTTTACTTTAGAAATGAGTACCACTCTTCCGTTTTATGGAAGTTTTTGTTGACCCACGATTTTGGGGTGTTACAATTTCCTCCAATCTTAGGCACCCAAACACGACCTTGGAATAATTTAATTCCACGGCTATATGCAGTCAGTTGAAGATGTTGCTTGATCATAACTTCATCTTTCAAATTCTTTTCCAGTAAGGCCTCTGCTTGTGCCTCTTTTATCCTTTCAATTAAACTTGAAGTTACATCAATTCTGGCGTTGGTCGCTTTCAAACACCCACTGTATTTTTTTCTACTTAAAGCATCAGCTACGACATTTGCTTTACCGGGGTGGTAATGCAATTCACAATCATAGTCTTTAAGTAACTCTAACCATCGCCGTTGTCTCATGTTCAACTCTTTTTTATCAAAGACATGTTGCAAGCTTTTATGATAAGTATAAAGAGTACACTTCGTGCCATACAAATAATGCCGCCACAGCTTCAATGCAAAAACAACCGCGGCTAATTCCAAATCATGAGTAGGATAATTCTTCTCGTGCTCTTTCAGTTGTCTTGATGCGTAAGCAATCACTTTGCCTCGTTGCATCAACACACATCCCAAACCCATCTTTGATGCGTCACTATACACAACCAAATCTTCTGTTCCTTCTGGTAAGGCAAGAATAGGAGCTTCACACAACTTTTGACGTAAAGTTTTGAAATCCGATTCTTGTTTTTCAGTCCAAAAAAACTTCACATTCTTTCGAGTTAATATTGTCAAAGCAGAAGCAATCTTTGAGAAGTCTTTAATAAACCTTCGGTAGTAACCGGCTAAGCCTAAGAAACTTCTTATTTTCGATGCGCTCTTCGGTGTCTCCCAGTTTGTCATTGCTTCGATCTTTGCTGGGTCTACTTTGACTCCTTCCGAAGTAATTACATGCCCTAGAAATTGTATCTCTTTTAACCAGAATTCACATTTCGAAAACTTAGCATACAATTTCTCTTTTCTCAACACTTCTAAGACTTCACGAAGATGGCGTTCATGGTCGTCTTCATTCTTTGAATAAATAAGTATGTCATCTATAAATACAATGACAGACTTATCTAAGAATGGTCGACATACTCTGTTCATCAGATCCATGAACACGACTGGAGCATTAGTCAACCCAAATGGCATTACAAGGAATTCATAATGCCCGTACCTTGTTCTAAACGCTGTCTTCGGAATATCTTCATCTCTTACTCGAACTTGATGGTACCATGACCTTAAATCAATCTTGGAAAAACATCCCGCACCTTGGAGTTGATCGAACAGGTGATCAATCCTAGGAAGTGGATACTTGTTCTTAATTGTCACCTTATTCAGCTCGCGGTAATCGATGCACATTCTCATGGTGCCATCCTTTTTCTTAACAAACAAGACCGGAGCTCCCCAAGGCGAAGAACTCGGTCTAACAAAACCCTTGTCTAACAGCTCTTGCAGTTGAGACATCATCTCTTTCATTTCGGCCGGCACTAGGCAATACGGTCCACGCGCGATAGGTGCCGCTCCAGGAATAAGATCAATACGAAATTCCACTTGTCGTTCAGCCGATAGACCTGGTAGATCATCGGGGAATACATCCGGGAATTCTCGTACCACCTTAATATCTTCCACTTGTTTCTTTTCTAACTTCATATCTAGAACATACGCTAGATATGACAAACATCCTTTACTCAGACACTTACGAGCTTTAGCAACAGAAATTAACGAAACTTCCCCTTTTCGCTTTTCTCCAAAGATGAATACATCATCCTTATCAGCCATCGAAATCCGGACTAATTTCTTTGCACAAAGTATTTCTGCCTGATTGACTGTCAGCCAGTCCATACCCACAATCACATCGAATCCCCCAATTTCCATCAACAACAAGTCGATCGGAAATTGCGTTTCACTTACCGAAATTAAACAACCCTCAAGTCTTTCGCGAACCAATACCTGACCCCCATTGGCTACCTCAACTACTAATGCATCTTCCAAAGTAATTACAGGCATAGCTAACTTGTGAAAGAACGACTTGGACATAAACGACAAATTTGCACCACAATAAAATAAAATACACGCAGGAAGAGAATTAATGAGGAATGTACCCGAAACAACGTCTTTCGATTCTTTGGCCTCGTCAGTTGTCATATAGAATGCACGACCGGTTGGCTTTGGAACCTCTGGTTTCTTGCTTTGGTCTCCACTCTTTTTCAGCTTTGGGCAATCCCGACGGAAGTGACCTGGTTGTTTACACTCGTGACATGTAAATCATTGTACATGACAATTGCTCATAAAATGCCCACTTTTACCACACTTGAAACATTCTATCGCGGTCACCCGACACGGCCCATAATGTTTACTCTTACACTTCGGACACCAATTCGGTTCACGTCGCGATTTATAACGAACACTTTTACCAGACGCTTGTGACTTCTGAGAAGACTCTGACCGGCCTTCCCATTTTCTTTTCTCTCCCACTTGCATCTTTTCTTCTTTATCTTTCGCAAAAACTTGCTCCATAACCTTAGCTTCTTCGATTGTTTCCCTCAGCGTTGAAGCCTTTGCATTTCGTACACGGGACATCATGTCTGCTGGCAAACCTTTCAAATAAGCCTTAATCTTTTCTTTCTCATTCGGAGCCACATGCCCTACCAAGTTCAACTTCTCCATAAATAGTTCAGTATACTTTCTAACAGAAGAAGTACCTTTCTTCAGATTCCGAAATTCTTCCTCAATCCGATCCATTTCATTTTCATTGCAGTATTCTTCTAGAATCTTTTTTCTTGAATGACTCCCAAGTCATGGCAGTCAAGACTGGAGTCGAAATTGTAGCCGTCACAACATTCCACCACGTTAGCGCATTGCCTCTTAGCATTTGAGATGCAAATCTAACCTTTGACTTCTCATCGCATTCACAAGCTCGGAAAACTTGTTCCATTTCCCTGATCCAGTTCATGCAGGCTACTGGATTATCTTCTCCTTTAAACTCTGGCGGTTTACAGCTTAGGAATGTTTTGTATGAACATATTCTTTCAACTCTCCTTTCCGCCCCTAACCCAGGGTTACCAACTGGATTTATTACCCCAATATCAGTTCCCGTTCGACATAGCTCCGTACTTCGATCGTTCAGTGCTTTCATAAACATTTATGTTTATTACCAAAAGGGTGTTAGCTCAGTGGCAAGGGCTCTGGCTTAGTGCTTGATAGCCTAGGTCCAGAGTTCGAACCCTGAGGGTGTCGCATCCTGGAGGTACGGGGGTTTCGACCCCGGGCTGCATGCTTTAGCAGCTGGGCTACGACCCAAATTGCCAAGGGATTAGTCTGGGCCTAATGTGGTCTGGGATACCCTTCCAAAAAAAAACATTTATGTTTGTTGAGCCATAGCCGCATTCATCATTCGAGTCATATTCTCCATCATACGCGACTCCACTGTCGATTCCGGTGTTTCCTGGGTGGCAGTACTGGTACCCGTTCTATGTACCTGACTATCAGCTCCTCCCGGAAACTGTAATCGCGGCGGACTTTCGTGAGTTTCACCTGTTCCAGGTTGCTTTTCTCTGGACCAATCCATTCCAGACCTATCCATCGAAGAAATAAAGGTCAATGGCGGCGTATTCACCATCGTTCTGGTATAACACAAAAGAATAACCATAAGAAATGGTTACACGAATATAGACGTACGAAATGTACTTTACCGATCATTAGTCACTGTAACAATTTAGAAACAAGTATGCTTATGTAACAATATATCCATAATGACAGTAGCTAATTGAAATTGCGAACATACTATACATGAGAATCCTCGTTACCATCGTTACAGTACTAATTTCACGTATTTCCGTCGACTCTAAGACTATCACGTCTTAGTACTTCTACCCATTTCTCACATATCATAACTTAATTCATCACAACTTAAGTCTAAGTATCTCATCAGCATACTTAGTTCACTTAAATTAATGCTCTGATACCATATTGTAACACCCTAAAATTCAGGGCTAATTAAACCTTAATTTATAACAAGATTTAAACATAAAACTTCCAAACTTTATATCTTAGCAGAGAAATATCTATGAGGTCATATTTACAAACATAGAATTCTTCAAATAACCAATTAATCTAATTATGTCACTATAATCAGATTAACTAGATTATCTAAGCAATCTATTCAAAAACCTCAGTATTCACTATCTTCTCCGCTAATCCAAAAGCTCTCGTCCCACATCCCTTCATTTTCCCAAGCTAGTACTTGGTAAGAAAACATTATTTGAAACGATTAGGCTAACGCCTAGTGAGAACATTCAGTTTCAAAATAACATTTATACAAAACAATGTAAACAAGGCATAACAAACCTGGTTTACCCTTTTTCTTACCACATGCATAACCATCCTTTGATAACGGGTTAAACCCGATTCCATGACTACGACCTGACACTAAGTCAGTCATTTCTCATGTTCTAGAGCCCACACTACGAACCTTCACTGATTCTAGTTTTATGCTCTTATCCAATAAATCGCAATATACACATGCCCATTTGTTGGAAAGGAAATAGAGATTACAATATACACATGCCAATCCCTTCTTTTCTTTAGAAATCGGAAATTACGTTTATTCCACGATTTCTCACATACATCAGAATAATGAATAATCCTCATCTATTCTACGTATTCATAACCACTAGTGCCTATGGATCCATATCACCTATTTGTACTCATACAGGTTATTGCTATAAATCAAATTCCAATTTATGCAAAACCATCAATTTAAGAACACAGATTTTACTTTATAAAATCATTCTTCCAAAACAGTTCATTTATAAAATACACCTTACCATACTTAAAACATTATAAAAAGATAAGGTAAGAATGAACTCACCTAGTAGTAGTCGCGCTACTCTTACTTTCTCAAAGTTGAAAGGAACTTCCGTCACCAACTTCACAGAGATCTGAAATACCCAAATACATATTGTACTGGTATTAATCTACTGTTTAGGATCCTTAAATACTGAAAATCCTAAATATCCAAAATTCTCGTCTCTTATCGCAACCAACTAGCTGTGATAACCTCTTGTCGCAATACACAGCACTTGTCGCAACCCACTGTTGCGACATAGTATCTCATCGCAATCCACTGTTGCGATATCTAGCCTTATCGCAACCAACTATTGCGATACACTCCATGCCGTAACTCATTGTTGTGATACTATAGCGCTTGTCGCAACCTATGGTTGCGACAATCATAATTGTCGCAAAACTCATAAGTATCGCAACTAACTATTGGCGACACTCATAACCGTCTCAACCCACTGTGTTCATACTTAACCCATAAATTCATACTTTTAAGCTATGCATGTTTCTACAATTTTGCAGATATGCTAAAGACTATTAACATAACAATAATATCAGCTCAGATTATCATATTCTTCAAAAATAACTAAAACCCATTTCTAAACTCATAGAAATTTCTATAAACATATCATGAAGAATTAAAATAAAAGAAATACATTTGTTTCCAAAGATTTGTATACTTATTTTCTTGCTAAAATTCCAGCTCTTCTTCTTCTTCTTCTTTCTTGGTCTCTCTTTCGATTCACTCTCTCTCTCTTTCTCTCTTCTCTTTGTCGTAAACAACACGACACACACACACATAAACTTCAATTGCACAAAAGTGAGACACCTCACCCTCTTGAAATGAAATGAGGCGGTGGATGTGATTTGTTTAATCACATTCACCAAACAAACCTCAAACTTCTATTAGCTGTCAAGTTTAACCCCTCCACTTATAAATTAAAATTAAAGTTTACCCCATAACTTATAACACCACAAAACAACTAACGTAACTTACTCGGGGTTAAACTCTAAAATTAATCTATCACATCATAACTCATAACTTATCAATTAGTTATACTCAATTAATTAATAAACCCAAACATCATCATTTATAAAAATCGAGATGTTACAATGGACTAAAGACCTAGTTTGGTTGATGTCTTAATGGGCTAAAGACCTAGTTTGGGTTGATGCCTACTTTGCAATGATGTAACGTGCGGTTAACCGGTAACGGATGACATAACACCTTATGTATTGTACAAATGAACTTTATTATGAAATTGCTATTTGGCTAGGCTTTTGGCTAACACTTCTTTTGTATATTGTGTTTAAGCAGGCCTTCCTAGCGGTGGTACTTCCCGGGGGTGAGGGAAGAGTGTTGAAGAGAGATAGCATTTTTGGGATGGACATAGAGGCGAACTTTTGGTGTATAGATTAATATACTTTTGAGAGCGAGATAGCAACACCCGTATATAATCTGAACTTTGATAAGTCTAGATTAGTAGGTTGTTGAACTTATTCCGTTCGATTATTTGTATTGTAAACGCCACAATATTACTTCCCCTTTTTAGGTGATTCGTCTATGTCATTTAGTTCATTGCCGCAATAATTCATGTTTAAATTTACCCCGAATTTTAGGGTGTTACAATATATATTTGATTCTATAAAAATGTTATCAATTTTCACATAATTCTATATTTTTATAGCATAGATGTACAAAGAAAATTAGCCCAATAATTAAAAGTTTATAGTTTCAAATCGCCCATTAACCCTTTATTTTTTATTTAGTGTTAGATGTTAATGATTAATTGTTAGGGATATGTTTTACCTTTATGCGAATAATGGAACTTGAAATGGTTGTGGCATGTCAAGTGTGAGTGATATGTGAGTGAGGTGATAAGTGTAAAACTTACCATAAGCGAGGTTAGGGGTGTCGGGAAAAACTGAAATGAACTATCTGAAACGAATGAAGTTTGGGTTAAACGGTTTTGGTTATTCGGGTTGCCATGTATTTGGTTCAATTGTATTCCCTTATTTGGTTTCTTGATTCGGTTATTTTTTTCGGTTCGAAGTATTACTTCTAAATTTAAAACTATTTAAATTAAAAAAAATATAGTCAAGTCTAGGTTCAACGGTTTACGTTGTTTGTTTGTAGTTTTTTCCATTTGATTTATGTTCTTATTCCGTTCAGTTTTTGGTTGCTGAGTAATTTGAAAAATGTCGAAAAACCAAGCAACCCGGTTGAATAACAACCTAAAGTGAGGTAAACATGCAAAAAGTAAAAAAGGAGTTACTCAAAAGGTGTATTGTGGATGTCCCTGCAGGAAAGGCTATGCTAGGACGTGTGGTCGACGCCTTGGGAGTACCTATTGAATATATAGTTTTTTAATGAAAACGGTGATATGACTTATAAAAAAATGCATGTCATGACACGCATTTAGTTGTCATGGCATGACCTATGCCTTACACGTACGTTATGGGCCTTAACGTGACATCGTAGACGCGTCTTGCGTCATAATGCATAAATTGCCTTTTAGAACCCTGATTATGTTAATTAAATTTCGACCCCATCACCAAAATTCCTGTATCCGCCACTGAGTACATGTTTGGATTACCATAAGCTAGCTTTTTGAAACGCTACTTGAAGTAGTTTTTCAATAGATTTTTGTGAATATTCCAATATTGCTCTTATTAATATTAATTATTATTTATTAGCTATTATTATAAATAAATATTAACTTTTTAAATTTAATTATTATTATTAATTAATTAATATTAACTGAAAATTATTAATTTAAAATTTAATTATACATTGATATTAATTTTTTAATTATTTAGAGTTATTGTTAATCATATAAATTATTTTTATTTATTTTTTAATATTAATCAATATATTTTAATTATCAACTACCATTTATCTTTTCAATTATTATTTGAATATTTTTTTCATATTGTATGTAACAGTTATTTAAAATCATAAATTAATATATATATATATATATATATATATATATATATATATTTCTAAAACTTGTTTTAACAAATTTATATTTATAGTATATATGTAATAATAAGTTTTAAATTCTTTTAATTAACATGTTATATTATTTAATTTTTTTACATATTCGTCGTATTAATTAACATATTATATTGCTATAAATTTGTTTTAATTATATAATTAAATATTGTAACTGATAATCTTTTGAAGATGTCTTTTTTGGTCATTTACATGTTCATAAGCTAGTTTTTGTCAAACGTGACTTCTTCACCAGCTAGCTTATCAGCTAGTTTGTCAAACATAGCCTTAGCTTGATCCATTGAACCTGTGTAACAACCCGGTTTTCAAATAGATAACAAATAACATACATTGTCTAACATCGTTACATAACAAAGATACATCATATATCAAATAAGGTCCTTTAGTCTTTACAACCAAAATATGGTATTTCGTTACAAACTTTTCGCTAATTACATACACGATATTTAGTAATGAAACTATAACTACAAAACACATCTTAGTCTTCAAATCATAAGTCTTCACAAAAGCTATCCACTGCTTATTTCTCTTACTTGCTCTTATCCGATCCACGCCCTGGAATACATATTTAAAACAAAAAGAGGGTTAGACCTAATGGTCTAAGTGAGAAAATCCCTGTTTCTTTGAAAACCCTTTTGCACACCATCATTCACATAATACAAACACAATTACCAGTTATGACTCAATCATCATGTATTTTCCCATCTCATTCTCTTGGCCATATTAGTTGGTTGCAAGCCAACTAATAAATTAACTTCGCTGTACGACAATTACAGCCAACAACGCTGTACGAATATTACAGCCAACACACCGGTCCTAAGCCCGGCCAACGTATTCTCGTATAGTAGAATACTCATGTAAATACAATATCTCAATATATTATATTACATACATAAACACATAAGCATACCATCTATCACATTCCCAATCCACGCATATATGTATTCCAGTTTCAAAACGTTTTAAAGTAAAACTCACCTGTTAGACTTATCAAAACGTTCTCCAAGCTTTTTCTCAAAACGACTCTGCTTTCACTTCAAGTTCACAGAATCTGTAACAAATCAAATACATAGTTCTCTTTACCACATAGAACACATAAGACTCTCTAGCAGACTGAGAATCCTAAATAACCTATCAAACTCTTATCCTCAATTGTTCCCCTACGGTGACTTAACATGGGGGTTCCGCTGCCCGGTTAGCGGATGGGGTCAAGGGGCAGCGCCCCTAGAATTTTTTTAGAAAACCTTATTCAGTCCTCATTCAAAAACCATAGCTAAAAGTATCCGAAATCTCAAAAATGACCAAACAGCTCAAAGTTTCCGGACAACCCAAACTATCCGGACAACACAGATAATCCGGACAGCATGACTTTCCGGACAACCTCAATAATCCGGACAACCCAACTACCCGGGCATCATATCAATCCGAATACTATCCGGTAACTCATTTCATCCGGAAAACTATAGAATTTAGAACTTACCCGGATAAAGAACCCGTCCGGACACCTTAAGAACATTATCCGGACACCACCAACAAAACTACCCGGACACATTCATCTTGTCCGGGAACCTCTGACTGTTTACCCAAATTTAACCCTGAAACCGACTAATTCATTACCAAACATGAATTTGACTATTCTACTCCGATAGAAACTACCTAATAGCAATTACACACATAAATTGTAAAGGAAACATACCTGAAATCACTTCCAAGTGTACCAATTTGGATCCCTAGCCACAAAATTTTCTTTCTTCTTCTTTTCTTCTCCAAACACACACACACCCAACACTAATCTGGATATTTTGCTGAATGAAATATCTGAATTCTCAAAGGGGTAATATCAACCTAATTTACCCATTTAGCCCTTGAACTTCTCACCAAAGACCAAAACACCCTTAAACTTATAATTTACTCTAAGTTTACTCTAAACTTCTATTAAAGAGTTAAATAAATTTAACGGAACTAACATTTAACTAACGAACTTACCCGGGGTATTACATTTGTCTCTATGATGACTTCGCCTTATAAATTTTAAAAGTTATGATGATTTATTTTGCACTCTACTGCTTCTAAAATGGGTTTTGGGTCTCCATCTGTACCCCATGTTTTTGGGAAATTCAATTTATCAAGGTTTAATGTGTATTTGATAAACTATTGGATGTGTTATCAAGTTTATGTGCATTCAGGGTCGTGCCAGGGGGAGGGGCCGGGAGCATGCCCAGGCCCAATAAAAAGTAGGGCCAAATATTTTTAGTATATAGTAGCAGTTAAAGAAAATTAGTCAATAAAAAACATAATTTTTTTTAGTATCTAATAGCACCCAATAATAATTTAACATTATATTAACGACCCAAAAAAGTAGGGGCCCAATTTTTTTAGTATATACTATATAGTTATATAATACTAGTTACAAAAATAGTCAAAAAAGTGACACAACGTTTTAGTATCAAATAGGACCCCAAAAAAATTTAACAACCCACAAAAAGTTGGGGCCCAAATTTTTTTAGTATATAGTAGTAGTTTACAGAAACTAGTCAATAAAGAAGACACAATTTTTTTAGTGTCTAATAAGATCCAAAAAGAATTGAACATTATATTAATGGCTCAAACATTTATATTAGAATACAGTAGATTTATTGTTATTTACTTAGAAAGCTCATTCCTTTTGAAAAAATTACCAACCATATGGGACTATCTACCATATATCTATATTTAGGATTTCAAAACTAACCTTGTTTTTCCATACATTATGGACTCACTGATTACCTAATATTGAATGCATAATTTAAGTATTCTCCTATATGTACAACAAGAATAAAATCTCAAGTTATAACCAACATGTACTTTTGATTCTAAGATTGATGGTTAGTAAAAGTATGTATTAACCCTAAAAGTTTAAAATGGTGAAAACATTAGTATGAGATGATATGGAAACCCAACCGATTTATATTAATTTGTATATAGTGTTACTCTGAATAGTCAATATTGTGATATAAAATGATGTCGATCTATATATTAAAGGTATATCATATGCTGTATTTGACGGTGGAACGAATTTATGATGCTAGGTAAAAATGATATGATAGATAATATTAATTTAAAATAATTATTGATTCATTTTGCGTCTAGGAATTCTCGAAAAAACAGTTTGATATGAATTATTAATATTTCTTGAACTCAATGTTATTTCTGATGATAAAAGACAACATATTGAAAAAAAATGTACTTATCGAGGGCCCATTTTTACATCTCGTCCAGGGCCTACAATATGTCAGGAACGACCCTGGGTGCATTTTCTTTAAAAAAAGTTCAACATCTATACATTAACATTAAGGGTTGGGTTTCAGTAAGAAGAAAAGTTATGGTGAAAAACATAAGAAGAGAATTGCACCATTGGATCAATCCTAATTAAAAATCAACACTAATAAGATGTATTGGAACAATTCCTGTGAGAAGCGCAATTCTGAGTAAGATTAAAAATGCTCAATGATCCAAATCTCTTATTACGCTTCTCACATTAATTTTTTTTCTCACACAAGATCGTACTCTTAGTTTGTTTATTAAAATAATCTCATGTGACTTGCACATGGTTCATTTAACGGGCACAACTTATCAGCCAAACGACCACGTACCATTTTCACAACAGAATCAAAACCTTGATGACATTAATTATAATTTCAAAAACTTAGAGACTTAAAACAGAGTTCTTACAAACCTTTAGGGACGACTTTTGTAATTTATTCTCTTCTAAAACCTCTTCCAAACCCTCCGGCGAGTTCGTACATTTTTCAGTCCATTTTCCGGTAAGCTAACTCTACAGATGTCGGCATTCGGAAGTGTCGTTAGACTCTCTTGCTTCCATGCCTCTTTCTATGGGTTCACCTATTCATCACCGCCCTTTCTCCGGCGAGAAATTCTTCGACGCCGTGATCGGAAAATCTCCTTTTATCGCCTACAATGATTTTAAACTCATAATCGAACTCTTAGAAACCTCCGATTGGTTTCTGATCAAACCTCCGAACGTGAAGTGGAGCGCTTACAATCGATATACACGGATGTGGATGGTAATATCAAGTGCTATGTTTTCTCATTTTTCTCTTTTAATTCAGTAAAATTCTTACTGTTTCCTGCTTGGATGCGAACTAGGAAGAGAATCATTGTGCTGTTGATTTGATTCACATAGCTTTTTAATCAATTTTGTACTTTTTTTAGTGTTCTATTCTGGTTATTTCTCTCTCCGATCAAATTGGGAGTTCAGAGTTCTGACATTTGTGAAGTTGTTGGATTATTTGTGATTTAAATTTCCTGACAAAACTGAGTAATATTTTGTACAAATTTTAATAGTTGTGTTTATTTGCAAGATGATAATGTGCATAAAAAGGTTCATCATAACATTGAATACCTACCACTTGAATAGTGATTCTTAGGGGCTGTTTGTGGAATTCAAAGGAATTTGATGGAATTGGAATGACAAATTCTTTAGTGATGTTTGGTTCACGGAATGAATTGATTGAATTCCATCGAATTCCACGGAATTCCACGCTTGAGGGATTTGTTCATTCCTTAGCCTATGTGAAAGATTTGAATTCCATTTCGTGGTAAATGTAACATAATTTATAATTTTGTTTTAGAAAGATAAAAATAACCTTTGCATCCAATTTAACTACTACCCCTCCCCGCCCTGCCCCGCCCTCACCACTTTCGCCGGCAACATATCCGCCACCACCACCTACCATCCCCACCCGTATCATCACCACCATGCCACTACTTTTTGCAGTCATAGTCACCACCCACCCCACCCCACCTACCCACCCCAACAACACCACACTACTATTGTCATCATCACAACTGTCAACCCCCCAACCCCGACAATGCATATTTCTATTTTTTTTGCGAGATTCTATTCCAATTCCAGCCAACCAAACGCATGGTCAAATTCCATTCTAATCCCTTCAAAGTCAAATTCCTTTGATGGATTTCAATTCCACCAAACTCCATTCTGTGAACCAAACTCCCCCTTAGTTTACCACATATATTGCCATGAGTTGTGCGATTGTGCCCATGTATGCTTGCAGTGCTATACCAGGTGGGAGATTCTCATTGGGTTTGGTCAAAAGAATTTTGTTCATGTTGTCAAAATTTTGGTCAATTTTTCACAGTAGAGTTGTCATGGTTATGTGATTTCAGCAGCAAGTTAATTAGCTCATTCCTTCTCCAGATGATGAAATGGCGGTATTTTGCAAACTATGGCTGTGGCATCCTGGGAAGATGGGAAAACAAGTACATGTGAGTTACATATATGTGTCTTTATTCTTTAACTTATGCTTTTTGTTTATTTTTTCCTTTCCATTGTTACTTTTGTGTTCTTTGATTGTTTCTAGTGTATAACAAACTGCTATACATTCTTGACTATGGCATTGTTTGGCAAAAAAAAAAAGCTAACTTATAAGCTAGCTTATTTTTGGGGTACATGTTTGGATGACCATAAGCTAGCTTTTTGAAAAGCTACTTGGAGTAGCTTATGAGTAGCTTTTTGTAAATATTCCAATTATGCCCTCATTAATATTAATTATTATTTATTAACTGTTTTTTTAATATGTCCCTTTTGGTCATTTAAATGCTTATAAGCTACTTTTTGCCAAACGTGATTTTTTCATCAGCTAGAAGCTAGCAGCTAGCTTATAAGTCATAAGCTAGCTTATCAGCTAGTTTGCCAAACATAGCCTATATGTTGGAAATTGGTCGTATATACATGTAAGCTGAAGCTAAATACAGGTGTGGGAATATGTATTCACTATAGATGATTCTGATTCACAAAGATGGGGATACAGGTATGGCAGGGATATAGCATACACACTTTCTGGGAATAGGTAGGTGTCATGCATTCTGTAGGAGTGGTCTAACCATCATTGTGTAAAAAATAAATTAAAAGCTAATGTATTGATTAGAACTTGCAGCAGATGCATAAATTTATATGTTTACCATCCAATCTTAAATTTGATACTATCATAAGGGAATTAAATCTACTACTTCGGAAGAAAATTGAACTCAATATCTTCATGGAAACAACATCTCAATCATGGTGGTTGAGGTAAGGTTTGTTTACATGCTACCCCTCCCAGATCCTACTTTCGAGTGGGATATATTGGGTTTGTTTGACTTGATTTGGTTTATAATGTGTAAAATCACAAGCTATGTGAAACCACTCGGCTACACAATTTTTTTTCAAGCTTTAATTAAAATTTAGTAGATATATAAGTTAAGAACAAAAACAATTTCACAAAATATAGACCGTGGACATTTCATCTCCAAGTTCTTCTAAAAACAAATATTCTGTTGTTTGACAAATATTAAGATAATAAAATTAGTCTTTATAGTAAAGGAATATGTATATAAAAACTTGATAAAATGTGTAGAACACTTGGTATTTTTTTTTTATCCAAATAGTGTAATCAACTTCATTTTTATCGTCAATATTTGTGGGGAGCCTAGCCTATATAATCAAAGCAAGGTTCAAAATGGCGTAAGGCGTGGCGTGATGATGGAAATCCTAATATTATAGCCCAACCCAAATCAAGCCCAAAAGTGTTGCAAGTATATTCTAGAAGGGGCAGAAGGGCAAATGAGGAAAGTGGCTGAGAATTCTGTTGGAGGTGAGAGAATGGAAATAAAAGGAGGGGAATAGGTGCATGGGAGGGCATGGAGAGAAATAACCAATTTTCTGTTTGGCTCTTAGCTTGTTAGCTCTGAGAGAGGGAGAGTTCCCTGGATAGTTACGATTGTTTTCTTCCCAAGTTATTTTGCAATTCAATCAAGTCTCCCTTCATTCCTTTCACTGTTAGAATTATCATAATCTGCCATTATTTTCTGTTCTGCATCATTGGTCCGACCTACCTTGACCTGCCGCTTTCTTCTTTCTTCTTCATCCATGGAAACCCGTTCTCAACAAAACCGGCTGGATCAACATGAGGAGCAACTTCAGAGGCTTCAAACCGATGTTCTGGAGATCAAATCTGCAATTCAAAACTGGGAATCAGATCGTGCGGAGGAGGAGGAATTTCGCAAAATCGTGATGTCCTGGGTCAAGCAACAAGGTAAACAGACTAACTCTGATAACGGGGGACCGTCGGGAGTTTCTGGTGGGTCGCACAGTCCCTTGACACCTCCGGGAGGCGGTATTCCGATAAACCAAGGAGGTGGTTCTGCAATTCCGCTTCAGGGAAGTGGTTCTGCAATTCCGCTTCAGGGAAGTGGTATTCCGTACACACCGGGAGGCAGTTCTATGAATTCAGGATTGCAGTTGGGTTCTCTCCAATCAGTTCCTTGTGCTGCAAAGAAGATTACGCTTCCGGAATTCTGGGGATTCGATCCACAAGGATGGATTCAAAAAGCAAATCTGTTTTTTGAAATCAATGGTACCAATCCTCCCTTACGTATTCGATTAGCACAAATGAGTATGACTGGTGTTGCCCAACACTGGTTTACAATTGTAAACCAGGTTTATGATTCGATAACTTGGGAGCAATTTCAAATTGAACTGTTACAACGTTTTAGTGGGTTGGAAATCCAAAACCCCTATGAACAACTCGCAACGATCAAACAGGGGGAATCGATTTTGGATTATATTGATGATTTTGAATATCTGCTATCGCTTGTGCCCAAACTTCCAGAATCGCAGTCACTGGGATATTTTGTTGCCGGCTTGAGGGATGAGGTCAAACGTTGGGTGCGCTTACATCGTCCCAATTCTCGCTTGGATGCTATGTATCTAGCGAAGGATGTGGAAGGGATGCTCAACCCTTCGTCGTTGAACAATTCCCTATCACGTTTTCGATATCAACATGGGCCTGGAATTGGGTTTTCTAATGAAGGTAGGCCCAGTGTGGGAGGCCGTGTGGAGCAAAACAGGCCCACCTTCACATCTTCAGTTGACAAAAACCATTCCAATGGGAGATCTGAAAATGCACGCCCTCTTATTTCTCGATCACAGGGGTCGAGTTCGACGGAGGTTGGAAATTTGTTTAATCGAAATCGGGGTTTTAAATCCCTCACACGAACCGAGTGGGAAGACCGCCGTAAGAAGGGGTTGTGTTTTCGGTGTGGTCAACAGTTTGGTCCAGCGCACAAGTGTCCAGAAGGGAAACTGCGAGTTTTGCTACTTGGGGACGATGAGGCAGAGGAGGAGCAGGGGTTGATTAACAGTCTGGATGGGGACGTCAACTCCGTAATACCACCAGAAGATACTAGCTCGGCACTTGGATTTCTCGGAAATTCGGCCGAGTACGTTTCGGGAGGTAAAACTCTTAAACTGGAAGGCACCATCGCCGATATTCCGGTGATAATTTTGGTGGACTGTGGGGCTACCCACAATTTTATTTCTAGAAAATTGGTCAAATGTTTGGGGTTGTCGATTGAGTCATTTTCTGGAATTAATATCCAGTTGGGAGATGGACACCGGATTCGTGTTACACAACGTTGCCCTTTGTTAAAAGTTAGAGTGGGAACATGCGAGTTTGTCATAACGGCGCTGGTATTTGATATGGGACACTTAGATCTGGTTCTTGGCATGGAGTGGTTACAGACCTTAGGGGAGGTAATTCATAATTGGGACAAAGCATCGATGCGGTTTGTTTTTCAAGGGGTCCCGGTTCATCTTCAGGGAATTACGAAATCAGAACCTTCTTCGGCGTCTTTACAATCGTGGTTGTCCCTTCCCACGAGCAATGCAGCGTCATGTTCATTATTTTGTTCAACCACGACAGCAGTTGAGGAAGGACTCACTTCAAGCCAACAACAACAATTGTTTGAAGTACTGAAAAAGTACGCTGAAGTATTTCGAGAGCCTACAGGATTGCCCCCTTCACGTTCCCATGATCACTCCATTTTACTAAGACCATCACTTGAACCAATCTGTGTCCGCCCATACCGATATCCCCATATTCAAAAATCCGAGATTGAACGCCAAGTCCAGGAGCTGCTGAAGTTAGGCATGATTCGGCCGAGTAAAAGTTCTTTTTCAAGCCCGGTTATCCTCGTGCGAAAAAAAGATAACTCTTGGCGTATGTGTGTTGATTATAGGGCTCTTAATAAGGCAACTATTCCGGATAAGTTCCCAATTCCGATGGTTGAGGAACTCATTGACGAACTCAAAGGGGCGACTTATTTTTCCAAATTAGATTTAAAATCCGGTTACAATCAGATTCGTATGGAGCCTTCGAGTATTGAAAAGACGGCGTTCCGCACACATGACGGCCATTATGAGTACCTTGTGATGCCTTTTGGGCTATCGAACGCTCCGGCAACCTTTCAGGCAGTTATGAATGATGTTTTTCGGCCATTATTACGTAAAGGGGTGGTGGTTTTTTTTGATGACATTCTAGTTTACAGCAACTCTTGGCAGCAGCATATGGTTGATTTGGAGGGTGTTTTGCAAATTTTATGGGAAAATCATTTTGTGGTCAATCAAAAGAAATGCTCTTTTGGCCAAACCTCAGTGGAATATCTAGGCCACATTATTAACGGTGATGGAGTAGCTATGGATCCTAAGAAAATTGAAGCAGTGTTGGATTGGCCGGTCCCACGACATATTAAGGGCTTACGAGGGTTTCTAGGTCTCACCGGATATTACCGAAAGTTTGTAAAGCATTATGGTAGTATCGCAAGGCCACTCACGGATCTGACTAAGAAGGATGCATTCGTGTGGAATGATGAAGCACAAAAGGCTTTTGTTGCCTTAAAAGAAGCAATGGTTTCTGCTCCTCTGTTGGCTCTTCCGGATTTCAATCTACCGTTTGTGATAGAATGTGATGCTTCGGGACGCGGTATAGGTGCGGTCTTAATGCAGCAAAATAGGCCCTTGGCTTATTTTAGCAAAGCTCTTAGTGATCGTAATTTGGCAAAGTCGGCATATGAAAGAGAAATCATGGCGTTGGTTCTATCGGTTCAACATTGGCGGTCCTACTTATTGGGTACTCGTTTCGTGGTGTACACTGACCAAAAGAGCCTGAAGTTCCTCTTACAGCAAAGAATAACGACCCCAGATCAACAAAATTGGGTGGCCAAGCTATTGGGGTATGATTTCGACATCTGCTATAAACCGGGTCGTGAAAACCGTGCCGCTGATGCTTTATCCCGTCGAGTGTCGGAGAGTGGTTTTAATATGGTGGTGTCAACCCCAATTTGGTTGCAAGGAGCGCAATTGCTGGAGGAAGTACGGGGAGATAAGGAAATTCAGAAGTTGATGGCAGATTGTGTGGCTGATTTTTCGCGACACCCAGGTTTTTCGATCCGTCAGGGAATTCTCTATTTCAAGGATCGTTTGGTGATTTCTCGTAATTCCAAGTTCATTCCCATGTTATTAACGGAGTTTCATCAATCCGCATCGGGTGGTCATTCGGGATATTATCGCACTTATCGACGTTTAGCCGCTAATATCTATTGGCCCGGTATGGTGGCTACGGTCCAAAATTTTGTTAAACAATGTGAAGTATGTCAAAAGTGTAAAGCAAGTTCGACATCTCCGGGAGGTCTTCTTCAACCTCTTGCCATTCCCAATGCAATTTGGGAAGACATTTCTATGGATTTCATTGTGGGCTTACCTAAGTCTCGGGGTTTTGATGCTATATTAGTGGTGGTCGATAGGCTGTCCAAGTACAACCACTTTTTATTACTTAAGCACCCTTACACGGCTAAGTCTGTGGCAGAATTATTCGTACGTGAGGTCGTAAGACACCACGGCATTCCAAAATCCATCGTAAGCGATCGAGATCCCTTGTTCCTTAGCGTGTTTTGGCAAGAGATTTTTCGATCACAAGGGACTAAGTTACACATGAGCTCAGCGTATCACCCGGAATCGGATGGGCAAACGGAAGTCATTAATCGCTGTTTGGAGACGTATCTGAGATGTTTTGCTGTCGATCAGCCACACACTTGGTCTTTGTGGATTCCTTGGGCCGAATTCTGGTACAATTCAACCTTCCACGGTTCCACTGGGAAGTCTCCTTTTGAGGTGGTATATGGTCGCAAACCACCCACGGTTTTTCAGTTCGTACCAGGGGAAATTAGAGTGCAGGCAGTGAGTCAAGAGCTTCAAGATCGGGATGAAGCCTTGAAACAACTCAAAAGGCATCTGTCCAACGCGCAATCAGTGATGAAAGATCAGGCAGATAAGAAGAGAAGGGATGTGCACTTTATGACGGGAGAATGGGTTTATGTCAAGTTGAAACCTTACAGACAGATGTCGGTGGCTCAACGCATCCACCAAAAACTGGCCGCCAAATTTTTTGGTCCATTTAAGGTATTAGAAAGAATTGGGCTGGTAGCTTACAAATTGGAATTACCGCCGTCTTCAAAAATACATCCGGTTTTCCACGTGTCCTTATTAAAAAAAGCTGTTCCAACACCCACCGAGACAACTTTACCTCCTGAGTTGGAACTAGGGGTAAATGATATGTATGTCCCAGCAGCTATCTTAGCGTCTCGTTCCATTACAGAGCATAACGAACAGGTGCAGCAATGGTTGATCCATTGGAAGGGTTGCCCAATTGAGGAGGCTACGTGGGAAAATGCTACAAGTATCCAAAGTCAGTTCCCTGAAGTAAGTCTTGAGGACAAGACTTTTTCGGAAGGAGGGAGTAATGATGGAAATCCTAATATTATAGCCCAACCCAAATCAAGCCCAAAAGTGTTGCAAGTATATTCTAGAAGGGGCAGAAGGGCAAATGAGGAAAGTGGCTGAGAATTCTGTTGGAGGTGAGAGAATGGAAATAAAAGGAGGGGAATAGGTGCATGGGAGGGCATGGAGAGAAATAACCAATTTTCTGTTTGGCTCTTAGCTTGTTAGCTCTGAGAGAGGGAGAGTTCCCTGGATAGTTACGATTGTTTTCTTCCCAAGTTATTTTGCAATTCAATCAAGTCTCCCTTCATTCCTTTCACTGTTAGAATTATCATAATCTGCCATTATTTTCTGTTCTGCATCACGTGACGGCGAGGTCAAGCCTCAAGTCTTACACGCCACGGCGAGGACGCGGCGTTTTTCAAGGCGTGACATAAGGCGGTAATTATATATACACAATTTTGTTTTCTATATATTATTCTAGTAAGATAATGATATTAAAAAATATACATTCATATTAGAAGAAGAACATACATATAGATTATTATTATAAAAATAGTTTTGATTGAATATTTAAAATAGAACTTATCAAGGTAAATTTACAACTTCGTTTTAATCGTAATGCCATAATGTTTATGAATTTTTGAAACTGTGAGTGTCGTGATTAGATAAATCTATAAAGGTGGAAAATATAAAGTTAAAAATGTAAAAACACAAAAGATATAAAAAATAAAAATAAAAAATAGTAATTTTTTTGGTGAAAATATCACGTCTTAGAAAAAACTCGCGCTGCAGCGCGCCTTAAGACGCCATGGCGTGAGCCACGCCATATAGAAACGTCATGGGCCATTTCGTAACGGCAGAGACGCGTCTTATGCCATATCGCGCCATGGGGCACGCCATTGCGCGCCTTTTTGAACACTGAATAAAAGTAATTACTAATTTTTAATTAAATATTTCAATTCCAAGTCTCTTTGCATTATCCATGTCCGCCCATTAATTTTAACTACCGGTTTTGGCCCACCCTTTTTTAGAATGATTGCCCGAGCCTGCTTTTCTAGCAGCCCGGGCGGGAAGAGTGTAGTGGGCCATCCTATATGTGAACAATTCTACAATGAATGCTCTTTTATCAAAGCAATATATAGGAGACTGGAGAAGTGTAATACATGACCTAGGTTACAGTTAATATGCATGAACGGCCCATACGCCACTTGTGTGCAAGCACCACATCATCTACGAAGTCTTCCGAAGTAGTAACGCAAGTTGTATGCGACTTGTGTACACAAGTTTGCATAAGTTACCATGTGACTTAGAGGTTGTGCATGCAAGTTACCTATGCATAGACGACTTGCAGTTTGACTCCTAACTCACCAAATTGTCACTTATAATGTATTGTAGGTCCCATCACTTTTGTACCAATTGCAAAGTGAATTTGCAAGTCGCCTAGAAGTCGCTTATGAAGTAGCCTTGCATATCACCCAAAAACAAATAAACAAGCGCTTGTAAATAGGTTGACAAGCCTCAATTAGAATACGTGGAATCCCCAAATAGAACCCTTGAAGAGACAAGGAGGTTCCAACATATATAGTAGAGAAATGGTCCAAGTTTAGGCGATGTGCGACTTCAACACGCCCCTTCCAATGAATGGTAGTAACCAGAAGTAGACCAACCGCCACCAGTATTGTCACTTTATCCTTGCTCAGTAAATACTTGTATCTGTAGGGACTTTACACTTTGGGGCAATATGTACTCATCTAGCACCCTCTAGACACTCTGACACAATTTCTGCCCGTTCAGCCTCTGTTGGAGGGGCGTGTTGGAGTCCCACCTTAGTTAGCCTTGGACCATTTCTCCTATATATATGTTGGAACCCTTCAGTTAGGTGCAAACTAGCCTTCCTTCGTTATCTTTCTTTAAGGGACTTTTATGTAGGTTCTCTTGTAGTAGTCGCATTTGGTTTCGACCTAAGCATTGATGATTACAAGATTGTGAGGATATTCATTTCCATGTAGGGAGGACGTGCAAACTATGGTTGTGGCAATCCTAGGAAGATGGGATAACAAGTACATGTGAGTTACATATATGTGTTTTTATTCTTTAACTTATGCTTTTTGTTTATTTTATCCTTTCCATTGTTACTTTTGTCTTCTTGATTGTTTCTAGTGTATTTCAAACTACTATACATTCATGGCTACATGTTGGAAATTGGTCTTATATACATGTAAGCTGAAGCTAAATACAGGTGTGGGAATATGTATTCACTATAGATGATTCTGATTCACAAAGATGGGGATACGGATATAGCAGAGATATAACATACACACTTTCATGCGAATTGAAAGGTATCATGCATTGCGTGTAAGAGTGGTCTAACTCTAACCATCATCATGTAAAAAGGAAATTAAAAGCTAACGTATTGATTAAAACTTATAGCAAATGCATAAATTCATGTGTTTGCCAGCCAATCTTATCAATTTGATACTATCATAAGTGAATTAGCTTGCAAAGTGAATTAGCAGATGCATAATTTTATATGTTCCCATCTCTTTTGTACCACTTGCAAAGTGAATTTGCAAGTCGCCTATAAGTCGCTAATGAAGTAGCCTTGCGTATCACCCAAAACAAGCGCGTGAAAAGTGGCTGACAAGCCTCAATTGGAATACATGGAACCCCCAAATTACTCTTCAATAGATCCCTTGAAGAGACAAGGAGGTTCCAACATATAGTGGAGAAATGGTCCAAAGTCTTGCCGATGTGCGACTCCAACACGCCCCTTCCAATGAGTGGTTGTAACCACAAGTAGACTGACCACTGTCATCGCATCGTATCCTGAATCAATAATTACTTGTATCTCTAGAGACTTTACACTTTGGGGCAATATGTACTCATCTAGCCCCTTCTAGACACTGGCACCATTTCTACCTGTTCAGCCTCTGATGGAGGGGCGTGTTGGAGTCCCACTTCAGCTAGCCTTGGACCATTTCTCTTACATATATATGTTGGAATGCTTCAATTAGGCGCAAACTAGCCTTGCTTCATCATCCTTCTTTAAGGGACTTCAATGTAGGTTCTCATGTAGTAGTCACGTTTGGTTTCGACCTAATCATTGATGATTACAAGATTGTGAGAATATTCATTTCTATGTAGGGAGGAGGTACACCAAAATCTTTGGTTTACACCATAAACATAGGCACTTGACGTTTCATTGATTTCCCTACTATATTTTCTTATGTGAAGTCGGAACGTTTTTGTCAATGGAGCATTCTATTTGGTGGTAACTGAATCAGATAGTTTAGATTAGGATCTATGGGGTATAGGCAAATTTACAACCAAGGAGGTCTGTCTCATTGAGAAGATCAAGAGTATACTTCCGTTGGTTAACAAAGATTCCCTTGTTTGACCTGGCAAACCTCATTACCCAGGAAGCATTTTAGTGCCCCTAAATTCTTAAATCTCAAAATCATGGGCCAACCTTCTTTTTCCAAATAAAGTTTTCATAATCATCGGTAGTCAAGATTATATCATCTACTTAGGCGATTAGATAGAGATGTTACCTTTCTTCGATGCTTATAAACATCGTGTGATTAACTTGGTATTGATAATAACCATGGCGAGGGTCTCAGAGACTGTTTAAGGTCATACAAGGATTTTCAAGCCTACAAACTTTGTATTGCCTTATTTTTTTTATTTATCAAACCTCAGATCTAGACTCATAAAAACCTCTTCTTGTATGGCGATTTACAAGGTGTTTATGTTTTTACCTCCGGGGTTTGCAAGACAAAGTGGAGACTCAAAATCATTGAATGGCGAACAGTCTCCAAGAGCCTAGTTCGAACGATTTGAAAGTGCGGTGAAAAGTCATGTTTATCATCAAAGTCAAGCTAATACACAATTTTTATAAGCAGCTAGAAAAAAATAATATCTTAATCATCGATGTGGATGATATAATCTTGGTTGGTGATGATTATGAAGGATTAGCCTATTTGAAAAAAAAATGTTGGCCTGAGATTTTAAGATTCAAGGATTTAGGGCTAATAAAATACTTTATGGAAATGGAGTTTGCCTGGTCAAACAAATTTGTCTTTGTTAACAAACATAAGTATATTCTAAATCTTGTATGTGAGGCAGACCTCCTACGTTTTAACATGTCGATACTCTTATACATACTCATATGAAGATTTATCCAAAAGCCTCGGTGCTCAAACCGAATGACATTATACAACAATGGTCTATGTTATCTGATAGAGTTACCACCCAATGCAATGCTCCATTGACAAAACACGCCTTGACTTAACATAAAAAATGTAGTAGGGAAAACAATGAAAAGCCAAACGTTGTATTTATGGTGTAAACCAATGATTATCGTGCACCTCCACGGCTCCACCATACATGGAGATGAATATCGTCACAATCTTGTAATCACCAGTGATTAGGTCGAAACCAAACGTGACTATTACACGAGGGCCTACATAGCATTTGCAGTAAGCCAGGTTAGCCGATATATAACATTTTGATATATAACTCTAGGGACACACTTTGGGTCAAACTCATCTACCCCCCCCCCCCCCTTTGTTTGAGGAGGTGTGCCGCATCCGTGGAAGCTCCCTTTTTTCTTCAAGTGCTCTTTTGTAGAGTTATCTAATGGGGTTTCACAGAATAATATTGATTTCATGATCTAGCAGACAAAGAATCTTGTTACATGAGCCGATAATATCGGAAGTGTAGCAGACTGTTAACTGGTGTTATCTCCATGTATCCTTGCGTTGGACACAAAAGGCAATCGGTCTTCAGAATTTAATGCACACAAGTCTTCTATGTGAACGTTTGACAGCACTATTTGCATATTTTTCGAAGATCGAAGAGCATGGATGAAGATAAAATCGAGGCTAACTATATGAGAACACCATGATTTGGAAAGAGATGTAAATCGGATAAGGGATTTAGGTGGTAGTCTTTCAAAGATTTCACCAATCAAGTCATCGCATACATAATCGGACGTTATATAATTTTAGATGGAACAAATAAAAAATAATATATGATCTAAACAGTTGAAAACACAGAGAGTTAAACTTCCTCTTAATGTGAAGACTACATGAGCAGTATATGTAAAGATTAAGAGGAAATTAATAGAAACACTCATCGGAAAGAAGAAAAGTAAATTGATTACTATGAAGAAGAAGACTTTATCAAGAAGGCATTAGACTGTTGGCAAGAGGGATTATCGAAGAAGAAATAGATTGCAAGAGCCGTCCGATGTTTTGTTAATGGAGCATTGCATTGGGGGGGTAATGAAATCAGATAACACTTAATGTAACGCTCTATTGACAAAACATCGGACGATGGACAAGATTTCTTCAACGATAATCCCTTTGTCGATAGTCTGATGCCTTCATTAATAAGGTCTTATTCATAGCAATCCATCTTACTTTCTTCTTCTTTCTGGGTGAGGTGAGTTATTTTTGTTAATATACTCTTAATCTTTACATACATAACGCTCATGTAGTCGTCACACTAATATGTATTTTCCACTGTTTTGATCATATCCTATTTTTATTTGTTTTATATAAAATTACATAATGTATGCAATGAGTTGATTGTTGAAATCTTTGAAAGACTACCGACCAAATTCCTCCTCCGTTTACATCTCTTTACAAATCATGGTATTTCCGTATAGTCAGCCACGATTTTGTTTGTATGCATGCTTTATGATCTTCGAAAAATATGCAAAAGGGCATGCGCTTTGACATCCTGTCTTTTTTGTTGCAAAAAAGGTCATATCGAAGACTTGTGTACAATTCTAAAGACCGATTTTCATTGTGTCCCATACATGGAAATAACACCACGTCAGTTCCCTTCATGTAATCGGTATTATTTTTGTGGAACCTCATTTAATTACTCCCTAAAAGAGCCCTTGAGGAGAGAAGGGAGTTCCAACGTCCAACATATATAGTGGAGACATGGTCCAAGTCTAGCCAATGTGGGACTCCAACAACCCTGCCTTGAAACCTTGAGGAGAGAAGGGAGTTCCAACTTCCAACATATATAGTGGAGACATGGTCCAAGTTTAGCCAATGTGGGACTCCAACAACCCCGCCTTGAAACCATCTCTTCGTGATCTGCAAGCCATGAGGAGCTTTGTGCCAGTTCTCCAAGCCTTTAGCATGACACAAGTTTAAGATTTATCTAACTTTTACAAATAAGTACAATAACATTCTTATGTTTATAGGAATCCCCTTACATCTACTATATACACCTCCAAACCACGTATCCCTTTTTTCTCATTCTAAATAAACACATGAAATATTTACTCTTTTGCAAAACCTCCACTAACACCAAAGGGCCTTTGGTCTCTGCATTTGTTCTTTGCAGTGAGATTGGGGTTTTTGCTTCTCACTCTTGGACCTTTTAGTCTGTTGGTGTACTAAAGAAAAAAAACTATAGTTTTTGATCTTTTGCCAGTGGGGAAACTAAAGAATAGGCTAAGAGTGGATGCAAACCTTTATTGTCCAAGCATATTTGTGCGTTTATGACAAGAGATTAAGGCAAGTGTGTGGCTCTTTTAAACTTGAACAGGGTGAGATTCTTATTGCCTGAAAAGAAAAAGTAATTTCGAAAGTTAGTAACTGCCTTAAAACTTAATAACATTTTAGATTATGCAGATAGAACCAATGTCAACTTAGCATTTGAAGGTTTGACCTTAAAAATAGAAGTGTAGTTCCTTCATTGAAATGTAGGCACTTTTCTATAATTGTTGTATTGTATCTAATATTATTGACCTAATAGTATGGTTGAAATGTATCTACCTTGCCAATTATACCATTGATTAATATTAATTGTTATTTATTACTAGTAATTATTATTAAATATTAATTACTTAGAATTACAGCGGTATGTGAGTTTTTATGGAATTGGTCCCTAGACTTCATTTATTGCGTAGATAACCTGGTGGTATGCACCTTTCACGGATTTGGTCCCTCACTCTAATGGTTGTTCACCATCCCTGTTCGAGGGGAAAACGGTCTTTTCATTAAGTCTGAGGGCAATACGACCTTTTTACTTGGGGCGAGGGACCAAATTTCGTGAAATATACCCCCAAGTTATCTACGTAATAAATGAAGTCTTGAAACCAATTCTATAAATATCCGCACACCACAAGGACCTAATCATATTAATTATTTTTATTATTATTCAATATAATTCTATAAATATCCGCATACCACAAGGACCTAATCATATTAATTATTTTTATTATTATTCAATATATTAATCTTTTTAGTCGCTAAAAAGAAAATATAACAATTTTAAAAATGTTTTTGTAAGTTACAAAAAGATTAAAGTTAGATTTCTCCTGTTTCATAAATAATAAAACTTTGATAAATGATTTTGATAATATATTAATTAGTAATTATTATTTTGAAAAATTACTAATTAATTAAGATATATAAGGTTAACAAACTTTGTTTTTGTTAAGATTATATGTACCGGTTATTTAAAATCATCAATTAATATAATGATTTTTTCTCAAATTCGTATTCGGTTACACAAATTCAAATCTATAATATTATACATATATATAATATACAATTGAATGGAAATTATATTAATCAACATATTATATTGTTGAATTTTCTTTACCATCTTGTTTCTATTAGTTAACATATTATATTATTACTGATATGTTTTAACTTTTAATTATATTATGCAATGTTCGAATTGACTAATTCTTTAACATGTCATTTTTGGTCATTCTACATTTATCAACTAGCTTATTAGCTCATCATCAAGTTTTCATCTTACAGCCAGCTAGCTTATCAGCTAGTTTGCCAAACATAGCCTTAGCAGAAAACAACGTTGTTTCACTAATCATGTGTTATAGTCACATCTTCACACAGATCATACTGAAATTCATGTAAAAGTTATTCATATTTAGTAAACAAAGATTCCTTAAAATCTAAATAACGGATATCTTCTTTGGTAATCGAATTAAAGACTACCTCTCCGACTAAGCTTACCTTCACGAATCCTGAATTGCCTGTTGGATCAAGACAATGACAATAACCAAAGTTTATAGATAATTCTGAGAAAAGTTCACAATTTGAAATGTACATGATCAACCTATTTATAGACACCGAACGGGTGCCTTTGAACCATCGCAATGGTTCACTAAGGGTTGTGTTGTTTTATGAACAATCACACCTCTTCATAAATAACTACCTATACATAAACTATATATATATATGCATATTTACATACTAGTTAAACATAATTGAGATTAATCTAACATTCACCCCCTTAATCTCGATTATGTTGAAGGATGTCTTTAACTCCAAGTAGTTGTCTCATAGTGACAAATCTCATCCTTGGTAGTGGTTTTGTCAAGATGTCAGCCCGTTGTAGTTCTCCGCTGATGTGTTCAACTGCTAAGTCTTCTTTCTCGACACATTCTCGTATAAAGTGATACTTTGTATCAATGTGTTTGCTTCTTCCATGAAACACCGGATTCTTCATTAGTGCTATTGCTGACTTGTTGTCTACATAGATAGTAATCTTTTCTTCCTTTGTATCGGTAATCTTGCTGAGTAGTCTTTTTAACCATAGTGCTTGTGTTGCTGCTGCTGTTGCGGCAATAAATTCTGATTCACATGAGGATAAAGCTACTGTACCTTGTTTCTGAGTGCTCCAACTGATAGGTGAGTTTCCAAAATAGAACACTATTCCAGTTGTGCCTTTTCCTTCTTGTGTGTTAACACCGTAACTGCTATCACTGTAGCCTTGTATCTTATTTCCTCCTTCATGTCTATAAGTTATGCCATAGTCTTTTGTTCCTTTGATATAACGCAGCACCTGCTTGATTGCTTTCATATGCTGCTCTTGTGGATCTTGCATGAAACGGCTAAGTAATCCAACTGAAAAACTCAGATCTGGTCTTGTGTGTAGTAAGTATCGTAAACATCCAATTAGACTTCGATATTCAGTGGCGTCTACGGATTTTTCTTTAGTTTCTTTTGTAAGTTTGAGACCTGGTTCCATAGGTATCTTTGCTTCATTGCAATCTAACAGCCCTGTGTCTGTGAGTATCTTGTTTGCGTAGCCAGTTTGCTTTATTGAGATTTCACCCTCCTTTTGTGTAACCTCAATGCCAAGATAATAAGCAAGTAACCCTAGATCACTCATGTCAAACTTCTTCTTCATTTGATCCTTGAAAGCTTCAATATCTTTCTTTGATGATCCGGTAACTATTAGGTCATCAACGTATACTCCGATCAATAGTGTTGATGCGTTGTTTGTTCTTGTATAGACTGCTTGTTATAATGCGCATTTCTTAAAACCAAGTGTCTTTAACGTGTTATCTAACTTGGTGTACCATGCTCGTGGAGCTTGTCTTAGTCCATAGAGTGCTTTTATGAGTCTATAAACTTTTCCTTCGTTTGCTTCCTTTATAAAGCCTTCTGGCTGTGAGACATAAACTTCTTCTTTCAATTCTCCTTGCAGAAATGCTGACTTTACATCTAGATGATGCACTTCCCATTTGTTATATGCTGCTAGAGCCAATATCAGTCGTATTGTCTCGATCCGTGCTACTGGTGCAAAGACTTCATCAAAGTCTATGCCATGTTCTTGAATATATCCTTTGGCTACTAGTCGTGTGAACGTCAATCTATCATGAGTATCTGCAACTCTTTCTTTCTTATGTTTAAGTCTTTCTTCAAAGGTCTTCAGTCTCCCGATTGCTTCGTCTAGAGACATAGTATCTAAGTCTGAGTATTGTTCAATGGACGCTACAATTTGAAGAAATCGGTCGGGTACTGCATTTAGTAATTTCCGAACGAGAGTGGAATCTTCATAAGTGTGTCCCAAGCTTGCTGCTTTATTTATAATACTCGTTAACTTCATAGTGAATGAATCAACTGATTCATTTTCTTTCATCTGTAACATCTCAAATTCCGTCTTGAGTGTTTGTAATCTTGCCTTTTGGACACTGGTTACTCCAACGTGTCTGGCTTTCAGTGCTTCCCAAACTGCCTTTGCAGTCTTGTATTTTGAAATGAGAAGTAATTGATCTTCTGGTAGCGATTGATAGAGATAACCAGAAGGTATCTGCCACCGACTGGTCTCACACCGAGAAAAGGAGAACATACCTATAATCGGAACCAGAGAAGACAACCGGAGATAAACCAACAGTAGAAATTCAAGAACGGTCAAGAGAAGTGAAAAAAAAAACCATACCGAAAAGAGGTTTACATACCTTAATCGGAACCGGAGAAATACGAACGGTCAGAAAAGCCGTCGATTAAAGGCACGAGGGCAGGAAGCATCGCGTCAAAGAACAAAGATTAAGGAAATTGATGAAGACAAGGAACCTGAAGATGTTCGAAGATTAATTGCTACGCCCTACTACGGGTTCATGCTGGTAGAGAAGCCAAACAAGTATACCGAAGGACTGGATACTTTTGATCAAGCAGAAGGACTTGCTGATCACTTTTAGGACCTGTAGCAGAATCAAGGCAGCAGCAGAATCTACCGAGCAATCTCTCAAATATCAAGAAGTTGCTGATTATATCATTAGGGGGGAGATTGTTGGAACCATAATGATATAACAGTTACATATGTTTAGTTATAGTTATATTAGTAATTCAGTTATTATAGAAGTTAGTTATTAGTTAGTTAAAAGGCGGTTATGCAATGGTCCCGAAGGGTTGCGATGGTCACAACCGAAGGGTTGAGATGGTCTAGAAGCAGTCACAACCGAAGGGTTGCAATGGTTCGTTGGCACCTCTTCAAGGCACCGGTTCATGTCTATAAATAGAGTCCTTATGTAAACGATTTCGTTAGTTGAATACCATATTATATTTCAGATTACTTAGAAGGGTTCAACCCACTTTCTCTTGTTCTTTCTTTTGTATGAATGATGATTTGATGCATGATGTATATATGAAGCCGGGTATTCGATCTAAGATCCTGGGAGTACAAGGCCTGTGAATTCTGAACATTGCCAACTCAGTGTAACATATACGTTACAAGTAATCAAAGCATATTGTGAGTTTGTTGATGTAGGATTTGACTAAAATGACCTTCTTGTCCTTTTCTGCAAAAAAATTTGCAAAAACTTTTGCACGTGCACCCCCTATTGGGCCAACGCAGAATTTTTTTAGGGGTCTTAGAGCCTGTTTGTTAGCAGCTTAATGAGCTTAACGGGACTCGCAACTTATTTGGTAAGCTATACATGACTGTTTGGTAGTGGTTTAATGATATAGAAAGTGACTTATTCAGTAAGCTTCCACGGGGGAGCTGAGCTTTATGCAGAAAAGCCACGTTTTTTCCAAACCTGCCCCTCCCAATTAAAAAAACACGTTTCTTCCACTAAAAGAAAAAATCACCCAACCAAAAACCTCCTCGATCTATACAAACATATTAATCCACATTGACAACTTTATCTATACAGGACTTGATGGAAAACCAACCAAGCAGCCCCTTAGAGGTGTCATTGTATGTGGAATTAGAACTTGCAAGTAAAAATTCCTTCAATTTTTTAAAATTTCTTGGTTACAACAAAAGAAAGTGTATATTATTTTTTAATTAAACCGGACTTTTTAGAATATACTTTTTATTATATTTTATATAATGCTAATTTTTTAGTGGTCCCACTCTTGGGAAAGAGATGAGGTCTGCATACATCCTTCCCCCTATGACCCTACTTCCACGTGGGATATACTACGTGTATCTGCTTTCGTGTTTTCATGCCATTGGTGGTATTGAATAATTAATTTCGTAAGTTCATTGAATTTTGTAAAAGACGCGTCTACCAACTTATTTATTGTTGCTCTTGCTCTAGTTGTGAACCCAGTTTGGTTTGCTTTCGAAACCACTGCTCAAATCAATTTAAAAGAAGCGGAGCTCTGAAGGCTAAATATATCTCACTCGACTCCCGAAGGCGTTGAGATTAAAAGTTTTATGTGATTCTGCTTTCAGATATCTGATCGATTAAAGGAAAAAAGCAAGAGCGTAAAGCAAGAGGCGCGCCACACTAAGTAAGTAACAATGCTTCACCCCTTTTGTTCGATTTCTTGGATATATCGAAAGCACGTAAATACGATTTCTTTGATATTGGGCTTTGTGAGTTTAGATGCAAAACACCCATTTTTTATCCTTGCCAATTTATGAAACTAATTTGCGTCTATTATTGCTCCCAATCTCTCACATCTAGCAATGATTCCGATCAAACTTGTTTCAGTAAGATTTTTTTCTTTATGTAGAGTTGCACAATTGTTATTAAGGCGTGTATACATTTTGTACGAAGCTTATACATATCTAATTTCTAGATTTTATTGCTCTTTTTCTATATGTGGTTCTATAGTTGTGTTATTTTGTGTCTTTGTAAATTTGGAATGTGATAAAGAAAATTTTCAAGTTGATTTTGTTGTTGAAAGGGAATTGTTTCAGTATTTTTCCCCTTCCGATTCCCCCATTTTTTACGTTTGGCTGAATAGAATGCTTTTTAGCTCTTTTTAAAAAAACATTTATATACACATAAAAAAAAGTTATACACATGTGAGAACCAATTTTGATGTATTGTTTCACATGATTTTTTCCATCTAAGGCTAAGGTTTAAGGTATTGTTTCACATATATTTGTTTCGCAAAATGTTTGTGTTTTTTTTTTGTTTCATAATGTGAAACAACACATGATTCACTGGATCTCATGGTTCTGAACCTTTTTTAAGGTTTACCTTTGATTATCCCCCCTCTTCCTCTCTCTCTCTCTCTCTCTCAACGTGCATATAACCAAAAAAACAGATTCAATTAATTGTATACACATGTGCATATCCGGATGAATGTTTACCAGGGTGTTCCTCAGTTTTTCATATTTGTAAGGTTTTCCCCTGAACTATGTATATGTGTGTGTGTGTGTGTTTATGTTTTATCTATAAAAGCTGCTTAGATTTGCACTCATAAAAGGTTGCGTCTTTCTTTGAACCTTTTTTTCTTAAATTAAAAGGATAATCTCCATTTGCTGATGTTTGACATTTTTTATCTTGTGATTTCCGCTCCAGAAAGAAGATGAAGCATATTCTTGACTTACCGTATGAGGTTTTGACCACCATCTTGATCATGCTAGCATCATCCTATGGTGGTGCCGGTGACATTGCAAGGCTGTCCTCCACGTAAGTAAACCCTTGTTTCTTACATTCTTTTTTCTTAAAACTAACTTATTCAATAAGCTTTTAGGAGGAACCAAGGGAGCTTTATGCAGAAACCCAAGTTTTTTCCAAACCTGCCCCTCCCAATAAAAAAATATGCTCCTTTCATCAATGAAAAAAATCCTTCCAAATAAAAAGCTTCCCAATCTATACAGACAGATTAATCCGCAGACAGCTTTGTCCATACAGGACTTGATAGAAAACCAACCAAACAGCCCCTAAGTTGGGAACTAGTAACAAGATTCTTAACCCTTTTTCTACCACGATGAAAAGGCGCTCTACTCCTTGAGGTAAAGGACAAGTCTGTGGACCCCACCTCTGGATGGGATATACTGGGCTCGTTGGGTACACCCGTAACAGGATTCTGAACCCTTTGGGGTAAAAGGACAGGTTTGCGGACCCCACCTCCAGGTGGGATATACTGGGCTCGTTTGGCTTTGTCCGTTAGTTGAACCACCGAATGGCCCAATAATGTTACCCTTTCGTGACCACAAGTTTTATGGGTTCGAATCGGCAAAAAGTTGCAGCTTTAGAAAATAAAGAACACCTACAAACCTGCTTTGATCCTGTTTTCTAGTCTTTTTAGCATTTTTTAAACATAAGAAGATAACGCTAACGTATTTCTTGCAAATTTCGTGCAGATGTGCAAAGTTTATGAGCCTTGCTAGTGAACCACATGTTTTGAAGGTGGTCAACTTTCGAAGTTTGACTCCGACCGAGGATTATGAGCCACATCATAATTTGAATGGTCTCCTTTGTCAATGTGCCCAAGCCGGAAATTTGGCTGCTGAGGCCATTTTGGGAAAGGTAACTTTTTCCAGATTTGCCCCTATTGTTTTTCTTTAGGTATCTTGATGCACTACGAATGTTTCGGCACATCTTGTATAATTATTGTTTTGGGGGTCTTCGCGGAACAGTTTCTCTACCCCTTGGGGTAGAGGTAAGGCTGCCTACATCCTGTCCTTCCGGACGTGAGAAAAAAATCAGTAGTCCCCATGTCTCATCTCTCCGACCAATCATTTTAAGACACGTTTATTCACTATATATACGTGTATATATATAGAGAGGGATAATAAATTGTAAACCATCATTTTCGTGTAAACCGTCGATTTCATAGGTTTATGGAATTGTTTATTTTGATGAAATTGTTTTTATGAAATAAACAATTCCATAAAAACAATTCATCAAAAAAAACCTATGAAATCGACGGTTTACACGAAAATGATGGTTTACAATTTATTAGGACTCTATATATATATATATATATATATATAGGGTAAGGTTCAGGGGAAAACCCTAAATAAATGGAAAACCAGAAAACCACGAAAAAACGGATGAAAAAGTATATCAATATGGATGTCAAATTAACGAGAAAAATATAGTCGTTTATTTGGTGTAATTTATTTCGTTCGAAATTTGTTTATTTTTCGTCTTTTTTCGAATAAAAAATAGAGGGGTGAGGTTTTTTAATTGAATTAATATTGTTGTAACCGCCTCCTTAATCACATCCATCAGATCATCTAATCTAACGGTCGATAAAGTGTTCTTTAGTTTTTCATTTATTTGAGGTTTTCTCCTGAACCTCCCTCTCTCTCTCTCTCTCTATATATATATATATATATTCCCACCGTTGCAAAAAATGCCCACAATGAAAGAGGCTCGCGGTTTTACTAATGTGTAATTATTACACTTTTTAATTAACTAAAAAACAATTTAACTCTTAATAATAGAGAGGACAATTTTCTCTTATCTCATAATTAAGGATAGAATGGGAAAATAGATACTTGCTTTTGAAAGTTGACACTTATTTTGAGATAAACTAAAATAGTAACATGGACGTTTGTTCTGGGACGTAGGAAGTATTTAGATGCATCACATAAATTCATTTTTATATTGGAATTTTAGATGTATCAAAAAACCTAATAGCACATTCTACTATTTTATGTATTTCATTTTTATAAAACTAAAATCAAATACATATTATACTAGTATTATTTTACATATTTTATTGATATATAATGTTTTTTGTGAGATTATGTTTTTTGTTTGATGTAATTCGTCGTATGAAGAAATACCGTCTTTTGGTAGATGATGTTTTTTACCTAATACATGTCAGTTGTTGAGTATAAATGTATGATACAATTATATATTGGAAACAACGGACATTGAATTTGGGAAAATTATTGGAGCGAGTGACCAACAAAAATTATGAAATATTATTCTGTTTAACCGGTTGCCGAAACGAATATATGGAACCTTTTAAACCAACCTTATTTAGGTTAATTTTTAAAAAAATTGAAAACTGATAAACTTGAACCGAACAAACCGAAAACCGATTTAACCAACTATTAGAGCATCTGCATCATGTATCTTTTGATCTTTGGTTGATCGACTAACAATCTAACGCACAGTTCCTTTGTGTTTGTGTGCCTATTTTGCAGGCTCTTCTAAAAAGAGACATCTGGCTCTCGAATATAATTTATGATACCGATCAACCACCGCTGAATGGAGTTCTTCGGCACGAAAAACTTGTGAGATCATTTATACGTTACGCCAACAGTGAAGAAATCGCTAAAATGCGGGGCCCTTTGCTCTGCTACGTATACACATTTGCTGGAGAAGAAAGGCCTCGTTCATGTGGTATTATTTGGGCCATCAACTGTATGTGTTCCGATGAGATCTTAGGACTTCGGGTATTTAGCAATGTAAGTTACCCAGCGGAAAACACACGAAACAACGTGTCTTTCCGTTCACTCAAAAATCACTTGGCTGAGATGACGCCACCACTGGCACTAACTGATCGAGACCTCGTACTTCGCCTATACGATAGACTGTTCTCCTCAGGGCCCGTTTGAGTTTCGGATGATGGCATAAATGATATAAATAAATATGTTCCTTTTTTGGTAGCATAAGCTTTACTAGTTAGGTGTGTTATGTTTTTTAGTTGATATCACAATGGGACTTGATGAAAACGGTTGTTCTACTTTTTGGGTAGAGTTAGGTTTGCGTATAGGGCAAAATGCATGAAAATGCAACGTACTTTAGTTTGATTCCTATTTTGGGTAACGTACTTTCAAAACCTCTGTTTTGGTACCTAAGTTGAAAAATCTCAAACTTTTAAGTACTTGATTCACTTAATGTCCTACAAATTGTGATTATGATCGGGTTTTTATGGACGTGTCATTATTTATTTATTTTTTAAATATCAATAGGTAAAATTATACCATGTCATTATTTTCAAAAAGAGTAAAATATGGATTTCAAAAAGAGTAAAATATGGTAAAATCGGTTACTCGGGTACTTAAAAGTTTGAGATTTTACAATTTAGGTACAAAAATGGAGGTTTTGAAAGTACGTTATCCAAAATAGGAATCAGACTAAAGTACGTTGCATTTTCATGCAATTTGCCCTTGCGTATATCTTACCCCATGTGTACCCATCTCTCGGTAGGATATACCGGGTTCGTTTGGTCTTATGGGATATGAAAGACGTACAACAAAGTACCAAAAGAATATATAGTGACCGGTGAGTCAAACGGATCGAGTAATGGATTAAAATATGACTTTTAAGAGTTGGGGGGCCGTTTACCAAAACGCTTACCGGTATGAATCAACATTTTCATTTACCTAACCGGGTAACATTCTAATTCATTAGAACCATATTGTATGCAACAATTAATTCGGTAAGCGCTTACCGGGTAAGAGGTATCACACTCATTTACGAGGTAAGACTCTCAACCTTACTATCACTTTTGTTGGGTAAGATTCTCGGTCATTACGATGTTCATCCGGTAAGATAAAGTGACACCTAATAAACAGCCCCTAAGCCGAAGAAGGGTGGGACTGGGTTGGATTGACATCTTTTTTAATTTCTATAATCTCATAAATAATTAATCTTTTCTAGAAAAATATAATTTAAATATACATTTCATAACTTTTGAAGTGTATACTTGAAACTATGGTTTTCATCCCAAATTTTCAAAATTAAGGTCATAAGATTTCAATTTTGTTATTAGTCCCTTGCCCGTTAGACCCGTTAAGGGGCATTTACTAAAAGCTTATTAGGTAAGCGTTTGTCGATTGCACTTATGAGCATGACAAGAGAGAAGCTTACTTGGTAAGAGACAAGACAAGCACTGTGAATCTTACCCAGTAAGTCTGTGAAACGACTCTTACTCGGTAAGCGTTTATCGGGTTTAAAACTTTTACCAACAATCCATTTTCATGGCCAAGAATGTTACATGATAAAGTAAATGAGGATGATATCTTTTTGCCAATAAATGTTTACCATGTAAGCATTTGATAAACGATCCTTAAGTTTGTTCTGTTAAGTTTTCCATGTATTAGTCAAGTGAGGGCAATTTGATCTTTCTGTATTTGCTCTTATAAACTTTTTTAATATATAAGTTCATAAAGCATACGTACAAGTGGATATTTTTAGGTGTATAATCTTAAATTGAGAATTCTAATTAAATCTATAACCTTTCTTATGAATACAAAGTCAATTTTTTATAGTGAAAAATAAAAAATTATGTATATAATTAAAATCCTATTTAAAATTATATAACTAATACTCCAGTGTTGTTACATTTTTAATAGCTTAAAATAGAGAATCAAATGTTAAAATCTTTAAATAGAGTTACATTCATCTACAACAGATTTGTTATTTTAGAGATTTTGACACAAATTATATTAATATAATATTCTCTAATATATATATATTGAATAATACACTTTTTAAAAAAACTTAATATAAAATGATAAAAGATTTATGTTATTGGTGAGATTGAATAAAATAAATATTTCTCACTCCTATTTAGAGAATTATAAAGAGTTCCCTATATTTAGAGATTTTCCATTAATCTCTATTTTAGCAAACAAGATAGCAATGCTGTTGGTGAAGAACAACAAACAAAAATATATTTTTTTCTATTTTAACAATGTTGTTGGAGATGCTCTTAATAGGCACAACTTTGGTAACAAAACGGATAGACCAAACGACCAGGTACCATTTTCGTAACATTATCGAAACCTTGTAACATTCATTATAATTTCAAAAAGATAGAGGATTAAACCAGAGTTCTTATAAACTTTAGGGACGATTTTTGTAATTTATTCTCTTCTAAAACCTCTTACAAACTCTCCGGCGAGTTTGTACATTTTTCAGTCCATTTTCCGGTAACCCTAACTCTACAGATGTCGGCATTCGGAAGTGTCGTTAGACTCTCTTGCTTCCATGCCTCTTTCGATTGGTTCACCTATTCATCACCGCCCTTTCTCCGGCGAGAAATCCTTGTACGCCATGATCGGAAAAAGCTCCTTTTATCGCCTACAATGATTTAAACTCATAATCGGAACTCCTTAAACCTCCACTTAGGTTTCCGATTTGTATTGGTAGATCATATCAACGAACATGAAGTGGAGCGCCAACAATCGATGTACACGGATGTGGATGGTAATATCAAGTGCTATGTTTTCTCTTTTTTCTCTTTTATTCCAGTAAAATTGTTACTGTTTACTGGTTGATGCAAACTAGGAAGAGAATCATTGCGCTGTTGATTTGATTCACATAGTTTTTCAATCAATTTTGTAGTTTTTTAGTGTTTTATTTTGGTTATTTCTCTCTCTGATCAAATTGGGAGTTATGACATTTGTGAAATTGTTGGATTATATGTTATCTAAAATTTCCTGACAAAATCGAGTAATATTTTGTACAAATTTTAATAGGGGTGTTTATTTGCAAAATGATAATGTGCATAAAAAGGTTCATCATAACTTTGAATACCTACCACTTGAATAGTGATTCTTAGGGGCTGTTTGGTTCGTGGAATTCAAAGGAATTTGATGGAATTGGAATGACAAATTCCTTCGACCAAATTCGTTAGTGATGTTTGGTTCGTGGAATGAATTGATCGGATTCCATAGAATTCCACGGTGGAGGGATTTTTTGTTCATTCCTTGGCCTATGTGAAAGATTTGAATTCCAGTTCGTGGTAAATGTAACATAATTTTTAATTTTGTTTTAGAAAGATAAAAATAACCTTTGCATCCAATTTAACTACTACCCCCTCCCTGCCCCGCCCTCACCACTCCCGCCGGCAATATATCCGCCACCACCACCCACCATGCCCACCCGTATCAATACCACCATGCCACTATTTTTTGCAGTCATAGTCACCACACACCCCAACACCACCGCACTACTATTGTCATCATCACAACTGTCAACCCCCCAACCCCGACAGATGCATATTTCTATTTTTTTGCAAGATTCCATTCCAATCCCTGTCAACCAAACGCATGGTCAAATTCCATTCCAATCCCTTCAAAGTCAAATTCCTTTGATGGATTTCAATTCCACCAAATTCCATTCCGTGAACCAAACGCCCCCTCATTGGGTTTGGCCAAAAGAATTTTGTTCATGTTGTCAAAATTTGGGTCAATTTTTCACAGTAGAGTTGTTATGGTTATGTGATTTCAGCTGCGAGTTAATTAGCTCATTCCTTCTCCAGATGATGAAATGGCGGTATTTTGCAAACTATGGCTGTGGCATCCTGGGAAGATGGGATAACAAGTACATGTGAGTTACATATATGTGTCTTTATTTTTAAACTTATGCTATTTGTTTATTTTTTCCTTTCCATTGTTACTTTTGTGTTCCTTGATTGTTTCTAGTGTATAACAAACTGCTATACATTCATGACTATATGTTGGAAATTGGTCCTATATACATGTAAGCTGAAGCTAAATACAGGTGTGGGAATATGTATTCTCTATAGATGATTCTGATTCACAAAGATGGGGATACGGGTATAGCAGGGATATGGCATACACACTTTCTGGGAATAAGTAGGTGCCATGCATTGTCTGTAGGAGTGGTCTAACCATCATCGTGTAAAAAATAAATTAAAAGCTAATGTATTGATTAAAACTTGCATCAGATGCATAAATTTATATGTTTACTATCCAATCTTAATTTTGATACTATCATAACTACTTCGGAAGAAAATTGAACTCAATATCTTCATGGAAACAACATCTCAATCATGATGGTTGAGGTAAGGTCTGTTTACATGCTACCCCTCGTCCCCTCCCAGATCCTACTTTCGAGTGGGATATACCGGGTTTGTTTGGTTTGATTTGGTTTATAATGTGTAAAATCACAAGCTATGTGAAACCACTCGACTACACAATTTTTTTTCAAACTTTAATTAAAATTTAGTAGATATACAAGTTAAGAACAAAAACAATTTCACAAAATATAGACCATGGACATTTCATCTCCAAGTTCTTCAAAAAAAAAATCTATCGTTTGACACATATTAAGATAAGAAAATCAGTCTTTATAGTAAAGGAATATGTATACAAAAACTTGATAAAGTGTGTAGAATACTTGGTATTTTTTTATCCAAATAGAGTCTTAATCAACTTCATTTTTATCGTCATTATTTGTGGGGAGCCTAGCCTATATAATAAAAGTAATTATTAAATATTAATAATAAATTATATATTTTAATTAAATATTTCAATTCCAAGGTTTTTTGCATTGTCCATGTCCACCCATTAATCTTAACTACCGGTTTTGGCACACCCGTTTTTTAGAATGATTGCCCGAGCTTGCTTTTCTAGCGGCCCGAGCGGGAAGAGTGTAGTGGGCCATCCTATATGTGAACAATTCTACAATGAATGCTCTTTTATCAAAGCAATATATAGGAGAATGGAGAAGTGTAATACATGACCTAGGTTATAATTAATATGCATGAACGACCCATACGCCACTTGTGTGCAAGCACCATGTCATCTACGAAGTCTTCCGAAGTAGTAACGCAAGTTGTATGCGACTTTTGTACACAAGTCTGCATAACTTACCATGTGACTTAGAGGTTGTGCATGTAAGTTACCTAGGCATAGACGACTTGCATGTTTGACTCCTAACTCACCAAATCGTCACTTATAATGTATTGTAGGTCCCATCACTTTTGTACCGCCTGCAAAGTGAATTTGCAAGTTGCCTAGAAGTCGCTTATGAAGTAGCCTTGCTTATCACCCAAAACAAACTAAACAAGCGCTTGAAAGTAGGCTGACAAGCCTCAATTAGAATACGTGGAATCCCCAAATAGAACCCTTGAAGAGGCAAGGAGGTTCCAACATATATAGTGGAGAAATGGTCCAAGTCTAGCCGATGTGCGACTCCAACACGCCCCTTCCAATGAAGGGTAGTAATCAGAAGTAAACCGACCGTCACTAGTATCGTCACTTTATCCTTAATCAGTAAATGCTTGTATCTCTAGGGACATTACACTTTGGTGCAATATGTACTCATCTAGCCCCCTCTAGACACTATGACACAATTTCTGCCCGTTCAGCCTCTGTTGGAGAGGCGTGTTGGAGTCCCACCTTAGCTAGCCTTGGACCATTTCTCCTATATATATATATATGTTGGAACCCTTCAGTTAGTTGCAAACTAGCCTTGCTTCATTATCCTTCTTTAAGGGACTTTTATGTAGGTTCTCGTGTAGTAGTCGCATACTCGCATTTGGTTTCGACCTAAGCATTGATGATTACAAGATTGTGAGGATGGATATTCATTTCCAATTTTCCATGTAGGGAGGTGGTGCAAACTATGGCTGTGGCATCCTGGGAAGGTGGGATAACAAGTACATGTGAGTTACGTATATGTGTCTTTATTCTTTAACTTATGATTTTGTTTATTTTTTCCTTGGCTTTGTTACTTTTGTCTTGATTGTTTCTAGTGTATTTCAAACTACTATACATTCATGACTACATGTTGGAAATTGATCTTATATACATGTAAGCTGAAGCTAAATACAAATACAAAATACAGGTGTTGAAATATGTATTCACTATAGATGATTCTGATTCACAAAGATGGGGATATGGGTATAGCAGGGATATAACATACAGACTTTCATGCGAATAGAAAGGTCATGCATTGCCTGTAGGAGTGGTCTAACCATCATCGTGTAAAAAGGAAATTACAAGCTAATTTATTGATTAAAACTTATAGCAAATGCATAAATTCATATGTTTGCCATCCAATCTTATCAATTTGATACTATCATAAGGGAAATTAGCTTGCAAAGTGAATTAACAGATGCATAAATTTGTATGTTCCCATCTCTTTTGTACCACTTGCAAAGTGAATTTGCAAGTCGCCTATAAGTCGCTAATGAAGTAGCCTTGCGTATCACCCAAAACAGGCGCGTGAAAAGAGGCTGACAAGCCTCAATTGGAATACATGGAAACCCCAAATTACTCTTCAACAGATCACTTGAAGAGACAAGGAGGTTCCATCATATAGTGGAGAAATGGTCCAAAGTCTTGGCCGATGTGCGACTCCAACACGCCCCTTCCAATGAATGGTAATAACCACAAGTAGACCGACTGTCAGTAGTACTGTCATCCTATCCTGAATCATTGTATCTCTAGGGACTTTACACTTTGGGGCAATATGTACTCATCTAGCCCCTTCTAGACACTGGCACCATTTCTACGTGTTCAGCCTCTAATGGAGGGGCGTGTTGGAGTCCCACATCAGCTAGCCTTGGACCATTTCTCCTACATATATGTTGGAACGCTTCAATTAGGCACAAACTAGCCTTGCTTCATCATCCTTCTTTAAGGGATTTCAATGTAGGTTCTCATGCAGTAGTCACGTTTGATTTCGACTTGCGAGAATATTCATTTCTATGTAGGGAGGAGGTACACCAAAATCTTTGGTTTACACCATAAACATAGGCACTTTTCCCTATTATGTTTTCTTATGTGAAGTCCGAACGTTTTTGTCAATGGAGCATTCCATTTGGTGGTAACCGAATCAGATTCTTTAGATCATTATTATATATTGTCATCTGATTTGAACATTGGGGTTTTTGGATAAAGCTTTAGATTAGGATCTATGGGGGTTTCGGCAGGTATGTCTCATTGAGAAGATCAAGAGTATACTTCCGTTGGTTCACAAAGATTCCCTTGTTTGACCTAACAAACCTCATTACCCAGGAAGCATTTTAGTGGCCCTAAATTCTTAAATCTCAAAACATGGGCCAACCTTCTTTTTCCAAATAAAATTTTCATAATCATCGGTAGTAAAGATTATATCATCGACTTAGGCGATTAGATAGAGATGTTACCTTTCTTCGATGCTTATAAACATCGTGTGATTAACTTGGCTTTGATAATGTAACACCCTCAAATTCGGAACGAGCAACTAACTTTAATTTCAATAAAATCACCAAAAGTAGATAAAATCATTTCTACAATTCATTCCTGAAAATACCTCGGAATTTAAACATTATAATTTCTACAACTAAAAACTTAAGACGGGCGTTACTTAATACAACTCAAGTTGCTAGTCCCAAATATATTCGGAAGATTCACTAAATCGAGATCATCTCTCGTGCACTCTACTAGCACTCGCCACTTCACAGTGTAGCTAAAGCTACTCCCAACCTGAGCCTGTTGCACATGCCGACAAATAAAAAGGGTTAGGCTAACGCCTAGTGAGTTCAAATAGGGAATCTTTTGAGATCATGACTAAAACTACTACTTTCACGATTTATGATTTTATATAGGGCCACTAAAATGCTTCCTGGGTAATGAGGTTTGTTAGGTCAAACAAGGGAATCTTTGTGAACCAACGGAAGTATACTCTTGATCTTCTCAATGAGACATACCTGCCGAAACCCCCATAGATCCTAATCTAAAGCTTTATCCAAAAACCCCAATGTTCAAATCAGATGACAATATATAATAATGATCTAAAGAATCTGATTCGGTTACCACCAAATGGAATGCTCCATTGACAAAAACGTTCGGACTTCACATAAGAAAACATAATAGGGAAAAGTGCCTATGTTTATGGTGTAAACCAAAGATTTTGGTGTACCTCCTCCCTACATAGAAATGAATATTCTCGCAAGTCGAAATCAAACGTGACTACTGCATGAGAACCTACATTGAAATCTCTTAAAGAAGGATGATGAAGCAAGGCTAGTTTGTGCCTAATTGAAGCGTTCCAACATATATGTAGGAGAAATGGTCCAAGGCTAGCTGATGTGGGACTCCAACACGCCCCTCCATTAGGGGCTGAACACGTAGAAATGGTGCCAGTGTCTAGAAGGGGCTAGATGAGTACATATTGCCCCAAAGTGTAAAGTCCCTAGAGATACAATGATTCACGATAGGATGACAGTACTACTGACAGTCGGTCTACTTGTGGTTATTACCATTCATTGGAAGGGGCGTGTTGGAGTCGCACATCGGCCAAGACTTTGGACCATTTCTCCACTATATGATGGAACCTCCTTGTCTCTTCAAGTGATCTGTTGAAGAGTAATTTGGGGTTTCCATGTATTCCAATTGAGGCTTGTCAGCCTCTTTTCACGCGCCTGTTTTGGGTGATACGCAAGGCTACTTCATTAGCGACTTATAGGCGACTTGCAAATTCACTTTGCAAGTGGTACAAAAGAGATGGGAACATACAAATTTATGCATCTGTTAATTCACTTTGCAAGCTAATTTCCCTTATGATAGTATCAAATTGATAAGATTGGATGGCAAACATATGAATTTATGCATTTGCTATAAGTTTTAATCAATAAATTAGCTTGTAATTTCCTTTTTACACGATGATGGTTAGACCACTCCTACAGGCAATGCATGACCTTTCTATTCGCATGAAAGTCTGTATGTTATATCCCTGCTATACCCATATCCCCATCTTTGTGAATCAGAATCATCTATAGTGAATACATATTTCAACACCTGTATTTGTATTTAGCTTCAGCTTACATGTATATAAGATCAATTTCCAACATGTAGTCATGAATGTATAGTAGTTTGAAATACACTAGAAACAATCAAGACAAAAGTAACAAAGCCAAGGAAAAAATAAACAAAATCATAAGTTTTGGGAATAATTGACTATATAAAATCATAAATCGTGAAAGTAGTAGTTTTAGTCATGATCTCAAAAGAGTTCACTTTAAACGCAATTCATCCGGTTTCCAACTCATACAATTCCCATATTGAAATCTTTAATATAACACGATTTCCAAAATAGACTCATTTCCAAAATCAACATGAAAGTGAAATAACATTCAATTCTCAAAACGATTGAATTCATAAATATTTGCCATTATTCCCAAAACATCCCAAAACATGGATGAAACATAATCCACAACTCATGTAACATGGAAAGCAATTCTCATAAATATGATGCGTCACCGAAAACATGGGTAAACACAAATACCCAAAACAACACCTTTCGGTGACGGGGGAGACCCGTATACATTGCACGTGACGGAACACAAAAGTGGGTCACCTACTATGCAATAAAAACACCCACGTGGATTACTCTCGTAAACTGAGCTCAATCACTCTAGATCTATTGCCCGCGAGACTAGGGAGCCCCCAACTTCAACCACTCCAGGTCTATACATTGGGTCACTCCAAATCCACAACAGCACATTAGGGATTACACCTTACTGCCCATGAGACGACGCCCGACCGTATAGGTCCACGCCTTACTTATCATGGATCCCGATGCCTATCCCGTGCTAAGCACATATATGGAATTACACCTTACTGCCCATGAGACGACGCCCGACCATCTAGGTCCACGCCTTACTTATCCTGGAACCCGGTGCCTATTCCGTGCTACAAAATAAACTAACGTCTCGTAAACTGAGCTCAATCAATCCCGACCTCTTGCCCGCGAGACTAAGGGGAAACTCAAATGCCTATGGATCCATGGCTAACAAGGTCTAAATATTACACTACCCCAAATGAATAAACAAATGCATTCAACACATGCAATTCCCCAATAACATAAATCATGATCAAAACTCAACTTTGAGCTATCAAAACTGGACAAATGTCCCCAAAACTTGATAAAATCCAATACCGAGCCATAAGCTCAACTAACTCAAAAGATAGTTCATGAACGTCATAAAATGACATTAAATATAACAACACACACCGTTTGCCAGTAAATACTTCAAATCCATGAAAACCCGTAGCAAAACCTTGGATCGGGAAAACCCTCATTTCCAACGGACTCACACCGTTACATTTTTAAACATCTCATGATGTACTATATGCATATTTCCAAATATTCACAAAATGCATTTTCACAACAATTAGACTCCATTTATCACATAAATCAATAACCCATTTTCATGTATGATTTATCTATCTCATTTTTCCAAAAGTCCCAAAAGTAGTGTTTTACGATATCTACCACAATTAATACCTCCAAAAGGTAAAACTCACCAAATAACTTAACATTGATAATTTTCAGGTAAAACATATAATTATTTGGAAAAATAGCATTTTGGCATGTACAAAGTTTTCGCAAAGTAACTTGAACTCACCTTGCTAGATTAGGCTAAATCTAGATTTTTCCCAAACGTATGTTCCTTTGAAGAAGTCCGAATCTTCAAGTCCAAATCTTCCAAAAACCTAAATCCACAATTTCAACCGTAAATACTTGTCCCTAAACACTTAGAATCATTTCTCCCAACATATTACACTCAAACTTACCAATAGATCAAAACCCTAATTTCCAAAATGAAGAGAAGAGAAGATTACCTCAACCATCAAGTGAATCCACCAACCAAACACTTCTAGTGTTACCAAAGTGAGCTTCAATCTTCATTTCATCCAAAGAAATGAAAGGCTTAGGAGAGGGTTGAGTAGAACCCTAGAAATTGTATGAATCTCTCAAAACGAATGTGGAATGGAAAGCTTTGATTTTAACCATGAATCCTTGATAAAAGGTAAGGGATTAGCTTTGAATCATAAAATCTATGGTTCTAAAAGCTCCAAAACGGATTTAGGGTTTGGGGAGGGTTTTTGAGAGAGAAGTAAGGAAATGGGTATAGGAGAAATGAGAAATAAGGCACCAAAATCGGACTAAGTAGCCCCTGCACCCCGACGGCGATAGTGACACCGCGATAGTGACACTGTCACTATCGCGAGTGTCATACTCGCTGGCCCTCCCAAAACTCTCGGTACATTCTTGGCGAAAGTGACACTGCGAAAGTGACCATGTCACTCTCGCGAGTGTCATACTCGCTGGACTTGTACCGAGTCCAAACTTGGCCAATTTCTCGAGAGATCCAATTAGCATTACGTGCCCCACCTTCCAATGCAACACCTTGTCCTTCTAATAAATCTAAATGGACTTATTTACAAATTTGAGTTAGAATTTTCGGGGTATTACAGATAATAACCATGGCCAGGGTCTCGAAGACTGTTTAAGGTCATACAAGGATTTTCAAGTCTACAAACTTTGTATTGCCTAAATTTTTTATCAAACCTCGGATCTAGACTCATAAACACCTCTTCTTGTATGGCGATTTACATGGTGTTTATGTTTTTACCTCCGGGGGTTGCAAGACAAAGTGGAGACTCAAAGTCATTGAATGGCGAACAGTCTCTTGAGTCTGGTTCGAACTGTTTGAAAGGGTGGTGAAAAGTCATGTTTATCATCAAAGTCAAGCTAATACACGATGTTTTATAAGCAACTAGAAAAAGATAATATCTTAATTATCTATGTGGATGATATAATCTTGATTGGTGATGATTATGAAGGATTAGCCTATTTGAAAAAAAAATGTTGGCCCGAGATTTTAAGATTTGAGGATTTAGGGCTAATAAAATACTTTATGGAAATGGAGTTTGCCTGGTCAAACAAATGTGTCTTTGTTAACAAACATAAGTATATTCTTGATCTTGTATGTGAGGCAGACCTCCTAGGGACTCGACACTTTGGGTTAAACTCATCTAGCCCCCCCCCCCCCCCCCCCCCCTTTCTCTTGGTTGGAGGAGGTGTGTTAGAGTCCCACATCTGCTAGACATGGACCATTTCTCCGCTTTATATATTGGAACCTCCCTTTTCTCGACAAGCGCTCTTTTGTAGTGTTATCTAATGGGATTCACAGAATAAGCGCTCTTTTGTAGTGTTATCTCGACAAGAATCTTGTTACATGAGCCGATAATATCCAAAGAGTAGCAGAGGCGTTATCTCCATGTATCCTTGCGTTGGACACAAATCGGTCTTCAGAATGTAATGCACACAAGTCTTCAATGTGATTGTTTTTTGCAAAACAAAAACAGACGTTTGACAACACTATTTTGCATATTTTTCGGAGATCGAAGAGTATGGATGCAGATAAAATCGAGGCTAACTATACGAGAACACCATTTGGAAAGAGATGTAAATCGGATAAGGATTTAGGTGGTAGTCTTTCGAAGATTTCACCAATCAACTCATCGCATACATAATCGGACATTATATAATTCTAGATGGAACAAATAAAAAATAGTATATGATCTAAACAGAGTTAAGCTTCCTCTTAGTGTGAAGACTACATGAGCAGTGTATATGTAAAGATTAAGAGGTAATTAATAAAAATACTCATCGGAAAGAAGAAGACTTTATCAAGAAGGCATTAGACTGTCGACAAGAGGGATTATCGAAGAAGAAATAGATTGCAAGAGTCGTGTCGATCGTCCAATGTTTTGTTAATGGAGCATTGCATTGGTGGGTAATGGAATCAGATAACACTTAATGTAATGCTCTATTGACAAAACATCGGACGATGAACAAGATTTCTTCAGCGATAATCCCTTTGTCGATAGCCTGATGCCTTCTCAATAAGGTCTTCTTCATAGTAATCCATCTCACTTTCTTCTTTCCGGGTGAGGTGAGTTATTTTTGTTAATGTACTCTTAATATTTACATACATAACGCTCATGTAGTCGTCACACTAATATGTACTTTCAACTGCTTTGATCATATCCTATTTTTGATTTGTTTTATATAAAATTACATAATGTATGCAATGAGTTGATTGTTGAAATCTTTGAACGACTACCAACCAAATTCCTCCTCCGTTTACATCTCTTTACAAATCATGGTATTCCCATATAGTCGGCCACGATTTTATTTGTATGCATGCTTTATCATCTTCGAAAAACATGCAAAAGGTCATGCCCTTTGACATCCGGTTTTGTTGTTGCAAAAAAGGTAATATCCAAGACTTGTGTACATTACATTATGAAGACCGATTTTCGTTGTCTCCCATACATGGAAATAACACCACGCCAGTTCCCTTCATGTAATCGGTATTATTTTTGTGGAACCTCATTTAATTACTCCCTAAAAGAGCCCTTGAGGAGAGAAGGGAGTTCCAACTTCCAACATATATAGTGGAGACATGGTCCAAGTCTAGCCGATGTGAGACTCCAACAACCCCGCCTTGAAACCATCACTTCATGATCTGCAAGCCATGAGGAGCTTTGTGCCGGTCCTGCAAGCCTTTAGCATGACACAAAGTTTAAGACTTATCTAACTCTTACAAATAAGTACAATAACATTCTTATGTTTATAGGAATCCCCGTACATCTACTATATACACCTCCAAACCATGTATCCCTTTTTTTCTCATTCCAAGTAAACACATGAAATATTTACTCTTTGGCAAAACCTCCACCAACACCAAAGGGCCTTTGGTCTCTGCATTTGTTCTTTGCAGTGAGATTGGGGTTTTTGCTTCTCACTCTTGGACCTTTTAGTCTGTTGGTGTACTAAAGAAAAAAAAACTATAGTTTTTGATCTTTTGCCAATGGGGAAACTAAAGAATAGGCTAAGAGTGGATGCAAACCTTTATTGTTCAAGCATATTTGTGCGTTTATGACAAGAGATTAAGGCAAGTGTGTGGCTCTTTTAAACTTGAACAGGGTGAGATTCTTATTGCCTGAAAAGAAAAGTAATCGTGAAAGTTAGTAATTGCCTTAAAACTTAATAACAAGTAGATTATGCAGATAGAACCAATGTCAATCTTGCATTTGAAGGTTTGACCTCAAAAATAGAAGTGTAGTTCCTTCATCGAAATGTAGGTACTTTTCTATAATTGTTGTATCTAATATTAATTGTTAGCTATTACTATTAAATATTAATTACTTAGAATTATTATTAAGAGTAAATTACGTATTTGGTCCAATGGTATGCGAGTTTTTACTTGGTCCCTAGACCTCGTTTGAGGCTTACGCCTCGAGGCCCGCCTCGAGGCGAGGCGGTTCAAAACCGCTCATGAGGCTTAAGCCTCATGGTCCCTGGACGAGGCTTAAGCCTCAATTGGTGGGGCGGTGCCATGTGGCGTTGAGCGCTGGTGAGGCGCAAGCTGCTTTCTGTTTTTATATACTTGTGTAAGAATGTATATTTTTCGGCAAGTATATTTTTTATTTGTATATTTTCTGTAAGTATATTTTCTGTATATGTGTATCTGTGTAAGTATGTATATTTTCTGTATGTATATCTGTGTAAGTATGTATATTTTCTGTTATTAAACATATTTTCTGTTTTTATACATCTGTGTATGTAATTATGTATGTATATTTTCCTGTTTGTATATTTTATGCATTTATGTATATTTTCAGTAAGTATGTATATTTTCTGCATTTATATATCTGTGTAAGTATGTAATTTTTCTGTTTTTTGTATGTCTTTAAATGTTTAATGTATTTATGTTTTCTTATTTTCTGTTTTATCATTTGCTTATTGTTAGTATTTATGAATATTTATTTGGTATGGAATTATGTTTTCCACCTTGCATGCACTCATAAAATTTGTGTATATATATTCTGTATTATACACACACACACACACATATATATATATATATATATCATGCCTCGAGGCTTACGTCTCGGACCGCCTCGAGGCTTACGCCTCGCCTCTCTAAGGGAAAACGCCTCGAGTCCCGATTGGGATTTTTAAAACTATGCCCGGTGGTATGCACTTTTTCACGGATTTGGTCCTTCACTCTAATGGCCGTTCACCATCCCCGTTACGTTCGAGGGCAGAACGGTCTTTTCATTAAGTCTTGAGGGCAATAGGACCTTTTTATCTGGTATGAGGGACCAAATTCCGTGAGAAAAGGTATACCACCAAGTTATCTATGTAATAAATGAAGTCTAGGAACCAATTCTGTAAAAATCTGCATACCACAAGGACCAAATCATATTAATTATTTTTATTATTATCTAAAATGTTTTAAAAATGTTTTTGTTAGTTACAAAAAGATTAAAGTTATATTTCTTCTATTTCATTATTAATAGAACTTTGATAAAATATTAATGTATTAATTAATTATTATTATTATTTTGAAAGATTATTAATTAATTAAGATATACAAGGTTAACAAACTTTGTTTTATTAATATTATATGTAGTGGTTATTTAAAATCATCAATTAATAATGTTTTTCTCAAATTCGTATTCGGTTACACAAATTCAAACTTATAATTTAATACATATTAATCAACATATTATATTATTGAATTTTCTTTACCATCTGGTTTGTATTAGTTAACGTATTATATTATTACTGATATGTTTTAACTTTTAATTATATTATGGAATGTCCAAATAGACTAATTCAGTAATTCTTTAACATGTCATTTTTGGTCATTCTACAGTTTTTTAACTAGCTTATTAGCTCATCAGCAAGCCTTTTCATCTATCAGCTTGTCAGCTACCTCAGCTAGTTTGCCAAACATAGCCTTAGCAGAAAACAACGTTGTTTCACTAATCATAGATTTAATTATGATGTGTTATAGTCACATCTTCACACAAATCATACTTAAATTTATGTAAAAGTTGTTCATATTTAGTAAGCAAAGATTCCTGAAAATCTAAATAATGTATATCTTCTTTGGTAATAAAATAGATAGACTACCTCACCGACTTAACTTACCTTCACGAATCCTGAATTGCCAACTCAGTGTAACGTATACGTTACAAGTAATCAAAGCATATTGTGAGTTTGTTGATGTAGGATTTGACCCAAATGACCATCTTGTCCTTTTCTGCAAAAAAAAATTGCAAAAACTTTTGCACGTGCACCCGCTCTATTGTGCCAACGCATAAATTTTTTAGAGGTCTTAGGGCCTGTTTGTTAGCAGCTTAATAAGCTTAACGGGACTCGCAACTTATACGGTAAGATATACATGACTATTTGGTAGTGGTTTAATGATATAGAATGTGGCTTATTCAGTAAGCTTCTACGAGGGAGCTTTATGCCAAGTTTTTTTTCCAAACCTACCCCTCCCAATTAAAAAATTATGAAAAATCAATATGATTTTCTAATTAAACTGTACTTTTTAGGATTTATTATATTTTATATAATGTTAATTTTTTAGTGGTCCCACTCTCGGGAAAGAGATAAGGTCTGCATACATCCAACCCCCTATGACCCTACTTCCACGTGGGATATACATATACTACGTGTATCTTACGTGTTTTCACGCCATTGGTGGTATTGAATAATTAATTATATAATTAATTTCATAAGTTCATTGAATTTTCTAAAAGACGCGTCTACCAACTTATTTATTGTTGTTCTTGCTCTAGTTTAGTTGTGAACCCAGTTTGGTTTGCTTTCGAACGCACCGCTCAAATCAATATAAGAGAAGCAGAGCTCTAAAGGCTAACATATCTCACTCGACTCCCGAAGGCATTGAGATGAAAAGTTTTATGTGATCCTGCTTTCAGATATCCGATCGATTAAAGGAAAAAAGCAATCAGCGTGCAGGATTATAAGAGGGGCACCACACTAAGTAAGTAACAATGCTTAAACCTTTTTTGTTTGATTTCTTGGATATATCGAGAGAACGTAAATGCGATTTCTTTGATATTGGGCTTTGTGAGTTTAGATATAAAATACCCATTTTTTTGTCTTTGCCAATTTACGAAAGTAATTTGCGTCTATTATTGCTCCCAATTTCTCACATCTAGCAATGATTCCGATCAAACTTGTTTCAGTACGATTTTTTCCTTATGTAGTTGCACAATTGTTATTAAGGTGTGTATACCTTTGCTTGAATCTAAATTCTTTACATATCTAATTTCTAGATTTTATTGCTCTTTTTCTATATGTGGTTCTATAGTTGTGTTATCTTCGAGTCTTTGTAAATTTGGAATGTGATAAAGAAAATTACAAGTCGATTTTGTTGTTGAAAGGGAATTGTTTTAGTATTTTTCCTCTTCCGATTCCCCCATTTTTTACGTGTGGCTGAATAGAAGGCTAAGGATCGTGTGAGAAGTTGAGGTTAATGTGAGAAGCGTGAGAAGTGGATCTAAACCGTTGATCACTTTTAATCAAATGCCCTCCCATGAATTGTGGCTTAGAAGGGAATTGCTCCGGTGCATCTCAGTGCATCTTATCCGTGTGCATCAATTTCTCATCCAACGGTTGATAACCACTTCTCACTCTTCTCACGTTAACCTCAACTTCTCACCGGAATCCAACCCCTGAATAGAATGTTTTTCAGCTCATATTTTTTAATTTTTATATATACATCAAAAAAAAGTTATAAACATGTGAACCAATTTCGATGTATTGTTTCACATGATTTTTTTTCCATCTAAGGCTAAGATTTAAGGTATTATCTCACATACATTAGTTTTGCAAAATGTTTGTGTATTTTTTTTTGTTTCACAATGTGAAACAACACATGATTCACTGGTTCTCACGGTTCTCAACCTTTTTGAGATTCTCCTTTGATTATGCCTCTCTCTATATAAGATATATATATATATATATATATATATATATAATATAGGCGAAGGATCGTGTGAGAAGTTGAAGTTAACGTGAGAAGCTTAAGAAGTGGATTTGAAGCGTTGATCACTTTTAATCAAATGCCCTCCCATGAATTGTGCCTTAGAAGGAAATTGATCCGGTGCATCTCATCCTAGTGTGCGTTCATTTCTCATCCAACGTATAACCACTTCTCATGCTTCTCACGTTAACCTCAACTTCTCACCAGAACCCAACCCGTATATATATATATATATGTGTGTGTGTGTGTACGTATATATGTGTGTGTTATCTATAAAAGCTGCTTAGATTTGCACTCATAAAAGGTAGTGTCTTTTTTTGAACCTTTTTTAAAGTTTCTGATTTTGACATTTTTTATCGTGTGATTAACCACTCCAGAAAGACGAGAATGAAGCATATCCTTGACTTACCGTATGAGATTTTGACCACTATCGTGATCATGCTAGCATCATCCTACGGTGGTGCTGGTGACATTGCAAGGCTGTCCTCCACGTAAGTAAAACCTTTTCTACTTGTTTCTTACATTCTTTTTTCTTAAAAGTGACTTATTCAATAAGCTTTTACGAGGGAGCTTTATGCAGAAAGCCAAGATTTTTCTAAACATGCCCCTCCCAATTAAAAGAATATGCTCCTTTCATCTATATGATGAAAAAAAAAACCTCCTAAACAAAAACCTTCCCAATCTATACCGACAGATTAATCCACACAGACAGCTTTATCCATACAGGACTTAATAGAAAACCAACTAGACAGCCCCTAAGTTGGGCACTAGTAACAAGATTCTCTATTCTACCACGATGAACATACGCTCTACTCTTTGGGGTAAAGGACAAGTCTGCGGACCCCACCTCCAGGTGGGATATACTGTGCCGTTTGTCTTGGTTTGGTTAGAAAATAAAGAACACCTATAGCCTGCTTCGATCTTATTTCCTACTCTTTTTTCTGTATTTTTTAAACATAAGAAGATAATGTTGACGTTTTTCTTGCAAATTCCGTGCAGATGTGCAAGGTTTATGAGCCTTGCTAGTGAACCACATGTTTTGAAGGTGGTCAACTTTCAAAGTTTGACTCCGACCGAGAATTACGAGCCACATCATGATTTAAATGGTCTCCTTTGCCAATGTGCCCAAGTTGGAAATCTGGCTGCTGAGGCCATGCTGGGAAGGGTAAGTTTGGAAAAATGCCCAAAATTCGTTTGAGCATCTCTTGTTTGTTCGTTCTTGGGGTTTCACGGAAACAGTCACTTTACTCTTTGAATACAAATCACCAATCAATCCATGACACATCATCATGTTTTTGAAGAGAGAATAAATAGATGAATTGAATAAATATATACTCTGCTTCCCAAAATAAATGTCCACAATAAAAAAGGCACATAGTTTAAAAAATGTGTAATTGTTACACTTTTAAATAACTAACGACAATTGTACCCTTTTTGGTAGAGGGGCTGATGAATTTATACATCTCATAATCAAAGGTAGAACTGGAAAATAGACACTTTTGAAAGTGGACACTTAGACGGAGGGAGGATTGAATAAAGTAAGAGTAAATTACGTTTTTCGTTTCTGTGGTTTGTTAGAAATTGCGGATTTCGTCCCTGTGGTTTCGAAATTTCAGTTTTTGTCCTCATTTATATTTTCGCTTCTGAGGCCAAAACACTACTTTTAGTATAAAGGACTAAAATAGAAATGATTTGTAAACCATAGGGTTGAAAAAATCAATAAAGTTTAAATTACCAGGACAGAAAAGGTAATGAACTATAAACCATAGGGATGAAAATCGTAATTTCAAAACCATAAGGACGAAAATAGAAGTTTCCAATAAACCGCATGGACTAAAAACCTACTTTACTCATAAAGTAATAATGTGTCAAGAGTTGATTGGTGGGTATATGGAGTTTTGGGACACCTAATTCGTCTTCCAACTTTTTGAGATAGAGGACAGGTCTACATACCCTGCGTGGACCCCACTTTCAGATGGGATATACTGGGTTTAGTTCCTTTGATATTTGGTTCGTTAGTGACTCTAACGGCATATGTATAATTTGCAGGCTCTTCTCTTTAACGACTATTGGTTTTGGAACGTTTTGATGGATAACGATCAACCACTGATAGCTCAAGATGGGCCCGCTAGTGGAGTTCTAATGCACAAAAAACTTGTGAGATCGTTTATTACTTATAGTAGTTGTGCAGATATGGCTCCAATGCGTATCCCGTTGTTCAGCTACATGATCTCGTTCCTTGGATATGACGTTGCTCGTGAATGTGGCATCCTTCTTGCCGTCACCAATCTGTGTTCCTACGAGATCATAAGGCTTAATGTTCGCAGCCTAAGTAACATTCCGGAAAGTTCCGGAAACGATGTGTCGGTGAACGGACTTAACAACGCCATGGCGCGACTGACGCCACCATCTGGAGCGACCCACCGAGAACGATTGCTTGAGTTGTTCGATGAGTTTTTCCCATCTGCACTTATCTGAGTTTGTAACATCCTTTGGGGACATGAAATAAATAAGATATAAAAATATAAAAATATGAAATATGAAATGGTTTATGAAGCATTTGTTTTTGGTTCATAAGTTCTTTTTTTATTTTTTAAGCAAACCAAACTATTTTTTATGCAAACCATACTAAGTTAAGAGGTTGTTTGTTTACCTTTTAATAGTTCCACTAAGAGATAACCTCTTATTCGTCAAGAGGCGAATCTTGTTTGGTAAAAAGAAAAAAAATGTCTCTTGATTGTTCTAAAATCTTCCGGATGATGTCATCTTGGGTTTTTTCTTAACCATTCAGCGCTCTAATTCTATTCTTAAGAATTACTAACAACCATATTTTATTTTGCACTATATCATAAGAACCTTCTAATCATTCTGACCACATAATTTTAATATTATAGATTTAAAAGGAAGTAATCTATTTTAGTTTTAAAAATACAGTTTATTTCATTAAAATTTAGAAAGGGTGGTTCAAAATTCATTTTTCAACTTAAAAAACCATTTAATGAAATAAATTACACTAAAAGAACAAGAGTTTTATTATTTTCAAACTTTTTGTAGGTTTTTTTATGATTGAACCATAAAATTAGCAATTCATGTTCAATCATTATTGGTAATATATAACCTCTGGCGTGTAGCTCAGTTATCAAAGGGGTGGGGTGACTTTGCTCAAATACATAATTGGGTTCGATCCCAGGCCCCCACTAGCCTCAGCCGCTGAGTGAGCAAAAAAATGTCCCCTCACATTGGTGTCCTTGGAGACAGGTTTCGTGTGGGGCCGGTTAGGGTTGCCGGTAATCAACTTTTTGTCCAAAAATTATTGGTAATATATATCCGTACTTATACTACTCACGTGTAGACTTCATTTCTAATTTGTAGTTATGTGTAGAAGATCATTTGCAATATATTTTGGATAAGACACATGATCCTTGCTTCCTGCTTTATGATAAATCACATACATGCAAACAGTGGCGGGTCTAGAATTTTTTCCTACTTAGGACCCCTTTAAGTTAGCTTAAATGTCCGTAAAATTGTCCGATATATTTTTTGTCTAAATCCAACGTTTCGGGGCCTTTTTAAAGTTTTTTTTGGTAGATTTTAAGTTTTTTTGTCGACTTCGAGTGAATTTTTTTGGTTTTTAGTCGATTTCGAGAGTAGTTTTGGTTTTTTGGTTGATTTCGAAACAATTTTTTGTTAATGGGGTCCCGAACGAAAAATTACTGGGGGCATTAGGATATAAAGTTGAAAAAGGAAAATTTTACCCTAAAAATTTCTTTTTAGTCCCCCCTAGCCTCAGCTCAGCCGTTGAGTGAGCAAAAAAATGCCCCCTCACATTGGTGTCCTTAGAGGCAGGTTTCGTGTGGGGCCGGTTAAGGTTGTCGGTAATCAATTTTTTGCCCAAAAATTATTGGTAATATATATCCGTACTTATACTACTCACATGTAGACTTCATTTCTAATTTGAAGTTATGTGTAGAAGATCATTTGCAATATATTTTGGATAAGACACATGATCCTTGCTTCCTGCTTTATGATAAATCACATACATGCATACAGTGGCGGATCCAGAATTTTTTCCTACTGAGGTCCCCTTTAAGTTAGCTTAAATGCCCGTAAAATTGTCCGATATATTTTTAGCCTAAATCCAACGTTTTAGGGGCTTTTTAAAGTTTTTTTTGGTAGATTTTAAGTTTTTTGTCGATTTCGAGTGCTTTTTTTTGTTTTTAGTCGATTTCGAGAGTAGTTTTGGTTTTTTGTTGATTTCGGAACAATTTTTTTGTTAATGGGGTCCCGAACGAAAAATCACTGGGGGATATTAGGATAGAAAGTTGAAAAAGTAAATTTTTACCCTAAAAATTTCTTTTTATTACTCACATGTAGACTTCATTTCTAATTTGAAGTTATGTGTAGAAGATCATTTGCAATATATTTTGGATAAGACACATGATCCTTGCTTCCTGCTTTATGATAAATCACATACATGCATACAGTGGCGGATCCAGAATTTTTTCCTACTGAGGTCCCCTTTAAGTTAGCTTAAATGCCCGTAAAATTGTCTGATATATTTTTAGCCTAAATCCAACGTTTCGGGGGCTTTTTAAAGTTTTTTTTGGTAGATTTTAAGTTTTTTGTCGATTTCGAGTGCTTTTTTTTTTGTTTTTAGTCGATTTCGAGAGTAGCTTTGGTTTTTTGTTGATTTCGGAACAATTTTTTTGTTAATGGGGTCCCGAACGAAAAATCACCGGGGGATATTAGGATAGAAAGTTGAAAAAGTAAATTTTTACACTAAAATTTTCTTTTTATTCCCCCCCCCCTCACACACAACAACACACAACAACACACCACGTCCGCAATTGAATGCATATGTACGAATAAATAAAAATGTAATTTGTCTGGTATGTATATATACATAACATGTTTTGCAATCTTGAAACATCTTCAATTATTTATATGTATATATATGTATATCGTACAAATAAATGGTTATTAAAGTGTTTTTCAGTTTTTCATTTTTTACGATTTTTTTAGTATGAAAAATGGTTTTTTTGAGAAATACAGGAAAAGATCCCGTCCATTTATCAAATATGATTTTAAGAGTTAGGTATTCAATTTTTTGTGGAATGAGGGTCTTCTAAAGGAAAAAAAACAATGAATGGACTCACCTAATTAATTTTTTATTATTTTTAAGATTAAAATATTGCACCCACTTATTTTTAATCTTAAAAATAATTAAATTTGGAATGCAAACAATTTATAGTAAAAAAACAAATATTTTATTTTAGTTTTAAACTAACACTAATATTTTTACCTTTTTTAGTTATTTTAATTAGGATTTCATAAAACCTTCATATAAAAGTTTGTAACAATAAACTTTTATATTTTTACCTAGGGGTGTCAATTTTGTACCGAGATAAACCAATCAATTCTCGTACCAACCGTACCAATTTAATTGGTACCAACTTAGTTGGTACCAACCTAATTGGTTGGTATACCGTACCAACTATTTAAACTTGGTTGGTACGTGGTATTAGAAGTCGTGTACCACGGTAATACCGTACCGTACTGTACCGACTTATTTTTTAATTATTTTTTATTAAAGTTTAATCAATAATACAACATATTTTGATTTATAAAATTTTAAATTATCTTGTTTTACATTTTGTTAAATTATAATACAAATTGATATATAGAACTTGATTAAATTCATTCGTTCATCCTTAACAACTTTGATAACTTGCCTACACCTCCACTCTTCATGGTCCATTCTCGCTCCTTAATTGTCGATTGTATTAGACTATTAGTGAATATTTGTATTATCTGAAGATTATTTGAATGTTTGTATAGGTAATGATAAATGGTACAACACATATCAACATGCTATTAATGCTCGACGTGTTTAGTGCATCTAGATCTAGTTGGTAAATATGTGAGATGTCAATCTAATTAATTCATATTTCAATTTTTGAGATGGTAAAAACCATACCAACATGTACCAACCGAAAAAAGTTGGTACCAAGTATAATTGGTTGGTACATGGTATAAGATTTTGTGTACCAATTGTAATTGGTTGGTACATGGTATCGTATCATGTTCACCCCTATTTTTACCAGGTTTATTGTATAATATTGGGAAAAGTTCAAAAAAATTCAACGAACTATCACATTTTGCATGATTAAGTTCCTCAACTATTTTTTTAACGAAATACCATTAAACTTTCTCATTTTGAATGATTAAGTTCCTAAACTATTTTTTGGATGAAAACCCCATTAAATTTTCTCATTTTGAATTATCAAGTCCCTGAACATTAAATATAGGAGGACCATGAGTGAAAGTAAATTAAACATAGGTGGACCATGAGTAGAAGTAAATTAAACATGAGAGGATCATGATTGAAAGTAAATTAAAAAGTTAAAAGATCACTACCTTAAATAGTGTACTTTAGGGATCAAATCCAAAATTTAGGTAAACCACATGGACCACCGATGTAATTCACTCTTATTATTATTATTATTATTATTATTATTAGAGTAAACTACACTTTTGGTCCCTGTGGTTTAGTGTTTATAACACATTTGGTCCCTACAGTTTAAAAATTACACTTTAGTCACTACAGTTTGCTATTTGGTCCCTGATTCTAACAGCCGTTAAAAAATTTCGTTAACTGAGGGGCATTTCAGTCTTTTTAGGTTTTCATCACATTTTCTATTAAAATAAATGAAAATAAAAATTACAGGGACTGAAGATGTAATTTTTCCTCCCTCCACCTCCTCAACTCTCTCTCTCTCTCTCTCTCCACCTTCAAACTCTGTTTCAATGGCGCCATCTCTCTTTCCAATTCACAAAAATCAACTCCATTTCCAAACGTAGATTACTTCCACTCATATTCAAATCATTCACTCAAGAAGCCGAACAAGTTTCAAGAACTAATTTCGGATTATCCAACCATCTTTTCAGCGAAGAAGAACTAGAAAAAAATCCCCAATTCGACCATTGCCAACAACACTTCCGAATTCGAAAAATGTCGGAACAAAATTGGAAAAATCCTGTTTGAATTTTGATATCAACATCATAAACATTTCATCAACTGATGGATTTGGGGCAATTCAGAAGTCCGCCATGGAAGCTATTTCAGTAGGGAAGAAATATTGGGAAGAACTTGAATTAGGCCAGTTTGAGTCAAAGAACATGAAAAATCAAACGAGAGAGATTTGCCCTAATTTGGTTACATTATCAGGCTCTGCGTTTTATAGAAAGGGAAGCATTATTGTGCTTCCATGTGGGATGACATTGGGATCACATATAACAGTTGTGGGAAGGCCTAGACAGGGTCATCTTGAGCAAAACCCTAAGATTTCTTTGTTAAAACCTGGTCAGAATTTGATGGTTTCACAGTTTATGATGGAGTTACAGGGTTTGAAGACAGTTAATCGGAGATCGGAATCTGTAGCGATGAGTTTAGTTGCAGGTTCATCCAATCGCCACCGTCACATCGCTATCCCTTTTCGCACCTCCGTCTCTTTCGTCTTTCCCTCGTAACCTGTTTTCGGCATACGATGACGGTAACATCTCGTTCTACGACGCTGGTCCCTTCGTTCACCTGAAAACGTTGAAGATACATAAGAAAGGTGTTGATGATTTGTCTGTTCATCCATCGGGGAAGTTGGCGCTGACGGTGGGGAGAGATTGTTGTTTAGCGATGGTGAATTTGGTTAGAGGAAGGAGAAGTTTTTATTGTAGGATGGGGAGAGAACCAAAGTACTTTTTCCTCACCATATTTTCTTTAGCCATCTGCAGTGTGTATGTATATGTATGTGTTGCTCGGTGATGGAGAAGATCACCGGAGAAGGGGAGGGGTGCTGGGGTGGTTCACTGTGTGTGTATATATATATATTAATATAATATAATATATAATATATAATTTATTTATTTTTTTAACAGAAAAAGACAAAAAAACAGTAAAAAGACGAAAATACCCCTCATCTAACGAGATTTTTTAACGGACTTAACGACGAGGGACCAAATCCGGACCAAAATGCAAACTGTAGTGGCTAAAGTGTAATTTTTAAACTGTAGGGACCAAATGTGTTATAATCACTAAACCACAGGGACCAAAAGTGTAGTTTACTCTTATTATTATTAAGAAAAAATGTGAAGGTTCGGAACCTTGACAAAGATTTCCATGCTCAGGTTTGTCGGAACCAGTCAAAACTAAAAACAATATATTAATAAGGAAAATTAATTAAAATGCCCCAAGTTTGAAATTGAGTTACCAAAATACCCCAAAAAATGAAAAGTTTATCAAAATACCATTTTTTCGCGAAGGGAGCCCTCTATAACGAGCAGGGACCAATTGTGAAAATTTTTGCAAGATTATTTACACTTTCAGTCCCCATCGCGGGCCGCGATCGTAGGCCAGGGACTGAAAGTGTAAATATATCTTGCAAAAATTTTCACAATTGGTCCCTGCCCGCGATAGCGGGGTCCTTCGCGGAAAAAATGACATTTTAGTAAACTTTTCATTTTTTGGGTATTTTGGTAAGTCAATGTCAAACTTGAGGTATTTTAATTAAATTCCCTATTAATAAGGGTATTGGAAAAATCGTTTTTTAATATAATTTGTTTGGGGTCCAGTTTTATTATATTATATATTTTTGATGCTTTTTAAATACAATTTATATTATATTATCGAAATATAATATTTATTATATGTATTTTTATAATGTATAATATGTTATTTTGTATTATACATACATTGTGTATATAAAATCAAATAAAATATATTATACGTATTATATATTATATATGTTTTATATCTATAGAATGTATAATATATTTTTGTAATATATAACATATTTTTGTAATGTGTAATATATTTATTACATACTATATTCAGTATATATAACAAACATGGGCGGAGCTAATGTAGGCCTACGGTTATCCTTGGATCACCCTCAACCTTTTAATAATACCTGCTGTATATAGTGAAATAGAGCTATATATATTTTTCTTGGGAGTGATGAACTCCATAGTTGGTAACCAGTGCACTTATCACTTGGTCATTCTCTTTAATTGCAATAACTATATGAATATGATATTTTAGTTTATAAAAAATTACAATATACATGTATTTTTTTTAAGACAACAATATACATGTATTTATGTATGTCTTATGGAATTAGAAAACGATTCTACTAAGCAAGGACCGAGAGTCTTATCCGGTAAGTGACTGAGTGCGACGGCTCTTACCACGGTTAGCGCTTACCGGCTAAATTGTTGCATACGATGCCATTTTGGTGGACTAAAATCTTACCCGTGAAGTAAGTGATGGTGTTGGATTTTACCGGTAAGCACTTATCAGGTAAGTGATTAGGTAAACGACCCCTAAAAGTGATTAGTGATCTTGCGGAAAATATGGTTGAAGCAAAAGGACCACCCTCATCGAAAATTCTGGCTCCGCCCCTGATAACAAATAATATGTTTAATAGTATATATATATATATATATATATATATATATATATATATATATATATATATATATATTATGTCACATGGTAGTGCAATATTTTCTATAATATATATAGGGTTACATTTGAAGAAAAATCGTAAAAAAGATGAAAAACTAAAAAACATCTTGGTAACTATTCATTTAGACGGTATATGTAACAAGTCACTTTCTGTTTTATTAAGTTACTACCAAACAATCATGTATGGCTATCCAAATAAGTTGTGAGATTCATTAAGCTCATCAAGCTCTCGTTAAAACATTGTCGAATCAATTTGCAATATCTTTTTGGAAATTGACTAAAAAAGCAAATCTCAGAAACTAAATTCATGTTTTAGCCTCTTTTTCAATTGAATTCTGATTTTAGTCAGAGCTTACGAAAATGTATTACGTATTTGTGTAAACTCGATTTTCAGATTAAAGAAAATTTTATGTAAGAGTTTTGCATAAGGATCCACATTTGCTAAAGATTTTTTTCTTTTAATCTGAAAATAGATATTACGTAAATACGTAAGGAATTTGCGTAAACTTCCGCTAAATTAGAAATTTGGTTCAAAATTTGACTAAAAAGTGAAATTTTGAAAAACTATTTTGACTCGTACATCTTTCACAAGGCAGGGTTCTTAAGGGTGCGTTTGGTACACTAGACAGGACAGAACTGAACTGAACATGGATTAATGTTTCACGTTTGGCATGACTTTATGTGGAAGAGACCTGTTCCACCCCTACCCGATGGAACAAGCTGGAACAGACTTATGTTTTACCAATATAACCTCAAAATAAAATATAATTCTTTTCTAAAACATCAAATACACGTTCTATTTTATATTTTATTTATTCTTTAAATATTATTTGTTGTATTTTTTCTAATGTTATCTGTTCTGTTCTGTCTACCAAACGCTGAACAACAGTTCTTGCATACCAAACGCACCCTAAGGAAACAGATGCTATTTCTTTATAGCAGAATACACACATATATATATATATATATATATATATATATATATATATATATAGGCCGGGTATCTTTTGCAAACCAATGTATTTGTACAAACTCGTACAAACCATACCTAGCTTTATGATTTTGTAAATTTGGCTTCATGAATATATGTATATATATTTTGGCTTCATGAATATATAATTTGGCTTCATGAATATATCATTTGGCATTTTTAACTAATTTTTTTCGATGGAGCCCTAAAATACCCTTATTTTTGTAAAAAAATTAGTAAAAAATGCCAAATGATATATTCATGAAGCCAAATTATATATTCATGAAGCCAAAATATATATACATATATTCATGAAGCCAAATTTACAAAATCATAAAGCTAGGTATGGTTTGTACGAGTTTGTACAAATACACTGGTTTGCAAAAGATACCACCCCTATATATATATATATATTCATTCCATCCTTATTCCTTACATTCGAATGTAATATATCATGTTTATATGGTTTTTTAATTTAGAGATGCACAAAAAAGCTCAAGCCTAAAGTATGGTTAGGTCTTGTTTTTGGTGGAAAATCATAACCGTTATGGGACCAATTATATGACCAACTCGGGATGGACCTAAATTTTTTATTTAAAATTTATTTATAAATGTATTTTTAAGTATATTTTTAAATTTATTTTAAGTGTATTTAATTGAAACGAAAATATATATTTAAGTGTATTATATTGAGTATGTTATAATATAAACGTATTTTTTAATGTATTTCGTTGACCAATTGAATATTATAAAGTATATTTGATTGACCAATAACAAAAACGCATTTTTTTTGTATATTTGATTGACCAATAACAAAACTTATTTTTTTGGATATTTGATTGACCCAACTATAATAAAAACGTATTTGTTAGCGTATCTGATTGACCAAATTCCCCCCAAAAAAATTATATGTTAAAATCAATTTTTATAAAAATTAAGTGTGAACAATTTGGACCCGGTCCAGGTCCGGGACCGATCCTTATAACCGGGTCTCATACACCTTAACCGAGCCTTCGTATTTTGGTCGGGACTGGAACTGTTACACCGAAACCAGTTACGAAATTACTATTTAGAATTGGGACCAATTTATGCTCGGTCCATCATAACCGATTTTTGGCCACCTCTGACCGTGCATATCTTTATTTTTCTATGTACCAAAAGTTAGGGGTCGTTTACCAAACACTTACCCGGGTAAGCGCTTACAAAGTCATATCACATACCGGATTGATATGGTAAGGACCAAAAATCTTACCCGGTAAGAGTGAATGGAAAGACCGAGAGTCTTGGCCCGGTAAGTGATGGCGACGACTCTTACCACGGTTAGCGCTTACCGGGTGAATTGGTGCATATGAAATCGATTTGACGGACTAAAATCTTACCCGATAAATAAGTGATAGTGTTAAATTTGACTGGTAAATGCTTACCCGGGTAAGCATTTGATAAACGGCCGTTAATTAAATCTGAACTAAGAGATATAACCAAGAAATCATAAAAAATATTAAAAATACACAAAAAGAAAGAAAAGGGAGACCTTCCCCTCATATGAACTGTGAGAAAATCCACACCAAAAACAGGTTCAATTGGCAGCATCATCATCACCATCTTCTGCTGTTTCTCTCTCTGTTAACAATTTCTTCTGCTAAAGGTAAAAAAACCAAACCATCAATCACATTTCTCTTCAATCCTTTACCCCCATTGGCATTGCTTCCATATCCCCTTTTTTCTCCAATAATTTCAATCGAATTTTGTGTTCGTTGAGCGATCGTGTTTCTTCTATGGGATACAATTTTCTTGAATGAAAATTATTGGGTGTTGATAGAGGGAAAAAGAAATGGGAAGGCTGTTTGTGGTTACTCTCGAAGGGAGCATTTACAGTTGTAAGCATTGCAAAACTCATTTGGCGATCTCTGATGAGATCATTTCTAAGGTATATTATATATGTCTTAATGTTCTTTTATACAATTGGAAATGTGTTTTTTGTATGTGATTCAACAATGTGTTTGTATTTATATGATTTGATTAAATGAAATGGTGTAGAATTAGGATTTTCAATTTGAGATGGAAATGTTTTTTTACCTGATTGTAAATATTTGTTTTAGGGTTCTATAGTTTAGTAGTGGGTTTGATCTGATGGAACTTACTCTAGCAAGATGTTGGAATTTTTTAGTTTGTTGTTTATAATGTTCTTGGTTGTCATGGCTATTTTGGTTGGTATGAATCTGTTTTTGATATATTGTTTCCTACTGTATAATGATCTTATCTTTTAGTTTCCTTTGTTAGATGTGGAAGTAGAATGGAATTTATTTGTGTGTTAAACTCATGAATAATTAGCCATAATGATATGATCTTATCTTTTAGTTTCCTTTTTTTTAATGTTGTGACACTCTTTTATAGCAAATGGCAAATGGTGCAACCATTGTGTACTAAGGATCCTTGGATTTATGAGGGTTGTCGTGAGAGTTTGTTATACTTAAGTCTTGTATAGGTTAAGTTGTCTGTCCGGATAAATCTGTATGTTTTGAGGGACGGAAAACCAATGGGTTTGAGGGAGGCAAAGAGAGAGGGTTGGATTATTTCTGGGCATTTTTGGTATTGATTTGTTTGGGGTGGCTTAATTGTGACAAGTGAGGGGTCTTGGCTTATTCCATATAGCGGTTTTTAGCTTAATGGATTAACGATTAAGCCGTAAAGAAATACTATCGTATGGCTGAGCGAATAATCCGTCCAAACCATTAAGCTCATTAAGTTGAAAGTAAACAGGCCATAGTTGTTCCCTTCTATTTCAAACCTGTGTTTTTCTAGTCATAAAGATTAACCATAAGTCCATACTAGTTGTTCATAGCTCATAGTTCATTATTCGATAAAATTGATACTTATTCGAACCTTGAGAAGTCATCATATCTTTAATCAAATACCCGACTAAGAGTGGAAGGTTGACATCCTTGTAATATTGGTGAATATGGAGTCACTTTGATGTGGTAATTGTGTAAAATGTGACTTTCAATGCCAGAAAGGATAAAGGTACAAAAGAAGTCCTTTGAAAAATTGTATGGTCTTCTTCCAAAAGGAAGAATCATTTCGGGGGTTTGGGTTTAGTAGCGCTCACTTGATTTGGTTCAAGTTGGTGATAAAAGGCTACACTTTTTGTTTCAGAAAACTAATCAAGTTGTTAAAGCCTTTTCTTCTCTTAAAATGGCAAGTGGATTATGATTTATTTCTGTCAAGAGATACGATCCAGCTGGAATTTGTTTCTCTTGACGATATTGTATCAATCTCATGAGCCTATTTGGGAAGTCAAGAGAAGGTTTAAAACATCAAGACGGTGTGAAATATTTGTGAAATTTGAGAGTGCCAAAATTAACTTTTGTAATTAAAATTTACAAATAAAATTGAAAATTCTTGATACTTACCAATTCTCACTTAATTATGGCTTATGATAATAACACTCTTTGGAAATCCAAAAAGTAAAAACATAATTACCTTAATTGGTCAATTTCTTATTATCTCGTTTGGTCATTTCCTCTACAGATGCTCCATATTTTACAAAACAATTGCCTTATAACATATGTACATTGTTATGTATTTACGTCTAATTTTAAGTTGGAAAAATTGCAATGTATTTTGAAATATTTTACATGACTTGTGATTTTATGTAAGTTATTTGCTTAAAAATATAAAAATATTTTTAGGCCCGTTAGCCCATGGGCAAGCCCGGCCCATTTATAGGGCAGGTAAGGGCAGATTTTCAAACCCGTAAAAAAGGCTTGGGTTTTGCTATATTAGGCTCGTTGGACAAGAAAATTAGGTTAGGCCCGGCCCAAGCCCGCAAGTGATCAGCTCTAGTCTCCAAGAACACCTAAGTGAATCTACTAAAACTAGAAGAGTTTCATTTAAACCACATAACAAGGATTATATATATTTTGATTCCTATATGTTAATCCTTTCAATAAGAATCAGATGTTCTTATGGATACCATTTTTGAAAGTGGCCTTTTTGTGCTTTCATTGATTCTTCTTTAACTTTTTTTCTCTATAATTAACAGGCGTAATATCTATCATTTTTGCTTTGATTTATAACAGGCTTTCCACTGTCGACATGGAAAGGCGTATCTCTTCGACAAGGTGTAAGTATTCTCATCGCTCTTAAGAAATGTTTATAGAAATGTTTTATGGATTGATGATGTCATGATCCTTATGTTTCCAGTGTGAATGTGACTGTTGGGGAGAAAGAAGAGCGGATGATGATAACAGGAATGCATACGGTTGTCGACATATTTTGTGTTGGATGTGGTTCGATTGTCGGGTGGAAATATGTGAGTTCTTATTTGCATTGTCCACATTTCTATTTTAGTTTGTCCTAGAATAAGTGTCAACTTTCAGAAGTAAGTGGCTATTTTCCATTTTTACCCTTAATCACGAGCATGGGCGGACTTGTAGTGGTGCCACCGTATTATTCTTCCGCCGAAGGGTAAAAATAATTAGGTTTGTGAAAGGTACAACCATATCAATTTGTTGTGTGTCACCATATTTACTATGAAACTACAATAAGGACACAAGTTTTCCTTGGTAGAGTTTTTTTTGAAAGGGTGTCCTAGGCTATGCCTAGACTAATCCCTTGGCAAATTATGACGGTAAGACATCAATCCTGATTAAACCTCAGTGGCCACAAGTTGTGTACGCCTGGATTCGAACCCTGGGCAGATGGGATATTCCGCCACATCCCCCATGGCCTTAACCAGTACGCCACACCACAGCCCTTGTGGTTTCCTTGGTAGAGTTGGTTTGCAAGCTTTTCTTCCACTTTAGACCTGGGTTCGATTCTTGTTAGAGTCATTTTTCTAGTTTTTAGTTTTTAATTTCATATATATTATGTTTCTAAAAAAATTGCAATAACAGGACTCGAACAAGGAACTAACCACTAGACCAATATTGATTTTGTGAAAAATATCTCTTTGTTTCTTATTGTCAAATGGTGCCACTGTTTGAAAAAGTTTCTAGGTCTGCCCCTGATCATGGGATGGATAAATTCTTTACTCCCTCAATTGGTAAGGGTAAAATTGTCATTTTAGTTAGTTAAAAAGTGTAATAATCGCACATTTCTAAAACAGGAGTCTGCACATGAGAAGGCGCAGAAGTACAAGGAAGGGAAGTTTATTCTTGAAAGGTATGCATTAGCTTTTGTTATAGCAAAATACACGAAAATTTCGTTTAGTTCCTTTTTAGTGTAACGAATAATATTTTTTTTCCTTAATCGATGTAACTAAGTTTCAAAATTTCCTATTTTGTACCTATTTTGACCGGTAACCTGTTGATCCTGTAACATTTAGTGACTTGGATTACCCGTTTAAGAAATGTTTCTGTAAGGATTATTGCAAAGTGGATGATAAACTTGACATGCACATCATCAAATGCTACAAGATCCGCAAGTTATCAGTTAAAATGGGTCAAAAATACACACAAAAAATGAAGTTTGTTACATTAATTGAAAAGAAAATTCTTTGTTACACTAAATAGGAACTAAGGCAAACTTCGCTGCATTTAGATTCATTCCTCTATTCTACCATTTTGTCAAGATTGAAAAAGATCTACACTTTTGAAAAGGAAAAAAAATCTCGATCAATGTAAAATAGTTTCAAATTTTCCTATTTTGTACCCATTTTGACCCATTTGTGCAAAGGTTAGCAAAGTGAACGACAAACTTGACATCCACGTCATCAAATGTTGCAATATCAAATATGTTACCGTTCAAAATGAGTAAAATGTTACATTAAATAGGAACCAAGGAGCCTCTGGCGTGTATAGCTCAGTTGGCAAAGGGGCGGGGTGACCTTTCCCAAATACAACCCGCCCCCCGCTAGCCTTAGCCGTTGAGTTTGACAAAAAATGCCCCCTCACATTGGTGTCCTTGGAGGCGGGTCCTGTGTCGGCCCGGTTGGGGTTGGTGGTAATCAACTTTTTGCCCAAATAGGAACCAAGGAAAACTTCATTGCATTTCTTTATTCAACCATTTTTGTGAAGACTGAAAGGAAATCGAGATTTTCGAGCAGGTTTAAGGTTTTGGGTCCGGATGGGAGCATGTATGTACTAGGGCAAGAGGTTCAGGTGGGCGGAAGCGATGCAGATGACGCTTGATTTGGTCTCAATCTGCTGTCTATTTGTACAGTCCCTTTGAATTGTGGTCTATTTTCTTTAGGCTGAAATGAATTTGTAGGATGATTCTAGTGCAAAAGGTCGTATTTTTTTAGTCGCTCTTTATGGGTGTTTTCTTCGTATTTCCGAGGTTTTCCATGGGGAGTGTCTTTGACCAATGAACTCAAAAGTCGCGTATACAAAATACTTGTTTCCCTGATCTCGTGGTTACTCTTTGTTTCAATGAATGCGCTTATTGATCGACTGAAAAGTTGTAGACACGTCGTTTATTGGCGGGTAGTGGTGCTTGGAGGTGGCCGTGACCGGAGGATTATGGGAGGGTTGTTAGAAATATATATTGGCTATATCCGATGGAAATTGATTGAAGGCGACTAAGGGGGTGTTTGGGATTGCTTATCCAAATGAGTTATCTGTTTATTTCATTTTGTCACCGCAAATAAGTTATTTCTAGTATTTGGATTGGAAAAAAAAACTGCTTATGACTTTTTGTCACTGCAGATAAGTTGTTTTTAATAAGTTATTCCGTACTTATTTGAAATAAGTTATGACTTTTTTGATTATTTTACATGTATAAGCAATCCCAAACACCCCCTAAAATAACAGCTTATTAGCTTATTATGTTTTGGTACCATATTAAGCTAATCCAAACACTTTTAGCACTTGGAGATGTAAAAAAATCATATTTGATTTTATGTATTGGTAGCATCAAAGCGACTCTGCTGGGGATCGAACCCAGAATCTCTGGTTTCGTAGACCAGCGCCTTATCCATTGGGCCACAGAGTCGTTTTTTATTAGCAGGGGGTTAAAGAAACAAGTAAATGGGTTTTATTTATAATCATCCAAAATATAATGTATGTGAGAGAAGTTGTGGTTCTCATTTGTGTGGTTTACGATTTATTGTAGTTTACAATTTATTGTTGTTTTTGTCTTGTTCAAAAATTAGCCTCAATGACAAACACTAGTGAATAAAAAAATGATTACTCATTTTTTTTTCTCTGATCCAATTTGATCTGGTATTGGCCTCTAGCGTGTAGCTCAGTTGGCAAAAGGGTGGGGTGACTTTGCCCAATACATAATAGGTCATGGGTTCGATCCTAGGCCCCTCCACTAGCCTCAGCCGCTGAGTGAGCCAAAAAATGCCCCCTCACATTGGTGTCCTTGGAGACAGATTTCGTGTGGAGACAGTTAGGGTTGCCGGTAATCAACTTTTTGTCCAATTTGATCCGGTATCGGGGTTCTAAAAGCGCACCATGGCGTAAAGACATGTCTCTACCGTCAAGATAAGGCTAGCATGCATTATTTACAAGGCGTGACTTTTTTTAATTTGTTTTTAAAAAAAACTAATTTTTATTTAGTTTTTGTGTTTCTACACTTGTAATTTTAGGTTTTACATTTTTACTTATTTACCTAATACAGATTCATGGATTAAAACAAAGTTATAAAACCCTTCCAAACTCTATTTTAAATCTTTAATCACATATAATTTTTCTTTTTCTAATATGAATTTAAATTGTTTAATCATTATCTCATTGAATAACAAATACAATATATAAAACTATATATGGGATACAAATTTGTCGCCTTATATCACACATTGGAAAACATTGCATCCTCATCGTGGCACACATAAGGCTTGAGACTAGACTTCGCCACCATACAGGGACGGACCTATAGGTGGGCACGTGGTGGCACGTGCCATCGTATTAGTTCTTCGGTGAAGGGTAAAATTTTTCGTTTTCGTGAAGGTGTCACCGTATCGATTTAGGAGGTGTTACCGTATTATTTTGGAAACTAGAAAGGTGCACCTAAACTGAAAAAAAATGCCCAAATCTTATACCCATTCAACCAAAAAACCAAAAAATCTCTTGAAATCAACAAAAAATACCGAAAAAATCTCTCGAAATCGATTAAAAAAAACTTAAAAATCCCCCGAAATCAAGCAAAAAACGTTAAAAATCTCTTGAAACGCCGAAATTTGGCTAAAAACACATTGGACGATATTGAACGTTGGTAAAAAGATGAAAGACACTTCGATAAAAACGGTATGAAAAAATATGGTGCCACCGTATGAAAAAATTTCTGGATCCGTCCCTGCCACCATAACACACCACATGCCATTTAATACCTTGTCGAGTATACATGTGCATGACTTATCCATTTTATCACATCTAGACTTACCTTATGTTTATCCCAAGAGAGTAGTGAGGTTGTTCCAAGAAGCTTAAAGAAAGTTGTTGGGACCATCGAACTCGTCCAAAGATTTAAATGGCGTGAGGCGTAGCGTAGCGGCGAGGCCAAGCCTCAAGCCTTAGGAGCCACGGCGTAGCCATGACGTTTTCAAGGCGTGACTTATGGCGTCAAATTTGTAATTCATATATAATATTATATATGTTTTGTAGTGTTACTCAATGAATCAATAGTAATAAATGTAACAACCCACCTTAAAAGATAAACCAAACACAGAAATCACGTATGCATAAATATCCAAAACCAAACGGTCCCAATATAATAAGCGTGTTACAAAAATGCTAAGTTCAACGGTTGGCGAAACAACCAGGCTTACAGCTGAGAATATAAATAAAAGATAACTACTCAGACATCTAACAAAATCTTCAAATCCACACTCTTCAAGCCGATCCCGAGCTCACAGCTTACCCTTACCCTTACCCTTATCTACCTGCTTACCTGAAAGGTTTTTAGTTTTGAAAGCGAGGGTTAGACCATGAGGTCTAGTGAGTTCCCTCAAAAGGAATCCACGCCACGAGCAACATAATATAAAAGAACAAGATATAAAGGATTATGAACTCTTCAGTCTCATTCAGGATATGCACACAAATGGCATGCATTGATGGCCCACGCTATGGTCACACACACTCGTGACAACATGTTAGGGCACACACCGCCCTTGATATAAAATATGAAACAGATTCATACATACATGTTTTCTTTATGGGACACACTCCCCATATTCACACATAAGCCATTGCATGCCCGCCCATAAGATTAACACCTTTTAATCACACCATTATGCATATTTAACAGCGTTAAGTAAGATAGCAAATTAATTCAACATTTGCATATATGTATATATAACACATTTGATAAATGTTCTCAGTTAGGGAGACTCGCCTGACGTCCACGCAATTTTCTTCTTAAAAGTAAGCACAACACTCGAATTTCACACCTACAAGTCCACACGCACCAAGAGTGATAAGTCTCTCAACGCTTAACTTAAAAAACTATCCACCCCTATGAAACATTCTATGGGAATTACCCAAAAGTCTCCGAACAACTCATCCAGGCCACTTATCCGGATAATTCTACTTTCCGAAAGTTACCGGATTCCCAATATCCAGAATCCGAATAAGTCCACTTTCCGGAAGATACCGGATTCCCCATATCCGGATAGGACAATTGAATCACTGAGTTACCAGATAAATCCGGTTTCCGGTAAGCATAGTTCTCGGATCCATCCGGATGCCACATCTTCCGGACACCGTCCGGTTTCCAGGACTTTCCGGACAACATATCACTTCCCGGTAACTGCTCAGATCCGGATTCCCAGTATCCGGGTATGGCGATTCCCAGACATCGCCATGATTAAAACCCAAAAAATCAATCTTCCCCCCCCCCCCCCTCCCCAAAAAAAATTTTGATAACTTTTACTTTAATGAAAACGATGGGTCATCCCTTTGTCCTTCCTTATCGCTAGGTATGGCATTAATTCATACAAGAGCCTCAAATCTTGGATACAATAGGTTCCCAACAAGTGGTTAAGCAAGGAACTCAGGAGAACAACATATCCCACAATTACACATAGATTTAAGGAGGAAGTTTGGGATTACCTTCTTGACGATTGCAGAATACATACCCAGACCTTTGATTTCCACTTCTTCTTGAGAAATTTCATTTCTTTCCACACATACTGATCGTACCAAGCCGCACACAGAGTAGGAGAGTATGTTATGAGGGTTTTTAGGGTTTTTACTTCTATTTATAGTTCTCACACCAAAACACTAAACTTTTTGTTTATCCCACTTTGGCCACCAAACCTCAATTTATTTCAAGTAATAACCGGGTTATTACAATATCCTCCCCTCAAAAGAATTCCGTCCCCGAAATTCCATTTTCGAACAGGTGAGGGTACTGAGACCTCATATCCGTCTCCAACTCCCAGGTTGTCTCCCGACCTTTGTGGTAACGCCACTGAACCTTCATTAGAACAATATCCTTGTTCCTCAGCTTCCTCCCCCTGCGATCCACTATCGCCAATGGTTCTTCCACATAGCTTAACTTTTCATCCACCCGAATATCTTCTAATGGCACAACAGTGCTTTCTTCTGCTAAGCATTTTCTTAGATTGGACACATGAAATGTTGGATGAACTCCCTGAAGTCCCTCAGGTAGTTCTAATTTATATGCCACTTCACCCGCACACTCGGTGATGGCAATTGGCCCGACAAATCTAGGCTTTAGTTTTCCCTTTACTTCCAAAATGCACAACGCCTTTCCACGACGAAACTTGTAGCATCACTTTGTCACTCACTAGAAATTCAATCGATTTCCTCCTTTTGTTCGCATATATCCTTTGGCGGTCTTGAGCCACCCCTAACTTCTCGCAGGTCTGGTTGACTTATCGGCGGTCAACCACGCGACCTCTGGTCTCTCCAAATGCCTCTTTCCCACGATACATCTTTATTCTTGGAGGATTCACAGATAACTGCACGCCAACCTCTTTGCTTCTATAAGGATTCTATCACTCCCACTACGCATAACCCTTCAACAATAGGGCGTATACCAACGAATTAACATACTTTCGGCTTCCCAAACACCTGGACTCACGGTTTTAAAACGCGTCTAATTAAGGTCTTCACACACAATTCTACAATCGCTTTCCCCAACACGATATACGTCTAAAGCAGATAACACTTCCTTGCCTGAATTGCATTGACTACAATTCATCAATTATAAACAATTCATATGTTCTCACCACAACATCACCCCACACTATACTTAGATAATAGTAGGAAACTTCCACATCCCCACATCTGAAGCAACCCCCAACCAAACCGAACCAATCTTGAAGGCACACATTCAAGTTCTCACTGCATCCAACAATCGTCCATCAACATAAGAGATAAATCCAAGTTTCACCCACTCAATAGGAAGGAGTGTCCATGCTCACACAAAACTATTCCCATTAGCCTAACACCGAACGACAAACTTGCTTGGAATATTTCCCACACTACTACCAAGTCTAACTCAACCGTCCTTCATTCCGAGCACTACATTCAACTTCCTTCTTCCACTTCCTTCTCAAAACATAAAACATGTTTCCAAAGAACGACTCACTAGAAGGTGCACACATCCAACCAACCACACAAACTAACTTTCCTCGACCCTTAAACCATCACATACACGCAAATTCTCTTTCTCATACTCCCACTAGGAGTTCATGTACCCGACGATGTCACTCGGTACCCATTGATTCACATTTTCTATCACAAGCCAAACTTTCTACTTCCAGTTTACTCATTATTTCAACATACCATCCCTACCTCCTCAAAAGATACCAACTCCATACACGCAATCCCAACGGTTTGGTACCAACGGTTTCACTACATCTCACACGAGAAATTCAACCAAGTCATTCTGAAATAGCACCCAATGCTCGAAGCCACCACACACTTCTCGTTTCCCAAACGGGGTTACGCCACTCCTTTGAATTCCTTTACACACAAGGATTAATTTTACATTCCCAAAGATTCCGTATCTACTACGAACCATCATGAATTAACCAATCCAACATCTTCATAAACATGCCAACGTCATAAGACAACTCACCCATCAGCTCATTGCAACCTATGAGCACCCGGTCTTCTCCTTTAGGTAGTCACCAACTACTACTCCACTCTTTTATTCTCAAACTAGCAATACAAAATCACCAACCAAGCATCCATGCATCTCATCACACCTATACATGCCACCTTTGAATAATTTAACAACAATCTCCGAGCAAAGATTCCCACTTACGCTTATCCCACATCAACAACGGTCCCACCACTTAACTTCACAACAACTCACTACCACACCAATGACTCGCATGCCTACTTTGTATAAGTTACCACTAACTTATCCACACAACCACCACACTAGAGGCAAAATCCTCACGATCATTCATACACACAATAGGCCTTGCCTTCTCCATGCAAATCACAATATGTATTTGAAATAAAGCTATCTCACGACCTGGCCTTTTCCTCAAACCTAGGTGAACCACAACTTATGATCGTCTACCTCACTCGATCAAGTCTTTGTCCCCAACCGGCTCTTTGGAATCCACACGAAACACGCTCAAATAAACCAAACGATAAGACGTTCCCTTGCAGACCAACAAAATCCAAGTGACCCACCTGAATTGTGCTAACTACTTCATTCACGAAAGAAACATCAACCACACCGGAAATCACCTATCCAACTAGTGATCTTCTGTAACGCCCCAAAATCCGGGCTAATTTGAACCTTAAATTTCAACAAGTTATGATAAAATAAACTTCCACTTTCATATATATAGCAAGTGAATTAACCACTAGCAGTATATTTACAAGTACAGAATTCTCCAAATAACCTATTAATCTAATTATGCCACTATAATCAGATTAACTAAGTTATCTAAGCAATCCTTCAAAAACTCCTTCTGTTAATTGACTTTTCCGCTAATCCAAAATGCTCGTCCCACATCCCTTTTACCTTCCCGAGCTAGTACCTGGTAAGAAAACATCATTTGAAACGATTAGGCCAACACCTAGTGAGAACATTCGTTTCCATAATAATATTTGCAAAATCAATGTAAACAAGTTATATCAAACCTGATTACCCTTTTTCTTACCATACGTGTAACTCTATTCCGTTAACACGATCTTCATCTAATCCCATGAATATGACTGACACACATTTCATCATCATATCATGTCCTAGAGCCATACTACGAATCTTCACTGATTCTAGATTAATACTCTTATTCCAGAAATCGCAATATACACATGCCCATTTCTATTCATATCCTATTCCAGAGCCACACTACGAATCTTTCTCAGATTCTAGATTAATGCTCTTATCCAATAAATCGCAATTACACATGCCCATTTATCGGAAAGGAAGTAGAGATTACAAGCACTTATGTCAATCCCATTTTCTTCCTTAGAAATTGGGAATAACGATTATTACCACACGCCTATTCCAAGGTTTCTCACACACATCAGAATAATGACTAACTTCATCTATTCCACGTGCACATAACCATTAGTACTACACACATCAGAATAATGACTAATGTTGGTGCAAGTGTACCACATCTCTATATATTTATATATATTTATTTTGATGATTACAAACACACCGCATTATTGTTTATCTAACAATTTAATCCAAGTGTGAAGTTGTTGAAGAACACGAAGACTTAATCTGAAGGGTTCAAGACGGAAGTTTTATGTCGTCATTATTGTTTATAACTAATAATGATAAACACCCTAAAATAATATACCACTTGGATATTTCGAAAACCATTTGAAATATTTAATCTTTTAAATATTAAATTCAAAAGTTTTTTTTATATATATATATAATATATATATAATCGTATGCTATATTGTTAGTCCCAGATGGCTTAACAAGTATTGTAGAAGGGGGGGTTGAATACAATACACAAAAATTTCACAATTTTAATTCTTATATTTGAAAAACTTTCAAAAGAATTACACACAGAAAACTTAAGATTGTTGCGGAAAAGAACAGATAAACTATTCTAACAATCTTACACAAAGTATACAACAAAACAACTAAGAACACTAAGAGCAAAGCTATTGAGTTTTAAGGCTTAAAAGAAGGTTTCTTGCACTGAGAGAATTTCTTGAAAGCGTGAGTATTTGCAAGAAGAGCACTTCTCCTTTTATAGTGCCAAGGAGTGCCCAAGCATTAAATGCTTGGGACACTTGTCATCTTCACATATGCTGATAATGTTGACTTCAGGAGAACTGTGAAGTCCTTGTCACTTTTCACTAGGTGCAGACAGAGTAGCTTGAGCAGATAAAAGGGACCTTAGCTGAAGGTGGATAAAAAGACAAACTGTCACTTTTCTCTGCTGGAGGATATTGTCCCATAATAAATGATCTTCTGTCTTGAGCCTTTAGCACCGAAGTGGTTTCCACCGAGATTGAGAAATCTTCGGTGGAAAGAAGATTAGTCCACCGAAATTGCAAGCATGTTTCGGTGGTAACTAGTCCACCGAAATTGCGAGCATATTTCGGTGGTGAAAGGACCACCGAAATTACAAGTATACTTCGGTGGTGAAGCGACCACCGAAGTTACATGTATATTTCGGTGGTGAGAGGACCACCGAAGTTACATATATATTTCGGTGGTGAGAGGGCCACCGAAAGGGTCATCGGTGGGAGAAGGGGACCACCGAATTTGTCCATGTACTTCGGTGGAAGAGGCCACCGAAATTGTCTTATAAATTCGGTAGAGAGAAGGCCACCGAAATGTCAAGGAATTTCGGTGGTGATGACTTGTTTGAATGTTGCCGAGATTCTTCTATTTTCCACAAGTAGAGAGTCTTCAAGCTTGGTTTCGGTTGATCTTCGACTTCACCGAATATTTGATATCTTGTACAAGTCATTCAAAGAACTGAACTAAAATATTCTAAGTAGGAGTTTTAGGGAAAACATCGGTGAGTCAATTTCAAATCCTTGGTGACCCAACAATCTCCCCCTATTTGAATTTGAGCTCCTTATCTTAGAATATTCAAGAGTAAACAAAAGTAAGTGCGTTTTTGACCCTTTTTACTCTTTTGGGTTCTTTTCACATAGACTATTCTTTTTGATCTTTTTGACCTTTTTCTTTTGTATGTGTATGTATACTATGTACAGTATTTACAGGGAACAAAAAATGAAGTATGTACGGAAATAAAATTCAAATAGAGATACTTGTATTAAGATAAGTTCTCGTACAATTTTTTACAAAAAGAGAAATTAACTTTTACAAGTACTAACTGGAGAGAACTTACTTCTTTGAGGTTTTGCGGCGCTTGATTTCATCCAGTAAGTTTCTATAGAACGGTTGAGCTTCGGGGATGTTTGGAAAGAGGTTGTGAATGCCTTCCAGAAATATGGTATCGGCTATGGACATCTGGGCAAATCTGAAGAATGCCCGACGACCGAGACCGTCGTTGAAGAATAATCCTGGTATTGGTGAGAGGCTCAAGGTTGTGGTAGGATAGGGAACAGAGGTGGGAATGGTAAGGTTAAGATTGCTTACATTTGGGATTTTACCTTCTCTTGCCATTTCCTTGAAGACTGAGTCAGGAGGATTTTTGACTTTGGGGAGGATGATCTTCTCCTTCAGAGACAGCAGTTTGGCTCTTTCTTCGGTGGAGAGAATGATGTTATGTTTTCTTTTGATCTCCTTCATCTTATTCATTAGACCATCAATGTATTTTACAAAGATGTCTTTCCTTGGATTTGGACTCTTGACGAGGTGTTGAGTGATTTCATACCATTCCGAGAGACCGAAGAGTTGGAGATGGCTTTCTTTCACACTCTTCATAGAACCATCATCCCAGCTAATAATTAATCTGATGTCTTGAGGATTTGCTTTGGAGGTGGCAATCTTTACTGAAGAAATTTGTGACCTATAGCTCCGGTGGTGCATGGTCTTTTTGTACCAATTAATTTCTTCATTCTTTTGTTGTTCCAAGGCACTGAGCACCGATCTCTGTGTTTGGATGGCATCGGTGGACTTGACTTTTGAAGCTTCTTCTGTGGCAGCTTTGAGAGAAAGATCTCTGGATTTGTCTAAGTCGATTTGAGCTATTCTTGCTTCCTCAATTTCTTGAGCAGAGAGGCCAAGTTCGGTGGTGATTGGTTGAGAAGCAGGCTTGAGTTTGAGAGTTTCAGCGTCCTTCGGTCGAGCCCCATATTTTGTCAGATCCTTTTTCTTCTTTGCTTCTCTGGCCAATTCTTCGGCCGAAAGAATTCTCTTCCCTTTGTCTTCGGGAGCATTGCTGGACTGCTCCCCCTCAACTGATGCATTAAGGTCAAGAGCTTCGGTGGAGCCAGTATTGGTCGGTGAGAGTGAGACATGTTTCGGTGGAGAAGAGGGTTTCGGTGGAGAGAAAGGTTTCGGTGATGAGGATGGTTTTGGTGGTGAGGATGGTTTCGGTGGTGAGGATGGTTTCGGTGGTGAGGGTGGTTTCGGTGGTGAGGATGGTTTCGGTGGTGAGGGTTTCGGTGGAGAGGGTTTCGGTGGTGAGGGTTTCGGTGGAGGCTGGTTACTGGAAATTTTCTTTATGGATGGAAGTTTCGGTGGAGCCGTGGTTTTCTCCCCCTCAGGAACAGCCGGCAACTTGAAACCTAACTCATAGAAGGCCTTATCAAACTTGGAGTGTAGGAAGGCTAGACTCGTTTCGGTGGTATGGGGAACCAAAGCAAAATCACCGAGATCCATTTCCCACTGGGAACGTTCAGGACTGGGTGAGTCAGTGGAAGGTTTGGAGAGGGACTCCACTGTGGTAGAAAGGGCAGATAATTTTTCTTGAACGGGCCGTAGGGCTTCGGTGATGGCATCAAGAAGAAGATGCGGTAGCTGAGTCTCGAGGGTAGAGATGCGGGAATTGGCTTGGGAGATTAAGGCGATGGTAGATTTAAGAAAGGTAGAGGTGCGGTCAATGGGCGGGGAAGTGTGGCCACCGATTTCGGGAAACTGGAAGAGTAGTCGGTGGGGGTCAGGCTCGGGAATGGGAATATGGAGGTAAGGCACCAAGTTGTCGGGTTGTAGCAATCGGGGGGGAGCAGATGATCGGGGGGGAGCAGGGGATCGGGGGGGTGATTGTTGCGAGGACGAGGGAGACTCGGTGTGATGTTCTTCGGTGGACGGGATGGTTTGGGGAGAACCAGTGTCCGCTAAAAGAAAATCAAAGAAATCAAAGGGTGCAATTGGGGGGGAACCCTTAGAGGGTTGTGCAATGTCTTCGATCGAAAACTGATCGGGTGTAAAGCTGTGTAGTGTGAAGTCAGAACCCTCGAGCGGAGAGATCTCGAGGTCATCCCCACCACCCAAGGAGTCGAGTGGGGAGGTATGCGGGGGGTCCTCCTGAAATGTAACTGAGGCCTTTCGAGAGGCAACAGAGGGGACGGTGGGGTGTGTAGCGGGTACCCTTGGCCCGGAGGGATGAAGTTCAACAACCGGCGATTTTGGAGAATCGACGGTTGGATGAGTCGGTTGGGCCGATGGTTTCCGAGACCTCTTTGGAAGAGATCCCGAAGGGGAGGGTGAGTGCCTCCGCTTGTGAGAAGGGGTGTGAACCGGGGAAGTCTCCGAGGGATCTCTCGGTGACGTGGTTCGAGAAGCGGGAGCGGAGGTGCCGGTGGCCTTCTGTCGTTTCTTTTGAGTGCCACCCGACGTCACTCGGGACCGGGGAGAAGGGACCACAACAGTTGGAGTGACCTCGGGAATTTCCAAGTGGCGAAACCCGGGAATTTCCGCGTCACCCCAACGAAGTTCGGGAGATAGAGCGAAGGAAATCATACCTGGGCGTAATGGGCGATCGGTGGCGAGCGGCTTGACGTTGAGGGTTTTGGTGCCCACAACGGGAGATGACCATTCATACGAGAACCGGGGCGAGGAAGAGCGGCGATCGGTCTCCAAAGCTTTGGAAAGCTTGTGTTGTAGAATCATGGAGATGAAGCGGGGAAAAGCAACATAACACTTCTTGGGAGTTTTGATGACCTCGACAAGTTCTGAGAAGAAATATTGGGCGAAGTCAACTTTCCTTTGGAAGATGAGGGCATGAGCGAGTTTGTTTACGTGTGAGGGCGATTGGTCATGTCCACTTGTTTTGCGTGAGAGGCAATGGATAACGTGAGCGAAGAAGAAATTCCAAATGCCTCCCATTTTGCTGCGAAGAAGAGTACCGGGGCCTTTGGAGCTTTTGGAGGAGTCGTCGAGCACATAACCGGTGGTAAGAACAATGTCTTCATGGATGGTATCCAAATACATGTCTTCATAGTCGGGAAAGGCATCGATCTTGAGAGCTAGACGAACATCATCGACCCCAAAAGTGAGGTCGTGATCACCTTCGGCATTGGTGAAGATGGAGGCGTGAATGGCCTCATTGGAGGGATCGTACACGGAGGATAGCCAGAATTGACTAATGAGCATTTTGCTCATCCTGGGGTTGCATGAGAAGGCATGAAGAAGAGGAGAGCGAGACAGAAATTTAGCGATAGTAGAGAACTCGGGATGAGCGGGATCGGATTCAAGGCGGGCAACGTGATTGCATTGGTTGAAGCGGAGGTCTTCAAAACGTGTAGGAATTTGATATCGAGAGGATGCCATGAGAGAGATATGTTTGGAGTGGAGAGAGTTGCAGGTTTGAATTGTGAGGAGTGGGGAAGAAATGAAGGGGGTATGTGTATATATAGGGAAATGGAAGGGCACGGTGATGATGATTTTTGTATGGGAAGAGGGGACATGCGGCTCTTGAGGTGAAAGAGTTATTGGAAATCGGGACAAGGAGCGGCGGATAGGCGAAGGGTCTGACGCAAAAGCAATTGAGTGGTCACAAGTGGGCTTTGGGAACCGTGTGAATCGGTGTAGGCTCGGTGATGCTTCGGTGGAGGAATCGGTGTTCGCTCGGTGGACGATCGGTGGGACTTCGGTGGGACTTCGGTGGAACTTCGGTGGAAGAAAGGTTTCACCGATTTGGATAGTACCACCGAAATGGGGCTTCGGTGATAGAAAGGTTCACCGAATTTGGATAGTACCACCGAAATGAGATGATCACCGATTTGAGATTTCGGTGGTGGACAGTTTTCACCGATTTGAGATGACCACCGATTTGAGATTTCGGTGGTGGACAGTTTTCACCGATTTGAGATGACCACCGATTTGAGACTTCGGTGGTGAACAGATTTCACCGATTTGGGATGACCACCGATTTGAGACTTCGGTGGTGGACAAGTTTCACCGATTTGAGATGACCACCGAAATGAGATTTCGGTGGTGGACAGATTTCCACCGATTCTGGAAATTTTCACCGAAACGTGCTTCGGTGGTAGGCACGCTTCACCGATACTCGAGATTATTACCGAAATGAAAAGAGATAGAAAAGATTTGACACATAGGTTGTCCACCGATGAGAGATCGGTGGAGAGAGAGAAGTAGATACGAAGGTGTCCACCGATGTGAGATCGGTGAAGCATGAACACATATTTATTCTTGGAAATTGCACATCCCAAGTTCACTGATGAGAAAGTTGAACCTGGTTTCATCAAGAGGTTTGGTGAAAATATCGGCAAGCTGCAAATCGGTGGGAATGAAGTGTAGTTCAATGTCACCTTTGGAAATGTGATCTCTTATGAAGTGATATCTGATATCGATGTGTTTAGATCTAGAATGAAGAACAGGATTATTTGCTATAGCTATAGCACTGGAATTATCACACAGAATTGGGACTTTAGAAAAGAATTGATTATAGTCCCTTAGTTGGTTTCTCATCCATAGAATCTGAGCACAGCAGCTCCCGGCAGCTACATATTCAGCCTCAGCAGTAGAGGTGGATACAGAGTTTTGTTTCTTGCTGGACCAACTTACTAATTTTCCCCCAAGGAGCTGACAGCTTCCTGTAGTACTCTTTCTATCAATCTGGGAACCTGCAAAGTCTGAATCTGAATAGCCAATTAGTTCAAAACTTGAGTCTTTGGGATACCAAAGACCCAAGTGCAGTGTGCCCTTAAGATACCGAAAAATTCGTTTTACAGCCTTTAAATGTGATACTTTAGGATTGGCCTGATAACGAGCACATAGACAGGTAGCAAACATAATATCCGGTCTGCTAGCAGTTAGGTAAAGAAGAGAGCCTATCATACCTCGGTAAAGAGTAACATCCACAGATTCACCTTTTAGATCGGCACACAATTTCAAGGGAGGTGCCATGGGAGTTTTCATAGGAGAGCTGTCTAGAAAGTTAAATTTCTTCAGAAGGTCCCGAATATATTTGCTTTGATTTATAAAAATTCCTTCTGAAGATTGTTTGACTTGAAGGCCCAAGAAAAATGTAAGCTCTCCCATCATGCTCATCTCATATTCACTCATCATGAGAGAGGCAAACTCATCACATAGGCATTCATCAGTGGCACCAAAGATGATGTCATCAACATAGATTTGAACAAGAATTATATTACCTGAGGTTTCTTTGATGAAGAGAGTATTGTCAATTTTACCTCTGGAATATCCATGCTTGAGAAGAAAGTTGGCAAGAGTGTCATACCAAGCACGTGGAGCTTGCTTGAGACCATACAAAGCTTTGTCAAGTCTGTACACAAAGTTTGGATGAGCTGGGTCTTCAAAGCCAGGAGGTTGTTTCACGTAGACTTCTTCTGTAAGTTCCCCATTGAGAAAGGCACTTTTAACATCCATTTGAAAAACCCTAAAATTTCGGTAGGCAGCATGAGCCAGAAAGATCCTTATAGCTTCAAGTCTTGCAACAGGGGCAAATGTTTCATCATAGTCAATGCCTTCTTCTTGTCTGTATCCTTGAGCTACCAATCGGGCCTTGTTCCTGATCACAGTACCATCTTCATCCATTTTGTTCCTGAATACCCACTTGGTTCCAATGATTGTCTTGTTTCTGGGTTTGGGAACCAATCTCCAAACTTTATTTCTCTGGAACTGAGAAAGTTCTTCTTGCATGGCAGTGATCCAACAAGGATCTGATAGAGCTTCATCCACTTTCTTGGGTTCAGAGAGAGAGAGGAAATTCACGTAGAGACAGATATTTCCAACTCCTCTGCGGGTTTGGACACCTGCTTGTTGATCACCAATAATTTGATCTATGGGGTGATCTTTGGTCCATTTTAGAGCAGGGGGTAAAGGTGATGGGGTATAAGGAGTAGAGTGAAATGGAGTAGTAGGATCAGAGGTTTGGTGTAAAGTGGGATTTTCGGTAGTGGGACCCATGAGATTTTCGGTGGGATTAGGGATGGAAGAAGGGCTTTGGAGTAGATTTTCGGTGGAAATGGGGAGCTTGGTGTGAGAGATGGGTTGATCAATTTCGGTGGGAGAGAGTGATCCAGCTGGGTTTTTTGAGATGGAAGGATTTGAGGGAATAGAGGAGATATCGGTGGAAGTGACTAAGGGAGTATCACCAATACATGATGAAATCCATCTGTGTAAATCATCCTCATCACTTGAGAGTGAGGAACATCTGAGATCATCAAACTTGACATGGATGGACTCATCAATGCTTTTTCTTCTGAGATTGTACACCCTATAAGCTTTGGAGGATAAGGAGTATCCAACAAATATTCCCTCATCTGCCTTGGGATCGAACTTCCCAAGATTTTCACGATCATTAAGAATAAAGCAGATACACCCAAAGACATGAAGAAAGCCAATATTTGGTTTTCTACCATGAAAAACTTCATACGGGGTTTTATCATGTCTTTTGGATATTACTGACCTGTTTTGAGTGAAGCAGGCAGTATTCACAGCTTCGGCCCAAAAATAGGTGGGAAGATTTGATTCGCTCAGCATGGATCTAGCGGCCTCACACAGTGTTCTGTTTTTCCTTTCCACCACTCCATTTTGCTGAGGAGTACGAACAGCGGAGAAGTTCTGAGAGATCCCTTTTTCGGTGAAGAAGTCTTCGAGAGCACTATTTCTGAATTCAGTGCCATTGTCACTTCTTACCGAGCGGACAAGCTGGCCATTGAGAACTTCATTTTTCTTGACAAAGTTGATGATTTCTTCAGTAGCATCACTTTTGTACCTGAGAAAGAACACCCAAGTATATCTGGTAAATTCATCAACAATAACAAGAATATACCTTTTGCCTCCAAGACTTGGAGTGCTGACTGGTCCACATAGATCCATGTGCAGCAATTGAAGAGGAAGAGTGATGGAAGAGCATTGCTTCGTCTTGAAGGATGTTTTGGTGAGCTTTCCCTTTTCACATGCATCACACAGCTTCTCTTTGACAAAGTTCAACTTTGGCATGCCTGTCACCAGCTCTTTGTTGGAAATTTTATGCAAGGTCTTGAAGTTTAGATGAGAAAGACGTTTGTGCCACAACCAGTTTCTTTTGGATGCATCATTTGACACAAAGCAGACATTTGGAGAAGAGTTGGATTGCCCCATATCTATGACGTAGACATTTTCCATCCGTCTTCCCGATAATACCACATTGAAATGTTTGTCTACCACGGAGCAGACACAAAGTTCAAAGATAACTTTGTATCCAAGATCACACAGTTGGCTAATGCTGAGAAGGTTATGCATGAGGCCGTCCACAAAAGCCACTTTGTTGAAAGTTACAGATCCGTTAGAGAGGGTCCCGTATCCTTTGGTGTAAGCCTTAGAATTATCACCAAAGGTTACAGATGGACCCTTTCCCGGCACATAGTTGATGAGAAGAGACTTGTTTCCCGTCATATGGCGTGAGCACCCGCTGTCTAAATACCAAATTTGATGGTGCTCAAAAGCCTGCATGCAAACACATATTAGTTCTTTGGTACCCATTTTGTAATGGGTCCTTTGGGGTTAGAAGAGCTTGATTCCTTAAGCTTGGATCTATCAATCCTATCCTTGGGACAGTCCTTAGCCATATGAAAAGTGTCACCACAGTTATAGCATTTTCTATAGATAAAAACCTTTTTAGCATTTTTCATGTTTTGGCTTTTATCATTTGTTCTTATAACCTTGTTAGAGGAGAACAGAGCAGGGGGCTTGGACCCAAGGATTCCTTTGGATAAATCTTTGGGAGTTGATTTTCTCAAAAGCACAGATCTAGGTACATAGGTGTTGTAAAGGGGAATGTTTGGGGTAGAACTTTTGGGATGAGAGCTTGCCATGCAGTTGACTATCGATTTTCCTTTGTCAGCACAGGAAATCCTTTTTGAATGAACAGGAGTTTCCCTTTTGGGGATCTTTGAGGGCTTAGGTTCGGTGTAGGTGTCTATGTGAATAGATTTCAACACTTCATGAAGAGGGATTGGAGGGTCATAGATTGTGGGATCGGTGGGCACAAAGGAGATGAGATCGGTGGGTTTAGATCTTTTGGAAGTATTAGCTTTTGCAGAGTTTGAGGAGGAGGCTTCATCCATGACTGAAAGTTTGAGCTGATCATGGATGGGTTTGGAAACGTCATTTGAATCTTGCTTCTCAGTAATTTGCAATGAGGAGTCTTTGGCCTTTAAGGATATCCCATATTTTAAGGCTTCACACAGATCTAACGAGTTCAAAGAGATGGAATCACAAGAGCTGGAATCAGAGAGATTATCACAAGCATTGGTGGGGGGAACACGAGCAAAAGTGGACTTACAAACATCAGTTTTTCCAAATCCTAGACCGAACTTGTTTGTACTACAGATTTGACTTTGAAAGATTTGTTCAAGATTTTTGGAAGAGCTTGACCATTTTTTAATGACTTCTTGTTCCCTTTTTAGTTTCTTAAAGAGAGAGTTCTTTTCTTTTGAGATCAGATGATTTATTGTTTTCAAGTCCTCAAGCTCAATTTTTATTTCCTCAAACCTTTTAAGCTTAGACATGCAAATTTCAAGTTCAGCTTTGAGCTCTTTTACTTGAACAGATTTTCTATTCTTACTGTCTTTAACAGAATAAAAGTCTTGAGTTAAAGATTCATAAGCATTGATCTTTTCAATATCATACATATTATTGAAGGGATGTACCTGAGCGTAGGCTGTGGAGCACCCAGTTGCCACTAGAGCCATAGGTGAAGTGGCACTTTCGGAAACTTCCATTTCTTCTGAGATGGCCACAAAGCATCTATTCTGAGAATCACTGTCGGAGGTGTCTTCGTCGTCCCAATCGTGGGTTTCTGCCATGAGACCCTTCCCTTTTCTCTCTAGACCCTCACTCCTTTCCTTCTCTTTCTTGTACTTGGCCTTATATTTCTCGGCACGCTCCTGATGATTTAAGAAGGATGGTGGGGACTCCTTTTTGGGAAAGGTTGATTTGAAAGGCATGTGTTTGGATTTTTCCCTTTTTGAAGAGGGATTGTCAGAAGAAGTAAATTTGGACTTGGAGATACGCTTGCTTCTACACTCAGATGCAAAATGTCCTTTCTTGCCACAGTTGTAGCATTCCTCATTGGACTTGTCAGAAGAGGTTTTGAAAGATGAAGTTTTTCTAAGACTTCGAGATTTGTTGAAGGGACGAAACTTGTGTTTAGAACCGGCCATCATTGCCATCTCATCCGACAACTGTTCAACCATGATATCCTCACCTTCATCATCAGCATCACTAAGATATGCTTCCGTTTGGTGGGTTACATTTGTTTGGCTGTCATTGTCAGAGTCAGATGAAGGATAGGTGATTCTAGGAAGATTTTGAGAATTCTTGGAACTTTCACTAACAAGAGCTATGGAGGAGCTCTTTATTTCCTTGATGAAAGATTTCCGTTGAAGCTTGGTTTGCTCAAAGTTGAAAAGAGTACCATATAGTACGGTTAAGGGCATGAACTCAAGGTCCTTGGTAGTTTTGATGCAAGTACATATATTTTCCCAAAAATCTGGGAGACAATCCATGAACTTGCACAAGACTTCCTCATTATCATAGACTCTGCCCAACAACTTAAGATCATTTAAAAGAGAGTTGAAGCGGTTATAGAAGCTAGGAAGAGAATCTCCTTTTTCAAAAGAAAAAAGTTCATACTTTCTGATAAGACCAATCTTTTTGCATTTCTTGACTTCCTCTGTACCTTCGTACAGAACACATAGAGTGGTCCACATTTCTTTGGCAGTTTCAAAGTTCACCAAAGAGTGGTAGACCTCATCAGGAAGAGAGAGAGCAATAATAGCTCTTACCTTGGAGTCAAGAGTAACTAAACGTTTCTCCTCATCAGTATACTTTTTAGGATTTTTGAGAATATACCGACCAGTAGCACTGGATTTTTCCTCATCAGAATCACTTGAGATTTCCTTTTCAAAGGCCTCTTTGCCTGGCCTCTGCGTGTCATAGCGAGCCCAAACTCTGGGGATAATGGGTCCCTCGTTGAGAATGGTTGGATATCTAGTATCCACTCCTTCCATGAATAGCATCATGCGGCTTTTCCACAAAGAGAAGTTGTTGGGATTGAACTTAGGAGGTTTTGAAATAGAGCCGTTTTCAGAGAAGTTGTTTTGAAAAGAGTTTTCAACAGTAGAAGAAGAAGAGGCAGCCATCGCAGATCAAGTTTATGGAATTAAACTTTCTGCTCTGATACCACTTGTTAGTCCCAGATGGCTTAACAAGTATTGTAGAAGGGGGGGTTGAATACAATACACAAAAATTTCACAATTTTAATTCTTATATTTGAAAAACTTTCAAAAGAATTACACACAGAAAACTTAAGATTGTTGCGGAAAAGAACAGATAAACTATTCTAACAATCTTACACAAAGTATACAACAAAACAACTAAGAACACTAAGAGCAAAGCTATTGAGTTTTAAGGCTTAAAAGAAGGTTTCTTGCACTGAGAGAATTTCTTGAAAGCGTGAGTATTTGCAAGAAGAGCACTTCTCCTTTTATAGTGCCAAGGAGTGCCCAAGCATTAAATGCTTGGGACACTTGTCATCTTCACATATGCTGATAATGTTGACTTCAGGAGAACTGTGAAGTCCTTGTCACTTTTCACTAGGTGCAGACAGAGTAGCTTGAGCAGATAAAAGGGACCTTAGCTGAAGGTGGATAAAAAGACAAACTGTCACTTTTCTCTGCTGGAGGATATTGTCCCATAATAAATGATCTTCTGTCTTGAGCCTTTAGCACCGAAGTGGTTTCCACCGAGATTGAGAAATCTTCGGTGGAAAGAAGATTAGTCCACCGAAATTGCAAGCATGTTTCGGTGGTAACTAGTCCACCGAAATTGCGAGCATATTTCGGTGGTGAAAGGACCACCGAAATTACAAGTATACTTCGGTGGTGAAGCGACCACCGAAGTTACATGTATATTTCGGTGGTGAGAGGACCACCGAAGTTACATATATATTTCGGTGGTGAGAGGGCCACCGAAAGGGTCATCGGTGGGAGAAGGGGACCACCGAATTTGTCCATGTACTTCGGTGGAAGAGGCCACCGAAATTGTCTTATAAATTCGGTAGAGAGAAGGCCACCGAAATGTCAAGGAATTTCGGTGGTGATGACTTGTTTGAATGTTGCCGAGATTCTTCTATTTTCCACAAGTAGAGAGTCTTCAAGCTTGGTTTCGGTTGATCTTCGACTTCACCGAATATTTGATATCTTGTACAAGTCATTCAAAGAACTGAACTAAAATATTCTAAGTAGGAGTTTTAGGGAAAACATCGGTGAGTCAATTTCAAATCCTTGGTGACCCAACATATATATATATATATATATATTATATTATATAAACTCATCATTACTTTTTAAAGTATAAAGCATGGGAGTATTTTGTGGTTATTCTTCAGCTCAAGATCAGATTCAAGATATGGTTACTGTTCATGCTTTTTATGGAGAAGGAGTGTTGTGCGATTCCTATTGGTTGACAAGTTGGTTCTGCATGAATTGTCAGGCGGTATACCGCGGTGTGCAAGGAGGTATACCGCCAACTCATCTATCCGTTGGGAGGTTCCTATATTTATATGCGACGGTGGTGAAGAAGAAAAAAGAAGCAACAACAACAACCAACACCAACACAACAACTTACTCATCTGATCTCTCTCACTTATTTAACATATATATATTTTATAAAACCTTTTTTATAAAATATCCAAGTGATTATTATACAAGAGTGATTACCCATTGTGAGTTATACTCCTCTTGTAAGTATTTGGATAACGGGTGTGTGATCCTGTTTATCTCATAGCAGAGGCTTGAGAAACTATTACAAATTCCTTTGTATTTGGTTTGTGTTCTACCGTAAAGAATACATTTATTGGATCGTGTCGAGAAGTGTCTCGGCTGCTGGTTTATCACAGTTGGTGGTAAATCAGTAAATCTCCGTGTCAAGTATCTCTAACCTTTATCTCTTTATTTATTCCGCTGTGCATTTTAATTATATCTGTTTATATAAATTGCTTTGCATTTATATTTATTTATATAATATCTGTGTATCTGTTTGTATTTACACTCTTCTGTATTATTCCGTACTTACTCTGTATTTATTTATAAAAAGAATTTTTGAAAGTAAAAGATTTAATATACAACCTTACCCCCCCCCCCCCCCCCTTAGGTTGTCTAACATTTGGTATCAGAGCGGGTCTTTCAAAAATTTTCTGTTTAAATATTTTTTTTAAATGGCTCAACAAACTAATTTTGTGTTTTCTAAACCTCCTTTGATAGATACTGAAAAGTTTGGCATTTGGGCCGAGCTATTTGAATGTCACGTTCGTGGCAAAAGTCAAAAAATTTGGGATATTATAGAAAATGGGAATTTTAGACCAACCAAAGTTGAAAATGATCTTATTGTTGATAAACCCATAAAAGATTGGACTCCCGCTGAAGAATCTCATTATTGTTTAAATTTTGAAGCTAAAAATATATTATATGCTGCTTTAACCTCTGATGAAATTGAAAGAGTTTATACTTATAAAACTGCTAATCAAATCTGGCAAAGCTTGAGCGACACTCATCGTGGAAATACTCAAGTTAAAAGCTCTAAAATAAATATTCTTGTTCATGATTATGAATTGTTCGAAATGTCAAAAGATGAGTCAATCGACTCAATGTTTAAACGTTTTAACCTCATTATGACTACTTTGAAAGGACTAGGTCGCACTTATCCTAACGAAGACTATGTAAGGAAAATCCTACGAGCACTTCCTTCGGAGTGGATGGCAAAAATCACATCCTTGGAAGACTCCCGAGATCTCGCAACTATGAAGCTCGATGATCTCATCGGCAATCTTAAAGTGCACGAAATTGCACTAAGAAGAAATCAAGTCCGGGAGCAAGTCAAAAAGAAATCCATAGCTTTAAAAGTCATTGCCTCAAAAGAAGAGGAAAAGGAAGAGGAGGAAGAAGCTAGCTCATCCGATGACGAACCCGAAAATCTTGACGATTTAGTCAAGTTGGTAAGAAAACTTTCTAAACTTTTATCTAACAAAAAGTTTGCCAAAAATGATAGGTTTCAAGAAAATGGAGACTACCGTCGTGGTGGTAAAAACCAAAGTCGCAACGTCCACAAACGTGAAGACAAATATGACGAATCTAGCGACGATGAAAAAGCCAATAAAAAGAAAGGCTTTTGCTATGTGTGTGGTGACAAGGATCACTATGCAAGTGTGTGTCCGAAACGAGCAAAACAAATCAACACACCAAAAGCTTTAGTTGGAGGCGCGTGTAGCGCAAGCATAAATGAGGCCCAAAATTTTTGTCTCATGGCCGACCATGATAATGAGGTATCTTCATCATGTCCTTTTGAAAATAATTGTGATAGTAATTATAGTGATAATTATTATAGTGACGATGAAAATAATCTTGACGAATTATATAAATCATTTCATGTTGTGGCCGCTCTCGCAAATAAATATAAAGATGAAATTTCTAATTTAAAAGAAACCGTATCTGTATATAAAAAGGAAATAGATGACGGTAAATAAAAATCTGCTCATGATTTAGATGTTATCACTAAATTAGAAAATAAATTAAGTGAAAAAGCTATTTGTAAATCTTGTGTTATTTTAAATGATAAAATTGCATGCTTAAGTGAAAATAAAAATGAAAGTGTTGCATGTACAAAATGCGAGTCTCTTGAAAATGAAATTGCATGTTTAAATGCTAAATGTAAATCGCATGAGAAAAATGACTTATTAGCAAATGCTTTTAATAGTAGCAATGATAAAGTGCTTAAAATGCTAAATATGCCTAATCGTATAAATTGTCGTAAAGGAATTGGTTCCGATACATGTGTTGATAAATGTTCGTGTAAACCCATTAAAAGATTTTTTGCATCTCCTAAAGTTGATACGAGAAAACCTCCATATATGTCAAAAATGAAAAATGTGAATTATGGAAGGAAACCGCATGCTCGTATGTATAATGGTAATTTTTCTAGACCTAAAAATAATGCGAATATAAATGCTTCATTTTATGTGTATGATAAATACAATCGCAAAATTAAAATGGTTAGAAAATGGATTCCGAAAGGAATGTTTAATGTTGATAATCCGGGTGGAATGCGTTTATGGTTTTAAACCATTTATATGGTTTTGTTTGTTTGTCGTGTTTGTTTTATGTCGACAACATATTTTTTGCAGTTTATGTTTTATACTAACTGTTAAAAGGACTCATAAGAAAAGGGTACCACGAAAAATTTTCTTTGCCTTTTGTAGGTGTTTCCTGACGAGGATATAATACGTGTTTCCTGACGAGGATATAATACGTGTTTCCTGACGAGGATATAATACGTGTTTCCTGACGAGGATATAATACGTGTTCCCTGACGAGGTCATAATACGTGGTATTTTTTTTGCTCACATAAAATTAACCGAAAAATCGAAGCCTTAAGATCCTTTTTTTTGGTGCAAGTGTTTCTTTTTGGTTATTTTGTTTCATGTCAATTATATGCGTATTTTTTTTTATGCATATTTTTTTTCCCTCAAATTTTTTAAAATCAACAATTAATATCGTTATTAATTTGAGGGGGAGCGTTTTATTATCTTTACCCATGAGTTTATGCTACCTCAATTATATGCATATTTTGAGGGGGAGCATCTCTCGAGGGGAAGCATACCGTCTTTCTTGACCCTTTTTGTTTCGACAAACGGGGGAGAGAAACCGCATATGCTCATGCTTAGCGGTTGTGTTTGTCATCATCAAAAAGGGGGAGATTGTTGGTGCAAGTGTACCACATCTCTATATATTTATATATATTTATTTTGATGATTACAAACACACCGCATTATTGTTTATCTAACAATTTAATCCAAGTGTGAAGTTGTTGAAGAACACGAAGACTTAATCTGAAGGGTTCAAGACGGAAGTTTTATGTCGTCATTATTGTTTATAACTAATAATGATAAACACCCTAAAATAATATACCACTTGGATATTTCGAAAACCATTTGAAATATTTAATCTTTTAAATATTAAATTCAAAAGTTTTTTTTATATATATATATAATATATATATATAATCGTATGCTATATATATATATATATATATATATATATATATATATATATATATATTATATTATTATATAAACTCATCATTACTTTTTAAAGTATAAAGCATGGGAGTATTTTGTGGTTATTCTTCAGCTCAAGATCAGATTCAAGATATGGTTACTGTTCATGCTTTTTATGGAGAAGGAGTGTTGTGCGATTCCTATTGGTTGACAAGTTGGTTCTGCATGAATTGTCAGGCGGTATACCGCGGTGTGCAAGGCGGTATACCGCCAACTCATCTATCCGTTGGGAGGTTCCTATATTTATATGCGACGGTGGTGAAGAAGAAAAAAGAAGCAACAACAACAACCAACACCAACACAACAACTTACTCATCTGATCTCTCTCACTTATTTAACATATATATATTTTATAAAACCTTTTTTATAAAATATCCAAGTGATTATTATACAAGAGTGATTACCCATTGTGAGTTATACTCCTCTTGTAAGTATTTGGATAACGGGTGTGTGATCCTGTTTATCTCATAGCAGAGGCTTGAGAAACTATTACAAATTCCTTTGTATTTGGTTTGTGTTCTACCGTAAAGAATACATTTATTGGATCGTGTCGAGAAGTGTCTCGGCTGCTGGTTTATCACAGTTGGTGGTAAATCAGTAAATCTCCGTGTCAAGTATCTCTAACCTTTATCTCTTTATTTATTCCGCTGTGCATTTTAATTATATCTGTTTATATAAATTGCTTTGCATTTATATTTATTTATATAATATCTGTGTATCTGTTTGTATTTACACTCTTCTGTATTATTCCGTACTTACTCTGTATTTATTTATAAAAAGAATTTTTGAAAGTAAAAGATTTAATATACAACCTTACCCCCCCCCCCCCCCCCTTAGGTTGTCTAACAACTAACTTCATCTATTTCACGTGCACATAACCATTAGTACTACACACATCACTGGAATAACGATTATTACCACACGCCTATTCCATGTGATTACCAAACACTAGTGCCTATGGATCCATTACACTTACTACACACCTGCCTAGTATCAGACTAGAACAATCATTAAGCCTAACAACCTACCATTCAGCTGTAAGTATGTTCAGGCCACTAGAACTGCATTTCAATTCCTAAACCGTACCTGTTTAGAAGTCAGCAAGTCCTAAAGTTACTGAGCACTCCAAAGGTGACCGGACCGCACCAGTTTTCGGACACCTTAAACTATCCGGACAACACAAGTTTTCCGGATACCCAAGACTTACCGGATACACCAACTTTCCGGATACCCTCATCTTTCCGGATACATCAACTTACCGGGTATTTCACTAATCCGGATGACACCCGGAAACCAAGGTAATCCGGATACCATCCGGTAACTTATTTCATCCGGAAACTATACAAAATTTAAGACTTACCGGATGACTTTGTCGCGTCCGGAGACATTCATCACCACGGTTTCCGGATACATGGTTTTATCCGGAAACCTTCGACCTGCAGCTTAAAATTCGATCTAGATACATATATGTTCGATTCAGGTCATTCCAGACCATTCCATACAGTTCATAACCAATTTATACAGCTATTTCAAGGTTTAATTTAACATATAAACACTGATTTGCACAAACCACAAATGAACTCACCTTTTTGAAGAAAACCCACTTTACACAATCTGATGCTCCAATCTGTTGTTGTTAATGATTCTGAAAACCTATTCAGCAACCAGATTCGTTTACAATCATACATCTACAACAATTATCAGAAAACAAGATTAATTCCTTACCAATTTGATGATCAAAACCCTTGTTTTCCTTCCTTTTCTCTCTTTCTCCCTTTTCTCTCTATTCTTTCTTTCTTTCTTTTCTAAACCGACTCAGCCACAAAAGAATGAGATAATATCTCAATTTTCAGCTATTTTATCCATACATACTTTCCAAAATGACCAATTACACCTCCAAGTTTCATTATTTCCAAACAACACCAAACTTTAAACCCTTGTATTTTAACCCTATTGAATTATAAATTACAACATAATTGAAGGTTTTAAACCAAAATACAATTAGATCCCAATTCTCATTAAATTACTATTATTGAAAATTCAGGATGTTACAATACTCCCCAACTTGAAAATGATTTCGTCCTCGAAATCAAGATCAGGTAAACAGATGGGGATACCTATCCTTCATATTCTCTTCCGACTCTAAAGTCACATTAGCACCTCGATGGTGTTTCCACTGTACTTTCAACATAGCTACTTCCTTGCCAATACGTAGCTTTCTAACCGATCTTTCCAAAATTGCCTCTGGTTCTTCCACACAACAATTCTTCTCATCCACTCTTACTTTAGTAAAAGAAATCACATCATACCAACATGAAATATTTTGTACATCTCTTCCCTTTAAGTCTTACATACTTAATCACAATTAAAAGTCCAGAAAGAACAAGAATTCATCTTTCCATGTTTTCTGAACCTTGCCTCTTTCATTAGTATCCGCTCCCCAACTTGGATTTGCAAACCTCTTTAGAGTAACTGTTCATCATCAAATCTTTACCCGACTATTTCTTGGGCTAACATACCGTCATTAACCGTAACTCGATCTCCGGGTCTCAAAAGAACATTACCATCTACTGCTTGAAAATCTACACTCACCTTAAATTGAGCATACTCACCACTTTTGAATACTTCGATAATTACGACAAACCTTTGTTACATCCATGACTCACACGTTTCTTCAGTATAAAGTGTTACCATTCCTCACACTACTATCGCACTATGCGACCATATTGCAACCAAATACTAAAGTGTTGTATATCAAGGGTGATAATTCCATTGAACCTGTAGTATAACTACATTATTAGGTCCGATCTTTTTATCATTTCTTCCCACGTTAGCATGGAGTACTACCCTCCAAACATTACTTGTCTCTTTCTCCCAACTTTTCCACATACTGATAACATTTTCTCATTACTATACATAACCAAACAGTTGTACCAAAATTCTAACTTAAGGCAATCAACTAAGTTATCTTGAAACGACATACCGTCCCAAGTTACTACACATTCTTTAATCTGCACTAATACTTCCTCGGACAGTTCTTTCACACATAAGAAGCAACTCATCTTCCTTAAGGATTTTGCATCTTTTACATCACATTTTGACTAACATATCCATCATCTTCGTTAACTTCCAATGATTCAAAAACATAAACTTACCTAGCGACTCACACAACCAACATCTCTTTGGATAAACACCCACTACCTTTCCGCCATTCTATTTCGATATTAGCCATATCACTACGCCATCTCGCAAACCACATGCTCCAAAAACTTTATTGATAACTAGTACTCTTTATCTGGAATCCCCGAAAAGACTTCCATTTGAAGTTTCTTCCTTCTAGCCTCACATTACACATTAGTTGACACATTTATATCGACAATTTATCCCACTACTCGTCCGTACATTCTCCACCTATAACATCTCACAGCAGACCAGGTCTCTCATGATCATTCATACATAATTCAACTTACCTTCATGTTCTTCCGCATATTTAACTGAGTCTATTTCGCTACTTTATCCCTCCCCAACTTCAGTTGGACCACAACTCACGAGTTTCTAATTAACTCATACCTACTCGTTACTTGCTAATTCTTTGTGATTCCAAACCTTTACATAAACCGGACATACTCCTTCACAGATCAACGCAATCTATGTACTCCTTTCGTTCGTGTCAATTACTTCAGTCCTTACTAACCATCCACTTCGTAAATAAAGCACTTATTTAAAACCACAGTATTTCAATATTCTAACACCTTTACAAGGTGGTCCTTTAACTTTTAATCTTCTGATTCCAGGCTTAATATTCATACATGACCTCAGAAATAATCAATGTATTCATATCATGTAAACTTCAATTATAATACAATTCATATAATTCCAACCCCAAGCCTACGTCGAGCTTATTTAAACCAGGCGAATGCTCCCAATACTCAACCGAGTCCAAAATCGAGCCATCTGCTCAAAGGATCCAATGATTATTTATCAACATCTACTCATGCAATTAAATACATCTAACTCATATCATGCAACACACGCTCCGAGGCGTGATAATCTCACAACCCCTTCATTGCTACCTTCCCAATGAAATCAATTCATATATGTATCTATATGTACACGTATATGCAACTCTTTTATACTCAACAATGTATATCACTTACCAAGGTTCATTAGTCCCAAAGGTACTAAGAATACAAGATCATCAAACGGTCCCCTCACATAAGACCAATACTTAAAACGACACTCATTTAAATAAAATGCAATTAAGCACATATCACATCATAATTATTGTACAACCACAATAACTCTAAAAGCGTAATTTGACCACATAGCTTTCTCTTATGCGATAAATTAATCAAAATTTCTTTCACTCGCGTTTTATTCGTCAATCACTCAAATTTCCCAAAAAAATGGGTGTTTCACAAAATATAGACCATTCTGTAACATCCCCAGTCTACCGTACACGATAATGTCCGCTTTGCGCATACCCTCTGCATAACAGCATGCCGGTACCGCTCACGGTTTTGTTCCTGCCCGCACAGGCATACGCGGGACGCACCCAGACCGCACCCAATGACAGGCAAAAGGCCTCATACACCTTACACAACTGCCGACTTCAAAGTCAATAGTCGACTTGTCGATACTTCCTTAACTTATTCTTCAACAAGGTCCCTAACTGAACCTAATCCTTCCAACATATCATAATCTAATTCACATCCCATCGTCTTCATCTCCAATTTATTCGTGCAACGTTAATATCACAAGATCACCATAATTTCTTATTTGACGTCAAGGATGTTTCCTTTCTGTCTCACCACACTATTCCATCACCTTGACGACTTCTAGTCCTTCCTCCGGACACAATCGTCCCTCGGCAACTGTTTTTCTAGTCATCGAACAATGGGTACAGACCCTCATACATCTGACACTAAATTCCACTTTCGACTCTCCCACTGATCACCTCTCATCTTGAACACAAATTCCAAAACTACGAACATTCTCCCATGATTTATCCAACACCTCTTCGCTCTCGGAGTTCTTTCTTAACTTATAGTGTAATACTCCATGACCTAGTGAGTTCATAGCCTTCATGCATGACAACTTGATAAATGAATCATTTCGCACATTTTCTCATTTTAAAGAACAACACAAGGAACATCTTGGTTACAAATGACCCCAACATTCTCATAACTCCAATGTACTGCACAACGATCTCAAAAATCGTTTGCATACAACTTTCCGTAACACTTAATCTTTCTCAACCAAACGATATTGTTACGACAGTAATAAAAATGAAAATCTTTTCATGCGACAAAAGTTTGAAAGAAAATTATCGACACGAAGTAAGCTAGTCGGTTCTCACATTCGTTTATATGATATCATCAAGTTAATACTCTTGTTGGTTATAACAAGTTTGCTGGCCAACGCTTTCTTGACCTTTTTGCTACCATTCAAATTTTTATGTAAAATACGAAGTATTTTGCAAATTGCTAAACTCAAAATTTCAATGTGCGCCGTAAATGGAATTGCCTTTTTCTTTAAATACATACTTACACATGCTGACTCAACCTCGACTAAAATTGTTGTCTATGCATTTGTTTTGGAATCATAAAAACTCATGTAACACACACTAGGACACCATACATAAAACTCTATTCGCAAATGAAGGCTACTCACTCAAACAAGGTCAATCGTTTTACTCACGCGACTTATCATTGACACTCTACTTCCGACCAGTGGTCGCCCTCTCGGATTTGTAACACTTACCATACATGCATTCCATGGCCCACTTACTCAACCATTTCATACTATTAAAGTTTGCCTCGGTGGACTTTCATGAGTCCCGCCAATTCCATGTTGTCTTTCCAACCCCCCAATCATTTACTGATCTAATCTCCAAAGAATTGAAGGACCTTGGTGGCGTATCCACCATCGTTCTACTATAACACAAAGAGATAACCATAAGAAATGGTTATACGAGTATAGACATGCAAAACGTACTTTACCGATCATTAGTCACTGTAACAATTTAGAAACAAGCATGCTTATGTAACAATATATTCATAAATAACAGTAGCTAATTGAAATTGTGAATATATCATACAGGAGAGTCCTCGTTACCATCGTTACAGTACTAATTTCACGTATTTCCGTCAACTCTTAAGACTATCCCGTCTTATTGTTTCTACCCATTTCTCACGAATCATAACTTAATTCATCACAGCTTAAGTCTAAGTATCTCCTCAGCATACTTAGTTCGCTTAAACTATTGCTCTGATACCATATTGTAACGCCCCAAAATCCGGGCTAATTTGAACCTTAAATTTCAACAAGTTATGATAAAATAAACTTCCACTTTCATATATATAGCAAGTGAATTAACCACTAGCAGTATATTTACAAGTACATAATTCTCCAAATAACCTATTAATCTAATTATGCCACTATAATCAGATTAACTAAGTTATCTAAGCAATCCTTCAAAAACTCCTTCTGTTAATTGACTTTTCCGCTAATCCAAAATGCTCGTCACACATCCCTTTTACCTTCCCGAGCTAGTACCTGGTAAGAAAACATCATTTGAAACGATTAGGCCAACACCTAGTGAGAACATTCGTTTCCATAATAATATTTGCAAAATCAATGTAAACAAGTTATATCAAACCTGATTACCCTTTTTCTTACCATACGTGTAACTCTATTCCGTTAACACGATCTTCATCTAATCCCATGAATATGACTGACACACATTTCATCATCATATCATGTCCTAGAGCCATACTACGAATCTTCACTGAGTCTAGATTAATACTCTTATTCCAGAAATCGCAATATACACATGCCCATTTCTATTCATATCCTATTCCAGAGCCACACTACGAATCTTTCTCAGATTCTAGATTAATGCTCTTATCCAATAAATCGCAATTACACATGCCCATTTATCGGAAAGGAAGTAGAGATTACAAGCACTTATGTCAATCCCATTTTCTTCCTTAGAAATTGGGAATAGCGATTATTACCACACGCCTATTCCACAATTTCCACATACACACTGGAATAACGATTATTGCCACACGCCTATTCCAGGGTTTCTCACACACATCAGAATAATGAATAACTTCATCTATTCCGCGTGCACATAACCATTAGTACTACACACATCAGAATAATGACTAACTTCATCTATTCCACGTGCACATAACCATTAGTACTACACACATCACTGGAATAACGATTATTACCACACGCCTATTCCATGTGATTACCAAACACTAGTGCCTATGGATCCATTACACTTACTACACACATGCCTAGTATCAGACTAGAACAATCATTAAGCCTAACAACCTACCATTCAGCTGTAAGTATGTTCAGGCCACTAGAACTGCATTTCAATTCCTAAACCGTACCTGTTTAGAAGTCAGCAAGTCCTAAAGTTACTGAGTACTCCAAAAGTGACCGGACAGCACCAGTTTCCGGACACCTTAAACTATCCGGACAACACAAGTTTTCCGGATACCTAAGACTTACCGGATACACCAACTTTCCGGATACCCTCATCTTTCCGGATACATCAACTTACCGGGTATTTCACTAATTCGGATGACACCCGGAAACCAAGGTAATCCGGATACCATCCGGTAACTTATTTCATCCGGAAACTATACAAAATTTAAGACTTACCGGATGACTTTGTCGCGTCCGGAGACATTCATCACCACGGTTTCCGGATACATGGTTTTATCCAGAAACCTTCGACCTGCAGCTTAAAATTCGATCTAGATACATATCTGTTCGATTCAGCTCATTCCAGACCATTCCATACAGTTCATAACCAATTTATACAGCTATTTCAAGGTTTAATTTAACATATAAACACTGATTTGCACAAACCACAAATGAACTCACCTTTTTGAAGAAAACCCACTTTACACAATCTGATGCTCCAATCTGTTGTTGTTAATGATTCTGAAAACCTATTCAGCAACCAGATTCGTTTACAATCATACATCTACAACAATTATTAGAAAACAAGATTAATTCCTTACCAATTTGATGATCAAAACCCTTGTTTTCCTTCCTTTTCTCTTTTTCTCCCTTTTCTCTCTATTCTTTCTTTCTTTCTTTTCTAAACCGACTCAGCCACAAAAGAATGAGATAATATCTCAATTTTCAGCTATTTTATCTAGGGGTGTAAATAGGTCGGGTTGGGTTGGGTTCGGGTTCAACCCATTTATTAATTGGGTTGAAAACCTCAACCCAACCCAACCTGTTTAAGTAAATGGGTTGAGATTTTCAACCCAACCCAACCTGGTACTTAAATGGGTTGGTAGCGGGTTGACCTGTTTAGGATTTTCTCAACCCAACCTGTTTAATAAATGGGTTGAACCTGGGTTGACCCATTTAATTTTAAAACTTTAAATAAAATAAAAAAGGACTAAAACATAATTCCATGACAAATACATAAGTCACAACCACAAAACCAAATAAATTGTTCAAAGTTTCAATAAAACACAACCATAAAGTGAAATAATTTGTTCAAAGTTTCAATAACACAACCATAAGTCAAACAAATAAGTTTCTAGGTCGGCGTCGCTCTCTTGGCTGGAACCGGAAGGAAGTGTCGGCTAGGGTTTATAGAGTTTAGACTTTGAAAGTTTGAATGATGGAATATTGAAATGGAAGGACCAAAGGAGTTCTGTTTAGACTTTAGTGGAATCATGTTTATTAATTATAATTAAATAATGATAATAAATTAAAAAAAGGTCATAAATGGGTTACAAACAGGTTGTAAATGGGTTGAAAGCAGGTTGTAAATGGGTTAAAAACAGGTTGTAAATGGGTTGAAATCAGGTTGTAAATGGGTTGAAATCGGGTTGGAAACAGGTCGAAAATTTCAACCCAACCCAACCCATTTATTAATTGGGTTAGGTGGGTTGACCCATTTAACTTAAATGGGTTGAAAATCTCAACCCAACCTGCTACTATTGGGTTGGGTTGGGTTCGGGTTGGGTTGGTGGGTTGGGTCACTTTTTGCCACCCCTAATTTTATCCATACATACTTTCCAAAATGACCAATTACACCTCCAAGTTTCATTATTTCCAAAACAACACCAAACTTTAAACCCTTGTATTTTAACCCTATTGAATTATAAATGACAACATAATTCAAGGTTTTAAACCAAAATACAATTAGATCCCAATTCTCATTAAATTACTATTATTGAAAATTCAGGATGTTACATCTTCCACTCTTATAACACTCGCACAAGACGTTTCAGCATCCTGACAGATACACACCTTTCTCCGTACGACCTTCTACATATGTGCATAAACCCGACAAAATAAGCACACGGCTCGTCAGAGCTTAAAACCGACTCTACATGTTTTCTAGGCTTAGGGATCATTTACAAACGTTTACCCGGTAAGCGTTTACCTATAAAAGTCAAAACACTTTAGCTTAACTTACGAGGCATGATTTAGTCTATTAAAACGACATCGTATGCAACAATATATCCGGCAAGTGCTTACTGGGTAAGAGTCATTACTCTCACTTATCGGGTAAAACTCGTGGTCCTTGTCATTGTTCTTACCGGGTAAGATTTTCAATCATTGTCATGTTCACCCAATAAGGTAAAGTGATATGGTAAGTACTTTCCGGAAAGCGTTTATTAAACGGCCTCTTAGTCTCAAACTAAGCTTAGGACTAGTCTTCGGACAAGACCTAGTTATGCATCCCTATGTGCATATGAAAAGTTATGGACAAAATTTTCGAATACAAATTCATTGATAACTTTCATCAAACCTACTTCATTACAAACCACTTTTTGCCAAAAGGGTACGACGCCACCCTCTGGAGCCCCCTCAGCATCGGTCCCACGACAAAAGATAAATCGTGTGTCCCATGGGCAGCTGAGTAATGTTTGAAGTCAAACCCCATACCTCCCACTCATTCTACAAGAAAGTCCACCTCCTTACCGGCTAGGTCAAACCATTTTTTTATCTTTTCATTTTTTTGTTAACCGTGTCCAGGCCGGCATGCACACACCTCGACTTATCCCAGTAGCCCTGAAGAACAGCCAGGAAAATCCTCAGTGGCCTTAAAAACCAGTGACCTCTTACGAGATTCCCAAATCGCTTTTCTCACTCACATGGCACTTTTAATGGTTATCTAATAATCAAATATCTTAATCAAACAATGAACAAAATGTATAAAACATGCAAATATGGAAGAGATAAAAAGGTATAAATGTCTGAAAAGCACATCATTTTTCCCAGCAATGGCAACTCTAGTTACTGCTTCACATTTTTATGTTTATGGTGTTTGATCCTACAGAAAACAGATACAAAGATTACAGCAACTTACCAGCAACAAGAAAACTAACCAAAGTATAAACAAATTAATCCTCCAACTCCAAACTTGAAGGTCTTCTGTGGGTAAAATGCAGATAAAACCAACTTCTTCGATCTATCGACACCACAATCTGAGCCGACCAAATTATCTGATTTACAATCAACGTTGAAAGATCAAAATCTTGATGTTTAATGCAATCGGCATCGAATTAGTTGAATAATTAAAACTCTTTAATTAAAAAAGACATCATGAAAGGATGGTAAATCTTGTTCAAAGATCTTTTAACCGTATTCGTTCAATGTTGAGATAAAACAAAATCCAGTCAGCACCCGTTATCCACCATCCACATATAATCAAATATCCGGTTTCAGATATTATATTACTCCCTTCGTCCCAAAATAAGTGTTCACATTTCTATTTTAGTTTGTCCCAAACAAGTGTCCACTTTCAAAAGTATAAGTGCCTGCTATTCGGTTCCACCCTTAATTAGGAGATGGAGAAATTCATTATTCCCTTAAGAGGGTAAAATTGTCATTTAGTTATATAAGGGTGTTGAGGGAGGTTCTTGGGAAAAGCCCCAATAAATGAAAATTTGAGGAACACCTTGGTAACCGTTCATCTGGACGGTATGCACATGTGCATACATACAAGTAATTAAAGTTGTTTTTTGGTTTTTATGCATGTGTGCATGTTACAAATTAATAGTATGCACAAGTGCATACCGCCCGGGGTGTTCCTCAATTTTTCCTTTTTTGCGGTTTTCCCTGGACCTGACCTTAAGGGTGTAATAATTAACTGAGTGCCTTCTTCATTGTGGACATTTATTTTGGATGGAGGGAGTACGATCTTTGACATTTATGTCATATTTAATAAATTAGTTACAGGATTACGTATATTCTATTTTATATTTAATAAGTTGTATAATTACAAAATTACCCCAACCCTTATTTCAAATCAGACCACTATATGCCATCTCCAAAACTAACGTGAATTCGATAACTTACCGTGTGAAATTAGCTTTCGGTTTCCTTATCTTGATCGAAGTCCAACAGAAAGTCCGTTAAGTTTTCAGAATCCGCTATAGCTTCCTCCAAAGACATCTTACCTTTACCTTCTTTTGCAGGTTTCGGCTGCAAGTAAAAAAGTGGAAACAGATAACGATTCTAATCTCGAAACCGTTACTGAAATTGGTTTTCTACATTTCTCAAGTACGTTTTCTTGTAAGAATTGTTTTGCAATCAACCAATCCGACAGATTTTTTTTAATGCACGACTTTTTTGACAGATTTTGAGGCATTCTTCTGAGACGTTTTTAAATCTGGTAGAAGGTCATGCATTTAAAAGAAATATTCCCAGAGGTTATTATCGTAAATAACCCGCCAAATATAAGATAAGATATTGCAAAAACTACCTTTGATTTGCGAAGCTCGGGAGTACTTTTCAAAACACTCCAATTGCGTGTGATATTTTCGTCTTCGAGGATACCATCATCGTCAGTATCCTATTAGAAGGAAATACATGCAACCAACGTTAGTGATATAAAAATTCAAAGCAATCCACAACCACTTTCCCGAAGAATATTCCACAACTTAATGCATCGGGTCCCACCATAACTCAGCACTTAACTTGAAGTGGCTAGACAAAAGGAAAAAGAAAACCAGAATAATCGAAATTTAAAACACCCATGACAGAGTTATTTACCTCTTTTTCACCTATGTCAACGGCTTTAGCCATAGCCTCATCATCGGAAAATGGCGTTTGCACCTATCGGGAAAATGTTTGATTTCAGAATATCCCAAAATAAATGCAAATATTTTCCTTTATTGAAATAAACAACGCAATGAATGCATGTATGTACAACACTTTACGCTTCTTACTTGGAGATTGGAGAAAAAAACACAAATGCTTGAAAAAAAACACATAATGCAATTTTATTACCTTTACTTTTTCAACCTTCTCCGCTGCCAAAATTTTATCAATCTCCTCCTTTGATGTTATATTGCCATGCTGATCAAACAACACGAGAATCAGCGATTTTGTTGCCAATGCATCAAACTAATACTTGAACCAATTGTTCATAACTTTAAATACGAAAATATATCAACTAAAGAAGAAATTTTACAAACACTAAACATATTATTTTAATATGCTGCAGTTGAGTGCAGAGATGTCACGGAACCCGTCCTAATTTATTTTTATTGATTTGTCTAAATTACTTTTCTCACATAAAAAATAACTGATAGCCTAACAAATGACAGATATTATATTCAAATTCCTGTAAAGCATGGATATAAAATATGAAAGTAATTGATGTTCCAAAATGACAATTTATGAAATTGAAATCTACTAACCTCTTGCAAATAAGATAGAACATTGGGTGTAGGCTCGTGAAAATCAGCACCACGGAAATCAATCACTTGATCTGGATCTTGAATGTAGTTCACTGTTGGGTAAACCGGATCTCCGCCCCATACTACAACAAAACAAAGTGTGTTTGAATATACATGATATTCATGATTATTTAGGATTATTCATTATGAATAATACATGAAAGAGTAGGTTATCAAGCTTTATTCATAATGATTATACATGGTTAGCATGTTGATATTTCTCTTAAAAGTCCAAGAATAGCAATAAGCAAATGCTCAAAGATAAGACCTTAGTGCACTCATGCAAGTAAATAATTCAGAAACTTATTTGGTTTCGAGGGAATACTTTGCTTTATCTGATCCTCCCGCATTCGCATAGCCAATGGATCCCTATTAATACGATTATCGGTACCCATCATTATGCGATATTCACGATCAGTTTGATACGTGAACATTTCTATGAGTTGGGTAACCTCGTCTTCACCGGTCTCCTCAAAATGTCTCTGAACGGCTTCACGTGACGTGTCTTTCTTCCATGCTTCAACCCATTCCGAGTAGTATGCTATCGGACCATCTCTTTCCAGTCTTTCACGTTCCGCCTCCAGCCTATATAAGACACACACCACTTAAATTATCTTTTTATTAATTAATTATTACAAAAAAAATCTTTTAACATATTTGTAAAACATTATTACATCCAAATCCTATGAAATCCGGTGAAATACCAACCGCCCCGTGGGATTTCAAAATCCCATGTTTGTGGGATTTCAATGAAATCCCGGGATTTCAAATTCCTGCATTCCTTCAAACTAAACATGGGATTGGAATGGAATTCAATTTCAAATCGAATCCAATCCCGCAAACCAAACGGGCCCTGAGAGACTTCAAGCAATTTGGCCTACGTTACTGGCTTGTTCAGGAAGCACTTGAATACACTTTTTCTTTCAATTCTTGGAAAATCTTTGAAAGTTTGATTCAAGAAATTACAAAAAAAAAAATCCGTTCAGGAAGAATTGAGTTTTATACCTTTCTTCTTTATATAAATGCCTCCTAGCTCTGAAGAGAGCAGTTTCTGTCATGGTTGGATGTTCACCGTAAAGCTTGACTTGGCCAGTCTCTGCCATCGCCTTCAGAAACACCTGTTGGTCAAACAAAACCAATTTCAATACAAATTCCATAATCCCCCGCCCCCAAAACACACACACGCACAAAAGACTACGGCAATTGTAAAAGGAAAAATGTTGAGGATTGGAACAGAAGGCGGGCAATCCTAGTTGCAAACAGAAATATAGTGCTGCATTCCAAGACAAATCATATCGATGTCAGGTATCATTTTATAAAGGATCATGTTGAGAAATGTACATTTGAAATGTAGTTTGTCTCAACAAATTACCAACTTGACGATCTGTTTTTTTGGGAAGGGTATCTCTGGCATAGCCCGGACTAATCCCTGGCAATTTTGAAACTTAAAGATGTCTTATCAATGTTGAGGACGCCTGGGATCGAACCCTGGGTAGATGGGATATTCCACCACATCACCCAGGGCGATCAACCACTGTGCTACAACCTGATTGACAACTTGCCGATCTGTTCACAAAGGCTTTTTGATGTAAAGAGGTTCAATTTCTTGATCACCAAGTTGGGCATGCTCAATATGTCTACTTGATCTCAAATCATGTAAACGGTTGTACTATCCTGAGCTTCTGGAAGCCCGTGTCTGGAATCTCTCTGATTGTACCAACCATGAATCTCTGATATTCGAGATGTAGCATAAGTCCTCATTTTGTCAAATTATAATCGTTACAAACTAATTTAGAAGAACACAAATAAAGAGGTTGGGCATTGGTGGAAAGTGAAACCATTTCGAGAAACACCGTTACTTTACACATTCTAGATCCAAACGTTGCATATTTAGGTGGCGTTTGTTTTTTAAAAGGTGCTGAAGTCAGAAGTCTTATTTCACTTCTAATTGATAAGAGGTGGTGCTGAAGTCTGAAATTTGAATCAATAAGATTGTTTGTTTTTGTAAACTGATAAATGTTTGAATTTGTTTAAATTATGTATTTGACCCATTAGAATATTATAGTGTTGAATGTATATATACATATATATATACAATTTCACATATTTATGCATCATCGTTACGAAATTTACATCTAAATTATAAAATTAGCATTCATTCAAACGAATACGATTAATTGATAATAATATATTTAAACTATATAAATCTAAACTTGAAAGTCACCTAACTGTAGTAAATTGAGTTCTATTATAATGCAAGTGAATCGATTGAGAGAAATGATATTAATATTAATTCATTGAGAATAACAAAAGGCAAATAAGATGTTGGTTTACCTCTTACCAGATAAGAGGACAATAAGATATAAGTGGCTCTGAAAATTTTGGAAAAAACAAACAGTCTGAATGACCCTACCTCTTAACGAATCAGACATGAGAGGCTAATAAGAGCTTTTTTTCTAAAAAACAAACAATGGCCATAGTTATGCCAACTTTACTAACCGTTTCAACATCAGGACGCCTCCTCTGCCACCTGGACCATTGTTCCTTGTCGGGTTTCCTCCAGTTCCACCATAATTCATCACTCGTAAGCGGCTTCTCTATCGGCTTCCGTGCTTTGGGATCAATAAACGGGTGCGGGTGTCCAAGCTTCTTGTCAAGTTCATACTCACTTAACTCCTCTTTCACAGGTTCCGTCTCATACACCACAAAATCAGAAACTTCATCTTTCGATTCTTCTAATATCTCATTCAAACCTTCATCCTCCACTTCTTGATTCACATGTGAATCCATTTCAGCAGAATCCGAACCAGAAACCGATGCCCTGTGCATTTTTCTTCTGCTTCCAGGGTTTTGCCCGTAAGACGGTGTCCCAGACGATGAACCAGCCGGTGCAGGGGCACCGGCAGCCCGGGCTTGACCAACCATGCCCTCGGGGGCGTAATCCTGGCCGAGAATACTTGTACGGCCACCGGAAGCGGGGTTAACCCTCCCGGTTAATGAATCCACGTAAGTATAATATGGGGTCTGCTCTGGAGATAGTTTCTGAAAAGATTCCTCAGATGGTTTCTCGGAAGATTGGTCGTCCTTATCCGTCTTTTCACACTTTACACAAGGAAATAAAGGGGTTCTTTTGATGGTATTCAACCTGGTTTTCGCCTGCCATACTGATGCTGGGAATGAACCTGCAAGAGACGTCTGTAGAATTCCCGGAAAATGATACAAAAAACAGTTAGGTGGCGTCTGTTTTTAAGAGGTGCTGACATCTGAAGTCTTATTTCACTTCTTATTGATAAAAGGTGGTGCAGAAGTCTGAATCAATAAGACTGTTTGTTTTTGTAAATTGATAAATGTCTGAATTTTGTTTAAATCATGTATTTGACCCATTAGAATATTATAGTGTTGAATTTATACATACATGTATATATATATATGTAAATTGACACAATTTCACATATTTATGCATCATCATTACGAAATTTACATCTAAATTATGAAATTAGCATTCATTTAAACGAATACGTTTAATCGATAACAATATATTTAAATTATATAAATTTAAATTTGAAAGTCACCTAATTATAGTAAATTGAGTTTTATTATAATCCAACTGAACTATTATGGTTAATTCCTTGAGAACAATAAGAGACAAATGAGAGGTTGGTTTACCTCTTACCAGATAAGAGGACGATAAGACATAAGTGACTTTGAAAATTTGGAAAAAACAAACAGTCTGAATGGCCCTACTCTTAATGAATCAGACATAGTTTTTTTCTAAAAAACAAACAAGGCCTTAATATCATATATAATACCGATGAGGTAAGAAGAATCTGCAGCTTATGGTTAAGCTGTCGTTTTCGGATTACTGTAAGATTGGAAAGGTAACTGACTGTAAATAAACCATAGAAGGGTCTTAACTTGTCATAAAAGGGATTTGTTCTCCCTTTGTGTGTGTAATTGACTAAGGATACCAAATCCATACTATAATTATAACCTTTATGACTCAAGTGATGCTTATCTCGGGACAAAAAGGATGATGTTAATGCAATTAATCAAAAGGCATGCAAATTTATTTTCTTGGATGAACATATTTATGTATAAGGGTGAGTGGCATTTTGGAAAACTGAGCGGGAGGTTCAGGGGAAAACCCACCCTGGTAACCGTTCATCAGAACAGTATGCACATGTGCATACAAGTAATTGAAGTTGTTTTTTGGTTTTTATGCACGTGTGCATGTTACAAATTACTTGTACGCACGTGTGCATACCATCAAGATGAACGGTTACCAGGGTGTTCATATATATATATATATATATATATATAGGGGTGAGAAGTTGAGGTTAACGTGAGAAGCGAAAAAGTGGTTAGCAACCGTTGGATGAGAAATAGACACACATTAGGATGAGATGCGCCGAGATAAGATGCACAGAGATGCACCGGATCAATTTCCTTCTAAACTGCAATTCATGGGAAGGCATTTGATTAAAAGTGATCAACAGTTCAGATCCACTTCTCATGCTTCTCACGTTAACCTCAACTTTTCACACGATCCTTTGCCTATATATATATATATATATATATATATATATAATATAGAGGCTCATTAAAATATATATAGAGAGAGGCTATATATATATATGAATGGTTACTTGATTAGCATTTCAAACCTTTTTACTTTGTCACTTAGCTTCTAAACAACCAACATACTTACCAAAATGCAAAAACCCAGTGGCAGAAAAATATATATGAAAAAAGGACAACTTTACCTTGGCAACTGAGTAAGGTGATGTTTCTTAAAACTGAATGAATAAAATACCAAGTGATTAAGAGCTAGGTCAACATATACCGGTAACCATATGGATAAATCACATAAACTGAATGATTAAGACACATTCATATAGACTTCATGAAATTAAATTAAGTGACTGAACCCTTCCATAATTGCAAACAATCGAGCCGAGTTTTTGTTTTTTTACAGACGATTTGTAGTGCTATTTACTACAAATTTAAGTGATTATTCAGTAGATTTGCTAATACATCGCTTAAAACTACAAATACCGAATTCAAAAGATCGAAATTGAAATCCCTCCCTCTCTACAAATAACTGAAATACAGATATACAGCTGTTTAACCTCACCTGAAATAAAAAGGGGGATTTGTTAGGGACGCATCCACATCCAGAAATCATATTGCTTAATTCTATCTGCAACAAAAATAACAACAAACATTTTAGAACGAAACAAATCAAAACACAAATGCGAGTTGGTGATTAAGATGCCATTATGAGAAAGTATTACAATTAAGCACTCCGCAGATGGTGGAGTGAATAAGATGAACAATTTGGGATTTTGGGAAGGTTCAATTTGGACCTGCTAGATCTTCTCGCCAGGGTTTTAGGGAGGGACAACGAAGGAGGAAAATATTGGATAATGTTAAAGTTCTTACAGGAAATATAAACGGTAAATTATATAACTTGTCCCTAAACTATAACCCGTATATCAATTTTGGTCCTTTATCAATTTAACTTTAGAGTAAATTACGTTCTTGGTCCATGTGGCTTATGTGTTTTAACACTTTGGGTCCTTATTTTGAAATATCTATTGATTATATCCCTATAGTTTGCATTTTATAACACATTGGGTCCTTAAATCTAACTTCATCCAAAAAAATTGTTGACTCTGTTAGTTTAGAGGGGTATTTTAGTCATTTAATTAACTTGTATTTTCTATTAAAACCATAAGGACCAATAATATAACTTACTATATGTTGTGTCATCATCTCCTCCCACCCCTACCCATTGTCTTCATCCTCCAACGTCGACCATTTCTTCTTCGACGCCCCTCCCAATAGGCATGAGGTTGATCAAACGAAAATCATGGATCTTTAATAGACATTCGATGGCATCAATCGAAAACCTTGGTTCTGGATTGCAAGATCTTCGAACAAATCCGTAATCTGCTACCTTGTATTGAGTATCCCTGAATTGCTCTAAATTTGACATAGTAGTGTTAGTTTTGCCATTGCAGGCTTGCAGCCTATGGTTTGCTTCTTTTCCTTCTTTGTAATCAAGTTGTGTGTTACACCCTAAAATGAAAACCTACATCAAATATCTATATAAAAAACCCAAAAAGGTGGAAATCGTCATTGTGTATATTGATTTGAAAAAAGGTGTTCATCACTTAATGGATCGTTTGTGAGATGGGTTTTACATTTCCAGATCGTCCATGTGTTCATCGTTCTTCTGTTGCAGATGGTTTTACATTTTTAGATCATCCATGTGTTTTGAATGGCAGGCAAAGGGTCATTGGATCTGGATCTGCTTCTTTTGTTCGGTGGGGAAGGAGACAAGGGTCGATAGAGATGAGGAGGGGGTTTTACCGATTTACCAGAGAAAAAATATGAGGGGTTCACCGGAGAAACGCGGTGGTTGCCGGAGACCCAAATATGAGGATTCTCATTGAGGGGGGGCTGTATGGACAATGGAGTAAATTACATTGTTGGTTTATGTGGTTTTAATAAAAAGAGTAAATTACACTCTTGTCCTTGTGATTTTAATAGAAAATAAAAGAAATTAAATGACTAAAATACCCCTATAAACTAACTGAGATGTTTAGGGACCCAGTGTGTTATAAAATGAAAATCACAGGGATGTAATCCATAGATATTTCAAATAAGGACCTATAGTGTTAAAATGCATAAACCACAGGGACCAAGAATGTAATTTACTCTTAACTTTAAGATATTAGATGACAATATAATCTAATCATCTATTTGTTAACGGTTTAATGAGTTTAATGAGACTCACAACTTATTCAGACACATATACATAATTGTTTAGTAGTGGCTTAATGATAGAAAATGGCTTATCAGTAATGTTTTAGAAAAAGTTTTATGCAAAAAAAACAAAGTTTTTCTATACCCATCCCTCACAGTTAAGAAAACACACTGCTATAGAAAAAGTCTTCCAAACAAAAAAAATTACAATCTATATGGACAGATTAATTCACACAATCAACTTTATACATAGATGATTTTATAGAAACCAACCAAACAAACTCTAAGGGGTTGTTTGGTTGGTTTTTCATTAAGTCTTGTATGGATATAGATGTTTGTCTGGATTTATCTGCCTGTATAGATTGTGATATCTTGTTGTTTGTTTGTTGTGCTGAACAAACGTTCTGAATGTCAGAAATGACTATTTTACCCTCATTGTATATTAACCACTAATTCATAAAACTCATGTCACAGCCCATAAGCTGTGAGTTCTAAGTATCAGGCTCCTAACAAATCGATTCTTAATGAATACCATAATTAACCCAAATCCTTAGCCACACCCAAAAACAAATCACATATTGACTCAATCCCAGCTACGAACCCAATCACAGATTGACGATTTTAAAAACAAAATAACAAATGGGGAACGATAAGAGAAGAAGAAGATGGATTTTCGCAAAGGAAGAAGCTCCAAATCGTTGGTCGAGCACCTCCAATGAAATCGACGGCAACTCCAAATCGCAGAGGAAGAAGCCCGTACTTGATAAAAGGGCTTACCATTTGATTTCGAGAACATGGCAGAAGGATTCCTTAAACCTAAAAATAGCATCCCTTTTGATTTATAAAGCTAATTTTTGATTTACCTAACATGGTTTTCTCTAATTTGGTTTGAGAAAACCATGGCAGAAGAACATGGCATGAATTGCTCATGCTATTTCTAAGAATTCCTCAAACTTAAAAAATAAAAAATTAGAGATCTCCTTTTGATTTACCTCCTAAATTCAGGCCATGGACTGCAAGGAAGAAGATGCAGGGATTGCTGACGGCGGCGAGAAGAAGGGCAGAGGTCTTGGCGATTGTGAGACCGTGAGAGATGGGTTAGGTTTGTCGATCGAGAGGGATGGTTTGAGAGATTTTCTGATAGCAGGGGTAGTGGGGTAAATATGATGTCTGTCTATATAAAGAGTGCGTATAAAATCTGAGCGAATAAGTCATAGGATTTTAAATTAAGCCAGTACCAAACACTTACCTTGAGCTGAGCGAATAAGCTGAACATCCCACTCAGCCCATTAAGTCAGTACCAAACAAGCCCCAAGAGCATCTCTAATCATACTTCCTACATTTAAATTAATGTAGGGAGTTACTTGTCTAAAAATTAGTGTAGGAAAACTTTTTTTATAATTGTTATTTCAATCATTCTATCTACATTGACAACTACGGAGTATATTGTATTTTAATTATATTATGTGTACTTTTAATGTAAGTAAGAGCATCCGTAATCACAAACCTATTTAGAGGTTCATAACTTTGACCCGTTGTTTTTTTCTCTGTCTCACGCCAGCTTTCTTTTTCATACATAATTTATAATCTTTTTACTCTCAATCATGGACCGGTCCGTATTTATATGATAAAAAAAACTACAATAAATAGTTTAAAATTAGCTACTATAATTAAAAATTACTCATTGTAATTAAAAATTACAATAATAAGTTTTATAATGAAAATAAAATTAACAACAATAGATATAAAGGCAAATAAAATATTTTTTTGGTATGTAGAAATAATAAATGATAAATAAAATAAAAAAATTTACATGTTATGAGGTACAAAAGCCTCAAACATAAAATTTTATTACATTATTATAAAAATATATAAATAGAAAATAGATAAATATTATTGTTTTATAAAGTGTGTCACAAAAATTTGTTCTAAGGAGTTGTTCATGCTGAAGAAATGGTTCTCCTACGTGGAGGAAGAACCGGTTTCTCTCAATAGTGCCATTTTTTGTATTGGTTCCCAAGTTGATGACCGGACCAAAGAACCTTGGAGCATCTCCAACAGCTTCCCCAATATATGGAAAATGGAGAAAATTGGGATTTTAGGCTAATATTGTACTCCAACAGCTTCCCCAAAATGAAGAAAGTTGGAGAGAGAAAGTTTTTTTCTCCAAAAATGATTACCAAGTGAGATGACCAATAGGAAGCATTGAAAATAAATATGTTGAGAGAGAAATAATATTTTAATAAATAAATGGAATATTTTAATTAATGTTGGATTCTTCAAAATGGGAAAGCTGTTGGAGATAAATGTATATTTTTTTGGGGATTTTGGCTTTTGGTTCCCCATTTTGAAGAAATTATGGGGAAACTGTTGGAGATGCTCTTAGCATTATGGATGCCCTAAGTTCCTCTTTTTGATAATTAATAAAATTATATAGATATGTTGTAAGGAGCTCGTTACATGTGGGGAGTGAGATAGTGTAAATTAGGGTAGCAAATAAGTTATAAGGAGACATTGGAATGGCGATTGTTTGATTTTGGCTCCCTACAATAGTTAAAATGTGGATGTAGAAAACCCATCAAAGATGCTATGTCAGTAAACGAACCGAACGAACACGAACGGAGGCTTGTTCATGTTCGTTCGTTTAACTTAACCGAACAAACACGAACGATAAACGAACAAGATTTTTTGTGTTCATGTTCGTTTGTTAAGAATTTTTGTTTGTTCGTGTTCGTTTATGTCCGTTCATTAAGAGTTAAACGAACGTAAACGAACGAACTTAAATGAACATAAACGAATGGACTTAAATGAACATAAACGAACAAACCCAAATGAACAAAAGCCAACCACCGTACTCATCATTTCGTTCGTAAAAAATACCTTAACAAAATGAAAAACCGGGTTAACTTAGGAGGTATAAAAAATAAATTCTAAAAGATCAATTTACTTGATGACTTTACACATTAATTTCATATTATATAAATATGTTTATATATATAAACACATAAATAAACATAAACGAACGTAAATGAACGAACGAGACCATTGTTCATGTTCGTTCATTTAACTAAACGAACAAAAAAACGTGTTCATGTTCGTTTATTTATTAAATAAACAAACATAAACGAACTTCCCGTCGAACGGTTCGCTGAACGTTCGATTCATTTACAGCCCTAGCTATGTGTGTTCATCTAAACCGCACAAGCCACTCATACCACACCACAAATAATGCATAAAATTGCTATGAAATAATTTACACGAGTTGGACTATTCATATGTGCATGCTTATATTTTATTAAGGTTATTGAGAGTCATAAACATGTGAAGGGTTTCCCACCTATTCACCTAATAAGATTCATTGAATTGCTAAAATGCTAAAAAATACTTTTCTAAAAAGTTGATGGACGATTAAAATAAGGGAAATTAATTAAAATACCCTAAGTTTGATCATCTTTTACTGAAATACCTAAAATCTCTCTCATTTTGCAAAAATGCCCTAAAAATCCGCGATGGAGCCCGCGATCGCGGGCTCCAGGCCACGTGTCACCAATGTTTACCCACTTTGCCCGCGTTGGTCCCTCAAGAATGCCCGCGGTCCAGCTTTCCCCCCTCAAGAATGCCCGCGTGTGCAGTTTTGGTCCCTGCCCGCGTTTGACTCATTGACCCCCGCGATCGCGGGCTACACGTGTCACCAAAGTTTGCCCACTTTGCCCGCGTTGGTCCCCCAAGAATACCCGCGGTACAGCTTTCCCCCCTCAAGAATTCCCGCGTGTGCATTTTTGGTCCCTGCCCGCGATTGACTTTCTTTGACCTCCCGCGATCGCGGGCTCCTGTGCCACGTGTCGGCACAGGGTTAACCCTAAAATCCCTTTGACGAACCATAAACCCTAATTGTTTCTTCGGCCGCACTATATAAGGGGGGGACCAAGACACGGCCACTCTCAATTTTTTTAATCACTCTCTCAATTTTTAATCAAACTCTCTCAATTTTCTCCCACTCTCTCAATTTTGTCGTGTGGAATACGCGTTCGGGTTTTGTGAAGATGTCTCGTATTACCTCTTTGGTATGTTTTCCTTATGTTATTTGTTATTTTTTGTATGTTATTTTAACTTAAGATATATGATTTGTAGGTTGTTATAGTGTTTATAACTTATGTTTGAATATGTTCTATGTTTAACATGATATGTATGGTTTTATTTTTGAATGTGATATTTGTATGTTATAATGTGTATGTTGTTATAGTGTGTTTTTTCATATAAAAATTGTTAAGAGTGTTTTTTTATAAAAAAAATTGTTAAGAGTGTGTTTTTATAAAAAAATTGTTAACAATGTGTTTTTTTTATAAAAACACACTCTTAACAATTTTTTATAAAAACACACCCTTAACAATTTTTTATAAAAACAGTTTTTTTATAAAAAATGTTTAATAGTGTGTTTTTATAAAAAATTGTTATAGTTTTATGGTTTTTATAATGTGTTTTTTTATAAAAAAATTGTTAATTTTTTTTTATAAAAACAGTTTTTATAAAAAAAAATGTTAAAAATGTGTTTTTTTATAAAAAATTGTTATAGTTTTATGGTTTTATGTTTGAATGTGATATTTGTATGTTATAATGTGTATGTTGTTATAGTGTGTTTTTTCATATAAAAATTGTTAAGAGTGTTTTTTTATAAAAAAATTGTTAAGAGTGTGTTTTTATAAAAAAAAATTGTTAACAATGTTTTTTTTTATAAAAACACACTCTTAACAATTTTTTTATAAAAACACACCCTTAACAATTTTTTATAAAAACAGGTTTTTTTATAAAAAAATTGTTAATAGTGTGTTTTTATAAAAAATTGTTAAGGGTGTGTTTTTATAAAAAAAACACATTTTTAACAATTTTTATATGAAAAAACACACTATAACAACATACACATTATAACATACAAATATCACATTCAAACATAAAACCATAAAACTATAACAATTTTTTTATAAAAACACACTCTTAACAATTTTTTATAAAAAAACACATTTTATAAAAAAATTGTTAAATATGTGTTTTTTATAAAAAAATGTTAAGAATGACAACTTAGGTCCCTACGGTTTTAAGAATGACAACTTAGGTCCCTAAACTTTTAAGAATGCCAATTAGGTCCTAAACTTTTAAGAATTACAACTAGGGTCCCTAAACCGCAATTTATCTCTATATAACAATATGATACGTTGAAATAAAATAAACCGCACTTTATCTATATATAACACTATTATACGTTGAAATAAAATAAACCGCTATATAACACTATTATACGTTGAAATAAAATAAACCGCACTTTATCTATGTATAACACTATTATACGTTGAAATAAAATACAACCGCACTTTATCTTTATATAACACTATTATACGTTGAAATAAAATACAACCGCACTTTATCTATATATAACAATATGATACGTTGAAATAAAATAAACCGCACTTTATCTATATATAACTAGGGCTGTAAACGAACCGAACGTTCAGCGAACCGTTCGTGAACCGTTCGGCGGGAAGTTCGTTTATGTTCGTTTATTTAATAAATGAACGAACATGAACACGTTTTTTTGTTCGCTTAGTTAAATGAACGAACATGAACAATGGTCTCGTTCGTTCATTTATGTTCGTGAACGGTCGTTCATTTATGTTCGTTAATGTTCGTTCGTTTATGTCCGTTTACGTTCGTTTATGTTAATTTATGTTCATTTATGTTCGTTTATGCTTGTTTATATATATAAACATATTTATATAATATGAAATTAATGTGTAAAATCATCAAGTAAATTGACCTTTAGAATTTATGTTTTATACCTTCTAAGTTAACCCGGTTTTTCATTTTGTCAAGGTATTTTTTACGAACGAAATGATGAGTACGGTGGTTGTTTTTTGTTCATTTGGGTTCGTTCGTTTATTTTCATTTAAGTTCGTTCGTTTATGTTCATTTAAAGTCGTTTGTATATGTTCAATTAAGTTCGTTCGTTTATGTTCATTTAAGTTCGTTCGTTTACGTTCGTTTAACTCTTAATAAACGAACATAAACGAACACGAACAAACAAAAATTCTTAACGAACGAACATGAACACAAAAAATTTCGTTCGTTTACCGTTCGTGTTCGTTCGTTTGTTCGGTTAAGTTAAACGAACGAACATGAACAAGCCTCCGTTCGTGTTCGTTCGGTTCGTTTACAGCCCTATATATAACACTATTATACGTTGAAATAAAATAAACCGCACTTTATCTATATATAACACTATTATACGTTGAAATAAAATAAACCGCACTTTATCTATATATAACACTATTATACGTTGAAATAAAATAAACCGCACTTTATCTATGTATAACACTATTATACGTTAAAATAAAATACAACCGCACTTTATCTTTATATAACACTATTATACGTTGAAATAAAATACAACCGCATTTTATCTATATATAACAATATGATACGTTGAAATAAAATAAACCGCACTTTATCTATATATAACACTATTATACGTTGAAATAAAATAAACCGCACTTTATCTATATATAACACTATTATACGTTGAAATAAAATAAACCGCACTTTATCTATATATAACACTATTATACGTTGAAATAAAATAAACCGCACTTTATCTATGTATAACACTATTATACGTTGAAATAAAATACAACCGCACTTTATCTTTATATAACATTATTATACGTTGAAATAAAATAAACCGCACTCTATCTATATATAACACTATTATACGTTGAAATAAAATAAACCGCACTTTATCTATATATAACACTATTATACGTTGAAATAAAATACAACCGCACTTTATCTATGTATAACACTATTATACGTTGAAATAAAATACAACCGCACTTTATCTTTATATAACACTATTATACGTTGAAATAAAATACAACCGCACTTTATCTATATATAACACTATTATACGTTGAAATAAAATACAACCGCACTTTATCTATATATAACACTATTATACGTTGAAATAAAATAAACCGCACTTTATCTATATATAACACTATTATACGTTGAAATAAAATACCACCGCACTTTATCTATATATAACAATATGATACGTTGAAATAAAATAAACCGCAACATCTATATAAAATAAAATAAACTGCAGCATCTATATATAACACTAACTATAACATCTGTGAATGACTATGTAGAAGGATTTCTTTAACATCGACTTGACGGTAAGGTGCAAAGTTTCATACATCAAGGAATTAGGAGCGCTGTTTAGGGGATTAGGTGATCGCGCGGATACCCTTGAGACCATCTATAGAGGGACACCGTTCGGGCCATGGATGGATGTGTCTTACTCTGGTGGCGACCCTACGCTAGTACACATGTTTCTACAGTTGGAGGTCGAGGACGCCAACGCTGAGCCGGAGGAGATGCATTTTGATTTCTTCGGCTCTCAATTGCATTTTGGGCGTCGGGAGTTCTGTCTAATTACAGGACTACGTTTTGGAGAGGCTCCCCCCTTTCTCCCTTAGAAGACTGCTCCTTCGTTCCTAGGGTTTTCGGCATTTCAGCATCTCGTTTGAAGCTGAAGGCAGCCCGGGAAAAGATGAAAGAGGGCCTTAGTGCCCTAACCGGCGACGATGCTGTCCGTGTATGCTTGGTGGTGATCGTGGATATGGGCTTCCTGGGCCGTGAGTATAGCCAGCATGCTTCATCGACGGTCCTTAGGGCCGTCGAGGACCTTGAGCTGTTTAACAGCTACCCGTGGGGTAGCCATATCTGGACACATTGCTACTCTAATCTGCACCGAGCCATAGACAGACGCGTCGATCGACATGCAAAGATGAATCTTTGTGGTTTTACATACGCCTTTAAGGTTAGATACGTAGTATAACAATTGTTAATAATACATACAAACTGTTTGGCTTTTCTTTTTACGTACTTGCTCTTCTTGTCTAATTCCAGATATGGATCTTGGAGGTGTTTCCCGCATCAATCCGATATTTCGTCAAGCGCGACGATCGAGTACTTAGGGGAACCCGTTGGGACAAGCGTGTTACCCTAAGTAGGTCGCTTTGGATTGAGTTCTTCAAAGCGTCTAGAAATGTAAGTTCTTTTACTATGTTTACAATTTGCATACGTTAGTCCCGCTTATTAATTTCTTTTATGTTTTATCATATATTTAGCAGCCACTCTTGCCTTTCGATCGCCTTGTGCCTACTGTCGACGAGATGGGCACAGATTGGTACAGAGACAGCGTGGCCTTTATTGACGCAGAGGCGGAAAGGGCTTGACGTCCCCCTACTTCCGAAGATGAGGAAGACGACGACAGGCCCCCTTCCGGTGGATACCAGCCGCCCCCTTCCTCCTCCTACCAGCCGGCCCGTTCCTCCTCCTACCAGGCGCCCCCTTCCTCCTCCTACAATCCATATCAGGCGGCCCCTTCCTCCTCCTACAATCCATATCAGGCGGCCCCTTCCTACGAGCCACAGCGTGGCTCACATGAAGTCCTGTGGGACTACGTCCACGGGCCGCTAGAGACACGTGTACACTATCTGGAGGAAGTCTACAGACAGTTTAGCGCTATCAATGTTAGTGTTTAACTTAATTTGTTGGCCACGTTTATTTAGTTTGTATATTAATATTACGTTCTAAATTTGTTTTAGCTGTCGAGTACGACACCGATCCCCGCTCCGTTCGGACAGGGGGCACATGCGACGTTTGCCACCACATCCCATCCGTCATTCCCTGAAAATGTAAGTGACATTGAGTAACCATTATAGTTATATGTTTGTTCCTAAGTTTGTAACTCTTATAATGATCAATGTCACGCAGGCCGGGATGTCGGGGGCCGGGATGTCCCAAACGCCGTTCGCCACCACATCCTATTCTACTATCCCGGAGAGTGTAAGTGACACTGAGTAACCATTATAGTTATATGTTTGTTCATAATTTTGTAACTATTTTAATGATCAATGTCACGCAGGCCGGGATGTCGGGGGCATACACCTCGCAGATGCCGCCGCCGTTCGCCACCACATCATATTCGACTATCCCGGAGAGTGTTAGTGACACTGAGTAACCATTATAGTTATATATCGATAATCCTAATTTTGTAACTATTTTAATGATCAATGTCACGCAGGCCGGGATGTCGGGGGCACAGCACATGCCGTCGTTCGCCACCACATCAATCACAAACATCTTTGGCGGTTCGGCCGATGACTATTACAGGCCGGAAATGCATACTGTAAGTTATTTTGGTAGTTTTGGTTTAATTGTGAACATTTCCTAAATTGTACTTAAAACATTGAGTAACGTAATTTTCAGACGAGGTCTCCTATTATCCAGGATCACTTCTCGGAGCACTTCTCGGAGCCTGACGATGACTCGATGGATGTTGTAGATCCACCACCACAGGTGACCCCGCTCCCTCAAAAGCGATCGCGATCAATTTCACAATGGTTTCGTCACCCGTTTGGCCAACAAGGATCTACGACACCACCGCCCGCTAAAAAACAAGCAAAGAAAGCGGGGGGAAAGAAGGGAGGAAAGAAAAAGGGAAAGGTGCCTTCACCGGAGCCTCAACCGGCATCGGAAATATTGAGGATGTGTCGGACTGGTCACCTCTCCCCCATGATATTCGTCCCTTACTTGAGCCTGGAAATCACCCCCGCTTTTTCCAAGTATTGCTGGCGGATGACCCTTTGGAGTCTGAGTTACAGGATGTGGTTAGTATGAAGTTTAACTATAGTCATATAATCAAATATGTTTATATTACATGTCTAACCATCTATTTTTTATGTATAGCACATCGATTGTTGGGTCTCGCTGTTGCAAAGACATCGTGGAACAGACACCAGGTGGACCATAATGTATAGTATTTTCTTTGCCTACCTGGTGCTCCCCCATCAAGGTCCCGACTCCGTGGCCAACTCATGCAACGGCGTGGAAGGGGTTTCTTGGGCTCTCCTCGATGTGGTATGTAAATCGTTTTACTCTTATTTTATTTAAGTTGTTTTGTTGCTAACTAAGTTGTATAATATTGTAATATTTCAGGTGTACATCCCAATATGCATTCATCCCAAACATTCGACCCCTTTAAATCCATAAAATTCCCAATATTATTTCATGACCAGAAAGTACTCTGAGCTAGGGTTCCAAGGACATATTATACACCTCCTAACGATTTTTCTACATTTAATTACGGATTTTATAAGATCAGCCCGCAGAACAGCGAAAAACAGCACTTATCAGTATAAAACGACGATTTGGCCTAAGCTACTTTCCGAACTGGGTTTTGCACAAAACACAGAAAAGTTTCTGGACTCAAAAAGGGAACTTTTGACACCGATTTCACCCCAAACCGAGTTACGAGCAGAAAGTTATGACCATGACAAACCAGTGGCAGATTACAACACTGTCGGTTTACCGACCTGCTGTAAAAACAGAAGTTTTCCGCCTAGCTAGGGGCCGAACCAGCCTTTCGCTAAAACACGAAAAACGTGCCCGACACAGAATGTGAACCGCGGACACCAGAATCGCCTCAAACCGAGTTACGACGAGAAAGTTATGGCCGAAATACGAACTGGACAGAAAACTAATTTTCACATAAAATGACGAAACACCGAACTTGCGACCACTTTTTCGCCTAGCTAGAGACCGAACCAGTTTTCCGCTAAAACACGGAAAACGTGCTCGACCCTGAACTTGAACCGTGGGCGCCAGTTTCGGCTCAAACGGAGTTACGACGGAAAAGTTATGGTTACATGAAAACTGGACATCACACTTTAATTTTCATAAAATAACGATTTTATAAACGGTAACGTGATTAAGGTTTCGGGTTAGGGTTTAGCTATTACAGGTTAACGAAAACTGAACAACACCCGGCACCACCCACTGCCATCTCCGGCAGCGGTGGTCGCCGGCGGCGGCGACGACAAAGAATGAAAGGAATGGAAGAACGGAACCTTACCTTGGCGATGACAACGAGACCACGACGACAACTCGACCCCTTCCGATCGTCTCTCTCTCTCTGCTGATCTCTCCCTCTCGCTGATCTCTCTCTCTCGGCTTCACTCTCTCTCGTTGCACACCGGCAGCGGGTGGTGGCAGCAGCGGCGTGCTGGTGGTGGTGGTGGTGGTGGTTTCACGGCAGTAGGGAAGGAGGTGTTAGGGTTTCTTGCTTTTGGTTGAGACTCACGAAAAGGACACTCCAAAACTAAACGTGTTGGAACCACCTTAAAAGTGACCGTCACTGATCGTTTATCATTCCTGATATGATAATTGACAATAACTGAAATCCCTATGTCTAGTAAATATATGATGGGCGTATTTACTATTATTGACATACTATAGGGTTTCCCATTAGGTGATTGGAACTATAGGGGATTATACCGCACATAATAAACACCAAGGATTAAAAGTGTAAGATACTCTTATTATAAATAGAGTATCCTAATCCTACTTTTAACCTAATGACTAAAACCCTAATCAGCTGATAAACATCCAGCCGTGCGCCCCTAAGATCGACTCTCTCAAGGATCGATCATCATCATCCCATCATTATACGATCACCTCGTTCTGGGAACCCGACAATCAATGGCGAATATGTTTAACGCTTTCACTGGATCCTCAGGATCATCGGGTATGATTTCTTACCATCTTATTTCCATTATCAAATACAAATCATGATAATTATTCCAACATGTGGTATCAGAGCCACGGTTCAATACTGATTCGTGATTTGTATCGTTTTTTTTTTGTGGCTTTAATTCATCGATTTCTTTCGTATTTATGAATGTCGCCACGGTTCAATACTGATTCGTGATTTGTATCGTTTTTTTGTGGCTTTAATTCATCGATTTCTTTCGTATTTGTGAATGTCGCCGCAAACATCATTCTGTTTTGAATCATCGGGCTGCCATATTCAATTGATTCAATTCAAAATTTATATTGAATCGCTAAAATAAAATTTTCTGGCCGCCGCATACTGGATTTTTTCGGCTGTTATAATGCAATTTTTTTTTATTATTATTTGCATTAAACCCTAATTATGCCATGTTAATTGATCAATGTTAATTGCACCGAATTGATCAAATGAAAAGAATTTTTTTTCGAAAACCTTACTTTTCGCTTCTGAACATTGCGAAAACCTTACTTTTCGCTTCTGTACATTGCGAAAACCTTACTTTTCGCTTCTGTACATTGCGAAAACCTTACTTTTCGCTTCTGTACATTGAGAAAACCTTACTTTTCGCTTCTGTACATTGCGAAAACCTTACTTTTCGCTTCTGAACATTGCGAAAACCTTACTTTTCGCTTCTGTACATTGCGAAAACCTTACTTTTCGCTTTTGAACATTGCGAAAACCTTACTTTTCGCTTCTGTACATAGCGAAAACCTTGCACTAATATTTATGGTCTCATCATTTGTGCCCAAAGGTCAAATATGATTCTCATAATGCAATTTTTTCCTTTTGCATAATGAACACTGAGTATACTAATTCTGCCCAAAGGTGATTTAATATACCTGTGTGTCAAAAGGACTTTCTACATGCATAATTCACACGATGCTCTATTTTGTGCCCAAAGGTCAAAAGATAAGCATTGCGTTGCATAACCCTAACGCTCATGTTTACTTAGATATTAGTTATTTCTGCCCAAAGGTGATGTAACATCTAAGTAGAGCCTTACTTTGACTTATTGTTTTGGTGTTTACAATAGGTATACTCATCACTAGCTTCATCACTAAAATGGTCATAGTTTCATTACTCTAAGGAATATTACTGTTAGGCCTGCTTACTTTAACATTACTTTGATTCCATTACTTTAAGAAACATTACTTTGTCTGCCTTTTATAGCTAACTACGTCACTATAATAATCTTTTATAACTTATATCCTCCTCATTTCCCAATCAGTACCTAACTTTGGCATTGAGCCACTTACTGGTGCGAACTTTGCGTCATGGAAGGATCAATTACTTCTTACTCTGGGGATGCTAGACCTTGACCATGCTATTCGCCATGATGAACCCACTGCTATTACTGCTGCGTCCACTGCATCTCAGAAAGCGGATTTTGAAAAGTGGGAAAGGGCGAATCGCTTGTCACTAATGATGGTCAAGAACTCCATTAACCTCAGTATCCGAGGAGCTATCCCTGACTCTGATAAAGTCAGAACCTACCTCAAATCTGTTGAGGATCACTTCAAGGGATCGTCTAAGGCGCATGCGAGTAGTTTAATGCTACAGATGCTCACTCTAAAATATGAAGGAAACAGCAGTGTCCGTGAACACATCATGAAAATGATTGATATGGCTCATAAGCTTAAGAGTCTTGAGATGGAAGTATCTGATAATTTTCTTGTGCATTTCATAATGACCTCTTTGCCTGCTCGGTTCGACACCTTCAAAGTTAACTATAATGCTATGAAGGATAAATGGTCGATAAGTGAACTGATTGCAATGTGTGTGCAAGAGGAGGATCGCCTGAAGCTGGTACAACCTGAAGCTGTTCACCTGACAACCACTGGTAATTCTAAGAAAAAGGAAGGGTAACCACAGTAATCAGACTGGAAATAAAGTCCAAAAAGATAATAATCATGGTGCCGTTGCCTCTGGCTCTAAATCCTTGTCTAACAAACCTAGCTGCAAATTCTGTCGTGCCAAAGGGCACAGACAGAAAGATTGCCCTAAGTTCAAGGAATGGCTAGCTAAGAAAGGTAACATTCTTTATGTAATATTTGATTCCTTTACTACTGATGTCCCTATTAATACATGGTGGGGTGACTCTGGTTCTATGGTCCATGTGACAAACTCAATGCAGGGATTCCTTACAATCCAGAAGCTACCAAAGGGCCAAAGAAAACTTAGAGTTGGAAGTGGTGATCTCTTAGATGTCGAAGCCATGGGAACTTTAAATTTACATATGAGTACCGGAAAGTGTATTAGACTAGTGGATACCTTATATGTACCGAGAATTACTCGGAACCTTGTATCCATATCTAGACTAGACCTTGAAGGTTATGTAATAATTCATGGTTGCGGCAAGATTGCTATTACTCATAATAATGAATTACTTGGTCGAGGTTTCTTGGATGGATTACTGTATAAATTGGAACTAGATCATAATTTCTCACAGTCTTTGTTGTCACTTAATATTGATGACGTAACTAAAACAACAAAATCACCTAAACAATTAGAGAATTCCTCCATGTTGTGGCATAAACGTCTTGGCCACATCTCACGAGATCGAATGACTCGACTCGTAAAGGATGGAATCTTACATTCTCTTGATTTTAGTGATTTTGAAACATGTATTAAGTGCCTCAAAGGCAAAATGGCGAAAGGGAATAAGAAAGGAGCTACTAGAAGTTCCAACTTGTTGGAAATAATTCACACTGATATTAGTGGTCCTTATCCCGCATCAATCACAGGACATACATCATTTATTACATTCATTGACGATTATTCGCGTTATATGCACCTATATCTGATTAAGGAAAAATCTGAATCCTTACAAACTTTTATTGATTTTAAAACTTTGGTTGAAAACCAACTTGATCATAAAATAAAAGTTGTGAGATCAGATAGAGGAGGTGAGTATTATGGTAGACATACTGATATTGGTCAAGCTCCTGGTCCTTTCTATAACTTTTGCAAGGAACAAGGCATAATTAACCAATACACCATGCCTGGTTCTCCTCAACAAAATGGTGTTGCTGAAAGGAGAAACAGAACCTTAATGGACATGGTGAGAAGTATGCTTGCTAACACTAACTTACCTACTTTCCTATGGACTGAGGCATTAAAAACAGCCGTTCATATACTCAATAGGGTTCCATCAAAATCTGTCCCTAAAACTCCTTATGAAATCTGGACAGGTAGGAAACCGAGTCTAAAATATATGAAAGTATGGGGCTGTCCTGCCGAAGCGAAAGTCTATAACCCTAACTTAAAGAAACTGGATCCTAAGACCATTACGTGTTTCTTTATCGGTTATCCTGATAACTCAAAAGGTTATCGGTTTTACTGTCCTTCCCGCACTACGAGCATCATTGACACGCAGCATGCTACATTTCTTGAGAACTCAAAGATCAGTGGGAGCACGACAAATCATGACTCAGATTTGCAAGAAGTACAAGAAGCGGGGGGAAACCATTCTTCCGGTATACTTATTCCTCCAATAATTCCTCTTGTACCCACCGCTGCTCCTAATATCACTGATCCTGCTCCTCCTAACCAAAATACCGGGGAAACATCATCATCGCTTCCGAACGCTGATCCTAATATCACTGATCCCACTCCTTCTGTCACTGAACCGGAAAATCAACTCAGGAGATCATCTAGGGCACGCAGGGCCACAAATTTTGATGATTTCATAACCTTTTTATCTGAAGTTGAGGACATTGGAAAGCTTACTGATCCTACCTCTTATCGAGAAGCCATTAATAGTGATCAGGCCACTCAGTGGAATGAAGCCATGATTGAAGAGCTTAATTCCATGCAACATAATGATGTTTGGGACTTGGTTGAACTTCCTGAAGGATCCAAAACCATCGGTTGTAAATGGGTCTTCAAAACCAAATTAGACCCGAAAGGAAACATCGAACGCTATAAGGCCAGACTGGTTGCAAAAGGCTTTACTCAAAAGGAAGGAATCGATTATCAAGAGACCTTCTCTCCTGTCTCTCGTAAAGATTCTTTAAGGATTGTTATGGCACTTGTAGCTCATTATGACTTAGAGTTACATCAGATGGATGTCAAGACCGCATTCCTAAATGGAGACTTGCAAGAAGACGTATACATGCGACAACCTGAAGGATTCATTCCAGAAGGTAAAGAGCATATGGTCTGCAAGTTGAAGAAATCCATTTATGGGTTGAAGCAGGCATCACGACAATGGTACCTCAAGTTCGATAAAATCGTAAAGGGGCAAGGTTTTCTAAAGAATCAAGTGGATCAATGCACCTATCTCAAGATCAGTGGGAGTAACTTTATAATCCTTGTCTTGTACGTAGATGATATCCTACTAGCAAGTAACAACTTGGATATGCTGCATGAGTCGAAGCGGATGCTTTCGCAAAATTTCGACATGAAAGATCTCGGTGATGCCTCTTATGTCATTGGTATCGAAATACACCGAGATAGGCATAATGGTGTTTTGGGTCTTTCTCAAAATGCATATATTAAGCGTATCTTAAAACACTATAACATGCAGAAATGTACACCCACTGTAGCTCCAGTAGTTAAAGGGGACGTGTTTGGTTCTTTCCAAGCTCCGAGCACTGAGATTGAAAAGGAAGAAATGAGGATGATACCTTATTCGTCTGCAGTAGGGAGCATTATGTATGCTCAGGTCTGTACTCGTCCGGATATCGCTTATATCGCTGGTATGCTGGGACGTTACTTATCTAATCCCGGAATAGCACACTGGAAAGCGGCTAAAAAGGTTCTACGATATCTGCAAGGGACCAAAGACTACAAATTAACTTATAGAAGAAGTGACAACTTAGAAGTAGTAGGATATTCTGATTCCGATTTTGCTAAATGCAAAGAAGATAAGAAATCTACTTCTGGGTATATTTTTATGTTAGCTGGTGGACCTATTTCCTGGCGGAGTCATAAACAGAAGCTGACTACAACATCCACCATGATGGCTGAATACGTTGCCGTTTATAATGCCTCTTGTCATGGGATGTTGTTAAGGAACCTGGTCAGTGGACTCAAAATCGTCAATTCCATTTCTAGACCATTGAAGCTTTACTGTGATAACTCAGCTGCCGTAACTTTCTCGAACAGTAACAGTTCAACTGGCGCTGGGCTGTATCTTGATACAAAGTATCTGTTTGTGCGCGAACGGGTTGAGGAAAATGTCCTTTGTATCGAGTACATAAGTACAAAGAATATGCTAGCGGATCCGATGACCAAAGGTCTTCCTCCTAATGTCTTCGTAGGACACGTGTCGAAGATGGGGCTTACAAAAGACTTAATTTAATAACATATTGTACTTATTGGTCATTACTATTATCTTAATAAAATTTTCCTCTATATTCAGATTTTGTTTGTCTATTAGTTACGCTTTGAGCTCATAATGGTGTATGGACATTATTATAACGAAATCTGTCTCAGTCAATTGATCATTGCTTATTCAGTTTTAAATTTGAGTCATAGTTTGACTAGTGGGGGTCCTGAGTTGATATTCTTCTCTACGGCTGTACTTATTAGCTATGATTTCAGTTTAAAACAAAATGAGTATTATCCCGGCCGGACTTATTGGTACTCATAGATAAAAGATCGCTTGGTCAAGTGGGAGAATGTTGGAACCACATTAAAAGTGACCGTCACTGATCGTTTATCATTCCTGATATGATAATTGACAATAACTGAAATCCCTATGTCTAGTAAATATATGATGGGCGTATTTACTATTATTGACATACTATAGGGTTTCCCATTAGGTGATTGGAACTATATGGGATTATACCGCACATAATAAACACCAAGGATTAAAAGTGTAAGATACTCTTATTATAAATAGAGTATCCTAATCCTACTTTTAACCTAATGACTAAAACCCTAATCAGCTGATAAACATCCAGCCGTGCGCCCCTAAGATCGACTCTCTCAAGGATCGATCATCATCATCCCATCATTATACGATCACCTCGTTCTGGGAACCCGACAATCAATGGCGAATATGTTTAACGCTTTCACTGGATCCTCAGGATCATCGGGTATGATTTCTTACCATCTTATTTCCATTATCAAATACAAATCATGATAATTATTCCAACAAAACGTGGGTTTTTGCTTGGGATTGCATGGGCTAGGACAATAAACAAACACACAAACACCTCAGGAAACATGGATTACGGTTTGGGTCATGCATGGGCCGAATACATCACAATTTGGCCCTTAAACAATTTTGATCCCTCAACTATATTCTTCTCGCAAACTAACCAACGTTCGACAGTTTTAACAATTAGGTCCAAATCGTCTAACCCCATTAACGGAAACCACGTAAAAAAAAACTTTTAAAAAGAATTAATCCAAAGAAAAATTACATACCGGGATACGGGCTTTACAACTCTCCCCCACTTGAATTAGACTTCGTCCCCGAAGTCTACGTCCGCAAACAGCTCTTAATAATTCTCTCGCATTTGATGATATCCCAAACTCAATCCACTTTCAAGCTCTAACCATTCTAAAGCTGCTCACCAGTATACCCTACAGGATACTCGACTACGATCATTCCTACCCTTAACTGTCGATTAACTTCCACGAATTCCAAAAGACTCCAAAGTTTTCAATAACTTATATTAACAAAACATCGACCCCCTGTCGAACATCGGTCCAACCGATTACAATAACAAACATCGGCCACCCGCCGAACATCGGTCCAACCGATTACAATAACAAACATAAGCGTGGTATTATCCTAGACACTAACACCAAAAGATGTCCCCCACAACCAAAACAACTAACACTCACGTAGGTCATTCCACCATAACCATCCATCACAAGTGATCATTTCAGGGTTACTACTACCGTCACCATGATTATCTTAAAACCGGCTACAACTCTCCGATTATACTAAAGGTGTTTGGCCTCAAGCCCAAAAGTCGACACCTAAATATACCACCTACCTCAAAATGGTTGATGCGCATTTATTCTCTAAACAACAAAGGGCATCAATCCCTTAACCGATACTATTCGGCCTACAGTACTAACGCGCGTGGGATATCTACCTTCCACCGTCGACGTATCATCCACACTTGCTCTACGAAGCCAAGTCACACCGTATCGAGGATACACCTTGACGTCTACCTCCCAGGTAACGCCTCAAGACCCAGCACACCGGAACTACCTCCCAGGTAAGTGCCCACAACCATATCCTCCTAGTACCTACTGGAAAGTCTAGGTTAAAACACATGAATACCGGGGTCCCACCCCGAGATACCCAACCGACCATTACCAACGACTGACTAACGTGTCTAAGGATCCAAAGCAAACAACCTACCCACAACATGCCTATTCCGGATTGACTCACTCACCCAAGCATGTAAACACTCAACGTGCAAAGAATGCCAAACGGTGCGACAAAAACAACTCATCAACTAGACTCCACATCGAGCCATTAAAACCGGGCAATTGGCCCATGACTAACTCCAAGTCAAAACCGAGCAAAATGCTCCACGCTTGCTAGACCCATAGGTCGGAAAATGCGTTTAAACAAAGTTTAAGCAAGCAATACTCTGAAATCAACCTTAGTTCCAAACTCAACACGGGGTAAACAAAAGAGTTTTCCAAAAGGACTCACACCCTAAAAAAATTCTCGAAATGACACATGACGCTTAAAAGCACATTTCCCCAATTGGTTTACAAAATCATTTACAAAATATTTTCAACATCAGGATTTTCATCTCAAAAAGATCGTATGTAATAAAACTACTATTACCTGATCGATAGTTACGCAAAACTGGTCACGCTCGTCCCACATAGGAAAATCATGTTGAAAATCGTTCCATTGCAGTTCAGTTTACTCACACGAAAGCAAGCGTAATAAATAATTTCTTTAAAATGAACCGCCTCGATTCCAGTATGGATTGACTCATGACATGCACTTAAAGTAACCGCTTAACCTTAAACAGGGTGCGACAAAGGTGTGCACATAATTCAAAATAAGTTTCACAACATTTGATTCAAAAATTCTTCTTTTTAATCATAAAAAGACGTGGCACAGGGTTCGCCACAAATTTTTCGCGCGTCAGCTAATCACACAAAACGATGACACGGTTTACAAATATATTTTTGTTAAAACACAACTGTCTCGTGTAAGTTTAAAACTTGAAGACAGAAACCAGTCCGCTTCTACTAATTGGAAATATCGACTAAAACCTCATAAAATCTCAAACTGGGGGCAGGCATGCAAACTTGTAACACTTCCTCAAGTTTCGTACTTGGGGCATATAACGTCAAAACATTATAGCTCAAAAATGTATTTATCGAAAATGCTCAAAATACTCGTTTCCTCCAAAGCAAAAGTTTTTAATTTCCCAAAAAAAAATGATCGGTAATTCTAAATTAACCGAATGTCAAAAATCTACGCATTTATATTTCCAAAATATAACACATTGTAATCGTATGCATGATGTTCACAACATTAAAACACTCCTTGGATCAAATGGTCTTTCATTTCGACAAAAAGGAACTAAAACATTTTCATGCACGACTCGTTCATCAAAATGTCGAGAACAAAGGTTACCCCAGTATGCATACCCCTAAGTCGATAAATCACATTTTCATGGAAATGTCAATAAAACCTTTAGCTGACTAAAAAGCGCACTAAACAACCCTTATGAAATGTTACCAAAATTCCTCCATGCATCACTTATGTCACGCATGAATCAATCCACACACTGAACTATTTGCAATAAAACACTTAGTAATACAAACTCTCGAACGAAAAGTTAAGCGACACTAGAATTCCAAACTCATTTTAAACAATCACCAGAATAGCCTTTATACAGACATCGTGGAATGTAACTTTCCGTCTCAACTCTAACACATGTGGAGAAGTTCCAATGTTAGAGTCTCAAGCCGTAGTCACTTACCCAACATCTTAACCACCACAAAACATGGATAACATCGTACCCGAAAGAACCGTTGGAAAATAAACAAATGAAACAATCTTTTACAAAGTTTTCAACTCCCGTGATAAAACGGTTTCAAGCATTTTCAAAATTATAATTCGAAATCTTGTGTGTGTGCTAGACATTTCCCAAAGTTCCAAAACACCGTCCATACAAACGTTTGAAACACAAGAATTTGTTAATGCAATCTCATTTCCAAAATAACTTCGTGCATGACTCATTCGGCATTCAACGTCTCGACCCCTACTACTCCGAAACTCTCCGGTCTACTATTGTCATCCAGACATTTAAACCTCTTAAGGCAAGTTGGGAAATCACATCAAATCATCTTACGGGTTTTCCTCTAATCAAAGTTGGCTTTATGAGCCTATGACTCTAGCACAATCTTCCATCTTGGGCCGAAATGATCTGCTCACAACAAATATCATCCCTATCGTCACTCCAAGTGACTAATATTAGAATCGTCTTTCTATTCCAACGACTACTAGTTTAGGACCTTCATCACTACCCCCAACGGTCATCACCTCAAAACACTTCGAGTACACACCTGTACTAGTAGGTTTACTATAGATGTTCCTCCTTGTGATGCTATTCTGGGTAGACAATACAACGCGTTATTAGCACATAACAACGCACACTAACAACACTCACGCCCAACTCCTTGGATTCCTCGTGACTTCCCCGACTCGAGCATTGATCCTGTGCTTCCGGTAGTAGGAGCTCTACTACTACCATCCACACCTATCATCGCCCGTTCCGAGTTCCATCCCAAGGGGTCCAAGTAGTTTCTCGCCGAAACTATACACATATGCCCGCACCGGCATATGTACACACTCTTCCTAGCTCCCTAGGAATTCCATCCAAACCACTACCCTTGCTACTGCCAAATCCCTAATAGCAAGCAGCAGACATGCAATACAGTGTAACAAGCACCAAGCAAATTAGCATACATACTCTTATGTTCTAGAAAGCAATCTAGCACACGTACTCATACATAAACACCCTTCCCAGCTCTCTAGGAACTTCCTCTTATCCCACTACCCTTGCTACTACCGAATCCCTACTAATTATAACCGGTGACCTCGCGAATACCCGATTATATGCAGTGCGAAACAAATAGACAGTCGAATACAAGACTCTATCCTAGAACGGTTGGACTCAAACAAGAGTTGCGCAATAGAACTAAATCGAATATTCTAAGGCTATAAATCTCTTACTGCATACAACCTAGAGGGCATCCACTTAGTAACCTATCATAATTAGCATAAATTCCTAATAGCAAGTAGTTCAACATACAGCATAGTGTCCACAACAGGCAATCTAGCATGCATACTCTATGATCTAGAAAGCAATAAAACACTAAGTACCGTACCTTTCCCCTTTGGCTCCGGCTGACTGTACACACTGCGCCTCCGATCACCGTTTCTCAAACGGATCTTTCCTTCGTTTTATTTCCCAAAAACTTTAAAGAAAATTTTTATAGCTGCAAACTTGAGATCAAACACACCGAAATGCGTTTGATTCACTCAAGCCGTGCTCTGATACCAAGTTGTAACGTCCCAAAAATTACAAGCGAATTTAAATTTTTAAATAAACAATTCATTGATAACAACTCAATAAATGATCCCAACGTTTCGTTTGCAAACACATAATTAATGTCTTTATAAAATAAAACCAGCGGAATAAACGTTTAATTATTAAAATCATAAAGCAACCAGCTCTTCTCGCGCGCCAGTGTGTACTCGTCACGCCTTGGAGCCGCCCGTACCTGAAACCACAGTTTATTGGGAAAGGGTAAGCACGAAGCTTAGTGAATTCCAACACATGCGCAGATAGGAATTATATACACATCACCCCTATCCGCACATAAGCAACAACATCACAGTTACATAAAACGAGTAAACATCTACAAGTAAATATGTATCCAACACCTCAGTACCATCGAGGCCTCGGTCCCACCGAATTGTAATGTATCCAACACCTCAGTACCATCGAGGCCTCGGTCCCACCGAATTGCAATGTATCCAACACCTCAGTACCATCGAGGCCTCGGTCCCACCGAATTGTAATGTAACCAACACCTCAGTACCATCGAGGCCTCGGTCCCACCGAATTGTAATGTAACCAACACCTCAGTACCATCGAGGCCTCGGTCCCACCGAATTGTAATGTAACCAACACCTCAGTACCATCGAGGCCTCGGTCCCACCGAATTGTAATGTAACACATTTATACCAAGCATTCAAACCAATCAAATATTACACACCACAAACAACTAGTTCACACCACAAAGACAATAGTACATACAAACTATTATGACATGCATACAACCCCTAACTACACAGTGAGAGAACTCACCTCGAATGCGCGCCCAGCTTAATAACACAATTCAAGCTTCACAAATACGGTCACTTCCCAGCACCTAAACGCATGTTAAAACGTGTCAATACGAGACCCGGACCCTATGACACGACACACGCTTAAACCGTCACTAAAACCATTTTCCGCTCTCGCCAAACAGGTCTGTTCGGGACCTGTTTCGACCCCTTTAAATCCATAAAATTCCCAATATTATTTCATGACCAGAAAGTACTCTGAGCTAGGGTTCCAAGGACATATTATACACCTCCTAACGATTTTTCTACATTTAATTACGGATTTTATAAGATCAGCCCGCAGAACAGCGAAAAATAGCACTTATCAGTATAAAACGACGATTTGGCTTAAGCTACGTTCCGAACTGGGTTTTGCACAAAACACAGAAAAGTTTCTGGACTCAAAAAGGGAACTTTTGACACCGATTTCACCCCAAACCGAGTTACGAGCAGAAAGTTATGACCATGACAAACCAGTGGCAGATTACAACACTGTCGGTTTACCGACCTGCTGTAAAAACAGAAGTTTTCCGCCTAGCTAGGGGCCGAACCAGCCTTTCGCTAAAACACGAAAAACGTGCCCGACACAGAATGTGAACCGCGGACACCAGAATCGCCTCAAACCGAGTTACGACGAGAAAGTTATGGCCGAAATACGAACTGGACAGAAAACTAATTTTCACATAAAATGACGAAACACCGAACTTGCGACCACTTTTTCGCCCAGCTAGAGACCGAACCAGTTTTCCGCTAAAACACGGAAAACGTGCTCGACCCTGAACTTGAACCGTGGGCGCCAGTTTCGGCTCAAACGGAGTTACGACGGAAAAGTTATGGTTACATGAAAACTGGACAGCACACTTTAATTTTCATAAAATAACGATTTTATAAACGGTAACGTGATTAAGGTTTCGGGTTAGGGTTTAGCTATTACAGGTTAACGAAAACTGAACAACACCCGGCACCACCCACTGCCATCTCCGGCAGCGGTGGTCGCCGGCGGCGGCGACGACAAAGAATGAAAGGAATGGAAGAACGGAACCTTACCTTGGCGATGACAACGAGACCACGACGACAACTCGACCCCTTCCGATCGTCTCTCTCTCTCTGCTGATCTCTCCCTCTCGTTGATCTCTCTCTCTCGGCTTCACTCTCTCTCGTTGCACACCGGCAGCGGGTGGTGGCAACAGCGGCGTGCTGGTGGTGGTGGTGGTGGTGGTTTCACGGCAGTAGGGAAGGAGGTGTTAGGGTTTCTTGCTTTTGGTTGAGACTCACGAAAAGGACACTCTAAAACTAAACGTGGGTTTTTGCTTGGGATTGCATGGGCTAGGACAATAAACAAACACACAAACACCTCAGGAAACATGGATTACGGTTTGGGTCATGCATGGGCCGAATACATCACAATTTGGCCCTTAAACAATTTTGATCCCTCAACTATATTCTTCTCGCAAACTAACCAACGTTCGACAGTTTTAACAATTAGGTCCAAATCGTCTAACCCCATTAACGGAAACCACGTAAAAAAAACTTTTAAAAAGAATTAATCCAAAGAAAAATTACATACCGGGATACGGGCTTTACAATCTCGTAAAAAGTGATGTCTCAATTCAATATGTTTGGTACGAGAATGTAACACGGGATTTTTGCTTAAGTTAATGGCACTTGAGTTATCACACATAATTGGAATTTTGGTTAGGTGTACCTCAAAATCGGTAAGTGTGTGTTTCATCCAAAGGACTTGAGCACATGCTCTTGCGGCGGCTACATATTCCGCTTCGGTGGTAGACAAAGCTACGGATTGTTGTTTCTTAGAGAACCAAGATACAAGTGAGAGACCTATAAAGGCACATACCCCACTAGTACTTTTTCGGTCAACAATAGATCCACCAAGATCGGAATCGGTGAAACACGTTACTTCTTGTTGGTGCAAGTGTACCCAGCTTTAAATATTGTGATATATTTTTGGTACACATAAAATCACATCTCCATATTTATTTTGATGATTACAAAACACACCGCATTATTTTGTTATCTAATATTTTATCCGAGTGTGCAGATATTTAAATGATCTCGATAAATTTTTTATCTGAAGTATCCAAGTCTGAAGAGTTTCGTCATTTTATTTTAAAATGATAAACACCCTAAAATATTTTATCACTTGGATATTTCGTATCTATATAAATATATTTGAATCAAATATATATATACTATATTTTTTTTTATATATATATTAAATCACTTGATATATATATATATATATATATGCTGTTTGCTACTGTTCATCATCTGTTGCAAGAAGTGTGATCAGCCGAACCACCCTGCGTTGCCTTGCTCTCATTGGACAAAACTTCAGGCGGTATACCGCCAAGGTCTTCGCGGTATACCGCGGGTACTGTTCACCATCAGCATCATCTGCATATGAAGCTTCTTTTGTCAGACAACTTTTTCAGGCGGTATACCGCCATGTGCAACGCGGTATACCGCGGGTACTTGTAGCCGTTGATCTTTTGCAGGTTGACCTTCTCCTTGCAGTACACTTTTTCTGACGCAGGTATACCGCGATGGTCTGGCGGTATACCGCGAAATCCCCAAGACTGATGATCATCCAGTATAAATACAAGCATCCAGCAGCCTTCAATGCTACACCAACTTCAGCAATAAATTCTCCCTCAGCATTTGATTATTATTCTGCTGCTTTCTTACTCACACTAAATCACTTAAACTGATAAAATTAATTTTTGAGCAAGAAATCTTGAGTTGATAGCAGATTAAAATCTCTCGATTAGTTGAATCAGCAACACAACTCAAGTGATCAAACTCTCTAAAAATATCCAAGTGATAAACCTTATTCAAGAGTGATTATTCATATTAAAATCTATACCCTCTTGTAAGTGTTTGAATTAGAGTGAGTGATCCACATTAATCTCTCAAAGAAGAGTGTTTCGCGTTTGTTGTATTAAGGTTTGTGTTTCTACCGTAAAGAACACGTTTCGTATTGGATCTCCGAGAAGTGTTATTTTCTCGAGGTGGACTAGCCAACTTTGTGTTTGGTGAACCACTTTAAAAATATCGTTGTCAAGTATTCTCTTTCCCTTATCTCTTTACATTTCCGCTGTGCATTTAAATTATATCTGTTTATATAATTGTTGTATATTTACTTGTTTATACTCTGCTTTATTTTTACTGTATTGTTTGTACTGTATTTATTTGTTCAAAGAATTTTTGAAAGAAAAAGATTTTAAATACAACCTTACCCCCCCCCCCCCTTAGGTTGTCCAACATTTGGTATCAGAGCAGGTCTTTCAAAATATTCTGCATATTTTTCTCTTATTCTTCTAAATGGCTCAACAAACTAATATCGTGTTTTCAAAACCTCCTTTGATAGATACTGAAAAGTTTGGCATTTGGGCCGAGCTATTTGAATGTCACGTGCGTGGCAAAAATCAAAAGATTTGGAACATCATAGAAAAAGGGAATTTTAAACCCACCATTGTGAAAGATGATGTTTATATTGATAAACCTATAGATGACTGGACTACTTCTGATGAAGCTCATTTTTGTTTAAACTTTGAAGCTAAGAATATATTATATGCTGCTTTAACATCTGACGAAATTGAAAGAGTATATACTTATAAAACTGCAAATCAAATATGGGAAAGTTTAAATAATACTCATCGTGGAAACACGGAGGTTAAATCTAGTAAAGTAAATATTTTAGTTCACGATTATGAACTATTCGAAATGAAACAAGATGAGTCAATTGACTCAATGTTTAAAAGATTTAACCTTATTGTGACTACTTTGAAAGGTTTGGATCGCACTTATCCTAACGAGGACTATATAAGGAAAATCCTACGAGCTCTTCCTTCGGAGTGGATGCAAAAGATAACATCCTTAGAAGACTCCCGTGACCTTTCCATAATGAAGATAGATGACTTGATCGGTAATCTTAAAGTGCATGAAATTGCACTTAAAAGAAACAAAGACCGGGAGCAAGTTAAAAAGAAATCAATCGCTCTCAATGTCTCAACACCAAAAGATGAGAAGAAAAAGGAGAAAGCTAGCTCCTCGAAAGATCCATCCGAAACTCTCGATGAAGTCGCCATGTTGGTAAGAAACTTTTCCAAATTTCTTAATAATAATAATAAATTTTCTAACAATGGCAGATTTCAAAGAAACGGTAACTACCGTCGTGGTGGTGAAAATCGAAGTCGTAAGTTCCATAAACGAGACGAAAAAGTTAAGAAAAATGGCGACTCGAGTGAAGACGATAAAGCTAAGCCAAAGAGAGGCTTTTGCTACTCATGTGGTGACAAAGACCACTACGCCAATGAATGTCCGAAAAAGAACAAATTCCAAAAGAAGAAGGAGAAAGCCTTCATTGGAGGCGCGTGGAGCGAGAGTGAAGAAGAAGATGACTATCAAGCCATTTGTCTTATGGCCGATAGCGACGACGAGGTAAAATCTTCTTACTCGGATTACGATAGTGATTATGAAAGTGATAGTGAAAATAATCTTGAAGAATTATATGAATCTTTTCATAAAATGGCCGCTCTTGCAAATCGTTACCAAGATGAGAATGCTATGTTAAAAGAAACTGTAAATGCATGTAAAAAGGAAATAAAAAATGTTAAACAAAAATCTGAAAATGATATAGATATAATTGCTAAATTAGAAACTAAATTAGGAGAAAAAGATTTTTGTAAATCTTGTGATGTTTTAAATAAAGAAATTGCATGCTTGAATAAAAAATCACATGAAAATATTATTTGTACAAAATGTGATATTCTTGATAATGAGATTACATGTTTAAAGGCTAAATGTGCTTCATATGAAAAAGATAACATGCTAGCTAAAGCCTTTGAAAGTAGCAATGAGAAAGTTCTTAACATGCTTAATATGCCTAACCGTATAAAATGTAGAAAAGGCATTGGTTCCAATACTTGTGTTGATAAATGTTCATGTATACCCATCAAAAGATTCTATGAATCACCTAAAGTAAATACAAGAAATCAATATGTGCAAAAACCTCCGTATGTGCGTAAAATAAATAATGTAAATTATAATACGAGAAAACCGTATGCTCGCATGTACCATGATAAATATTCTAAACCTAATAATAATGCGAATGTAAATACTTGTTTTTATGTGTATGATAAATATAATCGCAAAATTAAAATGGTAAATAAATGGATTCCAAAAGGAATGTTTAGTAATGATAATCCCGATGGCTATTCAAAGTTTTGGAGGAAATTTTTATACTTTGGTTATTGTGGATGATTATTCCCGTTATACTTGGACTTTATTTTTGAGACATAAAAATGAGGCTTTTGAAAAGTTTAAAATTTTGGGAAAACGAATTCAAAACCAACAAGGTTGTACGATTGTTTCCATACGTACGGACCATGGACGAGAATTCGATAATGATGTACAATTTGGTGCCTTTTGTGATAAACATGGTATAACTCATAACTTTTCGGCTCCTCGAACTCCTCAATCTAACGGGGTTGTTGAAAGGAAAAATCGAACGTTGCAAGAAATGAGTAGAACTATGCTAAACGAACATCAAGTTCCCCAAAAGTTTTGGTGTGATGTCGTTGCTACCGCGACCTATGTGCTTAACCGTGTCCTAATTAGAGGTATCCTAAATAAGACACCCTATGAACTTTACCGAGGTAGAAAACCTTCCCTAGCTCACCTAAAAGTTTTTGGTTGTAAATGTTTCATTTTAAACACCAAATCCTACCTAACCAAATTTGACCCCAAAGCCTATGAGGGAGTGTTCCTAGGTTATTCTTGGAATAGCAAAGCCTATAGAATCCTAAATAAGGAGACCATGGTAGTGGAAGAATCCCTTAATGTTAGTTTTGACGAGAGTCCTCCCAAACCGAGTGCATCCTTAGCAAATGATAATATCCGTGAAGGAGATGTCTTAGCCCAACAACTTAGTACCTTGGATTTAGGTACCCAACCTTCCACAAATAATATTGAATCTAGTGATGCCCCTCCATGCTTTATTCCACAAGGTATAGATGATCCTAACCTTAGAACCGCTCGAGGCCATCCCGTAGATCAAATTATAGGTGACCTAAACCAAAGGACAACTAGATCACAAATCCTTACCCATTGTGCTTTCCATGCCTTTATCTCAACCATAGAACCTAAAACCATAGATGAAGCTTTAGGTGATGAGGATTGGATATTGGCCATGCAAGATGAGTTAAACCAATTTACTAGGAATGATGTGTGGGACTTAGTGCCTAGCCCTAGTAGTCAAACCATTATTGGCACAAGATGGGTCTTCCGAAACAAGGTAGACGAAAACGGTGGAGTCACACGAAACAAGGCACGTTTAGTTGCCAAGGGGTACAGTCAACAAGAAGGTATAGATTATGACGAAACCTTTGCACCGGTTGCAAGGTTGGAGTCTATTCGAATGCTTCTCGCTTTTGCAAATGCTAAAGATTTTAAGTTATTTCAAATGGATGTTAAAAGTGCTTTCTTAAATGGTATTATAAATGAGGAGGTATACGTTTCTCAACCTCCCGGTTTTGAAAGTTTTGAAAACCCGACACATGTTTATAAATTAAAAAAGGCGCTTTATGGTTTAAAGCAGGCTCCGCGTGCGTGGTATGATAGATTAAAAACCTTTTTAATTGTTAGTGGTTATATTATGGGTAAAATTGATAATACTTTATTTGTGAAATATGTTCAAAATGATATTGTGGTTGTGCAAGTATATGTTGATGATATTATTTTTGGTTCCACTAATGAAAAACTGTGTAATGAATTTTCTGCGAAAATGACAAGCGAGTTTGAAATGAGCATGATGGGAGAGTTAAAATACTTCTTAGGATTGCAAATAAAACAATGTGAAACTGGTATTTTCATTAGTCAATCTAAATATTGTAAAGATATGTTGAAAAAGTTTAACTTTGAAAATGTCAAACCCGTTGAAACTCCAATGACCACAAATTTGCAATTATCTCGTGACGAGGAGGGAAACGATTTTAATGAAAAGATTTATCGTGGTATGATTGGTAGTTTATTATATTTAACTGCTAGTAGACCTGACATTATGTTTAGTGTATGTTTATGTGCTCGTTTTCAATCTTCACCTAAACAATCTCACTATGAAGCTGTCAAGCGTATTTTTCGATATTTACGAGGTACTACTAATCTTGGCTTATGGTACGCAAAGCAACCCGAGTTAGAAGTAACGTGTTTTGCCGATTCCGATCTTGGTGGATCTATTGTTGACCGAAAAAGTACTAGTGGGGTATGCGCCTTTATAGGTCTCTCACTTGTATCTTGGTTCTCTAAGAAACAACAATCCGTAGCTTTGTCTACCACCGAAGCGGAATATGTAGCCGCCGCAAGAGCATGTGCTCAAGTCCTATGGATGAAACACACACTTACCGATTTTGAGGTACACCTAACCAAAATTCCAATTATGTGTGATAACTCAAGTGCCATAAACTTAAGTAAAAATCCCGTTTTGCATTCTCGTACCAAACATATTGAATTGAGACATCACTTTTTACGAGATAATGTTCAAAAAGGCAAAATCGTGCTTGAAAAGGTTGATTCGGAAGATTATTTGGCCGATATTTTCACTAAAGCTCTAAACAAGAAGGCGTTCTTTAAATTAAGACTTGGTTTAGGCATGCTTGAGTATAACCCTTGATAAATACTAACTCTCAAATATTTCATATTTTGAGGGGGAGCATCTTTCGAGGGGGAGCATAAGCGACTTTCTTGAACCCTTTTTGCTTCGACAAAAGGGGGAGAGAAACCGAGTATGCTCTCGTGTTTAGCGTTGTGTTTGTCATCATCAAAAAGGGGGAGATTGTTGGTGCAAGTGTACCCAGCTTTAAATATTGTGATATATTTTTGGTACACATAAAATCACATCTCCATATTTATTTTGATGATTACAAAACACACCGCATTATTTTGTTATCTAATATTTTATCCGAGTGTGCAGATATTTAAATGATCTCGATAAATTTTTTATCTGAAGTATCCAAGTCTGAAGAGTTTCGTCATTTTATTTTAAAATGATAAACACCCTAAAATATTTTATCACTTGGATATTTCGTATCTATATAAATATATTTGAATCAAATATATATATACTATATTTTTTTTTTATATATATATTAAATCACTTGATATATATATATATATATGCTGTTTGCTACTGTTCATCATCTGTTGCAAGAAGTGTGATCAGCCGAACCACCCTGCGTTGCCTTGCTCTCATTGGACAAAACTTCAGGCGGTATACCGCCAAGGTCTTCGCGGTATACCGCGGGTACTGTTCACCATCAGCATCATCTGCATATGAAGCTTCTTTTGTCAGACAACTTTTTCAGGCGGTATACCGCCATGTGCAACGCGGTATACCGCGGGTACTTGTAGCCGTTGATCTTTTGCAGGTTGACCTTCTCCTTGCAGTACACTTTTTCTGACGCAGGTATACCGCGATGGTCTGGCGGTATACCGCGAAATCCCCAAGACTGATGATCATCCAGTATAAATACAAGCATCCAGCAGCCTTCAATGCTACACCAACTTCAGCAATAAATTCTCCCTCAGCATTTGATTATTATTCTGCTGCTTTCTTACTCACACTAAATCACTTAAACTGATAAAATTAATTTTTGAGCAAGAAATCTTGAGTTGATAGCAGATTAAAATCTCTCGATTAGTTGAATCAGCAACACAACTCAAGTGATCAAACTCTCTAAAAATATCCAAGTGATAAACCTTATTCAAGAGTGATTATTCATATTAAAATCTATACCCTCTTGTAAGTGTTTGAATTAGAGTGAGTGATCCACATTAATCTCTCAAAGAAGAGTGTTTCGCGTTTGTTGTATTAAGGTTTGTGTTTCTACCGTAAAGAACACGTTTCGTATTGGATCTCCGAGAAGTGTTATTTTCTCGAGGTGGACTAGCCAACTTTGTGTTTGGTGAACCACTTTAAAAATATCGTTGTCAAGTATTCTCTTTCCCTTATCTCTTTACATTTCCGCTGTGCATTTAAATTATATCTGTTTATATAATTGTTGTATATTTACTTGTTTATACTCTGCTTTATTTTTACTGTATTGTTTGTACTGTATTTATTTGTTCAAAGAATTTTTGAAAGAAAAAGATTTTAAATACAACCTTACCCCCCCCCCTTAGGTTGTCCAACACTTCTAACTCGGGTTTCTTTGCATACCATAAGCCAAGATTAGTAGTACCTCGTAAATATCGAAAAATACGCTTGACAGCTTCATAGTGAGTTTGTTTAGGTGAAGATTGAAAACGAGCACATAAACATACACTAAACATAATATCAGGTCTACTAGCAGTTAAATATAATAAACTACCAATCATACCACGATAAATCTTTTCATTAAAATCGTTTCCCTCCTCGTCACGAGATAATTGTAAGTTTGTGGTCATTGGAGTTTCAACGGGTTTGACATTTTCAAAGTTAAACTTTTTCAACATATCTTTACAATATTTAGATTGACTAATAAAAATACCAGTTTCACATTGTTTGATTTGCAATCCTAAGAAGTATTTTAACTCTCCCATCATGCTCATTTCAAACTCGCTTGTCATTTTCGCAGAAAATTCATTACACAGTTTTTCATTAGTGGAACCAAAAATAATATCATCAGCATATACTTGCACAACTACAATATCATTTTGATCATATTTCACAAATAAAGTATTATCTATTTTACCCATAATATAACCACTTTGAATTAAAAAGGTTTTTAATCTATCATACCACGCACGCGGAGCTTGCTTTAAACCATAAAGCGCCTTTTTCAATTTATAAACATGTGTCGGATTTTCAAAATTTTCAAAACCGGGAGGTTGAGAAACGTATACCTCCTCATTTATAACACCATTTAAAAAAGCACTTTTAACATCCATTTGAAATAATTTAAAATTTTTAGCATTTGCAAAAGCTAGAAGCATTCGAATAGACTCCAACCTTGCAACTGGTGCAAAGGTTTCATCATAATCTATACCTTCTTGTTGATTGTACCCCTTGGCAACTAAACGTGCCTTGTTCCGTGTGACTCCACCGTTCTCGTCTACCTTGTTACGGAAGACCCATCTTGTGCCAATAATGGTTTGACTACTAGGGCAAGGAACTAAGTCCCAAACATCATTCCTAGTAAATTGGTTTAACTCTTCTTGCATGGCCATTATCCAATCTTCATCACCTAAAGCTTCATCTATGGTTTTAGATTCTATGGATGAGATAAAGGCATGAAATGCACAATGGATATGAATTTGAGATCTAGTTGTTCTTTGATTGAGGTCACCAATAATTTGATCTACGGGATGGCCTCGAGCGGTTCTAAGGTTAGGATCATCTAGGCTTTGTGGAATAAAACATAAAGGGGCATCACTAGATTCAATATTATTTGGAGAAGGTTGGGTACCTAAATCCAAGGTACTAAGTTGTTGGGCTAAGACTTCTCCCTCACGGATATTGTCATTTGCTAAGGGTGCACTCGGTTTGGGAGGACTCTCGTCAAAGCTAACATTTAGGGATTCTTCTACAACCATGGTCTCCTTATTTAGGATTCTATAGGCTTTGCTATTCCAAGAATAACCTAGGAACACTCCCTCATAGGCTTTGGCATCGAATTTGGTTAGATAGGATTTGGTGTTTAAAATGAAACATTTACATCCAAAAACTTTTAGGTGGGCTAGGGAAGGTTTTCTACCACGGTAAAGCTCATAGGGTGTCTTATTTAGGATTCCTCTAATTAGGACACGGTTAAGCACATAGGTCGCGGTAGCAACGGCATCACACCAAAACTTTTGGGGAACTTGATGTTCGTTTAGCATGGTTCTACTCATTTCTTGTAACGTTCTATTTTTCCTTTCAACAACCCCGTTAGATTGAGGTGTTCGAGGAGCCGAAAAATTATGAGTTATACCATGTTTATCACAAAAGGCACCAAATTGGACATCATTATCGAATTCACGTCCATGGTCCGTACGTATGGAAACAATCGTACAACCTTGTTGGTTTTGAATTCGTTTTCCCAAAATTTTAAACTTTTCAAAAGCCTCATTTTTATGTCTCAAAAATAAAGTCCAAGTATAACGGGAATAATCATCCACAATAACCAAAGTGTAAAAATTTCCTCCAAAACTTTGAATCGTCATAGGGCCAAAAAGATTCATATGTAAAAGTTCTAAAACTCTTTGAGTTGAAATCACATTTTTTGATTTATGAGAAACGTGATGTTGTTTGCCGACACGACAAGCATCACAAAAAAGATTATCAAACTTTAATTTTGGAAGGTCACTCACAAGCTCCTTATTTTTTAAACTTTGAATTAATCTAAGATTAGCGTGACCCAAACGTCTATGCCATAAAGTAGAATTATCATAAACAGAAGATAAACAAACATTTTCATTTACAACAGTTTTACAAATATATAAATTTCCTTTTACAAAACCATTTAAAAGAACTTTGCCGTTTTTTAAGATTTTACAAGAATCTTCTTCAAACAAAACAGTTATACCATTTTTACAAAGTTGGCGAACACTTAGCAGGTTAAAGTGTAAATTATCAACATGATTAACATTAATAAATTTAACATTATTGCAAGAAACTGTACCTCTCCCAATTATCTTTCCTTTGGAATTTCCTCCAAAAATTACCTGTCCACCATCACATGACTCATATGATGAAAAGAGATTGCTATTTCCGGTCATGTGACGAGTGCAACCACTATCGAGTATCCAATCCATATCAAGGTTTATCTACAATAATAAGGATGTAACTTTTATGGTCCCCATTTCTCGTGGGTCCTTCTTAATTAGTTTCAAGATGACAACAACAAAAATATATAAAGGACTTAGAGTCTTTTATATATATAAGTAAGACAAAAGAATTGAATAGAATATATATAAATATATGTATGATATACGTATATATGAGGTATATATATATATATATAAGTAAATAGAAAGTCAAACCTAATATATAAACAATAAAAAATTTAAACAAAACAAATATATATTTATATGTAGTACGTATGTATGTATATATAAACAAAAAGTACATACAAAAGTATATTATTTATATATAATACATATAAGAAAATATATTATATATAGAATTAAAAAGAACTGCATATATATGTAACATATTTAAAACCATAAACGCATACCACCGGGATTATCATTATTAAACATTACTTTTGGAATCAATTTATTTACCATTTTAATTTTGCGATTGTATTTATCATACACATAAAAAGAAGCATTTATATTCGCATTATTTTTCGGTCTAGAATATTTATCATGGTACATGCGAGCATACGGTTTTCTCGGTATATATTTTAAATTATTCATTTTAGGTACATACGGAGGTTTTTGCATATATCGATTTCTTGTATTTACTTTAGGTGATTCAAAATATCTTTTAATTGGTATACAAGAACATTTTTCTTTGCAAGCATCGGAACCAATACCTTTTCTACATTTTATACGGTTAGACATATTTAGCATGTTAAGAACTTTTTCATTACTACTTTGAAATGCTTTAGCTAATAGATTGTCCTTTTCATATGAATCGCATTTAGCTTTTAAACATGCATTTTCATTTTTAAGAATATCACATTTTGTACATATAATATCTTCATGTGTCTTTTTATTTAAACATGCAATTTTTTTATTTAGAATATCACAAGATTTACAAAAATCCTTTTCACCTAATTTAGTTTCTAATTTAGCAATTATATCCATATCATTTGCAGATTTTTGTTTACCGTCATTAATTTTCTTTTCACATGCAGATACGGTTTCTTTTAATTTTGAGATTTCATCTTGATACCTATTTGCAAGAGCGGCCATGTCATGGAATGATTCATATAATTCGTCAAGATTATTTTCATCTTCATTTTCATAATCACTAGCGTAATCTGAGTAACAAGATTTTACCTCGTCGTCGCTTTCGGCCATAAGACAAATAGCTTGATATTCGTCTTCTTCTTCGCTTCCACTCCACGAGCCTCCAACGAAGGCTTTATCCTTTTTATTTTGAAATTTGTTCTTTTTAGGACATTCGTTGGCATAGTGGTCTTTATCACCACATGAGTAACAATAACCTCTCTTTGGTTTGGCTTTTTCGTCGTCACTTGAGTCGTCATTTTTCTTCACTTTATCTTCTCTTTTATGGAAGTTGCGACTCCGGTTTTCACCGCCACGACGGTAGTTACCGTTTCTTTGAAATCTGCTATTTTTAGAAAATTTATTGTTAGTAAAAAATTTAGAGAAGTTTCTTACCAACATAGCGACTTCGTTGAGTTTATCGGATTGATCTTTTGAAGTGCTAGCTTCCTCCTTTTTCTTTTTGTCATTCGGAGTTGAGACATTAAGAGCGATCGACTTCTTTTTGACTTGCTCCCGATCTTTGTTTCTTTTAAGTGCAATTTTGTGTACTTTAAGATTGCCGACGAGATCGTCGAGCTTCATTAGGGAGAGATCACGGGAGTCTTCTAATGATGTAATCTTTGCCATCCACTCCGAAGGAAGTGCTCGGAGGATTTTCCTTACGTAATCTTCATTAGGATAAGTGCGACCTAATCCTTTCAAAGTAGTCATAATGAGGTTAAAACGTTTAAACATTGAGTCGATTGACTCATCTTTTGACATTTCAAATAATTCATAATCATGAACTAAAATGTTTATTTTAGAACTTTTAACTTGTGTGTTTCCACGATGAGTGTTGTTTAAACTTTCCCAGATTTGATTAGCAGTTTTATATGTATACACTCTTTCAATTTCATCAGTAGTTAAAGCAGCATATAATATATTCTTAGCTTCAAAATTTAAACAGACATGAGATTCTTCAGCGGGAGTCCATTCTTTTAAAGGTTTATCAACAATAAGATCATCTTTTACAATAGTAGGATTAAAATTCCCATTTTCTATAATATCCCAAATTCTTTGATTTTTGCCACGAACGTGACATTCAAATAGTTCGGCCCAAATGCCAAACTTTTCAGTATCTATCATAGGAGGTTTTGAAAACATAATATTAGTTTGTTGAGCCATTAAAAAAATATTTAAGCAGAGAATTTTGAAAGCCCTGCTCTGATACCAATTGTTGGACAACCTAAGGGGGGGGGTAAGGTTGTATTTAAGAACTTTTACTTTCAAAAATATTTTTATAAATAAATACAGTATAAATAAAAGCAGAGTATAAGTATAAATAAATATACAACAATTATATAAACAGATATAATTAAATGCACGGCGGAAATATAAAGAAATAAAGGAAAGAGATAAAAGATACCGACACCAAGATTTAGTGATTTACCAACCGGGTAAACCACCAACCGAGACACTTCCCGACACAATCCAATATAAGTATTCTTTACGGTAGAATACAAACCAAGTACAAAGGAAACGTAACTGATTCTCTAGCTTTTGCTTATGAGATATAATGGATCACACATCCGTTATTCAAACACTTACAAGAGGTGTATAATTTTAATATGGTAATCACTCTTTGTATAATATTTATCACTTGGATATTTTTAGAGAGTTTGATCACTTGAGTTGTGTTGCTGATTCAACTAATCGAGAGATTTTAATCTGCTATCAACTCAAGGTTTCTTACCCAAAAAATATTTTATAATTTTGATAAGTGATTTAAGTGGAAGAGAGGATCTGCAGAGTCTTGATCAAATGCAGATTTGTGAAACTTGTTAATTGGTCTTCGTCCCCTGCATGCTATTTATAGAGAAAAAAAGAGGCAACCACTTGAAGCATCAACCAATGAGAAATCAACAACAAAACCTATGGCTTCTAGAAGACATCTTCTCTTTTCATTTGTTGTGTTCCAGCACATTGTTGAGAAGATGGGAGACCTTGAGAGTTGAACTTTGTCCACAAGTACATCCATAAAGGTATTTTAATTTATTTTAAAATTAGCATAGGGTTTTAGAAATATCCAAGTGGTATATTATTTTAGGGTGTTTATCATTATTAAATATACACAATAATGACGACGTAAAACTTCCGTCTTGAACCCTTCAGATAAAAACTTTGTGTTCATCAAGAACTGTACACTTGGATAGATTGTTAGATAACAAAGAATGCGGTGTGTTTTGTAATCATCAAAATAAATATGGAGATGTGATTTTATGTGTACCAAAAATATATCACAATATTAAAACTGGATACACTTGCACCAACACATATGGCGGAGTCCATTTATGCCCATTGTCAAATAAATCAAAGTTAGGTTGTTTATGTAACATTAAATAATTGTTATTTTTAGTATTAACTTATTTTGTTAAAGTATTGTGATTGACTTACTGTTTACTTCATTTGGTTTTTGCTAATTTCATCCATTTACTCAACTTTGAGTATCGATATCTCTTTCACACATACTCTATTTTGGACGCATTATATATCATTTCGAAGATCTCATATAGAAGAACATAAACCTACTAAAAGTTAGTTATATATAACACATATATATAAGTTTAAATGCGTCCAAAGTTTAGTAAAACCCATATTTCCAACACCTAGTAAGTAGGTTTATGAAACTTGCGATAATCCTAATACAGAGATTATTGGATGAACAAACATTTATTTCTTGATTATTGGGGTATTGGTTCTTGTTGTCTGGAAGTGATTCATATGATGCAAAAATTGGTATCATGTAATGTAGAACAATATATATATTATAGAAACTTGCATTTGATAGTACCATATAAATCTGATCTAAATTCTCATTAATTAGCTATGTTTGACTACTTAAAGGCTAATTTTCTGTCTAATGAAAGACCTTTATTCAAGAGCAGACGAATATTGCAGTTACTTTTTCAGTGGAATCATGCAGGCAACTTTTTCAGACGAAATCTATAAACACATTCAAATAATAATAATTTAAAACGATTTAATGAATTAGTTAATATATGATTATTATGTTAATGCGATAGGAGTGTAAAACAAAATTGAAAAAAAAATAAGAGATGTACCATAAATTAAATAATTAACTATAAGAGTATGAATTTTAAATATAAAAAATATTTTTTTATGTAGTGTATAACTGTATATGATATATATTAAAATATATAAATCCAAAAAAATTCAAGATTGGGCTCATTTCGAACATATCGAAGAGACGATTATAATGGTGTAATTTGTTAAAATTAAAACGTATTTTTTTAACGTATTTTAGTTAATAAACGATTATATGTGTTAAATGTAAAATTAAAATAATGAAAGTAAAAGGTATAAAGTAAATTTAGTAAATAAGTATAGGGGTTGAAAGTGTAACATTTCATTTTAAATTCGTAAAAATGGACGAAATGGGGTGAACAGTGCCAAAATATCAAAATTTTCATAAATGGTCCCTGGAATTTTTCAAAAATGGTCCCTTGCAATTGAAAAGTCACAAAAATAACCTCATCGCGGGATGAGCCCGCGATCGCGGGATTCCATTTTTCAAAAATGGTCCCTGCAAGTTTAAAAAAGTGTCAGAAAAGGTCCCTGGCCCGCGATCGCGGGCTCCTATCGCGGATTTTTGGGGTATTTTTGCAAAGTGTGAGAGATTTTGGGTATTTCAGTAAAAGATGGTGTTAGACAACCTAAGGGGGGGTAAGGTTGTATTTAAAATCTTTTACTTTCAAAAATTCTTTTACAAATAAATACAGTACAGAAACAGTATAAATAAATCAGAGTATAGAAATAATAAATAAACAACAATTATATAAACAGATATAATTTAAATGCACAGCGGAATAAATAAAGAGATAAAGGTTAGAGATACTTGACACGGAGATTTACTGATTTACCACCAACTGTGATAAACCAGCAGCCGAGACACTTCCCGACACGATCCAATAAATGTATTCTTTACGGTAGAATACAAACCAAATACAGAGCAAAGTAAACGGTTCTCTAAGCCTCAGCTTATTGAGATGTACAGGATCACACACCCGTTATTCAAATACTTACAAGAGGAGTATAACTCACAATGGGTAATCACTCTTGTATAATATCTCACACTTGGATATTTTATAAAAAATGTTTTATAAAATATATATATATAAAATAAGTGAGAGTGAGAGAGCTGAGAGTTTGGATTGTTGATGTTGCTGTTGGTTGTTTTTTCTCTCTTCTTCATCACCAGCATGCTTCTTTATATATCAGCATCTCCAACGGAAACATGCAATCCGCGGTATACCGCCAAATGCACGCGGTATACCGTGCAGTACAAAGTACGCTGACACTTCAACGGCTCTCATGCAAAGTTGACTTCTGGAATACGTACCCGCGGTATACCGGCTAGGACTCGCGGTATACCGCCGTCAGAAAAAGTACTTCCAACCAATCAGAAACAAACACCACGCCTGCCGCGGTATACCGGCTGAACACCCGCGGTATACCGGCCGTACCACCGCGGAATACCGGCTCTACCTTCGCGGTATACCTGCGTCAGAAAGTGGTTGCAGAAACAGTACGCATGGCAGATACTTCTAGAACCAAAATTTCTTATTTAAAAAATTATTTAAAAGGTTTTTAGAAATATCCAAGTGGTATATTATTTTAGGGTGTTTATCATTATTAGTTATAAACAATGATGACGACGTAAACACTTCCGTCTTGAACCCTTCAGATTAAATCTTCGTGTTCTTCAACAACTGCACACTTGGATTAAATTGTTAGATAAACAATAATGCGGTGTGTTTGTAATCATCAAAATAAATATATAAAATATATAGAGATGTGGTACACTTGCACCAACAATCTCCCCCTTTTTGATGATGACAAACACAACCGCTAAGCAAGAGCATATGCGGTTTCTCTCCCCCGTTTGTCGAAACAAAAAGGGTCAAGAAAGACGGTATGCTTCCCCTTGAGAGATGCTCCCCCTCAAAATATGCATATATTTGAGAGAGCATAATCTCATGGGTAAAGATAATAAAACGCTCCCCCTCAAATTAATAACGATATCAATTTGATTTTATAAAAATTTGAGGGAAGAAAAATATGCATAAAAAAATGATATGAAACAAAATAACCAAAAAGAAACACTTGCACCAAAACGGATCTTAAGGCTTCGATTTTCGGTTAATTTTATGTGATTAAAAAAAATCACCACGTATTATGACCTCGTCAGGTAACCACGTATTATAACCTCGGCAGGTAACCACGTATTATAACCTCGGCAGGTAACCACGTATTATAACCTCGGCAGGTAACCACGTATTATAACCTCGGCAGGTAACCACGTATTATAACCTCGTCAGGAAACCACGTATTATAACCTCGGCAGGTAACACGTATTATATCCTCGTCAGGAAACCACGTATTATATCCTCGTCAGGAAACCACGTATTATATCCTCGTCAGGAAACACCTACAAAAGGCAAAGAAAATATTTCGTGGTACCCTTTTCTTATGGGTCCTTTTAACAGTTAGTATAAAACATAAACTGCAAAAAAATATGTTGTCGACATAAAACAAACACGACAAACATACAAAGCCATATAAATGGTTTAAAACCACAAACGCATCCCACCGGGATTGTCAACATTAAACATTCCTTTCGGAATCCATTTTCTAACCATTTTTATTTTACGATCGTATTTATCATAGACGTAAAATGAAGCATGCAAATTTACATTATTCTTTGGTCTAGAAAATTTGCTATTATACATGCAAGCATACGGTTTCCTCGGCATATAATTCACATTATTCATTTTGGATACATACGGAGGTTTTTGCACATAAGGTTTTCTCGTTTCAACTTTAGGTGGTTCAAAACACCTTTTAATTTGAATACACGAGCACGTATCAATACATGTATTAGAACCAATGCCTTTTCTACAATTAATGCGATTAGACATATTTAGCATTTTTAACACTTTATCATTGCTATTTTGAAATGCTTTAGCTAACATATTATCTTTTTCATATAAATCGCATTTAGCTTTTAAACAAGCATTATCATTTATGAGAATATCACATTTTGCACATATGATATTTTCACATGTTCTTTTCTCTAAACATGCAATTTTATCATTTAAGACAATGCAAGATTTGCAAACAATATTTTCGCATGCTTTCTTTTCTAAAGTGATAACTTTATCATTTAACTCATTTTTGATTTTATTATCACATGCAATGGTTTGTTTACAATTATTCAACTCATTTTGACATAATAATAATTCTTCTTTTAATTTAGCATTCTCATTTTTATAACTATTTACGAGAACAATCAATTTTTGAAAAGAGACATTTAACATATCAATATCATCATCGTTATCACTACAACTAGAATAACTTGAGTATGAAGTACATACCTCTTTCTCGCAGTCGACGATGAGACAAGTTTCTTCATTTCTTTGATCTCGGGTTTCGTCTCTCTTTTCTTTTGAGTTTTCACCATAGGTGATGTTCAAGTTCTCCCAAATATCACGAGCAGTTTCAAAGAGATAAACACGCTCAATATCATCGTTAGTAAGAACCGAAAAGAGAAAATTTTTGGCTTCATAATTTAAACAATAATTAGCCTTATCTTCGTCGGACCATTCCGAGCTAGGTTTTTCAACAACTTTGTTGTTTTGAAATTTTGTGGGTTTGAAATCTCCTTTAATAATAATATCCCAAATATTTTGATTTATCCCACGAACATAACGTTCAAAAGAATTTGCCCAAAGATCAAAATTTTCGAAATCAATAAGAAGAGATTTAGAAAACCAAGTATTTTGTTGAGCCATTAAATAAAAGATATAACTTTAAAAATTTAAACAGATAATTTTTGAAAGCCCTGCTCTGATACCACCTGTTAGACAACCTAAGGGGGGGTAAGGTTGTATTTAAAATCTTTTACTTTCAAAAATTCTTTTACAAATAAATACAGTACAGAAACAGTATAAATAAATCAGAGTATAGAAATAATAAATAAACAACAATTATATAAACAGATATAATTTAAATGCACAGCGGAATAAATAAAGAGATAAAGGTTAGAGATACTTGACACGGAGATTTACTGATTTACCACCAACTGTGATAAACCAGCAGCCGAGACACTTCCCGACACGATCCAATAAATGTATTCTTTACGGTAGAATACAAACCAAATACAGAGCAAAGTAAACGGTTCTCTAAGCCTCAGCTTATTGAGATGTACAGGATCACACACCCGTTATTCAAATACTTACAAGAGGAGTATAACTCACAATGGGTAATCACTCTTGTATAATATCTCACACTTGGATATTTTATAAAAAATGTTTTATAAAATATATATATATAAAATAAGTGAGAGTGAGAGAGCTGAGAGTTTGGATTGTTGATGTTGCTGTTGGTTGTTTTTTCTCTCTTCTTCATCACCAGCATGCTTCTTTATATATCAGCATCTCCAACGGAAACATGCAATCCGCGGTATACCGCCAAATGCACGCGGTATACCGTGCAGTACAAAGTACGCTGACACTTCAACGGCTCTCATGCAAAGTTGACTTCTGGAATACGTACCCGCGGTATACCGGCTAGGACTCGCGGTATACCGCCGTCAGAAAAAGTACTTCCAACCAATCAGAAACAAACACCACGCCTGCCGCGGTATACCGGCTGAACACCCGCGGTATACCGGCCGTACCACCGCGGAATACCGGCTCTACCTTCGCGGTATACCTGCGTCAGAAAGTGGTTGCAGAAACAGTACGCATGGCAGATACTTCTAGAACCAAAATTTCTTATTTAAAAAATTATTTAAAAGGTTTTTAGAAATATCCAAGTGGTATATTATTTTAGGGTGTTTATCATTATTAGTTATAAACAATGATGACGACGTAAACACTTCCGTCTTGAACCCTTCAGATTAAATCTTCGTGTTCTTCAACAACTGCACACTTGGATTAAATTGTTAGATAAACAATAATGCGGTGTGTTTGTAATCATCAAAATAAATATATAAAATATATAGAGATGTGGTACACTTGCACCAACAGATGGTTTGACTTAGGGTATTTTAATTAATTTCCCTTAAAATAATTCATTTCAATCTTATAATAAAATATCCATGAGAATCCACTTTATCTATTTCAATGTCTCATCAAACGAATAAAGGCTAGAATCATTTCCATCATAAAGGTTCCTACGCTCTATGCAAGGAATTAACATGATTGAGGGTCTGTTTGTTAGCAGCTTAATGAGCTTAATGAGACACATAGCTTATTCAGACAACTATACATGACTGTTTGGTAGTGGCTTAATGATATAAAACGTGACTTATTTATTAAGCTTTTAGGAGGGAGTTTTATGCAGAAAGCCAAGTTTTGTCCAGACCAGTCTCTCCCAATTAAAAAACATGGTCCTTCCATATATGAAAACAATCTCCCAAACAAAAACATTTCCAATATATACAGACAGATTAATCCACACAGACAACTTTATTCATACAGGACTTAATGGAAAACCAACCAGACAGCCCCTGAGTCTATTATGGCTTGGAATTTTTCACATTGATCTTCATCCTCAATTCTCGTTGGAAGCTCTTCCAAAAGTTGTATGTAGACTAAGGGGCTGTTTGGTTGGTTTTCAATTAAGTCTTGTATGAATAAAGTTGTCTGTGTGGATTAATCTGTTTGTATAGATTGGAAAAGTTTTTGTTTGGGATGGTGTTTTTATAGATGGAAGGACCATGGTTTTTAATTGGGAGAGATTGGTTTGGACAAAACTTGGCTTTCTGCATAAAACTCCCTCCTAAAAGCTTAATAAATAAGTCACTTTCTATATCATTAAGTCACTACCAAATAGTCATGTATAGCTGACTGAATAAGCTATGAGTCCCATTAAGCTCATTAAGCTGCTAACAAACAGGCCCTAACTTTCTAAATCCACCACAACTGACACATGAACCCAGTGTCGTGCTACCACTCCATGATGTAAATGCGTGCTAGAGTGGTAACTGATCCATCAAGAATATTTCTTTAACGGGTAGAAAATGAGCCGATTTAGTCAAACCATCATCTATCATTCAAATGGCACCCTCGTCTTTTATATCTTGAAAACTTTGTCATAAAGTTCATTTTGATATGTTCCGCTTTCACCTCACAAATTCCATCTTCATATGTTCCCACTTTCATCTCAATATCTCAAGTAACTTTCTATTTAGTGTGTGATTAATTGACAAGTTTCTTTGTTAAACACTACACTACAACAAAATGAATATTATAAATAGGGAAAAGTTCAATAAAACCAAAAAAAAAACTATCTTATTTTGAATGGTTAAGTCACTAAACTATTTTTTTGAATAAAAAAACCATTAAACTTTCTCATTTTAAATGATTAAGTTCCTAAACTATTTTTTGAGTGAAAAAACCATTAAAACTTCTCACTTTTAATGAAAAAAACCATTAAACTTTTTCATTTGGGATGATTAAGGCTATGTTTGGCAAACTAGCTGATAAGCTAGCTTATGACTTATAAGCTAGCCGTTGACTGATAAGCTAGCTGATGAAAAAGTCACGTTTGGCAAAAAGTAGCTTATAAGCATTTAAATGACCAAAAAGGACATATTAAAAAATAGATAATAAATAATAATTAATATTAATGAGGGCATAATTGGAATATTTACAAAAATCTAGTCATAAGCTACTCCAAGTAGCTTTTCAAAAAGCTAGTTTATGGTCATCCAAACATGTACCCCAAAAATAAGCTAGCTTATAAGTTAGTTTTTTTTTTGCCAAACAATGCCTAAGTCCTTGAACATTTTTTAATAAATAAATCATCGAACTTTCAAAGTTGGTTACGTGCATCGTTTTAACAGCAAAAAAACTACAGGTAACCGACTAGAATTTTTTTAAAAGTAGAATAAAATCTAAATGGGTTTTACCATTTTCAAACCGTACGTCATTCAAACTCCTAGCAAACAACGGTACCGCTCCCCCTCGCCATTCTCTGTTCTACATATCATTTATCAAACTGTTGACCTCGGTTATTGCGTGGGGTCTTAATGACGTAAGGTTTGGGAACGGTAAATTTGATTTAGTTTTTTTTAGTTTTAAAACATTTTTAGTCGGTTATAGGAAATTTTTAAAAGTTCGGTAATTTATATTTTTAAGAAAAATGTTCAGGGACTTGATCATTCAAAATGAGAAAATTTAATGGTTTTTTATCCAAAAAATAGTTTAAGAACTTAATCATTCAAAATGAGAAAGTTTAATGGTTTTTTCATTCAAAAAAATAGTTTAGGAACTTAACCATGCAAAACTGGATAGCTTGTTGGTTTTTTTTTAGACTTTTCCCTTATAAATATCGAAGAAATTTGTTTGTTTTATTAATTTGTATATAATGTTGTAATATTTATACTTTATAAAAATTAAGTAATTTTAATAGGCAAATTCTATATAATTTATATTATGATACAGAGTAATTAAAAAATAGATCAAACTGTGATTTTTGTTCATGTAGTTTGTTGTTTTTAACTATTTTCATCTCTGATCTTTATATATTAATTATTTTTTAGTAATTGTGTCTTTCCATTTCATTTCGTTTTTCATCCCTTGAGCAAAACGAGTTAGAAAAGCCTCTTAAATTGGAGGATAATACGTTTTCTTTTAGGGGGTGTTTGGTTGGGGCATTAGAAGGTAAGGAATGAAAATGATAATAATTGATGATGTTTGGTTCAAACAAGGAATGAAAATGGAATGAAAAATGATATTTGGTTTAGAAAATATAATCAATGATTATAATAGATTTGGGTAAAATTCATTCCTCCCCAAATTGGGGGGAATAAGAAGCAATCAATGAAATCTTCTACACATGTTCGATTTCATGTCTGGTTCTTCGCCTCATTCTTCATCTGTTCGATTTGTTAGGGTTTTATGAAAACTGTTCTTCATCTATTTGGTCTGTTCTTCGTCTGGTTCCTCATCTATTTCTTGCACAGTTCTTGTCTGAAAAGGAGAGGAGGTGAAAAGCATATTTGTGGGCTCGGTGTCGCCAGAAAAGGAGAAAAACTCATGAACTTTTCTCTCACTGTCTAGATCTGAAAGTTACCCTGCTTGTACAGTTCTTGTCTGAAACAAATGATAGAAAAAAAGAGACCGATTTACAGGTCGTGTTCGTCTTTTTCATCTTAAATTTGGAGATAAAATGGAAAAAAAAGTAGAAAAGAAATCAAAGAAGAGAAGACGAAGATGGAGATGGAGATGGAGATGGCCATGGATTTGATTTCCTTGGAGATGCAGTTGAGAGTAGTGGTGGCCAAATCGGCCCGACCCGACCCGACAGGCCAACCCGACCCGAAACCGGCCAAGAACCGGTTTCAAGCCCGAGAGCCGGGACCGGTTCGTGTATTTAGGAATTTTCTCGGCCCGACCCGGACCGGTTCGTGGCCCGGTTCTTGGCCCGACCCGGCCCAGCCCGAAATTTTTTCAAAAAAGTAGCCGTTTTCTAACCGTTGGAATAGTGTTGTGACCGTTTTTTTGGCTAAAATATCACCCTCCAACCCCATATAAATACTAGGGGTGTTATGGAGTGATCACCACCTTACAATTGCTTACAAAACGCAAAAAAACGCTTACAATTCTCATTTCTCGGCTCTCGTTATATTCGTTTCTCGCAAAAAACACATACAATTCTCATTTCTCTGATGTTAGTAGTGTCGGTGACGTCTCCCGATACGACGATGACGAAGAACTAGACATCGACCGCCTTGACGATCGGACGGCTATTACACGACTGCAGAAGTACAATACTCTTGAAAACTACAATCCAGATCAGAATTCATACTACGCTCCATACAATCCATTCAATTACAATCCGGGTGATGGGGGTGGGAGTTCGGGAGCGGGACCTTCGAATGTTTAGAATTTATGTATTGTAACTTGTAACTTAAAATTATATATAAATTATAAAACGTAAAAGTGTATTTTAGTGATATATATTATAAATAAAACGTATTTTTAAAGTGTATTTTAGTGATCCAATCCAATTTTTTACTTTCTAAAGTTTAGTAATTAATTATTATACAAAGAAATTATTTTTTTTTTAAAAACAAGAAAAATACCCCGGGCCGATCAAGAACCGGTTCTTGGCCCGGCCCGACCCGGTTTTATAAAAACCGGTTTTTTCTAACCCTATACGGGCCAGGGGTTTTAAGGTTTGACCCGGCCCGACCCGGCCCGGTTTTTGGTTGACCCGGTTTTCCCCTTTACTGTTTGAACCCGGTTCTTGTTCCGACCCGGCCCGAACCCGATTTTTGGCCACCACTAGTTGAGAGGGAGGTCCACATGATATGATGTGGAAGATGTTGCCATGGATTTGGTTGTGCATCTTCTATTTTTTTTGTAAAGGATTCAAAAGTAATATAATATAATGGATTGAAAATAAGGATTCCCATTCCACTTTATTTTCATTATCAATCCCATTTTCATTCCTTAAAACCAACCAAACGGTCCCTTAGTTTTTTCTCATTTATATTAAATTTATATAATAATGCAAGCTATTGAAACTTTAGGGTGCGTTTGGTACGCAGACAGAATAGAACAGGACAGGACGGAACAGGACAAAACAGTGGTTCAACGTTTGGTAGACAGGACTGGACAGAACAGAACAGATAATGGAAAAAGTGAAATGAAAGTTGAAGGGAATAGGGGTGTGGTAGATTAAGTTTTTTTTTATATAAATGCTTTAATAATTTGTAATAAAGCTTTAATAGCTTGTACAATGATATACATGTATAATAAAAATGGAAAAAACTACAATACCCCTAACTAGACGGTTTTTCTTGACTTTAATAGTCTCGAGGACGAAAAACGGAATGAAATGAAAACTATAGTAATTAAAAACAATTTTTAAATACCATGACTAAAAATAATGATAAACAACAAACCACTAGACCTGGCAAACGTGGCGTGTCGTGTCGTGTTCGTGTCGGGTTCAAAGTTAAACGGGTTGAGAGTGCCTAACCCTAACCTGACCTGTTTAATAAACGGGTCAGAAAATCGTAACCCTAACCCGACCCGACCCGCCACGACCCGTCTAACTCGTTTAACCCGCTTAACATTTATAAAACTAAAAAATAAATATCAAAAATTTGCAAAAAAATTACAAATCCAGAATCCAGAAGAAAGCATCATAGATCTAAATTTTATTTTTCAAACTTATAAGTTCTAACCAAATCCTAAATTTTAAAAATCTAGAACATTCAAAATCCAAAACATTAGAAAAAAACTTATAATATATATAACGGGTTATTCGGGTCATTTTCATGTTGAAATTTTTGACCCTGACCTTACCCGTTTAATTTTCGTGTCGTATCGTGTCAATCCGTTTACTTAAACGAGTTGAAATGTATTACCCAAACTCGTTTATTTCGTGTCGGGTTAACGTGTTGGGTCAATTTTTACCATCTCTACAAACCACATAGATGAAAATTGTAGTTTACTCAAAAGATTTAAGAATAAATAGCTTTGGTGTGTCCATTTTATTGGATTTCGTCCCTAGCTTTTTTATTGCACAAAAAAAGTAAATTACGGATTTGGTCCATGTGGTTTTAAAAATATCTTGAATTTTGTCCCTATAATTTATTTATTCCAAATTAGGCCCTACCGTTCGTGTTTTCGTAACGATTTGGTCCCTGGCGCTAACAATTGTTAACTTCCATCCGTTAAACGAGAGGCATTTTGGTCTTTTCGGCTCTTTTTGTCTCTTTTTTTTTGTCTTTTCCTAGTTTTCTTTAAAAAATAAAAAAACCATTATAATTCTAAAATTATATTATAATAATATATTACATATATTATTATATATTAGGAGTTTGAACCCCTCCCCTTCACCATCGTCCACAAGCTTTCCGACCACCTTCTCTAAAAACCTACAAAAGACCAACCTGTGTGCGGTGTGTGTTGTATGTGTACAGTGTGTGTATATGTATATATATATATATATATATGTGTGTGTGTGTGTGTGCAGTGTGTTGTGTGTGTATATATATATATATATGTATGTGTGCAGTGTGTTGTGTGTGTGTGTATATATATGTGTGTGTGCAGTGTGCAGCGTGTGTATATATATGTATGTGTTCAGTATGTGTGTGTGTGTGCAGTGTGTGTGTGTGTGTGCGGTGTAAGTGTAGTGTGTGACAATGTTGGTCGGTGATGGAGAATACCACCGGAGAAGAACACCGGCCAGAGAAGACTACGGTGTTATGGTGATGGAAGACCACCGGAGGTGGTGGCGGTTCTGTGGAGGTGGGTTATTTGGTGGATGTTCACAGAATAAACCCAGAAAATCGGTTCACGGAAGAGGAGGGATGGAGGTGGTGGTGGTTTTGTGGAGATACAGTGGTGCTCGCCGGAGATGGGAGAAATTGGTCGGAGAAGATGACCAGAGAGATGTTGTATGTGTTGGTTGTGTTTGGGGGAATAAAACTAGTAAAAACCGCAAAGAGAAATGATTTTTAAAGTGAAAAATGGGTGATTAAAGGAAGAGAGTGGAGGAAAAGAAGTGCCATTAATTTGGAAGAAGCCATTGATGAACGCTTCAGCCCAGCCCCCAAGAACCCAGAAAGAAAATGTAGAGAGAGAAATAGGGGAGACAGAAAGGGGTTATTTTGAGGAAGGGATAGAGAGAGAGGACCCATCTGGTGGTCTTCCCCGGTGGATATATATATATATATATATATATATACATATATATATATATATATACATACATATAGTATAAAGGGAGGTTCTGGGAAAAACCTAAGAAAAAACAGAAAACTGAAGAACACCTTGATAGTCTTTCATCAAGACGATATGCACTTGTGCATGTTACAAATTACTTGTATGCACAAGTGCATACCGTCCAGATGAAAGACTACAGAGTGTTCTTCAGTTTTTCGGTTTTTTTTAGGTTTTCCCCAAACCTGACCCATATAATATATATATGTATAAATATATTATTTATTATATTGTATAATAAAGTAAACAGTAAATTACAAGTTGGGTCCTGTGGTTTTAAAATTAATAGGACCGACTTGGAAAAATGTAAATATATTGAAAGGACCAAAATACCCCTCATTTAACGGATGAAAGTTAACAGTCATTAGTGTCAGGACCAAATCGTTACGAAAACATGAATTGTAGGGCCTAATTTAGAATAAACAAATTGTAGGGACCAAATCTAAAATATTTTTGAAATCACATGGACCAAATCTGTAATTTACTCCACAAAAAGAAAACCTTGTGGACTTGTGGTATGCAAAAATGTTTTATTTTTGTTTCTCTCGCTAACGTTAAGTTTGGGGAATTTTGGTCTTTTTTTCCATTGTCATTTTATTTTCCTTTAAAAATTAATAGTTATATATAACTTATATATTGTTGGTTAAATACAATGATTTTACACACAATGTGTTTGTAGAATGGTGACTTGAATTCAAACATACCAAATTTTCATTTTTACATTTATATTTTTATTAAAATATAAAATTGCAGATTTGTTGCGAAAACTAGAAAGGTAAGACCTGTATTCCTAAACAATATGACTGATGACAAATTTGTTAACACTGAAAGAGAGAAGAAAATTGTTATCTTTCAGACCTAAAGAACTGAGACAGTCTTCAAAGGCGATGCCGATTTTGCCAAATAACCTTTTATAAAAAAAATATTTCAAAACGTGTGAGTTACAGCCAATGACAAGGGTGACATTTTATAGCCACCATTGCATTAAGTGCAATTTTTGAACTTTTACTTTTACTTTTCACTTCAGCCTTTGTGGTTGATCTAAACACTTGTTAACCCATCTCATCCTTTCGTATGCAAAAGAAACAATAAAGAAAGTATGACACTAATAAAATTGTACTTTAAAACTTACTTGACATGCTTTTGCGTGTTCCCATGCTATAATGAGAGTTTGAAGCCAACCCTTCTTGGACAAGTTTGCACTCCAAAATTCGGCTTGCCGATAGTAGTATCTCTCAAGCTACTAGTTGATTTTATCTATGTTGATATTCTTTCGGCTGGATGACAAACCAATCCGCTTTGGTGACTCTTGATCTCACTTCAACCAGTCTTCAATTTCGTTGAAGACTTTTTGCTATTTGAATCAATACAAGTAGTTACAAGACTTTAACAAGTAAAAATCTTATCTTTGTCTCTTTCGAAATACAGGTTATATAACGGATTCCAACGATAATATTTTATGAAGTAAGTATACTGGATGAACAATAAAAGACTTATCAGGAAATACGTAAAATGACCTAAATGTTCTTCATTTAACGGGATTTAACGGATTTGTTTAATATCCGTTAGTGAGAGGAACTGATAACTCTCATTTTTGAGAGTTTATTATTACTCTTTTTCTAGGATTTTTATATCGTTTTTAAACCCACTTTGCTTCTTTCCCCTTTTATTGGTCTAAAATGTGATAAAATGATGATGACGTTTCAAAAGTTTATTTTCTTGGAAAAACTCTGCACTGTTGACTGTGGGCACAGGACTGTCCACTGTGAGCACGAACGGATTTTCTTATGGACCAGCGGATATTGCGTTTATCTGGGTAAAATAGAGCATCTAAGAGCTGGCATTCTAAAGATCTGGGAAATCTCAGTAAACTATGGGCTTTGGATGGTGGTATTGGGTATTACCCTTTGAATAAAAGGAAACTTTGTCCATTGGGTATTACACACTCTTGGGGTTATAAAAGAAAGGTGTTGGGTCACTTCAAAAGGAGAATCATATATACTCAGCTACTTTTACTTGCTTTCCAGTAGTTAATTCCTCTTCTTGTTTCCTAAAATCTTGAAGAGTTATAGCAATTTACTTTCTTGTTTGTAATTTCCATTCTGCCCGCAGTGATCCCACTGTGAGCACGTCTTTAATTTTATGCAAGTAACTTTTATGCATTTCTCCTATATTGTTATGTCTTTTAATTTCATTATGAGCTAAGCACCCCTTTGGGTGTGGATGTGAACAAACTTGAGACTAGTAGGCAACACTTGGGTGTGGCCATTTGTTACTAACTCTCGAGATTGGTCGCTTGAGTCGAGACTTAAACTCAACACGGATAAGCTGATCACTTTGATGTGTTAATATTAGATCTTAGACCTCGAGAGGGGCGAATTTGAAATACGGCTTAAGTGATGCACAAAGATTTGAGAGAGTCTTTGATAACCACGTCGAGAGGCGGGTTTTGTATGATTTATTAAGGTTCAAACACCGGTCGAGATTTATATCACAAAGAGATTTGGGTGTAAATCTCCATATTGGTAGAACTTGACGTTTAGAGTCAAACTTAATTAAATCGGCAAGATCGGGAGTCGGTAACAATAGACACTTTATGGAAACTTTGTAGGACCGGTTTATAAATCGCATCATTCGAGAGATCGGGCTTTTTATGAACTTTTCGTACTACAAAGCAACTAACCATCTTGTTACTACAAAAATCTTAAGGGAACTCACATCCATACCCATTTTTAATTATTCAAATGTTTAATCATTTTCCAAACAAACCAACAATATTTTCAAACCAAGACTTGTGCAAGAAGTTCGTGACATTCTCTGATTCTCAGTAGTTCAGTCCACGTGGATACGATACTTGGTAAATATTTGCCATTTTATTACTTATAGCGATCATAGTTGAGGTATATACTTGCGCCCCCACTGTAGGCACACTGTGGCCACTGATTGGAACTATACGTTTTTCTGCTATCAGGAACCAAACCAAGGGTTTTGCATAGCACAAAGGTTTCTTTCAACAAAAAACTATAAGGACTTAATCCAAGAAAATCGATAAACCCTAAGTAGCAAAATGCCATTTACTCAAAGATTATTTTTAGGAGGATGTAATATTTACTATTAATCTATCTATCTTATTTTAAAAGTATTTTAAAGGTTTGGTAAATAAATATAAAAAACTTAATTGAAAAAGAAAAGAGTAAATTACATTTTTAGTCCGTGTGTTTTGTTGAAAATTTCTATTTTCGTCCTTATTGTTTTGAAATTGCAATTTTCATCCTTATGGTTTATAATTCATCATCTTTTCGTCCTTATGATTTATTTTTGCTATTTTCATCCCTATGGTTCACAATTCATTTCTATTTTAGTCCTTAATACTTAAAAGTAGTATTTTGGTCTCAAGTACTATAATAGAAATGAATTGCAAACCATAAGGATGTAAACCGAAATTTTAAAACCACAGGGACAAAATCCGCAAATTTTAGCAAACCATAGGAACGAAAAACGTAATTTACTCAAAAGAAAATTAAAGGATTAACGCTGTCAAAATCTCCATAGAATATTAGATATAGTGGCACAAGCCTGAAGCCACCACTACTTTTTGCCGTCGTAAACTAATAATATGCTCGTGAAATGTGCAATCATATTATTCATATGTAATGTTGAATGTCACTGTATATATTCTGAAATTACGATAATAATATAAGTTTATTTTAGAATTGGTTTAAACTACTTTTTCCCATCCTAGGCAGATGTTCAATTCATATATCAATTATTTTCTTAAGTTTTAGCTGTTAATTTATGGTTTATTATGTTTCTAAAAAAACTACGATAAAAAGAGTTGGACACAATACCTCACATATAAAAAGTAATCAGATTAACGATTTTTTTAAAATATCCATAACTTGATTTTTATAGTAAAGTAGTGTCGCCATTTGAAAAAATTCCTAGGCCAATCCCTGTATCAATATATTAGTTAATTGTTAAATTGTTATAAAATAAAAATCAATTAATCTGACCAACTCATTTGCTTCATAAAAAAATAGCATTTTAGTTTAGGAAATTAATTAAAATACCCTAAGTCAAACCAAGTGTTACCAAAATGCCCTAAATCTCTCCCAGTTTGCAAAAATACCTTTTTTCCGCGATGGGAGCCCGCGATCGCGGGCCAGAGACCATTTCTGACACTTTTTTAAACTTGCAGGGACCATTTTTGAAAAATGGAATCCCGCGATCGCGGGCTCATCCCGCGATGGGATTATTTTTGTGACTTTTCAATTGTAAGGGACCATTTTTGAAAAATTCCAGGGACCATTTTTGAAAATTTGAACCGCGATCGCGAGGAATCCCACTGTTCACCCCCGCTTTCTTTCAATTTTATGAATTTAAAATAAAATGTTACATTTTCAACCCCTATACTTATTTACTAAATTTACTTTATACCTTTTACTTTCATTATTTTAATTTTACATTTAACACATATAATCATTTATTAACTAAAATACGTTAAAAAATACGTTTTAATTTTAACAAATTACACCATAATCGTCTCTTCGATACGTTCGAAATGAGCCCAATCTTGAATTTTTTTGAATTTATATATTTTAATATATATCATATACAGTTATACACTACATAAAAAAAATATTTTTTATAATTAAAATTCATACCCTTATAGTTAATTATTTAATTTATGGTACATCTCTTATTTTTTTTTCAATTTTGTTTTACACTCCTATCGCATTAACATAATAATCATATATTAACTAATTCATTAAATCGTTTTAAATTATTATTATTTGAATGTGTTTATAAATATCGTGAATGGCAATAGGAGAAGGTTTCACGAGAAGAATATTAAATGGGGTTTTGACAAGTCGGTATCACTGAACTCATTTAAGAATTGTGAAAATGGGTATTTGGCGAATGATGATTCATGTGTGTTTGGAGCTGAAGTATTTGCAGTTACAGAGTATGCACAAAATGATCGATGTATTTCCAACGTAACTTAGATTAACTTGGCATATTTATTGAATAACGCGCTTGAAAACCTTGAACTCCTTAGGACATTGGAAAGGGTAAGTGTGTGTAGCACTTCGACAGTGGAAGGTTGGATATTCCACGCGTGTTGATACCATAGACCGAATGATATCGGTAGCAAAGTAAATGTATTTGCGGTAATCGGAAGGTTAGACTTGCGGTATTGCATTTCGAGGTTGGATAGCCGTTTGTTGACAATTTTAGTTTTATAGAAACACTCGGTAAAAAGGAACTCATGTGTGGAGTCCTGTAGAGTTCAAGGCTTGGTGATATAATTAGGTGTCAACCTTTGTGGACTTGAAGTCGGGAACCGTTAGCGTAATCGGGGGATTGTAACCGATTTTTAAAGAATGATGGTGATAGTGGTAGTAACCATAAGATGCTCATATGTGATGAGTGGTGTTGGTGGAATAACCTTCGCGTATGGTTAAAGGACTTGTCGGTTTTATGATTGTTTTTGGAATGGATTCTTGGAGTCTATTAGAACTCGTGGAGTTAATTGGCAGTTAATGGTAGGGATGATTGGAGTTGATGATTCTATTGAGTTCGTTAGTGAACAAACCGTGAAATGATTTAGAGTTGAATCTAAAATAGAGGAAGATGGAACACTTTAAGGTTGGGAGACAACCAAAGTCGTCTAACTAGGAATTATTCCAGTGGTTAGAGTGTCTTCCGGACGTAAGTGCGGTGTACTTGGAAGGGGGTTTTGCTGATAAGAAAATTGGTTCGAGGAACCGTCTTTATGGTTGTGTGGGAAATTTAGATTCCAGTTAGGAACTGATAAATTATAGTCGGCGTTGAGTCGATTAGCATTGGGTTGCAAAGGATGTAGATTTCGAGGACGAAATCATTCTAAGGTTGGGAGGATTGTAACACCCGGAACTTTATTAAAGTGAAGGTTTAACGTGGGGAAGAGGTGTGTGAAAGAAGCTCAGCAAATCGGGATCATTCGAGACAAAAAGTTGAGCTCGGTACCTGTTGGGCGATAGTGCCCGGCGATAGTGACCATGTCACTATCGCATCTGTCATAATCGCGAGAAGTGTACCGAGAGTCCAGGGGTAGCGGGCGATAGTGCCCCGGCGATAGTGACCATGTCACTATCGCGATGTCACAATCGCCGACGGTCTCCAGGGTGTTTTAAACCCCTTTTCTTCTTTCTTCTTCCCATTTCACTCATCTATCTCGACTCTCTCAACTCTCTCTCTAAAAATCGATTTCTCTCACTAGAAACCCTACAACCCCTCCCCTCTCCTTCCTCATTTCTTCACCAAATCAAACCCTTTTCCTCCATTGATGATCATATTTGGAAGCTTGGAGTTTTGTGGAGATTAGGAGGTCGTTTTTGGAAGATTCAAATGGTTAAGGTAATCTCTCCCTACCCTATAGTTGTTATTGTTATTGATTTCATATTCCTTCCATCTTGTGATGTTGTGGACCGATTTTGGTGATGATTGGGTAAGGGAATCTTGTTTTCTTCATCTACAAAACTAGGGTTTAGTATAAAATGGGTATTTTAGTATGTTATGGATGGATGATGATTCCTTATGGTTGGATTGTATTATTGATGGTTGAGAATTCATAAATCTAGGTTTTGGAAGTTTTGGTTTGAGGATGCAAACTTCATCAAAGGAGCATACGTTTGGAGAACTCTAGATTTAGCTTAAATATAGCAAAGGTGAGTTCAAGTTACTTTGCGAAAACGTTGTACATGCCAAAATGAGTATTTTACAAATATGTGTGGGTTATACTTGGAAATGTATATGGTTGAGTTATTTGGTAGATCTAACTCTTTTGAAGTGTTATCTTCATAAATGTGTAAAACACCAATATTTGGGGCTTTTGGATGTTTGGATGGTTAGAAACCATAAATTGTCTTTAAAAGAATAATTGCTTAAAATGAGGTTTAAATTGATGGTGTAATCATATATGTGTAAATGATTTTGTAAGCCAATTGGGAAATACACTTTTAAGTGTTATGTGTCATTTTGAGAATTATAAGGGTGTGAGTCCTTTGGGAAACCCTTTTTGTTTAACCGTGATGAGTTTTGGGGTTAATGATGATTTTGAAGTATAGCTTGCCTAAACAAAGTTTAAATGTGTTTTCGACCGACATTATGGGTCTAGCAAGCTTGGAGCACTTGGCTCGGTTTTGACTTTGAGATAGTCTTGGGACATTTGTCCGGTTTAAATGGCTCGATGTGGAGTCTTATTTACGGATCGCTTTTATTGCACCGTGTTGCATATTATTGCACGTTGTTGATATTTTAAATGCTCAGGGTGGAGTCTAGGATGTGTTATATGCTTAATTGCATTTTTATTTGCATGATTTGACATCAATAAATGATCATTAGATCTTTGAGCAGAGGGCTCAATTATGGGCTCAATTGAGTCTTGAGGGCATTCGCCCGGTTTTAATAAGCTCGACGTGGGCTTGGGGTTTGCATTGCGTGAGTTGCATCATATTTGAGGTTTACATGATTTGAACGCATTAGTTATTCTTTTGGGGTCATGTATTTATATTTAAGTCGAGTAAGCTTGTTTTGGATGGTGGGTTTCCAAGGTAAAGACCTAGTATGGTTGAACTTGGTGGTTTTAAATTGACTAAAGACCTAGTATGGTTGATGTCTAAGAGGGGCTAAAGACCTAGTATGGTTGATGCCGAAGACGGACTAAAGACCTAGTATGGTTGATGTCTGAGATGGACTAAAGACCTAGTATGGTTGATGTCTAAGATGGGCTAAAGATCTAGTATGATTGATGCCGAGGATTGACTAAAGACCTAGTATGGTTGATGTCATCCGTTTTCCACATCCAAGAAGCTTACTTGCATTTATTTGATCGTGGTTTAATTTATGTGTTTGCCACATTCGATGAGATCGGGTCTCCCCCGTCACCGAAGGGTGTTAATTTCGGGTATTTTATTCATTCGCATTGTTGAGGCTATAGTACATGCATATGGATTGTTTTCCATGATTGATGGACTGATTTACGTTACATTCTTATTGGATGTTTTAACTGCTGGAGTTCTATTTTATGGTATTTGATCTTTATTACATTTTACGATTGCGTGAGTTTTGCTTCGTATTATGTTTTAATAAAGAGTTATGTTTAATTGGATGGTTTCCATGTTTTATGGGTTGAGTATGTATTGTCAACTGTATTTGAAGGTTTTGCCTAAACTAGACTTATTCACGTATTTGGGTGAATTGGGATTGTAACTCATTTTTGGGAAAACGCTTTACACTTTTGGGAAGGATTTCCATGGATTTTGAGTGCGTTGGAAAAGGAGGCATTTGTGCCGTGTGTGAAATCTTTTTGGAAATGATAGTATTTGTCGCAACTTTCATTTAAAAGATTTACTTAGATCATGACTATAACTACTACCTTTTGATTTATGAATTTATATAGTCATGATGAAATGCTTGAACTCACTAGGCGTAAGCCTAACCCTTTTTATTTGTCGGCATGTGCAACAGGCTCAGGTTGGGGTAGCTCTAGCTACATTGTGAAGTGGCGAGTGCTAGAAATGTGCACGAGAGGTGAATAGCTTAAGTTATGTTTTCCGCATTTACCCTTGGGAAGTAGCACTTGTATTTGGAATAAGTGATGTCCGAAGTGGGTTTAGTCTTGGTAATGAGACTTGTGTAGTATGTATTACTTGGAGATAACCATTGTTTGTAATTGGAGGTATTTTACCTATTGTTTCGGATGTAATATCGAAAATTTTAAATTAGTTGCTCTTTCCAAATTTGAGGGTGTTACAATATATATCATATACACTACATCAAAATATTTTTAATATTTACAATTTATACCTTTATAGTTAATTATTTAATTTACGGTACTCTTAGGTAGCGTTTGGTACGCATACTAGATGGGACGGGACGGGACGGAACTGGATGGGACGGGACGGGACTGAACTGAAGGAGATAATTTTAATCTAAGTTACGTTGGAAATACATCGATCATTTTGTGCATACTCTGTAACTGCAAATACTTCAGCTCCAAACACACATGAATCATCATTCGCCAAATACCCATTTTCACAATTCTTAAACGAGTCCAGTGATACCGACTTGTCAAAACCCCATTTAATATTCTTTTCATGAAACCTTCTCCTATTGCCATTCAAGATATCTATAAACACATTCAAATAATAATAATTTAAAACGATTTAATGAATTAGTTAATATATGATTATTATGTTAATGCGATAGGAGTGTAAAACAAAATTGAAAAAAAAAAAAGATGTACCATAAATTAAATAATTAACTATAAGGGTATGAATTTTAAATATAAAAAATATTTTTTTATGTAGTGTATAACTGTATATGATATATATTAAAATATATAAATCCAAAAAAATTCAAGATTGGGCTCATTTCGAACGTATCGAAGAGACGATTATAATGGTGTAATTTGTTAAAATTAAAACGTATTTTTAACGTATTTTAGTTAATAAACGATTATATGTGTTAAATGTAAAATTAAAATAATGAAAGTAAAAGGTATAAAGTAATTTAGTAAATAAGTATAGGGGTTGAAAGTGTAACATTTCATTTTAAATTCGTAAAATTGGACGAAAGCGGGGGTGAACAGTGAAAGCAGGGGTGAACAGTGTCAAACGCGGGTCAAATTTTCAAAAATGGTCCCTGAAATTTTTCAAAAATGGTCCCTTGCAATTGAAAAGTCACAAAAATAATCCCATCGCGGGATTCCATTTTTCAAAAATGGTCCCTGCAAGTTTAAAAAAGTGTCAGAAATGGTCCCTGGCCCGCGATCGCGGGCTCCCATCGCGGAAAAAAGGGTATTTTTGCAAACTGGGAGAGATTTAGGGCATTTTGGTAACACTTGGTTAAACTTAGGGTATTTTAATTAATTTCCCTTTTAGTTTGATTATTTTGACCCCTTATTCAATTAATATTTATTTTTTTAAGACTTTTAAATAATCATTTTAGTAACATGTGACATCAAATATTTTACCCATTAGAGCATTCACAACAAGGATTTCATTAGAATTGCAAAAGTGCCATGTAGGATTGCTAAATTAGAAATTGTAGTGGTTGTGAGTATGATTGTTAAATTAGAAATTGGTTTTGGTAATTTGCAAATGTCAAATCAGTACTTTTTGCTGATGTGGCAGTGAATAGTATAACAAATTGTAGGGAATAATTTCTAAATTATAAATTGTTTTATGTCAAATCATGTTTTGTGATGTTTTGTAGAGAGTATTTAATTGTAGTTTTGTAGAGAGTATTTAATTATAATTATTTAATTAATAAAATATTTCATATTAAATTATAGTAAATAATATTTAATTGTAGTTTTGTTGTTATTTGATTAAAATATAATTTTTTATGATGAGATGTCACTTTAAAAAGTGAGTGAAATTTTATTGTTGTGGAAGATAATTTCAAGATAATTGCAAAGTTAATGTGGTCAATTTGTAATTGAAATGAAATTTCATTGCTGTGGATGCTCTTAAAGACATAAAACTTTATTCAAACCAATGTGCTATTGACACGTCATCATATCACACGTGGACCAACCCAATCTCAAACATGGTCTACTTCGTACAGCAAAATTAAATCGGAATAATTTGAATTTTTGATTTTTTTTTGAAGAATGCTATTTGCACCTTTTAAAATCTGGTTATTTCATATATTAATAACATATAAAATATGTTTTAATATTTAAGTGGTTGAGAACGAAATTATTATATAGGAGATGTATATAACAATCTATAGAGATACAAATAGTCTTCCACGTTTGGTAAGACAGAACTGGACAGAACAGAACAGATAACATTGATCAATTTACCCTTATTAAATTTAAAGAATGAATAAATTATGAAATAAAAGGTTTATTTGATGTTTTAGAAGAGAATTAGATTTTATTTTGAAATTATATTGGTAAAACATAAGTCTGTTCCACCTTGTTCCATGGGGTGGGGGTGGAACAAGCCTGTTCCAGTCTGTTCCACCTTGTTCCAGTCTGCTCCACATAAAAATCCTGTCAAACGTGGGACAGTGGACCCTGTTCTGTTCTGTTCTGTCATATCCAATGTACCAAACGCACTCTTAAGGTAGATTAAATGTCTGTAAAATTGTCCGATGTATTTTTAGCCTCTTAAATGATTTTTATGTTTTTTCTGGTTGATTTCAAGAAACTTTAAGTTTTTTGTCGATTTCAAAAGAGTTTTCCAGTTTTTCAGCTTATCAGTTTATTTCAAGAGTGTTTTTTGGTTGGTTTCAATACACTTTTTTTGTTGATAGGGTTTCAATACACTTTTTTTTACAATTTTCCCATTTTCATGGGGGGCCATCCCCCACACCTTGAACACTAGATCCGCCCCCGCTCCAAGATACATAAATTCCCATCCATTGATTTTATTAAACTTTTATATTTCAGTAATCATATAAAATGCATAAAATTGTAAGGGTCGTTTACAAAACATTTATCAGATAAACGTTTACTAATATCACTTATTTTTACTGACTGGACATGGTAAGGACCGATAATAGTACCCGGTAAGAAGCATAATAAGAACCGAGAGTCTTACCTGGTACATGAGAAAAAAGACTCTTAACCGGTAAGCGCTTACCAGCTTGAAAACGATACCAACAATCCATTTTTATTGCCGAAAATTTACACGATAAGGTAATCAATTATGATGTCTCTTGCTATTGGAAACGCTTACCCGCTAAGCTTTTATTAAACGGTCACTTAGTTAAATATTTATCTATTTGTACATATTTTTATCAATAATCTACTGATCACGTAACGTTTGATGACGGTGGACTTCAAATTATCACTTATATAATAAAACTAATTACATGATTTTTTTTGTACAAAAAGGTTGATACCAATAACCCCAACCGGCCCATAATCGGATGTCTATCCATAATTCGGGGGGCATACCTGACTCACTTAGCGGTTGTGGCTATGGGGTGTCTTGGATTGCCAAGTCAGATTATAATTTTGTTTTATTCTTTTACTAATTTTAGTTTTACCTCTTAGGCCTTCGGTACCCGGCTCGGGATGAAGGCGGGATGGGGCTCGGGATGGTGCGGGATGGGCTACGGTTGATGCGGGGTTGGCGGGGCGGGATGGATTCCGTGGATGGGATCCCGATTCATCCCGAAGCTTTATTAAAAAAAAAATTATTTAATTTTTAAAAATAATGCCGTTGAACGGCTATTTTTAAACAAAAATAAATAAATTTTTTTCTCAATTTAATCCCACTATATATTTAACCCTCAACCTCTTATTTCTCACACCTCTCAAACTCTCTAAAATTCTCTCAACCTCTTATTTTTCACACCTCTCAAACTCTCTCAAATTCTCTCAACCTCTTATTTCTCACACCTCTCAAACTCTCTCAAATTCTCTCAACCTCTTATTTCTCATACCTCTCAAACTCTCTAAAATTCTCTCAACCTCTTATTTTTCACACCTCTCAAACTCTCTCAAATTCTCTCAACCTCTTATTTTTCACACCTCTCTCATCATGAATTCAAACAAACTCTCTCAAATTCTCTCAACCTCTTATTTTTCACACCTCTCTCATCATGAATTCAAACAGAACACCTATATCCCGTCGTAACCGACCGAATACACCACAATCGCAAGAAGATCAAGAGCTTGGTTTCCAAGCGTTTACACAACAAGGTTATCGTCCGCAATGGTCGCAACAAATTCCGCCACAATGGTCGCAACAAAATCCGCCACAATTTCCCCAACAATTTCCTTACCAATTTACACGTCCCGGTTTGATTGAACAAGGTTTTACTCCGGCCAACTACAATCTTCCTTCACCCGCAATCAATCTCGACGACGACATTGTTCCGGAAACCCAACCTTCTACCCCGAACACACCACAATCTATCCCGACACAACAATCTAACCCGGAACCATCAAATCTGAGACCAACAAAAGCCGCCAAACAAACGTGGAGTAAAGCCGAGGAACTCGCGTTAGTGTCGGCGTGGGTTGACGTTTCGAAGGACCCCGTTATCGGTAACGCACAAAGCGGTGGTAATTATTTTTATTGTTATTATTATTATTATTATTATTATTTTTATTATTACTAGTAGAGTACCCGTGCAATGCACGGAGTGAGAAAGGTGTTGAGTGACTTTTTTCTCAAATACACAATGCGGCGGGAGCCACGAATGTAAACGATGTTGAAGCTTTGGTCGATTTTGTTTTAGTCTTTTTAGCCACAAAAGTTGGACTACTAAAACAGTAGCCAACAGGTAGAAAATCAGATGAAGCAAAAGGGATATCACAGATAAAAATATTGAGCAACGGCGCACATAAACAACCAAGTCAGAATTCCCAAACCAAAACCATTCCAGATAATAAGTTACATAGCTGCTGAACCAAGTAAGAATAGTGATATCAACTCCATAGCTCAGCAAATAGCCAAACAAAATCGATTGGTGTAATCATGAGTCGAGTAGGCATTCCTTTGCAAGCTGCAAATCTATACAACAGATCTATACCATGCTGATCCTTACTGTTGTGATAAAAAAACTAAACCAATAATATTACTCAACAACTTACCAAGTAAACGATGTTTACCAGCAATCCATTTTAAAATGTTACCTATAAGGTAAATGGTATGTGCTTATCCTGTAAGAGTTTGATAAACCGCCCTAATTGAATTTATAGTTGTAACAAAATATCTAATAAACAAAAATAAGAATCCCAATTTCCAGTGATGAAATCAAACACTTTACATGTAAATTTTTCTGTAAGTGCGTTCTTTTATCCATCAGTGTCCCACTGAATTTTATTTGTGCAATGCTGTAATCTAAAAGGAATTTTTTTACAAAGTTGAAGAGACATCAAGGCATGGGCATGACTTTAGACTGGATAAAAGTAGTTTATAAGCCATATGGTCATATGGATAGATTTATGAACAACGTTAAAGATTTTTAGTGGGTGTACATTGGCAATTGGTTCAATTTTAACAGTATATTAAGTGTGGAGAAAAACAATATGTACAAAGTGGGTGCACATCTGCACAATTTCCAAATATAACAACTCATTAGGTGTTCTTATTTTGTTTTCAATGGATTGAACTTAAAAAAAACATTAGTAAAAAATAGAAAACCAAGCAAGGATGTCCTAAAAATAGCATAAATGTAAGAAAGTATTGAACCTTGAGAGGACTGGAGAAATAAAGCATAGATGTTTGTATAAAGAAGGTATAGGGATGTAGATAGAATAAATTTGACGAATCTTTGGGAAATAAAAAATCACTCCCAGAGAATGTAAATGTAATAAAAAAAATCACTTCCAGATAATGTAAAATGCAATAAAAAGATTGTAACAACAATCACATTTTGAATCAGAATGAGTCAATATGCAACAACTTAACCAACTGAAATATAAAACCACTTAATGCATTTATCAATACAAGCATGCTATATTTGAAATGTTGACACCCTTAACTATATAAACTGCAGATGTGTTTATATAAATATTGATAAACATCATATAGGACTAAATCTTGAAAATTGTTGCCACCATACCAATATACAATTGTATGCCTTAAAGACAACAGATCTATTTTTTATAAAACCTTTATTGCATGCCTAGAACAGATAACATACTTAACGAATAGGAGGATGCATTATGCTTCGTCCTTCCATATTTGAAGATTCGGTAAGATCTTGATAATTATTACCTCAAGAACCCATATTTCCATAGATTCACCTTCTGTTGCCCTTGGATCCTGCCAAGCACAAATGTATGAAAACAAATAAAAAAACTGTAAAACATAAATCATGTATTACACTCTCCTATAATACATTATCAAAGAAAGAAAGCAATTAGGGCAAAAGAAAGAGGGATGGAAGATAGAACCAGCAGATAAACAGAGTTGTTGAAGACAAAATTAACCACAATAATATTTGTTGATTCGAAGTTGGCATTTTTATTGTATGTTAGTTATAAATAGTTGAGCTAATTCATCAAAGTAAGGACGATTTCCTTCTGCCTTCAATGGAAAGTTCTGTTGAGTAATTATATGTAACCAAAATCTATTCTTGAGAATAGACCAGTCACCAAAATCCATCTTCACAATAATAATTAACAAGTGCAGTCAGCAGCCATAGTTACACACTTATATCACAACCAATTATTAGGAGGAAGTGTAAACACAACCCAAAAAGATGTAATTAATGTAATTAGAATACACAACAATGCATATAAACAAAAAGATGCAATATTATTTTTTAAATACCTTCAATAATGCCCTGTCGTAGAGCTCTTCCCTCTCAAAATCCCTCTTCCATTTTGCTTCTGCGTCGACACCTTGGAGCATCTCAAAGTCCCTCTTCCATTTAAGAATTAAAATGACAGTGGATAAGAGATTGAAGAAGCTTACATGATGGATAAGAGATTGAGGAAGCTTAAGAGATAAGAGTAACGGAGGTGGACACATGCAGAGATTGCAGTTTCTCTTAAAAACGGGAATGGGATTTGGGTTGAAACGCTAAATTCTTCCTTTTTCTAGAGAGATTGCAGGTATGAGGGATTTGGTAAAAAAAATGAAACTACGCTGTATATGTAAACTATTTTAACGATTTGCTGACATAAACTATTAATGAAATCCTAAAAATGCAATTTTCCTTTTGTTTGTAATTTTCACTTTTATTAAGATATTACTTGGATATTAAAGACATGATTAAAAACTTCTTTTTTTGCCTTTGGGGTCTGATACCACCAAATCTCTTCAAAAAAAAATTAAGACGAACAAAGTACGTAAACCTGCTGTTTTTAGCTACTTAATGGACAAAGATGAGACCAAGTCCTTGTTGTTGCTAACTGCTTAATGTGTAAACAAGAAATCAAGTTTTTGCTGGCATATAAAGATATGGCTGAAGTATTTACCTTATTTGGAAGAAAACAAAAACGGCCACATACCTTTCTAGAAGTAAATCCAAACTTTGATTACAAAACTACCATTAGCATAGACCAAAATAACTAATTGATCGTACCTGGTGGTAGATCGCAAATCATCATAACAGATTAACAACCATACACTTACCTTCTGCAAAATCATCTTTCGATATTTAACTTAGTGAGCTCCCTCGATCAGTAAACATTAAAGGAAAGCAATGACTTTAAAAATAGAGAGGGTAGTGGAAATCAAAGTTCAATTGCATTCAAGTTCAAGAATTAAAAGTTGGAAATCAAAGCCCTAATTACTACCTGGATTGGAATGGAACATGGATTGGAATAAAGGAGAGTGCAAATGAGGTCTGAGAAATAATTTAGGTTAAAAAGTGAACCAAAATTGAGTGATTACCAGAATAGTGAACCCTGAGCGATGGATGGAGAGCGATGAATCTTCTATGAATCCATGAAGAGTGATCAAACGAAAACTTGTAAAAGATGACTAAAGATAAGAGTGTAAAGAAGATCAGGAAACACATAAACCATTAATACCACCTTCGTAACTTATCACCGTCTCTCCGTTTGTGGTTACAATATAAACCACTGATTTCACAGTTATCGAAAAACCGAGTAGAATCATAATTAAAAACAGACTCAACAATCGTCATCATTTTCACTGATCCACTTCCCATGTAAAACAACACCTGTAATAAAATGTGAAAAATAGAAGAGAAATCAAATCAAATACAATGATTAAATGATGTAATTACCATTTTATTGGATCTTATACAGAGATGAAAACCATATTAAATGATGTAATTACCATTAAACAAATGAAGTTCATACCTCCATACAATAATCAACTCATAAATCATCAAATGGCTTATCCTATCTGTAAAACCGATTTAAAAAAGAATACACCCATCAAAATGGATTAAAACATCACATAATTAGTTGAAAATACTTCATCAAACAGAAAAAGGGCATCAAAATACTTTACCCAATCTCCTTTGGCCCTGTCTCAACAAAAAAATGGCAAATCAAAATATAGACACCAGCAACATACATACCCTTATGCAACAGAAATCCCAGAAGTAGTAGTATCCAAACTCCAAAACCATGAAATATTCATCACAAAGCAATGTTATCTGTAATGTTGGGTTAACAAAACTTCTACTGCATTCTCTCCGAATCAACCTGCTCAAAAGAAAGAAAATGAACTCTCAAGTTACCATAACACAATCTTTTATCGAAACAACAAGAAGATGCATACAGGAGATAATAACAATTAGTTACCGGAAAATAGCACGAAGATGATGATGAGCGGAGGATCTGGACAGAGGAGAGAGAGTAACTTGGTGGAGCTACGGAATCCATGGAAGGGATGAACAATTCCCAACTCTTATGAAATGGGATAGTGCAGAAATATCTTAGCTTCATCTAAATAACACCATCAGCCACAAGGGCAAATGCAATACGTAAACGTAAAAACAAAAACAAACCAGATCAGATTCGCAGAACCAAAGTCGAACGAGTCACAACACATGCAATTCGTAAACGTAAATCACACTAACTGATGAACTTGATCAGGTCATCTGCAAGCGCCTGATTGAAAAGCAAATTTCCCCTTGTTGCACAGAACAACATTCTCTCAAACAATAATACCTTAGATTTCGGGATAATACCACTTATAAATCTAAGACCAGCTAACCAGTTTTGAGTTTTTACATGATAACATAGAAAGTAGCACTCCAAAATGCAAACACACATAAGATTGCTACCTGCTCAAGTAAAGAGGCTGACTCTGGATAGTCACTGGGGTACATATTCTCTTCTAATTCTCTTCCCTCTGCAGCCTCATAACTCTTACCCGATATAAGGAAGCCCTCCCGCCTGAAGAAACCACAACGGTATTCATAATCTGATTTTAGGAGGTGCTAAATGTTCTGGCAATCAGAAACTTGAAATAAAAAACAAAAGACAAAATAAAGATGTTGGTCATGTGTGAATGATTATGCTGATGAACTAAAACAAATGAGTCTCCGACGAAATAAAACAAGAACAAATGAGTCCCGAAAAACAAACACCGGTTGACAATCTACTGAAACCATTAACATTACCTCTTGAAGATTACCCATTTCACAGAATCTGCATATATAAGCATTGCAATCTGTAATCTGATAATTAGAGGCTGAAATTAGTGAAAAGATTATTCATAAAAATCCAGTAATATGTTCATGAAATCATACCTAGGTATTTCTATGTTGCTACTTTCAAGTATTTCTATGTTGTATAAATTCGAATCTGCAAACTAATATGTTCATGAAATCATACCTGGGTATCAGCCTGGACCCCACTTCTCCCTAAGAGATTTTGGTGGAACAAAACTTGATTATCCTGCTGAAGATTCATAATCCTCAAGTACTCACCTGGAGTTCCCAAGAGTTGCACATCATCGATCTCAACACAGTGGTATTAAAGATGCTTCTAAAAAAAATAGTTATATATACATCACTCTCTGCAACTACTCAAGTATAGAAACACATTGATTTAAAAACCAAAATGAAAGCAAGACTCAAAGTGACAAAGAAATCATCAGAAAGACGAAGAAGAAACCAAAATCGATTTTGAAACCAAAATCGATTTCAAAACCAGATTTTTGAAACCAAAATCGATTTCAAAACCAAAATCGATTTCAAAAACGATTTCAAAACCTAAACCGATTTCAAAACCTAAACCGAGAAATATCTTACCTGAGAAGTCGTCTTGGGTGGCGTTCGGTGAGAAATGTTTCAAAACCAAAATCGATTTCAAAACCTAAATCGATTTCAAAACCAAAATCTAGAAATATAGTACCTGAGAAGTCGTCATGTGTGGCGTTACGAACCCCAAGATGACCGGTCACAAGATGGTTCCTGGTTTTATCAAATTTCTCGAGTCATGTTCTAATACCTTATCACGTTGTTTGGACCATATCACGTTGTTTAGAAACCCTAAAACAAGAAATCGAGATTAGAAGCAAAAGATTAGAATCGTCTGAGAAATCAAGATTAGAATCTAGAGCACAAGAATCAAGATTAGGAACCCTATAACAAAACATATACCTGATTTGAATAGTTTGAGAAATCCTTACCCTGTGAATCTTTGAGAGATGAATACTTTGTTCAAACCTAGATCTTGAGGGATAATAGGTGAAAGAAGAAACCACGAAGAAACCCAGATCGATGACTGAGATAATAATCCCATATCGATGATCCCAGATCGCGCATGCTGTTTGTTCAACGTGATGGAGCCTGCAGAGAAAGAGACAGAAGGAGAGAGAAGCGGGATTTTAAAACAAATTCTGGGAAGCGGGAGTTAATTTGAAACAAATTTGAGGGATAGGGGAGATGGAGAGAGAGATTTTAAGTAATTATGCATTAAAGGGTGGTACATATTGCTTTTGAGGTTGTTTTTAAGAGTTAGGTGCCTTCATGCTTTATAATATAGTATAGATATAGATTATTATTATTATTCTTATACTTAATTTTACATAAATGTAGGAAGTTTTTGGGGCCGAATCGGGCATGTGTTCTTTACTCGCTTGGGTCGTCAACCAGGTTATAGATCAACCCATCAACTCAATAGCAAGTTCAACGACCTCAATAAAAGAGTTAATTCGTTTGGCGGCATCTACAACAACTTGCTCAATAATAGATCAAGCGGGATGAGTGAGGCCGATATATCCCGAACGGCACACGAACGGTATCTAGCACGCCATAAAGTTGCTTTCACTCACGAACAAGCTTGGGACGTCCTAAAAAATGTCCAAAATGGGGAGCCGTTCCAACGATGACGACAACTTCATCACGGGGTTCAAAACGTACCCAACCTTCCGATGATGACGATGACGAGCAAATTCAACGACCCATCGGGAGAAACAAGGCAAAAAAAACATCAACGAGTAATACGTCCGGGACGAATACGGACGAAAGTGTTACTCAGTTGTTGACGACGTTCAACGACAAGATTGATGATACAATGGAATACAAAATGAAAAAACTCGATCTCGAAATCGAACGCTCAAAACTCGAACGACATAGGTTGGAACAAGAACTCGAAATCGAACGCTCAAAACGATTTGAGAAAGAATTCGAGTTTTTCATGACCCCGCATGATCACCTTACGGGAAACGCTTTGAGGGTTACTTTAGCGAGAAAAGAGCAAATTCAAAAATTTCATAATTGGTAGTGTTTTGTATTTTGTAATTTTTATTTTTAATGAATGGTATGAATTTTTATTTTTATTATTTATCTTATTTTTATTTATTAAAAAATATATAAATATTTTTATTTTGTTAAATAATTAAATGTATAAATAAAAGAATTAAAATAAATGAGGTGGCAAAAGGGTTTGAGGGAATGGGATAAGGGTGTTTAGGGATTGTTAGGGATTGAGTGAGGGATGAGAGAAAAGCTGATGTGGCGCTGATGTGGAGCTGGAATCTTTGAAAGATTCCTGGATGGGGTACTGATGGCCTTATATTAATGTGGACCGAAAATTTTGGTTTAATAAATGGGAGAAACTATGAAATATTAGAAGCTCGATATATCAATTAAAAAATATTTAATATATTAAATAGGAATTAAACCATTTGTTACATTTTGGTCACAATAATTTATCTACAAAGTATAATAAAATTCTAGAGCAATAAATATTTGGTCCATAATGGAAAATATACTAGTGTCCACCTCGTGCGTTGCGCGGTAGCGATAAATATTTTAAGTACTTGACCGAGTTAAGATAAAACGTAGTTTCTTCGTTAATAGTTAATGAGATACAATTTTAAAAATAAAATGTATTTTCATAAGTGGTACATTTTCATATAGTATCAACCTTCTCTTCCAGATCCTTCATTCTTGCTAATTTATTATGGGATTCAAATCGTGAGCTAAAACATATTTAGCCAACTAAATTTTTGACTATCAAAATTATCCCTTATTTCTTATAATTACCTTCATTCTCCAATCTTATGCCTCTCATCAACGTGAGATAACTGATGCAATATTTGAGAATACTGAAATCTCACATTGTGACCCATAATAATGGTTGTTCTTTTTATATAAATAAAGTTATATAAAGATTAATATTTAATAAAAATTGATTTTTAGCAAAATAGGTCGACTAAAAAAAGACAACCAAATAAGTTATCACAAACTCTTTTTAACTTGTAAGGCATCTTATCCACATTTTTCTTTGCTTGCCTATTGTTCTAAATTTGTTACCAATCCATAGATGTGGACTAACCAGATAAGACATCTCATCCACCTTTTATATACTAACCTCTTCTTTTAAATCTATTGTTTTTCACCGATGTGGGATAAATAAATAAGACATCTCTTCCCGCGTTTATATACTAACACCCTCTTCCAAATCTATTGTCTTTCTGTCGATGTGGGATAATTAAATAAGACTCTCATTTACTTTACATACTCACTAATTCTTCCAAAATTATCGTCTTTCTATCAATGTGGATAACAACATCTTAATTCAAGATTTAATAAATACATACATCTTCTTGTGACTTGTGAGATAGTAAAAAAACATCACGGTTCAACATTTGATAATATTATATAATTTGATGAAATATAATGATTTCTATACATTTATCTTTCAATTTATTTACTTAAATAAATAATATTTTTTAAAAAAACAATCCTTTAATTAATCAAAAGCCAAGTCTCCTCGTTTATTATAGTTACTTTCATTCTCCAATCTTATTACTTATCATTATGGGATGAGTAAAACACCACCACAATGTTAGATTTCGAAATACACAGATCTCACACTGCCACATTTAATTAATTCAATTTTTTTAACTTCCCAATAATCAACCACCCACTATTTGTAAAATACTTAAATTTCATGGTGTCACATCATAACCTTTAGTTCAATTATTGGTTTTTTAACATTTTTATTGATTGATATATTAATCGATTGATATTTTATATAATAATAATTTTTATTTGTTTTCCAAAAAATTCATCCAAAATAAAACAATCTATGAATCATGGCCCTACGGATAATGGATGAGCACAAAGGTACCACATTCACATTTTCTATTCACATCTTTATTCTAACATGGGATAGACAATAACTCAACTACACAATTTACCACTTGAGAATACTCATATCTCATGGTGTCATCTCATAACCTTTTGGTTTTTTTTAATATATACATATATATATAATATTGATAATTGATGATATTTTTTGTAAAAAATGTCATCTAAAATAATAAAATCTTATGTGTCAAAACAGATGAATAGACACAAATGCATTACATTCACCTTTCTTACACATCTTTATTATATTTTTCAACTTGTCACTAATGTGAGATAGCTAAAAGTAAACTATAATTGAGTATTTGAGAATACTCAATTTTCATGATGCAAAAACAAGGCCATTCAAAATAAGACAGCCCTATGAGAATAGACACAAAAGCATCACATCCACCTTTTTATACACCTCTTATTCAAAATTTTCAACTTTTCACCAATGTGGGAGAGCTAAAGCTCAACCACAATCTATCATTTGAGAATACTCTCATGATGCAAAATAATGTTATCCAAAATAAGATAACTCTATGAGAATGAAAACAAAGTCATCACATCCAACTTTCTTATACACACATATTTGTTCTAACTAGCAGTTTACCCGCGCGATGCAGCGCGGGTGAATCACAACTCTAAAGCGATAAGTTAGCCCTCAATCATGTTTATCCATCCTCAATTTAACTGTAACGTCCCAAAAATTTCAAGGAATTTAAAATTTTTAAATAAGCATCTCATTTATAAAATCCCATTAAATAATCCCAACATATTATTTGCAAAATCATAAATATTGTTCATGTAACCAGAAACCAGCGAAAATAATGTTAATAAATAAAACTAATAATAGCCAGCTCATCCCGCGCGCCAGTATGTACCTGTCACGCCTTAGAGCCACTCATACCTGAAACCACAATTTATTGGGAAAGGGTAAGCACGAAGCTTAGTGAATTCAAACACCATAAATAACACAGTTATTCCACACTACCCCTAAAACAGATAGTGACACATAAACGATCATACAGGTCTACGAACAAATCATAAACATGTATATCCACACCCACCCACCTAAAAGGCATAAGTCGGTCCCACCGACCACATGATAACATCTCCGGCCCCGCCGAATCCCCGGTCCCACCGAGTCTCTACGCCACCCGCGTATAAAATCCCCGGCCCTGTCGGATTCCTCGGTCCCACCGAGTTAACAGGACATCATAATCTCAACTAGACACCCCACTATATAGTTCACAACAAAATCACATAAAGCTACCACACACGTGCTACAGCAATGATAAAATAACCGATATTAAGTATAGTGAGAGAACTCACCTCGTAAGCGCGCCCAGCTCACAATTAATAATTCAAGTTCCACAAATCCAAGATCACTTCCCAACACCTAAACGAACGTTAAAAAGTATTAACATGAGACCCGGACCCTAAAATACGACGCATACTTAATCCGCCACTAAAACGACTTTTCGGTCTTAACCAAACAGGTCTGTTCGGGACCTGATCCGACCTCTTTAAACCCAGAAAAACCTCAATTAAATTACATGACCAGAAAGTACTCTGAGTTAGGGTTCCAAGGACATATTATACACCTCCTAACGATTTTTTCTACATTTTATTACGGATTTTATAAAAAACAGTTCGCAGAACAGCGAAAAACAGCACATCTCAGTATAAAACGACGATTTGGCCTATGCTACGTTCCGAACTGGATTTCGCACGAAACACAGAAAAGTTACTAGACCCGGAAAGGGAACTTTTGGAACCGGTTTCATCCCAATCCGAGTTACGAGTAAACAGTTATGGTTAACGCAAGACAGTGGCAGATTACAAAACCTCACATGAAATGACGATTCGCCAAAAACGGTTTAATCGATTCGGGTTCGCAACGGGGGTTCACTCTAACAGGGTTTTAGGTCACAAAGGCTGGGCTCAACCGCGCACCACCCACTGCCACCTCCGGCAGTGGTGGTCGCCGGCGGCGACGACGACGGTTACGAAAACCCAACGAGACAAGATTAAAACGGACACTTAGACTATCCCGATTTCCCTATACCCACACACCCATCCGGCTTACAACACCCGACCACGCCCAACGCCACCACTACGCTGGCGGTGCACGCTGGTGGCCACACCGCCGGCAGCCAAGGCTGCAGCGGCGGTGGTGGTGGGTGGTTCACGATGTCGAACGGAAACCAAAAAGAACGAGAAGGGAACGTTTACCTTTCTTAACAAGAACGCGGTAGCGACCGTCCTTCGTCTCGACAACCACCCTCTTCCGATCGTCCCTCATTCTCTCTCTTTCTCGCTCTTCTCTCTCTCTCTCTCTCTCCGGCGGCGAGCAGCGGCGATGGCAGGCGGTTCACGGCGACAGGGAAAAGGAAAGAAGACAAGGGTTGTGTGGTTTACGTGAGAGAAAACGAGAGAGAAAGAGGATAGCTTAGGGTTTTCTAGATTTTTGGTTAAGATTCCTAATATGAGAAATTTGTGAATAACAACGAGGGTCGGTTTGCATTGGGCCGAACCCATGCAAAATCACCAAGTCCATGTTTGGCCCCTCAACTATCCACACCTTTGCAAGAAAAAAACAATAAAGCCTAACTTAACAATTGGGTCGACCATGCTAACAGTTCTTAACGGGAGAAGGAAGAAATATTAATAAACATTAGATTTAAAGACGAAAAAAATAAAATCATACCGGGACACGGGCTTTACAACTCTCCCCCACTTGGATTAGACTTCGTCCTCGAAGTCTCGACCGACAAACAGCTCTGGGTAGTTTTACCACATCACAACCTCGGGTTCCCAAGTCCACTCGGAGCCCTTTCTGTGCGGCCACTGGACTTTCCTCAACTAGAATCCAAATTTCTCACCCTGTCAAGAAATTCTCGAATACTTTTCTTACTAACAAAACTCCTTCAAGGACACTGAAAATTATGATCGGAAGAACACTCCAACACTGGATTCATTCCTAACCAAGCGACTTCGGTTGCCCCCCAACCTTAGGTGTTCCATACATCCCGATTCAACTTTCAAGCTCTAACCATCCTAAAGGTGCTCACCAACATACCCTACAGGATACTCGAATCCGATTATTCCTGCCATTAACTGCCGATTAACTTCTACGACTTCTACTAGACTCCCAAAATTTACAATAAATCACATTAACAACATCGGCCCCCCGCCGAACATCGGCCCAACCGATTACAATAACAAACATCGGCCACCCGCCGAACATCGGTCCAACCGATTACAATAACAAACATCGGCCACCCGCCGAACATCGGTCCAACCGATTACAATAACAAACATCGGCCACCCGCCGAACATCGGTCCAACCGATTACGATAACAAACATCGGCCACCCGCCGAACATCGGTCCAACCGATTACGATAACAAACATCGGCCACCCGCCGAACATCGGTCCAACCGATTACCATAACAAACATCGGCCACCCGCCGAACATCGGTCCAACCGATTACAATAACAAACATCGGCCACCCGCCGAACATCGGTCCAACCGATTACAATAACAAACATCGGCCACCCGCCGAACATCGGTCCAACCGATTACAATAAATCACATAAGCGTGGTATTATCCTAGACACTAACACAAATAGATATCCCCCACAATCAAGTCAACTAACACACACGTAGGTCATTCCCTTAACCGATACTACCCGGCCTACATTACCAACACGCGTGGAATACCCAACCTCCCACCGTCGACGTATCCCCCACACTCGCTCTACAAAGCTAATTTATCTGAACCAAGGATACACCCTGACGCCTACCTCTCAGGTAACGCCTCAGGGCCCCTCACATCGGAATTACCTCCCAGGTAAGTGCCCACAACTATATCCTCCTAGCACCTACTAGAAAGCCTAGGCTATAACACCTGAACACCGGGGCCTCACCCCGAGATACCCAACCGACCACTACCAGCGACTGACTAACGTGCCTAAGGATCCAAAGTAAAACATCCTACCCACAAGTGCCTATCTCGGATTGTCTCCCTCACCCAAACGTGTAAATACTCGACGTGCAATGAATGCCAAACGGTGCGACAAAACAATTCATCAACAAGACTCCCCTTCGAGTCATTAAAACCGGGCAATTAGCCCATGACTAACTCCAAGTCAAAACCGAACAAAATGCTCCACGCTTGCTAGACCCATAAGTCGGTCAAAAACGCGTTTAAATAAAGTTTAAGCAAGCAATACTCTTAAATAACATTAGTCCCAAACTCGACACGAGTTAAACAAGAGCGTTTTCCAAAAGGACTCACACTCTTAAAATTCTCAAAATGACACATAACACTTATAAACGCACTTCCCAAATGGTTTACAAAAACATTTACAAAATATTCTCAACGTCAAGATTTTTCATTTCAAAAAGACCGTAAGCAAGAAAACTACTATTACCAGGTCGGTAATTACGTAAAAATGGACACGCTCGTCCCACATATGAAAATCATGTTGAAAATCATCTAATTGCAGCTTAATTTACTCACAAAACGTAAGCGAAATAAATAATTTCTTTGAAAATGAACCGTCACGGTTCTAGTATGAATTGACCCATGACATGTATTTAAAGTAACCGCTCGACCTTACACCGGGTGCGACAAAAGTGTGCACATAATTTCAAAGTCAGTTCCACGACGTTTGACCCCAAAATTTCTCTTTTTAAACATAAAATGTCGTGGCATAGGGTTCACTAACAAATCTTACGCACGTCGGCTAGTCATACAAAACGATAAAACGGTTTACAAATATATTTTTGTTAAAACACAACTGTCTCGTGTAAGTTTCAAACTTAAGATAAAAACCAATCCGTTTCCACCATTTGAAAATATCGACTAAAACCTCATAAAATCTCAAAAGGTGGGGTTCTTTAAATTGATTTCCAAGATTTCCCCAAATGGTCACATGAACAAATAAGATATACACCACGTGAAATTAAACCCACACGACTCAACATGCCGTAAAACAGAACTTATCTTAACCAACTCACTCAAATAGCTTTATACAGACATCATGGAATGTAACTTTCCGCCTCAACTCTAACATATGTGGAGGAGTTCCAATGTTAAAGTCACAAGCCGTAGTCACTTGCCCAACATTTTAAACACCACAAAACACGGATATCATCTTACCCGTAAGAACCGTTGGAAAAATAAAGAAATGAGACAAATTCTAACAAAGTTTGCACCCCCGTAATAAAACGATTTCATACATTTTCAAAACCATATTTCAAAATCTTGTGCGTGTGCTAAACACTTCCCAAAATTTCAAAACACCATCCATAAAAATGATTTGAAACATAAGAATTTGTTAATGCAATCTATTTCAAAATCAAACTTTGTGCATGACTCAGTCGGCATTCTACGCCTCGACTCCTACTCCTCCAAATCTCTCCGATCCACTAACGTCATCCGGACATTTAAACCTCTTAGGCAAGTTGGGAAATTACGCCAAAATAATCCCTGCGATTTTTCCTCAAATCAAAGTCGGCTCTATAAGCCTATGATTCTAGCACAATCATCCTCATCGCCACTCCAAGTGATTAATACTAGAATCGTCCTTTTATTCCAACGACTACTAATTTACAACCTTCTTCACTACCCCAACGATCATCCCATCAAAGCACATCAAGTACACACCTGTACCAGTGGATCTACTATAGTTGTCTCTCCTCGTGACGGCTATTCTGGGTAGATAATACAACGCGTTATCAGCACATAACAACGCACACTAACAACACTCACGCCCAACTCCTTGGATTCCTCGTGACTTCCCCGACTCGAGCATTGATCCTGTGCCTCCGGTAGTAGGAGCTCTACTACTACCATCCACACCTATCATCGCCCGTTCCGAGTTCCATCCCAAAGGGTCCAAGTAGCTCCTTGCCGATAACTATACCCATATGCCCGCATCAGCATATGTACACACTCTTCCTAGCTCCCTAGGAATTCCACCCCCAAACACTACCCTTGCTACAACGAAATTTCTACTAGTCATGACGAGTCGCCTCGCGAATGCACAGTCGCACACAGTTCAAACCAGATAGACATTCGAATGTAAGATTCTATCCTACAACGGTTGGACTCAAACAAGAGCTGCGCAATAGAACTAAATCCGACATTCTAAGGCTATTCGGTTCCTACCGCATACGGCCTATAGTGCATTCACCTAACAACCTATCAAGGCTAGCATAACCTCCTATTAGCAAGCAACAAACATGCAATACAGTGTAATAAGCACCAAGCAATTTAGCATACATACTCCTATGTTCTAGAAAGCAATCTAGCACACATACTCATACATAAACACCCTTCCCAGCTCTCTAGGAACTTCCTCTTATCCTACTACCCTTGCTACTACCGAATCCCTACTAATTATAACGAGCGACCTCGCGAATACCCGATTATATACAGTGCGAAATAAATAGACATTCGAATACAAGATTATATCCTAGAACGGTTGGACTCAAACAAGAGCTGCACAATAGAACTAAATCAAATATTCTAAGGCTATAAATCTCTTACTGCATACAACCTAGAGGGCATCCACTTAGTAACCTATCATAATTAGCATAAATTCCTAATAGCAAGCAGTACAACATACATCATAGTGTCCACAACAGGCAATCTAGCATGCATACTCTATGATCTAGAAAGCAATAAAACACTAAGTACTGTACCTTTCTCCTTTGGCTCCGGCTGACTGTACACACTGCGCCTCCGATCACCGTTTCTCAAACGGATTTTTCCTTCTTTTTATTTCCCAAAAACTTTAAAGAAAATTTTTATAGCCGCAAACTTGAGATCAAACACACCGAAATGCGTTTGATTCACTCAAGCCGTGCTCTGATACCAAGTTGTAACGTCCCAAAAATTTCAAGGAATTTAAATTTTTAAATAAGCATCTCATATATAAAATCCCATTAAATAATCCCAACATTTTATTTGCAAAGTCATAAATATTGTTCATGTAACCAGAAACCATCGAAAATAATGTTAATAAATAAAACTAATAATAGCCAGCTCATCCCGCGCGCCAGTGTGTACCCGTCACGCCTTAGAGCCACTCGTACCTGAAACCACAATTTATTGGGAAAGGGTAAGCACGAAGCTTAGTGAATTCAAACACCATAAATAACACAGTTATTCCACACTACCCCTAAAACAGATAGTGACACATAAACGATCATACAGGTCTACGAACAAATCATAAACATGTATATCCACACCCACCCACCTAAAAGGCACAAGTCGGTCCCACCGACCACATGATAACATCTCCGGCCCCGCCGAATCCCCGGTCTCACCGAGTCTCTACGCCACCCGCGTATAAAATCCCCGGCCCCGCCGGATTCCTCGGTCCCACCGAGTTAACAGTACATCATAATCTCAACTAGACACCCCACTATCTAGTTCACAACAAAATCACATAAAGCTACCACACACGTGCTACAGCAATGATAAAATAACCGATATTAAGTATAGTGAGAGAACTCACCTCGTAAGCGCGCCCAGCTCACAATTAATAATTCAAGTTCCACAAATCCAAGATCACTTCCAAACACCTAAACGAACGTTAAAAAGTATTAACACGAGACCCGGACCCTAAAATACGACGCATACTTAATCCGCCACTAAAACGACTTTTCGGTCTTAACCAAACAGGTCTGTTCGGGACCTGATCCGACCTCTTTAAACCCATAAAAACCTCAATTAAATTACATGACCAGAAAATAATCTGAGTTAGGGTTCCAAGGACATATTATACACCTCCTAACGATTTTTTCTACATTTTATTACGGATTTTATAAAAAAACAGTTCGCAGAACAGCGAAAAACAGCACATCTCAGTATAAAACGACGATTTGGCTTATGCTACGTTCCGAACTGGATTTCGCACGAAACACAGAAAAGTTACTAGACCCGGAAAGGGAACTTTTGGCACCGGTTTCATCCCAATCCGAGTTACGAGTAAAAAGTTATGGTTAACGCAAGACAGTGGCAGATTACAAAACCTCACATGAAATGACGATTCGCCAAAAACGGTTTAATCGATTCGGGTTCGCAACGGGGGTTCACTCTAACAGGGTTTTAGGTCACAAAGGCTGGGCTCAACCGCGCACCACCCACTGCCACCTCCGGCAGTGGTGGTCGCCGGCGGCGACGGCGGCGGTTACGAAAACCCAACGAGACAAGATTAAAACGAACACTTAGACTATCCCGATTTCCCTATACCCACACACCCATCCGGCTTACAACACCCGACCACGCCCAACGCCACCACTACGCTGGCGGTGCACGCTGGTGGCCACACCGCCGGCAGCCAAGGCTGCAGCGGCGGCGGTGGTGGGTGGTTCACGATGTCGAACGGAAACCAAAAAGAACGAGAAGGGAACGTTTACCTTTCTTAACAAGAACGCGGTAGCGACCGTCCTTCGTCTCGACAGCCACCCTCTTCCGATCGTCCCTCCTTCTCTCTCTTTCTCGCTCTTCTCTCTCTCTCTCTCTCTCTCCGGCGGCGAGCAGCGGCGATGGCAGGCGGTTCACGGCGGCAGGGAAAAGGAAAGAAGACAAGGGTTGTGTGGTTTACGTGAGAGAAAACGAGAGAGAAAGAGGATAGCTTAGGGTTTTCTAGATTTTTGGTTAAGATTCCTAATATGAGAAATTTGTGAATAACAACGAGGGTCGGTTTGCATTGGGCCGAACCCATGCAAAATCACCAAGTCCATGTTTGGCCCCTCAACTATCCACACCTTTGCAAGAAAAAAACAATAAAGCCTAACTTAACAATTGGGTCGACCATGCTAACAGTTCTTAACGGGAGAAGGAAGAAATATTAATAAACATTAGATTTAAAGACGAAAAAAATAAAATCATACCGGGACACGGGCTTTACATTAACTTATAAAACCACAAACATAGAAAGTGTTTGCAAGGATGGAAGTGAAATAAGCAAGGATAGAAAATCATGCAAGTCCTACAACTAAATTAGCATCTTCAATTGAAAAGCAAACAATTACAGAGGACAGAAAGGTCTCGAGCAAGGAAATTTTGTTACTTGGGCCTTGGGTTTGCTTCTTCAATTTCCTCAACGTCGCCATCTCGCATTAAAACCAAGTCCACAAAGTAAGGTTATCATGAAGAAGTCGCATTATCAGGGTGTTGTCCTTGTAAGAATCTTCTCCCAAGGTATCCAATTATGTAATAACTTCATCAAAAGCCTAGCAAATCATAAAACAACCATCAGCCAATTTCACATAGGGGTTAACAACCATCTTAAAAGTCTTATCACCAACTTCACATCTTTCTTGACATAGATCAAATAGTGATGCTCTTGGACTTACCAACTACAAACAGAAAATCAAAAATTAAATCAGTAAAATTTGGAGAAGTCAAAACACCTAAAATATTAAAACTTTCATGAACAAAATGAAATAATTTAACAAGGTTCGTTGAATCATCTTGGCCCTTCTTGAAACCACCTGGTCCTCCATGCATTCGAGATGTTCATTTATGTTAAAAAAACTGCTCTAGCCCTCCCTGCATAAAACAAAATTTCATTGGTAGCCTTGTTCGTAAGAAAAAATAACACTGAAATCTGAAATATATAATGTTCAAAAAAGTATCGAACGATTATATGTTGTCATTTTTCGAATGTTAACCATAAATAAATTACAACAAGTGAAATGGTTTTGATTACGAAACTCGTTATGTAATCAATTCACTAAGGAGATGTTTGGTTTGATGAAATGGTTTTGAGGTATTTGGATTTCGTGGAAAGATTTACAATTGGAGGATTTCGAGTTGAAAGGCATAACCATATTATAGTCTGGTGCGGGACTACTGGTCCACGATCCATAAAAATTAAGGACTAATTATTTTATATGTTCCGTTAAAAAGTTGTTCATTAAATGGTTAATTTTGACATAAATGAACTTGTCCATGTCTGAAAACTGACAGAATAATGGACACTGATTTATATTGACTTGGCTGAAAATTGATGATATACCTTGCAAGACATGCTAAGCCTTCCAATTTCCATGAACAAAGTTAATGCATAACCTAGGCAACCTATGCACTCTGCATACATCAAATTTAATAAACCCGATGTCGCACAAACTTATAACTCCACAGAAGCAGAACGACACCTTCAACTGATGCAACCAAAGTACTAATTTGCATCTAGTATATATTTGTGTGTCATGATGAAGATAAACAACTTGTTGATAATTTATACATGAATCAATGAGTGTAGACGTTTTAAAAGATGATCATTTCCACGATTAAGTAAGAAGACGATGATGGAGCACATTGCAAAAAACTTAACCTGAGAAATAAACAAAAACCCAATATAAAAACGGGATGAGGAGCAGAATCCAACAAAAAAATACGACAATTTTGAATTGAGATGGAGCGGGTGAAATATTGTTGTTCATTTTTAAGATCTGAAGAACAATCTGAAAACTTAATGGATTCAATCATTTTCTTCTCCACTTCCGCATTTAGATCAAAACCCAACCAAAACAAGGAAAAGATGGAAAAGAAAAGAAAAGAAAATATTGCATTTTTCAGATAAAAACACACCTACAGAAATATTATAGAGATGTTGGGAGCAATAATCGCGTTTTTAATAAAGCCTGACATTTTTGGATCATGGATAGGAAGAGATATAACATACAATTCTTGGAGCACAATTCCCTAGTCACCACCCCTTCATTTCTTGCTGTTGTTCTTTCCACCATTTCCTTGACCCTCACCTGTACATGTACTAAAACAAAATCAAATTTCTTTTAGAGAAAACTCAACAATCTATCACACAACTAAGTAAGGCATAAAGCTTAGCCATCTAAGAGGAAGTAAACCCTAAGTGAAGCATAAAGCTTAGCCATCTAGGAATCAGAAATTTGAGGATGGTTACCCCTTGAAGCTCCTCATCCATTATTCTTTATCGATCCGGTGACAAGCGTTTTTTGCAAAATGAAGTACCAAAAAGCAACAAAGATCGCACAAAGACAATAAGTTCACACAAAAAAGAGTAAAAAAATTGTTTGAATGAATCTTTAGAACAAATTATGAGCAAATAAAAAAGCAAATATGGTCCAGATGTGTGCGAGAGATAGAAATTGTAGTGAAGCTCGAAACAATTTGTTATTTGCTTAACTATTGAAGCACCGTTGAGCAAAAAGAACGATGAAAACACATCCAATTCCAACAAGGGCATGGATTTGGAAAAGAAATAACACACCAGTGGTTGTATTTTACATCATTTGTGCTATGTTTGCTTCTTCTCACAAAAATGAGGAATATTACTCGGAAATTCCTTGCATTCTCCCTAATCAGCAGCTTGAGCTCCCACCATCTACCAGATTATTTCATTTTTTGTCCATGTACATCCTAAGGTCTAACTAGGACTTGTGCTCTCTCGATACATTTGATAGTTGTTCATCTTCACCACAGCCTGCAGATTGCTTAGCTCAGGTAATTTAACCATCACAATTTACTCCAAAATCTCAAATTTTAGAATTTTACTTACAACATATCTGCAGTCCATGAAACAACATCCCAAGTAATGGTTATTTTGTTGTTGGATCAAATAGATCATATGCCACCACAACTACAAAAAATATAAGAATGTTAATTTTGTGAAACAGGCAAGCTGTTGGAACAATTCATATAAAAAAATCATGTTCTAACATGCACAATAGCATACTCATAAATGATACAAATCATGTTCTGCACATTTCACATAAAAAAAAAGCAGTTCCCTACATCATCATATATGTATGTTGATGCTTGTGCTCATGTTTCAAGTTTTATATTCTTACCGTCCATGAAATAGACATTCGGTATTGACACATAAATGCCCCCAAATCAGAACGGACCCACAGAGATCCATCACCTAGGATTTGTACATGGGACCGTCATTGTTCTGCTTCTTCACCGGCTGTCCAAGTCTATATTTCTAAAAACATCAAGAAAAAGACTCCAAATGTTTAACTGAGAATCATAAAACTAAGTCATACATTTTATCCCCCAAACCCCAAAAATGTAGAGTACAACAATATTAAGAACACACAATAACCAAATATGAAATGAATCTCAAATACTTACCTGTAACAACCCAAATCCCATAACATACATCATAATACATAACATTCATACATATCATTGATTTACAACAAAAGTTACATAACCAACCAAGTACGGTCTCATTAGTCTTGACATTACAAAATATATCTAAGCTTCCTAATCAACATCCATCAAAAGCTTCCTACACTTCATCCTCTCCTGCCGATCCTTAACCTGGAAAACATATTTTTGAAAACAAAATGAGGGTTAGACCAAACGGGTCTAGTGAGTTAATCCCGGTCCTTTCCAAAATCATTATCAAACCTTTTATGTAAATCCTTTGTATCAAAATAGTTTAGATAAACCTTTCGTAAAATATAAACATACCACACGTATTTAAATACCAATCCAGACTCATGCATCGTGTACATCTCATTCACCTTATTCCTCCACAAATGGCCATATTAGTTGGTAGAAAGCCAACTAATAAATCAACAACCGGTCCGCTCACCGGAATCCGGCTACCTGTCGGTCCGCACACCGGAACCCGGCTACACACCGGTTCGCACACCGGAACCCGGTAACAAGTGCACTCGTGTAGTGCAAAGCTTATATAAATACAATATATATCTCATTACATCATATTGTCATTTATATACACATAATCATATTCCTACCACATAATCATCTCATATATATATACACATATATATGTATTCCAGTTCAAAAACGTTTTAAAGCAAAACTCACCTTGAATGCTTAAAATACGCTTCCAAGCCTTTCTCCGAGCTATCCGTTCCTTTATCCAAATACCTCAGAATCTGAAACCATTTACATACAAATATCTCCTTACCAACTCATGTATAAGACTTACTAGCAGGTTATGGACTCTAGATACATCTACATAACTTTTATCCTCAAAATTACCCAAACAACCAAGTTATCCGGACAACCCAAACAACCCGGACAACATGACTTTTCCGGACAACCTCAGTAATCCGGACAGCAAGACTAATCCGGACAACACGACTTATCCGGACAACACAAGGAATCCGGACGCTATCCGGACTCTAAATCACCCGGAAACTCTCAAACAAATCATCCGGACACTATCAATAAACTACCCGGACACCACCCAAGAAACTACCCGGATACCTTCATATTATCCGGACACCTCTGACTGTTTATCCCATTTTCACCCAGAAATCGACTGAATCATTAACAGAAGTAATTCTAACTATTCTACTCCGATAGAAACATTCAGCTATCAATTATACACATAATATGTAAAGAAAACATACCTCAAACACTTCCAAATGAATCAATTTGATGCCTTTACCCTTCTTTTCTTCTTCTCCCTTTTTCTCTCAAAACACACACATACACCTACTGATTTTCTGCTGATGTGAGGATATCTTGACACCTAATCAGATATTATTAACTTAATTTACCCATCTAGCCCCTAAACTCTTCATTAAAGACTAAAACACCTTTATCTTATAAACTTATCCAAACTTACCCTAAATAGTAACTTTAAGGTTAAATAAACTTAACGGAATTGAATTTTTAACTAACGGATTTACCCGAGGTATTACATTAACTCCCCCTTAAAAGAATTCCGTCCCGGAATTCGGTTAAGCAATAAACGAGGGTAACTACTATCATGTCCTATCCAATGGTCCTTCACTCTGATCATTACATTCGACTACTTCCTCCCATTCTCTTCTCAACATAAAACACGTTTTCTCCAAGGATAGCACACTAGAAAGTACTCACTCTTAACAGATCCTATAAGCTATCTTTCTTTCGCCTCCAAACCAATTGCACGCACCTAATTTCAACAACTACTATACTTTACTAACAACTTCACCATACCTCATATCAGAAGCTTAATCGAGTCAATCCGAAATCATACTCAATGCTCAAAATAACTTCACATTTTCCATTTCTCAAACGGTAATACCCTATTCTTTAGCTAACTATCTACTGCCACTCCATTCTCTTATTCTTGAATAACACTACTACACACCGCCTAGACATCCATACCTCTCCCCACATACTTTTGACACCTTCACACAACTTACAAACAAAATTCCGAGCAGAGGTTTCCACTTATACTCACTCCATATCCTCACAAATCCACCACTTAATCTCACGAAATTCATCACTACTACACCTCGCACATTCACTAATTATAAACTGCCACCATCTTATCCACATTACCCCACACATTTAAACAATACCTTTCTTGATAGCGTCAACGATCACATTAAGTATAATCTACACAACATACTAAACTGTCGCCTTCATGACTAGGTCAAGACTTTACGCACTATCGTTACCTTCCACACACAATTCATCACGTTCTACATACCGCTATTATTCTTTACACTCAAGCCATCACACTCCACACTAACAGATTAGAACAACAATAATTAAACACACCCTTCTATATCTCTAACACAATTATCAAATATTTTTCTAACACAAATAATAAAATTGAAAACACAAAAGAATCGGTTTGCACCGAAGTCAGATAACACTTTAGCACGTATAAAGTTTATAGAAATATACCTGTAACCTCATCAGGACTTTCTTCCACCTCTTGTTCCGTCATCTGAAAAACTCGACCCCTTGCTTTCGGTACCTCAGGCCCTTGTTCCTCTCCCGGTCTAACACTCGTTGGTCTTACCGTCATACTACCCTGCTGTGCTTTCCATTGCGGACAATCTGCCTGAATATGATCCGGGGAATTGCAAACGAAACATAATCGAGTTACCCGACAGTCTCTAACTATGTGACCAGTCTTTCCACATTTGTAACAACTTCGGGAATCCACATAACAGTTTCCTTGATGCACACGGTTGCATTTTGGACATGGTCTTTCAACTGGTCTGAAAGGTGAATAACTATCAAACCTCGGGGATTCATATTCTTCCGAATCGTACATCGTTTCTTCCAGTTTTCTTTTCCCAGCACTCTTATCACCAACGTCTCTCCGGTTATCCTGTTCCACATTTTCCGCGGCATCCACTGCGGCTGAGAAGGTATCGGGTCCTCTTGCAGTCACTAGCTTTCTAATTTCTGCATTTAACCCAAAAATAAACCTTTCCATCTTTAGAGCCTCCGTGGCAACATAGTACTCCGCAAAGCGAGACTTCTCCAGAAAGAGAGCGGTGTAATCCCTAACCGATAAACTTCGCTGGTGTAGGTTCATGAACTCCTCTTCCAATTGTCTAACTGCTGCTTGAGAACAAAACTGTCCTTTGAATGCTGTTGTGAATTCGTCCCAAGTAAAAGTAGAGTATACATCCGACCTTGTGGAATCAATGTGAGCTTCCCACCAGTACAGAGCTTCTGCCTTCAACATCGTCGTTCCGTATAATACTCTGTCCTCATCCGCACACTTACTGGTCTTGAAGATGGCTTCTATTTCTTTTAACCATCTCATCGCCTTCGCTGGGTCTCTATCTCCTGAGTAAGTTGGAGGTCTACAGTTTAAGAACATCTTGTAATCACACCTTCTTGACACTGGTATGACCGTAGGTGTAATGGGCATTTCGTCTTCCAAACCAGGATCTGGTGTTTCAGTATGACGAGCTTGGTCGAACATAGCATGGATATTTGCTTAAAGTCTTCCCATCTCCGCCATCAAATCGTCTCTGGTAATAAACTTCGTACATCGCCCCTGAACTCTACCTCCGGTTCTGCCCCCAGTTCTACTCCCCGTTCTACCTCCGGATCTACCTCCCCCTCGCTCTCCTCTTCTTCCCCCCGTTCCTATTGGTGGATTCGTACTATTCGGATTTCCTCCTCCTCTTCTATTCGTATTTCGAGTACCGCTTGCCATTCTGTAGATTCAGACAAGATTAATATACACATAAGCACATACCCCATATAATAAGGTATCCCAGTCCAAACATGCACCTGTAAGATCACAATTACACTGGCCAGGTGTAATCTGAAATTACCTTACATAATGTTCCTTCTACCTTTTTATACTTAACATCCCCAGGTTCTAAAATAATAAGGACATCCTACTTCACATGCAGTTTAAGTCTAGGTACGGGTATAAATACCTAAATCCCTTAAACTAGGGCTCTGATACCATTTGTAACAACCCAAATCCCATAACATACATCATAATACATAACATTCATACATATCATTGATTTACAACAAAAGTTACATAACCAACCAAGTACGGTCTCATTAGTCTTGACATTACAAAATATATCTAAGCTTCCTAATCAGCATCCATCAAAAGCTTCCTACACTTCATCATCTCCTGCCGATCCTTAACCTGGAAAACATATTTTTGAAAACAAAATGAGGGTTAGACCAAACGGGTCTAGTGAGTTAATCCCGGTCCTTTCCAAAATCATTATCAAACCTTTTATGTAAATCCTTTGTATCAAAATAGTTTAGATAAACCTTTCGTAAAATATAAACATACCACACGTATTTAAATACCAATCCAGACTCGTGCATCGTGTACATCTCATTCACCTTATTCCTCCACAAATGGCCATATTAGTTGGTAGCAAGCCAACTAATAAATCAACAACCGGTCCGCTCACCGGAACCCGGCTACCTGTCGGTCCGCACACCGGAACCCGACTACTCACCGGTCCGCACACCGGAACCCGGCTACACACCGGTCCGCACACCGGAACCCGGTAACAAGTGCACTCGTGTAGTGCAAAGCTTATATAAATACAATATATATCTCATTACATCATATTGTCATTTATATACACATAATCATATTCCTACCACATAATCATCTCATATATATATACACATATATATGTATTCCAGTTCAAAAACGTTTTAAAACAAAACTCACCTTGAATGCTTAAAATACGCTTCCAAGCCTTTCTCCGAGCTATCCGTTCCTTTATCCAAATACCTCAGAATCTGAAACCATTTACATACAAATATCTCCTTACCAACTCATGTATAAGACTTACTAGCAGGTTATGGACTCTAGATACATCTACATAACTTTTATCCTCAAAATTACCCAAACAGCCAAGTTATCCGGACAACCCAAACAACCCGGACAGCATGACTTTTCCGGACAACCTCAGTAATCCGGACAGCAAGACTAATCCGGACAACACGACTTATCCGGACAACACAAGGAATCCGGACGCTATCCGGACTCTAAATCACCCGGAAACTCTCAAACAAATCATCCGGACACTATCAATAAACTACCCGGACACCACCCAAGAAACTACCCGGATACCTTCATATTATCCGGACACCTCTGACTGTTTATCCCATTTTCACCCAGAAATCGACTGAATCATTAACAGAAGTAATTCTAACTATTCTACTCCGATAGAAACATTCAGCTATCAATTATACACATAATATGTAAAGAAAATATACCTCAAACACTTCCAAATGAATCAATTTGATGCCTTTACCCTTCTTTTCTTCTTCTCCCTTTTTCTCTCAAAACACACACATACACCTACTGATTTTCTGCTGATGTGAGGATATCTTGACACCTAATCAGATATTATTAACTTAATTTACCCATCTAGCCCCTAAACTCTTCATTAAAGACTAAAACACCTTTATCTTATAAACTTATCCAAACTTACCCTAAATAGTAACTTTAAGGTTAAATAAACTTAACGGAATTGAATTTTTAACTAACGGATTTACCCGGGGTATTACATTACCTAAGTCATCCAATGTTGTTGCCAACAAGATCAAGAACACCTAAATTGTGAGGTATTCTCCAATGTGGTTGCATCTGCATAATGTTACCAACCACCATATGCACCAAACAACAAGTAAACCTTTAAATCTGACTGCAGCGTGAAAGAAACTTTCTAGGCCTTCTGAACTTCATTGAATAGTAGCACACATTGATCATTTGCACCTTTAAGTGCTTGTTTTAGTCCCACAACCTCCTGTTTAAGATCAAGACTTTCTTTTTCTTTCTCATAAAATTCCTTGCGAGCATCATTTGCCTACATAATGAAACGCAAATTAGGTTTCTACATATATGTTTATATTCTATTAGATCATGGTAAGTTAAAACCATAGTTCTATTTAATAATGGCAACTTACAACATCTTTCCACTTCTTAATGGTATCCCGGTTTCCGAGACTAAGTACAGCATTTCAAGCTCTAGCAGAGAAATTCAGAGATGACAATGTCTCGGACAAATTTGAAACATCTGGACATATGTTTACAATGAGCAGGGTGTTTGAGCTTCCACCTGTGATTCAGACAGATACAAACAGACAATGCTTTAATATGGAAGCCTGAGTTAGAAAGCTCCAGCTTAACAATATTATGGTAACTTTTTCATGAGTACCAAGGGAATCAGCAAGTGCTTTTGTAAGCATCGAGTTCTCATAAGGAACAGCTTCTTTCTTCGATGTCAAGGAAGCTAATACATCTCCCAACCTACACACACATAGATAGGAAGTAAGATATTTTTCACATATTTTCAAACTTAAAAACATAAAAAAATTACATACGCAGAAAGTGATTTCATCACATGTAGCATGTCTGTTGTCTGCTCCCCATTATTATCTTCTTCCAGACCTAGGCTTTCACTTCCAGCCAAGTCAACAAGAGAAAGCTTGCAATCTCACAAAGATCGATTTTGGTTTAAGGTTATGTCCAAAATCGACTAAAAAACCCAAATGGGAGTCTGAAACCATACCTGAGACCATCAAACAGCAAGAAGAAACCCAAAATCGATTTTTAGAAAAACCAAAATCGATTTTAAGAAGAAACCCAATAATCGATTTTGTAGTTTTAAGAAAACGTAACTGAAACTACAAAAACTAATTTGATCCTTTAAAACAAAAATCAAAACTTCAAAAATTGAAGATGATTACCTTTTGAAGCTCTGGTGTCAACGATTACACATAGACAACAAGGTTACACATATAAGTTTGTTCAAATGAATTAGATACGAATTCCTTCATAAGAACATCGCCTGGACAAACATTCATATGATTAGAAAAGCGGGGGAAACATCCAATATAAGGCATAAACTCTTTTAAAATGGCTAGGGTTTCCTACAACAAAGACACAGTATTGAGAAAACTAAGATCATAAAAGAACTTACAAAGACCGTACACATAACAATGTTATCATTGAATATATACATATCGAGAACACGTATTCAAGAGAAGATGTAGATGAAAGTGGTTGAATCACCAACCATTAGAGAAACAAATAATCAAAAGATGAACCACAGTTCTGGAGTTACCATAAATTTCTGTGGGTTGATTTTGAGAAACTTGGGCATCTGGTTATTGATTTGGGTTTTTTCATAAAATCCTAAAAAAGAACAATGGCATGTTGTATGCTTAAAAAAAGACGAACATGAAGTATTCTTGAGAAAATAATGTAATTAGGACAGAAACCAAGTTTACTCTGCTCAGGAACAACATGACACGAATCTGCAGGGAAATGCACTTCAATTAGCCACTGGCCATTAAAATTGGTATCACCATTAAGCAACAAAAACAGACATAGATACAAAACCCGTGGAATATACATTCTTGTGGCAAGAACATAGACAGAGATAGAGGCATAGAAAGAAGAAATTTGGAGATAACAGACATAGAAACAAAAACCAGACAACAATCGTGTTCTTGAGCCATCGTCTTCAAAAATCGTTTTTAGCCAGTATACAAAAATCCATTAAAAATAAACCCTCTATATTCAAAAATTGAACAACAAAATGGAAGCACGAACCTGTTCATGAATATAGATGAACAATCGATGGTGTTCTCGGTACCTGCAACAAAAAATTCCAACAGATGTACGAAAAAACCCTAGGTTAGATTATTTATGCAATTGAGATTAAAAAAACCATTTATGAAATAAACAACATGTTCATATTGGAATTAGCACCGGAGGAGATAGAAAATGTGGATTTTGATCGAGAGAAAATGGAATCAGTAGTATGACATGGATTGATAGAGGATATGGATAGCAGGAGAAAGACAGAGATGAGGGAGAAGCGGGAATTTGAAATAAAATTTAGAGAAGCGGGAACGACTCTTGAAACAGATTGAAGGAATAGTGTAAGCTTTGTGACTTGTACCTCATGCAAACCAAGTTGTAATTCATGGTTTTTCAACTTTTGTGCATGAAATAGCAATACCTTGTGCATTGTGACTTGTAATTAAGAGTTTTGCATATATGCTTATTAAGGTAGTAATAGACATTTCAACTCCTCACCAATGTGGGATAACTATACCTCAACCACAATCCACCATTTGAGAATACTCAATTCTCATGGCGTCACCTCATTCCTATTGGGTTTTCCTTTTATATATATAAAGATTTGAGACGTCATTAAATTATAATAATCTTGAAAATTAATGAATTATTCTATATAATTTTGTTTTCATGAAACATTTAATATTTAAAATATTAACCACAAGGCTTGTGGCGTACTGGTTAAGGCCTTGTGGGGGATGTGGCTCAGAAACCCATCTACCCCGGGTTCGAATCCAGGCATTGGCAACTTGTGGCCACTGAAGAATTATCTCGAGGCTGCATGATTAGTGTCAGGGATTAGTCTAGGCAAAGCTTAGGATACCCTTTCAAAAAATAAAAAATATATTTAAAATATTGATTTAACATATATTTGTTTTACAATATGTTTGGTTCACATGTATTTGTTTCACAGTGTTAATATTTTTAGCAAGTTTGTGAAACAAAAGTTACATGTAAAAAATGGACGTTATGAACCAAATACATATGAAACAAACGTATTGTGAAACATATATATTCATCAATACATTTAATGTTAGTTTTAGATGAAAAAAATCACGTAAAACAATATATTAAGATAAGATTCTCAAACAATCTTCAGATTTTTTAGTTTTCAAGATTAAACGCCTATAATGACATTTGTTATTTTTTCCCCTGACATAAGAGATGATGATTTATTGAATACTTGTTACATTTATATAATACATAACAATATAGATAAATGTTCAAACGAGAACGCTAACTATTTAAGAAAACACGAGAATGATCGTCCATGTACAAAATCATATGTGGTTTTACACTAACTGTAAAAAATTGGACGAGGACGACTTGGCCGCGACATAAAAGTCGCGGGACAAGTCGCGTAAATCATATATGATAACGTGCGTGAATCATATATGATTTTGTACATAGACGACCGTCCTCGTGTTTTTTTAAATAATTAGCGTTCTCGTTTGAACTCACCTCTAACAATATATCTGGTACTTTGGTTATTATACCATCGGCTTAAAAGGTTGCCCATTTATTTATCTCAATCACCATAATTAAGTATGTATCAACATAATTTAATTTGAGATGTTTTAATTTATCTTTTATATTATTTAATATAATCAAACTTGAAGGAAAATATAAGTTGTAATTTAGTTTTTTACATTTATATAACGATGCTAATTAATTTTTTGTAACATGTATGAGACACATGTACATATCTCTGGGTTATTTATCTATATTCATCAATTATATGAATACATATTATCATAAAGAAAATGAGAATCTAATGAAAAAATTAAAATATATAAAACTCCGATTTGTCTATTTCATTACTTGGATAAGAATGAAAAGTGTGATTTTGATACAACATATTTTTATCCTTTATTTCCCCTTGTTGGCACCTTGGGATATGCTTGCATTTTGTAGAAATTGTTTCACACTTTGGGATTTGATTACCGGAATCCCGTTTAATGTGAGTTTTGTTATGGATTACAGTTTTGTTTTTATCGGATTCTAGTTGTTAGGGCTTTCTGATTAACAACAATTCTAAACTTATAGGATAATTTCAATTGGTTTATGTAAAGATTGGTCAATTTAAGTTATAGTTAGCTGATAAGATTTTAAAAAGGTAGTCTAGGTTTGAATCCCATCTCCTTGGGAGACAACCATTCGCAACCCGATATATAAAAAAGCACAGATAAGCCAAACGAGGGTTAGTCTTGACAGACGCCAAGTTAAGTCCAAATCCCTCATGGTACTTGTATGATATCGACCATTGAGGAATACATTCGGCTTAGAGGATGGTCCACGATTTAAAAATCGTCAAAAATATACTTAATTATTTACAACATCATAAACTGTTTTATTCAAACAACAATATCCGACCCAAATCAACCCGTTATTATCCAAAACCAATTTTGGCATATTACCCAATTCAAACGTCCCGTGTGTGTTCTGTTAGCATAAACAAACCTCCCACTTGGCTCAACTTGTTGCTTCTTCGACTTGCATGTAGAAGTAGGATAAGAGGTTAAGGTTCACGAGCACCAAGCATCGTCATTGGTTAATGTTCACGATGGTAGGATGGAGGAGTGGCTGGTGGTTGAGATCAATGGAGACTAGAGAGTGGTGACACGAGAAGAGGCCGAATCAAGAGAAAAAGGGGAGAAGAATGGTGCTATTTCACACTGGAAAAGGGTTGGATCGAGAGGAAGGCAAAGTAGAAGAGTGAGTAGAGTTAGGGCGATACGTGGAAGGTGGAGGATGACGCACATCGAGCAGACGGAAGGTGAGATGAGGAGTGGTAATTGCAGATGAGGAAAACGGTAGGAGTGTTGAATTGCATGTGGCAGTAAGATAAAAGCTTAAGGTTAATAAGCATCAAGCACTGTCATTGGTTAATGTTCACGACAACATAAAGGAGGAGTGGCTGGTGGTTGAGATAAATGGAGACTAGAGAATGGTAACACGAGAAGAGGCTGGACCAAGAGAAAAAGGAGAGAAGAATGGTGCTTTTTCACGATAGGGGAAGGGCTAGATTGTGAGAAAGGCGAAGAAGAAGAGTAATCGAAGTTACAACGAGACATGGAAGGTGGAGGATGATGCACGACGAGCAGAAGGCGTAAGATGGGAGGAAGGTGGCACGAGCCACGAGGAATGGTAACCAACGATAAGGAGGTGGGTGCAGGGACGGTGAAAAGGAATAAGGGTGCAGTATATTAATGGGTAAAAGACAAATTAAATATAAAAGAACGAAAACATTCCTTACCTAACGAACTATCATTCACAAAATCAATCAAAAAGACCATTTTCAAAACAAAATGTAAACCATAGTAACCATTATCGTATTCAATGAAGTTTAGGGACATTATTCGTAATTTATGTAAACCATATGAACCAAACTTGTAGTTTAATTTTTATACAATTTTATTAAGGCATTGTTTGGCAAAAAAAATCTAGCTTTTTTGAAGGTACATGTTTGGATGACCATAAGCTAGCCTTTTGAAACGCTACTTGGAGTAGCGTTTTGGTAGCTTTTTGTGAATATTCCAATATTGCCCCTTATTATTATTTACTAATTATTATTATTAATAAATATTAATTTTTTAAATTTAATTATGATTAATTAATAAATATTAATTAATATTAACTCAAAATTATTAAATTAAATTTTAATTACACATTGATATTAAATTTTAATTATTTAGAGTTATTGTTAATCATATAAATTATTTGTATGTATTTTTATTGAATATATTTTAACTATCACTTAATATTATTTTTTAATTATTATTTGATTATTTTTTTATATTGTATGTAACGGTTATTTAAAATCATAAGCTAATATAAATAAATAAATATATATATATATATATTTTCTAAAACTTGTTTTAATAAATTCAAAATTTATAGTATATATGTAATCATAAATTTTAAATTTATTTTAGTTAACATGTTATATTATTTAATTTTTTTTATTACATTGGTTGTATTAATTAACATATTATATTGTTATAAATTTATTTTAATTACATAATTAAATATTGTAGTTGATAATTATTTAAAAATGTCATTTTTGGTCATTTTACACGCTTATAAGTTAGTTTTGCCAAACATGACTTTTTCATCAGCTAGCTTATCAATCAACAACTAGTTTATCAGCTACCAGCTATTTTGCCAAAGATAACCTAAACCATATATATATTCTTCCTTTGAAGTATAATTTCAAAACCCAATAAAAACGGTATAATCCAACGGGTTACACCACTCCACGTGGCAAGATCAAAACAGTTTCCCATCATCCGTCGCGAAAAGCATTCATGACCCATCTTGCATCACGCCAAATTAACAATTATCTGTACGGACAAAATTGTGACATTTTCGTAAATAAAACCAAATTGGAGCCCCATTATATAAACTCCTCCCCCTTTTCTCCTCTATATTAACCCCCCGAATACTTTGTTTTGAAACCGCTAGCACATGATGCGTGTAAGAGAGCCACTGTGGGTTTAATAAGTTGAATTCTTCACGTAAATTCATGGAATTTTTCGTGAAAAAAGTTGTGCATTTCTCATGATCTTGATTGAATTTGAAGTTTTTGAAGTTAGGTTATTGTAATTTGATGTGATTATTTTAAATGAGTCGTTTAGGGTTTAATAAATCGGTGGTTTACCATGGGGAAACTTGTTTGGGTGAATTGGATGTGATTCCAACAGGAGATAAAAGCTTTCAATTCCCAAACAACGAGATTAGGGTTCATCATTTTTCTCAGGTCAGCGAACGATGTCCACCTCTTTCAGTTCTGTTAACAATCTCTTCGTTCTCAGTTCGTTGCAAGCTTGAATCGTCGTCACCTGTTAGACAACCACTGCTAATCGATCTTCACGCTTCTTGCTTCTACGAATTAAAGGTCATGATCGTTTTTTGAATAAGTTTTATATATGTTTCTGTGTTGTTTAGTTGTTTAGTTGCTGATTTGATGGAAAAATTCATGAAAAATGGTTTTTGATTTTGTTTTTTTGGTGTTATTATAGACTGCTGTGGTTGTGATTGGAGATGAAGAGGTGCATTTAGTGGCAATGCCAAGCAAGTTAAAGAAATTTCCTTGCTTTTGGTGTTGTTTGGTTCCAGCTCAATTGTACAATGCTTGTTTAGGGATGTTGAATATGCGGTGTCTTTCGATTGTGTTTGATCTTGATGAGACACTTATTGTTGCGAATACGATGAAGTCTTTTGAGGATAGGATTGAGGTTTTGACTGGTTGGATTGGGCAGGAGTCTGATCCTGTTCGTGTTTCTGGGATGACTTCTGAGCTTAAAAGATATGTGGAGGATCGAGCATTATTGAAGCAGTACATTGAAAATGATGCTGTTACAGATGATGGGCAGACATATAGTGTGAAAATGGAGGGAGTTCCTATGAATGCTGCTGGTAATGAGCGTGTTGTTCGACCAGTTATAAGATTGCCAGAAAAAAATATAGTCTTAACCCGGATTAATCCAGAGGTTAGAAGATTAACTGCTTCTATACATTGTTATTCTTATTGCTTCATTGAACCATAGTTTTTAATGTTACTTATGTTGGAAATTTTAGTAGAAGTATAGGCATATTTCCTTTTTAGATGTCAGTAATGCTAAAGTTGGAGAAACTGGAATGAACAATCATTTAAGACGCATTTGAAGTGATTTGAGTTGTGATTTAGTGCCTTTATACTATGCGATTGCAAAAAGAACAGTATTTTGCCGGAGATGGGAGAGAAACAGTGTATGCCATTCTTGTTCAAACGATGTGGTTGGAGATGAACAACTTTTGGTGCCACCAATTTGCTGTTTTCTTGGGTGCTAGGGTTGGAGATGGTCTAAGTCATTATATTCTGGAAAAAGCATTAGCATTCCCTATAGATATTTCTTTTAGAAGCTTATGTGGTTAAATACGAAATCTAATGATTACGACTCGTCTTTATTGTAATTAAAGGTTTTGACTGTAATTAATGTTTTCAGTTCTGGCACTGGCAATTTTTTTTGGAAGTATATCTCGTAGCGAGTGCTAACCTAAATATAGAGGTGCAGTTGGGTTTTATGATAACTTCAGTTGAATTATATCATTGTTTGTTTCTTTGCTTACCGTCTTTTTGTGGCCTCTGCAAGTCCATTGACAAGGAACTAATTTACGTTGCAATAGCTGTTACTGATATATATATATATATATTATTATATATATTTTAACCAATGTCATCCATTTTTCAGTGCTTTACTTGTATTAGGAGCTGTAATAGTTCCCATTAATCATTAGTAATGTCATTCTTTCCAGTGGATTATAATTTATAAGTGAACACAAACTTCATGGGTTGCTTAAGGAAGATAGGGAAACAGAGTTCTTGGCCATGTTTCTTTCTAGGATGACAGTTATTGACACTTGTTATGAAAAATGCCCCAACTAAGACCATCTTGGATTGGTTAGCTGTAACAATGAAAAGACATTTGCCATCCATGAGGATAACTGGACTTACTGCAAGTTCTTGGTGATATTTAAGGAACTTTGCCATCCATGAGGATAACTGAATTTACTAATTTTCTATTTAATAGCTGATACAATCTTGCAGCTTTGCAGTCCATTTTTATACCAGGTTTTTTCTATTTGTTGGTCGTATGACTGGTTTCAGATGTTTGATCCTCCGGGAATTTGAAATTCATCTGAATTTTTTATGTGGGTTTTAAATCAACTTTTTTTTATCTGATTGAGACCTAAATACATGAAGGGTCAGGTTCAGGGGAAAACCTCAAAAATGGAAAACTGAAGAACACCATGGTAGCCCTTCATCTGAACGATATGCACTTGTGCATACAAATAATTTGTAACATGCATACGTGCATATGACATGTGCATAATGCACACGTGCATAAAAACCAAAAAACAACTTAATTCACTTGTATGCACAAGTGCATGTCGTCTAGATGAAAGGCTACCAGAGTGTTCCTCAGTTTTCCATTTTTTTGAGGTTTTCCCATGAACCTCCCTCAATACATGAATACAATATATTAAATACATTCGGCTGTTCTAGACCTGGGCCTGTTTCTTATGCTAGTGCTATCAGATGAGAGCTTATACTTCACAAGTGAATAAATTGCTGTCAAGCTAATAGTTGTAATTTGTTTGCATATACAGATACGTGATACCAGTGTGCTTGTGAGGTTAAGACCTGCGTGGGAGGATTTGAGAAGCTATTTGATTGCGAAAGGACGCAAGAGATTTGAAGTTTATGTCTGCACGATGGCTGAAAGGGATTATGCATTGGAGATGTGGAGGTTGTTAGACCCGGAAGCACACCTAATTGGTCCAAAGCAACTGCTGAATCGTGTTGTATGTGTGAAATCAGGCAAGCTTCTTTTCCATTTTGAGAAAATAATATTTTAATAGTGTTCATTGTAAATTTTGTAATCAGTTGTTGCGGACATTCTTCCTCTTAGGAATATGTGCTAAATGTTAATATAGTATCAGAACTCTAGTTAGAGGCCGTTTACCAAACGCTTACCTGGGTAAGTACTTACCAAGTCATATTACCTTACGGATGAATATGACAAGGACCAAGAATCTTACCCGGTAAGAGCTAAGACAAAGCTAAGACAAGGACCAAAACAAAGGGCCTTTAGCCTAGCGGTATCGGAGCCCTTGGCCTTGTAGGAGGTCAAGGGTTCGAACCTCACCAAAGGTGAGGAGTGTGTGTGTGTGAGTTTAATTGTTTCATTTGCCGTATATAAATATTATATACTTCAAAAAAAGAAGAAGACAAGGACCAAGAGTTTATCCGGTAAGTGAGGGCGAAGACTCTTACCACAGTAAGCGCTTACCGGGAAAATTGTTGCATACGATACTGTTTTGGTGGACTAAAGTCTTACCCGGTAAGCAGGTGATAGTGATGATTTTTACCGGTAAGCGCTTACCCAGGTAAGCGTTTGGTAAACGGCCCCTTAATGTCACTGCCAAAGTATTCTGTTCTATGGGGCTGTTTGGCAGTTGCTGAATGGTTTGGTCACTTTGGTGCAGAATGATTAAGTGGTCAGAATCATTAAGAGGCTCTTATGATAAGTGCAAAATGAAATATGATTGTTTGGTAATTGTTCAAAATGAAATCAGCGCGCTGAATGGTTAAGGGAGGTCCAAGATACAAAATCGTTCAGAGTTTTAGAACCATTAAGAGGCAGACTTTTTTTGCCATACAAGATTCACCTCTTAGCTATTCAGAGGCTGCCTCTTAATGGTACTATTAAGAGCCTAAGAGGTAAACAAAGTCCTAATTGTTGCTACTTTTATCATTGTGTAGGTGCACGTAAGTCTTTGCTCAATGTCTTCCAAAACCGGAACTGTCATCCAAGGATGGCAATGGTAATTGACGATAGGTTAAAGGTTTGGGAAGAAAAGGATCAACCTCGAGTTCATGTGGTACCTGCCTTCACTCCATATTATGCTCCACAAGCAGAGGTACCCTAAAATTGCGATCTAGATTTCTTAATTTTCTCTTAATTTTGGTGTGCTAATTCACTAATATGATTTTATCTTAATTTTCTTTTTATAGACCGCAAATGCTGTTCCAGTTCTTTGTGTGGCAAGGAATGTTGCATGCAATGTTAGAGGTGGTTTCTTTAAGTAAGATGACTATTTAAAGTTGTTAATGCCAAATTAGAAATCAGAATAATATATCTAATGTTTAAAAATGCCATTTCATTTGCTATTTTCTTTCTGGCCTTTGGGTGCGTTTGGTACACTGGACAAGACAAAACAGGGATCAATGTCCCACATTTGGTAGGACTTTTATGTAGAACAAACAGGAACAAGGTGGAACAGATATAACCTCAAAATAAAATCTAATTATCTTCTAAAACATCAAATACACATTCTTTTCTATTTTATTCATTCTTTAAATTTTATTTATTGTATTTTATTCTCTTTAAGCTTTCATTTTATTGTCCTCAAAATATTATTTTTATATAAATTCTATGTTTTGGTTCATTTATGTAAATTTTTAAATATTAATAGTAAAAAAATATAGAAAAAGTTAGAAAATAAAAATTGGAAACTACATAAACTTTTTATTTTGGTGTCACTTTAATCGTCTTGAAAAAAAGTTTCTAAATAATATATTTTGTTATAAAAAATATTTATTTCATTATAATTTAATAAATTACATAATTAATCAAAATATATAAACAACTTATTAAGGGTAAATTGGTCATGTTATCTGTTATATCCGGTTCTGTCTTACCAAACGCTGAACAACTGTTTTGTCCTGTTCTATTCAGTCCTGTTCTATCATGTCTGCATACCAAACGAATCCGTAGTGCCTCAAATACACATGAAGAATACTTTATTTACTTATGCTATGTTGACCAGAGAGTTCGATGAGAATCTACTACGAAGGCTTTCCGATCACTTCTATGAAGATGAAGTTTTAAATCTACCATCTGTGCCAGATGTTTGCAATTATCTAATGTCAGAGGTGGGTAAATAAGACACCAATCGGTTTTCATATCTCGAAGAAGTTTTACTTATACTTGAGTAATTGGTTTCAGGATGCTAGTTTCGTACCAAATGGTAATATAAATCCCCCTATGGCTGAAGGAATGAATGGTCCTGAAGTGGCACAGAAACTGAATCAGCAGGTACGCTTTAAAAAAATCTATATAATGATGGTTTATTAGGGTGCTTTGGTACACTGGACAGGATGGAACAGAACAAGGATCACTGTACTACGTTTGGCAGAACTTTTATGTGGAACAGAGTGGAACAAGCCTGTTCCACCCCCACCCCATGGAACAAGCTGGAACAAATTCTCAAAATAAAATCTAATTCTCTTCTAAAACATCAAATACGTCTTCTTCTTTACATTTTATTCATTCTTTAAATTTTATTGTATTGTATGCTCTTTAAATATTCATTTTATTGTCCTCAAAATATTATTTTTATATGGTTTCAGTGTTTTGATTATTTGTGTAGATTATTAAATTTTAATAGTAAAAAAATATAGAAAAGGTTAGAAAATAAAAATTGGAAACTACATAAACTTTTTATTTTGGTCACTTTTAAGCCTCTTGAAGAAAATTTTCTATTAATATATTTTGTTATAAAAATATTTATTTCATTATAATCTAATAAATTACATAACTAATCAAAATTTATAAAATATATAAACAACTTATTAGGGGTACACTGGTCATGTTATTTGTTCTGTCCTGTTCAGTTCTGTCTTACCAAACACTGAACAACTAACCTGTTTTGTCCTGTTCCGTCTTGTCTTGTTCTATTATGTTTGCATACCAAACGCACCCTTAGGGTCTTTATCTCATTTGCTATCAATGTAGAACTAAATTCTTCAGAAGAAGATCTACAGAGAAGGTATTGCTATTCTTCCTATAACCACGAGCAAAATTTCATTTCTTTCTATATTCATCTTATTCAGGATGCTAAAAATGTCGCCACTTCTGCATCAAATATCGGCACTACTGGTGTGGAGCTAAAACCTGAAAAACATCAGCAGCATGTTCCAACTACAAATGTCTATGGTCCACCATCTTTTAAGTCATTCATACCTTCAGATAGTATGTCCTCATAAAGTCTCTAGGTTCTCTTTCTTCAGACAAGAGCATGAACATTGATAGATGTTGTTCTAAGTATAATTTAACTATATTGCAGAACCTAGCTTACTTGGCCCCATCCAAGGACCTGAACTATTAAACAAACAGCGAGCTGGTCACTTTCCTCTCTCTCATGGTACATCTAGTTCTTTCTCTGCAGCGTTTCAACCTCTTGTATCTGAAGGAAAGAGTGAAGAGGTATTACAATTTACATATTACTAGACCTTGTTGAAAATTTTAGTTAGGGATTCCATGGATATGGACTTTTTGGAAATTATTAAGTGCTATTTGCTTATCTACCTTTATCCTTGCTATTTTCAGGTATTCCATGGATATGGATTGCAAAAGAAGAACTTGCCACAAGCAGGTCAGCTGTCAGGTACTTGAAGGAGCTTCTATAACTATTTTCAGTTAATTGTAGAATATTATTATACTTACCAACGGGATTATAGTAATATAGGGAAAATGTGTTAAATTGTATATTATGCCAATTTCTGGTATTTATCTTAAGACTTCATTTTAGCTCCTATGGCTTTTTTTGTCCTGTTATATCGTTTTTGATTGCATCCTATTATGTGATTATATCTCAAGACTTCATTTTAGCTCTTATGGCTTTTGTGCCTTGTCTATGAATAAGATTTTCTGGCCAATAAAAGTAGGGAAACACCAAATCACACATATATAATAAATAATGACAAGAAGATATACACCAAACAATGTAGTTTTTAACAAAATTGGGATTTACACAATGTTAATGATGAATTAAGTTGAAATTTAAATTCTTTATGCACGGTGTTCAGAAATCAGAACTTGGAAGTCTCTTAGGGTGCGTTTGGTACACTGGACAGGTTTGGGAGGACTTCTATGTGGAACATGCATGGACATCTGTTCCACCCCCACCCCATGGAACAAGCTGGAACAGACTTCTGTTTTACCTGTACAACCTCAAAATAAAATCTAATTCTCTTCTAAAACATCAAATACGCCTGTTTTATATTTTATTCATTTTTTAAATTTTATTTATTTTATTTTATGTTTTTTAAACTTTCACTTTACTGTCCTCAAAATATTTATTTCATTATAATTTAATAAATTACAGAATTAATCAAAATGTGTAAAATATATAAACAACTTATTAGGGGTAAATTGGTCAACTTACCTGTTATGTTCTGTCCAGTTCTATCTTATCAAACGCTGAACGACTGTTCTGTCATGTTCTGTCCTGTCCCGTCGTGTTCTGTTCTGTCTGCAAACCAAACGCACCCTTAATGGAGGCTTTTTTCCCCAAAATTCCTAGATGCTCCTAAATATTGGTATACTAATTCTTTTTCTCCATCTCTTTTCATATTTGTGGAAGACGTAGGTGTACGACAAAATCAATCATTCTATAATAGCAAAAAGGTTCCTACCGATGGTGGAAATTCAAACTTGCCTCCTTCTTTATCCATAGGAGTGCTTCAGGAAATTGGACAAAGATGCGGTTCTAAGGTATGCCAATCTGTTCCAGCAGAAAAGCAAGCTTTTTCTGGCAATCTTTTTTGTTCTTAATGACATTTTTATCCTTGTTTTATAGGTTGAATACAGATCCATTTTGAGCCATAGCAAGGATTGGCAGTTTTCTTATGAGGCAAGCTAGCATAATTTCTCTTTCATCATCATTTTATTTATTAATTTCATCATCGCCATGTTATCACTAAATTGATGGAAACTAATTTATAACCAGAAATGAAGCCACTCCTAGACTACTAACCACAAGGATATTCACTAGAAACATTTATGCCATATAACATATTTTTCATCACATCAACAAACCTATTCACAATCACATCTGATTAATATGCTTCACACCTTACTATAATATGTTTATAACATTTATTCACCTGTATTTACATCAAAGCTAAACAAAAAATGCATCATATCCACTTATTGTTGATGTTTAACGATGGAAACAATGACATATAAAGGAGTTATCAATAATTTACACTGAACTCATGTAGGCTTGTATTAATAAGTCAAGGTGCAGTTTTGGGAGGGCCTAGATGGAGTTGTGTAGATGATGCCAATTAGAGATCTTAATGGTCTTGTATGTGGAGGTAATAAGGGATGTGAAAGAACTCATGGATAGAGTTTGCACACAGAGCGGTTCGAAAAAAGCCCGACTGATCTAAACCTGGTCAACATGGTCCTAGAAAAGCCCTAACCGGTCCGGTTTGGCAAGGTAAAGACCGAATGTGGACCTACGGTGTCTGGTTCGGTCCGGAAAAAGTCAGGCCTGGACCAAAAGCTTTGGGTATAGTTTGTTAAAAAATGAAACTAACGAAAAAAAAAGAAGTTAACGAATTTAAGAAAGAAAAACAATTAAAGAGCATGGCTAGTCTTTATCTGGTTCGGGCTTTATTTGTTTGGAGAAAAGACCAGTCTTTACCTTACCTTGAACTTGGTGTTAAGTGAAATTTTGTTAGTTTTTTATATATTTTATTGACTATATAATTATTAATATGTATAAAGATATAATAATTCTTGATAGTTAAAAGCTGTATACATTATATTTCTGTTCTCTGCTGAATATGCCTTAATGATTCAGGTCTTATTCACGGGTGAGAAAGTAGGTATCGGGATGGGTAAGACACGAAAGGATGCACAACAACAGGCTGCCGAGAATGCCCTTCGCAGCTTGGCTGGTGAGAAATTAACCGATTCCTTTACCATATATCGTTTACTAATTTATGTGAAAGATTCCTCTCGATGAAATTTGAGATAATCAAATTACTTCATCCATGCTTCTATCAATTAGCAATAAATTGCAAACTATAGGGACGAAAATCGCAATTTTTAAACCACAGGGGCGGAAATCAAAATAATTAACAAACTACAGGGGGGGAATCGTAATTCACTCTTGAAAATAAAACTGCATTACCTGATTCTGTTTATTCTTTCCTTTTCTTATTGCATTATCTAAAGTTCAGATGATTACATATACTTATGCTCATGTTATCACAGATAAATATGTGACATACGTCATATCGCAGTCTGAATCAGTAAGCAAAGATTTTGGCAACCTTCCTATTGAATCAGAAAATGGATTTTTATGGGAAACAACCGTTCCTGATTCAGATGAATCACTTGCCAAAGATGGGTTGTTTGTTGAGAGCTCTTCTGAGGTGGGAATCAATATTTTCTGTTGCATTAAGACAGCTGAATTTGATAAAATTCGTATGTAATATAATTGCTTTACAGGGTGCAGAAATGAGGCGTTCCTCCAATTTGGCCGCTCACCAAATTCAGAAGCAAGTCAACTCTCCAAGGTAAAGAATGTGATGAAAAAGGATTGGAAAGTCAAACTCGTTACACTTGACTAGGTTAAATTGTCTGTCCGGATAAATCTGTCCCCGTTTGAGGGACGAGAGACCAATGGGTTTGAGGGAGCAAAGAGTGAGAATTGGATTATTTATGAGCATTTCTGGTATTGATTTGTTTGGGGTGGCTTAATGGGCTGTGTTATTCCATATAGCCATTTTAGCTAAATGGCGTAACGATTAAGCCATAAAGAAACACCCATGTATGACTGAACGAATAAGCAGCCCAGACCATAAAGCTCATTCGGACTGAAAGCGATTCAACATTTTGATTTGCATCCAAATAACAAGCAATTATAGTAAGTTCTTGATTTCTTTGATTTTTTCTCATGTTATAGGTTATCAGAATCTACGACCATTAAACGGTCAAAAGAAGACTTATCTCAAAATCCTCTAGATTCATCATCCTCACAGCAGCAGCAACTCAAGAAACGACATAAAGTTGTGTGAAAGGCGGTTGAAAACATATAACTATTCAAACGAAGAAAAAGAAATGATGAAATGGTTTTCGACAGAAGATTTTGAGGTTGCAGCAGCAGCAGCAGCAGCAGCAACCATATAGAAACGACGAGATGTTAGTGAATGTTGATATACGAAAAGCATTGTAAAGGTGATGATGGAGGGTTAGGGTTTGTTGTTTTTATGTTGTTATGGATAGCAAACATGCAACAAGTATTGGTTGGTTGATTTAGCAGCCATGGTCAGTTTTGGTCAGCCCCCCTAGCGGAAAAAAGGTAAGGTTTGGGCTTGTAAATTGCTTCTTGTTTGTGGATTTAGAATAGAGATAAAAGAGTTTTAGTTCTTCAAGTTCATTAAAATTTCAGCATATGTATATATATATATATATATATAGATTGGATCTGAACAACCGCATAGAAATGAAATACCGAGGAACACCATAGTAACTGATTATTTGGATGATATGCATTATTTGTATGCACATGTGCATACCATCTAGATGAGGGGTTACAAGCGTGTTCCTCCACTTTTCATTTTTTTGCGGTATATACAAAGGGTCAAGTTCAACGGAAAACCTCAAAAAACGGAAAACTGAGGAATACCCTGGTAGCTTTTCATCTGGATGAGGTGCACTTGTGCAACAAGTAATTTGTAACATGCACATGTGCATAAATGCATAATGCACACGTGCATAAAAATCAAAAGTTATATGCAGACGTGTATATGCACACATGCATAAAAACCAAAAAACAACTTAATTTTATTTGTATTGCATACCGTCCAGATGAAGTGCTATCAGGGTGATCTTCAGTTTTCCATTTTTTTGAGGTTTCCCCCTGAACTATATATATAGGACCACTATTTTGTAATTTTTTTTTCGTGTAAACTTTGGATTTCATAGATTTTCTTGATGAAATTGTTTCATATCATTCATTTATTGATGAAATTGTTTCATATGTTTTTTTTATGTAGTTTCATATATATTTTTTTCATTCATATGAAACTGTTTCATATATTTTCTCAGTTTGATGAAACTTTTTCGTTTTTATATAAAAAACACAAATATATATGAAACAATTTCATCAAGAAATGAATGATATGAAACATTTTCATCAAATAAACAATTTCATGAAACAATTTCATCAAGAAACCTATGAAATCCAAAGTTTACACACATTTAGAGGTTTACAAATTATTATCCCTGTATATATATATACACGTATAGGGGTGATTATCAAAGACTCTCTCAAATCTTTGTGCATCACTTAAGCCGTATTTTAAATCCACCCCTCTCGAAGTCAAGATCTAATATTAACATTTCAAAGTGATCGGCTTATCCGCGTTGAGTTTAAGTCCCGACTCAAGTGACCAAGCTCGAGAGTTAGTAACGATGACCACACACAAGTGTTGCCTGCTAGCCTCAAGTTTACTCACACCCGCACCCAATGGGATGCTTAGCTAATAAAAATGAAAAACATAGTAGAAGAAGATAAATACTTAAAAGATATTTGCATTAAAGTAAATAGAAAAAAATAAATTACAACTGCAACTAATAAGAAGAACATATGGTTGGAACTTCTACATTGTTCAAGCTTGATTCTTTAACTCCTCCCCAAGGTCTCTATTTATAGTAGAAAGAAGACCAAAAATCCCATGGAGAAACTTCACTAAAAGCCCTTGGTTATAAATGACCATACTTCAATAGGATTTCCAAATCCTTTACAATATTCAAGATACTGTTCACAATACCCATATAAGAACAAAATTGGAGTTGTCCAAAGGTAGTCCGTCAGTGCCCACAGTAGGCACAATCGTTGTCCACATTTAACCTAAAAATTGATGCATATAACCATAAAACATCCTCAACAACTCCAAATAAAAAATAAATTAATAAAAGGAAAAACACGAACACATAAACAGAAAACACAACTAAAACGGAAGAAAAACTCACACAAATGATGTGTAAATAACGCTCAAAATGAGAGTTATCAGGGGACTTGAAGATCTTAAATTTAGTTTGTCGATGAATGCTATTCAAACAAGATGTTGATATGGATATACCGGTTCTCTTCAATCTCATGAGACTTTGACAACAAATTTGATTTGTGATATGTTTAGATAAAAAAATCATGAATATTGTGAATTTTGTTTGTGAAATAATAGAGAAGAGATACATATTTTATATTAGCGGGGAACATATTCTTTTTATCATTAAGTGAGTCATTACTTACTCTAATTTATTAATATACCACAAATAAATGGCGTCAATATAAATATCTTAATTATATATATATATATATATATGTGAGTGAAAAGTAGAATTGATATAACTTATTATATAGGGAAATTAATTAAAATACCCTAAGTCAAACCAAGTGTTACCAAAATACCACAAATCTCTCTCACTTTGCAAAAATACCCTTTTTTTCCGCGATGAGAGCCCGCGATCGCGGGCCAGGGACCATTTCTGACACTTTTTTAAACTTGTAGGGACCATTTTTGAAAAATGGAATCCCGCGATCGCGGGCTCATCCCGCGATGAGATACTTTTTGTGACTTTTCAATTTCAAGGGACCATTTTTGAAAAATTCCAGGGACCATTTTTGAAAATATGACCCGCGTAGACACGGTAGCACCCCGCGTAGTCCACTGTAGCACCCGCATTCGTCCAATTTGATGAATTTGATTTGGAATGTTACACTTCCAACCCCTATACTTATTTACTATATTTACTTTATACCTTTTACTTTCATTATTTTAATTTTACATTTAATACATATAATCGTTTATTAACTAAAATACGTTAAAAAAATACGTTTTAATTTTAACAAATTACACCATTATAATCGGCTCTTCGATACGTTCGAAATGAGCCCAATCTTGATTTTTTTTGGATTTATATATTTTAATATATATCATATACAGTTATACACTACATAAAAAAATATTTTTTATATTTAAAATTCATACCCTTATAGTTAATTATTTAATTTATGGTACATCTCTTATTTTTTTTTTCAATTTTGTTTTACACCCCTATCGCATTAACATAATAATCATATATTAACTAATTCATTAAATCGTTTTAAATTATTATTATTTGAATGTGTTTATAGATATCGTGAATGACAATAGGAGAAGGTTTCACGAGAAGAATATGAAATGGGGTTTTGACAAGTTGGTATCACTGGACTCATTTAAGAATTGTGAAAATGGGTATTTGACGAATGATGATTCATGTGTGTTTGGAGCTGAAGTATTTGCAGTTACAGAGTATGCACAAAATGATCGATGTATTTCCAGCGTAACTTAGATTAAAATTATCTCCTTCAGTTCAGTCCCGTCCCGTCCCATCTAGTTCAGTCCCGTCCCGTCCCATCTAGTATGCGTACCAAACGCTACCTAAGAGTATCGTAAATTAAATAATTAACTATAAAGGTATAAATTGTAAATATCAAAAATATTTTGATGTAGTGTATAACTGTATATGATATATATTAAAATATATAAATAAAAAAAATTCAAGATTGGGCTCATTTCGAACGTATCGAAGAGACGATTATAATGGTGTAACTTGTTAAAAATAAAACGTATTTTTTTAACGTATTTTTGTTGATAAACGATTATATGTGTTAAATGTAAAATTAAATTATGAAAGTAAAAGGTATAAAGTAAAGTTAGTAAATAAGTATAGGAGTTGAAAGTATAAATTTCAATTCGAAATTGTGATTTTGATTTGGAATGTTACACTTTCAACCCCTATACTTATTTACTAAATTTACTTTATACCTTTTACTTTCATTATTTTAATTTTACATTTAACACATATAATCGTTTATTAACTAAAATACGTTAAAAAATACGTTTTAATTTTAACAAATTACACCATTATAATCGTCTCTTCGATACGTTCGAAATGAGTCAAATCTTGAATTTTTTTGATTTATATATTTTAATATATATCATATACACTACATAAAAAAATTTATATTTAAAATTCATACCCTTATAGTTAATTATTTAATTTATGGTATTCTTAGGTAGCATTTGGTACGCATACTAGATGGGACGGGACGGAACTGGACGAGACTGAACTGGATGGGACGGGACGGGACTAAACTGAAGGAGATAATTTTAATCTAAGTTACGTTGGAAATACATCGATTCTTTTGTGCATACTCTGTAACTGCAAATACTTCAGCTCCAAACACACATGAATCATCATTCGTCAAACACCCATTTTCACAATTCTTAAATGAGTCCAGTGATACCAACTTGTCAAAACCCCATTTCATATTCTTCTCGTGAAACCTTCTCCTATTGCCATTCACGATATCTATAAACACATTCAAATAATAATAATTTAAAACGATTTAATGAATTAGTTAATATATGATTATTATGTTAATGCGATAGGAGTGTAAAAAAAAATTGAAAAAAAAATAAGAGATGTACCATAAATTAAATAATTAACTATAAGAGTATGAATTTTAAATATAAAAAATATTTTTTATATGTAGTGTATAACTGTATATGATATATATATTAAAATATATAAATCCAAAAAAATTCAAGATTGGGCTCATTTCGAACGTATCGAAGAGACGATTATAATGGTGTAATTTGTTAAAATTAAAACGTATTTTTTAACGTATTTTTAGTTAATAAACGATTATATGTGTTAAATGTAAAATTAAAATAATGAAAGTAAAATGTATAAAGTAAATTTAGTAAATAAGTATAGGGGTTGAAAGTGTAACATTCCAAATCAAATTCATCAAATTGGACGAACGCGGGTGCTACAGTGGACTACGCGGGGTGCTAGAGTGTCTACGCGGGTCATATTTTCAAAAATGGTCCCTGGAATTTTTCAAAAATGATCCCTTGAAATTGAAAAGTCACAAAAAGTATCCCATCGCGGGATGAGCCCGCGATCGCGGGATTCCATTTTTCAAAAATGGTCCCTGCAAGTTTAAAAAAGTGTCAGAAATGGTCCCTGGCCCGCGATCGCGGGCTCCCATCGCGGAAAAAAGGGGTATTTTTGCAAAGTGAGAGAGATTTGTGGTATTTTGGTAACACTTGGTCAAACTTGGGGTATTTTAATTAATTTCCCTATTATATATATGTGAGTGAAAAGTAGAATTGACATAACTTGGATGGCAACAATAACATTTTAAAATTTCTGATATAAAATGAACTTTTTAAAAGGGAAATTAATTAAAATACCCAAAGTTTGACCAACAGTTATCAAAATGCCACAAAAATTTCTCAGTTTACCAAAATGCCCTAAATACCCGCGATGGAGCCCGCGATCGCGGGATAGGGCTGACGTGGCACGAACTTTGGCCACAAATGCCCCGCGGAGCCCCTCAACTTTGGCCGCGGTGCATATTTGGCCCCTGCCCGCGATCGCAGCCCGCGATGGACCAATTTTTTTTTAGTTTTGGTCCCTGAAAATTTACACTTTTGGTCCCTGTACTTAGACGAATCTTGCATGCTTTTACTGCTTTTTTCCACAATTATTGTACTTTGAAGACTGATTTGTGGTTGAAATTCATTTGCATGTTTGAGATTTCATCCATAAATATCAGTAATATGCAATTCACAATTCACACTTGTTTATTGCTTTCTTTCTTTGAATTGCTTTCTCTATTGATTTCTCTTCTCTCATTTCATCCACAAATGGCATCGTCATCAAACCCTAAGTCTACTCCTGAAAAAATGCCACCTTAAATCGAGGTCGCCATAGCAAAAAAGGAAAAGGAGATAGATGAACTAACAGAAGAGTGGAAAAAAATGATGGACATGAAGGCAGTCCATTTGAGAAAGATCGAAGAGGAAGACAGGGAGATCAAAAGGATGAAAGGGGATATAAAAGCTCGGGAGGCTCGTGTTCGTCGAGAACAAGAATCAATTCACCATATTCTGCAAGACTTCGCAATTATTCAAGCGAAGGTAAACGAGAAGCAAGCTTGGATTGATGAAACTAAATCAAATTTTAAGTAGGTGGTGGTTGTTTTAGTTGTTTTGTATTTTTTTTACTGTGTTGTTGTTTGTATTTTTTTTTACCGTGTTGTTGTTTTGTATTTTTTTGTTGTTGTTAATTTCTCTGAAAAGTAGTTTTTAAGACGCTGAAGCACGGTTAGGTTGGATACATCATGCAAGGTCAAGTCAGAGGTTACCTCATTCGGATAAACAAACATGGGGTTTTGTTTATTAATGATGCTAGATTTTGGTAGCCGTACTCTATCCACGTGGGCCTACTTCTCTTGTAGAATATATGACAACCCTCAACTCATTTGCTAAAGTGTGTCCGGGTTGTGGTACACAATGGCCATACGTGGTTGCAAAAGCAGAAGCCGTTGAAGAAGGGTCAGAAAGATTGAAGATGAAGAGCATGTTGGATGGAATACAAACTAACTGTGTTATCAATGTTCATTTAAAAGCATATGTATGTGTGTATATATAATATGAATATATATATATCATTTACAAACTAGCTGTGTTATCAATGTTCATTTAGAAGCATATGTATGTGTGTATATATAATATGAATATATATATCATTTACAAACTAGCTGTGTTATCAATGTTCATTTAGAAGCATATGTATGTGTGTATATATATAATATGAATATATATCATTTACAAACTAGCTGTGTTATCAATGTTCATTTAGAAGCATATGTATGTGTGTATATATAATATGAATATATATATATCATTTACAAACTAGCTGTGTTATCATTGTTCATTTAGAAGCATGTGTATGTGTGTATATATATAATATGAATATATATCATTTACAAACTAGCTGTGTTATCAATGTTCATTTAAAAGCATATGTATGTGTGTATATATAATATGAATATATATATATATATATATATATATATATATATATTTTACAAATCAGCGTTTAGATCAACAGTATCATATGTGTTTGTTCCATATGGTTCAAGCTGTGACGGGCCCTAGGTGTGACTGACTGAATGTCTCCTTAGCACGGTTGAAGGGGCGGGATTTGGACACCCTCCACGAGTGTGTCCTACGCATTGGCACCGAGTACATCTTCGTTGTATCGAACTTTCACCACGTGATGGACGTCGGTCGTTCTTTCTCGGTCTCCCGGCTCTGTTCTTATCCATTAAAGGTGGATAGCATGGCGGAAGCGGGTCGGGTGGATACACCCATGCTGCAGGGGGTCCAGCTGGGTTTATTACCTCCACGTATGTTTTCCGGTAATATTCGGACGTGAAGAAAGGTACAGCCAATTCGCTGCAATCTGTACGACCCATATATCTTGCTGCAGCGATGGCATGGCCGCACGGTAACCCAGATTTATCCCATTCGCGACACGAACAAAAGTGGTCTTCCATATTCACAATCGCGTGAATATAGTCATCATGCACCTCGTACTTCCCATACCCGATTGCTCTTACCGGCCATGTCGCCGCACGACGCGCCCTGTACTGAACGATCTTCTCCGCCGTTGGTGTGAGTGCATTTTGCATCTCAGCTCCTTTTAGGCGTCGAATTTGGTATCACTCTTGTTGAAAGGCCCGAAAGTAGTCCATAAGATTAACAATCGGACATCTACGCGCAAAACGGGAGAGTGCATTCACAGACTCTGCACTATTCGAGGTCAGAATGTCATACCGTTGTCCAGGAAAATGGGCCGCGGACCACCTCTCTGGTCCAGCATCGTCAAAGACTTTGGCTGCTTCGTCGACACTATATCGTAGCATATTCATGTACTTGTTAAACTCCCGATCCGTATATGATCTGCATGCCGCCCAATAGACATCCTTGTAGGTGGTAATACGTTTGTCCTTGGATTTGGCGTTCATCTCCAAATGTCGACAACATATGGCGTGAGGGGCGTTTGGGTACATGGCAGAGATTGCGACGCTTATGGAAGGAGCCCTGTCAGACATAAACACCAACCCTTGCAGGTCTCCGATAGCTTGTCTCAACATGGACATAAACCAAGTCCACTCGTCCCCGGTTTCAGACTTGCCTACGCCGAAAGCTACTGGAACGATGGAGTTATCCCCGTCCATGGCAACCGCCAGGAACATCATACCCAAGTAACAACCCTTTAAATGGGCTGTGTCTATTATCAGGACACGACGTAGATTTGCCAGAAATGTGCGGATCTGCAAAAACATAGGTGGGTTTCCTTTGTAAATGTTATAGTTTATAATGTGTAAACATATGACGTGTTAAAATACGTACCGCGGGTCCAAGGGCCACGAAGCACATCTCAAACCGTCGACGTGAATCGGTCCGTAGCTGCGTGACAGTACCAGGGTTCTGCAACTGCAAATTATATAAATATGTCGGGAGTCGTTCATACGACTCCTCGAATGTGCCTCTCACCATAAACAGTGCATGACATCGCGCACGCCAAGCTTGGTGGTAATCAATCGTGACGCCGAACTGCTGGTGAACATCGTGGACGATGTCCTTTGGACGCAATGACCTGCTAACATCAAGAAATTTGTTTTTCAGCATCGCACCCAAAGTCTTTTTGCCGGCTTGTTTGTGGTGAGGATTAAGTTGCGTCCTCGTCACCGTCGTCGTCACCGTCGTCGTCGTTTTCGTCGGATATGGAGGGATACACAAAAAGTAATGGGGGCCTTTCTGAATCGAGTGCAAAGTGCAGAAAATTAGAGATATCCCCATCGTTGGATAAATCCACAAATGACCCATCGCCATTTTTAAACACTAACTTGCAAACAGTAGAAGGGTTGATTCCACATTTTTGCATGGCGTATGCAAGAAATTTCTGATAAGTATAGTTTACTGGCAATTTTACACCATGCTTAGATTTATAAGCAAAATTCCACTCATTGTTATCTTGCTTCCATTCACCATCAAAACAGAAATATAGCTTAGCTTTTGCAACATATGAACTCATTTTTTCAGTAGTATCTCAAACACAAAATATTGCAGAAATAAATCAAGAAAGAAGTATGAAATCGGTGTGTGGATTATGGATTGCATTTTACATCTATTTATCAATGAAACAACCAACATTGATGACAACCAATCTCTCATTTCATCCACAAACTGGTATTCCAAAAACACTGATTTAACATTGATTCAAACATGCAAATGAATTTCAACCACAAATCGGTCTTCAAAGTACAATAATTGTGGAAAAAAACAGTGAAAGCATGCAAGATTTGTCTAAGTACAGGGACCAAAAGTGTAAATTTTCAGGGACCAAAACTGAAAAATTTTGGTCCATCGCGGGCTGCGATCGCGGGCAAGTGCCAAATATGCACCGCGGCCAAAGTTGAGGGGTTCCGCGGGGCATTTGTGGCCAAAGTTCGTGCCACGTCAGCCCTATCCCGTGATCGCGGGCTCCATCGCGGGTATTTAGGGCATTTTGGTAAACTGAGAAATTTTTGTGGCATTTTGATAACTCAATGTTTGACTTTTGGCATTTTAATTAATTTCCCTTTTTAAAACCTTAATTTATATGTTTTTAAATATTTTACACTTATATCAATACAAAATATAATTTATTTAGTTATTGATATAACAATATTTTTATAAAATTTTAATACATAAAAAGCAACAAAAGAATTGTAGTTAATAATATAAACATAAATATTAAAAAGTACATGTTTGGACTAAAGGCTATATTAATCATGTTTTATATAAAATATACTATTAAGAGAGAACATTTAGGGGGATCAGCACCTCCCAATCCCTTGCTGGCGATCGTGTGAGAAGTGAATTTGAACCGTTGATCACTTTTAATCAAATGTCCTCTCATGAATTGTGTCTAAAAAGGTAATTGATTAGGTGCATCTCGCTACATCGTATCTTGATGCATCTTTTTCTAATGTGCATCCATTTCTCAATCTTATTTTGGTGCATCTTTTCCTAATGTGCATCCATTTCTCATCCACCGGTTGATAACCACTTCCCACGTTAACCTCAACTTTTCATCGGAACCCAACCATATATATATATATATATATATATATAAACACATACAGAGGAAGGTTCAAACGGGAATGCTAACTATTTAAGAAAACACGAGAACAACAAATTATGTACTAAATCACATGTGATTTTACATTAACGGCAAAAAAGTGGACGCATGTGACTTTGGCCGTGACTTACGTCACGGGGAAAAATCGCGTGAATCATATATGCTTTTGTACGTGAATCATGTACAATAACGTCCGTTCTCGTTTTTTTATAAAATAGTTAGCGTTCTCGTTTGAACCCACCTATATACATACATATATATATATATATATATATATAGGTGGGTTCAAACGAGAATGTTAACTATTTATGAAAACACGAGAACGGCCACTAATGTACAAAATCATACACGGTTCATGTTCAAAATCATATATGATTCACGCAACTTGCCCCGCGACTTTTAGTCGCGGCCAAAGTCGCCCACGTCCAATTTTTTGCAGTTAGTGTAAAATCACATTTGATTTTACACACGAGCAACTGTTTTCGCGCTTTCTTAAATAGTTAGCGTTCTCGTTTGAACCTCTCTCTCTCTCTCTCTCTCTCTATATATATATATATATATATATATATATAGGGGATAGATCATTTGTAAACCTTTCTTATAGTGCAAACTTTGCAACCCAATTTCAACCAATCAATGAGTTTTGTTTATTTGCTTAATTTTAATTGTAGGGGTAAGTTTATCTTTTTTTAGAGTAAATTACAAATTTCGTCCATGTGGTTATTGAAATTTCGCCTCGTCCTTCAGCTCCTTCACCGCTCTTTCCAGCCTCGCCACCTTGGACTTGGACTTGGACTCCTCGGCTTCTCTTTCACTCACAACCAAGGATTCCTTAGTCCTGTCCAGCTCCGCCCTTTGGTCGGCGATCAAAGACAGGGACTGCTTCAGACGATAGTTCGCCTCGTCCCTCGCATGCCCGACGGCCTCCGACTCAGTTAGGGCCTCATCGAGACGTTTGGACATAGCCTCGACACGCTCTAGGGCGGCCTTCTCCCTGTCCAATGCCGCATTCCCCCTCTCATGAGCAGAGGACACCAAACCCCTTATCTTCTCTGTTTTGGCGTGTAAGGCAAGGGAAGACTGGAACACCTATAAAACATAAAGGAGCATGTTAGTAAACACTCGACAAAGATTACAAACACCGAAAACACAAGTTTTGAAAGAAAAACTTACCATGAACGCCAGTCCGGCGACGTGAGATCCCGTCTCCTCGACCGGGACTCCCTCGAAACGCTCCTTGAAAGAAGGGAGCAGATATTTTCCCAGATGAGGAAACAGATTCGTCTCGTCTAGGACATTATCAGCCATAAAATCTGACGACAACGTAAAGTTTACCGTCGTGACCTTAGCCTCTCCCGTCGCATGACCCTTGCCCTTGTCGGCCGACGAAGGGGTCGACGTGGTAGACGGAGACTTCGCCGTTTTCGCCAGAGGCGCCGAACTGATAGGTGTTGCATCGATCGCACCAGAAGACGTCTTCGTCTTCACGGGAGATGCGATCGATACCTTTGCCTTCTCAGACGTAACGACTCTAGACGAGTCATCAACCCTTGAAGACGGTTCCCTCAGGATCGTCATCCTCGTCTTCTTTAAAACCCCCGACCCAGTGGTCGAGGTCCCTTTCCTCTTTTCCTTGCCCATACGGGCAAGTTCAGCTTGAGCTGCCTTTTTGGCAGACGCGTTCGATACCTTCGCCTAAGATTCTCCTGGAAACGGTGAAGAGAAAAATGTTACACGATAGACATAAGTAAAGAGATCGAGGTCGAGCAGAAAAGAATAAAGTACACTTACCAGTCATCTCTTCTTCTTCTTCCCTCGACTCCTCCTCTTTCTCCTCTGTCTCCTCTTCTTCCTCCTCCTCCTCGCGTTCGCGTTTCTCCCCCCCGATTCTCTCCCAAATACACCAAGTCTTCGTCATCGTCGTCCACAAGGTGTCGTGTGAAAAACGACCGCTCGATAGCGCTGAATTCCAAGAATGTGTCGATCTTTGCTTGAGAGTTGGCGTAGGGCTTCACGTCTTCAAACTTAATATCCATAGATACATAAAAGACAAGTTAGAAACAAGTTAGAACTAACTGCACGACACACGATACACGATAGAAAGCTAAAAAATCTCACCCGACGTATTCCAGCCGGCCCTAATCCAACCACTCTCAGAGTCGAGCGTCGATACACGCACGAACGCGTATTTAGTCTTCCACTTACGATCATTAACTGCAGTCTTAAGGACCAGGGTACGATCGCCCTTGTGCCTAGAAAATAGACTGTAACGACGGCATCCGTCCATCTTGACTTGATAAGCCAAGAGGAGGTTGCACACATTCATGGGCGATGTCCAGTCTTTGGTAAGGCGCTCAACAACTTGTATAACTCGCCAAAATTGGGGCATTAATTGGGCCGGTGCTAGATCAAAGTCGACCATGAATGCCTTAGCCAGAGGCGAGTAAGGCCATTCGAAACCTATCTTAAAAGGGTATTCGTATATAACGACGAACCCCTCGAGACACATATCTGGTCGAATCTGACCTGCCCTAATCAATGTAATCCCCACAGGAATTTTTGCTAGACTCCTAAGGTCGTCGAGATCCTCTTAATCTCGAATAGAACTCTCAGGTTCAGTGGACATTGCTAATCCTGTTAACCAAGTTTGCAGGTCTGAAAAACCCCAAAGATCTCAGTTTTTTCTAGATTTTCTAGCGAAAGACTTACGACGCATACAAGAGATGAAAGTCGTACCCTATATAGGCGCTCTAAAAACCTCGAAAACTCTAAGTCTAATCAAGATTTTGCAGGTTTGGAAACGATTTGCACACACGGATCATCGACATCTGGCAATTACAACTGTCAAGCATAAGATATACGTCCACGTGACGTCACGATCTTATCACCTTCTCAACTTCCATAGTTCAAATCGAACCGATTCAGTTCCCCAAACCAATGACTTTCGACACGTGTCACGTTTCTCGACATTCCTTTAGACAAGGACTTTAAAAGATTTTCTCCTGACAAAAATTCAAAATTCAAAATTGCTTTTCCATTTTAAATTTTGGGGGCAAACTGTTTGGGTAAAATTTCACCAGTCTCGGCCACGACCAGAAAGATACCTCACGACACTCGACCGTCGTAAGATACCTCCCGACCTCGACCTACTAACGTTTGACAACTGTTATGTTTACTCTGTTTAATGCAGGGTCAACATCATTAATGGCCAACGGACATAACCGACGAGGTTAATCACGAGCATTAACTTCAGCAACCGTTACGACCGTTACCTGAAGGTTTTATGAAGCCATTTAAAGCCACGAAAGCTATATAAACAAAGGCTCACACCTCATTTGCGGACATCTGATTTCTAGAACAATCACACAACGAAAGCAATTGAAGCAAAGAAATCTCTCTCTACAGATCGCTCTCGACGCACGATTCCTACGCACGACGCTTTACTTTTATACTAGACGCACTAGTTTTTACACACGATACACTTGTCTATTTACATTTAAAGTCTTTTCTTTCATTTGTATTGTAACCATTGTACTCTCGACACCTGAAACATAAGGATATCGCCCCTGTTTGGCGATCATAGTGCAGCAACGACATCCACTGTCGTCCGCGGGTTTTTTCCTCGTTGAGGTTTTTCCCGCGTCACCAAAATCTTTTGTCTCATTTACGTTTTCTTTGTCTTCGTCGCATTGCTTTGTCGAAAGATTCCTATCTTTAGTTGTTAAGCTCCACAATCAACCTTAAGTTATTCTTCTGGACAATTTTTGGCATTAACAGTTGCCTTGGAGAATGCATGAATTAGCTTAAACAATGAACAACATAAGCTATATATGGCCTAGTAGCTAACAAGTATATCAACTTTCCAATTAATTTCTGAAAACCACTAAAATCCCTTAATAAAGGATCTTTAGAATCAGTACCACAATAATCGGTAACAATCAAGTTCATATCCATTGGAGTCCCAATGGGCTTAACTCCTAGATAACCAAATTCATTCAAAAGTTCAAGACAATACTTACGTTGTGACATATACCTTTTTCAGATCTTTAAAATTTCAATTCCTAAAAAGAATTTCAATTCTCCAAGATCTTTGATTTTAAAGTTTGATTTTAAATGTTCCTTTACCTTGTTTATTTCACTTTCACAGTTTCCTGTTAGTATAATATCATCAACATAATCTAACAGTATAAGAAACACAAAATCAACACGTTTGGTAAATAAAGAATAGTCACTTGAACTTTGAAAAAAACCATTTTCATTTAAACAAGAAGAAAGCTTCTCATACCATTGTCTTGGAGCTTGTTTCAAGCCATACAATGACTTAACTAATTTGCAAACTCTTTTTTCATTTTTTGAAAAATATCCTGGAGGTAAAGACATGTAAACCTCCTCAACTAAGTCACAATATAGAAAAGCGTTATTCACATCTAACTGACATAAAGACCAATTATACTGAACTGCTAAAGCAATGACACACCGAACTGTGACCATTTTAACCACAGGAGAAAAAGTTTATTCATAATCCAATCCCTCCCTTTGTGAATACCCCTTAGCCACTAGTCTTGCCTTATATCTTTCAATTTCACCAGTGGATTTATATTTTATTTTATAAATCCACCTACAACCTATAGGCCTACGACCAGGAGGTAATTCAGTTAAAACCCAAGTTCTATTTCTATATAGAGCTTCCATTTCATCATTCATAGCAGTTACCCAGTTCTGATCTTTACAAGCATCCAAAAAATTATTAGGTTCGACTGCGTTATTCAAAGTTGACACAAAACAAAAATTATATTTGTTAAGAAAAGAATAGTTAACTACTTTTTTCTATTCCATATTTAACCTTCCTTTCTACCACATAGTCAGTAAAATGTTTAGGTAAATTTGAAGGTCTACTGGACTTTCTAATAGTAGTAACATGAGGGTTAATAGAAGTACCCTCAGAAGGGGACCTCAAAGTTTCATCATGACTTTGAACACTTAAGGGACTAAAAACAGTATCACTTTGATCACCGACAGCTACCTCAGTACTACCAAGGACTTGTGGTCCGACAGCTCTATTTAAATTGTCAACACTACCAGGTGTTACACTAGTAAATCTACCAGGGCTACTACCCAGGTGATCATGATTACTGCGATTCTCAGAATTGTTTGAATTTGACTCACTTTGAGTATTCACCCTATTATCATCATCGGGCATGCCAGAAGTAAATTCATTAGTCTGAATTGAGATAGAATCAAAGAAATTTAAAGTATTTATGTTACTAGGGTTTAAATCTTGCTTAGTAGCACTCATTTTGAAAGGAAATATAGTTTCATAGAATTTAACATCACGTGAAACCACAATTTGTTTTGAATCAAGACTATATAATCTATATCCCTTTTTTGAATTAAAGTAACCAAGCAAAACACATTTGTCAGCCCGAGCTGTTGATCCAAACCCTCAGTGATTTGATAATGACCCTCTCTTATATACTTAGTGAAAATTGTAAGTAAACAATATGTATCAGAGTTTCACTATCGTTGATGTACTAAGACTAATTCAGTATCGCTGATAAGTACTAAGATCTTACAGTACCGCTGATAGGAACTCTCGCTCTTTAGATTAAACATTCAACGAACACTGTTCACCATAATACTCTGAGTCTGTTCAGTACTTATGGTGATCGCTGATAAATTAGTTGTTTACTTATGATCCCCGAAGACAAGTTTCACGTTAACATAGGTTATACGCTGAGGTCGAAGATCAAGCTCAAGAACCAGCGACAAGTCTCCTAATGAACTGATGCGGATCAGCGAAGACTCAGATTTGTCCACTCAACGTGAAGTATCAAGTACAAGACTTTAGCTATCGCTGAACTCTATCATTCGCTGATATAAAATGATAGATCGCTGAATCAACGAAAAGCTGATCATGAAGTCCTCCGTACAAAGTACTTTTGTCTTAACCACCCTTGCACGACTCCGTACGAGATGTCAGAAAAAGAACCACCTTATTGTCTGAAATCGTACAACCACTCTGATATTACACTGTTCAACATGCGGCTACTAAGGTTGTCAACAAAGGTCAATGACATGCAACCAATCAGCTGCCGCCACGTGTAAAGTGTAAACTGCAATGCATTAAATGCATGCAGTATATAAGAAGAAGAACTCACTTCATTTTGAAGTAACTTGCTAACACTGGACAAGTTCATCCTTCTTATCTTGAGATAGGTTATTATTAGTAATTTCCTTCTCTTTCTTAGTGCAAGAAACTTAGTGTTCCAACTTGTTTAGATTTAGGTTTATCCTTAATCTTGTTTCCGCAACAAGCTGTAAATTGTTAATGATTTATCAATAAACAATTTAAAAAAGTAAAATCTGTGTGTTTGTATTCAACCCCCCCCTTTCTACAAACTTGTATAACCTTTCGGGACCAAGAAGTGGTATCAGAGCAGATTTGTTTAATCTCATAAACAAGATCTAATCTATACTAAGATTTCTCTTCCTTGCTATTTCTGAAAATGGCTACCAACACAAACACAAATTATATCGACAATGGTTCTCTTGCAAAACCCCCTAGATTCTCCAGAGATAATTTTAATTTATGGAAAAATAGGATGACTCTCTTCCTAGAAGGTGTAGACCCTACTATGCCTTATTATCTTGAAAACGGCCCATTCATTCCTGTAAGAATTGATGCCGCAGTACCAGCCGCTGAGAATAGACCTGCTATTCCAGAAAGGCTGGTACCCAAAGAAGTTCATACGTGGACTGACGAAGATAAGAAGAAAGTGGCTATCGACACAAAAGCCAGATCCATACTATCCATGGCTCTTCCTGACGAAGTCTACCATTCCATCATGAACCTGAAATCCTCAAAAGCCATGTGGGACACTATATGTGTTCAGTATGAAGGTACTGCTGAAGTCCAGGACTCTCGAAAGATCAACCTGGTAAGACAGTATGAAAGTTTCATTTGTGGTAAGAATGAGACTCTCTCTGAAGTTCACCAACGTTTTAATTGCTTAATAATAGATCTGAAAACTGTTGGTAAGGAATATTCTAACTTTGAAGTGCTGACAAAGTTTCTAGAATGTTTACCTGAAAGCTGGGACAGTTATTCTATGTGTCTCAAGCTGTCAAAGGATCTAAGATCAATGACCCTTGCTACCTTATATGGCACGATGCTGAATCATGAGCAATCAAGCCATCTTAAGAAGAATCTTGTAAAAGATTCCAAAAGCACCCCTGTTGCTTTAATCTCAGAGGAACCCTCTACTCAGCGACCCTCGGTCACTATCACTGAGTTAGAGAGTAACTCTGAAAGATCATCAGATTCTGACTCTTCAGATAATGATGAATCTTTGGCTCTCCTAACTAAAAAGTTCAGGAGATTCGCCAAAAAGAAAATGTTCAGAAAGAACAAACCTCTTTCTATAACTGATAAGCCAAGATCATCAACTCCTGTTGATAAGGCTACCGCTACTTGTTTTAACTGCGAAAAGACTGGACATTTCGCTAACGAGTGCAGGTCTAAGAAAGTATCGAGAAACTCAGCGTTTCCCAAGAAATCCTTTATTCCCAGGAATAAAGATGACAAATATGCTAAGCTGAAAGAAAAATATGCGAAGCTGAAAAGCTTCAAGAAGAAAGGCAAAGGCCTGATGGTTTACGATTGGGCTGCTTCTGAAGAAGAAGAATCATCATCTGACTCTGAAGATGATGAAGCCAATCTCTGTCTTATGGCAAAGATTGAAGATGAGGAAGAAAGTTCAGACATTCCCTCTACTTCAACCTCTTTAATTCAGGTATCACCTTCCTTCTTTACAAATATTGCAAATATTGATGAAGCTGATAGTCTCCGTAAAATCGATCTCTTGACTAGAAGTTTATATGAAGCCATGAATGGCAAAACTATAGTTGAAAACCAAAACCTTGATCTCGCTGAACAGCTTAAAAACTGTCACCTTAAAATAGAAAAGCTTTCTAAAATTGAAGAAGATTTTAAAGATCAAGGGCATTTAAATCAGCTAGTCAAAATCGAACGAGCAGAAGCTATCGCTGCATTGAAAGCTGAAAAGCTACTGTTGAAGGATGGTGTAATTCTTCAACAAAGATCACTGAGATAATTAAGTCTCAAATACCCCTGAGTGATAAACCTGGTCTCGGTTACAAATATGAAACTCAAGAACCAACCACTGATCGTTCCATGCTCTTATTTGGAACTTTCGTATCCTCAGTCGCTGACACTTCATCCTCTCAGTGTTCCTCGTCCAGACCAACTATCCCTGAGGAAATTTCTACCTCTTCAAAAGGTAAAGAGAAAATGGTTTATCCAAAACCTACCTCTGTCTTTAAAGATAAAGGTAAAGGAATTGCTTATAACCAAAATCCTCAGAAGGGTACTTTAGTACCAAAGCTGAATGCTTCTAAAGCTTTAGTGATTTATTCCTCTGGATCAAGGAATCAGATCTCTAGATCTACTCAGCGTGGGTCTATTCAGCGATCTACTCCTAGACTCAGAGTGGATGTCCTTGGTAAGAAATCTGAAGAACTAAACGTTCCTCCCATTTCAAAAGCCAAAAGCTTATTTGGTGCTGGTCCTTCTAATTCAAAATCAAAAGCTCAGCATTCAAAAAGTCCTAGAACTACTTTTAGTTATAGGAAATGTTATCACTATGGACCCACTGATCATATTGCTAGTAAGTGCCCCACAGCCACCAAAGCTGAAAAGATAGCTAAGGTGAAGATTGCCCCCAAGGCAAAGAAGACCACTGAGGTTAAGAAATTAACCAAAGTGAAGACTGACAAAGCTGAATCTTCAAACGCTGCGAAGATTGCTGAACCTTCCATTCCAACTACTTCCACTGACAAACGTGTACACATGGTTAAGTGGGTACCCAAGAAAAACTAATCTTCCTTTGTGATGCAGGTTCAGAAGGGTATCTGGTATCTCGATAGCGGATGCTCTAGACACGTGACTGGAAAGAAAAGCCTGCTCGCTGAATACAAGGAAGAGAAGGGTCCCTCTGTGACTTTCGGTGGAAATGGAAAAGGACATACCCGAGGGTTTCGTGTACTCTCTAATGGTACAACCACCTTCAGAAGAGTCGCATATGTTGAAGGGCTGAAGCATAATCTTTTAAGCATCAGTCAGCTTTGCGACAAGGATAACAAGGTAATCTTTACCAAGGAATCCTGCTTCGTCACTGATAAAAAGGAGAAGATAGCTCTCAGCGGTTATCGTCTGGAAAATGTTTATGTAATAAACATGGACTCAACAACCAATGAGAACTCCTGTTTCTTCTCAAAAGCCTCATCTGATGTCAACTGGCTATGGCATAAGAGGCTCTCTCATCTGAATTTCAAGACACTGAACACTCTTTCTTCAAAAGAGTTAGTCACTGGTCTACCTCAACATTCATACGCCAAAGAGTCTTTATGTTCAGCGTGTGAGAAAGGGAAGCAGACCAAAGCAAGCTTTAAGTCAAAGCAAGTCTCCTCAGTGTCGTCTCCTCTACAACTACTCCATATGGATTTGCTTGGCCCTGTTAACAAACAATCCATCGCTGGAAAGAAATATAGACTGGTCATAGTTGATGAATTCTCTCGCTATACATGGGTTATGTTTCTCCGTTCCAAGAGTGACACCCCTGAAGAACTCATCACCTTTGTTCGGAAGATGGAAACCCTGAACAATTTGACCGTTCGCTCAATAAGGAGTGATCATGGGACTGAATTTAAAAACAGTTCTCTTGATTCCTTCTTTGAGAGTAAGGGTATTTCTCACAATTTTTCTTCAGTGAGAACACCGCAACAAAATGGAGTCGCTGAAAGAAGAAATAGAACAATTATTGAAGCTGCACGTTCAATGCTCAGCGATTCTCACCTGCCTACTCAGTTTTGGGCAGAAGCTGTCAACACCGCTTGTTTTACGCAAAACAGGTCGCTGATAGTCAAAAGATTCAATAAAACAGCCTACGAACTTTTTCATGGGAGAAAGCCTTCAATCAGCTTTCTTCACATCTTTGGATGTCAGTGTTTCATACTGAACAACAGAGATGCCCTTGGAAAGTTCGATCCTAAGGCTGATGATGGAATCTTTCTTGGATACTCCTCAGTTACCAAAGCCTTCAGAGTCTTTAATCGAAGAAGACAAACTGTTGAAAAAACAATTCACGTCACGTTTGACGAATCCCGTTCAGCGAACTCTAAATCGTCCGCTGATACTGAAGAACTGAATCAATGGATGTTTTCTCATCTTGGTGATTCAGAAGATATTCCCACTCCTCGTGCTCATACATTTGAAGATGATGGTCCTACTATCATTCCAAATATGCAGAATAGTGAAGCTAAAACATCATGGGTCTCAGCTGTTCCTATAAACACTATACCTGCTTCTGAACTCAATGTCTCAGACATTCCATCTACTTCTCAGCAATCAGTAAATATAATGACAACTGCATCCATTCCTCTCTTGGCTGATACTCCAGACGTCGCTGAAGCTTCATCTTCAGCTCCTCCAGTTCAGGTTGAGTCAGCGTCTCACGCTCCGGCTCAGCGGTGGACTGTAAATCATCCAATTGATCAAATTCTTGGTGATCCAAACGCTGGTGTTCAGACTCGACGAAGTGCAGGTAATATATGTTTATTTGTTAACTTTATTTCTCTGACTGAACCAAAGAAAGTAGATGATGCCCTCAAAGATCCAAACTGGGTCAGCGCCATGCAAGAAGAGCTGACTGAATTCGAAAGAAACAAAGTTTGGAAACTTGTTCGAAGACCAACTGACAAAACAGTGATAGGCACTAAATGGTTCTATCGAAACAAGTTGGACGAACATGGAACTGTTACCCGCAACAAGGCTCGTCTTGTTGCTCAGGGATACAGACAAGAGGAAGGCATAGATTATGACGAAACATTTGCTCCAGTAGCAAGACTAGAATCTATTCGTCTATTCTTAGCATACGCTGTACACAAAGACTTCAAAGTATATCAGATGGATGTTAAGTCAGCGTTTCTAAATGGAAAGCTGAATGAAGAAGTCTATGTGGAACAACCTCCAGGATTCTCAGATCCTAAGTGTCCAGGTTATGTTTATAAACTGGATAAGGCACTTTATGGCTTAAAGCAAGCTCCACGTGCATGGTATGACACTCTTTCTACTTATCTCCATATTGAACAATTTGAGCGAGGTAAGATCGACAAAACTCTATTTTTCAGGAAAGTAAAAGGTCATATCATTCTTGTTCAAATATATGTTGATGACATTATATTTGGCTCTACTAACCCTGATCTTTGTACTCGTTTCGCTGATAGAATGAAAGATGAGTATAAGATGAGCATGATGGGTGAACTAACATATTTCCTTGGTCTTCAGATAAAGCAAAATGAAAAAGGAACTTTCATTAATCAGGGAAAGTATGTTAAAGATATGCTGAAGAAATTCGACTTAACTGAAAGTTCAGCTATGAAAACCCCTATGGCACCACCGCTGACACTTGATAAGGATACTAAGGGTATTCCTGTTAATGTCACGATGTACTGTGGGATGATCGGCTCTCTTTTGTATCTTACAGCTAGCCGAACCGATATTATGTATGCAACATGTTTGTGTGCACGATATCAAGCTGAACCTAAGATATCTCATATGAAAGCTGTAAAGCGAATTTTTCGATATCTTAAGGGTACAACGAATCTAGGTCTTTGGTATCCCAAAGACTCAGGATTCGATCTAATCGCCTATTCAGATAGTGATTTTGCAGGTCGCATAATGGATAGGAAAAGCACCACAGGAGGATGTCAGCTCCTGGGTGGAAAGTTGGTAAGTTGGACAAGTAAAAAGCAAAACTCAGTGTCCACCTCCACAGCTGAAGCTGAGTATGTAGCCGCTGGAAGCTGTTGTTCTCAGGTCTTGTGGATGAGAAATCAACTACTGGACTATGACCTTCAGCTCTCAAATATTCCAATCTATTGCGACAACACAAGTGCCATCGCCATAGCAAATAATCCAGTGCTACACTCAAAGACAAAACACATCGAAATCAGGTATCACTTTATCAGAGATCATGTGATGAATGGTGATATAGAACTTCACTTTATCCCAACTGACTATCAGTTAGCTGATCTGTTCACCAAACCTCTTGATGAGACAAGGTTCAACTTTCTCATCAACGAGCTTGGAATGCTGAATTTTGAAGAGTAAAATCTTCAGCGATTCACATTTGATCAGCAATAGGATAAAACCAACTTGTATAACCTATTCTATCATCTTCTCTCTGAATAAACTTGATTCGCTGATATCAAGGTATGTTTTCTCTCTCTGACAATCGCATGTGAATGCAAGATTTCAAAATAAATTACATCGCTGAATATCTCTTCCTTATCAGCGATACTTTGAAATTTCTAAAACCTTCACTGATATTTCTATTCAGTGCTTCATGTTTTCAAAAGTGTCCCTGAGTTCTCAAAACCTCAGAGACATCCAAGAATATGAAAGGACAGTTGTGACGTCATTACAACGGATAAGCCCTGGCACGTTCTTCTTTCTGACACACGTTTGCACGTTTCGTTTACTCGCCAATCAAATGCAAACACGTGTCCGTGTCATGATGAAAATCTTTTCCCGCTCAAGATTTTCTCTTTCTAATCTCTCTATATAAACAATTTCTTGGTTTATATTTTCCTTTTACGCGAACTTCTCCTCCAAGCAAAGAAAGAATTCACTGTTGCATTTTGCTCTCAAATTTTTCAAGAACAACTGTTCATCTTCTTCAAACATCAAAGGTTAATATGTTCTTATTATTTACCACATTCAAATAACTTGATTCTGATCTTCTCATTGTTTTAACAAGATCAAACAAAAGAACTTCTTAAAAATGAAATCATTTTCTTTCATGGTTTTATGAACACAACCATTTCATGGTTGTTCTTCAAGTTTAAATGCAAAAATCTTAAACTTGTTCTTCATTCGTTTTTCCAGAATCCCAATCTTCAAAGGAAACTGGAAAACAATTTTTTTTGGGTTTGCATTTCGTTTTTCAAAAACAAGAAAAACCCTAATCTTCATTAAGACATTTTGTCTGAATGAAATGGACAAAATTCGAACCATCTTATTGGAAAATCTTTCCACATTAAGATTATTCTTATTTGTTAATCTTTGGTTTAACTGATGATACAGAAAATGACATCTTCTGACATTCCCAAGAACACCATCGCTGAGAACACTGCTGCTGATGATACTACTGAGGAAGTGGAAATCCTCAAGGCTCCTCAGGTCAAGTTCTCTCTTGACAAACTGGATTGGACAAAGATAAATAACCTCTATGCGCTTCTCGAGTTTCCTCCTCGAAAGCAAGTTACACATCTAGATGATGCTATAAACTTCCTAAAGAACTGCTCCATCTTCACAACCCTGACCATAACACCTCCTGCACATCAGCTTTTGCTATCCCAATTCTGGTACTCTGCCAGACACTCTCAGCTACCATCAGCCAAAGACCCCTCCAAAACAATTGACTGCATCCTCTGCGATATCGAATATGGCACTATGAAGATTACACCTGCCATCATTCGCAAAGCCCTGAACCTTCCCATGGCCACCAAAGAAAAACCTTTTGTTCCTCTCCCTGACCCCAAGAAAAACTCAGACAGGTAAGCCATCATTGCATTCTTCGATGCAATGGGCTATGTATGGGAAACTGGAAGGGACATGAAGCCCGAGAAGAAGCTGACCATTATCAAGAAATCGAAAATGCCCAGCGAGATGAATTTCATCTTCGCCCATGTGATCAGCTGCATGACTGCCAAAACCGGCTCCTCTGACCAAGCCGCTAAGCCTCAGCAAGCAATGGGATATGCATTGCTGAAAGGTCTACATATAGACTGGGCATCAATTATCTATGATGACCTGGTACTCAGAGTGGACTCCGTCGCTGACAGATCTCCATGGGTTTCCTATCCTCGATTCATCAGCGCCGTATTCCAAAAAGGCCTGAAGGACAGCTACCCCTCAGAGGGTGACCTGAAACTCTCTCAGGTCGGCCCTAAGATTCTCGACTTCAAGCCGATGGAAAATGAAGTACGTCTTTCTACTCTTCTAACTCTTCTAAACCCTACTTCTTCTACTTCTGCAGCTCCTTCAGCGGACAAACCCACCGCTGATACCCCAGCTGCAACCACCATTCCTTCTCTTAAAAGGAAACATTCTGACACCCAACTTGGTTCCAAAAGAACTAAGAAAACCAAAGAGCAACCCCAACAATCTATTGCTAAAGACTCCTCAGCTCCTCTTGATGGGCTGAAGGAAAGTTCAGTGGTACACTCTGCCACAGCTGAACAAGCCACCCACTCTATCCTAACTTCAGCGTCTCCAAACGCTGAGGTTACAAACTTGGAACCTACCCAACCTCCTTCAGTCTCTCAAAAGACCAATGAAGTGATTCTCAGCGAATCCAACGCTGAACTCAGTACCCAACCTCCCTTCTTTCCCTTCGCTTCTCCCTCTACTCATTTGGACTCCACTCCAGTTATCACTGAAGCACCTGTCATTCCTCCAGAAGCTAAAGAAAATACTCTTCAAGGAGTGATGGGCATAGGACCTGCAGAGATGACCATACGTCCACGCACTTTAGCTGACGATATGGAACTTTACTCAAGAACCCGAGATTTTGATGAATTCACCAATCCTCCTGCAGGTACACACCAACCCATATACACTGTTACTAAACCCCAAACTTCTGAGCTTTCCTCTGTTCACAAGTTTTTATATGTTACAGGTCCTAATTTGAGAGACATCAACGCCTCTCTGAAGACAATAGACACGACGCTGACAGGTCTGACTACTACTCTTTCCGACAACTCTTCAGCTGTAACAAACGCTGGAGAGAATCTTACAAAGCTGACAACTATCGTCGAAAAGAATGCCTCCAAAGCTGATTTGGAGAAGGTTGATAAATCACTCACCGACTTTGCCAAGGTTCTCTCTGACATCTACACCGACTACCTTGACATCAAGAAGTCAGTTGACACCATGTCCAGCGAAGTCACAACGCTGAAGACATCGGTTGGCATACTCGAAGGTGACATGTCTGCTGTAAAGACTGATGTCAGCTCCGTCAAGACTGACATGAGTTCTGTGAAGGCTGATGTAAACACGATGAAGAACGACATCACTTCTATGAACACTTTGTTGCAGCAGATCCTGACCAACACGACCGCCCCTGCACCTGCCCCTGCACCTCCATCTTTTACTACGGCGGATCGTGCTGAACTCGTGAAGATCAATCCTGGTATTTCTGGCATAGAAAACAGATTATCAGCGATTGAAATCTGTGTGGGGATCCCTGGCCAAGAAGACAGGGATACCATAAAAGCTGCTGAATCATCACATTCCTCCCCCAGTCATCATGAAAAAGAGGGGGAGGAAGAGCGCTGAAGACCCGGAGAAGAGCGCTGAAGATCCTTCCAAGAGCGCTGAAGACCTTTCCCATGATGAATCTATCAGGGGAGAGAAGACTGAAGACCTCACCTTTACTGAAGAGGGTGAGAAGACAACTGAAGCAGCCGCTGGACCTCAGGAAGATGAACACCCTGAGGGAACCGAGAAGCTTACCTCTGTATCTGAGGGGGAGCAACTCGAAGAAGAAGCTGAAGAAACTGAGTCTGAAGCTGAAGATGAAGAAGCCATCGACTTATCTGATGACGAACCATCCTCTTCTCAAAAGAATGACGATGATGAAGATGATGATGATGATGATGACTCTTTTATCGTCAAGCCTGCTCAGAGATCTAAAGCTCTTAGAGGTATTCTGATAAATGAACCTACAGGGGAGCGGACAAAGACAAAGCCATCAGCATCTGAAGCTGACAAGGGCAAAGAAAAAAGTGTCGCTGAAAATGAAAATCTGATGATCTTGCTTAAAAAGCCGGTTTGTCAGGTACATTAACCTCTTCCTTACTCCACATCCCTCCTCTATACACTTTATCAGTTCTACTCTCTCCAAACCTCCATACACTTTATCCCACTATTTCTCTCTCTATTCTACCCATGTTCTTACCTGTAAGATCGTTGTGTTTCAGCTAGTCCTCTCCCCTGCTTGAGGATATCGCTGAAGTTCCTACAGCTGCGACTTCACCAACAATAATCCCAGCTCCCAACGCTGAAGAAATAATCCCGGTCTTAGATTTGATCTCTGAGACTGATGAACCTGAAGAACAGATGCTCTCTCACAAAAACAGACCTTCCTTGGCTCCTCAAAAGCTAAGTGAAGAGGATCAAGAAAAGAGAAATGAAATGATCAAGAGACTCGAAGATCAGCGAATTATTCTGAAGCGTGATCAACTTCCTTCGGTTCCTCCAAAGTTCAGAGTTTCCCAAAAGGAATACAAGGAACACCTCAGAGCTGAACGTCTGATCGCTGAAAGAAGGGAAGCTGAAGAAAAAGACAGAGAATACGCCATCCAGCTTACTCAACGATCAATAAAAGACCCCAAGCTGAAAAGAGTTCCCATTGATGTTCAACGTCAGCTATGGGATGATGCTCAAAAGATCGTTAGAGAAAAGACTAAGGTCTCTGATACGACTTTGGAATAGGCTAAACAAATGCTGACCTATCGATCTAGACCATCCAAAATCATCAAAGTAAACATCAGAGGAAGACTGTACGCAGACGTTCCTGTTGTTGAAGTGGATGTCTACAGAGAAGACAAGACCAAGCAAACCTTCTATGCTGCTACCTTAGAAAAGTTTGGTCTCTCTGAATGGTTAGAAACGAAATTAGCCATTCAGGGATCACGCTCAAAGTTCAAAAGCCATGTCGAGAAGATCTTAAACAAACAGATCGACCTGGTTTCCTCTGCTGTGGATATTCCTCCTTCTTCTCTTCTTCCTCAAAGAAAAGTCTCTGCTAAGGAAAAGAAAGTCTCAGACTCAGGTCCTCTTATACGGAATGAAACAGGTATTGGTTTCTCTCGTGCTGAAGTTCTTGGCCCTGATGCTGATCTCTCAGCGCTTGACACCTCCCTACCACCTGGAGAAACTTTCATTCCTGGCACAGTTGTAAGTGATCCCTATGGTATATTCTATCTAGACTACGAAGGAAACCATCACTTTCAACGTATCTCTGAGCTCCACCTCGCTCCAATCGAACAACTCAGAGATCTCATACACTGGTGTGATGTCAGACGCGACATTAAAGCTAGACACCTGAAGCCCTTGATTTTTGAAGAAGCTCTGAAGAAAAAGAATCAAGGAGTAAATGTCCCTGACTGGATGATTCCCACATCAAAGACCCTCGATGAACTTCTCATCAAGGAAGAACCTTTTGACGGATAGGATCGCCTTGTAATTCTTTCTATCCTTATTCGTCTACATCTTTTGTACTTGTAATTTTATTCGCTGCACTTGTAATTTTTCCACTTCCCTCTGTAATCTTTACAAAGTTTAAAGAAAAATTTCAGCGAACGTACTTTACTCCATCAGTACAGAAAAGATCCCAGAAAACAGTAAAAGGGACAAATATTTTATGAGTTCTTTTTATCCTTGTGTTTTCATTAAATAGCAATTTTCTCTGTTGCTATGTCATAATCAAATAGGGGGAGATTGTTGATCCAAACCCTCAGTGATTTGATAATGACCCTCTCTTATATACTTAGTGAAAATTGTAAGTAAACAATATGTATCAGAGTTTCACTATCGCTGATGTACTAAGACTAATTCAGTATCGCTGATAAGTACTAAGATCTTACAGTACCGCTGATAGGAACTCTCGCTCTTTAGATTAAACATTCAGCGAACACTGTTCACCATAATACTCTGAGTCTGTTCAGTACTTATGGTGATCGCTGATAAATTAGTTGTTTACTTATGATCCCTGAAGACAAGTTTCACGTTAACATAGGTTCTACGTTGAAGTCGAAAATCAAGCTCAAGAACCAGCGACAAGTCTCCTAATGAACTGATGCGGATCAACGAAGACTCAGATTTGTCCACTCAACGTGAAGTATCAAGTACAAGACTTTAGCTATCGCTGAACTCTATCATTCGCTGATATAAAATGATAGATCGCTGAATCAACTAAAAGCTGATCATGAAGTCCTCCGTACAAAGTACTTTTGTCTTAACCACCCTTGCACGACTCCGTACGAGATGTCAGAAAAAGAACCTCCTTATTGTCTGAAATCGTACAACCACTCTGATATTACACTGTTCAACATGCGGCTACTAAGGTTGTCAACAAAGGTCAATGACATGCAACCAATCAGCTGCTGCCACGTGTAAAGTGTAAACTGCAATGCATTAAATGCATGCAGTATATAAGAAGAAGAACTCACTTCATTTTGAAGTAACTTGCTAACTCTGGACAAGTTCATCCTTCTTATCTTGAGATAGGTTATTATTAGTAATTTCCTTCTCTTTCTTAGTGCAAGAAACTTAGTGTTCCAACTTGTTTAGATTTAGGTTTATCCTTAATCTTGTTTCCGCAACAAGCTGTAAATTGTTAATGATTTATCAATAAACAATTTAGAAAAGTAAAATCTGTGTGTTTGTATTCAACCCCCCCTTTCTACCAACTTGTATAACCTTTCGGGACCAACACGAGCATAAAACTTTTCAGTATTATTTGGCTTAATAGCAAAGCAAAGACATCCAAATTTCGTAAGTGAGAAAGCATGGGAGAAAAACCAAAAACAAGTTCATAAGGGGACTTTCCATTTAAAACAGACGAAGGAGTTCTGTTTATAAGATATGTGGCAGTGAGAATACACTCACTCCACATATTCAAAGGAATTTCTCCTTGGAACATTAAAGCCCTAGCAACATTCAGCAGGTGTCTATGTTTACGCTTCACAACACCATTTTGTTGTGGAGTATAAACACAAGACGTTTGATGAACAATACCATTGATTTTAAAAAAATCATCTAACCTATTATTAACAAATTCAGACCCATTGTCGCTTCGAAAAACTTTTACAGATTTGGCAAATTGAGTGGAGAGTAAACTGTGAAAAGCAACAATATTGTCAAACACTTCATCCTTATGTCTTAACAAATAAACCCATACAGAACGAGTAAAATCATCAACAACAGCTAAAAAAATATTTATTACCTTCTCTGCTAGCCACACGATAAGGACCCCACAGATCAATATGAACCAACTCACCTAGACTAGAAGTGTTGTGATCACTAAGATTAAACTTATCTCTAGCTTGTTTTGCCTTGTGACACACCTCACAAGGAACATAAACACTTTCATTCCTTGATCAGCAGGATGTCCTAAACGACTATGCCAAAGTTGACGAGAAACATTACAAACAATCGACATACTGGAATTATTTACTATATTATTTAAAAATTTAGAACCAACAGTTTCATGCTTATTAACCTGATCAAAGAAGTATAAACCTCCCTGCTCACTACCAGTCCCCACAACTTTCATTGCAGGAAAGTCCTGGATTAGAAAGCATTTGTATTCATTAAATCCCACAAATATTTTATTATCTCTAGCAAGTTTATGCACAGATAGTAAATTTACATGAAAATCAGGAATAACCAGAACATCAAACAAGGTTACTCTGTTGTTTAGCTTAAAATTTCCAATTTTATTAATTATGGCCTCATCACCATTTGGTTGAGTAACTTTCAACCTTAAGTCAGAAATGTCAACTACATTTTCCAAACAGTTAACATAAGAGGTCATGTGTTGGTTTGCACCAGAATCAATGATCCAACCACATTTACTTAGTTTTGAAGACAAATTAGAAATATTAGCCATACCGGAAATCATACCAGCCATATTAACAGCAACACCATCAGTTTGTTTCTGATCTATAAGAGATAACAACTTGTTGATTTGTTCTTCAGTGAGAGAGGAGAATGTAACAGGGCCGTGCCTAGGCCCATCCGAAGTAGAAGCAAAAGCATTGTTGGAAAAAGATTTAATATTTTGATTAGATTTTCCCTTTGTAATTGAAAATCCTTTGGAAAACCGATTAATTTGAAACATCGTTCAATAGTATGACCGGTTAAACCACAATGCTTACACACCAATGGAGATTTGCCAAACTGTTTATTACTCCCTCCGTCCCAAAATAAATGTCCACAATGAAAATGACACACAGTTTTAGGAATGTGTAATTATTACACTTTTTAAATAAACAAATTACACTTTTACCCTTGATAATAGAGAGAGAAACTTTATCCACCTCATAATAAAGGGTAGAATAGGAAAGTAAAAATTTACTTTTGAAAGAAATGTGGACACTTAATTTGGGACGGAGGGAGTATTATTATTATTTGAAGTTTTTCCAAAAAAAGCTGAGTTCTGTCCCTCGGTATCAGAGGAAGAACGAGTCACACCTCGATGTGATTCCTCCCTTGATACCAGGGAAAACACAGTTTTAACAGATGGCAAGGGATCAGTCATTAAAATATTACTTCGAACATTAATGTACATATCATCTAATCCCATTAAAAATTGCATCAGTTTCAATAACTGATTGTGTTTGGAAAATTCATGTGCAGTATTGCAGGAACATGAAGGTAACTTTATCAAAGCATCAAATTGTTTCAAAAGGGAATTTAATTTGTGATAGTATTCAGAAACAGGAGAACCATTTTGAGTTAAAGAATTAATTTTCTGATGTAAATTGAAAGTAATAGATCCATCAATGTTATCATAAGTTCCTTAAGTTCTTCCCAAACTTCATAAGCAACTCTTGAGAAGACTTGACTAACAAAAAATTCATCAGAAATAGAACCGAGAAGCCATGACAGAAAAACATAATTACACCTATCCCACTATTTACCTAACACCTCATCATTAGTGGGACGAGCAACAGTATGATTAATAAATCCCAATTTATTTTTGGTTTCTAAAGCTAAAACCATTGCACAAGACCACACCTTATAGTTGTCGGTACCACTCAACTTCATACTCATAATAGAAACACCTGACGTATCACTTGGGTGGAGATATAAAGGATCTCCAAAGTCAAGTTTAGCTATCTGAGATTGCTCTCCTTGCACTTTGGACGATTCTCCAGCCGTCATGATAACAATAAGAGAAGATCAAAACACACAAGGTAAAACCTAGGAGACCTAATGACATGATTCCTTGCCACTCAGAGGTGGTAGGTCAAGCCAATCTCCCAGTTACCAAAAGAGAAAAGAAGAGAGAAGAGAGCACAAAGAGAAATAGGGTAGAGAAGACTTACAGTGCACAAGCAGCACATATTTGAAAGAAATTGCAAGAGAAACTTACAAGGGTTTCCAAAAGATGAGCACAACGGAAACACAATCCACGTCTTTAGACAGAGACAGGACAAAACCTGAACATATCAAAGACCTGGATACATTCAAGAATTAAACCAACAGTGGAGGAGAACAACTCCAGATATTCCACTATAGACTTACAATCCTGACCTAATCCAAGTAATAAGAACAGTACAAAAAAATACAAGAACACTCACACCTAATATCCAGGTTCACAAGAATAGTTACTACACTAAACAGTAGTAATAACTAGAACCACAGATTTAGATAAGCATGAGATATACATGTAGCTAAACATTAAGAACTGTTTGGGTAAAAATTCACCAGTCTCGACCACGACTGAAAAGCGAAAAAGTCTCTTATTTGACATATTTTTATGATGGGACAAAATTACACACTCGACAAATTTCATCGTTGGACCTAAGCACAGGTCGAGCATCGCTCTCGACACTCGACCACGATGACGTTCAACTCACACGACCATCGTAGATAAACACAATTAACTAACGACATAACGATTATCTTTTCTTTGTTTAATGCAGGATCAAAGTCATTTAAGACCAACGACTATAACTGACGAGGATCATTATAAGCATTAATCCCAGCAGCCGTTACGACCGTTATTCCTACTATTGTGGAGTCATTTAAAGCTACGAGGGCTATATAAACAAGAGTTCCATCACCATTTGCGCACAACTGAACTCTCAAGAACACTCACTGCAAGAACAAAGAAGCATTCTCTCTCGAACAGGCGACGCATAGTCTTTATACACGACACATTCATTTTTACATACGATACACTTGTTACTTTACAAATTAGCTTACTTTTGTTATTTGTATTGTAATCATTGTACTCTCGACACTTGAAACACAAGGACATCGCCCCTGTTTGGCGACCATAGTGCAACGACAACCCCTACAGTCGTCCGCGGGGTTTTTCCTCGTTGAGGTTTTTCCCGCGTCATCAAATTCCTCTCGTCTCATTTACATTTTTTGTCTTTGTCGTATTGATTTGTCGAACGATTTCTATCTTTAGTTGTTAAGCTCCACAATCAACCTTAAGTTATCATTCTGGACGATTTTTGGCATTAACAAAAACAACAGTCATAAGAGAAAAACGAAGATCTGAAACATTTTTGAGAAAAACCTTTTTTAAAAACCAGATCTGATGATAGATCTCAGAAAATCAACCATGCAAAAGACCAAATCTGTTAAAAGCCAGATCTGATGATAGATCTTAGAAAATCAACCATGCAAAAGACCAGATCTGTTATAGATCTGAGAAAAATAGAACATGCACGGAGGAATATTCAACAAAAGAAAGATCTAAACTATTTACACAGATATATGCACAGGCAGATATGAAGAAAAAAGATATTAACAAGAGATATCTAAACCACAAGATCTAAGCTATCTTAGATCATACCTCACAGAGAAAAAACCTCCGGTCATCAGCAAACGTGGATATAACAAAATAAGGCTATAACAATGAAACAAGCAGATTAGCGTTCAAATCAAAAATGATATGAACAACCTTTACAAACCAAGAATATGAAGATGAAAAACAATATACGATAGGATCTGTGAGTTCAGATCTAAGAAGAGAAGAACGTAACACAGAAACACCACACAATAAATCTTTAAATAACGATCCAGATCACAAATACGACCTAGGTCAGAAAAATGAAGAGCACTCTTGAAGAAGAGTGTAGATCTACAACAAGAAGAAGAGAAATCTGAGATTTAAAAAAACAAACGATCTAAGTATAACAAATGCTCAGATCTTGATATTTTTAAAAACTTTGAAGATATGAAGAGAATACACAACAGAAACTCAGATTTCAAAGACTTAAAAAACTTGAAGATAGACGAGAGTGAAGAACAAATCTCTTACCAATTCGTTAAAGAATGGTAGAGCAGATCACACCAACGCTCTGATACCATATTCAACTTCTATATATGAAAATATTACAATACAATAACCACAGAAACTAAACAATACATTTAATCAAAACTGAAAAGTTAGAAACCCTAAATCTAGAACAAGATGTTCATATCTAATCTAGAGAGAGAGAAAGTAACAATGTAATGTAGAATGAAAAAATGAATCGGATTGTCTTCCAAATGACCGAATGTTCCCATTTTATACTCCAACACCTTTTCAGCTTCAGTCCCTCAACTATCAACAAATTGCTCCGCTAACCCTGATGTTCACAAGCATGTGAGGCGCAGTCCTTCCAACTCCAATCCCTCATATTTTCAACTTATTCATTTATTACCCTTTATTTCCTGAATTATCAAACAATACCATAAATAAATAACTGGATGACAAGATTGGTACTAATACTTACCTTTTAACACTCCTTCACGGTTTCATGCCTACATATTGACTCTCTCCTTTAATCGAATTATTGGATCGACTCTCTCCTTCAATCAACGACCTTCTCCTTATTCTCTCCTTCAATCGACGACTCTCTGCTTTGATCGACTTTAGTCCTCGTCTGGACAGGTAATCAATTACACTTCTTGACTATGAAATCAATCTCTTCACCACTGTGATTTTTTGCGAACTTTTTTATGACCTTCACCACTCTTCTATTTGTTAGCTTTATGTTCACCACAAATAAAAGCTTTTCAATGAGGAACAAGAGAAGGAAAAAGGATATCAAAAGAAGAAACGGGTTATCAGATTATGCACCTTCTTCTTCTTCAGGTAAAAGGGGTTGCTCCTACACATTGAATTCACCTTTATTCCTCATGTTGATAGTGATTAATGGCCACTGAACTTGACTTTTGGTTATTGGAACTTATTTGTGGTTTGACAAATCCATTGCACTATGTATTTGTGGTTTGATAAAGCCTGATTTGATAAACCCATTGCACTTTTTGTGGTTTGATAAATTCATTGCACTGCCTATTTGTGGGTTGACATTCCATCTCCATGGAAGTGCATGTTTTTGGTTTGAAGTATAAAAGGATATTTTGCTTTACATATTTTATAACCAAATCATGATAATTTTGTTTTATGTTTTTGATAAATCCATTACACTATGTATTAGTGATGTAAATTGGTTTTATGTGATTTAGTAATCTATGATTTTTTGTTAGTGGTAAATTGGTCATTTAATCGATTATGTTCTGTCTAGTCTTGTATTGTAATGTCTTACCAAACGCTGTACAATTGTCATGTTCTGTTTTGTCCTTGTCCTGTTCCATTGTGTTTTGTTTTGTCATGTCTGCGTACCAAACGCACCCTTAATGAAATATTTGAGATGTTTCCTTAATAATAGCGATTTGATCCGATTTCACAATTTGAACCTGGAATTGCAATGGACTATTATGCCCTTCTATCCTATTTTCATTAATTTATTATATTTAATTTATTTATTTATTAACATTAATAACTCAAATAAATCTTGACCATTGATTGATGATATCACAGTTTCTAGATGAGTTGCAAAGTTTGCATTAATTATAAAGTTGGTTTGCAAATGAAACCACATATATATATATATATATATATATATATATATATATATAGGTATGAGATCACGTGAGAACCAACAAAAGGTTGGGAACCATGAGAATCGATCTAAGTCGTAATTTGGTTTTGATACTACAGTTTTAATTAAAAGTTGTTTCACCACATGAAAATGACATAATTGTCATTTTTGGTAACATATATTCACCGGATGAAACACATATTATTTCATCTCATGAAATAAAACAAAATTTTCTTAAATATGGTATTCACCTCATGAAATCCAAACTATATATGTTATTTTCACAACATGAAGTCAAACTCAATTTTCATCTCTAATCTATTTCACCTTACAAATACAAACACAATTTTAATGTATAATCTATTTCATTACATAAAATCGAACTTAATTTCCATCTATAGTTTATTTCACCTCATGAAATCAAAAACAGTTCTTGTCTATAAGTTATTTCACCACATGAAATTAAACACAATTTTGAGAAACACAGAACCCCAAATCTGGTTGATGTTCTATTTTTGTAATTTACTCTGAAATTAAACACAATCCGATTGGGATCAAACTTAAACGACGCCCTTAAACTCGAGTCATGAAAATTAGCAACGCCGATTTTGAACTTCAACATTAATCCATGGTAGTCTTGAAAAATGGTAGTCTCTTTAAAATCAACAACACCTTGTGGAGTACAAATTGAAGCAGACGAATTGGCTTCAATCCATTCATGAATCAAATCAAGTCAAAGTTGAAGAAGACGAATTGGCTTCAATCCATTCATGAATCAAATCAAAACAAAGTTGAAGAAGACGAAGAAGAATTCAAATAAACAGAGTTGGGAAGTTGATGAGAGATATATAGAGAGAGAGAGAGAGAGGAGAAGTGGGGGAGAATGTTGAATCATATACATAATGGGATGGTTTAGATAGATCGATCCTAACCGGATGATTATGAAATACTTTTATTCAATAGAATAGTAAATAAAAGTCATAGAATATTAAACTCGGCAGGAGTAATTTCAAATCACGAATTGACGCGAAATCCAGGCTATTGTCGTTCAACAGCTACAAGATCAACAATTCCATGGAGGATTTTCGTTCTTGGGTTGGGAATTAGGAATGAATTGAGTCGGGAATGAACGAATCTCGCAGTTCGTTCTTGAACAACTTTTTGTTTTCCTGAGACAAAATAATCAACAATGAGAATAAGTAACGAGAAGCAGGACTTCATCGGCGGTGGTTTTCCAAAAGGCACTACATATTTGCCGCCTTAAGCCCCGTCTTGAAAAACGTCATCATCTTGCCGTAACTCGTAACTCGTAAGGCTTGAGGCTTGATCTCGCCGCCACGCCACGTCTCACGCCATTTAGAATCTTGATATATACGTGTGTGTGTGTGTGTGAGAGAGAGAGAGAGACATGGTATCAAAATGGTTTAAGTCTTGCCGATATATGATTTCAATTAACACTCCCCTTACAATGGATGTTAAATCGGCATGTGATAAGTGCTCAATTTTGAGTACTTATAGCACTTCTTTCTTAGCTTTTTAGATAGGATTTTTCATTCTAACATCCCAATTTGAGTCATTTTCTACTTTATTTTCCATTTATTAGTTTTGGAGCTAAATGATATGGTTTACTTGTCTCTATAAAGTAGGAAAGCTAATTTGGTTGTTTTTGGAACACTTTTGAGCACACAGATCAATGCTGCAGCATGGGAGCAACAAGAGACTGATGGATCTTGAATGGAAGAACTAAAGATGAAGGGCTTAAATCCGAATTTTCTGATGTGGAATTGATTTTTTGTTGACCTCTGGACAATGTTATTAACTGGTTTTAAGATGTAACTAAAGTCTTAGTTGGCTTGTGTACTTTTGGTTAGAAGTTGTACTTTCTAGTTAGACTTAGTTGCTTTTATTTACCAAGATGCCCCTCCCTTTTGCTATATATAGAGGGTCCATCTAGCTTTAAACACACCCCATCTTTAGAGCTGATCTTACATCAGTTCTATTCTCTCTCTTTATTTCCAGAATCTTATGAATGTTCTTCAAGTCTTAAAGTGTTCTTCATTAAATTTTTCTTTTTCTTTAAATACACCTATGCATTGCTGTAGCACTGGAGTAGCATCCTAACTGCACCTTTACTTTCTTTATTAATCTTGCATCTCTAGCTTTGCTTTATTACATTCTTGTCTTTACTTTTCAGTATTTAATTTTGTTAGTTATAGATCTACATTCTTGTCTTTACTTTTCAAGAGGTCAACAAAAGACATTGTCTTTACAACTTGTCATTTACTTTATTGCATCCTACATTCTTGTCTTTACTTTTCAAGTAATTTATTTTAGTCATTTTTTACTTCCAAGTCATTTACTATTCCTTGCATCATGTTTACTTTCCATGTACTTTACATTTACTTTGTTTCATTTAGTGTAATGAGTAGCTAATCTTTTTAGCTTGGGTGTGAGGCAAATGGTGTTATGATGACCAAAAGAAAGTAGGCATTTTTGTGGCAAAAATGATGTTTTATTATTCCAACCCAAGTTCTTTCAAGATAACAAAATCCTTTGACAAATTGATCACTTTGATAGTGTTAAAGTGTCATGGACCTAGAGATGGGCCATTGAATAGCACGTCAATTTGGATGACTTAAAGGGTTATATCGAGAGAGTAACTTGCAATGGGAGTTGTTACTTTTGTTTTCTAAAATGATTCATTCTTGATAAGTTGTCATTTTGTCAAGGGATTAAAATGGAATAGACTTAGAGATAAGCTACTTAGGAGTATAAAAACTTGGGAGGTATGGGGGTTATATCGAGAGAGTAACTTTTAACAAAGAGAATTTGTTTTGCCATATGCTTTGAGAACTCCATTTCCATCGTTCCATTATCTTGGGTTCTGCTCAGAGATGAGATTGCTCTAGCTACTGGAATCATGGGATGGTGAGAGTCCGAGAGGAACGTGTCTCAAAGTAGATAATAAAACTAGTTTTTGTCACTGCTATGCTGCAGCATCACTGCAACATCATGCTGCAGCATCACTGCAACATCATGCTGCAGCATTGTTGTAGCATTGGTCTGCTGGAATTCGGTTTATCATAACATCACAAGTCTTACACCCTTGCTTCTCTTTTAATCTTGTTAATTAGAATCTGTGTTAATCATCAACCAATCAATCAAAGATATTTTCTTCCAAATCATCCTCTGAAATCACTTATTTCATCATACTTTAATAGCAATTTTAACTCCAATCTCTGTAGGACGATACTTGGTATCTTTACCATTTTATTACTTGAGAGACGACATAGTTTCGTATAAGTATACTTGCTTATTGGTTTTATTAGCACACGTCTATAGGTGTATTCCACGCATTCATCAAGTTTTTGGCGCCGTTGCCGGGGATTGGTAAGCTAAAAGTCTATAAAAGTATTTTCAAAGATTTGATTTTTCTAACACCGTTGGGATTTTTTTTTGAAAGTGGTGTATTCCAAGAATACCACGTGGGGTATTTTTCGAAATAGATCCGGATATTGAGAGAACTTTTCACCAAAGAAGAAGAATACAAAGAACATCAAACTCTCTCAATATGGACGGACCCCTACCCGGTTTTGAAAATAGACCAACCAATCCACCACTTTTGGAAAATCCCGTCCGACCGCCTTTGGAAAATCCCGTGAGACCACCTTTAGAAAATCCAATTCGGCCTCCCCCAATTTTTAATCCACCACTTTTTGATAATCCACCATTTCACCCATTTCAACAAAATCCACCTTTTCAACAAAATCCACCACTTCATAATCATAATAATGAGGATGGAGATGATAATGGATCTATTGGTAATGTGGAACCACTTAACATCATTGATCTTACAAACTCGAAAGATGGAAGAATTATAGACTATGCAATCCCTAATTTTGAGCAATTAAACTCAGGGATTGTTAGGCCACAATTAGAAACTTTATATTTTGAACCAAAACCCATCATGTTTCATATGTTGCAAGCCAATGGTCAATTTGCCGGATTACCATCGGAGGATCCACATTCCCATTTAAAATCTTTTATGGAGATCACCGATGTTTTTCTAATCCCGGGAGTATCTCTCGAAGCCTTAAGGCTCACTTTATTTCCATTTTCTCTAAGGGATAAGGCAAGAGTATGGTTCAATTCGTTAGCACTAGGTTCAGTACCATCTTGGAGTGATATGGCTGAAAAGTTTTTGCAAAAATATTTTCCACCTACCCGGAATGCTAAGTCCAGAAATGAAATTTGCATGTTTAAACAAATGGACGATGAAGCAATTCCCGATGCTTGGGAAAGGTTTAAAGAATTGTTAAGGAAATGCCCTCACCATGGCATTCCCTACTGTATTCAACTTGAGACGTTTTACAATGGACTTGATTCCAATGCAAAACAAATGCTCGATGCGACTTCAGGAGGGGCCTTTACCTTTAACACCTACAACACCGGGTATGAAATTCTTGAGAAGATTTCAGCAAACAATGGACAGTGGGCTGATCCAAGGGCTCAAATTTCAACTCAAAAGAAGACTGCTGGAATGCATGAGGTAGATGCATACACTGCACTGACAGCACAACTTGCTTCCATGACTAATATGATTAAAAACATCACTTCCGGTCAAGGAGCACAACCAACTGTCAGTACACCACCTCTTGCACCTGTCCTTTATGTGCAATGTGTCTGTTGTGGTGGGGAACATTCTTATGAACATTGTCCTCCTAATTCTGAATCTGTAAACTATGTTCAAAATAGACCTAATCCCCACTCCAACACTTACAATGCCAGTTGGAAGCAGCACCCAAACTTTTTTTGGACTAGTCCATGTTTAAATCCACCCGCACCAAATCAACAAGGAACCGTAAATTTTCAACCACAACAACATGCAAGCAACTCACAAAATCATCACCAAGGTTTTCAAAACAATCAACCATCTTTTCAAGGCAAACCACCTCCACAAGCTGATTCATCATCTTCTTTGGAAGCAATGATGAAAGGGTTTATGACCCAAACCCAAGCTCTTTTGACCCAACAACACTCTCAAAACCAAGCACTGATAGCCCAATAACAGTCTCAAAATCAAGCACAACAACTTCAAAATCAATCTCTTTTTAATCAGCATAGCACACATTTGAGGAATCTAGAGACTCAAATCAGTCAATTGGCACTTAACCAGATCAACAGGGCCACATGTACTTTACCTAGTAACACATAAATCCCAAAGGCCCCTAGAAAAGAACATGTGAAAGCTGTAACTCTTAGGAGTGGGAAAGAATTACCTGAAGTTGTGGAAAAGGAGTTTGGCCCTTTAACCAAAACAGATTTTGATAAGTTACCCAAAGCCAATCCTACTCCAGAGATTCAGGTTGTTCCAAAACCACCAAGTCAAAAAGAAGACCAAGACGCTAAGACCACAAGTTCAAGTCCACCCCATGTGACCAACACCAAAAGCATATTGGAACCATCTTACTCAAAACCTTCAAACAAAGTTGTTATCAAACCAGTTCCCCCTTACATCCCTTATCCCCAAAGGATGAGGAATGAAAAGGAGGAATTGCAATTTAAAAAGTTTTTGGATGTTTTCAAACAATTGCACATCAACATACCGCTTGTTGAAGCAATTGAGCAGATGCCCAACTATGCCAAGTTCCTTAAAGATATTTTGAGTAAAAAGAAGAAGCTAACTGAATATGAGACCGTTGCCCTCACTGAAGGTTGTAGTGCTCTATTTTCCAACAAAATACCCCCTAAGCAAAAAGACCCAGGGAGTTTTACTATTCCTTATTCCATAGGTGGAAAAGAAGTTGGACAAGCTTTGTGTGATCTAGGTGCCAGTGTTAATCTTATGCCTTTGTCAATCTTCAAAAGCTTAGGTATAGGAGAGGCCAGACCTACCACAGTCACACTGATCTTAACAGATAAGACCATTGCTTATCCCAAGGGTAAGATTGAAGATGTGTTAGTCCAGGTTGACAAATTCATCTTTCCGGCTGATTTTATCATTTTAGACTTTGAGGCTGACAAGGATATTCCTATTCTTTTAGGAAGACCTTTCTTAGCCACTGGTAGAACTTTGATAGATGTCCAGAAAGGAGAGTTGACCATGAGACTTCAAGACCAAAAAGTCACATTCAATATTTTCAATTCTTTAAAATACCCTAATGATATGGAGGACTATTCAAGCTTAAGTACCATTGAGTCATTGTGTCATGAAGATGGAGTCAAACAGACCTGTAGGATAGAAGAGAAGGATGAGGAAGACATGGCCTTAAGAGAAGAGGATGATGATAGGGACTCTACCTTGAGAAAAGAAGAGACTGTCCCTTTGAATGCTGCAGCATTTGAGCTGCTGGAAAATAATGAACAAAAGTCATTTACTCCTTTAATAGTCCCACCACCTGACTTGGAGTTGAAACAACTCTCATCTCATCTGAAATATGCTTTTCTAGGAGAAGAAGACAAGTTGTCTGTCATCACATCGTCTACCCTAGATTTTCATCAAGAAATAAGATTGGTGGACATGTTGAAATTGCACATAAAAGACTTAGGATGGACCATTGCTAACCAAGATGTGATAACTATAATGCAAGACTTGTTTGCGCAAAACAACATGTACATGAATGGGTTGCTTGGTCAAAGAAATGAATTCATAGACAGAGTAGAGATGATGGAGACTGAGCTGGTGGATAAAGGGCAAAAGAAAGTCAGAACATATGTGAAAGAATTAAAGGTAGAATTACTTGCCAGGAACAACACACTGATGGACACTTTGCTGGAACAAAAGAATGAGCGTTTGGACAAGATTGATAAGTTATGGACTGAGCTTGTGGATTTGATCAAGAAGAAGAAGGTTGAGAAAGATGCAGGGGCTGAGGAGAAGGTTGCTAAGCTTAGAAAGTTGCTGAAAGCCAAGAAGATGAAGATTGAAAAGTTGAGGAAGGAGAATGAGAAGTTGAAGGCAAAAGGTGTTGTCAGGTCCAGTGCTACAGCATCCAAACAGAATAAAGACCAAAAGCCTACTCCATTTGAGTAGGGCAGGTTCAAATCATACTCTTTAGCTCCTTTTTATGTTTTATTTTTTTTTCTTGAGTCTGGGATTTGTTTTTACATATTTTAGGTTTATTTTCATTGCATTGGGATCATGATTTGGTATTGTTTATTTACTTGCATAGGCCAAATAATTTCACAAGTCCAATCTCATTTTTAGAGTGATGCATGCTAGAACTAGACTCACAATTGCTTGGGACACAATTTGGTCCACATTCTGCACATATCACAAAAATGATCTAGGCTTCATTCTTTTCTCACTTTTTTAGCCACTTGAAACAATTGTCAAAACATCTTTTCCTCCATACAATGAGGACATTGTAAATTTCTTAGTTTGGGGTGGGGGTGTCTAAAAATGGCAAGAGCAAAGCTCTACACAAACAGAAAAAAATTGTCAAGACAAAGTGGTTGAAACACCAAAATGTCCCATAGGGGCAGGTGTGTGCATCAACAAAAAGAGCACAAAAAGTGCCAAAAATTTAAAACTTTTTCAAGTGTTGGAACATGGGGTGTGAAAAGGCAAGGTGAGATAAAAAAAATATGCCAAAAGAGAGAAACCCATACACTTAGAAGCCATTAGTGATTTGTGATGTGGAATGTGTTTGACCATAACAAAAAGAATGTGATGCTAGCTTATGGTTCATGGTTACAATTAGAATGAGATTTGGTCACTTTGGATTTATAAAAGGCTATGCTATGCATCTTTGACATGTCAATTCATGATGTACACTTAATGTCATCCTTATGCAAATCTTTCAAAATTGAGTCCTTTCTTTTGTCTTTTTATTGCTTGGGGACAAGCAAATTTCTTAGTTTGGGGTGGTGATAAGTGATCAATTTTGAGTACTTATAACACTTCTTTCTTAGCTTTTTAGATAGGATTTTTCATTCTAACATCCCAATTTGAGTCATTTTCTACTTTATTTTCCATTTATTAGTTTTGAAGATAAATGATATGGTTTACTTGTCTCTATAAAGTAGGAAAGCTAATTTGGTTGTTTTTGGAACACTTTTGAGCACAGATCAATGCTGCAGCATGGAAGCAGCAAGGGACTGATGGATCTTGAATGGAAGAACTAAAGATGGAGGGATTAAATCCGAATTTTCTGATGTGGAATTGATTTTTTGTTGACCTCTGGACAATGTTATTAACTGGTTTTAAGATGTAACTAAAGTCTTAGTTGGCTTTTGAACTTTTGGTTAGAAGTTGTACTTTCTTGTTAGGCTTAGTTGCTTTTATTTACCAAGATGCCCCTCCCTTTTGCTATATATAGAGGGGCCATCTAGCTTTAAACACACCCCATCTTTAGAGCTGATCTTACATCAGTTCTATTCTCTCTCTTTATTTCCAGAATCTTATGAATGTTCTTCAAGTCTTTAAGTGTTCTTCATTTAATTTTTCTTTTTCTTTAAATACACCTATGCATTGCTGCAGCACTGGAGTAGCATCTTAACTGCACCTTTACTTTCTTTATTAATCTTGCATCTCTAGCTTTGCTTTATTACATTCTTGTCTTTACTTTTCAGTATTTAATTTTGTTAGTTATAGATCTACATTCCATTTTGTACTCTTGTCATTTACTTTATTGCATCCTACATTCTTGTCTTTACTTTTCAAATCATTTATTTTAGTCATTTACTATTCCTTGCATCATGTTTACTTTCCAAGTACTTTACATTTACTTTGTTTCATTTAGTGTAATGAGTAGCTAATCTTTTTAGATTGGGTGTGAGGCAAAGGGTGTTATGATGACCAAAAGAAAGTAGGCATTTTTGTGGCAAAAATGATGTTTTATTATTCCAACCGAAGTTCTTTCAAGATAACAAAATCCTTTGACAAATTGATCACTTTGATAGTGTTAAAGTGTCATGGACCTAGAGATGGGCCATTGAATAGCACGTCAATTTGGATGACTTAAGGGGTTATATCGAGAGAGTAACTTGCAATGAGAGTTGTTACTTTTGTTTTCTAAAATGATTCATTCTTGATAAGTTGTCATTTTGTCAAGGGATTAAAATGGAATAGACTTAGAGATAAGCTACTTAGGAGTATAAAAACTTGGGAGGTATGAGGGTTATATCGAGAGAGTAACTTTTAACAAAGAGAATTTGTTTTGCCATATGCTTTGAGAACTCCATTTCCATCGTTCCATTATCTTGGGTTCTGCTCAGAGATGAGATTGCTCTAGCTACTGGAATCATGGGATGGAGAGAGTCCGAGAGGAACGTGTCTCAAAGTAGATAATAAAACTAGTTTTTGTCACTGCTATGCTGCAGCATCACTGCAACATCATCCTGCAGCATTGTTGTAGCATTGGTCTGCTGGAATTCGGTTTATCATAACATCACAAGTCTTACACCCTTGCTTCTCTTTTAATCTTGTTAATTAGAATCTGTGTTAATCATCAACCAATCAATCAAAGATATTTTCTTCCAAATCATCCTCTGAAATCACTTCTTTCATCATACTTTAATAGCAATTTTAACTCCAATCTCTGTGGAACGATACTTGGTATCTTTACCATTTTATTACTTGAGAGACGACATAGTTCCGTATAAGTATACTTGCTTATTGGTTCTATTAGCACACGCCTATAGGTGTATTCCACGCATTCACCAGCATGAATTGTCCCATGCATAATATCTCAAAGTCCTTAGTTTAGTAGATCTTTACTTTGTTATATACCATATCAGAATATGTACGTCGAACTCATCGTATTATTATCCAAAAAAGTCGAAAAAATCAAAATCTAGCTGACGCGGAGAGCTAATTACATAGAAAAAAATATGTTTCTCCAAAATTCACTATTGTTATTCTCTATGTCAAAACCTTTAGGGTCATGGAGGTTTATCTGCGATGACTCCAAATCATTCGTAGTAGTCCGAGTATTACTCGTTGCTCGTAAGACCATCCACACTTCTGCAAGACCATACTCCTTTTTAAAGTGCCACATCAGCTTTGCAATAACACCTTCCACACACATGCCAAACTCTTTTCTAAAGTAATAAATTATAATATAAATAATATAGATAATTATAATATAACTAATAAATTAATTATAAAATATAGATAACTAAAATTTTTACTTTTGTTTTCTTTTACTATATTTTGTGTAAATATAATTTAATTAACAAATAAAATACATGGATATATTGAAAGCATGCAACGTTTACTAAAATACAAATATTACACAATAAACATTACATTACTAATTATTTTCTTCTTCTTCAAATTGACTCCAAATCTCTTCCACTAAATCGGTTTGCAATTGATGATTTGTTGACCTATTGCAGACTCTTCTCCAAATCTCTTCCACTAAATCATTTTTTTAAAATAAAGCATAGGTAAATTTTTTAATAAAAATATTAAAAAAATAACGTTTAAATAAACTAATAAATGAATTAAATTTAATAAACATATTAATAATTAATGTTTAAACAAATAAATAAACTAATTAAATTAAACAAAAATGCATTTGTATAATATATATAGTTTGTGAAACAGCTTTCTAATTGTGAAAGAGCTTTCTAATTATGAAAGATGTGAGTTCTCTTGCAAGACCTTGCAAGCCACATGACATGCCATGTCATCTTGCAAGGAGTTTTGGAAGACGTGTGTGGATGCTCTAAGAGCATCTATCCATCTTGCTAAAGATCTTGCAAGATGACATAGTTTGCCATGTGTATAGCAAGGTTTTACAAGATACTCTTACACCTAGAAAAAATCACCTATCCCAACTCTTCCTAGACCTTCCCTATCCAACCGCTAATATATTGACACCTAATCAACTTCTAAATTAATTAATTAATCAATTTTAAATTTGTTAACCCCACGTTTGAACTCCTTCACCCCCATTTCACCAAACACTCCCATCCTCCCAAACACCCTCTCTCTCTCTCTCTCTCTCTCTCTCTCTCTCTCTCTATCTCTCTCTCTCTCTCTCCCTTTAAAATTTATTCCATTTAACATTTACTTTAAACTATCTTTTTGAAATTTTTAATTAAGTTAATCGTGGGATATAACCTTTGACTTGATCATTGTCATTAAAGCCTTGTGAAACCTACAAAATTATGGGGAAAAAACATTTTACATCCCCAAGCTTGCGGTCCAAAGCTTTTGATTTTCCTAAAAATCGCTATTTTTGTCAGAAAAATTTAATTAAATCTGACATCGCAAGAAAAAAGTGGTTTGCAGTGACTTCCTGAATTCCGAACATTTTTTGTTAAAAATAATTTTGATTGCTAACTTTTAAAAAGTTAACCCTATATACTTATTTATGTTAATTTCTCTTAAATTAACATAATTATTTATGTTAGTTTATCAAAAATCAGTAATTATGTAAAAAGATGTAACAAGTCCAGTAAAACATGGATAGAATTAATGTCAATATTATAAAACACTAAGTGGTTGTTTACTCAAACATTTACTAGGTACGTTTTTTTATGGCGAGAGTCTACATTATTATTTAATTTATCATGTAAGATTCTAGTCAATTAAAACGACATCGTATGCAATAATTTATTCGGTAAAAACAAGGTAAGAGTCGTCAACTTCAGTTATCGGGTAAGACTCTCGTTCCTTACCATCGTTTTCACCAGATAAAATTCTAAGATCAGAGGAGAGCTTTTGAGCTCCCCTAAGATCGGTTACCGGTAGAACCTACGCGCGACCCGGAAGTATGGGTAATTAACTCAATAAATACTTATCTGGTAAGCGATAAATAATATCCTTTATATAATTGAATAAACAATAAATAAAACATTTAACCTTCTAAAATACCTTCTAATAAAAATAAAGAAAAAATGAAACTATAGACCAACATTAATTAGCTAGTACCAAATATTGTTAGATTATTTTGCATAATTTTCATTTTCGTTTCATTATTTTAAAAATATAATACCTCAATTTTACTACGATGTCAAGATTTGTCCAGATCTTACACTCATATAGTAATAAGAGCATCAGAAACGGAAAAAGCATATAAAGTTGCTAGAGATGGCTTGAAAAGAGTTTGGAGTGATGTTGATGCATGTTTGAGAGAAGAGAGAGTTGACTAAGGCTACTAGTGAAATCAATACAACAGTAAATTAAAAGGTATAAAAACAAATAACAAGAGATTGCGCGGTAGCTCTTTGCGTCCAAAGAATGCTCTTTAGATGTCTCGTAAGAAAAGAGTTTCCAAGAAGAAATTGTCTACACAAGAGGTTCGACTTTATTTTTTTATTTATTAACTTTACGTTTTCAATTATAATGATCGACAATATTAAATTATTATTTAATTTTGTAGGTTTCACAAGGCTTTAACAATGATCAAGTCAATGGTTATATCCCACGTTAACTTAATTAAAAATTTGAAAAAGATACTCCTTCCGTCCCAAAATAAGTGTCCACATTTGACTTGGCACATAGTTTTAGACATGCATAATTATTACACCTTTTTGTTACCAAATGACATCTTTACCCTTATTTAATTTCTCTCTCTCTTCACAACCGTTATATATTTTTGCATTAACTAAGGATAAATATGGGAATTTAGTTATCTATTTTTTGAAAGTGGACACTTATTTTGGGACAAATATAAATAGAAATGTGGACACTTATTTTGGGGAAATTGACGAAAATAGCCATTCCAACATCCCTAATTGAGAAAATAGCCAAAATCTCTCCCGTATTACGAAAATGGCCATGGGTCCGCACTCGATTCCAGTGCGGACCGCACTCGTACCCAAAACGACGGCGTTTCCAGCTCCGGATGAATTTTTTTTTAAATCCGGTCCGGCACCGCAAGTGCGGACCCGTCCGGCACCGCAAGTGCGGACCCGACCCCCGTACCGCAAGTGCGGACCCGGCGAACCCTATTTTGTGTATTTATGTACGATTTTTTCTTAGTTTTCCAATTTGATTTTTTCCCATTTCTTTGAAACAAATTTTTTCAGAAATGAGTTCCTTACCTGATAAAATTAAGCTACATATTTGGCCTGGGGGTTCTTGGCAACTGAACGGGACGGATTGGGTGTATCATTCCGCATTCCCGGTAATGCGAGTCATGGTGCCAACCAACATGACACATTCTAAGTTTGTTAGGTGTGTTCAAAGCAGATGTGGATTCGACCCTAATTTTGGTACGACTAAAATAGTGTACCAATTTTCTGGCCAAATTTATGAGTTACGAGACACCGACGATGTAAAAGCTTTTATGGAATCTGCTGCGGCTGTAAGAAATCCACCAACACTTTGTGTTTATATTGAGTTTGCTGACACAAACAATGTTGGTGGTTGTTCCAACAGCGTACGAGAGCCTGATGTTGGTGGTGGTTCGAACACCGTACGAGAGCCAGATGTGTCTCCTGTTGAGCAGAGTCAAGCTTACGTGCCACATTTTCAGTCTGAAGATGAGCATGTGTATGGGTATAATCATGATTTTCTTAGTCCCAATAATTATGGTTATAGTGACTATAACCCCAAAATTGTTCCGGAGACCCAAGAACCGGTAGAAGAACCACATGAAGAAGAAGAAGACGACGAAGGGGCCTAAACCGTCATTTTTCAAACTATAAGGGCCAAATCTGTAAATGTCTAGAAAACAGAATTTTGGAAATGCATGGGACTACTTGTCTACAAAGTTTGGTGAAAATCCAAGTTTAGGGGCCTAAAGTGCCAATTTTCAAAGTTTAGGGGCCTAAACCGTCATTTTTCAAACTATAAGGGCCAAATCTGTAAATTTCTAGAAAACAGAATTTTGGAATTGAATGGGACTACTTGTCTACAAAGTTGGGTGAAAATCCAAGTTTAGGGGCCTAAAGTGCCAATTTTCAAAGTTTAGGGGCCTAAACCGTCATTTTTCAGACTATAAGGGCCAAATCTGTAAATTTCCAGAAAACATAATTTTGGAAATGAATGGGACTACTTGTCTACAAAGTTGGGTGAAAATCCAAGTTTAGGGGCCTAAACCGTCATTTTTCAAAGTTTAGGGGCCTAAGCCGTCATTTTTCCAACTATAGGGGCCAAATCTGTAAACTTCCAGCAAACAGAATTTTCCCAACTTAAACATTTTTCATACATACATTTTTCATATATAACATTAATAACAAAGTTTAATACAAACTTATATTAAAAAAATAAAAGATGAGAACATTGTGTTAAAAAAACATTACATACTCCAAAATACAACAAATGTGAACAAAAACATTATGTAAAATTTAGCAAACATTACATTTTTCATACAATACAAACATTAAAAAACTTACACAAAGCTTGATACAAACTTAGATTAAAACAACAAAAGATGAGAACATTGTGTTAACAAAACTTACCTCGTTCGACATTGTGTGTAAAAAATGTGTGTATTCCACTCTCGTGCTCGACTTCACGTGCCAAGGGGGACCAAATTTTTAAAAAAATAACAAGGAAGAGACCAAATTTTTAAAAAAATAATAGGGAGGAGGGGACCATTTTTTTAAAAAAAATCGCAGGTGGGTGGGGCTAGTGGGGTTGTTCTTGTTTTTAAAGAGAGAGGCGCACATAATTAGGGTTTCTTTTGGCTCCGCACTTGCGGTGCCGGACCGGATTTAAAAAAAAATCATCCGGAGCTGGAAACGCCGTCGTTTTGGGTACGAGTGCGGTCCGCACTGGAATCGAGTGCGGACCCATGGCCATTATCGTAATACGGGAGAGATTTTGGCTATTTTCTCAATTAGGGATGTTGGAATGGCTATTTTCGTCAATTTCCCCTTATTTTGGGACGGAGGGAGTAGTTTAAAAGTAAATGTTAAATGGAATAAATTTTAAAGAGAGAGAGAGTGGAAGAAGTGGAGGGTGTTTGGTGAGATGGGGGTGAAGGAGTTCAAACGTGGGGTTAACAAATTTAAAATTGATTAATTAATTAATTTAGAAGTTGATTAGGTGTCAATATATTAGTGGTTGGATAGGGAAGGTAAAGGGAGAGTTGGGATAGGTGATTTTTTCCTCTCTTATACTTGCTAAATTAGCAACGTATTGCAATATGTAGGACCCACTAAATTTAATAAATTAATACTATTAATTTTATAATATTGTTTTATTATATATTTTTGTTTCATTAGTTTATTACATTATATTATAATATTAGCAGTGAGTACCACTTTATAAGACCATCTCCAATGAACCCTCTATTTTACTCTTTAAAACATCTTCAATGAATCCTCTATTCTACTCTTTATAATAGAAAAATGAATATTAACTCTCTAAATATAGAGAAACACCATTCATACTCTCTATTTTTTTTCTAGAGTAGAAAAGAGAATATAATAGGAATATTTTTTTTTAGAGTAGAAAATAAAATAATACATTGGAAAAGACATCCGACACATTAAAGAAGACTTTGATCTTGCACCGATACTAATGATCTAAATTGACCCAAAAATCCACCAAAAAGATAAATGAAAATCCATCATTATCTAAATCAAGTTCACCATCTTTCTTTATTAGATTGGGACATACCCTCAAAAACCAAAACCTAATGTTCTAAAAGGTGTGATAAGCCAAACAACCAAATGACAAAAATTGCTTATAATTAAATAAAAAAAATTCTATTTTGCCGGCCATGGCGTTTGATTTTACTTTCTCAAACTCTTTCATTATCACCCTAAAAACCTCCATTTCATCGATCAAAAGCTCCATTTTCATGGCGTCTGAGATTACAGCTGAAGAAGAAGATGAAGATTATTCATACTTCATCGTCAACAAAGAAGCTCAAAAACAAAAAATCAGACAACTCATAACCCACCAGAAGAATCAGTATCAATCATCATCTTCTTCTTGTTCTTCATTTTCATTATCTTCAACAGGCGCTTCGTCGTCCGATCAAATCCAAAGTCGAAAGCTATTGAATTTGATGAAAAAAGGGAGCACATCGTTGAGAAGATTGTTCGATATGGAGCACACAAGTTTGGGTAATCATTTCGACTTCTATAGTTGCTCGCCGGAAACCAAAAGTATTCCGTTATGGGGAAGTGATTCCGACGAAATTCACGACGATCCATGGATGGGTATTACGAAATTCGATAAAGGGTTCGTTCAAGAACACCGAGAAATCGAAGAACACCAAGAACACGAAGAACATCATGCAACAAAAACGATATCGAAATTTAGAAACCAGAAGTTGACAAGAAAGAAATCTTTTAGCAAATTGCCAAGCTTCTATAAGTTTCGGTTTCGGTTTCGGTTTACGTTTAGGTTAAGATTGAAATCGAGGGTTAGGATCATGATTTGTGGAAGAAAATTATGATCTTTATACACCAAAGTTTTGTTATTTACATCGAGAAATCGATCGAAATCGAAAAAGTTTTGAACAAATAATCAAGAAATGTTAATTCTCTATTTTACTCTCTATTATAAAGTCTAAAATAAAGAATGTGTTATGTATTATTCAATGTATTACTCTATTTCCTACTCTAAAAAAGAATATTTCAAGTATATTTTTTTTGTACTCTAGAAAAAAGATAGAGATTATGAACAGTGTATCCCTATATTCAGAGAGTTACTGTTCATTTCTCTATTACAGAGAGTAAAAAATAGGTGGTTCATTGGAGCTGTTTTAAAGAGTAAAATAGAGGGTTCATTGGGATCATGATTTGTGGAAGAAAGTTATGAACTTTATACACCAAAGTTTTGTTATCTACACCAAGAAATTGATCGAAATCGAAAAAAATTTGAACAAATAATCAAGAAATGATGAACAAAGTTTCCGAATTCGAATCAAGTCTTCGAGTTTTGTTGAAGAACATGCAAACGACACAATGATCGAAGATTAATCTCGCCATGATGCTTTCTTCTTCTATCCTAAAGCTTCTACTTTGTTTATTCCAAAGATGAACTCCATAACTCGACTCTTTTATTTGCACCACCTTTCTCTCCACCCATCTCCGGTGAACCCGGTTCACCGGCCGTCGGAACAAACCCCCGATTCTCGTCCAATCCACCGGATAAAACGCCAACGGCGGTAAAACACTAAAGTTAGAGTAATCCAATTCTCTTTCCACAACTCTTGAAACAAGATAAGGTCCATTAAAACCCCATTTGTTTCCATTAAAAGTCATCGCGAATTCTTCGATGAATTTATACAACAACGGGTGGTTTTTATCGAATATCAAAACCGCATTGTTTAATCTTGTCCAATTCCCCGATGGGTTCGCGCTTTGAGCTCCAATTGAGTTCTTTAAACCGCTAAAATCTTTCAAAGGAATAAAATCGGTGTCGAGATAAACGCCCCCGTATTTATAAAGAACCACGAGTCGAATAAGATTCGAAAGATTCTGCGCTAACGGGATTTCACCGGGATCTCGATTCCCATCCTTAATATTATCGAACCACGATTTCGCCGGAGTGTTCTTGAACAAGAAATTCAAGTCCGGCGTGATCACCGAAACCCTAAACCCACGGTCGATTATGGGTTTCAAGATTTGAAACCCATAATCTCTATCCATTATTGTAGTCGATAATATCATCAAGCAAGAATCTTGATTCGATTTAAACAGAGCATCAACAGCAATAAACTCTCGTTCACCGAAAACCCTAATCGGCGACGATATCCACGTCATAAAGAATCGAACTTTGCAATCTTTAAGAAACTCTCGAGCTTGAACTTCGAAATCTTGGTTCGATTTCAAGATATCGAATTCGGGAAGCTTGTTCTTGAACCAGTTGATTCTTTGTTTCTTGGTGAGATTGATCGGAGGAACAAGTGGATTATTCTGATTATTATCATGATCAGATTCTCCGACGATGACTCGTTTAACGATCAACTGATTGACGATGAATGTTTGATTTTCAAGAAGATGATGAGATTGAAGTGGGGTTATGTTTTTGGGTGTGAAATTGAATGAAATATTGGAAATGAAAGTGTTTGTATTGAACATGTATGTGAAGATGATTGCAATCAAGGAGACGGTGGTGATGATGTGGAATTTGGTTTTCCTGCGGCTGCTCCGCCGTTGCTCCGCCGTTTTGGAAGAAGGGATTTTTATCATTTTGGATTATTGGGAATTATTGTTATTGCGCCATAATGGGATTGCTTCAAAAGGGGTTCTTGAATCTTTTATGTCAACTGAAGCAGATTGTTGACTTTTTTTTTGAAAAGTCGTCGGGAATATGAGTGACGCAATCTGCTGTGTGACGGTTCATGGTAAGGATTGAGCATGATTCTCTAGAGAAAAATGTATTATTAGAGTTTTAGAGCATTTTCAACGGTTTTTCTAAAATGAAAAGAAATGTATGTTTGTTCTCTATATTGTTTCAACAGTTTCTTTATATTGTTTTTTAAATAAAGAAAATTAAAGAAAGCTTAAAGTTTAGAGAATTTTTTAAAACTGATGGAGAGAGAAATTAATTTGTTGTATTTATTTATGTTTGGTACTTTATAGTTTGCAATAGATTTAAAATTACAAATTTTATTGTTTTTGCCTTATTAAAAAAAAGTTGACATTGAGTATCCGGATCTGGAACAGGAACCGACGGTTCTGGGACCGGTTCAAAAATATAGAGAACCCATGTAAACGATTCCGGTTCCGGTTCAGATTCCATGAAATTTAGCCGAGTACCCAATTATGGTCACCTCTAGAAATGAGCGTCGGGTACCCAGTTAGACCATCTCCAATGGGGTCACTAAATCTTACACTAAACACTAAATTTGGTGTAAATCTCACTATTCACATCTCCAATGGGGTCACTATTTTTCACACTAAATTTAGTGTGATGAATAGTATTACACTATATTTGATGTAACACTATTCATTTACACTACTTTTTTGGTCCCTAAAAATTTGAGATTTATTATTTTTGTCTTTTAAAGTGTTAAAGTTTAAATAGGTTTATTATATATATATATATATATATATATAGAGAGAGAGAGAGAGAGAGAGAGAGAGAGAGAGACGGGTTCAAACGAGGAGCGCATCAATTTAAGAGAACGTGAGGAGCACTCCCATGCTTCTGATCACATGTGATCAACAACTGCTAAAAAATCGGAACAAATCGAAAATTCGCGCAAGATGTGGCGCGAGGCGTGGCGCGAGGTGGCAAGTCGCGGATCATTAATGATTCATAACTGTCAATTGCTCCTCCAGATCAGTTGTGAATCACATGTGATCCACAACTGCCAATCACATGTGATTCATAACTGTCAATTGCTCCTCACGTTCTCACGTTTTGGTGCGCTCCTCGTTTGAACCTTCCTCTATATATATATATATATATATATATATATATATATATATATATATATATACATATTGTTTAATATAACTTTTATTGTTTAATAAAAAGTTTTGTGTTATGCATTAAAATAATTTAGTTCATAATTAATAAAAAATAAAAAATAATAAGTTATGATCTAAATAAAAAATATGGGTATAAATTGTAAAATTAATAAATATAAGGATATTATTGAAAGTTTAATAAATTAATATAAAAATGATTTGGTGTAAAAAATAGTGTTATCCATTGGAGAAGATTTACTATTAACACTAAATTTTACACTACTTTTGATGTTTAATGTGAAATATAGTGTAATCCATTGGAGATGCCCTTAGGCCATGCGTAGCGGTGATTGGGTAGGTGATCGGGCTCCAGCGGGTTTCATCGGGCACGGGTAAGGGGGGTGATCGGGTAAGGGACGGGCTCGGGTACCGGGTTCACCAACCCGATCAAACCGTTGTGATTTTTTTTTATATTTTTTAAACAATACCGTTGTAAAACGGCTATTTTACAATTTTTTTTTCAAATTATACACACTATATATATTAACCTATACCATCTTATTTTTTCACACCAAACAACTCTATACTTTCTTCCATTCTCTATATTTTCTTCCATTTATTTCTTCAATTTTAGACAATATGGATTCGCCACAACCCGCTTCATCGACCGCATCATCATCATCCATAGACACCGACGAGTACTTGCATCATCAAAGGGAAATTTTTGTAGGGTTGGTTCGAGAAGCTGCAAAATTAATTTATGGTAGCACCGCCTCATCGTCAAGAAGAGAACCGAGGGCCGGGAACATAGAAAGAGGTCGGGTAGCTGCAAACGAGCGGCTTTTGCGGGACTACTTTGGCAACAACCCGGTTTATACACCGGATACGTTTAGACGGCGGTTCAGGATGAGCAGGCAACTATTCGAACGAATAGTTGAAGATTTAGAAGGAGAGTATCCGTATTTTACACTTCGGGTGGACGCCGGAAACAAACAAGGTTTTTCTCCGATACAAAAGTGTACTTCCGCTATTCGGAAATTGTCGTATGGAGTAGTTGCCGACTCACTTGACGAGTACTTGAGGATGGGAGACAAAACGTCACGAGATTGTCTGCACAAATTCTGCACAGGTATTATTGAACTCTATGGTAAAAAAATATTTACGCAAGCCTACTTATGTTGATATTCAGAAGTTGTACACCGCACATGAAGCTAAACACGGATTTCCCGGCATGCTCGGCAGCATAGACTGTACTCATTGGACGTGGGCAAATTGTCCGGTAGCATGGCGAGGTCAATTCATGAGAAGTGATCATGAGCACCCGACAATCATGCTAGAAGTAGTGGCCTCCCATGATCTATGGATCTGGCACGCATACTTTGGTGTTGCCGGTTCCAACAACGACATCAATGTTCTCAATCAGTCGCCCATCTTCAACGATCTATATGATGGGAAAGCACCCGAGTGCCCTTTTGAGGTGAATGAAGTCACCTACAACCACATATATTATCTAGCGGATGGGATATATCCGGAATGGGCTATTTTCATAAAATCATTTACGTGCCCACATGACCCTAAACGACAAAAGTTCAAGTCCGCGCAAGAATCGGCACGTAAAGATGTTGAACGAGCTTTTGGCGTGCTTAAACAACGTTGGCATATACTTCATAACCCGACACGCGGATGACATCCGACAAGATTGGGAAACATTATGTACTCTTGTGTCATATTACACAATATGATACTCGAAGACGAAGACCAAGCCATTTGTGGTGGCGATGAAAACGACCTTTTCACGGATGATATCGAAACACAAATCAGTGAGGAACAACGCGCGGCAAATGTTCGAGAAGTCAAAAACCGGGATACTCATAATAACCTTCGGTCGGATTTGGTCGAACATATTTGGCGTATCCAAGTTCCCAACAATGACGATGAGTAGATTTTTAATATTTTGTAATTTTTTAATTTTTTAATGAATGATATGAATTTTTATTTTTATTATTTATCTTATTTTTATTTATTAAAAAATATATAAATATTTTTATTTTGTTAAATAATTAAATGTATAAATAAAAGAATTAAAAAAGATGAGGTGGCAAGTGGGTTCATTGGGTACTGGTACTCTACTTTTGGGTAAGGATTGGATAAGGAGGGTAGAAAAGAGAAAAGCTGATTTGACACTGAAGTGACAAGTGGGTTCATTAGGTACTGGTACTCGTGGCGTTATAGTCACCTACTCACCTTTAGAAATGCGCTGCGGAAGATGATGGGAAGTGGGAAGTTGAGCCAATGGGGTTTGAGGAACAGTGTAATTAACATGTGGGCAAATGTAGGATATCTTTACGGCAGTCGCCAAAGGCGACGTGCAAGAAGCTATGTTGTGGGTCCCGCAACCCATTGAAATCCTTCTAGAAGTTGTAACTGGTTATTATATTTCGTATTTGGCGTCTGATATTTGTTCTCATTATCATTAACCGAAAGTTCCTTAGTTTAAAGGGTATTTTTGTTATTTTATAAGTTTTTTATAAAATAAAATAAATTAAGTATGTGAAAATTTAAAGTCTATATACAAAAATGTTTAGTATTTGAAAAAAAAATGGCTATTAGGTTTTTGAAAATCTTTTCAAACCCCACTTTGTCCAACGGAGACGTCCACGTTGTATAATCGCTTTCATCGAATGCCTTATTCACATTGATTGTGAATTTGATGTATGGCTATGGAATAGGTCGAGGAATGTTGTGACTCAGAATTCCAAGGATACCATCGTCCATCTTCTTTACGTGAAACCATCCCAAGTTGTCTACACATCTCTCAATGAGACGGGGATAACAAGCGAGATTGGCTTTTTGCTACTTATTTGGAACTTCTTATTAAGCAGGGTATATGTTTTCATCGGAGATGAAATGGGATAACAAGTGAGCTACATGGGTTTTTGTCGAAGGTAACATGAGAACGATGGGTTTTTCATCGAGGGAGAAGACAATGGTTTTTTTTTTCATCCTGAGGTGGTTGGAGTTGAGGAAAGTGAGAATGAAAGTTATGGTGGGAAGGGTAAGAAGGACCTCCATCATTGGATGCACATTAGGATGAGATGCACCGAGAAAAAATGCATTGGATCAATTACCTTTCAAGCGCGATCATAGGGTGGGATGAGATTAAAATTGATCAAGGGTATTGGTGTTAAAAAAATCGTTGGACAGCTCAAACCAAGTCAAATGAACCGTTTTTGTTGGTTTGAGCGGTTTGGTGGTTTGGGCTGAAAATAGCCAAAACGCTTTGTCCGGTCTGGCATGCAGTTTGAACGTTTTTTTGAACGGTCTGGACCAAACCAAACACCAAAAATACGCATGTATTAATTATATTTTATTTTCATGTTGTAGGATCAAATCTTTATGCCATTAAAAAAATTATCTAAAATATCATGTTTTTAGTTTTCATTTCTCAATTGACCATGTTATCTAAATTGGCAACATTCCAAAATATGTCAAATATCAAATCCAAAATTCCAAATCGTCATTCGACTTGCTCAATATTTGTCCAAAATTCAACTATTATTGGCGGACTTGTTTTTTTTTCAAGTTGCTCAATGTTTTATTTTATTTAAGAGATAGACATTTCTTTTATAATTCGGTATATTGTCTTTTAATAATGTTTTATCGGTAGAAATTTTATTCTGGATATAGATGTTATGTTTGTTTTTAAAACCCATAAGAGGCCCACAACACCTAAACCGGTCAGACTAGTCCGCCTTTTTGTGGTCTAGTTTGACCGGTTCTGTCACTTGTCGCTAAACCGCTCGGTTTGGAAACTTTCTAAACTGTCATTACTTTGTGGTTTGAAGGGCTAAACCGCTCGAACCGGACCGCAAACACCTCTAATCAAGGGTCCGAATCCTTTCTTCCTTTCTCAAGTTAACCATTATTCTCGCACGATCTTTCATGTGTGTGTGTGTATATATATATATATATATATATATATATATATAGAGAGAGAGAGAGAGAGAGAGAGAGAGAGACTTTGATTCATACGAGAACAATAACAAAATAGGAAAATAAAAAAACGGTTCCATCGCATGTGATTTTACACTAAGGAGGTGTTTGGTTCATTTTAAGGAACGTGAATGAAAATGGAAAAACAAACGAAGGAGAATGAGAATAATAATTAAATTTTAGTTCCCCTCCTTTGGTCAGGTAAGGAAATTAATGGGTCTGTGGTAATCAGTCTATTATATCATATCAAAGCAAATCACATTATTCATTATCATTCTTATTACTTACCTCTCAATACCTCTAACCAAACTTTCCCTAAGATCACATATGATTCACACGATTTTGGCCTCGACATGAGGTCACGAGCTACGTCGTTTGCACACCCTTGAATTAACCTTGTGTACACATGTAATTTAGTCATTTTCTTATTCTCTTATTTTGTGATATACATCATAAAACAATGAATATATGTAATGTGAGACACTGAAAAATACACATTGTAATACACTTCATCCAAGTTGTCTAGATTTCTATGGATGTGATTATTGCGTCATGTATGAGTTTGGGTTTGGTTAAGGCGTGATATGGGTAATTATAAAATTATTTACATATTTTCTTTCAAAAATATAATAAAATATTTTAATGAGGGTGTAATAAAAAATTACTAAATTACCCTTTTCAACTTAATTAAGAAACATCCTTAATTATCACAAATAATTAGCACACATTAGATTCTATGCTTATAAAAAATTATCGAGTACTCATTTGATTAAACATATATATAGGGGCTTAATAATTTGAGAACTCTAAAATTTACAAGACATGTGAGAAATTCTAGCTTACGGGGTTTTCCACATATTTTTCTCATTTAATGGGTAGTATTTAATGTATATATCGATTAACATATATTTGCTTCACAATATGTTTGTTTCTTATATATTTGGTTCACAATGTGAAAGATTGTTATGTGTATTTTTTGTTTCACAAACACATCAAAAATGTTCACATTGTGAACCGAGTACATGTAAAACAAACACATTGTGAAACAATGATATTTTACTCAATAATCTAAATTCTAGTCTTAGATTAAAAAAATCATACGAAATAGTACATGATGCACTAGTTCTCAATGTTATAAAAAATTTAAAGGTTTTCAATAGAATGTCCATAATATATATATATATATATATATATATATATATATATATAGAGAGAGAGAGAGAGAGAGAGAGAGAGAGAGAGAGATTTAAATGAGAAATACTAAGTGTTTGAGAAATAGAGAAATGATTGCAACCCTTCATCTGGTCAACATTTGCGGCTTTGACTACACCGGATAACTCCCCGCGTGGTCTGCAGAAGATAGATGGGTAGTTTCGTAAAATCCGCGGGAGAAGTTCATATGTGAACTTGTGTGATTCATCTATAAACTATACGTTCATATGTGAATCGGTTAATTAGTTCATATGAGAATCAGTTAATTAGTTCATATGTGAATCACAAAGGTTCATAAGTGAATATGTTAATTAGTTCAACTGATTCACATATGAACCTACATTTAATTAATTCATATGTGAATCACAAGGGTTCATAAGTGAATATGTTAATTAGTTCAACTGATTCATATATGAACCAACAATTAATTAATTAATATGTGAATTAGTTAATTAGTTCATATCAGTTAAAAAGAGTTCATATTTGAATTACACGACTTCACATATGAACTTGTCCCGCATATTTGTAAAAGTTCCGAAATCGTTCTTCTATTTTTGGAATAGTCGCAACTTTTGACCAGTCAAAACTGCAATTTTTGACCAGTCAAATCCGATCTTGACCGTATGATTGGGTAGGATTACTTCTCTATTTCTTACACACTTAGCATTTCTCATTTGAACTTATGGCGGCTATATATATGTGGTGGAAGTTCTAATGAGAACACCTTCGTTTTACGAAAACAAAAGAACACTTTTATCATATCACATGTGATAATACACGTAAGGGCACCTTCTGGTTACAGACGACTTGGCCCTTGACCTAAAGTGGCACCAAAGGTCGTTTGCATCACTGATTTAGTATCAGGCGTGTATCATATGTGATTGATTACAGTATCACATCGAGAATACTCTTATCACATGCGATAATACACGTGAGGAGGCCAGACGGTGTGCGTGTGACTTGACCCGCAACCTAAGTCGCGTAGAACGTCGTCTGTGTCTTTGATTTTAGTATCATATGTTGTGAACTGTAACAACCCGGATTTATAGTTAAGGCTTGAAAGTTTGGTGGCCAAAGTCAAATTAAGAGAAGTTATAAAGAGGGACCTTTTAGCAATTTCTGAAAGATATAACCAATCCCTAGGTTTTCATTTATTGAATATTCTAGCAATTACTGTGGCGGCTGAGAAGAAGAAGAGAAAGAAAAGGAAGGCGATCGGTATTGATTTCAATAGGAGATCTCCCACTCTGGTAAGCAATCGATTCCTTTATGTATTCTTTTCTGTGTAAGAAATGTCTGGGTAAATGAAATTCTAGTTATTCTTCAATGCTTGAGTTGTGAAATCAAAGTAAGGGCATTAATGGAGTTTTAACTCTAAATCAGATTGTTTAATGATCGAATCAGGCGATTTTATGAGTTTATGATGTTAGAGTTAAGCACCTAGCAGTTTATGAAAAAGTCTGTGTTGATAAATGATTTGGTAATAAGCTAATTAAGGGAGTCTAAAACTTGTGGATCGTAAAAGCATAAATCGTCGATTCCGGAACTGAAAGTACCGGAACCATGTAGAACCGGAATAGAGTAGCAGTTCCGGAACATCTTCCTAAAAACTAAGTTCCGGAATGTTTTAAAAATCAGATCCGGAAGATTTAAGTTCCGGACGTCTCAAATACCCACTACCGGAACTTGGCTAAGTATTGTTGGGCTTAAATGGTAAAGGATCCGGAATAGGTATATAACCCCGGAACACTTGGGCCGATCCACAGATCCAGAATGGACCTTCCGGAATTTTAAGGATCCGGTATTAAGTTTTGGGGGCTAATTCCGGAAGCCTATGGGCTTTGGACATGATTAGTGCCGAGATCCGGAATCCACACATGGTGGATCCGGAATTTGTCTCTCCATCCGAACCAAGATCCGGAGTCCACCTAGAAAGTGGATTGGACCTTTTGGACCGAAAATCTAAATTGAGAAATTTAGGCCGTAGCATTTTAAGTGGGCCGTGAGCTGGACTTAGCAAATGATAATATTGGGTCCACAATATTCCAGATTTGTAAGGTAACTATTTAGTCTTGGGCTAAAATAAGGATCCAATATTTAATTAATGTGCCGAAGTAATTAGGTGGGTCCAGATTAGAGAAGGATCTAGGATGAGGAATCGAATGTCGCTAATTAAAATTACGATATGATTTAGGTGTAAGAACGGTTCAGAACGAGACGCGTGATTAGGAAGTTACTACTATCAGGTGAGTTTCCTAAACCCTTTTTACACAAAATACGATGTTAAATGTTTTTTTTACTGAATATGGTTCGTTTATGAGCATGAATTGTTTTATCAACTGTTACGCATGAATCCCATGAAAAGTATGTTTTATTTACAAAGGCTATTTAGCAACATGAGATGGTGTACCAAGATTTCACGCTTTGTGATTTACGTTAAGCTATGTGAATGCTATGTGGAGTCGGTCTGCACAGTGGGATCAGGGTACCTTGGGATCCGATGATCCCTTGGGCATTTGTGATGAGCTTGTAGGACGAAATTCGTTTCCTTCCTACTCGGATAGAGGGGAGTCCGCTTGGACTCCGATGTGAGCCGAGAGGGTGTCCGTTAGGCCCCGATCGTGGTAGCTAATGTGATCCTTGAACCATGTGTAGTACCATGAATGATGTTTATGTGAAGAATGTGAACTGTTTTTATAAAATAATTTTATACTGTTGTATATGCTTTATGGAGGGAATTCACTAGATCTTTTGGTTTAACCCTCGCTTTTTGAAACTAAACCATTTTCAGGTGAGCAAATAGTAGGAGGCTCAGGTAAGTGAGCAAGAGCAAGATAGAGTACAGATGCAGATAGAGACAGTGCATGTGCCACTTGTAGAAGTTAGATTGTTCTCAGTTGTGTATAGGTTGTTTCCGCTAATCTAAGTTTTGAGGCTGATGTAATGAAATTTTAGGACCCAGTTTTGTAATGTTTATGATTTAATGCCATGCTTGTCCGGTTTTATTCCGGGCTGTTACAAATGGTATTAGAGCCATAATTTAAGGGATTTAGGTGACCGGACGGGCCTAAACTTAAACTGTGGGAGTAGAAATCACAACTGAGAATCAGGAAATGCGTTAGGAGGGCACTATTGTAGAGATAGGACTAATAGGGTACCGAGGACAGTCATGTAAGGTAAGTTAGGGATTACACTTGGCCAGTGTAATTGCGAACTTACATGTACATGTATGTGCTTAACCTGCCTTATTATTCCGAAGTTGTAGTCTGAAGCTAGTTTATATGTTGTGTTCCAGTAATCTAGAATGTTAGAAAGACCCCTGAGAGGTAGACTGAGACCCCTTGTTGGGGAAGTATCATGAGAGATCACTTATGATGTGAGTATGTATACATCGTAGAGAAGAGATGTTATTTAGAATGTTATGAGGCGTCTAGAGGTAGATCTTCGTGGGTGCGGAGAGGATAAATGTTTGATTTTGAGTAAGACTCCTGTTTCTGGAGAATCCCAGTTGTAGAAATCGCGAGGTAGATCAATTGGGAGGGTAAGAAGGACAGTGTCGAGATCTTGAAAAGGTCAATTCAAGAGCGAGTGAGGGATTAGAGTCCTGACTCCGTAGTCGAGCTTTCCAGCTTCGGATTGAAAACGTGTAGAGGTAGAATGTGAGGTAATTGATCAAGACGAAAATAGTATGAATTGGTTGAGTAAGTGGGTCGTGGAATGCATGTATAGCAAAATGTTACAAGGCCGAGAGGGCGACCACTGGTCGAAAGTAGAGTGTCAATGATAAGTTGCGTGATTAAAGCGGTTGACCTTGCTTGAGTGAGTAGCCTTCAAGTGCAAGTAGAACTTCATGCATTGCGTCTTTACATGTGTTACATGAGATTTTCGTGATTAAAGTAAAGGTGTAAATATCAATTTTGATCGGAAATGAGTCAGCGTGTGCAAGCGTATGTTTAAAGAAAAAGGCAATTCCATTTACGTCGCACAAAGAAGTTTTTTTGAGCTTAACGATTTGCAAAATATCCCACTCTTTTCATGATAAGTCAATTGTTGCAAAAAGTCAAGAAAACGTTTGCTTGCAAAACTTTTATAACCAAAATGAGTGTTGACATGATGATGTCATAGAATAGAGTGTGAGAGCCAACTGGTTTATCTCGCGACGGTAAATTCTTTCAAAATTTTGTTGTACAGAAGATTTTCATTAAATGTGTTACTGTCGTAACAACGTCGTTCTGGTTGAGTAAGATTAAGTTTTACGGAAAGATGCATGTAAACGATTCTCGAAATCGTTGTGCAGGGCATTTAAGTTATGAGAGTGATGGGGTCGTGTGTACCCAAGCTAGTTCCAAGTGTTGTTTATTTAAAATGATAAAATGTGCGAAATGATTTATTTACCGCGTTGTCATGCATGAAGGCTATGAACTCACTAAGTCGTAGAGTATTACATTTAGTATTTGTGTTCAAGAGGAGAGGTGAACAGTGGTAGAGTCAGAAGTGGACCTTGGTATCGGTTGTATGAGGGTCTGTACCCTTGTTCGGTGATTGGAAATACAGTTGCCAAAGGACGATGGTGTCCGGAGGAAGAACTAGGAGTCATCAAGGTGTTGGTTTTAGCAACTCGTTATGAGTAGTGTGGTGACGCAGGAATGAGATATCCTCGACGTCGAATAAGAGTCTTAAGGTGATCTTGTAAGATTGGTGTTACATGAGTCAGTTTTGAAATGAGGGCGACAAATTATGAAGTGATTATGATATGTTGGAAGGATTAGGTTCTGTAAGGAACCCATGTTAAAGAATAGGTTAAGAAAGTAGTTACAGGTTGATTATTGATGTTGAAGTCGACAACTGGGTAAGATGGTTGAGGCCGAAAACTTGAACCAGAAGATTGAAAGTTGATAGAGCACCTTGTAGGGGTGTTAAGATGGTGAGAGATTGCTGTTTTGGATAAGCGCTCTAATTGCGAGGTATGGAGGGTTCGTAGAAGGGTAAGATATGTAGCACGAATGAAGTGAGTGTGTAGAATATATCGATCTGTGAGAGAATGCGCCCTGTCTATGTAATGGTTTGGAATCGCAAAGAACTAGCAAGAATCGTACATGTTTGAGTTAGTCGGGAACTCGTGAGTTGTTGGTTTAGAGTTGGTAGAAGGACAAAGTAGCGAGACCGACTCGGTTATTTGTGCAGGAGATTATGAAGGCAAGTTTGAATTGTGTGAATGACCATGAGAGATCTGGTCTGCAGTGTGATGTTATGGGTGAAGAGTGTACGGATGTGTAGTGGCAGTAATTGTCAAGATAAATGTGCTAGCTAGTGTCGTAGTGATGTGATGTTAGAAAGAGGAAGCATTAGATGGAAGCCTTTTTGGGGGTTCCGGATGAGGTGTACGATTTGTTAACCAGGTTGTTGGAGCATGTAGGGTGTAAGTTTACGTTGTGATATGATTATTTTCGGAATAGAATGTCGGAGTGGTAGTGGGTAGTTACCCAAATGAGAAACCAAGTGTTTTTGGTTGTAAGAGTTGCTCAGTAAGTATGTCTTTGGAATCATTGGAAGTTTAAAGAAGTTGATGGATGGGTTAGTCAAAAATGCGGTATAGTAAAGGCGAAATCTTTAATGAATGCGAATTGTTTCTTATGTGTGAAGGAATGATCCTAGAAGGAAATAGTTGGGGATTTGGTTTTGTTTAGTAATGAGAGGGTGTTATCTGCATGTGTGTTAGAGCATTATTGTATTCAAGATTTACTGTAAAGTCAATGTACTGTATTAGTTGCTAGTGCCTTTATACCTTGTATGTTATGGGTATAAATAGGCATATCTAGTTCTTAGTTACAAAGGAATCTAGATCCCTTTAGGAATCTCTTGATCATTTGTCATTTACACTTTAGAGATCAATATATGGATGACAAGTTCTCTTTAGATTCTCTCTCTACATCATTCTTGATTACTTGCTAGATTTGGGATTTCACATTTGGTATCAGAGCTAAACAGAAAATTCAAGCAGATCAAAGAGCAAATTGAAGATTTTTTACACTGTTCTTGAAGATTTCGGATCACACATCATTCACTATTCATTGAAGATTTCGAATCCTTCTTCATTTACTGTTCATCTAGAATCATCATCTTTTTCATTTTTTGATCTTTTGGATTGATTCTTGACATCATTGCACTCGATTTTCATCCCTGGACATCTTTAATTCAAGGATCTATACCAAAATCTGCACATAATTTGCAGATCTGATCATTTTATATATGTTTTTGTTCGAAAACATTTTCTTACTATTTTGGATTATAATTTGATTAAATTGATCGAATTAGGATTTGTGATTAACTAAGAAAGTGTGTGGAATCAAATTTCGAACAAATCTGTGCAAATTTCATAACAATTGATCAAGAATTGAAAAAGTTATGGCTGATTTAGTGATTTTCGTTTTCGAAGTGCAGAATTCGGATCATTCTTGGTGAATTCGGATCATTCATACACAATTCGGATCATTCAAGAGAATTCGGAGTGGTCTTGGTCATCACAAGTGTAGATTTCGACTCGAGAATTCGAACCTTGTTAAGTTCGAATTGGGTGAATTCGAACCCTGTCAAGTTCGAATTGAGTGATTTCGAACCCTTCATGATCCGAATTCCCATGATTTCGGACCCTTCTTGTTCCGAATTCATTGAATTCGAACCCTTCTGCATAAGAATTCCTTGAATTCGAATCCTTAAGAGTCCGAATTCATTGAATTCGAATCCTTAAGAGTCCGAATTCTTTGAATTCGAATCCTTAAGAGTCCGAATTCTTTGAATTCGAATCCTTAAGAGTCCGAATTCCTTGAATTCGAATCCTTCTACATCCGAATTCATTGATTTCGGATCCATCTACATTCGAATTCTTGGGATTTCGAACCCTTCAGCATCCGAATTCAAGGGTTTCGGATCCTTTAGCATACGAATTCCGTGGTTTCGAACTCTTATACATCCGAATTCAGTGTTGATTTAAATAAAAAAAGATGAGATCAATTTTTTATTCCGAAATTTTTTCCATAGTGTTTTTCATACACTTTAAGAGCTTTTCAAGAATTTTTTTTTCTGATTGATTTTCTGAAAGATCATCTTCTAGCATTCTTCAAGATGTCTGACATAGAGAATTTAAGTGGGAGAATATGGTATCAGTTAGGAAAAGATAGAAAATGGACTCTTTCTGAAGCTAAAGATGAGATCAAGCGTCTTGAAGGTTTTCTTTCTAGATATATAAGACATTCTGTTGAAGATGCAAGAAAAAATACAAAGCTCAAGTCTGAGAAAGTTTTATTAGAAGACAAAGTCTCTTCTCTTGAGTCCGAACTGAAAGATTTGAATGACAAGATTGTAGTGCTTGAAGTTACTCAAGAGAAAAATAAGACATTTGAGATTTCAACTCATCAAGATAACATGAAGGAGCTTCAAGGGAGTATAAAGACATTGGAAGAAGAAAATGCTGATTTGAAGAGACATATTTTAGACATTTCTTCTTCAAATGAAAATTTTATTTTTAAAGAACAAAATGTTTTACTTACTAAAAGAATTACTGATCTTGAAGTTTATATTGCAGGTCTTGAAACAAAGAAAGACAACTCAAGTCTGCACGATCAAATCAAGAAACTTCAAGAGAAAGTAACAACTCTTCAAAGTGAAAATGCTGATATGAAGAGTGGGAAAGACAAGAGTGAAAAGGGGAACTCATATTTACAAAATCAAATAAAAAGAGTTCAAGAAAAGACAACAACGTTGGAAAGTGAAAACGTTGAATTGAAGAAGAAGCTTTCTGAACGTGAAGGAGTGTCACCTTCTTCAAAGAAAGTTCTTAAAGAAAAGGAAATAATTGAACTAAAATATATAAAACTTTTGAAACAAATCTCCGATTTTGAGAAAGTTTTATATCTTGAAAAAGAGAAGCAAGAGAAAGAAAGAAATGAATTTGAAACATAACGCAAATTTTTTAAGATTAAAAGTTCTGAGCTTTTCGTGAAAATTTCTGAATTAGAAAATCTTTTGGAAAAGGAAAGAAAAGATTTCACGGAAAAGAAAAATCTCTTTGAAAAGGAAAGTAAAACCCTTAAAAAGAAAAATATGGAAATTTTCAAAGAGATTACTGATAAAAGAAAGTTTTTGGAAAAAGATTTTGAATCGGAACGCATATATTTTGAAGATGTGATTCTTAATCTTACCAAAAGATTATCTGGTTTATCAGCGGATATTATGAAGGATCAATTGATAAAATTTGATCTCCAAAAGAAATTTGATCTAATTTCTAAAGAGAAAAATGTTTTGATAAACAAAGTTAAGGACCTTGAAGACATCATTTTTAAATTTGATGTCTCAAAGCAGGTAAGTCCTGAAAGTATCTTTCAGACTCCATTTGTTAATTCAAATGATTCTGAATGCTCTTTTAAAACTGCTTCAAGTTCGAGTTTTAAAAACATTCCTTCTAAACATATTAATAGATCAACTGGTTTCTCAAAAGATCAGATCCGTTCAACAAATCTCTTCTATAATCCTCTGTTTGATAAATCAGATAACAAAACAAATGTGCCTAAAGCTAAGACTTCCAATTCTAAAGAAGTTCCAGTCTTCAAGAAGGTGAAGATGGAATGGAGAGTTAAAGGCACAACAGTTCCAAAGAAAGATGTGCCAAAATCATCTACCTCCACATCAAATGCCAAGAGGAACAATTCTCCGAAAGGTAAATCTTCTGTTCCACCTAATCTTGTTTATTCTACAAATCATCTGATTAGGTTGGCACATAAGAAAATCTGTTGTTCTTACTGTGGATCAAATGATTTTGTGCATAAAGATTTTACTTCTTATTGGTACGGTACTTACAGTATTCCTTTTAAGAAATCTACACCTAACACACTAGGACCCAAGTCCCGTTGGGTACCAAAATCTGCTTAATCTGTTTTGCAGGTTCATCATGTGTGGTGCTGATTTGGAAACATAAACCACACACATGATTGAAAACAGAAGAGAAGCGGTGAATTGTTTTTAAGAGTATATGTACCATTAAGGGGGAGCAAAGACATTAATGGTTTCTAAACATATCAGTTTAGGACCCGCACTTAAAAGAGACTTTGGTTTCTGAATACATCAGTTCAGGACCCGTGCTTCAACGTTTTTGGCTTTTGAACATATCAGTTCAAAACCCGTGCTTCAACGACTATGGCTTCTGGACAAATCAGTTTAGAACCCGTACTTCAAAGACTAAGATTTCTAAACAAATCAGTTTAGAACTCATACTTCCCAGGTGATATCCTTTAACAATCATATTTTTTTAATACAAGGAACAAGTGGTAAAAGGTAACATTGAATTATATTTTGTTTCTACTGCTTTGAAAACTTGAATCTTTACAAATTTAATTCAATGAGATAAAATTTTCAATTTTCATTCAATGAATTAAATGTGTGCTAAAAGATGATTTTACAAGTGTTTTTGTTTTATCTGAGTTATATTTGTTTCATCTTTCACCTCTGAAATAAATCGAAAGGTCAGCAAAACATGAATGAAATTATGCTGAATGCTCAAAGTTATGTGAATCTGGACTTATAGAGAATATAATTCTCAAAAAGCCTAAATGTCAGAATGATGGATGGAAATGAAAATATGGGAGAAGCACTATGTTTTAGAACCAAGTGATTGAGATAAAATTATTGCATTATCATTTAGTTTGAAAGTTTGTGCCTGTGGACTTTCTGGTTTGGGAGAGTAAGTCCTAAGGGGTGCTCGACACCTAGTCCCTAAGATCAACTGGTCTGGGATCGGCTGACCCAAATCCTGCAATAGAACCAGATAGAAAGCCATGTTCTACTGGTACAAATGGGTTTAAGATATATCGATGTGGCCTTTCTGGTTTGGGAAATTAAGTTCTAAGGGGTGCTCGACACCTAGCACCTAAGGCCAACTGGTCTGGGATCTGCTAACCCAAATCCTGCTATAGAACCAGATAGAAAGTCATGTTTAACGGTGTATCTTATTCTTACTAAACTTTTTGATCAAAAGATGCCAATGAGCACAAAATCAAAAGATGCCAATGTGCACAAAATCAAAAGATGCCAATGAGCACACATCTCTTGAAACTTGGGGAAAATACAAAGTCGCGATAAACCTGTAAATTTGTGAAAATTCTGATTTTGGACAAATAGTGTGAGTAGAGCAAAGTATTCTTATATGTTTTAGAATTGCATACGCTTGATGCTAATCATATTTCGCATGCTAGCACACCAAATAGATTTGATAAAGGGGTTGAAACTGAACATTTTTAACTTGATATGCAATGATGTCTTGTTTTTGAATCCAAACACATGCATTTGATTTCATTTGATTGAAATATTGTTAAATTTCATTAAGTTGAATTTCTTTTGTAAAGCTTTCAAATGATCAAATGTTAGTAGTTATAAAATGAAGTTCAATGAATTTTATTTTCCTTGTGTAAATTTGTTTTAAAATTTGTGCTACAATTTCAAATACTGTACGTTATTGAAATATATGCATATTTTCAGGGGGAGAAAACAAATTGCTCCAGAATTCTTATTTTGAGGGGGAGCAAGGTTATCCACTAAGGAGGAGATTGTTAGTAATACTAAGAGACGCGACTGAAATTGAAGAAGGTTTTCGATGATAATGATGCTCACTTTCATCGAAAAAGGGGGAGAAATGTTTAATTCAATTTCATGTCAAAAAGCTTTCAAGTCAAATATATTTCAAGTCAAAGATTCGTGAACAAAGACTGAAGATCAGGGGAAGAAGGATCATGTGAAGTCCAAATGTTGCTGAATTTGGTTATCTTAGTTCTGAGTGGTTCTCGGAATGCGCTTACACCGAATTTGGTTATCTTAGTTCTGAGTGGTTCTCGGAATGCGCTTACACCTAAAAGTTCAAAAATGTGGATGGTTTCACATCTTTCTGATCCAAACTCTAATTGTTTCTGATTCATCTTGTTCCGAATTGATGGTTTTATACAAAGATCGGAATTTCATGTTCAAGATTTGAAGACAATCTGTTGAAGATTTTATTGAAGAAGATTGATTTTTCAAAGAGAAAGACAAAGACTTTTCATGTTTGACTGAAGATTCTTCAAAGCCGAGTTCTTAAAGAATGTCAAAGCATATAGTTCGCCGTGAACTAATGAAGATAAAGATGTTTGAAGATTATCTTAGCTTCAAAGTTTAAAGTGATCAAAGTTAAAGTTTTGAAGATTGACTTTACAAAGAGCTGAAGACTGCTGTCATATTTTTTTTAAATCTTGAATCCAAAGGGGGAGATTGTTAGAGCATTATTGTATTCAAGATTTACTGTAAAGTCAATGTACTGTATTAGTTGCTAGTGCCTTTATACCTTGTATGTTATGGGTATAAATAGGCATGTCTAGTTCTTAGTTACAAAGGAATCTAGATCCCTTTAGGAATCTCTTGATCATTTGTCATTTACACTTTAGAGATCAATATATGGATGACAAGTTCTCTTTAGATTCTCTCTCTACATCATTCTTGATTACTTGCTAGATTTGGGATTTCACAATGTGGAAAGATCGGAAGCGAGGGGTAGGTAAGGTTTGGTGGGCGGTGCTCCACGCTAAGGTGGGGAGGTGAAGATCGTATGCCGGAATAAGTAAGTAAATTGGAAGTAGTAAGCTTGACAGTAATACCAAAAGGTGCAGTGGTGTGTAGATTGTCATCGATAAGTGTGCGAACTCCTGGAATGAGTATCGAGGAAGGGGAATTGTGTATGTTTTGTGCAGGAAAGAAGTGGAAAGGGGCAGTTGAATGAGTTGAGTTGGTGTCGTTGTGAGAAATGTTCAAACGTACTGGTCGTTCAGTAATAGGCTTTGGGGAATGGTTTTGTAAGAGCATGGTTACTTCTCCTCGTTGAGCAAGAGTAACCGAAGTTATGTTATATGACTAGACACTTGTGGCAAGTAGTGAGAAATCGATGTGTTTTCAGGATAAGTTAAATTCGGATAAGTGAACACTTCAGTGAGAGAGCATGGAGGTTTCCTGCTTTTAGTTACGTATAGGTGTGGGTGATAAAGTGGTGAGAACGTATGAAATGGTCGATGAGCGGTAGCCAATTTGTTCCGAAGAAAAGTGAGGTAGATTATGTTTTGAACATCCGTCGAAGTTTTGAAGAGTGGTTAGATAGTGGACGAACTTGGGGTGTCCAATGAGATTGTAGAAGAATTCTTAGTGCGATGCACGTCTCTATTCTGGAGAGCAAATATTGGAAGTTGAGATGGTGGCGACCTTGCAAGAAATACTGGTGAGAAGGAGTTGATTTTCGCCATTATTGAACGAGTTGGAGCCGAGGCTTACAAGTTAGATTTGTCGAAGATTAGTAAAGGTTCAGTGGAGATACCGTAAAGAATGAGAGGTAGAAGCGGATACGAGGTTCAAGTACCCGCATCTTTTCCCTTAAGGAATTCCGGGGACGAAATTCTTTTAAGGGGGAGTGTTGTAACAACCCGGATTTATAGTTAAGGCTTGAAAGTTTGGTGGCCAAAGTCAAATTAAGAGAAGTTATAAAGAGGGACCTTTTAGCAATTTATGAAAGATATAAATTGGTGCCAATCCCTAGATTTTCATTTATTGAATATTCTAGCAATTACTGTGGCGGCTGAGAAGAAGAAGAGAAAGAAAAGGAAGGCGATCGGTATTGATTTCAATAGGAGATCTCCCACTCTAGTAAGCAATCGATTCCTTTATGTATTCTTTTCTGTGTAAGAAATGTCTGGGTAAATGAAATTCTAGTTATTCTTCAATGCTTGAGCTGTGAAATCAAAGTAAGGGCATTAATGGAGTTTTAACTCTAAATCAGATTGTTTAATGATCGAATCAGACGATTTTATGAGTTTATGATGTTAGAGTTAAGCACTTAGCAGTTTATGAAAGAGACCGTGTTGATAAATGATTTGGTAATAAGCTAATTAAGGGAGTCTATGTTCCGGAATGTTTTAAAAATCAGATCCGGAAGATTTAAGTTCCGGACGTCTCAAATACCCACTACCGGAACTTGGCTAAGTATTGTTGGACTTAAATGGTAAAGGATCCGGAATAGGTATATAACACCGGAACACTTGGGCCGATCCACAGATCCGGAATGGACCTTCCGGAATTTTAAGGATCCGGTATTAAGTTTTGGGGGCTAATTCCGGAAGCCTATGGGCTTTGGACTTGATTAGTTCCGAGATCCGGAATCCACATATGGTGGATCCGGAATTTATTTCTCCATCCGAACCAAGATCCGGAGTCCACCTAGAAAGTGGATTGGACCTTTTGGACCGAAAATCTAAATTGAGAAATTTGGGCCGTAGCATTTTAAGTGGGCCGTGAGCTGGACTTAGCAAATGATAATATTGGGTCCAAAGTATTCCAGATTTGTAAGGTAACTATTTAGTCTTGGGCTAAAATAAGTATCCAGTATTTAATTAATGTGCCGAAATAATTAGTTGGGTCCAGATTAGAGAAGGATCTAGGATCAAGAATCGAATGTCACTAATTAAAATTACGATATAATTTAGGTGTAAGAACGGTTCAGAACGAGACGCGTGATTAGGAAGTTACCACTATCAGGTGAGTTCCCTAAACCCTTTTTACACGAAATACGATGTTAAATGTTTTTTTTACTGAATATGGTTCGTTTATGAGCATGAATTGTTTTATCAACTGTTACGCATGAATCCCATGAAAAGTATGTTTTATTTACAAAGGCTATTTAGCAACATGAGATGGTGTACCAAGATTTCACGCTTTGTGATTTACGTTAAGCTATGTGAATGCTATGTGGAGTCGGTCTGCAGAGTGGGATCAGGGTACCTTGGGATCCGATGATCCCTTGGGCATTTGTGATGAGCTTGTAGGACGAAATTCGTTTCCTTCCTACTCGGATAGAGGGGAGTCCGCTTGGACTCCGATGTGAGCCGAGAGGGTGTCCGTTAGGCCCCGATCGTGGTAGCTAATGTGATCCTTGAACCATGTGTAGTACCATGAATGATGTTTATGTGAAGAATGTGAACTGTTTTTATAAAATAATTTTATACTGTTGTATATGCTTTATGGAGGGAATTCACTAGACCTTTTGGTCTAACCCTCGCTTTTCAAAACTAAACCATTTTCAGGTGAGCAAATAGTAGGAGGCTCATGTAAGTGAGCAAGAGCAGCATAGAGTACATATGCAGATAGAGACAGTGCCTGTGCCACTTGTAGAAGTTAGATTGTTCTCAGTTGTGTATAGGTTGTGTCCGCCAACCTAAGTTTTGAGGATGATGTAATGAAATTTTGGGACCCAGTTTTGTAATGTTTAAGATTTAATGCCATGCTTGTCCTGTTTTATTCTGGGCTGTTACAAATGGTATCAGAGTCATAGTTTAAGGGATTTAGGTGACCGAAGGGGCCTAAACTTAAACTGTGGGAGTATAAATCACAACTGAGAATCAGGAAATGCGTTAGGTGGGCACTATTGTAGAGATAGGACTAATAGGGTACCGAGGACAGTCATGTAAGATAGGGGTGCTCAAAAACCCGACCAACCCGATCAACCCAACCCAATCCGACGTGAAATAACCCAACCCGAAGCAACCCGATGTCCAATCGAGTTGTAAAATTTTCAAACCGAATGTATTGGGTTGATATCAGTTTACGATAATTTGAACCCAACCCAACCCGATGAACCCGATATATATATATATATATATATATATATATATATATATAGAGAGAGAGAGAGAGAGAGAGAGGGAGGTTCAGGAGAAAACCTCAAATAAATGAAAAACTAAAAAACACCTTATCGACCGTTAGATTAGATGATCTGATGGATGTGATTAAATATGCGGTTACAACAATATTAATTGAATTAAAAAACTTCACCCCTCTATTTTTTATTCGAAAAAGACGAAAAATAAACAAATTTCAAACGAAATAAATTACACCAAATAAACGACTATATTTTTCTCGTTAATTTGACATCCATATTGATATACTTTTTCATCCGTTTTTTCGAAGTTTTCCGGTTTTCTATTTATTTAGGGTTTTCCCCTAAACCTGAACCTGACCCTATATATATATATATATATATATATATATATATATATATATATTCAATCTCTTATCCATCTCTATATAACTCTTTCACACACACACACACACACATATATATATATATAGTAAATGTTAACATATATATGCAAATTGAGAAAAACGGTTGATGGCGATATGTTTAAAATTTAAGAAATATGCAAATTGAATACGTCAAACTATTTGATCATATTTGGTTTGGACATTTTTATATGTAGTATCTAAATATTGTCTGAATTATCGGTTGTATTTTAAAGACACGTTTCCTTTATTTTTATGTTTCTAGTTTTGATTTTATCTTGTTTAAACACAACCCGACCAACCCGAACGGGTTGGGTTGGGTTGAAATTTTTTCAAACCGCCAACATTGGGTTGATGTGTCAAAATGCCTTCAACCCGATCAACTCAACCTGTGAGCACCCCTAATGTAAGATAAGTTAGGGATTACACCTGGACAATCATGCCATAATGCATTTGTGCATAAAAACCAAAAAGTCGACTTAATTTACCTGTATGCACAAATGCATACCGTTCAGATGAAGGGCCCCTAGGGTGTTCTTCAGTTTTCCGTTTTTTTAAGGTTTTCCCTTGAACCTCCCTCTCTCTCTCTCTCTATATATATATATATACATATATATATATATATATATATAGGGGTTAAATCATGTGAAAACCACAAATATGTTATAAACCGTGAGAACCAATATAAAAAATATTTTTTTACATGAAATTTTTTCATCAAATGCTAGGATTTATTATATTTTACTTCAAATATATGTGTTTCATAATATGATAGTTTCACATGGATTTGTTTCACCATGTGAATATTTTTTACGGGTATTTTTCATTTCACTAGGTGAAGCAAAATTCGTTTTTCACATGTAAACTTATCATATGGTGAACACAAACATATGTGTAACAATATCTTAAATCATAGGTTTTGATGAAAAAAAATCATGTAAACAAATTTTTTTACATTGGTTCTCATGGGTTTGTAACCTATTTGTGGTTCTCATTTGATTATCGTCCTATATATATATATATTGTATTTTACGCAATAATAATGTGATAATTATACTCAAACCTCCAATTATTTTATTTACCACGATTATCCTCAAATCTTATTCGCCGTTTAAACGTGTCCAAAGGATCAATACTCACCAAAACGTGGCCAAAGTACGACTTCCCTAAGTTTGTTAATCAAAATACGGAGTATTAGTTTTTAAAATATGTGACCCATTCTAAACCAATTATTTGATATCATCATTGATTTTGATTTTATTTATTACTTTAATACGTAAGGATGACTTAGTAATTTGATTTTTTATAACTCATCAAAATATTTAATATTTAATACCTAATATATATATATATATATATATATATATATATATATATATATATATATATATATATACTAGCAGTGTACCCACACAATGCGGCGGGAGCCGTAAATATAAACGATTTAAAAGCTTTAGTAGTTTTGTTATAGGAGATTTTAACGATGATATGAATTACACCTAGGGTTCGTTTACTAAACGCTTACCCGAGTCATTTACTTTACCAGATGAAGTTGGCAAGGGTCATGAATCCTACTCGGTAAGAGTGATGAATAGGATCAATGGAGAGTCTTACCATTAAGCCACAATCGAACATTCCCTAACTCCGGGTTTATTACATTATTTTATATACAAAATGCCAAAATGTTTAACTATTCAACTACCTTACAGTGGTAATTTTACAACACTAATATTGCAGGAGAAATTCTTACATATCTATATATATTGCAGGAGAGATTTTAACAACAAATATCAAACAACAAAGTTTAAAGATCAAACTAAAAACATAGCAGCAGAAAGAGATCAAACAAGCAAATATGGATCAACAATAAACAACAAACATCTACTATTTTTAAAGGAAAAAAAAGAGAAAAAAGCAAACCAGTTAGAGATTGAACCATAGGGGTAACGAATCAGGGATAGATCGATCAAGTCAAGGGCGAAGGAGAACCGTTGAGAACTCGATTCACGAAGCCAACTTTGATGAGCTTTGATGAATTGGGGATCTGAAATTAGCGATCGTCAATCCTTTGATACGAATCTGAAGCGGTCAAGATATTTAGCAGCGATATTGGAAGAAATCAGGGAGACGTGAAGGAGGCGTGCGAATCTATCAAATCAGTATGGCTTGTAGGTGAGGTATAAGGGATGGAGGTTACTATCAGAAGTACATGGGATGGAGGTAGAAAGCATGGGCTGATGATCTACTCTAATAAAGGGTCGGCTTTAAAATTTGTGCATCTATACTTGTACATTATGCTATTTTGGTTGTAATTAAGAGTTTTCCAAGTTTGATGCTTTAAAGGTGAGTACCTTATGCATTATGACTTGTATTTAAGACTTTTTGCTAGCATGCTTATATATGTAGTATAGATATATATATTTTAAAAACCTTAAAAACCTCAACCCTATCTGAGCATTTTCAACAGCTTCCCCATTTTAGAAAAAATGAAGAAAATAGGAATTTTGAGCTAGTTTTTTTTTCTAACAACTTCCCCAAAATGGAGAAAGTAGGAGAGATAAAAAGTTTTTCTTCAAATATGGAGATAACCCAAAAAATGATTACAATGTTATTTAATACAAACAAAACAGTAAAAAGATTAAATAATATAATATGCTAATTGCCGTTCAAAAAAAATATATAATATGCTAATTAAATAAATTTTAGTATGATTACATACATACATACATATACATGCTATAATTTTTTGGATTTGTTAAAGACTTTTTTATTCTATTTTTTTTACTTCAATACAATCTCTTATTGTAAGAAGTGAAATAAGATTTTAAACTTCAATATATCTTAAAAACAATGAAAATTAATTAAAATACCCAAAGTTTGATTTTGACTTGCAAAAATACTCACTTTCTCGACCATTTTGCAAAAATACCCACTTTTTCCTCGGTGGGTCCCGCGATCGCGGGTCAGTGCCCACGTGGCCCGCGGTTTGGCCAAAATGTCCCGCGGAGGCCCCCCAAATATTGTCGCGGTGACAACTTTGGCCCCTGTCCGCGGTAGTAGCCCCGATGGGCAAACAATTTACACTTTTGGTTCTTTTTGCATGTTTTTACTGTTTTTTTCCACAATTATTGTACTTGGAAGTCCAAATTGTGGTTGAAATTCACTGGCTTGTTTCATCAATGTTGAATCATTGTACTTGGAAGACCAATTTGTGGTTGCCATTCATCTTCCTCAATGAGATTTCATCTATAAATATCAGTAAAATGCAATCCATAATTCACACCCATTCCATCCTTCTTTCTTGCATTCTCTCTTCGATATTTTGTTTTTAAGATACTACTGAAAAAATGAGTTCATCTGTTGCAAAAACTAAGCTATTTTTCTGTTACGATGGTGAATGGGTGCAAGACAACAATGAGTGGAATTTTGTTTATAAATCTAAGCATGGTGTAAAATTGCCAGTAAACTTGTCTTATCAGAAGTTTGTTGCATACGCCATGCAAAAATGTGAAATCGACCCTTCTGCTGTTTGCAAGTTAGTGTTCAAGAATGATGATGGGTCATTTGTGGAGTTATCCAATGATGGGGATATCTCTGGTTTTCTGCACTTTGCAGCCGAATCAGAAAGACCGCCATTACTTTTTGTGTATGCCGATTCATCGGTGTGCGACGAAGACGATAACGAAGGTGATGACGAAGACCTCCAAATGGAGGAGCCTGATTCTCAATTTCAGGATAACGTCCTTCTTAACGACTGTTATCCTGATTTTGTTCCGGAGACGCAACAACAACAACCACAAGAAGAAGAAGACCAAGAAAGACGCTTTGCTGGAGTTACTGATGACGAAACCCATGTTTTCACAATGGGTAATTCTGATATAGACAGATCAGATACCGATAGTGACGAGGACGAAGAATATACCCCTAGTAATAAATCATTTAGTCAGTTAAATGACTTTTTTGATATGCCCCCAATTCTTCCAGACCCGAATACCATACACAAACCTACGAACCTGAACCTTATAATCGCAGTTCAAGGATAGAAGTGGGTCAGATATTTGATTCGAAGGATCAATTGGCCATACAGGTCGGAATTAAGTTCATGGAAGAGGGTGTCGAAAGTTACACGTCGAGATCCGACAAAAGCAGATACGTAGTTGAATGTGCGAGAGAAAATTGTAATTGGAGGATGTACGCGAGGCCCGTGGGAGAGAAAGGAGGGATGTTAGTTATTAGAAAGGTGCACGACATACACACTTGTTCGAGGACGCAACTGAATCCCAACCACAAACAAGCCAACAAAAGGACTTTGGGTGCTGTTGGGTCACTTAAGATTTGAAGATGACCTCAGTCTTTAATTTTTACACAGTTCATACTTGGAATAATTTTTAGGTTCTTTACAAGCAGCTTAATTGTATAAAAATGTTCGGTGAAGTCGAAGATCAACCAAAGAAACAAAGTAGAAGTATATCTTCAAAGCGGATTGAAGATAGACCTCTCAACCAAAGATTAAGCTGCTACTTGAGACTTCCCGAGGCCTTAGGCCAGTACACTTTAAGAGCAAGGATAATCTTGAAGACATGATCAGCAGGATCACTTGAAGATGTTGAAGACATGATCGGTAGGATCACTTGAAGATGTTGAAGATATGATCGGCAGAGAATTCCTTAAGAAAGAATTCTTGAAGATATCTTGAAGAGATCTTAGGCCAAGAGTTTACAGCAGGTATATTCTACTTTATCTGCAAAATATATTTAGGATATCTTGCAATGACAGAGACATAATCTGAGGATCAGAAAAAGGTTCTTTGGGTTTCTTATCTCCTTCAAGTAAGTTCAACTTCAACAAACATGTCAACGCGTCAAGACAAATGAGCAAAGACAAAAGTACATCCCAGTACTTTTTATAAGACCTGCTTCCATCCTGCCTTCCAAGCTCTGCTTGTCAAGTGTCCATGCATTTAATGCATGAGGCACTATATAAAGAGGTCATCTCCTTCCTTGCAACCTCACCAGATTACAGACTCTCAAGCTCTCAAGTGCTGGCGTTTTTCTCTCTCAGAAGTTCATTTGTTTTCTAAGTGTTTTACAATTGTTCTTATTCTCTGTGTGGCTTTGTGTTAGATTGTTTGAGCAGATTTTATCTGTTTTGTTCCGCAACAATATTTAAGTTTTCTATGTGTAATTCTTGATTTTAAATCAACAAAGAATTAATTAAGTGAAAAATTTTGTGTATTGTATTCAACCCCCCCTTCTACAATACTTGTTTACCATTGCTAATCCATAGCTGGGACCAACAAGTGGTATCAGAGCAGGTCAGTTTAATCTAATAAACTTGATCTGATCTGCAATGGCTTCATCTTCTTCCTTAAACAATGTTTCTTCTCAAAATTCAAATGCTGGATCATACGAAAATGGCTCCATAGCCAAACCACCAAAGTTTAACCCTAATAACTTCTCTCTGTGGAAAAGTCGTATGATGCTCTTCCTAGAAGAAGTTGACAGCAGATATCCTACTATACTCCATGAAGGACCTCTTGTCCCTAGAGTTTGGGATCGCTATAATGCCAAAAACAAAGATGAGGATGGTGATGATTCTTCTTCTGATGAGGAAGAACGAACACCTGCTACTGGGAGATACATTGTAAAGGATCCCAGTAAGTACACTGATGAAGACAAGCGTCTTGTAGCTCTTGACACTAAAGTCAGAGCCATCATTGCCCTCTCTTTGCCTGATGAGGTTTATCATTCTCTTGTGAACTTTTCTACTGCTAAGGAAATGTGGTCCACCCTATGTGTTCTTTATGAAGGTACTTCTGAAGTGAAAAAGAGCAAAAAGATCGCTCTTGTTCGAAAATATGAACTGTTTTCTCATGAAAAAGGAGAATCTCTTTCTGATTACTATAACCGTTTTAACGGTCTGCTTAATGATCTTAAGTTGTTGGGTCGCATTTATGACAATGAGGAAGTCTTATGCAAGTTTATGGACTGTCTTCCTAATTTCTGGGAAAACATCTGCACATGCATTAAGACAACCAAGGACCTTGATCATATGCCTCTCACTATTCTTTATGGTACTCTCTTTAACTTTGAACAAACCAAGCTCCAAAGGAAGTCTGTCATCAAGGACATCAAGAACTCCTCTCTAGCTCTTGTGAGTGACACTTCCAAAAGATCTGTGTGCATTCCTAGAATCACATATCCTTCCGATTCTGACCATGATAGTCATGAAGATACCAATGATCATTTGGAGGCATACCTTAGTGATGTTGATGATGAAGGTGAGGAAACCTCTGTTGACCAACTGTCAGATGGCATGGCCATGCTAGCAGATTCTTCTAATCCTAGATCCCGTTTCTCTTCTGGTAAATCTAAATTTTCTAGAAAATCTTCTCAAAATTTCCCCAAGCACTCTTCAACTGATAAATCAAATGAGGAATGCTTTAAATGTGGGAAGAAAGGTCACTTTTCCTCTGAGTGCAGAAGCAAACTCTCTGAAAGATCTAAGAACACTTCTTCTGGTCGTTCTCTTTCAAAATCTAGCAGATCCAGACCTGATTCAAATTTCTCTTCCTCTAAAAAATTTGGCCAATCTGTTTCCTCTGTGAACTCTGAACGTGCTGAAAAGTACAAGGCTAAATATAAAAGAGAGAAAGAGAGAAATGAAATTCTTTCCAAAAAGGGAAAGGGTCTGCTGTCTGATTCTCATGACTGGGCAGATGAACCCACATCTGACAGTGATAAGGACATGGCCAATATTTGTTTCATGGCAAAGATTGATGACATCAATGACTGTGAGGAAACTCCTTCCACTCTTGCTCTAGTCTCAACAGGATGCTCTTCCTCATCCACTCGGGTTTATTAACATCAACAGATCTGGTATCTGGATAGTGGATGTTCACGTCACATGACTGGAAACATATCTCTTCTTGTTAACTTCGTGACTGCTAAAGGACCATCTGTTACCTTTGGCGATAATTCTCGAGGCAGTACTAAAGGCTACGGAACTCTCTCGAATGGTTTTGTCACCTTTAATAAAGTCGCTTATGTTGAAGGCTTGATGCACAACCTCTTGAGCATAAGCCAGTTGTGTGATCTCGAGTATAAAGTAATCTTTGAACTGTCCATTTGCACGGTGGTTGACAAAGACATGAAAGCCGTACTTTTCGGGTACCGAAAAGAAAATGTCTATGTTATAGACATGGGACAGATGTTGGTCCCGAAAGGCTTAAACAAGTTTGTAGAAGGGGGGGTTGAATACAAACACACTAATTTACTTTTCTAAATTGTTTATTAATAAATCATTAACAATTTACAGCTTGTTGCGGAAACAAGATTAAGGATAAACCTAAATCTAAACAAGTTGGAACACTAAGGTTTTCTTGCACTAAGAAAGATAAGGAGATTACTAATAAAATCCTATCTTGAGAGATTTGAACTTGTCCAGAGTTAGCAAGTTACTTCAAATGAAGTGAGTTCATCTCTTTATATACTGCATGCATTTAATGCAATTCAGTATACACTTTACACGTGTCATCAGCGGATTGGTTGCATGTCATTGACCTTTGTTGACAACCTTAGTAGCCGCATGAATGAACAGTGTAGTATCAGAGTGGTTGTACGATTTCAGATTTTCGGAGGTTCTTTTCTGACATTTCGTACGGTGGCGTGCAAGGGAGGTTAAGACAAAAGTACTTTGTACGGAGGACTTCATGATCAGCTTTCGTTGATTCAGCGATTATCATTTACTATTCAGCAGATGATAAAGTTCAGCGATAGCTGAAGTCTTGTACTTGATACTTCACGTTGAGTGGACAAATCTGAGTCTTCGCTGATCCGCATCAGTTCATTAGGAGACTTGTCGCTGGTTCTTGAGCTTGATCTTCGACTTCAGCGTAGAACCTTTGTTGACGTGAATCTTGTCTTCAGGGATCATAAGTAAACAACTAACTTATCAGCGATCACCATAAGGACTGAACAGACTCAGCGATATGGTGAACAGTGTTCGCTGAATGTTTAATCTAAAAGTGCGAGAGTTCCTATCAGCAGTACTGTAAGATCTTAGTACTTATCAGCGATAGTGAAACTCTGATACATATTGTTTACTTACAATTTTCACTAAGTATTTAAGATAGGGTCATTATCAAATCACTGAGGGTTTGGATCAACAATCTCCCCCTATTTGATTATGACATAGCAACAGAGAAAATTGCTATTTAATGAAAACATAAGGATAAAAAGAACTCATAAAATATTTGTCCCTTTTACTGTTTTCTGGGATCTTTTCAGTACTGATGGAGTAAAGTACATTCGCTGAAATCTTTCTTTAAATCTTTGAATCAGGTTACAATATGAATAAGAAAGATTACAAGTACAAGCGAAATAAATTACAAGTACTGAAGGATGACTGATACAATAGAGAAAAATGGTGATTGTTGTCGGCCTTCAAAGGGTTCTTCCTTAATGAGAAGTTCATCAAGGGTTGTCTTTTCAGTTGGAATCATCCAGTCAGGAACCTTTTCTCCTTTATTCTTTAGCTTCAGAGCAGCTTCAAAAATCAAGGGTTTTAGGTGTCGTGCCTGAATGTCTTTTCTGAAGTCGCACCAGTAGATGAGATCTTTGAGCTGTTCGATTGGAGTGATTGGAAGCTCAGCGATCCGTTGAAAGCATTTACGTCCGTCGTAGTCAAGAAAGAATATTCCATAAGGATTACTGATGACTTTACCAGGGACGAAAAGTTCACATGGTGGCAAAGAGATGTCAAGGGCAGATAGATCAGGATCAGGACCAAGTACTTCAGCGCGAGAGAAACCAATTCCAGTTTCATTTCGTATGACAGGACCTGAGTTTGAATCTTGACGTTTCTTCCTTGGAGAGCCCTTTTTTCTTTTCGGCTTTAGATCAGGAACAGGAGGAATATCCACACAAGAAGATATCAAATCGATCTGTCTGTTTATCAGCTTTTCGAAATGATTCTTGTACTTAGATTTTGATGGTTGGATAGCTAACCTCATCTCCAGCCATTCAGAGAGACCATACCTTTTTACAGTGTCAGCACGAAAGGTTTCAGATGAGTCATCTTCTCTGAACAGTTTGATGTCAACAATAGGTACTCCGATGGAGGTTCTTCCAGAGATGAATACCTTGTTGATCTTCGCTGGACGATATCTGAAGTGGATTTTCTCTTTACACCAGATCAGGGTGGTCTGAGAAACTTCAGCTTTCTTTTCCACGATCTTCTGGGCTTGTTCCCAAAGCTTTCGTTGGATTTGAATGGGAATACGCTTCAGCTTGGGGTCTTTGACAGATTCTTGAGTGAGCTTGATGGCGTATTCTCTGTCTTTATCTTCAGCTTCCTTCCTTTCAGCGATGAGGCGTTCAGCTCTGAGATGATCCTGGTATTCAGCTTTTGAAATTCTGAACTTAGGAGGAACTGAAGGTAGTTGATCGCGCCTTAGGATGATTCGCTGATCCTCGAATCGCTTTATCATTTCTTCTCTCCTCTTTTGAGGAACTGAGGAGGGTCTGTTTCTGTGCGAGAGAGGTTGTTCTTCTGATTCATCAGTCTCAGAGATTAAATCTAAGACTGGGATTATGTCTTCAGCGGTAGCTGGAATTATTGGTGAAGTCGCAATAGAAGATCTTTCAGTGATATCCTCAAACAGGGTAGAGGACTAGCTGAAACACAACGATCTTACAAATAAGAACTGGGTAGAAGAACTTGGGTAGAAAAGATAGAAAAAAATGTGGATGTGTATGGTGTTTGTGGAAAGGATAACTGATTTTTCAGAGATGATCAGGGAAGGAAAAATAAGTTTAGTGTACCTGACAAATCGGCTTTGCAAGTAGGATCGCCAGATTATCATCTTCAGCGATGCCTTTGTCTTTGCTTTTCTCAGCGCCAGAGGCTGAGTGCTTTGTCTTTGTCTTCTCCCCTGAAGGTTCTTTTATTGAAATACCTTTAAGAGCTTTGGTTCGAGGAGCAGGTTTGACAACAAAGAAATCATCGTCATCTTCATCATCATCATCATCGTTCCTTGGAGAGGAGGATGGTTCAGCTTCAGGGATGTCGAAGTCTTCGTCTTCTTCTGCTTCGGATTCCTCCGCATCTTCTTCGAGTTGCTCCCCCTCAGATACAAAGGCGAGGTTCTCGGTTCCCTCAGGGTTTTCATCTCCCTGAGGTCCAGTAATCCGATCTTCATTACCCTCTCCCCTGATAGATTCATCATGGGAAAGGTCTTCAGCGCTCTTATTTTGATCTTCAGCGCTCTTCTCCTGTTCAGCGCTCTTCTCCCCCTCTTTCTCATGATGGGCGGGGGAGGAATGGGTAGATTCAGCATTGGTGTTGTCTCTGTCTTCTGGGCCAGAGACTTTCACACAACCTTCAAGCTTAGCTATTCTGTCTTCTAGGCCAGAAATAGCAGGCATGATTTTCTTCAGCTCTTGGCGATCCTCTGCGGTGAATGAGTCCAAAACAGGTGCAGGGGCCGGAGCAGGAGCTGGATTATTTGCCTTGTTCACCAGCGTATCGATCATTGTCTTGACAGAACTAAGATCGGTCTTCACTGAGCCCAAGTCGGTCTTGACCACTGACATATCACCTTCGAGTGTACCAACCGATTTCTTCAGCGTTGTAACCTCGCTGGAAATGGTGGAAACTGATGATTTGAGGTTGGTGTAGTCAGTGTAGATGTCGGAGAGCACTTTGGCAAAGTCGGCGAGAGTTTTATCAAGGTCTTTGATGTCATCAGAGGAGGCCTTCTTTTCCACCACAGTAGTCAGCTTCGTCAGATTCTCTCCAGCGTTTGTTACAGCTGTAGAGTTATTTGATAGACCGGTGGTGAGATCCGTAAGTTTCATCTCCATAGACTTCAGAGACTGGTTGATGTCTCCCAAATAAGGACCTGTAACATATAAGTACTTGTGAACAAAGGAAAGCTCAGAAGTTTCAGGTTTAGTTACAGTGTTTAAGGTGGGATCTGTACCTGCAGGAGCGTTGACGAACTCATCAAAGTTTCGAGTCCCTCCATAGTGTTCCATATCTCCCTCAAAAGTTCCGTGAGGGATGGAGATCTCTGCAGGTCCTTTCTTCGTCATTCGCTGAGAAGCTTCAACGGCTTCTTGAATGATGGCATCTCCAGTTTTGACTGGAGGAGTGTCCAAAGAAGTAGAGGGAGGAGCGAAGGATAAGAATTGGGGTTGGGTTTCAAGTTCAGCGTTGGATTCGCTGAGAAGTACTTCATCAGTCTTTTGAGAGACTGACGAAGGTTGGGTAGATTCCAAAGTTCTAACCTCAGCGTTTAAGGACGCTGAAGTAGGTTTAGAAGGGATGGCTTGAATTGGTGTGGCAGAGCGTACCACGGAACTTTCCTTCAGCTCTTCAGAATGAGCTGAGGAGTCTTCAGCATGCAATTGCTGGGGTTGCTCCTTGGTTTTCTTGATCCTTTTGGAATCAAGAGGGGTATGAGATTGTTTCCTTTTCTTAGAAGGAATGGATTTTGTGGCCTGAGAATCAGCGAGGGGTATAGTCGCTGAAGGAGCCACAGAAAGCGGAGAATTAAGTAGAGTGAGAAGGGTAGAGAGACGTACCTCGTTGGCGACAGGCTTGAAGTCGAGAACTTTAGGGCCAATCTGAGAGAGTTTCAGATCACCCTCTTCAGGATAGCTGTCCTTCAGGCCATATTGAAAGATGGCGCTGATGAATCGCGGGTAAGGAACCCATGCTGGTCGGTCAGCGGCAGAATCAACACGTTGAATGAGGTCTTCATAGATGATGGAGGCCCAGTCAATGTTGAGACCTTTCAGCAGTGCGTAACCCATGGCCTGCTGAGGTTGAGCGGCTTGATCAGAAGATCCGGATTTCGCTGTCATGCAGCTGATCAGGTGAGCGAAGATGAAGTTCATCTCGCTGGGCATCTTGGATTTCTTTATCAGCGTCAGCTTCTTCTCAGGTAGCTTGTCTCTTCCAGTCTCCCAGATGTAACCCATCGCATCAAGGAAAGCAATGATTTCTTCCCTGTCAGCGTGCTTCTTGTGGTCAGGAAATGGAATGAAAGGATTTTCTGAGGTAGCGTTAGGGAATTTCAGAGCTTTGCGGATTATTGCGGGGGTTATCTTGATGGTGCCATACTCAGTATCGCTGAGTATGCAGTCGATGGTTTTAGATGGATCTTTGGCTGAGGGTAGGTTGGTGTGTCTGGCAGAGTACCAGAATTGGGATAATAGACGCTGACTGGCAGGAGGTGTGATTGTCAGTGCTGTGTAGATGGGGCTATTCTTCAAAAAATTTATAGCGTCGTCTAGATGGGATACCTGCTTCCGAGGAGGAAACTCGAGAAGCGCTGAAAGGTTGTTTGCCTTTGTCCAGTCTAGTTGATCCAGCTCAAACTTAACCTGAGGAGCTTTGGTGATTTCCAGTTCCTCAGAATCAGCGGAGATGGACTCAGCGGTAACATTCAGCTTTGAAGTTGCCATTTCACTGTATTATCAGTTCAACCAAAGATGTTAACAAATAAGAAATATCTTAATGTGGAAAGAAAATTTCCATTAAGATTTTTCGAATTTTGTCCATTTCATTCAGACAAAAAAAGTCTTAATGAAGATTAGGGTTTTTCTTGTTTTAAAAAAAAACGAATATAACACCTATAAGCCTTGTATTCTAATTTAAAAAAAATGGATACGAAAGAAGAACAAGTTTAAGATTTTAGATTTAAAACTTGAAGAACAACCATGAAATGGTTGTGTTTATAAAACCATGAAAGAAAATGATTTTATTTTTGAGTTCTTTTGTTTGATCTTGTGTAAAACAATGATAAGATCGAAAACAAGTTATTTGCATTTGATAATAGATAAGAACATATTAACCTTGAGTTTGATGAAGAAGATGATGAACAGTTCTTGAAGATTGAGAGCACAAAATGCAACAGTGTTCTTTTCTTGCGGAGAAAGATTGACTCGCATAAAAGACAAATATAAACTTTGAGAGTGTTTATATAGGAAGAGAGTAGAGAGAGAAAAACTTGAGCGGGAAAGTTTTTCATCATGACACGGACACGTGTTTGCATTTGATTGGATAGACAACGAAACGTGCAAACGTGTGTCAGAAAAAGAGCGTGCCTGGTGTTATCCGTTGCAATGACGTCACAACTGTCCTTTCACATTCTTTCGTTGTCTCTGAGGTTTTGAAAGAAAAACTCAGGGACTCTTTGGAAAATATGAAGCACTGAATAGAAATATCAGTGAGGGTTTTAAGAAATTTCAAAATATTATTCAGCGATGAAAGAATTTGAAATCTTGCATTTTCATGCGTTTTGTCAGAGAAAACATACCTTGATATCAGTTTAACCCAATTTATTCAGAGAGAAGATGATGAAATGGATTGTACAAGTTTATTTTATCCAGAGCCTATACAAGAATGTATAAACGTATCGCTGATTAAATGTGAACCGCTGAAGATTTATCCTTCAAAGTTCAGCATTCCAAGCTCGCTGATGAGAAAGTTGAATCTTGTCTCATCAAGAGGTTTGGTAAACAAATCAGCTAACTGATAATCAGTTGGGATAAAATGAAGTTCTATATCACCATTCATCACATGATCTCTGATAAAATGATATCTGATTTCTATGTGTTTTGTCTTTGAGTGTAGCACTGGATTGTTTGCTATAGCGATGGCACTTGTGCTGTCGCAATAGATTGGAGTTTTGGAGAGCTGAAGATCATAGTCTAGTAGTTGATTTCTCATCCACAAGACTTGAGAACAGCAGCTTCCAGCGGCTACATACTCAGCTTCAGCTGTGGAAGTGGACACCGAGTTTTGCTTCTTACTTGTCCAACTTACCAGGTTTCCACCCAGGAGCTGACATCCTCCTGTGGTGCTTTTCCTATCCATTTTGCAACCTGCAAAATCACTGTCTGAATAGGCGGTTAGATCGAATCCTGAATCTTTGGGATACCAAGACCTAGATTCGCTGTACCCTTAAGATATCGAAAGATTCGCTTTACAGCTTTCATATGAGATATCTTAGGTTCAGCTTGATATCGTGCGCACAGACATGTTGCAAACATAATATCGGGTCGGCTAGCTGTAAGATACAGTAGTTAGCCGATCATCCCACGGTACAGCGTGACATTGACAGGAACACCCTTTGTGTCCTTATCAAGTATCAGCGGTGGTGCCATAGGGGTTTTCATAGCTGAACTTTCAGTTAAGTCGAATTTTTTCAGCATATCTTTAACATACTTTCCCTGATTTATAAAAGTTCCTTTTTCAGTTTGCTTAATCTGAAGACCAAGGAAATATGTTAGTTCACCCATCATACTCATTTTATACTCATCTTTCATTCTATCAGCGAAACGAGTACAAAGCTCAGGGTTAGTAGAACCAAATATAATGTCATCAACATATATTTGAACTAAAATGATATGACCTTTTATTTTTCTAAAAAACAAAGTTTTGTCAATCTTACCTCTCTCAAATTTTTCAAGGTGGAGATAAGTAGAAAGAGTGTCATACCATGCACGAGGAGCTTGCTTCAAGCCATAAAGTGCCTTATCCAGCTTATAAACATAACCTGGACGCTTAGGATCTGAGAATCCTGGAGGTTGTTCCACATAAACTTCTTCATTCAGCTTTCCATTTAGAAACGCTGACTTAACATCCATTTGATGTACAGTGAAGTTTTTGTGTACAGCATATGCTAAGAAAAGACGAATAGATTCAAGTCTTGCTACAGGAGCAAAGGTTTCGTCATAATCTATACCTTCCTCTTGTCTGTATCCCTGAGCAACAAGACGAGCTTTGTTGCGAGTTACAGTACCATGTTCGTCCAACTTGTTTCGATAGACCCACTTAGTGCCTATCACTGTTTTGTCAGTTGGTCTCCGAACAAGTTTCCAAACTTTGTTTCTTTCGAATTCAGTCAGCTCTTCTTGCATAGCGCTGACCCAGTTTGGATCTCTGAGGGCATCATCTATTTTCTTTGGTTCAGTTAGAGAAATAAAGTTAACAAATAAACAAATATTACCTGCACTTCTACGAGTCTGAATACCAGCGTTGGGATCACCAAGAATTTGATCGATTGGGTGATTTACAGTCCATCGCTGAGCCGGAGCATGCGTCGCTGACTCAGTCTGAACTGGAGAAACTGAAGATGAGGCTTCAGCTACTTCTGGATAATCAGCTAAGAGAGGAATGCTTGAATTTGTCACTTCATTCACTGATTGCTGAGAAATAGATGGAATTTCTGAGACATTTGGATCAACTGCGGGTATAGTATTTATAGGAACAGCTGAGACCCAAGATGTTTCAGCTTCACTATTCTGCATATTGGGAATGATAGTAGGACCATCATTTTCAGTTGTATGAGTATGAGTAGTGGGAACATCTTCTGAATCACAAAGATGAGAAAACATCCATTGATTCAGTTCTTCTGTATCAGCGTTCGGTTTAGAGTTCGCTGAACGGGATTCGTCAAACGTGACGTGAATAGTTTCTTCTACAGTTTGTCTTCTTCGGTTGAAGACTCTGAAGGCTTTGGAAACTGAGGAGTATCCAAGAAAGATTCCATCATCAGCCTTAGGATCAAACTTTCCAAGGGTATCTCTGTTGTTCAGTATGAAACACTGACAACCAAAGATGTGAAGAAAGCTGATTGAAGGCTTTCTCCCATGAAAAAGTTCATAGGCTGTCTTTTTGAATCTTTTGACTATCAGCGACCTGTTTTGCGTAAAACAAGCCGTGTTGACAGCTTCTGCCCAAAACTGAGTAGGCAGGTGAGAATCGCTGAGCATTGAACGTGCAGCTTCAATAATTGTTCTATTTCTTCTTTCAGCGACTCCGTTTTGTTGTGGTGTTCTCACTGACGAAAAGTTGTGAGAAATACCCTTGCTCTCAAGGAAGGAATCAAGAGAACTGTTTTTGAATTCAGTTCCATGATCACTCCTTATTGAGCGAACAGTCATATTGTTCAGAGTTTCCATCTTCCGAACAAAGGTGATGAGTTCTTCAGGGGTGTCACTCTTAGAACGGAGAAACATTACCCATGTATAACGAGAGAATTCATCAACTATGACCAGCGTATATTTCTTTCCAGCGATGGATTGTTTGTTAACGGGGCCAAACAAATCCATATGGAGTAGTTGAAGAGGAGATGACACTGAGGAAACTTGCTTGGACTTAAAGCTTGCCTTGGTCTGCTTCCCTTTTTCACACGTTGAACATAAGGATTCTTTGGCGTATGAATGTTGAGGTAGACCAGTGACTAACTCTTTGGATGAAAGAGTATTCAGTGTCTTGAAGTTGAGATGTGAAAGCCTCTTGTGCCATAGCCAGTTGACATCAGAAGATGCCTTTGAGAAGAAACAGGAGTTCTCAGTGGTTGTTGAGTCCATGTTTATAACGTAAACATTTTCCAAACGATAACCGCTGAGAGCTATCTTCTCCTTTTTGTCAGAGACAAAGCAGGATTCCTTGGTGAAAATCACTTTGTTATCCATGTCGCAAAGCTGACTGATGCTTAGAAGATTATGCTTCAGCCCTTCAACATATGCGACTCTTCTGAAGGATGTTGTACCATTTGAAAGTACACCATACCCTCGGGTGTGTCCTTTTCCATTTCCACCGAAAGTCACAGAGGGACCCTTCTCTTCCTTGTATTCAGCGAGCAGGCTTTTCTTTCCAGTCATGTGTCTAGAGCATCCGCTATCGAGATACCAGATACCCTTCTTAACCTGCAATACAAAGGAAGATTAGTTTTGCTTGGGTACCCACTTCACCATGTATACGCGTTTGTCAGTGGAAGTGGTTGGAATGGGTTCAGCAGTCTTCGCAGCATTTGAAGATTCAGCTTTGTCTTTCTTCACTTTGGTCAATTTCTTGACCTCAGCGGTAGGAGTCACCTTGACCTGACTTGCAACTGGTTTGGTCTTCTTTGGTGCTATCTTCACCTTAGCTATCTTATCAGCTTTGGTGGCTGTGGGACACTTACTTGCAATATGATCGGTAAGTCCACAGTGATAACATTTCCTATAACTAAAATTAGTTCTAGGACCACTTGTGTGCTGAGCTTTTAATTTGGAATTAGAAGTGCCAGCACCAAGTACACTATTGGTTTTTGAAATAGGACGAACATTCAGTTCTTCAGATTTCTTACCAAGGATATCTACTCTGAGTCTAGGAGTAGGTCGCTGAACTGATCCAGAGGTCTGATTTCTAGAACCAGATGAATGAATCACTAAGGCTTTGGAAGCATTCAGCTTAGGTACTAAAGTACCCTTCTGAGGATTTTGATAAATTACAATTCCTTTACCTTTATCTTTAGAGACAGAGGTAGGTTTTGAATAAACCATTTTCTCCTTACCTTTTGAGGAGGTAGGAGTTTCCTCAGGGATTGGTGTAATCGACGAGGAGTACTGAGATGAAGAAGTGTCAGCTACTGAGGATACGAACGTTCCAAATTTAAGCATTGAACGTTCAGTGGTTGGTATTGGAGTATCATATTTATAACCCAGACCACGTTTATCACTCAGAGGAATCTGAGCCTTAATTATCTCAGTGATCTTTGTTGAAGAATTACACCATCCTTCAACAGTAGCTTGTTCAGCTTTTAATGCAGCGATAGCTTCCGCTCGTTCAATTTTGACTAGCTGATTTAAATGGACTTGATCTTTAAAATCTTCTTCAAATTTAGAAAGCTTTTCTATTTGAAGGTGGCAATTTTTAAGCTTTTCAGCGAGATCAAGATTTTGGTTTTCAACCACAGCTTTGCCGTTCATGGCTTCGTATAAACTTCTAGTCAGTAGTTCGATTTTACGGAGACTATCAGCTTCATCAATATTTACAATATTGGTAAAGAAGGAGGGTGATACCTGAATGGCAGATGTTGAAGTGGAGGGAATGTTTGAACTTTCTTCCTCTTCTTCAATCTTGGCCATGAGACATTGATTTGCTTCATCATCTTCAGAATCAGATGATGAGGCTTCTTCATCAGAAGCAGCCCAATCATAGTCAGCCATTAGGCCTTTTCCCTTCTTCTTAAAGCTTTTCAGCTTTGCATACTTCTCCTTCAGCTTTAAGTATTTGTCGTCTTTATTCCTTGGAACAAAGGATTTCTTTGTAAAGGCTGAAGGTCTCATGATTTTCTTTGACCTGCACTCGTTAGCGAAATGACCTGTCTTTTCGCAGTTAAAACAAGTAGCAGTAGCCTTATCAACAAAAGCTGATGACTTAGGCTTGTCAGCTATAGAAAGAGTTTTGTTCTTTCTAAACATTTTCTTCTTGGCGAATCTCCTGAACTTTTTAGTTAGGAGAGCCAAGGATTCATCATCTGAAGAATCAGAATCTGATGATCTTTCAGAGTTACTTTCTAACTCAGTGATAGTGACCACGGGTCGCTGAGTAGAAGGTTCCTCTGAGATTAAAGCAACAAGGGTGCTTTTGGAATCTTTTACAAGATTCTTCTTAAGATGGCTAGATTGCTCATGATTCAGCAATGTGCCATATAAGGTAGCAAGTGTCATTGATCTTAGATCTTTTGACAGCTTGAGACACATGGAATAATTGTCCCAGCTTTCAGGTAAACATTCTAAAAACTTTGTCAGAACTTCAAAGTTAGAATATTCCTTACCAACCGTTTTAAGATCTATAATTAAGCAATTAAAACGTTGATGTACTTCAGAGAGAGTTTCATTCTTACCAGAGATGAAACTTTCGTATTGTCTTACCAGGTTGATCTTTCTTGAATCCTGGACTTCAGACGTTCCTTCATACTGAACACATATTGTGTCCCACATGGCTTTTGAGGATTTCAGGTTCATGACGGAATGGTAGACTTCGTCAGGAAGGGCCATGGATAGTATGGATCTGGCTTTTGTATCTATAGCCACTTTCTTCTTGTCTTCATCGGTCCAATGATGGATTTCCTTTGGAATCAGCCTTTCTGGAATAGCAGCTCTAGTTGCAGTGGCTGGAACGGCAGGATCAATCGTTACAGGGATGTGTGGACCGTTTTCAAGATAGTAAGGTATAGTAGGGTCTACACCTTCTAAGAAGAGTGTCATCCTATTTTTCCATAAGTTGAAGTTGTCTCTGGAAAATCTAGGGGGTTTTGCAAGAGAACCATTGTCGATATAGTGAGTGTTTGTGTTTGAGTTGGCCATTTTCAGATAATAGCAAGGAAGAGAAATATCTTAGATTAGATCTTGTTTATGAGATTAAACAAATCTGCTCTGATACCACTTGTTGGTCCCGAAAGGCTTAAACAAGTTTGTAGAAGGGGGGTTGAATACAAACACACTAATTTACTTTTCTAAATTGTTTATTGATAAATCATTAACAATTTACAGCTTGTTGCGGAAACAAGATTAAGGATAAACCTAAATCTAAACAAGTTGGAACACTAAGGTTTTCTTGCACTAAGAAAGATAAGGAGATTACTAATAAAATCCTATCTTGAGAGATTTGAACTTGTCCAGAGTTAGCAAGTTACTTCAAATGAAGTGAGTTCATCTCTTTATATACTGCATGCATTTAATGCAATTCAGTATACACTTTACACGTGTCATCAGCGGATTGGTTGCATGTCATTGACCTTTGTTGACAACCTTAGTAGCCGCATGAATGAACAGTGTAGTATCAGAGTGGTTGTACGATTTCAGATTTTCGGAGGTTCTTTTCTGACATTTCGTACGGTGGCGTGCAAGGGAGGTTAAGACAAAAGTACTTTGTACGGAGGACTTCATGATCAGCTTTCGTTGATTCAGCGATTATCATTTACTATTCAGCAGATGATAAAGTTCAGCGATAGCTGAAGTCTTGTACTTGATACTTCACGTTGAGTGGACAAATCTGAGTCTTCGCTGATCCGCATCAGTTCATTAGGAGACTTGTCGCTGGTTCTTGAGCTTGATCTTCGACTTCAGCGTAGAACCTTTGTTGACGTGAATCTTGTCTTCAGGGATCATAAGTAAACAACTAACTTATCAGCGATCACCATAAGGACTGAACAGACTCAGCGATATGGTGAACAGTGTTCGCTGAATGTTTAATCTAAAAGTGCGAGAGTTCCTATCAGCAGTACTGTAAGATCTTAGTACTTATCAGCGATAGTGAAACTCTGATACATATTGTTTACTTACAATTTTCACTAAGTATTTAAGATAGGGTCATTATCAAATCACTGAGGGTTTGGATCAACAACAGAGTTCATCTTTTGGAACAAATATCTGTTTTGTCTCTGAAAACTCTGCCAAGATCAGCTGGCTCTGGCACAAGCGTCTCTCTCACCTCAACTTCAAGACCTTGAACTCTCTCTCCTCTAAAGAGCTCGTGTCTGGAATGCCAAAGCCGACCTTTGTGAAAGAAAAGCTGTGTGCTGCTTGTGAGAAGGGAAAGCTCACAAAATCCTCATTCAAATCCAAGCAATGCTTCTCCATTTCTCAACCTCTTCAGATGCTGCACATGGATCTGTGTGGACCAGTCAGCACTCCAAGCCTTGGAGGAAGAAGGTACATTCTTGTTATTATTGATGAATTTACACGTTACACTTGGGTATTTTTTTCTCAGGTATAAAAGTGATACTTCTGAAGAAATCATAAAGTTCATCAAAAGATCTGAAGTGATGAATGGACAGCTGGTGAGATCAGTAAGGAGTGACAACGACACTGAATTCAAAAATAATGTTTTGGATGACTTCTTCACTGAAAAGGGCATCTCTCAGAATTTTTTAGCTGTACGTACTCCACAACAAAATGGTGTGGTGGAGAGAAAGAACAGGATACTGTGAAGCTGCCAGATCCATGCTGAGTGAATCTCACCTGCCGACCTATTTTTGGGCTGAGGCAATTAATACTGCATGCTTTACCCAAAATAGGTCCATTATTGTAAAAAGACATAATAAGACTCCCTATGAAGTCTTTTATGGTAGAAAACCAAACATCAGTTTTCTTCATGTCTTTGGGTGTGTATGCTATATATTAAATGACAGAGAGAACTTGGGCAAGTTTGATCCTAAAGCAGATGAAGGCATCTTTATGGGTTATTCTCTCACCTCCAAAGCTTTTAGAGTCTACAATCTTCGGAGAAAATGTATTGATGAATCAATACATGTCAAGTTTGATGACCTCAAGGCATCATCCTTTTCCTCAGATGATGATGAATTAAATAGTTGGATCACCTCTTGCATTGATGATGTTTCTCCTTCTCCACCTAACCCAACTATTCCCATACCTTATCCTCAAAATCCTACCTCTCAAGACAATAACCTTCCACATCTTCACACCCTTCCTCAAACCAAGAAGAAAATCCTCTGCCGATCCAAACTTCCCAAAATCAAAATTCTCTTCAAAACACCAGTCTCTCTCATCCCTCAAATATCCCTTCTTCATCAAATCCACCTGACCTTCAATCCCTCCATCCTGAAGATCTACCTTCTACATCTCATTCTCAACCTTCCTATCCTCCAGCTTTGCCTCCTGCTATAAAATGGACCAAGGATCATCTAATTGATCAAATAATTGGTGATCAACAGGCTGGTGTCCAAACCAGAAGAGGGGTAGGCAATATCTGTCTCTATGTGAACTTCTTGTCCCTTATAGAGCCTAAGAAGGTTGAAGAAGCTCTAGCTGATCCATGTTGGATCGCTGCCATGCAAGAAGAACTCTCTCAGTTTGAAAGAAACAAGGTCGGGAGATTGGTTCCTCGTCCTCCCCGAAAAACAATCATAGGAACCAAGTGGGTCTTCAGAAACAAGATGGATGAAGCAGGCACTGTCATCAGGAATAAAGCCAGGCTGGTTGCTCAAGGGTATAGGCAAGAAGAAGGAATTGACTATGACGAAACTTTTGCTCCAATTGCCAGACTTGAAGCGATCAGAATTTTCCTTGCTCATGCTGCATACAAGAATTTCAGAGTCTTCCAGATGGATGTCAATAGTGCATTCCTGAATGGAGAACTAGCTGAAGAAGTCTTTGTGAAGCAACCTCATGGATTTGAAGATCCATCTCATCCTGACTATGTGTACAGATTGGATAAGGCTCTCTATGGCCTTAAACAAGCTCCTCGTGCCTGGTATGACACTCTAGCAGACTTTCTTCTGAAGAACAAGTATACTCGGGGTAAGATTGACAACACTCTTTTCATCAAACAAAACCCAGGTAATCTTATTCTTGTTCAAATCTATGTGGATGACATCATTTTTGGTGCCACCGATGAATCACTATGTGATGAGTTTGCTTCTCTCATGATGAGTCAATATGAGATGAGCATGATGGGGGAGCTAACATTTTTCTTGGGTCTCCAAGTAAAACAATCTTCTGAAGGTATCTTTATAAACCAAAGCAAATACATTCGTGATCTTTTGAAAAAGTTTCAATTTGATACCTGCTTTCCCATGAAAACTCCTATGGCACCACCTCTAAAACTTGATGCTGATATAGCTAGTGTATCTATTGATGTAACAAAGTTTAGAGGTATGATTGGGTCACATCTTTATCTTACTGCTAGTAGACCTGATATTATGTTTGCTACTTGTCTGTGTGCACATTACCAAACCAATCCTAAGGAATCCCATTTGGCTACGGTTAAACGCATCTTCCGGTATCTGAAAGGTACCATGAATCTGGGTCTTTGGTATCCCAAAGACTCAGGTTTTGATCTAATGGGTTATTCAGATTCTGACTTTGCAGGATCAAAAGTTGATAGGAAAAGTACTACTGGAAGCTGCCAACTCCTTGGTGGTAAACTTGTTAGCTGGTCTAGCAAGAAGCAACACTCAGTCTCCACCTCCACGGCTGAAGCTGAATATGTTGCTGCTGGTAGCTGCTGTGCTCAAATCCTATGGATGAAGAATCAACTAAGGGACTACAATCAGATCTATTCTCAAGTCCCCATACTGTGTGACAACTCTAGTGCAATTGCCATTGCAAACAATCCGGTGCTTCACTCCAGATCCAAGCACATTGATATTTGGTATCACTTCATAAGAGATCACATCTCCAAAGGTGATATTGAACTGCATTTCATCCCCACCAATCTTCAACTGGCGGATCTCTTCACAAAGCCTCTAGAAGAAGCTCGGTTCAAGTTTCTCTTAGGAGAACTTGGTATGTTAAATTTAGATGTATAGAAAAATCAGAAAAAAATAGAGAGAAAAGAAAATAAAAAAAATAAAAAATAAAATAAAATAAAAGAAAAATAAAAATAAAAAATAAAATAAAATAATTACTGTGTCTATTATTTTATCAGTTAGAAACTTCAAATACTGATAAAATATTGGGTACAAGACAAGTCAACCCTCCTCAAATTTTATCCTTCATCTCCTACCTTCTCTCTTTTTACCATTCTTCCCTCACACAACAAACACTTTCTTTTACTCTTCTCAATCCATGTCAACTCAATCTCCACCTTCCATTCTTTTACCTATCCAAAACTACTTTTCATCCTCACCCTCATTTCTCCATCCAAAGAAACACAACCTATTCTATCCTAATTACCTCTTTTTCTTACCATCTACAAACCTTACCCTATACACACACAACCTAAGATCTAACCCAAACCAACTTTTCCTACTCCTCTATAAAATTTTCGGTCCATATTTTTTTTCTAACACTCATCTCACAAAACTCCATCTCCTCTCCTCCCTACTCATCTCCACCGAACCAAAGAGCATCTCCACCGATCCCAAGCCACCGCCGACACCCTTGTCGGCTACCTCCCTACCGCCGACACCCAACCCCTCCACCGATTCCCTCTTACGACACCCCTTCCCATCGACCCTACCCCCTTGTGTCTTTTCTTGCCGACACACACCGCCGCCGACCCCGCCGATAACCGCTGCCCGCTGCCCTCCCATCGGCTGCCGATCAACACTCCTGCAGCTCATTCCCGCCGACGCCACCTCCCACCGACACCAAACACACTTTCCACCTCCCACCGACGCCTTTGACCCCCCCCCCCCCACCGACGCCTCTTACCCCCCCCCCCCCCCCCCCCCAACCGACACCTTTGACACCCCCACCGAAAATACTACCTCCCTCTCCTTTCCAATTTCTGCCGAAGATTGAATTACCCCCCCCCCCCCCCACCGAAACCCACCCTTCCAAATAACTCTTCACTCTTTTTTTTGAGTCAGTTTTCTAGACTCTATTCTCTCTCCTACCTAAACCCTAAACCTATCATCTCCCATCACACTCCACCTCCTACATCTTATTACCCAACATATTTTTCCTTTCCTTATTACCCATCTCTACCCCACTATAAATACCCCATCTCCATCTGTCATTTCTTCACACCTCTCAACTCTCTTCTATACCTTCCACCTCTCTAATGGCATCTTCATCTTCTCCTTCCACATACAAGCATGAAGACTTGGTCTTCAACACTTGCAATCATCTTGCAAGATTTGCTAATGACCCGCAACATCCAGAACACAGCCCAGTCTCCTTTTTCTTCAAAAGTCTCCTCTCCAATATGCCTTCACCAAAAGCATAAAAAATGAGCAAAATGCTTCTTGGAAATTTTTGGATTTCTTGCGTCTATGATGAAGCCAATGCACAAATCAAGGCTTCCATCCTTTCTGATGTTGAACCTGATCTTAGCTTTGGGGTTGAAGACGTTTGGTCTGCTCTACATCTTCCAACTTTTCATTCTTATGGAAAGTTTCCTCTAGGCAAAGATGCTACATCTCTTTTGGACATTGAACATGGTGAGGCCGTTAGTGCAATCCAGTACGAACCCAAAGAAGGTGATAAAGGGCCTGGAACTCTCATGCGCAAAAACATGGGTCCGGTATGGAACTTCTTCTTTACTCATATCCTTTTATGCCTTAGTCGTAAAACAAGCGGTTATGAACAAGTTCCATCTAATGCCACCAAGCTTGCCCATGCACTTCTGTTTCAAATACGGATAGATTTTGCTAAATATTTCTTTGATGAAATAGTTAGTGTAATAAACAGTTCCAAGAGGCCACATGTCGCCTATCCCAGATTTCTCTCTCTCATCATTTCCCACAAGATGGCTGCTACTCTTGAAGCTGATCAAAAGTCAGCTACTCCTAAATTTTTGTATGACTACTCTCCTCCAACAGTCACCAAGCTAATTCTGCAACGCGAACAGGATGGAACCACCATTCTTCCAGGTATGTCTTCTTTCATTAACTCTCCCAATCTGCAATGGGGAGATGCCAGGGACCCTCGTCCTATTGTGGCTTCCTCCACAGTAGTGGACCCTCCTCCCCCTACCCGAGTGAAACCGGCAAGCAAATCCAAAAAATCTAAAGCTTCCGGTAGCTCCGCACTCGCTTTTATGACTATGCCACCAAAATCACCTTTGGTGGCTACCCAAGTCAACACCCCTTCCAAGAAGCGGAGTCACTCCTCATCCCCCCTTAAGTCTCATCCAAAGAGGCATAAGGATCCTTTGAGGGCCATAACCACCCATCCAGCAACAGATTCTCCACAATCTGAAGCTGTTGAAATTGTCCCAACCAGGCCCAGGGAATCTGCTGACCCCTTAGCTAGCTCCTCCGTCTCCTCCCAACAGGTTTTGGTTGAAAATTTGGAGACCCACAATGCTCCTTCTTCTACCAACTTCTTGGTGGATGAAGATGACTTGGGCCTCTCTCCAGCCCAAGGTACTGCTTTCTCACTGTACGGCCTATCACCCGATCGTCCTGCGATCGATGCTGTCTCTACACGACCCACTACGGGTCATACATGTTTACTTGATTTTCTTGTTGAAGATTCTCCAGAGGATCTTCCCGCTTCTGCATATCGGTATCACTCACCAACTACCACCGAAGAAGTTCAATTGTCTATATCCAATGACAACTCCTCTGCAAGCTTCCATGGCTCACCTTCTCCTCTTGTCTTCACGCCTCCTGGCCCCCCTCCACATGAAGAAATTGAGCATTCCAGCTCTTATGTTGCTGACTCGTCTACAAGTCTTCCACCTTTTAGAGATCCTATCGTTGACATGCTGGTGCCATCCTCTCCTCCATCTTCAAGGTATCTTCCTCATCATCCTCCTACACCTACTCATCACAGGTATGAAGCTCCCATCACCAGACATGTCTCTACAGCAAGCCAACTTGAATCTATCCAGGGTTCTCTCTCTAGCTTACACTCTCAGCTTCAGTCTCTCCTAGATTCCAATGCCAGTCTCACTCTCTCCATGACTACTATGAAAGCCGCCTCCGATGCTCGTGACCAAGAAGTTCATAGGCTACAGTCTGAACTTCAAAGCCAACAAGACATCAACTCTCAGCTCCTTAATTCTATTACCTCTCTTCAGCAAAAGATGGATGCTCTTCCTGAAGAACAGGCTCGCACACTCACCACCTTTGCTGGGTGGGTGAAACGTTATTACCTGACTGCCGCTGAGGGGGAGAAAATACCAGACATATCTGCCAGCGACAGACCGGGTCCCTTTGGCCGACCTGGTCCTTCTGACCCATCCAAATCGGCACAAGCAGATTTACCAGCTCAGGGGGAGCAAATTTTTGAACATGCAGGTACATTAGTTGAGGGGGAGCAATCTGAGTTATCCAAAAAGTTAGCATGGTGCAAGAAGAGGTTACTTGGAAGGACCAGCATCTCAAAAATCGTTGAAGCCAAACTGGCTACTCATAAAGAATCACATGACGTATATGTGATATTTACTCGGACCGACAACACCATCACACCGGTAAGATTTCATGACCTTGATTCTTATGGTATGTCAGAATGGTATGAGATTGTTGATTGTCTAAAAGATTCAAAAAGCCCGAACCTAGTTGCTGCAAACCTCTATATCAAAGGAATTTTTGACAATCTGAAGGAGATAAGGAAGGAATTCCAAGAAACCATCTTCCAAGATCTTGCTGCTATAGGAATTCTTCCTGCTCTCAAGAACCTGAACCTTAAGCTCCCCTCACTCCCCATAAAAAAATCTCCTTCTGTGATCTGTAGACCGTATACGGGCATTATATTCAACAATGCCTAAGGCACACAACAATTCTTCCGATATGAGCAAATATCTATGGCTGACTCTATCTTCCTTGAAGCCATCCTTGTCATTGCCCCAGACACTTTTTCAACCTCTCCACTACAACATGCCATCCTAGCTGAACTTCAGAAAAGGAAGAATTGATCATCTTTTTATTTTATATGTTTCTGATATGTACTTGTAACTTTAATTGTTGTTCTTTCAAAGTTTCAAATACAAGTACATTTTTGTTAATAGTTTGTACAGTATACTTTATTCTTTCATTATACTTGTAAATGTCGATATACTTAAAAAAATATCCAAAAAGAACAAAAAATGGACTATGTGAAAAGAACCCAAAAAGAGTAAACAAGGGTCAAAAATGAATTATTCAGTGTTTACTTCTCTGATTCTAAGTATGGATGTCATCCTCAAATAGGGGGAGATTGTTGGGTCACTTAAGATTTGAAGATGACCTCCGTCTTTCATTTTTACACAGTTCATACTTAGAATAATTTTTAGGTTCTTTACAAGCAGCTTAATTGTATAAAAATGTTCGGTGAAGTCGAAGATCAACCGAAGAAACAAAGTAGAAGTATATCTTCAAAGCGGATTGAAGATAGACCTCTCAACCAAAGATTAAGCTGCTACTTGAGACTTCCTGAGGCCTTAGGCCAGTACACTTGAAGAGCAAGGATAATCTTGAAGATATGATCAGCAGGATCACTTGAAGATGTTGAAGACATGATCGGTAGGATCACTTGAAGATGTTGAAGATATGATCGGCAGATAATTCCTTAAGAAAGAATTCTTGAAGATATCTTGAAGAGATCTTAGGCCAAGAGTTTACAGCAGGTATATTCTACTTTATCTGCAAAATATATTTAGGATATCTTGCAATGACAGAGACATAATCCGAGGATCAGAAAAAGGTTCTTTGGATTTCTTATCTCCTTCAAGTAAGTTCAACTTCAACAAACAGGTCAACGCGTCAAGCCAAATGAGCAAAGACAAAAGTACATCCCAGTACTTTTCAGAAGACCTGCTTCCATCCTGCCTTCCAAGCTCTGCTTGACAAGTGTCCATGCATTTAATGCATGAGGCACTATATAAAGAGGTCATCTCCTTCCTTGCAACCTCACTAGATTACAGACTCTCAAGCTCTCAAGTGCTGGCGTTTTTCTCTCTCAGAAGTTCATTTGTTTTCTAAGTGTTTTACAATTGTTCTTATTCTCTGTGTGGCTTTGTGTTAGATTGTTTGAGCAGATTTTATCTGTTTTGTTCCGCAACAATCTTTAAGTTTTCTATGTGTAATTCTTGATTTTAAATCAATAAAGAATTAATTAAGTGAAAATTTTTGTGTATTGTATTCAACCCCCCACCCCCCCCCCCTTCTACAATACTTGTTTACCATTGCTAATCCATAACTGGGACCAACAGGTGCGATACTGAAAGGAAAATTTATTGATGCTAGCAGGTCATTGCGTCCAAAGGACATCGTGAGCGATGTACACCAGCAGTACATGATCACAATTGGTTACCACCAAGGCTTGCGTGCGTGATGCAGGGCACTGCTAATGGTTAGAGGCACGTTCGAGGAGTCGTATGAACGACTCCCAACGTTTTTATATAATTTGCAGCTGCATAATCCAGGTACGGTCACCCAGATAAGGACCGATTCAAATGGACGATTTGAGATGTGTTTCGTTGCCCTTGGACCCGCGGTACGTATTTTAACACGGCATATGTTTACACATTATAAACTATAACATTTACAAAGGGAAACCACCTACGTTTTTGCAGATCCGCACATTTGTGGAAAACTGCATCGTGTCCTGGTAATAGACGTTGCCCATTTAAAGGGCCCTTACTTGGGTATGATGTTCCTGGCGGTTTCCATGGACGGGAATAACTCCATCGTTCCCGTAGCTTTCGGAGTAGGCAAGTCCGAAACCAGGGAGGAGTGGACTTGGTTTCTTACCATGTTGAGACAAGCTATCGGAGACCAGCAAGGGTTGGTGTTTATGTCCGACAGGGCTCCTTCCATAAGCGTTGCAATCTCTGCCATGCACCCAAACGCCCCTCACGCCTTATGTTGTCGACATTTGGAGATGAACGCCAAATCCCAAGACAAACGTATTACCACCTACCACGATGTCTACTGGGAGGCATGCAAAGCATATACGGCTCGGGAGTTTGACCGGTACATGAATGTTCTACGAGTTAGTGCCATGAAAGCAGCAAAAGTTATGGACGATGTTGGATCGGAGAGGTGGTCTGCGGCCCATTTTCCTGCACAACGGTATGACATTCTGACCTCCAATGGTGCAGAGTCGGTGAATGCACTCTCCCATTTTGCGTGTAGATGTCCAATTGTTACTCTTATGGAGTACTTTCGGTCCTTTCAACAAGAGTGGTACCAACTTCGACGCCGAAAAGGAGGTGAGCTGTGTAATACACTCACACCAGTGGCGGAGAAGATAGTTCTCCTCAGGGCGGGTCACGCGTCGGCATGGAGGGTAAGCGAAATCGGGTATAGGAGGTACCAGGTTCGGGATAACCAGCTTGACGCGATTGTCAATATGACCGACCATGTTTGTTCATGTTTCCAATGGCAAAAATCTCGGTTACCGTGCGGCCATGCCATCGCTGCGGCAAGACATATGGGTCGTAGAGATTACAGCGACTTGGCGGGCCCCCTGAAGCATGGGTGTCTCCACCTGACCCCCTTCCGCCATGCTATCCACTGTTAAACAATAAGAACAGAGCCGGGAGACCAAGAAAGAACGATCGACGTCCATCACGTGGTGAAGGTCCGATACAGCGAAAATGTACCCGGTGCCAATGCGTAGGACATACTCGTGGAGAGTGTCCAAGTCCCGCCCCTTCAACCGTGCCAAGGAGTAGACGTTCAGTCAGTCAACTAAGTAACACGCAGGGCCCGTCGGACCTTGAACCACATGGAACTATATCTTATGATAACGTTGATCTGAACATTGATTTCTTTTGATTGGGACGATAAATATTGTATGTTTAGTGCTCTTGTTTTGATATATAACATGATTTTATCTACTTTATCGGCCCGTGTAATTTATCAAACATAACTTATGTACGTTGTAATTTAGTAAAATAAGGGACCGAAGTTGTAATTTAACAAACAAAAGAGATCTAAGTTGTGTTAGAGCAAAGACAGGGACCAAAATAGCCAAACATGCAGTAAAAACATGTAAAAACTAGAGGGACCAAAAAATATAATTTTTTTGCCCAAAACTAGAGGGGCCAAATTTGTAAAAAGTGTGACAAAAACAATAAAAACATGCAACAACACTTTAAAAATCTCAACTACATAAAATGATAACCTAAAAACTAGAGGGACCAAAAATATAATTTTTTTTCCCTAAACTAGAGGGGCCAAATGTGTAACATTCGGCCAGCCACAAGGCCATCGCGGGCTCATCCGCGGGCCACGTGGGCATGCGTCCGCGATCGCGGATCCCTCCGCGAAAAAAATGGGTATTTTGCAAAACTGCCGAAAATGTAAGTATTTTAGCAAGTCAAAGTCAAACTTTGAGTATTTTAATTAATTTCCCTAAAAACAAATAACATGATAATGTAGTGGGACTTGAGTCAAACCTCACGTTTTAGTAGACCTTGGTAAAGCCATAAAATAATTAAGAGTTGCATAAAATAAAATAATAAAAAATATTAGATTGATATAAAATGAAAAACTGCCTTGTGATCATGCTTTAGCATGACTTAGGGCCTGTTTGGAAGTGGCTTAACAAGCTTAATAAGAGCTTTAGCTTATTCACTCAGCTATAACTGAGTGTTTGGCAATGACTTAATCATAAAGTGGATGGCTTTTTCGCTCAGCTTTGGAGGGCATGCTTTATGGAAACAGATGTTTTAATTCCCTCAATACCCCTCCCCAAAAAAACACGCTCAGCCCAAAGAAAAACTCACGCTCAGCCAACGGTCTGCTCTTTCTCCTCCTCCTCTGCTGAAAACCCTACCATTTCCACGCCGTTTTCCTCTTGCGATTGGACTGTTCGGTTGACGATTGGAGCTTCTCGACCGAAGATTTGAAGGCTACGAACTGCTGAGAAAGGAGAGGAAATTATTATCCCGTAGAAAACCCTAAAAGAGATGAAGAAACAGAAACCCTAAAAGAGATAGAGAAGAAGCAGGTGATGGATTGATGGCGGGACAATGGAGGCGCATGTGCACCAGGGTTGAAGAGAAATGTCTAACTTAAAAAAATTGATAAAATGGGATATGTACAGGCGCATGGATTGGGGTTAAAATATTTAATAAAATCACTCATATATCAATAAACTATAAATTAAATGGCATCTAAAAATAACTTCCTAAATAATACATATTTATATTTATTCTTAAATAAATGTTTAATTTAACAAGTGATGTTTAATTATAAATACTTATTAAATGTTGTTGTGATTATTTTATTGAATTCATATAATTATGTTTGATGAAGTTTTTTTTTTAAAATAGTTTAAATTGATAATATTTATCGTCAAGAATCAACCATTCAGTACATTTACCAAACAGTTATGTTAATCAGTGCTTAATACATAATGAGGGTAAAATAGTCATTTCTGACGTTCAGACCGTTTGTTCAGCACAACAAACAAACAACAAAATATCAGAAACTATACAGACAGATAAATCCAGACAGACAGATAAATCCATACAGGACTTAATGAAAAACCAACCAAACAGCCCCTTACCTTAAAACTAAAGTTTTATAAATTAATCTAAATGACACCTATTTGGCTTTTTCAAGTCCTTTAAATATGAAAACTCATATATTAATTTTAATACATAAACTTACAAATATTAAATATGAACTAAAGTAGATTAAGATTTTAAAATTGAAAGTAAACTTCAATTAAATATCAAAAATAACAATTTCCCTTCCTACAGTTTTGAAATTGCAAGATGGCCATTGGGGTTTGCAAAAACGTCCGCATTTGGTCTCTCCCTCTAATGATCGTTTAAAAATTCCGCTAAAGGTTCGGCATTTTTGTCTATTGATTGATTTTTTTTTGTCTTTTATTCGATCTAAAAACGATTTTATGGATTTTGCTAAGATAAATGACAAAAGAATCGATAAAAGAACAAAAATTCCCTCCATTAAATGGAAACTTTTAACGTTCGCTAGAAGGAGAGACTGAATTCGAATGTTGTTTACAAATCATTATAGCCATCTTATAATTCGAAAACTGCAAGGTCCAAAAATGTTATTTTTGACAAACCATAGTAACCAAATTTATAGTTTACTCTTATAGTCTTATATATTTTTTAATTCATTTGTATATATAATTCACTAATTTGGGCAAGAGTGGTTGAGGACTTGAGGGTTAAATATATAATTAGCACTTTTAAATGCCATAAACTTATATTTAATATTTATTTTAATGTTGAAAAGGTAAACCCCACAATGATTTTGACATTTCAACCACATATAAATGATTTCTTACAAATGTCAATATATCTAATTAAATATAAAAAGAATATATTCTATGAAATCTTAAATTGCTTCTCAATTTACAACTTGGTCTATTTTGTGCTTAAACTTCCAAACTATTACTCAAATTAAATTTAATAATATATTAAAACCATACAAGAATAATTAAGTCAATGAAAACAAAATCGACCAACAAACGTTAATCCGTAGGAGGGAGGCCACAAGCCTAAGCCCAATACTACAAAATACACAGGTTTTTTCGATCAAAAAATCCATCAGAAATTCGTCGAAAATGGCCATTAGCAGTGGATTTTCGGCGGATAAGACTGTTAAAGGATCTCGGGCTAGAAAATGAGATTTATAATATTCGGCGGATAATTATGTCGGTAAAATTTTCCCAATTTTTCTAACCCCACACTTAGGGCCTGTTTGTTTTATTGATTTCAGTTCTTATTTGGGCCTTTTCTCTTAATCGCGTAGACAAGCCCAAATTCAGTGTGTTTGTTTATTTTCAAGATTCAGATGATCTTATATCTAAATATCATCTAAATCAAAAAGTGAAAAGATTACCTCTAATTCGCTTAGAGGTACGCACGCTCATGATTATCGCTCATACTGATTATCGACTTCTCTACAAATTCTCCTCTCCATCGACTCCATCAACTCCATCAAGGTTCTTCAAATCGATCAATCAGGTACTCCCTTTATTCCCGTTTATTTAATTTTAGGGTTGTCTTATCGTTTTCCCTTTTCTGGTTGAATCCATCCTCCTCTCTTTTCCATGTTTGTTGTTGTGATAAAGATGACGGCTGGACAAAGGAAACAAAAATTGACTATATTCTATTCGAACTCATGTGTTTAGCTACTATGTACAAAAGAAACAAAAATTGATAATTACAAAAGAAATTCAACAGTATGTTAACTCGATTTTTATGTATAAGTTTCAGTAATTAGAATGATGTTTTGCAGGCACTTAATTTGATTTTGTATGTGTGAACACCAGTAAACTAGTTCTATGTAATTTACTCTTTTGTAGAATTCCTAATCATGACCAAACTCTACAGTTTTGTTGAAATAATTAAAGTAAGCATGTGCCTTGGTGCATTTCATAGGAATCTGATCTAGTTCAAATGCTTGGTACATAATTGATAGTTAAAAGATGGGATCATAACCATATTGGTCCTTCACAATAGACTACTTCAAGGAATAAGTACCACATTGCATATTTTCGTTCATGTACTATAGATTCTAACCTGTTTTTTATCGCGCCAAGAGTAAACAAAATGTAAATCACATAATTATGATTAAACTATTTCAAAGTTATATTCAATCAACAATGACAAAGATACAAAGTTACACAAAAAAATTAAACTAAATCAAACATGTAAAACTATACTATCTATTGAAATACAATACAGTTAATGAACATAACCTGAATCTCAAGTTCAGTGACTGCAAGTTCACTTTTAAATCTCAAGTTCAGTGACAACAAGTTCACTTTTAAATTGGCTGTAGACTTGCATTTGAAGAGAGATTAGAGTTTCTACTAGTTATAGGTTATTTGGTGGCTAATTAGGCAATCACCTAGATTATTGTGTTAAAGGCCTTTGGCGTTCAAGTTTTATCTCGTTATTCAAAGGCTATTAACCACATGTGTATTTGTTGCTAATAGTATCTCTGTTTTGCTGTTAAGTAGAAATTTTGGACTGTAGCAGTGTTGATGATAATTTTCTGGTGGCTAATTAGCCAATCACATCTTAGTTGAATGGTTGTCATGTTGTGTGAATGGTCAGTAAGCCCGCCTAGATTATTGTGTTAGAAGCTTTTGGTGTTCAAGTTTTATCTCGATATGCCAAGGCTATTAACTACATGTGTATGCATTGTTAAAAGCATCTCTTTTCTTGAAATCATCGGTCTATTTTTGTGTAATCGGATTCACAAGAATATGGGCTTGATAGTTAAGCTATATCGAAATATTCAGAATTTGAATCCTCTGATGTTCTCGATCGTTAATGTAGGGTCATTTTTTGTTTTTGTTTCAAAACAGAAACGGAGCAAAATGAATCGGAAGATACAAACTCATTGGCACCACTTCACTTGCTTTTGTTATTGTAACATGGATAAGGTGAACTTTGATTTTGTAATTCTTTGGTTTCAATTTTTCAAGTCGTTGCTGATTGTTCTTTGAATTCTTTTGCTCTCTTTATTCCAATTCAAAGTTCTTTTGATCCTGCACCCAAGTTGGAATTGGAGAACAAATAAGGAGATGAAAATGGATACTCGTGACTACTTTTCTTTGCAAAAATTGGCGACTGAAGCGAAGGGTTATCACATCAAAGCTGTGATTAGCAGCCATATGAATGCTTTAATAGGTTTAATTATGAAACACAAAACTTCAAGATTCCGAGCCCCTTCCCAGCATGATGTCAAATCTACAAAGCTAGAATTTCAGTATTTTGACACGGTCTAAGATGATATTGCTTCTGAGACGATATCTTGCACAATATTTTGAGGTAGAGGATTTGGGAGTCATGACTTTTTTTATCTTGTTACTGCAACAAAATGCAAACTATACATGTTACCTACATTTGTTTGATTTAAGAAATGGTGATTTGTTCTTGAATTGTTTTTAGGGGTGATGTATTATTAACACTCTGGTTTGATTAAAATGAATAGATGCTTTTATAAATTCAAAAGTATAACATTCTGAAAGATAAAATATATAATTATACATATTCAGACGTTTGTCAGTAGACAAAAACAAACATTCTAACTGATTCAGATTTCAGACTTTAGCACCACCTCTTAAAAATCAGAAGTGAAATCAGTCTTTAGACTTCAGCACCTCTTAAAAAACAAACGCCACCTTAATCAGGTTTTCTTAATCTTATCAATTAAGTTTTAGACGGATTTCCGACGAATTTTTAATATAGTTTTTATAATTTATTTATCAATTTAGTTTTTATAAAATAAGAAAAATTAAAGAAAAAATCCGACGGAATATTCCACCGATTTTTCTTTTATTTTTTAGAAAACTAATTTGTTTTGTTTTTCTCTAAATTGTAAAATTAATTTCCGACAGATATTTCGCCGGAAATCCGCATAAAATTAACTATATATTTTTTTTAAATTAACTTTAAAATCTTAAAATCTTGTAAATGCTTAAAAAATGGAAATCAAATACCATAAATTAATTGAAGCCCACTAAGCGTAATAAATACAAATTGTCCCAATTGTTCGATAAACGAAATTTAAGTACGTTAGTTCAAGTAACAAGATTTAACAACCAAACATCAACACGCTGGGGCAGGGGAGGCGGAAACTGACTTTGGTTTAACCTCTTCACCAATTTCATCATGCCCTGATGCCTTTTTGCGGACCTCTTCTGCTCGGCGCATCTCCTCCATCTCCTTCATGCAGGCCTCTTCTGATTTTATGCGGGCCTCTTCTAATTTTATGTGGGCCTCTTCTGATCGTTTCAGTCCACCCTCTAATGCTTGAATATATATATATATATATAAATATTAGAATGAATTATATACGAAATCAAGGTTCTAAATAGCGTGAGGCGTGACGTGGCGGTGAGGCCAAACCTCAAGCACGGCGAAGCCAAGCCTCAAGCACGGCGAGGCCATGACATTTATCAAGGCGTGACTTATGACGACAAATCTTAATATATTATAACATTATATAAAAAAAATATGTTTTGTACTATTACTCAACGAGTTAATGATAATAAACAAGTTAAATTAGGTTATATATAGGGGAGGTTTCTTTTGCAAACCAGTACATTTGTGAAAACTATGCAAACCACTTCTTAACCAATCATTTTATTAATTTAAATTAAAATTAATTATTCAACAATTTCTAACCGGAGGGGCATACATGTCAATTTACATATTAATTTTTTATAAATATTCATAGAATCCATTTTAATAAGGGAAATTCCTAAATTATTGGGATTTGTTAATATCTCATTCTAATTAACTTTTTAACGATGAAATGGATTTATCTGCTTAATTCCGTCTTCTTCTTCATATTGGTATTGAATTAGCATCATTCGTTCATCATCAGTTTTGTTAAATGGAGGATTCAACATCGATTAACGAGATATACGTTAGTGATATTTTTTCTCAACCCGATAAAACTATTCTCAATGAATCTGGAGCCGATGTATTTATGGTCGAAGAACCCATGCCTAATGAAAATTCTTCACACAAAGAACATGTTGGAAGTTCAGGTGTACATCGAGACGATGAAGGTTATGAAACGATAATCCACTGTTGTGTTATGGTAAATGTGTTTCTTCCCATTGTTATTAGTAAAGCATTTAAACCGATTAGGATATGTTTAGGTGTTATTTGTGTTATGAATATAAAAATAGGTGATATCTTACGTCCCATTTGTTTCAGTTAGTAATGTTTTTAATCACATTGTTGAATACTTATTTTGCTGTACATTCATTTTTCCGTTAGTTTTTTCATGTTACATTATTGATTCAACCCCTATTTTTTAGTATTAAATTAATATTTCGTGATGCATTCATATGTTGTGTATGTTTTATCTCATGTTTATTTATTGTATTTTATAGACGTCTTATTTCAAGATACAAGAGAAAGCGATGACGGTAAGAAGTATTGGAAGCCTGATGTGCCGTGTCCCCAAAATCGGTGATTTCTTTAATGATATCCAATCGGCAAAGGAATTTTATAGAGAATATGCTAAGTTATCTGGTTTTGATATTAGGTTGTCCAATAAGAAAACAAACAAATCAGGTACTATAACAAATATATATTTTTATTGTAGCAAGGAGGGTATCCTTGCTCCTAAGTCTTTTGATACCTTGGATGTTACAACTGGTGTGCGAAAGCGCCGCAATACTAACATAAAGAGAACTGGGTGCAAAGCATGTCTTAAGATAAATTATGTGAAGGATAGTAATAGATACGAGGTATACAAATTCATTGAATGGCATAATCATGTTTTACTAGATAAGGATGAGATGATTTTCTTACGCTCAAGTAGACAACTTAGCTTTGCGGATCAAAAGAATGTATATACCTCATGTAGTCAAAAGATTGGGGTTGTTGGAACAAAGAAAATTTATAAGTTGTTTATGAAGGAAGTTTTTAACAATGGATTGATTGGAGTAAAAGAAAATTTATATGTAATATATGTTGTGTTTAAGGTATTGCATTGTACCCTAATCATCTACATTTCTATTTCGGGTGAAAACATATGTAAGTATGTTGTTATTATTGATAAAAATGTTGAAAGCATGTTAAACTTAAGGGTTAGAAGCGAAGTACATTGCCTATATTGGTAAAAAGAATAAAGTACATTGCTATTATGGGCAAAAACATATATAGTTACGTTGCTATTATATATTGGTAAAGAATAATACAATGGTTTCAATTTCTCAAACCATTGTACTCGACTAAATTGGTCTTGTTTTCCCTGTGATGTAGTGTTAGGAATTTGTGCAGTTACGTTAAATGCATGCTGACTTTGATGAGTTGATGGCATACTCTCTTTTCGAAAATTTATATGTAATTTATAAGTTGTTTGGAAAATTCTTTCACAAGTTGATGGCATACTCTCTTTTCGAAATTTTATTTTCCAATCGTCATGCTAATGGTCACTTGTATCTGATGTATGAATAATTGTATATTGCATTGTCGACAAATAATGATCACTTTTTATTGTGTTTGAGTTTATAGATCGTATGCAACCAATTTGTTGATGACAACAATGGAAGTCTCAAATCTTGTATTGTTTATTTGGTTGATTAACCATCGTCTCTCAAACACAAAGACCAGTTTTCAATGAAGCATAAACATATCTTAAAAGCAAACACGACAAGAAATAGACATATCCCAAATTATTAACAAACTTCAAATCCTAAATTAAACCAAAAACTCTAAACTAAATCAACACTTTAATCTTAATCATGAACTAGGAGCATATGCAAATCCACAAGATGCATTGTCGTCAAAGATGAGATAAATGACAACAGTGCTCATTGCTGCCTAGCTAGTGCCTATAGACTAATTTGATGGACAATGAAAAACTGTCCTAATTGAGCACTATGGACTAATAGTGAAAATAAATTGAAAGAATGAAATTAAGACATAAAAATAGTTGATAAGAGTCTCGCCAAATGTATGGAACAATGTATATGACTAGTTATGTACCCGCCTGGAATCATGAATAAAATGTGTGTACTTCAATTTGGATTCATGAATAAATTTGACTTATTATAAATTGTGTATGTTATAGATTCATGAACACTAACACAACACAAAAAAACTAATAATACCTGAGATTAATGAATAATTGTTACTACCCTGAAATCATGATTACAGAGTATTTGTACAAAAAAACGTTTTCCTTATGAGTTAATGAATCAACCAAATTATAATGTTTTAATACATTCATGTCATTTATAGTAATTACTAGGGTTAATTTTCATGTATGTTAATCTGAATTCAATGAAGCTTCAAACAATGAAGTTGATAAACAATAACAAAAACAAACCATAATAGTCAACCAGTTTGATAGCAATAATTCAAATGAAGAAATCCATCACAAGAAATTCAACTTAAAAAAAATTCAACTAAACCAAACAGTAGGAAACGAAAAGTTCATTGCATGCATAATAAGTAACCATGTAACCATTACCTTGACTAAAGTCGTTCCCAACGACTATCTTCGGCTTGTCGAATCAGCTCTGTCTTAATACCATCCTCCATGTTTGTGATTCTGCAGATTTCGGCCAGATTACCATTCTTTTAAGGTTCTGGCCATGTTTTGCCAGTTTCGTTGTGTACTTTTTCCGAAGATCTGCTATCTGATTTGATTGTCGTTGCCCCTCGATCATAAATCCAGCCTTCTAACTTTTTGCATCTCCCATAAAGCTTTCCATGCTACGCATTGTGAAGACTCCACTATCATGGGTGTTGTGCGATGTCTGCCAATCCATTTCTAACCTGTCCTGTTCTGTCGCCAGTAGCATTTGCGCGGATGCATGACCAACAGCATACAAGTGCTTCACCACCATTCTTTGCTGAAGTATAAAAAGTTCATATTAATTAATATTGTATACAAGTATGATCACTAATCAAACATATTAACACTTATACTTGCAGTCAAACTTACCAATACGTCCGTAATTCCACCGTATCTCCTTTTCAATGCCTCTCCAGTGAATTTTTTCCATCTCCTGTTGTCTATGATGGTGAACGAAGGTGATTTTAAGTTTATTACTACAAGATAGTAGTATGCACCATCAAACATTGGAAAAAATGCCTGCCAACAAGTGATTATTGTAAATATGTTGCGGTTGAACAATCTGAATTTACTAGTCAGTATATACATTCAAATACTTACCAAATCTATATCCTTGAACCTTGAGATAAATCCTTGCGAATGCCTTGTTGTTGAATCAAGTGCATTTTTGAAAACTCTGTATTGTTCATCAATGTTGTAGCACTGTGGCCGCATCATATGATCCATCTGTTAAAAAAGTGTATTAGAAGCATTCATTTATTATATATGATTGTAAAATGAACATAAAAATCACCATTAAGTCTATCCTGAAAAAGTATCGTTTCGGTGAGTTCCTGCTTCGTAGTTGCTCCTCAAAGTTTAGTATTGAACACCACCCGTTTATCACCGATGAGTCAAGATTCATATTTGCAACCGCCAATGATTCCATGCCAGTTCGTGTGATGTGAGTGCAGTTAATGGCACTGAAAACTGCATCACTGCAATTCATAAATCATCACGGAATTTACTTCGAGTGTATGAATTATTTATTCAAGTATAATATACAGTTTAATGAATAAATTAAACAATGTTTAATACTACTTACTACTTGCTTCCGAACATTTCCACTGCCCATTCGTATACCTTGTCGTCTTCCGGAGTGACATTGAAATCAACCACGCGCACTACGTACGGCGATTTAAGGTGTTCACCTGGTTTCACGTTCCGTCTAGAAGTTTTTGCCAACATGTTGTGTCCTCCAGTTGGATGCATGTATTGCAAACCGACATCAGGCATGCATGTGTCTATGCACTCTTTCTTTGGTTCTGCAACCTTTTCCTTTCCCTTACTGTCAGTTGTTTCCTTTTCTATAGTAACCGCTTTCACCACACTAATAGGTACTGCTTTCTTAATTGGACTTATTCCGACATCAAAGTCTAGTGGGTCAATCTCTTTTACCTTTTTAGTTTGCATGTCCTCTAAATTTTCTCTATATTATCTGACCCACTATTACTAAAACCAACAAACTTTGCAGAACGCATAATATTTGCTGGTGTGACCTCAACATCAAAATTAGGATTATGTATCGCCGTTAATGATTTCTTACTCTTAGACCCTTCAGTCGATAACCTTAATGACTCATCAACCTCTCTTATGAACGTTGAGCTGTCCCACATCTTTTCAAGAGGGTCATTTTCAATAAGTGCTAACACCATACCCTGTGAATCACCTATATCTTGTGATCCCGTTACCTTTGCATCATCCTTGTGCACGCTTTCTTGGTTATTTCGGAAAAGTAAGCGTACCTCTCTTTCAAGTGAAATGATGTCTTCATCATCTTTGTATGTCGACATCGCATTCTCTATATCAACTTCCACACTAACCTTTAGTGCTATGAGTCGTGATATCCTTTCGTGGACATCCTTAATCAAATCCTGAAAATAAATGTTCAAATGTTAAAACAAAAAACCTTACCTTCACTATACATTTCAATAAATTCATACCTTTTTGGATGGAGCATCATTCGGATGTGCTTGTTTGCTTGAATCTGTTATGTTTACTGTTTCCGATTCTGATGCATGATTCACGTTTTCATTTTGTGTCCGACTGTGAGGATTCATCATTTCTTTTTTGGAAGGACCATCATTCGCATGTGTTTGCTTGATTGACTCTGTTAAGTTACCTGTCGGCGACTGTGATGCACCATTCATAGAATCATTCATCGCAGATGAATCATGAATGTCATGTATTTGGTGCAAAGAATCTTCCTTGTCTTCTTGAACTTCTTGAACTCCTTGAACCACCCCTTTAATTGGATTCATTGAAACATGTTCATCGGCATTGATTTGCATTCCGATATCCTTTAATGGTAATAAACCAAAGCCACCACCCTGAAGCTCGCTTCTCTCCCTCTTCTTAAGCATTCCCATGTTCCAAACACAGATTGGTAGGCCCTGTTTATCAAAGCTATCACTTGGACTCGTAGTTGAGTCGACGTATAATAGCTTCGATTTAAAAAAAAGGAGTTATTATAGGTTTAATTCATTAAACATAAACTCATATGAAATTTCACAACTAACCGTAAGGTATGTCAAAGGGCCACAATAGAAGCATAGCAAATTATCTCGTCTCCACCTTTGCTTGCTGATCTTGACCTTGTCATACATGAATTTGCACCAATCCACCTTATTGATCATTGCTTCGCTTTTTAGTTTTGATAGAAAATTCAGGTTTACGGTTCCCATACTGTTACCCTCGATCATCAGGTTAACAAACATTACGAGGAAGTTGATCTTGAAGTGGAATCCTGCATCTTTACTTTTTTTTATTAAATCCACGACATGCTTCGGTCTGATTTTTGGGACACTGAATTGGTTTTTCCAAACAGGTATAAGGTTCTCAGAAATTGGCACATCTGCTTCAGAAAGTAGATCTATCCCACCAGTTGGCAACCCTGTCAATTTGTGTATAGACTCAACCGTAACTGGTAGAAGTCCGTTAGCTACCCTAATACCCATTGCTGTCGTGTCAAGGTTATCTACTATGAAGAACCCTAATTTTGATGGCACCCCATCTATGTCCATGCTTAGCAATGACTCTAAACCCAGTTTTACAATTGCCGAACGCTGTTCGCTGTTCAATGCACCAATTGCGACATGCAAAGCTTTTGGTGATGTCCTTGTGCGCAAAACTTCCAAGCCTCGGTTTAGTTGTGAACTAGAATTCTGTCGGACCTGCTTCATCTGGTTTTTTACCTTTGCCTGTTGAATGGACCTCTTCAGTTTGGTTTTAATACTGCTTCTCATTCGGCAGTGTTTGGATCCTGTCGAGTCGTGTATTATAAATTTATGTTAGATTTTAAAACATAATTACAAATAATGTTTTTGTATATTAGGTCCTAAAAAATAAAAAATAAACATTTAAGCGTACTTGTTTTCCCTTGCGACCTATGGTTAGCAGCATCATGCCTTTCATTCACTGGAGGTGTATTCATATACATTGTTCCACTGGTCTGGCTCCTTGTTCGCCTTGAGCAACTTGCAGATTCAACTTTGCCTTCGGACAAGATGAATTAATTAGTATTATGTGAGTCATTTTTTATTGATTTATATTCAAGTATTACTAACATGCAATTAGTTAATTTACATGGAAAATATAAGGTAATCATACTTAACTTACGTTTCTGGATCTTTGGGTCTGAACCATTATTCGTTCCTATAGTTTCTCCACAAGCTGTTAAATTCAACAGATTTACGGTGAACAACAACCAAAATCCTAGTATGTGTAATTTGTATATTTCAATTAATGTGCTATACCTTTCTTTGCATTGTTTTCAGTCATTGTTAAATCTTCCATTAGTAGCTCAACACCTGCCACGTTCATGTAGTCTGAATTATTGCTACTTTCTGCATAAAAATTCATGTTTGAATCACATGTTATTATTATATTTAATCAACGTATTAATGAGTAACAATCAGTAAAACACAATAACTAAGCAACTAAACTTTTTTTTTTACCTTTTCTCTTCCTGCAACGTTTAACGTTGTTCACGCTTTCAGTCTCCACGTCCATTTCAGTTGCAGATTGGTCTATATGTTCAGATATGTTAATAACATACGCACATGTTAATCATGAATCCACCACATGAAGCTATTATTGTACCCAAATCCAGTAATGCATAATAGTATTAAAATTATTAACCAACAAAAAATAAACATGGTAATCATGAATCCACCACATTATCAACCAATAATACACCATTCCCTTTTACAAATGATGATTATGCATCCTTAATTATACACTAAACAATATTTTTGAACAATGATAAACCAAACTATACTATTATGATTTTATCCCTAATACATAAGTTTCATGAACCAATCATTTCATACGTTTCAAGATATATTCACACTAATGATTCACCAAACACAACTAAATTATTCATGAATCCAACCCCATATGAATCATTAAAATACATAGACACACCTTAATGAATCAGTATAAAAAATTTCATTCATTATCCTAACGACTATCATTAAAATTGGTAGTTCAAACACTATCATAATGAATAACTTCAAATGTAAATCAATTAATTTGATTATTGAAGCAAACAAAATTTGAATACACTAAACCCCTAAACCGTAGCCCCAAATTTTTAACACAAATATTCTATAAACCCTATACCCAAATTTGAATCATGAATCAAAGCACATCTAAAATGAATCAGCACAAAAATGGTCATTGGAATATCAAAAGACAAGATTTGAACATAATTCCCAACTTCCTTTTTTCTAAGCCACTTAATTTCCATTTTATAATGAAAGCCCTTCGTTGTTTAAAACCCAGATTAACCATAAAAGATAAACCCTGATGCAGTAAATTAAAATGTCAACAAAAGAACGTCATACCTTGTTGTTGCTCAATGTCCATTGCAACATCTTTTTCAACCGATGCATTGTGTTGCTCATTCTCCATGTCCACCAAAAGAGGATTGTCCTTTGTGTTTGTGAAATTTGAGAATGAGTGTTTCAGCCGTATTCTTTCGCTTGGTCGTCTCACTGGAAATCGAAATTAGAACAGAATCATTGAAAATGACGAACACTATATATACCAAAAAAACCCTAAAATCTCACCTCGGTTTGGATGCATGTAGCCCGACATCAAAATGTTTTTGATATCGTCGATTTTAGTCGAAATCCCCTCCGAAAACAGTATCAGAATGAATCGTCGATGTAATCGGTATAGTGATCGCGTGATTTTAGCTGATTGATATCGGAGAATATCGGTAGGCGAATGGGAGGATGATTATGACAAAAATAACCCTGCCCGCGTGTTTTGGGTATGAAATTAAATCAAAAATACCTATTAATTACACTAATTGCCACCGGGTTAATCACAATCATCCATCAATTGATCCTATGGTATTTAAACTAGTTGCATAGTTTGTGCAAATATACTGGTTTGCAAAAAATACCACCCCTATATATATATATATATTTAAAACTAGCAAATAAGACATTAATAACGTAAATAAAAATCAAATATCGCGTTACAAAAGACCGAACATTAGGCCATGACGTGCCACAGACTTAACGTGGCGTGAGACACAAGCCTTAAGCCATTAAGGCGAGCTTTTTTGAACATTGTACGAAATAGATAAACATCAAACGAAAAGGAGGTACACACCCGCGCATCAGAAGACGCTGAACCACTCGCATATCCACCTGAGGGTACCCCCGTCAAGACCAAATTCGGATCATTGGTGTTTCGACATCCGTATATTCGGCCTTTCTTTCTTCCCTGGATCGCCTGTCTCCACAACTCTTCATCTAGCAAGGGCTGGGAAACAACCTCCTAGCCGTATGTTTGGGTGACATCGATTTTATAGGTACTTGTGGTTTAAACACAAGTCAATTTCGACAGCATAACGACTTTAAATGGGACATTTCCAAATAAAACAATCCTAATGTTTGCCCTACAAATTAACCCAAACTAAAATGGTGATATCTATACCAACATTTAAACTAAAACAATTCTAATGTTTGCCCAACAAATGGCAACCCAAACTAGACATATATATATATATATTGTTGTAAATGGAATTAGCCTACTATAGAGAGAAAACAAGAGAGCTCTTATATTGAAATGAGAAGTGTGTTTACAATGGTGAGGCCTCAACCCCTTTATATAGTGGAAGAGTTGAGCCAAGACATAATGGAAAAATGGGAGTTACATGACCATTAACTCATACATAAAGTCCTTCATAATGGTGTTAAATGAGACACTCAATACCCATAAATTATGAGTTACAACACTCCCCCTTTGGGTGTCCTAATTTACACCAACTCACATCTATACTTCTATGTCTTGTATCTTCTGATAATCCACCAAACATTCGCCTCGTCAAAACCTTTGCCGGAGAAAAACCCTTTGGGACAAAACTCTGGTCGAAGGAAAAAATACGACATGGATGTCTTGAGCTCTTCATGCATTGGATAAATGTATGCACCAAAACACTATACAAGTGTTTGAGTCATCTGACTAGGAAATATGTGCCTCATCAAAAAAACCTTGCCAAGAAAACCCGGTGGGAAAAAACTTGGTCGGAGGATAAAAGAGTACACAAAGTCAGTAGTAGAGAGGGAAATAACCATACAAGTGTGCCTCATTAAAACCTTGTTAGAGAAAACCCAGTGGGAAAAAAACTCTAAGCGAAGGACAAAAGAGTGCACCATGGTTAGAAGTATGTTGCTTGATACGCCCCCTGATTTCGATAATACTTAGTGAGAATGGGACCAAGTTTTTGTCTCGTTAAAAAAAACTTTGTCAAGGTAAACCCAATGGGACAAACCCTTGAACTAAAGATAAAAAGAGTACACTAGCATTCAATCGGGATGCTCCCCCTCACATGTATCCAATATGAAGTGAAGATTCACACAACATGGTGTTAAGCATTCATCAGGATGCAATCTTCACTTGCACACAATAAGGTATGTCATTTAGGGTAGCTCAGAGAGCTTCCTAAGTCCAATTTCTTTGACATGTTTTTGGAACGAATACTTTGGCAGTGACTTGGTGAACAAGTCTGCATGATTCTTTTCTGATCCAATATGTTGTACTTAAATCTTTTGAAGTGCTTGTTGTTCATGTGTAAAAAACAACTTTGGCGAGATGTGTTTAGTGGTATCCCCTTTGATGTAACCGTGTTTCGCTTGATCAATAACAGCGGTGTTGTCCTCATAGATGACAATTTATTCATCGGGATCATGAGCTAAATCACACGTACTTCGAATATGGCCAATAACTGCTCGACGCCATACACACTCTCTAGTCGCCTCATAGAGTGCGAGTAACTCAGAGTGGTTCGTCGAAGTAGCAACTAGAGTCTGCTTACGAGATCTCCAGGATATTGCCGTGTTCCCAATGGTAAAGACATAACCTGATTGAGAACGTCCCTTATGCGGGTCTGATAAGTAACCTGCATCGGCGTAGCCGACAAGGGTCGCGTTGTTTGGAGTACCGATTGCGGTATCCTCACTCGATGACGCATAGGGATAGAACAAACCCATATCCGTAGTACCCTTAAGGTAACGGAAAATGTATTTGATGTCATTCCAGTGGCGGCGTGTTGGCGCGTTGCTTTGTCGAGCAAGACAATTCACAGCAAATGAAATGTCCGGTCTAGTACATTGGGCCAAGTACAATAATGCGCCTATTGCACCCAGATATGAACACTCGGGGCTCAATATCTCTTCATCGTCTTCTTTTGGACGGAATGGGTCCTTCTTAATATCTAGAGAACGGACGATCATGGGAGTAGATGACGATTTTGCATCATGATGACTAAACCGTGTCAACACCTTTTGAGTGTAGTTTTCTTGATGGACTAAAATCCCATCTCTACGGTGCTCAATCTGCAGGCTGAGGCAATACCGTGTCTTCCCAAGATCCTTCATTTCGAATTCCTTCTTTAAGGTTTCAGCGGTTTCCACCAACTCTTTCGAGGTTCCTATGAGATTCATATCATCTACATAGACTGCGATAATCGCGTATCCTGAAGTGAATTTCTTTATGAACACGCACGGACATAGATCGTTATTCAAATATCCCAGGCCGATCAAGTATTCACTTAGACGTTTATACCACATTCGTCCAGATTGTTTCAATCCATATAGTGATCGTCTCAATTTAATCGAGAACGAGTTCCGTGGTTGGGAACTACCTGATTCAGGCAACTTAAGTCCATCAGGGACTCTCATGTATACCTCTGTGTCCAGATCCCCATAGAGATATGCTGTAACCACATCCATGAGCTGCATATTCAGTTTTTCGGAAACTACTAAACTGATTAAGTAGCGGAATGATAGGCGGGTATGCAACCCCCTAAATCTAACCGCAAGTGTACGGGTCGAAATCAAGTAATAGTACTGAAAGTACGAGTATCGAACACAGGGAACTAGGAACTAAGTATCACAATTACTATAAATTCTATTAACTGAACGGTCGCAATTTTGAGTTGTTGGTTTTAAACTAATTAATTGCAAACAAAATAAATCACAAACGAGACAGAACAACTTAAGGAACTTCATATAGAGAAAACAGTTGAGAGTTGGAAATCCTAAGGTTTTCACATATAAACATCTGACTCAAAACAATTACCAATTATTCCTTTCAATGAATACCCAATCTTTAAAAGTCACTGTTGTTCTTTCTCAAGCAACAACGGGTTTTATCTTGAAAAGCACAAGTCTTATCTCTCGATCTCAACCTGTGGAATTCAAAACACATTAAAATCAAGATTTAACGGGACTAAGGCTTACTTGGTATATCTCTATCACCAATTTCTTGCCTTAGGCATGCAATTTCTAGTTCTAGTTAACAATTAATTCTCTCAAACTTAATTGAAAATAACAAAGAAATTGGAAGCTAGCTAAACTCACAAAGGCATTAAAAACCAAGTTACATGCTTCATTAAAATAGGAAAACTGATAAAAGTCTCAAGTCATATGTTCACATGCTTAAACCAAATTCATTCCAACCCCCAACATCTAAAGATTAGTTCATGTTGGTGGTGGATTCAAACATAAAGAAAGAAGATGGAAAAACGTGTGCAAACATAATGATAATGAATGTGACGAGTGTAATGGTGGACTCCCTTCTCTCGTGCTCGAATCTACTTTCTGTGGTGGACGTGTCCTCGATTGATCCTCTACCGTGGCTCCAAAATGTGTGAAAAACCTCTGAAAATCGCCCCAAAGTCGTCTCCCGTCGTCGTGTGCCAGATATTTCGAGAATGACCTAATTCCGGAATACATAAAGTCTAAAAAACAAACAGAGTGTTGTGCGGTTTTGGCCGCGGTTTGCACACCGTGCCAGAAACCGCGCGTGTTTCTGAGGTGTTTCCGGATCAGGTTTGGGTCCTGGTTCGGGCGCGGGTCTTGGGTTTGGATCTCGGGCTTCCGTTGGCTTCGTTTTGGCTCTCTTTTAGGCTCTTTTCGGCTTCTTTTCTCGATGATCACAGTCTTTTAGATAGCCTGCACATTTTACTAGATAAACCGTAAAATTCCGCTTCTTTGCTATCAACACAAGCCAATCTCATTGGTTTGAGAACCGAAAATAACGCCAAAAAGTGGCGTTATCAACAACCCCAAACCGAGCGTTGCTTGTCCTCAAGCAAATTAGCGATAAAAATAGAATAAAAGCATATATCAGTGAAATCTAATAACTGCACAACTCCCAATTGGTACCATGTAATGCACTGGTGATTTCCCATACCCGTGAATTGCTTATCTCACTCTCGCCTCATTCTTATTCTGTTTGATCTATGGCCTTCCATTGTAAGTTGAACTCGTGACTGCTCCGTTTCCATTAAGGTCGTACTAGGTCTAAACATACTAGGGAAAACATTTCGCCTCGACCCTACCTCACGGGATTCTCTCATTTCGCTCGAACCTAGGTTGTCGCACATGTTGTCATGTATAGGAAGTTATGTACAAGAATACTCAAAATTTACATGACAACTCTAATGAAAGACGTACAAATGTCCAAAGGTCGATCTCAGAAAGGAATCAAGTAGCAAGACAGGGAATAATGGTAAGGGTAGTCGTATACTCTAATCACGTTTTCCAGAAGATCATCCAGGTCTTTACGAGGGTTGTAACGGGGCTTGGGTTATGGTTAAGAAACGAAAGGGAAAATGGTTCAACGATCCTTGGTGTGTCAAACTTTAGCAATTCTGAACTCTATAGCTTCAATTCCTCTCACTTGGCCCTTTCGTCCTTGCTGGAGTTGCTTTGACTCTCTTATTTCCTGTTGTAGATAATAGCTAAACTAACTGTTTTTTTTTTGCGGGGCATCATTGGCCCTCTTTAATTGCTTGGGACTGCATTGGCCTTCTTTTCTATCATGACTGACCTGTATTATTTCTTTTCCGCTCTATCTTTCGTAGTTCATTACCGCCTTTAATTGACACACTTTCGGATAAAGGTTGGCTAAGGCTTTTGGCTTGGGTTTAAAGGTGGGTTTAGAAACGAACAAGGTGAGTGTTTGGTTACAAAAAGGGTTATGGGTACACACAAAGTGGGTCAAAAGATACGATAGCTAAAAACAGGGTTAAACATACACACAATGCCTGGAATCATCTCTTAAGGTCCACACGATATGGTCTACTACACCCTTACCCAATATCCCGATGGTTGTCTTTGCTACCCAATGCAATAATATAGCGAGATCATTCTATATTCACGACAAGGGACTCAAAAAAGTGTATATGAATTAAGTGTTTAAATCCCTCGAAATGAAAAGACGTCTTTTAGGCTCAAATGTCACTAATGGGTGGTCTCCACTAATGTCCCTAGTCATGTCCTTTCCCGGTCCTTCCCTGATGGTCACGTCACTATCACGAGATTCTCCCCACAATGGTCGGTCTCAATCATTCAAAACAAAAATTTTGGCCAATGTGATCTAAGCGTGCAGAGGTGCGGGAAATCTACGTGCATAAACGTGGGCCCGATTGGGCAACCCCAAACCTTACCCACACATTGTCCCCAATGTGCAAGTGTCGACGTAGGCGATACTGAAACCAGTATCGTTGTGCGGTTATTACAGGTATCAGACAGGTAAGATATAACATTAAAGCACAATCATCAAAGAGTGATTCCATTAAAATATGGCCACCCCAAACCTAGGCCATGGCCTAGGTTTGTCAAACAAAGCCAACCCCAAACCTCGGTGAAACCGAGGTTTGCTCATGATTAAAAGTGAGTGTGTAGATATTTGCAAAGTGAGGCACCCCAAACCTAAGTGAAACTTAGGTTTGTTGCATCTCGTTTAACTAATAAGAAAACAAAGCATCATACACCACTCGTTACATACAGATTAGGAACATACCTGGTTGCCTGGACGGAGGAGATTCTCTTGAAATTGGATCGCCCGGTTGGAACACATCGGAGAAGGCGGAGAAGGGAATTGCAAAAACAAAAGAAACAAATCAAAAGACGAGAGAAAGCAAGGAAAACTAAAACACAAAGCAAGATAAGGAAAACACTGCACGAGAAACGACGAAAAGCACATGAAGCCGCGCGGTTTGGAAACCGCGGCACAAACCGCGTAAGCTCTTGTTTAGAAATCCTCCAGAGACACCCGCGGTTTTCCGCGCGGTATGGAAACCGCGGGATATACCGCGTATGTCCCTGTTTCAGCAAAAAAAAATTGTAAATAAAAACACACCAAAAGCAGAAAATAAAGAAAACACAAACTGTAACACCCCGAAAATTCTAACTCAATTTGGTAAGTAAGTCAACTTAGATTTATTAGAGGGACAAGGTGTTGCATTGGAAGGTGGGACACGTATTGCTAATTGGATCTCTCGAGAAATTGGCCAAGTTTGGACTCGGTACAAGTCCAGCGAGTATGACACTCGCGAGAGTGACATGGTCACTTTCGCAGTGCCACTTTCGCTAAGAATGTACTGAGGGCTTGGGAGGTCCAGCGAATATGACACTCGCGAGAGTGACATGGTCACTTTCGCAGTGTCACTTTCGCCGAGTTTGTACCGTGGACAATTGGGTAGCGAGCGAGAGTGCCCCGCGAAAGTGACAGTGGCATAATCGCCTGTCACTCTCGACGTCGGGCTCCAGGGTGTTTTAAACCCACGAACTTCAGTCTTCTTTCATTTTCTATTCCACCTCTCACTCTCTAAATACGATTTTCTCTCATGAAACCCTAATTCTTCCCTCTCCTCTCCATCTTCTTCCTCAAATCAAACACCACCATTATTGAAGATGTAGGAGCATGAAGCTTGGTGAGAGTCTAGGAACTATCTTTGGAGGACTCAAGTGGAATAAGGTAATCTCTCCCTACCCAAGAGTGTTATTTTTGTTGATTTCATATTCCTTCCCTCTTGTGATGTTGTGAATCGATTTTGGTAATGATTGGGTAAGGAAATCTTGTTTTCTTCATCTTCAAAACTAGGGTTTGGTGTAAGTTGGGTATTTTGGGTATATGTTGAATGGATGATGATTCCTTATGGTTAGACTGGAGTATTGATGGTTGGAAATTCATAAACCTAGGTTTTGGAAGTTTTGGCTTGAGGATGCAAACTTCATCAAAGGAGCATACGTTTGGAGAACTCTAGATTTAGCTTAATCTAGCAAGGTGAGTTCAAGTTACTTTGCGAAAACTTTGTACATGCCAAAATGCTATTTTCCAAGTAATTATGTGTTTTACCTGAAAATTATCAATGTTGAGTTATTTGATGAGTTTTACCTTTTAAGGTATTAATTGTAGTAGACATTGTAAAACACTACTTTTGGGTTCTTTGGGAAAAATGAGATAGATAAATCATACATGAGATGGGTTGTTGATTTATGTGGTAAATGGAGTCTATTTGTTATGAAAATGCATCTTTGTGGATATTTGGAGATATGCATATAGTACATCATGAGATGTTTTGAAAATGTAAAGGTTGAGTCCTTTTGGAAATGAGGGTTATCCCGATCCAAGGTTTTATTTCGGGTTTTCATGGATTTGAAGTATTTACCGGCAACCGGTGTGTGTTGTTGTGTTTAATGTCATTATATGACTTTTATGAATTATCTTTCGAGTTAGTTGAGCTTGTGGCTAGGTATTGGATTTTATTAAGTCTTGGGGACATTTGTCCGTTTTGATAGCTCAGAGTTGAGTTTTGATCATGATTTATGTTATTGGGGAATTGCATGTTTTAATGCATTTGTTTATATGTTTGGGGTCGTGTAATATTTTAGACCTTGTTGGCCATAGATCCATAGGCATTTGAGTTTCCCTTAGTCTCGCGGGCAAGAGGTCGGAATTGATTGAGCTCAGTTTTACGAGACGTTAGGTTATTTTGTAGCACGGAATAGGCATCGGGTTCCATGATAAGTAAGGCGTGGACTTAGATGGTCGGGCGTCGTCTCATGGGCAGTAAGGTGTAATTCCATATATGTGCTTAGCACGGGATAGGCATCGGGATCCATGATAAGTAAGGCGTGGACCTATATGGTCGGGCGTCGTCTCATGGGCAGTAAGGTGTAATCCCTAATGTGCTGTTGTGGATTTGGTGACCCAATGTATAGACCTGGAGTGGTTGAAGTTGGGGGCATCCTAGTCTTGTGAGCAATAGATCTGGAGTGATTGAGCTCAGTTTTACAAGAGTAATCCACGTGGGTGTTTTTATTACATAGTAAGTGACCCACTTTGGTGTTCCGTCACGTGCGATGTATACGGGTCTCCCCCGTCACCGAAAGGTGTTGTTTTGGGTATCTGTTACTACTCATGTTTTCGGTGACATGTTATATTTATATGGATTGTTTGTCTATGGTATGTAAATTGTGGTTTATATCTCATCCGTGTGTGTTGTTTTGGGTAATTGTGTTTATCCATGTTTTCGGTAACGTATCATGTTTATGAGATTTGCATTTCCACGTTATATGAGTTGTGGATTATGTTTCATCCACGTTTCGAGATGTTTTGGGATAATGGAAAATAATTATAAGTGTAATCGTTTTGAGTGTCAAATGCTATTCCACCTTTCGTTGACTTTGTGAATAAGTCTATTTTTGGGAAATCATGTTATAATAAAGATTTTAACACGGGAATTGTGTGAGTTGGAAAAATGGGTGATTTGTATTTGAAGTAAACTCTTTTGAAGTCATGACTAAAAACTACACTCCTCTTGATTTATGAATTTATATAGTCATGATAAAATGCTTGAACTCACTAGGCGTAAGCCTAACCCTTTTTATTTTGTCGGCATGTGCAACAGGCTCAGGTTGGGGGTAGCTCTAACTACACTGTGAAGTGGCGAGTGCTAGTAGAGTGCACGAGAGGTGACATGATTAGTGAAGTCTTCCGCAATAGTTTGGACTAGCAAATTTGTGTGGGGTTAAGTAACACCCGATTAAGTCATTTTATTGTGGGAATTATAATGTTTTAATTTCCGAGGTATTTTAAGGAATGAATAGTAGATTTGATTTCATTTATTTGGCTATTTTATTCAATTTTGAAGTTAGTTGCTCGTTCCAAATTCGAGGGTGTTACAAGTTGGTATCAGAGCATAAGTTTGAGAGATTTAGGTGTTGATTTTGGATACCTAGACTCAAACTAGCGTTTGTTTAAGTAAATGAGAGTGAAATTCACCTTTAGGCCCTTTTAGATAGGATGTTTCGAGGTCAATGGATGTTGTTAGAAACGAGAATCACGTCGAGAGTAACAAGGATAATCATGTACGGTGCGTTCATAGTGACACCTGGCCAGTGTCATGGTGAATCTACTAGTTACATGTGCGTACTTGAATTACTTTAGTATGATGATCGTTGGGGTAGTGAAGAAGGTTCTAAACTAGTAGTCGTTGGAATAGATGGACGATTCTAGTATTAGTCACTAGAAGTGACGATAAGCATGATACTTGCTTTACGCAGACCGTTTCGGATCAAGATTGATGGTTGGACTAGAACCATAGGCTTATTGAGCCCACTTTGAATTGGGGAAAAACCGTAAGGTTTATCGAGGTAATTTCTGACTTAGCCTTAAGAGGTTAAAGTATCCGGGTGAAAATAGTGGACCGGAGGATTTTGGAGGAGTATGAGTTGAGACGTTGAGTGCCGACTAAATTATGCACGAAATTTATTTTTGAAAATAAATTGCATTAATTACTTCTTGTGTTTTGAATCCATATATGGACCGTGTTACAATTTTGGGAAACATTTAGCACACACACAAGTATTTAAATTATGGGTTTTGAACCTGCATGAAAGTATTCTATTACGGGAGTTGTGAGCCCCGTCGGAACTTGTTCCTTTTTATCATTGTCCAACGTTATTTTAGGATACAGTGATATCCATATTTTATGATGTTTAAGATGTTGGGCAAGTAACTACGGCTTGTGACTTTAACATTGGATCTCCTCCACATATGTTAGAGTTTGGACAAAAAGTTATTTTCCATTATGTCTATGTAAAGTTATCTTGGGAATTTGTTTAATGTGAGTTGTTAAACAATGTTGTTTATATGATATTACCCTAGAAGGGGATTTTTGAGATTTTGGCGTTGCATTCATGATTTTGCTTATAGCGATTTGGTTTTGGAGGCACGATGTTTAGTGCCGTTTTATTGACTTGGAGTCATTTAGTTCGTTGGAGTTCATGGAGTTTTGTTTTACGGCTTGTTGTGTCGTGTGGGTACAATTTTACAATGTGCATACTCTATTTGCTTATGTGAAAAGTTTACGAGTTATGTTGGGCATTTGGTCCCACTCGAGTTTTGGCTGAGAAAAGTTAATTTTATGCCATAAGGCGACTAAGAAGAGTTGGGTTTGGAACTCTAGTGTTGCATAACTTTTCTTTCAAGAGTTTGTGTTACTAAGTATTTCGTTGCATATAGTTCAGTGTATGGATTGATTTATACGTGGCTTAAGTGATGCATGAAAGAACATTTTGTTGACATTTCATAATGACTTGCTTGGTGCGCTTTTGGTCGGTTAAACGTTTTATTACCATTTTATGGGAAATGCGCTATATCGACTTAGGGGTATGCATAGCTTGGTAACCATTGTTTTCTCGACACTTGACTAAACGAGACGTGCATGAAAATGTTTTATTAACTCCTTGTTTAAATGAGAGACCATTTAGTCAAAGCATGTTTTAGAGGAGTGAGGATCACGGATGGTTTATGTTAGTCCCAGATGGCTAACCAAGAACAAGAACAGGTATTGTAGAAGGGGGGGGGGGGGTTGAATACAATACACAAAAATTTTCACAATTTTAATTCTTTATATTGAAAATCTTTCAACAAGAATTACACATAGAAACTTAAGACTGTTACGGAAAAGAACAGATAAAATCTATTCTAACAATCTTCACAAAGTAATATTGAAAACTAAATAACTTCTAAAACACAAAGATAGAAAGCTGTAAAGTTTAAAGAGAGAGATGAACAGAATATCTTGAACACATAGATGTCTTCAAGAGATTCGAGGGATTCCAGGTATAACGTCTGCACTTAGAGAGATCACCCAAAAGTCTCTTTTGCAAGAAGTCTTCTTCTTCTTTATATAGTGATAATGGGTGTACCAAGCATTAAATGCTTGGGACACTTGTCATCACCATATTTGTTGACTTCTGAAAAGTTGATCTGTCACTATCACCTTTTCCTTGAAATAAGGTATGGAAACCATGCTGAGGAAGACTTTAGCTGAATATAGATAAAATGACAGATGGTCACTTTTATCTGGCAATACATATTTTCCCATAATAGCTGATCTTTCTTGATGTGTCTTCCAAGACAAAGTTTCTTGAGACTTGAAATATTTCTTCAAAGAAAGCATTTGACAAACAAGTCCACCGAATTTAAACAAATATCTTCGGTAGAAATCTTGACAAATTTGTTTTGTCACAAAACAAATTTCTTTCTCATTTTGTCTTATTATGTCTCTCATTTTTGTCTTCTTTTGCTTCTCAAAATCTCTTTCAACAAATGCACCACCGAAGAAAGGTTGTAAGATTTCTTCCAAGACAAAATGAATTTGCTTCTCATTTTGTCTTATTATGTCTCTCATTTTTGTCTTCTTTTGCTTCTCAAATTTTCTTTCAAGAAAAGCACCACCGATGGAAACTTGAGAAACTTTCAAAGATGACATATTTTCCAAGCATTTGTCTTTCAAAGATGACACATCTTCCAAGAAGCATCTTTGAAAACTTTTGTTGACACATCTTCCAAGTAAACATCTTTGAGACTTTGTAGGAGTTCCCACCAAATATAGACTTTCAATTGTGGGAACTTCTTGGCTGAAATATAGAAGAATTTCGGTGGATATATGTCCACCGAAATTGTGAGAACAATTTCGGTGAACAATGACTTGTATGTTTGTTGAGAAGAATCTTCTATTTTCCACAAGTAGAGAATCTTCAAGCTTGGTTTCGGTTGATCTTCGACTTCACCGAACTGTTGCTGTTTTGTACAAGCCATTGCAAAGAACCATGCATCCAAAATTTCTCTAAGTATAAAATGTTTTTCAAAGTATAAAAGGAGATCATGAGGTCATCTTCAAATCTTGATGACCCAACAATCTCCCCCTATTTGATGATGACATCCATACTTAGAAAAACATGAGTAAGACAGTGAATAATGCAAGTTGACCCTTCTTTACTCTTTTGGGTTCTTTTTCACACAGTCCATTTTTTTGTGTGTGTGTGTATGTATATATGATATTTACATATAAGAAAAAATAAAAAGGTATAGCTGTACAAATAATCGAAAGGAAAAGGAAAGAAGTATAAACAGTATAAACAGTATAAACAGAATGAATATTACTTGCATCTTTGGAGGGGCGAGTTGAAACTTGTGTCTGGCTTGAGGATTCTTCATTTTGATCAGCAGCCTTAGGATACTTCTGCCCAACTGTTGCATCTTGGCATCTTTTCATGTTTAGCATCAGCATCCTTTGTCTTTGTTTTGCTCCCCCTCAGTTAGATCAGTCGGTCTTTGTGTTTCTCCCCCTCAGTTAGATCCGCCCGGACTGAAGTGCTCCCCCTTGACCGGTCCGTCGATTTCCTCATTTTTTCAAGTTGGTCGCTGTATATGAGTACTGAGGGTTTATGTTGCTCCCCCTCAGATGAATTCTCCCCCTCAGCGGCCGACGTAGGAAAAACACCAAGAGAAAATGAAAAGATCGGCCAGAACCAAGACTATTTTTTTTATTTTTTTTATATTTTTTTTTGCCTTTCCACCGAAAATTGAGGAAAATCCACCGAAAATTGGCCATTTTCGGTAGGATTTTCGGTGGAAAATCAGTGTATTTTTTTTTTTTTTTTTACCTTTCCACCGAAAATTGAGGAAAATCCACCGAAAATAGGCTATTTTCGGTAGGATTTTCGGTGGAAAATCGGTAGGATATTTTTTTTTTTTTTTAACCTTTCCACCGAAAATTGAGGAAAATCCACCGAAAATAGGCTATTTTCGGTAGGATTTTCGGTGGAAAATCGGTAGGATTTTTTTTTTTTTTTTTTTGCTTTTCCCACCGAAAATGAAGGAGAATCCACCGAAAATTGGCTAATTTCGGTAGGATTTTCGGTGGAAAATCAGTATTTTTTTTTTTAACATTCCCACCGAAAATTTGCAAGAGTTGGACAAAAATTCGGTGAAATTTCTTGAAGAGGTTGAGGAAAATCTTCTAAGACATCTTCAGCAGAGTGTGGAGAAAGTCTTCTAAGGCATTATGGAGAAAATCTTCAAAGAGAAGAAGAGATTGGAATTTCATCTTCCAAGTTTTGATGACCCAAAAGGATTGAGTTTGAGGATTTGGGGTGACATCTGCAGAAGAGTTTGTAGTGGGTGGATTTTATGAAAGGAGAGATGGGTTGCAAACCAAGAGTGAAAAAGATGGAAAAAGGGATGGGATGAGGAGATGACACATAGGAAGTTGGGTTAGGTGAGAGGAATAGTATATGAGAAGCTAGATAAAATTGGTGGGGAGAGAATCGGTAGAGGAAATGATAGAGGTCTACAACTTTGGTGAGATGGGGTGACATCATTAAAGGAAAAAGTTGTCTATCATGCATGGGGTGACATCATTTGAAGGGGTTCTTTCCTATCTAGAAACATAGGAAATGAGATTTGTGAGAGAAGAATAGTGTCCACCGATGAGAATTCGGTGGAAACTTAGGACACATAGTTATTGAGGATTACACATGCCAAGTTCATTTATGAGGAAATTAAGCCTGGTTTCATCTAGAGGTTTGGTGAACAGATCAGCAAGCTGAAGATCTGCAGGAATGAAATGTAGCTCAATGTCACCTTTGGAGATGTGGTCCCTGATGAAATGATATCTGATAATGATATCTGATATCTATGTGCTTTGATCTGGAATGAAGAACTGGATTATTTGCAATAGCTATTGCACTTGAGTTATCACACAGAATTGGGACTTTGGAGTAGATTTGAGCATAGTCCTTTAGTTGACTTTTCATCTACAGGATCTGAGCACAACAGCTTCCAGCAGCTACATATTCAGCCTCAGCAGTAGAGGTTGACACAGAGTTTTGTTTCTTGCTGGACAAACTTACCAATTTGCCACCAAGAAGTTGGCAGCTTCCTGTAGTACTTTTCTGTCACAAACTGGGAACCTGCATAATCTGAGGTCTCCTTGATGAAGAGAGCATTGTCAATTTTACCTCTGGAATATCCATGCTTTAGAAGGAAGTTGGCAAGTGTGACATACCCAGCACATGGTGTGGGATCATAGGTTCAGTGGAAAGGAGAGAGAGAGTTTATTATTATTATATGCAGATCGGTGGGGAAGAGAAGAGGTAATATGGAATCGGTGGAAGGAGGAAAAATAAAAAGGGATGAGGGTTTTATATATAAAGGGGGTGTTGTGGTTTCAAATAAGAGAAGAAAAGGGGAAGGGGTGGGGATCGGTGGATGAAGGAGGGAAAAGGGGGTTATAATATATTATTATTATTATTATATATATAATTTTTTTTTTATCATAAACCACCGATGCCATTTAATATATATATATATATAATTTTTTTTTTTTGATAAACAAAATCCCACCACCGATGGTGTTTACTATATATATATATATATTATTATTATTATTTTTTTTTAAAAAGGCCCACCGATGGCAACAAAAATATATATTAAATTTTTTTTTTAAATTAAAATCTACCACCGATGGTATGAAAATATTTGTATAATTTTTTTTTTTTTTGATTTTGGAGTGAGTGGAAGGGTTCACAGATGTAAACTCACCGAAGTGGGTTTCGGTGGGTAGAGCATTGAGTAGGACAACTTTGAAGATGAGATGAGAAAAATAGTTTGGTGGATGAAATGAATGGTAAGAAGTATGATGAAAAGTGGGGTGTAGGAGATATGAAGATTGATGGTAGATGAGAGATGTCGGTAGAAAGTAACAGCTTCGGTGGTAATGTTGTGAGAATGACATCATCATGCTTATGATGTCTTGAGAGTAAAGAATTTTATGGTTTTGTCAACTTTCTCACTTGTCCACATAGATCCATCTGCCCAGCTCAAAATCTGCAATCACAAAGAATTTATTTTCTAGGTACCCATTTTGAAGGTGGGTCCTTTTGGGTTAGACGGAAAAGAATTGGACAGTCTTTTGGCAACATGAGAAGTATCACCACAGAGATAACATTTTCTATAAAGAAAGATCTTTTTAGAATTGACATTTTTCCTTACTTTTGCTTAAAGAATTTGATGAGGAACAAAGAATTGGGGTGCAGCTCCTAAAATTCCTTTTTCAAGATTTGGGAGGACAAAAATCTTTTCTTTTGAAATAGACTATTTGAGACACACAGAAGGAAAATCGGTAGGAGATGTCACACAGATATTTTTTTTTTTTTTAAAAATTAAGGAATTTATTTTTCAGAAAGAATCAACACCCAAAAACTTTCATTTTTCAGAGTTAGAAAATATTTTGCATGAGTTAGAAGAGAAGGATGCAACATCTAAAGACAATAGATAAAGAATTAAATGCTTCAATCTTTTCAGCATCACAAAGAGATAGAAATGGGTGTACCTGATGAGGAGGGGAGACACTTAGCTGATACAAGAGCAGTTGAGGAGTCATTCGCTTTCAGATGTGGGTTCATCTGCCAAATCATAAGATTTAGCAGGCAGACCCTTTCCTCTTCTGATAAGTCTTTCATTTCTTTCCTTTTCTCTCTTGTATTTTTCCTTGTATCTTTCAGCCCGGTCAAAATTTGCAGAAGAGAGGTGTTGGCTGAACTTTTGGGAATCATGTTTGGATCTTTCCGATTTTGAGGAAAATCGGCCTGAGGAAGCAGTTCTGGGTCTTTCAAACTGTTTACTCTTACACTCAGAAGCAAAATGACCCTTTTTACCACAGTTAAAACATTCCTCATTAGATTTATCCAAAGGAGAGTGTTTGGAGAGAGAAGAGGATGAATTTCTATCAAACTTAGATTTTCCAGAAGAGAGATGAGATTTGGATTTAGAGTACCCATCCAACATGGCCATTTCATCAGATAATTTATCAACTGAAGTTTCCTCACATTCATCCTTAGCATCACTAAGATATGCTTCTGAATGATCATTGGGATCTTTTTGACTATCATGGTCAGAGTCAGATGGGTAGGTGATATTTGGAAAACACTCAGTCTTTTTGGAAGAGTCACTTAGGAGAGCTAGAGAAGAGTTCTTTAAAAACTTATGCAGTTTCGTCTGCTCATAGTTGAAAAGAGTACCATAAAGAACAGTAAGAGGCATATGAACAAGATCCTTAGTTGTCTTTATACAAGTACAGATATTTTCCCAAAAATCGGGAAGACAGTCCATAAATTTGCACAGGACTTCCTCATTGTCATACACTCTACCTAACAGCTTTAAGTCATTAAGAAGACTGTTAAAGCGATTATAGTAGTTGGATAGAGATTCTCCTTTCTCAAAAGCAAAGAGTTCATAATTTCTAACAAGAGCAATCTTTCTGCTCTTTTTAACTTCATTTGTACCTTCGTACAAAACACACAGAGTGGACCACATCTCTTTGGCAGTAGAGAGATTTACCAGAGAGTGGTACACTTCATCAGGAAGAGAGAGAGCAATGATAGTTCTAACTTTAGAATCAAGAGACACAAGTCGTTTTTCCTCATCAGTATATTTCTTAGGATTTTTAAGAATGTAACGACCAGTAGCAGCAGATTTTTCCTCATCAGAGGAATCATCAGAATTATCTTTTTCCATGGTTTCTTTACCAGGCCTCTGCGTTTCATAGCGAGCCCAAACTCTGGGGATGATAGGTCCCTCTTTGAGAATGGTTGGATATCTAGTATCCACTCCTTCCATGAACAGCATCATGCGGCTTTTCCACAAAGAGAAGTTGTTAGCATTAAACTTAGGAGGTTTTGAAATGGACCCATTTTCAGAAAAGTTATTTTGAAAAAAGTTTTCAACAGTAGAGGAAGAGGAGGCAGCCATCGCAGATCAAGTTTATGGAATTAAACTTTCTGCTCTGATACCACTTGTTAGTCCCAGATGGCTAACCAAGAACAAGAACAGGTATTGTAGAAGGGGGGGGGGGTTGAATACAATACACAAAAAATTTCACAATTTTAATTCTTTATATTGAAAATCTTTCAACAAGAATTACACATAGAAACTTAAGACTGTTGCGGAAAAGAACAGATAAAATCTATTCTAACAATTTTCACAATGTAATACTGAAAACTAAATAACTTCTAAAACACAAAGATAGAAAGCTGTAAAGTTTAAAGAGAGAGATGAACAGAATATCTTGAACACATAGATGTCTTCAAGAGATTCGAGGGATTCCAGGTATAACGTCTGCACTTAGAGAGATCACCCAAAAGTCTCTTTTGCAAGAAGTCTTCTTCTTCTTTATATAGTGATAATGGGTGTACCAAGCATTAAATGCTTGGGACACTTGTCATCACCATATTTGTTGACTTCTGAAAAGTTGATCTGTCACTATCACCTTTTCCTTGAAATAAGGTATGGAAACCATGCTGAGGAAGACTTTAGCTGAATATAGATAAAATGACAGATGGTCACTTTTATCTGGCAATACATATTTTCCCATAATAGCTGATCTTTCTTGATGTGTCTTCCAAGACAAAGTTTCTTGAGACTTGAAATATTTCTTCAAAGAAAGCATTTGACAAACAAGTCCACCGAATTTAAACAAATATCTTCGGTAGAAATCTTGACAAATTTGTTTTGTCACAAAACAAATTTCTTTCTCATTTTGTCTTATTATGTCTCTCATTTTTGTCTTCTTTTGCTTCTCAAAATCTCTTTCAACAAATGCACCACCGAAGAAAGGTTGTAAGATTTCTTCCAAGACAAAATGAATTTGCTTCTCATTTTGTCTTATTATGTCTCTCATTTTTGTCTTCTTTTGCTTCTCAAATTTTCTTTCAAGAAAAGCACCACCGATGGAAACTTGAGAAACTTTCAAAGATGACATATTTTCCAAGCATTTGTCTTTCAAAGATGACACATCTTCCAAGAAGCATCTTTGAAAACTTTTGTTGACACATCTTCCAAGTAAACATCTTTGAGACTTTGTAGGAGTTCCCACCAAATATAGACTTTCAATTGTGGGAACTTCTTGGCCGAAATATAGAAGAATTTCGGTGGAGATATGTCCACCGAAATTGTGAGAACAATTTCGGTGAACAATGACTTGTATGTTTGTTGAGAAGAATCTTCTATTTTCCACAAGTAGAGAATCTTCAAGCTTGGTTTCGGTTGATCTTCGACTTCACCGAACTGTTGCTGTTTTGTACAAGCCATTGCAAAGAACCATGCATCCAAAATTTCTCTAAGTATAAAATGTTTTTCAAAGTATAAAAGGAGATCATGAGGTCATCTTCAAATCTTGATGACCCAACAGTTTACAATACGTGATATTTGAAAAACACAAATGTATGAGTCGTTGACATTGGTCAACTTTGAATTGCCGAATATTTGTGGAAAATTGAAAACCTTTTGGGTTGGAGGAAATGTGTATTTTAAATATTTTGACAAATACATTTTAAGCAATGACGTTTCGACGTTTTATGTTCCAAGTACGGAATTTTGAGGAAAGTGCTTCGTGATAAAGATTTTAGAAAATTTGTTTGTATAAAATTATGATGCGTGGAATTCTTATGTTTTGAACATTGATGCGCACCGTGGGTGCAATTTGGAATATGAAAATAGGTTTTAACCCTTTTTGGTGTCAATAAATTATTAACACTTATTTCCTCGTATGTTTTGGAAAAACGCATTGTTGTGTGCTAGTTTGCCAAAAACGTTTTATTCAAATGTCATTATAGGACCGGATGAGAAATCTTGGGAAATCAATTTAAAGGATTTCATCTCTTGAAATTTTGGCGTGAGTTATTTGGTGCATGTGTGTCATTACAATAAATTTCTAAGAAGTGTTACAAGTTTGCATGCCTACCCCAATGTGAGGTTTTATGATGTTTTAATCGATATTTTCAAGTAATGGAAACGTATGGGTTTTGTTTAAATATGGGAATTGCACAGGTCATTTTGTGTTTGACTAAGGTGTATTTGTAAACCGTTTCACCGTTTTGTATAATAAACTGACGTGCGCAAACTTTTGTTGGTGAACCTTGTTCCATGCCATTTTATGGTTAGAAGGGAAATTTTGGAGTCAAATGTCGTTTGGACTTCTTTTGAAATACGTACACGCCTTTTGTTGCATCCTGTCTAAAGTCGGGCAGTTACCTTACGTGCATGTCATGAGTCAATCCATACTAGGACCGTGGCGGTTAATTTTAAAGAAGTTGTTTATTACGCTTTTGCGTTGTGTGAATAATCTGAACTGCAATGAAATAATTTTCAACATGATTTTCATATGTGGGACAAGTGTGTCCATTTTTGCGCAACTACTAAATTGATAGTAGTAGTTTTTACGCGTACGATTATTTGGATATGAAAAATCTTGGTGTTGAATTTTTTTGTGAAAGGTTTTGTTGATTGGCATTTTATCGAATAATGCACTTGTAAACCTTGAACTCATTAGGACCTGGGAAAGGGTAAGTAACCCAGTTAAGGATAAGTGCGTGTAGCACTTCGGCAGTGGAAGGTTGGGTATTTCACGCGTGATAGTACGGTAAGCCGAATGGTATCGGCTGAGGGGATGATGCCCTTTTGTAATTAAGAGGATAAATTCAGTAACCTATATTGAGGTAGGTGGTATATTTAGGTGTCGACTTTTGGGCTTGAGGCCAAACACCGTTAGTGTAACCGGGGGATTGTAGTCTAATTTTAAAGGAATGGTGGTAATGGCTGTAGTATCCTTAAGATGCTCAATTGTGATAAGAGGATTTAGTGTAGTGACTTGCCTCGTGTGGCAAGAGAATCTGCTGATCGGATGATTGATAATTAGGCATATCGTTGGGATTATGTAATTGATGAGTCAGTAATGACCGTTAATGCTGGAATGGGTGGATTCCATTGAGAGGAAATGCTAGTTCAGTAGCGGGATTGTTTGGAGATTCTGAAATTTTGATTGATGTTGGTAGTGATTAAACGTCGGGTTGGCTTATAGAGGAAATTTAAGAACATGTGAATGTAGCATGATTGGGGATTCGAATCTGTTGTTGGGATAGTATGGATCACTTAAGGTTGGGAGACAACTTAAGTCTGGTAGTCGAAAGCCACTCTGGCAGCTTAGGCCTTCAATTGGATGTGAGTGTTTTATGCCTAAACGGAGAATCGTTGTGAGTAACACCAAGAAGCCGATGTGGACAATTATGTGGGAAATAAATTTGAACCGGGTTGAAACCGAGGGAATTTGGAATGTGTTGGGCGCGGTGCCATTAGTTGCGTGAGGACTAGATTTCGAGGACGAAATCTCTTTAAGGTTGGGAGAATTGTAACACCCCGAAAATTCTAACTCAAATTGGTAAGTAAGTCAACTTAGATTTATTAGAGGGACAAGGTGTTGCATTGGAAGGTGGGACACGTATTGCTAATTGGATCTCTCGAGAAATTGGCCAAGTTTGGACTCGGTACAAGTCCAGTGAGTATGACACTCGCGAGAGTGACATGGTCACTTTCGCAGTGCCACTTTCGCTAAGAATGTACTGAGGGCTTGGGAGGTCCAGCGAATATGACACTCGCGAGAGTGACATGGTCACTTTCGCAGTGTCACTTTCGCCGAGTTTGTACCGTGGGCAATTGGGTAGCGGGAGAGAGTGCCCCGCGAAAGTGACAGTGGCATAATCGCCTATCACTCTCGCCGTCGGGCTCCAGGGTGTTTTAAACCCACGAACTTCAGTCTTCTTTCATTTTCTATTCCACATCTCACACTCTAAATACGATTTTCTCTCATGAAACCCTAATTCTTCCCTCTCCTCTCCATCTTCTTCCTCAAATCAAACACCACCATTATTGAAGATGTAGGAGCATGAAGCTTGGTGAGAGTCTAGGAACTATCTTTGGAGGACTCAAGTGGAATAAGGTAATCTCTCCCTACCCAAGAGTGTTATTTTTGTTGATTTCATATTCCTTCCCTCTTGTGATGTTGTGAATCGATTTTGGTAATGATTGGGTAAGGAAATCTTGTTTTCTTCATCTTCAAAACTAGGGTTTGGTGTAAGTTGGGTATTTTGGGTATATGTTGAATGGATGATGATTCCTTATGGTTAGACTGGAGTATTGATGGTTGGAAATTCATAAACCTAGGTTTTGGAAGTTTTGGCTTGAGGATGCAAACTTCATCAAAGGAGCATACGTTTGGAGAACTCTAGATTTAGCTTAATCTAGCAAGGTGAGTTCAAGTTACTTTGCGAAAACTTTGTACATGCCAAAATGCTATTTTCCAAGTAATTATGTGTTTTACCTGAAAATTATCAATGTTGAGTTATTTGATGAGTTTTACCTTTTAAGGTATTAATTGTAGTAGACATTGTAAAACACTACTTTTGGGTTCTTTGGGAAAAATGAGATAGATAAATCATACATGAGATGGGTTGTTGATTTATGTGGTAAATGGAGTCTATTTGTTATGAAAATGCATCTTTGTGGATATTTGGAGATATGCATATAGTACATCATGAGATGTTTTGAAAATGTAAAGGTTGAGTCCTTTTGGAAATGAGGGTTATCCCGATCCAAGGTTTTATTTCGGGTTTTCATGGATTTGAAGTATTTACCGGCAACCGGTGTGTGTTGTTGTGTTTAATGTCATTGTATGACTTTTATGAATTATCTTTCGAGTTAGTTGAGCTTGTGGCTAGGTATTGGATTTTATTAAGTCTTGGGGACATTTGTCCGTTTTGATAGCTCAGAGTTGAGTTTTGATCATGATTTATGTTATTGGGGAATTGCATGTTTTAATGCATTTGTTTATATGTTTGGGGTCGTGTAATATTTTAGACATTGTTGGCCATAGATCCATAGGCATTTGAGTTTCCCTTAGTCTCGCGGGCAAGAGGTCGGAATTGATTGAGCTCAGTTTTACGAGACGTTAGGTTATTTTGTAGCACGGAATAGGCATCGGGTTCCATGATAAGTAAAGCGTGGACTTAGATGGTCGGGCGTCGTCTCATGGGCAGTAAGGTGTAATTCCATATATGTGCTTAGCACGGGATAGGCATCGGGATCCATGATAAGTAAGGCGTGGACCTATATGGTCGGGCGTCGTCTCATGGGCAGTAAGGTGTAATCCCTAATGTGCTGTTGTGGATTTGGTGACCCAATGTATAGACCTGGAGTGGTTGAAGTTGGGGGCATCCTAGTCTTGTGAGCAATAGATCTGGAGTGATTGAGCTCAGTTTTACAAGAGTAATCCACGTGGGTGTTTTTATTACATAGTAAGTGACCCACTTTGGTGTTCCGTCACGTGCGATGTATACGGGTCTCCCCCGTCACCGAAAGGTGTTGTTTTGGGTATCTGTTACTACTCATGTTTTCGGTGACGTGTTATATTTATATGGATTGTTTGTCTATGGTATGTAAATTGTGGTTTATATCTCATCCGTGTGTGTTGTTTTGGGTAATTGTGTTTATCCATGTTTTCGGTAACGTATCATGTTTATGAGATTTGCATTTCCACGTTATATGAGTTGTGGATTATGTTTCATCCACGTTTCGAGATGTTTTGGGATAATGGAAAATAATTATAAGTGTAATCGTTTTGAGTGTCAAATGCTATTCCACCTTTCGTTGACTTTGTGAATAAGTCTATTTTTGGGAAATCATGTTATAATAAAGATTTTAACACGGGAATTGTGTGAGTTGGAAAATGGGTGATTTGTATTTGAAGTAAACTCTTTTGAAGTCATGACTAAAAACTACACTTCTCTTGATTTATGAATTTATATAGTCATGATAAAATGCTTGAACTCACTAGGCGTAAGCCTAACCCTTTTTATTTTGTCGGCATGTGCAACAGGCTCAGGTTGGGGGTAGCTCTAACTACACTGTGAAGTGGCGAGTGCTAGTAGAGTGCACGAGAGGTGACATGATTAGTGAAGTCTTCCGCAATAGTTTGGACTAGCAAATTTGTGTGGGGTTAAGTAACACCCGATTAAGTCATTTTATTGTGGGAATTATAATGATTTAATTTCCGAGGTATTTTAAGGAATGAATAGTAGATGTGATTTCATTTATTTGGCTATTTTATTCAATTTTGAAGTTAGTTGCTCGTTCCAAATTCGAGGGTGTTACACAAACCTTGGTGGGTTGCCTCCCACCCAGCGCCGTAGTTAAAGTCGTGGCACGATTGTGTGGCTCTCAACTTGGTTCGGTATCCGCGGAATCAATTCGCCCACACTTGCGATTCTCCGCGGATTCTTCCACATCTGGCTTTTCATGACCATCTCCGTCTCTACGCCTTCCACTCTCGAACATCTTGAACACTACTTTCTCGCCTCCGACTCTCAATGTCATCTCTCTTTCCTCTATATCTATCAGCGCTCTGCTCGTGGCTAGAAAGGATCTTCCCAATATCAACGGAACCGTTTCGTCTTCATCCATATCCAGCACCACAAAGTCTACAAGGAAGTAGAACTTGTCAACCTTGATCAGTACGTCTTCTATCACCCCATATGGATATATGAGCGATATATTCGCGAGTTGAAGTGTCATGTATGTAGGTTTCACTTCTCCCAAGCCAAGTTTCCTGAAAACAGATAAAGGCATTAAGTTAATACTAGCTCCTAAATCACACAATACCTTATCAAAAGAAAGATTCCCAATTTGAATAGGGATCGAAAAACTCCCTGGATCTTTGAGCTTTGGGGGAAGCTTGTTCTGAATGATTGCACTACACTCTTCAGTGAGTGTAATGGTAGACTGATGCTCGATTCCCCTCTTCTTTGATAGTATGTCCTTCATGAACTTGAGGTATGTCGGCATTTGAGCGAGTGCTTCTGCGAATGGGATGTTGATGTGAAGCTTCTTGAAGATGTCAAGGAATTTCTTGAACTGTTCCTCATCTTTATGTGCCTTCACCTGATTCGGATATGGTAGTGGTGGTACAAAAGGTTTGACTACCGGCTTCGGTGGCGGTGTCACTTCTTGTTCCTTCGGTTCTTCCCGATCAGCCATATCATTAGCAATACCGTCTTTCAGCTCGACATTCGGCTTCTTGATCAACTCCTTGCCATTTCTCAGATAAATGGCATTACACTCTTCTCTTGGCTTTCTCTCAGTTTGGCTTGGGAATGTCCCAGGAACTCGGTTTTGTAGGACATCAGAAATTTATCCCACTTGCCTCTCGAGAAGCCTAATCGATGCCGTATTCTGGTCAGTAGCTGCTTTTACCGTGCTCACCGTGTTTGCCAATTCGCTAACCGTGCTGTCCATCTTGGTCATGAACTTCATCATCATGTCTTCCAGTCCCGGTTTCTTCTCCATGGATGGCCCCTCATTGAAATTCATTTGGTTGAAACCTGGAGGGCGGTAAACATTGTTAGCATTAGAAGAATTAGAGAAGTTAGAAGAATTACCTTGCTGTTGTTGACCGGGTTGACTCCATGAGAAGTTAGGATGCTTCTTCCACCCCTCATTGTAGGTATTCGAGATCGGGTCGTTCCTCGGCTGATTGTTCCGGTTATGTAAAAACTGAACTTACTCGGGTTCTTCCGGATTACCACCTTTCAAATGGTTCGTGATCGCAGCTAGTTGAGCTTTTATTTCTTTCAGCTCATCCGATTCTTGAACACTCGCAACTCTTCTAACAGCTGATCTTAGAGTAGAAAAACTATGTTCGGCTAAGTTCTCGATCAAGGCGACTGCTTCTTCATATGTCTTCTCCATTAGGGCTCCACCCGCTGCAGCAGTGATATCATTCTTGAACTGCGGGTGAAGGCCTCCAAAGAAAGTTTGGATAATTACCCAGTCGTGTAACCCGTGGTGAGGACACTTTTTCAATATATCCTTGTATCTCTCCCATGCCTCGTATAAGGTCTCTTGGTCCCATTGCGCGAAGTGAGTAATGTCGGCCATTAGCTGAGCAGTTCTTCCCGATGGGAAGAATTTCTAGAGGAATGCGGCCTTCAAGTCTGCCCATGTGGTGATCTGATCCGCTGGTAGGCTCTCTATCCAAATTTCAGCTCTACCCTTGAGCGAGAAGCTGAACAGTCTTAGCTTGATGGCATCCTCGTTCACCCCATTGATTTTGAACGTGTTGCATAACCTCTCAAATGCACGAAGATGTGCATGAGGATCTTTTGTCGGGGCCCCTCCGAACTGGTTTTGCTGTACCATGACAATGGTACTTGGTTTATTTCGAAGTAGTTCGCCCCAGTAGTGGGCGGTTGGATGCCTATGCGTGCGGCTGCCACGTTTGAATTGGCAAATGACCGCATCGGAACTCTCGCCGGAGGAGGCGGAGGTGGGTTGTTAACAGGTCTCTCGTTGCCCATCTTTAATTGCCTTTGGGCTTTGGATGCTTTACGTATCTGACGGGCGGTTCTTTCGATCTCCGGATCAAGTGGTTCGATTTCCTTCCCTCGGGTCTTCCTTGGCATAAACCAATTAGTACCTGAAAAGAAAGTAGGCGAAGTTAGCAATCCAGAAATTGAAAGTGATGGAACAAAGTAAATAAAAAAAATGTTCAATGTAATAGCGCTTATAGATGGTAATGCTATCAGTTGCAACTAGTTCCCCGGCAACGGAACCAAAAACTTGATAGGCGGGTATGCACCCCCCTAAATCTAACCGCAAGTGTACGGGTCGAAATCAAGTAATAGTACTGAAAGTACGAGTATCGAACACAGGGAACTAGGAACTAAGTATCACAATTACTATAAATTCTATTAACTGAACGGTCGCAATTTTGAGTTGTTGGTTTTAAACTAATTAATTGCAAACAAAATAAATCACAAACGAGACAGAACAACTTAAGGAACTTCAGATAGAGAAAACAGTTGAGAGTTGGAAATCCTAAGGTTTTCACATATAAACATCTGACTCAAAACAATTACCAATTATTCCTTTCAATGAATACCCAATCTTTAAAAGTCACCGTTGTTCTTTCTCAAGCAACAACGGGTTTTATCTTGAAAAGCACAAGTCTTATCTCTCGATCTCAACCTATGGAATTCAAAACACATTAAAATCAAGATTTAACGGGACTAAGGCTTACTTGGTATATCTCTATCACCAATTTCCCGCCTTAGGCATGCAATTTCTAGTTCTAGTTAACAATTAATTCTCTCGAACTTAATTGAAAATAACAAAGCAATTGGAAGCTAGATAAACTCACAAAGGCATTAAAAACCAAATTACATGCTTCATTAAAATAGGAAAACTGATAAAAGTCTCAAGTCATATGTTCACATGCTTAAACCAAATTCATTCCAACCCCTAACATCTAAAGATTAGTTCATGTTGGTGGTGGATTCAAACATAAAGAAAGAAGATGGAAAAACGTGTGCAAACATAATGATAATGAATGTGACGAGTGTAATGGTGGACTCCATTCTCTCGTGCTCGAATCTACTTTCCGTGGTGGACGTGTCCTCGATTGATCCTCTACCGTGGCTCCAAAATGTGTGAAAAACCTCTCAAAATCGCCCCAAAGTCGTCTCCCGTCGTCGTGTGCCAGATATTTCGAGAATGACCTAATTCCGGAATAGATAGAGTCTAAAAAACGAACAGAGTGTTGCGCGGTTTTGGCCGCGGTTTGCACACCGCGCCAGAAACCGCGCGTGTTTCTGAGGTGTTTCCGGACCAGGTTTGGGTCCTGGTTGGGCGCGGGTCTTGGGTTTGGATCTCGGGCTTCCGTTGGCTTCGTTTTGGCTCTCTTTTAGGCTCTTTTCGGCTTCCTTTCTCGATGATCACTGTCTTTTAGATAGCCTGCATATTTCACTAGATAAACCGTAAAATTCCGCTTCTTTGCTATCAACACAAGCCAATCTTATTGGTTTGAGAACCGAAAATAACGCCAAAAAGTGGCGTTATCACGGAACGTTATTATGTCCATTACGGGAGAATACGTCTCCTCATAATCAACACCAGGACGTTGAAAGAAACCTTGCGCCACAAGGCGAGCTTTGTATCTGACAATCTCATTATTCTCATTACGCTTCCTTACGAAAACCCATATATTACCAATTGGTTTTACATTGGGTGGTGTGGGAGCGACAGGTCCAAACACTCTTCTTTTCGTTAAGGAATCCAACTCATCCTGGATTGCTTGTTTCCATTGAGGCCAATCCGTTCTACGTTGACATTCAACAATAGTACGTGGTTCCATGTCATCATTGCTCATAATGTCAGTGGCCACTGCGTATATGAACACATCATCGATGACAGTCTCGTTTCGCTTCAAAATATCGTCTAAGCTAGCATACTCGACGGATATTTCTAGGTTATCAGGATGATGAGAAATTGGTGTTTCTTCGGGAACACGTTCCTCTAATACATCTCCGTGATCCTTAATGATCTCGTGTGGCAATACAGATGCAACAAGATTTCTCCTCTTTCGAGGCAGAACATCTTTGGAACCAACCGGTCTTCCTCTTTTCTTGGGAAGAGCGGTGGACTGGACGGCCAATGGTAGCGTCATTTGCACGGTTGGTACAACTGGTGCAACATGTTCAACAGGAACATGGCGTCTCACAGGGACGTCTATCCTTGCAGGCACATTTGCAGCAGGTATATGTGATCTCATGACATTTGCTAAGTCATTAAATGCGTATGGTAGCTGATTAGCAACATCTTGTAGACTTAGGATTCGCTGCACTTCCTTATCACTATGTGCAGTAGGGGGATCTTTATGAGACAAAATGGGTGTATGCCACGTTAATTCGCGTCGTTCCACATCAACGTTAACGTGCAAATCTCCCCCTAACGACGGGAAGATTGTCTCATCAAAGTCACAATCCGCATGTCTAGCGGAGAAGAGATCGCCTGTCAAGGGCTGTAAATAGCATATTATAGATGGGGATTCATAACCGACGTATATTCCCCGTCGTTTCTGTGGTCCAAATTTCGAACGCTTTGGCGGATCTATTGGAACATTGACTAAGCACCCAAACACGCGTACATGTGAGACATCAGGCTCATATCCAGTTACCAGCTGGTACGCAGAAAATGGTTGGGTGGCCATGGGCCTCAGACGGACCAATGTAGCAGCATGTAGTATTGCATAACCCCAAACAGAAATGGGAAGTTTGGTGCGCATGACCAAAGTTCTTGCAATTATCTGTAATCTCTTAATAAGAGCTTCTGCAAGACCATTTTGGGTATGAACATATGCTACAGGATGTTCAACATCAATTCCCAAAGTCATGCAATAATCATCGAAAGTTTTCGATGTGAACTCCGCGACATTATCAAGTCTAATAGATTTTATTGGATAATCCGGATGATGAGCCCTCAACTTAATGATTTGGGCTAGGAGTTTAGGAAACGATGCATTTCTTGTGGACAACAATGCTACGTGTGACCATCTTGTCGATGCATCAACCAAAACCATGAAATATTTAAATGGTCCGCATGTTGGTTGGACCGGTCCACAAATGTCTCCTTGGATTCTCTCAAGGAAACGGGAAACCACTTTTGTAGGTTTTACATGTAGTGGTTTGAGATGTGTCTTTCCAATTGAGCATGCTTGACATAGGCTTTTTGGATTAATAACAAAATTCTTTCCTCCAAGAGGATGCCCATGAGATGCGTTCATTGTTCGGAGCATCGTATTTTGACCCGAGTGTCCCAGCCGGTCATGCCATAGCATATAAGTGCTTTCATCAATCGGCGCCCGATGAATTATTAGATTGCTTTCAATGTTTTGGATCGTGGTAACATACAAACCACTTGAAAGACATCTCAACTTCTCCAATATACGCTTTTGGTCGTATTGATTGGAGGTAATGTACAGGTATTCAATACCATTTTCTCTAGCAGTTTCAATGTGAAACTTGTTTTCTCGAATATCCTTAAAACTCAACAATGTGCGACTGGACCTTGGAGAATATAAGGCCTCTGAATGAACTGGGCTTTACCAAATCCTTCAACAAGGGTCGACGGGCCCGGAATTGTTGTCAATGAGGTTACTTTAGGCGTAAAGTTGATAAAATAACTTTTATTTTTTAGGATAGTGTGGGTAGTACCACTATCAACCAGACAATCAACTGCCCCACAATGCATGCCTAAAAGTAAAAAAAATCTAAAGTAGGTCACACTAAAAAAATATTCATAAGGAAGTAACTTTAAATTATTTCGAGGAAAACTTATTCGGAGAAACAAAACCATAATCCAAAAGAAATATTCGGTGTCCAAATGGAAAACATAATCCAAATGGAGGAAAAAAAATCCAGGACCTAAACAATAGCTCAATTATTATAAGATAAACTAACATATCGTTATTATTCTATTTGAGCCACAAAATCAGGAGTCTCAAGACATTTATTCCCGTTCGCTTCGACAACATTTGCTTCGGCTTTTCTTCCCTTATGATAGTTTTCAACTTCTTGGGGAGTATAGAGTTTTATCATTAGCATAACCACCACATTTGTAGCATATGACCATAACCACCACATTTGTAGCATAGAGTTTTATCATTAGCATCATCTCTTGCTTTGGGACGACTGGCCCTATTGTTGTTGTTCCTACCACGAGACTGTTTGGGGGCCACAGGTCGTCGGTACGGATGATTTTTCGGACCTCGCTTGGCATGGCGAGTTTTATGCTCACCACGATTCACTGGTTTTCGGGACGACTAGCCCTTGTCTCGATTCCCATGTCATGGGTGAGGACCACGAACAGTATTAGCATCCGGCATTGGAATTGCCTTTGTCCCAGCGGGACGAGAGTTGTTATTTCTCATTAAAACGATGCTATTTTTCTCATCCAATAATAATTGGGTAATCAACTCGGGGAACGTTTGGAACTTGGATTGACGATATTGCTTTTGAAGCAAGTTGTCAGAGCTAGGAAATGTAGTGTATGTCTTCTCCAATAAATCATTATCAGTCAAGTGTTCACCACAATAATGGAGAAGAGAACAAATTCTACACACTTCAGCATTATACTCGGTAACGGTAGTAAAGTCTTGGAATCGCAAATTTAGCCAATCTTGGCGGGCTTCGGGAAGCCATATGGTCTTTTGATGGTCGAAACGCTCTTTCAAAGAGTCCCATAATGCCTTGGGTGAGGTGATTGCTATAAATTCAGACTTCATTGTATCTGATAAATGACGACGAAATAGTATCATGGCCTTAGCATTCATTTCGCGGGTAACATCAACTCCGCGATCATCCTCATCATAAATAACATCCAATAGGCCTTGGGCATCTAGATGGTTTTGGATATCTTGAGTCCAATCCAAATAGTTCTTGCCGGCGGCATCTAGCATCGGGAATTCAAGTTTGATCGACATTTTTTTTTTCTACAACGGGAGAAAAATACTGGATTAGTTATCATATAAAACGACGGGTTTATATGTTTATGGTTTTGTATCAGTATAAACTATGTTTCGAAACGACTGGTTCGATAAACACTAGTTTTTTATATTATTTTTTTATTTAGCACTAACTTTGTTTCGAAGCGACAGGTTCGAGAAACACAAGTTTTGCTATAAGGCTGGATGATTCTCCTTGATCGATCGACAGGTCGATTGTGAGACACCGATTCAGCGAATATACATAGTATATAAACACATTCGGCGAAAACTATTATTTACTCAACCCCTTTCGGTATACATACTAACATTTTAACTTAAACAATCTTAATGTTAGCCCAACAAACTAGATAAAGTTATAGCACTTACAGGTAAACAATTAAAAAGTTATAGGTATTCTACACTTACCGCAGCCCGGCTACCCCATGAAGTCACGTAATCCCCTAGTAACCCGCTATCCAAAAAGATGATTATGACTTCGACCTCTTCCTATGTGTATAATCGAAGAATTCCACTTAGGTCGGTGGCACACCTTTTCTTGCTTTAGTCTACAGCGGTAAATACAAACATGTGTTAATTGTAACATACTAAAAATCAAGCTACTAAAATAATCGGTGTTAAGGACCTACCAATTGATCGACCTGGTGGCGTGTTTGGATATTTCACCATCAATCTTTGTCTTTCGGTTCGCGCTAGCCTTCTTCAATACGCTCTTCCAATGGTCGTTCATTTTATCGATCATCTCGGTCTAGATACGTGAAGTGAGCCATTGATAGGGGGTCCTTCAAAAAATTCATATCCCGATGCGGGTCATCATCTCGACATGGACGTCCTTGGTTTACAACCTTTTCAATTGATGTAATCCTTGCTGAATTCAGGCCATCATTGTAATTCCTCATTGAGTTGGCCTCTTACATCTGCAACATATGACCGTGTAAGGCCGAATCCCAACAATAATACATTTGTAAAATAAATTGTTAGCTGACTTTTAAGTTCAAACTTATATCAAGTTAAATGCATACTACAAACCTGCAATGCTCCCACATCCGGGCCTGAACCTCTTTAGGGATCTCCCAAGTGCACCACGGGGAATCAATCATGGACTTATTAATCTGGCTCATGTGGTGAATGGCGCGAGGGTTGTTAAAGCTATATAATGACTTGAATTAGTGATACCCCAAAATAGTTAATTTGATCATTTAGTTAATATGACACTTACTCGTTGCCCTTTATTCCAATCATCGTCCGTTGACTCAGAATTTGTTCTAGATTGGTGTTGCCACGAATATTTCTGGACTCAAGTTCATCCGCTACAGGTGCCGAAGCACTACTAGAGGCTATGTGAGTAGAAGGTCCCGCTCTGGAAGTAGATGGGCCCACTCTGGAAGTAGAAGGGCCCACTTCGAGAGTAGTAGTGCCCGCTCCTTGGCTGCTGGAACCGCCCTACCTCTAAAAAGCCAAATGCGTGGCATTGTAGGAAGTCTAAAAAACAAAGTTAGAAAACATAGAACAATAATGTAAGTATACAACACAATGTTAGATTTAAAACACCTAGACAAATAAACAACAAAACTTTTTGTCTCCAAATTCATATAGGTAACAAATAAACAACTAAACATGTTGCAAATAAAGATTTAAAACACCTAGAAAAAGTTTAATAAGACTAAAACTAACCTAATATTTAATCATCCGAGGAGTGATCAGACAAGTCAGATTTTTTGTTATCTGAGTCACCGTCTGAGTCTTCAAACCCTTCTTCTTCGTCACTACTCTCGTCAACAAGTTAGTTTGTCGTGACCATCATTGGCAATGTCCATATCTTCGTCCTATGTGACAAGAAGGATAGGTTCATCCACATAACGGAGTTTTCTTGTGAAACTTGTAGCCGTTTGCAACAAAAAAAAAACCCGGGTGTCTCCAAGCATAACGGAGTGGTCTAGTTGCCATCATTTTAGACGATCGATAGTGGGGTCGGTAGAAGACATAACCTATACATGACAAATAATCATAAAAAATATATAAAAAGGATGAATAACATATAATGGCAAATAATATGTATACACTTACGTAGCTCTAAACCATCCAGAAAATTGTTCATTTTCTACGTCTATCGAGCCCCACTTCATCAATATAAGGCTTGTTACGTCTAACCATATTAGTGAACATGTATGCGAAAGGAGATAATTCTTCACAAATAAGCAAGATGTATGTGTGAGCCTTGTGCATATCTCCATCTTCTAGCTGACAATGTCTTCCGACCTTATCTTATAATGGACGACACAAGGTTTTAAAAACGATTAACCGTTGGTCGAAAGACTCACATTGGGAGAAACAATTCTGAGGCTTGCGACTTAGTCGTGTCTCTATCGTTGGATCAAAATATAATGCACAATAGGTAGATAGTTCGTTAACCAAATATGCCTCCATAATCGACCCTTATACCTTTGCTCTGTTTCTCATTGTCCTTCTCAAGGACCTAAACGTCTCTCGTAGAGATACATCCATCTATATTAAAACGGACCCTGTAACACCCCGATATTTAGAAGGTATCGATGTTCTAAAATAAATATGAAAAAATAGGATTTTGGATTAAATCCTAGATTTTATAGTCTTGTTGGATGTATAATTCAAATACGAGTCAAACGGTTCTTTCCGGAGCAAAATCAGAGCTAAAAAGAAGTTATGGTCAAAAGAATTTTCGGTACATTATGTGCTATAGTGCCCGCGATTGTGACACTGTCACTATGTCATGTCACAATCGCTGGATGCCCAAAACTCACAGTATAACAAAACTCATTGTACAACCTGTGCGATTGTGACACTGTCACAATCCCAAGTCACAATCGCATACGGGTACCAGGGCCCTTAAAAATGCGATTTTCAGCCCCATTTCACTCTTCACTTCTCCCATTTCATCCCTTTCTCTCCCAAACCGAAACTCTAAGCCTCTAAAGTCGATTTTGAGCTATTTAGCCACAAGATTCGAGATTTTCAAGTGATTTTATTCATCTTTCTTGGTTTTGGGAAACTAATCTAGAACCCTTTCCCTTCATCTTCTTCATCAAAGCTTTCTAGGGTTTCATCCAACTTTTTTGTCCATTTTGAAGAGTTGGAGCTTGTGGTGCGTTGTTGGTGACCTAGAGGTGTTTTGTTGGTGGATTCTTGTTGTGGGTAAGGTAATATTCTCTTTTCTTCATCTATGAAAATTAGGGTTTTGGTATAAGTTGAGATATTGATGTAAAATGTTTGGGGAACGATTCTAAATAGTTGAATATGATTATTGATGGTTAGGAAACTTATGGATCTAGATTTTTGGAAGATTTGGCTTGAGGATTCAAGTTTATTCAAAGAGCTCAAATTGGGGAAAAATCTAGATTTAGCCTGAATTTAGTAAGGTGAGTTCAAATTGATTTGTGAAAACGTTGTACATGCCAAAAACGTTCTTTTCTAAGTATTTATGTGTTTTACATGAAAATATCAATTGTTGAGTTATTTGGTGGGTTTTGATCATTTGAAGTATTTAACTTATAAACATTGCAAAACACCCATATTTGGGATTTTTAGGTAATTTGATAAATGAATCATAAATGAAAATGTTATGATGATTTATTGCATAAATGGAGGTTATGTGGTAAAAATGCATTTTAGTGTTTGTTGGAAATATGCATAGTTTGTGTTATGGGATGGTTTGAAAATGCATTTTAGTGTTTGTTGGAAATATGCATACCAACGTGTGGGTCATTTGATTTTGGTCATTCCCGACCTTGCGAGCATATTGGAAATTGTAAACCTTTTGGTTTTGGAGAAAAAAAAAATCTTTTGAGTATTTCGATGAGTAAATCTTAGGTATTGATATATTTTAATGATTCCTCTTACGAGTGTATATCTTTTGGTATAAATGCACCTTGATGGGTGTTTTGGAAAATGATTTGTATTAACCTAGAGTTGTGTGAAGTTATTTATGTTTATGGAGCATGTTTCGCATAAAGATGGGGTATTTACGTTTTATTTCATTTTATGACTTTTAACAAATGATCTTTTTATTAGTTGAGTTTGTGGCTCGATATTTGATTATGTTGGGTTTTGGGGACATTTGTCCAAGTTTTGATGGCTCAACGTAGAGCTTTGGTCATGATTTGTATTTAATTGAAAATTACATGTTTTGAATGCGCTAGTTCATTCGTTTGGAGTCACGTAATGTTTTAGACCTTATAAATCACAGGCACTTGAGTTTTTACGTTTAATGATGGGACGCTAGTTTCCCTCATTGTAGCACGAATATGCATCGGGTTTCATGATAAGTAAGGTGTGGGCCTATACGGTCGGGCATTGTCTCATGAGCAGTAAGGTGTAATTCCAACATGCTAGTATGTTTATTGGATATGGATAACTCAATGTATAGACCTAGAGGGGTTGAAATTGATACTCCACGGGTGTACGCTTTAAGTAGCCGAGCTCAACATCCAATACGTGAATCCTGATAACATTGATAAGTGACCTACCTTTGTGTGCCCGTCACATTTGATGGAACCGGGTCTCCTTCGTCACCGAAAGGTGTTGTTTTGAGTATTTACTTTTATCCATGTTTTCGGTGACGTAATTATATATTTAAATGGATTGTTTCTATGATTTATGGGCAATGTATTATGCCTCATCCTTGTTTGGATGTTTTGAAAAATGGAGTTTTATTCACGTTTATATTATTTGGAAATCTAACATTTATCCACGTTTTGAGTTAGTTTTGGTTTGAGTATATATTTGGGAAACACTTTATACGAGAGTTTTCGTCACAGAAATTGTGTGCGTTGGGAAAATGGGTTGTTTGCATAATTATTATAAATCCTTTTGGAAAATATGTTTTCAAACTACATCCTTTTCGTTTAACGAATTATTCTATCAAGATGAAAACTCTTAAACTCACTAGGCGTTAGCCTAACCTTTTTATTTGTCGGCATGTGCAACAGGTTCCGGTTGAGGAATAGTTCTAGTGACACCATGAAGGGGGTGAGAGCTAGTTGTATGTACGAGAAAGGATTAGTTGGTGAAGTCTTCCACATTTAATTTGAGAATAACAATGTATATTTGGGTTGAGTAACACCCGACCACTTTAGTCTTAGTATGTGACTTAAGCTATTGAATGTTGACATTAATTTTATGTTTTAAAGTTGAAGTTTTTTTAAAGATGGATTTGTAGAAATAATTTTATCCTTTTTTTGGTTATTTTGTCGAAGTTCTTAATTAGTAGCTCTTTCCAAATTTGAGGGTGTTACAGACCCCCAACTAGTTCCTCATCCACTAGATGTACCATAAGGTGTTCCATGGAATCAAAGAACCCCGGTGGAAAAACACTTTCCATCTTGCAGATATTTTCAACTATACTTGTCTGCAATTGCTACAAGTCGTCAACGTGTAACACCTTCGAGCATATTTCACGAAAGAATGTGTATAACTTAGTGATAACATCCCATATCTAGGTCGGTACCATCTCTTTAATGGAAATAGGGAGCAGTCTTTTTATGAACACGTGACAGTCATGACTTTAGAAGCCATATAAACTACCATCCTCAAGGTTTACTAATGACCCTATGTTGGAAGCATAGTCGTCTGGAAATTTCAACTTCTTCAACCACTCACCTACCAATTTTACTTGCTCTTTGTTCAATGTGTATGAAGCTTTTGGTTTAACGATTTTATTTCGTTCCTCCCTAATATGCAACTTCCGTCGATTGCATTATTCTTCAATGTCTTTCCTTACTTTGATGTTGTCCTTTGACTTTGGTGTGTCCATTATCATGTGAAACATATTATCAAACACATTCTTCTCAATGTGCATTACATCCAGGTTATGTCGTATCAACAAAGTGCGCCAATACGACAACTCCCAGGAAATGCTCTGCTTTACCCAGTTGTATGTTACCCCAAAACCCACAAGCTTTCTATAGTGCCTTGACCCGTATGGGACACCATCATAAACCGTAGGAAGGATACATACTTGGATCTTGTCACGCCTGAAGCGTGTGTCTCAGTGGTAGAAACTGCGGTGACAGTCAAACCAATATGACTTTCCTCCGCTTCATAACTGGAACGCACATGCATTGCCCATGCAATATGGATAAGCTAACTTGTCGTGCGTGCTCCAACAGAAAGCACAACATAAGCAGGGAAGTCACTAATCGTGCACAACAATATGACCCTCATTGAGAAATTCATCCTACGATAAGCATCATAAAGTCTGGGTCCCCTCGATCACCCTCCCTTGAACCTGAGCTGGTCGAGAGAGATGAACCCGAACCACATTTTAGAACCTTCGAGGTATAGATACCCTCGAAGAATAACATCATCAACTCGTCGATCAAGGGTCGAAGAATTACATCCAAATTCTGTCCGGGGCTCTTCTTTCCAGGAATAAGCAAAGCCTGGAGGCAACACTCTTTCATGCACATCCAAGTTAGGTTAAGCATATAAACTTTTTTTAGGACCACGGACACCGGAATTCATGAAGCCCTTAGGTAGAGATAATTTTACCTAAGAAAATACATAAGGAAAAGCAGCAAGTTGACAAATTCAACCAAAGGGATGTGGCTGGAAATACAGTGAAAAGAGCAGGAAAGAAAGGGGACAAAAACCAATCGTTCGTATACGTACATATTTACGATTTTGATCCATTTTACCCTTCGTTTCTTAGCCACAAGCCTATTCCCATTATAACCCTTACAAAGACCTGGATGATCTTTTGGAAAGTATAAGAAGATGGACAGAGTTGCACTAATAGTCCTAGTCTTGTTATTTGACTCCTTCTGAGATCACTTCTTTGTACATTTGTGCGTCTTTCATGATTAGTTGCTCATGCTATTATCTCGTGAATTATTGTACATAACCTCCAAATGCATGACAACATGTGTGACAACCTAGGTTCAAGTATAAAGAGAGTACCCCGTGAGGTAGGGTCAAGGCGAAATCCTCCCCAAAAGTGTGATGACCTGGTTACAATTAGGTATGGTGTCACTGTTGTCAGTTCGAATTTCAATGTTTATGACTCTTTTACCTTTGGTGAAGACTGAACCCCGAATGTCTCGGTCCTGTATTTTTTTTAGTTGCTTGACAGACAACATGGCTATCCGACGAGTACACCCATAGTCTTTTAACAATTGCAGCTTGATTTTATACTAAATCATTTTTATTGACGCTAATTTTCTTGGGGACAAGCAACGCTTGGTTTGGGGTTGTTGATAACACCAATTTTTGGTGTTATTCTCGTAACACTTACCAAAGAATCTTGCGTATTTCCATGTAAATAAAGCGAGGTTTTGATAGTTTAAATCAAGTGTTTTAGAATTTGTGTTATGCCATGAAAAAGCCAAGTGTACAAAAAGTAAGTTTTTCCGAGAAAAAGATCGATCCCTAGAATCATCAAGAATCTGAGTTTGAAAAGTGTTCGGTAGAGAAACTTGGGGAAAAGATGAAGTAAAAGTGGTGTGCCCAAAACAGTGCCGGAGGAGACTTTGATGCTAGTTGCTGAAAATGAAGTTACTTGGGCAACTCACTTGAGAGTTGAACCAGTGCTAGTTTGAAGTTAGTTCACTTAACTGCAACTAACTTCAAACTCACTCACGGTGCTGCACGTTTTTAAAGCCTAAAATTCTAGGGTTTGGAATTATTATTCATTCTATCGACTCCTAACTTCTAGAGGACGACCAAGGACTCAATTAAAGCGATTTTGGAAAGGGAGAAACAAGGAAACGTCGTGGGAAGCAATTTCAGCACCGATTTCGCGCAAATCTTCGTTGATATTACACAATCAAGGAAGTTTTATGATCCTAGAACTTTTGATAGAACTTTTTCTTAAAACCATGGATTCTTCTTTTACTTGGATTGTTGAAACCCCCAACATGAACTAATCTTTAGATGTTAGGGGTTGGTTTGAATATGGTTTAAGCATATGAACATGTGATTTGGGATTCTTATCAGTTTTTTCTAATTAATGAAGTATGTGATTTGTGTTTTAATGCTTTTGTGAGTCTGGCCAACTTTCATCTGATTTGTTTGTTATGAATTAAGTTTGAGAGAGTTAATTGTTAACTAGAACTAGAATTACATGCCTAAGGTGAGAAATTGGATAGAGATATACCAAGTAAGGCTTAGTCCCGTTGAAATCTTGATTTTAAAGTGTTTTGAATTCATAGGTCGAGATCGAGAGATAAAACTTGAGAAATAAAATACGTTGTTGCTTGAGAAAGAACAACGATGCTTTTAGAAATTGAGTATTCAGTAAAGGGAATAACTGGTAATTATTTGAGTAAAGTGTTTATGCGTGAAAACCATAGGATTTCCAACCCTCAACTATTTTCTTCATCCAAAGTTTCCCTAAGTTGTTTACTGTCTCGTTCTTGATTTATCGCTAGTAGTTATTTAATTTAATTCCAACAATTCATCTTTTGAACCGTTCAGTTAATAGTGAATATAGTAATTGTGATACTCAGTTCCTAGTTCCCTTGGTTCGATACTCGTACTTCCAAGTACTTATTATTTGACTAGACCCATACACTTGCGGTTAGATTAGGGGGGGTGTAAACCCGCCTATCATGGTATTTAAAATGCGTGTTTATGTGGGGTGGGGGCTCATAAGATTAATTAATTAACCCTATTTTTAGTTTTTTTATTAGTTTTTATACCCTTTTTATTCCCCTTAAAATCCCCTTTTGAGTCTCTTTGTTGTCCAATCCATGCATTATTAACATATTGATCATTCTTCATAATTTAATCGTATTTTATAATGTTTGGAATCTAATTGGACCTTTGATTGGAGAAAATCCTATAGCTTCCTGGAGGATTTAGATGATGCTGAATTCAAAGCTAGAAGAGGCAGGTAAACTCTTAACCAATGAGAATATTGAACTGAAAAGGAAATTATTTGAGTCTGAAAAGTTTTGTGAAAAGGAGAAAGAGAAGTTTGAGGAAGTTAAGACTGTTTTTGAAGAAGAGAAGAAACGACTTGAACTTAAATGTTTAAGTTTTTCTAAACTGATTTCTGATTTTGAAAAACTTGTGATTTGTGAAAGAGAGAAGATTGAAAAGGAGAAAACTACTTTTGAAACAAAATCTATGGAGCTTTCTTGCAAAATCTCAGAATTACAGAAAACTCTTGAAAAAGAGAGGAACGAGTCTGATTTTGAAAGAAAAGAATCTGAACAGTTGAAGGTTCAAAGATTTCAAGAATTAAGTCAAAAAGATGACTTTGAAAGAGAAAGAAGGATTTTTAAAACCGAAATATCCAAACTGACAAAGAGACTCTCTGATTTGTCAACTGAGATCATGTTGGAGAAGAGATGTAAATCTGATCTCCAAAAGATGTTTGAGGTGAATTTAAAGGAAAAGAATGATTTGGCTAAAAGGCTCAAGGAATTTGACTTTGCAGACTCCAAGTGTTCACTTAAAAGAACTTCAAGTTCAATAAACAAGAACAGTTCTTCAAAAGGGTTCATTAGGCCAAATAAGTTTTCAAAAAATCAGATCTCCACTTCTAATTTTTTCCATGATCGTAGGCTAGACAACTCAGTTAATCAAGCTTTTAGAAGAGTGAAAATGGTTTGGATAGTGAAAGGCTCTAAACTTGTTCAAAATGTTCAAAAGCCATTCATTTCTGTTGAGTATGACAAGATCAACAAAGCATTTCATGCAAATTCTAACAAAATAGGACCCATTTGGAAATGGGTACCAAAAATTGTTTGATCTGTCTTGCAGGTTGTCAGGATCGAATCTTAACAAGACTACAAACACTTAGAATTCAGAATTAAAGAATCTGCGGAAAAGAACTTTAATTCTCACAATCAAGAACAATGTAACAGAAAATTCACAATGTTGTGTATTCACTAAATCAACTCACAAGATTACAACCAAACCTCAATCTTGTTGAACAGGCTCAACAAGACGACTTCTACTTCTCTAGAAATAGGGTTCTTCAACCTTGAGGTTAATTCTCTCTTGAATCAATATTTTCACTCAGAATATCTTTTGCAGAATGTATAAATTGAAACTCTCACGTCTTTTCTAATAGCTATCTATTGAAGTCTATTTATACACAAATAATTACAAGATAACTACCAAAAGTAAATTGATCTTCTGAATCTTCGTTAAACATATCTTGATCAATTCCTTCTTTGTCTCCAAAAGTATCGCATCCCAAACTTATCAAGTCAGCAGTATTAACCTTCATTCTTCATGAGCAGTACTAACAATCTTCAGCAGTATTAACCGATTTCATCTCCAGCAGTATTAACATCATGAGCAGTACTAACAGATATTCAATTATGCACCAGCAGTACTAACCTTGACTTGCAGTAGTAACTGTGTCTAGCAGTAGTAAAATTGTCTTGGCAGTACTAACCATACTTAGCATATCTTCAGTTCCCAACAATCTCCCCCTAACTTGACTTTTAGGAAAAGAAGTCAAGTTCTTCAGATGATGCTTCCAAAACCTAATCATACATGCCTAGATTAGGATTCAATCCCAGACTTTGATTGAGAATCCTTTTTACCAAGAATCTACCCATTGCTGAATCCTTGTTGCAGGTCAACTTAGCATGTAGCATTCCTTTCAGCCTCTTCATGCTGTGTTTGTATATTTCATCCACCAGATAGTATTCATGAGTCGCAGAGTCAAGGGAGATGACATATACTCCACAGTTTTCATAGAGCATCCAGTTGGTAATGGTTTGAAACTGTGTGTTTATCCTATACTGAACTGCTTCAGGTTTGAACATTTGGCACAAGAATTCAAGTACCATTTTAGAGATTGACATCCCTTGCTCAGTCAGCATGTTTTCATATAGCCTCATCCCAACTTTGAACATCTCTTCTAAGTCTGATCTTGAGCAAGTTCTGACAATTTTTCCCCAAGTTGAAAAGACTTCAAATTTTCCACCTGCTCTTTTTATCCTAATGAACTCCTTTCTACCATCTTTCAAAGTGTCCCAAAAGATGATTTCAGGAGCCTTAGACGATATTGGTTCAGCCTGAATTGGGTTAGAGTCAACAACAGTAATATACAAATCACATTGGGCATCAGTTTGTGATTGTACATTGCTTGATTGCCCTGATGGAGTTGCCACTTCTTCTTCAGCAACTTTTGGATCAGATTTTTCTTTCACTGTTTCCTCCTGGGCCTCTTCTGCAGTTGGCTCCACCCTTGGCTTCTTTTCATTTTTCTTCTGTGAAGTTATGGGCTTGGTGCTTGGTCTTTTCTTTGACATCATCTTGGTTCTTTTAAGAGTTTTAACAGCTTCAGGAGTTGGTTCAGCTGTTTTAAGTTTTTCAGCAGCAATAACCATTTCTGCTGCTATGGCTGTTACTGCTTCTCTTAGAACATGTAATGCTGCTGCTTCAACACTGTTCTTCACAATCCAGTATACTTCTTCATCAATTTCAGCTTGAGATGTAGTTACTGCTTCCTTCTCAGTTTATGCTGCTTTTTCTGTTTCTACTGCCTCTGCAAAGGTTTCTGCTGTTTCTTCTTTTTGGCCTTCAGCAGCATTAACTGTTTCTGCTGCTTGTTCAAACTCAGCAGCATTAACAGTTTCTGCTGCTGTGGTTTCTGCTGTTGTTGTAGTTTCTGCTGCTGTGGTTTCTGTTGCTTGAACATTTTCAGCTTCCTTTGTACTTTCCTCAGCAAATTCATTCACTTGCTCCCCCTGTTCCTGTGCACTCTCCATGTTCAACTCATCCTCTGACTCCCCCTTTTTGGGAGCATCATTGGTTGGGTTTCTTCTTCTAAGGACAAACTGTGTTTTCTTCCTTCTGTGTAGTAGCTTTGTGATCATCTTCTTATTCTTCTCTATCTGGGAGTTTTGATAGAGGACCACCTTTTTGAGTTCCTCAATTTCCTGCTGCTGATTTAGGACATCAAGGTTTATATTGGCAATAGTATCCATCAATTCCTCATAAGTGTATCTATCCTCACCCGGTTTAGAAGTGTTTACCTCCATTACAGGATCATTGGAAGTTTTAGCAGATGTCTCTTGCCTAGCAAAAGCACTATCTACCCCCTTGGTTTCTTGGCACCTGGGGCCTCTGGATGATTTCTCACCCTGAGTTGCCGTGAGGAAGGGCTTAGTTATTTTACCACTGGCCTTCTCTTTGCTAGCAGAAGTAGTGGCAGCCTTGCGACTCACATGCTCAACCTTCTCCTTAGTGAGCACCTTCTTGGGGTTGGGAGACACCCTTGTGGTTTCCCTTTCGATATTCTCCATTGGAGAATGCTCCAACAGAGGGCTTAAATGCTTCGGGCTCTTAGGAGATACATCAAGGGAAGGAACCTTGTGTACCTTTCTTCTTTCAAACCTTTTGGTTATTGTGGGAGTGGGTCGTTCAAGAATGGACTGAGGGATGTCTTTTGAGATGGAAGGTTGGGATTGGTCATCAGTGGGTGTGTCTAATGAGGGCCTTGACCCTGATGCCATACCTTCAATTGTGTGGGACACAACCATCATTGTAGAGAACAATGGTGTGTCAACTCCTTCCGAGTCCCTAGGAAGTCTTTTCATATTTGAAAAAACCTTCCCTTTAGGGGATTTTGGTACATATACCTCATCAAACTGAGGTAATTCCGTCAATTCCTTAGTTATCACTTCTTGAACAAACCTTGGATACATATAAAACCGCTTTTTGGATTCCAGGTTTGATACAAGATCATTAAAGATCATAGCTGAAAAATTGTACTTTCTGGCAGTGGATAAGCAGACCAAGGCATATGCAATGGGACTGCTGAACTCACTCCATCCAGTAGTTTTCTTGGAAATACAGTGCATCAGGGTATGAACAAGAAATCTCCATTGGTTGAAAAATTTTGACTTGTAGAATTTTAAAACACCAATGGGACCTTCATACCCCATTCTTTGTAAAGTCGAATATAGGTCATCAGAAGATAGAGAGGTTATACATGAGGCATCATCCAATTGAAGAGAGATGCGAATAACCTCCTCTGTGACTTTCAAGGGTTTATCACAAACCCTTGTTCGAATGGTTTTCTGCCCTTCTTCGAAACTAACAGTGGCATTCTCCCAAAATTGCGTCTGATGTTCGATATAGATGGTTGGGCTCACCGTTAGGGCATAAGAGATGTGCGAGGATTTAAGAAAATCGACGATATCGTGGAATCCCGCAGCTTGTTTCGGCTTCTGAAGCATGGCTATTTCATTGTGCTCATCAACAAACTCCATGATTCCTGAGGATTCTTGAAAGAAAAACACAAAGATTCTGGGGAGAAGGGGTTAGAGCGAGAGAAAAGAAGTTAATGCGAAGAGTCGTTATGAACTTTGGCGGGCAAACAGGGGTATTTATAGCAGTATTTGCCCTAGATTATCAAAAGCAGTATTAACGACATAAGCAGTATTAACTGCGAGGCAGTATTAACTACACAAGCAGTATTAACTACAAGGGCAGTATTAACTACACAAGCAGTATTAACTACTTAAGCAGTATTAACTGTGCACTAGCAGTATTAACTACTGAGCAGTATTAACTACACAAGCAGTATTAACTGTTGAGCAGTATTAACTACACAAGCAGTATTAACTGCACAAGCAGTATTAACTGCTGAGCAGTATTAACTACGCAAGCAGTATTAACTGTGCATTAGCAGTATTAACCACTGAGCAGTATTAACTGCAAAGCAGTATTAACTGCAAAGCAGTATTAACCACACCTGCAGTATTAACTTACAAAGCAGTATTAACTGCAAGGGCAGTATTAACTACTTAGCAGTATTAACTACTAGAACACTGGCAGTAGTAATTCTGCACTTTGCATTACTAGTCAAATCCTCAAATGTCATCTTACCTTCTGACACATCACCTTTACCACTTCTCTTACCTTCTGCAGGATTATTTCCAAAAGTAACATGTCCTCCATCAATCTTTTTGAAATTTTTGAGGCAGGCCATGTTACCTGTTATGTGCCTGGAGCAACCACTATCAACATGCCAAATGCTCTTCCCCTTGAGCTGTTGGTTGCCCTGCACATCTGATAAATCAGTTAGTTTTATTGGGAACCCAAGCCGAAGTGGTCTTGGGTCTCCCTTGCTCATCAAAGTACTTGCACTTGGTTTTGATGAGTTTTTCAACCTTAGGTACTGCAGTACTGGAGTACTTTGTCAATATGATAGGTCTAGCAGCACTAGAAGCAGTATTAACCTCAGAAGTACTAACAGTGCTAGCAGTACTAATACTGGGAGCAGCAGTATTGTTAGCAGCAGTATCAGCAGTACTAACAGAGGTAGCAGTATTAACAGAGTTAACACTGCTAGCAGCAGTACTATCTGAAGAAGAAGCACTAAAAGTGTTAGCAGTACTAACATTGCTAGCAGCACTAACTTTGGAATGATTACTAGCAGTATTAACACTGCTAGCAGCACTAACTTTGGAATGATTACTAGCAGTATTAACACTGCTAGCAGCACCAACTTTTGAAGCAGTACTAACAGTGTTAGCAGTACTAACACTGCTAGCAGCAGTATTGTTTTTAGTGCCTTTTGGAACCCACATAGTACCACATTCCTTTTCAGTCGTTTTCTTTATGTGGCTTTTGGGTTTATCTTGTTTCTTGGCCACATTTTTCTTTGCAGGCTTCCTATAACCAGGGGATTTTTGAAAACTTCTTTGTAAACTTCTCTTTTGGTTAATAGGATTAAAGTAACAGTATTTGGCAAGATGGTTTAATTTGCCACAAATAAAGCAAGGTTTTGGTCTGTTAATCTTTTGCAGATCAACTCCTTGCCTTAGTGCCCACTGGTTATTCCAGTTCCTTTGATTTCCCCTTTTATTATCATGATTTTGGGGCTTATACTCTTGAGATTTCCTGCAAGAACACTGTTTACAAGTATTAGAGTTCACAACTTTGGGCTGTGTGTAATGAACTTTCTTTCCTTTTACAGTCCTTTTCATCTCCTTACTCCTTCCACCTTCCTCATTAGTCTTGTTGTGATTTTCTAATGGGATCTCATCACTGTCCTTCTTAGAATCTTCCCCATCAGATCCATCTTCAACAACAACTGCATCTAATGGGTCTACTTCAGTGGCTCCTTTAGGTAAGTCCTTCCTATCCTTGGTTTCTAATAGGTCTGACTTAGGAGGGATGTAGTTGTTGTTATATGGTGGAGGTGTGGCATTATACCCTAGGCCTGTTTTCACCTTACCATGGACTTGAGCATTTATTATTGTGTCCATGGCTTTAGAGGCTTTTGAAAACTTTTCAACATCAGCTTTAACTTTCTTAAGTTCTTCTGTTAATTTCCCACACTCTTCCCTAGACTCTTTTAATTGGAACTCAAGATCACCTTTTTCCCACTTCCAGTAGTTAGTATCATATGAATGTTGAAGTTCATTGGCTTGAAAGGCCCTAATCTGTTCTTCAAACCTCTCAACAATCAATACATAATCTCTTATGTCCTTTTCTAATCTCTTAAGGTCATCACACATTCCCTGATTGTGATCTCTATACCTTTTAACAGTATCTATGCAAGATTGAGAACAGAGATTAGATTTTACCTCCGTAGGAATATCTGAAACTTCTGCCATGAGTGCATGATTCTGTACTGCCTCTTCTGCTTGATCACTCCAATCAAAAGTACTGTTTAATTCAATAGAATTTTCCATAATGATTGTAGAATTCTAAGAAACACAAGCTCTGATACCACTTGTCAGGATCGAATCTTAACAAGACTACAAACACTTAGAATTCAGAATTAAAGAATCTGCGGAAAAGAACTTTAATTCTCACAATCAAGAACAATGTAACAGAAAATTCACAATGTTGTGTATTCACTAAATCAACTCACAAGATTACAACCAAACCTCAATCTTGTTGAACAGGCTCAACAAGACGACTTCTACTTCTCTAGAAACAGGGTTCTTCAACCTTGAGGTTAATTCTCTCTTGAATCAATATCTTCACTCAGAATATCTTTTGCAGAATGTATAAATTGAAACTCTCACGTCTTTTCTAATAGCTATCTATTGAAGTCTATTTATACACAAATAATTACAAGATAACTACCAAAAGTAAATTGATCTTCTGAATCTTCGTTAAACATATCTTGATCAATTCCTTCTTTGTCTCCAAAAGTATCGCATCCCAAACTTATCAAGTCAGCAATATTAACCTTCATTCTTCATGAGCAGTACTAACAATCTTCAGCAGTATTAACCGATTTCATCTCCAGCAGTATTAACATCATGAGCAGTACTAACAGATATTCAATTATGCACCAGCAGTACTAACCTTGACTTGCAGTAGTAACTGTGTCTAGCAGTAGTAACTTCGTCTAGCAGTAGTAAAATTGTCTTGGCAGTACTAACCATACTTAGCATATCTTCAGTTCCCAACACAGGTATGTGGACTCTTAAACACTCAGTTTAAGACTCATCCTTTAAAGGCAATTGATTTATGTGCACAACAGTACGGAACTCAGTCCTAAATGGCTTATTGGATTTCTGCACATATCTGGATTCAGATCAAGACAGGGTTTTATTGTTAATAATTGTTTATAAATCAATTTGTTGATTTTGAAGGATTTTTTTACGAAAAAGTTCAGTTTACTGTGGTGTGATCGAACTCATAGTTGTAGGTGTTTTTAGTAGAAAACATTCCCATAGAATTTGTTCAGAATCACATTTTGAGTAACCCTGTAAAATTTCATTGCAAAATTCTGATTTTTGAGCGAGTTATGGTCATTTGAAGTTCTAAAAGTTCGAAAATCGCAAAACCCAAGTTGTAAAACGATTTGTTGACTGCCATTTGCTGTTAAATGATTTTATCTGTTGTTTGCTGTTGTAATAACAGATTTAATGTTTCTATAACAATTCATTTGTGCATGTCACAGATAAGCCATACAGACCTGCAGTGCTTAATGTGCAAACAGACCTTGAAGTGTTAATCAGTTTTAGGCTGCTGTTGGTTATAAAGAAATCAGTACCTTCGAATAGCTGTTGTTTCATGTGACAACTCACATTTGCAGATTTCTGAGTTACAAGATTGTGTAATAAGAATTGAGTTATGGCAGATGTTCCAAGCTTAAAATGCTCAAAAATCACAACCAAATCTGTCACTGGCGTCTTTCAGCAGTTAAATAGTTTGCAACAGATTTAAAAGACTGTTAATATGGATTCTCAAAGTGTGGATTTACTTGCTGCAAAATTCTTGCAGGGCTTAATCAAAAAGCCACTGCTGATACAGAAGATTAAGCAACTGCTGGTAAGCTGTTTAATCTGCTGTTTGCTCTTGCTCGATGTCCAGATCCAGAGGTACAACAGCATATTATTCACAGAAGGCTTCAAACAGGATCTTAGAAGACTCTTGTCCAGAATATATGTTGAAACCAGAGGGTCTGCAGATTTTAACATGTACCGAAGTTCAAAAATAGGCTCAGCTTAGCTTCATATCTCCAAGAAAGCAAGATGGATCAGGCTGATGAGATACATTTATTTAGGGATCCAAGCATGATAAATATTGTCAAAATGGATGTGTGCAAGTGCAACAACTTATTTGGTTTGTGGACAAAACTTCTATTGAGATCTTGGATAGTGAGTTTCCTTATGTTCTTCTACATCATAAGCCATACGTACCTATGAAGTTTTCTTTATGTCATGATCAACAAGTCCAGATTTATGGTTTGAATGTGCACCGCTGCATCCAGATTTCTTTTGTGCAGTACAGGTGGAAATAGTTGCAGTTTATGATGTTCAAAACTTTGAAATTGGTTGTTCAATGTGCCAAAAGTTAGTCAAAAGCTTCGTCCAGATTTTGTGCAGAAGAATCTGCAATCAATGGTTGATCCAGAGTTGCACAGAAAACTGATTAAGTTGCTGCTGTTTGAGCTTATTGTACACTTTGCTTAATCCATCCAGACTCATGTTAAGCTGCTGCTGCTGCTGCTGTTTGCTGTTAAGCAGCTGCTGTGAAGACTGGGCAGAGCTTAAATATGGTATGTCCAGACAGAAGCTGTTAAGCTGTTGTGTGCTGCTGTTTGGTGCAGCAAAATTAAGCTGCTGCTGTTAGCTATTTGTTGCTGTCCAAAAAGTGCAGATTCTGCTATGCTTAATGCTGCTACTGTGCTGCTGCTACTTGTGCAAAAACTCGAAGGTCGTTGCTGTTGCTATTAAGGCAATTGTAGAAGCAGAACCAACTTAAAGCTGAAAGGACAAATAATCAGATCTCGAGAAGTGTAGAACAGCAGTCCAGAAAAGTTGTTGTCCGACTTAAGCTGATGTTGTTGCTATTAAGCTGCGCTGTTAAGCAGCTAATTAAGCTGTTGTTTGGTGTAGCAGAATTGAGCTGCCAAGTTCTTACTAACGATGTCACAAGTTCGAAGAAGTATGCAGGAAATTAATTAACAGATTCGGAAAGCATGTTTATTGTGTGTTCTAACAGAGAAGTTCCATCATATTTGCTTCATAAGCATAGTGATCAAGCAAAGTTTAAAACAGCAGAAGTTTAAGACCCCAGAAGCAAGAGTTGACTGTTATCATGTGCAACCAAGAGTGCAGAGGTGGTGTTATTTGTCAACTAACGCAGGATTTCAAAGCACAGAAGTTGTTCGGAAACAATGTAGTAGAAATAACTCAACAGAAGAAAAATTCGATAAAGCTGCAGATCGTAACAGATAGTTTGCAAATTTTGATGTGTGCAGCAGGCTTCTGTTTGTTCTACAATGTCTTACAAAAATGACGCAGAAGCTTGGTCAAATTGCGTATGGAAAAAGAAAGATCAATGGGAATTTGGACACATTGTGGCAGATAACTAGCAGATGTACACAGAGCCTCTGTGCTCGAGATGAGTAGTGAGCAAACTTGTTCCAAGTGCAGCAGTCTGTCAATCAATGCTTCTTTGAACTTGAGCTTGCGACTGATTCGTGAATGTTGCTGCTGTGCTGCTACTGTGGATGACCAGATTAAGCCACTGCATATGCAGAGTTCTAAAAATGACCAGACCAGATTGTGCAGATCACACAGGTCTGCTCCATGATTCCGGATGTGTGCTAAAAGAATCTCAGAGGATGCTTTGTAGTATGTCCAGAAAGTTGTCAAACAGTTGGTGTACCCGAACAAAATTCTTCTACAGAAGCTATTTTAAAGATGTCCAAATTTGTTAAGTGCAACAGAAGAAGATCACAGAAGATGCTCAACCACAGAAGTTGATAGCACAGAGCCTCTGTGAAATCACACAGAGCCTCTGCACACAAATTCCGTCAAAAGAACAGCAGAGGTCATTGGCAAACATCAGAGCTCTACTGCAGAAGTGTGCATAGATGTAATGCATCAGAACCTATGTCATCAGAGGTGCTCATCAGATTTGCTCATCAGAGGGTTGACCAGAGGCCTCTGTAGACCGAAAATCTCATCTTTGAGAGCAACGACCAGAAGGGACCACAAGTATTTCAGAGCACGTTAATTAGAAGCTGTTGGTCCAGAAGTCGCGATGATCCGAAAGCCCGGAGACCGAAATTTTTGGTTTTTTCTTGACAGCTTTGCGCTGCTTCAGAAAAACGCGCACGTCTTTCTAGTCGGTGCTCCAAATGACACGAATCCAGTTGCCTTAAATACCTAACACAAATATGTACGACTTTGAAGTTCTGAGTTTTCTCAAATTCAGTGATCTGATATGCCTAATTCACTGTCAAAGTCAGTAGATACTTGCTGGATCGAAAGCATCACTTCACTCTCTCTATTGCCATAATTAGATCAGAACTGTGCTTCTACACACAACATTGTAGGGCCAGTACCTCATTTGTTTCTACACACATCAGTGTAGGACCAGTACCTCAACAGATCAGACTTTGACTGGTATTTCTAATCTCTAACCCCCAACACCATGTTTCCTTTTAATTTGAATTAACTGTGCTTCTGGATATTCCTAACAAATGTGGAATCATCAAAGATGATTACCAACACTTTTTGATTCTTACAGGATATCTGATTACAAGTTGAGCCTAAATGAGATTTTTTGCTCAATTTGAGGGGGAGAATGCAAATCTGACCATGTACATCCAAAGGTAAATTTCTAAATCTTTAGACTCGTCATTTTTAAAGAAGACTAACTTTAAAATGATAAAACTCTTTCAAATGGTCAAACCACTTCTAGATGCCAAAATGATTTTTCAAATATAGAAGTTGGATTTTAAATGTTTTTCTGAAACTTCAAAGAGTCAGTGTGTGGAACAATACAATCTTTAGGACAACAATTTTCACGGGATCAATGTGTGAGCTTTATAGAACTTCTATGGATCACTTAAACATGTGTTTCCTACCCAAGAAGTAAACCTTGAGTGTTTGAGAGGTGAAAGGTATACATCAAAGAGTGGGGGAGATAACTCTCTGAGTTTTTCTCATTGTGCTTAAGAGGTAAAAATTGAAAAGAGAGTTTGGTTAGATGTGAGCTACATGATAAAAAGAAAGAGGGTGTGAGAACAGAGTCAAAAGAATTATACAACTCTGCACCAACTTTTTCTGAGCCGGGCAAGCCACATTTCTGATTTATCACAACTCTTTGGTGATTGTCATTGAAACAGGCAGTGATCCCATGCCAACTCTTGTTTTAACCCCGCTAGCTACTTATTTCCTTCTCAACAGGGAAATGCTTCACTTTTTCACGGGGAAGCATCACATATGCTATCTGATCTTTCTTTGGTAAACAGATCAGCTAACTGAAAATCAGTGGGGATAAAGTGAAGTTCTATATCACCATTCATCACGTAGTCTCTGATAAAATGATATCTGATTTCGATATGTTTTGAGTGTAGCACTGGATTGTTGGCAATAACGATGGCACTTGTGCTGTCGCAGTAGATTAGAATTTTGGAGAGCTGAAGATCATAGTCCAGTAGTTGATTTCTCATCCACAAGACCTGAGAACAACAGCTTCCAGCGGCTACATACTCAGCTTCAGCAGTTGAGGTGGACACTGAATTTTGCTTTTTACTTGTCCAACTCACCAGCTTTCCACCCAGGAGCTGACAACCTCCTGTGGTGCTTTTCCTATCCATTTTGCAACCTGCAAAATCACTATCTGAATAGGCGGTTAAGTCAAACCCTGAGTCTTTGGGATACCAAAGACCTAGATTTGCAGTACCCTTAAGGTAACGAAAGATTCGCTTTACAGCGATCATATGAGATTCCTTGGGTTCAGCTTGATACCTTGCACACAAACAAGTTGCATACATGATATCGGGTCGGCTAGCTGTAAGATACAAGAGAGATTCGATCATCCCACGGTACAGCGTGACATTAACAGGTATTCCATTTGAATCCTTGTCTAGTGTCAGCGGTGGTGCCATAGGGGTTTTCATAGCTGAACTCTGAGTTAAATCGAATTTCTTCAGCATATCTTTAACATACTTTCCCTGATTTATGAAAGTTCCATTTTCATTTTGTTTTATTTGAAGACCAAGGAAATATGTTAGCTCACCCATCATGCTCATTTTGTACTCAGCTTTCATCCTTTCAGCGAAACGAGTACAAAGATCAGGGTTAGTGGAACCAAATATAATATCATCGACATATATTTGAACCAGAATGATATGACCTTTTATTTTCCTGAAAAACAGCGTTTTATCAATTTTACCTCGCTCAAATTTTTCGATTAGGAGATAAGAGGAAAGAGTGTCATACCATGCACGAGGAGCTTGCTTCAGCCCATAAAGTGCCTTATCCAGCTTATAAACATAACCTGGATGCTTAGGATCTGAGAATCCCGGGGGTTGTTCCACGTAGACTTCTTCATTCAGCTTTCCATTAATAAACGCTGACTTGACATCCATTTGATATACCTTGAAGTCTTTGTGTACAACATATGCTAAAAAAGACGAATAGATTCTAGTCTTGCTACTGGAGCAAATGTTTCGTCGTAATCTATGCCTTCCTCTTGTCTGTATCCCTGAGCAACAAGTCTAGCCTTGTTGCGGGTTACAGTTCCATGTTCATCCAACTTGTTTCGATAGACCCATTTAGTGCCTATCACTGACTTGTCAGATGGTCTTGGAACGAGATTCCAAACTTTGTTTCGTTCAAATTCTGTCAGCTCTTCATGCATAGCGCTGACCCAGTTTGGATCTCTGAGGGAATCATCTACCTTCTTTGGTTCAATCAGAGAAATAAAGTTAACAAATAAACAAATGTTACCTGCACTTCGTCGAGTCTGAACACCAGCGTTTGGATCACCAAGAATTTGATCAATTGGGTGATTTACAGTCCATCGCTGAGCCGGAGCATAAGTCGCTGACTCAATCTAAACTGGAGCGGCTGAAGATGAGACTTCAGCAACTTCTGGTATATCAGCTAAGACAGGAAAAGGTGCATATGGCATTTCATTCACTGATTGCTGAGAAGTAGATGGGATGTCTGAGGTACATGGTTCAGCAGGTAAAGCATTAAGAGGAATAGCTAAGACCCATGACGTTTCAGCTTCACTTGTCCGCATGCTGGGGATGATGGTAGGATCATCATCTTCAGCGGTATAAGTATGAGATGGACGAGTGGGAACATCTTTTGAATCACCAAGATGAGAAAACATCCATTGATTCAGTTCTTCCGTATCAGCAGAAGGTCTTGAGTTCGCTGAACGGGATTCGTCAAAAGTGACGTGAAAAGTTTCTTTTACAGATTTTCTTCTACGATTGAAGACTCTGAAGGCTTTGAAAATTGAAGAATATCCAAGAAAGATTCCATCATCAGCCTTAGGATCAAACTTTTTAAGGGCATCTCTGTTGTTCAGTATGAAGCACTGACAACCAAAGATGTGAAAAAAGCTAATTGAAGGCTTTCTCCCATGGAATAGTTCATAGGCTGTTTTATTAAATCTTTTGACTATCAGCGACCTGTTTTGCGTAAAACAAGCGGTGTTGACAGCTTCTGCCCAAAACTGAGTAGGCAGGTGAGAATCGCTGAGCATTGAACGTGCAACTTCGATGATCGTTCGGTTTCTTCTTTCAGCGACTCTGTTTTGTTGTGGTGTTCTCACTGATGAAAAGTTGTGAGAAATACCCTTACTCTCAAAGAAGGAATCAAGGGAACTGTTTTTGAATTCAGTCCCATGATCACTCCTTATTGAGCGAACGGTCATGTTTTTCAGGGTTTCCATTTTCCGAACAAAGGTGATGAGTTCTTCAGGGGTGTCACTCTTAGAACGGAGAAACATAACCCATGTATATCGAGAGAATTCATCAACTATGACCAGTGTATATTTCTTTCCAGCGATGGATTGTTTGTTAACAGGGCCAAATAAATCCATATGGAGAAGTTGTAGAGGAGATGATACTGAGGAAACTTGCTTTGACTTAAATCTTGCTTTGGTCTGCTTGCCTTTCTCACACGCTGAACATAAGGATTCTTTGGCGTATGAGTGCTGAGGTAGACCAATGACTAACTCTTTTGAAGAAAGAGTGTTCAGTGTCTTGAAGTTTAGATGAGAGAGCCTCTTATGCCATAGCCAGTTGACATCAGATGAGGCTTTTGAGAAGAAACAGGAGTTCTCAGTGGTTGTTGAGTCCATGTTTATTATATAAACATTTTCCAAGCGATAACCGCTGAGAGCTATCTTCTCTTTTTTGTCAGCGACAAAGCAGGATTCCTTAGTAAAGATTACTTTGTTATCCTTGTCGCAAAGCTGACTGATGCTTAGAAGATTATGCTTCAGCCCTTCAACATATGCGACCCTTCTGAAGGTGGTTGTACCATTAGATAGTACACCAAACCCTCGGGTATGTCATTTTCCATTTCCACCGAAAGTTACAGAGGGACCCTTCTCTTCTTTGTACTCAGTGAGCAGGTTCTTCATACCAGTCATGTGTCTAGAGCATCCGCTATCGAGATACCAGATACCCTTCTTAACCTGCATTACAAAGGAAGATTAGTTTTTCTTGGGTACCCACTTAACCATGTGTACACACTTGTCAGTGGGGGTAGAAGAAGAGGTGGAAGGTTCAGCAGTCTTCGCAGCATTTGAAGATTCAGCTTTGTCAGTCTTCACTTTGGTTAATTTCTTAACCTCAGTGGTCTTCTTTGCCTTGGGGGCAATGATCTTTACCTTAGCTATCTTTTCAGCTTGGGTGGCTGTGGGGCACTTACTAGCAATATGATTTGTAAGTCCACGATGATAACATTTCCTATAACCAAAAGTAGTTCTAGGACCATTTGCATGCTGAGCTTTTGATTTTGAATTAGAAGGACCAGCACCAAGTAAGCTATTGGTTTTTGAAATGGGAGGAACATTTAGTTCTTCGGATTTCTTACCAATGATTTCCACTTTGATTCTAGGAGTAGATCGCTGAATAGATCCACGCTGAATAAATCCAGAGATCTTATTCTTTGAATCAGAGGGATAAGTCACTGAAGCTTTAGAGGCGTTCAGCTTTGGTACAGAGGTACCCTTCTGAGGATTTTGGTTAAAAGCAATTCCTTTACCTTTGGAAGTTAAGGTAGAGATTTCCTCAGGGATAGGCGGTTTAGAAGAGGAACACTGAGAGGATGAAGTATCAGCGACTGAGGATACGAAAGTTCCAAATAAGAGCATGGAATGATCAGTGGTTGGTTCTAGAGTATCAGCTTGGCGTATTTGTCATCTCTAGACCTGAGGTTAGAGGATTTCTTGGGAAACGCTGAGTTTCTCGAAACTTTCTTTGACCTGCACTCGTTAGCGAAATGTCCTATCTTTTCACAGTTAAAACAAGTAGCAATAGCCTTATCAATAGGAGCTGATGATCTTGGCTTGTCAGTAATGGATAGAGGTTTATTCTTTCTGAACATTTTCTTTTTGGCGAATCTCCTGAACTTTTTAGTGAGGAGAGCCAAAGATTCATCAAGATCTGAAGAGTCAGAATCTGATGACCTTTCAGAGTTACTCTCCAACTCAGTGATAGTGACCGAGGGTCGCTGAGTGGAAGGTTCCTCTGAGATTAAAGCAACAGGGGTGCTTTTGGAATCTTTTACAATATTCTTCTTAAGATGACTCGATTGCTCATGATTCAGCATCGTGCCATATAAGGTAGAAAGATTCATCGATTTGAGATCTTTTGACAGCTTGAGACACATTGAATAGTTGTCCCAGCTTTCAGGTAAACATTCTAAGAACTTTGTCAGTACCTCAAAGTTAGAATATTCCTTACCAACGTTTTTCAGATCTATTATTAAACAGTTAAAACGTTGATGTACTTCAGCGAGAGATTCATTCTTACCACAAATGAAGCTTTTGTATTGTCTTACCAGGTTGATCTTTATAGAGTCCTGAACTTCAGCAGTACCTTCATACTGAACACAGATTGTGTCCCACATAGCTTTTGAGGTTTTCAAGTTCATGACGAAATGGTAGACTTCGTCAGGAAGAGCCATGGAGAGTATGGATCTGGCTTTGGTGTCGATAGCCACTTTCTTCTTATCTTCATCAGTCCACATATGAATTTCCTTAGGAATCAGCCTTTCTGGAATAGCAGGTCTATTCTCAGCGGCTGGAACTGCAGCATCAATTCTTACAGGAATATATGGGTCGTTTTCAAGATAATAAGGCATGGTAGGGTCTACACCTTCTAAGAAGAGAATCATCCTATTTTTCCATAGATTAAAATTATCTCTGGAGAATCTAGGGGGTTTTGCAAGAGAACCGTTGTCAATATAGTTTGTGTTTGTAATGGTAGTCATTTCTAGTTTCTACAAGAAAAGAGAAGATTAGTATAGATAAGATCTTGTTTATGAGATTAAACAAATCTGCTCTGATACCACTTGTTGGTCCCGAAGGGCTATACAAGTTTGTAGAAGGGGGGGGGGTTGAATACAAACACACGTTTTTACTTTTCTAAATTGTTTATTGATAAATCATTAACAATTTACAGCATGTTACGGAACAAGATAAGAATAAATCCTAATCTAAACAAGTTGGAACACTAAGTTTTCTTGCACTAAGAAAGAGAAGGAAATTACTAATAATAACCTATCTCAAAGATATAAGAAGGAAGACTCGACCAGAGTTTACGAGTACTTCAAAATGAAGATGACTTGTCCAGAGTTTGCAAGTACTTCAAAATGAAGATGACTTGTCCAGAGTTAGCAAGTACTTCAAAATGAAGATGACTTATCCATAGTTAGCAAGTACTTCAAAATGAAGAGAGGACTTCTTCTTATATACTGCATGCATTTAATGCATGGCAGTTTATACTTTACACGTGGCAGCAGCTGATTGGTTGTAGGATCTGACTTGAGTAGACAACCTTAGTAGTCGCATGGTGAACAGTGTAGCATCAGAGTAGTTGTACGATTTCAGACAATAAGAATGTTCTTTTCTAATATCTCGTACGGAGTCGTGCAAGGGTGGTTAAGACAAAAGTACTTTGTACGGAGGACTTCATGATCAGCTTACGTTGATTCGGGGCTTTATCATTCTTTATCAGCGAATGACGAAGTTCAGCGATAGCTGAAGTCTTGTACTTGATACTTCACGTTGAGTGGACAAATCTGAGTCTTCGTTGATCCGCATCAGTTCATTAGGAGACTTGTCGCTGGTTCTTGAGCTTGATCTTCGACTTCAGCGTAGAACCTATGTTAACGTGAAACTTGTCTTCAGGGATCATAAGTAAACAACTATGTATGTCAGCGATCACCAAATAGGTCTGAACAGACTCAGAGCTATAATCCTAAGAATATATGGTGAACAGTTATGCTGAACAATGTATGAGATCATCAGCGATCATCAACAAGACTGAACAGGCTCAGAGCTTGCTGAATGAACAGGGTTCGCTGAATGTCTAATCTAAAGAGCGAGAGTTCCTATCAGCGGTACTGAAAACAGTCTTAGTACTTATCAGCGATAGTGAAACTCTTATACATTGTTTACTTACAATTTTCACTAAGTAGAATGGAGAGGGTCATTATCAAATCACTGAGGGTTTGGATCAACAATAAGCATTTGGTATTTAATTCTCAAGTTCTTGCTTTCGGTTTCTAAAAATCCTTCTTTAATTGTTAGTCACGTTTGGAAATTAATACAAGACAACATATTTGATTTCTCAATCAATTTAGTGACTTGAGATTAGTTTCCATTGTTGGTAGTTTCAAAATTCCAAGGCAAGCAACGTTCGTTTTCAAAGTATTTCATGTTTTCGGTTAATTATTTGGTTTTAACTAATCTTTGTGGTGACTTTTTGGATTCTTATCCTTCTAAAGCCCTAGATTAGTTCCCAAATAGTTAACAATCTATTCTCTAAAGAGTTTCCAAGGCCAAGAATCGTTTTTGTGACGTAACTTGTACGACAAGTTTCATAACTTGGCAGACAAGTTTCATAACTTGGCAGACAAGTTTCATAACTTGGCAACCAAGTTACTACAGCATTCCTGCAGCACTGTTCTGAATTTCTTTAATTTCATTTACTGCTTTGAGTTTATTTTTCTGCAATTTCCATTACTGTCATTTTACTTTCTTGTAATTTACATTCTTGCAATTTACTTTATTGTCATTTACATTTCCGCGCTTTACTTTCTGTCTTTCCATTTCAGTATTTACTTTTCTGCAATTTACTTTCCAGTACTGTTAATTACATTTCTTACACCATTCGAAAGATTAATCTGAGCAATGATGGGCTAATCGCCTTAGCTTGGGGTGTAAGGCAAAGTTAAGACCAGAATCGGTGTGAAAGTTGAGAGATATAAACACTGTTATCTAACTCTTTATTTCACGTGATTACTGTTTCATTGAAGATCATACTTAATTAATTGACAACTAATTTTGTATGTGAAAATGCATTAACTTTCAGAGTTAAGATAAAAAACAAAACCTGAGATAATAAGAGAAGGCTACAAATAGCTTTAGTATCTGGCAAATGCTATGCTCTTACGGTGTAGGATGGTAACATTGTGTTGTGCTAGGATTCACGAGGTCTAATATAATTGATATCGTATCGATAGCACGCTAGCCTATGTGTACTCCTGGAGGCCATCTGACCCGATTGTTGATACTGTGATAATCACATTGGACCATTTTGTGGTACAATAGGATTATCCAGGTGTTTATTTCATCTTTTAACCAGATCACTTATTTTTGTCTTAACAAAACCTTGCACCCCGTGCTTCTTTTCTCTCACTGATTTCTCTAAGTTGTTAACTCACAAAACAAACCACTCAACAAATCTGTTTTCGAATTCGCCATCTGAAGTCAGTTTTTAAAGATTGGACTTTTTGAAAAGCTTTCACAAGTTTTCCCGGTGGATCGATATCTGGTACTTTTACCATTATTACTTGTTACGAGACGATAGTAGTTCAAGGTGTATGCTTGCATTGAGTTCTATTTTAAGTGAATCTCTAAGGTTACATAAATCTGACAACAGGGGCATGTGATGGCTTATTATACGTATATGGGGAGTGTTTCCCATGTAGAATATATGAATCCGTTTTATATGATTCGATCAAGGGAGGGTGTGTGCCCAAACACGTTGTCACAGGTGTGCGTGACCTTAACGTGTGCTATCAACATGTGTCGTAAGTGCATTTATTATATTAAAAGGTGTGAGTTGTTTATAAATGCTTATAAACTGTTTGAAATGATATTTGTGGCGCGATGTTTGTTACTTGAGGGAACACACTAGACCTCATTGTCTAACCCTCGCTTTTCAAAACTTAAACCATTTCCAGGTTAAGAGTTTAATCGGAAGTTTGTCCAAAGAAAGAGAAGAGATGATGTTGTAGATGAGGCATGGCATAATGAAGGTTGGTAATCTCCGGTAGATGTTATTAAATCTCAGTTGTGGAAGTGTTTCACCGCTGCAAATTTTGAGTTGAGTATAATGTATTTAGTTTAGTTGAGACCATTTTGGTTGTGTTAGGGCAGTTTTTATTGTTGATTTAAAGTTCAAGGGTCAAATTGTATTTGTTTAATCTTAGTCCATAGTGAACGGGCCGTGGGCTTGTTAGCCACGGGCCCATACTATATAATGTTGTATTAGCCTAGAAAAATAGGTGAATCATCCCATTAGCTTTCCTACTCTTATTGTAAACTCTCTGATTGAAAGCTTAATACAGGGATGACCAGTTGAAATCATTGTTCTTATTTGCTTATTATTTTTGATTTCATTACTGTTGCACGGATCTGGATTCTACAATTGGTATCAGAGCAGACAGACGGATTCGATTCAAAGCTTCATTCTTTGATTTCTGGTTAGTTTGACTTTTACTCGTCTGACTATTCTTGAATTCTTGACTTTTTGATTCAGTCGAAATTGGTTGTTTTTGCTTATTGGGTTGTGTTAGCATTATCGTTATAAGTAATTCTGCAAATTTTCACACCCTAATTCGTTCGTTTGGTTGGTCAATTTAGCAATTTAAGATCAAAAGTTTTGGTAGTGTTCTTGACAAAGATTCGATTTTTAACAATCAAAACTTGTTGTTTTTGCATTGAAATCGATTGGATTAGTGTTATTTTTGTGTTTTGCATTGTTACTAATCTTCCAGAATCGATTTTGGGGAACCCTAATCGAAAAGTCGATCGATTTAAGCAAACAGCCGCAGAGTCCGGATAAAACAGCCGCGTTTTCCGGACAAGTTGATAGTGTCCGGACATTTGTGTTTCCATCCGGATTCTTCCAGTTTTTCCGGACAATCAAGTTTTTCCGAGTAAGTCATTTTTCCGGGTAAGTTCTGCAATCCGGGTAAGTCTCTATTCCTTATACTATCCGGGTAACATTTGTATCCGGAAACCCAGTGTTTCCGGACATATCTTATCCGGACAATCCATTGTACCCGGAAACTTCATTGTTATCCGGAAACTTAGTACATCCGGATTCCTTCACCTATCCGGACTATATCATCCGGATTCCTTATCCGGAAACCACCCGGATTCATTATCCGGGACCCCCGTGCTAAGTCGCAGGAGGGGGACATTTAAGTATTCGTGAATCTGTGCCATCCGGAGTCTCTGTTTTACCCGGACACTTTGTGATTTATTGAACTGTTCTTAATTGATCTGATTCGGACACTTCCTGATCAGACCCTTACTTGGATTCCTATCCAGTAAGATCACTCTTAGTTCATACCAGCCATAGAACCTGCGTTAGGATTCCACTCTTAGTGCCTTGCGTTAGGTTTACACTTTGAATCAATCTACACGTCTGACGATCACTCCAGTGCAACTGAAGATGTCTCCTGCTGAAGAAGACATGAAAAGGCCGTGTCAGGTATGTGAACCTATCTTTTCAGAACTTTATGACCGAGTGAAACCTCTTGCTGAACGGGTAGGTACCTTTAAGGCCACTTCTAAAGAACAACTGCTTGAGATTAGATCTCTAACCGAAAAGCTAGATGTTCAAAAGAAAATAACTGAAAAATATAAGTCTGAAAATGCTATTTTAAAGGAGAAATGCAAAAAACTTTCTTTAGCACCTAAAGATTTAAGGGCCAGATTATCTGATCTTCAACGTCAGTTTGATCAGTGCTTGAATGAGAAAGAAGACATTATTTATCAATGTTCTTCTCTTCAAGTTCAACACAAGGAGTATGTAGCTAAAATTCTAAACCTTGAAACCAAACTCCACAAAAGGGGCCAAACTGATCAAACCATTTTCTTGAACAAACCTAAAGAGTTCACGTACTTTAACAAAGAGTGGGGAATCGGTTATGATAACCCACATTATTTGAAAAAAGGAAGATGGCATGTACCCACTCTGTATGACTTTGCATGTTATGGTTTACATAAAAAGTATCCGGAATATGCAATTAAATGGACTGGTCCTCTTGAACCAGAAAAGGAGGAGGAAACCGAGGAATACAAGCGCACACACAAACGAGGAATACAACTTCCATTTTGTTATGAGCCTTTAAATTATTCTTATCAGAAAAATCCAAAGAAGTACCTCTCGAATGACTACTTCGACCCCTACAAGGTTGCTAAGCCCAAGGATTCCTCCCAAAAGGATGAGGACCAAGCACCAGCAACCAAGAATGAGACGGACGAGTTCAAACTCTATGTTCCCCCTCTCATCTTGGAAGCAAAGATTGTCGAGTTGGAGGAGTCATTAGAGAAAGAAAGGTCCAATTTTCAAATGGAAAAGCAAGCTTTACTTGAAAAACTTGAGAATCAACAACCGGACAAAACCGAAGTTATGTCTGATGAAGGACAGGAGATTCTTCGGTCTGAAATCAATCGACTCACATCACAATTGTCTGCTTTGGCAACAGAAGTGATGCAAGAGAAAGTGAGTAATGGTCAGCTTCAAGAGCAGATTGACCAACTCCAAACTAAAAAGCAGATTTCACCCGAACTTTCCTCAAGTTCATCTGACACGTCTTCGTGTAAAGCTTTTATTAGCAAAACTTTTTCAACACAAGACGATTTAGATTCCCAAGATAAGAGTGTTTCACGGAACTTGAACTCTGATTTTTTCCTAGCTTCCGCACCAATTTCCCCGACACACACGAGCACAAAGTGTTCCTCGCCTTCCTCGACCGATCCAAGTCCTGAAATTCCGGAGATAGATTTTTCAGAATACATGAACTCCGAAGGTAATTCTGATAGAGAGTTTGAGTCGTTCCCTTTCGACAAACCTCTTCCAAGTCATTCTGACTTTTTGTCTCCAGTGGTTAATCGTCCGGTCAATTTTCAAAAGGGCGACTGTTCTCAATCCAAGACTCCGGCTATGATCAAGATTCTTAAAAATGCTTCAAATTCTCAAAAACAAACACAGCCGAAGCAAAAGACCGAACAACCGACCACTAAGATTCCTGTTTCCTCAAAGGTCACTGACCGCACTGTCTCTGTTGTTTCGGATAAAACCGGTCAAGCTAAACAAACAAAACCAAAGTGGCCAGCCAAGGAATCTGTCAAGGATAATGCATCAAAGTCGTTCAATACTGTCTTTCATCCTAGGATGAACAAAAACGATTGTTCCTGGAATCATAGGAATAATTTTGTTAATAGAGATGTTAATTTTCCGATGAAAATTTATTCCATTCAGCAATTGATTCAATTATCACACGATCGTTTGTGTTGTTCTAGTTGTGGTTGGAATGATTTTGATGACATTGCTAATAATGATTGGTTTGGGTCATATCAAAGGTTTAATCATACACCCAAACGCATACCCCGTAATAACCAGCAAAGACACTATAAAAAACGGGGTTACCAATCAGCGGTTAAACCACAGCGGGAGACCAAACCTGCTCCTAGATGGGTTGCTCCAACTGAGGTTAAACCGACACCCAGGTGGAAAGCTGCTACAAAATATGTTCCTCCTAAAGGTGTAAATTCTGCACCGAAGAGGAAACAAGTGCCAAAACCAGTTCCCTCTAACGGTGTAATTCCTATACCTAAAGGGAAAGTTGGGACAAAGAAAGCTTCCCCAAACGGTGCCAAACCTAACCCTCCCGGACCCAGGCAAATCTGGGTACCGAAGGTCCGCTAAATTTGTTTTGCAGGACGGTCATGTGTGGTCCTTAGACACTGGATGCTCCACATACATGACCGCAAGGAGGGTGCTGCTCACGATCTACAAGGAACAATATTAAGAAGACGTGAGGTTTGTCGATATATGTGCTCTAACAAGCTGCTCACGTGTTTAGGGGGAGCATGATCAAATATCAGGTATGTTATTCTACTGTTGAGGGGGAGCGTCACACACACTTTTTCCTTAAATATGTTAAAAAGTTTTTGTGTGTGGGGATACTCCCGTGTGCATTTCACACTACGCGCACATTCTGAGGGGGAGCGACACAGTGTTTTTCTTTCAATGCCTAAAAGTTTTTATGTCTGTCGGACTCTCCATTGCACTATCCGAGGGGGCGCAAATTCTTCCCCATGCTCTGTTGGAGGGGGAGCGAGAGAAGGTTCATTTCTGAAATCCATATAGCTTTATTTTTGCAAAATGTCAAGAATCGGTGAAATTCTTGAAAATCCAGAAGTATCCGGACCGGGTCCTTATCCGGATTGGAAGGGAACCCGGGTACCATATCCGGACTCTTGGTCTCTCTTAAATGTCATCCGGATTCTCTTTTGTCCGGATTGCTTATTTTATCCGGAAACTTTCATCATCTCCGGTATGCTCTTTTGTCCGGACATCTTTTGTCCGGATACCTGTGTTGTCCGGAATGTCTTGCAATTTCATTATTATGTCCGGACGCCCCTACTATTTTCAGTCCTGTACCTGTTTCATCACTACCTGTCCTCAATCTGTATCAGATTGAGCCACTTAATGCAAAGGTACGCACCAGAACTTGTTTATCCGCCTCAGTTTCTAACTTTGGGTCTTTTTACAGCTAATCCATGGCGGATCAACAACCTCAATCCGAGGGGAAGAGTCATATTGTTTTTCTCACAAAGTATAAATATTTTTTTCTTGTGTTGATATCACTCTCACTCTGAGGGGGAGCAAGTCAATCCCCATGAATGTTTTGAGGGGGAGCAGGATAATATCCGTGCTATGCATATACCTGAAACCGTACCTGTGATAGCATATATACGAGAGTTAGGGAATCCCATGGTCCAGCCAGAGCCGGAGGGACCTTCCCCGGGACATAGAACATGTGAAAAGTAGGGTGTTAAGGTCGAACGCGAACCAAGAAAGATTGAGCCGTAAAGATAACGAGGCTCCTGAGCGAAACCAACCACGTCATATCCGGGTAGCCACATCTGCTATCCCGTCTCATCCGTTGGGACGGGGTATTGAAGAAGCCTCCGTGGACCCAGCGGAGCAATTGCACGACCCCCTCATCCACTCCTCCGTCTCACAACAGACGGATGTTTCAATATTACACGGGGAACAAGCACAACTTCCACCGGCCTCTCATTCGGAGAGTGTTGGTGTTGAAATAAGAGACCAGCAGCCCCCGGTCTCGACTTCATTTCGTGCACCATCGAGTCTAGAGCCTATTGTTACTGAACATTCTTCGCCTAGGACACTTGATGTGGAACAACACCAAGTCGCGGCTCTTAGTGACCCGACCGGAACGTCTATAGTGTCTCCGACTTCCGAAACACGAGGATTGGTCGGAAATCCTACCACAGTCAATATCACGCCAGCTGTGAACGTAGGTGGCTCTACCTCTAAGGTAGATGCCTCAACGGGTACTCTAAGTGAGCCCGGCGTTAATTTACCCGACTTTGTGTCAAAAGGGTCTCTGGACAGCACCCTTGAGGCGGTCCAACAGGTTATGGAGCACAAAATGCAGGAACATGTAGCCGCTGAACTTTCCAAAGCGATGCGTGCTATCAAAGGAAAGGACCCCATCGTCGACACTGACACCGCCTCTGTGCCTCCACCGACTCAACCGCAACCTACTTACTCGGTGGACACCCTGAAGACGATGCTCTTAGCCCAACTGCTCCATGAATCCGACACAACCGCATCTGCCGAAGCAGACCTGATCTCCGTTCTCCGATCACAGGTCACTGCTCCATCTTCGTCCATCACGTCATGCCTTGACGCCATTGACTCGACCCTCAACGACTACAACAAAGCGCTTGCCACGCTGTCTGAGAGGGTCCGCTCACTAGAAGACACTTGTAAGAGTCAAGCCGGCGGTCTCAAACGCAAGCACGATGACCAGGATGATCCTGATCACCGTGAGGGGGAGAAGCGTCTACGCCAAACCGAGACCGTCCAGATCGTGACTACCGAAACTACAACAGTGGTTCAACAGGAACCCCCAACTGCAGCAACTTCAACAGCAACACCCGAAGCCGAGTTGCCATTAGCACAGATGGTCATCGACATGGATATTTCAGATGACGAAGCCCCAACGGTTGAAAAGCCCGAGGGTACAACACAGGAATTGGTCGCACAAGAACCATCAGACATGCCGACGCTCACCATGATTGATCATGCATGTGAAACAAACCTGGAAACCGAAGACGCATGGTACGAAAAAGCTGCATGAGCCGTAAACTTCGAGGTAAACTTGGTGTTTCCCACTGATGAAGACGACAACGTTGATTACGACCAGTTTCTACTTCAGAATTTCTATGCTCCTGATCTTCCTCCCCCTCCTCAGCAACAAAACCGTTGGGAGAAGATCAAGGTCCTCATTCCTCATCTGGAGGAATCTCTGAAGAAGCTGTTTGTTCACCGAATTCGCCCGATCGAGCCGACCTTCTGTCTTGGCATCTACAGTCCTGATCCAGCACGCCAACTCCGATACGTAGAAGCCATGAAGCGGTGTCTCCTGAGAGACCAGGTACGAACTAAGCATAAAATTTCAGAGGTGCTAAAGATTCAGTCAAACAAAATTATGAAGATCGTCTTTCCCGTATTCACTGTTCGACGTGAAGACGGAAAAGAATGGATTTTTTCTGAAGCTGACTTTAAGCATCTCCATCCATTCGACCTCCTGGTTATTCTGAGAGACCTTCGCACCAGAACCATCTGACCGCTTGCTGTAACAAAGGCGCTCGAAGCGGTTCGTCGATTCCTCGTCCGTTCTATTATGATCTCTTATCTTACGGACTTTCAAATGGCAATCGAGAACCGAGCGAAGAAGGTAAATCTGCTCAAACCGAATCTGAAAGCTCCTGAACTGTCGATGTATCCCGAGAATGCAATGCTGCTTCAACCGGAATTTGGGATCGTCTTCCTTAACGCTCAGAAAGAAAAGAAGTTTATGAGGTTCAGTCATGTAGATCGATTTTGCGACGGCACACTGCTCAAGGTTCAAGACGCTCTTCGGAAGATCATCAAGCACGAATCCGAAAATCCAAAGGTATCCTATGTGCCCAATCTGAATGAAAGAACTGCTCAGACTGCTTTGGATATGGTTAAAGAACGTCTCGACTACCGCCGCGCCATAAGATTCTTCGAGGTTCATTTCGCTCTTCGCAAACGTTATGTCTACAACTGGCAAGAGATAGAGCGCGAATTTGAACTTCAAATCAAAGGGGGAGATTGTTAGGGCAGGTTTTATTGTTGATTTAAAGTTCAAGGGTCAAATTGTATTTGTTTAATCTTAGTCCATAGTGAACGGGCCGTGGGCTTGTTAGCCACGGGCCCGTACTATATAATGTTGTATTAGCCTAGAAAAATAGGTGAATCATCCCATTAGCTTTCCTACTCTTATTGTAAACTCTCTGATTGAAAGCTTAATACAGGAAATCATTGTTCTTATTTGCTTATTATTTTCGATTTCATTACTGTTGCACGGATCTGGATTCTACAGGTTGTAATGCTATATTTATGTTATTGTTGGTTTCGGGTTGTTACACTACTCTAACAAGGTCAAACGTTTTGTTTTCATAGCAATTTCTCATTGGCACACCTTTTTTTGACCAAATGGTCAGGTTTCGCACCCTTGCAAGAACTTATGGTACATGTTCTCTCCAGCATACTTGTTTGCCCACACCACTCAGCTTGTCAATTCGGACATTTGTTTGCAAATTATATTATTTCAAACTGACTTAAATAGGTTAACTAATGATCCGTTGCCTTTCTTCCTATCCTTGCTCCATATTTTATATCAACATAGGTCTTTTCCGTCAAATATCTTTGCCGCCCTTCCGTTTGACTAAAGATTCAAAAGGGTTCATTGCCCTTACCTGATCTAGAGTTAAAGCTTTCAAGCTCCAAATGTAGGTCTCCACCTATATCAAACAATCGACACATAAAACTCCGCAAATGGAGACTCACTAGAAATTAGGAGCATACTGTTAACCAAATATACTCCCCTTTTGAACCTCGGAAATTCTACATCTAGCTGATTCACCGACATCTTGGACACAACTTCTTCCTAGGGGTATTAACAATTACACTATCAACAACCCCACACAACACATCAAGGCCCTTGCTTGATTATAACTTAATACATAATACCATATTCATCGACCATCTCAACAATAGTAATCGAGCACAATCATGCACCTGTAAATTCATAATGACATTGTCTAGATGTTATTTTGAATTTACCTTACATGAGGGTCCTCATTACCACTTTCATGACTCTCAATGATCATGGTCTTTCCTAATGGCTTCCTATATCTCAGTTGTGATTCCATATCTTACAGTGTAAGTTTAGTTCTATCTGGTCATCTAAATCTCTTAAACTACAACTTTGATACCATTTGTAACAACCCAAAATCCAATATAACAATAACATATAAATTATAACCAAAATGCCCCCCAAAGAATACCAAGACAACATCAATCATATCTCAAGGTCAAGGTTTGCAGCGGTTATACACATCTACAATTGAGATTTATAATAAGTCTTGTGGTGAACTACAAGGCTCTGCTAAATCATGCATCTTCTACAACATCACATCTTCTTTTTTTCCTTTGGATGAACACTCAACTATACTCTTATCTGAAAATGGTTTTAAGTTTGAAAAACAACGGTTAGACCATAAGGTCTAGCGAGTCTCCTCTAGCACAAAATTTACATGAGCAAAACCACGATTTAAAAATAACTGAAATAGTATTAAAGTAGTTCACACTTGATGAAATGCACACTTAACAATACGTGGATGACATAAACTTATGGTCACTCACACTTGTGACTAAGCTTTCGGGCTACACACATGCCCGTATAATGAATGACATGACATAGGTTCATGCAATCTATTGGTTACACACCTCCCATGTAAAAGCTATCACACGTCCGATCTCATGCAATGCATGCTTTGTAATTTATCAATAGTTAACCATAAATTCTTCGCATAAACATGAGCATACCAAGTAAATATCATGCACCATAAGTATTCATTTGCATAAAAGAATGGTAGAAAAACTCACATGGTGTCCACGCCTAGATCACATACTTTTAGACTAAGAATCCACCAACCGAATACCTGAGTTAGACGACATATGAATGATGTTAAACCATCTAAATCGTCTTAAAACCATCCATTTCAACTGCTAAATTTGATGTAATACCCCGGGTAAGTTCGTTAGTTAAATGTTAGTTCCGTTAAAATATTGTTAACTTTAAAATTGGAAGTTAAAGGTAAGTTTGGGTTAAGTTAAGAGTTAAAGGTGTTTGGTCAATTATGGATAGTTTAGGGACTAAAGTGGTATTTTGGGTTTGATAATATCCCTTTTGATGAAATCAGATATTTCATATTTCTAAAAATATCCAGAAACATTCCAGGGTGTATGTGTGTGTGTTTGAGAGAGTAAGAAGAAGAAAGAAAGGGTTTTTGGCTAAGACATCAAATTGGTGACCTTGGAAGTGATTTCAGGTATGTTTCTTTTATAGTTTATGTGTGTAATTGCTATTAGGTAGTTTCTATCGGAGTAGAATAAACGATTTCATATATGGGATTGATTCAGTCGGTTTCTGGGCTGAAATTATGCAAACCAGCAGAGGTTTCCGGATAGGATGAAGGTATCCAGGTAGTTTTGTTGGTAGTGTCCGGATAGTGTTCTAAAGGTGTCCGGACGATTCTTGCATCCAGTAAGTTCCTATTTTCATTAAGTTTCCAGACGATTTTAGATACCGGATGGAGTCCGGATCACTGTGGTTTTCGGATAACGTCCGGATTGAACATGTTGTCCGGAAAGTTGGGGTTGTCCGGATTGGTTGTGTTGTCTGGAAAGCCCTGTTGTTCGGATAGTTTTGTGTTGTCCGGATAGTTTAGCTGTTTGATCAATTTTGAGAGTTTAGATGCTTTTGGGTATCCAATAACCTGTTTCTTGTTAATTATTGGATGGAATGAATGAGGACTGAATGCATTATGAACTCGACTTAAGTTCGGGTTTGGGGGTTACATTTGAGGATTTGAGTTATCTAGAGTACTTAGCTTTAGTAAGACGTGAGTGTCCTATTTGGTAAAGAGATATTGTGTTTAATTATTTCAGATACTGTGAATCGAAGGTGAAAGCAGAATTCCTTGTGGAGAACTAGAAAGAGTTTTGATAAAGCAAACCGGTGAGTTTTTATTTAAAAGGTTTTCAACTGGAATACATATATGTGGAATGAGTGTGATAATGTGCATATTATGTTTATATGAGTATTACATTGCATGTGTGCTAGTTGGCCGGGCTTAGGACCGGTGTATGTTGGCTGTACAGAGGGACAGTGGTGTTGGCTGTATTCAGTACAGTGGTGTAAATGAATTAATTGGCTCGCAGCCAATTAATATGGCCAAGAGAATGCGATGGAAAGATACATGATGCATGAGTTTTAATTGGTATTCCTATGTGAATTATGTGTATGATGTTGTGCAAATGGTTTTTAACTAACGGGGATTTTCTCACTAGACCTCAAGGTCTAACCCTCATTTTATTTTAAAAATATGTATTCCAGGTCGTGGATCGAGTAAGAGCAAATAAGAAGGTTAAACCGCGAATAGCTTTTGGAGGACTATGTAGTTGAAAACTCTGATGTGTTTAGTAGATATAACATGTTGTTAGTAATGATGTAATTTACTATGTAAACGTTTGTAATGATGTACTAAATGTTTGTAAAAGACTAGGGGACCGTATTTGTTATATAATGTATCTCTTGTTTTAACGACGTTATGCAATGTATGCTATTTGAACTATGTTTGGAAATCCGGGTCGTTACACAAACCCTTAATCGACTCCTTGAACCTAGACCTAAACGAGAAACGAAACAAATCGAAAATGCATAAGGCAGTGGCTAAAGCGGGTATCAAGCACCTTTACCTGCTTGAAAGTCTCTTTAGTCTCATGCACGATTTTCCCCTGAAAATCCAACTTGCAACACTTGCCCAATCCTTTCCAAATCAATTTTATGGCTTAAACTAAGAGTATCAATGTCTAAAATCATCGTAACCATCTATCCAACTATAATGCATGATTTAATCCATCCCAATCCATCTATGAACAATGATTTCAAACCCTTAAATCCTGAAATCTTCATGCCCTTGCTTAAACCATAACAATGGCGAGTTTTCACTAAGACATCATTTGAGAACTGACAAGAAAAAATCCACATCAATAATCCATCAAGATTTTAAATCAAATAACTCAAAGGAATTAGGAATAGAGTAAATTGTATTTTTGGTCCTGTGGTTATCTGATTTCTTTGAAAGAGGTACCTAAACTTCAATATCTCAAGAAGTGGTCCCTCAGTTTTCAATTTTGCTCCAAAAGGAGGACCTGACCACTAATCGCGTTAAAAAACTCAGTTAGAGCCAGGGGCATTTTCGTCCAACCAGGTTTTGTCCTCATTTTGCATTTTTGTTTGTATTTCTCTTATTTTTGTAAAACCCATAACATTATAAGGACCAATTTTGTAAATTGTATGGAAACCACTTCCCATCCCACCCACCATTTTTTCGGGCGGTGACCTTCCACCGCCCCATTGTGTTGGAAAGAGCTGAAAATTTGGCAAAAGATCTTGAATGGTTCAAAGAGCAAGGTCATTCTGTTCCCAAACCTTAAACACCATGGGTCAACTACTCTCTTTATATCGAAGAATTATCAAAGGAAGACCCGCAATCGTTCATCTGCCACTTCTATAATACCTACTTTACACACACTGCAGGTGGTCGAATGATTGAAAAAAAGATTAATTAGTTAACAATTAATTAAATAGGTCCAAAATCAACCATCTTGTTCAACATTTAACCATTGTTGTCTACATTTTAATGCAGGTTGCTGCAAAGATCTTGAATAACAAAGAACTAGAATTCTACAAATGGGATGGTGACCTTTCCCAACTATTGCAGAATGTTAGGGAGAAGCTGAATGGAGTTGCTGAGGTAATTTTACAGTTAAAATGAATAATTTTCAACTTAGAAATTCACATCAAATGCTACACATTTGTTTTCAACTTTGTCGTCTCCTAATGAAATTTATACAAGTTACTTCGAACCGGAAACTATAGATGTTAAATTCATTAAAGATTTGATGTCGATTTTTCGAATCCCAAACATACCAAGTTTGACCTTAAAAAGTCGAAAGTGTGTTTCTACTATATGATCTAATACACTTTTTATGCTTTAATCAGAATTGGACCAGAGACGAGAAGAACCATTGCCTTGAAGAAACTGAGTAATCGTTCAAATTCAATGGCGATATTCTTCATTTGATGTTGACATGATCACGAAAGAAGCCTTAAGAAACTGCTGCTTTCGATGAGCATCAATTCCTCTTGTAAAAAGAATGCTTACTTTAATGTTTTCTTTGTGCCTAATCTTTAGGGTGCGTTTGGTTCGGCGGATTCCGACGGAATTGGGTGGAATTGGAATGGTCAATTCCATTGACCAAATTCCATTGTGCTGTTTGGTTTGCAATGGAATGGAATTGATTTCCATAAATTCCATCCAACTAAGGAATTCATCATTCCTTAACAAAAGCTGTGGAATTGAAATCCATTCCTTCCATATTTATGAAAATGACAATAATACCCCATTCCAAGTGTGCAGCGATCAGAAAACCAACACCACCACCTCTCCATCCCACCTCCGAAACCAACACCACCACCTCTCCATCCCACCTCCGTCAATCACCCTTCCCCCAGCTCCAGAAACCAACACCACCACCTCTCCATCCCACCTCCGAACCCAACACCACCACTTCCAAGGCTCCAAAACATCACCACCAACCTTCAACAACACCTACCTTCGCCACCACTGTAGAAATCGATTTGGGGTTTTGACGTGGGTTTGTTTTCGATCGAAACCAGAGAAATCTCCAATCGAGTTCATGGGGTTTTGTTTTCGATCGAAACCAGAGAAATCTCCAATCGAGAAATCTCCAACCGAAACTAGAGAAATCGATTTGGGGTTTTGACGTGGGTTTGTTTATTTCAGATTTGGGGTTTTGATATGGGTTTTTTGTGTGGGTTTGTTGTTTCAGATTTGGGGTTGTTTATCGATCGATTGATGTGGGTTCATGTGTGGGTTTTGATTTGTTGTTTCAGATTTGGGTTTTGATTTGTTTTTTTTTCTAAATGGTAAATTACATATTTTATTCGAATTAAATGTTTTTAAAATTGTTTATAAGAATGAAAAAAAAAAAATTAAATTTTAAGAAAGGGTATTTTTGTCATTTTTCACAATTCCATTCCGATTTCATTGCAAACCAAACAGACAGATTTCAAGATTACATTCCATTTCATGTCAACCAAACAGCTGGTCAAACCTGAAAACATTCCATTCCAATTCCTTCCAGATTCCAATTCCTTTGACAGATTCCATTCCTGCAGAAAACATTCTGCGAACCAAACGCACCCTTATTTTCTTGTATCAAAGCTTTGAAAAACTCAAGTGACTGAAATGTTTATGCTTTTCACTTGTAATAACCAGAATTACAGAAGCACAAAGTTTCACCAGAATATGATTTCTTTGACTGAAACTGTAAAAATCAAGAAACCAATAGCATTCATATGGAACAAAACTGTTTCAAATGATTAAAACAACAAAAGATTTTGTTTCTTGAAACTCTATAACAAGGATTACGAGACACGCTATTTATTCGTCGCAGGAGCTCATGAACCCGCCCCATTGCAGCCACCACAAAGGATCTCCTTCTTACCCCTGCAAAATTTAAGCAGTACTGAAATTGTTGGCAAATTAAAAAAAGATCAAAATTTGGGAGGTAAGTTTAGATTTATGATGGATTTTCTAGAACCCAATTGCATACTCTACAAGAATACGAAATCTGATGAAGGTCACCGCTGGAAAAAAAGGGTGGGTGGGTGGGATGGGAAGTGGTTTCCTACAATTTACAAAATTGGTCCTTATAATGTTATGGGTTTTACAAAAATGAGAGAAATACAAACAAAAATGCAAAAGGAGGACAAAAACCTGGTTGGACGAAAATGTCCTTGGCTCTAACTGAGTTTTTTTAACGGGGTTAGTGGTCAGGTCCTCCTTTTGAAGCAAAATTGAAAAGGGACCACTTCTTGAGATATTGAAGTTTAGGTACCTCTTTCAAAGAAATCAGATAACCACAAATGCAATTTACTCCTAGGAATATTCATCTAGAATCCAAAACCCCAAAAAGAAGAGGGTTTTCTAGATAGAGATCAAACCTCCATTGATGGTGGCAGGGAAGAAGATTACCTTATAGATTCAGATGAAGATCTCTTCATCTAAACACTTGAATGTTCCCCAAATTCCAAGAGAGCCACACTCTCTTTTCTCTCCCAAAATTCCCAGCCGATCAACACTCAACATGAGAAGAAATGATGGTTCACTCTCCTTTATTCCCTTATTTCCAGATTCAACGCCTGCAAAAAAGAGCAACTTACACCCACGCCTTTAATTAGACTTAGGGGCTGTTCGGTAGCGGCTTAATAGGCTGTGTGGAAGATATGGCTGATTCGCACAGCCATATCTACCCGTTCGGTAGCGGCTGAATGGCTAAAAAAACTAGCTGATTCGGTCAGCTGAGAAATCACACTCCTCTACACTCAGCTCTCTTATTTCCTTAATTGCCCCTCTCCCAACTACCCCATTAATGAAAGAAAACCATACCATTCACCCTTAACATCGCAACCGTACTTCTTCATTCACCCCACACCATCGAATCAGCTTCTTCCTCACAACCACAGTCGACGATCATGCAGCTCCTCACATCTGACGGTCCACGAGCTCTTCTCCAGCAGGTACAATCGACCTCTTCTTCACGAAATGTTCTCTGTTTTTCACTTCTTTTTTGCTGCGATTTTGGGGTTTCAAGTTACTTCTCAAAAAACTGCTTATCTCCTTCCCTGGAACACAATAAGGAGTTTTTTTTTAAATCCAAACACTCATCTCCTTCCCTGGAACGCAATAAGGAGATAAGTTAAAATATAAGCACTCCCAAACACCCCCTTTATGTGGTATGAATCTGTTTGTTTGCTTATCGAACATTTCCAATCGATATTTTAGAAATTAACGAAAGAAGAATATTCCACGCAGAAGCAGCTGGAGATTGGATTCCGGCTACCATTAAAGAAGTTGCCGGCAGGAGGAGGGAGGAAGAAGGAATTTTGGGTTTACGCCGCCATAACTAGGGTTTGGGTTTAAAACCTTGGAAAATTTCTTTATTTCATTTATATATTTTCTTATTCATTAATGTATCTGTTGATTATCTTTTCTTCATTTATTTTTTTCTTCTTTTCATCTTTTTTGCTGCAATTGTATGTTTAAAATATAAAAATTACTACATTTGATGTTTGTATGAATCTGTTTGTTGGTATGAATTTGTTTGTATGAATCTGTGTTTGTATGTTTAAAATATAAAAAATAAAGACTGGGGGTAAAATGGTCATTTCTCATATTCTGACTGTTTATTCATCACAACAACCGAACACCAATATATCTGTTAACACTCAGACAACCACATCCACTCAGACAACTATATTCATTCAGGTCTTAACAGAAAACGAACCGAACAGCACCTTAGTGTTACACTAAGTACTAACATAACAAGGTGAGGGTTATTAGACCATGAGTACCGCCTACCCACGAACCCACTGAACCCGAATGCCACCTCAGCGCCACATCAGCTTTTCTTTTTCCTACCCTCCTTACCATAAAGTGGAGTACCGCCAACCCACGAACCCACCGAACCCGCTACCCACAAATCTGCAACAAAAACCCTGAACCCGCTCCCCCCAATTCTAGTTCGCGAACCCGATCCTACCCGCACCCACCGTACCGCCCTACGAACCCGCCGTGGTACCCGAGAACGGTACGCACGGCCTTACACATTTAGACGAAATAAAAAATAGTGACACTTGTACTTGATACAATTATTAAGATTCGTTATGATTGAGGTGTCTATTATGATTTGTCTCGATAGTACTTATCAAAGTGGTTTTGTTGTCTCTGTTTCGTTGACAACACAAGAATGTGATATTCAAATTGGAAAACGAAGTTGGTTTCAAGTATGTGATTAATAATATTTTAGTTATACAAATACTTATTTGAAGAAAAATTAAGTTTTTAATATATTTATTTAATGTCATGGATAATCAAATTAGTGTGGCTTATTATATAGGAAATGATGCTTAAAAATGCTTTAATCCATATATAATTGAGAGTGTTTATATGCAAGAAAGGGGAGCGATTTCGGTTTTCCTTGAAGTTCAATTTATCAATAATTTAAAAAAAAGGTCGTCTAATAAACACTACTAAACGAAAGACTTTTACTTACAAACTTTTCTCTGGGAAATCTGTCGCTAAAGGGTGATTCGTCACAAAACCGTCACAAAAGTTGGTGGGTAATGCAAATCAGTGACAGATTACCCAGTGATTCTCTGGGTGATCCATGGGTATTTTCTCGAAAAATATCGAATTCTACCGAACCATTTCTGTGTGATCCCTGGGTAATCATCGATGTAAATTTTCCTAATAAATTTATGGGTAAAAATCGTTTATTTTATAGTGAAAGCTTTTTCTAAGTAATAATTAATTAATTATAACAAAATTGTTTTTAACAATACCTTCGATAAAATTTATAAGATACTATATTTTTTTACTAATAACAGGAGATTATACGTGCTTAAAAATACAAAAAGAAAGTAATTTAACCACCTTAGTTGGCATTGGAGCCTAACAAGGGTTTAAAAGATCTTGGTTATAACTGAGATTTACTAGAATTTTTCCGTTTTAATGCATTTACTTGTAGAATCTTCGTTTTGATACGTATAAAAACATTTTTGTTGGAACATTGATAGATAACTAATGCATTGCTTATAGTATCTTAATTGATGAGGATATATGTAACATGGGTAAACCCTTTTTTTTCTTTTCCACATTTGGGCAATAAAACCAAAAGGAATCAAACAGACCATGTGTATCTCACTTAGGCCATCAGTATCCCTCACGGGCTCCGGCTCGGGCTCGCATGCGGGTTCAGAGGGCTCCAGCGGGTAGTGATACGGGGGGCTCGGGCTTGGCATGCGGGCTTGAAAACCCGAGAAACCCGAGGGTTGTGTGAGAGGAGGGTGAGGGTGGGGTGGGGTTGCGGGTTCCTTATAGCATCGGGTACGGGTACGCCACTTTAGGGCTTGAGGGTTTGAGGAGAGGGTTAGGAGAAAAGCTGATGTGGCGCTGATGTGGCGCTTGAGGGCTTGAGGGTTGTGATACGGATGGCCTTAGAAGAAGTAGGGTTTAGGGTGTGAGATTTGTTGGGTCATCAAGATTTGAAGATGACCTCATGATCTCCTTTTATACTTTGAAAAACATTTTATACTTAGAGAAATTTTGGATGCATGGTTCTTTGTAATGGCTTGTACAAGATAGCAAATGTTTGGTGAAGTCAAAGATCAACCAAAGTCAAGATTAAAGATTCTCTCATTGTGGAAGTGAAAGATCCTTTCTCAACACATACAAGTCATTGTCCACCGATGGTGTTCTCACACATCGGTGGACACATCTCCACCGAAATTACTCTCTGTTTCGGCCAAAGAATCCCACCGATGGAAGTCCAATTTCGGTGGGATCTCAAAGAAGTCTCAAAGATGTTTTTCCTCCAAAGATGATGTCACATATCCCAAAGATGATGTCACATATCTCAAAGATGTGTCACATATCACAAGGCTATCATCGGTGGGATCTCAAAGAAGTTTCAAAGATGCTTTCTCCAAAGATGTGTCACATATCCCAAGCTTCCTTCGGTGGTGCAATCTTTAGAAGACAAATTGAGAAGAGATTTTCTACATGGATAAAGTGACATTTTGTCTTATTATCCATTTCCATGCAAAGCTCTTTTCTCATGCATGGGCTCTTCTGACTGTACCTTGTGAAAGGTGACAAGGACTTCACAACTCTCCAGAAGTCAACATCCTCAGCAAGTGTGAAGATGACATGTGTCCCAAGCATTCAATGCTTACACACTCCTTGTCACTATAAAAGGAAGACCTTTCCATGCAGAAACTACACACATCTTGAGAGACTTGAAGATTACTGTGTGCTCTTGATATTCTACGCAAACTGGAAGATTTCTCTAAGTGCAAGAATTTCCAGTTTGCTTGAAAAACTTTATAGCTTTGTTCTAAGTGTTCTTAGTTATTTTGTTAGTATACTTTGTGTAAGATTGTTAGAATAGTTTATCTGTTCTTTTCCGCAACAGTCTTAAGTTTTCTATGTGTAATTCTTGTTGAAAGATTTTCAATAATAGAATTAAAATTGTGAAAATTTTGAGTATTGTATTCAACCCCCCCCCCCCCCCTTCTACAATACTTGTTATAGCCATCTGGGACTAACAAGTGGTATCAGAGCAGAAAGTTTAATTCCATAAACTTGATCTGCGATGGCTGCCTCCTCTTCCTCTACTGTTGAAAACTCTTTTCAAAATAACTTTTCTGAAAATGGCTCCATTTCAAAACCTCCTAAGTTCAATGCTAACAACTTCTCTTTGTGGAAAAGCCGCATGATGCTGTTCATGGAAGGAGTGGATACTAGATATCCAACCATTCTCCAAGAGGGACCCTTTATCCCCAGAGTTTGGGCTCGCTATGAAACGCAGAGGCCTGGTAAAGAAACCATGGAAAAAGATAATTCTGATGATTCGTCTGATGAAGAAAAATCTGCTGCTACTGGTCGTTACATTCTTAAAAATCCTAAGAAATACACTGATGAGGAAAAACGGCTTGTGTCTCTTGATTCTAAAGTTAGAACTATCATTGCTCTCTCTCTTCCTGATGAAGTGTACCACTCTCTGGTAAATCTCTCTACTGCCAAAGAGATGTGGTCCACTCTGTGTGTTTTGTACGAAGGTACAAATGAAGTTAAAAAGAGCAGAAAGATTGCTCTTGTTAGAAATTATGAACTCTTTGCTTTTGAAAAAGGAGAATCTCTTCCTAGCTTCTATAATCGCTTCAACTCTCTTTTAAATGATCTTAAGTTGTTGGGCAGAGTCTATGATAATGAGGAAGTCTTGTGCAAGTTCATGGATTGTCTTCCAGATTTTTGGGAAAATATATGTACTTGCATCAAAACTACCAAGGACCTTGAGTTCATGCCCTTGACTGTTCTTTATGGAACTCTTTTCAACTATGAGCAGACGAAACTGCATAAGTTTATAAAGAACTCTTCTCTAGCTCTCCTAAGTGACTCTTCCAATAAGACTAAGTGTTTTCCAAAAATCACCTACCCATCTGACTCTGACCATAATAGTCAAGAAGATCCCAATGATCATTCAGAAGCATATCTTAGTGATGCTAAGGATGAATGTGAGGAAACTTCAGCTGATAATTTATCTGATGAAATGGCCATGTTGGATGGGTACTCTAAATCCAAATCTCATCTCCGTTCTGTAAAATCTAAGTTTGGTAGAAAATCCTCCTCTTCTCTCTCCAAACATTCTTCCTTGGACAAATCTAATGAGGTATGTTTTAACTGTTGGTAAAAAGGGTCATTTTGCTTCTGAGTGCAGAAGTAAACTTCTTGAAGGACCCAAAACTTCTTCCTCGGGCCGATTTTCCTCAAAATCGGAAAGATCCAAACATGATTCCTCCAATCTCTCCTCTTCTGCTCATTCTGACCGGGCTGAAAGGTACAAGGAAAAATACAAGAGAGAAAAGGAAAGAAATGACAGACTTGTCAGAAATGCAAAGGGTCTGCCTGCTAAAACTCATGATTTGGCAGATGAACCCACATCTGAAAGCGAATGACACCTCAAAAGTCTGTTTCATGGCCAAGAAAAATAACATGGATGATTCAGAAGGCCACACCTCCTCAACTGCTCGTGTATCAGCTAAGTGTCTCCCCACCTCATCACAGGTACATCCATTTCTATCTCTCTCTGATGCTGAAAAGATTGAAGCATTTAATTCCTTATCTATTGTCTTTAGATGATGCATCCTTCTCTTCCAACTCATGCAAAATATTTTCTATCTCTGAAAAAGGAAAGTATCTGGGTGCCAATTTTTTTTTAAAAAGAAATTCTTCACTTTTTCTAAAAATACCTATGTGTCTTCTTCTACCGATTCTATTCACAGTTCTGTGTATCTCAAAATGTCCTTTTCAAAGGAAAAGTTTTTGGTCCTCCCAAAATTTGAAAAATGTATTTTAGGTGTTGCACCCCAAATCTTTGTGTCCTCATCAAATTCTTGAGGACATTTTTTAAAAGCAAAAATAAAGAAAAATATCACAATTCTAAAAAGATCCTTCTTTATAGAAAATGTTATTTCTGTGGTGATACTTCTCTTGTTGCCAAAGACTGTCCAATTCTTTTCCGTCTAACCCAAAAGGACCCACCTTCCAAATGGGTACCTAGAAAATAAATTCTTTGTGATTACAGATTTTGAGCTGGGCAAATGGATCTATGTGAACAAGTGAGAAAGTTGACAAAACCTTAGAATTCTTTACTCTCATGACATCATAAGCATGATGATGTCATTCTCATGACATCACCATCTCCAATCTCTTAAAATTCCATTTCTTTTCTAAACCTCACCACCGAAATTTTCCTTAACCACCGAACCAAAAATTCATCATCTTCCACCAAATATTCTTTTTCACCACCTTTTCTCTCTCCTCCATCAATCAACTCCAAGACAATAACAATCCATCTTTTTGTGATGACACGTATGCATCCTTAAACATTGCATGCATTTCTCTTCTTTTCTTGATCATCTTTATCACCTCCTTTTCTTTCACTTTCAAGAAACCACTCATCTCCATCTTCAGAACCCCATTCCACCGAACCTGCATGCTCTTCCACCGAAATTGCAACTTGTAGCAACTAATTCCCAAGGACATCATCCCATTCTTCTAACCTTCCACCGAAATTTAAATTCGGTGGAACCCCTCTAATTCGGTGGAACCCTTCAAATTCGGTGGAACCCTTCACAGACACACCACCGATTCCACCGATTCCAAACCTTTCCATCTTGCCATGCACCAAACCTTCCCACCGATTCCAAACCTTTCCATCTTGCCATGCACCAAACCTTCCCACCGATTCCATCTTTTCAAATTTTTTACCAAAGACTCAGGTTTTGAACTAATTGGGTATTCAGATTCAGTTTATGCAGGTTCCCAGTTTGTGACAGAAAAAGTACTACAGGAAGCTGCCAACTTCTTGGTGGCAAATTGGTAAGTTGGTCCAGCAAGAAACAAAACTCTGTGTCAACCTCTACTGCTGAGGCTGAATATGTAGCTGCTGGCGGCTGTTGTGCTCAGATCCTATGGATGAGAAACCAACTCAGGGACTACAATCAATTCTTTTCTAAAATCCCAATTCTGTGTGATAATTCCAGTGCAATAGCTATTGCAAACAATCCAGTTCTTCATTCCAGATCAAAGCACATAGATATCAGATATCATTATCAGATATCATTTCATCAGGGACCACATCTCCAAAGGTGACATTGAGCTACACTTCATTCCTACAGATCTTCAGTTTGCCGACTTGTTCACCAAACCTCTAGATGAAACCAGGTTTAATTTCCTCATAAATGAACTTGGCATGTGTAATCTTCAATAACTATGTGTCCTAAGTTTCCACCGAATTCTCATCGGTGGACACTATTCTTCTCTCACAAATCTCCTCTCCTATCTAGAAACATAGGAAAGAACCCCTCCAAATGATGTCATCCCATGCATGGTAGACACCTTTTTCTTTTAATGATGTCATCACCATGATCTCATCTCACCAAAGTTGTAGACCTCTACCATTTCCTCTACCGATTCTCTCCCCACCAATTTTATCTAGCTTCTCATATACTCTTCCTCTCACCTAACCCAACTTCCTATGTGTCATCTCCTCATCCCATCCCTTTTTCCATCTTTTTCACTCTTGGTTTGCAACCCATCTCTCCTTTCACAAAATCCACCCACTACAAACTCTTCTGCAGATGTCACACCAAATCCTAAATCTCAATCTCTTTGGGTCATCAAAAATTGGAAGATGAAATTCCAATCTCTCCTCCATTTTGAAGATTTTCTACATAATGCCTTAGAAGACTTTCTCCACTCTCTGCTGAAGATATCTTAGAAGATTTCCCTCAACCTCTTCAAGAATTTCCACCGAATTTTTGTCTAATTCTTGCAAATTTTCGGTGGGCATGTTTTTTTCAAAAAAAAAAAAAAATTCTCACCGATTTTCTACCGAAAATAACCAATTTTCGGTGGAATTTCCTTCTTTTTCGGTGGGAAAGCAAAAAAAAAAATCGTTTTGTTTCTGGCCGATCTTTTCATTTTCTCTTGGTGTTTTTCCTACGTCGGCCGCTGAGGGGGAGAATTCATCTGAGGGGGAGCAACATAAACCCTCAGTACTCATATACAGCGACCAACTTGAAAAAAAAAATGAGGAAATCGGGCGGACCGGTCAAGGGGGAGCATATCAGTCCAGACGGATCAAACTGAGGGGGAGAAACACAAAGACCGGCTGATCCAACTGAGGGGGAGCAAATCAAAGACACATGATAATGATGCCAAAGATGCCAAGAAAAAGATAGAAAATGCTACAGATTGGCAGAAGCATCCTGAGGCTTATTCACTTAATCTCAAACCTCCCTCAAAGATTCTCACCATAATGGGTTTGTCTCTTTCCAGAAACCACAGACTCATTTGGCTGAAATCTTTTGGAGCAAGTGAATGGCTTGAAGATTTGAAACATCTGAAGAAAAGCAAAAGTGCCTGAAAGATAAAGTTCTCCAACAAATCAACAGGCTGCTGATCAAAATGAAGAATCCTCAAGTCAGACATAAGTTTCAACTCTCCTCTCCAATGATACAAGTAACATCTGCTTTGTTCATATTGTTTATACTTCTTTCCATTTTTTCATTCATTTGTACAGCTATACCTTTTTATTTTATCTTATATGTAAATATCATATATACATACACAAAAAAAAATGGATTGTGTGAAAAAGAACCCAAAAGAGTAAAGAAGGGTCAACATGCATTATTCACTGTCTTACTCATGTTTTTCTAAGTATGGATGTCATCATCAAATAGGGGGAGATTGTTGGGTCATCAAGATTTGAAGATGACCTCATGATCTCCTTTTATACTTTGAAAAACATTTTATACTTAGAGAAATTTTGGATGCATGGTTCTTTGTAATGGCTTGTACAAGATAGCAAATGTTTGGTGAAGTCAAAGATCAACCAAAGTCAAGATTAAAGATTCTCTCATTGTGGAAGTGAAAGATCCTTTCTCAACACATACAAGTCATTGTCCACCGATGGTGTTCTCACACATCGGTGGACACATCTCCACCGAAATTACTCTCTGTTTCGGCCAAAGAATCCCACCGATGGAAGTCCAATTTCGGTGGGATCTCAAAGAAGTCTCAAAGATGTTTTTCCTCCAAAGATGATGTCACATATCCCAAAGATGATGTCACATATCTCAAAGATGTGTCACATATCACAAGGCTATCATCGGTGGGATCTCAAAGAAGTTTCAAAGATGCTTTCTCCAAAGATGTGTCACATATCCCAAGCTTCCTTCGGTGGTGCAATCTTTAGAAGACAAATTGAGAAGAGATTTTCTACATGGATAAAGTGACATTTTGTCTTATTATCCATTTCCATGCAAAGCTCTTTTCTCATGCATGGGCTCTTCTGACTGTACCTTGTGAAAGGTGACAAGGACTTCACAACTCTCCAGAAGTCAACATCCTCAGCAAGTGTGAAGATGACATGTGTCCCAAGCATTCAATGCTTACACACTCCTTGTCACTATAAAAGGAAGACCTCTCCATGCAGAAACTACACACATCTTGAGAGACTTGAAGATTACTGTGTGCTCTTGATATTCTACGCAAACTGGAAGATTTCTCTAAGTGCAAGAATTTCCAGTTTGCTTGAAAAACTTTATAGCTTTGTTCTAAGTGTTCTTAGTTATTTTGTTAGTATACTTTGTGTAAGATTGTTAGAATAGTTTATCTGTTCTTTTCCGCAACAGTCTTAAGTTTTCTATGTGTAATTCTTGTTGAAAGATTTTCAATAATAGAATTAAAATTGTGAAAATTTTGAGTATTGTATTCAACGGGGCCCTTCTACAATACTTGTTATAGCCATCTGGGACTAACAAGATTTATACAAACATATTGTAACAACTCACACCGAACAAACATGCCAAAAGCTACTACTTTAATTAAAAAATGCCAAAATGGCCCAACATAGTCATACTATCAAAATTACGAAACTGGGTTCACAGAAATAACCCTAACTACAGCTGAGAAACGTAATTAGACAATGAAAGGAAAGTCTTCTAATTCTTCTATACGCAAACTCCAACTCACATCTTGCCCTTTCCCTTAAACGAGACCTCGACTACCTGCTTACCTGAAAAGGTTTAAATTTTGAAAAGCGAGGGTTAGACCATGAGGTCTAGTGAGATCTCTCTTGTTACCAACATCACGCCACAATTATCAACTAAAAAGAGTTTATAAACATTTATAAACAGTCACACCTTTTATAGTTTAAATACACACACAACACATGCTGATGGCTCACGCTTTGGTCACGTACACACTTGTGACAACGTGTTAGGGCACATACCTGTCCTTAGTAATCATATGAAACGATGTCATATATCTTGCGTGGGACACACTCCCAATATAACCATATTAAGCCATCGCATGTTCCACCCACACATACCCGAAATATAATTAACACTTTTACCATGCATATTTAAAACAATGTAAAACATGCAATTCAATATATTGTTACAAGTTATAAATTCGAGTATCGATAAAGCTTCAGTTTAGAAAGACTCACCTGGCATCCACGCTAAATATTTCTCTATTGTAAACGTTAATCTCAAACCGCACTGTTAAAAGATAATAAGATTTGTACCAATCTTGTCATTTATAATTTATGTTGTGACCTTGTACTAATTTCAGGAAGTATGAGGGGTGATTTGACAATTTTTGATAGTTGGGGGTAGAAGGGGTCGCGCCTCATGTTTCTGAAGTGTACAAGGGTAGCAGAGCTGTTATGTTAAAGATAAGGGACTAAACTGAAATTTGAAGTGTTGATATATAAAATGTAACAGTATGTTCATTTCTTTTGAACAACTTTATTTTTCCTTTTCCTCTCTTTTTAGAGTTTAGATAGGTTTCTCTCTCAGTTAGAATTAGGGTTTGTAATGTGAGTGTGAGAGTAATTGTAGTGAGGTTTGTGTTGTAATTAGTTGTTTCATATTAAATCTATTCAATCTAGTTTTGTTTATCATTTTTAAGATGGTATCAGAGCAACACGGTAATCGTTCCGGTGACAGCTTGTTCATCGACATCAATTTCTGAGCCTCATGGTTCGATCATCATCACAGAACGCCTCACCGACGTTTCCTATGGTATGAACCTCTCATCTTTCACTTTTTGAGAAATGACTTCGTCTTTTCTGCATCGATTCGTACGAATATTGGCTCTGTAGCCCTGGTTTGTATTGTTCGATCGTTTCGTCTTCTTAGACCTGGTATACATCAGATCTGAGTCATTTTTTGTGTTTCTCTGAGACGATTGGATCTTGACTTTGATAGTCTTGGTTGATCGTTCTCATCTTTTTTAGATCTATCTTTTTCACGATTGAATCTTGACTTTGATAGTCCTGGTTGATCGCTCTCATCTTCTTTAGATCTATCTTTTTTCACGATTGGATCTTGACTTTGATAGTCCTGGTTGATCGTGTTCATCTCTTTTAGATCTTTTTTTCGCTGGTCATTCATTCTTCCTGAGATACTCCAATCTCGACCATCTAGTCCTGGTTCGTGTATCTCAGACTTAGATTTGGTATTTTCTCGATGGTCTTCACTGTCTCTGAGGTGGTCAGATCCTGACTTCATAGTCCTGATCTGTGTTTCTCAGTCACAATATAGACAGTTAGGAGTGTAGATCTTCGTCGTTTTTTTATTCACTGACCTTCATCTGGTATGTTCACTCTTGACATATTCATTTATATTTTCCTATTTCACGAACTGTTTTCAATGGAGATTGACATGTTGATCTTCATCTACAAGTTTCTGTAGATTGATATGTTAAATCTCCTCATATCGTGTTCTTCTTTGTTCAGATCTGTATTCGTTTACACCAATGCATGTGGATTCTGGCCATGTGGCCCTAGTCTCTTACATCTAGGTGTTTGTCTTTTATTTGTTCAAGATATGTTCGGTTTAGTTTCTCTACTCAGATCTGTACTCATCTACACTGATGCATGTGGATTCTGGCCTTGTGGCCTCAGTCTCGTGCATTTAGGTGTTTATCTTGTTTGGTTTTTATTCAGATCTGTGTTCACGTACACTGGTGCATGTGGTTTCTGGCCTTAGCTTCGCGCATTTAGTTCTCAGTTCACCTCCATTGATCTCATCACGGATGTGTTTATTTTGCTAACATAATGGTATGTGGATCTGGTGCTTGTTGAGTTGTTAGTTGTTTTTAATATTGCTAATTGACTCAATACTGTTTTTCTTTATCCTTTATCTTTTAACAAGAATCTTTGTGGTTTTATCTGTTTCTCTCTCTAGATCTGAGAGTTTTATAGGTGTTTGTGGTTTTATCTGTTTCTCTCTCTAGATCTGAGAGTTTTATATGTATTCAGACTCATATCTTTTTAGACTTGAGTTTGTTCTCTTTTTATCAAAGTTTATTCTCATACCTCTTTAAATTCAAGAGGATTATCGATGTTCAAACTCAGATCTGAGTTTGCTCTTCTTTTTTGGCAAAGTTCACACTCATATCAAAGTTTACTCCTTTTTGTGTGTGTGTTCTTTTCTCTACACCAGGATCATCTTTTATCTCTCTAGATCTAAGCTGCCCCTGTGTGTATTTGCATCCTTCATCAACCTTTTTTTTATCCCTTCTTTCTATGTTGACTCAATAGACTCATGGTCCAGGATTGGAGCGTCTAGTGGAACTGCCCTTGCATGCAAGTGCTAACACTTGTCTCCATAGACTGTGGTCAAGGATTTGAGTCTCTTTCTTGGTGATTTAGCTCTATCTCAATAGACTTCGGTCAAAAGTGGGTCAAGGATGTGAGTGACCAAACAGATCCAGTAAGAATACACTTAGTCTTGCTGGTCCGTTTTACTTTTCTTCACCATATTCATTTAGTCTAGTGTTCCTTTTAGATTAATACTTGTTCAACCATACATTGCTTTGTGCTGTGGTTCCTCTTTTACTAGTTTGCACTAGTATTGGTTACTGCGTTTAGATCTGGTGCTTATGATCAGATGTGATTACGTGCGTTTCGGCCTGTTCACAGAATAGGCTGCAGTGGTGTTAGTATTTGTTCAGGTTTGTTCGTTCCTACCTTTGCTTGGTTCTGAGTTATCAGAAACTCTGGTTTGTTTTCTGGTTGTTTCCGCTGTGCTCATCTCTTAAAATCCCACTGTAAGTTGTTTCTTCTTCCCTTCTCTTGTGTGTTTCATTTTTTTGGTATCTAGGTGATTGGCTTGACCTACTACCTCTGAGTGGCAAGGAATCCTGCCTCATAGTCACTTAGGTTTTATCGTGTGTGACTTAGTTTGCTATTATGGCTGGTGGAGAAGATCCCAAGAATCCAAAACCGCAATTCTTGATTGCTAAACTGAATTTTGGGGATCCCCTCCACCTTCACCCTAGTGACACCACTCGTGTTCCTATCTTGAATATTAAACTGAGTGAGACTGAAAATTGTAAAGTATGGACTTGTGCTATCACTCTTGCTTTTGAAACCAAGAGCAAGATTGGTTTTGTGATGGTTCTATTGTTCGCTCTGTTAGATTGATTTTGTGATGGTTCTATTGTTCGCTCTATTAATAATAATGCTTTAGGCAAACAATGTGAACTAGATCATAAATTTAATCCTCTTTGGAAACAATTATGCTTTAATAAAAAAAATCCTTCGTGTTCTTGTAACGCATCTCATGAATTCTCTAAAATAATCAGTTTCCTAAGTCTTTCTCCAGTAATGCGTGCGTTCTGACAGTTCTGGCCTTGGTCAGAATCATGCCTCATCATTACTAAAGATCAAATAAACAAGTTTTTTGTCTCTAATCAATCAGAAACGATCTGATGGCTTTTCTTTCAAAATCAATATGGCTAATGTTTGTGCTTTATCTTTCAAAATCAATAAGCACGAATAAGCTCATGACCTCATCTGTGTTTTTTTGGAAGATGTGGTTGATATTTCTGTTTTTAAGGCTTAAGGTGACGAGGCCATTATAAATAAAATTGGGAATTTTAAACTTAATGACAAAGTTGGTTTCTTCGATGTTTTGGTTATTCCTGATTTTTATGCCAATCTGTTGGTTGTGCATAAAATTGCTAGAGATGACAAAATATTTGTTGGATTTAATGAAGTTAAGTGTTTTCTAATCCAGGGTTTACCTGTGATGAAAATTGTTAAAATTGTTGGGAGTTGGGACTTGGGACTGGTAGCGAACAAGGGGGTTTATATTTCTTTGATCAGGTTTTAAAATAAAATGAACCTTTTATGTCTTGTGTTAATAAATGCTTAAATAGTTCAAATATGTCCATTGTGTGTAATGTCTCGTATCAACTCTGGCATAGCAGATTAGGACACCCTGCTAATCGAGTTCTTGATGTGTTAAAGCATGGTTTGAACGTAGGTAACAGTCATGATTCTGGTCCATGTGAAATATGTCACAAAGCTAAAACAAGTTAGAGTCTAGTTCAAATTAAGTGACCATAATACCCAGGTTTTTTGGAGAACTAGATCACATTGATTTGTGGGGATCCCATTGTGTGGCCAGTAGAGAAGGATATAAATATTGTTTGACTGTTGTCAATGTTTTCACTCGTTCTATGTGGGTTTATTTTCTAAAACACAAGGATGAAGTGTATGATAATATCGTGATTTTTCACAATCTGTTGTTTACTCATTTTGGAAAACGCATAAAGGTGTTCGGAAGTGATAATGGGTCTGAATTTATGAATAATACTTTATGTGAGTTTTGTTTTTCCAAATCAATAAATGGGGGTTGTAGAACGTAAGCACAAGCACTTGTTAAATGTTGCTAGAGCCTTAATAGTTCAAGGTGGAGTTCCAGTGAACATGTCGAGTGAGTGTATTCTCACTGCAACCTATGTGATTAACAGAACTCCTTCACCTATTCTAAGTGAAAAATCCCCTTATGATCTTGTCTATGGGTTTGCACCTGCTTTGTCTAATCTAAGAAACTTTGAATGTTTATGTTTTGCTATAAAGCCAAATAATACTGACAAATTCTCTTCTATGAGTATTGGTTGGATTCTAAACAAATAATTGTTTCTCGTGATGTTAAGGTTTGCAAAACAATTTTTCAATTCAAAATGCGTGTATCTGGACAAGATTCAAACTCTAGTGTTTTGAACAATTTAAATTTCTTTGATTTTATTCAGACTACTAACATCACTTCTGGGACACCCAAAGATGCTAATAGGGAGAAAACTCAAGATGACCCTGTTTCTATTAACTTTGAGAATAATAACAACAACCATGGTCATTCAGGTAGTGTAAATAGTACTTCAGAATCACTTTTGTGATGAACACCATTCTGAGGGTGATTCATCTGAACCTAATGCTTCCATAATAAGAAAGTCAACTCGTTCTTCAATCTTACCTCGTAGATTTAGTGACTATGTCGTAGAGGGGAAGGAAATATGGGCTTGAAAAGGTAGTTAATTAATCTTTTCTAAGTCAAGAAAATTGTTGTTGTGTTTCTACCTTGAAAAGGGTTGTTCAACATCAATGGCTTTTGTAGTTAATTAATCTTTTCTTAGTCAAGAAAATTGTTTTTGTGTTTCTACCTTGAAAAGGGTTGTTCAACATCAATGGCTTTTGTGCCACAAACAATGTTTTTTTGATGATCTTGTTGAAAAGGGTTGTATGTCATTACCTCCTGGATATTTCTCTTGGTTCATGTTGATGATATAGTAAAGATTCATTTACAGTCAAATTTTTAATAGTCACCAATGGATATGAGCTTGATAGTCACAAATTCTTCTGGGTCAGTTTCTAAAGATTCATTTTTTAAAGTTTTTACCGGATATCAACGGTTGGTAGGAAAGTTGATATATTTTTAGCTACTAGATCAGACATAGCATTTGCAGTTCACTGGTTGATTCAGTTCATGCATTCACCACATTTATCACATCTGAAACTAGATCTTCGAGTTTTGTGGTATTTGAAATTATCTCCAGGTAACGGAGTTAATTTTCTGTATTTTTGTTTTTAAACTGAATGTTAGAACAATGACATCTGCTCTATGTAAGATTATCTGCGTTCTCAGCATCTTAACAGATTTACAGATTTACCTGTAAATCTGCGTTGTGACAATAAGTCTGTAATGCAGATTGAAGTTAACCAGTATTTCATAAAAGAATAAAAACCATAGAGATAGATGTGCATCAGGTAAGAGAGAAAGTAGCCTCTGAAAAGTGAAAAACTGTTAAGCTTCAATAAAATTCAGCGGATATTTTTTCTAATTCGCTTGGTATTAATCTGCACAACTATTTTTTGTGGAAAGTTAAAATTATTAGATTTGTTTAAATGCCAAGATTGAGGGAGGGTGTTAAAAGATAATAAGATTTGTACCAATCTTGTCATTTATAATTTATGTTGTGACCTTGTACTAATTTCAGGAAGTATGAGGGGTGATTTGACAAATTCTGATAGTTGAGGGTAGAAGGGGTCGCGCCTCATGTTTCTGAAGTGTACAAGGGTAGCGGAGCTGTTATGTTAAAGATAAGGGACTAAACTGAAATTTGAAGTGTTGATATATAAAATGTAGCAGTATGTTCATTTCTTTTGAACAACTTTATTTTTCCTTTTCCTCTCTTTTTAGAGTTTAGATTGGTTTCTCTCTCAGTTAGAATTAGGGTTTGTAATGTGAGTGTGAGAGTAATTGTAGTGAGGTTTGTGTTGTAATTAGTTGTTTCATATTAAATCTATTCAATCTAGTTTTGTTTATCATTTTTAAGACGCACACCTACATAACCACCCAACACACGAGAGTGATAAGTCACTCCAACATCCCACAAATATTGACTCTCAAAACTCTTGGGACACTCTCCAATCGACACCTCGACAAAGACACACGAAAGTTCCCGAAGCTAAGTATATTCCGAAAAGGTCCACCCGGGTTCTGAATTTTCCGGACATAACTGTCCGGGTTCCAGGTTCCGACAATCCATCCGGAATCCTCTATTTTCCGGGTACCCAATCTAGTTTCCAGGTAGGTCATCCAGACTGCAAATCTATTCCGAATAACTCGGTTTTCCGGGTTCTTCGTCCGGCTTCCGGATCCTTGTCTCACTTTTCCGGATAAATCCACATCCGGATTCCTCATTTTTCCGGGTTGTGCAATTTCCAGGCACGGGTATACTGCGCACGAAAATCCGACTGGGAAATCATTCCCAACATAGACTCAGCCCTCTCTCAATCGATTTCAACAAATAAATGATTAACTAACAACTCCAAATCATTTTCCACACTGATTAAATTAGAGAAATAACGTACATACCACATTTCTATGGCTTAGAAGGTATCGATCGCCAACAGTCTCCATAACACAATCCCAACAATTCCTTACGTTAAAGAGAGTAGGAAAGAGTAGGTTACCTGAATGATGATGGAGATTCACACTTCACAACTTCCAATTCCAAACCTTCTCCCAAGGTTGAAAAGTTGCTCCACACACCCGATACACACACTCAGCCGCACTCAATATGAGGAAAGAAATGAGGGTTTAGGGGTTTTAACCCTATTTCCACTACTTACATCATGGCCCTCCAACTTTCACTCTTCACACAACACCCACTAACTTTAGTATTTACTTCCAAATGAAACCCGATTATTACACATATCATCTATATATTAAAATATATCTATATATCCTTCACTATAATACAAATAGATTTATTGGATGCTACTGATTTTTCAAGTGTCCTAATAGACTCATTACAACGAAATTGTGTCGATAGAACATCAAAATTCTCTAAGGGGCTGTTTGGTTGGACGGATTCTGGTGGAATTGGTGGAATTGGAATGGTCAATTCCGTTGACCAGATTCCATTCCGACGTTTGGTTCAATCTTTTGAGGAAATGGAATCTTAAAAATTCCATTCAATTCCAATTTGAAGCCATATTTCATTCCTTCCCTTAACCATGGTATTTCAAGGAATGGAATGTTCAAATTTTGTTATTTCCAAAACTACCCTTACCCATAATTTATCTGAAACACCCTAAAAACAGAGTCAATTTAAACCTTGAAATTTCCACCAGTTATGATCAAAACTTTCAAATTTATATAACCTGAGGATCAAATGTAAGGTTTCTATATACAATTGACGTTACTTAAATAACTTATTAATCTAATCCCCTCATAACAATCAGATTAATCGAATTATCTAGACAACTGTCCCAAAGACTTCAAAGAATAACTAGATCCTTTGTTATCTCTAAGTCTGAATCTCTCCAAAAGTTCTCTTCTCTCGTTCCCGCTACTTCCCGGAGCTTGTACCTGGTAAGAAGATTCAACTTGAAACATTAGGCTTTCGCCTAGTGAGAATACTCAATTCAAAATAAAATTTAATAATTAAAACATGAACAGATAACTCAAACCTGTTCTCACCCATCTTACCGTACGACAACTCCTTTCCAAATCGGGGAATCTACCCCACTCCCATTCCTACGACTAACTCATTTAGTTGTAACAACAAAATAAGAGTTAACTCTGAATCATTCCAGATTCACAATCAATATTCACACACAAGAAATTACAAGTCAAAACTTGCCTATTTCTTAATCAGGAAGTAGAGATTACAAATTATGCCTATCTCTAATATTCCTCTCATCACAGGGAAATCTCCGATCTTCCCGAAAACAATGGAAATCTCTGATCTTCCATAAATCGAAATGGGAATTACAAATCAAAATCTGCCTATTCCACATTCCACCTCTGCATCAATGGTCCCAATGGGATTATAATATCGCGATACTCAATCGGGACTCACGATGGTTCGAGGTTCACCCAATTACTAAAATTACACCCCTTTGGTCTATGGCGAGTAATCGGTTCCCATTATACCGTACCCAAGTGCCCTCGGTGACCGGATGCCTATTTTAGTAAAAGCACATAATCACATAATGTAATACGATCGATACTACTATATGCGTCCAGCATAGAATGTATCATTTCTCTGAACATATTCTATATATAAAATAAAGAATATTATTACTCCACATCTCAATCTCTTTATTACCCCTTCTCTGAAATCTGATCTGAGGATCACCATCTCAATAGTTATTTATATTTTCGAACTCATAGATAGGCCTTTATAATATATCTCAATTTGGCTTCTCAATCACATTTAGAGTTCATAATCATCTAACATATTGCATATAACAGATAATCCAGCTCATTATAAGGAATATGAATAATTCCTGTTCATCAACTTCTTAACTATCCCCTCATAGTAATTTAACACGAGAGTTAATATATATATCAGTTGTTAATCTATATTTTGAACTCATGGATGGATCTTTATAGTTTATCTCAATAAAGCTTCAAATCATATTTAGAGTTCATAACCATATAGCAAAATGCATATAGTAGATAATCCATCTCAGCATATAAAAATCATAATAAATATTAGCTCACTAACTTTATAACTAACTCATCATAGAAGTTTTAGCATGAAAATCAACATAGCACAACTTTTAATTGCCCTCTTGGCTTATCTCGGATTTTAATCAAGTCCATATAAAACATATTCACGCATACATATAAAACGTCTAATCCAATATTAATTACTGAATTTTAAAGAGAGTTGAATAAACTCACCTGATGCGTTATCACTCTTTTTAGTCCTTTTTAACTCGTAAGGCTCCTTTCTTCACTACCACGGCTTACTGTAATATTCAGTTTACATATACTGATATTAATTTTCCAAAACAGAACCCTCTACAACTGAAAATCTTTAATTTCTAAAAATTACATCTCAAGTCGCAATGGACTGAAGTCGCAGTCCACTGTTGCGATTCCATTTCCAAATCGCAATCAACTGTTGCGATTTCAACTCCAAATCGCAACTCCCCATTGCGATTCCACCCCAAGTCGCAGACCACTGTTGCGACTACAGTACCAAGTCGCAACCCTCTATTGCGATTCCAACCTCAAATCGCAATCAACGGTTGCGATTCCAAAGCCAAGTCGCAGTCCACTGTTGCGACTTCAACTCCAAGTCGCAACTGCCCACTGCGACTTCACTACCGAGTCGCAACTACCTATTGCGACAATCATGAATGTCGCAACTCAAGGTTGCGACTTCGATTATATTCATCCAAGTCTCAGTCCACTCTGTTCATACTTAAACCCAGATTTTTATACTTTTAACCCAAGTTTGTTTATGCCAATTTGCAGATATGATTAAGGTCATAAACTACACCTACTCATGTGTTCAAAATTTCCCAAAACACCTACATATCATAACCACCCATTTCTACACTTATCTAACAACTTTAAACATAAAAGTTTAAGAATAGTTTACCTTATGATTGCTTAATTACTTCAAAACTCATCTGAAATCTTTTGTTTCTCCTTGTTTCTTCTTCTTCTCAATTTCCTTTCTCTCTCTCGGCTTTTCCTTCTCAAAACCGTAACACACAAGAATGACTCACACACACACAACTCACACTCACTAATAGTCTTGTATGCCTTAAATGATGACACCTCAACCTTAATTAAACATGAGTCATATGAATGTTACCAAACAAACCTCCAACTATAAAGAAATAGCAATTACAACCCACACAATGAAAGTTTACTTAAACCACAACTTTTAAATAATTACCAACTTAACCCCAAATTAAATTGTAATTCACAAAAATAATACAACGAAAACTCGGGATGTTACATTATCTATTATCAGCGATGGAGTTGAGAAATGGAGATGAACGGCTGTCGTGGTGGAAGTGGTGGCGTGCGATGGTGCTGGCTGCTCACGGCGATGGGTCGCCGGCGAAGGTTGCCGACGACGGTGACAACGATTTTGGGTTTGGGAGTAGATGGCGGTGGTTGCTGTTCAGGTGAGAGAGAGGGAGGCGGAGATGGAGAATCGAGATGGGGGTTCTCGATGGTGGCCGAACGAGAGAGAAGAAGCAGCGGCGCCGGCGGTTATGTTTGGTTCAAACGAGAAAGAAGAGGGAGAAGGGAACGCCGGAGTCTGGCGTGGTTGTCGGCGCGGCAGAAGAAGGAAATCGAGAGGAAGAGGTCGCCGGCTACAGAAGCGGCGGTTTGGTGGGGAGTGGAAACGCCGGCGACCGGCGGTAGATGATGGCGGCGACGTGAGAGAGGAAAGGGAGAAGGGGAAGGAACAGTTTTACATTCACAGGGTGTTTTAGGTTAGCTTATTATATATATATATATATATATATATATATATATTGTAATAATAATAGGGAGGATGATAAATTAAAAAAAATATCATAAATTAAAATCAACAAAAGGGTATTTTGGTCATTTACTCAAATTTTATTTCAATTCCAAAGCTACATTCTGTGAACCAAACAGACAGATTCCAATTTCTTTAATAGATTCCATTCCAATTCTGTCAACCAAACAGCTGGTCAAACCTGACAACATTCCATTCCAATTCCTCCAAAGTCAAATTCCTTTGACAGATTCCATTCCATCCAAAAACATTCTGCGAACCAAACGCCCCCTAAGTGTCCTAATAAATTGTTTTATAAGACTTAATTTATATGATCAAAAAAATAAAATGTTCTACCTAAAGGCGTTGTAATAAGTTTATATGACGCTTTTGGATGTCGTAACAAGTTTTAGAACATTTTTATTCGTATTAGTTATTTTATAGAACACTATTTGGAAAAATGACTTCCAAAAAAATTGTCTTATAATAAGAAGAGGTTTATAGGATACTTTATCGAAAGTGTCCTAAAAATAGCGACGGTTTGTTTTAAAAATGCTCTAGAAAACATGTTAAGATGCCCAAAAAAATGTCATATAAACTTATTACTACGACTTTAGATCTCAAAATATCACTTTATATGTTGATTTGATTATTAATATTTTTTTCTAAAAAGAGGGTCGGCCAAAATAGGATAATGAAATTTTTTCGTTCATATATCCACGTTCATTCTTCATCAAAATAGGATAACGAAAATCACACCACACGTCATAATTTTAAATTTTTGTACTCTAATAACGTCATGTATTTCATATTTCTTTTACATACATAAACATTAATAGGTTTGTTGTACACAATTAGGATAGTTATTAACCTTATCATTTAAAAAAAAAAACATCATCCTTTCATATATTCATGCATATTCTTTAAACTAAAGATGTCTCGTTAATATAAGATAACCAAAATCACACCACATATCAAGATTTTAAAATATTTAACTCTCATAATGTCACATCATATATTTTTCATCTTTCTTTAATATATATACTACCTTATAATGTATATAAGAAAAACTCTTAATTACGACCTACTAAGCAAAATATACTACAATTTTTTCATGAAATTGAAAAAACTATAAATTACAAGTAATTATTGTAACACTCTCGAATTGGAAAAAAAGCAACTAAATAAAAATTTCGATAATACATCCAAAATAACAGAGTTTATCCCTATAAAACTAATACGGGAAATACCTCAATTCAAAGTCTATGATTAACCTCAACAAGTTATGACCCAAAATTCATTACAAGGACTAAAACCACATCGGGTGTTACTTAACCCAAGTACACATTGCTAATCCCAAAGATGAATGCGGAAGGTTTCACTTAAACAATTCACCTCTCGAGCACACTACTAGCACACGACCTCTCGCAGTGTCACTAGAACTACTCCCAACCTAAAACCTGTTGCACATGCCGACAAATAAAAAGGGTTAGGCTAACGCCTAATGAGTTCAAGATTTTATAACATTATTTAAATAATTCTTTGAATGAAAGTTTGCGACATAGATTATAATTTCCAAAAGAGTTTATGAGAAGGAAGTAAACGACTCATTTTCCAACGCACCCAAAATCTATGAGAAAAGTTCCCAAAATGTACAAAGCGTTTTCTAAAATGAAATTCAATCCAAACTCACTCAACACGTGAATAGATCTATATTATGCAAAATCTTTAAATACGGTTGATGATATAATACTAAACCCACAAATCATGGGAGAATGGTTCATATAAATGAAAGACTTTGTTAGGACCATAAATGTCCTACATATTAGAAAGATATATAAAGAATTATATAGTTTAATTAATTAATTGTAAAAGCCATTTGTGTTAAATGGGCTTAGGCCTTGTTTGTCTAAAGCCTTAGTACATAAGGTTTAGTTAACTTTAGTTTTAGGTTAGCAATTCATTAGAGAGCTTATTATTTAATAATCGTTCCTTTACTTTGAATTGTAATATTCTCTGAACGATACTTTGAATGAATACGAGAGGGATGACAAGTTGAAATCTACGATTGTTCTTGTTGTTGCTTATTGATTATATTGTTACCTGTCAACTGGGACTCACAAGTGGTATCAGAGCCGAATCGGTGATTTGAAGAAAGAAAAGAAACAAATCGAAAGCAAGAAAAAGCATAAAAATTCGTATTGAATTTTCTGGAAAACGCAGCGAGCCGTTTTGTCTATTCCCGGAGTTTGAACCGTCGGATCGTCGCGATTTTTGGACAGTAGCTTCATGACATTCTGTTCTACTTTCTGAACGGTGGGATTAATCGTTTGAGGTCCAGAAGATACTCGTTTGCTGTTCGTCGTAGTGCAGCAAGTTTTTTGGTGATTCGGTCATCAATCGGGTTTGCAAAGTTCTTTCGTTGATTTAATAATTCGTTTGTTAATTCTCGATTGTTTAATCGTTCTTAATTTGGTGTTTATCTGCGTTTATATCGATTCTCAAAGGTATTAATTTTTCAATTTAAAAATCAATTCTTGAGTTTTTTTTTTGTGTTCTTAAATTTTTGTGGTGATTATTGAAAAATAGGATATATTTTGCTTAGAAATCGATTTGGGATTGTTTGGTTTTTGTATTTTTGGTTAAAATCTAACCCTACAGGAATGAAATCAAGCAACCCTATCGAACCATGATCCGAATTTCTCAACCAGCCGTGGTTACCGAAAGTTCCTTAAAACAATCCGGGTAAGTCAATTTCTCTGTCACTTTCCGGGTAACTCAAAGTTACCGGGTACCTGCACTTACCTGGTAACTCAAAGTTACCGGACGCCTACCACTTTCTGGATAAAACCATTTTGACCGGAAGATTGTGGTTACCGGAAGATTTTGTTTACCCGGTAACTATTCTTTTCCGGACATTGCATCTCTCCCAAGACACGTTTGTTGACTATAGCTTATTCTATTGTTTGACCATCGATGTGCTTCTTTTTTTTTCCATACACGACACACATATATAAATAAATTGGTAAGCATCTGATTATTATTATTATTATTATTATTATTATTATTATTATTATTATTATTATTATTAATTCATCCATCAATCATATTGAATTGCATGAATTAATTTTTTTTGTTTCTTCCTTGACAATCACAGTGTGTTCATCCGGTAAGTTCTTTTTCATCCGGTAAGTCGCAAATAAATTTTATCCGGTAAACCAACCTTCGTCCGGTAAGTTCTTTTTCACCCGGTAAGTCGCAAATAAATTTTATCCGGTAAACTCACTCATCCGGTAAGCTTTTTATACGCGAATCATGTTTTCGATAACTTTCACCCGGTAAGTTTTGGTTGGTAAGTTCTGATCGGTACCCGAGTTACCGCACGTATCGTGATTGAATTTTTTTTATCAAAAGCATCAATTTTTCTTAACGATCGATTTGCAATTTTTTGTGACGTTTGAGATTATTTGCGACGATTTGCAATTATTAGCGACTATTATCATTTTATGTGATTTTAGTTGACGTCTTAATCAAAATTTATATTTTGGAAACGAATTTAGTTCTTAAATTTAATTTTTGATTTTTCTTCCGCATTAATTTTTGATTCTTCAAAATAACACCGATTAACGATCAATTTTTCAGGTAACAATGTCGATATATTGTATACATCGAGAGTGTAAAGACACTATAAAATTTGCTAAAAAAGATTTCAAGCGAGCAAATGAATCGTGTATAAAGTACTTCAAAGAACTGAAGGAACAGAAACTGCAAATATCTGAAAGTTATGAGAAGCTTGCTAAATCTGAAGAAAAGGCAACGATATTAGAAACTGAAAATACTGAGCTGAAAAAGAAGCTATCTGATTTATCATCACGAGATGATATCAAGGAGACTGAGAAAGAGCAAGCAAGACTATATGAAAAGAATATCAAGCGATCAGATGATTTGTGCAACAAGTACATCAAAGAACTGAAGGAACAGAAATCTCAAATCTAGAATAGTTCTGAGAAGCTGGCTAAATCTGAAGAAAAGGCAACGATCTTAGAAACTGAGAACACTGAGCTGAAAAGGAAGATTTCTGAGTTGCCGTCACAAAAAGAAATAAAGGCACTTGAAGAACAGGGAAAGGCCTTAAAGCATGAAAATCTTGAGTTGAAGAAAAAAATATCTGTTCTTGAAACACAGATTCCTGGTTTTGAAAAAGAAAAGAGTGACTTCTCAAATGAGAAGAAAAATTTTGAAAGAAAAATTCTTGATCTTTCAAAAAGGATTTTCGAGGAAAGAAAAGAATTTGAGCTTAAAAATGCTAAACTTTCTAAACAGATTTCTGATTTTGAACATGTTTTAGTGCTTGAGCGAGAAAATTTTCAGAATCAAAGAAAATTTTTTGAAAGTGAAAAGAAAGAGCTAGAAAATAAAAACGTTGTTGTTTTCAAAGAAACATCTGATAAACGCAACTCCATTGAAAAGGGTTTTGAATATGAAAGAACCATTTTTGAAACAGAAATCCATAAGCTTACACAGAGATTATCTGGATTAGCAACCGAGATTTTGAAGGAACAAATGGTTAAATCTGATTTACAAAAGAAATTTGATTTACTTCTCGAAGAACGAAATGCTTTATCCGTTAAAGTCAAGAAACTTGAAGAAAGCAAGTTCAAAGGTGTTCAACCTTCTTATGCTTCAAGTTCAATTTCTACAAATCGTTCTTCAAAGAATTTTTTCAAAACAAATAATGTTTCAAAAGATCATATTCGACCTTCCAATCTTTTCTATAATTCTCGTGTTGATAAGAAAGTTAATCAACTGTTTCGAAAAGTTAAAATGGTTTGGAGAAAGAAGTCAAATACAGGAGACAGTGATGCAAACACGTCTTATAAATCTCCTGTAGTTGATACAAAGTCATTTATTTCCAAGACTGATTCATCTACTCATGTTTATTCTACAGCAAAGCTAATCAGTCTGAGTCGAGTAAAGACCTCTTGTACTCATTGTGGAAAGAGTGACTTTGTCCATCCAAGGTATGTGAATAACAGTTGGTACGGAACTTATAGTATCCCTGGTCCTCATCATAAGGTTAAGGTATCTAACCATCAAGGATCCATCAAAGGATGGATACCAAATTCCCTCTAATTTATTTTTGTAGGAATGTCATGTGCGTTTTAATTCAGATTATTCACATCACATGACGAACATTCAAAGGCTATGCCAATTTTGAGGGGGAGTATTGTCTTATGAAAGGTAAGTGAACTTCTAAGCGAATTCAAAGACAGTGGCAATTCATTATGAATAACTTACTTGCGTTTGTTATTATCTAAGTTTAACTTCCATGATTTCCATGCCCAACACTTCCTTGATTTAGTTATTTCCATGTCTCGAATGTTTGTTGATTTTTCGATGGAAATACACTCGTTTTGAATTCCACTTTGTGTTCATAGTTCATCATTTCATATTAATGATTAAATTCTTTTCGGATATATTAATTGTGACTTGTTATTCACAATTAAACTTTCTGATCATTGTCTCATTATTGCAAATACCATGCTTACTGAGTCATTCTGTTTAGCGCTTGATCTTGTTCATTGAAATTCTGTTATTTCAAACAATGACTTCTGATTATCTCAGATCATGACTCGTTCTTAAAAGTTTTGACTTCTAAACACCTCAGTTTAGAACTCGTACCTCAATGTTTACTGCAATGATTTATTTGGTAAATAAAATGTGTGTTAGGAAATCTATTGTTTCTATGGTCTATCCAGAACCGGAAGGACCTACCCAAGAAACACATCCCTTATAGACATCAGTGAGGGGTCTAGATTGATAGATGAGTTCGGAGTGAAAAGAATATGGTGAGGATGTGACAGGACTTAAAAGAAATAAACTGGTCCTTACCAAACCGAGTCAGTTATCCGGGTAACCACACAATCTATTCATTCTCGTTCTTTGGAGATGAATATTGAAACAGACATGGACCCAATGTCGATAACTCGTGTCACCCCACCTAGCTACTCAAGTATCTCACAACAGATGCTTGTTTCATATATGCACGGAGATTTAGCACATAATCTATCTATTCCTCACTCGGAGGTCTTAGATATTGAAACATGAAGACATCAGCTCCGGTCTCCGAACTTCATATTCTATTCACTGTGTCAATTGATTTTTAACTTGCGTCCCAGGTTAAATCAATTTTTGAACCAAATCGATATACTTTAATTCTTTCACACATGCACGAGTCTTTGTGATTCCATTTGCATATCTTCGTGATATTGCCGGAACAGTTTGAGAAGTAATTTTCAAGATTTTACTTCTGTGATAACTGGAAGTCCTATCAGAGATACCCCATTGCCAACTATGAACATAGGCCACACAAGTTTTAAATTGTTGTGATAACAGTTACTAAACGTGTTTCTGTGTTAGTCGATTACCCCATCTCGGTTACTTAATGTTTTATCTGGCATTTTGCTACTCACCAGCTTTGTCTTTGAAAGTACATGATGATACGGATGCTCCTACTCATCATGAGGGGGAGTAATGATACAAATTCAAAGATACCGATTATCAAGTTGAGGGGGAGTTAGCAAAGGCCGAGGGGGGGTAACTGTATTCTGATTGAAGATGAGATTGCAAAGATTAAATCCAAGGTTGAAAAGCCGTTGGATTTACAGTTTGGAGCATTTGATTATGATTAAAATTCTTCTCATTCCTTATCAAGCGGTGTTCGCTACAATTCAGTATTTCCTCCTTCGAGCATATTGGTTCTACAAGTTCTTTTAAAGTTCAATTCAAATTCAAGAGCTTTATTCAAGGGGGATCGCTGAAAAGACATGAAGACAAACAACATCATTGCATTTCAAAGATTCTAAAGGAAGAGAAGTTCAAGACCGATTTTTCTTTATATATCTTTAGGGGGAGATTGTTAGGACCATAAGTGTCCTACATATTAGAAAGATATATAAAGAATTATATAGTTTAATTAATTAATTGTAAAAGCCATTTGTGTTAAACGGGCTTTAGTGCCTAATGGGCTTAGGCCTTGTTTGTCTAAAGCCTTAGTATATAAGGTTTAGTTAACCTTTAGTTTTAGGTTAGCAATTCATTAGAGAGCTTATTGTTTAATAATCGTTCATTTACTTTGAATTGTAATATTCTCTTAACGATACTTTGAATGAATACGAGAGGGATGACAAGGTTAAATCAACGATTGTTCTTGTTGTTTCTTATTGATTATATTGTTACCTATCAACTGGGACTCACAGACTTCACCAAAACATGATACGAACCAATACTCACGCGAACGTAAAATGTAATGAAATCCAAATATCCTAAATATGGAAATGAGCTGCTTCATTTAAACTTTAATATACATGGAGGGGAACCCAATATTAAAGTCATCGAATTGCATTCAATCGTACAAGACCAACGATAATAAAACATGGACATTATAAACTCCCAAGTAATGTAAACGTGAGTAAAACTCCAATATTTAAAACATCCAATAAGGATGAGGCATAGAACTCCGCCAATAAACCATGAAAACATTTCATATAAATAAAATGCGTCACCGAAAATATGGATAAAAGCATATACCCAAAAACAACACCTTTCGGTGACGGGGGAGACCCGATTCCATCGAAAGTGACGGGCACACAAAGTTAGGTCACTTATGATGTTACTGGATTACACCTCAAGTCCCAGTCTTAGTTCCCATGCCATAAAGACATCACAACCTCAAACTTTTCCCATGCCTTTATTGCCTACTCCGTCGAGTTACACCTCAAGGACTTATGGGACCACATTGCCTATCCAGTCTAGACGAGTTACACCTCAAGGACTCCAATGTCCCCCATTGCCTACTCGCTAGTGGCCTCGAACGGCCTACCACATAAAACCATGCGTTCCAATAGTCCACTCCTCGTGCACAAAGAGATAGACCATCAATTAAAGACTGACTTACGTGTCTATGGATCCAATGCAACACAGTCTACCATAACGTGCCAATCCCGGAATGACTAAAGCACCCGAGCATGTAGATATCAATAATATGCAATATGTTGCAATAAATGTAAGTCGTAAAATAAGACTCCACATTGAGCCATCGAAATCGGACAAAAATGTCCCCAAGACTTCCTCAAAGTCAAAACCTAGCAAATGCTCCAAACCCATTAGATCCATAAATAACGGTCCTCAAAATATAAATGCATTAAAACGTCTTTTAAGTAAACGTATACCACAAGATTCTAATTGACCCAAAACTCGTCACAGATTAATATAAATGGGTTCCAATATGGACTCATACTCTTATAATTCTCAAAACGACTCATGACACAAAAAAGTGCATTTTCCCAAATGGTTTATAAAATCAATTATACCCACATGATTAAACCATTGAATAAGCTCCATTTGAGCAATACATCATTTAAGGACATAATTATGATTTCTACACATCAAAATATCCAAAATCCCAAATATGTGTGTTTTATAAAGTTTATAAAGTTAAACACTTCAAAAGAGTCAAACTTACCAAATAAGTCAACAATTGATAATTTTTAGTAAAACACACAAATACTTGGAAAATAACATTTTTGACATGTACAAAGTTTTCACAAATCAACTTGAACTCACCTTGCTAGATATAGGCTAAATCTAGGTTTTCCCAAACGTATGCTCCTTTGAGAAACCCATTCCTCAAGACAAATCTTCCATAAACCTAGATCCACAAGTTTTCAACCATGAATATTCATATTCAACCACTTTAAAACCATTCCCCAAACATCTTATATCAAAATCTCCATTTTGACCAAAACCCCAATATTAACCTAACTTCCCCAAAATCATCCAAACCAAGATTTGATAAGCATACAAACTAGGAAGCCATCAATGGAGCATTTATAACTCATATGAAAGTATAGAAGCTGGGAGGATGAACTCACCACTTAGGTTTTGATGAAAACCTAGAAAACCCCAAAAATCTCTAGTGTTGTGGATGAAACTTGCTCTTGCATCAATAAATGAAACCACTAGCATAAAATGAAGAAGGAACGCATTAATCTCCATGAAAAAGCCCCAAAATCAGTTAGGGTTTGTGAGGGAAAGAGGGGAAACGATTTGGAGAGAAGAGAAGAGATTTTAGAGTAAGAAATGAGAGACTTACCACCACCAAACATCCTTGAATCTTCCAATGAACTTCAAAACTAACACTTTATCCTTGAAAAGCTCTAAAAATCGAAACCATGGCACTTTGAGTCGCCAAAAACGGAGGTGAAATGAGTGAGATATGAGGAAATGAAGTTTAGGGCTAAAAATCTCGTATTTATGCTCTTCAGACGCTCCGCGCGGATGCACTAGCGCCAACATCAGCGCCAAGCACTGGTCATCAGACGCTCCGCACGAATATTCGCGCGGGTCCACTAGCGCCAACACCAGCGCCTGGGCGCCCGGTTTCTTCCTAAACACTGTTTTGGCCATAACTTCTTCGTTTTAGCTTTGTTTCGCTCCGGAAAGGACCGTTGGACTCGTATTTGAATCTTCCATCCAACAAGACCATAAAATATAGGATTCAATCCAAAATCCTATTTTTTATATTTATCTTAAAAGATCGGCTCCTTCCAGAAATCGGGGTGTTACAATTATGCATCCTGTACAAACTACAAATGCATACCCATTTACCAGTAAAGAATGGATGCAACTTTGTACACTGCCAATTTTGACTCTTCCATTGTGCAGATTTCACGTTTATAGACACCATATACTGTAAATTGAGGGTTTCACTTTTTCAAAATTCTATTACGAATTCAAAATTCAAAATTCAAAATTTTAAATCCTAATTCAGGAAATACTCTTCTACCGTTTTACTCTCACCTTCCAAGACTAAATGAACCGGTGATGAAGCTTGAATCCTCGCGTCCTCCTTTGTGCTATCTCCACCATCCTCTTTCGGTGCTATCTCCGTTGTCTCGCTCTCCTCTACTGTCAGTTCTATCTTCTTCTTTCTTTACATTCTACCACTACAAGAAAAAATGTTATTTCCGACCAAATATCACCGACGGAGTTAAGCCGTCAGAAATTACCAAGGGATTATCGACCAAGTGCGACAGAAGTTGACATTTGCGACGAACATCAATCCGTCGGTGAAAATAAACATTTCCAACGGATCACCGACGGATAGGGTTGATCGGGTTGAAGGCATTTGAAGAACTCAACCCAATGTTTGACGATTTGAAAAAATCTCAACCCAACCCAAACCAAAGTTCAACCCAACCCAAACCAAAGTTCAACCCAACCCAACCCAAATCGTACGGGTTGGTCGAGTTAATATTTTGTCACATCAAAATATTCTCGTAACCTAAAATATGTTGTTTTCTCTACTTATAATTCCTTTTCAACATCAATCATTTGATACACTTTGCTATATTTCTTAAATCTTAAACATATCACCTTCAACTGTTTTTCTCAATTTGCATATATATGTTCACATTTACCGAATGTCTGAATATATATATATATATATAGAGAGAGAGAGAGAGAGAGAGGCTCCGTAAAATGCAAACCTTGCATTTGTTGCACCCCTTACAAACCACAGTCTGCATATGTGCAGACTGGTTCTGCATATATGCATTGTCCCATATGCATATATGCAGAACTATGTGCAGACTGTGGTTTGTAAGGGGTGCAACAAATACATGGTTTGTATTTGATTTGTACCCTATATATATATATATATATATATATATATATATATATATATATATATATATACTATATTTCTTAAATCTTAAACATATCACCTTCAACTGTTTTTCTCAATTTGCATATATATGTTCACATTTACTGAATGTCTGAATATATATATATATACACACACTTGGGATCATGTGAGACCAACATGTTTTCGTGAGACTGGTGAGACCAAGTTTTTACACTTGAAACTTCACAGCAAAATACTGTGAAGGTAACCTTCACAGTGTTTTTGCTGTGAAGGTTCGCATCTTTTTTTATCGTCACAGTGTTTTACTGTGAAGTTTCAAGTGTAAAAACTTGGTCTCACCGGTCTCACGAAAACAGGTTTGTCTCACGTGAACCCAACCCTATATATATATATTGTAACACCCTCATAATTGGAAGAATAACTAAATAAAAACTTCATTTAAAAGACAAAAGGAGATGAAATTCTTACTGCGAACCATCCATGAAATCACCTCAAAATTTAAAACGTCACAACTCCAACATTATTCATAATCTAAGTCTCACAATAAGACCAAATAAAGACGGGTATTACATAACACAAATACAAGCTGCTATTCCCATAATAAATGCGGAAGACTTAACTAAGCACTTCACTCCACGAGCACACTACTAGCACTCATCTCTTCATAGTGTCACTAGACTTAATCCCAACTTGAACCTGTTGCACATGCCGACAAATAAAAAAGTTAGGCTAACACCTAGTGAGTTCAAGAGTTTTATCATGATTGTGTAAATCAATAAACGAGGAGGATGTAGCTTGAAAACGTAATTTCCCCAAAAGAATTTATAACACTTATGTAAACAACTCATTTTCCCAACACACACAAATCTTGAGCCAGAAGCTCTCATATGAAACATTTTCCAAAAATAAACTTACTGTTAGTCCCAGATGGCTATAACAAGTATTGTAGAAGGGGGGGGGGGGTTGAATACAATACTCAAAATTTTCACAATTTTAATTCTTTTATTGAAAATCTTTCAACAAGAATTACACATAGAAAACTTAAGACTGTTGCCGAAAAGAACAGATAAACTATTCTAACAATCTTACACAAAGTATACAACAAAATAACTAAGAACACTTAGAACAAAGCTATAAAGTTTTTCAAGCAAACTGGAAATTCTTGCACTTAGAGAATTCTTCCAGTTTGCGTAGAATATCAAGAGCTCACAGTAATCTTCAAAGTCTCTCAAGATGTGTGTGTTTTCTGTATGGAGAGCTCTTCCTTTTATAGTGACAAGGAGTGTGCAAGCATTGAATGCTTGGGACACTTGTCATCTTCACACTTGCTGAGGATGTTGACTTCTGGAAAGTTGTGAAGTCCTTGTCACCTTTTACAAGGTACAGTCAGAAGAGCCCATGCATGAGAAAAGAGATTTGCATGGAAATGGATAATAAGACAAAATGTCACTTTATCCATGTAGAAAATATCTTCTCAATTTGTCTTCTAAATATTGCACCACCGAAGGAAGCTTGGGATATGTGACACATCTTTGGAGAAAACATCTTTGAGACTTCTTGGCCGAAATAAAGAGAAGTTTCGGTGGAGATATGTCCACCGAAATTGTGAGAACAATTCGGTGAACAATGACTTGTATGTTTGAGAAAAGATCTTTCACTTCCACAATGAGAGAATCTTTAATCTTGACTTTGGTTGATCTTTGACTTCACCAAACATTTGATATCTTGTACAAGCCATTACAAAGAACCATGCATCCAAAATTTCTCTAAATTTCTCTAAGTATAAAATGTTTTTCAAAGTATAAAAGGAGATCATGAGGTCATCTTCAAATCTTGATGACCCAACAATCTCCCCCTATTTGATGATGACATCCATACTTAGAAAAACATGAGTAAGACAGTGAATAATGCAAGTTGACCCTTCTTTACTCTTTTGGGTTCTTTTTCACACAGTCCCTTTTTTTGTGTGTATGTATATATGATATTTACATATAAGAAAAAATAAAAAGGTATAGCTGTACAAATAGTCGAAAGGAAAAGGAAAGAAGTATAAACAGTATAAACAGAATGAATATTACTTGCATCTTTGGAGGGGCGAGTTGAAACTTGTGTCTGGCTTGAGGATTCTTCATTTTGATCAGCAGCCTTAGGATACTTCTGCCCAACTGTTGCATCTTGGCATCTTTTCATGTTTAGCATCAGCATCCTTTGTCTTTGTTTTGCTCCCCCTCAGTTAGATCAGTCGGTCTTTGTGTTTCTCCCCCTCAGTTAGATCCGCCCGGACTGAAGTGCTCCCCCTTGACCGGTCCGTCGATTTCCTCATTTTTTCAAGTTGGTCGCTGTATATGAGTACTGAGGGTTTATGTTGCTCCCCCTCAGATGAATTCTCCCCCTCAGCGGCCGACGTAGGAAAAACACCAAGAGAAAATGAAAAGATCGGCCAGAACCAAAACGATTTTTTTTTTTTTTTTTTAACCTTTCCACCGAAAATTGAGCAAAAGCCACCGAAAATAGGCTATTTTCGGTGGAAAATCGGTAGGATTTTTTTTTTTTTTTTTTTTTTACCTTTCCACCGAAAATTGAGGAAAATCCACCGAAAATAGGCTATTTTCGGTGGAAAATCGGTAGGATTTTTTTTTTTTTTTTTTTTGCTTTTCCACCGAAAATTGGCTATTTTCGGTAGGATTTTCGGTGGAAAATCAGTAGTAAAACTTCTAAGACATTATGGAGAAAATCTTCAAAGTGAAGAAAAGATTGGAATTTCATCTTCCAATTTGATGACCCAAAAAGATTGAGTTTGAGGATTTGGGGTGACATCTGTAGAAGAGTTTGTAGTGGGTGGATTGGTGGAGGGATTTGAGGTGGTGGATCGGTGGAGGGATTTGAGGTGGTGGATCGGTGGAGATTCGGTGTGGAATCGGTGTGGGTCGGTGTAGACTCGGTGGTGGATCGGTGTGAGGATTCCACCGAGGAGTTTGAAGGATTGTACCGAATTTAGAAGGGTTTCACCACCGAATTTGAAGGGTTCCACCGAATTTGAGGGGTACCACCGATCGAGGAGGCAAAACATATGATGGGAAGTAAAGTATGGTGGGATATGGTTTTGGTTTGGTGGTTAAGGAAAATTTCGGTGGTGAGGTTTAGAAAAGAAATGGAATTTTAAGAGATTGGAGATGGTGATGTCATGAGAATGACATCAACATGCTTATGATGTCATGAGAGTAAAGAATTCTAAGGTTTTGTCAACTTTCTCACTTGTTCACATAGATCCATCTGCCCAGCTCAAAATCTGCAATCACAAAGAATTTAATTTCCAGGTACCCATTTTGAAGGTGGGTCCTTTTGGGTTAGACGGAAAAGAATTGGACAGTCTTTTGGCAACATGAGAAGTATCACCACAGAGATAACATTTTCTATAAAGAAAGATCTTTTTAGAATTGACATTTTTCCTTACTTTTGCTTAAAGAATTTGATGAGGAACAAAGAATTGGGGTGCAGCTCCTAAAATTCCTTTTTCAAGATTTGAGAGGACAAAAATCTTTTCTTTTGAAATAGACTATTTGAGACACACAGAAGGAAAATCGGTAGGAGATGTCACACAGATATATATATATATATATATTTTTTTTTTAAATTAAGGAATTTATTTTTCAGAAAGAATCAACACCCAAAAACTTTCATTTTTCAGAGTTAGAAAATATTTTGCATGAGTTAGAAGAGAAGGATGCAACATCTAAAGACAATAGATAAAGAATTAAATGCTTCAATCTTTTCAGCATCACATAGAGATAGAAATGGGTGTACCTGATGAGGAGGGGAGACACTTAGCTGATACAAGAGCAGTTGAGGAGTCATTCGCTTTCAGATGTGGGTTCATCTGCCAAATCATAAGATTTAGCAGGCAGACCCTTTCCTCTTCTGATAAGTCTTTCATTTCTTTCCTTTTCTCTCTTGTATTTTTCCTTGTATCTTTCAGCCCGGTCAAAATTTGCAGAAGAGAGGTGTTGGCTGAACTTTTGGGAATCATGTTTGGATCTTTCCGATTTTGAGGAAAATCGGCCTGAGGAAGCAGTTTTGGGTCTTTCAAACTGTTTACTCTTACACTCAGAAGCAAAATGACCCTTTTTACCACAGTTAAAACATTCCTCATTAGATTTATCCAAAGGAGAGTGTTTGGAGAGAGAAGAGGATGAATTTCTATCAAACTTAGATTTTCCAGAAGAGAGATGAGATTTGGATTTAGAGTACCCATCCAACATGACCATTTCATCAGATAATTTATCAACAGAAGTTTCCTCACATTCTTCCTTAGCATCACTAAGATATGCCTCTGAATGATCATTGGGATCTTCTTGACTATCATGGTCAGAGTCAGATGGGTAGGTGATTTTTGGTAAACACTTAGTCTTTTTGGAAGAGTCACTTAGGAGAGCAAGAGAGGAGTTCTTTGTAAACCTATGCAGTTTCGTCTGCTCATAGTTGAAAAGAGTTCCATAAAGAACAGTTAAGGGCATGAACTCAAGGTCCTTGGTAGTTTTGATGCAAGTACATATATTTTCCCAAAAATCTGGAAGACAATCCATGAACTTGCACAAGACTTCCTCATTATCATAGACTCTGCCCAACAACTTAAGATCATTTAAAAGAGAGTTGAAACGGTTATAGAAGCTAGGAAGAGATTCTCCTTTTTCAAAGGTGAAGAGTTCATACTTTCTTATAAGACCAATCTTTTTACACTTCTTAACTTCCTCTGTACCTTCGTACAGAACACATAGAGTGGACCACATCTCTTTGGCAGTAGAGAGATTTACCAGAGAGTGGTACACTTCATCAGGAAGAGAGAGAGCAATGATAGTTCTAACTTTAGAATCAAGAGACACAAGTCGTTTTTCCTCATCAGTATATTTCTTAGGATTTTTAAGAATGTAACGACCAGTAGCAGCAGATTTTTCTTCATCAGACGAATCATCAGAATTATCTTTTTCCATGGTTTCTTTACCAGGCCTCTGCGTTTCATAGCGAGCCCAAACTCTGGGGATAAAGGGTCCCTCTTGGAGAATGGTTGGATATCTAGTATCCACTCCTTCCATGAACAGCATCATGCGGCTTTTCCACAAAGAGAAGTTGTTAGCATTGAACTTAGGAGGTTTTGAAATGCAGCCATTTTCAGAAAAGTTATTTTGAAAAGAGTTTTCAATAGTTGAAGAAGAGGAGGCAGCCATCGCAGATCAAGTTTATGGGATTAAACTTTCTGCTCTGATACCACTTGTTAGTCCCAGATGGCTATAACAAGTATTGTAGAAGGGGGGGGGGGGGGGGGGGGTTGAATACAATACTCAAAATTTTCACAATTTTAATTCTTTTATTGAAAATCTTTCAACAAGAATTACACATAGAAAACTTAAGACTGTTGCCGAAAAGAACAGATAAACTATTCTAACAATCTTACACAAAGTATACAACAAAATAACTAAGAACACTTAGAACAAAGCTATAAAGTTTTTCAAGCAAACTGGAAATTCTTGCACTTAGAGAATTCTTCCAGTTTGCGTAGAATATCAAGAGCTCACAGTAATCTTCAAAGTCTCTCAAGATGTGTGTGTTTTCTGTATGGAGAGCTCTTCCTTTTATAGTGACAAGGAGTGTGCAAGCATTGAATGCTTGGGACACTTGTCATCTTCACACTTGCTGAGGATGTTGACTTCTGGAAAGTTGTGAAGTCCTTGTCACCTTTTACAAGGTACAGTCAGAAGAGCCCATGCATGAGAAAAGAGCTTTGCATGGAAATGGATAATAAGACAAAATGTCACTTTATCCATGTAGAAAATATCTTCTCAATTTGTCTTCTAAATATTGCACCACCGAAGGAAGCTTGGGATATGTGACACATCTTTGGAGAAAACATCTTTGAGACTTCTTGGCCGAAATAAAGAGAAGTTTCGGTGGAGATATGTCCACCGAAATTGTGAGAACAATTCGGTGAACAATGACTTGTATGTTTGAGAAAAGATCTTTCACTTCCACAATGAGAGAATCTTTAATCTTGACTTTGGTTGATCTTTGACTTCACCAAACATTTGATATCTTGTACAAGCCATTACAAAGAACCATGCATCCAAAATTTCTCTAAATTTCTCTAAGTATAAAATGTTTTTCAAAGTATAAAAGGAGATCATGAGGTCATCTTCAAATCTTGATGACCCAACACTTACTCCACAACTCACTCGAAATGTGCTTTGACGTTAAATATCCCAAGTAATATAAACATGAATAAAACTCCAATATACAAAACAACCAATAAGTATGAGGCATAGTGCCCCACCAATAAACCATGGAAAACAATTCACATAAATAAGATACGTCACCGAAAATATGGATAAAAGTAGATACCCAAATACAACACCTTTCGGTGACGGGGGAGACCCGGTTCCATCGAACGTGACAGGCACACAAAGTTATGTCACGTATGATGTTATTGGAATACACCTCAAGTCCCGGTTTTAGTTCCCATGCCATAAAGACATCACAACCTCAAACCATATACATGCCTTTATTGCCTACTCTGTCGAGTTACATCTCAAGGACTTATGGGACCATATTGCCTATCCAATCTACACGAGTTACACCTCAAGGACTTCAATGTCCCCCATTGCCTACTCGCTAGTGGCCCCGAACGGCCTAACGCATATAACAATGCGTTCCAATAGTCCACTCCTCATGCACAAAGAGACGGGCACCAAAATAACTCATAATCTCGGAGTACAACCTATAACGGTTCCTCTCCACAAAGGAACGAGACCTCAACAAAGCTAGTTCGGCATAAGCCCAAAGCGAGAATATCAAGACTCATCACTATTAAGTATGACTGACTTACATGCCTATGGATCCAATGCATTACAGTCTAAAACGTTACATGACTCAAAACGAATGAACTAATGCATTCAAAACATGTAACCTCCAAATAAGATGCAAGTAAATGCGTACACAACCAAAGCTCCATCTCGAGCTATATAAACTGGGCAAAAGGCCCGAGACTCATTTGAGTATGATTCAAGCCCTAAAAGGCAAAACAACGTTTGGCTAACTACACGAGCCCATACGGTTATATAAACCAAAACTTATCTTTACTCAAATCTTTGACTCATAAACACAATTGGCCCTCGGCCTGAATCTAAAAGATTTACAATTCACAAATGTCCATAAAAGTCGAGATTGACCAAACTCTAACAACTAACACATTTGTATTTTCCAAAACGTACCGTATCATAGTTTGTGCATAATCAAGACGACACTAAAAGTACGTTTTTACCCAACAACCTCCATTTGTGAAAATAAGTTAAATAAACACCTTCAATCATGATTTACTTAACAAAGTGTCCAAAATCCCAAAAGTGGGTGTTTTATAAGATTTTATAAAGTTAAACACTTTCATAATCAAAACCTACCAAATAGCTCCACAAGAATAATTTTCATGTAAACACATAATTACTTTAAAAATGACATTTTGGCATGTACAACGTTTTCACAAATCAACTTGAACTCACATTGCTAGATTTAGGCTAAATCTAGATTTTTCCCCAAACGTAAGTTCCTTTGAAGAAACACGAATCTTCAAGCCAAACCTTCCAAAAACCTAGATCTATGAGTTTCCAACCATCAATAACCACATTTAACCATTTAGAATTGTTCCCCAAACCCCAACCATCAAAATCTCCATTTATATCCAAAACTCCAATTTGACCTAACTTTTCTCAAAATCATCCAAACCGAAATTGGAGAAACAAAACACTAGGAGATCATCAATGGAACATTTATAACTCATAATGAAGCTTGTAAATGGAGGAAATGAACTTACCACTTAGGTTTTGATGAAAACCTAGAAAACCCCAAAAATCTCTAGTGTTGGAGATGAAAACTTGCTCTTGCATCAATAGATGAAACCACTAACATTTGATGGAGAAGGAACACTTTAATCTCCATGAAAAGCCCCAAAATCAGTTAGGGTTTGAGGGGGAAGAAGAGGAAATGATTTGGGAGAGAAGATATGGAGTTTGGGAGTGAGAAATAAGAAGTTTACCACCACCAAATGGTCTTGAATCTTCCAATAAACTTCAATACTCTTTCTAGATCCTTGAAGAGCTCTCAAAAACGAAACCATGGCAATTTGAATCACTAAAATCGGAGTTGAAATGAGAGAGATATGAATAAATGAAGTTTGGGGGTTGAAAATCGCGTTTTATGCTGATCAGGTGCTCCGCGCGGGAACACTGGTCGTCGATTTCTTCCTAAACACTGTTTTGGCAATAACTTATTCGTTTTATCTTCGTTTTATCTTCGTTTTCGCTCCGGAAAGAACCGTTGGACTCGTATTCGAATTCCCCATCCAACAAGACCATAAAATCTAGGATTTAATCCAAAATCCTATTTTTCATATTTATCTTAGAAGATCGATTCTACACTGATTCGAAGTTGTACTTATCCGAAAATTACGGGTGTTACATATATATATATATAGAAAGAGAGAGAGAGAGAGAGAGAGAGAGAGAGAGAGAGAGAGAGGGTCCCCTTTTCTTGTTAACCAAAAAAAGGGTGTTAACCATGTTCAGGGGCGGACCTATCCTTCCTCCGGGGGGGGGGGGTCCCGTGCACCCGCTCACTTGTTTGTCGTAAGGGAAAAAATGTAGATCGTTTGACAGTGCACCCGCTTAATTTTTAGAGTGCTCTTAAGTATTTTTAAACTGGATACCTAACCAAAATGAGTTTCCAGTTAGATGGTTTGTGTCAACTTAATTAGAGTTTCTAGTTTCAAGAGGTTTGGGGTTCTATTCCTACTCTTGACACTTATGTTTTTAATTTTTGTTAAAACTAGAGAAAACTCATAACTTCTCTCCAGAAATTACATTTAATACACATTAAATACTCTATTAATATAATTTAATTTGATCATTAACTATCTCCAGAATTTTAAAATTTTCATTTTTTAGTTATTGATTTGATTATTATTACATGAAAGTCTATATGCATAGTTAATTTTTATTTGCAAAACATCCAAAAATTTATTCTCGAAATCAACCAAAGAATCAAAATTTTATTTTGAAATCAATAAAAAAATCCCAAAAAATTATCTCGAATCGACACAAAAACCAAAAACATTAATTGAAATCGACAAAAAACTTAAAAAATCCCTCGAAATCAACCAAAAGATTGGAAAAAATATCTCGAAATCAACTAAAAACTTAAAAAATCCCCTACGGCTAAAACACATCGACAACAGTTTCTTAGACTTTTCGTTTGTGCACCCACTCACCTAAAATCCTGGGTCCGCCACTAACCATGTTAACCAATCTAGACCACTCATTTTAATAATCAATGGCCTATATTAATTCAATTATTTTAAATTTGATTAAATGATAAACCGGCTAATTAAATGACGTGCATATCTGATGATGGGAAAAACTCTCATTAAGCATAAAAGGTGTTTACAGTTGATAAGGAAAGAAACAGATTTCACGCCCCTTTCAAAAAAGAATTTGCGATTACCACTCTCACGTGCATATATGCATGTTGACACAAAATTATGGTTTATGTAGATTTATATGTGCATGTATGCACTCTGACACAGATTCATGGTTTACACAGATTTATATGTGCATGTATGCACTTTGACAGAGATTCATGGTACACAGATATATGGTTGTGCATGTATGCACTTTGACACCGATTCATATAGTTTAAGCAGATACTTGGTTGTGCATATATGCAATTTTAGACAGATTAAGGGTTATGCATATATGCACTTTGACACAGATTCATGGTTGTTCATGTATGCACTTTGACACATAATTATGGTTTACACAGATTTATATGTGCAAGTATGCACTTTGACACATTCATCCATTAAACAACCAACTTGGTAACTCACGAACACCATGGAACCGTAAGACACAGTCATCCATTAATATACACTCAAACCCATACAGAGGGATAATATAACATAAAGAACAAGATACAAACACTTACCATTCATGACACCACTATTCAAACCATCTACAAAAGTAATAGATGATAGAAAATTATATAAATTATACTGGTCTGCAAACTCATCTCCATCAGTATCGTGATCATCAAATTCGTCCATTGATGTATACTTCTCGTTTCCGTCTGTTAAATCTTCAAGCCCTTGGTAATCGACAACTTCTTCCATATCATTCGTTCTTTGGGATACGACACTCTGATCCATGGGAAAACTTTGTTCAACCTCCATTAACGATATTGTTGAAGACGATAACAAAAAATCTGTTTTAAATAAAATAAAATTGAATTTATATTTAATCCGATAATTATCATAAAATAATTAAGAAAACATGATAATGAGATAATAAAGGAATCACCGTAATCCACGTTTTAATTTGAAATACCATTTCTACCCTCATTTTAAACATCCAATTTGACCTTAAACCAATTAAAATGCTGCAATCTGATTGGTTAAAACTAGTTAACACTCTTTTTTTGGTTAACAAAAAAAAGGGTTCTCTCTCTCTCTCTATATATATATATATATATAGGTGGGTTCAAACGAGGAGCTTACTTATTTAAGAGAACGCGAGGAGCATTCTCAACCACTAATAGTTTTCCACCACTTGCCGCCACGCCACATTTCTCTTCAATATTGATTTATAATTTGAAATTTACACTTTCAACACCTATACTTATTTACTAACTTTACTTTATACCTTTTACTTTCCTAATTTTAATTTTACATTTAACACATATAATCGTTTATTAACTAAAATACGTTAAAAAATACGTTTTAATTTTAACAAGTTACACCATTGTACTCGTCTCTTCGATACGTTCGAAATGAGCTCAATATTGAATATTTTTTGATTTATTTATTTTAATATATATCATATATACTACATAAAAATATTTTTAATATTTACAATTCATACCCTTGTAGTTTTGATGAGATTTTTGTTAGGAACACCTATCAAATCATATATGATTAGCAAAAAATAGTAAATCATATGTGATCTATAAGATTGTTATCTGATATCACAAGTTATTAATCATATATGATCTTGTTTTACATTCTGATATCACTTAGTTATTAATCATATGTGATTTTATTTTAGTTGGTAAATCATATGTGATCTATAAGACTGATATCTGATATCACTAGTTATTAATCATATATGATCTTGTTTTACAATCTGATATCACTTAATTATTAATCATATGTGATTTTGTTTTAGTAAATCATATGTGATCATAGATGATTTTGTTTTACAATCTGATATCACTTAGTTATTAATCATATGTGATTTTGTTTTAGTAAATCATGTGTGATCATATCTTGTTTTACAATATGATATCACTTAGTTATTAATCATATGTGATTTTGTTTTAGTAAATCATATGTGATCATATATGATATTGTTTTACAATCTGATATCACTTAGTTATTAATCATATATGATTTTGTTTTAAGTCACGACTTTGGTTGCGACTTAAAGTGGAGGGAAAAGTCGCGTAATCATATATGTTTTTGTACATGAATCATATATGATTTTATACATAGCGGTTGTTTTCTTGATTTCTTAAATAGTTAGCATTGTCATTTGAACTCACCTCTTGTCAACTAAATATCAATCAAAATTTATATAAAACGACGATTTTAAATAGTTAAAAAAAAATCTAAGAAATTGTAAATAAAAGGATTATTTTTAGCAAACTATTTTAAAGTTGTTAATTGCGTAAATGCAAAAGAATTTCGATCAACACCAAATTTGATTATATGGATGGATGATTAGAGCGAAGAAATTAAATAATGCAAATATTTTTATGTAGTATATATGATATATAATAAAATAATTAAATCAAAAAATATTCAATATTAGGTTCATTTCGAATGTATCGAAGAGACGATTACAATGGTGTAACTTGTTAAAATTAAAACGTGTTTTTTTAACGTATTTTAGTTAATCAACGATTATATGTGTTAATATGATGAATATGTAAAATTAAAATTAAAAAAAGTAAAAGGTATAAAGTAAAATTAGTAATTAATTATAGGGGTTGAAAGTGTAAGTTTCAAATTAGAAATCAAATATGGTTCGAATATGGGTGGAAAAGTAGCGCTTGTTTAAGAAATGTTTAATTAGTGGCTGAGAATGCTCCTCGCGTTCTCTTAAATAGGTAAGCTCCTCGTTTGAACCCACCTCTATATATATATATAGGGTACGTAATGACGTAATTGTCTAATGTACATATTAATAGAAACTTAGCAACCATATTAAATTTACGAAATAAAAGTATGTCGGATTCATCGGGTTGGGTTGGGTTCAAATGATCGTAACCCGATATCAACCCAATACATACGGTTTGAAGATTTTACAACTCGACTGGACATCGGGTTGCTTCGAGTTGGGTTATTTCATGTTGGGTTGGGTTTGGTTGATCGGGTTTTTGAGCACCCTACCGATGGACACAATATTATTTTATTTTTGATTTTTTTAAATACATATCCGTCGGTAATCCGTCGAAAATATATTGATTTTATTATTATTTTTATTCCATGTGAACTGTCGGAGATCCGTCACAACCGAGGGATTACCGACGACAATGGGTCATCCTGTCGGTAATGGTCGGAGACCCGTCAGTAATTGTGGCTGTCAGAGATCCGTCGCTATATTCGTCGGAAATCCGTCGAAAATCCAATTGCCTACGACTTTTTTTGCGATAGCCATTAACCGACGGATTTCGACGGATCCTCCTTTCATCAACGGATTACCGACGGATATATCCGTTGGGAATAGCTTGTTTTTTTGTAGTGTTCAACAACTAGTTTGAGTCTCATTGTATCAGATTCCCTTTCTTGGGTTGAGGCCTCTGATAGAGAACCAAATTGCTTCTCAAGAGGCAATGGAAACAATTTCCAATGGTTTGTTCCCATCTCTTCTTATTCTTATGCAAATTGCAGTGCTAGGTTATTGGAACCATCAAATTTACAATTAAACTTGGAACAGTTGCTTTTTATGTAAAAAAAAACATATAAATAAATGCATTCTTTCTTGATTTCTTCCATACACAACTAAATTCACCTTTCTCTGCCCATTTTCTTGTGGTTTCCTTTTTTGAATCCCATAATCTTTTTGATGATTAATACTATGAATTTTAAAGAAAAAAACAACAATAATAACACTAAAGAATTGTACACATTAAATTCACCTTTCTATGTGTGTGTTTTTCCTTCTTTTTGGGGTTTTCTTGAATTTCCCATTTTCTATTTGTCAGTCACTATATATGAATTTTGAGAAAATCTTTTTGGGGTTTTCTTGAATTTCTGTGATTCTATTCGTTTGGGACTGTTATGGCTGTTATGGCTGATGTTTTATAATATTGGACTCCTATAGTTTCCGGTGCCTTGTCATATGATTCTATTTTAGTCATGGTTGTTTCAACATATGCTTCTCTGGAAGGTTCATTATGTTTGTTCTGTATCGATCCAGTTATTAGGGGTGTTCAAAAAAACTGATATCCATAAGACTCTTTTAAGTCAAAACCGAGCCAAATTGCTCACAAACTCAATTGACCATCGAATAACAGTCCTCAAATAATAAAATGCATTTAACATGTGTTTATGCAAACACGTATATCAAAGATATGATAAACCCAAAGACTCATCGTTAGTTGAGTCAAATCAGTTTCCATATAAACTCATACCTTTATATTTATAAAATGCTTCATGACACAATAACGTGCATTTTTCCAAATAGTTTATAAAACCAAATACACTAAAAATGCATAAATCGTCAAAAGACTCCATTTGTACAATAAATCACCAAAAACATATTTATGAGGTTTACTCTTCAAAATATCTAAAAATCCAAATATGAGCATTTCATAGATTTATCAACCTAAAGTTACCAAATATGAAAACTTTGACAAATACTCAACACATTGGTAAATACCAAGTAACACATTATTACTTCAAAAATACACATTTTGGCATGTACATAGTTTTCACAAAGCAACTTGAACTCACCTTGCTAGGTTATGTTAAACCTAGTTCTTATCCAACTTGTGTAATCTTCTTGTTACCTACATAAACCATGTATAATCAACAAATTAATGGAAGGATTTTAAATAAAATATCTAGACCTCTTTTTGAACTTTTCAACTCATTAAGGACCACTCCTAACGGATTTAAAACCATCCCCAAATCTTACTTCACATAGATTAATCCGTCAAAATTCATCTAAAAGCTATACATTTGAATTTTAAGATTTGAAACCCTTAAACCTCATATGAGTTTCTCAATAAGATTAAATTCCTCAATTATGTTCATCTACAAAATACTAAACAAACCCAATATTACTATGAGATAGTTCTTCCAACAAAGAACTTTAATAACATGTAAATCATAATATTTCAACAAAGAAGTGGTTGCTGTGTTCCTGAATTCATCTCTCTCTCAAAAGATAATGCCCTATTTACTCTAACTATGGAAATGGGAAATGGGCTTGAAATGATTAGTTGCTGAATTGGATTAGTTTTCACAAGATGGGTCTTGTTAACTACTGGGCCAAAGTAATTGTCAATCCATAATAAAAAAAATTAAACGAAAGTCTGCTGGCATTAAGATTCAATCTCCTGACCTCACACAAGCAAATACGACGCCTTTCCCACTAGGCCACGAAATTGTTTGGGTTATAATACCGAATTTAATACGAAAGTCTGCTGGCATTAAGGTTCATTATGTTTGTTCGGATACTTTCTAAAAAAATATTGAAGTTAAATGGGTTGATGATTACATATTAGATATTAAACTAATATTAATAGATATTATACTTGATATGAAACTATTTCTCAGTTGTTTATTTTGATATATATACATATATAAGTTTTACTCATCAAATTTTGTAAATGGCTTAAAACGATAAAAGAATTATTTGAGACTACTGATTATAATATGGATTGTTTTGTCATAACTCGTAATATACTTAATTATAGATTTATCCCATAAATACACCGTGCAAATAGGGTGTTGTTACCTAGTTTTGCATAATTGCGAGACATTTGGATAATGTGCTCACTTTTGTTGTAATGTACTTGTTTGTAACTTTAGCCAAAAACTTTCCACGAAATCATTCATTTCCAAACCAACGGTTGCACGAAGAGTCACAGTAGTTGTTATTAGTATTGTGATCACCGATTATAAGCAAATCCAATTAAATTGTTATTTTTTTATTTCACGTGTTTGAAATATTTCGATCTACTTGAGACTGATTTGTAAAAAATCTTAAAAAAGAGGTTTTAATCATTCCTTATAAAATGAGAAGTATTATATCGGATTATAGTTTTATTTTTATATATAGTTTGATTTCAATTTAAATTGAAAAATGAAACTGAAAGAATTCATATATCAATGATTGTAGTAAGTTGTCTTTTCTAATTTTATATGTTTGGTTGTTCTAATTTAATCTTTTTATATTGCTTCTATCATCTTCTAATATAGATGTTGTTATATCAATTTTAATAAGTTTCATTTTTTATTATAACTAAAATTATATATATTAATTCTATAATTGTTTTTTAGTGTATTGATTTTAGTTAATAATATTAAATGTAATAAGCATTCTATTTATTAAAGAAAGGTTAATAATAATTATTTAATTATATATTAAATGTAATTAGTGATATTAAACATACTAAATGTTTCATTTGTTAATGACTGGTTAATAATTAATATTTAATTATATGTTAATTCTTAATTTATATATTGTTTCTAATTTCATTTATATTAATTTATATAGTAAAAATAATAATATTTTAAATGATAATATTTTCTAACTTTATATATTCATTGAGATTTCAGATATTTAATTAATTTATATATGTTGTACTAAAGAATTTTTTTGAATCTCGTGAAGTGATTTAGTAAATATATTGTTTTATAAATATAATATATATAAGAATGTTGTGTAAATAATATAATTGATAATCATCATGAAGATTATAAGTGTCATCTTCATTTTATTTTATCCATTAGTTATATTAATTATAATCAATTATAAGAATCCTACTCTAAGAAGATATCATTATTGATGGATCTTCCTTTTATATATACATATACAAATACATATATTATTATATTCAAGTGTCTTGTACATAGAATTATATATATTAATCATGAACTTCGTTTATATAAATGAGTTTTTAAATATAACGATTATATATATTCACCAATATTATATAACTATAATATTAGAGTCATGTGAAATAAAAGAAATTAATAAGTTTGAGTGTAACTAAATAAGATAAATAGTCTAATTAATTTAATGTTTGTTAATAAATACACCAAGAAAAAACAAAATCCAGATAAAATAAAATAAAAATATACATATTATTATATTCAAGTCTCATGTGAATATTAACATATATACATATTATATTCAAGTATGTAAATAAAAATATACATATATCTATGTAATTTCATTTATATAAAAGAGTTTATAATTATTTTAATTATATATGCATATATATATATATACATATATATATATATATATATTCAATAAAAAATAGAGTCATGTCAAATAAAAGAATTAAAAAAAATATTGGATGTAACCAACAACAATGAATAGTCTAATTAAAAGATGTTTTGATGATAAATACATCAATAAAAAAAGTAAAAAATTGACACAAAGAAAACTTGGATTGAGATGCTTATAAATTTGATAAAGTACAAAAAACATAAAAAATAGAGATGAGGATCCACATTTAGCGTACTTGAACCGGACAACTTTCTTTCGAACTCCAATATATATTTATTCTCTCAACCTATAAAAACAACAAAAATAAAAAGTAAATCAAAATTCTCACGAAATTGTAAAGCCTCAAAGGATCCATACTCCAATTCCTTCTTATATATAGATAAACACGTATATATGTCGTAGATGAACAAATTGAGAGTTGTACCGGTTTACCCGATTAAACTCATGTGTATGTATGCTTCTCTTTGTCAATGGGGGTAATTGGTAAGGAAATAGAGAGAAATGGATTGAGGGATGGAGAGATCGTTTAGAATAAAAACAACCATAAACAAAGTGAAAAACTTAAAAAGAAAACATGAATCAAAATGAAGAAATCAAGGAATGAATAGAATAAAAAGGTTAGAGGTTATGGATGTATTAATTGGTTGAGAAAGTAAAAAAGGCTTTGAGAAAAGTGAAGGGTTTGGAGGTAAAAAGTTAATGAAAGTGGTTGTAGAATTACCAAAATGACCTAATTGCAATAAAAAATACAATTGCTCATATAGGGACATAGAAGTCTTTAACATGATTATTATATAAAAAATTCAAAAAAAGGAGAAAATTTCTAGCTATGAATACTACTCTAAGAATGTGCCACCTCATTCTTGGTGGATCTTCATTTTATATATATAGATATATATATAGATTCTTCATTTCACCAGATCCAATTTTTCCCCAACTCCGACAATAAATTTGGATCTCATGCAACTCGAATTTGCTACAACTCAAAACACAACTATTGTAGTTATGTTCCTTAATTTTCTGTAGGATCTTGAATCAATGCAATTGGAATGACACAACCTCGTAAATATATCAAATATCTTTTTTTTGGCTATATATATATATATATATATATATATATATATTCGCTTCAAAGTGTTCCGAACCAAAAATCGTGGTGTTACATTGGGTTTGGTTGATCGGGTTTTTGAGCACCCCTACCGACGGACACAACATTATTTTATTTTTGATTTTTTTAAATACATATCCGTCGGTAATCCGTCGAAAATATATTGATTTTATTATTTATTTTTTTATTCCTGAAAGGCGACTGAGTTTTATTCGGGTTTATTTATGAACCATTCCGTTTGGGACTGTTATGGCTGATGTTTTATAATATTGGACTCCTATAGTTTCGGGTGCCTTGTCATATGATTCTATTTTAGTCATGGTTGTTTCAACATATGCTTCTCTGGAAGGTTCATTATGTTTGTTCTGTATCGGTCCAGTTATTAGGGGTGTTCAAAAAAACTTTTGGACCGTTCAAACCGGTCGAACCAAGTTAAACCAAACTATTTTTAGTGGTTTGAGTGGTCTGGTTTGAAAAATTACGACGGTTTGGACCAAACCGACCGCCAAATAAATATATATATATATATATATATATATATATATATATATATATATTATTTATTTATTTTAGTATAACACTATAACCCAACTTTTTTAAGACTTAAGACCAACTTTATCCTAACGTGCGGTCTTCTATAACGTAATATTTGATTTTTCCCTACGTTTTAATGCTTTATTTGCTAGTTTTTAATATATATATATATATATATATATATATATATATATATATATATATAACCTAATTAAACTTGTTTATTATCAATGACTCGTCGATTAATAGTACAAAACATATGTTTTTATATATAATATTATATACAATATAGAGATTTGCTGTCATAAGTCACGCCTTGATAAACGTCATGTCCTCGCCGTGGACCTAGGGGTGTAAACAAGTCGAGCTTTTAACGAGCTACTCGAGCTCGAGCTCATTTATCTCAAGCTCGAGCCTAATGGTTTTCGAGCTCGAGTCGATCTCGAACACAAAGTAAAGCTCGCTTAAGTTAACGAGTCGAGCTCCATAATACCAATGTTCGACTTGACTCGTTCAAAAGCTCGATTAAACTTTACGAGTCGAGCCGAGCCGAGCAATTCGAGCATACACTTTTTCTAGCCTGGCATATTTATATGTTTACAAATTATATAATCAAAAAATAAAAATTATCGATCTTGAGTACATAAAGGAGTTAATCGATCTCGAATTCGAGCTCATAAACAAGCATCGAGCTCGAGCTCGAACATTGAAAATTTATTCGAGCTCGAGCTCGAGCCCGACTTTGAAAAATTAATCGAGCTCGAGCCTGGTATTATTTTTTCAAGCTCGGCTCGAATAACTTGCTACTTGACTCGACTCGGCTCGTTTACACCCCTACGTGGACCTAAGGCTTGAGGCTTGGCCTCGCCGTCACGCCACGCCTCACGCCATTTAGAACCTTGCTTAAAATATGTTGTTTTCTTTACTTATAATTCATTTTCAACATCAATCATTTGATATACTTTGCTATATTTCTTAAATTTTAAACATATCACCTTCAACTGTTTTTCTCAATTTACATATATATGTTCACATTTACTGAATGTCTGAATATATATATATAGAGAGAGAGAGAGGGAGGTTCGGGAGAAAACCTCAAAAAAACGGAAAACTGAAGAACACTCTGGTGGCCCTTCATCTAGACGGCATGCACTTGTGCATACAAGTACATTATGTTGTTTTTTTGGTTTTTATTCACGTGTGCATTATGCACTTGTGCATATGCACGTGTGTATGTTACAAATTACCTGTACGCACAAATGCATACCGTCCGGATGAAGGGCTACCGGGGCGTTCTTCAGTTTTCCGTTTTTTTGAGGTTTTCCCCTGAACCTGAACCTGACCCTATATATATATATATATATATATATATATATATGGTCCCCTTTTCTTGTTAACCAAAAAAAGGGTGTTAACCATGTTAACCAATCTAGACCAATCATCTTAATAATCAATGGCCTATATTAATTCAATTATTTTAAATTTTATTAAATGATAAACCGGCTAATTAGATGACGTGCATATATGAAGAAGGGAAAAACCGTCATTAAGCATAAAAGGTGTTTACAGTTGATAAGGAAAGAAACGGATTTCACGCCCCTTTCAAAAAAGAATTCGCGATTCCTACTCTCACGTGCATATATGCATGTTGACACAAAATTATAGTTTATGTAGATTTATATGTGCATGTATGCACTCTGACACAGATTCATGGTTTACACAGATTTATATGTGCATGTATGCACTTTGACAGAGATTCATGGTACACAGATATATGGTTGTGCATGTATGCACTTTGACACCGATTCATAGTTTAAGCAGATACTTGGTTGTGCATATATGCAAATTTAGACAGATTAAGGGTTATGCATATATGCACCTTGACACAGATTCATGATTGTTGATGTATGCACTTTGACCCATAATTATGGTTTACACAGATTTATATGTACAAGTATGCACTTTGACACATTCATCCATTAAACAACCAACTTGGTAACTCACGAACACCATGGAACCCTAAGACACAATCATCCATTAATATACACTCAAACCCATACAACCCATACATAGGGATAATATAACATAAAGAACAAGAAACAAACACTTACCATGACACCACTATTCAAACCACCTACAAAAGTAATAGATGATAGAAATTTATATAAATTATATTGGTTTGCAAACTCATCTCCATCAGTATCGTGATCATCAAATTCGTCCATTGATGTATACTTCTCGTTCCCGTCTATTAAATCTTCAAGCCCTTGGTAATCGACAACTTCTTCCATATCATTCGTTCTTTGGTATACGGCACTCTGATCCATCGGAAAACTTTGTTCAACCTCCATTAACGATATTGTTGAAGACGATAACAAAAAATCTGTTTTAAATAAAATAAAATTGAATTTATATTTAATTCCATAATTATCATAAAATAATTTAGGAAACATGATAATGAGATAATAAAGAAATCACCGTAATCCACGTTTTAATTTGAAATACCATTTCTACCCTCATTTTAAACATCCAATTTGACCTTAAACCAATTAAAATACTGCAATCTGATTGGTTAAAACTAGTTAACACTCTTTTTTTGTTTAACAAAAGAAGGGCTCTCTCTCTCTCTCTATATATATATATATATACGGTCTCCTTCTTTTGTTAACTTTTTCATGTATTGCATATATGCACATCGGGCATTGCATATATGCACATATTACAATTGCATGATGTGCATATATGCACTGGTTAACAAAAGAAGGAGACCCTATATATATAGGGTACGTAATGACGTAATTTTCTAATGTACATATTAATAGAAACTTAACAATTATATTAAATTTAAGAAATAAAAGTATGTTGGATTCATTGGGTTGGGTTGGGTTTGGTTGATCGTAACCCGATATACACCCAATACATACGGTTTAAAGATTTTACAACTCGGGTTGCTTCGGGTTGGGTTATTTCATGTTGGGTTGGGTTTGGTTGATAGGGTTTTTGAGCACCCCTACCGACAATATTATTTTATTTTTAATTTTTTTAAATACATATCCGTCGGTAATCCGTCGAAAATATATTGATTTTATTATTTATTTTTTTATTCCATGTGAATCGTCGGAGATCCGTCACAAAGCACCGAGGGATTACCGACAACAATGGGTCATCCCGTTGGTAATGGTCGGAGACCCGTCGGTAATTGTGGCTGTCAGAGATCCGTCGCTATATTCGTCGGAAATCCGTCGAAAATCCAATTGCCTACGACTTTTTTGCGATAGCCATTACCGAAGGATTTCGACGGATCCTCCTTTCACCAACGGATATATCCGTCGGGAATAGCTTGTGTTTTTGTAGTGTTCAGCAACTATCTTGTGTCTCATTGTATCAGATTCCCTTTCTTGGGTTGAGGCCTCTGATAGAAAACCAAATTGCTTCTCAAGAGGCAATGGAAACAATTTCCAATGGTTTGTTCCTATCTCTTCTTAGTGGCTGTTCGTTTGGGGCTTATTGGGCTGTTAAATGGATATGGCTTATTCGGTCAGCCATATCCATCTGTTCGTTTGGGGCTTATTTGCTCAGATTTGGGCTGATTCGGTCGGCCAGAAAATATGTGTGGTTTGTATTCAGCTGCATTAATTCCCCAACTACGCCTCCCCACCAACCCCATTAATTAAACAAAACCCTAAAACAAGCGGTCTTCTACATCTCGCTTTCTCCTCCTCCTCCTCCTCTATCGATCATGTATAGCTTCTACATTGCTCTTTCTTTTTTCTCACTTCTTTTTTCGATCTTAAGTATATCTCCATCTACATTGCTCTTTCTTTTTTTCTCCATCGACATCACACATCGATTACCTTTTTTCTCCCTGTTTCCTTGCTAATGGATTGAATTCATTTGGACAGTGAGAAGATAGAAAAGATTTATTTTTTTCAGAGAGAAGCCAATAACCTAATTCAGAAAAAACAGAAACAAAAGGATCTGTTGGTGATTTCTGGGATTTGGAAGAAATCGGTTAAAGAACTGAAATCGATCAGAAAAACTTCAAAATGAGAGCAAATTTGTTGAAGAAGAAGACGAAGATCGTTGTTGTCTGTTTGTAACTATGGTTGATTTGATGCTGTGTGCTGCCAAGTATTGAAATGGAAGGGGGTGAAAACGTATGAGAGAGAGAAGGATATATGCTTGGGATATTTTCTGATATGGATCTGCTCCGGTGTATATTTTCGTTTGCTCACTAATATTCTAATTACGTTTTTCATCCTTCTGGTTTGTTAAAAATTTCGATTTTCGTCCCTGGTCTTTATTTATTATAGTGACTACTATGGTTTGCATATTATTTCATTTTTCGTCCCTGAGAGACTGAGACTAACAAGTGGTCAGCTCAATGAATGGCAAATTTGTCTTTTCACTACTTTTTCTTATTTGTTTTCTATTAAACATTTTCTTTTTCTTCTTTTCTCATTAATATACAAGCCCAACCCCTCTTTAATAATACAAAACCCTCCTCTCTCCAACCCCAACATCTTTCATCTCTCTCCTCTGTATAATACACACACACACACACACACACATATATAAATATATATATATATATATATATAGGAAAGTTCAAATGAAAACTCAAATTCAATTGTAAACATGAGGACAAATCTCGTCCATTGATCGTAGCCATATTTAAGACATTCCTAAAATTCAGCTTTAGGGGTATTTTCGTCAAATTAGAATCAGCGCCTATTTTTGTTGAATTTTTATTTTCTTTTTTAATTAAAAAACTTTTACCCCCTTAAATTTTAAAATAAATTATCTCAAAAATTACTAACATTTTAATCAAACAAATTACATCAAAAAAACGAGAATTTCGTGCTCTTCGATATGACATCCATCATGATATAGTTTTTTTTTTCGATTTAACCGTTTTTTACGTGAAATCGTGTATATGTGTTATATTCAGACTGAATATATGGAATTATTCAGTCTGAATATAACACATATTCAGACTGAATATAACACATATTCAGTCTGAATATAACACATATTTATGTGTTATATATATATAACATATCTAATTTCATGAACTATGAAATGGCCAAATGGGAATTGTATTCTTTAATTTTTCATGAAATGTCAACAAAAGATAGTCCTTTCCATGCTGCTCTAATAAGCTTCCTACCAATAATTAAGCTCTGCCCAAATCAAACAGTCTTTTTAAGATAAGCTGGTTAATATATAATTTAATGTTGATAAGAGGATGATTCATTGATACAAAGAAGGTTGCGTTTCAAACTAGATCACAATTTGTTATTGTGATTCATATGGTTTGCTACAAAAATCAAATCATACAACCGAAATCACGACCAGTATGGTCCAAAGCACAAGCAGTTTTGAGTGACAACCATGACTAGATCTGAAGTTTTGCCAAAGAAAACAAAGCAACAAGCACAAAAAATGAAGCATGAAAACTGCAGTAAACCTTTCAGTTCCAGAAAATCATCACTCGATGCAGGTATTCTTTCAATAATTTACCAAACTTAACAAAAAAAATAGTTTATAGTTGATATATTCAGTCTGAATATGTGTTATATTCAGACTGAATATGTGTTATATTCAGACTGAATATGTGTTATATTCAGTCTGAATATGTGTTATATTCAGTCTGAATATGTGTTATATTCAGACTGAATAATTCCATATTCAGTCTGAATATAACACATATACACGATTTCACGTAAAAAACGGTTAAATCGAAAAAAAAACTATATCATGATGGATGTCATATCGAAGAGCACGAAATTCTCGTTTTTTGATGTAATTTGTTTGATTAAAATGCTAGTAATTTTTGAGATAATTTATTTTAAAACTTAAGGGGGTAAAAGTTTTTTAATTAAAAAAGAAAATAAAAATTCAACAAAAATAGGCGCTGATTCTAATTTGACGAAAATACCCTTACACGCAAAATATTCATTAAGCCATGGACAGAGTTTTCAACTTATTTACAAAATTGCCACCGTGTTTTTTTTTGCCATTGATCTCTTCACCAGATTATTAATCAACGGTTGTGGTTTGTCCTCACGTTTACAATTGAATTTGAGTTTTCATTTGAACCCACCCCTACATATATATATATATATGTGTGTGTGTGTGTGTGTGTGTGTGTGTACACACTTACATATTTATATAACAAAAACCCATCTTGAAAATAACACAAATAGTACACTGATGGAGCTTTGCTGAAATGGGTATAGTAAAAAACGCTCTCTTGTCGTTAACAGACAAATACATACACTTTCTCTTTTTCTGGTTCAATATTTGTGTGTATGTGTGTGTTTACTCCGACGATGATGGATATAGGGTCAAACTGTAGTTTAGATACATTTTGTTCGTGTAGTAGATAGGCAATTTTGTTCCATTTTCTATTTGCTCTGTTCCTAGGCACATATAAGTTGTACCATTCAAAAGTGTTGATGATTGGTCCTCGAAAGGAAATATGCAGAGAGGAAAAAGTGGAAGAACCAGAAATTAGATAAGTGTATGATAGAAATTAGAGGGCAATCAGTGAAACTGAAGACGAAGTCACGAACGAAAATCTCTCCATCAAATTGTGATAAGTGTATGATAGTCTTATTTTTTAGTAATTTTGATGCCGCCAGCCATTTATCATCATCGAATGGGCATGCCCTTCGAAAAGATGATAGATTTGGACCAATTGTTTATTAGTTTGTTCTTTTTTTATTTATCTAAACTACATAACGTATCTAAACTACAGTTTTTGCTGTATAAATATGTATGTGTGTACACACACACACACACACACACACACATATATATATATATATATATATATATATATATATATGTGTGTGTGTGTGTGTGTGTGTATGTGTCTGTGTGTATTACTGTATTACCTATACTATGGACCCAGTTGAGTCCAACCACTTTTGGATCAATCTGGGCCGTATAAACTCATTCCAACTTTCAATCTGGACCACTCAAATTCATTCAGCCCTCACTTTACACGACTAAGCCATTCACTCAGCTCTCTCCCTCCCACCAACTCCCCCTCACTCCCTGATTTCTCTCACGCTAACCCTCCCCTTAATCATCCTGTCAACCTCCCACTTCTACTATCTACCACTATCGCTGCTCCTCTTTATATACGAGTTGGGTTCTCCATCGCTTCATTTCTCCGTGCTCAATTTCTGATATGGATATGTCTCTTTGATGCTCCATCTTCATCTTCTCCAAATTTTCTACAGATGAATTTGATGACGAGAGAAGAACAAAATCAGTCGATGATCACTTCATCATTCCACGTCCAAAATTAGGGTTTCCTTTGAAGGTAGAAGATCAATGAAAAAGGTTTTACCGGAGGATGAATCATGAAATCCCGACGAGCATCAACAGTCTTCGATAGAAAAAAACACTTCATTTGAGGACCATAGACGGTGACGGTGGTTACCTAAAGGAAAAAGGTACAGTTTCTTGGGCTAATTTTACAGTAATTTTTGCTCATTTCTTGATTCAGTTTTATATACACGGAGAAGATGGAACAGCACTACGTTTGGAGTTAAGTCGGTAGGGATCTTCAGGTAACTTTGTGGTATGATTTGTGGTATGATTAGAGCAGGATAGCATAAAATTGTCGTTATATAATCTGTGGTTATTCAAGGCCCTATGGCAGATTCAACTACATCTCTTGATAATGGTCATGGTAAGATCTCCATCTCTCTCTAAATTGAAATTTGATGTTCTCACCCTCCTCCGTTTTCTCTGTCAGTTCCTACTCTCTGTGTCACTTTCCAATTGATTCCCTTTCAATATGTATTTGATATTGCTTTATAAATTTTTTTTACCCTAAAACAGTCTTCATCTACTCTTACTTCTCTGATTGGAATGTGTTTGAGCAGGGCGTTGTGGTCTTCAGTCGATCATTTTTTAAATTTTTTTACATTTCAATCATTTGTGCATAATGCATACATAAGTACTTTATGCAATTAAGGGGCGCAATGGAACCCTTTTGACCAAAATGGATCTCATGCTTACCTGTTTTACCGAACAATTTTCTAACGTATATTTTTGTCTTGCAGTGGATTAATTGAGAAGAGATCGATAGTTCGACTTTGCTATAGGATTCAATCTTGCATTTAAGGTACGAGCTTATTTAACTATCCAGTAACTTAATCACCTCCTTGTCTAATTATGTTTATTTATGTCAAAATATCACTTGGATCATCACATCCTACACTCTTCAAATATCTTGAAAGCTTGTATAGAATATGCAAACCTGCGGATCATTTGAATTGCCACGAGGGTGTTTGGTTTTTGGTTTTCAAAGTGATTATTGCTACCTGAATAATCAAAAGCACAACATCAGTAAAAATAGAATGGTTAAATAATATTGTTCCTCAAGCTTGTATTGTGTGTGTCTGACTACAAGAACGAAAAACCGTTAGCAATGATATAATGTAAACATAGAATGTTTAAATAATATTATTCAAGTCTGGAAATCATATCTCCCATTGACAGCTAGAATTTATCTTTTAGAAACAGTAAATACTTATAGATACCATGAGAGGGACTAATAAGAGTATGTCAAGGAATCCTTGACTCATATCATGCAAGTAGAACTCAATGCAGACTAAAAAGTTAAAAGATATTGATTCATTCACTGTTTGTTGAGGGAGTTGAGATGGGAACAGGAATGATTTGTTTAATGTATGTTTGGGGTTGGCTTGATTTGCATTGTGTTTACTTAGAGATAATATAGCATACATGCATGCACAATTGGAAAAATAATGAATCTAAGGGGATGTTTACCAAATTTTTACCCGGGTAAGCATTTACCAAATGTAACACTATCACTTACTTACTGGGTAAGATTTTAGTCCACCAAATCGGTTTCGTGTACAATAATTCACCCGGTAAGCGCTAACTGTGGTAATAGTCGATGCCCTCACTTACCGGGTAAGATTTTTTGTCCTTACCATGTTAATCCGCTAGGTAATGTGATTTGGTAAGCGCTTACCCGGGTAAGTTTTTTGATAAACGCCCCCTAACCTTCATTTCAATTTCTTTTGTTGTTACAGTGTACTTGTCCCTAAGAACACCACCCATTTTAAATCTTTAGCAGGATCTTAAATTTAGGATATACGAAAGTAGCCAAGGGGAATCTACTCTCTCCAAAGTTCTTGTGATTCAGGTATGTATGCGAGCTCTTTCGCTGCTTGCTGTTTCGTATATTTCGTTAAAATTTTACGATTAATTGCACAATGTGACGAGATTAAAGTTCGTGATAAAAAAATCTAGCCTTTTGATAGGTCTAATGAATGTGCAAAGTAGAAAATTTAGATATGAAAAATGGTTTGCTTTGGATCAAAAAAGGAGTTTGAATTATTTGGACTCTATTTCTAGCTTTATATGTTGTTCAAAGCTTTACTCGGGTAGTCTGTGTATTGGTGTTGAGTTTGTGGAAACTGGGAAGTCTTTAGGGTCCGTTTGGTTTGTAGGAATGGAATGGATTGGATTTCATGTGGTGTGGGGATTTGGAGGGTTTTGGATTTGGAATCTCTTTGTGTGTTTGGTTTGTAGGATTTGGAATAGATTGGATTTCATGTGGGGATTTGGAAGGATTTGGAATCCCTTTGTGTGTCTGGTTTGTAGGATTTGGAATGGAATTGAATTCCATTATTTATAAAAAAAGCTTTAAAAAATTATAATAATAAGTTACCTTTTATTTAACTGTTTAATAGAAAACAATTGTTTTTAACATATTTTTAAACATTATTATATACAAATCCTACAAAGTCCCTTGAAATCCTAGCCACCCCCTTGTCATTGGTGATTTGGGTCACTGCTTATTCCCAGGTTGGAGCTGTCTGCATTAAGCTCCTGTTTGGTGCTGTTGATCGCTGTTGGCTGCTGTTTGGCAGTGTGGTCGTTGCAGGCTACACTATGCTGCTGTTCGGCGGTGTTTGGTCGTTTGTTCGACGGTGCAGGGTCTGATCCTGGTTGTTTGCTGCTCGCAAATGCTCGCAAACTACAATCCTGATGCTGCAGGTGTCCTATGTTTAGTTCCCGTGTTTTATGTTCTCTGTTTTGTCTGTTTGGTTTGGTGCTGTTTGTTTTCTATGTTCTTGTACTATTAGTCATCTTTGTGGCGATTTAGACCATTTGCTTATATAGATCAGGATGACACTCAACTCATTTTTGTCATGTTGTACACCCGACCAACGGATCGGTATATCGGATTTTAGAAACGTTCTTTTCATGCGCAATCGATATCGGATTTTAATTCGAATGAATCGATAATCAAGCTGCGTTTTCACCCGGTTCGCTTGAAAAACTCGAGTTTGAGATCATGAAAATCTTGAATCGAGAAAGAGTAATCCGATTGCGATCGCTTCTTTGTCTATGATATGTTATAAAAGATACGGAAGGACCCTTCAAGCCGAAGGGTACCTAACCCATAGTCAATGCACTCATATTTATGTTAAGGCCCCAAAGAAACAGCCTGCCAAAAACGGTTCCGCTGCTGCCCCTGCTAAGAAAGTAGAGAGTTTTGAAGATTCCAGTTCTGAAGAGAGTGATTCTGATGAAGCGGTATGGTGATTAGTTTTAATTCCTTGAATGATTAAGCTCAAGCGACTTTGTTTTTTTTTTGATATTAAGTGTAATTTGAATTTATTTGTTCAGGTTAAAGCCGCGCCTGCAAAAAACCCCGCATTGACTGCTGTTGCAACAAAGGTGTGTGTTCAAAGCACACTCATATTTTTGATCTTGTGCTGTTATATTATATAGTAATAATTATTAATTCTTCCATGAAATGTACAGAAGGCTGAATCTGATGATGAAAGCTCAGAAGGAGGAACCCCAAAAGAAAAAGATCAAAGTTGCTGCTTACTAATCTTAAATATGTTGCATTTGTATCGTTCATCTTATAACCTGATTACTCTTTGAATTTAGATTGAATTTGTAATGGCAACAACTCAGCAATCTGATAATGCAATGACATTGAAGAAGAAGAAGAATGCTAAGCCTAAGGTTAATTTGGTCTTAATTTGCTTATTATATAGTCTCTATGACATTAATTTGCTTATTCGATCTATTTTTTCGTATCTATATATGTATCTGTATTGTTTTTTATTTGTGTTTTGTCTATATGTAAAATGTTGTTCATTGACTCTGTCAGTAACTATATATTGCAATGTTTGATCGCTGGGTAGTTTCATGGGCTTAAGCATATTGCAATGTTTAGATTTGTTCCACATTTGGTTGTCTTTGGAAGTTAGAATTGACTTTTTGTGTGTTCAAAGATGTCTGTGAATTCTGACCATTCAAATAATTGAATTTAAATTAAAGTCATGTAGTATACCCGGCCACCGGACGAGTATAGCACTAGTTATAGAGAGGAGAGATGAAAGATGTTGGGGTTGGAGAGAGGAGGGTTTTGTAATATTAATGAGAAAAGAATAAAAAGAAAATGTTTAATAGAAAATAAATAAGAAAAAGTAGTGAAAAGACAAAATTGTCATTCATTGAGCTGACCAACTGTTAGTCTCAGCCTCTCAGGGACGAAAAACGAAATAATATGCAAACCATAGTGACTATTAGTGTAATAAATAAAGACCGGGGATGAAAATCGAAATTTTTAACAAACCACAAGGACGAAAAACGTAATTTACTCTTTTTATAATTATAACTTTATAAGCCATTTATTTAATATTTTTATTAAATAGTTGTTTTATTCAGAAAAATAGTGACTAGGGGTAAAAGGGTCATTTATCACATTCAGACTGTTTATTCAGCACAACAACCGAACACCAAGTTATCTGTTAACATTCAGATAACCATATCCACTCAGACAACCATATGCATTCAGGTCTTAACAGGAAACGAACCGAACAACACCTTACTCTTATGCAAATTGCAGTGCTAGGTTATTGGAACCACCAAATTTACAATTAAACTTGAAACAATTGCTTTTTATGTAAAAAACATATAAATAAATGCATTCTTTCTTGATTTCTTCCATACACAACTAAATTCACCTTTCTGTGCTCATTTTCTTGTGGTTTCCTTTTTTGAATCCCATAATCTTTTTGATGATTAATACTATGGATTTTAAAGAAAAAAACAACAATAATAACACTAAAGAATTGTATCACATTAAATTCACCTTTCTATGTGTGTGCTTTTCCTTCTTTTTCGGGGCTTTCTTGAATTTCCCATTATCTATTTGTCAATCACTATATATGAATTTTGAGAAAATCTTTTTGGGGTTTTCTTGAATTTCTGTGATTCTTTCTGTTTGGGACTGTTATGGCTGATGTTTTATAATATTGGACTCCTATAGTTTCGGGTGCCTTGTCATATGATTCTATTTTTGTCATGGTTGTTTCAACATATGCTTCTCTGGAAGGTTCATTATGTTTGTTCTGTATCGGTCCCGTTATTAGGGGTGATCAAAAAAACTGTTGGACCGTTCAAACCGCTCGAACCAAGTTAAGCCGGACTATTTTTGGTGGTTTGAGTGATCTGGTTTGAAAAATTGCCAAACCAGGCGTTCCGGTTGCAGTCTTGAACTTTTTTTGGGCGGTTTGGACCAAACCGACCGCCAAATAAATATATATATATATATATATTTAGTATAACACTATAACCCAACTTTTAAGACTTAAGACCAACTTTATCCTAAACTCCTAATAAACTTTGTTTTGTAAAAATGAACAACTCAAGAGCTGCCCACTTAATTAGTTTAAACTTTAAAAGCCAATAAAAGCCCAAAGGCCCTAACCGTCTAGACCGGTCAGACCACACCGCCTAAACCGTGGTCCGGTTTAACCGGTCTGGGCACTTGATGTCAAACCAAGTGTCTGGCCCGCCTCCCTCAGGGATGGCCCTGTTGTTGATGTATTAACGAGTGTGTAGATTCGGTTTCAACATATGGATTTTGGTTGGTATTATAAAATAATTAATTTTTTTGAAATATGAAAAGGAATTTGATGCTTCCGATTACATGGTCCGTAAACAACGAGACTTAGGGGCTGTTTGGCAGTTGATGAATGGTTTGATGCAGAATGATTAAGAAGTCCGAATGGTTAAGAGGCTTTTATGATATAGTGCAAAATGAAATATAATTGTTTGATATTTGTTTAGAATGAAATCAGAGTGCTGAATGGTTAAGGGTGACCCAAGATGCTAAATTATTAAGAGAGTTTTGGAACCATTAAGAGGCTGATTTTTTTTTGCCAAACAAGATTCACCTCTGAACGATTCAGAGGTTGCCTCTTAATGGCACCATTAAGAGGTAAACAAACAGCCCCTTATCTAACTTGGTATTTGGCAAATCAAACCACTACTACTTTTCAACCAACATATATTGGGAAATCATCTAATATATTACGCTATTAATAATAAAATAACTATTTGTTGCACTTCTTTTGGAGTAATCCTTCTCAGTTCCAGATGTGGGGAAGCATAAGAAAGACATATTTGCACAAAATACATGCATGATTACATATGCAATTGCTACAAGTACCAATTTTATTATGCTCCTTATAATTTCATCCACATACTTGGGGTCCTACATAGGAAGTGTGGATTAATAAGTTGACCCACACCAATCTTGGTACCAAACATGTATCCATGCAGAACTGTCAAAATTTGATTGCCTAAAACCACCAAAGCTTCAAAATGGTTTACATACACGATTCCGTCGTATTGCACGGGTACACAACTGTTATATATATATATATATATATATATATGAGAGAGAGAGAGAGAGAGAGAGAGAACTAGGATCATTTGTTAACCTTGATAAAAGGTTCATATATGAACCTTTGTGATTCATATATGAACTTTGTGATTCATATATAAACTAATTAACTGAGTCACATATGAACTAATTAACTGTAGGTTCATATGTGAATCAGTTGAACTAATTAACAGATTCACATATGAATCTTTGTGATTCATATATGAACTAATTAACTGATTTTCATATGAAGTAATTAACTGATTCACATATGAACGTATAGTTCATATGTGAATCACCGAGATTCACATATGAACTCGTCCCGTGTATTTTAAGAAACTACCCCTCTATCTTGTGCAGACCATCCGTTGTTTCTCGGTCAAAGCTGCAAATGTTGACCGAATGAATAACTAAGATTACTTCTCTATTTCTCACACACTTAGCATTTCTTAATTGAACCTCTCCATATATATATATATATATATATATATATATATATATATATTAAAAACTAACAAATAAGACATCACAAACGTAAAGAAAAATCAAATATCGCGTAATAAAAACCACACATTAAGCCATGGCGCAACACCCTAAAGATAGGGGTGAATTTAAACCTGAATAATTGTGAGACAAGACAATCTAAGTATAGAAAATGACCCAAAAATGGGGAAACAGTAAGGTGTTTACAAACCAAAAGTATTTCAGAGATAATTTCGAAACTTACTAATCTAAACTAGACTAGTATAGATTAAAGATGAGTGTCATTATTTCGTCTCTCAAAAGTCTTGTTCAATCATGTCATTTAAGCTCGAGGATCCCCACCGCTAGAATGAACTGATATACATGTCATTTAAGAAGAAACAAATGTTAGGCTAAAGCCTAGTGAGAACAAACAATTTATAAAACTAAACGACTAATAAATAAAGATAATATTTCATAAACTTGGTTAAGTCTCAAATCTCATTTATACCATAAAAAGACCGATGGGTCCAATGCCACTTACAATGACGGGGAAGACCCAATTTCCATTGGACATGGTGGAACACAAAAATGGGTCACAAGTCCATGTTTAGAGCTTCTATTATAGTACATTTGTCATCGAGTTCAACCACCCACAGTCTATAGATCGAGTCATCCTATTTATACACTAAGATATGCTCCTTTGCTAAAATAAAATCATCATGGGTCACACAATCATCAAGATCAACCACCCACGGTCTATAGTTTGAGCCATCCGGTGATTCGTTACCCATATCTAGCTAATGAGTGAAAGCAACCATCCACTCATATATAATAAATAAAATTTGACCTTTATGCCTATAGATCCATAACATAAGTCTAACATCAAATACTTTCCACATATGCATTTCCAAATATTAAATGCACCAATGTGTAGATACCATGAAGACCACGCACAAATACCAAGTTATACCAAAATACTATGAATATAGAAAATATCCATTTCTTTCCAAAACTCAACAATACTTGAGAAATAAAATCTTGTAAACATAAAAGCTACTATCCACATTCGTTTCATCTAATATTCAAAAGTTCCCAAACCATAGTATGACCTAGTTTTTTTTTTGAAAGGCAATTGCATTTCGGGGGTATCCTGGACTTAGTCCAGACTAATCCCCCTTCGACCCGGCCACGAATCGGCCCACGATCCGGCCACGATACAACCCTCGACCTTTGATATCCTAGCATGCTCACCCCTGGATTCGAAACCGGGGTAGAAAGGGCTTCCACCACTTTCCCCCCAGGCCTTTACCAGTGGGCTACAATTGACCTAGTTTGTTTACCCAAATTCCATAAGCTTGAGTAAAAGAGTTACAATCACTTGTATAGCCATAACTACTCATTTCAAAGCTCATTTGAACTCATATATGGGAAAATATTAACAAGATCTTTAAACCCTAAAATGATTTATGGCAAGTTCATCCAACATTTAACAATGAATATGTTAATTAACATATATTTTGCCAATCAAACCATGAACCCCAATATTAAATCCCAAAATAAGTTTAGAACCCTAAAAACCTTCAAACCCCATTTTAGGTCAAAACTTTGCAAATAATAGAAATGTAAACAAGGAGATGATTATAGGTTTAAAATGATGGTTTTGACATGTATAAAGTTTAAAAGAGGTGAATGAACTCACAAATTAGGTTTTTATAAAAACCTAGAAAACTTAGAAATCTCCTGAAGAAGATGAAGTTGAAGACCTCTACATTTAGTTTCCAAATCCTAGTTACCAAGTGGAAAATATTCCCAAAACTCAAGAATCTTGCTCTTAAATGCTCCAAAACATAATTAACGAGGAGGGTTTGCTTTTGAGAGAGAAATGGAGGAAAAGGTGTGAAATAAATGAAAAAGAGTAGCTAAAATATGGTATTTAAGTGAGTCTGGGCCGACGACGATAATATCCCAACGATTATGACATATGTCACTCTTGTTGGCACTACCGCGAATGGTACTCATGCCATGAGAGTGCCCCGCAAGAGTGACACATGTCACAATCACGGGCACTTCCGCCGAAAATGTACGAGTAATATTGAGGGTGTATTGGTAATTTTATTTTAGAATAGTGTTCATTCTCATCATGAATTTAATATTGAGGGTGTAATGGTAATTTTATTTTTTGTCCTAATTCTGTTTTCATTATAGCAAATTAATGTGTTTATTTTTTTCCAAATTATTGGTGATTTGATGTTTAGTAGACTAAGAAACATGGATGATAATCTTCAACATACCAGTACTCAACATCATTCTTCCCGTCGTATTTGAAGCAACTAGCAAGCGTGTATGAACCTGCTAAACCATTTAACTATGACCGGGTACATAAACGAATAGGTATGAACATGTTCAGTCACATATATATATATATATATATATATATATATATATATATATATACACACAGAGATGAACAACTATGCATGAAGTGATACATTCATGAACTTGTATGAACCTGTTGAAGCATGCACATATATCCGGATACATGAACGAACAAGTATGAACCTGTTCTATGATATCTATATCCATGAACAGGTATGAACATGCATGTTCATACATAAACATTAGTAACCAAATTTTATAGTTAACCAATATTACCATACATACCTATGAACAAACATGTTAACAAACAAGTTAACAAACAAGTATGAACTTGTTTTACCCTTCACAAAAACGTTCATGTGTGAACATGCATGTACATGAGTTGAACCCTTCTTCAGTTTATGATTAGAATGATGGTTTTTATGATATGGAAGTGTTGTAATGTTTACAAAAGAGTCCATTCAGTTGTATGTTACTATATTGTTTGAATAATTTTATGGATGAAGATTGGGGCGAGTTTCGATTTGATGGAGGAGTAATCACCGAGAGGTAATACTTGAAAGAGAAATATTTATGATTTTTTCCTCAAATATCCTTGTTCAGTAATGTTCACTTACCATTATTTACATTGCATCTTCAATACATAACATTTATGCAATGAGTAATTTCAACTGTCCATTTTAAAGATTAAGGGTTGTGGTTGGTTCTTAAAGTTAATACCAAATATTGGTTAACAAAAGAACCACCATATATAGGTCCAGGTTCATGGAAAACCCTGAAAAACTGAAAAACTAGGGAATATTATGGTAACCCTTCATCTGAACGATATGCACTTGTGTATACAAGTAATTTGTAATATGCATACATGCATATGTACATGTGCATAATGCACACATGCATAAAAGCCAAAAGATAACTTAATTACTTATATGCACAAGTGCATATCAGATGAAGGGCTACCATGATGTTCCTCAGTTTTTTATTTTTTGAGATTTTTCCTTGAAACCCCCCCCCCTTTTCTCTCTCTCTCTCTCTCTCTCTCTCTCTCTCTCTCTCTCTCTCTCTCTCTCTATATATATATATATATATATATATATATATATATATATATATATAAAGATTTCATATAAATAGGTTTCTATTGCAAAATGTCATTTAGCCAACTATCTTTTTCATTATCAAAAGACACTACTACAGAAATGACTTTATTACACGCCCATTTTTATACAGTTTTTAAAAAAACCGTGTAAAAATGTATACCCGTGTTTTTTTAGAGTTTTTTACACGGTTTTTTGGTAATATAACCGTGTAAAAAGGTTTCAAAACATTTCTACACGGTTTTCTAAAATAACCGTGTAAAAATGTGTAATCATCTTACACGGTTATTTGCCAAAAACCGTGTAAAAAGGTCTCGAAACATTTTTACACGGTTTTTTAAAATAACCGTGTAAAAATGTGTAGTCATCTTACACGGTTATTTGCCAAAAACCGTGTTAAAAGGTCCTGAAACATTTTTACACGGTTTTCTAAAATAACCGTGTAAAGATGTGTAATCATCTTACACGGTTATTTGCGAAAAACGTGTAAAAAGTTTAGGGACCTTTTTATGCGGTTGTTTAAAACAACCGTGTAAAAACATATAAATGTTTACACGGTTTAGAAAAAGATTTGTGTAAAAAGATCCGGCTTTTTACACGGTTATTTTTCAAAAAACCATGTAAAAATCCCTAATCTTTTTAAAGAGTGAATTGCATTTTTGGTCCCTGTGGTTATCTGATTTCTTTGAAAGAGGGACCTAAACTTCAATATCTCAAGAAGTGGTCCCTCGGTTTTCAAATTTGCTCCAAATGGAGGACCTGGTCACTAACCCCATTAAAAAACTCAGTTAGAGTCAGGGGCATTTCGTCCAGCCAAGATTTCTATATAACTTTGCATTTCTTTTTGTTTTTCCTTGTTTTTATAAAAAAAAAGTTAAATTCTAGGGGCCAACTTGTAACATTACAAACCCACCACATCCCCTCTCACCTCAGTTGACGATCGGCAACAAGAACACCGCCGACGACAGACCTGCACCACACAACTTCACACACCATTTTGATTTTAGCCAAATCGATCTCAGGTCAGCCCTACCCCAATCGATGTCTTAATCGATTTTCCCCATTTCCTGACTGTTTCAACTGTCCTTCCCACCCTCATTGTTTACGTCGACCAAAATAGCACCATCGTCAATTTCTAATCGATCCATCTTTCTCTCTCGATTGCTCACACATCCACATCTCCCATCGTCGCACATCTTCCTTACTTGCACTTTCTCTCAATTTCTCAAACCACAGCCTCCACCTACATCTATCCCCCTATCGATTGTTCTCGATACTACATCCTCTCTCAACCTCTCAATTCACTCTAATTATTATTAATTCAGTCTCCTTTTTTGTTCTCAACCTCGATCGATACATTTCCTAATTTTTAAATGAGAACTTAAGTTGAGGCTGATTGTTTGTTCGATCTACTTTAGTTATATCGATTGCGTGTTTTTATGGCAATTTCAGTGGCCCGGGCCCAACGAAAGCTCGGGCTTTGTAATAGTGTTCTGGCCCGGTTCATCACGAGGCCCGCTCTGGCCCGGCCTGACCCCGTTTTTTGGCCACCTATATGTATTACATACATAAATACAAACATGTAAGAAGTCACTATTATTGATGTTGGGTCTTGATAAGTAATAAAATGTCTTGTTGGGCTATAATGATTCTTAATAGGTTATAGCGGGCATTAGTAATAATATAGAGTCTACTACACCACATGTATATATGAAGTACATACATACAAACACGTAATAAGCCACTATTATTGGGCCTTGATAGGTCATGAAGTATCTCATTGGGCTATATTGGTTCTTATTAAACGTTGGTGGTTCTTAACAATTATAGTGGTTTTTAATGGATTTATAAGAGCCCAATACACACCACATACATATATGCATTACATACATGCACACAAACACGTAATAAATTACCTTAGTGTTATTGGGCCTTGATAAGTAGTACACGTCTTATTGGGCTATACTCATTCTTGACAAGCTTTACTCTTTAGTGTTTCTTAATAGGTTATAGTGGCCATTGCTGAACTTATAAAATCCAATACACAACACATGCATATATGCAGTACATACATGCATACAAACACGTAAAGGGTCTTATTGGGCTTTAATGGATCTTAGCGAACTTTAAGAGCCGCTAAAGCCTATCAAGGCCCAATCAAATTCATTAAGAACTAGAGATGGCCAAATGGGCCTGACACCGACTCGGGACCAGGGCCGACTTGGGACCGGCCCAACTCGGGATCGTTTGAGACCGGTTTGGGTCAGCCGGTTCTTAACCGGTTACGGTTTTCATCCAAAAACAAGGCTTGACACGAAACCGGCTATGGGACCTACCCGAAACTGGCCCAATTTTGTATTTAAAATTATTTTAAAATTTACTTGTATGTATATTTTAAAATAAAACCATATTTGTAAGTGTATTTGGTTGACCAATTATAACAAAACGTATTTTTCAAACGTACCTTTTTAAAAGTATTTTTATATTGTATTTGATTGACTCAATTATAATAAAAACGTATTCGTTAATGTATTTTATTGACTGGATATTAATAAAAACGTATTTGTTAGTGTATTTAATTGACTCAATTATAATAAAAACTGTTTTTGTTAGTGTATTTGATTGACTAAATTTTTCAAAAATTAATTTTTATAAGTTAAAAGTCAATTTTAAAAAATAAATATAATATCTATTATTTAAATTCACAAAAAAATATAGTTTAAAATATTATATATATGTACGTTCATATAAATACATTAAACTAAAATGTTAGTAAAAAAATTATCATCAAAGTTAACGGTTTACAATTCCCAATTTTTTTAATTAAAAGACAATTTAAATTAAATATTGATAAAAGATAATTTAAATTAAATGTTTTTATAAGGCAATCTAAAATTCCCAAAAATTTAAAACTGTTGTAGGATAAATGTGTCATCGTCTAAAGGATATGACGATAGAGATAGGGATAGAGATAGATTAGAATTTAAATGTCTTGTAGTTATCTACTTGTAACTCATCCCTATATAAAGGGCTTATGATTAATGAGAATTATGATTCTTTCTCTCTACTTATTGTTGTTCTATTTCCCTTTTACTTTAACACGTTATCAGCACGAAAGCTCAATCAGCTAGTTCGTCAATGAAATTTTGGTTTCCGACTTCATAAATCTGTCCCTCCATCGATGTTACAATCCAAGTAAGAATCCTTACACACATCTAATATTTATGTGGAACTTATATGCATGTTTGCATGTTTTAAAAGTGTACGCTTTTGGTTTCTACAATAATTTGTTATGTATGTTGTGTTTTGTTGATTATATTTTATGCTTTTATACCAATTGAATCAAGATCTTAATCGGTTGATCTAAATAAATACATGAAATTCATAGACATATTAGAACCTTAAATGCCGAATAAGAAAACTAGGGAGATAGAAGAAAAGCATAGAGATAGAAAGCAAAACTTCAAAATCTGTCAATATTTGATATCGAAACACATTAATAGTGATTAAGACCTTCAAAACATAAACCGGTAAATTGTTATGTAGAAACATAATTCTTTATGTTCATCATAGAGTAATCAGAAAAGGATGGATAAGAGTCTTATGGATTTAAAATATATATATGATGCATAAATCATAAGCCTAGTAATTAGCAAACATTAAAATTGGATTTAAATGGAAAAAAAAATCATGGGCGTATTTGGCCGAAATTTCTTCTTTTCTTTCTAAAGCTTGATTGGTGGAAACAATTAACATTAGAGAATGAAAAGTTAGGGTTTTAAAAAAAATAAAAAAAAATTTAATAATAATTATTATCAGTCATTTTTTTCAGTTTGTTATTAATTAATTAATTATATTATATGTTTGCTTTACCAATATGGGACAAGTTATAAATGAACTATGTCATATCTAAGATTGGTTAAGTATAAGTTTATTTAAATACACTTTAACTATCAAATTAATCGCATTTGTGTATATATACACATGCGTTTATAACCATTAGAGGTGTAAATGAACACATAAAAGAACAAATGCAAAACTCTCAACGTTCTTCGTTCCATGTAGGAATGTATCGAGGAGAACTTGATTGTTTTTGTGACATATCATACAATCATAATAAATAGATTGTTATTCATTGAATTAATAATTTTTAATTCCTTCAAACACTTAGACGATGGACTGTCACTTGTTGCTTAATGACTAAAGATCAATCACTAAAGCACTATATTAATAGAAACCTTGTTAAGATATTCGTACCAATGGAAAATCATATTATAATAATGGAAATGGGTATATGTACATCAACTCTAATGATATGAAAGCAACGTATATTAGAGAATTTAATGTATCAATTTAATGGATTATCTATGTCATTAAATCATATTTTGTCACCAATAAAGAACTTTGGGATAATGACACATATATGTTTCGGCATGACCACGTGGGACACCATGGTCATGACATAGTGATCTATGTATTGGAAAATACACATTGACACATTCTCTTTCGAGTGAAAGATAAAACGAGGGAATTAACCAAATTGTAACTGTTGACTTCTACTGCACAAGAAGCAACACCACCATCATAATATGCCCTCTCCAATACCTTGAACTTTTGTATACCTTGATTCTTAGCCAAGACAGGAATGAGACCATCCTAAAGCTAAGGACATAATATAAAAATATTTCATTCTTACAACGAATACAAGGTGATATTTATGGACATAAACATCCAGAATGTGGACCATTAAAGTACTTATGGTTCTGGTTTTGACATGATGAACACGTGTCGTATTATGGTCCACATGAAATGTTGCACTCCTAGCACTAGTTATACGTTTAAGGACTAACCACCCTGATTTTCTCATCAAGTCTGCATGAGTTAGAATGCTGGAGAATTTACATCATAAGGATTTGATGATTATTGCATATGTATAGAGGTTAATGTAGAGTTTCATATACCCCTTGTGTATATATAAAACGGTCTCGTAGAATGATAAAAGTTGACCATCAAAAGAATATAGATGGTAGCTAGGGCATTGGTTATGCGCACCAATTTATCCAAATCTACATGGGGTTATGCAATATTACATGCAACTTTACTTATTCGTTTTTAGACCCACAACCAACCAACTAACCTTATGCGTACCAGTTGGTAACTGGATATAAGCCTGATATTTAACATTTACGCATGTTTGGTCGTGTAGTATATGTGCCAATTGCGCCCCCACAGCGCACCAAAATGGGTCCTTTAAAACGATTAAGTATATATGTTGGATATGAATCTCCAACAATTATCCGCTATTTAGAACCTTTGACGGGTGATCCTAATATCGCATGATTTGCGGATAGTCACTCTGATGACAGTCTTCTTGTCGTTAGGGGGAGATAGGGAAAAGTATTTTCCAAGGGAACGACAGGAACTGTCATGGAATGTTCCCACTTTAGTCCCCAAACTTCACAACGGAAAGTTGAAGTCAAACGAATCAGACTCGATACCTGATACATTAAATACTATTTCAAAAGTGACAAGATCACACATACGAGCTGCTAATATACCCGTAAGGTTAAAAGTCCCCAACAGGGGCACAACGCCGTTGGAAAGTGCGTTGCAATCACACATAGTGGAGGTGTGGTTGAGGTCGTAGCTACCAAATGGAAGTGGTGGAAGCTACCCGGTTCGATGAATACTATTCTAAAGGAAGAGAATAGTGAGGCACATCCATTTATCATCAATACATAAAACTCTCATGAGATTATCTCTAATTATGTCCATGAATCATCACTGGAGGACGCTCCGAAGTTAATATTGATTCTAGAGATAAATAAAATCTTAAATGAACTATGAGAGTACATATGAGTCAATGGACAGATCATATATATTCATTGATGATTTATTCACATTTACTATTGCTCATAAGACGATAGAGCACGACGACATCGAACCACGCTCGGTTGAATAATATCAACAAAGCATATTGACCTAAAGAACAATCCAGAAAGAATTATATTCTTTGACAAAGGATCGGGTATTTGGTTCGGTAGTGCTAACCCACCAAGTGTAAAGCCCGTAGGACATAACTGAGTCTTTGTCAGATAGCGTAACGAGAATAATAAAGTCCTAATGTATAATGCTCTCCTTTGGCGCAAGGTTTCTCACAACGCACTGGATTGACCACAATAAGACTTACTCTCTCGTGATGGAGAACGTTCTGCTATTAATTAGCCAAGTAGTTTCCGAAGGACTGGAAATTGCAGCTCAACGATGTAGTTACTACATATCTCTATGGGGATCTAAATTCAGAGATATAAAAGTGCTTGATGGCATTATACCAATATCAAGTAACTCTAAACCATGAAATGCGTTTACAATAAAATTGAAACACTCACTTTATAGATTAAAGCAATCTATGCGGATGTGGTATACCCGCCTAAGTGAATACTTGATTGGGAAATGATAAATAAGAACGATGAACTGTGCCCTTGCGTATTTATATAAGAAAACAAGTCCCAGATTTTCATAGTAGCTCTATATGTCGATGTTATGAACATAATAGACACTCTTGATGAAATAAGAGAAAACACAAGCTACTTGAAATCTGAATTTGAGATGAAAGATCGTGGGAAAACTTGGTTTTATCTATATACTTGAGCTACGACACCGAGTTTGTGGAATATTAATCCACCGATCCGCATATGTCTAGAAAATGATCAGGCGACCTAATATGGACAAAGCGCATCCGATTAGCACTCCCATGATCGGTCAAAGTGTTGGATATAAGGAAAGATCCATTCCGTCTAAAGGATAAGGACGAAGAGGTGTTAGGAGCTGGAATTCCATACCTAAGTACAATAGGCGCATTATTGTACTCAACATAATACACTTGACCGTATATTGTACTTCTCACTAAAATTGTCAACTAGATTTAGCTCAGCGCCAACGCAACGTCATTGTAATGATTTCAAATTAATCTTTTGGCACCATTGACGTGGGCTTATAATTTCCCTACGGAGAAAAATGGATTGATAATGTAACTTCAATACCTACTTAGATTGTGAGCAGCAAAAGTACTGGCTCTTACAGAAAAACACCAAACAATGTCTTGGTATATATTTGCTAATATTAAGTATATGTTTGACTCGTATAAAGGCTTTCCCTGGATAAGGAATTATCATATGAAACATGTCGATTGCTTGGAAGTAAACTAAGCAAACCCTTAATAACTATCTTCTTATATTATCAACAATCTTACTCTCCATGAGACTATTTAAGAGTGTATATGCTTAAGGACTATCATTACACGTATAAGAGGAGCTGGTAAGTTTGAGTTTAACCACTATACAACTTGCATGTATGGAAATAATGCATCATGTATTGAAGAAATGAAAGTAAGATATATCAAGGGTTATAACACAAAGCATATTTTGCTTAAGTTTTCATATAATCAATTATCCTCAAGATTCAAGTGAATTGAATAAGATGCGAGGAAAATGTGACATGTTTGTTTACCAAATCAATACGTAAAACCATATTTGGGAAACATGTAGAAAGTATTAAAACGGAAATGTTTTAAACCTCCTTTGATTAATGCACGAATCAGGGGGAGTGGTAGACAAAAGGGGGAGTCTACTATATATGTAATATTGGTATGTTGTGCTCTTTCCTTCAACCAAGGTTTTATTTTTCCCATTGGGTTTTTGTTCCTTGGTGTAAGGTTTTAGTGAGGCAACGGTTTATATACCATCATGTTTTCCTAACTCTCATGATTAATGTACAAATCTAAGAGAAAATTAGACTAAAGTAAAAGTCTATGTATTAGAAATAAGCTAGTGCGTTGTACTCTTTCCTTCGTCATATTTTTATTTTTTTCCCACTGGGTTTTTATTTTGGCGTAAGGTTTTAACGAGGCAACAATTGTACACCTTCACTCCTTTGACTTGGCACAAGGGGGAGTGTTGTAGGATAAATGTGCCATCGTCTAAAGGATATGACGATAGAGATAGGGATAGAGATAGATTAGAATTTAAATGTCTTGTAGTTATCTACTTGTAACTCATCCCTATATAAAGGGCTTATGATTAATGAGAATTATGATTCTTTCTCTCTACTTATTGTTGTTCTATTTCCCTTTTACTTTAACAAAAACCTCCCTCCCACTTTCAATTCCCAAAAAATTAAAAACCCTCCCACCCGCTTTTAATTTCCCGGGCATCCCATCCAAATTTTTAAACCACTCAATTATTTTCCTATTTATTTACTTTCCCTTACCCACGTTTGGAGACACAACCATCTTAAAACCCTAAAATTTTAAAGCCGTCGTTCTCTCGTTACAAATATACTATAACCTAAAATCATCAACCTTGTTCAAAGATTTAGCCACAATCACTGCTAATATGTTTCGTTTTTGTCCAGGTTTCGACGTTTGGTCTATGGTTGCTGGCGATCGTCCATGGTTGTCGACGTTTGGTCCATGGAGATTTAGCCATAACCACTGAAGATCTACTTTATCGTTGCCTTCTTATCAAACACAACCGTGTTTTATTCTAGATTTTCTTGTGGCTACTCACATTTAGTTCTTAAGGTTTTTTTGTTGCTTAAGGTGGTGAACTTGTTATACAAAAAAATACCTTATTGGTGAGTTTTTACTCGATTCATTCATCCCACTATCATCTTTATCATTGGTGCTTTAACCTTACATAAAACTAACCCCTTTATAAATCGTCCGTTATTGGCCTCAATTTACCTTTTAAAAACATATTGTATGGTTTCTTTAGAACAAATGTATATCTTGGCTATTAACCTCGTTTTCAAATTTTGTTTTCTCAGGTACAAACATCTTCTCTATTGGATTAGAGCCGCATATGTAAAGCCTTTGACCACCGAAGATGTTGCTCGTTGACACCGATATATAAATGTGTATTTGTATTCGAAATGTATATTTGTATATATAAATATAAATGTATCTTTGTATAGAAATATATATTTGTATATATAGAAATGTATATTTGCATTAGAAATGTATATTAGTATATATGTAAACGTGAATTTGTATTGGAAATGTATATTTGGGTATATATATAAATATGTATTTTTGAAAGAGTAAATTTCGAATAAATTGAATAAAAATTTTCAATTATTCTTTAAAAAAAATTAGAATTACGGATTCATGGTGGATAAATCTATCGGTAAATAAAAAATAAATAATTCATTAATAATTATTATTTAAATAATTTAATTTTCGACGGATTAATTAGTGGCGAACTATTCGTCAATAATTTAATTAAACTTTTTACAGAAATAAAATAAAATAAAATAAATTAAATTATCGACAGATTATTTGCCGGAAATCTAACACGGTTTTTATTAGCAACCGTGTAAAAAGAGGCGACCTTTTTACACGGTTTTGTCAAGCAACCGTGTAAAAATGTTCTATTATTTTACACGGTTCTGTCTAATAACAGTGTAAAATCAAGTTCTATTTACACGGTTTTTGTTACTTTTTACACGGTTTTGAAACCGTGTAAAAAAGGAGACATTTTTACACGGTTCCAAAACCGTGTAAAAAGGTCTTGCACTTTTTTACACGGTGAGCTTTTACACGGTTCCAGAACTGTGTAAGAAGCCCTTTACAACCGTGTAAAAATACCTTTTCTGTAGTAGTGAGATTATATTCCAAGCCTTTATACCCATTTCCATACTTCAAACTAAAGATTTCCTATCAACATGGGATAACCAAATAAGACGATACTTCAAGATTTAAAATACTTAAATCTTATAAATATTTCTTATTTATTATGGTTAGATTTTTTGCTAAAAGGGGTTTGACAAAATAAGATAACCCATGAGTTTGGAAGGCCGACCAAAATGAGCCAACAACATAAGCTTAGAGGATCGACTAAGAGGGATCAATCCCACAAATTACCACAAAGTCATCTCAACCTCCCTTCATATACAAACATGACTAAGAGGGGTCAATCCCATGGGTTTTCTTGTATTTTAATTCCTACAACTTATTCATTCAAATAAAAAAAAACACATGGTATGTATTTTTGTTTTGTTAGTATGAGGAACTAAAATCGAACAAAACCATATGGTTTGTAGCGTAATGGTAAAATCTTTGGGGGATGTAGTGTAAAATCTCATATATCCAGTGTTCAAATCCAGGCGCTGCTAAAGCCCTTGTCGTCATGGAGGTTCACCTGTAATGACTTAAGACCATTCGTAGTCGTCCAGAGATTAGTCGATGCACGCAAGCTAACCTAGAAACCTACGGTTATATAAAAATCGAACAAAATTGCTTATTATAAGATCTTCTTTGCAATAAATGAATTTAAGGACCAAATACATAATTTACTTTTTCATTTATAAATTAATTGCTTGTTTTATTTATTATCTTACATATCTATAGGTAGTGCAATACACAATATTTAATATTTAATTGTCCAAAAAATACGAATTGTTACATCAAATAAAGTTGACATCAAGATTTAAATTGTGTCAATATCAGATTAAATGCGAGACTAATGAGTTTAACGGTTTATGTTGGCAATAAAAACGAATATTTTTATACACTCATTTAAACCAATATTTTTATATATTTTTTTTTTAATTAAGAGGGTGTGGGATTGTTTATGTAAACAACTTTTGTTTTTACAAAAAGTGTTTATCAATTTATGTGGTGTTAAATCAGAGTTTTTGGATTAACTTACGGCGGTATATATCAAAATGTAAAATGCTGATGAGTTGTTTTTTAGGGGTGTTTGGGATTGCTTATACATATAAAATGATCAAAAAACTGATAAATTATTTCAAATAAGTTATTAAGTTAGAAGAGAGCTGAGTGACTTATCAAAAACTCATTACGATCAGCGTCAAATCGGTATAAGCATTTATTTATTTTCTCCATCCAAATGCTAAGATTTCTTATTACCCGTACCACACCACACACCGCAATAAGTTAATAAACACCTTAAATAAGCAATATCTAACACCACCTAAATACTAAAAAGAAAGTCACCATCACAAATTTGTATTATTATAAACGAATAAGGTTTGCATTCAAATTGCTCTTTCGTCGTTCGTTTTTCTCAAGTTAAAATTTTTAGTTAATTAATTGAATTTAAATTGAAAAAAATGATGAAATTCATATTATTGTAAGAGTATCACTACAAAAATCGATCCTATAGTGACGGAAAATTCCGTTGCTGATCCATCACTAAAAAGTGAATTTCGTCGCTAAGTCGTCACTGAAAGTCCGTCGTTGAAAAGGTGGTGGGTGATACTACCAGCGACGAATTACTGACAGTCAAACTTAGCGACGGATCAACGACGGACCAAGTTAGCGACAGGTCAACTACAGATTTGTTTAGCGATGGATTAGCGACGGACCAAACTGACAGCCCAGTGACAGTCTCTTAATGCGACCCATTAGTTAGCAATGAATCAGCGAGGGACTTTTAGCGACAAAGTTTCGTCACTGATCAGTCACATAGTAGTTTAAAAAAAAAGAATTAAATTTTATTCAATTTCCAGTTCATTGTATTATATATATATATATATATATAGAGAGAGAGAGGAAAGTTCAAATGAAAACTCAAATTCAATTGTAAACATGAGGACAAATCTCGTCCATTGATCGCAGCCTTATTTAAGCCATTCCTAAAATTCAGCTTTAGGGGTATTTTCGTCAAATTAGAATGAGCGCATCCTTTATTGACTTTTTATTTTCTTTTTTAATTAAAAAACTTTTACCCCCTTAAATTTTAAAATAAATTATCTCAAAAATTACTAACATTTTAATCAAACAAATTACATCAAAAAAACGAGAATTTCGTGCTCTTCGATATGACATCCATCATGATATAGTTTTTTTTTCGTTTTAACCGTTTTACGTGAAATCGTGTATATGTGTTATATTCAGAGTGAATAAAGGTACATTTATTCAGTTTTGAATATTTACCTTTATTCAGTCTGAATATATAGAGTTATTCAGACTGAATAAAGGTACAAAATTTAAACATTTATTCGTTTTGAATATCTACCTTTATTCAGTCTGAATATAACACATATTCAGACTGAATATAACACATATTCAGTCTGAATATAACACATATTCAGTCTGAATATAACACATATTCAGACTGAATATAACACATATTCAGACTGAATATAACACATTGTAACACCCCATATTTCTTTTGTGGCCTTTTTGGATAAATAAAGACTTTTGGGGAGTCCATTGTGTTGGTTTTGAAAATTCTGTGGCAAATGTGTGAAGAGGAAAAGTTAAGCTAAATAAAACCCTCCAAAAACCCTCATTTGGTTCATTTCTGGCGGCTGAGAAGTATTGGAGAGGAGGAGGAGCTCAAGAATTCCTCCATTGAAGGTTTGGGGAGGTGATTAAGCTAGAGATTGAAGGATTTGGCTGCAAAGGTATACTCTCATCTTCATCTCTTTAATTTGTCTTAGATTTGGGGCTTAGATATGTGTTTCCAGATTCAATCTCTTCTTCTCTTATTGTATTGATGATAGAACCAATTGGAAGGGTGGGTTGGAGAAATCCCTTGAGGAGTTTGTGGGCTCTTGGTGATATTCCACCTTTCCAATGGAGATTGTAGGTTTTGTCCTTCCTTTTGGGTTTTATGACTGAAATATTGGTTTGGGAGAGCTAGAGCTGATTTGGGAATGTTTGAGGATGAGAAATCTTTGGATTTGGGAAGAAATCTCGTGCAGGAAAAAGTGTGTCCAGAGGCCCGCGCCGATGGCCGCGCCGATGGCCGCGCCGATGGACTGGCGCCAGCATCGGCGCCAGGCTCTGTTTCATGTTTTTTCGTTTTTGCTTCGTTGGTCGTTTGGGCTTGGGTTCGAGGTTTGGTTTAGGGGATTGCCTTAGGACAGTATGGGGAATGTTTTAGAACATAATGGGGAGTCTAATACCTCATTTGTTAAACCCAATTCAGGTGATCGTTTGGCGATTAAGTGAGCTTCGAGTAGGGTGTCTTTTAGCCGAGTACCAGGTGAGTTCCCTTATGCATTATTTCTATCTTTTAAAATGAAATGCGAAGAATTGATATGTCTGAAAATGAGTTACTTGATTATCATGAATCTTATGTTTTCTTATGCATGAAAAGTGTTAGTTTGTAATGTGGAAGGAGGATATTCCTCGAGTAAGTTTAAAGCATGTTCTAAGTGTTTATGTTGGTGATAGAGTCGGGTTACACAGTGGAGGACCCCCGAGTTGCCGTCCCTGGCTTTGTAAGGTGATGAGTTGCCGTCCCTGGCTTTGTAAGGTGATGAGTTGCCGTGCCTGGCTTTGTAAGGTGTTATTGGTCCGTACCACTGTGTATACCCTTGTTTGAGCTCAAACTTGTTAAGTGTTATTTGCATGGAAAAGTGTTTTTCTTTAAATGTTTTGCGGCTACGCTTTAGGAGGGAATTCACTAGACCTTATGGTCTAACCCTCGCTTTCAAAACTTTAAAACCATTTTCAGGAAAGGGTGGCTTAGGTACTTCGTCTAAGGGTAAAGAGAAGGCTTGAGGTGAAGGTGCGAGGTTAAAGACCGTCAAGTCTCAGTTTTTGTTTAGTTAACATCTCGGTTGTATTTGCTTGTGGACCTTAATCAATGTATTTTACATTGGAGTTTATGATGTAATTGGGACCCTTTTTGGGCTTTTGGCTTTATTATTATGTTATAAGATTTTGGGTTGTTACAAATGGTATCAGAGCCGTAGTTTAAGGGATTTAGGTGACCGATTGGGCCTAGACTTAAACTTTGGAGTAGGGACACAACCGAGATATAGGATGACCATAGGAGGAGACATAAGCGGTTTAAGTGGAATGGGGTGTCGAGGATCATCATGTGAGGTAAATTGGGAATTATACCTGGCCAATATAATTTCGAATTTACAGGCACGTGGGGATACTTGAATTACCTCAAGAGAGTGATACTGGTATTAAGTGTTTGTTTTATGTGTTTTGTATCAGTTTTGTCATGACTGGAAGATCGACAAGGAGCAGGTCTGTGCCGAGTGTAAGAATGGTTCCATCGGAGGAGGTTCAAGTGGACGAACCCGTGGTTCCCCCGAGGGCGCCGGCTGCCCGGGGTAGAGGAAGAGGTCGTGGAAGGGGGCGTGAGACCATTCCACGTAGAGCTACTACCAATGTGGAGGGTACTCGCCCAAAGAAGAAAACTCCGGCTGCTCGTCGAACTAAGAGTGTTGAGGCACCGTCCGATCGGGAAAAGTCTCATCGAGAGGGCTCGGCAGCGGAGAATCGCGCCTTTGTGACTCAAGAGGCCTTCGCCACCGAAATGTTGAAGCTACAGGAAAAGTTAGACCGGTGGATGAATCATCATGATGTTTCGGCAGCGGGAAGTAAAGAGAACAGTGAGAGTAAGGCAGTCACCGAATTGTCTAGTCCGCTTCCCACGGAAGTTGGTAGCCACAAACAATCCACGACGCTAGTAGTGAACGAGTCGGCAGCTAGAGGATGTAGTCACAAAGCATTCTCATCTTGCAAACCTCCTACCTTTCAGGGAGAATGCGACCCGGTACTAGCCATAAAGTGGGTTCGAGAAATGGAGTTGGTCTTTGACATTTGTAAGTGTGCCGAAGAGGACAAGGTGATCTACACCCTGTCTATGTTGAAGTCGGAGGCCATCTTTTGGTGGGATGCCGAAACCGGGGGTTTGGGATCGTCGGTGGCCAAGACCATGAAATGGGAGGAATTCGTGAGGAGATTCAAGGCTCAGTTTTGCCCTCTAGCGGCGATTAAGAAGTTGGAAGAGGAGTTCTTGAACCTAGCTCAAGGGGACTCAACCGTGAGAGAGTACACTTCCAAGTTCATTGAGAAAGCTCGTTTTGCGGAGTTGTATGTCCCAACCGAGGAGCGTCGAGTAGAAAGGTACCTCTATGGATTGAAGGGTAGTATTCGGGAATTGGTAATGGCAAGAAATCCTAGCACTTTCCAAGCGGCTATAAATGCGGCCGAGTTAGTGGAAAGGGAAAAAGACCGTCAGCAATCTGAGAGGGCCGGGGAGAAGAGGAAATGGGATGGACCGGGAAATGATGCTCGGAAAGGGAAAGTTTCTAGGCCGGAGCCGCGTGGGAATCGGAGTTTTGGTAGCAAGCCATGTGGCAAGTGTAATCGGATGCATAAAGGAGAGTGTAGGGCGGACTCGGGGTCGTGTTTTCATTGTGGGCTGCCGGGTCACATGTCAAGGGATTGCCCGCAGAAACCGGGTTGTTTCCAGTGTGGGTCAATGGATCATAAACGGTATAACTGTCCCAAGCTTAGGAGAGGAGGATCGGATCAGTTTGGGAATCGCCAGGGGGTGCAAGGGGTGGAGAAGAGGGAAGAACCGGCACGCGCGAAGGGTCGTGCATTTCGTATGACAGCGGATGAGGCGGAGGAAACTTCGGATGTCGTGACAGGTACCTTTTTGGTGAACTCTTTATGTGCCAATGTGTTATTTGATTCGGGGGAGAATCGCTCCTTTGTATCTCCTGCTTTCATGAAACGTTTGGGGGTGAGGCCTAAGCGTTTGGGTAGTGCCATAGAAGTGGAGACCGCCGATGACAACGTGGTACTAGTTAGTAGTGTGGTGGAAGGGTGTTGTATAGACATAGAAGGGAGTTTGATACCGATAAGTTTGTACCCTATGCCGATGGGAGGGTTTGATGTAGTATTGGGAATGGATTGGCTGGCTAAAAATAATGCTACCATCGTTTGCAACAAAAAGTTGATTCGTGTGCAATTGCCGGGTAAGGGAATGGTAGTGATTTATGGGAACCGTCGAGATAGGAAGTCTAATCTTATTTCCTTGGTTAAGGCTACTAAATGTCTAAGGAAGGGATGTCAGAGTTACCTAGCTTATGTGGTGGATGCAAAGAAAGAAAAGCGCAAAGTAAGAGATGTACCAATAGTGGGTGAATACCCGGAGGTGTTTCCGGACGATTTGTGCGAACTACCACCGGACCGCCAAATCGAGTTCCGAATCGACCTGGTGCCAGGAACCACACCAATAGCTCGTGCACCATATCGATTGGCACCCTCCGAGATGAAGGAGATGATGACCCAACTCCAAGAGTTGCTAGACAAGGGGTTCGTGAGACAGAGTACCTCGCCGTGGGGTGCGCCGGTGCTTTTTGTGAAGAAGAAGGATGGGACTATGAGGATGTGTATCGATTACCGCGAACTCAACAAAGTTACGGTCAAGAACAAGTATCCGCTCCCCAGGATTGACGACTTGTTCGACCAGTTGCAAGGAGCTAGCTACTTTTCAAAGATAGATCTGAGATCGGGGTACCACCAACTCAAGGTACGAGGAGAAGATATTCCAAAGACGGCTTTTCGAACCCGATACGGTCATTACGAGTTTTTAGTGATGCCGTTCGGATTAACGAATGCCCCCGCCGCGTTCATGGATTTGATGAATAGGGTGTGTCAACCCTATTTAGATAAATTCGTGATCGTCTTCATAGATGATATTCTCGTCTACTCGAAGTCGGAGAAAGAACATAGGGAGCATTTGAGAGCTGTGCTAGAATTGTTAAAGCGGGAGAAACTCTATGCCAAATTTTCGAAGTGCGAATTCTGGCTTCGAGAGGTGCAGTTTTTGGGACATGTGGTGACCCAGAGTGGAATCAAGGTGGACTCGGCAAAGGTAGAAGCTATCAAGAACTGGGAACCGCCCAGAACGCCGTCCGAAGTCCGTAGTTTCCTTGGGTTAGCGGGGTATTATCGGAAGTTCATCAAAGACTTCTCGAAAATTGCTACTCCGTTGACTTCTTTGACCAAGAAGAGCACCAAGTTCAATTGGACCGAAGGGCAAGAAGAAGCCTTCCAAAGGTTAAAAGAAATGTTGAGCGAGGCTCCGATTCTAACCTTACCCGAAGGAACGGAAGACTTTGTGGTGTACAGCGACGCCTCTAAATTGGGCTTGGGGTGTGTCTTGATGCAGCGTGGTAAAGTGATCGCTTATGCGTCCCGTCAATTGAAGGAGCATGAGAAGCGATACCCCACCCATGATTTAGAACTGGCGGTCGTTGTTTTCGCCTTAAAGATTTGGAGGCACTATTTGTATGGGACGAGGTGTAAGATCTTCACCAATCACAAAAGCCTTCGTCACATCTTCGATCAGAAAGAGCTAAACATGAGGCAACGCCGGTGGATGGAATTGTTGTCAGACTACGATTGCGAGATTGATTACCATCCCGGAAAAGCTAATGTAGTGGCGGACGCCTTGAGCCGTAAAGAAAGAGGAGAAGCCTCGAAGATCATAGCCTTAAGGGCTGAGGTCACATTTAATCTGCTGGGTGAAATAAAGAAATGGCAAGGGGAAGCTTCTGCGGTTGAGAACCTCAAGAAAGAGCGGATGGTGGGAAACGTGAACTCCCTAGTAGAAGATAGCCGAGGACTGAAATGCCTCAACGGTCGAGTATGGGTTCCGAAGTTGGGGAACGTGAGGAAGTTGATACTAGAGGAGGCTCACAGGTCAAAGTACTCCATCCATCCAGGGACGAACAAGATGTTTGGTGATTTGCGGCAAGACTATTGGTGGCCGGGTATGAAGAAGGATATAGCTTACTTCGTGGAAAGGTGTGACACTTGTCTAAGGGTGAAGGTAGAGCACCAACGACCGTACGGAAAACTCCAACCCTTGGATATTCCGGTATGGAAGTGGGATCAAATTGCAATGGATTTCGTGACAAAGTTGCCTAGAACTCCAAAGGGCTTCGATGCCATCTGGGTAATTGTAGATCGAATCACCAAGTCGGCGCATTTCCTTCCAATAAAGGAATCATACCCGATAGAGAAATTGGCAAAGTTGTACATCGACGAGATAGTGACTCGTCATGGGGTGCCATCGTCAATAGTCTCAGATCGTGATAGTCGATTCACGTCGACTTTTTGGAGGAGCTTTCAACGAGAAATGGGGTCTCAAATCAAGATGAGCACCGCATATCATCCGCAGACTGATGGCCAGAGTGAGCGGACCATCCAGACCCTGGAAGACATGTTGAGGGCTTGCGCTTTAGATTTTCAGGGTTCGTGGGAGAACCACCTGCCGTTGATCGAGTTTGCGTATAACAATAGTTATCATGCAAGCATTAAAGCCGCTCCTTACGAGATACTCTACGGTAGGAAGTGTCGGACGCCCCTTTGTTGGAACGAGGTCGGAGAGAAACAACTGGCTGGACCCGAAATAGTACAGTTGACGGCCGACAAGATCGACCAGGTTAGGGAAAGGCTGAAGGTTGCTCGTGACCGACAGAAGAGTTATGCCGACAAGAGGCGTAAGGATATCGAGTTCCAAGTTGGGGATAAGGTAATGCTAAAAGTATCCCCTTGGAAAGGAGTAATCAGATTCGGGAAGAGGGGAAAGTTGAGCCCCCGCTATATAGGACCGTTCAAGATCATTGAGCGCGTCGGAGAAGTAGCTTATAAGTTGGAATTTCCAGTAGAATTGCAAAGAATTCATAATACCTTTCACGTGTCGAATCTGAGGAAATGCTTGGCGGAAGTCGAAATGGCAATACCCCTGCACGAAGTCCAGATTGATGAGAACTTGAACTTTGTGGAGGAGCCCGAAGCTATCACCGACCGTAAGGTTCGAAGAACAAGGAACAAAGAGATTAGTCTAGTCAAAGTGTTGTGGCGTTTCCACAAAGGGAGTGAGGCAACATGGGAAACTGAGACCGATATGAGGGCCAGATACCCGCACCTTTTCAGTGATGAGATTCCGGGGACGGAATCCTGTTAAGGGGGAGGTGATGTAACACCCCATATTTCTTTTGTGGCCTTTTTGGATAAATAAAGACTTTTGGGGAGTCCATTGTGTTGGTTTTGAAAATTCTGTGGCAAATGTGTGAAGAGGAAAAGTTAAGCTAAATAAAACCCTCCAAAAACCCTCATTTGGTTCATTTCTGGCGGCTGAGAAGTATTGGAGAGGAGGAGGAGCTCAAGAATTCCTCCATTGAAGGTTTGGGGAGGTGATTAAGATAGAGATTGAAGGATTTGTCTGCAAAGGTATACTCTCATCTTCATCTCTTTAATTTGTCTTAGATTTGGGGCTTAGATATGTGTTTCCAGATTCAATCTCTTCTTCTCTTATTGTATTGATGATAGAACCAATTGGAAGGGTGGGTTGGAGAAATCCCTTGAGGAGTTTGTGGGCTCTTGGTGATATTCCACCTTTCCAATGGAGATTGTAGGTTTTGTCCTTCCTTTTGGGTTTTATGACTGAAATATTGGTTTGGGAGAGCTAGAGCTGATTTGGGAATGTTTGAGGATGAGAAATCTTTGGATTTGGGAAGAAATCTCGTGCAGGAAAAAGTGTGTCCAGAGGCCCGCGCCGATGGCCGCGCCAATGGACTGGCGCCAGCATCGGCGCCAGGCTCTGTTTCATGTTTTTTCGTTTTTGCTTCGTTGGTCGTTTGGGCTTGGGTTCGAGGTTTGGTTTAGGGGATTGCCTTAGGACAGTATGGGGAATGTTTTAGAACATAATGGGGAGTCTAATACCTCATTTGTTAAACCCAATTCAGGTGATCGTTTGGCGATTAAGTGAGCTTCGAGTAGGGTGTCTTTTAGCCGAGTACCAGGTGAGTTCCCTTATGCATTATTTCTATCTTTTAAAATGCAATGCGAAGAATTGATATGTCTGAAAATGAGTTACTTGATTATCATGAATCTTATGTTTTCTTATGCATGAAAAGTGTTAGTTTGTAATGTGGAAGGAGGATATTCCTCGAGTAAGTTTAAAGCATGTTCTAAGTGTTTATGCTGGTGATAGAGTCGGGTTACACAGTGGAGGACCCCCGAGTTGCCGTCCCTGGCTTTGTAAGGTGATGAGTTGCCGTCCCTGGCTTTGTAAGGTGATGAGTTGCCGTCCCTGGCTTTGTAAGGTGATGAGTTGTCGTGCCTGGCTTTGTAAGGTGTTATTGGTCCGTACCACTGTGTATACCCTTGTTTGAGCTCAAACTTGTTAAGTGTTATTTGCATGGAAAAGTGTTTTTCTTTAAATGTTTTGCGGCTACGCTTTAGGAGGGAATTCACTAGACCTTATGGTCTAACCCTCGCTTTCAAAACTTTAAAACCATTTTCAGGAATGGGTGGCTTAGGTACTTCGTCTAAGGGTAAAGAGAAGGCTTGAGGTGAAGGTGCGAGGTTAAAGACCGTCAAGTCTCAGTTTTTGTTTAGTTAACATCTCGGTTGTATTTGCTTGTGGACCTTAATCAATGTATTTTACATTGGAGTTTATGATGTAATTGGGACCCTTTTTGGGCTTTTGGCTTTATTATTATGTTATAAGATTTTGGGTTGTTACACACATATTCAGACTGATGTATTTATATGTGTTCTTCAGTTTTTCGTTTTTTGAGGTTTTTCTTTGAACCCCCCCCTCTCTCTCTCTCTCTATATATATATATATTGTGCGTTTCAATTGTAAACCAAACAATTCTAACAAACTATACAAACCACTATATATATATAAAAGATTATGAACTTAGGAATAAATTAAAACTCAAACGGGAATCATTTTAGCATGCCCCTCTGCAAGTGATCTATTATGATCATTCAAGTAACCAAGATCTCGTATTTGATTTCGTTTATTATGTTCCATTAAATGTTAACTGTGCAAGTATGATGTTTGTCAATGGGGTACACCTTTTAATGGAGGAGAATACTGGATGATGAGCAGCAGAATGTATATGGATCAGAAGCCTCGATGATGGGTAGTTTAGGAGGACCTTTTGAATAATTACACCATTTTTGTTTATTCAAACCTCATTTTCATGCTTACATTTCTTTGATATAAATACATCAGTTTGAATATGTGTTATATTCAGACTGAATATGTGTTATATTCAGTCTGAATATGTGTTATATTCAGTCTGAATATAACATATATACACGATTTCACTTAAAAAACGGTTAAATCGAAAAAAAAACTATATCATGATGGATGTCATATCGAAGAGCACGAAATTCTCGTTTTTTTGATGTAATTTGTTTGATTAAAATGTTAGTAGTTTTTGAGATAATTTATTTTAAAATTTAAGGGGGTAAAAGTTTTTTAATTAAAAAAGAAAATAAAAGGTCAACAAAAGAGGGCTGATTCCAATTTTACCCCTGCGCGCTAAAAATTCACTAAGCCATGGACATAGTTTTCAAGTTATTTACAAAATTGCCACCGTGTTTTTTATTCATTGATATCATCTCCGATTTTTTAATCAAGGGTTGTGGTTTGTCCTCACGTTTACAACTGAAATTTGGTTTTTATTTGAACCCACCCCTATATATATATATATAATAGGGAAATTAATTAAAATACCCTAAGTCAAATCACGTTTTACTGAAATACCCAAAATCTCTCCCATGTTACAAAAGTTTGCCCACTTTGCCCGCGTTGGTCCCTCAAGAATGCCCGCGGTCCAGCTTTCCCCCCTCAAGAATGCCCGCGTGTGCAGTTTTGGTCCATGCCCGCGTTTGACTCTCGTTGACCCCCGCGATCGCGGGCTACACGTGTCCAAAGATTGCCCACTTTGCCCGCGTTGGTCCCTCAAGAATGCCCGCGTGTGCATTTTTGGCCCTGCCCGCGTTTGACTTTCTTTGACCCCCGCGATCGCGGGCTCCTGTGCCACGTGTCGGCACAGGGTTAACCCTAAAATCACTTTGACGAACCCTAAACCCTAAATGTTACTTCGGCCGCACTATATAAGGGGGGGGACCAAAAAACGGCACTCTCATTTTTTAATCACTCTCTCAAATTTTAATCAAACTCTCTCAATTTTCTCCCACTCTCTCAATTTTGTCGTGTGGAATACGCGTTCGGGTTTTGTGAAGATGTCTCGTATTACCTCTGTGGTATGTTTTTCTTATGTTATTTGTTATTTTTTGTATGTTATTTTAAGTTAAGATATATGATTTGTAGGTTGTTATAGTGTTTATAACTTATGTTTGAATATGTTCTATGTTTAGCATGATATGTATGGTTTTATGTTTGAATGTGATATTTGTATGTTATAATGTGTATGTTGTTATAGTGTGTTTTTTCATAAAAAAATTGTTAAGAGTGTTCTTTTATAAAAAAATTGTGTTTTTATAAAAAAATTGTTAACAATGTTTTTTTTAATAAAAAACACTCTTAACAATTTTTTTATAAAAACACACCCTTAACAATTTTTTATAAAAACAGTGTGTTTTTATAAAAAATTGTTAAGAGTGTGTTTTTATAAAAAATTGTTATAGTTTTATGGTTTTTATAATGTGTTTTTTTATAAAAAAATTGTTAAAAATGTGTTTTTTTATAAAAAATTGTTAAGAGTGTGTTTTTATAAAAAAATTGTTATAGTTTTATGTTTGAATGTGATATTTGTATGTTATAATGTGTATGTTGTTATAGTGTGTTTTTTCATATAAAATTGTTAAGAGTGTTTTTTTATAAAAAAATTGTTAAAAGTGTGTTTTTATAAAAAAAATTGTTAAAAATGTGTTTTTTTTATAAAAACACACCCTTAACAATTTTTTTTATAAAAACACACCCTTAATAAAAAAATTTATAAAAACACACTTTTAACAATTTTTTTATAAAAAAACACTCTTAACAATTTTTATATGAAAAAACACACTATAACAACATACACATTATAACATACAAATATCACATTCAAACATAAAACTATAACAATTTTTTTTATAAAAACACACTCTTAACAATTTTTTATAAAAAAACACATTTTATAAAAAAATTGTTAAGAATGTGTTTTTTATAAAAAAATGTTAAGAATGACAACTTAGGTCCCTACGGTTTTAAGAATGACAACTTAGGACCCTAAACTTTTAAGAATGCCAATTAGGTCCTAAACTTTTAAGAATGACAACTAGGGTCCCTAAACCGCACTTTATCTATATATAACAATATGATACGTTGAAATAAAATAAACCGCACTTTATCTCTATATAACACTATTATACGTTGAAATAAAATAAACCGCACTTTATCCATATATAACACTATTATACGTTGAAATAAAATACCACCGCACTTTATCTATATATAACACTATTATACGTTGAAATAAAATACCACCGCACTTTATTTATATATAACACTATTATACGTTGAAATAAAATAAACCGCACTTTATCTATATATAACACTATTATACGTTGAAATAAAATACCACCGCACTTTATCTATATATAACAATATGATACGTTGAAATAAAATAAACCGCACTTTATCTATATATAACACTATTATACGTTGAAATAAAATACCACCACACTTTATCTATATATAACACTATTATACGTTGAAATAAAATACCACCGCACTTTATCTATATATAACAATATGATACGTTGAAATAAAATAAACCGCACTTTATCTATATATAACACTATTATAAGTTGAAATAAAATACCACCGCACTTTATCTATATATAACAATATGATACGTTGAAATAAAATAAACCGCACTTTATCTATATATAACACTATTATACGTTGAAATAAAATACCACCGCACTTTATCTATATATAACAATATGATACGTTGAAATAAAATAAACCGCACTTTATCTATATATAACAATATGATACGTTGAAATAAAATACCACCGCACTTTATCTATATAACAATATGATACGTTGAAATAAAATACCACCGCACTTTATCTATATATAACAATATGATACGTTGAAATAAAATAAACCGCACTTTATCTATATATAACACTATTATACGTTGAAATAAAATAAACCGCACTTTATCTATATATAACAATATGATACGTTGAAATAAAATACCACCGCACTTTATCTATATATAACACTAACTATAACATCTGTGAATGACTATGTAGAAGGATTTTTTTAACATCGACTTGACGGTAAGGTGCAAAGTTTCCTACATCGAGGAATTAGGAGCGCTCTTTAGGGGATTAGGTGATCGCGCGGATACCCTCTTGACCATCTATAGAGGGACACCGTTCGGGCCATGGATGGATGTGTCTTACTCTGGTGGCGACCCTACGCTAGTACACATGTTTCTACAGTTGGAGGTCGAGGACGCCAACGCTGAGCCGGAGGAGATGCTTTTTGATTTCTTCGGCTCTCAATTGCATTTTGGGCGTCGTGAGTTCTGTCTAATTACAGGACTACGTTTTGGAGAGGCTCCCCCCTTCCTCCCTTAGAAGACTGCTCCTTCGTTCCTAGGGTTTGGGGCATTTCAGCATCTCGTTTGAAGCTGAAGGCAGCCCGGTAATGATGAAAGAGGGCCTTAGTGCCCTAACCGACGACGATGTTGTCCGTGTATGCTTGGTGGTGATCGTGGATATGGGCTTCTTGGGCCGTGAGTATAGCCAGTATGCTTCCGAGACGGTCCTTAGGCCTGTCGAGGACCTTGAGCTGTTTAACAGCTACCCGTGGGGTAGCCATATCTGGACACATTGCTACTCTATTCTGCACCGAGCCATAGCCAGACGCGTTGATCGACATGCAAAGATGAATCTTTGTGGTTTTACATACGCCTTCAAGGTTAGATACGTAGTATAACAATTGTTAATAATACATACAAACTGTTTGGCTTTTCTTTTTACGTACTTGCTCTTCTTGTCTAATTCCAGATATGGATCTTGGAGATGTTTCCCGCATCAATCCGATATTTCGTCAAGCGCGACGATCGAGTACTTAGGGGAACCCGTTGGGACAAGCGTGTTACCCTAAATAGGTCGCTTTGGTTTCAGTTCTTCAATGCGTCTAGAAATGTAAGTTCTTTTACTATGTTTACAATTTGCATACGTTAGTCCCGCTTATTAATTTCTTTTATGTTTTATCATATATTTAGCAGCCACTCTTGCCTTTCGATCGCCTTGTGCCTACTGTCGACGAGATGGGCACAGATTGGTACAGAGACAGCGTGGCCTTTATTGACGCAGAGGCGGAAAGGGCTCGACGTCCCCCTACTTCCACATCTGGCGAAGATGAGGAAGACGACGACAGGCCCCCTTCCTCCTCCTACCAGCCGGCCCGTCCCTCCTCCTACCAGGCGCCCCCTTCCTCCTCCTACCAGGCGCCCCTTCCTCCTCCTACAATCCATATCAGGCGGGCCCTTTCTACGAGCCACAGCGTGGCTCACATGAAGTCCTGTGGGACTACGTCCACGGGCCGCTAGAGACACGTGTACACTATCTGGAGGAAGTCTACAGACAGTTTAGCGCTGTCAATGTTAGTGTTTAACTTAATTTGTTGGCCACGTTTATTTAGTTTGTATATTAATATTACGTTCTAAATTTGTTTTAGCTGTCGAGTACGACACCGATCCCCGCTCCGTTCGGACAGGGGGCACAGGCGACGTTTGCCACCACATCCTATCCGTCATTCCCTGAAAATGTAAGTGACATTGAGTAACCATTATGTTTGTTCCTAAGTTTGTAACTCTTATAATGATCAATGTCACGCAGGCCGGGATGTCGGGGGTCGGGATGTCGGAAACGCCGTTCGCCACCACATCCTATTCTACTATCCCGGAGAGTGTAAGTGACACTGAGTAACCATTATAGTTATATGTTTGTTCCTAATTTTGTAACTATTTTAATGATCAATGTCACGCAGGCCGGGATGTCGGGGGCATACACCTCGCAGATGCCGCCGCCGTTCGCCACCACATCATATTCTACTATCCCGGAGAGTGTTAGTGACACTGAGTAACCATTATAGTTATATATCGATAATCCTAATTTTATAACTATTTTAATGATCAATGTCACGCAGGCCGGGATGTCGGGGGCATACACCTCGCAGATGCCGCCGCCGTTCGCCACCACATCAATCACAAACATCTTTGGCGGTTCGGCCGATGACTATTACAGGCCGGAAATGCATACTGTAAGTTATTTTGGTAGTTTTGGTTTAATTGTGAACATTTCCTAAATTGTACTTAAAACATTGAGTAACGTAATTTTCAGACGGGGTCTCCTATTATCCAGGATCACTTCTCGGAGCACTTCTCGGAGCCTGACGATGACTCGATGGATGTTGTAGATCCACCACCACAGGTGACCCCGCTCCCTCTAAAGCGGTCGCATAAAATTTCACGATGGTTTCGTCACCCGTTTGGCCAACAAGGATCTACGACACCACCGCCCGCTAAAAACAAGCAAAGAAAGCGGGGGGAAAGAAGGGAGGAAAGAAAAAGGGAAAGGTGCCTTCACCGGAGCCTCAACCGGCATCAGAAATATTGAGGATGTGCCGGACTGGTCGCCTCCCCAACTTGACATTCACCCCTTACGGGGGCTTAGAAATCAACCCCTCGTTTTTTGAAAAATTGCTTGCGGATGACCCTGTGAACTCTGACTTAGACGATACGGTTAGTATGAAGTTAAATTATAGTCATATATAATCAAATATATTTATATTACATGTCTAACCATCTATTTTTTATGCATAGCACGTCGATTCTTGGGTTAGCCTGTTGCAAAAACATCGTGGCGTAGACACGAGGTGGACCATCATGCACACTATGTTCTTTCAGTGTATACTGATGGACCATCAAGGTCCCGCCTCCGTGATCGAAATATGCAATGGCTCGGAAGGGACCTCTTGGACTCTCCTCGATAGGGTATGCAAATCGTTTTACTGTTATTTTATTTAATAACATATATGACATATATTGTAATATTTCAGGTGTACATCCCCATATGCTTGCATCCCAGACATTGGCTGCTTGGAGTGTTTGAACTAGACACTATGGTCATGACCCTATATGACAGCGAAAAGGACGGTCTCTGCAAACAACAATTGACAGAGTAGATGCAATCGTTTAAAACAAAACTATATACGTTCTTTTCATTGATCGGGGATCATAGACGTCGCGAAGTGTCAAGTATCTTTCGCACAAAGATGGCCAGCCAAGTACCCCAGCAGACCGGGTTATATGCGGATTGCGGTGTATGGGTATGCCGTAATGTCCAAAAGTTGATAAATAACGAGGAGATATGGGTACCCCCTAACGAAACCGACGATGAGGCAATGGATTTCCGCCGACATATGGCGGAGTCAATTTATGCGCATTGTCTAATAGGGCCACGTTAGGTTGTTTATGTAACATTAAATAATTGTTATTTTTAGTATTAACTTATTTTGTTAAAGTATTGTGATTGACTTACTGTTTACTTCATTTGGTTTTTGCTAATTTCATCCATTTACTCAACTTTGAGTATCGATATCTCTTTCACACATACTCTATTTTGGACGCATTATATATCATTTCGAAGATCTCATATAGAAGAACATAAACCTACTAAAAGTTAGTTATATATAACACATATATATAAATTTAAATGCGTCCAAAGTTTAGTAAAACCCATATTTCCAACACCTAGTAAGTAGGTTTATGAAACTTGCGATAATCCTAATACAGAGATTATTGGATGAACAAGCATTTATTTCTTGATTATTGGGGTATTGGTTCTTGTTGTCTGGAAGTGATTCATATGATGCAAAAATTGGTATCATGTAATGTAGAACAATATCTATATTATAGAAACTTGCATTTGATAGTACCATATAAATCTGATCTAAATTCTCATTAATTAGCTATGTTTGACTACTTAAAGACTAATTTTCTGCCTAATGAAAGACCTTTATTCAAGAGCAGACGAATATTGCAGTTACTTTTTCAGTGGAATCATGCAGACAACTTTTTCAGACGAAATCTATAAACACCTTCAAATAATAATAATTTAAAACGATTTAATGAATTAGTTAATATATGATTATTATGTTAATGCGATAGGAGTGTAAAACAAAATTGAAAAAAAAAATAAGAGATGTACCATAAATTAAATAATTAACTATAAGAGTATGAATTTTAAATATAAAAAATATTTTTTTTATGTAGTGTATAAATCCAAAAAAAATTCAAGATTGGGCTCATTTCGAACGTATCGAAGAGACGATTATAATGGTGTAATTTGTTAAAATTAAAACGTATTTTTTAACGTATTTTAGTTAATAAACGATTATATGTGTTAAATGTAAAATTAAAATAATGAAAGTAAAAGGTATAAAGTAAATTTAGTAAATAAGTATAGGGGTTGAAAGTGTAACATTTCATTTTAAATTCGTAAAAATGGACGAAATGGGGTGAATAGTGCCAAAATATCAAAATTTTCATAAATGGTCCCTGGAATTTTTCAAAAATGGTCCCTTGCAATTGAAAAGTCACAAAAATAACCCCATCGCGGGATGAGCCCGCGATCGCGGGATTCCATTTTTCAAAAATGGTCCCTGCAAGTTTAAAAAAGTGTCAGAAAGGTCCCTGGCCCGCGATCGCGGGCTCCCATCGCGGATTTTTAGGCCATTTTTGCAAAGTGGGAGAGATTTTGGGTATTTCAGTAAAACATGGTCAAACTTAGGGTATTTTAATTAATTTCCCTATATAATACATATTGCATTTTATCGCAATTCAGCGGAATGTAAAAGTTTCCTTCCTAATATACGAACAAAATAAAATTATCAATACAATTGAATTATGAATCTACCACATTTACCACTGTTCTCAAAGTCCTAGACAAAAAAAAAATCAAAATGAAGCATTTTGCATTCGTAGTTTTTGTTTTTACCCACAAAAATCATGCAGGAAAATTTTCGTCGATGATTATCCACGGATCACCTAGAAAATACCAATGGTTCGATAGAATCCGATATTTTTTGAGAAAATACCAACGGATCACCTACATAATTCATGGGTAATCTGTCACTGATTTGAATTATCCACAAACATTTACCACCAACTTTTCTGATGGTTCTGTGACAAATCACCCTTTACTGACAGATTTTTCATGGAAATGTTCATAGGCAAAAACCTTTCATTTGGTTGTAGAACCTAATAATAAGATTCTCCTCCAAAGCATGTCGTCTTGTTAAACGTCTGCTACAGCTTCTTTTTCCTTCGTAAAACTCCTTAAGAACGTGGAACTTGTAATACACCAGATACTTTGACTAAAAAGACAAATTTGAAAACATCTAGAATTAAGTATAGAGAATCTGGTTGCTTACCGCTCAAATGTGAGGAGAATCTGGGTGCTTCAACAAGCCATGCATTTGTTTCACTGTAAGCTTCATACGAAGAAATTGTATAGAACGCAAAACGCCGTTGAAGGCCCCCATGCGACGGATTAGCGACGGACACGTGGATTTTTGTAATACCCGGGTAAGTTCGTTAGTTAAATTCCAGTTCCGTTAAATTTATTTAAACTCTATGATTGATGTTTAGGGTAAGTTTAGGTAAATTTATAAGTTTAGGGGTGTTTGGGTCATTATTGAATAGTTTAAGCCAAGATTGTAATTTAGTCTAAAATATAAATCCCCTTATAATTCCAGATATTTTCAAAAACAGAAAATTTTCCAGATTGTGTGTGTGTGTGTTTTGGGATGAAAAGAGGCAAAAGAAGAAATGAGAGGTTAGGGCTTCAATTTGGTGTACTTAGAAGTGATATTAAGGTATGTTCCTTTACATATTATGTTTATAATTGCTAGTAGATAGTTTCTATCGGAGTAGAATCATCGATTTCATGTCTGGTATAATTTTCTGTCGATTCTGGGTAGATTTTGGGTAAACAGTCAGAGGTTTCCGGACAAAATGAATGTGTCCGGTAGTTTTGTCGATAGTGTCTGGTAGTTCTTCTTGATGGTATCCGGACGAGTCAAGTATCCGGTAAGTTCCTCTTTTCCATAAGTTTCCGGTTAAAATGAGATACCGGATGGTGTCCGGATTGCTTTGGTGTCCGGGTGTTATCCGGATTGTTTAAGTTGTTTGGATTGTTTTGTCATCCGGATTAGGTATGTGTCTGGAAAGTTGTGTTGTCCGGATTGTTTGGGTTGTTCGGATAGTCCTGTAGTGTCCGGAAACTTTAGATGTTTGGTCACTTTTGAGTATCCAGTGACCTGTGTTTTGTTGACTCTTGGATAGGGAATGAATGAGGACTGAATATACTATGGACTCGACTTAAGTTTGGGTTTGGGGGGATAATTGAGGATAAGAGTTAGATAGATTTATCTAAATTTCTTAGTCCTAGTAAGTCTTATGTGTTTTATTTGGTAAAGAGATATTTGTATTTGAATTATTTCAGATACTGTGAATTTGGGGTGAAAGACAGAACCTTTTGGAAAGGCTTGGAAGCGTTTTGATAAGCAAACAGGTGAGTTTTACTTTAAAACGTTTTTAAACTGGAATACATATATATGTGGAATGAGAATGTGATAAATAGTGTAATAGTGTGCATATTATGTTTATATGAGTATTACACTACATGGGTACAAGTTGGCCAGGCTTAGGACCGGTGGAGTTGGCTGTACGGAAGGACAGCGGTGTTAGCTGTAATTTTAGTACAGCGGAGTAAATTTATTAGTTGGCTCGCAACCATCTAATATGGCTATGGAAATGAGACAGGAAAGTACACAATGCATGAGTCATATTTGGTATTCATAATTGTGTTATGTATATGGTGTTTGTGCAAATGGTTTTAAACTGACAGGGATTTTCTCACTTAGACCACTAGGTCTAACCCTCATTTTGTTTTAAAAATATGTATTCCAGGTCGTGGATTGAGTAAGAGCAAGTAAGAAGGATAATTCGTGACTAGCTTTTGGAAGACTTATATTTTGAAGACCGTGATGTGTTTAGCAGTATAACTTTGTTATTAGTTACAATGTAAATTAATTAGCAAAAAGTTGTAATGAATTATCTACTATGTTTGTAAAGACTAAGGGACCATACATGTATCTTTTGTTATGTAATGATGTTATGCAATATATGTTATTTGATGTATGTTGAAATATCGGGTCGTTACAATTTTCTTTTTTATTTATTTTTTAAACAAAAAATTAATGGTTTCCATAGCCAATTAGTGACAGAAACGTTTCTGTCGCTAATTAGTAACAGATAGTTTTTGTTATCGTTCTGTCGTTAATCCTTCACTAATTAGCAACAAAAAATTTCGTATACCTCTTTCTCTAGTAGTGTATAAAAATGTTGAAATTCATGTTATTGTAAGAGTATAAAAATGATGAAATTCATATTATTGCAGAGAGTAAAAATAATGAAATTAATAATAAAAATGGCATACAATTTTAAAAATATATAGTTATTGTCTTTTTTAAATAACCAAATAATATGTTTGCTCTTGATAATAGAGAGACTTTCTCTCTCTCTCGTAATTAAGGATATAACTTGGGCAAAAGTTGATTACCGGCAACCCTAACCGGCTCCATATGGAACCTGCCTCCAAGGACACCAATGTGAGGGGGCATTTTTTGGCTCACTCAGCGGTTGAGGCTAGTGGAGGGGCCTGAGATCAATCCCAGGACCTGTTATGTATTTGGGCAAAGTCACCCCACCCCTTTGCCAACTGGGCTACACGCAAGAGGCATAATTAAGGATATAATGAGAAAGTGAAAACTTCATTTTGAAAGTGGACATTTATTTTTAGGATAAACTAAAATAAAAAGAGTAAATTACGGATTTGGTCCCTGTGGTTTTCTGAAATTTTGGATTGGGTCCCTCTAAAGATTTAATTACAAATTAGATCACCGTGATTTTAATTTTGTTTCAGATCAGGTCCCTAAAACTAACCTTGTTAAGTGTGAGTCAATAAACCTCTCACGTGACTCCCACGTGAGGGGTATTTTTGTCATTTAAAAAACTTTTTTTGAATTCATTTTTTATAAAAACCTTATGCGATTATATTGTATACGTATCAACCCTAAAAAGAAATACCACATTCCTTGCCATGCCCGTGGCCACCACTACTCTCGCTGACATTCACCCACATCATCCACGACTCGACGCCCCATCTCTTTCCAGTCTCCGCCGCCGCCGCCGCCTCATCCTTTCTACAAGCCGACGACGGTCTCTGGGAACACGTCTCCAACTCCACGTGGCCTTCAATAACCACCCACGTCTCCATCAACTCATCTCCTTCCCCGTCGCTAACCGCTCTTTCTTTCACGGCCCATTTCCAGTTCTAGTCGTGAACCACCGTAACCACCCTCGCACCTTCTCTAAATCCCAATTAGACCTTTCATCTGATCATCCATGGCCATCTGAACTCATCTCAGCCATCGATATACGCTCCCAAAACGACGTTATTTTCTCCACAGTTGAAGTCACCGACACCACAAATGATTTCCTCTCGCCGACGTTTCCGATCCAATTAAACAACGAACCGACCTGCGGAAGCTTCCAATCCATCGACTTGAAAGTTTACGACTTGGCAGGGGCTGACCAAGAAACCTTATCATGCCTGAAAGAATCCGTAACACTAAGCTGGATCCTAACCGACCCGACCCTGAAACGGGCGGGTAACTTATCCAACATCAAAGCGGTAAGTGCAAAGCAGGACTGGATGAGTAACAAGACCCTCCTACGATACGTCACCATTTTACCTGGAAGTGAAGCGAACCAAGTGGTGCAATGTAGAATAGATGTGGTGTTGGGGGCTGGTAAAGGTGGTGTGGGATTGCATGTGAAGGAGGTGTCGCTAATATTACAGGACTTGGATTTTAGTTGTGTAAATGGGAGGGAGTTTTTGGTAATTATGCAAGGAGCACTTTTGGAAGAAAATAATGTGAAGAGGAAGGTGGTTTTACTTGTGGTGGATGATGAGGAGAGAGGGAAGATGTGTCATAAGTTTAAGCAAATGAAAGGAATTAAAAAGGAAGTTTAAGATGATAATCGCATAATTTTTCAAAAAAAAAAAGATGATAATCGCATAAGGGCTTTATAAAAAAAGGAATTAAAAAAAGTTTTTAAATGACAAAAATACCCCTCACGTGGGAGGCACATAAGGGGTTTAACGACTCATACTTAACAGGGTTGGTTTGAGGGACCAGATCCAAAACAAAACTGAAACTACGGTGATCCAATCTGTAATTAAATCTTTAGAGGGACCCAATCCAAAATTTCAGAAAACCATAGGGACCAAATCCGTAATTTACTCAAATAAAAATGTAGACATTTATTTTGGAATAAACTAAAATAGAAACGTAGACACTTAACTTAGGAGGGAATGAGTAATATTTAAGGTAAAACTACATAAAGTAAGCATGCCCCAACAACGTATAACTATTGTGGTCAGTTTACCAAACGCTTACACCGGTAAGCACTTACCGGTAAAATTAACCCTATCACTTACTTACTGGGTAAGATTTTAGTCCACCAAAACGCTATCGTATGTAACAATTTTCCTGGTAAGCACTAACCGTGATAAGAGTCTTCGCCGTCATCTCGGTCCTTTTTTTTAACGGCAAAATTAACTTTTATTACCCAACACCCAAATACCAGTTTACAACAAAGGGTCAGCCAAGTTAACGACCCAATACATCAAACACGAAAAACAGAAACAAAAGATATTAGCTGCACCACAATTATTAGACCAAAAAACACAAACAGCTTCACTCGATGGCGTGTTTCGAGGGGCAAACACCTCCAAGAGATCCACTGTCTTTGATCCGCTGTCATCTCGGTCCTTGCCTCAACTCTTACCGGGTAAGATTCTTGGTCATTTCCATATTCATCCGTAAGGTAATGTGACTTGGTAAGTGCTTACCCGGATAAGCGTTTGGTAAACGGCCTCTAAGTCTACCTATATCTTCCATTAGGTCCTCCATAATACAACCCTTGTTATACGACCTATTGATGTGGCATCCGATCTTACACGTGGAGCAACGCGTGTGATAATTTGAAGATCAAGAAAATGAATCCATGGTGGATTAACCGTTGATTTCTCCCTAACATAGGGTCATGTTGTAGCTTCCAAAGGGTCCATTGTACAAGGATTTTGATAGATTGTTGGTAAGCTTTTCTCACTGAATAAACGTTAATAAGGTATGAGTGTTTTATCTTATTTACAGTGTAAGATTTTTGAGTCTTGTCATGCACATTTGGTAAACGCTTAGTGGATAAGTATTCATGAAACGACCTCTCAGACGGACTCGGAAACATGTCTTGTGCATCACCATCTCAAACCTCAATAACGAATATATATATATATATATATATATATTCGTTATTGAGGTTTGAGATATATATATATATATATATATATATATAGAGAGAGAGAGAGAGAGAGAGAGAGAGAGAGAGATGAAGGTTCAAACGAGAATCGTAACAATTTAAGGAAAACACGAGGAGCATTCTCAACCAACCATTTGATTTATTAAGGGAATTAAATGGTAAGGGTATATGAGTCATTTTACGTTTTCTAATTTAAGTCCAGATCAAACCACGTGAGATAACCAAGAACTTGCGATAACAATGAATCCTCCGACGAAAATTTTGCAGATTTCGGTGATACGTTTTTCCGATCTGTATGCTTCCAGCAATACAAACTCACTTATTTCTCGATCAAAATCAAATCTAAAAATTGTTATGTGATCGAAATCAAGATATAAATCGATCTGGAGAACAAAAACGATATAAACACATTAGAAATCCAAAATCGATTATCACCTTCTCGAAGAACATCGTCGACCTAGATCTACTCCAAAACCCAAGATATATTACTGAAAATCTGATTCTGGAGGCTGTAAACTTATCAAAATCAACAGAGAAAACGATATGTGAAGTCAAAAACAATTAATCACACTTAATCTTCAATATCAATCACCTTCTTAGTTGACACCTTCGATGAACAAGAATATGAACACTGTTGAGAATTTTCAATTTCCAAAAACATGGTCGAATTTCCATTGGTATCTGAAAATAATTCTGATTCTGCCATTGATTCTTCAAATCAAGATTCTAGGTCAAGAGTATCTGATTCTGCCATTTATTCATTCAAACCTGTCTAACATGTATCAAATCATATATGATTATATATACATAAACCAATGTGTATCAGACAAGCCTCATATCACATATGATTTTTCATTGTAACACATATGATTTACTAAAAACAAAATCGCATATGATTAATAACTAAGTGATATCAGATTGTAAAACAAGATCTTATATGATCACATATGATTTACTAAAACAAAATCAAGATCATATATGATCACATATGATTTACTAAAACAAAATCACATATGATTAATAACTAAGTGATATCAGATTGTAAAACAAGATCATATATGATCACATATGATTTACTAAAACAAAATCACATATGATTAATAACTAAGTGATATCAGATTGTAAAACAAGATCACATATGATTTACTAAAACAAAATCACATATGATTAATAACTAAGTGATATCAGATTGTAAAACAGGATCATATATGATCACATATGATTTACTAAAACAAAATCACATATGATTAATAACTAAGTGATATCAGATTGTAAAACAAGATCATATATGATTAATAACTAGTGATATCAGTCGTGTCTGTTCCATTAAATTGCCATTTTTTTATATTTGATTGTTTTTTGTACCATGTTGCCCCTAATTTAATGGAGTCCGTGTCTGTTCCATTAAATTGCCATTTTTTCTTTTTTTTTCCCATCTTTTAATCACAAACACTCTATTAATATATCAAGGGTTGAGATGCTCCTCGTTTGAACCCGTCTCTCTCTCTCTCTCTCTCTCTATATATATATATATATATATATATAATTCCTTTTTTATTTATTTTTGCATTCAATTCAATTCATCAAATCAAATGCATTATTTTAGTTACGATACTAAAAATCTTAATCTAATGTAGACAATATAAGAACATCTTCAAGAGATTCTACAAAATAGAGAAAACAAGGATTTTGGACAAGTTTATATTTCAAGAGATTCTCCCAAAAATGAGAAAACATGAAAATGACTACTATAAAAGAGATAATTTTAGATTATATTCTTATCAATAAGAAAACTTGATGTTAACATTTATATATCGAGAGAGAAGGAGGTTCAAGGAAAACCTCAAAAAAATGAAAAACTGAAGAACACCTTAATAGCTCTTCATTTACACGGTATGCACTTGTACATACAAGTAAGATAAGTTGTTTTTTTGGTTTTATGCACAAGTGCATCATGCATTTGTGCATATATGCACGTATGCATGTTACAAATTACCTGTATGTACAAGTGCATACCTTCCAGATAGAGGGTTACCAAAGTGTTCCTTAGTTTTCCGTTTTTTTTAAGGTTTTTCTCTGAACCTGGCCCTATATATATATATATATATACTATAGACTAATGACATTTTATTGCATATATAATTAAATGTATTTTAATAATAATAATAATAATAAAGTAATCTTAAAATAGAGAATTTCTTAAAGTTGAATTGACAAATTTAATTTTTGATCCTCTATTTCTTTTTCAAAAAATTAAAAATCTATTAAAGATGCTTTAATACCTAATACTTAAATGCTCCCCAAAATCTAGAATATTACATTAATTAATTAATTAAAGTTGGCAAAATGATTTGTTATTTAGGAAATGTCGATATCGGGTTGCTATTTGCATCCAAAAGTCAAGGTGCAAAATGCAAAATTGATCCAATCATTATATATATATTTTATTATTATTATTATTATTACTATTATTATTATTAATTCATTAATTCATTAACTCATTATAAAATATATATATATTCTATTATTATTACTATTATTATTATTACTATTATTATTATAAGATATATATATATATACATTTTCTTATCTCTTATATTTTATTATTATTACTATTATTCTAGGGAAATTATAAATATACCCCCTCACCTCACACTTCAATTTTTTAATTTTTTTAATTTAAATTTACATTTTACACCCTTAGACTTATTTAGTTATTTACTTTATACCTTTTAGTTTTCTATATTTCATTTTACATTTTTATCATATTAACATATATAATCGTATATTGAGTAAAATACGTTAAAAGAATATGTTTTAGTTTTAACAAATTACACCATTATAATCGACTAAAAACCTGTGAGGAGTGATTTCTAAAAACCCGCTTTCTCTTCTTCTTTTCTCTCCTGCTTCCTCTTCTTCTTTTCTCTCCCTAAAAACCTCGAGTGATTTCTTCCAACATCTGTGAGTGATTTCTTCCAACATTTGTGAATGATTTCTTCTAACATCGACTAAATTCAAATTAATTCTTGATTTATTTACTTTTCTTTTCGTTTTACAGTTTACAAATGTGAGTTGGCCTCAAAACTCCAAGATTCTCATCTCTACTTTAATTTACAGGTGATGCTAATTTTGTGTTAATTACTAGTTTATTCTTCTAAGATATGTACATTTTATTTTTAAACATAATATCAGTAATTAAGATTATCGGAGTACGTTTAAATGATAATGTTATGATAAACTATCGATCAAACTATTCATATCACTATTCATGTCACTATTCATGTCACTATTCATGTTTTATTATTCAGATCGACATTCGAATTTACTGGTATAAGATTTATAAAATGGCTAATTGGGGAGAAGATTTTTCAGCGTATCACAATTCAAACAATGAGGTAGTTCGTCGAATATAACTTATAACACTTTAAACTTCTTTCGATCAGATCAAGGTGCACCATATGACCATTGGATGTCAATGCCTGAAATACCCGTCTTGATTGCTTCCAAATATAATGTGATATTACACGTTATGTCAATGACAGGCTGTTCGACGTACTTACCGCTTAGATCTACTCTGCCGGCGTGGTATCAACATGTTGTTTATACAATTGGGTATGTCAATGGTAACCATTATGTGAAACTAGTTTTAGCAGAAGGATACCCGTTTCCTACCATTACATCACATTTCTTCCGTTACAGTTATCCGTGTGCTGCTGCATGGGCTACCCCGTATACAGATCGAATACAGAAGTACAATCGTCTTTTACGTGTTAATTGTACTACAGATAATGTTATTTTAGAATAAGTAAAAATGTAATAAATATTATGTTATGCTTTATTTATATGTAAAATCTCAATGTTTATTTTTTATTTTTCTAATTATATAATTATTCAAAAAATATTTATTTATTTTTAAATATAAATTAAAAAGTAAAAAAAAAACTCAAAGTGTAAACCTTAAATTATAATAGACATAATAAAAAAATATAATATATAAAAAAAATTATTTTTTATTAATAGATATTATATAAATATAATATAAAAAAATAAAAATAACATTATTAATCTATATAACTTAAAATCAAAACAAAAAAAATAAAAAAAATAAAAAAGACAATAAAAAGGCAAAAAACAAAAAAAAAACAAAAAATCTAATCATTAATATTGACTTTTGGGTGCATTTAGCATTTTTTTGGTGTATTAATTAAAAACAAAATATTATTCCCACATCAAATGGAATATATTATCTCAATCTATTACAATTACTCTTATCATTTAACTTTGCATTTATACGTTACATTTACGGTACTTTTCTTTTTCAAACCAATCAATTCGTACAAACTATATAAATCAATCTTAGTCGTTCATCAAGTTTATCAAATATCTGATTTTATTATGTTTCCTTATATAAAGTCATGATCATAATTAATGAACTTAATAATCTTTCACATATATCACAATCATTATTAATGAATAATAATAATAATAATTATCATAAATATATATGTTGTTGCCTAATATAGTGGTTTGCAAAGTTTGTACAAACTATTTGATTTGCAAAAGAAACGCATCATATACATTTATTAGGTTATATATTTGAGAAAATCTCTTTATGATTTGTATATTTGCATTTTATTAGTAGCAATGTTTCATTAAAATTGCCCTTCCCTCCTTCCTTTTACTCAAATTAAAATTTGAAGTTATTTGAATAATAGTTGGACAAAGATGATATACCTATATATGATTGTGGGAATATAAATATTAAATAAGATTGGAAAAAACAAACAAGTTTAGGGTTGTTTGGTTGATTATCTATTAAATCTTTTATAGATAAAGTTATCTGTGTGGATTAATCTGTCTGTATAAATTGAAAATGTTTTCATTTGAAAAGTTTTTTCATAGATGAAAGGAGCATGTTTTTTAGTTGAGAATGTCATTTTCTATATCATTAAGCCACTACTAAATAATCATGTATAACTTGTTAGTTTCATTAAGTTTATTAAGCTGCTAACAAACAAGCCTTTGGTACAACTCTCATAAAAACTAATAACTTTAGTACAAGATTGCAATTTTCATACATTTTTCAATATATATATATATATATAGAAGGATAATAAATTGTAAACCATCATTTTCGTGTAATGTAAACCCTCGATTTCATAGGGTTTTTTGATGAATTTTTTTATGAAATTGTTTATTTTGATGAAATTGTTTTATATCATTCATTTCTTGATGAATTTTTTTATGAAATTTGTAGTTTCATAGGTGAAAACGAAAATATATGAAACAGTTTCATAAAAATGAAAAAAACCTATCAAACTACAAATTTCATAAAAACAATTTCATCAAGAAATGAATGATATGAAACAATTTCATCAAAATAAACAATTTCATAAAAAAAATTCATCAAAAAAACCTATGAAATTGACGGTTTACACGAAAATGATGGTTTACAATTTATTAGGACTATATATATTTATATAGGCAGTGGCGGATCCAGAAGTTTTTTCAAACGGTGGCACCATTTAACTATAAGAAACAAACATAAAGATATTTTTCCCAAAATCAATGTTGGTCTGGTGGTTAGTCCCCTGCTTTTCAAACTTGAGGTCTCAAGTTCGAGTCTCATTATGACAATTTTTTTAGAAACATAGTAAATATGAAACTAAAAACTACAAAAATGTCTCTAACAAGACTTGAACTTGGGTCTTGAGTAGAATAAAAGCCTTTCAAACCAACTCTACTAAGGGGCTGTTTACCAAATTTTCTTTTAAGCCCTGTATGGATAAACTTGTCTGTCCGATTAATTTTGTCTGTCTAGGTAAAAATTATCATTGTTTACTTTTTCAACTGAATCAATGGTCTGAACAATTGAAATGACTATTTTACCCTTGAATATGAATTATAACATCAATTCATCAAACTGAAAGGAATCGATGGAAGAGAAATTGAGAAAAAAAGCAAACAAAGAAGAAATAAGCAAACATCAATTCATTCAAAAGATAAACTTCAACACCAAATGGAGAGAAATGAAAAAAACTTCAACATCAATTCATTCAGGAGATCCAACGGAGCAAACCAGGGAGATGGTCTCTGGTCACGATGGTTAGCCGGAAGATGGTCGCCGATCTCAGGAGGTGCAAGGACGGAGGAAAGAAGCACGTGTCGTCGGAGACGAAGAGATGCGACGGGGAGAGTAGTGCAGGTCGCCGGAGACGAGGAGATGCGACGGGGGAGCGCAGGTCACCGGAGATGAGGAGATGCGACGAGGAGAGAAGAGCAGGTCGCCAGAGACGAGATTGGATGGGGAGAGAAGCAGCGATGGGGACAAGGAGGGAGGAGTGTCTTCTTCTAAAGCTAGGGTTAGTGAAGGGAAGCCAAGGAGGAGGGGCTTTTTTTTCTTTTGTTGGAGGAGCGTGAGTTTTTTTCACATGGGTAGAAAGGTCATCATTTTAGCTTAATGGGGACAACACCTCTTTTCATACTGTGCGAATAAGCTGATTTCTGTATCAATAAGTCACAAGTAAACACTAATATATGGTTGTGCGAATAAGCCAAAACAGCCATTAAGCTGATTAAGTCAAAAGTAAACACCCCCTAAGGGAAACTTGTGTCCCTATTGTAGTTTCAAAATACATATGGTGGCACAAATCAAATTGATACGGTTGCACCTTTTACAAACCTAATTTTTTTTACCATACGGCGGAGAAACAATACGATGACACGTGCCACCATATGCTCTTACCTAGGTCCGCCCATGCATATAGGCTATGGTTAATTTACAACCATTCAAATCCAACAAACCATGCAAACCTAATCTAAACCGTCCATTTGATCTTTGAATTATTTGACCATTTTCTTTAAAGGGGTAAACCTGGTATTTTACACTGTAATTATTTGATTTAATTTTCTATTATTAATGGGATAATGTCAATTATTTTTTGAAGCAGTTATCCAGGGAAGTTTTTTTCAAGCATGGTGTGATCTTCTCCATCCATGTTTACTTATCTTTTTTACTTTGTTATCATTCTAGGGTTTTCAGTCGGGCGTATTGTTGAATTCACAGGCTGCCAATTTATTCATTTGATAAAGCGACTGCTTTTAAGACGATGATGTTCTGGGTTCATCTTCTGCGATGCAAACTGTAGAACTTAAAATCGAGGAAGCACATTATGACAATGAAAAAAAATAAAACAGTTCGGTGAATCACGTAACATGATATATAGAAATGTGGTTCACTACATGATCAAAGTTGGTTATTAACCGTATGAAATTAACCACATGAAACTATTTTCATTTAATGATTAGTTAAATTCAAATTTCTTTAATAACTTAAATCAAATACAAATATCTCAAATCCATTCAACATATCCTCAATTTCGAATTTATAGTTAAAAATAAATAAATATTCGAATATTTGATTAGTTTATTGACAAAACATAAATTATTAGAAAAAGGGATTGGTAAATAGTTTGGAAAGTTGTACAAGTGAAGGGATGTTTTAGGGAAATTGACTCGAATAGTCAAACCCAACTGAAAGATTGACCTCCTAGTCATTCACTCTTTCGATTTATCAAAATGGCCAACAGGTCCGCACTCCGACCCGATCCAAAGAGTGCGAATAACAATCAAACACGTGTCAATCCCTTATTACCCCTAGAAAGTCGATGTTCCTTAAAAAAGAATTTCTTTTGACCCAAGTCTGCACTATAAATTTTTTTTTCTAAAGAAAAACTGTCAGATTGAGTAGGTCCTAGGAGTGCGAGTGCAGACCTAGGAGTGCGGAGTGCGGACCTATTGGCTATTTGTGCAAAACCGTGAGAGAAATGGCTAGGAGGTCAGTTTTCAATATTTTTTTGGCTATTAGAGTCAATTTCCCGATGTTTTATGGGCAATGTTATTGGCACCCCTTTGATGTCAGAATCGGATCATTTCATGTATTGAAAATATAAAAAATGGATTTTGATGTTGATGTGTATGAAAAAAAAATCACTATATATGAGTGTCATTAACAATATATAGGAATGCCATTAGCCTCCCTATGTTATAATAAGTGGATTTTGGTTGCCATATTTAAGAACCAAAACAGGGATGGCCAACCGACTTGATGCGGTAGTTGTCGCTTGTGTCCACCGCCCAATTTTTATTTATATATCAATTTTAATATTTTGTCTTTTTATAAAATCAAAATAAATATTATAAGAAAATTTGATCATGTTGGAGAAATAAATATATATATATATATATATATATATATAGGGAAGGGTTCAATTGAGAAGTTTAAATATTTTGAGAAATAGAGAAGTGATCATATCCATTGGATTAAATAATCCACGGTCAAGAAATTCGCGTTACACCTGATTAATGCGCGCGTCCAAATTAATTAATAAATGACGCTCAGGGGTATTTAGGGTAGTTTCGTAAAAAATACGCGGGACAGGTTCATATATGAATATGTGTGATTCATATATGAACCTTTGTGTTCATATATGAACCTTTGTAATTCACATATAAAATATTTTTAACTAATTCATATATGAACCTTTGTGATTCATATATGAATCTTTGTATGAATCTTTGTGATTCATATATGAATCAGTTAATTTGTTCATATGAGAATTAGTTAAAAAAATTCATATATAAATCATTAAGGTTCATATATGAACACAAAAGTTCATATATGAATTAGTTAAAAAAAGTTTATATGTAAATTACAAAGGTTCATATATGAACACAAAGATTCATATATGAATCAGTTAATTGGTTCAACTGATTCATATATGAACCTACAATTAATTAGTTTCATATATGAAACACAAAGGTTCATATATGAATCACAAGATTCATATATGAATTAGTTATAAAGAGTTCATATGTGAATTACGAAGGTTCATATATGAACGTATAGTTCATATGTGAATCACACAGATTCATATATGAACTCAGCCCGTGTTTTTTGTAAACGGGATGACTAATTACCAAAATACCCTTCCGTGTTCAAAATCAGCGCATTTAATCGAAGAGTCACGATCACTTCTCTATTTCTCAAAATATTTAGACTTCTCAAATGAACCTAACACTATATATATATATATATATATATATATATATGATGTGATTTTATCAAGTAACTCTTTAACAGTATTATTATCACAAAATGCACCAGTAGGCCATCCGTACCCCAAGCGGGATGGGGCTCGGGATGGTCTGCGGGATGACGGGGATGGGCTACGGCTCGGGATGGTCTGCGGGAAGGGATGGAATCCGGGTTCTCCATCCCGTTTCATCCCAAAGTGTTTTTTAAAAAAAAATTAATTTAATTTTTAAAAATCATGCCGTTGAACGGCTCTTTTTAAAAAAAATTCTCAATTTAATCCCACTATATATTTAACCCTCAACCTCTTATTTCTCACACCTCTCAAACTCTCTAAAATTCTCTCAACCTCTTATTTTTCACACCTCTCAAACTCTCTCAAACACTCTTCCATTCTCTATATTTTAAACAATATGGATTCGCCACAACCCGGTTCACCAACCGCATCATCATCATCCGTAGACACCGACGAGTTGTTGAATCTACAAAGGGAAATTTTTCGACAGACTGCACAATCGCTGTATGGTAGCACCGCCTCATCGTCAACAAGAGAGAGGGCCGCAAACATTGAAAGAGGTCGAGTAACTGCAAACGAGCGGCTTATGCGGGACTACTTTGGTGTCAACCCGATTTATACACCGGATATGTTTAGGCGGCGGTTCAGGATGAGCAGACAACTATTCGAACGAATAGTTGAAGATTTAGAAGTAGGGTATCGGTATTTTAGACTTCGGTTTGACGGGTTAGGCAAACAAGGTTTTTCTCCGATACAAAAGTGTATTTCCGCTATTCGGCAATTGGCGTATGGAGTAAGTGCTGACGCACTTGACGAGTACATCCGTATGGGAGAGAAAACGTCACGAGATTGTCTGTACAAATTCTGCACAGGTATTATTGAACTGTATGGTCAAAAATATTTACGCAAGCCTACTTTTATTGATATTCAGAAGTTGTACGCCGCGCATGAAGCTAAACACGGATTTCCCGGCATGCTCGGCAGCATAGACTGTACTCATTGGGCGTGGGCAAATTGTCCGAATGCATGGCGAGGTCAATTCATGAGAGGTGATCATGAGCACCCGACAATCATGCTAGAAGCAGTGGCCTCTCAAGATCTATGGATCTGGCACGCATACTTTTGTGTTGCCGGTTCCAACAACGACATCAATGTTCTCAATCAGTCGCCCATCTTCAACGATGTATATGATGGAAAAGCACCCGAGTGCCCTTTTGAGGTGAATGGAGCCACCTACAAACACGGATATTATCTAACGGATGGGATATATCCGGAATGGGCTACTTTCGTAAAATCATTTACGTGCCCACAAGACCTTAAACGACAAAAGTTCAAGTCCGCGCAAGAATCCGCACGTAAAGATGTTGAACGAGCTTTTGGCGTGCTTAAAGCACGTTGGCATATACTTCATAACCCGTCACGCGGATGGGAACTCTCAAGATTGGCAAACATTATGTACGCTTGTGTCATATTACACAATATGATACTCGAAGACGAAAACCATGCTATTTGTGGTGACGTGGAAAACGACTTTTTCACGGATGATATCGAAAGCCAAATCAGTGAGACACAACGCGCGGCAAATGTTCGAGAAGTCATAAACCGGGACACTCATAATAACCTTCGGTCGGATTTGGTCGAACATATTTGGCGTATCCAAGTTCCCAACAATGACGACGAGTAGATTTTTAAATTTATTTTGTAATTTTTATTTTTAATGAATGATATGAATTTTAATTTTTATTATTTATCTTATTTTTATTTATTAAAAAATATATAAATATTTTTATTTTGTTAAATAATTAAATGTATAAATAAAAGAATTAAAATAAATGAGGTGGCAAAAGGGTTTGAGGGAATGGGGTAAGGGTGTTTAGGGATTGTTAGGGATTGAGTGATGGATGGGAGAAAAGCTGATGTGTTGCTGATGTGGAGCTGGAATCTTTGAAAGATCCTCTCATGGGGTACTGATGGCCTAAAGGAGGTTGAGAAATTAATCAAAACAAAACAAGCTGAATTTATATATACTAGAAGTTTACTCGCGCAATTCAGCGCGCACGATACATCTCGATTTTAATGTTTTAATTTATTTTAATGTGTAGTTTTGAGAAAACGGTCATGTTTTTTTATAAATTTGTTTTAAGAATGACGTTTTTTAAGGAGTTCATGATTTGAGGATTTGAAAGTACGGTTAGAGAAAATGATTAATTAATAAGAGTCAACGATTTAAGGATTTGAAGGTTGTTAGAGATAAGTATTAATCAAGTAATTAACATTAAAAGCGGTACATAAAATTTCATTAGTTGTTTTTAGAAGATTTTAAGTAATTAGCATTAAATAGCGGTACATGAAGCTTTAGGGATTGTTTTTAAGAGTTTTTTCACAAATGCTTTATAATATAGTATAGATATACATAATATCATAGAGCATTTAAATCTTTAGTTATTTATATATATTTTTTGATTTTTCAATTTCTAAAATATTCCTACGTATTTTTTACTCTCTTTCCTTGTTATATGGTCTTCATCTTCCCCCCTTAAACATACAACCTCAATAAAAAAAATCCGTGTACCAACCAGGGTGAATATAGTATGGTATCATTTTTTCTTCTTAATATCATGTACCAATCAGTTATAATTGGTATGCAAAAATTATACCGTGTAACAATCAACTCTACCTGAAACCAACATTTTTCGGTTGGTACGGTTTTGTATCAGCATCTTAAAAGTTGAAATTACAAATAAATGAATTAATACAAAATAATGATACAAACTTGCTGATTGTCCAAATAACGTGTTGTTCAGTGTTGCGTTTGTGAAGAGAAGAGACTTACGGAGTTAGTGTTTCGTATAATCGTATTTGCGTAGTTGCGATGAGAAGAAAAGACAGAAGAGTCGAGAGATTAGTGGCTTAGAAATAAGAAGTCAAGAGCTCGAGTTTAGTGAGTTATAAGTCAATATCCAACAATCTATCTTTGAGACCCATTAAAAAAACAACCAGATCAATATTTTCTCGACATTAACTTATTATATATATATATAATTTCATTTCCTATTGAATAAATAATTAAAAATAATATATATACGTCGATACGGTACGGTATTACCGTGGTATACGATTTTCAATACCACGTACCAACCAATTTAATTGGTACCAATTTAGTTGGTAACAATTGAATTGGTACAGTTGGTATTGAATTGGTTGGTTTGTCATGGTACAAATTTAACACCCCTACATTAAATACGGTAAATGCTCTTGAAGCACCACGGTCAATTTCTCTTGTTGTTTCTTTTTGTGAGACGTGATTACGTGATAATATTTAGGGAAAGTTTGATTCGTAGAATGGAATTTGATAGAAATATAATTTATTAAGGAAATTAAACTTTGAAGGAACTAGAATGTAATTTGACCATCATTTGGTTAGTAGGAATTGGATGAAATCTCTCAAAATAATTGGAATCTCCATCTTTGTTTGGGGGGGGGGGGGGGGATAACTTTCATTTTGAGTATTATTAGTGTATCTTTTGGAAATATGTGAGATTTAAACATGGCCAATTTGGATCGAGTGTGGTGTTTGATTTAAAATATTTTACATAAACCGAAAAAATCTCCGATTCCCCGTTGGGATAGGGATAAGGATGTGATCATATTTGATATTCTCCAACGAGGACGGGGTCGGGGACGGAGATTTGGGTCACCAACCGATTCCCATGCATAGTCTCATGATCGTTATGGTGTTTGAGAAGCCTCACACTACATCTATGATTTGATTTGACAGGATCACATCACAAAACACTCTATCTAAAAGTCACTATAACAAAATTGGGTTTATAAGACTACAATTTTTATGCATCTCAATAGAACGTTGTTTAAGATTTAATTTATATGACCAAAAATTGAAATGTCCTATTTAACGGCGTTGTGATAAGTTTATAGAATATTTTGAGCATCGTAAAAGTTTTTAGGGTATTTTTTATAATAAAAATCCTCATATTAGTTATTTTATAAGACAATGTTTGGAAAAGTGTCTTATAAAAACAAGTGTCCTATGAAAAGATGTGTTTATAGGAAAATTTCGCAAAAGTGTCCGATAAGATAGTTAATGCAACACTTTGTATTAAAAGTGTCCTTTAAAATAGCTAGTGAGCTTTATATTAAAGTGTCATATAATTATTAGTTAATGTGACGCTTTATATTAAAAGTGTCATATAAAATACCTAATATGGCGTTTTGTATTAAAAATGTCTTAAACAACTTGTTAAGACGCTGAAAACCTTCTATAAACATATTCCAATTTACAATGCCTTTAAATCGGACGGTTTATCTTTTTGTCCTAGAAATTAGGTTTTATAAACCCGTCTATTAGAACATTTAAAATTTGCCGGCGTCCTATCAAACTAATTTTGTTATAATGAGTGTTATAATTAATTTATAGGACGCTATTGGACATCTTAACAATTTTTAAAACATTTTTGAAATAAAATTTCATGTTAGCTATTCTTTATAGACACATGTTTTTAGAACCACTTTTTCAAATATTGTCATATTAAAAATAAAGTTTAAGATGACATTTTAATTCAAATTGTACTAAAAAACTTGTTAAAATGACAAAAAAATATCCTTCTATAAACTCATTGTGATACTTATAGATACAACGTTTAATTTTTTGGTCCTACAACCTTTAAGTCTTATAAAGAAATTTATTAGGGATGCGACCTTTGATGAGGCTGCTATGGGAAATGAATTTGAACAACGTTTTGTCAAAGTGATAAAGAAAAACATGCATACAAAGCAACATATGTTATCAACACATCATTGAGAAATCACAATAACAAATAGAATAAATTAAAATAACACTTTTAAGTTATTTCTAGGTCACTACCAGCAAAAACATCTCTAAACAAGATTATAACATCGTGTCAAATGAAGTATGTCCTTGGCGAAGATGATTTGTACCTTGCTAATTTGTTGTTAATTTGTCACTATGTTAACGGTTATATAAGACTTAATTAGTTATAAGATCAAAAAATAAAGTATCATATCTAAAGCATTTAAACAAGTTTATAGAACATTTTTGGGTGTCGTAATCAGTTTACTGTATTTTTATTAATAAAACGTCGTATTAACTATTTTTATACGACGGTATTTGAAAAATGTCTTATAAAAACAAGTGTCCTATAAAAAGTTGAATTTATATGACACTTTATGAAAAGTATCCAATAAAACAGCTAATGCGAAACTTTTTATTTAAAATGTGTTATAAACCCAACTTTATTGTAATGATAATATATATATATATATATATATATATATATATATATATATATATATATAGGGAATTTAATTAAAATACCCAAAGTTTGACTTTGACTTACCAAAATACTCATTTCTCTCCCGAATTTGCCAAAATACCCATAAAACCCGCGATTAATCCCGCGATCATGGGATAGGGCACACGTGGCCCGTTGTTTTGGCCAAAACGTCCCGCAGCACCCCCAAACTATCCCCGCGTCTACACTTTTGGTCCCTCCCCGCGATGGGTCCCGCGATCTGACAAAATTTTACAATTTTGGTCCTTTTTGCACGAATTTTTGCATGCTTTTACTGTTTTTTCCACAATTATTGTACTTGGAAGACCAATTTGTGGTTGAAATTCACTGGCTTTTTTCATCAATATTGAATCATTGTACTTGGGGAAGACCAATTTGTGGTTGCAATTCATGTTCCTCAATGAGATTTCATCCATAAATATCAGTAGAATGCAATCCATAATTCACACCAATTCCATCCTTCATTCTTGCTTTCTTGCTTTCTTGCTTTCTTTCTTAAGTATTTTGTTTTTGAGATACTACTGAAAAAATGAGTTCATCTGTTGCAAAAGCTAAGTTATTTTTATGTTACGACGGTGAATGGGTGCAAGACAACAATGAGTGAAATTTTCTTTATAAATCTAAGCATGATGTAAAATTGCCAGTAAACTTGGCTTATCAGAAGTTTGTTGCATACGCAATGTAAAAATGTGAAATCGACCCTTCGGCTGTTTGCAAGTTAGTGTTCAAGAATGGTGATGGGTCATTTGTGGAGTTATGCAACGATGGGGATATCTCTGGTTTTATGCACTTTGCAGCCGAATCATAAAGACCTCCATTACTTTATATGTATGCCAAATCCTCGGTGTGCAACGAAGATGATGACGAAGGTGACGACGACGGTGATGACGACGGTTGTAACACCCTAAAATCAGGGCTAAATTAAACTTTAATTTTAACCAGTTATGACAAAATCATATCCAAACTTTTATATAAAAGAGGAGAATTAACTATGAGGCTTTATAATTACAACATGGAAATTCTTCCAATAACTCATTAATCTAACCATGTCCACTACAATTAGATTAACTAAATTATCTACGCAAAACCATCAAAAGCCTTCATGCCTTAGCTAACTCCTTCGCTTATCTCTTAAGTTGGATGCATCAAAAGCTCTCGGCCCACATCCTATTTACTTCCCTGAGCCTGTACCTGGTAATAAAATTTAATTTGAAAGATTAGGCTTACGCCTAGTGAGAACATTCAATTTCAAATCAAAGACATATAAACAAACCCGTTTTCTACCATTCTTACCATACATATGCTCACCTCAACAACAGGATCATACCCGATCCTATGAATATGACTCACATTCAGTAGGTCATATTATCAAAACCAGAACCCACTACTAATCTTTACAAGTTCTAGATTCATGCTCTTATCCAAGAAATTACAAGTTACTTTATGCCTAAATCTTGGACCGGAAATAGAGATTACAAGATACTTTATGCCTATCTCTCTTTCCCATGTGAAAGGGAATTACAAGTTGCTTTATGCCTATTCCTCACTTCACCTCACACTATGAAATAGAAATTACAAGTTCATTTATGCCTATTTCTTATTTCATAACACCTTTACGAAATGGGAATTACAAATTACTTTATGCCTATTCCACATTTCAGGTCAACGGGAATAATCCACGTTAATAATCACCTCTCAAAATGGGAATTACAATTTACTTTATGCCTATTCCACATTATAGGTTATCGCCTCTCGAAATGGGATTAAAAATCCACATTATAGGCCAACGGGAATTACAAATTGCTTTATGCCTATTCCACGTTACAAACAATGCCTATGGATCCATTACACTTACTACACACATGCCTAGTATCAAACTAGAACATTCATTAAACCTAACAACCTACCATTCAACTGTAATTATGTTCAAGCTACTAGAATTGCATTTCAATTCCTAACTCGTATATGTTTAGAAGTCAGCAAATCCTAATGTTACTAAGTACTCCAGAAATGACCGGACAACACTGGTTTCCGGACACCTCAAAATTATTCGAACAACACGAGTTTTCCGGATACCCATGACTTACCGAATACACCATCTTTCCGGATACATTAACTTTCCGGATACATCATCTTTCCGGATACTCCATCTTACCGGGTACTTCACTAATCCGGATGACATCCGGAAACCAAGGTAATCCGAATATCATCCGGTAACTCATTCATCCGGAAACTATAGATAATTACTACTTACCGGATGTTCTTGCTTCGTCCGGACACCTTCATACGAGGGTTTTCGGATACTGTTCTTCTATCCGGAAACCTCGACCTGCAACCTATTTTTACAATCTAAATCTGCGTCTGTTCCATTCAGATTGTTTTAACACATTCATACAGTCCCAATACAGTTTATACATGTATCTTAACATTTAATTTGCCAGAAAGCATGTATTTAATCAAAAGTGAATGAACTCACCTCATAGGTCAAAACCCACTTTACTTTGCACAATCTGATTCCAGAAGAAAACAGCACCTAAACGAATTCAGATTATGTTAAAGATACTTTCTTACTACTGGAAATCAAACTTACAAAAACCCTTTGTATACATACCAAGATTTTTAGCTTAAATCCCTTCCTTTTCTCTTCTTTTCTTCTTCTTCTTTCTTTCTCCTTTCTCTCTTCTTTCTCTCTTTCTCTCCACCGATTCAGCCAAAAAAATCAGATATTTTCCTATAAAAACCTATCTTATCTAATCCATTTTCTTCAAATGACCAATTACCCCCTTAAGTTCCAAACATTTCAGAAATAGCAACAAGCTTTGGTCATTTGAATTTTTGCTCCAAAGAATTATATAATTACATCATAGTCCCAAAATTTAAACCAAATACAATTAGACCCCAATTTACATTAAAATATTACTGAAAACTCGAGATGTTACAATACTCCCCAACTTGAAACTGATTTCGTCCCCGAAATCAAAGTTAGATAAACAAGTGAGGATATCTAACCTTCATATCCTCCTCTGACTCTAACGTTACATTAGCACCTCGATGATGCCTCCACTGTACTTTTAACATAACCACTTCCTTACCACTACGTAATTTTCTAACTGACCTTTCCAAAATTGTTTCTGATTCTTCCACACATCGGCTCTTTTCGTCTACCCTTACATCAGTAAGTGGAATCACGTGGTCCTCTTCGGCCAAACATTTCCGAAGGTAACAATCATGGAAGGTATTATGAATCCCCTCCAATTCAGGTGGAAGATCCAACTGATATGCTTGCAATCCAACTCTCTTAGTAATAGTGAAAGGTCCTAGAAAACGAGGACTCAACTTCCCACGTTTGCCAAACCTTATCACGCCTTTCCACGGGGATACCTTAAGCATTATTCGCTCCCCAACTTGGAACTTATAAATCTCCTTAGAGTAACTGTTATCATCAAATCTTTATCCGACTATTAATTGATCTACCATACCGTCATCATTTTCTCTTATGCCTACACCGAACATCCATTACACATAGCTACAGTCTAAAAGAACAGTTTCTCCAAGATTATCAGCCAAAACCTTTGGCCAAGGCCTCATAAAGTACTTAGCACCACGAACTACCACGAGCTCCTATCTTTTCAACATAGTCGACCCACTCATTACATTTCTTTACATCCATGCTATTTTAAAATTCATAACGAAGCACCATAGCTTAACGGTTACAGTATCCTCTTCGACAATCAAGTGAAGTATGGAAACTCCCTAAAAATCCAATGTGATCGAGAAGAACAAATATTCTCCTTTCATCCTGTCACCAACCGCAACTCAACCTCCAGATTTCAAAATAGCATCAACGTATATTGCCTGAAAACCCACATACTTTAACTCAAGCGCACTCACCACTGTTGTATGCTTCAATAATTATGGCACACTATCGTTACATCATGACTTACACATTTCTTCGGTGCAAAGTGTTACCACTTTCTCACACCATTATCGCACCACGCGAATACATTGCAACCAAGCACTATTGGATTGTACATCAAAGGTGATATTTCCATTGAACCTGTAGTATGACTACATTCTTAGGTCCGATCTTTCCATCATTGCTTCCCCATGTTAGTGTGGAGTACTACTCTCCAAACATTACTTGTCTCTTTCTCCCAGATAGTTGCACCAAAATTTTAACTTAAAGCATTCAATCACGTCACCTTGAAATTACAACATCGATCGAAGTTACTACATATTCCTTGATATTCAACTGATACTTTCTTGGACAAATTCTTTCATATATAAAAAAAACAACTCCCATTCCTTAAGGATTTTGCATCTACTACACGACACTTTGATTAACACACTCATCATCTTCATTAAACTTCCAACGTTTCAAAAACATAAACTTACTTAGCGACTCACACAACCAAAATTACTTTGGATAAACACCCACTACCGCTCCGATATTCTATTATGATATTAGCCATATCACCACGTCATCCTCTAAACTACATACTCTAACAACTTTATTGACAAATAGTACACTTCATCCGAAATCTCCAAAAAGACTTCCATCTAAAGCTTCCTTATAAACCATCCACATCGTAAGTAGAACACTTATCTAAAACAATAGTCTTTCACTATCCAAACACCCCTACAAGGTGATCCTTCAACTTTTAATCTTCTGATTCAAAAGTTAACATTCATACATGACCTCAAAAGAATAATCAATACATCCACTTCATGCAAACTTCTATTATAATACAATTCATGCAATTCCAACCCCAAACCTACTTCGAGCTTATTAAACCGGGCGAATGCCCTCAAGACTCAACCGAGTCCAAAACCGAGCCATCTGCTCAAAGGATCTAAAGATCATTTATCACTATCAACTTATGCAATTAAAATACATCTAATTCATATCGTGCCACACGCTCCGAGGTGTGATAATCTCACAACCCCTTCATTGCTACCTTCCCAATGAAGTCAAATCATATATGTATCTATATGTACACGTATATGCAACTCTTTTATACTCAACAATGTATATAGCTCACCAAGGTCCATTAGTCCCAAAGGTACTAAGGATACAAGATCAACAAACGGTCCTTACACATGAGATCAACATTTAAACCGGTATTTATTTAAATAAAATGCAATTAAGCACATAACACATCATAATTATTGCATAACCACAATAACTCTAAAAGCGTATTTTGTCCACATAGCTTCCACTTATGCAATAAATTAACCAAAACCTCTTTTACTCGTGATTTAATTGTCAATCACTAAAAATCCCCAAATGTGGTTGAATGTATACCATCCGACGCCACTCCTACGTACATGATATTGTCCGCTTTGCGCATACCCTCTGCATAACAGCATGCCGGTACCGCTTACGGTTTTTGTTCCTGCCCGCACAGGCATACGCGGGACGCACCCAGACCGCACCCTGTGACAGGCAAAAGGCCTCATATACCTTACACAACTGCTGACTTCAACGTCAATAGTCATCCTGTCGACACTTCCTTAACCTATTCCTCAATGAGGGTCCCTAACTGAACCTAATCCTTCCAACACATCATAATCCAATTCTTATCCCATTGCCTTCATCTCATACTTACGCGTGTAACGTTAATATCACAAGATCACCTTAAAATTCTCATTTGACGTCGAGGATATTTCATCCCTACTTCACCATACTACTTAACACAAGTTGCTAATACCAACACATTGATGACTTCTATTCCTCCCTTTTTCTCTTCTTGAACTCTCTTGTATACTTTCCAATCACCTAAAGTCTTCTGACTCTCAGGTTCAGGAAATAAACAATATCCAAATAGTCTTACCAATTGGTACACGTTCAACTAACGAAATAAGTATATAATATTTAATTTATCCTACTTTCACTCAGAAGTCTACAACGATCAAAATCTTTCACTTGTTAGATCGATTTACAAAGCATCTTCCCAAACATAATAACTGATATAGCTAACTTTTAACAAAAGATTGTAGTTCAAAAGACCAGTTAATACTACCATTACATAACATACACACTTATATATTATTAACCAGGAATGTATCATAAACTACACCCACTCATTCCTTAACATCCTCAACCGTAAAATGTTTATCCTGATTATCTTGAAATGTTGGATTTCTTCTTTTGATTTTCGCTATTTTTCCACTTTGGACAATCCCTCCGATAATGACCAGGTTTCTTGCATTCATAGCAAGTTGACCATTGAATATGACAGTTTTCAATCTTGTGGCCAACTTCCCCGCACTTAAAGCATTTCACATACAATTTGGTTTCTTGACGGGATTCAATACCATAACTCTTAACAACAGTTTCCGACTTCTGGCAAGGTTCTGATCTATCCTTCCACTTTCTTTTCTCTCCCACTTGAGTTATTTCAACCCTATTTCCAGAATACACTTCTTCTATTCTATCATCAGTATTCGACACTGGATTAACAGGTGGAATTACAACACCGGTACTCACCTCTGGTCGTTGTAACTCATCGATACGATCATTCAACATTTTTGTAAACATCTCCTGTTGTTGAGTCAATGCAACATTCATGACTCGCATCACGTTTTCCATTATACGGGACTCCATATTAGATTCTGTTGTCACTGAATCAGGAATACCGATATTAAGTCGATAAGTTTGACTTTCTTCTCCTCCCTTAATAAGAAACCTTGATGGATTTGCATTAACTTCATCTCTTTCAAGTTGACCTTCCACAATTTCATTTGCCACACAATCCTCCAAAGAAGTAGAAGGCTCAAATGGTGTATTAACCATCATATTCTGATAAATACAAGAAATAACCATAAGAAATGGTCACATACAGCTAGACAAACGAAACGTACTTTACCGATCATTAGACACTGTGACAATTTAGAAACAGTATGCTCGTGTAACACATATTCATAATAACAGTAGCTAATTGGAATTGTGAACATACTTTACATGAGAATTCTCGTTGCCATTGCTACAATACTAATTTCACGGATTTCTGTTGACTCTAAAACTATCCCGTCTTAGTACTTCTAGCCATTTCTCACTTATCATAACTTAATTCATCTCAGCTTAAGTCTAGGTATCTCTCTAGCATACCTAGTTCACTTAAACTAATGCCCTGATACCATATTGTAACACCCTAAAATCAGGGCTAAATTAAACTTTAATTTTAACCAGTTATGACAAAATCATATCCAAACTTTTATATAAAAGAGGAGAATTAACTATGAGGCTTTATAATTACAACATGGAAATTCTTCCAATAACTCATTAATCTAACCATGTCCACTACAATTAGATTAACTAAGTTATCTACGCAAAACCATCAAAAGCCTTCATGCCTTAGCTAACTCCTCCGCTTATCTCTTAAGTTGGATGCATCAAAAGCTCTCGGCCCACATCCTATTTACTTCCCTGAGCCTGTACCTGGTAAGAAAACTTAATTTGAAAGATTAGGCTTACGCCTAGTGAGAACATTCAATTTCAAATCAAAGACATATAAACAAACCCGTTTTCCACCATTCTTACCATACATATGCTCACCTCAACAACAGGATCATACCCGATCCTATGAATATGACTCACATTCAGTAGGTCATATTATCAAAACCAGAACCCACTACGAATCTTTACAAGTTCTAGATTCATGCTTTTATCCAAGAAATTACAAGTTACTTTATGCCTAATTCTTGGACCGGAAATAGAGATTACAAGATACTTTATGCCTATCTCTCTTTCCCATGTGAAAGGGAATTACAAGTTGCTTTATGCCTATTCCTCATTTCACCTCACACTATGAAATAGAAATTACAAGTTTCTTTATGCCTATTTCTTATTTCATAACAGCTTTACGAAATGGGAATTACAAATTACTTTATGCCTATTCCACATTTCAGGTCAACGGGAATAATCCACGTTAATAATCACCTCTCAAACTGGGAATTACAATTTACTTTATGCCTATTCCACATTATAGGTTATCGCCTCTCGAAATGGGATTAAGAATCCACATTATAGGCCAACGGGAATTACAAATTGCTTTATGCCTATTCCACGTTACAAACAATGCCTATGGATCCATTACACTTACTACACACCTGCCTAGTATCAAACTAGAACATTCATTAAACCTAACAACCTACCATTCAACTGTAATTATGTTCAAGCTACTAGAATTGCATTTCAATTCCTAACTCGTATCTGTTTAGAAGTCAGCAAATCCTAATGTTACTGAGTACTCCAGAAGTGACCGGACAACACTGGTTTCCAGACACCTCAAAATTATTCGAACAACACGAGTTTTCCGGATACCCATGACTTACCGAATACACCATCTTTCCGGATACCTTAACTTTCCGGATACATCATCTTTCCGGATACTCCATCTTACCGGGTACTTCACTAATCCGGATGACATCCGGAAACCAAGGTAATCCGAATATCATCCGGTAACTCATTCATCCGGAAACTATAGATAATTACTACTTACCGGATGTTCTTGCTTCGTCCGGACACCTTCATACGAGGGTTTCCGGATACTGTTTTTCTATCCGGAAACCTCGACCTGCAGCCTATTTTTACAATCTAAATCTGCGTCTGTTCCATTCAGCTTGTTTTAACACATTCATACAGTCCCAATACAGTTTATACATGTATCTTAACATTTAATTTGCCAGAAAGCATGTATTTAATCAAAAGTGAATGAACTCACCTCATAGGTCAAAACCCACTTTACTTTGCATAATCTGATTCCAGAAGAAAGCAGCACCTAAACGAATTCAGATTATGTTAAAGATACTTTCTTACTACTGGAAATCAAACTTACAAAAACCCTTTGTATACATACCAAGATTTTTATCTTAAATCCCTTCTTTTTCTCTTCTTTTCTTCTTCTTCTTTCTTTCTCCTTTCTCTCTTCTTTCTCTCTTTCTCTCCACCGATTCATCCAAAAAATCAGATATTTTCCAATAAAAACCTATCTTATCTAATCCATTTTCTTCAAATGACCAATTACCCCCTTAAGTTCCAAACTTTTCAGAAATAGCAACAAGCTTTGGTCATTTGAATTTTTGCTCCAAAGAATTATATAATTACATCATAGTCCCAAAATTTAAACCAAATACAATTAGACCCCAATTTACATTAAAATATTACTGAAAACTCGAGATGTTACAACGGTGATGACGACGGTGACGACGACGACGATGACGAAGGTGATGACGACGCTGATGACGAAGACCTCCAAATGGAGCAGCCTGATTCTCAATTTCAGCCTTCCTACGACCCAACAGTTCATTTGGATCATGCATATGGTCTTAACGACTGTATTCCTGATTATGTTCCGGAGACACAACAACAACAACCACAAGAAGGACGCTGTGCTGGAGTTGCTGATGACGAAACCTATGTTTTCAAAACGGGTAATGCTGATATAGACAGATCAGATACCGATAGTGATGATCACGAAGAATATACCCCTAGTAATAAATCATTTAGTCAGTTAAATGACTATTTTGATATGCCCCCTATTCTTCCAGACCAGAATACCCATACACAAACCTACGAACCTGCACCTTATAATCGCAGTTTAAGGTTAGAAGTAGGTCAAGTATTTGATTCGAAGGATCACTTGGCAAGTCAGGTCGGACTTAAGTTCATGGAAGAGGGTTTCGAAAGTCACACGCCGAGATCCGACAAAGGCAGATACGTAGTTGAATGTGCGAGAGAAAACTGTAATTGGAGGATGTACGCGAGGCCCGCGGGAGAGAAAGGAGGGGCATTACTTATTAGAAAGTTGCACGACGTACACACTTATACGAGGACGCAACTGAATCCCAACCACAAATAAGCCACCAAAAGAACTTTGGGTGCGATACTGAAAGAAATTTTTTTTGATGCTAGCAGGTCATTGCATCCAAAGGACATCATGGACGATGTACACCAGCAGTTCGGCGTCACGATTGGTTACCACCAAGCTTGGCGTGCGCGATGCAGGGCACTGCTATTGGTGAGAGGCACGTTCGAGGAGTCGTATGAACGACTCCCAACATATTTATATAATTTGCAGCTGCAGAATCCAGGTACTGTCACCCAGCTAATGACCGATTCACATGGACGGTTTGAGATGTGCTTCGTTGCCCTTGGACCCGCGGTACGTATTTTAACACGTCATATGTTTACACATTATAAACTATAACATTTACAAAGGGAAACCACCTACGTTTTTGCAGATCCGCACATTTCTGGCAAATCTGCCTCGTGTCCTGGTAATAGACGCTGCCCATTTAAAGGGCCCTTACTTGGGTATGATGTTCCTGGCGGTTGCCATGGACGGGGATAATGTTCCTGGCGGTTGCAAGTCCGAAACCGGGGAGGAGTGAACATGGTTTTTGTCCATGTTGAGACAAGCTATCGGAGACCCGCAAGGGTTGGTGTTTATGTCCGACAGGGATCCTTCCATAAGCGCCGCAATCTCTGCCATGTACCCAAACGCCCCTCACGCCTTATGTTGTCGACATTTGGAGATGAACGCCAAAACCCAGGACAAACGTATTACCACCTACAAGGATGTCTACTGGCTGGCATGCAGAGCATATACGGCTCAAGAGTTTGACTAGTACATGAAACTTCTACGAGTTAGTGCCAAGAAAGCAGCCAAAGTCATGGACGATGTTGGACCGGAGAGGTGGTCCGCGGCCCATTTTCCTGCACAACGGTATGACATTCTGACCTCCAATTGTGCAGAGTCGGTGAATGCACTCTCCCGTTTTGCGCGTAGATGTCCGATTGTTACTCTTATGGACTACTTTCGGAGCTTTCAGCAAGAGTGGTACCAACTTCGACGCCGAAAAGGAGCTGAGCTGCAAAATAGACTCACACCAGCGGCGAAGGAGATAGTTCTCTTCAGGGCGCATCACGCGTCGACATGGAGGGTAAACGAAATCGAGTATGGGAGGTACGAGGTTCGGGATAACCATCTTCACGCGACTGTCCATATGACCGACCATGTTTGTTCATGTTTCCAATGGCAAAAATCTAGGTTACCGTGCGGCCATGGCATCGCTGCGACAAGACATATGGGTCGTAGAGATTGCAGCGACTTGGCTGTAAGTTTCTTCACGTCCGAAACTTACCGGAGAACATACGTAGAGGTAATAAATCCAGTTGGACCCCCTGAAGCATGGGTGTATCCACCCGACCCCCTTCTGCCATGCTATCCACCTTTAAACGATAAGAACAGAGCTGTGAGACCGAGAAAGAACAACCGACGTCCATCACGTGGTGAAGGTTCGATACAGCGAAAATGTACTCGTTGCCAATGCGTAGGACATACTCGTGGAGAGTGTCCAAATCCCACCCCTTCAACCGTGCCAAGGAGTAGACGCACAAGCAGTCAACTAAGTAACACCGCGGGCTCGTCGGAGCTTGAACCACATGGAACTATATCATATGATATCGTTGATCTGAACGTTGATTTCCCTTGATTGAGACGATAAATATTATATGTTTAGTGTGTTGTAATTTATCAAACATAACTTATGTACATTGATCTGAACAATGATTTCCCTTGATTGGGACCAGTTATCTTTTGAAAGGTACTTAAAACAGAACATGGGATGATGATCATAATGGTAGTAGTTTAAATGGAGAAAATAGTATGGTAGTAGTCTAAATGGAGAGAATAGTAATGGTTATATAGAACTATATCATATGATAGCATTGACAGGGACCTAAGTTGTGTTACAGCAAAGACAGGGACCTAAGTTGTGTTACAACAAAGACAGGGACCTAAGTGCAGTAAAAGCATCCACATTTGTCTATAAATAACCCATGCTAGATTAGTCGTAAAACACATATACGAGAACATATTATTCGTTAACGTATTCTTACATGGCATCCCCAAACCTTCATGTTTGGTGCTTTAGGCGTTTATCTGAATCGCTTTCAGACACTGGCAAAGAGTTATATGGTTAGTGTGCATGTTTCATTGAGTTTTGCTTGTTACTACCGTTGTTCTATGAACTAACTATATTAATTAATGTTCATCAACAGATGCATATCCACAGTTGTTCACCATGAAAGTCCACCATGGTGGGTACTTCACGGAACCACCCAGAAGACATTATTTCCATGGTCTAGAAATTTATGTTGACATGTTAGATGTAGAGGATCTTTCTATGCAACTGCTTGAACAGAGCATGAAAGAGTTGGACTATGAAGAACCAAAATATAATAGGTTGTATTTTAAGAGGCCGAATGCAGACTTCTTGACTGGACTGGTAGAATTGAGTACCGACGAAGATGTAGCCAACATACGCCAGTATGTTGACGGCCATACTGTGATTGAAGTGTACATCGAGAAAGTGGAGCTTAACACTTTGAGACTCGTCTCGCCAGAGCATGTAAGAAGTCGACCCGGATTGTCAAAAACCAAACCATCGTCTAGCCGTAGCCTTAAATTTGGATAATTTTGTACTGTATTGATTAGTATGTGTTTGTTATGAAATAATCTTGTATAACATCTATGAGTTGTATTTTTAATATGAACCACTTTTTAGACAAATTTCAGACTACTTAAACACTACTTTTCAGACAAATTAAAGACCTTTATTCATGACAAATTAAACAACAACATACAAACAGGAAAGGAACGAAACAACAATGTCGAACTGAAAAAGTACAAAACAACAACACATAAACAACAAAGTACTAAAGCAACACCCGTACCACCACCTACTGAAAAATTGTTTTAGTTGATCAATCCAACCTTGCTTCTCGCTTACCTTCGCTTGAAGAATTGCGAAGTCTTGCAAAATGTGGTGAATTTCTTCTTTTTCTCGACGAATACGAGTCTCCCTATCTTTTATATCCCCTTTCATCCTTTTGATCTCCTTTTCTTCCACTTCGATTCTTATCAAGTGGACTTCCTTCCTGACCATCATCTGTTTCCACTCTTCTGTCAGTTGGTCTATCTCCTTTTCCCTTTTTGCTATCGCCTTCTGGAGTTTAGGTGGCATTCTTTCAGGTGTAGACGATGGGTTAGATGACGATGCCATTTGTTTACTGAAGAAAGAAAGCAAGAAAGAAGGATAGAATGGTGTGAATTATGAATTGTATTTTACTGATAGTTATGGATGAAATCTCAAACATGCCAGTGAATTTGAACCACAAATTGGTCTTCAAAAGTACAATAATTGTGGAAGAAAACAGTAAAAGCAAGCAAATATTCGTGCAAAAAAGACCAAAATTGTCATTTTTTTGTCCTATCGCGGGATGGTCGCGGGGAGGGACGAAAATTGTAACCGCGGACATAGATGGGGGGGGGGGGTGCCGCGAGACGTTTTGGCAAAAATAGCGGGCCACGTGTGCCCTATCCCGCGATCGCGGGATTAATCGCGGGTTTTATGGGTATTTCGGCAAATTCGTGAGAGAAATGAGTATTTTGGTAAATCAAAGTCAAACTTTGGGTATTTTAATTAAATTCCCATATATATATATATATATATATAGAGAGAGAGAGAGAGAGAGATAGAGAGAGTGAGAGAGAGAGAAAGGTTCAAACGAGGAGCATAACAATTTACGAGAAACGCGAGGAGCACCGCCCATTTACAAAATCACATGTGATTCACATACAAAATCATATGTGATTAAAATTCGGACCCGCGCGGTTTGTCCCGAGGTTTGCAAAGCGCGCGGTTTGTCCCACGGTTTGTACTGTGAATCACATGTGATTTTGTACATGGGCGGTGCTCCTCGCGTTTTCTTAAACTGTTACGCTCCTCGTTTGAACCCGCCTCTCTCTCTCTCTCTCTCTATATATATATATATATATATATGACGATAATCAAATGGAACCACAAATATGTTACAAACCCGTGAGAACCAATATAAAAATATTTAAGATATGTTTCACATATGTTCGTGTTCACCTTGTGAAAAGATTACATGTGAAAAAACATTTTTGATTCACCTAGTGAAATGAAAAATATACGTAAAAAATATTCACATGGCGAAACAAATCCATATGAAACTATCATATTAGGAAACAAATATACGTGAAGCAAAATATCTTAAATCCTAGCATTTGATGAAAAAATATAATATAAAATATTATTTTTATATCGGTTCTCATGGATTTTTAACGTATTTGTGGTTCTCATTTGATTTAACCCTATATATATATATATATATATATATATATATATATATATATATATATATATAAATTCTACTCTATCATTTGTTTGAGGTTTTGGCCTAAGGCCTTCCGTACCCCAGCGGGGAAGGGGCTCGGGATGGCTGAGGTGGCTGCGGGGTGGCGCTACGGCTCGGGATGGGCTAGCGGGGCGGGATGGTGAGCGGGGTTGGGTTCCCGAGCCATCCCGAGGGTTTTATAAAAAAAAAAAAAAAATTAATTAAATTTTTTAAAAAAACAACCGTTGAACGGCTATTTCTTAAAAAAAAAAAAATTCTAAATTTAATCCCACTATATATTTAACCCTCAACCTCTTATTTCTCACACCTCTCAACCTCTTATTTCTCACATCTTTCAACCTCTTATTTTTCACACTATCAAATTCTCTCAATCTCACACCTCTCAAACTCTCTCAAATTCTCTCAACCTCTTATTTTTCACACCTCTCTCATCATGAATCCAAACAAAACACCTACATCCCGTCGTAACCGACCGAATACACCACAATCGCAAGAAGATCAAGAGCTTGGTTTCCAAGCGTTTACACAACAAGGTTATCATCCGCAATTCTCGCAACAATTTCCGCCACAATTCTCGCAACAATTTCCGCAACAATTTCCGCCACAATTTCCGCAACAATTTCCCCAACAATATCACCAACAATATCCTAAAAAAATGTCCAAAATGGGGAGCCGTTCCAACGATGACGACAACTTCATCGCGGGGTTCAAAACGTACCCAAACTTCCGATGATGACGATGACGAGCCAATTCAACGACCCATCGGGAGAAACAAGGCAAAAAAAACATCAACGAGTCATACGTCCGGGACGAATACGGACGAAAGTGTTACTCAGTTGTTGACGACGTTCAACGACAAGTTTGATGGTGCAATTGAATACAAAATGAAAAAACTCGATGTCGAACTTCAAAGGTTGGAACACGAACGAGAAATCGAACGAGCAAAACGATTTGATGCAGACTTCCAGTTTTACATAACCCCGCATGATCACCTTTCGGGCCGCGCTTTGATGGCTACGCTAAAGAGAAAAGAGCAAATTAAAAAATATCATGATTGGAATGACGACGAGTAGATTTTTAAATTTATTTTGTAATTTTTAATTTTTTAATGAATGATATGAATTTTAATTTTTATTATTTATCTTATTTTTATTTATTAAAAATATATATAAATATTTTTATTTTGTTAAATAATTAAATGTATAAATAAAAGAATTAAAATAAATGAGGTGGCAAAGGGGTTTGAGGGAATGGGGTACGGATGTTTAGGGATCGTGAGGGATGGGGTGAGGGATGGAAGAAAAGCTGATGTGGCGCTGACGTGGCAGGGAATCTTTCACAGATAGGAGGGATGGGGTACTGATGGCCTAATACTATAAAAAACTGGAGATATATGACACTTTCTCAAAATATCCAATAAAATAGTTAATGCAAAACTTTTTATTTAAAATATACTAATAAACTTATTAAAATGTGTTACAAACTCAATTTTATTGTAATGATATTTTAAAAAGGGAAATTAATTAAAATACCTTAAGTCAAACCATCTCTTACCGAAATACCATAAATCTCTCCCAGTTTACAAAAATACCCAAAAAAATCCGCGATGGGGCCCGCGATAGGCCAAAAATGTAAAAAAAATTTGGCCCATCGCGGGCTGCGATCGCGGGCAGGGACGAAACTTGCCAACGCGGGCAAAGTTGGGGGGCTTCGCGGGGCTTATGGCCGAAACAGTTTGCCACGTGGGCCTGGGCCCGCGATCGCGGGGCCCATCGCGGATTTTTTGGATATTTTTGTAAACTGTGAGAGATTTATGGTATTTCGGTAAGAGATGGTCAAACTTGGGGTATTTTAATTAATTTCCCTTTTAAAATATATATATATATATATATATATATATATATATATATATATATATATATATATATATATTCTACTCCATCATGTGTTTGAGGTTTTGGCCATGAAAAATAAATAAACTAATACCAATAGTTGTGTATGAGGAAATCCACCTTTAAGTTGGTCTTCTAGTTATACTTCTTTTGTGTTACTAAAATTTTACAAGTGGCAACTTCTCATATTTGCGGAGGGGTTAACTAGTAAAAAAAAGTTTCTAAACATGTTTGGCAAGTTCAAGGGCTAAATCTGTAAAAGAATTTAAACATGTCTGCAACTTGAGAACCACTAATAGCGGATGTAAACAAAAATTACGGATTTATTCCCCGCACTTGCAAACCATGTTCAAAAACTGTTTTTTATACTTTTTGACCCCTCCACAAACTGAAGAGTTGTCGTTTGCAGAGGTAGTGACGTTTTGGTAAAATAGGAAGAGGAATGACTAGGAGACAAATTGTGAAGGGAAAATGGCTATTTAGGTCAATTTCCGTATGTACAAGCACTTAATGCATGCATCAATGATGATGTGAGAAAACTGCTGCTTAATGATTGTTGCTAATGATTTTGTGAATTTTCAAATGCATTTTCAGTAGATTTTCAAAATGAAAAATAAACACAGATTTTGTATAAGTTTTTGTTTCAACAAATTACTCTTAAAAGGAAGGTTAATTGCATTTTTATACATTGTTAAGTGTAAGCTTACTTGATAAATTTATTTTAACACATCAACATCAACATTAAAACCTGTTTTTTACATCATCAATGCATGATTTGATCCGATTCTGACATTAAAGAGAATGCAAATAGTATTGCTCATATAATAAAATTTTATCTTCTCAAATGGTAATCAGTTTTAGAAAGTTCTTCAAATTTGAAGAAATACACTCTTCAAGAACATTGAAATTAAAAATTTAGAAGAAAACAATAATATCTTATATGTATGATATATTCTGGTAATATAGTCAAGAGTAAACTACAAATTTGGTCCCTCTGGTGTCTCGAAAGTAACACTTTTTTCCTGTACTTTCGAGATTCAGTTTCGTCATTGTGGTATGAAAAAATAACCGACTTTTGTCCTTGCCTCTAACGGCCCTTAGAGCAATTCGTTAATCAAGGGTATTTTAGTGTTTTTCACTTTCATCTCATTTTTTAATAAATAAATATGTAAATTATACGGACCAAAAATGTAACTACTCTAATATGTACATACATGATTTATATATATCTATACATATAATAAATAAGTAACTAGCATGCCACGTGTCGACTTCTGGTGAGCCGACTTCAGTATTTTCTCGCCTAAACATGTATCTGGACGCAGTTTACATTATAAGTTCATTTAGCACACCCACATTCATTCCTCCTTAAATCTCTCCTTAATTCAATTTTTTTAATTTATACGTTACATTTACTACCCTTATAATTAGGTATGTAGTTTACTTTTAATCCCTTACTTTTTTATTTTTTCATTTTAGACTCTTATCATATAAACATAAATAATGTATATGAACTAAAATGTATTAAAAAATACATTTCTTTTTTTACAAATTACATCATTATAATCGTCTTGTCAATACCTTCGAAATGAGCCCAATATTGAATATTTTTGGATTTAATCATATTATTAAATATCATGAACATGTACGGATTAATTTGTTTTATATCCCTTACATTATTTATTTTCATTTTACACCCTTATAATATTAAAAATACATAATCATAGTTTAACTAAAAATGACTAATAAATGCATTTTTACAAATTATATTATTACAATATTCTCGTCAATAATTTCAAAATAAGTTTATTATTGAATATTTTTTTAACTTAATAATATTGTGAAATATCATAAATACGTATCAAGATTTTTCAAGAATGACGTACCGAGATTTTTTTAAAACTTGTACATTTTACGCTCTTATCTATATTTATCTATTGTACTTCTTTAAAAATAATTTCAGTTACGGTTATTCTTGAATTTTTAAGAAGTACAAATTTCAATTAATCATGTACGAGTTTAAAAGCTTTAAAACCTCCAACGTTCAACATGATAATTAAAAACAAAATTATTTTTTATTTTTAAATTACAATTTATACCAATATAATTAGTTATTTAATTACTTTATATCCATTCTCCTTTCATTTTTCATTTTACATCCTTATCATATCAACATACATAAACTAAAGGGAAATTAATTAAAATACCCCAAGTTTGACCAACTGTTACCGAAATACCCTAAATTTTTTCAATTTTGCAAAAATACCCAAAATACCCGCGATGGATCCCGCGATCGCGGGCTAGGGCTGACGTGGCACGTACTTTGGGTACAAATGCCCCGCGAAGCCCCTCAACTTTGGCCGCGGTGCACTTTTGGTCCCTGCCCGCGATCGCAGCCCGCGATGGCCCAAAAAATTACAGTTTTGGTCCCTGAAATTTTACACTTTTGGTCCCTGAAAATTTACACTTTCAGCCCCTAAACTTAGACGAATCTTGCATGCTTTTACTGTTTTTTCCACAATTATTGTACTTTGAAGACCGATTTGTGGTTGAAATTCATTTGCATGTTTGAGATTTCATCCATAAATACCAGTAAGATGCAATTCACAATTCACACTTCCTCTTGCTTTCTTTCTTGATTTCTCTCTTGCTTTCTTTCTTTGAATTGTTTTCTCTCTTGATTTCCCTTCTCTCATTTAATCCACAAATGGCATCGTCATCAAACCCTAAGGCTACTCCTGAAAAATGTCACCTCAAATCGAGGTCGCCATAGCAAAAAAGGAAAAGGAGATAGATGAACTAACAGAAGAGTGGAAAAAAATTATGGATAGGAAGGCAGTCCATTTGAGAAAGATCGAAGAGGAAGACAAGGAGATCAAAAGGATGAAAGGGGATATAAAAGCTAGGGAGGCTCGTGTTCGTCGAGAACAAGAAGCAATTCACCATATTCTGCAAGACTTCGCAATTATTCAAGCGAAGGTAAACGAGAAGCAAGCTTGGATTGATGAAACTAAATCAATTTTTAAGTAGGTGGTGGTTGTTTTAGTTGTTTTGTATTTTTTTTCTTGTTTTGTATTTTTTTTACTGTGTTGTTGTTTTGTATTTTTTGTTGTTGTTAATTTCTCTGAAAAGTAGTTTTTAAGCCGCTGAACCACGGTTAGGTTGGATACATCATGCAAGGTCAAGTCAAAGGTTACCTCATTCGTGGGCCTACTCCTCTTGTAGAATATATGACAACCCTCAACTCATTTGCTAAAGTGTGTGCGGGTTGTGGTACACAATGGCCATACGTGGTTGCAAAAGCAGAAGCCGTTGAAGAAGGGTCAGAAAGATTGAAGATGAAGAGCTTGTTGGATGGAATACAAACTAGCTGTGTTATCAATGTTCATTTAGAAGCATATGTATGTGTGTATATATATAATATGAAATGGGGGTTTGACAAGTTGGTATCACTGGACTCATTTAAGAATTGTGAAAATGGGTATTTGACGAATGATGATTCATGTGTGTTTGGAGCTGAAGTGTTTTAAACACACATTCTTAAATGAGTCCAGTGATACCAACTTGTCAAAACCCCATTTAATATTCTTCTCGTGAAACCTTCTCCTATTGCCATTCACGATATCTATAAACACATTCAAATAATAATAATTTAAAACGATTTAATGAATTAGTTAATATATGATTATTATGTTAATGCGATAGGAGTGTAAAACAAAATTGAAAAAAAAATAAGAGATGTACCATAAATTAAATAATTAACTATAAGGTTATGAATTTTAATGTATAACTTTAAACACACATGAATCATCATTCGCCAAATACCCATTTTCACAATTCTTAAATGAGTCCAGTGATACCAACTTGTCAAAACCCCATTTAATATTCTTCTCGTGAAACCTTCTCCTATTGCCATTCATGATATCTATAAACACATTCAAATAATAATAATTTAAAACGATTTAATGAATTAGTTAATATATGATTATTATGTTAATGCGATAGGAGTGTAAAAAAAATTGAAAAAAAAATAAGAGATGTACCATAAATTAAATAATTAACTATAAGGTTATGAATTTTAATGTATAACTGTATATGATATATATTAAAATATATAAATCCAAAAAAATTCAAGATTGGGCTCATTTCGAACGTATCGAAGAGACGATTATAATGGTGTAATTTATTAAAATTAAAACGTATCTAATATGAATATATTTATCATTTACAAACTAGCTGTGTTATCAATGTTCATTTAGAAGCATATGTATGTGTTTAAATATATCATTTACAAATCAGTGTTTAGATCAACAGTATCAAGCTGTGACGGGCCCGAGGTGTGACTGACAGAATGTCTCCTTGGCACGGTTGAAGGGGCGGGATTTGGACACTCTCCACGAGTGTGTCCTACGCATTGGCACCGAGTACATCTTCGTTGTATCGAACTTTCACCACGTGATGGACGTCGGTCGTTCTTTCTCGGTCTCCCGGCCCTGTTCTTATCCATTAAAGGTGGATAGCATGGTGGAAGCGGGTCGGGTGGATACACCCATGCTGCAGGGGGTCCAGCTGGGTTTATTACCTCCACGTATGTTTTCCGGTAATATTCGGACGTGAAGAAAGGTACAGCCAAGTCGCTGCAATCTGTACGACCCATATATGTTGCTGCAACGATGGCATGGCCGCACGGTAACCCAGATTTATCCCATTCGCGACACGAACAAAGGTGGTCTTCCATATTCACAATCGCGTTAATATAGTCATCATGCACCTCGTACTTCCCATACCCGATTGCTCTTACCGTCCATGTCGCCGCACGACGCGCCCTGTACTGAACGATATTCTCCGCCGTTGGTGTGAGTGCATTTTGTATCTTAGCTCCTTTTAGGCGTCGAATTTGGTACCACTCTTGTTGAAAGGCCCGAAAGTAGTCCATAAGATTAACAATCGGACATCTGCGCGCAAAACGGGAGAGTGCATTCACAGACTCTGCACTATTCGAGGTCAGAATGTCATACCGTTGTCCAGGAAAACGGGCCGCGGACCACCTCTCCGGTCTAGCATCGTCAAAGACTTTGGCTGCTTCCTTGACACTGTATCGTAGCATATTCATGTACTTGTTAAACTCCCGATCCGTATATGCTCTGCATGCCGCCCAATAGACATCCTTGTAGGTGGTAATACGTTTGTCCTTGGATTTGGCGTTCATCTCCAAATGTCGACAGCATATGGCATGAGGGGCGTTTGGGTACATGGCAGAGATTGCGGCGCTTATGGAAGGAGCCCTGTCAGACATAAACACCAACCCTTGCGGGTCTTCGATAGCTTGTCTCAACATGGACAGAAACCAAGTCCACTCGTCCCCGGTTTCGGACTTGCCTACGCCGAAAGCTACTGGAACGATGGAGTTATCCCCGTCCATGGCAACCGCCAGGAACATCATACCCAAGTAACGGTCCTTTAAATGGGCTGCGTCTATTATCAGGACACGACGTAGATTTTCCAGAAATGTGCGGATCTGCAAAAACATAGGTTAAAATGTTATAGTTTATAATGTGTAAATGTTATAGTTTATAATGTGTAAACATATGACGTGTTAAAATACGTACCGCGGGTCCAAGGGCCACGAAGCACATCTCAAACCGTCCACGTGAATCGGTCCGTAGCTGCGTGACAGTACCAGGGTTCTGCAGCTGCAAATTATATAAATATGTCGGGAGTCGTTCATACGACTCCTCGAACGTGCCTCTCACCATAAACAGTGCATGGCAGCGCGCACGCCACGCTTGGTGGTAATCAATCGTGACGCCGAACTGCCGGTGAACGTCGTGGACGATGTCCTTTGGACGCAATGACCTGCTAACATCAAGAAATTTGTTTTCAGGATCGCACCCAAAGTCTTTTTGCCGGCTTGTTTGTGGTGGGGATTAAGTTGCGTCCTCGTACAAGTGTGTACGTCGTGCAACTTTCTAATCATTATCGCCCCTCCTTTGGGACCCGTGTGAATCGCGTACAACCTCCACTCACACTTTTCTCTAGCACATTCAACTACGTATTTGCTTTTGTCAGATGCCCGCACGCGACTTTGGAAACCCTCTTCCAAGAACTTGAGTCCGATCTGACTTGCTAAGAGATCATTCGAATCGAATATCTGACCTGCTGTTAAACTTTCTCTGCGAATATAAGGTGTAGGTTCGTAGCTTTGTGTCTGGGTATGGGAGTCTGGAAGAATAGGGGGCATATCAAAAAAGTCATTTATCTGACTACATGATTTTCTACTAGGGGTATATTCTTCGTGATCATCATTATCGGTGTCTGATCTGTCTATTTCAGAATTACCCATTCTGAAAACGTGGGTTTCGTCATCAGCAACTCCAGCAGTACGCCATTCGTGTGGTTGTGGTGGTTGTTGTTGTTGAGAATCAGGCTGCTCTATTTGTTGAGAATCAGGATGCTCTATTTGTTGAGAATCACCCTCCTCGTCACCGTCGTCGTCATCGTCGGATACGCCGGGATACACAAAGAGTAACGGGGGTCTTTCTGAATCGACTGCAAGGTGCAGAAAAGTAGAGATATCCCCATCGTTGGATAAATCCACAAATGACCCATCGCCATTTTTAAATACTAACTTGCAAATATCAGAAGAGTTGATTCCACATTTTTGCATGGCGTATGCAACAAACTTCTGATAAGTGTAGTTTACTGACACTTTTACACCATGCTTATATTTATAAGCAAAATTCCACTCATTGTTATCTTGCACCCATTCACCATCAAAACAGAAATATAGCTTAGCTTTTGCAACAGATGAACTCATTTTTTCAGTAGTATCTCAAACACAAAATAATGCAGAAAGAAATATTCCAACAATGAAATCGTTGTGTGGGGATTATGGCTTGAATTTTACGTCTATTTATCAATGAAACAACCAACATATCAGAAAACCAATCACTGATTTCATCCACAAACTGGTATTCCAAAAACATTGATTTAACATTGATTGAAACATGCAAATGAATTTCAACCACAAATCGGTCTTTAAATTGCAATAATTGTGGAAAAAAACAGTAAAAGCATGCAAAATTCGTCTAAGTATAGGGGCTGAAAGTGTAAATTTTCAGGGACCAAAAGTGTAAATTTTCAAGGACCAAAACTGTAATTTTTTGGGCCATTGCGGGCTGCGATCGCGGGCAGGGACCAAAAGTGCACCGCGGCCAAAGTTGAGGGGCTTTGCGGGGCATTTGGCCCGAAAATACGTGCCACGTCAGCGTATCCCGCGATCGCGGGACCCCATCGCGGGTATTTTGGGCATTTTTGCAAAGTTGAAAAATTTTAGGGTATTTTGGTAACAGTTGGTTTGACTTGGGGTATTTTAATTAATTTCCCTAAACTAAAATACATTAAACAAATATGTTTTTCTTTTTTTTATAAATTATACCATTATAACCGTTCATCAAACTTTCAAAATGAGCACAAATGTTATGGGTTTAAAGACGCCACTATCGAACGAATATTTTTCATTTTTTTGACCAATTAACCATATTGACCTTTAATTTTATACATTTAATATGCGATTTAAAAGCGAATAAATATGAACATGAAACAAACATATCTAGTTTATATATATATATATAATTATATATATGCACATGAAATTGTCGTTCAAAACAAAACTTACCCACGTCTTAGTCTTGTTGGTGGACCAACGTCCACCAGGAACCAACTACTACTGCTCCTCAATCCATCGTCAAAAAGGAAGAGTTGTAGGAGTTGAATATAATGTTTTTAGGATTTTAAATTTTATTTTTCTACTTTGGAAAAAGGTTACAAAACTTATTGAAGATGCTTTAAATTAATAGAGGATTTTGTCTAAACGTTTAGGAACATTTGACACTTAAGAAAACAACTAGTAGAGTACCCGTGCAATGCACGGAGTGAGAAAGGTGTTGAGTGACTTTTTTTCTCAAATACACAATGCGGTGGGATGCCAATTTTTTTTTGTAAATTAAGAGTATGACGTTTATGATCTTTATAAACTTTAAAGTTCATATAGGTCGACATAAATCCTCATGGATGTCATTGTGAAATAAGATCCCTTTTATTACAAATTTTCAGCTTTGTCATGTATATCAATCATTCAAATAAATGTGTTAGAAGATGCAGGGGTGTTGTCCATGATGTATTTAATGTTGATGAATTTGTTTATTTACAAATGAATATGTACAAATGTGGCTTAGGAAAATTTTTGGTCCTTACCAAATGCTTACCCGGATAAGTACTTACCAAGTTGTATTACCTTACCGGATGAATATGGTAAGGACCAAAAATTTTACGCGGTAAAAACAAGGCAAGAACCAAGAGTGTTAATCGGTAAGTGAGGGCGACGACTCTTACCACGGTTAGCGCTTACCGGGTAAATTGTTACATGCGATGCCATTTTTGTGGACTAAAACTTAACCTTACCGAGTAAGTAAGTGATAGTGTTGAATTTTATCAATAATCGCTTACTGGGTAAGGGTTTGGTAAACGTCCCCTAACTTCTTAAGGTGATAGCTTTTATTCTTCTGTCCTTGATTTTATTTTTATGGCTTTTATGTGATTATGATGTACGAATCAGATGATACATAAATTCAATTGTTTTATCAACGTGGGAGTCGTCCCGAAAGAAAAATGCATATAAAAATAGTTGTTGCCTGATGCATCATAGGTAGCATAATCAATAAGAAATTTATCAATAAACCTTGTAATATCCCAAAACACACACACACACACACACACACACACATATATATATATATATATATATATATATATATATGAAAATAAAAAAATCCATGAAGTTTCAACAAAATACAAGGTGCAAGTGCATGGTTATATGCAATAGGATCAAAATACCATATTCATATTATCCTAAGCCACATTTGTACATATCCATTTGTAAATAAACAAATTCATACATTAAATACATCATGGACAACACCCTGCATCTTCTAACACATTTATTTGAATGATTGATATACATGACAAAGCTGAAAATTTGTAATAAAATTACATTTATATTGTATCCTAACATGTGCCAAAGACAATGATATTGATGTTGTCTCCTAACAACATTTGTTATCTTTGTTTCATGGCAATTTGGACTCCACAAATCAAGACCCTTTCATCCTACACAAACCATCAATTATAAAACCATGTGAAAATTATGTCAAAAGGATTACATACATGCTTATTGACTAATGTGTAAATTTTCAAATTCCTGATTGTTATGAACTTCATCCCAATCTATTTGAGACTATTGCATTTGTATTCAAAGGTGAGTCTTGTAAATGAAATATAATAATTCCATTGCTAAGAATTAGTTTATTTGACTTGAGAAGTCATAACCTCCCATTGGCACATGTTGATTTGCAGTACCCAACATATCATTTCCTAAATTGCTTCCACAAATTCCTTCCCTTTTAATTTGGATTAATAAAAATGTAACACCAATAAGTCATACATACCAACTTACCTTTTCCTCTAAAGGTGGGAGGTATCATGCCTTTAACGGTGGACAATATCACACCCTCTAAAAAAACCTCTTGATTGCTCAAGTTATGTCAAAAGTTAAAATAATTTAATTCATTTCTTACTTGGTAATGTTGTAGTCATGTTTATCCAGACACCCAGTAAGCACTTATTCGGTGAGCGTTTGGTAAACGTCCCCTCACCATATAAATCAGATATTTGACACGTCAAGGGGATGCAAACTTCTATAAAACACATGTTTTCCCAAGTCCAACCCTGTAAAAGAGAGAAATGATTCAAGACATGTTACTGGCTGTGTACTTACCCGGTAAACGATCCCCAAGTTAATAATATCAGAAAAACAAAAACCATTATTTTCATATTTCAATCATTTCAACACTTGATGGACAATAAATCAACACTTGATGGACAATAAATCAACACTTGATAGACAATAAACAATGAGAAAACATACATTACTTAAGATATTCCTTTTACAAAACATATAACTTATAATAATAAGAAATCAAATAGAAACAAAAGATAAACTAAGATGATGGTCTAACAAATTTTAAAGAGAAATTTTAGTAGTATAACCGCACAATGTTGCAGGATGAATTTCGATCATGAAGACGAAAACATAAACATTTGGGAAATTAAAAGATTTACAAATACCATCATGATGCTAAAAGGTGAGAAAGATGAAGAAAATAAGTTGTTGACTGCAAGTAACCGCGAGAAAAAACCCAAACAACTTTTGGTAATGTAGGGGCCGTTTACTAAGCCTTACCGGATAAGCTTGATATGATCAATAATCTTATCCAATAATCACAAAAAGAAAAACAAGACTCTTACCCGAGCACTTATCGGGTTTAAGATACCCAATTTTGATAGCCAATGATGTTATACATTAATGCAAGTGATGATAATGTATCTTGCCGTTAAGTGCTCACCAGATAAACGTTTGGTAAACATCTCCTTAGGTAGGGAAACAACCTCCCCTTTAATTTGCATCAGCTGAAACTAACACAAAAGTTAGTTTGCATCGGTTTTCTGTTCATTTGGTGCCCTTCCTTTTGTAGAACACAAGAGTTTTTTTCATTCCTATGAGCCTTAATTTTTACATATCCTAAACCCACATCGTCTATAGAATTAGAGTAGAGTTTGATGACACATTAGAAGAACCCGCATCCAAAAGACTGTCAACTGATATTCAGAATCTTTGGGGCCGTTACTAAATGCTTACCCGGTAGGCGCTTACCGAATCGTTTACCTCACCGGATGAGCATGGCAAGGGCCGAGAATCTTGCGGGGCCGTTTGCTCTTTTTTTCTATTAAAACCTCTCTGGAATAAGATGGGCTTAATGTGGACAGCAAATACATGACGGTTTATCCAATTTAGCCATTTCCAGCCATTGTTTAAAATAAAGCCAAAAACAAACACTATTTGATGGCTGAGCGTATCAGCCATTAAGGTCATTAAGTTGATAAAACAAAAAATAGACAGACCCTTAATGCTATCTAATGATATATTGGAGAGTTTTTGGCAGACAAATAATAGCTTAGTAGCTCAAGGCAGCAACAGATATAGCTAAAATAGTCAAGAGAGAAGTTAAGCAAGAGCAACTCAAATAGGTGCTATAACCAATGGATGGACCTGGTGTATATGATTAGCTAGTTTAACGTAAAATTGGCAAGTGTATGTTAAATGGAGTTAAAGTGACGATCCTTGCATCAAGTTTGAAGCATATACTTATGTGATGTAGTTCGCTACAGATTACAATTTTGCCCAACTTCTTCAATTGCAAGTTGAAATCTGAATCACGTTTCAAAGTATCCTCCTAAGAATGCATACACATTCTCAAATTACATATTGAACCACCACCATCTTCTTCCCCTGTTAGTGAATTAATTCAGAATTCATTGTAGATTTTGATGAAAGTGACTGTAAATATGATTGTAAAGCAATATACAATGTCAAAAGTTTGAACACATGAAGACATAGAGGCGATTTACTAAACGCTTGCTCGTTAAGAGCTTACCGGGTCATTTACCATACCTGATGAACATGGTAGGGTCAAGAACCTTACATCTCACCCTCATTAACCTTACGATTGAAGTTCAAATTAACAAGTGACTTTGTCCAAAAAAAAGTTGCAAAAAACAGAACATGGGGTAAACATAAAATGGGAAACATAACTAATATATAGTTTAAGATCATACCAGCAAGTTAATTCCAAGAAGAAACTGAAATCTGAATGTCAAAGACAGAAGCCAGAGTATCTGAGGATCAACCCTGCATCCTTCAAGTGTATATATTTGTGAAGCTTACAAACATCCCAAAGAAATGCATGTTAGTTTGGTCATAATTGATGCCTAAAATGAAACTACTTTTCAATTTCTGGAATAAGGATACTTATCTTCCAAATAAGTTACATGTGAAAAAAGTTGTAAAGTTCACAATAACAATCACGTTGGGAAACATGTAGGTTTAACCCTGGTAACGCAACATTGTGGTATCTTGTCAGGATCGATTCCAAACAAGAATAATTATACTTAGAAATCAGAATTAAAGAATCTTGCGGAATAGAACTTTAATTCAAACACACTCAATGAACAACTAATCAGAAAACACAATCTGTTTGTATTCAATACTTCAACTCACAAGTTTACAACCAAACCTCAATCTTGTTGAACAGGCTCAACAAGACGACTTCTACTTCTCTAGAAATAGGGTTCTAAACCTTGAGGTTAATTCTCTCTAAAACAAAAAAACCGAATTCTAATTAAAATCTCTTAGAATAGCTATCTATCAACATCTATTTATACTAAATAATTACAAGATAACTATCAAAACAAAATTGACCTTCAGAATATTCTTTCATGCTTATCTTCAATCATTCCATCTTTATCTCCAACATTCTCGCATTCCATAATTATGATCACAAGCAGCATTAACATCGTTATGCACAAGCAGTACTAACATCGTTCCAGCAGCATTAACTTTTACTTGTAGTACTAACTTTGCTCTGGCAGTAGTATTGTTGTTCTGGCAGTACTAACCATACTTGGCAAATTTTCAGTTCCCAACAATCTCCCCCTAACTTGACTTTTTAGGTTGAGAAGTCAAGTTCTTCAGATGATGCTTCCAAAACCTAATTATGAACACATAAATCAGGATTCAAACCCAGGCTTTGATTGATAATCCTTCTCACCAAGTATCTTCCCATTTCAGAATCCTTGTTGCAAGCCAATGTAGCATTCCATTCAACCTTTTCTTGCTGTGCTTGTATGCAACATCCACCAAATAATACTCATGATATGTATAGTCAAGTGTGATGACATACACTCCACATTTTTCAATGAGCATCCAGTTGGTAATGGCTTGAAAATTTCTTTCTATCATATACTGAACTGCTTCTGGTTTGAACATTAGGCACAGGTATTCAAGAACCAATTTGGTGATAGACATCCCTTTCTCATTCAGCATATTTCCATACAGCTTCATTCCAACCTTGTACATCTCCTCTACGTAAGATCTAGAGCACATTCTGATAAGTCTTCCCCATGTAGAACAGACCTCATACTTCCCATCTGCTCTTTTGACTCTAATGTACTCCTTTCTCTGATCTACCAAGGTATCCCAGAAGATGATCTCAGGAGGCATGGAAGATAATGGGTCAACTTTGATTGGATCAGTATCAACCATAGTGATATACATATCACATTGAGCATTACTTGGTTGACCTGATGGAGTTGCTACTTCTTCTTCAACAACCTTTGTATCATCTTTCTTTTCTGGAACATCCTCTTCTTTTTCTTCTTCTACCACTGGTTCTACCCTAGGTTTCTTGACAAATTTCCTCTTGGTAGTTATAGACTTGGTTCTTGTTCTTTTCAGTGACACCATCTTTTCACCCAGGGTTTCTTCTTGCTTTTTAGGAGTGTCATGTTTGGCTTTAATCAAAGCCTCTGCAACTTCAACTTCTTCCAAAGTAGGCTTTTTAGTTTCTGTTGCTTCCTTTGTTTCTGCTGCTTCTTCCTTTGTAGATACTGCTTCTTGCATGGTTTCTGCTGCCTCTGGAATGGTTTCTGCCGCTTCTGCTTTTTGACTTTCATCAGCATTAACCGTTTATGATGCATGATCAGTTTCTGCTTCTTTCTGAATTTCAGCAGCATTAACCGTTTCTGCTGTTGGTTCAGTTTCTGCTTCTTTCTGAATTTCAGCAGCATTAACCTTTTCTGCTGCATGATCAGTTTCTGCTTCTTTTTCAATTTCTTCAACACGCTCATTCTCCCCCTTTTCCTGTGCACTCTCCATGTTGAATTCAGCTTCTGACTCCCCCTTTTTGGGAGCATCATTGTTGGGGCTTCTTCTTTTAAGAACATACTGAGCTTTCTTCTTCCTGTGCATCAACTTTGTAATCAGCTTCTTATGCTTCTCAAGCTGTGTTTGTTGATATAGGACCACTTTCTTGAGTCCATCTATCTCCTTTTGCTGACTTACAACATCTGTGTTGATATTGGCAATGGTTTCCATCAATTCCTCATATGTATATCTATCCTCACCTTGTTTAGGAGTTTTTACTTCCTTTAAAGGATCTCTAGAAATTTTAGTAGGTGTCTTTTTCCTAGCAAAAGCACTGCCTACCCCCGTGGTTTCTTGGCACCTGGGACCTCTGAATGATTTCTCATTCTGAGTTGCCGTGAGGAAGGTCTTAGTTATGTTACCACTGTCCTTCTCTGTGCTATCAGAAGTAGTGGCAGCCTTGCTACTCACATGCTCAACCTTCTCCTTAGTGAGCACCTTCTTGGGGTTGGGAGACACCCCTGTGGTATCCCTTTCGATATTCTCTATTGGAGAATGCTCCAATAGAGGGCTTAAAGGCTTTTGGCTTGTAGGAGGTACATCAAGGGAAGGAGCCTTGTGTACCATTCTTCTTGTAAACTTTTTGGTTATGAGAGGAGTGGGTCTTTGAAGAATGGACTGAGGAATTTCTTTGGTGATTGAAGGTGGGGTTTGGCTATCAGTGGGTTGGTCTAATGAGGGCCTTGACCCTGATGCCATACCTTCTTGTGTGTGGGACACACCCATCATTGTAGAGAACAATGGAGTGTCAACTCCTTCCGAGTCCCTGGAAGTTCTTCTCATATTTGAGAAGACCTTTCCTTTAGGGGGTTTAGGTACATATACCTCAGTAAATTGAGGCAAATCCGTCAATTCCTGAGTAATCACTGCTTGGACAAACCTTGGGTACATATAAAAACGCTTTTTGGATTCCAGGTTTGACACAAGATCATTGAAAATCATTTGTGAAAAATTAAACTTCCTGGCAGTGGCCAAGCAGACCAGAGCATAAGCAATGGTACTGCTAAACTCACTCCATCCAGTAGTTTTCTTTGAAATGCAATGCATTAAGGTATGAACAAAAAATCGCCATTGTGTAGAAAATTTAGACTTGAAAAACTTAAAGATTCCAATGGGACCTTCATACCCCATTCTCGTTAAAGTTGAGTATAGATCGTCATTAGGAATAGACGTCATACCTGAGGCATCATCCAATCGAAGAGTGATGCGAATAAGCTCCTCTATAACATTCAAGGGTTTGTCACACACCCTTGTTTTGATGATTTTCTGCCCATCTTCAGACACCACGGTGGCATTTTCCCAGAACTGCTGCTGATGCTCGGTGTAGATTGTCGGGGTCACCGTTAGGGCATAGGATATATGCGTGTATTTGAGGAAATCCATAATGTCGTGAAAACCTGCGGACTGTTTTGGCTTCTGGAGCATGGCAATCTCGTTGTGTTCGTCGATAAACTCCATTGTACCTGAGGATTCTTGACAGAAAACAGAGATTCTTGGGAGAGAATAGTTAGAAAGAGAGAGAGATGAATAGAATTCAAAGAGACGTTATGAACTTTGGCGGGCTGAAAGAGGTATTTATAGCAGTATTAGCCCTAATTTTTCTTTTAAAGCAGTATTAACGACACATGCAGTATTAAGTACGAAGCAGTATTAACTATGTACTGGCAGTAGTAACTATGCACTGGCAGTAGTAACTATGCACTGGCAGTAGTAACTATGCACTGGCAGTAGTAACTATGCACTGGCAGTAGTAACTTTTCAGCACTTGTCAATCTGAGTCATACAGAAGATCCTGAGAAGAAGAGTTAGTAGTACCAAATATAGAAGGAAATACAGGTATAAAAACTGAAAATCATGACTTTATTCAAGGTTGATCATGCCCACACTTGTTACCAAGAAAGTGAATCTACCCACATCAAAAGCTTTTGTGAATAGATCAACAAACTGGTCATTGGTATGAACTTTAGCAACTTGAATTAATTTCTTTTCATTACAATCTCGAATAAAGTGATACCTGATCTCTATGTGCTTTGTTTTTTAGTGTTTGACTGGATTGTTAACAATGCTAATAGCACTGTTGTTGTCAATGAAGATTGGAGTGTGAAGAAATGTTACCCCATAGTCCAACATCTGATTCTGTATCCATAGAACCTGAGAGCAGCAGCTTGCAGCAGCTATATACTCAGCTTCTGTTGTAGATAAGGACACTGTGGTTTGTTTCTTACACTGCCAAGATACTAGTCTTGCACCCAAAAACTGACATCCACCTGAAGTAGACTTCCTATCCATGTTAGCTCCACCCAAGTCACTATCTGAGTATGCAAGTAGATCAAAGGACGATTCATAAGGATACCAGAGACCTAATCTAGGTTGCCCTCTTAGGTATCTAAATATCCTCTTGACTGCATGAAGGTGTGATTGCTTTGGTGTAACTTGAAATCTGGCACATACACATACTGGAAACATAATATCTGGTCTAGAGGCTGTGAGATACATGAGTGATCCAATCATTGATCTGTAATGATGGACATCCACATCCTCCCCCTCAAGATCAGCATTGATCTGTTTGTGTGTCTCCATTGGTGTGCTTGCTGGCTTTGAGTCTGATAATCCAAACTTATCCAGGATGTCTTTCACATATTTGGATTGGCATATGAAAATCCCATCCTTCTTCTGTTTCACCTGAAGCCCAAGGAAGAAAGTAAGTTCACCCATGGAACTCATCTTGAAGCTCTTGAAGTCTGCTTTGATTCCTAGTCATCATGGGAGAAGCAATGTCTCCAATTACCAACTCAGGAGGATGATTTTTCTGAGTTCTTGATGGATGACCAGATTCCTCTTGTAAGTTCACATCCAGATTTGACTCATTTAAGTCTGGATTTTCTTCAGCTTCTTCAGTCACTTCAGACTCTCTGGAATTTGGACTTGAAGGCTGATTTTCCTCTATTCTTCTCTCTTCTTCATTCTGAATGGGTTCAACTTCCTTTTCTTGTTCACAGAAGTCAACAGGATCAATGGTAGGGAGTGGAAATATCACAGACTGAATTCTGTGATCTGATGGTGGTGCATCCCTTTGTCCTGCATTTACATCACTACTGATACCCAAAGAATTAGTGAGTGAATCAATGTCAAATAGCCAATCAGGACCTGAACCAATAGGATTTGGTGTGTTCTCATTGCATTTGACATTGTCACTTTCTTCAATTATTCTAGAAGAGGTATTAAACACTCTGTAAGCCTTACTCTGAGATGAGTAACCAACAAGAAAACCATCATCTGCTTTGCTATCAAACTTACCTAAGTGAGATTTGGTATTGAGAATTGTACAAGGACACCCAAATGGTTTGAAAAATCCAATAAATGGTTTCTTTTTCTGAAAAAGCTCATAAGGTGTCTTGTTTTTAGGCTTTATTACTAAAACTCTGTTTTGGACATAACAAGCAGTATTAACTGCTTCTGCCCAAAAAGTAGTGGTTAATTTTGAATCAGCTAATAGAGATCTAGCAGCCTCAATCAGTGTCCTATTCCTTCTCTCAGCAACACCATTCTGTTGTGGAGTCCTAGGAGCACTGTATTGTCTCTCAATTCCTTTTTCCTCACAAAAGGTGTTTAGATCAAGGTTTTTAAATTCAGTCCCATTATCTGATCTAATGACTTTCACTTTTTGATTTGATTGGTTTTCAATTCTAAGAATAAAAGATTTGATCACTCCACTTGTCTCATCTTTAGTTCTCAGAAAATATACCCAAGTAAATCTAGGGTAATCATCAATAATAACTAAACAGTATGACTTCTTGCCAATGCTCATGACATTTGTAGGGCCAAACAGATCCATATGCAACAACTGAAGAGGATTTGGGATAGTGTTTATCTCTTTGGACTTATGAGAAGTTTTGTGTTGTTTGCCTTTGAGACAAGCAACACAATGATCATCACATGAATAAACTTTTGATGGTAAACCCCTAACAAGATTATTTTTAACAAGTTTATTCATTGTTTTAAAATTCATGTGACACATCCTTCTGTGCCAAAGTGATGATTCATCCATTGAAGCTTTTGATACCAAACAGTTTAGGGATGAATCAGATGAAACACTTTCTAAATCTAAACAATACACATTATCCTTTCTAGGAGTTCTCAATAGTATCATGTTTTCATCAACTACTTTGAATCCAGGAGCAAGAATAATGCATTCAGAATCAGTAAATAATATACTATGTTTCTTGTCACAGACCTGTGATACACTTAACAGGTTGTATCTCAATTGCTCAACATAGTAAACATCCTCAAATGTCATCTTACCTTTTGATACATCACCTTTACCACTTATCTTACCTCCTGCAGGATTATTCCCAAAAGCAACATGTCCTCCATCAATTCTTTTGAAATTCTTGAGGCAGGCCATGTTACCTGTCATGTGCCTGGAGCAACCACTATCAACATGCCAGATACTCTTCCCCTTGAGCTGTTGGTTGCCCTGCACATAAGATAAATCAATTAGTTTTTATTGGGAACCCAAGCCAAAGTGGTCTTGGGTCTCCCTTGCTCATCAAAGTACTTACATTCAGTTTGGATAAGTTTTTCAACCTGAGGAACTTCAGTACTGGAGTACTTTGTCAAGATGATTGGTCTAGCAGCACAAACACTAGAAGCAGTATTATCTTTAGAAGAAGTACTAACAGTGTTAGCAGTACTAACACTGCTAGCAGCAGTATTGCTTCTAGAAGAAGTACTAACAGTGTTAGAAGCACTAACACTGCTAGCATCAGTACTATCTGAGGCAGCAGTACTAACACTAGTGCTTTTAGGAACCCACATTGTGACACATTCTTTTTCAGTCTTTTTCCTCATGTGGCTTTTGGATTTAGCTTGTTTCTTAGCCACATGGTTTCTTACAGGCTTCCTATAACCACTTGATTTTTGAAAAGTTCTTTGAAAATTTATCCTTTGGTTAATAGGATTGAAATAACAGTGTTTGGCAAGGTGATTCAATTTGCCACAGATAAAACAAGGTTTTGGTCTGTTAATCCTTTGCAGATCAACTCCTTGTTTTTTAGCCCACTGATTATTCCAGTTTCTTTGATTTCCCCTCTTTTTATCATGTTTTTGGGGCTCATTCTTTTGAGAATTCTTGCAAGAACAATGTTCACAAGTATTGGAATTCACAACAGTGGTCTGTGTATAATGAACTCCCTTTCCTTTTTCAGATCTTTTCATTTCATTGTTCTTATCCCAGGGACTTCCACCTTCCTAATTAGTCTTGATGTAATTCTCTAAGGGGATCTCACCACTGACATTCTTGTTCCTTTTCTTAGACTCTTCTTTTTCAGTTTTATCCTCAACAACAACTTCATCTAATGGATCTACTTTAGTATCTCCTTCAGGTAAGTCCTTCCTATCCTTGGTTTCTAACAGGTCTGACCTAGGAGGGATGTATGTGTTGTTGTAGGGTGGGGGTGTGGCATTGTACCCTAGGCCTGGTTTCATCTTACTGTGGATTTGAGCATTTATTATGGTGTCCATGACTTTAGAAGCACATGAAAACTTTTCAACATCAAGTTTTACTTTCTCAAGTTCTCCTTTTAATTTCTCACATTCCTCCCTAGACTCTTTCAGTTGGAACTCCAGACCATTCTTTTCCCACTTCCAGTAGTTTGTATCATATGAGTGTTGAAGTTCATTAGCTTGAAAAGCCTTAATTTGTTCTTCAAACCTCTCAACAATCACTACATAATCTCTTCTATCCTTTTCTAATCTCTTAAGGTCATCACACATTCCCTGGTTGTGATCTCTATACCTTTTCACAGTGTCTATACAAGCTTGAGAACAGAGATTAGATTTTACCTCAGTAGGAAGATCTGAGACTTCTGCCATGAGTGCATGATTCTGAATTGCCTCTTCTGCTTGATCACTCCAATCAAATCCCATTCCTTGTTGAGAAATAAGGGCTTGAACAGAGTTTCTGTTCTGGTTGAAGCTTCCAGTCTGAGCTTGTTGATGGTTGTTTTGAGATACTCCACCTCTGCATTCTCTGGCAAAGTGTCCCATCTTATGACACTTGTAGCATTCCACCTTAGACTTGTCAAACCCAGCACCATCTTCTCTTCTTTGGGAAAAGTTGTTTCTCCCAGTCCTCTTTATAAACTTCTTCATCCTCATAGAAAGCATAGCCATCTGCCACTTGATATCCATCTCCTCAAGATCATCAGCATTAATCTGTTCTAAGTCATCATTAATTAATGAGGAGTTAACATGACTAGAAAAGAAAGCTTCTAGTACAGAATCATTGGCCTTCTCCTGATTGACTCCACCAGCAGTACTAACTGATTCAGGGTTAGCAGTAGAATCAGTTGATGCTGATAGGAGTGCAACATTATACACATATCCTGAGGGCTTCTTCTTGGCTTCAACCTCTGCTTCGAATACCCTAAGATCATTATAAAGATCATCAAGCTCTTTATCTTCTAACTGGTCATTCTGTCTGAAAGACACATTATACATTGTCCATTCCTCACCTAATGATCTTAGAAACTTCCTGTTTACATCATCAGCCTCCATACGAACTCCAACTGTAGCCAATTCTCCAATCAACTTATTAAATCTATCAAAAGTTTGAGTCATATACTCATTCTTTGTAGAAGTAAAATTTTCATATTGTTGCTTAAGAATTGCCTTCTGGTTCCTCTTGGTGCTCTTGGTACCAGTGAATCTCTTTTCCAATGCATTCCATAAAATCTGAGCATCAGTGCAGTGATGAAATTGGTGCTGATACTCATTGGGAATAGCCAAAAGCAGAGTGCTTAAGGCTTTCATCTCTGTTTGTCTAACCTTTCTTTCTGCATCAGTCTTTGGAGGGGGTCGTTTGCCATCTGGTCCAACCTTTCCTTCGGCACATGGACCATTCTCTATAATATCCCAGATGGAATAATCAGTAAGCAAAATATACTGCTTGATTCTAATCTTCCACATGTCATACTCATTAGGCCTGAGCATGGGAACCTTTGAAACAAGAGTACTGTTTGATTCAACTGTGTTGTCCATAATGATTGTAGATTTCTAAGAAACGAAGCTCTGATACCACTTGTCAGGATCGATTCCAAACAAGAATAATTTTACTTAGAAATCAGAATTAAAGAATCTTGCGGAATAGAACTTTAATTCAAACACACTCAATGAACAGCTAATCAGAAAACACAATCTGTTTGTATTCAATACTTCAACTCACAAGTTTACAACCAAACCTCAATCTTGTTGAACAGGCTCAACAAGACGACTTCTACTTCTCTAGAAATAGGGTTCTAAACCTTGAGGTTAATTCTCTCTAAAACAAAAAAACCGAATTCTAATTAAAATCTCTTAGAATAGCTATCTATCAACATCTATTTATACTAAATAATTACAAGATAACTATCAAAACAAAATTGACCTTCAGAATATTCTTTCATGCTTATCTTCAATCATTCCATCTTTATCTCCAACATTCTCGCATTCCATAATTATGATCACAAGCAGCATTAACATCGTTATGCACAAGCAGTACTAACATCGTTCCAGCAGCATTAACTTTTACTTGTAGTACTAACTTTGCTATGGCAGTAGTATTGTTGTTCTGGCAGTACTAACCATACTTGGCAAATTTTCAGTTCCCAACATATCTCTTTTTGATAATCAGTCAAGGAGGGCTAGAAACAATTGATTTTTAGTAGCCATTTTCAAAACTAATATATCACAAAACATAAACGAAAATACATATACATATATATATAAAACAAATACATATATAAATACTAAAAAGAAAGAATTTTAACCTATTAGTGCTCTTCAACAATTTCCACAACATAGTAAAGTAATTCTTATGGAATTTCCATAACAAACCTGGGTGCAATAGACAACATCTATTGAAATACAGTAAACAAAGATTAGATTAGATGTGATTAAAAGCATACCTAGCGATGATCATGGATGAAGAGAGCATGAGTCTGACATCATTGACAAATAAAGCATGCGTTCTTGGATGAAGAGAGCATGCGTCTTGGATGAAGAGAGCATGGGACTGATCCGAATGGTTTAAAATGACAATGGATGAGAGATTCTCTCTCTTAAAAATTTAAAATAGGAGAGAGGGAGATTTTAATTTTGAATCGGGGTTTTAAAAATTATTGGAGAGAGAGAGAGATGAATTTTAAGTAATTATGCTTTAAATGGTTGTACATAAAGTTTAAAGGGTTGTTTTTAAGAGTTTGGGGGTTAAATGTATTATAAGATAGTATAGATATTCTCTCTAATTTTATTTATATTCTTCATAGTTTTGAAAGAATTTAAACAAATAAAACACTAATCCAATTTGGATTCATATATATTTATTATTGATTGATTTTTTTTTAGTTTTTGTAACTGTGGTTTTCGAGTTAGCTTACGATCACCGACTAATTCCCGGACGACCACGAACGATCTGGAGTTATCGCAAGTGAACTTCCATGGTCACAAGGGCTTATAGCAATGCCTAGATTTAAAACTGTGGAAGATGACATTTTCACTACATCCCCTTGAGCACAACCCAAGTGGTTGATATATTGAGTATATGTATAGTTCCATTAAAGTTCTTGTCAACAGGAAAAGAGTGTACTCGTACGTTATAATACTTTGATTTACCATAAAGAATAAAATATTTGATTAGAGTGTCTTAAGGCGGACTCAGTAATTACTGGAGTATCAAAGTTAGTGAACCATTTTACATTGATGTTCTTGTTTCTCTTTTGCTTCAAATTAAGTTTAGTATATTTTCTAATTTGTATTTGTGTGAAGCAAAAAATATGAAAAACGATTTTACTATGTCAAACAACCTTTCCCCCAATATTATAGTAGCAGTTTATCTGTGGTTTGTATCCAGGGTGGATATATGGATACTAATAAGTTAGAGGCACGGTTGTAATCGAGATAACAGTGTTGTTAAAGCTCTCTTAAATGTAGTCGTGATTTTTATGTGTTGTAATAGTTGTTTTCGTTTTAAGTTCATCAACAATGTAAAGAAATCAGTCTGATACGATTATCATACTTTGGTGTTTTAGTATCAATATACTCTTTACTCGAGAGTACCAATAAGTTTCATATGGACGACAACATTTGAAATTGTGATGTAAAATCATTCCATTTAGAAAATATACTTCATCTACTTCAAAACAAAAGTCCATATTTCTGTCTTAATTTGGGCCAAAATAAAAATGTCCATTTTCAGAAGTAAGTTTTTACTTTCTAATTTCACCCTTAATTATAATATAAAGATATTCATTATTTCCTCTATTGTTTAAAATTGTCATTTAATTAATTAAAAAGTGTAAGAAATATATATTAGGAATGTGTACCAAATCAAACCAATCAACATACATACAACATTACCTATTAAATCAGTACCAAGTAGCAACTTAATGGGTACAATAATATGAGTAATCATATACCGCGGTACTAACACACATGTTAGTCCCAGATGGCTATAACAAGTATTGTAGAAGGGGGGGTTGAATACAATACTCAAAATTTTCACAATTTTAATTCTTTTTATTGAAAATCTTTCAACAAGAATTACACATAGAAAACTTAAGACTGTTGCGGAAAAGAACAGATAAACTATTCTAACAATCTTACACAAAGTATACAACAAAATAACTAAGAACACTTAGAACAAAGCTATAAAGTTTTTCAAGCAAACTGGAAATTCTTGCACTTAGAGAATTCTTCCAGTTTGCGTAGAATATCAAGAGCTCACAGTAATCTTCAAAGTCTCTCAAGATGTGTGTATTTTCTGTATGGAGAGCTCTTCCTTTTATAGTGACAAGGAGTGTGCAAGCATTGAATGCTTGGGACACTTGTCATCTTCACACTTGCTGAGGATGTTGACTTCTGGAAAGTTGTGAAGTCCTTGTCACCTTTTACAAGGTACAGTCAGAAGAGCCCATGCATGAGAAAAGAGCTTTGCATGGAAATGGATAATAAGACAAAATGTCACTTTATCCATGTAGAAAATATCTTCTCAATTTGTCTTCTAAATATTGCACCACCGAAGGAAGCTTGGGATATGTGACACATCTTTGGAGAAAACATCTTTGAAGCTTCTTTGAGGTCCCACCGAAATGTCATTTGGGATATGTGACACATCTTTGAGATATGTGACATCATCTTTGGGATATGTGACATCATCTTTGGAGAAAGCTTCTTTGAGATTTCTTTGAGATCCCACCGATGATAGCCTTGTGATATGTGACACATCTTTGAGATATGTGACATCATCTTTGGGATATGTGACATCATCTTTGGAGAAAACTTCTTTGAGACTTCTTGGCCGAAATAAAGAGAAGTTTCGGTGGAGATATGTCCACCGAAATTGTGAGAACAATTTCGGTGAACAATGACTTGTATGTTTGAGAAAAGATCTTTCACTTCCACAATGAGAGAATCTTTAATCTTGACTTTGGTTGATCTTTGACTTCACCAAACATTTGATATCTTGTACAAGCCATTACAAAGAACCATGCATCCAAAATTTCTCTAAGTATAAAATGTTTTTCAAAGTATAAAAGGAGATCATGAGGTCATCTTCAAATCTTGATGACCCAACAACTCCCCCTATTTGATGATGACATCCATACTTAGAAAAACATGAGTAAGACAGTGAATAATGCATGTTGACCCTTCTTTACTTTTTTGGGTTCTTTTTCACACAGTCCATTTTTTTTTTGTGTATGTATATATGATATTTACATATGAGAAAAAATAAAAAGGTATAGCTGTACAAATAATTGAAAGGAAAAGGAAAGAAGTATAAACAGTATAAACAATATGAACAGAATGAATATTACTTGCATCTTTGGAGGGGCGAGTTGAAACTTGTGTCTGGCTTGAGGATTCTTCATTTTGATCAGCAGCCTGTTGATGTGTTGAAGAACTTTATCTTTCAGGCACTTTTGCTTTTCTTCAGATGTTTCAAATCTTCAAGTCATTCACTTACTCCAAAAGATTTCAGCCAAGAGAATCTGTGGGTTTTGATAGGAGACAACCCATTATAGTGACAAACTTTGAGGAGGGTTGAGTTTGAGTGAATCAGCCTCAGGATGCATATGCCCATCTGTTGCATCTTGGCATCTTTTCCTGTTTAGCATCATCAACTTGTCTTTTATTTGCTCCCCCTCAGTTAGATCAGTCGGTCTTTGTGTTACTCCCCCTCAGTTAGATCCGCCCGGACTGAAGTGCTCCCCCTTGACCGGTCCGTCGATTTCCTCATTTTTTCAAGTTGGTCGCTGTATATGAGTACTGAGGGTTTATGTTGCTCCCCCTCAGATGAATTCTCCCCCTCAGCGGCCGACGTAGGAAAAACACCAAGAGAAAATGAAAAGATCGGCCAGAACCAAGGCTATTTTTTTTTTTGCATTCCCACCGAAAATTAAGGAGATCCCACCGAAAATTGGCAATTTTCGGTAGGATTTTCGGTGGAAAATCAGTAGATTTTTTTTTTTAAACTTTCCCACCGAAAATTGGCAATTTTCGGTGGAAAATCAGTAGATTTTTTTTTTGCCTTTCCACCGAAAATTAAGGAGAATCCACCGAAAATTGGCTATTTTCGGTAGGATTTTCGGTGGAAAATCAGTAGTAATTTTTTTTTTTTTTTGATCATTCCCACCGAAAATTTGCAAGAGATAGACAAAAATTCGGTGTAATTTCTTGAAGAGGTTGAAGGAAAACTTCTAAGACATCTTCAGCAGAGTGTGGAGAAAGTCTTCTAAGGCATTATGGAGAGAACCTTCAAAGTGAAGAAAAGATTGGAATTTCATCTTCCAATTTTGATGACCCAAAAGATTGAGTTTGAGGATTTGGGGTGACATCTGCAGAAGAGTTTGTAGTGGGTGGATTTTATGAAAGGAGAAATGGGTTGCAAACCAAGAGTGAAAAATGATGGAAAAAGAGATGGGATGAGGAGATGACACATAGGAAGTTGGGTTAGGTGAGAGGAAGAGTATATGAGAAGCTAGATAAAATTGGTGGGGAGAGAATCGGTAGAGGAAATCTATCGGTGGAAGGTTTAGAAGGAGTCCACCGATTTTAGACTTCGGTGGAAGATGCAGAACGATTCCACCGAATTAAATTTCGGTGGAAAGTTAGATAAATTCCACCGAATGGGCATTTCGGTAGAAGAGTTAGATGAGAGAGAGATGCCACCGAATTTAGATTTTGGTGAAGGAAATGAAATTGGTGGAAGAAAAATATAGAAAAGAAGAGGTGGTGTTTGCATGGTTTGGGATTTCGGTGTAGGTGGGTGTCATCACAAAAAGATGGATTGTTATAGTCTTGGAGTTGATTGATGGAGGAGAGAGAAAAGGTGGTACTAAGATGACATCATATTGATGAGGTCATCAACACTTGGTTTACACATTCCACCGATGTATTATTATTATGATTATTATTATGATTATTATATATATAATTAGTACAACTATGAAATATATAAGAATAATAATAATACCAAATTGAGAATGTGCAACTTTCAAGTGTAGTAGAAAAGGGGTCGGTGGTGGTCTTGTGATGTGGTGGTTGGGGTTCTTCGGTGGAGAGAACAGCCAATGGTTATTTGGCGTGTATTTTGGTAAGAAAGAAAAATATGAGGGATTGGTGGAACGGTTTTGTCAACTTTCTCACTTGTCCACATAGATTCATCTGTTCAGCTCAAAATCTGCAATCACAAAGAATTCATTTTCTAGGTACCCATTTGGTAGTGGGTCCTTTTGGGTTAGAAGAAAAAGAATTGGTGTCACTTAGATCAAATCTTTCTTTCGGTCAGTCTTTGGCAAAATGAGAAGTATCACCACAAATATAGCAGTTTCTATAAAGAAGGATCTTTTTAGAATTGTGATATTTTTCTTTATTTTTGCTTTAAATATGTCCTCAAAGAATTTGATGAGGAATCAAGGATTTGAGGTGCAGCACCTAAAATTCATTTTTTCAAATTTTGGGAGGACCAAAAACTTTTCCTTTGAAAAGGACATTTTGAGACACACAGATCTGTGAATAAAATCGGTAGAAGAAGACACATAGGTATTTTTAGAAAAAGTGAAGGATTTCTTTTTAATAAAAAATTGGCACCCAGATACTTTCCTTTTTCAGAGATAGAAAATATTTTGCATGAGTTAGAAGAGAAGGATGCATCATCTAAAGACAATAGATAAAGAATTAAATGCTTCAATCTTTTCAGCATCAGAGAGAGATAGAGATGGATGTACCTGTGATGAGGAGAGGAGACACTTAGCTGATACAAGAGCAGTTGAGGAGTCATTCGCTTTCAGATGTGGGTTCATCTGCCAAATCATAAGATTTAGCAGGCAGACCCTTTCCTCTTCTGATAAGTCTTTCATTTCTTTCCTTTTCTCTCTTGTATTTTTCCTTGTATCTTTCAGCCCGGTCAAAATTTGCAGAAGAGAGGTGTTGGCTGAACTTTTGGGAATCATATTTGGATCTTTCCGATTTTGAGGAAAATCGGCCTGAGGAAGCAGTTCTGGGTCTTTCAAAATGTTTACTTTTACACTCAGAAGCAAAATGACCCTTTTTACCACACTTAAAACATTCCTCATTAGATTTGTCCAAAGAAGAGTGTTTGGAGAGAGAAGAAGAGGATTTTCTACCAAACTTAGATTTTTGAGAAGAGAGATGAGATTTGGATTTAGAATACCCATCCAACATGGCCATTTCATCAGATAATTTATCAGCTGAAGTTTCCTCACATTCATCCTTAGCATCACTAAGATATGCTTCTGAATGATCATTGGGATCTTCTTGACTATTATGGTCAGAGTCAGATGGGTAGGTGATTTTTGGAAAACACTTAGTCTTTTTGGAAGAGTCACTTAGGAGAGCTAGAGAAGAGTTCTTTATAAACTTATGCAGTTTCGTCTGCTCATAGTTGAAAAGAGTTCCATAAAGAACAGTTAAGGGCATGAACTCAAGGTCCTTGGTAGTTTTGATGCAAGTACATATATTTTCCCAAAAATCTGGAAGACAATCCATGAACTTGCACAAGACTTCCTCATTATCATAGACTCTGCCCAACAACTTAAGATCATTTAAAAGAGAGTTGAAGCGATTATAGAAGCTAGGAAGAGGTTCTCCTTTTTCAAAAGCAAAGAGTTCATAATTTCTAACAAGAGCAATCTTTCTGCTCTTTTTAACTTCATTTGAACCTTCGTATAAAACACACAGAGTGGACCACATCTCTTTGGCAGTAGAGAGATTTACCAGAGAGTGGTACACTTCATCAGGAAGAGAGAGAGCAATGATAGTTCTAACTTTAGAATCAAGAGACACAAGTCGTTTTTCCTCATCAGTATATTTCTTAGGATTTTTAAGAATGTAACGACCAGTAGCAGCAGATTTTTCTTCATCAGAGGAATCATCAGAATTATCTTTTTCCATGGTTTCTTTACCAGGCCTCTGCGTTTCATAGCGAGCCCAAACTCTGGGGATGATGGGTCCCTCTTTGAGAATGGTTGGATATCTAATATCCACTCCTTCCATGAATAGCATCATGCGACTTTTCCACAGAGAGAAGTTGTTAGCATTAAACTTAGGTGGTTTGGAGATAGACCCATTTTCAGAAAAGTTATTTTGAAAAGAGTTTTCAATAGTTGAAGAAGAGGAGGCAGCCATCGCAGATCAAGTTTATGGGATTAAACTTTCTACTCTGATACCACTTGTTAGTCCCAGATGGCTATAACAAGTATTGTAGAAGGGGGGGTTGAATACAATACTCAAAATTTTCACAATTTTAATTCTTTTTATTGAAAATCTTTCAACAAGAATTACACATAGAAAACTTAAGACTGTTGCGGAAAAGAACAGATAAACTATTCTAACAATCTTACACAAAGTATACAACAAAATAACTAAGAACACTTAGAACAAAGCTATAAAGTTTTTCAAGCAAACTGGAAATTCTTGCACTTAGAGAATTCTTCCAGTTTGCGTAGAATATCAAGAGCTCACAGTAATCTTCAAAGTCTCTCAAGATGTGTGTATTTTCTGTATGGAGAGCTCTTCCTTTTATAGTGACAAGGAGTGTGCAAGCATTGAATGCTTGGGACACTTGTCATCTTCACACTTGCTGAGGATGTTGACTTCTGGAAAGTTGTGAAGTCCTTGTCACCTTTTACAAGGTACAGTCAGAAGAGCCCATGCATGAGAAAAGAGCTTTGCATGGAAATGGATAATAAGACAAAATGTCACTTTATCCATGTAGAAAATATCTTCTCAATTTGTCTTCTAAATATTGCACCACCGAAGGAAGCTTGGGATATGTGACACATCTTTGGAGAAAACATCTTTGAAGCTTCTTTGAGGTCCCACCGAAATGTCATTTGGGATATGTGACACATCTTTGAGATATGTGACATCATCTTTGGGATATGTGACATCATCTTTGGAGAAAGCTTCTTTGACATTTCTTTGAGATCCCACCGATGATAGCCTTGTGATATGTGACACATCTTTGAGATATGTGACATCATCTTTGGGATATGTGACATCATCTTTGGAGAAAACTTCTTTGAGACTTCTTGGCCGAAATAAAGAGAAGTTTTGGTGGAGATATGTCCACCGAAATTGTGAGAACAATTTCGGTGAACAATGACTTGTATGTTTGAGAAAAGATCTTTCACTTCCACAATGAGAGAATCTTTAATCTTGACTTTGGTTGATCTTTGACTTCACCAAACATTTGATATCTTGTACAAGCCATTACAAAGAACCATGCATCCAAAATTTCTCTAAGTATAAAATGTTTTTCAAAGTATAAAAGGAGATCATGAGGTCATCTTCAAATCTTGATGACCCAACAACACATAACAACTTAATTAATTATTTATTTCATAGGTGGATTTTTTTTAATTGAGAATGACAAGTTTTGAAAAAAATATTTGGTTTTCTGCATAAAACTCCTCCATAGAATCTTACTGAATAAGTTATTTTTATTTTTATATATCATTAAACTACTACCGAACAGACCAAAGAGGACGCAGCCCAGTGGCAAGGTAACATCCCTGGGGGGTCAGTGCTGGAAGGCCTGACTACCAGGGTTCGAACCCCGCGGTGTGCACTCTGAGGTACCAGACTTCAAGATGGTCCATTTGGGCCGGATCTTAGGTACATATACCTCAGTAAATTGAGGCAAATCCGTCAATTCCTGAGTAATCACTGCTTGGACAAACCTTGGGTACATATAAAAACGCTTTTTGGATTCCAGGTTTGACACAAGATCATTGAAAATCATTTGTGAAAAATTAAACTTCCTGGCAGTGGCCAAGCAGACCAGAGCATAAGCAATGGTACTGCTAAACTCACTCCATCCAGTAGTTTTCTTTGAAATGCAATGCATTAAGGTATGAACAAAAAATCGCCATTGTGTAGAAAATTTAGACTTGAAAAACTTAAAGATTCCAATGGGACCTTCATACCCCATTCTCGTTAAAGTTGAGTATAGATCGTCATTAGGAATAGACGTCATACCTGAGGCATCATCCAATCGAAGAGTGATGCGAATAAGCTCCTCTATAACATTCAAGGGTTTGTCACACACCCTTGTTTTGATGATTTTCTGCCCATCTTCAGACACCACGGTGGCATTTTCCCAGAACTGCTGCTGATGCTCGGTGTAGATTGTCGGGGTCACCGTTAGGGCATAGGATATATGCGTGTATTTGAGGAAATCCACAATGTCGTGAAAACCTGCGGACTGTTTTGGCTTCTGGAGCATGGCAATCTCGTTGTGTTCGTCGATAAACTCCATTGTACCTGAGGATTCTTGACAGAAAACAGAGATTCTTGGGAGAGAATAGTTAGAAAGAGAGAGAGATGAATAGAATTCAAAGAGACGTTATGAACTTTGGCGGGCTGAAAGAGGTATTTATAGCAGTATTAGCCCTAATTTTTCTTTTAAAGCAGTATTAACGACACATGCAGTATTAAGTACGAAGCAGTATTAACTATGTACTGGCAGTAGTAACTATGCACTGGCAGTAGTAACTATGCACTGGCAGTAGTAACTATTCACTGGCAGTAGTAACTATGCACTGGCAGTAGTAACTATGCACTGGCAGTAGTAACTATGCACTGGCAGTAGTAACTTTTCAGCACTTGTCAATCTGAGTCATACAGAAGATCCTGAGAAGAAGAGTTAGTAGTACCAAATATAGAAGGAAATACAGGTATAAAAACTGAAAATCATGACTTTATTCAAGGTTGATCATGCCCACACTTGTTACCAAGAAAGTGAATCTACCCACATCAAAAGCTTTTGTGAATAGATCAGCAAACTGGTCATTGGTATGAACTTTAGCAACTTGAATTAATTTCTTTTCATTACAATCTCGAATAAAGTGATACCTGATCTCTATGTGCTTTGTTTTTTAGTGTTTGACTGGATTGTTAACAATGCTAATAGCACTGTTGTTGTCAATGAAGATTGGAGTGTGAAGAAATGTTACCCCATAGTCCAACATCTGATTCTGTATCCATAGAACCTGAGAGCAGCAGCTTGCAGCAGCTATATACTCAGCTTCTGTTGTAGATAAGGACACTGTGGTTTGTTTCTTACACTGCCAAGATACTAGTCTTGCACCCAAAAACTGACATCCACCTGAAGTAGACTTCCTATCCATGTTAGCTCCACCCAAGTCACTATCTGAGTATGCAAGTAGATCAAAGGACGATTCATAAGGATACCAGAGACCTAATCTAGGTTGCCCTCTTAGGTATCTAAATATCCTCTTGACTGCATGAAGGTGTGATTGCTTTGGTGTAACTTGAAATCTGGCACATACACATACTGGAAACATAATATCTGGTCTAGAGGCTGTGAGATACATGAGTGATCCAATCATTGATCTGTAATGATGGACATCCACATCCTCCCCCTCAAGATCAGCATTGATCTGTTTGTGTGTCTCCATTGGTGTGCTTGCTGGCTTTAAGTCTGATAATCCAAACTTATCCAGGATGTCTTTCACATATTTGGATTGGCATATGAAAATCCCATCCTTCTTCTGTTTCACCTGAAGCCCAAGGAAGAAAGTAAGTTCACCCATGGAACTCATCTTGAAGCTCTTGAAGTCTGCTTTGATTCCTAGTCATCATGGGAGAAGCAATGTCTCCAATTACCAACTCAGGAGGATGATTTTTCTGAGTTCTTGATGGATGACCAGATTCCTCTTGTAAGTTCACATCCAGATTTGACTCATTTAAGTCTGGATTTTCTTCAGCTTCTTCAGTCACTTCAGACTCTCTGGAATTTGGACTTGAAGGCTGATTTTCCTCTATTCTTCTCTCTTCTTCATTCTGAATGGGTTCAACTTCCTTTTCTTGTTCACAGAAGTCAACAGGATCAATGGTAGGGAGTGGAAATATCACAGACTGAATTCTGTGATCTGATGGTGGTGCATCCCTTTGTCCTGCATTTACATCACTACTGATACCCAAAGAATTAGTGAGTGAATCAATGTCAAATAGCCAATCAGGACCTGAACCAATAGGATTTGGTGTGTTCTCATTGCATTTGACATTGTCACTTTCTTCAATTATTCTAGAAGAGGTATTAAACACTCTGTAAGCCTTACTCTGAGATGAGTAACCAACAAGAAAACCATCATCTGCTTTGCTATCAAACTTACCTAAGTGAGATTTGGTATTGAGAATTGTACAAGGACACCCAAATGATTTGAAAAATCCAATAAATGGTTTCTTTTTCTGAAAAAGCTCATAAGGTGTCTTGTTTTTAGGCTTTATTACTAAAACTCTGTTTTGGACATAACAAGCAGTATTAACTGCTTCTGCCCAAAAAGTAGTGGTTAATTTTGAATCAGCTAATAGAGATCTAGCAGCTTCAATCAGTGTCCTATTCCTTCTCTCAGCAACACCATTCTGTTGTGGAGTCCTAGGAGCACTGTATTGTCTCTCAATTCCTTTTTCCTCACAAAATGTGTTTAGATCAAGGTTTTTAAATTCAGTCCCATTATCTGATCTAATGACTTTCACTTTTTGATTTGATTGGTTTTCAATTCTAAGAATAAAAGATTTGATCACTCCACTTGTCTCATCTTTAGTTCTCAGAAAATATACCCAAGTAAATCTAGGGTAATCATCAATAATAACTAAACAGTATGACTTCTTGCCAATGCTCATGACATTTGTAGGGCCAAACAGATCCATATGCAACAACTGAAGAGGATTTGGGATAGTGTTTATCTCTTTGGACTTATGGGAAGTTTTGTGTTGTTTGCCTTTGAGACAAGCAACACAATGATCATCACATGAATAAACTTTTGATGGTAAACCCCTAACAAGATTATTTTTAACAAGTTTATTCATTGTTTTAAAATTCATGTGACACATCCTTCTGTGCCAAAGTGATGATTCATCCATTGAAGCTTTTGATACCAAACAGTTTAGGGATGAATCAGATGAAACACTTTCTAAATCTAAACAATACACATTATCCTTTCTAGGAGTTCTCAATAGTATCATGTTTTCATCAACTACTTTGAATCCAGGAGCAAGAATAATGCATTCAGAATCAGTAAATAATATACTATGTTTCTTGTCACAGACCTGTGATACACTTAACAGGTTGTATCTCAATTGCTCAACATAGTAAACATCCTCAAATGTCATCTTACCTTTTGATACATCACCTTTACCACTTATCTTACCTCCTGCAGGATTATTCCCCAAAGCAACATGTCCTCCATCAATTCTTTTGAAATTCTTGAGGCAGGCCATGTTACCTGTCATGTGCCTGGAGCAACCACTATCAACATGCCAGATGCTCTTCCCCTTGAGCTGTTGGTTGCCCTGCACATAAGATAAATCAATTAGTTTTTATTGGGAACCCAAGCCAAAGTGGTCTTGGGTCTCCATTGCTCATCAAAGTACTTACATTCAGTTTGGATAAGTTTTTCAACCTGAGGAACTTCAGTACTGGAGTACTTTGTCAAGATGATTGGTCTAGCAGCACAAACACTAGAAGCAGTATTATCTTTAGAAGAAGTACTAACAGTGTTAGCAGTACTAACACTGCTAGCAGCAGTATTGCTTCTAGAAGAAGTACTAACAGTGTTAGAAGCACTAACACTGCTAGCAGCAGTACTATCTGAGGCAGCAGTACTAACACTAGTGCTTTTAGGAACCCACATTGTGACACATTCTTTTTCAGTCTTTTTCCTCATGTGGCTTTTGGATTTAGCTTGTTTCTTAGCCACATGGTTTCTTACAGGCTTCCTATAACCATTTGATTTTTGAAAAGTTCTTTGAAAATTTATCCTTTGGTTAATAGGATTGAAATAACAGTGTTTGGCAAGGTGATTCAATTTGCCACAGATAAAACAAGGTTTTGGTCTGTTAATCCTTTGCAGATCAACTCCTTGTTTTTGAGCCCACTGATTATTCCAGTTTCTTTGATTTCCCCTCTTTTTATCATGTTTTTGGGGCTCATTCTTTTGAGAATTCTTGCAAGAACAATGTTCACAAGTATTGGAATTCACAACAGTGGTCTGTGTATAATGAACCCCCTTTCCTTTTTCAGATCTTTTCATTTCATTGTTCTTATCCCAGGGACTTCCACCTTCCTCATTAGTCTTGATGTAATTCTCTAAGGGGATCTCACCACTGACATTCTTGTTCCTTTTCTTAGACTCTTCTTTTTCAGTTTTATCCTCAACAACAACTTCATCTAATGGATCTACTTTAGTAGCTCCTTCAGGTAAGTCCTTCCTATCCTTGGTTTCTAACAGGTCTGACCTAGGAGGGATGTATGTGTTGTTGTAGGGTGGGGGTGTGGCATTGTACCCTAGGCCTGGTTTCATCTTACTGTGGATTTGAGCATTTATTATGGTGTCCATGACTTTAGAAGCACATGAAAACTTTTCAACATCAAGTTTTACTTTCTCAAGTTCTCCTTTTAATTTCTCACATTCCTCCCTAGACTCTTTCAGTTGGAACTCCAGACCATTCTTTTCCCACTTCCAGTAGTTTGTATCATATGAGTGTTGAAGTTCATTGGCTTGAAAAGCCTTAATTTGTTCTTCAAACCTCTCAACAATCACTACATAATCTCTTCTATCCTTTTCTAATCTCTTAAGGTCATCACACATTCCCTGGTTGTGATCTCTATACCTTTTCACAGTGTCTATACAAGCTTGAGAACAGAGATTAGATTTTACCTCAGTAGGAAGATCTGAGACTTCTGCCACGAGTGCATGATTCTGAATTGCCTCTTCTGCTTGATCACTCCAATCAAATCCCATTCCTTGTTGAGAAACAAGGGCTTGAACAGAGTTTCTGTTCTGGTTGAAGCTTCCAGTCTGAGCTTGTTGATGGTTGTTTTGAGATACTCCACTTCTGCATTCTCTGGCAAAGTGTCCCATCTTATGACACTTGTAGCATTCCACCTTAGACTTGTCAAACCCAGCACCATCTTCTCTTCTTTGGGAAAAGTTGTTTCTCCCAGTCCTCTTTATAAACTTCTTCATCCTCATAGAAAGCATAGCCATCTGCCACTTGATATCCATCTCCTCAAGATCATCAGCATTAATCTGTTCTAAGTCATCATTAATTAATGAGGAGTTAACATGACTAGAAAAGAAAGCTTCTAGTACAGAATCATTGGCCTTCTCCTGATTGACTCCACCAGCTGTACTAACTGATTCAGGGTTAGCAGTAGAATCAGTTGATGCTGATAGGAGTGCAGCATTATACACATATCCTGAGGGCTTCTTCTTGGCTTCAACCTCTGCTTCGAATACCCTAAGATCATTATAAAGATCATCAAGCTCTTTATCTTCTAACTGGTCATTCTGTCTGAAAGACACAGTATACATTGTCCATTCCTCACCTAATGATCTTAGAAACTTCCTGTTTACATCATCAGCCTCCATACGAACTCCAACTGTAGCCAATTCTCCAATCAACTTATTAAATCTATCAAAAGTTTGAGTCATAGACTCATTCTTTGTAGAAGTAAAATTTTCATATTGTTGCTTAAGAATTGCCTTCTGGTTCCTCTTGGTGCTCTTGGTACCAGTGAATCTCTTTTCCAATGCATTCCATAAAATCTGAGCATCAGTGCAGTGATGAAATTGGTGCTGATACTCATTGGGAATAGCCAAAAGCAGAGTGCTTAAGGCTTTCATCTCTGTTTGTCTAACCTTTCTTTCTGCATCAGTCTTTGGAGGGGGTCGTTTGCCATCTGGTCCAACCTTTCCTTCAGCACATGGACCATTCTCTATAATATCCCAGATGGAATAATCAGTAAGCAAAATATACTGCTTGATTCTAATCTTCCACATGTCAAACTCATTAGGCCTGAGCATGGGAACCTTTGAAACAAGAGTACTGTTTGATTCAACTGTGTTGTCCATAATGATTGTAGATTTCTAAGAAACGAAGCTCTGATACCACATGTCAGGATCGATTCCAAACAAGAATAATTTTACTTAGAAATCAGAATTAAAGAATCTTGCGGAATAGAACTTTAATTCAAACACACTCAATGAACAGCTAATCAGAAAACACAATCTGTTTGTATTCAATACTTCAACTCACAAGTTTACAACCAAACCTCAATCTTGTTGAACAGGCTCAACAAGACGACTTCTACTTCTCTAGAAATAGGGTTCTAAACCTTGAGGTTAATTCTCTCTAAAACAAAAAAACCGAATTCTAATTAAAATCTCTTAGAATAGCTATCTATCAACATCTATTTATACTAAATAATTACAAGATAACTATCAAAACAAAATTGACCTTCAGAATATTCTTTCATGCTTATCTTCAATCATTCCATCTTTATCTCCAACATTCTCGCATTCCATAATTATGATCACAAGCAGCATTAACATCGTTATGCACAAGCAGTACTAACATCGTTCCAGCAGCATTAACTTTTACTTGTAGTACTAACTTTGCTCTGGCAGTAGTATTGTTGTTCTGGCAGTACTAACCATACTTGGCAAATTTTCAGTTCCCAACATATCTCTTTTTGATAATCAGTCAAGGAGGGCTAGAAACAATTGATTTTTAGTAGCCATTTTCAAAACTAATATATCACAAAACATAAACGAAAATACATATACATATATATAAAACAAATACATATATAAATACTAAAAAGAAAGAATTTTAACCTATTAGTGCTCTTCAACAATTTCCACAACATAGTAAAGTAATTCTTATGGAATTTCCATAACAAACCTGGGTGAAATAGACAACATCTATTGAAATACAGTAAACAAAAATTCAACAAGCGTAACATCAGATTACTCAAAGAAACAACAAACTCATTTGGTAAAATGCTGATAATCCATGTAGTGCTGATAACCCAATTTGTGAAAACCCCCAGTTTGCTTAAATGGAAGTTATAATGAACAGATCTATGCTTTCAGGGAGCGAATAGAAATAAGATCAAGAAGTATTTATTATCAGTGACTATTCCAAAGGTCTCACCTCGATGAAAATATAATCGGTTACATTTCCTTCCAAAATGAACATCTTTCTAGGCAATGCTGTATCGGTTTGGAGCAGATGCTTGACCATCTCTCTAGGCCTAAACTTTGTAGATTCAACCTTCATTACTCTGAAAACAACCATAAAATAGGAAATGGTAATTAAAAAAATGATAAAAATAAACGAAATCCGAAAACTTGGATAAGAAAACGCAAAAAGGACTAAAACTGAACCTGAATCGAGTGTTTGACGTGTCTTTTCATCTTATTTATATAACATTAACTTTCTTCAACTATACTTCATACAACATCCAAATTTATTGATTATTTGTACTAACTTGTGCAATTTCTAAAGATAGAGTCACTACCTCCACCAAGGTTGTTTCCCTGTTCAAATATTAGAGGATATCACAAAGGTTAACAATCCATAGTATTGTAAAATATATCTGTTAAGAATCAAAAAGAAATCAACAACCAGTTTTAATTAGGAAAAGAAATGTGAATCCAAAAGAACAGAAGTGTGAATCGATTCTACCATGAACAACAAAAACCAATTCTAACGGAGATGAACAAAAATATACCTTAAAAGACTAGAGATTGACGGGGCATATGGAGACAACCCTCGCCGGAGAAGAAGCACCTTGAGGATGAGTCAGCTAGGGTTTTGATGTACAAAGATTAGATTAGATGTGATTAAAAGCATACCTAGCGATGATCATGGATGAAGAGAGCATGAGTCTGACATCATTGACAAAGAAAGCATGCGTTATTGGATGAAGAGAGCATGCGTCTTGGATGAAGAGAGCATGGGACTGATCCGAATGGTTTAAAATGACAATGGATGAGAGATTTTCTCTCTTAAAAATTTAAAATAGGAGAGAGGGAGACTTTAATTTTGAATCGGGGTTTTAAAAATTATTGGAGAGAGAGAGAGATGAATTTTAAGTAATTATGCTTTAAATGGTTGTACATAAAGTTTAAAGGGTTGTTTTTAAGAGTTTGGGGGTTAAATGTATTATAAGATAGTATAGATATTCTCTCTAATTTTATTTATATTCTTCATAGTTTTGAAAGAATTTAAACAAATAAAACACTAATCCAATTTGGATTCATATATATTTATTATTGATTGATTTTTTTTTAGTTTTTGTAACTGTGGTTTTCGAGTTAGCTTACGATCACCGACTAATTCCCGGACGACCACGAACGATCTGGAGTTATCGCAAGTGAACTTCCATGGTCACAAGGGCTTATAGCAATGCCTAGATTTAAAACTGTGGAAGATGACATTTTCACTACATCCCCTTGAGCACAACCCAAGTGGTTGATATATTGAGTATATGTATAGTTCCATTAAAGTTCTTGTCAACAGGAAAAGAGTGTACTCGTACGTTATAATACTTTGATTTACCATAAAGAATAAAATATTTGATTAGAGTGTCTTAAGGCGGACTCAGTAATCACTGGAGTATCAAAGTTAGTGAACCATTTTACATTGATGTTCTTGTTTCTCTTTTGCTTCAAATTAAGTTTAGTATATTTTCTAATTTGTATTTGTGTGTGAAGCAAAAAATATGAAAAACGATTTTACTATGTCAAACAACCTTTCCCCCAATATTATAGTAGCAGTTTATCTGTGGTTTGTATCCAGGGTGGATATATGGATACTAATAAGTTAGAGGCACGGTTGTAATCGAGATAACAGTGTTGTTAAAGCTCTCTTAAATGTAGTCGTGATTTTTATGTGTTGTAATAGTTGTTTTCGTTTTAAGTTCAACAACAATGTAAAGAAATCAGTCTAATCAATTATTGGCATTGTTTGGGTTGTAAAGATCCCACTAAGCACACCATTATTCAAATGTTTGTATTGGTTTTTGAAATATTGACTACTAAACGTTATAACTTCAATTATTGTTTAACTATTGAAACTTGTAACATGAATTCAACTTTTGTAATAGTAATACAAAACCAATACAAATTTGTAACAACCTAATTCAATTTTTGTAATAATTTCATAAAAAAAAATTAGAAACATGTTACAAAATAGGAAAAGTTTAATACTCCCTTCATTCTAAGATAATCCTAAGACAAAGGTACATAAAAAAATGACATAACTTTAGAAAAGTTTAATTATTATATCATTTAGAGTGAATTGCATTTTTTGTCCCTATGGTTATATGTTTTCTTTGAAAGAGGGACTGAACTTCATTATCTCAAGAAGTGGCCCCTTAGTTTTAAATTTTGCTTTGAAAGTGGGACCTGACCACTAACTTCGTTAAAAACTAAGTTAGAGTCGGGTGCATTTTCATCCAACCAGGTTTTTGTCCTTCTTTTGCATTTTTGTTTGTATTTCTCTTATTTTTGTAAAATCTGTAACATTATAGGGACCAATTTTGTAAATTCTATAAAAACCACTTCCCATCTCTCCCCCCTTTTTCCGACGCTTCTTATTTCCCCACCCACCATTTTTTCCGTTATGGGAGTACTACAAAAACAACCATGGGAAAGAGATCATATAATCAACAAGTGCACCACCATCCCAACACTGTCATCGGCGACCGGACCACCAAGTCCTTCTTTTTGCCAATGTTCTGTTGACTTTCTATAAACGACGTCACCAAACCTACCAAATCGGCCCATCTCTCGTCTTCCATTTCATCTTCACCCGATCCTTGTTCGCCAAAAATCAGCTGCATAGGTCAGATAAAAAAGAGACCCAACAATATTATCTCCAATTACCACCTCACAGCCACCAGAATTTCCATCGGCAAATACTCCCCCAACTTCAGTGACACCAAGCTTCGGAAACTCTTCTCCGGTAAAAACCTAATTTCTTCGCCCATTGACACAGCAATCACGGAAGTAAATGTATATCGAATCGAAATCAGAGCTGCAATTAGCGGTGAGCACCGGAACTGGGTACCCACCTTTGGAAGCAGAATTAGGGATGGTGACTTGCCCCGACCCGGTGGGGAACCCGGTTTCCCCGACCCGACCGGGGTCGGGGCCGGGGATCCCCATTCAATTGAAAGCGGGTCCGGGGCCGGGGACGGGTGACATACCCCCACCCCGCCCCGTACCCGGTATATATATGTATAGGTCACTTATATTATTTTATTAATAACTAGAAATTTGAATTACTTTATTCCCTTATATATACACGATATATATAGAGAGATTTATATATATATATATATATATATAAGGTATAAATTAAATACAAACCATGTATTTGTTGCACCCCTTACAAACCAATTTGCATATATGCATAATCAGAGATGCATATATGCATTATCCCATATGAATGTATGTCCATTATATGTATATTCTTGCACGTATTCATGTTCATATATGCACACTGGTTCTGTACATATGCACAACGTGGTTTGTAAGGTGTGCAACAAATGCAATGTTTGCATTTTACGGAGCCTCTCTCTCTCTCTCTCTCTCTATATATATATATATATATGAACCATTATCAAACCAACAAAAATTACAAATTCAACATGAACCAAAAACAAGGGAACAACAACACCTGCACTAACAAAATGGATTGCAAGAAGCAAACCAAACAACATGCGCTAAAAGGAAGAAAAATAACAAGACAAACCACTAGCACATTAAGCTTAGCCGAACAGACAAAAAACTGGACAAACATCCTCGAACCATCACACTGCTGCACACAATCCAGTAGCTATGTCGCATACACTGCTGCACACAATCCAGCAGCAGAGCAGCTGTCACACCTCCTTGAACCAACACAGCAGTGGCGTGTTGAGTTTTTCGTCCCTCATTCTTCTTAGTTTCCCCGTACGCAACTTGATTCTCTCCTCTTGGACTAATAATCGCCATTGCTACTTCAACACTCTTGTTGGTTCTTCTAGTGAATCACAGGCTATTCACTTACACAATTGAACGCAGTAAACAATAGATTGCAGGCTTCGAAAACTAGGAAATGTCGGACACGAAAATACTGATAATAATATTTAGACAACTTTCTGGAAAAGAAAACTCTTAGATTGATAAAGAGATATGAATTACAATGTATGTGCATGCTTTAAATACGCTTTTAACCGACACCATTGAATCAACATGATGGTTCGGTTATTTGATAACTGCCACATACTATGTTCCTAGACATATCCTTAAATAACTTCGTAAAACTAACTTTGAGTCTTAGACTAGACTAACTGGACCTTGACCATACTAACCGATAAATAACTTTTAAGGTTCCAACATTCCCCCCTAAAAGATATATCGGTTAATCCTTCTTGCTTGCTTGTGCTTGATCTTCAAATGATGACATAGTCATCGTCTTTCTTGCTTCTACCACCCGTATCTTCTCCATCGTCCGAGCAATACTCCGTAATGCTCGGATCTTTATCTTCACTATCTTCTTTGCCTTCAATTTCGTTTGTACTGATTCGGTTGTCTTCAATTCGTGTCATCATTCCATCTTCCTTGACCGCTCTGATGTGATCTATGCCCCATTCTGGTTGATCTTTGATTTTTTTGGTCCCTCCTCCAACATGCATTTCATCGCTAGCTATTTCGTAGAAGAATTGGGCATGTGACAAGTAGAGTTCGTATATCTCTTTAAAGTTTTGCTTATAGCATTCCGGGTAACCAAAACCCATTGCAACCTCATCCCATTTACATTCCATGGATACCCTACCGTATCCTCCCATACCGTTAATCAATTTATGTAAATCAAACAAACAAATTTTTAAACCTGCTAACTTTGGTGGTATTCGCTTTTTCATATCTTCTCCCGTGTGAACTTTGTGAAACCAAACAAGCATTGCATCAAAACCTTTCGCAAATAGGTCCTTCCTTTTGTAAGCGATCTTGTCCGTATTAATCATTTTCATAAAACGAACAAAATCATGAAATGTGTCTACCTTGAGTGACACCAACTTGCCATCTATTTCGATTTCATCAAGATCTTCAATAGTGTTGACTTCTATTTGATGTGATGGCTGTTTTTCGGCTTGGTTCTCTTCCAAACCTTCGATTTTGGTGATCTCTTCCCTTTGAGTGTGGCACATATGAGTAATGCTACACTGTGACCCGTTTATCTCCACTTCAAAACCTTGGAGAATTAATTGGCTCATGCTTAAGACGTTAATGTTGATCTCCGGTACATACGAAACATAAGGTACTGAATATGTCTTGTTGCTTGTAATCAATTCGATTTCGCCAATTCCGTGAATATGAAGAGAGTTGAATTTGTGTGCCGTTTCATCGATAACAAAGCATTCTTTCATTATGGCAAACAAATTTTTGAGAGGTGTCATATGTTTTGGAATTGTAGTGTTTACGTACCATATGCTATTCCATGAACCTTGATCCGTGCCAGTGACCAAATAGTCCCCTGAGAAATTGATCCTTTCCCTATAAACCTGCGTATAAGGTTCAAGTGGTTTGAGTCTTTGCATCAAAGGTTCGTAATCTGCTGCATTGGTTTCGGAATTTTCAGCAACCAATTTTGCTTTGGTTTTGCGGTTCCTTTTTTGTGGACAATTCCATGCGAAATGGCCTTTTTCGCAACACTTGTAACACCGTGACTTCTTCTTTCTCTTGCCGCGGGTCTCCATCCCTTTCTCTTGAATTTCCAGCGCCTCGATTCTTTTGCGGATTTCTTGTATCTTCTTCATGCAGATAAGGCTGAGTTTTCTCCCAAGCCTTGACCCCTTTTGCTCTCGCCCAGACCGAGCTCGTTGGCTCTGATACCACTGTTGTGATTTTCATCCCTCATTCTTCTTAGTTTCCCCGTACGCAACTTGATTCTCTCCTCTTGGACTAATAATCGCCATTGCTACTTCAACACTCTTGTTGGTTCTTCTAGTGAATCACAGGCTATTCACTTACACAATTGAACGCAGTAAACAATAGATTGCAGGCTTCGAAAACTAGGAAATGTCGGACACGAAAATACTGATAATAATATTGAGAAAACTTTCTGGAAAAGCAAATTCTTAGATTGATAAAGAGATATGAATTACAATGTATGTGCATGCTTTAAATAGGCTTTGAACCGACACCATTGAATCAACATGATGGTTCGGTTATTTGATAACTGCCACATACTATGTTCCTAGACATATCCTTAAATAACTTCCTAAAACTAACTTTGAGTCTTAGACTAGACTAACTGGACCTTGACCATACTAACCGATAAATAACTTTTAAGGTTCCAACATGGCGGAGCCACACTAGTGCCACTATTGCCTCTTGGGTTTTTTTTTGAAAAAAATATCCCTATTATGTTTATTAAAAAAACTGATACATATCCCTATTATGTCTATAATATATATTTATATATATATATAGAAAGGTGTCTCCTAAACCATTATTTTTTTATATATTGAAAGACCAGACCATTATTTTTATGTATTGGATAATGGGTCTCCTAAACCTTTTATCCATAATTCCTATACTATTATTTCTCTACCGTAAAGTAAAAAAATTAGGTTTGTGAAAGGTGCAATCATATCGTTTTAGAAGGTGCAACCGTACCTCGTAATCAACCAAATAAAACTCTTGAAATCAACCAAAAAACCGAAAAAAACTTTTGAAGTATACCAAAAAAATCTCTCGAAATCGAAAAAAAGAACTTAAAATCCCTTGAAATCAAGAAAAAAATCTTTAAAATCCCTCGAAACGGTAGCATTAGACTAAAACATCGGACGATATGGAAAAAAATTAGGTTTGTCAAAGAGAATTCTTTACAGAAGAAAAATAAAGTTGAAGTTCAATTGGTGCTCCCCCTCGCATAAGTTTCTGGCTCCGCCCCTGCCAACACACTGCAGATGTTGCTATGGGCTGTTGCACCGGACCACTTAAGGCAGCCCCGAAGGGTTGGCGAGCCACCCAATCCACTCTATACGATTGTTACCGCTTCTTTATACGATTTGCTTAGACTCTCATTTGCTTACTTTTCCTTGTAGATCGATCATGCAGTTGCGAATGATTACGAATGGTGGTATGTGTAGTTTAGAGACTCTCTTTTGAAATAAACCGGGTATTCAACGGGGATTGACCACTTTCTTGAACGGGGTCGGGTACTCGATCCCCGTACCCGCTGGGGACCGAGGCCGGGGCTATGTTTTCTAACCGGGGTCGGGTAAGGGGGTACCCGCCCCAAACCCGCCTCGTTGCCATCCCTAACCAGAACCACCCTGGAACTGCCGGTTCCATAACCGGAACCGATGTGACTGGTTCCGGTTCCTAAATTACGGAACTGATTAAGACTGGTTCCGGTTCTGGTTCTCATTTTTTTGGAACCGTTATCCACTGGGTACCCGGTCCCGCTATTTTTTAATAATTTTTTTTATATTTAAGTATTTAATGATGTGGCATTAATTTTGTACTTTTATTAGGTGTTTTATTCGTTTTCATCCAAGTGTTTTATTTGAGGTGTTAGAAACGTAAAGACGTGAATTGTTATGGAAGTCGTTTTGTTGATGTCAAGACTCAATACTCGAGAGTTTCTAATTTATTTATGTAATATATAGTTTTTATCGGTTTAGTTTTCACCATTTGTTGTATTTATTACGTTATATTGATACTTTATAGTTTGTAATAGACTTAAAATTACAATTTTTCATGTATAAATTGTTAAAAAAATTGCAAAAAGTTGACATTGGGTACCCAGAACCGGAACCGACGATTCTGGGACCGGTTCCAAAATATAGAGAACCAATATAAGCGGTTCCGGTTCCTTCATTCTAGGAACCGCTGGTTCCGGTTCCAAAATATAGAGAACCGATGTTAGCCGGGTATCCGGTTATGCTCACCCCTAGCTGCAATGGAAGAAAGAAGGAGAAACTCAAACACATGATTAGTATTGAAGATCCTGTTGCGGTAGGACTGTGGTGGTGGAAGAGCTAGATCCGCCATTTCCGGTGGTGAAATTCCACCGTCCAGATCATCAAACAAACGTGAATCCAGGGAAGAGACGTGGTATTGAAGTGAAAACTCTGCAGATTCAACAATTTCAGTTATCTACCATTCATAGTAGTAAAATCGTCGATCATAGAGATCTTATTCCACTTCAACCACCAGAATCCCCCTCCTCCTCATGAACTAGATATATTCTGCCATGATTTTATTATCCTGTTGTATAATGGAAAACAAATCCTAACCTGTCAAAAACAAATTATTATCCTCGTAACTCATATATATATATTCCAAACAAATTAAGTACTAAAAAGAAGCTTAAAATAAAGAAAATATAAGAAAGATGATGAAACACCTCATGAGTCCGAGATGTTGGAAATGCTATTGTCAAAGATTCAACGAGAGCCGGAGAAGTATCCAAACACACAGAAACAGCAGCAGCATGCCCAATCAAACCTTTAGCAATTGAATTAACCAACTTGTTATTGGAGTTGGTTTAGGTTTGGTGGGCGGCAATTGAATTAACCAACTTGTTATTGATCATCAACGACTGTGTTTTTTTGGGGTGATTTTTTTTATAACATGCACTCCAACTGTTTGATGAAATGCTCATGTGGGAATTTCGAACTCTTTATTTAGGAGTTTTTGGTTACTGAATCATATAATGGTAGTATGCAACTTCATGGACTGGTGTTGATGGTGTGTTTCATGAACTAATTGATGTAACTTGATTCATGTGTATATCACCATGTATAATGATTGATGATTCATGTGAGACTCAACTGTCAATTGATGAATTTAACAACTAATATTGATGAATAGTAATGTTAGCGGATTCATGAATCAAGAGCTATGATTCATGAAAACAGGGGAGCTAATATTGATGAATAGTAATGTTAGTGGATTCATAAGCAAAAGTATGCAAGTTTTGTAATCATGAGCTATGGTTCATAAAAACAATTCATGAATATGGTAAATTGTAATCATGATTATTAAATACATTAGCAGGGCATCCTTGGAGATGTATTCGTGAGTTTAAAAAAATGGATATGAATGATGATAACATGAATTGGAGATGGATGATGATAAAAACAATTGTGATTTGGCGGATACCGGATACATGATCAAATCCCTACAAATATGCTTAGTTGCTATAATTAAGATATAATCAACAAAAAAGAGAAAAATAATTTAATTACACAATTACAAATCAGCCCTTCCGGATTAAATTGATTAAAATTAATAATAAATTAAAAATATTAAAATTGATTGGCTATAAGGTGGTTTGCATAGTTTCTTAGAAATGAGTGGTTTGCAAAAGAAACCTCCCCTATATAGGGGATAGATCATTTGTATATATATATATATATAATAACAATAATAATAATATCCCAATTTTTAGCTCTAAGAAGATTTAGAGGGAAACATTACTAGTAGACTTTTTAGCAAGTTTAATCGAGATGTCTATTAACTTATGTACTTAACAATATGTGTGTTTATGTTTTAAAGCCCATAAAAGGCCCAAACCGCCTAAACTGCGGTCCGGTTTGACCGGTCTGGGCACTTGATGTCAAACCGCTCGGTTTGAGAATTTACCAAACCGCCACTTATGGTTTGGTTTGTGGTTTGAGGGGTTAAACCGCCCAAACCGGACCGCAAACACCCCTAGCGACGATGGAGTTTGGCCGATAGACGACGTCCCTGTAGTCGTGGAAATGGTCTGTGTGTAGTGTATATATATATATATACATATATACATACACATATGACGATAAGGGGGAGTGTTGTAGGATAAATGTGCCATCGTCTAAAGGATATGACGATAGAGATAGGGATAGAGATAGATTATAATTGAAATATCTTGTAGTTATCTACTTGTAATTCATCCCTATATAAAGGGCTTATGATTAATGAGAGTTACGATTCATTCTCTCCATTCTATTGTGTTCTATTTAGCTTTCCGTTTAACACGTTATCAGCACGTAAGCTCGGTATTCATTAATCATCATCAGTGAACGGTTTTTCTGTCTATTGCTTGACACTAGTGAATGACTTGCTTCCGTTACTTCATCAAGTAAGCATTTGAATGTCCTCTTCTTTATATTTATGAATGTCTTACGTTGTTTATTTATATTTAAGTATTTTTATATTATGTTAAAAAAAATTATATACATATACTATGATTTGATCGACATATACTTTCATTATAATTTTTTAATGTTGATAAAATAGACATGAAATTTTTCTATAATCAAATTGTATTTATAATATATAATTTAATCTTTGATAAAAATAATTAAATAAATAAAAATGGATATTGACGGTGACTTAAAAAATCACATTAAAAAAAAGATGCTGAATTTATATGAGATTTACCGTGATTTTAATATAGTTATTCAAATGGGAAAATTGCATGAAAATGTAACCAACTTTCACTCATTTCCTATTTTGGGGAACCAACTTTCAAAATCATAATTCAAGGGTCTAGAGCAAACCTTATGTTTATTTAAGGGTCCGGTTAACTTGTTGACCTGCTAATAATGACATCACCCTACTTTTTTGCCAACTAAAATTTCACATCATTATTTAAATTATAAAAATAAATCTAAAATGTGACATGGCATGTAATCTTTTCATTTGAAATATATGGGGTAATTTGGTCTTTTTACAAGTTTTACCAATATCTATCTAATAAGTCCCGACTTCTTCCTCACGTCTCCGGCGAGGATTTCTTCCTCACATCTCCGGCGAGGATTCTTCCTCACAACTCCGGGTATGGCAAGCAGTGGTGGTGGACTGGTGGATCTGGCCAAAACAGGAGTTGGTTCCTATTCCAGAACCATTTACAAAACCTACCTGAAACTCCGGCGAAGTTAAACCCATCTTTTGTCCCTTTGAGTTGGTAGAACCATTTGCAAAACCCCTTGGATTTGGTCCCTGTTACAAAACCCACAACATCCAGCCACCCCTTTAAATGGAAAAATCTTTTTTGGACTAAGAGAACCCTTTTGACGAGATGGTGTAGTGATGCGGAGGCAGAGATTGCTGAAGGTGAAAGACGAACGGGTGGAGTAACCGGCGGAGATTGGTAAGGAGAAGCAGTAACGGTAAAAAAGAAGGCTCCTGTCGGAGAAAACAACATATCTGCCGGAGAGACGAAATGCGCCGGAGTAGCAATGCGTCTGTAGGTTTCCAATTTTCCAATTTGATTTCTTAATTTTTTAATTATTTTTTTAATAATAATGAGTTGGCAATTAATATCCAGCTAATATGTATTTTTAATTATTACTTGCCATGTCATATTAATTTACCTGTTACCTGCTGAACAGGTTAATCGGGCCCTTAAATAAACATAAAGTTTGCTCCAGACCCTTGAATGATGATTTTAAAAGTTGGTTCCCCAAAATAGGAAATGAGTGAAAGTTGGTTCCATTTTCATGCAATTTTCCCTATTCAAATTAAGTATTTATATGATTTTAATATTTTTTTTGTTCTAAAATAAAATTAAATTTAGACGGGATCTATGGCTAAATTTATGGAATTTCTTTTATCAATTAAATAAAGATTTAATTTGTTTTCTCTATCTCTTATCATTGGTTTTTTATTTAATGATTTATTATATTAATTTTATTTAATTGATCTATTAAACGTATTTAGGCTAGTTAAAAATAAAGAATTAGATTATTGGTTAATTTAATTTTAGCTTCAACTCATTTAAATTTAATTCAGTTAGTATAACTTTTAATGTTTTTGACATGTGATTTTTTTTATTTTGACATTCTCAATTAAATACAATATTGACATGCTTATTGATTAATTGAATTATGTTAATACTACTTACTTATTTAGATAACTAATCTGATTTGGATCATTTAAATTTACCAATATATTATTGTGAGATATGATAATCAATTATTATTTAAATAAGAAATAAATTTATTTTACTTAATTGTTTTGCCATTTTTATTAATTATTTAGATCAATTATCGTTTAATAATGTATGTACTATTTGATTGATTTTACCACATAATGCTTAAATGCTTATCTTATATAAATGTTTATTTTATTCAAATGCTTATCTTAATTCATATTTGTTATAAATCAAATGTTTATCTTGCTTACGAGTTCCTACTCATTAATTTCAATCTTACTAATAATTTTGGAAGTTACACTTCCAACCCCCCATATATTTGATCTTTTACCAAAAGCTCTCAAAATACTATTAAGATTGTTAAAAGTTTGAATCTGACTTTATGTTACAACATCACTTTAAAACTCTTATTCGACGTAGAGGATATTTCATTCCTACTTCACCATACTACTCATAACGAGTTGCTAATCCCAACACCTTGATGACTTCTAGTCCTTCCCTGAACACAACCGTCCCTCGGCAACTGTAATTCCAGTCACCGCACAAGGGTACAGACCCTCATATAACCGACACTAAAGTCCACTTCCGACTCTTCCACTGCTCACCTCTCCTCTTGAACACAAATACCAAAACTGTTGGTGCAAGTGTACCACATCTCTATATATTTATATATATTTATTTTGATGATTACAAACACAACGCATTATTGTTTATCTAACAAATTAATCCAAGTGTGCAGTTGTTGAAGAACACGAAGATTTAATCTGAAGGGTTCAAGACGGAAGTGTTTACGTCGTCATTATTGTTTATAACTAATAATGATAAACACCCTAAAATAATATACCACTTGGATATTTCTAAAAACCCATAAATTAATTTTAATAAAGGTTTTAAGAAGATCAGCAAGATTTGGTTGCAGTTCTGGAAAGGTTTCTTTTCTGACGACGGTATACCGTGGGGAATACCCGGTATACCGCGGGTACACCAGGCCGGTATACCGCGGCTGTTCAGCCGGTATACCGCGGCAGGCCGTGTACAATTCCTATTGGTTGAAGTGGCTTTTCCTGACGGCGGTATACCGCGACGGTACAGCCGGTATACCGCGGGTACGTTTTTCCAGAAGTCAACTTTGCATGTAGCCGTTGTGTACCAGTGTGCTTTCTGACCGCGGTATACCGCGGTGTGCAAGGCGGTATACCGCCAGGTCATGTGACCGTTGGAGCTTCTTGGTATATATGAAGCATGCTGTTGATGAAGACAAACAGACCCAAGAACACAACAGTAACAACAAGCAGCATACTCTCAGCTCTCTCATTTATATATATATATTTTATAAAAATATTTTTTATAAAATATCCAAGTGTGATTATTATACAAGAGTGATTACCCATTGTGAGTTATACTCCTCTTGTAAGTTTTTGAATAACGGGTGTGTGATCCTGTTTATCTCATAGCAGAAGCTTGAGAAACTATTACAATACCTTTGTACTTGGTTTGTATTTCTACCGTAAAGAATACATTTATTGGATCGTGTCGGGAAGTGTCTCGGCTGCTGGTTTATCACAGTTGGTGGTAAATCAGTAAATCTCTGTGTCAAGTATCTCTATCCCTTATCTCTTTATTTATTCCGCTGTGCTTTATTATATTTATTTATATAAACTGCTTTGCATTTATATTTATTTATATAATCTCTGTGCATTTTAATTATATCTGTTTATATAATTGTTGTGTATTTACTATTTGTATACTCTGATTTATTTATACTGTTTCTGTACTGTATTTATTTGTTCAAAGAATTTTTTGAAAGAAAAAGATTTTAAATACAACCTTACCCCCCCCCCTTAGGTTGTCCAACATTTGGTATCAGAGCGGGGCTTTCAAAAATCGTCTATTTAATTTTTTTTTTAAAAATCCGTTTTTGTTATGGCTCAACAAAATGCTTGGTTTTCTAAATCTCTTCTTATTGATTTCGAAAATTTTGATCTTTGGGCAAATTCTTTTGAACGTTGTGTTCGTGGGATAAATCAAAAAATTTGGGATATTATTATTAAAGGAAATTTCAAACCCACAAAATTTCAAAACAACAAAGTTGTTGAAAAACCTAGCTCGGAATGGTCCGACGAAGATGAGGCTAATTATTGTTTAAATTATGAAGCCAAAAATTTTCTCTTTTCGGTTCTTACTAACGATGATATTGAGCGTGTTTATCTCTTTGAAACTGCTCGTGATATTTGGGAGAACTTGAACGTCACCTATGGTGGAAACTCAAAAGAAAAGAGAGACGAAACCCGAGATCAAAGAAATGAAGAAACGTGTCTCATCGTCGACTGCGAGAAAGAGGTATGTACTTCATACTCAAGTTATTCTAGTTGTAGTGATAACGATGATGATATTGATATGTCAAATGTCTCTTTTCAAAAATTGATTGTTCTCGTAAATAGTTATAAAAATGAGAATGCTAAATTAAAAGAAGAATTATTATTATGTCAAATTGAGTTGAATAATAGTAAACAAATCATTGCATGTGATAATAAAATCAAAAATGAGTTAAATGATAAAGTTGTCACTTTAGAAAAGAAAGCATGCGAAAATATTGTTTGCAAATCTTGCATTGTCTTAAATAATAAAATTGCATGTTTAGAGAAAAGAACATGTGAAAATATTTTATGTACAAAATGCGATATACTTGAAAATGATAATGCATGTTTAAAAGCTAAATGCGATTTATATGAGAAAGATAATCTGTTAGCTAATGCATTTCAAAATAGCAATGATAAAGTGCTTAAAATGCTAAATATGCCTAATCGTATAAATTGTCGTAAAGGCATTGGTTCCGATACATGTGTTGATAAATGTTCGTGTAAACCCATTAAAAGATTTTTTGCATCTCCTAAAGTTGATACGAGAAAACCTCCATATATGTCAAAAATAAAAAATGTGAATTATGGAAGGAAACCGTATGCTCGTATGTATAATGGTAATTTTTCTAGACCTAATGCGAATATAAATGCTTCATTTTATGTGTATGATAAATACAGTCGCAAAATTAGAATGGTTAGAAAATGGATTCCGAAAGGAATGTTTAATGTTGACAATCCGGGTGGGATGCGTTTGTGGTTTTAAACCATTTATATGGCTTTGTATGTTTGTCGTGTTTGTTTTATGTCGACAACATATTTTTTTGCAGTTTATGTTTTATACTAACTGTTAAAAGGACCCATATGAAAAGGGTACCACGAAATATTTTCTTTGCCTTTTGTAGGTGTTTCCTGACGAGGATATAATACGTGGTTACCTGCCGAGGTTATAATACGTGGTTACCTGCCGAGGTTATAATACGTGGTTACCTGCCGAGGTTATAATACGTGGTTACCTGCCGAGGTTATAATACGTGGTTTCCTGGCGAGGTTATAATACGTGGTTACCTGCCGAGGTTATAATACGTGTTACCTGCCGAGGTTATAATACGTGGTTACCTGCCGAGGTTATAATACGTGGTTACCTGCCGAGGTTATAATACGTGGTTACCTGACGAGGTCATAATACGTGGTGATTTTTTTTAATCACATAAAATTAACCGAATATTGAAGCCTTAAGATCCGTTTTGGTGCAAGTGTTTCGTATTGGTTTGTATATCTTATGTCTCTATTGCTTTTTGCATTTTATTTTATCCCTCAAATTTTATAAAATCAATTTAATATCGTTATTAATTTGAGGGGGAGCGTTTTATTATATTTACCCATGAGTTTCTGCTACCTCAATTATATGCATATTTTGAGGGGGAGCATCTCTCGAGGGGAAGCATACCGTCTTTCTTGACCCTTTTTGTTTCGACAAACGGGGGAGAGAAACCGCTTATGCTCTTGCTTAGCGGTTGTGTTTGTCATCATCAAAAAGGGGGAGATTGTTGGTGCAAGTGTACCACATCTCTATATATTTATATATATTTATTTTGATGATTACAAACACAACGCATTATTGTTTATCTAACAAATTAATCCAAGTGTGCAGTTGTTGAAGAACACGAAGATTTAATCTGAAGGGTTCAAGACGGAAGTGTTTACGTCGTCATTATTGTTTATAACTAATAATGATAAACACCCTAAAATAATATACCACTTGGATATTTCTAAAAACCCATAAATTAATTTTAATAAAGGTTTTAAGAAGATCAGCAAGATTTGGTTGCAGTTCTGGAAAGGTTTCTTTTCTGACGACGGTATACCGTGGGGAATACCCGGTATACCGCGGGTACACCAGGCCGGTATACCGCGGCTGTTCAGCCGGTATACCGCGGCAGGCCGTGTACAATTCCTATTGGTTGAAGTGGCTTTTCCTGACGGCGGTATACCGCGACGGTACAGCCGGTATACCGCGGGTACGTTTTTCCAGAAGTCAACTTTGCATGTAGCCGTTGTGTACCAGTGTGCTTTCTGACCGCGGTATACCGCGGTGTGCAAGGCGGTATACCGCCAGGTCATGTGACCGTTGGAGCTTCTTGGTATATATGAAGCATGCTGTTGATGAAGACAAACAGACCCAAGAACACAACAGTAACAACAAGCAGCATACTCTCAGCTCTCTCATTTATATATATATATTTTATAAAAATATTTTTTATAAAATATCCAAGTGTGATTATTATACAAGAGTGATTACCCATTGTGAGTTATACTCCTCTTGTAAGTTTTTGAATAACGGGTGTGTGATCCTGTTTATCTCATAGCAGAAGCTTGAGAAACTATTACAATACCTTTGTACTTGGTTTGTATTTCTACCGTAAAGAATACATTTATTGGATCGTGTCGGGAAGTGTCTCGGCTGCTGGTTTATCACAGTTGGTGGTAAATCAGTAAATCTCTGTGTCAAGTATCTCTATCCCTTATCTCTTTATTTATTCCGCTGTGCTTTATTATATTTATTTATATAAACTGCTTTGCATTTATATTTATTTATATAATCTCTGTGCATTTTAATTATATCTGTTTATATAATTGTTGTGTATTTACTATTTGTATACTCTGATTTATTTATACTGTTTCTGTACTGTATTTATTTGTTCAAAGAATTTTTTGAAAGAAAAAGATTTTAAATACAACCTTACCCCCCCCCCTTAGGTTGTCCAACAAAAACTACAAACATTCTCCCCTGATTTGTCCAACACCTCTCCACTCTAGGAGTTCTTCCTTAGCTTAATATGTAGTACTCTACGACCTAGTGAGTTCATAGCCTTCATGCACGACAACGCGATAAATAAATCATTTCACACTTTTTATCATTTTGAAGAAACAACACTTGGAAACAACTTGGGTACACACGACCCCAACATTCTCATAACTCCAATGCCCTGCACAATGATCTCGAGAATCGTTTGCATGCAACTTTCCGTAAAACTTAATCTTACTCAACCAAAAATATGTCGTTACGACATAAATATATTGAATGAAAATCTTTTCATACGACAAAATTCTGAAAGGAATTATCGACACGAAGTAAACCAGTCGGTTCTCACACTCATTTATATAACTTCAATATGTCAATACTCATTTTGGTTATAAAAGTTTTGCATTCAAACGTTTTCTTGATTTTTTTTTGCAACAATTTAACTTATCATGAAAAGAGTGGAATATTTTGCAAATCGTAAACCTCAAGACTTCATTGTGCGATGTAAATGGATTTGCATTTTTCTTTAAACATACACTTGCACACGCCGACTCATATCCGATCAAATTTGATATTTACACATTTACTTTACTTATGAAAAATCTCATGTACACATATACGAACTCAATGCATGAAACTCTACTTGCAATTGAAGGCTACTCACTCAAACAAGGTCAATCGCTTTACTCACGCAACTTATCAATGATACTCTACCTTCGACCAGTGGTCGCCCTCTCGGCCTTGCAACAACTTGCTATACATGCATTCCACGGTCCACTTTCTCAACCATTTCGTACTATTTTCGTCTTGACCGATTCATCTCACATTCTACCTCTACACATTTCAATCCACCACGGGTATCTTCCCTTTAATTGATCCTGTCACTGAAAAGCTCGTCTAAAGAGTCGGGGCTCTAATCGTCCACTCGTTCTTGAATTGAAGCTTTCAAAATCTCGACGCTTTTCCCCCTTACCAACATAACTGATCTATCCTACGACCTCTAGAACTGGGACGACTCATAACATTCCAAACAACATTTCCTTCTCTACGATGTATACGTACATCACATTATACATGATCCCTCACGATACTTCCCCAACAATAGGTCTCAATCTACCCCTCATGGATCTTACTGACATTCTAAATTACTGGAATACGACATATAAGCTAGCATAAGACTACAACTTCGGAATAATAAGGCAGATTAAGCACATACATGTACCTGTAAGTTCGCAATTACACTGGACAGGTGTAATCCCAAACTTACCTTACATGACCGTCCTCGGTACCGTATTAGTCCTATTTTTATAATAGTGTCCTCCTAACGCATTTCCTGATTCTCAGTTGTGATTTCTACTCCCAAAGTTTAAGTTTAGGCCCGTCCGGTCACCTAAATCCCTTAAACTATGGCTCTGATACCAATTGTAACGACCCGGTCTAAATAAAGCATACATAGCATTTAAATTTAAAGAATTACAATACTGGTCCTGAAAAATCATTACATCTGTCTCAAAACTTAGGTTGGCGGAAACAACCTATACACAACTGAGAACATACTAGTTTCTACAAGTGTCACTGGCACTGTCTCTATCTGCATCTGTACTCAATCCTGCTCTTGCTCACTTACCTGAGCCTCCTACTATCAGCTTACCTGAAAAGGTTTAGTTTGGAAAATGCGAGGGTTAGACCATGAGGTCTAGTGAGCTCCCTCCTGACAGTTCTCAAAATCATTTAAAAACACTTTATAACTTTCAAATATCTTTGCATAAAACTTTCACATAACTTTTCATAAAACCTTCACATAACTTCACATAAAACTTTCACGGATAGATCCGCTCCCGTAAATGGAACCCTGAAGTCACTCATGAGTGACAACGAGTCAGTCTCACGCTGCCTTACAGGATACTCCCTTCCATGGCATAAACGGGTCACTCCTCCCGGCATGAGCACTAGCGGGTCTACCTCCCGACTTAGCCAGTTTACGTCTAACACAATGTATGCATACATCTCATATAAAGCTTTAAAAAAAAGATCATGTGGTTGAAAGCATAAAGATAAAACATGGCATTTCTCATCATGTACTTACTTTAGAAAACACGTTAAAAGTCACGTATTTTAGTTAGAAAACTCACCTGGTGCGCTTACTATCTTTTCTTACTTTGTTCATGACTTCCAAGTGAAATTCCTGGATACATGGATAAAGTATAAGCTGACTGATCACTTTCCGGGTACTAACTTACCGGATGCCACCACTTACTGGGTGCCAACCCTAAACCTTACCGGGTACTAATAAATTGGAATTTATCGGACACGAGGTCCGGATATTAACTTACCGGGTACCGAAATGCTTCCCGGACAACCCAACTTTCCTGACGATAAAGCTATCCGGACGCCTCGACTTTTCGGACACTATCCGGATTCATTTCCGGACATCACATCCGGACTCTACCTATCCGGTAACTCTCCCGGACAAGCTCATACAGACAACTACAACCATCCGGACACTACTGGACACTGTGTCCGGCACTAGTACAAAAAAAGGTATTTTGTGACGGTTAAAAACCGTTACCGTAGGTATACGGCAACGGTTTTCGTGGACGTAAAAATCGTCACCTATCTTGCCGTCACTTTTGATACACTTTTGGTTACGTTTAGAAAACGTTACCAAATCACATCAAAAACCGTTACCATAGGCTAAAACCGTCACCTTAAATGTATAAAAAAATAGTTTATTTTTCTAAAACCGTTACCATAACATAACATACAGTGACATTTATTTTTAAAAACCGTCACCATAGCATAACATACGGTAACGCTATTTTATTAAAATTGTCATCGTAGCATGACATGCCTTAACATTTATATTCAAAAACCATCACCGGAGCATGGTATATGGTGACGTTTATCAAAATCGTGACCATAGCATGACATACAATGACATTTCATTATTCAAAATCGTTACCGTAGCATAACATACGGTGACATTTATTTCTCGAAATAGTCACAAAAACATGACATATGTTGACATTTCTATTTAAAAACCGTGACTGTAACGTGAAGTACAATGACGTTTATTTTTAAAACAGTCACCATAACATGACCTACATTGACGTTTACATTTAAAAAACATTACTGCAGCATGACATAAGGTGACGTTTATTTTTCAAAATCGTCAATGTAACACGATTTATGGTGACGTTTATTATTTAAAATCGTTACAATAGCATGATATATGATGACATTTATTTGTTGGAACTGTTACCATAGCATGACAGACGATGACGTTTATTTTTTCAGACCCGTCATTGTAATAGGACATCTTGTGACGTTTATTTTTCAAAATTGTTACTGTAGTAGGACATATGGTGACGTTTATTTTCGAAAATGTCACCATAGTCATACGTATGGTGATGGTTTTGACATCAAAACCGTCAACATACCACGACATAATGTGACATATATTTTCAAAAGTGTCACCGTACCACGACATACTCTAACGTTTATTTTTCAAAACCATCACCGTAGAGTGACATACAATGACGTCTATTATTCTAAACCGTCGCCATAGTTGGATCTAAGGTGATGTTTTTAAAAAAAAATCGTCATTATAGCACAACATACGGTGAGATTTATATTTCAAAACCGTCACTATAGAATGACGTAAAGTAACGTTTATTTGTCAAAACCGTCATTATAGTATGACCTATAGTGACGTTCAAAAAATCATCACTGCAAAGTGACGTATGATGATGTATATTTGTCAAAATCGTCACTGTAAAGTGACTATGGTGACGTTTATTTGCCAAAATCATTAGCGTAACATGACATACAGTGACTTTTATTATTAATAACCGTCACCATAACATAATGTATGGCGACGTTTATTTTCCAAAATTATCACCGTAGCATGACGTACATGGACATTTATTTTCAAAAACCGTCGCCGTAGCATGACATTTAGTGACGTTTTTTTATTGAAAAACATCACCGGTAACATGTTTATTATTCAAAACAGTCAACATAGCATAATATACAATGACGTTATACTGAAAGAAATTTTAATAATATCTATCGAAAATAAAAACTAAAAGAAGTTCAAAATGATTCTCAATATATAAAAACTATTAAGATAATATTGAAAATTATATGAATAATGTATCCAAAGACAAAAATAAACAAATATATCGTGTCTGAAAGTTTGTTTCTAAACTATATTAAACTTATGCATCATCTAAACCAATATTTTTCTTGTTAGACATACTCCTTGTATGCTTTGACATCTTTAGCTGATTAACAGTTGTGAAGCTCCTTTTTGTCTTCTTATTTTGCTTCTCTTTATGCTCATCAGAAGTTGTTTGCGGTACCTGCAAAAAAGATACAAGTTGAACCAACATATAAGTTGTATAAAATATAATGGTATTAAGGTCTTTGTGGATAATGGTCATCTAAAGGCTCAAACATTTGCATGGCTTCCCAACATATAAGTGTATAAGATACTTAGGTACTCAAATATTTAATATCCAGATACCGTTGACGTATACATTAAAACATGCAAGATTATCCATTAAAACAAATGAAGAGCTAACATTATTTGTGCATTGTATAACCTTGAATTGATCTGAAAGTGTGTGCTCAACAAATTTGTCCCAATCAGCCTGCTCCACGTTCCCGTATTGTTTTGGGACAATTTTCAACTTTGAAGGTTTACCGATGTTCGGCAGTACAAAATGTTTGTACAGTTTTGATCGACAATTGTGCAAGGCATCAGCAAGATGGTGCATCAAGATGGTGCATCAAGATGGTGCATCATGCGTTCTTTCATCCTTGCGTCGATTACATAAATTGCTATATCATAAAAGTCTCTTAATCATTTTGACCACTTAATCATTATGCACTAAACCATTCAGCAACTGCGAAACAGCCTCTTAAACTCAGAAGTCAGAACAAACATCTGAATGGCCTCTTTCAAAACTCTGAATAGCTTTGAACAAAAATCTGAATAACCTTGATCACAAACTGGAATATCATGCTCTCATAACTTCTGGACAGCCTTCAAACACTCTGAACAAGGCTCTGAATAGACAAATCTGGGAGCACAACTGATCACATGTACAACAATCAAACTTAAGTATAAACTTGACAGCCCATGATTTGACCTAAAAATCTGTACATTCCCACATTCTGATCATTCTTGACAGCATCCAACATAAACTAACTGTTTTGGGTTCAGATTTCTGTTTTGGACAGCTCCAAACAGCACCAAACAGCACTAAACAGCCTTAAACAGCACCAAACAGCACTAAACAGCACCAAACAGCACCCAACAACACGTTATTTTCTGTTACTGCAGCATGATTAAGCTGTTTTCTGTTTGACTTTTTGTGGACAGCTCCTTTCTTTGAACTCTAACATCAACCAACAAACAACAACATTTTTCTGTTTTATTTAACAACTACTGCAACTTGTTGTTTTGAATGTTTTAACAGACATACATAGACATACATACCATCATGTGCTAAATTTAAATATAAATTTTATGAACTTTCTTTTAAAGAGATTTAATCTTTTAGTTAAGATTAGTTGGGTTGGCGATCCATATGGTTGTAATGCTAACTAATTTTTGTGAATGTTTTTCTTTGTCTTTTAAACAGGTAGAATAAAATGGATAAATCTTGGATGCGTACAAATAGAACCAAAAAGCCGTATATGGATGGAGTTGCGGCATTTATGAAGTACGTTGTCCACCAATTGAAGATTTTTTCTTGTATTTACCATATTGCCAGATTAAATGTTTTTTGCTCAATGAACCTTTAATTGAATAGTGTTGGTTTTGTTTACTCATATACCGCATAATTCTTCTTTTACAGTTATGGATTATAAAGAATCACATTAACAAAGGATAAACGTGTTATGCCCTTGTTGTTACTCATTTGCAACCTGCTCTCACCCCTCAGTAAGTCTATGTTTTTTTTCCAGGTTTTCGTCAATCTATAGTTAGGATTTAGTGAATCTCAAAGTGTTCGGATATGTTTGGCAAATTGACATTTACTTAATGTTTCAAATATTTTGTCATATTTTATATGCTTATATAGTAGTTGCAACATTTTCAGAAACATAAAACATACTTTTAAAGTAATAGTAAACAATCAAAATTATCAACTATGTATATATAATCGGGCTTTTGCCCAAGTCTATTGACTTCGTTTAGGTGAGCTTGAGTTCAAGTGTTGCAGCATCACGACTTTATGGCGCATAAAGTAGTTTATAAAAAGAATTTGATGTTTGAGACACACAAAGTATTCAATTGAATTGTATTAGGGTCAGAGTCAAGGCTCTAGAATCTGTATATGTGAACTTGTTGCTTATGTTCATCTCTCAATAAGGTTCTTGTTATATATACATTTGTGTGTATGATCATTGTTGTAATCATATTGCTTTATTGAGTTCAATTTATTTTGTTTTGCAAGTTATATATGAGTATACTATGTTTGCATTAATTCTCACATTATTTTGCTTCCTACTTTTGAGCAGGCATGGAAAGAATCGAGTATTAACGCACAGAAGATGATCCTCCAAAATTTGGCAAGAAGATGTAAAGATTTGAAAAACTTTTTGGAAAATAACTTTATCTAGCATCTATGTTTGTTATATTTATATATTTGTTTTCATTTGTTTTGTTTGATTCACTGTGCCATAGTTTTTCCCTTTTTTTCTCCATTGGTTGACGTTTTGTGCTAACATTTTGTGCTGTCATACATGTTTTGGAAATGTTTAATTTACAGCTGTTATGTTGCCGAAATTTTCAAAAAATATTTGCTACTTTGTTTGTCATTGTTTATGCTACAAAATATTATATAAACCTTTGTCTTTTTTATACTTAAATACCATTGTCATGTTAAAGAAAATTTAGTAGCATTCAACCTAAACTCTCTAAATATGTTATATAGACCACATTTGTTTTGTGTAAAACACAATGTGGACATGTTGCTTGTTCACAAACTGAACAATCTAGAAGGCAAAAGTACATCAATAATTATTATATTTGCATTCCATAAGTTGACAACCATATTTTTCATATTCGTATAGTATACATGTCTTTATGATTTTATCATAAACATGCACAAATTATTAATTTTATTCCACAAAAAATAGGATTGGTTTTGGGATTACAAAAAAAATTAAATATCTAAACCCATAAATTTAAAATGGTAACATTGTAATCGTTATTCTTTAGCAAGTAATTGTTGGACTATTTTTAATTTTTGAATTAGATAAAGTAAATATTGTAATTTTATTGACGGTGGACAAAAAGAACAGAACGAATACGCAGACTATCCAAAACAGCTGCGGATCGAGATTTTTTATTCAGTCTTGACCGGGTAAATACCAATTGTGTTCAGATCGGAATATTTCAGTTGGACCGGTCTGAACGTGAGATTATCCGGACCGGGTAGAACCAAGTTGGGCATTTTGTGAACCATGCCACACCATATTGGGTCTTTCAAATTGTTTCGATCAAAGATGTTACAAACAATACAATTATGTACCAAAAACCAAAGCTTGGACCGAACGATTATTTTGGACTAGTTTTTGCCCACCATTACTACATATGACATACAGTTACGTAAATTTTTTAAAACCATTAAGGTGTCATGATATACAATGACATAAAATCTTCAACTGTTATTGTATCATTACAACTGATGAGGTAAATTTCACAAAACCGTCAGTGAACTATGACATTTGGTGACGTAACTTTATCAAAACCGTCACTATAAAATGACATACACTGACATTTATCATTCAAAACCGTCACCCTAATATTACATTTACCGTGAGTAAATTTCTCAATATCATCATCGCTTCATGTCATACGGTGATGTAAATTTATCAAAACCATCACTATAACATGACCTACGGTGATGATTATCAATCAAAACTGAAACTGTACGTAATATTTCATAACGTGGTGTTTATCCTTCCACACCGTCACCGTAGTATGATAAATGATAAAATTTATTTTACAAAACATTCACAGTAATATACATATAATGATGCTTATTATTCAAAATTGTCACATTTGCATAGCATATAGTGACATTTTATTATTCAGAAACATTATCGTAACATGACATACGATGACATAAATTTATCGAAACCGTTATTGCATTAGGATATACGGTGACATAACTTTATCAAAATTGTCATGGTAAAATGACATACATAGACGTTCGTAATTCAAAACTGTCACAATAACATTACATACTGTGACATTTTATTCAACACCGTCACAGTAACATAACATACGGTAACATTTAGATTTCAAAACGTTACTGTAACATAACATAAGACGACGTTTATTTTTCAAAACCATCACCATAGGATGACATACGATGACGGTCATTATTTAAAGTCATCATTTTAACATGACATACATCAACGTTGATTATTTGAAAACGTTAGAATAACATGAAATTGGGCGACAATTTTTTGGTTAAAACCGTCACCATTGCGTGACATAAGTTGACATTGTTTTTCTAAAACGTCACCATAGCATGATCGAAGGTGACATTTTTTTTCTAAACCGTCACCGTAGCATGACATAAGGTGACGTAATTTTTTTGAAGCTGTCACTGAAGCATGACATGCGGTGACGTTTAATTTTCAATACCGTCACCATAGCATGACGTACGGTGACTTTTATTTTTCTAAACCGTCAATGTAGCATGACATAACCTGACATAAATTTTCGAAAAACGTCCTTGTAACACGACGTACGATAACGTTTATTGTTCAAAACCGTCACTGTAGCATGACGTACACTGACGTTTATTATTTAAAATCATCACCATAACATTACATATGGTCACGTTTATTATACAAAATCGTCATCGTAGCATGACTTACGTGGACGTTTATTATTCTAACTGTCACCACAACATGATATATAATGACATTTATTATACAAAATTGCCACCATTGTGACAATTTTTTTTAAACCGTCACCATAACATAGTATATGATGACATTTATTTTTCAAAATCGTTACCGTAGAATGACATGTGGTAACGTACTCAAAACCGTCATCAAGATGACATATGGTGACATAAATTATTCAAAACCGTCACTGTAATTAAGATATTGTGATTCAAATGTTTTAATACCGTTACCAAAGCATGACATATGGTGACGTAAATTTTTCAAAAAACCCTTGCCATACATTTACTTTTGGTGACGCAAATTTTGCAAAATCGTTGTCACAGAACTTGTTGACTTTTGGAAACGGTTTTCAAATAAGTGTTGCTATACATATTTTTAGTTTCGGTAACGATTTTTTAAAACCGTTACGACATAAAGCAACAATTTTGATAAAAATCGTCACTAAAAAGTCTTATATTGCAACGGTTTGTAAAAACCGTCACAACATAAGGCAACGGTTTTTCAAAACCGTTACCTTAGGGTACATTTTATTGACGTTTTTATCTAAAACGTTACTTTATGATTCAATTGTTTTTGTAATAGTAACGTTTCTTTATAAAAATTGTTACTAAAAAAATTCTCTAACTTTTTATTTGACTTTTTGTAACGTTTTTTTTATCAAACCGTTACAAACCTTTTTTTAAAACCGTCACAAAAAGTCATTTTTGTACTAGTGCGGACACTTCCCTCAACATACCGGGCGACGGCTGTAAAGCCATTTTGGGGTCGAAATCAGCCGATAAGCTCACAATCCAACGATTTTGAGCTAATACTAATTTCATAATTCATTTTAGTTCACTCCTTACCAAGTTCTTAGTTATATAAACACAATATGATGAGTCTAATCCTCTTCTTAGGATATCCTTCTCACTTTTAGCCAAAACTCCAAAATAACCCAACTCAGCAACAATTCTAAAGATTTGAGTTAAAGATAGAAATTACCTGGTAGAATCAATGTAGGAACTGAACTCCAATGTTACTTCCTCTTCCAATTTTGATGATTGGTGACCTTCTCTTCAATTTGCAATGGGGATGATTTTTCTTCTTTCTCTGCACTCTCTCCCTCAGCCGCCACCCTCATACACAAGATGAATAGCTCCTAGGGTTTTAAGCCCTATTTGGGGCTTTTTATACCTACCCCAAAACTTACAAAATTAGCCCCTGAACTTTCGACATTACAAATTTCTCACAAAACTTTAATCTTTACTAATTTGATCTTGGATATTACAGTGATCTATGTATAGCAAAATACACTTAGATACATTCTCTTTTGAGTGAAAGATAAAACGAGGGAATTAACCAAATTGTAACTGTTGACTTCTACAGCACAAGAAGCAACACCACCATCATAACATGCCCTCTCTAATACCTAGAACTTTTATATACCATGTTCCTTAGCCAAATCAGGGATGAGACCATCCTAAAGCTAAGGACATAATATAAAAATATTTCATTCTTACAACGAATACAATGTGATATTTATGGACATAAACATCCAGAATACGGGCCATTAAAGTACTTTATGGTTCTGGTTTTGACACGATGAACACGTATCGTATTATAGTCCACATGAAATGTTGCACTCATACATTAAGGACTCACCACCCTGATTTTTTCTCATCAAGTCTACATGACTTAGAATGCTGGAGAATTTACATCATAAGGATTTGATGATTATTGCATTTGTACCGCATGTGTATATATAAAATGGTCACGTAAAATGATAAAAGTTGTCATCAAAGAATATAGATGGTAGCTAGGGCATTGGTTATACGCACCAATTTATCCACATCTGCATGGGGTAATGCAATATTACATGCAACTTTACTTATTCGTGTTTAGACCCATAACCAGCCAACCAATCTTGTGCGTACCAGTTGGTAACTGGATATAAGCCTGATGTTTTACATTTACGTATGTTTAGTTGTGTTGTATATGCGCCAATTACGCCCCCACAGCGTACCAAAATGGGTCTTAAATACGAGTCATCAATTGTTGGATATGAATCCCCAACAATTATCCGCTAATTAGAACCCTTGACGAGTGATCCCTTTACCGCTAGATTTGCGGGTTGTCACTTTGATGAGACAACCTTCCTGTCGTTAGGGGGAGATAGGAAAAAGGATTTTCCATGGGAACGACAGGAAGTGCCATTGAATATTTTAATTGTGTCTCATTTTGATCCCCAAAAACTTCAGAACGTAAAGTTGAAGTCGAACAAATCAGACTCGATACCTGATACGTTTAACATTGTCTAGATTGACAATATCACATATACGAGCTGCAAATCTACTCACAAGGTCAAAAGTCCCTAAACAAGGGCACAACGTCGCTGGAAGTACATTGCAATCACACATGGTGGAGGTGTGGTTGAGGTCGTAGCTCCCAAAAGGAAATGGGGAAGCTACTTGGTTCGATAGATACTCATCTAAAGAAAGAGAAGAGTAAGGCACAACTATATATCATCAATACATGAGATTATCTCTGATTAAATCTATGTCTATGAATAAATACTGGAGGACGCTCTGAAGTTAATATTGATTCCAGAGATCAAAGAAATCTCAAATGAATATGAGTCGATGGACAGATCATACATACTCAATGATGATATATTGACATATACCGTTGCTTATGAGATAACAGAGCATGATGTCATCGAACCATGCTCAGTTGAATATTGTCAACAAAGAGCAAATTGGCCTAAATGAAAAGAAGCAATCCAGGATAATTATTTGACAAATGAACAGGTATTTGGTTCGGTAGTGCTAACCGACCAAGTGTAAAGCCTGTAGGACATAGATAAATCATTTGTCAGGGAAGCGTAATGAGAATAATTAAGTCATAATATACAAGGCTCTCATTTGGCGCAAGGTTTCTCACAACGCACTGGATTGACCACAATAAGACTTACTCTCTCGTGATGGACAACGTTCCGCTAATTAAATTAGCCAAGTAGTTTCCGAAGGACTGGAGATTGCAGCTCAACGATGTAGTTACTACATATCTCTATGGGGATCTAAATTCAGAGATATATAAAAGTGCTTGATGGCATTATACCAATATAAAGTAACTCTAAACCATGAAATGCGTTTACAATAAAATTGAAACACTCACTTTATAGATTAAAGCAATCTATGCGGATGTGGTATACCCGCCTGAGTGAATACTTGATTGGGAAACGATAAATAAGAACGATGAATTGTGCCCTTGCGTATTTATATAAGAAAACAAGTCCCAGATTTTCATAGTAGTTCTATATGTCGATGTTATGAACATAATAGACACTCATGATGAAATAAGAGAAAACACAAGCTACTTGAAATCTGAATTTGAGATGAAAGATCGTGGGAAAACTTGATTTTGTCTAGATACTTGAGCTACGACACCGAGTTTGTGGAATATTAATCCACCGATCCGCATATGTCCAGAAAATGACCAGGCGACCTAATATGGACAAAGCGCATCTGAATAGCACTCCCATGATCGGTCAAAGTGTTGGATATAAGGAAAGATCCATTTTCGTCTAAAGGATGAGGACGAAGAGGCGTTAGGAGCTGGAATTCCATACGTAAGTACAATAGGCGCATTATTGTACTCAACATAATACACTTGACCGTATATTGTACTTCTCACTGAACTTGTCAGCAAGATTTAGCTCAACGCCAACGCAACGTCATTGGAATGATTTCAAATTAATCTTTTGGCACCATGGACGTGGTCATATAATTTCCCTACGGAGATAAATGGATTGATAATGAAACTTGAATACCTACTTAGATTGTGAGCGCCAAAAGTACTGGCTCTTATAGAAAAACACCAAACAATGCCTTGGTATATATTTGCTGATATTAGGTATATGTTTGACTGATATAAAGGTTGTTCCCAAACTGGATAAGGAATTATCTTATGGAACATGCCGATTGCTTGGAAGTAAACTAAGCAAACCCTTAATAGCTATCTTCTTATATTATCAGCAATCTTACTCTCCATGAGACTATTCAAGAGTGTATATGGTTAAGGACTATCATTACACATATAAGAGGAACTGGTAATTTTGAGTTTAACCACTATACAACTTGCATATATGGAAATAATACATCATGTATTGAAAAAATGAAAGTAAGATATATCAAGGGTTATAACACAAAGCATACTTTGCTTAAGTTTTCATATAATCAATTATCCTCAAGATTCAAGTGAACTGAATAAGATGCGAGGAAAATGTGACATGTTTATTTACCAAATCAATACGTAAAGCCATATTTGGGAAACATGTAGAAAGTATTAAAATGGAAATGTTTTAAACCTCCTTTGATTAATGCACAAATCAGGGGGAGTAGTAGACAAAAGGGGGAGTCTACTATATATGTAATATTCGTATGTTGTGCTCTTTCCTACAACCATGGTTTTATTTTTCCCATTGGGTTTTGTTCCTTGGTGTAAGGTTTTAGTGAGGCAACAGTTTATATACCATCATGTTTTCTTAACTCTCATGATTAATGTACGAATCTAAGAGAAAACTAGACTAAAGGAAAAGTCTATGTATTGGAAATAAGCTAGTGCGTTGTACTCTTTCCTTTGTCATATTTTTATTTTTTCCCACTGGGTTTTTATTTTGGCGTAAGGTTTTAACGAGGCAACAATTATGCACTTTCACTCCTTTGACTCAGCACAAGGGGGAGTGTTGTAGGATAAATGTGCCATCGTCTAAAGGATATGACGATTGAGATAGGGATAGAGATATATTATAATTGAAATATCTTGTAATTATCTACTTGTAATTCATCCCTATATAAAGGGCTTATGATTAATGAGAATTACGATTCATTCTCTTCATTCTATTGTGTTCTATTTAGCTTTCCCTTTAACATATATTAGTTTGTTTTTCAAAAAAATATTATATATTAGAGTTATTTACATATATGGTCCCAAAACTTTGATGTTTTTTAGAAATACAGTAAAAAAACAATTTTTTTTGCAAAAATGAAAGAAAAATTGGTTGGACGAAGATGCCCCTAACTCTAACTGAGTTTTTTTAACGAAGTTAGTGTCCATGTCCACTTTCAAAGCAAAATTTAAAACTGAGGAACCACTTCTTGAGATGATGAAGTTAAGGTCCCTCTTTCAAAGAAAACATATAACCACAAGGATCAAAAATGCAATTCACTCTATCTTTTAAATATTAAATAACGAGTGAATTACATCGCGGGTCCCTGTGGTTTACCTAAAATTTGGATTTGGTCCCTAAAATACACTATCTACGGTGGTGGTCCTTAACTTTTTAATTTACTTTCACTCATGGTCCCCATACGTTTAATTTACTTTCATTCATGGTCCTCTTATGTTTAATTTACTTTCACCGATGGTCCTCCTATGTTTAACATAGAAGGACTATGAGTGAAAGTAAATCAAAAAATTATGGACCACCACCATAGATAGTTTACTTTAGGAACCAAATCCAAATTTTGGGTAACACACAGGGACTATCAGTGTAATTCACTCTTAAATAATATATTTACCTTTGATAATAGAAAGAAAAACTTTTACCATCTTTAAGTGTGAAATGAAAAACTAAAAATTTACTTTTAAAAATATACAAAAGAATTATTTTTATTGAGAAAGGTAAATTCTAAATGTAGAAAGTCATGACATCCCATTAAAATTTATACAAAGTAGTAAGTTCATCATCTTTATTTATTTTTTTGGATTTTTGTGATATTAAATTTAGGGTAAGTTGTAAGAAATGTTAATGTATTATAATTTGATTTATTTTTTATATAATATATTTTTGAAATTTCTTTTTTAGTATGGAGATATTATAATTCAAAAGTTTAGGTATCAACTAAATTTGAAAATGAATAAAAATATTACATATTCTAGTTTGATTCTAGTTTTGTATAATATATTTTGATCTTAATATTTGAGATCTTAGGGGTTGTTTGTTTATCTCTTAATAGTTCCATTAGGAAGCAATCTCTAAATCATTAAGAGGTTAATCTTGTTTGGTAAAAAAAAATGCTTCTTAATGATTCTAAAATCCTCTGAATATTTTGTATATTGGACCTCCTTTAAACATTCAGTGCCTCAATTTCGTTCTAAACAATTAACAAACAACCATATTTCATTTTCCACTATATCATAAGAGTCTCTTAATCATTCTGACCACTTAATCATCCCGAGCCAAACTATTCAACAACTGTCAAACAACCCCTTACATTTATAGTATCAAGATAGGGGTTTTGAAAGTATGCCACATATCAAGATATATTGCATTTTCATAAAGCACTTAAATTAAAATCGTCCAAATATTATAAATTCTAAATAGTTTTTCTTGATTATCGATTCGAGAGTTAGGAAATATACTTTCTTAAATTATTTCATCTTTATGGAAGATGCTAAAGTTCATTTATTATGATTATTGCTTTAACAATCGTTGTATATAAAACAACTAAATATTCATCAAACTAGATGGACAGTTAAGATTGATTTATATGGTTTGTAACATTCATATGATTCGTGTTTGAAACTCTATGTGTATATAGGGGTTCATTTGAGAACCACAAAATTTGAAAACTAGATAACTTTTATACTAATTGATGCATATACATTGATGAACTTATGTGAATATATGCATCAATGCTCATATGAAAAATTGTTATATATTAAATAAGAAAATGGAACTCATTACTCGATGAAAAATTGTGTTCATAATGTTAAAATGTTGGTAAAAATGTTACCAAGAGTTTAGTGCAAAATGAACGAAGAAAACGGGCAAGAAACGATCGATCGAGCTTGAAGGTTCTGAAAATCGGGTTTCAATGGTTGTTGTATTTATTATTTAATTTATTATTTATTTATTTAATAAAAATACAATGCAATTTGTGTGAAGCTAGATTCGACCACAGAACCAACAACAAAGGTAACATTTACCCAGGCCCGGCCTTGGGCACGTGCAGCCCGTGCGGTCGCACAGGGCATCAAAGCCTATAGGGGCATCAAAATTTTATTATAAGTTATATATATATATACATTATTAGTTTAGGCCAAATAACCCAAATACATTATAAGTTAAAAGCCCAACCTGGCAAGTGGCAACCTTCCAAATAGCCCAAATTCTGAAGCCCGCCACCCACCAATTACGATTTACGAAAAATTCAATTTGGCCGCTAAATCGCTAATTCTCTCTAATCGACTAATCGCATTCTGCTTCTGCCCTCTTCTCACTTCTGTAGTTCTGTGTTCGAGACTTCGAGTTTCAATTTCAAATAGCGAAGAGCCGAAGAAGATGATTCGTCCGTCGATTGAGTTTTCAAAAAGAAAACGACGTTCGAACTGATTATTTCCTTGTTTTAGTAGATATGGCTCTATCTCAATTGAAGACTAGATTCGAGCAAATGAAAAATTTTGAATCAATTTTTGGTTTCTTGTTTGATGGGTCAAAATTGTTTTATTTAGATGATGCTGAATTGAAAAGTTGTTGTAAGAATCTTGAAGTTGCATTAACAAATGGGGATGATTGTGATATTGATGGGATACATTTGTTTACGGAATTGCAAATTTTGCAGGAACTGTTATCGTCGGAAGCATATAAAGGAGAAAAGCCATGGACATCAATTCAAATTTTGGAGTTTGCAAAGAAGATGGATATGTTTCCAAATGTGTTGCTTGCATATAGGATTTTGTTGACCGTGCCCGTCACGGTAGCATCCGCTGAAAGAAGTTTTTCAAAGCTAAAATTATTGAAGTCGTATTTACGATCTACCATGAGTCAAGAAAGGCTAAAAGGGCTAGCAATTTTGAGTATTGAAAGTAAATTTTTAGCGAATGTCGAATATGAAAAGTTGATTGAAATTTTTGCTTCAAAAAATGCACGACGACATCGTTTTAGGTGATGTATTTTTGTAATTTGATGTTTTGGTTTTTATGTCCCCCCCTTTGTACTTTTTATTTTAGTTAATAAAAATCGGCGTAGGGATGAGCCGCCTAGCTTGACTAGGTTCCAAACCCTTTAAAAAAATCGTATCTTTTATCGTTTTATTTATTTGAAACCGTTTGGGGGCATTTTTTAGCATCTTCGCACAGGGCATCAAAATCCTTAGGAACGGCCCTGCATTTACCTTAAAAAGTTCTCTCAATGTTAATTTGTTACCCTAAATGCACTAAACCCGTTTTAACATTATCTTTAGATATTAAAGTTATAGAAACTAACATTTTAGCCCCTGGAGTTTTGAAAATTTGATTTGGGCACAATATCTTTCTAAAATATTTTATCAACTTTCTTTTGATTTATAACTAGCAACTTTGACCCGATTTTGATTGTTTGTCCTTGTTAGTCCCAGATGGCTAATAAGAACAAGAACAAGTATTGTAGAAGAGGGGGGGAGGGGGGGTGAATACAATAATCAAAATTTTCCACTTAATTTAATTCTTTATTGATTTATATAATCAAGAATTACGCATAGAATACTTAGATTGTTGCGAAAAGAACAGATGAAATATATTCTAACAATCTTCACAAAGTAAAACTGAAAACTACACAACTTCTAAAACACAAAGATTTAAAGCTAATAAGTTCAAAGAGCAGAGAGTCTTGTGCACTGAAAAATCTTCAAGAATGCGCAGTTTGCATGGAGAGGTCTTCATCCTTTATATAGTGCTGGAAGCATTTAATGCATAGGACACTTGTCACCTGGTGCTTCAAAGATAGGAGTTGACTCTGAAAAGTTGACATGTCTATTTCCATCTTTTTCTCAATACTAGGAAGGATAAGCATGCTTGATTGAGACAATATGTAACATCCCAAAAACCACAGGACAAACATAGCAATAAATCATACTCTTTACAATAAAACTGTGTCCCAACATTTCGTTACATTAATCATAAACTAAGGTTGGCGGAAACAACCTATACACAACTGAGAATAATCTAACTGCTACAAGTGGCACTTGCACTGTCTCTAGCTGCATCTGTTCCCTATCTTGCTCTTGCTCACTTACCTGAGCCTTCTACTACTTGCTTACCTGAAAATGGTTTAGTTTTGAAAGCGAGGGTTAGACCAAAAGGTCTAGTGAATTCCCTCCGAAAACAACATGTAAAACATTTGGAAAACATATATCAATAAACCATAAAGTATCATCAGTTATAGTACTGCACTGTGTATGGATCACATAAAAATTCCGCGATCAGGGTTTCATTAGGCTCCCCTCTCGCCCTCGTTGGACACCACACCGACTCCTCTCTACCGGATAGGAGGGAAACGAATTCCAACCTACCGGCCTGTCATACATATCGAAGGGATCCTCAGATCCCGAGAATCTCTCTCTGATCCCACAGTGCAGACCGACTCCACATATCATACACATACGATTCATAAAACATGTACATTAGAAGCTTTCTAAATCATGCCTTTCATTTCGTCCTGCCAAACACTTCTTAAATAAAACAAGTACGTTCGTGAGAAACATGTAAATCAGTTCGTAAACATTTCATGCTCAAAAGAACCATAATCAGTGAAAACGTTTATCACTTTACGTAGTAAAAAGGGTTTAGGGAACTCACCTTTCCCTAGCGCTGAATGCACTCCTTAAGTACCTCCAAGCTAATCCAATCGAACACCTAAAGGCATTAGATTCCAAATCAGTTAAAACATTCCAACCCTACTGTTCGGATAGTCCTTTCCGGATAAACCACTTTCCGGACACAACAGCTTTCCGGACACTACAGCTTTCCGGACACCAATTCAGACACAGCACTTTCCGGACAATCTACTTACCGGACCATCTACTTTCTGGACACTAATACCCGGACACTAGCACTTACCCGGAGAGTACTTACCCGTAAACCATGAAAACCCCCGGAAACCCCCCCTTTGTCCGGACACTACTGTCCGGACGAGGCGACGTCCGGAAACGTCGAACTGGCCGAAACCCTCAACTCCAAAACTGATTAAAACTCCATTTTCTGATAACAGCTCGAATAGACAAACCTAAGGGTTCATCCACTAGTCATAATCACTCAATTAGTTCCATTATAAACCACCAAAAACGACATAATGATAACAAAACCCAAAATGCTCACATAAGGGTTATTTAGGTGAAGAACCCATTAAACCCTACTGATTCCAGCCCCAAATCCTAGACAACAGAGGATAAGAAACTTGAAATCAACAGAATAATATGTCTTAGATGATTACCTTGGCAATTCCTTCCTTAGACAAGAGTTTCCCACTTTAGCTTTCTTCTTCCTTTCTCTTCTTAGCCACCAAACACACACAAGGACCAAAACACTGATTTCTAAAATGAAAACCCCAGGGAAATGGAGCTTTAAATACTTCCCAACAATTGCCAAAAAGGCCCCTTAACTTAACTTGCATTCTTTAGACTTCGGCCACCAAACTTTCAATACATTCTTAGAACTTCGGGTTGTTACACAATATCTAGAAAAGGGAATAAAGACAGATATTCCCTTTTCTCTAACATTATATATTGTTCCATAATAAATGATCTCCACTGCAAACTTAGAGAATTGAGCTCACCGATTTTATAGAGAAATTCGGTCAAGCTTTTCTTTGATTTTATCAAAGAAAATCGGCAGGGGTTCTGCCGAAATATTAGAAGGCTCACCAAACTTTCAATACATTCTTAGAACTTCGGGTTGTTACAACACTCCCCCCTTAAAAGAATTCCGTCCCCGAATTTCCTTATTGGGAAAAGATGCGGGTATCTTGCCCACACCAGAACTGACACTTCCCCAAGGTAAAAACCACCTATGACTCAGTCAACCACCTCATTAAGTTTGAAGCAAGAACATTGGGTGCACTCTCTTTAGTTCTTACGGTGCTCTAACTCGCAGGCTACTGCCCCTATTCGATCGATCATGACAATAGAAGATTAAACAAGGCCTCTCAAGCATCTATACTTCCTTTAAGGAGGACTTGGCTAAATCCCCATCACAACATAGGATTCACTTACCAAAAGACAAACACACACTTGACAGCTTGGCACAAGGCCAAACCCGTCTGTCCCGACAACTCACAACCCAGAGTTCCTTCGTCGCACTACAAGCAATCCTAGATCACTCCTCTCAATCCAACAATCGTCTATGCAGATAACATTTCCCTTCTCGGACCACGTCGACCACAGCTCGACAACCATTTATCACATCCTTTCTACTTCACCCCTCCATACTTATACGTAACTAAGGATAGGAATCTCCAACCCCTCGTTGAAGTGTTCACCTACTCGAATTAAACGTATCCTGAAACACACCCATTCCTCGCTGATTGCCACGTTCGTTCAGTCGTAAAAACATAACTCCGGCTATCCCCACTTAACTGGGAGGAGTAACCATGGTCATACCATACTATTCTTACTAGCTTAATCACTGCACGACCAAATCGTCTATACCTTCCTCACGAAGTCACTAACTTAACTCATTCAGTTGTCTTATCCATTCCTTTCCTGAACAAAAATCAAACATGATTCCCTTCCTCAATACTCTTTCCAACGGTTCGCACACTTACCAATGACAATCTACACAACACTGCACCTTTCGACATTACTGTCAAGCTTACTACTTCCAATTCACTCACTTATTCCAACATACCATCTTCACCTACTCACATTAGCGTGGAGCACTGCCCACTAAACCTTACTTGCCCCTCTCTCCCGACCTTTCCACATGCTGATATCACTTCTTCATTACTTACATAACCAAACAGTTACACCAAGATCCTAACTTAAGGCATTCCACCAAGTCGTCTTGAAACGACACCAGTGTTCGACGTCACTACACATTCTTTAATCTCCAACTTTTACCTTATCAGACAATTCTTCCACACATAAGCAATAGTTCACACTCCTTAAGGATTTCACCTCTATTCCACAACAATTTGACTAGCACACCCATCATCTTCTTTAAACTTCCAATGATCCCAAAATATGCTTACTTAGCGACTCTTACAACCAAAAGCACTTGGCTTCTTCTTTGGGTAACCACTCACCACCACTTTGTCATTCTAACCCGAACATAAACATACCACAACGTCAACTTACACCTTCCGTGCTCCAAACATCCGGTTAACAAACCGTACACCTCATCCGAAACTCCGAAGAGGCTTCTATTTGATGCTTCCTCTCTCTCTTTAACACCACATCACTACGACCCTAGCTGGCACACTCAACACGACAATTACTGTCACTAAACATCCGAACACTCTTTGCCCATAACGTCATACTGCAGACCAGATTTCTCATGATCAATCACACGATTCGAACTTGTCTTCACCTCCTCCCGCATACACAATCGACTCTATCTCGCTACTAAGTCCTTTCTCAATCTGTCGAACTATAACTCACGAGTTCCCAATTAACTCAACACGAACATTCTAGCTAGCTCTTTACGATCCGAGCCCTTACATGGACACGACACAATTCCTTGCGGACTGATATCGTACATACTCACTCCGTTTGTACTACACACCTTACCCTTCTATGGACCCTCCACATCTCGCAAATAGAACGTTGTTCAATAACGACGGTCTCTCACTAACTCCGCACCCCCACAAGGTGTTCTATCAACTTTCGCTCTTCTGGTTCAAGCCTTCGGCCTTAACCATCTTGCACAACTGTCGACTTCTACAACTACAGATAGCCTGTAACTACTTTCTTAACTTATTCTTTAACAAGGGTTCCTTACGGAACCTAATCCTACCAACGTATCACTTCATAAAACGTCTCCCTCTTTTCTGAACTTACTCCTGTAACATCAATATTACAAGCTCACCTAAAAACTCATATCCAATACCGTGGACATTTCGCTTCTGCCTCTCAACACTACTCAACGAGTTGCTAACACCAACACCTCGTCGACTTCTACTCCCTCAACAACCGTACTTCCAGTTACCGAACAAGGGTGCAAACCCTCATACAACCGATACTATAATCCACTTCTCGAACACATATCGAAACTACAAACGTCCTTCCTAATTTGACCAACACCTCTCCCCTCTCGGAGTTCTTCCTTAGGTTAAAATGTAATACTCTATGACCTAGTGAGTTCATATCCTTCATGCATGACAACGCAGTAAATAAATCATTTCGTACATTTATCATTTTAAATAAACAACATTTGAAAACAACTTGGGTACACATGGCCCCATCACTCTTATAACTTCAACGTCCTGCCCAACGATTCGAGAATCGCTTGCATGCATCTTCCCGTGAACCTTAATCTTACTCAATCCGAACGAAGTTATTACGACAGTAATACATTGAATGAAAATCCCTTCATACGACACATTTCTGAAAGAAATCACTGACACCAAGTAAATCAGTCGGTTCTCACATTCTTTTGTATGATAACAACATGTCAGTACTCATTTGATTGTAAAAGTTTTGCTGGAAAACGTTTCCTTGACCTTTTTGCAACAAATTTGACTTATCATGAAAAGAGTGGGATATTTGCAAATCGTTAAGCTCAAAATTTCAATGTGCAATGTAACCAAAACAAGCAATTATTTGAGTCTCAACTTCCAATGTGCAGACAGACGTTAAAATTCTGTACTAGTACCAGTACTAGTACTTGATTGATTGATGCCGCCCGTGTGCCTGCTCCCTCCCTCCGTATTTACCTCCCCCACGAAACAATATTTTAAACATACACTCGCACAAGCTGACTCATTTTGTTCAAAATTGACATTTACGTATTTACTTTAAATCGTGAAAATTTCATGTTACACAAAAGAACGCCATGCATGAGACTCTACTTGCAATTGAAGGCTACTCACTCTAACAGGGTCAACCGCTGTACTCACGCAACTTATCCTTGACACTTTACCTTCGACCAATGGTCGCCCTCCCGACCATGCAATAACTTGCTGAATCTGCGTTCCACATCTCACTTACTCAACCATTTCGTACGATTTTTGGTTTTGATCAACTATCTCTCTTTCTACTTCTACAAGCTTTCATTTTACTATAGGTATCTTATTTCATTTACCCTGCCATTGAAAAGCTTGATTAAAAAAAATTAGAGCTCCAATGACACTTTCAAGATTTCTAGAACTGAGACTCTCTCGAAACAGGAGCCCTACCCAAACTCAACCATTCATCCTCTCCGAATCCACGAAGAGCTACCTCTAGACGACTCATAACATTCTTTACAACATTCCTTCTCTATAGTGTATACATACATCACATCACTAGTGACCTCTCAAGAAACTTCCCCAACAAGGGGTCTCAGTTTACCCCTCAGGGATCTCGTTGACATTCTAACGTACTGGAACACGACATAAACGCTAGGTAGGTTAATAAGGTAGGTTAAGCACATACATGTACCTGTAAGTTCGTAATTACACTGGCCAGGTGAAATCTCAAACTTACCTTACATGACAATCCTCAGTACCCTATTAGCCCTATCTCCAAAATAGTGTCCTCCTAACGCATTTCCTGTGTCTACATTAGTACCCTCTTAACGCATTTCCTGATTCTCAGTTGTGATTTTCTACTCCCAAGTTTAAGTGTAGGCCCGTTCGGTCACCTAAATCCCTTAAACTATGGCTCTGATACCATTTGTAACATCCCAAATACCACAGGACAAACATAGCAATAAATCATACTCTTTACAATAAAACTGTGTCCCAACATTTCGTTACATTAATCATAAACTATGGTTGGCGGAAACAACCTATACACAACTGAGAATAATCTAACTGCTACAAGTGGCACTTACACTGTCTCTAGCTGCATCTGTTCCCTATCTTGCTCTTGCTCACTTACCTGAGCCTTCTACTACTTGTTTACCTGAAAATGGTTTAGTTTTGAAAGCGAGGGTTAGACCAAAAGGTCTAGTGAATTCCCTCCGAAAACAACATGTATAACATTTGGAAAACTTATATCAATAAACCATAAAGTATCATCAGTTATAGTACTGCACTGTGTATGGATCACATAAAAATTCCGCGATCAGGGTTCCATTAGGCTCCCCTCTCGCCCTCGTTGGAGCCCACACGGACTCCCCTCTACCGGATAGGAAGGAAACGAATTCCAACCTACCGGCCTGTCATACATATCGAAGGGATCCTCAGATCCCGAGAATCTCTCTCTGATCCCACAGTGCAGACCGACTCCACATAGCATACACATACGATTCATAAAACATGTACATTAGAAGCTTTCTAAATCATGCCTTTCATTTCGTCCTGCCAAACACTTCTTAAATAAAACAAGTACGTTCGTGAGAAACATGTAAATCAGTTCGTAAACATTTCATGCTCAAAAGAACCATAATCAGTGAAAACGTTTATCACTTTACGTCGTAAAAAGGGTTTAGGGAACTCACCTTTCCCTAGCGCTGAATGCACTCCTTAAGTACCTCCAAGCTAATCCAATCGAACACCTAAAGGCATTAGATTCCAAATCAGTTAAAACATTCCAACCCTACTGTTCGGATAGTCCTTTCCGGATAAACCACTTTCCGGACACAACAGCTTTCCGGACACTACAGCTTTCCGGACACCAATCCGGACACAGCACTTTCCGGACAATCTACTTACCGGACCATCTACTTTCCGGACACTAACACCCGGACACTAGCACTTACCCGGAAACCATGAAAACACCCAGAAACCCCCCCCCCCCCCCCCCTTGTCCGGACACTACTGTCCGGACGAGGCGACGTCCGGAAACGTCGAACTGGCCGAAATCCTCAACTCCAAAACTGATTAAAACTCCATTTTCTGATAACAGCTCGAATAGACAAACCTAAGGGTTCATCCACTAGTCATAATCACTCAATTAGTTCCATTATAAACCACCAAAAACGACATAATGATAACAAAACCCAAAATGCTCACATAAGGGTTATTTAGGTGAAGAACCCATTAAACCCTACTGATTCCAGCCCCAAATCCTAGACAACAGAGGATAAGAAACTTGAAATCAACAGAATAAGATGTCTTAGATGATTACCTTGGCAATTCCTTCCTTAGACAAGAGTTTCCCACTTTAGCTTTCTTCTTCCTTTCTCTTCTTAGCCACCAAACACACACAAGGACCAAAACACTGATTTCTAAAATGAAAACCCTAGGGAAATGGAGCTTTAAATACTTCCCAACAATTGCCAAAAAGGCCCCTTAACTTAACTTGCATTCTTTAGACTTCGGCCACCAAACTTTCAATACATTCTTAGAACTTCGGGTTGTTACACAATATCTAGAAAAGGGAATAAAAACAAATATTCCCTTTTCTCTAACATTATATATTGTTCCATAATAAATGATCTCCACTGCAAACTTAGAGAAGTGAGCTCACCAATTTTATAGAGAAATTCGGTCAAGCTTTTCTTTGATTTTATCAAAGAAAATCGGCAGGGGTTCTGCCGAAATATTAGAAGGCTCACCTATTTTCCATAGATGAATTTCAGTGAGAACAACTTAGATATGGTGAGAAGTAAATCTTCATTCCGCAATGGTTGACTGACTTCTGGTTGATTTCGGTTGATATTCGAGTTCACCGATCATTTGATATCTTGACTAAGCTATTACAAAGAACCATAGAAAATTTATTCTAAGTAAAATTACAATGAGTTAATTGGAAGGTCAACTTCAAATCTTTGGTCAACAATCTTTAAGAAATTACCATAATGCATCTACAATGAAACAACTGGTATTTCAAGCAATACCTTATGTATTTGGATTTACGAAATATTTGAAATAATTCTACACTTGGGATTTGGTGTTTTAATTATTTATTTTGAAAGAGGTGGTTTCAATAAATCATTTATTTATTTATTTAAATGATTTAAAATAAGATTAAAAGTCTCACAATAAGGAATACTATTTTATCGAGCATTTAAATTCTGAATTTGAAGGATTTATATAAACTATCTCTTGAGAATATGTTGGTTAATAAATCATTTAATAATTTAATAATGGGATTAAAGTGTCGTCATTGGGTTTAATATTTGTATATTAGGACACTATTCGGAATGGAGATTTTAAAATTATAAAAGGTTAATTTGACGTTTTGAGACGTCATCGAATTATAGACTTCGGGATTGACTAAAGTTGGTCGGGTTTGACGAATAGTTGACTTTTACCACATTTGACCCATAATGATTTTTTAACGATGAGATCACATGAAAATATTTGAGACATGTTAGGATACACGGATTTAGAGTTCGACTTTAGATTGGGTCGGGATTGACGATATTTGAGTTTTGGAGAAACTAAGTCATTAATGTGATATTATGGTATGAAATGTGTAGGTCTTCCGTCATGAGTTACCCGTAGTCGATTCTCCACAATCAGGTGAGTCTTCATGAGACTTACAATGGGTTGCATATATATGTACAAAATTATTTTGAGCATTATATGATTCCTATAGTGAATGTTATGCATGAGAGTGATATAAATACATGTCATCGGTATATGTTTGCATGTATGTGGAGTTTTGTGGAGCATGCATGCTAATTGTTTTCGGATTTTAAACATATTTAACATGCTTGAGTTTTCAGTTGGTTTAGATTGTACAAATGGTACACGACTTCGAGTATGGGATGTCAGTTTGGTTTGTCACACTTACAAGAAGGAGAAATGGGTGTCTGACTTTGTGTGAGCCGTACACACCAGTGAATGCTTGTGACATAGCAGTACAACCCCGTAATGGGTTATTGGCTATAGGTGAGCCGTACACACTCAACGAATGCTTGCTACTTATCAGTCCTTACTTGATGAAACATTTAGGAGGTCTTGTTATTTTTCAGTGTTACATGTTTTCAGAAACTACGTACTATTTTATATGGAGTTTGTATGTTTGATGTATGTGACGAGATATAACTTTACTCACGCAAACCATGAACTCTCTAAGCTTTATAAGCTGACTATAGTAATCTCAGAGCCAGGTAGTTCGAGGTTAGATAAGGGCAAAGGGCACGTAAACGATGCCAACATGGGATCAAAGGATGTTGCTTTTAGGACTCCGCTTAGAAAGGGCAGACAAAGCCCGAAGGATGCTATCCCAATAGGCCATCGAGCAGAATGAGGAGAGGGCCCGACAACCTTATGAGAAATCAATGTTTTTGTGTTCCTAGAGACTTGTCTATTATTATTTTGAATTTAGTCTTTTGTTTGGACTTTTATGTATGGATCAGTTGTAACTTAACCTAGTATGTGACATGTTAGCTCTTAGGTTACATGTTTATGTATTTTGAATACTTCTGCCGCGAACGGTTTTAAAAGTTTTAATGTAACCGTTATTTTAGAGTATTTTGGAGAATTTATTTAAGATTACGTAACATTTCTCGTGACAAAAAATAGAGTTTTACATTATGTGCCCCAGAATAACATAAATTGTAGATTATATTAAAATAAAATCATGTTTGTTTTTAGTTTTTATTTTTGAAAACATACTTTTCAAACGTCCAATTTTTTCATATAATTAAAGAAATGTAATATATGTTAACAAATATACGTGCTATAATTTTGTAAACAAAAAAGTGATCTTATACCAAAGGGCATTTAGCCTAGCGGTATCGGAGCCCTTGGCCTTGTAAGAGGTCATGAGTTCAAACCTCACCAAAGGTGAGAAAGGTGTGTGAGTTTATTTATTTCATTTATCGTATATAAATATTATATACTTCAAAAAAAAAAGTGATCTTATTATAACTATATGTAAACAAAAAGATTATTAAATTTTCTTATTTGAAATATTTTATAAATAACTTGGTTTCCCAAACTATAAAATAGAATAAGAATGGTCGACTGGTCGAGTGGTGGTCATGTCGTTTACTCATGGTTCGTTAGGGTGTATTTGGTACACTAGACAAGATAAAACAGAACAAAACATGGATCATCATTTCACGTTTGGCATGACTCTTATATGGAACAGATAGAAACAAAATGGAACAGACGTGTTCCACCCCCACCCTATGGAACAAGGTGGAACAAACATATAATGTACCATATAACCTCAAAATAAAACCTAATTATCTTCTAAAACATCAAATACACCTCCCTCTTTACATTTTATACATTATTTAAACTTTATTTATTTGTATTTTATGCTATTAAAACTTTCAATTTACTGTCCTCAAAACACTATTTTTATATAGTTTCCATATTTTAATTAACATATGTACTTTAAATAGAATACTTAGATTGTTGCGGAAAGAACAGATGAAATCTATTCTAACAATCTTCACAAAGTAAAACTGAAAACTACACAACTTCTAAAACACAAAGATTTAAAGCTAATAAGTTCAAAGAGCAGAGAGTCTTGTGCACTGAGAAATCTTCAAGAATGCGCAATTTGCATGGAGAGCTCTTCATCCTTAATATAGTGATGGAAGCATTTAATGCATAGGACACTTGTCACCTGGTGCTTCAAAGTAAAATTACAATGAGTTAATTGGAAGGTCAACTTCAAATCTTTGGTCAACAGTCTTTAAGAAATTACCATGATGCATCTACAATGAAACAACTGGTATTTCAAGCAATACCTTATGTATTTGGATTTACGAATCATTTGAAATAATTCTATCTAACACCCCGAAATTTTTAGAAATCTTGATTTTAGACTTGCGGACGTCCGCATGGGAGCAAGGTCGGTCGTCCGTGTCAATGCAGAAGTCCGCGGGTCGTCCGTGGGTCGTCCGCGGAAGCAACAGGGGATTTTGGGGAGTTCGGACAGGTTGAGGTCAGACGTCCGCATGAGCTTCCATCCGGACGTCCGCGATGCGTCTGATGAGATATTTTTGGCTTACTTTTAAGACCTTTCCCTCTCTCTTCCCTCACTTCGTTTCAATACCCCAACTCAATTTCCTCTCTCTCTCTCTCTCTCTCTCTCTCTAAACCGATTTTCTCTCAAGAAATCACAAACCCTTCCTCTTCTTCTTCATCTTCTCCGCTCAAACCAAACCCATTTCCACCATTGTTGAAGATATGGAAGCTTGAAGCTTTTGTGGGAGACTAGAAGCTTTTACTTTGAGGATTCATGTGATGAAGGTAATCTCATTTTCTCTCTACCAAAAGCTAGGATTTTGTTGTTTTCATCTTCTCTTACATTTTGGGTATTATTGGTGTGATTTTGGTTGTGCTTGGTTAAGGGAATCTCTCCTTCTTCACCATTGCAAATTAGGATTTTGGTATAAGTTGGGATTTTGATGTAAAATGTTTGGGGAATGATTCTACATGGTTAGATCTGGATATTTATGGTTGGAAACTTATGGATCTAGGTTTTTGGAAGATTTGGACTTAAAGATTCGTGTTTCTTCAAAGGAGCTTACGTTTGGGAAAAATCTAGATTTAGCCTAATCTAGCAAGGTGAGTTCAAGTTGATTTGTTAAAACGTTGTACGTGCCAAAATGTTTATTTTAAAGTATTTGTGTGCTTTATATAAAATTATCTCTTGTTGAGTTATTTAGTGGGTTTTGATTAACCAAAGTGTTGAGCTTTACAAATCTTGTAAAACACCCACAGTTGGGGATTTTGAGTGATTGATAAATAAATCACGAGTGAAAGTGATTTTGTTAATTTATTGCATAAGTGAAGGTTGTTTGGTCAAAATGCACTTCTAGTGTTGTTGAGGTTATGCAATAGTTATGATATGTCACGTTTTGAAAATGTGAACGTGTGAGTTGAAGATTTTGGTCAATCTCGACCTTATGAATATTTTGAGAGTTGTAAACCTTTTATTTTGGGCCGAAGGCCAATTGAGAATTAAAAGGCAAAGATTTTGGATAACGATGTATTTTGGTTTACGTAACCGTGTGGACAAAGCGTATTTAGCCAAACGTTTATTTTGCCTTTAAGGGCTTGATTTATACTCAAATGGGTCTTTTGAGTGTTTGCCGGTTTTAGTAGCTCGAGGTGGAGCCGTGGATGTGTTATGCGCTTATTTGCGTTTTATTCGAGTATGTGCCTTTTTCAGGGCTTTGTCTTATATGTGAAGACCAATTGACGATTATGCGTACGTAGTACTTTTGGGTCTAATCAACCACTGCAAATTTTATGCATTGTTATGTTATAAAGAATTTAAGTATACACACACACGTATATATATATATATACATATATATATACATATATATATATATATATATATGCATGTATGGTTTGACTTCATTGGGAAAGTGGCAATGAAGGGGCTTTGACATAATCATGCCTTGGAGCATGTGTTTGCATGATGTGGGTTAGATACACTTCATTTGCATGAGTTGACTTTTGATAAACGATCATTGGATCTTTTGAGCTTGTGGCTCGGTTTCGGACTCTATTGGGTCTTGAGGGCAATTGCCCGGTTTTGATAAGCTTGACGTGGGCTTGGGTTATGATTTGCATGAATTGCATCGTATTTGAGAATTACATGATTTGAATGCATCGGTTATTCTTTTGGGGTCATGTGTAAATTTCTAGATTAAGTAAGCTTGTTTTGGATGGTGGGATTCCAAGGTAAAGATCCGGTCGGGTTGAACTTGGTGGTTTAGGCTAGAGATCCAGTTTGGGTTGATGCCTCAATAGACTAGAGATCCGGTTTGGGTTGATGTCAACTTGGACTAAAGATCCGGTTTAGGTTGATGTCTCACTAGGATAGAGATCCGGTTTGGGTTGATGCCTCACTTGACTAAAGATCCGGTTTGGATTGATGTCACAATAGACTAGAGACCCGGTTTGGGTTGATGTCTCCATGGACTAAAGATCTAGTTTGGGTTGATGTCTACAATTAACTAGAGACCTGGATATGGTTGATGTCATATGTTTTTCCCATCCATGAAACATGCTTGTATTTTTATAATTGTGGTTTAACTTGTGTGTTCGCCACGTTCGATGAAATCGGGTCTCCCCCGTCACCGAATGGTGTTGTTTTCGGGTATTTTGTTATCCGCGTTGTCGGCGTCGTATTATATGCGTATGAATTGTTTTTCCATGATTGATGGACGGTATTTTATGTTTCATCCTTGTTTGGATGTTTTCAACTATTGGAGTATTATTCACATTGATGATTATTTGGGGAATTTATTATTTATTTACCTCTTGAGTGAGTTTGGATTTGAGTCCATTGCGGAGAAATAATTTTCATTGGAATCTTTCCTCATGGAAATTGTGTGCGTTTGGAAATTGGGTTGTTGGTGTACTTTATACAAACCCCTTTTTGGAAATCATGAGTCAAGTTGAATCTTTTGGTCTATCAAATTATTTGCTCATGATATAAACTCTTGAACTCACTAGGCGTTAGCCTAACCTTTTTAATTGTCGGCATGTGCAACAGGTTTAGGTTGGGAATAGCTTTAGCTACACTGTGAAGTGAGGAGTGCTAGTAGACTGCACGAGAAGTGTTTTTCTTAGTGAAGTCTTCCGCACTTATTTGGGATTAGCAACTTGTATTTGTGTTAAGTAACACCCGACTTGAGTTATTAACTGTGGAAGCTATGATGTTTAAACTTTGAGGTATTTTCAAGGATGGTCTATAGAAAGGATTTTATCCTCTTTTAGTTATTTTATCGAAATTAAAGTTAGTTGCTCGTTCCGATTTTGAGGGTGTTACATTCTGTAACACCCTCAAATTTGGAACGAGCAACTAACTTTAATTTCAATAAAATAATCAAAAGGAGATAAAATCACCTCTACAATTCATTCCTGAAAATACCTCAGAATTTAGACATTTCGATTCTACAACTAAAACTTAATACGGGCGTTACTTAATACAACACAAGTTGCTAGTCCCAATTAAATGCGGAAGATTCACTTAATCAAAAACCATCTCTCGTGCATTCTACTAGCACTCGCCACTTCGCAGTGTAGCTAAAGCTATTCCCAACCTGAGCATGTTGCACATGCCGACAAATAAAAAGGGTTAGGCTAACGCCTAGTGAGTTCAAGCATTTTATCATGACTATATAAAATCATAAAGCGAAAGGTAGTAGTTTAGTCATGATTTCGAAAGAGTTTACTTTAGTTGCAAATCATCCATTTTCCAACTCACGCATTTCCATGGAAAGGTTCCCGAAAGGTATAATACGTTTTCCCAAAATGAATTACGTGTCCACTCACTCAAATACGTGAATAAGTCTAGTTTAGGCAAAACTTTCAAATACGGTTAACAATACATACTCGACCCGTAAACCATCCATTAGATATAACACTTTATTAAAACATAATACGAAGCAGATGTAGCATAAACCCGTCCATCAACCATGGACAAGAATCCATATGCATAAAATATAACCTCCAAATGCGAATAAATAAAATACCCGAAATCAACACCCTTCGGTGACGGGGGAGACTCGATCTCATCGAATGTGGCAACACAAAAATTAAACCACGATTAAATAAATGCAAGTAAGCTTCTTGGATGTGGAAAACATATGACATCAACCATACTAGGTCTTTAGTCAATCCTCGGAATCAATCATACTAGATCTTTAGCCCATCGTAGACATCAACCAAAACTAGGTCTTTATTCCATTTTAGACATCAACCAAAACTAGGCCTTTAGTCCATCTCCGGCATCAACCAAAACTAGGTCTTTAGCCCTTCTTAAACATCAACCATACTAGGTCTTTAGTCCAAGCCATCAAGTTCAATCCTACTGGATCTTTACCTTGGGAAAACCCACCATCCGAAACAAGTTTACTTGACTTAAATATAAATACATGACCCCAAAAGAATAATCAATGCATTCAAATCATGTAAAACTCAAACATAATTGCAACTCATGTAATGCAAACCCCAAGCCCACGTCGAGCTTAATAAAACCGGGCGAATGCCATCAAGACTCAATCGAGTCCAAAACCGAGCCTCTACTCAAAGATCTAATGTTCATTTATCAACATCAAATCATACAAGTGAAATGCAATTAAGCATATAACACATCCTAGACTCCACCCCGAGCATGTAAATATCAACAACGTGCAATAATATGCAACACGGTGCAATAAAAGAAACCCGTAAATAAGACTCCACATCGAGCCATTTAAACCGGACAAATGTCCCAAGACTATCTCAAAGTCAGAACCGAGCAAAGTGCTCCAAGCTTGCTAGACCCATAATGTCGGTCATCATCGCATAAAATGCGTTTAAACATTGTTTAAGCAAACACGTATCCCAAAATCATCATTAACCCCAAAACTCAACACGGGTTAAACAAAAGGGGTTTTCCCAAAGGACTCACACCCTTAATATTCTCAAAATGACCCATAACACTAAAAGAGCATTTCCCAAATGGTTTATTAAAATCATTTACAGTAACATGATTAAACCATCAAATAAACCTCATTTTGAGCAATTAATCTTTTAAAGACAATTTATGGTTTCTAACCATCCAAATATCCAAAAGCCCCAAATATGGGTGTTTTACACATTTATGAAGATAAACATTTCAAAAGAGTTAAACCATTCAAATAACTCAACCACATATAGTTTCAAGTAAAACACATAAATATTTGAAAAATACTATTTTGGCATGTACAAAGTTTTCGCAAAATAACTTGAACTCACCTCGCTAGATTAAGATAAATCTAGATTTTCCCATACGTATGCTCCTTTGATGCACATGAATCCTCAAACCAAAACTTCAAAACCTAAATCCAAAATTTTCCCACCATTAATAACCACATTTAACCATTTAGAATTGTTCTCCAAACATCAACCATCAAAATCTCCATTTATACCCAAAACCTCAATTTGACCTAACTTCTCCAAAATCATCCAAACCGAAATTGGATAAGCAAAATACTAGAAGATCATCAATGGAGCATTTCTAACTCATATGAAAGTATAGAAGCTAGTAGGATGAACTCACCACTTAGGTTTTGATGAAAACCTAGAAAACCCCAAACATCTCTAGTATTGTGGATGAAACTTGCTCTTGCATCAATGAATGAAATCACTAGCATAAAGTGGATAAGAAACACATTAATCTCCAAGAAAAGCCCCAAAATCGGTTAGGGTTTATGAGGAAGGAAGGAAAAACGATTTGGGAGAGAAAGGGAAGAGATTTGAGAGACTTACCACCACCAAACACCCTTGAATCTTCCTATGAACTTCAAAAATCTTTCTAGATCCTTGAAGATCTCTCAAAATCGGAACCATGGCACTTTGAATCGCCAAAAACGGAGGTGAAATGAGTGAGATATGAGGAAATGAAGTTTAAGGCTAAAAATCCCGTATTTATGCTCCAGGTACCCGACGGCTAAATTGACTTGCGAGAGTGACACAAGTGTCACATTCGCTGGGCACTCTCGCCGTGGTCAAATAGCTCTCGGTACAAAACCAGTGAGAGTGACACAAGTGTCACTTTCGCTGGTCACTTTAGACGAGATTGTACCGAAAGTTGTTTTGGCCATAACTTCTTCGTTTTAGCTCCGATTTCGCTCCGGAAAGGACGGTTGGACTCGTATTTGAATTCCCCATCCAACAAGACCATAAAATCTAGGATTTAACCCAGAATCCTATTTTTCATATTTTTCTTAAAAGATCGATTCCACACTGATTCGAAGTTGTACTTATCCGAAAATTACGGGTGTTACAATCCTCCCAACCTTAGGATGATTTCGTCCTCGAAATCTAGATCCTTTACAACCCAAGGCTAACCGACTCAACGCCGACTATAATTTATCAGTTCCTAACTGGAATCTAAATTCCCTCCACACAGTCTATAAAGACAAATCCTCGAACAATTGCTTATCAACAAAGCCCCTTCACGTACACTGTACTTATGCCCGGGAGAACACTCCGACAACTGGAATAATTCCTAGTCTGACGACTTCGGTTGTCTCCCAACCTTAGACGTTCCATACATCCCGATTTCGATTTCAGACTCTAAGTCAATCCAAGGTTTGTTCGCTAACGAACCCAACAGAATCACCAATTCTGATTATTCCTACCATTAATTGCCATCTACATCCAACGAATTCTAATAGACTCCAAGAATCCATCCCAACATTAATCATTAAACTGACAGGTTCTGTAACCATACACGAAGGTTATTCCACCAAAACCACTCGTCACAATTGAGCATCTTAAAGTTACTACAACCGTTACCATTATTTCATTTAGAATCGGACTACACCCTCCGAATTCGCTAACGGTCTCCGACCTCAGACCCACAAGGCTGACACCTAGTTATACCACCAAGTTTTGAACTCTAACAGGACTCCACACACGAGTTTCGTTTACCGAGTGTTTCCACGAAACTAAGGTTGTCAACAAAACGGTTATACCAACCTCAAAATGCGTTACCGCAAGTCTGACCCTCCAATTGCCACAAGCACCTCGACTTTGTTGCCGATATCATCCGGTCTATAGTCACAACACGTGCCCAAACTCTCGACTTTTCACAGTTGAGGTTCTATACAACTTACTCTAAATCGGGTTACTTAACCTTTCCCAAGGTCCTAATGAGTTCAAGGTTCTTCAAGTGAATTATTTAATAAATATGCCAATCAACAAAACCTTTCATAAAAAATTTCAACACAAAGATTTTCATGTCAAATTAATCGTACACATAAACTTCGACTATCATCAATTCGGTAGTTACGCAAAAATGGACACGCTCGTCCCACATATGAAAATCATGTTGAAAATTATTTCATTGCAGTTCAGATTATCAACAAAACGCAAAAGCGCAATAAACAATTTTCTTTAAAATGAACCGCCACGGTTCTAGTATGGATTGACTCAAGACATGCACGTAAAGTAACTGCTTGACTTTAAACAGGGTGCAACAAAAGGTGTGCACGTATTTCAAAAGAAGTCCAACGACATTTGACTCCAAAATTTTCCTTCTAACCATAAAATGGCATGGAACAAGATTTACCAATCCAAATTTGCGAGCGTCAGTTTATTATACAAAACAAGGAAACGATTCATAATTACACCTCAATCAAAACACAAAACAACTTGTGCAAGTTCCATATTTAAGACAAAACCAATACGTTCCCATCATTTGAAAATATCGACTAAAACATCATGAGAAAATTTCAAATTGGGGTAGACATGCAAGCTTGTAACACTTCTTAGAAATTTCTTGTAATGACACACATGCACCAAATAACTCACACCAAAATTTCAAGAGATGAAATCCTTTAAATTGATTTCCCAAGATTTCTCATCCGGTCCTATAATGACATTTGGATAAAACGTTTTTGGCAAACTTGCACACAACAATGCGTTTTTCCAAAACATACGAGGAAATAAGTGTTAATAATTTATTGACACCAAAAAGGGTTCAAACCTATTTTCAAATTCCAAATTGCACCAACGGTGCGCATCAATGTTCAAAACATAAGAATTCCACGCATCATAATTTTATACAAACAAGTTTTCTAAAATCTTTATCACGAAGCACTTTCCTTAAAATTTCGTACTTGGAACATAAAACGTCGAAACGTCATTGCTTAAAATGTATTTGTCAAAATACTCAAAATACACATTTCCTCCAAACCAAAAGGTTTTCAATTTTCCAAAAATATTCGGCAAATCAAAATTGACCAATGTCAACGACTCATACATTCGTGTTTTTCAAATATCACGTATTGTAAACTATCCGTGATCCTCACACCTCTAAAACATGCTTTGACCAAATGGTCTCTCATTTAAACAAGGAGTTAATAAAACATTTTCATGCACGTCTCGTTTAGCAAAGTGTCGAGAAAACAATGGTTACCAAGCTATGCATACCCCTAAGTCGATATACGCATTTACATGGAAATAATACTAAAACACTTAATTGACCGAAAGCGCACCAAACAAATTATTATGAATGTTACCAAAATGTTCTTTCATGCATTACTTAAGTCACGTATAAGTCAATCCACACACTGAACTATTTGCAACGAAATACTTAATAACACAAACTCTTGAAAGAAAAGTTACGCGACACTAGAGTTCCAAAGTCATCTCTTATTAGTCGCCTTATGGCATAAAATTAACTTTTCTCACCAAAACTCGAGTGGGACCAAATGCCCAACATAACTCGTAAACTTTTCACATAAGCAAATAGAGTATGCATATAGTAAAATTGTACCCACACGACACAAAACGTCATACAATAAAACTCCATGATCTTCAATGGACTCAATGACCTCAAGTCAATAAAACGACACTAAACATCATGCTTCCAAAGCCAAATCGCTATAAGCACAATCATGAATGCGACGCCAAAATCCCAAAAAAAACCCCTTCTAGAGTAATATCATATAAACAACATTGTTTAACAACTCACATTAAACAAATTCCCAAAATAACTTTACATAGACATAATGGAAAATAACTTTCCGTCCAAACTCTAACATATGTGGAGGAGATCCAATGTTAAAGTCACAAGCCTTAGTTATTGCCCAACATCTTAAACATCATAAAATATGATTATCATTATATCCAAAACAAATGTTGAACAACAATGAAATAAGGCAAAACAAATCCCGGCGGAGTTTGCGACTCTCGCAATAAAATGGTTTCGTGCACATTAAAACCATGATTCAAAATCTTGTGTGTGTGCCAAACATTTCCCAAAATTCATAACACAATCCATATAAGGATTGGAAACACAAGAAATAGTTGATGAAATTTATTTTCAAAATAAACTTTGTACATGACTTAGTCGGCATTCAACATCTCAACTCATACCCTTCCAAATCCCTCCGGTCCACTATTGTCATCCGGATGCTTTAACCTCTTAAGGCAAGTTGGGAATTACATCAATTAACTTTACGGTTTTTCCTCAAATCAAAGTCGGCTCAATCAGCCTATGGTTCTAGTCCAACCATCAATATTGACCCGAAACGGTCTACTTAGAGCAATCATCATGCTTATCGTCACACTAAGTGACTAATACTAGGATCGTTCATCTATTCCAACGACTACTAGCTTAGTACCTCCTTTACTACCCCAACGATCATCACATTAAAGAAACTCAAGTATGCACATGTACTAGTAGGTTCACAATGACACTGGACAGGTGTCACTATGAACGCACCGTACATGATTATCCTTGTTACTCTCAACGTGATTCTCGTTTCTAATAACATCCATCAACTTCAAAACATCCTATCTTAAAAGTTCCTAAAGGTGAATTTCACTCTCTTTTACTTAAACAAACACTAGTTTGAGTCTAGGTATCCAAAATCAACACCTAAATCTCTCAAACTTATGCTCTGATACCAACTTGTAACACCCTCAAATTTGGAACGAGCAACTAACTTTAATTTCAATAAAATAATCAAAAGGAGATAAAATCACCTCTACAATTCATTCCTGAAAATACCTCAGAATTTAGACATTTCGATTCTACAACTAAAACTTAATACGGGCGTTACTTAATACAACACAAGTTGCTAGTCCCAATTAAATGCGGAAGATTCACTTAATCAAAAACCATCTCTCATGCATTCTACTAGCACTCGCCACTTCGCAGTGTAGCTAAAGCTATTCCCAACCTGAGCCTGTTGCACATGCCGACAAATAAAAAGGGTTAGGCTAACGCCTAGTGAGTTCAAGCATTTTATCATGACTATATAAAATCATAAAGCGAAAGGTAGTAGTTTAGTCATGATTTCGAAAGAGTTTACTTTAATTGCAAATCATCCATTTTCCAACTCACGCATTTCCATGGAAAGGTTCCCGAAAGGTATAATACGTTTTCCCAAAATGAATTACGTGTCCACTCACTCAAATACGTGAATAAGTCTAGTTTAGGCAAAACTTTCAAATACGGTTAACAATACATACTCGACCCGTAAAACATGGAAACCATCCATTAGATATAACACTTTATTAAAACATAATACGAAGCAGATGTAGCATAAACTCGTCCATCAACCATGGACAAGAATCCATATGCATAAAATATAACCTCCAAATGCGAATAAATAAAATACCCGAAATCAACACCCTTCGGTGACGGGGGAGACTCGATCTCATCGAATGTGGCAACACAAAAATTAAACCACGATTAAATAAATGCAAGTAAGCTTCTTGGATGTGGAAAACATATGACATCAACCATACTAGGTCTTTAGTCAATCCTCGGAATCAATCATACTAGATCTTTAGCCCATCTTAGACATCAACCAAAACTAGGTCTTTATTCCATTTTAGACATCAACCAAAACTAGGCCTTTAGTCCATCTCCGGCATCAACCAAAACTAGGTCTTTAGCCCTTCTTAAACATCAACCATACTAGGTCTTTAGTCCAAGCCATCAAGTTCAATCCTACTGGATCTTTACCTTGGGAAAACCCACCATCCGAAACAAGTTTACTTGACTTAAATATAAATACATGACCCCAAAAGAATAATCAATGCATTCAAATCATGTAAAACTCAAACATAATTGCAACTCATGTAATGCAAACCCCAAGCCCACGTCGAGCTTAATAAAACCGGGCGAATGCCATCAAGACTCAATCGAGTCCAAAACCGAGCCTCTGCTCAAAGATCTAATGATCATTTATCAACATCAAATCATGCAAGTGAAATGCAATTAAGCATATAACACATCCTAGACTCCACCCCGAGCATGTAAATATCAACAACGTGCAATAATATGCAACACGGTGCAATAAAAGAAACCCGTAAATAAGACTCCACATCGAGCCATTTAAACCGGACAAATGTCCCAAGACTATCTCAAAGTCAGAACCGAGCAAAGTGCTCCAAGCTTGCTAGACCCATAATGTTGGTCATCATCGCATAAAACGCGTTTTAACATTGTTTAAGCAAACACGTATCCTAAAATCATCATTAACCCCAAAACTCAACACGGGTTAAACAAAAGGGGTTTTCCCAAAGGACTCACACCCTTAATATTCTCAAAATGACCCATAACACTAAAAGTGCATTTCCCAAATGGTTTATTAAAATCATTTACACTAACATGATTAAACCATCAAATAAACCGCATTTTGAGCAATTAATCTTTTAAAGACAATTTATGGTTTCTAACCATCCAAATATCCAAAAGCCCCAAATATGGGTGTTTTACACATTTATGAAGATAAACATTTCAAAAGAGTTAAACCATTCAAATAACTCAACGACATATAGTTTCAAGTAAAACACATAAATATTTGAAAAATACTATTTTGGCATGTACAAAGTTTTCGCAAAGTAACTTGAACTCACCTCGCTAGATTAAGCTAAATCTAGATTTTCCCATACGTATGCTCCTTTGATGCACATGAATCCTCAAACCAAAACTTCAAAACCTAAATCCAAATATTTCCCACCATTAATAACCACATTTAACCATTTAGAATTGTTCTCCAAACATCAACCATCAAAATCTCCATTTATACCCAAAACCTCAATTTGACCTAACTTCTCCAAAATCATCCAAACCGAAATTGGATAAGCAAAATACTAGAAGATCATCAATGGAGCATTTCTAACTCATATGAAAGTATAGAAGCTAGTAGGATGAACTCACCACTTAGGTTTTGATGAAAACCTAGAAAACCCCAAACATCTCTAGTGTTGTGGATGAAACTTGCTTTTGCATCAATGAATGAAGTCACTAGCATAAAGTGGATGAAACTTGCTTTTGCATCAATGAATGAAATCACTAGCATCAATGAATGAAACACATTAATCTCCAAGAAAAGCCCCAAAATCGGTTAGGGTTTGTGAGGAAGGAAGGAAAAACGATTTGGGAGAGAAAGGGGAGAGATTTGAGAGACTTACCACCACCAAACACCCTTGAATCTTCCTATGAACTTCAAAACTCTTTCTAGATCCTTGAATAGCTCTCAAAATCGGAACCATGGCACTTTGAATCGCCAAAAACGGAGGTGAAATGAGTGAGATATGAGGAAATGAAGTTTAAGGCTAAAAATCCCGTATTTATGCTCCAGGTACCCGACGGCTAAAGTGACGTGCGAGAGTGACACAAGTGTCACTTTCGCTGGGCACTCTCGCCGTGGTCAAATAGCTCTCGGTACAAAACCAGCGAGAGTGACACAAGTGTCACTTTCGCTGGTCACTTTAGCCGAGATTGTACCGAAAGTTGTTTTGGTCATAACTTCTTCGTTTTAGCTCCGATTTCGCTCCGGAAAGGACCGTTGGACTCGTATTTGAATTCCCCATCCAACAAGACCATAAAATCTAGGATTTAACCCAGAATCCTATTTTTCATATTTTTCTTAAAAGATCGATTCCACACCTTATGTATTTGGATTTACGAAATATTTGAAATAATTCTACACTTGGGATTTGGTGTTTTAATTATTTATTTTGAGAGAGGTGGTTTCAATAAATCATTTATTTATTTATTTAAATGATTCAAAATAAGATTAAAAATGTCACAATAAGGAATACTATTTTATCGAGCATTTAAATTCTGAATTTGAAGGATTTATATAAACTATCTCTTGAGAATATGTTGGTTAATAAATCATTTAATAATTTAATAATGGGATTAAAGTGTCGTTATTGGGTTTAATATTTATATATTGGGACACTATTTGGAATGGAGATTTTAAAATTATAAAATGTTAATTTGACGTTTTGAGACGTCATCGAATTATATACTTCGGGATTGACTAAAGTTGGTCGGGTTTGACGAATAGTTGACTTTTACCACATTTGTTTTTAGTATGTTTGAAAAGGCTTGAGGCTTGGCCTCGCCGTCACGCCACGTCTTACGCCATTTAGAACCTTGGCTATAGGTGAGCCGTACACACTCAGCGAATGCTTGCAACTTATCAGTCCTTACTTGATGAGACATTTATGAGGTCTTGTTATTTTTCAATGTTAACATGTTTTCAGAAACTACGTACTATTTTATATGGAGTTTGCATGTTTGATGTATGTGACGAGATATAACTTTACTCACGCCAACCATGAACTCACTAAGCTTTATAAGCTGACTATATCGAGGTTAGATAAGGGCAAAGAGCACGTAAACGATGCCAACCAGGGATCAACGAATGTTGCTTTTAGGACTCCGCTTAGAAAGGGCAGACAAAGCCCGAAGGATGCTATCCCAATAGGCCATTGGGCGGAATGAGGAAAGGGCCCGACAACCTTATGATAAATCAAAGTTTTTGTTTCCTAGAGACTTGGCTATTATTATTTTGAATTTAGTCTTTTGTTTGGACTTTTATGTATGGATCAGTTGTAACTTAACCTGGTATGTGACATGTTACCTCTTAAGTTACATGTTTATGTATTTTGAATACTTCTGCCGCGAACGGTTTTAAAAGTTTTAATGTAACCGTTATTTTAAAGTATTTTGGAGAATTTATTTAAGATTACGTAACATTTCTCATGACAAACAAAATAGAGTTTTACATTATGTGCCCCATAATAACATAAATTGTAGATTATATTAAAATAAAATCATGTTTGTTTTTAGTTTTTATTTTTGAAAACATACTTTTCAAACGTCCAATTTTTTCATATAATTAAAGAAATGTAATATACCCTTGATGCAGTCAAATATACGTGCTATAATTTGGTAAATAAAAAAGTGATCTTATTATAACTATATGTAAACAAAAAGATTATTAATTGTCTTTAATTTTTTAATTTTTTTAATTTCATAATACTCATGGTTCGTTACGATGTGTTTGGTACACTAGACAAGATAAAACAGAACAGAACATGGATCATCATCCACCTTTAGCATGACTCTTATGTGGAACATATAGAAACAAAATGGAACAGGCGTGTTCCACCCCCACTCCATGGAACAAGGTGGAACAAACATATAATGTACCATATAACCTCAAAATAAAACCTAATTATCTTCTAAAACATCAAATACACCTCCTCTTTACATTTTATACATTATTTAAACTTTATTTATTTGTATTCTATGCTATTAAAACTTTCAATTTACTGTCCTCAAAACACTATGTTTATATAGTTTCCATATTTTAATTAACTTATGTACTTTAAATATTAAAAATTAAAATATATAAACAATTTATTAGGGTAAATTGGTCATTTTATATGTAACACCCTCAAATTCGGAAAGAGCAACTAATTAAAAACCTGACAAAATAACCAAATAAAGAATAAAATCCTTTCTACAAATTCATCCTTAAAAAAACTTCAACTTTAAGACATAAATTAATGCCAAAGTTCAATAGCTTAAGTCACAAACTAGGACTAAAGAGGACGGTGTTACTCAACCCAAAAATACACTACTATTCCGAAATTAAGTGCGGAAGACTTCACCAAGCTAATCCTTTCTCGTGCATACAACTAGCTATCACCCCTTCACAGTTTCACTAAACTATTTCGCAACCCAAAACTTTTGTACATGCCGACAAATAAAAAGGTTAGGCTAACGCCTAGTGAGTTCAACAGTTTTCATCATGTTTATATAAATCATTTAAAAGAACGAGTACAACTTAGATCGCGAAATCCAAAATGGTTTGCTTTAAATATGAGAACGACCCATTTTCCGATAAAAGTAATTTTAGGTGATGGCAACACCGATGTAGACGTTTTCCAATATGCACCTTTTTAAAGACGAAATCCCAATATAAATCATTCATTCGTAAAGTAAACTCAAAACCTAAAAACTCACCCAAGATGTGAATAGTGAATGAACTTCCAATTTATGAGAATGCGGATAAATCTTATATCCCGAAACATCCAAAAACACGGATGATGCATAATACTCAAACCCAGAAATCACAGAATACAATCCATATAAATATAAAACGTCACCGAAAACATGAACGAGAATAAATACTCAAAACAACACCTTTCGGTGACGGGGGAGACCCGAATTCCATTGAATGTGACGGTACGGAATAGTAGGCCACATATCCATGGTAATGAAACCAAACACTTGGATTATATTCATAAGACATATCAAGATCGGCTACTTAAAACGTACATTCCTGGAGTATCAACTTCAACCCCTATGCGTCTATAAATTGAGTTATCCAAATCCAAGAAAGCACATTGGAATTACACCTTACTGCTCATGAGACAATGCACGACCATATAAGCCCACATTTTACTTATCATGAAACTCGATGCCTATTTCGTGCCGCAATGTGGAAAACTAGCGTCCCAACATTGTACATAAAACTCAAGTGCCTATGGATCCATAGCTCTAAGGTCTAAAACATTACATGACTCCAAACGAATGAACTAGCGCATTCAAAACATGTAATTCTCAAATAAATATACATCATGACCAAAGCTCTTCGTTGAGCTATCAGAACTGGATAACTGTCCCCAAAACCCAACATAATCAATTTCCAAGACACAAGCTCAACAAATCAAAAGATCTCTTGTTAAAAGTCATAAAATTAAATAAAACGTAAATACTCCACGTTTATGCGAAACATGCTCCATAAACATAAATAACTCCACGGGACTCTAGGTTAATATAAATCACTTTCCAAAACACCCATCAAGGTGCATTTATACCAAAAAACTTACACTCATAAGATAAATCGTTAAACATATCAAAACCCAAGACTTACTCATCTAAATACTTAAAATACCCCTTTTCCCCAAAATCAAAGGATTCTCAATTTCCAAATGTTCGCAAGGTCGGGAATGACCAAAATCCAATGACCCACACATTGGTATTTTCAAAACATCTGTAACACAAACTATGCATATTTCCAACAAATACAAAAATACATGTTTACCAAATAACCTCAATTTATGCAATAGATCGCCAAAACATTTCCATTTATGCTTCATTTATCAAATTACCCAAAAATGAGTATTTTACAATGTTTATAAAGTTAAATGCTTCAAATCATCAAAAACTCTCCAAATAACTCAACAATTGATAATTTATGTAAAACACATAAATACTTGGAACAGAACATTTTTTGGCATGTACAACATTTTCACAAATCAACTTGAACTCACCTTGCTAGATTTAGGCTAAATCTAGATTTTCCCTAAACTTGAGCTCCTTTGAAGAAACTTGAATCCTTATGCCAAATCCTCAAAAAGCCTAGATCCATAAGTTTCCAACCGTCAATAATCATATTTAACCATACAAATTCGTTCCCCAAACATTTTACATCGATATCTCAACTTATACCACAACCCTAATTTCCATAGATAAAGAAAAGAGAAGATTACCTTAACCACAACTTGGATCCACCAACCAAACACCTCTAGAGTTACCAAAACAAACCACAAACTCCAAATCCTTAAAATGGAGAAAAAGGGTTGGATGAAACCCTAGAAAACTTTGATCATGAAGATGAAATGAAATGGTTCTTGCTTTAGCTTCCAAAACCATGATAGATGAAGAAGGGACACTTGAAAACTTGATTCTTGGGGGTCTAAAAGGCTCAAAATCGACATTTGGGGGTGAAGGGTTTCGGTTCTTGGGAGAGAAAAACAAAACGGGTGAAGTGGGAATGAGAAAAAGGCTGAAAAACGGGTTTTTAAAGGTCCTGGTACCCCCGGGCGATAGTGGCATGTGATCGTGACAATGTCACAATCGCTGGCACAATCGCACGGGTTGTACCGAGAGTTTTTGGCATCCGGCGATTGTGACAGTGTCACAATCGCGGGCACTATAGCACAGAATGTACCGAAACTTGTTTTGGCCATAACTTCTTCGTTTTAGCACCGTTTTTGCTCCGGAAAGAACCGTTGGACTCGTATTTGAATTCTCCATCCAACATGACTATCAAATCTAGGATTTAATCCAAAATCCTATGTAATAACCGTGTTCGATTTGAGAATAGAAATCAGTTTTGGGGTGAAAAGTGTGAAGCCTAAAGTTGAGGGTCTAATTTGTAAATTGGATGGAGGGTATATAAACTCTTAAATTAGGATAAAAACCCTAGAAATCTAATCATTGTGTGAATGAGTGTGTGTGGTGGTGGCTTAGAAATGAGAGCAGAGAAAAGGATTTCTCAAGATCAGATTTGGGGAAAAGCTTCCATCAATCATCAAGTTGGAAGAGGAAGGAGTGAGGCCTAGTTCTACTTTGGTGTTACCAGGTAATCTTTAATCCTTTTCCTGCATCTAAACCTCACTATTAGAGGAAGATTGTAATTGTTGGGAGTTTTGCTTAAAAAGTTAGCAGATGCTTTATAAGAGGTTAAATAAACATGGAAAATGGATCAGTAGAGTAGAATAATCATTCTAGTCAGAAATGGATTTATTAATTGATGGAAATCGGTCCTAATGTAAATCATTAATCGCATCGCCATGACTTATTGCGAGGATCCGAAATTAATTATTCGAAGATCCGAAACCTATTAAGAACCGGAATTTGAACTCGAGATCCGGAATTCGTTTATTAAATAAGAGTTCCGGTATTAACTTGAAGTAGATCCGGAATTGGGCCAAGCCCACAAGTCCCGTAATGTAGGATGTGGATCTGGAAGTTATTTATTAAATAAATCCGGAATTGGGTTTATTATTTGATCCGGTATTTTATTCAAGATTAGGTGACACGGAATTTGTTATGAAAACTAAAGGGAACCGGAGTTGGTAATCACGTGACCCGGTATTGCAAGCAGTCCCGGAATTGGATTTTAGAAATGCTAGATCCGGAAGTGAGTGGGGCTGGTCCAATAGTAGCAAAAGGCCGGTATTGTTTATTTTAGTTTGGGCCGATCCGGAGTCCTTTTGTGGATCCGGAAATCTGTTTGTGTTGGGCCCAGAATTCAACTCAAAACCGTAGTGGACCTAAATTAAAATGTAGAGTCCGAAAATCTAATTTTGAATAGGAAATAAATTGTTGGGTTAAGTCACGTGATCCAAGATTTATTCTTGGGCTTAGTAATGTTTTCGGGGTGGTTTAAAAATAGGAACCGGTATTTGTTTTAAAGAAGGTCCGGTATTCCGTTGGGCCGAAAGTCCGGTATTATGTTAAGGGAATCTGGAAACTTTTTATTTGATCCGGAATTCATTTATTTTGAGACCGAGACTTAGGATCCAGTATTTAAGCGGTTGAGACTTTTCAAGGTAGTAAAGCTTAGTAAAAATCCAGTGTGCCTTACCTGGTATGTGTGTTGGGTTTAAACTGTAGGTACGAGTAGAGACGATTGGTGCGAGTATGAATTTCTAATCAGGACTCCAGGTGAGTCTTTCTAAACCTAAATTTTATACAAGTGTGTTGATGGTTATTATCAAACTGTGCGCTTTCCAACTGTTTTTATTTTAAAGCGAAGAATAAGTGTGTGGTATAATTATTATCTAACAGTGTGCTTTTCAACTGCTTTTATTTTGAAGCAAAGATTAATTGTGTGACAAATGTGTGATTTATATGTGTGTGACCATGCTCTGGCTTTGGTGTGAAATGGGGGTGTGTCCCAAAATAATTATATATATGAATTTGTTTCATATATGGGCGGTGTGTGCCCTATTACGTTGTCACGGTGTGTGTGACTATAGCGTGTATGTGCCCTATTGCGCTGTCACGGTGTGTGTGTGACTATAGCGTATGCCAGTAGCATGTGTCAATGTTTGCATATCATCTTAGTATGCTTGTTATGATTGGTATAAATGCTTTCATAACTGATTTTATAAACTGTGATATTTTTGGTGTGACTTGGTGTGGAGGGAACTCACTAGACCTTATGGTCTAACCCTCGTTTTTCAAAACTAAAACCTTTTCAGGTAAGCACGTTTAGAGTTTTGGCAAGACGTGGGTCGAAGCTTGCGTTTAGAAGGATTAGAAGAACTTCCTTTTTATGCCTAGTTAGATTTCTCAGCTGTATCTAGGGTTATTTCCGCAAACCCTTTGTTGTAGTTCTTTGGCAGTGTGACTGTGTTGAGCCATATTGGCGTTTTAATGTAAAGAAGTAGTTTTTGTCATGAATGTGAAGTATGGGTTGTTACTGTTGGTGATTTTAGTGAAATCATCAGTTCATTTTATGTAATTGGATTCACAAAGATAATAATGGGGTTGGTAGCTAAGCTATAACATTAGTTAGGAGGTGTGGAGTGCACACTGGTGTAAGCTAACTAGAACCCGGGATTGTTGGACGGTTAAGATTGGCGAGTTACAAAGAGGTTTTATGAACTGGGTGTCGTGGCCAGTATTGGCGCTAGTTGACTGGCACGGAGACTGGTGCCAGGCTCTGTTAAGTTTGCTGGCACAGATGGTGGCACCAGTTGACTAGCGCGGAGATTGGTGCCAGGCTCTGTTAAGTTTGCTGGCACGGATGGTGCACCAGTTGACTGGTGCGGAGACTGGTGCCAGGTTCTGGAATGTTTCCTTCTCATTTGTAACTACCAACATTAATGTCCACAATCAATCTCATTTAATGAGATATTATTATCAGTATCAATATGGGGTCGGTTACGATTCTCAAGGTGTTTAAATAGGATCGATTTCTTCCTAAATCGATACCGAGAATTGAGATTATCCTCGAGTGAATTTCTTGATACCCGAGCAGAATAGGGTCGAAATATCACTTAAGGAAAACGATCTCTCACGCGATCTCACATTCTTTATCCAAGTACTAATCACTCTTTTCTCCCACGATTTCCTGAATTTCCCCAACAATCTTAAGTGATATTTGTTCATCGTGAGAGAGATGGTGAGTGATCAATCCGTGAGAGATATGACGACCAAGTTCACCAAACTTGAGAAGTTCGAAGGCGTTGATTTTCGAAGATGGCAGAAGAAGATGCACTTCTTGTTAACAACGTTGAAGGTCGTGTACGTGCTAAGCACTCCGATACCGGAGGTGATGGAAGACGAGACGTTGGAGATGACCCGCCGTCGCGGCAAATGGGAGAACGACGACTACATCTGTCGTGGCCACGTCTTAAACGGTATGTGAGACTCCTTCTTTGACATTTATCAAAATGTTGAATCTGCCAAAGAGCTATGGGACTCTCTTGAGTCCAAATACATGGCGGAGGATGCTTCTAGTAAGAAGTTCCTCGTTAGTAATTTTAACAATTACAAGATGGTGGACTCAAGGCCTGTGATGGAGCAATACAATGAGCTCATACGCATTCTCAGCCAATATGCTCAACATAATATAAAGATGGACGAATCCATCTCCGTATCGAGCATAATTGATAAATTGCCCCCCTCTTGGAAAGATTTCAAACACATGTTGAAACACAAGAAGGAAGAGTTGTCCCTTGTACAACTCGGTAGTCACTTGCGCATAGAGGAATCTCTTCGGGCACAAGAGGCTGAGAAACCTAAGATAAAAGAGGTTTCTGCCCCTTCGGTGAACATGGTGGAAAAGGGAAAATCCAACAATTTCAAGGGAAAACGGAAGTTCAATGAAGCCAAGAAAGGGCCCAATAAAAAGGTTAAATTAACCTGTTGGACCTGTGGTATGACCGGCCATCTCAAGCGGGATTGTTGGGTTGTCAAGAATAAGAGTGGAGCTAGCACAAGTGGTGGTAGGCAAGGATCCAAGGATCAAAACCCACGGTAAGGTCAGTTTCTTGACTTTGGTTTTAATTCGAATTTGAATTATGTACCACTAATATCCGAAACATTTTACGTGCAGGATGATGATGTTGCTTGGTGGATCGACTCTGGTGCTACGAGTCATGTGTGCAAGGATCGCCGTTGGTTCATCTCTTTGGAACCGGTTGAAGACGGATCAATGCTACACATGGGGAACGAGTCGAGTGCTACCATTCTTGGACGTGGCTTAGTTTGGCTAGAGTTTAGTTCTGGCAAAATAATTGAACTTTTGGACGTTTTGTTTGTACCACAAATTCGAAAGAATTTGGTTTCCGGTCGTATCTTGGATAAGTTAGGATATAGGCAAGTTTATGAGTCCGACAAGTTTATCTTGTCAAAAGGTGGCTCTTTTGTAGGATTCGGTTATATGTTGTGTAATATGTTTATGTTAAATTTAAATAAAAAGAATTTTGTCTCAATTTTTGTTTATGTTGCAAATGACAATTGTGTTGATTCTAATTTATGGCATGCAAGGCTTGGTCATGTGAATTTTAATCGAATGGTTGAAATGTCAAAAGACGGTCTTATTCCGGCCTTTGATATTAAAACCGGAAAATGTAAAACTTGCATGTTAACAAAGATCACTAGGCAACCTTTTCCTAACGTGAAAAGGGACTCGTCGGTGCTTGAGTTAATTCATAGTGATCTTTGTGATTTGCATTCAACTCCGTCTTTGGGTAATAAAAAGTATGTTGTCACTTTTATTGACGACGCTTCAAGGTTTTGCTATGTATTTTTTGTTACACTCAAAAGATGAAGCGTTGGACATATTTAAAATTTATAAAACGGAGGTTGAATTGCAAATGAATTGCTTTATAAAAATTTTACGCACCGATCGTGGTGGGGAATATTACGACCCCGTGTTTTTCCAATCCGTAGAAATCATTCATGAGACTACGGCGCCTTATACACCACAACAAAATGGTGTGGCGAAACGGAAAAATAGAGTTCTCAAAGAAATGGTGAACTCTATGTTATCCTACTCGGGGTTGAGTGATGGATTTTGGGGTGAAGCCATGCTAACGGCTTGTCACTTGTTGAATCGAGTTCCCAATAAAAGAAACAAGATTACCCCATATGAACTTTGGTTCAAGAAAAGACCTAACTTGAGTTATATTCGAGTTTGGGGTTGTCGGGCGGTTGTTCGACTACCCGAACCCAAAAGGAAGACTTTGGGTGAGAAAGGTATTGATTGCATCTTTGTTGGATATGCCGAGCATTCCAAAGCCTATAGGTTCTATGTTATTGAACCTAATGATTCTATAGCGATTCACACCGTTATAGAATCGAGAGATGCATTATTTGATGAGACTAGATTCTCTTCAATACCTAGGCCGAAGGACATAGTTCCAAGTACTAGTGGAACTAGTGAGGTTGAAGAACAAGCAATTGTTCCAACCGAATCTCTGATGCTTCGAAGGAGCAAAAGAGGAAGGATTGAAAAATCCTTTGGTCCTGATTTCCAAGTATACTTGGTAGAGGGATCAAGAGATGAGATTGGATCTCAATTCCTTTACTGTTATAGTGTTGAGGAGGATCCAAAATCATTTGATGAGGCTATGAAGTCTCAAGATGTTGCTTTCTGGAAAGAAGCAATAAATGATGAGATGGAATCCATCATGGGGAATAATACTTGGGTATTATCGGACTTGCCACCGGGTTGTAAACCTTTGGGATGCAAGTGGATCTTCAAAAGGAAGATGAAAGCGGATGGATCAATCGACAAGTTCAAAGCTCGATTAGTAATCTAAGGCTTTAGGCAAGCGATAAGACGAGTATTCAAATACTTGAAGAAAACCATTGATTATGGAGGGATATTCGGATGCAAGGTGGATTACCAACTTAGAAGATCACTCTTCTACGAGTGGTTGGGTGTATTTTCTTGGGGGAGGTGTCATCTCATGGGCTTCCAAGAAGCAAACTTGCATCACGAGTTCGACTATGGAGTCGGAATTTGTGGCATTAGCCGCTGTCGGTAAAGAGGTGGAGTGGCTAAGGAATTTGGTCCATGAAATTCCGTTATGGCCGAAACCAATATCGCCCATTTCTATCCGTTGTGATAGCGCGGCTACTTTGGCTAAAGTTTATAGTCAAGTATATAATGGCAAGCCTAGACACTTAAGTGTTAGACATAGCATGATTCGCGAGCTAATCACGAATGGGGTGATTTCGGTTGAATTTGTTCGGTCTCAACAAAATTTAGCGGACCACTTGACGAAGGGGTTAGCTAGGGACTTGGTTCACAAGTCGGTGATAGGGATGGGATTAAAGTCCATCTAAATCTCTAACAGTGAGATACCCAATTCCCTTCTAATACAACGTTAGAAGTTGAATTCAACGGAAAAGCTCACTCTAAAGGATTGGAGCACAAGATGATCATCCCACGGTATGTGCTCGGTACTACAAGTGAAGAAGGCAATTCTTCTTTTGTAAAAAATGCATGTGCAGGTGCATGATGAAAAGAACTACCTATATGAGTGGGAAGTGTGGCCGCTTCAAGAAGCTTGGACTTGGATTTGATGCACTCACGAATGGATAAGGACACATGGCCGGTATAGTGTCAAGTTTAAACTTTAAAGAATTATTTAAATTCATGTGTATGTTATCTTCTGGTACTCAAATGGGTTGAAGGGTTCAATCCATAGGACACCCGAATTCTAGAGTATTTGAAATGTGTAATGTACTAAGATGGAAATTCAATCTTCTAGATATTTTCATTTATGCATGAGTTTGTTTTCCTATATTGGATATTTCTTTTTGTGAATCAAGGATTGCACTAAAATGGGGGAGGAATGTTGGTGATTTTAGTGAAATCATCGGTTCATTTTATGTAATTGGATTCACAAAGATAATAATGGGGTTGGTAGCTAAGCTATAACATTAGTTAGGAGGTGTGGAGTGCACACTCGTGTAAGCTAACTAGAACCCGGGATTGTTGGACGGTTAAGATTGGCGAGTTACAAAGAGGTTTTATGAACTGGGTGTCGGGGCCAGTACTGGCGCCAGTTAACTGGCACGGAGACTGGTGCCAGGACCTGTTAAGTTTGCTGGCACGGATGGTGGCACCACTTGACTGGCGCGAAGACTGGTGCCAGGCTCTGTTAAGTTTGCTGGCACGGATGGTGGCACCAGTTGACTGGTGCGGAGACTAGTGCCAGGTTCTGGAATGTTTCCTTCTCATTTGTAACTGCCAACATTAATGTCCACAATCAATCTCATTTAATGAGATATTATTATCAGTATCAATATGGAGTCGGTTACGATTCTCAAGGTGTTTAAATAGAATCGATTTCTGTCTAAATCGATACCGAGAATTGAGATTATCCTCGAGTGAATTTCGTGATACCCGGGCAGAATAGAGTCGAAGTATCACTTAAGGAAAGCGAGCTCTCACGTGATCTCACATTCTTTATCCAAGTACTAATCACTCTTTTCTCCCATGATTTTCTGAATTTTCCCAACAGTTACATTCTATTTTTCATATTTATCTTAAAATGTCGATATCTTTCAAAGATCGGAGTGTTACATTTTATCAACATTGAACAACTATTTTTTTTATCTTGTTCTATTATGTCATGTTATGTCATGTCATTCCCTATCTTATTCTATCTTGTATGAATATCAAACACACCATTAGTTACACCATCAGTGGCTTACTCGTTATAAGGGACAAATAGGTATTTGGACAAACTACAGGGACCAAAAATGTAATTTACTCTAAATTAATCGTCATTCACATTTTTTCTAAAATTCATTTATTACAAATATTTTATATATCAAGTCACTAACCAAATTTCTTAAAATTTAGTACATATTAAGTAAAAATATTTATATTTATTTTTAAAAAAAATATTAAACTAACAAAATGACTTTTACATTATAAAATTCTAAGTTTAGAAAAACAAAGAAAATCAAGAAAAAATTGCGTATCTTTTAGTGAAGTATTGAATATGCAAAGCAAATATTGGAAGTTAAGTCGGTTTTCATGAGATTATTAATATATAGTGAAACTACAAATACTTAAAATAATAACAAAATAAAAGGCCAAAAAGTATAACATTTTGAAAATATACAACTATTAGACATATTAAAAAAGCATCGATTAATTAAATAATTAAGAAAAAATATTTGCAAATTTCATAAAAATAATGGGTATGAGCGACTATAAAGATTTCGTTTTGTTGTACAAAAATATAAAAAGTTTATATTGAAAACAAATCTAAGAACCGTATGACTTTAATAATATTTTAATTTTTATAGCAATTTAATTGTTTTAAACTATTTGATAATACAATATTTTAACTTTTAAAACACGATTATAATTATTTAGTTAATTAATTAAGTTCAAATCCGCGACTAATATTAATAGGGTTGTAAACGAACTGAACGTTCAGCGAACCGTTCGTGAACCGTTCGACGGGAAGTTCGTTTATGTTCGTTTATTTAATAAATGAACGAACATGAACACATATTTTTGTTCGTTTAGTTAAATGAACGAACATGAACAATGGTCTCGTTCGTTCATTTATGTTCGTGAATATTCGTTCATTTATGTTCGTTAATGTTCGTTTACGTTCGTTTATGTTCGCTTATATTCATTTATGTTCGTTTATGCCTGTTTATATATAAACATATTTATATATATGAAATTAATATGTATAATCATCAAGTAAATTGATCTTTTAGAATTTATTTTTTATACCTCCTAAGTTAACCCGGTTTTTCATTTTGTTAAGGTATTTTTTACGAACGAAATGATGAGTATGGTGGTTGTTTTTTGTTCATTTGAGTTCGTTCGTTTATGTTCATTTAAGTTCGTTCGTTTATATTCATTTAAAGTCGTTCGTTTATGTTCATTTAACTCATAATGAACGAACATAAACGAACACGAACAAACAAACATTCTTAACGAACATAAACACAAAAAATCTCGTTCGTTTACCGTTTGTGTTCGTTCATTTGTTCGGTTAAGTTAAACGAACGAACATGAACAAGTCTTTGTTCGTGTTCATGTTCGTTCGGTTCGTTTACAGCCCTAACTATTAATTATATTAAAACATTCAAGAAAAGGGACTTGCTGATAAATAAAAGTATTTGTTTATTTTAAAAATTAAATAAAAATTCTGATTATTTATCGGTGGATTAGTGATGGATCCTCTAATCCAGCACAAGATTTAAAATGATTTAGGGGGTGTTTGGGATTGCTTATTTTTTTTGACTTATTTGCTTATTGTTTTTCCCCACCATAAATAAGTTGTTTTTGATAAGTTAGGGGTTGTTTGGCAGTTGCTGAATGGTTTAGTGCAGAATGATTAAGAGGTCAGAATGGTTAAGAGGCTTTTATGATATAGTGCAAAATTAAATATGGTGGTTTGATATTTGTTTAAAATGAAATCAGAGTGCTGAATGGTTAAGGGTGGCCCAAGATACTAAATCATTAAGAGGGTTTTGGAACCGTTAAGAGGCAGACTTTTTGCCAAAGAAGATTCACCTCTGAACAATTTAGAGATTGCCTCTTAATGGAACTATTAAGAGGTAAACAAGCAGCCCCTTAATCCATTCTAACTTATTTGAAACTGCTTATAACTTATTTGTCCAAATTACATTTTACCCCCAACTCCTTTTTAGCATGATATAAGTTGATAAATAATTTTAAAAATAAGCATAAGTTGTTTTAAATAAGCAATCCCAAACACCCCTTATTCTAATAAGACAATTTGTGGCAAATCCTAGGACTCACTACTAATCTGGTGATAATTTTAATAAATTGATTTTAAATTTATTTACACAGTAAAAGTTTTTATTAAAATTGGTTTTTGGTTATTTTGTTAGTTTTTTATCCGTAAATATTTATTCTCGTTATATTTACATCTTCAGTACATCTATATATATTAGATACACAACTCATACGTATATCAATTATATATATAGAGGTGGTTTCATTTACAAACCAACTTTATATTGAAAACTATGCAATCCTTGTTTAAGCCGTAGATGATATCAATCAATGGATAAGATCATTTAATGTTATTTATGTTATGTAATAACTGTGTTCCTAGTTTGAATAAATGTAAGTTTTGTGGTGCAAAGTGTGAAAAAGAGAAAGTTTGGTGTGTTGGTGGTAAAGTATAAAAAGGGTGAAAAACCCTAGAAATTCCATTCTTCTCTCAAAAGAGTTGTGTGTGCGGCTGAGGTGGTAGAGAATGCGATGGTATCAAGAGTGAAGGCGATTGAATTTCTCCAATTTGTGTAAAGATTCAATTAGCAAGGTAATCTCCATCTCTTGTGTTTTATGATTTTAATATAGAGTTTAGAATGTGGAGTTTGATGTTTTGGTTATCTCCTGTTAAGAATGAAGAAAAAGAGTCTGGATGTTTTTCTAATCGATAAAAGTAAAGAATAGGATGTTTAGCTAAGTTAATCGGTTGGTAAAATGGTATTCCCTTAATCCTATTAGTTTAGCGTCAAATCGGGACTGTGTGGAATGACCGATTCGAGTGTATGGGTTTTTCGTATCTCGACAAGAAAACCCAGAATCTCGGAGTGTGTGTTGATCCGGAACCCATAGTCTCGGAATTTGGGCTGATAGCAGATCCGGTATTTGGCTAAAAGAAAATGTGATCCGGTATGATTTTTAAGATCCGGAATTAATAAAACCGGAATTGGGCCATTTGAGTTAAAGATCTGGAACTCCCCAAAAAGGGATCCGGAATGGGCCAAGTGAATTAAAGAAACCGGAATTCTTTTGTTAGTGGACTTAATTAATTGGTTCCGGTGTTGTTGCAATTAGTGGACCCGATACTTAATTAAATTTATGGATCCGGAATCTATATTTTTATCATGGGCCAAAGGAACCGGAACTTCCACATTTCCGGAATTGATAGCATGGACCAGACCTGGAATGGGTTGTGTGGACCAGATCCGGATTTGTTTGATGGGCTTTAAATCTATGATCCGGTATTAAGATATTGAATCCGAAATTATTTTTGAGTTGGGCTTTAATTTAAGTATGGATCTGGTATTATAATTTAAATGAGAACCGGAATTGGATATTAAAAATATTAGACCCGAAATGTAAGTTAGGCCGTGAGGACCCGACATTCCAACGGATCCAATATTTAAGTGTTGGGTACTTTCGGCTAAGACTTTTCAAGATAGTAAAATTTAGTAAAATCCAGTGTGCCTTACCTGGTATGTGTGATGGGTTTAAATTGTAGGTGCGAGTAGAGATGATCGGTGCGAGTAAGAATTCCTAATCGGGACTTCAGGTGAGTCTTCCTAAACCTAAATTTTATACAAGTGTGGTTGATGGTTATTATTTAACTGTGTGCTTTTCAACTGCTTTTATTTCAAAACGAAGAGTAAGTGTGTGGCATGGCTATTACCTAACCGTGTGCTTTTCAACTGCTTTTATTTCAAAACAAAGAATAAGTGTGTGGCATGGCTATTACCTAACTGTGTGCTTTTCAACTGCTTTTAATTCAAAGCGAAGAGTAATTGTGTGACAATATGTGTGATTTAAATGTGTGTGATCATGCTCTGGCTTTGGTGTGAAATGGGGGTGTGTCCCATAATAATTATATATGAATTTTTTTTCATATATGGGCGGTGTGTGCCCTATTGCGCTGTCACGGTGTGTGTGACTATAGCGTGTGTGCTCTATTGCGCTGTCACTGTGTGTGTGACTATAGCGTGTGCCAGTAGCATGTGTCAATGTGTGCATATCATTTTAAGTGTGCTTGTTATGATTTGTATAAACTCTTTCATAACTGATTTATAAATTGCGATATTTATGGTGTGACTTGGTGTGGAGGGAACTCACTAGACCTCATGGTCTAACCCTCGTTTTTCAAAACTAAAACCTTTTCAGGTAAGCAGGTAGTCGAAAGTTTGCTTAGAAGTTTGGCAAGGCGTGAGGCGGAGGTTGTATATAGAAGGATTAGAAGGCTTTCCTTTTATTTTGTAGTTATGATCTTAGCTGTAGATAGGGTTATTTCCGCAAACCCAGTTTGTAATCTGGATAGTGTGATCACGTTGAGCCATCTTTGGCGTTTTAAATTAAAGAAGTGGCTTTTAGCATGATAGTTTGGTGTGGGTTGTTACATGTTAATATAGTAATTAATTTAATATAAAACATAAATAAATAATGGACATGAAGGGTATATGTAACACCCTCAAAATTGGAAATGACAACTAAATAAAAACTGCGATAAAATAATCAAATAAGGTACAAACCATCCTTGGAAATACCTCAATGTTAAAAACATAATAACTTCAACATTCAATAACCTAAGTCATATGCCAAGACTACAAAAGGTTGGGTGTTACTCAACCCAATACAAAATTGTTATTCCCAAAATGCGGAAGACTTCACCGAGCCACTTACTTCTTGAGCACACAACTAGCTCTCCACACTTCATAGTGTCACTAGACCTATTTCCCAACCAGCACATGTTGCACATGCCGAAAAATAAAAAGGTTAGGCTAACGCCTAGTGAGTTCAAGAGTTTTCCTCATGATTAAAATAGTTCGTTAAACGAAGAGAGTACAACTCAAATCATGATTTTCCAGAACAATTATATTGAAATATGCAAACAACTCATTTTCCAATGCACACAAATCACGTGCCAAAAGCTCTAATATAAAGCATTTCTCAATAATGGACTCAAATCCCAAAACTCATTTAAAACGGGAATAAATATTAAATTTCTAAATAAAGTAGAGTTGAATAAAACTCTATTACTCGAAACATCCCAACGCGGATGAGGCATAATATTCAACCCATAATTCGTGGAGAACAATCCATATAAGTATAAAACGTCACCGAAAACAGAGATTATACTCAACACCCCAAAACAACCAATATAAACAATAAATTAAATAGAAGGCATCAAGACGTAAATAATATTTGTCTCCAAAGAATAGATCCAAAATCCACCATTTGGTGATGGGGGAGACCCGATTCCATTGAATGTGACAGAACACGAAAGTAGGTCACACATCTATGTTATAAAGTTTTGCAATGGACCGCACAGTCATCGGGTTTAACCACCCAAGATCTATAGCCCGAGTCCTCCGTCGATCCTAGCGATACTCGCTCACTAGAAATAATAATAACTATGGCCTGACGGTCATCGAGCTCCAACACTTACGGTTGATAGCTCGGGTCCTCCGCTACGGCTCACACGATCATCAAGTTCAACCACCCACAGTCTGTACATTGAGTCCTCCGCTAAGGATTACACGGTTATCGAGTTCAACCACCCACGATCAATACCTCGAGTCCCCCGTTAACCCTATATATTTCTAGTTTCAAAACAGGGATAAAGTTCCCATTTATACCAACTGACTGACTCTTATGCCTATGGATCCATTGCATTACAGTCTAAACATTACATGACTCCAACGAATGAACTAAAGCATTCAAAACATGTAGTTCTCAAATAAGATGCAAACCATGCAAAACATAACCAAAGCTCTAGATTGAGTTATCCAAATTGGACAAGTGTCCCCAAGACCCAACAGAGTCAAAAATCGAGCCATAAGCTCAACCGATCAAATGACCATTTGTTAAAAGTCGTACAATATATGCAGTACATATATGTCTATAAACACGTAATAAGTCACCATTGATGTTATCAGGATTTAATAACTCAAAGGTTTTTATTGGGCAATTGTGGTTCTTAATAGACTTTAGTGATAGATGATCAATTCACTGTTGAATGCTCCATTGAACATGTTTTCTGACGAGGTCTTCTCCGACCAGGAAATCCACCAGAAATCGTCTTCTCTGCCGATAAAAGCCTCGAGTTTAGTAGCGATATGAAACCCATAAGCATGTGCAAATATAAGAGAACATACCAAAGGATCATTGGCACATCGGTATCCCAGTTACTAATAGAGCTCGGCTTCCTATTAGATAAAGGGTTTAAACCTCACTAAAAAAGTGTGTGGAAATATTTGTTGTATATAAATATTACGTTCTTCCAAACAAATTATAACATAACATTTACCATAAAATCATTTATGGTTACGAGAATTACAAGAAGTGTATTAAATATCATTATGACGTAGTAGGAATTGTGTGGAACGGATCGACTAGCGTCGAACCCTAAAGGGGGATCAGTTTACCAACGTAAACAGATAAAACAATAAAGAAGCCTTGAATATCAAGAAATAATATTAATCTGAGTATTGAATTGAATGCCAAAACAATGAATACGAAAACCCTATTTGTAGCTAAACTAAATAAGATAACTATGGAAACTAAAGTTGAGATAAATCCATAAGGGAAATAACTCTTATTAGAAAACAACTCTAAATAATGGAAAAAACGAGATAACTGATAAGTGCTGCTGGAAGAGCCGCGCGGCTTGGGCCGCAGCTTCAGGTCGTGCGCCAGGTCGCACAAGGGTCTGTTTGGTTTACTTGTCCAGGGGGTTGCGCGGTTTGGGCCATGGCTTCAGGTCGCGCGCCAGGCCGCGTAAGTCCCTGTTTCGACTTCCTTTGGCTTGGTCTATTTGTTCTTCGAATCGGGTTGCTAGGCACTCTATATCAGTCTCCTCCATCTCCGAAGAACTCGACCCCGAGTTCTCATCAGAAAGAGACGTGTCATCCGGGTGGTAGTCGTAGATATCCGCCACGTTGAAGGTGTTCGATATATGGAGAGAGTCGGGAAGGGTGACCACATAAGCATTGTCGTTAATCTTCCTCGAAATCTTGAAAGGACCATATTTCCGGGGTTGTAACTTGTTGTAAGTTCCAACGGGAAAACGCTCCTTCCGCAAAAATACCATGACTTCATCTCCTACCTTGAAAGTCTTGAGGCGTCGGTGCATATCGACGGCGGTTTTGGTCTTTGCGCCTGTGAGTTCGAGTCTGGCCTTGACTTCTTCTTTGATTGTTTGCACTTCCTTGGCCATATTTTTGGCGGCGAGGCTAGTACCCAGTGAGTTGTGGTAGGTTGACCAAGTCGACTACGTGTTTGGGAATTGATGTATAGACCAAGGAAAAAGGAGAACATCATGTTGCTGTGTGGGATGCGCTGTTATAGGTGAATTCGATTTGTGGGAGAGCAAGGTCCCACTGTTTAGGCTTGTCCCCACAAATACTCCGAAGCATGTTGCCTAAAGTTCGGTTTGTTACCTCAGTTTGGCCATCCGATTGGGGGTGCGCGGTGCTGCTTTTGTTTAGTGTTGTCCCGAATAGGCGCCAAAGAGTGATCCAAAAGTGACTTAAGAACTTCGTGTCACGATCGGAAGTGATAGTTTTTGGAACCCCATGTAGACGGACTACTTCTTTGAAGAAGAGCTTGGCAATGTTGCTTGCGTCGACAGTCTTTTTGCAAGCTATGAAGTGCGTCATTTTGGAGAATCGGTCGACTACTACAAAGATAGAGTCGACTTCTCGTTATGTATGAGGTAGTCCAAAAACGAAGTCCATGGATAGATCTTGCCAAATATCGTCGGGAACCGGTAACGGTAAGTAAAGGCCGGTGTTTTGTGATTGGCCTTTGGCAACTTGACAAATATAGCACTTTTTGACAGTTGCTCCCACGTCACGCTTTAGGTGTGGCCAATGGTATCGGTCGAGTACACTAGCAATGGTTTTGTCGCGGCCTTGATGGCCGCCTAATCCTCCTCCATGTAAGTCTCGGATCAGCTTTTCACGAAGAGAAGAGTTAGGTATGCACAATGGGTTACCTTTGAAGAGGTAGACGTCTTGTATGTAGTAGTCTTCCATTGGTGTACCCGTGTTGCATTTATCCCAAATATCCTTGAAGTCACCATCTTCTTCGTATTGATCCTTTAGGACCTCAAATCTGACGACTTCTTGGGTTAGTGTGATCATTAGTGTAGCGCGTCTACTCAAAGCATCGGCTACACGGTTGAGGACCCCAGATTTGTGTTTGATGACAAAACGAAATTTCTGAAGGTAGCTTACCCATCGTGCGTGCATTTTGCTTACCGACTTTTGGCTATTGATGAACTTGAGGGCATGATGGTCGGTAAAGAGTACGAATTCTTTCTGCACGAGATAGTGTTCCCATTGTTTCAAGGCTCGGAACACGGCGTAGAACTCTTGATCATAGGTGCTCCACTTTTGGCGAGCATCGCTTAGTTTCTCGCTAAAGAATGCGTTGGGACGCTTTTCTTGGGAGAGGACAACTCCTACTCCTATTCCGCTTGCATCACACTCGACTTTAAAGACTTTGTCAAAGTCGGGTAGGGCGAGTACCGGTGTGGAGCTTAGCTTGCTTTTGATCTCGGCGAAACTTTTGTCTTGATCGGCCCCCCATTGGAACTTTCCTTTTTTTAGGCATTCGGTCATTGGCGCGGTGATGGTGCTAAAGTCCCATACGAACCGCCGGTAGAATGTTTCCAAACCATGAAAGCTTCGGACATCGGATACGATTTTGGGAGTTGGCCATTCTTTTATTGCACGAACCTTTTGGTCGTCTACTTCTATGCCGGCTTATCCAACAACGAATCCTAAAAATAGGAGCTTGTTGGTGAAGAAAGTGCACTTCCTTAGATTGATATAGAGTTTGTTCTCTTGGAGCACGGTCAAGATTTGTCGGAGATGTACGAGGTGATCCGTTTTGTTTCGGCTATAGATGAGTATATCATCGAAGTATACTACTACGAACGAGCCGATGAACGGGCTGAGGACTTGGTTCATTGTCCTCATAAACGTGCTAGAGGCATTAGAGGTTCCGAATGACATGACTAACCATTCATAAAGCACGAATGGTGTTTTGAACGTGGTTTTCCATTCGTCGTTAGGTCGGATTCGGATTTGATGATAGCCGCTACGCAGGTCGATCTTTGAAAATAGCTTTGCGCCGACCAATTCATCAAGCATATCTTCCAAACGGGGAATGGGGAATCGGTACTTGATGGTGATTTTGTTGATGGCGCGGCTGTCAATGCACATACTCCATTGGTTACCTTTCTTTGGTACGAGAAGAACGGGGACTGCACAAGGGCTTAGGCTTTCTCAGATAAACCCTTTTCTCAAGAGGTCTTCAACTTGCTCCCTCAAGATCTCATTTTCTTTGGGGCTCATGCGATAGTGAGGGAGGTTTGGTAAGTTAGCGCCCAGAATTAGGTCTATTTGGTGTTGGATGTCTCTCATAGGCGGTAGTTCCGGTGGTAGGTCGTCGGCGATTAGATCCGTGAAGTCTTTGAGTATTTCGCTGATTTCTTCCGGGATTTCCTCGTTGACTTTTTTGGCGCTCATTAAGCCTTTTACAACTATGGGGCAAAAGAGTTGGGTCTCCTTGAAATCATTCTCAAGGAGTTGCTCGTCGGAGGTGATGATTAGAACGTTCTCACCTTTCTTTTCCGGGGCTTTGTGGAAGTTAGCCACAGGTGTCATGGCGATTTTACGGTCGCCCCAACGGAATATCATCACATTGTCCCTTCCTTTATAGGTAAAGTCGTTGTCGTATTGCCTTGGTCGGCCGAGTAGGATATGGCATGCGTCCATATCGAGGATGTCGCAAAGGACATCTTCCTTGTAGTATTTGCCTATGGCGAGGGGAACTTTGCAAGCTTGGATCACACGAACTTGCGGTCCTTTCTTTACCCACCCAAGGGAATACGGTGAGTCGTGCGGTTGGGTTGGTAGATCAAGGTAGTCTACTAACTTTTGGACACAAGATTCTCGCAGCTTACGTTGTCCACAATTAGGTTGCAAACCTTTTTGTTGATGGAGCAATAAGTACGGAAAAGGTTCTTCCTTTGGCCTTCCTCTTTTGGAGAGAGGATGACGCGTTGGAGTACGATGTTCACTCTTTTATCGGATTCTTCTTCCGCGAAATCCACTCCATGATAATCATCTTCCTCCTCGCTTCCGGGTTCATCTACGAAACCGACTGTTCTTCGGTTGGTACACTCATTGGATCTATGGCCCGGTTGGCCACAACGGTAACATTTAGATCACGTCAGTTTGGCGTAGGGGTTAGACGGCTTTGGTGTGTCGGGTTTGATTTAGGACCCGGTAGGGTTTCATGGTGGATTGGTGTCGCGGACGGTTGGACTTGGCGCGATACCCTTTCCTTTATAGGATGCGGAACTAGTAGCTTCGGTAGGAGTCGGTGTGGTGTATCAGCGATAGGATGAGGTTCGGGTGGTTTTCTCCATAAGCTCGGCCTTCATGGCTAGACTTGATGCTTCCGTTACAGTCCATACGATTTGGAGTTCGATTTTGTCTTGTATCGAACCTTTGAGCCCGTTGATGTATCGTGCAACTCTTTGCCCTTCCGTTTTGCCGATTTCGTTCCGTTCGGAGAGGCGGATGAACTCGGTGGTGTATTCGGTTACGGTCCTCGACCCTTGGGAGCAATCCAAGTACATCTAGTATAGGATTTGCTCGTAGTCTTCCGGTAGGAATCGCTCGGTCATAAGTTGTTTCACCCTTCTCCATGAACGTACCGGACCTTTTCGTTGCCGTTGTTGTTGGACTATTAGCTTATCCCACCATACGGCCGCGGTGCTTTTCAGGCGGAAAGCAACCATCTTCACTTGTTTGTGTTCCAGAATTTCCATAATGTCGAAGAAGTGGTCGACCTCGATTTGCCAGTCTAAAAATTCCTCAACGCCCATATTCCCGTAGAAGTAGGGAATGTCGGCCTTCATTCAGTAATCGGGGTCTCTCCGTGGTGGTTCCACATCTCCGTCGAATTCGGAGTCGGAACTAGATCTGGTGATCGGGAGGCGTCGGCCACCAAGTTGGGGTCGATGACGGCCCTCGTACCTGTCTCGTCTTCGTAGGTCGTTGTTGTTGTTGGTGAATGTGGTTGTCAGTGTGTTGAGGGATGCGGTAAAAGCCGTTGGTAACCCATCAAGATCTGCTCTCGTGAGAGGTGGTGGTGGCGGTGGTTGTTCTGCCATCTTGAAGATGAAGAGACAGGTAAGTTTGTGCTCTGATACCAACTGACGCAGTAGGAATTGCGTGCAACGAATCGACTAGCGTCGAACCCTAAAGGGGGATCAGTTTACCAACGTAAACAGATAAAACAATAAAGAAGCCTTGAATATCAAGAACTAATATTAATCTGAGTATTGAATTGAATGCCAAAACAATGAATACGAAAACCCTATTTGTAGCTAAACTAAATAAGATAACTATGGAAACTAAAGTTGAGATCAATCCATAAGGGAAAGAACTCTTATTAGAAAACAACTCTAAATAATGGAAAAAACGAGATAACTGATAAGTGCTGCTGGAAGAGCCGCGCGGCTTGGGCCGCGGCTTCAGGTCGCGCGCCAGGTCGCGCAAGGGTCTGTTTGGTTTACTTGTCCAGGGGGGTTGTGCGGTTTGGGTCGCGGCTTCAGGTCGTGCGCCAGGCCGCGTAAGTCCCTGTTTCGTCCTGTTTTGACTTCCTTTGGCTTGGTCCATTTGTTCTTCAAATCGGGTGGGTTGCTAGGCGCTCTATATCACATTAATACAAAATAGTGACTTCATATCATATGTACTAGAACATGATTACTAAACATACATATATTCAACTTAAATGTATTCAAAGATTTAGTACTCTCAAAGTTTCTATAATTAATGTTAAGCTTTTCAAAGCATAAACACGGTGTAGATCTAAATAACATAAACATTTTCTATAAAATTCATGTACGATTACATACACTACAAAACAACGCAATATTTTCATTGGACAAATCCGTCGGAAAATCAAATTTTCGGCACAATATGTGTTACGACAAAACGATGATTACATATTATATGTAAAACTATATGATAATTATAGAAAGTAAACATGAATCGTACGTTAAACAAACTTAAATGCATTCAAAGAAGCCGGCATCATTACTGCTTAGCTAAACTCACCGTAAGGAAACATGACCTTTTAATCATTAAATGAAAATATTAAGGTCATGTTTCCGTAAAGAAACCTGACCTTTTAATCGAACCTTAAAGAATCATAATAGGTATTTATCAAATAGGCTGATTGTACCAATAAGAATAAAATATGTAACTTTTTTCAAAGGCATAAAAAAATTAGTATGTATCATAATTGCATCTTCAATGAATATTATAAAATAGAGAAAAAAAGGATTTTGGACAATTTTTTGTGTTAACAGACTCGTTAATATTATTAAAATACGTGTTCATAAAAGGGAAATTAATTAAAATACCCTAAGTTTGACCATGTTTTACTGAAATACCCAAAATCTCTTCCAGTTTGCAAAAATACCCTAAAAATCCGCGATAAGAGCCCGCGATCGCGGGCCAGGGACCTTTCTGACACTTTTTTAAACTTGCAGGGACCATTTTTGAAAAATGGAATCCCGCGATCGCGGGCTCATCCCGCGATGGGGTTATTTTTCTGACTTTTCAATTGCAAGGGACCATTTTTGAAAAATTACAGGGACCATTTATGAAAATTTTGATATTTTTGGCACTGTTCACCCCATTTCGTCCATTTTTAGGAATTTAAAATGAAATGTTACACTTTCAACCCCTATACTTATTTACTAAATTTACTTTATACCTTTTACTTTCATTATTTTAATTTTACATTTAACACATATAATCTTTTATTAACTAAAATACGTTAAAAAATACGTTTTAATTTTAACAAATTACACCATTATAATCGTCTCTTCGATACGTTCGAAATGAGCCCAATCTTGAATTTTTTTTGGATTTATATATTTTAATATATATCATATACAGTTATACACTACATAAAAAAATATTTTTTATATTTAAAATTCATACTCTTATAGTTAATTATTTAATTTATGGTACATCTCTTATTTTTTTTCAATTTTTTTTACACTCCTAGCGCATTAACATAATAATCATATATTAACTAATTCATTAAATCGTTTTAAATTATTATTATTTGAATGTGTTTATAGATTTCGTCTGAAAAAGTTGCCTGCATGATTCCACTGAAAAAGTAACTGCAATATTCGTCTGCTCTTGAATAAAGGTCTTTCATTAGGCAGAAAATTAGTCTTTAAGTAGTCAAACATAGCTAATTAATGAGAATTTAGATCAGATTTATATGGTACTATCAAATGCAAGTTTCTATAATATAGATATTGTTCTACATTACATGATACCAATTTTTGCATCATATGAATCACTTCCAGACAACAAGAACCAATACCCCAATAATCAAGAAATAAATGCTTGTTCATCCAATAATCTCTGTATTAGAATTATCGCAAGTTTCATAAACCTACTTACTAGGTGTTGGAAATATGGGTTTTACTAAACTTTGGACGCATTTAAATTTATATATATGTGTTATATATAACTAACTTTTAGTAGGTTTATGTTCTTCTATATGAGATCTTCGAAATGATATATAATGCGTCCAAAATAGAGTATGTGTGAAAGAGATATCGATACTCAAAGTTGAGTAAATGGATGAAATTAGCAAAAACCAAATGAAGTAAACAGTAAGTCAATCACAATACTTTAACAAAATAAGTTAATACTAAAAATAACAATTATTTAATGTTACATAAACAACCTAACGTGGCCCTATTAGACAATGCGCATAAATTGACTCCGCCATATGTCGGCGGAAATTCATTGCCTCATCGTCGGTTTCGTTAGGGGGTACCCATATCTCCTCGTTATTTATCAACTTTTGGACATTACGGCATACCCATACACCGCAATCCGCATATAACCCGGTCTGCTGGGGTACTTGGCCGGCCATCTTTGTGCGAAAGATACTTGACACTTCGCGACGTCTATGATCCCCGATCAATGAAAAGAACGTATATAGTTTTGTTTTAAACGATTGCATCTGCTCTGTCAATTGTTGTTTGCAGAGACCGTCCTTTTCGCTGTCATATAGGGTCATGACCATAGTGTCTAGTTCAAACACTCCAAGCAGCCAATGTCTGGGATGCAAGCATATGGGGATGTACACCTGAAATATTACAATATATGTCATATATGTTATTAAATAAAATAACAGTAAAACGATTTGCATACCCTATCGAGGAGAGTCCAAGAGGTCCCTTCCGAGCCATTGCATATTTCGATCACGGAGGCGGGACCTTGATGGTCCATCAGTATACACTGAAAGAACATAGTGTGCATGATGGTCCACCTCGTGTCTACGCCACGATGTTTTTGCAACAGGCTAACCCAAGAATCGACGTGCTATGCATAAAAAATAGATGGTTAGACATGTAATATAAATATATTTGATTATATATGACTATAATTTAACTTCATACTAACCGTATCGTCTAAGTCAGAGTTCACAGGGTCATCCGTAAGCAATGTTTCAAAAAACAAGGGGTTGATTTCTAAGCCCCCGTAAGGGGTGAATGTCAAGTTGGGGAGGCGACCAGTCCGGCACATCCTCAATATTTCTGATGCCGGTTGAGACTCCGGTGAAGGCACCTTTCCCTTTTTCTTTCCTCCCTTCTTCCCCCCCCCCCCCCCCGCTTTCTTTGCTTGTTTTTTAGCGGGCGGTGGTGTCGTAGATCCTTGTTGGCCAAACGGGTGACGAAACCATTGTGAAATTTTATGCGACCGCTTTAGAGGGAGCGGGGTCACCTGTGGTGGTGGATCTACAACATCCATCGAGTCATCGTCAGGCTCCGAGAAGTGATCCTGGATAATAGGAGACCCCGTCTGAAAATTACGTTACTCAATGTTTTAAGTACAATTTAGGAAATGTTCACAATTAAACCAAAACTACCAAAATAACTTACAGTATGCATTTCCGGCCTGTAATAGTCATCGGCCGAACCGCCAAAGATGTTTGTGATTGATGTGGTGGCGAACGGCGGCGGCATCTGCGAGGTGTATGCCCCCGACATCCCGGCCTGCGTGACATTGATCATTAAAATAGTTACAAAATTAGGATTATCGATATATAACTATAATGGTTACTCAGTGTCACTAACACTCTCCGGGATAGTAGAATATGATGTGGTGGCGAACGGCGGCGGCATCTGCGAGGTGTATGCCCCCGACATCCCGGCCTGCGTGACATTGATCATTAAAATAGTTACAAAATTAGGAACAAACATATAACTATAATGATTACTCAGTGTCACTTACACTCTCCGGGATAGTAGAATAGGATGTGGTGGCGAACGGCGTTTCCGACATCCCGGCCCCCGACATCCCGGCCTGCGTGACATTGATCATTATAAGAGTTACAAACTTAGGAACAAACATATAACTATAATGGTTACTCAATGTCACTTACATTTTCAGGGAATGACGGATAGTGTTATATATAGATAAAGTGCGGTTTATTTTATTTCAACGTATAATAGTGTTATATATAGATAAAGTGCGGTGGTATTTTATTTCAACGTATAATAGTGTTATATATAGATAAAGTGCGGTTTATTTTATTTCAACGTATAATAGTGTTATATATAGATAAAGTGCGGTGGTAGTTTATTTCAACGTATAATAGTGTTATATATAGATAAAGTGCGGTTTATTTTATTTCAACGTATAATAGTGTTATATATAGATAAAGTGCGGTGGTATTTTATTTCAACGTATACTAGTGTTATATATAGATAAAGTGCGGTTTATTTTATTTCAACGTATAATAGTGTTATAAATAGATAAAAAATTGTTAAGAGTGTGTTTTTATAAAAAATTGTTAAGGGTGTGTTTTTATAAAAAAAATTGTTAAGGGTGTGTTTTTATAAAAAAAAAACACATTTTTAACAATTTTTTTTATAAAAACACACTTTTAACAATTTTTTTATAAAAAACACTCTTAACAATTTTTATATGAAAAAACACACTATAACAACATACACATTATAACATACAAATATCACATTCAAATATAAAACCATAAAACTATAACAATTTTTTATAAAAACACACTCTTAACAATTTTTTATAAAAAAACACATTTTTAACAATTTTTTATAAAAACTGTTTTTGTAAAAAAAAATTAACAATTTTTTTATAAAAAAAACACATTATAAAAACCATAAAACTATAACAATTTTTTATAAAAACACACTCTTAACAATTTTTTATAAAAACACACTGTTTTTATAAAAATTTGTTAAGGGTGTGTTTTTATAAAAAAATTGTTAAGAGTGTGTTTTTATAAAAAAAAACATTGTTAACAATTTTTTTATAAAAACTCACTCTTAACAATTTTTTTATAAAAGAACACTCTTAACAATTTTTTTATGAAAAAACACACTATAACAACATACACATTATAACATACAAATATCACATTCAAACATAAAACCATACATATCATGTTAAACATACAACATATTCAAACATAAGTTATAAACACTATAACAACCTACAAATCATATATCTTAACTTAAAATAACATATAAAAAGTAACAAAAAACATAAGGAAAACATACCACAGAGGTAATACGAGACATCTTCACAAAACCCGAACGCGTATTCCACACGACAAAATTGAGAGAGTGGGAGAAAATTGAGAGAGTTTGATTAAAAATTGAGAGAGTGATTAAAAAAATGAGAGTGCCGTTTTTTGGTCCTCCCCCCCCCCCCCCCCCCCCCCTTATATAGTGCGGCCGAAGAAAAATTAGGGTTTGGTTCGTCAAACAGACTTTAGGGTTAACCCTGTGCCGACACGTGGCACTATTGCCCGCGATCGCGGGGGGTCAAAGAAAGTCAAACGCGGGCAGGGACCAAAACTGCACACGCGGGCATTCTTGAGGGGGGAAAGCTGGACCGCGAGCATTCTTGAGGGACCAACGCGGGCAAAGTGGGCAAACTTTGGACACGTGTAGCCCGCGATCGCGGGGGTCAACGAGAGTCAAACGTGGGCAGGGACCAAAACTGCACACGCGGGCATTCTTGAGGGGGGAAAGTTGGACCGCGGGCATTCTTGAGGGACCAACGCGGGTAAAGTGGGCAAACTTTGGTGACACGTGGCCTGGAGCCCGCGATCGCGGGCTCTATCGCGGATGTTTGGGGTATTTTTGTAACATGGGAGAGATTTGGGGTATTTCAGTAACACTTGGTTTGACTTAGGGTATTTTAATTAATTTCCCTTCATAAAAACTCTTTCTCAAAATTGTCCTACTAAAAGCTAATATCACATTTTATTTTTAAAGCACCATAAAAACTTGTTAGAATACTCAAATGTGTAGCCTTGACAAAAACTGACACGGTATGCTAACCAGACACGAACTCGATCGACACGAAATAAACGGGTTTGGGTAATACATTTCAACCCGTTTAAGTAAACGGGTTGACACGACACGACACAAAAATTAAACCGGTAAGATCAGAGTAAAAAATTCAACTAAAAAATGACTCGAATAACCCGTTTATATATTACATGCCCGTGAGAACCAATATAAAAATAATTTTTTACATGATCTTTTTTTCATTAAAACCTATGATTTAAGGTATTGTTTCACATATGTTCGTGTTCACCTAGTGAAAAGATTACACGTGGAAAAACATTTTTGATTCGCCTATTAAATGAAAAATTCACGTAAAAAATATTCACATGGTGAAACAAATCCATGTTTAACTATCATATTATGAAACAAATACATGTGAAACAAAATATCTTAAATCCTAGCACTTGATGAAAAAATATCATGTAAAAAAATATTTTTATATCGATTTTCACGAGTTTGTAACATATTTGTGGTTCTCACTTGATTTAACCCCTATACATATATATAATAATTTTTCTTTTTTATTCTTTGGATTTTTAATGCTATGAATTTGGTTAGAATTTATAAGGTTGAGTTATAAAATTTGGATTTCTAATGCGTTTATTAGAATTTTGGATTTGTAATTCTTTGTGAATTTTCGATTTTTAATTTTATAAATTTTAAATGGGTTAAATGGGTTGGCTGGTAAAACGGGTTAGCAAGTTTAATAGTTAAGAGGATAAACCAGTTAGGCGGGTCGTGTTCAGGTTGGGATTTGCTGACCCATTTATTAAACGGTTCGGATTAGGGTTAGACACTCTCAACTCGTTTAACTTTGAATTTGACACGACACGTTTGTCAGGTCTACAAATATGTCCCAAAATATTATTGTAATATCGTTACACATATATATATATATATATATATATATATATATATATACACGTGGATGTTCAAACAAGAACACAATTATTTTACGAAAATGCGAGAACATTTATGGGCCTCCAAATTATTTAACTCATAATTAAAATTAAAAGAAAATAAAGTAATTAATTAAGGATAGTCATGTGATTTCGTATTTATCTGTAATTTTGGTAACATTTTCTCTCTAAAAGCACATACAAATAATATGCTAACTAGTATCAAATCATTATCACATTATTATCGCAACAAAATCATATAATGAACAGACAGAGCAATGAATGTAGACTGGTTTCGATTATCACAACATTATCACATCGTTATCACAATAAAAATCACATAATTATTAGATGATTATCACATCATGAAAAGTCTTCGATTTATGAAATTATTATCACACCATTATCGACAACGATACTTGAACATAAAGAGTTCCGATGATAATAACAAAATTTAAAGGATAAGAATAGATTTAGGATAACAGAAAATTATGGTTAAACATTAACTTATTGTCATTTATTCTAATAATTTTACTATGTATTAATTAATTGGAGGTCCATAAATGTTCTCACATTTTCCTAAAATATGAGTGTTCTCGTTTGAACCCTTCCCTACATATATATATATCCACAAGTTCAAATGAAAAGTGCTAAATATATGAGAAGTAGAGAAATAGTTTTGACCATTAATTCAGTCAAGATCGGCTTTGACTGGTCAAAAGTTGCGGCTTTGACTGGTCAAAAGTTGCGGTTGTTCCAAAAATAGAAGGACAGTTTCGTAACTTTTACAAAAACACGGGACGAGTTCATATATGAACCTGTGTGATTCACATATGAACTATTTGTTCATATATGAACCCATGTAATTCACATATAAACTCTTTTTAACTAATTCATATATAAACCTTTGTGTTTCATATATTAAACTAATTAAATGTAGGTTCATATATGAATCAGTGAACCAATTAACTGATTCATATATGAACCTTTGTGTTTCATATATGAAACTAATAAATTGTAGGTTCATATATGAATCAGTTGAACTAATTAACTGATTCATATATGAACCTTTGTGATTCATATATGAAACTAATAAATTGTAGGTTCATATATGAATCAGTTAAACTAATTAACTGATTCATATATGAACCTTTGTGATTCATTTATGAACCTTTGTGATTCATATATGAACTTTTTTTAACTAATTCTCATATGAACTAATTAACTGATTCATATATGAATCACAAAGGTTCATATATGAATTAGTTAAAAAGAGTTCATATGTGAATTACAAAGGTTCATATATGAACATATAGTTCATATGTGAATCACACAGATTCATATATGAACTCGTCCCGCGTATCATTTGTAACAACCCAAAATCTGAGCAAACAATATCATAGGTAAAAATCCCAAACGGGTCCTAATACATCACAATATAAACATAGTTTACAAAATTCACAGCAGCGGAAATACACTTCTACAGCCAAGATGTCTAAAGCTACGCATGCTGCTATAGTGCTCTAGACCTGCTATCCCCCGCCTCTAAGCTTTCAAAGCTTCTCATTCTCTTATGAAGTACATCACAAATCCACTTACCTGAAAATGGTTTTAGTTTAAAAAAAAGTGAGGGTTAGACCATTAGGTCTAGTGAATTCCCTCTAAAAAACAGTTTAACACAATATCATCTTTAAATCACATAATTGTTACAATAATAATAAAAATAACAGTTAAGCATAAATAACCTCCACATACAGGGGTAATTGCACAGTGGTCTCCGCGCCCATCACCTCCACGTGATGTCCTCACTCGGGGCTCCAGTAGATCCCTACGGCCCTCCAGTAGATGCCACTACCGTCTGCGCAAGAAACGGATTCAAGGCACACGGTTCAACCATACGCCAAGGATCCTCGACGATCCAAGGTACCATCAGCCCCACTGTGCAACCCGACTCCACATAGTAGTATATAATCATGAAAACATATAGTTCATGAAGATACGGTAAAACATGCTTGCATAAATAAAACAACATAACTCATTTCGTGTGCGTATCAAAATCGTGTAACCATCATCAGATATTGAAAACAAGTTCAATTTAATCATTCATAAAAGAGTACAAGGGAACTCACCTGATTATAGAGATTAGAATCACATACGCCTAACTCCCAGTTAATCAATACGAATACCTAATTGTAGCAACAACAACAACCCAAGATCAGGACGCATGCCCGAGGATTCATAGCCTGAGGAAAAACTGCCCGGAACCCCACTTTTTCGGAAAACTCGCTAATCCGGAATCTCTTATCTAAAATCCGGTATCCGGAATACGAAATCTGGTATCCTGAATCCGGTATCCGGGATCCGGAACCCACTCTCAGAAACCTCGGTTCCGAAAGTCATACCGGGAAAACTTCAGTCTGAAAGAACACTTGTTCGGACTAAGCGATATCCAGAAGTCACAAACTACAAAACCCCAAATCTTCTTAAATCGATAGAAACGTCGATTTTTGTCCTAAACGCATTTAAATGCTTACTTGGGGTTAACACCCCAACCCTTAATCATCATTCAATCAAACCATCCTTGCATTAGCCATACATTTGATGTAAAATCCAAGGATTTCAAATTTCAAGAACACAGACTATTTTCATGGTTTAACTCTTTCTCAAATCAAACACATACAAAATATTAGGAAGTTACTAGGGAAGGAGTAACTTACTTGCAATTGATTTCCTCTAAGCAATCCTTCACCATTTCCTTCCAAGATCTTCAATCCTCTCTTCTCTCGATTTCAGCCGCCAGTTTCACAATAATGAGAAATTTAGGGATTTCTTCCCTTTTTATACTTCTATCATTTTACATTTCAGCCCCTCAAGTTACCACCTTTCATTCTTTGACCACATTTTATCTAGGTTTTTGCCAATTTAGATTTATGGTTATTACAACACCTCCCCCTTAAAAGAATTCCGTCCTCGGAATTCCTTGGTCAGAAGATGCAGGTACTTGACCCTCACCTCAGACTCCATTTCTCACGTTATCGCTTATCCTTTGTGGAATCGCCACTGAATCTTCACGTGACTAACCTCTTTAGTCTTTTGTTCCTAAATTTTACGGTCGATGGTCGATTTTAACTTCTCGTCTACTCGCATAACTTGCAATGACACAACTCCACTAGCTTTAAACCAATGCTCTTCAAGATAGAGGCGTGAAACGCAAAACGACCTCCCACATGTCCGTTAAACATATCCAGTCCATATGTCAATCCCTCAATCCATTATACCAAAATATAACCGACTCAACTCAACCCTCTTTCCTTTCGACACTTCCCCAATCAAACATCCAAACCCAATCAAACCAAGCCAACCAAGTCAAACCAAGCCAAGCCAAACCAAACCAAAACAAGCCAAACCAAACCAAGCCAAACTAAACCAAACCAAGTCAAACCAAAACAACCAAGCCAAACCAAGCCAACCCAAAACAAACCAATCCAAGCCAAACCAAAATCTTTGGCATCAAACTTGCACTTCCAAATTTAACAACTTTGATTCTAATTGATCTCCAAGCATTTCTGTCCTGTACCACAACCTTCTTAGGCTAGGAACACTCACACCATGTACTTGTAGCCCTTCCAACAATTTATGCCACATACAAATGTAACATCTCATGCCAACACCCTCGGCCAACCATACGAGTTAGAATTTTTTTTGTCCGCACGTTCGAACCCACGGTTTTTAAAACGTGTCTCATCACGACTTTCACAAACATTTCACTTCCTTAAAGAAAGACTTTCACCGAGTTCATGCTACAACAACATAAATCTTTTACTAAAATATACAACCACCCAATTCGCCAATCTTAGCGCAAAGTCAACCTCGAATATCCAAATAAACTCACAGTTATGAGTTTCTTCATTGGATAACAAGAAATTTCCAAGATCACCTCCCCCCAGCACGACATACGTCTAACGCGACGAGTATCTTCTTTCCCTCAAGCCATGTTGACTACAACTCAACAATGGTAACCAATTCATACGCTCCCACCACGTCATCACCTCGTGCTTATACACAACTAACCACATGGGATCTCCACCATCCAATCTGGAGTATCCACCGACTCAAGCTGAACCAACCCTGGAGACACATACTCAAATTATTATTGCATCCAACAAGCGTCCAGCCATACAAAAATTAAAGTTTAAGTTTGCCTCGTTCAACAAGGAGTGACCATTCTCTCGCAAAACCAGAGGCGTAGCTAGTAGGGGGACTGGCTGATGCCAAGCCCCCCTAATAGCCAAAAATGCTTTAATATATATATGTTAGGAATGCATAACAAAAAGATTGGATTGTCCTATTTGTTAAAGGAATTTTTATAAGCCACCAGACATGTGACCCATGCTCAAATCCTTGGAGCCACTTCTTTGTATTCATTTTTTTATTTATCTTATAACCCTTAAACCCTTCTAGCTATATATTAATCACTATACAAAGTTAAAAACACATAATTTAAAATTTTATACTGTTATTTTTGGATCGCAAATTTCTATGATGTCATTTTCCTCAAGGGGTTACAAAATTTATCCCCCACTTATGTATATGATACAATATTGATATTTATATTGATGTTATTTATGTTATAGTTATAAATTAGTGAAAATAATGGTTAGTTTGATGATAAAAATATACGATTAAAATTATAATATAATATTTTTTATCTCACTTCTAACATTTCACAATCAAAAGTCACAATATTCAATGGTTTTTTGTCTTCTTATCTACACACTCATCACACGTAAAAGTTAATCTCAAAATCTCATAATACTTGTGACAACGAACATTAGCATTTTGCTTGAATGCCTTAAATTAACAAGTTAAGTTCATTTCGTTTGTCATCTTCGACTCCCCCCCCCCCCCCCCTAAACTAGAATCCTGCGTCCGCCCCTGCGCAAAACTATACCAGAAAGCACCTCGTTGTACACCATGTTCGCTTCGGAATATTCATAATGTTGATGCTCACTCAAACCTGACGTCTCACCCTTTGTGTGTCCCGTACCGCCACTTATACCATGCCTCCTCGAAGGCATAGATCTCCCACTCCTAGGGAAAACGATTTATTAACCCGTACAAGCCCTCCCATATTTTAACCATGTCATACACAAAAACCTTCGGTTCTAATACCCTCATGAGGAGTTCAATTACCTGTCAATAACACTGCTTTAAACATTGCTCCATCTCTTTGGTGTCACTTACCAACCTATTTAGTTTCACATTCCCACTTATTCGAACATGTCGTCTTCACCTCTTTATGCTAGTCTGGAACTGTGCCCACCTACCAACACCTACTCCGCTTTCGATCATTTCAAGTGTGTCGATGGTACGTTTACATTACTATGCCTAACCAAACGGATGTACCACAATTCTCACCCGATATAATCCGTCACTCATCCTTCATACAACACTCAATGCTAGAAATCACCACGTGTTTCCTGTTCTCCAACAGAGTTAATCTACTCAGCAGAATTTCTTTATACACTAGGATTATTTCAACCTTCCCAAAGAATTTTGAATCTTCGACTCAACACCACAAACTAATCGAATATGACATTCTCATCAATATCCACTCAAAAAATAGATGAACTAACCCAAAATTCAACACAACCGTGAAGAATACATGCTCTTCTTTTAGGTAGTCGCCAGCTACCACACAATCTTTCATTCTCAAACAACAACAACACAATACCGTCTACAAATACATACTTCAATCAAGCATACTTGCCATTCTTGATTACCTCCTATAAATCTCCAAACCAGGATTCACACCTAAACTTATCACTCGTTACAACATAAGTCCACCACCCAACATAACGGAAACTCATTATCTCAACAAGGACTTACACCACTCCCTTAGCATGAAGTGCAACCCACTTGCCCATACGACCATCACACTGCAACAAATTCTTCGTGACCCCCCCCCCCCTTTTTTACACACAATAGATACCGCCTTCTTCATACCTATCGTAACACCAATATATGACGTAGAGTCATTTCTCGAGTCTAGATGAACCACAAAACCATGATCATCTAATTTACTCAAACAAGTTCTCCTTTTTTCGTGACTCATCGCGATCTACTTCTGTTGTGCTAAATACTTGACGCATAAACAAATCATTAAAAACCCTGCTAGGGAATCACCTACCCACACCGGTGATCTTCCGCTTTTCTAACGCCCATACGAGGCGGTCCAACCTCATGGAAGTATACACCTTTTTCTGAACGACCTCTTACATCCACACCCAACAGGGTTACTTCTTAAGTTTCAATCTCCAGACAATGCCTTCAACTTGGGATAATATTAACAATCGCAGACCTCAATATCAATAGACAACATGATCATGTTCCCATAATTCCCGACAACCAGGATTCCGAACGGAACCTGCTTCATCCAATGCATCATAACCAACTTCATACCCCACCGTTCTCACTTGAGGAAAACACAAGACATTTCTTAGCGCAAAATCTAATTACAAGACCACCCCAAAACTCAGGATCAAAGATGGCAACATTTCATTAAGTACCATAACCCTACTTATTAACATGTTACCATTAGAATCACTTTGACAACTTCGAACTTCACCCCAAACATAACCATTCTCAAATAACCAAGCAAGAGTCTAAACTTCAATCATACTAACATTTCCAAATTTATTGCCCGAGACTCCCGCTATTCTCGTTCTCCTCTAAATGAAACATTAAGGTCATAACTCGACCAAAATATGATCAACTGGGCAATTTTCATTCTCAGAACCTTTCCTCGTTTCCTTAATTGTGATATCCTCTACGACCTAGCGAGTTCATAGCCTTCATGCATGATGACACAACGATTGAAATCATTTTGCATTGAATTCAAGTGGTACATATCCTAAAACAACCTTGAGTATGCATGACACAACACCACTCAATCTGAATAGTAAAACACAACGACCGCAAGGATTGCTCACATGCAGCCCCACGATAACTCACAACCTTGTCCAACCAAATCGATGTCGGCACAACAAAATGTGTCCAGTGAAACCTTTTCAATACGACTAGAAAAGTTCTTAATGAAATCACTTACACAAAGTGGGTCAGTCGACTCCCACACTCGTGTATATGCTAACAGCGTGTCAATACTCATTTTAGTTATAAAAACTTTGCAACTAATCGTTTCCATTATTTTCGCAACGAAGATTCTCTTAACATGAAAAAGGGTTAAATAATTCGCAGATCACTAAGTTCAACGTTTTATCGTGCAACGAAAACAAGTTTGTCTTTTTCTTTAAAAGCACACGCTTGCGCGCGTCAACTTTTTTTCCAAAACAAGAAGAAATTCATTATGTACGTATATACTTTTAACATGAAAGAGCTCGGGTAACACATTTAAAGACACGATGCATGAAACTCAACTTGCAACTGAAGGCTATCCACTCTAACAAGGTCAACTGTTATACTCACAACAACTTATCTTTAACGCTCTACTTTGACCAATTGTCACTTTCTCATCCTTGCAGCAACTTGATGTACAAGTGCTTCACAACCCACCTGTTCGAACACTCTACACGGTTTCCAAATTGACCAATTACATCACTTTCTACTCCTGTGCATACTTCAGTCAACACTGCCATCTTTCCTTCATGACCCTTGCCACTATATCGCTTGACTAAAGTCAGGGGCTCATCCCCTTCACCCGTTCCATCGCGGAAACCTTCAAGACTCCAACACAGTCCTCATTTCCTAACCCAAATGATCGACCCATCAATTCCAAGAATGGGGACTAGAAACTAGAAGTTTACCCCTTGCCAGCCATTCATCCCTTTCGAACCCAAGAAGTTCTACCTTAAGTCGGTTCACTACCGCCCCAAACAATACTCCTTTTCGGGAAGTGCTATTATTTATACCATGAGTGACCTTATGCATCACATCAAAACCATTGCTATCAACACAAGGTTAGAATTCAATCCAGATTAGTACCCTTCTCTCGACTGTCTTAAAAATAGTAATCTTCCAGACATTACGATAACTAAAACAACCACGTATAACAAACACCCAAACGACAGCTTCACTAAATAAGGCAATTTAAGCACATACATGTACCTGTAAATTCGCAATTACACTGGCCAGGTGTAACTTCAAATTTACCTTACATGACAGTTCTCGCTACCTAATCCTTAGTGCACGATCTTAGAGGCAAACCATATATCTCGGTTGTGTCCCTAACTTTACAGTTTAAGTTTAGGCCCGATCGGTCACCTAAATCCCTTAAACTATGGCTCTGATATCATTTGTAACAATCCAAAATCTGAGCTAACAATATCATAGGTAAAAATCCTAAACGGGTCCCAATTCATCACAATATAAACAGAGTTTACAAAATTCACAGCAGCAGAAACACACTTCCACAGCCGAGATGTCTAAAGCTACGCATGCTGCTATAGTGCTCTAGACCTGATATCCCCCACCTCTAAGCTTTCAAAGCTTCTCCTTCCATTATGAAGTACATCACAAATCCACTTACCTGAAAATGGTTTTAGTTTTAAAAAAACGAGGGTTAGACCATTAGGTCTAGTGAAATCCCTCTAAAAAAACAGTTTAACACAGTCTCATCTTTAAATCAATTACTGTTACAATAATAATAAAAATAACAGTTAAGCATAAATAACCCCTACATACAAGGGTAATTGCATAGTGGTCTCCGCGCCAATCACCTCCACGTGATGTCCTCACTCGGGGGCCCCAGTAGATCCCCACGGCCCCCCAGTAGATGCCACTACCGTGTGCGCGAGAAACGGATTCAAGGCACACGGTTCAACAACACGCCAAGGATTCTCGACGATCCAAGGTATCATCAGCTCCACAGTGCAACCCGACTCCACATAGTAGTATATAATCATGAAAACATATAGTTCATAAAGATACGGTAAAACATGCTTGCATAAATAAAACAACATAACTCATTTCGTGTGCGTATCAAAATCGTTTAACCATCATCAGATATTGAAAACAAGTTCAATTTAATCATTCATAAAAGAGTACAAGGGAACTCACCTGATTATCGACATTAGAAGCACACACGCCTCTCTCCCAGCTAATCAATACGAATACCTAATTGTAGCAACAACAACAACCCAAGGTCAGGACTCATGCCCGAGGATTCATAGCCTGAGGAAAAACTGCCCGGAACCCCACTTTTCCGGAAAACTCGCTAATCTGGACTCTGCTATCCGGTATCCGGGATTCGGAACCCACTCCCGGAAACCTCAGTTCCGGAACATTTATCTGAAAGTCATACCCGGAAAACCTCAGTCCGGAAGAACACTTGTCCGGACTAAGCGATTTCCGGAAGTCACGTACTGCAAAACCCCAAAACTTCTTAAATCGATAGAAACGTCGATTTTTGTCCTAAACCCATTTAAATGCTTACTTGGTGTTAACACCCCAACCCTTAATCATCATTCAATCAAACCATCCTTGCATTAGCCATACATCTGATGTAAAATCCAAGGATTTCAAATTTCAAGAACACTAACTATTTTCATTGTTTAACTCTTTCTCAAATCAAACACATACAAAATATTAGGAAGTTAATAGGGAAGAAGTAACTTACTTGCAATTGATTTCCTCTAAGCAATCCTTCACCATTTCCTCCCAAGACCTTCAATCCTCTCTTCTCTCGATTTCAGCCGCCAGTAAAAATAATGAGAAATGTAGGGATTTCTTCCCTTTTTATACTTCTATCATTTTACATTTCAGCCCCTCAAGTTACCACCTTTCATTCTTTGACCACACTTTATCTAGGTATTTGCCCATTTAGATTTATGGTTATTACAGTGAGAAGCGTGAGAAGTGGTTATCAACCGTTGGATGAGAAATTCATGCACATTAAGATGAGATGCACCGAGATGCATCATATCACTTCCCTTCTAAGCCGCAATTCATGGGAGGGGATGAGATAAAAAAATGATCAGCAGTTCAGATCCACTTCTCACGCTTCTTACGTTAAGCTCAACTTCTCACACGATCCGTCACATATATATATAGCGCCAGGTTCAGGGGAAAACACTAAATAAATGGAAAACCGAAAAACCACGATAAATAGATGTCAAATTAACTAGAAAAATATGATTGATTTATTGGTGTAATTTGTTTCGTTCGAATTTTGATCATATTGCGTAATTTTTCGATTTAAAAAACAAGAGGTGGGGAATTTTTTTAATTTTAAAAAAAGTTGTAACCGACTCTTTAATCACATCTACTGGGTCAATTAAAATGTAATTGTTGATGGGCTGATTTTCAGTTTTTCATTTATTTAGGGTTTTCCCCTGAACCTTTCTCTTTGTGTATATCTATATATATATATATATATATATATATATATATATATATATATATATATATATATATATATATATATATATATATATATAGGGGAGGTATCCGTTGCAAACCAGTCAGTTTGTGCAAACTATACAAACCAATCTTAGCCGTTGATCAAGTCTAATAAATATCTGATTTTATTATGTTTCCTAATCTAAAGTCATGATCATAATGAATGAATCTTATCATCTTCCATATATATCTCAGTCTTAATTAATGAATCATAATGATTATCCATAAATACATCTATTGTTTCCTAATATAGTGGTTTGTATAGTTTGCACAAACTGACTGGTTTGCAACGGATACCTCCCCTATATATATATATATATGTGTGTGTGTGTGTGTACGTGCGTGCGTGCATGTGGGGGGGGGGGGGGTTATTTTGCAACCTAATAAAATGTTACAACCCCGTGCAACCCTCATCTAAACCATTCATTTAGCTCCTTCATCATGTAAAAACTGGATTAATCTTATGTTTCATTAAAATCCATGTAATGCATATTGTTTCATGAAAGTACCACATTCATCCAATACATAACATGAACAGTTACGTGCATCGACATATTTTGCGGAAATTCGACGAATTCAGGTAAATTCACTTAGAGAATCAATGAGAATGCAAATGAAATGGACGATTTAGATGAAGGTTACACGGGTTGTAACCTTTTAATGGCTTGCAAAATAACCGTGACCTACACACACACACACACACACACACACACACACACACACACACACACATATATATATATATATATATAGGGTTAGGTTCAGGGGAAAACCTCAAATAATTAGAAAACTAAAGAACACCCTTATAAACATTGATTCAACATAATCCAAAGGAAATATTAAAAATCGGTAATTAAACTAATTATAATTAATGAAAAGGGTATTAAGGTAATTTGCGCACTATATCAGATATGGAAAATACAACAAAGGCACAAATCGTTTCCCTATAATTATGGAGATCACAGTTTTCCGGCGAAAACTTGCAGATTCCGGCGAGTTGACGGTTCTCCGGAGAAAACTTGTAGATTCCGGCAAAAACTTGCAGATTCCGGCGAAAACTTGTAGATATGCACAAATGCATATATATGCACTTGTGCATATTACCGCCGATGTCTTCACGGCCGCCGGAGATTCAACCACCACAACCATCAGTTTAGCCGTACGAGCGTCTACACTTCAACTACCGCAACCACCGGTTTAGCCGGCGAAAACTTGTAGATATGCACTTGTGCATATTACCGCCGATGTCTCCACGACCGTCGGCGTTCCTGACTTGCAGTGTCCCAAATCTGAGCCTTAACCTCCTTGTCGTCGATCTCCATGCTCTGAGTCTGAAACTCAACGCCGTAATACGAGAAAAATAGAAACCCTATTTACAAAATGAAGAACTAAAGAGAGAATAGAGGAAAAGAGAAGAATTTGAAGCAAGATCTATAAATGAGAGGGAAGAGAGAGAAATGAAAGTGGTGGTGGTCGGAGGTGGTGGCGGTCGGTGGTGGTGGTGGTTGTGGCGGCGGCGGGAGAGAAGAGAAAAGAGAGGGTAGGTCGGAGGTGGCGGCGGCGGCAGGGAGAAGAGAGGGTAGGTCGGAGGTGGTGGCGGCGGCAGAGAGAGAGAGAGGGAAGGGTTTGAGGTTGTGAGAGGTAGAGTTTTAGGTTGGGAGAATGATACGTAGGGTTTTCTAAGTATTTGTATCTGACCCCTTAATTTTTTTTTTTTGCCAATTTTACCCCTATTGCAGCTTAAGTAATATATTCATATACCCTTAACTTTGCTTTTATTTACAAAATTGTCATTGAGAATATTAACCCTTGATTTATCTTATCCTCTGTCTATAAAGGTGTTCCTTAGTTTTTCAATTATTTGAGGTTTTCCCTTAAACCTCTCTCTCTCTCTCTCTCTCTCTATATATATATATATATATATAGGGAAGGGTTCAAAAGAGAAGTATAAATATTTTGAGAAATAGAGAAGTGATCTTGGCCATGCATTCGGTCAAGATCGGCGGCTTTGACCGAGAAGCAGAGGATAATTCCTCGCGTGGTCTGCACAAGATAGAGGGGTAGTTTCGTAAAAAATACGCGGGACAGGTTCATATATGAATTTGTGTGATTCATATATGAACCTTTGTGTTCATATATGAACCTTTGTAATTCACATATAAAATATTTTTAACTAATTCATATATGAACCTTTGTGATTCATATATGAATCAGTTAATTTGTTCATATGAGAATTAGTTAAAAAAAATTCATATATTAATCACAAAGGTTCATATATGAACACAAAGGTTCATATATGAATTAGTTAAAAAAAGTTTATGTGTAAATTACAAAGGTTCATATATGAACACAAAGATTCATATATGAATCAGTTAATTGGTTCAACTGATTCATATATGAACCTACAGTTAATTAGTTTCATATATGAAACACAAAGGTTGATATATGAATCACAAGATTCATATATGAATTAGTTATAAAGAGTTCATACGTGAATTACAAAGGTTCATATATGAACGTATAGTTCATATGTGAATCACACAGATTCATATATGAACTCAGCCCGTGTTTTTTGTAAAAGTTACGAAATTGTCCTTCTATTTTTGGAACACCCGCAACTTTTGACCGGTCAAAGCCGCAACTTTTGACCAATTATAACCGATCTTGACCGAATGAATGGTCAAGATCACTTCTCTATTTCTCAAAAACTTTGTACTTCTCTATTGAACCTAAGGCTATATATATATATATATATATATATATATATATATATATATATAGGGGTGGGTTCAAATAAAAACTCAAATTCAATTGTAAACGTGAGGAAAAACCACAGCCGTTGATTAATAATCCGGTGAAGAGATCAGTGGCAAAAAAACGCGGTGGAAATTTTGTAAATAAGTTGAAAACTCTGTCCATGGCTTAATGAATATTTAGCGTGCAGGGGTAAAATTGGAAAAAAAAATATTCAGTCTGAATAAAAGGTAATTATTCAGACTGAATAAAGGTAATTATTTTCGTCAGATTAGAATCAGCGCCTTCTTTGTTGACTTTTTATTTTCTTTTTTAATTAAAAAACTTTTACCCCCTTAAATTTTAAAATAAATTATCTCAAAAATTACTAACATTTTAATCAAACAAATTACATCAAAAACGAGAATTTCGTGCTCTTCGATATGACATCCATCATGATATAGTTTTTTTTTCGTTTTAACCGTTTTTACGTGAAATCGTGTATATGTGTTATATTCAGAGTGAATAATACAACATTCGGGATGAATAATATCTACATTTATTCGGACTGAATATATAGAATTATTCAGACTGAATATATGAAATTATTCAGACTGAATATATGAAATTATCCAGTCTGAATAATTTACCTTTATTCAGTCTGAATAATTATATTCGTTTGAATATCTACCTTTATTCAGTCTGAATAATTCTATATATTCGGACCGAATAAAGATAGATATTCAAAACGAATAAATGTTTAAGTTTTGTTCTTTTTTCATATCTACCTTTATTCAGTCTGAATAATTTTATATATTTAGTCTGAAAAATGTAGATATTATTCATCCAGAATGTTATATTATTCATTCTGAATATAACACATGTACACGATTTCACGTAAAAAACGGTTAAAACGAAAAAAAAACTATATCAAGACATGAATAAGTTTTATTCTTTTTTAATATCTACCTTTATTCAGTCTGAATAATTCCATATATTCAGTCTGAATAATTCTATATACTCAGTCCGAATAAATGTAGATATTATTCATTCCGAATGTTGTATTATTCACTCTGAATATAACACATATACACGATTTCACGTAAAAAACGGTTAAAACGAAAAAAAAACTATATCATGATGGATGTCATATCGAAGAGCACGAAATTCTCGTTTTTTTGATGTAATTTGTTTGATTAAAATGTTAGTAATTTTTGAGATAATTTATTTTAAAATTTAAGGGGGTAAAAGTTTTTTAATTAAAAAAGAAAATAAAAGTTCAACAAAGGAGGCGCTGATTCTAATCTTGACGAAAATACCCCTAAAGCTAAATTTTAGGAATGGCTTAAATATGGCTGCGATCAATGGACGAGATTTGTCCTCACGTTTACAATTGAATTTGAGTTTTCATTTGAACTTTCCTATATATATATATATAGGGTCAAGATAAAATGAGAAGGCGAGAAATGCTTCTAGCCATCCAATTATTTTAATCAAGTGTTTAAATAAAGGTAATTTAAAAAAAATGAAAAGGATACTATTGTCATTGAACTTGTGAGGTTATCTTCAACATTGTGTCTATCCCAAGCTTTTAGGGATTGAATCTAATTTCCTAAACCACCAATCTAATTTCAGTATTTGCAAATGTTTATAATCACGTATGTAACATGCAACATAGATATCATCAGGCTAAAAAAGACCACATTTGCTATAAATTGAGCTTAAAAATCATATGTCAAATCGTATGTCAAATCATTAAACAATATTAGAAATATCAAATTTTTAACAATCCTTTGTGATCAAACGAAAATAATCATGTATGATCGTCTAAAATCATATATGATCAACCTAAAAACTCTAATTTTGATTTTTCTTATTTGAAGTTGCTCAACATGCATGTACCATGTTCATCATTGAAGTCAACAATCACATATGATATATCGTCTTCATAATAGAATACACTTGAAAAAAACTAAACTAATCTGAAAGTGTATCCGTTTCATTCTTCAACAACTCAGCCGATTGCGTTCTTTCACTATCAAAACTCCGGTCATCTTCTTCCAAAACAACAACCGTTCGGAGTTTTTTTAACTTCCCTAAACCTTGATTCTTATCTTTGTTACTAATCTCGTCCATTGTAGTTCTTCGATTCTTCAAGTTAAATTGATTCTAGAACTGGAGATTTGTTGTTGTTTTTGAAGGAGAATCAATGGAGATTTTCATAAACAAAGAGAGGGCACCGAAAATATTGTTGCATGGAGATGAGTGAGATTCTGAGTTCCTCAAACATATAAGAGAAGATATAGTTGGCAAAAAAGAATTTGGATTTTTTGCCCATGATTTTCTCAAGATTAGAGATGGCAACGTGGCCGGGGATACCGGGGATCGCAATTCCCATCCCCATCCCCATCGGGGAACAAAATTCTTTCCCCATCGGGGAACGGGGATCCCCACCGGGGAATTGGGGATTTTTCCCCGCTTACAAAACTTAATTTTTTATATATAATATCTTTATAAATGTCAATTTCAAGATTGAATTACGTATTTTTATTAACTTTAGTTGATCACCTTTTAATTTGTTGCGTTTGTAAAAGAGTTTTTCGGAAATAAATATATTTGTTGGGTCACCGAAGATTTGAAATTGACTCACCGATGTTTCCTCTAAATCTTACTTAGAATATTTTAGCATGGTTCTTTATAATGACTTGTACAAGATAGCAAATGTTTGGTGAAGTCAAAGATCAACCAAAGTCAAGATTGAAGAATCTCTCATTGTAGAGGTAAGAGACTCTTTATCAACACATGCAAGTCATTGTCCACCGATGGTTGTCTCACACATCGGTGGACACTTCTCCACCGACATATCTCTTGGTCGGCCAAATTGCTTCCCACCAATGAAAGTCCAATTTTGGTGGGAACTCTTCTAAGTCTCAAGGATGATTTTCTTCAAGAGGTGTCACATATCTCATAGCATGCATCGGTGGTGTACTCCTTGAAGACAAAATGAGAAGATCTTTTATTATGGGACAATATCCTATTGTCAGATAAAAGTGACAATTTGTCCTTTTATCCATTACCATATAAAGTCTCTTCTAGCATGGGCATTCTTCCTGATACAAAGGAAAAGGTGAAAATGACACATCAACTTTTGAGAGCTAAACCTATCCTTCAAATGACAAAGTGACAAGTGTCCTATGCTACACATACTCTTAGCACTATATAAAGAGGAAGACCTCTCCATGCAGAATATTATCTTGAGAGACTTGAAGATTACTGTGTACTCTAAGATTCTACGTGAATTGGAAGATTTCTCTCAGTGCAAGAAATCTCCATATTGCTCAAAACTTCATAGCTTTGTTCTAAGTGTTCTTAGTTATTTTGTTTAGTATACTTTGTGAAAGGTTGTTAGAATAGTTTATCTGTTCTTTTCCGCAACAGTCTTAAGTTTCTATGTGTAATTCTTGTTGAAAGCTTTTCAATAATAGAATTAAAATTGTGAAAACTTTGAGTATTGTATTCAACCCCCCCTTTTACAATACTTGTTATAGCCATCTGGGACTAACAAGTGGTATCAGAGCAGAAAGTTTAATTCATAAACTTGATCTGCAATGGCTGCTTCTTCTTCCAAAAATGAAGCTTTTTCTCAAAACATTTTTTCTGAAAACGGCTCTATAGCCAAACCTCCCAAGTTTAATCCCAACAACTTTTCTTTGTGGAAAAGTCGGATGATGCTTTTCATGGAAGGAATGGATAGTAGATATCCAACTATTCTCAGTGAGGGACCCATAGTCCCTAAAGTTTGGTCTCGCTATGAAACCAAGAAATCCGGTAAGGAAGTTGTTGGCAAAGATGATTCTGATGATTCCTCTGATGAAGAAAAATCTGTTGTTAATGGTCGTTACACTCTTAAAAATCCTAAGAAATATACTGATGAGGAAAAACGTCTTGTATCAGCTAAGTGCTTCTCCTCCTCATCACAAGTACATCCACTTCTCTCTTTCTGATGCTAAAAAGGTTGAAGCATTTGATTCTTTAACCCTTGATCTTTTTGATGTTAAAACTGCTAAGCAAAAGGCAAGTCTTCAGGTGCTGACTCTTTCTTAAAAATAAATTCTTCAAATTTTTCTAAAACTACTTGTGTGACTTCTCCTACCGATTTTCTTCCCCAATCTGTGTGTCTCAAAATGTTCAATTCAAAAGCAAAGATTTCTGTCCTCCCAAATTTTGAAAAAAGGAATTCTAGGTGATGCACCCCAATTCTTTGTTACCTCATAAAAATCTTTGAGCAAAAGTAAAGAAAAATGTCAAGATTCTAAAAGGAACTTTCTTTATAGAAATACTTCTCATTTTGCCAAAGACTGTCCGAAAGAAAGAATTGATCTGAGTGACAAAAATTCTTTTCCTTCACCTGCTAACCCAAAAGGACCCACCACCAAATGGGTACCTAGGAAATAAATTCTTTGTGATTGCAGATTTTGAGCTGGACAAATGGATCTATGTGGTCAAATATAAAAGAGAGAAAATTGACGAAATCTTCAAGATCATCATGCAATCTGGAGTGTCAAAATGATGAATTTTTGGATCTCCTCTTATATTGAAAATCCTTTCCATTGGCACACTCAAAAGTGTCAACCTCTTCTCTACCGACATCTTACATCTCCCATCACTCTCCATATCACCTACACCCCATTTCCCACCATACCTCTCACCTTACATTTTCTCATCCACCACATATATTACCCCAACCTCATTTCTTTTTCATCTTACCACACCAATCTTTCCCCTCACATATTTTGGCCACATATTCTTCCCAACATCTCACCTCAAAAAAAAAATTTCCTTCTTTGACAATCCTCCACCGATCCAACTCTCTCTATAAAATAAAAAAAATAAAAAATTATATATATATATATATATCCATTGGTGGTGGCATTCTCCCTTAACTACCAATTCTTTCTTGGTAGACATTATTTTTGGTGATGACATCATCAAGATGATGTCACCACACCAATACAACCCTTGTCTTTTGTTTACATTGCTACCGATTCACTTTTATATATATATATATATATATATATATATAACCTTTTTCCCTTTTAACCATTTTTTTTGGACAAAATCCCATTCACCTTTCGGTGATATCTGTGGTACTACCAAACCACCTTTTCTTTATTTTTGTGGCCACCTTAATTTATTTACCCTCCCTTTCTATTTTTTTTGCCGACGATGAAACCCATACATACCGACAACCACCCTTGCCTACTACCTCTTCTTTTATCCATATCAATCTCCACGACCGAAAAACAAATCGGTGCCAACAGTTTGTTGCTGCCGAAACCAAACCACTCACAACTCCCTTTTCCCTTCTCTCTTTGACTCTCTTGCAGAACCAAGCTACCACCGAAACCACCCCACTCATCCACCGCTGCCGAACCAAAAAAAACCAAACAACATTACGGCTATCTTTCTTGTTGCGCTCTTCCTCCCGCAGACGCCGAACAACCATCAACTGCTTCTTCTTGCTACCGACACCACACAGATCACACCACCGAACAGCTCTCGGTTGTGTTCTCTGCCGACAAACTCCACCGAGCCAAAGAGCATCTCTACTGATCCCTATCCACTACCATCACCAGAACAAACTTTCTATGTGCCATCTCCTCATCCCATCCCTTCTTCCATCATTTTTCACTCTTGGTTTGCAACCCATCTCTCCTTTTCACAAAACCCACCCACTACAAACTCTTCTGCAGATGTCTCCCCAAATCCTCAAACTCAATCTTTTTGGGTCATCAAAAATTGGAAGATGAAATTCCAATCTTTTCTTCACTTTGAAGATTTTCTCCATGATGCCTTAGAAGACTTTCTCCACACTCTTCTGAAGATGTCATAGAAGATTTCCTTCAACCTCTTCAAGAAATTCCACCGAATTTTTTTCTAACTCTTGCAAATTTTCGGTGGGCATGCTAAAATTTCGAAAAAAAAACCTACCGATTTTTCTACCGAAATTAAGCAATTTTTGGTGGGATCCCCTTAATTTTCGGTGGGGAAGCAAAAAAAAACCTACCGATTTTTCTACCGAAAATCCTACCGAAATTAGCCAATTTTAGGTGGGATCCCCTTAATTTTCGGTGGGGAAGCAAAAAAAAAATGTAATACTCTTGGTTATGGTCGATTTTTCATTTTCTCTTGGTGTTTTTCCTACGTCGGCCGCTGAGGGTGAGAATTCATCTGAGGGGGAGCAACATCAACCCTCGGTACTCGTTTTCAGCGTCCAACTCCGAAAAATGAGAAAATCGGGCGGACCGGTCAAGGGGGAGCACATCAGTCCGGACGGATCTAACTGAGGGGGAGAAACACAAAGACCGACTGATCTAATTGAGGGGGAGCAAAACACAGACAAAGGATGATGATGCTGAACAGGAAGAGCTGAAGATGCCAAGAGAAAGAAAGAAGATGCAACAGATGGGCAGAAGCATCCTGAGGCTGATTCACCTAACCTCAAACCTCCCTCAAAGATCTACTAGCATGGGCATTCTTCCTGATACAAAGGAAAAGGTGAAAATGACACATCAACTTTTGAGAGCTAAACTTATCCTTCAAATGACAAAGTGACAAGTGTCCTATGCTACACATACTCTTAGCACTATATAAAGAGGAAGACCTCTCCATGCAGAATATTATCTTGAGAGACTTGAAGATTACTGTGTACTCTAAGATTCTACGTGAACTGGAAGATTTATCTCAGTGCAAGAAATCTCCATATTGCTCAAAACTTCATAGCTTTGTTCTAAGTGTTCTTAGTTATTTTGTTTAGTATACTTTGTGAAAGGTTGTTAGAATAGTTTATCTGTTCTTTTCCGCAACAGTCTTAAGTTTCTATGTGTAATTCTTGTTGAAAGCTTTTCAATAATAGAATTAAAATTGTGAAAATTTTGAGTATTGTATTCAACCCCCCTTTTACAATACTTGTTATAGCCATCTGGGACTAACAATATTAATTACAATACATAATAATATATATTTTATGCATCCACGTTATATGACTAAAAGTTTCTCCGAACAATAATACCAATACTATAATATATCATGAAATTTTTCTTATAATCGAAGATTGATTATATTGGTATGTTATATATACTATATATACTCATTGGATTTATTATTTTTATTATGTTATATATACGTATATATATAAAAACTTATATTAAATACTCGGGGTCGGGGCCGGGGACGGGTTTGAGAGTTATCCCCATCCCCGACCCCATCCCCGGTTAACAAATTCGGGGATTCCCCATCCCCATCCCCGGTCAACTCGGGGATTCCCCGATCAAATCGGGTTCGGGTGTCGGATCCCCATCGGGGACGGGGTTTTTGCCATCCCTACTCAAGATTTGATCTCAAGAAGGAATCAGTAGGATAGTTATTTAGCCCTTGATTTTCTCCCAATCCAAACATGATTAAAAATTGTTCCCACATTACCCCTAAATCATTATTAAGTGTATCTAAATAAGGCGTTGATTTGTTTATAATTTCAAGATTGCCATATTATTTTTTAGCCGTTGATTAAATGAGGTGGGAGGCTGAGATTGCTTCTCGCCTTCTTGCAAATTGACCGACTTTTCGCATGATCCTCCCTCTATATATGTGTGTATGTATATACAACCAAACAAATGTTGTTAACTATACAAATTCTTTTTGACCAAGCTTTAATCTTGATTAATTCGCACAGTTGACTTATTGATTATGGGTACACATGTAATTTTCAATTTTAATTGTTTGTTGCAAAATTTAACTAGAGTTACAGAAAAATATGCATGATTTTAAGGATGATAATTTTATCATTTATTTCAAGTTTTTTAATGACTGCTAATTTATACTTTAAGAAATATGGATAATCATCATCAACATGATAGTAGTCAACATATTGCTTCAAATGAGATATATGAACAAGTGAAATATAATTGTCCATATGTATTCCTTGTTCGTACTTGATTTTTGATCAATAGTTCATAACATGTATTCATACCAGGTGTGCATTAAATCACATTAGGTTTTCATAATATATGTTCATACGTGAAATAGTTTTCATAAACACATGTTCATCTACGAAACAATGTTTATAATATGTGTTCATATGTGAAACAATGTTCATACACACATGTTCATCTATGAACACATGTGCCAAAAGTGCTACGCGGATTGTGTCCATAAGTGAATCTTGTTCAACAATTAAATGTTTCAATACGCATAAGCAAACAATAAACAACGAATAGAAATGGATGAACAATAATCGTAACCAAACAAACAAGTTTTGTTGATCAATTACAAGAAATATCTGATGATTTTAATCATTCCCTAATAGACTTCTAAAAGATTTTTCCCAAAAATACCCTTTTTCATAAGGGTTCACTATGGTTTATGACAAGTCCTTTATTATTTATTACAAGCATGATCCTTATCAATTTTGAACCAAGGATTACAAAAATTAAAGGCTAAGAGTGGTTCACAACACCACTTATTGGGTTTAACAATTAAAGGAGCCCATACATACATACATACATATATATATATATAGGGTTAGGTTCATTTGTTAACCTCACTTTTTGGGCTAACTTTGTTAACTCCAATCAACCAATAGGAAGCCATTTTACATGGTGGTTAGTGGTTACAAATGTGTATCCAACTATTAAATAGGGGTATGAATGAAAATCTATGTATTTGTATTATGACATTCATTTATTGAGGGAGTTACAAACATCAAATCTTCCTTGATTCTAGTTATATTATTAATTCTTAAATATTTTGTAAGTTTTTAGTATCAAATTAGTGTATGAATCCATATTGTTGCATCATGAACATAGATAACAACATTATGAATCACGGTGTTTTTAACGATGTTGAGGAGAGTGTTCATGTGTGGGTTTATTGTTCATGTAAACAAGTTTATCAGATTTTCATGTAATCTGGTCGTATGGGTTAATAGTTCATGTGTGTTCATGTGTGGATAGATTGTTCATGTGAGTTCATTTGTTACATGAATGCTAACCAAAAGGACTGTTGTATGTGTGTATATGATCATCGTGATTATGAACTTGAAGTTGAACATTTATGAACACTTTGATTATGAACAATTGTTGAACAAAAATTTTAGATCTTCATTTAATCTGGTCGTATAAGTTTATAGTTCATGTGTGTTCATGCGTGGGTTTATAGTTCACATAAACAAATTTATCAGATTTTCATGTAATCTAGCCGTATGGGTTAATAGTTCATGTGGGTTCATGTGTGAATAAATTGTTCATGTGTGGATAAATTGAACATGTGTTGTCCATCGTTAACCAATGTGTTAACATCAAATGAACTCATTAAATATTACGCATGGCCCAATTTCCACAAATACCCCTAACATTGATGTTCATTTCATTAAATATTACACATGGCCCAATTTATAGTTAATTTGCTGATAACTTTTGATCTCATCCGTCAGTTTTAACATCAATTGCTAAGATTTTGGTTAACAAAGTTAGCATGAAATATAGGGTTAACAAATGAACTCAACCCTACATATACACACACACACACTGTAACGTCTCAAAAACATAACATGCATTCATCCAGAAATACGCATTCAGATTACATAATTAAACTTGTCCATAAACATTCATCCTTCTATACTAAACAAAGTTGACAGCGAAAGTCTCTATTCCACAGCCGAGAGCTCTATCTATAGGTAATCAAAATTCTGGAGTCGCTCTAAGCTCCAAATCCTCCATGCCATCTCCTAGTTCTTATTAGAAGAACTCGTAACGCGCTTACCTGAAAATGGTTTAGTTTTTGAAAAGCGAGGGTTAGACCAAAAGGTCTAGTGAATTCCCTCCATAAAACATTTATCACAGTATAAAATTCATTTCATTGAAAACAATTCATACCCTTCACATAAGCATCGATCTAGGTTCAACACAGGGTTCAGGGATCGGGGCCTAACGGACACCCTCTCGGCTACATCGGAGTCCAAGTGGACCCCCTGTTCCTTCATGTAGGAGGAAACGAATTCCAACCTACAAGCTAACCTTCATATGCCCAAGGGATTATCAAATCCCCTAGTACCCTTACCCCACCGTGTAAACCGACTCCACATAGCATACACATAACATTTCAAAATCATGTTTAAGAAGACGTTAAGCATTGTTTCATTTGCTGAGTAAACATGCATTTCATGCAAAACATGCATAACATTTATAAAACGATTCATGCTCGTAAAAGAACCATATCAGTAAAACATAGTACGTCATAAAAGGGTTGAGAGAACTCACCTTTGGGTAACGTTGAACGCACTTCTTAAATCTCTCCAAGCTAATCCAATCGAACACCTAAGGGCATTAGATTCGTATCAGAACAGCGGCTCAACCCTACTGCCCATTAACACTTTTCGGACACAAATACTTCCCGGACACTTAGACTTTCCGGACACATAGACTTTCCGGACACTACTACCCGGACTCTAGTCCTTTCCGGACATACCATCCGGACACCAAAACCTATCCGGAGACTTTCTCCACCCGGACACTGCTGAAAACACCCGGAAACCAACAATACTCGGACACCCCCCACTGTCCGGACACTACTGTCCGGACACTACTGTCCGGACGGGGCAACGTCCGGAAACCTCCTACTGGACGAAAACCCAAAATCCAAAACTGATAGAAACTTAATTTCTGGTGACATCTCGATTAGACAAGCCTAAGGGTTCATCCACTAGTCGTAAACATTCATTAGTTTCACCTTTAAACCATCCAAAACGACACATTAGAAGCCAAAACCCAAAATACCCATAAAGGAGATGTTTGGGTGAAAACATAGAAATTCCTCTGTAATTCAGCCCCAAATTCATAGACAACAGAGAAGGAAAGCTTACTATGAAAAGAAAGATAAGAGGTTAGATGATTACCTGCACAAATCTTCTCCTAAATTGTGAAATCACCTACTTTGCTCTTTCTCCCTTTCTCCTCTTTAGCCGCCAACCACAAGAACCAACAATACTGATTTATGATTTTTTTGAGGTTGCCCTAGGGATTGGAGCCTTTAAATAACTTTCCTAAATTGCAATAAGTCCCCTTAGCCATAACTTTCATTCTTCATCTTTTAGACACCAAACTTTCGACTTACTAGAATTTAGGTTGTTACAACACTCCCCCCTTAAAAGAATTTCGTCCCCGGAATTCCTTATTGGGAAAGACGCGGGTATCATGCCCACACCACAACTGACACTTCCCCAAGGTAATGCCATCCTGACTCAGTCAACCACCTCATTAAATTCGAAACATGGAACAATGGATGCATTCCCTTCAGTTCTTACGGTACTCTAACTCGTAGGCTACTGTTCCTATTCGATCGGTCTTAACAATAGTAGATTAAATAAGGCTTCTCATGCATCTTTTCTTTACTTCCTTTAAGAAGGAACTTGGCGAAATCCCCCGCTACAACACGAGATTCATTTACTAAGAAACAATCACTCACTTGACAGCTTGGCACAAGGCCAACCCTGTACATCCCGACAACTCACAACCTTGCACCACCCAACCATCGTCTATGAAGATAACATTTCCCTTTTCTCGGACCACCTAGACCACAGTTCGTCAAACATCTCTCACATCCTCACTACTTCACCACCCCCTACTTATACGTAACTAAGAGTAGGAACCTCCAAACCCATCGTTGAAGTGTTCACCTACTCAAATTAAACTTATCCTGAAACACATCAATTCCTCGCTGATTGCCACGTTCGTTCATTCATATTGAGCATAACTTCGGTTATCCTCACTCAACTGGGAGGAGTAACCATGGTCACACCCCTGTTCTCACTAACTTAACTCATTCATATGTCTTATCCACTCCTTTCCTGCACAAAATCATACACAATTCCCCCCTCAAACTCTTCCTAACGGTTCACACACTTATCAATGACAATCTACACAACACTGCACCTTTTGACATTACTGTCAAGCTTACTACTTCCAATTTACTCACTTATTCTGACATACTATCTACACCTCCCCACGTTAGCGTGGAGCACTGCCCACCAAACATTACTTGCCCCTCTCTTCCGACCTTCCCACATGCTGATATCACTTTATCATTACTTACATAACCAAAAAGTTGCACCAAGATCCTAACTTAAGGCATTCAACCAAGTCGTCTTGAAACGACACCAGTGTTCGACGTCACTACACATTCTTTAATCTCCAACCTTTACTTTCTCAGACATTTCTTTCACACATAAGCAACAGCTCACATTCCTTAAGGATTTCACATCTATTCCACAACATTTTGACTATCATACCCATCATCTCCTTTAAACTTCCAATGCTCCCAATATATGCTTACTTAGCGACTCTTACAACTAAAAACACTTGGTTTCTCCTTTGGGTAACCACCCCCACCACTCCGTCATTCTATCCCGAACATAATCATCCCACAACGTCAACTTACACTCTACGTGCTCCAACGATCCGGTTAACAAGTCGCACACCTCATCCGAAACCCCCAAAAGGTTTCTATCTGATGCTTCCTCTCTCTCTCTGACACCACATTACTACGACACCAGCTGGCACATTTAGCTTGACAAATACTGTCACTACACATCCTTACACTCTTTGCCCATAACATCACACTGCAGGCCAGATCTCTCATGATCGTCCATACACAATTTAAACTCGCCTTCAAAATTACCTGCATAAAGTCGAGCCTATCTCGCTGCTTAGTCCTTTCTCAACTTGCTGAACTATAACTCACGAGTTCTCAATTAGCTCAAACACAGACATTCTAGCTAGCTCTTTACGATCTGAGCTCTTACGTAAGCTGGACAGAGTCCCTTACTAAACGATAAAATCTACACACTCGCTTTGCTCGTGCTACTTACCTCATCATTCTACGAACCCTCCATACTTCGTAAATAGAACGCTTATTCAAAACAATAACTTCTCATCCTCTTAACACCCCTACAGGGTGTTCTATCAACTTCCAACCTTCTGGTTCAAGACTTCGGCCTCGACCACCTTACACAACTGTCGACTTTTACAACAACAGATAACCTGTAACTACTTTCTTAACTTATTCTTTAACAAGGGTTCCTTACGGAACCTAATCCTACCAACATATCATAACCACTTCATAATACGTCTCCCTCCTTTCTGAACTTACTCCTGTAACATCAATATCACAAGCTCACCTCAAAACTCATATCCAACACCGTGGACATTTCGCTTCTGCCTCTCAACACTACTCAACGAGTTGCTAATACCAACACCTCGATGACTTCTACTCCTTCCCTGGGCCCAATCCGTCCCTCAACAACCGTACATCCAGTTACCTAACAAGGGTGCAAACCCTCATATAACCGATACTATAATCCACTTCTGACTCTACCACTGTTAACCTTTCCTCTTGAACACAAATACTAAAGCTACAACATTCTTTCCTGATTTGTCCGACACCTTTCCACTCTTGGAGTTCTTCCTTAGCTTAACATGTAATATCTTACGACGTAGTGAGTTTATAGCCTTCATGCATGACAACGCAGTAGATAAATCATTTCGTACATTTTATAATTTTAAATAAACAACACTTGAAAACAACTTGGGTACACATGACCCCATCACTCTTATAACTTCAATGCCCTGCACAACGATTCGAGAATCGCTTGCATGCATCTTCCCGTGAACCTGAATCTTACTCAATTCCGAACGATGTTATTACGACAGTAATACGTTGAATGAAAATCCTTTCATACGACACAATTCCGAAAGAAATTACCGACACCAAGTAAACCAGTCGGTTCTCACATTCTTTTGTATGAAAAGAACAGGTCAGTACTCATTTGATTGTAAAAGTTTTGCTGGCAAACGTTTTCTTGACCTTTGTAACAATTTAACTTATCATTAAAAGTGTGAAATACTTTGCAAATCGTTAAGCTCAAAATTTCAATGTGCAATGTGAATGAAATCACCTTTTCTTTAAACATACGCGTGCACATTCTGACTCATTTTCTATCAAAATTTATATTTACACCTTTAACTTAAATCGTGAAAATTTCATGTTACATAAAAGAACGCCATGCATGAGACTCTACTTGCAATTGAGGGCTACTCACTCTAACAAGGTCAACTGCTCTACTCACGCAACTTATCCTTGACACTCTACCTTAGACAAAAGGTCGCCCTCTCGGTTATGCAATAACTTGCTGTACATGCATCCCACATCTCACTTACTCAACCATTTCATACTATTTTCGCTTTGATCGACTATCTCACTTTCTACTTCTACATGCTTCAATTCACTATAGGTATCTTATTTCATTTATCCTGCCATTGAAAATCTCGACTAAGAAATCAGGGCTCCATTGATACTTTCAAGGTTTCGACACTGTCCTTCCTTATCATCCGAACTGATCTACTTCGCAATCTCTAGAACTGGTACTCTCCTGAAACATGAGTCTTACTCAAACTCAACATTCATCCTCTTCGAATCTACGAAGAGCTATCTCTAGACGACTCATAACATTCTATACAACATTTCTTCTCTTCGATGTATACATACATCACATCATATATGATCTTACACGACACTCCCCAAACACTGGAGCTCGGTCTATCCCCCAGGGATCTTGCTGACCTATTCCTCAAAGTTCTCCCAGCCATTTTTGCTAATACTGAAAGAAAACAACAATTAACCCTTGCTAAACATGACACAACAAATTTGCTATAAAAGGTAATTTAAGCACGCACATGTACCTGTAAGTTCGTAATTACACTGGCCAGGTGTAATCCCAAACTTACCTTACACGTTTGTCCTTGGCACCTTATTTCCTAGCGCAATTATAGTGATCGTTCCTAGAGGCAATCCTATGTCTCGGCTGTGTTCCTCATCTTACAGTTTAAGTTTAGGCCCGACTGGTCACCTAAATCCCTTAAACTAAGGCTCTGATACCATTTGTAACGTCCCAAAAACATAACATGCATTCATCCAGAAATATGCATTCAGATTACATAATTAAACTTGTCCATAAACATTCATCCTTCTATACTAAACAAAGTTGACAGCGGAAGTCTCTATTCCACAGCCGAGAGCTCTATCTATAGGTAATCAAAATTCTGGAGTCGCTCTAAGCTCCAAATCCTCCTTGCCATCTCCTAGTTCTTATTAGAAGAACTCGTAACGCGCTTACCTAAAAATGGTTTAGTTTTTGAAAAGCGAGGGTTAGACCAAAAGGTCTAGTGAATTCCCTCCATAAAACATTTATCACAGTATAAAATTCATTTCATTGAAAACAATTCATATCCTTCACATAAGCATCGATCTAGGTTCAACACAGGGTTCAGGGATCGCATAAGCTACCACGATCGGGGCCTAACGGACACCCTCTCGGCTACACCGGAGTCCAAGTGGACCCCTTGTTCCTTTATGTAGGAGGAAACGAATTCCAACCTACAAGCTAACCTTCATATGTCCAAGGGATTATCAAATCCCCTGGTACCCTGACCCCACCGTGTAAACCGACTCCACATAGCATACACATAACATTTCAAAATCATGTTTAAGAAGACGTTAAGCATTGTTTCATTTGCTGAGTAAACGTGCATTTCATGCAAAACATGCATAACATTTATAAAACGATTCATGCTCGTAAAAGAACCATATCAGTAAAACATAGTACGTCATAAAAGGGTTGAGAGAACTCACCTTTGGGTAACGTTGAACGCACTTCTTAAATCTCTCCAAGCTAATCCAATCGAACACCTAAGGGCATTAGATTCGTATCAGAACAGCGGCTCAACTCTACTGCCCATTAACACTTTTCGGACATGAATACTTCCCGGACACTTAGACTTTCCGGACACATAGACTTTCCGGACACCACTACCCGGACTCTAGTCCTTTCCGGACATACCATCCGGACACCAAAACCTATCCGGAGACTTTCTCCACCCGGACACTGCTGAAAACACCCGGAAACCAACAATACTCGGACACCCCCACTGTCCGGACACTACTGTCCGGACACTACTGTCCGGACACTACTGTCCGGACGGGGCAACGTCCGGAAACCTCCTACTGGACGAAAACCCAAAATCCAAAACTGATAGAAACTTAATTTCTGGTGACATCTCGATTAGACAAGCCTAAGGGTTCATCCACTAGTCGTAAACATTCATTAGTTTCACCTTTAAACCATCCAAAACGACACATTAGAAGCCAAAACCCAAAATACCCATAAAGGAGATGTTTAGGTGAAAACATAGAAATTCCTCTCTAATTCAGCCCCAAATTCATAGACAACAGAGAAGGAAAGCTTACTATGAAAAGAAAGATAAGAGGTTAGATGATTACCTGCACAAATCTTCTCCTAAATTGTGAAATCACCTACTTTGCTCTTTCTCCCTTTCTCCTCTTTAGCCGCCAACCACAAGAACCAACAATACTGATTTATGATTTTTTTGAGGTTGCCCTAGGGATTGGAGCCTTTAAATATCTTTCCTAAATTGCAATAAGGCCCCTTAGCCATAACTTTCATTCTTCCTCTTTTAGACACCAAACTTTCGACTTACTAGAATTTAGGTTGTTACACACACACACACACACACACACACACACACACACACACACACACACACACACACACACACACACACACACACATATATATATATATATAGAGAGAGAGAGAGAGAGAGAGGCGTTCAAATGCAACCCCTTTAAATCATGCAACCTATTGAACCCCTCTAAATCACGCAACCTATGTCACCCCTTTATCCACCACTCATTTTATTTTCACTTTTATAATTAAAAAATGAAAGAAAAAAACTGGAAAAAAAGAATGGTGGATGGAGGGGTTGCATAGGTTGCATAGGTTGCATGATCTACAGGGGTTGTATAATAGCCCACCTCTCTCTATATATATATATATTTATTTATTTATATATATATATAGGCTACAAATCAAATACAAACCATGTATTTGTTGCACCCCTTACAAACCAATGTGCATATATGCATAATTTGAAATGCATATATGCATTATCCCATATGAATGTTTGTCTATTATATGTATATTCTTGCACGTATGTAAATATATATGTATATGCACATTGTTCACATATACACACTGTTTCTTCATATATGCAGACTGTGGTTTGTAAGGTGTGTAACAAATGCAAGGTTTGCATTTTACGGAGCACACACACGCACACACACACATATATATATATATATATATATATGGTACAAATCAAATACAAACCATGTATTTGTTGCACCCCTTACAAACCACAGTCTGCATATGTGCAGACTGGTTCTTATGGTTTATGTAAACCACATGGATTAAATTTACATTTAACTTTTTAATAAATAAATTATCTTATGGTTTCTTACCAACTTCCATAACTATGATGAACAAATATCGGGTTATAATTTAAGAACACAGAAAAATAAAACTATTGAACAACGAATTGGTCTTTTTGGGCAAAAGGTTGATACCGGCAATCCTGACCGACCCCATACCTGACCCTGCCTATTCGGGCATCCGTATGAGGGGGCATTTTAAGGCTCACTCAGCGGTTGTGGCTAGTGGGGGGTATGGGCTCGAACCCAGGGCCTGTTAGTTATTGGGCAAATCTTCCCGCTCCATTGCCAACTGAGCTACACGCCATAGGCAACGAATTGGTCTTTTGTGCAAATAAAAATAATATGTTAACTACTTAATTTATTTATAAATAAATAAAATTATTATATATAATTTTAAACAGTTTAAATGAATAAAACTAACAAAATAGTTTGTAAGAGAACAGATCAAACCATTTAACAAATCAAATGCAAACCTTGCATATGTTGCAAACCATACAAACCAATCAGTTAAGATATTTATGAAAATGATGAAGGGTCATTAATTATAATTTGACTATTTAAGAAAAATCATTAAAGTTCATTGATTATGATTAATACTTTATATTAGGTAACAATTAATTTATTTATGAAACCGAATATTTGTTAGACTAGGTGGTTTAGACTTGAGATTGATTTGTACTGTTTGTAACATTAGATTGATTTGCAATTTAATTGGCCTTTATCGAAGTAACTTTAAGTGTTTAAAAAAGTTTTATATTATTTTACTTATATTATTTTAAAATTTTGTAGTTGTATTAGTATTGATATATTTTGTTATAAAAATATATTTATTTTATTCTAATATTTAATGAATCAATTAAAATATATAAAATAATAATTGAAAATTTGAGAGAAGTAAAGCAAAAGTTTTTAAAGGATGGAATATTTATGAACCTGATTTTAAGTATTTTTGATTTTATAAATAAGATATAAAATAAGAAATGTCTAGTCTTTTGATTTTATGAATGTGAGTTGTTTAATGAATATTTATGTTAAATGTTTTTGTACTTTTAAATATTATTAGTTAACTTTCATTTATATTGATTATTTGGTAAAACATTGAACAACTCAGAGGTAACTTGGTCATTTTACTAGTCGTGTTATGTTCAATCATGTTTTACCAAACGTTGAACAAATTGTCTTGTGTTGTTTTTTTCTGTCATTTCCTCTCTAGGTATCAAACTAGGGGTGTACAGAAAACCGTCAACCCCCGCCTAACCCAACCTGCTATTAACCCAATTAAACTCAACCCGCCTAACCGCCAATTAAAAGGGTTGAAATTGGGTTAGGCCTAACCCAACCCGCCAACCCGTCGCTAGTATATATATTTTATAAAATTATATATATATATATATATATATATGGTTGGGTTCCGGTAAGAATGAAAGTTACGGTGAAAAGCGTAAGAAGGGATCTCCCCCATTAGATGCACATGAGGATGAGACACACTGAGATGAGATGCACCGGGTTGTACCAGATCGCCTCCCTTCTAAAGCATGTTTCATGTGTGAGTTTGAGATTAAAAGTGACAAAATGTACATATCCCTTCTCACGCTTCTGACCTTAACTTTTCTTCTCACACGATCTTTTGTCTATATATAATATAAGAATAAAAAAATACTAGTCTATTTAAACAAATTTATAACCCAAAGTGTATATATATAGGAGAAGGATCGTGTGAGAAGTTGAAGTTAACGTGATAAATAAATCTGAACCGTAGATCACTTTTAATCTAAACCCAAACCCAAACCCAAACTCTAAAACCTAACACTACAAAAACTGGATCTACTCTCGGTTTACACGACAGAACATGATAGCTAGGGTAAGAAACCCGGCCTCTACTCTCGACACTCACTCAATCTGCCAAACAATTTGTAACCTCATGTTGCAACCAAGTAACCTCTCCGTAACTCGGTTGAGAGTTGCTAAGTGCGAACCAAGTAACCTCTCGGCTCTTGGCTCTCACTCGATTTTTTATTTTATTTTTGAAAAAAACATTTATTTAAATATATATATATATATACATATATATACTTATTTTATAACGACGAAATAATAAACTATAGTGACAATTATATAAAGATCGTACCATTATTCAGTTAATTGTTTTGAAAAATAATTGTTAAAAAAATAGGAAATTATTGATAATAAATATATGTATTTACAATTAATGCTTTTAGGTATTTTAGTTGTACAGAGCAACGTTGGTCTGGAGAGAAAATGACAATTATGCCCACGAACAAGAAAGTAGGCCAATTTATTGTAATTTATTGTTTTGTTTTGAGGAATTAACATAACAAACATGTACATTTATAAACAGGACTTAAATATGATTAATAGTTTGGTAGGGCTGTCAATGGGTAAGGATAAACCCGTTTCCTGTTATGTTTTGATCCGTTGGATAAGGGTATGGATAAAGAAAATTTTATCTATTTATCCACTTAATCATTACATGTTTACCCGAAATTTTAATGTGTAGGGTATGGATAAACGATTTTTTCGTTATCCATTACCCATTACTCGTTACGATATAATCTATACATATAATAAATGAGTAACTAGCATGCCACGTGTCGTCTTCTGGTTAGCCGACTTCATTGTTTTCCCGCCTAAACATGTCTCTGGACGCATTTACATTATAGGTTCAATTATCACACCCACATTCACTCTTTCTTAAATCTCTCCTTAATTCAATTTTTAATATTTATACCTTACATTTACTACCCTTATAATTACCTATGTAGTTTAATTTTAATCCCTTACTTTTTTATTTTTCATTTTAGACTTTTATCATATAAACATAAATAATGTATATGAACTAAAATGCATTAAAAAACATTTTTATTTTTTACAAATTATACCATTGTAATCGTTTCGTCAATATCTTCGAAATGAGCCAAATATTGAATATTTTTATATTTAATTATATTATTAAATATCATAAATATATACAAATTAATGTGTCGTGATTAGAGTTAACTTCAATTTGACTAATATTGAATATTTTAGATACATGTGTACATATCCATACTTATAATAAATTCAAAAAAAATTCCGTAATCCCAAAAATGCGGGATTTACTTCTAAGTTTAAATTCAAATTATTGATATAGTTTGATTTTTTAAATTCAATTTTATTATAGACTAATTAATGTTAATTATTCAGTTCTAATTCAAAAAAATTTACCCTTATTTTATCCCAAAATAAACTTATTTTACCCATAATAAACATATATCCTAAAAATAATCTTATTTTACCCCTAATAAAATCGAACTCGTCTCCTTCTCTGCTGCAAATTAATTGATCAACTTGCTTCTCCTCTCATCACGTGTTGTGCTTCGTGCTCCTCTCACGGGTACAATCAAATTGAGTCCTCAAATTTTGTGAAGATTCCTAATTGAAAAGTTAAATCTTGATATATATATATATATATATATATCCACCTAAACCCATTTTTTATATTATATTATCCAACAATCTTTTATAGACCCCAAAAGATTCAAGGGTTTTTGTTTGTTTCTTTTGGTTGAGAAGAACCCTATTGGGGTTTTGCTGTACACAACAATCCAACTGAGGTGGGATACAATCAGAACCTTAATGTTTTTTGCCAAGAAAAAAGCTTTAAATTAAATGGGTTTCTTCTCAATGTTCATAACTGATTATTTTATGAATTTATGTTGTGTCGATTTCTTTCACGAAAAAACAATCAAAACTATTGTTTTTGGACCAATTTGGGGAATTGGGATTTGCCTGAAACTAATTTGGGTTTGTTTTATTTTTTCAAATCATCTTTTCTTTTCTTTAGATTTTTACAATTTTACCATCTCTTTAGTAATCAAGCTCCCTTTTATTGTTAATATGAACAGGTTTCCATTTCTGTTGTTGGAGAATGTTGTTTTGATCCTTTTTTGCTATTAAACTATGAACAATTAAGATATGAGAGAAGAAGTCATATGACATCAGAATGAATTATGCAAATTAATTGATCAATTTACAGTAGATATTTACACTGCTGGGATTTGCACCAAGTTGTTGTTTAAATATGAGTTCGAACCTTTTTCAAAAATATAAATATGCAGATTTTTTAGTATAGTATATTTAATTATTTATACTTTCTTAATCATGATTGTATTACTTCCTCTATTAGCTTATCACGTTTTAGTACAACAATAAGCTAATCCAAACACTTTGTACTGTATATAACTTCTCAATTATAAATTTTTAATATATATAAAATTTTAATATTTATTCATATTTTTTATTAATTTTTTGCAAAACATCCTTTGTGAAAACTACCTAAAACAAGAATATTTTCTAACCAGCTACAAAAAAACAACTCTAAAGGGAAAAAAAACTTGGAAAATAGTATCGTACTTTCGATGATCATTCATATCTGTAAGATAAGTTTTCTGATATGATTTAATTTTTTTAAATCATCCTGTGTAATACACGGGTTCAAACCTAGTATATATATATATATAATTAAATATTTATTATTAATATTATTTCTAATGTTGTCGTATATTAATATGTACTTTTTTTATCAAGTAAAAGATTTCATGATGATTAAACGAGAAACAAGACGAGTTCAAGAAAATAAATACAGTTAAAAGTGTTTAGTCGTATAATTTTTATATATTTTTTTAATATTATACTATGATTATTCTTTGAAAATAATAAAATGTTTAGTATACATATTAGATATAAAATAGTAACTATATTTATGAGCTTATATTTTACTTATATATTTGAGATTTAACAATATAAATTATAGTTTAAAATAAAATTTTGTTTTACCATTTGTCCATTATCCGTTTCGTTACCCGATATTTTTAATGGGTAAGGTAGGATATGGATAATTACCCGTTTCATTATCCGCTATTTTAAATGGATTGAATAACAGATTAACCTTAACCATACCCATACCCTACCCGTTGTCAGCCATATAGTTTGGTCAAATCAATATTTTAATATTTTTCATTTTATTAAATTTGCATATCAAAGACAATCACAATTCTCTGCTCACATGCACGTAATACTTTTTTTGCATGAAAATTAAAAAACAAATAATAATATTAATAATAAATAAATAGTGGTACCCCCAACTCCTTTTTAAACCCCCTCCATTTCATCCTCATAACTCGACCCAAAACAACTTCAATTTCTCCCCATAATCTCACAATGCCTTCGCCACATCTCGATTTCGAGCCCATCTCCAAATGCAGCTCGGAATCGAGATCAAACCAGACAGTTGTATCCAACCTCGACGGCACCCTTCTCGTTTCGCGAAGCCCGTTTCCATACTATTTTCTCATAGCCCTTGAAGCTGGAAGCATTTTCCGAGCTTTGTTCCTATTACTATCTTTCCCATTCGTTTTCTTGATTTCCATCCTGATTTCCGAATCCGTAGCTGTTCGTATCTATATTTTCATCTCATTTGTCGGGCTACGGATTCAGGATTTGGAGCTCGTATCGAGCTCCGTTTTACCACGATTTTATGTGGAAGATGTTCGACCAGAAACATGGAGGGTGTTTAACTCGTTTGGAAAGAGGTATGTGGTGACATCGAGCCCACGGGTGATGGTGGAACATTTTGTGAAGCATTTTTTAGGGGCCGATAAGGTGTTGGGGACAGAACTAGAAGTATCGAAAAATGGTCGAGCCACTGGATTCGTTACAGAACCCGGTGTGCTTATTGGCGAGCTTAAAAAAGCTTGCCTTTTTCAAGAATTCGAAGGTTCGGATTTGCCTGATTTGGGCCTTGGAGATGGTGAAACAGACAAAGATTTCATGTCTATTTGCAAGGTATTATTATTATTCTTCCCCTTTTATTTATTTATTATTATTATAAGGAAAAATAAATGCAAAGGATGCCTAACTTCTTGTGAAGTTTTATTAGGTCATTTAAATGTAAAAAATATAATAATTGTTATATAAATTTTATAATCAGTGTTATATATTAAATATTCGGTAGGAAAATGATTAGTACTGCTAGTCACCGCTCATCTACAACCATATTTGTCGCTCATCGCCACTTGATAGATAACCACTACCAAACACTCATCATAGAATAACAACACCCTACATCTGAAACCTAAACACCATCGCACATCTTTTCAAAATTACAAAAAGACCGAGACAACGAGCTTGAAGTCAAAACAGTAGAAATTCTGAACATAAACTTGAATTACTTTATGATCTTTATTTGAAAATAAAGTTTTCAGTATTCATGAGAAACTGTTTCAATACAGACATGAACTGATTGCGTGTTTGCTAGTTCGGGCCTAAAGGAATAACATGTGTACGACATTATGATCCTCATTTAACGTTTTTAGACAGAAAAGGAAACGAACCTAATTGATGTGGCATTGAATGTCAAAGGACATATGGTTTTCTTTAGTTAAGGGACTAAAATGGATATTCGATGTAAGTTTGGGGACGATTTTTATAAATAGAAAATTTTGTGTACTGTTTTAAATACGAGCCCATTTAGTCACACGGGCATGTTGTCAAGAGTAATGGGTGTCATGTGCATCATCCAACTACTATTACTCTCTCCGTTTCAACATATTTAAAAAATATATAATTATTATATTTTTAATTAACTAAATAATATTCATATATTCTTAATTATATAATGAGAAATTGTTTATCTCATAAATAAGTGTAAAATATAGAATTAACATTTATTTTTAAAATAAACATTTTTTTTGGAATAAATTAAAATAGAATTTTTTTTTGAACGGCAGTAGAACACACACACATGTTCCCGGGGTATCGGGCTTCCACTTAAGGCGCCACCCACTAATCCCCGTCGACTCGGCCCAGGCTATGCCTGGCCCAACCAGCCTTTCAGTTGGCCCAAGACCCGGCCCAAAGGCCGTCTTGAAGTCTGGATATCGCAGAGTGCACACCACGGGGCTCAAACCCTGGTAGTCAGGCCTTCCAGCACTGACCCCCCATGGATGTTACCTTGCCACTGGGCTGCGTCTTCTTTGATAAATTAAAATAGAAATACATGTATTTAATTTAAGATGAAGAAAATATATATTATTCTAGTTATTTTTAATATTTTTTGTGAATAGTGTATTTTAAACTAAATTATGGAAATAATTTTATTTAATAAAAAAATAAGAAGTAAATAAACCCTTATATAACTTAAAATCCGAAAAAAATAAGTTACTTGCATCATTTAAAAGAATAAAAACATTAGACATAGCATACTATAGTGTAATATATATAGAACGATAATCAAATGAGAACGATAAATATGTTATAAATCCATGATAACCAATATAAAAATATTTTTTTACTTGATTTTTTTTCATCAAAAACTTATGATATAAAATATTGTTTCACATATGTTCGTGTTTACCTTGTGAAAAGCTTACATGTCATTTTTTTATTCACCTATTGAAATGAAAAACAAACGTAAAAAATATTCACATGATGAAAAAAATCCATGTGAAACTATCATATTATGAAGCAAATATATGTGAAGCAAAATATTAAATCATGACTTTTGATGAAAAAACACCATGAAGAAAAATATTTTTATATCGTTTTTTTGTGAATTTGTAACATATTTGTGGTACTCATTTGATTTAACCCCTATATATATATATATATATATATAGGGAGGTTCAAGGGAAAACCTCAAAAAAATGGAAAACTAAGAAACATTCTGATAGCCCTTCATTTGAACGGTATGCAATTGTGCATACAGGTAAAATTGAGTTGTTTTTTGGTTTTTATGCACAAGTGCATTATGCATTTGTGCATATGCACGTGTGCATGTTACAAATTACTTGTATGCACAAGTGCATACCGTCCAGATGGAGGGCTACCAGGGTGTTCTTCAGTTTTTCGTTTTTTTTTAGTTTTCGCTTGAACCTGACCCTATATATATTAAAAACTTTAGGATTATAACAAAATCATATTAATTTCTGGTAATAATGGAAATATTAATTGTATGACATAATTTATATATCGTCATCATTAATTTAAAATTTTAATTCGTTACCATGAATCTCATTAATATCTTACAATTAAGTCTTGATATCTAATCATATTTTTTGTATTATTATCTCATGAAGTATAATGGATAAATTTACAAGTATACAATACAAGTACGATTTACTGGGTATCATGGACGGACCTAAGGAAGGGCATATGGTGGAATACTGGAACGTGTCACTGTATCATTTCTCCGGTGAAGGGTAAAAAAATTTGGTTTCGTGGAGGTGCAACCGTATCATTTTAGGAGGTGCTATCATATTCGTTTGAAAGTGCAATCGTACCTCGTAATCAACTAAAAAACCAAAAAAAACTCTTGAAATCAACCAAAGAAACCGGAAAAAGCTTTTGAAATCAACCAAAATACCGATAAATCTCCTGAAATAAACCAAAAATCCCGAAAAGTCTTTCAAAATCGGTTAAAAAAAACTTAAAAATCTCTAAAATCAAGCCAAAACTTTAAAAATCTCTCGAAACTCCGAAATTTGGCTACAAACACATCGGCCGATATTGAACGTTCGTAAAAAAGATACATGTGTCGATAAAAAAACGTATGAAAAAAATATGGTGTCCCCGTATAAAAAAGTTTCTAAGTTCATCCCTATTGGGTATAACTACTGTAAATATATTTTTCAGGATAACAATAAAATAAAGTGTTATATATAAAAATGATAATCTGTAAAAAGCTTACAAATAGTGAAATAGAGTCTCATTAGAAATTGGTACACCAAATAATGAACACATAGACAAACATTTCATCTTTTGTTCTATTTTTTAATATATATGATAATTAAATGGGAACCACAAATATATTACAAACTCGTGAGAATCAATATAAAAATATTCTTTTACATGATTTTTGTTCATTAAAACCTATGAATTAAGATATTGTTTCACATATCTTTGTGTTCATCTGGTGAAACTATTGTATGCGGAATATTTTTTGATTCACCTACTGAAATAAAAATCCCATGTAAAAAATGTTAGCGTGGTGCAAATTCATGTGAAACTATCATATTATGAAACAAATATATGTGAAACAAAATATTTTAAATTATAGCATTTGATGAAAAAATGTATTTTTATATCGATTCTTACGAGTTTATAACATATTTATTGTTCTCGTCAGATTTAACCCCTATGTATACAGTATATATGTGTATATGTATATAGCTGTATATGAGCTGCATACAGGTACAACAATTTAAAGCTTCTCTCAACTGTTATATATATACATATCCTATATATATCTTGATAGGGTTTGGTGAAGGCTTTAATGACCATATGGCTTTAGCATGAACCTCTTTTTTTCTTCCTTGAAGGATAATAATATTTTGATATTTAATTTTCATTATTAATATTTAAATAGTTAACATAATATTATTTAGGGTCAGGTTCAGCGGAAAATTGAAGCTCTTCATCTGGACGATATGCACTTGTGCATACAAGTAATTTATAACATGCACATCTACATATGCACAAGTGCATAATACACGTGTGCATAAAAACCAAAAAACAACATAATTACTTGCATACCATCCAGATGAAGGGCCACCAGGGTGTTCTTCAGTTTTTCGTTTTTTTGAGGTTTTCCCCTGAATCTCCCTCATGTTATTTATAAGTTTACGCATTTATCAACTATGGCTTTTGATTTTCAATTTAAGATTTTAACTGAAAACGGAAACCGAATCTAATTTTAATTTACAGTTCTAGTTTTATGATATCATGTAATTATCTATACTATATTATAAAGCATTTATGAAAAAACTCTTAAAAACAACTCTTAGATCTTCATGTATCGCTATTTAATGTTAATTACTTAAAATCTATTAAAAATAACTAATGAAGCTTTATGTACCGCTATTAATGCTAATTACTTGATTAATACTTATCTCTAACCACTTTCAAATTCTCAAATCATGAATTTCTTAAAAAGCGTAATTCTTTAAACAAATTTATAAAAAAACATGACTCTTTTTCTCAAAACCACACATTAAAATAAATTAAAACATTAAAATCGAGATATATCGCACTGCATTACTAGTTTTAGAAAATAAATATAAAATATAGCATATTAATTATGTATTATCGGTTAATTAATTCAGTAAAAATTATTTGTTAATTATTGAGTGAATTATGCATGAACTGCTGTCGTATTTTTAGTGGTACAACTTGAGTTGTTGATCATTAATTTCAAGCCAATTATTGTTTTTTTGTCCTGGGTACAAGTGGTTAATGCACAAATCTCAACATAGTACAACTATAAATAACGATAACAATATCTCATGTACCACATAGAAATTACATGTAGACAGTCAATAATTATATTTTACATTATTGAATTTATTAAAAGTCGTTTATTTAGACGATTGGACTAGACCAATTATACATGTTCATTTAAGAGATGTGCTTAATAATTGGGTAAAAAGTTAATTACCGGCAACTCTAACCCGCCTCCAAAGACACCAATGTGAGGGGGTATTTTTTGGCTCACTCAGCGGCTGAGGCTAGTGGAGGGGTCTGTGATCGAACTTAGGACCTGTTATGTATTGGGCAAAGTCATCCCACCCATGGATCACTCATAAAATGCATGGGCAATTTGTCATTGATTTGAATTCTCCATTAACGATTTACTCATCAACTTCTGTGACGGTTTTATAACGAATCACATTTTTAGCGATGGATTTCCCAAGGAAACTTCCGTAGGTAATAGTCTTCATTTAGTAGTGATATATACGGGACTTCTTTTTAAGAAACATCTATTTCGTAAGATCCAATTTAGACCACAAAAATTAGTTAAAATATAAAATCTAAATTAACTTAAAAAAAATTATCTCCTCTCTCCATTATATATATACACACATATACACATACACAATTAAATATACCCAAAGTAAACACTTTAGGAACATTTATTTTGAAATACCTTTGTAAATTTTTAACATAATCTCAATGATTCCATGAGTTTCATTTTAGATCATGATCCATGGTGTGTGTTTCATATATATAAAATGTATAAACACATTTTTTAATGATATTTTATTTATCTTCTCTCTCTCTCTCACACACACACATATATATATATATATATAGGGTCAGGTTCAAGGAAAAACCTCAAAAAAACGGAAAACTGAAGAACACCCTAGGAGCTCTTCATCTGAACGGTATGCACTTGTGCATACAGGTTATTTGTAACATGCATTTGTGCATATGCACAAGTGCATACCGTCCAGATGAAGGGCCACCAGGGTGTTCTTCAATTTTCCGTTTTTTGAGGTTTTCCTTTGAACCTCCCTCTATATACATACATGTACACATATACATATAAAGTTTTGGTACTTTTAAACATATAAAACATTAGCCTCTTTTCTTAATAGACTTGAAGAAGTAAAATGAATCCTTAGGATGTTTTTTTTTAAATATCTAATTTTAAAAATGTATATCTTATCTTTTTAAATCAAGTACTTGAATAAACATTCATTTCCATTTATATTAAGCAGTCCTTACATGAGTTTGTAGGGGCCCATGACATCTATGCCAATTAAAGTAAAACATGTGATCTTTCAAAGGACATAGGGTATTAAAGTCAAGGGTGAAAAGAACCTTTTAACTTTTCTTGGCTTCTTTCATTTCCTCTCATTAATTTGCATACATTGGAAATTTTGTTTACATTAATGGCACACAAGGGTAAACAAGTAATATCACATAGAATCTCATCTCATTTTAAATTTGGCAAACTAGCCACAAAGCATGTGTTAGTTGAAAAATTAGTTGTTGACTTAAATGATAATTGATAAACTAGTGACGTTTAGTAAATTAGTTGATTATAAATGCATTTATGTAAAATACAAGGGGCATAATTAGATTAAAAAAAATCCTTAAATAACATATTTGAATTTAGGACGATTTTCTAAATATGAGTATTATGTATGGTTTTTATGATTGCAGGAAGGATATACGGTACCAAAAACGAGATGTGAGCCATTACCAAGAAACAAGCTTTTAAGTCCGATCATCTTTCATGAAGGTCGTCTCGTTCAAAGGCCTACACCGCTCGTCGCTTTACTCACATTCTTATGGATGCCAATTGGCATTATCCTCTCCATTCTTAGGGTTTACCTCAACATCCCATTACCCGAAAGGATCGTGTACTACAACTACAAGATCCTTGGCATCAAACTAGTCGTCAAAGGCACTCCTCCACCCCCACCCTCCCAAGGCCAAAGCGGTGTGATCTTTGTGTGCAACCATCGGGCTGTTATCGACCCAGTGGTCACCGCAGTGGCCCTAGGACGAAAGATTAGTTGTGTCACATATAGCATTAGTAGATTCTCCGAGCTAATTTCTCCAATTAAAGCTGTGGCATTGGCACGAGAAAGAGATAAAGATGCCGCACATATCAAGCAGTTACTCGAAGAAGGCGATCTCGTGATATGCCCAGAAGGAACTACATGTCGAGAGTCGTTTTTGCTAAGATTTAGCGCCCTTTTCGCAGAGCTCTCAGATAGGATCGTCCCAGTGGCAATAAATACAAAACAAAACATGTTTTATGGGACAACGGCTCGTGGGTACAAGGTTTTGGACCCGTATTTCGTGTTTATGAACCCTAGACCGACATATGAGATAACGTTCTTAAATCAATTGCCGTTGGAGTTGACTTGCAAAGGGGGGAAATCGGCATTTGAGGTGGCGAACTATATTCAACGGGTGATTGGGGATACGCTTGGATTTGAATGCACGAATTTGACTCGGAAGGATAAGTATGCGATGATGGCGGGAACCGATGGTCGAGTTGAGAGCAAGAACGGTAAGTCGCTATAGAGAAATTGAAGCTAGAAAGAACTTGATTCGATTCAGATAGTTTGCTGTTCTATTTTTTAAAATAAGTTTTCAGAAATTTATAAGAACAATAATGTTTGTTTGTATTCGTGATTAAATGATCATAATTTGTATATCTTTATATATATAAAAGGAAAAACCCAATAGGAATGAGGTGGCACCATGAGAATTGAGTATTCTCAAATGGTGGATTGTGGTTGAGTTATAGCTATCCCACATTGGTGAGGAGTTGAAATATTAGAACAAATATGTGTGTATAAAAAGGTTGGATGTGATGACTTTGTTTTCATTCTCATAGAGTTATCTTATTTTGGATAACCTTTATTTTGCATCATGAGATTATTCTCAAATGATAGATTGTGGTTGAGCTTTAGCTCTCCCACATTGGTGAAAAGTTGAAAATTTTGAATAAATAAGTGTATAAAAATGTGGATGTGATGTTTTTGTGTCCATTCTCATATGGTTGTCTTATTTTGGATGACCTTTTTTTTTGCATCATGAAAATTGAGTATTCTCAAATGCTCAATTGTAGTTTACATTTAGCTATTTCACATTGGTGACAAGTTGAAAAATAGTCTTTATATATATAAAAGGAAAACCCAATAGGAATGAGGTAGCACCATGAGAATTGAATATTCTCAAATTGTGGATTGTGGTTGAGTTATAGCTATCCCACATTGGTAAATAGTTGAAATATTAGAACAAATATGTGTGTATAAAAAAGTTGGATGTGATGACTTTGTTTTCATTCTCATAGAGTTCTCTTATTTTGGATAATCTTTATTTTGCATCATGTTAAATATTAGAACAAATATGTGAGTATCATAGAGTATTCTCAAATGCTCAATTGTAGTTTACTTTTAGATATTTCACATTGGTGACAAGTTGAAAAATAGTCTTTATATATATAAAAGGAAAACCCAATAGGAATGAGGTGGCACCATGAGAATTGAGTATTCTCAAATGGTGGATTGTGGTTGAGTTATAGCTATCCCACATTGGTAAGGAGTTGAAATATTAGAACAAATATGTGTGTATAAAAAAGTTGGATGTGATGACTTTGTTTTCATTCTAATAGAGTTATCTTATTTTGGATAACCTTTATTTTGCATCATGAGATTATTCTCAAATGATAGATTGTGGTTGAGCTTTAGCTCTCCCACATTGGTGAAAAGTTGAAAATTTTGAATAAAGAGGTGTATAAAAATGTGGATGTGATGCTTTTGTGTCCATTCTCATATGGTTGTCTTATTTTGGATGACCTTTTTTTGCAACATGAAAATTGAGTATTCTCAAATGCTCAATTGTAGTTTACTTTTAGCTATTTCACATTGGTGACAAATTGAAAAATAGAATAAAGATGTGTAAGAAAGGTGAGTGTAATGCATTTGTGTCTATTCGTCGGTTTTGACGCATAAGATTGTATTATTTTAGATGACATTTTTTACAAAAAATATCATCAATTATCAATATTATATATATATATGTATGTATATATTAAAAAAACCAAAAGGTTATGAGATGACACCATGAGATATGAGTATTCTCAAGTGGTGAATTGTGTGGTTGAGTTATTGTTTATCCCACATTGGTGAAAAGTTGAAAAGTTAGAATAAAGATGTGAATAGAAAATGTGAATGTGGTACATTTGTGCCCATCCATGATCCATAGGACCATGATTCATAGATTGTTTTATTTTGGATGAAATTTTTGAAAAACAAATAAAAATTATTATTACATAAAAAATCAATCGATTAATATATTAATTAATAAAAATGTTAAAACCCCAATAATTGAACTAAAGGTCATGATGTGACACTATGAAATTTGAGTATTTTACAAATGGTGAGGTGGTTGATTTTTAGCCATCGTTTGGCAAACTAGCTGATAAGCTAGCTGGTAGAAATTGAAATAATTAAATTTATAGATTAAAGAAGAAATAATAATATATAATAGTGTGGCAGTCTGAGATCTGTGTATTTCAAAATCTAGCATTGTGGTGGTGTTTTACTCATCCCCCAATGATACGTAATATAAGATTGGAGAATGAAAGTAACTATAATAAACAAGGAGACTTGACTTTTGATTAATTAAAGGATTGTTTGGCTAGATATTCTTTATGGCCAACCTTATTTTTCTTTAAAAACTATTTATTTAAGTAAATAAATTGATAGATAAATGTATAGAAATCATTATATTTCATCAAATTATATAATATTATCAAATGTTGAACCGTGATATTTTTTTATTATCTCACAAGTCACAAGAAGATGTAAGTATTATCAAATCTTGAATTAAGATGATGTTATCCACATTGATAGAAAGACGATAAATTTGGAAGAATTAGTGAGTATGTAAAGTAAATGAGAGTCTTATTTAATTATCCCACATCGACGGAAAGACAATAGATTTGGAAGAGGGTGTTAGTATATAAAAGCTAGAAGAGATGTCTTATTTGTTTATCCCACATCGGTGAAAACGGTAGATTTGAAAGAAGAGATTAGTATATAAAAGGTGGATGAGATGTCTTATTTGGTAAGTCCACATCTACAGATTGGTAACAAATTTAGAACAATAGGCAAGCAAATGAAAATGTGGATAAGATGCCTTACAAGTTTAAAAGAGTTTGTGATAACTTATTTGGTTGTCTTTTTTTAGTCGACCTATTTTGCTAAAAATCAGTTTTTATTAAATATTAACCTTTATATAACTTCATTTATATAAAAAGAACAACCATTATTATGAGTCACATTGTGAGATTTCAGTATTCTCAAAAGGCATAAGATTGGAGAATGAAGGTAATTATAAGAAATAAGGGATAATTTTGATAGTCAAAAATTTAGTGAGCTAAATATGTTTTAGCTCACGATTTGAATCCATAATAAATTAGCAAGAATGAAGGATCTCGAAGAGAAGGTCGATACTATATGAAAATGTACCACTTATGAAAATACATTATATTTTTAAAATTGTATCTCATTAACTATTAATGGAGAAACTACGTTTTATCTTAACTCAACTCGGTCAAGTACTTAAAATATTTATCGTTATTTATATACAGGTTTTACATTTTGATTTTCTTGCTAGAAGATTGTTAAAAGACTAACATATAACAATGGATCCATTAAGACTTACAGATCTAGCGATGCACGGAATGTTCAGACGGATCTAACTTCCAAGATTTTTTACGTTATATTTTGTTTTGTTTATTTCAGTTATAATAATTTGATCGCGTGAATCCGTGAAATCAACAGTTTTCAGGTTTCATGTCTCTATATAGGCAAGAATGGGGCTGTAAACGAACCGAACGAAAACGAACGGAGGCTTGTTCATGTTCGTTCGTTTAACTTAAACGAACAAACGAATGAACACGAACGGTAAACGGACGAGATATTTTGTGTTCACGTTCGTTCGTTAAGAATTTTTGTTTGTTTGTGTTCGTTTATGTTCGTTCATTAAGAGTTAAACGAACGAACTAAAACGAACATAAACGAACGAACTTAAATGAACATAAACGAACAAACTCAAATGAACAAAAAACAACCACCGTACTCATCATTTCGTTCGTAAGAAATCCTTAACAAAATGAAAAACCGGGTTAACTTAGGAGGTATAAAAAATAAATTCTAAAAGATTAATTTACTTGATTATGTTACATATTAATTTCATATTATATAAATATGTTTATATATATAAACAGGCATAAATGAACATAAACGAACGTAGGCGAACGAACATTAACGAACATAAATGAACGAACGAGACCATTGTTCATGTTCGTTCATTTAACTAAACGGACAAAAAAACGTGTTCATGTTCGTTCATTTATTAAATAAACGAACATAAACGAACTTTCCGCCGAAAGGTTTGTAACACCCTCGAATTGGGAAAGAGCAACTAAATAAATTTTTTGATAATACATCCAACATATTAGTTTCTTTCTATAAACCAATACGAGAAATACCTCAACAATTATAATCCAAGTCTTAATACAAATGCTAAGTTCACATCGGATGTTACTTAACTCAAGTACAAAATGTTATTCCCCAAAAACCAATGCGGAAGACTTTACTTAACCAATTCACCTCTCGAGCACACTACTAGCACTCGACCTTTTGCAGTGTCACTAGGACTACTCCCAACTTGAACCTGTTGCACATGCCGACAAATAAAAAGGGTTAGGCTAACGCCTAGTGAGTTCAAGAGTTTATAACATGATTTAAATAATTCTTTGAATGAAAGTTTGCGACATAAATTATGATTTCCAAAAAGAGTTTATGAGAAGGATGTAAATGACTCATTTTCCAACGCACACAAAATCTATGAGAGAAGTTCCCAAAATGCATAAAGTGTTTTCCAAAATGAATTCCAATCCCAACTCACTCAAAACGTGAATAAATCCATATTATGCGAAACCTTCAAACACGGTTGATGACATAATACTCAACCCATAAATCATGGAAGAACAATCCATATAAATATAATACTTCACCAAAAACATGATACGAACCAATACTCACGCGAACGTAAAATGTAATGAAGTCCAAATACCATAAATATGGAAATGACCTGCTTCCTTCAAACTTTAATATACATGGAGGGAAATCCAATATTAAAGTCATCAATTGCAGTCAATCGTACAAGACCAACTATAATAAAAAAGGACACATAATATCCCAAGTAATGTTGGCCGACGACGAGGGAGACCCGTATCCATTGAGAGTGGAGGAACAAAAAAATATGCCACTCATGCAATGTTAATCGTACAACACTTCACGACATAAAAGCCCAAGTGTCCCATACGACGTCTTTCAAGACACACCCAAAGAGACAACTGACCTTAGAGGAATATTACAAAAAATACCACCAAAGGCTCGGCACAAGCGGGGATACAACCATGGCATTGCCCCGACATGGCGAAGGTTATAAACGTCCGTCAATCATACCTGACAGCTCAACCGGACTCAGCCCTCCTAGTGTACCCTTGAAAAGTAAAGGTCATAAAACATGGGGCCCGGTCAAATCCCGCGACACCCAGTAGACCATCAAATAAAGACTGACTTACGTGCCTATGGATCCAATGCAACACAGTCTACAATAACATGCCCATCTCGGAATGACTAAAGCACCCGAGCATGTAAATATCAATAATATGCAATATGTTGCAATAAATGTAAACCATAAGTAAGACTCCACATTGAGCCATCGAAATCGGACAAAATGTCCCCAAGACTTCCTCAAAGTCAAAACCGAGCAAAATGCTCAAAACCCATTAGACCCATAAATAACGGTCCTCAAAATATAAACGCATTAAAACGTCGTTTAGGTAAACGCATACCATAAAAGCCTCATTAACCCAAAACTCGTCACAGATTAATATGAATGGGTTCCCAAAATGGACTCATACTTTTATAATTATCAAAGAGACTCATGACACAAAAATGTGCATTTTCCTAAATGGTTTATAAAATCAATTATACCCACATGATTAAACCATTGAATAAGCTCCATTTGAGCAATAAAACATTTAAGGACATATTTATGATTTCTACACATCAAAATATCCCAAAATCCTAAATATGAGTGTTTTACAAACTTTATAAAGTTAAACACTTTAAAAGAGTCAAACTTACCAAATCAGTCAACGATTGATAATTTTAAGTAAAACACACAAATACTTGGAAAATAACATTTTTTGCATGTACAAAGTTTTCGCAAATCAACTTGAACTCACCTTGCTAGATTTAGGCTAAATCTAGATTTTCCCCAAACGTAAGCTCCTTTGTAGAAACACGAATCCTCAAGCCAAATCTTCCAAAAACCTAGATCCATAAGTTTCCAACCATGAATATTCACATCCAACCATAAAGAATCATTCCCCAAACATTTTACATCAAGATCTCAACTTATACCAAAACCCTAATTTCATAGATGAAAAATGGAGAAGGTTTCCTTAACCAAGCATAACCAAAATCACCCCAATAAAGCCCATAATAGAAATAGAAGATGAAATCAACAAAACCCTAGCTTTTGGGTAGAGAGAGATTACCTTCATCACTTAATCCTCCAAATAAAAGCTCCTAGTCTCCACAAAAGCTTCAAGCTTCCATATCTTCAATAATGGTGGAAGTGGGTTTGATTTGAGTGCAGAAGATGAAGAAGAGAAGAAAGGATTTAGGGTTTTCTTGGGAGAGAATCGGTTTAGAGAGAGAGAGAAAACTGATTTAGGGTAGTGAAATGAAGTGAGGGAAGAGAGAGGGAAAGGTCTTAAAAGCAAGCCAAAATATTTCATCAGATGCATCGCGAACGTCCGACTGGAAACCATGCGGACGTCCGGCCTTGCCCTGACCGAAACCCCACTTTTCTCTGTTGCTTCCACGGACGACCCGCGGACTTCCGCGCTGATGCGGACGTCCGCCCTTGCGCCCATGCGAACGCCCGCAAGTCCAAAATTCTATTTTTTTATCGGGGTGTTACAATCCTCCCAACCTTAGAATGCTTTCGTCCTCGAAATCTAGATCCTTACAATCAAAGGCTAACCAACTCAACGCCGACCATGTTCCAATAGCTTCCAACTGGAATCTAAATTCCCCCACGCAGACTGCTATGGCAAACCCCAAGCAACCCTTATCAACAATGTCCTCTTAGGTACATTGTACTTATGTCCGGGTGAATGCTCTATGTATTGGAGTAACTCCCAACCAGACGCATTCGGTTGTCTCCCAACCTTAGGTGTTCCATACTTCCCCAACGGCGGATTCGAACTCCCAGTCAATCCACGCTCACATGTTCTTAAACTTTTTCTTGCCAACTCAATCCAAGGTTTGATCACTACCGAAACCAACAGAATCTCCAATTCCAACTGTCCCCGCTGCGGAACGGTCACTTAATTCTAACGAGCTCCATTAAACTCCAACACTGACTGTCGTCACTGGCCCATCAATTATACAAATCCAAAATACATCTAAGTACCAATCGTCCGATCGGCAGATTCTTTTACCACCCAAGGAAGGTCATCAAGCTAGATCTATTTGTCACAATCGCTACCACAATTTATTAAAACTTGGCTACACCTTCCCAATATACTAACAATCCTTGACTTCGAAGCCAAAAAGTTAACACCTAGTCATACCACCAAGTTTTGAACTCTAACAGAACTCCACACACGAGTTTCGTTCTCCGATCATTCCCACAAAATGAAGGTTATCAATACGGTGTCTAAAGGGTCCCTTATGCGAAAATTAACCAAGACCCAAAACAAGGTTGCCGACAAGAACGATCACCACCAACCTCAATATAAGATACCGCGAATCTAACCCTTCAGTTACAATAAGCACATCGACTTTGTAACCAATACCAACAGCCTACAGTACCAACACGCGTCGGAATACCCAACCTTCCCCGGTCGAAGTTCTACACACACTAACTCTTAACCGGGGTTACTTAACCTTTCCAAGGTTCTAATGAGTTCAAGGTTTTCAAGTGAAATACTTAGCGAATATGCCAACCAAAAACGTTTATAGAAAGTTTCAACACGAAGGTTTTATATCAATTTAATTGTACGCACAAAATCTACTACTATCAATTCGGTAGTTGTGGAAAAATGGACATACTCGTCCCACATATGAAAATCATATTGAAAACTATTTCATCGCAATTTAGATTATTAACAAAACGCAAAAGCATAATAAACAACTTCTTTGAAATGAACCGCTACTGTCCTAGCATGGGTTGATTTATGTCATGCATGTAAAGTAATTTCCTACTTTAAATAGTGTGCAACAAAAGGTTTGTACGTACTTCTAAAGAAGTTTAAACAACAAGGTTCGCACACACCAGTTTATTTCACAAAAACGGTGAAACGATCCATAAATATACTTTGGTTAAAACATAAAATGATTTGTGTCAGTTCCAAGTTTAAAGACAAAAGTCAATACGTTTTCATCATTCGAAAATATCGACTGAAACATCACGAGGAAATCTCAAATTGGAATATGTGCAAACTAGTAACACTCTCTTAGTAGTTTTCTTGAAATGAAATAACATGCATCAAATAGTTCATGATAAAATTTCAAAAGATGAAATTCTTTAAATCAAATTTCAAAATTTTCTTATTTAGTCATATAATGACATAAGAGTAAAACATTTTTTGCAAGACTCACACATTAATATGTTTTCCCAAAACTTAGGAGACAACAAGTGCTTGTAATTGGTTGACACCAAAAAGGTTTAAATCGACTTCAAATTTCGAATCATACAAGCAGTGCGCATTAATGTTCCAAAAATTTAAACAATTCCACACACTCTAGGTTAGGACAAATAATTTCCCAAAATCCCCAGCACGGAGCATTTGCACTAAAATTTCTTCACTTGTAATATAAAACGTTAAAATGTCAATGCTTAAATTTACTCATTAAAATACTTAAAACACACATTTTCTCCAAAACCAAAACGGTTTACAATTTTCCAAAATGTTCATCAAGCCAAATTGACCAAAGTTCAACGACTCTCACATTCGTGTTTTCAAAATGCACTGTATCTGTAACACCCCGATCCCAAGATGGAAAAGGAGGTTACGTTCAAACTTAAAACAAACCGAATAAAAAAACATACAGAGCACTATTAAACCATATATAAAATAAACACCATAAAATATAACAATTGCCTCGAACGATATATTTTCTTTCTTCCAAACTTGTTTTACAACATCAACTAAACTTACGATTTCTTACCAACAAACCTCTTAGATCTGAGAATACTTCGGATCCCTTACTCCTTATATTCCCTTCGAATACCTGCTGCGTAGAAAGAAATGCGGCTGAGCCAAACGCTCAGTGCACAGATACAATAGATAACAAAAGAATAATCGAACTAAACACCAAAAAATAATAAAAACCAGGTTTTAGACAACAAACATACTCTAAAGACGAAACTCGAAGTTCTAAATGTTCATCAAAAGTAGATTGAACATAAGAGACACAAGATGTAGCTTCAACAACAACATATGGAAATACTCAGAACCAAGAAACAAAATTAAAAGACGTTGGACCGAACAATCGATTTTAACATGCTTTTCAAGCCATAGCAAAATGAATATTTACAAATTCATAATATCAAAATCAGTAAATATTTTCGAAGATCAAAACTGTCAAATCACAACAAATATTGTCAGCTAAAAATCAAACGAATTTTAGAAACTTAACTCAAAATCATATCATATTGTTGTATACCGAGCTCGAACAAATAATCGCATACACTTGCATATCAACCGACGTGACAAGTGTCAGACATCTGGCCACAAAGGCCCATACGTTGGGTAGCAAATCCACACGTACTAAATGTGAGATGCGGCGTTGGGAACTACACCGACATCCACCCTACAAACATATCACATAAACTAGGGTCGACCCATACGCCTCCTAAACAAAATCACCCATCACACCATGGCCAACTCTCATCAGAGCACAAAAACAAATCAAAAAGAGACGTCGTGGACTAATCACACCGCCACGGTGGTGTCACGCCATCGGTGCCACAATGACGTGCCTATGGTACCCCCATAGGTGGTTAGTATCTCGGTATACCTTAACGCATAAACTTCAAAAGTATGTCAAAACATATGTGATCACACTAGATGAATAACAAATCGTACTCATTACAAAACAAATCAAAAAGGTATTTTAATGTACAAAAGTGTTGGACGACTTAAAAAAAAACTTATAATTTCGAACACACTTTATTGGACGACTTTCGAATCAAAAGGAGTTTAAATAATACGAGTGTCGTAAACCATTAACAGAACTTCGTGTAAAAACCTTTACAAAATATTTGAAAACAAAGACGTTTGGCGAATCAAATCCGAACATACACTAGGAATTTGACACTCACAACATTTCAAAATCGAGTCGGATTATTTTCAGCACATTACACGTTTACAAATCCAATATTTCATCATAATTCCAGTAAGTTTTATAAAACTACATATAAATAAAAGTTTTACATAAAAGTCTTCTGATTCCATAGAATCAAGAATGAACTGAATCGGATTTAAAATGAATTATATACGATTTTTGAAAACAGTCGTGCTGTTTTGGTCTAAAACGAGACCAGTTTCGGAAAACGCAGATTTTAGACACATTAGCATAAAAATCACAGCTTGCTCGTGTGACAATGAAACGTTGTAGACACCTCCAGGTTTTCAAAAACGTATCGTACACATTAATCCGATAAACGAGCGATTTGTTATGATTTTTACAATAACACAAAATTTTCAGAATAAAATTCAGCATATCTATAAATAGTGTTTGACGTTTCTAGTATGTCCAAACCTCGATTATGGCTGAAAAACCGAACCCAACTCAACGAAGAATAGGCATAATCAAACGATCAACGAACCAAACACAATTAATTTTGGTGAAAGTAAGAACACGTTATTCATCAAATCGAACGGAATGACTAGAAAAAGAACAAATAAGGAATACATATTCAACGAGTCAAATGAACACGGTTGGAATTTGGAATTCGTACACATAAACGGATCAAATAACACAAAAGAGAGAAGCATAAAGAATCCATACATATATACAACGAATCAAATAAACGTAAACAGATTAAGACATATATAATGGATCGAATGAACGCAAAGAGGGGGAAAATAAGGAATCCGTACACATGTAAAACAACTCAATTGAAAACAACTTAATGAGAGGGAGAATAAGAAATCCGTACCTTAACCAATGATTGATCCCTTAGATGGCTTCAACGAATACAACTCCTTTAAAATCGCAATCCCAACTTTAAACACGAATCCATTTCAAAGTTCAAACCCCAAATATTAATGCTTGAAACTCCAAGAACTTCAACCTTAACTCTTGTTTTTCCTTTCTTTGCTAAACCCTAGGAGATTTAATGGTATAACACAAAAAGATTGATACAACTTAATATACTAATTTTATTAGTAAACTAATCGTTAAAATAAGAGATATCCAAATATATATATATTTTTTATTCCTCAATAATTATCTAAAATCCTTATGTGTAAACTACATTGGCGATTTCATCCAAGAGGTTATCCAAATTTCCCAAGTTTTGCTTGCTGACAAAAATAGTCCGTCTAATTTCACAAGGTTCCAAACTTGAACCAATACAATTGTTTATTAATTTTTTAAAAAAAGTACGGGATATTACAGTATCGTAAACCATGCATGATTCCCACAACCCTAAAACATACTTTGACCAATGATCCTCATTCATGCAATAACTCATTAAAACACGCTATTTATTTATCAAGTGTCGAGAATGAGTGTCTACCAAGTTATGCATATCCCTAGTTCAATTTAATGCATTTGCGTGAAATGATAATAAAATAATCACTTAATCAAAAGCGTACAAAGCAAATTGTTAAGAAATACAATCAGGATGTTTTTTCATGCATTACTCACGTCACGTATAAATCAATCCTTACATTTAACAAGTTTGCAACAATTGTGCTAACACAAATCTTCAAAAGAGAAATTATGCGACACCAAAGTACCAAAAACCATTCCTTTTGGTTGTCTTACGGCATAAAATAATATTTCTCAACAAAACCCGAATGAGACAAAATGCCCAATATAACTCATAAATTCTCACATAATAAATGTAGTATGCATATTACTGATAGGCGGGTTTACACCCTCCTAATCTAACCGCAAGTGTACGGGTCGAATCAAGTAATAAGTACTTGGAAGTACGAGTATCGAACCAAGGGAACTAGGAACTGAGTATCACAATGATTATAATCACTATTAACTGAACGATCCGATTTGATGAATTGTTGATAATCGATTAAAAACTAAATTAAATAAATAAACTTTAGAGTAAACGCAAAGAACAAATTTGGATTTTTCGGGAGAAAAGTAGTTGAGGATTGGAATCCCAATGGTTTCATAAAGAACACTCCACTTATGATAATTATCAGACTAATCCAATCAAGTGAATACACAATCACGTAATTAATTGTTATTCTCTCTCGAGCAACAACAAAGTTATTTCTAGAAAACACAGGTTTTATCTCTCGATCTCAACCTAGGAATTCAGAAAATCATTAAGAACAAGATTGTAAAACAAGTACTAAGGTTTACTTGGTATATCTCTATCCAATTTCTCACCCTAGGCATACAAATTCAAATCAAGTTATGGAATCGTTCTCTCGAATCGGATTCCTAACAATTAAATCAATTTGCAAGGTGATCAAACTCACAAAAGCATTAAAACCAAATTTATATGCTTCATTGATTAGAAAAACTGATAAGAATCACAAGGTTTCGTGTTCATATGCTTACAAACCAAAGTTCATCCAACCCCCAACAATCTAAGATTAGTTCATGTTGGGGGTGTTAAAACACAAAGCAAAAAGGAGAGAAAGTATGGTAGACATGGTCTCTTGAATAAGAAATCAATGTATGAACAACTCCCTTTTTGTTGAATCGCAATACCCATGAACAAAGAATTGATTGATGTTAATCTGGTGTTTCCCAATGATTTCGTAGCGTTAATCGACGTTAAAATCTATGGAAAATCGCCCCAAGTTGCCCCAAAATCGCCCCTTGCTTCTCTCTAGTCGATATGGTGAAGAATGTAATAATAACCCTAGGTGAAAAGGCTTTAAAAACGTATCAGCATGTCGTCGGTACTTACACCGAGAGTTAAGTACCGACAGAAGTCTCGATGGGCACTGTTTTCCAAAATTCAGGCTGTCGATAGTTGCACCGAGACTTAAGTACCGACACAAGTCCCGGTAGGCACTATTTTGCACAATTTATGATCTTTTCTTTTGCTTAATGGCCCAACTTGCCAAGTCTCGGGGCACCTTTTTGAGTAATCTTTGACGCATTTCTCCAAGCTTTGACCCACGAATGGACTCGTACCTCCTCCATTCACCATTAACTCGTCGGATACTTCATTCTCTTCTATAATTCGCTTCTTTTAAACCAAATTCTTCGTTTATTCTTGAAACATGGATTCCTGACAAACTCATGAATAAACCGTGAAATACGCTTCATTTGTTTGGAATTCAAGCATTTTAAACACGGAAAGTGGTGCTAAAATAACGCCAAAAATGGCGTTATCAATTACGAAATTGCACTCACGCGACACAAAACGTCATAAAACAAAACTCCATGAAACTCAATGGGCTCAATGGCCTCCAATCACCCAAATGGTGCCAACCTTTCGCCTCCAAAAATCAAATTGCATAAAGCAAAATCATGACTAAAATGTCAAAATTCCGAAAATTCCCTTTTTGTTGTAATGCATCGTAAACAACACCTTTCAATAAATCATGCATTAAATAAACTTTTTCAATAAAGTTTGTCATAGACATAATGGAAGATAACTTTCCATCCAAACCTTAACATATGTGGAGGAGATCCAATGTTAAAGTCATAAGCCGTAGTTACTTGCCCAACATCTTAAACATCATAAAAATATGAATATCGTTGTATCCGGAAGTAACGTTGGACAGCAACAAAATAAAACAAGTCCCAACGGAGTTTGCAACTCTCGCAATAAAATAATTTCATGCATGTTCAAAACCATGATTTAAAATCTTGTGTGTGCTAAACGTTTTCCGAGATTTTGTAACACAATCCACATGAGGATTTGAAATACAAGAAATAATTGATTTAATTTATTTTAAAAATAAATTTTGTGCATAACTTAGTCGGCACTCAACGTCTCAAACCATACTCCTCCAAATCCCTCTGGTCACACTACCGTCATCCGGATGCTCAAACCTCTTAAGGCAAAGTTGGGAATTACATCGATTCACCTTACGATTCCTCCTCGAATTAAGGTCGATTCAATAACTCTATGGTTTTAATCCAACCATCAACTTCGACCCGAAACGGTCCACTTAAAGCAATTATCATGCTTATTGTCACCCTAAGTGACTAATACTAAAATCGTCAATCTTTTCCAACGACTACTCGCTTAGAAACTTCTTCACTACCCCAGCGATCATCACATTAAAGTAGTTCAAGTATGCACATGTAACTAGCAGGTTCACCATGACACTGGTCAGGTGTCATTATGAACGCACCGTACATGATTATCCTTGCTACTCTCGACATGATTCTTGTTAATGCCAAAAATCGCCCAAAAGAACAACTTAAGGTTGATGTGGACTTTTAACAACTAAAGAAATGTATCTCAAGACCAAGCAACACAATCGCAAGAAAAAATAAGTAAGACAAGAGATTTGGTGATGCGGAAAACCCCAAAACGAGGGAAAAAACCGCGGTCGACTTGTGAGAGTCGACGGTGCACTATTATCGCCAAACAGGGGCGAAAGTTATTTTGTAACAGGTGTTTTGTGTACAACAGATTACAAATGTGCATAAAAATAGACTTAGTCGTATGTAAATGAAATATGTCGTGTGTAAATCGGGCGAAAAAGGCTGCTGTCGTACGGTTCGATCTGCTGTCGTGCGGAGGTTGCTTTAGCGATATTCGTTTGAATGCTCTGTAAATTGTTGTGTTTTCGATGTGTAATTTCTTAGAAAGTAGATAGAGCAGATGTAAAATCAGATAGCTTTTTTGGTTGCAGCACAGGCCTTTATATAGCTTTCGCTGGTCATTAAAGGTGTCTTTATGGCGCGCTTCGTAACCGCTGTCGGGCTTTAAATGCCATTGATGAATCGTCCGTTACTGGCCGTTTGTACCATGAATGCTCGTGGACCTGCATTAATGAATAAAATAAACGGGTGTTGACTGTTAACGGTTAGTGTAATCGTACGACCGTCATAAGTCTCATACGTCGGTCGTACGGAACATACGACCAGCACAAAAATACACGACCGAGTACACGTCTGTAAACAACTTGTAAGACCTTATCTTAATACAAGAGTGGTCTTATGGAAATGTCATCTGAGTTTCCTAGCGTCGGTCGTGAGGTGTGATTTTTTATCCAAACAGTTTGCCCCCAAAATTTGAATTTTACGCGTGAAATTCGAATTTTAAATCTAACGAAGTGTTTCAACACGTGTCGCGCGGGGAGAGAATCTGGTCGAGTTCCAACCGTCTTGGTTTGATTCGGATTGGAGGAAATGATAATGTCGTGACGTCACGATGGCGTGTCAGAGGCGTATAGCTGTCCAGGGGACAGGTGTCGCCCATAGGCATGATGCATGCGAAAAGTCGTTGGACAGGTGTCGACCATCTAGCGGGTCGTCCTGACATGATCTTCGCCATAAATAGTGTGTTTCTGGGATCGTTTTCTTTTTACGCTTACAACATATTTTCGAGAGAGCTTTTCGAGAGAAAGAGTTTAGAGGATTTCCACTGCTTTGTTCGATTGTTCGAGGTTTTTTAGACATATAAGGTACGATCTTTTACCCTTCTTTTCATCATGCGACTAAAGTCAATAGCTAAGAAGGCTTCTGCATATAAGGACCTTATGGACATATACGTAGCACAGATTTCTGTCCCCGACTTTTCCGTCTCCTCCGAGACGGCGAGCTCTTTTCAAGAGAAGGAGGAAGTGGAAGCCTTTAGGTTATCGGCGGGTATTCCCGCCGAAATCCGGTTATACACTCCCGACCAACTTAGACCGGTGGAGTGTCTAGGAGGATTCTTCGTCATGTACGAGTATCCTTTTAGAATAGGATTCAGATGGCCATTTACTCCTCTGGTTAGGGAGTTTTTAGGCATCTTCGACTTATCTCCTGGTCAGATCCTGCCCGAATTTTGGCAAATCTTTCAGGAGATCGATCGGATCACCGGTGATTGGGATGTTCCTTTCACGGTGCGTGATCTGCTGACGGCGTTCGACGTGAAGTCGAACGATTATCACCGTTATAGCCTATCCTCTAGGCTAAGAGGAGTACATACGTTGGTTCCTGACACCCTGGTCCGCGATCGTGGGTGGAAGGCCAAATATGTTCTCGGTCGTGTACGGACGCTTGGTCGTGTAGACGAGGATATTTCCTGGGTCGCGTCTGGGTGGAACACCAGCGGTATATAAATTTTGTTTTGTCGTACGTCTTTTAGAATTTAACTTTGTCTTTTGCTAATTCTTTGCCGCTTGTTTCAGATATCGATTTTGCTAGGTTCGGTCCCGCAGTTGATTCTCAAGAAAAAGTTGCGAGACTTTTTTCTTGTGGGGTCGGAGAGTTATTCGACTCTCCTAGTTGTACGACCGTCAGCACCTCAGAAGCTGAAGAAAGTAGTCAACGAGAGACTTCATCAAGTAAGTGTTCATTAATCGTACGTTTTTTGCTTTTCTTCAAGTCCTACGACAATATGTGACACTTGTATTATTTTTTATAGGTGGTTCTGATATGCAGTCTGCCTCGGGTAAGGCGAAGAGAGAGGCCCAGCTGGCCTTGGCTAAGAAGGCCAAGGAGTTGAAAAGGAAGGATCCTCCGACATCGGGGTCAGAGGTCTCGAAGAAGACGAAGTCGGTTCCCCTGAGGGAACCGTCGTCGACGGGTGGAGAGCCCTTAAAGGTCTCCACTCCTGAGAAGACGAAGACGTCTGCGGACGTGCCGAGGATGACACCGACGCCGCCTGGGTCGTTCACTGCGGAGGAGAAGGGGAAGGGTCCTCAGACGGAGGGATCCCCTGAAGTTACGACGGTAAACTTTCCGTTACCGTCAGACTTCTTGTTGGACGACGTCCTGGATAGGGCAAAGATTTTCCCTAACTTGGGAAAATTTCTCCTCCCAGCCTTCAAGGATTGTTACCGTGGTGCTACCGTTGACGAGACAGGGTCTCACGTCACAGGCATGGCATTCCTGGTAAGTATTTTTGTCGCATGTCTCTTCCTCTCTTAGTAAGCCAGACTTACCTTATGTATTTGTGTGCGACTGCAGGCGTTTCAGGCGTCGCTGTGCCTTTTCGGCAACCTGGAGGAGCTCCAGAAGGTCGAACCTTGCATCACTGAGAAACTTCAGTGAGTGCAAGAAGACGAGCGTAAATCTCGAGAGGATGAGCGGGCGACTAAGGACAAGGCGGAGGCTCTCTCCGTTCAAGTGGACGATCTCAAAAGTCTCCTGGAGACGTCGTCGCTGGAGAAGGAGGAGCTCCAAAATTATCTCAAGGGGACGTTGGAAAGGGCCTCTGCTTATGAAGCAGAGGTGACGACGACTAAAGCGTCCCTCACCGTGCACGAAAAACAGGTGGGGGAGCTCAAGATGTCGGTTAAGGCCGCTGAGGCCAAGACGGGGGCCTTGGAGAAGAAGCTCCTTTCGTTCGAGGCGCTGACCCGTCTGAAGGTCAGGACGGCGATTATGCGCCGTCACCTGCAGGGGAAAAACCCTTTGGCTGGTGCAGAGGCCGGGTCGCGTCCTACCTCGAACACGTCGGGACCGAAGAGGATCTCGATAAAGAGGATAGGGTCGACAACACCGACTCCGCAGAGACCAAGACGGGTGGCGCAGAAGACGAGGGTGGAGTTGACCAGGGCCCTCAGTAAATTTTGTAATTTGTATTTCTTTCTAGGGCGATCGTTGGTGGTCGTACCTTTTTTGTATTCGCCTTTGGATTAATACAAGTATGTCTTTCATTATACCGTCGTATGTTTTACTTTGTTGTAAATAAACAAAATAAGCTAGTATAGAAAGTGAACGTAAAATTATACGACATATAACTCTGGAAGTAGTCGGGCGACCGGGCCGAAAAAATATTCTAAGTATGGAATTCCAGTCATAAGACTTTGATTCCGATACTCAGTTTAAAGAACACCTGTGATGGTCATTGTTTGGGCAAAATTTCACCAGTCTCGACCACGACCAGAAAAGGTAAGACACATGTTATGAACTATATCTTGTATTAAGATAAGGTCCCGACGAAAACCCAAAAAACCTCTGTCGTCCCTCCTAACAGGTAAGTCGAGAGTTCCTCACGACACTCGACCTCGACGTCGCCTACTTCGCACGACCGTCGCATAGAATCATGCGACCTCGACCGACTAACGTGTTATACGACTGTTATATTTGTTCAGTGATTAATGCAGGAGTCAAAGTCATTAATGGACAACGGCTATAACCGACGAAATTAGTTATGAGCATCTAATCCCACATTGAAGACGACGACCGTTACAACAATCATTAAAGATCTTAATGATTCAATTAACATCATCCGAAGACTATAAATCCCAAGTTCAATCCTCAGTTTCAGGACATCGAATAACACAGTGAGAGAGATAGAACAAGAGCATCGAACAACGGAAGCAAACGCAAACACTCGAAGAATATTCATTCGAAGCAAAGAGATTAATCATAGAAGATCGCTCTCGACGCACGACATTCACTCTCGACCAACAGTTTATACATATTGTTTTCACACACGACGCACACTGTTTTTACATTCCAAACACTTGTACTTTACATTTCGAAGTCTTTCCTTCATTTGTATTGAAATCTCTGTACGATCGACACCCGGAACACCAAGGACATCGCCCCTGATTGGCGACCATAGTGCAGCGACGACATCCACTGTCGTCCTTAGGTTTTTTCCTCGTTAAGGTTTTTCCTGCGTCATCAAATCCTCTGTCTCATTTACATTTTTGTCTTTGTCGCACGCCTTTGTCGAACGATTCCTTTCTTTAGTTGTTAAAGTCCACATCGACCTTAAGTTGTCCCTTTGGTGCAATTTTTGGCATTAACAGTTTGGCGCCATCCGTGGGACCCCATCTAGAGAAAATCTTTGACAAACGTGCGTCCTACTTACGTTTTCTTGGAGTTTCTTGTAACATCCCGAGTTTTCGTTATATTATTTTGTGAATTACAAATTAACTTGGGGTTAAGTTTGTAATTGTTTAAAAGTGTTGTTGGAATAGATTTTCATGTTGAAGGTTTGTTGTGCAATTCTTTGAAAGTTGGAGGTTTATTTGGTAAGATGGTTAATGACTCATGTTTAAACTTGTGAGGTGTCATCATTTTAGATATGTAAGCTAAGTAAATTGAGTTTTGTGAGTGTGGCTTATGTGTTGTGTGTGTGTTTTACGGCTTTTTGAAAGAAAACGAGAGAGACCGAAAGATAGAGAAGAATCAAGAGAAGACAAAGATTTCAGTTAAATTTTGGGAAGAAATTAAAGAATCATAAGGTAACTATATCATTGAATTCTTCATCTTCTTAGATTAAAGCTTTCTATGGAGTTTTTATGTTGGGTTTTGGTAAATTTGATGATAAAGGGAATCTGAGTTTTAGGATATGATAAGATAAGTGTATTAATCATATCTGCAAATTGGCATAAACAAACATGGATTAAAAGTATAAAAATCTGGGTTTTAGATGAACTTAGTGGACTGAGACTTGGATGAACATCATCGAAGTCGCAATAGGCAATTGCGACTTGGAGTTGGAGTCGCAGCAAACCATTGCGATTCGGCTTTGGAATCGCAACAGTTGGTTGCGATTCGGAGTGAAATCGCAATGGGCAGTTGCGACTTGGCTTTGGAATCGCAACAGTTGGTTGCGACTTGGGTCGAAATCGCAATGGACAGTTGCGTCTTGGTACTGTAGTCGCATCAGTTCACTGCGACTTGGAATTGAAATCGCAATAGAGGACTGCGACTTCAGTTCACTGCGATTTGGATATGAAATCGCAATAGTGGACTGCGATTTCAGTTCATTGCGACTTGAGACATGATTTTTAGAAATTAAGGATTTTCAGTTATAGAGGGTTCTGCTTTGAGGATTAATATCAGTATATGTAATTGAATAATACAGTAAGCTGTGGTAGTGAAGAAAGGAGCCTTACGTGTTAAAAAGGATTAAAAGGAGTAATAACACATCAGGTGAGTTTATTCAACTCTCTTTAAAATTCAGTAATTAATCTTGAATTAGATGCTTTATATGTATGCATGAATATGTATTATGTGGATTTGATTAAATTAGAGATAAGCCAAGAAGGCGATTAAAAGATATGTTATGTTGGTTACCATGTTAAAGTTCCAAGATGAGTTATGTATGAAATTGGTGAACTAGTATTTATTATTAATCTTGCATGCTAAGTTTGATTATCTACTACATGAAATAAATATGTGGTTATGAACTCTAAATATGATTTGAAGCTTGATTGAGATATTAACTTCTATGCTAAGTTAAAGAGGAGATAATTAAGAGATATTAATATTCTTGATATTTTATATATATATAGAATATGTTCGGAGAAATGACATACTATATGCTGGACGCATATAGTAGTATCGATTATTACATATATTATATTATGTGATTATGCGCTTTTACTAAAATAGGCATCCGGTCACCGAGGGCACTTGGGTACGGTATGATGGGAACCGATTACTTGCCATAGGCCGAAGGGATGTAATTTTAGTAATTGGGTGAACCTTGAATCATGAGTCTCGATTTGAGTATCGCGGTATTATAATCCCATGGGGACCATTGATTCTGAGGTGGAATGTGGAATAAGCAGTTGTGCTTAATGATTCCCATTTCGATTTGGGAAGATCGGAGATTTTCCTGTGATGAGAGGAAGACTAGAGATAGGCATAAAGTAATTTGTAATCTCTACTTCCTAATTAAGAAATAGGCAGGTTTTGACTTGTAATTTCTTGTGTGTGATTATTGATTATGAATCTGGAACGATTCAGAGTTAACGCTTATATTGTTGTTGCGATTAAATGAGTTAGTCGTAGGAAATTGGGAGTGGGGTAGATTCCCCGATTTGAAAAGGAGTTATCGTACGGTAAGATGGGTGAGAACAGGTTTGAGTTATCTGTTCATGTTTTAATTATTAAATTTTATTTTGACTTGAGTATCCTCACTAGGCGAAAGCCTAATGTTTAAAGTTGAATCTTCTTACCAGGTACAAGCTCCGGGAAATAGCGGGAAATGAGAGACGAGAACTTTTGGAAAGATTCAGACTTAGAGATACCGGAGGATCTAGAGATTTTTGATGCTTTTGGGACGGTTGTTTAGATAACTGGATTAATCTGATTGTTATGTCATGATTAAAGTAATAAGTTATTTAAGTAATGACGTTTGTATATAGAAAACCTTACATTTGATCCTCAGGTTATATAAGTTTGAAAGTTTTTGATCATAACTTATGGTATATTTCAAGGTTTAAATTGACCCTGTTTTTAGGGTGTTTCATTTCTTCTGTTCTCTGTTTCAGGAAAATGGCGAATAACGAACAATCCGCTGACCCAGCACATGAAGGACTCGAAAATGCACAAGATGCACTTAAAGCAGTCAGCGATTATCGCCTGGAGGAAGTCATTCTAGATTCAAGCAATCCTGACCAAAAAGTTTTAATCGGGTTGTCTCTCAATCCTTTCCTCAGGGAAAAGTTAATATCTTTTTTGTAGGAACATGCTGATTGTTTCGCCTGGTCGCATGAAGATATGGTCGGCATAGATCCTGACGTCATCTCTCACAAGCTCAACGTCGACTCATCGTTCAAACCTATCAAGCAGAAGCGACGGAAATTTGCTCTTGAAAGGAATAAGGTGATAAATGACGAAGTCGACAACCTTCTCAAGACAGGGAAGATTCGAGAGGTAAAATACCCCGATTGGCTTGCTAACGTCGTGGTTGTAGCAAAGAAGAATGGAAAGTGGAGGGTCTGTATCGACTTCACAGACCTCAATAAAGCCTGTCCAAAAGATCCTTTTCCATTACCTCATATTGACGCCATGGTCGACGCGACATCGGGGCCCGAACTACTAACGTTCATGGATGCCTATTCCGGATATAATCAAATCTTAATGCACGTCGAGGACCAAGAAAAAACCGCGTTTATGACGGACCGAGGTATTTACTGTTATAAAGTTATGCCTTTCGAACTAAAAAATGCAGGTTCTACCTACCAGCGTCTAGTGAATAAAATGTTCAAAGACCATCTCGGCGACACGATGGAGGTGTATATCGACGACATGCTGGTCAAGTCAAAACAAGCGATCGACCATGTCGAGCATCTGAGGCAATCGTTTGATATCCTTAGAAAGTATAGCATGAAGCTCAACCCGACGAAATGTTCCTTTGGCGTCAGTGCTGGAAAATTCCTAGGATATATGGTCACTCGCCGAGGCATCGAAGCCAATCCCGACCAGATTAAAGCCATTGTCGAGATCAAATCTCCTCGAAAATTCAAAGAAGTCCAAAGGCTCACTGGTCGGGTAGCAGCTCTAAACAGGTTCATCTCCCGATCTTCAGATAAATGTCACCTATTTTACAACGTCCTCAAGAAAAACAGAGGCTTCGACTGGACCGACGATCATGAACAGGCATTGCAAAAGCTCAAAGAATACATGACGTCGCCTCCCCTATTGTCGAAACCTCGCGATCAATCTTGCAACTATATCTGGCTGTTAGCCCAAACACGGTAAGTGCTGTCCTAGCACGAGAAGATGAAAAACAGCAACTGCCAATCTATTATGTAAGTAAATCTCTTCTGGACGCAGAAACCAGGTATTCCTCTATGGAAAAATTGCTCTTGTCGCTAGTCACAGCTGCTAAAAAACTGCGACATTATTTTTGAAAGTCCAGGTTACACTCTTACAATCAAATATGAACAATTAAGATCGTATTAATAGCAACTGGTCATATGATCTATTAAAGATATTACAATGAATTTCTCTCTCAATAGATCTAACAATTTATGCGTAAAGAGTTATCCAAAAGGTTAGCCAAAGATTCAGTTAGCTACAGTTGCTAACTCCTATATATACTGTAGATAATAGCTAAAGCTACAGTACATATGAGAAACAGACTAATAGAACAATTACACGTGTCCTAATTAGTAACTGAATATAACAGATAATATCCCAAGATATGAATTCTGAACATACTTCTGAATAAGCGCTTCAGAACATTTGTCTTCATAGTCAGAAGTTCTGAGTCTCCTACTCAGAACTCTGAACCTTCTAGTCAGAATCCAACACTTAGAATCTTTTTGAGATTTCTCACTCAGAACTTCTGAGTCTTCTACTCAGAACTTCTGAGTCTTCTGAGTCTTCTTTAGTCTTCTTACTCAGAACTCAACACTTGTGTTTTTGACAAAACTCTAGACCTAACAATCTCCCCCTTTTTGTCAAACACACTTGTACTTTTCACCATCAAATTCTTAGAGCAGGAACAATCTTCAGAAGGAGCTCTTCTGAATGTTTTGACAACTTTTGCTCAGAATTCTGAATAATCTGAGTTAACAACTTCTGGTCAGTCTTTAATCAGCAGCAGCAACGATTTCCAAATTGATTTCTGTTATATATTTGCTTTTTCTTTGCTCCCTCTTGAAATGACAATTCTCATCTTCATTTCAGCTTTCATAAGATTTCTTTATAAGAAACAACCGATCAGTTTCCTTTTCCTCTTCTTCTTCTTAAAATAACATTTCTCTCTTTTGTTATTTCTGTACAAAAACCATATCAATCTTCAAAATCTTTAGCTTTTCTCCCCCTAAAGTTTTGGAAAGCAAAATCATCTTCAAAATCTTTAGCTTTTCTCCCCCTTGATTTTCAAAACTTTAGCGATGCTTTTTCTTCGAATGAAGTCTATGCTTTTTCTCCTCCTTAATGAATAACCTTGCTCCCCCTCAAAATAAGAATTCTGTAGCAGTTTGTTTTCTCCCCCTGAAAGTATCCATATATTTCATTAAAATTATTCATTTCAAATATAGTGCTTTAATGAAAACATTTATACAAGGAGAATAAGATTTACTGAACTACACTTAATAACTACTAACATTTGATCATTTGAAAACTTTACAAAAGAAATCCAACTTAATGAAATTTATCAGATTTTCAATCAAATGAAATCAAATGCATGTGTTTGGATTCAAATACAAGTCATCATTGCATATCGAGTTAAAAATGTTCAGTTTCAATCCCTTTATTAAATCTATTTGGTGTGCTTAGCATGCGAAATATGATTAGCTTCAAGCATATGCAATTCTAAAAACATATACGAATACTTTGCTCTACTCACACTATTTGTCCAAAATCAGGATTTTCACAAATTTACAGGTTTATTGCGACTTTGAATTTTCCCAAAGTTTCAAGAGATGTGTGCTCATTGGCATCTTTTAATTTTGTGCTCATTGACATCTTTTAATTTTGTGCTCATTGACATCTTTTAATTTTGTGCACATTGGCATCTTTTAATCAAAAAGTTTAGTAAGAATAAGATACATCGTTAAACATGACTTTCTATCTGGTTCTATAGCAGGATTTGGGTCAGCATATCCCAGACCAGTTGGTCTTAGGTGCTAGGTGACAAGCACCCCTTGGAACTTAATTTCCCAAACCATAAAGGCCACATCGATATATCTTAAACCCATTTGTACCAGTAGAACATGGTTTTCTATCTGATTCTATTGCAGGATTTGGGTCAGCCGATCCTAGACCAGTTGATCTTAGGGACTAGGTGTCGAGCACCCCTTAGGACTTACTCTCCCAAACCAGAAAGGCCACAGGTACAAACTTTCAAACTAAATGATTTTGTATATATATATTGCATCTCAATCACTTGGTTCTAAAACGTAGTACTTCCCCCATATTTTCGTTTCCATCCAACATTCTAACAAATTATGCTTTTTGAGCATTATATTCTATATAAGTCTAAATTTCATAACATTGAGCATTCAGCATAATTTCATTCATGATTTGCTAACCTTTCGATTTATTTCAGAAGTGAAAGTTGAAACAAATATAGCTCAGATAATACAAAAATACTTGTAAAAGCACCATTGACACACATTTTATTCATTGAATGAAAAATAAAAAAAATCATATCATTGAATTAAATTGTTAAGATTCAAACATTCAAAGCAATAGAAATAAAACATAATACAATGTTACCTTTCACCACTTGTTCCTTGAAACAGAAAAATATGACAGTTAAGGATATCACCTGAGAAGTATGAGTTCTAAACTGATTTGTTTAGAAGTCTTAGTCTCTGAAGTACGGGTCCTGAACTGAATTATTCAGAAGCCATTGTCATTTAAGTACGGGTTTTGAACTGATATGTTCAAAAACCTAAAACGTTGAATCACGGGTTTTGAACATTATCTTGAAACAATCAGATCAAATTTTGAGTCAATACTTCCTCTGAAATCAAGATAATCCTGCAAAATCAAGAGATTTTGGTAGTCATCTACGATGATTCCTCATTAGTTATCAAAAAAAAATTCTGAGTAGTAGAGTCAGAATTCTGATTAGAAGAGTCAGAATTCTGAGTAACTTGCTCAAAATTCTAAGTATCAGAGTCTGAATTCTGATTAGTTGAGTCAGAATTCTGAGTAGTGGAGTCAGAATTCTGAGTAGTAGAGTCAGAACTTCTGAGTAACAGAGTCAGAATTCTGATAAAACTATCCAGAGAAAATTCCTTAGAAAAATTTTTGGATTTTGTGATTTTTGAACATTCTGAATTTCAAATCACCATAACTTGCTCAAAAATCAGAATTTTTCAACCAAAATTTGCAGGGTTGCTCAAAATGTGATTCTGAACACATTCTCTGGAAATGTTTTCTACTAAAAACACCCACAACTATGAGTTCGATTACACCACAGTAAACTGAACTTTTTTAAAAAAAATGCTTCAAAATCAACAAATTGATCTGTATGAATCAGAAATCCATAATCAAGATGAGACAAATTGTAAGTCCATAATCACATTCAGACCGAGTTTTGGACTGAATTATCCAAAAGTCAAAATTCTCAATTTAAGCTCAGCATCTGTTTTAAGTCATGTGTCAGTATTATCATTCAGCTCTACACATGAATAACCTGCAAAACAGATTAAGTTGTCTTTGGTACCCATATGAACTTGGGTCCAGGTTTGTTAGGTGCAGTGGCATATGCAGATATTCTATAAGAACCATACCAGTGCTGAATAAAATTCTTGTTCACAAAATCATTAGTCCCACAATATGAACAACAAAGTTTCTTTTGTGCAACTCTGACTAATTGATTTACAGAATAAATCACATCAGGTTTAACAAAAGATTTTCTTTGAAATGTATTGTTCTTCTTGACATTTGAATTAGGAACCTTTGATTTTGGCACTTCTTTCTTGGAAGTTGTTCCTTTAACTCTCCATTCCATTTTTATCTTTTTAAAAGAACAATTATAAGATTTATCAATAGCAGAATCATAAAACAGATTAGAAGAACGAATCTGATCTTTTGAACTATGATTTGATTTGTCAACAACTTTCGTTTCAAATTCCCTAAACTTTTTAACATACAAATCAAACCTTGACTGCAAATCAGATTTGGACTTCCTCTCTATCATGATTTTAGTTGATAAATCAGATAATTTCTTAATAAGCCTCCTTATCTCCAAATGAAAAACTTTCTTTTCCTTCTCAAACTCATCTTTTAAGCATTTTTTTTAAAGCCATTTACCTTCTTCTTTTCAGTCTCTTTCCTTCCATCTTCTAACTCTTTCTCCAACTCATTGATTTTTACAGAAAACTCATTTAACATTCCTGTTTTCTTTTTCTCAAAACCAATCTTTTCTTTTTGAAAAACATTTTTCTTGCATTCAAACTCTTTTCTTTCTTTTGCAAGAATTTTCTCCAAATCAGAAATTTTCAAAGATAATTCAACAGACTTTGTTTCAAAACCTTTCCTCTCAGTTTGAAAGTCTCTTCTCTCTTTCTCAAATTTCACTCTTTCAAGTATAAGAACTTGTTCAAAATCATAGATCTGTTTCAAGAGTTGACAATTTTTCATTTCACATGATTTGATTCTATTTTCAGACTCTGTCAACATCTTTCTTCTAAAATTGCCTTTCTCTTTCAAATCAACATTCTCTTTTTCTAACAACTTTATGTTTTCTTGAACCTTTTCAAAATCCTTTAGAAAATCAGATTTCTCTTTTTGCAAAATCTTTATAACTTTTGCATATTCGTCTTGTTTTGCTTGAAGATTAGCAATCTTGCTTTCAAAATGAACAATCTCAGTTTTTGGTTCAGAAATTGTTTCTTTTGCTTTTACAGGACTTAATTTTTGTAAATTGTCTGAACTGGTTATAGAAATTGCAGGTCTCACAAAAATTTCAATAATCTCAGGCATGATGAAATGACAAATTCGAATATCAACTATGAATTATGATAAAAAAATGAGAATCAATACAAATCTAGAACATGCAAGAATTAATCAAATCTGTCACATGCATTTCATCAAACAGTTAGAGTACATGAATTAATGAAATCTTCTTTTCAACAAAAAATTTGAATACTAATCAACATGCAGCAGATATAATCACTTTGATCCAGAAACCAATCAAGAATTTCGAAAACATACCTGTGATCTCTGTTTAATTTCGAGAATTAATCAGCATAGAGAGAAAATCTTTGGATGACTTGATTGTAAGATATCGATTCAACAGAAAGACAAATTCAAATTTCTTGAATCAATGATAGAAACGAATTCAAGAATTGTTAGGAATTCAAGAATTGTTAGCAGCAACGGAATCAATTGTCGAATTGATCAAGAAACTTCAAGAACGCGATCAAACACACTCTTGGACGAATTTGTTTGTTGATTGGCTCTGATACCAATTGAAAGTCCAGGTTACACTCTTACAATCAAATATGAACAATTAAGATCGTATTAATAGCAACTGGTCATATGATCTATTAAAGATATTACAATGAATTTCTCTCTCAATAGATCTAACAATTTATGCGTAAAGAGTTATCCAAAAGGTTAGCCAAAGATTCAGTTAGCTACAGTTGCTAACTCCTATATATATTGTAGATAATAGCTAAAGCTACAGTACATATGAGAAACAGACTAATAGAACAATTACACGTGTCCTAATTAGTAACTGAATATAACAGATAATATCCCAAGATATGAATTCTGAACATACTTCTGAATAAGCGCTTCAGAACATTTGTCTTCATAGTCAGAAGTTCTGAGTCTCCTACTCAGAACTCTGAACCTTCTAGTCAGAATCCAACACTTAGAATCTTTTTGAGATTTCTCACTCAGAACTTCTGAGTCTTCTACTCAGAACTTCTGAGTCTTCTACTCAGAACTTCTGAGTCTTCTGAGTCTTCTTTAGTCTTCTTACTCAGAACTCAACACTTGTGTTTTTGACAAAACTCTAGACCTAACAATTTTGAGTCGCATCCCATTACTGTCGTAACTAACTTCCCTCTTAAGTCTGTCTTAAGAAAACCTGAGTTGACAGGTCGCATAGCAAAATGGAGCATATATCTCAGCAGCTACGACATTGACTTCAAGCCCAGGACCGCGATCAAGTCGCAAGCCTTGGCCGACTTCATTGCTGACTTTAGCCCTGAATTGGAGAAAGAAGCAGAGCTCGAGGTATCGACTGTGGCGACTCACGACGACGTGCCCTGGATCTTACACGTCGATGGGTCATCCAACATTAGAGGCTCAGGACTAGGCGTCGTCTTAAAGTCGCCACAGGGGGGCAAGATGGTATACTCAGTTCGATGCGATTTCAAGACTACCAACAATGAAGCTGAATACGAAGCCCTGATCATAGGAATGAATATGGCCTACGACTCGGGGGCAACTGCGTTACATGTCAAAAGCGACTCTCTCCTGGTAGTGAACCAGATCAGAGGAGAATTCGCGGCCAAAGATTCAAAAATGACAGCATACCTGAAGGTAGCAAAAGAGAAATCCGAAAAATTTAAATCTTTTTCTATCGAGCAAATCCCGAGAGACCAGAATACTCAAGCCGACACTTTAGCAAATCTTGGGTCTGCTTTAGTCGAACCCATATTCGACGTTATTCCCATGATCCATCTAGCGACATCGTCTATCGAAAACATCGATGTCGTCCAGATCGAGGACGAAAAAGATGATTGGTCGTGCGACATCCGAAATTTCCTTATGAACGACCAACTCCCAGAAGACAAGATGAAAGCCCGGAAGATCAGATTTAAAGCATCTAAATACACCATAATTGGAGATAAGCTCTATCGACGATCATCGACAGGATTAAACCTAAGATGCGTCATTAGCAAGAGTCAGGTCCAAAAAATCCTTCACGAGATTCACGACGGCGAATGTGGAAATCATTTCGGTGGTCGCAGTTTGGCTAATCGTATCTATCGACAAGGGTATTTTTGGCCAACATTGCGACAAGACGCCGTCAAGTACGTCTAGAACTGTGACCCTTGTCAGCGACATGCAGGTATGTCACATAAACCCTCTGAACCTTTGCACTCGACACTTATCCCATGGCCCTTCATGAGGTGGGGAATGGATATTGTCGGCAAGCTACCCCCGGCCCCAGGGCAAAAGGTATTCCTCCTTGTACTCACCGATTATTTTTCCAAGTGGGTTGAGGCGGCTGCTTTTTCCTAAATCAGGGACAAGGAAGTCATCTCTTTTATCCAGACTAACATCATATGCAGATTTAGGATTCCATCCGAAATCGTCTGTGACAACGGATCCCAATTCATAAGCGACAGGACCCAACAATTTTGCGAAGACAGGAGTATCAAGTTAACAACCTCGACTCCCAGATACCCTCAAGCGAACGGACTTGCGGAATCAAGTAATAAGACCATTATAGCTTCGATCAAGAAAAGGTTAAAAGCTGCAAAAGGAAGATGGGTCGAAGAACTCTCTTCAGTCCTATGGGCAAATCGCACGACACCGCGCACGTCCACAGGACAAACACCTTTCTCTCTCGTCTACGGTTGCGAAGCAATCCTGCCAATCGAAGTCCAGCTCCCAACTTCGAGGCATACTTCCGTCGACCACAACATGATTGATTTAAATTATGATATCGACGCCCTCGAGGAGCTTAGAGAATCAGCCTTGATCAGAATGGCATCTCAGAAGCAAGCAGTCGAGTGACATTTCAATAAGCACGTCAAAGTCAAAGTCTTTCAAGAAGGCGATTACGTCCTCCGTCGAGTGTTCCAAAACACTCAAGAACTCAATGCCGGCAAGCTTTCTATTAAATGGGAAGGTCCTTACCGCATCTCCGAAGTCGTTGGTAAAGGAGCCTATCGACTCCAGACTCTCGACAATCAATAAATCCCACGCAGTTGGAATGCGACGCACTTGAAAAAGTATTTTTTCTAAAATCACCTTCCTCTCATGCAACTTAATTGTTTTATCACAGGGGCACATGATTCAAATTTCATCATGAAATTTGGTTATACGATCATAAGGTTTGAGCAACCTCTCGATCTGAGTTTCTGGATTCAGAAAAATTTTGTACGTTCTAAACACGTCAATAATTGAGCCTATCAATACAAGTCAAACGTATGATATTTAAATCGTTATATTGCTATGAATGCCTAAGTCGCACGATTCTTCGCTCGTTCTATACTTAACAAAGTTATACGGTTGATATTCCATCTATCTACGACATATGTAAATCGAAATAAAAATTCGACAAAAGGATGAAATTCATTTACGAAACGAACGATTACATAGGAACGACCGACGGTCGAGTATACAAAGTTAAAAAACATAGCATCTCCTAAATCTAGAGAAGAGCGTCGATCGTATGCTCAGTCTCGACCTTCGAGTCCTCGTTGTACCCGAAAACACGCTAAGAAGCTAATGCAAGGATCAAATGAGTATGTCAGGCGTTATTTGACGCCCTACGCCGCGACATTTTCAGAATGCGGCTCTTAAGATTAATGTTAAGGTTAGAGGAAGGAATATGATCTTCTCGACGGTCGACTTCCAGTCAAACATCTCCTCTATCTTCGTGTATCTAACAAAAGAAGATTGAAACATCTGTAAAATACAAAAGGGGTATGTTAAACAAACATTCGATGGAAATATTGGGAACATGAGTTTCGAAAGAAAAACTCACAAAGAACGCTAGTCCAGCTAAACGTGATCCCGTCTCTTCGATGGAGATCTTTTGAAAACGCTCCTTGAAAGATAAGAGCTGATATTTCCCCAGATGCGGAAAATGACTTCGTCCCGTCAAGGACACAGTCAGTCAAGAGGATCGACGACAACGTAAAGTTGATCGTCATGACTTCCTCCTCACCCTCTCCCGTCCTTATACCCTTGCCCCCAACGGCTGACGAAAGGGTCGACGTGGATACAGAGGACATCGTCGCCAGATGCGCAAGATCCACGAACGTCGCGTCTATCGCAATCAAAGTCTTCACCGACTTGGACATAATCGTTCTCAAAGAGTCTCCAATCGTTGAAGGCTTGAGAGAAATCGAGAAACTATACCTCGTATGGACACTCAAAAAACTTCGAAAAGTATTGAGCAAAGAACAGCAAGGGATCAAAGAAGAATTCCGCACTAAGAAACTTTTCAAAAGGATATAAGAGGAAATGATCCATTATGATCCCTATTTATGCACTCAATCGTGTCAGGTCAAGCCCTTTGATGATCGCCACGCGTCCCCATCTTTTCGTATGACAACACGGATCATCGACACCTGTCAAAGACGGCTGGTAAGCACAATCGTGCGTCAGTATGACGTCACGACCTTGTTTTCTCTTCGACTTCTCGTTCAGTTAAAATTGAACCAATCCGGTTCCGAGACAACCAAGGTATTTTCCAACACAAGACCCTGAACACCCGACAGGCAAAATTTAAAATTCGAATTTGCCATCCTACTTTCAAATTTTGGGGGCAAAATTTCACCAGTCTCGACCACGACCAGAAAAGGTAAGACACATGTTATGAACTATATCTTGTATTAAGATAAGGTCCCGACGAAGACCCAAAAAACCTTCGTCGTCCCTCCTAACAGGTAATTCGAGAGTTCCTCACAACACTCGACCTCGACGTCGCCTACTTCGCACGACCGTCGCGTAGAATCATGCGACCTCGACCGACTAACGCGTTATATGGCTGTTATATTTGTTCAGTGATTAATGCAGGAGTCAAAGTCATTAATGGACAACGGCTATAACCGACGAAATCAGTTATGAGCATCTAATCGCACATTGAAGACGACGACCGTTACAACAATCATCAAAGATCTTAATGATTCAATTAACATCATCCGAAGACTATAAATCCCAAGTTCAATCCTCAGTTTCAGAACATCGAATAACACAGTGAGAGAGATAGAACAAGAGCATCAAACAACGGAAGCAAACACAAACACTCGAAGAATATTCATTCGAAGCAAAGAGATTAATCATAGAAGATCGCTCTCGACGCACGACATTCACTCTCGACCAACAGTTTATAGATATTGTTTTCACACACGACGCACACTGTTTTTACATTCCAAACACTTGTACTTTACATTTCGAAGTCTTTCCTTCATTTGTATTGAAATCTATGTACGATCGACACCCGGAACACCAAGGACATCGCCCCTGATTGGCGACCATAGTGCAGCGACGACATCCACTGTCGTCCGCAGGTTTTTTCCTCGTTGAGGTTTTTCCTGCGTCATCAAATCCTCTGTCTCATTTACATTTTTGTCTTTGTCGCACGCCTTTGTCGAACGATTCCTTTCTTTAGTTGTTAAAGTCCACATCGACCTTAAGTTGTCCCTTTGATGCAATTTTTGGCATTAACAGTCATTAGACCTGTGTAATGAATCATAAGATTCCTTTTGTGATATGCAAGTCTTAGAGACTGGCTTCTCGCTGTAAAACCTGTCGTGATCATAAGATCTATATAGTGAATCGCAAGATTCGGTTTACGTCGTACGAGTCGTAAGTTATGGGTCACGACTTTATCGATCGTGACATATTTATCACGGCCTTGTAGTCTGAAAGACTCTGTCTTCTCACGATACAGATCGTAAGACTAGCGTTAATTGCGATCCTGTGACCTGCAATGTAAGACTCGGGGGTGGTCGTTGGTTTGACCAACGACCCTCCGATGCTTAAGTCAGTAATCGTTTATCGAAGTAAATCGAAAAAAATTCAAAAGAAGTATTTCTTTAGATGTATTGCGTTCCAGCTTCGTGGGATGTCTTGGTCGTCGAGGGTTCGAAGTCTGTAAGCACCCTTCCCGACGACCTCAGATATTCGATAAGGTCCTTCCCACTTAGTGGACAACTTACCTGCATTCGGTTCCTTAGTATTCTGGAACACCCGTCGCAAGACGTAGTCTCCTTCCTGAAAGATTTTGGCTTTCACATTTTTATTGAAATGTCGCTCAACGATCTGTCGTTGAGATGCCATCCTGACTAAAGCAGACTCTCTTAACTCTTCAAGAGCGTCGAAGCCGTAGCTTAGGTCTACCAAATTATGATCGACGGACGTATGCCTCGATGTCGGGAGCTGTATTTCAATAGGTAAGACGGCTTCACAACCGTAGACCAATGAAAACGGTGTTTATCCTGTCGATGTTCGGGGTGTCGTATGATTGGCCCATATGACCGATGGGAGTTCTTCTACCCACTTCCCTTTCGCGGCCTTAAGTCTTTTCTTGATTGAATTGATGATGACTTTATTGCTTGATTCTACAAGACCGTTAGATTGGGGATAACGTGGGGTTGAGGTCGTAAGTTTGATACAACGATCCTCACAAAATTGTAGTGTACGATCGCTTATGAACTGCGACCCATTGTCACACACGATTTCGGAAGGGATTCTGAACCTGCATAGGATGTTTGTAACAACCCGAATTTCTAATACGTTTTGAAAGTTTAGTGGCTAAAGTCTAAGAAATTAAAGTTAAGTTAAGGGGGCCTTTGTGCTAATTGTGAAAGATATAATTAATTGCCAAAAACCCTAGAAGCCTCTTGTGTGTGTGTGTTTAGCGGCTGGAGAGAAAGAGAGAGCAAGAGAAGAGTTTTGTGCAAGAACAATTGAAGAGAAGGTTTCACCCATCGATCGAATTGGAAGAGAAAATGGATTTGGGGTTCGATTCTACACGAAATCGTAGCAGGTAATCTTATGTTTCATTTCTTGATCTTAGATTCTGCTGAGATTTGGTAGGTTTTGAGGGTTCTTGCCTTGAAAGTGTAAATGATACATTGAGAGAGGGATTAAGCACTCTAATCGTGTTTGAGTAGCAAAAAATTATGGGAAATGGATTTATAATGTTTATGAAGTCGTTTATTTCATTATCGTTCCGTTTAAGAGGGCTTCGAGTGAGATTTTCTCCAAAATCGCCACAGCACCGTACCCGGTAAGTTCCTTGTGAGGAAGGTTACCGGGAGAGAACCCGGTAAGTATTAGTTAATCGGTAAGTTGTTCCCGGTAAGTATTAGTTAATCGGTAAGTTGTTTCCGGTAAGTATTAGTTATTCGGTAAGTTGTTTCGGATAAGTGTGTGTTACCCGGTAAGTGGAATGTTCCGGTAAGTATATGTTATCCCGTAAGTAATAGTTCCGGTAAGTATTAGTTATTCGGTAAGTTGTTGTCCGGTAAGGGTGAGATCTGGTAAGTAGAGTACCCGGTAAGTAGGGTACCCGGTAAGTAGAGTATCCGGTAAGTTAAGTCCGGATAGTGTCCGAGAAGTTGGTTTAGGGTCTGAGTAGTTTATATTTCATCCATTTCTCAGGTAACCCGATTGTAAGTCAGAAGCAAAGTAAAGCAAGATGTTAAACGCATCAGGTGAGTTTTTCTAACTAAAATACGTGATTTTACGTGTTTTTCCAAAGAAAGTGATTAAGTGGAAATGCCATGTTATTTTACATGATTTTTACGTGAATGAAAGTTTAATATTTTACTGATCATGGTGTGTTTACGAGCATGATTTATTTACAAGCTTTTACGTATGTTTTCCCATGAAAAGTATTTTTAAGGAAAATATTATTCAGCAAGGTGAAATGAATTATAAAGTGTTACACGGATTTCATGTTTCATGATTATGTCGAGCTATGTGTATGTTATGTGGAGTCGGTCTGCACAGTGGGATCTGAGTACCTCGGGATCCGATGATCCCTTGGGCTGTTGTGAGAAGCTTGTAGGAGGGAACTCATTTCCTTCCTACTCGGATAGGTGAGTAGCTTGTAGGAGGGAATTCATTTCCTTCCTACTCGGATATGTGAGAAGCTTGTAGGAGGGAATTCGTTTCGTTCCTACTCGAATATGTGACTACCTATGTGATCCGTAAACACTGTGCAGTGCCATGGTTGAATGATTATGTGAAGAATGTTAAGGTGTTTTATAAAATGATTTTTATAATGTTGATGTACACTGTTTATGGAGGGAACTCACTAGACCTCATGGTCTAACCCTCACTTTTCAAAACTAAAACCTTTTCAGGTAAGCATATAGTAGGAGGCTCAGATAAGTGAGCAAGAGCAGGATAGAGTACAGGTGCAGTTAAAGACAGTGCCGGTGCCACTTGTAGTAGTAGTTGTTCTCAGTTGTGTATAGGTTGTTTCCGCCAACCTCAGTTTTAGATTCATGTAATGAAATTTTGGGACCCAGATTTGTAAACGATATGATTTAATGCTATGTATGTCCTGTTGTATTTTTGGGCTGTTACAAATGGTATCAGAGCCATAGTTTAAGGGATTTAGGTGACCGGATGGGCCTAAACTTAAACTTTGGAGTAGAGATCACAACTGAGAATCAGGAAATGCGTTAGGAGGGCACTATTGTATATATAGGAAATGCGTTAGGAAGGCACTATAACAGATATAGGACTAATAGGGTACCAAGGACAGTCATGTAAGGTAAGTTTGGGATTTCACCTGGCCGATGTAATTGCGAACTTACAGGTACATGTAAGTGCTTGACATGCCTTATTATTCCGAAGTTGTAGTCTTAAGCTAGTTTATATGTCGTGTTCCAGTAATCTAGAAGGTCAGTAAGATCCTTGAGGGATAGACCGAGCTCTCTTGCTTGGGAAGTATCATGAGAAATCATATATGATGCGACGTATGTATACATCGAAGAGAAGAAATGTTGTATAAAATGTTATGAGTCGTCTAGAGGTAGCTCTTCATGGATTCGAAGAGAATGGATGTTGAGTTTGATTAAGACTCCTGTTTCGGGAGAGTCCCAGTCCTAGGAATCTTGGGATAGATCAGTCGGGATGGTAAGGAAGGACAGTGTCGAAACCTTGAAAGTATCAATTGAGCCCTGACTTCTTAGTCGAGCTTTTCAATGGCAGGATAAATGAATTAAGTTACCTATAGCGAATTGAAAGCATGTAGAAGTAGAAAGTGAGATAGTTGATCAAAATGAAAATAGTATGAAATGGTTGAGTAAGTGGACCGTTGAATGTATGTATAGCAAGGTGTTGCATGACCGAAAGGGCGACCGTTGGTCGTAGGTGGAGTGTCAAGGATCAGTTGCGTAAGTAAAGCGGTTGACCTTGTTAGGGTGAGTAGCCTTCAATTGCAAGTAGAGTTTTATGCATTACGTTCCTATATGTCACATGAAATATTCACGATTTAAGTTAAATGTGTAAATATCAATTTTGATAAAAAATGAGTCAGAATGTGCAAGCGTATGTTTAAAGAAAAGGTGATTTCATTCACATTGCACAATGAAATTTTGAGCTTAACGATTTGTAAAGTATTTCACACTTTTCATGATAAGTTAAATTGTTACAAAAAGGTCGAGAAAACGTTTGCCAGCAAAACTTTTACAATCAAAATGAGTTTTGACCTGTTGATATCATATAAAAGAGTGTGAGAACCGACTGGTTTACTTGGTGTCGGTAATTTCTTTCAGAATTGTGTCGTATGAAAGGATTTTCATTCAATGTATTACTGTCATAATAACATCGTTCGGATTGAGTAAGATCAAGGTTCACGGGAAGATGCATGCAAACGATTATCGAATCGTTGTGCAGGGCATCGAAGTTATAAGAGTGATGAGGTCATGTGTACCCAAGTGGTTCCAAATGTTGTTTATTTAAAATGATGAAATGTGCGAAAAGATTTATTTACTGTATTGTCATGCATGAAGGCTATGAACCCACTAGGTCGTAGAGTATTACATTTTAAGCTAAGGAAGAACTCCGAGAGTGAAGAGGTGTTGGTTTTAGCAACTCATTAAGAGTAGTGTGGTGAGGCAGAAATGAAATGTCCACAGCATGGGATATGAGTCTTAAAGTGATCTTGTAATATTGACGTTGCATGAATAAGTTGAAATGAGGACGACCAAGATGTGAAATTGATTATGATATGTTGGAAGAATTAGGTTCCGTAAGGAACCCATGTTTAAGAATAGGTTAAGAAAGTATCAACAAGTTGACTATTGATGTTGAAGTCGGCAGCAGTGTAAGTTGGCTGAGGCCGAAGACTTGAACCAGGAGAGCGAAAGTTGATAGAACACCTTGTAGGGGTGTTAAGTTAGTGAGAGACTGTTGTTTTGATTAAGCGTTCTACTTACGAGGTCTGGAGGGTTCGTAGAAGGATAAGGTATGTAGCACGAATGGATCGAGTGTGTAGATTTTATCGTTCAGTGAAGGAATGTGCCCTGCTTATGTAAGGGCTCGGATCGTAAAGAGCGAGCAGAAAGATTACATTTGAGCTAAGTGGGAACTAGGGAGTTATAGTTCAACTAGAGTGAGAAAGGACAAAGTAGCGAGATAGACTCGATTTTATGCGGGAGAATTTGAAGGCGAGTTTGAATTGTGTATGAATGGCCATGAGAGACCTGGTCTGCAGTAAGCTGTTATGAGTGAGGAATGTACAGTTATGTAGTGGCAATAATTGGCAAGTTAAATGTTCCAGCTAGTATTGTAGTAACGTGTAACGCACCAAAATCCGGGTCAATTTAAACCTCAAGTTACAACAGGTTATGACAATAAAATTACAACTTATATAGATAGCAAAGGAATTAACCATCAAGAGTGTATTTACAATACAGGATACTTCGAACAACCTATTAATCTAATCATGAAACTATAATCAGATTAATTGCGTTATCTAAGCTATCCTTCAAAGATCTCTTCTTTGTTAATTGCCACTTCTGCTATTCCAAAAACACTCGTCCCACAACCCTTTATTTGCCTGAGCCTGCACCTGGTAAGAAAACATCATATGAAACGATTAGGCCAACGCCTAGTGAGAACATTCGTTTCAATAATAACATTTGAAAAAATCAATGTACACATGTTATAACAAACCTGGTTACTCCTTTTCTTACCGTACGTATAACTCTATTCCATTACACAATTTCATCCATTCCCATGACTATGACTGACAACAAATCCATCAGCATATCATGTCTCAGAGCTACCCTACGAATCTGTACTGATTCTAGAGTAATTTTTCTATTCCGAAAATCGCAATATACACATGCCCAGTTCCGTACACATCTATTCCAGAAACCGCAATATACACATGCCCATTTCTGTACACATCTAAGAAATAACAATATACATATGCCTATTTCTTAGAGAAGGAAATAGTGATTACAATATATACACGCCAATCTCTTCTTTTCCTTAGAAATCAGGAATTACGTTTATTCCATGATTTCTCACACACATCAGAATAATGATTAATCTTCATCTATTCTACGTGTACATAACCATTAGTACTACACACATCAGAATAATGACTAACTTCATCTATTCCACGTGCACATAACCATTAGTACTACACACATCACTGGAATAACGATTATTACCACACGCCTATTCCATGTGATTACCAAACACTAGTGCCTATGGATCCATTACACTTTACTAACGTACCGGTATTTATTTAATATAGATTCCTCATAACAATAAGTATGAGCAAATCATATTTATACCTCCTAGATTCCTCCCTCATAGCATACAATATGAGCCAATCTCCTTTACCTATACCAAACACCTGCCTAGTATCAAGCTGGCACAGTCATCAAGCCTAACACTACCCTTCGAATGTACGTATGTTCATGCTAAACTAATTATGTCTCAATCACTAAATCACAACGATTCGCAATTAACAGAACTGAAAATTGCCCAGTCTGCACAAAGTGTCCGGACAACCCAAAGTTTCCGGATAACCCATCTTATCCGGACGTTTCCATTTTCCGGATACCATAATTTCCCCGGACAATCCCAACACCCGGACAACACATCCTTTCCGGTAAATTCCTACTTTTCCGGATAATATTCAAATCCGGACAACATCCGGACTCTATAGTCATCCGGATACCATCCGGTACTTACTTCATCCGGATTCTTGTAATACATAAAACCTACCCGGATACTTCCTGCGTCCGGAAACATTCATCATTGGGGTTTTCCGGATACGACGATTCATCCGGAAAAGTCGGGTCTGCATCCTAAAATTCGATCTAATTCGATACTTGTTCGATTCAGCTCATTCCCAGTACAACCATACAGTTCATAATCACTTTATACAGCTATTTCACGGTTCAATTTAACATAAGAACACTGATTTAAGCAAAGTACAAATGAACTCACCTTAGGTTTGTAAAACCCACTTTCTGCACAAATCTCTACTCCAAATTTGTTGTTACTGATTCTGTAATTTAATCCAAACATAGATTCGTTCATAATCTAACATTCACAACAAATTTTTATCAAAATCAACACAAATTTCTTACCAAAAATGAAGACAAACTCTTGGTTTCTTCCTCTTCTCTTCTTTCTCACTTTTTCTCTCTTTTTCTCTTCTGCCGACTCCAACAACAAATCTGAGATAATATCTCAGGTTTCACCTCTTATCTTTACACACTATAACTTAATAACAAAACACACGTTTTAGTTTCATTATTTCCAAAAGTAACACCAAACTTTTATCTCTTGTATTTTAACCCTATTGAATTATAACACTCTATATAATCCAAGGTTTTACACAAAATACAAATACATCCCAATTCTCATTAAATACTATAACTGAAAATTCAGGATGTTACAATACTCCCCAACTTGAAAATGATTTCGTCCCCGAAATCAAGATCAGGTAAACAGATGGGGATACCTATCCTTCATATTCTCTTCATACTCTAAAGTCACATTAGCACCTTGATGGTGTTTCCACTGTACTTTCAACATAGCTACTTCATTGCCATTACGTAGCTTTCTAACCGATCTTTCCAAAATTGCCTCTGGTTCTTCCACACAACAATTCTTCTCATCCACACTTACTTTAGTAAAAGAAATCACATCATACCAACCTGAAATATTTTGTACATCTCTTCCCTTTAAGTCTTACATACTTAACCACAATTAAAAGTCCAGAAATAACAAGAATTCATCTTATCATATTTTCTGAACCTTACCTCTTTCATTAGTATCCGCTCCCCAACTTGGATTTACAAACCTCCTTAGAGTCACTGTTCATCATCAAATCTTTACCCGACTATTTCTTGGTCTACCATACCGACATTAACCGTAACTCGATCTCTGGTTTCAAAATAAAATTACTATCTACTGCTTGAAAATCTATACTCACCTTAAATTGAGTATACTCACCACTTTGAATACTCCGATAAATACGAAAAACCTTTGTTATATCCATGACTCACACGTTTCTTTAGTACACAGTGCTACCATTTCCTCACACCATTATTGCACTATGCGACCATATTGCAACCAAATACTAAAGTGTTGTATAATAAGGGTAATAATTCCATTGAACGTGTAGTATAACTACATTCTTAGGTCCAATCTTTTTATCATTTCTTCCCACGTTAGCATGGAGTACTACCCTCCAAACATTACTTGTCTCTTTCTCCCAACTTTTCCACATACTGATAACATTTTCTCATTACTATACCTAACCAAACAGTTGTACCAAAATTCTAACTTAAGGAAATCAACCTAGTTATCTTGAAACAACATACCGTTCGAAGTTACTACCCATTCTTAGATCTTCAACTAATCTTTTCTCGTACAATTCTTTCACACATAAGGAGCAACTTATATTCCTTAAGGATTTTGCATCTTTTACATCACATTTTGACTAACATATCCATCATCTTCGTTAACTTCCAATGATTCAAGAACATAAACTTACTTACCTAGCGACTCACACAATCAACATTGCTTTAGATAAACACCCACTACTTTTCTGCCATTCTATTCCGATATTAGCCATATCACTACACCATCTTACAAACTACATACTAGTTGACACACTTATCTTAGCACTTGATGTCACTACTCGCTCGTACATTCTCCACCCATAACATCACACAGCAGACCGGGTCTCTCATGGTCATTTGTACACAATTCAAACGTACAATCATGTTCTCCCGCATGATTAATTTAGTCTATTTCACTATTATAATCCTCCCCAACTTTAGTTGAACCACAACTTGCGGTTTCTAATTAATTTCAACTTACTTGTTTCCTACTGGCTCTTCGTGATTCCAAACCAATACATAGACATGGCACAATCTCTCACGGATCGGCATAGTCTCTACACTCTCTTCGTTCGTGTCTAATACTTCATCCTTTATAAACCATCCACACCGTAAGCGAACACTTATCTAAAACAACAGCCCTTCACTATCCTAACACCCCTACACGGTGGTCCTTTAACTTTTAATCTTCTGATTCCAGGCTTAATATTCATACATGATCTCCGAAATAACCAATGTATTCATCTCATGTAAACTTTAATTATAATATAATTCATATAATTCCAACCCCAAGCCTACGTCGAGCTTATTTAAACCAGGCGAATGCTCCCAATACTCAACCGAGTCTAAAACCGAGCCATCCGCTCAAAGAATCCAATGATTATTTATCAATATCTACTCATACAATTAAATACATCTAACTCACATCATGCAACACACGCTCCGAGGCATGATAATCCTACGACCCCATCATTGCTACTTTCCCAACGAAGTCAACTTAAGACCGACATTTAAGACCTACTTCGCCAAGGTTCATTAGTTTCAAAGGTATTAAGAACGCGCAATTTATCAAACAGTCTTTACACTTAAGACCGACACTTGTTCAAATAGAAAGCAGTTAAGCATATAACACATCCGGGGCTCCATCTCGAGTCACTAAAACTAACAAACATTTTTAAAAGACTCATTTGAATATAAATCAAGCCTTTAAGGCCAAAATAAACGTTTGGTTAAACATGTGTCACTCACACGATTACATAAACCAAAATACATTGATACCCAAAATCTTTACCCTTTTTAATCCCTTAATTGGCCATCGGCCCCAAAACAAAGGTTTACCACTCTTAAAACTTTACATGGTCGGATTTACCAAAATCCCCAACCCACATGTTCACATTTTTAAAACGTAAAACATCATAAATATTGCACATCCACAATAAACATTAAAAGCGTGTTTTGACTACATATCTTTCGCTTGCGCAACAATAACTCGAAACTTCTTTCATTAGTAATTTATTCATCAATTACTCAAAATCTTTAACTATGTCGTGCACGATAAAATTTGCTTTGCGCATACCCTCTGCATAACAGCATACCGGTACCGCTCACGGTTTTGTTCCTGTTCGCACAGGCATACGCGGGACGCACCCAGACCGCACCCAACGACGGACGAAAGGTCTCATACACCTTACACAACTATCGACTTCAAAGTCAATATTTGACATGTCGACACTTCCTTAACTTTAAGGTCCCTAACTGAACCTAATTCTTCCTCCGGACACAACCGTCCCTCGGCAACTGTATTCCTAGTCAGCGAACTAGGGTACAGACTCTCATGCAACCGACACTAAAGTCCACTTTCGACTCTCACACTGTTCATCTCTCATTTGAACACAATTACCAAAACTACAAACTTTCTCCCAAGGTTTATCCAACACCTCTCCACTCTTGGAGTTCTTTCTTAGCTTATAACGTACTACTCTACGACCTAGCGAGTTCATAGCCTTTATGCATGACAAAAATCATTTCGCACATTTTCTCATTTTAAATAACCCTACTGGAAAATAACTTGGGCACACATACCCCAAATTACTGCACAACGATCTCGAGAATCGTTTGCATATTAAATTTCCGAAAACTCAATCCTTCTCAACCAAAACAGTGTTGTTACGACGGTAATATACTAACTGAAAATCTCTTCGTATGACAACGGTTTTATAAAAAAAATTGACCGACACGAAATAAACTAGTCGGTTCTCTCACTTATTTATATGATGTTTAATAGGTCCATACTCCTGTCAGTTATTAAACGTTTTGCTGACCAACGCTTTCTTGCTGCAATTCAACTTTTCATGTAAAATAAGAAATACTTTGTAAAAACTTCAAAAATTTCAATGTGCGACGTAAATGGGATTGCCTTTTTCTTTAAATACACTTTCGCACATGCTAATTCAACCTTGACTAAAACTGTTATTTATGCATTTGGTTTGAAATCAAGAAAACTCATGTAACACACACTAAAACACCATGCATAAAACTTTCCTCGCAATTGAAGGCTACTTACTCAAACGAGGTCAATCGTCTTACTTACGTAACTTATCATTGACATTCTACTTCCGACCAGTGGTCGCCCTCTTGGCCTTATAACATTTGCTATACTGGCATTCCACGATCCACATACTCCACCATGTCATACCATTTCCATCTTGATCAATCATCTCATACTCTATCTCCACACATATCAATCCACCTACTAAAGGTTGCCTTGGCGGACTTTCATGAGTCCCGCCAATTCCAGGTTATCCTTCCAACCTCCAATCAAAACTGATCTGTCCTTCAAAGGACCTTGGTGGCGTATTCACCATCATTCTACTAAAACATAAATGGATAACCATAAGAAATGGTTATACGAGTATAGACATGCAAAACGTACTTTACCGATCATTAGTCACTGTGACAATTTAGAAACAAGTATGCTCGTGTAACTCATATTCATAATAACAGTAGCTAATTGAAATTGCGAACATACTTTACATGAGAATTCTCGTTGCCATTGCTACAGTACTAAATTCACGTATTTCTATTGACTCTAAGACTATCCCGTCTTAGTACTTCTACCCCTTTCTCACATATCGTAACTTAATTCATCACAGCTTAAGTCTAAGTATCTCCTCAGCATACTTAGTTCGCTTAAACTATTGCTCTGATACCATATTGTAACGCCCCAAAATCCGGGCCAATTTAAACCTCAAGTTACAACAGGTTATGACACTAAAATTACAACTTATATAGATAGCAAAGGAATTAACCATCAAGAGTGTATTTACAATACAGGATACTTCGAACAACCTATTAATCTAATCATGACACTATAATCATATTAATTGCGTTATCTAAGCTATCCTTCAAAGATCTCTTCTTTGTTAATTGCCACTTCTGCTATTCCAAAAACACTCGTCCCACAACCCTTTATTTTCCTGAGCCTGCACCTGGTAAGAAAACATCATATGAAACGATTAGGCCAACGCCTAGTGAGAACATTCGTTTCAATAATAACATTTGCAAAAATCAATGTACACATGTTATAACAAACCTGGTTACTCCTATTCTTACCGTACGTATAACTCTATTCCATTACACAATTTCATCCATTCCCATGACTATGACTGACAACAAATCCATCAGCATATCATGTCTCAGAGCTACCCTACGAATCTGTACTGATTCTAGAGTAATGTTTCTATTCCGAAAATCGCAATATACACATGCCCAGTTCCGTACACATCTATTCCAGAAACCGCAATATACACATGCCCATTTCTGTACACATCTAAGAAATAACAATATACATATGCCTATTTCTTAGAGAAGGAAATAGTGATTACAATATACACATGCCAATCTCTTCTTTTCCTTAGAAATCAGGAATTACGTTTATTCCATGATTTCTCACACACATCAGAATAATGATTAATCTTCATCTATTCTACGTGTACATAACCATTAGTACTACACACGTCAGAATAATGACTAACTTCATCTATTCCACGTGCACATAACCATTAGTACTACACACATCACTGGAATAACGATTATTACCACACGCCTATTCCATGTGATTACCAAACACTAGTGCCTATGGATCCATTACACTTTACTAACGTACCGGTATTTATTTAATATAGATTCCTCATAACAATAAGTATGAGCAAATCATATTTATACCTCCTAGATTCCTCCCTCATAGCATACAGTATGAGCCAATCTCCTTTACCTATACCAAACACCTACCTAGTATCAAACTGGCACAGTCATCAAGCCTAACATACTACCCTTCGAATGTACGTATGTTCATGCTAAACTAATTATGTCTCAATCACTAAATCACAACGATTCGCAATTAACAGAACTGAAAATTGCCCAGTCTGCACAAAGTGTCCGGACAACCCAAAGTTTTCGGATAACCCATCTTATCCGGACGTTTCCATTTTCCGGATACCATAATTTCCCCGGTCAACACATCCTTTCCGGTAAATTCCTACTTTTCAGGATAATATTCAAATCCGGACAACATCCGGACTCTATAGTCATCCGGATACCATCCGGTACTTACTTCATCCGGATTCTTGTAATACATAAAACCTACCCGGATACTTCCTGCGTCCGGAAACATTCATCATTGGGGTTTTCTGGATACGACGATTCATCCAGAAAATTCGGGTCTGCATCCTAAAATTCGATCTAACTCGATACCTGTTCGATTCAGCTCATTCCCAGTACAACCATACAGTTCATAATCACTTTATACAGCTATTTCACGGTTCAATTTAATATAAGAACACTGATTTAAGCAAAGTACAAATGAACTCACCTTAGGTTTGTAAAACCCACTTTCTGCACAAATCTCTACTCCAAATCTGTTGTTACTGATTCTGTAATTTAATCCAAACATAGATTCGTTCATAATCTAACATTCACAACAATATTTTATCAAAATCAACACAAATTTCTTACCAAAAATGAAGACAAACTCTTGGTTTCTTCCTCTTCTCTTCTTTCTCACTTTTTCTCTCTTTTTCTCTCTTTTTCTCTTCTGCCGACTCCAACAACAAATCTGAGATAATATCTCAGGTTTCACCTCTTATCTTTACACACTATAACTTAATAACAAAACACACCTTTTAGTTTCATTATTTCCAAAAGTAACACCAAACTTTTATCTCTTGTATTTTAACCCTATTGAATTATAACACTCTATATAATCCAAGGTTTTACACAAAATACAAATACATCCCAATTCTTATTAAATACTATAACTGAAAATTCAGGATGTTACATAACGTGATGTTAGAAAGATGAAGCATTAGATGGAAGCCTTTCGGGATTTCGGATGAGGTGTGCGAATTGTTTAGCAAGTGGTTGGAACACGTAGTTGTAAGTGGTAGCGTGATACGTCTATTATCGGAGTAGAATGTCAGAGCAGTATTGGGTGCTTGCCCAAATGAGAGACCAATCGTTTTTGGCTGTGAGTCGCTAAGTAAGTATATTCTCAAAATCACTGTAAGTTTAAAGAAGATGATGGATGGGTTAATCAAAATGTGGTGTAGTAGATGCGAAATCTTTAAAGAATGAGAATTGTTTCCTATGGGTGAAAGGATTATCCGAGAAGGTAATAGTTGAAGATCAAAGAATGTGTAGTAACAGCACACACTGGTGTCAGTTCGAGGTGATTTGGTTGAGTACCTTAAGTTAGAATTTTTGTGCAACCATTTGGTTATGTACAGTAATGAGAAAGTATTTTCAGCATGGGAAATTGTCGGAAGAGAGGGGCAAGTAATGTTGGTGGGCAGTGATCCACGCTAACGTGGGGAGGTGAAGATAGTATGACGGAACGAACGTGGCAATCAGCGAGGAATTGAGGTGTTTCAGGATAAGTTTAATTCGAGTAGGTGAACACTTCAACGATGGGTTTGGAGGTTCCTACCCTTAGTTATGTATAAGTATGGAGGGGTGAAGTGGTGAGAATGTGAGAGATGGTTGACGAACTGTGGTCGAGGTGGTCCGAGAAAGGGAAATGTTAGCTGCATAGACGATTGTTGGTTGGGAGAAGTAATCTAGAATTGCTTGTAATACGATGAAGGAACTCTGGGCTGTGAGTTGTCGGAATGTACAGGGTTGGCCTTGTGCCAAGCTGTCAAGTGAGTGATTGTTTCTTGGTAAAAGAATCTCGTGTTGTGGCGGGGGATTCCGCTAAGTTCCTCCTTAAAGGAAGTAAAGATGCATGATAAGCCTTATTTAATCTACTATTGTCAAGATCGATCGAGTAGGAACAGTAGCCTACGAGTTAGAGTACCGTAAGAACTGAAGGGAATGCACCCAATGTTCCATGTTTTGAATTTAATGAGGTAGTTGACTGAGTCAGAAGTGGCATTACCTTAGGAAAGTGTCAGTTTTGGTGTGCGCAAGATACCCGCATCTTTTCCTAATGAGCAATTCCGGGGATGGAATTCTTTTAAGGGGGGAGTGTTGTAACAACCCGAATTTCTAATACGTTTTGAAAGTTTAGTGGCTAAAGTCTAAGAATCTAAAGTTAAGTTAAGGGGGCCTTTGTGCTAATTGTGAAAGATATAATTGATTGCTAAAAACCCTAGAAGCCTCTTGTGTGTGTGTGTTTAGCGGCTGGAGAGAAAGAGAGAGCAAGAGAAGAGTTTTGTGCAAGAACAATTGAAGAAAAGGTTTCACCCATCAATAGAATTGGAAGAGAAAGTGGATTTGGGGTTCGATTCTACACGAAATCGTAGCAGGTAATCTTCTGTTTCATTTCTTGATCTTAGATTTCTGCTGAGATTTGGTGGGTTTTGAGGGTTCTTGCCTTGAAAGTGTAAATTATACCTTGAGAGAGGGATTAAGCACTCTAATCGTGTTTGAGTAGCAAAGAATTGTGGGAAATGGATTTATAATGTTTATGAAGTCGTTTATTTCATTATCGTTCCGTTTAAGAGGGCTTCGAGTGAGATTTTTCTCCAAAATCGCCACAGCACCGTACCCGGTAAGTTCCTTGTGAGGAAGGTTACCGGGAGAGAACCCGGTAAGTATTAGTTAAACGGTAAGTTGTTCCCGGTAAGTATTAGTTAATCGGTAAGTTGTTTCCGGTAAGTATTAGTTATTCGGTAAGTTGTTTCCGATAAGTGTGTGTTACCCGGTAAGTGGAATGTTCCGGTAAGTATATGTTATCCCGTAAGTAATAGTTCCGGTAAGTATTAGTTATTCGGTAAGTTGTTGTCCGGTAAGGGTGAGATCTGGTAAGTAGAGTACCCGGTAAGTAGGGTACCCGGTAAGTAGAGTATCCGGTAAGTTAAGTCCGGATAGTGTCCGAGAAGTTGGTTTAGGGTCTGAGTAGTTTATATTTCATCCATTTCTCAGGTAACCCGATTGTAAGTCAGAAGCAAAGTAAAGCAAGATGTTAAACGCATCAGGTGAGTTTTTCTAACTAAAATACGTGATTTTACGTGTTTTTCCAAAGAAAGTGATTAAGTGGAAATGCCATGTTATTTTACATGATTTTTACGTGAATGAAAGTTTAATATTTTACTGATCATGGTGTGTTTACGAGCATGATTTATTTACAAGCTTTTACGTATGTTTTTCCATGAAAAGTATGTTTTAAGGAAAAGATTATTCAGCAAGGTGAAATGAATTATAAAGTGTTACACGGATTTCATGTTTCATGATTATGTCGAGCTATGTGTATGTTATGTGGAGCCGGTCTGCACAGTGGGATCTGAGTACCTCGGGATCCGATGATCCCTTGGGCTGTTGTGAGAAGCTTGTAGGAGGGAACTCATTTCCTTCCTACTCGGATAGGTGAGTAGCTTGTAGGAGGGAATTCATTTCCTTCCTACTCGGATATGTGAGAAGCTTGTAGGAGGGAATTCGTTTCCTTCCTACTCGGATATGTGACTACCTATGTGATCCGTAAACACTGTGCAGTGCCATGGTTGAATGATTATGTGAAGAATGTTAAGGTGTTTTATAAAATGATTTTTATAATGTTGATGTACATTGTTTATGGAGGGAACTCACTAGACCTCATGGTCTAACCCTCGCTTTTCAAAACTAAAACCTTCTCAGGTAAGCATATAGTAGGAGGCTCAGATAAGTGGGCAAGAGCAGGATAGAGTACATGTGCAGGTAAAGACAGTGCCGATGCCACTTGTAGTAGTAGTTGTTCTCAGTTGTGTATAGGTTGTTTCCGCCAACCTCGGTTTTAGATTCATGTAATGAAATTTTGGGACCCAGATTTGTAAACGATATGATTTAATGCTATGTATGTCCTGTTGTATTTTTGGGCTGTTACAATGTTAGTCTGGATAAAAGAAATAACTTCTTTGTCCCGAATCTGGGAGTAAGCGGCTGCTTCTGTCCATTTAGAAAAATAATCTGTGAGGACTAATAGAAAGACTTTCTGCCCTGGGGCAGGAGGTAATTTGCCAACGATGTCCATTCCCCACCTCATGAAAGGCCATGGAATTAAGGACGTATGTAAAGGTTCGGATGGTTGGTGGGTCATACCTGAATGTTGCTGACATGCGTCACAGCCTTGGACGTACCTGATGGCGTCTTTCCTTAATGTCGGCCAATAATAGCCTTGTCGCGAGATACGATTTGCAAGACTGCGACCACCTGAGTGATTTCCACATTCGCCATCGTGTATCTCCTTTAGGATATTTTGTACCTGTTCGGAATTATCGATGCATCTTAGGTTTAGACCCGTCGACGAGCGTCGATAGAGTCTATCGCCAATGACTATGTATTTCGATGCTTTGAATCGAATCTTGCGAGCTTCCATTCGATCTCCAGGTAGTTGGTCGTGCATAAGGTAATTTTTGAAGTCAGTCGACCAACTGTCTTCTGTGCTAAGAGCACATATTTCTTTAGTCTTTAATAGACAAAGTCGCTAGATGGATCATGGGAATAGTGTCAAACGACGGCTTATTAAGTGCTGATCCAAGGTTAGCTAGCGCGTCGGCCTGGGTATTTTGATCTCTGGGGATTTGCTCTATTGAGAATGGATCAAACATCTTAGATTTTTCTTTGGCTATCTTGAGATAGGCCATCATTTTGGAATCTTTGGCTGAAAATTCTCCGCTCATTTGGTTTACGACCAGTAGAGAATCGCTTCTGACGTGGAGCCCGACTGCCCCCAAGTCGTGAGCCATATTCATGCCCACGATTAGATCTTCGTACTCCGCCTCGTTGTTAGTAGCTTTGAAATTGCATCGTATGGAGTACACCATCTTGCCCCTTGTGGGGATTTTAAGACGACACCAAGGCCTGCTCCTCTAGAGTTTGAGGAGCCGTCGACATGGAGTATCCAGGTCGTGTCGCTCATAGTCGCCACAATATAAATCTCGGTCTGTGCTTCTTTTTCCAGTTCGGGACTGAAGTCAGCGACGAAATCGGCCAAGGCCTGTGATTTTATTGTCGTGCGAGGCTTAAAGTCGATATCGTAGCTACTGAGGTATATACTCCATTTTGCTAGTCGTCCTGATAGCTCAGGTTTTCTCAGGATTGACTTAAGAGGAAAACTCGTTACGACGGTAATGGGATAGGATTCAAAGTAGTGTCTTAACTTCTTTGTTGTTGTTACTAGCGACAAGAGTAATTTCTCCATGGACGTATATCAGGTTTCTGCGTCTAATAGAGACTTACTGACGTAGTAAATCGGCATTTGCTGCCTGTCGTCCTCTCTAGTTAAGACGACGCTTACGGAGTGAGGATTTACGGCGAGGTACAGTTGTAGGACCTCGTGTTCTTCTGGTTTCAAAAGTAATGGCAGGACGGCCATATATTCTTTCAACTGTTGTAATGCTTGCTCGTGATCGTCCGTCCAGTCAAAGCCCTTGTTTTTTCTTAAGACGTTATAGAACAGACGACATTTATCTGACGACCGTGAGATAAAGCGATTTAGGGCGGCCACATGACCCGTGAGTCGTTGGACCTCCTTGAAATTTCTGGGCGACTTGATGTTCATCAAGGCCTTGATTTGATCCGGGTTTGCCTCTATGCCTCGCCGTGTGACCATATAGCCCAGGAATTTCCCGGCACTTACCCCGAAGGAGCATTTTGTGGGATTTAATTTCATCTGGTATTTTCGTAAGATGTCGAAGGATTTATTCAGGTGATTAATATGATTGTTCGCATGCTTGGACTTGACAAGCATGTCGTCAATGTAGACTTCCATGGTGTCGCCAAGATGCTCTTTGAACATCTTGTTAACCAATCGCTGATAAGTCGACCCTGCATTCTTCAGACCAAAAGGCATGACTTTGTAACAATAGATGCCTTTGTCTGTCATGAAAGCAGTCTTCTCTTGGTCTTCGTCATGCATCAATATTTGGTTGTACCCAGAATAAGCATCCATGAACGTCAGGAGTTCATGTCCTGCGGTCGCGTCGACCATAGCGTCGATGTGGGGTAATGGGAACGGATCTTTAGGACAGGCCTTATTAAGGTCTGTGAAGTCGATGCAGACGCGCCACTTCCCATTCTTCTTCTGCACGACCACGACATTGGCTAACCAATCGGGGTATTTTACTTCTCGGATCTTCCTAGTCTTAAGCAAGTTGTCGACCTCATCGTTGATCACTTTGTTCCGCTCAGGGGAGAACTTTCGACGCTTTTGCTTTACCGGTTTAAAAGAGGGGTCGACGTTCAGCTTGTGGGATATGACATTGGGGTCTATACCCACCACGTTCTCATGCGTCCAAGCAAAACAGTCAGCATATTCCTGCAAAAAGGAGATTAGTTGACTTTTTATGGTAGGATCTAATGATGCCCCCATGAAGACAATCTGATCAGGCTTATTCTGTTCCAGGATAACTTTTTCCAAACGATAGTCATTTGAGGATTCAGGGGTATCCCGGATCTGTAACTGCTGCGCTACAAGATCTGATTGGGCTTTCATTATCCTGGAAACAACAAAAACTTTTCGAGATCGTTAGAGCGATGTATGTGATGGCCTGAGATTTTCTCTAGATGGGGTCCCACGGATGGCGCCAAACTGTTAATGCCAAAAATCACCCAAAAGAACAACTTAAGGTTGATGTGGACTTTTAACAACTAAAGAAACGTATCTCAAGACCAAGCAACACAATCGCAAGAAAAAATAAGTAAGACAAGAGATTTGGTGACGCGGAAAACCCCAAAACGAGGGAAAAAAACCGCGGTCGACTTGTGAGAGTCGACGGTGCACTATTATCGCCAAACAGGGGCGAAAGTCCTTTTGTAACAGGTGTTTTGTGTACAACAGATTACAAATGTGCGTAAAAATAGACATAGTCGTATGTAAATGACGTATGTCGTGTGTAAATCGTGCGAAAAAGGTTGCTGTCATGCGGTTCGAAGTGCTGTCGTGCGGAGGTTGCTTTAGCGATATTCGTTTGAATGCTCTGTAAATTGTTGTGTTTTCGATGTGTAAATGCTTAGAAAGTAGATGGAGCAGATGTAAAATCAGATAGCTTTTTCGGTTGCAGCACAGGCCTTTATATAGCTTTCGTTGGTCATTAAAGGTGTCTTTATGGCGCGCTTCGTAACCGCTGTCGGGCTTTAAATTCCATTGATGACTCGTCCGTTACTGGCCGTTTGCACCATGAATGCTCGTGGACCTACATTAATGAACAAAAGAAACGGATGTTGACTGTTAACGGTTAGTGTAATCGTACGACCGTCATAAGTCTCATATGCCGGTCGTACGAAACGTACGACCAGCATAAAAATACACGACCGAGTACACGTCTGTAAACAACTTGTAAGACCTTATCTTAATACAAGAGTGGTCTTATAGAAATGTCATCTGAGTTTCCTAGCGTCGGTCGTGAGGTGTGATTTTTTACCCAAACAATTCTCGTTTCTAGCAACTCCATCGAACTCAAAACATCCTATCTTAAGGTGCTTAATGGTGAATTTCACTTTCATTTACTTAAAAGAACGCTAGTTTGAGTCTAGGTATACAAAAATTTAACACCTAATTCTCTCAAACTTATGCTCTGATACCAACTTGTAACACCCTCGAATTGGGAAAGAGCAACTAAATAAAGTTTTTGATAATACATCCAACATATTAGAATTTCTTTCTATAAACCAATACAAGAAATACCTCAACAATTATAATCCAAGTCTTAATACAAATGCTAAGTTCACATCGGGTGTTACTTAACTCAAGTACAAAATGTTATTCCCCAAAAACCAATGCGGAAGACTTTACTTAACCAATTCACCTCTCGAGCACACTACTAGCACTCGACCTTTTGCAGTGTCACTAGGACTACTCCCAACTTGAACCTGTTGCACATGCCGACAAATAAAAAGGGTTAGGCTAACGCCTAGTGAGTTCAAGAGTTTATAACATGATTTAAATAATTATTTGAATGAAAGTTTGCGACATAAATTATGATTTCCAAAAAGAGTTTATGAGAAGGATGTAAATGACTCATTTTCCAACGCACAAAAAATCTATGAGAGAAGTTCCCAAAATGCATAAAGCGTTTTCCAAAATCAATTCCAATCCCAACTCACTCAAAACGTGAATAAATCCAAAAATACCACCAAAGGTTCGGCACAAGCGGGGATACAACCATGGCATTGCCCCGACATGGCGAAGGTCATAAACGCCCGTTAATCATACCTGACAGCTCAACCGGACTCAGCCCTCCTAGTGTACCCTTGAAAAGTAAAGGTCATAAAACATGGGGCTCGATCAAATCCCGCGACACCCAGTAGACCATCAAATAAAGACTGACTTACGTGCCTATGGATCCAATGCAACACAGTCTCCAATAACATGCCCATCCCGGAATGACTAAAGCACCCGATCATATAAATATCAATAATATGCAATAATATGCAATATGTTGCATTAAATGTAAACCATAAGTAAGACTCCACATTGAGCCATCGAAATCGGACAAAATGTCCCCAAGACTTCCTCAAAGTCAAAACCGAGCAAAATGCTCAAAACCCATTAGACCCATAAATAACGGTCCTCAAAATATAAACGCATTAAAACGTAATTTAGGTAAACGCATACCATAAAATCCTCATTAACCCAAAACTCGTCACAGATTAATATAAATGGGTTCCCAAAATGGACTCATACTCTTATAATTCTCAAAACGACTCATGACACAAAAATGTGCATTTTCCAAAATGGTTTATAAAATCAATTATACCCACATGATTAAACCATTGAATAAGTTCCATTTGAGCAATAAAACATTTAAGGACATATTTATGATTTCTACGCATCAAAATATCCCAAAATCCCAAATATGGGTGTTTTACAAACTTTATAAAGTTAAACACTTTAAAAGAGTCAAACTTACCAAATCAGTCAACAATTGATAATTTGAAGTAAAACACACAAATACTTGGAAAATAACATTTTTGGCATGTACAAAGTTTTCGCAAATCAACTTGAACTCACCTTGCTAGATTTAGGCTAAATATAGATTTTCCCCAAACGTAAGCTCCTTTGTAGAAACACGAATCCTCAAGCCAAATCTTCCAAAAACCTAGATCCATAAGTTTCCAACCATGAATATTCACATCCAACCATAAAGAATCATTCCCCAAACATTTTACATCAAGATCTCAACTTATACCAAAACCCTAATTTCATAGATGAAGAATGGAGAAGGTTTCCTTAACCAAGCATAACTAAAATCACCCCAATAAATCCCATAATAGAAATAGAAGATGAAATCAACAAAACCTTGGCTTTTAGGTAGAGAGAGATTACCATCATCACTTGAATCCTCCAAATAAAAGCTCCTAGTCTCCACAAAAGCTTCAAGCTTCCATATCTTCAACAATCGTGGACATAGGTTTGATTTGAGTGGAGAAGATGAAGAAGAGAAGGGTTTAGGGTTTTCTTGGGAGAGAATCAGTTTAGAGAGAGAGGCAAAAAACTGATTTAGGGTTGTGAAATGAAGTGAGGGAAGAGAGAGGGAAAGGTCTTAAAAGCAAGCCAAAATATCTCATCAAAAGCATCGCGGACGTCCGGCTGGAAGCCGTGCGGACGTCCGTCCTTGCCGTGACCGAAACCCCACTTTTCTCTGTTGCTTCCGCGAACGACCCGCGGATTTCCGCGCTGATGCGGACGTTCGGCTTTGCGCCCATGCGGACGTCCGCAAGTCCAAAATTCCGTTTTTTCAATTTTCGGGGTGTTACAGGTTCGTTGAACGGCCGGTTCGTTTACATCCCTAGGCAAGAACCAACTTATCAGTCCTTAACGGTGCATTTGGTACGCAGACAGGATAGAACAGAACAGGACGGGACAGAACAAGACAGGACAGGAGTTCTACTGTTGGTCCCGAAGGGCTATACAAGTTTGTAGAAGGGGGGGGGTTGAATACAAACACACAGATTTTACTTTTCTAAATTGTTTATTGATAAATTATTAACAATTTACAGCTTGTTGCGGAAACAAGATTAAGGATAAACCTAAATCTAAACAAGTTGGAACACTAAGTTTCTTGCACTAAGAAAGAGAAGGAAATTACTAATAATAACCTATCTCAAGATAAGAAGGATGAACTTGTCCAGAGTTAGCAAGTTACTTCAAAATGAAGTGAGTTCTTCTTCTTATATACTGCATGCATTTAATGCATTGCAGTTTACACTTTACACGTGGCAACAGCTGATTGGTTGCATGTCATTGACCTTTGTTGACAACCTTAGTAGCCGCATGTTGAACAGTGTAGTATCAGAGTGGTTGTACGAATTCAGACAATAAGGAGGTTCTTTTTCTGACATATCGTACGGAGTCGTGCAAGGGTGGTTAAGACAAAAGTACTTTGTACGGAGGACTTTATGATCAACTTTTCGTTGATTCAGCGATCTATCATTCTTTGTCAGCGAATGATAGAGTTCAGCGATAGCCAAAGTCTTGTACTTGATATTTCACGTTGAGTGGACAAATCTGAGTCTTTGCTGATCCACATCAGTTCATTAGGAGACTTGTCGCTGGTTCTTGAGCTTGATCTTCGACTTCAGCGTAGAACCTATGTTAACGTGAAACTTGTCTTCAGGGATCATAAGTAAACAACTAACTTATCAGCGATCACCATAAGTACTGAACAGACTCAGGGTATTATGGTGAACAGTGTTCACTGAATGTTTAATCTAAAGAGCGAGAGTTCCTATCAGCGGTACTGTAAGATCTTAGTACTTATCAGCGATAGTGAAACTCTGACTATTATCAGCGGTACTGAGGGTTTGGATCAACAATCTCCCCCTATTTAATTATGACATAGCAACAGAGAAAATTGCTATTTAATGAAAACATAAGGATAAAAAGAACTCATAAAATATTTGTCCCTTTTACTGTTTTCTGGGATCTTTTCTGTACTGATGGAGTAAAGTACATTCGCTGAAATTTTCCTTTAAACTGTGTAAAGATTACAGAGGGAAGTGGAAAAATTACAAGTACAGCGAATAAAATTACAAGTACAAAAGATGTAGACAGATAAGGATAGAAAGAATTACAAGGCGATCCTATCCGTCAAAAGGTTCTTCCTTGATGAGTAGTTCATCGAGGGTCTTTGATGTGGGAATCATCCAGTCAGGGACATCTACTCCTTGATTCTTTTTCTTCAGAGCTTCTTCAAAAATCAAGGGCTTCAGGTGTCTAGCTTTAATGTCGCGTCTGACTTCACACCAGTGTATGAGATCTCTGAGTTGTTCGATGGGAGCGATGTGGAGCTCAGAGACACGTTGAAAGTGATGATTTCCATAGTAGTCTAGAAAGAATATATACCATAGGGATCACTTACAACTGTTCCAGGAATGAAAGTTTCTCCAGGTGGTAGGGAGGTGTCAAGCGTTGAGAGATCAGCATCAGGGCCAAGAACTTCAGCACGAGAGAAACCAATACATGTTTCATTTCGTATAAGAGGACCTGAATCTGAGACTTTCTTTTCCTTAGCAGAGACTTTTCTTTGAGGAAGAAGAGTAGAAGGAGGAATATCCACAGCAGAGGAAACCAGGTCGATATGTGTGTTTAAGATCTTCTCGACATGGCTTTTGAACTTTGAGCGCGATCCCTGAATGGCTAATTTTGTTTCTAACCATTCAGAGAGACCAAACTTTTCTAAGGTAGCAGCATAGAAGGTTTGCTTGGTCTTGTCTTCTCTGTAGACATCTACTTCAACAACAGGAACATCTGCGTACAGTCTTCCTCTGATGTTTACTTTGATGATTTTGGATGGTCTAGATCGATAGGTCAGCATTTGTTTAGCCCATTCCAAAGTCGTATCAGAAACCTTAGTCTTCTCTCTAACGATCTTTTGAGCATCATCCCATAGCTGACGTTGAACATCAATGGGAACTCTTTTCAGCTTGGGGTCTTTTATTGATCGTTGAGTAAGCTGGATGGCGTATTCTCTGTCTTTTTCTTCAGCTTCCCTTCTTTCAGCGATTAGGCGTTCAGCTCTGAGGTGTTCCTTGTATTCCTTTTGGGAAACTCTGAACTTTGGAGGAACGGAAGGAAGTTGATCACGCTTCAGAATAATTCGCTGATCTTCGAGTCTCTTGATCATTTCATCTCTCTTTTCTTGATCCTCTTCACTTAGCTTTTGAGGAGCCAAGGAAGGTCTGTTTTTGTGAGAGAGCATCTGTTCTTCAGGTTCATCAGTCTCAGAGATCAAATCCAAGACTGGGATTATTTCTTCAGCGTTGGGAGCTGGGATTATTGTTGAAGTCGCAACTGTAGGAACTTCAGCGATATCCTCAAACAGGGGAGAGGACTAGCTGAAACACAACGATCTTACGAGTAAGAACATGGGTAGAACAGAGATAGAGAAAGAGTGGGATAAAGTGTATGGAGGTTTGGAGAGAGTAGAACTGATAAAGTGTATAGAGGAGGAATGTGGAGTAAGGAAGAGGTTAATGTACCTGACAAACCGGCTTTTTAAGCAAGATCATCAGATTTTCATTTTCAGCGACACTTTTTCCTTTGCCCTTGTCAGCTTCAGATGATGATGGCTTTGTCTTTGTCCGCTCCCCTGTAGGTTCATTTATCAGAATACCTTTAAGAGCTTTAGATCTCTGAGCAGGCTTGACGATAAAAGAGTCATCATCATCATCATCATCTTCATCATCATCATTCTTTGGAGAAGAGGATGGTTCATCATCAGATATGTCGATGGCTTCTTTATCTTCAGCTTCAGACTCAGTTTCTTCAGCTTCTTCTTCGAGTTGCTCCCCCTCAGATACAGAGGTAAGCTTCTCGGTTCCCTCAGGGTGTTCATCTCCCTGAGGTCCATCGGCTGCTTCAGTTGTCTTCTCACCCTCTTCAGTAAAGGTGAGGTCTTCAGTCTTCTCTCCCCTGATAGATTCATCATGGGAAAGGTCTTCAGCGCTCTTCTCAGGGTCATCAGCGCTCTTCTCCCCCTCTTTTTCATGATGACTGGGGGAGGAATGAGATGATTCAGCAGCGTGTGTGGTTTCCCTGTCTTCTTGGCCAGGGATCCCCACACAGATTTCAATCGCTGATAATCTGTTTTCTATGCCAGAAATACCAGGATTGATTTTCACGAGTTCAGCACGATCCGCCGTAGTAAAAGATGGAGGTGCAGGGGTAGGTGCAGGGGCGGTCGTGTTGGTCAGGATCTGCTGCAACAAAGTGTTCATAGAAGTGATGTCATTCTTCATCGTATTTACATCAGCCTTCACAGAACTCATGTCAGTCTTGACGGAGCTGACATCAGTCTTTACAGCAGACATATTACCTTCGAGAATGCCAACCGATGTCTTCAGCGTTGTGACTTCGCTGGACATGGTGTCAACTGACTTCTTGATGTTGAGGTAGTCGGTGTAGATGTCAGAGAGAACTTTGGCAAAGTCGGTGAGTGATTTATCAACCTTCTCCAAATCAGCTTTGGAGGCATTCTTTTCGACGACAGTTGTCAGCTTTGTAAGATTCTCTCCAGCGTTTGTTACAGCTGAAGAGTTGTCGGAAAGAGTAGTAGTCAGACATGTCAACGTCTTGTCTATTGTCTTCAGAGAGGCGTTGATGTCTCTCAAATTAGGACCTGTAACATATAAGAACTTGTGAACACAGGAAAGCTCAGAAGTTTGGGGTTCAGTTACAGTGTATAGGGGTTGGTGTGTACCTGCAGGAGGATTTGTGAATTCATCAAAATCTCGGGTTCCTGAGTAAAGTTCCATATCGTCAGCGAGAGTACGTGGACGTATGGTCATCTCTGCAGGTCCTATGCCCATCACTCCTTGAAGAGTATTTTCTTTAGCTTCTGGAGGAATGACAGGTGCTTCAGTGATAACTGGAGTGGAGTCCAAATGAGTAGAGGGAGAAGCGAAGGGTAAGAATGGAGGTTGGTTACTGAGTTCAACGTTGGATTCGCTGAGAATCACTTCATCAGTCTTTTGAGAGACCGAAGAAGGTTGGGTAGATTCCAAGTTTGTAACCTCAGCGTTTGGAGACACTGAAGTTGGGATAGAATGGGTGGCTTGTTCAGTTGTGGCAGAGCGTACCACTGAACTTTCTTTCAGCCCAACAAGAGGAGCTGAGGAGTCTTTAGCAAAAGATTGCTGGGGTTTCTCTTTGGTTTTCTTAGTTCTTTTGGAACCAAGTTGGGTGTCAGAGGGTTTCCTTTTTAGAGAAGGAATGGTGGTTGCAGCTGGGGTATCAGCAGTGGGTTTGTCTGCTGAAGGAGCTGCAGAAGTAGAAGAAGTAGGGTTTAGAAGAGTTAGCAGAGTAGAAAGACGTACCTCATTTTCCATCGGCTTGAAGTCGAGAATCTTAGGGCCGACCTGAGAGAGTTTCAGGTCACCCTCTGATGGGTAGCTGTCCTTCAGGCCTTTTTGGAATACGGCGCTGATGAATCGAGGATAGGGAACCCATGGAGATCTGTCAGCGACGGAGTCCACTCTGAGTACCAGGTCATCATAGATAATCGATGCCCAGTCTATATGTAGACCTTTCAGCAGTGCATATCCCATTGCTTGTTGAGGCTTAGCGGCTTGGTCAGAGGAGCCGGTCTTGGCAGTCATACAGCTGATTACATGGGCGAAGATGAAATTCATCTCGCTGGGCATTTTCGATTTCTTGATAATGGTCAGCTTCTTCTCGGGCTTCATGTCCCTTCCAGTTTCCCATACATAGCCCATTGCATCGAAGAATGCAATGATGACTTCCCTGTCTGAGTTTTTCTTGGGGTCAGGGAGAGGAACAAAAGGTTTTTCTTTGGTGGCCAAGGGAAGGTTCAGGGCTTTGCGAATGATGGCAGGTGTAATCTTCATAGTGCCATATTCGATATCGCAGAGGATGCAATCAATTGTTTTTAGGGGTCTTTGGCTGATGGTAGCTGAGAATGTCTGGCAGAGTACCAGAATTGTGATAGAAAAAGCTGATGTGCAGGAGGTGTTATGGTCAGGGCTGTGAAGATGGAGCAGTTCTTTAGGAAGTTTACAACATCATCTAGATGTGTAACTTGCTTTCGAGGAGGAAACTCAAGAAGCGCATAGAGGTTATTTATCTTTGTCCAATCCAGTTTGTCAAGAGAGAACTTGACCTGAGGAGCCTTGAGGATGTCCACTTCCTCAGCAGTATCATCAGCAGCAATGTTCTCAGTGATGGTGTTCTTGGGAATGTCAGAAGATGCCATTTTCTGTATTATCAGTTCAACCAAAGATTAACAAATAAGAATAATCTTAATGTGGAAAGAGTTTTCCAATAAGATGGTTCGAATTTTGTCCATTTCATTCAGACAAAATGTCTTAATGAAGATTAGGGTTTTTCTTGTTTTTGAAAAAAAAACGAAATGCACACCCAAAAAAAAATCTTGTTTTCCAGTTTCCTTTGCAGATTGGGATTCTGGAAAAACGAATGAAGAACAAGTTTAAGATTTTTGCATTTAAACTTGAAGAACAACCATGAAATGGTTGTATTCATAAAACCATGAAAGAAAATGATTTCATTTTTAAGAAGTTCTTTTGTTTGATCTTGTTAAAACAATGAGAAGATCAGAAACGAGTTATTTGCATTTGGTAAATAATAAGAACATATTAACCTTTGATGTTTGAAGAAGATGAACAGTTGTTCTTGAAAAATTCGAGAGGAAAATGCAACAGTGAATTCTTTCTTTGCTTGGAGGAGAAGTTCGCGTAAAAGGAAAATATAAACCAAGAAATTGTTTATATAGAGAGATTAGAAAGAGAAAATCTTGAGCGGGAAAAGATTTTCATCATGACACGGACACGTGTTTGCATTTGATTGGCGAGTAAACAAAACGTGCAAACGTGTGTCAGAAAGAAGAACGTGCCAGGGCTTATCCGTTGTAATGACGTCACAACTGTCCTTTCATATTCTTGGATGTCTCTGAGGTTTTGAAAACTCAGGGACACTTTTGAAAACATGAAGCACTGAATAGAAATATCAGTGATGGTTTTAGAAATTTCAAAGTATCGCTGATAAGGAAGAGATATTCAGCGATGTAATTTATTTTGAAATCTTGCATTCACATGCGATTGTCAGGGAGAGAAAACATACCTTGATATCAGCGAAGCACGTTTATTCAGAGAGAGGATGATGAAATGGGTTATACAATTTGATTTTATCCTATTGCTGATCAAATGTGAATCGCTGAAGATATTATTCTTCAAAATTCAGCATTCCAAGCTCGCTGATGAGAAAGTTGAACCTTGTCTCATCAAGAGGTTTGGTGAACAGATCAGCCAACTGATAATCAGTTGGGATAAAGTGAAGTTCTATATCACCATTCATCACATGATCTCTGATAAAGTGATACCTGCTTTCGATGTGTTTTGTCTTTGAGTGTAGCACTGGATTATTTGCTATAGCGATGGCACTTGTGTTGTCGCAATAGATTGGAATATTTGAGAGCTGAAGGTCATAGTGCAGTAGTTGATTTCTCATCCACAAGACCTAAGAACAACAGCTTCCAGCGGCTACATACTCAGCTTCAGCTGTGGAGGTGGACACTGAGTTTTGCTTTTTACTTGTCCAACTTACCAGCTTTCCACCCAGGAGCTGACATCCTCCTGTGGTGCTTTTCCTATCCATTCTGCAACCTGCAAAATCACTATCTGAATAGGCGATTAGATCGAATTCTGAGTCTTTGGGATACCAAAGACCTAGATTCGCTGTACCCTTTAGATATCTAAAATTTCGCTTTACATCTTTCATATGAGATATCTTAGGTTCAGCTTGATATCGTGCACACAAACATGTTGCATACATAATATCGGGTCGGCTAGCTGTAAGATACAGAAGAGAGCCGATCATCCCACGGTACAGCGTGACATTAACAGGAACACCCTTAGTGTCCTTATCAAGTGTCAGCGGTGGTGCCATAGGGGTTTTCATAGCTGAACTTTCAGTTAAGTCGAATTTCTTCAGCATATCTATAACATACTTTCCCTGATTAATGAAAGTTCCTTTTTCATTCTGCTTTATCTGAAGGCCAAGGAAATATGTTAGTTCACCCATCATGCTCATCTTATACTCATCTTTCATTCTATCAGCGAAACGAGTACAAAGATCAGGGTTAGTAGAGCCAAATATAATGTCATCAACATATATCTGAACAAGAATGATATGACCTTTTACTTTCCTGAAAAATAGAGTTTTGTCGATTTTACCTCACTCAAATTGTTCAATATGGAGATAAGTAGAAAGAGTGTCATACCATGCACGTGGAGCTTGCTTTAAGCCATAAAGTGCCTTATCCAGTTTATAAACATAACCTGGACGCTTAGGATCTGAGAATCCTGGAGGTTGTTCCACATAGACTTCTTCATTCATCTTTCCATTTAGAAACGCTGATTTAACATCCATCTGATATACTTTGAAGTCTTTGTGTACAGCGTATGCTAAGAATAGACGAATAGATTCTAGTCTTGCTACTGGAGAAAATGTTTCCTCATAATCTATGTCTTCCTTTTGTCTGTATCCCTGAGCAACAAGACGAGCCTTGTTGTGGGTAACAGTTCCATGCTCGTCCAACTTGTTTCGATAGACCCATTTAGTGCCTATCATTGTTTTGTCAGTTGGTCTTCGAACAAGTTTCCAAACTTTGTTTCTTTCGAATTCAGTCAGCTCTTCTTGCATGGCGCTGACCCAGTTTGGATCTTTGAGGGCATCATCTACTTTCTTTGGTTCAGTTAGAGAAATAAAATTAACAAATAAACATATATTACCTGCACTTCGTCGAGTCTGAATACCAGCGTTTGGATCACCAAGAATTTGATCAATTGGGTGATTTATAGTCCATCGCTGAGCCGGGGCATGAGACGCTGACTCAACTTGAACTGGAGGAGCTGAAGATGAAGCTTCAGCGACGTCTGGAGTATCAGCCAAGAGAGGAATGGATGCAGTTGTCATTATATTCACTGATTGCTGAGAAGTAGATGGAATGTCTGAGACATTGGGTTCAGAAGCAGGTATAGTGTTTATAGGAACAGTTGAGACCCATGATGTTTCAGCTTCACTATTCTGCATATTTGGAATGATAGTAGGACCATCATCTTCAACTGTATGAGCACGAGGAGTGGGAATATCTTCTGAATCACCAAGATGAGAAAACATCCATTGATTCAGTTCTTCAGTATCAGCGGACGGTTTAGAGTTCGCTGAACGGGATTCGTCAAACGTGACGTGAATTATTTCTTCAACAGTATGTCTTCTTCGATTAAAGACTCCGAAGGCTTTGGAGACTGAGGAGTATCCAAGAAAGATTCCATCATCAGCCTTAGGATCAAACTTTCCAAGGGCATCTCTGTTATTCAGTATGAAACACTGACAACCAAAGATGTGAAGAAAGATGATTGAAGGCTTTCTCCCATGAAAAAGTTCATAGGTTGTTTTATTGAATCTTTTGACTATCAGCGACCTGTTTTGCGTAAAACAAGCGGTGTTGACAGCTTCTGCCCAAAACTGAGTAGGCAGGTGAGAATCGCTGAGCATTGAACGTGCAACTTCAATAATTGTTCTATTTCTTCTTTCAGCGACTCCATTTTGTTGCGGTGTTCTCACTGAAGAAAAGTTGTGAGAAATACCCTTACTCTCAAAGAAGGAATCAAGTGAAATGTTTTTGAATTCAGTCCCACGATCACTCCTTATTGAGCGAACGGTCAAATTGTTCAGGGTTTCCATCTTTCGAACAAAGGTGATGAGTTCTTCAGGGGTGTCACTCTTGGAACGGAGAAACATAACCCATGTATAGCGAGAGAATTCATCAACTATGACCAGTGTATATTTATTTCCAGCGATGGATTGTTTGTTAACAGGGCCAAACAAATCCATATGGAGTAGTTGTAGAGGAGATGACACTGAGGAGACTTGTTTTGACTTAAAGCTTGATTTGGTCTGCTTCCCTTTCTCACACGCTGAACATAAAGACTCTTTGGCGTATGAGTGTTGAGGTAGACCAGTGACCAACTCTTTTGAAGAAAGAGTGTTCAGTGTCTTGAAATTCAGATGAGAGAGCCTCTTATGCCATAGCCAGTTGACATCAGATGAGGCTTTTGAGAAGAAATAGGAGTTCTCAGTGGTGGTTGAGTCCATGTTTATTACATAAACATTTTCCAAACGATAACCGCTGAGAGCTATCTTCTCCTTTTTGTCAGTGACAAAGCAGGATTCCTTAGTAAAGATTACTTTGTTATCCTTGTCGCAAAGCTGACTGATGCTTAAAAGATTATGCTTCAGCCCTTCAACATATGCGACCCTTCTGAAGGTGGTTGTACCATTTGAGAGTACACCAAACCCTCAGGTATGTCCTTTTCCATTTCCGCCGAAAGTAACAGAGGGACCCTTCTCTTTCTTGTATTCAGCGAGCAAACTTTTCTTTCCAGTCATGTGTCTAGAGCATCCGCTATCGAGATACCAGATACCCTTCTGAACCTGCATCACAAAGGAAGATTAGTTTTTTCTTGGGTACCCACTTAACCATGTGTACACGTTTGTCAGTGGAAGTAGTTGGAATGAAAGGTTCAACAATCTTCGCAGCATTTGAAGATTCAACTTTGTCAGTCTTCACTTTGGTTAATTTCTTAACCTCAGTGGTCTTCTTTGCCTTGGGGGCAATCTTCACCTTAGCTATTTTTTCAGCTTTGGTGGCTGTGGGGCACTTACTAGCAATATGATCAGTGAGTCCACAGTGATAACATTTCCAATAACTAAAAGTAGTTCTAGGACTATTTGAATGCTGAGCTTTTGATTTAGAATTAGAAGGACCAGCACCAAATAAGCTTTTGGCTTTTGAAATGGGAGGAACGCTTAGTTCTTCAGATTTCTTACCAAGGACATCCACTCTGAGTCTAGGAGTAGATCGCTGAATAGACCCACGCTGAGTAGATCCAGAGATCTGATTCCTTGATCCAGAGGAATAAATCACTAAAGCTTTAGAAGCATTCAGCTTTGGTACTAAAGTACCCTTCTGAGGATTTTGGTTATAAGCAATTCCTTTACCTCTATCTTTAAAGACAGAGGTAGGTTTTGGATAAACCATTTTCTCTTTACCTTTTGAAGAGGTAGAAATTTCCTCAGGGATAGTTGGTCTGGACGAGGAACACTGAGAGGATGAAGTGTCAGCGACTGAGGATACGAAAGTTCCAAATAAGAGCATGGAACGATCAGTGGTTGGTTCTTGAGTTTCATATTTGTAACCAAGACCACGTTTATCACTCAGGGGTATCTGAGACTTAATTATCTCAGTGATCTTTGTTGAAGAATTACACCATCCTTCAACAGTAGCTTTTTCAGCTTTCAATGCAGCGATAACTTCTGCTCGTTCGATTTTGACTAGCTGATTTAAATGCACTTGATCTTTAAAATCTTCTTCAATTTTAGAAATCTTTTCTATTTGAAGGTGACAATTTTTAAGCTGTTCAGAGAGATCAAGGTTTTGGTTTTCAACTATAGTTTTGCCATTCATGGCTTCATATAAACTTCTAGTCAGGAGATCGATTTTACGGAGACTATCAGCTTCATCAATATTTGCAATATTTGTAAAGAAGGAAGGTAATACCTGAATTGCAGAGGTTGAGGTAGAGGGAATGTCTGAACTTTCTTACTCATCTTCAATCTTTGCCATAAGACAGAGATTGGTTTCATCATCTTCAGAGTCAAATGATGATTCTTCTTCTTCAGAAGCAGCCCAATCGTAAACCATCAGGCCTTTGCCTTTCTTCTTGAAGTTTTTCAGCTTCGCATATTTTTCTTTCAGCTTAGCATATTTGTCATCTTTATTCCTGGGAATAAAGGATTTCTTGGGAAACGCTGAGTTTCTCGATACTTTCTTAGACCTGCACTCGTTAGCGAAATGTCCAATCTTTTCGCAGTTAAAACAAGTAGCAGTAGCCTTATCAACAGTAGCTGGTGATCTTGGCTTATCAGTTATAGAAAGAGGTTTGTTCTTTCTGAACATTTTCTTTTTGGCGAATCTCCTGAACTTTTTAGTTAGGAGAGCCAAATATTCATCATTATCTGAAGAGTCAGAATCTGATGATCTTTCAGAGTTACTCTCTAACTCAGTGATAGTGACCGAATGTCGCTGAGTAGAGGGTTCCTCTGAGATTAAAGCAACAGGGGTGCTTTTGGAATCTTTTACAAGATTCTTCTTAAGATTGCTTGATTGCTCATGATTCAGCATCGTGCCATATAAGGTAGCAAGGGTCATTGATCTTAGATCCTTTGACAGCTTGAGACACATAGAATAACTGTCCCAGCTTTCAGGTAAACATTCTAGAAACTTTGTCAGCACTTCAAAGTTAGAATATTCCTTACCAACAGTTTTCAGATCTATTATTAAGCAATTAAAACGTTGGTGAACTTCATAAAGAGTCTCATTCTTACCACAAATGAAACTTTCAAACTGTCTTACCAGGTTGATCTTTCGAGAATCCTGAACTTCAGCAGTACCTTCATACTGAACACATATTGTGTCCCACATGGATTTTGAGGATTTCAGGTTCATGACGGAATGGTAGACTTCATCAGGAAGAGCCATGGATAGTATGGATCTGGCTTTTGTGTCGATAGCCACTTTCTTCTTATCTTCTTCAGTCCATGTATGAACATCTTTGGGTACCAGCCTTTCTAGAATAGCAGGTCTATTCTCAACGGCTGGTACTGCGGCATCAATTCTTACAGGAATAAATGGGCCGTTTTCAAGATAATAAGGCATAGTAGGGTCTACACCTTCTAGGAAGAGAGTCATCCTATTTTTCCATAGATTAAAATTATCTCTGGAGAATCTAGGGGGTTTTGCAAGAGAACCATTGTCGATATAATTTGTGTTTGTGTTGGTAGCCATTTTTAGAAATAGCAAGGAAGAGAAATCTTAGTATAGATTAGATCTTGTTTATGAGATTAAACAAATCCGCTCTGATACCACTTGTTGGTCCCGAAGGGCTATACAAGTTTGTAGAAGGGGGGGGGGGGGGTTGAATACAAACACACAAATTTTACTTTTCTAAATTGTTTATTGATAAATCATTAACAATTTACAGCTTGTTGCGGAAACAAGATTAAGGATAAACCTAAATCTAAACAAGTTGGAACACTAAGTTTCTTGCACTAAGAAAGAGAAGGAAATTACTAATAATAACCTATCTCAAGATAAGAATGATGAACTTGTCCAGAGTTAGCAAGTTACTTCAAAATAAAGTGAGTTCTTCTTCTTATATACTGCATGCATTTAATGCATTGCAGTTTACACTTTACACGTGGCAGCAGCTGATTGGTTGCATATCATTGACCTTTGTTGACAACCTTAGTAGCCGCATATTGAACATTGTAGTATCAGAGTGGTTGTACGAATTCAGACAATAAGGAGGTTCTTTTTCTGACATGTCGTACGGAGTCGTGCAAGGGTGGTTAAGACAAAAGTACTTTGTACGGAGGACTTTATGATCAGCTTTTCGTTGATTCAGCGATCTATCATTCTTTGTCAGCGAATGATAGAGTTCAGCGATAGCCAAAGTCTTGTACTTGATACTTCACGTTGAGTGGACAAATCTGAGTCTTCGCTGATCCGCATCAGTTCATTAGGAGACTTGTCGCTGGTTCTTGAGCTTGATCTACGACTTCAGCGTAGAACCTATGTTAACGTGAAACTTGTCTTCAGGGATCATAAGTAAACAACTAACTTATCAGCGATCACCATAAGTACTGAACAGACTCAGGGTATTATGGTGAACAGTGTTCGCTGAATGTTTAATCTAAAGAGCGAGAGTTCCTATCAGCGGTACTGTAAGATCTTAGTACTTATCAGCGATAGTGAAACTCTGATACATATTGTTTACTTACAATTTTCACTAAGTATATAAGAGAGGGTCATTATCAAATCACTGAGGGTTTGGATCAACATCTACGTTTGGTAGACAAAATTGGACAGAACAGAACAGATAACATTAGATAAAATACAAATAAATAAAATTTAAAGAATGCATAAAATATAAAATAGAATGTGTATTTGATGTTTTAGAAGAGAATTAGATTTTATTTTGAGGTTATATTGGTAAAACATAAGTCTGTTCCACCTTGTTCCAACTTGTTCCATGGGGTAGGAATGGAACAGGCCTGTTCCAGCTTGTTCCACTTTGTTCCTGTCTGTTCCACATAAAAGTCCTGCCAACATGGGACAGTGATCTCTGTTCTGTTCTGTCCTGTCCTGACAGGACAGAACAGAACAGAACAGAGATCATTGTCCCATGTTTGGCAGAACTTTTATGTGGAATAGAGTGGAACAAGCTGGAACAGGCCTGTTCCACCCCCACTCCATGGAACAAGCTGGAACAGACTTATGTTTTACCAATATAACCTCAAAATAAAATCTAATTCTCTTCTAAAACATCAAATACACGTTCTATTTTATATTTTATTTATTCTTTAAATTATATTTATTGTATTTTATCTAATGTTATTTGTTCTGTTCTGTCCAGTTCTGTTCTGTCTACCAAATGCTGAACAACTGTCCTGTTTTGTTCTGTTCTATTATGTTCTCTCATGTCCGGTCTTGTCCTGTTCTATCTTGTCCGCATACCAGACGCACCCTAAAAGATTGAATTTTGTAATATTGAAGATATAGAATAACATTGTATTATATGTAAACACATTGATTTTACTACATGGTATACTTGATGAATGTACAATGAAAGTACTACCTGCTACAGTATGATCAAAATAAGAAAACAAAAACACACAAGTACATACACACATTTTATTAATGTACTTCAATCATCCCTTGGACATTAGGGGTTTTCAAAAAAACTATTGGACCGCTCAAACCTTCCGAACCAAGTGAAACCGGGCCGTTTTTTACGGTCTAAACAGTCCAGTATGGTCTGAAAAATAGTCAAACTGATCGGTCCGGTCTAGTCTGCGGTTTAAACATTTGTTTTAATGATTTGGGCTGAACCGACCACCCAAAATACATACCTATTATTTGTATTTATTTTTCACGTGAAGACTGTACTTTTTTATGGCCCATTTACAAAAGGTTTGTCAAAGACATTGGGTTTTTAGTTTTCATTTCTAAATTGGAAAAATTCCGATATCCGTCAAAAATCAAATTCAAAATTCCAAATCTCTTTGCCTTGCTCAATGTTTGTCCGAAATTCCAACTATTGTTGGTCGATTTGTTTAACTTTTTTATCTGCTCCATGTCTTTTTTTATAATTATAGAGATAATCATTTTTTAATAAATTGGCATACAATTTTTTAATAGTTCTATATTGATAGAAATTTCATTTTAGATATAGATGTCATGTTTTTTTAGCTTAAAGCCAATAATAGTGTAAAAACGCCTAAACCGGTCAGACCAAACCGCCTTTTTGTGGCCCTGTAATAACCAGTTATGTTATTGGTCTAATTTAATCCTTATTATTTTGGTTAAAATAGTTTTATAAGTTAAGGGGTAAGTTTTAATTTTTATTTAGAAGTTAGAGGATGTGTTTTGCCAAATGGGAGAAGCTTAGGGTTTGTTTGGTCTTTCTAGCTAAACCTTGCACCACCACCGCCTTTTTCATTTCAATTAGAAGGAGGTGTCCTTCTTTTAGGCTATCTAGTATCCTAAGTGTGTGTGTGTGTGTGTGTTTTGGTGTTCACGGTAAAGACCAAAAGAGAGAGAGAGAGAGAACCGTGAAGGAGAAGAAGGAGAAGTAAATAAGATTGTAAGCTGGAATTAGAGGGTTCAAGCTTGTGAAATCAAAGGCATGTTCCTAGTTAAAATTGCTCTCTTTATGTGTATTAGGTTTATATGAGTTTAGAGATGGGTTTTGATGATTGATGGATGATTTGGGAAATCTGAGTATATGACTAGGTTCTATTTATAGTCTTAAACATATCTGCAAAATATCAGAAACATTCATGGTCTAAAACTGTAAATTTCTGGGTTTAGGAGGAATTTAGTTAACTGAGATATTGATGAACATCATAGGTATCGCAACCTTGAGTTGCGACATTCATGAATATCGCAACCTTGGGTTGCGACAAGCTCTTGATATCGCAATGGTCAGTTGCGACTTGTGGTATATCGCAATAGTTGGTTGCGACATGATGTATATCGCAACAGTTGGTTGCGATATGCTACTGTGTCGCAGTAGTTAATTGCGATATGTATGGTGTGTTGCGACTTGGGGTTATCGCAGTAGTTGATTGCGATATGAGTCGAGGATTTTGGGATTTTAGAGAATTTAGTCTTAAAAAGATATTTGTATTTATGTGGTTACAGATTCTGTGAAATTGGGCTGAAAGATTGGAGTACTTGAAAATAGCTTGGAAGGATTTTGGTGATAAGCAAAACAAGTGAGTTTTAACTTAAAAATATTTTCAAACTGGAATACATATATGTGGATTGATGATGTGATAACTTGTGTAATTATGTGCATATGTATGAAGTATGATATATTGAGATGTATATTATATTTATACGAGTATGACACTACACGAGTGCAAGTTGGCCGGGCTTAGGACCGGTGGAGTTGGCTGTACAGAGGGACAGCGGTGTTGGTTGTAATTGTTGTACAGCGGAGTTAATTTATTAGTTGGCTTGCAACCAACTAATATGGCCATGGAAAATGAGACAGGAAGTACACGATGCACAAGTCTTAATTGGTATTCATCTTTGGATTATGTATATGGTATTTATGCAAAGGGTTTTAAAACTAACAGGGATTTTCTCACTTAGACCGCTAGGTCTAACCCTCATTTTTTTTAAATATGTATTCCAGGTCATGGAGCAAATAAGGACAAATGATAGGAAATTCTATGAAATACTTTTGAAGACATATGTTTATGAAGATCCGTGATGTGTTTTTGTATCTATCATGTTAGTAGTTATTATGTAAATTATTAGCAAAAGGTTTGTACTGAAATACTTGTTTTGGATAGAAAGACTAAGGGACCGTAAATGAAATATGATGTATCTTCTATTATGAGACTGTGTTATGTTAAATATGTTATTTGTTGTATGTTTGGAATCCGGGTTGTTACAGATGGTATCAGAGCCCTAGTTTAAGGGATTTAGGTATTCGTATCTGTACCTAGACTTAAACTGCATGTGAAGTAGGATGTCCCTATTATTGTAGAACCTTGGGATGTTAAATACAAAAAGGTAGAAGGAACATCATGTAAGGTAATTTCAGATTACACCTGGCCAGTGTAATTGTGATCTTACAGGTACATGTTTGAACTGGAATACCTTGTTATATGGGGTATGTGCTTATGTGTATATTAACCTTGTTTGGATCTACAGAATGGCAAGTGGTACTCGACAAATGAATCGAGAGGGAGGAGGAAATCCTAATAAGACGAATCCAACAGTTGGGACAAGGGGGAGAAAGAGGTAGAGGCAGAACAGGCGGCAGAGTTCAACCGCGAGGTGCAGAATTTGTTACGAGAGACGACTTAGCGGCTGAAATGGGAAGATTACAGGCAAATATCCAAGCTATGTTCAACCGAACTCATAATACTAAAACGAAAATACCAGATCCTACTCATGAAGACGAGATGCCTATTACACCTACTGTCGTACCAGTGACGAAGAAGTGTGATTATAAAATGTTCCTAAGTTGCAAACCTCCGACTTACTCAGGAGAAAAGGAACCAGTGAAAGCTATGAGGTGGCTGAAAGAAATAGAAGCTATTTTCAAAACTAGTAAGTGTGCCGAAGAGGATAGAGTACTATATGGGACTGCAATGCTAAAAGCCGATGCTCTATACTGGTGGGAAGCTCTTATTTCTTCTGGAGGATCTGACATATATTCTACTTTCTCTTGGGAAGAATTCGTTATTGTTGATCCAAACCCTCAGTGATTTGATAATGACCCTCTCTTAAATACTTAGTGAAAATTGTATGTAAACAATATGTATCAGAGTTTCACTATCGCTGATAAGTACTAAGATCTTACAGTACCGCTGATAGGAACTCTCGCTCTTTAAATTAAACATTCAGCGAACACTGTTCACCATAATGCGCTGAGTCTGTTCAGTCCTTATGGTGATCGCTGATAAGTTAGTTGTTTACTTATAATCCCTGAAGACAAGTTTCACGTCAACAAAGGTTCTACGCTGAAGTCGAAGATCAAGCTCAAGAACCAGCGACAAGTCTACTAATGAACTGATGCGGATCAGCGAAGACTCAGATTTGTCCACTCAACGTGAAGTATCAAGTACAAGACTTCAGCTATCGCTGAACTTTATCATTCGCTGAATAGTAAATGATAATCGCTGAATCAACGAAAGCTGATCATGAAGTCCTCCGTACAAAGTACTTTTGTCTTAACCTCCCTTGCACGCCACCGTACGAAATGTCAGAAAAGAACCTCCGAAAATCTGAGATCGTACAACCACTCTGATACTACACTGTTCATTCATGCGGCTACTAAGGTTGTCAACAAAGGTCAATGACATGCAACCAATCCGCTGATGACACGTGTAAAGTGTATACTGAATTGCATTAAATGCATGCAGTATATAAAGAGATGAACTCACTTCATTTGAAGTAACTTGCTAACTCTGGACAAGTTCAAATCTCTCTCAAGATAGGATTTTATTAGTAATCTCCATATCCTTCTTAGTGCAAGAAACCTTAGTGTTCCAACTTGTTTAGATTTAGGTTTATCCTTTATCTTGTTTCCGCAACAAGCTGTAAATTGTTAATGATTTATCAATAAACAATTTAGAAAAGTAAAATAGCGTGTTTGTATTCAACCCCCCCCCCCCCCCCCCCCTTCTACAAACTTGTATAGGCCTTTCGGGACCAACAAGTGGTATCAGAGCAGATTTGTTTAATCTCATAAACAAGATCTAATCTAAGATATTTCTCTTCCTTGCTATTATCTGAAAATGGCCTCCCACACAAACACAAATTATATAGACAATGGTTCTCTTGCAAAACCCCCTAGATTTTCCAGAGACAACTTCAACTTATGGAAAAATAGGATGATGCTCTTCCTAGAAGGTGTAGACCCTACTATGACCTACTATCTTGAAAACGGCCCACACATCCCTGTAACTATTGATCCTTTAGTTCCAGCCACTGCAACTCGAGCTGCTATTCCTGAAAGGCTGATTCCAAAGGAAATACACATGTGGACCGATGAAGATAAGAAGAAAGTGGCTATAGATACAAAAGCCAGATCCATACTATCCATGGCCCTTCCTGACGAAGTCTACCATTCCGTCATGAACCTGAAATCCTCAAAAGCCATGTGGGACACAATATGTGTTCAGTATGAAGGAACGTCTGAAGTCCAGGATTCAAGAAAGATCAACCTGGTAAGACAATACAAAAGCTTCATTTCTGGCAAGAATGAAACTCTCTCTGAAGTTCATCAACGTTTTAATTGTTTAATTATAGATCTAAAAACGGTTGGTAAGGAATATTCTAACTTCGAAGTGCTGACAAAGTTCTTAGAATGTTTACCTGAAAGCTGGGACAATTATTCCATGTGTCTCAAGCTGTCAAAAGATCTAAGATCAATGACACTTGCTACCTTATATGGCACATTGCTGAATCATGAGCAATCTAGCCATCTTAAGAAGAATCTTGTAAAAGATTCCAAAAGCACCCCTGTTGCTTTAATCTCAGAGGAACCTTCTACTCAGCGACCCGTGGTCACTATCACTGAGTTAGAAAGTAACTCTGAAAGGTCATCAGATTCTGATTCTTCAGATGATGATGAATCCTTGGCTCTCCTAACTAAAAAGTTCAGGAGATTCGCCAAGAAGAAAATGTTTAGAAAGAACAAAACTCTTTCTATAGCCGACAAGCCTAAGTCATCAGCTTTTGTTGATAAGGCTACTGCTACTTGTTTCAACTGCGAAAAGACAGGTCATTTCGCTAACGAGTGCAGGTCAAAGAAAATCATGAGACCTTCAGCTTTTACAAAGAAATCCTTTGTTCCAAGGAATAAAGAAGACAAATACTCAAAGCTGAAGGAGAAGTATGCAAAGCTGAAAAGCTTTAAGAAGAAAGGAAAAGGCCTGATGGCTGACTATGATTGGGCTGCTTCTGATGAAGAAGCCTCATCATCTGATTCTGAAGATGATGAAGCAAATCAATGTCTCATGGCCAAGATTGAAGAAGAGGAAGAAAGTTCAGACATTCCCTCCACTTCAACATCTGCCATTCAGGTATCACCTTCCTTCTTTACCAATATTACAAATATTGATGAAGCTGATAGTCTCCGTAAAATCGAACTGCTGACTAGAAGTTTATATGAAGCCATGAACGGCAAAGCTGTGGTTGAAAACCAAAATCTTGATCTCGCTGAAAAGCTTAAAAACTGCCACCTTCAAATAGAAAAGCTTTCTAAATTTGAAGAAGATTTTAAAGATCAAGTCCATTTAAATCAGCTAGTCAAAATCGAACGAGCGGAAGCTATCGCTGCATTAAAAGCTGAACAAGCTACTGTTGAAGGATGGTGTAATTCTTCAACAAAGATCACTGAGATAATTAAGGCTCAGATTCCTCTGAGTGATAAACGTGGTCTGGGTTATAAATATGATACTCCAATACCAACCACTGAACGTTCAATGCTTAAATTTGGAACGTTCGTATCCTCAGTAGTTGACACTTCTTCATCTCAGTACTCCTCGTCGGTTACACCAATCCCTGAGGAAACTCCTACCTCCTCAAAAGGTAAGGAGAAAATGGTTTATTCAAAACCTACATCTGTCTCTAAAGACAAGGGTAAAGGAATTGTTATTTATCAAAATCCTCAGAAGGGTACCTTAGTACCTAAGCTGAATGCTTCCAAAGCCTTAGTGATTCATTCATCTGGTTCTAGAAATCAGACCTCTGGATCAGTTCAGCGATCTACTCCTAGACTCAGAGTAGATGTCCTTGGTAAGAAATCTGAAGAACTGAATGTTCGTCCTATTTCAAAAACCAATAGTGTACTTGGTGCTGGCACTTCTAATTCCAAATTAATAGCTCAGCACTCAAGTGGTCCTAGAACTAATTTTAGTTATAGGAAATGTTATCACTGTGGACTTACCGATCATATTGCAAGTAAGTGTCCCACAACCACCAAAGCTGATAAGATAGCTAAGGTGAAGATAGCACCCAAGAAGACCAAACCAGTTGCAATTCAGGTCAAGGTGACTCCTACCGCTGAGGTCAAGAAATTGACCAAAGTGAAGAAAGACAAAGCTGAATCTTCAAATGCTGCGAAGACTGCTAAACCCATTCCAACCACTTCCACTGACAAACGCGTATACATGGTGAAGTGGGTACCCAAGCAAAATTAATCTTCCTTTGTATTGCAGGTTAATAAGGGTATCTGGTATCTCGATAGCGGATGCTCTAGACACATGACTGGAAAGAAAAGCCTGCTCGCTGAATACAAGGAAGAGAAGGGTCCCTCTGTGACTTTCGGTGGAAATGGAAAAGGACACACCCGAGGGTATGGTGTACTTTCAAATGGTACAACATCCTTCAGAAGAGTCGCATATGTTGAAGGGCTGAAGCATAATCTTCTAAGCATCAGTCAGCTTTGCGACATGGATAACAAAGTGATTTTCACTAAGGAATCCTGCTTTGTCTCTGACAAAAAGGAGAAGATAGCTCTCAGCGGTTATCGTTTGGAAAATGTTTACGTTATAAACATGGACTCAACAACCACTGAGAACTCCTGTTTCTTCTCAAAAGCATCTTCTGATGTTAACTGGCTATGGCACAAAAGGCTCTCACATCTCAACTTCAAGACACTGAATACTCTTTCATCCAAAGAGTTAGTCACTGGTCTACCTCAACATTCATACGCCAAAGAGTCCTTATGTTCAGCGTGTGAAAAAGGGAAGCAGACCAAGGCAAGCTTTAAGTCAAAGCAAGTTTCCTCAGTGTCATCTCCTCTACAACTACTCCATATGGATTTGTTTGGCCCCGTTAACAAACAATCCATCGCTGGAAAGAAATATACGCTGGTCATAGTTGATGAATTCTCTCGTTACACATGGGTAATGTTTCTCCGTTCTAAGAGTGACACCCCTGAAGAACTCATCACCTTTGTTCGGAAGATGGAAACTCTGAACAATATGACTGTTCGCTCAATAAGGAGTGATCATGGAACTGAATTCAAAAACAGTTCTCTTGATTCCTTCCTTGAGAGCAAGGGTATTTCTCACAACTTTTCGTCAGTGAGAACACCACAACAAAACGGAGTCGCTGAAAGAAGAAATAGAACAATTATTGAAGCTGCACGTTCAATGCTCAGCAATTCTCACCTGCCTACTCAGTTTTGGGCAGAAGCTGTCAACACTGCTTGTTTTACGCAAAACAGGTCGCTGATAGTTAAAAGATTCAAAAAGACTGCCTATGAACTCTTTCATGAGAGAAAGCCTTCAATCAGCTTTCTTCACATCTTTGGATGTCAGTGTTTCATACTGAACAACAGAGATGCCCTTGGAAAGTTTGATCCTAAGGCTGATGATGGAATCTTTCTTGGATACTCCTCAGTTTCCAAAGCCTTCAGAGTCTTCAACCGAAGAAGACAAACTGTAGAAGAAACTATTCACGTCACGTTTGACGAATCCCATTCAGCGAACTCTAAACCGAACGCTGATACAGAAGAACTGAATCAATGGATGTTTTCTCATCTTGGTGATTCAGAAGATGTTCCCACTCCTCATGCTCACACAGTAGAAAATGATGGTCCTTCTATCATTCCAAATATGCAAAATAGTGAAGCTGAAACATCTTGGGTCTCAGCTGTTCCTATAAACACTATACCTGCAGTTGATCCAAATGTCTCAGAAATTCCATCTATTTCTCAGCAATCAGTGAATGAAGTGGCAAATGCAAACATTCCTCTCTTAGCTGATAATCCAGAAGTAGCTGAAGCCTCATCTTCAGTTTCTCCAGTTCAGACTGAGTCAGCGACGCATGCTCCGGCTCAGCGATGGACTGTAAATCACCCAATCGATCAAATTCTTGGTGATCCCAACGCTGGTATTCAGACTCGTAGAAGTGCAGGTAATATTTGTTTATTTGTTAACTTTATTTCTCTAACTGAACCAAAGAAAATAGATGATGCCCTCAGAGATCCAAACTGGGTCAGCGCTATGCAAGAAGAGCTGACTGAATTCGAAAGAAACAAAGTTTGGAAACTTGTTCGTAGACCAACTGACAAAACGGTGATAGGCACTAAATGGGTCTATCGAAACAAGTTGGACGAACATGGTACTGTAACTCGCAACAAAGCTCGTCTTGTTGCTCAGGGATACAAACAAGAGGAAGGCATAGATTATGACGAAACTTTTGCTCCAGTAGCAAGACTTGAATCTATTCGTCTTTTCTTAGCATTTGCTGTACACAAAAACTTCACTGTACATCAGATGGATGTTAAGTCAGCGTTTCTAAATGGAAAGCTGAATGAAGAAGTATATGTGGAACAACCTCCAGGATTCTCAGATCCTAAGCGTCCAGGTTATGTTTATAAACTGGACAAGGCACTTTATGGCTTAAAGCAAGCTCCACGTGCATGGTATGATACTCTCTCTACTTATCTCCATATTGAAAAATTTGAGCGAGGTAAGATTGACAAAACTTTGTTTTTTAGAAAAGTAAAAGGTCATATCATTTTAGTTCAAATATATGTTGATGACATTATATTTGGTTCTACTAACCCTGAGCTTTGTACTCGTTTCGCTGATAGAATGAAAGATGAGTATAAAATGAGTATGATGGGTGAACTAACATATTTCCTTGGTCTTCAGATTAAGCAAACTGAAAAAGGAACTTTTATAAATCAGGGAAAGTATGTTAAAGATATGCTGAAGAAATTCGACTTAACTGAAAGTTCAGCTATGAAAACCCCTATGGCACCACCGCTGATACTTGATAAGGACACAAAGGGTGTTCCTGTCAATGTCACGCTGTACCGTGGGATGATCGGCTCACTACTGTATCTTACAGCTAGCCGACCCGATATTATGTTTGCAACATGTCTGTGCGCACGATATCAAGCTGAACCTAAGATATCCCATATGAAAGCTGTAAAGCGAATCTTTCGATATCTTAAGGGTACATCGAATCTAGGTCTTTGGTATCCCAAAGACTCAGGATTCGATCTAACCGCCTATTCAGACAGTGATTTTGCAGGTTGCAAAATGGATAGGAAAAGCACCACAGGAGGATGTCAGCTCCTGGGTGGAAAGCTGGTAAGTTGGACAAGTAAGAAGCAAAACTCAGTGTCCACTTCCACAGCTGAAGCTGAGTATGTAGCCGCTGGAAGCTGCTGTTCTCAAGTCTCGTGGATGAGAAATCAACTACTAGACTATGATCTTCAGCTCTCCAAAATTCCAATCTATTGCGACAGCACAAGTGCCATCGCTATAGCAAACAATCCAGTGCTACACTCAAAGACAAAACACATAGAAATCAGATATCATTTTATCAGAGATCATGTGATGAATGGTGATATAGAACTTCATTTTATCCCAACTGATTATCAGTTAGCTGATTTGTTTACCAAACCTCTTGATGAGACAAGATTCAACTTTCTCATCAGCGAGCTTGGAATGCTGAACTTTGAAGGATAAAATCTTCAGCGGTTCACATTTAATCAGCGATACGTTTATACATTCTTGTATAGGCTTCGGGATAAAATCAACTTTTATAATCCATTTCATCATCTTCTCTCTGAATAAATTTGGTTAAACTGATATCCAGGTATGTTTTCTCTCCCTGACAATCGCATGTAAATGCAAGATTTCAAAATAAATTGCATCGCTGAATATCTCTTCCTTAACAGCGATATTTTGAAAATTCCTTAAACCTTCACTGATATTTCTATTCAGTGCTTCATTTTTTTAAAGAGTCCCTGAGTTTTTTTTTTTTAAAAAAACCTCAGAGACGTCCTAAAAGAATGTGAAAGGACAGTTGTGACGTCATTGCAACGGATAACACTCGGCACGATTTCTTTCTGACACACGTTTGCACGATTTGTTCAAACTTCCAATCAAATGCAAACACGTGTCCGTGTCATGATGAAAACCTTTTCCCGCTCAAGGTTTTCTCTCTCTAAAAATCCCTATATAAACAACTCTTGGTTTATATTTGTCTTTTACGCGAACAATCTTTCTCCTTAAGAAAAGAATTCTCTGTTGCATTTGTGCTCTCAAAAACCTCAAGAACTGTTCATCATCTTGGTATTCAACTTCAAGGTTAATATGTTCTTATTTTTTATCAAATGCGTATAACTTGTTTTCGATCTTCTCTTTGTTTTAACAAGATCAAACAAAAGAACTTTTTAAAATAAAATCATTTCTTTCATGGTTTTATGAACACAACCATTTCATGGTTGTTCTTCAAGTTTTAAATCTAAATCTTAAACTTGTTCTTCATTCGTATCCATTTTTCTTTTAGAAACTGGAATACAAGATTTTATGGGTTTTACTTTTCTTTTAAAATCAAGAAAAACCCTAATCTTCATTAAGACATTTTTTGTCTGAATGAAATGGACAAGATTCAAAAAATCTTAACGGAAATTTCTTTCCACATTAAGATAATTCTTATCTGTTAACATCTTTGGTTGAACTGATAATACAGTGATATGGCATCTTCAAAGCTGAATGTTACCGCTGAATCCATCTCCACTGACTCTGAGGAAATGGAAATCTTCAAAGCCCCCCAGGTGAAGTTCGAGCTGGATCAACTCGATTGGACTAAGGCCAACAACCTCTCAGCTCTTCTCGAGTTTCCTCCTCGGAAGCAAGTATCACATCTAGACGATGCTGTAAATTTTATGAAGAACAGCCCTATCTACACAGCCCTGACCATAACACCTCCTGCTAGTCAGCGGCTCTTATCCCAGTTCTGGTACTCTGCCAGACACACTGAGCTACCCTCTGCCAAAGATCCTTCCAAAACCGTAGACTGCATACTCAGCGATACTGAGTATGGCACCATCAAGATCACACCCGCAATTATCCGCAAAGCCCTAAACTTCCCAAATGCCTCCAAAGAAAAACCCTTCATTCCATTCCCTGACCACAAAAAGCATGCTGACAGAGAAGCAATCATTGCTTTCCTTGACGCAATGGGTTATATCTGGGATATTGGAAGGGACAAGAAGCCTGAGAAGAAACTGACGCTGATAAAGAAATCCAAGATGCCCAGCGAGATGAATTTCATCTTCGCTCACCTGATCAGCTGCATGACAGCGAAATCCGGATCTTCTGATCAAGCCGCCCAACCTCAGCAGTCCATGGGATACGCACTGCTGAAAGGTCTAAATATTGACTGGGCCTCCATTATTTATGAAGACCTGATTCAACGTGTCGATTCTGCCGCTGACAGACCAGCATGGGTTCCTTACCCACGATTCATCAGCGCCATCTTTCAATATGGCCTGAAGGACAGCTATCCTGAAGAGGGTGATCTGAAACTTTCTCAGATTGGCCCTAAGGTTCTCGACTTCAAGCCTGTCGCCAATGAGGTACGTCTCTCTACTCTTCTCACTCTTCTAAATTCTCCGCTTTCTGTGGCTCCTTCAGCGACTATACCAATCGCTGATACCCCGGCCACAACATCCTCTCCTTATAAGAAAAGGAAACCCTCTCACACCCAACTTGATTCCAAAAGGATCAAGAAAACCAAGGAGCAACCCCAGCAATTCCATGCTGAAGACTCCTCAGCTCATTCTGAAGAGCTGAAGGAAAGTTCTGTGGTACGCTCTGCCACACCCGTGCAAGCCATCCCTCCAATCCAGACTTCAGCGTCTCCAAACGCTGAGGTTAGAAACTTGGAAACTACCCAACCTCCCTCAGTCTCTCAAAAGACTGATGAAGTGATTGTCAGCGATTCCAACGCTGAACTCAGAACCCGAACCCCAATCTTAACCTTCGCTTCTCCCTCCACTCACTTGGACACTCCTCCAGCGAATACTGGAGATGCCATCATTCCAGAAGCCGCCGCTGATGCTTCTCAACTAATGATGAAGAAAGGACCTGCAGAGTTCACCATACCTCACCGTACTTTCGAAGAGGATATGGAACACTACTCAGGAACCTGCAACTTCGACGAGTTCATCAATCCTCCTGCAGGTACTAATCCCACCTTAAACACTGTAACTAAACCTGAAACTTCTGAGCTTTCCTTTGTTCACAAGTACTTATATGTTACAGGTCCTAATTTGGGAGACATCAACGCCTCGCTGAAGTCCGTGGAAACAAAGCTGTCCAGTCTCACCACCACACTCTCCAACAACTCAACAGCTGTAACAAACGCTGGAGAGAACTTGACAAAGCTGACAACGGTGGTGGAGAAGAAAGCTTCCACTGAAGACATCAAGAGTCTTGATAAGACGCTCAGCGATTTTGCCAAGGTGCTCTGTGACATCTACACTGACTACACAAGCCTCAAAACATCAGTTTCGACCATGTCCAGCGAAGTAACAACGCTGAAGACATCGGTTGAAAAACTCGAGGGTGATATGTCAGAGGTCAAGACTGACTTAGGCTCTGTAAAGACCGACGTTAGCTCTATGAAGACGATGATCGAGACACTGGTAAACAAGGCAAATAGTCCAGCTCCTGCTCCTGCCCCTGTCCCTATTCTGGAATCTTTCACAGAGGAGGATCGCACAGAGCTGAGGAAAATCACGCCTGCTATTTCTGGCCTAGAAGACAGAATAGCAAAGCTTGAAGGTTGTGTGAAAATCTCTGGCCCAGAAGACAGAGATAACACCAATGCTGAGTCTGCCCATTCCTCCCCCAGTCATCATGAAAAAGAGGGGGAGAAGAGCGCTGAACATTCCAAGGAGAAAAGCGCTGAAGATCTGAAAAACAAAAGCGCTGAAGACCTTTCCCATGATGAATCTATCAGGAGAGAGAGGAATGAAGATCTGACCGCTGGACCTCAGGGAGATGAAAACCCTGAGGGAACCGAGAAGCTCGCCTCTGTATCTGAGGGGGAGCAACTCGAAGAAGATACTGAGAATTCCGAAGCAGAAGAAGATGAAGACATCGACATCCCTGACGACAAACCATCCTTCTCTCCAAGAAAGGATGATGATGATGATGAAGATGACGATGATTTCTTTATCGTCAAACCTGCCCCAAGGATCAAAGCTCTTAAAGGAATCTCAATAAAAGAACCATCAGGGGAGAAGACAAAGACAAAGCCCTCAGCCTCTGGCGCTGAGAAAAGCAAAGACAAAGGCCTCGCTGAAGATGAAAATCTAGCGATTCTCTTTGAAAAGCCGGTTTGTCAGGTAAACTAAATCTGTATTTTTTCCTTCCCTGAACTTCTCAACAACTCACTAAGTTCTCCAAACCTATATACACATCCACATTATTTTTTCTATCTTTTCTACCCAAGTTCTTCTACCCAATTCTTATCTGTAAGATCGCTGCTTTTCAGCTAGTCCTCTCCCCTGTTTGAGGATGTCGCTGAAGGTTCTACTGTTGCGACTTCACAAATAAAGCCAGCTGCTGCTGATGAAATAATCCCAGTCTTGGATTTAATCTCTGAGACTGATGAACCAGAAGAACAACCTCTCTTGCACAATAAGAGACCTTCCTCAGTTCCTCAAAGGCTGAGTGAAGAAGATCAAAAGAGAAGAGAAGAAATAATAAAGCGATTCGAGGATCAGCGAATCATTCTAAGGCGTGATCAACTGCCTTCAGTTCCTCCTAAGTTCAGAATTTCAAAAGCTGAATATCAGGACCACCTTAGAGCTGAACGCCTCATTGCTGAAAGAAAGGAAGCTGAAGAGAAAGACAGAGAATACGCCATCAAGCTCACTCAAGAATCTGTCAAAGACCCCAAGCTGAAGCGTGTTCCCATTCAAATCCAACGAAAGCTGTGGGAAGAAGCCCAGAAGATCGTGGAAAAGAAAACTGAAGTTTCTCAGACCACCTTGATCTGGTGTAAAGAGAAAATTCACTTCAGATATCGTCCAGCAAAGATCAACAAGGTATTCATCTCTGGAAGAACATCTATCGGAGTACCTATTGTTGACATCAAACTGTTCAGAGAAGATGGCACATCTGAAACCTTTCGCGCTGACACTGTAAAAAGGTATGGTCTCTCTGAATGGCTGGAGATGAGGTTAGCTATCCAACCATCACAATCTAAGTACAAGAATCATTTCGAAAAGCAGATAAACAGACGGATCGACTTGATATCTTCTTGTGTGGATATTCCTCCTGTTCCTGATCTAAAGCCGAAAAGAAAAAGAGGTTCTCCAAGGAAGAAACGTCAAGATTCAAACTAAGGACCTGTCATACGAAATGAAACTGGAATTGGTTTCTCTCGCGCTGAAGTACTTGGTCCTGATCCTGATCTATCCGCCCTTGACATCTCTTTGCCACCATGTGAACTTTTCGTCCCTGGTAAAGTCATCAGTAATCCTTATGGAATATTCTTTCTTGACTACGACGGACGTAAATGCTTTCAACGGATCGCTGAGCTCCCAATCACTCCAATCGAACAGCTCAGAGATCTTATCTACTGGTGTGACTTCAGAAAGGACATTCAGGCACGACACCTAAAACCCTTGATCTTTCAAGAAGCGCTGAAGAAAAGAAAACAAGGTGTAACGGTTCCTGACTGGATGATTCCCACTGAAAAGACGACCCTTGATGAACTTCTCATTAAGGAAGAACCTTTTGAAAACTGATATAATCTCCTTTTTCTCTATTGTATCAGTTATCCTTCTGTACTTGTAATTTATTTCGCTTGTACTTGTAATCTTTCTGTTCTTCATTGTAACCTGATTCAAAGATTTAAAGAAAGATTTCAGCGAATGTACTTTACTCCATCAGTACTGAAAAGATCCCAGAAAACAGTAAAAGGGACAAATATTTTATGAGTTCTTTTTATCCTTATGTTTTCATTAAATAGCAATTTTCTTTGTTGCTATGTCATAATCAAATAGGGGGAGATTGTTGATCCAAACCCTCAGTGATTTGATAATGACCCTCTCTTAAATACTTAGTGAAAATTGTATGTAAACAATATGTATCAGAGTTTCACTATCGCTGATAAGTACTAAGATCTTACAGTACCGCTGATAGGAACTCTCGCTCTTTAAATTAAACATTCAGCGAACACTGTTCACCATAATGCGCTGAGTCTGTTCAGTCCTTATGGTGATCGCTGATAAGTTAGTTGTTTACTTATAATCCCTGAAGACAAGTTTCACGTCAACAAAGGTTCTACGCTGAAGTCGAAGATCAAGCTCAAGAACCAGCGACAAGTCTACTAATGAACTGATGCGGATCAGCGAAGACTCAGATTTGTCCACTCAACGTGAAGTATCAAGTACAAGACTTCAGCTATCGCTGAACTTTATCATTCGCTGAATAGTAAATGATAATCGCTGAATCAACGAAAGCTGATCATGAAGTCCTCCGTACAAAGTACTTTTGTCTTAACCTCCCTTGCACGCCACCGTACGAAATGTCAGAAAAGAACCTCTGAAAATCTGAGATCGTACAACCACTATGATACTACACTGTTCATTCATGCGGCTACTAAGGTTGTCAACAAAGGTCAATGACATGCAACCAATCCGCTGATGACACGTGTAAAGTGTATACTGAATTGCATTAAATGCATGCAGTATATAAAGAGATGAACTCACTTCATTTGAAGTAACTTGCTAACTCTGGACAAGTTCAAATCTCTCTCAAGATAGGATTTTATTAGTAATCTCCATATCCTTCTTAGTGCAAGAAACCTTAGTGTTCCAACTTGTTTAGATTTAGGTTTATCCTTTATCTTGTTTCCGCAACAAGCTGTAAATTGTTAATGATTTATCAATAAACAATTTAGAAAAGTAAAATAGCGTGTTTGTATTCAACCCCCCCCCTTCTACAAACTTGTATAGGCCTTTCGGGACCAACAGTTATAGCTTTCAGGAAATAGTTTTGTCCCCAAGCAGCAGTTAAACAATTAGAAGGGGAGTTTATGAACTTGCAGCAAAGGGAATTTATCAGTTCGGGATTATACCGCTCGTTTTCTGGAAAAGTCTCGTTTCGCGGAATACTACGTTGCCACGGAGGCAATGAAGATTGAGAGGTTTATCTTTGGGTTGAATTCAGAAGTCAAAAGTCTGGTAATTGCTAAAGGACCAGAAACCTTCTCAGCCGTAGTAGACGCCGCGGAAACCGTGGAATAGGATAAAGGGAGAAACGCTAGTGATAAAGGTATGGGAAAAAGAAAGTGGGAACGACCACAGTATGATCCAAAGAAGTCCAGGTTTCAGATGTTTGATAACCGTCCGCCTTTCCGACCAGCGGAAAGACCTTGTCCGAAATGCAACCGTATCCACCAAGGAAATTGTCAAGTTGATCCTCGGGTTTGTTATAGGTGTGGGAAGACCGGACATGTTGCTAAAGACTGTCGAGTAACGCGGTTTTGTTTCTTATGTAATTCTCCGGATCACATTCAGTCCGATTGTCCGAGGGGAAGAGTACAGCAAGGGGGTACGTCGGGGAGACCAGCGGGTGTCAGACCAGTAGTACAAAGACCAAAGCAACCAAGAGCAAGGGGTCGTGCATTTCAGATGATAGCACAAGAAGCGGAGGAAACTCCGGATGTGGTTACAGGTACATTTTTAATAAACTCTACACGTGCTAAAGTGTTATTTGACTCCGGTGCAAACCGATCGTTCGTATCTCCTTCATTTGCTGCTTATATGCATTTAAAGCCTAAAGTGTTAGATCATGCTTTAATGGTAGATACTGCAAATGATAATCAAGTATCCGTTAAAGAGGTTTTTGATAGTTGTGTGATAAATATAGAGGGGTGTTGAGTACCTATTCAATTATTTCCTATAGCCTTGATTGAGTTTGATGTAGTAGTGGGGATGGATTGGTTAGCCGAGAATCAGGCTAACATAGTTTGTGATAAGAAGTTGATCAATGTTGTCTTACCTGAGAGGGGACCGGTAGTGATTTATGGTGACCGTAGAAATCATCAGTCTTGCCTTATATCTATGTTAAAAGCTCGGAAGTGTGTCAGCAAAGGTTGCCCGAGTTACTTAGCTTATGTGATAGATATTAAGCCAGAAAAGAATAAGTTGGAAGAAATTCATGTTGTCCGCGAATTTCCAGAAGTTTTCCCCGAAGACTTGAATAGTCTTCCTCCCGTTAGACAAGTAGAGTTTGGTATAGAACTGATTCCTGGAGCCGTCCTGTTGCTCGTGCACCGTATCGTTTAGCGCCACCAGAGATGAAAGAAATGATGACGCAACTGCAAGATCTTTCCGATAAGGGCTTCATCAGACCCAGTTCTTCGTCGTGGGGTGCACCAGTCTTGTTTGTGAAAAAGAAGGATGGTTCGATGAGAATGTGTATTGATTACCGGGAACTGAATAAGCGCACGATCAAGAACAAGTATCCGCTTCCCAGAATTTATGACCTCTTCGATCAATTAGTTGGAGCTTGTTATTTCTCCAAGATTGATCTAAGATCTGGTTATCATCAGCTGAAGGTTAAAGAAGAAGACGTTCTGAAAACTGTTTTTCGAACAAGGTACGGTCACTATGAATTCCTGGTGATGCCATTTGGACTGACGAACGCTCCAGCTGCTTTTATGGATCTAATGAACCGAGTATGTAAACCATATCTTGATAAATTTGTTATTGTGTTTATCGATGATATCCTTATCTACTCCCGATCCAAAGAAGAGCACGCACAACATCTTCGTTTAATTCTGGAATTATTGAAGAAGGAACAGTTATACGCTAAGTTCTCTAAATGTGAATTCTGGCTACGGGAAGTTCAGTTTCTCGGACATGTAGTTTCCGAGAAAGGTATTCATGTCGATCCGATGAAAGTGGAGGCAATTGAAAAGTGGGAACCGCCGAAAACGCCAACCGAAGTACGAAGTTTTCTGTGTTTAGCCGGTTACTATCGAAAGTTTATAAAAGATTTTTCTCGTATCGCTACGCCTCTCACTAAGCTGAACCGAAAGAATCTAAAGTTCAAATGGAAAGCAGAACAGGATGAAGCATTCCGAATATTGAAAGAGAAACTCTGTAGCGCGCCGATACTAGCATTACCTGAAGGTTCCGATGACTTTGTTGTTTACAGTGATGCTTCCAAACTGGGATTGGGATGTGTACTAATGCAACGTGGGAAAGTTATTGCTTATGCTTCTAGACAACTGAATGATCATGAACGGAAGTATCCTACACACGACATGGAACTTGCAGCAGTTGTATTCGCGCTAAAGATTTGGAGACACTATCTCTACGGTTCTAAATGTCAAATTTTTTACTGATCATAAGAGTCTTCAACATCTTTTCGATCAGCGGGAATTAAATATGAGGCAAAGAAGATGGCTAGAACTGGTGAATGATTACGACTGTGAAATTCTTTATCATCCGGGAAAGGCGAATGTGGTAGCTGATGCACTAAGTCGTCAAGAAAGGAGTGGAACAATAAAAGTCATTGCACTAAGAGCTGAACTCCTACATAACATCTTCGACGAATTGAAGAAGTGCCAAGTGGAAGCTTTTCAAGAAGAACATTTGAAATCGGAACGGTTAGTGGGTATATCAGCATTGCTTGTAAAAGATGATCGTGGATTATTGTGTCTGGGAAACAGAATTTGGGTGCCTCGTTTGGGTGGTTTACGTGACCGGGTACTACAATAAGTTCATCAATCTCGTTTCTCTATTCATCCAGGTACGAATAAGATGTATAAAGATTTAAAACAATTTTATTGGTGGCCGGGAATAAAAAGGAGCATTGTTGCTCATGTGGAAGGTTGTAATACTTGTAAGAAGGTAAAGATTGAACATCAAAAGCCATTTGGTCAGTTACAACATTTAGAAATACCTATGTGGAAATGGGATCAGATTACTACGGATTTCATCACGAAGTTACCAAGGACTCCGAAAGGATTTGATGCCATTTGGGTGATCGTTGACAGGTTGACAAAGTGTTCTCACTTTCTACCAATAAAAGAAAACTGATTCGTTGGAACGATTAGCCAAGTTGATGAAAAGCTGAAATATGTGGAAGAACCGGAAGCCATTGTTGACCGTAAAGTCAAAGTTTTGCGGAATAAGGAGATCCGACGAGTGAAAGTACAGTGGCGACATCATAAAGGGCAGGATGCTACTTGGGAATCAGAGTCAGAAATGAGAGCTAAATACCCTCGTCTTTTCGCTTAACCGAATTCCGGGACGGAATTCTTTTAAGCGAGAGATGTTGTAATAACCAGGTATGTTATTGGTCTAATTTAATCCTTATTATTTTGGTTAAAGTAGTTTTATAAGTTAAGGGGTAAGTTTTAATTTTTATTTAGAAGTTAGAGGATGTGTTTTGCCAAATGGGAGAAGCTTAGGGTTTGTTTGGTCTTTCTAGCCAAACCTTGCACCACCACCGCCTTTTTCATTCCAATTAGAAGGAGGTGTCCTTCTTTTAGGCTATCTAGTATCCTAAGTGTGTGTGTGTGTGTGTTTTGGAGTTCACGGCAAAGACCAAGAGAGAGAGAGAACCGTGAAGGAGAAGAAGGAGAAGTAAACAAGATTGTAAGCTGGAATTAGAGGGTTCAAGCTTGTGAAATCAAAGGTATGTTCCTAGTTAAAATTGCTCTCTTTATGTGTATTAGGTTTATATGAGTTTAGAGATGGGTTTTGATGATTTATGGATGATTTGGGAAATCTGAGTATATGACTAGGTTCTATTTATAGTCTTAAACATATCTGCAAAATATCAGAAACATTCATGGTCTAAAGCTGTAAATTTCTGGGTTTAGGAGGAATTTAGTTAACTGGGATATTGATGAACATCATAGGTATCGCAACCTTGGGTTGCGACAAGCTCTTGATATCGCAACCTTGGGTTGCGACAAGCTCTTGATATCGCAATGGTCAGTTGCGACTTGTGGTATATCGCAATAGTTGGTTGCGACATGATGTATATCACAACAGTTGGTTGCGATATGCTACTGTGTCGCAGTAGTTAATTGCGATATGTGTGGTGTGTTGCGACTTGGGGTAATCGCAGTAGTTGATTGCGATATGAGTCAAAGATTTTGGGATTTTAGAGATTTTAGTCTTAAAAGGATATTTGTATTTATGTGGTTACAGATTCTGTGAAATTGGGCTGAAAGATTGGAGTACTTGAAAATAGCTTGGAAGGATTTTGGTGATAAGCAAAACAGGTGAGTTTTAACTTAAAAATATTTTCAAACTGGAATACATATATGTGGATTGATAATGTGATAATTTGTGTAATTATGTGCATATGTATGAAGTATGATATATTGAGATGTATATTATATTTATACGAGTATGACACTACACGAGTGCAAGTTGGCCGGGCTTAGGACCGGTGGAGTTGGCTGTACAGAGGGACAGCGGTGTTGGCTGTAATTGTTGTACAACGGAGTTAATTTATTAGTTGGCTTGCAACCAACTAATATGGCCATGGAAAATGAGACATGAAGTACACGATGCACGAGTCTTAATTGGTATTCATCTTTGGATTATGTATATGGTATTTATGCAAAGGGTTTTAAAACTAACAGGGATTTTCTCACTTAGACCGCTAGGTCTAACCCTCATTTTGTTTTAAAATATGTATTCCAGGTCATGGAGCAAATAAGGACAAATGATAGGAAATTCTATGAAATACTTTTGAAGATATATGTTTATGAAGATCCGTGATGTGTTATTGTATCTATCATGTTAGTAGTTATTATGTAAATTATTAGCAAAAAGTTTGTACTGAAATACTTGTTTTAGATAGAAAGACTAAGGGACCGTAAATGAAATATGATGTATCTTCTATTATGAGACTGTGTTATGTTAAATATGTTATTTGTTGTATGTTTGGAATCCGGGTTGTTACAGGTCCACCGATCTGGTCACTTGTTGTAAAACCGTCCGGTTTGAAAATTTTTTAAACCGTCATATCGGTTTGGTTTGTGGTTTGAGGGGTTAAATTGTCCAAACCGTACCGCAAACACCCCTATTGGTCATGCCTAAAAATGGGCATTCACAACTGTGTTGTGTATAAAGGCACGATCGTGTTGTACTTTTTACGGAAACATTTTTTTTACGATTGGATTGGATGGCGGGAAATTTGTTGTTAATTGGTATTTTGTATGTCATAAGTGGTTATATTGGCACATATATATGCCCCTTAACATCATATTGTAAAAAGTGTAAATTTCCCAAAACCTACACACTCAAAAAATGAAGATATACATTATGTTCATGAAGAATTTTATATGCTCTGCATAAAATTCTATCTTTAGGCTTCCATGAACACCAAGTCACTCCATGATTAGGCACACATTAGTATCTCCAACAATATGGCAAAAACTCCTTTTTTTTAATTGGATTAGTTTTTTTAGCAGTCATTACAATAAAACTGAGTAATTTATAACACTAAAAATGATCTAGTGTCCGAAGAAATTGTTTTATAGGATTTATGTTTATTGGACCAAACAATAAATCGTTATATGTAAAGTGTTATAATAAGTTTATAAGATGCTTTTGGGTATTTTAACAAGTTTTTATAACATTTTTACAATAAAATATCGTATTAATTATTTTATATGACACTACTTGAAAAAAATGTCCAATAAACAGTGTTCTATAAAAGGGTGTGCTTAGTCATAAACCAACTCGTTGCCATTGGACTCTCGAACTCTTACCGCTACCATTATAGTCGTCGCTTCACCACCGTCGTGGCCATTGTTGTCACCGCCATCGTCACCAACACCACCAATTAATATTATCATTATATTATATTTATAATTTAAGTAAGAAAATATGAAAATGTAAGAAAAATAGTATTTTGGTAATTTATTATTCTTTTATTTCAATTTCGAAGCTATATTCTCCCAACAAAACATACATATTCTAATTTTTTTTTTCAGTAATTCAATTCCCAGTTCCTACCAAAACTTTATTGAATTTCATTTCAATTTCTACAAATTCTAATTGTTTTTTGGATTCTAATTCCATCAAATTTCATATTCCAAGCCATATGACGCCTAAAACATGTTTTCATATCAATGGAGGAAATCCCAAAAATACCCTTGACATGCTGATTTTTCTTCTTGTTTCCATGTAAAGTTGTGGACTATTTTTGGTTTGGGCCCAAGCCCAAGTTCTTGATTTGGACGTTCATTGGGCCGTGGCCAAATATCTGCAATTCTCGTTCCTATTTCCATTTCTATCTTCAAACTTGTCGAAGAACAAGATCTTTCCACATTTCCACGCTCATCACGGAACGGGGATCCCCACCACGGAATTATGAATTTTCTCGTTTCCAAACTTTAATTTTTTATAGATTAACTTTATAAATGTAAATCTCCTAAAAAAATGATTTACCAAATGTTGGTGGTTGCATTTAAATAAGAGGATTCAAAAATAATTATAGCCTTAAACCATCATAATAAGTTAAACCATCATAATAAAGTAGAATACTTTATAAATTTCGAATTTCTTTTTAGAAATGAGGCCGACTGGGCTTTTTGGATTGGTTTTAACCGAGCCTTCAAAATATTTGGCATGATGTCTCGGGCTTACTAGGACTGAGCTCGTGCATAAGAGAACCTAGCTCAAAGCAACGACCCATGATTCTTGTCGAGCTGATGCAACTTTAAGGTGGATTAAAGGTTGTAAAGTCGTTTGATGTATTTTTAACCAAATTCCACGGTTTTAAGGGACTATTTTGGTTGATTTTAAAGGTTTTTCGGGTTTTTTGGGTAACCGTGGGTTTTACGTCAGCTTACGCGTACCGAATAATCCTTCGGCCGACCACGAATGGTTTGGAGTCATTGCAAGTAAACCTCAATCATTGTTCTAAAAAACTCGTCACACAGCCGCCATGACGAGCCATGGCACAAGGCTTGTGTCTCACGCCACATTAAGCTCGTGGTACGCCATGGCCTCATGTGCTGTTTTCATAATGCGATATTTGATTTTTCTTTACGTTTTTAATGTGTTATTTGCAAGTTTTTTAATATATAACCTAACTTGACCTCAATTGACACAAGGCTTTGGCAGCGCCTAAATTCGAACAGGGGAAGATGAGATTTCCATTACACCCACCTGAGCGTTACAAGCGCGTAAGATTTTTTTGTTTCTCGAATGTTACTTGTATTTTCAATATTTCGGAGCATCTTTCATAGTTTAGCGGGTGCACCTTTATTCTTGGGCCATCGTAGAAACATAGATAGGGTCGACGACAGAACGAACAACGAAACTTATCCAAAAAAAATCTACTTGTAAAAATAAGCTGAAAGGGTGGATAGGACCTCATCAGGGATTCATAAGTCCACCCTTGCCTGGCTCAGGCCTCACTTGGGCTTACTAGGATCGAGCTTGTGTCTAATCGGACTTGGCTCAAGCCCATGCTCGGGTTCACTAGAATTGGGCTCATCCCCGATACAAGCTCATGCTTAACACAACCAGGCTCAAGCCGGACTTTGCGACGAGACTTCTTTGTCCATCTCTAGTTGGAACAACGATACGGTGCATTGAGCAAAATGCATACTAGAGGGGGAATTTGTGCCAAATTTTAAAAAATGTGGAACTGGAGGCTAATTTCGTCATTTAAAAAAAATATAGAGTGGACTTGCCTAAAATATCTTCCAATCCTTTCTCCATCGCTACTCCATAGCCGCTAAATGGAAGCCGGACTTTCCAATTCTACCCCCAGTGACCGGATCAAGTTAAACGTCGGCGGCAAGCTCTTCGAAACCACCGTCTCCACCCTCCAGTCCGGCGGCCCAGACTCCCTCCTCGCCGCCCTCTCCAACCGCCAGATCCAATCTTCAAATCCGGTCTTCATTGATCGAGATCCGGAGATATTCTCCGTCCTGCTATCCCTCCTCCGCACCAATCGCCTTCCGTCCACCTCCCGCCGGTTCACCGACCAAGAACTCTCCGATGAAGCCTCCTACTACGGAATCGAATCGCAGCTCAAATCTGCGATGCTTCCTAATCCACTTTCCGGCATCGATGCTTCAGTCGTCGCCACAATCCGACCTGCCTCCGACGGCGTCGTTTCCGCCTTCACCACAATCGACGACGGATCGGTATGGATAGCACACGGCGGTCAGATCTCTGTTTACGATTGGAATTTAACGCACGCAGGTACTGTACGAACTCACTTAGACTATATCACTTCAATTAGGCAAGTTACGCCGTCGGCGATGGCCGCCGTCGCGTGCGATGTCTCCTCCGGTGTCCATTTCTACAACTTCGCTAACGGCCGTCGAATCGGATCTGTCGAATGGACTGATCCTACCGATCCGAGAATCTACAAAGCTCGAGTCACTACAATCACTGACTCACCGGACTCAGTTTTCGCTGCCTTCGATTCATACCACAAGGAAAACTGCGTACTCGCAATCGACAAATCAACTCTCCAGGTGACATCGGAAATCGGTCGTCAATCTGGAAATTCATCGAAATCAATCGTTCCTGGAAACCTAACATACGTGACGGATCTCGGCCTTCTCGCTGCCAACGCCGTAACATCCGGAGCTTTCGGTTTTTCCGGTTACATCCGGTTTTGGGATCCGAGATCCGCTCGTGTGGTTTGGGAGACGAACGAGCCAGGTTCGGGACGAAGCAGTAGGTTCGGAGACTCCTTCGCTGACGTCAGCATCGATGTGAATGAGGTGACTATGTGTAAGATATGTTCAAAATCAGGTGATCTAGCCATGGCTGATTTGAGAAAATTAGGCGATGATCCATGGGTTTATTTGAGGGATACAAATCCAAGTTTGAGAAACATTAATGGTGGTATTAGCAATAGTGTAGTCCATTGTTACAAGAAGCAAGTCTTTGTTGGGAGAGATGGTGGATTAGAAGTATGGTCTAGAGTTGCACAAAATGGTGAACAAAACATGGAGATTGGTGAAGAATCCTTCAGAAGAAATTATATGGATAAATTGGAGGATTCAGAGAGAGGGATAATCAAGAAAATTGAAGGGGCTGGTGAAAGGCTTTTCGTTAGCAGAGAAGAAGCCGAAGGTCTTGAGGTATGGCAAAGCTCTGTGTTTTCTGGTGCAGTTTTAGTTTTATGACACTCCCAAAAGGAAAAAAGGAATCTGGAGCATGAAGATTATGTAATTGTGTTGGTATACAGAGCAAGCAAAGGTGCAAAGATTTCGTTTTCAGGTATGCATCTAACTAGCATTGATCGTATATCGTCTAGTTGTCTTCATATAGCCATTTTCTACATGTTTGCTTTATACTTTGTGTTCTTGATGATATTCTTGTAGCAATGTGTTGATAGTTTTAGAATTCAATATGTGAGATTGTTTGCAAGATACGAACCCTAGTGAACAACTAACAAGCGGCTGTTAATATTCTTAATGTTGAATGAAACACTAAGGGGTTGTTTGTTTACCTCTTAATAGTTCCATTAAGAGGCAATATCTGAATCGATAAGAGGTAATCTTGTTTGGAAAAAAGGTCTGTTTCTTAATGGTTCTAAAACTCTCTGAATGATTTTGTATCTTGGGTCTCCGTTAACCATTCAGCGCCCTGGTTGCATTCTGAACAATTACCAAACAGCCATATTTTGTTTTGCACTAAATAATAAGAGCCTCTTAATCATTCTGACCACTTAATCGTTCTGTGCCAAACCATAATGTTACTTGTGACTTGCGACTTGCGAATACCGAATAGAAGTTTGTTAGTTCGAGTCACAACTTAAAAGAGCCCTGTTTTGTTGTTTTTTTATCAGGAATAAGTTGTGCACAATGACCTTCCACATAAACCCACGTAGAATTCAAGAACCGTGGGGCGTTAGGTTTTGGTCGTCGCTTAATGATATAGAAAGTGTCTGATTCAGTAAGCTTTTAGGAGGAGCTTTATTCAGAAAACCAAGTTTTTTCCAAACACGTCAATCCCAATTAAGAAACACACTCCTTTCATTTATGAAAAAACCCTCCAAAACAAAAATCTTCCGGATCATCTATACATATAGATTAATCCACACAGACAGCTTTATCATATAGGACTTGATGAAAAACCAACCAAACAATCTTAGTTATATATTGTCCCAGTCATGTGTCACACACGAGGCTCGTGCAGAAGGGTTTCAAACAAGACGTCCAAAAGTTTTTAGGCCCAATTATATATATATTTTGATTTTTAGCCAATGGTTTAGCTCATTCCATTAAGCCTTCTCCTTCTTATTTTAGTTCCTTTTGATAAGTATAATGATTTAACAGTTTAGTTCAATTCTTTTTTGTCTTCTACCAGATTTGGCTATTCACTAATTCTCGATTACGATTGCAACAAATCTGCGATTTCTTCTTTTTAAGTCTTAAATTTGATGATTGGCCTCTCCTAGCCAGTTGGCTAGTCGCATTCATCTTAATTTTTTCGATGATTAAATTCATGATTAAAGTTCCAAACGCGACTTTGTTTAATAATCTTCCTCTTTCTTGTTCTTTATTTCTCCCTTTTTTGCTCACGAGCAGCCTCACTCGCAATTTTATGGACTTCCTTCATTGTGATTTTGGTTACCATTTTTCATAGCACCATAGCCCTTTAGAAACAAGCAGGACAGTGAAGATTTCAGGGAGAGTTCGACCCTACAATCGAGCTAGGGTTTTTCGAGAACTTGAAAGATGCGATTGAAGATTTTGTTTTAAAGAATGTTACGAGAATTGTTCATTTTTAGGGCAAATTGCATAAAAAGGTAACATTTTTGTTTCTTTTCTATGACAAACTTTATAAATCAAAAGAGAATTTGGTTACCTTTAAACATGATAAAAGTTGATGTGGCATACATAGATGACATGAAAGTAAACCTTAAAATTTGACTTTGTTTGACTTATCTATGATGTGGCAATTTTATTGATTTTCTTTAATATTGTTATTTGATACTGGTTAATGCCTTGGGGGATGTGGCTCAGAAACCCATCTACCCCGGGTTTGAATCCAGGCGTTGGCAACTTGTGGCCACTGAGGAATTATCTCAGGGATGCATGCTTAGCAGTCAATCAGTGCCAGGGATTAGTCTACCACTATAGTTAAAACTACAAACTATCTATAGGAGTTCAAATTCAACCATTTCTAATAAATTCAACCATTTTGACACAAATAACATAAATTCACTTTATCAATAATGTGTTTTGATATACAGCCATTGTTCTAAAAAACTCGTCGTACAGCCGTCATGGCGCGCCATGGCACCAAGGCTTGTGTCTCACGCCACGTTAAGCCCGTAGCACGCCATGGCCTAATGCGCATTATTCATAATGCGATATTTGATTTTCCTTAACGTTTTTAATGTCTTATTTACAAGTTTTTTAATAAATAACTTAATTTAACTTGCTTATTACTATTGACTCATTGAGTAACACTACAAAACATATGTTTTTATATATAATATTATATGTGAATTAGAAATTTGACGTCATAAGTCACGCCTTGAAAACACCATGGCTTCGCCGTGACTCCTAAGGCTTGAGGTTTGGCCTTGCCGCCACGCCACGTCTCATGCCATTTAGAACCTTGTATACAACAACTAGATCAAGCACAAAAGGCATTGGTTCCAACTTTCGAAAATGTGCTTATGATTATGTTATTACCAACTATACAACTATACGTTATATCTTGTTTATTCTCCAGTTATTGCTTCTTATACAGATGTAAAAGAGGGTGATAGGTAGTCAGATTATCGATAAAGCCAAGACACCTCGGAGAGATGCAATAGCTTTTGATGACACCAGTTGTTCATCAAATAGTTTTCTTAGAGCATCCACAATCATGGACCTCTTAAGAGGTTCATGGTTGTGCCACATCAGCTTTTTCTTACTGACACATTAGTTTTCTCTTTCCTACACATTTCATAAACCTTTCACACTCAATCATGGACCGGTCCATGATTAATTTAATAAAAACTATAATAATATAAATTTATATTGATAAAAGACAATATTAAAAATTAGTTATAATTAATTATGATAATTATGTGTTAAAATAATTGAAATTTATAATAAATTAAAATAAGAATTAAATTTTAATAACTTTTACATAAAAATTTTCATTTTTCAGATAATTTTTAATTTTCACATAACTTTTAATTTTTTATTGAATTAAGTTAATTAAAATTTGGAATTATAGGTTTGTTTAGATAAAGTATAAATAAAATTAAAAAACCTAATTTTTAAAATTTTATTATTATTATAATTTTTGGCCCCACCATTTTTTTTTGGAGAAGAAGCTGTCCATGCAGATGAACCAACTCCTCCTATGTGGCAATATACCGGTCCTTCACAATGGTAAAAAAAAAAAGCGGTCCATGGTTTTGAAGGACCGACCGCTATGGATGCTCTTATAACCAATCTCGTAGGCCCTAACATAAACAAGTAATAATTCTCTAGTTTATGATGTTTGTGTTTTACCATTGAGTTTTTTTCATTCTCATAAATTCATGAATTTATTTGTTCATGTGCAGTAAGTGCAATAACGTATTTATTAAAAAAAATTGTTTACATATTTAGATGGGGCCGTTTACCTAATCACTTATCCGGGTAAGTGTTTACCGGTAAAATTCAACACTATCAGTTACTTTTCGGGTAAAATTTTAGTTCACCTAAATGGGATCGTATGCAACAATTTAGCCGGTAAGCGCTAAGTAAGAGCCGTCGCACTCACTTACCGGGTAAGGCTCTCGGTCCTTGCTTCCGCTCTTTTACCGGGTAAGATTTTTAGTCATTGCCATATTCATCCGATAAGCTAATGTGACTTGGTAAGCACTTACCCGGGTAAACGTTTTGCAAGCAGCCCCTTAATCACTCAAAATGAAAAAGTCCGTTAATATTTTTTTCTTTTTTCGAGTTTTCCCTTATTTTGGTCGTCCAAAATATACAAGATTTGATTTTCCGGACTCTTTCAAACGTGATTCCAAATAACTCCTCTCACCTTTTATTAACTTTATATTCATACACATCAACATCAATCTTCTGGTTTATATTTTCAAAGTATTGATTTTTAACCCACAAAAAAATCATTTAAAAACATTGTTGTTTTTTTAAATAGAGTATTAAAAGTCAAAATATACGCAAACAAAAAATACATCTAACTCCAACATATATTATACATTAACAATTATAACATTAACTATATTATTAAAATACTCAATACATTTAATCAATTGGCAAATGAGTGGGGTGACTTTGCCCAATACATAGCAGGTTCTGGGTTCGATCCCAGGCCCTTCCACTAACCTCAGCCACTGAGTGAGCCAAAAAATGCCCCTGGTGTCCTTAGAGGCATGTTTCGTGTGGGGCCGGTTAGGGTTGCCGATAATCAACTTTTTGCCCAATCTTATTGGTTGGAAAAAAAATTCAAATATTATTTCTCTCTTTTATATACACTATTAAACTTTTCTTAAAATTTAAAGATTTTCACCTTCTCTCTTTTATTTTATCTATTTTGCATACGTTTCAGCATAACTATTGAAGCAAAAAAAATTGTTACATGTTCAAAAAAATTATAGTTTAGCGTGGTTGTTCGAGACAATTAGTTTTGAAAAAATTGAGGGAAATTAACGTAAGAATTGTTTTACCCGACTCAGTTCACCTTTTAGCCAAGCCCGACCTTAGCCGATGACGATGATGACGGCGGCCAAGGGGCATCACAATAGCATAGGGCATCAAAAAAATAGAGAAGCATAAAGTTTTGTCTTTGTGGGGGCAATGAAGCCCAAAACTTCTAGAATGCCAAACAAATTTAATTTAGATTTAAACTTGGAAGTGCTCCACAAATCTATATTAATATTTTTTTTAAATATTAGTTATTGTATTTTATAATTGTGATTTATCTGTGTTACTAAGATGTCATAAACCATAATGTTTTATTTTACAAACCTTATTTCAGGTGAAAGGTTCATTTGATTTAGCACTATCAAAATATATGTATAAAAGTTATTAGGTTTTGAATCTCGGTTGTTAGACCCTTAAAGTTATACTAAAATTCCTTTAGGGTACGTTTGGTACGTGACATGATAGAACAGAACAGGATGGGACAAGACAGAACAGAACATGACAGAACAGTTGTCCAGCGTTTGGTAGACAGAACTGGACAAAATAGAACAGATAGCATTAAATAAAATACAATAAATAAAATTTAAAGATTGAATAAAATATAAAATAAAACGTGTATTTGATGTTTTAGAAGATAATTATAGTTTATTTTGAGGTTATATTGGTAAAACATAAGTCTGTTCCACCTTGTTCCAGCTTGTTCCATGGGGTGGGGATGAAACAGGTCTGTTCCACTTTGTTCCACTATGTTCCTGTCTGTTTCACATAAAAGTCATGCCAAACATGAGACAGTGATCCCTATTCTATTTTGTTCCGTCCTATCTAGTGTACCAAACGCACCCTTAATAATGCTATTGTGTTGGTTATTATAAATTTCAATTTCGTGTGTATTTCAAGGTTAGAAAACATTACATGATCAAAGCCAAATCAAAATGGCTTAATCAATACGTATTTTTTGTGAATTAAAATTGTAAATGTTAACCATGATAAGGCCATGCGTAACGCCACGGGCTTGGGCTCCGGCATGGCTGTGGGCTCGACGGGCTCCAAGCGGGCTGTGGTACGGGGGGGAGCGGGCTCGGGCTCGGGTTCAGCCCCGGGTTCCAAAACCCGTTGAACCCGAGTGATTTTTTTTTTAATAATTTGAAAATAAATCCGTTGCCAACGGCTATTTTTAAAAAAAAAAATCAATTTAATCACACTATATATATTAATCCAAACCCATATTATTTTTCACACAAAAATCTCTCAAACTCTCTCAAACTCTTAAACCCTCTCAAATTCTCTCAAACTCTCTCAAATTTCATCATGAATCCAAACAAAACACCTACATCCCGTCGTAACCGACCGGATACACCGCAACCGCAAGAAGACCCGGAGCTTGGTTTTCAAGCGTTTGCACAACAAGGTTATCATCCGCACTTTTCGCAACCAATTCCGCCACAATTTTCGCCACAAAATCCGCCACAATTTTCGCAACAATATCCGCAACAATTTCGCCAACAATATCCGCAACAAATTCCTTACCAACTTACACGTCCCGGTATGATTGAACAAGGTTTTACTCCGGCCAACTACAATATTCTTTCACCCGCAATCAATCTCGCCGACGACATTGTTCCGGAAACCCAACATTCTAGCCCGCACACACCACAATCCATCTACACACAACCATCAAACCCGGAACCATCAAACCCGAGACCAACGAGAAAAGGAAAAAAACAAACAATATGAAAATAGAGCCCCCAAACAGATGTGGAGTAAAGAGGAGGAACTCGCGTTAGTGTCGGCGTGGGTTGACGTTTCGGAGGACCCCGTTATCGGTAACGCACAAACCGGTGGTAATATTTTTATTTTTATTTTTATTATTATTGTTATTATTATTATTATTATTATTATTATTATTATTATTATTAATATTATTAATATTATTATTATTCTTGTTAATATTCTTATACTTGAATTTACATAAATGTAGAAAGTTTTTGGACCCGTGTCGGGCAAGTGTTCTTTAGTTTAATGGGTCGCGGAAATTATAGAACAACTCATCAACTCAACACCAATTTCACGAACGGCACACGAACGGTACCGAGCACAACTTGGGTTTGCTTTCACTCACGAACAAGCTTGGTAAGTCCTCAAAAAATGTCCAAAATGGGGAGCCGTTCCAACGATGACGACAACTTCATCGCGGGGTTCAAAACGTACCAACCCTTCCAATGATGACGATGACGACAACTTCATCGAGCAACTTCAACGACCCATCGGGAGAAACAAGGCAAAAAAACATCAACGAGTAATACGAGCGGGTCGAATACGAACGAAAGTATTACTCAGTTGTTCACGACGTTCAACGAGAAGATTGATGATACAATGGAGTACAAAATGAAAAAACTCGAACTCGAACGAGAAATCGAACGAGCAAAACGATTTGATAAAGACTTCGAGTTTTTCATAACCCCGCATGATCACCTTTCGGGCCCCGCTTTGATGGCTACGGTAGCGAGAAAAGAGCAAATTAAAAAATATCATAATTGGTAGTGTTTTGTATTTTGTAATTTTTAATTTTTTAATGAATGATATGAATTTTTATTTTTATTATTTATCTTATTTTTATTTATTAAAAAATATATAAATATTTTTATGTTGTTAAATAATTAAATGTATAAATAGAAGAATTAAAAAAATGAGGTGGCAAGAGGGCTTGAGGGTAGCGCTACGGGTCTTTAGGGCTTGAGGAGAGGGTTAGGAGAAAAGCTGATGTGGCGCTTCTACGAAGCGGTACTGAGTGATTAATATTGTTGCTTCAAATAACACTCTAAGACATCGTTTTAGGTGATATATTTATGTTTTGTTATTCACTTTTGTTTATGTCCTCCCAATTGTATCATTTTTGTTATATTTAGTCTAACTTGTGTAGGTTTCAAACCCTTCAGATAGTTTTTTCTTTAGCTTTCCCCCATTGGCATTCAAAGCCTCCGTACCGACCCTGCTCTTAGCCAACCCTCTCTCACACAGTCAATTCCTCTCGAGGCTACAACTTACGGAGGGTGTATTTAAAAAAAATGTTTTATGGTTATTGTAATTTTTGTAAAAACAAAATAAAACTCAAAATCTTCAAACAAAATTTTCATTTTATATTATATTATTATGTTTGGCAATTAATTGGTGGATTAGTTAGTGAGTGATTTATTTGTTACTTTTGACAAGAATTAACTGAAAAAATAGGTGAAAATGACAAAAATAATGTTAACAAGGTAATTAATTTTAATAAAAATTATTAACACTATAATCTATTAATTACTACAAATCATATGGTAAAAAAGTTAATTAATATAAAATGTTAATTAATAAGATTTTAATTTGTTATTACTGTTATTAAAAATAAAATTATAGATGAAAATTTATGTTTAAGAAAAAAAATTATTAGTTGATTATTTTAAATAATCGTCTAATGAATATTTAAAAGGTCTAGTGAATTCCCTCCATAAAACGTATAACAACAGTATAAAATCATTTTATAAAACAGTTAACATCCTCCACATAAGCATCATTCATGGTACTACACAGTGTTTAAGGATTACATTAGCTAACCACGATCAGGGCCCAAGCGGACTCCCTTCTATCCGAGTGGGAAGGAAACGGATTCCATCCTACAAGCTCGTCACAAATGCCCAAGGGATCATCGGATCCCGAGGTACCCTGATCCCACTGTACGGACCGACTCCACATAACATACACATAGTTTATCGTAAATCACAAAGCGTGAAATCTTTTTACATCATTTCGTCTTGCTAAATAGCCCTTTAAATAAACGTACTTTTCATAGAAAATATACGTAACAATTGGTAAACAAATCATGCTCATACATGAACCATAATCAGTAAAAACTAGCATCTCATTTCGTGTAAAAAGGGATTAGGGAACTCACATGATATTAGTGCTTCCTAACCGCGTGACTCGTCTCGAAATGTTCTTACACCTAAAGCATAACATATACATTCATTAGTGGTAACCCACTACTGACCCTAGCTCTTCACTTAATCCTAACCCTTAATCAAATCCTCCTGGAATCCTCTTACTGCTTCGGTATTATCAGTTCCGAAATCCCAATGGGATCCGGAATCACCCATTCCGGGAGTCCCCAAATGGGATCCGGAATCGTCTCACTTCCGGTACTATGAATTTCGGAACTCCCAAAATGGGATCCATAATCGTCTTGCTTCCAGTACTACACTTCTAAATGGGTTCCGATACATAACCGGTTCCGGAGTTACCGGTTCCGGTAAACAGGTTACGAAATTACCGGTTCCGGTATTCCTATTTCCGGAAGTCCCTTTTTGGGATCCGGTATGACGAGTTCCAGAACGGCGATTTCCGGTTCCTCGATTCCCAAACTTTCCAATCTTCTCCTAATTTGTCTAACACCGAAAATTACCATTTCCTCCTTAATTATAAAAACGATGCATGACAAACACCAACCTCAATCACTCGTAAAACACTTGATTAAGAAAAATAAACAATTTGCACTTAAGTTATGCCCTATTCCTGCTCCTTCTTTGAGCGCACAGCTCAAGCATTAAACACCAACCAGAAATTGATTTATCTAGACATCTATAAGGCAGAAAATACATAGGGATAAATGATTGATTACCAGATGAGAGCTTCTCCTAACGAATTCAATGCCAAACTGGTTTCTCCTTCTTTCCTGCTTCTCTTCTACGCCGCCAAACAATCAGAATTCTCAAACAGTAGAATGGAAACCTAGGGTTCTGCACCAATTTATATCTTTCATAAATTGCCAAAAAGTCCCTCGTTATTAACTTTTATTTCTTAGTCATTAGCCACCAAACTCTCTAAACTTTGCTAGAAACCCGGTTGTTACAACACTCCCCCCTTAAAAGAATTCTGTCCCCGGAATTCCTTATTGGAAAAGATGCGGGTATCTCACCTTTATTTCCAATTCCAACTCCCAAGTTGCCTCTGGACCTTTGTGATGTCGTCATTGTACCTTTACCAGTCTGATCTCCTTGTTCCGTGATTTCCTCACTTTAAAGTCCGAAATGGCTTCGGGCTCTTCTACAAAATTTAACTTCGCATCTACTCTTATGTCATTTAACGGCACCGCTTTGGTCACATCTGCTAGACATTTCCTCATATTAGACACATGAAATGCGTTGTGAATGCCTTGCAATTCTTCGGGTAGGTCCAACCGATACGCTACTTCCCCAATTCTCTCAGTGATTTCAAACGGTCCGATATAGTGGGGGCTTAACTTTCCACGCTTTCCAAACCGTACCACTCCCTTCCAAGGGGATACCTTGAGTAAACATTATCTCCGACTTGGAATTCTATATCCTTTCGTCTCTTATCCGCATAACACTTATGTCGGTCGCGAGCAATCTTTAGCCTTTCTCGGATTTCGACAATCTTGTCTGAGGTCAGTTGCACAATCTTCGGTCCTGTCAGTTGCCTCTCTCCGATTTCATTCCAACACAAGGGTGTCCGACATTTTCTACCATAAAGTGCTTCATACGGGGCTGCCTTGATACTCGAGTGGTAGTTGTTATTATAAGCGAACTCGATTAGCGGTAAATGCTTTTCCCAAGAGCCTTGAAAGTTAAGGACGCAAGCCCTTAACATGTCTTCCAACGTCTGGATCATCCGCTCACTCTGACCGTCGGTCTGAGGATGATAAGCGGTACTCATCTTAATCTGTGAACCCATTTCCCTTTGGAAGCTCCTCCAAAATGCGGAGGTAAAACGGCTATCTCGGTCTGATACTATCAACGACGGCACACCATGGCGGGTTACAACCTCGTCGATATATAACTTTGCTAAACGCTCCAACGGGTAGGACTCTCGTATAGGCAAGAAATGCGCTGATTTCGTGAGTCGATCCACGATCACCCATATGGCGTCATAACCCTTTGAGGTCTTAGGCAAATGGGTTACGAAGTCCATCGTAATCTGGTCCCACTTCCACATAGGTATCTCCAAGGACTGAAGCTTCCCGTACGGTCGTTGATGCTCGATCTTCACTCGTGAACACGTTATACAGGTTTCTACAAAATAAGCTATGTCCTTTTTCATTCCGGGCCACCAATTCTAAATCATGAGTGGGGTATTGAACCTCGTGATCCTTCAACTGTCAGGAGGCATAAGCGATCACCTTTCCACGTTGCATGAGTACGTAACCCAATCCCAACTTCGATGCGTCACTGAAAACCACGAAGTCGTCAGAACCGTTCGGTAATGACAACACCGGAGCGCTGCTCAACATATCCTTCAGCTTCTGAAAAGCCTCCTCCTGAGCCTCTAACCAAGCGAACTTAACACTCTTCTTGGTCAAGGAAGTCAATGGCATGGCGATACGCGAAAAGTCCTTTATGAACTTTCGGTAGTACCCCGCCAATCCGAGGAAACTTCGAACTTCTGACGGATTCTTAGGCTGCTCCCAATCCCGAATGGCTTCAATCTTAGCCGGATCTACCATTATTCCTTTCCCAGACACCACGTGTCCGTGTTGATCCAAACCCTCAGTGATTTGATAATGACCCTATCTTAAATACTTAGTGAAAATTGTAAGTAAACAATATGTATCAGAGTTTCACTATCGCTGATAAGTACTAAGATCTTACAGTACTGCTGATAGGAACTCTCGCTCTTTTAGATTAAACATTCAGCGAACACTGTTCACCATATCGCTGAGTCTGTTCAGTCCTTATGGTGATCGCTGATAAATTAGTTGTTTACTTATGATCCCTGAAGACAAGATTCACGTCAACAAAGGTTCTACGCTGAAGTCGAAGATCAAGCTCAAAGAACCAGCGACAAGTCTCCTAATGAACTGATGCGGATCAGCGAAGACTCAGATTTGTCCACTCAACGTGAAGTATCAAGTACAAGACTTTAGCTATTGCTGAACTTTATCATTCGCTGAATAGTAAATGATAATCGCTGAATCAACGAAAGCTGATCATGAAGTCCTCCGTACAAAGTACTTTTGTCTTAACCTCCCTTGCACGCCACCGTACGAATTGTCAGAAAAGAACCTCCGAAAATCTGAAATCGTACAACCACTCTAATACTACACTATTCATTCATGCGGCTACTAAGGTTGTCAACAAAGGTCAATGACATGCAACCAATCCGCTGATGACACGTGTAAAGTGTATACTGAATTGCATTAAATGCATGCAGTATATAAAGAGATGAACTCACTTCATTTGAAGTAACTTGCTAACTCTGGACAAGTTCAAATCTCTCTTAAGATAGGATTTTATTAGTAATCTCCTCATCTTTCTTAGTGCAAGAAACCTTAGTGTTCCAACTTGTTTAGATTTAGGTTTACCCTTAATCTTGTTTCCGCAACAAGCTGTAAATTGTTAATGATTTATCAATAAACAATTTAGAAAAGTAAAATAGTGTGTTTGTATTCAACCCCCCCCCCCCCCCCCTTCTACAAACTTGTATAGACCTTTCGGGACCAACAAGTGGTATCAGAGCAGATTTGTTTAATCTCATAAACAAGATCTAATCTAAGATATTTCTATTCCTAGCTATTATCTGAAAATGGCCAACACAAACACAAACACTCACTATATAGACAATGGTTCTCTTGCAAAACCCCCTAGATTTTCCAGAGATAACTTCAACTTATGGAAAAATAGGATGACACTCTTCTTAGAAGGTGTAGACCCTACTATACCTTACTATCTTGAAAACGGCCCACACATCCCTGTAACAATTGATCCTGCAGTTCCAGCCACTGCAACTAGAGCTGCTATTCCAGAAAGGCTGATTCCAAAGGAAATCCATCATTGGACCGATGAAGACAAGAAGAAAGTGGCTATAGATACAAAAGCCAGATCCATACTATCCATGGCCCTTCCTGACGAAGTCTACCATTCCGTCATGAACCTGAAATCCTCAAAAGCCATGTGGGACACAATATGTGTTCAGTATGAAGGAACGTCTGAAGTCCAGGATTCAAGAAAGATCAACCTGGTAAGACAATACGAAAGCTTCATCTCTGGTAAGAATGAAACTCTCTCTGAAGTACATCAACGTTTTAATTGCTTAATTATAGATCTAAAAACGGTTGGTAAGGAATATTCTAACTTTGAAGTGCTGACAAAGTTTTTAGAATGTTTACCTGAAAGCTGGGACAATTATTCCATGTGTCTCAAGCTGTCAAAAGATCTAAGATCAATGACACTTGCTACCTTATATGGCACATTGCTGAATCATGAGCAATCTAGCCATCTTAAGAAGAATCTTGTAAAAGATTCCAAAAGCACCCCTGTTGCTTTAATCTCAGAGGAACCTTCTACTCAGCGACCCGTGGTCACTATCACTGAGTTAGAAAGTAACTCTGAAAGGTCATCAGATTCTAATTCTTCAGATGATGATGAATCCTTGGCTCTCCTAACTAAAAAGTTCAGGAGATTCGCCAAGAAGAAAATGTTTAGAAAGAACAAAACTCTTTCTATAGCTGACAAGCCTAAGTCATCAGCTTTTGTTGATAAGGCTATTGCTACTTGTTTCAACTGCGAAAAGACAGGTCATTTCGCTAACGAGTGCAGGTCAAAGAAAATCATGAGACCTTCAGCTTTTACAAAGAAATCCTTTGTTCCAAGGAATAAAGACGACAAATACTCAAAGCTGAAGGAGAAGTATGCAAAGCTGAAAAGCTTTAAGAAGAAAGGAAAAGGCCTGATGGCTGACTATGATTGGGCTGCTTCTGATGAAGAAGCCTCATCATCTGATTCTGAAGATGATGAAGCAAATCAATGTCTCATGGCCAAGATTGAAGAAGAGGAAGAAAGTTCAGACATTCCCTCCACTTCAACATCTGCCATTCAGGTATCACCTTCCTTCTTTACCAATATTGTAAATATTGATGAAGCTGATAGTCTCCGTAAAATCGAACTGCTGACTAGAAGTTTATACGAAGCCATGAACGGCAAAGCTGTGGTTGAAAACCAAAATCTTGATCTCGCTGAAAAGCTTAAAAACTGCCACCTTCAAATAGAAAAGCTTTCTAAATTTGAAGAAGATTTTAAAGATCAAGTCCATTTAAATCAGCTAGTCAAAATCGAACGAGCGGAAGCTATCGCTGCATTAAAAGCTGAACAAGCTACTGTTGAAGGATGGTGTAATTCTTCAACAAAGATCACTGAGATAATTAAGGCTCAGATTCCTCTGAGTGATAAACGTGGTCTGGGTTATAAATATGATACTCCAATACCAACCACTGAACGTTCAATGCTTAAATTTGGAACGCTCGTATCCTCAATAGCTGACACTTCTTCATCTCAGTACTCCTCGTCGGTTACACCAATCCCTGAGGAAACTCCTACCTCAAAAGGTAAGGAGAAAATGGTTTATTCAAAACCTACCTCTGTCTCTAAAGACAAAGGTAAAGGAATTGTTATTTATCAAAATCCTCAGAAGGGTACATTAATACCTAAGCTGAATGCTTCTAAAGCCTTAGTGATTCATTCATCTGGTTCTAGAAATCAGACCTCTGGATCAGTTCAGCGACCTACTCCTAGACTCAGAGTAGATGTCCTTGGTAAGAAATCTGAAGAACTGAATGTTCGTCCTATTTCAAAAACCAATAGTGTACTAGGTGCTGGCACTTCTAATTCCAAATTAAAAGCTCAGCACTCAAGTGGTCCTAGAACTAATTTTAGTTATAGGAAATGTTATCACTGTGGACTTACCGATCATATTGCAAGTAAGTGTCCCACAGCCACCAAAGCTGATAAGATAGCTAAGGTGAAGATAGCACCCAAGAAGACCAAACCAGTTGCAATTCAGGTCAAGGTGACTCCTACCTCTGAGGTCAAGAAATTGACCAAAGTGAAGAAAGACAAAGCTGAATCTTCAAATGCTGCGAAGACTGCTGAACCCATTCCAACCTCTTCCACTGACAAACGCGTATACATGGCGAAGTGGGTACCCAAGCAAAACTAATCTTCCTTTGTATTACAGGTTAAGAAGGGTATCTGGTATCTCGATAGCGGATGCTCTAGACACATGACTGGAAAGAAAAGCCTGCTCGCTGAATACAAGGAAGAGAAGGGTCCCTCTGTGACTTTCGGTGGAAATGGAAAAGGACACACCCGAGGGTATGGTGTACTTTCAAATGGTACAACATCCTTCAGAAGAGTCGCATATGTTGAAGGGCTGAAGCATAATCTTCTGAGCATCAGTCAGCTTTACGACATGGATAACAAAGTGATTTTCACTAAGGAATCATGCTTTGTCTCTGACAAAAAGGAGAAGATAGCTCTCAGCGGTTATCGTTTGGAAAATGTTTACGTTATAAACATGGACTCAACAACCACTGAAAACTCCTGTTTCTTCTCAAAGGCATCTTCTGATGTCAACTGGCTATGGCACAAGAGGCTCTCACATCTCAACTTCAAGACACTGAATACTCTTTCATCCAAAGAGTTAGTCACTGGTCTACCTCAACATTCATACGCCAAAGAATCCTTATGTTCAGCGTGTGAAAAAGGGAAGCAGACCAAGGCAAGCTTTAAGTCAAAGCAAGTTTCCTCAGTGTCATCTCCTCTTCAACTACTCCATATGGATTTGTTTGGCCCCGTTAATAAACAATCCATCGCTGGAAAGAAATATACGCTGGTCATAGTTGATGAATTCTCTCGTTACACATGGGTAATGTTTCTCCGTTCTAAGAGTGACACCCCTGAAGAACTCATCACCTTTGTTCGGAAGATGGAAACTCTGAACAATATGACTGTTCGCTCAATAAGGAGTGATCATGGAACTGAATTCAAAAACAGTTCTCTTGATTCCTTCCTTGAGAGCAAGGGTATTTCTCACAACTTTTCGTCAGTGAGAACACCACAACAAAACGGAGTCGCTGAAAGAAGAAATAGAACAATTATTGAAGCTGCACGTTCAATGCTCAGCGATTCTCACCTGCCTACTCAGTTTTGGGCAGAAGCTGTCAACACGGCTTGTTTTACGCAAAACATGTCGCTGATAGTCAAAAGATTCAAAAAGACAGCCTATGAACTTTTTCATGGGAGAAAGCCTTCAATCAGCTTTCTTCACATCTTTGGTTGTCAGTGTTACATACTGAACAACAGAGATGCCCTTGGAAAATTTGATCCTAAAGCTGATGATGGAATCTTTCTTGGATACTCCTCAGTTTCCAAATCCTTCAGAGTCTTCAACCGAAGAAGACAAACTGTAGAAGAGACTATTCACGTCATGTTTGACGAATCCCGTTCAGCGAACTCTAAACCGAACGCTGATACAGAAGAACTGAATCAATGGATGTTTTCTCATCTTGGTGATTCAGAAGATGTTCCCACTACTCATGCTCATACAACTGAAAATGATGGTCCTACTTTCATTCCCAATATGCAGAATAGTGAAGCTGAAATATCTTGGGTCTCAGCTGTTCCTATAAACACTATACCCGCAGTTGATCCAAATGTCTCAGAAATTCCATCTATTTCTCAGCAATCAGTTAATGAAGTGACAAATGCAAGCATTCCTCTCTTAGCTGATAATCCAGAAGTAGCTGAAGCCTCATCTTCAGTTTCTCCAGTTCAGACTGAGTCAGCGACGCATGCTCCGGCTCAGCGATGGACTGTAAATCACCCAATCGATCAAATTCTTGGTGATCCCAACGCTGGTATTCAGACTCGTAGAAGTGCAGGTAATATTTGTTTATTTGTTAACTTTATTTCTCTAACTGAACCAAAGAAAATAGATGATGCCCTCAGAGATCCAAACTGGGTCAACGCTATGCAAGAAGAGCTGACTGAATTCGAAAGAAACAAAGTTTGGAAACTTGTTCGGAGACCAACTGACAAAACAGTGATAGGCACTAAGTGGGTCTATCGAAACAAGTTGGACGAACATGGTACTGTAACTCGCAACAAAGCTCGTCTTGTTGCTCAGGGATACAGACAAGAGGAAGGCATAGATTATGACGAAACCTTTGCTCCAGTAGCAAGACTTGAATCTATTCGTCTTTTCTTAGCATATGCTGTACACAAAAACTTCACTGTACATCAAATGGATGTTAAGTCAGCGTTTCTAAATGGAAAGCTGAATGAAGAAGTTTATGTGGAACAACCTCCAGGATTCTCAGATCCTAAGCGTCCAGGTTATGTTTATAAGCTGGATAAGGCACTTTATGGCTTGAAGCAAGCTCCTCGTGCATGGTATGACACTCTTTCTACTTATCTCCACCTTGAAAAATTTGAGAGAGGTAAGATTGACAAAACTTTGTTTTTTAGAAAAATAAAAGGTCATATCATTTTAGTTCAAATATATGTTGATGACATTATATTTGGTTCTACTAACCCTGAGCTTTGTACTCGTTTCGCTGATAGAATGAAAGATGAGTATAAAATGAGTATGATGGGTGAACTAACATATTTCCTTGGTCTTCAGATTAAGCAAACTGAAAAATGAACTTTTATAAATCAGGGAAAGTATGTTAAAGATATGCTGAGGAAATTCGACTTAACTGAAAGTTCAGCTATGAAAACCCCTATGGCACCACCGCTGATACTTGATAAGGACACAAAGGGTGTTCCTGTCAATGTCACGCTGTACCGTGGGATGATCGGCTCACTACTGTATCTTACAGCTAGCCGACCCGATATTATGTTTGCAACATGTCTGTGCGCACGATATCAAGCTGAACCTAAGATATCCCATATGAAAGTTGTAAAGCGAATCTTTCGATATCTTAAGGGTACAACGAATCTAGGTCTTTGGTATCCCAAAGATTCAGGATTCGATCTAACCGCCTATTCAGACAGTGATTTTGCAGGTTGCAAAATGGATAGGAAAAGCACCACAGGAGGATGTCAGCTCCTGGGTGGAAAGCTGGTAAGTTGGACAAGTAAGAAGCAAAACTCAGTGTCCACTTCCACAGCTGAAGCTGAGTATGTAGCCGCTGGAAGCTGCTGTTCTCAAGTCTTGTGGATGAGAAATCAACTACTAGACTATGATCTTCAGCTCTCCAAAATTCCAATCTATTGCGACAGCACAAGTGCCATCGCTATAGCAAACAATCCAGTGCTACACTCAAAGACAAAACACATAGAAATCAGATATCATTTTATCAGAGATCATGTGATGAATGGTGATATAGAACTTCATTTTATCCCAACTGATTATCAGTTAGCTGATTTGTTTACCAAACCTCTTGATGAGACAAGATTCAACTTTCTCATCAGCGAGCTTGGAATGCTGAACTTTGAAGGATAAATCTTCAGCGGTTCACATTTAATCAGCGATACGTTTATACATTCTTGTATAGGCTCTCGGATAAAATAAACTTGTACAATCCATTTCATCATCTTCTCTCTGAATAAATTTGGTTAAACTGATATCAAGGTATGTTTTCTCTCTCTGACAAAACGCATGAAAATGCAAGATTTCAAATTCTTACATCGCTGAATATCTCTTCCTTAACAGCGATATTTTGAAATTTCTTAAAACCCTCACTGATATTTCTATTCAGTGCTTCATATTTTCCAAAGAGTCCCTGAGTTTTTCTTTCAAAACCTCAGAGACAACGAAAGAATGTGAAAGGACAGCTGTGACGTCATTGCAACGGATAACACCAGGCACGCTCTTTTTCTGACACACGTTTGCACGTTTCGTTGTCTATCCAATCAAATGCAAACACGTGTCCGTGTCATGATGAAAAACTTTCCCGCTCAAGTCTTTCTCTCTCTACTCTCTTCCTATATAAACACTCTCAAAGTTTATATTTGTCTTTTACGCGAATCAATCTTTCTCCGCAAGAAAAGAACACTGTTGCATTTTGTGCTCTCAATCTTCAAGAACTGTTCATCATCTTCTTCATCAAACTCAAGGTTAATATGTTCTTATCTATTATCAAATGCGAATAACTTGTTTTCGATCTTATCATTGTTTTACACAAGATCAAACAAAAGAACTCAAAAATAAAATCATTTTCTTTCATGGTTTTATAAACACAACCATTTCATGGTTGTTCTTCAAGTTTTAAATCTAAAATCTTAAACTTGTTCTTCTTTCGTATCCATTTTTTTAAGAAACTGGAATACAAGGCTTATGGGTGTTATATTCGTTTTTTTTTAAAACAAGAAAAACCCTAATCTTCATTAAGACTTTTTTGTCTGAATGAAATGGACAAAATTCGAAAAATCTTAATGGAAATTTTCTTTCCACATTAAGATAATTCTTATTTGTTAACATCTTTGGTTGAACTGATAATACAGTGAAATGGAAACTTCAAAGCTGAATGTTACCGCTGAGTCCATCTCCGCTGATTCTGAGGAACTGGAAATCACCAAAGCTCCTCAGGTTAAGTTTGAGCTGGATCAACTAGACTGGACAAAGGCAAACAACCTCTCAGCGCTTCTCGAGTTTCCTCCTCGGAAGCAGGTATCCCATCTAGACGACGCTGTAAATCTTTTGAAGAATAGCCCCATCTACACAGCACTGACAATCACACCTCCTGCCAGTCAGCGTCTATTATCCCAATTCTGGTACTCTGCCAGACACACCGACCTACCCTCCGCCAATGATCCATCTAAAACCATCGACTGCATACTCAGCGATACTGAGTATGGCACCATCAAGATAACCCCCGCAATAATCCGCAAAGCTCTGAAATTCCCTAACGCTACCTCAGAAAATCCTTTCATTCCATTACCTGACCACAAGAAGCACGCTGACAGGGAAGAAATCATCGCTTTCCTTGATGCGATGGGTTACATCTGGGAGACTGAAAGAGACAAGCTACCTGAGAAGAAGCTGACGCTGATAAAGAAATCCAAGATGCCCAGCGAGATGAACTTCATCTTCGCTCACCTGATCAGTTGCATGACAGCGAAATCCGGATCTTCTGATCAAGCCGCTCAACCTCAGCAGGCCATGGGTTACGCATTGCTGAAAGGTCTCAACATTGACTGGGCCTCCATCATCTATGAAGACCTCATTCAACGTGTTGATTCTGCCGCTGACCGACCAGCATGGGTTCCTTACCCACGATTCATCAGCGCCATCTTTCAATATGGCCTGAAGGACAGCTATCCTGAAGAGGGTGATCTGAAACTCTCTCAGATTGGCCCTAAAGTTCTCGACTTCAAGCCTGTCGCCAACGAGGTACGTCTCTCTACCCTTCTCACTCTACTTAATTCTCCGCTTTCTGTGGCTCCTTCAGCGACAATACCCCTCGCTGATTCCCAGGCCACAAAATCCATTCCTTCTAAGAAAAGGAAACAATCTCTTACCCCTCTTGATTCCAAAAGGATCAAGAAAACCAAGGAGCAACCCCAGCAATTCCATGCTGAAGACTCCTCAGCTCATTCTGAAGAGCTGAAGGAAAGTTCCGTGGTACGCTCTGCCACACCAATTCAAGCCATCCCTTCTAAACCTACTTCAGCGTCCTTAAACGCTGAGGTTAGAACTTTGGAATCTACCCAACCTTCTTCAGTCTCTCAAAAGACTGATGAAGTACTTCTCAGCGAATCCAACGTTGAACTTGAAACCCAACCCCAATTCTTATCCTTCGATCCTCCCTCTATTTCTTTGGACACTCCTCCAGTTAAAACTGGAGATGCCATCATTCAAGAAGCCGTTGAAGCTTCTCAGCGAATGACGAAGAAAGGACCTGCAGAGATCTCCATCCCTCACGGAACTTTTGAGGGAGATATGGAACACTATGGAGGGACTCGAAACTTTGATGAGTTCGTCAACGCTCCTGCAGGTACAGATCCCACCTTAAACACTGTAACTAAACCTGAAACTTCTGAGCTTTCCTTTGTTCACAAGTACTTATATGTTACAGGTCCTTATTTGGGAGACATCAACCAGTCTCTGAAGTCCATGGAGATGAAACTTACAGATCTCACCACCGGTCTATCAAATAACTCTACAGCTGTAACAAACGCTGGAGAGAATCTGACGAAGCTGACTGCTGTGGTGGAAAAGAAGGCCTCTTCTGATGACATCAAAGACCTTGATAAAACTCTCGCCGACTTTGCCAAAGTGCTCTCCGACATCTACACTGACTACACCAACCTCAAATCGTCAGTTTCCACCGTTTCCAGCGAGGTTACAACGCTGAAGAAATCGGTTGGTACACTCGAAGGTGATATGTCAGTGGTCAAGACCGACTTGGGCTCAGTGAAGACCGACCTTGGTTCTGTCAAGACAATGATCGAGTCGCTGGTAAACAAGGCAAACAATCCAGCTCCTGCTCCGGCCCCTGCACCTATTTTGGACTCATTCACCGCAGAGGATCGCCAAGAGCTGAAGAAAATCACGCCTGCTATTTCTGGCCAAGAAGACAGAATAGCTAAGCTTGAAGGTTGTGTGAAAATCTCTGGCCCAGAAGACAGAGACAACACCAATGCTGAGTCTACCCATTCCTCCCCCGCCCATCATGAGAAAGAGGGGGAGAAGAGTGCTGAACAAGAGAAGAGCGTTGAACAAGAGAAGAGCGCTGAAGATCAAAATAAGAGCGCTGAAGACCTTTCCCATGATGAATCTATCAGGGGAGAGGGTAATGAAGATCTGATTACTGGACCTCAGGGAGATGAAAACCCTGGGGGAACCGAGAACCTCGCCTCTGTATCTGAGGGGGAGCAACTCGAAGAAGATGCTGAGGAATCCGAAGCAGAAGAAGACGAAGACATCAACATCCCTGAAGCTGAACCATCCTCCTCTCCAAGGAACGATGATGATGATGATGATGATGACGAATTCTTTGTCGTCAAACATGCTCCTCGAAAAGCTCTTAAAGGGATCGTGATAACCGAATCCACAGGGGAGAAGACAAAAACAAAGACAAAGCACTCAGCCTCTGGCGCTGAGAAAAGCAAAGACAAAGGCATCGCTGAAGATGATAATCTGGCGATCTTGCTTGCAAAGCCGATTTGTCAGGTACACTAAACTTATTTTTCCTTCCCTGATCATCTCTGAACAATCAGTTATCCATTCCACAAACACCATACACATCCATATTTTTTTTCTATCTTTTCTACCCAAGATCTTCTACCCAGTTCTTATTTGTAAGATCGCTGCGTTTCAGCTAGTCCTCTCCCCTGTTTGAGGATATCGCTGAAGGCTCTACTATTGCGACTTCACCAATAATTCCAGCTACCGCTGAAGACATAATCCCAGTCTTAGATTTAATCTCTGAGACTGATGAACCAGAAGAACAACCTCTCTCGCACAGAAATAGACCTTCCTCAGTTCCTCAAAGGCTGAGTGAAGAAGATCAAAAGAGGAGAGAAGAAATGATAAAGCGATTCGAGGATCAGCGAATCATTCTAAGGCGCGATCAACTACCTTCAGTTCCTCCTAAGTTCAGAATTTCAAAAGCTGAATACCAGGAACATCTCAGAGTTGAACGCCTCATCGCTGAAAGGAAGGAAGCTGAAGATAAAGACAGAGAATACGCCATCAAGCTCACTCAAGAATCTGTCAAAGACCCCAAGCTGAAGCGTATTCCCATTCAAATCCAACGAAAGCTTTGGGAACAAGCCCAGAAGATCGTGGAAAAGAAAGCTGAAGTTTCTCAGACCACCCTGATCTGGTGTAAAGAGAAAATCCACTTCAGATATCGTCCAGCGAAGATCAACAAGGTATTCATCTCTGGAAGAACCTCCATCGGAGTACCTATTGTTGACATCAAACTGTTCAGAGAAGATGGCTCATCTGAAACCTTTCGCGCTGACACTGTAAAAAGGTATGGTCTCTCTGAATGGCTGAAGATGAGGTTAGCTATCCAACCATCACAATCTAAGTACAAGGATCATTTCGAAAAGCTGATAAACAGACAGATCGATTTGATATCTTCTTGTGTGGATATTCCTCCTGTTCCTGATCTAAAGCCGAAAAGAAAAAGGGGCTCACCAAAGAAGAAACGTCAAGATTCAAACTCAGGTCCTGTCATACGAAATGAAACTGGAATTGGTTTCTCTCGCGCTGAAGTACTTGGTCCTGATCCTGATCTATCTGCCCTTGACATCTCTTTGCCACCATGTGAACTTTTCGTCCCTGGTAAAGTCATCAGTAATCCTTATGGAATATTCTTTCTTGACTACGACGGAGGTAAATGCTTTCAACGGATCGCTGAGCTTCCAATCACTCCAATCGAACAGCTCAGAGATCTCATCTACTGGTGCGACTTCAGAAAAGACATTCAGGCACGACACCTAAAACCCTTGATTTTTGAAGCTGCTCTAAAGCTAAAGAATAAAGGAGAAAAGGTTCCTGACTGGATGATTCCAACTGAAAAGACAACCCTTGATGAACTTCTCATTAAGGAAGAACCCTTTGAAGGCTGACAACAATCACCTCATTCTCTATTGTATCAATCATCCTTCAGTACTTGTAATTTATTTCGCTTGTACTTGTAATCTTTCTTATTCAAATTGTAACCTGATTCAAAGATTTAAAGAAAGATTTCAGCGAATGTACTTTACTCCATCAGTACTGAAAAGATCCCAGAAAACAGTAAAAGGGACAAATATTTTATGAGTTCTTTTTATCCTTATGTTTTCATTAAATAGCAATTTTCCTTGTTGCTATGTCATAATCAAATAGGGGGAGATTGTTGATCCAAACCCTCAGTGATTTGATAATGACCCTATCTTAAATACTTAGTGAAAATTGTAAGTAAACAATATGTATCAGAGTTTCACTATCGCTGATAAGTACTAAGATCTTACAGTACTGCTGATAGGAACTCTCGCTCTTTTAGATTAAACATTCAGCGAACACTGTTCACCATATCGCTGAGTCTGTTCAGTCCTTATGGTGATCGCTGATAAATTAGTTGTTTACTTATGATCCCTGAAGACAAGATTCACATCAACAAAGGTTCTACGCTGAAGTCGAAGATCAAGCTCAAAGAACCAGCGACAAGTCTCCTAATGAACTGATGCGGATCAGTGAAGACTCAGATTTGTCCACTCAACGTGAAGTATCAAGTACAAGACTTTAGCTATCGCTGAACTTTATCATTCGCTGAATAGTAAATGATAATCGCTGAATCAACGAAAGCTGATCATGAAGTCCTCCGTACAAAGTACTTTTGTCTTAACCTCCCTTGCACGCCACCGTACGAATTGTCAGAAAAGAACCTCCGAAAATCTGAAATCGTACAACCACTCTAATACTACACTATTCATTCATGCGGCTACTAAGGTTGTCAACAAAGGTCAATGACATGCAACCAATCCGCTGATGACACGTGTAAAGTGTATACTGAATTGCATTAAATGCATGCAGTATATAAAGAGATGAACTCACTTCATTTGAAGTAACTTGCTAACTCTGGACAAGTTCAAATCTCTCTTAAGATAGGATTTTATTAGTAATCTCCTCATCTTTCTTAGTGCAAGAAACCTTAGTGTTCCAACTTGTTTAGATTTAGGTTTACCCTTAATCTTGTTTCCGCAACAAGCTGTAAATTGTTAATGATTTATCAATAAACAATTTAGAAAAGTAAAATAGTGTGTTTGTATTCAACCCCCCCCCCCCCCTTCTACAAACTTGTATAGACCTTTCGGGACCAACAATCCGAGAAACTACACCTCCCTCAACTAGAATTCACACTTAGAAAACTTCGCATAAAGTTTTTCTTGCTTCAATAACTCGAGAATCGTTCGGAGGTGGCTTTTGTGCTCCTCTTCCGATCTTGAAAACACCAGGATGTCGTCTCTGAACACTATCACGAACTTGTCTAAATAAGGTGGGCACACCCTATTCATTAAGTCCATGAAAGCTGTCGGGGCGTTGGTTAGCCCGAACGGATCACCAGGAATTCATAGTGTCCATACCTGGTCCTAAAAGCGGTCTTCGGTACATCCTCCTCCCTTACCTTGAGTTGGTGATAACCCGACCTCAAGTCTATCTTATAGAAGTAACTGGCTCCTTGTAATTGATCGAACAGGTCGTCAATCCTCGGTATAGGGTACTTGTTTTTAATCGTGACCTTATTGAGCTATCGGTAATCTATGCACATTCACATAGTCCCGTCCTTCTTTTTCACGAAGAGAACTGGCGCTCCCCACGGAGACGTTCTTGGTCTAACGAATCCCTTGTCTAGCAACTCTTGCAACTGAGTCATAATTTCTTTCATTTCGGACGGCTTCAACCTATAAGGTGCGCGGGCGATTGGTGCAGCTCCAGGCATCAGATCAATTCTGAACTCGATCTGACGATCCGGGGGTAGACTTGTCAAGTCATCCGAAAATACTTCCGGGTACTCACTTACTACTCGCACGTTATCCACCCCACACTTTTCTTTCTTGGTGTCCACCACGTACGCCAAGAATCCCCGACAACCCTTCCTCAAACACTTAGTAGCCCTAATCAAAGAGATAAGGCTAGTCTTCATATCATGGCGATTCCCATAGATCACTACGGAATCCCCATCGGGTAACCGAATCCTGACAAGCTTTTTGTTGCAAACGATATTCGCATCATTCTTAGCTAACCAATCCATACCCAACACCACGTCAAACTCTCCCATTGCCATGGTGTAACACCCTAAAATCAGGGCCAATTTGAACCTTAAAGTTTAACATGGGTAAACATGAAATCATCCAACTTATATACATAAGTAGAGAATTAACTATGAGGATTTATATATACAATTTAAATTCTTCAAAACAACCTATTAATCCAGTCTTGTCAACTAAGATAAGATTAAACTGGTTGTCTAAATCATTCATCAAAAGCATCCTCGGTTCGGCTAACTTCTCCACTTAACGTCAACAAGTTGAATACCAAGAGCACTCGTCCCACATCTCATTACTTCCCTGAACTCGTACCTGGTAAGAAAATTGAATTTTAACAATTAGGCTTACGCCTAGTGAGAACATCCAATTCAAATTAAAACATTAACAGCCTTGAAACTCAGATATTCAAAGCATATAAACAAACACGGTTTACCACCATTCTTACCGTACTCGTACTCGTCTCATAATGACGGGAACATACCCAATTCCATGAGTATGACTAACATTCAGAAAGTCATAACATCATATTCGTGAGCTTACTAAGAATCATCACGGATTCCAGTTTATTAATCAAGCCTAAGGACTTACATTCAATCGCCATATTTCTAATCCACCGAAAGCAAACGAAAACAACAGTTATACTTTGTCTATCTCACGTTTCCACGTCTCAATTACGAATAGCAGTTATACTTGCCTATTCACTATAATCAATACGAATAGCAACTATATTTTGCCTATTTCACTTCTCAACAAGAATAGCAATTATACTTTGCATATTCCACTATTTCAACATGGATAGCAATTCTACCTTGCCTATTCAATCATTTCAATATGAATAGAAATTCTACTTTGCCTATTCAATCATTTCAATATGAATAGCAATTCTACTTTGCCTATTCAATCATTTCAATATGAATAGCAATTCTAATTTGCCTATTCAATCCTTTCTACATGAATAGCAATTCTACTTTGCCTATTCCACCATTTCAATATGAATAGCAATTCTACTTTGCCTATCCCACGTTACTCATCACCTCTCGAAATGGGAATTACAATTTACTTTATGCCTATTCCACATTATAGGTCAACGTTAATCACCTCTCGAAATGGGAATTACAATTTACTTTATGCCTATTCCACATTATAGGTCAACGTTAATCACCTCTCGAAATGGAAATTACAATTTACTTTATGCCTATTCCACATTATAGGTCAACGTTAATCACCTCTCGAAATGGGAATTACAATTTACTTTATGCCTATTCCACATTATAGGTCAACGTTAATCACCTCTCGAAATGAGAATTACAATTTACTTTATGCCTATTCCACATTATAGGTCAACGGGAAATACAAATTTCTTTATGTATATTCCATGTTACTAATCACAAAACAAAATGGGAATTACCATTCAGTGCCCGACCTATTCCACATTTATCAAATCAACGGGAATTACCATTAAGAGCCCGGTCTATTCCACGTGATCACATACTACTAGTGCATATGGATCCATTACACTTACTAACGTATATGTATAATAACATATCACGCTACATCTTGTAACATATTCTTAATTCTAAGAATATTAAAATAACTTAACGTATCCTAATCCTCAATCGTTCCCTCTCCGGAAACTATATTCGGAAAAGTATTTCGAACTCACAGTTCGAAACTTATCCGAAATCGAAACCCACTTGAGACCGACACTTAATTCCAATTCGGGTTCTAAAATAAAGAACCCGATCTCTAATTAAATTCCAAAGTAATCGAATTTTAAATTAAAACTCATAACGGATCCAAACCCAACTTTCCAGAATTAAGTCCATAGATCAGGCCTAAATTCCGGAATCCATTAATTTCCGAAACCGAAACCCAATTTCCGGAATCCATCTAATTTCCGGAACCAAAACCCAATTTCCGGAACCCCTTAATTCCGGGTCCAATGGCCCAAATTCCGGAACCTTTAACACCGGAACCCAAGGCCCAATTCCGGATTTCTCCATTCCGGATCCGAGAGCCCAATTCCGGATCCGAAAACCCAATTCCGGAATCCTTAATTCCGGGTCCGAAACCCCAGTTTCGAAATCCACCAATTCCGGATCCAATTATCCAGTTCCGGAATTCTCTAATACCGGGACTTCGATACTGGTCATCGATTCACGTCAAATTTTAACACAAAAGCTCATCTAAAATACATCTTATTGATCGATTTCATTTCCTTAACAAATATACCAATTCATTCAGACATTTTATATATCGTATCCGATTCAATTTCAACTGTTAATTTCTAGATGAAAAGAATGAACTCACCTGGAAAGAAGATTTTACCCAGCACTCAAATCCTTCTTCTTTCTGATTCGATCAATCTATTTGAAAGATGATTCAGGTTGCAAGTTCTAAACTGATCAAGAAATTAAAGAAGAAGATTTCAAGCCCTTACCACACGAACCACAATTCCAATTTCTCTTATCCTTCTCTTTTCTTCTTTCTATCCCTGACCTTACTCTGGACCGACTTCAGCAATATGATTTGAGATAAAAACATTAAACTTTGGTCAAATTACAAATTCAACCCTCGAGTTTATAATTACAATTTAGTCAACAACTTAGACTAAATTACAATTTGATCCCATTTATATTAATTAAAATATCATGGAAATTCGGGGTGTTACACATGGGATATAATTGCATAGGCACCAACCTCCCTTCTATATCTATGACACAATCCTCTACCAACTCCTTAATGTACACATGGTTATCATCGGTAGTTTCCACCTCTAGTGCTCTCTCCAAACATCTAGGCCTCACCCCCAAACATTCCATAAAAGCATGCGATACAAAAGAACGATTCGCTCCCGAATCAAACAACACTTTGGCACATAAAGAGTTCACTAGAAACGTACCTGCCACGACATCTGGAACCTCCTCCGCCTCTTTCGCTGTCATGTGGAACGCACGTCCCTTCGGACGCGCCGGTTCCGCTCCCTTATCATTGCCTTTCCCTCCTTGACGATCACCATACTAAGCTAATCCTCCCTTTTTCAACTGTGGACAATCATACCGCATGTGACCCGTAGCCCCACATTGGAAACAGGGCCTCCCACCGGGACAATCCTTCGACACGTGACCGGGCAATCCACACCGGTAGCACGAATTCGAACCTACCATACACTCACCCCGGTGCACCTTGTTACATCTCCTACACGGTTTGTCGGGTGTATCTCTGTTCGCACGGTTTTCTGGTCGGAACACCTTCCCTTTTATTGCATCGTTTCCTTGCCCATCCCACTTGCGTTTCTCACCACCTTTCTCTGACATCTGGCGGTTCTTTTCCTTTTCGGTCAACTCGGTCGTATTGATGGCCGCCTGAAAGGTAGTGGGGTTTCTTGTCAAAACCAATTCCCTGATGCTGCTTTTCAGTCCATAGATGAAACGTTCCACTCGACGTTCCTCTGTCGGCACATACAGATCAGCGAAGCGAGACTTCTTGATAAACTTAGAAGTATACTCCCGCACCGACAACTCTCCCTGTTCCAAACCCAAAAACTCTTCCTCCAACTTTTTTACTGTTGCGAGTGGGCAAAACTGTGCTTTAAACCTTTCCACAAAAGTTTCCCACTTCATCCCCTTAGCCGCTGCCGAACCCTTTCCCCCAGTCTCAGCATCCCACCAGTATACTGCATCAGACTTCAGCATGGATAGGGCAAACATCACCCTATCCCCATCCGCACACTTGCACGTATCAAACACCAGTTCTATCTCTTTAATCCATTTCATTGCCAAAACGGGTCGCACTCGCCTTTAAAAGTAGGGGGCTTGCACGAGGCAAAAGCCTTGTGATAATGTCGTTTTTCGACATTATTTCGGCTACTAAATCGAATAGTTGTTGGGTGTTTTCAAGTGGAATAGTGGATTTTACTGATGAGTTTATGAGATGCGCAGTTAGTCGGCCTGGAAGGGAATTGAAGAGGTTCGCGAGTAATTTGTCCAAAGAAGAGCTCAAAATCCGGAAAAAGACGAAAGTGGAACAAGCAGTAGCTGGCGCGCCTTTTGGCGCTACTTTTCTAGCGCTGTTTCTAGCGCGGGTGTTTATGGCCAAATCATTCCAGAGGGTGGCGCGCCTTATGGGGCCACTTAACTAGCGCGGATGTGAGCGCGGGATTTTAAGGCAAACATTCCAGAGGGTGGTGCGCCTTGTGGCGCCACTTAAGTAGCCCCAGATCTAGCGCCAACTATCAGATACGATTTAAAAGCCCTATTTTCTAATTTTAGGGTTATCATCACACACACGACGACCAGAGACGTTTAGGAGGCGATTTTGGGATACTTTTTACACCTTTCGAAGCCACGATAGAGGAGGAATCGACGAGTAATTCACGACGCAAAGCGGATTCAAGCTAGGAAAAGGGAGTTCATCATCTTTCACCATTACATCTTTTACATTCTCGTTTATTATGTTTTCACACACGTTTCCATCCCCTTTTCTTGCGTTTGTATTCCCTAACATCATGAACTAATCTTAAGATGTTGGGGGTTGGATTGAATTAGGTTTGAACATATGAATGGATGACGATTGAACGTTTATCAGTTTTTCTTAATTATGAAGCATGTGATTTCGTTCTTAACGCTTTTGTGAGTTTGGCCAATTTACAATTGATTTGTTGTTAGCAATTAAGTTCGAGAGAATAGATTGTTATTTAGAATTACAAATTGCATGCCTAAGGTGAGAAAGGAGATAGAGATATTCCGAGTAAACCTTAGTCCCATTATAATCTTGTGTTTAATGTGTTTTGAACTACATAGGTTAAGATTGAGAGATTTAACTTATGTTTTCCAAGATAAAAACTGTGGTTGCTTGAGAAAGAACCACGCTTTGATTTAAAACTCGTTGTTGCTTGAGAAAGAACAACGGTGATATAAAAGATTGGGTATTCATTAACGGGAATAACTGGTAATTGTTTTGAGTCAGACGTTTGTATATGAAAACCATAGGATTTCCAACCCTCAACTGTTTTCTCTATCGGAAGTTTCCAAAGGTGTTTACTGTCTTGTTCTTGATTTGTCTTCTTGCAATTAATTAGTTAAAACCCAATCATCTCACAATTTCCAATCGTTCAGTTAATAGTTTTTACAGTCATTGCGGTACTTAACACCAAGTTCCTGTGGATTCGATACTCGTACTTACGTACGTATTACTTGAGACGACACCGTACACTTGCGGTTAGTTAAGGAGGGTGCAAACCCGCCTATCAAGTTTTTGGCGCCGTTGCCGGGGAACTTGTTTTGTGTTGATATCACTACCAGCTGTAGGGATTATTACATTGAGCATTTTTATTTTTATTTTATTTTTGCAATTTATTTTTATTTCAGTCTTCGTATTCAAGATTTTGACCCAAGTTTCTTGTGACTTCATTGCTGCAAGTTCTGATTGGTGATTTACTTTCTGCTGCAGATTGCTTCTAGTTTATGCTAAGAAGGAGTTCCTCTGGTGAACTCGAACAGTTTGATCCTGAAATCGAAAGGACTGCAAGGAGATTAAGGAGGCAAGCCAGACTTAGACGTCAGCAAGAAATGGAGGGTCTCGACAACGTTAACAACAACAATGACAACATCAATGTTGGGGAAGATTGGGAAGAAGGGTTCGCCATGGGTAACGAGGAACCAGTTCCAAACGTAAATGCAAACAACCCCAACAATCAGAACCATAATGTTAATCCCGGTCTCAACAACGTTCACAACAACAATGTTCACAATAACAACGTTAACAACAATGGTGTTAACAATAATGTGAATCATCCGCCACCACCACGACAGAGAGTGCCTATGCGGAATTTTGCTAATCCGAATATGGGGGCCGTTCAGAAAGGGCCTTATGTTCCTCCAATTGCAGCAAACAATTTTGAAATCAAGACTGGCACCATCCAATTGGTGCAAGCAAATATGTTTGGGGGAGCAGCATCTGAAGACCCGCACAGCCATCTGAGAACTTTTGAAAAGATTTGCAACACTTTCAAGGTGAATGGGGTTGACCCTGATTCGATCAAACTCCGACTTTTTCCGTTTTCATTGAGGGGTCGAGCAGCTGAATGGGAAGAGAGTCTACCAAATGGGCAGATTCGTACATGGAACGATATGGTGACAGCTTTCTTGAACAAATTCTTCCCACCGGGGCGAACAGCCCAATTGCTGTCAGATATCACCCATTTTGGTCAATGGGATAGCGAGTCCTTCTATGAGGCTTGGGAACGATACAAGGGTATGCTAAAGAAGTGCCCTCATCATGGTCTGCAAGAATGGATGGTCATCCAAACGTTCTATCAGGGATTGCATCCACATCATAATAATGACCTCACTTCCGCTGCTGGTGGTGCACTAATGAATATGTCATATGAAGCTGCATATGAGTTGATTGAGAATCTTGCGGAACATAGTTATGCCACTCCTCGGTCAGCCACTAGGAAGGTTGCAAGTGTGCAAGAAAGTGATGAAATGAGAGTTATTAAGGCACAATTGGCAGCTATCACAAATCAGCTGAAAGTGACAACAATTCAACCAACTCTCCAAGGGGATATGGGCTGTCAAGAGTCATTTGGTTCACCTCAAGAGTTTCCTCCGCCGGAGCAAGTGCAATTCCTTCAAAACCGCAATAACCGGCCGAGGAACGACCCGTTCTCAAATACTTATAATGAGGGATGGAAACGTCATCCTAATTTCTCGTGGAGCCAGCCCCAAAATGCTCAAAAAGAACCCATGTTTCAGCAGCAACAAAATCAATACGGTAATACTTCTAACTCTTCTACTCAATCTTCTAACGTTTATTGTCCTCCAGGTTACAATCAAAGGAGGCAAGAAGAAGCACAAGGAGGGGAGAAAAAGTCCGGATTGGAAGATATGCTAATGAAGTTTGTGTCAAAGATGGACAATGCGGTTGGGGAATTGACATCATCTGTTGGTACACTGTCAAGTTCAGTCGGAACAATAAGAGCTGCGAGAGAACAGAACACCGCATCGATCCGAATTCTTGAGGGTCAAATGGGACAGATGGCAGAGGCGTTAGCTGTTCGGAGTCAAGGCACGTTTCCGAGCCAGCCCGAGAAGAAGAATAGAGAACAGTGTAACGCCATTTATCTTAGAAGTGGCAAGGAGCTGAATGGAGAGCCAATACGAGAGCCCACATCAAAAGGAACCGATCCTAAAGAGAAAGAGGTCGAGATCATAGAAATGACTGAGCTAGAAGCCGATGAGGTTGTGATTGAAGAGAACAAGAAAAGTGAAGAGAAAAAGCAGGTAGTCAAACCGTTTGTACCACCACTACCATTCCCTAATCGAGTGAAGGCACACAATGATGAGGAACAATTCAAGAAGTTCCTCGACATATTCAAGAAGCTTCACATCAATATCCCTTTCGCGGAGGCACTTGCCCAAATGCCGACATACCTCAAGTTCATGAAGGAGATCTTATCAAAGAAGAGGGCAGTCGATCACCAATCGACCATTGCACTTACTGAAGAGTGCAGTGCAATCATCCAGAACAAGCTTCCGCCAAAGCTTAAGGATCCAGGGAGTTTTTCAATCCCTATTCAAATTGGTGATATTCGTTTTAATAAAGTGTTGTGTGATTTAGGGGCGAGTATTAACTTAATGCCTCTATCTATTTTCAGGAAGCTCGGATTGGGGGAAGTGAAGCCGACGTACATGACGCTCAAGCTGGCGGATCGATCCATAGTATACCCATATGGAGTGGTAGAGGACGTGCTCATCAAAGTGGGAAAGTTTTCTTTCCGGTGGATTTCGTGGTGATGGACATCGACGAAGATATAGAAGTCCCGTTGATACTGGGAAGATCCTTCTTAGCCACGAGCCGAGCACTGATAGATGTGGAGGAAGGAGAGGTGACCTTACGAGTTGGTGATGAAAAGGCGATATTCAAGATGTTTGAGAGTGGGAAGCACAAAGACGGAGTTGGTCATGGCAAGCAAGAGGTGGAAGAATCGCAAGTGTGGGCGAATCAATTCCGCGGATACCGAACCAAGCTGAGAGCCACACAGTCGTGCCACGACTTTAAATACGGCGCTGGGTGGGAGGCAACCCACCGAGGTATGCATTGTCTTTATTTTTCTGCATTTGGTGTGTCTTTTTGAAAAAAAAAATCTGTTTTCTTTGCTTTCCTTTTCTTTTTGTTTTTGTTCTTGCATCCCCTTCTCCGTCATCTCCGATATCTTCCAACTGGGCGTTCCGATCTTTCAAGAGAATCTCTCCGGGCAAACAGGTATGTTCTAATTCATTATGTTAATGAGTGGTGTACGATGTTTATTTCAGTATTAGTTAAACGAGATGCAACAAACCTAAGCAGGTTTGGGGTGCCTCACTTTGTAAACATCTACACACTCACTTTTATCCCTGTGCAAACCTCGGTTTCATCGAGGTTTGGGGTGGCCATGTTTTTGAAAAATGCTAGATTAGCTCTTTGTGCTTCATGTTATGTTATGCCTTACCTGTCTGATACCTGTAATAACCGCACAACGATACTTGTTTTAGTATCGCCTGAACCGACACCTGCACATTGGGGACAATGTGTGGGTAAGGTTTGGGGTTGCCTAATCGGGCCCACGTTTATGCACGTAGATCTCCCGCACCTCTGCATGCTTAGATCACTTTAACCCAAATTTTTGTTTTGAATGATCGAGACCGACCATTGTGGGAAAAATCTTGTGATAGTGACGTGACCATTAAGGAAGGACTGGGAAAGGACATGACTAGGGACATTAGTGGAGACCGCCCTATAGTGAGACTTGAGCCTAAAAGACGTTATTCATGTCGAGGGATTCATATACGAAAATCATATACACTTTTTCGAGTTCCTTGTCGTGAATATAGACTGATCTCGCTATATTATTGCATTGAGTAGCAAAGACGACCATCGGAATATTAGGTAAGGGTGTAGTAGACTATATCGTGTAGACCTTAAGAGATGATTCCAGGCATTGTGTGTTTGTTTAACCCTGTTTTTAGCTTTCGTACCCTTTCACCCATTTGTGTGTAACCATAGCCCTTTGTAGCCATACACTCACCTTTTCATTTCAGACCCACCTTTAAACCCAAGCCAAAAGCCTTAGCCAACCATATCCGAAAGTGTGTCAATCTAAGCGGTAATGAACAACGAGAAGATAGAGCGGAAAAGAAAATAGTGTATGCCAGTCAGTGAGAATGAATTGGGTCAATGTAACCCAATAAATGGAAAAGAGGGCCAATGATGCCCCAATAAAAAAAAATGTGGACCAAGGAAGTCCCAACTGAAAAAAAAAATGTATAGAGAAATTGCAAAAAGAAAAGAAATACAGTTATTAGTGATAGCGTCCATAGTAGCAGAAAATAAGAGAGTCAAAGCGACTCCAATAGTGACAAAGAAGGCCAAATAACAGAGCGGAAAGCTATAGAGTTCACAACAACTAACGGTTGACACGCCGAGGATTTTTGCCCTTTTACCCTTCGTTTCTAAGCCATAACCCTAGCCCCGTTACAACCCTCGTGAAGACCTGGATGATCTTTTGGAAAATGTGATTAGAGTCTACGACTGCCTTTACCAATATTCCATGTCTTGCTGCTTGATTCCTTTCTGAGATCGACTTTTTGATACTCGTACTTACGTATGTATTACTTGAGACGACACCGTACACTTGCGGTTAGTTAAGGAGGGTGCAAACCCGCCTATCAAGTTTTTGACGGTGTCGTCTCAAGTAATACGTACGTAAGTACGAGTATCGAATCCACAGGAACTTGGTGTTAAGTACCGCAATGACTGTAAAAACTATTAACTGAACGATTGGAAATTGAGAGATGATTGGGTTTTAACTAATTAATTGCAAGAAGACAAATCAAGAACAAGACAGTAAACACCTTTGGAAACTTCCGATAGAGAAAACAATTGAGGGTTGGAAATCCTATGGTTTTCATATACAAACGTCTGACTCAAAACAATTACCAGTTATTCCCGTTAATGAATACCCAATCTTTTATATCACCGTTGTTCTTTCTCAAGCAACAACGGGTTTTAAATCAAAGCGTGGTTCTTTCTCAAGCAACCACAGTTTTTATCTTGGAAAACATAAGTTAAATCTCTCAATCTTAACCTATGTAGTTCAAAACACATTAAACACAAGATTATAATGGGACTAAGGTTTACTCGGAATATCTCTATCTCCTTTCTCACCTTAGGCATGCAATTTGTAATTCTAAATAACAATCTATTCTCTCGAACTTAATTGCTAACAACAAATCAATTGTAAATTGGCCAAACTCACAAAAGCGTTAAGAACGAAATCACATGCTTCATAATTAAGAAAAACTGATAAACGTTCAATCGTCATCCATTCATATGTTCAAACCTAATTCAATCCAACCCCCAACATCTTAAGATTAGTTCATGATGTTAGGGAATACAAACGCAAGAAAAGGGGATGGAAACGTGTGTGAAAACATAATAAACGAGAATGTAAAAGATGTAATGGTGAAAGATGATGAACTCCCTTTTCCTAGCTTGAATCCGCTTTGCGTCGTGAATTACTCGTCGATTCCTCCTCTATCGTGGCTTCGAAAGGTGTAAAAAGTCTCCCAAAATCGCCTCCTAAACGTCTCTGGCCGTCGTGTGTGTGATGATAACCCTAAAATTAGAAAATAGGGCTTTTAAATCGTATCTGATAGTTGGCGCTAGATCTGGGGCTACTTAAGTGGCGCCACAAGGCGCGCCACCCTCTGGAATGTTTGCCTTAAAATCCTGCGCTCACATCCGCGCTAGTTAAGTGGCCCCATAAGGCGCGCCACCCTCTGGAATGATTTGGCCATAAACACCCGCGCTAGAAACGGCGCTAGAAAAGTAGCGCCAAAAGGCGCACCAGCTACTGCTTGTTCCACTTTCGTCTTTTTCCGGATTTTGAGCTCTTCTTTGGACAAATTACTCGCGAACCTCTTCAATTCCCTTCCAGGCCGACTAACTGCGCATCTCATAAACTCATCAGTAAAATCCACTATTCCACTTGAAAACACCCAACAACTATTCGATTTAGTAGCCGAAATAATGTCGAAAAACGACATTATCACCTTGTAGCTGCATCCCTTAGCTGCTGACTCATTCACCACCAGAGGGGTCGATTTCCAGTGACTTCCAGTACCAGTCACTAGTGGACTTGACAGTTCAACACTTTCCCTATTCTCACTCACCTCTTTGCTTCTCGATGCTGACTGGTCCTGCTTGGAAAGGAGAGCTTGCAGAGTCTCCTGAATCTTACCCAGCTCAGCAGCCAGGTTCTCTCGAGTGACAAATGCAGATCCGCGGCCTCGACCACGTCCCCTCGGTTGATTACCCCTTCGCACAGTAGCCGAACTCTCCTGTTGAGATTCTTCCTGGTGGGCGGGGATTGCCACACTCCTCGCCCTTCGGGTTACCTGAGTCATTCTCCGGATCGGGTTTCCCCCATTCTCGGCCACTTGAGTGGCGGCCCGACGAGGCATTCTTCCCCGACCCCTACCACGACCCCTACCCCTTCCGCGGGTAGTCGTTGCCTTTGTGGGTTCCAACGGTCCGTTAGCTAGGACCTCCTCATTCTGATTTCTTGGATTAGCAGGTATGGACCTGCTCCTCAACGTTCTTCCAGCCATAATGCTAAACTGAAAGAAACCAACGATTAACCTTTGCTAGACATGACACAACAAGTTTGCTATATAAGGCAATTTAAGCACGCACATGTACCTGTAATTTCGTAATTACACTGGCCAGGTGTAATCCCAAACTTACCCTACACGTTTGTCCTTGGCACCTTATTTCTAAGCGCGTTTATACTGATCGTTCCTAGAGGCAATCCTGTGTCTCGGGCTCTCGCCTGTGTTCCTCATCTTACAGTTTAAGTTTAAACCCGACTGGTCACCTAAATCCCTTAAACTAAGGCTCTGATACCATCTGTAACATCCAAGGGCAACCGTACCAGATATTGTCCGTTTTGTCCACACACCTGGACTCACGGTTTTAAAACGCGTCTGATTGAGGAGGTATCAAGTCCCTCTTATAAGGCAACCTTTGTTCCCCTCCCCAACCAATGTGGGATCTTACAATCCACCCCCCTTGGGAGCCCAGCGTCCTCGCTGGCACACCAGTCCGGGAACCATCTGTAACATCCTAGGCCAACCGTACCAGATATTGCCCGCTTTGTCTGCACACCTGGACTCACGGTGTTAAAACGCATCTAATAGGGGAGCTATCAAGTTCCTCTTATAAGGCAACCTTTGTTCCCCTCCCCAACCAATGTGGGATCTTACAATTCACCCCCTTGGGAGCCCAGCGTCCTCGCTGGCACACTAGTCCGGTTCCCGGCTCTGATACCATTTGTAACGTCCCAAAAACATAACATGCAATATCATAGGTTAAACATTCCAAATTACAATAATGAACTTGTCTTTGTTTCAACATAGTACTAAACTAGACAAAATTTGGACAGCGGAAACTTCAAGTCCACAACCGAGAGCTTCTATCTATAGCCATACTAGTCAAAATCTTGGAGTCGCTCTAAGCTCCAATTCCTTTCCCATGCCATCTCCTAGTTCTTACCTGAAGAACCGGTGCTACGTTTACCTGAAAATGGTTTAGTTTTTAAAAGCGAGGGTTAGACCAAAAGGTCTAGTGAATTCCCTCCATAAAACGTATAACAACAGTATAAAATCATTTTATAAAACAGTTAACATCCTCCACATAAGCATCATTCATGGTATTACACAGTGTTCAAGGAGTACATTAGCTAACCACGATCGGGGCCCAAGCGGACTCCCTCTCGGCTCACATCGGGGCCCAAACGGACTCCCCTCTATCCGAGTAGGAAGGAAACGGATTCCATCCTACAAGCTCGTCACAAATGCCCAAGGGATCATCGGATCCCGAGGTACCCTGATCCCACTGTAGGACCGACTCCACATAACATACACATAGTTTATCGTAAATCACAGAGCGTGAAATCTTTTTACATAATTTCTTCTTGCTAAATAGCCCTTTAAATAAACGTACTTTTCATAGAAAACATACGTAACAATTGGTAAACAAATCATGCTCATACATGAACCATAATCAGTAAAAACTAGCATCTCATTTCGTGTAAAAAGTGATTAGGGAACTCACCTGATATTAGTGACTTCCTAACCGCGTGTCTCGTCTCGAACTGTTCTTACACCTAAAGCATAACATATACATTCATTAGTGGTAACCCACTACTGACCCTAGCTTTTCACTTAATCCTAACCCTTAATCAAAACGTCTCCTGGAATCCTCTTACTGCTTCGGTATTATCAATTCCAGAATCCCAATGGGATCCGGAATCACCCATTTAGGGAGTCCCCAAATGGGATCCGGAATCGTCTTACTTCCGGTACTATGAATTCTGGAACTCCCAAAATGGGATCCAGAATCGTCTTGCTTCCGGTACTACACTTCTAAGTGGGTTCCGGTACATAACCGGTTCCGGTAATCAGGTTCCGGAATTACCGGTTCCGGTATTCCTATTTCTGGAAGTCCCTTTTTGGGATCCGGTATGACGAGTTCCGGAACGGCGATTTTCGGTTCGTCGATTCCCAAACTTTCCAATCTTCTCCTAATTTGTCTAACACCAAAAATTACCATTTCCTCCTTAATTATAAAAACGATGCATGACAAACACCAACCTCAATCACTCGCAAAACACTTGATTAAGAGAAATAAACAATCTGCACTTAAGTTATGCCCTATTCCTGCTCCTTCTTTGAGCGCACAACTCAAGCATTAAACACCAACCAGAATTTTATTTATCTAGACATCTATAAGGCAGAAAATGCATAGGGATAAACGATTGCTTACCAGATGAGAGCTTCTCCTAACGAATTCAATGCCAAACTGATTTCTCCTTCTTTCCTGCTTCTCTTCTACGCCGCCAAACAATCAGAATTCTCAAACCGTAGAATGGAAACCTAGGGATCTGCACCAATTTATATCTTTCATAAATTGCCAAAAAGTCCCTCATTATTAACTTTTATTTCTTAGTCATTAGCCACCAAACTCTCTAAACTTTGCTAGAAACCCGGTTGTTACACAAAAAACAAAATAATGATTAATATTATTTAATAATTTATAACAATTGACGAAAGTATCATGAGGCTTATTTAAACGATAATCCATTATCAACAACATAAAAGTTGACAACCTATGCATGTGTTGGTAAAGGGGCGAGGCGACTTGTTCAAATATCTAACAGGTCCAAATAAAAGTTGACAACCTAAAGGTAACTCTACCAAATGAGAACCAAGTATTAGTTAATTTAGTAGGGGATGTGCATGTTCCTGGCAACTTTGTTCTAGAAAATGTTTTGTACATTCCTGATTTTCAATTTAATTTCGTTTCGATTAGTACATATAATTCTTGACAAGAAATCGGTGTTGTGTTTCCATCATGGTTATGTCTAAATTCAGGATTCAAGGACCAAGAAGATGATTGGCAAGGGTAAAAACATTCGACACTTGTATGTTCTTCAACTTCATGATGAGATAAATATGATCTTTCTGGAGTTGTGACATCAACGGTTTGGTCATTCGACTTACGATAGGTTGCATGTTATCAAGACCCAATTGTCTTTGAAGAATTTAGAAAATAAACTTTGTGTAGTCAAGGTCGATTCCATTTGTAAAAATGAATAGTATCAAATAGACACAATTGAATTCCCTCATATCTAACCGTGTTGATTTTCTCTAGGTTAAATCATGTGACTTTATAAGCCTTTGATCGATCTTAAACATGCACCCACTCAGAAAATTTCTTGGGTCTACCACTGATCTTATCCACTTACATTAACTTTGGCTAAAAAGTATAAAATATAAATTAATACTTTGATCAGCATTTATCGATATCGCTTATCTTACTGATTGAGCATGACAAGGACCGAAAATCTTACCCAGTAAGAGGCATAGCAAGGACCGAGAGTTTTATCTGTAAGTGAGAGAAAAGATCTTATCTGGTAATTAAGCAAGCGCTTATCGGGTTGAAGATGTGTAGCAGCTATCCATTTTGATGGCCGATAATGTTACACGACAAAGTAAAGGAGGGTGACTTCTTTTGTTGACAAGCGCTTATCTTATCTGGTAAGCATATGGTAAACGACAACCGATAACTTATATAATGTATAATTTTGAGTTTTGAATTTTGTATGTATGCATTAATGACTTGTATGGTACAATTCACCACCAATGTCCCACCCACCATGGGTAGGTTGAAATCTTTAACTATAGTCGACAAAATGTTGATAAATATATTTTCTTACATTGTATTTTTGATCCGTTGATGATTCCGTCAGATAAGTTGATTTCTGCCGAGGTCTTCTCTGGTCGAGAAATATGCTAGAAAACCTGATATTTGGTAGTTACTTGATTCTTTTAATTATAGAACTTGTTGTTTTTGTTTCATACTCAGGCCATGCGTACCGCCCATCGGGTACCATGGCGGGCTTGACAAGCGGGTAGGGTGGGTTAGCGGGTAGGGCGGTACGAGGGGATCGGGTAGGGATCGGGTAGGGGGCGGGTAGAGGGGGTCGGGTAGGGTAGGGTTCGTGAACCCGGTGGAACCCGAGGAACGCTGTGAGAGGTGGCGAAGAGGGTGGGTGTGGGCGGGTAGGTAGCGGGTAGGATTGGGTTCGTGGGTTGGCGGTACTCCACTTTAGGGTAAGGAGGGTAGGAAAGAGAAAAGCTGATATGGCGCTGAGGTGGCATTCGGGTTCGTGGGTTCGTGGGTAGGCGGTACTCATGGTCTCATGCCAATACCTATTTATTTAAATAAATCACATCAAGCAATCAATACTTTGTATGGATTTATGTATAAAGTCAGCAAGTTTCTTTTATATTATCCCAATTGCACATTATATATGGATTTAATTTAATGTTTGTTATTGGTGTCCCCAATCCAATACCAAATCCTATTTTTCACACCAATTTTCATACAATTTCACTTCACTTGAACTCCAATTCTTACACTACTTAAATTGGTGTTGGTCTTGTGACCAGGATTAAACCAAATTTGGTGTTCTACTATCATTTGTACCAATTTAGTTTTAAACCATTTTTATTACAAAATGATCTCTCAAGTTTGATGTTTATTTGATTGTAAATCATATTTTAGTTAAAGTCTTTGTTAATATTATATCCTAAATTATATCTATATAAATATATCAATAGAGGTGGGTCCATACGAGATTGCTAACTATTTAAGAAAACAGTCGTTATGTCCAAAATCATATATGATTACGCGACTTTTCCCGTCACTTTAAGTCGCGTGTGTCCAGTTTTTGCAGTTAATGTAAAATCACATGTGATTTTGCACATGATTTGTTGTTTTCTTAAATAGTTAGCGTTCTCGTTTGAACCTTCCTTTATAGCAATATATATTAAACACAAAACATTGACATGTTAAAAAAACATGGAGATAATACATAACTTGGACATAAATTTAATTAAGACATAATTAATATTAGTAATCTAATAACACATGGTACAAATTTGAATGCATGTGTATTATTTATGTAAACATGTGTACACATCGCTTGAGTATACAAATATGATTATGTACAAATAATTCAATTTTATTATAATTGCATAATATTATAGTTTATGAAGTTATTATAACAAAAAATGGCTTGAATTTAAAATTTTTAATAAATATAGGGGTATTATTGAAAGGAAAATTAATTAAAATACCCTAAGTTTGAAAGGGACTTACCAAAATACCCCAAAATTTGAAAAGTTTACCAAAATGCTATAAATTTCCACGGTGAGAGCCTTCTATAGCGGGCAGGGACTGAAAGTGAAAAATTTTGCAAGATTATTTACACTTTCAATCTCCACCGCGGGCCATCACGGGCCTCGATAGAGCCATCGCGGACCTCGATCGCGGGGGCCAGGGACTAAAAGTGTAAATATATCTTGCAAAAAAATTCACAATTGGTCCCTGCCCGCGATCGCTGTCTCTTATCGCGGGAGAAAATGGCATTTTGGTAAGAAATTAATTTTTTGGGGTATTTTGATAAGTCCCTTTTAAACTTGTGGCATTTTAATTAATTTCCCTTATTGAAATATATATAAATAGAATTAAAAGTATACTTAGAATATTCTATTTGGTGCTAGAGCATCTCTAGAAGATTCTTTATTAATTTCTAAAATAGATAACTAAAAGTTAAAAATCTTAAAATAAGACCATATTTCACTCCAACAGATGGCGTTTGGTTCATTTTAAGGAATGCGAATGAAAATGAAAATAGGAATAAAGGAGAATGATCAGAATAGAAATGATCATTGCATTGATGTTGTTTGGTTAAACCAATATAATTAATAAAAAATAATTTTATATAATATTTTTAATACAAAAAAGTGACGTATACATAAAAACAATAAATATTTTCCATTCAACATAGAGAGACGAAGAGACGCATGAGAAAATATTATTGGCCGGGAATAAATTTTTTCATTCCCCCAATTTGGTCGATAATGAAAATAATGGGTTTGAGGTAACGGGTCCATTATATTATATCAAACCAAACAACAGTTTTCATTATCATTCTCATTCATTATCCCTTAATACCCCCAACCAATAAAAAAATCTCTCGCATCACATCAAATTTTAGAGAATTCTCCAACCTTGTAGTTTTTTTATTTATTTATTTTACAGAACGATATAGAAGATTTGTTGGAACAAGATATCTATTTTATCTACCTTAGGAAATTTGAAAATCTATTGGAGATCCTCTTACACACTTGTGCTAGGTTGGAAATGAATTATTGCTCACACCCAAAATTTTTTAGAAGTATATAATATTTATATACGGTAAATAAAACAAATAAACTCACAAACCCTTCTCACCTTTGGTGAGGTTTAAACCCATAACCTTGATGAAATTATCATACTTGGCAAAACAAGATTGCATTAACTTATATTTTTAAGGCATTTTACGATTTTACCCCGACGACTGAACCGAAATAACGTAAAATAAAAAAATGAAAAACTTTTTTTTCAAATCAAATATATTTGTTTTATTCGATTTTATCAAATATATGTTAGATTTTAAAATCAAATAAAGTAACAAATTGGTGGACCAAAAGGGTAACTATGTAATTTACGACATATGACTAGTCAACAAATAGCAAACATAAATTCAACTTTTCCTTTGTTGACCAAACTATTTTGTAAAGAGATTTTCTTACTTAAAATTAATAGAAACTTATATCTTATTTAAGGGTAGGTTTTTGGTGAGAAGTGCCGAGCCGAGTCGAGTAGCAGGTTATTCGAGTCGGGCTCGAAAAAATTATACCAGACTCGAGCTCGAATCGAACTCGATATATTAATTTTTCAAAGTCGGGCTCGAGCTCGAATATTTTTCCAATGTCCGGGCTCGAGCTCGATGCTCATTTATGAGCTCGAATTCGAGATTGATTAACTCGTTTATACATTCAAGCTCGATAGTTTTTATTTTCTGATTATATAATTTGTAAACATATAAATATGTTTGGCTCGAAAAAGTATATACTCGAATGGCTCGGCTCGAATCGACTCGACTCGTAAAGCTTAATCAAGCTTTCGAACGAGTCGAGTCGAACATTGGTGTTATGGAGCTCGACTCGTTAAGTTAAACGAGCTTTATTTTGTGTTCGAGATCGACAACTATTAGGCTCGAGCTCGAGTAGCTCTTTAAAAGCTCAACTCGTTAACCCCTGTATGGGATAAGACTATTACATATGTGTACTTCATAACTGCAAAACAACGTTTGACTACCGGTATTTGGCAAAATTAATGGAATCCCAAAGAAAAGTGACAAAACAAAAAATTTGTAGGGTAAAAAATAGGCAAAATTTTGTTTTACACTATCAATACCATGTACATAAATTAGTTTTATTTATGAACTTATTGAAAATTGTTTGTTCCGTAGGACAGAAACTGGTTTTCAAAAAAGTACATGATTTGCCAGTTGCCAAAGGGGTGAAGTGACTTTGCCCAAATACATAACAGGTCTTGGGTTCGATCTCAGGCCCCTCCACTAGCCTCAGTCGCTGAGTGAGCCAAAAAATGCCCCCTTACGTTGATGTCCTTGGAGGCAGGTTCCGTGTGGGGCCGGTTAGGGTTGTCGGTAATCAACTTTTGCCCAAATAAGTTCCATGATTTTTTATCATGTTTTTTTCAATTATACATGTCCCTTTAATTTTAGAATTAACTTTTCCACGGTAAATTTGATGGCAATTTTACATTTTTTAACTTATTAGGTAAACCAAAAGTAATTTTTGATATATCACCCAACATAGATTTTCAGCTGACAGCTAACTTATCAGTTACTTTGCTAAACGTAATTAGCAAGTTTGCCATACATAACCGAAATCATAAGATTGGAACACACACAGCCCGTTACCGTAAATAAATCAACGGATTATCACGTCCGTTGATTTCCGTTTTTTAATAAAAAGCGCCATGATCGTTAATATTAAAACAAAAATAAATAAAAATATAACAAAAAAATCACCATCTTTTTACCTAATTCTTGATATACAATTTGTCTAGACTAAGAAAAAGGAAACCAAAATAATATTAAAAAAAATTACAAATTTAATAAGAAAAAGAAGAAAGTGATTTTGACCTCTGAAAAGAAGAAGAAGATGATGAATTATTCAAGAACTGAATACAGTCTTCAATGGCTTGAGCTCGATGCGAATCGAATGTTTCAACATAAGATCTTGATCTTTCAAAGGTGCAGATGCATGAAGATGATGATGATGATGATGTTGATGATGATGATGATGAAACTTTACGTGAAGACGAAACGAATCCGAGTGCTTTTGCGAATTTGGCTCGGATTCGGCCGAGAAATCTCATCGCGGAGAAACCGTTAGATGATGAGGTTTTTGGTGGCCGGAAAGATAATATTTTGATCATGGGTTCTGTCGTGGTTGTTCTGTCGCCGCCGTATAGCGGCGGTGGTGGTGGTGGTGATGGCATGCCGTCGATGTCTGGACTGAAACTTACTCTTCTACTCATTGTTTGAGAGAGAGAGAGAGAGAGAGAGAGAGAGAGAGAGAGAGAATGAAAGGGAGAGAAGAAATTTATTGATAAATAGAAGGGAGAGAATGAAAGAAAAGTGGAAGCTTTAAAATGTGTATTTAAAGATTTACTATAATTTGGTTTTTGAAAAACAAAAAAAAGCAAAATGTATTACCTCTGTATAAAAATAAATGTCCACAATAAAAAGACACATTATTTTAGGAGTATGCAATTATTATACTTTTTAATTAACCAAAGTACAATTTTACCCTTAATTATAGATAGAGAAAATTGCTACGTCACATAATTAAGGGTATAATGGAAAAGTGGAAATGTATTTTTGAAAGTGGACACTTATTTTGGGATAAACAAAAATTAGTAATGTAGACGTTTATTTTAGGACGGAGGGAGTATGATTTAAAAAGTAAACTTCCATTTTTGTCGTTTAGTAAAAAAAGTGGGACTTAAACTTTGATAAGTTTAAAGATTATTTCTTACATGTTTTTTTTGTAACCGTGGGTTTCCTGACAGTATACATGCATTAACTAATTCTCGGATGAGCATGAATGTGTTGGAGTCATCACAGGTGAACTTTCATGGTCACAAGGATTTTGGCATTGTCTGAATTTGAACCATGGATAGATGATATTTTCCACTACATCCTCCAAAAGGCTTTACGAATTACGAGTATGCCACAACACAAGTGGTTCAAGTTCATTTTGTACCGTTGTTTTTTTTCTTTGAAAATGGTTTCTAGTTGTTAAATCTTTTTATTTTTTCCATTAGAGCGAAATCATTTTAGTCTTTTCATCAAAATCTTAATTTTTTTATTAAAACAATTTTATTTTGTTTTTTAAAGATTTCTCTCACAATTTAAAATTAGTTGTTTTCTAAAATATAAGATAATATTTTACATTATTTTTAAAGAAAATATTAATTTTTTTGATAAAAAGACTAAACTGTCATTTGCTCTAACAAAGAAAATACATAGTTAATATATCAAGGACCATTTTCAAAGTAAAATGAAAACAATAAGAATGAACTTTAGCCTTGTCATAGTTTAACTTAGGGGCTGTTTGCCTGTTTGGCAATTGCATAATGGTTAAGAGCAGAATGGTTGAGAGGCTCTGTATGGTTGAGTGCAGAATGAAATTTGGTTGTTTGGTAACTGTTCTGAATGGTGGGTCTGAATAACAACAAATTACCATTTTAACCCTCTCCAATAAAAAATATTATTAACCAATTTCACCAAACCCTCGTGCGGTGACTGGAAATGCAGTTGCCGAGGGACGGTTGTGTTCAGGGGAAGGACTAGAAGTCAGCAAGGTATTGGTATTAGCAACTCGTTATGAGTAGTGTGGTGAAGTAGAGATGAAATATTCGCGACGTTGAATAAGAGTTTTAAAGTGATCTTGTAATATTAACGTTTCACGAGTGAGTTTGAAATGAGGACGACGGGATGTGAATTTGATTATGATATGTTGGGAGGATTAGGTTCAGTAAGGGACCCTTGTTGAAGAATAGGTTAAGGAAGTATCAACAGGTCAACTATTGACGTTAAAGTCGGCAGTTGAGTAAGGTGTATGAGACCGAAGACTTAAATCAGAAGGTTGAAAGTTGAAGGACCACTTTGTAGGGGTGTTAAGATAGTGAAAGACTGCTGTTTTAGATAAGCGTTTTACCTACGAGATGGATGGTTCGTAAAGAATGAAGTAATTAGCACAAACGAAGTGAGGGTATAGATTATGTCGATCTGTGAGGGAGTGCGCCCTGTCTATATATTGGTTTGGGATCGCAAGAGCTAGCAGGAAACGAGTATGTTAGAGTTATTCAGAAATTCGTGTGTTGTGGTTCAACTAGAGCTGGGAGAGAGGCAATGTAGCGAGATAGACTCGGTTAGTTATGAATGAGGTCTTGAAGATGAGTTTGAGTTGTGTACCATTGGCCATGAGAGTCTTGGTCTGCAGTGTGATGTTGTGAGTGAGTAATGTACTGTTATGTAGTGGCAATAATTGCCAAATTGAATGTGCCAGCTAGCGTCGTAGTGATGTGAGACTAGAGAAAGAGGAAACTTCAGATATGAACCTTTTGGAGGTTTCGATTGGGGTGTTCGTGTTGTTAACCAGGTTGTTGGAGCACGTAGGGTGTAAGTTGACGTTGTGACATGATTATGTTCGGGATAGCATCACGGAGTGGTGGTGGGTAGATACCCAAAGGAGAAACCAAGTGTATTTAGCTGTAGGAGTCGCTAAGTAAGCATATTTTGGGATAAATGGAAGTTTAAAGAAAACGATGGATGTATTAGTCAGAATGTGGTGGAATAGATGTGAAATCCTTAAAGAATGTGAGTTGTTGCTTATGTGTGATCGAATTGCCTGAGAAAGTAAAAGTTGGAGTTTAAATAATGTATAGTGACGTCGAACTCTGGTGTCAATTCGAGGTGATTTGGTCGGAAGCCTTAAGTTAGAATGTTAGTGCAACCGTTTGGTTACGTAGTGAGGAGAAAGATTTTGCAGCTTGGGAATTGTCGGAAGAGAGGGACGAGTAATGATAGTGGATAATGCTCCACGCTAATGTGGGGAGGTGAAGACAGTATGTCGGATTAAGTAAGTAAATCGGAAGTAGTAAACTTGACAGTAATGCCGATGGGTGTAGTGTTGTGTAGACTGTCCTTGGTAAGTGTGCGAACTTTTGGAAAGAGTATTGAGGGAGGAAATTGTGTATGTTTTTGTGCAGGAAAGAAGTGGGTAAGACGACTGAATGAGTTAAGTTAGTGGCTTTGTGAGACACGTTCAAGCGAACTGATCGTTCAGTGTAAGCTATTGAGAACAGTAGGGTGTGATCGTGGTTACCCCTCCTAGTTGAGTGGGAGTAACCGAAGTTATGTTATATGAATGGACGCATGTGGCAAGCAGTGAGAAATCGATGAGCCTTCAGGATAAGTTCAATTCGGATAGGTGAGTACTCAAATGAGGAAGTATAGAGGTTTCCTACTATTAGACACGTTAAGTGTGAAATGATGAAGTTGTGAGAACGTACGAATTAGTTGACGTGTTGTAACCAATGTGATTCGGGAAGGGGTTATGATCTGCTTAGACGTATGTCGGTTGGAAAAAGTAATCTAGAAATTTCAGGTATACCAAGGAGAGGCTCATGGGTGTGAGCTTGTCGGGATGTACAAGGTTGGCCTGGTGCCAAGTTGTCAGTGAGCGAGTTTTCTTGGTAGAAGATTCTCGTTGTCGTGGCGGGAATTTCTGCCAAGTCCTTTTTCTTAAGGAAGTGTAAATGTATAAGAGACCTTAATTAGACGTGTTTAAAACTGTGAGTCCCGATGTGGGGACGGAGGCGCGGTTGGCCTTGGTTTTATCAGGTAGTTTTAAGCGAGTATAGTGATCGAAGGGGGTACAAGTAAATAGTGCAAGATGGCACGTTTTAGCAAGTGATGACTCTCCGAGGGCGGTTTTATGTATGAAGTGCGGTTATGTTTCCCATCTGAACGATTTGGGGCAACCGAGTAGAACTGAGTGGTTGAATTGGGAGCATAAGACTGTGGAACCTCGAGAATTGAGAGATAGGTAAAGTGGACTACGTCGGTGGGTCCGTCGGAGTTATGAAAGTTGAATAGATAGTGCGCGATCTTGAGGTACTAGATGAAATTTTGGGGGAATTCATGGTGTGATGTGCGCCTCTGTTATGAGGAACAGATGAGGGAAGCAGTAGTAATGTCGACCTTGCGAGAATTACAGGCGATAAGAAGTTGACTTCTGTCTTTAGTGAGTAAGTTAGAGCAGCGGCATATAAGTTAGACTTGCCAGAAGAAGTAAGAGGAGTGCATCCAACTTTTCTTGTGTCAAATCTGAAGAGATGTTTGGCTGAGACCGATGTAGCCATTCCATTTGAAAATGTTAGTATCGATGAGAGACTGTCGTACGAAGAAGAACCAATAGAGATTGTGGACAGCAAGGTCCGGAAATCATGAATAGAGAAATTCGGCCAGTAAAAGTTCAGTGTAGGTATCATAAGGGGGCGAGAGGCAGCGTGGGAGGTAGAATCCGATACGAAGTCTAGGTACCCTCTCCTTTTCGAAAATGGAATTCCGGGGACGGAATTCTTTTGAGGGGGGAGTGTTGTAACGACCCAGACCTTTTTCGAAGAGTTTTGCGGTTGGTGTGGAGTTTTAAATAAAAGTAGAAGTTGAGGGGCCAATTGATGAATAAGAGAGGGAGTATAAAAGGGCACAAAACCCTAGACAACCTTTCCATTTCCTGATTTCTTTGTGTTGTTGGCTGAGATTTTGGAGAGAAAAAGAATACTAGAGTTTTGAGGGTTTTGGTGCATTTGAAGAGAAGAATCATCAAGTCTTGGAATCAGAAGAAGGAACTGGATTGGAATTCGTTTCTTGTAGTAATCTAGCAGGTAACCCTTAATCCATAACTCCATCTAAGATTCGTCTGGTGATTTGTGGTTTTGAGAGTTTTCTTGCAAAAAGTTGTTTAAGACCATTAAGGGAGATTTAAGCATCTTTGGGTTGTGTTTAGGCAGTAAAACCTTGTGGGATTTGATATTGGGCATGTATGTAGTTAATCGTCGCATTATCTTACTGTTTAATGGGTGTTTGGCATGATTTCGAGCATTAAACTCGAACAGCGCCTCGTCCGGAAACCTTCTTGCGAAGCAGGTGTCCGGAAGTTGTCCGGGTAGCTTCTTGTCGCAGGTTATCGGGTATAGTGTCCGGAAAGGTTAAGTGTCCGGAAAGGTTAAGTGTCCGGAAAGGTTAAGTGTCCGGAATGTAGAGTTATCCGGAAAGTGGTATTATCCGGAAAGTGGTGTTATCCGGAAAGCAGAGGTGTCCGGACATTGTGGTGTCCGGTAAGTAGAAATGTCCGGGAAGTAAGAGTGTCTGGTAAGTGATGTCCGGACGGTTCGGTTAGTTAGCTTATGTGTTTATCCTTTGACTCAAGTAGATCGCTTGGGGAGTACAGAGCAAGGTAGGAAGGAAGTAAGCATATCAGGTGAGTTTTCTGAACTGAATTGTGTGGCTTTTAAAGTGTTTTCAAAATGTGTTGGAATGATGAGAATTGCCATGCTTTATTATTATGCTTTAATTGCATGAAAGATGTTTAAAGTTTTATGTGAAATGTATGCATACATTGTGATAGACGTAAACTGGCCAAGACGGGAGAGTAGACCCGCCAGTGCTCGTGCTGGAGAGTAGACCCTTTATGCCAGGGGAAGTGGCCCCAATATAAGGCAGCATGAGACTGACTCGTTGTCACCTTAGGGTGGCTTCAGGGTGTCAGATTACGAGGGGCGGACCTTATTCCGTGAATGATGTTATGAGATCAGTTTTATGAAAGATTTATGCTGAAAAGATAAACTGTTTTATATGCTTTGATAACTGTTAGGAGGGACTCACTAGACCTCATGGTCTAACCCTCGCATTTTCAAATAAAACCTTTTTCAGGTAAGCAGGTTCATAAAGGCTCTAGCAAGTAAACAGGGCGTTAGCAAGAGAAAGATGGATAGTGTAGTGACACTATAGTTTATCTTAGTTTACTTCTCAGTTGTGTAGGTTGTTTCCGCCAACCATTTTCGGATATTATGTAAGAAATTGTAGATCGCGATTTTGGGATATTTAATTTATATGAAACGAATTGTTTAAAAATGTTGGGTTGTTACAGTTGGTATCAGAGCCATAGTTTAAGGGATTTAGGTGACCGGACGGGCCTAAACTTAAACCTGGGAGTAGAAATCACAACTGAGAATCAGGAAAATGCGTTAGGAGGTCACTATTATAGAGATAGGACTGATAGGGTACTGAGGACTGTCATGTAAGGTAAGTTTGAAATTTCACCTGGCCAGTGTAATTGCGAACTTACAGGTACATGTATGTGCTTAACCTGCCTTATTATTCCGAAGTGGTAGTAAGAAACTAGTGTTTATGTCGTGTGCCAGTACTTTAGAATGTCAGCAAGATCCCTGAGGGGTAGACTGAGACCTTTGTTGGGGAAGTTTCTTGAGAAGTCATGAATGATGTGATGTATGTATACATCGTGGAGACGGATTGTTGTTTGGAATGTTATGAGCCGTCTAGAGGTAGACCTTCGTGGTTCAAAGAGGATGAGTGATTACTTTTGAGTAAGTCTTCTGGATCAGGAGAGTCTCGATTCTAGGAATCGTGGGATAGATATGTTCGGATAGTAAGGCGGGACAGTGTCGAGATCTTGAAGGTGTCAATCCAAGAGCGAGCAGGGGATTAGAGTCCTGACTCTTTAGTCGCGTTGTTCAGTGGCAGGATCATTGAAGAGAGATTTCTGTAGAATACTGAAAGCGTGTAGAAGTATAATATGAGATAAAGTGGTCAAGATGAAAGTAATATGAAATAGTTGAGTAAGTGGACCGTTGAACGTATGTATAGCAAGTTGTTGCAAGACCGAGGGGGCGACCGCTGGTCGAAAGTGAAGTGTCAATGATAAGTTGCGTGAGTAAAGCGATTGACCTTGTTTGAGTGAGTAGCCTTCAATTTCAAGTAGAGTTTCATGCATTAAGATCGTATATGTGCATATGAGATTTTTCATAAGTAAAGTAAATGTGTAAATATCAAATTTGATCGGACATGAGTCGGCGTGTGCAAGCGTATGTTTAAAGAAAAATGCAAATCCATTTACCTCGCACAATGAAGTCTTGAGGACTACGATTTACAAAATATTCCACTCTTTTCATTATAAGTTAAATTGTTGCAAAAGTCAAGAAAACGTTTGAATGCAAAACTTTTATGACCAAGATAAGTATTGACATGTTGAAGTTATATAAGTAAATGTGAGAACCGACTGGTTTACTTCGTGTCGGTATGTCCTTTCAAAATTTTGTCGTATGAAAAGATTTTTATCAAATATTTATTTCTGTCGTAACAATATATTTTGGTTGAGTAAGATTAAGTTTTAGGGGAAGTTGCATGCAAACGATTCTCGAGATCGTAGTGCAGGGTATTGAAGGGGTCGTGTGTACCCAAGTTGTTTCCAAGTGTTGTTTCTTTAAAATAATCAAAAGTGTGATGATTTATTTATCGCGTTGTCATGCATGAAGGCTATAAACTCACTAGGTCGTAGAGTACTACATTTTAAGCTAAGGAAGAACTTTTAGAGTGGAGAGGTGTTAGACAGATCAGGGGAGAATGTTCGTAGTTTTGGTACTTATGTTCAAGAGGAGAAATGAGCAGTGGAGGAGTCAGAAGTGGACTTTAGTGTCGGTTGTATGAGGGTCTGTACCCTCGTGCGGTGACTGGAAGTGCAGTTGCCGAGGGACGGTTGTGTTCAGGGGAAGGACTAGAAGTCAGCAAGGTATTGGTATTAGCAACTCGTTATGAGTAGTGTGGTGAAGTAGAGATGAAATATCCGCGACGTTGAATAAGAGTTTTAAAGTGATCTTGTAATATTAACGTTTCACGAGTGAGTTTGAAATGAGGACGACGGGATGTGAATTTGATTATGATATGTTGGGAGGATTAGGTTCAGTAAGGGACCCTTGTTGAAGAATAGGTTAAGGAAGTATCAACAGGTCAACTATTGACGTTAAAGTCGGCAGTTGAGTAAGGTGTATGAGACCGAAGACTTAAATCAGAAGGTTGAAAGTTGAAGGACCACTTTGTAGGGGTGTTAAGATAGTGAAAGACTGCTGTTTTAGATAAGCGTTTTACCTACGAGATGGATGGTTCGTAAAGAATGAAGTAATTAGCACAAACGAAGTGAGGGTATAGATTATGTCGATCTGTGAGGGAGTGCGCCCTGTCTATATATTGGTTTGGGATCGCAAGAGCTAGCAGGAAACGAGTATGTTAGAGTTATTCAGAAATTCGTGTGTTGTGGTTCAACTAGAGCTGGGAGAGAGGCAATGTAGCGAGATAGACTCGGTTAGTTATGAATGAGGTCTTGAAGATGAGTTTGAGTTGTGTACCATTGGCCATGAGAGTCTTGGTCTGCAGTGTGATGTTGTGAGTGAGTAATGTACTGTTATGTAGTGGCAATAATTGCCAAATTGAATGTGCCAGCTAGCGTCGTAGTGATGTGAGACTAGAGAAAGAGGAAACTTCAGATATGAACCTTTTGGAGGTTTCGATTGGGGTGTTCGTGTTGTTAACCAGGTTGTTGGAGCACGTAGGGTGTGAGTTGACGTTGTGACATGATTATGTTCGGGATAGCATCACGGAGTGGTGGTGGGTAGATACCCAAAGGAGAAACCAAGTGTCTTTAGCTGTAGGAGTCGCTAAGTAAGCATATTTTGGGATAAATGGAAGTTTAAAGAAAACGATGGATGTATTAGTCAGAATGTGGTGGAATAGATGTGAAATCCTTAAAGAATGTGAGTTGTTGCTTATGTGTGATCGAATTGCCTGAGAAAGTAAAAGTTGGAGTTTAAATAATGTATAGTGACGTCGAACTCTGGTGTCAATTCGAGGTGATTTGGTCGGAAGCCTTAAGTTAGAATGTTAGTGCAACCGGTTGGTTACGTAGTGAGGAGAAAGCTTTTGCAGCTTGGGAATTGTCGGAAGAGAGGGACGAGTAATGATAGTGGATAATGCTCCACGCTAATGTGGGGAGGTGAAGACAGTATGTCGGATTAAGTAAGTAAATCGGAAGTAGTAAACTTGACAGTAATGCCGATGGGTGTAGTGTTGTGTAGACTGTCCTTGGTAAGTGTGCGAACTTTTGGAAAGAGTATTGAGGGAGGAAATTGTGTATGTTTTTGTGCAGGAAAGAAGTGGGTAAGACGACTGAATGAGTTAAGTTAGTGGCTTTGTGAGACACGTTCAAGCGAACTGACCGTTCAGTGTAAGCTATTGAGAACAGTAGGGTGTGATCGTGGTTACCCCTCCTAGTTGAGTGGGAGTAACCGAAGTTATGTTATATGGCTGGACGCATGTGGCAAGCAGTGAGAAATCGATGAGCCTTCAGGATAAGTTCAATTCGGATAGGTGAGTACTCAAATGAGGAAGTATAGAGGTTTCCTACTATTAGACACGTTAAGTGTGAAATGATGAAGTTGTGAGAACGTACGAATTAGTTGACGTGTTGTAACCAATGTGATTCGGGAAGGGGTTATGATCTGCTTAGACGTATGTCGGTTGGAAAAAGTAATCTAGAAATTTCAGGTATACCAAGGAGAGGCTCATGGGTGTGAGCTTGTCGGGATGTACAAGGTTGGCCTGGTGCCAAGTTGTCAGTGAGCGAGTTTTCTTGGTAGAAGATTCTCGTTGTCGTGGCGGGAATTTCTGCCAAGTCCTTTTTCTTAAGGAAGTGTAAATGTATAAGAGACCTTAATTAGACGTGTTTAAAACTGTGAGTCCCGATGTGGGGACGGAGGCGCGGTTGGCCTTGGTTTTATCAGGTAGTTTTAAGCGAGTATAGTGATCGAAGGGGGTACAAGTAAATAGTGCAAGATGGCACGTTTTAGCAAGTGATGACTCGCCGAGGGCGGTTTCATGTATGAAGTGCGGTTATGTTTCCCATCTGAACGATTTGGGGCAACCGAGTAGAACTGAGTGGTTGAATTGGGAGCATAAGACTGTGGAACCTCGAGAATTGAGAGATAGGTAAAGTGGACTACGTCGGTGGGTCCGTCGGAGTTATGAAAGTTGAATAGATAGTGCGCGATCTTGAGGTACTAGATGAAATTTTGGGGGAATTCGTGGTGTGATGTGCGCCTCTGTTATGAGGAACAGATGAGGGAAGCAGTAATAATGTCGACCTTGCGAGAATTACAGGCGATAAGAAGTTGACTTCTGTCTTTAGTGAGTAAGTTAAAGCAGCGGCATATAAGTTAGACTTGCCAGAAGAAGTAAGAGGAGTGCATCCAACTTTTCTTGTGTCAAATCTGAAGAGATGTTTGGCTGAGACCGATGTAGCCATTCCATTTGAAAATGTTAGCATCGATGAGAGACTGTCGTACGAAGAAGAACCAATAGAGATTGTGGACAGCAAGGTCCGGAAATCATGAATAGAGAAATTCGGCCAGTAAAAGTTCAGTGTAGGTATCATAAGGGGGCGAGAGGCAGCGTGGGAGGTAGAATCCGATACGAAGTCTAGGTACCCTCTCCTTTTCGAAAATGGAATTCCGGGGACGGAATTCTTTTGAGGGGGGAGTGTTGTAACGACCCAGACCTTTTTCGAAGAGTTTTGCGGTTGGTGTGGAGTTTTAAATAAAAGTAGAAGTTGAGGGGCCAATTGATGAATAAGAGAGGGAGTATAAAAGGGCACAAAACCCTAGACAACCTTTCCATTTCCTGATTTCTTTGTGTTGTTGGCTGAGATTTTGGAGAGAAAAAGAATACTAGAGTTTTGAGGGTTTTGGTGCATTTGAAGAGAAGAATCATCAAGTCTTGGAATCAGAAGAAGGAACTGGATTGGAATTCGTTTCTTGTAGTAATCTAGCAGGTAACCCTTAATCCATAACTCCATCTAAGATTCGTCTGGTGATTTGTGGTTTTGAGAGTTTTCTTGCAAAAAGTTGTTTAAGACCATTAAGGGAGATTTAAGCATCTTTGGGTTGTGTTTAGGCAGTAAAACCTTGTGGGATTTGATATTGGGCCTGTATGTAGTTAATCGTCGCATTATCTTACTGTTTAATGGGTGTTTGGCATGATTTCGAGCATTAAACTCGAACAGCGCCTCGTCCGGAAACCTTCTTGCGAAGCAGGTGTCCGGAAGTTGTCCGGGTAGCTTCTTGTCGCAGGTTATCGGGTATAGTGTCCGGAAAGGTTAAGTGTCCGGAAAGGTTAAGTGTCCGGAAAGGTTAAGTGTCCGGAAGGTAGAGTTATCCGGAAAGTGGTATTATCCGGAAAGTGGTGTTATCCGGAAAGCAGAGGTGTCCGGACATTGTGGTGTCCGGTAAGTAGAAATGTCCGGGAAGTAAGAGTGTCCGGTAAGTGATGTCCGGACGGTTCGGTTAGTTAGCTTATGTGTTTATCCTTTGACTCAGGTAGATCGCTTGGGGAGTACAGAGCAAGGTAAGAAGGAAGTAAGCATATCAGGTGAGTTTTCTGAACTGAATTGTGTGGCTTTTAAAGTGTTTTCAAAATGTGTTGGAATGATGAGAATTGCCATGCTTTATTATTATGCTTTAATTGCATGAAAGATGTTTAAAGTTTTATGTGGAATGTATGCATACATTGTGATAGACGTAAACTGGCCAAGACGGGAGAGTAGACCCTCCAGTGCTCGTGCGGGAGAGTAGACCCTTTATGCCAGGGGAAGTGGCCCCAATATAAGGCAGCATGAGACTGACTCGTTGTCACCTTAGGGTGGCTTCAGGGTGTCAGATTACGAGGGGCGGACCTTATTCCGTGAATGATGTTATGAGATCAGTTTTATGAAAGATTTATGCTGAAAAGATAAACTGTTTTATATGCTTTGATAACTGTTAGGAGGGACTCACTAGACCTCATGGTCTAACCCTCACATTTTCAAATAAAACATTTTTCAGGTAAGCAGGTTCAGAAAGGCTCTAGCAAGTAAGCAGGGCGTTAGCAAGAGAAAGATGGATAGTGTAGTGACACTATAGTTTATCTTAGTTTACTTCTCAGTTGTGTAAGTTGTTTCCGCCAACCATTTTCGGATATTATGTAAGAAATTGTAGATCGCGATTTTAGGATATTTAATTTATATGAAACGAATTGTTTAAAAATGTTGGGTTGTTACATAAATTGTTATGTTATACAGGAACAAAGGTAAACTTAGTTATATTTTGATGTATTTTGCACTTTAAAAAATAAATTTTACTTTAAAAATACGTCAAGTTTTATATATATATATATATGTGTCTGCATTGCATAAACAAAATTTAAACTACAGAAAATATGTTTCTTTAAAATTCAGATTGAATGAAAATACATTCATTTTTTATACAAATTTATCCTTCCTCTACGAGCATGATAAACGACATCTTTGAAACTATCATCAAAATGCATCGATCAATTTCAAGCATTTAATTTTTGAAATTCGTTAATGCATTTATTTCATATGGTCCGAACAACGTTTATTTTTCTTTACTAGGAAAAATATGACGAAAAGTCAATAATGATTTGACAACACATACTCATGTTCGAATCTTCGACTCGATGCTTCATAACGCCATCAAGTTTTAAGTGTCCTAATAGACAGTTTTATAAAACTTAATTTATACGACCAAGAAATAAAGTTTTATATCTAATAACGTTGTAATACTTTTTTCAAATGATGTTTTTGGGCGTTTCAACAAGTTTTTTTAGAACTCTTTTAATAATAATAAAAAAACGTCTTATTTGCTATATATGTTATAAGACATTTTTGAAAAAATGTTCCATAAACCTATCTTTTTATAGGACACTTGATTTTACAAAACATTTTTTTTCAAATGGTGTTCTAGAAAATAGCTAATACAACACTTTTGTATAAAAAGATTCTAACAAACTTGTTATGGCGTCTAAAAACATTTATAAACTTTTTACAACATCTTTACATACGACACACTTTATGTTTTTTGTCATATAAATTAGGTCTTACAAAACCTTTTAATATTAGAAAATTTAGAAAATTTTGACATTACATAAACTCAATTTTAGTGTAATTATAATTGTCTAATTATCCCAAAAATTAAAATGACTTATCTATATTATATTATAAAGCATTTATGAAAAACTCTTAAAAACAACTCTTAAAGTTTCATGCACCGCTGTTTAATGCTAGTTACTTAAAATCTCTTAAAAACAACTAATAAAGTTTTATGTGCCGCTTTTAATGCTAATTACTTGATTAATACTTATCTCTAACAACATTCAAATCCCTAAATCGTTGACTCTTATTAATTAATCATTATCTCTAACTACTTTCAAATCCTCAAATCATGAACTCTTTAAAAGGCGTCATTCTTTAAAAAACTTATAAAAAAACATGATCGTTTTCTTAAAACCACACATTAAAATCAAGATATATCGCGCTGCATTGCGCGTGTAGACTTCTAGTATATTTTACATAATTTACACGGTTTACTAATCAGTAATTAATCAAAATGCCCTAAGTTCACCAACCCTTTTACCCATTTGCCCTATTTCTCTCCTAATTTACCAAAATACCCTGAAAATCCGTGGGCATCCGTGGGCATGAAAAAAATTTCCGTGGGAATGAAAAAAATCCGTGGGACGAGGACAAAGTCCGTGGGCCGAGGACAAATTCCGTGGGCCGAGGACAAAAAGTCCGTGGACCTTGAGAAAATCCGTGGGCAAGATTTTTGACCCAAAATCCGTGGGCCACGGGTTAACCCACGGATTTTCAGGGTATTTGGGTAAATTGGGAGGGAGATGGGGCAAATGGGTAAAAGGGTTGGTGAACTTAGGGCATTTTGATGAATTACTCTTTACTAATTAAGGCATTGACCCATGAAACACGAATTGTGGTTGAGAAAAAGGAGTCGAGTCGTGTGTTCTAAGTTGGGTGGGAGGCAAATCACATCCAAATGATGATTGAATCATGGACCAACCCTATAACTAAAATTACAATCAAGCCCCTGAATAATATTTACATTAGCAATACTTCATTTTAACTTAGAAGGATTTACTTCCAACCCCCATAGGGTTTTATATATCTAACTGCTTATACCTTTTTATCATATTCAGTAGGGGTGTGCAATGGTTGGATCGGGTTTTGGGTGGGACATGTGGAACCCGAAACCCGTCCAAACTAAAGTTCGGAGATCGGGTTTTGGGTGGTTGGATCGGGTCTGTTCGGGTTGGGCTTGATTCCAACCCACTTTCAGGCTTGTTTCAGCCCAGTTAATCCATTAATCCTCCCTCCTGTTTAAGTCTTCATTAACCAAACCCATTTTCACTTGTATAACTTTTGATTTTGATGCTTGAGCTTTTGATCTTGGTGCACCCAGACCCATTTTCACTTGTATAACTCAAACCATATTTAGACAAAGCCAATAAATTTGACTTGTTGGAGCATAAACCCGTATGAGATATGCTCGGCCCTACACTACATACTTGACGAGCAGCTTCTGAAGTAGCAGCCATCGAGTTAAGTTTTAAAAATTCATACTCCCATCACTCCATAAAAGAGATACATTTTCACAATATCCACAGTAGAGGTTCTGATTTTTTTTTAAAAATAAGTTCGGGTTTCGGACGAGTTCAGATGTGGGTAATGGAGACCAACTTATCAACTACCATTTCACTGGTACTATTTGTAACCAAAAAAAAATTAATATTTTTATTGCATAAAGGTTTTAGTAATGACCATAAATTCTTTTTAATTCAAAAAAATATTAGTTATTCTAAAAAAGTTTTAATCTTTTTATATAGTTTTACTCTGCCTTGTATTATTTCTGATTGATACCAATATTTTTTTAAATTTAAGATGAGTTTTCACTTTATTATCTAAAGGGCTTTTGGCAGTTGGTGAATGGTTTGATGCAGAATGATTAAGTGGTCAGAATGATTAAGAGACTTTTATGATATAATGTAAAATGAAATATGGTTGTTTGGTAATTGTTTAGAATGAAATCAGGGTGCTGAATGGTTAAGGGAGGTCCAGGATGCTAAATCATTCATAGGGTTTTAGAACCATTAAGAAACAAACAGTTTTTTTTTTGCCAAACGAGATTTACCTCTTAGCGATTCAGAAGTTGCCTCTTAATGGAACTATTAAGAGGTAAACAAACAACCCCGAAATCATTATCAATATGAATTTGACAGTTTAGTTTCGGGTTTTTGAGCTAGTTACATGAATATAATTCATAATACTCCAATCCGGAGTAGTATAAAATATAGTAACTTTTATATTTGTATCATTACAAAAATTAACAACAACAATAATACCATTATGTTAATACTTTTAACAATGATTAAATTTTTAATGTTAATAATAAATATATTTATGATAACTAGAAGTCTACTCGCGCAATGCAGCGCGATATATCTCGATTTGAATGTTCTAATTTATTTTCATGTGTGGCTTTGAGAAAACGGTCATGTTATTTTATAAATTTGTTTAAAGAATGACGTTTTTTAAAGAGTTAATGATTTGAGAATTTAAAAGTGGTTAGAGATAAAAATTAATTAATAAGAGTCCACGATTTAAGGATTTGAAAGTTGTTAGAGATAGGTATTAATCAAGTAATTAACATTAAAAGCGGTTCATAAAGCTTCATTAGTTGTTTTTAAGAGATTCTAAGTAATTAACATTAAAGGTGCGTTTGGTACAATGGACAGGACATGACATAACAAAACAAGGATCACTGTCCCATGTTTGGCAGGACTATTATGTGGAACAGACAAGAACAGAGTGGAACAGACCTGTTCCACCCCTACCCCATGGAACAAGGTGGAACATGCTTATGTTTTATCAAAATAAAATCTAATTTTATTCTAAAACATCAAATACACGTTCTATTTTATATTTTACTCATTATTTAAATTTTATTTATTATATTTTATCTAATGTTATATGTTCTGTTCTGTCCAGTTCTATCTACCAAACGTTGAACAACTCTTCTGTAACAACCCAGTCTAAATAAAGCATACATAGCATTTTAAATTTAAAGAATTACAATACTGGGTCCCAGAAATTTCGTACATCTGTCTCATAACTTAGGTTGGCGGAAACAACCTGTACACAACTGAGAATAATTAACTACTACAGGTATGAGTGGCACTGTCTCTCACCGCATCTGTTCTCTATTCTGCTCTTGCTCAAATACCTGAGCCTCCTACTATCTGCTTACCTGAAAAGGTTTAGTTTGGAAAATGCGAGGGTTAGACCATGAGGTCTAGTGAGCTCCCTCCTGACAGTTCTCAAAAATCATTTAAAATACTTTATAACTTTTTCATAGCATTTCATAAAACTTTCACATAACTTTTCATAAACACTTTCACATTACTTTTCATAAATACTTTCACGGATAAATCCGCACTCGTAAATAGCACCCTGAAGTCACCCGAAAGTGACAACGAATCAGTCTCACACTGCCTTACTGGATACTCCCTTCCATGGCATAAACGGGTCACCTTCCCGGCATGAGCACTGGCGGGTCTACCTCCCGTCTTAGCCAATTTACGTCTAACACAATGTATGCATACATCTCATATAAACTTTCAAACAAGTAAAATCATGCAAATAAACATAGCAATTTTACTCATTCACTTCCTTCTGAAAACATGTTCAAAAACACGTATTTTAGTTAGAAAAACTCACCTGATGCGTTTAACTTCTTTTCTTACTCTGCTTCTGACTTACAATCGGGTTACCTGAGAAATGGATGAAATATAAACTGCTCAGACCCTAATACCAACTTTCCGGACTCAGCTTACCGGATACACCACTTACCGGGTATGACTACTTACCGGGTTTACTACTTACCAGGTCTACTACTTACCGCATAATTCAACTTACCGGGTAGCTCATACTTACCGGGTAATGTATACTTACCGAGTATCTCACCAACTTACCAATAACCATCCGGGAACCGATTCACCCGGACGCTACCAGGTACTAACCGGGTTCTCTCCCGGTTACATTCAACATAGGGCAACTTACCGGGTATTCGGCTGTGACGACTTTGGGAATCAATACCCCGCTAACAGTCCCTTAATCAAATTATTAAAAGAGGTAAATAGCAATAAACACTATAGGTTCAAACCTCACAAGTCTTAGCTACACAAACACGATTTATGGGTAATTAAACTTCCCTTAAGGCATCGTTTTAACTTTTCATCAAAACCCTCAATTAATCCAACAATCTAGAATAATGTAGAAATCTGAGAGTGGGGATTACCTGATAGGAATGTAGGATGAAAACCCAATCCACTTTATCTTCCAATTTTTTATGAATAACACTCCTCTTCTTCAATTGCACTTGAATCACCAAAACCCTTTCTCTTCTCTCTATTCTTTGCTTAGCCGCCACCCACCACCAAATGATTGCAAATTAGGGTTTTTGAGCCAATCATTGGGTTCTTATACCCTATCTTTTATTTACAAATTGGTCCCATAACTTTACAACTTTAAAAAAATTTCCCTCAAACTTTAATTCTTTCCACCAAGCTCACGGTTATTACAATACTCCCCCTCAAAAGAATTCCGTCCCCGGAATTCCATTCTCGAAAAGATGAGGGTATCTGGACCTCATGTCCGCTTCCACTTCCCAAGTTGCCTCTCGCCCTTTATGATATCTCCATTCCTCGTTTTGCAAACTTTACTGCTCACGCTATCTAACGGTTCTTCTACATAAGTCAACCTCTCATCTATACCGATGTCCCCCAAAGAAACAACCACCTCGGCTCTGACAAACACTTCTTTGAGTCCGAGACATAAAATGTCGGATGAACACCCTTTAATTCCTCCGGCAAGTCTAACTTGTATGCCGTTGCTCTAACTCGCTCACTAATGACAAAAGTCAACTTCTTATCGTCTGTATTTCTTGCAAGGTCGCCATCATCTCACTTCCCACATCGGCTCTCCATAAAAGAGACGTGCATCACACTATGAATTCCTCCAAACATTTCATCGAGTACCTCAAGATCGCACACTATCTATCCAACTTTCATAACTTCGTCGGATCCACAGACTTAGTCCACCTTACCTATCTCTCAAACTTCAAGGTTCAAAAGTCTTATGTTTTTCAATCCAACCAATTCAGTTCTACTCGGTCACCCCAAACCGTTCTGATGGGAAACATAACCGTACACCATACCTTGGAACCGCCCTCGGCGAGTCACCACCTTGCTATATCGTGCCATCTTGTACTATTTACTTGCAACCTCTCCGAATCCTATACTCGCTTAAATACCACTAGAAAATCCAAGGCCAATCGTGCCTCCATTTGTTCGCTTTCGTCCCCACGTCGGGACTCGCGGTCTTAAAACACGTCTACTTACGGTCTATCCTACCTCTTTACTTCCTTAAGAGAAAGAGTTTTGGCGGAAATTCCCGCCACAACAACAAAAATCTTAGACCAGGAATAATCACTCACTTGACAACTTGGCACAAGGCCACCCTTGCACATCCCGACGAACTCACACACGAGAGTTCCCTTCTCGAGTTACATGTAATTCCATATTACTTCTTCCAACTGACATACATCTATGCAGATCATACTCCTTTCCCAAATCACATCGGCTACAGCTCGACAACTAATTCGTACGTTCTCACCACTTCATCATTTCTCACTTAACGTGACTAATAGTAGGAAACTCCCATGATCCCTCATTGAAGCGTTCACCTATCCGAATTGAACTTATCCTGAAAACACACCAGCTCTCCACTGCTTACCACAAGCGTCTAGTCATATAACATAACCTCGGTTACCCCCACTCAACTAGGAGGAGTAACCATGATCACACCCTACTGTTCTCAATAGCTTACACTGAACGATCAGTTCGTTTGAACGTTTCTCACGGCATCACCAACTCAACTCATTCAAATGCCCTTTTCCACTTCCTTCCCGCATAAAGACATGCACAAATCCTCTTCCTCTATACTCTTTCCAGGGGTTCGCACACTTACTGATGACGATCTACACACACTACTCCACCTTTTCGGTGTTACTGCCAAGCTTACTGCTTCCATCCTACTAACTTGTCCCGACATACTATCTTCGCCTCCCTACGTTAACGTGGAGCACCGCCCACCAAACGTTACTTGCCTCTCTCTTCCGATCTTTCCACATGTTGATAACACTTTCTCATTATTACACATAACCAAAATTCTAACCTGAGGCATCCAAACTAGTTATCTCGAAATGACACCGGTGATCGAAGTCACTACGCGCTCCTTGATTTCCAATCGTTACCTACTCGAACTAATCCTTTCGTACAAAAGGAAACAATTCACATTCCTTAGAGATTTAGCATCTACTACACCACCTCTTAGACTCACTCATCCAACATCTTCTTTAATCTTCCAGTGATTCCAAAATATACTTACTTAGCGACTCACACAACCCAAGACACTTGATTCCTCAATTGGGTAACCATCCGCTTCCGCTCCGACATTCTATTCCTATAATGGTCGTGTCACAACGCCATCTTACAAACCACGTGCTCCAACGACTTGATTAACAAATCGTACACCTCATCTGAAAACTCCGAAAAAGACTTCCATCTGATGCTTCCTCTTTCTAACATCACATTACACACTGGCTGGCACATTTATCTTGGCAATTGATGCCACTACTCATCCGAACATTCTCTACCCATAACATTTTACTGCAGACCAGGTATCTCATGGTCGTTCGTACACAACTCAAACTTATCTTCAAGACCTCCCGCATAAATAACCAAGTCTATCTCGCTACATTGTCTCTCCCCAGCTGTAGTTGAACCACAACACACGAGTTTCTGATTAACTCTAACATACTCGTTTCTTGCTAGCTCTTTGAAATTTCAAACCATTACATCGACAGGGCACATTTCCTCACAGATCGACATAATCTATATACTCACTTCGTTTGTGCTAAATACTTCATCCTTTACGAACCATCCACCTCGTAAGTAAAACGCTTATCTAAAACAACAGTCTTTCACTAACTTACCACCCCTACAAGGTGGTCTTTCAACTTTCAACCTTCCGATTCAAGTCTTCGGCCTCATACACTTTACATAACTGCCGACTTCAACGTCAATAGTTGACCTGTTGATACTTCCTTAACTTATTCTCCAACAAGGGTCCCTTACTGAACCTAACCTTCCAACATATCCTAATCAAGTTCACACCCCGCCGTCCTCATTTCAAACTCACTCGTGCATCGTCAGTATCACAAGATCTCTTTAAAACTCTTATTTGACGTCGAGGATATTCCCTTCCTACTTCACCACACTACTCATAACGAGTTGCTAATACCAACACCTTGATGACTTATAGTCTTTCCCCTGAACACAACCGTCCCTCGGCAACTGTATTTCCAGTCACCGCACAAGGGTACAGACCCGCATACAACCGACACTAAAGTCCACTTCCGACTCTTCCACCGCTCACCTCTCCTCTTGAACACAAATACCAAAACTACAAACATTCTCCCCTGATTTTTCCAACACCTCTCCACTCTAGGAGTCCTTCCTTAGCTTAAAATTTAGTACTATACGACCTAGTGAGTTCATAGCCTTCATGCATGACAACGCGATAAATAAATCATTTCACACTTTTATCATTTTAAAGAAACAATACTTGGAAACAACTTGGGTACACGCGACCCCAACATTCTCATAACTCCAATGCCCTGCACAACGATCTTGAGAATCGTTTGCTTGCAACTTTCCGTAAAACTTAATCTTACTCAACCAAAAATATGTTGTTACGACAGAAATATATATTGGATGAAAATCTTTTCATACGACAAAATTCTGAAAGGAATTACCGACACGAAGTAAACCAGTCGGTTCTCACACTCATTTATATAACTTCAACATGTCAATACTCATTTTGGTTATAAAAGTTTGGCATTCAAACGTTTCCTTGACTTTTTGCAACAATTTAACTTATCATGAAAAGAGTGGAATATTTTGCAAATCGTAAACCTCAAGACTTCATTGTGCGATGTAAATGGATTTGCATTTTTTTTCTTTAAACATATGCTTGCACACGCCGACCCATATCCGATCAAACTTGATATTTACACATTTACTTTACTTATGAAAAATCTCATGTACACATATACAAACTCAATGCTTGAAACTCTACTTGCAATTGAATGCTACTCACTCAAACAAGGTCAATCGCTTTACTCACGCAACTTATCATTGACACTCTACTTTCGACCAGTAGTCGCCCTCTCGGCCTTTCAACAATTTGCTATACACACATTCAATGGTCCACTTACTCAACCATTTCATACTATTTTCGCCTTGACCAAATCATCTCACATTCTACCTCAACACATTTCAATCCACCACGGGTATCTTTCCTTTATTGATCCTGTCACTGAAAAGCTCGTCTAAAGAGTCGGGGCTCTAATCGTCCACTCGTTCTTGAATTGAAGCTCTCCAAATCTCGACACGTTTCCCCCTTACCAACACAACTGATCTATCCTACCACCTCTAGAACTGGGACTCTCCAGAACCAAGAGTCTTACTCAAAAGCAATCATTCATCCTCTTCGAATCCACGAAGATCTACCTCTAGACGACTCGTAACATTCTATACAACATTTCTTCTCTACGATGTAAACATACATCACATCATAAATGATCTCTTACGATGCTTCCCGACAATGGGTCTCAATCTACCTCTCAGGAATCTTACTGACATTTTAGATTACTGGAACACAACACACCAGCTAGCTTAAGACTACAACTTCGGAATAATAAGGCAGATTAAGCACATACATGTACATGTAAGTTCGCAATTACACTGGCCAAGTGTAATCCCAAACTTACCTTACATGACTGTCCTCGGTACCCTATTAGTCCTATTTCTATAATAGTGCCCTCCTAACGCATTTCCTGATTCTCAGTTGTGATTTCTACTCCCAAAGTTTAAGTTTAGGCCCGTCCGGTCACCTAAATCCCTTAAACTATGGCTCTGATACCATCTGTAACAACTCAGTCTAAATAAAGCATACATAGCATTTTAAATTTAAAGAATTACAATACTGGGTCCCAGAAATTTCGTACATCTGTCTCATAACTTAGGTGGCGGAAATAACCTATACACAACTGAGAATAATTAACTACTACAGGTATGAGTGACACTGTCTCTCACCGCATCTGTTCTCTATTCTGCTCTTGCTCAATACATGAGCCTCCTACTATCTGCTTACCTGAAAAGGTCTAGTTTGGAAAATGCGAGGGTTAGACCATGAGGTCTAGTGAGCTCCCTCCTGACAGTTCTCAAAAATCATTTAAAACACTTTATAACTTTCTCATAGCATTTCATAAAACTTTCACATAACTTTTCATAAACACTTTCACATAACTTTTCATAAATACTTTCACGGATAAATACACACTCGTAATAGCACCCTGAAGTCACCCGAACGTGACAACGAGTCAGTTTCATACTGCCTTACTGGATACTCCCTTCCATGGCATAAACGGGTCACCTTCCCGGCATGAGCACTAGCTGGTCTACCTCCCGTCTTAGCCAATTTACGTCTAACACAATGTATGCATACATCTCATATAAACTTTCAAACAAGTAAAATCATGCAAATAAACATAGCAATTTTACTCATTCACTTCCTTATAAAAACATGTTCAAAAACACGTATTTTAGTTAGAAAAACTCACCTGATGCGTTTAACTTCCTTTCTTGCTCTGCTTCTGACTTACAATCGGGTTACCTGAGAAATGGATGAAATATAAACTGCTCAGACCCTAATACCAACTTTCCGAACACTATCCGGACTCAGCTTACCGGATACACCACTTACCGGGACTATCACTTACCGGGTACTCTACTTACCGGGTATGACTACTTACCGGGTTTACTACTTACCGGGTTTACTACTTACCGCATAATTCAACTTACTGGGTAGCTCATACTTACCGGGTAATGTATACTTACCGGGTATCTCACCAACTTACCAATAACCATCCGGGAACCGATTCACCCAGACACTACCATGTACTAACCGGGTTCTCTCCCGGTAACATTCAACATAGGGCAACTTACCGGGTATTCGGCTGTTACGACTTCGGAAATCAATACCCCGCTAACAGTCCCTTAATCAAATTATTAAAATAGGTAAATAGCAATAAACACTATAGGTTCAAACCTCCCAACTCTTAGCTACACAAACACGATTTATGGGTGATTAAACTTCCCTTAAGGCATCATTTTAACTTTTCATCAAAACCCTCAATTAATCCAACAATCTAGAATAATGTAGAAATCTAAGAGTGGGGATTACCTGATAGGAATGTAGGATGAAAACCCAATCCACTTTATCTTCCAATTTTTGATGAATAACACTCCTCTTCTTCAATTGCACTTGAATCACCAAACCCCTTTCTCTTCTTTCTATGCTTTGCTTAGCCGCCACCCCCCACCAAATGATTGCAAATTAGGGTTTTTGAGCCAATCATTGGGTTCTTATACCCTATCTTTTATTTACAAATTGGTCCCCTAACTTTACAGCTTTAAAACAATTTTCCTCAAACTTTAATTCTTTCCACCAAGCTCACGGTTATTACATGTTCTATCTTGTTCTGTTCTGTTATGTCCCATCGTGTCATGTTTAATCCTGTCTGCGTACCAAACGCACCCTAAATAACGGTACATGAAGCTTTAGGAGTTGTTTTTAAAAGTTTTTATAAATGCTTTATAATATAGTATAGATAAGACTACTATTATTAATATAATATTTTATTATTAAATAAACCAAACCATAATAATTAATATTAGTCAAAATAAAACCACGATTTGCTTTGATTTTCAAAATTGGAAAACAAAAGCTAGCAAAAAGATAACAATAAAATAACGAAAACTAGAATTATGGCATTTTGTCTTTTTGTCATCTCGCTTTTTACCAATTAAGCTCATACTAAACTCTAACTTTGGTCCCTAATGTTTCTGGATTTTTTTGAAAGTGGGACTTCTATTTTCATAACTTCAGTTTTTCATCCTCAAAGTTTCAATTTTGCTCTGAAAGTGGGACCTGACCACTAGCTTCGCTAGGGAAAATTTATCCAATCATGTTTTATCTCTCTTTTTGCAATTCTCTTTTATTTTTTCTTATATTTGTAAAAACAATAAAAACTTAAGGACCAACTAGTAATTAACTGTAATATATATATATATATATATATATATATATATAATACATAGATTACACGAGGACCAAGCCAATCACAGGCCACACTCATCGCCAACCAAGCCTATCGTCCCTCATTCCATCTGGTGAAGATATCACAAAGACAATGATACTCCAAAAAACTTTGAAGCAACAGGGACGGTGTTTGATTCGGGTGATTCGGGTTGAAGGAACATGCACAGTGAGGACAATGACGATGAGTGCTTCTGGTCCCTCTCACCGATGACCCTTTTTCCCCATTGTCGTCCAAACTCCCATTTCCCCCCTAACCTAGCATGTACAAACCCTTCCTCCATCACCACTGTGAGCATCTCGTCACTGATCTACGACCACCATGGGCATCCAGTTCCCGACATGCAACCACTTTGACCCAACACCTAGCTTTTTCTACTTCGACAAGCCCCATGAATGGGACAGAACGACAACCACCACTAGAGATAACGTAACAAAACGATGACCACCCTTTGGAGAGTAGACATATAAAAAACACTCGCCATAAAAATGGGGGAGAGTGGGGAGGGGGTCTCTCCATAAAAATGTGGGGAAGCAAGGTTTTAAGGGTAGGAGGGAAACGGTGATGGAGGTGATTTTAAGAAAGCATGTGTTGGCGGTCGGTGCAGGGTTTAAGGGTTGATGCCGATAGTTGACTCTGAAAACAAGGACGATACATGTCTAATGAGTGTGAATTGTGAAGAGGGAATGAGGCGGCAAGGCAACGGTCGAATTCTTCCCCATCTGGGTCCAGTTCCTCATCTGACGAAGATGAGGAAGATGACCCGAGGCTGACCATTCTTGCAGGCCTCACGATCGATATGAGGCGCCTCCTTACTCCTCCCATCATGCTATGCCGCCTTCCAACCCATATCACCAGAGGGTTGACGATCTGTACAGCTACGTACACGGGGATGTAGACATACGTCTTAAAGCTCTCGAGGACTTCAACATACAGTTTCGCACGGTTCAGGTTAGTGTTTAACTTAATTTGTCGGCCACGATCTTTTAGTTTGTATATTAATATTACGTTCCAAATTTGTTTTAGTTGTCGAGTACGACACCGATCTCTGCTCCGTTCGGACAGGGGGCATCGGCGACGTTTGGCACCACATCCTATCCGTCATTCCCGTAGACTGTAAGTCACATTGAGTAACCATTATAGTTATATGTTAGTTCCTAAATTTGTAACTCTTATAATGATCAATGTCACGCAGGTCGGGATGTAGGGGGCAGGGGGTTACACATCCCAAATGTCGCCGTTTGGCACCACATCCTATCCGTCATTCCCGGAAACTGTAAGTCACATTGAGTAACCAATATAGTTATATGTTAGTTCCTAAATTTGTAACTCTTATAATGATCAATGTCACGTAGGTCGGGATGTCGGGGGCAGGGGGTTACACATCCCAAATGCCACGGTTTGGCACCACATCCTATCCGTCATTCCCGGAGACTGTAAGTCACATTGAGTAACCAATATAGTTATATTTATGTTCCTAACTTTGTAACTCTTATAATGAAAAATGTTATGCAGATTGGGATGATGGAGCCAGGGGGTTATACACCCCCAATTTCGACGTTCGGCACCACACCATTCACGGAGCTCCTTGGGATATCGGACGCAGACTATTACAGGCCGGATATGCCGGGGTCGTCGTACGTCACACCGCCATCTTACATGCCGCCGACTGTAAGTTATTTTGGTAGTTTTGGTTTAATTGTGAACATGATGATTGTACTTAAAATATCTAATAAGTTAATTTTCAGTCGATGGGGTCGGGAGAGCACTTCCGTCAGCCGAAAATTGTCGATGACCACTTCTCGTAGCCGGAAGATGACCCGATGGATGTGGTAGAACCTAATAGGCCGGTTCGAAAGAGGGTACCTTCATCATGGTGGGGTACCCCATTTACACGCCAAAAATCTACCATACCGCCCCCTCAAAAGAAAGCCATGCCAAGAGTGAGAGCAAAGGGAGCGGGAAAGGGAAAGGGACAGGGAAAGAAACCGGGAAAGGGAAAGGTGGCTTCACCGGAGCGTCTTTCGGCCTCGGAGATATTGAACCTGTGCCAGACTGGTGGCCTCCCCCTCCTGATATACACCCTTTACGTCAACCTGAACATTTCCCCCCGGTTTTTCGAAGTATTGTTGGCAGTTGACCCTTTGCATTCTGAATTAGAGGATTTGGTTAGTATTGAAGTTTAACTATAGTCATATAATCAAATATATTTATATTACATGTCTAACAATCTCTTTTTTGTGTATAGCATATCGATTGTTGGGTCGGCATGCTCCTATCTATGCGTTCTCCAGACGCGAGGTGGACGATCATGATAACTAGTTTCTTTGACTTGATGGTCCGGGAGAATCAAGGTGCCGAGTCCGTGTATCGGACATGCAATGGTGTGGAAGGGGTTGGTTGGGCGGACGTCGATACGGTATGAAAATCGTTTTACTCCTATTTTATTTAAGTTGTTTGTTGCTAACTATTTGTCTAATATTGTAATATTTCAGGTGTACATTCCTATCTGCATTCATCCCCTTCATTGGGTGCTCGGAGTGTTTGAGATTGATCGTATGATGATGACCATATATGATAGCGCCCGTGCCAGTGTCTACGAAATGGCTTTGTAGCAGCATCTTACCACATTTAAAGTTCAGTTGTCGAAGTTCTTTAGACTGCTCGGGTAAATTGAATGTCACGACCGTTCAGAGCACTTCCGTCATAGGTTCATCAACAATGCACCACGGCAGCATGGGATGAATGCGGATTACGGTGTCTGGGTATGCCGTAACGCCAGCATGTTGATTGACGGCGATGTGCCAGATTTAGCACCAAACCGCATCAAACGAGAGGCCATGAACTATCGGATACATATGGCGGAGACCATTTATGCGCATTGTACTTTAGGTTAGATTAGCAGGTTGTTTATGTAACATTAAATGATTGTTATTTTTAGTGTTAACTTATTGTGTTAAAATATTTAACTTGAAGTTATAATTTTGTTTATTATTTTGTTAAAGTATTGCACATATGAATACTTGAAGCAAAACAAAAGCATTATAGGACAACATAACTCACTTTCCACGTTTTCATACTTTACACGTTTTCATACTTTTCAGCGCAAACCGGCATCCACATTTGCGGGAGTATTCTTACATGGCGTCCCCAAACCTTCATGTTTGATGCTTTAGGCGTTTATCTGAATCGCTTTCAGACACTGGCAAAGAGTTATATGGTTAGTGTGCATGTTTCATTGAGTTTTGCTTCTTACTACCGTTGTTCTACGACCTAACTATATTAATTAATGTTCATCAACAGATGCATATCCACAGTTGTTCACCATGAAAGTCCACCATGGTGGGTACTTCACGGAACCACCCAAAAGACATTATTTCCGTGGTCTAGAAATTTATGTTGACATGTTAGATGTGGAGGATCTTTCTATGCAACTGCTTGAACAGATCATGAAAGAGCTGGACTATGAAGAGCCAAAATATAATAGGCTGTATTTTAAGAGGCCGAATGTAGACTTCTTGACTGGACTGGTAGAATTGAGTACCGACAAAGATGTAGCCAACATACGCCAGTATGTTGACGGCCATACTGTGATTGAAGTGTACATCGAGAAAGTGGAGCTTAACACTTTGAGACTTGTCTCGCCAGAGCATGTAAGAAGTCGACCCGGATTGTCAAAAACCAAACCATCGTCTAGTCGTAGTCTCAAATTTGGATAATTTTGTACTGTACTGACTAGTATGTGTTTGTTCTAAAATAATCTTGTATAACATCTAGGAGTTGTATTTTTAATATGAACCACTTTTCAGACTACTTAAAGACTACTTTTCAGCCTAATGAAAGACATTTATTCATGAGCAAGCTTCAACATGAAACATCAACATAAAGACTCCAAGAACGAAACAACAACATAGAAACAGGAAAAGTACAAAACAACAATGTCGAACTGGAAAAGTACAAAACAACAACACATAAACAACAAAGTACTAAAGCAACACCCGTACCACCACCTACTGAAAAATTGCCTTAGTTTGATCAATCCAACTTTGCTTGTCGCTTACCTTCACTTGAAGAATTGCGAAGTCTTGCATAATGTGGTGAATGTCTTCTTTTTCTCGACGAATACGAGTCTCCCTATCTTTTATATCCCCTTTCATCCTTTTGATCTCCTTTTCTTCCACTTCGATCCTTTTCAAGTGGGCTTCCTTCCTGGCCATCATTTGTTTCCACTCTTGTGTCAGTTGGTCTATCTCCTTTTCTTTTTCTGCTATCGCGATCTGGAGTTTCACGGGCATTCTTTTAGGTGTAGACGATAGGTTAGATGACGATACCATTTGTTTGGTGATAGACGATACTATTATGATATGAAAATGTTGTATGGATGTTGTGACCTTTACAATTGGAACTAACACGGGTATTTATAGCCACAAGGACCAAATGGCTCAACAGAATCCTTCTACTTTTTAGGCGAATCTTGCATCAACTTTTCAGACGAATCTTGCATCAACTTTTCAGACGAATCTTGCAGTTACTTTTGCAGACGAATCTTGCAGTTACTTTTCTTTAATTGATCTTTTAATTAATTTCCCTATTAAATAACTTAAAATGGGGAAAACATTTTTTTAATTAATTTCTATATTAAATACATTAAAATGGAAAGAAAACAATACATTAAAAACCTCAACTACATAAAATGATAACCTAAAAACTAGAGGGACCAAAAATGTAATTTTTTTGCCCCAAACTGGAGGGGGAAAAATTGTAAATTTTGGTTTACCGCGGGGTACTACCGCGGACAGGGGCCAAAAGTGTATCGCGACCATAGTTGGGGGGCTCCGCGGCTACCGCGGGCAATCTTGAGGGGCCTCCGCGGGACTTTTGGCCAAACAGGGGTGCCACGTGGGCACTGACCCGCGATTGCAGGCCCCACCGCGGAATTTTTGGGTATTTCGGCAAAACGAACGAGATTGTAGGTATTTTGGTAAGTCAAAGTCAAATAATGGATATTTTAATTAAATTCCCTTTTAAAAATACGTTACACAAAATATGAATCGAATCAAAATATATTACATTAAAATATACTATGTTTAGGAAAAAAATATTTTTAAATAAGAATTAAATACAAATTTATTGATGTTTTAGAGTATCTCCAACAACATTGCTAAAATAGAAAAAATGAGTTTTTGTTTGCTATTCTTCTCCAATAGCATTGCTATCTTGTTTGCTAAAATATAGATTCATGGAAAATCTTTAAATATAGACAATTCTCTATAATTCTCTAAATAGCAGAGAGAAATAATTACTTTATTCAACCCACTAAATAACATAATCTTTTATCATTTTATATTATTTTTTTCTTTTAAAATGTATTGAGAATATAAATTAGAGAATATTATTTTAATAAATTTGTGTTAAAATCTCTAAAATAACAAAGTTGTTGAATATGATTGTAACTCTTTTTAAAGATTTTAACTTTTGATTCTCTATTTTAGAAAAATTATAACAAACCTGTTGAAGATGAATGTAAATTTTTTAAAAGATTTTAACTTTTAATTCTCTATTTTAGAAAAATTATAACAAATCTAATGAAGATGCTATAGTGTTATAATTAAGGGAATTTAATTAAAATACCCATTTGTTGACTTTGACTTGCAAAAATATCCAAAAAAAAATCAATTTTGCAAAAATACCCATTTTTCCCGCAATATGTCCCGCGATCGGGGGATAGGGTATTTATTGAAAATTTTGATCCTGCTATGGCGGGATGAGTCCCGCGGTACATTCAATCACACACATTAAATTGTGATTTTGATTTGAAAGTTACACTTTCAACCCCTATAATTATTTACTTACTTTACTTTATATCTTTTACTTTCCTAATTTTAATTTTACACCTTCAACATATTAACACATATAATCGTATTATTAACCAAAGTACGTTAAAAAATACGTTTTAATTTTAACAAGTTATACCATTGTACTCGTCTCTTCGATACCTTCGAAATGAGCCTAATATTGAATATTTTTGGATTTATTTATTTTATTATATATTATATATACTACATAAAAATATTTTTAATATTTATAATTCATACCCTTATAGGTAATTATTTAATTTATGGAACATTTCTCACTTTTTCAATTTTCGTTTTACACTCCTATCGCATTAACATAATAATCATATATTAACTAATTGATTAAATCGTCAAATTATTTGGATTATATATATATATATATTTATTTATTGAACTCCTTAACATATTTTAACGTAATTATGTATGTTAATGTGATATGTTAAAACGTATTTTTTAAAACGATTTAATCAATTAGTTAATATATGATTATTATGTTAATGCGATAAGAGTGTAAAACAAGATTGAAAAAATAAGAGATGTATCATAAATTAAATAATTAACTATAAGGGTATGAATTGTAAATATTTAAAATATTTTTATGTAGTATATATGATATATAATAAAATAAAATAAATAAATCCAAAAATATTCAATATTTGGCTCATTTCGAAGGGATCGAAGAGACGAGTACAATGATGTAACTTGTTAAAATTAAAACGTATTTTTTTAACGTATTTTTTTAACGTATTTTAGTTAATAAACGATTATATGTGTTAATATGATGAAGGTGTAAAATTAAAATTAGGAAAGTAAAAGGTATAAAGTAAAGTAAAGTAAGTAAATTATTATAGGGATTGAAAGTGTAACTTTCAAATCAAAATCACAATTTAATGTGTGTGATTGAATGGGACTCATCCCACTATAGCGGGATCAAAAAATTTAGAAACAAACTTATCCCGCGATCGCGGGACATATCGCGGGAAAAATGGGTATTTTTGCAAAATTAGAAAAAATGGGTATTTGTTGAAGGATATGTGTCATCATCAAAAGGAAGTGATTGAAAGAATATTTTTCTAGTATTAGATATTACCATAATTAATGTTTTCTTTTCGTTGTAAACTCCTCCCTATATAAAGGGCTTATGATTAATGAGAATTACGATTCATTCTCTTTATTCTATTGTGTTCTGTTTCGTTTTTCCTTTAACACGTTATCAGCACATAAAGCTCAAATCGTTTCTTGAACTGTTGGTTTTCCCGATACCTGACGTTGTTGAACGACTTGTTGGAAAATTACGTAGCTACTCCGTTATCCATCGCTCGTTATCACCTTTGGCACAAATTCAAGTAAGTGTTTTCGTTAACCTGTTTATATTTAAATTCTCTTTGCTAGATCAGAAGAAATATATTGAAAAAGAAAAATAGGATTTTCTGATTTTGCTTTTCGTTTCCTGCTGCATCATTAACAAAAAAAATGTCCTCCTTTGTTTGTTTTTTTTATTATTATCTTTGACTCTTGGTTTATATATTCAAAAAGAAAAAAAACATTGTTATTTTTTTTTCACTTCTAATTAAATCAAAGTCAACAAATAAGTATTTTAATTAAATTCCCTATACTTAAAAGGAGGGAGGAACAAACAAAAGACAAAGAGACAGGTGCAGTTCAGGTGTGGTGGGGTTTGTTTTATGATCATTCTGCCCCACTTTTATATACTGTATCTACCCTTCTGCAGAACCATTTACTTGAGTATTATTTCGATTCTTGTTTAAAGCAATGCAATAAAATTTTGAAGTATATATGATAATAATTTATTTTTATTATTTTCGTCTATTATAAGCAAAATTTAAAGAAAATATAGCTTATTTTTAAGCCTTATTTCAAAAGTTTGGTTTGTACGGATAAAAAGTGGATTATAAGAGCATCTTCAACGGTTTTTCCAAAATTTTCTGTAAAATGAAAATTCAAAGTCAAAATTTCCAAAAAAAAGTTATATTCATCTTCAACAGATTTCCTATTTTAGAGAAAAAAAACAATGATTATAATATTAAAATATTGTATTCATCTATTAAAATATTATTTTTTTCAAAAAAATTTATTGGTGCTCTCACTTAGTAATCATTTTTGGGCTTAACTCCATATTTGAAGAAAAAGTTCTTCTCTCTCCTACTTTCTCCATTTTTGTAATAACCGAGTTTGCTTTCTAATCAACAATTGGGAAATCTTGGAAGACATTCAAAATTTAAGAAAGTTATGTGGTCAAAGTATAGAGAATTGAAAGTTTGGTGCCATTAGAGAAGGGTATTTAAGGGATGAAAACCCTAATTATTTCATTTTAGTTCTTCAGTGTGTGTTTATGTGTGTGTGTGCGGCTAAGGAAGAAGGCAAGAAAGGAATTGTGGCAAATTGAAGAAGAAGAGGTGCCGAATTGCAGCTGGGTTTTGGGAGAAGTTTCAGATTCATCCAGGTAATATCAATCCCATTTCTTCTTATGTTTGGGTGTGTATTGTGGGTTTTTAGAGAAGAACTTAGATTTTGTGGGTTTGATTGTGTCCTCGTTAAATCTGATTAAGGAGTGTGGTAGAGTGGGATAATGTGTAAACAATCGACCCTTATATGTTAATCTGGAGGTGTTGGGAGGATTAGGACAAGAGTTGTGCAAGATTCTGCGTTTTATGGTTTTGCCCGTCACGTCCGGAAACCTCCAAAATAGGATAGTGTCCGGAAGCTTTCGTGGTGTCCGGATGTGTTGTTGTCCGGGTATGAGTTGAGTATAGTTTCCGGTAGTTAACCGGAAACCCTGGTGAATCCGAATAGTTTGGTTGTCCGGGTAGGACGTCCGGATAGTTTTGGTTATCCGGGTAGGACGTCCGGATAGTTTTGGTTGTCCGGATGGTTTTGGCTGTCCGGATGAAGTGTCCGGAAAGTTGTGGTGTGACATAGTAGTGCAGGCTGTTAGTCCGAGGGGCTAACTGTTTGATTGTGTAGTTCAAGCAAGTGACTTGTCTTGATAGTGTGTGTGCTTATAGGTGCAGTTGAAAGGAGAATCAATCGAGTAAGAGGATTAAGCGGGACGACAGGTGAGTCTTTCTGAACCTAAATTTTATACAAGCGTGACAGAGTTATTATTTAACTGTGTGCTTTTCAACTGCTTTATTACAAAGCGATGATTAAGTGTGTGGTGTGGTTGTTATCTATTCGTGTGTTTTCAACTGCTTAAATTATGAAGCTATGAACAAGTGAGTGGTAGCATGTATGATTTAATGTGTGTGAACGTGCTCTAGCATTGTAGAGAAATGGGGGTGTGACCCATATTGATTGTGCATCGTGCTCTGCCGTTGTCGAATAATGGGGGTGTGTCCCATATTAATTATATGAATGGGGGGTGTGTCCCATATTAATTATATGAATGGGGGGTGCGTCCCATATTAATTATATGAATGGGGGGTGTGTCCCATATTGATGATATAAATGGGGGGTGTGACCCATATTAATTAAATATATATATGAATTTGTTTCATATATAGCGAGTGTGCACTTTGGCGCCGTCACGGTGTGTGTGACTATAGCGTGTGCCAGTAGTAGGTGTCAAGAGGTGGTTGTTATTTTAAAGTGTGCTGTTATGATTCATATAAATTCTTTCATAACTGATTTATAAATTATGATGTTTATGGTGTGAAATGGTGTGGAGGGAACTCACTAGACCTCATGGTCTAACACTCGCTTTTCAAAACTAAAACCTTTTCAGGTAAGCAGGTATTTGAAAGCTTGTCTTGAAGTCTGGCAAGGTGTGAGACAGAGGGAGCATATAGAAGGATTAGAAGCCTTTCCTATTTTTTCTGTAGACCTGATCTCAGCTGTAGTTAGGGTTAATTCCGCAGCCCTGTTTGTAATCTGAATAGTATGTTTACGTTGAGCCATTGTGGCGTTTAAAATTAAAGTGGTAGCTTCTAGCTTGTATTTTTGTGTGGGTTGTTGCAGTTGGTATCAGAGCACTAGTTTAAGGGATTTAGGTGACCGGATGGGCCTAAACTTAAACTGTGGAGTAGGAAGACACAGCTGAGATATAGGAAGCCTTTAGGGAAGGCCTTAACCACTGAGAATTTAGGACGAAGGTAGTGAGGATTCTCATGTAAGGTAAATTCAAATCACATCTGGCCAATGTCATTATGAATTTACAGGTGCATGGGTGTGCTTGTTTATCGTGGTCCTGATATTAGTGGTGTGTAGAGGTGGTGGATTGAGTGTGGAAAAATAACAAGTGGTGTGTAAAGTTTAACCTTGCCATGACGGCAACGGTTTAGTGTGATGTGCAAATTATTCTTGGTGCGACTGATGACACTATCTAGAAGGGTATTGTGTGAATGTAGTGTGAGTGCCCGTGTGAAGTAGAATCCTTAAGGTTCTTAAGGAAAACAATTGATTGGAGGTGAGCTCTTAATCTCTGAAGAGTCGTTATTCTAGGAGTTTCCTGATGTCGGTAAAGGGAGATCTTGAGCGTTTAACTCAAAGACCGGATGATAGGGAGGTCCTTTCTTACACTCTAGTTAGTGGAATAGTGTCAAGGGTGATGTGGAAATGATAGATGTATGGATTGGTAACACTAGTGTTGGTTAACCTGTTTGGGGTCGAGGCGAAGCCGTATATTGTTACGCAGTAGTAGGCTAGTGGTAACTGTGAGGTGGGAGCATCCAAATGGGTGGGAAGTATCGATACCGATGATTGATTCAAATATAAGGAACCTGATGGTTTGGTTGGGAGTAGGGTGTCGGCGTCGATGTGCGGTAACTGTAATAGGTTGACCTTGCTCGAGCGAATAACCTTCAATGTAAAGTGAGTCATACATTGTGTTTTCAAAACAAGTTGCGTAAATCTTTCACGTCAGAATGTGTGAGTGTGTGTGCGTGCCTTGCAAACTTCGGATTTTGAAAATGAGTCGGCATGTGCAAGTGTGTGCTTGAAGGAAAAGATAAATTTATTTTCGTGGTGTGATAAATTTCGAATTTGGAGAAATAGTAAATTATTTCACTTCTTAATGAGTGAGTTAAACCTTGTTGTATAAAACATAACAACCTTTGATCGTATGGTTTATGGGTGAAACAATGTGAACACGTAGTGGACATATCATCAAGTGTGGGAGTTGGGTGACTATTCCAGTGTGAGCTATGTTGTTGTATTTTAAGACTTTGCATAAAGGGAGTTTCAGTGAATGTATTTCCAAATGATGACGAGGTCGCGTGTGAGTGATCATTGAGATCTATGTGTGTGGTTGTTCTATATGGAAGTGTCGTGTCATGTCTATCAAACCTTGTTTTGTGGGATGTGTCGAGTGCGTAAAACGATTTAAATCATTGTGTTGTCATGCATGAAGGCTATGAACTCGCTAGGTGGTGAGAGTTATCGCGCGTAAGAAATGGGCAGAGTTTCAAGGGTGGAAAATGTGGTTGAGGCGTCGATGGTCGATTCATGACCTTGGTATTACAGTTAGGGAAGGAGACGTCTAACGATAGTCTCAGTTTTTGACCTTAGAAAGACTTGTGTGATTGTAGTCTTTACTCTTATTTAATAAGTCGAAGTGTGGTTGTCGACAAGGGGTGTGTCCCGGGTGACTCGAATTAGGCAAGGTACTCCGAAAGGTAATGTGGTAGTATGTAGATGAGACAGCATCGGCGTAGAGCCTAAGTCGAGGAGAAATTGTATTTAGGCTAATTGCCAGGCTTTAGTGTTGAAGTCAACGGCGAGTGTTGAGTCGATGTCGGGAGATTTGAAAGTTGAAAGGATAGCCCTGATATGATTTTTTTTTGTCGGGGGTGTGCGCATGGATAAGAGGTCGATTGGGATAAGTGTGTATCTGTCAAGAAGGTGGACCGCCTTTTGGGTGAGTATCCTGAAGGTGGAGAGGCGGTAGTTGTGTAAGTGATTCTTCCTATGTGATTATTATGTTATTTACGAATAAGGTAGTTAGCCCAACTCATGTGGGACATGTGGACTACGTGATTTGCAAGTGAATGACTTATAATTTGATTTATTTGAGCGTGTCTCAAGTGGATCCGAAGAGTCGGTCGGGAATAAGGACTCGATCGAGTGTAGTGGGCGGTCATAAATTGTGATTCACCTAGATGGGAGAAAGGCAAGGTTGTGAGTTTTTCTAACTAAAAGTTGATGGTACTTGTTCTTTTACTCATACATGTGTGCTTATATAAGTGTGTGGTTGCATATAAATTACTTATGCATGGTGCGATGTATATGGGGGGGTTGTCCCATATATCGGGTGTGATATTCATGGGGGGTGTGTCCCATATGGATTTATTCGAACGAACTTGGTCTATTCCCAAGGGCGGGTGTGTGCCCTAGATCAGGTCACAAGTGTGTGGTGACCAGGCAGGAATTTCCGTTAACTGTGTGAGTATGTTGAATTGCAAAAACTAGCTATTGCTTAATGTTTCGTATACTCTTTTATATAAATGTTGTGTTTGTTGTGAAGAAAGTGTGGCCTTGTGTGCGTGCAATTGATCGTGATGATTGAACCTCGGGTGTGTAGGGGTTGTGGGGATAAGTTGGTGGTAACTTATATTTAGTGAACATCCGAAGCATGGTGGGGATGTATTGTTGTGAGGTTAAGTGGTGGACTAGTGTTGTTATGGGATGAGCACCGGTAGAGATCTTTGCTTGGGGTTTGCTCATAAGTTGTTCAGTTATGACAAAATTAGGTGTGGAGTTGCATGGACTTCTGAGTGGCGTGTGGTATTGTTACCCGAAAATAAAAGAATGGGGTGACAATGGGTGACTAGATAAGAAGAAAACTGTGGACTCTTGAGTTGATTGATGAGTGCGTTGCCTTGTATCGTTGTAATAATTGTGAAAATGTTAGATTGATTAGTTCATGGTATCTCGTAGTAGATATGAAATCTCTGAGAATGTTGAACTAATCTCTGTGGGTAAAGGAAATGCAAAGGGGTGGGTTAATATCGTTTGAGGAACGAGAAGTGTGTGGTTGCTTCAAACATAGAGTGGAGGTCCGGTTTGACTTGGTCGAATTTCTCGTATGAGATGTGGTGAAACTGTGGGATTAGACATAGTAACCGTTGAAATTGCGTGTATGGAGTGGTCAATGTTGAAGGAGAACTGTTCCATGTTATCCTGAGGTAATTGGGGGCGGTAGTGTGGAATAGGAGAGTAAGCGTAAAGTAAAAAGTGTGACAAGGGGCTCGGAAAGAGGGAAGCAATGTTTTCAAAACGTCACCATCGAGTGCATGAACTCTAGTGAAAGTATAAGAAAGAGGATTTGTGTGTATGTGAGTGGTTTAAGCGTGGAGGAAAACTAGCTTATGTGATTGATCAAGAGTGTGTACCTTCTAGTGAGCCTTTCTAACTGAAAGTGTGTTGATCTATATGCTATTTTTGAGTGCATGAGATGATATAGAACTGCATGTTTTGCTATATTTGGGAAAGTGGAGTTAATATGTATGCATACATTTGGAAGTGGACCAGTTATGGCTAAGTCGGGGGTGTGTCCTGCCAGTGCTCATACCGGGGGGGATGTCCCGTTTATGCCATGGAGGGTGTGTTCCAGTTAAGGCGGTATGAGACTGACACGTTGTCACAAGTGTGCGTGACTTCAGTGTGCCATTTGCGCGTGTAGCTTTGTGTTTGAACGTTTGAATATTGTAGAGTTGTGTATAGTCCGTGGAGGAAAAATCTTAACTGCGGGTTAAGATGATAGTCAAGGTTGATCCGGCGATCAGTTGGCGAACTGAGCGTCGTTAATTTATAAGGGTTTCGGGAAGTGTGGCGTTAACTTCGGTAGAAGGCGTTCTTTTAAGAAGGTAAAATTTTGTGTGAAACCCTTAGCGTGAAGCGTTTTAAAACCGTGAGTCTAGCTGTGTGAATGATTTTTGGGTGAGACCGGAGGTCGTGCGGTTGACCACCGATAGGTCAAACATTCTCGCGAGAGGTTAAGCGTGACTCAAGACCACCACTGGTTTATGTGAGCAGTAGGAGGAGAATTGTCGAATTCCATGCAGGAGTCGGTGTGATGATTAGAATAATGAAGTGTCTCTAGTAGAAGTTCAGTGGCAATTCCATAAGGGGCAAGAGGCCACGTGGGAATTGGAATCGCACATGAAGGCTCGATATCCTCGTTTGTTTGAAAAGGGAATTCCGGGGACAGAATTCTTTTGAGGGGTGGATGTTGTAATAACCGAGTTTGCTTTCTAATCAACAATTGGGAAATCTTGGAAGACATTCAAAATTAAGAAAGTTATGTGGTCCAAGTATAGAGAATTGAAAGTTCGGTGCCATTAGAGAAGGGTATTTAAGGGATGAAAACCCTAATTATTTCATTTTAGTTCTTCAGTGTGTGTTTATGTGTGTGTGCGGCTAAGGAAGAAGGCAAGAAAGGAATTGTAGCAAATTGAAGAAGAAGAGGTGACGAATTGCAGCTGGGTTTTGGGAGAAGTTTCAGATTCATCCAGGTAATATCAATCCCATTTCTTCTTATGTTTGGGTGTGTATTGTGGGTTTTTAGAGAAGAACTTAGATTTTGTGGGTTTGATTGTGTCCTCGTTAAATCTGATTAAGGAGTATGGTAGAGTGGGATAATGTGTAAACAATCGACCCTTATATGTTAATCTGGAGGTGTTGGGAGGATTAGGACAAGAGTTGTGCAAGATTCTGCGTTTTATGGTTTTGCCCGTCACGTCCGGAAACCTCCAAAATAGGATAGTGTCCGGAAGCTTTCGTGGTGTCCGGATGTGTTGTTGTCCGGGTATGAGTTGAGTATAGTTTCCGGTAGTTAACCGGAAACCCTGGTGAATCCGAATAGTTTGGTTGTCCGGGTAGGACGTCCGGATAGTTTTGGTTATCCGGGTAGGACGTCCGGATAGTTTTGGTTGTCCGGATGGTTTTGGCTGTCCGGATGAAGTGTCCGGAAAGTTGTGGTGTGACATAGTAGTGCAGGCTGTTAGTCCGAGGGGCTAATTGTTTGAGTGTGTAGTTCAAGCAAGTGACTTGTCTTGATATTGTGTGTGCTTATAGGTGCAGTTGAAAGGAGAATCAATCGAGTAAGAGGATTAAGCGGGACGACAGGTGAGTCTTTCTGAACCTAAATTTTATACAAGCGTGACAGAGTTATTATTTAACTGTGTGCTTTTCAACTGCTTTATTACAAAGCGATGATTAAGTGTGTGGTGTGGTTGTTATCTATTCGTATGTTTTCAACTGCTTAAATTATGAAGCTATGAACAAGTGAGTGGTAGCATGTATGATTTAATGTGTGTGAACGTGCTCTAGCATTGTAGAGAAATGGGGGTGTGACCCATATTGATTGTGCATCGTGCTCTGGCGTTGTCGAAGAATGGGGGGTGTGTCCCATATTAATTATATGAATGGGGGGTGTGTCCCATATTGATGATATAAATGGGGGGGTGACCCATATTAATTAAATATATATATGAATTTGTTTCATATATAGCGAGTGTGCACTTTGGCGTCGTCACGGTGTGTGTGACTATAGCGTGTGCCAGTAGTAGGTGTCAAGAGGTCGTTGTTATTTTAAAGTGTGCTATTATGATTCATATAAACTCTTTCATAACTGATTTATAAATTATGATGTTTATGGTGTGAAATGGTGTGGAGGGAACTCACTAGACCTCATGGTCTAACCCTCGCTTTTCAAAACTAAAACCTTTTCAGGTAAGCAGGTATTTGAAAGCTTGTCTTGAAGTCTGGCAAGGTTTGAAGTTGACTCAATTAAACCCACTTAGATACTTAGAATATTTTTGGATCCTTTTGTGTAACTTGTACTCTTATATCAATTGTTCGGTGAAGTCGAAGATCAACCGAAACCAAGTGCGAAGACTATCTCATTGCGGAAGTGAGAAAATCGGCAGCAACTTTCTACAAGTTACATCATCACCGATATGCTTGTGCTATCGGTGGACACGCATCACCGAATTGAAGAAATTCGGTGAGAAGCTCAAGAAGACTTCCACCGATATGTGTTCAGAAATCGGTGGGAGTTCAAGAAGACTTCCACCAATATGTGTTCAGAAATCGGTGGGAGTTCAAGAAGACTGCACCGAAATATTATACACTTCGGTGAAACTCTCTCTTTTCTAAAGAAGTGAGATTTCGAATTGGTGCAGTTTCCAATACAGGAGGTCGGTAGCCTTATTCTCTAAAGACAAAAGAGAAGATCATTTATTATGAGACAATATCCTATTGTCAGATAAAAGTGGCATTTTGTCATTTTATCTATTCTCAGATAAGGTCTTTTTCTGGTACGACTGTCCTCCTGGTTCCTTGGATAAGTTAAAAAGGAGATATCAGCTTTTCAGAAGTCAACCTCTACAATGAATGGAAGAGTGACAAGTGTCCCAAGCATTAAATGATGCATGGACTATAAATAGAGGTGAAGACTCTCCATGCAAACCACGGCTTCTGAAGATAACTAAGTGCAAGCTCCTTCCTTACTGAAATTGCATCTTGTGTCTAAGTGTCCAATTTGTTCTAAGTGTTTTTCAGTTTACTTTGTGTTAGATTGTTAGAATAGTTTAACTGTTCTTTTCCGCAACAATCTTTTGTTTTCTATGTGTAATTCTTATTGAAAGATTTTCAATATATTGAATTAAAACTTGTGAAATATCTGAGTATTGTATTCAACCCCCCCTTCTACAATACTTGTTGAGCCATTTTGGGACCAACAAGTGGTATCAGAGCAGAAAGTTTAATTCATAAACTTGATCCGCAATGGCTGCCTCATCTTCATCCCCAACTGTTGAAAACACTGGTCAAAACAATTTTGCTGAAAATGGTTCCATTTCAAAACCTCCCAAGTTTAATCCTAACAACTTTTCTCTATGGAAAAGCCGTATGATGCTATTCATGGAAGGAGTGGATACTAGATATCCAACCATTCTCAAGGAGGGACCTATCATCCCGAGAGTTTGGGCTCGCTATGAAAAGCAGAGGCCTGGTAAGGAACCAATTGATAAGTCAAGTGACTCTGATGATTCTGAACCTTCCGACATAGAGAAAGCAAAGACTACTGGTCATTACATTCTCAAAAACCCAAAGGAATATACTGATGAGGAAAAACGATTGGTGTCTCTGAATTCTCGGCTTAGAGCAATCAATGCTCTCTCATTTCCCGATGAAGTCTATCACTCTCTTGTTAATTTCGGTACTGCTAAAGAGATGTGGACTACATTGTGTGTACTTTATGAGGGTACAGAGGAAGTGAAGAAAAGCAAAAAGATTGGCCTCATTCGAAAATATGAGCTCTTTGCCTATGAAAAGGGAGAATCTCTTCCAAGCTTTTATAACTGATTCAACTCTCTTTTAAATGATTTAAAGTTACTAGGTAGAGTTTATGATAATGAGGAAGTTCTATGCAAGTTTATGGATTGTCTTCCTGACTTTTGGGAAAACATTTGCACTTGTATTAAAACTACCAAGGATTTGGAATACATGCCTTTAACTGTTTTGTATGGAACTCTGTTCAACTTTGAACAAACCAAGCTTCATAGGAAAACCATCTTCAAAGAGATAAAAAGCTCTTCAATAGCTCTTATCTGTGAAAGTTCCAAGAAAAGTCAAAATGTTCCTTGTATCACATATCCCTCATCAGACTCAGACACCGAAAATCAGAATAACCCTTCTCACCAAACGGAGGCATATCTGAGTGATGCCGATGATGAAGGTGATGAAATTTCGGTAGACCGGATGTCTGATGAAATGGCTATGATGGCTGGTTTTAAAAATATATCTCGAAATTTCAACAAACCCAGAAGTTTCAGAAAACCATCCTTTACAAAAATGTCTTCTTCTGACAAGACAAATGAAGAATGTTTCAACTGTGGTAAGAAAGGACACTTTGCAGCTGAGTGCAGAAGCAAGCGTGTGTCAAAAGTCAATTCTACGTCCTCTGACAAATATCCTTCCAAATTTGAGAAATCCAAAGATAAATCCTTCAAATCCTATTTCAAGAAAGATTCTCAATCCTCCTCACTCTCACATCAGGAACGTGCTGAAAAGTACAAAGCTAAGTACAAGAAGGAAAAAGAAAGAAATGAAGGATCTCAAAGAAAAGGAAAAGGATTGATGGCAGAGGCTCATGATTGGGAAGAAGAAGAAACCTCTGACAGTGATTCTCCAAATATGTGCTTTATGGCCATATCAGAAGAGGTGGAAGAAGAAAAGGCCAAGTCTCCAATGGCATTAGTTTCAACTGAATGCTCATCTTCATACTCTCAGGTACATCCCTTTAATGACATGACTGATATTGAAAAGATAAATGCTTATGAATCTTTAACTCAAGACTTTTACACTGTCAAAGATAGCAAGAAAAGAAAATCAGCTCAAATTAAAATTCTCACATCTCAACTTGAATCTTGCATGTCTAAACTTGAAAAGTTTGAGGAAATCAAAGCTGAGCTTGAAAATCAAAAAGTCATAAATCATGTAATTGAAAAGGAGAAAAATAAATTGTTCAAGAAGTTAAAGAAAGAACAGGAAGTTGTCAGAAAATGGACAAACTCTTCAAGGAATCTTGAACAAATCTTTCAAGATCAAATCGGTGGTGATAACAAGTTTGGGTTAGGATATGAAAAATCCATGCTTGAAAAATCTTCCCATGCACTTGTTCCCATCACCGATACATGGGATAATGACTCTGATTCAAACTCTTGTGATTCCATTTCTTTAAGTTCTGTTGATCTTAGTGATGCCTTAAAATATGGAATGTTTATAAAAGCCAAAGAATCTTCATCAGATCAAACCCATAAAGTGCAAGAATTGAAGGATGTTGTTAAACCCATTCATGATGTGTTCAAAGATTTAACCATTGATAACAACTCTTCAAATCTTTCAAGATCACAAGTGTTCAAAGAAAAACACACCACCGAAAAATCCATCACCGATTTTGTCCAAAAGGGAAAGACCAAAGTTTTCTCAAGAAAGACCCCTAACCATGCTTCAACCTCAAGAACCGAACTTTTTAGAGGTCCTCGCAATCCCCTTTTCGGTCCAAAGATTAAGATTTATATAATTGGAAAGGGAAAAGGAAAGGAACAAAAACCCAAAAGAACTTTCATCTACCGAAAATGTTATAATTGTGGTGACACCTTTCATCTTGCTAAGGACTGTCCAAAGGAAAGAATTGACAGATCTAAACCCAAGGTCTCTCACATTTCTAACCCAAAAGGACCCATTACCAAATGGGTACCTAAGAACTGACTTGATGTTGTCTGCAGGTTTTTGAGCATCAACAAGTTTGGTAATTAGATAGTGGGTGCTCACGTCACATGACTGGAAACAAACATCTTCTTGTAAACTATGTGTCAGAAAAGGGTCCTTCTGTAACCTTTGGGGACAACTCCAGAGGTCACACTAAAGGGTATGGAACTCTCACAAATGGAACCCTTACCTTCAATAAAGTGGCATTTGTTGAAGGTCTCATGCATAATCTCCTAAGTATTAGCCAACTGTGTGATCTTGGATACAAAGTTATCTTTGAACTGCGTATCTGTACTGTTGTTGACAAGAATATGAAGGTTGTTCTCTCTGGAAGAAGGTTAGATAATGTGTATATCATTGATATGAGTCAAAACAACTCTTCAAATGTCTGCTTTGTGTCTGACGATACAGTCAAAAGAAACTGCTGTGGCATAAACGTTTGTCTCATCTTAACTTCAAAACCCTTCATAAAATATCAAACAAAGAGCTGGTGACTGGCATGCCTAAGTTGAACTTTGTCAAAGAAAAGCTGTGTGATGCATGTGAAAAAGGGAAGCTCACCAAATCTTCTTTCAAAACCAAGCAATGCTCTTCCATCAATCTTCCACTTCAGATGCTGCATATGGATCTATGTGGACCAGTCAGCACTCCCAGTCTAGGAGGAAGAAGGTACATTCTTGTTATTGTTGATGAATTCTCTAGATATAATTGGGTGTCTTTTCTCAGGTACAAAAGTGATGCAACTGAAGAAATCATCAACTTTGTCAAAAAGAATGAAATTCTGAATGGTCAGCTTGTCAGATCAGTAAGAAGTGACAATGGCACTGAATTCAGAAACAGTGGTTTAGAAGACTTCTTCAATGAGAAAGGAATCTCTCAAAACTTCTCTGCTGTCAGAACTCCACAACAAAATGGTGTTGTGGAAAGAAGAAACAGAACTCTATGTGAAGCAGCAAGGTCTATGCTGAGTGAAGCAAAACTGCCAACCTATTTTTGGGCCGAAGATGTCAACACTGCTTGTTTCACTCAAAACAGGTCGGTGATAACAAAAAGACATGAGAAAACCCCGTATGAAGTCTTTCATGGAAGAAAGCCAAACATTGGTTTCCTTCATGTCTTTGGCTGTGTGTGCTTTATCCTAAATGACAGGGAAAATCTTGGGAAATTTGATCCTAAGGCAGATGAAGGAATCTTTGTGGGATATTCCTTGACCTCCAAAGCCTACCGAGTTTACAATCTTCGGAGAGAATGCATTGATGAATCTATCCATGTAAAGTGTGATGATTCAAGATCATCTTCTATGACAAATGATGATGAAGAACTACATAGATGGATATCATCATGCATTGGGGAATCTCCCATTTCAACCTCCACCGATCCACCTTATATTCCAAATATTCCCTCAGTTCCAAACAATCAAGTTGGGTCATCATCTTTATCACCTGAAACCCCCTCTGCCGAAATTACCTCCACCGAACCCTATCCATCATCCACCGAAATTAACCCCATCACCGAATCTCTTCCTGCCGATAATCCCTCTGACGATCCACCTTCATCACATCCTGCCAACACTCCAGCCTCGAACTTTCCTTCCACTTCAATTATTCCTCCACTGATGCCCCCTGCTCTTAAATGGACCAAAGATCATCCCATTGATCAAATTATCAGTGATCAGCAAGCTGGTGTTCAAACAAGGAGAGGCACCAGTAACATCTGTCTCTATGTGAATTTCCTATCTCTTGTTGAACCTAAAAAGATTGAAGAAGCCCTAAGTGACCCATGTTGGGTTTCGGCCATGCAAGAAGAACTCTCCCAATTTCAAAGAAACAAAGTCTGGAGACTTGTGCCTAGACCTTCAAGGAAAACAATCATCGGCACAAAAATGGGTCTTCAGAAACAAAATGGATGAAGATGGTACTGTCATCAGAAACAAAGCCGGACTCGTAGCTCAAGGCTACCGACAGGAAGAGGGTATTGACTATGATGAAACATTTGCTCCAGTTTCCAGACTTGAAGCTATCAGGATCTTTCTTGCTCATGCTGCTCACAAGAACTTCAGGGTATTTCAAATGGATGTGAAAAGTGTTTTTCTGAATGGAGAACTAGCTGAGGAAGTCTATGTGAAGCAACCTCCAGGCTTTGAAGATTCCACACATCCAGACTATGTGTACCGACTTGACAAAGCTCTGTATGGGCTCAAGCAGGCTCCTCGAGCCTGGTATGACACTCTTGCCATCTTTCTACTCAAGCATGGCTATACTAGAGGTACAATTGATAACACTCTCTTCCACAAGCAAACTTCAGGTAATCTCATTCTTGTTCAAATCTATGTGGACGACATTATTTTTGGTGCCACCGATGAGTCTCTGTGTGATGACTTTGCCTCTCTCATGAAAAGTGAATATGAGATGAGCATGATGGGGGAGCTAACATTTTTCTTAGGTCTTCAAGTGAAACAAATTTCAGAAGGAATTTTCATAAACCAAAGCAAGTACATTAAAGACCTTCTGAAGAAATTTGGCTTTGAAAACTCCTCCCCCATGAAAACTCCCATGGCACCACCTTTGAAACTTGATGCCGATTTAAATGGTGAATCTGTGGATGTTACCCATTATAGGGGCATGATTGGTTCTTTGCTTTATTTAACTGCTAGCAGACCAGATATCATGTTTGCTACCTGTCTTTGTGCCCGTTATCAAGCAAATCCAAAGAAATCTCATTTGGATGCTGTGAAACGGATTTTCAGGTATCTAAAGGGTACCATGCATCTGGGTCTTTGGTATCCCAAAGACTCGGGTTTTGAACTCATGGGGTATTCAGATTCTGACTTTGCAGGTTCTAAAATTGATAGAAAAAGCACAACAGGCAGTTGTCAACTTCTTGGTGGGAAATTGGTGAGCTGGTCCAGCAAAAAGCAAAATTCAGTCTCAACATCCACTGCCGAGGCTGAATATGTTGCTGCTGGAAGTTGTTGCGCACAAATTCTATGGATGAAAAACCAGTTGAGAGACTACAATCAGTTCTACTCCAAGATACCCATCCTATGTGATAATTCAAGTGCAATTGCAATTGCAAACAATCATGTTCTTCACTCAAGGTCCAAACACATCGATATCCGATATCATTTCATCAGGGACCATATCTCCAAAGGTGACATTGAGCTGCATTTTATTCCAACTGATCTTCAGCTTGCAGATTTGTTTACTAAACCTCTGGATGAGGCCAGACTCACCTTTCTCATCGGTGAACTTGGCATGTTGTATTTAGAATAGGTTCAAAAAAAAATCGGTCTGATAATTCTCGGTGGCAACAAGATCCTCTTTCGGCATGAATATCCTAAGTGAGCTTTTCGGTGATCCATCTCTCGGTGGATCGCCTCGGTGCGCATATCTGCCCTCTTCGGTGTCTCAACGCCTCGGTGGATCACTTCGGTAAGCAAATCCTCACTGATTCCATCTCGGCATACCTTTCACCACCGATGTCCACCAATAATCTCTTCATATTCCTCACCGATGTCCACCGAATTTCAATCCTATCCACACGTCACCCCCATAACCCTAGCATGTCAGATCCTTTCACCTCCCCGTTTCGTGAAACGGATTCCTGACCACGATTCCCAAAGTGGTCATGATTGCCCTTTCTATTTTATTGCATTTTATTTTACTTTACCTTATTTTATTTTATTTAAACCGTTCCCTCCATTTTTTCGAAAACCCTATATATACTCGACCCTTCACTTTCATTTTTCCTTTACGATTCCTTCATCTTCTTCTCCGTTCTCTCTCTATAACCTGCAACCTAATCCTCTTCTTCGAGCTCTCTCTCGATCATCAATGGCGTCCTCAAAGAACATCCCCCTACGTGTTTTGCTGATCTCAAGTTCAACCCATGCAATCACGTTGCTAGATTTGAACCCGACCCCTCCCATCCTGAATTCAATCACGTAATCAAGTTCTTCACTCGCTCTCCCCTTCTTCATGCCTTCACCTGTAATCCCAAAATGAGCAAAATGCTCATTGGGAAATTCTGGCTTACCTGTGTGTATGACACCTCCAATGATGCGATCCATGCATCCATCCTTTCTGAAGACGAGGGTGATCACGACCTCACTTTTGGGGTCGATGACGTTCGCACTGCCCTTAAAATCGATGCTTTCGATTCCTATAACGAATGGCATTCAGATACCGTTCTCGAAGATGTCCTTAGTGCAATAGGTTACGTGGTCGATGACAACTCCAAAAGCTCCAAAGGTCCTGGAACTGTTCTTCGGAGTCACATGGGTGGTGTATGGAACTTCTTCTTTGCCCATGTGATCCACTGCCTCTCCCGAAAGACGAGCGGCCATGATCAATCCCCTTCATACATCACCAAACTTGCCATGCCCTAATCTTTCAATGCCGAGTTGATTTCGCCCAGTACTTCTTCACCGAATTGGTGGAAGTGATCACACATCCAAAGAAGTGCCACGTTGCCTACCCCCGATTCATCTCTATGATCATCCATCACAAACTTGGAAAAGCTCTGGACGAAGACCGCAAGTCCCAAACTCCCAGATTCACTTATGACTGGTCTCCACCGATCGTCGGCAGCAAAACTCTCAACGTCGGTGTTCTCGACACCGATCGTCCTTTACGCCGAGGTATGATCACTTTCGCCATCTCTCCAGATCTTCAATGGGGTGATTCTGAAATTCCAGGGTTTCAACAACCCGATATCCCCGAGGTCCTTCCTGCTGTTGTGACCTCTTCCCCCCCCCCCCCCCCCCCCCGTCCCAGAGTAAAATCGGTCGGCGCGAAGAAGAGATCGGTCGCCGACACCTCCGCCGCTGCTTCCAGGACCATGACACCGATTAACCCATCGGTGGCTTCCACGGTCCACAAACCTTCTAAGCGGAGGCACTCTTCGTCCCCCCGAAAAATCGTCTAAAAAGATCTCGGGGAACTGTCCGTGAGCCATCCCCTTCCAAATCATTTTTGTTCACCACCGACCATTTGGTTATCCCTAAGGCATCCCTAAATTTACCTCCTCCAACTCGTTCTTTGAGTCAACACGCAGACCCTCCCACCGAAAGTCTAGACTCTCCCTCCGAAAGTCTGGACCTTGCACTGCACGGCCTTTCACCCGGTCATTTCTTGATCGATGATGATGCACAACCCTTTCAGGGTTCCCCCCCCCCCCCCCCCCCATTAGATCCCCCCATGACTTCTTTGCAGGTCTCTTTGACGACATTGGTTCTCCCCGAACCTCCCCGTCGGTAGGAGCGATCCTCATTGAGTCCTCATCCCCCTCACTGAAAAAGTCACCTTTGAACCAAACTTCTCCCCGAAGTTCTCCCCGGGTTCGAACTCCCCAAAGATCGCCTACGCCACATCGATCACCCTCCCCGGGTCAGGAATCACCCCGACGATCTCCCACTCCGCCACCGAGACCACTATTCCCCGATGAAATGTTATATCCCAGCAACATTCCCATTTCGGCGGAGGATCCCCATCGCATCCGCTACATAGTTCCTGGGGATGTCGGGGGTGAAACCACTGTTCAAGCGCCCTCTTTGATTGAAGACTTACAAGAAAGTGCTCGACAATGTCGGCTTGTCGGCACCCAATTTGAATCTTTCAAACAGGCCACTCTTGCAATGATCGTCATGACGGGTTCCCTAATGTCCACTATCGAGTCTCGCCTGCCGCAGATTCTTTTAAATGCTATTACCGATGCTCTACGGCCCTTTACCACCGACATCTCCTCTTTGGTTTCCAAGGTGGAATCTTTGTCACAATCTCATGGGGATCTTGCCTTTTCCTTTGGTGCTTTCAAGGCAGCCTCCACCGTCAAAGATTCTGAACTTCAGAGGATGCTTCAAGAAGCTAAGTCTCATCAAGACTTCAGCCAGGCCACTGCCAACTCTCTTCGTGACATTCATGCCAAACTTCAAGAATTCGGCCAACTGGAGATGGATCTCGGTGACTTCACCATGGTTTCTGAAGAGGTACCGAAACGACTTTCTTTTCTTCATGAGAAATTTGACTACATTTTCAGACAGATGGGTATGAAGATTCTGGCTGGCGCTGAGGGGGAGAAAAAGACAACCCAACCCAAGTTGCCATCTCTTAAACAGTCGGTCATCCCTAAGCCTCCATCTTCCACCGATGACATTCCTGAAACCACCGAAACTCACGCTGAAACCGCCGACGCTGAGGGGGAGCAACTCTCTAAAGAAAAAGAGTTGGAGTTGGAAGACAAAGCAACAACTGAGGGGGAGCAACCTTCTGCGGCCGAAACAGACAAGGGAAAGAAAAGTCTTACTGCCGAACAATTGGCCGAACAAGAAAGAATAGAGAAAGAAAAGATGAAGTATGGGACTCGTCCCACCGATGCAGACAAACTCAAACTTAAATCTCCTTCATCACATCTGCAGGAACCCAATCTCGGTCTGACTCCTCAAGAAATTGAGGAAGCCAGATTAGCCCAAAAAGCCCTTGATGATACCAAGGCCCTCTCTTTAAAAGTTGCAGAGGAAGAAGCCATGAAAGCCAAGTCCACCGATGCCGTGTAGGCACAGAAATCGGTGCTGAGTGAATTTGAACAAGAGAGAAATGAAGAAGTTAGCTGGTACAAGAAGAAGATGCACCACCGATCCGACAGAACCCCGATCTCAGGTGTCAAGATCTCAATCTCCAGAGCCAACCCAAAAGACATCAGGCTTATCATTGATCGGGAAGATGGCTCCTTGAAAAGTGTGAAAGACTACCAACTCAAAACCTACGGTCTCCCCGAATGGTACGAGATCTCTCGACACTTGGCCAAAAATCCAAACCCAAAGAAGGACATCTTTGTCAAATACATTGATGGTCTAATGGCAAAGATGAAGGAGATCAAAAAGAAGTATAGCATCGTGCTGACCACCGATGAAAGATCGAAACTGCAATCCTTGAAGGAAGAAGTGCGCCTTCCCAAAGTTCAGAATCCCCCCGACACTGTCTTCAAGGATATGGCAAAGGAAGGAAAGATACCGAATGTAAGTAACTTAAGTCTTTCCCTTCCCACTTCGGCATCATATCCCACGACAACTCTGGCCTGTCACCGATTCCAGGACTGTATTTCAACGATGGTTTCGGCAAACGAGCCTTCTTCAGATTCTCTCAAATCCCCGTTGCCGACACCATGTTTCTTGAAGGCCTCCACAACTTGTTCCCTCACATCCCCGACGCTCAACCCTACTACCGAATCCTAATGGATGAGATCAAGCGCCGACAATCGTCAAAGAAGTAGGATTTCATTTTACCTATCGGTAGTTTTGATAATCTTTTGCTTCCTTTCCTTACCGATGTATGAGAATGACTTATGCAATTCAAGTGCTTCTCTTGTTTATATTTTGCTGTACATACCTTTTATTTCCTTGCTTTATATATACTGTATAGATATACTCAAAGAAACATAGTTAAAAAAAAAGGTCTATGTGAAAAGAACCCAAAAGAGTAAAAAGGGTCAAAATGCACTTATTTTCATTTGCTCTTTAATATTCTAAGGATAGAGATCAAATTCAAATAGGGGGAGATTGTTGGATCATCACATATTTGAAGTTGACTCAATTAAACCCACTTAGATACTTAGAATATTTTTGGATCCTTTTGTGTAACTTGTACTCTTATATCAATTGTTCGGTGAAGTCGAAGATCAACCGAAACCATGTGCGAAGACTATCTCATTGCGGAAGTGAGAAAATCGGCATCAACTTTCTACAAGTTACATCACCACCGATATGCTTGTGCTATCGGTGGACACGCATCACCGAATTGAAGAAATTCGGTGAGAAGCTCAAGAAGACTTCCACCGATATGTGTTCAGAAATCGGTGGGAGTTCAAGAAGACTTCCACCGATATGTGTTCAGAAATCGGTGGGAGTTCAAGAATACTGCACCGAAATATTATACACTTCGGTGAAACTCTCTCTTTTCTAAAGAAGTGAGATTTCGAATTGGTGCAGTTTCCAATACAGGAGGTCGGTAGCCTTATTCTCTAAAGACAAAAGAGAAGATCATTTATTATGATACAATATCCTATTGTCAGATAAAAGTGGCATTTTGTCATTTTATCTATTCTCAGATAAGGTCTTTTTCTGGTACGACTGTCCTCCTGGTTCCTTGGATAAGTTAAAAAGGAGATATCAGCTTTTCAGAAGTCAACCTCTACAATGAATGGAAGAGTGACAAGTGTCCCAAGCATTAAATGATGCATGGACTATAAATAGAGGTGAAGACTCTCCATGCAAACCACGGCTTCTGAAGATAACTAAGTGCAAGCTCCTTCCTTACTGAAATTGCATCTTGTGTCTAAGTGTCCAATTTGTTCTAAGTGTTTTTCAGTTTACTTTGTGTTAGATTGTTAGAATAGTTTAACTGTTCTTTTCCGCAACAATCTTTTGTTTTCTATGTGTAATTCTTATTGAAAGATTTTCAATATATTGAATTAAAACTTGTGAAAAATCTGAGTATTGTATTCAACCCCCCTTCTACAATACTTGTTGAGCCATTTTGGGACCAACAAAACTGTTTCATATATTTTCTCAGTTGATGAAACTTTGTCGTTTTTACATAAAAAAAACACAAATATATGAAACAATTTCATCAAGAAATGAATGATATGAAACACTTTCATCAAAATAAACAATTTCATGAAACAATTTTATCAAAAAAACCTATGAAATCCAAAGTTTACACACATTTAGAGGTTTACAATTTATTATCCCTATATATATATATATGCACTTATTTTGTGGGTTATAATTTATAATAATGTAAATACAATATATATAAATAAAACTATTAAAATACTAAATATTAGCGGCGGGTAGGCAATTTGCGTTTGAGTTGAGTTTTTCCCAACTCAGTTTCAACACTTATAATTAGCGGTTTGGCGAGTTGGTTTAATTGGGTTGTTAGGGCATCTCCAATATGTCACACTATATTTTACACCAAATTTCAAAAATAGTGTAAAAAGTAGTGTAAATTTTAGACCATCTCCAATGGGGTCACTAAATCTTACACTAAACACTAAATTTGGTGTAAATCTCACTATTCACATCTCCAATGGGGTCACTATTTTTCACACTAAATTTAGTGTGATGAATAGTAGTACACTATATTTGGTGTAACACTATTCATTTACACTACTTTTTATACCACTTTTTCAATTACATTTTTGGTCCCTCAATTTTGAGATTTATCATTTTTGTATTTTAAAGTGTTAAAGCTTAAATAGGTTTATTATATATATATATAACGATAAAATATTCGATGAAAATAAGCTAATATTAAAAGATGATAACATAATCAACGGAAATTCAAAAATTCATAATAGAAAAGACGTAGAGCGTGCATTTGGCGTTCTCCAATCACGTTTCACAATTGTAGCGGGACCGACTCGTTTTTGTCAAAAAGAGGTGCTACATGACATCATGTTTACATGTATTATTTTACATAACATGATAATTGAGGATGAACGTGATCTCGATGCACCAATGGAAGTTGCAAGAGAAGTGCCACCGATAGAGGTTGAAACGGTGATGAATGATAATAACCAATTTCAACAATTTATCGCTCGTTATAGACAAATCAAAGACAAAGTGGCACACTTCGAGCTTCGGAATTTTGTGGGGAAAATATAGTAATGAAAATAATTAAATGCATATGTATACTCTCTTTTTTTATGTAACTTTTATTGTTTAATAAAAAGTTTTGTTTTATGCATTAATATAATTTAGTTCATAATTAATAAAAAATAAAAAATATTAAGTTATGATCTAAATAAAAAATATGGGTATAAATTGTAAAGTTAATAAATATAAGGATATTATTGAAAGTTTAATATATTCATATAAAAATGATTTGGTGTAAAAAATAGTGTTACCCATTGGAGAAGATTTACTATTAACACTAAATTTTACACTACTTTTGATGTTTAGTGTAAAATATAGTGTGACCCATTGGAGATGCCCTTAGTGTTAATGGTAAATCATCTCTAATGGGTAACACTATTTTTTTAAAGTGATGTAAAAGTAGTGTAAAAAGTAGTGTAAATGAATAGTGTTACACCAAATATAGTGTCATACTATTCATTACACCAAATTTAGTGTGGAAAATAGAGACCACATTGGAGATGTGAATAGTGTTTTTACACCAAATTTAGTGTTTGGTGTAAGATTTAGTGACCCCATTGGAGATGGTCTTAGCGGGTTGGGTTGGTCGGGTTTCACGGATTGACGGTTTTTTGTACACCACTCTTGCATGACTCGAAACGGTGACCTATGGAAAGAAACCCCAAAGGCCCCAAGTATTATTAAATACACCCGTATGACCTTAAAACTAGAAAGGTGCAATTATGAGAAAAATCTGGAAAGAGAAATCGAACCAAATACAATTCAATTCGATTAAGGATATGAAACATTTTCAACAAATTGATTTGCATGGTTTTAGCCCAACCAGAAACAATTCCGACTCATTGGCAAACAGGGTCGTCCCTGGGGGAGGGCGGGATGGGCACTCGCTTAGGGCCCAAAAACATTAGGGGCCGAAAAAAAAATTAGTTTATGTATTTACTTAAAAAAAAACTCAGTTTATATATTTAGTTTAAAAGGATTATGAATCAGTCTTTTAAACCCAATTGTAAACGAATAGAAGGGCCCAAATGCACAACAAACCCTCATCCGTGATAGGGGCCCAAATAGTGAATGAAATCAATTGGAATTTGGAAACAAAATCGATTGCTACTGTGAGGCGGGAGCGACCAAGATTCCAAGAAATAGGCGCCGAACTAGTGAAATTGAAGCAAAATTGAGTCGTCGTTTCAGTTTCCCCAACGTTCGATGAGCCAGGGCCATTCCCGTGCGTCGTCCGACGAATTCCTCAACGGTCCTCTATGGTTAGACCCATATTGTATAAGGTTAGGTTACCGTGTTCTTTTATTTCTCACCTAAATGACCTAATCTGTTTTAAACTTCTGATAATTGATAATCTATGCTCTGAATCTGAATCTCTGATTGTGTATTATTGCATTTGTGTGGTTGCGACTGTGTATTTGTTTGAGACTGCGATTGTGTGTCACTGTGTCTGTGCATTTGTATAATTGTATCAAGGAAAGCAAGTAAACAAAAATAACAGGTGGCTTCCTAGTTCTTATCAATTTTTTGATTTATTTTCTATGTTATCTTCTATTCATGCTTTTGCTTTATTTTGGTTATTTAAAGGGTATTTTTTATTATTTTGATCCATAGTTTTGATTCGTTCTTTTATGTTATCTTATATCTACACAAAAAAACCATTGATAAGCAATTAAGCATTATGTTGATTTGATAAGCATTCTAATTTCTAATTTGAGGTTCTAATTTAATTTCTAAATTATTGTTTCAATTTTATGATTCTTGTTGAGATTCTAAATTATTTTTTTAATTTTATTGTCTTAATTGAATTAACAGATTACACTTTATTGAGAAATGGTTAAGTGGAGTTGAATTCTTTGGACTCGGCCATTCGTATTCCATCATTCATATTCCAATTCAGGTGCTTTTGTTCCCTTTCACTTTGAGTTGTTATTTGTTCAAATAATATAGTTCAATATAGTGTATAGATCATGTTGCCTAAAAAGTACAAGTATTTGTCTGGAAGTGAGAAAAGAAAGTTAGACGAGCAATTAAAACAATCACAAAAGGGAGCTATGGATAAATTTGTTAAGAATGTAGGTTCCTCTAACGAAAAGTTAGACGAACATGATGTCGAGCACCAAAAAAATTATTGATGATAAAAAACGTCTATAAAAATTTATTGACGAACATGAAAAGTTAAATTTATTGATGATTTTGCATCAAAAAATGCTCGAAGAAGTTGTTTTGTATGAATTAGATACTTGATGATTTTGCATCTAAAAATGGTCGAAGAAGTTGTTTTGTATGAATTAGAGGTTATTATTGATGATTTTTATGCAAAAGTGCTCGAACAAGTTGTTTTGTATGAGTTATTAATATTTATTGTATGAAAGTATGTTTTTAATGATAAAAACGTCTACTTGAAATTTCTTTAGGTACATTTTGAGTCCCCAAAATTTACGAGTCGCTCAGGGCCCAAAAAATCTCAGAAACGGGCAATAGACTTTAATATTCGATCTCCAGTGGTGGTGGTGGTGGTACGGACCATCTCAAAACTGGTGTGGTAAATTAGTGTGCAGAAGACAAATCACATGTATAAAGATTATAAAACCACTTGAAAACAAACCTTCTCAAAATTAGGGGTGTTTGCGGTCTGATTCGGACGGTTTAACCACCCGAACCACAAACCAAACCGCAATGGCGGTTTACAAATTTTACAAACCGAGTGGTTTATTATCAAGTGATCAAACGGGACCACAAAAAAAGTGGTATGATCTAACCGGTTTAGGTGGTTTGGCCCCAAATGGGCTCTGCACTAAAAAAATCTCAAGATCTATCATTATTAAAATATGATATACCAAATTATAAAAAAAGCATCTATTTTCAAAAAATAATCATTGATTAAGTTGAAAAAAAGTTAAACAAGTCCACCGACAATAATTAGAATTTTGGACAAACATTCAGCAAGTTGAAAGACGATTTGAAATTTTAGATTTTGATTTTTGGAGGGTTTTGAAAATTTTCCAATGTATGGAGCGCAAACAATTGAATATGAAACAAAAAATTAATGTATGGACGAACTTTTGTTAATTGGGTCGTAACAATCGAGGATACAACATGAAAACTAAATTTAATTTTGGCGGTCGATTTGGTCCAAATCGCTAAAAAAATGTTCAAACAACAGACCGGACAAAAATTGAGCAATTTGGCTATTTTATAGACCGTCAGACCACTCAACCCGCCAAAAATGGTCCGGTTTGAATTGGTTTGAGCGGTCCAATAGTTTTTTTTTGAACACTTTACTCAAAATTGAAGTTGTATGGAGGTGAAAGAGATGTAAGCGCTATATATCCAAGTTGTTGTTCCAGTAATCAAAGCTCTAAATCGGTGCTCACTCGGTGTAAATTTAAGCAAATTGATGTAGGGAGAATTCGAGGGTTATTAACGTGTTTCTTCTATCTTCAGAAAACAAGAAAACGGGCTCGAAAAAGGCTTAGAATTTGGCATCGAATAAAAGATCAAACAGAGGCTTACGTGACCTGGCACGCGACCTGAAGCCGCGGCCCAAGCCGCGCAACCCCCTGGTCCTTAAGCTCTTTCTCATATCTGATTTGCTTTAAGAGTTAGTTTCTAATAAGGATTTATCCTTAGGATAATTATTCTTATTAGGATTATTATTAAGGTTAATTTATTATATTATTTAGTTTCCTAGTTGGATTAAGATTATGATTAGTTTCTATAGTTATCTTAACTAGTTTAGTATAAATAGGACTATTAGGTTTCATTGTTTTTCAGAATCTGAATTATTATTGATCAATAAATCTTTTAGAGTTTTATCTCTAAGTTTGAGAGTTTTCTCATTATTTTTCGGGTTCTACGCTTGTAGACTCATTCATTATTGGGATTTGACGTTTGTCGATCCGTTCCACGCAACTCCTACTGCGTCAGTTGGTATCAGAGCAGGTTTCTCCTGTCTCTTTTATTAACAATGGCCGACCGACCTGCTACCAAAGCAGATTTTGAAGAGATGACCGCGGCTGTTACCACGGCACTCGCTAATCTAATAGCGGACGTCACAAGCGCCTTCAACAACAATGGCAACCATCGGCGAAGAGACAGAAGAAATAATCAAGTTAGGATTCCACGCAAAGGTAACCATGACCACCGTATTATCAATTCAGTTTCTTTCCAACTCACTCAACCGCCAATTCCTGAGAAACCACCAGAAAAAGACGAAGTCTTGCCCGACAAATCTGATGATAAAGTGACCATCCACGTCGTAACAGAATCACAGAAAGAAACCTGTACCGGTCCCGAGGCATCGGCAACAGATTTCCCACTAGTGGTCAAAGAAGCCGAAAGCGAGTTAATGGAAGACATTCCCAAGCCACAAAACGATTGTCTCAAAGGTGATCCTGAAGATGATTCTTCTATCAACCCAACACCCAAGGTTCCGGATCAAATCGAAACAGTTACCGGTAAAGTCCTTTTACCCTCTTACCCTTTCGAGTTTGATAAAACGTCACTTGTGTGGAGGCAACCGAGGCACGATCATTTGGAACTTGGAGATTGGTCAACCTTTCTGAAATCTAAAGACCAAGTTATGGATCAACATGATTTAAGGGAGAAAGTATTATACGTGAATGATTCGATGTTGCATCGAAACCCTAAGGAACCAAATAATGTTGATCTTTAAGTGAACTCGAGGTCGAGTTCTTTTCAAGTGAGGGTGTCTGATGTAGGGAGAATTCGAGGGTTATTAACGTGTTTCTTCTATCTACGAAAAACAAGAAAACGGGCTCCAAAAAGGCTTGGAATTTGGCATCGAAGAAAGATCAAACAGAGGCTTACGCGACCTGGTACGCGACCTGAAGCCACGACCCAAGCCGCGCAACCCCCTGGTCCTTCAGCTCTTTCTCATATCTGATTTGCTTTAAGAGTTAGTTTCTAATAAGGATTTATCCTTAGGATAATTATTATTATTATGATTATTATTAAGGTTAATTTATTATATTATTTAGTTTCCTAGTTGGATTAAGATTATGATTAGTTTCTATAGTTATCTTAACTAGTTTAGTATAAATAGGACTATTAGGTTTCATTGTTTTTCAGAATCTGAATTATTATTGATCAATAAATCTATTAGAGTTTTATCTCTAAGTTTGAGAGTGTTCTCATTATTTTCCGGGTTCTACGCTTGTAGACTCATTCATTATTGGGATTTGACGTTTGTCGATCCGTTCCACGCAACTCCTACTGCGTCAGTCGGTATCAGAGCAGGTTTCTCCTGTCTCTTTTATTAACAATGGCCGACCGACCCGCTACCAAAGAAGATTTTGAAGAGATGATTGCGGCTGTTACCACGACACTCGCTAATCTAATAGCAGACGTCACAAACGCCTTCAACAACAATGGCAACCATCGGCGAAGAGACAGAAGAAATAATCAAGTTAGGATTCCACGCAAAGGTAACCATGACCATCGTATTATCAATTCAGTTTCTTTCCAACTCACTCAACCGCCAATTCCTGAGAAACCACCAGAAAAATACGAAGTCTTGCCCGACAAATCTGATGATAAAGTGATCATCTACGTCGTAACAGAATCACAACAAGAAACCTGTACCGGTTCCGAGGCATCGGCAACAGATTTCCCACTAGTGGTCAAAGAAGCCGAAAGTGAGTTAATGGAAGACATTCCCAAGCCACAAAATGATTGTCTCAAAGGTGATCCTGAAGATGATGCTTCTATCAACCCAACACCCAAGGTTCCGGATCAAATCGAAACAGTTCCCGGTAAAGTCCTTTTAGCTTCTTACCCTTTCGAGTTTGATAAAACGTCACTTGCGTGGAGGCAACCGAGGCAAGATCATTTGGAACTTGGAGATTGGTCAACCTTTCTGAAATCTAAAGACCGAGTTATGGATCAACATGATTTAAAGGAGAAAGTATTATACGTGAATGATTCGATGTTGCATCGAAACCCTAAGGAACCAAATAATGTTGATCTTCAAGTGAACTCGAGGTTGAGTTCTTTTCAAGTGAGGGTGTCTGATGTAGGGAGAATTCGAGGGTTATTAACGTGTTTCTTCTATCTTCGGAAAACAAGAAAATGGGCTCGAAAAAGGCTTGGAATTTGGCATCGAAGAAAGATCAAACAGAGGCTTACGCGACCTGGCACGCGACCTGAAGTCGCGGCCCAAGCCGCGCAACCCCCTGGTCCTTAAGCTCTTTCTCATATCTGATTTGCTTTAAGAGTTAGTTTCTAATAAGGATTTATCCTTAGGATAATTATTATTATTAGGATTATTATTAAGGTTAATTTATTATATTATTTAGTTTCCTAGTTGGATTAAGATTATGATTAGTTTCTATAGTTATCTTAACTAGTTTAGTATAAATAGGACTCTTAGGTTTCATTGTTTTTCAGAATCTGAATTATTATTGATCAATAAATCTTTTAGAGTTTTATCTCTAAGTTTGAGAGTGTTCTCATTATTTTCCGGGTTCTACGCTTGTAGACTCATTCATTATTGGGATTTGACGTTTGTCGATTCGTTCCACGCATTCCTACTGCGTCACAAATAAAGGGTGTGAATCGGAGTTGTTGTTCTGGTGTAGGCTCTAAATTGATGCTCTTTTTGCATCATAATTGATGCTCTCGGTGAAGAAGGTGGATGAGCATATGAAGGCCCGAGTTCATTGTAGCAAGTGGAGGCAAAAGATAGCCTTGGTGAAGAAGTTGAAGGAGTGGGAGGAGAAGCGACAATGAAGCGCGAGCACGAGTTCTTTTCTTTCTTTTCTCAATTCCAGACAAATACTTGTACTTTTTAGGCAACATGATCTATACACTATATTGAACTATATTATTTGAACAAATAACAACTCAAAGTGAAAGGGAACAAAAGCACCAAAATTGGAATATGAATGATGGAATACGAATGGTCGAGTCCAAAGAATTCAACTCCACTTGACCATTTCTCAATAAAGTGTAATATGTTAATTCAATTAAGACAATAAAATTAAAAAAAGAATTTAGAATCTCAACAAGAATCATAAAATTGAAACAATAATTTAGAAATTAAATTAGAACCTCAAATTAGAAATTAGAATGCTTATCAAATCAACATAATGCTTAATTGCTTATCAATGGTTTTTTTGTGTAGATATAAGATAACATAAAAGAACAAATCAAAGCTATGGATCAAAATAATAAAAAATACCCTTTAAAAAACCAAAATAAAGCAAAAGCATGAATAGAAGTTAACATACAAAATAAATCAAAAATTTGATAGGAACTAGGAAGCCACCTGTTGTTTTTGTTTACTTGCTTTCCTTGATAGAATTAGACAAATGCACATACACAGTGACACACAATCGCAGCCTCAAACAAATACACAGTCGCAACCGCACAAATGCAATAATACACAATCAGAGATTCAGATTCAGAGCATAGATTATCAATTATCAGAAGTTTAAAACAGATTAGGTCATTTAGGTGAGAAATAAAAGAACACGGTAACCCAACCTTATACAATCTGGGTCTAACCATAGAGGACCGTAGAGGAATTCGTCGGACGACGCACGGGAATGGCCCTGGCTCATCGAACGTTGGGGAAACTGAAACGACGACTCAATTTTTCTTCAATTTCACTAGTTCGGCGCCTTTTTCTTGGAATCTTGGTCGCTCCCGCCTCACAGTAGCAATCGATTTTGTTTCCAAATTCCAATTGATTTCATTCACTATTTGGGCCCCTATCATGGATGAGGGTTTGTTGTGCATTTGGGCCCTTCTATTTGTTTACAATTGGGTTTAAAAGACTGATTCATAATCCTTTGAAACTAAATATATAAACTGAGTTTTTTTTAAGTAAATATATAAACTAAATTTTTTTTCCGGGCCCTTAATTTTTTTGGGCCCTGGGCGAGTGCCCATCCCGCCCTCCCCCAGGGACGGCCCTGTTTCTTTTCTTTCTTTTCTCACTTCCAGACAAATACTTGTACTTTTTAGGCAACATGATCTATACACTATATTGAACTATATTATTTGAACAAATAACAACTCAAAGTTAAAGGGAACAAAAGCACCTGAATTGGAATATGAATGATGGAATACGAATGGCCGAGTCCAAAGAATTCAACTCCACTTGATCATTTCTCAATAAAGTGTAATCTGTTAATTCAATTAAGACAATAAAATTAAAAAAATAATTTAGAATCTCAACAAGAATCATAAAATTGAAACAATAATTTAGAAATTAAATTAGAATTTCAAATTAGAAATTAGAATGCTTATCAAATCAACATAATGCTTAATTGCTTATCAATGGTTTTTTTGTGTAGATATAAGATAACATAAAAGAACGAATCAAAGCTATGGATCAAAATAATAAAAAATTCCCTTTAAATAACCAAAAGAAAGCAAAAGCATGAATAGAAGTTAACATAGAAAATAAATCAAAAAATTGATAGGAACTAGGAAGCCACCTGTTGTTTTTGTTTACTTGCTTTCCTTGATAGAATTAGACAAATGCACAGACACAGTGACACACAATCGCAGCCTCAAACAAATACACAGTCGCAACCGCACAAATGCAATAATACACAATCAGAGATTCAGATTCAGAGCATAGATTATCAATTATCAGAAGTTTAAAACAGATTAGGTCATTTAGGTGAGAAATAAAAGAACACGGTAACCCAACCTTATACAATCTGGGTCTAACCATAGAGGACCGTTGAGGAATTCGTCAGACGACGCACGGGAATGGCCTTGGCTCATCGAACGTTGGGTAAACTGAAACGACGACTCAATTTTGCTTCAATTTCACTAGTTCGGCGCCTATTTCTTGGAATCTTTGTCGCTCTCGCCTCACAGTAGCAATCGATTTTGTTTCCAAATTCCAATTGATTTCATTCACTATTTGGGCCCCTATTACGGAGGAGGGTTTGTTGTGCATTTGGGCCCTTCTATTCGTTTACAATTGGGTTTAAAAGACTGATTCATTATCTTTTTAAACTAAATATATAAACTGAGTTTTTTTAAGTAAATATATAAACTAAATTTTTTTCCCGGGCCCCTAATTTTTTTGGGCCCTGGGCGAGTGCCCATCCCGCCCTCCCCCAGGGACGGCACTGTTTCTTTTCTTTCTTTTCTCACTTCTAGATAAATACTTGTACTTTTTAGGCAACATGATCTATACACTATATTGAACTATATTATTTGAACAAATAACAACTCAAAGTGAAAGGGAACAAAAGCACCTGAATTGGAATATGAATGATGGAATACAAATGGTCGAGTCCAAAGAATTCAACTCTATTGACCATTTCTCAATAAAGTGTAATCTGTTAATTCAATTAAGACAATAAAATTAAAAAAAGAATTTAGAATCTCAACAAGAATCATAAAATTGAAACAATAATTTAGAAATTAAATTAGAACCTCAAATTAGAAATTAGAATGCTTATCAAATCAACATAATGCTTAATTGCTTATCAATGGTTTTTTTGTGTAGATATAAGATAACATAAAAGAACAAATCAAAGCTATGGATCAAAATAATAAAAAATACCCTTTAAATAACCAAAATAAAGCAAAAGCATGAATAGAAGTTAACATACAAAATAAATCAAAAAATTGATAGGAACTAGGAAGCCACCTGTTGTTTTTGTTTACTTGCTTTCCTTGATAGAATTAGACAAATGCACAGACACAGTGACACACAATCGCAGCCTCAAACAAATACACAGTCGCAACCGCACAAATGCAATAATACACAATCAGAGATTCAGATTCAGAGCATAGATTATCAATTATCAGAAGTTTAAAACAGATTAGGTCATTTAGGTGAGAAATAAAAGAACACAGTAACCCAACCTTATACAATCTGGGTCTAACCATAGAGGACCGTAGAGGAATTCGTCGAACGACGCACGGGAATGGCCCTAGCTCATCGAACGTTGGGGAAACTGAAACGACGACTCAATTTTTCTTCAATTTCACTAGTTCGGCGCCTATTTCTTGGAATCTTGGTCGCTCCCGCCTCACAGTAGCAATCGATTTTGTTTCCAAATTCCAATTGATTTCATTCACTATTTGGGCCCCTATCATGGATGAGGGTTTGTTGTGCATTTGGGCCCTTCTATTCGTTTACAATTGGGTTTAAAAGACTGATTCTTAATCCTTTGAAACTAAATATATAAACTGAGTTTTTTTTAAGTAAATATATAAACTAAATTTTTTTTCCGGGCCCTTAATTTTTTTGGGCCCTGGGCGAGTGCCCATCCCGCCCTCCCCCAGGGACGGCCCTGTTTCTTTTCTTTCTTTTCTCACTTCCAGACAAATACTTGTACTTTTTAGGCAACATGATCTATACACTATATTGAACTATATTATTTGAACAAATAACAACTCAAAGTTAAAGGGAACAAAAGCACCTGAATTGGAATATGAATGATGGAATACGAATGGCCGAGTCCAAAGAATTCAACTCCACTTGACCATTTCTCAATAAAGTGTAATCTGTTAATTCAATTAAGACAATAAAATTAAAAAAATAATTTAGAATCTTAACAAGAATCATAAAATTGAAACAATAATTTAGAAATTAAATTAGAATGCTTATCAAATCAACATAATGCTTAATTGCTTATCAATGGTTTTTTTGTGTAGATATAAGATAACATAAAAGAACGAATCAAAGCTATGGATCAAAATAATAAAAAATTCCCTTTAAATAACCAAAATAAAGCAAAAGCATGAATAGAAGTTAACATACAAAATAAATCAAAAAATTGATAGGAACTAGGAAGCCACCTGTTGTTTTTGTTTACTTGCTTTCCTTGATAGAATTAGACAAATGCACAGACACAGTGACACACAATCGCAGCCTCAAACAAATACACAGTCGCAACCGCACAAATGCAATAATACACAATCAGAGATTCAGATTCAGAGCATAGATTATCAATTATCAAAAGTTTAAAACAGATTAGGTCATTTAGGTGAGAAATAAAAGAACACGGTAACCCAACCTTATACAATCTGGGTCTAACCATAGAGGACCGTTGAGGAATTCGTCGAACGACGCACGCGAATGGCCTTGGCTCATCGAACGTTGGGTAAACTGAAACGACGACTCAATTTTGCTTCAATTTCACTAGTTCGGCGCCTATTTCTTGGAATCTTTGTCGCTCCCGCCTCACAGTAGCAATCGATTTTGTTTCCAAATTCCAATTGATTTCATTCACTATTTGGGCCCCTATTACGGAGGAGGGTTTGTTGTGCATTTGGGCCCTTCTATTCATTTACAATTGGGTTTAAAAGACTGATTCATAATCCTTTTAAACTAAATATATAAACTGAGTTTTTTAAGTAAATATATAAACTAAATTTTTTTCTCGGGCCCCTAATTTTTTTGGGCCCTGGGCGAGTGCCCATCCCGCCCTCCCCCAGGGACGGCCCTGTTTCTTTTCTTTCTTTTCTCACTTCCAGACAAATACTTGTATTTTTTAGGCAACATGATCTATACACTATATTGAACTATATTATTTGAACAAATAACAACTCAAAGTGAAAGGGAACAAAAGCACCTGAATTGGAATATGAATGATGGAATACGAATGGCCGAGTCCAAAGAATTCAACTCCACTTAACCATTTCTCAATAAAGTGTAATCTGTTAATTCAATTAAGACAATAAAATTAAAAAAAATAATTTAGAATCTCAACAAGAATCATAAAATTGAAACAATAATTTAGAAATTAAATTAGAACCTCAAATTAGAAATTAGAATGCTTATTAAATCAACATAATGCTTAATTGCTTATCAATGGTTTTTTTGTGTAGATATAAGATAACATAAAAGAACGAATCAAAACTATGGATCAAAATAATAAAAAATACCCTTTAAATAACCAAAATAAAGCAAAAGCATGAATAGAAGTTAACATAAAAAATAAATCAAAAAATTGATAGGAACTAGGAAGCCACCTGTTGTTTTTGTTACTTGCTTTCCTTGATAGAATTAGACAAATGCACAGACACAGTGACACACAATCGCAACCTCAAACAAATACACAGTCGCAACCGCACAAATGCAATAATACACAATCAGAGATTCAGATTCAGAGCATAGATTATCAATTATCAGAAGTTTAAAACATATTAGGTCATTTAGGTGAGAAATAAAAGAACACGGTAACCCAACCTTATACAATCTGGGTCTAACCATAGAGGACCGTTGAGGAATTCGTCAGACGACGCACGGGAATGGCCTTGGCTCATCGAACGTTGGGTAAACTGAAACGACGACTCAATTTTGCTTCAATTTCACTAGTTCGGCGCCTATTTCTTGGAATCTTTGTCGCTCTCGCCTCACAGTAGCAATCGATTTTGTTTCCAAATTCCAATTGATTTCATTCACTATTTGGGCCCCTATTACGGAGGAGGGTTTGTTGTGCATTTGGGCCCTTCTATTCGTTTACAATTGGGTTTAAAAGACTGATTCATTATCTTTTTAAACTAAATATATAAACTGAGTTTTTTTAAGTAAATATATAAACTAAATTTTTTTCCCGGGCCCCTAATTTTTTTGGGCCCTGGGCGAGTGCCCATCCCGCCCTCCCCCAGGGACGGCACTGTTTCTTTTCTTTCTTTTCTCACTTCTAGATAAATACTTGTACTTTTTAGGCAACATGATCTATACACTATATTGAACTATATTATTTGAACAAATAACAACTCAAAGTGAAAGGGAACAAAAGCACCTGAATTGGAATATGAATGATGGAATACAAATGGTCGAGTCCAAAGAATTCAACTCTATTGACCATTTCTCAATAAAGTGTAATCTGTTAATTCAATTAAGACAATAAAATTAAAAAAAGAATTTAGAATCTCAACAAGAATCATAAAATTGAAACAATAATTTAGAAATTAAATTAGAACCTCAAATTAGAAATTAGAATGCTTATCAAATCAACATAATGCTTAATTGCTTATCAATGGTTTTTTTGTGTAGATATAAGATAACATAAAAGAACAAATCAAAGCTATGGATCAAAATAATAAAAAATACCCTTTAAATAACCAAAATAAAGCAAAAGCATGAATAGAAGTTAACATACAAAATAAATCAAAAAATTGATAGGAACTAGGAAGCCACCTGTTGTTTTTGTTTACTTGCTTTCCTTGATAGAATTAGACAAATGCACAGACACAGTGACACACAATCGCAGCCTCAAACAAATACACAGTCGCAACCGCACAAATGCAATAATACACAATCAGAGATTCAGATTCAGAGCATAGATTATCAATTATCAGAAGTTTAAAACAGATTAGGTCATTTAGGTGAGAAATAAAAGAACACAGTAACCCAACCTTATACAATCTGGGTCTAACCATAGAGGACCGTAGAGGAATTCGTCGAACGACGCACGGGAATGGCCCTAGCTCATCGAACGTTGGGGAAACTGAAACGACGACTCAATTTTTCTTCAATTTCACTAGTTCGGCGCCTATTTCTTGGAATCTTGGTCGCTCCCGCCTCACAGTAGCAATCGATTTTGTTTCCAAATTCCAATTGATTTCATTCACTATTTGGGCCCCTATCATGGATGAGGGTTTGTTGTGCATTTGGGCCCTTCTATTCGTTTACAATTGGGTTTAAAAGACTGATTCTTAATCCTTTGAAACTAAATATATAAACTGAGTTTTTTTTAAGTAAATATATAAACTAAATTTTTTTTCCGGGCCCTTAATTTTTTTGGGCCCTGGGCGAGTGCCCATCCCGCCCTCCCCCAGGGACGGCCCTGTTTCTTTTCTTTCTTTTCTCACTTCCAGACAAATACTTGTACTTTTTAGGCAACATGATCTATACACTATATTGAACTATATTATTTGAACAAATAACAACTCAAAGTTAAAGGGAACAAAAGCACCTGAATTGGAATATGAATGATGGAATACGAATGGCCGAGTCCAAAGAATTCAACTCCACTTGACCATTTCTCAATAAAGTGTAATCTGTTAATTCAATTAAGACAATAAAATTAAAAAAATAATTTAGAATCTTAACAAGAATCATAAAATTGAAACAATAATTTAGAAATTAAATTAGAATGCTTATCAAATCAACATAATGCTTAATTGCTTATCAATGGTTTTTTTGTGTAGATATAAGATAACATAAAAGAACGAATCAAAGCTATGGATCAAAATAATAAAAAATTCCCTTTAAATAACCAAAATAAAGCAAAAGCATGAATAGAAGTTAACATAGAAAATAAATCAAAAAATTGATAGGAACTAGGAAGCCACCTGTTGTTTTTGTTTACTTGCTTTCCTTGATAGAATTAGACAAATGCACAGACACAGTGACACACAATCGCAGCCTCAAACAAATACACAGTCGCAACCGCACAAATGCAATAATACACAATCAGAGATTCAGATTCAGAGCATAGATTATCAATTATCAAAAGTTTAAAACAGATTAGGTCATTTAGGTGAGAAATAAAAGAACACGGTAACCCAACCTTATACAATCTGGGTCTAACCATAGAGGACCGTTGAGGAATTCGTCGAACGACGCACGCGAATGGCCTTGGCTCATCGAACGTTGGGTAAACTGAAACGACGACTCAATTTTGCTTCAATTTCACTAGTTCGGCGCCTATTTCTTGGAATCTTTGTCGCTCCCGCCTCACAGTAGCAATCGATTTTGTTTCCAAATTCCAATTGATTTCATTCACTATTTGGGCCCCTATTACGGAGGAGGGTTTGTTGTGCATTTGGGCCCTTCTATTCATTTACAATTGGGTTTAAAAGACTGATTCATAATCCTTTTAAACTAAATATATAAACTGAGTTTTTTAAGTAAATATATAAACTAAATTTTTTTCTCGGGCCCCTAATTTTTTTGGGCCCTGGGCGAGTGCCCATCCCGCCCTCCCCCAGGGACGGCCCTGTTTCTTTTCTTTCTTTTCTCACTTCCAGACAAATACTTGTATTTTTTAGGCAACATGATCTATACACTATATTGAACTATATTATTTGAACAAATAACAACTCAAAGTGAAAGGGAACAAAAGCACCTGAATTGGAATATGAATGATGGAATACGAATGGCCGAGTCCAAAGAATTCAACTCCACTTAACCATTTCTCAATAAAGTGTAATCTGTTAATTCAATTAAGACAATAAAATTAAAAAAAATAATTTAGAATCTCAACAAGAATCATAAAATTGAAACAATAATTTAGAAATTAAATTAGAACCTCAAATTAGAAATTAGAATGCTTATTAAATCAACATAATGCTTAATTGCTTATCAATGGTTTTTTTGTGTAGATATAAGATAACATAAAAGAACGAATCAAAACTATGGATCAAAATAATAAAAAATACCCTTTAAATAACCAAAATAAAGCAAAAGCATGAATAGAAGTTAACATAAAAAATAAATCAAAAAATTGATAGGAACTAGGAAGCCACCTGTTGTTTTTGTTACTTGCTTTCCTTGATAGAATTAGACAAATGCACAGACACAGTGACACACAATCGCAACCTCAAACAAATACACAGTCGCAACCGCACAAATGCAATAATACACAATCAGAGATTCAGATTCAGAGCATAGATTATCAATTATCAGAAGTTTAAAACATATTAGGTCATTTAGGTGAGAAATAAAAGAACACGGTAACCTAACCTTATACAATCTGGGTCTAACCATAGAGGACCGTTGAGGAATTCGTCGGACGACGCACGGGAATGGCCTTGGCTCATCGAACGTTGGGTAAACTGAAACGACGACTCAATTTTGCTTCAATTTCACTAGTTCGGCGCCTATTTCTTGGAATCTTGGTCGCTCCCGCCTCACAGTAGCAATCGATTTTGTTTCCAAATTCCAATTGATTTCATTCACTATTTGGGCCCCTATCACGGATGAGGGTTTGTTCTGCATTTGGGCCTTTCTATTCGTTTACAATTGGGTTTAAAAGGCTGATTCATAATCCTTTTAAACTAAATATATAAACTGAGTTTTTTTTAAGTAAATATATAAACTAATTTTTTTTTCGGGCCCCTATTTTTTTGGGCCCTGAGCGCGACAACGAGAATTTCAATTAGATTTGAGCCTTGAATTGTAAACAGACTACCATGAACTTATATTATTTTTTCTTTATCTTGACTTATGCATGTTAATGGTCAATTTTCTAGGTAATAAAAATGCAAGTATTTAATCACTCAAAAATATAATTCTTCACTGTGACTTTTTCCTATATTTTATACAATTAACCCATTTAAGATAGATATTTTGTATGGATCTTGTAAATAAGTTGAGTCAAAGTTATCAAATAATACAATTATTCAAGAAAAAAAGAAAACTTAATCCGTCTCAAAATGTTTACAGTAGGAATGACATACATTTTTAAAAAATGTGTAATTGTTACAATTTTTAATTAGTCAAACGACAATTTTACTTTTAAATATATAGAGAAAACTTTCTTCATGATATGATTAAGAGTAAAATGTGAAAGTAAATATATATATTTAAATCAAAAAATGATTGTTTATGAAAACAATGCAATCATTTTTGGTGTCATTAGCCTTTTTTTTTGTGCCATTAGCCTCCCCTACTTTTAAAGATGATCATTTAATTTATTATAAATTAAAATAGAAACGTGGATATTTATTTTAGAATAAATAAAATAATACCTTATTCATGTATTAATACAGGGAAAAGTTCAAAAAACCCCAACAAATTATATCATTTTGAATGGTTTAAGTCTTTAAACTATTTTTTTGAATAATAAAAACATTAAACTTTTCTCATTTTGAATGATTAAGTTCTTAAACTATTTTTTTGAATGAAAAACCCATTAAAACTTTTCACTTTGAATGAAAAAACCATTAAACTTTCTCATTTTGGATGATTAAGTCCTTGAACATTTTTTAATAAATAAACCATCGAACTTTCAAAGTTGGTTACGTGTATCGTTTTAACAAAAACAAAACTACATATAACCGACTACATTTTTTTAAAGCAAAATAAAATCTAAATGGGTTTTACCGTTTTCAAACCGTACGTCATTCAAACACCTAGCAAACAACGATACCGCTCCCCCTCGCCACTCCTCGTCATTCTCTTTTCTACATATCATCTATCAAACTGTTGACATCGGTTATTGTGTGGGGTCTGAATGACGTAAGGTTTGGGAACGGTAAATTTGATTTAGTTTTTTTTCTAATTTTAAAACAGTTTTAGTCGGTTATAGAATTTTTTTAAAAGTTCGGTGATTTATATTTTTAAGAAAAATGTCCAGGGACTTGATCATTCAAAATGAAAAGGTTTAATGGTTTTTTCATCCAAAAAATAGTTTAAGGACTTAATCATTCAAAATGAGAAAGTTTAATGGTTTTTTAATTCAAAAAAATAGTTTAGGGACTTAACCATGCAAAACTGGATAGTTTATTGGGTGTTTTTATACTTTTCCCATTAATATATTGTATTTTCCATTTTTTGTGAATTCAATTATTTATTTATATATTAAAGAAAATTAATACAATTACTAAAAGTAGAATAATGATTGTATTCATTTTACAAAAAATCTAGAAAGAAAAGAGCTTTGGAATTGGGTAAAGATGTTGGAAGTTGGGTATGAAGAAAACTCACTTGTTTAAACCTTTTCCTTTTACTTTTCTTTGGTCAAAGACATATTCTGATTTGTTTGTTTCAAATATGTTGGTTGTTTGACCAACATCTACATCTCATATCATTTGATCTTCTTTTTAATGTATCATAATTATGTTTTCTTCATATTTTATTGACACTAGTCGAATAAAAGTTTAGTCACTGTTCGATTCGTTTTCTGTTAAAACTTTTATGAATAAATTTGTTTGTATTAATAAGGTTATATATATCTTAAGAGATAAATTGTTATTTGATTGTGATGCTGAATAAACAATCTGAATGTTAAAAATGGTCATTTTACACCAGTCTCTATTTTTGTTAAAATACCATTGAAATCGGACCATAAAAACAATACCAAACACAAAATTTTACATCTCTCTAATACATTTATATTTAATTTATAAAAAAAATAAATATAAATAAAGGAAAGTTCGAATGCTAACCTGCAAATACTCACATAAAAATATAAATGAAATAAAATTACACGTATGTATGATATAAGCAGTAGGTTAATTCCTAAAACATAACCAAAATTCCGACGGGTTAAACCCAAACTTTCCTTGAGGTGGCGTCAATTGTTAAGAAAGCATCATGTTCTGGTGGATGGAAATATCCGTTTTTCGGCTGCTCCAGCTCCTTCCCTCCTCCTGCCACTGACTTCTTTCTGGGTGGAGGTGGACACTTGATGGTTGTCGGAATCAGACGCTCCAGCTACTTCGACGTACATTCTTCTTCCATTAAGTTCCAAAAATTCAATTGAAAATTGGTTAGATCTGGATCGTGATTTAAGAGAAGGGGTGTCATAAGGAAAGTGAGGATGTTGGGTGCGATTGGAACAAGGAACATGGATGGAGAAATAAGGAAGAAAAAGAAATATGATTTTTTTTTTGGCTGGGGACAAGGGTAGTTGGTGGAAATTCAATGGCTGAATGCAAAGGACAAGTAATTTTTAGTTAAAAGATCCGATCATCAATTAAGCAAATAAGCTCTTACCAAACAGTTAAATATGGCTCAGTAAATAAGCTATATGGGTGGTTATACAACCCATCAAGCTACAAGGAAATAACCCTTGGTAAACAATTTTTAAGGACTTGTTTAATTCAAGTTAGAATTTAGGATTTAAAACATGATGACTTTTTTATTTTCCTCAATTTAACCCAAAATGAAAATTTAGGGACTCATTATACTGTATAGACTAAACCACAAACTTGGTTCCTATGGTTTGTAAAAAAGTAACATTTTTTGTCCTTCCTGTTTCGTAATTATAATATGGTCATTATAGCCTGTTAAAATATCTGAATTTGGATCCTCCCTATAACGGCCATTAAAAGACTGTTAAATGAGGGGCATTATCATCGACTTACCGATTTTCTTGTCTTTTATCCACTCAAAAACCATGCGGATAAATTCGTTTTTTTTTCTTTTATGTTCAATAAAAATAAGAATAGGACCGGAAACTGCGTGTCTGGCTATTGGTGAGTCTGTCTTTCTTGAGAAAAAAATTGGTTGCCTCTCCATCGGGGAAATCCAGCCTTTATAGTTCAGCTAGCCTATTAGGCGCTGTGTAAGAGCTCGGAAATGCTATTCGTACATTAGCGGAGCAAGGTACAACGAGCGGAAGTTATGAGGTTCTGGTCTCGAAACCCCATCTCGCTGCAATCCATTTCCAAAGTCTTCATATGCTCTTCAAATAGCTCCATCGAACTATCAAAATTATAAAATCAATTTGATTGGGTAAAAGACAACTTTTTTGATAAAATGACGAAAATTTCTCTTATTTAACATAGTTTTTTTAATAGATGTTAGAAGGAGGGATCAAATCCAAACGTTTTTACAAACCATGATGACCTCTTTTTACGAAGAAAATGAAAGGAAATGAATGGAAATGTGAGGAATGTAAAAAACATTGTGTTCTTGAAACTTTTTTAAGAGAGAAATGAAATGAAATAGAGGGAAATAGTAATAAGTTTCTCCCAAAACTTTTCTGCCAACTGTGGAAGGATAAAAAGGAAAAGTAATGAAAGAGAAAAAAAAGCTTAAAACCTTTTCAAATGATTATTAAAATTACAAAACTACTTAGACCATGAGTACCCGTATCCAATGAACTCAATGAACCCACTTGCCACCTCAGCGTCACATCAGCTTTTCTCTTTCATACCCTCCTTACCCAAAAGTGGAGTACCCGTACCCAATGAACCCACTTGCCACCTCATCTTTTTTAATTCTTTTATTTATACATTTAATTATTTAACAAAATAAAAATATTTATATATTTTTTAATAAATAAAAATAAGATAAATAATAAAAATTCATATCATTCATTAAAAAATTAAAAAATTAAAAAATTAAAAATTACAAAATAAATTTAAAAATTACAAAATATTAAAAATCTACTTCGGCAGCTACCCCATACGACAATTGCCGAATAGCGGAAGTACACTTTTGTATCGGAGAAAAACCTTGTTTGTTGTTGTAAGTCCCAAAATTGAAGCAACAATCAAGAATACTCCATAGAAAGTAGAATAGAGATAGACATGAAGAACAATTTATTGAATGATCTCTATTCATAAGATTGAAATATAATGGAGGGAGAAATTGATATACGACTCTCTCAAAACACACTGTGTATTCTCTCTAATTCTTCAAAGTCTCAAAGGACAATGTAAGCCCAAGACACCTATTTATAGTGTCTAATTACATGATATGGGCCCAAGCCCATTTAACTCCCTTTAAACTCCCAAAGCCCAAAATACTAATAAAGCTAATAACAACATATTTGACTTTTGTTGACTTTACATAGACTTTATAAAACTTTCTATATAATTGGGGCTTTCTAGACCCAACAATCTCCCCCTAAAGTTTTATAAAGAAAGCATATTCAAATGATCTACCCCTTGATTTCTTTGAAAACTTTAATGTTGCATATCTTCACGCCTTGCAAATCTATCCAAGCTCCCCCTCAAAATTTGCTCTTCTTCTTCACAAATTACAACTTTAAAATCGAATCCCATGTGCAATAAGCTCGACTGAAACAACCTCAGTTTATAATAAGGAATTCGTCCTTGAAATTCGAGTTGTATGACCATTAAGCTCAAGAGCTTAATCCATTAACATCATAGGAGGGAGTGTCTTCATACACTTCAATAACTCAGCTTGGATCCACAAAAAAATAGAAGACAGAACATCTTTCTGAAAGTTGGGAGAAATATCGTGAAAAACGTTGCTTCGGTCCAGCAGCTATACACTAACTTCGACACAGAATCTGACAAATAAGCACATTGATTCAGAACAAACTCAAAACATAAAAAGTGTTCATCTGTGTCTTAGGAATTCAGCGCATCAGAAATCGTCAAATTTCGAACTTCGAGGAGGGAGTTATGATCAAAATACGACAGGTGCGCAAAGCTGTCGAACATTTCTGAAAATGCACCTTTACTTCGAAATAAACTGAGTAAAAGTTCTGAGAAGGCCACTCAGAATTCTGAGTAAGTCAATCAGAATTCTGAACATGAAGAACTTCTGAAAAAATTCTAACTCCAAAGTTCTGATTCCACACGATAAAGTTCTGACTCTTGGAGTCAGAATTCTGATTAAGCTTCGAAAAAATAGTTCTGAACCATCATTTGACTTCTGAAATCAATGACAAACTTCTGAATGGTCTGAATATGATCGATTGCATCTGAAGGAGACTAAGTATAAATCTGAACCCTCTTGATCAGAAATCTGAATAGCCACAACCACAACTCTCGTACATCTTTGAATAGTTTCTGAACTCCAAATCAGAATTCTGAGTATTGAAGTCAGATTTCTGAATACACACGATCAATTCTGAACAAATTCAATTCTGATTACATTGTATCCGACTCTTGAACTGATCTATTAGTTTTGTTTACCATCAAACTACATCTGAACTTGCACTCTTTCTGTTTCAATTTAACAAGAACAACCGCAACTTTCTGTTTTCTGTTTTAGAACTCAACAACGGCTATCTTTTCAACTTTCTGTTATGAACCAGCAGCTATAATTTTCTGTTTAACAGCAACAAAACAGCAACAAATTTTCTGGACAGTTCCAACAGCATAGAACTTGCTGTTTTGACAGCAAACATCATCGATTTTCTGAATTTTCAGCTCCATACAGCACCAAACTGTTTTGACAGCAAGCAAACAGCACCAAACAGTTTTGACAGCAAGCAAACAGCACCAAACAGCAAGCTATTATGCGCTCACAACACCGAATAAGCTGTCAAATTAAGACTTTCTGAACTTGCTGTTTTGTACGGCTTTCTGTGGACAGCACTAATCTGTTTTGAGCTCTAATAACAACTAACATAACTCTTCCAATCTTCTAAAATCCAGATTCAACAAAAATAAAATCTGAATTGCCTTTAGTCTCGGATCAGAATTCTGAACATTGAATTTAGAAATCTGAATACTCATGATCGAAATCAGAACTTCTGAATTGTCTTGTGCAATCTCTTAGCAATCTTCTGAACACAAAAGTAAACTCTTGAAAACTTCAACATCGAATTCACTTTGAAATCCTCCAAATGAAATAAATGCTCACAAACTTGATTTGATGTAGACGAACAAATCGATCTCCTTATATCTTCTTAGAACAAAGATTGCAGAAACTTAAGTTTCTGATTGATCACTTCAGAAAGTTAAGTTTAATCAATCGAAGATCCAAAAATAGTTTCAGATCTGACTTTGAACAATTAAAACATCATCAAACTTTTCTCAGACAATTCATCGAGCATTTGGCGTGCAGAAATTGATTAAGAAGTAGATCTAGAACATCATACCTCTTCTTTTGTCCAAGAACCATCAAGATCTATAAAATCTTCTCCAAAACACAAAATCAATCTTCAAGATGTATAAGATCACAGAAAATTTACCTTGAATTGTAACATACGAATAAGAACAATCTTGAATCTCTAAATCTTCAAATTAGATCTTGAAATCTTGAATTGTTGCAAAATTGATCGTATCGAATTAAAATTGATTCGATGTGGCTCTGATACCAATTGTAAGTCCCAAAATTGAAGCAACAATCAAGAATACTCCATAGAAAGTAGAATAGAGATAGACATGAAGAACAATTTATTGAATGATCTCTATTCATAAGATTGAAATATAATGGAGGGAGAAATTGATATACGACTCTCTCAAAACACACTGTGTATTCTCTCTAATTCTTCAAAGTCTCAAAGGACAATGTAAGCCCAAGACACCTATTTATAGTGTCTAATTACATGATATGGGCCCAAGCCCATTTAACTCCCTTTAAACTCCCAAAGCCCAAAATACTAATAAAGCTAATAACAACATATTTGACTTTTGTTGACTTTACATAGACTTTATAAAACTTTCTATATAATTGGGGCTTTCTAGACCCAACAGTTGTTGGCGTCCACCCAAAGTGTAAAATACGGATACTCTACTTGACGATGAGGCGGTGCTACCATAAATTAATTTTGCAGTTTCTCGAACCAACCCTACAAAAATTTTCCTTTGATGATGCAAGTACTCGTCGGTGTCTATGGATGATGATGATGCGGTCGATGAAGCGGGTTGTGGTGAATCCATATTGTCTAAAATTGAAGAAATAAATCGAAGAAAGTATAGAGAATGGAAGAAAATATAGAGTTGTTTGGTGTGAAAAAATGAATTGATAGAGGTTAATATATATAGTGTGTATAATTTGAAAAAAAAATAATAATAAAAAAATTAATAATGTAGCCGTTGGTAAACGATATTATTTAAAAAATATAAAAAAAATAAAAAAATTAATTAAACCACATCGGGTTCATTGGGTTCACGAACCCGCTCCCCCCGTACCCGCTACCCGACTTACCCGCTCCCTACCCAATGCCACATCGGCCGAACCCGATGCTACCCACTTCACCGCTACGGATGGCCTTAGGGGGTGTTTGGGATTGCTTATATTTTTAACTTATGCTTATTTTTAAAAGTGTTCATTTGCTTATGTGGTGAGGAAAAGAAGTTTTTAAAAAAGTGTTTGGATTAGCTTATTGTGGTGTGGAAACATGATAAGCAAATAAGGAGTTTTTTTGTGTTTGACAAATTTTTGCTTATTTATGTAAAATGACCAAAAAAATTAACGTCAATAATTTTTAAAAAAATAATATTACCTTAAATAACATTAATAATTTAAAAATGAAAATAATAACTTATAAACATTCATAATTGAGGGTAAAAAGGTAATTTGGATAGACAAAGAAATAAGCAGAAGCCGGTGAACACATGTCTTCATTTTACGTTTTCAGTTTGTAATCGGTTATTCGTGTGGATTGATCGATCATTTAGTACTAGTTTTGTTCGTTTGCAGCTAATGTTGCCTGCACTCTATTGTGGTTTTGATAATTGGTTGGAATAAAATCTTCTGCAGTTCAAAAAAAAAATATTTTGGTTGACATATTTATAGTTAACACCCTTCTTGGATCCAGACGTACATAATAATTGTGACCACTGAGATTTAATCAGGACTGATATTTTGCAGTCATAATTTGTCAAATGATTAGTCTAGGCATAGCCTATGACACCCTTCTTTATCCAATTCTGTCATATCATACACAATTAATTTACTAAATATGAAACAAAAACGATGTATTATTAATATCGATCCAACTTTTTTTAAATAAAAAATAATTTAAAAAGTTGTAAACTATTGAATATAAATAAATGATATAGTATTCACTATTCAATTAATTTCACAATTTTCCCACTTTTTCTTGTTTGATATGATATAAATAAAACATAATCTAAGATAACCAAACAATATAAATGAATTCGAGATTTTGTGTGTGCATTAAAATTGTGGTTTGATGAATGATGATTGTATTTTGTTATGTTTGTTTTAAAGAAGAGTGAATTATATCGGTGGTCCCTGAGGTTTATCCAAATTTTAGAATTGGTCCCTGAAATACACCATATACGGGTGGTCTCTAACTTTTGAATATCCTTTCACTCATGGTTTATCTATGTTTAATTTACTTTCACTCATGGTCCTCCTATGCTTAATTTACTTTCATTCATGGTCCTTCTATGTTTAACATAGAAGAACCATTAGTGAAAGTAAATAAAAAAAAGTTAAGGGTCACCACTGTAGATAGTGTACTTTAAGGACTAAATCCAAATTTTGGGTAAACCACAAGGACCACCGGTGTAATTCACTCTTTAAAGAAAGTATCTTGTTATGGCTAATTTCCGAAAAATGGCAAAAAAATAGCTATTGGGCTCTGGCTTTATAATTTGGGCTGAAATAATGGATATTCTTGATGGGCCTGTTAACAAGCCCAACCAACCTTTTCTTTTCTTCCGAATAATATATTTTTATCAAAGACTTGTTAGGCCATCAGTACCCCATGGAAAGAATCTTTCAAATATTCCACTCCACATCAGCGCCACATCAGCTTTTCTCTCATCCCTCACTCAATCCCTAACAATCCCTAAACACCCTTACCCCATTCCCTCAAACCTTTTTGCCACCTCATTTATTTTAATTCTTTTATTTATACATTTAATTATTTAACAAAATAAAAATATTTATATATTTTTTAATAAATAAAAATAAGATAAATAATAAAAATTAAAATTCATATCATTCATTAAAAATAAAAATTACAAAATAAATTTAAAAATCTACTCGTCGTCATTGTTGGGAACTTGGATACGCCAAATCCGACCGAAGGTTATTATGAGTGTCCCGGTTTATGAATTCTCGAACATTTGCCGCGCGTTGTGTCTCACTGATTTGGCTTTCGATAAATATAGAGAATGGAAGAGTGTTTGAGAGGTGTGAGAAATAGAGGTTGAGAGAATTTGAGAGAGTTTGAGAGGTGTGAAAAATAAGAGGTTGAGAGAATTTTAGAGAGTTTGAGAGGTGTGAGAAATAAGAGGTTGAGGGTTAAATATATAGTGGGATTAAATTGAGAAAAAAATTTATTTATTTTTGTTTAAAAAGAGCCGTTCAACGGCATTATTTTTAAAAATTAAATAATTTTTTTTTTTTAATAAAGCTTCGGGATGAATCGGGATCCCATCCCCGAAATCCATCCCTTCCCGCCGAACCCGCAAGGGCCGTAGCCCATCCCGCAGCCATCCCGAGCCCCATCCCGAATGGGGTACGGATGGCCTTACGTTAGTGTTTTAGTTAGAGGTATTAATTAATGAGATTGAAAAAAATATATATTTAGTTTTATATAGTATAATGGATTTATTTCTTATAAGCTTAATTTTTCATTTTATATTAAATAAGGGGGAATGAAGATTCATTCTATTTTCATTCACTTTTATTTATATTTTCATTCCACTGCCTTAACCAAACAACAAGTAAGAATTCGCTTGGAAAAAGCCCTATCGGATAAAGTAAATGCCCACAAATAACGGTGTAGTTCATTTGAAAAAAAGGAAACCAAAAAGTATGAATAAATTGGGAAATTGACTCAAATAATCATTCTACACATCCATCTTCGGTTGGTAGATGTTGATAACTTGATATTGACTTTATACCAACTTCACGTTACATATATGAAAACTTGCCATTTCATTCAAATTTTAAGCGGTATTTTGATTTTCTGATAACACGTGTGATGTTTAAGAGGTTTTAACTTTTAACTACAAAAAAATGAAGATATAAAACTTGCCAACTTCAAACACTCAAATAAAATGATTTAAGTTACAATTTTAATATCTAATACATTAAGGTTGCGTTTGGTACATGGGACATGACATCACAGTATGGGACAAAACTCACTATCCCACGTTTGGCGTGACATGAGACAGAACAAAAATTCACTGTCTCATGTTTGACGCGACATGGGAAAGGGACAAGGATTGGACAGGGGTGGGACAGAATGAGACAAAAAAGGGGCATTTTCTTGTTCCACCAAAATAGGTGGAACAACATGGGACAAAAGTGAGACAGAAACAAAAGAAAATCACTAATCTACCCTCATTTGATATATAACCCTAATATATATGATATTAGTCTTAAAGGTCACCACCACCAATTACCGCCGCCACGACCATCGACGGCCACCGGTAGCCACCGCCAACCAGCATCGGCTACCGCTACCTATTTCTCCACTATAACAGCATTCTCCACCATCTCCACAACCATTTTTCCATCACCACCACTACCATCGTCGACCACCTCGACCTACACTGAAACGATCACCACCACCCATGGCCGCCACCGGTAGCCACCACCGACCATGGTCGACCACTTTCATCTCTTCCTCCACTACAACAACTTTCTCCACCACCCATCGCCACCTCCATCGATCACCGCCACCCATTGCGCCATCAGCACCGATGATCACTGCCAACCACCGTCGGCCACCACCACCTTTCCTCCACTACTACAACCTCCTTTACCATTGTCTACGACATCCACCATTGCCATCGTCGACCACCTCCACCTCCACCGATCACCACCACCCATTGCCGCCACCACCACTGGCGATCACCGCCAACCACCGTCGGCCACCTCCACCACTACCATCGTCATTTATAACTATTATATGATATATAAAATCATCAAACAAGTTTTAGGAAAAATTGTCTAGTCTTATCCTATCTGGTCCTAGTCGTACGAAACACAAGACAAACAGTTGTTTTGTCCCATCCTGCCCTGTCCTGTCCAGTTGTGTCCTGTCCCGTCCTGTCTGCGTACCAAACGCTACCTAAAAATACAAAAAAACTAATAAAGAATAAATAAGTTGGTACCATGGTATTTTCGTGGTACATGAAACATGATTTGACTGATTTCCAATACCATGTACCAACTAAGTTTGCATACCACGTAACGTACTACTAACCAATTGTAATCTAATCGGTACCAATTTAATTGATACGGTTGATACACAAGTTGGTTAGTTTGGTTCGGTACAAAATTGTCACCCCTATTTTAACATATAAGATACAATATCTTAAACAAGACCAAAATTAATTACATAAAACAAAATTAAAATAAAAAACTATAAACTAAATACCTATAAATGTTTAAAATATCACATGCCAAAATAAAGTTTCTAAACATACATTATATATAATAAAAATAGTGAATTACGGATTTGGTCCCTGCGGTTTTAGAAAACTTATGACTGACGTCCCTAAAGTCGATAAATTATGGAGGTCGTCCCGGTGGTTTTCAATTTCTCATGCCTAAGGTCCGTGTGGCTTATGACGTCTATCTCTCTCCCGTTAAAACCCTCACGTGCATCTCACACCAGTGGTATATTGGTCTTTTATGTGTTTCCCTCTCAATTCAAAGTATGCACAGGTTACTAAACTTTTCACACACAGTCCCAAGAATATTACTCATTGAAGAACCTTCTTCAATCTAATATCTGAAATGTCTTCACCTCCTTGATTCTTCATCTTCTACAATTCCATTTTGTGAACTTGTGATTCAACTGTCGCTCGTTTGATCGTTACCAAGATGGGGGATGGTACATTGTGGCACGTTCGAAGTTCCTTGAAGAAGTTCAAGAAGATCATATTCTTGATATATACAATATGTTCTTTCATCTCCATAGTTTGATCTAGGGATGCTTACGGGTTGGGTTGATCGGGCTGAAGGCATTTCAACAACCCAACCCAATGTTGGCGGTTTGAAAAAATTTCAACCCAACCCAACTCGTTCGGGTTGATCGGGTTGTGTTCATACAAAGTAAAAACAATATTAAAAACATAAAAATAAGGAGATATTCATTCGAATTACGATCAATTATTCAAGAGGATATACGAGTTCATCAAATATTTAGGTGTTACATATAATTTTTCAATAACGTTCTCTTATGAGTTCCATTTATTGTTATTGCGGAGTTGTTTTTGGTAACTTATACATTATAAAGAGAATTATAAATAATTTTAGAAAATCTCTAAAATGTGTTTCGGGTTATCGGGTTGGTTGGGTTACTTTATGTAACATCCCAGGCCAACCGTACCAGATATTGTCCGCTTTGTCCGCACACCTGGACTCACGGTTTTAAAACGCGTCTGATAGAGGAGGTATCAAGTCCCTTATAAGGCAACCTTTGTTCCCCTCCCCAACCAATGTGGGATCTTACAATCCACCCCCCTTGGGAGCCCAGCGTCCTCGCTGGCACACCAGTCCGGTTCCCAGCTCTGATACCATCTGTAACATCCCAGGCCAACCGTACCAGATATTGTCCGCTTTGTCCGCACTGGCTCACGGCTTTGTTCTTGGCGACCTGACAAGGACTTCGCAAGGACTTCCCAGGAGGTCACCCATCCTTGTACTACTCCCACCCAAGCACGCTTAACCACAGAGTTCCCAAGGAACCCGCATGCTTGTGGCCCCAAAACGCGTTGTGTCTGGTAAGGCCAAGGTTTACTAATATACCCAGCATCTCTCCTGTCCACGGCCGATGTAGGATATGCCTAAGGTGTTACACACCCCCCCCTTAGGGACTCATCGTCCTCGATGAGGTTTGCCCCACCATCCCGAACGGCACAGGAGTGGCTCTGATACCATTTGTAACACCCCGCTTACCACGACACAATATTGTCCGCTTTGCCCCACTGGCTCACGGCTTTGTTCTTGGCGACCTGGCAAGGACTTCGCAAGGACTTCCCAGGAGGTCACCCATCCTGGTACTACTCCCACCCAAGCACGCTTAACCACAGAGTTCCTAAGGAACCCGCATGCTTGTGGCCCCAAAACGCGTTGTGTCTGGTAAGGCCAAGGTTTACTAATATACCCATCATCTCTCCTGTCCACGGCCGATGTGGGATATGCCTAAGGTGTTACACACACCCCCCCCCCCTTAGGGACTCATCGTCCTCGATGAGGTTTGCCCCACCATCCCGAACGGCACAGGAGTGGCTCTGATACCATTTGTAACGTCCCAAAAATTACAAGGAAATTTAAAATTTTAAAACATACATTTCATTATAAAACAACCATGATTTAATAATTCACGTCTTAAATAAAATTAACGTCGTTACTTCAAACCATCAACAAAGTTTATGCAGCGGAAAATTACATAATTAAATTCAAAGGGTTTGTAAGTGAGAGTTTAACAATAGTTGACACTCCGCGCTCCATGTGTGTACGGTCACGCCCGACTGCCGCCCGCACCTGAAATAACAACATATTGGGAAAGGGTAAGCTAAACGCTTAGTGAGTCCAACCACACACGTAGGTAGCAACCCCACGCATATCGCCCCTACTCGCAAGTAGGCAACATCACCATCACCACGAATATCAAACCACATAATGATTATTACATAAGCACGAACCTCGGTCCCACCGAGTACACAAAATACATTAATACAAGCTCAGTCCCACCGAGCCCTCGGTCCCACCGAGTAAAGACTTCTGTACTAGCTTAGTCCCACCAAGCCCTCGGTCCCACCGAGCCCCTCAGTCCCACCGAGGTGTACACATGCATATATATATATATATTCCACATACGAATTTAATAAATCACAACCAGTTATCACATCCCATCTAGTTCACGTAAGCACATAAATACACGTAATCACACGTAACACAAAATAACGACATACATGAAATTCCTAACTACGCGGTGAGAGAACTCACCTCAAGGCTAAGCAACGTGCTCACGAAACGCAACACCAACCCGGCAATCTTCTTCACTTTCTCCCACCTAAATACGAATAAAAAATTCAAAGGAAAGTCCCGACCCATAACACGTTTACTAGTTTTCAAACGACTAAGAATTCCAGTTTTTATTAGAAATTACGGGTCTGTTCGGGACCTGTTTTACCCCCTAAAAACTGATAAATACAGAAATTAAAATCCATAAATACGAAGTTCTAAGTCTTACGATTTCAGGGACGTATCGCACGCGTCCTAACGATTTTTCTATAATTTACTATAGATTTCACAAAAATGATTCGCAGAACAGCGAACACCCGGACCTTTCAGTACAACATGGCAACTTCGCCCTAGCTATGGTCCGAATTGGTCTTTCCGCAAAACAGAGGAAACTTAATAGACTCCGAAAAGAAACTTTTGGCACCAGTCCCATTCCAAACCGACATTCCCAGCAAAAGTTATGCATAAAACAAAACAGGGACAGAAAGCTGGAGGTTTTTCGGACCAGGCTGTATAAACAGCCCCATACGGCCCAGCTACAGGCCTAAACAGACTTTCGGCAAAACACGAAAAACTTTCCTGACTCGATTAGTGAACTTCGGCCACTGATTTCATATCAATCCGAGCTACGAGTAAAAAGTTACGGCCACGACAAAACAGTGACAGAAAATCGACCTTCACATAAAATGACAAATCACCAATTTGCGACCACCTTTTCACCTAGCTAGAGGCTGAACCAGTTTTCCACTAAAACACGGAAAACGTGACCGACCCCGTACTGGAACCGTGGGTACTACTTTTGGCTCAATCGGAGTTACGAGCAGAGAGTTATGAGCTACGCAAAACAGTGGCAGATTACAATAATTCACATGAAATGATAAAACGGTTTTTGAGATTAGGATTAACGGTTTATGGTTTAGGGTTACGGTCAGGGGGGTTTTAGGGTTACGCCACGGGCGCCACCCACTGCCACCTCCGGCAGTGGGGCACGGCGGCGGCGGCGGCGGCGTTCCGGCGACACCCACACCCACACACACACCCCATCTCTCCATACCACCCTCACCCTCTCGCTCCCCCTCACAGCTGCCACACGCGAACTCATACCAGCACACACCCGCAACCAAGACCGCCCAGCCCTCGGCCACCCCAGCGGCGGCGTACGGCGGCGGTCGCTTCGCGGTGGTCGTTTTGCCGGAAACAAAAGAAAGGAAAAGGGAGCGAGACGAAGGAACGACTTACCTTGTTTAGACGCCACACAACCGCACCTCCCTGCTTCTCTCTCCCTCGAGACCTCCGACGAACACAAGCTACGGCGGTTTCCGGCGAACTCCCGGCGGCAGCAGTAGCAGCGACGGCAGGAGGTTTTCCGGCCAACTTCTTCCCTTCTCACGGTCTCTCTCTAACTCGCGATCTCTATCTCTCTTTCCTACTCCGGCCAAGATGGAACAATCAAAGAAAACCACACAAAAAAACCAAAGGGGTTGTTTTGTCGATGCTGCTGGAAACCGACGAGAAGGGGAAGAGGGGGGGGGGGGGGTCGGTCCCCCTTCCCTTGGCCGTTCAACACTCCAACAATTCCATTGTCCACATTTAGCCCCTAGGCTCAATCACTTTGGCACTTTTGGTTCCTAAATTACCATAATATTGTAAAAAGAGAGTGAGGTTTGCCACACATAACATTCGAGGTCCCTTTGACAACTTCCGTTAAAGAGACTCGCTTAAAAAAAATAACAACATTAAGAATTTTTAAAAAAAACCATACTGGGACACGGGCTTTACAACTCTCCCCCGCTTGAATTAGACTTCGCCCCCGAAGTCTACACCCGCAAACAGCTCCGGATAATTCTCTCGCATCTCCGCTTCAGGTTCCCAAGTCCACTCGGAACCCTTTCGGTGTCTCCATTGAACCTTCACCAAACCAACAACCTTGTTCCGCGAGGTTCTCGTCCTCCTGTCAAGAATAGCAACTGGCTTTTCCACGTAATTAAGCCGCTCGTCGATCTGAATATCTTCGAGCGGTACTACTGCAGACTCATCCATCACACACTTTCGCAATTGCGAAACGTGGAAGGTGTTGTGAATCAGGTTCAGTTCCTCCGGTAGCTCCAACCGGTAAGCCACTTTCCCCACGCGGGCGATGATCCGGTAAGGACCAATATAACGAGGCCCTAGCTTCCCCCGCTTACGAAACCGGATCACCCCTTTCCAGGGTGAAACCTTCAACAATACATAATCACCCACCTGAAACTCCAAGTCGGATCGCCTTTTGTCGGCGTAGCTCTTCTGCCGACTCTGTGCAGTAACCAAACGATCCCGCACCATCTGAATTGTCTCGGTCGTCTTCAACACGATGTCAGTACTCCCTAACACCCGATGCCCAACCTCGCCCCAACAAACGGGCGTCCTGCATTTCCTACCGTACAACAACTCGTATGGCGGCATGCCAATACTAGAGTGGTAGCTGTTGTTGTAGGAAAATTCCGCCAAGGGTAAGTACTGATCCCAACTACCTCCAAAATCGATGACACAAGCTCGAAGCATATCCTCGAGGGTCTGAATGGTTCGCTCGCTCTGCCCGTCCGTCTGTGGATGAAAGGCCGTGCTAAAGTGTAACCGTGTACCCATCTCCGACTGGAACTTCTCCCAAAACCGAGAGGTAAAACGAGTATCCCTGTCGGAGACAATCGAAACTGGCACCCCGTGCCTGGCCACGATCTCACGCACAAACACCTCCGCAAGCTTCTCCGCCGAGGAGCTCTCCCTGATGGCCAAGAAGTGAGCACTCTTGGTCAGACGGTCAACAATCACCCAAATGGCATCGTTCCCACGGGGAGTCCTTGGGAGTTTCGTTATGAAGTCCATAGTAATCTCTTCCCATTTCCAAACCGGGACCTCCAACGGTTGCAATTTCCCATGAGGTCGTTGATGTTCCGCTTTGACCTTCCGACAGGTCATACATACCTCAACACACCTAGCTACATCCCGCTTCATGCCGGGCCACCAGTAACCTTCGCGCAAGTCCCTGTACATCTTTGTAGCCCCCGGGTGAATCGAGAACTTGGACTTATGCGCCTCATCCATTAGTACCTGCCGGTTCCCGTCGATGAATGGAACCCAAACCCTACCATGTCGAGTTAACAACCCCCGACTATCACGAACAAAATTCGAGATTTCCCCCGACACTCTTTCCCGTTTTGCATATTCCTCCAAGACAGCCACCTCTTGAGCGCTTCCTATCGACTCCAGGATAGGTGAAATCACTGTCAATCGCTGGCAATAACCCTTCAGTGGCTCACCGACCGGATGTCGGCTGAGTGCGTCCGCGACCACGTTCGCCTTACCCGGGTGGTACAGTATCTCGCAGTCATAATCCTTAACCACATCGAGCCACCTTCGCTGACGCATATTAAGGTTCTGCTTATCCATTAAGTACTTGAGGCTCTTATGGTCAGTGTAGATCGTACACTTGACACCATAGAGATAGTGCCTCCAAATTTTAAGGGCAAACACTACCGCTCCCAACTCCAGGTCATGAGTCGGGTAATTTGCTTCGTGAGGCTTCAGCTGCCTAAAAGCGTAGGCTAAGACCTTGCCGCGCTGCATAAGCACGGCACCCAAACCCTGATGTGAGGCGTCACAATATACTACCAAATCCTCCATGCCCTCGGGTAAGGTTAACACAGGAGCCTCACACAACCGCCTGCGTAGCTCCTCGAACGCCTTCTGTTGTTCCTCCCCCCAACTGAAAGCCGCAGATTTCTTTGTCAATCGCGTCATGGGTAACGCGATCTTAGAGAAATCCTGTATAAACCTTCGATAATACCCCGCTAATCCCAGAAAGCTTCTCACCTCAGTAGGAGTCTTCGGCACCTCCCACCGCATCACGGCTGCAATCTTAGCTGGGTCAACCATAATACCATCCTGATTCACGACATGTCCTAGGAACTGGACCTCTTGTAACCAGAATTCGCACTTGGAAAACTTAGCGTATAACTTCTCTCGCCTCAATACTTCCAACACTTCTCGAAGATGCATCTCGTGCTCCTCCTTGGTCTTCGAATACACCAGAATGTCATCGATGAACACAATCACCGAGCGGTCCAACATCGGACTACACACCCGGTTCATGAGGTCCATGAACGCTGCAGGTGCATTGGTGAGTCCAAAAGGCATTACCACAAACTCGTAATGACCGTATCGCGTACGGAAAGCCGTCTTTTCCGTGTCCTCACTCCTGACCCGCATCTGGTGGTACCCCGATCGTAGATCAATCTTGGAGAACCATGAGGCCCCCTGAAGCTGGTCGAACAAATCGTCAATCCTTGGCAAAGGGTAACGATTCTTTACCGTAAGCTTATTCAGCTCTCGATAGTCTATGCACATCCGTTGTGATCCATCCTTCTTCTTCACGAATAAGATAGGTGCCCCCCACGGCGAACAGCTCGGTCTAATGAACTCCTTTTTGAGTAGTTCTTGCAGCTGGGCGTACAACTCTTTCATTTCCGGTGGAGCCAGGCGGTAGGGTGCCTTGGCCACCGGAGCAGCACCCGGAATCAGATCGATTCGAAACTCTACCTGTCGTTCAGGAGGTATCCCCGGTAACTCGTCGGGAAACACATCGGCAAACTCCCTCACGACTGGCACATCTTCGGCAGTCTTCTTCGCCTCGTCAACACGCGTATCTACCACATACGCTAAGTACCCCTGACCACCATGCTGAAGGTGTCTCCGAGCCCTCGCCGCGGAACATATTGCCGTAGACCGTCTGGGCGAGTCTCCCTGAATCAACAGTTCTCCCCCGCTTGGGGTTCGAACTCGCACTTGTTTGTGACGACAAACAATCTCTGCGTCGAACTTACCCATCCAATCCATGCCCACAATCACACAAAGCTCCCGCATAGCAATCGGGATCAGGTCAATGGGAAACCTCACCCCTGAGATCTCTAAGGTGCACCCGCGAAACACGTCTGTGACCGTCAAGGTCCTATCATCAGCCACCTCAATAAGCAGAGGATAACTCAAGCGTCCTACAACTCGGCCTAAACCCTCGCTAAATGTGCGGGACACAAAGGAGTGAGTAGCCCCGCTATCAAACATCACAACTGCAGGCACCGAGTTAACTAGGAATGTACCTAACATATAGTTCGACCACAAATAAATACATGACATGGAAAGGAAAGACAAAAGGAAAGAAGTAAGGGATATACCTGTGACCACTTTAGGCGTCGCCTGTGCCTCATCCACCGTCAACTGGTGAACTCTACCTCGGGCCGCTCCCGTCCCTGGCTGACCAGCTCGACCATCAGTAATGCGCAACGGGGCATTCCCAGGCACCCTCTGAGCTCCACCCCCAGCAGCTACCCCTGCTCTAGGACAGTTGGCCCTTACGTGGCCCGTCTGATTACAATTGAAACAGACCATTAACGGCGTCTTACAATCCCGGCTGAGGTGACCAGGTTGGCCACACTTAAAACACCCCTCTATTCTCCTTGCTCCGGTATCACGGGGCTTAAACCCGCCACTTCTAGAACCCGTGCGCGTACCTGTGAACCTCGAGCGCTTCGGCACTACCGAGATGGGCGTCACTGGCTGTGCCGCCTTCCGCTTCTTAGCTTGGGTCTCCAGCTCAAGCTCCCTCCTTCGAGCGGCGTCCATCATGGCGGATAATGAAGTGTACTGTGCCGTGCTAACAAATTCTCGGATCTCCGTGCGTAGCATATCTTTATACCTTGACATCTTCATCTCTTCCGAGGCGGCATACTGAGGACAGAATAATGCCATCTCGGTAAATTTCCTGTTCATCTCTTTTACCGTCTCTGTTGTCTGGGTGAGCTCTAGGAATTCTTTAGCGATTCGTTCCATCTCTACTGGCGGTACATACTCCGCACGGAAACGAGTGACAAACTCGTCCCAAGTCAAAGTAGTGCGCTCGGCAGGCGTCAATGCCGTGGCGCACCAATCCTTCGCGCCGTCACGGAGTAGATTCACCGCAAAACGGACCTTTAGGTTGTCCGGGCAACCACTGGTCAAAAATGCGAACTCCATGTCAGATACCCATCGCATACTGGTAATCGGATCCAGGTCTCCCTTAAACTCTGGCGGGGAACAGGCGGAGAGATCCCGGTATTGGAACTCTCGGTTACGGGGATGACCCTCCGCAGGAAGTGGAATAGCTGCAATACGCTCCTCCAGTAGGATCACCACCTCCTCTCGAATAGCAGTGATGATCTCGGGGATCGCCTCCCCGATCGCGTGGGAAACCTCAGTAGCAATCAGTTCCCTAATACGCTCCTCAGTAATCCCCGCCCCGGCTCGCGGTGCCGCCGCGTTGTTCCTTCTTGTATTGACCATTCTAGAAAGAGAAAATTCAGAGATCTATAAGCATATATAACTCACCCTACGACACTCATACTCCACTCCTTGGCTCCCTCGTGACTCTCCCCGACTCAAGCATGGATCCTGTGCTTCAGATAGTAGGAGCTCTACTACTACCCTTCACACCTATCCTTACTCGTTTCGAGTCCTGTCCCGAGACATTCAAGTAGTCGATTACCCCAAATAAACACATATAGCCAATCCAGCCCGTACAAACACCTTTCCTAACTCCCTAGAAAGGTCATATCACCCACTATCCTTGCTAACACGGAAACCCCACTAACCCTGACGAGTCGCCTCGTGAATGCACGGTCGTATACAGTGTAAAACCAGATAGACGTTCGAATAAGAGATTCTATCCTAGAACGGTTGGACTCAAACAAGAGTTGCGCAATAGAACTAAATCTAATATTCTAAGGCTATTCAGTTCCTACTGCATACAACCTAGAGTGCATTCGCTTAACAACCTATCAAAGCTAGCATGAGTTCCTATAAGCGATAAACCAGCATACGGTACCATACAGTTCACATAAGCAATCTAGCATGCATACACTATACCTGAAAAGCAATAGATACACTAAGTTCCTTACCTTCCCAGCTGGCGTCGGCTGACTGTACACACTGCGCCCACGATCACCGTTTCCCAAACGGGTTTTCTCTTTTCATTTAATTTTAAAAGATTTTAGTAAAAGAATTTAAAGATCTCTTAGCCGCAACTTGAGACCAAACACACCGAGTTGAGATCAGTACCTACCTTTGGCAGAATTCTCCTACAACAACAGCTATCACTCTAGTATTGGCATGCCGTCGTACGAGTTGTTGTACGGTAGGAAGTGCAGGACGCCCGTTTGTTGGGGCGAGGTTGGTCATCGGGTGTTAGGGAGTACTGACATTGTGTTGAAGACGATCGAGATGATTCAGACGGTGCGGGACCGCTTGGTTACAGCACAGAGTCGGCAGAAGAGCTACGCCGAAAAAAGGCGATCCGACTTGGAGTTTCAGGTGGGTGACTATGTGTTGTTGAAGGTTTCACCCTGGAAAAGGGGTGATCCGGTTTCGTAAGAGGGAGAAGCTAGGGCCTCGTTATTTTGGGCCTTACCGGATTATCGCCCGTGTGGGGAAAGTGGCCTACCGTTTAGAACTACCTGAGGAACTGAGCTTGATTCACAACACCTTCCATGTTTCTCAATTGCGGAAGTGTGTGATGGATGAGTCTGCAGTAATACCTCTCGAAGATATTCAGATCGACGAACAACTTAATTACGTGGAAAAGCCGGTTGCCATCATGGACAGGAGGACGAGAACCTCGCGTAACAAGGTTATTGGTTTGGTGAAGGTCCAATGGAAGCATCGAAAGGGTTCAGAGTGGACGTGGGAGCCCGAAGCGGAGATGCGCGAGATCTATCCCGAGTTATTCGTCGGTCGAGACTTCGGGGACGAAGTCTAAACCAAGTGGGGGAGAGTTGTAAAGCCCGTATCCCGGTATGTATTCTCGTTATTTCTTTTTTTTTAAAAAGGCATTTAATTAATTAACGTGGTTTCCGTTAGCGGGGTTAGCCGAGTCGGGCCAAAAAGTTAAGTGAAGTAACCTTTGTGGGATTTTGCTAAGAAGTGTAAGTTGAGGGGCTGTTTGGGGACTTTCTCCATAGTTGGGAAAGGGGATCGGCCAAGAGGCACAACCCCTCCCCTCCCCTTCGGTTTCATCTTAACAATCCTCCCCCAAAACCCTTAGCCATTTTCCTTCCCTTCCCCTTGTTGTTTTCGGCCAAGAAGAAAAGGAAGTGAAACCGAGAAGAAAAGAGAGAGAGACCGAAAGAGAAAGAGAGCGAGAGTCGAGAGGAGGAAGGAGGCGATCACCGGCGTGAGGGAACCAGCGTCGGGACTGGTCGGAAATGAGGAAGAAGAAGAATTCCGTTAAGGTAAGTGTCCCGTTCGTTTTATTGATGTTTTCTTCGTCGGAAATTGTAAACCGCAACCACCGTGTCACCGCCAATCACCACCACCTCCGGAGGCGGTAGTGGGTGGTGCTTGGTGTGTTTCAGACCATGGTAACCCTAAAACAGTAAGTTATGTTGTGTTGCGGGTCTGTTTGGATTAAGACGTCTTATTGGGATCAAGTTCAAAAGGTTATCATTTTATGTAAATTGCACAGTTTCTGCCCTGTTTTGAGTAAACCGTAACTCTTTACTCGTAGCTCGGATTGAAATAAAATCGGTGGCCGAAGTTCACTAATCGAGTCAGGAAAGTTTTTCGTGTTTTGCCGAAAATCTGTTTAAGTCTGTAGCTGGGCCGTATGGGGCTGTTTATACAGCCTGGTCCGAAAAACTTCCAGCTTTCTGTCCCTGTTTTGTTTTATGCATAACTTTTGCTTGGAATGTCGGATTGGGATGGGACTGGTGCCAAAAGTTTCGTTTCGGAGTCTATTAAGTTTTCTCTGTTTTGCGGAAAGATCAGTTCGGACCATAGCTAGGGAGAAGTTGCCATGTTGTACTGAAAGGTCCGGTTGTTCGCTGTTCTGCGGATCATTCTTGTAAAGTCCATAATAAATTATAGAAAAATCGTTAGGACGCGTGCGATACGTCCCTGAATTCGTAAGACTTAGAACTTCGTAATTATGGATTTTGATTTCTGTATTTATCAGTTTTAAGGGGGTGAAACAGGTCCCGAACAGACCCGTATTTTCTTAATAAAAAGCTGGAGTATTTAGTCTTTTGAAAACTAGTAAAAGTGTCGTGAGTTGGGACCTTCCGTTGACGTTTTTAGTGCGTAATTAGGTGGGAAAATGTTAGGAAGGTTGACGTGCTGGTGTTGCGGCTCGGGAGCGCGTCGCTTTGCTTTGAGGTGAGTTCTCTCACCGCGTAGTTAGGAATTTCATGTATGTCGTTCTTTTGTGTTACGTGTTATTACGTGTATATATGTGCTTACATGAACTAGTTGGGACGTGATAACTGGTTGTGACTTGTTGAATTCTTATGTGGAATATTTATGCTTGTGTACACCTCGGTGGGACTGAGGGGCTCGGTGGGACCGAGGGCTCGGTGGGACTGAGCTAGTACATTTATCTTTACTCGGTGGGACCGAGGGCTTGGTGGGACTGAGCTTGTATTAATATATTTTGTGTACTCGGTGGGACCGAGGTTTGTATTTATATAATAATCATTTTGTGGTTTGTATTCATGGTGATAGTGATGTGGCCTACTTGCGAGTAGGGGCGATATACGTGGGGTTGCTACCTATGTGTGTGGTTGGATTCACTAAGCGTTCAGCTTACCCCTTCCCAATATGTTGTGATTTCAGGTGGGAGCGGCAGTCGGGCTTGACGGTACACACACGAAGCGCGGGGTGCCGAGAGTGTTTAAATTTCACTTTTAAACCTTTAGATTTTGTTTTATAAAATTTCCGCTGCGTAAACTTTATAGACTGTTTGAGTTAACGACGTTAATTTAATTTGAATCGCGAATTATTAAATTGGGGTGGTTTTTATAATGAAATGCATGTTTTAAAAATTTTAAATTCCTTGTAATTTTTGGGACGTTACAACTTGGTATCAGAGCACAGCTTGAGTGAATCAAACACATCTCGGTGTGTTTGGTCTCAAGTTGCGGCCATGAAGTTTTAAAACTCTCTTATTAAAATCTTTGAAAATAAATGAACGGAGAAAGCCCGTTTGGGAAACGGTGATCGTGGGCGCAGTGTGTACAGTCAGCCGACGCCAATTGGGAAGGTACAACACTTAGTGTATTTATTGCTTTCTAGGCATAGGGTATGCATGCTAGATTGCCGAGGTTGTTTACACTGTACTGTACGATGACTGCTTGCTAGTAGGAATCAATGCTAGTTATAGTAGGTTGTCAAGTGAAGGCCCTATAGGTTGCATGCAGTAAGAATCATATAGCCTTAGAATATTTGATTTAGTTCTATTACGCAGCTCTTGTTTGAGTCCAACCGTTCTAGGATAAAATCTCGTATTCGAATGTCTATTTGATTCACGCTGCGTGCGACTGGGTATTCGCGAGGCAACTCGTTATGGCTAACAGGGATTCCGTTGTAGCAAGAGTAGTGGGATGAGATGAAATTCCTAGTGAGCTGGGAATAGCGTTTACATATGAGTATGTATGCTAGATTGATTACGTGGATTTTGTGATACTGTATACTTGTTACTTGCTATTAGGAACTCATGCTAGCCTTGATAGGTTGTTATGTGAATGCACCTTAGGTTGTATACAGTAGGAACTGAATAGCCTTAGAATGTTGGATTTAGTTCTATTACGCAGCTCTTGTTTGAGTCCAACCGTTGTAGGATAGAATCTTATATTCGAATGTCTATCTGGTTTCACTGTATACGACTGTGTGTTTACGAGGCGACTCGTCAGGGCTAGTGGGGGTTCCGTTCTAGGAAGGGTGGTGGGGTATTACGACTTTTCTAGGGAGCTAGGAAAAGTGTTTGCATATGCCGGAATGGGCATATGTGTTTGTTTGTGGTAAGCAACTACTTGGACGTCCCGGAACAGGACTCGAAACGAGTAAGGATAGGTGTGAAGGGTAGTAGCAGAGCTCCTACTATCTGAAGCACAGGATCCGTGCTCGAGTCGGGGAAAGTCACGGAGAATCCGAAGAGTTGAGTGTGAGCGTAGTTAGCAGGTTTTAATGTGTGTTAGTAGCTCGTTAAGGAGGAACAACAATGTTGATCCAGATGCTGATGCTGGAATTATTGCTGATCAGATTCGTGAGATGTTTGCGGTCGAGGTGACGCATATTTTGAGGAGGCGATCCCCGAAATTATTACCGCCATTCGTGATGAGGTAATAGTGTCGATGGAGGAGCGCATCGCGGCGATTCCACCCCCTGCGGGTGGGCAGCCCCGAACAAGAGGGTCGGGATCGGTTATAGAGTGCACATTCCTTACCGGTGGTTGTCCTGCGAACTAGAAGGTTCGCTTCGCGGTGAATCTGTTACGAGACGGAGCGAAGGACTGGTGTGTTATTGCTTTGACGCTTAACGGCCGCACTACTTGACCTGGGAGGAGTTCGTCGTATGTTTCGTGTAGAGCATATGCCTCTAGTGGAGATGGAGAGGAGTGCCAAAGAGTTCTTGGAGCTCTATCAGACTGCGGAGGCCATAAAGGAGGTGAACCGAAAGTTTACGGAAATGACATTATTCTATCCTTAGCATGCTGCTTTTGAGGACATGAAGAGGACACGGTGCAAGGATATGTTACGTACCAAGATCAGGGAGTTCGTGAGTACCGCGCAGTATGTTTCACTTGTTGTAGTGATGGAGGCGGCTCGAGGTAGAGTTCATCAACTGGGAGTGGAGGAGGCACGAGCTACGCCTAAAGTAGTGACAAGTACGTTCTTAGTTAACTCGGTGCCTGCTGTGGTGATGTTTTATAGCGGGGCTACTCATTCGTTCGTGTCTCACTCTGTTAGTGAGTGTTTGGGCCGAGTTGTAGGACGGTTAGGTTGTCCACTTATGGTCGAGGTTGCTGATGACGGGACCTTGACGGTTACTGACGTGTATCGGGGATGCACTCTGAAAACCTCTAGTGTGAGATTTCCTATTGATTTGATTTCGATCGTTATGCGGGAGTTGTGCGTGGTTGTGGGCATGGAGAGGATGGATGCTTTTGATGCTGAGATTGTTGGTCGTCGCAAACAAGTACGAGTTAAAACCCCAAGCGGGGGAGGACTGCTGGTTCAGGGCGACTCGCCCAGGCGGACCTCAGTGGTATGTTCGGCTGCGGGGGCTCGGAGGTACTTGCAGCACAGGGGGCAGGGATTTTTGGCGTATGTGGTCGACACGCGCGTCGACGAGGAGAAGAAGACTGCAGAAGATGTGCCAGTGGTACGGGAGTTGCTGACGAATTTCCCGAGGAGTTACCGGGGATACCTCCCGAGCGACAGGTGGAGTTCCACATTGACTTGATTCCGGGAGTTGCTCCGGGGGCTAAGGCACCGTATCGCCTGGCTCCACCGGAAATGAATGATTCGTACGATTCAGTTGCGGGAACTTCTCGAAAAGGAGTTTATTAAACCGAGTTGCTCACCGTTGGGAGTCTCGAGTTTGTTTGTGAAAAATAAGGGCGGGTTCTAACGGACGTGCAAAGGCTACCGAGAGTTGAATAAGCTTAATGTGAAGAATCGTATTCCTCTGCCAAGGATCGATGGCTTGTTCGATCAGCTTCAGGGAGCATCGTGGTTCTCTGAGATTGATTTGAGATCGGGGTATCACCAGATGCGGGTGAGGAGTGAGGGTTTGGAGAAGACGGCATTTCGTACACGTTATGGCCGTTTCGAGTTTGTGGTGATGCTTTTCGGACTCACCAATGCACCATCAACGTTCATGGACTTTGTGAACAAGGTGTGTAGCTCGATGCTGGACCGGTCGGTGATTGCGTTCATCGAAGATATTCCTGTGTGTTTGAAGTCGAAGGAAGAGCACGAGATGCATTTGCGAGTAGTCGGGGGAAATCCCGAATTTTGTTCGTGATAGTCGGGGGCTGTTAACTCGACATGGTAGGGTTTGGGTTCCATCCATCGGTGGGAACCGGCAGGTACCAATGAATGAGGCGCATAAGTCCAAGTTCTGGATTCACCCAGGAGCTACAAAGATGTACAGAGACTTGCGTGAAGGTTACCGGTGGCCCGACATGAAGCGGGATGTTGCTAGATGTGTTGAGGTATGTATGACTTGTCGAAAAGTCAAAGTAGAACATCAACGACCGCATGGGAAAGTGCAACCGTTGGAAGTCCCGGTTTGGAAATGGGAAAAGATTACTATGGATTTCATAACGAAACTCCCAAGGACTCCCCGTGGGAACGATGCCATTTGGGTGATCGTTGACCGTCTGACCAAGAGTGCTCACTTCTTGGCCATCAGGGAGAGCTCCTCGGCGGAGAAGCTTGCGGAGGTGTTTGTACGTGAGATCGTGGCCAGGCACGGGGTGCCAGTTTCGATTGTCTCCGACAGGGACACTCGTTTTACCTCCCGGTTTTGGGATAAGTTCCAGTCGGAGATGGGTACACGGTTACACTTTAGCACGGCCTTTCACCCACAGACGGACGGACAGAGCGAGCGAACCATTCAGACCCTCGAGGAGATGCTTCGAGCTTGTGTCATCGATTTTGGAGGTAGTTGAGATCAGTACCTACCTTTGGCAGAATTCTCCTACAACAACAGCTATCACTCTAGTATTGGCATGCCGTCGTACGAGTTGTTGTACGGTAGGAAGTGCAGGACGCCCGTTTGTTGGGGCGAGGTTGGTCATCGGGTGTTAGGGAGTACTGACATTGTGTTGAAGACGACCGAGATGATTCAGACGGTGCGGGACCGCTTGGTTATAGCACAGAGTCGGCAGAAGAGCTACGCCGACAAAAGGCGGTCCGACTTGGAGTTTCAGGTGGGTGACTATGTGTTGTTGAAGGTTTCACCCTGGAAAAGGGGTGATCCGGTTTCGTAAGAGGGAGAAGCTAGGGCCTCGTTATTTTGGGCCTTACCGGATTATCGCCCGTGTGGGGAAAGTGGCCTACCGTTTAGAACTACCTGAGGAACTGAGCTTGATTCACAACACCTTCCATGTTTCTCAATTGCGGAAGTGTGTGATGGATGAGTCTGCAGTAATACCTCTCGAAGATATTCAGATCGACGAACAACTTAATTACGTGGAAAAGCCGGTTGCCATCCTGGACAGGAGGACGAGAACCTCGCGTAACAAGGTTATTGGTTTGGTGAAGGTCCAATGGAAGCATCGAAAGGGTTCAGAGTGGACGTGGGAGCCCGAAGCGGAGATGCGCGAGATCTATCCCGAGTTATTCGTCGGTCGAGACTTCGGGGACGAAGTCTAAACCAAGTGGGGGAGAGTTGTAAAGCCCGTATCCCGGTATGTATTCTCGTTATTTCTTTTTTTTTTTAAAAGGCATTTAATTAATTAACGTGGTTTCCGTTAGCGGGGTTAGCCGAGTCGGGCCAAAAAGTTAAGTGAAGTAACCTTTGTGGGATTTTGCTAAGAAGTGTAAGTTGAGGGGCTGTTTGGGGACTTTCTCCATAGTTGGGAAAGGGGATCGGCCAAGAGGCACAACCCCTCCCCTCCCCTTCGGTTTCATCTTAACAATCCTCCCCCAAAACCCTTAGCCATTTTCCTTCCCTTCCCCTTGTTGTTTTCGGCCAAGAAGAAAAGGAAGTGAAACCGAGAAGAAAAGAGAGAGAGACCGAAAGAGAAAGAGAGCGAGAGTCGAGAGGAGGAAGGAGGCGATCACCGGCGTGAGGGAACCAGCGTCGGGACTGGTCGGAAATGAGGAAGAAGAAGAATTCCGTTAAGGTAAGTGTCCCGTTCGTTTTATTGATGTTTTCTTCGTCGGAAATTGTAAACCGCAACCACCGTGTCACCGCCAATCACCACCACCTCCGGAGGCGGTAGTGGGTGGTGCTTGGTGTGTTTCAGAGCATGGTAAACCTAAAACAGTAAGTTATGTTGTGTTGCGGGTCTGTTTGGATTAAGACGTCTTATTGGGATCAAGTTCAAAAGGTTATCATTTTATGTAAATTGCACAGTTTCGGCCCTGTTTTGAGTAAACCGTAACTCTTTACTCGTAGCTCGGATTGAAATAAAATCGGTGGCCGAAGTTCACTAATCGAGTCAGGAAAGTTTTTCGTGTTTTGCCGAAAATCTGTTTAAGTCTGTAGCTGGGCCGTATGGGGCTGTTTATACAGCCTGGTCCGAAAAACTTCCAGCTTTCTGTCCCTGTTTTGTTTTATGCATAACTTTTGCTTGGAATGTCGGATTGGGATGGGACTGGTGCCAAAAGTTTCGTTTCGGAGTCTATTAAGTTTTCTCTGTTTTGCGGAAAGATCAGTTCGGACCATAGCTAGGGAGAAGTTGCCATGTTGTACTGAAAGGTCCGGTTGTTCGCTGTTCTGCGGATCATTCTTGTAAAGTCCATAATAAATTATAGAAAAATCGTTAGGACGCGTGCGATACGTCCCTGAATTCGTAAGACTTAGAACTTCGTAATTATGGATTTTGATTTCTGTATTTATCAGTTTTAAGGGGGTGAAACAGGTCCCGAACAGACCCGTATTTTCTTAATAAAAAGCTGGAGTATTTAGTCTTTTGAAAACTAGTAAAAGTGTCGTGAGTTGGGACCTTCCGTTGACGTTTTTAGTGCGTAATTAGGTGGGAAAATGTTAGGAAGGTTGACGTGCTGGTGTTGCGGCTCGGGAGCGCGTCGCTTTGCTTTGAGGTGAGTTCTCTCACCGCGTAGTTAGGAATTTCATGTATGTCGTTCTTTTGTGTTACGTGTTATTACGTGTATATATGTGCTTACATGAACTAGTTGGGACGTGATAACTGGTTGTGACTTGTTGAATTCTTATGTGGAATATTTATGCCTGTGTACACCTCGGTGGGACTGAGGGGCTCGGTGGGACCGAGGGCTCGGTGGGACTGAGCTAGTACATTTATCTTTACTCGGTGGGACCGAGGGCTTGGTGGGACTGAGCTTGTATTAATATATTTTGTGTACTCGGTGGGACCGAGGTTTGTATTTATATAATAATCATTTTGTGGTTTGTATTCATGGTGATAGTGATGTGGCCTACTTGCGAGTAGGGGCGATATACGTGGGGTTGCTACCTATGTGTGTGGTTGGATTCACTAAGCGTTCAGCTTACCCCTTCCCAATATGTTGTGATTTCAGGTGGGAGCGACAGTCGGGCTTGACGGTACACACACGAAGCGCGGGGTGCCGAGAGTGTTTAAATTTCACTTTTAAACCTTTAGATTTTGTTTTATAAAATTTCCGTTGCGTAAACTTTATAGATTGTTTGAGTTAACGACGTTAATTTAATTTGAATCGCGAATTATTAAATTGGGGTGGTTTTTATAATGAAATGCATGTTTTAAAAATTTTAAATTCCTTGTAATAAGCATTCAGGTGAGTTTTGCTTTAAAACGTTTTTGAACTGGGATACATATATATGTGTATATATATATATATGAGATGATTATGTGGTAGGAATATGATTATGTGTATATAAATGACAATATGATGTAATGAGATATATATTGTATTTATATAAGCTTTGCACTACACGAGTGCACTTGTAGTCGGGTTCCGGTGTGCGGACCGGTGTGTAGCAGGGTTCCGGTGTGCGGACCGGTGAGTAGTCGGGTTCCGGTGTGCGGACCGACAGGTAGCCGGGTTTCGGTGTGCGGACCGGTTGTTGATTTATTAGTTGGCTTGCTACCAACTAATATGGCCATTTGTGGAGGAATAAGGTGAATGAGATGTACACGATGCACGAGTCTGGATTGGTATTTAAATACGTGTGGTATGTTTATATTTTACGAAAGGATTACCAAAGGTTTATCTAAACTATTTTGATACAAAGGATTTACATAAAAGGTTTTATAATGATTTTGGAAAGGACCGGGATTAACTCACTAGACCCGTTTGGTCTAACCCTCATTTTGTTTTCAAAAATATGTTTTCCAGGTCGAGGAATTGATAGCAGCAAAGGAAAGAATAAGGTGTAGGCTGCCTCCGTTGATCGATGATGTTTAAGAAGCTTTTATATATATTTTGTAATTTATGAGACCGAAGGGACCGTACTTGGTTTGTTATGTAACTTTTGTTGTAAATCAATGATATGTATGCATGTTATGTTATTTGTTGTATGTTTGGGAAACCAGGTTGTTACAAATGGTATCAGAGCCCTAGTTTAAGGGATTTAGGTATTTGTACCCGTACCTAGACTTAAACTGCATGTGAAGTAGGATGTCCTTGATATATTAGAACCTTGGGATGCTAAGTATAAAAGGTAGAAGGAACATCATGTAAGGTAATTTCAGATTACACCTGGCCAGTGTAATTGTGATCTTACAGGTGCATGTTTGGACTGGGATACCTTATTATATGGGGTATGTGCTTATGTGTATATTAATCTTGTCTGAATCTTCAGAATGGCAAGCGGTACTAGAAATACGACTAGAGAGGGAGGAAGAAATCCTAATAGAACGAATCCAACAGTCGGGACAAGGGGAAGAGGAAGAGAAAGAGGTAGGGGCAGAACCGGAGGTAGAGTTCAGGGGCAAGGTACGGAGTTTATTACAAGAAACGATTTGATGGCGGAGATGGGAAGACTTCAAGCAAATATCCAGACTATGTTCGACTAAGCTCGTCATACTGAAACACCAGATCCTGGTTTGGAAGACGAAATGCCCATTACACCTACGGTCATACCAGTGTCAAGAAGGTGTGATTACAAGATGTTCTTAAACTGTAGACCTCCAACTTACTCAGGAGATAGAGACCCAGTGAAGGCGATGAGATGGTTAAAAGAAATAGAAGCCATCTTCAAGACCAATAAGTGTGCGGATGAGGACAGAGTATTATACGGAACATCGATGTTGAAGGCAGAAGCTCTGTACTGGTGGGAAGCTCACATTGATTCCACAAGGTCGGATGTATACTCTACTTTTACTTGGGACGAATTCACAACAGCATTCAAAGGACAGTTTTGTTCTCAAGCAGCAGTTAGACAATTGGAAGAGGAGTTCATGAACTTACACCAGCGAAGTTTATCGGTTAGGGATTACACCGCTCTCTTTCTGGAGAAGTCTCGCTTTGCGGAGTACTATGTTGCCACGGAGGCTCTAAAGATGGAAAGGTTTATTTTTGGGTTAAATACAGAAATTAGAAAGCTAGTGACTGCAAAAGGACCCGATACCTTCTCAGCCGCAGTGGATGCCGCGGAAAATGTGGAACAGGATAACCGGAGAGACGTTGGTGATAAGAGTGCTGGGAAAAGAAAACTGGAAGAAACGATGTACGAATCGGAAGAATACGAGTCCCCGAGGTTTGATAGTTATTCACCTTTCAGACCAGTTGAAAGACCATGCCCAAAATGCATTCGTGTTCATCAAGGAAACTGTTATGTGGATTCCCGAAGTTGTTACAAATGTGGAAAGACTGGTCACATTGTTAGAGACTGTCGGGTAACTCGACTCTGCTTCGTTTGCAATTCCCCTGACCATATGACCATATTCAGTCAGACTGTCCACAATGGAAAGTACAACAGGGTGGTACGACGAGGAGACCAACGAGTGTTAGGCCGGGAGAGGAACAAGGGCCTGAGGTATCGAAAGCAAAGGGCCGTGTTTTTCAGATGACGGAACAAGAGGTGGGAGAAAATCCTGATGAGGTTACAGGTAAATTTCTATAACTCTATACGTGCTAAGGTGTTATCTGACTTCGGTGCAAACTGGTTATTGGTATTTCCGTGCTTTTGTTACTTATCTGTGTTAGAGATATAGGTGGGTGTGGGGTGGCTATTCAGTTAGTTTCTATGGTTTTGATTGAGTTCGAAGTAGTAGTGATAAGTATTCATATCCTTTCGCTTAACCGAATTCCGGGACGGAATTCTTTTAAGGGGGAGATGTTGTAATACCCCGGGTAAATCCGTTAGTTAAAATCTAATTCCATTAAGTTTATTTAACATTAAAGTTTCTATTTAGGGTAAGTTTGGATAAAATTATAAAGTTTGGGATTGTTTGGATTATTAGTGAGTAGTGCAAGGTCTAAAGGGAAAAATGGAGTTAGATATTATCTTTTAGACTTGAGATATTTTCATTATTCAGATTTCAAGTGTGTGTTTGTGTGTGTATTGAGAGAATAGAGAGAAAAAGGAAGAAAGCTAGGTTAAGGCATCATTTGGTAAGTTTGGAAGAGATTACAGGTATGTTTCCTTTCCAATGTATGTTTGTAATGGTTGGTATATGGTTTCTTTCGGATTAGAATCAATAGAATCGAACTGGTATGAATTTCTGTCGATTTCTGGGTAAAATAGGAAGAACCGACAGTGGTGTCCGGACACAATATGAATGTGTCCGGATAGTCCTGTTGATAGTGTCCGGATGGTTATGTCGATGGTGTCCGGATAACGTTTTAAGGTGTCCGGACGAGTGTTTATCCGGGTAAGTCTCTTTTCTTATGTTTTCCGGATGAGGTAAGATGCCGGGTGGTGTCCGGGTTACTTTGGTATCCGGATGTTGTCCGGATAGTTGTGGTGTCCGGAAACGTCAGGTCGTCCGGATTAGTCATGCTGTCCGGAAAGTTGTGTTGTCCGGATAGTTCTGTTTTGTCCGGATACTTTAGCTGTTTTGGTCACTTTTGAGGATTTGAGTTATCTAGAGTCCTTGGTCTACTAGTATGTTTTATGTGATCAGTTGGTAAGGGGATATTTGTATTTAATCTATTTGCAGACTCTGTGGATTGGGATTGATAGACTGAATCTTTGGAAAAGGCTTGGAAGAGTTGTAATAAGCATTCAGGTGAGTTTTGCTTTAAAACGTTTTTGAACTGGGATACATATATATGTGTATATATATATATATATATATATGAGATGATTATGTGGTAGGAATATGATTATGTGTATATAAATGACAATATGATGTAAGGAGATATATATTGTATTTATATATGCTTTGCACTACACGAGTGCACTTGTTGCCGGGTTCCGGTGTGCGGACCGGTGTGTAGCCGGGTTCCGGTGTGCGGACCGGTGAGTAGTCGGGTTCCGGTGTGCAGACCGACAGGTAGCCGGGTTCCGGTGTGCGGACCGGTTGTTGATTTATTAGTTGGCTTGCTACCAACTAATATGGCCATTTGTGGAGGAATAAGGTGAATGAGATGTACACGATGCACGAGTCTGGATTGGTATTTAAATACGTGTGGTATGTTTATATTTTACGAAAGGATTACCAAAGGTTTATCTAAACTATTTTGATACAAAGGATTTACATAAAAGGTTTTATAATGATTTTGGAAAGGACCGAGATTAACTCACTAGACCCGTTTGGTCTAACCCTCATTTTGTTTTCAAAAATATGTTTTCCAGGTCGAGGAATTGATAGCGGCAAAGGAAAGAATAAGGTGTAGGCTGCCTCCGTTGATCGATGATGTTTAAGAAGCTTTTATATATATTTTGTAATTTATGAGACCGAAGGGACCGTACTTGGTTTGTTATGTAACTTTTGTTGTAAATCAATGATATGTATGCATGTTATGTTATTTGTTGTATGTTTGGGAAACCGGGTTGTTACATTGTTCTTTCACAAAATTCCCTGGTAGGAGGTATGTGAATGGTAAAACTGATTATTATTGATTTGGTTGATACCGAAAAGTTTAGTGTGTTGATTTGAGGGCAATGATGGCAGAATTAAGGTATCAAGAAGAAAATATATGCACGTATTTTCACTTCGAAATTCCAAGGACTTAGACTTTGGACTCCAAGCATTAGACAACGATGAAGATGTGCTGAACTTGTTAACCTATGCACCTAAGGATAATAAAATTATTGAAGTTTACACAGAGTTTTTCAAAACGATGTTGAATAATTATTTCGTTTCACCAAATGGTAGTATGGTTGTATTGGACGAACTACCAAATAGTAACTCACCAGAGCTAAGTATATCTAAGAAAAAATTGTTGGTAAGTGTAAGAAAAAATTGTTTCTTGAATGGCATGCACAAACGGATGTGTCCAAAGATAGTGAAGTGGGTCAAAACAGTAAAGAAGATAAGGGTCATGAGAAAGAAATAGGCAGTGAGTGTGATGTAGGTGATCTTAATGAAAAGTGTTATCAACCTAGTTTTGTTGATGTTAATATGTTGGGTAAAGAACCTAGTATGAGTCCAAACATGGGGCTTGATGAGTTTGATCTGTTTGAAGATTTTAATCCATTTGAAGATGATATTGCACCAACATATCATATTGTACCACAAGAGCCTGTTATGCAACAAATGACACTGTTGACGCAACAGAAAAAGACAGTGCTTCAAAAGAAGATGTAGATGAAACGGAAAAGATATAGTGCTTTAGAAGACAGTGACTTCAAAGAAGGTGAAGAGGTTATGATGGGTGATGTTGAGGTGGACATGAAGAACTTTATCTTAGAGACTAACACAAATTCAGTGCCTAATGTAGATGGAGATGCAATGTATCTTGAAGAGTTGGACAGTGCTTCAGACTCAGATGTGGAGAGTGTGAGGAAAAAAGTGTTGAACAATTTAATAAGGGAAGGAAATAAGGGAGGTGGAAGTGGTACCCACTTTTATGTTGGTCAAAAAATTTGGAAGCAAAGATGGTATCAAAGACAGGATTGATATGCATGCAGTGGAAACCAAAAGAGACACACATGTTGTGAAGAATGATTTGGTAACGATATGTAGAGAGATTGAAAGAAAGAAGAATGAAGAGATGAATCAACTGTTTGAGAGATTTAATGAGAGAGAAACACATAAAAAGACCAATATACCCCTGGTTTGAGATGCACATGAGAATTTTAACGGGAGAGAGATAGACGGCGTAAGCCACAGGGACCTTAGGCATGAGAAATTAAAAACCACCGGGACCATCTCCATAATTTATCGACTTTAGGGATGTTAGCCGTAAATTTTCTAAAACCACAGGGACCAAATCTGTAATTCACTCTAATAAAAATCAAGATAAATTATATAATTTTCATGTACATTTACTCATTTGCCCTTTTGAGATATGACCAAGATAGATACCATATTTGGACGTTTTATGAGCATCAATTGAAAGAAAAAAACTTCATCATCTTCCCAATGGGGTCACAAGCAGCATATGCTGTTTATAAACCTTCAACATATTATTATTCCCCCAAATTCCTTCTTCACCACCAATCACAATATCCAATTTCACTTCAAATTCCCCCAAATAAAACCCCCAAATCTCTTTCTTTCTCTACTCCCACTTTACCACCATCATGCTCTCTCTAAACCCCTCTATTGCTCTTCAATCATCCTCTGCATCATCTTCTTCTTCATCAAATTCATCTTCCATTGTTACTACTTCACGAATTTCTTGTTTCTACGCTGCTTTTAGACCAAAACCTATCTGCTTTACTCCCTCGAAAACCCGATCGTTATTTCATCATGAACGAAGAACAAGAACACCAATTAGGGTTTCTTCAGCTAAACAAGTGACAATTGAGGAGTTGAATGATGAAGAGGGTCCTCCATCTCAGGTTGAATCTGAGGTTACTACTAAACCTAGGCGTATTGCTCTCTTTGTCGAGCCTTCTCCCTTTGCGTGAGTCTCTAATTTTAGGGATTTTGAAAACCCCCAATTTTGATTTCATGTTATTGAATTGTTTAATTGGGAGTTTTTATATGTTGATTCGATTGGTACTAGGTAAATTGGTGTGTACCTTTTAATGTGGATAATTGAATTTCTTTTGATTTGACTGTAATTTGATACTATTCATGAGGTTGATTAATGGATTTAATGAAACTTTAGTCATTTTACAGCCTTAGAACTTATGGGTGTTCTATGATTTTATATAAAAAAAGTAAAGAATTTGTTATAGCATCTCCAACAGGTTTGCTATAATTTTTCTAAAATCAAAAATCAAAATTTAGAATCTCTAAGAGTTACATTCATCTTTTCTATTTTAAAGATTTTTAACACAAGTTATATTAATATAATATTCTTTAATCTATCTTCCCAATAAACTTAAAAAAACGTTAATATAAAATGATAAAAGTTTAATGCCATCGGTGGGATTGAATAAAATAATTATTTCTGTCTCCTGTCATCAAGTTTTAGAGAATTCTATAAACTTGGATTTTTTTTAAGTTTCCCTATTATAGCAAACAAGATAGTAAAACTGTTGGAGAGGTTTTAGGAAACAAAAACTCATTTTTTTCTATTTTAGCAAAGCTGCTGGAGATGCTCTTAAAAACAGTTTCCATAACAAAATCAACTGGCTAATTTGATTATGAGTTTGCAGATAACAGATCTCTTGTGTTCTTCGGCTCAAATTCGATGGATTTCAATAGGATTAGATCCAAATTAATAATCATTGATCATCCGCCATTCAAACGGCTTAGTATGAACGAATGCATCTTTGTAGGGTTAAAGAGGGAATTTTGCCAGCTTGATTATATGCTGTTAATGTGATTATTTGCTTACTTAGAAGCAAGATGACAACTGCTAGGTGTTAATGAGAACCTTTTTTTAATGGTGGTATTTGTCTTTTGCATGAATACGACCAAACCTTTAGGAAGCGTACACATAAAGTCGCCCTTTGAGAACCGTCTTCTTTTAGACTTATTCAACTTTTGTTATATTTGTTTTTACGAAACTTTTCCCATATGAACGAAAACAAAATACAAAAATCTTGTTGTTCTTGTCACCGGCATACAAAACACTTGGGCCGTCTGCATGAGATTTACTGGGTCCCGTTTGATTCTGAACTTTAGGGCTTGTAATAAAACGTATCTGTATTTCAGAAGACTTCTTCGCCCCTAGATGAGATTGACCGTAAGTGGTAGTGTACCTCTTTTAAATGGAGAAAGACTTGTAATTTATATGTTTACATGGATTTCTTCGTCTAGTATTTAATGAATTCGATTTTTATCATTTAGTGGATCTTGATTTTCGACCTAAATTTATGGGTGTTTGGTAGCTGATATTTAATCTCGTTGGATTGCAGGTATGTTTCCGGGTACAAGAATCGGTTTCAGAACTTCATTAAAAATTTGCGTGAGATGGGAGATGAGGTAAGTTTTAGATCATAATAATAAGTTTTTTAAAATAAGAAGTAATTGAGTGCCTTTTATTAGTCGGAAATACAAACACTTTCTTCTTTTAGAAGTATACAAGCTTAATCAACTACTAAACTCGTGATCAATTGTATAGGTGATGGTTGTAACAACTCATGAAGGGGTGCCTCAAGAGTTTCACGGAGCAAAATTGGTTGGCTCACGAAGGTTTATTTCTTTCAAATTTGTTTTAGTTAGATATCATACGGTTAAATTCGGCTTAAAGTTGGAACTTATATCACACGACACCACGTTTTATAGAAGTTTTTTTTTGTCCATGACTCAAATGTCTAAAATACCCTTCAACAATACTCCCTCCGTCCCAAATTAAATGTCCACATTTCTATTTCAGTTTGTCCCAAAATAAGTGTCCACTTTAAAAAGCAAGTTTCTACTTTCCCATTCTACCCCTGTCCTTTAATTATGAGATGGAGAAAGTTTTTCTCTCTATTATTAATGGTAAAAGTGTCATTTAGTTATTTAAAAAGTGTAGTAATTACACATTGCGGAAGTAAAAAGCCGGGAAAACCTCCGGTGTCAACCATTTGGTGCTAACAATTTCTTGATTCTTTCTTGTGTAGCTTCCCTTGCCCATGGTACCAAAATGTGCCACTTTCCCTTGCATTGAGCCCTAGAATCATCAATGAGGTTAAAGAGTTTAAGCCCGACATCATCCATGCATCATCTCCGGGTATTATGGTACATTTATACTCTTTATCTCACTAATTTTCAAGATTGTGTTATGGTACTAATAACATTCTTCTTGTGAATTATAGGTTTTTGGCGCACTCGCTATTGCCAAAATATTGTGTGTTCCTATTGTCTTGTCCTATCACACACATGTCCCCGTGTAAGCAAAACTACATTTGTCACTGAATGATTCAGAGCATGAAACGTCCTCCGTCCTCATGAAAATTGCTAACTTTTGACTCGAAGGGTAGTTTAGTCAAATGTCTTCAATATTTGATAATAATGGCAAATTAAGGAATCTTGTGGATCAAATTTGATAAACAAACCAAACTAAACTAACCTGGTATATCCCACTCTGAGGTGGGGCCTACAAGGGGTGATATGTATGTATATTAGCAGTTGTTTCCATGAAGAGGCTTTCGAAATAAGTAATTTTAGCTTGAAATTTTTTCATACGAGGGTAGCTTTTAAATTTTCATGGTACATAAAAAAAATGCAAATTTCATTGGACAGCAGGCTCATATTGTATACTACACATGTTTAGTGATCCGGGCTGAGTATAATTGCTATTTTTATTGCAGTTACATACCAAGATACACGTTTAGCTGGCTCGTCAAGCCTATGTGGTTAGTTATAAGTATGTGGTGAATCTTCTTTGCTTCTTATGTCCTATATATATATATATCTAGATTCTAGAGGGAGGTTTAGGGGAAAACCCCAAAAAAATGAAAAACTGAGGAAGACCCTGGTAACCGACTAACTGTTCGTCTAGACAGTATTCACATGTACATACATGTAATTAAAGCTTTTTGGTTTTTATGCACGTGTGCATGTTACAAATTACTTGTATTTACACGTGTAAACCGTCCAACTGAGCGGTTACCCGAGAGTTCCTCAGTTTTTCATTTTTTTTCGGGTTTTCCATTGAACCTGACCCTATATATATTTGAAATATATAATGTCTATATATTGCAGAACTCACACGTACGGCTAAGAAATGATAACGTTATTCTTCTCGTATCAGAGTTTCTCCACAGGGCAGCTGATCTCACGTTGGTGCCATCGGCTGCTATTGCAAAAGATCTACGGCAAGCAAGAGTAACAGCCGGTATTTCTTGTAGTCGATCAATATCGCAAAACGGTTAATTATATGAACGAACTCTAATGGGGATAGGTGTTGACTTTCAGCTAACAAAATTCGTCTATGGAATAAGGGCGTTGACTCAGAAAGTTTCAATCCCATCTTCCGTTCCCAAGAAATGCGAGTTAGACTAACGTATGATTTTATCTCGACTCCTTGATCATGTTTTTTTTGCACATATTCTCGTTTTTCAGAATTTGATGCATGTTTTTTGTTTCGTAAACAGCAATGGTGAACCTGATCGGCCATTGATTGTACATGTTGGTCGTCTTGGTGTCGAGAAGAGCTTAGATTTTCTTAAAAGGTATATTTTTATTTTATTTTTTAGGGGATCAAAATGCAATGAAGTTTGCATTAGTTTCTATTTAGTAATGAAATTTCAAAATTTTCTATTTTGTACCTATTTTACCGTTATATTTTTCAATCAATATAACTTGAGAACTTAGGGGCTATTTTGTTGGTTTTCCATTAGCGGCTTAACGAGCTGAATGGGACTCGCAGCTTATTCGGTCAGCTTATTTGGTAGTGGCTTAATGATATAGAAAGTGGCTTATTCAGTAAGCTTCTAGGGGGGAGCTTTATGCAGAAAGCCAAGTTTTTTTCCAAACCTGCCCCTCCCAATTAAGTAACACGATCTATGAAAAAACCCACCCAAACAAAAACCTTCCAAATTTATACAGACAGATTAATACACACAAACAACTTTATCCATACAGGACATAATGGAAAACCAACCAAACAGCTGTATGGATAAATTTGTCTGTGTGGATATCTGTTGTATAGATAGAAAAGGTTTTTGTTTGGGAGAGTTTTTTCATAGATGGAAGGAGCGGTTTTTTTTAATTAGGATTGACAGGTTTGGAAAAAACTTGGCTTTCTACCGAATATACCACTTTCTATATCATTAAGCCATTACCAAATGGCCATGTATAGAGTACCGAATAAGCTGAGTCCCATTAAGCTCATTAAGCTGCTAACAAACAACCCCTTATACATCCATGTCAACAAATGTTACTGGTCAAAAAATGGATATGAAATAGGAAATTTTGAAACTTCGTTAAACTAGATAGGAACTAAAGCAAACTTAGTTGCATTTTGCCACTACTTTTACTAAATATTATTTCATATATTATGTGGGATTAATGCTCGAAATACAAATGAATTCTCTTTCAAGCGGTCTTCGAGTTTGATCTTCGATTTCTGAATTATAGTGTCATGGAAAAGATCCCGGAGGCAAGAATAGCTTTCATCGGAGATGGTCCATATCGGTAAGTAGTTATCAATCATACCAATTATGTGACTCGGTTTATTATATATATAGAGGGTGCGTTTCAATTGCAAACCAAACAATTCTAACAAATTATACAAACCACTATATTAGGAAATAATAGATATATTTATGGATAATTATCATGATTCATTAATTATGATTGAGATATATATGGAAGTTGATAAGGTTCATTTATTATGATCACGACCTTAGATTAGGAAACATAATAAAATCAGATATTTATTACACTTGATGAACGACTTAGATTGGTTTGTGTAGTTTGTTAGAATTGTTTAGTTTGCAATTGAAACACACCCTATATATATATATATATATATATATATAAATAAATAGGGTTGGGTTCTGGTGAGAAGTGGTTATCAACCGTTGGATGAGAAATGGACGCACATTAGGATGAGATGCACCGAGATAAGATGCACCGAGATGCACCAGATCAATTCCCTTCTAAGCCGCAATTCATGGGAGGGCTTGAGATTAAAAGAGATCAACGGTTCAGATCCACTTCTCACGATTCTCACCGTTAACTCAACTTCTCACTCTATCCTTCGCCTATATATATATATATAGAGAGAGAGGCGGGTTCAAACGAGGAGCGTAACAATTTAAGAAAACGCGAGGAGCACCGTCCATGTACAAAATCACATGTGATTCACAGTACAAACCGCGGGACAAACCGCTCGGGTCCGAATTTTAATCACATATGATTTTGTATGTGAATCACATGTGATTTTGTACATGGGCGGTGCTCCTCGCGTTTCTCGTAAATTGTTACGCTCCTCGTTTGAACCTTTCTCTCTCTCTCTCTCTCTCTCTCTCTATATATATATATATATATAACACCATGATTCAAAAGTTATTGGGTCAGTCTGTCTATATATATATACCCGATTACGTTTTGAAGTTATTTGAATTTGGGCGGAAAAATGGTGTTTTTTTGGCAGGGAGGACTTAGAGAAGTTATTCGTCGGCATGCCAGCCGTATTCACGGGTATGTTACAAGGCGACGAGCTATCTCAAGCATACGCTAGTGGTGATGTATTCGTAATGCCATCTGAATCCGAAACGCTCGGGTTCGTTGTTCTAGAAGCCATGTCATCCGGGCTGCCCGTGGTGGCTGCCCGAGCTGGCGGCATACCCGACATCATTCCAGAAGAACAAGAGGGCAAAACCGGGTACCTCTACACACCCGGAGATCTTGATGACTGCTTAAACAAACTGGTCCCACTTTTGCACGATACAAAGTTACGAGAGAATATCGGGCAGGCTGCCCGAGTGGAGATGGAGAAGTTCGGTTGGCGGGCAGCCACGAAGATGATCCGGAACCAACAATATAACGCGGCAATATGGTTTTGGAGGAAGAAGCGGGCCCAATTATTGAAGCCGGTGCAATGGGTGGCGAAAATCTTTTTCCCGATTCAACGTCATCGGAAGTTGACCACGGGTGAGTTGTAATCGGTGACAAAAACGTCGTTAATTGTATTGATTATGATAATTTGTATTATATGGAGTCTATAGGTGTTGTTATGTATGATTTGTTAGCATAATATTTGTTAGAATTGTGGTAAGATTGATGAATGATGAAGATGACAATGGTTATAAATTGAAGAAGAAATGAAACTGTATATAGACTAAACTACGTTTTTTGTCGTGGTTTATAATTCATTGTTATTTTTATGTTTTACAGTTAATGGTAAATCATCGACACTAGACGTGTTCAAAACACAGACCAACCCAACCCAAAAACACTCAACCTGATCTAACCCGAGTACTCGGCACAGTTGATACAAAATTAGGTTAAACCGCATTTATGAGATTGGATTTGGGTTGGGAAATTAGGCCAAACCGCATCTATTGGGTTGGAATTGGATTAAGGTAATTTGAGCCCAAACCCAACCCGATGAACCCGGTGTCTTTCTATACTACGGATTTGATATGATTGTCAAGTATTTTATTAGTATATGCACACTAGACCAATCCGTAATTAATTATATTTAAATTTATATTACTATTTCAAGTGTAATTTACTTTCTTATTTGCATGAACTTTCTAACTTTTTCTTTGAGTTTGTTAGCCTTTTTGTATGTTCTCATTTTGATTTTATTTAGTATAAATACAACTGCTTAGCTACATTATTTATTAAATGATGTATCGAAGTTTCAACCCGATCAACATGACCTACCAACCCAACCTGCATGGTTTGGGTTAGGTTATAGTTTTGCGTAGGTTGGGTTGGTTTGATATTTTTTCGAACTGCAAACTTCGAGTTGAGTTGTTCAAATACTCTTAATCCAGCCAACCCAACTCATCTGTGGCCCTAATTGACAGAGTTGCTAAAGGATGAAGACAAGTAGACAACAATAAAATAAATTGCTAACCATTGGGACGAAAGCTCATTTGAAAACTCGGTTACTTTTTTGGAGTCGAACCGAGTCGAGTCGTCAAACATACACTTTTCCGAGGCAAACTTGTTCATATGTTAGTAAATCGTATATAAAATTATTGCAATCGAACCAATAAATGAGGTAATCAATCTCGAGTTCGAATGCGTAAAGGAGTATCGAGCTCTAGCCCTACTGTGAAAACTCACACGTATCCACATCCTCAATTATATATCTCAAATACCGTAAAAAATATCGATAGAACAACACGTAATTTACTACGAAAAACATGATATTACAACAAAAATCACATACATTTTATTGTAAATTTGCTTGAACAAATTATTTATTTGTTCAAGAAACAAATAGAACACCTAAATACCCAATCTTGCAAATTTCTACCATCTCTAACATTTAGGAAGATCCTTTGGAGGTGGCAATAGAGACTCATTTGGCCCTTTCCCATTCTCCACCAAAAATGCCATTTTTAACCCCCAACTTGTATGGATCTCCAAATGGCAATGCATAAACCAAACACCTACAAATCCAAGGACAAAACCGTCATTTACAAACCAAAGAAAACACGACGTCGTAAGATCATATTTAAAATTTACATTAAAAAATAAATCTTACCCGGATTATCCGCTCTGAATCGAATAGCCACCCATCCACCAGAAGGCACACCAATCGTATTCCTCTCAACCGGGTCAACCAGATTAAACCCATTCGGATCCACCTTCGGGTTATAATTACCCAAAGCCTTACCCACCGCAAAGAAATTGAACCCGTGTAAATGAATCGGGTGGTTTTCCGGCGAAACAATACTCGTATCTTGTAACACCAATTGAACCGTTGAGTTATATTCTAACCTATAAAGCTTAGTCCCACTAGTGGTACCCAAATTATTGGGCGGAGCCCCGGTATAATTAAAAGAAACGGGTGGGTTACCCGGAAAATCAGTAGAGAAAACCCCCTTCTGATTAAAGTAGCGTGCTTGAAGAAGAGCAGTAGTGGGCATAACAAATGTAACATTATTAAAACCCGCCACGACCCGACTACCATTACCCGCTTTGCAAGTCGGGCACGGGTTGATACCAAGTCCGGCCGTGAAATATAAAGAGTGATCAATTTTCAACGGCACGTTGGCCGGAAAGTTTTTTGAGTTCAAGCTGCGGAGGGAATCGATGAAGTTGTTGGCGGTGGTGGTGGCGTTTGGTGGCGGTGTGGTGGTTAGGGTGGTGGGGGAGTTGGTGAGGGTACCGGTGTAATGGAGGGTGGCGGTGGCGGTTTTGTTGTCGACGGCGATAGGTGAGTCCATGAATGGGGAGGCTGCGATTATGAATTTGCCGGAGTTTTTGTTGGCGGTGACGATGGCGTTGGTGGTTTGGCCTGGTGCGATGACGATTGTGTCGGTGGTGAAGGGTTTTACGTAGGTGGCGTCGACTTCGACCACCGTGAGGAGGTGGCCGGCGATTTTGAAGAAGAGTTCTTCGTTGAGTGCAGCGTTGATTATGCGTAGCATGTATGATTTTCCATTTTCTACACTTAATTGAAACCCTCCTGCATGCAGAAAGTTATGAATCACAAATTACTAATTAGAAAACCAAATTAAAAAAAAGGCTGATGTTTATATTTAATTGACTTTCAAAATTGATTTAAGAGTCCAGTAACCCGACATGCATGCCCCTCTTCACGATAAATATCATCATGAATAATACTTGATGATGAGTATGAAATTGTTATTTATTATGAATGTTGAAGTGTGTTATTCACGGTAACTCACATATTCACAATGAATATGTATGGATTATGGATGTGTTATTTATAATGATATACAATTTCATTATGAATAAGATGTCCATATCACTGATAAGTGTTCCACTTATCGTGCAATGGACGGTTTACCGATTTCTAATCAATTTTAGATTTCTAACAGAACTTGGCCCTGTATATAGGTTCAAACGAGAACAACAACTAAATAAGAGAACATGAAAACGACTAAATCACGTGCAAAATCACATGTGATTTTAAACAAACAGGCCAACATAAGGGTGTGTGGCTGAAGACGTGGCCTGCGACCTCGGTCGCAGCTAATTTGCAATTTCGCATGAATCACATGTGATTTTACACATGATTCTAGTGTAAAATCAAATTGAATTTGACCATTTTCTTATTTTTTTTTATTTGGTTACCGTTCTCGTATAAAACTAACTCAATACATGTATATATATAGGACGATAATCAAATGAGAACCACAAATATGTTACAAACCCGGGAGAATCAATGTAAATTTTTTTGTTTACATGATTTTTTTTCATCAAAACCTATGATTTAAGATATTTTTACACATATGTTCGTGTTCACCTTATGAAAAGTTTACATGTGAAAAACGAATTTTGTTTCACCAAGTGAAATGAAAAATACTCGTAAAAAATATTCACGTGGTGAAACAAATCCATGTGAAACTATCATATTATGAAACACATATATTTGAAGTAAAATATAATAAATTCTAGCATTTGATGAAAAAATATCATGTAAAAAAATATTTTTTATATCGGTTCTCACGGTTTATAACATATTTGTGGTTCTCATTTGATTTAACCCCTATATATATATATATATATATATATATATATATATATATCGACACAAATTTGAGATCGAGACCAGACTATTTTCGTGAGACCCATAAAACCACAAAAATAACACTAAACCTTCAAAGCAAAAAACTGTGAAGATAATCTGAAGGTAAACTTTCACGGTGTTTTTGCTGTGAATGTTCGTTGTTTCTCGTACCTTGACAATAAATCGCTGTAGAGTTTTAGTGTTATTTTGTGGTCTCACGAAAACAGGTTGGTCTCACGTGAACCCAACCCCACAAATATATGTATGTATATATACCTTGTGTTTGACAACCAGAGATTGGTCCTGGATGTCCATTTATGGTATGAGCATCCGACACATTTGGAGCCAAACCCGAATTCAAAGCTTGATTAATCACAGCTTCAGTGTCTGATTTCCACCATTCACCTGCCATAAACAACCACCAATACTAATTATTAACACTACAAAATGAGGTTTTTAAAAATACAGTACATATTTAACGAGACTTTTAAGTTAATTTAAATACATATATATTCCGTGCATTTTATACAATGGCGTTTCGGCCGGGGTTTTTCAAGTATATTACGACTCACCTAAAATAACAACTTGTTCAACATCAGGTTTCGGGAAAGGATAAGGAACTCCACGTTTAGGCAAAATAACGATAGCACCATGAACGGTTGCCCTAAGCCATAGGATATGAGCGTGCCAAAAAAGCGTTCCACGTTGCCCCGTGATTGTGAAGTTATAAACGTAGTTATGCCCTGGCTGGATCGGGCATTGTGTTATATATGCGGGCCCATCTGCCCATCCCGTTCTCAATTGTCGTATTCCATGCCTACAATATCCGGATACATGTCAAATTAAAGAAAATAAAATAAAATTAACGACCGAATATAGAATGGTAAAAAAATGTCAAACTAAATAATACGTACCAATGGATGGAGACGTTGTATTTGACATGGTTGACAACCCTTACGAGCACAGTGTCGCCTTCTCTCGCATACAGTGTCGGTCCCGGGAACTCGCCGTTAACGGTTACTATGGGCTTCGTCGAGCACAATCGACTGGCTTGTTTCATCACCACCTGCATCACAAATATATAATATAAACAACAACTGTGATGGAATATCCTATCTGCCCAGAGACGTACACAACAATTGTGGTCACTGAGTTTATCAAGGCTAATTTCTTGTGGTCATAATTTGTTGGGATTAGTCTAGGCATAACCAAGGACACCCTTCCAAAAAAAATATAATATAAACGAACCGAATGAAACCCTAATTACACACTTTCTAAAAATAGAAATGATCATATGATAGTTTCAAGAATATATATACAAAGGTTTTAATTACATTGAAGTTGTAGCGACGAACACTACCCTCGACGAGCAACAGAGGGAAGACGAAGCAAACGACGACGATTAAAGCTCGAAACCTGCAAGCTTCCATTGATGATATTGGTTTTTCTTAATGGTGAGTTGAAGTGAATGAATTATGAGATAGAGATTGATGGATATGATTGGCGAACGCAAGGCAAGGGTTATATATATTAGTGGAAGATGAAAGGATGGATAGCTGATATGTCGTTTTTGGGTGGTTAGGTGTAGATGAAGATTGAGCTACTTACTATTACTGGTTATCTGAAAAGAGAAGTTACTTACTTTATTTCTTGAATATAAAGCAAAAACTTAGTTAGAGTAAGTTTTAAATGTTTGTTTCAACCTCATTATTTCTTATATTTCACATAAACATGGAGATGTTAATTAATGGCATATACTATGTTTCATTATATATATATATATATATATATAGAGAGAGAGAGACTCCATCAAATGTAAACTTTTTTTTATGTAAACTTTGTAAACCAAGGGTATTTGGGTCTTTTTCTCCAAATTCGTAATTTTAGAAATATTCATAATTTTAGCAACAAACAATCTTCCTTAATTTTCTCAATTATCTTCATCTCTCTCTCCGGCGACCTACACTCCGGCGATCTCCAATCCGGTGACCTCCCCCAAATTCCGGCTAGTTTCATAAACAGTTTTTTCATAAGTTTCAAGTTTTTATGTTTGATATACCGTTTTTTCGAAATTTTCACGTTTCATAGGAGAAAAAAAAGTTTTTTCATAAATAGTTTTTTAGTAGATGAAAATCGATATGAAACTCAGAATCACGAATCATAATGAAACCCAGATTTGATATGAAACCCAGAATCATGAATCATAATGAAACCCAGAATCGATATGAAACCCAGAATCATGAATCATAATGAAACCCAGAATCGATATGAAACCCAGAATCATGAATCATGTGAAACCCTGAATCGATATGAAATCGATATGAAACCCAGAATATGAATCGTATGGCAGTAGATGAAATCGGTAGAAGAGACCACATCGCCGATAACCTTACCGAAAGGTAGCCTGGATAATACTTGTCAAACAGGATACGATGGTGGCGCATTCCTGCGGCGTTACCACGACCTCCAGGATGCTTGCGGTGTTTTCAGATACGCCGTAACCGACGCTCACGTGGATGTGCTTCTTACGGTTCTTCTGTTTCGTTAAAGAAATTACAAAAACCCGCCGGAAAAACGAAAGCTGGTAGCGGTTGATCACCATACTTCCTCCACCTTCTGTGGCCGGTGGTTTGGATCATCATGGTGGCCGGAATTTTGTGTGTGTGTGCGTGAGAGAGAGAGAGAGAGAGAGAAAGAGAGGTAAATGTGGAGAAAGTTAAGGAAATAATCTAACCATAATTAGATTAATTCAAATTAATTAATAAATTTTAAATTTAAATACCTAAAAACTATTCTCAAAATACCCTTTCCCTATTTTAAATTCAAAAAATTCATCAACCGTTGATCAAAAAATCGGATGACCTAGATGGGTTTACAAAGTTTACATAAAAAAAGTTTACATTTGAAGCTCCATCTATATATATATATATATATATATATATATATATAGGGTTAGGTTTACGTGAGACCAATCTGTTTTCGTGAGACTGTGAGACAAAAAAATAACATTACTACTTCACAGTGAATGAAAACAGTGAACCTTCACAGCAAAAACACTGTGAAGGTTTACCTTCACAGTCTTTTGCTGTGAAGGTTTAGTGTTATTTTTATGGTCTCACGAGTCTCACGAAAATAGTCTGGTCTCACATGATCTCAAATCTATATATATATAGGTGAAGTCTCAATTGCAAACCAGTCAATTTGTGCAAACCCCGTACAAACCAATCTACAATGATGAATCTGCAATTTTTTTTGTTGATGCTTCATGAATCTATATTTTGGCTTCATGAATATAAAATTTGGCTTCATGAATATATAATTTGGCTTCATGAATCTATATTTTCCGATAGAGCCCTAAAATACCCTTATGGATATAAAAAAGAAGTTATGGATATAAAAAAATAAGTTACGTGATTGGTGGAGATGAAACAATATGCTAAAAGCCCTAAAATACCCTTATGGATAAAAAAACAAAGTTACGTGATTGGTAGATTGGTTTGTACGAGGTTTGCACAAACTGACTAGTTTGCAACGGATACCTCCCCTATATATATATATATATATATATATATATATAGAGGAATAAAAAATTGTAAACCTCTAAATGTGTATAAACTTTGTAACCTTTGGATTTCATAGGTTTTCTTGATGAAATTGTTTATTTTAATGAAAGTATTTCATATCATTCATTTCTTGATGAAATTGTTTCATATATTTGTGTTTTTTTATGTAAAAACGAAAAAGTTTCATCAAACTGAGAAAATATATGAAACAATTTCATAGGAATGAAAAAAAAATATGAAACTACATAAAAAACACAAATATATGAAACAATTTGATCAAAAAAATGAATGATATGAAACAACTTCATCAAAATAAACAATTTCATGAAACAATTTCATTAAGAAAACCTATGAAATCCAAAGTTTACAAGGGAAAAAGTTTACAAAATAGTGGGTCTATATATATATATATACCTCAAATTACTTTTCAAAATAGATTAAGCAGAGAAGTGAGGTTTTAACATATATATATATATAGAGAAAATCGTTTCAAGTCTAGTCAATATGAGACGCTAATAGTATATTAGTATGTGATAACTAATTCAATTATGGGTTTGTTGTAGGATAAATGTGTCATCGTCAAAGTATAAGACGATAATGATAAAGTTAGAGATAGAGATAGAGATAGAGGCATTATAGTTAGATTAGAACTTGGTATCTCATGATTATCTCTTTGTAAACCATCCCTATTTAAAGGGCTTATGATTAATGAGAATTACGATTCATTCTCTCCATTCTGTTGTGTTTTATTCGCTTTTCTCTTCAACACGTTATCAGCACGTAAGCTCAATCAATGTTGAGCATCGACCGCTCAAGTCCAGGTTCTTTTTGTTCTCAACTTTATCAATCAATTCAAGTAAGTTTTTTTCTTCACTGCTACTTGTTAAATTTAATATTACATCAAACATTGTTATACGGTTTCAAGTTGAAAAACGATCACATGCTATTTTTTTTACAACTGTGTAGCATAAAAACTTGTTTTTAATGAGTATGTTGCTTTTCCAACTATATGAAAAAACTAGAATTGTTTATGTTCATGTTTACATGTAAAATTATAGAAGCAACCACAACCTGGCTAAAATAATAATTATAATAGTAATAATAGGAAAATTGGTTCTTGCTTTGGTGCTCCGTTAGAGCTTCATAATTAATTGATTATGTGCCTTAATTTATTTATTTTTTGTTTTCTTAATATTTTATGATGACTGAAATCAATACTTAAAAAAAAAAAATTTATTATTGAATTTAACAACCGTAAAATATAAACAACAATTTGAAACCATATTATATTTTTTTATTAATTATAATATAGGCTTTGATAATAATGGACTTACTATTATTTTATATTGGTTATTATTAATTATAGACCATCTTAGGATTATGTAGGTTTAAAATTGTTGTAAATAATTGGTTAAGAAAAAAAATTGTATTCTGAAACCAAAGTGTTTTTTTTTTGGACCGACATATGTAATTCATCATATTTATTGATTGGGTTCTTCTTATTTATAAAATATTTATCATATTATTAGATTGTTATATTATTAGTTTAAGTTGATTCAACATGTTTTAAAATTATTTGGGTATGATAACTTTTATTTATATGATAATATTTATCGTTTTGAACTATTATTATTGTTATTTATTAATGCTTATCAAATTAGATTACAATGTTCGTATCAATATGATTAATTTAAATGTTAATCTAAATATTTGTATGCTTATATGCTTATCCACTTAAATATTTGTATGTTTATATGCTTATACTTAGTTTATAATAGCATTTATTTATATCTATTTATTATTTGTTTATGTTAATATTTAAATATTTATCTTAATTATAATTTATATATTTATAATTAAATTTTGAAAGTTACACGTCAACTTCCATAATTTTTAGTATATTGCTAAAAGCTCTAGCATGAAAATATTAAAATATTTATCTTGATTATGAGTTCCTACTCATTATTTTCAATCTTAATTCATTTTTGGAAGTTACACTTCTAACCCCTAAATATTTTGGTATTTTACCAAAAACTCTAAAAATAACATTAAAATGTTAAAATATTAATCAAATGTTTATCTTGATCATGAGTTTCTACTCATTAATTCCAATCTTATAAATAACTTTTGGATGTTACACTTCCAACCCCCTAATATTTGGTCTTTTACCAAAAGATCCATAAATACCAATAAGATGTTATAAGTTTGAATTTGACTTTATGTCAAAACTAATATTGATTTGTCTAATGGCAAAATCTCTAAAAATACTATTAAGATATTAAAACATTGAAATTGGCTTCATATGCCAAACCCTTATTCTTCTCGGCCTCTTGCCAAAAGCTCTATAATTAACAATGTTATCTCAAAATTAATAAATCGCAATATATCAATTGGATTTTGTCAAACGGGTGTAAATAACCCTAAGGTTTGTAGGGACTTAAGAAATCCACGTGATTCCCCTACTACCTGGAGATCCAATAGATTGAGTGGTTCTTATTCTCAAATTGAAGTATTGATGAAGTATTATCAATAAAATGTAAGAGTATAAAATCCAATACTTTTATGATAATGAAATTTCATGCATAACATAATAAGTATAAACCATAATTCACTATTTTAGAAAACAATATGTTCTCCATTCTCTACGACATCTTTGAATCAAAAGTACTTGATTACCATAAGATAGGTTCGAAAAAACACAAGAAAATACGCAAAAGTCATCGAACCATTTTGACCCTAAAGAAAAAAAAACACTAGATGTTAAGATACAAGTAAATATTTTAAAACTTTTGAGACGATAGATCAGTCACAACCTTCATAGAGAATAACTAGAAACCCCCAAGAACCGTGGGTAGTCCCAAAAAGGAAATTCGGGAATATTCAGTACCATATACTTCTCAAACTAATCATACAGTGGAAAGAAACCTACTTACTTGATTACAAGAAGGTAACTGATTTTGACAAAGAAATGTCATGTCTCAAAATGCATCTCAATCTTTGTGGCAAGGAACTCACAAAAGATTATGCGAATCATAACATCTTTTCATCTTTCCTATATCACCAATCATACTAATGAAACAGTATAAGCTGCAATATAACATTTAACAAACTCATTAACTTAATGCAAGTGGTTAAGAGTTGTAGCAATGTTTTTTTAACAACGCTAGACATACCCGGATAAAGAAAATTCTTGGGGTTAATAAGGCAAGCGTTGGAGGTGGAAAGAACTCCAATGGATAGTGAGTTGAACATATTAATCCACACACATATGCTAAATATGTACCATATGGACAAGGTTGTGGAAAGGGTCAAATTAATGAAAAAAGTCGGGAACGAACTCCTAATAGAAAATGGAACAAATTAACTATGTCCTATATAAGATTGATTAAGTATAAGTTTATTTAAATACACTTTAACTATCAAATTAATTGCATTTGTGTATATATACACATGCGTTTATAACCATTAGAGGTGTAAATGAACACATAAAAGAACAAATGCAAAACTCTCAATGTTCTTCGTTCCATGTAGGAATGTATCGAGGAGAACTTGATTGTTTTTGTGACATATCATACAATCATAAGAAATAGATTGTTATTCATTGAATTAATAATTTTTAATTCCTCCAAACACTTAGACGATGGACTGCCACTTGTTGCTTAATGACACAAGATCAATCACTAAAGCACTATATTAATAGAAACCTTGTTAAGATATTCGTATCAATGAGAAATCATATTATAAGAATGGAAATGGGTATATGTACATCAACTCTAATGATATGAAAGCAAACATACATTAGAGAAATTAATGTATCAAATTAATGGATTATCTATGTCATTAAATCATATTTTTTCACCAATAAAGAACTTTGGGACAATGACACATATATGTTTCGGCATGACCACGTGGGACACCATGGTCATGACATAGTGATCTATGTATTGGAAAATACACATTGACACATCCTCTTTCGAGTGAAAGATAAAACGAGGGAATTAACCAAATTGTAACTGTTGACTTCTACTGCACAAGAAGCAACAGCACCATCATAATATGCCCTCTCCAATACCTTGAACTTTTGTATACCCTGATTCTTAGCCAAGACAGGAATGAGACCATCCTAAAGCTAAGGACATAATATAAAAATATTTCATTCTTACAACGAATACAAGGTGATATTTATGGACATAAACATCCAGAATGCGGACCATTAAAGTACTTATGGTTCTGGTTTTGACATGATGAACACGTGTCGTATTATGGTCCACATGAAATGTTACACTCCTAGCACTAGTTATACGTTTAAGAACTAACCACCCTGATTTTCTCATCAAGTCTGCATGAGCTAGAATGCTGGAGAATTTACATCATAAGGATTTTATGATTATTGCATATGTATAGAGGTTAATGTAGAGTTTCCTATACCCCTTGTGTATATATAAAACGGTCTCGTAGAATGATAAAGGTTGTCATCAAAAGAATATAGATGGTAGCTAGGGCATTGGTTATGCGCACCAATTTATCCAAATCTACATGTGGTTATGCAATATTACATGCAACTTTACTTATTCGTTTTTAGACCCACAACCAACCAACTAACCTTATGCATACCAGTTGGTAACTGGATATAAGCCTGATATTTAACATTTACGCATGTTTGGTTGTGTAGTATATGTGCCAATTGCGCCCCCACAGCGCACCAAAATGGGTCCTTTAAAACGATTGAGTATATATGTTGGATATGAATCTCCAACAATTATCCGCTATTTAGAACCTTTGACGGGTGATCCTAATATCGCATGATTTGCGGATAGTCACTCTGATGACAGTCTTCTTGTCGTTAGGGGGAGATAGGGAAAAGTATTTTCCAAGGGAACGACAGGAACTGTCATGGAATGTTCCCACTTTAGTCCCCAAACTTCACAATGGAAAGTTGAAGTCAAACGAATCAGACTCGATACCTGATACGTTAAATACTATTTCAAAAGTGACAAGATCACACATACGAGCTGCTAATATACCCGTAAGGTTAAAAGTCCCCAACAGGGGCACAACGCCGTTGGAAAGTGCGTTGCAATCACACATAGTGGAGGTGTGGTTGAGGTCGTAGCTACCAAATGGAAGTGGTGGAAGCTACCCGGTTCGATGGATAACTATTCTAAAGGAAGAGAATAGTGAGGCACATCCATTTATCATCAATACATAAAACTCTCATGAGATTATCTCTAATTATGTCCATGAATCATCACTGGAGGACGCTCCGAAGTTAATATTGATTCTAGAGATAAATAAAATCTTAAATGAACTATGAGAGTACATATGAGTCAATGGACAGATCATATATATTCATTGATGATTTATTCACATTTACTATTGCTCATAAGACGATAGAGCACGACGACATCGAACCACGCTCGGTTGAATAATATCAACAAAGCATATTGACCTAAAGAACAATCCAGAAAGAATTATATTCTTTGACAAAGGATCGGGTATTTGGTTCGGTAGTGCTAACCCACCAAGTGTAAAGCCCGTAGGACATAACTGAGTCTTTGTCAGAAAGCGTAACGAGAATAATAAAGTCCTAATGCATAAGGCTCTCCTTTGGCGCAAGGTTTCTCACAACGCACTGGATTGACCACAATAAGACTTACTCTCTCGTGATGGAGAACGTACTGCTAATTAATTAGCCAAGTAGTTTCCAAAGGACTGGAAATTGCAGCTCAATGATGTAGTTACTACATATCTCTATGGGGATCTAAATTCAGAGATATATAAATGTTCTTGATGGCATTATACCAATATCAAGTAACTCTAAACCAAGAAATGCGTTTACAATAAAATTGAAACACTCACTTTATAGATTAAAGCAATCTATGCGGATGTGGTATACCCGCCTGAGTGAATACTTGATTGGGAAATGATAAATAAGAACGATGAACTGTGCCCTTGCGTATTTATATAAGAAAACAAGTCCCAGATTTTCATAGTAGCTCTATATGTCGATGTTATAAACATAATAGACACTCTTGATGAAATAAGAGAAAACACAAGCTACTTGAAATCTGAATTTGAGATGAAAGATCGTGGGAAAACTTGGTTTTGTCTAGATACTTGAGCTACGACACCGAGTTTGTGGAATATTAATCCACCGATCCGCATATGTCTAGAAAATGATCAGGCGACCTAATATGGACAAAGCGCATCCGATTAGCACTCCCATGATCGGTCAAAGTGATGGATATAAGGAAAGATCCATTTCGTCTAAAGGATGAGGACGAAGAGGTGTTAGGAGCTGGAATTCCATACCTAAGTACAATAGGCGCATTATTGTACTCAACATAACACACTTGACCCTATATTATACTTCTCACTGAACTTGTCAGCAAGATTTAGCTCAACGCCAATGCAACGTCATTGGAATGATTTCAAATGAATCGTTTGGCACCATTGACGTGGGCTTATAATTTCCCTACGGAGAAAAATGGATTGATAATGTAACTTCAATACCTACTTAGATTGTGAGCGGCAAAAGTACTAGCTCTTATAGAAAAACACCAAACAATGCCTTGATATATATTTGCTAATATTAAGTATATGTTTGACTCATATAAAGGTTGTTCCCAAACTGGATAAGGAATTACCATATGAAACATGCCGATTGCTTGGAAGTAAACTAAGCAAACCCTTAATAGCTATCTTCTTATATTATCAACAATCTTACTCTCCATGAGACTATTCAAGAGTGTATATGGTTAAGGACTATCATTACACATATAAGAGGAGTTGATAATTTTGAGTTTAACCATTATACAACTTGCATGTATGGAAATAATGCATCATGTATCGAAGAAATGAAAGTAAGATATATCAAGGGTTATAACACAAAGCATATTTTGCTTAAGTTTTCATATAACCAATTATCCTCAAGATTGAAGTGAACTGAATAAGATGCGAGGAAAATGTGACATGTTTGTTTACCAAATCAATACTTAAAACCATATTTGGGAAACATGTAGAAAGTATTGAAATGAAAATGTTTTAAACCTCATTTGATTAATGCACGAATCAGGGAGAGTGGTAGACAAAAGGGGGAGTCTACTATATATGTAATATTGGTATGTTGTGCTCTTTCCTTCAACCAAGGTTTTATTTTTCCCATTGGGTTTTGTTCCTTGGTGTAAGGTTTTAGTGAGGCAACGGTTTATATACCATCATGTTTTCTTAACTCTCACGATTAATGTACAAATCTAAGAGAAAATTAGACTAAAGTAAAAGTCTATGTGTTGCAAAGAAACTAGTGCGTTGTACTCTTTCCTTCGTCATATTTTTATTTTTTCCCACTGGGTTTTTTTTTGGCGTAAGGTTTTAACGAGGCAACAATTGTGCACCTTCACTCCTTTGACTCGGCACAAGGGGGAGTGTTGTAGGATAAATGTGTCATCGTCAAAGTATAAGACGATAATGATAAAGTTAGAGATAGAGATAGAGGCATTATAGTTAGATTAGAACTTGGTATCTCATGATTATCTCTTTGTAAACCATCCCTATTTAAAGGGCTTATGATTAATGAGAATTACGATTCATTCTCTCCATTCTGTTGTGTTTTATTCGCTTTTCTCTTCAACAGGGTTAACATTATTTTGTATCGGTTCAAGTTGTTTCAAGATTATCGGAAGCATTACAATAAAAATAGCTTTATAAGATGTAAAAAATGTCTAATATATTGTTTTATAGCCTTTTCCGTGTAGCTCAGTTGGCAAATAGGTGAAACGACTTTGCTCAAATACAAGACAAGTCCTAGTTCGACCCCCCCATCCCCTCTCCTGCACAGCTAGCCTCAACCGTTGAGTGAGCAAAAAAAATGCCCACACATATTGGTGTCGCGTGTGAGACCAGTAATTAGGGTTGTCAGTTATCAACTTTTTGTCTAAATAGATTGTTTTGTAGGATTCGATTTAATATGACCATAAATGACAAATAAATGAAATTGTGGAGCAAAATAAAAATTATACTTATCAAGTAACTACTATTAAGAGATATAAGTGTACAATTTTAGTCAATTTACTTAACAAAGTAAAATAGTTGGTTAATTTCAGTTGCATGTTATTTTTAACATGTTAAATGAAAAATAGGGGTCACTAGATTGAGTCAAACCAGTCAAGGTATTGAAAGTCTTTACACATAAACTTTATCAATGATGCAATGGTTACAGATTAAAATCTATAATCAAATTGTTACATATTTATTTTTATAATAAAATCGGTTTATTATGGATTATCAAAAATCAGTTTGGAAAACAAATTCAGTTCTGTTTTATATTAGGGAATAGGGATTATACTCACGATTACAGATAATGATATACACAAAATGACTATATACTCTTTTTAGTTTAACAATATTTTATTCAATTTATTTATTAAATTAATTAATTATATGACTCATATTATTTCTCTCTTTTTTGTAAATTAATTTGCTTATCGTATGATCCTCCTCTTTCTCAACCACATAGATTGTGATAAACGTGAAAACTTTTAGCGTAAGGTATTGTTTTACATGATTTTTTTTCATCTAAGACTAGTTTTAATGTATTGATTAATATATATTTGCTTCATATGTATTCGGTTATGTGATACTTTTTATTCTTTTTTTTTTCAAAAACGTGTCAAAAAGTTTACAGTGTGAACCAAATACATGTGAAACAAACATATCATTAAACAATTATATGTTAATCAATATCCTAAATCATGTAACAACCCAGTCTAAAATAAAACATGCAATTCATATAAATCAGAACATCCCAAAATGGGTCCCAAAATTTCTTACATGAGTCTTAAAATTTAGGATGGTGGAAACAACATATACACAACTGAGAAATACTACAATTAGAGATAATAGTGTATCTGTCTCTACTGCACTTATCCACTAACTACCCTGCTCATCTGCCAGAGCCTTTCACTATCTGCTTACCTGAAAAGGGTTTTAATTTGAAAATACGAGGGTTAGACCATGAGGTCTAGTGAGTCCCTCCTGACAGTTTTCAAAATATTTAAAACAGTTTATAACTTTCAATATAAACATTCACATGTTTGTACGTGTAAAATAAATCTTTCACGGATAAAGCCCGCTCTCGTAAAATGGCACCCTGAAGTCACTCAAGAGTGACAACGAGTCAGTCTCACGCTGCCTTACAGGGTCACTCTTCCTATGGCATAAACGGGTCACTCCTCCCGGCATGAGCACTGGCGGGCCACACTATAACATCCCGCAAAACGAAACATACATATAACATACATTCCATAACATGTATACAACAAAGTACTTCATCTTTCACATTTGGTCCCATCTAAAGTTTGAACATAAAAATTCATTACAACTTGATCCACTTTGAATTACATAGTAATAACAAAAATTATAACTACAAAAGCATCCGTAGCATCATGATGATAATCTTCTCCAAAGCTAGCCAACAAGTATTCTATTTACTTGTTCTTATTGGAATCACCACCTGGAATACATAAATTTTAAAACAGAAAATGAGGGTTAGACCTAAGGGTCTAGTGAGTAAATCCTTGCCATTTGTAATTCATTAAAATTCATTTATATAAAACACACTTTATATAAATACACATACATCACACGTAAGTTAATACCAATTAACATTTATGCATCATACCTGTCTCATTCCACCTTATCCCTCCACCAATGGCCAATATCAATTGGTTGCGAGCCAATTTATCACACCGGTCCAAAGCCCGGCCACATATTATATTACCATATAATACTCACGTAATTATAATATCTCAATATATTATAATCACCCACGTATGACATATTCATACCACATATCAAATATTTGTTATTCACGTAATGCATTCCAGAAAAATACTTTTTAAAGTACAACTCACCTGATCTTTTAAGCAAGGTCCTTCAAACTTTCTTCAAAATAGATTATCTTTTAACCCAGATCCTTAGTATCTGAAACAAATTAAAGTATACATACTCTTTAACACATAAACAGGAAAACCCAACTTTTCGCAACCCACTATTACGAAAAGTTTACTTTTCGCAACCTACAGTTGCGAGTTCCTCACTTTTCGCAACCAACAGATGCGAAAACCTCACTTCTCGCAACCCACAGTTGCGAGTTCTCTACTTTTCGTAACCAACAGATACGAAAACCTCACTTTGCGTTTTAGCTGCTTGCGCAAAGTGGACTTTTCGCAACCAAGGCTTGCGAATTCCCACTTTTAGCGAAAACACTGTTCATCGCCCCTATCAGAAAAGTTCAGTTTAATTGCAGGAATTTCATCTTATACCCAGATTGTACAGAAGTGTTCTAAACCCCTTTTAACACTCTAAATTGCAACTAAAATTCACAAATTCATCTAAAATTACCTAAACCCACCTCAAAATCCAAAAGAAACCTAATTCTTATAAAAGAGTGTTTGAATAAGAACATTACCTCTTTGATTTACTGCACCAATTAAAATCCCAGCTGAGTATCTTTCAATTCTTCTTCTTCTTCTTCGAATTTCTTCCTCTCTCTCTCTCTTTCTCTCTGCCGTATTCACTCACACACACAAACACTTTGGATATTCTTTTTGTTTACTAATTGAAGACTTCATCTGATACATGATATACTAGAGTCGGTCAAGTGGAGGAGTTTGGCAAAAAGACCAATTAGACCCTAGGCTTTACTCATTTGGCAAAACTTATCCCCAACCTTCCAATTAAAATTAAACTTATCCCTAAATTTCTTAACTCCATAAAATACTAAAATAAAGACTTACAAAATACCAATTTTAAATTAGATAAAATACATGGTTATTATAACATCTCCCCCTTAAAAGAATTCTGTCCCGGAATTTAGTTAAGAGAACAGATGAGGGTATTTGGTTCTCATCTCCGATTCTGACTCCCACGTCGCATCCTGACCTCGATGATGTTTCCACTGAACCTTTACCTGCCGGATCTCCTTATTCCTTAATACTTTAACCTTGTGATCAACTATGGCTTCCGGTTCCTCCACATAGTTTAGCTTTTCATCAACCTGAATATCCGGCAGTGATACTGCTTGGTCTGGTGTAACTAAACACTTCCGAAAATTTGATACATGAAACGCGTTGTGAATCCTGCTTAATTCCAACGGAAGATCCAATCTGTACGCTACTTCACCGATCCTTTCTGTAATTTCAAATGGCCCAATATACCGCGGACTAAGTTTACCTTGCTTCCCAAAACGTATGACTCCTTTCCAAGGCGAAACTTTCAACATCACAAATTCCCCAACCTGAAACTCTAACGGTTTCCGACGTCGATCGGCATAGCTTTTCTGTCTGTCTTGTGCTGTTTTCAATCTATCCCGAATCTGAGTAATCTTATCTGATGTTAACTGTACTATTTCTGGCCCGCTAATTGTTTTTCCCCCACTTCATTCCAAAACAAAGGCGTTCGGCATTTTCTACCATACAGTACTTCAAACGGTGTCGGCTGTATGCTAGAATGATAACTGTTGTTGTAAGCGAACTCTATCAAAGGCAGATGTTTATCCCATGATCCCCCAAAATCAACTATACAAGCCCGGAGCATATCTTCTAAAGTCTGGATTGTTCTTTCACTCTGCCCGTCAGTCTGAGGATGATATGTTGTACTCAACTTTACTTGCGTTCCCATCTATTTTTGAAAGCTTCTCCAAAACCTAGAAGTAAAACGACTATCTCGATCGGAAATAATCGAGATTGGAACTCCATGTCGAGTTACTATTTCATTAATGTACAATTTAGCTAAACGTTCCAAAGAGTCAGTTTCTTTTATCGGCAAGAAATGAGCAGACTTCGTCAATCTATCCACAATCACCCAGATAGAATCGAATCCCTTAGAAGTTCTTGGCAACTTGGTAATGAAATCAGTAGTAATCTGATCCCATTTCCACATTGGTATATCTAGTCGTTGTAACTGACCAAACGGCTTCTGATGCTCAATCTTTACTTTCTTGCAGGTAATGCAGTCTTCCACATACTTAGCAATACTTCTTTTCATTCCTGGCCACCAATAGAATTGTTTCAAATCCCTATACATCTTATTCGTACCTCGGTGGATAGAAAATCGAGATTGATGAGCTTCTTGTAGTACACGATCACGCAATCCACTCAAACGAGGCACCCAAATCCTGTTCCCCAAACACAACAACCCACGATCATCTTTCCCAAGCAATGCTGATATCCCAACCAACCATTCTGATTTCAAACCTTCTTCCTGATAAGCATCTATTTGGCACTTCAGCAATTCGTCAAAGATATTTGGAAGCAGTTCAGCTCGTAGAGATATCGCTTTTATCGTTCCACTTCTTTCTTGACGACTTAGCGCATCTGCCACCACGTTCGCTTTCCCTGGGTGATATAGAATTTCACAATCATAATCATTTACTAATTCCAACCACCTTCTTTGCCTCATATTCAGTTCCTTCTGATCAAAAAGATGTTGGAGACTTTTATGGTCCGTGAAAATTTGACACTTGGAACCATAAAGATAATGCCTCCAAATCTTTAATGCGAAGACAACTGTTGCAAGCTCCATATCATGAGTAGGATATTGCCTTTCGTGATCCTTTAATTGACGAGAAGCATAAGCAATCACCTTTCCACGTTGCATAAGCACACATCCCAATCCTAACTTAGAAGCATCACTGTAGACCACAAAATCATCCGAACCTTCTGGCAATGCTAATATCGGCACGCTGCAGAGTTTCTCCTTTAATATCCTGAATGCCTCGTCCTGTTCTGCCTTCCATTCAAACTTTAAATTCTTCCGAGTCAGCTTGGTCATTGGTGTCGCGATTCGAGAAAAGTCTTTTATAAATTTCCGGTAATATCCAGCTAGACCCAGAAAACTACGTACTTCGGTTGCTGTCTTCGGTGGTTCCCATCTTTCAATTGCTTCCACTTTTGCTGGATCAACTTGTATACCCTTCTCTGAAACTACATGACCCAAAAACTGAACTTCCCGCAACCAGAATTCACATTTAGAGAACTTAGCGTACAACCTTTCTTTCTTTAATAACTCCAAAATCAAACGAAGGTGTTGCGCATGATCCTCTTTGGATCGAGAATAAATAAGTATATCATCGATAAACACAATGACAAATTTATCGAGATAAGGCTTACATACCCGATTCATCAAATCCATAAAAGCGGCTGGAGCGTTCGTCAATCCGAAAGGCATTACCAAAAATTCGTAGTGGCCGTATCTTGTGCGAAATGCAGTCTTTAGCACATCTTCTTCCTTAACCTTCAACTGATGGTAGCCAGATCTGAGATCAATCTTGGAGAAGTAACAAGCTCCAACTAATTGATCAAAAAGGTCATCAATTCTTGGAAGTGGATACTTGTTCCTGATCGTGCGCTTGTTCAGCTCCCGGTAATTGATACACATTCTCATTGAACCGTCTTTCTTCTTCACAAATAAAACTGGTGCACCCCACGGCGAAGAGCTAGGCCTGATGAAGCCCTTATCAGTTAAATCTTGAAGCTGTGTCATCATTTCTTTCATTTCTGGTGGTGCTAGTCTGTACGGTGCACGGGCGATTGGAGTGGCTCCAGGTACCAGGTCTATACCAAATTCTACTTGCCTAACAGGAGGAAGACTATTCAAATCTTTAGGAAAAACTTCTGGGTACTCTTTAACAATAGAAATATCCTCCAGCTTAATCTTTTCAGGCCTACTATCTATCACATAAACTAGATAACTAGAGCAACCTTTATTGACACACCTACGGGCTTTTACCATAGATATAAGATTGGACTGATGATTCTTACGATCTCCATAAATCACTGCTGATCTCTTATCCGGTAAAACAACATTGATTATTTTCTTATCACAAACTATGTTAGCCTGATTCTCAGCTAGCCAATCCATTCCTACTACCACATCAAATTCAATCAAAGCTATTGGAAACAGTTGTATCGGTACTCCACATCCCTCTATATTTATCATACAACGATAAAAAACCTCTTTAACTGCCACTTGGTTATCATTTGCAGTGTCTACTAATAAAGCATGTTTTAACAATTTAGGCTCTAAATGCATATGAGCAGCAAAGAAGGGAGACACAAAAGATCGGTTTGCACCAGAATCAAATAACACTTTAGCACGCGTGGAGTTTATGAAAAATGTACATGTGACCACATCCGGAGTTTCCTCCGCCTCTTTAGCTGTCATTTGGAATGTACGACCCCTGGTTCTCGGCGGTTCTATTCTTGGAACCACTGGTCTAGTAATGGTTGGTTTCCCCGATGTACTCCCTTGTTGTACTCTACCTCGCGGACAATCAGATTGAAGGTGATCCGGAGAGTTGCATAAAAAGCAAAACCGTGTTACTCGGCAATCTTTAACAACATGACCGGTTTTCCCACACTTAAAACAAACCCTCGACTCTATTTGACAATTTCCCTGATGGTAGCGATTACATCTTGGACATGGTCTTTCCGCTGCTTGAAACGGCGGACGGTTATCGAACCTCTGAAATCTAGGCTTCCTTGAATCCTGTGGTGGTCCTTCCCATTTACTCTTCCCCAAGATTTTATCACCGGCATCCCTCTTGCTATCTCGCTCCACGTTTTCAGCGGCATCTACTGCAGCTGTAAAAGTATCTGGTCCTGTTGCAGTCACTAGTCTTCGGACTTCTGAATTCAACCCATAGATAAATCTTTCCATTTTCATCTTTTCTGTAGCAACATAATATCCTGCAATGCGAGATTTTTCCAAAAATCGTGCAGTATAATCTCTAACCGATAGATTCCCTTGTTGTAGATTCATAAATTCTTCTTCTAATTGTCTAACGGCAGCTTGTGGACAGAAGTGTGTTGTGAAAGCTAACACAAATTCCTCCCATGAAAAGGTAGTATAAACATCCGTCCCTCTTGATTCTATATGGGCCTCCCACCAATACAGAACATCACCTTTCAACATTGCAGCTCCATAAAGTACTTTATCTTCTTCGGCACATTTACATGTCTTGAAGATGGCCTCTATTTCTTTCAGCCATCTCATCGCCTTTACCGGATCCCGATCTCCTGAATATGTAGGGGGCTTACAACTAAGAAACATTTTATAGTCACACCTTTTCATCACCGGTAGAACAGTAGAGGTAAGTGGTATCTCCACTTCATGTTCCGGATCTGGTCTTTCAGTTTCATTAAGACGATTACGTTCGAACATGGCTTGTATGCTATCCTGTAATCTCCTCATTTCAGCAGTCAGATCATCTCGTGTAACAAACTCTGTACCATGCTGTTGTGTTCTACCTCCAGTTCGGCCTCCTGTTCCCCTTCCGGTTCGACCTCTACCACGATCTCCTCCTCTTCCCCCTGTTCCTAATGGTGGATTCTCTCCACTTGAATTCCTTCCTCTTCCCTGATTCCCTTGTCTGGTACCACTCGCCATTATGTGGATTCAAACAAAGTTAATATACACATAAGCACATACCCCATATAACAAGATATTCCAGTTCAAACACGTACCTGTAAGATCATAATTACACTGGCCTGGTGTAATTTGAAATTACCTTACATGATGTTCCTTCTACCTTTTATACTTAGTATCCCCAGGTTCTAAAATATTAGGGACATCCTACTTCACATGCAGTTTAAGTCTAGGTACATATACTAATACCTAAATCCCTTAAACTAGGGCTCTGATACCATCTATAACATCCCGCAAAACGAAACATACATATAACATACATTCCATAACATGTATACAACAAAGTACTTCATCTTTCACATTTGGTCCCATCTAAAGTCTGAACATAAAAATTCATTACAACTTGATCCACTTTGAATTACATAGTAATAACAAAAATTATAACTACAAAAGCATCCGTAGCATCATGATGATAATCTTCTCCAAAGCTAGCCAACAAGTATTATATTTACTTGTTCTTACTGGAATCACCACCTGGAATACATAATTTTTAAAACAGAAAATGAGAGTTAGACCTAAGGGTCTAGTGAGTAAATCCCTGCCATTTGTAATTCATTAAAATTCATTTATATAAAACACACTTTATATAAATACACATACATCACACGTAAGTTAATACCAATTAACATTTATGCATCATACCTGTCTCATTCCACCTTATCCCTCCACCAATGGCCAATATCAATTGGTTGCGAGCCAATTTATCACACCGGTCCAAAGCCCGGCCACATATTATATTACCATATAATACTCACGTAATTATAATATCTCAATATATTATAATCACCCACGTATGACATATTCATACCACATATCAAATATTTGTTATTCACGTAATGCATTCCAGAAAAATACTTTTTAAAGTACAACTCACCTGATCTTTTAAGCAAGGTCCTTCAAACTTTCTTCAAAATAGATTATCTTTTAACCCAGATCCTTAGTATCTGAAACAAATTAAAGTATACATACTCTTTAACACATAAACAGGAAAACCCAACTTTTCGCAACCCACTATTACGAAAAGTTTACTTTTCGCAACCTACAGTTGCGAGTTCCTCACTTTTCGCAACCAACAGATGCGAAAACCTCACTTCTCGCAACCCACAGTTGCGAGTTCTCTACTTTTCGTAACCAACAGATACGAAAACCTCACTTTGCGTTTTAGCTGCTTGCGCAAAGTGGACTTTTCGCAACCAAGGCTTGCGAATTCCCACTTTTCGCGAAAACACTGTTCATCGCCCCTATCAGAAAAGTTCAGTTTAATTGCAGGAATTTCATCTTATACCCAGATTGTACAGAAGTGTTCTAAACCCCTTTTAACACTCTAAATTGCAACTAAAATTCACAAATTCATCTAAAATTACCTAAACCCACCTCAAAATCCAAAAGAAACCTAATTCTTATAAAAGAGTGTTTGAATAAGAACATTACCTCTTTGATTTACTGCACCAATTAAAATCCCAGCTGAGTATCTTTCAATTCTTCTTCTTCTTCTTCGAATTTCTTCCTCTCTCTCTCTCTTTCTCTCTGCCGTATTCACTCACACACACAAACACTTTGGATATTCTTTTTGTTTACTAATTGAAGACTTCATCTGATACATGATATACTAGAGTCGGTCAAGTGGAGGAGTTTGGCAAAAAGACCAATTAGACCCTGGGCTTTACTCATTTGGCAAAACTTATCCCCAACCTTCCAATTAAAATTAAACTTATCCCTAAATTTCTTAACTCCATAAAATACTAAAATAAAGACTTATAAAATACCAATTTTAAATTAGATAAAATACCTGGTTATTACACACACCCCCCGACTTAGCCAATTTACGTCCCACTCAATGTATGCATACATTACAATGATCAACTTTAAAAGAACTTTCATGCAAGATAAGCATAGAAATAAAACATGACATTTCTCATCATGTATTTTACTTCAGAAAACACGTTAAAAGTCACGTATTTTAGTTAGAAAACTCACATGGCGTTTACTATCCTTCCTTACTTTGCTTTTGACCTTCAAGTGAATTACCTGAATACATGGATAAGTATAAGCTGACTAATCACTTTCCGGTTACTAACTTACCGGATAATACCACTTACCGGGTCTTACCGAAACTATCACTTACCGGGTATCAACCCTAAACCCTTACCGGGTACTAACTTTCCCGACACACCACGTACCGGACACACAACTTACCGGTCAAAACTCGAAATCCGGAGGCCCCTTACCGGACGTCTGAACTATCCGGACAACAACCCGGACACGTATCCGAAAGCTTACCGGGCGCTTACCGGGTGCTCCGGCTTACCGGACACCCCCTATTTCCCGGACACCCCCTATTTCCCGGACAGTTGACCCATCCGGTAACTACTCCCATTCGGTAACTCATCCGGACACAATCCTCATCTGGATCTCACCTGGACACTACCCCTCAATACTTACCGGACGACGGCTCTGACATTTTTTTGAGATTGAAATCTTCCGACCAGCTCTTAATCCAATGATTTAGAGCTAAAGACAATCATAACTTATTTTGGTCATCTCTTACCAAACTCTTGGCTGTTTAAACACGAGAATAATGCCTAATCCTCTTTTTAGAACACCACTCTCATCTTTAACCAAGAACTCTACAAAACCCAACTCAACAACGATTTGAATTGAAATAGGGAATTTACCTGGTAGAATCAATGTAGGAATTGAACTCCAATGCTACTTCCTCTGCAAATTTGTAAATGGGTGATGCTTCTCCTTAATTTGAAATTGAAATCAGGTTCTCTCCTTCTTGCCCTTGCTCAGCCGCCAACAATAGGGAAGAAATGCTCATCTAGGGTTTTGGGCCCAATTTGAGGCTTCTTTATACTTTCTCAACAATATATAACTTAGCCCTTGAACTTACAACTTTACCACACTTCCCACAAAACTTTAACCTTTTTAATTAAAGGTCACGGTCATTACAAATCATAGCTTTATGATGAACTAGTTCTCAGAATTCTTACAATTTTGTGATTTCTCAAATGAATTATATTTTAATTGGACCTAAATTATATTATGATGTCGTGGTAGGATATATGCATATATGTCATAAAACTACGTTTTTCGTCTCTATCAACATTTTGTTCCTTTGCTTCCAAGATTATTGTTTTTGTGCCTGTAATTTGCAACCCGTTGTCGGTTTCGTCCCTAATGCTAAAACTTATATATGCATAAAATCAACCCTTGACAAGGTTTTTCCGAGATTATATTATCTTTGTCAATTATTACCAAAACGATCAAAGACAACGTCCTACTTGTTAAGGTAGTCATAAAAACATTTGATTTAAGGGAAAAGTTCAGAAAACCAATGAACTGTCCTATTTTAAATGATGAAGTCCATTAACTAGTTTTTTGAATGAAAAAAATCATTAAACTTTTTATTTTGAATGATAAAGTCCCGTAGCTACTTTTTCTAATGAAAAAACTATTAAACTTTCTAATTTTGATTGATTAAGTTTTTAATAATTTTTTTCAATAATATAAACCATCGAAATTTTAAAAATTGGTTACTACAACTTTAAACCCAAATCATCTACGTGTAACCGACTAGGAAGACTTTAAAATAAAAAAATAAACCTAAATCAGTTTATCGTTCCCAAACCCTATTCCATTCAAACCCCACACAAACGCCATATCACTCGCCACCGCCACTTCTTGTCGCCCATCGTTGTATGTTCTCCATATCGCCTATCACGCTACTAGCCCCTGCCATCAATCTCCATCTTTTTGATCTATTTTTTTATCTTTTGATGCTCCCCCTTTTGATAGATGAAAAATAGATCAAAAAGAGTGATACCATTGTTTGTGAGGAGTTTGAATTGCAAAGGGTTTATAACGGTAAAACATATTTATGATTCTTTTTACTTTAAAGCATTTGTAGTCAGTTGCAAGGACTTTTTTTATTTAAATGATGCAAGTAAAAGGTTTGATGATTTATTTATTTAAAAAGATGTTCAGAAACTTAATCATTCAAAATAAAAAAGTTAATGGTTTTTTCATTTAGAAAATAGTTTAGGGATTTAATGACTCAAATTTACCAAAAATGTTTAATATCTTTTATTAAAAAATAGTTTAAATACATAATCATTTAAAATGGGGTATTTTATTGGGTTTTTCTAAACTTTTCATTTGATTTAATATGTAAATCAAATAGCAGGCAAACTATCAATCAATTAAGAAAGGTATTTTTGTTTTCAATTTAGAAAAATTAATTTTAAAACTTCCATTTTGAGAAGATAATATATACTTGATGCAAGTAGCACTACAATAAAATTAGATGCTTTTGTGCATCTTAACAAGTTATTTAGGAAACTTTTAATACAAAACATGCATCATAATAACTATTTATAGGACAATATTTGAATTTTTTCTTATAAAAACAAGTGTCCTATACTCATATGAGTTTATAGGACACATTTTCAAAAGTGTGCTATAAAACAGTTAATGAGACGTTTAGTATTAAAAGTGTCCTAAAAACTTGTTAAGACGCCAAAAAATGTCTGTGAACTTATTACGAATCCGTTAAATATGATGCTATTAAGTGTTATAAAGCAGTCTGAAGTTGAATCGGTGGGACATTTGTTTGCCTGATATGTGAGTCTGAAGTTGAATCGGTGGGCCATCTGTTCTTTGGGTGCCAAATGGCCAGGGACATATGGAAGAAAATTGGTCAATCGTAGAGCTTAGATATTCCGCACTTAAGAGCAATCTCGGATTTGAATAAATGGTTGGATGCGTTGAGGTTGCAGAAATTGGGTCTGGTTTGTCTTGAGGCGGTTATTTATACGGCGCTTTGGATGATCTGGTCTCACAGGAATGAGACTCTGTTTAAAAGCACTAAGCCGAAAAAGGCGATGATATGAGATAATATCGTTATTTATTCGTTCTTTTGGATCAATAGTAGTAAGCTCAAGGTTAATTGGGTGGGTTGGTTACAAAACCCCATGATTGTGTGTTGTACTCTGTAATCGTTGTGTTCCTAACTCCTTGTTAGTTAAAAACTTGCCTCTGTTAAAAAAAATGTTATAAAGTAGGTACTTCAAATAGAAAGAAAAAGAACAATGTTTAACATTGATTTTAATTCAATGTTTCCTTATATCTAATACTTGCTTTGGGTTAACTTTATAATACAATCATGAACAAATTAACAGTTAACACTATAATAAATTTAGTTTTTATTGTTTTATAAGTAATTTAACTCATTGTGAACTCGTTAATAAAGTGAAAGATTAGAAGAAGTCGGTGTCAATGATACTTTTGGATTCTATTAAAAAAACTCATAAAAAGGTGCCTTTTTGGTTTCCTACTTCCATGTAAATTTCAACCCAAAATGCATTAGGCCATCCGTAGCGCAGCCTTCAAGCGCCACATCAGCGTCAAATCAGCTTTTCTCCTAACCCTCTCCTCAAACCCTCAAGCCCTAAAGTGGCGTAGCGCTACCCTCAAGCCCTCTTGCCACCTCATTTTTTTTTAATTCTTTTATTTATACATTTAATTATTTAACAAAATAAAAATATTTATATATTTTTAATAAATAAAAATAAGATAAATAATATAAAAAAAATTCATATCATTCATTAAAAATAAAAATTACAAAATAAATTTAAAAATTACAAAATAAATTTAAAAATCTACTCGTCGTCATTGTTGGGAACTTGGATACGCCAAATATGTTCGACCAAATCCGACCGAAGGTTATTATGAGTGCCCCGGTTTTTGACTTCTCGAACATTGTCGCGCGTTGTTCCTCACTGATTTGGGTTTCGATATCATCCGTGAAAAGGTCGTTTTCATCGCCACCACAAATAGCATGGTCTTCGTCTTCGAGTATCATATTGTGTAATATGACACAAGCGTACATAATGTTTGCCAATCTTGTCGGTTCCCATCCGCGTGCCGGGTTATGAAGTATATGCCAACGTTGTTTAAGCACGTCAAAAGCTCGTTCAACATCTTTACGTGCCGCTTCTTGCGCGGACTTGAACTTTTGTCGTTTAGGGTCCTGTGGGCACGTAAATGATTTTACGAAAGTAGCCCATTCCGGATATATCCCACCCGCTAGATAATATCCGTGCTCGTAGGTGGCTCTATTCGCCTCAAAAGGGCAGTCGGGTGCTTTTCCATCATATACATCGTTCAAGATGGGCGACTGATTGAGAACATTGATGTCGTTGTTGGAACCGGCAACACCAAAGTATGCGTGCCAGATCCATAGATCTTGAGAGGCCACTGCTTCTAGCATGATTGTCGGGTGCTCATGATCACCTCTCATGAATTGACCTCGCCATGCTACCGGACAATTTGCCCACGCCCAGTGAGTACAGTCTATGCTTCCGAGCATGCCGGGAAATCCGTGTTTAGCTTCATGCGCGGCGTACAACTTCTGAATATCAATAAAAGTAGGCTTGCGTAAATATTTTTGACCATACAGTTCAATAATACTTGTGCAGAATTTGTACAGACAATCTCGTGACGTTTTCTCTCCCATACGGATGTACTCGTCAAGTGCGTCAGCAGCTACTCCATACGCCAATTGCCGAATAGCGGAAGTACACTTTTGTATCGGAGAAAAACCTTGTTTGCGCCTGCCGTCCAACCGAAGTGTAAAATACGGATACTCTCCTTCTAAATCTTCAACTATTCGTTTGAATAGTTGCCTGCTCATCCTGAACCGCCGCCTAAACATATCCGGTGTATAAACCGGGTTGTTGCCAAAGTAGTCCCGCATAAGCCGCTCATTTGCAGCTACTCGACCTCTTTCTATGTTCGCGGCCCTCTCTCTTCTTGACGATGAGGCAGTGCTACCATAAATTAATTGTGCAGTCTGTCGAAAATTTTCCCTTTGTAGATGCAACAACTCGTCGGTGTCTACGGATGATGATGATGCGGTCGGTGAACCGGGTTGTGGCGAATCCATATTGTTTAAAATTTAGAGAATGGAAGAGAATGAGAGAATGAGAGAGTTGTTTTGTGTGAAAAATAAAATGGGTTTTAGGATTATATATATATAGTGTGATTAAATTGAATTTTTTTTAAAAAAAAATAGCCGTTGCCAACGTCTTTATTTTCAAATTATTTAAAAAAAAAGCAATCGGGTTCAACGGGTTTTGGAACCCGAGCCCGAGCCCGCTCCCCCCCGTACCACAACCCGCAGGAGCCCGCAGGAGCCCGAGCCCGAGCCGAGCCCGCTGGCGGTACCGAAGGCCTTAGACACTTGTGAAAATAAGAGTAGTATGATACAATCATGTATTTGCTTTTTCATCTTTTAAAGACATACTTTTCCTAGCAACAATGACGATATCTAGCAAGGACCACACTTGTGTAACTATTATCATCCTCTTTGAGTTCGTAAGCGTGATCGATCTTTATGACGAGTTCCACAATAACAAGAAATAGAAAGTAATCATTCGACACTTGATTGTTCTTGCCTTTTCAATTCCCAATGAAGAACGTTGTCTTTTTGTTGTCTCTTTTTATATTATCGTTCTTTTCACAAGATTTATTTGTATTACTACTTTATTACATATGATTAGCAATTTGATTTATGTAGTATTTTGGATCTTGTTAACTTTTCATTGTAATCATTAAGTATAGGCATTGTTTGATAGTCTCTAATTTGGTTGAGTCAGAGATTGCTTCTAATTCCTTCAGAGGAACATCGTTTGGTAAAATGTTTTTTTTCTTTGATTCAGTCAGTAACGGTGTTTTTGTTTCAATGTATATCATTTGTTCCATTTTACCCCTTACCTTCTCTCATTTGTTTGTGTTCATATCTATTTCCATTCTTTATATGTTACTTCATTCACACCATTCTATACCTCTTACCCCTATTTGATGTGTTCTCATTCAATCCGTTGTTGCTTGCTTTTGATTTGTTGTTGGCATGGCCATTCTTTAACATGTTAAATGTGTGATTTTGAACAGGGCCCCAAAATATTAGGGCCCAATTTTACGTTGTTTAGAGTCTTTAATCAATGAATGTAAAACTACAACCCAACTTAGTGCCTCACTAATTTCTATCAGAAAATAAAAATAATATGTCGTATCATCGGCACGATAATTTATATATATATATATATATATTATCTAACTTTGCATTTGTAATCAAAAAGTTTAGGTATAACAGGGCCTCCAAAAAGATTGGAACGTCACTTGTTGGGTTGCGTTCTTCTTCTTGCTACTTTGAATGCTTGAAGGAGTAATATTTGAAGAATTAGATTTAATTGAGATTAAGGAAAACGGGATGGTGTGGTTAATTTCTTTTGGAAGAAAAACTAATTAATTAAAAAGTATATATTTTTTATTTTTTTGGATTTCTTATCATTTTGTTTTATCAAAAACCTCTTACACTACAAAAATAACTACTTTCGCCGGAGGCAAATGTCGTCGGCAAAGGTCTCAAAAGTCGTCGGCAAAAGCTCAAAAACTTTTGCCGTTGGACATTTCTGCCGGGAAAAGTTTCCGTGAAAAGCTGGCCGCTACAAAGGTTTTTGCCGGCGAATAACATGTGTCGCCAGTAAAGATACATTTGCCGGCAAAAGAGAGTCGCCGGTAAAAACTAAAGTCGTCGGCAAAAACATCTCTCAAGTAATCGTATAAAATCTTTTTCCCGGCGACTAAATATTTTTGCCAAAGTAATTTTTCCGCCGGGAAAAGTTTTTCTTGACTGTTTGGTCAAACATTTATCGGCCAAAAAATCCGTCAGCAAAAGTAATTTTTTCTTTTTACGCATAGTCTTTTACCGACACACAAACTCGTCGGCAAAAATCAAGTTTGACTCTTTTGGTTAAGTTTATTCTAACCAAAAAACACGCCAGCAAAAGCTAATTGAATTTATTTTTTACAACGAATATGTCACTAAAAATGTCTACCATAATTTTCTTTGTCGGAATATTTTTGCAACGTGTATTTCAACGGGTTTTTGCTACGGTTTTAGTTCTGATAAATATGGGGCACATGGTTTTTGATGGGTGGTTTCCAACGGAATTTCCATCATCTATCCGAGGGAGCTCCATAGGAATTTATTAGAAATTTTGTTATTTAAAGATAATATACGTTTTTGAATCTTACAAATAAAATTAGAATTGATCAAATTAGAATGTTTATATATCCAAATTATTAAAAAAAACAATGACTAAAGCCTAAATATGCTACCAAAACAAATCAAAACTTAATTTCAAGAATATAAATCAAATTAATAACAAATAAAACCTAAACAAACAAAAATCCTCTTATCAAAAAAAAAATAAAAAAATCCACACACGTAAACATGAAAATTATAAAAATTGTGTAAAAACATAGGGAAATCATAAAAACAAATAAACCTAAATAATTGATGAATCACCGGTATTTTTGTGGCTTCAGATTCTAACATCGTGTATGCATTTGCAAGTAAACATACATACAGATCAAAAAATATACAAACCCTTTAAAGATGGAAGGAAAGATTTTGCAAATGGAATATGAGAGAAAAACTATTGAAAATGATTTTTAGAGAAAATTGTATGGATAAAGGATAAAAAGGGCGGATGAATTCAATATAAGGCCATCAGTACCCCATCCCTTCTATCTTTCAAAGATTTCACTCCACATCAGCGCCACATCAGCTTTTCTTCCATCCCTCACTCCATCCCTAACGATCCCTAAACATCCGTACCCCATTCCCTCAAACCCCTTTGCCACCTCATTTATTTTAATTCTTTTATTTATACATTTAATTATTTAACAAAATAAAAATATTTATATATATTTTTAATAAATAAAAATAAGATAAATAATAAAAATAAAAATTCATATCATTCATTAAAAAATTAAAAATTACAAAATAAATTTAAAAATCTACTCGTCGTCATTTCAATCATGATATTTTTTAATTTGCTCTTTTCTCTTTAGCGTAGCCATCAAAGCGGGGCCCGAAAGGTGATCATGCGGGGTTATGTAAAACTGGAAGTCTGCATCAAATCGTTTTGCTCGTTCGAGTTCTCGTTCGTGTTCCAACCTTTGAAGTTCGACATCGAGTTTTTTCATTTTGTATTCAATTGCACCATCAAACTTGTCGTTGAACGTCGTCAACAACTGAGTAACACTTTCGTCCGTATTCGTCCCGGACGTATTACTCGTTGATGTTTTTTTTGCCTTGTTTCTCCCGATGGGTCGTTGAATTGTCTCGTCATCGTCATCGTCATCATCGGAAGTTTGGGTACGTTTTGAACCCCGCGATGAAGTTGTCGTCATCGTTGGAACGGCTCCCCATTTTGGACATTTTTTTAGGATGTCCCAAGCTTGTTCGTGAGTGAAAGCAACGTTATGGCGTGCTACATACCGTTCGTGTGCCGTTCGGGATATATCGGCCTCACTCATCCCGCTTGATCTATTACTGAGCAAGTTGTTGTAGATGCCGCCAAACAAATTAACTCTTTTATTGACGTCGTTGAACTTGCTATTGAGTTGATGGGTTGATCTATAACCTGGTTCACGACCCATGCGAGTAAAGAACAGTTGCCCGATTCGGGCCCAAAAACTTCCTACATTTATGTAAAATAAAGTATAAGAATAATAATAATAAGAATAAGAATAATAATAATAATAAGAATAATAATAATAATAATAATAATAATAATAATAATAATAATAAGAATAATAACAGTAAAAATAATTACCACCGCTTTGTGCGTTACCGACCACGGGGTCCTCCGAAACGTCAACCCACGCCGACACTAACGCGAGTTCCTCGGCTTTACTCCACGTTTGTTTGGCGGCTTTCGTTCGTCTCGGATTTGATGGTTCCGGGTTAGATTGTTGTGTCGGGATAAACTGTGGTGAGTTCGGGGTAGAAGGTTGGGTTTCTGGAACAATGTCGTCGTCGAGATTGATTGCGGTTGAAGTAAGATTGTAGTTGGCCGGAGTAAAACCTTGTTCAATCAAACCGGGACGTGTAAATTGGTAAGGAAATTGTTGCGAAAATTATTGGTGATATTGTTGCGGAAATTGTGGCGGAAATTGTTGCGAGAATTGTGGCGGAAATTGTTGCGAGAATTGCGGATGATAACCTTGTTGTGTAAACGCTTGGAAACCAAGCTCTTGATCTTCTTGCGATTGTGGTGTATTCGGTCGGTTACGACGGGATGTAGGTGTTCTGTTTGGATTCATGATGAGAGAGGTGTGAAAAATAAGAGGTTGAGAGAATTTGAGAGAGTTTGAGAGGTGTGAGATTGAGAGAATTTGATAGTGTGAAAAATAAGAGGTTGAGAGGTGTGAGAAATAAGAGGTGTGAGAAATAAGAGGTTGAGAGGTGTGAGAAATAAGAGGTTGAGGGTTAAATATATAGTGGGATTAAATTGAGAATTTTTTTTTAAGAAAGAGCCGTTCAACGGTTATTTTTTAAAAAATTTAATTAAATTTTTTTTTTAAAAAAACCCTCGGGATGGATCGGGATCCCATCCCCGAAAACCATCCCGCCCTGCATGCCCATCCCGAGCCGTAGCCCAACCCCGCTGCCACCCCGCTGCCACCTCACCCATCCCGAGCCCATCCCGAAGCCCGCTACTGATGGCCTAAGGCCATCAGTACCCCATCCCTTCTATCTTTCAAAGATTCCACTCCACATCAGCGCCACATCAGCTTTTCTTCCATCCCTCACTCCATCCCTAACGATCCCTAAACATCCGTACCCCATTCCCTCAAACCCCTTTGCCACCTCATTTATTTTAATTCTTTTATTTATACATTTAATTATTTAACAAAATAAAAATATTTATATATATTTTTAATAAATAAAAATAAGATAAATAATAAAAATAAAAATTCATATCATTCATTAAAAAATTAAAAATTACAAAATAAATTTAAAAATCTACTCGTCGTCATTTCAATCATGATATTTTTTAATTTGCTCTTTTCTCTTTAGCGTAGCCATCAAAGCGGGGCCCGAAAGGTGATCATGCGGGGTTATGTAAAACTGGAAGTCTGCATCAAATCGTTTTGCTCGTTCGAGTTCTCGTTCGTGTTCCAACCTTTGAAGTTCGACATCGAGTTTTTTCATTTTGTATTCAATTGCACCATCAAACTTGTCGTTGAACGTCGTCAACAACTGAGTAACACTTTCGTCCGTATTCGTCCCGGACGTATTACTCGTTGATTTTTTTTTGCCTTGTTTCTCCCGATGGGTCGTTGAATTGTCTCGTCATCGTCATCATCGGAAGTTTGGGTACGTTTTGAACCCCGCGATGAAGTTGTCGTCATCGTTGGAACGGCTCCCCATTTTGGAAATTTTTTTAGGATGTCCCAAGCTTGTTCGTGAGTGAAAGCAACGTTATGGCGTGCTACATACCGTTCGTGTGCCGTTCGGGATATATCGGCCTCACTCATCCCGCTTGATCTATTACTGAGCAAGTTGTTGTAGATGCCGCCAAACAAATTAACTCTTTTATTGACGTCGTTGAACTTGCTATTGAGTTGATGGGTTGATCTATAACCTGGTTCACGACCCATGCGAGTAAAGAACAGTTGCCCGATTCGGGCCCAAAAACTTCCTACATTTATGTAAAATAAAGTATAAGAATAATAATAATAATAATAATAATAAGAATAATAATAATAATAATAATAATAAGAATAATAACAGTAAAAATAATTACCACCGCTTTGTGCGTTACCGACCACGGGGTCCTCCGAAACGTTAACCCACGCCGACACTAACGCGAGTTCCTCGGCTTTACTCCACGTTTGTTTGGCGGCTTTCGTTCGTCTCGGATTTGATGGTTCCGGGTTAGATTGTTGTGTCGGGATAAACTGTGGTGAGTTCGGGGTAGAAGGTTGGGTTTCCGGAACAATGTCGTCGTCGAGATTGATTGCGGGTGAAGGAAGATTGTAGTTGGCCGGAGTAAAACCTTGTTTAATCAAACCGGGACGTGTAAATTGGTAAGGAAATTGTTGCGAAAATTGTTGGTGATATTGTTGGGGAAATTGTTGCGGAAATTGTGGCGGAAATTGTGGCGGAAATTGTTGCGAGAATTGTGGCGGAAATTGTTGCGAGAATTGCGGATGATAACCTTGTTGTGTAAACGCTTGGAAACCAAGCTCTTGATCTTCTTGCGATTGTGGTGTATTCGGTCGGTTACGACGGGATGTAGGTGTTCTGTTTGGATTCATGATGAGAGAGGTGTGAAAAATAAGAGGTTGAGAGAATTTGAGAGAGTTTGAGAGGTGTGAGATTGAGAGAATTTGATAGTGTGAAAAATAAGAGGTTGAGAGGTGTGAGAAATAAGAGGTGTGAGAAATAAGAGGTTGAGAGGTGTGAGAAATAAGAGGTTGAGGGTTAAATATATAGTGGGATTAAATTGAGAATTTTTTTTTTTAAGAAAGAGCCGTTCAACGGTTATTTTTAAAAAAATTTAATTAAATTTTTTTTTTTAAAAAAAAACCCTCGGGATGGATCGGGATCCCATCCCCGAAAACCATCCCGCCCCGCATGCCCATCCCGAGCCGTAGCCCAACCCCGCTGCCACCCCGCTGCCACCTCACCCATCCCGAGCCCATCCCGAAGCCCGCTACTGATGGCCTAAGGAGGGAATAGTTTTGGATTTTGAATCTAGTACTAAAATTCTTGGCGGCATCTCCCAATTTTTTTTTGCTTTTAGCATATTTTGATTTTTTTATTCTTTTTCACAAATTTGGGTGCTAAAGGCATTTACATACGATTAAAACTAATTACTTTATTAATTAAAAACTCTATATTATTTTGTTATATCTACTAGTGCTTTTGTTTTTAAAAAATCCTAATTTTCATAAACATAACTAGTCTTATTGGGTTGGGTTGGGTTGTTTATAAGTTTGGTTTAGATTAGATTATATCATTGAATTATATTGGGTGATAGCTAACACCGAGACATATTGGGTTCTATTGGATGTTGTAATGATTTGTACTGCGTTCTTGGGTTGTAATGGGTAGTATTGGACCGTATTGGGTCCTATTGATTGTAATGGGTCGTATTGGGTAGCAATGGGTCGTCTTTGGTCATCTTGGTTAGTAATGAGTCGTATTGGAGTATAGTTTGTTGTAATGGGTAACAATGCAAATCATATTGGGTTGTAACGGGCCGTATTTGGTCATATTGGGTTGTGACGGGCCGTACTGGATGATAATTGGTTATAACAGGTATAACACATTGAATTGTTATATAATGGTGCATCATATTAGTAATGAATCGCAGTGGGCCTATTAGATTGTAATTGGTTGTATTACAGGGTAGCAAGTCATATTATATTGTATTGGGTCTTGTTATGATGTAAATCTATACTATATTATAAAACATTTATGTAAAAATCTTACAACAACTTATTAAGCATTAGGTATCGATTAGTTATGCATAATCTGTATAAATAAAAAATATTAAAAATTAAAATACAATTGCCGACGGATGTTAGAAGTCCGCCGGCAAAAATGCCAGTGAATTTTTTATTAATAATACAAAAGTACTTTCGTCGGCGAGTTTGGGAAATACGTCGGCAAAAGTTTAAGTGAAAAAAATATTAAATATAAAAAAATAACTTTTGCCGGCGAGTTGGTGAAATTCGTTGGTAAAAATGTTATTTAAAATTTTTAAAAGTATTTTTGCCGGCGATTTGATAAATTCGTCGGGAAAAGTAACTTTACCGGCGGCTTATATAAAATCCTTCGGCAAAAGTACATCTTTGCCGGTGGCATTTTCCTTCGGCAAAAAGTTAAACTTTTACCGGAGGCTTTCATCTAAGTCGTCGGTAAAAGTGCAGTTTCTTGTAGTGTTAGTAGCAATGATTGTTTTTTATCATTCTATTTAAATTCTATTATATTTAGGATTGTAAATGAATCGAATCAATACGAATAAAGATTTGTTTGTTGTTTATTCATTTAATTTAATCGAACAAATTAACATGAAATATGAACACATAAATGAATGAAATTATTTTGTTCGGGTTCGTCATTAAGAAAATAAATTTGTTTGTGTCCGTTCATATTCGTCGTTACGATACTAAAACCAACATAAATGCGCACACACACACATATATATATATATATATAGTTTGTACAAACCCGTACAAAACTAGTCTACCTTCATGAATTTGAATTTTTTTTAATTTGGCTTCATTAATCTATATTTTGGCTCCATAACTTCTTCTTTTTATATTTATAACGGTATTTTAGGGCTCCACCGAAAATATAGATTCATGAAGCCAAATTATATATTCATGAAGCCAAATTTTATATTCATGAAGCCAAAATATAGATTCATGAAGCCAAATTAAAAAAATTGCAAATTCATGAAGGTAGATTGAGTTTGTACGAGTTTGTACAAACTATCTGGTTTGTATTTGATACCCAGCCTATATATATATAAGGGATTATAAAGTGTAAACCTCTAAATGTGTGTAAACTTTGGATTTCATAGATTTTATTGATGAAATTGTTTCATGAAATTGTTTATTTTGATGAAAGTGTTTCATATCATGATGAAATTGTTTCATATATTTGTGTTTTTTATGTAAAAACGACAAAGTTTCATCAAACTGAGATAATATATGAAACAGTTTCATAGGAATGAAAAAATATATATATATATGAATGTTTGCAAACGTAATTAAATGATTGTTAATTCATTCATTTGTTAATACATCCATTGAAGTATTATTTATTCTAAGATGGTTTAGAAGATAATGTTCATACTTTGGCAGAATATATAGCTTGACAAATTTGCGGCATAAATATAATAAAATGGACATCATCGTCTGTGTAATCAAATTGGCGAAAATATGAATCTGATTCATATTCTACAATCATGTTATAAGCTCGCTTATGTCCATCAAACATGTATCCTGAAAATATGAATCTGATTCATATCCATCAAACATGTATCAAAAAAACAAAAGTGTACCATTGACAAACGCATTGTTCATAATTTCTTCAGCATTACTACATGATGGTCAATTAGAAACATCTACAAAACTCGAAAGACAAATCTTCAAGACCATGGGACTGCACATCGACACTCATCTGGGTATGGACATTAGCATTTGTCTGCGTTCTATCCTTCACCACGTTTTACTCTTCAATCGACTGGGAATAAGCATTATGATCGTCAACGGGTGATAGAAAAAATGAAGAACTAGGTTCATCGTCATTAGAGTCCATGATCATTAACAAGGAAAAAAACGTGACTAAGATGTTATGAATTAGGAAGAAGATGAAGATTATGCTATGAATTAGGAAGAAGATGAAGATAATGATTAATATTTAAAAAGAATAAAAATATAACTTCCATATTTATCCATGCAGTATTATAGGAATGTAAAGGGAAATTAATTAAAATACCCCAAGTTTGACTTTGCTTTATCAAAATACCACAAATCTCGTTCACTTTACCGAAATGCCACAAATTCCCGTGGTGGGCCCCGCGATCGCGGGCCCCAGCCCACGTGTCATACGCTTTTGCCCAAATTACCCGCGTAGGTCCCTCAAGAATACCCGCGTAACAGGTTTGGCCCCTGCCCGCGGAGGATGCCCGCGATCGCGGGCTAAGCCGCTACGTGTCAGTATGGGGTTAACCCTAAAATTTTTTGATGAACACAAACCCTAATTTATTCTCATCGCCGCAACTATATAAGAGAGGGTGGGGGGACCAAACCGGCTACACAAGAATTTTTTAATCAAATGCTCTCCCAAACTCTCTCAATTTTGTCGTGTGGAATACGCGCTCGGGTTTTTTGAAGATGGCTCGTATTACTCAGTTGGTAAGTTTTTTGTTCTTTTTTTATATGTTGTTATTTTAAGTTAAGATATATGATATGTATGTTGTTAGAGTGTTTATAACTTGTTATATGTTTGAATATGATATTTGTTCTATGTTTAAATTTTAAAATATATGATATGTATGTTTTTATGTTTGAATGTGATATTTGTATGTTATAATGTGTATGTTGTTATAGATGTTAGAGTATTTTTATAAAAAAATGTTAAGAGTGTGTTTTTATAAAAAAAATGTTAAGAGTGTGTTTTTATAAAAATAATTCTTAAGAGTGTGTTTTTATAAAAAAAAAGATGTTAAAGTGTTTTTTATAAAAATAAATGTTAGAATATTTTTTATAAAAATAATTCTTAAGAGTGTTTTTTTATAAAAAAAAGATGTTAAAGTGTTTGTTATAAAAATAAATGTTAAAGTGTTTTTTATAAAAAATGTTATGAATGACAACTTAGGTCCCTAGGGTTTTAAGAATGACAACTTAGGTCCCTAAACTTTTAAGAATAACAATTTAGGTCCCTAAACTTTTAAGAATGACAACTTAGGTCCCTAAACTTTGGTGAATCATAACTAGGGTCCCTAAACTTTTAAGAATGACAATTAGGTCCCTAAACTTTTAAGAATGACAACTAGGGTCCCTAAACTTTTAAGAATGATAACATGGATGGATGTGTCTTACTCTGGTGGCGACCCTACGCTAGTGCACATGTTTCTACAGTTGGAGGTCGAGGACTCCAACGCTGAGCCGGAGGAGATGCATTTTGATTTCTTCGGCCATCGATTGCATTTTGGGCGTCGTGAGTTCTGTCTAATTACAGGACTACGTTTTGGAGAGGCTCCCCCTTCCTCCCTTAGCAGACTGCTCCTTCGTTTATAGGGTTTGGGGCATTTCAGCATCTCGTTTGAAGCTGAAGGCAGTCCGAGACATGATGAAAGAGGGCCTTAGTACCCTAAGCGAAGCCGATGATGTCCGTGTATGCTTGGTGGTGATCTTGGATATGGGCTTCATGGGCCGTGAGTATAGCCAGACTGCTTCCGAGACGGTCATTAGGGCCGTCAAGGAGTTTGATGTGTTTAACAGGTACCCGTGGGGTAGCCATATCTGGACACATTGCTACTCTATTCTGCACCGAGCCATAGCCAGACGCGCCGATCGACATGCCAAGATGAATCTTTGTGGTTTTACATACGCCTTCAAGGTTAGATACGTAGTATAACATAAATAATAATACATACAAACTTTTTGGCTTTACTTTTTACGTACTTGCTCTTCTTGTGTAATTCCAGATATGGATCTTGGAGATGTTTCCCGCAGCCGTCCAATATTTCGTCAAGCGCGACGACAGATTACTTAGGGGAACCCGTTGGGACAAGAATCTTTCCCTAAATAGGGCTCTTTGGCTTCAGTTCTTCAGTCAATCTAGACATGTAAGTTCTTTTACTATGTTTACAATGTTGCATACGTTAGTCCCGCTTATTAAAATTTTTATATTTTATCATATATTTAGCTGCCGCTTGGCCTTTCGCTCACCTTGTGCCTACTGCCGACGAGAGGGACACGCATTGGTACAGAAACAGCGTGGACTTTATTGACGCAGAGGCGGAAAGGGCTCGACGTCCCTCTCCTTCCACATCTGACGAAGACGAGGAAGACGATGCGAGGCCCCCTTCCGGTGGATATCAGCCGCCCCCTTCCGGTGGATATCAGCCGCCCCCTTCCTCCTCCCATCGAGGTCCGACTTCCACCGAGCCACCTTGTGGCACTTTAGACCAGCTGTGGGACCACGTTTTTGGGGAAGTACACACGCGTCTTGATGATCTGGAGGCATTCAACAGATAGTTTCGCGCTGTAAATGTTAGTGTGTAACTTAATTTTTCGGCCACGATCTTTTTGTTTGTATACTAATATTACGTTCTAAATTTGTTTTAGCTGTCGAGTACGACGCCGATCCCCGCGCCGTTCGGACAGGGGGCACATCAGACGTTTGGCACCACATCCTATCCGTCATTCCCTGAGAATGTAAGTCACACTGAGTAACCTAAGTTTGTAACTCTTTTAATGATCAATGTCACGCAGGCCGGGATGTCGGGGGCATACACCTCGCAGATGCCGCCGTACAGCACCACATCCTATTCTACTATCCCGGAGACTGTAAGTCACATTGAGTAACCATTATAGTAATATGTTAGTTCCTAAGTTTGTAACTCTTTTAATGATCAATGTCACGCAGGCCGGGATGTCGGGGGCATACACCTCGCAGATGCCGCCGTACAGCACGACATCCTATTCTACTATACCGGAGACTGTAAGTCACATTGAGTAACCATTATAGTTATATGTTAGTTATAGTTATATGTTAGTTCCTAATTTTGTAACTCTTATAATGATCAATGTCACGCAGGCCGGGATGTCGAGTGCAGGGGGTTACACATCCCAAATGGTGCCGTTTGGCACCACATCTTATTCTACTATCCCGGAGAGTGTAAGTGACACTGAGTAACCATTATACTTATATGTTAGTTCCTAACTTTGTAACTCTTATAATGATCAATGTTACGCAGGCCGGGATGTCGAGTGCAGGGGGTTATTCAGACCCAAATACGACGTTCGCCACCACAGCATTCACGGACATCTTTGGCGGTTCGGCCGGAGAGTATTACAGGCCGGAAATGTCGGGGTCGTCGTACGTCACACCGCCACCTTCCATGCATACTGTAAGTTATTTTGGTAGTTTTGGTTTAATTGTGAACATTTCCTAAATTCTACTTAAAACATCTAATAACTTAATTTTCAGGCGAATGGGTCTTCTATTCTCGAGGAGCACTTCTCGGAGCCGGAAGATGACCCGATGGATGTTGTAGATCCACAGGGGATACCGCTCCCTGAAAAGCGGGAGCCGAAACGTTCAAGTTTTTTTCGTTACCCGTGGACAAAACAAAAATCTACGACACCACTGCCCCATGAAAAGCAAGCGGGAAAGAAAGCGGGGGGAAACAAGGGAGGAAAGAAGGCGGGAAAGAGAAAGGGAAAGGTGGCTTCACCGGAGCGTCTACCGGCATCCGATATATTGAGGAAGTGCCGGACTGGTGACCTCCTCCCGATGATATTCATCCCTTACTTGAGCCTGGAAATCACCCCCTGGTTTTTCAAAGTATTGCTGGCGGATGACCCTTTGGAGTCTGACTTACAGGATGTGGTTAGTATGAAGTTTAACTATAGTCATATAATCAAATATATTTATATTACATGTCTAACCATCTATTTTTTATGTATAGCACATGGATTGTGTCTCGCTGCTACAAAAATATCGTGGAACAGACACGAGGTGGACCATGATGCACAATATTTTCTTTCACTACATGGTGCTTGAACATCAAGGTCCCGCCTCCGTGGCTAACTCATGCAATGGCGTGGAAGGGGTTTCTTGGGCTCTCCTCGATGTGGTATGTAAATCTTTTTACTCTTATTTTATTTAAGTTGTTTTGTTGCTAACTAAGTTGTCTAATATTGTAATATTTCAGGTGTACATCCCTATATGCATTCATCCCAAACATTGGCTGCTTGGAGTGTTTGAGCTTGACGCTATGACCATGACCATATATGACAGCGACAGTGCCAGTCTCTTCAGAGACCAATTGGAAGACTAGATGAGAAGGTTTAAAGTTGTGCTATTTGACTTCTTTTGCCGGGTCAAGGACACGAGGCGTCGCCATAAGTTCGCCAAGAATACACCCCAGCAGTCCAGGATGAATGCGGATTGCGGTGTCTGGGTATGCCGTAATGCCAACATGTTGATAAATAACGATGTGGTATTTGTACACCCTGACCACACCGAGGCCGAGGCCAATAAATTTCGCAATCATATGGCGGAGTCCATTTATGAGCATTGTCAAATAATGCAACGTTAGGTTGTTTATGTAACATTAAATAATTGTTATTTTTAGTATTAACTTATTTTGTTAAAGTATTGTGATTGACTTAGTGTTTACTTCATTTGGTTTTTGCTAATTTCATCCAATTACTCAACTTTGAGTATCGATATCTCTTTCACACATACTCCATTTTGGACGCATTATATATCGTTTCGAAGCTCTCATATAGGAGAACATAAACCTACTAAAAGTTAGTTATATATAACACATATATATATTTAAATGTGTCCAAAGTTTAGTAAAACCCATATTTTGACTAAAATTTTCCAACACCTAGTAAGTAGGTTTATGAAACTTGCGATAATCCTAATACAGAGATTATTGGATGAACAAGCATTTATTTCTTGATTCACATGTGCATTAATCCTTAGACTACTTAAAGACTAATTTTCATGCTACTGAGTGAACTCAATGAACCGGCGAAGGGGTTTTTGTTAAATGGAAGTCTTATTGTCGAAGCCGAGTTTTCTTTGGTTGGAATGCTTAAAAATTTCATCTGAAAATTGGTGTATTGGTTCTTGTTGTCTGGAAGTGATTCATATGATGCAAAAATTGGTATTATGTAATGTAGAACAGTATCTATATTATAGAAACTTGCATTTGACAGTACCATATAAATCTGATCTAAATTCTCATTAATTAGCTATGTTTGACTACTTAAAGACTAAATTTCAGCCTAATGAAATACCTTTATTCAAGAGCAGACGAATATTGCAAGTTACTTTTTCAGTCGAATCTTACAGGGTCTTTTGCAGACGAATATTGCAGTTACTTTTTCAGTCGAATCTTACAGGCTCTTTTCAAACGAATCTTGCAGTGAACTATTCAGACGAATCATGCAGGCAACTTTTCAGACGAAATCTTTGACCATATCCACATCCCTGATGAAGAACATACATTTTCACGGCTATAAGTAGATGGCATGATGAAGTAGTAATTCACAACTTGCTATCTATCTTTTATACATTCTCTCATCACCGTTTACAAACATTCTCTCGCTTTTCTTAACACCATGGCTGGAGGTTCAAGATCAACGAGGAACAGGTCGGCGAATGTGGCTGGAACTTCACGTTCGGGAGCCTACCAACCACTGAACGATGGAGCTCGCCGGAGTACCTGGAAGGTACCGGAAACAGACGAGGAGTGGAGAAACTGTGGGCGAACTACGGCCGATTTTCCATTCACGCCTGAGGAGGAAGCAGACTGGGAGATGGCATGCGACAATTACCACTTCGATAATGGCATGAGAACCCCACCAATGTATCATTGTACCCAGCCGACGGGTATTCCACAAAGTCAACGAATTACTCCCGCAGTGCAAAAAGCCATTGATGAGGCGAACGCCGATATCGAAAAGGTAAAGGGTATGTGGAACCATAACAGGGGGATTCAACAGGGGAAAATGGAGTATCTAGCGGAGAAGAAACGAGAACTGGCCATGACTAGGGCTCACGTTTGGCAGCTGCAACGAGAGATTAAGGAAGCTGAAGAGGAACTAGAAGAACTCGAATCGGACTACATGGGAATGGAGGACGTGATCAAGGAAAAGGTTAACTTGATCACTGGACTCCTGGACGCCTTCCAATAATAGATTTATTTGTTTACCTGCACTGTATCCGTTTCGGTTGGGAAGATGATTTGCAATAATTTCTAGATGAACTTGTTAATTAATTTCCTTGTTAAATAACTTAAAATGGGGAAAACATTTTCTTAAGTTAATTTCTATATTAAAAACATTAAAATAGAAAGGAAACAATACATTAAAAACCACATAAAATGATAACCTAAAAACTATAGGGACCATTAATGTATTTTTAAATTTGCCACAAACTTCAGGGGCCAAAACTGTAATTTCGGCATATCGCGGGACCACCGCAGGGTACCCTCGCGGGACAGGGGCCAAAAGTGTAAACGCGGGCATTCTTGAGTGGCCAAACCTGTACCGCGGGCATTCTTGAGGGACCTCCACGGGACTTTTTGGCCAAAATCGTATGACACGTGGGCTGGGGCCCGCGATCGCGGGGCCCACCGTGGAAAATTGTGGCATTTCGGTAAAGTGAACGAGATTTGTGGTATTTTGGTAAAGCAAAGTCAAACTTGGGGTATTTTAATTAATTTCCCGAATGTAAATATCTATTAAATAATTTTAATATTTAAATTCCTTAAACTACCCTTGATTAATACACCATGTGACTGCTAAAACAAACAAAAATACTAAAATCCTATTGGTTCATATGGGTTATGTAACATCTTGATTTTTATCCCAATTGAAGAAAATCATTGAACTGGGTGAATCGGTAAAGGAAGAACCAAATATGGATTATGGCTTAAGTATCTTGTGGTTGTGACACATGTCATAATAGCACCAATGGTACTAAGAGTATGGTCGTCTTGGCTATAGTGCCATGTGGTTTTGACATATGTCACCATAGCACAACTGGTACTGAAAGTGTGGTAGCCTCGGCTATAGTCCATACAGTTGTGACATATGTCACAATAGCACCGGTTTTATCGAGTGTTTGGTCATCCCAATGAATGTGCCAGGAAGTTATGACTAGGGGTGTAAACGAGTCGAGCTTTTAACGAGCTACACGAGATCGATCTCGTTTCTCAGATTGATTAACGACCCTTTAAACCCATCGTAACCCACTTAGACTCGTTGATGACAATAAGACCCATTATACCAATTTAGACCAAATTGACCCATTAAGAACCATCATGACCCGTTATACCTCAATTAGAGCCGTTAAGGTCTATTCAGACTGTTTATGATCCATTAGACACATCATGACCTACTTAGACTTGTTAAGAATAATAAGACCCATTATATCATTATACCCATTTAGACCACAACGACCCATTAACGAGCCATTAAGATCCATTGTAACTCATTTACACCTATTAAGATTCAATAATACCCAATATGACCCATTACGACCCAATAAAACTTGTTAATTGAGGCATTTAATTTAAGAGTGTGTATAGGTGGCTTAGAACCAGATCAAAACAAGAAGAAACATAAAAATCAATATGGAAACAAAAGATCGAATGCATATGAAATGGTTCAATAATGAGTTGAAATTGGCTCCATAAGTAACCCAGACCATTAAAGCAAAGACGAACCCATAAATGTTTTCAAACGGTGGCACCATTTAACTATAAGAAACAAATATAAAGATATTTTTCAAAAAATTGATGTTGGTCTGGTGGTTAGTTCCTTGCTTTTCAAACTTGAGGCCTCAATTTCGAGTCTCATTATGGCATTTTTTTAAAAACGTAGTAAATATGAAATTAAAAACTAAAAACTACAAAAATGTCTCTAACAAGACTTGAACCTAGGACTTGAGTAGAATAAAAGCCTTCAAAACAAACTTTACCAAGTAAAACTTGTGTTCTTATAGTAGTTTCAAAATATATATGGTGGCACAAATCAAACTGATACGGTTCCACCTTTCACGAGCCTAATTTTTTTTACCTTGCGGCAGAAAAACAATATTGTAATAACCAAGATCTAAATTGAAAAGATTAAAGTTTTATGGGAAAAACTGTATAGCTGAAAGTGCAGGGGCCAGTTTGTAATTTTTTGGAAAGATATAAAAAGCCACAAAAGGGCACAATACCCTAGAAATTGTTCCTGGTGTGTGTGGGTGTCGGCTAGAGAGAAAGAGAAGAGAAAGTGAGAAGGTTGGGTTCCATTTCAATTGAAGAAGGAATAACACCGTCAAGCTACAAATTGGAAAAGGAAGAAGCCTTGGAGTGGAAATTTCTACAAGTGATTCTAGCAAGGTAATCCCAAACTCCAATCCTTGTCTTTATGATTCAGCTAGATTACTGATTTATTGAGGAAATTTAGTAAAGTTGAGAATGAAGCCCTAAAGAGAGATTAGGGAATTATTCTTGAGTTTTATGCGAAGAGTTTCAAGAAAAGACCTCAATATGTTTAATAATCTATATTGTTACTGTTGTCGATGAGGTTAAGGAGGGCGATTAGTGAATTTTGATTCCAATTCGTCACAGCCGCCATACCTAGGGTTCGCCCTGTGATGAAGGTTACCGGGAGTAGATCCGGTAAGTAGACCCGGTAACCTGTGGAACCCGGTTAGTTGTCTGAATTGTAGTAGATCCGGTAAACTTGAGTCCCGGTAAGTTATGTCCGGTAAGCTTGAGTCCCGGTAAGTAGTGGTACCCGATAAGAGAAGTACTGATAAGTATGATCCGGTAAGCTTGTATCCGGTAATAATATTACCCGGTAAGTTGGTGCATCAGGTAAGTTGTAGTACCGGTATGTGTAAGTACCCGGTAAGCCTTTGTTACCCGGTAAGTTAGTATCCGGAAAGTTGGTTTAGGATCTGAGCAATTGTATTTCATCCACATCTCAGGTAGACCGATTGAAAGTCAGAAGCAAAGTAAGAAAAGAAGTTAAACGCATCAGGTGAGTTTTTCTAACTAAAATACGTGAATTTACAACATGTTTTCTAAAGTAAGTACATGATGAGAAATGCCATGCTTTATTTATATGCTTTTAATTGCATGAAAGTTTGTTTAAAGATTTATGTGAGATGTATGCATACATTGTGTTAGACGTAAACTGGCTAAGACGGGAGGTAGACCCGCCAGTGCTCATGCCGGGAAGGTAACCCGTTTATGCCATGGAAGTGAGTATCCAGTACGGCAGTGTGAGACCGACTCGTTGTCACTTTAGGGTGACTTTAGGGCGCCATTTACGAGTACGGATTTATCCGTGAGAAAGTTTTACAAAGAGATATGTGAAAGTTGTTTTTATATATGAAAGTTTTATATGCGAAAGTTATAAACTGTTTTTAAATGTTTTGAGAACTGTCAGGAGGGAGCTCACTAGACCTCATGGTCTAACCCTCGCATTTTCCAAACTAAACCTTTTTAGGTAAGCAGGTAGTTGGAGGCTCTGGCAAGTGAGCTGAGCGTGCTAGTGAATAAGTGCATTTAGAGGCAGTGCCACTATCGATTCAGTACTTAGTTTATTCTCAGTTGTGTATAGGTTGTTTTCGCCAACCTAATTTTGAGACTTATGTAAGAAATTTTGGAACCCGATTTTAGGATATTTCGTTTTATATGAATTGCATGCTTTATTTTAGACTGGGTTGTTACAATTGGTATCAGAGCCATAATTTAAGGGATTTAGGTGACCGGACGGGCCTAAACTTAAACTTTGGGAGTAGAAATCACAACTGAGAATCAGGAAATGCGCTAGGAGGGCACTATTATAGAGATGGGACTAATAGGGTACCAAGGACAGTTATGTAAGGTAAGTTTGGGATTACACCTAGCCAGTGTAATTGCGAACTTACAGGTACATGTATGTGCCTAATATGCATTATTATTCCAAAGCTGTAGTCTTAAGCTAGTTTATATGTCGTGTTTCAGTAATTTAGAATGTCAGCAAGATCCCTAAGGGATAGATTGAGACCCCTTGTTGGGGGGAGTATCTTGAAAAATCATTGATGATGTGATGTATGTATACGTCGTATAGAAGAAAGGTTGTTTGAAATGTTATGAGCCGTCTAGAGGTAGATCTTCGTGGATTTGGAGGAGATGAATGATTGGTCTTGGGTATGACTCCTTGTTTTGGTGAGTCCCAATTGTAGAAATCGTGAGGTAGATCAGTTAGGATGGTAAGGAAGGACAATGTCGAGATCTTGAAAGCGTAAGTTCAATAGCGAGTGGAGGATTGGAGCTCTGACTCTTTAGTCGAGCTTTTCAGTGACAGGATCAATGAAGGGAGATACCTGTAGAGGGTTGAAAGCAAGTAGAGGCAGAATATGAGATATTTGATCAAGACGAAAATAGTATGAAATGGTTGAGTAAGTGGGCCGTGGAATGCATGTATAGCAAGTTGTTGCAAGGCCGAGAGGGCGACCACTGGTCGAAAGTAGAGTGTCAATGATAAGTTGCGTGAGTAAAGCGATTGACCTTGTTTGAGTGAGTAGCCTTCAATTGCAAGTAGAGTTTCATGCATTGAGTTCGTATATGTGTACATGAGATTTTTTTTTCATAAGTAAAGTAAATGTGTAAATATCAAATTTGATCGGATATGAGTCGGCGTGTGCAAGCGTATGTTTAAAGAAAAATGCAAATCCGTTTACATCGCACAATGAAGTCTTGAGATTTACGATTTGCAAAATATTCCACTCTTTTCATGATAAGTTAAATTGTTGCAAAAAAGTCAAGAAAACGTTTGAATGCAAAACTTTTATACCCAAAGTGAGTATTGACATGTTGAAGTTATACAAATGAGTGTGAGAACCGACTGGTTTACTTCGCGTCGGTAATTCCTTTCAGAATTTTGTCATAATGAAAAGATTTTCATCCAATATATTTCTGTCGTAACAACATATTTTTGGTTGAGTAAGATTAAGTTTTACGGAAAGTTGCATGCAAACGATTCTCGAGATCGTTGTGCAGGGTATTGGAGTTATGAGAATGTTGGGGTCGTGTGTACCCAAGTTGTTTCCAAGTGTTGTTTCTTTAAAATGATAAAAAAGTGTGAAATGATTTATTTATCGCGTTGTCATGCATGAAGGCTATGAACTCACTAGGTCGTAGAGTACTACATTTTAAGCTAAGGAAGAACTCCTAGAGTGAAGAGGTGTTGGACAAATCAGGGGAGAATGTTTGTAGTTTTGGTATCTGTGTTTAAGAGGAGAGGTGAGCAGTGGAAGGGTCGGAAGTGGACTTTAGTGTCGGTTGTATGAAGGTCTGTACCCTTGTGCGGTGACTGAAAATACAGTTTCTAAGGGACGGTTGTGTTCAGGGGAAGGACTAGAAGTCATCAAGGTGTTGGTATTAGCAACTCGTTATGAGTAGTGTGGTGAAGTAGGAATGAAATATCCTTGACGTCGAATAAGAGTTTTAAAGTGATCTTGTAATATTGACGTTGCACGAGTGAGTTTGAAATGAGGACGACGGGATGTGAATTTGATTATGATATGTTAGAAGGATTAGGTTCAGTAAGGGACCCTTGTTGGAGAATAGGTTAAGGAAGTATCGACAGGTCGACTATTGACGTTGAAGTCGGCAGTTGTGTAAGGTGTATGAGGCCGAAGACTTGAATCAGAAGGTTGAAAGTTGAAGGATCACCTAGTAGGGTGTTAAGATAGTGAAAGGCTGATGTTTTAGATAAGCGTTTTACTTACGAGGTGGATGGTTTGTAAAGGATGAAGTATTTAGCACAAACAAAGTGAGTGTATAGATTATGTCGATCTGTGAGGGAATGTGCCCTGTCTATGTAATGGTTTGGAATCGCAAAGAGCTAGCAAGAAACGAGTATGTTAGAGTTAATCAGAAACTCGTGAGTTGTGGTCCAACTAGAGTTGGGGAGAGACAAAGTAGCGAGATAGACTCGGTTATTTATGCGAGAAAACATGAAGGTAAGTTTGAGTTGTGTACGAACGACCATGAGAGACCTGGTCTGCAGTGAGATGTTATGGGTGGAGTATGTACGGATGAGTAGTGGCATCAATTGCCAAGATAAATGTGCCAGCCAGTGTGTGATGTGATGTTAGAAAGAGGAAGCATCAGATGGAAGTCTTTTCGGGGTTTTCGGACGAGGGGTACGATTTGTTAATCAAATTGTTGGAGCACGTGGTTTGTAAGTTGGCATTGTGTTATGGCTATTATCGGAATAGAATGTCGAAGCGGTAGAGGGTGGTTACCCAAAGGAGAAACCAAGTGTTTTTGGTGCGTGAGTCGCTAAGAAGGTATATTTTTAGGATCTGGAAAAGGCTAAAGAAGATGTTGGATGAGTGAGTCTAAGAGGTGGTGTAGTAGATGCTAAATCTTTAAGGAATGTGAATTGTTTCCTTTTGTGCGAAAGGATTAGTCCGAGAAAGTAACAGGTTGGAAATCAAGGAGTGTGTAAGTGGCTTCGAGCACCGGTGTCATTTGGGATAACTGGGTTGGATGCCTCAAGTTAGAATTTTGGTTATGTGTAATAACGAGAAAGTGTTATCAGCATGTGGAAAGATCAGAAGAGAGGGGCAAGTAACGTTTGGTGGGCGGTGCTCCACGTTAACGTGGGGAGGCGAAGATAGTATGTCGGGACAGGTGAGTAGGATGGAAGCAGTAAGCTTGGCAATAACACCGAAAAGGTGGAGTAGTATGTGTAGATTGTCATCAGTAAGTGTGCGAACTCCTGAAAAGAGTATAGAGGAAGAGGATTTGTGCATGTCTTTGTGCGGGAAAGAAGTGGAAAAGGGGAAGTGGAATGAGCTGAGTTGGTGAGGTTGTGAGAAACGTTCAAACGAACTGATCGTTCAGTGTAAGCTATTGAGAACAGTAGGGTGTGATCGTGGTTACTCCTCCTAGTTGAGTGGGGGTAACCGAAGTTATGTTATATGACTGGACGCTTGTGGCAAGCAGTGAGAAATTGATGAGCCTTCAGGATAAGTTCAATTTGGATAGGTGAACACTCCAATTAGGGATTATGGAGGTTTCCTACTACTAGCCACGTTAAGTGTGAAGTGATGAAGTGGTGAGAACGTGCGAATTAGTTGTCAAGCTGTAGCCGATGTGATTCGGGAAAGGAGTATGATCTGCTTAGATGTATGCCGGTTGGGAGAAGTAATCTGGAATCACATGTAACCCGAGAAGGGAACTCTCACGTGTGAGTTCGTCGGGATGTGCAATGGTGGCCTTGTGCCAAGTTGTCAAGTGAGCGATTATTCCTGGTCTAAGATTTTTGTTGTTGTGGCGGGGAATTTCCGCCAAAACTCTTTCTTTTAAGGAAGTAAAGAGGTAGGAGAGACTGTAAGTAGACGTGTTTTAAGACCGTGACTCCCGGCGTGGGGACGGGAGCAAGCAAATGGAGGCGCGGTTGGCCTTGGATTTTTCTAGTGGTATTTAAGCGAGTATAGTATTTGGAGAGGTTGCAAGTAAATAGTACAAGTTGGCACGACAAAGCAAAGTGGTGACTCGCCGAGGGCGGTTCCAAGGTATGGTGTATGGTTATGTTTCCCATCAGAACGGTTTGGGGTGACCGAGTAGAACTGAGTTGGTTGGATTGAAAAACATAAGACTTTTGAACCTTGAAGTTTGAGAGAAAGGTAAGGTGGACTAAGTCTGTGAATCCATCGAAGTTATGAAAGTTGAATTGAGGTACTCGATGGGATTTTGAGAAGAAATTCATAGTGTGATACACGTTCCTTTTAGGGAGAGCCGATGTGGGAAGTGAGATGATGGCGACCTTGCAAGAAATACAGACGATAAGGAGTTGACTTTTGTTATTATTGAGCGAGTTAGAGCAGTGGCATACAAGTTAGACTTGCCGGAGGAACTAAAGGGAGTTCGTCCAACGGTTCATGTCTCGAACTTAAAGAAGTGTTTGGCAGAAACAGATGTGGTTGTTCCTTTAGAGGACATCAGCGTTACTGAGAAGTTGACCTACGTAAAGGAAACCCGTTGGGATTGTGGACAACAAGATTTGTCAGTTAAGGAACAAGGAGACCAGACTGGTATCAATTCAGTGGCGATTCTTAAGGGACAAGAGGCGACTGGGGAAGTAGGGTTGGATCTAAGGTCCAAGTACCCTCAGACCTTCGGCAATGGAATTCCGAGGAAGGAATTCTTTTGAGGGGGAGATATTGTAATAACCAAGATCTAAATTGATAAGATTAAAGTTTTGTGGGAAAAATTGTATAGCTGAAAGTGCAGGGGCCAGTTTGTAATTTTTTGGAAAGATATAAAAAGCCACAAAAGGGCACAATACCCTAGAAATTGTTCCTGGTGTGTGTGGGTGTCGGCTAGAGAGAAAGAGAAGAGAAAGTGAGAAGGTTGGGTTCCATTTCAATTGAAGAAGGAATAACACCATCAAGCTACAAATTGGAAGAGGAAGAAGCCTTGGAGTGGAAATTTCTACAAGTGATTCTAGCAAGGTAATCCCAAATTCCAATCCTTGTCTTTATGATTCAGCTAGATTATTGATTTATTGAGGAAATTTAGCAAAGTTGAGAATGAAGCCCTAAAGAGAGATTAGGGAATTATTCTTGAGTTTTATGCGAAGAGTTTCAAGAAAAGACCTCAATATGTTTAATAATCTATATTGTTACTGTTGTCGATGAGGTTAAGGAGGGCGATTAGTGAATTTTGATTCCAATTCGTCACAGCCACCATACCTGGGGTTCGCCCTGTGATGAAGGTTACCGGGAGTAGATCCGGTAAGTGTGTGTGTCCCGGTAAGTAGACCCGGTAACCTGTGGAACCCGGTTAGTTGTCTAAATTGTAGTAGATCCGGTAAGCTTGAGTCCCGGTAAGTTGTGTCCGGTAAGCTTGAGTCCCGGTAAGTAGTGGTACCCGGTAAGAGAAGTCCCGGTAAGTATGATCCGATAAGCTTGTATCCGGTAATAATATTACCCGGTAAGTTGGTGCATCAGGTAAGTTGTAGTACCGGTATGTGTAAGTACCCGGTAAGCCTTTGTTACCCGGTAAGTTAGTATCCGGAAAGTTGGTTTAGGATCTGAGCAGTTGTATTTCATCCACATCTCAGGTAGACCGATTGAAAGTCAGAAGCAGAGTAAGAAAAGAAGTTAAACGCATCGGGTGAGTTTTTCTAACTAAAATACGTGAATTTACAACGTGTTTTCTAAAGTAAGTACATGATGAGAAATGTCATGCTTTATTTATATGCTTTTAATTGCATGAAAGTTTGTTTAAAGATTTATGTGAGATGTATGCATACATTGTGTTAGACGTAAACTGGCTAAGACGGGAGGTAGACCCGCCAGTGCTCATGCCGGGAAGGTGACCCGTTTATGCCATGGAAGGGAGTATCCAGTAAGGCAGTGTGAGACTGACTCATTGTCACTTTCGGGTGACTTTAGGGTGCCATTTACGAGTATGGATTTATCCGTGAGAAAGTTTTACAAAGAGATATGTGAAAGTTGTTTTTATATATGAAAGTTTTATATGCGAAAGTTATAAACTGTTTTTAAATGTTTTGAGAACTGTCAGGAGGGAGCTCACTAGACCTCATGGTCTAACACTCACATTTTTCAAACTAAACCATTTCAGGTAAGCAGGTAGTTAGAGGCTCTGGCAAGTGAGCTGAGCGTGCTAGTGAATAAGTGCAGTTAGAGGCAGTGCCACTATCGATTCAGTACTTAGTTTATTCTCAGTTGTGTATAGGTTGTTTCCGCCAACCTAATTTTGAGACTTATGTAAGAAATTTTGAAACCCAATTTTGGGATATTTCGTTTTATATGAATTGCATACTTTATTTTAGACTGGGTTGTTACAAATACGGTGGCACGTGCCACCGTATGCTCTTACCTAGGTCTGCCCATGCATTAAAGTGCATACACATTTGGATTTAAACTATTTTATATAAATGATTAATTTTGTTACATAAAAAATAATTTTTTTTCCCAATATACATATATTTTTTTTCCAAAATACATATATTTTAGACACTTTTTTTGACGGAATTTTCCATCTAAAATACTCATATCTTTTGTAGTACCTCAAGTTTCAACATGATGTATATCAAAGGGCCTTTGGCCTAGTGGCATCGGAGCATTTGGTCTCCTAGGAAGTCGGGGGTTCAAATCTCACCAAAATTGAGGAGGGTATGTGAGTTTATTTGTTGCATTTTACCGTATGTAAATATTATACACTCTAAAAAAAGTTCAACATATATTATATATATATATATAGGGATGAGTTTCGGTGAGAACTGAAAATATGATAAGAAAGGTAAGAAATGATTTACACCATTTGATGCACATTGAGACGAGATGCACCAAATTAATTCTCGCATCAAGCACGATTCATAAGGTGCCGTCCAGATTCATTCTCACTTTCTCACACTAACTCTTATTCTCACACGATCATTCGTATATATATACACTTCCTGTATTTTATAAATTTATTTTATTGTATTTTTAAATTTTCGTTAAAATATTAACATTAATAATGTCATTTTGTAAATTTTTGAAAAAAAAATATAATTTAACTTAAACGGTATGTAATTTAATAAATTACAACCAACCCAGGTATAAAATACATATTGACAAATTATAAACTTTGTTTTGATTATTAATTTATTATTTTAAGTGCCTATCTTAAAAGCTCCAACTTTGATTCAATTAAAAAACATATCATGCATTTGTTGCAATTAAAAAAAAAACATTTTTAAAAGTTTATTAAATTTATTTTATTTAAGATATCTTCTGACAGAAATAAAAATAAAATTTTTAAAATAGAATTTGAGAAGAAGAAAAATGTTTGTGATTTGCCTAAAATACAATATCAGCTAAGGGGCAGTTTGGCAGTTGCTGAATGGTTTAGTGCAGAATAATTAAGTGGTCGGAATGATTAAAAGACTTTTACGATATAGTGCAAAATGAAATATGATTGTTTGGTGATTGTTTAAAATGCAATTAGGATGATGAATGGTTAATGAAGAGGTCAGGATGCTAAATCATTCAGATGACCATTAAGAGGTAAACAAACAACCCCTAACTTGGTAACTCAAAAAGTAAAATATGAATAGATGTTTTGAGTTCTCATTCACTTTATTTATTTTTTCTTTTATCATTCAGATGACCCATTAAGAGGTAAACAAACAATCCCTAACTTGGTAACTCAAAAAGTAAAATATGAATAATTGTTTTGAGTTCTCATTCACTTTATTTATTTTTTCTTTTATTTTTCTCATTTATGTTTTATGGAACCCTCTTCACTAATTTATCCTCACATCACATCATAAAAAATAAAGCTTATTAAATGATTTCAAAAATAAAGAAACCTATGAGTCTTAATTGGTTTAGTATTGATGGTTTAGTATAGTGTTCATTGTGTCTTTATAATAATTTAAATACAATGAATAATGTTACTTCTTTCTAAAGTAAATTGTATTAAAATATATATACCAATGTTACTTGTAAAACTTTTATTTTGAAGAATCAAGTTTTAAACTTCTCCTTTAAATGATCTGATGATCAAAATTATGTTAACTTTCTGAAAACACAGGAATGAAAGAAAAGTTGCTTCCTTTTTTATTCTCAAAAATAAAAAGCTTTGAAATTTTCTATAAGGTTTTGAAAACAGTTGGTTCCGTTTTTGAGCACTTCCCCCATATAAAGCTAGCACTGATTGCTTTCAACTATCGATATCCTCTTTGAGTTCGTAAGCGTGATCAATCTAGCTTGATGACGAGTTCGACGATAACAAGTAACAGAACATAATCATTTGACATCTGCTTGTTATCCCCTCTTCTATCCCCAATGAACAACATTGTCCCTTTTTGTATTATCATTATTTCCACAAGATTTATTGGTATTACTAGATCTTTACACAAGATCAATCTTTTATCATTCTATAGGATTGTAGATCAATTGGTCTAAGTGACAAAATCTCTGTCATTCTAGTAATCATTTTGTAAAACACAGATATACAACAAGTATTTGAATACCAAGCATGACTTGTATGCACCGTGTACAACTCTTTCACATGACCATATTAGTTGGTTGCGCTAAACCAACTAATCAATTTACTCCGCTGCACTAAAACACAGCCAACACCGTTGTCCCTCCGTACAACCAAACTCCACCGGCCCTAAGTCCGGCCAACGTGCACTCGCGTAGTGTAATGCTCATATAAATATAACATACATCTCAATATATCATATTTCAATCATAAGCACATCATCACACTACCTACCACATTCTTATCCAGTATATATGTATTCCAGTTTGAAAATGGTTAAAGTAAAACTCACCTTAAAGAAATAACGCAACTAACTCCTTCTCTTGAAAATCACGGAGATTTTACTTTTCAATAAACTCCATCGAATCTTAATTACACAAAATACATATAACCATTTACCATATAAAACTACTTGGCATGCTAAAAATTCTAAATAAGCCTATCATACCCTTACCTAGAAAACACTCACAAAATGTCCCTCTTCGGCGACTTAGTACGGGGGTTCGGCTATCCGGTTAGCGGGTGGGGTCAAGGGGCAATGCCCTTGCGGGGTTTGGGGGCAGTGCCTCCGAGAAAATTTTTAGAACTGAAAGAAGTCAGAAAGCTTCTGGATATGTAATCCAGGAACTTATCCGGAATACCCAAATCCGAAAACTTTCCCGAAAACAAACACCCGGAATCCGGAAATACCTTATCCGGAAACATGATCCGGAAAACCTTATCCGGAAAGTCCAAAGAATTCGAATACTGAAATCCGGGAACCAAATCCGGTAATCAAATCCGTACATCATCCGAAAATTATCCTACCCGGAAAACACTGAAATCCAGAAACCAAAGAATCCGGACAAATCGAAATCAAACACAGAATCCATCGAACTCAAATAAGAATCAAAATTGGAGATTCTAAACTGTAACACCTCGATTTTTATATAAAGTGTTACGATTGGTTTATTGAATAATTTGAGTATAATTATGTGATAGATTAATTTTAGAGTTTATCCCCGAGTAAGTTTCGTTATTTATTTTATTGGAATTATAAGTTAAGGGGTAAACTTTATTTTTTATTTATAAGTTGAGGGTATGTTTTGTCATTTGAGGAAAGGTTGGGGTTTGGATGGTTAAGGTGATGAAACTTTAAAAGTTCCACCGCCTCATTTGATGAAATGAGATATTTCACTTCTCTTTTTAGAAAGTGAATCATTGTTTCTTTGGTTTTTGGTCCTTGTGTGTGTACTTCGTTCGGCAGAAAAAGAGAGAGAAAGAAGAAGCATAAAATTAAGTGTACCAATTGGTGAAAACAAAAGTATGTTTCTAATTACAGTTTTGTTTATGTATAGATATTTAGAGATGAATCCTATGGGTTTAGAATTGGGTTTTTGATGTGTTTGAAAGATATGAAAAGTCTGAATTGATAAATATATTTCACTGGTAGTCTTAAGCATATCTGCAAATTTATAGGTTCAGACATGGCTTAAAAGTATCAATTATGGCTTAATTATGTTTTCTGTTAGTTGAGACAAGTATGAACATCGCACCATGACAGTTGCGATAAGGATGATTGTCGCAACAGTTGGTTGCGATAAAGCTAGTATATCGCAAGTAGTTAGTTGCGATAAGTTTGGATGTCGCAACAGTTGGTTGCGATAAAAGGTTGTGTCACAACAAGTGGGTTACGATAAAGGGGTATATCGCAACAGTTGGTTGCGATACGTATGATTGTCGCAAGTAGTGGATTGCGACAAGGGTTATCGCAAATAGTGGGTTGCGATAAGTGACGAGATTTTAGGTTATTTAGGATTTTTAGTCTTTTACGAATCCTTTTCAATAGATTGACACAAGTACCATATGTATTTGGATATTTCAGAATTTTGGAAGTTTGGTGACAGAAATCATTACTAACTTAAGGAGTGACGTTATTGCTATCAAGTGAGTTCATTCTTACCTTATCCTTTTATAACGTATTTAAATTATGGTAAGGTACATTTTATAAAGAGATATTTTCTGAATGAATTTTGATGGACGATTATACGAGGTAAGACCGTTTGTCTTTAAATTAATGGTTTTGCTTAATTTCCTTAAACGTTATTTGAAAATGATTTATATTAAGCAATAACCTGCACAAGTACAAATAAGTGTAATGGATCCATAGGCACTAGTTTTATATAAACACGTGGAATAGGCGTGGACTAATCGTAATTCCCGTGTGTTTGATAAACGTGGAATAGGCGTGGACTAATCGTAATTCCCGTTTAGGTGAAATGAGGAGTAGGCGTGGATTAATCGTAATTCCCATTTCACATTTATGAGAAATCATGGGATATGTGTGGACTAATCGTAATTCCCGATTTCTATAGGAAGGAAAGAGATAGGCATGGCTTAATTGTAATCTCTACTTCCTCTCCAAGAAATAGGCATGGATTAATTGTAATTTCTTGGATATGAGCATTAATCTAGAATCCGTGGAGATTCGTAGTGGGCTCTTGAACGTGATATCATGACTGACTTAGTGTTAATCATATTCATGGAATCGAGTATGATCCCGTCATCGCAAGATGTTTTTACGTATGGTAAGAATGATGGTAAATCAGGTTTGTTATGCCTTGTTTACATTGATTTTAAAAGTATTATTTTGAAACTGAATGTTCTCACTAGGCGTTAGCCTAATCGTTTTAAATTATATTTTCTTACCAGGTACGAGCTCAGGGAAGTAATGGGATGAGTGGAGAGTTTATGATGGTGACAAGTTGATGTAAATATCTTTTGAAGATACGATAGTCTTTTGGAGATCCTTTAGACAACTCAGATAATCTAGAATCATGTATGAATGGTTTAGATTAATAAGTTGTCAATTAGTGATCCTTTGATGTGATTAGAATTTTGTCACTATTTCCAATCTTTATAACTGAATATTTTATGGATATTAGATACGTAAACCCTTTTAGTTCATGTTTAAATGTGCCCTGATTTTTAGGGTGTTACTATATGGTATCAGAGCATTAGTTTAAGTGAACTAGGTATGCTAGTGAGATACCTAGACTTAAGCTGAGACAAATTAAGATATGATTTGTGAGATATGGGTAGAAGTACTAAGACGGGATAGTCTTAGAGTCAACAGAAATACGTAAATTAAGTACTGTAACAATGGTAACGAGAATTCTCATGTATAGTATGTTCGCAATTTCAATTAGCTACTGTCATTATGGATATATTGTTACACAAGCATACATGTTTCTAAATTGTTACAGTAACTGATGAACGTTAAAGTACGTTTCTTGTATTTGGGTACGTATAACCATTTCTTATGGTTATTTCTTTGTGCTATATCAGAACGATGGTGAACACACCAACAAGATCCCCTAATTCATCGGAAGATAAGGCAGTTATTGATTTGGGGTTGGAAAAGCAACCTGAAATGGGTGGAACGCACGAAAGTCCGCCGAGGCCACCTCTAATAGGTGGATTGGAAAGTCAAACGCACAGAACGAGTACTGGTACTTCTTACCCGGTGACAACTGAGTCTACAATGGAATCTCGCATGATGGAGAATATGATGCGAATTATGAATACAATAATGGCACAACAATCCGAAATGTTCATGAAGGCGTTAAATGATCGAAGTAATGACTTACGACGACCAGAGATGGGTACTAGTGTAGTAACTCCACCGTGTAATCCTGTAGTGAATGTAAACAGGAGGGTGGAGAGAGTTTGTTCATACAAAACGTTTCTAAGTTGTAAACCCCCGGAGTTTGTTGGAGCAGACAATCCGGTAGCATGCATGAACTGGCTTAGAGAAATGGAGCAGGCGTTCCGAGCTTGTGAATGCGACGAGGAATCAAAGGTCAGGTTCGGTTCTCAAATGTTACGAGGCAACGCTTTAGTTTGGTGGAATATTGTAACTTCAACCGTGACAGCCCCGGTTTTAGCTGCTATGACGTGGGAGTCTTTTAAGAAAAAGATTCTGGAAGAATACTGTAATGAAAATGAAATGGATCGAATTGAAGAAGAGTTTCGGACTCTTAAGAAAGGTACTTCGTCTGTTCGGAAGTACACTGAATCATTCATGGAAAATTTGAATCTGGTGGGGCATGTGGCTCCAACAGAGAAGGAAAAGATTAAAGCCTATCTGAAGGGCTTACCAGCAGACATGATGTTCCGGGTGCGAAATTCTAAAGCTTCGACACTGAGAGAAATAATTGAAGAAGCGAAACTAATAGAGGATGTGTATGCTAAAGACAAAGAGGAAAAGGTTCAAGGGGGAGAGAAACGAAAATGGGAAGGTCGGTCAGAGTCTTCTCAGAAATCTAAATCGTTAGGTAAAAATGTTCGCTATGAATCTCGTCGGGAGCCGAATTGGTGCCCGAAGTGTCGAAATAAGCATTATGGTCCGTGTCGGGTGACCACACTAGAATGTTATAAGTGTGGTAAAAGTGGACATACTTTGAGTAATTGTCCTATTCAAGGATCAACGTGCTTCGAGTGTAAACAACCAGGTCATTTCCGCAAAGATTGCCCAATTTTGAAGAAGGGTGGAGACCAAGGAAAGAAACCGAATGCTCCCAAGCCGACGGGTCGGGCATTCCACATGACGACTGACGAAGCCAAAGAATCAAAAGATGTTGTCTCCGGTACATTTCTCGTTAATTCTATTCCTGCACGTATATTATTTTATTATGGCGCCAATCTATCGTTTGTGTCAAAATCGTTTTATCACAAGTTAGCTATGCCTGTCACTGCCTTGGAAGATGCCTTAGTAGTCGAGATAGCTAACGGAGGTCAAGTCTTGGTTCATGAAAGACTTGAGGGTTGCTTGATTTAATTTGTTTGGGGAAAAGAAATTTCCGATTGACTTGTTGTTGATGAAAAATTGGGGATTCGATGTAGTTGTGGGTATGGATTGGCTGACAATCAACCAGGCATAAATTCTTTGTGCAAAGAAATTAATTCGGATTCCTATGCCTGACAACGATGATGTATTCATCTTTGGGGAGAAGAGAAAAGGGGAAGTTCCGTTGATTTCTGTTGCAAAGGCGCGTAAATGTTTAGTAAAAAGATGTTCATCCTACTTAGCATATGTCCTAGATGTGAAGGCAGAAAAGAAACAAGTGGAAGACATAAGGGTAGTACGAGAATTCCCAGATGTATTCCCTGATGATCTTCCAGGTCTACCGTATGAACGACAAGTAGAGTTTCGAATCGATCTTGTCCCTGGATCGGCACCGATAGCGCGTGCACCGTACCGTTTAGCACCGGCCGAAATGAAAGAGATGATGTCTCAGTTATAAGAACTGATTGACAAGGGATTTGTTAGGCCAAGTTCTTCACCTTGGGGAGCTCCAGTATTGTTTGTAAAGAAAAAGGACGACACTATGAGAATGTGCATCGATTATCGGGAGCTGAATAAGGTGACTATTAAGAACAAGTATTCGCTTCCAAGGATTGATGATTTGTTTGATCAACTCCAAGGTGCAGGATGCTTTTCAAATATTGACCTGAGGTCGGGGTATCATCAAGTTCGAGTAAGAGATAAAGATATTCCAAAGACGGCATTTAGAACGAGGTATGGGCATTATGAATTTCTTGTAATGCCATTCGGGTTGACAAACGCTCCAGTCGTGTTCATGGATCTGATGAACAGAGTATGTCGACCATTCTTAGACAAGTCTATCATTGTATTCGTTGATGACATACTTGTTTATTCAAAGAATGAAGCTGATCATGAGTGCCATCTTCGTGAAGTCTTGGAAGTTCTAAGGAAGGAGAAATTGTACGCGAAATTTTCAAAATGTGAATTTTGGCTAAGAGAAGTACAATTTCTGGGGCATGTGATTACTTCGGAAGGAGTCAAAGTGGATCCGGCAAAGATAGAAGCAATGACGAACTGGGAAACACCAAAGAGCGCGTCTGAAATAAGAAGTTTCTTGGGTTTAGCAGGTTACTACCGGAGGTTTATCAAAAACTTCTCAAAGATTGCTTCTGCTTTGACCATGTTGACTCGGAAGAATGTAAAGTTTGTCTGGACTGAAAAGCAAGAGTCAGCTTTCAGAACATTACGACAGAAGCTGTGTGAAGTTCCTATTCTTGCACTACCAGAGGGAACAGAAGATTTAGTGGTGTATAGTGACGCATCAAAGATGGGTTTGGGGTGTGTGTTGCTGCAACGCGGCAAAGTGATTGCTTACGCATTAAGACAACTCAAAGAACATGAGAAGAATTACCCTACCCATGACTTAGAACTTGCAGCGGTAGTGTTTGCCTTGAAACTGTGGCGACATTATCTGTATGGAACAAAGTACACTCTCTTCACTGATCATAAGAGCTTACAGCATGTCTTTGATCAGAAAGAATTGAACATGAGGCAAAGGCGTTGGCTAGAACTACTTAAAGACTATGACTGTGAATTGCATTACCATCCCGGTAAAGCAAATGTTGTGGCCGATGCTTTAAGTAGAAAGGAATATAGCGGGTGCTTGAAACCAACTAACGCCCGGATTGATGTGACATCAAGTTTGATTGAAAAGGTAAAAGTGGCACAAGCGGAAGCTTTATTGGAAGAAAATTTGAAAGATGAAGTCATGATCAAACAGCGACTTCAACTGACTGAAGATAGTCGTGGGATTAAACTGTTTCAAGGTCGTGTTTGGGTGCCAAAGGTGGGAGGAAATCGAGAGTTGATTCTCGAAGACGCCCACAAATCTAAGTATTCTATACATCCTGGAAGTACTAAGATGTATAGGGATCTGAAGTTGCACTATTGGTGGCCAGCTATGAAGTTAGATGTGGCAGAAATAGTAGAAAAGTGTGTGACATGTTCGTTAGTAAAGGCTGAACATCAAAGGCCTTACGGAAGTCTACAGTCTTTGGAGATTCCGGAATGGAAATGGGAGAATATTACCATGGACTTTGTGACAAAGTTACCAAGAACGTCAAAGGGTAACGATACTATATGGGTAATCGTGGATCGATTGACCAAGAGTGCTCACTTTTTAGCAATGAAAGAAGCATCACCGATAGATAAATTGGCGAAGCTTTATATTGATGAAGTGGTGTCAAGGCATGGTATACCGGTGTCTATAGTTTCTGATCGAGATAGTCGGTTTACCTCGAGGTTTTGGCAGTCACTACAAGAAGAATTGGGTACGAGAGTCAATTTGAGCACTGTGTACCATCCACAAACGGACGGGCAAAGCGAAAGAACCATTCAAACTTTGGAAGATATGCTCAGGTCGTGTGTGTTAGATTTTGGGGGTAACTGGGATACGCATTTACCTTTGGTAGAGTTTGCTTATAACAATAGTTATCATTCCAGTATTGGAAGAGCACCTTTCGAAGCTTTGTATGGTCGGAAATGTAGAACTCCAGTATGTTGGTTAGAAGCTGGAGAAAAGCAATTTGCTGGTCCTGAACTTGTGCAACAAACGGCTGATAAAGTGAAAGAGGTTCGGAAGCATGTGAAAGCGGCTCAAGATAGACAAAAGAGTTATGCTGATCCGAAAAGAAGACCGAAAGAGTTCCAAGTTGGGGAGCGCGTAATGCTTAAAGTATCCATGTGGAAAGGTGTGATAAGGTTTGGTAAACGTGGAAAGTTGAGTCCTCGTTTTCTAGGACCTTTCACTATAACTAAGAGAGTTGGACTACAAGCTTATCAGTTGGACCTTCCACCTGAATTGGAAGGCATCCACAATACCTTCCATGTCTGCTATCTTCGGAAATGTTTAGCCGAAGAGAATGATGTAATTCCGCTTAATGATGTAAGAGTAGATGACAAGAGTCGTTGTGTGGAAGAACCGGAAGCGATTTTAGAGAGATTGGTTAAAAAACTACGACATAAGGATGTGGTTATGTTGAAAGTACAATGGAAACATCACCGAGGTGCTAACGTGACGTTAGAATCGGAAGAGGATATGAAGATTAGATATCCTCATTTATTTACCTATCTTTGATTTCGGGGACGAAATCATTTTCAAGTTGGGGAGTATTGTAACACCTCGATTTTTATATAAAGTGTTACGATTGGTTTATTGAATAATTTGAGTATAATTATGTGATAGATTAATTTTAGAGTTTATCCCCGAGTAAGTTTCGTTATTTATTTTATTGGAATTATAAGTTAAGGGGTAAACTTTATTTTTTATTTATAAGTTGAGGGTATGTTTTGTCATTTGAGGAAAGGTTGGGGTTTGGATGGTTAAGGTGATGAAACTTTAAAAGTTCCACCGCCTCATTTGATGAAATGAGATATTTCACTTCTCTTTTTAGAAAGTGAATCATTGTTTCTTTGGTTTTTGGTCCTTGTGTGTGTACTTCGTTCGGCAGAAAAAGAGAGAGAAAGAAGAAGCATAAAATTAAGTGTACCAATTGGTGAAAACAAAAGTATGTTTCTAATTACAATTTTGTTTATGTATAGATATTTAGAGATGAATCCTACGGGTTTAGAATTGGGTTTTTGATGTGTTTGAAATATATGAAAAGTCTGAATTGATAAATATATTTCACTGGTAGTCTTAAGCATATCTGCAAATTTATAGGTTCAGACATGGCTTAAAAGTATCAATTATGGCTTAATTATGTTTTCTGTTAGTTGAGACAAGTATGAACATCGCACCATGACAGTTGCGATAAGGATGATTGTCGCAACAGTTGGTTGCGATAAAGCTAGTATATCGCAAGTAGTTAGTTGCGATAAGTTTGGATGTCGCAACAGTTGGTTGCGATAAAAGGTTGTGTCGCAACAAGTGGGTTGCGATAAAGGGGTATATCGCAACAGTTGGTTGCGATAAGTATGATTGTCGCAAGTAGTGGATTGCGACAAGGGTTATCGCAAATAGTGGGTTGCGATAAGTGACGAGATTTTAGGTTATTTAGGATTTTTAGTCTTTTACGAATCCTTTTCAATAGATTGATACAAGTACCATATGTATTTGGATATTTCAGACTTTTGGAAGTTTGGTGACGGAAATCATTACAAACTTAAGGAGTGACGTTATTGCTATCAGGTGAGTTCATTCTAACCTTACCCTTTTATAACGTATTTAAATTATGGTAAGGTGCATTTTATAAAGAGATATTTTCTGAATGAATTTTGATGGACGATTATACGAGGTAAGACTGTTTGTCTTTAAATTAATGGTTTTGCTTAGTTTCCTTAAACGTTATTTGAAAATGATTTATATTAAGCAATAACCTGCACAAGTACAAATAAGTGTAATGGATCCATAGGCACTAGTTTTATATGAACACGTAGAATAGGCGTGGACTAATCGTAATTCCGGTGTGTTTGATAAACGTGGAATAGGCGTGGACTAATCGTAATTCCCGTTTAGGTGAAATGAGGAGTAGGCGTGGATTAATCGTAATTCCCATTTCACATTTATGAGAAATCGTGTGATAGGCGTGGACTAATCGTAATTCCAGATTTCTATAGGAAGGAAAGAGATAGGCATGGCTTAATTGTAATCTCTACTTCCTCTCCAAGAAATAGGCATGGATTAATTGTAATTTCTTGGATATGAGCATTAATCTAGAATCCGTGGAGATTCGTAGTGGGCTCTTGAACGTGATATCATGACTGACTTAGTGTTAATCATATTCATGGAATCGGGTATGATCCCGTCATCGCAAGATGTTTTTACGTATGGTAAGAATGATGGTAAATCATGTTTGTTATGCCTTGTTTACATTGATTTTAAAAGTATTATTTTGAAACTGAATGTTCTCACTAGGCGTTAGCCTAATCGTTTCAAATTATATTTTCTTACCAGATACGAGCTCAGGGAAGTAATGGGATGAGTGGAGAGTTTATGATGGTGACAAGTTGATGTAAATATCTTTTGAAGATACGATAGTCTTTTAGAGATCCTTTAGACAACTCAGATAATCTAGAATCATGTATGAATGGTTTAGATTAATAAGTTGTCAATTAGTGATCCTTTGATTTAATTAGAATTTTGTCACTATTTCCAATCTTTATAACTGAATATTTTATGGATATTAGATACGTAAACCCTTTTAGTTTAGGTTTAAATTTGCCCTGATTTTTAGGGTGTTACATAAACCGATAGAAATCTTCTACTACTTTATAACACCTCGAATTTCTATTATATTATATTTAATAATGAATGGGGTCGAAATGTAATTTAGTCTAAGTTTTTGGACTATTTGTAAATGTAAACTCCAGGGTTGAAATTGTATTTGACCAAAGTTTAAGTTATGTATGAAACTTGAACTTGGAGGGTGATTTTGTCAATAGTTGAAAGTTGGTTTGTATAAGAAGTCTGAGTCGGCTAAGTTATGGAAATATCTCAATTTCATAGTAGAAGTCGATTCAAGAAGCAAGGGTTGCGATATCAAGTTTTGGTTCGGTAAGGAATCGAAGTTCTTTCCTTCAATTCGATTATTAAGATTGTTAGTCTTAAGCAATTGGATTTCTTTTAGGTTATTGAATCAGTTGGGGAAAAGATTGGAATAAGTTTGGTTCAGAACTTGATTACCTAGGCAATGGTGTAGACCTGCAGGCAATGGTGTAGACCTTTCCTTCAAAAGGTATAAAAGCCAAATAGCTTTTTTCTGCATCTTCAGATAATGTCCCAATCAATGCAAGATATTGAGAGATCTTCTAGACAGACAACGAGAAACTTAGAGGTTCCCACCAATATTGCATGGGGAAAATCAGTGAGCCTCCCACCGATTTTCTAACACAGAAATCGGTGGAGGATAGCTTAGATAAATGTCTAAGAAGTTTGTTTTCATTCCGCAATGATAGATTCACTTGTTCTTGATTTCGGCTGATCTTTGACATTACCGAACTATGAAAGTATGACTAAGCTATTACAAAGAACCTAAAAAATATTCTAAGTACAAAGTATGATAATAAGGAGATCGGGAGGTTATCTTCAAATCTTTGGTGACCCAACAGTTTATGTATTTAATTTATGTCATTTATATTATCATGCAATTTATTTCCATTATGAGCAGCTAATTTTTATAGCTTGCGTATGAGACAAAAGGTGAGATTTTTTAAACCAAAGGAAAATGGACATCACTTTGCAATAATGACGTTTCGCTATTTCATTTCAAGTTTTATGAATCAAATACACTTCTTAACGAGTTGATCATTTTGAAAAGTGTTAAAGTGTCATGGTCTTAGAGATAAGCCACTTGAATGCACGTCAAATTTGAATAATATGGAAAGTAAACTTGAAAGAGTTGCTAACAAAAAGATTTGTTATAAAAAATTCTCGACAAGTTGGTCACTTATCAAAGTGTTAAAGTGTAGTGGACTCAGAGATGAACAAATTCTTTGGTCATGGTACTGTATAGAGATATACAGGTTTTAAAGAGACAGAGAGAGATGTTGGTGCATTGGTTAGGGTCCGAGAGGAATACCCTCAAAATGGACAGTGGAACTAATTGTTACAGAAGTATATTGTAGCATTGCTACAACATTAGTCTGCAGGAATTTGTGTTTATGTCTCACCAAAAATCTTGGTCCTGTGTTTATTTCTTTATTATGTTATTTCCAATTATGTTAACTCCATCCAAAACAATTTCTTCAAATTCGCCATCTAACGTTAGTTTTTCAACTTGAGATCTTGCAACTTTAGATACATATTCATGTGGAATACGATACTTGGTTCTTACCATCTTATTACTTAAGGGTACATTTGGTACGCAAACAAGACAGAACAGGACAAAACAGGACAAGACGGGACATAACAGAATAGAACAAGACAAAACAGTTGTTCAGTGTTTGGTAAGAAAGAACTGGACAAAACAGATAACATGACCAATTTACCCATAATAATTTGTTTATATATTTTGATTAATTATGTAATTTATTAAATTGTAATGAAATAAATATTTTTTATAATAAAATATATTATTAGAAAGTATTCTTCATGATGATTAAAGTGACCCTAAAATAAAAAGTGAATGTAGTTTTCAATTTTTATTTTCTAACATTTTCTATATTATTATTAATATTAATATTTAATAATTTACAAAATTAATCAAAACATATAAACCATATAAAAGTAATATTTTGAGAACGTTAGTTAAAAAATAAAATATAATAAATAAAATTTACAGAATGTATAAAATATAAAAAATGCGTATTTGATGTTTTAGAAAATATTTGGATTTTATTTTGAGGTTATATGGGTAAAACAGAAGTTTGTTCCAGCTTGTTCCATGGAGTGAGGGTGGAACAGGCTTGTTTCACTTTTGTTCCACTATTTTTCTGTATGTTCCACATAAAAGTCTTGTCAAACGTGAAACAGTGATCCATCTTTTATCTTGTTATGTCCTGTTCAGTGTACCAAACGCACCCTAAAAGACGATTAGTTCATAATTTAAGGTGAATATTGGTAAAGACTTGATTTGTATCTATTGGTTGTTTTAAGTAAACAGTTCCCGATAAGATGGTTGTTTGATTAGCCGACTAACGGAAGTTAGGGGTTGTTAAACAATCACCAATCGGTAATTGTTGAATTTAAAAGTTGAGATCTAAATGGAAATTTGGTTTTAACTTGGGTTAACCAATTTGTGATTTTTATAACATCATGAAATAGATGTTTTGGTTATTCAGGAATATTTTGTCTTACGTATTGCTTTTATTTAGAATTAAACGATATGGGAATAGTTGATTTTCAATTAAGAAAGGTTTTTATCACCATGGAAGAGGGGCTGAAGTAATGTTTGATTGGACAAATACCACTTTGAAAGGCGCAAACCAGTATTCACAATTTTAGATAGCTTAATGTAGAAATTAATGTCTTTCAAATTGAGTTGCTAGTGTTAATCAGATTGCCATTTGATTCTTGTTTTAGTTGTTAATCTAGTTTTACTTGCTCCCTATATTTTTATGCTTGTTTAGTCTTGTTTGATTCTTAACTTCGTTATCTTTAGTGTAGTTTAAGTGATTAGTTGTGTTATTTAATTCCTAGACTTAATCTAACCTCTGGTAATTGATTACGCACAACTAGCTAATATTCTGTGTAAGTCTATGCTTATTCCATTGTCTCCTCGTGTTCGACCCGTATGCTACGACATTGTACGCTTGCAGTTACAAATGATTTTAAAACTCAAACATGCAACGTCCAATCCAATGTTTGTTATAAGCACGCCACCGACCACCATCTTCTCATTCTTCTTTAGTTATCCCTTTGCAATGAAGCGATGGCGGAAGTTCATGATCTCAATATGTTGGTTGACGTTTGGCTGGCTTCAGAAATAAAGCTACTTAATGTCAATTTTGGATCGAGCTATGCATCTTAGGTGAGAACTTTTTCTCAAAAAGCTAGCGGAACCGAAAAGTTTCTCCATATGGCCAAAATAAAAAAAAACCTTAATTTGTGAGCAACTTTTAGTAATTGAAAAACCGTTGGATTAGTCTAATGAAATCGACAAATTTCATTGGTACGTTTTTACACTGGCATCCGTCTTTCACTTTGGCTCCCTATCCTCGTGGCAATCAAGCCAACGCCTCCCTTTCGCAACTTCTTGTTGTATCACTTGTACATATATTTTTTATAGAACATTCTATGTATAATGTTCAAGTTTATAAACATTATTTCAACTTTTTCTTATTCTATCAACAATATTTTTTTAACAATACTTTAAATAAATTCTATTAAAATGAAAAAAAAATTACAAATACCATAAACACAATTGGTAAAATGTATTAAAAACTTAATAAAACAAAAATGGATACACGTTTTTTAGAAACACATTCTTGGTTACCATAGACATTAAACAAACATTAGGTAGAAATGGTTGAAACCAACCTGAAGAAACATTTGCTTTTTTTGCTTTTGATTTAAGGAAAAAAAAGTCTTCACACACACACACACACACACAACCAACACACAAAAACGACATCGCAGCAATGGTGGATGATCCTGACTTGTATATATAAGCTTGAGTTGGCCAGTCATATATACATATATAACTCTCATTTGTACTTGATTCCTTCAATAATCCAATTGACCATTCAAACCAATATCATCAATGGAACCTTGGATTCGAGCTTTAATGGTGGTTGGCTTCATCTTCTTCCCATTGCTGGTTCAAGGCAGAGTTCGTCATTACAACTTCAATGTCAGTATACATTCTATCTTTAATTAGTAATACTGTTTATATATATATATATATAGAGAGAGAGAGAGAGGAAGGTTCAAACGAGAACGCTAACGATTTAAGAAAACAAGAAACCAACAAAACATGTGGAAAATCACATGTGATTTTACACTAACTTTGGCCGCGACTTCACTCGCGAGCCAAAGTCGCATGAATCATGTATAATTTTGTACATTAACGGCGTTTTCTTGTTTTCTTAAATAGTTAGCGTTCTCATATGAACCCACCTCTCTCTCTATCTCTCTCTCTCTATATATATATACATATAGCGTGGATCAGGGTAAAACCCAAAAAATGAAAAACTGAAAAACACTTTGGTAACCGTTCATCAGGGTGGTATGCACATGTGCATAAAAGTAATTTGTAGGCAATTTGTAATGAATGCACATGTGCATAACATGCACACATGCATAAAAACCAAAAACAATTTAATTTACTTGTATGAAAATGTGCATATTGTCCAAATGAACGGTTACCAGGGTACCTCAATTTTTCATTTTTTTGGATTTTCCCCTGAACCTCTCTCTCTCTCTCTCTATATATATGTATGTATATAATGGAAGATTTATATGTATATCTAATGCAGGTGGTAATGAAAAAAGCGAATCGATTGTGCTCAACAAAGTCCATAGTAACCGTTAACGGCCACTCGCCAGGACCAACATTGTACGCGAGAGAAGGTGACACCGTGCTCGTAAGGGTTGTCAACCATGTCAAATACAACGTCTCCATCCATTGGTACGTATTATTTAGTTTGACATTTTTTTACCATTCTATATTCAGTCGTTAATTTTATTTTATTTTCTTTAATTTGACATGTATCCGGATATTGTAGGCATGGAATACGACAATTGAGAACGGGATGGGCAGATGGGCCCGCATATATAACACAATGCCCGATCCAGCCGGGGCATAACTACGTTTATAACTTCACAATCACGGGGCAACGTGGAACGCTTTTTTGGCACGCTCATATCCTATGGCTTAGGGCAACCGTTCATGGCGCTATCGTTATTTTGCCTAAACGTGGAGTTCCTTATCCTTTCCCGAAACCTGATGTTGAACAAGTTGTTATTTTAGGTGAGTCGTAATATACTTGAAAAACCCCGGCCGAAACGCCATTGTATAAAATGCACGGAATATATATGTATTTAAATTAACTTAAAAGTCTCGTTAAATATGTACTGTATTTTTAAAAACCTCATTTTGTAGTGTTAATAATTAGTATTGGTGGTTGTTTATGGCAGGTGAATGGTGGAAATCAGACACTGAAGCTGTGATTAATCAAGCTTTGAAATCGGGTTTGGCTCCAAATGTGTCGGATGCTCATACCATAAATGGACATCCAGGACCAATCTCTGGTTGTCAAACACAAGGTATATATATATATATATATATATATATATATATATATATATATATATATATATATATATATATATATATATATATATATATATATATATATATATATATATAGGTTTATACGAACCAAAGAAAAAAAATTAAGAAAACGGTCGAATCACATGTAATTTTACACTAAAATCACATGTGATTCACGTGAATTGGCCACGACCGAGATTGCAAGCCACATCCCTAGCCACATACCCTTATGTTGACTGTTAGTTTAAAATCACATGTGATTTTGCACGTGATTTGGACGTTTTCGTGTTCTCTTATTTAATTGGTATTCTCATTTGAAACTATAAATATATATAGGGACGGGTTATCTTGGAAATCTAAAATTGATTAGGAATCGGGATTCGGGAACCGTCCAATGCACGATTCGTGGCATATTTATTAGTACATAATATCGGCGTCTTATTCATTATATTCATTATAAATAACACGTCAATAATATATCCATATTCATTGTGAATATGTGATTCATAATGAATAACACATTTCCATATTCATAATGAATAACACTTTCATATTCATAATGAATGTATTATTCATAAAACCACAAATTCTTAAATCAATTTTGAGTTTTAAATGTAACTTGTGATTGATAATTTTCTGCATGCAGGAGGGTTCCAATTGAGTGTAGAAAATGGAAAATCATACATGCTACGCATAATCAACGCGGCACTCAACGAAGAACTCTTCTTCAAAATCGCCGGCCACCTCCTCACGGTGGTCGAAGTCGACGCCACCTACGTAAAACCCTTCACCACCGACACAATCGTCATCGCACCAGGCCAAACCACCAACGCCATCGTCACCGCCAACAAAAACTCTGGCAAATTCATAATCGCAGCCTCCCCATTCATGGACTCACCGATTGCCGTCGACAACAAAACCGCCACCGCCACCCTCCATTACACCGGTACCCTCACCAACTCCCCCGCCACCCTAACCACCACACCTCCACCAAACGCCACCGCCACCGCCAACAACTTCATAGATTCCCTCCGTAGCTTGAACTCAAAAAACTTTCCGGCCAACGTGCCGTTGAAAATTGATCACTCCTTATATTTCACGGTCGGACTTGGTATCAACCCGTGCCCGACTTGCAAAGCGGGTAATGGTAGTCGGGTCGTGGCGAGTATTAATAATGTTACATTTGTTATGCCCACTACTGCTCTTCTTCAAGCACACTACTTTAATCAGAAAGGGGTTTTCACTACTGATTTTCCGGGTAACCCACCCGTTTCTTTTAATTATACTGGGGCTCCGCCCAATGATTTGGGTACCACTAGTGGGACTAAGCTTTATAAGCTAAAATTCAACTCAACGGTTCAATTGGTGTTACAAGATACGGGTATTATTTCGCCGGAAAACCACCCGATTCATTTACACGGGTTCAATTTCTTTGCAGTGGGTAAGGGTTTGGGTAATTATAACCCGAAGGTGGATCCGAATGGGTTTAATCTGGTTGACCCGGTTGAAAGGAATACGATTGGTGTACCTTCTGGTGGATGGGTGGCTATTCTATTCAGAGCGGATAATCCGGGTAAGATTTATTTTTTAATGTAATTTTTAAATATGATCTTACGACGTCGTGTTTTCTTTGGTTTGTAAATGACGGTTTTGTCCTTGGATTTGTAGGTGTTTGGTTTATGCATTGCCATTTGGAGATCCATACAAGTTGGGGGCTAAAAATGGCATTTTTGGTGGAGAATGGGAAAGGGCCAAATGAGTCTCTATTGCCACCTCCAAAGGATCTTCCTAAATGTTGAGAAAGAGAGTTATGAATTTGGAGATTTAATTATTTGTTCTTTTGAGAATATAATGATTTGTTCAAGCAAAATTACAATAAAAATTTCAAGTGAGTTTTGTTATTGGAGTACATTTGTATGTTACTATAAAATGATTATTTGAGATTTTAATGACTTTTGAACTTTTACCTTCTTAAAAGAACAGGTTTTATCAATATTCGGATATCATTGAACTGGTTATCTATAAAAAGTTTGATATTAGTAAAAAATGTATATCTACAAATATATATATATATAGAGGTAGTTTCATTTACAAACCACATTAATTTTGCAAACAGTGCAAATCATCGATTCCATTGTTCCAATGCCATTCTGACTCCTTGTTTTTTCCATTGTTTCAAAGTGTTCGACCTCAAATATATTTCAGGTTTATGGGATGTAAATCATGAGTCTTAGGGGTAGGTGGATAGTACCTAAAGTCAAAACCCTAAACTTTAAATTCATTTTGTAAAAATGTTCACCTCCTAATCTCCTAGATTAAAGGTATGAAGAATTGTAACCATTAGATTAATGAGTTGAACTTGAGCTCGACTTGATATCGTCAAGCCAAGCAAAAATTGATTTGATAGTTTAAGAAATCTTCTTAATACGAGCTTGAGCTTGTGTTCATTGAAATTAAACTTTCTGCTCTGATACCACTTGTTAGTCCCAGATGGCTATAACAAGTATTGTAGAAGGGGGGGTTGAATACAATACTCAAAATTTTCACAATTTTATTTCTATTATTGAAAATATTTCAACAAGAATTACACATAGAAACTTAAGACTGTTGCGGAAAAGAACAGATAAACTATTCTAACAATCTTTCACAAAGTATACTAAACAAAATAACTAAGAGCACTTAGAACAAAGCTATGAAGTTTTTAGCAATATGGAGATTTCTTGGACTGAGAGAAATCCTCCAGTTCACGTAGAATCTTAGAGCACACATTAATCTTCAAGTATCTCAAGATGTAAGTCCCTGTCTTCTGCATGGAGAGGTCTTCATTTTATAGTGAGGATGAGTGTACTGAGCATTAAATGCTTGGTACTATTATCCTCAAGTTACTTGCTTAGAACCAATGGACTTCTGAAAAGGTGATAAGACACAATTACCTTTTCCTTGAAACAAGGAGTAAGACCCATGCTGAAAGGACATCTTCATTGGAAATAGGAATAATGCCATGCAGATCTCTTGGTGTGTCTTCCAAGACAATATCACTAAGACTTGATATTTTCTTCAAAGAAAATCTTTTGACAAAGGATCCCACCGATTTAAGCATCATCATCGGTGGGATGATTCTTGGCAACTTTAATTTTGTCTCATAATAATTTTGCTTCTCATTTTGTCTTCAAGGATTCCACCACCGATGAAAGTCTGTGAGATATGTGACACATCTTTGAAGAAAAGCATCTTTGAGATATGTGACACATCTTTGAAGAAAACCATCTTTGAAATATGTGACACATCTTTGGAGAAAAGCATCTTTGAGAACACATCTTTGAAGAGAACCATCTTTGAAGAGAACCATCTTTGAGATCCCACCGAAATTGGACTTCCATTGGTGGGATTCTTTGGCCGAAACAGAGAGAGATTTCGGTGGAGAGATGTCCACCGATGTGTGGGAACAACATCGGTGGACAATGACTTGTATGTGTTGAGAAAAGATCTTTCACTTCCACAATGAGAGAATCTTCAATCTTGACTTTGGTTGATCTTTGATTTCACCAAACATTTGCTATCTTGTACAAGTCATTATAAAGAACCATGCTAAAATATTCTAAGTAAGATTTAGAGGAAACATCAGTGAGTCAATTTCAAATCTTCGGTGACCCAACAGTAATGGATACATAGGCACTAGTTTTATATGAACACGTGGAATAGGCGTGGACTAATCGTAATTCTGGTGTGTTTGATAAACGTGGAATAGGCGTGGACTAATCGTAATTCCCGTTTAGGTGAAATGAGGAGTAGGCGTGGATTAATCGTAATTCCCATTTCACATTTATGAGAAATCGTGTGATAGGCGTGGACTAATCGTAATTCCAAATTTCTATAGGAAGGAAAGAGATAGGCATGGCTTAATTGTAATCTCTACTTCCTCTCCAAGAAATAGGCATGGATTAATTGTAATTTCTTGGATATGAGCATTAATCTAGAATCCGTGGAGATTCGTAGTGGGCTCTTGAACGTGATATCATGACTGACTTAGTGTTAATCATATTCATGGAATCGGGTATGATCCCGTCATCGCAAGATGTTTTTACGTATGGTAAGAATGATGGTAAATCATGTTTGTTATGTCTTGTTTACATTGATTTTAAAAGTATTATTTTGAAACTGAATGTTCTCACTAGGCATTAGCCTAATCGTTTCAAATTATATTTTCTTACCAGGTACGAGCTCAGGGAAGTAATGTGGTGAGTGGAGAGTTTATGATGATGACAAGTTGATGTAAATATCTTTTGAAGATACGATAGTCTTTTAGAGATCCTTTAGACAACTCAGATAATCTAGAATCATGTATGAATGGTTTAGATTAATAAGTTGTCAATTAGTGATCCTTTGATGTAATTAGAATTTTGTCACTATTTTCAATCTTTATAACTGAATATTTTATGGATATTAGATACGTAAACCCTTTTAGTTCAGGTTTAAATTTGCCCTGATTTTTAGGGTGTTACATAAACCGATAGAACGCTTCTACTACTTTATAACACCTCGAATTTCCATTATAATATATTTAATAATGAATGGGGTCGAAATGTAATTTAGTCTAAGTTTTTGGACTATTTGTAAATGTAAACTCCAGGGTTGAAATTGTATTTGACCAAAGTTTAAATTATGTATGAAACTTGAACTTGGAGGGTGATTTTGTCAATAGTTGAAAGTTGGTTTGTATAAGAAGTCTGAGTCGGCTAAGTTATGGAAATATCTCAATTTCATAGTAGAAGTCGATTCAAGAAGCAAGGGTTGCGATATCAAGTTTTGGTTCGGTAAGGAATCGAAGTTCTTTCCTTCAATTCGATTATTAAGATTGTTAGTCTTAAGCAATTGGATTTCTTTTAGGTTATTGAATCAGTTGGGGAAAGGATTGGAATAAGTTTGGTTCAGAACTTGATTACCTAGGCAATGGTGTAGACCTGCAGGCAATGGTGTAGACCTTTCCTTCAAAAGGTATAAAAGCCAAATAGCTTTTTTCTGCATCTTCAGATAATGTCCCAATCAATGCAAGATATTGAGAGATCTTCTAGACAGACAACGAGAAACTTAGAGGTTCACACCAATATTGCATGGGAAAAAATCGGTAAGCCTCCCACCGATTTTCTAACACAGAAATCGGTGGAGGATAGCTTAGATAAATGTCTATGAAGTTTGTTTTCATTCCGCAATAATAGATTCACTTGTTCTTGATTTCGGCTGATCTTTGACATTACCGAACTATTAAAGTATGATTAAGCTATTACAAAGAACCTAAAAAATATTCTAAGTACAAAGTATGATAATAAGGAGATCGGGAGGTTATCTTCAAATCTTTGGTGACCCAACAGTTTATGTATTTAATTTATGTCATTTATATTATCATGCAATTTATTTCCATTATGAGCAGCTAATTTTTATAGCTTGCGTATGAGACGAAAGGTGAGATTTTTTAAACCAAAGGAAAATGGACATCACTTTGCAATAATGACGTTTCGCTATTTCATTTCAAGTTTTATGAATCAAATACACTTCTTAACGAGTTGATCATTTTGAAAAGTGTTAAAGTGTCATTGCCTTAGAGATAAGCCACTTGAATGCACGTCAAATTTGAATAATATGGAAAGTAAACTTGAAAGAGTTGCTAACAAAAAGATTTGTTATAAAAAATTCTCGACAAGTTGGTCACTTATCAAAGTGTTAAAGTGTAGTGGACTCAGATATGAACAAATTCTTTGGTCATGGTACTGTATAGAGATATACAGGTTTTAAAGAGACAGAGAGAGATGTTGGTGCATTGGTTAGGGTCCGAGAGGAATACCCTCAAAATGGACAATGGAACTAATTGTTACAGAAGTATATTGTAGCATTGCTACACCATTAGTCTGCAGGAATTTGTGTTTATGTCTCACCAAAAATCTTGGTCCTGTGTTTATTTCTTTATTATGTTATTTCCAATTATGTTAACTCCATCCAAAACAATTTCTTCAAATTCGCCATCTAACGTTAGTTTTTCAACTTGAGATCTTGCAACTTTAGATACATATTCATGTGGAATACGATACTTGGTTCTTACCATCTTATTACTTAAGGGTACATTTGGTACGCAAACAAGACAGAACAGGACAAAACAGGACAAGACGGGACATAACAGAATAGAACAAGACAAAACAGTTGTTCAGTGTTTGGTAAGAAAGAACTGGACAAAACAGATAACATGACCAATTTACCCATAATAATTTGTTTATATATTTTGATTAATTATGTAATTTATTAAATTGTAATGAAATAAATATTTTTTATATTAAAATATATTATTAGAAAGTATTCTTCAAGATGATTAAAGTGACCCTAAAATAAAAAGTGAATGTAGTTTTCAATTTTTATTTTCTAACATTTTCTATATTATTATTAATATTAATATTTAATAATTTACAAAATTAATCAAAACATATAAACCATATAAAAATAATATTTTGAGAACGTTAGTTAAAAAATAAAATATAATAAATAAAATTTACAGAATGAATAAAATATAAAAAAATGCGTATTTGATGTTTTAGAAAATATTTGGATTTTATTTTGAGGTTATATGGGTAAAACAGAAGTTTGTTCCAGCTTGTTCCATGGAGTGAGGGTGGAACAGGCTTGTTTCACTTTTGTTCCACTATTTTTTTGTATGTTCCACATAAAAGTCTTGCCAAACGTGAAACAGTGATCCATCTTCTGTCTTGTTATGTCCTGTTCAGTGTACCAAATGCACCCTAAGAGACGATTAGTTCATAATTTAAGGTCAATATTGGTAAAGACTTGATTTGTATCTATTGGTTGTTTTAAGTAAACAGTTCCCGATAAGATGGTTGTTTGATTAGCCGACTAACGGAAGTTAGGGTTGTTAAACAATCACCAATCGGTAATTGTTGAATTTAAAAGTTGAGATCTAAATGGAAATTTGGTTTTAACTTGGGTTAACCAATTTGTGATTTTTATAACATCATGAAATAGATGTTTTGGTTATTCAGGAATATTTTGTCTTACGTATTGCTTTTATTTAGAATTAAACGATATGGGAATAGTTGATTTTCAATTAAGAAAGGTTTTTATCACCATGGAAGAGGGGCTGAAGTAATGTTTGATTGGACAAATACCACTTTGAAAGGCACAAACGTATTCACAATTTTAGATAGCTTAATGTAGAAATTAATGTCTTTCAAATTGAGTTGCTAGTGTTAATCAGATTGCCATTTGATTCTTGTTTTAGTTGTTAATCTAGTTTTACTTGCTCCCTATATTTTTATGCTTGTTTAGTCTTGTTTGATTCTTAACTTCGTTATCTTTAGTGTAGTTTAAGTGATTAGTTGTGTTATTTAATTCCTAGACTTAATCTAACTTCTGGTAATTGATTACGCACAACTAGCTAATATTTTGTGTAAGTCTATGCTTATTCCATTGTCTCCTCGTGTTCGACCTGTATGCTACGACATTGTACGCTTGCAGTTACAAATGGTTTTAAAACTCAAACATGCAACGTCCAATCCAATGTTTGTTATAAGCACGCCACCGACCACCATCTTCTCATTCTTCTTTAGTTATCCCTTTGCAATGAAGCGATGGCGGAAGTTCATGATCTCAATATGTTGGTTGACGTTTGGCTGGCTTCAGAAATAAAGCTACTTAATGTCAATTTTGGATCGAGCTATGCATCTTAGGTGAGAACTTTTTCTCAAAAAGCTAGCGGAACCGAAAAGTTTTTCCATATGGCCAAAATTTAAAAAAAAAACCTTAATTTGTGAGCAACTTTTAGTAATTGAAAAACCGTTGGATCAGTCTAATGAAATCGACAAATTTCATTGGTACGTTTTTACACTGGCATCCGTCTTTCACTTTGGCTCCCTATCCTCGTGGCAATCAAGCCAACGCCTCCCTTTCGCAACTTCTTGTTGTATCACTTGTACATATATTTTTTATAGAACATTCTTTGTATAATGTTCAAGTTTATAAACATTATTTCAACTTTTTCTTATTCTATCAACAATATTTTTTTAACAATACTTTAAATAAATTCTATTAAAATGAATTTTTTTTTTGGCTAAGAGAAGTACAATTTCTGGGGCATGTGATTACTTCGGAAGGAGTCAAAGTGGATCCGGCAAAGATAGAAGCAATGACGAACTGGGAAACACCAAAGAGCGCGTCTGAAATAAGAAGTTTCTTGGGTTTAGCAGGTTACTACCGGAGGTTTATCAAAAACTTCTCAAAGATTGCTTCTGCTTTGACCATGTTGACTCGGAAGAATGTAAAGTTTGTCTGGACTGAAAAGCAAGAGTCAGCTTTCAGAACATTACGACAGAAGCTGTGTGAAGCTCCTATTCTTGCACTACCAGAGGGAACAGAAGATTTAGTGGTGTATAGTGACGCATCAAAGATGGGTTTGGGGTGTGTGTTGCTGCAACGCGGCAAAGTGATTGCTTACGCATTAAGACAACTCAAAGAACATGAGAAGAATTACCCTACCCATGACTTAGAACTTGCAGCGGTAGTGTTTGCCTTGAAACTGTGGCGACATTATCTGTATGGAACAAAGTACACTCTCTTCACTGATCATAAGAGCTTACAACATGTCTTTGATCAGAAAGAATTGAACATGAGGCAAAGGCGTTGGCTAGAACTACTTAAAGACTATGACTGTGAATTGCATTACCATCCCGGTAAAGCAAATGTTGTGGCCGATGCTTTAAGTAGAAAGGAATATAGCGGGTGCTTGAAACCAACTAACGCCCGGATTGATGTGACATCAAGTTTGATTGAAAAGGTAAAAGTGGCACAAGCGGAAGCTTTATTGGAAGAAAATTTGAAAGATGAAGTCATGATCAAACAGCGACTTCAACTGACTGAAGATAGTCGTGGGATTAAACTGTTTCAAGGTCGTGTTTGGGTGCCAAAGGTGGGAGGAAATCGAGAGTTGATTCTCGAAGACGCCCACAAATCTAAGTATTCTATACATCCTGGAAGTACTAAGATGTATAGGGATCTGAAGTTGCACTATTGGTGGCCAGCTATGAAGTTAGATGTGGCAGAAATAGTAGAAAAGTGTGTGACATGTTCGTTAGTAAAGGCTGAACATCAAAGGCCTTACGGAAGTCTACAGTCTTTGGAGATTCCGGAATGGAAATGGGAGAATATTACCATGGACTTTGTGACAAAGTTACCAAGAACGTCAAAGGGTAACGATACTATATGGGTAATCGTGGATCGATTGACCAAGAGTGCTCACTTTTTAGCAATGAAAGAAGCATCACCGATAGATAAATTGGCGAAGCTTTATATTGATGAAGTGGTGTCAAGGCATGGTATACCGGTGTCTATAGTTTCTGATCGAGATAGTCGGTTTACCTCGAGGTTTTGGCAGTCACTACAAGAAGAATTGGGTACGAGAGTCAATTTGAGCACTGTGTACCATCCACAAACGGACGGGCAAAGCGAAAGAACCATTCAAACTTTGGAAGATATGCTCAGGTCGTGTGTGTTAGATTTTGGGGGTAACTGGGATACGCATTTACCTTTGGTAGAGTTTGCTTATAACAATAGTTATCATTCCAGTATTGGAAGAGCACCTTTCGAAGCTTTGTATGGTCGGAAATGTAGAACTCCAGTATGTTGGTTAGAAGCTGGAGAAAAGCAATTTGTTGGTCCTGAACTTGTGCAACAAACGGCTGATAAAGTGAAAGAGGTTCGGAAGCATGTGAAAGCGGCTCAAGATAGACAAAAGAGTTATGCTGATCCGAAAAGAAGACCGAAAGAGTTCCAAGTTGGGGAGCGCGTAATGCTTAAAGTATCCATGTGGAAAGGTGTGATAAGGTTTGGTAAACGTGGAAAGTTGAGTCCTCGTTTTCTAGGACCTTTCACTATAACTAAGAGAGTTGGACTACAAGCTTATCAGTTGGACCTTCCACCTGAATTGGAAGGCATCCACAATACCTTCCATGTCTGCTATCTTCGGAAATGTTTAGCCGAAGAGAATGATGTAATTCCGCTTAATGATGTAAGAGTAGATGACAAGAGTCGCTGTGTGGAAGAACCGGAAGCGATTTTAGAGAGATTGGTTAAAAAACTACGACATAAGGATGTGGTTATGTTGAAAGTACAATGGAAACATCACCGAGGTGCTAACGTGACGTTAGAATCGGAAGAGGATATGAAGATTAGATATCCTCATTTATTTACCTATCTTTGATTTCGGGGACGAAATCATTTTCAAGTTGGGGAGTATTGTAACACCTCGATTTTTATATAAAGTGTTACGATTGGTTTATTGAATAATTTGAGTATAATTATGTGATAGATTAATTTTAGAGTTTATCCCCGAGTAAGTTTCGTTATTTATTTTATTGGAATTATAAGTTAAGGGGTAAACTTTATTTTTTATTTATAAGTTGAGGGTATGTTTTGTCATTTGAGGAAAGGTTGGGGTTTGGATGGTTAAGGTGATGAAACTTTAAAAGTTCCACCGCCTCATTTGATGAAATGAGATATTTCACTTCTCTTTTTAGAAAGTGAATCATTGTTTCTTTGGTTTTTGGTCCTTGTGTGTGTACTTCGTTCGGCAGAAAAAGAGAGAGAAAGAAGAAGCATAAAATTAAGTGTACCAATTGGTGAAAACAAAAGTATGTTTCTAATTACAATTTTGTTTATGTATAGATATTTAGAGATGAATCCTACGGGTTTAGAATTGGGTTTTTGATGTGTTTGAAATATATGAAAAGTCTGAATTGATAAATATATTTCACTGGTAGTCTTAAGCATATCTGCAAATTTATAGGTTCAGACATGGCTTAAAAGTATCAATTATGGCTTAATTATGTTTTCTGTTAGTTGAGACAAGTATGAACATCGCACCATGACAGTTGCGATAAGGATGATTGTCGCAACAGTTGGTTGCGATAAAGCTAGTATATCGCAAGTAGTTAGTTGCGATAAGTTTGGATGTCGCAACAGTTGGTTGCGATAAAAGGTTGTGTCGCAACAAGTGGGTTGCGATAAAGGGGTATATCGCAACAGTTGGTTGCGATAAGTATGATTGTCGCAAGTAGTGGATTGCGACAAGGGTTATCGCAAATAGTGGGTTGCGATAAGTGACGAGATTTTAGGTTATTTAGGATTTTTAGTCTTTTACGAATCCTTTTCAATAGATTGATACAAGTACCATATGTATTTGGATATTTCAGACTTTTGGAAGTTTGGTGACGGAAATCATTACAAACTTAAGGAGTGACGTTATTGCTATCAGGTGAGTTCATTCTAACCTTACCCTTTTATAACGTATTTAAATTATGGTAAGGTGCATTTTATAAAGAGATATTTTCTGAATGAATTTTGATGGACGATTATACGAGGTAAGACTGTTTGTCTTTAAATTAATGGTTTTGCTTAGTTTCCTTAAACGTTATTTGAAAATGATTTATATTAAGCAATAACCTGCACAAGTACAAATAAGTGTAATGGATCCATAGGCACTAGTTTTATATGAACACGTAGAATAGGCGTGGACTAATCGTAATTCCGGTGTGTTTGATAAACGTGGAATAGGCGTGGACTAATCGTAATTCCTGTTTAGGTGAAATGAGGAGTAGGCGTGGATTAATCGTAATTCCCATTTCACATTTATGAGAAATCGTGTGATAGGCGTGGACTAATCGTAATTCCAGATTTCTATAGGAAGGAAAGAGATAGGCATGGCTTAATTGTAATCTCTACTTCCTCTCCAAGAAATAGGCATGGATTAATTGTAATTTCTTGGATATGAGCATTAATCTAGAATCCGTGGAGATTCGTAGTGGGCTCTTGAACGTGATATCATGACTGACTTAGTGTTAATCATATTCATGGAATCGGGTATGATCCCGTCATCGCAAGATGTTTTTACGTATGGTAAGAATGATGGTAAATCATGTTTGTTATGCCTTGTTTACATTGATTTTAAAAGTATTATTTTGAAACTGAATGTTCTCACTAGGCGTTAGCCTAATCGTTTCAAATTATATTTTCTTACCAGATACGAGCTCAGGGAAGTAATGGGATGAGTGGAGAGTTTATGATGGTGACAAGTTGATGTAAATATCTTTTGAAGATACGATAGTCTTTTAGAGATCCTTTAGACAACTCAGATAATCTAGAATCATGTATGAATGGTTTAGATTAATAAGTTGTCAATTAGTGATCCTTTGATTTAATTAGAATTTTGTCACTATTTCCAATCTTTATAACTGAATATTTTATGGATATTAGATACGTAAACCCTTTTAGTTCAGGTTTAAATTTGCCCTGATTTTTAGGGTGTTACATAAACCGATAGAAATCTTCTACTACTTTATAACACCTCGAATTTCTATTATATTATATTTAATAATGAATGGGGTCGAAATGTAATTTAGTCTAAGTTTTTGGACTATTTGTAAATGTAAACTCCAGGGTTGAAATTGTATTTGACCAAAGTTTAAGTTATGTATGAAACTTGAACTTGGAGGGTGATTTTGTCAATAGTTGAAAGTTGGTTTGTATAAGAAGTCTGAGTCGACTAAGTTATGGAAATATCTCAATTTCATAGTAGAAGTCGATTCAAGAAGCAAGGGTTGCGATATCAAGTTTTGGTTCGGTAAGGAATCGAAGTTCTTTCCTTCAATTCGATTATTAAGATTGTTAGTCTTAAGCAATTGGATTTCTTTTAGGTTATTGAATCAGTTGGGGAAAAGATTGGAATAAGTTTGGTTCAGAACTTGATTACCTAGGCAATGGTGTAGACCTGCAGGCAATGGTGTAGACCTTTCCTTCAAAAGGTATAAAAGCCAAATAGCTTTTTTCTGCATCTTCAGATAATTTCCCAATCAATGCAAGATATTGAGAGATCTTCTAGACAGACAACGAGAAACTTAGAGGTTCCCACCAATATTGCATGGGGAAAATCAGTGAGCCTCCCACCGATTTTCTAACACAGAAATCGGTGGAGGATAGCTTAGATAAATGTCTAAGAAGTTTGTTTTCATTCCGCAATGATAGATTCACTTGTTCTTGATTTCGGCTGATCTTTGACATTACCGAACTATGAAAGTATGACTAAGCTATTACAAAGAACCTAAAAAATATTCTAAGTACAAAGTATGATAATAAGGAGATCAGGAGGTTATCTTCAAATCTTTGGTGACCCAACAGTTTATGTATTTAATTTATGTCATTTATATTATCATGCAATTTATTTCCATTATGAGCAGCTAATTTTTATAGCTTGCGTATGAGACAAAAGGTGAGATTTTTTAAACCAAAGGAAAATGGACATCACTTTGCAATAATGACGTTTCGCTATTTCATTTCAAGTTTTATGAATCAAATACACTTCTTAACGAGTTGATCATTTTGAAAAGTGTTAAAGTGTCATGGTCTTAGAGATAAGCCACTTGAATGCACGTCAAATTTGAATAATATGGAAAGTAAACTTGAAAGAGTTGCTAACAAAAAGATTTGTTATAAAAAATTCTCGACAAGTTGGTCACTTATCAAAGTGTTAAAGTGTAGTGGACTCAGAGATGAACAAATTCTTTGGTCATGGTACTGTATAGAGATATACAGGTTTTAAAGAGACAGAGAGAGATGTTGGTGCATTGGTTAGGGTCCGAGAGGAATACCCTCAAAATGGACAGTGGAACTAATTGTTACAGAAGTATATTGTAGCATTGCTACAACATTAGTCTGCAGGAATTTGTGTTTATGTCTCACCAAAAATCTTGGTCCTGTGTTTATTTCTTTATTATGTTATTTCCAATTATGTTAACTCCATCCAAAACAATTTCTTCAAATTCGCCATCTAACGTTAGTTTTTCAACTTGAGATCTTGCAACTTTAGATACATATTCATGTGGAATACGATACTTGGTTCTTACCATCTTATTACTTAAGGGTACATTTGGTACGCAAACAAGACAGAACAGGACAAAACAGGACAAGACGGGACATAACAGAATAGAACAAGACAAAACAGTTGTTCAGTGTTTGGTAAGAAAGAACTGGACAAAACAGATAACATGACCAATTTACCCATAATAATTTGTTTATATATTTTGATTAATTATGTAATTTATTAAATTGTAATGAAATAAATATTTTTTATAATAAAATATATTATTAGAAAGTATTCTTCATGATGATTAAAGTGACCCTAAAATAAAAAGTGAATGTAGTTTTCAATTTTTATTTTCTAACATTTTCTATATTATTATTAATATTAATATTTAATAATTTACAAAATTAATCAAAACATATAAACCATATAAAAGTAATATTTTGAGAACGTTAGTTAAAAAATAAAATATAATAAATAAAATTTACAGAATGTATAAAATATAAAAAAATGCGTATTTGATGTTTTAGAAAATATTTGGATTTTATTTTGAGGTTATATGGGTAAAACAGAAGTTTGTTCCAGCTTGTTCCATGGAGTGAGGGTGGAACAGGCTTGTTTCACTTTTGTTCCACTATTTTTCTGTATGTTCCACATAAAAGTCTTGCCAAACGTGAAACAGTGATCCATCTTTTATCTTGTTATGTCCTGTTCAGTGTACCAAACGCACCCTAAAAGACGATTAGTTCATAATTTAAGGTGAATATTGGTAAAGACTTGATTTGTATCTATTGGTTGTTTTAAGTAAACAGTTCCCGATAAGATGGTTGTTTGATTAGCCGACTAACGGAAGTTAGGGGTTGTTAAACAATCACCAATCGGTAATTGTTGAATTTAAAAGTTGAGATCTAAATGGAAATTTGGTTTTAACTTGGGTTAACCAATTTGTGATTTTTATAACATCATGAAATAGATGTTTTGGTTATTCAGGAATATTTTGTCTTACGTATTGCTTTTATTTAGAATTAAACGATATGGGAATAGTTGATTTTCAATTAAGAAAGGTTTTTATCACCATGGAAGAGGGGCTGATGTAATGTTTGATTGGACAAATACCACTTTGAAAGGCGCAAACCAGTATTCACAATTTTAGATAGCTTAATGTAGAAATTAATGTCTTTCAAATTGAGTTGCTAGTGTTAATCAGATTGCCATTTGATTCTTGTTTTAGTTGTTAATCTAGTTTTACTTGCTCCCTATATTTTTATGCTTGTTTAGTCTTGTTTGATTCTTAACTTCGTTATCTTTAGTGTAGTTTAAGTGATTAGTTGTGTTATTTAATTCCTAGACTTAATCTAACCTCTGGTAATTGATTACGCACAACTAGCTAATATTCTGTGTAAGTCTATGCTTATTCCATTGTCTCCTCGTGTTCGACCCGTATGCTACGACATTGTACGCTTGCAGTTACAAATGATTTTAAAACTCAAACATGCAACGTCCAATCCAATGTTTGTTATAAGCACGCCACCGACCACCATCTTCTCATTCTTCTTTAGTTATCCCTTTGCAATGAAGCGATGGCGGAAGTTCATGATCTCAATATGTTGGTTGACGTTTGGCTGGCTTCAGAAATAAAGCTACTTAATGTCAATTTTGGATCGAGCTATGCATCTTAGGTGAGAACTTTTTCTCAAAAAGCTAGCGGAACCGAAAAGTTTCTCCATATGGCCAAAATAAAAAAAAAACCTTAATTTGTGAGCAACTTTTAGTAATTGAAAAACCGTTGGATTAGTCTAATGAAATCGACAAATTTCATTGGTACGTTTTTACACTGGCATCCGTCTTTCACTTTGGCTCCCTATCCTCGTGGCAATCAAGCCAACGCCTCCCTTTCGCAACTTCTTGTTGTATCACTTGTACATATATTTTTTATAGAACATTCTATGTATAATGTTCAAGTTTATAAACATTATTTCAACTTTTTCTTATTCTATCAACAATATTTTTTTAACAATACTTTAAATAAATTCTATTAAAATGAAAAAAAAATTACAAATACCATAAACACAATTGGTAAAATGTATTAAAAACTTAATAAAACAAAAATGGATACACGTTTTTTAGAAACACATTCTTGGTTACCATAGACATTAAACAAACATTAGGTAGAAATGGTTGAAACCAACCTGAAGAAACATTTGCTTTTTTTGCTTTTGATTTAAGGAAAAAAAAGTCTTCACACACACACACACACACACAACCAACACACAAAAACGACATCGCAGCAATGGTGGATGATCCTGACTTGTATATATAAGCTTGAGTTGGCCAGTCATATATACATATATAACTCTCATTTGTACTTGATTCCTTCAATAATCCAATTGACCATTCAAACCAATATCATCAATGGAACCTTGGATTCGAGCTTTAATGGTGGTTGGCTTCATCTTCTTCCCATTGCTGGTTCAAGGCAGAGTTCGTCATTACAACTTCAATGTCAGTATACATTCTATCTTTAATTAGTAATACTGTTTATATATATATATATATAGAGAGAGAGAGAGAGGAAGGTTCAAACGAGAACGCTAACGATTTAAGAAAACAAGAAACCAACAAAACATGTGGAAAATCACATGTGATTTTACACTAACTTTGGCCGCGACTTCACTCGCGAGCCAAAGTCGCATGAATCATGTATAATTTTGTACATTAACGGCGTTTTCTTGTTTTCTTAAATAGTTAGCGTTCTCATATGAACCCACCTCTCTCTCTATCTCTCTCTCTCTATATATATATACATATAGCGTGGATCAGGGTAAAACCCAAAAAATGAAAAACTGAAAAACACTTTGGTAACCGTTCATCAGGGTGGTATGCACATGTGCATAAAAGTAATTTGTAGGCAATTTGTAATGAATGCACATGTGCATAACATGCACACATGCATAAAAACCAAAAACAATTTAATTTACTTGTATGAAAATGTGCATATTGTCCAAATGAACGGTTACCAGGGTACCTCAATTTTTCATTTTTTTGGATTTTCCCCTGAACCTCTCTCTCTCTCTCTCTATATATATGTATGTATATAATGGAAGATTTATATGTATATCTAATGCAGGTGGTAATGAAAAAAGCGAATCGATTGTGCTCAACAAAGTCCATAGTAACCGTTAACGGCCACTCGCCAGGACCAACATTGTACGCGAGAGAAGGTGACACCGTGCTCGTAAGGGTTGTCAACCATGTCAAATACAACGTCTCCATCCATTGGTACGTATTATTTAGTTTGACATTTTTTTACCATTCTATATTCAGTCGTTAATTTTATTTTATTTTCTTTAATTTGACATGTATCCGGATATTGTAGGCATGGAATACGACAATTGAGAACGGGATGGGCAGATGGGCCCGCATATATAACACAATGCCCGATCCAGCCGGGGCATAACTACGTTTATAACTTCACAATCACGGGGCAACGTGGAACGCTTTTTTGGCACGCTCATATCCTATGGCTTAGGGCAACCGTTCATGGCGCTATCGTTATTTTGCCTAAACGTGGAGTTCCTTATCCTTTCCCGAAACCTGATGTTGAACAAGTTGTTATTTTAGGTGAGTCGTAATATACTTGAAAAACCCCGGCCGAAACGCCATTGTATAAAATGCACGGAATATATATGTATTTAAATTAACTTAAAAGTCTCGTTAAATATGTACTGTATTTTTAAAAACCTCATTTTGTAGTGTTAATAATTAGTATTGGTGGTTGTTTATGGCAGGTGAATGGTGGAAATCAGACACTGAAGCTGTGATTAATCAAGCTTTGAAATCGGGTTTGGCTCCAAATGTGTCGGATGCTCATACCATAAATGGACATCCAGGACCAATCTCTGGTTGTCAAACACAAGGTATATATATATATATATATATATATATATATATATATATATATATATATAGGTTTATACGAACCAAAGAAAAAAAATTAAGAAAACGGTCGAATCACATGTAATTTTACACTAAAATCACATGTGATTCACGTGAATTGGCCACGACCGAGATTGCAAGCCACATCCCTAGCCACATACCCTTATGTTGACTGTTAGTTTAAAATCACATGTGATTTTGCACGTGATTTGGACGTTTTCGTGTTCTCTTATTTAATTGGTATTCTCATTTGAAACTATAAATATATATAGGGACGGGTTATCTTGGAAATCTAAAATTGATTAGGAATCGGGATTCGGGAACCGTCCAATGCACGATTCGTGGCATATTTATTAGTACATAATATCGGCGTCATATTCATTATAAATAACACGTCAATAATATATCCATATTCATTGTGAATATGTGATTCATAATGAATAACACATTTCCATATTCATAATGAATGTATTATTCATAAAACCGCAAATTCTTAAATCAATTTTGAGTTTTAAATGTAACTTGTGATTGATAATTTTCTGCATGCAGGAGGGTTCCAATTGAGTGTAGAAAATGGAAAATCATACATGCTACGCATAATCAACGCGGCACTCAACGAAGAACTCTTCTTCAAAATCGCCGGCCACCTCCTCACGGTGGTCGAAGTCGACGCCACCTACGTAAAACCCTTCACCACCGACACAATCGTCATCGCACCAGGCCAAACCACCAACGCCATCGTCACCGCCAACAAAAACTCCGGCAAATTCATAATCGCAGCCTCCCCATTCATGGACTCACCGATTGCCGTCGACAACAAAACCGCCACCGCCACCCTCCATTACACCGGTACCCTCACCAACTCCCCGGCCACCCTAACCACCACACCTCCACCAAATGCCACCGCCACCGCCAACAACTTCATAGATTCCCTTCGTAGCTTGAACTCAAAAAACTTTCCGGCCAACGTGCCGTTGAAAATTGATCACTCCTTATATTTCACGGTCGGACTTGGTATCAACCCGTGCCCGACTTGCAAAGCGGGTAATGGTAGTCGGGTCGTGGCGAGTATTAATAATGTTACATTTGTTATGCCCACTACTGCTCTTCTTCAAGCACAGTACTTTAATCAGAAGGGGGTTTTCACTACTGATTTTCCGGGTAACCCACCCGTTTCTTTTAATTATACTGGGGCTCCGCCCAATAATTTGGGTACCACTAGTGGGACTAAGCTTTATAAGCTAAAATTCAACTCAACGGTTCAATTGGTGTTACAAGATACGGGTATTGTTTTGCCGGAAAACCACCCGATTCATTTACACGGGTTCAATTTCTTTGCAGTGGGTAAGGGTTTGGGTAATTATAACCCGAAGGTGGATCCGAATGGGTTTAATCTGGTTGACCCGGTTGAAAGGAATACGATTGGTGTACCTTCTGGTGGATGGGTGGCTATTCTATTCAGAGCGGATAATCCGGGTAAGATTTATTTTTTAATGTAATTTTTAAATATGATCTTACGACGTCGTGTTTTCTTTGGTTTGTAAATGACGGTTTTGTCCTTGGATTTGTAGGTGTTTGGTTTATGCATTGCCATTTGGAGATCCATACAAGTTGGGGGCTAAAAATGGCATTTTTGGTGGAGAATGGGAAAGGGCCAAATGAGTCTCTATTGCCACCTCCAAAGGATCTTCCTAAATGTTGAGAAAGAGAGTTATGAATTTGGAGATTTAATTATTTGTTCTTTTGAGAATATAATGATTTGTTCAAGCAAAATTACAATAAAAATTTCAAGTGAGTTTTGTTATTGGAGTACATTTGTATGTTACTATAAAATGATTATTTGAGATTTTAATGACTTTTGAACTTTTACCTTCTTAAAAGAACAGGTTTTATCAATATTCGGATATCATTGAACTGGTTATCTATAAAAAGTTTGATATTAGTAAAAAATGTATATCTACAAATATATATATATATATAGAGGTAGTTTCATTTACAAACCACATTAATTTTGCAAACAGTGCAAATCATCGATTCCATTGTTCCAATGCCATTCTGACTCCTTGTTTTTTCCATTGTTTCAAAGTGTTCGACCTCAAATATATTTCAGGTTTATGGGATGTAAATCATGAGTCTTAGGGGTAGGTGGATAGTACCTAAAGTCAAAACCCTAAACTTTAAATTCATTTTGTAAAAATGTTCACCTCCTAATCTCCTAGATTAAAGGTATGAAGAATTGTAACCATTAGATTAATGAGTTGAACTTGAGCTCGACTTGATATCGTCAAGCCAAGCAAAAATTGATTTGATAGTTTAAGAAATCTTCTTAATACGAGCTTGAGCTTGAGCTTGTGTTCTGCTAAAAGAAAATTGTGCTCGAATGGTTCAAATAAAAGGTTTTCCACCAAACTAGCCATACATGACAAGAAGATTGAGAAAATAACCATTTTTATTAATGTTAAAGAAATAGTCATGAGAGCATCTCCAATGATATTTGAAGATAGCTTGAAAATGACTTGAAGAAGACTTGACCATTAGAGACAAAGACTTGAACATAACTTTACTTATCAAAGAATTGATGTTTCTCAAGACTTTGAAAAAATGAATGTGAGAGCCAAAAGAGAGAGAAAGTATATGTTGGTGGGACCAACCTATTTTTTATATATTTTTATTTTTTTTAAGTTTTTCTTAAAAGTTTTACCATTGTGGATGCCCTGAATTCTGATCCGTCAATCGGTGAGTTCTATCAACTTGACATGTGGGAACCATCTCTAATTTCACTAACCTTGTATTGATGTCTGGATTTCGTCCTTTAGAATTGGCTAAAATTTTGAATTTTCAAGAAACGCGACTTATTTGACTTTTCTACTGATTTGGTTCAAGAATAAAAAAAAAATGAATTCCATCGATTGATGAATTCACTTACGCTGTGTTCTCGAAACTCATGATAAAACTCGTGTTCTCGAAACTTTTTTAGGAGAGAAAGGAAAGGAAACGGAAGGAAAATAATGATAAGTTTCCTTCCAAAACTTTCCTCCCAAACGTGGGAGGAAAGGGAAGGAAAGGAAAGGAAAGACATTTAAAAAAATTACTGAAATTATTAAAATTACAAAACTACCTGATATTTCCTTATAAAAGATATATTTTAAGGGTATATTAGTAAAAATGACATCTTTCCTTTCCTTTCTCTCATGTTCAAGAACACGAAAAAATATTTTCTTTCCTTTCCTTTCCTTCATTTTCTTTATCTTTCGAGAACACAAATGGAAAAATTACTTTCCTTTCCTTTCATTTCTTTTCTCTCCCTTTCTTTCCATCCATTTCCTTTCTTTTCTTTTCTCTCCGGATTAGAGAACACAGTGTTAAGGTGTGTTTGATACGTGGATATGACCGAACAAGACAAAACATAACATAACAGAATAAGATCATATAATTATTCAGTTTTTGAAAATATAGGACTGAGCAGAACAAGACCAATAAAATTACCAATTTACCCTTAATAGGTTTTTGCAAAAGGAGGTTTGTTTTATCCGTGAACCCTAATGCAGCATGACACGAACATGAGGAACAAAACTTCAATCTCTGCCTCTCATGGCCGAATTTTCCAAATCCCTTTTCCCCAAACACCTCCTGAAACTTCTCAAATCCGAAAAAGACCCAATCTCAGCTCTTTTCCTCTTCGATTCCGCCATCAATACCCCAAATTACACCCCCACACCCTCCGTCTTTCACCACATTCTCCGCCGTATTTCACAATCTCCAAAACTCCTACCTCAGATTCCCCGAATTGTAAAATTGATTGAAGCCAAGAAATGCACCTGCTCCGAAGATATTCCGTTGATTGTTATCAAAACCTATTCCAATAACGCCATGGTTGATCGTGCATTGGACATTTTTCAAAGAATGAATGAAGTTTTTGGGTGCGAGCCCGGTGTAAGATCTTACAACACTCTGCTCAATGCGTTTGTTGATTCTAATCAATTTACTCGTGTGGATTTGTTTTTTAGGAACTTTCGAAAGATGGGTGTGTTTCCGAACTTGGAAACTTATAATATTTTGATTAAAATTTGTTGTAAGAAGAAGCAATTTGATAGAGCGAAGGAAATGTTGGATTGGATGTTTGAGAGAGGGATGTTTCCGAATTCGATTAGTTACGGTACTTTGATAAATGGGTTGGTGAAGAGTGGGAAGATGAGTAGTGCACTGAAGGTGTTCGATGAAATGCTTGAGAGAGGAGTGACTCCGGATGTGATGTGTTATAATGTTTTAATTGATGGGTTTTTCAAGAAAGGTGATTTCTTGGAAGCAAATGTGGTTTGGGAGAGGTTGGTAAACTCGTCTTCTGTGTATCCAGATGTAAGTTCTTATAATGTTATGATTAGTGGTTTTTGTAAGTGTGGGAAGTTTAAGGAAAGTTTGAAATTTTGGGATCGGATGAAGGAAAACGAGCGAGAAATGGATTTGTTTACTTACAGCACCGTTATAAACGTGTTCTGTGAATCGGGCAATGTTGAAGGCGGTATGGAGGTTTTTCGGGAAATGATTGCAAAAAGATTGTCTCCTGATGTTGCTATATACAATGTGTTGCTTAATGGGTATTTTCACGCCGGAATGATTAAAGAATGCTTAGATTTGTGGGAACTCATGGCGAAGAACGATTGCAGGAATGTTATAAGTTTCAATATTTTCATTAACGGATTGTTCAAAAACAAGAAGGTGGAGGAGGCAATTTCTTTGTGGCATGAAAACAGTTGTGTTGTAAATTCGACTACGTACGGCATTTTGATCCATGGATTATGCCAGAATGGGTATATCGACAAGGCTTTCTCAATCTTGAACGAGGTAAAAGACCGAAATACCCTCGATGTTCATTCATTTTCTTCAATGATCAACGGGTTTTGTAACGTTGGGAGATTAAACGACGCAGTTTCCACGCTAGATAGCATGGTTACGAATGGTTATACTCCAAACACCAATGTTTGCAATACTTTAATTAAAGGCTTTATCCAATCTCGTAAAATCGAGGACGCTATCGTCTTTTTCTATAAGATGGTCACAACGGGTTGCTCCCCTAATATTGTTTCTTACAATACTCTAATCGATGGATTATGCAAAGCGAAAAGGTTCGATGAAGCGTATCGTTTCGTGAGGTCAATGTTGGAAAAGGGATTAAGGCCTGATATGATCACTAATAGCTCGTTAATCCGTGGTTTATGTCAAGACTCAAAGGTCGAAGTGGCTCTTGAGTTATTTCACCATGTTGTTGATAATGGTTTCGTACCCGATGTAATTATGTACAATATTATAATCCACGGGCTTTGTTCTATAGGAAATGTTGAATACGCATTGGAGCTATATTTGAAGATGGGCGACCCGAATCTTGTTACGCTCAACACTCTAATGGAGGGTTTTTATAAAATTAGGGATTGTATAAATGGGTCAACGGTTTGGGGCCGGATTTTGAGAGGTGGGTTTCGACCGGATATTATCTCGTATAACATTGTCCTTAAAGGTTTATGTTCTTGTAATAAGACACCGGTTGCAATTCGTTATTTGAATGATGCCGTGGCTAGGGAGATTGTACCAACTGCGATTACTTGGAATATAGTTGTGAGAGCGGTTTTGCGGTTGCAGCCTCCGATGCAGAAATGCCGATATTAAATATGGTTGAAGTAAGTTTTCTTTTTTACTTGTGGTTATTTTTCTTGAGAGTGAATGAGTTTATAACCATTGAACTTATAGTATCATTGCAAATTAGCCATGGTACTTGTTAAAATATAACTAGTAGCGGAAATCCAATAGATTTAGGTGGACCTGATCCAATCATCCATTGGATGTTGGATTTTGCCATCCAACCCAATCCAATCATCCATTGGATCAGATGGGATCCATTCACTATTTGATCAAATTTCAACTTGATGCATAATTGGTGTTAACAATTTGTCTCGACTTATTGTGGACGTAGAAATTTGCTCATATCAGCTTTCTTGCAGATGTATACATCTCTTCAAACAAATCCTTATTGACATATTTAAATGTCAATCTGGCTACTTGCTTAAAGATTAATGCCCGGATGAAATGTTGGCCCCGTGCATCTAATGATGATGGTAGACGAAGACCAAGGTCTATTTGGTTGGATATTGGCTCTTCTATTCCCCATATAAAAGGTAATTTTGCACAACTTATTACAACTATAGTACAATAATGTATATATACCGTAATATTATGATATTACTTTCTAAATAACTAAAGTTTTGGGGTTCAATGTACAGTTGAAGTGCATGTTATCATGCCTGCTATATCACACCTGCATTAATGTACATGAATTAACCAACAACATCAACCCACATCATTGGGATATGAATATAGGGGTGTAAACGAGCCGAGCCGAGTCGAGTAGCAAGCTGTTTGAGCCGGGCTTGAAAAAATAATATCAAGCTCGAGCTCGATTACTTTTTCAGAGTCGGGCTCGAACTCGAGCTCGAATATTTTTTTCAATGTTTGAGCTCGATGCTCGTTTTATGAGCTCAAAATTTGAGATTGATTAACTTGTTTATTTTCTCAAGCTCGGTAATTTTTTTGATTATATAGTTTGTAAACATATAATATGTCTGGCTCGAAGAAGTGTAGGCTCCAATGGCTCGACTCGACTTGTAAAGTTTAATCGAGCTTCCGAACGAGTCGAGTCGAGTCGAACATTGGTGTTATGGAGCTTGACCCTTTAAGTTAAGCGAGCTTTATTTTGTGTTCGAGATCGATTCGAGCTTGATAATTATTAGGCTCAAACTTAAGATAAACGAGCTCAAGTGGCTCGTTGAAAGCCCGACTCTTTTACACCCCTAGATAGGAATATGGGTTCCTTCCACTACTTGTTACAGTTTTTATCGAGTGTTAGCTTAGTTCTGTCTGCTTTATTAATTTAGATCAAAGATTGCATCGAGTATAGCAGGTTGTTGGCCAGAGAGATGCTGCCAATAACGTATGCTGATGCCAAATTGAAGTTGTATGATATATAGTCCAAAGTAGGGAGGTCAATACTTTGGTTTATCTCTCATCCTATACTGGTTTTTATTGCCAATTTCCGATATAAAAACAAAAAAAAAGTCGAACATTTTGTGTTTTTCTTGTACCCATTGAAGAAAAAAGTTCAAATCTTTTTGAGCTATACATCGTTCAAAACCTTGGTTTCTTTATCTTTCTATTTTTCTATTATTCTTTACTAGCATCATCATTTTCGAGTGGCGTTTTGGTAATTCTACATATATCACCAGAACCTATAATGATGCAAAAGCGAGTAGCATGATATATCAGTCCGAAGAGTTGAGATCATTCTTCGGGTTATTCACCATGCAATATTTATAAGGGGCTGTTTGTTTACCTCTTAATAGTTTCATTAAGAGGCAACCTCGGCTCTGAATAGCTAAGAGGTGAATCTTGTTTGGCAAAAAAGAGTCTGCCTCTTAATAGGTCTAAAACCCTCCGAATGATTTTGTATCGTCGGCCTCTCTTAACCATTCAGAGCCCTAATTTCATTCTAAACAATTACCAAACAACCATATTTCATTTTGCATTGTATCATTCTGACCACTTAAATCATCCTGCACCAAACCATTCAGCAACTGCCAAACAGCCCCTTATACTTGTTGAAAGTTGCTAATAAATTAACATCCAATAACTTGAATAATTATCAATAAAAAAACACTTTCACTCTTTCTTTTCTTGATTTTTCTCGCTTTCTGTACTCTTTGTTTCGGCTAATATTTTTTGCTCGTAGGTCAATTGCGTAAGCAAACCGACCAAAATCAGCCCGAGAACCGTGCTTTTTCTCCAATCAGACGACGAAGAGATTAACGACTCGACTATGGAGACGCTAATTAAGCCGATCAACGCGAGGTAAATGTTCCTTCGAGTTTCTGTTCCCGCGGTTTGTTTGTTCAGCTCGCTCATTTTTTCGGCTGCTGCTTTTGCTATTGACTTATTAACGGGCTTACTACTCTCCCCTAAGCTCTTGAAGAATAGCCCTTCGTTTCTTTCGTTCTCGAATCGGTTTTCAAACTCGTCTAACTTCTTTTGGTTCTCCTCTATCTCTATCTTGTTTGATTCAGCCGATTCTTCAAAAGCTTGCATTTGGCTTTCTATGTTTCCCATTATCTGTGAATAAAAACGAAGAAAGCCCGTGTTAAAAAAAACGCCTATAGTTTGCTACGTTTATGTGGAAATAACGTTTTGGGGTTACTTGAATGGTGCAAGAGACTATGGGAAAGAAATGCGGAGTGCATTCTGTAGGTGGAATAAAAATAAGGGAGATGGGTCAAGATGGTAAAATTACTAAACTACCCCTGTCAAATTAAAACCTAAAACCTTTCACAGTTTGTTCACTGGTCTACCTCACTCTCACCCATTCAGTCATGCCCGTGTAGAAATGACGTTTTGCATTACTAGAAAGCCCGAGTTAATGACGTTTTGCATTACTAGAAATGAAGAAAGCCCGAGTTCATGTGGAAATGACGTTTTGCATTACTAGAATGGGAAAGAAATGCGAGTGCATTCGGTAGGTGCAAAAATCAAGATGGGTCAAAGATGGTTAAATTACTAAACTACCCTTGTCAAATTAAAACCCAAAACTGTTCACAATGATTTCACCAGTCTACCTCACTACAAACGCAGCTTACGTGAATTAAAGCATGTTTAGCATATTAAAAAGAGTGAACATATTACATACCCTGGCACTGGCTTCCTCTAATTCTTTGAGGGCATTTTCGCCAACTTGGTCAAACTCGACATTGGCTTCTTCAGCGAATTGGGTAAGATAAGCGGATCGTTCATCTAAGTAATCGGTGAGACGGACTTTTTGGGCTTGAAGCATGGCGATTCTTGCAAGGAGGTCCTGTTTTCGTGCATCACCTTCCGGTGGCGGTGATGATGGTGTATTGGTGTCGGAATCTTTCGATTTACAGAGGAACAGCCTTGAGTGGTGGTGGTGGTTCTTGGTGGTGAAATCTGTTTTGTTGAAAATCTCATGTTTTGTGGGTATGAAGCATGTTTGTATGGCTTTCAATGAAATCATGGTTTCTGTTTGTGTTTCAAATGGAGAGAGAGAGAAGGTGTTGGTTTGGAAACAGAAGAAATATTTTGAACCTCTTATCTGCTACTTTATCTTGTTTATTTTGTTTTTTTTTATTTTCCAGGGAAATTATTACTAAATCCAGAACACCAATGATGTTGATAGTTGTACCTTGTGGATGAGAGATTGTATGTTGGTATGGGTTTGGCATCTGTGGGTCTGGAAAAAGGACTTTAGTCTAAGTTTCGATACGTTTTTTTAATGTTTTGTTGTTGCGTGTCGTGTTTAATACCCGAGTCTGGATCAAAAGCTTCGGCCCAAGCCCGACCTGAAAGAGCCTGCATTTAGTGGGCTTGGCCCGAAGGATTGGTTTGGGTCTAATCAAACCAAATCTTCTTCCTGGGCCTGGTTAAAGCCCGACCCAAAAAAAGTCTAGTCCGAAAAATGCTCTGGCCCATTTTCACATGCAAAACCTAGCTTGGGAGGCTCGACCCTTGGTTCATGGTTGTGCTACATCAGCTTTCTTTCACTGTCAAATCAGTTTTCTTTTTCATGCACATGTCATAAACTTTTCACACCTAGTCATGGACAGGTCCATGATTAATTTAATAAAAACTATAGTAATATAAAATTATAATGATAAAAGACAATATTAAAAATTCATTATAATTAACTATGATAATTTTGTTAAAATAATTGAAATTTATAATAAATTAAAATACCAACAAAATTTTAATAACTTTTGCATAATATTTTTCATTTTTCAGATTTTTAATTTTCACATATTTTTAAATTTTTTATTGAATTAAATTATTTAAAATTTAGAATTATAGGTTTGTTTGGATAAAGTATGAAAAAAATTAAAAAACCTAAATTCTAAATTTTTATTATTGTTTTAATTGTTGGTCCCACCATTCCTTGGAGAAGAAGCAGTCCATGTAGAGGAACCGATTTCCCTCAATGGTAAAAAAAAAAAATAGAAGCAGTCCATGGTTTTGAAGAACCGACCACTGTGGATGCTCTTATGAATCTCTGGTCTAGACTTAAAAAGAACGACCAAGATAGGGATGTGTTATAAAACCAATGAGGGTTAGTCTGTAATTAGGTTTTAATGTTCTTTTAAAGTCCAATTAGGACAGGGATTGATTAGAGCCTGAGACGGGCTTGATCTTTGATATTTGAAGAATAGACTTGGCTAAACGGTTGTTTTGAGGGCTCGTTTTAGGCCCTAATTTGCTAGTTTTCCCGTTTGTTTTCTTTTAGGGGCTGTTGTGCTAAACGCTTACTGGGTAAGTGTTTATTAGGTGTTGCTTACCTTCCGGATGAGCATGCCAAGTACCTATAATTGTTTTTTTGGGAAGGGTGTCCTAAGCTATGCCTAGACTAATCCCTTGGCAATTTATGATTGTAAGACATCAGCCCTGATTAAACCTCAATGGCCACAATTGTTGTGTACGCATGTATTCGAACTCTGGGCATATGGAATATTCCACCACATCCCCAGGGTCTTAACCAGTACGCCACAACCCTTGTGGTTAAGTACCTATAATCTTATCGGTAAAGGGCATAGCAAAGATCAAGAATTTTACCCGGTGAGGGAAAGACACTTGCCTGGTAAAAACTTATCAGGTAAAAGACGTCTACCGACAATCCATTTTGATGGACGAAAATGTTATTCGTATAAGGTAAATGGGGGTGATGATACCTTATAAGCATTTGATAATTGTGTCTGTATCATAAATACCTTTTACCGATGGTTATCTCATGTACTTAAAATGGTAAATCCATTTGCAGCCCATTGGGCTTTATGTTTTGTACCAAATAATGATTGGGCCACTTATAGGATCAGTATATTGCTGATAAGTTGTTTCAAATAAGTTAGAAGAGAGTAACTTATCAAATACTCCTTATTACCGGTGGCAAACCGGTATAAACATTTCTTTATTTAATTCATACAAACACTAAAACCTTTTTATTACCGATATCACACTGTAATAAGTTAATAAGCACTTTAAATAAGCAATCCCAAACACCCCCTTAGTCAAGCCTTATAAGATAAGTCGAGGTGTCTGCAAACTGGCTCGAGCCTTCACGGTTATTAAGAAAAAAGTCGGTCTTTTATAACAGATAAATATTAATGGTTCAATCTAACAAGTCCTTGTGTAAACTTGATATATTATTTGTTCTAGATTTTCTTAAAAACCAATTATTGGTTTTGTGTTTTCTGTAGTGTCGCTTCAACGGAATCAACTGTCATTCGTTTTTTTTTTTCTTTTCTAAAATTAGAACGACATCATTTTTAGCTTTGTGTTTTCCAAATATTAAAACATTTATACATTACTAACCATTAAAATATTTACATCATTGATTAGTTGAATAAATTGTATGAAAATGAAACCAAATTAAAAAACAAGTTTACAACTTACAAGTCTTTTATTTATTCTCTTCTATTGGCATTTTGGATATTTAACCAACAATCAAATATTCTAAAAAAGTGGTTTTGATTTAGAGTAATAAATATACTAAAAAAAACATTTTAAAGGATACTTTATAAAAATATAAGAGCATCTCCAACAGCTTTCCTATTTTGGAGAATATGAGAATTTTGGGTTATACTTTTGCTTCAACAGCTTCTCCAAAATTATCTCCAAAATGGAGAAAGTAGAAGAGAGAATGAGTTTTTCTCCAAATATGGAAAATTTTGAAAATAAATATGTAGAGAGAGAAATAATATTTTAATATTACAATCAATGTTTTTTTCTCTAAAATAGGGAATCTGTTGGAAATGAATGTAATTTTTTTGAAGATTTTAGCTTTTGATTCTCCATTTTGAAGAAATTTTGGGAAAGCTATTGGAGTTTTGGAGATGCTCTAAATTCCACATATAGTCTACCAATAAAAATCCAAACATCACATGATTCAGTCAAGTATTTGATGGTAGAACCTAAGGTTGTGCAAAATTTGGCTTGGACCAATAACACCAAAGAGCCAATTTGGCTTTATTTGATTTGATTCTCACTTCCATATTTTCTAAATACATTCTCACTTCACCTCAAGGACCAACTAGTTTAGGTAAATATTTAATGTGTTCCCCGACTGGAGAAGTCGTTTTTAGAGGAGAAACTATGCGTTTTTGGGTTCTTCGTGCTCCTTGGTTAGAACCTCCAAGGGGTCCAAATGGGTTAGACTTGAGTCGGCTAAAAAAAGACATACAACTTTAGCAAAAACGTCATTTCTCATAATATATGACTCGCGCTCCTTTACATTCTTTAAATTTCGTGGGTGGTGTAGCCATCGAGATCAGTACAGTCAGTTATGTATCTGCTAGAAGTTGGTTGGATGCTTCTCATTTTTGTTCCAGCATTCTTCTTCTTCGTAGGGCATTTGTGACACGCATGAAGGACTCATGCAACGTAGTAGGATTTGAAAAGGAAATTGATTGTGATCTTGTGATTGTTCTTTGTATGACCCCTCTTAGGGTGCGTTTGGTACGTAGACAAGATAGAACAGGACAGGACAGGACAAAACAGGACAGAACAGTTATTCAACGTTTGGTAGACAGGACTGGACAGAACAGAACAGATAACATTAGATGAAATAAAATAAATAAAATTTAAAGAATGAGTGAAATATAAAATAGAACGTGTATTTGATGTTTTAGGATAGAATTAGATTTTATTTTGAGGTTATATTGGTAAAACATAAGCCTGTTCCACCTTGTTCCATGGGGTAGTGGTGAAACAGGCTTGTTCCACTTTGTTCCACTCTGTTCTTGTCTGTTCTACATAAAAATCCTGCCAAACATGGAACAGTGATCCATGTTTTGTTCTGTCATGTGTTGTCCAGTGTACCAAACGCACCCTTATTGAGCTGGGAGATCCAAGACTTAGAAGTCGGTTCCATTCTATTTCCATTTTTAATTTTCAAATTTAAAAAAATACGTCTATTAAATTGTAACAACCCACTCCAAACATACCAAAAATAAGACGCAATTAATATAAATATCGCCAAATCATGGCCCAAGTTCACACCAACAAAATTCCAAAATTTGGGTTTACGGAAATAACCCTAGTTACAACTAAGAGTTTCTAAGCAAGAGAAATAAGGAAAGGTCTACTAAGTTAATCCACGCTCGATCACGCTTTCTCTTTCCCACTAGTGGAGCCGCCTCTAACCTGCTTACCTGAAAAAGGTTCAGTTTAAAAATGTGAGGGTTAGACCATAAGGTCTAGTGAGATCCCTCAGCTACAACCACACCACAACATTCATATTAAAGAGTCATGAGATATATAAATCAACAAGAAGTGAGGCGAATAACCTTCCCCAGATAGTTCACGTTCAAACACGTCATATGGGCCACACCCCCCATATATATAAATCGTGCTATATCATATGGGTCACACCCCCCATATATAGCATACCCCGCCGTATGGGACACCCCCCCCCCCCATGTACATCGTACCATCTCACATGGGACACACCCCCCATGTATATCATATCGTGCATATGGGACACCCCCCCCATGTATAGTACCTCATGCATATGGGACACACACCCCATGTATAGCACCTCATGCATATGGGACACACCCTCCCATATATATATATATATATATATATATATATATATATATATATATATATATATATATATATCACATCATGCATAATAAATTCATATGCATCATACCTTAAATAAGCATGCATGTACGAGTAACAACCAGTACCATCAAGCTTAGTTAGAAGAACTCACTTGATGCTCTTACTTATCTCCTCTAAGCTGGTTCCGACTCCCAAACGACTTCCCTGAACGCACAGGCAAAAGAATAAGCTAAACCATCTAACTTATCCGGACAACAGGTCCATCCGGACAACTCACCCATCCGGGCAACCCAGCTATCCGGACAACAGGTCCATCCGGACAACTCACCTATCCGGGAAACACAGCTATCCGGACAACATAGCTATCCGGACAACAGGTCCATCCGGACAACTCACCTATCCGGGCAACACAGCTATCCGGACAACATAGCTATCCGGACAACAGGTCCATCCGGACAACTAACCTATCCAAGCAACACAGCTATCCGGACAACAGGTCCATCCGGACAACACGTCTATCCGGACAACACCTCTATCCGGATACTAAACCCTCCGGGTGCTTACCCGGACACCTTCTTCTAATGAAGGTGTCCGGACGGGCGCTGTTCGAGTTTTACACTCTAAATCCCGTCCTGAGCTCCGCCAAAGCAACGATTAGGCAATAACAACTACCCAGAAGCGTACTAGAACCAAACCCCACAATATACATCCATAAAAACATAAACAAGAGGAGTTTAAACCTTCCACAAGAGCTTTGGCATGACTTTTATCAAACTAAACTTCTCAATACTCTACAATCAACAACCTGATTAAATGGGGTAATGGATTGAGTGTTTACCTGCTCAAATGCTTGCCAGAAACGAATTCCACAACAATCCTTCTTCTGATTTCCAAGGTTTGATTATTTCTTTCTCCAATGCACCAAAACCTTCAAGAGCTCACTTTCTCTCTTTCTTTCACAAAAACAGCCGACACATGCACCAAAATCAGGAGAATATGGTTTCTCCTAGGGTTTTGGACCCATTTTATACCTTATCCCACATTTACATAATACCCCCTTCAACTTCCATTTTATTACATTTCCTCCACAAGGCTTGAAACTCTTATTATTTGGGCACGGTTACTACAACACTCCCCCCTCAAAAGAATTCCGTCCCCGGAATTCCGTTCTCGAAAAGATGAGGGTATCTGGACCTCATACCCGATTCCACCTCCCAAGTAGCCTCTCTCCCTTTATGGTATCTCCACTGAACCTTTACTAGACGAACCTCTTTATTCCTCGTCTTCCGGACCTTACTGTCCACGATCTCTATTGGTTCCTCCACGAACGTCAATTTCTCGTCAATACTGACATCTTCCAACGGAATGGCCACATCGGACTCGGCCAAACATTTCTTCAAGTTCGACACATGAAACGTCGAATGAATTCTGCTTAGTTCCTCCGGCAACTCCAACCTGTACGCCACCTCTCCAACACGCTTGGTGATGGCGAAGGGTCCGACGTACCTTGGTTTTAGTTTCCCCTTCTTTCCAAATCGGACTACTCCCTTCCACGGTGATACTTTGAGCATCACCTTATCCCCTACCGCGAATTCGATTGGTTTTCTTCTCTTATTCGCGTACGCTCTTTGACGATCCTGAGCCACCTTCAATCTTTCCCTGATCACACTGATCTTGTCAGCCGTTACTTGCACGATTTCCGGCCCTGTCAACTGCTTCTCTCCCACTTCATTCCAACACAACGGCGTCCTGCACTTACGCCCATACAACGCTTCAAACGGTGCCGCTTGAAGGCTGGCGTGATAACTGTTGTTATACGAGAACTCAATCAACGGTAGGTGGGATTCCCACGAACCCTTGAAGTCTATCACGCACGCACCTAACATATCCTCCAAAGTCTGAATAGTTCTCTCGCTTTGTCCATCCGTCTGAGGGTGATAGGCGGTGCTCAAACAAAGTCGCGTGCCTAACTCCCTTTGCAGACTCCTCCAAAACGACGACGTGAAACGACTATCACGATCGGAGACAATGGACGACGACACTCCATGCCTCGTCACTACTTCATTGACATACAATCTCGCCAGCTTCTCCAACGAGTCGCTCTCCCGAATGGGTAGAAAGTGAGCCGACTTGGTGAGACGGTCAACAATAACCCATATAGCATCATGCCCCTTCGGGGTTCTAGGCAACTTCGTAACGAAGTCCATTGTAATACAGTCCCATTTCCACACCGGTATCTCCAAGGGTTGCATCTCTCCGTAAGGTCGTTGGTGCTCTGCTTTGACCCTCAGACAGGTCGCACATCGCTCCACAAAGTACGCAACATCTTTCTTCAATCCCGGCCACCAATACAGATGCCTCAGGTCTCGATACATCTTATTTGTACCCGGATGAACCGAATATCGCGACTTATGCGCTTCCTCCAATATTCGTTCACGTAGACCTCCCAACTTAGGGACCCACACCCGGTCCTCAAAACGCCTCACCCCACTCGGGTCACACTTCAAGGATGTCACATAGCCGACCATCCTCTCGCTTTTCCACTTCTCCTCTACTAATGCTTCCTCTTGAAACCTCCTAATCTCGTCTATCAGACTAGGAACCACTTCTAATCGAAAGGCCACCACTTTCGTTGGTTCTCTTCTCTCCTTCCGACTCAGGGCGTCGGCCACGACATTCGCTTTACCGGGATGGTAAAGGATCTCGCAGTCGTAGTCACTTAGCAACTCCACCCAACGACGCTGTCTCATATTCAGCTCCTTTTGGTCAAACAGATGCTGAAGACTCTTATGATCAGAATATATCTGACATTTAACCCCGTAAAGGTAGTGTCTCCAAATCTTTAGCGCGAAGACCACCGCCGCTAACTCCATATCGTGCGTCGGATAATTCTTCTCGTGCTCTTTTAACTGTCGAGATGCGTAGGCGATCACCCTTCCATCTTGCATCAAAACACACCCTAGCCCCAACTTGGACGCATCACTGTAGATTACGAATCCTTCGGTTCCATTAGGCAAGGATAGAACCGGAGCACTACTCAACTTGTCCTTCAACTCGCTGAACGCTTCTTCCTGGGCCTTCGTCCATTCAAACTTAGAATTCTTCTTGGTCAGAGCGGTCAACGGCGTAGCTATCCGGGAAAAATCCTGAATGAACTTCCGGTAGTAACCCGCTAAACCAAGAAAACTTCTTACTTCGGATGGCGACCTCGGGGTCTCCCATCCCTTAATGGCCTCCACCTTGGCCGGGTCCACCTTGACACCATCTTCCGACACCACGTGTCCTAAGAATTGAACTTCTTTAAGCCAGAACTCACACTTTGAGAATTTGGCAAACAACTTTTCCCGCCGAAGCAGGTCCAGCACCAAGCGAAGATGCTCTTCATGCTCGCTCCGAGATTTGGAATAAATGAGGATGTCATCGATGAATACAATCACACACTTGTCTAGTAGTGCGCTGCACACCCGATTCATCAGATCCATGAATACCGCCGGAGCATTCGTCAATCCGAAGGGCATGACTAGGAATTCGTAATGCCCATACCTTGTACGAAAAGCCGTCTTCGGCACATCCTCTTCCCTCACTCTCAGCTGATGGTAGCCAGACCTCAAGTCTATCTTTGAGAAGAATTTTGCCCCTTGCAACTGATCAAACAAGTCGTCGATCCTCGGAAGCGGATACTTGTTCTTGATTGTCACTTTGTTGAGCTCACGGTAATCAATACACATTCGCATCGATCCGTCCTTCTTCTTGACAAACAGTACCGGCGCTCCCCAGGGTGATGAACTAGGACGTATAAATCCCTTGTCCAACAACTCCTGCAATTGCGACATCATTTCCTTCATCTCTGCCGGTGCCAACCGATATGGTGCACGAGCTATCGGCGAGGCGCCCGGCATAAGATCGATCTTGAACTCGACCTGGCGATCCGGGGGTAAACCCGTCAGGTCATTCGGAAATACCTCCGGAAATTCACTCACCACCAGTACATCCTCCAACCCCTTCTTCTCCTTCTTAGCGTCTAAAACATACGCTAGGAAACCCCGACACCCCTTTTCTAAACAATGCCTCGCCTTCATCACCGTGATAAGGCAAGACTTGCGCTCTCGTCTATCCCCATAGACTACGACTTCTGACTTATCTGGCAAGGCAATATGAATCATCTTCTTATTGCACACAATGCTGGCATCATTTCTAGCCAACCAGTCCATCCCCACTACCACATCAAACTCCCCCATACCCATCGGGTATAAACGCAAAGGGAAAGTATGACCCTCTACTTCGATGCTACACCCCTCGAACACTTCCCTCACCACGACACAACTATCATCGGCAATTTCTACCTCAATCCCACGCTCCAACCGCTTCGGCGTCACAGACAGACACCGAGCAAAGATCGGCGATACGAACGAACGGTTCACACCCGAATCAAACAACACTTTAGCAAACTTCGAATTAAAAAGAAATGTACCTGATACCACATCAGGCTCATCAACCGCCTCTTCCGCAGACATCTGAAAGGCTCTAGCTCTTGCTCGGCCCGGTTCCACTTTCTTTTCCCCACCTTTTCCTCCTTGACCTCCTCCAGATCCACCAGCAAAACCCTTCCTCAACTGTGGGCAATCGGATTTGATATGATCCGGAGAGCCACACAGGTAGCACACTCTCGGGCTAGAACAATCACGCGCCATGTGCCCCTGTTTTCCACACTTATAACACCCATCAGGTTCGAAGCAATCTCCACGGTGCACTTTGTTACACTTTCCGCACGGCCTGTCACTGAACCTATGCCCCACCCCCGCACGGCCTGTCACTGAACCTATGCCCCACCCGCAACTCGGGTCTAGAGGGCTTCAACCTTTTCACCTCCCGAACTGGTCCATCCCATTTTCTCTTATCAACGCTCCTCTCCGACAGCTGACGATTCTTTTCTTTCTCATTTAGTTCTGCCACGTCAACCGCCGCTTGAAACGTTGCAGGGCCACGGTTCTGTACCAGTTCCCTTATGCTGCTCTTCAGACCCCAAATGTACCTTTCAACCCGCCTTTCTTCAGTAGGCACATATATCTCAGCGAAGCGTGCCTTTTCGATAAACTTAGCAGTGTATTCCTGCACGGTCATCGATCCTTGCACGAGCCCCATAAACTCTTCCTCCAACTTCTTTCTTGCTGCTAGCGGGCAAAACTGTGCTTTAAACCTCCCAATGAACGTCTCCCACGAGGTTACCTTTGCCACTTCCGAACCATTTCCTCCTGTTTCTACATCCCACCAAAAGATCACATCTGCCTTTAACATTGACATGGCAAACAACACTTTATCCTCTTCAGCACACTTACTAGTGTCAAACGCCAGTTCCATCTCTCGGATCCACCTCATCGCCAATATCGGGTCCCGCTCTCCACCGAAGGATGGAGGCTTGCAAGACACGAAAGTTTTGAAGGTACACCCTTTTACTGACTTCGACTCTCCCGCCACAAAAGGATTTGCATGAGAGTGGCCCTCAGTCTCAGCTGTTGGTAATTTGGATGCCTCCGCCTCGGTCTCTTTCACACTTTCAGTCTTCCCTTCCGATGCCGACCCAATTCGCTGCTTCAGTAAAGCCTGCAAGGTCTCTTGCAGTTTGCCCATCTCAGCAGTGAATCTCTCTTCAGTCACAAAAGCCTGATTGTGGTTCGAACTCAAGCTCTTTGATGGGCTATCATTCCCGGAAGCAGTGCTCTCGGTTTGGGTTGGTTCGCTTACCACAGGCACTTCCCCACCCTTAGCCTGACGGACAGTCGGCGCTTTCTTCTTACCCCTAGTCACCATGCCCGTTCCTCCAGTCTGAGAGGCAGCTTGTCGGGGTGCTCTTCCCCGGCCCCTTCCACGACCTCCGCCCCTCCCGCGGGTAGCCGTTTGCCTCGGAGGATGCACTGGCTCATCCTCCACAACCTCTTCCACCCGGATTTCCCCCACTTCCGGGACAAGCTCTACATCCGGCACAGATCTGCTCCTCAAACTTCGTTCCGACATTCTCAATTACTGAAACATTACACAAAATAACGCTTAACAACAATCCCAAAATAACAAGGTAAGAGTGATCACAGTCATGTACCTGTAAGTTCACAATTACACTGGCCAGGTGTAATCCTGAGCTTACCTTACATGATAGTTTTTCACCACCCTATTATTTACTCTCCCCAGTGAGGTCTCCCTAGGCCTTCCTATTTCTCAGTTGTACTTCTACAGTTTAAGTTTAGGCCCATCCGGTCACCTAAATCCCTTAAACTACGGCTCTGATACCAACTGTAACAACCCACTCCAAACATACCAAAAATAAGACGCAATTAATATAAATATCGCCAAATCATGGCCCAAGTTCACACCAACAAAATTCCAAAATTTGGGTTTACGGAAATAACCCTAGTTACAACTGAGAGTTTCTAAGCAAGAGAAATAAGGAAAGGTCTACTAAGTTAATCCACGCTCGATCACGCTTTCTCTTTCCCACTAGTGGAGCCGCCTCTAACCTGCTTACCTGAAAAAGGTTCAGTTTGAAAATGCGAGGGTTAGACCATAAGGTCTAGTGAGATCCCTCAGCTACAACCACACCACAACATTCATATTAAAGAGTCATGAGATATATAAATCAACAAGAAGTGGGGCGAATAACCTTCCCCAGATAGTTCACGTTCAAACACGTCATATGGGCCACACCCCCCATATATATAAATCGTGCTATATCATATGGGTCACACCCCCCATATATAGCATACCCCTCCGTATGGGACACCCCCCCCCCCCCCCCCATGTACATCGTACCATCTCACATGGGACACACCCCCCATGTATATCATATCGTGCATATGGGACACCCCCCCCCCATGTATAGCACCTCATGCATATGGGACACACCCCCCATGTATAGCACCTCATGCATATGGGACACACCCTCCCATATATATATATATATATCACATCATGCATAATAAATTCATATGCAACATACCTTAAATAAGCATGCATGTACGAGTAACAACCAGTACCATCAAGCTTAGTTAGAAGAACTCACTTGATGCTCTTACTTATCTCCTCTAAGCTGGTTCCGACTCCCAAACGACTTCCCTGAACGCACAGGCAAAAGTATAAGCCAAACCATCTAACTTATCCGGACAACAGGTCCATCCGGACAACTCACCCATCCGGGCAACCCAGCTATCCGGACAACAGGTCCATCCGGACAACTCACCTATCCGGGCAACACAGCTATCCAGACAACATAGCTATCCGGACAACAGGTCCATCCGGACAACTCACCTATCCGGGCAACACAGCTATTCGGACAACATAGCTATCCGGACAACAGGTCCATCCGGACAACTCACCTATCCGGGCAACACAGCTATCCGGACAACAGGTCCATCCGGACAACACGTCTATCCGGACAACCTACCCACCCGGACAACACCTCTATCCGGATACTAAACCCTCCGGGTGCTTACCCGGACACCTTCTTCTAATGAAGGTGTCCGAACGGGCGCTGTTAGAGTTTTACACTCCAAATCCCGTCCTGAGCTCCGCCAAAGCAACGATTAGGCAATAACAACTACCCAGAAGCGTACTAGAACCAAACCCCACAATATACATCCATAAAAACATAAACAAGAGGAGTTTAAACCTTCCACAAGAGCTTTGGCATGACTTTTATCAAACTAAACTTCTCAATACTCTACAATCAACAACCTGATTAAATGGGGTAATGGATTGAGAGTTTACCTGCTCAAATGCTTGCCAGAAACGAATTCCACAACAATCCTTCTTCTGATTTCCAAGGTTTGATTATTTCTTTCTCCAATGCACCAAAACCTTCAAGAGCTCACTTTCTCTCTTTCTTTCACAAAAACAGCCGACACATGCACCAAAATCAGGAGAATATGGTTTCTCCTAGGGTTTTGGACCCATTTTATATCTTATCCCACATTTACAGAATACCCCCTTCAACTTCCATTTTATTACATTTCCTCCACAAGGCTTGAAACTCTTATTATTTGGGCACGGTTACTACATAAATCTATATACAAATATATATTCAATGCTCAAACTAAAACACTATAAACTTAAACCAAACCCGTTTAAATCGATATGATTTCATTTTTTCAGTATTTCATATTTTCGTTTTTGACCGGTTCTCATTTGAACGATCAATAAATATAAGATTACTCTTTTAGTTAAAATATTTTCACTCTTGCAAGAAAAATAAAATATTTTAAAATAATGTACACAAAATAAATAAATCATGTTGAATGATAAGACAAAAATAGAGTACAAATTACAAAGGCAAGTCATAGGGTTTTGTGCCTCTCTCTTTTAACTTTACCTTTTTCTTTTTCTTTTTCTTGAAGCATGTTGGGGTGTTTTCATTGTCACTTTTTGACTTTATTGTGATCAAGATCACATAGTATTTTTTGAACATTGAGCTTTATATATACCAATATGTTAATCATCTCTTATTATTGATGAGTTATATTCATCACCTCTTTTGTCCTTATGATTTAAATTTTATTGCTATTTTCATTCCTATTGTTTACAATTCATTTCTATCTTAGTCATTCATACTTGCAAACCACATGGATAAAAACCGAAATTTCAAAACTACACGGACGAAATCCATAATTCTTAACAAACCACAGGGACGAAAAACGTAATTTACTCTATTTTTTAATTTCTTATGGAAAGTGAATACTTATGATAATATAAAGAGTTGGATATATAATGATCCCAAATTAGTTTTTTTTTTAGTGTGTGTATATACACATACAATCATTATTTTTAGATGTAAGTTTTGAACAAGAAGATATAATAAACATTAAATATATCAAAATACATGTTTTAAATGATTATACACTTGATTTTGTACAATACTTTACAATCTCATGATTCTTATAGTTATTTATATTTTATGTATTAAAAAGATGCAAATTGCTTAAAAAATAACATACTTTTATTCAATTCCTATTTTAAATATCTTTAAATGTCTTCTTCTATTTTTGTCAAAAAAAACCTCATACTTCAAAAAAAACGTCAAATTTTAAGTACGTTTTTCGATCAATAGAATATTATATACGTCTTTTGGAAATACTTTTCTCAAAACATGAATCGGATTAAAAAAATACAAACCATTTACGTAATATTATTACGTCATTATATAAATACTTTCTGATATCATTCTTGTTTTAAAAACAAAAAGGAAAGATGTCCAGGAAATTATTGTGTTTGATTTGGTGCGAATGAGATGTCTCATTTATTAAAGAGAGGTGTAAAACAAACACAAAAAGCTCAATATCCACAATCTATGTCTTAATGCACATTGTTTCACATGCTAGCTACACTCATATAGTCATATTCTCCACAAAAATAATTTATATATATAGAGAGAGAGAGAGAGAGGTTCAAAGGAAAACCTCAAAAAAATGGAAAACTAAAGAACACCCTGATGGCCTTTCATCTGGACGGTATGCACTTGTGCATACTGGTAAATAGTTGACTTTTTGGTTTTATGCACAAGTGCATTATGCATTTGTGCATATACAGGTAAATAGTTGACTTTTTGGTTTTATGCACAAGTGCATTATGCATTTGTACATATATGTACAAATGCATGTTACAAATAACCTGTATGCACAAGTACATACCGCCCAGATGAAGGGCTACCAGAGTGTTCCTTAGTTTTCCCTTTATTTGAGGTTTTCCCTTGAACCAGACGCTATATATATATATATATATATATATATATATTATACTGAGGTATAGAGAAAAGGGTGAGTTTCAGTGAAAAGTTGAGTTAACGTGATAAGTGTGAGAAATGGTTATCAACAGTTGGATGAACATTAGAATGAGATGCAACGGATTAATTCTTGTATCAAACACGATTCATGGGTGGGTTGGATATTAAAAGTGATCAAGGGTTTAGATCAATTTCTCACGTTTCTCATGTTAACCTCAACTTCTCACACTATCATTCGCCTATAGATTGTGTTCCGGTTAGAAGTTGAGATTAACTGAGAAGCATAAGAAGTGATTATCAACTGTTGGATGACAAAATGAATGCACATTAGGATTAGATGCATAGAGATTAGACACACTGAGATGCACTGAATCAATTCTCTTCTAAGTCGCAATTCATGGAATGACATTTGATTAAAAGTGAACAAGGGTTCTGATCCACTTCACACGTTTACCTCAACTTCTCACATGATTCTTCGTCCATATAATATATATATATATATAGTGTGTGTGTGTATATAAATAGAGGGGGTACAAAAAAGTGAAAATTTACGATAACACTCTGATAACCGTTCATTTGGATGATATGCACGAATGTATACAAGTAACTAAGTTGTTTTATGGCTTTATGCATGCGTACATGTTACAAATTACTTTGATGGACATATACATACCGTCCAGATTAACGGCTATCAGGGTGTTTCCTCAATATTTCATTTTTATGCGGTTTTCTCCTCACCCTAAAAAAGGTTTTTTGTTCTCAAGTTCTTACTATAAAATATTCTTTTCCACAGCAACCCAACAATATATAGACGAATCATCGTGTGAGATGTAATTACAGAATATCTAATTGTTACATCTCAGCTCTTGATTTTTGTTTATTTTGAAATTTGGAGGACAGTTATCAGACCATCCGCATCCATCTCATTCTAACGCACACTTTTTCACTGCCACATCAGCGCCACGTCATTTTTTCCTTCCAACCCATTCTAACCCACAAACCCCCACATCCATCCCACACCACCATCCCATCTTTTATTTATTTTTTTTATTTTTTTGTTACAAGTATATTAATTTAAATAATTTAAAATTTATAAATAATTTATAATTTAATATAAGATAAAACAATTAATAAAATATTTCATAAATTGAAACTACAATTTTAACCTTACATAACCAAATTAAAAACATAAAAAAATACATAAGATTGAAAATATTTTCCATCGGGGACGGTTGCGAGCTCGTGCCTCGCGATTTGGAACCTCGTCGTGGTGTTGTGAACCCTTGTGTTTCTTTATCCATTTTGATTTTTTTGAAGAAAGACTAATATTGAGAGAGTAGAATGAAGTGGGGAAGATGGGAGAGATTGAGAGTAAATTTGTTTGTGTGAAAAAATAAGTAGGTTAATATTAGTATTTATAGGATTAGAAATAATTAAAAAAAATCAGCCCAACGTCCATATTTTTAACGGCTATATTTTATAAAAAAAAAATGGAGACCCAACCCAAGTTGGTTGCCCAACCCGGGAGGGTTCCATCCCACACCAACCCCAAGGGGTGCGATGGTGTGGGAAACCATCCAGCCCCAACCCCATCTAACCCAAGGGGCCGATGCGGGTGGTCTCAAAGAGTAAATTTAGAAACCGATTCATAACATGCTCGTTGATTATCTACGATGTACAGAATGGTTGTCCCGTGACTGACATTTGACACAATTAGACTGAGCCGGTACATTACCGAGTAGCACAAAAATGCAGTTTTTTGTCTCGCCCGAACAAATGGAACAAAAATTGACAGACAAATGACCAAGTTCCATTAAAGGGCTGTTTGTTTACCTCTTAATAGTTCCATTAAGAGGCAATCTCTGAATTGCTCAGAGGTGAATCTTGTGTGGCAAAAAAAGGAAGGATTAAGCATCTTGGGCCTTCCTTAACCATTCAGCACCCTAATTTCATTATAAACAATTACCAAACAACCATATTTCATTTTGCACTATATCATAAAAGCCTCTTAATCATTCTAAGGACTTAATCATTCAGCAACTGCCAAACAGCCCCTAACTACCATATACCAAACTAAGGATAAAGACGTTGATTGTTGAAGAACCGGTTGCCTTTTGAAGATGTTCTTAGAATGTTGGAATTTGAAAACAATGACTTAAGTTTAGGATTAATTGTTATTTAATTTTAAACTACTTGTGTGTTTGAAATTGGACTTTTGAAACAATGTTTCTATTATTATGTTTTATTATTTATTGTAATTTGTCAAAATTGGGGAAAAAACAACCATTCAAGTTGCATAAACCGGGTCTTTGACCGGGTGTTTGACCGGGGTTGACCCCACCGGGGACCGGGGACGGGTGGCTAATTCCCGTACCCGCCGGGGACCGGGGCCGGGGCCGGGTGGTGGAAGCCGAAACCGGGGCCGGGGCCGGGTAAGGGGATACCCGCCCCAAACCCGCCCCGTTACCATCCCTATAAACACCTCATATATAACTATGACATAAAAACAACAAGGAATGTGGTAGAAAAGAATTTGGATGTTATTCATTAGAAGTAAAGTGGGTGAGCATGCTAATAAGAACTAACACCAAAGCAATTACCAATATGGAATTAAAACCCCAATTTAACCAACCAATTTTAACATAAACATAAAACATAAGCAAACATGTGTTATTACAACATGAAATGCAATAAAACACAATAGACCTTTTTTCGCGGTTTTTCAGTAGAGCCCAAGCATGCTTCTTGAAATCGACTGCGAATTACTCGTTGCTCTACTCGCGATCCCAATCCCACCTCTTCGACTTCCACTCATTGGCGCCAAATAGAATCGTAAAAGCCCATTATCAATATGGGTTGGTGAGTATCTTGCACTACGATTCCGTTCAAGAATCCCAATCCCTTGTTCGTTTCCAACGAATTTACCATTCATCTTGGAGTTTGATTTCTTCGTGTTATACGAAGAACTTCTCCAACTCACACTACTATTGCTTCTAAAGACTTTCTTGTTAATCACACCATTTGGTTCATGATTGTCGTTTCTTCGTAAATCTTGCCAAGATTCTGAATAAGATCTTCCGACTCCACTAACACTACTGCAACGATCTTCATCGTCATCTTTGTTGGCGGAATTCCGGCGGTGGATAAACCCCCATAACTTCCAACTCCACCGCCGTGATTTCTTCATCTCCTTCTTCTCTACCCCAATCCCATTATTATTATCCCTAAATCCCAATTCGAAAGTTTCTGAACAATCATCTCTCAATGAATTCGAATTCGAAACCCTTGGGGGTTCATTATCGAACTTTGAACTTCCATGAACAGAATTATTGTTATTGTTATCAATCGTGGCAGGTGAGACTTTGGTATTTGAAACAATTGGAGTTACCTTTGTTTCATCCAACTCTGCAACTACAGCAGCAGCCATTTTTCGAATGGAATTGGATCTGTCAAGGCTTTTCCTTCTCTTAGAAGAAGAATCGAGGTAATATTCTCGGGTTTGGGTTGACCCGCCCGGGAGATTGTCGTCCGCCATTGATGGATCTTCAACTGGGATTTGCGTATCACAACGTGGAACGTGTACAACGGGAACATCTTCCACCATTGGAGGTAACCGTGGGAAGGTCCTACCAATCAAATATCCATCCCATGAAGCCCTAGGTTCGTCAAACGAGTATCTCGGGTCATCAAACGATATCCGACCCGCATCCAGTGAAAACCTAGGGTCCGTATCGCAGGATCGCCGGCCGAAACCGTAATCGGCGATTTCCGACTGAGTTTCACGGTATTGACGTGAAATCGGCTTCTTCGCCTGCAATGTTGACGTTAATATGACGCCGTTACCGTTGACGCCGTTACCGGTGACGCCGCTCTTCTTCTGTTTTCTTCTCCATTTTTGCCATTTTTTGCTTAAAACTGACGCAGCTGACCAGAGATTTGATAGTGAGGGCTTTTTTGACTGTGAATCGAGATCTATGTGATCCTTCATTGGCTTCAATACATCTACAGTTATATCCGATTTTTCTTCGATTTCAGCCATCTCTTCCACAATGTTGTTCTCTAAATCATTCACAATTCTCACGTCTTGGTCTTCAGTAACCCTAATTTCGTCGTCATCGTCTTCGTTGCTGTGGATTCGATCTTCTTCGTGATCTTCTTCTTCGTCTTCTCTGTTCGTTTCGAGATAGATGCCATTGTTGCCTAGGGTTTGTTGTTGAGAATAGGAGTGTCTAGGATTGTTCTCGTCGTGGATTGAGAAGAGCGACCACAGAGTATTCCGTCCCCTGACGTCACAGGACTTCCGTTGAGGCTCATAAACACCGGCGGAGATCGATAATCCGTCGTTCTTCGAAGCGGAAAACGATTTCGTACGTCGGAGCTCCGGTAAGAATGAATTTCTCGTTGTTGCTGCTATTGTCGTTGTTTTGTTTTTGTTTGCTTCTGAGATATTGCTGGAAGAGGACGGGACTCTAAAAATGGCTTTAATGGCGGCCGCGGCAGTGGATGAGGATGTAGAGTTACGTCGGGAAGAAGATGAAGCAACGGCGGCGTTGGCTGATTGATCTAGTGTAGTGAGACGTTCGCAGAGGCATGATGGACAGAAACCGGTGAAGTTCTCGTCGGGATGGCGGTCACAGCTGAAGGATGATCGTGGTGGCTGCAATGATAGCGCCGGCGGTGGTTGGTCGGCGACGGCGGTGGGATTCATAACAGGCGGTGGTGGTGTGGTGAAGTGCACAGTCTGCTCATGTTAGCAAACAGTGAAAGAGAAGTGTTTAATGTGAGAATGAGAATGAAAGCGTTTACGTTTTCGAGAGTTTTTTCCCAGGGATTGAGAGAGACAATTGAATTAAAATATATATTTATTTTATTATTTTCTTGGTCATAAAATAGATGTTTACAATAAAAGTAGTACGTAGTTTTAGAAACGTGTGATTATTAATTTTTTAATTAATTAAAATATAATTTTACTCCTAATTATAAAAGAAAAGAAAAATTATTATATAAGGGGCCGTTTAATAAACATTTATCTGGGTAACTGCTTACAAAGTCACATTACTTACCGGATTGATACGGCACGGACAAAAAATCTTACCCGGTAAAAATGAATGAAAGGACCGTGAGTTTTACCCCGGTAAGTGATGGCGACGATTCTTACCACTGTTAGCGTTACCGGGTAAATTGTTGCATACGAAATCGATTTGACGGACTAAAATAATACCCGGTAAATAAGTGATAGTGTTAAATTTGACTGGCAATCTTTTACCCGGATAAAAATTTGGTAAACGGACCCTAACTTAGGTTAGAGTGGAAAGTGGAAATTTACGTTTGAAAATAAACATTTATTTTGAGACAAACAAAAATAATAATATAGACTTTTATTTTACGATGAGGAAACTATATTTTTTATGATAAAAATATATATTTAATCTATTTATTTTAGATAGAAATAAATAAAATAAAATCACTAGAAAACACTCACTTTTTCCATTGGATCCTTTACTTCTCCACGACCCGCTCGTTCTAAAGTAGATTACGTTTATCGTTCATGTAATTTGTGAAAATTTGCAATTTTAGTCCTTATGGTATAGATGTTATGGTTTGTAATTCATTGTTATTTTCGTTCTTATTTTTAATAATTTATTGTTGTTTCAATCCTTATAGTTTACAAGTTTTTACTGTTTTGGTCATTTGTACTTAAAATATATGAATTGGTTCAGAAACAAAAATAGCAATAAATTGCAAAATACAGAGACAAAAATCGTAATTTCTAAAGCACGGGTACAAAAATCAAAATTATTAACAAATCACATGGATGAAAATTTTAATTTACTCGTAAATTAATAAAATTTGTATTTACTGGAATTTACATTTGTAGAAATATTTTTTTCTTAGGTATGATTTTCGTCTTTGTGGTTTAAAAAATGCGATTTTCGTTCCTATGGTTTGCAATTTATTGTTATTTTTGTCATTAGATTAACTTCTATACTTAGGTATAAGGGAATAAAATAGTAAATAATCAAAAATCACAGCGACAGAAACAACAATAAATTATAAATCATAAGAAAAGAATTAGTAATAGAGTGTAAATCATAGGAAGAATACCATAATTTTTAAACAAAAACATAATTTTCTCTATATTTAAAAACTAAATGTCAATTTAACATATAACTGTTTTAATTTAAACTTATTAATTATTTAATTATTAATACTAGCTGTTTTAATTTACCTTAAGTAGAAAAAGTACTATACATGTAATACTTACCTTTTTTTTGAACCAGAACTTATCATTGAAACAAAAAGAAGCAGTAGCAAGAAATAACCCTAGAAATACAAGGTGACTCAATACCATAGAGACAACAATTTATCCGTTAATGGAGAAGCAAAAGTCAAAATCCCTAAAAAAATATGCTTTCATCTCCAACAGATTCCCCATTTTAGGGGTTTCTAGTTTTGGGGTATTCTCCAAATATGGAGTAAATTTTAGGGAATCTCCAACTTTCTCCAAAATGGGGAAGGGTTTGGGGAAGCGTTGGAGATGAGTTTAGGACCAAAATGCCCATATTCCCCATTTTCTCCAAAATGGGGAAGCTGTTGGAGATGCTCTAATGGAGATGCTCTAAGGGAGAGGAAAGATGCATTTTCAATCCGTACCCCCCATGAAATGATTCCTTTCCTGATTTGTCTTGATACCTAATTGGAAATTTGAATTTGCATTTCAGTAAATGCTTAATCTGTTGATTGATATATTAGTAATGTATGACTATTAGTTAAATATTTAGCAATTTAAATAGCTACAATTTAATAAAAACTAATGATGCCTGCAAGGTTCTAAATGGTGTGAGGCGTGGCGTGGTGGCGAGGCCAAGCCTCAAGCCTTAGGAGCTACAGCAAGGCCATGACGTTTATCAAGGCGTGACTTATGGCGGAAAATCTATGTATCTTATATACTATTATATACAAAAACATATGTTTTGTACTGTTAATCGATGAGTCAATGATGATAAACAAGTTAAATTATGTTATATTAAAACTAGCAAATAAGACATCAAAAACGTAAAGAAAAATCAAGTATCGTGTTATAAAAGACCGCACATTAAGCCATGGCGTGCCACAAGCATAGCGTGGCGCGAGACACAAGCCTTAAGGCACGGCACGCCATGACGGCCGTTGCGGCGAGCCTTTTAGAACAGCGGATGCCTGTAAATCACAATATTCTCATTAACCATTATTGTCTTTGTGGTAAATTAATTATTATATTGATTACAATAAATAATAATATAAAAAAACATGTTAATCAAGTTATCCTAATTATAAAACGGTAAATTCAACCAAAGGATCTTTGGGCTAACGGTATCATAGTCTTTGGCCTTGTAATAGGTCATGGGTTCAAAACTTATCAAAGGTAAGAAGAGGGTATGAGTTTAGACTATTTGTTTCATTTACCGTATATAAATATTATATACTAAAAAAACAGATAAATTCTGGCTATTTAAATATATTTTTATATTTAAATTCAGGCAATGTAAATATATTTTTATATTTAAAAAAAACATAGCAATTTCCACCGTTGTGATGGAGGGATTTTCAAAGATTCGGTTTGAAAGAAAAGAAAGCAAAAGTAATTCACTTTTCTCTCTCTTTAGTTTTGTTTCTCCTTTCCTCCTTTCGCTTTCTTCCGATTTATTTTGATTTTTATGCATTTATTTATTTATTTTCAAAATAATTTAATAAAAATATTTATTATAAATTAAATATTTGACATTGGATTTGTATCTGGATTGCAACTCAGTTTGTAAATTACTTTTTTTTAGCTTTCAGAGACTCTTAAATCTGAAATACATCTGAAATTATAAGAGATAATTTAATGTCATATAACCTCTTGAAGCACTACCTTTTATTAATCGGTACTGAAATAAGACTTCAGACTTCAGATCTCCAGAAAAACAAACACTACCTTAAATCTTTTGACAAAGACTATGATGCCATTATATTAACTTTAGTTTATTCCATCATATGCGTAATTATTTTTAATATATTAATCATCTATTTCGTTAAAAATAGATCCAAAAGATGTTATACTCTATGTTCAGCCTATTATTTTTGCCACTACATTCAAAGTAAAGAAGGTTTTTGGAATAACACAAGATTTCTAGAGGATATAACTAGGTGGGAAATTATAAGAGTGATTCATTGAAATATCCCGGCTAGGGTCCTCACTAACCAAAATGCCCAAACTCTCTTCAATTTAACCAAAATACTCAAAAAATCCGTGAAAACACCTCGTGATCACGGACTCCTTAAAAGAGTTGTGATCCGTGGACCAATCTCATGAAAAAGCCCAACATCGAGGAACCAAACCTAACCATCGCGGAGGATAATCCCTCGATCGCGGACCAACACAGTCCTCGGTCACGAACATTTCTAGGGGGCGCCCATTTCATGGGTGAAATCCAACTTTTTTAAGGTGTCCGTGATCACAGAGTGTTTTTGCAGATTTTTTTTGGATATTTTGGTTAAATTGGAGAGAGTTTGGGCATTTTGATAAGTGAAGATCCCAACTTGGGGCATTTCGAGTAATTTCTCAAATTATAAAATAAGCTTAGTTTTATGGATCGGATAAAGTTAACCGAAAAAAAGTTATAAATTTTATCACCATGAAAATTATTAAACAATAAAAAAGATATATAGAGTGTAATTATTATACTTTTAATTAATCAAAGTAAAAAATTTATCATTAATTACAAAGAGAGAAAATTTCTTCATTACGTATTTAAGAGTAGAATGATAAAATGAAAATTTACTTTTAAAGTTGACACTTATTTTAGTAAAAACAAAAATAGTAATGTAGACACTTATTTTGAGACGGAGAAACTATTAATTATAAATATGTATTAATTATTAAAACTTAATTAATATTAACTGAAAGTTATTAATTAACTTTTAAATATACATTCACATTAATTTTTAGTTATTTAGAATTATTATTTTATATTATTTTTTAATATTAGTTAATATTTTTTAGGCATCAATTACCATTATTTTTTTATTATTATTTAGTTGTTTTTTTGATTATTTAAAATCATTAGCTAATCTAAATTTTTACTTAAATTTGTTTTAACAAACGAAATTTATAGCATATATAATAATAATTTTTTAATTCTTTTAATTAGTATATTATATTATTTAATTTTTTATTATTACCTAGTTTGTATTAATTAACATATCATATTACTATAAATTTGTTTTAATTATATTATTAGATATTCTAACTGATTATTTTTTTAAGATGTTATTTTTGGTAATTTTGCATGTTTATAAGCTAGTTTTATCCAAACGTGACTTATTTATCAGCTAATTTATCAGTCACCGACTAGCTTATAATTCATCAGTTGGTTTGCCAAACAGAGCCCAAACCTTTATTGATATGGTTTTTATTTGACATATTTACGGAACACTGTATCAGTTTCATTTCAGGTATTAAAAAAATCAAGTATGGTATTCGTATTATATTAGAGGTCGTTTACTAAACACTTACCTTAGTAAGCGCTAACGATTCAATTACCTTACCAAGTGAATATAACAAGGACATAAAATCTTACCCGATAAACGTTCATCAAGTTATAACTGTTTACCGACCTAAACATGGTATCACATAAGATAATAAAAATAACAACTCAACCACAAGGCTTGTGGCGTACTGGTTAAGGCTTGTGGGGGATGTGACTAGTAACCCATCTACCCCAAGTTCGAATCCAGACGCTTCCAACTTGTGGCCACTGGGGATAAACTTAGGGTTGCACGCTTTAGCAGCTGGGGCAATTGCCTCACCTTGTCGGGATTAGTCGGGGCAATGTCCTCGGATACCCTTCCCAAAAAAAAAAATAACAACTCTTGTTGATTATTTTTTACTTGATAAGTGTTTGGTAAACGATCTCATAATTGCAGTTAGGGTGCGTTTGGTACACTGGACATGACAGGACAGAACAGAACAGAGATCACTGTCCCATGTTTGACAGAACTTTTATGTGGAACAGACAGGAACAGAGTGGAACAAGCTGGAACATGCATGTTTCACCCCCACTCCATGGAACAAGCTGGAACAGACTTATGCTTTACCAATATAACCTTAAAATAAAATCTAATTCTCTTTTAAAACATCAAATAAATGTTTTATTTTATATTTTATTCATTTTATTTATTTGTATTTTATCTAATATTACTTGTTATGTTTTGTCCAGTTCTGTCTACAAACACTGAACAACTGTTTTGTCTTGTCCCGTTCTGTTCTGTTTTATCCTGTCTGCGTACTAAACGCACCTTAAGGATATCAAGTTTCTAATTTATTGAATGGAGGACGTGTACGTGTAATTAATTTACTTTATTATTTCAGTCATATGTTTGGTCGGTAACGTTATTAGTTGTGTATTGGTCATCAATATTTAATGATTTTATTAATTTTTAAATCATTAAAAATGTTAATAAATAAGAATTAAATGCCGTGAATGAATGAAGGTGAAGAAGGGCGCAGAGTCACGAGAAGGATATCGGCGGTTTCACCTCACCACCACGGCTACCGTAAACGGTGCCGTATTTACTCCATTTTTTTCACATGTCTCATGCACATTCCTTTATTTCATTTTTTATAAATTATAATCATAAAATGTATAAAAATAAACCAGAAAATTTAAATACTCAATGAGTATTTGAATTTTAAACGATTTAAGTTTAAAACAATTTATTTGAATAAATGAATTTTGGCCTTTAAAAACCGGTTAATAATTTATTAGACAAGTATATATTTGAACATTATTTTGAACCACTGTTCTAAAATACTCGCCGCGACAACCGTCATGGCTCAATGCTTGTGTCTCACGTCACGTTATGCCTGTGATATGCTATGGCCTAATGTGTGGTTTTTTGTAACGTGATATTTGATTTTTCTTTATGTTTTCAATGTCTTATTTGCTAGTTTTTAATATATAAACTAATTTAATTTGTTTATTATCATTGACTTATCGTTTAATAGTACAAAACATATGTTTTTATATATAATATAAAGATTTGCCGTCATAAGTCACGTTTTGATAAACGTCATAGCCTCGTCGTGGCTCCTAAGGTTTGAGGTTTGGTTTCGCCGCCACGTCATGTCTCACGCCATTTAAAAGCTTAATTTGAACAAATAAATCATTAACTTTGTAAACTTAGATTAAATAGATCTTTAAAACTAACTAATAAAATAAAAGAAATATATCATTTGTGTTAGTTATCACAAAGTATACAAATGTTGTACCAAAAAAATAAATAAATGCTTTTGTGAAACAGTGAAGTATATAACTTTAGATTTTTGTCAAGTTGTGATGTCCCTTTTTATTTTTAAGCGAGTGATCATACAAGAAGTTGAGGTTAACGTTAGAAGTGAATTTGAATCGTTGATCAATTTTAATAAAATATATGAATTGTAGCTTAGAAAGGATTCAATCTGATGCATCTTATCTCCATTCATCTCATTCTAAAGTGCATTCATTTCTCATCCAACGACTCACGTGAACCACCATTTCTCACCAAAACTCAACCATTTATTTTTATTTTTTACAATAAAAAAACATTTACGCACAAAACTAGTTAAAAGCCAGTTTTATAGGTCAAAGAAATATATTTAACTGGTTTTAGATAGTCCATGGATTTATTTGTTAAAAACAATTGTCCCAAAATTAACATACACCAATCCCGCTTTTATTTAGGAAAACCGATTTTCAAATGGCTCTTTTAATGATTTGTTATTGAGAATTGTCTACTTTAAAACTCGGTACAACTTAATATTGACTTGACAGTTGACATAGATAAAATGCTTAAGGGTTTTTTGAAATAAGCATTCAAAGAAGTTTTCAAATGAAAGCGAAATAGTTATTTTATAGTCCAACCAAAATATGTCCCGAAGGCTTGCGCACTACCAAAATGGGTTCTGTTGGTGCAAGTGTACACAGCTTTAATATTAAGATATATTTTTGGTACACATAAAATCACATCTCCATATTTATTTTGATGATTACAAAACACACCGCATTCTTTGTTATCTAATATTTTATCTGAGTGTGCAGCTTTTAAATAATCTCGATAATTTTATCTGAAGAATCCAAGACTGAAGATTTTCGTCGTTTTAATTTTAAAATGATAAATCACCCTAAAATAATATACCACTTGGATTTTTCTAATACTGTCTTTTTAAATAAACCAAGTCAGCTCTCCTCAACATCTTATCATCTTGCTGGATCATTTAATGTGAAAGATTTGTTTCTAGAAGAATCTGCGCATGCGTACTGCTTCCTGCAACAATTTTCTGGGCGGCATACCGCGAAGGTACAGGCGGTATACCGCGGCAGGCATGGTGTATATCTCTGATTGGTTGGAAGCTCCCTTTGTCTGCACGGCATACCGCGAAGAATAGCCGGTATACCGCTGGTACAAGTTTACGTTTTGTTTTGCAGAGTTGACCTTCTCTTCTGCAATGTACTTTTCTTCTGCACGGTATACCGCGAAGGATTGCCGGTATACCGCGAAAGCCCGTGGACTGTTGCTCATCCAGTATATAAATGCAACCTACCAGCATTCAAAGCCACCAATTTACAATAACTCCTCTCTGCATTTGATAAAGACTCTGCAGCCTCTTCTCTTGATAATTAAACTGTTAAAATTATAAAACACGTTTTTGAGTAAGAAATCTTGAGTTGATAGCAGATTAAAATCTCTCGATTAGTTGAATCAGCAACACAACTCAAGTGATCAAACTCTCTAAAAATATCCAAGTGATAAACCTTATACAAGAGTGATTATTCATATTAAAATTATACCCTCTTGTAAGTGTTTGAACAGAGTGAGTGATCCACATAATTCTCTCAAAGAAGAGTGATTCGCGTTTGTTGTACTAAGGTTTGTGTTCTACCGTAAAGAACACGTTTTCTTATTGGATCTCCGAGAAGTGTTTTCTCGAGGTGGACTAGCCAACCGCGTGATTGGTGAACCACTTTAAAATTTCGGTGTCAAGTATTCTCTTTCCTTTATCTCTTTATTTTTTCCGCTGTGCTTTATTATATCTGTTTATATAAACTGCTTTGCATTTATATTTATTTATACAATCTCTGTGTATCTGTTTGTATTTATACTCTTCTGTATTGTACTATATTTACTCTGTATTTATTTACAAAAGAATTTTTGAAAGTAAGATTTTTTATAATACAACCTTACCCCCCCCCCCCCCCCTTGGTTGTCCAACAATTGGTATCAGAGCAGGGCTTTCAAATTTTTCTGCTTAAATTTTTTTTTCTAAAATGACTCAACAAACTAATATTGTGTTTTCAAAACCTCCTTTGATAGATACTGAAAAGTTTGGCATTTGGGCCGAGCTATTTGAATGTCACGTGCGTGGCAAAAATCAAAAGATTTGGGACATAATTGAAAATGGGAACTTTAAACCCAAAATTGTTAAAGATGATGTTTTTATTGATAAACCTTTAGATGAATGGACTACTGCTGATGAATCTCATTTTTGTTTAAACTTTGAAGCTAAAAATATATTATATGCTGCTTTAACAACTGATGAAATTGAAAGAGTATATACATATAAAATCGCTAATCAAATATGGGAAAGTTTAAATAATACTCATCGTGGAAACACGGAAGTTAAATCAAGTAAAGTAAATATTCTAGTTCACGATTATGAACTATTCGAAATGAAACAAGATGAGTCAATTGACTCAATGTTTAAAAGATTTAACCTTATTATGACTACTTTGAAAGGTTTGGATCGCACTTATCCTAACGAGGACTATATAGGGAAAATCCTACGAGCCCTTCCTTCGGAGTGGATGCAAAAGATAACATCTTTGGAAGACTCCCGTGACCTTTCCCTAATGAAGATAGATGACTTAATCGGAAATCTCAAGGTGCACGAAATTGCACTTAAAAGAAATAAAGAAAGGGAGCAAGTTAAAAAGAAGTCAATCGCTCTCAATGTCTCAACACCAAAAGTCGAGAAGAAAAAGGAGAAAGCTAGCTCCTCAAAAGATCCTTCCGAAACTCTCGATGAAGTCGCCATGTTGGTAAGAAACTTTTCCAAGTTTTTTAATAATAATAAATTTTCTAACAATGGCAGATTTCAAAGAAACGGCAACTACCGTCGTGGTGGTGAAAACCGAAGTCGTAAGTTCCATAAACGAGACGAAAAAGCAAAGAAAAATGACGACTCAAGTGGTGACGATAAAGCTAAGCCAAAGAGAGGATTTTGCTACTCGTGTGGCGACAAAGATCATTACGCCAATGAATGTCCGAAAAAGAACAAGTACCAAAACAAGAAGGATAAAGCCTTCATTGGAGGCGCGTGGAGCGCGAGTGAAGAAGAAGATGACTATCAAGCCATTTGTCTTATGGCTGAAAGCGACAACGAGGTAAACACTTCTTATTCAAATTACGATAGTGATTATGATAGCGATAGCGAAAACAATCTTGAATTATTGCATGAATCGTTTCATAAAATGGCTAATCTTGCAAATAATTATAAAGACGAAATTGCTATGTTAAAAGAAACTGTAAATGCATGTAAAAAGGAAATAAATAATGTTAATCAAAAATCTGCAAATGATATGAATATAATTGCTAAATTAGAAACTAAATTAGGAGAAAAGGATTTTTGTAAATCTTGTGATGCTCTAAAGAAAGAAATTGCATGCTTAAATAAAGAGTCACATGAAAATATTATTTGTACAAAATGTGATATTCTTGAAAATGAAATTGCATGTTTAAAGGCTAAATGTGCTTCATATGAAAAAGATAACATGTTAGCTAAAGCTTTTGAAAGTAGTAATGAAAAAGTTCTTAACATGCTTAATATGTCGAACCGTATAAATTGTAGAAAAGGTATAGGTTCAAATACATGTGTTGAAAAATGTAATTGCATGCCTATTAAAAGATGTTATGAACCACCTAAGTTTAATACACGAAAGCCGTATATGCAAAAACCTCCGTATGTACCTAAAATGCATAATGTAAATTATAATACGAGAAAACCGTATGCTCGCATGTATAACGATAAGTATTCTAAACCTAAAAATAATGCGAATATAAATGCTTGTTTTTATGTGTATGATAAATACAATCGCAAAATTAAAATGATAAATAAATGGATTCCAAAAGGAATGTTTAGTAATGATAATCCCGGTGGTATGCGTTTATGGTTTTAAATGTGTTATATATTATATATATATATAGTTTAAATATGATATATTTTCTTGTATATATAAGTAATATATTGTTATATGCACTTTTGTTTATATATATATATATACATACGTACTACATATATATATATATATATATATATATATATATATATTCTTTTTGATCTATTATATATATATATTTTGCTTAACTTTATATATATGTTGGTTGTTATCTTGAAACTAATTTACAAGGACCCACGAGAAATGGGGACCATAAAAGTTACATCTTTATTATTGTAGATAAACCTTGATATGGACTGGATACTCGATAGTGGTTGCACACGTCACATGACCGGAAACAGCAATCTTTTTTCATCATATAAGTCATGTGATGGTGGACAGGTAATTTTTGGAGGAAACTCCAAAGGAAATATAATTGGGAGATGTACAGTTTCTTGCAATAATGTTAAATTTCTTGATGTGAATCATGTTGATAATTTGCATTTTAATCTGTTAAGTGTTCGCCAATTGTGTAAAAATGGTATAACTGTCGTCTTCGAAGAAGACTCGTGCAAAATCTTGAAAAATGGCAAAGTTCTTTTAACTGGTTCTGTGAAAGGAAATTTATATATTTGCAAAACTGTTGTATCTGAAAATGTATGCTTATCTTCTATTTATGATGTTTCTACTTTATGGCATAGACGTTTAGGTCACGCTAATCTAAGATTAATGCAAAACTTAAAAAATAAGGAGCTTGTGAGTGACCTTCCAAAATTAAAGTTTGATAATCATTTTTGTGATGCTTGTCGTGTCGGCAAACAACATCACGTTTCTCATAAATCTAAAAATGTTATTTCTACTCAAAGAGTTTTAGAACTTCTTCATATGGATCTTTTTGGCCCTATGGCGATTCAAAGTTTTGGAGGAAATTTTTACACTTTGGTTATTGTGGATGATTATTCCCGTTATACTTGGACTTTATTTTTGAGACATAAAAATGAGGCTTTTGAAAAGTTTAAAATTTTGGGAAAACGAATTCAAAACCAACAAGGTTGTACGATTGTTTCCATACGTACGGACCATGGACGAGAATTCGATAATGATATCCAATTTGGTGCCTTTTGTGATAAACATGGTATAACTCATAACTTTTCGGCTCCTCGAACTCCTCAGTCAAATGGGGTTGTTGAAAGGAAAAATCGAACGTTGCAAGAAATGAGTAGAACCATGCTAAACGAACATCAAGTTCCCCAAAAGTTTTGGTGTGATGCCGTTGCTACCGCAACCTATGTGCTAAACCGTGTCCTAGTTAGAAATATCCTAAATAAGACACCCTATGAACTTTACCGTGGTAGAAAACCTTCCTTAGCTCACCTGAAAGTTTTTGGTTGTAAATGCTTCATTTTAAACACCAAATCCTACTTAACCAAATTCGATGCCAAAGCCTATGAGGGAGTGTTCCTAGGTTACTCTTGGAATAGCAAAGCCTATAGAATTCTAAATAAGGAGACCATGGTTGTAGAAGAATCCCTAAATGTTAGCTTTGACGAGAGTCCTCCCAAACCGAGTGCACCCTTAGCAAATGACAATATCCGTGAGGGAGACGTCTTAGCACAACAACTTAGCAACTTGGATTTAGGTACCCAACCTTCCATAAATAATATTGAATCTAGTAATGCCCCTCCTTGCTTTATTCCACAAGGTATAGATGATCCTAACCTTAGAACCGCTCGAGGCCATCCCGTAGATCAAATTATAGGTGACCTAAACCAAAGGACAACTAGATCACAAATCCATACCCATTGTGCTTTCCATGCCTTTATCTCAACCATAGAACCTAAAACCATAGATGAAGCTTTAGGTGATGAGGATTGGATAATGACCATGCAAGAAGAGTTAAACCAATTTACTAGGAATGATGTGTGGGACTTAGTTCCTTGCCCTAGTAGTCAAACCATTATTGGCACAAGATGGGTCTTCCGTAACAAGATAGACGAGAACGGTGGAGTCACACGAAACAAGGCACGTTTAGTTGCCAAGGGGTACAATCAACAAGAAGGTATAGATTACGATGAAACCTTTGCACCGGTTGCAAGGTTGGAGTCTATTCGAATGCTTCTCGCTTTTGCAAATGCTAAAGATTTTAAATTATTTCAAATGGATGTTAAAAGTGCTTTCTTAAATGGTATTATAAATGAGGAGGTATACGTTTCTCAATGTTGGTGCAAGTGTACCACATCTCTATATATTTATATATATTTATTTTGATGATTACAAACACACCGTATTATTGTTTATCTAACAATTTAATCCAAGTGTGCAGTTGTTGAAGAACACGAAGATTTAAACTGAAGGGTTCAAGACGGAAGTGTTTACGTCGTCATTATTGTTTATAACTAATAATGATAAACACCCTAAAATAATATACCACTTGGATATTTCTAAAAACCTTAAATAATTTATTTAAATAAGTTTATTGAGAAGATCCAGCAGATTTGGTTGCGTCCTGGAAAGCCCTTTTTCTGACGGCGGTATACCGCGGCGGTACAGCCGGTATACCGCGGGTACACTACGGCCGGTATACCGCGGCTGTTCAGCCGGTATACCGCGGCAGGCTCGGTGTACAATTCTGATTGGTTGAAAGTTACTTTTCCTGACGGCGGTATACCGCGAGTCCCAGCCGGTATACCGCGGGTACGTAATTCCTGTCAACTTTGCATGTAGCCGTTGGTGTGTCAGTCACTTTTTCTGACGGCGGTATACCGCGTGCATTTGGCGGTATACCGCGCCTCTTGTTTCCGTTGGAGCTTCCTTGGTATAAAAGAAGATGCTGGTGATAAAGACTACAACAAGAACAGTAACAACAAGCAGCAACCACACTCTCAGCTCTCTCATTTATAATATATATTTTATAAAACTTTTTTTATAAAATATCCAAGTGTGATTATTATACAAGAGTGATTACCCATTGTGAGTTATACTCCTCTTGTAAGTATTTGAATAACGGGTGTGTGATCCTGTTTATCTCATAGCAGAGGCTTGAGAAACTATTACAAATTCCTTTGTATTTGGTTTGTGTTCTACCGTAAAGAATACATTTATTGGATCGTGTCGAGAAGTGTCTCGGCTGCTGGTTTATCACAGTTGGTGGTAAATCAGTAAATCTCTGTGTCAAGTATCTCTATCCCTTATCTCTTTATTTATTCCGCTGTGCTTTATTATATTTATTTATATAAACTGCTTTGCATTTATATTTATTAATATAATCTCTGTGCATTTAAATTATATCTGTTTATATAATTGTTGTATACTTATTTATTTATACTCTGCTTTATTTATTCTGTATTTATTTGTAAAAAGATTTTTTTGAAAGTAAAAGATTTTAAATACAACCTTCCCCCCCCTTAGGTTGTCTAACATTTGGTATCAGAGCGGGGCTTTCAAAAATTTTCTGTTTAAATTTTTAAAGTCATTTCTTTAATTTTTTTTAAATGGCTCAACAAACTAATTTTGTGTTCTCTAAAACTCCTTTGATAGATACTGAAAAGTTTGGCATTTGGGCCGAGCTATTTGAATGTCACGTTCGTGGCAAAAGTCAAAAAATTTGGGATATTATAGAAAATGGGAATTTTAATCCTACCATCATAAAAAATAATGTTATTGTTGATAAACCTGTTAAAGACTGGACTCCCGCTGAAGAATCTCTTTTTTGTTTAAATTTTGAGGCTAAAAATATATTATATGCTGCTTTAACTTCCGATGAAATAGAAAGAGTATATACCTGTAAAACTGCTAATCAAATCTGGCAAAGCTTGAGTGACACTCATCGTGGAAATACTCAAGTTAAAAGTTCTAAAATAAACATTTTAGTTCATGATTATGAATTATTTGAAATGTCAAAAGATGAGTCAATCGACTCAATGTTTAAACGTTTTAACCTCATCATGACTACTTTGAAGGGATTAGGTCGCACTTATCCTAACGAAGACTATGTAAGGAAAATTCTTCGAGCACTTCCTTCGGAGTGGATGGCAAAAATCACATCCTTGGAAGACTCCCGAGATCTCGCAACTATGAAGCTCGATGATCTCATCGGCAATCTTAAAGTGCACGAAATCGCACTAAAAAGAAATCAAGTCCGGGAGCAAGTCAAAAAGAAATCCATCGCTCTCAAGGTCGTTGCCTCAAAAGAAAAGGAAGAGGAGGAAGATGCAAGTTCATCCGATGATGAACCCGAAAATCTTGACGATTTAGTCAAGTTGGTAAGAAAACTTTCTAAACTTCTTTCTAACAAAAAGTTTGCCAATATTGATAGGTTTCAAGAAAATGAAGACTACCGTCGTGGTGGTAAAAACCAAAGTCGCAACGTCCACAAAAGTGAAGACAATTATGACGAATCTAGCGACGATGAAAAAGCCAATAAAAAGAAAGGCTTTTGCTATGTGTGTGGTGACAAGGATCACTATGCAAGTGTGTGTCCGAAACGAGCAAAACAAATCAACACACCAAAAGCTTTAGTTGGAGGCGCGTTGAGCGCAAGCATAAATGAGGCCAAAAATTTTTGTTTCATGGCCGACCATGACAATGAGGTATCTTCATCATATTCTCCTAAAAATAATTGTGATAGTAATTATAGTGATAATTATTATAGTGACGATGAAAATAATCTTGACGAATTATATAAATCATTTCATGATATGGCCGCTCTCGCAAATAAATATAAAGATGAAATTTCTAATTTAAAAGAAACCGTATCTGTATATAAAAAGGAAATAGATGACGGTAAACAAAAATCTGCTTATGATTTAGATGTTATCACTAAATTAGAAAATAAATTAAGTGAAAAAGATATTTGTAAATCTTGTGTTATTTTAAATGATAAAATTGCGTGCTTAAATAAAAAGACACATGAAGATATTACATGTACAAAATGCGAGTCTCTTGAAAATGATAATGCATGTTTAAAAGCTAAATGCGATTTATATGAAAAAGATAATCTGTTAGCTAATGCATTTCAAAATAGCAATGATAAAGTGCTTAAAATGCTAAATATATCAAATCGTATAAATTGCCGAAAAGGCATTGGTTCAAATACGTGTATTGAAAAATGTGATTGTATGCCAATTAAAAAGGTTTTTGAAAAACCTAAATTTGTTGTTAAAAATAAAACGCAAAAACCTCCGTATGTTCCTAAAATGAATTATGTGAATTATATGTCGAGAAAATCACATGCGTTTATGTATAATAATAAGTTTGCGAATCCTAAGAAAAATGTTAATCCGCATACTTCTTTTTACGTCTATGATGAATACGATCGTAAAATTAAAATGGTTAGAAAATGGATTCCGAAAGGAATGTTTAATGTTGATAATCCCGGTGGGATGCGTTTGTGGTTTTAAACCATTTTTATGGTTTTATAAGTTGTCGTATTTTGTTTTATGTCGACAACATATTTTTTGCAGTTTATGTTTTATACTAACTGTTAAAAGGACCCATAAGAAAAGGGTACCACGAAATATTTTCTTTGCCTTTTGTAGGTGTTTCCTGACGAGGATATAATACGTGGTTTCCTGACGAGGATATAATACGTGTTTCCTGGCGAGGATATAATACGTGTTTCCTGACGAGGATATAATACGTGTTTCCTGACGAGGATATAATACGTGTTTCCTGACGAGGTTATAATACGTGGTTACCTGCCGAGGTTATAATACGTGGTTACCTGCCGAGGTTATAATACGTGGTTACCTGCCGAGGTTATAATACGTGGTTACCTGCCGAGGTTATAATACGTGGTTACCTGCCGAGGTTATAATACGTGGTTACCTGCCGAGGTTATAATACGTGGTTACCTGACGAGGTCATAATACGTGGTGATTTTTTGCTCACATAAAATTAACCGAAATTTGAAGCCTTAAGATCCGTTTTGGTGCAAGTGTTTCGTATTGGTTTGTATATCTTATGTCTCTATTGCCTTTTGCATTTTATTTTATCCCTCAAATTTTATAAAATCAAATTGATATCGTTATTAATTTGAGGGGGAGCGTTTTAGCTCTTTTACCCATGAGTTTATGCTACCTCAATTATATGCATATTTTGAGGGGGAGCATCTCTCGAGGGGGAGCATACCGTCTTTCTTAACCCTTTTTGCTTCGACAAACGGGGGAGAGAAACCGCATATGCTCTTGCTTAGCGGTTGTGTTTGTCATCATCAAAAAGGGGGAGATTGTTGGTGCAAGTGTACCACATCTCTATATATTTATATATATTTATTTTGATGATTACAAACACACCGTATTATTGTTTATCTAACAATTTAATCCAAGTGTGCAGTTGTTGAAGAACACGAAGATTTAAACTGAAGGGTTCAAGACGGAAGTGTTTACGTCGTCATTATTGTTTATAACTAATAATGATAAACACCCTAAAATAATATACCACTTGGATATTTCTAAAAACCTTAAATAATTTATTTAAATAAGTTTATTGAGAAGATCCAGCAGATTTGGTTGCGTCCTGGAAAGCCCTTTTTCTGACGGCGGTATACCGCGGCGGTACAGCCGGTATACCGCGGGTACACTACGGCCGGTATACCGCGGCTGTTCAGCCGGTATACCGCGGCAGGCTCGGTGTACAATTCTGATTGGTTGAAAGTTACTTTTCCTGACGGCGGTATACCGCGAGTCCCAGCCGGTATACCGCGGGTACGTAATTCCTGTCAACTTTGCATGTAGCCGTTGGTGTGTCAGTCACTTTTTCTGACGGCGGTATACCGCGTGCATTTGGCGGTATACCGCGCCTCTTGTTTCCGTTGGAGCTTCCTTGGTATAAAAGAAGATGCTGGTGATAAAGACTACAACAAGAACAGTAACAACAAGCAGCAACCACACTCTCAGCTCTCTCATTTATAATATATATTTTATAAAACTTTTTTTATAAAATATCCAAGTGTGATTATTATACAAGAGTGATTACCCATTGTGAGTTATACTCCTCTTGTAAGTATTTGAATAACGGGTGTGTGATCCTGTTTATCTCATAGCAGAGGCTTGAGAAACTATTACAAATTCCTTTGTATTTGGTTTGTGTTCTACCGTAAAGAATACATTTATTGGATCGTGTCGAGAAGTGTCTCGGCTGCTGGTTTATCACAGTTGGTGGTAAATCAGTAAATCTCTGTGTCAAGTATCTCTATCCCTTATCTCTTTATTTATTCCGCTGTGCTTTATTATATTTATTTATATAAACTGCTTTGCATTTATATTTATTAATATAATCTCTGTGCATTTAAATTATATCTGTTTATATAATTGTTGTATACTTATTTATTTATACTCTGCTTTATTTATTCTGTATTTATTTGTAAAAAGATTTTTTTGAAAGTAAAATATTTTAAATACAACCTTCCCCCCCCCTTAGGTTGTCTAACACTCAACCTCCCGGTTTTGAAAATTTTGAAAATCCGACACATGTTTATAAATTGAAAAAGGCGCTTTATGGTTTAAAGCAAGCTCCGCGTGCGTGGTATGATAGATTAAAAACCTTTCTAATTGTTAGTGGTTATATTATGGGTAAAATAGATAATACTTTATTTGTGAAATATGATCAAAATGATATTGTAGTTGTGCAAGTATATGTTGATGATATTATTTTTGGTTCCACTAATGAAAAACTGTGTAATGAATTTTCTGCGAAAATGACAAGCGAGTTTGAAATGAGCATGATGGGAGAGTTAAAATACTTCTTAGGATTGCAAATCAAACAATGTGAAACTGGTATTTTTATTAGTCAATCTAAATATTGTAAAGATATGTTGAAAAAGTTTAACTTTGAAAATGTCAAACCCGTTGAAACTCCAATGACCACAAACTTACAATTATCTCGTGACGAGGAGGGAAACGATTTTAATGAAAAGATTTATCGTGGTATGATTGGTAGTTTATTATATTTAACTGCTAGTAGACCTGATATTATGTTTAGTGTATGTTTATGTGCTCGTTTTCAATCTTCACCTAAACAAACTCACTATGAAGCTGTCAAGCGTATTTTTCGATATTTACGAGGTACTACTAATCTTGGCTTATGGTATGCAAAGAAACCCGAGTTAGAAGTAACGTGTTTCACCGATTCCGATCTTGGTGGATCTATTGTTGACCGAAAAAGTACTAGTGGGGTATGTGCCTTTATAGGTCTCTCACTTGTGTCTTGGTTCTCCAAGAAACAACAATCCGTAGCGTTGTCTACTACCGAAGCGGAATATGTAGCCGCCGCAAGAGCGTGTGCTCAAGTCCTTTGGATGAAACACACCCTTACCGATTTTGAGGTACATCTAACCAAAATTCCTATTATGTGTGATAACTCAAGTGCTATAAACTTAAGTAAAAATCATGTTTTACATTCTCGTACAAAACATATTGAATTGAGACATCACTTTTTACGAGATAATGTTCAAAAAGGCCAAATCGTGCTTGAAAAGGTTGATTCGGAAGATAATTTGGCCGATATTTTTACTAAAGCTCTTAACAAAAAGGCTTTCTTTAAATTAAGACTTGGTTTAGGCATGCTTGAGTATAACCCTTGAGAAAATGCTAACTCTCAAATACTTCATATTTTGAGGGGGAGCATCTTTCAAGGGGGAGCATAGCGTCTTTCCTAACCCTTTTTGCTTCGACAAAAGGGGGAGAGAAACCGAGTATGCTCTCCTGTTTAGCGTGTGTTTGTCATCATCAAAAAGGGGGAGATTGTTGGTGCAAGTGTACCCAGCTTTAATATTAAGATATATTTTTGGTACACATAAAATCACATCTCCATATTTATTTTGATGATTACAAAACACACCGCATTCTTTGTTATCTAATATTTTATCTGAGTGTGCAGCTTTTAAATAATCTCGATAATTTTATCTGAAGAATCCAAGACTGAAGATTTTCGTCGTTTTAATTTTAAAATGATAAATCACCCTAAAATAATATACCACTTGGATTTTTCTAATACTGTCTTTTTAAATAAACCAAGTCAGCTCTCCTCAACATCTTATCATCTTGCTGGATCATTTAATGTGAAAGATTTGTTTCTAGAAGAATCTGCGCATGCGTACTGCTTCCTGCAACAATTTTCTGGGCGGCATACCGCGAAGGTACAGGCGGTATACCGCGGCAGGCATGGTGTATATCTCTGATTGGTTGGAAGCTCCCTTTGTCTGCACGACATACCGCGAAGAATAGCCGGTATACCGCTGGTACAAGTTTACGTTTTGTTTTGCAGAGTTGACCTTCTCTTCTGCAATGTACTTTTCTTCTGCACGGTATACCGCGAAGGATTGCCGGTATACCGCGAAAGCCCGTGGACTGTTGCTCATCCAGTATATAAATGCAACCTACCAGCATTCAAAGCCACCAATTTACAATAACTCCTCTCTGCATTTGATAAAGACTCTGCAGCCTCTTCTCTTGATAATTAAACTGTTAAAATTATAAAACACGTTTTTGAGTAAGAAATCTTGAGTTGATAGCAGATTAAAATCTCTCGATTAGTTGAATCAGCAACACAACTCAAGTGATCAAACTCTCTAAAAATATCCAAGTGATAAACCTTATACAAGAGTGATTATTATTATTAAAATTATACCCTCTTGTAAGTGTTTGAACAGAGTGAGTGATCCACATAATTCTCTCAAAGAAGAGTGATTCGCGTTTGTTGTACTAAGGTTTGTGTTCTACCGTAAAGAACACGTTTTCTTATTGGATCTCCGAGAAGTGTTTTCTCGAGGTGGACTAGCCAACCGCGTGATTGGTGAACCACTTTAAAATTTCGGTGTCAAGTGTTCTCTTTCCTTTATCTCTTTATTTTTTCCGCTGTGCTTTATTATATCTGTTTATATAAACTGCTTTGCATTTATATTTATTTATACAATCTCTGTGTATCTGTTTGTATTTATACTCTTCTGTATTGTACTATATTTACTCTGTATTTATTTACAAAAGAATTTTTGAAAGTAAGATTTTTTATAATACAACCTTACCCCCCCCCCCCCTTGGTTGTCCAACAGGTTCCATGACTTTTTCAATTTGACCGTTGCACTTCTTCCAATATCAATAGGTTGAGTGTTTCGCTCCTGTATTTTTCAAAAAGAAAATGAATCTATGAGAGATGTTTTCTGAATCTAAGGCCTTCCGTACTCGAGCGGGTAAGGACTCGGGTTGGGCTGAGGTGGCATCACCAGGTTGGCGGGTAGGGGTACACAACCAGCAGATTCAACGGGTGTTTGGTGCGGGCTCGAGCAATCGGGTTCTAGAACCCGTGGAAGCAAAAGCGAAGCGGCAAAATTTAATGATTTTTAATTCAAATTTACACTTTCAACCCCTATACTTATTTACTAAATTTACTTTATACCTTTTAGTTTCATTATTTTAATTTTACATTTAACACATATAATCGTTTATTAACTAAAATACGTTAAAAAAATACGTTTTAATTTTAACAAATTACACCATTATAATCGTCTCTTCGATACGTTCGAAATGAGCCCAATCTTGAATTTTTTTGGATTTATATATTTTAATATATATCATATACAGTTATACACAACATAAAAAATATTTTTTATATTTAAAATTCATACCCTTATAGTTAATTATTTAATTTATGTTACATCTCTTATTTTTTTTTCAATTTTGTTTTATATTTAAAATCTCATACCCTTTTTAGTGTTTTGTATTTTGTAATTTTTAATTTTTTAATGAATGATATGAATTTTTATTTTTATTTTTATTATTTATCTTATTTTTATTTATTATGAATGTTATGATTTTTTATTAAAAAATTAGATGAGGTGGCATGTGGGTTCAAGAGGTTCAAAAGGTTGGGGTACGGGATTTATGGGTTCAAAAAGGTTCAAGAGGGTTCAAAGTGGAAAACTGATGTAGCGCTGATGTGGCGCTGAGGGTTCAACAGGTTGTGAACCTGGGGTACGGATGGCCTAAGAGAGTACTTGGGTTCACATCGAACAATTAATTTCTATTTATTTTTTGTCATGGAATTCGTCATCAAGATGAATCACTCTTACACTTTCATGATTGAGTTTTTGGATTTTACACCCGATCTCATGTATGACACCAAAATGTTGTCATAGAAATCATATAATATTTATATACGGTAAATAAAACAAATAAACTTACACACTATTTAAATAAAACATGAAAACTTGCACACAAATAAAACATTTTTTTGTTATTGTTCCTATCTTGTAAAACATATTTCTAAAAATTCAAAGTTGGAGGGCATATTATGTATTTGGTGCAACCAAAAGAACTTATTGTGTTTTAAATGCAATTAATTAACAAAACATAACCAAAAATCACTATTGAAAATAAATACACTTTATTGTTTGTGTTGTTGTAGACACCAAAATTAAACTTTTGAAATTAAGTTTATTTTAAGGCCATACCCACCTACTTCATTTTGGAAAAAGCATCAACTCATTAAACTCTTTTTAAATTTACAACCTTACACAACTTGTTACATGTCAATTTGGGTTAAGTGATTTCAATGTATGTTTAAAAAGATGATTAAATTACAATTTTGAACCAAAAAATCAATTTTTTTAAAGGCGAAACAACTATAGTAAAGTAGAAAAAACCAATGTACAAGAGGGCTCAGACAAGGACTTGTGCAAGAAATAGAAAACCAACCAAAAACGCCCAACAAGAACAACCCGATGAACAAAGCCTAAAGCACGAAGAAACAAGAAGAAAACAATCACAACAGGAAGCGAGCGGGGACGAAGAAAGCGCTATAAGACTAGAAAGGCATAATGCGGACAATACCCATCGAAAACTTGCCCCCGCCACCACTGCGACTAAGAAAAGTGAAACTCCTTGGAGCGCTTTGAAATCCATTGGTACGATAGGAGTTTGACTTCAAAAGGACAATCACACTGAAGAGCAGTATGCCAGTGGCCCTGTTGAAAGCCCTTGAGTTCCTGTGTCTCCAAATCGAGTATAATGCAATCCACACAATAGCCTTTCAAAAGAGACTTCTCGACCTCGACATAGAACTCAAATCCGTAAACGATATCGAGGCATCTAGAGAAAACAGTGACGAAAGACTCTAGCCACACCACCAAAAAATAGAACTCCAAAGTTGCACCACTAAACTCAACTACTAGTGGTTAACACTTAAAACACTAAAATATTTTGCAATCATCCAAGTTTATGTCTAATTATCTAAACATAACTGTCAAGATAAATATTATAATAAGCATATTGAATAAAATGACAATATCGATCAACAACGATAGTTTTCGATTTTTCTTACTCTGATATTGCTTTAACCTTAAGCTTTGATTTGTTAAGTTGCACTGGGTTTGAAAGAAAAAAATGTTTGTGTTAAATTGGCAATTAACTTCCATCTAATGGACTGCACACTATATGTTAGTAAACATCTAAAAACTAATAATATGAACTTTTTTTTTAATTTCGTATGGTTTGACGAGTTAATTTGATCTAACTGTAACAACTCAGTCTAAATAAGCATACTTAGCATTTATATTTAAATAATTACAAAACTGGGTCCACAAAATTTCATTACATCTGTCTAAATAACTTATGTTGGCGGAAACAACCTATACAACTGAGAATGATTCTAAACTAAACATTAAACAATAGTGTCACTACACATTCGAGCTTCCTCGATAACCGTCCTGCTCACTTGCCAGAGCCTTTCATCACCTGTTTCCCTAAAAAGGTTTTTAATTTAAAAAAAATGCAAGGGTTAGACCATAAGGTCTAGTGAGTCCCTCTTAACAGATATCAAAACATTTAAAACAGTTTATAATTTTCCATATAAATCATCCACATATCTGTTCATTTAAAATCATTCACGGATAAAGTCTGCACCCGTAAATTGGCACCCTAAAGTCACCCTAGGGTGACAACGAGTCAGTCTCATGCTGCCTTTCAGGGTCACACTTCCCATGGCATAAACGGGTCACACCTTCCGGCACGAGCTGGCGGGCCACACCCCCCGACTTAGCCAATTTACACCTGGCGGGCCATACATCTCATATAAACTTTAAATAACTTTCATGCAATTAAGGCATAAGAATAAAATATGGCATTTCTCATCATGTACTCGCTTTAGAAAAACACATCAAGATTTACGTATTTTAGTTTAGAAAACTCACCTGATGCTTATAATATCTTTTCCTTACTTTACTTCCGGCTTACGATCGAACTACCTGAGAATTAGATGAGATATAAACTACTCAGAGGCCTAACCAACAGTCCAGACACCATTCGGATTCGACTTACCGGACACCTGCTACTTTTCGGGTACTACTTCCCGGACAACCACACTTACCGGACAACCTTACTTACCAGACAATCACTTATTGGACAATTACTTACCGGACAACTACTTACCGGACAATCACACTTTCCGGACAACCATATACCGGACAACTACTCATCCGGAAACCTTCAATTTGGACAACGTGTCCGGACGCCCACAGGCTTTCCGGACGCGACTAAGAACCCTATTTGGGACCGAAAATCACAGCTAAACTCGTATTCCAATGAATTTTAGATTGGCAACAATATTCTGATACTAAGCTCAATTAATACTGAACTCACAGCTTCCAAAAGCACACTTGAGACATCTAATTTCTACCATAAGGTCTCAAACTCAACTTTTAAACAAAACTCCAAAATACCTAGCTTAGCAACATTCCACATATTAGAGATGAAGAGAAGAGATTACCTGATTGATTGAGGGTGATGAAAACCTTCCTTTTCTCCCAATTAACTTGGAAACTCTTTCTTCTTCCTTGCTCTATCTCTCTTTCTTCCTTCTTCTTTCTTTCTCCCTTTCTTCCTTCTTCTTTCTTTCTCCCTTTCTTTCTATTTCAGCCGCACACCACCAAAATGATTGCCAAAACTAGGGTTTTGTGCCAATCATTGGGTTTTTATACCCTATACTTAATTTACCAAATAGCCCCTCAACTTCCACCTTTATTAAAACATGACACAAGACTTAAAATCCTTTCAAAAATAGTCTCGGTCGTTACAACACTCCCCCCTCAAAATAATTCCGTCCCCGGAATTCCATTTTCAAAAAGATAAGGGTATCTGGACCTCATGTTGTTTCCACTTCCCAATTTGCCTTTCGTCCCTTATGATACCTCTACTGAACTTTTACTAGACGAACATCTCTATTCCTTGTTTTCCGGATCTTACTGCTCACGATTTCAATCGGTTCTCCTACGTAAGTCAACTCCTCATCTATACTGATGTCCCCCAAAGGAATAGCCACCTCGGCATCTGATAAACGCTTCATTAAGTCCGAGACATGAAATGTCGGTTAAACACTCTGTAATTCCTCTGATCAGTCTTACTTGTATGCCGCTGCTCTAACTCGCTCACTAATGACAAAAGTCAACTTCTTATCGTCTGCATCTCTCGCAAGGTCGCCATTATCTCACTTCTCACATCGGCTCTCCACAAAAGAGACGTGCATCACACTATGAATTTCTTCTCAAAATCTCATCGAGTACCTCAAGATCGCGCACTATCTATTCAACTTTAATAACTTCGACGGATCCACAGACTTAGTCCACCTTACCTTTCTCTCAAATTTCAAGGTCCAAAAGTCTTATGTTTTTCAATCCAACCAGCTCAGTTCTACTCGGTCACCCCAAACCGTTCTGATGGGAAACATAACCGTACACCATACATTGGGACCGCCCTCGACGAGTCACCACTTTGCCATGTCGTGCCATCTTGTACTATTTACTTGCAACCTCTCCGGATACTATACTCGCTTAAATACCACTAGTAAAACCAAGGCCAACCGCGCTTCCATTTGCTCGCTTCCGTCCCCACATCGGAACTCACAGATTTACAACACGTCTACTTACGGTCTCTCGTACCTCTTTACTTTCTTAAAAGAAGGAACTTGGCGAAAATTCCTCGCCACTACAACGAGAATCTAAAACCAGGAACAATCACTCACTTGACCACTTGACACCAGGCCCCCTTGCACATCCCGACGAACTCACCTTAAGAGTTCCCTCCTCAGGTTACATGTAATTCTAGCTCACTTTTTCCAACCAACATACGTCTATGCGGATCATATTCCCTTCCCGAATCACATCGGCTACAGCTCGACAACTAGTTCGTACGTTCTCACCAATTCGTCATTTCACACTTAGCGTGCCTAATAGTAGGAAACCTCCATAATTCCTCATTGAAGTGTTCACCTATCCGAATTGACTTATCCTGAAGGCTCATCAATTTCTCACTGCTTGCCACAAGCGTCTAGTCATATAACATAACTTCGGTTACTCCCACATAAATAACCGAGTCTATCTCGCTACTCTGTCTCTCCCCAGCTCTAGTTGAACCACAACTCACAAGTTCCTGATTAACTCTAACATACTCGTTTCTTGCTAGCTCCTTGAGATTCCAAACCATTATATCGACAGGGCACATTTCCTCACAGATCGACATAGTCTATACGCTCACTTCGTTTGTGCCAAGTACTTCATCCTTTACGAACTATCCACCTCGTAAGTAAAACGCTTATCTAAAACAACAGTCTTTCACTAACTTAACACTCCTATAAGGTGATCCTTCAACCTTCTGGCTCAAGACTTCGGCCTCATACACCTTACACAACTGACGACTTTCACGTCAATAGATGACCTGTTGATACTTCCTTAACCTATTCTCCAACAAGGGTCCCTTACTGAACCTAATCCTTCCAACATATCATATTCAAAATCACACCCCGTCGTCCTCATTTCAAACTCACTCGTGCATCGCCAGTATTACAAGATCTCTCTAAAACTCTTATTCGACTTCGAGGATATTTTATTCCTACTTTACCACACTACTCATAACGAGTTGCTAATACCAACACCTTGACGACTTCTAGTCCTTCCCCTGAACACAACCGTTCTTCGGCAACGGTATTTCCTGTAACACCCGTAATTTTCGAATAAGCACAATTTCGAATTAGTGTGGAACCGATCATTAAGAAAAATATGAAAAATAGGATTTTGGATTACATCCTAGATTTTATGGTCTTGTTTGATGGAGAATTCAAATACGAGTCCAACGGTTCTTTCCGGAGCGAAAACGAAGCTAAAACGAATAAGTTATGGCCAAAACAACTTTCGGTACAATCTCGGCTAAAGTGACCAGCGAAAGTGACACTTGTGTCACTCTCGCTGGTTTTGTACCGAGAGCTATTTGACGACGGCGAGAGTGCCCAGCGAAAGTGACACTTGTGTCACTCTCGCACGTCACTTTAGCCGTCGGGTACCTGGAGCATAAATACGGGATTTTTAGCCCTAAACTTCATTTCCTCATATCTCACTCATTTCACCTCCGTTTTTGGCGATTCAAAGTGTCATGGTTTCGATTTTTAGAGCTTTTCAAGGACAAAGTGTTAGTTTTGAAGTTCATTGGAAGATTCAAGAGTGTTTGGTGGTGTAGTTTCATTTATTGATGCAAGAGCAAGTTTCATCCACAACACTAGATATTTTTGGGGTTTTCTAGGTTTTCATCAAAACCTAAGTGGTGAGTTCATCCTCCTAGTTTCTATACTTTCTTATGAGTTATGAATGCTCCGTTGATGGCTTCCTAGTTTGTATACTTATCAAATCTTGGTTTGGATGATTTTGAGGAAGTTAGGTTAATATTGGGGTTTTGGTCAAAATGGAGATTTTTTATATAAGATGTTTGGGGAATGGTTTTAAGTGGTTGAATATGAATATTCATGGTTGAAAACTTGTGGATCTAGGTTTTGGAAGATTTGGACTTGAAGATTCGTATTTTTTTTCAAAGGAGCTTACGTTGGAAAAAATCTAGATTTAGCCTAATCTAGCAAGGTGAGTTCAAGTTGATTTGTGAAAACTTTGTACATGCCAAAATGTGTGTTTTAAAAGTATTTATGTGCTTTATGTGAAATTATCCCTTGTTGAGTGGTTTAGTGGGTTTTGATTTAATCAAAGTGTTGAGTTCTACAAATCTTGTAAAACACCTACATTTGGGGATTTTGAGCGGTTGATGAATAAATCACTAGTAAAAGAGGTTTTGCTAATTTATTGCATAAGTGAGATGATTTGGTCAAAATACACTTTTAGTGTTTTTGTAATTATGCGATAACTATAATGTGTTACATTTTTAAGGTGTGAACGTGTGAGTTGGGAATTTCGGTCAATCTGACCGTATGAATATTTTGAGAGTTATAAACCTTTTATTTTGGGGCCGATGGCCAATTGTGGAATTAAAAGAGTAAAGAGTTTGAGTAACGACGTATTTTGGTTTACGTAACCGTGTGAGTGACACGTATTTAACTAAACGTTTATTTTGGCCTTTAAAGGCTTGATTTATACTTAATTGAGTCTTTTGAGTGTTTGCCGGTTTTGGTGACTCGAGGTGGAGTCTTGGAAGTGTTATATGCTTAATTGAATTTTATTTGAATACGTGCTGGTTTAAGTGTTGGTCTTGTGTGTGAAGACCGTTTGATGATTTTGTATTCTTAGTACCTTTGGGACTAATGAACCTTGGTGAGTTATATGCATTGTGAGTTATGAAAGAGTTACATATACGTATACATGTAGATGCATATATAATTTTGACTTCATTGGGAAGGTGGCAATGAAGGGGTTGTGAGATTATCATGTCTCGAAGCGTGTGTTGTATGATGTGAGTTAGATGCATTTAATTTGCATGAATTGATGTTGATAGACGATCATTAAATCTTTTGAGTAGAGGGGTCGGTTTTGGACTCGATTGAGTCTCGAGGGCATTCACCCGATTTTAATAAGCTCGACGTGGGCTTGGGGTTTGAATTGCATGAATTGCATTATATTTGATGTTTACATGATTTGAATGCATTGGTTATTCTTTTGGGGTCCTGTATATATATTTATGTCGAGTAAGCTTGTTTCGGATGGTGGGTTTCCAAGGTAAAGATCCAGCAGGATTGAACTTTGTGGTTTGAACTAAAGACCTAGTATGGTTGATGTCTAAGAGGGGCTAAAGACCTAGTATGGTTGATGCCGAAGATGGACTAAAGACCTAGTATGGTTGATGTCTAAGAGGGGCTAAAGACCTAGTAGGGTTGATGCCGAAGATGGACTAAAGACCTAGTATGGTTGATGTCTAAGATGGGCTAAAGACCTAGTATGGTTGATGTCGAAGATTGACTAAAGACCTAGTATGGTTGATGTCATCTGTTTTTCCACATCCAAGAAGCTTACTTGTATTTATTAATCGTTGTTTAATTTATGTGTTTGCCACATTCGATGAGATCAGGTCTCCTCGTCACCGAAGGGTGTTGGTTTCGGGTATTTTATTTATTCGCATTGTTGAGGTTATATTATATGCATATGGATTGTTTTCCATGACTGGTGGACGGATTTATGTTACATCCTTATGGGATGTTTTAACTATTGGAGTTTTATTCGTATCGGCGATTATTAGAGAAATTATTATTTAATTAACTCTTGATGTGAGTTTTGGATTTGAGTCCTTTGTAGAGAAACGATTTTCATTGGAAGCTTTCCTCACAGGAATTGTGTGTGTTTGGAAAATGGGTTGTCGATGTCTTTTATACAAACCCTTTTAGAAAATCATTTATTAAGTTGAATCTTTTGGTTTATCAAATGATTTGCTCATGATGTAAACTCTTGAACTCACTAGGCGTTAGCCTAACCTTTTTATTTGTCGGCATGTGCAACAGGTTCAGGTGAGGAATAGGTTTAGCCACACTGTGAAGCGATGAGTGCTAGTAGAGTGCACGAGAAGTAAGATGCTTAGCGAAGTCTTCCGTAGTTTTGGGATTAGCAACTTTTATTTGGGGTTAAGTAACACCCGCCTAGAGTTGTTAACTGTTTAATTTGTGATGTTTAAACTTTAAGGTGTTTTCAAGGATGATACGTAGAAGTAATTTCATCATCTTTTAGTTAATTTATTGAAATTAAAGTTAGTTGCTCGTTCCAATTTTGAGGGTGTTACAAGTTGGTATCAGAGCATAAGTTTGAGAGAATTAGGTGTTGATTTTTGGATACCTAGACTCAAACTAGCGTTGTTTTAAGTGATTGAGAGCGAGATTGCACCATTAGGCACTCTAAGATAAGATATTCGGAAGTTGTTGGGGTCACTAGAAGCGAGAGGTCACGTCAAGAGTAGCAAGGGTGATCATGTACGGTACGTTCAGAATTGCACCTGGCCAGTGTGATAGTGAACCTACCGGTTACATGAGAGTACTTGGACGACTCTAGCGTGATGATCGTTGGGGGGTAAAGGAGTGCTAGGCGAGTAGTCGTTAGAAGAGGTTGACGACTTTAGCATTTGCCATTTGGAGTGGCGGTAAACATGATTGATTGTATTAAGTAGATCGTCTGGTCGGACTTGATAGTTGGATTGGAGCCATATGCTTATTGAATTGACTTGATTCGAGGAGAAATGTGGGGTTAGTCGATGTGACTTCCCACTTTGCGTTAAGATGTGTGAGTATCCGGATGACAATAGTGTGATCGGAGAAATTGGAGGAATGTGACCTGGACGTTGAGTGCCGACAAAATGCATGCACGAAGTTTATTTTGCTTTTAAAATAAATTGCATCGATTATTTCTTGTGTTTAGAATCGTCGTATGGACGGTACTGCTAAATCTTGGAAAAAGTTTGACATACGCAAGATTTTTAAACCATGATTTTGGAACATGCATGAAATTATTTTACAACAGGCAGTTGTGAACCTGGTCGAGATTTATTTTATTCCTTGTAGTCGTCCACTACTACTTTCGGATATTGTGATATCCATGTTTTAATGTCGTTTATGGTTTTGGATAAGTAACCGCGACTTGCGACTTTAACATTGGATCTCCTCCATATATGTTAAGGTTCGGACGAAGAGTTACCCTCCCTTGTTTCGGTGTTGACCTTTAATGGGAATTTAAATTTTACGAGTCTTGACGAAGAGGTGTTATTTTATCTCGTAAAAAGAGGGTTTTGAGAATTTTGACGATTTGGTCATATTGTTATACACGATTTGATTATGGAAAACGAAATCTATGACACCATTTACTTGGTTCTATGTTGTTGAGTTCCATCGAGTTTGATGAAAGTTTTGTGGAAATACGATGAAGTCTCGTTTTACGACGTTTTGCGGTGCATGGGTGACACTTGGTCATGTGCATACTTGAATGCTTGTGTGCGTTAATACATGGGTTTGAGTGAGTATTGCGCCTCGTACGAATTTTGTTGAAAAATGTGTTTGTCGTGTTGCACCAAAAAGATGTAGTTTTGGAGTTTTAATGCCGCATGGCTTCTTTTTGGATTGTGGTAGCATATTTGTTGCAACTTGCTAGATGTGCAAATTAATGTATACGTGACGTGAGTAATGCATATAAGAGCATCATGATAGTACAACCCTAATGTTCTGTTTCATGCACTTTCAATTATTGATGTTATTGATATTCTTTCTCACGCATACACTGTATTAATTCATTGACATGAATAGTTTTGTAGCCACTATTTTGAGACGATAGTGTGCATCGCTTGTGTGGTTTAAGGCTTGAAGATGACTTGAGTTGTGTTATGTGTTAAATAAAATTATGTGCACATATTGTTCTCCGAAGTTTTGAGAAAAACACATTAAGGTGTGCAAGCCTGGTCAAATGATTTTGTTTCCTTATCGTTATATGACTGAAAGAGGAATTTTGAAATTTTGATTTAATGAATCTCTACTTGAAAATTTAATATGGACTATCTGGTATGTGCTATACTATTTCAGAGTAACCACTAAGAAAGTGTTACAAAATGGTATGCATAATTTTGATTTGAAATTCCTCTTCGATGTTTAAACTGATATTTCCAAGTGATGAAGTACCTTGTTATTCGATTTAAAATTGGGATGATGACCCAAATCATGTCGTGTTTTAACCAAGGTGTATATCAATTGTTTCTCTGTGAACAAACTGACACGTGCGTAGTTTGCTAACGAATTTCAGTTGTGACGTTTTATGGTTAAAAATAGAATTTTGGAAATTAATGTCGGGTAAATCCTTCTTTTGAAGTTTGTACAAATAGGCTGTTGAATGCTAATTTAAGGTAGGAAAATACTTTGCGTGTTTGGCATAAGTAAATCCATGATGGGACCCTAGCGATTCATTTTAAAAGTTGTTGAATACGTTTTTACGTTTCGTTAGTAACCTGGTTTGGGATGAAACAGTTTTCAAAATGATTTTTCATATGTGGGACGAGTGTGTCTATGTTTGCGCATCTACCGGATAGGTAGTAGTAGATTTTTATACGTATGTTATATTGATATAAACATCTTTGTGTTGAAAAATCTAGTGAAAACTTTATTGGCATATTTGTTGAGTTTGTCACTTGAAAACCTTGAACTTATTAGGCTTGGTGAGGTTGAGCAACCCCAGTTAAGGGGTGAGGGCGTGTAGAACCTTTCAGAGAAATATTGGGTTTCTAACGCATGTATTATCGTGAGTTGTATGGTGTCACTTGCGGGGCCGAATTATTTCGTATGAACAACTAAAAGGTGGGACTTGCGGTGTCCCTTGTTAGTGCTTTGGTAACCGTTCACTTCGGAAACCTTGTCTTGGGTTGTCGGTATTGCGTGAAGGTCGTGTAGGACCCTTTAGACCGTGGGGACGACCATGGATTGGTGGGACTATTTTAGGAATGAAGCTCGTGTGTGGAGCTCTGTGATGAGTCGAGTTTTGGTGATGTGACTAAGTGTCAACTTTTGGAGTTCGAGGCCAAGGACCACTAGTATGATTGGAGGGTGTAGTCCAATTTTAATAAGTGGCGGTATCGGTTGTGATGATCTTAAGTCGATTGTGATGAATAGTTTAGCGGGATGGCCCTCCTCATGTGATAGAAGAATCTGTCGATCGGATGATTGGCGATTAGGCGTAACTTTTGGAGATTGTGTAATCGATGGGTCGGTGGCGACCGTCGGAGTTGGAGTCTAATGGGACTCGTTAAGAGTAAGTGCCGGTTCAGCGGTGGGAGCCTCAGATTTGGAGGTTCGTTGGTTTTAGATATAATCAAACCTCGGACTAATTAGAGAAATTTAAGAGTGTGTGGACACGGATTGATTTAGAGTCGGGATCCGTCGTCAGAGAAGTATGGAACATTCAAGGTTGGGAGACAACCAAAGTTGTCTGATCTGGAGTTACTCCAGTGGAAGGAGTGTTCTCCCGGACATAAGTACGGTGTACCTGAGAGGACATGGTCGGTAAGAGTTTGCGTGAGGCTTGTCTTAGCAATCGGTGTGGGGAAAATTTAGTTTTCAATTAAAAGCTATTGGAACATGGTCGGCGTTGAATTGGATAGCCTTTGGTTGTAAGGGATCTGGATTTCGAGGACGAAATCATCCTAAGGTTGGGAGGATTGTAACACCCGTAATTTTCGAATAAGCACAATTTCGAATTAGTGTGGAACCGATCTTTAAGAAAAATATGAAAAATAGGATTTTGGATTACATCCTAGATTTTATGGTCTTGTTTGATGGAGAATTCAAATACGAGTCCAACGGTCCTTTCTGGAGCGAAAACGAAGCTAAAACGAATAAGTTATGGCCAAAACAACTTTCGGTACAATCTCGGCTAAAGTGACCAGCGAAAGTGACACTTGTGTCACACTCGCGTGTCACTCTCGCTGGTTTTGTACCGAGAGCTATTTGACCACGGCGAGAGTGCCCAGCGAAAGTGACACTTGTGTCACTCTCGCACGTCACTTTAGCCGTCGGGTACCTGGAGCATAAATATGGGATTTTTAGCCCTAAACTTCATTTCCTCATATCTCACTAATTTCACCTCCGTTTTTGGCGATTCAAAGTGCCATGGTTTCGATTTTTAGAGCTTTTCAAGGACAAAGTGTTAGTTTTGAAGTTCATTGGAAGATTCAAGAGTGTTTGGTGGTGTGATTTCATTTATTGATGCAAGAGCAAGTTTCATCCACAACACAAGAGATTTTTGGGGTTTTCTAGGTTTTCATCAAAACCTAAGTGGTGAGTTCATCCTCCTAGTTTCTATACTTTCTTATGAGTTATGAATGCTCCATTGATGGCTTCCTAGTTTGTATACTTATCAAATCTTGGTTTGGATGATTTTGAGGAAGTTAGGTTAATATTGGGGTTTTGGTCAAAATTGAGATTTTTTATATAAGATGTTTGGGGAATGGTTTTAAGTGGTTGAATATGAATATTCATGGTTGGAAACTTGTGGATCTAGGTTTTGGAAGATTTGGACTTGAAGATTCGTATTTTTTTTCAAAGGAGCTTACGTTGGGAAAAATCTAGATTTAGCCTAATCTAGCAAGGTGAGTTCAAGTTGATTTGTGAAAACTTTGTACATGCCAAAATGTGTGTTTTAAAAGTATTTATGTGCTTTATGTGAAATTATCCCTTGTTGAGTGGTTTAGTGGGTTTTGATTTAATTAAAGTGTTGAGTTCTACAAATCTTGTAAAACACCCACATTTGGGGATTTTGAGTGATTAATGAATAAATAACTAGTAAAAGAGGTTTTGCTAATTTATTGCATAAGTGAGATGATTTGGTCAAAATACACTTTTAGTGTTTTTGTAATTATGCGATAACTATAACGTGTTACATTTTTAAGGTGTGAACGTGTGAGTTGGGAATTTTGGTCAATCCGACTGTATGAATGTTTTGAGAGTTATAAACCTTTTATTTTGGGGCCAATGGCCAATTGAGGATTTAAAAGAGTAAAGAGTTTGAGTAACGACGTATTTTGGTTTACGTAACCGTGTGAGTGACACGTATTTAACTAAACGTTTATTTTGGCCTTTAAAGGCTTGATTTATACTCAATTGAGTCTTTTAAGTGTTTGCCGGTTTTGGTGACTCGAGGTGGAGTCTTTGATGTGTTATATGCTTAATTGCATTTTATTTGAATACGTGCCGGTTTAAGTGTTGGTCTTGTGTGTGAAGACCGTTTGATGATTTTGTATTCTTAGTACCTTTGGGACTAATGAACCTTGGTGAGTTATATGCATTGTGAGTTATGAAAGAGTTACATATACGTATACATGTAGATGCATATATAATTTTGACTTCATTGGGAAGGTGGCAATGGAGGGGTTGTGAGATTATCATGTCTCGAAACGTGTGTTGTATGATGTGAGTTAGATGCATTTAATTTGCATGATTTGATGTTGATAGACGATCATTAAATCTTTTGAGTAGAGGGATCGGTTTTGGACTCGATTGAGTCTCGAGGGCATTCGCCCGGTTTTAATAAGCTCGACGTGGGCTTGTGGTTTGAATTGCATGAATTGCATTATATTTGATGTTTACATGATTTGAATGCATTGGTTATTCTTTTGGGGTCATGTATATATATTTAAATCGAGTAAGCTTGTTTCGGATGGTGGGTTTCCAAGGTAAAGATCCAGCAGGATTGAACTTTGTGGTTTGAACTAAAGACCTAGTATGGCTGATGTCTAAGAGGGGCTAAAGACCTAGTATGGTTGATGCCGAAGATGGACTAAAGACCTAGTGTGGTTGATGTCTAAGAGGGGCTAAAGACCTAGTATGGTTGATGCCGAAGATGGACTAAAGACCTAGTATGGTTGATGTCTAAGATGGGCTAAAGACCTAGTATGGTTGATGTCGAAGATTGACTAAAGACCTAGTATGGTTGATGTCATCTGTTTTTCCACATCCAAGAAGCTTACTTGTATTTATTAATCGTTGTTTAATTTATGTGTTTGCCACATTCGATGAGATCAGGTCTCCCCGTCACCGAAGGGTGTTGGTTTCGGGTATTTTATTTATTCGCATTGTTGAGGTTATATTATATGCATATGGATTGTTTTCCATGACTGGTGGACGGATTTATGTTACATCCTTATGGGATGTTTTAACTATTGGAGTTTTATTCGTATCGGCGATTATTAGAGAAATTATTATTTAATTAACTCTTGATGTGAGTTTTGGATTTGAGTCCTTTGCAGAGAAACGATTTTCATTGGAAGCTTTCCTCACAGGAATTGTGTGTGTTTGGAAAATGGGTTGTCGATGTCTTTTATACAAACCCTTTTAGAAAATCATTTATTAAGTTGAATCTTTTGGTTTATCAAATGATTTGCTCATGATGTAAACTCTTGAACTCACTAGGCGTTAGCCTAACCTTTTTATTTGTCGGCATGTGCAACAGGTTCAGGTGAGGAATAGGTTTAGCCACACTGTGAAGCGATGAGTGCTAGTAGAGTGCACGAGAAGTAAGATGCTTAGCGAAGTCTTCCGCAGTTTTGGGATTAGCAACTTTTATTTGGGGTTAAGTAACACCCGCCTAGAGTTGTTAACTGTTTAATTTGTGATGTTTAAACTTTAAGGTATTTTCAAGGATGATACGTAGAAGTAATTTCATCATCTTTTAGTTAATTTATTGAAATTAAAGTTAGTTGCTCGTTCCAATTTTGAGGGTGTTACAAGTTGGTATCAGAGCATAAGTTTGAGAGAATTAGGTGTTGATTTTTGGATACCTAGACTCAAACTAGCGTTGTTTTAAGTGATTGAGAGCGAGATTGCACCATTAGGCACTCTAAGATAAGATATTCGAAAGTTGTTGGGGTCACTAGAAGCGAGAGGTCACGTCAAGAGTAGCAAGGGTGATCATGTACGGTACGTTCAGAATTGCACCTGGCCAGTGTGATAGTGAACCTACCGGTTACATGAGAGTACTTGGACGACTCTAGCGTGATGATCGTTGGGGGGTAAAGGAGTGCTAGGCGAGTAGTCGTTAGAAGAGGTTGACGACTTTAGCATTTGCCATTTGGAGTGGCGGTAAGCATGATTGATTGTATTAAGTAGATCGTCTGGTCGGACTTGATAGTTGGATTGGAGCCGTATGCTTATTGAATTGACTTGATTCGAGGAGAAATGTGGGGTTAGTCGATGTGACTTCCCACTTTGCGTTAAGATGTGTGAGTATCCGGATGACAATAGTGTGATCGGAGAAATTGGAGGAATGTGACCTGGACGTTGAGTGCCGACAAAATGCATGCACGAAGTTTATTTTGCTTTTAAAATAAATTGCATCGATTATTTCTTGTGTTTAGAATCGTCGTATGGACGGTACTGCTAAATCTTGGAAAAAGTTTGACATACGCAAGATTTTTAAACCATGATTTTGGAACATGCATGAAATTATTTTACAACAGGCAGTTGTGAACCTGGTCGAGATTTATTTTATTCCTTGTAGTCGTCCACTACTACTTTCGGATATTGTGATATCCATGTTTTAATGTCGTTTATGGTTTTGGATAAGTAACCGCGACTTGCGACTTTAACATTGGATCTCCTCCATGTATGTTAAGGTTCGGACGAAGAGTTACCCTCCCTTGTTTCGGTGTTGACCTTTAATGGGAATTTAAATTTTACGAGTCTTGACGAAGAGGTGTTATTTTATCTCGTAAAAAGAGGGTTTTGAGAATTTTGACGATTTGGTCATATTGTTATACACGATTTGATTATGGAAAACGAAATCTGTGACACCATTTACTTGGTTCTATGTTGTTGAGTTCCATCGAGTTTGATGAAAGTTTTGTGGAAATACGATGAAGTCTCGTTTTACGACGTTTTGCGGTGCATGGGTGACACTTGGTCATGTGCATACTTGAATGCTTGTGTGCGTTAATACATGGGTTTGAGTGAGTATTGCGCCTCGTACGAATTTTGTTGAAAAATGTGTTTGTCGTGTTGCACCAAAAAGATGTAGTTTTGGAGTTTTAATGCCGCATGGCTTCTTTTTGGATTGTGGTAGCATATTTGTTGCAACTTGCTAGATGTGCAAATTAATGTATACGTGACGTGAGTAATGCATATAAGAGCATCATGATAGTACAACCCTAATGTTCTGTTTCATGCACTTTCAATTATTGATTTTATTGATATTCTTTCTCATGCATACACTGTATTAATTCATTGACATGAATAGTTTTGTAGCCACTATTTTGAGACGATAGTGTGCATCGCTTGTGTGGTTTAAGGCTTGAAGATGACTTGAGTTGTGTTATGTGTTAAATAAAATTATGTGCACATATTGTTCTCCGAAGTTTTGAGAAAAACACATTGAGGTGTGTAAGCCTGGTCAAAGGATTTTGTTTCCTTATCGTTATATGACTGAAAGAGGAATTTTGAAAATTTGATTTAATGAATCTCTACTTGAAAATTTAATATGGACTATCTGGTATGTGCTATACTATTTCAGAGTAACCACTAAGAAAGTGTTACAAAATGGTATGCATAATTTTGATTTGAAATTCCTCTTCGATGTTTAAACTGATATTTCCAAGTGATGAAGTACCTTGTTATTCGATTTAAAATTGGGATGATGACCCAAATCATGTCGTGTTTTAACCAAGGTGTATATCAATTGTTTCTCTGTGAACAAACTGACACGTGCGTAGTTTGCTAACGAATTTCAGTTGTGACGTTTTATGGTTAAAAAGAGAATTTTGGAAATTGATGTCGGGTAAATCCTTCATTTGAAGTTTGTACAAACTGGCTGTTGAATGCTAATTTAAGGTAGGAAAATACTTTGCGTGTTTGGCATAAGTAAATCCATGATGGGACCCTAGCGGTTCATTTTAAAAGTTGTTGAATACATTTTTATGTTTCGTTAGTAACCTGGTTTGGGATGAAACAGTTTTCAAAATGATTTTTCATATGTGGGACGAGTGTGTCTATGTTTGCGCATCTACCGGATAGGTAGTAGTAGATTTTTATACGTATGTTATATTGATATAAACATCTTTGTGATGAAAAATCTAGTGAAAACTTTATTGGCATATTTGTTGAGTTTGTCACTTGAAAACCTTGAACTTATTAGGCTTGGTGAGGTTGAGCAACCCCAATTAAGGGGTGAGGGCGTGTAGAACCTTTCAGAGAAAGATTGGGTTTCTAACGCATGTATTATCGTGAGTTGTATGGTGTCACTTGCGGGGCCGAATTATTTCGTATGAACAACTAAAAGGTGGGACTTGCGGTGTCCCTTGTTAGTGCTTTGGTAACCGTTCACTTCGGCAACCTTGTCTTGGGTTTTCGGTATTGCGTGAAGGTCATGTATGACCCTTTAGACCGTGGGGACGACCATGGATTGGTGGGACTATTTGAGGAATGAAGCTCGTGTGTGGAGCTCTGTGATGAGTCGAGTTTTGGTGATGTGACTAAGTGTCAACTTTTGGAGTTCGAGGCCAAGGACCACTAGTATGATTGGAGGGTGTAGTCCAATTTTAATAAGTGGCGGTATCGGTTGTGATGATCTTAAGTCGATTGTGATGAATAGTTTAGCGGGATGGCCTTCGTCATGTGATAGAAGAATCTGTCGATCGGATGATTGGCGATTAGGCGTAACTTTTGGAGATTGTGTAATCAATGGGTCGGTGGCGACCGTCGGAGTTGGAGTCTAATGGGACTCGTTAAGAGTAAGTGTCGGTTCAGCGGTGGGAGCCTCAGATTTGGAGGTTCGTTGGTTTTAGATATAATCAAACCTCGGACTAATTAGAGAAATTTAAGAGTGTGTGGACACGGATTGATTTAGAGTCGGGATCCGTCGTCAGAGAAGTATGGAACATTCAAGGTTGGGAGACAACCAAAGTTGTCTGATCTGGAGTTACTCCAGTGGAAGGAGTGTTCTCCCGGACATAAGTACGGTGTACCTGAGAGGACATGGTCGGTAAGAGTTTGCGTGAGGCTTGTCTTAGCAATCGGTGTGGGGAAAATTTAGTTTTCAATTAAAAGCTATTGGAACGTGGTCGGCGTTGAATTGGATAGCCTTTGGTTGTAAGGGATCTGGATTTCGAGGACAAATTCATCCTAAGGTTGGGAGGATTGTAACACCCGTAATTTTCGAATAAGCACAATTTCGAATTAGTGTGGAACCGATCTTTAAGAAAAATATGAAAAATAGGATTTTGGATTACATCCTAGATTTTATGGTCTTCTTTGATGGAGAATTCAAATACGAGTCCAACGGTCCTTTCTGGAGCGAAAACGAAGCTAAAACGAATAAGTTATGGCCAAAACAACTTTCGGTACAATCTCGGCTAAAGTGACCAGCGAAAGTGACACTTGTGTCACTCTCGCGTGTCACTTTCGCTGGTTTTGTACCGAGAGCTATTTGACGACGGCGAGAGTGCCCAGCGAAAGTGACACTTGTGTCACTCTCGCATGTCACTTTAGCCGTCGGGTACCTGGAGCATAAATACGGGATTTTTAGCCCTAAACTTCATTTCCTCATATCTCACTCATTTCACCTCCGTTTTTGGCGATTCAAAGTGCCATGGTTTCGATTTTTAGATCTTTTCAAGGACAAAGTGTTAGTTTTGAAGTTCATTTGAAGATTCAAGAGTGTTTGGTGGTGTGGTTTCATTTATTGATGCAAGAGCAAGTTTCATCCACAACACAAGAGATTTTTGGGGTTTTCTAGGTTTTCATCAAAACCTAAGTGGTGAGTTCATCCTCCTAGTTTCTATACTTTCTTATGAGTTATGAATTCTCCATTGATGGCTTCCTAGTTTGTATACTTATCAAATCTTGGTTTGGATGATTTTGAGGAAGTTAGGTTAATATTGGGGTTTTGGTCAAAATTGAGATTTTTTATATAAGATGTTTGGGGAATGGTTTTAAGTGGTTGAATATGAATATTCATGGTTGGAAACTTGTGGATCTAGGTTTTGGAAGATTTGGACTTGAAGATTCGTATTTTTTTCAAAGGAGCTTACGTTGGGAAAAATCTAGATTTAGCCTAATCTAGCAAGGTGAGTTCAAGTTGATTTGTGAAAACTTTGTACATGCCAAAATGTGTGTTTTAAAAGTATTTATGTGCTTTATGTGAAATTATCCCTTGTTGAGTGGTTTAGTGGGTTTTGATTTAATTAAAGTGTTGAGTTCTACAAATCTTGTAAAACACCCACATTTGGGGATTTTGAGTGATTAATGAATAAATCACTAGTAAAAGAGGTTTTGCTAATTTATTGCATAAGTGAGATGATTTGGTCAAAATACACTTTTAGTGTTTTTGTAATTATGCGATAACTATAACGTATTTCATTTTTAAGGTGTGAACGTGTGAGTTGGGAATTTTGGTCAATCCGACCGTATGAATGTTTTGAGAGTTATAAACCTTTTATTTTGGGGCCAATGGCCAATTGAGGAATTAAAAGAGTAAAGAGTTTGAGTAACGACGTATTTTGGTTTACGTAACCGTGTGAGTGACACGTATTTAACTAAACGTTTATTTTGGCCTTTAAAGGCTTGATTTATACTCAATTGAGTCTTTTGAGTGTTTGCCGGTTTTGGTGACTCGAGGTGGAGTCTTTGATGTGTTATATGCTTAATTGCATTTTATTTGAATACGTGCCGGTTTAAGTGTTGGTCTTGTGTGTGAAGACCGTTTGATGATTTTGTATTCTTAGTACCTTTGGGACTAATGAACCTTGGTGAGTTATATGCATTGTGAGTTATGAAAGAGTTACATATACGTATACATGTAGATGCATATATAATTTTGACTTCATTGGGAAGGTGGCAATGAAGGGGTTGTGAGATTATCATGTCTCGAAGCGTGTGTTGTATGATGTGAGTTAGATGCATTTAATTTGCATGAATTGATGTTGATAGACGATCATTAAATCTTTTGAGTAGAGGGATCGGTTTTGGACTCGATTGAGTCTCGAAGGGCATTCGCCCGGTTTTAATAAGCTCGACGGGGCTTGGGGTTTGAATTGCATGAATTGCATTATATTTGATGTTTACATGATTTGAATGCATTGGTTATTCTTTTGGGGGCATGTATATATATTTAAGTCGAGTAAGCTTGTTTCGGATGGTGGGTTTCCAAGGTAAAGATCCAGCAGGATTGAACTTTGTGGTTTGAACTAAAGACCTAGTATGGTTGATGTCTAAGAGGGGCTAAATACCTAGTATGGTTGATGCCGAAGATGGACTAAAGACCTAGTATGGTTGATGTCTAAGAGGGGCTAAAGACCTAGTATGGTTGATGCCGAAGATGGACTAAAGACCTAGTATGGTTGATGTCTAAGATGGGCTAAAGACCTAGTATGGTTGATGTCGAAGATTGACTAAAGACCTAGTATGGTTGATGTCATCTGTTTTTCCACATCCAAGAAGCTTACTTGTATTTATTAATCGTTGTTTAATTTATGTGTTTGCCACATTCGATGAGATCGGGTCTCCCCCGTCACCGAAGGGTGTTGGTTTCGGGTATTTTATTTATTCGCATTGTTGAGGTTATATTATATGCATATGGATTGTTTTCCATGACTGATGGACGGATTTATGTTACATCCTTATGGGATGTTTTAACTATTGGAGTTTTATTCGTATCGGCGATTATTAGAGAAATTATTATTTAATTAACTCTTGATGTGAGTTTTGGATTTGAGTCCTTTGCAGAGAAACGATTTTCATTGGAAGCTTTCCTCACAGGAATTGTGTGTGTTTGGAAAATGGGTTGTCGATGTATTTTATACAAACCCTTTTAGAAAATCATTTATTAAGTTGAATCTTTTGGTTTATCAAATGATTTGCTCATGATGTAAACTCTTGAACTCACTAGGCGTTAGCCTAACATTTTTATTTGTCGGCATGTGCAACAGGTTCAGGGGAGGAATAGCTTTAGCCACACTGTGAAGCGATGAGTGCTAGTAGAGTGCACGGGAAGTAAGATGCTTAGCGAAGTCTTCCGCACTTTTGGGATTAGCAACTTTTATTTGGGGTTAAGTAACACCCGCCTAGAGTTGTTAACTGTTTAATTTGTGATGTTTAAACTTTGAGGTATTTTCAAGGATGATACGTAGAAGTAATTTCATCATCTTTTAGTTAATTTATTGAAATTAAAGTTAGTTGCTCGTTCCAATTTTGAGGGTGTTACATTTCCGGTCATCGAATCAAGGGTACAGACCCTCACACAACCGACACTAAAATCCACTTCCGACTCTTCCACTGTTCACCTCTTCTCTTGAACACAATTACCAAAACTACAAACATTCTCCCCTAATTTGTCCAACACTTCTCCACTCTCGGAGTCCTTCCTTAGCTTAAAATGTAATACTTTACGACCTAGTGAGTTCATAGCCTTCATGTATGACAACGCGATAAATAAATCATTTCACACTTTTGATCATTTTAAAGAAACAACACTTGGAAACAACTTGGGTGCACACGACCCCAACATCTTCATAACTCCAATGCCCTGCACAACGATCTTGAGAATCGTTTGCATGCAACTTTCTGTAAAACTTAATCTTACTCAACCAAAACTATGTTGTTACATCAAAAATAAATATTGGATGAAAATCTTTTCATACGACAAAATTTTGAAAGAAATTACCGACACGAAGTAAACCAGCCGGGTCTCACACTCATTTATATAACTTCAACACGTCAATACTTATTTTGGTTATAAAAGTTTGGCATTCAAACATTTCCTTGCCTTTTTGCAACAATTTAACTTATCATGAAAATTGTGGAAGATTTTGCAAATCGTAAACCTCAAGACTTCATTGTGCGATGTAAATGGATTTGCATTTTTCTTTAAACATACGCTTGCACATGCCGACTCATATTCGATCCAATTTGATATTTACACATTTACTTTACTTATGAAAAATCTCATGTACACATGTACGAACTCGATGCATGAAGCTCTACTTGCAATTGAATGCTACTCGCTCAAACAAGGTCAATCGCTTAGCTCACGCAGCTTAGCATTGATACTCTACCTTCGACCAGTGGTCGCCTTCTCGGCCTTGCAACAACTTGTTATATATACATTCAACAGTCCACTTACTCAACCATTTCATACTATTTTCGTCTTGACCAATTTATCTCATATTATACCTCTACACGCTTTCCGTACTCTACAAAAATCTCTCTTCAATGACCTCGACTAAAGAGTCAGGGTTCTAATCCTCAGCTCGCTCTTGAATTGGCACTTCCAAGATCTCGACACTGCCCTTCCAAGATCTCGACACTGCCCTTCCTTACCATCCGAACTGATCTATCCCACGATTTCTAGAACTGGGACTCTCCAGAAACAGGAGTCTTACTCAAGATCAATCATTCATCCTCTTCGAATCCACGGAGATCTACCTCTAGACGACTTATAACAATCTATACAACATTTATTCTCTATGATGTATACATACATCACATCATAAATGATCTCTCATGATGCTTCCCCAACAAGGGTCTCAGTCTACCCCTCAGAGATCTCGCTGACATTCTAGATTACTGGAATACGACATATAAGCTAGCATAAGACTACAACTTCGGAATAATAAGGCAGATTAAGTACATACATGTACTTGTAAGTTCGCATTTACACTGGCCAGGTGTAATCCCAAACTTACCTTACATGACCGTTCTCGGTACCCTATTAGTCCTATTTCTATAATAGTGTCCTCCTCGCGCATTTCCTGATTCTCGGTTGTGATTTCTACTCCCAAAGTTTAAGTTTAGGCCCGTCCGGTCACCTAAATCCCTTAAACTATGGCTCTGATACCAATTGTAACAACCCAGTCTAAATAAGCATACTTAGCATTTATATTTAAATAATTACAAAACTGGGTCCACAAAATTTCATTACATCTGTCTAAATAACTTAGGTTGACGGAAACAACCTATACAACTGAGAATGATTCTAAACTAAACAATAGTGTCACTACACATTCGAGCTTCCTCGCTAACCGCCCTGCTCACTTGCCAGAGCCTTTCATCACCTGTTTCCCTGAAAATGTTTTTAATTTAAAAAAATGCGAGGGTTAGACCATGAGGTCTAGTAAGTCCCTCTTAACAGATATCAAAACATTTAAAACAGTTTATAATTTTCCATATAAATCATCCACATATTTGTTCATTTAAAATCATTCACGGATAAAGTCCGCACCCATAAATTGGCACCCTGAAGTCACCCTAGGGTGACAACGAGTCAGTCTCATGCTGCCTTTCAGGGTCACACTTCCCATGGCATAAACGGGTCACACCTCCAGCACGAGCTGGCAGGCCACACCCCCCGACTTATCCAATTTACACCTCACACATGTATGCATACATCTCATATAAACTTTAAATAACTTTCATGCAATTAACGCATAAGAATAAAACATGGCATTTCTCATTATGTACTCGCTTTAGAAAAACACATCAAGATTTACGTATTTCAGTTTAGAAAACTCACCTGATGCTTATAATATCTTTTCCTTACTTTACTTCCGGCTTACGATCGAACTACCTGAGAATTAGATGAGATATAAACTACTCAGAGGCCTAACCAACAGTCGAGACACCATTCGGATTCGACTTACCGGACACCTGCTACTTTCCGGGTACTACTTCCCGGACAACCACACTTACCGGACAACCTTACTTACCGGAAAATCACTTACCGGACAATTACTTACCGGACAACTACTTACCGGACAATCACACTTTCCGGACAACCATATACCGGACAACTACTCATCCGAAAACCTTCAATTTGGACAATGTGTCCGGACGCCCACATGCTTTCCGGACGCGGCTAAGAACCCTATTTGGGACCGAAAATCACAGCTAAACTCGTATTCCAACGAATCTTAGATTGGCAACAATATTCTGATACTAAGATCAATTAATACTGAACTCACAGTTGCCAAAAGCACACTTGAGACATCTAATTTCTACCATAAGGTCTCAAACTCAACTTTTAAACAAAACTCCAAATTACCTAGCTTAGCAACATTCCACAGATTAGAGATGAAGAGAAGAGATTACCTGATTGATTGAGGGTGATGAAAACCTTCCTTTTCTCCCAATTAACTTGGAAACTCTTTCTTCTTCCTTGCTCTATCTCTCTTTCTTCCTTCTTCTCTCTTTCTCCCTTTCTTCCTTCTTCTTTCTTTCTCCCTTTCTTTCTATTTCAGCCGCACACCACCAAAATGATTGCCAAAACTAGGGTTTTGTGCCAATCATTGGGTTTCCATACCCTATACTTAATTTACCAAATAGCCCCTCAACTTCCACCTTTATTAAAACATGACACAATCATTGGTGTAACTTGTTAAAATTAAAAAATATTTTTTAACGTATTTTAGTTAACATACGATTATATGTGTTAATATGATGAATGTGTAAAATTAAAATTAGAAAAGTAAAAGATATAAAGTAAACTAAGTAAATAATTATAGGGGTATGAAATGTAACCTTCAAATCAAAACATACCAAATCGAGGAATGTGGAATCATGAGTGTGGATCGCGGGCTCCCATCGCGGGCCAATTGGGCCTGGTCCGCGATAGAGGGCCCAATCGCGGAATTATGGGGTATTTTGGCAAATTGGAAGAGATTTGGGGCATTTTGGTAACTGATTTTCTAACTTAGGGTATTTTAATTAAGGCAAATTAATTAAAATGCCAAAAGTCAAACATTGAGTTACCAAAATGCCACAAAAATTTCTCAGTTTACCAGAATGCCCTAAATACCCGCGATGGAGCCCGCGATCGCGGGATAGGGCTGACGTGGCACGAACTTTGGCCACAAATGCCCCGCGGAGCCCCTCAACTTTGGTCGCGGTGCACATTTGGCCCCTGCCCGCAATCGCAGCCCGCGATGGAACAAAATTTTTCAGTTTTGGCCCCTGAAAATTTACACTTTTGGTCCCTGTACTTAGACGAATCTTGCATGCTTTTACTGTTTTTTTCCACAATTATTGTACTTTGAAGACCGATTTGTGGTTGAAATTCATTTGCATGTTTGAGATTTCATCCATAAATATCAGTAATATGCAATTCACATTCTTTCTTGATTTCTCTCTTGCTTTCTTTCTTTGAATTGCTTTCTCTCTTGATTTCTCTTCTCTCATTTCATCCACAAATGGCATCGTCATCAAACCCTAAGTCTACTCCTGAAAAAATGCCACCTCAAATCGAGGTCGCCATAGCAAAAAAGGAAAAGGAGATAGATGAACTAACAGAAGAGTGGAAAAAAATTATGGACAGGAAGGCAGTCCATTTGAGAAAGATCGAAGAGGAAGACAGGGAGATCAAAAGGATGAAAGGGGATATAAAAGCTCGGGAGGCTCGTGTTCGTCAAGAACAAGAAGCAATTCACCATATTCTGCAAGACTTCGCAATTATTCAAGCGAAGGTAAACGAGAAGCAAGCTTGGATTGATGAAACTAAATCAATTTTTAAGTAGGTGGTGGTTGTTTTAGTTGTTTTGTATTTTTTTTTGCTGTGTTGTTGTTTGTATTTTTTTACTGTGTTGTTGTTTTGTATTTTTTTGTTGTTGTTAATTTCTCTGAAAAGTAGTTTTTAAGCCGCTGAACCACGGTTAGGTTGGATACATTATGCAAGGTCAAGTAAGAGGTTACCTCATTCAGATAAACAAACATGGGGTTTTGTTTGTTAATGATGCTAGATTTTGGTAGCCGTACTCTATCCACGTGGGCCTACTCCTCTTGTAGAATATATGACAACCCTCAACTCATTTGCTAAAGTGTGTCCGGGTTGTGGTACACAATGGCCATACGTGGTTGCAAAAGCAGAAGCCGTTGAAGAAGGGTCAGAAAGATTGAAGATTAAGAGCATGTTGGATGGAATACAAACTAGCTGTGTTATCAATGTTCATTTAAAAGCATATGTATGTGTGTATATATATAATATGTATATATATATCATTTACAAACTAGCTGTGTTATCAATGTTCATTTAAAAGCATATGTATGTGTGTATATATAATATGAATATATATATATCATTTACAAACTAGCTGTGTTATCAATGTTCATTTAGAAGCATATGTATGTGTGTGTATATATAATATGAATATATATATCATTTACAAACTAGCTGTGTTATCAATGTTCATTTAAAAGCATATGTATGTATGTGTGTATATATAATATGAATATATATATATCATTTACAAACTAGCTGTGTTATCAATGTTCATTTAGAAGCATATGTATGTGTGTATATATATAATATGAATATATATATATATATATATTACAAATCAGCGTTCAGATCAACAATATCATATGTGTTTGTTCCATATGGTTCAAGCTGTGACGGGCCCGGGGTGTGACTGACTGAATGTCTCCTTGGCACGGTTGAAGGGGCGGGATTTGGACACTCTCCACGAGTGTGTCCTACGCATTGGCACCGAGTACATCTTCGTTGTATCGAACTTTCACCACGTGATGGACGTCGGTCGTTCTTTCTCGGTCTCCCGGCTCTGTTCTTATCCATTAAAGGTGGATAGCATGGCGGAAACGGGTCGGGTGGATACACCCATGCTGCAGGGGGTCCAGCTGGGTTTATTACCTCCACATATGTTTTCCGGTAATATTCGGACGTGAAGAAAGGTACAGCCAAGTCGCTGCAATCTGTACGACCCATATATCTTGCTGCAGCGATGGCATGGTCGCACGGTAACCCAGATTTGTCCCATTCGCGACACGAACAAAAGTGGTCTTCCATATTCACAATCGCGTGAATATAGTCATCATGCACCTCGTACTTCCCATACCCGATTGCTCTTACCGGCCATGTCACCGCACGACGCGCCCTGTACTGAACGATATTCTCCGCCGTTGGTGTGAGTGCATTTTGCATCTCAACCCCTTTTAGGCGTCGAATTTGGTACCACTCTTGTTGAAAGGCCCGAAAGTATTCCATAAGATTAACAATCGGACATCTACGCGCAAAACGGGAGAGTGCATTCACAGACTCTGCACTATTCGAGGTCAGAATGTCATACCGTTGTCCAGGAAAATGGGCCGCGGACCACCTCTCCGGTCCAACATCGTCAAAGACTTTGGCTGCTTCGTCGGCACTATATCGTAGCATATTCATGTACTTGTTAAACTCCCGATCCGTATATGCTCTGCATGCCGCCCAATAGACATCCTTGTAGGTGGTAATACGTTTGTCCTTGGATTTGGCGTTCATCTCCAAATGTCGACAACATATGGCGTGAGGGGCGTTTGGGTACATGGCAGAGATTGCGGAGCTTATGGAAGGAGCCCTGTCAGACATAAACACCAACCCTTGCGGGTCTCCGATAGCTTGTCTCAACATGGACATAAACCAAGTCCACTCGTCCCCGGTTTTAGACTTGCCTACGCCGAAAGCTACTGGAACGATGGAGTTATCCCCGTCCATGGCAACCGCCAGGAACATCATACCCAAGTAACGGCCCTTTAAATGGGTTGCGTCTATTATCAGGACACGACGTAGATTTGCCAGAAATGTGAGGATCTGCAAAAACATAGGTGGTTTTCCTTTGTAAATGTTATAGTTTATAATGTGTAAACATATGACGTGTTAAAATACGTACCGCGGGTCCAAGGGCCACGAAGCACATCTCAAACCGTCGACGTGAATCGGTCCGTAGCTGCGTGACAATACCAGGGTTCTGCAGCTGCAAATTATATAAATATGTCGGGAGTCGTTCATACGAATCCTCGAACGTGCCTCTCACCATAAACAGTGCATGGCATCGCGCACGCCAAGCTTGGTGGTAATCAATCGTGACGCCGAACTGCTGGTGAACATCGTGGACGATGTCCTTTGGACGCAATGACCTGCTAACATCAAGAAATTTGTTTTTCAGCATCGCACCCAAAGTCTTTTTGCCGGCTTGTTTGTGGTGATGATTAAGTTGCGTCCTCGTACACGTGTGTACGCCGTGCAACTTTCTAATCATTATCGCCCCTCCTTTGGGACCCGTGTGAATCGCGTACAACCTCCACTCACACTTTTCTCTGGCACATTCAACTACGTATCTGCTTTTGTCAGATTTCCGCGCGTGACTTTGAAAACCCTCTTCCAAGAACTTGAGTCCGATCTGACTTGCCAAGAGATCCTTCGAATCGAATATCTGACCTGCTTTTAACCTTTCGCTGCGAATATAAGGTGTAGGTTCGTAGGTTTGTGTCTGGGTATGGGAGTCTGGAAGAATAGGGGGCATATCAAAAAAGTCATTTATCTGACTACTTGATTTTCTACTAGGGGTATATTCTTCGTGATCATCACTATCGGTGTCTGATCTGTCTATTTCAGAATTACCCGTTCTGAAAACGTGGGTTTCGTCATCAGCAACTCCAGCAGTACGCCCTTCGTGTGGTTGTGGTGGTTGTTGTTGTTGCGTCTCCGGAATACAGTCGTTAAGACCATATGAATGATCTAAATGAACCGTTGGGGCGTCGAACGCCTGAAATTGAGAATCAGACTGCTCTATTTGGAGGTCTTCGTCGTCACCGTCGTCGTCGTTTTCGTCGAGATACACAAAAAGTAATGGGGGCCTTTCTGAATCGACTGCAAAGTGCAGAAAAGTAGAGATATCCCCATCGTTGGATAAATCCACAAATGACCTATCGCCATTTTTAAACACTAACTTGCAAACAGCAGAAGGGTTGATTCCACATTTTTGCATGGCGTATGCAAGAAATTTCTGATAAGTATAGTTTACTGGCACTTTTACACCATGCTTAGATTTATAAGCAAAATTCCACTCATTGTTATCTTGCTCCCATTCACCATCAAAACAGAAATATAGCTTAGCTTTTGCAACAGATGAACTCATTTTTTCAGTAGTATCTCAAACACAAAATATTGCAGAAAGAAATCAAGAAAGAAGTATGAAATCGGTGTGTGGATTATGGATTGCATTTTACATCTATTTATCAATGAAACAACCAACATTGATGACAACCAATCTCTCATTTCATCCACAAACTGGTATTCCAAAAACACTGATTTAACATTGATTCAAACATGAAAATGAATTTCAACCACAAATCGGTCTTCAAAGTACAATAATTGTGGAAAAAACAGTAAAAGCATGCAAGATTCGTCTAAGTACAGGGACCAAAAGTGTAAATTTTCAGGGACCAAAACTGAAAAATTTTGGTCCATCGCGGGCTGCGATCGCGGGCAGGGGCCAAATGTGCACCGCGGCCAAAGTTGAGGGGCTCCGCGGGGCATTTGTGGCCAAAGTTCGTGCCACGTCAGCCCTATCCCGCGATCGCGGGCTTCATCGCGGGTATTTATGGCATTTTGGTAAACTGAGAAATTTTTGTGGCATTTTGGTAACTGTTGGTCAAACTTTTGGCATTTTAATTAATTTCCCTTTAATTAATTTCCCTTTTTTATTATGTTTGTTTAGAAAAATAAATAAATAAATAAAAAGAAGTGAAATGGTTGTTGTCAGTTGTTGAAATATGCAGGAGACAGTCCCTGAGAGCATAGAAGATTTTGCATCTCATGTTTTCATTCCCTCACTGACACCACTATTTTTTATTTTTTATTATAATAATACTGAATTCATTTTAACTTTATTAAAATTATGAATTTACATATTTTAAATCTTACAAAAAGACATTTTAAAGATCTTTGTCAGACAAATAAAATAATATTCGCTCGACGTTTGTGCAATTAAATATGCTGTAATTTAATTTATGGTACCATTCTATAGTAAATTACAGTTTTCATTCTATGGTTTATCAAAATTCTGATTTTGGTCCCTCAACTTCATAAAATATAGAGTAAACTACACTCTTGGTCCCTGTGGTTTGGTGTTTATAACACATTTAGTCCCTACAGTTTAAAAATTACACTTTAGCCACTACTGTTTGCCATTTGGTCCGGATTTGGTCCCTCTGACCAACGTCCGTCCATTGTCAGACGTTAGGGGCAACCATGTGAGATGCACATGAGGGTAAATCAGTCTTTTTCCCTCACAGGGACCAAATCCGAACCTTTACTCAAACCCTTTCTCTCGCCGGTTTCTGGGTTTTAGTCGCCGAAAATTGCTACTCTCGCCGAAAAATCGAGATCTCGCCGGGAACTGGGTTTATATCGCCGGAAAGTTCATCCATGTCGTCGACCACCATTCAACCACCGGCGACCAACCATACCAGAGGTCTCTCTCTCTCACTCTCGTCTCTCCTCTACCCTCTCGATTTTCTGCCCTAACATCACTCCCGTTGCCGCACCACAGATCGCCGGTGCCACCTCTCTCCATCTCTCTCACGCATCTCTGAACTCTCGGTATTCCCCCTATTCTTCCCTCTCGCTCTCTAGATCGACCCCCCTCTCGATTACAGACCTGCAACCACTTCTTTGCAGGTCGCCGGCCACCAATCTGAGTTCTCCTACCACCGCCACTCCGCCAGCGGTAAGAATCTGCCCTCCCTCTCGATTTCGTCACCACTCTCCATTTCCCCCTTTTCTTGGTCGATTGCAGACCTGTAATCGGCCTCACCCCTCTTTCTCTCTCGATTGTTTCTAACAACAGCAGCAAGAACACGCATCGACCACTGCCCTACCTTCGTCCCGTTTGCAGACCACCACAAACCTATGCTCGGAAAAATTAAATGCAGAAATAAATCGTCACAACCTCGATTGAAAATAAAAGCAAAGAGATGGATCGAAAGCAGTACCGAAAGCGATTTGATGAACAAAATGTTGGTTGTTCAGAAAAGCAAGCTGATGATGATGCTTATCCATTTATTTTTCTAGACAAATTTTGCACACCAAAACCCAAGTTCCTCAAGGTAATGGTATAAGGGTTTTGATGTGCAAAATTGTCTAAAAAAAGAAGAGGAAGATGGTAATTGTATATGTGTGTGTGTGTGTTAATGTGTATTAAGTGGGTTTGTGTGTGTGTGTGTTTTTGGAGGGATTGAGTTGGGGAAGAAGAAGATAGGAAAGAGAAAGGGAGTAGGGGTGGGGTGGGGTGGGTTTGAGTAAAGGTCTGGATTTGGTCCCTGTGAGGGAAAAAGACTGATTTACCCTCATGTGCATCTCACATGGTTGCCCCTAACGTCTGACAATGGACGGACGTTGGTCAAAGGGACCAAATCCGGACCAAATGGCAAACAATAGTGGCTAAAGTGTAATTTTTAAACTATAGGGACCAAATGTGTTATAAACACCAAACGACAGGGACCAAAAGTGTAGTTTACTCTAAAATATACTTATCTTTTATGTTCCTTACCGTCAATTAGGGTGCATTTGGTACACTAGACATGACAGGACAGAACAGAACAAAGATCAATGTCCCACGTTTGGCATGACTTTAATGTGGAACAGAGTGGAACATGCCTGTTCCATCCCCACCCCATGGAACAAGGTGGAACAGACTTATGTTTTACCAATTTAATCTCAAAATAAAATCTAATTCTATTCTAAAACATCAAATACACATTCTATTTTATATTTTATTTATTCTTTAAATTTTATTTTATTGTATTTTATCTAATATTATTTGTTCTGTTCTGTCCAGTTCTGTTTACCAAATGCTGAACACCTGTCCTGTTCTGTCTTGTCCTGTCCTATCGTGTTCTATTCTGATTGCGTACCAAACGCACCCTTACAGATGGCCAAATGACCGGGCCGAGTTACTATTCAAGGACTCGGGCTCTTTTTGGGTCCGACTCGGGCCGACCAGGCTTGAGGTTCTAGGGTCCGGACTTTTTAGGCTTTTGTAAACTCGAGCTTAGAAACCGGGATTAAAAACCGGGCCTTAACAAAAATAAATTATAAATGTTATTTGAATAAACTATAAAATACGTAATTTGATCATTCTAACATACTTAAAGTACGTTTTATTAGAATTTCGATTGAACAATACATTAAAAAAATACATTTATTGAATTATAAAGAAAATACACTTAATTCATCCCATGGTGGACAATATTGAAGAGTTCCGACCGTTTCAAATTTGTTAAGAGCCTTTCCATCATCGAGGTCATCAACATCGAGTCGTTCGTTGTCGTTCTCGTAGTTGTCGTAATGTGTTACACTGCCTTCACCATCGGTAGTTGGCAGGGAACTTAGTCCTTCATGGAATTCGTTTTCTTCGAGATTTGTTTTACCCTCGAGCTCCACCTCTAGGTCCGTTTGGTCTTGAATTCTTTCAATATTATCCAAGTAGTCCTTCAAACAAACGCAACAGTCTACCGACTCCGGAGTTAACTTTGTCCGACGTATGGTAAGGAGCCTGCCACTAAGAGAAAAAGCGAACTCCGAAACTACGTTACTAGTTTGGATTGTTAGTATATCACGAGTCATAGATGCCGAAACCGGAAATATTTGTTCTTTTCCTTGCCAAAATTCTATTAGTTTTAAATCTTCAAAATTCTTGACTTTAAGAATCAATTACTTGCTAAACAAGTTTCATTTTCTTGACTTTAATACTTGTAGTTTATTTTATGCATTTTCCATATGCGTTATTTATATTTCAGTCTTTATATATTTTGTAAGAAGAATTCGAGCGACGATGGGTTAAAAACCTTAGCTTGAGATATAAATCAAAGTAAAAAACGTGGACCTCTCGATCTCCTTTTAATCCTTTACTTTACATTTGATTCTTAGATATGTAATGGTTTTTTGTAGTAGCTTGGTTTATACTTAATCAAGAGGAAATGTATCTACCGATGTGGATCAGAAGATGCAACTTCTGAATTTACACCACGCTTATTTTTGCCGATCAGCAACAAATTGGATAGTACATAAGCCTTCAACATGACCTTTTGTTTTTACTCACAAGAGCCTCTTCGTCTGAATCTTACCAACATTGTATCTGAAGGGGGCATTTCTGAAGAACCGGAAGAGCACATATTTGTCTTATGTGCTTTTAATGTGACTCCCAGAAATTGTCGGGTAAATGGTTTCAAAAGAATGAGAAATCACTCGACTGTTAAGGAGAGGAGGGGAGAGTGTTGATCCAAACCCTCAGTAATTTGATAATGACCCTATCTTAAATACTTAGTGAAAATTGTAAGTAAACAATATGTATCAGAGTTTCACTATCGCTGATAAGTACTAAGATCTTACAGTACTGCTGATAGGAACTCTCGCACTTTTAGATTAAACATTCAGCGAACACTGTTCACCATATCGCTGAGTCTGTTCAGTCCTTATGGTGATCGCTGATAAGTCAGTTGTTTACTTATGATCCCTGAAGACAAGATTCACGTCAACAAAGGTTCTACGCTGAAGTCGAAGATCAAGCTCAAGAACCAGCGACAAGTCTCCTAATGAACTGATGCGGATCAGCGAAGACTCAGATTTGTCCACTCAACGTGAAGTATCAAGTACAAGACTTCAGCTATCGCTGAACTTTACCATCTGCTGAATAGTAAATGATAATCGCTGAATCAACGAAAGCTGATCATGAAGTCCTCCGTACAAAGTACTTTTGTCTTAACCTCCCTTGCACGCCACCGTACGAAATGTCAGAAAAGAACCTCCGAAAATCTGAAATCGTACAACCACTCTGATACTACACTGTTCATTCATGCGGCTACTAAGGTTGTCAACAAAGGTCAATGACATGCAACCAATCCGCTGATGACACGTGTAAAGTGTATACTGAATTGCATTAAATGCATGCAGTATATAAAGAGATGAACTCACTTCATTTGAAGTAACTTGCTAACTCTGGACAAGTTCAAATCTCTCAAGATAGGATTTTATTAGTAATCTCCTTATCTTTCTTAGTGCAAGAAAACCTTAGTGTTCCAACTTGTTTAGATTTAGGTTTATCCTTAATCTTGTTTCCGCAACAAGCTGTAAATTGTTAATGATTTATCAATAAACAATTTAGAAAAGTAAAATAGTGTGTTTGTATTCAACCCCCCCCCCCCTTCTACAAACTTGTTTAAGCCTTTCGGGACCAACAAGTGGTATCAGAGCAGATTTGTTTAATCTCATAAACAAGATCTAATCTAAGATATTTCTCTTCCTTGCTATTATCTGAAAATGGCCAACTCAAACACAAACACTCACTATATCGACAATGGTTCTCTTGCAAAACCCCCTAGATATTTCCAGAGACAACTTCAACTTATGGAAAAATAGGATGACACTCTTCTTAGAAGGTGTAGACCCTACTATACCTTACTATCTTGAAAACGGTCCACACATCCCTGTAACGATTGATCCTGCCGTTCCAGCCACTGCAACTAGAGCTGCTATTCCAGAAAGGCTGATTCCAAAGGAAATCCATCATTGGACCGATGAAGACAAGAAGAAAGTGGCTATAGATACAAAAGCCAGATCCATACTATCCATGGCCCTTCCTGACGAAGTCTACCATTCCGTCATGAACCTGAAATCCTCAAAAGCCATGTGGGACACAATATGTGTTCAGTATGAAGGAACGTCTGAAGTCCAGGATTCAAGAAAGATCAACCTGGTAAGACAATACGAAAGTTTCATCTCTGGTAAGAATGAAACTCTCTCTGAAGTACATCAACGTTTTAATTGCTTAATTATAGATCTTAAAACGGTTGGTAAGGAATATTCTAACTTTGAAGTTCTGACAAAGTTTTTAGAATGTTTACCTGAAAGCTGGGACAATTATTCCATGTGTCTCAAGCTGTCAAAAGATCTAAGATCAATGACACTTGCTACCTTATATGGCACATTGCTGAATCATGAGCAATCTAGCCATCTTAAGAAGAATCTTGTAAAAGATTCCAAAAGCACCCATGTTGCTTTAATCTCAGAGGAACCTTCTACTCAGCGACCCGTGGTCACTATCACTGAGTTAGAAAGTAACTCTGAAAGATCATCAGATTCTGATTCTTCAGATGATGAATCCTTGGCTCTCCTAACTAAAAAGTTCAGGAGATTCGCCAAGAAGAAAATGTTTAGAAAGAACAAAACTCTTTCTATAGCTGACAAGCCTAAGTCATCAGCTTTTGTTGATAAGGCTACTGCTACTTGTTTTAACTGCGAAAAGACAGGTCATTTCGCTAACGAGTGCAGGTCAAAGAAAATCATGAGACCTTCAGCCTTTACAAAGAAATCCTTTGTTCCAAGGAATAAAGACGACAAATACTTAAAGCTGAAGGAGAAGTATGCAAAGCTGAAAAGCTTTAAGAAGAAGGGAAAAGGCCTAATGGCTGACTATGATTGGGCTGCTTCTGATGAAGAAGCCTCATCATCTGATTCCGAAGATGATGAAGCAAATCAATGTCTCATGGCCAAGATTGAAGAAGAGGAAGAAAGTTCAAACATTCCCTCCACTTCAACATCTGCCATTCAGGTATCACCCTCCTTCTTTACCAATATTGTAAATATTGATGAAGCTGATAGTCTCCGTAAAATCGAACTACTGACTAGAAGTTTATACGAAGCCATGAACGGCAAAGCTGTGGTTGAAAACCAAAATCTTGATCTCGCTGAAAAGCTTAAAAATTGCCACCTTCAAATAGAAAAGCTTTCTAAATTTGAAGAAGATTTTAAAGATCAAGTCCATTTAAATCAGCTAGTCAAAATTGAACGAGCGGAAGCTATCGCTGCATTAAAAGCTGAACAAGCTACTGTTGAAGGATGGTGTAATTCTTCAACAAAGATCACTGAGATAATTAAGGCTCAGATTCCTCTGAGTGATAAACGTGGTCTGGGTTATAAATATGATACTCCAATACCGACCACTGAACGTTCAATGCTTAAATTTGGAACGTTCGTATCCTCAGTAGCTGACACTTCTTCATCTCAGTACTCCTCGTCGATTACACCAATCCCTGAGGAAACTCCTACCTCCTCAAAAGGTAAGGAGAAAATGGTTTATTCAAAACCTACCTCTGTCTCTAAAGATAAAGGTAAAGGAATTGTAATTTATCAAAATCCTCAGAAGGGTACTTTAGTACCTAAGCTGAATGCTTCCAAAGCCTTAGTGATTCATTCATCTGGTTCTAGAAATCAGACCTCTGGATCAGTTCAGCGACCTACTCCTAGACTCAGAGTAGATATCCTTGGTAAGAAATCTGAAGAACTGAATGTTCGTCCTATTTCAAAAACCAATAGTGTACTTGGTGCTGGCACTTCTAATTCCAAATTAAAAGCTCAGCACACAAGTGGTCCTAGAACTAATTTTAGTTATAGGAAATGTTATCACTGTGGACTTACCGATCATATTGCAAGTAAGTGTCCCACAGCCACCAAAGCTGATAAGATAGCTAAGGTGAAGATAGCACCAAAGAAGACCAAACCAGTTGCAAGTCAGGTCAAGGTGACTCCTACCGCTGAGGTCAAGAAATTGACCAAAGTGAAGAAAGACAAAGCTGAATCTTCAAATGCTGCGAAGACTGTTGAACCCATTCCAACCACTTCCACTGACAAACGCGTATACATGGTGAAGTGGGTACCCAAGCAAAACTAATCTTCCTTTGTATTGCAGGTTAAGAAGGGTATCTGGTATCTCGATAGTGGATGCTCTAGACACATGACTGGAAAGAAAAGCCTGCTCGCTGAATACAAGGAAGAGAAGGGTCCCTCTGTGACTTTCGGTGGAAATGGAAAAGGACACACCCGAGGGTATGGTGTACTTTCAAATGGTACAACATCCTTCAGAAGAGTCGCATATGTTGAAGGGCTGAAGCATAATCTTCTGAGCATCAGTCAGCTTTGCGACATGGATAACAAAGTGATTTTCACCAAGGAATCCTGCTTTGTCTCTGACAAAAAGGAGAAGATAGCTCTCAGCGGTTATCGTTTGGAAAATGTTTACGTTATAAACATGGACTCAACAACCACTGAGAACTCCTGTTTCTTCTCAAAGGCATCTTCTGATGTCAACTGGCTATGGCACAAGAGGCTTTCACATCTCAACTTCAAGACACTGAATACTCTTTCATCCAAAGAGTTAGTCACTGGTCTACCTCAACATTCATACGCCAAAGAATCCTTATGTTCAGCGTGTGAAAAAGGGAAGCAGACCAAGGCAAGCTTTAAGTCCAAGCAAGTTTCCTCAGTGTCATCTCCTCTTCAACTACTCCATATGGATTTGTTTGGCCCCGTTAACAAACAATCCATCGCTGGAAAGAAATATACGCTGGTCATAGTTGATGAATTCTCTCGTTATACATGGGTAATGTTTCTCCGTTCTAAGAGTGACACCCCTGAAGAACTCATCACCTTTGTTCGGAAGATGGAAACTCTGAACAATATGACTGTTCGCTCAATAAGGAGTGATCATGGAACTGAATTCAAAAACAGTTCTCTTGATTCCTTCCTTGAGAGCAAGGGTATTTCTCACAACTTTTCGTCAGTGAGAACACCACAACAAAACGGAGTCGCTGAAAGAAGAAATAGAACAATTATTGAAGCTGCACGTTCAATGCTCAGCGATTCTCACCTGCCTACTCAGTTTTGGGCAGAAGCTGTCAACACGGCTTGTTTTACGCAAAACAGGTCGCTGATAGTCAAAAGATTCAAAAAGACAGCCTATGAACTTTTTCATGGGAGAAAGCCTTCAATCAGCTTTCTTCACATCTTTGGTTGTCAGTGTTTCATACTGAACAACAGAGATGCCCTTGGAAAGTTTGATCCTAAGGCTGATGATGGAATCTTTCTTGGATACTCCTCAGTTTCCAAAGCCTTCAGAGTCTTCAACCGAAGAAGACAAACTGTAGAAGAAACTATTCACGTCACGTTTGACGAATCCCGTTCAGCGAACTCTAAACCGAACGCTGATACAGAAGAACTGAATCAATGGATGTTTTCTCATCTTTGTGATTCAGAAGATGTTCCCACTACTCATACTCATACAACTGAAAATGATGGTCCTACTATCATTCCCAATATGCAGAATAGTGAAGCTGAAACATCTTGGGTCTCAGCTGTTCCTATAAATACTATACCCGCAGTTGATCCAAATGTCTCAGAAATTCCATCTATTTCTCAGCAATCAGTGAATGAAGTGACAAATGCAAGCATTCCTCTCTTAGCTGATTATCCAGAAGTAGCTGAAGCATCATCTTCAGTCTCTCCAGTTCAGACTGAGTCAGCGACGCATGCTCCGGCTCAGCGATGGACTGTAAATCACCCAATCGATCAAATTCTTGGTGATCCCAACGCTGGTATTCAGACTCGTAGAAGTGCAGGTAATATTTGTTTATTTGTCAACTTTATTTCTCTAACTGAACCAAAGAAAATAGATGATGCCCTCAGAGATCCAAACTGGGTCAGCGCTATGCAAGAAGAGCTGACTGAATTCGAAAGAAACAAAGTTTGGAAACTTGTTCGGAGACCAACTGACAAAACAGTGATAGGCACTAAGTGGGTCTATCGAAACAAGTTGGACGAACATGGTACTGTAACTCGCAACAAAGCTCGTCTTGTTGCTCAGGGATACAGACAAGAGGAAGGTATAGATTATGACGAAACCTTTGCTCCTGTAGCAAGACTTGAATCTATTCGTCTTTTCTTAGCATATGCTGTACACAAAAACTTCACTGTACATCAAATGGATGTTAAGTCAGCGTTTCTAAATGGAAAGCTGAATGAAGAAGTTTATGTGGAACAACCTCCAGGATTCTCAGATCCTAAGCGTCCAGGTTATGTTTATAAGCTGGATAAGGCACTTTATGGCTTGAAGCAAGCTCCTCGTGCATGGTATGACACTCTTTCTACTTATCTCCACCTTGAAAAATTTGAGAGAGGTAAGATTGACAAAACTTTGTTTTTTAGAAAAATAAAAGGTCATATCATTTTAGTTCAAATATATGTTGATGACATTATATTTGGTTCTACTAACCCTGAGCTTTGTACTCGTTTCGCTGATAGAATGAAAGATGAGTATAAAATGAGTATGATGGGTGAACTAACATATTTCCTTGGTCTTCAGATTAAGCAAACTGAAAAAGGAACTTTTATAAATCAGGGAAAGTATGTTAAAGATATGCTGAAAAAATTCGACTTAACTGAAAGTTCAGCTATGAAAACCCCTATGGCACCACCGCAAAACAGGGTTAATATGTTCTTATCTATTATCAAATGCAAATAACTTGTTTTCGATCTTATCATTGTTTTACACAAGATCAAACAAAAGAACTCAAAAATAAAATCATTTTCTTTCATGGTTTTATAAACACAACCATTTCATGGTTGTTCTTCAAGTTTTAAATCTAAAATCTTAAACTTGTTCTTCTTTCGTATCCATTTTTTTTAAACTGGAATACAAGGCTTATAGGTGTTATATTCGTTTTTTTTAAAACAAGAAAAACCCTAATCTTCATTAAGACTTTTTTGTCTGAATGAAATGGACAATATTCGAAAAATCTTAATGGAAATTTTCTTTCCACATTAAGATATTTCTTATTTGTTAACATCTTTGGTTGAACTGATAATACAGTGAAATGGCAACTTCAAAGCTGAATGTTACCGCTGAGTCCATCTCCGCTGATTCTGAGGAACTGGAAATCACCAAAGCTCCTCAGGTTAAGTTTGAGCTGGATCAACTAGACTGGACAAAGGCAAACAACCTTTCAGCGCTTCTCGAGTTTCCTCCTCGGAAGCAGGTATCCCATCTAGACGACGCTGTAAATTTTTTGAAGAATAGCCCCATATACACAGCACTGACAATCACACCTCCTGCCAGTCAGCGTCTATTATCCCAATTCTGGTACTCTGCCAGACACACCAACCTACCCTCAGCCAAAGATCCATCTAAAACCATCGACTGCATACTCAGCGATACTGAGTATGGCACCATCAAGATAACCCCCGCAATAATCCGCAAAGCTCTGAAATTCCCTAACGCTACCTCAGAAAATCCTTTCATTCCATTTCCTGACCACAAGAAGCACGCTGACAGGGAAGAAATCATTGCTTTCCTTGATGCGATGGGTTACATCTGGGAGACTGGAAGAGACAAGCTACCTGAGAAGAAGCTGACGCTGATAAATAAATCCAAGATGCCCAGCGAGATGAACTTCATCTTCGCTCACCTGATCAGCTGCATGACAGCGAAATCCGGATCTTCTGATCAAGCCGCTCAACCTCAGCAGGCCATGGGTTACGCACTGCTGAAAGGTCTCAACATTGACTGGGCCTCCATCATCTATGAAGACCTCATTCAACGTGTTGATTCTGCCGCTGACCGACCAGCATGGGTTCCTTACCCGCGATTCATCAGCGCCATCTTTCAATATGGCCTGAAGGACAGCTATCCTGAAGAGGGTGATCTGAAACTCTCTCAGATTGGCCCTAAAGTTCTCGACTTCAAGCCTGTCGCCAACGAGGTACGTCTCTCTACTCTTCTCACTCTTCTAAATTCTCCGCTTTCTGTGGCTCCTTCAGCGACAATACCCATCGCTGATACCCCGGCCACAAAATCCATTCCTTCTAAGAAAAGGAAACAATCTCTTACCCCTCTTGATTCCAAAAGGATCAAGAAAACCAAGGAGCAACCCCAGCAATTGCATGCTGAAGACTCCTCAGCTCATTCTGAAGAGCTGAAGGAAAGTTCCGTGGTACGCTCTGCCACACCAATTCAAGCCATCCCTTCTAAACCTACTTCAGCGTCCTTAAACGCTGAGGTTAGAACTTTGGAATCTACCCAACCTTCGTCAGTCTCTCAAAAGACTGATGAAGTACTTCTCAGCGAATCCAACGCTGAACTTGAAACCCAACCCCAATTCTTATCCTTCGCTCCTCCCTCTACTTCTTTGGACACTCCTCCAGTCAAAACTGGAGATGCCATCATTCAAGAAGCCGTTGAAGCTTCTCAGCGAATGACGAAGAAAGGACCTGCAGAGATCTCCATCCCTCACGGAACTTTTGAGGGAGATATGGAACACTATGGAGGGACTCGAAACTTTGATGAGTTCGTCAACGCTCCTGCAGGTACAGATCCCACCTTAAACACTGTAACTAAACCTGAAACTTCTGAGCTTTCCTTTGTTCACAAGTACTTATATGTTACAGGTCCTTTTTTGGGAGACATCAACCAGTCTCTGAAGTCTATGGAGATGAAACTTACGGATCTCACCACCGGTCTATCAAATAACTCTACAGCTGTAACAAACGCTGGAGAGAATCTGACGAAGCTGACTACTGTGGTGGAAAAGAAGGCCTCCTCTGATGACATCAAAGACCTTGATAAAACTCTCGCCGACTTTGCCAAAGTGCTCTCCGACATCTACACTGACTACACCAACCTCAAATCATCAGTTTCCACCATTTCCAGCGAGGTTACAACGCTGAAGAAATCGGTTGGTACACTCGAAGGTGATATGTCAGTGGTCAAGACCGACTTGGGCTCAGTGAAGACCGATCTTAGTTCTGTCAAGACAATGATCGAGACGCTGGTGAACAAGGCAAATAATCCAGCTCCTGCTCCGGCTCCTGCACCTGTTTTGGACTCATTCACCGCAGAGGATCGCCAAGAGCTGAAGAAAATCACGCCTGCTATTTCTGGCCTAGAAGACAGAATAGCTAAGCTTGAAGGTTGTGTGAAAGTCTCTGGCCCAGAAGACAGAGACAACACCAATGCTGAATCTACCCATTCCTCCCCCGCCCATCATGAGAAAGAGGGGGAGAAGAGCGCTGAACATGAGAAGAGCGCTGAAGATCAAAATAAGAGCGCTGAAGACCTTTCCCATGATGAATCTATCAGGGGAGAGGGTAATGAAGATCGGATTACTGGACCTCAGGGAGATGAAAACCCTGAGGGAACCGAGAACCTCGCCTCTGTATCTGAGGGGGAGCAACTCGAAGAAGATGCTGAGGAATCCGAAGCAGAAGAAGACGAAGACTTCGACATCCCTGAAGCTGAACCATCCTCCTCTCCAAGGAACGATGATGATGATGATGAAGATGACGATGATTTCTTTGTTGTCAAACCTGCTCCTCGAACCAAAGCTCTTAAAGGTATTTCAATAAAAGAACCTTCAGGGGAGAAGACAAAGACAAAGCACTCAGCCTCTGGCGCTGAGAAAAGCAAAGACAAAGGCATCACTGAAGATGATAATCTGGCGATCCTACTTGCAAAGCCGATTTGTCAGGTACACTAAACTTATTTTTCCTTCCCTGATCATCTCTGAAAAATCAGTTATCCATTCCACAAACACCATACACATCCACATTTTTTTCTATCTTTTCTACCCAAGTTCTTCTACCCAGTTCTTATTTGTAAGATCGCTGTGTTTCAGCTAGTCCTCTCCCCTGTTTGAGGATATCGCTGAAAGATCTTCTATTGCGACTTCACCAATAATTCCAGCTACCGCTGAAGACATAATCCCAGTCTTAGATTTAATCTCTGAGACTGATGAATCAGAAGAACAACCTCTCTCGCACAGAAATAGACCCTCCTCAGTTCCTCAAAAGAGGAGAGAAGAAATGATAAAGCGATTCGAGGATCAGCGAATCATCCTAAGGCGCGATCAACTACCTTCAGTTCCTCCTAAGTTCAGAATTTCAAAAGCTGAATACCAGGATCATCTCAGAGCTGAACGCCTCATCGCTGAAAGGAAGGAAGCTGAAGATAAAGACAGAGAATACGCCATCAAGCTCACTCAAGAATCTGTCAAAGACCCCAAGCTGAAGCGTATTCCCATTCAAATCCAACGAAAGCTTTGGGAACAAGCCCAGAAGATCGTGGAAAAGAAAGCTGAAGTTTCTCAGACCACCCTGATATGGTGTAAAGAGAAAATCCACTTCAGATATCGTCCAGCGAAGATCAACAAGGTATTCATCTCTGGAAGAACCTCCATCGGAGTACCTATTGTTGACATCAAACTGTTCAGAGAAGATGACTCATCTGAAACCTTTCGTGCTGACACTGTAAAAAGGTATGGTCTCTCTGAATGGCTGGAGATGAGGTTAGCTATCCAAGCATCAAAATCTAAGTACAAGGATCATTTCGAAAAGCTGATAAACAGACAGATCGATTTGATATCTTCTTGTGTGGATATTCCTCCTGTTCCTGATCTAAAGCCGAAAAGAAAAAAGGGCTCTCCAAGGAAGAAACGTCAAGATTCAAACTCAGGTCCTGTCATACGAAATGAAACTGGAATTGGTTTCTCTCGCGCTGAAGTACTTGGTCCTGATCCTGATCTATCTGCCCTTGACATCTCTTTGCCACCATGTGAACTTTTCGTCCCTGGTAAAGTCATCAGTAATCCTTATGGAATATTCTTTCTTGACTACGACGGACGTAAATGCTTTCAACGGATCGCTGAGCTTCCAATCACTCCAATCGAACAGCTCAAAGATCTCATCTACTGGTGCGACTTCAGAAAAGACATTCAGGCACGACACCTAAAACCCTTGATTTTTGAAGCTGCTCTGAAGCTAAAGAATAAAGGAGAAAAGGTTCCTGACTGGATGATTCCAACTGAAAAGACAACCCTTGATGAACTTCTCATTAAGGAAGAACCCTTTGAAGGCTGACAACAATCACCATTTTTCTCTATTGTATCAGTCATCCTTCAGTACTTGTAATTTATTTCGCTTGTACTTGTAATCTTTCTTATTCATATTGTAACCTGATTCAAAGATTTAAAGAAAGATTTCAGCGAATGTACTTTACTCCATCAGTACTGAAAAGATCCCAGAAAACAGTAAAAGGGACAAATATTTTATGAGTTCTTTTTATCCTTATGTTTTCATTAAATAGCAATTTTCTCTGTTGCTATGTCATAATCAAATAGGGGGAGATTGTTGATCCAAACCCTCAGTGATTTGATAATGACCCTATCTTAAATACTTAGTGAAAATTGTAAGTAAACAATATGTATCAGAGTTTCACTATCGCTGATAAGTACTAAGATCTTACAGTACTGCTGATAGGAACTCTCGCACTTTTAGATTAAACATTCAGCGAACACTGTTCACCATATCGCTGAGTCTGTTCAGTCCTTATGGTGATCGCTGATAAGTCAGTTGTTTACTTATGATCCCTGAAGACAAGATTCACGTCAACAAAGGTTCTACGCTGAAGTCGAAGATCAAGCTCAAGAACCAGCGACAAGTCTCCTAATGAACTGATGCGGATCAGCGAAGACTCAGATTTGTCCACTCAACGTGAAGTATCAAGTACAAGACTTCAGCTATCGCTGAACTTTATCATCTGCTGAATAGTAAATGATAATCGCTGAATCAACGAAAGCTGATCATGAAGTCCTCCGTACAAAGTACTTTTGTCTTAACCTCCCTTGCACGCCACTGTACGAAATGTCAGAAAAGAACCTCCGAAAATCTGAAATCGTACAACCACTCTGATACTACACTGTTCATTCATGCGGCTACTAAGGTTGTCAACAAAGGTCAATGACATGCAACCAATCCGCTGATGACACGTGTAAAGTGTATACTGAATTGCATTAAATGCATGCAGTATATAAAGAGATGAACTCACTTCATTTGAAGTAACTTGCTAACTCTGGACAAGTTCAAATCTCTCAAGATAGGATTTTATTAGTAATCTCCTTATCTTTCTTAGTGCAAGAAAACCTTAGTGTTCCAACTTGTTTAGATTTAGGTTTATCCTTAATCTTGTTTCCGCAACAAGCTGTAAATTGTTAATGATTTATCAATAAACAATTTAGAAAAGTAAAATAGTGTGTTTGTATTCAACCCCCCCCCCCCCCCCCTTCTACAAACTTGTTTAAGCCTTTCGGGACCAACAGAGAGTTTGATGAACGATTTGGTGTACCCTTTAAAATATATTATAGCCAAAAACGTATTGTTTATTAGACCAAATCCTTTAAAATCGATAATAAATAAACCTTGACGCAAGTATACATCTTAGTCTATTATCGTCTCAAAACAAGTAATAATGGTACAAAAGTACCGGATATCGAACCCACAGGGAAGCGTGGAAAAGTTTCTCTTTAAAAAGTCCTGTTCGTAAAAGCGAGTTTCAGATGACGAATTCGAAAACAATATTTTGGAGGTTTGATTAACAACTAATAACAGAAATCAGTTATAAAAAGAAGCACATGGTATAAAGATCCGTTGGGATGATAGTAATAATGAAATATAGCGATGAGACCGCATTCCTTGGTTATCTCAAGTGTCGACTATTTTATGATACAACGAACCGGATGTCAATTGGTCAATTGTGATACACCACAAAATATAACATTGACTTAAATAACTTCGGACAATCATGCAGTACGCGACACCTTTCAATTTAATTATCAGTGTCGATCCCAACTTCACTTTATACCCCGAACTAGGACACTTAGCCCATCATCGTTCGGTTTCTAATTATAAAGGATGAGTAAATTCGGAAAGCAAATAATGGAGATGGACAATGCATGAATAATACTAAAAAGACGTAACTTGTTATGCAAGTAACGACGGGTTTATCTAATGAGAAGTTAACGACAACTTGGAATTTAAGTGGAAAATCTTGTTTTAAATGTAAAACTTGAAATGGAAAGCATTTTTAACAACTGCTGATGATGGGATTAGAACTACTTGCATCGAACAATAAACGAACTTGAATTATAACGTGAGATTAGCAATAATTAACCAACTAAACTATGAGTTAAGGGAAGAGAAAAGTGATGGTAATAAGCGCTTAAAAACCGTAAGTATTAAAATAAGGCGAGATTAACAACAAGTTAACAAACTAAAATTGAAAGCAAGTAAACGGAATTGATGGCAACGAGATTATGAAAACCGTAAGTATCGAGAATTAGCAAGCATTAAGAGTAAGTTAGCACAACCGTGAGCACTTGAAAATGATGTTCGAAATGTAACACAAGTATACGAAAGCAATTAAGATGGGTTAGTAACGAGATTGCAAGTCGCAAAATGAAACCGTAAGTAAGGAGACGGGTAACGTGATTAAAGCAATAAAACGAGATTAGAGAATACGTAAGCAAGTAACCAATGAGTAACAAAGCGAAAGTCTTCAATTATCGTAACCAAACTATTCTATGGTTGAACCGAGAGGTTCGAACCTTGAGCAAGAGCCACGGTTTAGCAACCAGCTCTAAGCTCACTATGTAGCTAAACCAACCGAAAACTAAGCTATCAAATGGTACCCAATGATGTCTCTAGTATCTAGTGGTGTTGTTCTTGGTTACATAGCATGCATATATATAGCAACAAGAAGACTTGGAGAAGAAGATGACAACCATGGATCCTACCCATGGATCAAGAGATCCATGGGCCGAAAGGCCTAAAGCCGGTTTGAGAAGCCCATCAACAAAAATCGATCCAAGCCCAAAACGAGATGTGGTTTGCATGCTTATGAATTCGGCCCAAGTATGAGTATACGGCCGGCCCAAGTGTTTATCCAAAAATCGGTCCAAAACGAGAGAGTCCACAAAAGTAAAGCCCGGTCTTCAAAAATGGAGTCTTCGGTTTCGTTCCAAAAAAATGTTGCTATCCGCAATCTTCTTAAATTAAGAGCTCCAATCGACCGTCTTTTCACATCCTGGAATACACAAAGTATAAAATAAGCGTTTTTGGATGATTTTCATGTGATTTCATATGTTTTTGGCCAACTTTATACCCAAAGGCACAAATTGTTTATTTTACGTAAAAGCTACTATAATTAGCTACACTTGACTAAATGGGACGACAAAATGGCTCAAAAATTGGAATTATATAGCTAAAATAGGGTTAAATAAATAACCCTATCAGAGTTCGACCGCCTTAAGCCAACCATTCAACGTATGAGGTATAAAAGAGAAAAAAGATTGCTCTTGTCAGGAAATATGAGCTCTTTATCCATGAAAAAGGAGAATCTCTTTCTGACTGTTATAACCGTTTCAACAATCTTCTCAACGACCTTAAACTGTTGGGTCGTATGCAGGGTTCTAAAAGGTGCGCCATGGCGCGATATGGCGTGAGACGCGTCTCCGCCGTTACAATATGGACCATAACGTTTCTGTAAGGCGTGGCTCACGATATGGCGGCTTAAGGCGCGATATGGCGCGCCATAACGTCAGTTTTTTGTAAGGCATCACTTGTATTTTTTTACAATTTGTACTTTTTTGTCTTTTTTTAAAACTTAAATTTTGTTAAAGGTTAAAACTGAAAAGTTAAAAGTAAGAGGGTAAAAAGTAAAAAAGTTAAAACTTAAATTTGTTGACTTATTTAGAATTGAGGTTCAGTCAATGTTTTTCAAATTGAAATCACGATTACACAATTAGGCGATTACACGAGCAGCGGCAGATCACCTCTTCCGGCGATTACACGATTACACACACACACACACACACACACACACACACACATATATATATATATATATATATATATCAAATTGTTGGATATAATTATATTTATTGAATAAAAACATAAAACATCTATTTATACATATATAAGATATATTACTTTTCAAAAAAAAAAGATATATTAATTTTCCGCCTTAGTTCACGCCTTAAAAAACACCGCGTCCTCGCCATATCTTGCAAGGCTTGAGACTTGACATCGCCGCCACGCCTTACGCCTTTTTGAACCTTGGTCGTATGTATGACAACGAGGAAGTAATTTTGTGCAAATTCATGGACTGTCACCTTGACTTCTGGGAAAATGATAGGAGGGTTTACACCCATAATCTAACCGCAAGTGTACGGTATGGAATCAAGTATATATATTGGAAGTATGAGTATTAAACCAAGGGAATTTGGAACTGAATATCACAATAGCCATAGTCACCATTAAATACATAATATGCTATCCAAGAATATAACTTTATTAAAAATTAGTTTTTCTAAAATATAAATTAAAATAAAGTTGTTTTCTTTTAATACAATTATCTTTTAAAAATATAAATCCCATAAATTCTTTTAAGATATTTATAAACATTTTTAGAAAAATTATGAAGAGAATATGATGAATTTTTGTGGTGGGAATGGAACAAGGGAAGACATCCAACATGCACACAAAGGTTTAAAATCTTAATAAGTTTTTTGAATGTAATTATATCAAATTATGGTGTTTTTTATGTTTATTGCTTGTCATAATTACCCATAAACATATGCACATAATTATTGCTATGAAATTGGTTTTTAATACTATAAAATAAACCAAATATATGGTCTAACAAAAAATTCAATATTTTATGTTTTAAAGTCATAAAATATAACCTCTAGTTCGATAATATAGATACGTGATAATATTTTATATTTTTATTATGTTCGATAGAAATGGGTCTCCTCCTTTATTAAAAGATGTTTGTTTGTATAAATTGTCAAGTTTTGTACGTTTTGGAAAGAGACATCTATGTACAAATATTACCAATTACGGTTTACATCATTTATCTAAATATTTCACTGTTGTCGTTTAATAATTGCAAGTTGAACTATTTGAACTCACTAGATGTTAAACCTAACACCATTCCTTGACAACATGTATACATGACCCACTAGTGGAGACTCTAGGGATGTTTGAGGCATGACGTTGGTGCTCTTTAGAAGCGTCACGGGGAACGTCACTTTTGGGACGCCTTGTGAGACGAAGAATGACTTTTGAGGATTTACTAACAAATGGTTGTAATATAGTTCTAATCAAGATTAGATTAGTAGGTTGTTAACTCTAATTTTATTTTCTGTATGATTTTAGAATGCCTAGACTTAAAATGACCAAATCATGTGATGAATTGTGAGAGTAGGGTAGAACTTTTAAGAAGTGATGCTTATAGGACGTGGCGGAAGTGCAACTGTTGAAAATTGTAGCGAATTAAAGATAACAAGAATTCTCATATGTAACACGTTTACAATTAAAATTGTCGAGCGTTATTATGAATTTATTGTTACATGTGCATACTTACCGAAGGTGGATGTCAAGATTGTGGCCTAAATGGAAATGGTCGACAGGATGGGTGGAAGTGTGCACCTATATATATATATATATATATATATATATATGGTAAAGATCAAGGGAGAACCTTGAAAAAATAAAGAACCAGAGAACCATGAAAAAACGGATGAAAAAATATATCAAAATGGATGTCAAATTAAAGATAATAAAGTGATGAATATTTTGGTGTAATTTGTTTCGCTTCAATTTTTGTTATATTTCACCAATTTTGGATTTAAAAAAAAAATATATATATATATATATATAGTACAAATCAAATACAAACCATGTATTTGTTGCACCCCTTACAAACCAATTTGCATATATGCATAATCTGAGATGCATATATACATTATTCCATATGAATGTATGTCCATTATATGTATATTCTTGCACGTATGCATATGCACATTGTTCATATATGCACATTGTTCATATATGCACACTGGTTCTGCACATATGCACACTGTGATTTGTAAGGTGTGCAACAAATGCAAGGTTTGCATTTTACGGAGCCTCTATCTCTATATATATAGGGGTTAAATCAAGTGAGAACCACAAAAAGGTTGAGAATCGTGATAATCGATTTAAGCCGTAATTTGGTTTTGATCTTATGGTTTTAATTAAAAGTTGTTTCACCACATGAAAAGGGCATAATCGTCATTTTTGTAACTGAGATTCACCATATGAAACACATATTGTTTCACCTCATGAAACAAAAACAAAGTTTTCACAAATATTATATATATATATATATATATGTTATTTCACCACATGAAACCAAACATTGTGTATTATTTCACCGCATGAAACCAAACATTGTGTATTATTTCACCGCATGAAACCAAACACTGTGTGTTATTTCACCACATGAAACCAAACACCGTGTGTTATTTCACCACATGAAACCAAACACCGCGTGTTATTTCACCACATGAAACCAAACACTTTATGTTATTTCACCCCATGAAACCAGAAACAAAAAACCCTAAATTATGTATGTGTCTGAATCTTGTTTGAACAATGATCGTAAGGTGCAGATCGAGGTCGGGAGTGAGAAATCGTGTGGCCGGGATTGGACAATGTTCCTAGCCGGAAAGAGGTTTCTAATGCGTGGAACTTCGATTTCGATGAAATTGAATCAGATGGTGCTGAAGTTGCTGCTTTTGAGTATGCAGATTCTCGAAAACTAGATGAAGATTTTCCAACGTCTAGACAAAGGGATGAAGAACGATACGAGGAGAATACCAACCAGAGGCCCGTAATGCCTCAGAAAACCGAATACTCAGGTTCTGGTCCCACGAGACCGGGAGTTAGATTTGATGACGAGGAAGAAGATGATGTCAATAGTTACGAGTTAGATACAAACCAAAACCACAATCGAAATGCTTCTTCGGTTAACTTTTCCAATCTTGATGTTGATTCCAGGTCTGAAGATACCGAATCCACCGATAAAAATTGGAATGATCACCGAACCGATTTCTTCTTCTTTTTTTCCAGGAAGAAAGATAAGGGCATCAAAACCTCTTTGCCGAAAATCTTCATATTCTGAGGATGATGGTGTTGATTTCAGTTCAGATGATGATCTATCTGTTCATCGAAACTGGAAATCTAGTCACGTTTATAGACAAAAAAGTAGAGGAAAAATGGGGATGAAATTTGGTTCAGATGAAGATTCCGATCTCGATTCTGGTTCTGAAGATTTAAGCGACGATGATTTCCCACGTAAACATAAGGGACGAAGGAAGTTAGATCTGGAAAATGCCCTTCCAATTTTCCATTTATTCAATAAATGGTTTCAGATTTCTAAAAAATCACAAAAATGTTATTGCCTTTAATGTCCATAGATTAAAATCAATAAACGTCTTAGATCGGTTTTCAAGGTTCACAACGTTTTTTGGTTCTTATTTGATTACCGTCCTATATATATAGGGTTGGGTTCAAATGAAAACTCATTTTTCATTATGAACACGAGGACAAATCATAGTCATTGATAAAAAATTAGAAAACTAATCAATGGTTAAAACAAAATAAAATTAATTGAGAAGTAATTAGAGACAAAATTGGAACTTGAATCAACGCCTACTATATTTGACTTTTGATCTTCTTTTTTAATTAAAAACTTTAAACCCCTTAAAGTTTAAAATAAATTATCTTAAAATTACTAATATTTTAATCAAACAAATTACATAAAAAACGAGAATTTTGTGCTGTTCGATATGAGATCCATCTCGATATAGTTTTTATTTTATTTTAATTTTAACCTTTTTACATGAAATGCTATAATTGTGTTATATTCATTATGAATAAGTATACATGTCCCCGGGTGTCTACATTCAGTATGAATAACAAAGGTGAACGTCCATTCACTATTCATGATGAATAATACAACATTCAGGATGAATAATACACGAATTCATGATTCGTGTATTATTCATCATGAATCGTGTATTATTCACCCTGAATGTTGTATTATTTATCCTAAATGATAAATTATTCATGATAAATAACACATGAATGACCTGTGAAGGTGTGGTTCACAACTAAAACTTAGTTTTATTCATTATGAATATGTATGCACATCCTCCGGGTGTCCACGTTCAGTATGAATAACAAAGATGAACGTTCATTCACTATTCATGATGAATAATACAATATTCAGAATGAATAATACAATATTCAGAATGAATAATACAACATTCGGGATGAATAATACACAAACTTATGAATCGTGTATTATTCACCTCGAATGATGTTTTATTCATCCTGAATGTTACATTATTCATGATGAATAATAAATGAATGACCCGTGAATGTGTGAAGACGTGACACACTCTCTTTTGTTTCCCAGTTCACAACCGAAACTCGATGAGTTCTCGATTCGTCTTGATGGGTGTTGGGTAACGATGATGAACAATGCGACGTTTTACGACGTTGAAGAAAGTGTTGAAAAGGGGGGTGTCGAGTTACGGATTTACGGTGTCGAGGTGTTGTACACACTTGAACGTACATAAATATTCATAATGAATATAACACATATACAACATTTCACGTAAAGAACGGTTAAAACAAAAAAAACTATATCGAGTTGGATGTTATATCGAAGAGCACGAAATTCTTGTTTTTTTGATGTAATTTGTTTGATTAAAATATTAGTAATTTTTAAGATAATTTATTTTAAACTTTAAGGGGGTTAAATTTTTTTTATTAAAAAAGAAAATAAAAAGTCAAAGATGGTAGACACTAATTAAAATTTCCAGATTTGTCCCTAATCATTTTCAATTGGTTTCATTAAGTTTTAACCATTGATTAATTTTCCAAATCTTGATCAATGGTTGTGACTCACTGACTTGTCCTCATATTCACAATTGAAAATGAGTTTTCATTTGAACACACCCCTATACATACATACATATATATATATATATATATATACATATACATACATATACATACATAGGGGTGGTATCGGGTACAAACCAGTTAGTTTGTACAAACTCGTACAAACCATACATAGCTTCATGATTTTGTAAATTTGGCTTCATGAATATATATATATATATATATATATATATATATATATATATATATATATATATATATATATATATATATTGGCTTCATGAATATATAATTTGGCTTCATGAATATATCATTTGGCATTTTTAACTAATTTTTTTACAAAAATAAGGGTATTTTAGGGTATTTTTGTAAAAAAATTAGTTAAAAATGCCAAATGATATATTCATGAAGCCAAATTATATATTCATGAAGCCAATATATATATATATATATATATATATATATATATATATATTCATGAAGCCAAATTTACAAAATCATGAAGCTAGGTATGGTTTGTACGAGTTTGTACAAACTAGTTGGTTTGTATTTGATACCCAGCCTATATATATATATATGTATATATACATATATAGAGGTTGGATAATTTGAAACCCTTCAAAAGGTTGAAACCAATGCAACCCATGATCTCACCGTTGATTAAATATTTAACGGTTGAGATTAACTTCAAAAATAACTACCGATCCATGATGCTAAATTTTAGGAGATTCTGAAGTTAATCTCAACCATTAAATATTTAATCAACGATGAGATCATGGGTTGCATTGGTTTCAACTTTTTGAAGGGTTTCAAATTATCCTTCCTCTACATATATATATATATAGAGAGAGAGAGAGAGAGAGTTGAGTTTCAGTGAGAAGCTGAGGTTAATGTGAGAATCGTGAAAAATGATTATCATCCGTTGGATGAGAAATAGATGCACGTTAGATTGAGATGCACCAGATCTTCCTTTTTAAGCCGCAATTCATGGGAGAACATTTGATTAAAATTGATCAATGGTTCAGATCCACTTCTCACTCAATTCTTACGTTAAACTCAACTTTTCACACTATCATTCGTCTATATATATATATAATATAATAAAAAAAATTTGGAAAGATGTAAATGACTAAATACCCTCCATTTAACCTCCTTAGCATTTTTTTTAGATGGGGGTTAGAACAAGGGATTGGATGTGTTATAAAATACATACTATAAGAATAAAAATCCATTGTTATTTCATTTTAAGGATACACGCATAAACCCTAAGACCATGAATGTAAATTACTCTATATTTAATATATTGTCAAATTACCAAAAAGTACATGTGATGGGTTGTGTTGGAGGAGGACAAAACAATTGAGTTCCTTTACCCTACATATATTTGTCACATAAAAAAAGCAAGAGCATGTTAGAATTATATGGACCCACCCACCATGGGTTATGTACAAAATTGCCCTTAGATTGGACCAACATAACCTTTGTCTCCTTCCTCACATTGGACCAACATCCCTACAACCATTACTTGTCTCCCTATCTTTGCTTTGCTCTAAGATTTTGGTTTGGATTCATTCAATTCAAACATATTTTGGTTTTGCTTCTTTAATGTTTTATATGTCATGGAGGACAAAAAGGAAACAAAAAGAATTAAAAAAAGGTATTTTTATTTGGTTCATATTTTGAACAACACGTTTTAAGAAGTTATATTTAGTGGGTTATGATTTAAAACAATTTATTTTTAGAGAGAGTGTTTTCAAAACATGTCAAGTTTTATATGTACTTTATTAGTATTATGAAGGGAGGTTCTAAAGAAAAACTCAAAAACAAATGAAAAACAGAGGAAACCTTGGTCATCGTTCGTTTGGACCGTATGCACATATGTATAGGGGTGCTCATGGGTTGGTGTAACAACCCACACCGAACCATCATACCAGAAGGTACTACTTTAATTAAAAATGCCAAAATGGCCCAACATTGTCACACTATCAAATTACAAAACCGGGTTCGTGGAAATAACCCTAACTACAACTGAGAAATGTAAATAGACAACAAAAAGGAAGTCTTCTAGATCCTCTATGCGCAAGCTCCAACTCACAACTTGCCCTTGCTCTTAAACGAGCCCTCGACTATCTGCTTACCTGAAAAAAGTTTTAGTTTTGAAAGCGAGAGTTAGACCACGAGGTCTAGTGAGTTCCCTCAATTTTTACATCCATGCTACAGAATAAATACAATTTATGAAGCAGTTTATAAAACAATTTATAAACAATTTTAAACAACACACTTTTATCATGATATACACACAACGACACATGCTGATGGCACACACTATGGTCACACACACCCGTGACAACGTGTTAGGGCACACACCCGCCCCTTTATAAATTATATGAAACAGATTCATATATGTATATAAATATTCTTTATGGGACACACCCCCCATATACACACCATAAGCCATCGCATGCGTCAAGTAATCACACCTTTTATAAATAATCACACCTTTTAAGCATGATTAAAAGCATTAAACGAAACATGCAGTTCAATCGCGTATTTGCGTAAATAAACACACTTGATAAAACTTAGTTTGGAAAGACTCACCTGGCGTCTACGCTAACTTCCTTCTCACTTGAGTTCGTTACTCTTAAACCGCACACCTACATTTCGAAACAATACACACAAGAGTGAAAAGTCACTCAAGCATCACTTCTAAATCACTCTCGAAACCTTTAAGACACTCTCCACTCGGCACACCGACAAAAACACAAAAGTTCCCGGACACAAACTCACCAGGTTATGCTTTCCGGATAAATCTATCTGGCCCATACAAGTTTCCGGATAACTCTCCGGACGAACCATTTTCCGGGTACCCACTTTCCGGGACATTCCGTCCGGATTCTAACCTCCGACAGTTATGCTTTCCGGATGAACCACAACCGGATTCCTTATGCCATCCGGATAGTCTCACATCCGGATTCCTCGCCTTATCCGGATAGTTCCACCTCCGGATTCCTACTCCTTTCCAGGTAGGGAAATTTTCGGACACAGGTTTGCTGCGCACGAACATCCCTCTGGGAATCGCTCTCAACTCACACTCGACCTTTCTCAAATGATTTCGAACCAATAAATGAAATACATGATCTCCTTAACACCTCCCCCCAAGCTGATTAAATTAGATATTTAACAAGCAGACATTTCATCTTTATGCAGTTATCAATTGCTAACAAATCCCACAACAAACTCTCAAAAGTTCTCAAGTTTAAAGAGATTTAAGGAATGAGAAGATTACCATGAAGAAGATGGAGATTCACACCTCAAAGCCCCTAATTCCAAGATCTTCTCACGAGGATTGCACCGCTCTTCACACACACAATCACACGCTAGCCGCACACAGTGATGTGGAAATGATATGAGGGGTTTAGGGGTTTTAACCCTAGTTTCCTCTATTCACACCAAGGCCCTCCAATTTTTCACTTCTCACACTACACCCACTAACTTCACATTATTTTCAAATTGGACCCGATTATTACAGTTGGGTTGATCGGGTTGAAGACATTTGAACAACTCAACCCAATGTTTGGCGGTTTAAAAATCTAAACCCAACCCAACCCAAACCGTACGGGTTGATATTTTGGCATATCAAAATATTCTTGTAAGTTTGAATATGTTGTTTTCTCTAGTCATAATCTCTTTGTACCATCAAGTTCATCGGGTTGGGTTGGATTCAAATGATCGTAACCCGATATCAATCCAATACATACGGTTTGAAGAATTTACAACTTGACTGGACATTGAGTTGCTTCAAGTTGGTTTATTTCACATTGGGTTGGTTTGATCAGGTTGGTCGGGTTTCTGAGCACCCCTACATGTGCATACAAGTACTTGAAGCTCTTTTCTGGTTTTTATGCACGTGTGCATGTTATGCACATGCGCATATGCACGTGCTTGTTACAAATTACTTGTATATACATGTACATACCGTTCAGATGGACGGTAACTAGGGTGTTCCTTAACTTTTCGTTTTTTGTGGTTTTCCCAAAATAGATATATTTAAAGTATAAACACTTAATGTTAAAATGTGACGTTTAAAAGTATGTTCTCTTAAATAATAAAGAGTAAAGTTTGGTTTTCTAGTTTGTCATTTCAACGAATGTTATCACTAAACTTCAGTTAGTCGATTTTGTTTTTCACTTTTGTCCATTTTCAATGGATTTCGTTCTTCTATCTAGCGGGCGTTAGTTTTTTCCTTTAAATATTTTTTCCATTTTCTACTTTTTAAAATAAATATAAATTATAGAGCAAGCCACGTTTTTTTGTTGACGTGGTTTGTTAAAAATTGCAGATTTCGTCCTTGTGCTTTCTAAATTATCGTTTTTGTTCTTGTGGTTTTCAATTTATTGTTGGTTTTCGTCCATCAGGCTAACTTCATTAAATGGTTTACCATTAAATATAAGATATAAAAACAACAATGAATAGTAAACCACAAAAACAAAAACATCAATGAATTATAAGCCACAAGAATAAAAATCTTAGTCTCAAAAGCATAAGGAAGAAAATAACAACTTTCCATAAACTATAGGGACCGGAAACATAGTTTATTTTATTATATAGAGTAAGAGCCTGTTTGTTTTTGACTTAGGGGCTGTTCGGTTGTGGCTTAATGGGCTGTATAGCCTGTATGGCTTATTCGCTCAGCCATAAATAACCGTTCGGTTGTGGCTTATTCGCTCAGCAAGTGGCTGAATCGCTCAGCTAAAAAATATTAGTCCTTTACATTCAGCCGGACAAAAGACACATCCTACCCCTAATTCACTCAACCCATTTTCCACTGGGGAGTGCTAATGGCACCCCAAAAGGGGGTGTTGAATGCAATTATTTCCGCACCAATTATTTTTTGATTTAAATATATATATAATATATATATTTATATAATATTTATATTTATATAATATTTATATATATACATAATATATATATATATATATATTATTTGACATATATATATATTATTTATTTGTTTTATATATATATATATTAGAAATATAAAAATATATATATATATATATTGTTATTTTTTTTGTTTATATATATATATATACTAGCAGTGTGCCCGTGCAATGCACCGGATGAGCAATGTGTAATTTTTTTTTATCATAGATGGAAAATGAAAAGTCCTCGAACGTGTAGTCATTTAGGGTGCATTTGGTACGCAGACCGGATGGGACGGGACGAGACAAAAAAAATAGTCTCATGTTTTGTATGCCATGGGACAAAAATCAGATGAGACAACATGGGACAAAAACAAGTTTTCATGGGACAAAACTTAAGATTTTTTGTTCCACCAAAATAGGTGGAACAATATGGGACGAAAACTTAAGATTACTAAAATACCCCTTTTTTTAAAACGTAACCTAGATTAAAATTATCTCTTTCAGTCCAGTCTTGTCCCGTCCCGTCCCATCCCGTCTGCGTACCAAACGCTACATTAGAAAATTTAGTGATGATCAAATACATACAAAGAGGTTTTTTCTTATCATAGATGATTTCATAGAATGGTAGTCACTTAATCTTGATCTTCTATTTTTTTTAATTATATTTGAATTCATTAACTTTTTAACTGTTTGTTTATTGAAGTTATTGTTCATAAGAATCTGTGTTTTCTCTTACTTTTGGATATAGGTGTCGGTGAATTTCGATGAATCGTACGATAGACTTCGTCATCCGGACATTGACTTAGAGAAATCCATTTATGAGGTCTTCTTATTGTTGTGCTTTATTGCATCATATATGTATGTACGGTTGGGTTTCGGTGAGAAATTGAGATTAACGTGAGAAGCATGAGAAATGGTTATAAACCGTTGGATAAGAAATTGATAAACGCTTATTTGAACTTATTTTTTATATCGAAACAAGAGAAGATTTGATGAATAAGCTCATCTGGCAAGATGCTCAATCTATCTTCGTTTATAGCTGATCTAACATTCTAATGATCAAAGTCCATATTTTCTGCTAGAACTCTTCGAAGCTGTCAATTATAAATAAAAAGCTATCTATTCTTTCTTCTGATTCCAATCAAAATTTTAAGATCCTTATCCATCTTCATATTTGCTACTTTTGTGTTGTCAGCCAAATAATCAACATCCCTCCTCTTTCAGCTCTGCATGTGACTTTCCAATATCAAATGAAAATCTGCACTCCATAATGTATCAGTCAAATCAATAACTTGGATAATAGAGAATAATACTTCTTAAACATGTTGTGTTATAATACAAACAACGCCAACTAAATATGAAACACAACACCATTCATGCATTAAGTAGTGATGCTTAAACGGTTGGTCTTATCAGCGGCCTTCCTAATGGAGTAATGGGTCCCATGAACAACACTATATTTTCCAAAATTGGTTTATCAAATCACCTTTTCAACACTTTTTACCACTTGTGCAAATGCAGTGGTGTCTAATGGTTGTTTACAAACTTGGTAAATCTTTTCTCAAGCTGAAAAGAGTACAATTGTAGTTCCTACCAAGATGGATCTTACAATGAGACATGTTCCTACCAAGATGACACAATTCTACATCTTATTCCGACTTTTCTTTTTCTAACCAACTGCGATCCATTTATACAGTTATCATACATATGAATAAATGCCCAAATACATTATTAAACTTTAACACCATAACAAGGATTAAAAACACACAAAAGCCCTTGAAAAACTTTATTCGAAGAACAAAAGGAATTACATAATTACAGAAGGCATACCTCCGGATTACAAATTGACTATCTCCGAAATCTTTTGGAAAACCTCTAACAAAGGCTTAACTATAAACTAATGACCAAATTAGAAGCTTGGTCACCCAATTTACAAAAATCACTATTAAGAGTAATGAATTATGGGTTTATAAAAAACCCCATAAAAGAACCTTGAATCTTGATATACGAGCCCATTATTCTTGGATCAAAACAAATAAAAAATTGCATTGTTATAATCATCCATAACATAAATAAAGAGGGTTTACAACAAAGCTCCAATACAACTAAACAAGGAAAACAACTTTACTGTTGGACACATATGCAGCAACTTGAACAAACAGTAGCCATTATTCCATCTGATGCCAATAACTCAGAAAGCAGTCATATGAGCTGAAACCATCCTAGCAGAATAAACCCTTAGAATTTGAACATTTTGAAGCTTTGTCATATTTTACCTCTTTCTCACCTAACTAAGAATGAGAGATCGTTTTGTAAATCCTTGTTTACATAGCTTCCCAACAATTTGATGTCTAGAAACTGGGAATATAATCATAAAACCAAATCAAACATACTCGATATACATTATTAGTTCTAGTTCTCAAAATTGATTAGAGCTCTTTGAAAAACATGTTTGGAGATCTTAAAGTTCGGGGCTATTTTTTTTATTTTATTTTTTTATAAAAAACTCTTAATACCTCTGAAGTCTGAATCGTTCAGACGTTTGTTTTTTCTCAGATTTCAGAGGCTTTCAAGTCTGAAATACGTCCGAAATTAGAAGAGGTAACCTAATGTCTTATAACCTCTTAAAGCACCACCTCTTATTAATCAGACGTGAAATAAGACTTCAGACCTCTTAAAAAACAAATGCCACATTCGTCTTATTTTCTTCTCCTATATGTGATGCATAACTCGCTCTTTTTTCATAACTTTGAGTTAAGTTTTAAGGATGTATATGAATGGCATGGGATCATGTGAGAAGTGCATCTTATCTCGGTGCACCTAAGATTTTTACATCCTAATGTATACTCTTACTCTTGGCCGCTGGAATATAAAATGATGGTAATATATGCTTTAAAAGTTGCACTTAAGATTTTTACATCCTAATGTTCGTCCATTTCTCATCCCAAGGGTTGATAATCACTTCAGACCAAATTTGGCACTTCTCACCAAACCCAACCCGTAGATGGAAACAACTTTGTTAGACATGTGCATGTTAGTAAATCTGGTAATTAGTTAGTCACAGAGTAGCCAGTTATTTCAGACAGATCAACAATCTTTTAGACATGGAATGAAATCAGATTTTCTCACCAATCCTCTCTTATCTATCCTATTTCTGAGATCCCATCTTCCGAAAACTTGTATCATGATTCTCGTACCTATCTTTGTCAAACAGGTGATACTTTATCCAGGTTCAGCTAGTTGGAGTTCATACCATCACCATGCTTTCATATTTCTCAATCTCATGTCTTTTTCTCTACTCAAAGTTTCTGACATTTATAGCTTTTGGCCTTTTGTGCTGATATTGATTTTTTTTCAGCTTAATCTGCTTTCTTGAAAATTTAGGGAATTACATATCAATTCAAATTGGCATCCTGCTTGTGAGTAAAATAATAATTTTATATAAATTTGATTGTTTATTTAATATGAAAAATGGAGGTTATTGATCATTATTTGTCTCTGTCAAGACATGTTTTAATATATTTAAAAAACAAATAAACCCTTATTTTTCTATGATAAACGTTATTAAGAATCTTTGTTTTTACAAAGAAAAGATATATATATTTCGTGGACAAATGTGATGATCATATTTGGTTTTAAATCAAAATGACCAATTGACCTTTTTAATCACTGTTGATGATTGAAAATGAAGACAATTTGGCAAAACCTTAATCTTCTAAAAACCCCAGTTGTAGTTGAAAGCATTTACCAGAAGCAAGTAAGACCTGATGGAATGTAAATTGATATTCTAGTGGCCAAGAATTGCAAATAAGAAGCAACCGAAGCTAAGATCTTTGAAAAACATTTGAAATTCCAGTGGCCAAGAGTTGTTGCAAAAAAATAATTATTTTTTTGCAATTGAGATCTAATCCAGGAGCAACTGAACCAACACAGACCCCTTAATACTCCAATTCCATCTTCTTTAATCATTTCCAAAAAGCAGGGTATGCATATTTGATAGAAATTGAGCACCAAAATGGATCCACACCACAAATTGCAGCCAATAAACCTGGATGTCGGAAAGTTGCAATTGTAATCCACGTTGACTGTTGATCAAATACCAAAAAAATGGCCACTACCCATTGTAATCCAAAACTGATTGGAACAATGTTGATCAAACAGTTCAACTGCAATAATCCATCAACAACCTACGTGGTTCAATTGAAAAAAAAAACCTTCAACATAAACCTTCAAATCCAACGAAACACATAAAATAGAAGGAAAATTGATGAAACCCTAGAGCTAAGAGTGAATTCGAGACAAGGAGTACTTGGTGTTGGTGCAAGTGTACCACATCTCAATATATTTTATATATTTATTTTGATGATTACAAACACACCGTATTATTGTTTATCTAACAATCCAATCCAAGTGTACAGTTCTTGAAGAACACGAAGATTTTATCTGAAGAGTTCAAGACGGAAGATTTACGTTGTCATTAGTGTTTATAATTTATAATGATAAACACCCTAAAATAATATACCACTTGGATATTTCTAAAAACCCTTTAAATAATATTTTAAATAAGAAATTTTGGTTCTAGAAGTATCTGCCATGCGTACTGTTTCTGCAACCACTTTCTGACGCCGGTATACCGCGGGTGTTCAGCCGGTATACCGCGGCAAGCTCGGTGTGCATCTCTGATTGGTTGGAAGTCTTTTCTTCTGCGCGGTATACCGCGGTGTTCAGCCGGTATACTGCGGGTACTGTTTCCGTTGGTTTTTGCAGAGTTGACTTTCTGATCTTGATGTGCTTTTTCCTCTGCACGGTATACCGCGGGGGATAGCCGGTATACCGCGGATTGCATGTTACCGTTGGAAGAGCTGATATATATACATGCATGCTGGTGGAGAAGAGATAACAACAAAATATAGCACAACACAACAAGCAGCAACCAAACTCTCAGCTCTCTCATCTAATTAATATATATATTTTATAAAACCTTTTTTATAAAATATCCAAGTGATTATTATACAAGAGTGATTACCCATTGTGAGTTATACTCCTCTTGTAAGTATTTGAATAACGGGTGTGTGATCCTGTTTATCTCATAGCAGAGGCTTGAGAAACTATTACAAATTCCTTTGTATTTGGTTTGTGTTCTACCGTAAAGAATACATTTATTGGATCGTGTCGAGAAGTGTCTCGGCTGCTGGTTTATCACAGTTGGTGGTAAATCAGTAAATCTCTGTGTCAAGTATCTCTACCCCTTATCTCTTTATTTATTCCGCTGTGCTTTTAATTATATCTGTTTATATAATTGTTGTTTATTTATTATTTCTATACTCTGATTTATTTATACTGTTTCTGTACTGTATTTATTTACAAAAGAATTTTTGAAAGTAAAAGATTTAAAATACAACCTTACCCCCCCCCCCTTAGGTTGTCCAACAATTGGTATCAGAGCGGGTCTTTCAAAAATTTCTGTCTTAATTTTTTTTAAATGGCTCAACAAACTAATTTTGTGTTTTCTAAACCTCCTTTGATAGATACTGAAAAGTTTGGCATTTGGGCCGAGCTATTTGAATGTCACGTTCGTGGCAAAAGTCAAAAAATTTGGGATATTATAGAAAATGGGAATTTTAGACCAACCAAAGTTGAAAATGATCTTATTGTTGATAAACCCATAAAAGATTGGACTCCCGCTGAAGAATCTCATTTTTGTTTAAATTTTGAGGCTAAAAATATATTATATGCTGCTTTAACTTCCGATGAAATAGAAAGAGTATATACCTGTAAAACTGCTAATCAAATCTGGCAAAGCTTGAGTGACACTCATCGTGGAAATACTCAAGTTAAAAGCTCTAAAATAAATATTTTAGTACATGATTATGAATTGTTCGAAATGTCAAAAGATGAGTCAATCGACTCAATGTTTAAACGTTTTAACCTCATTATGACTACTTTGAAGGGATTAGGTCGCACTTATCCTAACGAAGACTATGTAAGGAAAATTCTTCGAGCACTTCCTTCGGAGTGGATGGCAAAAATTACATCTTTAGAAGACTCCCGAGATCTCGCAACGATGAAGCTCGATGATCTCATCTGCAATCTTAAAGTGCACGAAATCGCACTAAAAAGAAATCAAGTCCGGGAGCAAGTCAAAAAGAAATCCATCGCTCTCAAAGTCGTTGCCTCAAAAGAAAAGGAAGAGGAGGAAGATGCAAGTTCCTCGGATGACGAACCCGAAAATCTTGACGATTTAGTCAAGTTGGTAAGAAAACTTTCTAAACTTTTATCTAACAAAAAGTTTGCTAATAATGATAGGTTTCAAGAAAATGGAGACTACCGTCGTGGTGGTAAAAACCAAAGTCGCAACGTCCACAAAAGTGAAGACAAAAATGACGAATCTAGCGACGATGAAAAAGCCAATAAAAAGAAAGGCTTTTGCTATGTGTGTGGCGACAAGGATCACTATGCGAGTGTGTGTCCGAAACGAGCAAAACAAATCAACACACCAAAAGCTTTAGTTGGAGGCGCGTTGAGCGCAAGCATAAATGAGGCCAAAAATTTTTGTTTCATGGCCGACCATGATAATGAGGTATCTTCATCATATTCTTCTAAAAATAATTGTGATAGTAATTATAGTGATAATTATTATAGTGACGATGAAAATAATCTTGACGAATTATATAAATCATTTCATGATATGGCTGCTCTCGCAAATAAATATAAAGATGAAATTTCTAATTTAAAAGAAACCGTATCTGTATATAAAAAGGAAATAGATGACGGTAAACAAAAATCTGCTCATGATTTAGATGTTATCACTAAATTAGAAAATAAATTAAGTGAAAAAGATATTTGTAAATCTTGTGTTATTTTAAATGATAAAATTGCATGCTTAAATAAAAAGACACATGAAGATATTATATGTGCAAAATGCGAGATTCTTGAAAATGAAATTGCATGTTTAAATGCTAAATGTAAATCGCATGAGAGAAATGACCTATTAGCAAATGCTTTTAATAGTAGCAATGATAAAGTGCTTAAAATGCTAAATATGTCTAATCGCATTAATTGTAGAAAAGGCATTGGTTCTAATACATGTATTGATACGTGCTCGTGTATTCAAATTAAAAGGTGTTTTGAACCACCTAAAATTGATACGAGAAAACCTCCATATATGTCAAAAATAAAAAATGTGAATTATGGGAGGAAACCGCATGCTCGTATGTATAATGGTAATTTTTCTAGACCTAACAATAATGTGAATATAAATGCTTCATTTTATGTGTATGATAAATACAATCGTAAAATTAAAATGGTTAGAAAATGGATTCCGAAAGGAATGTTTAATGTTGACAATCCCGGTGGGATGCGTTTATGGTTTTAAACCATTTTTATGGTTTTATATGTTGTCGTATTTTATTTTATGTCGACAACATGTTCTTTATTTATTTTTGCAGTTTATGTTTTATACTAACTGTTAAAAGGACCCATAAGAAAAGGGTACCACGAAAAATTTTCTTTGCCTTTTGTAGGTGTTTCCTGGCGAGGATATAATACGTGTTTCCTGGCGAGGATATAATACGTGGTTTCCTGGCGAGGATATAATACGTGTTTCCTGACGAGGAAATAATACGTGATACCTGCCGAGGTTATAATACGTGGTTACCTGCCGAGGTTATAATACGTGGTTACCTGCCGAGGTTATAATACGTGGTTACCTGCCGATGTTATAATACGTGGTTACCTGCCGAGGTTATAATACGTGGTTACCTGCCGAGGTTATAATACGTGGTTACCTGCCGAGGTTATAATACGTGGTTTCCTGACGAGGATATAATACGTGTTCCCTGACGAGGTCATAATACGTGGTAATTTTTTGCTCACATAAAATTAACCGAAAAATCGAAGCCTTAAGATCCTTTTTGGTGCAAGTGTTTCTTTTTGGTTATTTTGTTTCATGTCATTTATTATGCTTATTTTATCCCTCAAATTTTATAAAATCATCAATTTAATATCGTTATTAATTTGAGGGGGAGCTTTTTATCTTTTACCCATGAGATTATGCTCTCTCAAATATATGCATATTTTGAGGGGGAGCATCTCTCGAGGGGAAGCATATCGTCTTTCTTGACCCTTTTTGTTTCGACAAACGGGGGAGAGAAACCGCATATGCTCATGCTTAGCGGTTGTGTTTGTCATCATCAAAAAGGGGGAGATTGTTGGTGCAAGTGTACCACATCTCAATATATTTTATATATTTATTTTGATGATTACAAACACACCGTATTATTGTTTATCTAACAATCCAATCCAAGTGTACAGTTCTTGAAGAACACGAAGATTTTATCTGAAGAGTTCAAGACGGAAGATTTACGTTGTCATTAGTGTTTATAATTTATAATGATAAACACCCTAAAATAATATACCACTTGGATATTTCTAAAAACCCTTTAAATAATATTTTAAATAAGAAATTTTGGTTCTAGAAGTATCTGCCATGCGTACTGTTTCTGCAACCACTTTCTGACGCCGGTATACCGCGGGTGTTCAGTCGGTATACCGCGGCAAGCTCGGTGTGCATCTCTGATTGGTTGGAAGTCTTTTCTTCTGCGCGGTATACCGCGGTGTTCAGCCGGTATACCGCGGGTACTGTTTCCGTTGGTTTTTGCAGAGTTGACTTTCTGATCTTGATGTGCTTTTTCCTCTGCACGGTATACCGCGGGGGATAGCCGGTATACCGCGGATTGCATGTTACCGTTGGAAGAGCTGATATATATACATGCATGCTGGTGGAGAAGAGATAACAACAAAATATAGCACAACACAACAAGCAGCAACCAAACTCTCAGCTCTCTCATCTAATTAATATATATATTTTATAAAACCTTTTTTATAAAATATCCAAGTGATTATTATACAAGAGTGATTACCCATTGTGAGTTATACTCCTCTTGTAAGTATTTGAATAACGGGTGTGTGATCCTGTTTATCTCATAGCAGAGGCTTGAGAAACTATTACAAATTCCTTTGTATTTGGTTTGTGTTCTACCGTAAAGAATACATTTATTGGATCGTGTCGAGAAGTGTCTCGGCTGCTGGTTTATCACAGTTGGTGGTAAATCAGTAAATCTCTGTGTCAAGTATCTCTACCCCTTATCTCTTTATTTATTCCGCTGTGCTTTTAATTATATCTGTTTATATAATTGTTGTTTATTTATTATTTCTATACTCTGATTTATTTATACTGTTTCTGTACTGTATTTATTTACAAAAGAATTTTTGAAAGTAAAAGATTTAAAATACAACCTTACCCCCCCCCTTAGGTTGTCCAACACTTGGGTTGAAATTGATTTGTAAAACATTCCTGCTTGGATCGGTGGTCTCACCCTTTCTCCATCTCACGTTTTTTATATGCAGGTAAGAGCGTACTCTCGGTATGGCAGGCTGAGACGTGAAGATAAGTAGCAGGTGGAAGGAAGCCATACGTTTCTATTCTCCATTTCAAAAAAAAGGTTGGAGGTATGGGCTGGTAGCAGGTATGGGTTTGTTGGAGGTATGGGCTCAGTCGTGTACTTTCTTATTGGACCGGTTTTAAATTTCTTGCATAAAGACTTGTATCTCATGCTTCACAATTTGCTTTTAAGAGATTTTTACATTTTATGCATAAAATGGTGGTACTCCATGCTTGATGAGTTGTCTTTAAGACATTAGTCTTAAATGCTTATATATGTAGTATAGATATTACTTATATTGTTATTTTTTGTTATATATATTAGAAATATATATATATATATATATAGTTATTCTTTTTTTGTACATTTTACGTTCTTATCTATATTTATCTAATATAATCCATTATAACCGTTCATCAAAACCTTCAAAATGAGCACAAATGTTGGTTTGAAGACCCCACTATCGAACGAATATTTTTTAAGTTTTTTATCAATTAACCATAAAACAAAATTATTTTTCCGAATTCTCGGCTTTAGATTCAAGATACTTCGCGCCGCATATCACAATTCCAACAAGTATTGAAGTGAGCAAAAGTGTCACGAAACATCGTCATCGCATATCACACTTCCAACAATTGTGTGGTTTCGTTTCACATTATGCATTAGACATAATATTCCAAGAGTATGAGCGAGCTCAATCATATGGCTTATTTTCTGAAAATTGTAGTTGTCTACTACGTACAAGTTATGGGTTGCCATGTGCGCACGAACAAATGCAATACTTGAACAAAGGTCATCCTATCCCAATTGATTCAATTGATGTATTTTGGACGACGCTTGATGTATCACCGTGCCAATCTTTACAAGATGATAACGTAGGTTGTGAAGCTGAAGTCCAAATGTTTACTGAGGAATTTAACAAGCAATCGAGATCTGGTAAGTTCAGTTTTCTGAGGAAGATAAAAGAGATAGCCAGTGCATAAAAAACATGGGTTCGTGAACCTGTTGTTAACAAGACTACTCGTGGACGGCCCTCGTTGAAGGATAAGTTTTCCAGAAAAACTCATGTTGATACCTCATTTGCAACTCATGTTGACCCGTGTTTTACAAGTGAAAGACCCCTTAGACGTAGTAGTTCGAACGCGTCAACATTTGTTGACTTGGAAAAAATGAGTTACCAGGAACCACCGAGACACAGTTCTTTCATAGGCAAAAACTATAATGCACATCCATACATTAATCAATTTCCAAAGATGTTTCACCCTTACATTACGCATGTACATGATGTGAGAGGTGATGGAAATTGTGGATTCCGAGCAATAGCTGTCTGTCTCGGTCTTCATGAAGATGCATGATCCACAATTCGGTCTAACTTGATGGAAGAGTTAGATACACACAAGACATAATACTGGAACGTTTTTGGAGGTCAATATTGGAATATTGTTTACAACACTTTAAACTTCTTTCAATATGATGGAGGTGCACCAGTTGAACACTGGATGACAATGCCTGAAATAGGTGTCTTGATTGCTTCAAAGTATAATGTGATATTACACGTTATAAATATGGCAGACTGTGTGACGTACTTGCCGCTTAGGTCCACTCCGCCAGCGTGGTATCAACATGTTGTTTTTACAATTGGGTACGTTAATGGTAACCATTATGTGAAATTAGTAATGGCAGAAGGATACCCGTTCCCTACTATAACTCAGCATTTTTCCACTACAGTTATCAATGTGCTGCAGGATGGGCTACCCCGTATTCAGATCGAATACAGAAGTACCAGCGACTTTTACGTGTTAATTGTACTACGGATAATGTTATTTTAGAATAATCGAATGTAATATAGATTATTTTATGTTCTATTTATATGTTAAATCGCAATGTTTATGTTTTATTTTTATAATTATATAATTATAAAAAACTAGTAATATAAATATTTTTAAATATTTATTTATTTTTAAATAAAATCAAAAAGTAAAAGAAAAAATATATAATAAAAATAAATAAAAATATATAATACAAATAAATAAATAAAATAGAAAAACAAAAGACAATAAAAAGACAAAAAACAAAAAAAAATCATGAATATTAATCATTGGGTAATCATGGGGTGCAAATAGCCAAATTTGGGGTGCCATTAGCCTCCCCCTTTCCACTCTATCCACATATCCACCACTCCAATCAAGTTATCGCCATTGCTAGCATGTGCCTCACCATCGCCACCGTCGTTTCCCTCTGCCTCACCACCGTCGGTCGTCCCTGCACTCTGCCTCACCACCTCCGGCCGTCCCTGCACTCTGCCTCACCACCGTCGGTCGTCCCTGCCCTCTGCCTCACCACCGCCGTCCATCACTGCCCTCTGCGGCTCTGCATCACCACCGCCAGCTGATTTTCATCTTCGAACTGGTCGGCTGATTTTAATCTTCGAACTTCAATGCTCCCAGCTCAATTCTTTGCTGCTTCATCGATGACATTTTTTATTTGTGGTGTTGTACCTTTTATTATTTTTTATTGTTTGTTGGTAAGGTGGATTCCAACCCATTTATGATTATTTTTATTTAAGATTTATAAATTTAGGTATCTTTATTCTTTACTGATTTAAGTTTTTATTTGATGATTTATTTACATTTTTATGAGTTGTTTATATTTTTATGATTTGTTTATATATGTTGGTGTTAAAGATCAAAGGTTTTGAATTTGTCTTCAAAGTCTATCAAAATGGAGCTCAACAAATTAATATCATTTATTTAAATTTTTATTAAACAGTTGTTTAATTAAGACAAAAATAAAGGCCGGGGTAAAATGGTCATTTGTGACATTCAGACTGTTTATTCAGCACAACAACTTATCTGCTAACACTCAGACAACCATATCCACTCAGACAACTATATCGATTCAGGTCTTAACAGAAAACGAACCGAACAGCACCTTAATGAGCTTAATGAAATGTATGGCTTATTCGGTCAGCTATATAAAGGTGTTTGGTAGTGGCTTAATTGAAAAATAAGGACTGAGCCAATAAGATAAAAGGGTGAAGCTTTATTTGGTCAGACATGAAAATCCCCATTTTACCCCTCTCATTAAAACACACGATTTCCTCCCACAAAACCCTAAACACTCTTCAACCCACCTGCGCTCTCCACCGGAATCTAACCTAGTGGGTCTCTTCCTCTTCAACAGCGTCGGAGAAGTAGAAGGCCGCTAGCCGGCGGTGGTGGCTTCCGAATACGGAACTTGAAGGACGACGACAGCGAGATGGAATCTGATTTCTTTTCTCCATTAATCTGTGTTTTTAAAATGAAATCTGATTTCTTTTCTCAATGCCGCCTTCCTACTCCTCCACGTCGCTGCTACCTCTACCTCTCATCCCTGTATTCAGTCTTGGGTTAAAAAAATTGTTGTTGCCATGATGTTGCCTCTAATCCCTCTCCACGTTGCAGGTCAAAGTTTTGAACACCTTGCAGACCAAAGATTTCAAGAATGGCTTTTGGTGTTTTTATAATATATTTTATTTGAAGGATTTTTAACAATTGGTATACATGGTGTTTGATTTTTATATCTTATTCTTTAGTTCAAAAAATAGATATTGGGTTTTGTTTAAGGGATGTTGATTTTATATTTGGATTTCATATTGAGGTTTTTAATCATAATTTCATGTTGTGTGTTTGATTTTTGGATTCATTTTTTTGATGTTTCTTGAGACTTTTTTCTCTTAATGCAATGGTGTGTGGAGATCAATAGAATAAAAAACAAATAAAAGGGTAAAATGGTCATTTTCATCATTCAGACGGTTTATAAAGCACAGTAAACAAACAACAATTTTATTAATACATATAGACAACTTTATCCATAAAATCAACTTTATCCATACATGACTTAATGAAAAAACAACCAAACAACCCCTAAGTTTCATTTTTGGTGCCTAGGGTTTTTATTTTTCTTTAAGTTGGTCCCTACAAATTTTTTATTGCAAAACCCCCCTTGTCATATACAAAATTGATTGGTTTTATACCTCCCAAAATAACAAAAGTTAAAAAAACTGTTAAATTATAGGTATTTTAATTCTTATTACATTTCTATTGTTTACCTTAAAAAATAAATATTAACTAATATATATATATAGGGCCATTTAAGGAAGAAATATGTTATCTGTGATAATCGTGAGATCCAATCTCAGTCACAAATCAACCCATAAATTAGGAAATTAATAATTTTGGTATTTTTGACTTAAGATTTTAATTAAGGGGCATTTTAGGTACCATAAAATTATCCTCTCTCCTCTCTCCTCTCTCTGGTCAACCTAATTCCGGCGAACACCAAATAAAAACAGGATACACAATCTTCAATGTGATACCTGAAATACATACAAGATACATTGTGATACCAACTGTGATACCTGTGATACCAACCATGATACCAGTAAGATACCAACCTAGATACCAGTGTGATACCACTGTGATACCTGTTGTGATACCACTATGATACCCCCATCATCTCCAAAACACCACCGCTCTACAATTCCACCACAACAAATATCACCGGCGACAACCATTGAGATCGAGATCCCAGAATTCGCCGGCTTCGACGGATATGAAGATGGAGATCTGGGTTTTCAGAATTCGTCGGCTTCAACGGATATGAAGATGGAGATGGAGCCGAAACCGTCATGATGGTGGTCATGGTTGTTCGAGTTTTCGGTGGTCGATGTATTAGGCAAGACAGAGGATGAATAGTAAGGGAGTTGTGTGGTGGATGGAGGGAGGGAGAAGAAGGTCACCGGAGGGAGAAGGATGTTGTGGCGGCGGCTATGAGAAAATGATAAGAAAAAACTTTTTTTAGGGTTAACAAGAGAGAGAGAGAGTGAGACGTGTGAAAGAGAGAAGAGAGAGAAATGCAAAATTAGAAAATTAAAATAAATTAAATATTCAACACAATTTACTAATTTACCCTTTAAGTTTATTTTAAGAAATAACATTAATTATCTTAAATGATTGACTCATATTGGATCTCACGGTTACCACAAACTAAACAGTTCTTATTTGATTAGGCCCCTATATATATATATATATATATATAAGCTCAATATTTTGTAAACCGAAATAATAGTGTGAACTTGTAAATCAAGAGTATTTGAGTCTTTTTTCCCTAAATTCGTAATTTTAGAATTAATTCATATTTTTAATAATTAATTCATATAACGGCCTAAACATTTTTAGGAACAATTCAATTTTTTTAAAATTATTAATTCCTTAATTTCATAACCATTTTCAAAATCGTGAGTCTGAAAACTATGAAACATGGAAGAATTAGGGTAGAATACTATGAAACAGGGTTGAAAACTATGAAAATCGTGAGTCTGAAAACTATGAAACAGGGTTGAATGAAAATCGTGAGTCTGAAAACTATGAAACTAAGAAAATCCACACTTTCGTTTTCCACCATTTTCCCAAATTTTTTTGCTAACCCGATTTCACACTCTAAAAATTATGAAACATGAACACAAACGGGGATACAACCTAGATCCTCTATCCGGGTATGTTCGATCAAAGGTTCTGAATCTGGCAACAATTGAAAGGCACGATGACGAGATGGACTTTTTGTCAAGTTTTTGTCGAAGATGGGTTGTCGTCGAAGCTTGAGATGACTATGAGGGGGCGCCTGTTAATGCCAAAAATCGCACAAAAGTACAACTTGAGGTTGATTGTGGAGCTTAACAACTAAAGAAAGAAATCTCTCGACAAAGCGTGCGACAAAGACGAAAATGTAAATGAGACAGAGAATTTGGTGACGCGGGAAAAACCTCAACGAGGAAAAAACCCGCGGACGACAGTGGAGGTCGTCGCTGTACTATGGTCGCCAAACAGGGGCGATGTCCTTATGGTTCTGGTGTCGATCGTACATAGATTACAATACAAGTGAAAGAAAGACTTTGAAATGTAAAGTAACAAGTGTTTCGAATGTAGAAACAATGTGAGTCGTGTGTAAAAATAAAGTATCGTAGGCGAATGTCGTGCATCGAGAGCGATTCTTCAAGAGAGAGTTCTTTGCTTTGAATATTCTTCTCAGTTTGGAAGATTGCGTCTGATGTCTTTTGAAATGATGGTTGAGCTTGGTATTTGTAGTCTTCGAGTGTTTTAATTGGCTCATTAAGTATTTCGATAACTGTCATAACGTTCGCTGGATTAAATCTTCATAACTGATCTTGTCGGTTATAGCCGTTGTTCATCAATGGCATTGATTCCTGCATTTAACACTAAACAAACGTAACAGTCATACTGCATGTTAGCTGGTCGAGGTCGCATGGTTTTATGTGACGGTCGTGTGAAATAGGCGACATCGTGGTCGAGTGTCGTGAGGTAAATAACTTTTCGATCTCAACTCTAATTAGGGGATAAAAATGCTCATGATTTTATCTTACCAAAGAAAAGGGAAGTAGCGTTTTCTTTACCTCTGTCGTGGTCGAGACTGGTGAAATTTTGCCCAAACAGTTTGCCCCCAAAATATGAAAAAGTGGAGTGGCAAATTCAAATTTCAAAAAGTTTTTAAAATTTTGCTTGTCGGACGTCTGGGATCGCGACACGTGTCGAATAATTTTTTACCTTGGTTGCTCTAGAACTGAATCGGTTCAATTCTAACTAGAGAGGGAAGTCGAAGAGAGGATAAGGTCGTGACGTCATGCTAACGCACGGTTATGCTATGCAGCTGTCATTGCCAGGTGTCGGCGATCCAGGTGATCATACGAAAAGACAGGACGCGTGTCTATCATCGAGGGACCCGACCTGACACGATCGTTTACATAAATAGAGACCACGATAGATCTTTTCCTGTTTACAATTTCAGAGAGTTGTAAGCAGAGATTTCCTCTTGATTTTCTTGCTTTTCTTCGTCCGATCCTTTTTAAAACCTGCAAGGATTTCCAGACCAGTTAGGATTTTCGAGGTCTAGAGCGCTTATATATATAAGGTACGATCTCTTTGATTTCTTAAGTCTGTTTTAGAAATGTCAATGGACCCTGAGAGTTCCATTCAAGAACAATCGGACCTTGATGACCTTAGAAGTTTAGCTAAAATCCCTGCGGGGGTTGAATTAATCTGCGCATGTCAGACTCGATCAAATGAATGTCCCGAGGGATATATCGTGATATACGAATATCCCTTTAAGATAGGTTTCGAATGGCCCTATTCGCCTCTGGCTAAGGCATTTATGCTAGAATTCGACTTAGCACCAAGCCAACTAATGCCCCAATTTTGGCGAGTCGTACAAGTGATCGAGCGCCTCACTAAAAAATGGGAATCTCCCATGAATGTACGCGAACTTCTTTTGGCTTATCAAGCTAAAAAGGATGGATGTCATCGTTGTAGCTTGTACTCCAGGTTTAAAGGCAATCGTACCTTGGTCCTAAGGACTGCTGTAAACGATCGTAAATGGAAGACCAGGTACGCATTCGTGCGTAGGTCGACCCTCGATTCTGAGAGCGGTTGGATTAGGGTCGGCTGGAATACGTCGGGTGAGACTTTGTAATTTCACTGTCGTTCGTTGTTTATGAGTTTTTATTGACCTCTAACTTGCTCTTTCTATGTCAACAGTTATAAAATTTGAGGACGTGAAGCCTTAAACGAACTCTCAAGCAAAGATCGACGCGTTCTTGGAGTTCAGCATTGTAGAACGGTCGTTTGCCGTACGATATTCGGTGGACGACGTCGAAGACTTGGTATACTTAGGAGAGAATCGGGGAAGGAGATGGAGAAGAGAAAGAGTCGAGATAAGAAAGAGAAATGACCGGTGAGTGTACCTTCTCGATCCCTTCCGCTTAATCTGAATTTTCTTATCTTATGCTCTTTCTTTTCTGGTTTCCAGGAGAATCGCAGCCCACGGTGCCGACTGTCTCTGCAAAAAGAGCAGCTCAGCTTGAACTTGCCCGTAAGGGCAAGGAAAGGAGGTTAAGGAGCTTGTCCACTGGCCCTGAGGTTCCGAAGAAGACGAGGACGACGATCCCGAGGGAACCGTCTTTGGGGGTTCCTGACTCGTCTGGAGTTGTTACGCCTGAGAAGGTGAAGGTCGCATCGCCCAAGAAGACGTCTTCTAGTGTGATCGCTGCGACACCTATTAGTTCTGCGCCTCCGGCGGAAACATCGAAGTCCCCGTCTGCCACGTCGGACCCTTCGTCGGCCGACAAGGGCAAGGATCACCCGACGGGAGGGGCTAAGGTCACGACGGTTAATTTTACATTGCCATCGGATTTTATGGTCGATAATGTCCTGGACGGGACGAACTTGTTTCCTCATCTGGGGAAATATCTGCTCCCATCTTTCAGGGAGCGTTTTGAGGGGTTCCCAATCGAGGAGACGGGAGCCCATGTAGCCGGGCTGGCGTTCATGGTAAGTCTTTCTTTCAAGACTTGTTTTATTTTGTCGATGTTTACGTTTTCGCACGTTTATTAACGATGCTTAGTTTATGTTTCCACAGGCGTTTCAAACCTCATTGGCTTTGCGTGCCGAGACGGCAAAGATCAAGGGTCTAGTGTCTGCTGCCCATGTGAGGGGGAACGCGGCGTTGGCTAGGGCGAACGTCGCCGTAGAGCGCGAAGAGGCTATGTCGAAACGTCTCGACGATGCCCGTAAACAGTTAGAGGTTGTCGGACGTGCAAAGGATGAGGCCAACCATCGTCTGACGCAGTCCTTGTCCATGATTGCTGACCAGAGAGAGGAGATGGACAAGGTTAAGGAATCCTTAGCTGCGACTACAAAGGAAGCCGAGGATTCTAGGTCTAGAGTGGTGAATCTGGAGAAAGAGGTGCAAGGTCTTAAAGATGAAGCTAAGTCCGTTTTTGCCTTAGCTCGTCTGACCGCTAGAGCGGCGATTATGAGGCAACATCTGCTGGGGAAGGACCCTCTGGCCTTGGCGTCGGAAGAGCTTGTCGTCTACTTGAAGGATGTTGGTTCTGCGAGAGACCTTGATTCAGATGATGAGAAGGATGTTGAGGAGGAGACAGGCGAGGGTCTTCAGGGTGAAGCTTCAGGCAAGGATGTGACTGACGTTCCTCCTCAAATCTAAAAATTCTTTTGTCTTTGTTTTTACCGATCGACCGTTGGGGGGTCGAGTCTCCTTGGTGTAATTACATTTAAGTATGAATGAAGTTTCTTTCGAACGTAAGATTTTTCATCGTCCATTACAAGCAATCGTCGATTAAAATATCAAACGTATGAAAACACTTGTAAGTCATATATAACGTGCGACAAAGGCCTTTTATTGAAAGATAACAGCTAAAACACAAATCGTGTAAGCGAACATGTATACATGCGTTTGAAGCATACGTTCAGAACATGAGGTTTTTTCTAAGTTTAGAACACTTAGATCGCGGGTCAACTGTACAATTACACCGAGCGAGGAATCTAAATCACGTGTCAAATCATGTCTTTGACCCAACTACGATCTTGCGAAAGTCACGCGATAGACTTTTGTCGTGCGATCCTGCCATAAAATACTGTCAAAGGTCGAGCATTGGTTAACTAACAACCCTCCGATGTCTAAGTTAGTTACCGTCGAGGTGAATAAAATCGTACGAGAGAAAAGGGGTTTTAAAAGAAATACCTTTTTAGATGCGTTGTATTCCAGTAATGTCGACGACATCGATGTTTTCGAATGTCATACGAGCAATCATCTTATTGGTTTGCCGAATATTGGTTCGACCAAAGTAGATCCAAGGTTTGCTAAAGCGTCGGCCTGAGTGTTCTAGTCCCTTGGAATTTATTCAATAGAAAAAGATTTAAATTTTTCGGATTTTTCATATTTGCTACCTTTAGGTACGCTGTCATTTTTGAATCTTTGGCCGCAGATTCTCCATTGATCTGGTTTACCACCAAGAGAGAATCGCTTTTTGACATGTAACGCTGTTGCTCCCGAGTCGTAGGCCATATTCATTCTTACGATCAGGGCTTCATATTCAGCTTCGTTGTAGGTGGCTTTGAAATCGCATCGGACTGAATATACCATCTTGCCCCCCCTGTGGCGACTTTAAGACAACGCCTAGTCCTGAATCTCTAACATTGGATGATCCGTCGACATGTAAGATCCAAGGCACGTCGTCGTGAGTCGCCACAATTGACACTTCGAGCTCAGCTTCTTTCTCCAATTCAGGGCTGAAATCAGCAATAAAATCTGCCAAGGCTTGCGATTTGATCGCAGTCCTGGGTTTAAAATCGATGTCGTAACTGCTGGGATATATGCTCCACTTTGCTAAGCGACCTGTCAACTCAGGTTTCCTCAAGACAGACTTAAGAGGAAAGTTAGTCACGACAGTAATAGGATGTGATTCAAAGTAATGTCGCAATTTCTTAGCAGCTGTGACTAGCGACAAGAGCAATTTTTCCATAGAGGAATACCTGGTTTCTGCGTCCAAGAGAGATTTACTTTCCATAGAGGAATACCTGGTTTCTGCGTCCAAGAGAGATTTACTTACGTAGTAGATCGTCAATTGTTGCTTTTCATCTTCTCGCGTCAGTACGACACTTACTGCATTTGGACTAACAGCCAAATATAGCTGCAATACCTCATGATCGTGAGGTTTTGATAACAAAGGAGGCGACGTCATGTACTCCTTAAGCTTTTGCAATGCCTGCTCATGACCGTCGGTCCAGTCGAAGCCTTTGTTCTTCCTGAGGATATTGTAAAATAAATGGCATTTATCTGAAGATCGAGAGATAAACCTGTTCAAAGCCGCCACCCGACCGGTAAGTCTTTGGATTTCTTTGAAATTACTCGGAGATTTGATTTCGATAATGGCTTTGATCTGGTCGGGATTAGCCTCGATTCCTCGACGAGTGACCATGTAGCCCAAGAACTTTCCAACACTGACACCGAAGGAACACTTTGTCGGGTTGAGCTTCATGCTATATTTCCGATAGACGCCGAACGACTGCCTCAAGTGCACGACATGGTCGACTGCTTGCTTCGACTTGACGAGCATGTCGTCGATATAAACTTCCATTGTGTCACCAAGGTGTTCTTTGAACATTTTATTCACCAGACGCTGGTAGGTAGAACCTGCATTTTTTAGTCCAAAAGGCATAACCTTATAACAGTAAATACCTCGGTCTGTCATGAATGCGGTTTTCTCTTGGTCTTCGACGTGCATTAGGATTTGGTTGTATGCAGAATAAGCATCCATGAACGTCAATAGTTCATGCCCCGATGTCGCGTCGACCATGGCATCGATGTGTGGCAATGGAAATGGGTCTTTTGGACAAGCTTTGTTGAGATCGGTGAAGTCGATACAGACTCTCCATTTGCCATTTTTCTTTGCCACGACCACGACGTTAGCAAGCCAATCGGGATATTTTACTTCGCGAATCTTTCCTGTCTTGAGGAGATTGCCGACTTCGTCATTTATCACCTTATTCCTTTCAGGAGCAAATTTCCTTCACTTTTGCTTGATGGGTTTGAATGACAGATCGACGTTGAGCTTATGGGAGATGACATCAGGATCGATACCGACCATATCTTCATGCGACCAAGCAAAACAATCGGCATGTTCCTATAGGAAAGATATTAGTTTGTTTTTAATGTCGGGATCGAGGGACGACCCTATAAAGACTTTTTGATCAGGTTTGCTCTGATCTAGGATGATTTCTTCCAAGCTATAGTCATTAACTATCGTAGAGGAATCTTGTGCATCCTCGAGCTCTTCGTGTATCTGGGCAATGATTTGCTCTGGATTTTCGAAGCCTGCCATTCTCCTGAAAAAGAAAACAGAAGAAACTCCAAGAAACCGTTAGTACGACGCACGTTTGTCGAAGATTTTCTCTAGATGGGGTCCCACGGATGGCGCCAAACTGTTAATGCCAAAAATCGCACAAAAGTACAACTTGAGGTTGATTGTGGAGCTTAACAACTAAAGAAAGAAATCTCTCGACAAAGCGTGCGACAAAGACGAAAATGTAAATGAGACAGAGAATTTGGTGACGCGGGAAAAACCTCAACGAGGAAAAAACCCGCGGACGACAGTGGAGGTCGTCGCTGTACTATGGTCGCCAAACAGGGGCGATGTCCTTATGGTTCTGGTGTCGATCGTACAGAGATTACAATACAAGTGAAAGAAAGACTTTGAAATGTAAAGTAACAAGTGTTTCGAATGTAGAAACAATGTGAGTCGTGTGTAAAAATAAAGTATCGTAGGCGAATGTCGTGCGTCGAGAGCGATTCTTCAAGAGAGAGTTCTTTGCTTTGAATATTCTTCTCGGTTTGGAAGATTGCGTCTGATGTCCCTTGAAATGATGAATGAGCTTGGTATTTGTAGTCTTCGAGTGTTTTAATTGGCTCATTAAGTATTTCGATAACCGTCGTAACGTTCGTTGGATTAAATCTTCATAACTGATCTTGTCGGTTATAGCCGTTGTTCATCAATGGCATTGATTTCTGCATTTAATACTGAACAAACGTAACAGTCATACTGCATGTTAGCTGGTCGAGGTCGCATGGTTTTATGTGACGGTCGTGTGAAATAGGCGACATCGTGGTCGAGTGTCGTGAGGTAAATAACTTTTCGATCTCAACTCTAATTAGGGGATAAAAATGCTCATGATTTTATCTTACCAAAGAAAAGGGAAGTAGGCGTTTTCCTTACCTCGGTCGTGGTCGAGACTGGTGAAATTTTGCCCAAACAACGCCGAAACTGAAAATAGGGAGAAGAAAAAGGGTAGGGGTCTCGAGAACAGGAGATGGTGGTCGCCGGCGTAGAGATGGCCGTGGAGATGGTGTTCGCCGGCGTATAGATGGTGGTGGAGACGGTGGTCGCCGGATTTGAGAGAGAGAGAGAGAGAATAAGGAAAATATAGAGATGATTAATGATATATTCTAACCATAATTAGATAAATACAAATTAATTAATAAAATTTAAATTTAAAGAATTTAACACCTATTCTCAAAATACCTTTTCCCTATTTTTTTAATAATTTAATTCCGAAAATTTCTCAACCGTCGATCAAGATAATGGATGACCTAGATTGGTTTACATAGTTTATAAGATAAAACTAGTTTACAAATTATGCTCTCTCTCTCTCTATATATATATATATAGGGTCCCCTTCTTTTGTTAACCAGTGCATATATGCACATCAGGCAATTGTAATATGTGCATATATGCAATGCCCCGATGTGCATATATGCAATACATGAAAAAGTTAACAAAAGAAGGAGACCCTATATATATATATATATATAATTATGACCTAATATATATGCATTGAACCCTTCATCCCACCTCTTCGTCAACCGGTTTAGCCTCCTTCATTCAATCACAACACACCTCAGACATGGTAACTCCACCACCGTCCTTCCCCACAACCGACCTTTATGGCTTGGATTTGTGACGTTGGTCAATGGTGGTGTGGTGGTCTAAGGGCATCTCCAATGGGTCACACTATATTTTACACTAAACATCAAAAGTAGTGTAAAAATTAGTGTAAAATTTAGTGTTAATAGTAAATCTTCTCTAGTGGGTAACACTATTTTTTACACCAAATCATTTTTATATTAATTTATTAAACTTTCAATGATATCCTTATATTTATTAACTTTACAATTTATACCCATATTTTTTATTTAGATCATAACTTATTATTTTTTATTTTTTATTAATTATGAACTAAATTATTTTAATGCATAAAACAAAACTTTTTATTAAACAATAAAAGTTACATTAAAACAAACAAAGAAGAGAATACATATGCATTTAATTATTTTCATTACTATATTTTTCCCACAAATGATCGATTAACGCATTTCGAAGCTCGAAGTGTGCCACTTTGTCTTTGATTTATCTATAACGAGCGAGAAATTGTTGAAATTGATTATTATCATTCATTACCGTTTCAACCTCTATCGGTTGTGCATCGAATATTTTATCATGTTGTACATTATGTACTTAATTAAAACATAAAAAATTAATATAAAGAATATATATATATATATATATATATATATATAAAATAAACCTATTTAAACTTTAACACTTTAAAAGACAAAAGTAATAAATCTCAAAATTGAGGGACCAAAAATGTAATTAAAAAAGTAATGTAAATGAATAGTGTTACACCAAATATAGTGTAATACTATTCATCACACTAAATTTAGTGTGAAAAATAATGACCCCATTAGAGATGTGAATAGTGAGATTTACATCAAATTTAGTGTTTAGTGTAAAATTTAGTGACCCCATTAAAGATGGTCTGATGGGTAGTGATTTTGATAAATGACCAAAATACTTGTACATAATTAACAAAATAACCGGTTTATTTTATGTATTTACCTAAATAACCACCCATTTCACAAAGCATGTCATAAAATTGGCTATATGCTTACATATGACCAACATGTCATAAAAAATGAAAAATATTCCATGCATTTCGCCGATTTGTGAGGTTTTGAAATACCTTAAAAAGACCCATTTCTAAATGGATTGTTAGTAAACGACTTTTACCCAATAAGCATCTATCGGGTAAGAGTCTTATCTTTCACTTATTGGGTAAGAGCTTTGGTTCTCGTTATACCTTAGACTGGGTAAGATTATTGGTCATTTTAATGCCCATCGAGTAACACAAGTGACATGCAATAAACGTTTACCAATAAGAGTTTGGTAAACGATCCCTAACTTCATTTTATTTTAACATATGAATTAATAATAAATGAGTTAACTTAATTACCGTATGATAGCAAATCAATTGATAATCCAGTAACACTAAACTATAATTAATATAGACTAAGAGGCCATTTACTAAACACTTACCTTGGTAAGCGCTTACTGGTTCAATTATCTTATCGGGTGAGCATAAAAAAGACCGTGAATCTTACCCTGTAAGAAATAAGGCAAGGATTGAGAGTCTTACCTGGTAAAAGGTAGTAATAACTCTTACCCAGTAAGTGTTTACGGGGTTATAAACCCTTACCATCAATCCATTTTAATGGTTACGGGGTTATAAACCCTTACCATCAATCCATTTTAATGGTCAAAAATATTACACAGGATAAAAATTAGTAACTCTTGATTATAAGTGCTTACACGGTAAGCATTTAATAAACAACTCCTAAATCTATCCGGATCCATAAAAATTTAAAGTAAACAACCTTTTGAATTGTTGGCCCTACAATTAGTAATCATTTAATTTCTAGTTTCACACAAATAATCTCTTATTCCTAAAATCAATATATTATCTATATAACTCAATTGTATATATTTTACCTTTTTTGGAATTCTTGGTTACATTTGATTGGGATTTTTGGGAATGAACAAATGAATCACCCCAACTATGATTGTGAGCCCAATAATTATGAGCAACACAAGCCCATGGCCCACTTATCATTGGTAGTCTAGTATGGCCCACAAGCCCTATATCATATATCAATCATATTTCCCCATATACACATAACATTATAAGGTGTTGTTTGGTTTGTTTTCTATTAAGACCTGAATCCATATGACTGTTTGAGTGGATATGGTTGTCTGACTGTTAACAGATAAGTTGGTGTTCGGTTGTTGCGCTGAATAAACAATCTGAATGTCAGAAATAACCATTTTACCCCCAATCTTTATTTTTTTTCTGAATAAAACACTGTTTGAGCAGCAAGAAATCAAACAAAAAAAGAGTGAAATATGTAAACAAATGAGCAGAGTGAGAAATCGAGAGGTTCACGATTTGCAGCAGAAAAATCGAACAAAAAAAGACAAATTGAGAGGTTTTCACGATTTGCAGCAGAAATTGGAAAAAAAGAAGACAAATCAAATAAGTTTTCACGATTTTGCAGCAGGAAATTGAACAACAAACAGTGACAGATCGAGAGGTTAACGATTTGCAGCAGATCGAAAAAAAACTGGAAATCAACAGCAACAAATCGACAAATCAGGCGGTGCAGAATCACGTACAAAAGCAACAAATCGAAAAAAAAAGAGTGATAAATCAAGAGGTTCACAATGGAGTAACTGGAAATCAAAAAAAAAAGTGAATGTAGAAGAAAGCAGTGTAGATGGTCAGCCTTGTCTTTTAATTTTTAGGGTTTAGATGTTTAATGGGGTATGTGGGGAGAGGGGTAGTTGGGGAATAATGAAGGCTGAATCCAAATGACACCTTTTTCCTAGCTGAGCGAATCAGCCCATTGCTGAGCGAATAAGCCCATACCGAACACATGGATATGGCTGACCGAATAAGCCATATCCCATTTATCAGCCCATTAAGCCACAAACGAACAACCCCTAAGTGGCATTCAGGATAATACTGGTAAACATGAAATAATTATTGTAATATATAATAAAATAAAAAATAAAAAAGTTAATTGAAATAATTAATTTATATATGTGGTTTAATCTTGTAACCACATCAAGTGTACTAAAATAACATCAGGCCCGCAATTTTTAGGTCTGTAATTGCGGATCTACCTCAAAAACACAAAAAAATCAAATCTGATCGATTTTCCTTAATAATATTTTTGAGTCAGGTCTGCAATTGCAGACCCGGGACTACAACATATATTTTTTTTTTCGGAAAATCGATCAGATTCGTTTTTCTTTTTGAGCTATTGCAGATCTATTTTTTGCGGACCTGATGCTATTTTGTTAACATGGAGAGAATATGGCTAATAGATTAAACCATAAGTCAAAAATGGATATTTCAATTAATTTCCCTAAAAATAATTATAGTTATTAAATATGATATAAAATAAATCTCAATTTCAATGATTTATTGTTAGGGTTTTTTATGTTTCATATTTGTTAATTACTAAAATTTAAATTTAAGTTTCGATATATTATTGTAACCTTTCAGTATTTCAGAAACGATGCCATGTGTTAGTACGAAATAAATCACAACGGTGACATCATTAGACCATCTCAAATGGGGTCATAATTTTGTACCACTCTGATGGACTATATCAATGTTAGAGGCTTAGCACAAACCACCACAACTTCTTCTTTAGAGCATCCACAATGGAGCTTACTACAAGAATATTTTTTCTACTTTTTTACTGTAACTTCATGGCACCTCAACTATATAAAGAAACTCAATAAAACTTCATAATAAAGGTCCTGTAGAGCATCTTCAATGAAGACACCAAATTTGCTTTTTCTCTTATTAATCTCTCCAATAGAGATGGCCATTTTGGCCCGGCTCGAGACCGGCGGAAGCCCGAAGCCTGGCCCGTTTGAAACCCAGCCCGGCCTGTCTCGTCTGAGGCCTTGATTTGGAGCGATTTGCCAACCGGGACCAGTTTTAGGCCTGATTACGAGGCCCGGTTTGGCCTGACCTGTTTTTTCAAAAACGTCACCCTTATATTACCGTTGGAAACGGTAATGTTACCCTTTTTTTGATCTTTTAGAGCCTCTAAACACTATAAATAAGTTATTGGTGAATGAGGTAAGATATCAAGTTACAAAATGCAAAAAACACAATTCTCGTTATCTCGTATTTGTTTTTCGCAAGTTTTCAATCTCTAAATTCTTCCATTTTTCGCTCAAAATTAAGACGTATTTTTGAAGTGTATTTAAGTGACCCAATTACGTATTTTTTAAGTATACATTAGCTTGAACGGACCTCCCCATCTTGAGCTCAACCCGGCCCGTCTGAGACCCGAATTTGAATGACACTGTGTTAGGCTCGTTCTGTTAGGACCCGACCCAAGACCAAAATTTGGTCATCTCTACTCTCCAAGTAACACACTCTATTTTACACTAAAATAGTGTAAATAATAATAAAACATTATATTTAGGGTACCATTGTTAATTTATAAATAATTAGTTATGTGATTTTATTGGGAAAATTAATTAAAATACCCTAAGTCAAACCAAGTGTTACCAAAATGCCCAAAATCTCTCCCACTTTGCAAAAATACCCTTTTTTCCACGATGGGAGCCCGCGCGATCGCGGGCCAGAGACCATTTCTGACACTTTTTTAAACTTGCAGGGACCATTTTTGAAAAATGGAATCCCGCGATCGCGGGCTCATCCCGCGATGGGATACTTTTTGTGACTTTTCAATTGCAAGGGACCATTTTTGAAAAATTCCAGGGACCATTTTTGAAAATTTGACCCGCGTTTGACACTGTTCACCCCGCTTTCACTGTTCACCCCCTTTCGTCCAATTTTACGAATTTAAAATGAAATGTTACACTTTCAACCCCTATACTTATTTACTAAATTTACTTTATACCTTTTACTTTCATTATTTTAATTTTACATTTAACACGTATAATCGTTTATTAACTAAAATACGTTAAAAAAATACGTTTTAATTTTAACAAATTAAACCATTATAATCGTCTCTTCGATACGTTCGAAATGAGTCCAATCTTGAATTTTTTTGGATTTATATATTTTAATATATATATCATATACAGTTATACACTACATAAAAAAAATATTTTTTATATTTAAAATTCATACCCTTATAGTTAATTATTTAATTTATGGGACATCTCTTATTTTTTTTCAATTTTGTTTTACACTCCTATCGCATTAACATAATAATCATATATTAACTAATTCATTAAATCGTTTTAAATTATTATTATTTGAATGTGTTTATAGATATCGTGAATGGCAATAGGAGAAGGTTTCACGAGAAGAATATTAAATGGGGTTTTGACAAGTCGGTATCACTGGACTCATTTAAGAATTGTGAAAATGGGTATTTGGCGAATGATGATTCATGTGTGTTTGGAGCTGAAGTATTTGCAGTTACAGAGTATGCACAAAATGATCGATGTATTTCCAACGTAACTTAGATTAAAATTATCTCCTTCAGTTCAGTCCCGTCCCGTCCCATCCAGTTCAGTCCCGTCCAGTTCCGTCCCGTCCCATCTAGTATGCGTACCAAACGCTACCTAAGAATACCGTAAATTAAATAATTAACTATAAAAGTATAAATTGTAAATATTAAAAATATTTTGATGTAGTGTATATGATATATATTAAAATATATAAATTCAAAAAAACTCAAGATTTGGCTCATTTCGAACGTATCGAAGAGACGATTACAATGGTGTAACTTGTTAAAATTAAAACGTATTTTTTAACGTATTTTAGTTGATAAACGATTATATGTGTTAAATGTAAATTTAAATTATGAAAGTAAAAGGTATAAAGTAAAATAAGTAAATAAGTATAGGGGGTGAAATTGTAAATTTCAATTCCAAATTGTGATTTCGAATTGAAATTTACACTTTCAACCCCTATACTTATTTACTAACTTTACTTTATACCTTTTACTTTCATAATTTTAATTTTACATTTAACACATATAATCGTTTATTAACTAAAATACGTTAAAAAAATACGTTTTAATTTTAACAAGTTACACCATTGTAATCGTCTCTTCGATACGTTCGAAATGAGCCCAATCTTGAATTTTTTTGATTTATATATTTTAATATATATCATATACACTACATCAAAATATTTTTAATATTTACAGTTTATACCTTTATAGTTAATTATTTAATTTACGGTACTCTTAGGTAGCGTTTGGTACGCATACTAGATGGGACGGGACGAATCTGGATGGGACGGGACAGGACTGAACTGAAGGAGATAATTTTAATCTAAGTTACGTTGAAAATACATCGATCATTTTGTGCATACTCTGTAACTGCAAATACTTCAGCTCCAAACACACATGAATCATCATTCGCTAAATACCCATTTTCACAATTCTTAAATGAGTCCAGTGATACCAACTTGTCAAAACCCCATTTAATATTCTTCTCGTGAAACCTTCTCCTATTGCCATTCACGATATCTATAAACACATTCAAATAATAATAATTTAAAACGATTTAATGAATTAGTTAATATATGATTATTATGTTAATGCGATAGGAAAATTGAAAAAAAAAATAAGAGATGTACCATAAATTAAATAATTAACTATAAGGGTATGAATTTTAAATATAATTTTTTTTTATGTAGTGTATAATTGTATATGATATATATTAAAATATATAAATCCAAAAAAATTCAAGATTGGGCTCATTTCGAACGTATCGAAGAGACGATTATAATGGTGTAATTTGTTAAAATTAAAACGTATTTTTTTAACGTATTTTAGTTAATAAACGATTATATGTGTTAAATGTAAAATAAAAATAATGAAAGTAAAAGGTATAAAGTAAATTTAGTAAATAAGTATAGGGGTTGAAAGTGTAACATTTTATTTTAAATTCGTAAAATTGGACGAAAGCGGGGTGAACAGTGAAAGCGGGGGTGAACAGTGTCAAGCACGGGTCAAATTTTCAAAAATGGTCCCTGGAATTTTTCAAAAATGGTCCTTGCAATTGAAAAGTCACAAAAAGTATCCCATCGCGGGATGAGCCCGCGATCGTGGGATTCCATTTTTCAAAAATGGTCCCTGCAAGTTTAAAAAAGTGTCAGAAATGATCCCTGGCCCGCGATCGCGGGCTCCCATCGCGGAAAAAGGGTATTTTTGCAAAGTGGGAGAGATTTTGGGCATTTTGGTAACACTTAGTCAAACTTAGGGTATTTTAATTAATTTCCCGATTTTATTTGTTAATTTATTTATAGATAATTATAGAAATTTACTAATTATAGAAATTATATATATATATATATATATATATAATTACTAATATTATATATATATATATATATATATAGAGAGAGAGAGAGAGAGAGAGAGAGAGAGAGAAGAAAGTTAAAATGAAAACTCATCTTTCATTGTGCACCTAAGGACATATCACAAGTCACAACCCCTCAATCTCTTTTGATCCAACAACTCATATTAAATAGAGTTTTTAATTAAAATTATTAATTAAGATGATTAGAGATAAAAAAAGAAGATAATTTTCATCTCACGCCTACCATATTTGACTTTTTATTTTCTTTTTTAATTAAAAAGCTTTACTCCCCTTATAGTTTAATAAATTATCTTAAAAATTACTAATATTTTAATCATACAAATTACATCAAAAAACGAGAATTTCGTGCTCTTCGATATGATATCCATCTCGATATAGTTTTTTTTTGTTTTAACCGTTTTTACGTGAAAAACTATATATGTGATATATTCATTATGAATATTAATGTACGTTCAAATGTGTACAAAACCTCGACACCGTAAATCCGTAACTCATATAGGATTTCACGTAAATCATATACTGAGTGTGAATACCCAGGGACGTGCATACATATTTATAATGAATATAACATATATATAGGATTTCACGTAAAAAACGGTTAAAATGAAAAAAAAAACTATATCGAGATGGATGTCATATCGAAGAGCACGAAATTCTTGTTTTTTTTGGTGTAATTTGTTTGATTAAAATATTAGTAATTTTTAAGATAACTTATTTTAAACTTTAAGGAGGTAAAAGTTTTTTAATTAAAAAAGAAAATAAAAAGTCAAATAAGATAGACGTTGGTTCAAATTTTCAATTTTGTCCCTAATCACTTCTCAATTAATCTTATTATGTTTTACCCATTGATTAGTTTTCTAAATTTTGATCAATGACTGTGATTTGTCCTCATGTGCACAATGAAAAATGAGTTTTCATTTGAACTCAACCCTATATAGATATATACGATAAAATTGTTAAAACAAAGTTCAAAATAATTTATTAATTGTCACTTTTTTTCTTTTTTCATATTAATATTAAGTTTAGGATGATAATATATATATATATAGTGTGTGTGTGAGCGCGTGCGTGCGTGCGTGTGTCTGAGATCGAGAGAGAACCCTAAAAAATAAAAGAACCAAAGAACTCATCTAAAACCGTTAGATTGAGATAATCCAACGGATGAGATTAAATTTTTTCAAAACATAAAAACATTTCCTCCTAATCTTTTAAAATTGAAAATCAACGAAAACAATAAAAAATGGAGTGAAACAAATTACACCAAAAAACGATCACGTTATTATCTTTAATTTGACATCCATTTTGATAAAAAAAATCATCCGCTTTTTCTTGGTTCTCTGGTTCTTTTATTTTTCACGTTTCTCCAGGATCTTTTCCCCATATATATGTTGGGTCACCAAAGATTTGAAATTGACCCACCAATTTCACTCCTAAAAATCTTACTTAGAATATTTACTTTTGGTTCTTTGTGATGACTTAGACAATATAACAAATGTTCGGTGAAGTCGAAGATCAACCGAAATCAAGCCTGAAGATGCTCTCATTTGTGGAAGTGAAAAGCTATTCTTCTCAACAATATCTAAAGTCATTGTCCACCGACCTTCTCTTGAAAATCGGTGGACATACCCACCAATCTTCAGTCCCACCGATGTGAAGCTAAAATCGGTGGGAACATAGTGCTTCTCATGGTCAGTTCTTATCAAGAATTCTCACCAACCTCAAAGTCTAAATCGGTGGAATGCTTCTTGGAAGACAAAATGAGAATATCATTTATTTTGGGACAATATCTATTGTCAGGTAAAAGTGACTATTTGTCGTTTTATCCATTATCAGATAAAATCTCAATCAGCATGGGTATTCTTCCTGGTACTAAAGAAAAAGGTGAAAATGACACATCAACTTTTCAGAAGTCAACACCTACAATTGAATCTCCTGATAATAAGCGTCCTAAGCATTTAATGCTTCATGCACTATAAAAGGAGGAAGAAGCTCCCCATGCAGTGTTACGCTTTCTAAAGAATTCTCTAAGTGCAAGATTGCTTCATCTCTTTAAGAACTTTATAGCTTTGATCTTTGTGTGTTAAAGTTGTTTTGTTATTTCTGTTTTCTTTGTGAAAGATTGTTAGAATAGTTCATCTGTTCTTTCCGCAACAATCTATAGTTTCTGTGTGTAATTCTTAGTTGAAGTTTTTCAATAAAAGAATTAATTAAGTATTTTTTGTGTATTGTATTCAACCCTCCCCCCCTTCTACAATACTTGTGCTAGCCATTAGGGACTAACAAGTGGTATCAGAGCAGAAAGTTTAATCCATAAACTTGATCTGCAATGGCTGCCTCCTCTTCAAACAATGAAAATTCTTTTCAAAACAATTTTTCTAAAAATGGATCTATAGCCAAACTTCCAAAATTTAACCCCAACAACTTTTCTCTCTGGAAAAGCCGTATGATGCTATTCATGGAAGGAGTGAATACTAGATATCCAACCATTCTCAAAGAGGGACCCATTGTCCCTAGAGTCTGGGCTTGCTATGAAACGCAGAGGGTTGGAAAAGAAACTGCTGCTAAAGATGATTCTGATGATTCAGATGATTCTTCTGATGAAGAAAAATCCAAAGCAACTGGTCGTTATATTCTAAAAAACCCTAAGAAATACACTGATGAGGAAAAACGTATGGTTTCTCTTGACTCTATGGTCAGGGCAAATATTGCTCTCTCTCTCTCTCTCTCTTTTCAGGATGAGGTATATCATTCTTTAGTAAACTTTGAAACAACTAAAGAAATGTGGACCACTCTGTGTGTTCTGTACGAAAGTACAGAGGAAGTTAAGAAAAGCAAAAAGATTGCTCTCATCAGGAAATATGAGCTCTTTGCTCATGAGAAAGGAGAATCTCTTTCTAGCTATTATAATCGCTTCAACAGCCTTCTGAATGACTTCAAGTTATTGGGCAGAGTTTATGATAATGAGGAAGTCTTGTGCAAATTCATGGATTGTCTTCCTGACTTTTGGGAGAACATACGTACTTGCATCAAGACGACCAAGGATCTTGAATACATGCCTTTAACTGTTTTGTATGGAACTCTCTTTAACTTTGAACAAACTAAACTGCAACGGAAGTCTATCATCAAAGAGATAAAAGGCTCCTCTATAGCCCTTGTAAGTGATACTTCCAAGAAAGCTCAGTATGTTCCTCGCATCACCTACCCTTCATCAGATTCTGACAATGACAGCCATAATGGCTCTACCCACCAAACGGAGGCATATCTAAGTGATGCTGATGATGAAGGTGAGGAAACCTCGGTTGAGTAGATAACTAATGAAATGGCAATGATGGTTGGATTCAAGAACAAGTCTCGTCTTTCTGGAAAACCTAGAACTTTCAGAAAACCCTTCTGTTCCACAAAAACTCCCTTGACTGACAAGTCAAATGAGGAGTGCTTTAATTGTGGTAAGAAAGGACACTTTGCATATGAATGCATAAGTAAACGTGTTGAAAGAAATACGACCACCTCCTCTGACAGATTTTCTTCAAAATATGAGAAACCCAAAAACAACTCCTCCAAATCAACCTTTCCTAGAAAAGGTAGTCAACCCTCTTCTCAAGAACATCAAGAACGTGCTGAAAAGTACAACGCCGAGTACAGAAGAGAGAAAGAAAGAAATGAGGGACTTCTCAGAAAAGGAAAGGGACTGATGTAACACCCTAAAATTTAAACAATAATTATAGGGGAAAATTCCGGAAGATGGGTAAATTTAAACTTCAAAATATAAGCCAACTAAAACCCTTAAACGTAACGGGGTAGTTTGGCCAGTGTACAAATAAATGAGTATTGAGACATAACATACAACAACCTATTAATCTAGACTATAATTAACTAGATTAATCCGGGTGTCACTATATCCCCAAAAGTGTCTCATCTCGATTTCCAAAATGCCCGACCTTCCCAATCTCCTAATCATGGTCGGCAACACGACGATCAAGACGCCGCTAGGTGGAACCTGTAATCCATAACATACACTCAAGTGTTAGACCAAATGTCTAATAAGATTTAAATTATTGATGTAATATTAATGAATTATAACAATGACATCAAAAGTAAAGATACCGGCTCCACTTGATTCCCACATTACCAATTTCCAAGTTAAAGTGATCCACACCTGATCATAGAATAAAAGAGATAAATCTCTAAACGGGGGAGACCCGTTACCATCTAGGTGACAAGAACATGTGAGTGGAGTCACCTTGAAGTTGATGAATTACAACTCAAGTCCCGGTCTTAGTTCCCATGCCATAAAGACATCACAACCTCAAACCATAAATAAATTGCCTTTATTGCCTACTCCGTCGAGTTACACCTCAAGGACTTACGGGGACCATATTGCCTATTCATCCTAGACGAGTTACACCTCAAGGACGAATGTCCCTTATTGCCTACTCGCTAGTAGCCACCAATGGCATAATTTGAACATAAACGTATAATTCAAAGGGTCTAAATCCTCGTGCACAAGGAGATAGACTAAAGATATCAAACGTAACCATGATTGAAATAAATTATCTACTACAACAATGGTTTGTACATGATTATCATAAATGAGCATTATAACACCACACATAGTATGCATATCCCCTATTTACTTCTCAAATAAATCACGTAGGCATGTCATGTGAGTATGTCTACATTTACACATGTATTTATTTAAAACCCGTAAAAGAAATTAACCTGTATGTATGTATATATATACATATATATTTCTAGACGAAATGACTTGGATAAAACCCTAGCCTTTGATAGAAATTCCATATTTGAGCAAATCTTCCCTTATTGGCATAAGAAAGTTAAGTAATGTACATAAAATAAATGTAACTCACCAACTAGGGTTTGTAAGGTGAAAACCCTAAATCTTAAAGAACCCTAAGGGTTTATAGGAAAACCCTAACAAAATGGAAAACCCTAGCTTTTGGTATTTGACCAACACTTGGTGTCTTGAAAGAAGATGGTAGCTCCCAAAGTTAAAGATCATAATCAAAGTAGCAACCACCAATATTAGTTATTGATTTCTAGCATTAAATGTGGAGAGTAGGGATGGAAAGGAGAAAAAAATGCATATGGAGGAGGGCATCGGCAGGTAGGAGAAACAAATGAGAGGTGAGGAAGAGATAGAGAGATATTGGAAAAAAGGGTGGAGTTAGTGGATGCTCACGTGAGAGGGGGAGGGAGGGAGAATCCCTTTCCGCACGGGACGCCCCGCGGCTCCAAGCCGCATTCCAGGCGGTGTAACCCACTGAGGTGGGTGGCCCTTTGCTGCCAACTTTCCCATCCCATTCTTTCTTTGTCTTTTTTTTTGTCTTATCTCACAAGCCAACCAACCCCAACATGTTAATGTTATAAGCATTTCTTTCTCATTTGTCTATTCACATAAATTATAAAAGTAATATTATGATCAACCCAAGCACCTAAGTATTAGAGATTGATAAAAAAAATTATTAGATAAGTGCACTTAGTTGAATATTTTCTTACCCCTACATACACGTATAACCAAATATATATACATATATATATATATAGCATATTCTTAAGAACTCGGTCCTAAATTGGGAACCGAAAGGAAGTAAAAACATAATTAATCACGAAAACCTCGTTGGACTAAAATCTCATATACCTTAAATTTTTCGGGTGTTACAACTGATGGCTGAAATCCATGATTGGGGTGATGAACCAACTTCTGATAGTGACAAGGATTCTCCCAACATGTGTTTCATGGCCATATCTGAAGAAATGGAAGATTCAGAAAAGGTAGTCTCATCAATGGCTCTGATTTCAACTGGGTGCTCTTCATCATACTCTCAGGTACATCCTTTCAACTCTATGACTGAAACTGAAAAGATTGATGCCTATGAATCTTTGACTAATGATTTCTATAATATCAAAGATGCCAAGAAAAGAAAATCTGCTCAAGTTAAAACCCTATCTTCTCAACTTGAAATTTGTTTGTCCAAACTTGAAAAGTTAAATGAAATCAAAGCTGAACTTGAGGACTTGAAAACCATAAATCATATCATTGCAAAAAAGAAAAAACAAACTCTTCAAAAGACTAAAAAGAGAGCAAGAGACTGTTAGAAAATGGACCAGCTCCTCGAAAAATCTTGAGAAAATTTTTCAGGACCAAATTTCTCGTGATGATAAAACTGGTCTAGGTTTTGGAAAAATGGATTTTGAACTTTCTTCTCATGCTCTTGCCTCTACTTCGTGTGCTCCACCAAATCATCATGAACCTTTAGAGTCAAGCTCAAGTGACTCGGTTTCTTTGAACTCAGCTGATTTAAGTGAAGCTTTAAAATTTGGAATGTTTATAAAAGCCAAAGATTCTTCCTCTGTTCAAAACATTGAAACACAAGATTCCAATGATTCTCCAAAACCCATTCATGATCTTTTGGAAGTTTTAACTCTTGATGAAGTCTCTTCTCCTGATCCTTCAGACTCAAAGATTTTCAAAAGTGACAAACTCACCAAACAAACTTAGAAAAGAAAATCTCTCGGTCTTTCAAAAACTTTTGTTAAAGGTAATGATTCCTTCCACACCAAAAGTGTTTTGGGTTTTCCTTCCTTAATGTCCAGCTTTGGTCCTAAAGCTATTCAAGTTGATGTCAAAGGCAAAGGAAAGGAAAAAGTGCAAAAATCTAAAAAGATGTTTATTTATAGAAAATGTTACAATTGTGGTGACACTTTTCATCTTGCAAAAGACTGTCCCAAGGATAGGATTGACTGAACCAAGACTAAGGACTCTTCCCCCTCTAACCCCAAAGGACCCACTACCAAATGGGTACCAAGAAACTAATATGTGTGTGCCTGCAGGTTCATGAGCACCATCAAATATGGTATTTGGATAATGGGTGCTCATGTCACATGACAGAAAATAAATCTCTTCTTATTAACTAAGTGTCTGAAAAGGGTCCATCTGTAACTTTTGGAGACAACTCTAGAGGTTACACAAAAGGGTACGGGACTCTCACCAATGGATCTGTCACTTTCAACAAAGTTTCACTTGTTGAAGGCCTCATGCATAATCTTCTAAGTATGAGTCAGTTGTGTGATCTGGGATACAAAGTCATCTTTGAACTTTGCATTTGTACAATTGTTGACAAGGACATGAAAGCGGTTCTTTCCGGAAGAAGGAGGGAAAATGTCTACATCATAGACATGGGACAAAGAAATGACTCATCCAATGTATGCTTTGTGTCGGATGACACAGCCAAAAGGAACTGGCTGTGGCATAAACGTTTGTCTCACCTCAACTTCAAAACTCTTCACATCATCTCCAATAAAGATCTGGTGACCGGCATGCCGAAGCTGAACTTCATAAAAGAAAAGCTATGTGATGCATGTGAAAAAGGGAAGCTCACCAAAACCTCATTCAAGACAAAGCAATGCTCCTCCATCACTCTTCCTCTTCAAATGTTGCACATGGATCTATGTGGACCAGTCAGCACTCCTAGCCTAGGTGGCAAAAGGTACATTCTTGTTATTGTTGATGAATTTACAAGATATACTTGGGTTTCTTTTCTCAGGTACAAAAGTGATGCAACTGAAGAAATCATCAACTTTGTCAAAAAGAATGAAGTTCTGAATGGCCAACTTGTTCGAACAGTAAGAAGTGACAATGACACTGAATTTAGAAATAGTGTCTTGGAAGACTTATTCAATGACAAAGGAATATCTCAAAACTTCTCAGTTGTTAGAACTCCTCAACAGAATGGAGTGGTTGAAAGGAAGAACCGAACTCTGTGTTAAGCTGCAAGATCTATGCTAAGTGAATCAAATCTTCCCACCTATTTTTGGGCTAAAACTGTTAACACTGCTTGCTTTACCCAAAATAGGTCGGTGATCTCCAAGAGACATGGGAAAACCCCTTATGAAGTTTTCCATGGCAAAAAACCAAATATAGGATTTCTTCATGTCTTTGGTTGTGTGTGCTTCATTCTGAATGATTGTGACAACCTTGGGAAATTTGACCCCAAGGTTGATGAAGGCATTTTTGTTGGATACTCTTTATGTTCAAAAGCATATCGTGTGTATAACCTTAGAAGAAAATAAATTGATGAGTCCATTCATGTCAAATTTGATGACCTCGGATCATCATCTCTTTCAAATGATGATGAGCTACACAGATGGACCTCATCATGTATTGGTGATGGCCCTGCAGCCAATCCCACCGAATCTTCATCTACTCCTTTCACTCATTCTGACCTTCAATAATCTAATCAACAAGTTGGGTCACCCTCTATCTCACAGATTCCACCAGCCACCGAAATTAATCCAACCAACCATCCTTCCACCGAAATTGACCCAAATAACCATCTTTCCACCAATATCCTAGATTCCACTCTGATAGACCAAAATCCTCCAACACCACCTACTCAAAATATTCCACCTCCATTGCCTCCTGCTACCAAATGGACCAAAGATCATCCCATAGATCAAATCATCGGTGATCAACAAGTTGGGGTCCAAACTAGAAGAGGCGTTGGAAACATTTGTCTCTATGTGAATTTTCTATCTCTCATTTAGCCTAAGAAAATTGAGGAAGCTTTAGCAGATCCATGTTGGATCACTGCCATGCAAGAGGAACTTTCTCAATTCGAAAGAAACAAGGTATGGAGATTGGTTCCCAGACCTCCAAAGAAGACAATTATTGGAACCAAGTGGGTCTTCAGGAATAAGATGGATGAAGAAAGTACAATTGTCAGAAACAAGGCCAGACTGGTTGCTCAAGGATACAAACAGGAAGAAGGAATTGACTATGATGAAACATTTGCTCTTGTTGCTAGACTTGAAGCCATACGGATCTTTCTGGCTCATGCTGCTTACCAAAACTTCAGAGTCTTCCAGATGGATGTTAAAAGTGCTTTCCTCAATGGGGAACTTGCTGAGGAAGTCTATGTGAAACAACCACCTGGATTTGAAGACCCAACACATCCAGACTATGCGTACCGATTGGACAAGGCTCTCTATGGTCTCAAGCAAGCTCCACGTGCTTGGTATGACACCCTTGATGACTTTCTTCTAAAGAATGGATACTCCAGAGGTAAAAGTGACAACACTCTTTTTATCAAGAAGACCTCAGGTAATCTCATTCTTGTTCAAATCTATGTGGATGACATCATATTTGGTGCCACTGATGAATCACTGTATGATGAGTTTGCTTCTCTCATGATGAGCCAATATGAGATGAGCATGATGGGAGAGCTTACATTTTTTTGGGCCTTCAGGTCAAACAAACTTCAGAAGAAATTTTTATAAATCAAAGAAGATATATTCGTGACCTTCTGAAGAAGTTTAATTTTGAAAACAACTCTCCTATGAAAACTCCCATGGCACCACCTTTGAAAATGCATGCTGATCCAGATGGTAAATCTGTTGATGTAACGAATTATCGAGGTATGATTGGATCCCTTCTTTATTTAACTGCTAGCAGACCTGATATTATGTTTGCTACCTGTTTTTGTGCCCGTTATCAAGCTAACCCAAAAGAATCTCATTTGGCTGCTGTAAAATGGATTTTCCGGTATCTGAAAGGTACCTTGCATCTGGGTCTTTGGTATCCCAAAGACTCAGGTTTTGAACTAATAGGGTATTCAGATTCTGATTATGCAGGTTCCAAAGTTGATAGAAAGAGTACCACAGGTAGTTGCCAACTTCTTGGTGGCAAATTGGTCAGTTGGTCCAGCAAGAAACAAAACTCAGTTTCAACCTCAACTGCTGAAGCTGAATATGTTGCTGCTGGAAGTTGTTGTGCTCAGATCATGTGGATGAAGAATCAACAGAGGGACTATAATCAAGTCTACTCTCAAGTTCCAATTCTATGTGACAACTCCAGTGCAATAGCTATTGCAAACAATCCTGTTCTACACTCAAGATCAAAACACATAGATATCAGATATCACTTCATCAGGGACCACATCTCCAAAGGTGACATTGAGCTGCATTTCATTCCTACTGATCTTCAACTTGCTGACTTGTTCACCAAACCCTTAGATGAAGCCAGGTTCAATTTTCTGATAGGAGAATTTGGCATGTTGTATTTAGATATGTAGATTTAAAAAAAAGGTTTTGGTGGTGCTCCTCTCCGACGCCTCCACCGAAATCCTCATATCGGTGGCTCATCTCACCGATTCTACCATCTAATCGGTGGACTCCTCTCCTTACCAACGCCTTCTCTCTACCTATCATCGAAACCCTCAAGATACAACACATTTGATGACATCATGCTCATGATGTCATCTCGATGACCTCACCGACCCAACTTCTTCCACATTTTCTTCATCCTTTCCCTTATAAAAATCGATCTACTCACACTCGATTATCGTCACCCTCACCAAAATCCATGACCTTTCTTTCCCACCGACAACTCACACATCAGTGGAAACCTAATCTCACCGAAACCCTCATCGATCCGAATCCAACACACTTAGACTCAACCATCGGTGATCTCTCATCGGTGGGATCACTCACCGATCTCACATCGGAGGTCTTCCTACTCATGATATACTTCTCCGATTCCCACTAATCTAAATCCCAACCTCACCGATATTCACATCCCACCGATAACCCTCACAAATCGGTGGATCTCTCGTCGAAACCCAAAACCTATCGATATCCTTGCTCAACTCTCATCGATGGCGTCTTCCCTCACCGATCTCTTTCATCGGTGGATTACCTACATCAAGCCACTCACCGACGACTTCCACCATCCTCATACATCTCATTGGTGACCATCGCACTTCTCACCGACGTAATCGGTGAATCTCAGCCACCGACACCCTCAATCCCCGATACCTTTTTCTTCTTATCTTACACGAATTCCTATGTTTACATAATCCTAAACCCTAGGTGTCAGATTCAAGTTGACTCTTCCCATTCTTATACAACTCATTTTTCAGCCACATTTTCCAAAACCCCTCATCATTAACTCTTTAAACATATTTAAATATTTGTTTAAATCAAGGAAACCTTTCGATTTCTCTATATAATCATTACCGCCTAAATTTAAAAAACCCACATCCTTTCAACTTCCCACTACCTCTCTCTCTCCTATATATACACCTTCTTCTTCCCCATTCCTCTCTTTCGCGACCTGCAACTCACGATCATTCTCTCTCTCTCTCTCTCTCCAACTTTCTTCCACCATCTTCAATGGCTTCTTCTACATCTTCGAAGGCCACAAAGTCTACCAAAATCGTCAAAGAGACTCCCACTTGCTTTGATGATCTCAAGTTCAACCCTTGCAACCATGTTGCAAGATTTGAATCCGATCCTGCCCATCCCGAGTTCACCACGGTAACCAAGTTCTTGACACGTTCTCATATTCTATATGCTTTCACATGCAACCCCAAGATGAGAAAATTTCTGATTGGGAAATCTTGGCTCACTTGTGTTTATGATCCTTCCAACGAGTCTATTCATGCTTCAATCCTCTCTGATGAAGAAGGTGACCACGATCTCACTTTTGGCGTGGACGACGTTCGTAATGCTCTGAAGATCGAGGAATTCCCTGAATACGAAGATATGTATGTTGAACATGCACATGCAGAGGTGGTAAGTGTTATTGGGTATATTCATCAGACTTCTAACAAACCCTCCAAATCCTCTAAAGGGCCAGGTACTCTTGTTAGAAACAAAATGGGAGGTATCTGGAACTTCTTCTTCACCCTAATCATCTATTGTCTTTCAAGAAAGACTAGTGGACATGATCAGTCACCCTCCTATATCACTTCTCTTGCCCATGCACTTATCTTCCAAAGAAGAATCGACTTTGCCCAGTACTTCTTCACTGAAATGACCGAGGTGGTTAAACACCCAAAACGATGTCATGTGGCATATCCAAGGTTCATATCCATGATTGTCCAACACAATATGGGTGATGCTTTGGATGCTGATAGGAATTCAAAATCTCCCAAGTTCGTGTATGACTGGTCCGCTCCCGTTGTCGACCAAAAAGCACTCGACATACCACCACTTGCTACCGATTTGCCGCTCCGACCAGGTATGTCTACTTTTGCTCACTCTCCCGAGCTACACTGGAGGGACGCCGAAATCCCCAGGTTTGAGAACCCGACGATTCCGGAGGACCCTCCAGCCGTGGTGGCCCCTATTCCCCCTTCCCGAGTAAAGTCGGGTGGCGCCAAGAAGAAATCTTCACGGGCCACCGACACCTCTGTGTCTGCTTTCGGACTACGCTTCCGAAAGATCTTTCGGAGGCTACCTAGGTTTCAACCCCTTCACATAAACGGAGGCACACTAAATCCCCTCCGAGATCTCCTCTAAAGAGGTCTCAGAAACCTTCGACCAAACCTCATAAACCAGCTACCGATTCTAAAAAATCGGTGGCTATTGAAATTATCCCATTCGGGCCAAGGGAATCCGATGTACCCCAAACTGACTCCTCTGTTGCCTCTCAAAAGGCTTCAGTTGTATCACAGGAGAACCCACAATTTACCTCATCACCCACCTCTTTGGGTGCTGCAGATGACTTTGAGGTCTCTCCCCTCAAAGGTCCAGATTTCGCACTGCACAACCTTACATCCGATCATTTTGAGATCGATGATGCACAACCTGATGAAGGTTCGGCTAATCCAGCAGTCATTCCGGAGGGTAGGGCCTTTCTGGATTTCTTGTTACAGGACACAGGTTCTCCCAGACATGACATCACCACCGATGCCAATATTGTTGCCGATGCAACCTGTTAGGACCATAAATGTCCTATATCTTAGAAAGATATATAAATAATTATATAGTGCTTAATTAGATTTATTATTAATTGTAAAAGCCCTTAATTAGTTTAATTGGGCTTAATTGCTTAATGGGCTTAGGCCTTGTTTATCTAAGGCCTAAGTATATAAGTTTTCCTTAACCTTAGAATTAGGTTAGACGTTTCATAAGCAATTGATTAGTCATCCAAGAGATTCATTAGTTAGAGAGATAGTTGTGTTCTTCATTCTAACCTTTGTAACTATCTTGATTTATGAATACGAGAGGGATGGCAGATTGAAATAATCAATTGTTCGTGTTATTGCTTATTGTTTTATTGTTACCCGATTAAACTGGGATTAACACAACCATTACTCCCACCGATGCCACGGCCACCGACCACCACCAATACTCCACCGAAACTACCTCATATTCACCAACTTACGTCTCCCCGACGCCACACTCCCCTTCACCGACACGCTCCCCACCGAAACAACCAACTCCCCACCGATCACCAACTCCCCGAAGCTCCCCAATGCCCCGACACTCACCCTCCCATGCAACCCAAAGTAGCTCCTCATCTAAGCATAGTTCATCACCTTCCCCATCACCCCTAAGAATACTATTCCCCAATCCATTGTCTGATCAACCATCCTCCATCACCTTTCCTGAAGAAAGGTCACTTCCACACACTCCCCTATCTCCCAATGCTCCCCGATTTTGGCTTCCCCAAGTTGGTAGCTCTACTGTATCGGACATCAGACTTCCAAGTGGCCTTATCGCTGAAGTACAGGAAAGTTCCCGCCAATGCCGGATGGTGGGTACCCAATTTGAGGCATTCAAACAGGCCTCTATAACCATGATTGCTTAGACAAACGAACGTATCAGAGTTTTATAGGACCATAATCGTCAGCTTCTTGAGGCTTCTCTTCAATCTCTACTGACGCCTCTCACCAATCGCATGGCTACGTTTAGCCAAAAGTTGGAGGATGTCACCACCTCCAACTCTCATTTGGCCATCTCTCTAGCTGCACTCAAAGCCTCCTCCGAAGTAAAAGATGCTGAAATTGCCAGACTTCGTGAACGGGACACCCAACATCAGTCCCTCAACTCTTCTATTCAGAACTCTATTGACAGTCTTCACAAAAAGGTTGATTTTCTCAATGACAACCTTGATTGGGATCTTGACCTTGGGGACTGTTCGTTCGATAATGTTGATCGGGCTCGCATTCAATAGATTCATCAGCGGGTTGATACTATTTCCACACACTTGGGTATTTCTATTACGGCTGATGTTGAGGGGGAGAAAAGCCCAACAAAGGCTCCCCGAAGGCCTTCTGCTAGGCATGTCGGCAGCAACAGGCCTCCATCAGATCCTACCGACACCCCAACCATCTGCTTCTCTACAAAACCCAAAACATCCACTACCCTAGTTGAACCATCTAAATATGTGGGAGTCAACAAACCACACTTTGGCAACTATCGGTGGCCAAAGCAACACCGACCCCATCACCAACACCGATCCCATCACCCACACCGATCCCATCGGTGGCTAAAGCAGCACCGACCTTGACAACTTCTCCAACACCATCGGTGGAAACTGTAATACCCCGGGTAAATCCTTTAGTTAAAATCCAATTCCGTTAAAATTAATTAACTTTATAATAGTATGTTTAGGGTAAAATTGATAAATTTATAAGTTTAGGGGTGTGTGGTCAATAAGGAATAGTACAAGAGCTAGAATGGTAATTAGGGTTTGATATACAACCTTATGAGTTTAGATATTTTCACAAAAACAGAAACAATTCAGTGTGTGTGTGCGTGTGTTTTGGGAAGAAAAGAAGAGGGAAAAGGGAAGAAAGCTAGGGATTCAACTTGGAGTGATTGGAAGAGAAATTAAGGTATACTTCTTTTATGTTTTGTGTTTATAATCAATGGTACTATGTTTCTATCAGAGTAGAATCATCCATAGCATGTTTGGGGTCGATTTCAGTCGGTTTCTGGGTTAAAATGAGCAAACCGACAGAGGTGTCCGGACACAGTATGAATGTGTCTGGTAGTCCTGTTGGTAGTGTCCGGGTAGTTCTACAGATGGTGTCCGAATGATATTATAGTAGTGTCCGGACGAGTCTTTTATCCGGGTAAGTCTATTTTCCATGTTTTCCGGATGAATTAGATACCGGATGACGTCCGGATTACCTTGGTCTCCGGATTCCTTATATTGTCCGGATTGGTCTGTGTTGTCCGGAGAATTCATGTTATCCGGGTTAGTGATGCTGTCCGGAAAAGTTGGGTTGTCCGGGTGGCTTTGGGCTGTCCGGAAACTTTAGCTGTTTGGTCACTTTTGAGGAATTGAGTTAGCTAGAGTTCTTAAACCTAGTAAGTCAGATATGTCTAATTGGTAAGGAGATAACTGTATATAAATTTATTACAGATTCTGTGAATTCTGGGTAAAGGACTGAATCTTGGAGAAAAGGCTTGGAAGGGTTATTGATAAGCGATCAGGTGAGTTTTACTTCAAAATGTTTTTAACTGGAATACATATATGTGTGAAATGGATATATGATTAAGGTGTGAATATTATGTGTTTATGATATAGTAAGATATTATATTCATATGTGCGTTACATTACACAAGTGTGCATTAGTCGGGTTTCGGTGTGCGGACCGACGGGTAGCCGGGTTCCGGTGTGCGGACCGGTGAGTAGCCGGGTTCCGGTGTGCGGACCGGTGAATTAGTTGGCTTGCTACCAATTAATATGGCCAGTTGTGGAGGAATAAGGTGGGATGAGATGCATGAGTCTTAATGTGGTGTTTATACGTGTGGTATATGTGGTGTTTGTATACTTACGGTATATGTGTGATTTGACACGAAGGTTGTATATAAACTATTTTGAAACATGGTTTTATATAAATTGGTTTTATATAAATTGGTTTTATAACGAATTTGAAACGACAGGGATTATCTCACTAGACCATTAGGTCTAACCCTCATTTTCCTTTCAAAAATATGTATTCCGGGTCAAGGATCTTTGGTTAACAAAGGGAAGAATAAAGCATAGGAGGCGATTGCTAGCTGATGAAGATTAGGATATGTTTACATTTCTGTATTGTATAGTTTTGAAACTTTGAGACCGAATGTGAATTATCATGTATTTTGTTACGAAAGTAATGACGTTGTGTATAAAATGTTAATTGTTATATATTATGTATGTTATGGGATACCGGGTCGTTACAGAAACCTCTTCTCTTATACCATCGGTGGAGGGAACCAACGAATCAGTTGGGGGGGGAGAAAACTGGTCCGGCCGATGGCCCAAAAGATAAAGGCAAAAAGATTCTCTCGGTTGAAGATGAGGCAAAAGAAGAAATGAAGAAAAAGGAGTTAGCAAAGTATGGTGCTCGTCCTTCAGATGCACAAGCCTTAAGACTTAAACCTCCTTCCCAAGGAGTTGTCTCTGAGTTGGGTTTGTCTCCTCAAGAAATTGAGGAAGCTCGCTTGGCTCAAAAAGCATTAGATGATTCAAAAGCCTTATCCTTGAAAGTTGCAAAGGAAGAAGCTGCCAAAGCTAAGTCCTCCGATCCCATTCAAGCCCAACAGTCTGAGTTGGGCACGTTTGAAGAAGAAAAAGAAGATGAAATCAAATGGTATAAGAAGGTCATGCACTATGTTTGGTCAAAATTTCACCAGTCTCGACCACGACCAGAAAAGGTAAGACACATGTTATGAGCTATATCTTGTATTAAGATAAGGTCCCGACAAAGACCTAAAAAACCTCCGTCGTTCCTAAAATGTAAGTCGAGAGTTCCTCACGACACTCGACCTCGACGTCGCCTACTTCGCACGACCGTCGCGTAGAATCATGCGACCTCGGCCGACTAACGCGTTATACGACTGTTATATTTGTTCAGTGATTAATGCAGGAGTCAAAGTCATTAATGGACAACGGCTATAACCGACGAAATCAGTTATGAGCATCTAATCCCACATTGAAGACGACGACCGTTACCAAAGATCTTAATGATTCAATTAAAATCATCCGAAGACTATAAATCCCAAGTTCAATCCTCAGTTTCAGGACATCGAATGACACAGGAAGAGAGATAGAACAAGAGGACTGAACATCGAACAACAGAAGCAAACGCAAATACTCGAAGAATATTCATTCGAAGCAAAGAGATCATTCATAGAAGATCGCTCTCGACGCACGACTTTCACTCTCGACCAACAGTTTACACATTGTTTTCACACACGACGCACACTGTTTTTACATTTCAAACACTTGTACTTTACATTTCGAAGTCTTTCCCTTCATTTGTATTGTAATCTCTGTACGATCGACACCCGGAACACCAAGGACATCGCCCCTGATTGGCGACCATAGTGCAGCGACGACATCCACTGTCGTCTGCAGGTTTTTTCCTCGTTGAGATTTTTTCATGCGTCATCAAATCCTCTGTCTCATTTACATTTTTGTCTTTGTCGCACGCCTTTGTCGAACTATTCCTTTCTTTAGTTGTTAAAGTCCATATCGACCTTAAGTTGTCCCTTTGGTGCGATTTTTAGCATTAACAGTTTGGCGCTATCCGTGGGACCCCATCTAGAGAAAATCTTTGACAAACGTGCATTTTACTAACGATTTCTTAGAGTTTTCTTTGTTCTCTGTTGCAGGAAAATGGCAGCCCCTGGAGATCAGCAGCATGTCATTGCCCAGATGTACCAAGAGCTTGAAGTCGCTCGAAATCAAATCAACGCCATGGCAGAGCAAAGTCGCAGAGCAGCTGAGGAGATCGCACGGTTAAGGAACCCGTTTGGACCTCAGAGTGGTCCTAGGCCATTCGTTCAGAATCCAGGCCAAGGATCGTTCGGTCAGAATGGTCCTCGACCATTCGCGCATAACCCAGGTCCAGGATCAACTCCGTTCGCTCAGAATCAGCATCCAGGTCCGTTCATGCAGAACCAGCAGCCGGGACCGTTCAATCCAAATCCCCAGTTCGGGACGGTTCCTCCTCAGCACATAAGGCCACCACCCATGCAAAATGGATCGCAGCCATTTCAGAATGGGTCGCAGCCATTTCAGAATGGATCGCAGCCGTTTCAGAATGGTCGCAGCCGTATTTCGTTCCTTTCAACAGAGACGCCAATGGCTCGTCGCATGGCAATGGCACCAGTTCAGGAATCAATCCGCAAGCAGGGGTAAATCTCGACCCCAATGACCCCATCGCCCAGCGACTGAAAATGCTAGAAGATCAGAACGAGCGCGTCCTATCTTTGCTCGCCAAGCTACTTGGGGCAGTCGTGCCTGTTGATGTCGAACCTCGATCAGGATTTCAGGCGTCGCCCTTCATCGATGAGATCGCGACTGTCGAGGTCCCGAAGAAGTTCAACGTCCCCGCCTCCACACCCAAGTATTCGGGAGTGACCGATCCAACAGAGCACGTCGCGCAGTATAAGCAGCTCATATGGACGATCTCAATCCCACACATGTATCAGGAGGTCTGTATGTGCAAAAGCTTCGGTGCGACTCTCACCGGTCCTGTTCTCCAATGGTTGATCAATCTCAAACCCAAGTCCATCGGGTCGTTCGCTGAATTGGTCAACCAATTCTCCCAGCAATTCGCCAGCAGTCGCAAGATGGAGAAGCAGACCAGTGACCTGTATTACGTCGTACATAAGACCAGTGAGTCTATCCGCAGTTATTTCAATCGATTCAATGCGGAGATGATCAACATTCGCAATTGTGACGTCAAGACTGCAATTGAAGCCTATAAGCGTGGTCTGGACGACAGCTCAGGTTTATATACTGACCTGACCAAGTATCCTCCGGAGAATTTCGAAGACGTCCGAGCTCAAACCCTAGCGTACATGAGAGTAGAGGACGACGCTGCCTTTCGTCGCAAGCATACCGACGACAAGAGGTCGTTAGGTATAAGGAAGCCAGAGTTCAAGATAAAAGCTATTTCCAAAATAGAGCCCGCGCGCCAGATCTCGAACGTCCGATTCAAGATGAAAGCAGAGGCTAAAACCGCGACCAAATTTTCTCAGTACCCCAAGATATCCTCTTATGGATTCAAAGGATCCACTAAAGACTTGGTCGAAGCTCTGAAAACCGCCCAGGCGACTATTCGATGGCCAAAGAAGTCCGATCAGGACGACGCTAAGAAAGACAAATCTAAATGGTGTGACTTTCATGTCGACCATGGTCATGTGACGGATGATTGCATAGCTCTCAAAAAAGAACTAGTGTATCATGTCCCGAAAGGAAATCACAAAGATATCATCGACGACGTCGTTACCCCAGCTAACGACGTTCGACCGCAAACCCCCGAGCATGCGAAAGTCATCAATCACTGGTGGTTCCGATGTGTGTGGTCTGACGTACTCCGCGGCCAAACGTCACGCCAGCCAAGCGCCTGACGATCGACCTATTCCGCGTTCATCAAGGCCTAAAGGAGATTTGGAGTTGGAAGCAATGAAGATCGTATTCGACCAAGACGACCTCGGCGACTCATATCAGAAACATCATGACGGGTTGATCATTCAACTCACGATTGGTAATTGCTTAACTCGACGAGTCTTGGTCGATGGGGGCAGTTCAGTGAACGTCATCTTCCTTGACACCATCAAGGCCATGGGAATCGATCGTTCGGAAATCACCCGACGTTCGAAAACTTTGGTCGGTTTCAATGGAGAAGCGACGAGCACCTATGGAGATATCATCTTGCCAGTCTACGACGGAGGAATCAACAAGCAGACCAAGTTCAGCGTCATCGACTGTGCGTCGGCCTATAACATCATCTTAGCCCGACCATGGATTCATGAAATGAAAGCCGTTCCCTCGACGTATCATCAGACCCTGAAGTTCCCTATGCCGTGGGGAATATAGGAAATCAAGAGTGAGCCGAAAGTCGCTCGTGATTGCTATAAAACCACTCTGAAGCCGCGAAAATAAACCTTCTATTGTGGTGACTGTTAATGCCAAAAATCGCACCAAAGGGACAACTTAAGGTCGATGTGGACTTAATCAACTAAAGAAAGAATCTTTCGACGAGACGTGCGACGATAAATAAAATAAAGAAACAAGGGATTTGATGACGCAGGAAAAACCTCAAACGAGGAAAAAACCTGCGGACGACAGTGCGTGTCGTCGCTGCACTATGGTCGCCAATCAGGGGCGATGTCCTTCGGTACTGGTGTCGATCGTACAGAGATTACAATACAAGTGAAGGAAACGCTTCGAAATGTAAAGTACAAGTGTTTGGAATGTAAAACAAGTATTTGTCGTGTGTGAAAATAAGGTGTAAACTGCTGGTCGAGGGCGGATGTCGTGCGTCGAGAGCGATTCTCCGAGTGAAAGCTTCTTTTCTTCTGTTGTTCTTGAGCTCGCTGTATAATTCTTGAATTCAGTATCAGATGTTAGCTTTCAGTAGATGATTTCTTGGATTCGATAGCAGATGTCCCCGAAATGAGGCTTGAGCTTCATCTTTTATAGTCTTCGGGAGCTTTAACTACATCATTAAAGGCTTTGATGACTTGTTGTAACGGTCGCTGTCTTCAATGTGGGGTTAAATACTTGTTAATAACTTCGTCGGTTATAGCCGTTGCCCATTAATGACTTTGACTCCTGCATTAACCACTTAACAAACGTAACAGTTATATTATGTGTTAGCTTGGTTGAGGTCGCATGGTTTATATGCGACGGTCGTGCGGAGCGGGCGACGTCGAGGTCGAGTGTCGCGATGAACTCTCGACTTACCTTTCAGGAGGGACGACAGATGTTTTCTGGGTCTTTGTCGGGACCTTATCTTAATACAAGATATGGTTCATAACGAATGTCTTACCTTTTCTGTTTGTGGTCAAGACCTGCATTGATAAACAGAAGAAACAGATGTTTGACTGTTAACGGTTAGTATAATCGTACGACCGTCTTAAGTCTTGGATGTCGGTCTTATGGAACATACGACTATCGCCAAAATATAAGACCACTTGGTCGTAGGACCAGAGCGATATAACACTGATGACAGGAGACTGTCGACGTAAGACCGACGAGCCGTAACTGGCGACATAAGATTAGTGACGTAGGACTAGTGATGTGCGAAGTGCGATACGTGACGTGCGATCATGAGATGTAATATGACTATTGACCCAATATGTTAATTATCGTGGTTATTTAACGTATGTCGTGGATCTAAGCAGTTAATTTCGTCGCTATTTCGACGAAATAGCGAAAATAGCGAGAATTTCGACCTCCACCGAAATTTCGATCTAGATTTCGACCAAAAATAGCGAACCTCGAAATTTCGTGGAAAAGGACCGAAATTGGATCGAAATTCTACACCGAAATTTCGATCGAAATTTCGAGCCTGCGCAGTTATGGGCCTTTTTTTAAAAGCTTTTGTGTTTTTTTTGGGCTTCTTGACATGATTCATTCACGCAGTTCATGACTAAATCATCTTCTCACTCAGTTTGACCTAAATCGACTTCTGTCTCCATAGACTTCTCTTCTCCATCGATTTCTCTTCTCACGACTCACGACTCACGAGACCACGACTTCTATCGATTTCTCTTCACTTCTCTTCTCCATCGATTTCTCTTCAGTCTTCTCCACGACTCAGTCACAACAGTAAGTTATCTTCTTCAGTTCTTCTTCTTCAAATCTTCTATTCAGTTCCTCGTCCTTCGATTCCTTTTACTTAAAACTGTTAGTGATGAGTGATCACTTAATTAATAAATGTTTTTGGCTTTTTGCTGATCACTGATCAGTGATCACTTAATTTTAAGTTTCTTACTGTTTTAACTTTTAAATTTTCTTAACTAGATAAATTCTTACTAGATTATAAGTAACAATTTAGCTGTTTTTGTTGTTTTAATTTTAAGTAACATTGTAACAATTTAGCTGTTTTTGTTGTTTTAATTTTAAGTTTTTAACTGTTTCTTTGCAAAGTTTTCTGTGGGTTTTGCTTAGAATTTTAAAATGCAATGGTTTCTCCAGCTTTATGCATCAAACACCACCATGTATTTTTAAGTAACAATTTAGTTGTTTTAATTTTAAGTTTCTTACTGTTTTTGCTGATTACTGTATAAATTTTCTTAACTAGATAACAATTTAGCACATTGGTACTTTTATGTTGAGTATTATTTTTATAGTAGCTACTGTCTACTAGATAGGTCTCTAGTTACAAGTTAGCATGGATGGTGTTTCTTCGAAAGCGTCGTCCACTCCGAACACCACCAATACAACTACATCCGATGCAGGTACTGCAAAATGCTCAAACGGTGACATGGCATGGGAATGGGGAGTATGGAAAGATCCCACAAACAAACAATTAGCTTGGTGCACCTTGTGTGATAAGAAGATGTCTTCGGGGATCACAAGGTTAAAACAACACCTTACTCATAGCTCAAGACAAGTGACGGGTTGTCCAAACGTGACTGAAGACATTAAGAAAAGAGTTCTTGAAAGCATGAATGTAAAAGATAAACAAAAGAAGGAAAAGATAAGGTCCGTTGAAATTCTTCAAAGATATTCACTTGACAGTGAAGACGAGGATGATGAATTACAAGTTGTGGATGTTGAGAATTCTAAAGCTAAAGGTAAGGGGAAAAAAGAAAGAGGGTTAGCGATGTTCGGGGTCCTCTTGATACCATGCTCAAGCCTAACTATGCCAAAATGAAACAAGTCACGTTGGACAAAAATGACCCAATAAAGGAGAAGTTGAAAATGAATGCTTGGAAAAAATTTGCTATATGGGCATACTCGGTTGGGTTACCGTTTAATGCAGTGCGGGATGAGAGCTTTCAAGATGTAATCCATGCAATTGGAGAATACGGAAGAGGTGACTATTTATAAACTATAAAGAGTAAATGTTGTTAATTTGTTTTGTCTTAATCTTTAAACTTCCTTTAAATTATATGATAGGTATGCCAGCTCCAAGTTATCACAACATTCGGGTAACCTTGATGAAGGATGTTCTAGCGGATACTAAGAAGTTTGTGGATTCCTTTAGGCCACATTGGAAGAAATACCATTGCACCATCATGTCTGACTTTTGGACAGATGGGAAAGGTCGTTGTTTGATTAATTTTTTGGTTAATTGTCCTGTTGGAACAATTTTCTTGAAATCAATTGACGCGTCGGAGCATGTAAAGGATGCTCGATTGATTGTGAGCATGATTAATGATGTCATCGAAGATGTTGGCGAGGAGAACATAGTGCAGGTAACAAGATTTTGGCTCAAACTTTAAAGCCGACAATGGCTCAAACTTTAAATCACTAAATTCCCTTTTCTATTTGCTACATGTAAATCATTAACTTCCCTTTTCTATTTATAATAGTTTGTTACCGACAATGGCTCAAACTTTAAAGCCGCGGGAAAGATTTTGGAAGAACAACGTCCCAAGATGTTCTGGACGCCATGTGCAGCACACTGTGTGAATCTCATGTGGGGAGATATTGGCGAGAAGATCCCTAAGATAAAAAGTGTTTTGGCCGATGCGAGAGCAGTTGTGGTTTATATATATAACCATGGAAGGATTCTCAATATGTTGCGGAAATTGACGAACAACAAAGAGTTACATAGGTCGTGTGTAACGAGGTTTGCAACACAGTTCTATACAATTAAGAGTATCCATGAAAATCGACATCACATTCAAGTTTTATTTGTGTCGGAGCAATGGACAAAAACTGATTTTGCTAAGAAAGCTTGTGGAAAACGAATCGGGAGGATAGTTGCCAAATCTGATTTTTGGGACACTATATTTCTTGCATGTCAAGTAATGGCTCCTTTAGTTGATGTGGTTAGATTGGTTGATACAGAAGATAGGCCATGCATGGGATATATTTATGATGCTATGGACAAAGCAAAGGAGCTAATAAAAAAGAATCTTACCGGCACTTCTCATGAAAGATTATACTCTAAGGTGTGGGCTATGATCCAGGCACGTTGGAGTGACCAACTTCATCATCCATTACATGCGGGTATACAACTTTTTGGTGAATATTTTTAGTTTTTAAGCTAATTCATTGATGTGGTACTAAGTACTAACTTTTTACTACATGTACAGCTGGATATTACCTTAATCCTGCGATATATTATGGAGAAAATACAGAGTCGATTGTGATGAATAGAGATGTTAGAAACGGGCTTTATGTTGCTATTGATCGACTTGTACCCAATGCAGAAGAGAATGATAAGTTGAGACTAGAATTGGATCTCTATGTTGATGCAAAAGGGCACTTCGGATCTGCAGCGGCTACACGGAGTAGAGAGAAAGTTGCACCATGTAAGTAATTATTATATTAGTTTCTTGCTTGATTACGTGTTTTATTAACCGAGTACTTTTATTAATGAAACATAGATATATGGTGGCGTTCTTACGGGATTGATACGCCTATTCTCCAACAATTTGCCATAAGGGTTCTCAGTCAAACTTGTAGTGCTTCACCTTGTGAACGCAATTGGAGTGCAATTGACAATGTGAGTTTTCTTTATAAAAGATTGTAGACATTATATTAAATTATTAATTCATTACTTCAATTGAAACCTTTAGTAATTTTGCCAATTTTATAATTCCAGTTGCATTCTAAAAAAAGGAATTGCCTTTTACAACAAAAGTTGAATGATCTCGTATTCATTCAATACAACACAAGGCTAGAAAGGCGGTTCAAATCTCTTACGAATAACAAATATCTAGATCCTATTTTGTTGAGAGATGTTGAAGAAAATGATGATTGGGTGATTCCAACTGAGGTCGAGCTTCAAGAATTTGTGGATGCAAGTGATGGTCTTTTATGGTCGGATGTGCGAGAAGCAATGGGAGGCAATGTGGATGTCGGTCCAAGTACTAGGAGTAAGAGAGAGCGTTACCGGGATGATGATGATGAACTTGGGGAAGAAGAAGAACGTGGAGTCAGAAATGATATAAATGAAACAATCGATATACTAAACGATGTCGATTCAGATGCCGAGCCGGTGGATTGCAATTAACCAATTAGTTCTCATGATCTCATCTACGACCTTTATATGTTTTGAAACTTTTTACTTGTGGGGTTTGAACTTTGAAACTATTACTCTATTGCTATTATTTGTGTGGTTGGAAACTTTTTTTTATCATTATTCTATTAAGTTTTTAAGTTATATTTTATATATATATATATATTATATGCATATTTAATTTTATTTTTATCGCTATTTCACCGATATTTCATCGCTATTTCCGCTATTTTAATTCGAGGTCTTGATCGAAATTTTCGCAATCGTCGTGTTAACTGCTTAGTCGTGGATATGATAATAATGGGTATTATCATTGTCGGTCGGGGGTAACCAATGTCCATAGGTCATGTCGAGGGGATTTCCCAAGTCGGTCGAGGGTGTGATTTTTTTTACCCAAACAGCGACTCACGGCGACATTTAGTGTATCTTCTTAAAATCGCCACAAGGGGGCAAGATGGTAGCAATAATCAAGACATCCCACGTAGTTGGGCACGACGCGTCAGAAAAGGTACGTCTTCTAAACCCTTTTATATTTTTTCATACGATTTTTTAACAACGACGATTACTGACTTAAGCATCGGAGGGTCGTTGGTTAGCCAACGACCAACCTCTGACATTGTTTATTCCGCATAATCGCACGACAATAATCAAACGACTCTAGTTTCGCAAGATCGCACAACATAAACGATCAGGTCTATGACTTGATCATCCTTCTACAGGGGCACACGATTCGAATTAATCGCACGACTTAGTCGTACGATCGCGAGGTCTAGCGATCTCATGATCTAAGTTTCTTGACTTAGAAAAAAATTTCATACTCCAAATGTATGCTTTAGTCGCATGTGCTTAGATTTATATACACGATTTAAAAGTCTATTGGCTTACGTTCCAGTTATTGTGTTATAATAGATGCCTAAGTCGCATGATTCCTTGTATATTTTTTATGAATTTGACAGTCGATGTGATATTTTATAAAGCGCAAGTTCAAAAGAAGCCCAAATTTTATTCACCGAATAAACCGTCAATTACATCCCAACCACCAACGGTTGATCGGTAAAAACAAAAGTAAAGAATTTTTGAGGTTAGATTTGAGGAGGGGCATCAGTCGCATCCTTGCCTGAGGTCCCGCCCTGAAGACCTTCGTCTACCACCTCCTCCTCGACGTCCTTCTCGTCATCCAAATCAAGGTCTCTCACAGTCCCGACGCCCTTCAAGTAAATATCGAGCTCTTCCGACGCCGAAGCAAGAGGATCCTTCCCCAACAGATGTCGCCTCATGATTGCCGCCCTAGCAGTCAGGTGAGCTATAGCAAAAATGGACTTACCCTCGTCCCTAGCAGCTTGCACCTCTTTCTCCAGACTATCTGTTTGGGCAAAAAATCACGTCGTACGACCACGACCAGAGCAGGTAAGACGCACACTATAATCCAAATCTTGTATTAAGATAAGGTCTCGACAAGAACCCAGAAAACATCCGTCGTCTCCCGTAAAAGGTAAGTCGTACGTCTCCCATGACGCCCGACCATAGCATCGCCCGTCCCGTACGACCATCGCGTAAGATCATTGCACCTAGACCAAAGCTAACGTTAACCTTGTTTATGTCCACATCGACCTTAAGTTGTCCCTTTGGTGCAATTTTTGGCATTAACAGTTTGGCGCCATCCGTGGGACCACATCTAGAGAAAATCCTCGACGAACGTGCATTCTACTAATAGTTTCTTGGAGTTTCTTCTGTTCTCTATCACAGGAAAATGGCAGATGGCGGAAACTCAGAACGAACCGCTGACCCAGCGCATGGAAAGCTTGAAAAGTTGCAAGTTGTTCCTAAAGCCACCGGTGATTATTGCCTAGAAGAAGTTATCTTAGACCCGAGCAAGCTCGAACAAAAAGTCTTGATAGGATCATCTATCGATCCCCATTTTAGGCAAAGGATAATATCTTTCTTGCAGGAATATGCTGACTGTTTCGCCTGGTCGCATGAAGATATGGTTGGCATTGACCCTAACATCATTTCTCACAAGCTCAATGTCGATCCATCGTTTCAACCCGTCAAGCAAAAGCGCCGTAAATAAACGATGAGGTCGATAACCTCCTCAAGACAGGAAAGATCCGAGAAGTAAAGTATCCCGACTGGCTTGCTAATGTCGTGGTCGTGGTTAAGAAGAATGGAAAATGGAGGGTCTGTATCGACTTCACCGATCTCAATAAGGCTTGCCCAAAAGATCCTTTCCCATTACCGCATATCGACGCCATGGTCGACGCAACCGCATGACATGAACTATTGACCTTCATGGATGCCTATTCAGGGTATAACCAAATCTTAATGCACGTCGAGGACCAGGAGAAAACCGCTTTTATGACGGACCGAGGTATTTACTGTTATAAAGTTATGCCTTTCGGACTAAAAAAATGCAGGATCCACCTATCAGCGTCTAGTGATTAAAATGTTCAAAAACCATCTCGGAGACACAATGGAGGTATATATTGATGACATGCTCGTCAATTCAAAGCAAGCGGTCGATCATGTCGAGCATCTGAGGCAATCGTTCGATATCCTTAGAAAGTACAGCATGAAGCTCAACCCGACGAAGTGTTCCTTCGGCGTCAGTGCTGTCGCCGTGGCATCGAAGCTAATCCCGACCAGATCAAGGCCATTATCGAGATCAAATATCCCCGAAATTTCAAAGAAGTCCAAAGGCTCACTGGTCGGGTAGCGGCTCTAAACAGGTTCATCTCCCGATCCTCAGATAAATGTCATCTATTTTATAATGTCATCAGGAAGAACAGAGGTTTCGACTGGACCGACGATCATGAGAAAGCATTGCAAAAACTCAAAGATTACATGGCGTCACCTCCTTTGTTGTCAAAACCTCACGATCATGAAATACTACAGCTATATTTGGCCGTCAGTCCTAACGCCGTAAGTGCAGTCTTGACACGAGAAGATGAAAAGCAGTAATTACCAATTTACTATGTAAGTAAATCTCTTTTGGACGCGGAAACCAGGTATTCCTTTATGGAAAAATTGCTTTTGTCGCTAGTCACAGCTGTTAAAAAACTGCGACACTTTTTTGAGTCGCATCCCATTACTGTCGTAACTAACTTCCCTCTTAAGTCTGTCTTAAGAAAACCTGAGTTGACAGGTCGCTTAGCAAAATGAAGCATATATCTCAGCAGTTACGACATAGACTTCAAACCAGGACTGCGATCAAATTGCAAGCCTTGGCAGATTTTATTGCTGATTTCAGCCCTGAACTGGAAAAAGAAGCACAGCTCGAAGTGTCAGCTGTGGCGACTCACGACGACGTACCTTGGATTTTACATGTCGACGGATCATCTAACATTAGAGGCTCAGGACTAGGCGTCGTCTTAAAGTCGCCACAGGGGGGCAAGATGGTATACTCAGTTCGATGCGATTTTAAGACTACCAACAACGAAGCTGAATACGAAGCCCTGATCATGGGAATGAATATGGCCCACGACTTGGAGGCAACCGCGTTGCATGTCAAGAGCGATTCCCTGCTGGTAGTAAATCAAATCAATGGAGAATTCGCAGCCAAGGATTCAAAAATGACAGCATATCTAAGCGTGGCAAAAGAAATTTCCAAAAAATTTAAATCTTTTTCTATTGAACAGATTCCGCGAGACCAGAACACTCAGGCCGACGCATTGGCAAACCTTGGGTCCGCTTTAGTTGAACCAATATTTGATGTTATTCCTATGATTCACCTGGCAACGCCGTCTAGTGGAAACACATACGTCATTGTTAATGCCAAAAATCGCACCAAATGGACAACTTAAGGTCGATGTGGACTTAATCAACTAAAGAAAGGAATCTTTCAACGAAACGTGCGACGAAGGTAAAAGTAAAGAAGACAAAGAATTTGATGACGCAGGAAAAACCTCAATCGAGGAAAAAACCTGCGGACGACAAGGGATGTCGTCGCTGCACTATGGTCGCCAATCAGGGGCGATGTCCTTGGATACTGGTGTCGATCGTACAAAGATTACAATACAAATGAAGGAAACGCTTCGAAATGTAAAGTACAAGTGTTTGGAATGTAAAACAAGTGTTTCTCGTGTGTGAAAATAAGGAATAAACTGCTGGTCGAGGGCGGGTGTCGTGCGTCGAGAGCGATTCTTCGAGTGAAAGGTTCTTTTCTTCTGTTGTTCTTGAGCTCGTTGTAGAATTCTTGAATTCAGTATCATATGTTAGCTTTCAGTAGATGATTTCTTGGATTCGATAGCAGATGTCCCCGAAATGAGGCTTGAGCTTGATCTTTTATAGTCTTCGGGAGCTTTAACTACATCATTAAAGGCTTTGACGACTTGTTGTAACGGTCGCTGTCTTCAATGTGGGATTAAATGCTTGTTAATGACTTCGTCGGTTATAGCCGTTGCCCATTAATGACTTTGACACCTGCATTAACCACTTAACAAACGTAACAGTTATATTATGTGTTAGCTTGGTTGAGGTCGCATGGTCTATATGCGACGGTCGTGCGGAGCGGGCGACGTCGAGGTCGAGTGTCGCGATGAACTCTCGACTTACCTTTCGGGAGGGACGACGGATTTTTTCTGGGTCTTTGTCGGGACCTTATCTTAATACAAGACATGGTTCATAACGAGTATCTTACCTTTTCTGTTCGTGGTCAAGACCTGCATTGATAAACAGAATAAACGGATGTTTGACTGTTAACGGTTAGTATAATCGTACGACCGTCTTAAGTCTTGGATGTCGGTCTTATGGAACATACGACTATCGCCAAAATATAAGACCACTTGGTCGTAGGACCAGAGCGATATAACACCGATGATAGGAGACTGTCGACGTAAGACCGACGAGCCGTAACTGGCGACATAAGACTAGTGACGTAGGACTAGTGTTGTGCGAAGTGCGATACGTGACGTGCGACACGTGACGTGCGATCATGAGATGTAATATGAATATGTCAATTATCGTGGTTATTTAACGTATGTCGTGGATATGATAATAATGGGTATTATCATTGTCGGTCGGGGGTAACCAATGGCCATAGGTCATGTCGAGGGGATTTCCCAAGTCAGTCGAGGGTGTGATTTTTTACCCAAACAGTTAGCCCCCCGAGATCTGAATTTCAAAGCCAGTGGAATTTCAGATCTCGCACTAAAGTAAAATGCGTTGCTACGGAGACGTGTTACTTTTGCTAAGATCATTAGAGGAAAACTGACTTGGTCAGCCAAAGAAGGCGATGTAAGTTGTGCTTGCCCTTCGAGGCCGGGAAAGGAGAAAGAATGCCCCGACAGCTGGGTCGGGAATCTTGAAGAAGACAAGGACGGTAGTCCTGAAAGAACCGTCTTCGCGGGCTGACGTTTTGTCACGCCTAAAGAGGTGAGGGCGTCATCCAGCCGTTCTGGCGCGATGGACGCGACACCAGCAAGTTCGGCGCTTCCGGCGACAGTGACGAAGCTAGTGTCTAAGGTGTTGTCCCTAGCGTCTGCCGACAAGGGGGACGGGTCATCGGCCGATGGTGTCCTAGACCGGACGACGTTGCTGGTGTCCTAGACGGGACGACGTTGTTTCCTCATCTGAGGAAATACCTGCTCCCATCTTTCAGGGAACGCTTCCCTATCGAGGAGACAGGGGTCCATGTCGCCGGGTTGGCGTTCTCGGTCGACGTGGTCCTGTGGTCTGGCGTTCACAGCCGATACGGTCGTTCAGAGACATATGTTCTGGCGCTCGAGCCGATTTGGTCGTTAAAGACCTTTGATCTGGCGTTTACAGCCGATACGGTCGCTAGAGACCTATGATACGTTGTGTCTAGCATTTTTAGCTAGTTGTAAGTTTCGTTTTAGCGATAGTCGGTAAAAAGTTTACCTTTCTATTGAACCTGATTCGTATATGTCATGGACAGATGTAATGTCGACTGTAAAAATTCATTAAGTACAAAAATGAACAAGAAGTCGTGCGACTTGGGCATCCATTGTAATACAACGACTAAGTCATAAGACTTTTATATTCCTGAATCGTATAAGTAAACATAAGCGCATGCGATTACAGCATTCATTCAGAACATGAAGTTTTTCTAAGTTGAAGAACTTAGATGGTCGCTAGATCTTATGATCGTGTGATTTGATCATACGATGAACTTTGAATCATGTGTTCCTGTGATGGAATGATCAAGTCATAGACCTGATTACTTATGTCGTGCGACCTTGCGAGGTTAAGATCGTACGATAGACTTATATATAGTTCGATCCTGCGAGACTTAAGTCATATAATAGACTTTAGTAACTAATGTTGTGCGATCCTGCGGTAAAACAATGTCAGAGGTTGGTCGTTGGCTTTTCAGGTGCGTTGCATTCCCACTACGTGGGATATCTTGATTGCCGAGGGTTGAAAGCCGATAGGCCTTTTTATCCATGACTTCTGAGATATGACAAGGACCTTCCCATTTGGTGGAAAGCTTACCTGCATTGAGCTTTTGAGTGCTTTGGAACACTCGACGGGGAACGTAGTCGCCTTCTTGAAAGACTTTAGCTTTGATGTTCCTTCTGAAGTGTCGCTTGACCGCTTACCCCTGGGTGGCGAGGTTGTCAGCTTGATGTCGCGGTCTTCACAGAACTGTCGAGTCCCGTTGCTAACGAACTAGGATCCATTGTCGCAGACAATTTCGGATGTCGCACGACCAATTATTTCGGATTTCTTATTGGCGACTTCTGTGTTTTGACATGCATCTTAAAATGACTGGTGATTATGAGATTCAATGTACAAGTTGTCTTTATTGACGACAATACACTTTGGCATGTGTCATGATTAGCGATTATGCGAGTCGCTTCTATGGGCGACCAAGAATTTTTACCTGTGTTTTTCGTGACCGGCGATCACAAAAAATGTGGGTCGTCTTTTATTGACGACTATAAATTGCAACCTGCGTTTGCCATCACTGGCGATCATAAAAAAAATGCGAGTCGTCTCTTATTGACGACTATAAATCATACGACCTGTGCTTTTTTAAGTTGAAGAGACTTTGGTTTCTCACGATGTAAATCGTAAGACCTATATTCATATGATCTTGCGAACCTGCAATGTAAAACCGGGGGTGGTCGTTGGTTTTGACCAATGATCTTTCGATGCTTTAATCAACGATCATATATTGGGTCAAAAATAATTAAACGAGGAAAATATACTTAGAGTATATATATATAGAGTTGTTCTAAGTGGGATGTCACAATTACCGTACCATGGAATCGATGAGCGCCTTTTTCCGAGGACTTTTGAAATCGAATGTGGTATTTTTTCAGCTTGCGAAGGGTGTACCGAGCCCCCGAGTCCTTTGGATGATGCGATACATGCGATACTTTGACGGAGCATTTTTTTATTAGGGCTTGAATCTGGCTTCGAGCCGCATTCAATTCCGATTGGAGTTGAATCAGGGGATCTTGATAATTCGCCATATACGTCGCTTTTGTTTGACGGGCTTGAATGACGGATTAACGTTAAGCTTATGGGAAATGACGCTAGGGTCGATCCCGACCATGTCTTCATGGGACCAGGCAAAACAATCAGCTTGTTCCTGCAAAAAAGATATGAGTTTTTCTTTGATGCAAGGATCGAGGGACGACCCCACAAGAATTTTTTGGTCAGGCTTGCTCTGATCCAGAACGATTTCCTCTAAGTGATTATCATCGACTACTGCTGGGAGATCTTGCACATTTTCAGGCTCCGCATGTATCGGGATAGCGGTTGGTTCCGGATTTCCTTTATCTGCCATTTCCCTGGAACAGAGCTTAGGGGAAACTACAAGAAACCGTTAGTAAAACGCACGTTCGTCGAAGATTTTCTCTAGATGAAGTCCCACGGATGGCGCCAAACTGTTAATGCCAAAAATCGCACCAAAGGGACAACTTAAGGTCGATGTGGACTTAATCAACTAAAGAAAGGAACCTTTCAACGAAACGTGCGACGAAGGTAAAAATAAAGAAGACAAAGAATTTGATGACGCAGGAAAAACCTCAATCGAGGAAAAAACCTGCGGACGACAAGGGATGTCGTCGCTGCACTATGGTCGCCAATCAGGGGCGATGTCCTTGGATACTGGTGTCGATCGTACAGAGATTACAATACAAATGAAGGAAACGCTTCGAAATGTAAAGTACAAGTGTTTGGAATGTAAAACAAGTGTTTGTCGTGTGTGAAAATAAGGAATAAACTGCTGGTCGAGGGCGGGTGTCGTGCGTCGAGAGCGATTCTTCGAGTGAAAGCTTCTTTTCTTCTGTTGTTCTTGAGCTCGCTGTAGAGTTCTTGAATTCAGTATCAGATGTTAGCTTTCAGTAGATGATTTCTTGGATTCGATAGCAGATGTCCCCGAAATGAGGCTTGAGCTTGATCTTTTATAGTCTTCGGGAGATTTAACTACATCATTAAAGGCTTTGATGACTTGTTGTAACGGTCGCTGTCTTCAATGTGGGATTAAATGCTTGTTAATGACTTCGTCGGTTATAGCCGTTGCCCATTAATGACTTTGACTCCTGCATTAACCACTTAACAAACGTAACAGTTATATTATGTGTTAGCTTGGTTGAGGTCGCATGGTTTATATGCGACGGTCGTGCGGAGCGGGCGACGTCGAGGTCGAGTGTCGCGATGAACTCTCGACTTACCTTTCGGGAGGGACGACGAATGTTTTCTGGGTCTTTTTCGGGACCTTATCTTAATACAAGATATGGTTCATAACGAATGTCTTACCTTTTCTGTTCGTGGTCAAGACCTGCATTGATAAACAGAATAAACGGATGTTTGACTGTTAACAGTTAGTATAATCGTACGACCGTCTTAAGTCTCGGATGTCGGTCTTATGGAACATACGACTATCGCCAAAATATAAGACCACTTGGTCGTAGGACCAGAGCGATATAACACCGATGACAGGAGACTGTCGGCGTAAGACCGACGAGCCGTAACTGGCGACATAAGACTAGTGACGTAGGACTAGTGATGTGCGAAGTGCGATACGTGACGTGCGACACGTGACGTGCGACACGTGACGTGCGACACGTGACGTGCGATCATGAGATGTAATATGAATATGTCAATTATCGTGGTTATTTAACGTATGTCGTGGATATGATAATAATGGGTATTATCATTGTCGGTCGGGGGTAACCAATGTCCATAGGTCATGTCGAGGGGATTTCCCAAGTCGGTCGAGGGTGTGATTTTTTACCCAAACAGTCATCCAGATCGAAGAAGAAGAAGATGATTGGTCACGCGCCATTCGAAATTTCCTCGTGCACGACCAACTCCCCGAAGACAAGATGGAGGCTCGAAAAATTAGATTCAAAGCATCTAAATACGTCATGATCGAAAATAAGCTTTATCGGCGATCATCGACGGGCCTAAATTTAAGGTATGTCATCAGCAAAAATCAAGCCCAGAAAATCCTCCAAGAGATGCACGACGGCGAATGTGGTAATCATTCAGGAGGTCGTAGCTTGGCTAATCGTATCTCCCGACAAGGGTATTTTTGGCCGACACTGCGACAAGACGCTGTCAAGTACGTACACAATTGCGACCCCTGTCAACGACACTCAGGTATGTATCATAAACCCTCAGAGCCTTTGCACTCAACGCTTGTCCCATGTCCTTTCATGAGGTGGGGAATGGATATTGTCGGCAAACTACCACCTGCTCCGGGGAAAAAAGTATTCCTCCTCGTACTCACAGATTACTTTTCTAAATAGGTCAAAGCAGCGGCCTTCTCCCAAATTAGGGATAAAGAAGTTATCTCCTTTATCCATACTAACATCATATGCAGGTTTGGGATTCCATCCGAAATTTTCTGTGACAATGGATCCCAATTCATAAGCGACAGGACCCAGCAGTTCTGCGATGACAGGAATATCAAACTAACAACCTCAACTCCCAGATATCCCCAAGCTAATGGACTTGTCGAGTCAAGCAATAAGACTATTATAGCTTCGATCAAGAAAATATTAAAAGCTACAAAGGGAAGGTGGGTCGAAGAACTCCCTTCGGTCCTATGGGCAAATCGCACGACGCCACGCACGTCCACTGGGAAAACCCCCTTCTCTCTCGTCTATGGTTGCGAAGCTGTCCTACCGATCGAAGTTCATCTCCCAACTTCGAGGCACACATCCGTCGACCACAACCTGGTTGATTTGAGTTATGACCTCGACGCCCTTGAAGAGCTCAGAGAATCGGCCTTGATCAGAATGGCGTCACAGAAGCAGGCAGTTGAGCGACATTTCAATAAGCACGTCAAAGTTAAAATCTTTCAAGAAGGCGATTACGTCCTTCGTCGAGTATTCCCGAATACCCAGGAGCTCAACGCGGGTAAACTTTCTACCAAATGGGAAGGTCCCTATCGTATCTCTGAAGTCGTTGGTAAAGGAGCCTATCGACTTCGAACCCTCAACAATCAGGAAATCCCACGAAGTTGGAATGCGACGCATTTGAAAAAATATTTCTTTTAAAATCGCCTTCCTATCATACAAAGTTTTCAGCACGACGGTAAGCATCGCAAAATCGTTGGTAAAACCACGACCGACCTCTAACGAACTTTATCGCAGGAACGCGCGACATGAGTATCCAAGTGCATGACTCGATTGTTTGATCACAGGGGCATATATTCTAAAGTTCCATCATATGATACAGTCACATGTAAGGTCTAAACGATCCCTCGATCTAAGTTTCTGGAACTTAGAAAAACTTTGTATGTTCTAACACATCGATGATATATATTTGTGTTTATTATTACAGTCCAAATACATGATTTATGTTTCAACCGTTATATTGCAATAAAAGCCTAAGTCGCACGACCCTCCGTTTATTTCATACTTTTATGATCAATATTATCCACGACATATGTAATTAAAAACACGAGTTCCGCAAAAGAAGGAACTTCATTGAACGATTACATGTGAACGACCGATAGTCAGACAAGTAAATACAAAGTCAAAAGTCGTTGCATACCAACGGCCCGACCACCAACGGTCGAGCATGGAAAGCCTAGTTCATAAACCCAGAAAAAAGAAATTACCCTAAGATCTAAGGAAACATAGCAATCGCAAACTCTGCCCAAAGAAAACTCAGCCTTCGGAATCCTGACAATCCTGAAGAACTGATGCAAGGATCCAACGAGTATAGCCGGAGTTGTCTCCCAACCTGTCGCGCCATGGCATTCCAAGAATGTGTCTCTTAAGATTAATGATAAGGTTGGAGGAAGGAATATCTTCTCTTCGACAATCGACCTCCACTCCAACACCTCCAGTTTCCTCACGTGTTTAGTGAAGGGAAACAAAAACATCTGCACGATTACAAAAAGAACGTATTAGCAAAACGCTCATCGAAAGAATAAACATCGGTAACACAAGTTTCAAAAGAAAAACTTACGAAAGACGCCAGTACGGCTAAACACAGTCCAATCTCTTCGATAGAGATCCCTGGAAAATGCTCCTTGAAATATAAGAGCTGATATTTCCCCAGAAGCGGAAGCGACTTCGTCCTGACGAGGATATAGTCAGTCAAGAGGGATGAAGACAACGCAAAGTTGATCTCCATAAAATCCCCATCATTCTCTCCCGTCTTTACACCCTCGCCCCTGTCGGCTGACGAAAGGGTCGACGTGGTAGCAGAAGACATCGTCGCCAGATCCGCAGAATCCTCGGACATCGCGTAAAATCGTCATCGATTTGGGTATCATAGCCCACGGTAGATCATCAGTCACCGAAGATTTAGAAAAAATCGAGATTCTAGAAAAGATGACTTTTCGAAAGCTTAAAGAAAACAATCCATTTTGATCTCTATTTATGCAGGAAATCGTGACAGGTCGAGCCCTTCAAAAGATCGACACGCATCCCCGACTTTCATATGCCCCAGTAAATCACCGACACCTGGCATCGACAGCTGGAAAGCATCATCGTACGCCAGCGTGACGTCACGACCTCGTTTCTCTTTCGACTCCTCGTTCAATTAAAAGCGGACTAGTCTAGTTCCACGACAACCAGGTAAGTCCCTCAACCCAGGTCACAAGTATTCAACAAGCAAAATTTAAAACTTAAATTTGACATTCAATTTTCAAATTTTGGGGGCAAATTGTTTGGGCAAAAAATCACGTCGTACGACCACGACCAGAGCAGGTAAGACGCACGCTATAATCCAAATCTTGTATTAAGATAAGGTCTCGACAAGAACCCAGAAAACATCCGTCGTCTCCCGTAAAAGGTAAGTCGTACGTCTCCCATGATGCCCGACCATAGCATCGCCCGTCCCGTACGACCATCGCGTAAGATCATTGCCCCTACGACCAAAGCTAACGTTAACCTTGTCTGTTACGTTTGTGAAGTATTTAATGCAGGAGTCAAAGCCATTAACAGCAAGTAGTCGTAACGGACGAAGAGCATTATGGATAATCACTCCGGCAACCGTTTCCGACCGTTGTAGCCGTTAATCAAAGCATTCAAGGAGCTAATTAATGGCACGAAGACTATAAATACTGAGTTCAAGCAATCATTTCAGGACATCTGAGACAACACAGAAGAACTCTACGGCAAATTCAAGTGAAGCATTCTCTCTCGAAGAACTCACTCTCGACGCACGACGACAACTTTCGACCAACAATTATTTACACTTTGTATTCACACAACAAACACCTGTTTTACATTCAAACACTTGTACTTTACATTTCGAAGCATTTTCTTCATTTGTATTGTAATCATCGTACGACCGACGCCAGTACCAAGGACATCGCCCCTGATTGGCGACCATAGTATAGCGACGACACCCAATGTCGTCCACAGGTTTTTTCCTTGTTTGAGGTTTTTCCTGCGTCATCAAATCCCTTGTCTCTTTATTTTTATTCTCGTCGCACGTCTCGTCGAAAGATCCTTTCTTTAGTTGTTTAAGTCCACATCAACCTTAAGTTGTCCCTTTGGTGCGATTTTTGGCATTAACACTCTCCACCTTGGACTTAGAATCCTCGGCTTCCTTTGTAATCGCAGCCAAGGATTCCTTAACTTTGTCCATCTCCTCCCTCTGATCGGCAACCATGGACAGGGTCTGTGTCAAACGATGATTGGCCTCATCCTTTGCACGTCCAACGACCTCTAGATGTTTCAAGGCGTCATCGAGATGTTTTGACAGAGCATCTTTACGCTCTGCGGCGACCTTCGCCCTATCCAACGCCGCGGTCTCCCTCTCGTGCGCAGCAGACATTAGATCATTTATCTTCATTATCTCACCCCGCAAAGCTAGGGAAGCCTGGAACGCCTGCAAAATCATAAAATAAATATTGTAAATAAACATACGACAACGAACAACGACACCGACAACGAACAACGACACAAACAACGAACAACGAACAACGACACCGACAACGAACAACGACACCGACAAACGAACCAAGTCTTGAAAGAAAGACTTACCATGAAAGCCAGCCCGGTGACATGAGCTCCCGTCTCCTCGATAGGAAATCCCACGAAACGCTCCCTGAAAGAAGGGAGCAGATATTTCCCCAGGTGAGGAAATAAGTTCGTCCCGTCTAGGACACTGCTGGCCATAAAGTCCGACGGCAATGTAAAATTAACCGTCGTGACCTTAGGCCCTCCCGTCGGCTGATCCTTGCCCTTGCCGGCTGACAAAGGATCCGACGTGGCTGACGGGGACTTCGCTGTTTTCGCCGGAGGCGCAAAACTAATAGGTGTCGCAGCGATCGCATCAGAAGACGACTTCTTGGGCGATGCGACCTTCGCCTTCTCAGGCGTAACAACTCTAGACAAGTCGTGAACTCCCGAAGATGGTTCCCTCGGAATCGTCATCCGCGTCTTCTTCGGAACATCTGGACCATCGGACATAAGCTTCTGCCTCTGCTCCTTGCCCTTACGAGCAAGCTCGAGCTCAGCTGCTCTTTTAGCAGAGACACGCGGTATCCGTGGTTGAGACTCCCCTGGAAACCACAGAAGAGTAGAAATTATGAAAATCAGGGGAAGAAGAATCGAATTAACACAGAAAGAAATAAGAAGGTACGCTTACCAGTCATCTCTCTTTCTTCTTTCGACTCCCCTTCTTCCTCACGTTTCTCCCCCTGAATTTCTCCTAAGTATACTAAATCCTCGTCGTCGTCCACCAATTGTCGTACGACAAACGACCGTTCCCCAGTGCTGAACTCTAAGAACGCGTCGATCTTTGCTTGAGAATTAGCGTAAGGCTTCACGTCCTTGAACTTTATGGCTGTCGATATATAAAAACAAGTTAAAAACCAAAAAACGCAGACGACAGACAACAAAAAAGTACAAAGCTCACCCGATGTATTCCAGCTGGCCCTAATCCAATCACTCTCAGAGTCAAGGGTCGACTTACGCACAAATGCGTACAGAGTCTTCCACCCGCGATCGTTCACAGCGGTCCTAAGGACCAGAACCCGATCACCTTTAAGTCTAGAGTATAAACTGCAACGATGACTCCCATCCTTCTTGGCTTGATAAGCCAAAAGGAGGTCGCGTACATTCATGGGAGATTCCCAATTCTTAGTTACACGCTCGATCACTTGTACAACTCGCCAAAACTAGGGCATTAGCTGACCCGGTGCTAAGTCAAATTCTAGCATAAAAGCCTTAGCTAGAGGTGAGTAGGGCCATTCAAAGCCAATCTTAAAGGGATATTCGTATATCACGATATAACCCTCGGGACATTCGTTCGATCGAATCTGACCTACGTAAATTAATTCGACCCACGCAGGGATTTTAGCTAACCTCCTAAAGTCATCAAGATTCGACTGTTCTTGAATATTGCTCTCAGGGTCCATCGACACCTCTAAAAAACAGATTGGAGAAATCGAAGAAATCGTACCTTATATATAAGCGCTCTAAGACCTCAAAAATCCTAACTGAGTCGCAGATTCTCGTAGGATTAGTAATGATCGGGCAAAGAACAACAAGAAGATCGAGAGGAAATCTTCGCTTAAAACTCTTTGAAATCGTAAAACAGAATAGACCCATTGAGGTCTCTATTTATGCAAACGATCGAATCCCTTGATGATTGCCACGCGTCCTCGTCTTTTCGTATGACCACACAGATCATCGACACCTGTCATCAATAGCTAGTAAGCACCATCGTGCGTCGGCATGACGTCACGACTCCATCCTCTCTTCGATTTCCCTCTCTAGTTTGAATTGAACCGATTCAATTCCAAAACAACCAAGGTATTTTTTCCAACACAAGACCCTGAACACCCAACAGGCAAAATTTAAAATTCGAATTTGCCATCCTACTTTCAAATTTTGGGGGCAAAACTGTTTGGGCAAATTTCACCAGTCTCGACCACGACCAGAAAAGGTAAGACACATGTTATGAGCTATATCTTGTATTAAGATAAGGTCCCGACAAAGACCTAAAAAACCTCCGTCGTCCCTCCTAAAAGGTAAGTCGAGAGTTCCTCACGACACTCGACCTCGACGTCGCCTACTTCGCACGACCGTCGCGTAGAATCATGCGACCTCGGCCGACTAACACGTTATACGACTGTTATATTTGTTCAGTGATTAATGCAGGAGTCAAAGTCATTAATGGACAACGGCTATAACCGACGAAATCAGTTATGAGCATCTAATCCCACATTGAAGACGACGATCGTTGCCAAAGATCTTAATGATTCAATTAATATCATCCGAAGACTATAAATCCCAAGTTCAATCCTCAGTTTCAGGACATCGAATGACACAGGAAGAGAGATAGAACAAGAGGACCGAACATCGAACAACATAAGCAAACGCAAATACTCGAAGAATATTCATTCGAAGCAAAGAGATCATTCATAGATGATCACTCTCGACGCACGACTTTCACTCTCGACCAACAGTTTACACATTGTTTTCACACACGACGCACACTGTTTTTACATTTCAAACACTTGTACTTTACATTTCGAAGTCTTTCCCTTCATTTGTATTGTAATCTCTGTACGATCGACACCCGGAACACCAAGGACATCGCCCCTGATTGGCGACCATAGTGCAGCGACGACATCCACTGTCGTCCGCAGGTTTTTTCCTCGTTGAGGTTTTTTCCTGTTTCATCAAATCCTCTGTCTCATTTACATTTTTGTCTTTGTCGCACGCCTTTGTCGAACGATTCCTTTCTTTAGTTGTTAAAGTCCACATCGACCTTAAGTTGTCCCTTTGGTGCGATTTTTGGCATTAACACACTACAAAACCAACAGGTCTCCCATTACTTGTGTCAAGATCGCAACCTCCAGAGTTACTCCATCCGATGTTCGACTCATCATTGAAAGGGAGGATGGGTGTTCCAAAAATATTAGAGATTATCACCTCAAGCAATTCGGTCTCTCCGAATGGCTTGAACTTTTTAAGTTGTTGGTAAAATGTGTAAATCTAAATAAAGACATCTTCATCAAATACATTGGTGGGTTGATGGAAAAGATGAAGGAGATCAAGAAAAAGCACAACATTGTTCTTTCATCTGAGGAACGTGCTTTTGTTCAAACTCTCAAGGAAGATGTTAGACTCCCCCGCACAAAGACAAAAACGGTGAAGGACACGGTCTTCAAGGAAATGGCAGCTAAAGGAAGAATTCCCTATGTGGATAATCTTGACTTGTCCATTCCAACTTCCATCACTTATCCTCCTACCACAGTATGCCTTTCACCCGTTCCAGGTCTGTTCTTTAATGATGCTCTTAGTCACCGACGATTTTTCTGCTTCTCTCAGATCCATCTCATCGACATCATACTCCTGAATGGTATCTACAACCTCATGCCTTATCTCGATGAAGCTCAGACATTCTGCCAGAACATAGCCACTGAAATCAAACGTTGCCATCAAAAGCCAAGAAAGTGATCTCGATGTTAGCCATCTCCTAAGTACTTGTGATTATTTTTTTCATATGATGATTGTATGAATCTCCTAAATTAATGCAAGTACTTTTCCTTCCTACTTAAAAATTTATTTGAATTTCAATTCTTTGTTGTACATATTTCATTACTTGTAAATTTTGGATATACTTAACAAATCCATAAAAGAAAAATAGAACAAAAAGAATGGTCTATGTGAAAAGAACCCAAAAAGAGTAAAAAGGGTCAAAATGCATTTTATATTCAGTTACTCTTAAATATTCTAAGTATGGAGCTCAAATTCAAATAGGGGGAGATTGTTGGGTCACCAAAGATTTGAAATTGACCCACCGATTTCACTCCTAAAAATCTTACTTATAATATTTACTTTTGGTTCTTTGTGATGACTTAGACAAGATAACAAATGTTCGGTGAAGTCGAAGATCAACCGAAATCAAGCCTGAAGATGCTCTCATTGTGGAAGTGAAAAGCTATTCTTCTCAACAATATCCAAAGTCATTGTCCACCGACCTTCTCTTGAAAATCGGTGGACATACCCACCGATCTTCCCTTATGATTGGTCATCAAGTCCCACCGATGTGAAGCTAAAATCGGTGGGAACATAGTGTTTCTCATGGTCAGTTCTTATCAATAATTCTCACCAACCTCAAAGTCCAAATCGGTGGAATGCTTCTTGGAAGACAAAATGAGAAGATCATTTATTATGGGACAATATCTATTGCCAGGTAAAAGTGATTATTTGTCGTTTTATCCATTATCAGATAAAATCTCAATCAGCATGGGTATTCTTCCTGGTACTAAGAAAAAAGGTGAAAAGGACACATCAACTTTTCAGAAGTCAACACCTACAATTGAATCTCCTGATAACAAGTGCCCTAAGCATTTAATGTTTCATGCACTATAAAAGGAGGAAGAAGCTCCCCATGCAGTGTTACGCTTTCTGAAGAATTCTCTCAGTGCAAGATTGCTTCATCTCTTTAAGAACTTTATAGCTTTGATCTTTGTGTGTTAAAGTTGTTTTGTTATTTCTGTTTGCTTTGTGAAAGATTGTTAGAATAGTCCATCTGTTCTTTCCGCAACAATCTATAGTTTCTGTGTGTAATTCTTAGTTGAAGTTTTTCAATAAAAGAATTAATTAAGTAATTTTTGTGTATTGTATTCAACCCCCTTTTACAATAGTTGTGCTAGCCATTAAGGACTAACAATATATATACACATATATATAATGTCCCTTATTACGTGACTTATGTTACCTTTATAAGCGAGCAGGGGTAAATAGGTAAAAAGTCTAGATCGTAAGAGTGTCCAAAAAGGAAACTATTGAGTTTCCTAAAATATCGTCGACTTCGTTTAGTAAGCGCATCACCCTTGATTTTGGTGGCACGGTTATTTGGTGAATGACATGATCATGATACCAATCATCTTTCGCAATCGAAAAAATGTCAGATTTTATTGGTTTTGAACATATTTGTGTGTCGACAATTTTTACAACACTAATAACAGGGGTTTTGAAAACATGTTCACTCATGAGCATGCAAACGGGTTCACTTATGAAACTTTGTGTCACACCCCTAAAAATAAGGGTAGATTTAAACTTGAATAAAGTCATAGGTAAATAGCTTAAATAAATTATATCACCCAAAATGGGGAATTAGTAGGGCATTTACAAAACAAATTATGAAAGAGATAATTCAACAAGCTACTAATCTAAACTAATCTAAGTTTAGATTAAAGAGGGTGTCGCTATCTCATTCCAAAAGAATCTTGTCCACAAAATCATTCGGCAAAAACTATTTTTCACAAAACTTGCCTTTACCTGCAAATCCGACTCTCCGCTTAAACCCGAGGAGTCCTACCGCTAGAATGAACTAATATACATGTCATTTTAAGAAAAAGTGTTAGGCTTAGAGCCTAATGAGAACAAGCAGTTAAATAATAGGATTATAACCGAGTAAAACAATTAATCATAAACTTTAACTCAAATATTTGGTAATAGAAGTCATGTGTCTACACTTTCATAGGTCGTTCATGTATTATTCATCATGAATAATGTATCATTCAGGATGGATAATAGATGATTCAGAATGAATAATAGATGGATCATGAGCTCGTGTATTATTCATCCCTAATGTTGTATTATTTATCATGAATGTAGCATGAACATTCATCTTTGTTATTTATAAATGTGGACACCCAAGGACACATGTCACGTTCCCTTTATCCCCGGGCGAAAACCTAGTTCGCAATTGAATTTTCCATACACACACACACACTATCTTATAAAGCACACATCCAAAATGTATAAGGTACTACCTTTTTATGTATAAAATCTGAAAATATTTTAGTTACTAGATTTAAAGCCCAATGTACAATTTATCAATGTCAAGACTCTTTATAAATAAGAGTTTATGTTTCTAAAGTAGTTCACGATTATCCTCATTGCCAATGATTTCCATCCCCTCCGTATTCTACCCATCTCCCAATGGTTCGTTCTTCTTATTTCTCTCATAACTCACCATCAAACTTCCTTATCCATCTCCATTTTTCTCTATTTTAAGTAAGCTTTCATCTTTATTTGTTGATATTCAGATAAACTTCTATCTCTATTTTTCTCTTGATTGAAGACATTCAGGTAAGCTTTCATCACCGTCAAATTTCCCCACTCATCTTTGGGTTTTTGGTTTTATTTGAATTTAAGTTAGATTGAATTTGGTTTGAATCCAGGTAATATTTTATCATTGAATTTGAATTCAGTTTCTAGTTTTTGTTTGCTTTGAATTTAGGTTGTTGGTGAATTCTGTTCAATTATTCACCCCTCCCTCAAAGGTAGTCTTTCAAAACGGATTTATAGTAGAAGGTAAAACTGAAATGGTGTTCAATTCTATGTTGATTGATATGTATTCCACATTAATAGGTCATAAAGATCTGTTTAATAAGTTTGAACGATTTATTTGTTCAAAAAAATTTTCAAGGACTTAACCACTGAAAATATGAAAGTCCATTGTTTTTTTTTTCTTTCTTTCTATATATCTCTATTTTTAATATCAAAATATAATATCTAACTATATTCCTTATTCATGGATTCTATAGGTTTACAGAAAATACCTTTATATGTATCAGTTGTTTACAAATTTGACACATATTTTTTTTGTTTCAATAACTTAATTAATTATTCATATACAATTAATCTTTATATATATAAAAGCAAAAATCATGAAAAATGACATGGCATAATGTGGATTGAGATTTCTCAAATATTGAATTGTGGTTTACTTTGGCTATCCCACATTGATAAAAAGTTGAAATATTGGAACATGAAGTTGATTATAAAAGGAGAATAATGCCAACTTTTTTACATGACTTATGATTTATTTTAATCTTTTTTGGATTAAAGAGTTAATTTTAGTTTCTTCATGTTGAATATATAGTATATATTGCATTACAATTAAGAGCATCTCCAATGGAGGTTCTTATAAGATTCTTCTTTTTGTACCTTCTTTTAAATAAGCACATCATTATTCCATTTCGTTATCTTCTCACCAATGTGGGATAAACAAGACACAACATTTCACGATTTGATTAAGACTCAAATCTCATAATGATTCAAGTGTTTAATGGAAAATGACTACTACTTTTTGAAAAGAATTGAAATAAACTTATTTAATTTCATATTATAAATTTGTGGTGCTTATAGAACTTTCTCGCCACCGCACGAGCGCGGTGCCACACACTAGTTTATTTTATTTTAAAACCTACATTATAACACACATTTAAAAATAATATGTAACACCCCAAATTTTCTACAAACGGGTCGAGGAACGGATGAGAAAACGGTTGGTGAACGATCTGGAAAATGATCGGGGAACGGTCGGGAAAACCGTTGAGGAACGGTCGAAGAACTCTCGGTACAATTGGGGCTACAGTGCCCGATGACAGTGCTCAATGACACAGTCGCATGTTAGGGTCGCAAGAGGAGCACTGGTACACCCCGGACGACAGTGCCGAAATATTATGCCATTGGCACTATCACATGGCAAGGTCGCGAGTGGTGGTGGTGGGAGACGCCTAAAAATTTGATTTTCGGGCTATATCTTTATTTGACTATAACTTTCTAATTTCTAACCGGATTGAGGCGATTTCAGAGGCTATGGATTCGTATTTTGAATATTTTCAAGGTGGGAACAAAAAATATCAAGGTTTCCTTGAAGATCTTGGGTCCCTAGAAGTCGAAGGTAAGCCTATAATCAACTATTTCATAACCCAGGGTTTGGTTCTTTTCAGCTCAACCCTTATTTCTTTTTTGGGTTTGTTTGTATATGTTTTGGGAGTAAAGGAGGTTTTCTTGAGAATATTTACACCATATCTAGAAGTTATCATAGAGATCTAAGTCTTCATCTTTGGAAGGTAGAGTTGGAGTTTGGAATCTAGGTTTAACCTAACCTAGCAAAGTGAGTTAAAGTTGCTTTGTGCAAACTATGTACATGCCAAAATGTCTATTTTGAAGTATTAATGTGTTTACTTGTTATCAAATATGTGGGTTATTTGGTGAGATTTGCATATTTGATACATTTAATTTATAAATCTTGAGAAATTCCCATATTTGGGATTTCTTGTCATTTTGATAAATAAACCTTGAGACTGTGTCTTTTGACAAGTTATTTTATAAGCAAATGTTATTTGACGGTAATGCACTTTTGGTATATTTGATTTGATAAATCGTTAGAAAATGCATATTTTGTGTTATGAGATATTTTGGAAGTATAAACCATATGGTTTATATTTAGGAATGATATATCCCGATATTGACAATGTTTGACATAATCATACTTTTGAGTATGAGTTTACCCTTTTATTGAACAAATGAATTTTGTTGAGCTTTTGACTCGGTTTTGACTTAGATGAGTCTTGAGGATATATGTTCTGTTTTGTTTTGCTCTATGTCGAGCTTTTGGAGTTACATGCAGTTATGATATATTTATTCGAAAGTTACATGCTTTGAGTGCATTGGGCATTCATTTGGGGTCATATAAGTTAAACTGTAATGCAATAGATCCATAGATATATGAGTCGATCTTTATTGTTTTAAATGAGACAATTGTTTCGATGTTATGATCAGGAATTGACATCGGGTCATCGGAGGCACTATGGTGCGGGCTCTTGTAGTCGAACATCTACCATCTATCATAATGAGTAACTTCTGAGTCAGTTTTTATGGGATGATTATTGCCATATTGTAGCTAGAATTAAATAAGCATTGGATCATCGGGGACAACTTTGTACATTCTTATGGGATCCCGATACTAGCCATTAGTCACATGATGTAATTTCTAGTGAATGAGTGTACCTAGGATCATCAAGAGTCTCGACTATGAATCACGAATAACTGATCCCATTGGGGCCATTGATCATCTGGACGAGCTCTATAACATGGAACAATGGCCTACTTTTGTGTTTCGAAAGGTGTTGTTTTGGGTATTGAGTTTTATCCATGTTTTTCAGTGACGATTTGAGTATGAATTTTTCTTCATAAGTTATGATTTTAGGTGTTGAGTCTTACTCATATTTTGGTATTTTGGATGATAAAGTTTTATCCGAATTTTAGTATTTAAGCATTAATCATTATTCACGTTTTGGGTGAGTATTGAGTTTCAAATTCATAGTTGAATGAATGTTTTGTATTGGGTTTTTCATCACGAAAATGATCGGTTTTAGGAAAGATGTTGCTTTCATATTTTTTACATTTCATTTTAGAAATCGTGATTTAAATAGCATTTTTTTAGTTTACCGTTTTATATAAAATGATGAAAACTCTTGAACTCACTAGGCGTTAAGCCTAACCCTTTTTATTTGTTGAGAATGATACTAGTGACACCGTGAAAAGTTGAGTTCTAGTTAGATGCACGATAAGGGTATAACTATTCGGTGATGTTTTCCACACCTTGGAGATAACGACAGTCATTGGGTTTTAGTAACATCTCTGTCTAAACCACAAGGCTTGTGGCGTACTGGTTAAGGCTTGTGGGGATGTGGCTAGTAACCCATCTACCCTAAGTTCGAATCCAGGCACTTCCAACTTGTGGCCACTGGGGATAAACTCAGGGTTGCACACTTTAGCAGCTGGGGCAATTGCCTCTCCTTGTCGGGATTAGTTGGGGCAATGTCCTCGGATACCCTTCAAAAAAAACATCTCTGTCTAATATATTCCTAGTGTATGTTTTGGATAATTATTCGATGATGTGAATCCTAAATTGCCATTATAGGTAATCAAATGTTGATTTGTAGAAAATACTTATTTCTTATTTGATGTATAAATGAAAATTTTAAATTAATCGCTCTTTCCAAATTTGAAGGTGTTACATAATAATACATATTTATATAGCCATTGAAAATTTCCCCATAAATGATCAATTAGCGTATTCCATAGAACGAAGTGATATTCTTTATCAGTGATTTGATTATATCAAGCATGAAATTGTTGGAATTGACTATTATCTTCAACCACCACTAGTTTATCCCCTATCGCTTAACTACTTAATTTAAAATTTTACATCTCGTCGCATTGTGAAGGACACAACTAGTGTGTGTGTGTGTACGTGTTTATATATATACTAGGTTCGAACCGTGTACTACACGGGGTATTTTAAATAAATTAAATCATGCCAGAAAACTTATCAACTATTATGAAAGATTAATTTAAAGTGAATTGACGGGAAGCATAACAATTTGACTTTGAAAATTCATTAACTAACCATCTGTTGATAACTGATATTATGTAGTTCAATTAAAATTAGAGAAAATAATATAATCATGATTAAGAAACTATAAATAATTAAATATACTATACTAAAATATTTGCATATTTATATTTTTGAAAAAGGTTCGAACTCATAATCCAAAAGTCAGTTGATAAGTGATATTTTTTTTCCAAGTAATTAAATCTCTTATGATAATTCTAAGGGTGTTTCGTTGACAGAATGAAATTTGATAGAATTGTAATTCGTCAAAGGAATTCGACTTTGAAGTAAAATTGATATGAAATTGCAAAAAGAAAATCACGAAAATTTAGTGATTATTTGTATCAAATCCCATACTAATTTCAACAAATCCCATACTAATCACGACACATTAATTTGTATATATTTATGATATTTAATAATATAATTAAATCCAAAAATATTCAATATTAGACTCATTTCGAAGGTATTGACGAAGCGATTACAATGGTATAATTTGTAAAAAATAATGCATTTTAGTTCATATACATTATTTATGTTAATATGATAAGAGTCTAAAATGAAAAAAAGTAAGGGATTAAAAGTAACTACATACCTAAATATAAGGGTAGTAAATGTAACGTATAAATTAAAAAAATTGAATTAATGAGAGATTTAAGGAGGAGTGAATGTGGGTGTGATAATTGAACTTATAATGTAAAATGCGTCCAGATACATGTTTAGGCGGGAAAATACTGAAGTCGGCTCACCAGAAAACGACCCGTGGCATGCTAGTTACTTATTTATTATGGCTATGTTTGGCAAACTAGCTGACAAGCTAGCTTATGACTTATAAGCTAGCTGGTAGCTGATAAGCTAGCTGTTGACTGATAAGCTAGCTGGTAGCTGATAAGCTAGCTGATGAAAAAGTCACGTTTGGCAAAAAGTAGCTTATAAGCATTTAAATGACCAAAAATGACATATTAAAAAAAGTTGTTAATAAATAATAATTAATATTAATGAGGGCATAATTGAAATATTTACAAAAAGCTACTCATAAGCTACTCCAAGTAGCTTTTCAAAAAGCTAGCTTATGATCATCCAAACATGTACCCCAAAAATAAACTAGCTTTTTTTTGCCAAACAATGCCTATATGTATAGATATATACATATACGTAGAGTGGGTTTCAAATACAAACCGATCTCAATCGTCCATATAGTTTGATGAATATATGGTTTTTAAATATTATTTATTTATAATTAAATAGTAAAAATGTATATTTAATTATTTGTTGAGTAAAATAGCGTTTTAACCATAAAAATGATATAAAATTTTACAAACTTGTTTGAAGGCCTTATTGAGATACACGTCATATATGATTACACGTCTATTTAGTTCTGGATTTTGATTTTCCAAGCTCTAGTGAGATCATTTGAAATGGGCATGATGTATGTTGCTATAAGATCTTATTTGGTGGCTCATTTTTTTAATTAATTGTTGGAAATAGTTGAATAAGATAAGACATGATATATCTGCTGTCCACATTCAACCTTCTATTCCAAACACATGTTAATAGAAAGAAAAAACAATCCTTACATATTGATACAATATAAAAAATGTTTCTTTTATAAGTTGTGTTACATGTGCCTTTATTTTTCATACAAAAATGGAATGGATCCTGTTATGATTTATTTAGGATTTTGACAACTTCCTGTTAAACTTTTAATAAGTCGATATATGCATATGATTGTGTCATTTATACGAACTTTAACATGAAGTTGTCAAAGCAACAAAGTCTGTCAATTATATTCCAGATTTCCGTAGAACTTAATTTTCGAATGTAACAATAAATTTACATGAAGTTTCTCAAACAAACAAAGATAAAACAAAGATCCATGTTATATTATCTTATCAATTAGTTTAAATGATTTTCAAATAGAAATTTAAATATTATATAACGAATCTAGAAAATTTAAACTTTCGTATGTTATTCTATAATCTAGCTAAGCATTTGTGTTTGAACGAAGTAAAAGGAAAATGAGAACATACCAAAAAGGCTAACAATCTAAAAAAGTTGAAGGTTTATGTGAATAAGAAAATAAAAACACGGTTGAAATTGTAATCTAGTTTTACTTGAATATAACTAACTATGGGTGGCCCAATGTCTAACGTGTATGTGTGTATATATATAAATATATTAATCAATAATTTAACAATTATATTAAATACATAGTAACGCATCGGGTTGGGTGGGTTGGGTTCAAGTTACTCTAACTCGTTTCCAACCCAAAAAAATGCGGTTTGGCGTAATTTTATATCAATTATGTGTCGGGTACCTTGGTTTGAGTTTTTTTTTGTGTTTTTACGGGTTGGGTTGGCCAGGTTGGTTGGGTTGGTCGGAATTTTAAGCACCCCTAGTTTTAATGTTCAATATTATATTTTAATGAAAAATAATATCTATATATTGTATCTAAATATAAAAATGAACAGAAAAAAACTTACACCTTTGACTAATGCATAAATCTTTCAATGTTCATAATTTTTTCATTGGCTAATTTGGTAGTAATAAAAACAATCACTTAGAGGCCTCTACACATTTTTTTTCAAAATATTCCAATCACCAAAAATCCTTAAACCAAACTGCTTGAATGATACTTTGATTTATGAAGTTGATACAATCCAAATTTAATACATGCTAGTCTAATCTCATCATGTTGGATAACTTAAAATTGAAGGTCGTGTGCCCGGATCACGATTCAAAAAATCTATGTTGACCTTCTCCACATTCAATACATCAATATTTCAGGAATAGTTTCTTCCATAACAACCACAATTTCCGCAAGATTATTACGGACCCAGGATTTTAGGTGAACGGGTGCACAAACGAAAAGTTTAAGAAATTGTGGTCGATGTGTTTTTAGTCGAATTCTGTCTTTGGAGGATTTTTTAAGCTTTTAGTTGATTTCGAGATATTTTTTCCAGTCTTTTGGTTGATTTCGAGAAACTTTTTAAGTTTTTTCATTGATTTCGATTATTTTTTTTAGTTTTTTTGTGTCGATTCGAGATAATTTTTTGGGGTTTTTTGATTGATTTCAAAAGATTTTTTTTTGATTTTTTGGTTGATTTCGAGAATAAATTTTGGATGTTTTGCAAATCAAAATTAACTATGCATAGACTTTCGAGTAATAATAATCAAATCAATAACTAAAAACAAATTAAAAGTACGAAGATGAAAATTTTATAATTTTGGAGAAAGTTAATGATCAAATTACATCATATTAAATTAATAGAGTGTTTAATGTGTTATTAAATGTAATTTATGAAGATGAGTTATGAGCTTTTTCTCTAGTTATTAACAAAAACTAAATACACCAGGGCTAAGAGTGGGAATCAAACCCCAAACCTCTTGAAACTAGAAGCTCTAAATAGGTCCAGACAAACCTCCTAACTGGAATCTTGTTTTGGTTACAAGTTCAGTTTAAAAATACTTAAGAGTACTCTCAAAACTCTGTGGATGCAGCACCTTCAAGCCGTCTATATTTTATCCTTTACGGTAATTAGGTGAGCGAGTGCACGGGACCCATGCAAGGTAAAGGTAGGTCCGCCCCTGGTAAGAAATATAACTAATATATTTATGAAACAGTGAGAACATGACACACATACGATTTTTTTCTTCTTACAAATTCAAACAAACACAACTCTCGACCATGGAGAAGTTATAGAGTCCCCTACCGGCTCATGAAAAGGTACTGACTGTCCCAATTTCATGGTTTTGGGCTTCAGTTTTAAACTCTCCTAAAAACTCTTATAATAATTAAAAGGAGTAAATTTCAATTTTGGTCCCTGTGGTTTGGTAAAAATTTCAGTTTTCGTCCCTGTGGTTTGGAAATTTCGGTTTTTATTCATAGGGTTTGCAATTCATTTCTATTTTCATCCCTCAGACTAAAACCCTACTTTTAAGCATGAAGGACTAAAATAGAAATGAATTGTAAACCACAAGGATGAAAATAGCAATAAAAATTAAATCATAAGATCGAAAATGTGATGAATTTTAAACCATGGGGATGAAAATCCCAATTTTAAAACCATAAGGACAAAATGGAAATTTTCAACAAACCACAGGGACTAAAAATGTAATTTACTCTAATTAAAATTGTTTGTAAATCGTATTAGATAACCTTTTTTTGTCAAATCATGCTTCTTTTTAGATAAAATTTTACCATTTTTAATAGAATTTTGAAATGTTATCAAACTGCCAAATTTAACATCTTATATGATTAAAAACAGGATTTAAAAACTTATATAGTACAATTTTAATGCACAAATTAAAAAACAAAAACAAAAACAAAATTTTAGTCAAGTTCTTAAATTCAATAGATTATATCCTTAAAACTTTCCGCTTATTATAATTTACTAGAAGGGTATTCGTGCAACGCAGCGTGATATATCTTGATTTTAATGTTTTGTTTTACTTTTTATCATTGTCAATTTTTATAAAACGGTTTTGTGTAGTTTTGAGAAAATTATAATATTTTTTTTATAAATTTGTACAAATAGGTTCATGATTGGAGGATTCGAAAAGGGTTAAGAGATAAGAATTAATTAGGTAACTAATGATAATTAAAGAATGATGTTTTTTTTAGGGGTTTACCATTTGAGAATTTGTAGGGAGTTAGATATAAGAACTAAAAGGAATGAGTTAGAGATAAGAACTAATTAAGTAATTAACATTAACAGTGGTACATAAAGCTTCGTTAGTTGTTTTTAAGAGATTTAAGTAATCAACATTAAATAGCAGTACATAAGACTTTATGAATTGTTTTTAAGAGTTTTTCATTTATTGTTTATAATATAGTATAGATGATTAATGATTTCTAATATTAAAAATGAGATTAAAAAACATAATCATCTTTGAATAATTCAATAACATAATTATATAAAAATGACATCCAAAAAATATGGTCAAGAAAAAATTAGGTTTACGTGAAATCACAACCGGTTACACCAACCACCGAGTATTACCTGCAATAGCCGGTTGCCGGTAGCTTAACGGGGTAGGTTGCCAGGGGTTGGTAGTAGTAACCCAATGCCACGTCTTGCCACGTTGGAGCCGTGCTGGACACAGAAACAAATTTTTCCATAATGACAATAATACCCTCCACCTTCTATTTTATGCATTCCAATGTCTCCACCGATTTCACCAACCCCCATTCAAATCTCTTCTTCTTCAATGGCGACTTCTACATCAATCACATTGCGAACCATAGTACGCATATATAATTGCTTCAATATCTGTTAATTAATCAAATTCACTCTAAATGAAAGCTTCTGCCATGACCGCCGCCGCCGCCGCAGCTGGCGTTACTCCTAAATCTGCTGCATTCGGTGCACGATCGTCGAATCTGTCGGATGCGTATTTGAAATTGAATTCGATCTGTTTTAGGAGATCAATTTCCGGATTCCGGTGTGATATTGAACGGAAATGGGGGAATTTGTCGATGCAAGGTGGCGGCCGGAGGAACAGGGGAGCGATTGTGGAGAGAGAAAACAGAGGAAGAAGAGGATTAGGGTTGGTGAAGTGTACGGCGGAGGGGATAGAGAGAGGAATATTGACGGAGGGTGGTTTTGTTATGCCGGAGAGGTTTAAGGTGGTGGCGTTAATGGCGTGTGTGATGTGTTTATGTAATGCTGATAGAGTTGTTATGTCTGTGGCTATTGTTCCTCTTGCTGCTAAATATGGATGGAGTAGTTCGTTTTTGGGCATCGTTCAGGTACTGATTTTGATTTCCTTTTCCGTTTGATGATTAATTTTGACTTTTTTGTTGCATTGAATTGTTAATCATACTTAATTTATCATAATCAAATCAAGTTTGTTGAATCGTTGATAGCCTGTGTTTCAGTTTCTAAGTAATCATATTGATTTATTGATCAATTAAGTTCTCTCAATATTGTGAGTTAAAGAAAAGGTCAAATTAGATCAACCAGAAATAAGGATGTGATTGTGGCTTCCATCTAGATGAATTGGATTTGGGAATTGGGATTGACCAACAAAATGCACCTGAAAAATACTAGAATCGAATGGAATTCTGTATGATTGATTCAGAATCAGTAGTTGATGGCTATGTTTTAATCCACAAGCAATGTTCTTTCAATTTCTTGACCTAATTTGTTAATTTGGATCATAAATGGACGAACATGATGTAATTGATAAAGTTATGAGGATGAAAATGACAGATTTCCAGGTTTAACCCGGAATGAATATTTGGGCTTATGGGGGAATGGACCCGTTATATTATATAAAACAAAACAGTTTCTTTTATTCTCAATCTCATTAGTTAATGCTTAATACCTCTAACTACACACCCCCTAAATACGTATAAGTTGTTTTGTTGCTTGCAATATCTGTTTTGCATGTTGAAGGTATTATAGAAACAAGAATATCAAGAAGAAAAACGGAAGATCCATCTAATAATATGAAGAAAAAGTTATACTTATTCCATTCCCCTATATAAAGTTCACCTTAGTATCTTTCAAAGTAGAATATTCATAGTTTTTAGATGGACTTATGACCTTTTCTCATTAATTTTGAAGTCAAAGAGCAACTAATTTGACACTTAAAAGTCAAGACCGGATTATGATTTTGAGTCGAATGTACTATTGGTATTAGGTTTGTGAAATTATAAAGTGAATTGCATGATGCACCTTTATTAATTTTCTCAATTCTAGGTGACAATTAAGGCCAATCTTTTGTGGTTGTTGGACTTGAAATAAGGGTGGTTGGTAGCCACTTGAGGAACTTTACAAGATGGAAAAAGATATTGCAATTGGTGAGAAACATCTCAAAATGAAGTTTTTCCATTCTACCAAACTTGAAAACTCATTAGCAGCCATGTCTTACTGATTATGTTGACCACAGACACGTGTTAGAATAGCATTGAAAGTTGAAATCAAGTTTTGTTGGCCGCACCCACTAAATACATATATTTTTCAAAGACTAAATAGCTCATCTTTATCTGCCTTTTTATTTTTAGTTCTTGGTGTTTGTCTTTTGAAAGCATGATAAGCCAAGATAATCCATGTATACTTTCAAAAAGAGATATTTAAAGGTCTAAAGTTTTAAAATGTCAATTTTAGTACTCAACGTTGACGTGGTTCTAACATGTTGTTTCCCTTAAATGTCTCTTTTGAAAGTATGTTTCCCAAAATATGAATAGAATGGAAGTAAAAAAGACATCAAAGAAATATCGCATGCATGTTCTTTTATGGTTTGTGGGCCATTTTTTTAACAAATAAAGTTCGTTATTCAGTTAGTTACAGTAAAATAATTGTCTTTTTTTTAAATAGTGAAAGAAAATCAATAGACATTCGAGGAATCATATATGCTCGTTATGGTTTATTATTTACATGATATAGTCATAATGTAGTTTACCCGCCTTAAATTTGCGAGTTTTAGTCCTTTTTATGCAATAATGTAAACTCGAGAATCAAATCATTTGAATGGTCGAGTCTCGGGTTTTTGTTGTTATGCAAGTTCGTTTCATGTTTCGGGCTACTAGAATCCAATATTAACCACGAGTAATGTAACCATTGCATGAATAGTCGTCATTTCTATGGGGATACATTTTTTCATCCGTTATCGGAGGGGCCTTGGTGGACAAATATGGAGGAAAACGAGTGATAGCTTGGGGAGTAGCCTTATGGTCATTGGCCACTCTTCTTACTCCATGGGCTGCAAATCATTCCACAACTAGCCTTTTAGCCATCCGTGCTTTCTTTGGTCTTGCGGAAGGAGTTGCTCTTCCGTCAATGAACATCCTTCTATCAAGGTAAACTATATTCTCTTTTACTTAATGCCTCCAAACGAGCCCATTATATCCCACCCGAAGGTGGGGTCCGTAGAATGTGGGATGTACGCAGACCTGACCTCTACCCCCAAAGAGAAAACTTTACTCTATTTTACTTAATGCCTCTAAACGAGCCCAATATATCCCACCCGAAGGTGGGGTCTGCGGAATGTGGGATGTACGCAGATCTGATTTCTACCCCAAAGAGTAATCTTTACTCTATTTTACTTGATTCCTCTAAACAAGCCAAGTTTATCCCACACGAAGGTAGGGTCCACGTAATATGGGATGTACGCAGATCTGACCTCTACCCCAAAGAATAAACTTTACTCTATTTTACTTAATGCCTCCAAACGAGCCTAGTATATCCCACCCGAAGGTGGGGTCCGCGGAGTGGGGATGTACACAGACCTGACCTCTACCAAAAAAATAAAGCTACTTGAAAAGTGTGCGAAAAAGAGAAAGTTTGCACCAATGAGTGATCCAATTGTTTGTGTTTAATTCCCTTTTTGCCCCTTTCTTGGATGTTAATCAGGTGGTTTCCATGTAATGAACGAGCTACGGCGGTTGGTTTATCTATGGGCGGATTTCACCTTGGTAACGTTGTGGGATTGGTACTAACGCCTATAGTGATGTCATCGGTTGGACTTTCTGGCCCGTTCATTCTTTTTTCATCTCTCGGGCTTCTATGGCTAACAATGTGGACACTTCGGGTTACAAACGATCCACAAGAAAGTCGTTCCATAAGCAATTCCGAATTGCGATTAATTCTGGCAGGGAAATCCAATTCTCCTCCTCTAAAGAAGGGTGAATTCCCTCCTCTCCGCCTATTGTTATCGAAAATGGCCACGTGGGCCATCATTTTTGCTAACGTAACCAACAACTGGGTAAGTTTCTTCTTTTCCTATCTTCGTTTTCTTGTTTTTCTTTGTTTTGTATTTATGATGTATTTTTCGTGGTTTCAGGGATACTTCGTTCTTCTCTCATGGATGCCTGTTTATTTTAAAACTGTGAGTGGTGTTTCTTTTAGAATTTTCAATGATTTGTACCGGGAAAATAGTGTTGTAGATATCTTACATGTTCAGTAGTGCTTAAAAAACGCATCTTAACACATGTTAGTGGGCCCTACTTATTCTACAAAAAGGGTATGGCGCCATTCTTTGCAATTGAACCCTAGACCTCCCACTCATTCTGCAAGGATGCCTGCCTCCTTACCTGCTAGGCTAAAGCTGTGGGCACACAGTGGGCCCTACTTATGTCATTAAGGGTGCATTTGGTATGCAGACAAAACAGGACAGTCAGCTTTTGGTAACACAGAACTGGACAAAACAGAACAAATAACATGACCAATTTATGTAGTTTCCAATTTTTATTTTCAAACCTTTTATATATTTTTTTTACTATTAATATTTAATCACTTACATAAATTAATCAAAACATAGAAACTATATAAAAATTATATTTTGAGGACTGTACAGTTAAAGTTTAAAGAGCATAAAATAAATAAATAAAATTTAAAGAACGAATAAAAAAGGTGTATTTGATGTTTTAAAAGAGAATTATATTTTATTTTGAGGTTATATCGGTAAAACATAAGTCTGTTTCAGCTTGTCCCATGGGGTGGGGGTGGAACAGGCCTGTTCCACTCTGTTCCTGTCTGTTCCACATACAAAATTCTGCCAAACGTGAGACACTGATCCATGTTCTCCAGTGTACCAAACGCACCCTAAGTACTATCCACCGTTTATGACATATCAAAAGATTCCAGCTTACGATACATGATTTGAAGTTTGGTATTGACGTATTAAATCCTTTTGCGGTAAATAGGTATTTAATGTGAACCTAAAGCAAGCGGCTTGGTTTAGTGCGGTCCCATGGGGAACGATGGCGTTCTCGGGGTATGTTGCGGGTGCTGCCTCTGATTATTTAATTAAAGAAGGATACTCGTTGACCTTTGTCCGCAAAGTCATGCAGGTAATCTTTATACATTTACACTCTAGCTATGTTCGAGGAATCAAACCTGTATATATGTCGGAAACTCTCGTCTCTCTCTAAGAGATCTTATAAAAATAATTCAAAAGGGCTTCACATATTCTAACATGGTATCTGAGCACGGGTCTACCCCTTTGAGGGTTGGAGTGGCACATCGGCTAGATACGGATCATCAAACTTGTGTGTATATATATATATATATAGGCGAAGGATCGTGTGTGAAGTTGAGGTTAACGTGAGAAGTGGATCTGAACCGTTGATCACTTTTAATCAGGGACGGACCTGTAGGTGGGCACGTGTCACCGTATTAGTTCTCCGGCGAAGGGTAAAAAATTTCGTTTTCGTGAAGGTGTCACCGTATCGATTTAGGAGGTGCTACCGTATTCATTTGAAAACTACAAGGGGTGCACCTAAACTGAAAAAAAATGCCCAAATCTTATACCCATTCAACCAAAAAAAACCGAAAAAATCTCTTGAAATCAACAAAAAATACCGAAAAAATCTCGCGAAATCGATAAAAAAACTTAAAAATCCCCCGAAATCAAGCAAAAAACGTTAAAAATCTCTCGAAACGCCGGAATTTGGCTAAAACACATCGGACGATATTGAACGTTGATAAAAAGATGAAAGACACTTCGATAAAAACCATATGAAAAAATATGGTGCCACCGTATGAAAAAATTTCTAGGTCCGTCCCTGCTTTTAATCTCATGCCCTCCCATGAATTGCGCCTTAGAAGGGAATTGATCCGGTGCATCTCATCCTAATGTGCGTCCATTTCCAATCCAACGGTTGATGATCACTTCTCACGCTTCTCACGTTAACCTCAACTTCTCACCAGAAACCCTATATATATAGGGAAAATTTCAATTGCGACCAGTGGCGGATCCGGATCCAGGATTTTTTCCTGGTGGGGGCACCTTTTAAGGTAGCTTAAATGCCCGTAAAGTGGTCCGATGTATTTTTAGCCTAAATCCAACGTTTCGAGGGATTTTTAAAGTTTTTTTGGTTGATTTTAAGGGATTTTAAGTTTTTTTGTCGATTTCGAGGGACTCTTTTGTTTTTTTAGTCGATTTCGAGAGTTAATTTTGGTGTTTTGGTTGATTTCGAGACATTTTTTTTGTTATGGGGTCCCGGACGAAAAATTACTGGGGGACGTTAAGATATGAAGCTAAAAAAACCAAGTTTTTACCCTGAAAATTTCTTTTTTTTTTCTTTTTCATGGGGGCCCTTCCCCCACTAACTACCAATTGAATCCGCCCCTGATTGCGACCCACGTTCTCGGTTGTGCCACGTGTCCACACCTTCACGGGCCGTTCATGTATTATTCATCATGAATCGTGTATTATTCATTCTGAATGTTGTATTATTCATCCCGAATGATACATTATTCGTGATGAATGATACATTATTCGTGATGAATAATACATGATCGACCCGTGAAGGTGTGGACAAGTGGCACGCTCTCCTTTGTCCTTATGTTCACAATCGAAACTCGATTTTCATTTGAACCCGCTCCTATATATATATATATGTATGTATATACAGGAACCTTCCGTCTCTTTGTAAGAACTTTGTTAGAGAGTATTCAAAAGGGTTCCACGTATCCTAACAACGCCATAGTTTTCTCTTATTTCATATTTCATGTTCTTTTTGGGGGTATATTGACGTAATTATCGTCTAATTTTGATACAATTTTGTTGAATGTGCACAGTCAATCGGGTTCATCGGGCCGGGATTGGCTTTGCTTTGCTTGAATTACGCAAAGACACCAGTGATTGCATCCATATACATCACAATCGCGCTCAGCTTGAGCGCTTTCAGTCAAGCCGGATTCCTGTTAAATATGCAAGTAAGAATAATCCGCATTTAACATTCATCTTTTCTTCTCTTTTTTATATAATTCGGGCCTTTTTACGTCATATTAAACAATGAGTTTCGGTACCTAAAAATGGCAACTTATTTTTCCATTCTGTTTTCCGTCTTTTACTAGGATATTGCACCCCAGTATGCAGGATTTCTCCACGGTACGTGTTTTCGTCATCTTTTATCCTACGACTGTGTGTATTTATTTATATCGTTTCGGAAAACTTATTTCGTTCACATTTTTAAAAAACCGAACAGGAATTTCCAACTCTGCTGGGACATTGGCTGCAATAATTAGCACAATTGGGACAGGTTACTTTGTGCAGTGGCTGGGATCGTTTCAAGCTTTCTTAACGGTTACGGCTGGGCTGTATTTCGTGACAGCCATATTTTGGAACGTTTATGCCACGGGTGAAAGAGTCTTTTAGATTTCTATCACAAATATACGGGAATCAACAAGATGACACGATACAATCGAACCGAGTTTATGTAATTTTAATGGTAGGAGAGGGGGTGGGGGGTTGGTTCAGTTTAGTGATTCTTTTGTGTAGTAATAACTGTGTTGAGATATGATGATTGGAGTGTTGTATGCCATAAGTTGTTATAGGTTAAAAGAAAGAAAGGAGAAGGGGGTATTGGTTTAATCTTTGTGCAAAGTGTAATTTTACAACATACAAGAATATATTGTATTGTTATGTAAAATAATTTTGATCACTATATTTATTATTTTAAGGGTACGTTTGAATGGTTTTTTATTAAGTTTTGTATGTGTCTTGTCGTCTCGTGTTGTAGACGACCCGCTAAGGAGATTACCAGTAAGATCGAGTTTATATACGTGTTCGTTGCCCTTACATCCGCTACCCCTTCCCCCTCCTATTGGTATCAGAGCGTTACTACGATCGCGTTTTAATTTCTGCCTACTTTAAAATTTTAATTTTCTGTTGTTGTTGTATTATTTAATGGGAAATTAATTAAAATGCCAAAAGTCAAACATCAACTTACCAAAATGCCACAAAAATTTTGCGGTTTACCAAAATGCCCTAATGGCCCGCGATGGAGCCTGCGATCGCGGGATAGGGCTGACGTGGCACGACCTTTGGCCAAAAGTGTCCCGCAGAGCCCCTCAACTTTGGCCGCGGTGCACATTTGGCCCCTGCCCGCGATGGACCAAAATTTTACAGTTTTGGCCCCTGAAAATTTACACTTTTGGTCCCTGAATCTTGCATGCTTTTACTGTTTTTTTCCACAATTATTGTACTTTGAAGACCGATTTGTAGTTCAAATTCACTGACATGTTTGAGATTTCATCCATAAATATCATAATATGCAATTCACAATTCACACTTGTTCTTGCTTTCTTTCTTGATTTCTCTCTTGCTTTCTTTCTTTGAATTGCTTTCTCTCTTGATTTCTCTTCTCTCATTTCATCCACAAATGGCATCGTCATCAAACCCTAAGTCTACTCCTGAAAAAATGCCACCTCAAATCGAGGTCGCCATAGCAAAAAAGGAAAAGGAGATAAATGAACTAACAGAAGAGTGGAAAAAAATGATGGACAGGAAGGCAGTCCATTTGAGAAAGATCGAAGAGGAAGACAGGGAGATCAAAAGGATGAAAGGGGATATAAAAGCTCGGGAGGCTCGTGTTCGTCGAGAACAAGAAGCAATTCACCATATTCTGCAAGACTTCGCAATTATTCAAGCGAAGGTAAACGAGAAGCAAACTTGGATTGATGAAACTAAATCAATTTTTAAGTAGGTTGTGGTTGTTTTAGTTGTTTTGTATTTTTTTACTGTGTTGTTTTGTATTTTTTTTACTGTGTTGTTGTTTGTATTTTGTTGTTGTTTTTTTACATCATGTAAGGTCAAGTCAGAGGTTACCTCAACTCATTTGCTAAAGTGTGTCCGGGTTGTGGTACACAATGGCCATACGTGGTTGCAAAAGCAGAAGCCGTTGAAGAAGGGTCAGAAAGATTGAAGATGAAGAGCATGTTGGATGGAATACAAACTAGCTGTGTTATCAATGTTCATTTAAAAGCATATGTATGTGTGTATATATAATATGAATCTATATATATCATTTACAAATTAGTTGTGTTATCAATGTTCATTTAAAAGCATATGTATGTGTGTATATATAATATGAATATATATATCATTTACAAACTAGCTGTGTTATCAATGTTCATTTAGAAGCATATGTATGTGTGTATATATAATATGAATATATATATATATATCATTTACAAACTAGCTGTGTTATCAATGTTCATTTAGAAGCATATGTATGTGTGTATATATATAATATGAATATATATCATTTACAAACTAGCTGTGTTATCAATGTTCATTTAGAAGCATATGTATGTGTGTATATATAATATGAATATATATATATATATATCTTTTACAAATCAGCGTTTAGATCAACAGTACCATATGTGTGTTTGTTCCATATGGTTCAAGCTGTGACGGGCCCGGGGTGTGACTGACTGAATGTCTCCTTGGCACGGTTGAAGGGGCGGGATTTGGACACTCTCCACGAGTGTGTCCTACGCATTGGCACCGAGTACATCTTCGTTGTATCGAACTTTCACCACGTGATGGACGTCGGTCGTTCTTTCTCGGTCTCCCGGCTCTGTTCTTATCCATTAAAGATGGATAGCATGGCGGAAGCGGGTCGGGTGGATACACCCATGCTGCAGGGGGTCCAGCTGGGTTTATTACCTCCACGTATGTTTTCCGGTAATATTCGGACGTGAAGAAAGGTACAGCCAAGTCGCTGCAATCTGTACGACCAATATATCTTGCTGCAACGATGGCATGGCCGCACGGTAACCCAGATTTATCCCATTCGCGACACGAACAAAGGTGGTCTTCCATATTCACAATCGCGTCAAGATAGTCATCATGCACCTCGTACTTCCCATACCCGATTGCTCTTACCGGCCATGTCGCCGCACGACGCGCCCTGTACTGAACGATCTTCTCCGCCGTTGGTGTGAGTGCATTTTGCATCTCAGCTCCTTTTAGGCGTCGAATTTGGTACCACTCTTGTTGAAAGGCCCGAAAGTAGTCCATAAGATTAACAATCGGACATCTACGCGCAAAACGGGAGAGTGCATTCACAGACTCTGCACTATTCGAGGTCAGAATGTCATACCGTTGTCCAGGAAAATGGCCCGCGGACCACCTCTCCGGTCCAGCTTCGTCAAAGACTTTGGCTGCTTCGTCGGCACTATATCGTAGCATATTCATGTACTTGTTAAACTCCCGATCCGTATATGCTCTGCATGCCGCCCAATAGACATCCTTGTTGGTCGTAATACGTTTGTCCTTGGATTTGGCGTTCATCTCCAAATGTCGACAACATATGGTGTGAGGGGCGTTTGGGTAGATGGCAGAGATTGCGGCGCTTATGGAAGGAGCCCTGTCAGACATAAACACCAACCCTTGCGGGTCTCCGATAGCTTGTCTCAACATGGACATAAACCAAGTCCACTCGTCCCCGGTTTCGGATTTGCCTACGCCGAAAGCTACTGGAACGATGGAGTTATCCCCGTCCATGGCAACCGCCAGGAACATCATACCCAAGTAACGACCCTTTAAATGGGTTGCGTCTATTATCAGGACTGTTGGGTCACCAAGGATTTGAAATTGACTCACCGATGTTTTCCCTAAAACTCCTACTTAGAATATTTTAGTTTAGTTCTTTGAATGACTTGTACAAGATATCAAATGTTCGGTGAAGTCGAAGATCAACTGAAACCAAGCTTGAAGACTCTCTACTTGTGGAAAATAGAAGACTCTCGGCAACATTCAAACAAGTCATCACCACCGAAATTCCTTGACATTTCGGTGGCCTTCTCTCCACCGAATTTATAGGACAATTTCGGTGGCCTTCTTCCACCGAAGTGCAGGACAAATTCGGTGGCCCCATCCCCCACCGATGACTCTTTCGGTGCTCCTCTCACCACCGAAACATGCTTGCAATTTCGGTGGTCCTCTCACCACCGAAACATGCTTGCAATTTCGGTGGACTAGTCTTCTTTCCACCGAAGATTTCTCAATCTCGGTGGAAACCACTTCGGTGCTAAAAGCTCAAGACAGAAGATCATTTATTATGGGACAATATCCTCCAGCAGAGAAAAGTGACAGTTTGTCTCTTTATCCACTTTCAGTTAAGGTCCCTTTTATCTGCTCAAGCTACTATGTCTGCACCTAGTGAAAAGTGACAAGGACTTCACAGTTCTCCTGAAGTCAACATTATCAGCATATGTGAAGATGACAAGTGTCCCAAGCATTCAATGCTTGGGCACTCTTTGGCACTATAAAAGGAGAAGTGCTCTTCATGCAATTCTCACGCTTTAAAGAAATTCTCTCAGTGCAAGAAACCTTCTTTTAAGCCTTAAAACTCAATAGCTTTGCTCTCAGTGTTCTTAGTTGTTTTGTTGTATACTTTGTGTAAGATTGTTAGAATAGTTTATCTGTTCTTTTCCGCAACAGTCTTAAGTTTTCTGTGTGTAATTCTTTTGAAAGTTTTTCAAATATAAGAATTAAAATTGTGAAATTTTTGTGTATTGTATTCAACCCCCCCCCCCCCCCCCTTCTACAATACTTGTTAAGCCATCTGGGACTAACAAGTGGTATCAGAGCCAGGTTTAATCCCATAAACTTGATCTGCGATGGCTGCCTCTTCTTCTTCTACTGTTGAAAACTCTCTTCAAAACAACTTTTCAGAAAATGGGTCTATTTCAAAACCTCCTAAGTTTATTGCCAACAACTTCTCCTTGTGGAAAAGCCGCATGATGCTATTCATGGAAAGAGTGGATACTAGATATCCAACCATTCTCAAAGAGGGACCCATTATCCCCAGAGTTTGGGCTCGCTATGACACGCAGAGGCCAGGTAAAGAGACCTTTGAAAAGGAAATCTCTAGTGATTCTGATGAGGAAAAATCCAGTGCTACTGGTCGGTATATTCTCAAAAATCCTAAAAAGTATACTGATGAGGAAAAACGTTTAGTTACTCTTGACTCCAAGGTAAGAGCTATTATTGCTCTCTCTCTTCCTGATGAGGTCTACCACTCTTTGGTGAACTTTGAAACTGCCAAAGAAATGTGGACCACTCTATGTGTTCTGTACGAAGGTACAGAGGAAGTCAAGAAATGTAAAAAGATTGGTCTTATCAGAAAGTATGAACTATTTTCTTTTGAAAAAGGAGAATCTCTTCCTAGCTTCTACAATCGCTTCAACTCTCTTATTAATGATCTCAAGTTATTGGGCAGAGTCTATGATAATGAGGAAGTTTTATGCAAGTTCATGGACTGTCTCCCAGATTTTTGGGAAAACATATGTACTTGTATTAAAACTACCAAGGACCTTGAGTTCATGCCCTTAACTGTTTTATATGGTACTCTTTTCAATTTTGAGCAAACCATGCTTCAACGGAAATCTTTCATCAAAGAAATAAAGAGCTCCTCTATAGCTCTTGTTAGTGAAAGTTCCAAGAATTCTCAAAATCTTCCTAGAATCACCTATCCTTCATCTGACTCTGACAATGACAGCCAAACAAATGTAACCCACCAAACGGAAGCATATCTTAGTGATGCTGATGATGAAGGTGAGGATATCATGGTTGAACAGTTGTCGGATGAGATGGCAATGATGGCCGGTTCTAAACACAAGTTTCGTCCCTTCAACAAATCTCGAAGTCTTAGAAAAACTTCATCTTTCAAAACTTCTTCTGACAAGTCTAATGAGGAATGCTACAAATGTGGCAAGAAAGGACATTTTGCATCTGAGTGTAGAAGCAAGCGTATCTCCAAGTCCAGATTTACTTCTTCTGACAATCCCTCTTCAAAAAGGGAAAAATCCAAACACATGCCTTTCAAATCAACCTTTCCCAAAAAGGAGTCCCCACCATCCTTCTTAAATCATCAGGAGCGTGCTGAGAAATACAAGGCCAAGTACAAGAAAGAGAAGGAAAGGAGTGAGGGTCTAGAGAGAAAAGGGAAGGGTCTCATGGCAGAAACCCACGATTGGGACGACGAAGACACCTCCGACAGTGATTCTCAGAATAGATGCTTCGTGGCCATCTCAGAAGAAATGGAAGTTTCCGAAAAGGCCACTTCTCCTATGGCTCTGGTGGCAACTGGGTGCTCCACAGCCTACGCTCAGGTACATCCCTTCAATAATATGTCTGATATTGAAAAGATCAATGCCTATGAGTCTTTAACTCAAGATTTTTATTCTGTTAAAGACAGTAAGAATAGAAAATCTGCTCAAGTGAAAGAGCTCAAAGCTGAACTTGAAATTTGCATGTCTAAGCTTAAAAGGTTTGAGGAAATCAAAAATGAGCTTGAGGACTTGAAAACAATAAATCATGTGATCTCAAAAGAAAAGAACTCCCTGTTTAAGAAACTAAAAAGGGAACAAGAAGTCATCAAAAAATGGTCAAGCTCTTCCAAAAATCTTGAACAAATCTTTCAAAGTCAAATCTGTAGTTCAAACAAGTTCGGTCTAGGATTTGGAAAAACTGATGTTTGTGAGTCCACTCTTGCTCTTGTTCCCCCCACCAATGCATGTGATGATCTCTCTGATTCTAGCTCTTGTGATTCCATCTCTTTGAACTCATTAGATCTGTGTGAAGCCTTAAAGTATGGTATATCCTTAAAGGCCAAAGACTCCTCATTGCAAATCATTGAGAAGCAAGATTCAAATGACGTTTCTAAACCCATCCATGATCAGCTCAAATTTTCGGCCATGGATGAAGCCTCCTCCTCAAACTCTTCAAAAGCTAATCCTTCCAAAAGATCTAAACCCACCGATCTTATCCCCTTTGTGCCCACCGATCCCTCAATCAATGATCCTCCAATTCCTCTTCATGAAGTGTTAAAATCTATTCACATAGATACCTACACCGAACCTAAGCCCTCAAAGATCCCCAAAAGAGAAACTCCTGTTCACTCAAACAGGATCTCCTGTGCCGACAAAGGAAAATCGGTGGTCAACTGCATGGCAAGCTCCCATCCTAAAAGTTTTACCCCAAGCATTCCCTCTAACAACACTTATATTCATCAAATTCCTAGATCTGTGCTCCTAAGAAAATCAACCTCCAAAGATTTATCCAAAGGAATCCTTGGGTCCAAGCCTCCTGCTCTGTTCTCCTCTAACAAGGTTATAAGAACAAATGATAAAAGCCAAAACATGAAAAATGCTAAAAATGTTAAAAAGGTGTTTATCTATAGAAAATGCTATAACTGTGGTGACACTTTTCATATGGCTAAGGACTGTCCCAAGGATAGAATTGATAGATCCAAGCTTAAGGAATCATGCTCTTCTAACCCCAAAGGACCCATTACAAAATGGGTACCAAAGAACTAATGTGTATTTGCATGCAGGCTTTTGAGCACCATCAAATTTGGTATCTAGACAGCGGGTGCTCACGCCACATGACGGGAAACAAGTCTCTTCTCATCAACTATGTGCCGGGAAAAGGTCCATCTGTAACTTTTGGTGATAATTCTAAGGGTTACACCAAAGGATACGGAACTCTCTCTAATGGATCTGTAACCTTCAATAAAGTGGCTTTTGTGGACGGCCTCATGCATAACCTCCTCAGCATTAGCCAACTGTGTGATCTTGGATACAAAGTTATCTTTGAACTTTGTGTCTGCTCCGTGGTAGACAAACAATTCAATGTGGTGTTATCGGGAAGACGGATGGAAAATGTCTACGTCATAGATATGGGACAATCCAATTCTTCATCAAATGTCTGCTTTGTGTCAAATGATGCATCCAAAAGAAACTGGTTGTGGCACAAACGTCTCTCTCATCTAAACTTCAAGACCTTGCATAAAATCTCCAACAAAGAGCTGGTGACGGGCATGCCAAAGTTGAACTTTGTCAAAGAGAAGCTGTGTGATGCATGTGAAAAGGGAAAGCTCACCAAAACATCCTTCAAGACGAAGCAATGCTCTTCCATCACTCTTCCTCTTCAATTGCTGCACATGGATCTATGTGGACCAGTCAGCACTCCAAGTCTTGGAGGCAAAAGGTATATTCTTGTTATTGTTGATGAATTTACCAGATATACTTGGGTGTTCTTTCTCAGGTACAAAAGTGATGCCACTGAAGAAATCATCAACTTTGTCAAGAAAAATGAAGTTCTCAATGGCCAGCTTGTCCGCTCGGTAAGGAGTGACAATGGCACTGAATTCAGAAATAGTGCTCTTGAAGACTTCTTCACCGAGAAAGGGATCTCTCAGAACTTCTCTGCTGTTCGTACTCCTCAGCAAAATGGAGTGGTGGAAAGGAAAAACAGAACACTGTGTGAGGCCGCTAGATCCATGCTGAGTGAATCAAATCTCCCCACCTATTTTTGGGCCGAAGCTGTGAATACTGCCTGCTTCACTCAAAACAGGTCAGTAATATCCAAAAGACATGATAAAACCACGTATGAAGTTTTTCATGGCAGAAAACCAAATATTGGCTTTCTTCATGTCTTTGGGTGTATCTGCTTTATTCTTAATGATCGTGAAAATCTTGGGAAGTTTGATCCCAAGGCAGATGAGGGAATATTTGTTGGGTACTCCTTATCCTCCAAAGCTTATAGGGTGTACAATCTCAGAAGAAAATGCATTGATGAGTCCATTCATGTCAAGTTTGATGATCTCAGATATTCATCACTTCCAAGTGATGAGGATGATTTACACAGATGGATCTCATCATGTATTGGTGATACCCCCTTAGTCACTTCCACCGATATCTCCTCAGTTCCCTCAAATCCATCTACCTCAAAAAACCCAGCTGGATCACTCTCTCCCACCGAAATTGATCAACCCATCTCTCTCACCGATTTTCCTATTCCCACCGAAACTCCACACCGAAGCCCTTCTTCCATCCTTAATCCCACCGAAAATCACATGGCATCCACTACCGAAAATCCCATCTTACACCAAACCTCTGATCCCACTACTCCAGTTCACTCTACTTCTCATACCCCATCACCTTTACCCCCTGCTCTAAAATGGACCAAAGATCACCCCATAGATCAAATTATTGGTGATCAACAAGCAGGTGTCCAAACCCGCAGAGGAGTTGGAAATATTTGTCTCTATGTGAATTTCCTCTCTCTCTCTGAACCCAAGAAAGTGGATGAAGCTCTATCAGATCCTTGTTGGATCACTGCCATGCAAGAAGAACTTTCTCAGTTCCAGAGAAATAAAGTTTGGAGATTGGTTCCCAAACCCAGAAACAAGACAATCATTGGAACCAAGTGGGTATTCAGGAACAAAATGGATGAAGATGGTACTGTTATCAGGAACAAGGCCCGATTAGTAGCTCAAGGATACAGACAGGAAGAAGGCATTGACTATGATGAAACATTTGCCCCTGTTGCAAGACTTGAAGCTATAAGGATCTTTCTGGCTCATGCTGCCTACCGAAATTTTAGGGTCTTTCAAATGGATGTTAAAAGTGCCTTTCTCAATGGGGAACTTGCAGAGGAAGTCTATGTGAAACAACCTCCTGGCTTTGAAGACCCAGCTCATCCAGACTATGTGTACAGACTTGACAAAGCATTGTATGGTCTCAAGCAAGCTCCACGTGCTTGGTATGACACTCTTGCCAACTTTCTTCTCAAGCATGGATATTCCAGAGGTAAAATTGACAATACTCTCTTCATCAAAGAAACCTCAGGTAATATCATTCTTGTTCAAATCTATGTTGATGACATCATCTTTGGTGCCACTGATGAATGCCTATGTGATGAGTTTGCTTCTCTCATGATGAGTGAATATGAGATGAGCATGATGGGAGAGCTTACATTTTTCTTGGGCCTTCAAGTCAAACAATCTTCAGAAGGGATTTTTATAAATCAAAGCAAATATATTCGTGACCTTCTGAAGAAATTTAACTTTCTAGATAGCTCTCCTATGAAAACTCCCATGGCACCTCCCTTGAAACTGTGTGCTGATCTAAAAGGTGAATCTGTGGATGTCACTCTTTACCGAGGTATGATAGGCTCTCTGCTTTACCTAACTGCTAGCAGACCGGATATTATGTTTGCTACCTGTCTATGTGCTCGTTATCAGGCCAATCCTAAAGAATCACATTTAAAGGCTGTAAAACGAATTTTTCGGTACCTTAAGGGCACACTGCACTTGGGTCTTTGGTATCCCAAAGACTCGGGTTTTGAACTAATTGGTTACTCAGATTCAGACTATGCAGGTTCCCAGATTGATAGAAAGAGTACTACAGGAAGCTGTCAGCTCCTTGGTGGAAAATTGGTAAGTTGGTCCAGCAAGAAACAAAACTCTGTATCAACCTCTACTGCTGAGGCTGAATATGTTGCTGCTGGGAGCTGTTGTGCTCAGATTCTATGGATGAGAAACCAACTACGGGACTATAATCAATTCTTTTCTAAAGTCCCAATTCTGTGTGATAATTCCAGTGCTATAGCTATAGCAAATAATCCTGTTCTTCACTCTAGATCTAAACACATCGATATCAGGTATCATTTCATCAGGGACCACATTTCCAAAGGTGACATTGAACTGCACTTCATTCCCACCGATTTGCAGCTTGCTGATCTTTTCACCAACTGGGATGTGCAATCTACAAGAATAAAAAAGCGTTCATACTCCACCGATCTCACATCGGTGGACCCTTTTTTACCTATCTCTCTCTCACCACCGATCTCTCATCGGTGGACAAATCTATGTGTTAAATCTTTTCTTTTCTTCTTTCTTTCCAACCACCGAATCAAAATTCGGTGGCATCTTCTCGGTCCACATTTTGGTAGAAGTTATCTAAACCCTCCCCGAAAATCTTCAAAATCGGTGAAACTTGTCCACCACCGAAGTCTCATTTCGGTGGTCATCTCCATTCGGTGGTAATCTCTTCAAAATCGGTGAAACTTGTCCACCACCGAAGTCTCATTTCGGTGGTCATCTCCATTCGGTGATACCATTCCACCACCGAAATCCAAATTCGGTGAATCCACTCTACCACCGAAGTTCCATTTCGGTGGTAATCTCCTCAATCGGTGAAACCCTACGACTTTTTCCACCGATCCTCCACCGATCTCTCACCGATTGTCCACCGAATAATCACCGAAATGTCCACCGAACCATCACCGAGTCTACACCGATCCTTACGATTCCCAACGCCCACTTGTGACCACTCAATTGCATTTGTGTCAGACATTTCGCCTATCCGCCGTTCCGTGTCCCGATTCCCCAAGAAACCTTTCATTTCATGAGTCGCATGTCCCATTTCCCCATGCAAAATCATCATCACGGTAACTTATCCTTTCACTATATATACATACTGTCCCCTACATCTTTTCCACTTCTTCCTCAAGTTTCAAACCTGCAATCTCTCTTCTCTCTCAAACACATTTCTCTCATGGCATCTTCTCGATACCCTATTCCCACACGATTTGAAGAGCTTAAGTTTAATCAATGCAATCACGTTGCCCGCTTCGACCCGGATCCAGCTCATCCCGAGTTCTCCATAGTCGCAAAGTTCCTCACTCGCTCTCCTCTTCTTCATGCCTTTTCATGCAACCCCAAGATGAGTAAAATGCTCATTGGCAGATTTTGGTTAACATGTGTGTACGATCCCTCCAATGAAGCCATTCACGCCTCCATTCTTTCCAACGACGCCGGTGATCACGACCTCACTTTTGGAGTCGATGATGTTCGTCTCGCTCTCAAGATCGACGCCTTTTCCGACTATGAAGACATGTATTTAGACACCATACATGAAGACATTGTTCTTACCACCGGTTATGTGCTCGACGACTCCTCCAAAAGCTCCAAAGGCCCCGGTACTCTTCTTCGCAGCAAAATGGGAGGCATTTGGAATTTCTTCTTTGCCCACGTTATCCATTGCCTCTCACGCAAAACAAGTGGGCATGATCAATCGCCTTCACACGTCAACAAACTCGCTCATGCCCTCATCTTCCAAAGAAAAGTCGACTTCGCCCAATATTTCTTCTCAGAGCTTGTCGAGGTCATCAAGACTCCCAAGAAATGCTATGTTGCCTTTCCACGCTTCATCTCAATGATCATACAGCACAAACTTTCTAAGGCATTGGAGTCAGATCGCAAATCCCCTTTACCGCGCTTCTCTTATGACTGGTCTTCTCCGTGTGTAGGCACCAAAACTCTCAACGTTAAGCCTCTCGCCACCGATCGCCCATTACGACCAGGTATGATCTCTTTTGCTCTTTCTCCCGAACTACATTGGGGTGATGCGGAAATTCCCGGGTTTCAACACCTAGAAATTCCCGAGGTCCCTCCAACTGTAGTGGCCCCTACTCCCCGTTACCGAGTTACGTCGGGTGGCACTCAAAAGAAACGACGAAAGGCCACCGACACCTCCGCACCCGCTTCTCGAACTACGTCACCGAGAGTTCCCTCGGAGGCTTCCCCGGTTCAAACCCCTTCTCATAAGCGGAGGCACTCATCTTCCCCTTCGGGATCTCTTCCAAAGAGGTCCCGGAAACCATCGGCCCCTCCAACAAATCCAACTGTCGATTCTCAAAAATCGCCGGTTGTTGAACTTCATCCCTCCGGGCCAAGGGTATCCGTTTCAGACCCCACCAACTCCTCTGTTGCCTCTCAAAAGGCCTCAGTTGTACACTTGGAGAACCCTCAACAAACCTCCCCACTCGATTCTTTGGGTGGTGGAGATGACCTCGAGGCCTCTCCTCTCGAGGGTTCTGGTTTTTCACTTCACAACTTTTCACCCGATCAGTTTCTGATCGATGAGATTGCACAACCCAATCAGGGTTCCCCCCCACAGACTTCACCCCCACATGATTTCTTTGCATTTCTTTTAGCGGACACTGGTTCTCCCCGAACCATCCCGTCCCCCGAAGAACATCCCATCGAGCCTCCCTCGCCGAAGCAACACTCTCCACAACGTACACCCTCACCTCCCCGACCTCCCCGAACCCTCTACACCGACGCTCTCGCGCCTCACTTACGACATCCTCTTCCCGAAGCGGATCCCCTTCGATGGCACTGTTCGTTCCCCGAAATCGGTGGCCAAACTTCCCCGCACATCGACCGCACCTCTACCTTTCTTAAATCTACCATCACCTTAATCTCCCAAGCCAATTCCCGCATCTCTAACCTCGAGTCTCAGCTACCGCATCTTCTTCTTGATGCCATCACCGAATCCCTACGCCCCATTCAAGAAAAATTATCTACCCTTTCTACCACAGTGGAGTCCCTCTCCAAACCTTCCACCGACTCACCCAATTCTGAACGTTCCCAGTGGGAAATGGATCTCGGTGACTTTGCCTTGGTTCCCCATACCACCGAAACGAGTCTGGCCTTCCTACACTCCAAGTTTGATAAGGCCTTCTATGAGTTGGGTTTCAAGTTACCGGCTGTTCCTGAGGGGGAGAAAACCGCGGCTCCACCGAAACTTCCATCCATCAAGAAACTTTCCAGTAACCAGCCTCCACCGAAACCCTCTTCACCGAAATCCTCCTCACCACCGAAATCCTCACCACCGAAACTCTCTACCTCTTCACCGAAACCCTCTTCTCCACCGAAAAATGTCTCATCCTCACCGACCCATACTGGCTCCACCGAAGCTCTTGACCTTAATGCATCAGTTGAGGGGGAGCAGTCCAGCAAAGCTCCCGAAGACAAAGGAAAAAGAACTCTTTCGGCCGAAGAATTGGCCAGAGAAGCAAAGAAGAAAAAGGATCTGGCAAGATATGGAGCTCGACCGAAGGACGCTGAAACTCTCAAACTCAAGCCTGCTTCTCAACCTATCACCACCGAACTTGGCCTCTCTGCTCAAGAAATTGAGGAAGCAAGAATAGCTCAAATCGACTTAGACAAATCCAGAGATCTGTCTCTCAAAGCTGCCGCAGAAGAAGCTACAAAAGTCAAGTCCACCGATGCCATCCAGACACAGAAATCGGTGCTCAGTGCCTTGGAACAAGAAAAGAATGAAGAAATTAGTTGGTACAAAAAGACCATGCACCACCGAAGCTATAGGTCACAAATTTCTTCAGTAAAGATTGCCACCTCCAAGGCAAACCCTCAAGACATCAGATTGATTATTAACTGGGAAGATGGTTCTATGAAGAGTGTGAAAGAAAGCCATCTCAAACTCTTCGGTCTCTCAGAATGGTATGAAATCACTCAACACCTTGTCAGGAGTCCAAATCCAAAGAAAGACATATTTGTCAAATACATTGATGGTCTAATGAACAAGATGAAGGAGATCAAAAGAAAACATAACATCACCCTCTCCACCGAAGAAAGAGCCAAACTGCAGTCTCTGAAAGAGAAGATCATCCTCCCCAAAGTCAAAAATCCTCCTGACTCAGTCTTCAAGGAAATGGCAAGAGAAGGTAAAATCCCAAATGTAAACAATCTTAACCTTACCATTCCCACTTCTGTTCCCTATCCTACCACAACCTTAAGCCTCTCACCAATACCAAGATTGTTCTTTAACGACGGTCTCGGTCGTCGGGCATTCTTCAGATTTGCCCAGATATCCATCGCCGATACTATATTTCTGGAAGGCATTCACAACCTCTTTCCGAACATCCCCGAAGCTCAACCGTTCTATAGAAACTTACTGGATGAAATCAAGCGCCGCAAAACCTCAAAGAAGTAAGTTCTCTCCATTTGGTACTTGTAAAAGTTAGTTTCTCATTTTGTAAATTGTACGAGAACTTATCTTAATACAAGTATCTCTATTTGAATTTTATTTCTGTGCATACTTTATCTTTCGTTACCTGTAAATACTGTACATAGTATACATACGCATACAAAAGAAAAAGATCAAAAAGAACAAAAAGAATGGTCTATGTGAAAAGAACCCAAAAGAGTAAAAAGGGTCAAGCGAAAACTTACTGGATGAAATCAAGCGCCGCAAAACCTCAAAGAAGTAAGTTCTCTCCATTTACTCTTGAATATTCTAAGATAAGGAGCTCAAATTCAAATAGGGGGAGATTTTTGGGTCACCAAGGATTTGAAATTGACTCACCGATGTTTTCCCTAAAACTCCTACTTAGAATATTTTAGTTCAGTTCTTTGAATGACTTGTACAAGATATCAAATGTTCGGTGAAGTCGAAGATCAACCGAAACCAAGCTTGAAGACTCTCTACTTGTGGAAAATAGAAGACTCTCGGCAACATTCAAACAAGTCATCACCACCGAAATTCCTTGACATTTCGGTGGCCTTCTCTCCACCGAATTTATAGGACAATTTCGGTGGCCTTCTTCCACCGAAGTGCAGGACAAATTCGGTGGCCCCATCCCCCACCGATGACTCTTTCGGTGCTCCTCTCACCACCGAAACATGCTTGCAATTTCGGTGGTCCTCTCACCACCGAAACATGCTTGCAATTTCGGTGGACTAGTCTTCTTTCCACCGAAGATTTCTCAATCTCGGTGGAAACCACTTCGGTGCTAAAAGCTCAAGACAGAAGATCATTTATTATGGGACAATATCCTCCAGCAGAGAAAAGTGACAGTTTGTCTCTTTATCCACTTTCAGTTAAGGTCCCTTTTATCTGCTCAAGCTACTATGTCTGCACCTAGTGAAAAGTGACAAGGACTTCACAGTTCTCCTGAAGTCAACATTATCAGCATATGTGAAGATGACAAGTGTCCCAAGCATTCAATGCTTGGGCACTCCTTGGCACTATAAAAGGAGAAGTGCTCTTCATGCAATTCTCACGCTTTAAAGAAATTCTCTCAGTGCAAGAAACCTTCTTTTAAGCCTTAAAACTCAATAGCTTTGCTCTCAGTGTTCTTAGTTGTTTTGTTGTATACTTTGTGTAAGATTGTTAGAATAGTTTATCTGTTCTTTTCCGCAACAGTCTTAAGTTTTCTGTGTGTAATTCTTTTGAAAGTTTTTCAAATATAAGAATTAAAATTGTGAAATTTTTGTGTATTGTATTCAACCCCCCCCCCCCCCCTTCTACAATACTTGTTAAGCCATCTGGGACTAACAAGGACACAACGTAGATTTGCCACAAATGTGCGGATCTGCAAAAACATAGGTGGTTTTCCTTTGTAAATGTTATAGTTTATAATGTGTAAACATATGACGTGTTAAAATACGTACCGCGGGTCCAAGGGCCACGAAGCACTTCTCAAACCGTCGACGTGAATCGGTCCGTAGCTGCGTGACAGTACCAGGGTTCTGCAGCTGCAAATTATATAAATATGTCGGGAGTCGTTCATACGACTCCTCGAACGTGCCTCTTACCATAAACAGTGCATGGCATCGCGCACACCAAGCTTGGTGGTAATCAATCGTGACGCCGAACTGCTGGTGAACATCGTGGACGATGTCCTTTGGACGCAATGACCTACTAACATCAAGAAATTTGTTTTTCAGTATCGCACCCAAAGTCTTTTTGTCGGCTTGTTTGTGGTGGGGATTCAGTTGCGTCCTCGTACAAGTGTGTACGTCGTGCAACTTTCTAATCATGAACGCCCCTTCTTTGCCACCCGTGTCAATCGCGTACATCCTCCAGTCACAGTTTTTTCTGGCACATTCAACTATGTATCTAGTTTTGTCAGATTTCGACGTGCGCCTTTCGAAACCCTCTTCCAAGAACTTAAGTCCGACCTGACTTGCCAAGAGATCATTCGACTCGAATATCTGACCTACATGTAACATTTCACTGCGAATATAAGGTGTAGGTTCATAGGTTTGTGTCTGGGTATGGGAGTCTGGAAGAATAGGGGGCATATCAAAAAAGTCATTTATCTGACTACATGATTTTCTACTAGGGGTATATTCTTCGTGATCATCACTATCGGTGTCTGATCTGTCTATTTCAGAATTACCCGTTCTGAAAACGTGGGTTTCGTCATCAGCAACTCCAGCAGTACGCCCTTCGTGTGGTTGTGGTGGTTGTTGTTGTTGTGTCTCCGGAATACAGTCGTTAAGACCACATGAATGATCTAAATGAACCGTTGGGGCGTCGGACGCCTGAAATTGAGAATCAGACTGCTCTATTTGGAGGTCTTCGTCATCACCGTCGTCGTCACCGTCGTCGTCGTTTTCGTCGGGATACACAAAAAGTAATGGGGGCCTTTCTGAATCGACTGCAAAGTGCAGAAAAGTAGAGATATCCCTATTGTTGGATAAATCCACAAATGACCTATCGCCATTTTTAAACACTAACTTGCAAACAGCAGAAGGGTTGATTCCACATTTTTGCATGGCGTATGCAAGAAATTTCTGATAAGTATAGTTTACTGGCACTTTTACACCATGCTTAGATTTATAAGCAAAATTCCATTCATTGTTATCTTGCTCCCATTCACCATCAAAACAGAAATATAGCTTAGCTTTTGCAACAGATGAACTCATTTTTTCAGTAGTATCTCAAACACAAAATATTGCAGAAAGAAATCAAGAAAGAAGTATGAAATCGGTGTGTGGATTATGGATTGCATTTTACATCTATTTATCAATGAAACAACCAACATTGATGACAACCAATCTCTCATTTCATCCACAAACTGGTATTCCAAAAACACTGATTTAATATTGATGAAAACATGCAAATGAATTTGAACCACAAATCGGTCTTCAAAGTACAATAATTGTAGAAAAAAACAGTAAAAGCATGCAAGATTCAGGGACCAAAAGTGTAAATTTTCAGGGGTCAAAACTGTAAAATTTTGGTCCATCGCGGGCTGCGATCGCGGGCAGGGGCCAAATGTGCACTGCGGCCAAAGTTGAGGGGCTCCGCGGGACACTTTTGGCCAAAGGTCGTGCCACGTCAGTCCTATCCCGCGATCGCGGGCTCCATCGCGGGCCATTAGGGCATTTTGGTAAACCACGAAATTTTTGTGGCATTTTGGTAAGTGTTGGTCAAACTTTTGGCATTTTAATTAATTTCCCTTATTTAATTTGTGTCTATATATTCGTTTTTGCTCTTTTTAAGAAAAAAAAATCAAAAAGTTTGTTTAAATTCGTTTTTTGTTTTTTGTTTAAAGTAAAAAAATAAAAAAGTTAGAATGATTTAATACTATATTTAAATTCGTTTTTGTTTTCTAGTAAAAAATTAAATCAAAAATAAAATTTTTGAATTATTCGTTTGTATTTTAGCTATTTAAAAAGAATTATTAATTTAATCAATTTTGTTTTTTCTGTTTGTATATACCAGTAATTTAATTTATACATGTTATAATTGTGATATCTGTTGTAGAATATATCATTGTTATAAAAATTTGTAAAATGAGTTTAATTAGATCATCTAGAAATTTAACCGAAAGTAGCAGAGACTCTGTTAGTGTTAGACCAAAAAACCTTCTCGAAAGAAACTATTGTGTTAATTGGTAAGGATTTTGATTGGGGTGCGTGTTTATGTTTTTAATTAGGAGGGGTTGGTTTGGAAAAAACTTGGTTTTCTGCATAAAGCTTCTCTTGAAAGTTTACTGAATAAACCAGTTTTTGTATGATTAAGCCACTACTGAATAGTCATAATTGTCATATATAGCTGATCGAATAAGCTCTAAGTTCAATAAAACTCATTAAGCTACTAACACATTAAACCTAAGTCTATTAAGGATGTTTGGTTGATTATTTTGATTAAGAATTATGATTAGAATTAGTTAATAGTTAATGGTTAATTAAAACTTCAGATGATTCTAATTTTATGATTTCAAAATTTGACAATGATTCAGTATTTCAGTTCCAATTAATTTGTTCTCTCAATTCAATGGGTCTATTGATATTTATTGGATCAAATTGGAAGGTAGGGTTTGGGTGATAATAAAAGTTATGGTGAGAAAGACAAAGAAGGGGTCTTCACCTTTTGATGCATATTAGGATAAGATGATTCGAGATGTATCAGATCAATTCTCCTATCAAGCACGATTCATGGATGGAATGAGAATGAAAAAGGTTCATATCTCTTCTTACTTTCTCACATTAACTCTTCTACTCACACGAACATTCGTCTCAAATTGGAACTATCATAATATATTTGAAATTAAAAATTATTCATACATTGGCTTAAAATAATTGGAAATCTTGAATTTGATTTTATTCACAATTGAACCATGTATTAGATCTCCATAATTTAAGGGGCTGTTTACTCAAATACTTGTCTGGTAAGTACTTATTGGTAAGATTCAACACAATCGGGTAAGAATCATATTCATCAAAATGACATCATATGCAATAATTTACCCGCTAAACAGGTCGCCGCTCTCACTTACCGGGTAAGACTCTCAGTCCATGCAATCACTCTTAACATTCTTCGTCCTTGCCATGTTTATCCGGTAAGATAAGTGACCCGATGTCACTTATCAGGTAAGCGTTCAGAGTGACGAGGGGGAGCGATAGGGCAATGAGGAGTGACGTGGAGGAGCGATATCGTTGTATGCGAGGAACTTGAATGCTGTAGGGTTTGAGAACGGTAAAACTAATTTAGATTTTTTTTTTTACTTTTAAAACATCATCAATGAATGATTGATCCGGGTTAGGTTCCGGTGAGAAGTAACAAATTTGGTGAGAAGTGATTATCAACCGTTGAATGAGAAATGGACGAACATTAGGATGAGATGCACCGAGATACACCAGATCAATTCCTTTTTAAGCCGCAATTCATGGGAGGGTATTTGATTAAAAATGATCTAACTGTTTAAAAACAGTTCTCACCAAAAATCCCATGTCTGATTGATCAATTATAAATATTTAAATTTAGGATCCTATCCACTTTATATACTTCAATTCCTGGTCAAATTCCATTTCATTTCTTTCAAAATCAAAAGTCCTTTGATGGATTCCAATTCCACCAAATTCTTTCAATTTTCAAACTGAAATTCCAAGAAACTAAAAACCCTAAACAAACCATAACTAAGCAATATAATCCTGCTCCTAATCATACCAACATCAAGCAGAAATAAGAGAAACCAAACTATTAGCATTCCCAGATAATAACCGAAATTTACACGACATGCTGCTATCGTTGTCTCTGAATCACATAGAACTGGCAGTTACAATCTACCGTTGGGGAAAGACTACATCACGAAATTAATTTATGAAACGAATTCATATAAAAGTCGATAAAATGTCAAAGAAAAAAACTAAACTCACAACATCAAACTTTCAAAGCAGCCAGGTCTTTGCCCCCCGCACTTGATCTTTAACAAATACGACATCTGGTTAACCGCGGTTGTGGTTCAGATAGCCAACATTCCAGAACTCGATGCCAGTCTCAACATTTGTTTATAAACTGCCAACGAATAAATATTTGATCGGTTACTCGCAAACATGATACTAATCATGAAGTTTCAAGAAACAGGTATACTTTGAGGTCTAATTGGTTTTAACTTTTAACTAATCTTGTGTATATGAAGTATTGATTTCGAAGAAAATTGGACCTGTAAAATTGAAGTATACCTCAAAATAGATCTGTCGTTTTATAGCACATCAAATACGTCTACGTGTCCTAATAAACTGTTTTGTAGGATTTAGGGGTTGTTTGGTTGGTTTTCCATTAAGTCATGTAGGGATAAAGTTGTTTAGGTGGATTAATTTGTCTGTATAAATTCGGAAAGTTTTTGTTTCGGAGGTTTTTTCATAGACAGAAGGAGCGTGTTTTTTAATTGAAAGGGGCAAGTTTGGAAAAAACATGGCTTTATGCATAATGCTCTCCACTAGAAGCTTACTATAAGAGTATGTTTGTTACCAGCTTAATGGGACTTGCAACTTATTCAGTCGACTATACATGACTATTTGGTGGTGGCTTAATGATATAGAAAGTGGCTTATTCAGTAAACTTCTAAGGGGAGCTTTATGCAGAAAGTCAAGTTTTTTTTTTCAAACGTGTCCCTCAAATTATAAAACACGCTCCTTACATATAAGTAAAAACCCTCCCAAACAAAAACTTTCACATCCTATACAGACATATTAATCCACACAGACAACTTTATCCATTCGAAACTTAATGGAAAACCAGCCAAACAGCCCCTAAGCCACTTTCTACATCATTAAGCCACTACCAAACAGTTATCTATAGCTAACCAAATAAGTTGCGAGTCCCATTAAGCTCATTAAGCTGCTAACAACCAGACCCTTATTATATGATCAAATAATTGTGTCCTATATAAATGTGTAACAATAAGTTGATGAGACGTTTTTGAACGCCCTAACAAAATTTTAAGAGCCTTCTGAAATAAAGCGTCCTATTAGTTTTTTTATTAGACATAATTTGAAAAAGTGTATTATTATACATTCATATGAACACTTCTCAAAATGTGCTATAAAAATACTATGGACTTTATTCCAAAAGTGGTTTAAAAAGAGTAAATTACATTTTTACTTCCTGTGGTTTGTTGAAAAATTCTATTTTTGTCCTTACGGTTTTGAAATTGTGACTTTCATTCATATAGTTTATAATTTATCACCTTTTTTGTCCTTATGATTTAAAATTTATTGTTATTTCATGCCTATGATTTATAATTCATTTCTATTTTAGTCCATCATACTTAAAAGTAGTATTTTGGCCTCGAAGACGAAAATAGAAATGGACTGCAAACCATTGCAAACCATGGGGACGAAAACCGAAATTTCGAAACCACAAGGACGAAATTCGCAATTTTTAGCAAACCACAAGGACGAAAAATGAAGTAATTTGAAAAAGTGTTTCATTTAAACAATTGTCCTATAAGGGTGTGTTTGGTATGCAGACATGACATGACATGACAAGACAGAACACCTGTTCAGCGTTTGGTACGACACGACAGAACTGATCAGGACCGATTAAATGACTAATTTAAGGAGATGCAAATCTCTTGTGAATCATGATCATGCATTTGGCCTAGCAGTATTCGGGAACTAGTAGAGCATAAAGTTAGGCAACCTGACAAGTTATATCGATAAAATTAGGCAACCAAATAGCGCTCAAAAAGTACATCGTCTTTTAGCCTTTTAGACACTTTTCAAAAATTGACTATTTCATAAACTTGTTATATATTACATTTTAGACACTTCGTGAAACTACCCGACAGTGTATTTGCTTCGTAAATCGGCAAAAAGTCGGTCACACGAAGATAATTAGCTGCAATCTTTGGGGAAAGTAACATGGTCTTGACATCCTCGGATATCAAGTAGTTTTCATCTCACAAACTCGAAATACTATTGTATAAATTATCTATACCGGTGACTGAAGAAGAATTGTCCGTCGTTAAATGTTTTACGACACCCAATGGGATGGTTAGAAAGCCGAAGAGCAGTTTTATAAGCGTCTTAATAGACCGCTTTATAAACTATAAGACTTAATTTATAGAACCAAAAAATAAAGCGTAAAACGTCCTATCTAAAGGCGTTGTAATAAGTTTATTGTACGTTTTTTAGCATCGTAACAGTTTTTAGGACATTTTATATAAAAACGCCGTATTAGCTATTTTTATAGGACACTATTTGAAGAAGTGTTTTATAAAAACAGATGTCTTATAAAAAGATGGATTTACAGGACACTTTCTTAAAGGTATTATGTAAAATAGCTAATGTGACATTTTGTAGTAAAAATGTCCTAAAAACTTGTTAACATCCAAAAGCGTCCTAGTTCTTAGTTATTACAATGTCTATTGATAGGATGTTTTATGCTTTATTTTTTGTTATATAAATTAAATCTTATAAAGCAGTCTATTAGGACACTTAGAAAATTAATTTTACGTCCTATAAACCCAATTTTGTTGTAGTGGGACTCCAACCGATAATTTTCTTAAAATACATACACCGATAATTTAACCGAAATCTTACCTCTGAGCATCACGGGTATAAATAACTTTGAGATCATCGGTAATGATGAAAGATCCCGTCTTTTTGACCAACACCACATCACCATGATCATCGCGGACAGAATCACTGACGGTTGGCTTCACGTCGTCTAGATTTACTTTCAGTTTTCGGCAAAGATCTGCCGTCGAATTCCTTGGATTAACCAACGCAACTTTACAATCCTCGTTTCTCCAAATGCTCAACGCCAAGATTCACGACACTTTTATATAGAGAAGTCAAGCTTCCAACTTTAACATACTTTTCGTCCGTGTGATTGATCAAGAGTTTTGCAATTTTTCCGAGCGGCAAAGTGTGAAAACTGAAGAGGATTTCAACAAAGTCTTGATCTGCTTCCGCAAACATCACTTTTTCTTCTTTTTGTCGACAAATACTTTCAAGTGAACCGATTTTGCATTGCTTCCCATATCGGTCTATGATCAAGTTTTATGACAAGTTAACAACCTTTTTCTTCTCTTCGGTTTACGATTGATATCGAGAAAGATTGAAAACGTAATTCGGCTAAAAATAGATTTCCAAAATCTAAGAATCAATACTAATACTAAAGGCCAAGATTTCCAATTTTTTGTTTAGAATCACACTTCACCTAAGATTCTGATCACTTTATTCATCAGTGAAGCAAAAATAAAAGAAACTTTCTATGTTGGTTGATTGCGATCGTAAGAAATCAACCTTGATAAACTCAGTGGCTAAACAATTGTTGTGGATACCTGGAATCGAACCCAAGGTAGATGGGTTATTTTCCACCGCAACCCTCTTGGGTCTCAACCACGTACTATGTCACAACCCTTGTAGTTCAGATGCAAAATTTTGTAAGATACATAATTTATAAAAATGACCAAATTAAGAACAACGCTACTAGAAAATTCGTTAATTCTGACAGAAATTACCGACGGACACAAACCGTCGGTGAATAGCGACGGAATACCGACGGATTTGGATTTTAGCAACGAAAATCTTTGCCGTCGGTAATAATGGTTTTTTTTTGTAGTGCAAGTATGCTAACAATTGACATGATATTAGCACATAGCAGTGTACTTGATAAACCTGTTAATTATAAACATACCCCAATCTAAGTGCAAAGTGTAAAGACATAAGCTAAGGAACTGAAGTTGAAACACAATCAAATATCGACCTGGTTCATATTTCGAACATTTAAATTGAACCTAGCTTTCGAAGACCAAAGTTTTAATGTATGTATACCTCCTCAAAATCGGCCACCGTACGTATTTCATCAATTAAGAATCAAGGTGATCAATCAAATAACTCTAATACTAAAAACATATAGATCATGGTCACTCATCTAGGTTTTTATTAACCAAGGGGTTGTTTACTAAATGTTTACCCGGTAAGTGTTTACTGCCTCACTTTGCCTTTTCGGATGAGCATGACAAAGATTAAGAATCTTACCCGGTAAGAGCAATGACATGGACCAAGAGTCTTATTACCCAGCAATTAATGAGAGTGATGACTTTTACCCGGTAAGCCATGGAATATGTTGGATACAATTCCGTTCTAATGAACTAAAATCTTACCCGATAAGTTAAATGGAAGTGTTGACTATTATTGGTAAACGGTTATTGGGTAAGTGTTGGATAAACGACTCCTAAATTCATTTCAAGGATAAGATATTCAACAGTGAAGATCAAGTTCATTCAAGTACTGCTTTCCAAATGACAGTACACAAATTAAGTTGCAATGCACTAATGTAAACAATTAACTATATCAATGCAAGACACAAATACTATGACTAGATCCATCAGTCAAAATCCATACTAGGCCTTCAATTAAGACAACAATTCAGCCTTTCGCTTCTTTGTAAATGCATTGAGGCAATCACTTAAAACCGATGTTGAGGTGAGAGAAGCTTTGAGAATTAGAAACGCCCGCATAATCAATAAAAAGGGTGTCACGTAATATATATATATATATATTCCTCTCTCTCTCTCTCTCTCTCTCTATATATATATATATATATAGGGGCATGTTCAAACGAGAAGATAAACCTTATGCGAGAAAGCGAGAAGTGTGATATCATATATGATACACAAACTTAATCATATATGATTAAACACAGATTACATTGGCAATACATGGACTTTTAATCATATATGATTAAACACACCCACATGCCGTGTAATCATATATGATATCACACTTCTTGCCTTCTTGCATAATGTTTAACTTCTCGCATTCCTTCCTATATATACATATATATATAACAATCTCCGCGAATTAAACATCATTACAAAATACATTCACGTTTCTAAACAATAACTCACCTCTTGTTCACCAATATTCATTTCCACAACCTCCAAATCAGGAATGCCAGATGTGTTCAACATAGAATCAATAGATATAGATGGTGAAACTGTTACTTTCAAATCATCCGAAACAACGAACGTTGCTCGTTCCTTGAGAAAACTCCCTGGGGTTGTGCTTAGCTCATATATCGGCAAAAATTCAGTTACACGCTGATAATTAGCCGCAAGTTTTGGGTAAAGTAACATGGTCTTAACATCTTCATATATTAACTATTTTCCATCTCCTAAACTTGTAATACTATCGTAAAGATAATTTATAGCCACCGGAGAAGAATTATCCATCGTTAAACGTTTTACGGTACCCAATGGGATGGTTAAGAAGCTGAAGAGAAGTTCCACAAAAAAATTCTTCACTTGTGCACATAATACAATCATCTTTGATTTCTGCACTAGTAATTTGATCATTTGAGGCTGGCAAGAATTCTTTAAAATCAAAGTTGAATTATGTAATGTTGAGTTTGCAATGAACATGAGCACAAGCATGAACAGGTGCACAATTTAGTTCCTCCAAACACCAGATTTGTCAAAGGATTTTTTGTCACTAATGACCACTTGAGTAGATTCAAAAACTGAAACAATAATTCAAAGGGATTAATGTTAAACATTATACTCATAATAAACTATCAAAACTGCTATATATAAGAACCGTAACAAAATTAGGTTTATACGTCGTAAAGGATGTGTAGGTGTCCTAATAGACTCCTCTGTATAGTAGGGTTTAATTTATAGGAAGAAACGATAGACATCCTACCTAAGAGTGTTGTTATAAGTTTATAAGACGTTTTGGACGTCTTAAGAAACTTTTTGGGTGCGTTTGGCACACCGGACAAGATAGAACAGAGACCATTGTCCTATGTTTGGCAGAACTTTTATGTGGAACTGGAACAAGCTAGAACAGGCATGTTCCACCCCCACCCCATGAAACAAGATGGGACAGAATTATGTTTTACCAATATAACCTCAAAATAAAATCTAATTCTTTTCTAATACATGTTCTATTTTATATTTTTATTCATTCTTTAAATTGTATTTCCTGTATTTTATCTAAAGTTATCTATTATGTTCTGTCTAGTTCTACCAAACGCTGAACAACTATTCTGTCATGTCCTGTTCTATTCTGTCATGTCCTGTTCTATCCTGTCTGCGTACCAAACGCACCATTTAGGACAGTTCTAAAAAAACGTTGTATTAGCTATTTTAGAGGATGTTTCATCAAATAGTGTCTTATAAAACCAAGTGTGTTTATAGGACATTACTAAAAAATGTCATATAAAATAGTTAATACACATTATTTTGAAAATGTCTTAAAAGCCTTGCTAAAACCCTAGAATTTTAGAGAGGACACTTTGGTTTCCATAAGAGCATCTCCTCCAACAGATTCTCCAAAATAAAAAGTAAAAAAGTCAAAATCTCAACAACAAAAAAATCACATTTATCTCCGGAAGCTTTCAAACAAATATCCAACAATTTCAAAATTTAACCATAACATAACTATTCAAGAACTAAAACAAATTACTAGGATGTGAGGATTTCAATAATTCAACATAACAGATAGATAGAATGAGAGATGAACCCTAAAAATTGAAACTGTAAAATTGACTTACCGAAAGCGAGGATTTCTACACTCTGATTCCTGCAATCGCACTCTGTTTTGGAGTCTGGACGACGACGACGACGTCTACGCACACTCAATCGGACAAACGATCGAAAATTTGCAGGGGGGTTTTTGATTGATCGACTATGGAGTTGGAGCCTGATTGAATTTTGGGGATGGGCCTACAAATACAAAACCCAAAATATTTAGATTTTGGCCCAAGGATTTAAATGATGATATGATCATTATTATTTTAAGAGTAAGTTACTCTTTTCGTCCCTGTGGTTTGTTAAAAATTACGGATTTCGTCTTTGTGGTTTTAAAATTTCGGTTTTCGTCTCTATGGTTTGAAATTCATTTCTGTTTTCGTTTTTGAGGCCAAAACACTACTTTTAAGTATGAAGAACTAAAATAGAAATGAATTGTAAACCATAGGGATAAAATTTAAATCACAAGGACAAAAGAGATAATGAATTATAAATTATAGGGATGAAAATTGTAACTTCAAAACCATAAGGACGAAATTCGAGATTTTCAACAAACCAAGGGACTGAAAACGTAATTTACTCTTATTTTAACTTTTAAGTCGGTTTTAAAAAAAATGAGAAAGCAATAAGATATTATATCAATATTAATTTTATATTGTAAAGCCCGTGTCCCGATATGATTTTTTTCTTTCTTTACGTAATTAATTTATTTAATCTTCTCTCTTAACGTTTTTAATTACGGGTTGTCGGGAATGACCGTAAATGTTAATTACTTTGGCACTTAGGGGCTAAATGCTAAATCCTTGGTTAAGTTGGGATAAAGTGTCGGAAATTTCTGGTTAGTTGCGGGAAAGTTGTAGTTAAGGGGCCTATTGTGGAAACTCTAACCTCAGGGACTGTTTGTGCATTTGTGTTAAAGTATGCATGGGATCGGCCCATGGACCGATCCCTCTTTTTTCTTGGCTCATTTTCACGACAAAGCACACACAACAAAAACAATCAACCTCTCCCTCTTTCTCGTTTAATTCCACGGCACAAACAACCGAACCCTAATCCCCTCTTTCCCTTCCCCCGCCGCTGCCACTGCCGTGAAACCACCACCACCACACCAGCGCCGCTGCTGGTGTTGGCCGGAGAGAGAGAGAGCAGCGCGAGAGAGAGAGGTAGAGAGAGAGAGAGAGAGAGCAGCGCGAGAGAGGGTGGTAGAGAGAGGTCGCCGGAGCCGCTGCCTTTCGCCGCTGCTGTCGCCGGAGACCACCGCCGCCACTGCTGTTCGTCGGAGGTTTCGAGAGTGAGAGGAGCAGGTGCGGGTGTGCGGTGTTGCAGCGAGGTAAGTCGTTCTTTCGTTTCGATTCCTCTTTCTTTTCTTTTTCCGGCAAAACAACCACCGCGACATCGCCGCCGCCGCCGCCGGCGACCACCGCTGCCGGAGGTGGCAGTGGGTGGTGCTGGTATCTGTCCAATTAGTGGAACCTTAATCCTAATCGAGAAATCTAAACCGATCGCGTAACTCGACTCGTTAAACCTCAAACCGTTTTATAAAATCGTCAATTTATGTGAAAAACGTCCTTCTGCCACTGTTTTGCGTCAACCATAACTTTTCTGTCGTAACTCCGATTGAGCCGAAACTGGCGCCCACGGTTCAAGCTCGGGGTCGGGCATGTTTTCCGTGTTTTAGCGGAAAACTGGTTCGGCCTCTAGCTAGGTGGAAAAGTGGTCGTAAGTTCAGTGAATCGTCATTTTATGTAAAAGAAACTGCAGTTCGGTCACTGTTTTGCGTAAGCTGTAACTTTTTCCTCGTAATTCGGATTGGGGTGATTTCGGTGCCAAAAGTTCCCTTTTTGAGTCTATAAACTTTTCTGTGTTTTGTGCAAAATTCAGTTCGGAACGTAGCTTAGGCCAAATCGTCGTTTTATACTGATAAGTGCTGTTTTTCGCTGTTCTGCGGGCTGATCTTATAAAATCCGTAATTAAATGTAGAAAAATCGTTAGGAGGTGTATAATATGTCCTTGGAACCCTAACTCAGAGTACTTTCTGGTCATGTAATTTAATTAACGTTTTTCTGGGTTTAAAGGGGTCGAAACAGGTCCCGAACAGACCTGTTTGGCGAGAACGGAAAATAGTTTTAGTGACGGTTTAAGCGTGTGTCGGGTCGTAGGGTCCGGGTCTCGTATTGACACGTTTTAACATGCGTTTAGGTGCTGGGAAGTGACCGTAATTGTGAAGCTTGAATTGTATTGTTAAGCTAGGCGCGCTTTCAAGGTGAGTTCTCTCACTATAACTAATGTCGGTTATTTTTACATTACGTTGTGTATGTATGTGGTAGTTCTATTTGCTTTTGATGTGGGGTTAAATAGTGGGGTGTCTAGTCGGACCTTTATTGTTGTGACTACGCGGGTGGCGTAGGAGTTCGGCGGGGCCGAGGATCTCATACGCGGGTGGCGTAGTAATTCGGTGGGACCGAAGGTTGTATACGCGGGTGGCGTATGAACCCGGGGGTGCCGGGTTGCGTTTACATGATGGTCGTGTGTTCGGTGGGACCGACGTGTGCCCATTAGGTGGGTTGGTGTGGATATACATGTTTATGATTTGTTCGTAGACTTGTATGCTGTTTATGTGCAATTATCTGTTTATGGTGGTGTGGAAATAACTGTGTTATTTATGGTGTTTGAATTCACTAAGCTTCGTGCTTACCCTTTCCCAATAGATTGTGGTTTCAGGTACGGGCGACTCCAAGGCGTGACGAGTACACACTGGCGCGCGAGGAGAGCTGGTTGCTTTATGGTTTTAATAATTAAACGTTTATTCCACTGGTTTTTATTATAAAGATATTAATTATGAGTTTGCAAACGAAACGTTGGTATCAATTAATGAGTTGTTATAAATGAATTGTTTATTTAAAAATTTAAATTTGCTTGTAATTTTTGGGACGTTACAACTTGGTATCAGAGCACAACTTGAGTGAATCAAATGCACCTCGGTGTGTTTGATCTCAAGTTTGCGGCTATAAAATTTTCTTTAAAATTTTTGGAAAATAAAAGAAAGGAAAACCCGTTTGAGAAACGGTGATCGATGGCGCAGTGTGTACAGTCAGCCGGAGCCAGGGGAAAGGTACAGTACTTAGTGTTTTATTGCTTTCTAGATCATAGAGTATGCATGCTAGATTGCCTGTTGTGGACACTATGATGTATATTGTACTGCTTGCTATTAGGAATTTATGCTAATTATGATAGGTTACTAAGTGGATGCTCTCTAGGTTGTATGCAGTAAGTGATTTATAGCCTTAGAATATTTGATTTAGTTCTATTGCGCAGCTCTTGTTTGAGTCCAACCGTTCTAGGATAGAATCTTGTATTCGAATGTCTATTTATTTCGCACTGCATATAATCGGGTATTCGCGAGGTCGCTCGTTATAATTAGTAGGGATTCGGTAGTAGCAAGGGTAGTGGGATAAGAGGAAGTTCCTAGAGAGCTGGGAAGGGTGTTTATGTATGAGTATGTGTGCTAGATTGCTTTCTAGAACATAGGAGTATGTATGCTAAATTGCTTGGTGCTTATTACACTGTATTGCATGTTTGTTGCTTGCTAATAGGAGGTTATACTAGCCTTGATAGGTTGTTAGGTGAATGCACTATAGGTCGTATGCGGTAGGAACCGAATAGCCTTAGAATGTCGGATTTAGTTCTATTGCGCAGCTCTTGTTTGAGTCCAACCGTTGTAGGATAGAATCTTACATTCGAATGTCTATCTGGTTTACACTGTGTGCGACTGTGCATCCGCGAGGCGACTCGTCATGACTAGTAGAAATTTCGTTGTAGCAAGGGTAGTGTTTGGGGGTGGAATTCCTAGGGAGCTAGGAAGAGTGTGTACATATGCTGATGCGGGCATATGGGTATAGTTATCGGCAAGGAGCTACTTGGACCCCTTGGGATGGAACTCGGAACGGGCGATGATAGGTGTGGATGGTAGTAGTAGAGCTCCTACTACCGGAAGCACAGGATCAAGGCTCGAGCCGGGAAAAGTCGCGAGGAATCCAAGGAGTTGAGCGTGAGTGTTGCTAGTGTGAGTTATTACGTGCTATTAACGCGTTGTGTTATCTACCCAGAATGGCCATCATTAGGAGAAACAACCATATTAAATCTACTAGTACAGGTGTGTACTCGAAGTGTTTTGAGGTGATGATCGTTGGGGGTAGTGATGAAGGTCCTAAACTAGTAGTCGTTGGAATAGAAAGACGATTATAATATTAGTCACTTGGAGTGACGATAAGGATGATATTTGTTGTAAGCAGATCATTTCGGGCCAAGATGGAAGATTGTGCTAGAGTCATAGGCTCATAGAGCCGACTTTGATTTGAGGAAAACCCGTAAGATGATTTGATGTGATTTCCCAACTTGCCTTAAGAGGTTTAAATGTCTGGACGACAATAGTAGACCGGAGAGTTTCGGAGTAGTAGGGGTCGAGACGTTGAATGCCGAATGAGTCATGCACGAAGTTATTTTGAAAATAAGATTGCATTAACAAATTCTTGTGTTTCAAATCTTTGTATGGACGGTGTTTTGGAATTTTGGGAATTGCTCAGCACACGCACAAGATTTTGAAATATGGTTTTGAAAGTGTATGAAATCGTTTTATCACGGGAGTGCAAACTTTGTTAGAATTTGTCTCATTTTCGTTATTTTTCCAACGGTTCTTTCGGGTACGATGTTATCCGTGCTTTGTGGTGGTTAAGATGTTGGGTAAGTGACTACGGATTAAGACTCTAACATTGGAACTCCTCCACAAATGTTAGAGTTGAGACGAAAAGTTACATTCCACGATGTCTGTATAAAGGCTAATTTGGTGATTTGTTTAAAATGAGTTTGGAATTCCAGTGTCGCTTAACTTTTCGTTCGAGAGTTTGTATTACTAAGTGTTTTATTGCAAATAGTTCAGTGTGTGGATTGATTCATGCGTGACATAAGTGATGCATGGAGAAATTTTGGTAACATTTCATAAGGAGTTGTTTAGTGCGCTTTTTAGTCAGCTAAAGGTTTTATTGACATTTCCATTTAATAGAAGCGGACTGGTTTCTGTCTTCAAGTTTGAAACTTACACGAGACAGTTGTGTTTTAACAAAAATATATTTGTAAACCGTGTCATCGTTTTGTGTGATTAGCTGACGCGCGAAAAATTTGTGGCGAACCCTGTGCCACGTCATTTTTATGATTAAAAAGAAGAATTTTTGAATCAAATGTCGTGAAACTTATTTTGAATTATGTGCACACCTTTGTCGCACCCTGTTTAAGGTCAAGCGGTTACTTTAAGTGCACGTCATGAGTCAATCCATACTGGAATCGAGGCGGTTCATTTTAAAGAAATTATTTATTACGCTTGCTTTTGTGTGAGTAAACTGAACTGCAATGGAACGATTTTCAACATGATTTTCCTATGTGGGACGAGCGTGTCCAGTTTTGCGTAACTATCGATCAGGTAATAGTAGTTTTATTACATACGATCTTTTTGAGATGAAAATCCTGATGATGAATATATTTTGTAAATGATTTTGTAAACCATTTGGGGAAATGTGCTTTTAAGTGTCATGTGTCATTTCGAGAATTTTTAGGGTGTGAGTCCTTTTGGAAAACTCTTTTGTTTAACCCGTGTTGAGTCCGGGACTAAGGTTGAATTCAGAGTATTGCTTGCTTAAACTTTGTTTAAACGCATTTTCCGACCTATGGGTCTAGCAAGCGTGGAGCATTTTGCTCGGTTTTGACTTGGAGTTAGTCATGGGCCTATTGCCCGGGTTTAATGGCTCGATGTGGAGTCTAGTTGATGAGTTGTTTTTGTCGCACCGTTTGGCATTCTTTGCACGTTGAGTGTTTACATGTTTGGGTGAGTGAGTCAATCCGGAATAGGCATGTTGTTGGTAGGCTATTTGCTTTGGATCCTTAGACACGATAGTCAGTCGTTGGTAATGGTCGGTGGGTATCTCGGGGTGGGACCCCGGTATTCATGTGTTTTAACCTAGACTTTCCAGTAAGTACTAGGAGGTTATAGTTGTGGGCACTTACCTGGGAGGTAGTTCCGGTGTGCTGGGTCTTGAGGCGTTACCTGGGAGGTAGACGTCAAGGTGTATCCTCGATACGGTGTGACTTGGCTTCGTAGAGCAAGTGTGGATGATACGTCGACGGTGGAAGGTAGGTATTCCACGTGCGTTAGTACTATAGGCCGAATAGTATCGGTTAGGGGATTGATGCCCTTTGTTATTAAGAGAATAAATGCGCATCAACCATTTTGAGGTAGGTGGTATATTTAGGTGTCGACTTTTGGGCTTAAGGCCAAACACCTTTAGTATAATCGGAGAGTTGTAGCCGATGTTAAGATAATCATGGTGATGGTAGTAGTAACCCTGAAATGATCACTTGTGATGAATGGTTGTGGTGGAATGATCTACGTGTGTGTTAGTTGATTTGGTAGTGGGGGATATCTATTTGTGTTAGTGTCTAGGATAATACCACGCTTATGTGATTTATTGTAATCGGTTGGACCGATGTTCGGCGGGTGGCCGATGTTTGTTATTGTGATCGGTTGGACCGATGTTCGGCGGGTGGCCGATGTTTGTTATTGTAATCGGTTGGACCGATGTTCGGCAGGGGGCCGATGTTTGTTATTGTAATCGGTTGGACCGATGTTCGGCAGGGGGTCGATGTTTTGTTAATATAATTTATTGAAAATCTTTGGAGTCTATTAGAATTCGTGGCAGTTAATCGACAGTTAAGGGTAGGAATGATCGTAGTCGAGTATCCTGTAGGGTATACTGTGAGCAGCTTTAGAATGGTTAAAGCTTGAAAGTGGATTGAGTTTGGGATATCATCAAATGCCAGAGAGTTATTAGGAGCTGTTTGCGAACGTAGACTTCGGGGACGAAGTCTAACCCAAGTGGGGGAGAGTTGTAAAGCCCGTGTCCCGATATGATTTTTTTCTTTCTTTACGTAATTAATTTATTTAATCTTCTCTCTTAACGTTTTTAATTACGGGTTGTCGGGAATGACCGTAAATGTTAATTACTTTGGCACTTAGGGGCTAAATGCTAAATCCTTGGTTAAGTTGGGATAAAGTGTCGGAAATTTCTGGTTAGTTGCGGGAAAGTTGTAGTTAAGGGGCCTATTGTGGAAACTCTAACCTCAGGGACTGTTTGTGCATTTGTGTTAAAGTATGCATGGGATCGGCCCATGGACCGATCCCTCCTTTTTCTTGGCTCATTTTCACGACAAAGCACACACAACAAAAACAATCAACCTCTCCCTCTTTCTCGTTTAATTCCACGGCACAAACAACCGAATCCTAATCCCCTCTTTCCCTTCCCCCGCCGCTGCCACTGCCGTGAAACCACCACCACCACACCAGCGCCGCTGCTGGTGTTGGCCGGAGAGAGAGAGAGCAGCGCGAGAGAGAGAGAGGTAGAGAGAGAGAGAGCAGCGCGAGAGAGGGTGGTAGAGAGAGGTCGCCGGAGCCGTTGCCTTTCGCCGCTGCTGTCGCCGGAGACCACCGCCGCCACTGCTGTTCGTCGGAGGTTTCGAGAGTGAGAGGAGCAGGTGCGGGTGTGCGGTGTTGCAGCGAGGTAAGTCGTTCTTTCGTTTCGATTCCTCTTTCTTTTCTTTTTCCGGCAAAACAACCACCGCGACATCGCCGCCGCCGCCGCCGGCGACCACCGCTGCCGGAGGTGGCAGTGGGTGGTGCTGGTATCTGTCCAATTAGTGGAACCTTAATCCTAATCGAGAAATATAAACCGATCGCGTAACTCGACTCGTTAAACCTCAAACCGTTTTATAAAATCGTCAATTTATGTGAAAAACGTCCTTCTGCCACTGTTTTGCGTCAACCATAACTTTTCTGTCGTAACTCCGATTGAGCCGAAACTGGCGCCCACGGTTCAAGCTCGGGGTCGGGCATGTTTTCCGTGTTTTAGCGGAAAATTGGTTCGGCCTCTAGCTAGGTGGAAAAGTGGTCGTAAGTTCAGTGAATCGTCATTTTATGTAAAAGAAACTGCAGTTCGGTCACTGTTTTGCGTAAGCTGTAACTTTTTCCTCGTAATTCGGATTGGGGTGATTTCGGTGCCAAAAGTTCCCTTTTTGAGTCTATAAACTTTTCTGTGTTTTGTGCAAAATTCAGTTCGGAACGTAGCTTAGGCCAAATCGTCGTTTTATACTGATAAGTGCTGTTTTTCGCTGTTCTGCGAAATCCGTAATTAAATGTAGAAAAATCGTTAGTAGGTATATAATATGTCCTTGGAACCCTAACTCAGAATACTTTCTGGTCATGTAATTTAATTAAGGTTTTTCTGGGTTTAAAGGGGTCGAAACAGGTCCCGAACAGACCTGTTTGGCGAGAACGGAAAATAGTTTTAGTGACGGTTTAAGCGTGTGTCGGGTCGTAGGGTCCGGGTCTCGTATTGACATGTTTTAACATGCGTTTAGGTGTTGGGAAGTGACCGTAATTGTGAAGCTTGAATTGTATTGTTAAGCTAGGCGCGCTTTCGAGGTGAGTTCTCTCACTATAACTAATGTCGGTTATTTTTACATTACGTTGTGTATGTATGTGGTAGTTCTATTTGCTTTTGATGTGGGGTTAAATAGTGGGGTGTCTAGTCGGACCTTTATTGTTGTGACTACGCGGGTGGCGTAGGAGTTCGGCGGGGCCGAGGATCTCATACGCGGGTGGCGTAGTAATTCGGTGGGACCGAAGGTTGTATACGCGGGTGGCGTATGAACCCGGGGGTGCCGGGTTGCGTTTACATGATGGTCGTGTGTTCGGTGGGACCGACGTGTGCCCATTAGGTGGGTTGGTGTGGATATACATGTTTATGATTTGTTCGTAGACTTGTATGCTGTTTATGTGCAATTATCTGTTTATGGTGGTGTGGAAATAACTGTGTTATTTATGGTGTTTGAATTCACTAAGCTTCGTGCTTACCCTTTCCCAATAGATTGTGGTTTCAGGTACGGGCGACTCCAAGGCGTGACGAGTACACACTGGCGCGCGAGGAGAGCTGGTTGCTTTATGGTTTTAATAATTAAACGTTTATTCCGCTGGTTTTTATTATAAAGATATTAATTATGAATTTGCAAACGAAACGTTGGTATCAATTAATGAGTTGTTATAAATGAATTGTTTATTTAAAAATTTAAATTTGCTTGTAATTTTTGGGACGTTACAGATATAAACAAAAGACAGAGAATTGACCTCTGTGATCCTTGCACTATTCTTTTAAAGATTACATAAGGCGAAAAGAATAAGTACATTTAAGCATAATTGTCTCCCCTAAGAATTCTGTCGAATCTTCTGATCAGCTCATTGAAGTCCATCATAAGATCTATCTGTTCGATGCAGAGCTTCAGTTGCTCTTCTGGACACTTCTCTCTTGGGAGATTCTGAATTATGTTTTTGAGATACACCAGCGACTCACTTGAGTACTTGTGGGCTTCAGATATTCTGATGGCCTTCTTTATCTTCTTCTGTCGGCAGATGAAGACTGGAGGATCTCCAACTACGGTTCCGGTCCTGTAGTGGCCATAACCTTCAAGGTTTTCATTTGGTGGTGCAATCGCTAGTCTCTCAACTTCGAACTCTATGCCTAGCTGAAAATCAATCTGAATTCTGAGATTAATGTGCTCTTGCATAGCGAATCGAACTTCTGGTAGAGCAGTTCTTGTTGGTTTGAATCTGTCTGAGAAGTTCAAGCAGTAGGCGTGGAGCATGATCAGATCGTACGGATTTAGAAGCACAAGATCGTTGTCGTTGAAATATTCGTTCTTGCCTTCTGTTGATTCAACAGTGTACTCATGATACACAACTCTGTCATGTTGAAATTTCCTATGCTTGATGTCCAAGATTCTGCGGATACCGAAGTTTATGTTTATGGTTTTGTTCAGATTAGACTTGGTTTGTATGAACTTTAGCCTTGCATCTTGGATTGTGTTTATTCGGATGGGGTTGAGGTAAGGGTTGATGGGTTTGGCATTGACAGGAATGATGTCTCTGTCAGCATAGAGAAAACCAAATAGTTCCTCTAAGGATGGTTTCTCGGTGTGTTGGGTTGATGTTTATGGGTTCTGTTCTGGCTGAATGGGGTTCTGATCTTCATGGGTTTCAACCATAAGAATATCAACATGTCGTCCTGGCTCTTATAGAACTTGGGCTTGGACTTGAGGTTGGGCTTGGCTTATTTGTTCATCAGCAGAGAATGGGTATTTTCTCTCTGGTTCGGTTCTTGGTGATGTAGGAGGGGTGTCCAATATGATGATTTCTGGTGGTTGTTAAGTTGAAGGTTCTGGTGATTTGATGACTCGATCTTTGAACATGTACTCGAACACAACCATAGTCATCTCTGGCGTTTCTTCTGTTATCCCCTTATCTCCTTCTTTTTCAGCCTCTTCCTCTGTTATTTTCCCTTTCCCCTTGTTCTTTTCTGTCTCTGACCTCTCTGTCCGTTTCTCCTTTTCTTTCTCTTTCTCTGTCTCCTTCTCCCCCTTTGTTGTTCTGCGGACTCACCCATCTGATTGTCTGAGTTTCCTTCTGGAGCATCATGGAAATCATCTTCATCATCAGACATTGCAATGCCGTCATTAGATGAGTCCGAAACAACAAACTTGTGAGTAGCTTTAGGTCTTTTGCTCGAGGGTTCTCCTTCTGGTGCTCCTTCTGCAGGTCTTTTCTCTGTAGCAGTCTGTAAGATGGCAGCAGTGAAATTTGAGACTACCTTTTTCATTGCATCCTCGACCTCTGTTGCAGCAGTTCTGATCTCATCAACTTGACTCTCAAAGTTAACTTTGTGAGAGTCAAGAGATGCCTGTACGTGTCGTTCTGTTGCTTGTGTCTTCATTACAAACTTTGATGAGATGGTCATCATCTTGCTAAGAACAGATTTGCTGAACTGACCCATCTGGCCGACTGTCATTGGTAGTTCATTGGGGCTCGGACCAGACATATTCAACGGAGTAGCAGATGATGTCGTGGCTTCTTTAATGGATTCCTTAACAGAGTTATTGATGAGCTCTGTCAAGGTTCTGACGTTTGATTCTGATAGAATAACTGTAGGGATGGGCAAGGTTCTGTTCATTGTAGCTGTATGATTTTCTATCAAGTCTCTTCAGCTCTGCAAGCTCTGTCGAAATCTTAGTCGTCTCCTCTGCTCTGACCCTTTCAGCTTCTGTTATGGCTCTTTCGACATCAACATGCTTCTGTTGTAACTCTGCATATTTATCTGTTATCTTTTGCAGTTCTTCCTTAAGAGAAGCATTCTCCTTGCGGATCAGGTCCTCCTTCTGTTCATTGATAAGTTTATACTCATTCAAGGAGGTGTTGATACTATCACAGAAGCTTTCGAACTCTGCTCTTGTGACAGTGTCAACGGGGGTAACCTTGGTTCCAACACATGAATCCAATTGAACATCGAGTTCAGAGGTGCCTCCTTCAAGAGTTGTATTGATGTTGGCTCTTGGAGGACTTCCACCCGATCTTTGCTGCTCCCTTTAAGGGGAAACAACTACAGGTGTTCTGACCAGAGTTTCCTCTTCCAGCTCAGGTTCTGAAGAAGGAAATCTGATGTGATGAGAAGAATTTGGATCAAGCAAAGTCTTCCCTTGTTCAACTAAGGACTCCCATTGTCCCTGAGTCGGACAGATACTACGTGAGATACGAAAGATCTCAGGTCTATTTTCTGTTAAGTCTATATGAGCCACAGAAGCATCATCGTGTGGAGGTGGCCTATTGATGTTCTGGGGCGAATGAACATCACTACCAAAGATAGTTTCCCCAGTTTCGTGCATACCAGAGGCGTGAAGAGGTGCCTCTGGCGGTTCTTGCTGGTTGGGGTTCGAGGTGTGCACCTATGTTTCAATAATCCTTTGATCTTGATCACCATGATTAGATTGTGTGGTAGCACGGGGAGTTGGGCTTTGGATGCGCACATTTGTGTTCTCTTGAACATCTTTTTCTAAGCTCGCATTTCCCTCGACTCCTAGGGATTTAGAACTCTCGGGATTCTCTCTGTCATCCTCTTTCTCACCTCTACCAGAGGAAATCACTTCCACTTCTGGTGTTTCTGTTGCTCCCTCATGAACAGTCTCCATAGGGGATGCTCTGTTCTGTACTTCCACCTCCATCACTCTAGAGGAAGACCCCACTTCGGGTACTCTTGCCTCTGGTCTGTTCACTTCTTCTCCTATTTCCTCACTCACACTTACCAATGAGGGCTCAGATCCTAAGTATGCTGGGGTTCTCACCTCAGGTTCTTGAGGTTGAGCAGCACTATTATAGTTTTGGATAGAGAGTTGTTCAGGGTCAATAAGGGCAAGCATTGTACCTGGAACTCTTCTGATGAAGGGATATTCGCCTGAAGTTGTTGGAAGGAATTTGGACATAGTCCAAACAGGTGTAGATTTTCCCTGATGAGTTAATTCCAATCTTTGGAAGGCTCTTCTGATTACCAGACTGATGAATCGAGGAAACTTGATGGTCTTCAGAAATTTATGAGTTCCAACAACTCCTCCTCTTGCGATGGTTGAGGTCTTCGTGTTAACAGCGGCAAGAAGGTCGTTGTACAGAATACTGGCATAGTCGAAGTTTCTATTGAAGAATAATCCATACATGATCTGTAGGATTTTTGTGCTTGTTTGATCTTGACTACCAGATTTGCAGGTAAGGGTTCTGTTCAAGGTGGAGAACATGAAGTTCCAAACTGTGGGTAGGTTTTGTCTTCTGAAGGCTCCTATCCTATCTATGTCTTTGTTGTATCCTAAGAACTTCACAAAGTCAAGAAGAACAGCTACATTTGGGGGTTTCTCATATGCTTCTATTCCAAGCTGTATTCTGGTTTTCATCCTGAAGATCCTCCTTAAAGTGCTGGCTCGAATGCGGATTGTTCGTGATCCTCCATTTCTGGAATCGACGTTTCCAACGATCCCATTTTGTTCTTCAATGAACTGGCAAGTAGTCCACCATTGTTGGACGTAGATCGCAGGAAGGTGGTCGTCGAACTCAGTTAGGGCTCTAAATACTTCAGAGTTTCTGAAAAACTCTATAAAGATGTGATATATGGGTAAATATAGTCCTGGGTTGGCGTCGAATCAATAATTATTGTCTGCTAACTCGTATGGAAGGATAAGGATTTGGTCTACGGGTCCTGTTCGGCTAGAATTAGCAGAGTTTCGAGGGTTTTGAGGTTCCGCCATTGTTGCAGGTTAGGGTTTCTTGAAGAACACAAAGGTTTTTGAACAAAGGAGGGAAAAGATGAAGGGTTTTTGAATGATCAGAAAGCATAAGAATGAAATGGGTCTTGAAAGTGGATATTTATACGCTAAACATGTGGCTGGATTAACGTCGTAGGTACTGTAGGCACTCGAGTTTCAGATAGTGGAACGGCCTCTACAGTAGAACGTGGAAACAGCTAGTGGTCTGTCTTTCAATCAGAGAATGCCACATAGGATTTGGTTCTGACATCTTTTGGGAAAGAAAACCGTCACGGTTAGAGATGTGTGGGTAACAAGTGGGTGACGCTTAAAGAATGACCCGCATCTCTGATGACGTGCTTCTGATGACGTGGCAGAAAAACCGACAGAGCTCTGGTGGAGCTCAGCTCAGTTTTGTCTCTGTTGAGTGACCTTTTTCATTTCTTTCAAGTAACCTAAGATGTTTCACCTTTACCAAAAATCATTTAAAATTATGTATCTGATGTGAAAGTAGTCAAAGAACAAAGAACATAATTAACTTAGAAATTTCACAGAGTTCTGGTGAGAAACAACAGAGGCTTTGGTGAAATATCAGAGTTCTGTTAAGTTCTTGACTTTTATCAAAGATTTTCATCAGAACAGGTTTTCACTTTGTCTTTAAAAAGTTTTTTTTAATTGAAGATCAAAAAAGCAAAGTCATTTGGATTTGGAAATCTGATTTTGACTTGCTCCCCCTAAAACCATGCACATTTTCCTTTATAAGCTCCCCCTCAAACAGTGAGCTTAAATGAAAGATTTTTCTATTCAGCCCTTTGAAAGATAAAAAAACTTTATACACAAGAAAAAAATATTTACAAACAGGAAATATATACAAACAGATTCACTGAAAGCTTGTTGAAAAAGTATGCACGACAGAGTTCTGGTGAACATCAGAAGCTATGTTGAACTATCTTACCCAACTATTTGACAGAGCTCTGGTATGATCGTCAGAGGCTCTGTTGATTTTTAAACAGAGTTAGGAGGACATGTTCAGCATACCTAATTTGCTGATTAAGAAGTTAAATCTCCTTTCATCAAGGGCTTTTGTAAACAAGTCAGCAAGTTGGAAGTCGGTTGAAACAAAGTACATTTCAATCGTCCCTTTTTCAACATGGTCTTTTATGAAGTGGTACCTTATGTCGATGTGCTTCATCTTGGAGTGCTGGACTGGATTAGCTGTGATTGTTATGGCACTCTTGGAGTCACACAGAATTGGGATCTTGCCATACTCCAGGCCATAGTCTTTGAGTTGAGTTTTCATCCAGATTACTTGAGAGCAACAGCTAGCAGCAGCAACATACTCTGCTTCTGCTGTAGAAGTTGATACGCAATTCTGTTTCTTGGATGTCCAACTCACCAACTTTTCTCCAAGCAATTGGCAGCTACCAGAAGTACTCTTTCTGTCATTCTTGCATCCTCCATAATCTGAATCTGTATATGCTACAAGCTCGAAACCAGAATTAAGAGGATACCAGAGACCCAAGAATTGAGTCCCTTTCAGATATTTAAATATGCGCTTGACAGCAATCAAATGAGATTCTTTAGGGTTTGCTTGAAATCTGGCACAGAGATAGGTTGTGAACATTATATCAAGTCTGCTGGAAGTTAAGTACAGAAGTGACCCTATCATGCCTCTGTAGTTTTTGACATCTGTAGGTTCACCTTTAAGGTCAGAGTCAAGTTTTAACTCCAGTGGCCATATGAGTTTTCATTGGATTTGAATTGTTGAGCTTATATTTTTTCAAAATATCAGAGATATATTTGGACTGACTTATAAAAGTCCCTCTGATGGATTGTTTTACTTGTAAACCAAGGAAGAACGAAAGTTCTCCCATCATGCTCATTTTGAATTCACTTTTTATCAATTCCTCAAACTTATCACAGTACTCCTACCGTGTAGACCCAAAAATGATGTCATCAACATATATTTGCACCAGAAGTATATCATTTTGTACCTTCTAAAGAATAGATTTGTATCGACAGTACTGTTGGTCCCGAAAGGCCTATACAAGTTTGTAGAAGGGGGGGGGGGGTTGAATACAAACACACTATTTTATTTTTCTAAATTGTTTATTGATAAATCATTAACAATTTACAGCTTGTTGCGGAAACAAGATTAAGGATAAACCTAAATCTAAACAAGTTGGAACACTAAGGTTTCTTGCACTAAGAAAGATATGGAGATTACTAATAAAAACCTATCTTGAGAGAGATTTGAACTTGTCCAGAGTTAGCAAGTTACTTCAAAAGAAGTGAGTTCATCTCTTTATATACTGCATGCATTTAATGCAAGTCAGTATACACTTTACACGTGTCATCAGCTGGTTGGTTGCATGTCATTGACCTTGGTTGACAACCTTAGTAGCCGTAAAGATGAACAGTGTAGTATCAGAGTGTTTGTACGATCTCAGATTTTCGGAGGTTCTTTTCTGACATTTCGTTCGGCGGCGTGCAAGGGAGGTTAAGACAAAAGTACTTTGTACGGAGGACTTCATGATCAGCTTTCGTTGATTCAGCGATTACCATTTACTATTCAGCGAATGATAAAGTTCAGCGATAGCTGAAGTCTTGTACTTGATACTTCACGTTGAGTGGACAAATCTGAGTCTTCGCTGATCCACATCAGTTCATTAGGAGACTTGTCGCTGGTTCTTGAGCTTGATCTTCGACTTCAGCGTAGAACCTTTGTTGACGTGAAACTTGTCTTCAGGGATCATAAGTAAACAACTAACTTATCAGCGATCACCATAAGGACTGAACAGACTCAGATCATTATGGTGAACAGTGTTCACTGAATGTTTAATTTAAAGAGCGAGAGTTCCTATCAGCGGTACTGTAAGATCTTAGTACTTGTCAGCGATAGTGAAACTCTGATACATATTGTTTACATACAATTTTCACTAAGTATTTAAGAGAGGGTCATTATCAAATCACTGAGGGTTTGGATCAACAATCTCCCCCTATTTGATTATGACATAGCAACAAAGAAAATTGCTATTAAATGAAAACATAAGGATAAAAAGAACTCATAAAATATTTGCCCCTTTTACTGTTTTCTGGGATCTTTTCAGTACTGATGGAGTAAAGTACATTCGCTGAAATCTTTCTTTAAATCTTTGAATCAGATTACAATGAAGAACAGAAAGATTACAAGTACAAGCGAAATAAATTACAAGTACAGAAGGATAACTGATACAATAGAGAAAAAGGAGATTATATCAGTTTTCAAAAGGTTCTTCCTTAATGAGAAGTTCATCAAGGGTCATCTTTTCAGTGGGAATCATCCAGTCAGGAACCGTTATACCTCGTTTTCTTTTATTCAGCGCTTCTTGAAAAATCAAGGGTTTTAGGTGTCGTGCCTGAATGTCCTTTCTGAAGTCACACCAGTAGATAAGATCTCTGAGCTGTTCGATTGGAGTGATTGGAAGCTCAACGATCCGTTGAAAGCATTTACGTCCGTCATAGTCAAGAAAGAATATTCCATAAGGATTACTGATGACTTTACCAGGGACGAAAAGTTCACATCACTTCAGCGCGAGAGAAACCAATTCCAGTTTCATTTCGTATGACAGGTCCTGAGTTTGAATCTTGACGTTTCTTCCTTGGAGAGCCCCTTTTTCTTTTCGGCTTTAGATCAGGAACAGGAGGAATATCCACACAAGAAGATATCAAGTCGATCTGTCTGTTTATCAGCTTTTCGAAATGATTCTTGTACTTAGATTGTGATGGTTGGATAGCTAACCTCATCTCCAGCCATTCAGAGAGACCATACCTTTTTACAGTGTCAGCGCGAAAGGTTTCAGATGTGCCATCTTCTCTGAACAGTTTGATGTCAACAATAGGTATTCCGATAGAGGTTCTTCCAGAGATGAATACCTTGTTGATTTTCGCTGGACGATATCTGAAGTGAATTTTCTCTTTACACCAGATCAAGGTGGTCTGAGAAACTTCAGTTTTCTTTTCCACGATCTTCTGGGCTTCTTCCCACAGCTTTCGTTGGATTTGAATGGGAACACGCTTCAGCTTGGGGTCTTTGACAGATTCTTGAGTGAGCTTGATGGCGTATTCTCTGTCTTTCTCTTCAGCTTCCTTCCTTTCAGCAATGAGGCGTTCAGCTCTAAGGTGGTCCTGGTATTCAGCTTTTGAAATTCTGAACTTGGGAGGAACTGAAGGCAGTTGATCAGGCCTTAGAATGATTCGCTGATCCTCGAATCGCTTTATTATTTCTTCTCTTCTCTTTTGATCCTCTTCACTCAGCCTTTGAGGAACTGAGGAAGGTCTCTTATTGTGCGAGAGAGGTTGTTCTTCTGGTTCATCAGTCTCAGAGATCAAATCCAAGACTGGGATTATTTCATCAGCAGCAGCTGGCTTTATTTGTGAAGTCGCAACAGTAGAACCTTCAGCGACATCCTCAAACAGGGGAGAGGACTAGCCGAAACGCAGCGATCTTACAGATAAGAACTGGGTAGAAGAACTTGGGTAGAAAAGATAGAAAAAGAATGTGGATGTGTAGAGAGGTTGTTGAGTAGAGAACTGATTTTAGTGTACCTGACAAACCGGCTTTTCAAATAGGATCGCTAGATTTTCATCTTCAGCGAGGCCTTTGTCTTTACTTTTCTCAGCGCCAGAGGCTGAGGGCTTTGTCTTTGTCTTCTCCCCTGATGGTTCTTTTATCGAGATTCCTTTAAGAGCTTTGATCCTTGGGGCAGGTTGGACGATAAAGAAATCATCGTCATCATCATCATCATCATCATCCTTTCTTGGAGAGAAGGATGGTTTGTCTTCAGGGATGTCGATGTCTTCATCTTCTTCTGCTTCGGATTCCTCAGCATCTTCTTCGAGTTGCTCCCCCTCAGATACAGAGGCGAGCTTCTCGGTTCCCTCAGGGTTTTCATCTCCCTGAGGTCCAGTGGTCAGATCTTCATTCCTCTCTCCCCTGATAGATTCATCATGGGAAAGGTCTTCAGCGCTCTTGTTCAGATCTTCAGCGCTTTTCTCAAGATTTTCAGCGCTTTTCTCCCTGGAATGTTCAGCGCTCTTCTCCCCCTCTTTCTCATGATGACTGGGGGAGGAATGAGCAGACTCAGCATTGGTGTTATCTCTGTCTTCTGGGCCAGAGATTTTCACACAACCTTCAAGCTTTGCTATTCTGTCTTCTAGGCCAGAAATAGCAGGTGTGATTTTCCTCAGCTCTGTGCGATCCTCCTCTGTGAAAGATTCCAAAATAGGGACAGGGGCAGGAGCAGGAGCTGGACTATTTTCCTTGTTTACCAGCGTCTCGATCATCGTCTTTATAGAACCAACGTCGGTCTTTACAGAGCCTAAGTCAGTCTTGACCTCTGACATATCACCCTCGAGTTTTGCAACCGATGTCTTCAGCGTTGTTACTTCGCTGGACATGGTCGAAACTGATGTTTTGAGGCTTGTGTAGTCAGTGTAGATGTCACAGAGCACCTTGGCAAAATCGCTGAGCGTCTTATCAAGACTCTTGATGTCTTCAGTGGAAGCTTTCTTCTCCACCACCGTTGTCAGCTTTGTCAAATTCTCTCCAGCGTTTGTTACAGCTGTTGAGTTGTTGGAGAGTGTGGTGGTGAGACTGGACAACTTTGTTTCCACGGACTTCAGAGAGGCGTTGATGTCTCCCAAATTAGGACCTGTAACATATAAGTACTTGTGAACAAAGGAAAGCTCAGAAGTTTCAGGTTTAGTTACAGTGTTTAAGGTGGGATTTGTACCTGCAGGAGGATTGATGAACTCGTCAAAGTTGCAAGTTCCTGAATAGTGTTCCATATCCTCTTCGAAAGTACGGTGAGGTATGGTGATCTCTGCAGGTCCTTTCTTCATCATTTGTTGAGAAGCATCAACGGTGGCTTCTGGAATGATGGCATCTCCAGTGTTCGCTGGAGGAGTGTCTAAGTGAGTGGAGAGACAAGCGAAGGTTAAGATTGGGGTTCGGGTTCTGAGTTCAGCGTTGGAATCGCTGACAATCACTTCATCAGTCTTTTGAGAGACTGAGGGAGGTTGGGTAGTTTCCAAGTTTCTAACCTCAGCGTTTGGAGACGCTGAAGTCTGGATTGGAGGGATGGCTTGCACGGGTGTGGCAGAGCGTACCACGGAACTTTCCTTCAGCTCTTCAGAATGAGCTGAGGAGTCTTCAGCATGGAATTGCTGGGGTTGCTCCTTGGTTTTCTTGATCCTTTTGGAATCAAGTTGGGTGTGTGAGGGTTTCCTTTTCTTATAAGGAGAGGATTTTGTGGCCGGGGTATCAGCGATTGGTATTGTCGCTGAAGGAGCCACAGAAAGCGGAGAATTTAGAAGAGTGAGAAGAGTAGAGAGACGTACCTCATTGGAGACAGGCTTGAAGTCGAGAACCTTAGGGCCAATCTGAGAAAGTTTCAGATCACCCTCTTCAGGATAGCTGTCCTTCAGGCCATATTGAAAGATGGCGCTGATGAATCGTGGGTAAGGAACCCATGCTGGTCTGTCAGCGGCAGAATCGACACGTTGAATCAGGTCTTCATAAATAATGGAGGCCCAGTCAATATTTAGACCTTTCAGCAGTGCGTATCCCATGGACTGCTGAGGTTGGGCGGCTTGATCAGAAGATCCGGATTTTGCTGTCATGCAGCTGATCAGGTGAGCGAAGATGAAATTCATCTCGCTGGGCATCTTGGATTTCTTTATCAGCGTCAGTTTCTTCTCAGGCTTCTTGTCCCTTCCAATATCCCAGATATAACCCATTGCGTCAAGGAAAGAAATGATTGCTTCTCTGTCAGCATGCTTTTTATGGTCAGGGAATGGAATGAAGGGTTTTTCTTTGGTGGCATTTGGGAAGTTTAGGGCTTTGCGGATAATGGCGGGTGTAATCTTGATGGTGCCATACTCAGTATCGCTGAGTATGCAGTCTATGGTTTTGGATGGATCTTTAGCAGAGGATAGCTCAGTGTGTCTGGCAGAGTACCAGAACTGGGATAAGAGCCGCTGACTGGCAGGAGGTGTTATGGTCAGGGCTGTGTAGATGGGGCTGTTCTTCAGAAAACTTACAGCATCGTCCAGATGTGATACTTGTTTCCGAGGAGGAAACTCGAGAAGAGCTGAGAGGTTGTTGGCCTTAGTCCAATCGAGTTGATCCAGCTCGAACTTAACCTGGGGGGCTTTGAAGATGTCCATTTCCTCAGAGTCAGTGGAGATGGACTCAGCGGTAACATTCAGCTTTGAAGATGCCATATCACTGTATTATCAGTTCAACCAAAGATGTTAACAAATAAGAATTATCTTAATGTGGAAAGAAATTTCCGTTAAGATTTTTCGAATGTTGTCCATTTCATTCAGACAAAAAATGTCTTAATGAAGATTAGGGTTTTTCTTGATTTTTAAAAGAAAAGTAAAACCCATAAAGTCTTGTATTCCAGTTTCTAAAAGAAAAATGGATACGAATGAAGAACAAGTTTAAGATTTAGATTTAAAACTTGAAGAACAACCATGAAATGGTTGTGTTCATAAAACCATGAAAGAAATGATTTTATTTTATAAAGTTCTTTTGTTTGATCTTGTTAAAACAAAGAGAAGATCGAAAACAAGTTATACGCATTTGATAAAAGATAAGAACATATTAACCTTGAAGTTTTGATGAAGAAGATGATGAACAGTTCTTGAGGTTTTTGAGAGCACAAATGCAACAGAGGATTCTTTTCTTGCGGAGAAAGATTGTTCGCGTAAAAGACAAATATAAACCAAGAGTTGTTTATATAGGGATTTTTAGAGAGAGAAAACCTTGAGCGGGAAAAGGTTTTCATCATGACACGGACACGTGTTTGCATTTGATTGGAAGTTTGAACAAAACGTGCAAACGTGTGTCAGAAAGAAATCGTGCCGAGTGTAATTTGTTGCAATGACGTCACAACTGTCCTTTCACATTCTTTTAGGATGTCTCTGAGGTTTTGTGTAACGTCCCAAAAATTACAAGCGAATTTAAATTTTTAAATAAACAATTCATTGATAACAACTCAATAAATGATCCCAACGTTTCGTTTGCAAACACATAATTAATGTCTTTATAAAATAAAACCAGCGGAATAAACGTTTAATTATTAAAATCATAAAGCAACCAGCTCTTCTCGCGCGCCAGTGTGTACTCGTCACGCCTTGGAGCCGCCCGTACCTGAAACCACAGTTTATTGGGAAAGGGTAAGCACGAAGCTTAGTGAATTCCAACACATGCGCAAATAGGAATTATAAACACATCACCCCTATCCGCACATAAGCAACAACATCACAGTTACATAAAACGAGTAAACATCTACAAGTAATTATGTATCCAACACCTCAGTACCATCGAGGCCTCGGTCCCACCGAATTGTAATGTATCCAACACCTCAGTACCATCGAGGCCTCGGTCCCACCGAATTGTAATGTAACCAACACCTCAGTACCATCGAGGACTCGGTCCCACCGAATTGTAATGTAACCAACACCTCAGTACCATCGAGGCCTCGGTCCCACCGAATTGTAATGTAACCAACACCTCAGTACCATCGAGGCATCGGTCCCACCGAATTGTAATGTAACACATTTATACCAAGCATTCAAACCAATCAAATATTACACACCACAAACAACTAGTTCACACCACAAAGACAATAGTACATACAAACTATTATGACATGCATACAACCCCTAACTACACAGTGAGAGAACTCACCTCGAATGCGCGCCCAACTTAATAACACAATTCAAGCTTCACAAATACGGTCACTTCCCAGCACCTAAACGCATGTTAAAACGTGTCAATACGAGACCCGGACCCTATGACACGACACACGCTTAAACCGTCACTAAAACCATTTTCCACTCTCGCCAAACAGGTCTGTTCGGGACCTGTTTCGACCCCTTTAAATCCATAAAATTCCCAATATTATTTCATGACCAGAAAGTACTCTGAGCTAGGGTTCCAAGGACATATTATACACCTCCTAACGATTTTTCTACATTTAATTACGGATTTTAAAAGATCAGCCCGCAGAACAGCGAAAAACAGCACTTATCAGTATAAAACGACAATTTGGCCTAAGCTACGTTCCGAACTGGGTTTTGCACAAAACACAGAAAAGTTTCTGGACTCAAAAAGAGAACTTTTGACACCGATTTCACCCCAAACCGAGTTACGAACAGAAAGTTATGACCATGACAAAACAGTGGCAGATTACAACACTGTCGGTTTACCGACCTGCTGTAAAAACAGAAGTTTTCCGCCTAGCTAGGGGCCGAACCAGCCTTTCGCTAAAACACGAAAAACGTGCCCGACACAGAATGTGAACCGTGGACACCAGAATCGCCTCAAACCGAGTTACGACGAGAAAGTTATGGCCGAAATACGAACTGGACAGAAAACTAATTTTCACATAAAATGACGAAACACCGAATTTGCGACCACTTTTTCGCCCAGCTAGAGACCGAACCAGTTTTCCGCTAAAACACGGAAAACGTGCTCGACCCTGAACTTGAACCGTGGGCGCCAGTTTCGGCTCAAACGGAGTTACGACAGAAAAGTTATGGCCGTCGCAAAAACAGTGGCTGAACAATTACTCACAAGAAATGACGACTCTAAAAACAACGGTTCGATCGATTTGGCTTAAGCGATTAAGTCACAGCTTAATGGGTTCAACAATGATTATTAATAAGACATGGCCACGCACCACCCACTGCCCTCCGGCAGTGGTGGTCGCCGGTGGCGGCCGGCGGCGGTTCATCGACGAAGTGATAAAAACAACGCAAACCACCACGAGATCACTACCCTCTCGATAACCTTACCGCACGCACCAACGACTGACACCACCACCGCCACCCGACACCCAGCCACCACAGTGGCGGCGCGGCAGCGGCAGCGGCGGCCGGCCGGCGGTGGTCCTCCGGTGACGAAAACGAAAAGAAAAGAAACGTCGAGTGAAACCTTACCTCGATGACGACACAACGACGAAACCCGACACCGTCCTCTTCCCGGTCGTGTCTCTCTCTCTCTCTCTCGTTGCTTCTCTTCTCGTCGGCAGCCGCTAGCGGCGGCTGTGCTGGTGGTTTACGGTGGTTCGGTGGCAGCAGGGGGGGTGGGGGTTACGGCTGAGAGGAACGAGAGAGGGGGGGATGAGGTCTTAGGGTTTTATTTACCTTTTTTTTTTCTTTTTACCTCTTCCCTGCTTGCTTCTCACGAGTACGACACACCCCAAAAAAGAAAACATGGATTTTTTTTTTGGTTGTGGACTCTGCATGGGCCGAACACCATACTATTTGGCCCTTTTACAGTTTTGGTCCCCTAACTATCTTTTTCTCGCAAGCTAACTAAAGTTCCGACATATTTAACGATTAGGTCCGATTCGTCTAACCCCGTTAACGGAAACCACATTAAATAGAACCTTTAAAAAAAAGGAATTAATACTTAATAAATTACATACCGGGATACGGGCTTTACAACTCTCCCCCACTTGGATTAGACTTCGCTCTCGAAGTCTCTGCCTACGAATAGCTCCGGATAGTTCTCCCTCCTCTCAACCTCAGGTTCCTAAGTCCACTTGAAATCCCTTCTAAAATTTCACGAATACTTTCCTTACTAACGTACTCCTTCTAGGACACTAAGATTATGATCATTCCCACCATTAACTACCGATTAAATTCTACGAGTTCTACTAGACTCCCAAAATTCACAATGAAACACATTAACAAACGTCGACCACCCGCCGAACATCGGTCCAACCGATTACAATAACAAACATCGGCCACCCGCCGAACATCGGTCCAACCGATTACAATAACACAAAAAGATATCCCCCACAACCAAAACAACTAACACACACGTAGGTCATTCCACCCTAACCATCCATCACAAGTGATCATTTCAGGGTTACTACTACCGTCACCATGATTATCTTAAAATCGGCTACAACTCTCCGATTATACTAAAGGTGTCTGGCCTCAAGCCCAAAAGTCGACACCAAAATATACCACCTACCTCAAAATGGTTGATGCGCATTTATTCTCTTAATAACAAAGGGCATCAATCCCTTAACCGATACTATTCGGCCTACAGTACTAACGCGCGTGGAATACCTACCTTCCACCGTCGACGTATCATCCACACTTGCTCTACGAAGCCAAGTCACACCGTATCGAGGATACACCTTGACGTCTACCTCCCAGGTAACGCCTCAAGACCCAGCACACCGGAACTACCTTCCAGGTAAGTGCCCACAACTATAACCTCCTAGTACCTACTGGAAAGTCTAGGTTAAAACACATGAATACCGGGGTCCCACCCCGAGATACCCAACCGACCATTTCCAACGACTGACTAACGTGTCTAAGGATCCAAAGCAAACAGCCTACCAACAACATGCCTATTCCGGATTGACTCACTCACCCAAACATGCAAACACTCAACGTGCAAAGAATGTCAAACGGTGCGACAAAAACAACTCATCAACTAGACTCCACATCGAGCCATTAACACCGGGCAATAGGCCCATGACTAACTCCAAGTCAAAACCGAGCAAAATGCTCCACGCTTGCTAGACCCATAGGTCGGAAAATGCGTTTAAACAAAGTTTAAGCAAGCAATACTCTGAAATCAACCTTAGTCCCAGTCTCAACACGGGTTAAACAAAAGAGTTTTCCAAAAGGACTCACACCCTTAAAAATTTCTCGAAATGACACATGACGCTTAAAAGCACATTTCCCTAAATGGTTTACAAAATCATTTACAACATATTTTCAACATCAGGATTTTCATCTCAAAAAGATCGTATATAATAAAACTACTATTACCAGATCGATAGTTACACAAAACTGGACACGCTCGTCCCACATAGGAAAATCATGTTGAACATCGTTCCATTGCAGTTCGGTTTACTCACACAAAAGCAAGGCGTAATAAATAAAAAATGAACCGCCTCGATTCCAGTATGGATTGACTCACGACGTGCACTTAAAGTAACCGCTTGACCTTAAACAGGGTCCGACAAAGGTGTGCACATAATTCAAAATAAGTTTCACGACAATTGATTCAAAAATTCTTCTTTTTGATCATAAAATGATGTGGCACGGGGTTCGCCACAAATTTTTCGCGCGTCAGCTAGTCACACTAAACGATGACACGGTTTACAAATATATCTTTGTTAAAACACAATTGTCTCGTGTAAGTTGCAAACTTGAAGACAGAAACCAGTCCGCTTCTAATAATTGAAAATATCGACTAAAAACCTCGTAAAAACTCAAACTGGGGGCAGGCATGCAAGCTTGTAACACTTCCTCAAGTTTCGTACTTGGGACATATAATGTCAAAACATTATAGTTTAAAAAAATGTATTTATCGAAAATGCTCAAAATACTCGTTTCCTCCAAAGCAAAAGTTTTTAATTTCCCAAAAAAAAATGAACGGTAATTCTAAATTAACCGAATGCCAAAAATCTACGCATTTATATTTCCAAAATATAACACATTGTAATCGTATGCATGATGTTTACAACATTAAAACACTCCTTGGATCAAATGGTCTTTCATTTTGACAAAAAGGAACTAAAGCATTTTCATGCACGACTCGTTCATCAAAATGTCGGGAACAAAGGTTACCCCAGTATGCATACCCCTAAGTCGATAAATCGCATTTTCATGGAAATGTCAATAAAACCTTTAGCTGACTAAAAAGCGCACTACACAACTCCTTATGAAATGTTACCAGAATTCCTCCATGCACCACTTATGTCACGCATGAATCAATCCACACACTGAACTATTTGCAATAAAACACTTAGTAATTCAAACTCTCGAACGAAAAGTTAAGCGACACTAGAATTCCAAACTCATTTTAGACAAATCACTAAAATAGCCTTTAAACAGACATCGGGAATGTAACTTTCCGTCTCGACTCTAACACATGTGGAGGAGTTCCAATGTTAGAGTCTCAAGCCGTAGTCACTTACCCAACATCTTAACCACCACAAAACACGGATATTATCGTACCCGAAAGAACCGTTGGAAAATAATCAAATGAAACAATCTTTTACAAAGTTTTCAACTCCCGTGATAAAACGGTTTCAAGCGTTTTCAAAATTATAATTCGAAATCTTGTGTGTGTGCTAAACATTTCCCAAAGTTTCAAAACACAATCCATATAAGGATTGGAAACACAAGGATTAGTTAATGCAATCCTATTTTCAAAATAAACTCTGTGCACGACTCAGTCGACGTTCAACGTCTCGACTCATGCTCCTCTCTACCTTTCCAATCCACTATCGTCCTCCGGACATTTAAGCCTCTTAGGGCAAGATGGAAAATTACGTCAAATAATCCTTACGATTTTTTCCTCAAATCAAAATCGGCTCTATAAGCTTATGACTCTAGCACAATCTTCCATCTTGGTTCGAAATGATCTGCTTACAACAAATATCATCCTTATCGTCACTCCAAGTGACTAATACTATAATCGTCTTTCTATTCCAACGACTGGCAGTTTAGAGCCTTCGACACTACCCCAACGATCATCCCATCAAAGCAAGTCAAGTACACACATGTACCAGTGGATCTACTATATTTGTCTCTCCTCGTGACGGCTATTCAGGGTAGATAATACAACGCGTTATTAGCACATAACAACGCACACTAACAACACTCGCGCCCAACTCCTTGGATTCCTCGTGACTTCCCCGACTCGAGCATTGATCATGTGCTTCCGGTAGTAGGAGCTCTACTACTACCTTCCACACCTATCATCACTCGTTCCGAGTCCCATCCCAAGGATCCAAGTAGTTTCTCGCCGAAACTATACACATAATACAATTAATCCACACATGCCAGTTCGAGAACATATCCTAAACAGGCAAACTCATACAACTACTGTATATATAATAAACCATCTGTCACCCCGATCATGCAACAACAATTAAATATATAATTAACCATATGCCTGCACCAACATATACATCCACCCTTCCCAGCTCCCTAGGAATTTCCTCTTATCCCACTACCCTTGCTACTACCGAATCCCTACTAATTATGACGAGTGACCTTGCGAATACCCGATTATATGCAGTGCGAAATAAATAGACAGTCGAATACAAGACTCTATCCTAGAACGGTTGGACTCAAACAAGAGCTGCGCAATAGAACTAAATCGAATATTCTAAGGCTATAAATCTCTTACTGCATACAACCTAGAGGGCATCCACTTAGTAACCTATCATAATTCACATAAATTCCTAATAGCAAGCAGTTCAACATACCGCATAATGTCAACAACAGACAATCTAGCATGCATACTCTATGATCTAGAAAGCAATGAAACACTAAGTATTGTACCTTTCCCCTTTGGCTCCGGCTGACTGTACACACTGCGCCTCCAATCACCGTTTCTCAAACGGATCTTTCCTTCGTTTTATTTCCCAAAAACTTTAAAGAAAATTTTTATAGCCGCAAACTTGAGATCAAACACACCGAAATGCGTTTGATTCACTCAAGCCGTGCTCTGATACCAAGTTGTAACGTCCCAAAAATTACAAGCGAATTTAAATTTTTAAATAAACAATTCATTGATAACAACTCAATAAATGATCCCAACGTTTCGTTTGCAAACACATAATTAATGTCTTTATAAAATAAAACCAGCGGAATAAACGTTTAATTATTAAAATCATAAAGCAACCAGCTCTTCTCGCGCGCCAGTGTGTACTCGTCACGCCTTGGAGCCGCCCGTACCTGAAACCACAGTTTATTGGGAAAGGGTAAGCACGAAGCTTAGTGAATTCCAACACATGCGCAGATAGGAATTATAAACACATCACCCCTATCCGCACATAAGCAACAACATCACAGTTACATAAAACGAGTAAACATCTACAAGTAATTATGTATCCAACACCTCAGTACCATCGAGGCCTCGGTCCCACCGAATTGTAATGTATCCAACACCTCAGTACCATCGAGGCCTCGGTCCCACCGAATTGTAATGTAACCAACACCTCAGTACCATCGAGGCCTCGGTCCCACCGAATTGTAATGTAACCAACACCTCAGTACCATCGAGGCCTCGGTCCCACCGAATTGTAATGTAACCAACACCTCAGTACCATCGAGGCCTCGGTCCCACCGAATTGTAATGTAACACATTTATACCAAGCATTCAAACCAATCAAATATTACACACCACAAAGACAATAGTACATACATACTATTATGACATGCATACAACCCCTAACTACACAGTGAGAGAACTCACCTCGAATGCGCGCCCAACTTAATAACACAATTCAAGCTTCACAAATACGGTCACTTCCCAGCACCTAAACGCATGTTAAAACGTGTCAATACGAGACCCGGACCCTATGACACGACACACGCTTAAACCGTCACTAAAACCATTTTCCGCTCTCGCCAAACAGGTCTGTTCGGGACCTGTTTCGACCCCTTTAAATCCATAAAATTCCCAATATTATTTCATGACCAGAAAGTACTCTGAGCTAGGGTTCCAAGGACATATTATACACCTCCTAACGATTTTTCTACATTTAATTACGGATTTTAAAAGATCAGCCCGCAGAACAGCGAAAAACAGCACTTATCAGTATAAAACGACAATTTGGCCTAAGCTACGTTCCGAACTGGGTTTTGCACAAAACACAGAAAAGTTTCTGGACTCAAAAAGGGAACTTTTGACACCGATTTCACCCCAAACCGAGTTACGAACAGAAAGTTATGACCATGACAAAACAATGGCAGATTACAACACTGTCGGTTTACCGACCTGCTGTAAAAACAGAAGTTTTCCGCCTAGCTAGGGGCCGAACCAGCCTTTCGCTAAAACACGAAAAACGTGCCCGACACAGAATGTGAACCGTGGACACCAGAATCGCCTCAAACCGAGTTACGACGAGAAAGTTATGGCAGAAATACGAACTGGACAGAAAACTAATTTTCACATAAAATGACGAAACACCGAACTTGCGACCACTTTTTCGCCCAGCTAGAGACCGAACCAGTTTTCCGCTAAAACACGGAAAACGTGCTCGACCCTGAACTTGAACCGTGGGAGCCAGTTTCGGCTCAAACGGAGGTATGACAGAAAAGTTATGGCCGTCGCAAAAACAGTGGCTGAACAATTACTCACAAGAAATGACGACTCTAAAAACAACGGTTCGATCGATTTGGCTTAAGCGATTAAGTCACGGCTTAATGGGTTCAACAATGATTATTAATAAGACATGGCCACGCACCACCCACTGCCCTCCGGCAGTGGTGGTCGCCGGTGGCGGCCGGCGGCGGTTCATCGACGAAGTGATAAAAACAACGCAAACCACCACGAGATCACTACCCTCTCGATAACCTTACCGCACGCACCAACGACTGACACCACCACCGCCACCCGACACCCAGCCACCACAGTGGCGGCGCGGCAGCGGCAGCGGCGGCCGGCCGGCGGTGGTCCTCCGGTGACGAAAACGAAAAGAAAAGAAACGTCGAGTGAAACCTTACCTCGATGACGACACAACGACGAAACCCGACACCGTCCTCTTCCCGGTCGTGTCTCTCTCTCTCTCGCTGCTTCTCTTCTCGTCGGCAGCCGCTAGCGGCGGCTGTGCTGGTGGTTTACGGTGGTTCGGTGGCAGCAGGGGGGGTGGGGGTTACGGCTGAGAGGAACGAGAGAGGGGGGGTGAGGTCTTAGGGTTTTATTTACCTTTTTTTTTCTTTTTACCTCTTCCCTGCTTGCTTCTCACGAGTACGACACACCCCAAAAAAGAAAACATGGATTTTTTTTTGGTTGTGGACTCTGCATGGGCCGAACACCATACTATTTGGCCCTTTTACAGTTTTGGTCCCCTAACTATCTTTTTCTCGCAAGCTAACTAAAGTTCCGACATATTTAACGATTAGGTCCGATTCGTCTAACCCCGTTAACGGAAACCACATTAAATAGAACCTTTAAAAAAAAGGAATTAATACTTAATAAATTACATACCGGGATACGGGCTTTACATTTTGAAAAAACTCAGGGACTCTTTTGAAAAACATGAAGCACTGAATAGAAAAAGTCAGTGAAGATTTAAGGAAATTTTCAAAATATCGCTGTTAAGGAAGAGATATTCAGCGATGCAATTTATTTTGAAATCTTGCATTTTCATGCGATTGTCAGAGAGAGAAAACATACCTGGATATCAGTTTAACCAAGTTTATTCAGAGAGAAGATGATGAAATGGATTAAATAAGTTGATTTTATCCCGAAGGCTATACACGATTGTATTAACGTATCGCTGATTAAATGTGAACCGCTGAAGATTTTATCCTTCAAAGTTCAGCATTCCAAGCTCGCTGATGAGAAAGTTGAATCTTGTCTCATCAAGAGGTTTGGTAAACAAATCAGCTAACTGATAATCAGTTGGGATAAAATGAAGTTCTATATCACCATTCATCACATGATCTCTGATAAAATGATATCTGATTTCTATGTGTTTTGTCTTTGAGTGTAGCACTGGATTGTTTGCTATAGCGATGGCACTTGTGCTGTCGCAATAGATTGGAATTTTGGAGAGCTGAAGATCATAGTCTAGTAGCTGATTTCTCATCCACAAGACTTGAGAACAGCAGCTTCCAGCGGCTACATACTCAGCTTCAGCCGTGGAAGTGGACACTGAGTTTTGCTTCTTACTTGTCCAACTTACCAGCTTTCCACCCAGGAGCTGACATCCTCCTGTGGTGCTTTTCCTATCCATTTTGCAACCTGCAAAATCACTGTCTGAATAGGCGGTTAGATCGAATCCTGAGTCTTTGGGATACCAAAGACCTAGATTCGCTGTACCCTTAAGATATCAAAAGATTCGCTTTACAGCTTTCATATGGGATATCTTAGGTTCAGCTTGATATCGTGCGCACAGACATGTTGCAAACATAATATCGGGTCGGCTAGCTGTAAGATACAATAGTGAGCCGATCATCCCACGGTACAGCGTGACATTGACAGGAACACCCTTTGTGTCCTTATCAAGTATCAGCGGTGGTGCCATAGGGGTTTTCATAGCTGAACTTTCAGTTAAGTCGAATTTCTTCAGCATATCTTTAACATACTTTCCCTGATTTATAAAAGTTCCTTTTTCAGTTTGCTTAATCTGAAGACCAAGGAAATATGTTAGTTCACCCATCATGCTCATTTTATACTCATCTTTCATTCTATCAGCGAAACGAGTACAAAGCTCAGGGTTAGTAGAACCAAATATAATGTCATCAACATATATTTGAACTAAAATGATATGACCTTTCACTTTTCTAAAAAACAAAGTTTTGTCAATTTTACCTCGCTCAAATTTTTCAATATGGAGATAAGTAGAGAGAGTATCATACCATGCACGTGGAGCTTGCTTTAAGCCATAAAGTGCCTTGTCCAGTTTATACACATAACCTGGACGCTTAGGATCTGAGAATCCTGGAGGTTGTTCCACGTACACTTCTTCATTCAGCTTTCCATTCAGAAACGCTGACTTAACATCCATCTGATATACAGTGAAGTTTTTGTGTACAGCATATGCTAAGAAAAGACGAATAGATCCAAGTCTTGCTACTGGAGCAAAAGTTTCGTCATAATCTATGCCTTCCTCTTGTCTGTATCCCTGAGCAACAAGACGAGCTTTGTTGCGAGTTACAGTACCATGTTCGTCCAACTTGTTTCGATAGACCCATTTAGTGCCTATCACCGTTTTGTCAGTTGGTCTACGAACAAGTTTCCAAACTTTGTTTCTTTCGAATTCAGTCAGCTCTTCTTGCATAGCGCTGACCCAGTTTGGATCTCTGAGGGCATCATCTATTTTCTTTGGTTCAGTTAGAGAAATAAAGTTAACAAATAAACAAATATTACCTGCACTTCTACGGGTCTGAATACCAGCGTTGGGATCACCAAGAATTTGATCGATTGGGTGATTTACAGTCCATCGCTGAGCCGGAGCATACGTCGCTGACTCAGTCTGAACTGGAGAAACTGAAGATGAGGCTTCAGCTACTTCTGGATTATCAGCTAAGAGAGGAATGTTTGCATTTGCCACTTCATTCACTGATTGCTGAGAAATAGATGGAATTTCTGAGACATTTGGATCAACTGCAGGTATAGCGTTTATAGGAACAGCTGAGACCCAAGATGTTTCAGCTTCACTATTTTGCATATTTGGAATGATAGAAGGACCATCATTTTCTACAGTGTGAGCATGAGGAGTGGGAATATCTTCTGAATCACCAAGATGAGAAAACATCCATTGATTCAGTTCTTCTGTATCAGCGTTCGGTTTAGAATTCGCTGAACGGGATTCGTCAAACGTGATGTGAATAGTTTCTTCTACAGTTTGTCTTCTTCGGTTGAAGACTCTGAAGGCTTTGGAAACTGAGGAGTATCCAAGAAAGATTCCATCATCAGCCTTAGGATCAAACTTTCCAAGGGCATCTCTGTTGTTCAGTATGAAACACTGACATCCAAAGATGTGAAGAAAGCTGATTGAAGGCTTTCTCCCATGAAAAAGTTCATAGGCTGTCTTTTTGAATCTTTTAACTATCAGCGACCTATTTTGCGTAAAACAAGCAGTGTTGACAGCTTCTGCCCAAAACTGAGTAGGCAGGTGAGAATCGCTGAGCATTGAACGTGCAGCTTCAATAATTGTTCTATTTCTTCTTTCAGCGACTCCATTTTGTTGTGGTGTTCTCACTGACGAAAAGTTGTGAGAAATACCCTTGCTCTCAAGGAAGGAATCAAGAGAACTGTTTTTGAATTCAGTTCCATGATCACTCCTTATTGAGCGAACAGTCATATTGTTCAGAGTTTCCATCTTCCGAACAAAGGTGATGAGTTCTTCAGGGGTGTCACTCTTAGAACGGAGAAACATTACCCATGTGTAACGAGAGAATTCATCAACTATGACCAGCGTATATTTCTTTCCAGCGATGGATTGTTTGTTAACGGGGCCAAACAAATCCATATGGAGTAATTGTAGAGGAGATGACACTGAGGAAACTTGCTTTGACTTAAAGCTTGCCTTGGTCTGCTTCCCTTTTTCACACGCTGAACATAAAGACTCTTTGGCGTATGAATGTTGAGGTAGACCAGTGACTAACTCTTTGGATGAAAGAGTATTCAGTGTCTTGAAGTTGAGATGTGAGAGCCTTTTGTGCCATAGCCAGTTAACATCAGAAGATGCTTTTGAGAAGAAACAGGAGTTCTCAGTGGTTGTTGAGTCCATGTTTATAACGTAAACATTTTCCAAACGATAACCGCTGAGAGCTATCTTCTCCTTTTTGTCAGAGACAAAGCAGGATTCCTTAGTGAAAATCACTTTGTTATCCATGTCGCAAAGCTGACTGATGCTTAGAAGATTATGCTTCAGCCCTTCAACATATGCGACTCTTCTGAAGGATGTTGTACCATTTGAAAGTACACCATACCCTCGGGTGTGTCCTTTTCCATTTCCACCGAAAGTCACAGAGGGACCCTTCTCTTCCTTGTATTCAGCGAGCAGGCTTTTCTTTCCAGTCATGTGTCTAGAGCATCCGCTATCGAGATACCAGATACCCTTCTTAACCTGCAATACAAAGGAAGATTAGTTTTGCTTGGGTACCCACTTCACCATGTATACGCGTTGTCAGTGGAAGTAGTTGGAATGGGTTCAGCAGTCTTCGCAGCATTTGAAGATTCAGCTTTGTCTTTCTTCACTTTGGTCAATTTCTTGACCTCAGCGGTAGGAGTCACCTTGACCTGAATTGCAACTGGTTTGGTCTTCTTGGGTGCTATCTTCACCTTAGCTATCTTATCAGCTTTGGTGGTTGTGGGACACTTACTTGCAATATGATCGGTAAGTCCACAGTGATAACATTTCCTATAACTAAAATTAGTTCTAGGACCACTTGAGTGCTGAGCTTTTAATTTGGAATTAGAAGTACCAGCACTAAGTACACTATTGGTTTTTGAAATAGGACGAACATTCAGTTCTTCAGATTTCTTACCAAGGACATCTACTCTGAGTCTAGGAGTAGGTCGCTGAACTGATCCAGAGGTCTGATTTCTAGAACCAGATGAATGAATCACTAAGGCTTTGGAAGCATTCAGCTTAGGTACTAAGGTACCCTTCTGAGGATTTTGATAAATAACAATTCCTTTACCTTTGTCTTTAGAGACAGAGGTAGGTTTTGAATAAACCATTTTCTCCTTACCTTTTGAGGAGGTAGGAGTTTCCTCAGGGATTGGTGTAACCGACGAGGAGTACTGAGATGATGAAGTGTCAGCGACTGAGGATACGAACGTTCCAAATTTAAGCATTGAACGTTCAGTGGTTGGTTTTGGAGTATCATATTTATAACCCAGACCACGTTTATCACTCAGAGGAATCTGAGCCTTAATTATCTCAGTGATCTTTGTTGAAGAATTACACCATCCTTCAACAGTAGCTTGTTCGGCTTTTAATGCAGCGATAGCTTCTGCTCGTTCGATTTTGACTAGCTGATTTAAATAGACTTGATCTTTAAAATCATCTTCAATTTTAGAAAGCTTTTCTATTTGAAGGTGGCAGTTTTTAAACTTTTCAGCGAGATCAAGATTTTGGTTTTCAACCACAGCTTTGCCGTTCATGGCTTCGTATAAACTTCTAGTCAATAGATCGATTTTACGGAGACTATCAGCTTCATCAATATTTGCAATATTGGTAAAGAAGGAAGGTGATACCTGAATGGCAGATGTTGAAGTGGAGGGAATGTCTGAACTTTCTTCCTCTTCTTCAATCTTTGCCATGAGACATTGATTTGCTTCATCATCTTCAGAATCAGATGATGAGGCTTCTTCATCAGAAGCAGCCCAATCATAGTCAGCCATCAGGCCTTTTCCTTTCTTCTTAAAGCTTTTCAGCTTTGCATACTTCTCCTTCAGCTTTGAGTATTTGTCATCTTTATTCCTTGGAACAAAGGATTTCTTTGTAAAAGCTGAAGGTCTCATGATTTTCTTTGACCTGCACTCGTTAGCGAAATGACCTGTCTTTTCGCAGTTGAAACAAGTAGCAGTAGCCTTATCAACATAAGCTGATGACTTAGGCTTGTCAGCTATGGAAAGAGTTTTGTTCTTTCTAAACATTTTCTTCTTGGCGAATCTCCTGAACTTTTTAGTTAGGAGAGCCAAGGATTCATCATCATCTGAAGAATCAAAATCTGATGACCTTTCAGAGTTACTTTCTAACTCAGTGATAGTGACCGAGGGTCGCTGAGTAGAAGGTTCCTCTGAGATTAAAGCAACAGGGGTGCTTTTGGAATCTTTTACAAGATTCTTCTTAAGATGGCTAGATTGCTCATGATTCAGCAATGTGCCATATAAGGTAGCAAGAGTCATTGATCTTAGATCTTTTGACAGCTTGAGACACATGGAATAATTGTCCCAGCTTTCAGGTAAACATTCTAGAAACTTTGTCAGCACTTCAAAGTTAGAATATTCCTTACCAACCGTTTTTAGATCTATAATTAAGCAATTAAAATGTTGATGAACTTCAGAGAGAGTTTCATTCTTACCAGAAATGAAGCTTTCGTATTGTCTTACCAGGTTAATCTTTCTTGAATCCTGGACTTCAGACGTTCCTTCATACTGAACACATATTGTGTCCCACATGGCTTTTGATGATTTCAGGTTCATGACGGAATGGTAGACTTCGTCAGGAAGGGCCATGGATAGTATGGATCTGGCTTTTGTATCTATAGCCACTTTCTTCTTATCTTCATCGGTCCACATGTGTATTTCCTTTGGAATCAGCCTTTCAGGAATAGCAGCTCTAGTTGCAGTGGCTGGAACTAAAGGATCAATAGTTACAGGGATGTGTGGGCCGTTTTCAAGATAGTAGGTCATAGTGGGGTCTACACCTTCTAAGAAGAGCATCATCCTATTTTTCCATAAGTTGAAGTTGTCTCTGGAAAATCTAGGGGGTTTTGCAAGAGAACCATTGTCTATATAGTTTGTGTTTGTGTGGGAGGCCATTTTCAGATAATAGCAAGGAAGAGAAATATCTTAGATTAGATCTTGTTTATGAGATTAAACAAATCTGCTCTGATACCACTTGTTGGTCCCGAAAGGCCTATACAAGTTTGTAGAAGGGGGGGGGGTTGAATACAAACACACTATTTTACTTTTCTAAATTGTTTATTGATAAATCATTAACAATTTACAGCTTGTTGCGGAAACAAGATTAAGGATAAACCTAAATCTAAACAAGTTGGAACACTAAGGTTTCTTGCACTAAGAAAGATATGGAGATTACTAATAAAAACCTATCTTGAGAGAGATTTGAACTTGTCCAGAGTTAGCAAGTTACTTCAAATGAAGTGAGTTCATCTCTTTATATACTGCATGCATTTAATGCAAGTCAGTATACACTTTACACGTGTCATCAGCTGGTTGGTTGCATGTCATTGACCTTGGTTGACAACCTTAGTAGCCGTAAAGATGAACAGTGTAGTATCAGAGTGTTTGTACGATCTCAGATTTTCGGAGGTTCTTTTCTGACATTTCGTACGGCGGCGTGCAAGGGAGGTTAAGACAAAAGTACTTTGTACGGAGGACTTCATGATCAGCTTTCGTTGATTCAGCGATTACCATTTACTATTCAGCGAATGATAAAGTTCAGCGGTAGCTGAAGTCTTGTACTTGATACTTCACGTTGAGTGGACAAATCTGAGTCTTCGCTGATCCGCATCAGTTCATTAGGAGACTTGTCGCTGGTTCTTGAGCTTGATCTTCGACTTCAGCGTAGAACCTTTGTTGACGTGAAACTTGTCTTCAGGGATCATAAGTAAACAACTAACTTATCAGCGATCACCATAAGGACTGAACAGACTCAGATCATTATGGTGAACAGTGTTCGCTGAATGTTTAATTTAAAGAGCGAGAGTTCCTATCAGCGGTACTATAAGATCTTAGTACTTATCAGCGATAGTGAAACTCTGATACATATTGTTTACATACAATTTTCACTAAGTATTTAAGAGAGGGTCATTATCAAATCACTGAGGGTTTGGATCAACAAGTACCATTCTCGAAGTGAATAGTCAACAGAAAGTTGGACAGAGTTTCATACCAGGCTCTGGGAGCTTGCTTAAGGCCGTACATAGCTTTGTCTAATTTGTAAACGTGGTCTGGAAACCCTGGGCTTTCAAAACTAGGTGGTTGCTGGACATAAACTTCCTCTTGTAGCTTGCCGTTCAGAAAGGTCGACTTTACATCCATCTGATAGACCTTAAAACCCTTGTGAGCAGCATAGGCTAAGAAGATTCTGATTGCTTCTAGCCTAGCCACAGGAGCAAAGGTTTCTTCATAGTCGATGCCTTCTTCTTGGCAATATCCCTTAGCAACCAGACGGGCTTTGTTTCTGATGATAATCCCATCTTCATCCTTTTTATTTCTAAACACCCACTTGGTTCCAATGGCAGATTTGTCTTTTGGAAGTGGAACCAAGGACCAAACTTTGTTTCTTTCAAACTCCAGAAGCTCCTCTTGCATAGCTTCAATCCAGTTTGGGTCTTCAAGGGCTTCAGAAATCTTCTTCGGCTCAATCATGCTTAGAAAATTTACAAAGAAAGCTTCATTGATTGTGGCCAATCTTGTCTTCACACCATCTTCAGCAGCACCAATAATCAGATGACGGGGATGATCCTTTGTCCATCTTGTCATGGGAGCATGGACAACAGGTGGGGTTTGTGCTTCTGATGGGAAAAGACGATCTTCAGCATCAGAGCTCTGTGGATTGGCACCAGGGCTCTGTGGCACACAACTCTGGAGAGTGGCCTCATTGCTCTGTGAGTTGCCAATAGGGCTCTGTAAAGGTGAGCTTTCAAATAGGGAGTCTCTGCCAATATTGGTTAGCAGAGGTGATGATGGCTCTTGTTCAGGTTCTCCTACATTTGATTATGGTTCCTCATTTCTCTGAATAACACCTGTAGACAGAGAAGTAGATGGTGAAGTATTGGAGGGACCAGTAAGAGTTGTACCTGTCAGATTCTATTCTGTTGAGTTCTGAGCTTGATTGCCTCTGTTGATGTTGACAGAGGAATCATCATCATCGAAGAAATCACTGAACACGAGATTGATATCTTCTTCCCTTGTCTTTGAAGAACTTGGCTTCTTTTGTTCTGTCTGTGTCCCCTCTGTTGATTTGCGATCATAGGAACTTGATGTACTTTCATTAAAGGACACATTCACGCTTTCTTGAATGACACAGGTTCTGGTGTTGTAGACTCTGTAGGCTTTAGAGGTTAAGGAATAACCAATAAAGATTCCTTCGTCCGCCTTCTTGTCGAATTTACCCAGATGTTCTCTGTCATTCAAGATGTAACACTTGCAGCCAAAAACATGAAAATATTTTACGTTTGGCCTTCTGTTGTTGATGAGTTCATAGGGAGTCTTCTTGAATATTTTCACTATAACAGCTCTGTTTTGGGTAAAACAGGCTGTTGAGACTGCCTCTGCCCAGAAGTTGATGGGAAGGATAGAACCGACCAACATGGTTCTGGCGGCTTCTACCAGAGTTATGTTCTTTCTTTCCACTACTCCATTCTGTTGTGGAGTTCTGGCAGCTGAGAAGTTCTGGGAGATTCCTTCTTCTGAAAGATAGGCATCTATTCTGGCATTCTTAAACTCTGTCCCATTGTCACTTCTCAACTTTTGAACTTTGAGTCCTAACAGAACCTGTATCCTTCTCAACAAACTTATCAAAATTTCTGGGACATCAGATTTTACTCTGATGAACTCAATCCATGTATATCTAGAAAATTCATCAATTATTACAAGAATATACTTCTTACCCGACAGACTTTGCACAGAGATTGGACCACAAAGATCCACATGAAGCATATGCAAAGGTCTGGGACAATTGTGATCACTCTTAGTTCTGTGTGAAGATCTTTTCATCTTACCCAGTTCACAAGCAGAACAGAGATGGTCTTTGTCAAATTTTAGCGAATGAAATCCTTTTACTAAGTTCAATTTCACGAGTTTGTCAAGGTTTTGAAAATTCAAATGGGCAAATCTATAATGCCAGAGCAAGGCATCTTCATTTTTCAAAGACACTAAACAGAGTTTTTCTGTTGTAGAGTTTTGGTTTGGATTAAAATTCATTTTGTACAGATTGCCTTTTCTGTCGGCTCTTAAAAGTTCTTGACCAGACTCGGAAAGTAACAAGGAACAATACTTCTTCCTAAAATTGACATCGAATCCATGATCACAAAGTTGACTTATACTGAGCAGATTATGATTTAATCCCTCAACATAAGCAACCTCAGAAACTGAAACACCACCATTAACTAAAGTACCATATCCTCTAATCTGTCCACCATTGTCTCCTCCAAAGGTCACTGCACTCCCTTTCTTGTTCTTGAAAGAAGTTAGCAGCTCCTTATTGCCCGTCATGTGCCTGGAGCATCCGGAATCTAAATACCAGATCTGCACATGAGGTTTCTGCAAGACAGATTAGTTCTTTTTAGGTACCCATTGCATGATGGGTCCTTTCTTGTTAGACTTGGGTGTGTTAACAGTTCTGTTTGCTGGCTTTTCATTCTTTGATGATGTGCCAGAGATGTTTCTCTGTGCATTCTGAACAGTCTTGGGATTTTTCCTTTGAGGTGACTGATTCAGAACACAATGGGGACCATTCATATGATTTTGCAGTTTTAACAACAGTTGAATGCAGTTGCAATTGATAGAACATGAAGATAATTGATGCACATTGCTGTTTTTATTCAAAAACTGTTGTTTGAATGGTGCTTGGGATTGAAAAACTCTAGGACCATACATTTTGTCCTGATTTGGTTTCTTAAAGCTGTTGTTTCTTGAAACAAACTCTCTTGACATAAAGTTGTTTTTCTTTGGAATTGACTCTCTTGACCAAAAAGAATTTCTTTGATTTACACCAGGAAGTGCTTTGAAATCGTTGTATTCATTTATACATTGGGTCCTTCTGTTCTTTTGGGTCTTGATACCACCCTCAAGTTGATTAAGAAGTTGATCCCAGATTTCCTTAGCAGTAACACATGAATCTAGTTCTTGAAATATCTCGTTTGGAATGGCCATAATCAAAAGTCTAACTGTCTTAAGGTCATTTTCCATTTGAAGTTTCTCTTCATCAGTAAACCCAGTAGTTTTAGGTTTAAGATAAGCAGGAATCTCAGCAGTAGTTTATGTTGCAGGTACACGTGGAACCAAAACCATGGGTTGGCAAGGTCTATCCGTGACAGAACGCATTAAATCTCTGTCCATCCCATCAAGGAAGTTAACCATCCTAATCTTCCATTGAGGATATTCATCTCTCAAAAGAGTAGGGGGTTTAGTCAGAGAACCAGCAGTGTAAATGGCGTTGATGTTGTTATTTGCCATTTTAGAAGGAAAAACAGAGTATAACAGTTTCAAATGGTTTTGAAAGAGTATAAGCTGAAAGCAAGTGAACAGTAACCAATGGAACAGTAATGAACAGTGGATAAGATCTTTAAACTAGACTGGAAAGCTTAAATGAGAGATATAATAACTTTTAAACTAATAAACTGTAAAACAGAGTATACTAGGAAACTTTGAAACACACACACAATCAACAACTATAAACAACCTTGGTAGATTGGATCGTTTGATTTAAGCAAATAAAAGAAGCTCTGATACCAACTGTAGGTTCCCAGATTCACGTTGTATCACATTAATGGTAATAAAATAGACAGCGGAAGCAATATATAAAGCCATTAAATTGTGAGTGATTGTGCAAAGATAATGTAACCGTGAGAATCAAATATAGAACAGTAATAATGATAACAAGATCAAGTATAAAAGTTGCTCGTATATTGATAATGAATCACACCAAGAACACGTTCAAGTGTGTGTTCGGAAATCTCACAGGACACAATATCGTACGGAGGTAGTGCTATGGAATACTGCAGTGTGTGCTTTAACAATTGTGGAAAACTATTCTTCCAAAAGCTTACAATCGTTTGTTCCACTACCTCACTATTTATAGCCCTGATAAAGTGTAGACAGTGTACTATCGTACCCTGGAATGACACGTGGAAAATGTGTCTCCTTTCTTTAGGGCGTACGTGGAAAGTATGGACACGTGTCTGACACTTAGGATTTCTTACGAGACTTAGGCATCACAAAGGTCTTCACTTCACTAGAGCTCTGTTTGTCTTCGGGTATGAACAGTTCTTCTGATGGTCTTCTGCCAGAGCTCTGTCGAGCTCTGTTGATTCCACCAGAGCTCTGTTGAGCTTTGTTGATCTTCTTGTTGATCTTCTTCCAAGTCTTCTGCTGGATCTCTGTTGGTCTTCTGACTTGATAATATTTTCAATACTTTTACATAACAGATACTTGGGGCTAACAACCCTCAACAACTTTCATATATTTTTCTTATTTTTTTAAGCCCACAATCCATTCTCCAGCCCAACAAATGTGTGTAAACAGCTCTCTCCCGGACGACTTCAATTAGAATCGAAGTTTGGACGCTCTCGCCTCTCGACACTGACGAGTGACAAGTGACAGTCTCGGTCGACTCTCGCTTCTCGATTCTTGCATCTCGACAGCTCGACTTCTCTTACGAGTTACGACACCGAGACACCTTTGAATGCTGCAAATTTTGTGCTCGCTTTGTTTACTGATCAGTAATAAACTGATCATCAACTCAAAAATCAAAATCATGGTTGCTGTGAGTTTCTTATTTCTAGCCTAGGGTTTCACTTTCACATTATGTTTTTAGTGTTTTGTACTTGTGTAGTTGTGTATGAGAAATACAGTATGTTTTGTATTAATTATTGAGTTTCTTATTTCTAGCCTAGGGTTTCACTTTCACTCTGAAATTGTGAATTAAGTATTGAAAGTTTCACACGCTGTTTCTTATTTGTATTGCAAGTTTCACATTCTCTTTCTTATGTAATGTAACTATTGGTATTTGATTATGATTTATGAGAAATAGAGTATTTGGCAGTTGGCCCAAATTAGCATAATTGTGTATTTGATTTATTGAGTATTTGGCACAAATCGGTATTCTTCAACTTTTTATTGATGCTTGATTGTATATGCAAATTGTTTAGGATATTTGACTACTATGGATAAGTTTTTAACAAAAAGAAAAGCAACCGTTGATTCAGAGTCGAGTAATGTTGATAATTCTAAACAAACTCGTGTGGAAATCAACTTAGCAGATCTTCCCTCAGACCCTGGAATGCGGATTAAGATTTTGGATTATAATGCTAATATCAGAGATGAAGTTCGGAGATCGTAAAGGTCAGTGTTACGACTTTTGAAAATGTATGTTTACTTGTTGATCGAAACTTGCCATGAATATAATATCACCGTTACATCGTACATCTATTTTTTGTTTTATTAAAAAGGACCACCCTTGGCAAAATTTCTGGCTCCGCCTGTCCTTGTGGTTTTAAATTTTGTTTGAGGAGAGGTAAATGATTTTTTTATTTATTCCAACAATATAATAAAATTATTATTATTTTATGTAAAGTTCTTTTATAAAAATGTATTAAGGGGGTGTTTACTTGCCTCTTATTGGCACTTATTAAATAAGAGGCTCTTACCCTAATAAGATGAAGGGTGTTTACTAATCACTTATTAGAAAAATAGGCACCATGCCTCTTTCCAGGAAACCCTCGGTCAGCAACAAACTCCACCCTCATCGCAGTCAGAGGATCAGCCCTGATTTTTTTCCGATTTTATCCTCTCTTCTCTGTTCAACAACAATCAACGATCTCTCTCTATTGTAGATTCTTATATATATACTAGTTGTGTACCCGCGCAATGCGGCGGGGTGTAAAATTTGAATAAATATAAACGATCATACCAATTATGATTTACGATAGATACCTACCCGAATTCGAAATTGTCAGTCCATGCGCTTAATTTACTGATTGTCCTACCAAAAGCTAAGATGAACGCAAAACTATTTTTTCTTCAGTTTGACATGGAACGTGTTATATTCAAACAGTAAGACAATAATTCAATAAGTTGATACATTTAACATGATAAAACAAACTCAAATATACAAAAATGATTCCAGGTCGCACATTCATCCTGAGAATGTTTTTAATGTTTAGTCTCTTCCGCTCATGCTTGTTAAAGAAGAAGAGTCGTCTTGAGTTCTTGCAGAATGTGGTTCTGGAAACCGTTTTCGGTTCTGCAATTTTACAGGAGTGAAATGGCCTGCAAACATATTACATTTTAAATTTTTAGTGCTCTCGAAATGTATGGTCAATCGACTTAAGGATGTCAACTTAAGCCGGTATTTCAGTTATATTTCCCTAAGGGTCCGTTTGGTTTGCCAGAATGGAATGGATTTGGGGGGATTTGGATTTCAAATTCATTCAAATCCCGTGTTTGGTTTGTAGGATTGTTCAGATTTGAAATCCTATGATTATTTGAAATCCCTCAAACATAGGATTTTGAAATCCCAAGGGGTGGGCTAGGATTAAATGGGGTGTTTTTAATTGGGAGAAGTAGGTTTGGAAAAAACTTGACTTTCTGCATAAAGCTCCCCGTAAAAGCTTATTCACTTTCTATATATATATAAAGCCACCACCAAACAATCATGTATAGCTAACCAAATAAGTTGCAAGTCCCAAGAATCTTGCTGAGTAAGATAAGTGATGGCAATGACTCTTACCCAGTAAGCATCCGGTAAATGGCACCTCAGAAGAGTCTACAGATTTACAATATTGATGTCTGGTTGATTCAGATGTTGGATCTGCATGGCATCTTACCTAGAGCTTATGACTATGATTCCTCAAAAAGCCCAAATTTTGGAAAAAGATGGAAAATTTTCTAGATAAACAAACACGTAAGTAAACAAAATCAAAGGTCTATAAATACCTTAATACCTAGTTTAAATTACTAAAACTCCGTTCAGTTGAAGGTCTATAAATGAAGCTTTAGCATGTTCAATATATACAACTCTCGTAATTAAAAAAATCTCAAATATAAAATAAAGGACTTACATAAACTAAAAAAGTAATTACAAGACTATCAATTGACCACCACATAATAATTTTAATTACACACAATTTTTATCAAGCACAAATCACTACAAAATCTAAAACCTGGTAAACAAACTAATCACTATAGGACCGTTTACCAAATGCTTACCCGGTAAGCGCTTACCAATAGAATTCAACACTATCACTTACTTACCCGGTAAGATTTTAGTCCACGAAAACCGTATTGTATGCAACAATTTATTAGGTAAACGTTAACCGGGTAAAAGTAAGACTCTCGCTCCTTGATATTACTCTTACTTAACTGGGGTCGGAGACCGTGACCAAGACCAAGAACCGAGGCCGGGGCCGGGGATTGTATAACCCACCCCATCCCCGCCTCGTTGCCATGCCTAGTAAACGCTTACCAGGTAAACTACCAACTTGCAAAACCATAAAGCACACATTTCAGTAGCTCATAGCCTCATATTCATGCAATCATACTTTGCATCACTTTTAAGTTTAAATTTTAAGCATCAATATTCTTCTTCTAAGTCAATGTCATCCAGCTTTTCTCTAATGCATTGAAGTGCAGGCTCAGCTGCAAAAAGCAACAAGATCAACACCAACATGACCATGGCGTACGTTACTTTAGCTATTCTTTCCAAATCAACCTAAAATATTTTAATTGAAATTGGTGATCAACTTACTAATTATGGCTAACACAACAAAGCATTTAGAAAACAGTGAGTTTCATATTCGTGGTGGAGATACGAATAACCTCAAGACGCCCAACTTTATCAGGCACACCAACATCTATTTCCCTATACCGAATTAAAACCCTTTGTTTCTTAGCTATTTTGCAATTCATCATACTTTTATACTTTATCAACATCGGACAAATATCCATTGATCACAAGATGAAACACAGTTTTAAAAAGCTTTTCACAAACTCACATAGTCATCAACCAAAATCTAATTTAGCTACTATAATATAGATTTCTATATGGCAAGTGAATGAAATTACGAGCTCCATCAAGCGAATATGAAAAAACCACAAAGGTGAAAAAAACCCACAATTTAAGTACCTCTAATTTTGCAGAATTGATGCTTTTCTCAGAAGTATCCAAACTAACGGCACCTCAACGGCGACAATCCTAAAATCTCACCCGCACAGGAGACATACGGATCTATAGCCATGTTTGGTTTACTCTATTATAAAACCCATTTTGTAACTCCAACAAAAACCCCAAATTACAAAAAATCTGTTATAAAACCCTTTCTGTGACTCCAATAGAAACCCCAAATTACCAAAAACTCAAATCCCATATACCCTGATTCAACAATATGACGCATATTCATAGAAATGCAAGACTTTAGGCTCTTAAACATTTTTTCTCCTTTCAATCTAAAAGGGTGAAATCAAGTAAACTTTTATGAAATTCCACCATAGAATGTGATGCCATAAACAATGGCAGCAATATGCTTCATAATACCAAGTAATTGTATTGTGATGGAATTATGCATTACCTCTAATGTTGTCATACAAATCACACAAATGGATAAGTTGATCCATTGTAAGGTTGAGTTCCTCCAAAACCCGACATAAAATTAGCAACTCAACATTAATAGGTGTTTCTTCATAGAAAATGAAAACCTTTTGGGATTGAATCAAAACCTGCACTCATACAACTGAAAGCAATGTTTTTAGTTTTAGAAAATAAGGTCCGATCTTTTAATTTCATCAACTTGTTAATGGAAGCAAATTTCCAAACTTAAAAAAAACAGATATCAACAAATGGACAGCCGAAGAATCTGGAGTATACTTAAAAACAATATATACTTAAAATAACAAACACAGAAATCAAAATATGGTACCCTATTTTTTCAATCTGAAGCAGTCATGCCACTAACGAAATTTGCTGCTGATCGAGTCCATGTTCAGAAACATTATACACATCCATTCCAAGACTGCCACCACTGTAAAAACATACATAATACAACTCAAATACATGCTCCTTTTAACAGTATGCACATGTGCATACAAGTAAATTGTGTTTTTTTTTTTGGTTTTATGCACATGTACATGTTACAAATTACTTGTATGCACATGTACATACCGTCCGGATGAGGGTGTTTCTTCAGCTTTTCATTTTTTTGCAGTTTTCTCCGGAACCTGAACATATATATATATATATATATATATATATATATATATATATATATGTATGTTTAAGAATCTTAAGAGGTGCAATAAGATCATGATCAAAAGTTTGCAAATATAACCTTGTGTGATGCTCCATCATCACCGCTAATCCCGACAACCTCGGCTCCTGCTTTTTTGAATTTTTCATAGGAGTCCCTAAAAGCACATGCCTGCAGATTATATCACAAATGATTGTTGTTTTTTAATGATACTTTCTAGCCAGTGGAAAAAAGGGGGAAATTATCAAGAATAGCAATGGCACTTAAATTTCCCAAATATGACACTGATGACTTTTCTGCTGTTTAGCTTGTCTGCTTAATTTTGTCAGAAATTATGCTATACCTTTGTTTTAGGGGAAAAGTAAAAGAAGGAAAAGGGGGATGGAACCATAGAACAATTTCCAAATAGTAATAGACCTAATTCTATATGTAATATGGTGCATTCATGATTCTACATGCATCATAACAAGTAACCCTTAACCATATCAAAATCCCACGAAATTTACAACTTTTCTTGAATAAACCATATCAATATCCACAGAAAATTGACAACTTCTCTTGGATAAACCATATCAAAATCAAACAAAATTGACAACTTCTCTTGCATAAACCATATCAAAATCCCAAGAAATTAACAACTTTTCTTGAATGAACCATATCAAAATCCCAAGAAATTAACAACTTTTCTTGAATAAACCATATCAAAATCCCAAGAAATTAACAACTTTTCTTGAATAAACCATATCAAAATCCAAAGAAATTGACATTAAATCTAAATCCCAAGGGATGGAGAGAGAGAGTTGGAGGCCATGAAAGTAGGATTGAGAGGATTTGAAAGGATTTTAATCTCAATCTTTGAATCTTGAACAGTCGAGAAATTCATATATTCAAATGTACAATGTCATTGCTCTAGTTTAGACTTCACATATTATTTACCTCGTCAGTATATTTGACTGATACAGGTAAATAGAAATGGAATTTAAAGGCCAACATCAATTATAAATTGAAATTCTCTTAAGGATCCATGGTGCATGAATCACATCTTACGAAAATAGTCAACCATTGATTTCATGTTCCTTTCCTCGTCAACTGGAAGCTGGGAAAAGAGAAAACAGGATGGATGTTTAACAATTATAGATGATGGGCATCCAAAACCGAATGACTTCATTTATGTAAATTTTTTATTTATGTTTCTGGTTGTTTTTATTTATCTATGAAAACATATTTTTTTGTTGTGTCGTGCATTTGTAAGAGTAACCTGTACTTAGAGAGGGCAAAACAAGGGTAGGTAGAACAATTTATATGGTGAAGTATATCCATAGACAACTCACCTTATCCAGGTAAGTGCTTACCAAGTCACATTACCTTACGGAATGAATATAGTTAGGACCAAGAACTTACCCGGTAAGAGCAAGGCAAGGACCAAGAATCTTACCCGGTAAGAGCGAGGCAAGCACCAACAGTCTTACCTGGTATGTGAGGGGACGACTCTTATCCATTGTTCTTTTGCAGTTCATCATACCTTGGTACTTTTTTTTAAAAACCCAATTTTCTACATCAAGCCATGGTATTTCTACATCAACGTCCAAAAATATCCATTGATCAAGCCACGATATGAAATTATGAGATCCATCAAACAAAAACGTAAAACCACACAGGTGAAAAAATTACACAGTTGAAGTACCTCTGTTTTGCAGAATTAATGTTTTTCTCAGAAGCATCCGAAGCTACCGGCACCATAACGACAATAGGGGCAGATCCTAGAATCCATTGACATCACAGTTGCTTCAACCTATGATATTACAGTAAGATATGTTAGACTGAAACTATAAGACCATCTGTTTAGATTGAATGTTACCTCTGATGTTGTTCGATCTCATTCAGGCAGCCGAAACTTATTGTATGACCACATGGCAAGATGGTAATGAATCAAACAAAAACTAAAAATCAAAAGGTAAATGTTTCACCTACAAAATCAAGAAAACATTTTTAAACCTCAAGTATAAGTGCATTGTTAGATATCCACCTAAAGTTTTTCAACAAACTCAAAAGTTTTTCCTGAATATTGAAGTCGAATACTGAAATGGCTTTCATGTCCACTCTAACAAAAATACCATTTTTTTACCAGGTACATAACTATGCAAGAAAAATATAACATTTTGGTTACAGGTAGCTTTAACTCGTACCTTTTTCATTAACATCTCTAACAACATTGACGTTTGTAGTTCCATTGATCATGTACATGTAGTAGTTATAACATTGACCTTTTTCATTAACATCTCTAACAACATTGAGCCTACCAATTTAAAACAGAAGAAAACCGGTGATAACTATCAACAACGATACATAACACATAAAAGCGAAGCAAAGAGAAGAAAAAAAGGAAAACCAACATCTTCCCTCAAAAATATTAAATTCAAACCTGCCAGTTTTCTTTGGTAAATGAAAACTTGTACAAGCAAATAGAAAGCGGGTCTGCAAGGATAATTTATCTGAATAATTAAGTAGGAAAAGAAATATGGAAAACGAACCTCCTGCTGATATCCAAGAGACCATTGCAAGAGTCAAACAGACTATGTTAAAACAAAGGAACTCTGTATCACTAATATCAAATAAAAAGGTAAGTGAAATGGAGAAACTTCGAGATAAACATGTAAGTAAATACATTCGAGTAATGTCAAATCTAGATGAAAACATATAAGAAAAGAACACAAACCTTGAATTGGGAGAACATTGAGCGAGTATGGAGAAGAACCCTAACCGCATGAGAGGAGCTATGAATAATCTGGAGAAATGGGGATGGAAGCAAGAAGTGTTGAGAACCCTGATGTATAATCGTATGGTAGAGAAATAAAATTACCTGTGAAGAACATCGTGACCATGGCAGTAAGGGGTTAGGTCCCTTGCGATGAGAGTTCGATGAACTTCTTCAGATCGATGTCAGATGCTCAAAGACAAGATATAGATATAGATGGGTTCTTACCGCAAATCAAAAACAAAAACAAAATCAAGAGTTAGGGTTCTTACCGCAAATCAAAATCGGATAGGAGAAGGAGAAATGATACAATCCGTTTGAGAGAGGGAGGGGATTTTAGGATGAAATCTTCTCTTAATCCATGCTTCTGATTTATATTCAAGATGAAGGAAGCGTGCAAGTAGAAGAAGGTATGGTCTTGAAGGAGATGGAGAAGAAAGGTGTGGCTGTACTTGTGAAGAATAGAAAGAAGTATGGGACTCTCGGTATGGTATGAAACGTGAAGAGATACAAAAAAACGTATGGGACTCTCAGTATGGTCGTCTGAGAAGTGAAGAGGAAGAAGCGGCAGGTCCTTTTGTGTCACTGTAAATTAAAAAACTTTTTCAACTTGTACACTATGCTTTGTAAGGTGTAATTAAGAGTTTTTTGATTTTTATGCTTAAAAGTCTTGTACTCAATGCAAAAGAACTTGTATTTAAGACTTTAGTTGTATATGCTTATATATGTAGTATAGATATATATCCCCACAGAGGTCAGCGATTTCTCATCGAAGTTCTCGTCCCTCAGGTTTTGATTGCTTGAACAGCCCCTGTTAACGACGCTAGCTTTTCGATTTCTCATCATAGTTCTCTTCTCTCAGGTTTTGGTTGCTTGAACAGCCCCTGTGAACGACGCTAGGTTTTCTATTTCTCATCAGAGTTCTCCTCTCTCAGGTGTGTTAATTCGCGTCTGTGTTTTTTTTTTACTTTTTGGGTTGTTGACACTAGAAGCAATTCATGGTTTTTCCAAGTTTTTGCTCTAGTTTCTATGAAAATGTAGTTGTAGACTTGCAAATGAGCTATTATATTCTGTCCCTGGGTTTGAATTGTTGACAACCCTTGTAAAAAAATCATTGTTAGTGTTCTTGCTGAAATAAAAGGAATATTACATTACAATAATGAGTGATTTGGGACTAAAAGTGCCAAGTAAAATTTGTTTGTTAATTGTGAACCATAATATCTGGACTTGGTTTTTATTTATTTGCACCAGTAACTATATGAGATCATTGGTTATGGTTTTTGAATGTTAATCACATCAAATTGTAAAAGTTATGCAAGTTTTGTTTCAAAAACTTTGCATCAATCTCTAACCCACCTTTGGAGTTTTGTGGTATCTATCCATTGTCTGATACATGATGTATTCTATAGCTATTTATTTGTCATGATTGATGAGTGTAAATTAAGCCGATTTTTAAGTTTGCCAAATATTTGACTCTTTTAAAGTAGTGGTCTACTGTTGGCAAAAAGAGCTTAAAGAAAATCATAGGGAGGTAGCACCGTAGCAGTATGCTATTGCACTCAAAAGGATTAAAAGACACTTTTTGAACTTTTACCATTGTAATTATTTAAAAAATTTATAATAGTTTCCCCCATCATTATATGTTGCTTAATTTTTCTAGATATGGCAAACATTGGTGAATCATCCCAATCGAAAAAGGCCAGAGTTAACTGGAAAAAGGAAAACGTGGTTAAAACATTTATCGAAGCTTGTCTACATGAGATCTCCATAATTGGGCGAGAAGGGGGCAGCCTTAAGGCCGTGTCTTGGAAGAATGTAGCAGAAACGCTACAAAAGAATCATAATTTAATTGTTGAACAACGGCAAATGAAAAACCATTATGATTATCTCAAATTTATCTATATCTTTACTATATTATAAAGCATTTGAAAAAAAACTCTTAAAAACAAACTTTTATGCATTAAGTATCGTTTATTGATGCATATTACTTAAAATTCAAAATTACAAGTAATGGTGCATGAGTACAACTTTTTAAAGTTGTCTTTTGAATTCGTAACTAACTGATAAACATAATCATATACAGGATAAACATCTCATTTTAAATATAAAGAATTTAAAAGATTATTAGGATAATAATTGAATTCTAATATAATACTTGATTATTATTTTTAAACAACTATATTATTAAATGAAATACATCATTATTAACCTAAATTAAATTAAACAAATTTATAAAACCACGTTTATCGCTTTCTCAAAACTATACAAATTTGTATTATAAAACTGACAAAGAAAAAAATGAAACATTAAAATCAAGATGTATCGTGTTGCATAGTGCGAGTACACTTCTGGTAATATAGTATCGATAATTTTAGAGATTAAGGGTGGGAGGATAGGGATGAATAAGGGTTTACTAGAAGTTTACTCGCGCAATACATCGCGATATATCTTGATTTTAATGTTTTAATTTATTTTAATGTGTGGTTTTGAGAAAACGGTCAAAGTTTATAAATTTGTTTAAAGAATGATGTTTTTTTGAGGAGTGCATGATTTGAGGATTTGAAAGTGGTTAAAGATAAGGATTAATTAATAAGAGTCCACGGTTTAAGGATTTGAAGGATGTTAGAGATAAATATTAATCAAGTAATTAGCATTAAAAGCGGTACATAAATTTTTATTAGTTGTTTTTAAGAGATTTTAAGTAATTAGCATTAAATAACGATACTTGAAGCTTTATGAGTTGTTTTTAAGAGTTTTTTATAAATGCTTTGTAATATAGTATAGATGTGGTAGCTCTAAGAGATTGAAAGCGATAAAGACGAAACGGTTTATGTAGGATAAAGATGAGGCTTGTGCTTCAAAGACTTGTATTAAATGCATTAATTACTAAATTTAAAGTTTTAGAGTTTGAATCAAATACTATTTTATAATATAACTAGATAAGTACATGTGCGCGATGCGGCGCGAAGTATCTTAAATTTAAAGCTGAGAATTCGAAAAAATAATTTTGTTTCATTTTCATATTTATACGTTTTTAAATCGCATATCAGATGTATAAAATTAAAGGTCAATATGGTTAATTGGTCAAAAAAATTAGAGGAAATAATATAATCGTGATTAAGAAAGTATAAATAATTAAATATACTATACTAAAATATTTGCATATTCATATTTTTGAAAAAGGTTCGAACTCATAATCCAAAAGTCAGTTGATAAGTGATATCTTTTTATTTTCAAGTAATTAAATCTCTTATGATAATTCTAAGGGTGTTTCGTTGACAGAATGAAATTTGATAGAATTGTAATTCGTCGAAGGAATTCGACTTTGAAGTAAAAATTGATGTGAAATTGCAAAGAAAATCACGACAATTTAGTGATTATTTGTATCAAATCTCATACTAATTTCAACAAATCACATACTAATCACGACACATTAATTCGTATATATTTATGATATTTGATAATATAATCAAATCCAAAAATATTCAGTATTTGGCTCATTTCGAAGGTATTGACGAAGCGATTACAATGGTATAATTTGTAAAAAATAGAAATGTTTTTTTAATGCATTTTAGTTTATATACATTATTTATGTTTATATGATAAGAGTCTAAAATGAAAAATAAAAAAGTAAGGGATTAAAAGTAAACTACATACCTAATTATAAGGGTAGTAATGTAACGTATAAATTAAAAAAATTAAATTAAGGAGAGATTTAAGGAGGAGTGAATGTGGGTGTGCTAATTGAACTTATAATGTAAACTGTGTCCAGATACATGTTTAGGCGGGAAAATACTAAAGTCGGTTAACCAGAAGACGACATGTGGCATGCTAGTTACTTATTTATTATATGTATAGATATAAATATATGTCTTTTCTGCCCTATATTTACTTAACCACAAATAATCACAACTCGATACCAACAAATTATCAATTAAGATATAACAATGAGTGTAGAACTTATAGATGGTGCCATGATTCTGGGCTTTGTTAATGACGATGAAGCATTCAATGATTCAGTTGAAGATCGATTCAGCCATCTGGATACAAACCAAGATGGTCTCTTAACCTATTCAGAGATGCTGAAAGAGCTGCAATGTTCTAGAATGATTGAAACCCATTCAAGGATTGATGTGAAAACTGATTATGATTTGAATGGAACCATAGATTTAGAACAATTTATGCTTATTTTTAAAGGTGTTTATCAACTTATGTCATGATAAAAAGAAGTTGGGGGTAAAAATGTAATTTGAACAAATAAGTTATAAGCACTTTCAAATAAGTTAAAATGAATTAACTTATCAAAAACAACTTATTTGTGGTGGAAAAAAGTCATAAACACTTTTCTTTTTTTCAATCCAAACACTCAAAATAACTTATTTGTGGTGAGAAAAAACAATAAGCAAATAAGTCAAAAAAATAAGCAATCCCAAACACCCCCTAAAGCTGAAACCAAGATGATGATCGATGATTGCCATGGCTAACAATCTCGGTTTCTTACCCGTTCAGATGATTCTTCATGAAGACAGTTTCCTGAAGAAAGCGGTGGATAGGGAGCTTACAAAGTTGCAGTCTTATAATACATCTGCTAATTAGATTCTTTACCTGCATATCTTTTTTTTCCCAAATTTTGGTTTTGCATTATATATTTACTAGCCATTGTACCCGTGCGATGCAGCGGGACGCAATTTGATTATGAAATCAAATACTCAAATATTCAATCTTATTACCTGCTTTGTATTATTTTCTTATCAAATAGGCATTAGCCAAATATGTGTCTGCTGCAATGCAGTTGTATGTAAAATTTTCTTATAAACCAGATATAAACGATTAATGTCACTACCGATTAAGAATCTAAATTCTATATCTGAACAAAACAAAATTACAACTAATGCATCTTATATTTAATTAAATAAGAATAGTTCAGTTATTAATTTGTTTTCATGATATTCAAAATATAAAAATAAAACCAATTATTATTTAGGTAAATCCGGACGATTATAAATTACCATAACATATACTCAACAAATCATCTCCATTCTATTTGTCACTTTGGCGATCGTTAACGATCATTTGTACTAGAGTAAACTACGATTTTTGTTCCTGTGGTTTGATATTAATAACGATTTTCGTCCCTCATCTTTAAAAACTGCTTTTTCGTCCTTGTGGATTCTATTTCACTTCCATTTTCGTCCCTCCATCCAATTTAGTTAAGAGTAGACGTTAGCTCATGCAAAAAGTGATTAAGTAAATTACATATTTGGTCCTTGTGGTACACCAATCTTACATTTGTGTCCTTAAATTACATAGTTTAAATTTCTACTTCTTACTTTTTCTTTCTTTACTATATTTTATCAAGACATTTATTCTTCTATTAAATATACTATATATTTTCAAAAATATTTTAACTTTAATTATAAAAATAATCAAATAGTTTCATTAAAACTATTGATACAATACATAATATTTTTCCAGAGCTTTAGGCTGAAATCTCTTAAAATTAATATTTTTATTTATTAATTTATTGGGCGAGTACATTTCTAGTATTAATAATAAGCATGGGTGCGCACTCTCTCTCTCTCTCTCTCTCTCTCTCTCTCACTCACACGCATATATATATATATACACATACATAGAGGAAGGTTCAAACGAGGAGCGTACCTATTTATGAGAAACGCGAGGAACGCCTTCGATGTACTGGATCACATGTGATCCACTACTCCCGAAAAAATCGGGTAGCGGGCGACCTGGTTCGCGAGTCGCGTGGAAGTCGCCCGGATCACATGTGATTTTAGGCGTGAATCACATGTGATCCACTACATGGGCGGAAGACCCCCGATCAGGTGTGAATCACATGTGATTTTGTACGTGAATCACATGTGATTCAGTACATGGGCGGTGCTCCTCGCGTTTTCTTAAATTGTTACGCTCCTCGTTTGAATCCGCCTCTACATACACACGCACACACACACACACACACATATATATATATATATATATATATATATTGAGAGAGAGAGAGAGAGGAATGTTCAAACGAGAACACTAACTATATAAGAAAATACGAAAACGACTGCTCATGTGCAAATCACATGTGATTTAACGCTAATCGCAAAAAATTGGACACAGACGACTTTGGCCGCGACTTAAAGCTGCGGGACAAGTCACGTGAATCATATATGATTTTGTACTTGAATCATGTATAATTTTGTACATTAACGGATGTTCTCGCGTTTTCTTAAATAGTTAGCGTTCTCGTTTGAACTTTCCTCTATATCTATCTATATATATATATACACTAGGCGGAGGTTCAAACGAGAACACATCTATTCTAGGAAAATGGGAGAATATTTCTGGATTTTAGTTATTTAACCCATAATAAAAAAATTAGAATAAACGAAAGTAAACTAATATTTATCAACTTATATTTGCTATTTTGTATTTGTTTACATCTCTTATCGAAAACTTATGGGCATCCAAGTTATCGAAAAGTTTTTATGTTGATGCCTCTTTTGTCTATAATGATGTGATAACGTCGACGTGATTTTGTATATTGTGTGCATGTGTGTGTGCGCGCACGCTTCTAATTTTAATATTAAACAAAATTAGTTAGTTGATAAAAAATAAAATTTAAATGAAAATATGGAATAGTGAGAGTAAAGTGCATTTAAGACCATTCATACACCTGCAAGACTTTATTCCTTTCACAAGTTCCGCATCAGCTTTGCAATAACATCTTTCACGCACGTGCAAGACCAAACTCCTTTCGAAACTAATAAATTATAATATAAATAATATAGATAATTATAATATAACTAATAAATTAATTATAAAATATAGATAACTAAAATTTTACTTTTGTTTTCTTTATCATAATTTGTGTAAATATAATTTAGCAGTTTAAATAAAAAACATTGCATAAAAATATCATATTTTAAAAAATAAAGCATGGGTAAGAAATTTTAATAAAAATATTAAAAAAAATAATGTTCAAATAAACTAATAAATGAATTAAATTTAATAAACATATTAATAATAATTAATGCTTAAACAAACAAACAAACTAATTAAATTAAAAAATGTATTGTTTAATATATTTAATTGGTTGAAAGGCCTTGCAAATTTAGCAAGATGGAGGTGGTTTTGCAAGGCCTTGCAAGCCACATGGCATGCCATGTCATCTTGCAAGGGCTCTTGCAAGACGTGTGTGGATGCTCTAATAAACAAAGCAATCGGTTGTTATAAAATAAAACTATTTTTCCTACAATTTTTTAAACTTCTTCCAATGGCAATTTAAAATAAATAAAAAGATTTAAAAAAACAATAAAGAAAATATATTAATTTTAAAAGATTTCAACCAAAAACTGTGGGAAAAAATTTATGTACTTATCAATAATTTTGATGAATTTTTTTGATTATTTTGATAATTCAAGTTATAATAATTTTGGAAATATACAATATAATTAATATAAAAATAAATGTCTCTAGAAAATATAATAAAGATAGAAAAAGTAGAAAGTAAAAAAAATTAAACTATTTATATTGAGGATAAAAATGTAAAAAATGGTATACCACAAGGGCCAAATATGTCATTTATTTAATCACTTTTTGCATGAGTTAACGTTTAATTTTAACTAAATTGGATGGAGGGACGAAAATGGAAGTAAAATAGAAACCACAGGGATGAAAAAAGCAGTTTTTAATCACAGACGAAAATCGTTATTAATATCAAACCACAGGGACAAAAATCGTAATTTACTCTTTGTACTAAATACCATTTGTTTCTTTAATTTTACTGTCTTTTTTTGTCTTCTCTTTGGCCTAGACAGTTTGGCCGAATTCCTAATATTTCATGAGCTCTGGAACTAAAAGTTTGTACAAACTTTTATCTATGTATAAAACCACACTCACCTCTGTCCATATTTCGGTAAACCTTGTTGAATTGAATACCCTCGAACATAACATAATCACTGCCTCTGGTGCCGATCCTATCCCTTAATTCGAGAGGCTATTTTAGCAATTAAATAAAAAAAAGAACAAAATAGTAGTGTGAATCGAATTGAAGGACAACCTTGGAGAGACAAAGAGGAAGGCATGTTAGGAGAATAGCTTGGAGTTAAAAAAGAAAAAAAAATCAATGCATCGCACATAATTCGAGTTTAAGTTTCTAACAAGTTGTACTTCAGCATATCAACAATAGAAATTTGTAAAAATAAAAGTTAGATAATTTGGCTTTAGAAAGTTATACCGATATGTTATAGTTACTCGTAGTTAACTCCCAAGGAAAGAACACAAACACGAAATCATGAATAAAATCAAGATCATGACATCTTTTTCTATTTGTATAATATGTTGCTTACAAATTTCTATTGTTGATTTGCTGAAGTACAACTTGTTAGAAACTTAAACTCGAATTATGTGCGATGCATTGATTTTTTTTTCTTTTTTAACTCCAAGCTATTCTCCTAACATGCCTTCCTCTTTGTCTCTCCAAGGTTGTCCTTCAATTCGATTCACACTACTATTTTGTTCTTTTTTTTATTTCATGAGCTCTGGAACTAAAAGTTTGTACAAACTTTTATCTATGTATAAAACCACACTCACCTCTGTCCATATTTCGGTAAACCTTGTTGAATTGAATACCCTCGAACATAACATAATCACTGCCTCTGGTGCCGATCCTATCCCTTAATTCGAGAGGCTATTTTAGCAATTAAATAAAAAAAAGAACAAAATAGTAGTGTGAATCGAATTGAAGGACAACCTTGGAGAGACAAAGAGGAAGGCATGTTAGGAGAATAGCTTGGAGTTAAAAAAGAAAAAAAAATCAATGCATCGCACATAATTCGAGTTTAAGTTTCTAACAAGTTGTACTTCAGCAAATCAACAATAGAAATTTGTAAAAATAAAAGTTAGATAATTTGGCTTTAGAAAGTTATACCGATATGTTATAGTTACTCGTAGTTAACTCCCAAGGAAAGAACACAAACACGAAATCATGAATAAAATCAAGATCATGACATCTTTTTCTATTTGTATAATATGTTGCTAACACAAAACAATACATGGAATAGATAACATTGATCGTGAAGAAAATTTATCTCACATCTCCAACTAAAAGTACTTGAATGGTTAATGCAAAACAATAAGTAATCAAAAATTTAAATACCAACCAAGAGAACCAACAACTCATAACTAAAACAACTGAAAGACCCTTGTGATATGCACTTCTAACACAAGAAATAAATTGAAAAACCTCCTACATGGTTTGATATTTTGTTGTTGGTGTATCCTCTGTTTCTTGTTGTTGCTATTAATCCTTTACTGCTGTAACACCCTGAATTTTAAGTATTATGATTTCGAGATGTGTGTGAGGGTGTGTGTACATGATTTGCATAATTATTTACCAGATTCCAAAAGCTTGGGTAATTAGATAGTAGGTTTACTTATTTAATTATTGGGTATTTGTTTATTTAATAATTACGGTTTAAATAATTAGGATGGGAGACTTAAGTGTGTTATTGATATAGTAAACTATTTATATATAAGGATAATATCTATTCTTTTCCCGTCACATTTATCTCTCTCACCAACCTCACCCTCCCCCTTTCATTCTTCCTTCCCCACTTTTCATCTCTCACACTCTTTCCCTCTCATTTCTTTCTCTCTCTCTCTCTCTCTCTCCCACACATCGATTTTCATCCACAAAACTCAAATTATCTCCATTGTTCTCTTTCACCTCCCTTCCCCCAAATGTTAAGATTAGGTTGTTAAAACAAGCTTCAAGGGTTTTAAAGCTTCAAAATCTTCACCTTCTTCATCTTCTCCAACCATCTTTCCACCATTGTTGATTTAGTTTTGGGGTTTTCTCAAAAACCCACTTGTAAGTTCATCTTAACCTTCTAAACCTTTATTTAAGTTAAAACCTTCCATTTTAACCTCATAGAACATTTATTTTGAGGTATCATCCATGTTTTGAAGTTTTGACCTATTTTGGGTATTTTGAGAGATTTGAGATTTTGACAAAGATTCGTGTGAATCTGATTTTGGGAGTTACTATTGGTGTTTTAGGTTTGTTTGTAACCTAGATAAGGTTTCTAGTGATGGATGATTGTGGATCTAAAGCTTACACTAAGGAAGCTCAAGATTTGGGGTAAAACCTAGATTTAGCCTAAATCCAGCAAGGTGAGTTCAAGTTGCTTTTTGAAAACTATGTACATGCCAAAATGTGTATTTTTGAAGTAATAATGTGTTTACTTGGTATTTACCAATGTGTTGAGTATTTGTCAAAGTTTTCATATTTGGTAACTGTGGGTTGATAAATCTTATGAAATGTTCATATTTGGATTTTTTAGATATTTTGACGAGTAAACCTCATAAATATGTCTTTTTGGTGATTTATTGTGCAAATGGAGTCTTTCGATGATTTATGCATTTTTAGTATAATTGGTTTTATAAACTATTTGGAAAAAATGCACGTTATTGTGTCATGAAGCATGTTAGAAATTTAAGGGTATGAGTTTATTTGGAAACTGATTTGACTTAACTAACGATGAGACCTTCGGTTCATCATATCTTTGATGTATGTGTTTTCATAAACACGGGTTAAATTCATTTTATTATTTGAGGACTTTTATTCGATGGTTAATTGAGTTTTTGAGCAATTTGGCTCGGTTTTGACTTAAAAGAGTCTTAAGGACATTTGTCCGGTTTTAGTAGCTCAATATGGAGCTCTTTTTATGATTTGCATTTTATTGCATCTTATTTGAGAATTACATGTTTGAATGCGTTAGTCATTCATTTGGAATCATGTGATTTAGACTGTGTTGCATTGGATCCATAGGCACGTAAGTCAGTCTTTATTTAATGGTCTATTGGGTGTTGTGGGGTTTGACTTGGGCCCCATGTATTATGTAATACCCCGGGTAAATCCGTTAGTTAAAAATCTAATTCCGTTAAGTTTAGTTAACTTTAAAGTTGATATTTAGGGTAAGTTTGGGTAAATATATAAGTTTAGGGGTGTTTGGATTAATTAGTAAGTTAAAAAGGTATTGTGGTCATTAGTGAGAAATGTGGGGTTTAAATGGTAAATAAGGATTAGATATTATCCTTTTGGACTTCCAGATATTCACAAAGCAGAAAATCAGTACGTGTTGTGTGTGTGTGTTGAGAGAGAGAGAGAGAGAGCAAGAAGAAGAAAGAAAGGTGGTGGCTAAGAGACTCAATTTTGTGTACTTGGAAGAGAAATTGAGGTATGTTGCTTTACATTTTATGTCTATAATTGCTAGTAAGTAGTTCCTATCGGAGTATAATCATCAAATTCATGCTTGTGGCTAAAATCTGTCGAATCTGGGAAAAAATGGGGTAAACCGACAGAGGTGTCCGGATAAGTTGAATGTGTCCGGGTAGATTCTTGGGTGGTGTCCGGGTAAGTTGTTGATAGAGTCCGGACGATTTGATTGATGGTTTCCGGATAATTTAGAGACCGGATGGCATCCAGATTCCTTGTGTTGTCCGGATAAATCGTGTTGTCCGGATTAGTCTTGCTGTCCGGATTACTGAGGTTGTCCGGAAAAGTCATGTTGTCCGGAAAAGGTGGTGTTGTCCGGGTTGTTTGGGTTGTCCGGATACTTTAGCTGTTTTGGTCACTTTTGAGGATTTGAGTTATCTAGAGTCCTTGGTCTTCTAGTATGTTTTATGTGATCAGTTAGTAAGGGGATATTTGTATTTAATCTGTTTTAGATTCTGTGGATTTGGATTGAAAGACTGAATCTTTTGGAGAAAAGCTTGGAAGTGTTTATGGATAAGCGATCGAGGTGAGTTTTGCTTTAAAACGTTTTTGAACTGGGATACATATATATATGTGTATATATATATATGAGATGATTACGTGGTGGGAATATGATTATGTGTATATAAATGACAATATGATGTAATGCGATATATATTGTATTTATATAAGCTTTGCACTACACGAGTGCACTTGTTGCCGGGTTCCGGTGAGCGGACCGGTGTGTTGCCGGGTTCCGGTGAGCGGACCGGTGTGTAGCCGGGTTCCGGTGTGCGGACCGGTGAGTAGTCGGGTTCCGGTGTGCGGACCGACGGGTAGCCGGGTTCCGGTGAGCGGACCGGTTGTTGATTTATTAGTTGGCTTGCTACCAACTAATATGGCCATTTGTGGAGGAATAAGGTGAATGAGATGTACACGATGCACGAGTCTGGATTGGTATTTAAATACGTGTGGTATGTTTATATTTTACGAAAGAATTACCAAAGGTTTATCTAAACTATTTTGATACAAAGGATTTACATAAAAGGTTTTATAATGATTTTGGAAAGGACCGGGATTAACTCACTAGACCCGTTTGGTCTAACCCTCATTCTGTTTTTTAAAATATGTTTTCCAGGTTAAGGATCGGCAGGAGAGGATAAAGTGTTGGAAGCTTTTGATGGATGTTGATTAGGAAGCTTTTATAAATATATATTTTGTAATTTATGAGACCGAAGGGACCGTACTTGGTTTGTTATGTAACTTTCGTTGTAAATCAATGATATGTATGCCTGTTATGTTATATGTTGTATGTTATGGGAACCGGGTTGTTACAAATGGTATCAGAGCCATAGTTTAAGGGAATTAGGTATTTGTACCCGTACCTAGACTTAAACTGCATGTGAAGTAGGATGTCCTTGATATATTAGAACCTTGGGATGCTAAGTATAAAAGGTAGAAGGAACATCATGTAAGGTAATTTCAGATTACACCTGGCCAGTGTAATTGTGATCTTACAGGTGCATGTTTGGACTGGAATATCTTATTATATGGGGTATGTGCTTATGTGTATATTAACTCTATAAAAATCAACAGAGTGGCAGATCGGACTCGACGTATGGATAGATATGAAGACTGGTATATTTCTATAAACTCTATACGTGCTAAGGTGTTATCTGACTTCGGTGCAAACCAATTTTTTTGTGTGTTTTCAATTTTATTATTTGTGTTAGAAAAATATTTGATAATTGTGTTAGAGATATAGAAGGGTGTGTTTAATTATTGTTGTTTTAATTTGTTAGTGTATGGAGTGTGATGGCTTGAATGTAAAGAATAATAGCAGTATGTAGAACGTGACGATTATGTGTAGAGAGTAACGGTAATGTGTGAAGTCTTGACCTTGTCATTAAGGCGACGGTTTAGTATGTTGTGAAGATTATACTTAATGTGATTGTTGACGCTATCAAGAAAGGTATTGTTTAAATGTGTGGGGTGATGTGGATAAGATGGTGGCAGTTTATAATTAGTGAATGTGGGAGGTGTAGTAGTAATGAATTTCGTGAGATTAAGTGGTGGATTTGTGATGATATGGGGTGAGTATAAGTGGAAACCTCTGCTCGGAATTTTGTTTGTAAGTTGTGTAGAGGTGCCAAAAGTATGTGGGGAGAGGTATGGATGTCTAGGCGGTGTGTAGTAGTGTTATTCAAGAATAAGAGAATGGAGTGGCAGTAGATGGTTAGCTAAGGAATGGAGTATTACCGTTTGAGAAATGGAAAATGTGTAGTTGTTTCGAGCATTGAGTGTGATTTCAGATTGACTCGATTAAGTTCCTGATATGAGGTATGGTGAAATTGTTAGTAAAGTATAGTAGTTGTTGAAATTGGGTACGTGCGATTGATTTGGAGGTGAAAGAAAGCTAGCTCATAGGATCCGTTAAGAGTGAGTACCTTCTAGTGTGCTATCCTTGGAGAAAACGTGTTTTATGTTGAGAAGAGAGTGGGAGAAAGTAGTCGAATGTAATGATCAGAGTGAAGGACCATTGGATAGGACATGATAGTGGTTACCCTCGTTTATTGCTTAACCGAATTCCGGGACGGAATTCTTTTAAGGGGGAGATAATGTAATACCCCGGGTAAATCCGTTAGTTAAAAATCTAATTCCGTTAAGTTTAGTTAACTTTAAAGTTGATATTTAGGGTAAGTTTGGGTAAATATATAAGTTTAGGGGTGTTTGGATTAATTAGTAAGTTAAAAAGGTATTGTGGTCATTAGTGAGAAATGTGGGGTTTAAATGGTAAATAAGGATTAGATATTATCCTTTTGGACTTCCAGATATTCACAAAGCAGAAAATCAGTAGGTGTTGTGTGTGTGTGTTGAGAGAGAGAGAGAGCAAGAAGAAGAAAGAAAGGTGGTGGCTAAGAGACTCAATTTGGTGTACTTGGAAGAGAAATTGAGGTATGTTGCTTTACATTTTATGTCTATAATTGCTAGTAAGTAGTTCCTATTGGAGTAGAATCATCAAATTCATGCTTGTGGCTAAAATCTGTCGAATCTGGGGAAAAATGGGGTAAACCGACAGAGGTGTCCGGATAAGTTGAATGTGTCCGGGTAGATTCTTGGGTGGTGTCCGGGTAAGTTGTTGATAGAGTCCGGACGATTTGATTGATGGTTTCCGGATAATTTAGAGATCGGATGGCATCCGGATTCCTTGTGTTGTCCGGATAAATCGTGTTGTCCGGATTAGTCTTGCTGTCCGGATTAGTCTTGCTGTCCGGATTACTGAGGTTGTCCGGAAAAGTCATGTTGTCTGGAAAAGGTGGTGTTGTCCGGGTTGTTTGGGTTGTTTGGGTTGTCCGGATACTTTAGCTGTTTTGGTCACTTTTGAGGATTTGAGTTATCTAGAGTCCTTGGTCTTCTAGTATGTTTTATGTGATCAGTTAGTAAGGGGATATTTGTATTTAATCTGTTTCAGATTCTGTGGATTTGGATTGAAAGACTGAATCTTTTGGAGAAAAGCTTGGAAGTGTTTATGGATAAGCGATCGAGGTGAGTTTTGCTTTAAAACGTTTTTGAACTGGGATACATATATATATATATATATATATATATATGTATATATATATATATATATGAGATGATTACGTGGTAGGAATATGATTATGTGTATATAAATGACAATATGATGTAATGCGATATATATTGTATTTATATAAGCTTTGCACTACACGAGTGCACTTGTTGCCGGGTTCCGGTGAGCGGACCGGTGTGTTGTCGGGTTCCGGTGAGCGGACCGGTGTGTAGCCGGGTTTCGGTGTGCGGACCGGTGAGTAGTCGGGTTCCGGTGTGCGGACCGACGGGTAGCCGGGTTCCGGTGAGCGGACCGGTTGTTGATTTATTAGTTGGCTTGCTACCAACTAATATGGCCATTTGTGGAGGAATAAGGTGAATGAGATGTACACGATGCACGAGTCTGGATTGGTATTTAAATACGTGTGGTATGTTTATATTTTACGAAAGAATTACCAAAGGTTTATCTAAACTATTTTGATACAAAGGATTTACATAAAAGGTTTTATAATGATTTTGGAAAGGACCGGGATTAACTCACTAGACCCGTTTGGTCTAACCCTCATTCTGTTTTCAAAAATATGTTTTCCAGGTTAAGGATCGGCGGGAGAGGATAAAGTGTTGGAAGCTTTTGATGGATGTTGATTAGGAAGCTTTTATAAATATATATTTTGTAATTTATGAGACCGAAGGGACCGTACTTGGTTTGTTATGTAACTTTCGTTGTAAATCAATGATATGTATGCCTGTTATGTTATATGTTGTATGTTATGGGAACCGGGTTGTTACAAATGGTATCAGAGCCATAGTTTAAGGGAATTAGGTATTTGTACCCGTACCTAGACTTAAACTGCATGTGAAGTAGGATGTCCTTGATATATTAGAACCTTGGGATGCTAAGTATAAAAGGTAGAAGGAACATCATGTAAGGTAATTTCAGATTACACCTGGCCAGTGTAATTGTGATCTTACAGGTGCATGTTTGGACTGGAATATCTTATTATATGGGGTATGTGCTTATGTGCATATTAACTCTATAAAAATCAACAGAGTGGCAGATCGGACTCGACGTATGGATAGATATGAAGACTGGTATATTTCTATAAACTCTATACGTGCTAAGGTGTTATCTGACTTCGGTGCAAACCGATTTTTTTGTGTGTTTTCAATTTTATTATTTGTGTTAGAAAAATATTTGATAATTGTGTTAGAGATATAGAAGGGTGTGTTTAATTATTGTTGTTTTAATTTGTTAGTGTATGGAGTGTGATGGCTTGAGTGTAAAGAATAATAGCAGTATGTAGAACGTGACGATTATGTGTAGAGAGTAACGGTAATGTGTGAAGTCTTGACCTTGTCATTAAGGCGACGGTTTAGTATGTTGTGAAGATTATACTTAATGTGATTGTTGACGCTATCAAGAAAGGTATTGTTTAAATGTGTGGGGTGATGTGGATAAGATGGTGGCAGTTTATAATTAGTGAATGTGGGAGGTGTAGTAGTAATGAATTTCGTGAGATTAAGTGGTGGATTTGTGATGATATGGGGTGAGTATAAGTGGAAACCTCTGCTCGGAGTTTTGTTTGTAAGTTGTGTAGAAGTGCCAAAAGTATGTGGGGAGAGGTATGGATGTCTAGGCGGTGTGTAGTAGTGTTATTCAAGAATAAGAGAATGGAGTGGCAGTAGATGGTTAGCTAAGGAATGGAGTATTACCGTTTGAGAAATGGAAAATGTGTAGTTGTTTCGAGCATTGAGTGTGATTTCAGATTGACTCGATTAAGTTCCTGATATGAGGTATGGTGAAATTGGTAGTAAAGTATAGTAGTTGTTGAAATTGGGTACGTGCGATTGATTTGGAGGTGAAAGAAAGCTAGCTCATAGGATCCGTTAAGAGTAAGTACCTTCTAGTGTGCTATCCTTGGAGAAAACGTGTTTTATGTTGAGAAGAGAGTGGGAGAAAGTAGTCGAATGTAATGATCAGAGTGAAGGACCATTGGATAGGACATGATAGTGGTTACCCTCGTTTATTGCTTAACCGAATTCCGGGACGAAATTCTTTTAAGAGGGAGATAATGTAATACCCCGGGTAAATCCGTTAGTTAAAAATCTAATTCCGTTAAGTTTAGTTAACTTTAAAGTTGATATTTAGGGTAAGTTTGGGTAAATATATAAGTTTAGGGGTGTTTGGATTAATTAGTAAGTTAAAAAGGTATTGTGGTCATTAGTGAGAAATGTGGGGTTTAAATGGTAAATAAGGATTAGATATTATCCTTTTGGACTTCCAGATATTCACAAAGTAGAAAATCAGTAGGTGTTGTGTGTGTGTGTTGAGAGAGAGAGAGAGAGCAAGAAGAAGAAAGAAAGGTGGTGGCTAAGAGACTCAATTTGGTGTACTTGGAAGAGAAATTGAGGTATGTTGCTTTACATTTTATGTCTATAATTGCTAGTAAGTAGTTCCTATCGGAGTAGAATCATCAAATTCATGCTTGTGGCTAAAATCTGTCGAATCTGGGGAAAAATGGGGTAAACCGACAGAGGTGTCCGGATAAGTTGAATGTGTCCGGGTAGATTCTTGGGTGGTGTCCGGGTAAGTTGTTGATAGAGTCCGGACGATTTGATTGATGGTTTCCGGATAATTTAGAGATCGGATGGCATCCGGATTCCTTGTGTTGTCCGGATAAATCGTGTTGTCCGGATTAGTCTTGCTGTCCGGATTACTGAGGTTGTCCGGAAAAGTCATGTTGTCCGGAAAAGGTGGTGTTGTCCGGGTTGTTTGGGTTGTCCAGATACTTTAGCTGTTTTGGTCACTTTTGAGGATTTGAGTTATCTAGAGTCCTTGGTCTTCTAGTATGTTTTATGTGATCAGTTAGTAAGGGGATATTTGTATTTAATCTGTTTCAGATTCTGTGGATTTGGATTGAAAGACTGAATCTTTTGGAGAAAAGCTTGGAAGTGTTTATGGATAAGCGATCGAGGTGAGTTTTGCTTTAAAACGTTTTTGAACTGGGATACATATATATATATATATATATATATATATATATATATATATATATATATATATATATATGTATATATATATATGAGATGATTACATGGTAGGAATATGATTATGTGTATATAAATGACAATATGATGTAATGCGATATATATTGTATTTATATAAGCTTTGCACTACACGAGTGCACTTGTTGCCGGGTTCCGGTGAGCGGACCGGTGTGTAGCCGGGTTCCGGTGTGCGGACCGGTGAGTAGTCGGGTTCCGGTGTGCGGACCGACGGGTAGCCGGGTTCCGGTGAGCGGACCGGTTGTTGATTTATTAGTTGGCTTGCTACCAACTAATATGGCCATTTGTGGAGGAATAAGGTGAATGAGATGTACACGATGCACGAGTCTGGATTGGTATTTAAATACGTGTGGTATGTTTATATTTTACGAAAGAATTACCAAAGGTTTATCTAAACTATTTTGATACAAAGGATTTACATAAAAGGTTTTATAATGATTTTGGAAAGGACCGGGATTAACTCACTAGACCCGTTTGGTCTAACCCTCATTTTGTTTTCAAAAATATGTTTTCCAGGTTAAGGATCGGCAGGAGAGGATAAAGTGTTGGAAGCTTTTGATGGATGTTGATTAGGAAGCTTTTATAAATATATATTTTGTAATTTATGAGACCGAAGGGACCGTACTTGGTTTGTTATGTAACTTTCGTTGTAAATCAATGATATGTATGCCTGTTATGTTATATGTTGTATGTTATGGGAACCGGGTTGTTACATATTATGACCTTTACCTTGCAAGAGTACACTAGGAGGGCTGAGTCCGGTTGTGCTATCATGATTGATGAGCGTTTATGACCTCTGCCATGTCGGGCAATGCCATAGTTGTAACCTCGCTTGGATGGGCCTTTGGTGGTATTCATGGTAATACTTACTAAGGTTAGCTGTCTCTTGGGGTGTAACTTGTAAGGGGTCGTAGGGACACTTGGGCTTTCATGTCGTGATGTTTCATACGATTAACGTTGTATGAGTGACATACTTTTGTGTTCCTCCACTCTCAATGGATACGGGTCTCCCCCGTTGTTGACAAACATTATTTTCAGATATTGTAATATTCATACCTTATTATCGTTGGTTTTGTACGAGTAATTGCAGTTGATGGCTTTAATACAGGACCCCTCCACATGTATTAAGGTTTGAATGATGCACCTACTTCCATGTATTTGGTAATTGGATTTCTATCTTATTTATGCTTTGTGTGTGTATGGGGTTAGTTCCATGTTTTGGTATATTTCTATCTTATTTATGATTTGCGTGAGTATGGGGTTAGTTCCATGTTTTGGTATATTTCTATCTAAACGTTTATCACAAAGATGAGACTTTTTGGAAAAGACATCACTATATATTCAAAACTGTTACTTATTGACAATCGTGATTTGAGAAATCCTTCTTCTGTTTTATTTATTATATAGTGATGAAAACTCTTGAACTCACTAGGCGTTAGCCTAGTCTTTTTTTTCCGGCATGTGCATCAGGTTCTAGTTGGGGGATAGCACTGTGAAGAGTTTGAGTACTAGTTGGGTGCTCGAGGAACGTTTAGCTTGGTGAAGTCTTCCGCGTTTATGTTTGGGAATAGCAAATTGTAGTTGGGTTAAGTAACACCCGACCTTACTTAGTTTGGTGTGATTTAAGTTATTGATTGTTAGAGTAAGTTTTTATGTTTTTAAAGTTGAGGTATTTCCATTGATGGTTTTGTAGAAGGAATTTTATCGAAGTTTTATTTAGTTGTTATTTCCAAAATTGAGGGTGTTACAACTGCTGTTTTAGCTTCTATTAACCGTGCAATCGAACTCCCTTTCACATTTTTCTGGGTGCTGTTATGAACAAGTCTAGCAGTTAGATTTCCCTTTCTCGTTGCTGATTTCGAGCCCTCAGCGACTGTCTTCCTTGGTTTGCTTTGCTGCTTTATCCTTATTCTTAAAATTTCCAACATACCCTGTATTTATTCCACAACTCAGTTCTTTTAAAATAATAGAATGTTTGAAGAAGGACCTCAACAAAAATAAACTATAGTACTCATAGTTAAGAACTTCCACTTACTTGCATCCATATATTTGAAGAAGGACCTCAACAAAAATAAACTATAGTACTCATAGTTAAGAACTTCCACTTACTTGCATCCATATATTTGAAGCTTCAAAACAATCCTGCATGCCCTCCTTGCAGACTATAGAATGGAATGGAAGCCAGTGGAAAGTTCATCGTCATTGAAACAGGTCGCATGCTCAAATAGGAGAAATTACATCAATATGTCCACGAATGCATAGAGAGGTACACAAAAACCTTATAAGCTGGCCAATAATAATCAATCGTAGGATTTGTAGTGATTTGTAGTGCAGATGAATGCAAGTGAATGGGCAAAGATCTAGGGGAAATCAAATCAATTCTTTATACGTAAAAGAATCATAGAAAGTTTCACACAAAAATCACATCATCGAGTGAAATCTGCTTCAGAATGCACATATTTTGCTTTTTGGTGCTTTCCAACACCCACGCAAATATAGATAGATTTGAACTTGATTTTAGAATCCTTACTTGTGTAACTTATATAAACCCTACTACATTCAATAATAAAAAGATGGTTTTTATACCTGTGCACGAGCATAAGCACAAGCTGCATACATCCCATAAAATGTTCCTTGATTCAGAACAGTCTGCTCCATGGGAACATATGGCAGAACTAAATGTTTTTGCGACAAATAATTACAACTGAAATGGATCCAAAGATATTGAATAAACTCTGTTGGTTATGTATGATACACGAGGGTTGTGTTCCGGTGAAAAGTTGAGGTTAACGTGAGAAGCGTGAGAAGTGGTTATCAACCGTTGGATGAGAAATGAACGCACATTAGGATGAGATGCACCGAGATAAGATGCACCGAGATGCACCAGATTAATTCTCTTATAAGTCGCAATTCATGGAAGACATTTTATTAAAAGTGATTAACGGTTCAGATCCACTTCTCACGTTAACCTCAACTTCTCACACGGTTCTTCGCCTGATACACGAAAGCTTATTTAATCAGACAAGTTGAGGATATATTTTAAAGAAAATATATAAAACTTGAAATTCTAGGAATGACAACCATCCAACTTTACAGTAGAGATTCATTCTAATTCTTGAGCTCTCCACCAATTTCTTGAGTTTTAAGAAGAGTTGGTGAGTTGAATTTGCATTGTGGCAGAGAATCCCACAACTTAAATATTGCAAGGAGGTGACGAAATTTATCATTAAATCTAGAAGTAAGAAACAATACATGAGGGTTGTATTCTAGTGAAAAGTTAGACGGTTGTCATTCCTATAATAAGTGGGACTGTGGGAGAAAAGCATCACATTGTGAATCAACATGTACAACACCAAAGGAGATCATGAACTACATCACCTTCTGTAACAACCGAGTTCTAAATTGTAAATAGGGAAGTTTAGTGCCTTTTTGTCTAATAAGTGAAAGTTAACTTGAGGGGCTGATTGGTCATTTGGTGAAAGAGGGGTAGGGCACAAATCCCTAGGTCAGCCCTCATTTGGAACAAATCAGTATTTGGGTTTTGGTTTGGCGGCTAAGAAAGAAAGAGAGAAGGAATAAGGAAAGAAGGGTTTGAGAAGAAACTCAAGAGGAGAACAGAAATCAAGGAAGATATTGCAAGGTAATACATCCTAATTAGTTCTTCTGATTGGTGTAATGCTTCTCCTTCTTATTGTTCCGAATTCTTAATACTGATTTGGAAGATTGCTTGAGTTTTCACCATATTTCCTTCTTTATGAGTTTTATGGGTTTTGTCTTAATAAATCGATTTAAGGGGTTATAGATGGATTAAGTGGGTGTTTGGGGTTGGTGGATGAACCCTTATAGTTGTCTAATCAAACTAATGGCTTAAATCGGAGTTTAAATCGGTTTTAGAATTCCTAAGTTCGAACAGCAGCGTTTTTCGGACACCAGCGTTTGAAGGTGTCCGGATATGTTGCATATGTCCGGGTAAGTGCCTCGTGAAGGTGTCCGGGTAGTGTTGCCCGGATAAGTGGTGTGTCCGGATAAGTGTGGCGTCCGGATAAGTGTAGTGTCCGGAAAAGTGTAGTGTCTGGATAAGTATAGTGTCCGGAAAAGTGTATCGTCCGGATAAGTATAGTATCCGTAAAAGGGTATCCGGACAGTGGGGGCTGAGCTATTTACCTGATGTGGATCTTTTGCCTTAGGTGTTCGGTGGGTGTAGCTTGAAGGTGTTTAGGAAGTGCATTGTACGACAATCAAGGTGAGTTCCCTAAACCTCTTTTACGACGTAAATGTTAAATGATTCTTTTACTGATTATGGTTTTAACAAGCATGAAATATTTATGAAATGATATGCATGGAAGGAAAAGGAATGTTTGATATGTTGAAATGATGCACATGATTTATAAAGAGTCAAATGCTTTTATGAAACGTATGTGCATGCTATGTGATGTCGGTCTGTACTGTGGGATCAATGAGCCTCGGGATCTGATGATCCCTTGGATATGTTTGACGAGACGGTAGGTTGGAATTCGTTTCCTCCTAGGCGGATATCGGGGAGTCTGCTTGGGCCCCGATACGAGAGGGCGAAAGGGGAGTCTGCTTGGGCCCCGATCGCGAAAAGTTTAAGGGATCCATTACACAGTGCAGTACCATATGTGATGATTTATGATGCATTTTAACGAAAGGATTTCATATTGTTTATACATGTTCTTTTACGGAGGGAATTCACTAGACCTTTTGGTCTAACCCTCGCTTTTCAAAACTAAACCATTTTCAGGTAAGCGTTCCGTAAGTTCCTCGGGGAGGAAATAGGAGGGGCATGGCATTTTTGGAGATTAGGGCGACTCCAAGACTTAGACTACTGACTTAGATAGAGCTCGGCTGTGGATTTTTTTTGTAGACTTTCGCTGTCATTTTGTTAAGCTCATTTATTGATGTATTGAACAAGTTAAACTTTTGTAATGTAAAACACTCAGTTCTATGATTTAATGACAAGTAAGTTTTTGGGACGTTACAAATGGTATCAGAGCCATAGTTTAAGGGATTTAGGTTGCCTTTAGGGCCTAAACTTAAACTGTAAGACGAAGATCACAGTCGAGACATAGGATTGCCTCTAGGAACGATCACTATAAATGCGCTTAGGAATAAGGTGCCAAGGACAAACGTGTAAGGTAAGTTTGGGATTACACATGGCCAGTGTAATTACGAACTTACAGGTACATGTGCGTGCTTACAATACCTTATATAGCATTTTATGATGTCATGTCTAGCAAAGGTTAATTATTGCTTTCTTTCAGTATTCGTGAATGGCTGGGAGAAATTTGAGAAGTAAGTCGGTACCTGCTGTACCAAGAAATCAGGAGGAAGAGATCCTTGAGAACGGACCGGTTAACATCGGAAGGGGTCGCGGGAGAGGTAGTGGAAGAGGTCGTGGGAGGACAAGGAGTGTGGAAATTCCTGTCAATCAAGAGGACTCTGTTCAGGAAAGTTCTGCTACCGTAAGAAGAGGGGACCCGACGAGGGGACGTGGTCGAGGCCGAGGTTCCGCATTTGTCATTCGGGAAAATCTGGCTGCTGAGCTGGGTAAGATTCAAGAAACTTTGCAGACTCTCCTTACTAAACATAATGAGTCAACTTCGGTAAGCAAAGAGCCGACTGAGAACAAGGAGAGTGCAGAATTGTCAAGCCCGGTAGGGACTGGTACTGGGAGCCACTCGAAAGCTTTATCCTTGGTAATGAATGAGTCAGCAGCTAAGGGTTGTAACTTCAAGGTCTTTGCTTCATGCAAGCCCCCTACGTTCGAGGGCGAGTGTGATCCGGTTTTGGCAATGAAGTGGGTGAAGGAAATGGAGTTGGTTTTCGATACTTGTAAATGTGCTGACGGGGACAGGGTGATGTTTGCCTTGTCCACGTTGAAGTCTGATGCAGTGTATTGGTGGGAAGCCGAAACTGGGGGAAAGGGTTCGGCGATAGCCAAGGGGATGTTGTGGGAATCGTTTATTGACAGGTTTAAAGAGCAGTTCTGCCCACTCGCGGCGGTGAAAAGGCTGGAAGAAGAGTTTCTGGGTTTAGAACAAGGAGGGATGACGGTTCGGGAGTACACATCTAAGTTTATTGAGAAGTCCCGTTTTGCTGACTTATATGTACCAACGGAAGGGCGAAAGGTGAACCACTTTATCCATGGTCTGAGAAGTAACATTCGGGAGCTAGTTCTGACGAGAAACCCCACTACCTTTCAGGCGGCCATCAATACGGCCGAGCTTATTGAGATGGAAAAGAACCGTCAGACTTCTGAAAAGGGTGGAGAAAAGCGTAAATGGGATGGGCCGGGTAGTGACTACAGGAAGGGGAAGATGTCCCGACCAGATAACCGTGCAAATAGGGATACCGTGGGGAAACCGTGTACGAAATGCAACAAGGTGCACCGGGGTGATTGCATGGCAGGTTCAAACTCATGCTACCGGTGCCGCTTGCCCGGTCACGTGTCAAGGGACTGCCCCAAAGGGAAATCGTGTTTTCAATGTGGAGCTACTGGTCACACCAGGTATGATTGTCCGCAATTAAAGAAGGGAGGACCAACTCAGTATGGAGAACGTCATGGAGGAAAGGGCAGTGATAAAGGAGCAGAGCCGACGCGTCCGAAGGGACGTGCATTCCGCATGACTGCGGATGAGGCGGAGGAAACTCCAGATGTTGTGGCAGGTACGTTTCTAGTGAACTCTCTATGTGCCAAGGTGTTATTTGATTCAGGAGCAAACCGCTCTTTTGTATCGCATGAATTTATGAAATGTTTGGGGGTGAGGCCTAGGCGTTTAGAGAGAGCTCTAGAGGTGGAAACTGCCAACGATGGTTTGGTGTTTGTTAAGGAGGTGATAGAGGATTGTGTTATAGATATAGAAGGAAGATTGATACCTATAAAACTATATCCCATGGCAATGGGAGAGTTCGACGTGGTGTTAGGTATGGACTGGTTAGCCGCGAATGATGCGAACATCGTTTGCAACAGAAAGCTGATCAGGATTCAATCGCCGAATGGGGATCCCATAGTGATTTATGGGGACCGCCGTAATAGAAAGAATAGCCTGATCTCAATGATTAGGGCGACTAAGTGCTTGAAGAAGGGGTGTAGGGGATACTTGGCGTATGTGTTGGATGCCAAGAAAGAGAAGCGTGGGGTGGGCGATGTACGGGTAGTAAACGAGTACCCGGAAGTATTTCCGGACGACTTGACCAGTCTACCCCCGGATCTTCAGATCGAGTTCAGAATCGATTTGATGTCCGGAGCTGCACCGATTGCCCGCGCACCTTATAGATTGGCACCATCCGAAATGAAAGAAATGATGACTCAGTTGCAAGAACTGTTAGACAAGGGATTCGTCCGACCAAGTACATCACCATGGGGAGCACCTGTGCTCTTCGTGAAGAAGAAGGACGGTACTATGCGGATGTGTATTGATTACCGAGAACTCAACAAGGTCACGATCAAGAACAAGTACCCGATACCTAGGATTGACGACCTGTTCGATCAGTTACAAGGAGCCAATTACTTTTCCAAGATAGACCTGAGGTCAGGGTATCATCAGCTCAAGGTACGGGAGGAGGATGTGCCGAAGACTGCCTTCGGAACCAGATATGGACACTACGAATTTTTGGTGATGCCGTTTGGATTAACCAACGCCCCGGCAGCATTCATGGATTTAATGAATAGGGTATGCCAACCCTATTTGGATCAGTTCGTGATAGTGTTCATAGATGACATCCTGATATTTTCAAGATCGGAAGGGGAGCACGAAAGCCACCTTCGTACAATCCTCGAGCTATTGAAGCAAGAGAAGTTGTATGCGAAGTTTTCCAAGTGCGAGTTTTGGTTGAGGAAAGTGCAGTTCCTCGGGCACGTGGTGTCTGAGAAGGGGATCATGGTCGATCCGGCTAAGATTGAAGCCATCCGAGACTGGGAGCAACCCAAGAATCCGTCAGAAGTTCGAAGTTTCCTCGGACTGGCAGGTTACTATCGGAAGTTCATCAAGGACTTTTCGCGTATCGCCACGCCACTGACCTCTTTAACCAAGAAGAATGTCAAGTTCGCTTGGTTGGAAAAGCAGGAGGAAGCCTTTCAAAAGCTAAAGGAGATGTTGAGCAGTGCTCCGGTGTTGTCATTACCTGACGGTACGGATGATTTCGTAGTTTTCAGTGACGCATCGAAGCTCGGTTTGGGTTGCGTACTCATGCAGCGGGGAAAGGTGATCGCATATGACTCGTGGCAATTAAAGGATCACGAAGTTCGGTACCCCACTCACGATCTAGAACTGGCGGCAGTGGTCTTCGCTCTACAGATTTGGCGACATTACCTGTATGGGACGAAGTGCCAGATCTTCACGGACCACAAAAGCTTATGTCATCTCTTTGACCAAAAAGAATTGAATATGCGCCAAAGAAGGTGGATTGAATTGTTGACTGACTACGACTGTAAGATCGAATATCATCCGAGGAAGGCAAACGTGGTGGCGGACGCTTTGAGCCGTAAGGAACGAAGCGAAATCCCCAGGATTGTGGCTATGAGGGCCGAGGTCACCTTCAACCTGTTAGCTGAAATAAAGAAATGTCAAGCTCAGGCGCTCGAGACTGAAAATCTTAAGAAGGAGAGAATGGTGGGGCAAGCGTCCATATTAGTAGAAGATAGTCGAGGGGTGAGGTGTCTGAATGGGAGAATCTGGGTTCCGAAACTCGGAGGGCTCCGAAAGCTGATTCTCGAAGAAGCTCACAAATCAAAGTACATGATTCATCCCGGAACTAACAAGATGTACGGAGACCTACGACGAGACTATTGGTGGCCGGGATTGAAAAAGGATGTAGCTCATTTAGTGGAGACCTGTATGACGTGTTCACGAGTAAAGATCGAGCATCAAAGACCGTACGGGAAGCTCCAGTCGTTAGAGATACCGACATGGAAGTGGGATCAGATCACGATGGATTTCGTGACCCATTTGCCTAGAACTTCGAAGGGTTATGACGCTATTTGGGTGATCGTGGATCGACTCACAAAGTCAGCCCACTTTTTGCCTATACGAGAGTCTTACTCGTTGGAGCAGCTAGCCAAGTTATACGTTGATGAGATCGTAACCCTCCATGGCGTGCCTTCGTCGATAATTTCCGACCGAGATAGCAGGTTTACCTCTAACTTTTGGAGAAGCTTCCAAAGAGAAATGGGTTCGCAGATCAAGATGAGTACCGCTTATCACCCTCAGACCGACGGTCAGAGTGAGCGTACGATCCAAACTTTGGAAGACATGTTGAGAGCATGTGCTTTAGATTTCCAAGGCTCTTGGGAAAAGCACCTACCATTGATCGAATTCGCTTACAATAACAGCTACCATTCGAGCATCAAGGCCGCGCCGTTTGAGGCACTCTATGGTAGGAAATGTCGGACACCTTTGTGTTGGAACGAAGTGGGTGAAAGGCAGTTAGCCGGACCAGAATTAGTACAGCTGACTTTGGACAAGATAGTCCAAGTGCGTGAAAGGCTGAAGGTCGCTCGCGACCGCCAAAAGAGTTATGCGGATAAAAGACAAAAAGACATAGAATTCCAGGTCGGGGATTTTGTATTATTAAAGGTGTCCCCGTGGAAGGGAGTGGTACGATTTGGGAAACGGGGGAAACTAAACCCACGGTACATCGGACCATTCGAGATCACGGAGCGGATTGGGGAAGTGGCGTATAGGTTGGATCTGCCGGAAGAACTGCACAGCATCCATAATGCGTTTCACGTGTCTAATCTAAGAAAATGTCTAGCCGACGTGACTAAAGCGATTTCGTTAAATGACATTAAGGTGGACGAGAAGTTGGATTTCGTGGAAGAACCCGAAGCCATCACAGATTTTAAGGTAAGAAAGTCACGGAACAAGGAGACTAAGTTAGTTAAGGTGCAATGGCGACACCACAAGGGTCCAGAGGAGACCTGGGAGTTGGAGTCGGAGATGAAAGCAAGTTACCCACATCTTTTCCAATGAGGAATTTCGGGGACGGAATTCTTTTAAGGGGGGAGTGTTGTAACAACCGAGTTATAAATTGTAAATAGGGAAGTTTAGTGCCTTTTTGTCTAATAAGTGAAAGTTAACTTGAGGGGCTGATTGGTCATTTGGTGAAAGAGGGGTAGGGCACAAATCCCTAGGTCAGCCCTCATTTGGAACAAATCAGTATTTGGGTTTTGGTTTGGCGGCTAAGAAAGAAAGAGAGAAGGAAGAAGGAAAGAAGGGTTTGAGAAGAAACTCAAGAGGAGAAGAGAAATCAAGGAAGATATTTCAAGGTAATACATCCTAATTAGTTCTTCTGATTGGTGTAATGCTTCTCCTTCTTATTGTTCCGAATTCTTAATACTGATTTGGAAGATTGCTTGAGTTTTCACCATATTTCCTTCTTTATGAGTTTTATGGGTTTTGTCTTAATAAATCGATTTAAGGGGTTATAGATGGATTAAGTGGGTGTTTGGGGTTGGTGGATGAACCCTTATAGTTGTCTAATCAAACTAATGGCTTAAATCGGAGTTTAAATCGGTTTTAGAATTCCTAAGTTCGAACAGCAGCGTTTTCCGGACACCAGCGTTTGAAGGTGTCCGGATATGTTGCATATGTCCGGGTAAGTGCCTCGTGAAGGTGTCCGGGTAGTGTTGCCCGGATAAGTGGTGTGTCCGGATAAGTGTGTCGTCCGGATAAGTGTAGTGTCTGGAAAAGTGTAGTGTCCGAATAAGTATAGTGTCCGGAAAAGTGTAGCGTCCGGATAAGTATAGTATCCGTAAAAGGGTATCCGGACAGTGGGGGCTGAGCTATTTACCTGATGTGGATCTTTTTCCTTAGGTGTTCGGTGGGTGTAGCTTGAAGGTGTTTAGGAAGTGCATTGTACGACAATCAAGGTGAGTTCCCTAAACCTCTTTTACGACGTAAATGTTAAATGATTCTTTTACTGATTATGGTTTTAACAAGCATGAAATATTTATGAAATGATATGCATGGAAGGAAAAGGAATGTTTGATATGTTGAAATGATGCGCATGATTTATAAAGAGTCAAATGCTTTTATGAAACGTATGTGCATGCTATGTGATGTCGGCCTGTACTGTGGGATCAATGAGCCTCGGGATCTGATGATCCCTTGGATATGTTTGACGAGACGGTAGGTTGGAATTCGTTTCCTCCTAGGCGGGTATCAGGGAGTCTGCTTGGGCCCCGATACGAGAGGGCGAAAGGGGAGTCTGCTTGGGCCCCGATCGCGAAAAGTTTAAGGGATCCATTACACAGTGCAGTACCATATGTGATGATTTATGATGCATTTTCACGAAAGGATTTCATATTGTTTATACATGTTCTTTTACGGAGGGAATTCACTAGACCTTTTGGTCTAACCCTCGCTTTTCAAAACTAAACCATTTTCAGGTAAGCGTTCCGCAAGTTCCTCGGGGAGGAAATAGGAGGGGCATGGCATTTTTGGAGATTAGGGCGACTCCAAGACTTAGACTACTGACTTAGATAGAGCTCGGCTGTGGATTTTTTTTTGTAGACTTCCGCTGTCATTTTGTTAAGCTCATTTATTGATGTATTGAACAAGTTAAACTTTTGTAATGTAAAACGCTCAGTTCTATGATTTAATGCCATGTAAGTTTTTGGGACGTTACACCTTCAAGCATATATGTATTTATAATTCCCATCTTATAACTTATAAGATAACTTTTCTACTTGTATTTAGTTCATTAGTAAAGACTTCAAATAATATATCGTATACATAGAGAAGATAGGAAAATATTAAATAAAAGTTAACTAATGTAAAATAAAGCAACATTCCTTAGGAAACATAATGGAACAGAAAGCCCTAACCCACAAAAAGACTAAAGAACAAGACAGAAATCCATAGATAGAAGAAAAAACCCTCCTAATAGAACAATAATATACATATCATCACCTTCCTTTTTGGTGTAACATCTCGATTTTTATAAAGGATTAAGTTTGGCTTATTAAAATAATTTGAATATAATTATTTGATAAGTAATGATCGGTTATTTGATAGATTAATGTTAGAGTTTATCCCCGAATAAGTTATGTTATTTGTTGTAAGAAATTATAAGTTAAGGGGTAAACTTTAATTTTAATTTAGAAGTCTGAGGGTATGTTTTGCCAAGTAATGGAAGTTTGGGGTTTAGTTGGTAAAGGTGATGGAAGATATCACTTCCACCGCCTCACTTGTGTAAAAGAGGCAAAAAGAAGATATTTTTCTTCTTTTGGAATTTATGTGTGTGTGTGTGTGTTTCGGTGAAACAAAGAGAGAGAGAGAGAGAGAGAGAGAGAGAGAGAGAGAGAGAGAGAGAGAACCAAAAAGAAAGAGAAGAAGAAGAAGAAGGCTGGATTATTTTGCTGGAAATCTAAGGAGAAATCTGTGGAAAACAAAGGTATGTTTCTAATCACAACCTTGTTATGTTTATGTGTTTATAGAGATGAGTTTTATTGGGTTAAAATTTGGGGTATAGTGTTTTGAAAGACATGAAGAATCTTAACTGATAAATATGTTTTACTGGTAACCTTAAGCATATCTGCTAGTTTACAGAATCATCCATAGCTTAAAAGTATAGATTCTGGCTTAATTACGTTTTCAGTTGGTTGAGACAGTTATGAATATCGCAGCAGTGAGTTGTGATAGTTATGAATGTCACAACCTTGGGTTACGACAAGCTCGATGGTATCGCAATAGTTGGTTGCGACAAGAAGTGTATCGCAACAGTTGGTTGCGATAAGATGGGTATCGCAACAGTGGGTTGCGATAAAATACTGTGTCGCAAGTAGAAGGTTGCGACAAGGGTTATCGCAGCTAGTTGGTTGCGATAAGAGTCGAGAATTTTGGATATTTAGGATTCTTAGTCTTTAAGGGTTCTGTACAGTAGATTAATACCGGTACATTATGTATTTGGGTATTTCAGATCTTTGTGAAGTTGGTGACAGAAATTCATACGATTATAAGAAAGTAAAGTAAGAGTGACGCAACTACTATCAGGTGAGTTCATTCTTACCTTACCTTTTTTATAATGTTTTAAATTATGGTAAGGTGCATTTTATAATGAACTGTTTTGAATGAATTTCGGATGGGCGGTTATACGAGTTTTAACTATTGGATTTAATGGGCAAGTGGGTTACAATAATATTTATATCAAGGACCGTGAGTGATGATATTGATGGTTAGACTTATGTTATAAGAAATTGACATATTAAATGTGATTTGCTTATACTGAATAATGTGAGATATTTATAAAGGAAGTTTGCTCATACTAGATGATATGAGAAATCTATGTGGTAATAATATGATTTGCTCATACTGAATGCTATGAGGAATCTATATTAAGTAATAACCTACACGAGTACGGTTAAGTGTAATGGATCCATAGGCACTAGTGTTTTGTAATCACATGGAATGGGCGTGTGGATTAATCGTAATTCCAATGTGTGTGAGAAATCGTGGAATTGGCGTATGGATTAATCGTAGTTCCCGATTTCTAAGGAAGAGAAAAGATTGGCATGTGTAATTGTAATCTCTACTTCCTTTCCAAGAAATGGGCATGTATAATTGCAATTTCTTGGATATGAGCATTAATCTAGAATCCGTGGAGATTCGTAGTGCGGCTCTGGAATATGATATGAGCATTAATCTAGAATCCGTGGAGATTCGTAGTGCGGCTCTGGAATATGATATGAGCATTAATCTAGAATCCGTGGAGATTCGTAGTGCGGCTCTGGAACATGATATCATGACTGACTTAGGATTAGTCAAATTTCCGTTAACTAGGTATGAAATGAATAGGCAAAGTAGAATTGCTATTCATATGGAATGATTGAATAGGTAAAATAGAATTACCATTCATATAGGTACGGTTGAATAGGCAAAAGCATAACTGCTATTCAAGTTAATTGATTGAATAGACAAAGCAGAGTTGTTATTCGTATTTAAGATGTGGAAGTATGAATTAGATGAAGAGTAAGTATTGTTTTCATGTGTTTTCAGCGGATTAAAAATAGGCAATATATAAGTGCTATTTCTGTATCCATTTCAAGAAGAAGGTATGATGTTTGAATGTAAGTCTGTAGGATTGATCGATAAACTAGAATCTGTGATGATTCGTAGTAGGCTATTGAATATGGTGATATGACTTTATGAATGGTAGTTATACTCATGAGATTGAGTATGATTATGTTATTATGAGACGAGTTGAGTACGGTAAGAACGAGTGTAAGTCAAGTTTGATAAACTTTGTTTACATTGATTTAAAAGTATTATTTTGAAACTGAATGTTCTCACTAGGCGTTAGCCTAATCGTTTCAAATAACATTTTCTTATCAGGTATGAGCTCAGGGAAGTAATGGGACGAGCGGAGAGTTTATAGTGGCTACAAGTTGATGTAAATTGACTCTTGTTACTATTTACACTCATATAGAATGTTTATGTTATGGATATTGAATGCGTAAACCCTTTTATTTCAGGTTTAAATTTGCCCTGATTTTTAGGGTGTTACATTTGGTAGCCAAGATGTGATAATAATCTTATGTCGTGAATTCTAGTTGGTCATCTGGTTCTGTCCAAATAATAAATTACATTTTCACATGAAATCACATAATGAACTATGCACACACTTGATTACTTCTTAGTTACAGGACAAGTGAAGTTCCTACCACCGTCTAAGGCATCATTCGATGTTCGAGAGACTGTTGCAGTTGTTGTCTCAAATACACAGATTTCTCTCCCATAATTTTGCTTTGCGGCAGCAAACTTGATGAGTGTCAGTGCTTGGAATACACCTACAGACGCGTGCTTAATAGAACCAATAAGCAAGTATACTTACGTGAAACTATGTCGTCTCTCAAATAATAAAGTGGTAAAATATCGATTATCGTCCCACAGAGATTGGAGTTAAAATTGCTATTAAAGTATTATGAAAGAAGTGATTTCAGATGGCGATTTGGAAGAAAATATTTTGATTGGTTGGTTTGATGATTATCACATATTGAATTAACAAGATTAAACGAGAAGCAAGGGTGTAAGACTCGTGATGATATGTTAAACCAAATTCCAGCAGACTAATGCTACAAAACTGCTGCAGCATGGATGCTACAGGAATGTTGCAGCATGAAAGTGACAACAACTAGTTTTATTATCTATTTCAAGACACGTTCCTCTCGGACTCTCACCATCCCATAATTCCAGTAGCCATAAATAATCTCATCTCTGAGCAGAATTCAAGGTAAATAAATGATGGGAATGGAGTTCTCAAAATATAAGGCGAACCAAATTCTCTTTGTTAAAAGTTACTCTCTCGATATAACCCCCGTACCTCCCAAGTTGATGTACTCCTAAGTAGCTTATCTCTAAGTCTACTCCATTTTAACCCTTTGAAAAGTGACAACTTATCAAGAATGAATCATTTTGAAAAACAAAAGTAACAACTCTCGTTGCAAGTAACTCTCTCGATATTACCCCTTATGTCATCCAAATTGACGTGCTATTCAATGGCCTATCTCTAGGTCCATGACACTTTAACACTATCAAAGTGATCAATTTGTCAAGGGATTGTATTATCTTGATAGAACTTGGGTTGGGATAATAAAACATCATTATTGCCACAAAATGTCTACTTTCTTTTGGTTAACAACATCACCATTTGCCTCACACCCAAGCTAATATGCTTAGCTACTCATGACGATAAATAAAAGAAAGCAAATGTAAAAGACTTGGAAAGTAAACATGATGCTTGAAAGGTAAATGACTTTGAAAAGTAAAAAGCTATAACTAAAATGACAAGAAAAGCTTTGTAACATGTTGACGAAGACCTCCGAATAAATTACAAGTAATGAAAATGACAAGAATGTAAGATGGAATATGAGTACAAAAATGTAAAGTACTGAAATAAAGTGCATAAAAATAAAGACGTGATGTAAATGACAAGGCTAGAGATGCAAGATGAATTTAAAGAGAGCAATTTAAAGATTTCCAGACTTGTGCTACAGAGATGCTGCAAGCATTCATCTGGGTAGAAGGAGATTTAAGAAGAAATGCAAGAATTAAATGAAGAACAATGAAGAACATTAAAGAACCAAAAGTTTCTGGAATTTAAGGAGGAATTGGAGCTGGTTAAGATCAGCTATCAAAATAGAAAAGTGATGAGAGAATTCCAAAAGAAGCCACCTAAAGTGGTATGTGAGATGTCTCATAAATGCACCTTAACCCCTCTATTTATAGGAATATAAAGGGACTAAAAGTGTAAAATGAGCAACTAGTTTACTTAGGATAGAACTAAGAGTTTAAGGAATCTAACTAACAAGTACAAAAGCCCATTACAATACAATAGAAAGTACAATCAACTGGTAACTTGGAAGGAATAATAGACAACAAAAGCACCCCTTCCACTCCAACTTAATTATCTTCCAATTCCCCTTCCTTCAAAAATCGTCCGGACCATGCTTCAGAGATGCTGCAACATGACCTGTATGCAACAAGGATTTCCAAATTGATACAAACATTAGCCTTTTAACTCAAATAGCACAAGTAAACCACAAACCTTAGCTCTAACCTAATAAAATGGAAAAGAAGTAATAAATGACTCAAATTGGGATTTAGATGTGCAAAAATTTATCTAAAAGACTAAAAATGAAGTGCTTAAGTACTTAAAATTGAGCACTTATCTCCACCTCAAACTAAGAACTTTGCTTGTCCCCAAGCAATAAAAAGACAAAAGAAAAGACTCAAATTTGTAGAATTTTGCAAGAGAAATGCATTAAGTGCAATACATGAAGTTGACAATATCAAAGTTGCATAGCATAACCTTTCATAAATACAAAGTAACCAAAGATCACAATCTAAGTGCAAATATGAACCATAGGCTAGCATCACATTCTCTTTGTTATGTTCACACACATTCATCATCACAGATTACTAAAGCTTTTGGTGAATTGGGTTTCTCTCTTTTTGGCATATCTTTTACTCACCTTTGCCTTTTCACACCCCATGTTTCAATTTGTTTTTTAAAATTTGGCACTTTTTGGCTCTTTTTTCTGTTGAATGCTTACACCTACCCCTATGGGGCATTTTTGATGTCTTAGACCACTTGTCTTTAACAATTTTCTATTTTTGTGGAGCTTTTGCTCTTACCAATATGCTCTTGCCATTTTTAGGCACCCCCACCCCAAACTAAAGAATATTACAATGTCCTCATTGTAATGGAAGAAAGAAGTGCTTGACAAAAGAGTTAAGTGGCTAAAAATGTGGAAAAGGAATATAAGCATAGATCATTTCTGTGATTTAGGATGAATGTGGACCAAATTGTGTCCCAAGCACACGTGAGTCTAGTTCTAGCATGAATTACTCCTAGAAATGATACTTGGACTTTTCAGAATTATTCGGGTTATGCTAGCAATTATCCACATATCAATCATATTCTCAATGTAAAAAAAATAAACCTAAAAATGTGTAAAACAATCCCAGACTCAACTAACTAAAAATAAACATAAAATGGAGCATAAGGGTATGATTTAAACCTGTCCTACTCAGATGTGAGTAGGCTGTTTGATTCCAACAGTGGTGATGATATGGGGTCCTTCCTCCCTGGATGCTGCAGCACCAATCCTGGCAGCAGCTTCTGCCCTCAAGCTGGCATTCTCATCTCTCAAAATAGCATTCTCATCTCTCAACTTTGCTATCTTGGCCTTCTTTGCCTTCAACATGTGCTTCATTCTCAGTACCTCTTTTTCAACAGGGAACCCTTCTCCACCTTTTCTCTTCTTGGCTTCCACCACCGTGAGCAATTCATTCCTCAAACCTTCAAACTTTCCCATGAATTCTTCCTTTTGTTTGTTCATGGCTTCCATCATTGCACCATTCTGGTTCAGCAGGTCCTGGATCATAACCATCATATCAGCAGGCTTCATTCCTTTGTCTTTCCTATTTGTGAGCCTTTGCACGACCTTCATGTCAATCTCCCATTTCTCCCATTGCTCTTTCACTATCAAATCATCCGTGTATTGTGGCACACCATCCTCAACCAGCAGCTGAGTGAGCATACTAGGGAAGTAAAACTTTCCCCTTACCCTGGTAGCACACTCCCTCATGCTTCCCAAAATGATTCGTCCCAGATTGATTGTCTTTCCTGTTAACAAACAAAACAACAACAACATCCTTTCCACATAAATGGAGTTATCATAAGTAGTAGGAAAGAGAATGCCTTACCAGATTGATCCAGACATTTGAGTTAGCAGTGAGGTTCTGAGCTTTGAAGGTCCTCAACATCAGGCTAGCATGGGACTCCCAATCAGATCTAGGCTTGCCCAAAGCAGCCACCACCTCAGCGAGATCATCATGAGTGGCATGGTGCAAAAACCTGTTGTATTCAGTCTTCTTTGGTGGGGACAGATTGAGGTATCTGTTGATTCTTTTGGCTGTCAAATTGATTGGAACACCTCTAACTTGGTGTTTTGGAGAGGAGTTCACAGAAAGCTCACAATAGAATTCCCTAATGAGGCTCAGGCTGTAACATGTGTAGACTTGGCATAGTTTCTCAAGTCCATGGGAATCAACAACTTGGCTTATAAATTGGTACTCTCTAAGGCTTTGCTCATCAAAATCAAACCCCTTGTCGGGCAATCCTACTTTGGTTTGAAATTTGGACCAGACCTTAAGGGCAGCCTTGGAACTGAAACCATTGTGAGGTTTCTCAGGTCTAGACACGAAGTTCTCTTTCTCAACCTCTTTCCCCTTCTTGCTCTTTTTCTTTTTGACAGACTGTTCAAGCTGCAACATTACAGTTGGTTTCCCCTGTTTTGGTCCCAGATGGTTCACCCTCTTCCACACTCTTTCTGGTTTTCTTTTTAGGTGGATGTTTGGTCTTAGTCTTGGTTGCATGAGTCTTCCCTAGAGGCTTTCTTTTTCTCTTACAATAAGCTCATCATCACAGTAGAAAATCCTTTCATTAAGGTCAGGCAATTCAACTCCAATGTTCTTCTCAGCCTAAACCATTCCCTCCCCTGTCTCTACCATTTCTTCAGGTTCATCATTAGGGGTGGTGGTGTTGGTGTTTTCAGTTTCCACAAAAGAAATGCATCATATGGTGTAGTTGGGTTTGAAAAGATTTTTGTATTAACCTTGGTGGATGAAATGGGTTTTGAAATAACATCCTCAGAACAAGAGGTGGATTGTCCATCCACCAAAGTTTCAAGAGTTTTAGCTGATACCTTTGTATTTTTGGATGTTGGCTTCTCCAAAATGGATGCTTTCGGGTCAGAATAGAGCACAATAGCAAGATGCTCATGTGGTGGTTCGGTGGTCGATTGCATTTCAGAGGATTCCACCATAGTGGTTGATTTCACTTCAGAGGATTCTCCCACAGTTGCATTCTTCGTTTTCTGCACAATTTCTTCACGGTGAACTGGTGAAATGGAGTCATCCTCCAAAATAAAGGTTTCCGGTGGTTGATTTATGGTGGCCGGAGGCCGAACCACTGCTTGGTTTCGCCCACTTCTTCGAACAAGGCGATTTTCATTGCCATTAGGGTTTCTCGGCCCAACCCTTTTCACCCTTGCCACTGAAATCGATGGTTGATGAAGAATCACATAAGGGTTTTGGGTGTTCTTGGTGGTGGTTTTGGTTTGCAGTAATAGAGAGAAGAGAGTAGAGAGAAAGAGACGGTTTAGAGAGAGGGAAAAGAGAAGTTGAAAAGATGGTTAGAGGAGTGGTATTTTCCTTATCTGATTTAGTGAGATACTTATCCAAATCTTACAGCTGTAAATGAGGGTGTAAAAATATTGTCCAAAGGGTAAAAGGCAAAGGTACTACAATGGAAACATCAAGTTGTACCTTTTTAAGGTTCTAGCCATCATAATCTAAAAGTTTTAGAAATGATGCTTTTTAAAAAAAAATATTGATATTCCCATTGTACCCCTTCTAATTCCCATAGAAAAAAATGCTATTCCAGATTTTACCCCCTTAAAAATTACATCTGATCTTCTTTTTGAAAACTAGGATTTCGGATGCTGTAGCATTGATCTAGTATCCCCTGGTGGTCTTGTTTCTCTCACTTCAGTTGTGCACTAACAAACACATTAAACGTATATAATAGAGAAAACATAACATATAGCATTAAAAGAGTATTTATAATAGGTTTTGGAACTTTGAGATAGTTCCCATCTCTTGTTTGAAGGTTTTTAGCACAAAGAAATCACCTCCACAGGGTAATGCTGTGGAGAGGCTGCAGCATCATGGTATAACTTCACTCTCTGCCCATTTACCTTGAACACACTATTGTCTTCCGGATTGACTAAGTCTACAGCCCCATATGGATAAACTTTATGAATGAGAAATGGGTCTGACCATCTAGAATTGAGTTTGCCTGGAAACAATCTCGACCTAGAATTGAACAAAAGACATTTCTGGCCTGCTTTCAACTCTCTGTGTCTGATTCTATTGTCATGCCATTTCTTTGTATTCTCTTTATAGAGCTTGTCATTCTCATAGGACAGGTTCCTATGTTCTTCTAGTTCACAGAGTTGCAACTTTCTTTTGCTACCGGCCTCATCTAAGTTCATGTTCAATTCCTTTATAGCCCAATATGCTTTGTGTTCTAGTTCCAAAGGGAGGTGACAAGCTTTTCCAAAGACCAACTTATATGGGGACATACCTAAAGGTGTTTTGAAAGCAGTCATGTATGCCCATAAAACATCATCTAACTTGAAAGCCCATTCTTTTCTGTTTGGCTTGACGACTTTTTCTAAAATCCCTTTAATTTCCCTGTTTGAGAGTTCAGCTAAACCATTTGTTTGTGGATGATAGGCAGTGGCAACTTTGTGTTTCACATTGTATTTTTCAAGAACTTTACTCAACAAATTGTTTATAAAATGGGTACCCTCATCACTGATTAGTGCACGGGGGGTACCAAACCTTGTAAAAATTTGTTTTTGTAAAAACTTAACAACAGTTTTTGCATCATTTGAAACACATGCCATTGCTTCCACCCATTTGGATACATAATCAACATCAACAAGAATGTATTGGTAGTTGTTTGATGAAGGAAATGGTCCTATGAAATCAATTCCCCAAACATCAAACAACTCAACTTCCAAGATACCATTCAAAGGCATTTCATATCTTTGAGAAATGGAACAACTTCTCTGGCATTCATTACACCTTTGAGCAAAGTTGTGGGCATCCTTGAAGAGAGTTGGTCAATAGAAACCAGATTGTAGAACTTTAGCTTATGTTCTTTGGCCTCCAAAATGTCCTCCATAAGCTGATTGATGGCAATGCTGCAGGATTGCTGCCACTTCAGTTTCTGGGATGCACCTTCTTAGCAATTGATTTGTACCAAGTTTAAATAGAAAATGATCATCCCATATGTAAAATTTACAATCATGGAGAAATTTCTTAAGCATATGGTGAGTATAATCAGAAGGTTTGATGCCACAAGCTAAATAATTAGCTATGTCAGCAAACCATGGAAGTTGTGATTGCACCATAAGAATCTTTTCATCAGGGAAGGTTTCTATGATGTCTCCTCCTTCCCTACTTTCAACAAGCTTTTCTAACCTAGATAAATGATCAGCCACTTGGTTTTCCACACCTTTCCTATCAACAATTTCCAGGTCAAACTCTTGCATTAACAAAACCCATCTTATTAGCCTTGGTTTTGCATCTTTCTTTGAAATGAGATATTTAATGGCAGCATGGTCAGTGTGAACAATGACTTTAGCTCCCATCAAATATGATCTAAAATTTTCAAATGCAAAAATCACTGCTAATAATTCTTTTTCGGTTGTTGTGTAGTTAATTTGAGCTTCATTTAGGGTTTTGCTTGCATAGTAGATGGAATGAAAAATCTTTTCTTTTCTTTGACCTAAAACTACACCAACAGCCTAATCACTTGCATCACACATGATTTCAAAGGGTTTGTCCCATTCAGGAGCAACAATCACTGGAGCAGTCACCAAAGCTTTCTTCAAAGTAAGGAATTCTTTTCTGCAATCCTCATTGAAATCAAATTTTTGGTCTTGCTGTAATAATAAACATAAAGGTTTTGAAATATTTGAAAAATCTTTTATGAAACGTCTATAAAAACTAGCATGACCAATAAAGCTTTTGATTCCTTTAACAGTGGTTGGTTCAGGTAGTTTTTCAATAACTTCAAGTTTAGCTTTGTCTACCTCAACTCCCCTTTTAGAAATTAAATGACCAAAGACAATTCCTTCTGTTACCATGAAATGACATTTTTCCCAGTTAAGGACCAAGTCAGTTTCTTCACACCTTTTAAGACTTTGTTTTAAGTTTTCCAAACAATGGTCAAAAGATGAACCATAAACAGAAAAATCATCCATAAATATTTCAATGGATTTTTCATGCATGTCAGAGAATATGGACATCATGCATCTTTGGAGAGTAGCAGATGCATTGCAAAGTCCAAAAGGCATTCTCCTAAAGGCAAAAGTGCCAAAAAGGACAAGTGAAAGTAGTCTTCTCTTGGTCTTCAGGTGCTATGGCTATTTGATTGTATCCTGAGTATCCATCCAAGAAGCAGTAAAACTCTTTTCCAGCCAACCTGTCCAACATTTGATCAACAAAAGGTAAAGGAAAATGGTCTTTTTGAGTAGCCTTGTTTAGTCTATGGTAGTCCATGCAAAATCTCCATCCGGAGACTACTCTTGTTGGGATGAGTTCATTCTTGTCATTGGAAACGACAGTGATCCCTCCCTTCTTTGGAACACATTGAACTGGACTAACCCAAGAACTACTGGCTATTGGGAAAATAATTCCTGCGTCTAACCATTTTAAAATTTCCTTTTTCACTACCTCTTTCATGACAGGGTTCAGCCTTCTTTGAGGTTCTATGGATTTGAAGTTCTTTTCTTCTAAAATGATCTTATGTTGGCAAATGGAAGGACTAATCCCCCTAAGGTCAGCAATGGTCCATCCTATGGCTTTGGTGTGCAACTTCAACATATCTACTAACTTCTTATCCTGATGCAATTCTAGGGTAGCTGAAATGATGATAGGCAGTTTGTCTTCTTCTCCTAGAAAGGCATACTTCAGATGGGTTAGGAGTTGTTTCAACTCCAGGTCAGATGGTGAGACTATGGAAGGAACAACTGGTTTTTGCTCACTGTTTTTCATCAGCTCAAATGCTGCAGCAACCAACGGAACAATATCTTCTTTTTTCAAGGTAGAGTTCCTATCATCATCCTCTTCTCCTAAGGTCAGTTCTTCCTCATCCTCCTCTTCTATCCTACAGGTCTGTTTGACTGCCTCTTCATGACACAATGACTCAATGGTGCTTAAGCTTGAACAGTCTTCCATATCACTAGGGTACTTTAAAGAGTTGAAAACATTGAATGTGACTTTTTGGTCTTGAAGTCTCATGGTCAACTCTCCTTTCTGGACATCTATCAAAGTTCTACCCGTGGCTAAGAAAGGTCTTCCTAAAAGAATAGGAATATCCTTGTCAGCCTCAAAGTCTAAAATGATAAAATCAACCGGAAAGATGAATTTGTCAACCTGGACTAAAACATCTTCAATCTTACCCTTTGGATAGGCAATGGTATTATCTGCTAAGATGAGTGTGACTGTTGTAGGTATGGCTTCTCCTATGCCTAAGCTTTGGAATATTGACAAGGGCATAAGATTCATACTGGCACCTAAATCACATAAGGCTTGTCCAACTTCTTTCCCACCTATGGAACAAGGAATAGTAAAACTCCCTGGGTCTTTTTGCTTAGGGGGTATTTTGTTGGAAAACAGAGCACTGCAACCTTCAGTGAGGGCAACAGTCTCATACTCAGTCAGCTTTTTTTTCTTACTCAAAATGTTTTTAAGAAACTTGGCATAGTTGGGCATCTGCTCAATTGCTTCAACAAGAGGTATGTTGATGTGCAACTGTTTAAAAACATCCAAAAGCTTTTTAAATTGCAATTCCTCCTTCTCATTCATTAACCTTTGGGGGTAAGGCATGTAATGGGGAACTGGTTTGATGACAGCTTTGTTTGATTGTTTTGAGAAAGATGGTTCCAATATGTTTTTGGTCTTGGATTCAGTCAATGGTGGGCTTGAACTTGTGATCTTAGGGTCTTGGTCTTCTTTTTGACTTGGTGGTTTTGGAATAACCTGAATGTCTAGTGTAGGAATGGCTTTGGACAATTTATCAAAATCAGTTTTGGTTAAAGGGCCAAATTTCTTTTCGACAACTTCAGGTAATTCCTTTCCACCCCTAAGAGTTACAACTTTCACATGTTCCTTTCCTAGAGCCTTTGGGACTTCTGTATTACTAGGTAAAGTACTCGAGGCCCTACTACTCTGATTTAGAGCAAGTTGGCTGACCTGAGTCTCAAGATTTCTGATTGAAGACTGAGTTTGGGCCATAAACCCTTTCATGATTGCTTCTAAAGAAAGATTTGAGTCATCAGGTGGAGGTGCATGATTTTGGTTTTGAAAAGGTGGTTGAGTGTTTTGAAAACCTTGGTTACGATTATTTTGATGATGGTTGTTTTGATAATTTTCTTTGAAATGGTTTTGGGAACTGCTTGCTTGATTTTGAAAATTGGAGTTTCCTTGTGGCTTTTGTGCAGGTGGATTCAAACATGGACTAGTCTAAGAGAAGTTTGGGTGCTGCTTCCAATTGGCATTGTATGTGTTGGAGTGAGGATTAGGTCTATTTTGAACATAGTTTACTGATTCAGAATTATGAGGACATTGTTCATAGGAATGTTCCTCACCACAACATACACATTGCACATAAAGGACAGGTGCAGGAGTTTTAGTGACAGATGGATGTGCACCTTGACTTGAAGTGATGTTTTTAAACATATTAGTCATGGAAGCAAGCTGAGCTGTCAATGCAGTGTATGCATCTATCTCATGCAACCCGACAGTCTTCTTTTGAGTTTGAGTTTGAGCCCTTGGATCAGCCCATTGTCCATTATTTGCTGAAATCTTTTCAAGAATTTCATACCCGGTATTGTAGGTGTTAAAGGTAAAGGCCCCTCCTGAAGTCGCATCGAGCATTTGTTTTGCATTGGAATCAAGTCCATTGTAAAATGTCTCGAGTTGAATACAGTAGGGAATGCCATGGTGAGGGCATTTTCTTAATAATTCTTTAAACCTTTCCCAAGCATCGGGAATTGCTTCATCGTCCATTTGTTTAAACATGCAAATTTCATTTCTGGACTTAGCATTTCGGGTAGGTGGAAAATATTTTCACAAAAACTTTTCAGCCATATCACTCCAAGATGGTACAGAACCTGGTGCTAGTAAATTAAACCATATTCTTGCCTTATCCCTTAGACAAAATGGAAATAAAGTGAGCCTTAAGGCTTCGGGAGATACTCTGGGGATTAGAAAAACATCGGTGATCTCCATAAAAGATTTTAAATGGGAATGTGGATCCACCGATGGTAATCAGGCAAATTGACCATTGGCTTGCAACATATGAAACATGATGGGTTTTGGTTCAAAATGTAATGTATCTAATTGTGGCCTAACAATCCCTAAATTTAATTGCTCAAAATTAGGGATTGCATAGTCCATAATTCTTCCATCTTTCGAGTTTGCAAGATCATTGATGTTAAGTGGTTCAATATTACCAACATATCCCACATCATTCTCATCCTCATTGTTATTGTTATGAAGTGGTGGATTGTGCTGAAAAGGTGGATTATGTTGAAATGGGTGAAATGGCGGATTACCAAAAAGTGGTGGATTAAAAGCTGGCGACCTAATTGGATTTTCTAAAGGTGGTCTCACAGGATTTTCCAAAGGTGGTCGAACGGGATTTTCTAAAAGTGGTGGTCTAATTTCAAAACCTGGTGGGGGTCCATCCATATTGAGAGAGTATGATGTTCTTTGAATTCTTCTTCTTTGATGAAAAGTTCTCTCAATATCTGGATCTAATTCGAAAAATTCCCCACGTTGTATTCTTGGCATACACCACTTTAAAAAAATCTTAAAGTTCCAAACGGTGTTAGAAAAACCAAATCTTTTAAAATACTGTTATAGACTTTTAGCTTACCAATCCCCGGCAACGGCGCAAAAAACTTGATGAGTGTCAGTGCTTGGAATACACCTACAGACGTGTGCTTAATAGAACCAATAAGAAAGTATACTTACGTGGAACTATGTCGTCTCTTAACTAATAAAGTGGTAAAATATCGATTATCGTCCCACGGATATTGGAGTTAAAATTGCTATTAAAGTATTATAAAAGAAGTGATTTCAGATGGCGATTTGGAAGAAAATATTTTGATTGGTTGGTTTGATGATTATCACAGATTGAATTAACAAGATTAAACGAGAAGCAAGGGTGTAAGACTCGTGATGATATGTTAAACCAAATTCCAGTAGACTAATGCTACAGAACTGCTGCAACATGGATGCTACAGGAATGCTGCAGCATGAAAGTGACAACAACTAGTTTATTATCTATTTCAAGACACGTTCCTCTCGGACTCTCATCATCCCATAATTCCAGTAGCCATAAATAATCTCATCTCTGAGCAGAATTCAAGTTAAAGGAATGATGGGAATAGAGTTCTCAAAATATACGGTGAAACAAATTCTCTTTGTTAATAGTTACTCTCTCGATATAACCCCGTACCTCCCAAGTTGATGTACTCCTAAGTAGCTTATTTATAAGTCTACTCCATTTTAACCCTTTGAAAAGTGACAACTTATCAAGAATGAATCATTTTGAAAAACAAAAGTAACAACTTTCGTTGCAAGTAACTCTCTCGATATTACCCCTTATGTCATCCAAATTGACGTGTTATTCAATGGCCTATCTCTAGGTCCATGACACTTTAACACTATCAAAGTGATCAATTTGTCAAGGGATTGTATTATCTTGATAGAACTTGGGTTGGGATAATAAAACATCATTATTGCCACAAAATGCCTACTTTCTTTTGGTTAACAACATCACCATTTGCCTCACACCCAAGCTAATATGCTTAGCTACTCATGACGATAAATAAAAGAAAGCAAATGTAAAAGACTTGGAAAGTAAACATGATGCTTGAAAGGTAAATGACTTTGAAAAGTAAAAAAGCTATAACTAAAATGACAAGAAAAGCTTCGTAACATGTTGACGAAGACCTCCGAATAAATTACAAGTAAAGAAAATGACAAGAATGTAAGATGGAATATGAGTACAAAATGTAAAGTACTGAAATAAAGTGCATAAAATAAAGACGTAATGTAAATGACAAGGCTAGAGATGCAAGAGGAATTTAAAGAGAGCAATTTAAAGATTTCCAGACTTGTGCTGCAGAGATGCTGCTGCAGAGATGCTGCAAGCATTCATCTGGGTAGAAGGAGATTTAAGAAGAAATGCAAGAATTAAATGAAGAACAATGAAGAACATTAAAGAACCAAAAGTTTATGGAATTTAAGGAGGAATTGGAGCTGATTAAGATCAGCTATCAAAGTACAAAAGTGATGAGAGAATTCAAAAGAAGCCACCTAAAGTGGTATGTGAGATGTCTCATAAATGCACCTTAACCCCTCTATTTATAGGAATAGAAAGGGACTAAAAGTGTAAAATGAGCAACTAGTTTACTTAGGATAGAACTAATAGTTTAAGGAATCTAACTAACAAGTACAAAAGCCCATTACAATACAAATAGAACGTACAATCAGCTGGTAACTTGGAAGGACCAATAGACAACAAAAGCACTCCTTCCACTCCAACTTAATCATCTTCCAATTCCCCTTCCTTCAAAAATCGTCCAGACCATGCTCCAGAGATGCTACAGCATGACCTGTATGCAACAAGGATTTCCAAATTGATACAAACATTAGCCTTTTAACTCAAATAGCACAAGTAAACCACAAACCTTAGCTCCAACCTAATAAAATGGAAAAGAAGTAATAAATGACTCAAATTGGGATTTAGAAGTGCAAAATTTTATCTAAAAGACTAAAAAGGAAGTGCTTAAGTACTCAAAATTGAGCACTTATCAAAGCTTTTCCTGAATTTCCAAGATTATCAACAAATTGTATCATCAGTGCAAAAACATCAGGCCTTCAAAAATCAAATGAGAGTAAATCCAACATATAATAGCTAAAACCTTAAACACCGGATTGTTTCCAGTTCCCACTTCTTTATTAGTTTATTCTTCTGTTTGTCTTGTATTGAGTGTATGCAGTGTTTGATGTACTGGCTTACAAATTAGTTCTCTGGCAGAAGCGTACATGTCGTTAACCAACTTTATAGATAAAAAGTCGATTGAAACTCTAAATAAAGCTTGTATCATAATTATCTAGCTTCTCAGAATGGCGAGCATCATCAATCAAAGGCGGTAACTATCTCGACTACCTGTGTGTTTCTTGTCTCGAACCCGACCAATATCTCCACGTACATGTGAAACCAATCATTACCATAAAACTTCATTTCTACAGACCATAAGGTTCCAAATTAGATACAAAACACATATACAATTTCCTTAACATTATTAGAGTCAATTGTAAGTTTATAAGTTTCTTTATGTGAAGATTTGCATTTGGTAGTACCTTCGGGTTCTCTTTAGCAATTAATCCCACTAAGATTATCAATTATGTTGTATTTGCTTTCATGTTAGAGTAAACCAAAACACTGAAATACATATCTGATATTGAGATCAAATAGTCAAAACCAAACGAACTTGAAATTATAAAAATATTTTACAACTCCATCAACAATAAAAATATAAAATCATGAACCATGGCGCAGTTGGAAAATTGTGTGTTAATCATGTTACTCTTGACATTACAATTGAAGTTGATTTCTTGGGCAAAATCTGAAATCTGGAAACGGAATTAAGAATTAGAAACTTCTTTTTGAAATTTAGTTCGTTTATTTCTCAAGAACCAACGCTAACTACTCGGCATATAAACAAGAACGGTTAAATTAAAAGAAATGGAACCTTCTTGAACTTGAGATTGATCAAAAGAAGGTATTTCTAACACACCAGCTCCTCTCTTTGAAGTTGAAGATCCAAACCTAGCCTTCGAGGACCTATTTGAATTTGAAATCGAAACCGAAGAAGATGAATCCCTAATCGTAAAAGATATAGTAGGAGATTATGGAGTGTGTAAGAAGGAAAATCGAAGGTCTATTCAGTACCGCCATAGATTTCTTGTGATTACATTAAGCAACCGTCACGTTTCTGATGGGGTTTAATTTGTGCAATATTGCAGGAAACTGGAGAGGAGGGAGAGGATCGCACGAGATGAGACGCTTTAGGGTTGTAATACCGCATGTAAAGGAGCATAGAGGTGAGAGAAGGAGAGAAATCAGGAAATCGTGGAGATGAGGAAGGAGCGAAATGAGGAAACGTGGAGAAGGAGACCGGGGGAGAGGTTGCAGAGAAGAGAGGGACGTGGGAGAAAAGATGAACGGCTGCGAAACTGATGTTTAGAAAATAACCGTTATATTATTTTCACAAAGTAGTCAAGGGCGGAACACAAGCTTTTCGACCACAGGGGCCGGACCTAGAGATGGCAAAAAACCGGTCTCGGGTCGGACCAAATCGGTCCCGGTCCCAAATAGTGACTCCATAACCGATGGTTGGACCTAGAGATGGCCTAAATCGGTCCCGACCCAAATAGTGACTCCATAACTGTATTATGCCATAGGCAAATGATTGTTTATAATATTTAGACCAAGTTGATAATGTAATTCTAATTTCTATGTTTTTTTTCCTTCAAGAATATTGTGTATGTAAATAAAAACTTTTATTAAACACATAAACTATCACATAATCCTAAATATATAAATCTTCCGTCAATTTAATTTCATAATTTCACCAAATTTCCAAATTCCAATAATTGAAATAAATAAAAATGGAGGTCACTGTCAGATGGTGAGTCATTATCTTGGTGAGTCACTGCAATATATATCCAAATTTCCAAATTCCAACCATTTCTAATTCCAAATTTCTCAAATAAAAAATGGGTTCTGGCGTTTGGTTCACAGAATGTTTATGGATGAAATGAAATATGTCAAAGAAATTTGACTTTGAAGGAATTGAAATGGAATGTTGTCAGGTTTGACCACCTGTTTGGTTGGCAGACATTGGAATAAAATCTATTAAGGAATTGCAATATGTCTGTTTGGTTCACATAATGTAGCTTTGGAATTGAAATGAAATATTGATAAATGACCAAAATGCCCTTTTTTGAAAATTTTAATTTTTATAAAACTAAAATACCTTGAAAAAATAAAATAATTAAAATAATAAATAACATAATTAAAATAAATAATAAATAAAATAAAATAAGATAATTAAAATATTAAATATTTTAAAATATATATAAATAATAAATAAAGTATAACTCAAAAAAAATTATTAAATTAAATAAAATAAAAAATTATTAAATTAAATTAAATTAATTAAATTATATTTAGGTTAAAGGGTATATTTGGGATTATGAATAGAAGATTCCATTCCATCAAAATCCCAAGGTATTGTGAAGGAATGTTCAATTCATTTATCTATGGAATTTGATGGAATTCAAGGATTCCATCCATTAAAAAGATTGAATCAAACAAGGGGAATGGAATCTGGTCAATCGAATTCAACATTCCAATTCCATCATATTCCATCAGATTCTGCGAACCAAGCGCCACCTAAGGGTTACCTAAGTCACCGAGCGAGAGAAGAGGACTGAGAGTGAGAAACAGAGGTCAGAGGGTGAGTCGGTGAGAGTTGTCGTCCGCTACTCGCCTAATCTGCGGCAAGGGTTTACCGTCGTCCACTCGTCCGTCGATCGATCAGACTTCAAAGGCGACAGCCGGCAAGACCTAATCTGTGGCAAGGGTTTACCGTCGTCCACTCGTCCGTCGATATATCAGACATCAGAGGCGGCAGCCGACAAGACCTAATCTGTGGCAAGGGTTTACCGTCGTCCACTCGTCCGTCGATCGATCTAACATCAAAGGCGGCATCCGGCAAGACCTAATATGCGGCAAGGGTTTAGCGGCGCTTCTTAGCTTCTGATTTGGTTTTAAAATTTCCTGCTACAACGCTACTCATCCACTCTAGGGGTGAGCAAACGGTCGGGTCGGTCGGATCGGGGCCAAAATCCCACTACCCGATCGGGGTTCGGGGTGAAGTTAGAGTACCCGAAACCCGTCCAATGTATCAATCGGATATCGGGGACCGGTTCGGGTGATCGGGTTGCAATTGGGATTTACAGTTTTATACTTAGATTACCAAAATCACAGAATGAAGTCATGAATTGAACTCAAAGTCTCAGATTACCAAATAGCAACCAAATTCATAAAATGAACTCAACATTCAAGAAGGTCGACGTACCAAGTTAGCAACCAAAAACCACCAAACATGAACTCACAAGTCACATCAACTCATCAAGAACTCAAGAATGAGGTACCAGGTTACCAACGGTGAACAGAAAACGTACCAGGCTAGTAGGCTACTAGAGTCCAGAAGACGATCCTACGAGGTAACCAGCGGTGGGCGGTACGGTGGCTTCGATTCACGGGCTCACGGCTTCGTCTCCACTCTCCAAGTCTCCAGTCCCGTCGTCGATGGCAAATTAGGTTAGAATTTGGAAATAGAAATCGATGGAAATTAGGTTAAGTATATATATTTTCTAAAAAAAATATTATTTTAACAGAGTTCGGGTTTTCGGGTCGGATCGGGTGAGTATACCCTGACCCAACCCTATCCTACTTTACCCGCACAAAAGACCGGTTCGGGGATTTGGGTATCGGGTATTTCGGGTGCGGGAATTTGGCTGCAATTTTCGGGTCGGGTCGGGTCAGGGCATCGGGTTTTTCGGGTTTTGCTCACCCCTAATCCACTCCACATCTCACTTAGTCACTCACTCACTTGTCCACTTGCACAATTCTTTTTCTGTTAATTGGACTGGACTTGGGGTGTGGAGGGGCCCAACAAAAAATCTTCAAATTTTATACTACCAAAAAAAACTCAATGTTTGCACACAAAAAAAGCTCAGGGGCCAGGCCCCTAATAGCCTCCCTTGAGGTCCGCCCCTGAAAGTTTTTTTTTGAACGGCAGAAGTATATTAAAGAACAACTAGCAAGAAGCTAGAAAGAACAATTACAAGTAAGAGATAGACAGAAGGGGGTTTTGTAGCCAACCCACCCAATTAATATTACAATTTCTACTCCTATTTGTAACCCAAAAGAACGACTGAGTTACAATGTTATCCCACAACGTCACTTTCTTAGGCTTAGAAAGCCTAAAGAGTGTCCCATTTCGAAAAGACCAAATAGCCCATAACGCCGTCAGAACAACCGCCTCAAAACAAGTCGACTCCGTTTTATTCAAACGCAAAGATAATAACCAGCCAATCCACTCTGAATTTGACCTAAACTCCGGAATATCCAAACTCCACCATCGACCAATTTGCTTCCAAACATCCCGAGCCATTTGACAAGAGAAAAACAAATGACCCACCGACTCAATCTCCATATCGCAAACCGGACATAAGAGGGAATGCACATCAATTCCTCTTTTATCAAGGTTCTCTCGAGTTGGAATCTTGTTCAAACTCAACCGCAAGGTGAAAACATTAATTTTGATAGGAACAAACCGATTCCATCTAGTAGGAGGAGATTCTACCACCAAAATTTTAGAGTCAATGTAACTACGAGCGGAAGCCACCGAAAACTCACCCGACCCGTCAAGAGACCAAAACCATCTATCCCTTTGGTCAGAAAGACAGACAGTATCTAGAATCTCCCTTAAAGCTGACATATGCGACTCCTCTACACCCCCTCTCGGCTCTCTACGCAACACTGATCCCCAATCCCCCTGAAAGTAGTATAGATATTGAAAAGAAATAAAAATTGATCTTTAATATTGAGAATGATATGAATAGCATATATGCTTATGAGTTGCAAGTAGATGAGGTTAATGCAACAATAACACTCTAAAGCCATAATTTTTTCTAATCTAGGTGTAGGTGTGTAGTTGAATTGGTAATTAAGACTTTGAATTAACTGGTTCAAGTGTCTTGTGTGTCTGATAATTAGGGTTGGTAATCAATGGGTAATGGTAAACTCATTACCCGTTATGTTTCGACCCGTTGGATAAAAGTATGGATAAAGAAAATTTTATTCATTTATTCACTTATCCAGTACCCGTTATTATCTTCAAATTATTTATTTCAGTTTTTGAATCTACTCAAGTGGCCTTACACATTGACATTACTGGTAAATAAATCAAAGAAGAAGGCAATTTGGGCACATGTGGATAAATTTCTTGTGGACTTTCTCTTCAGCTTCTTAACCATTCCATTGAGTGCTGTAAAACATTTAACAAAGGGTGGTTTTTCTCTGAGTGGCTATAGATAATCTTTATAATAGTATTTCAAAGTATGGGGGATGGGAAATACTTGAAATATGAAGATATCAAGATCATGTTACTTTGTCCAAAGTTTGCACCCAAGAGCATCTTCAGCAGCTATGCTAAACTTTTTCTAAAATAAATTAAAAAGATCAAAATCTCTTAACACTTTTTACATCCAACTCAAGCAGTTATTCTCAACTCCAATATTAATTATCTTATTAAAACATTCAATTTATTTAACTATATTATTAAAAATTGTACTTCTCTAGCTACTCGCTAGTTTTGGCTTAATAAGATTGACTTTTTGCTGTCCAAAAAAAAAATTGCTTTCAGAGGGTAATGATTAGTTTTGGGGAGAAACTATCTATTTAGAGATTTCTCTAAATTTAGAGATTTTTACAATCATGATCTCTCATCTTTTCTCTATTTTAGCATAGAGGATATCATAGCTGTTGGAGCAACAAAAATGCTAAAATCCCATTTTTTGTCATGTAGCATAGCTGTTGGAGATCCTCTAATTATGTTCACATGATTGGCTTTCTTCCGATTTATGACCCAAGTGCCAGGTTCTTTTTGTCCGTGTGATTGATGGAGAGTTTTGCAATTTTACGGAGTGGCAAAGTGAGAAAACTGAAGAGGATTTCAACAAAGTCTTGATCTGCTTCCGCGAGCATCCCTTTTTTCTTCTTTTTGTCGACAAATACTTTCAAGTGAACCGATTTTGCATTGCTTCCCATCGGTCTATGATCAAGTTTTATGACAAGTTAACAACCTTTTTCTTCTCTTCGGTTTATGATTGATATCGAGAAAGATTGAAAACGTATAATTCGGGTAAAAATAGATTAACAAAATCTAAGAATCAATACTAGTACTAAAGGCCAAGATTTCCAATTTTTTTGTTCAGAATCACACTTCACCCAAGATTCTGATCACTTTATTCATCAGTGAAGCAAAAATAAAAGAAACTTTCTATGTTGGTTGATTGTGATGGTAAGACGTCAATCCTGATAAACTCAGTGGCTATAATTGTTGTGGATATCTGGAATCGAACCCAAGGCAGATGGGTTATTTTCCACCGCAACCCTCCTGGATCTCAACCACTACGTCACAACCCTTGGTAGTTCAGATGCAACATTTTGTTAGATACATAATTTATAAAAATGACTAAATTAGGAATAAGTATGCTAACAAATGACATGATGTTAGCACATAGCAGTGTACTTGATAAACCTGTTAATTATAAACATACCCCAATCCAAGTGCAAAGTGTAAAGACAAATAAGCTAAGGAAGTTGAAACACAATCAAATATCTACCTGGTTCATATTTCGAACACTTTAATTGAACCTAGCTTTCGAAGACCAAAGTTTTTAATGTATATAAATAAAAATGTTGGATACAATTCCGTTTTAACGAACTAAAATCTTACCCGATAAGTTAAATGAAAGTGTTGACTATAACCAGTAAGCGCTTATTGGGAAAGTGTTGGGATAACGGACCCTAAATTTATTTCAATGATAAAGATACTCCACTATAAAGATCAGGGTTCTAAATGACGTGAGGCGTGGCATGGCGGCGAGATCAAGCATCAAGTCTTACGAGTTACGGCGAGGCCAAGGCGTTTACTAAGACGTGACTTAAGGCGGCAAATTTATATATAATATTATCTATACTACCTTATAAAGCATTTAGACCAACTATCTTAAAGTCTTAAAGTCTTTAATCTTTTTTTTTTAATTAATCCACTCTCACTTAAATTTACGGTTCCCTCCATCCCAATCTTTTTTTTTATTTATTAATCCACTCTCACTTAAATTTACGCTTCCCTCCATCCCAAACTGACTGTTGGTTCACTTCCTCTCAATTGTGTCATCCAAGGTGACTCTTGATCATCCCAAGACCCTCACCGCCCTCTCTTACATATCACCTCTCCTTCCACCTTCAATTTCTCACCTCCAACTGAGTCATCCAAGGAATATTTCTTCTTCATTGTTTGTGAGTTCTTGCAGAAGAAACGGTGGTGATTCGGGTTTGTTTCAGCAGATTTTGTTGTTTTTAAGTAAAACAGGTATGTTGTACTTCTAAACCCTCTTTCAATTTGGATTGAATCTTTTTTTTGGCTTGATTTCATCTGGGTTTCTGCCATAAATGAAATATTGATATTGGGTTTTTGTGTTCTTGGTTTAATTTTAACTGAAGTTATCTTTTTCCTCCAAATTTGAAAACCCCATTCACAATTTTGATTTGGGTTTGGGTTCACAGATACCGACTTCCGTTTCAATTTTGATTCCCGTTTTTAACTTTATTGTTTTTCTTGTTTATTTGCTTCAGGATCTTAAGGATTTCCGACCGACAATTCAAGCTTCTCGACTGGAATCTACTGGAATCGATTCAAGTTTCCCTACTTCTCTACTGGAATCGATCCATGAGGTATTTACTTTTGAGTAATGAACTCAATCTATCTTTAAATGTTGTTCTTGTGTTTACTCTTCGATCGGAATATACAGATTTAGTGGTCATCTTTCATTGTACAAACGCTTTGAACCTACAATTTTACTATTCCTGGTTTTTGCTATGTCCTAATTTTGCTTTATTTGTAAGGGAAAAATGCATCAAAATACACCGAAGTTTTCCTTAGTTCCTATTTAATGGAACAAGATATTTTTTTTTCTTTCTCAATCAATGTAAAGTAACAGAACAACTAACAAAGTTCCAAAATCTCATATGTTTACCAATGTTGACATGTAACTTGATATTCTTGTAACATTTAATGATGTGGATGTCAAGTTTCGTCAATTGCTTCAGACTGCTATACGATTTTCTCAGCTTCCATACGATTTTCTATTGTTTCGGTTTTTCATTTGTTCTTCTTTTTCGTTCATAGAAAATACTAAATCGAGGTCCGGTGGGTTTGGCTTGAGGCTTTACTTCGATTCAGGCTTCAGAATTTCATTCGATTGCTCTTGCTGCTTCTCCAACCAAGGTAATGTCTTAATAATGTCTTAATCAAATTACTCTTTCTGGTTTCACTATTCGATTGCTCTTGCTGCTCTAAGTGTTCTTATTACCAAAATGTTCTTATTTTTAATGGTTCCTGCTATAAGTGTTCCTGCTCTACTTGTTGTTTGTCTAATTTTGTTCTTGTACACTGTGACTTGTGATGCAGTCTCAATGACTTATTTAGGGTTCTTGTACATTGTGACTTGTGGTTCCTTCATTTCTCAATGACTTATTTACGGTGTGCTTACATGTTAAATCCATTTGAATGAAAAGACATGTTTTGTTAGGCATGCATATGCATCAATAGTAGCTTAAGTGGCCCCTGCCACCAAATGTCCAAATCAAGTTCAAAGTTCAAACATGAAAGGTCAATAACTATTTAACAATTTACACAGAAAGCCTGGATTCGTATTTAGCTCATAAATCGGCAGAAAGTCAGTCACTCGATTATAAATTGTGTCAAGCTTTGGGTAAAGTAACATGGTCTTGACATCTTCGGATCTCAAATACTTTCCATCTCCTAAACTTGTTATAATATCGTAGATATTATTTATAGCCACCGAAGAAGAATTATCGATTGTTAAACGTTTTACAGTACCCAATGGGATGGTTAGGAAGCTGAAGAGAAGCTCCACAAAAAAATTCTTCACTTGTGCACATAATACAGTCATCTTTGATTTCTGCACTAGTAATCTGATCATTTGAGGCTGGCAAGAGTTCTTTAAAATCAAAGCTGAATTAAGTAATGTTGAGTTTGCAATGCACAATGAGCACAAACATGAACATGAGCACAATTTGGTTCCCCCAAACACCAGATTCGTCAAAGGATTATTTGTCACTAGTGACCACTTGAGTAGGTTTGAAAACTGAAATAATAATAACACAAGGAGATTAATCTTAAACACAATATTCTTAATGAATTATCCAAAACTGCTTTAAAATAAATAAAGGGTAAAATGCACGAAATAGAACATACTTTCATTTATTTCTTTGTTAAAGCATTGTGGTTTCAGTTTTTCTTATTCCAGCAATTTACTTTCAACTTATTTTTTACATATTAGGGTATTGTACTTTAAAAATGTACCCATTATAGCATTGGGTAATCTATTACCTTAATTTAGAACCGGTTTCTTTTGTTGATGTGTCACACCAAAGTAACGTGGTTGACATACAGATCTGCCTACATGTCATTAAAAAAGAAAAAAGATATTTCAAAGGTATTTAAAAAAACCTAAACCCTTTGATGGTTAAATAATAATAAAAAAAATTAAAACTAAAAATACAATATTGTTGTGATTGGAACTGGTGTAATGTAATGAGGTGGCATGAAATAATTTTAAAAGTACAATGAGAAATGTCACGTCAACATTAAAATACATATGGACAGTCTATGTGAACGATGAAGTGGCACGAAAACCTTGTATGGTGGGTAAATTTAAACTAAATGGTTACTCAGTGCTATAAAGAGTAATTTTTTAAAATACAATGCTCTAATAGAAAATAAATTGAAAGTAAGAAAAAGTGAAAGTACATTTCTATAACTAGAACAGCCATGTGTCTCGAACTAGAGACATGTATGAGATTCTAAAGTTGAACCAAAGTTTCAAATTCAAATAACATAAGCAATAGAACTTTAATTTAAACCGAAAATGCATACAAGCCAACATCAAAAGATACACCAGAAGCTCTCCACTCGTAACAGAAGCTCTCATAATAGATTAACAACTTACCAACGATGTACACGAGTGTTACAATCCAAGTTATATCCTTAAAAGTATGAAAAGAATAAGACAAAGAACATAACTTGAATTTTACATATTTGAATCCAAATTAGAGACAAACAAAGTCGTACAACAAATTTGGTGGTAAACAGTTGATCCTAGACCACAATAACTCATACAAGAGCCGTTTGTAGTAAAGGAGTGAATACAAACACAATAGTCAAAGCCTACAAAAGAGCCACCATTTGACAAGACAAACTTGTAGGACTCAAATACTTGCTTATATCCTAAACTATTTCAGACACTACCGGAAACCAAATTCTTTCGAATTTGTCGTACAAAAAAGGGTCTAAAAGTTCAATTATTTTGCTAGAACTAAACTCTAGCCTAACTAAGCCACGTCCAAGAATGGGAGCACTCAACTCGGCACTCAACTCGTTCCCCATGTATAGCACGGATCCATCTTCAACCTGTTCCAAAGAAGTGAACCATTCGATCCTTGCACACATGACTCGTGGCACCCGATTCGATCCACCAAGCAACATCATCATCATGAACATACAATGATTCGGATATTAGTTGTACATAATTCAAAATCGAATTAAAACCAAAGTCAAGCAACTGACCTTATCGTGGGTTTTGATCCTTGGATGCTTGCACACCACCACTTGTGCTTGTCCCATTCTTGTTCTTGACAACCCAACAATCACGCTTGAGATGGCCGGTCATACCACAAGTCCAACAGGCTAATTTAACCTTCTTGTTGGGCCCTTTCTTGACTTTATTGAACTTGCGTTTTCTCTTGAAATTGTAGGATTTTCCCTCTTCCATCATGTTCACATAAAATTCGAGGGAGACAAGAAACGATTAGAACCCGGATAAAGAATGTGAAATCGCGTGAGAGCTCGCTTTCCTTAACTGATATTTCGTCCATATTATGCCTAGGTATCACGAAATTCACTCGAGGATAATTTCAATTCTCGGTGTCGATTTAGGAAGAAATTGATCCTCTTTACACACATAGAGAACCGTAACCGACCTCATATTAACAATGATAATAACTCCCCATTAAATGAGATCGATTGCTGGACATAAATAGTGGCGGTTACAAAAAATGACAACAGATACAAAACTGATGAAGTCACACGACCCGTGCCAATTTCAAAAGGAAATCGCATGGGTCTTGCAAATTCTGCTGACGACAACGCACGGGTCGTGCCATTTACAAGAGTAAAACCGCATGGGTCGTGCATAACCTTTTGTCGACTAACGCACGGGTTGTGCCATTTACAAGAGTAAAACCGCATGGTTCGTGCACAACCTTCTGTCGACAAACGCAGGAGTCATGCCATTTAAAAGAGTAAAACCTCACGGGTCGCGCACAACCTTCTGTCGACAAACACACAGGTCGTGTCATTTACAAGAGGAAGATTGCACGGGTCGTGTACAACCATTTTCCACTTAGTACGCCAAATATAACCATCCAACGATCCTGGTTCTAGTTAACTTACACGAGTGTGCACTCCACACCTCCTATCTCGCGTTATAGCTTAGCTACCAACCCCATTATTATCTAGTGAATCCAATTACCTAAAATGAATCGATGATTTCACTAAAATCACCAACACTTTTGTGACAAGGGATAAAAATATATTTATACGTGTTTTAGTCGGATGTATTTTTATATTATTCACAGATCTGATTGTTGATACTAACATAAACTCCTTAAGATTAAAATTAGATACATTTGTTGAACCACTTGACGAAATACATCCAAGGCTAGCACTAGCGGTGATTGAGTGCAACAAGATGATACCTTTGTAAACAAAGAAATTAGCGGTGCTATTGTCGACAACATATATTCTATAATCATCAAGGCAATTATCTCCAAATCATTGAACACATACTTGCCAATATCTTAGATGCAATCTATTTGTTCAACAACAATCCCATAGTAGAAATTGATTCCTAATTCAAATTATCAACAAAAACATACAAATTTGTGATGAGTTGGTGGGTGGACCTCTAAGAACATCTTCAACAGCTTCCCCATTTTGGAGAAAATGGAGAATATGAGAATTTTGAGCTATAATTTTTCTCTAACAGCTTTCCCAAATCTATCCCCAAAATGGAGAAAGTAGGAAGGGAGAAGAAATTTTTCTCTAAATATGGAGATAACCCAAAGAATGATTACTAAATGGAACACCAATCGAAATCTTTGAAAAATAAATATTTAGAGAGAGCAATAATATTTTAATATATGAATGAAATATTTTAATATTATAATCAATGATTGTTTCTCTAAATTATGGAACTCATACGCCGAAACCGAGAGCTTATAGAGCGACTCATGACAGGTTCTATGGGTATGAATTCTCAGTGCAATATCTCAGCACCAGGTAACCCTTGGCTATTTGACTCTGGATGTTGTAACCACATGACACCTAAGGCTGACGGGTTTGTCTCCAAACAGACCTCCAGAATGTTCTCATCAGTCCGTATTGCGGATGACACTCGCTTACCTGTATCTTTCAGTGGGACTGTCTCTACCCCCAATATACAATTACCTGATGTGCTACATATCCCTAACTTATCTTTGAGTCTGATTTCAATCACTCAGCTTATGGAATCCGGTCTAATTGTTCTGTTTCACCCTTCTGGTTGTGTTGTGCAGGATCCAAAGACCAAGCATATACTTGGAGTAGGCCGTAAAGTTGGTCGGATGATTGAAGTGGTCTACCTTCATCTTCCCTTACCCTCATCAAATTTTGTTGCTTCTGTTTCCAGTACCCCTTCTTTTGAATTATGGCATAAGCGTCTAGGACATCTATCGTTAGCTAGAATAAAACTGTTAGCTAGTTCAGGATTATTAGGCAACACTTCTTCTGAAAACGTTTCTTGTTTATCTTGTCAACTTGGCAAACATCATGCCTTACCTTTTCAACTAAATGAATTTAAATCTGCTTCTCCTTTTGATCTCATTCACTTTGATATTTGGGGACCAGCACCACATCCATCCATGGGAGGTTCTCGATACTTTGTTATCTTTATCGATGATCACACACGTTTTACATGGATATATCTCATGAAACATCGCTCCAAACTACCTCAAATATATATATTACCTTCGCCCGTATGATTCTGACCCAATTTTCCAAGCCTATAAAGATTCTTCGAGCAGATAATGCTATGGAATACAAAGAATCTTCTCTCCTCTCTTTTCTTCAATCTCAGGGTACTCTTTCTCAGTACTCATGTCCCGGCACCTCTTCGCAAAATGGATGTGCAGAACGTAAACATCGCCACATCCTCGATACTGTTCGAACTCTATTAATCTCAGCCAAGTTTCCAGAACGTTTTTGGGGCGAAGCTGCCTTCACGGCTGTCTACACCATCAACCGTCACCCGACTCCCATCCTAAATCAAAAGTCTCCCTATGAAGTGCTCCATGGGGTCTCCCCTGCATATGAACTCCTCAAAGTATGGGGTTGTGCTTGCTTTGTTCAGTTGCAACCTCATGAACACACCAAACTCGAACCTTGTTCTCGATTATGCTGCTTTCTTGGCTATGGTATTGAACACAAAGGTTATCGTTGTTGGGATCCAGTCTCTAAGAGACTACGTATATCCCGCCATGTCACATTCTGGGAACATCTTCCTTTCTCAACAGTGTCCAAATTTCAGGACATACCCAATCCTTCTACTTCCTTCTTCACTGATAACTCTATCTCCTTGGACTCACTTCAATTAGATCCCATACTCACCCCTCTATCTAGTACACCTCCTTTCGTCTCACCTCCATCTGTGACCCCATCATCTGCTCCACTTCCTTCCGCCTCGTCTCAACCTGAGCCTTCACCTATGCCATATGTGCCATCTGATCATGATCAATCATCTACACCATCTCCAATGACTACTTCTGAGCCATCTGCTGAGTCTATGGATCCTAGCTCCTCTCAACCACAAGCTGAAATACGGCGCTCAGACCGGGTAAGACAAGTTCCTTCTCACCTTCGTGATTATCATTGTTATGCTACACTGTTGTCCAACCATGAACCCACTTCCTTCAAGGAAGCTGCTTCTAACCCTGTTTGGAAGCAAGCTATGACTGAGGAACTTCAGGCCCTTGACAAAGCAAATACATGGGAGTTTGTACCTCTCCCACCGGGCAAGTCACTTATTGGTTCCAAATGGCTCTTTAAAATCAAAACAAAGTCTGATGGATCCATTGATCGATACAAAGCACGCCTTGTGGCAAAAGGCTTCAATCAAGAATATGGCATTGATTACGAGGAGACGTTTGCTCATGTGGCTCGTGTCACCTCGGTTCGTAGTCTTCCCGCCATAGCTGCCACCAAAAGATGGCCACTTTACCAGATGGATGTCAAGAATGCCTTTCTAAATGGTGATCTAGAAGAGGAAGTCTACATGAGACCCCCTCCAGGTGTGATCTCTCGTCAAGGTCATGTATGCCGACTTTGAAAAGCCCTCTATGGCCTCAAACAAGCTCCTCGTGCTTGGTTTGAAAAATTTAGCAATACTGTCATTTCATTGGGGTTTTCTCCGAGTAATTATGATTTTGGCCTGTTTACTCGGACCACTGTTGCAGGTGCTATCTTACTCCTATTGTATGTTGATGATATGATCATTACCAGCAGTGACTCTACAGGTATCACCCATCTCAAACAGTCTCTCAACTCATGCTTTGAGATGAAAGATCTTGGTAAACTACACTACTTCCTTGGTCTTGAAGTTCTGTCAGACTCTTCCGACATATATCTCTGTCAAGCCAAGTACATTTCAGATCTGTTATCCAAAGCTGGGATTACAGACAACAAAGTTGCTTCTACACCCATTGAGCAAAATCTGCATCTTGCTCCCAATGCCGGCACCCCACTGCGGGACCCTACACGGTACCGTCAACTAGTTGGTTCTCTGGTCTATCTGATTGTTACTCGACCGGATCTTGCATATGCAGTTCATATAGTCAGCCAGTTCATGGCTGCTCCGTGCTCCGATCACTATGCGGCGGTCCTTCGTATCCTTCGGTATCTCAAAGGGACAATGTTTCATGGGCTTCACTTCTCATCCACATCGTCTTTAACGCTCCGTGCATTCTCATATGCTAACTGGGATGGAGACATAACAGACCGTCGTTCGACCACCGGGTATTGTTTCTTCCTTGGGGACTCTCTTATTTCATGGCGCAGCAAGAAACAATCTCTGACAGCTCGGTCTAGTACTGAAGCTGAGTATCGAGCCTTAGCTGACACTACGCAAGAACTTGTATGGCTACGCTGGTTACTATCTGATATGGGCTGATATGGGTGCTCATCAGATCTCTGCAACACCATTGTGGTGTGATAACAATAGTGCTATTCAGATTGCTCACAATGATGTCTTTCATGAGCGTACAAAGCACATCGAGATTGACTGTCATTTCACTCGTCAACATGTTCTTCGCAAGACGGTTAAACTTCTACCGATTTCAACCATTGATCAGACAGCGGACATCTTCACCAAAGCTCATCTTCCGGGGCGTTTTCGGGCTCTTGTTTCCAAACTCAACTTCGCTCATTCTTCCCCCACTTGAGTTTGAGGGGGGGTGTTAGAGTTATTATTGTGTTTATGTAAAGTACAAGGTCTATTCTGTAATTACCTGTAACTTAGCTGTATATATAGGTTCTTATGTTTCAGTATTAGGTTAATCAGTCTTTGTAATCGCTCTCTCAATATATGAAAAGCTGCTGCAGTTCAGCCGCATCTCTCTCTCTCGTTTGTTCATCGATTGATTCCTACATCTATTCTAACAACTGCGATGCTTTGTTTGTCAAAAAGAAGACATTTTTCATCATCACAGATGATCTCAATGTAGTACCCGACTTGCTCGATACACGCATTAAACTTCTTAATTCTCTTGGTGTTGAATACGTTGATTTGCTAGAAGAGAGAACCATTTATTTTGGTTCGCAAGAGGTAAGCCTTAAGCTATATCGTTGTTTAGAAATTTTGGTATGGGATCATGTGACAAGTGTCATTTTTGGTGAGAAGTGCTTTTAAACCGTTGATCACTTTTAATTAAATACCCTCCCATGAATTGCGTCTTAAAAGGGAATTGATCTTATCTCGGTTCATCTCATCCTACTGTTCGTCCATTTCTCATCCAACGGTTGATAACCACTTCTTACGCTTCTCACCAAACTTGGCATTTCTCACCGGAACCCAACCTGTAACATCCCACACAAATTTAAACATTTCAATTCATATTAAATAGAATATCCCAAAAACGGGTCCCAAAATTTCTTACATCATAACAAAATCTGGTTGGCGGAATCAACCTACACAACTGAGAAATAACTAAATGGCTATAGTGTTACTAGGTCATCAAGCCTTCTTGCTACGCCCTGCTCACTTGCCAGAGCCTTTCACTACCTGCTTTCCTGAAAAGGTTTTTAATTTAAAAGAAAGCGAGGGTTAGACCATGAGGTCTAGTGAGTCCCTCTTAACAGTTATCAAAGCATTTAAACAGATTACCATTTCCAGTAAGAATCATTCGTAAAGCTGCTCAGATAAAATCATTTCGGATATAAATCCGCCCCTCATAAATTGACACCCTGAAGTCACCCTAAGGTGACAACGAGTCAGTCTCATGCTGCCTTGCAGGGTTACAACGCCCTTGGCATAAACGGGAACACCCCCCCCCCCGACACGAGCTGGCGGGCCACCCCCCCCCCCCCCCCCCCCGACTTAGTCAATTTACATCAAAAATAAATGTATGCATACATCCCACGTAAATTTTCAAACATCATTCATGCAATTAAAGAATAATCATAAAGCATGGCAATTCTCATCATTTATTCTCTTTAGAAAACATATTAAAAGCCACACGTTTTAGTTTAGAAAACTCACCTGATATGCTTACTTCCTTCCTACCTTGCTCTGTACTCCCCAAACGATCTACCCGAGTTAAAGGATAAACACATAAGCTGACTAACCAAACTGTCCGGATACCACTTACCGGACACTCTTACTTCCCGGACGTTTCTACATACCGGACACCACCATGTCCGAACACCTCTGTTTTTCGGATAACACCATTTCCCGGATAACTCTACATTCCGGGTACTTCTACTTTTCGGACACTCTACCCTTTCCGGACACCCTACCCGGTAACCTATGACAAGGAGTCTTCCGGACAAACTTCCGGACACCTGCGTCGCAAGAAGCTTTCTGGACAAACTTCCGGACACCTGCGTCGCAAGAAGCTTTCCGGACAAACTTCCGGACACCTGCATCACAAGAAGGTTTCCGGATAAAGCGATGTTCGAGTTTAATGCTCGAAATCATGCTATACGCTCATCAAACAACAAGATAATGCGACGATTAACTACATACAGGCCCATTATCAAATCCCACAAAGTTTTACTGACTAACACAACTCAAAGATGTTTAAATCTCCCTTAATGGTCTTAAACAACTTTTTGCAAGAAAACTCTCAAAACCACAAATCACCAGACGAGTCTTAGATGAGGTTATGGATTAAGGATTACCTGATTGATTGCTGCAAGAAACGAATTCCGAATCCCAATCCTTCTTCTGATTCTAAAACTTGATGATCCTTCTCTTCTCTTGCACCAAAGCCCTCAAAACTCAAATACCCTTTTCTCTCTCAAATTTCAGCCGACACACACACACCAAAATCAGGGAAATTAGAATGTTACCTAGGGTTTTGTGCCCTTTTATACTCCCTCTCTCATTTACCAAATGGCCCCTCCACTTCTACTTTTATTTATAACTCCACACCAAACACAAAACACTTCGAAAAAGGTCTGGTTCGTTACAACACTCCCCCCTCAAAAGAATTCCGTCCCCGAAATTCCATTTTCGAAAAGGTGAGGGTACCTGGACCTCATGTCCGATTCTAACTCCCACGTAGCTTCTCGTCCCTTGTGGTACCTCCAATGAACTTTCACTAAGCGAACTTCCTTGTTCCTCGTCTTTCGTACTTTACTAACTACGATTTCGGTTGGCTCTTCTTCGAACATCAATTTCTCATCGATGCTGACGTCTTCCAACGGAATAGCCACATCGGTCTCGGCCAAACACTTCTTCAGGTTTGACATATGAAAGGTCGGATGAACTCCTCTTACTTCTTCCGGCAAGTCTAACTTGTATGTCGTTGCCCTACTTGCTCACTAAAGACAAAAGTCAACTTCTTATCGCCTGTAATTCTTGCAAGGTAGACATTACTACAGCTTCCCTCATCTGTTCCTCATAACAGAGGCGCACGCCACACTACGAAGTCCTCCAAAATTTCATCTAGTACCTCAAGATCGCGCACTATCTATTCAACTTTCATAACTCCGACGGACCCACAAACGTAGTCCACTTTACCTATCTCTCAATTCTCGAGGTTCCACAGTCTTATGTTCTCAATCTAACCACTCAGTTCTACTCGGATGCCCGAAATCGTTCAGATGGGAAACGTAACCGCACTCCATACATGAAACCGCCCTCGGCGAGACACCACTTGCTAAAACGTGACATCTCGCACTACTTACTTGTACCCTCTTTGATCACTATACTCGCTTAAAATACCTGATAAAACCAAGGCCAACCGCGCCTCCAATTGCTCGCCTCCGACCACACATCGGGACTCACGGTTTTAAACACGTCTAAATAAGGTCTCTCATACCTTTATACTTCCTTAAGAGAAAGAGCTTGGCGGGAATTCCCACCACAACAACGAGAATCTTCCACCAGGAAAACTCACTTACTGACAACTTGGCACAAGGCCAACCTTGTACATCCCGACAAGCTCACCCCCAGGAGTCCCCTCCTCGGTATATCTGAAATTTCTAGGTTACTTCTTCCAACCGATATTCGTCTAAGCAGACCATACTCCTTTCTCGAATCACATCGGCTACAACTCGACAACTAATTCGTACGTTCTCACCACTTCATTATTTCACGCTTAACGTGCCTAATAGTAGGAAACCTCTATAATTCCTTATTGGAGTACTCACCTATCCGAAATGCACGTATCCTGAAGGCTCGTAAATTTCTTGCTGCTTGCCACAAGCGTCCAGTCATATAACATAACTTCGGTTACTCCCACTCAACTAGGAGGGGTAATCACGATCACACTCTACTATTCTCAATAGCTTACACTGAACGATCAGTTCGTTTGAACGTTTCTCACACAGTCACTAACTTAACTCCTTCAGTTGTCTTAACCACTTCTTTCCTGCACAAAATCATACACAATTTCCTTCCTCGATACTCTTTCCAAAAGTTCGCACACTTATCAAGGACAATCTACGCAACACTGCACCTATTGGCATTACTGTCAAGTCTACTACTTCTGACTTACTTACTTATTCAGACATACTGTCTTCACCTCCCCACGTTAGTGTGGAGCACTGCCCACCAATATTACTCGTCCTTCTCTCCCGACAATTCCCAAGCTACAAATGCTGTCTCATTACTATACATAACCAAACGGTTGCACTAAAATTCTAACTTACGGCTTTCGACTAAATCACCTCGAACTGACACCAGAGTTCGACGTCACTATACATTCTTTAAACTCCAACTTTTACTTTCTCAGAAAATTCGTTCACACATAAGCAACAACTCACATTCTTTAAGGATTTCACATCTATTCCACCACATTTTGACTAATACATCCATCATCTTCTTTAAACTTCTAATGATGATCCCAAAGTATGCTTACTTAGCGACTCTTACAACTAAAACACTTGGTTTCTCCTTTGGGTAACTACCCACCACCACTCCGGGATGCTATCCCGAACATAAACATATCACCACATCAACTTACACCCTACGTGCTCCAACAACCTGGTTAACACTCGAACACCTCATCTGAAACTCCCAAAAAGGCTTCTATCTGATGCTTCCTCTATCTCTAACATCACATCACTACGACGCTAGCTGGCACATTTAACTTGGCAATTATTTCCACTACATAACTGTACATTCCTCACTCATAACATCACATTGCAGACCAAAACTCTCATGGCCATTCATACACAACTCAAACTTATCTTCAAGACCTCACGCATAAATAACCGAGTCTATCTCACTACATTGTCTCTCCCCAGCTCTAGTTGAACCACAACACCCGAGTTCTGATTAATTCTAACATACTCGTTTCTTGCTAGCTCTTTGCAGTACCAAACCATTCCTCACAGATCGACATAATCTATACTCTCACTTCGTTTGTGCTACATACTTCATTCTTTACGAACCATCCATCTCGTAGGTAAAACCCTTATCTAAAACAGCAGTCTTTCACTGTCTTAACACCCCTACAAAGTGGTCCTTCAACTTTCAACCTTCTGGTTCAAGTCCTTGGCCTCAGCCACCTTACACAGCTGCCGACTTCAACAAAAATAGACAACCTGATGATACTTTCTTAACCTATTCTTTAACATGGGTTCCTTACTGAACCTAATCCTTCCAACATATCATAATCAACTTCATTTTCCGACGCCCTCATTTCCAAAACTTACTCATATAACATCAAAATTACAAGATCACTTTAAAACTCTTATTCGACGTCGAGGATATCTCATTTCTGCCTCACCACACTACTCTTAACGAGTTGCTAATACCAACACCTTGATGACTTCTAGCCCTTCCTCTGAACACAGCCGTCCCTCGGCAACTGTATTTCCAGTCACCGCACGAGGGTACAGACCCTCATACAACCGACATTAAAGTCCACTTCCGACTCTTCCACTGCTCACCTCTCCTCTAGAACGCAATTACCAAAGCTACAAACATTATCCCCTGATTTGTCCAACACCTCTCCACTCTAGGAGTTCTTCCTTAGCTTAAAATGTAATACTCTACGACCTATTGAGTTCATAGCCTTCATGCCTGACAATGCGATAAATGAATCATTTCACACTTTTGATCATTTTAAAGAAACAACACTTGAAAACAACTTGGGTACACACGACCCCAACATTCTCATAACTCCAATGCCCTGCACAACGATCTTGAGGATTGTTTGCATGCAATCTTTCCGTAAAACTTAATCTTACTCAACCAAAAATATGTTGTTACGACAGAAATAGATATTGGATGAAAATCTTCCCATACGACAAAACTTTGAAAGAAATTTACCGACATGAAGTAAACTAGTCGGTCCTCACACTCATTTATATAACTTCGACATGTCAATACTCATTTTGGTTATAAAAGTTGTGCATTCAAACATTTTCTTGGCTTATCATGAAAAGAGCGGAATATTTTGCAAATCGTAAACCTCAAGACTTCATTATATGATGTAAATGGATTTGTATTATTTATTTAAACATACGCTTGCACACGCCGACTTATATTCGATCCAATTTGATATTTACACATTTACTTTACTTATTAAAAAAAAAGAACTCATGTACACATGTACGAACTCAATGCATGAAACTCTACTTGCAATTGAAGGCTACTCACTCAAACAAGACCAATCGCTTTACTCACGCAACTTATCATTGACACTTTAATTTCAACCAGAGGTCGCCCTCTCGGCCTTGCAACGACTAGATATACATACATTCAACGGTCCACTAACTAAACCCTTTCACACTATTTCGTTTTGATCAACAATCTCACTTTCCACTTCTACATGATTTCATTTCACTAAAGGATCTTATTTCATTTATCCCGCCATTAAAAGCTCGACTAAGAAGTCAGGGCTCTACTGACACTTCAAGATTTCAACACCGTCTTTCCTTGACATCCCAACGGATCCACCTCACAAGTTCTACAACTGGGACTCACCAGAACCGGGAGTCTTATTCAAAAGCAAACATTCATCCTCTTCGAATCCACGAAGAGCTACCTCTAGACGACTCATAACATTTTACACAACATTTCTCCTCTACGATGTATACATACATCACCTCAAAATGATCTTTTACGATACTTCCCCAACAAGGGTCTCAATCTACCCCTCGGGGATCTTGCTGACATTCTAGAGTACTGGACCACGACACCTGACTAGCTTCAGTCTACAACTTCGGGATAATAAGGCAGATCAAGCACATACATGTACCTGTAAGTTCACAATTACACTGGCCAGGTGTAATCCCAAACTTACCTTACATGACTGTTCTCGGTACCCTATTAGTCCTATTTACACTATAGTGTCCTCCTAACGCATTCCTTATACCAATAATAGTGCCTTCCTAACGCATTTCCTGATTCTTAGTTGTGATTTATACTCCCAAGTTTAAGTTTAGGTCCATCCGGTCACCTAAATCCCTTAAACTATGGCTCTGATACCAACTGTAACATCCCACACAAATTTAAACATTTCAATTCATATTAAATAGAATATCCCAAAAACGGGTCCCAAAATTTTTTTACATCATAACAAAATCTGGTTGGCGGAATCAACCTACACAACTGAGAAATAACTAAATGGCTATAGTGTTACTAGGTCATCAAGCCTTCTTGCTACGCCCTGCTCACTTGCCAGAGCCTTTCACTACCTGCTTTCCTGAAAAGGTTTTTAATTTAAAAGAAAGCGAGGGTTAGACCATGAGGTCTAGTGAGTCCCTCTTAACAGTTATCAAAGCATTTAAACATATTACCATTTCCAGTAAGAATCATTCGTAAAGCTGCTCAGATAAAATCGTTTCGGATATAAATCCGCCCCTCATAAATTGACACCCTGAAGTCACCCTAAGGTGACAACGAGTCAGTCTCATGCTGCCTTGCAGGGTTACAACGCCCTTGGCATAAACGGGAACACCCCCCCGACACGAGCTGGCGGGCCACCCCCCCCCCCCCCCCCCCGACTTAGTCAATTTACATCAAAAATAAATGTATGCATACATCCCACGTAAATTTTCAAACATCATTCATGCAATTAAAGAATAAGCATAAAGCATGGTAATTCTCATCATTTATTCGCTTTAGAAAACATATTAAAAGCCACACGTTTTAGTTTAGAAAACTCACCTGATATGCTTACTTCCTTCCTACCTTGCTCTGTACTCCCCAAACGATCTACCTGAGTTTAAGGATAAACACATAAGATGACTAACCAAACTGTCCGGATACCACTTACCGGACACTCTTACTTCCCGGACGTTTCTACATACCGGACACCACCATGTCCGAACACCTCTGTTTTCCGGATAACACCACTTCCCGGATAACTCTACATTCCGGGTACTTCTACTTTCCGGACACTCTACCCTTTCCGGACACCCTACCCGGTAACACATGACAAGGAGTCTTCCGGACAAACTTCCGGACACCTGCGTCGCAAGAAGCTTTCTGGACAAACTTCCGGACACCTGCGTCGCAAGAAGCTTTCCGGACAAACTTCCGGACACCTGCATCACAAGAAGGTTTCCGGATAAAGCGCTGTTCGAGTTTAATGCTCGAAATCATGCTATACGCTCATCAAACAACAAGATAATGCGACGATTAACTACATACAAGCCCATTATCAAATCCCACAAAGTTTTATTGACTAACACAACTCAAAGATGTTTAAATCTCCCTTAATGGTCTTAAACAACTTTTTGCAAGAAAACTCTCAAAACCACAAATCACCAGACGAGTCTTAGATGAGGTTATGGATTAAGGATTACCTGATTGATTGCTGCAAGAAACGAATTCCGAATCCCAATCCTTCTTCTGATTCTAAAACTTGATGATCCTTCTCTTCTCTTGCACCAAAGCCCTCAAAACTCAAATACCCTTTTCTCTCTCAAATTTCAGCCGACACACACACCAAAATCAGGGAAATTAGAATGTTACCTAGGGTTTTGTGCCCTTTTATACTCCCTCTCTCATTTCCCAAATGGCCCCTCCACTTCTACTTTTATTTACAACTCCATACCAAACACAAAACACTTCGAAAAAGGTCTAGGTCGTTACACAACCCGAGAAATTCTTTTAGGAAAATATTATTTTAATATTAATTCTCTTCAAACTATTATAGTTTTAGTTTTCGAATTTACTCATGTGTACTACATTTAACAATGGATAATTCTTCGCGTGTGGCGGTGGGTATAGATAATTTATACAATAGTATTTCGAGTTTGGGAGATGGGAAGTACTTAAAATCTGAGGATATCAGGACCATGCATGTTACTTTGCCCAAAGGTTGCAGCTAATTATGATTGTGTGACCGACATGCTACCGATTTATGACGGAGATGCACGACGTCCAGGTCGTTTTCTTAAGGAACGAGCAACATTCATAGTTTCCGATGAACTAGAAGTAACGGTCTCATCGACTATATCTGGTATTTCAAAGTTCAATGCTCTTGGAATTCCAGTTGGTGATATGGAGGTTGTGGATGTGTGTGTTGGTAAACAAGAGGTAAGCTACCGTTTTCGGATGCATGAATAGTAAATACATTTTGCACTTCCTTCATACCAATGTAGACAAGAAATGTAATATATATAGAAAAACCTAAAAAAAACAGAAAACTGAGGAACACCCTGATAGCCCTTCATCTGGACGGTATGCACTTGTGCATACAAGCAATTTGTAACATGCATACGTGCATACGCACAAATGCATAATGCACAAGTGCATAAAAATCAAAAAATAACTTACTTTTACCTGTATGCACATCTAGATGAAGGCCACCAGGGTGTTCCTTAGTTTTCAATTTTTTTGAGGTTTTCCCCTAAACCCCTCTCTCTCTCTCTCTCTCTCTCTATATATATATATATATATATATATATATATATATAAGAAGACGAGAAGTTCCAATATCATATACGATTACACTCTTTTTTGGTGTGTTTTAATCATATATGATTAAGCGTCTATGTGTTGTCAATGGAACATGTGTTTAATCATATATGATTATGCTTGTGTATTATGCGTGTACTCATGTGTGATATTGAGACTCCCAGTCTTCTCACAAAATGTTTAACTTCTCGTTTGAACCCCCTCTAGAGATGGAATAATAACCTCATTTCGCACATGCTTTACTTGATTATTATGCAGGCTCTTGCGATTCTCAAAGCTTCTCTCGTCTCGAAAAAAGTTTTAACTGATTGCCTCTATGCATTTACAAAGAAGAGAAAGGCAGAATCGTCTCCTTGAAGCCCTAGCTTTTTTCGAATCTAATCATGATATGATGAATTTGCAGTCTTGTTTTGGTATTGTTAGTTGTTTACATGCATTGTGACTTTGTGTGTTGTACTTGATGGTCATGGGATAGATGTAGATCTTTATCATTGAAATGATTTCAGTTGAGAAAACCATGATATATGTTTGATGGATATATATACGGTTGGGTATATCTTGAAAATGAAAGTTACGGTGAAAAGGATAAGAATGATTTTTCACCCTTTGGATCAATCATTTTTAAAAACCAACACTAATGAGATACACCGCGTCAATTCCCTTCTAAAGTGCAATTCATAGGTTGTTTTGAGATTAAAAGTGACATAGGGCCCAAATCCCTTCTTACGCTTGTCACGTTAATTTTTTTTCTCACACGATCATTCAGGGACGGACTTAGAAACTTTTTTATACGATGGCACCAAATTTTTTCAAACGGTTGTTATCGACATGTGTATCTTTTTTACCAACGTTCAATATCGACCGATATGTTTTTAGCCAAATTTCGGTGTTTCGGGGGATTATTAAAGTTTTTGGCTTGATTTCAAGTATTTTTAAGTTTTTTTAACGATTTTGAGAGACTTTTTCGATATTTTTGGTTGATTTCAGGAGTTTTTTTGGTTGATTTCAAGGGTTTTTTGGTTGATTACGAGATACGGTTGCACTTCCAAAAGAATACGGTAGCACCTCCTAAAACGATACGGTTGCACCTTTCACGAAACCAAAAAATTTTACCCTTCGCCGGAGAAATGATACGGTGGCACGTGCCACCGTGTGCCCTTATAAAGGTCCGTCCATGCGATCATTCATCTATATATATATATATATATAGGGTTGGGTCTCGGTGAGAATATAAGTTATGGTGAGAAACGTAAGAACGGATTTGTACCATTGGATGCACATTAAGATGCGATGCACCGTGATGAGACACACCAACGTGCATCGGATCAATTCTCTTATAAAGCGTGGTTCATGGTGGGTTTAAGATTAAAAGTGATCAAGGGTCCATATCTCTTCTTAAGCTTCTCATCCTTAACTCTTCTTCTCACCTTCGCCTCTATATATACATGCTATTTAGTTTAATTAATTAATTAATTGTAATATGGTTATTTAATTGCTAATTACATTAATTATGTAACTTAATTGCATTTAACAAATATTTGTGACGGATTTGTGGCGGATACGATTTTCGTCACAAATTCGTCACAAGTATTCTCGAGAATATATAGTTTCTATTTTTCTGAAATTCCAGTGACTGATTTGTGACGGATTTCCGACGAATTTACGTCGGTGTTGACTTTTCTTGATTCCGACGGATAATCCGTCGGAAACGGCCGTGGATAAAAATCTTGTGTTTAGTAATAAACGTTATCAAACAACAAGAACCTTATAATTATTCGATAAAAATGTGGAATTTCAATTGTCGACAATAAAATTAAAAAAGTTATGCATGAAAATGCAAGTTTATGTTATGATTATTCTAGAAAAAATTGTTATGTTAATTTAAACTTTAGACCATTGCAAAATTAAAATTGTTAATTTTTTTTCTAAATTCGCTTGTGTGTACATATATAGATAATAGATGTTATAGTATTAATGGCAACCATAATGATAAAAAACAATATATTATTTCAAAATAGGGACGAGACTTGATAGTACGTGATATCATCGAAATCAAAAGTGTAATTTACACAAAACGTTATCAATCAAGAACCTTATAATTATTCGATAAAAATGTGGAATTTCGTTGCATCCTGAGAAATCGACGCACCGGTTTGGGGTGAATCAGATATTAAGGAAACCGTGTCCAACACGGGCCTCAACTCAATACTCAAACTTGTTTCCAACTTTCCTTAGGGGTCGTTTACCAATGCTCACCCTGGTACCAGTAAAATTCAACACTATCACTTACTTATCGGGTAAGATTGAAGCCACCAAAACGGCATCGTATCCAACAATTTTTCGTGGTAAGAGTTTTCGCCATCACTTACTCGGTAAGACTCTCAGTCGACTTGCCTTAGCTCATACCAGGTAAGATTCTTGGTTCTTGGCATATTCATTCGGTAAGGTAGTGTGACCCGGTAAACGCTTACCCAAGTAAGTGTTGCGTAAACGGTGTCTTAGTAACCGAAGGTTCTCGTGAAGTTGAATGAAAAATTGGAATAGATTTCAATACGCTAAATACTAATACCTAATATCAGGGTTAATTCATCGTGGCTTTCCTTGACTGAAATCGTTTCAATGATAAAAACCAACAACTATATATTCGATGATCAAGTACAATTTTTGCGATAGAAATAACAATATATACATATAAATATATATACACACGCGAAGTCACAATGCCCGAATGTAAACCATTAACAATACTAATACAATACATAAATATCATAACTAAGTCCATGAGCAACCAAATTAGGGCTTCAATTCGACGATGCTGCCTTTGGCTTCTTCATAAACGCGTCAAGGCAATAAGTTAAAGCCGATGTTGAGGTGATAGAAGCTTTGAGGATTAAAAGTGCCTGCATAATCAAGTAAAGGGTGTTCAAAATACAGTCCCCGAATGAAAATTCGGGCTTCTGGGAGAATAAGTCCATTCTATTGTATAAAACTAAACAATTTCTTTTATTTTCAATCCAATTCCATCTATAGACTCAAATAGCCATTTTAACTATTAAATGTTGTCTCCAAGCCATTTCTCTCCCTGATTTGCATAAATGTTATTACTTCCGCAATATATAGGTCCGTAATTACGGACCTTACTCAAAAACACCAAAAAAAGATCGACCTAGATCCGCAATATACATTTTTTTTGGAAAAATCGATCAAAATCGTATTTTTGGTGTTTTTAAACTAGGTCCGCAATTATGGACCTATATGTTGCGGATGTAGTGATATTTTGGTAAAAATGAAATGGCTGATAGACCAATTTTCTTGTCTACTTTGGCTATTTGAGTCAATTTCCCTTCCTCTTTTGTCTAAAAGATAAAGACAATGTGAGAATAAGAGTTAAAGTGAGAAGTGTAAGAAGGTATTTGGACCATTGATCACTTTTATTTAGTGTTGATCTAATGGTTCAGATTAAGTCTCAAAATAACCCATGAATTAGCTTCGAAGAGAATTTTTAATTGATCTTCGATTAGGATTGATCTAAAGATGGAGACCCCTTCTTACCCTTCTCACGGTAACTACTATTTTTACAAGAAACCACCTGTCTAAAATGCATTTATTATTTACGTTTCTAAATGATAACTCACCTCTTGTTCACCAACGTTCACTTCCATAACCTCAATATCACCAACAGGAATGCCAAGTGTGTTGAACTTCGAAATCGTTGATATAGATGGCGAGACGGTTATTTCCAAATCATCAGAAACAACGAACGTTGCTTGTTCCTTAAGAAAATGACCCGGGCTTGTATTTACGTCATAAATCGGAAGAAATTCAGTCACACGAAGATAATTAGCTGTGAGCTTCGGGGAAACTAACATGGTCTTGAAGTCCTTGGATTTCAAGTATTTTCCGTCTCCCAAACTTGAAATACTATCATACAAATTATCTATACCCATCGGAGAAGAATTATTCTTCGTTAAACGTTTTACGGCACCCAATGGGATCGTTAGGAAGCTGAAGAGAAGTTCCACAAAGAAATTCTCAACTTGTGCACATAATACCTTCTTCTTTGATTTTTGTATGAGTAGTTTTATAGTCTGGGTCCGGCCGGAGTTCTTCGAAATCGAAGATGAATTGTTTGAGGTAGAGTTTGCGATGCACGATGAGTGTGAAAAGCAACACGAGGATGAGCACGAGCACGAGCACACTTTACTTCCATTCAGAACCAGATTTGTTAAAGGATTATTTGTCAATAACGACCACTTGAGCAGATTCGAAAACTGAAATGGTAATTTGAAGGGGATAATCAAACCATATTTTCTTAAAACGATTCTAGAAACCGACACTATTGCAAAAATTGGGTTTATAGGACGCCAAAATTTTCTAAGCATTCTAATAGATTGCTTTACAAGACTTAAACTTATATGACCAAATAATATAACGTCATATTTAAAGGTGTAATAAGTTTATAAGACGCTATTGGGCTTCATAATAGGTTTTTTTAGAGCCTTTGGCATGTAGCTCGTATGACAAATGGGTGGGGAGACTTTGCCAGAATACAAGCCAAGTCCCAGGTTCGATCCTAAGCTTCCGCTGCTGATTGGTGTCCTTGGAGACGGGTCTCAAATAAGTTTTTTAGAACATTTTTATAAAAGACGTCGTATTAGCTATTTTATAGGACACTATTTGAAAAGTTGTCCTACAAAACAAGTGACTTATGACACTTTTTCAGAAGTGTCATATAAAATAGCTAATGCGACGTCTTATATTAAAAGTATCCTAAAAAAATTGTTAAAACACCCAAAAACGTCCTTATAACTTACTACAAAGACTTTGAATACGACACTTTATTTTTTGATCATATAGATTAAGTCTTATAAAGCAGTTATGACGCTTAGAAATTGGTGGCGTCTTATAAACCCAGTTCTGTTATAGTGCAATATGTATAACTAAAAACTTACCTCGTCCACGCCAAAGTAAACGGTTCTCTCGTCTAGCAAATCGATGTATTCGACACCAAGGGAATTAAGGAGTTTGATGCTTGCATCGAGTAAAACGGGTAATACTTTGAGATCATCCGTGATAACGAAACATGTCTTCTTTTTGACGAATATTGCATCATCGTGACTATCACCGACAGTGGTATTACCGATGGAGTTTGTGTCGTCTAGGTTTATTTTCAGTTTCCGGAGAACAGAACCCGATGCATTGCTTGGATTAACCAATGCATCCTTACAATGTTTGTTAGAGAAATGTTGATCATTTAGATTCACAACACTTTCATACAAAGAACTCAAGCTTCCGACTTTAATATTCTGCAAATCCGTTTGCCCGCTCGAGAGTCTTGCAATTGTGCCGAGAGGCAAAGTGAAAAAACTGAAAAGAATTTCGACAAAATCTTGTTCTGCTTCTGCAAACATCACTTTTTTCTTCTTTTTGTCGACAAATACTTTGAGGTGAACTGGTTTTTCATTGCTTCCCATCGTCGATCTGATCAAGTTAACAAAATATCATCCATTTTTTTACGTGTTATCATCGAACTGATTGATTGTATGTTTATATATGGATCAGGTTCAGAGGAAAACAAAAAAAAATGAAAAATTGTGGAACACCTTAGTAACCGTTCTTCTGATGATATGGACATTTGCATACAAGTCATGTGTAAGTAATTTTTGCTGTTATAACATGCACACGTGCATGGAAACCAAGAAACATCTTCAATTACTTGTATTCACATGTGCAGGCCGTACAGATGAACGATTATTAAAGTGTTACTCAAATTTTCATTATTTTGGGTGTTATCCCACTCATTATATATATTTGCATAAAGTAATGGCCATTTAATAACTTTAGATTCTTATCAAGTGTTCAAGATATCCTATATTTTTCTTAAAGTTGTCTATTGATGCATTATGTAATCAACAAATAAATATCTATCTTACAACAGTTTGATGTACTGATTGCATCTGTTGATGCAATTATCAATAAAGTTTTAATTTGTTACTTAATAATAATTCAACTAATGATCAAATCATACTAATTACTTACAGCTTAATTAGTTTAACGGTTTGTACGGCTTATTCGCTCAACCATACGTACATGAGTGTTTCATTACGATTTAATCATTAATCCATTAAGCTAAAATGACAATATGGAATAAAACATGATCCCTCACATGTCCCATTAAGCCACCCTAAACAAATTACTACCAGAAATAATCCAAACCCATTGTTCTCTTGTCCCTCAAACAGACACACTTATTCAGACCGATGACATAATGTAGAAACAGCAAACTTAAAGCCTTATTGAAGAAAGTATGCATATTGTAGAATATGAGAGAAGAAAGGGATTACTCCTTGAATTAAAGTCTGCAGAATCCTCAAAAAGCAGCTGTCTCAAAGCACTTTTCTTCTGTTTATGATCAGACAGACACAGAAAGATTGGAAATGAAAAGGATGTTTCTTAATTGGAGTTATATATATGATGGATTCTTAAAAGCAAGAATAACTTGAAGATTATAAGAATCAATACTAATACCAAAACCTAAGATTTCCATTTTGATTTAATCACACTTTATCCTAAAGTTTTCGTCTCTTTAGCGTTATGGAAGCCAAACTACAAACTTTCGATGTGGGTTTGTAATCAATCTAACTTTCGTTTCAGATAAAGCATACCATAAATCATGATCAGTAGAACACCCTACCGGATTCTTGGGTATGGGCTGTTTTACGTCATACTACAACAAAATTGGGTCCATAGGACATTAAAAAATGTCTAAGGGCGTGTTTTCTTTGAGGTATCAAGCAGTAATTGATTGACCGAAAATAAAAGAAACTGTTTGATTTTATATAACATAACGAGTCTATTTCTCAGAAGCCCAAATTTTCATTCCAGGTTAAACTGTGGGAATGAAAATTTATTCTCATTTTTATTTTCATTCCACTGCCTGAACTAAAAGGGTAGTAAGCCTTTTCCTGTTGATTTTAATTAGTCTTTATTATTAAATTCGGTACGTTTCGAAAAAACATCTTTATGGTAAAGAACCTATTACAAACATCTTTATGGTAAAGCAACTATTACAGGTCGGTCCGGCTAGGCTTGAGGGTAAATAAGGGCATCTCCAACAGATTCTTCAAAAAATTCCAAAATGGAGAATCAAAAGTCAAAATCTCCAAAAGAGATTACATTCATCTCTAACAGATTCTCTATTTTGGAGAAACAAATATTGATTATAATATAAAATATTTCACCCATCTATTAAAATATTATTTATCTTTCTAAATAATTATTTTTAAAGATTTATATTGGTGCTCTCGTCTAATAATCATATTTTAGATTATCTCCATATTCGGAGAAAGACTCATTTTCTCTCCTAATTTCTTCATTTTGAAGATATTCTTAAGGAAGCTGTTGCCTGTTGGAACAAAATTATTGCTCAAGATCCTCATTTTCTCTATTTTTTTCAAAATTATAGGCCAACTTTTCCAAGTTGGGCCTTTTGGGCCCGAACTTAACCTGACCTTGAAAAAATTATTTGGTATGATTAGGCTCTTTAAATTGACATAGGTCTAGGCTTGGTTTTTTGGGGTTGAGTTTTATTTTTTTCATCCCTCTAGTTGTAATATCTTAAATTTTGGACTTAAACGAAACAAGAAAGTAAAATAGGGGCTAGTTGTGTCAAGTCATTAAAGAACAAAGTACAAGGACTTAAATTGTCATTACTTGAACATTAAGGACTTAAATGGTAATAGCGCAAGGAACGTTTGAAAGAAATGTGAGTAATTGGAAGCAAAATAAGCGGCAACCAGTTCAAGCAAAATAGCAGGGGTGTTCAAAAAACCGTTGGACTGTTCAAACCGGTCGAACCAAGTCAAATCAGACCGTTTTTTGCGGTTTGGGCGGTTTGGCGATCCGGTTTGGTTTGAAAATTTGTCAAACCAAGCGGTCTGCGGTTTGAAGGTCTTTTTAGGCGGTTTGGACCAAACCAACCGCCGTATATATATATATATATATATATATATAGGGTCGGGTTCAAATGAGGAGCGCATCAAAACGTGAGAACGTGAGGAGCACCGTCCATGTACAAAATCACATGTGATTTACAACACAAACCGCGGGACAAGCCGCGCGCTTTTGCAAACCGCGTAACAAGCCGCGCGTGTCCAAAATGTTAATCACATATGATTTTTGTCCTTGTGTTGTGAATCACATGTGATTTTGTACATGGACGGTGCTCCTTACGTTCTCACGTTTTGATGCGCTCCTCACATGAACCCTCCTCTATATATATATATATATATATATATATATATATATATATATATATATATAGGATGCGTTTCTTTTGCAAACCACTATATTAGGCAACAACATATATATTTATGGTAATTATTATCATTCATTAATAATGATTGTTATATATATGGAAGATGATTAAGTTCATTAATTATGATCATGACTTTAGATTAGGAAACATAATAAAATCAAATATTTATTAGACTTTATATATATATATATATATATATATGTATATATTATTTCTTATATATATCATTTAGAGTCTTAGACATTTTCTTAAGGTCCGATTTTCTCGGTTCTTAAATGGCATATCTGCACCAAGACCTAGGAAATTCACAAACACATATTTCATTGGATTTTTACATGATGATTCATAATCTAACATTTACTCATTTGAAGCCATTTTTTACGATGACATCAACAGTTACTTTTGTGGCTTTTTGGAAAGCATAAGAGAATGGAAAAATAATTGATTATTTGGTTATATCATAAAACTTAATAAAAAAACATCTCTAAAAGCATTTCACAGATCATAGGCATCTCTAAAAATACATGAAAATTAAAAAAGAGTAAATTACACTTTTGGTCATTATGGTTGCCATTCACTATCAACTTTGGTCCCTATTTTAAACTAATTACAAATTTGGTCATTGTAGTTGTCACTTTGTTTCATGTTTGGTCACTGTGGTTACCATTCTATTTCTATTTTGATTCATCTAACTAACTTCCGTTAATAGCCGTTTAATACAAGGGTATTTTGGTTTTTCTTTTCATTTCTTTAATTTTTAATAAAAATTAGAATTATTATTATTTCATATATATATATGGATTGACCACCACATTCATCTCTTCTCGACAAAGATGAACGGTCACGGGTCCTCCCCCTCCGGTCATCTTCTCCGTCGAATCATACAAAAAAACAGAATTCCTTACAAACTAGAAACTCCAAAGATCATGAATACAACCAATGAGGACGAATCTGAACATAATCAATAAGCAAATCAAAACCATAAATCAATCCAAAATGAAACCCTAAAATCAAAATCAACAAACAAACCGAGATCCAAAATCAGAACCATAAATCAATCCAAAATGAAACCCTAAAATCAAAAACTAAATTAAACCCATATATCAAAACTTAAATCAACGAAGCCAAGAAACCAAACGAAATCGAAACCCAAACCACTTGAACCAAATTCATTCCAAAAAACAAACCAAAAATAAATTTGGTACGGGAGTTTGTTCATCAATAGCTTCTTGAACAGCTGCTGCTGCTGCTGAAACAGAGTGTCTGTGAAATCTTTGAACGAGTGGTGTGGAGTTATTGAAGAAAGAGGAGGAGGGTTATGAATCTTGAATAAAGATGGGGTTTTGAAGAATCCAACAACGTTAGCATTAGCATTGGGATTGTGAGAATGCAAAAAAGGTGGGGATTTGATTCCTTGATGAATAACTCCACATCAAGATCAAGAAAATGGATTCTTCCCAAGTCTTTGAAAATGTTTCTTAGCTCCAGAAAAAACTCCACCTAAATCGAAACTCAAATCACTTGAATATCTTCCCAAGTCTTTGAAAATGGATGACTGTGTTGATTATCCAACACCACCTGAAAGGAATGAGTTCATTTGTGTTCGTCGATGAAGAAGACAAGAGATAATAAGTAGGTTTATACATACAAAAGAAGAAAAGGAAGGGGGTGGGTTTCATCTGGGTTCTCCAATGAAGAAGAAAATGGAGAGGGAGGTGAGGGAGTAAAAGCTTTCTCATGATGACTGGTGTGTACTATGTGTATCTATTAAATACAATATAATAATACTAGATATTTAATATAATATATTAATAATATATGTATTTAATTAAAAAATAAGTAATAAATTAAAAGACCAAAATGTCCTTGGGCTAACGGACTTATTTAACATAAGTTGTCTGAAGGACCAAAAGTGAAATAAAGTGGCAACCACAGTGACCAAATCTGTAATTAGTTTAAAATATGGACCATAATTGATAGTGAGTGGCAACCACAGGGACCAAAAGTGTAATTTACTCATTAAAAAATAACTTATAAGACCATAAAAGGCCCAAACCGTATAAACCGGTCGGACCAAACCGCCTAAACCGCTGTCCGATTTGATCGGTCTAGGCACTTAATATCAAACCGCTCGGTTTGTAAGTTTACCAAACCGCCACTTGTGGTTTGGTTTGTGGTTTGAGGGGTTAAACCGCCCAAACCGGACCGCGAACAGCCCTACAAAATAGTGTTGATTTGGTAAAAAGAAGTGATTAGAAGGTTAATGGGGTTGAGAATTAGGTCTTAAGACCATCCTCAACAGCTATGCTAAAATAGAAAAAAGTGGGATTTTAGTATTTTTGTTACCCAACAGCTATGTTATCGTCTATGCTAAAATAAAGAAAAGAAGATCGTAAAAATCTCTAAATTTACGTTGTGTTCTCCAAACTCATTTTACGAAGGAAAGGAAAGAGAGGGAAAGGAGAGGAAAGTAAAAAAAGCTAGTGTTCTCAAAACTGTTTAAGAGAGAAAAGAAAGAAACGGAATGAAAATAATGATAAATTTAAAGGAAAGGAAAGAAATAAAAAACTTTTTTAAAATATTATTAAAATTACAAAACTACCGGATCTTTCATTATAAAAGATATATATTTTCAAGGGTATATTAGTCGAAATGACTTTTTTCCTTTCATTTCTCTGAGAACACGAAAAATATTTTATTTCTTTTTTTCCCCTCCCTTTTCCTTCTCTTTCGAGAATCCAAATGAATAAATTATTTTCATTTCTTTCCCTCCTTTCTTTCCCTTTCGTAAATTTTCTCTAAAAACCAAGGATCTATGGCGGCGAGGCCATAGGAGCCACGGCGAAGCCATGTCATTTTCAAGGCGTGACTTATGGCGTCAAATTTCTATTTCATATATAATATTATATATACAAACATATGTTTAGTAGTGTTACTCAATGAGTCAATAGTAATAAGCAAGTTAAATTAGGTTGTAAATTAAAAAGCTTGCAATAAGACATTAAAAACGTAAAGAAAAATCAAATATCGCATTACGAAAACGTGCATCAGGCCATGACGTGTCACGGGTTTAACGTGGTGTGAGACACAAGTCTTGGTGTCATGGCGCGCCATAGCGGCTGTGAGGTGAGTTTTTTAGAACATTGATGAAAACTAATTATTACCCCCAAAAAGCAAAATTTTCCCCTCCCAATCTCTATATATTGGATATTTTAATAATATAATTAAATAAGTTGAATATTTTAATAATATATTAATACTAGAGTTGCTAAAATAGAATAGTTGTTGGAGGTGGATGCAATTTCTTTTAGAAATTTTGTTTTTTTACTCTATTTTAGAAAAACTTTAGCATAGCGGTTGGAGATGCTCTAACGTGTTGTTAATCCATTTGCTTTCTACTGGTCAATTAATTGTCAATAGAGAAGATAGGTTATAACTAGAAATTATGGATAGTTTTCCTAGTTATATTTGGACTGTGAATGTGTATAGATGTTCAACACAATGCACATCACCTGTTTGATTTTTCTGCTTTGGTTAATCAAATTGCTGCCTTTTGAGGATTCTGCAGACTTTCAAGGGGTATTAACGTATTATGCTTCCTTTTAAAATGCTTCTTTTGATATGGGAGCAATCAAGTAAAGTTATATAGTTTTGATCATTAGCCAGAAGTGAAGATAGGGGTTATGTGGGATGTATTGGTGTTCTTTATTGTGTTTTGCCTGATAATTGCGTTTAATTTCACTACAATAACAACCTTTATCTTATACTTGTTTCTTGATTATATAATCCATCAAGGTATCATATTTTTCTAAGGAAAAGTAATCCAAAATGGTCATAGTTTATGCATATAGAGTGAGGTTCACGGGAAAACCCCAAAAAAATTAAAAATCTGAGGAACACACTAATAACCCTTCATCTGTACAGTATGCATATGCATATGCATATACAAGGAATTGAATTTCTTCCAGTTTTCTTTGTAACCCAACCCTATGCAAATATATATATATAAAAACCTACAATCAATCATTGATAAAAATGGGCGATCTTTATGGATGTTAACTTGATTAGATGGGAGGCAACGAGAAATCCGTTCAGTTGATAGACAGAAGAGAATTCGCAGAAGCTGAGAATGACTTTATGGATATTCTCATCAGTTTTTTCACTTTGCCCATGGGAACAATTGCAAGACTCTCAACCAAAAGATGGGGAACATGTAACTTGGAAGGTTGACTTCTCTTTATAAAAGTGTTGCGCATCTTGATGTTGAGCATTTCTATAACAACGATTGTAAGGATCTTTTGGTTAATCCAAGCAAATGCATCGAGTTCTGTTTTCAAGGAGTTAAAAGTAAATCTACACGACACAAATCCCATCGGTGCTAGCATCAGTGGTAGTGACTGCGATGGAGTTTTTGTAAAAAATGGGATGTCTTTCTTCATCACCGATGATTTGATTTGAAGATACTACCTAGCGCGTTGGATACAAGCATCCTAGTCTTTGACTACTATAGTGTTCAAGACATAAACTTGTTAGAAATGAGAACCATGTTTTTTGGCTTCAAAGAGGTAAGTTGGTTTTAAGTAACCATATAAGTGTATATGTCGAAATTTTGAAGGAAATATCGTTTTAGGGTCAAAACTGCAAAAAAAATGAAAAACTAAGGAACACCCTAATAATCATTTATCTTGCAGATGCATAACGTGCATAAAAACTAGGAAACATCTTCAATAGCTTATAGGACCTTCATTAGTGTCCTAATAGGGTACTTAATAGGACTTTAAGTTTATAGGACCAAAAGCTTGTGTGTCTCATCTAAAGGCGTTGTATTAGGTTAGTAGGATGAATTTGAGTGTCCTAATAAGTTCTATGATAATGATACAAATTTTGTAGTCGTATAAAATGGATTAAGTAACACTAAAAAATGTCTTAATAGACTACAATATAAGACACTTTATGTTGTCATAAAATGTCTACATTTAAAAAACAAATATCGGCATCCCAAATGATGGTTTTATTGGACGAAATTCGATGTCGCTAAAACATTTATATAGTACCAAAATATGCGTCTTAATAGGTTAGTTATAAAACAAATTCTAGAGTCCTATAAAATAAAATAAGTAACACTAAAAAGTGTCCTAATAGACTATAATGAGTAACACTAAAAGCGTCATAAAAGACTATAATATGGGGCGCTTAATTCAATTACAAAATTCTCATGTATGTTACATTTAAAAACATATATGAAAGTTTGACAAATTGATTCGATAGAACAAAATTCAATGTTGTACAAGTACTTATATGAGTATCAACTACCACAAAGTCGTATCATGACAAAACTAAGTATCAATAAAAATTTACCCAAATACAAAAATCTTATTGTCCTTTATGAAAGAGAGGTATCAATCATGTCAGGCACCACCTACAATTAAAGAACACATACATGAGCTGAAAGTTATATGATAAAAAATTCTATACACTTTCTAAAGCTCACAAATTTTAAAAGATTAACATACCAAAGTGAAAGGACATGGCCATGCGATGTTTGCTCCAATAGCGTCTTCAATTGTAATAAACAATCCATATGGTCTGACCAAACGTTCCCACTTTTTAATAGCTACTAGCACATGTACCTTACACCCGTTTGGACCAATCTCCTCCAACCAACCAATTTATTTGGATCTAAGCTCCTAACCCGCACTCTTGCCACAATCTCTATCGAATTTATAATACTCTTGAAATGAACATCCCCAACCTACAAAAGTCAAATGTAAAGCTCAATTGACCCTCATAATCAAAGCATGTAAGAACCTAGAGAGAGAAAATCATTGTCATTCATGTGTTGAAAGGTAAGTACAAATGACAAGTTACAATGACAAGTTACACAAAATGATTAAAAGACTTTCTATTTATAGTAAGGCCATGACACTCCCATGCCTCTACTAAGAAAGTCAACATGTAAATGAAATAAAGTCAACATGACTTGATAACTACTATTGAGTACCCTAACATTCTCCCCCTTAGTTATCAAGGCAAAAATGGTCTTCTTCTTCTGACACCAAGGTATGTCTTAATTCTTCTCATTGCCTTTCTGAAATTGATTCTAGAATCTATCTCTGTCAGGGCTCTGATCAACAAAATTCTTGCAGTTGTGGGCATTCGGTTATCACCCCTTTCTTGGTCATTTTTGTTCAATCTTTGCTCAAGCTGTAACCTCGGAACCTTCAATGTGCCATCAGAATACTTTGCAAGCTCACTAAACCTTATGAATATTTTCTCCCCTCTTTCATTTCTGAATACTGCTCCAAACCTTATGAATATTTACCATTGTCTGATCACTCTCCAAACCCATTTAGAAGTCATGGCACTAAGTGTACAGGATGTGCCTCCTCAAGAATCTCTTTATGGCATTCAGAGCTATGATCACATTCTCTTTTCTGATTTGGAGATCTCTGAAGTGACGGTACATAGTTTCAAAGTCTTCAATGGATAAATGACAGAAATCCGCTTCTGAAAAAGTATAATCTCTGCAGTCTTGCCTCTGAACTACAAAGACCGGGTACCACATCTTGTATAACAGTTTTGCAGATACCTCTTTGATAGTCACAATCAGCTTCTTGCTCTTTACAACCCTCTCCTTCTGACACTTTGCCCTTAGGAAGAAGATGTACTCAAACTTGTATGCCTCTGACTGATCATTGATTCCCAACACTGCATATGGATTCAGTCTTCTAAGATGGTGAACAAACAATCTTCTTTCAGTGTCCTCCATAAACGGTGTTCTCAACCTCAATGTTCTTTGCCTCTCCTCTACCTCATTTAGTCTCTACCTTTTCACTCCCGATTGATTTGATGAAGAAGGATTAGAAGGACCAGCTTGGTCAGATGAAGGGTTAAAAGGTGGAACAAATGGTGGTTCAGATATTTCAGGTTTGGTTTCTTCATGGAATGGTTCAAGGGTTGGTGGAGAATCATGTTCAAGATTAATAGGTTCAGGAGATGGGAATTTGGGTTGAGTTGTATCGGCTTGGCTAACGTTGATAGTTAAGGGTGTGGTTTCAGGTTGTGATGAGATCAAGGTACTGGATATGGGGTCAGGTGAGTGAATAGGGCTAACAGATATGTCTTCAGGTGTACTTGGCCCAAAGATCTGTGTGAGGAAATCTACTTCATCCTTGCTGAATTCTACTTCCTGATCAATCAGCCCATCAGTTACCATCAAAACATTATCCGACTCCTCTTTGATCCTCCAGAACTTATCATAATCATTTTCTCCCTCAACATCTTCATCATTAGAACTTACATCCACAATTTCAACAAAGCTGTCTACAACCTCCCTTATCTCCTCCTCATTCACCTCGGGTTTTTCAACCGTCGGTTCACATTCGGATCCACATACAGTACTATCTGCTTTCTACTTTCTTCTCCCATGGCACCAGATTCAAACAAACTAAACACCTCAGTAGCAGACATAGTCTTTTCACCCCTTGAAGTCTCAGTATCTGTCCTCCTTTTCTTGCTTATCTCCCCCTCATGATCATGATCATCGGGATCTTGATCATGTCTTCTTTTAGTTCCCTGAGCCTGAGACTTACAGTTCTGATTCATAATCAATACTTGTTCAGTCAAAGCATCCATTGCCTTCTTCATATCACTCAAACTCTGCATAACTTCGGATTTGAATTCATTAAACTCCGTGGAAGTGACAACACTGGGTGTACGTGGAGTTGGTTGTGGTCTAGGCTGAAAGTTTTCAAGTATGGATAACAGGGTTTTGTTTTGTTGGTCTTCTGGGCTTATGGATAAGAGTTTGGCATATAATAGGTTTTTCAGCTCATCAATAGACTGATCGGGTTGAGGCACTGGAGTTGGTGTAATAGGAGGTGGAGGTGGAGGCAATTCGGGCTCATCAATCATCGGCCCTTTCCCTTTCAGCAAGTACTTTACCCCTTGTATCTCCTTCATCAAACTGGTTTCAACAGCCTTTAAGGCGCCGTCGAATGTTTTCCTTGACACAAAGTCGGGGAGATCACCACCAGAAGAACCACATAGGTTATCCGTTGTCACAACAGTTGATTCAACCGTGTGGCCTACGTTCAGCGTTGGCATGATGTTAGCGCTGGTAGAACTTCCACTCTGTCCTTGTAATCCTATAGTAGGAATTACTCCGAGTGTTCCAGATGGGGCACTAAGACTCCCATCAGATGTTACAAAAATCGATAGTGTCCTAGTCAAAGAAGATAATAATTCAGCAATTGGATCTAGACTCAATGACTGTGCAGAAGTGAAGGTCAAGGACCGGGGAGGAAGTCTCTCTGTTTCAATACCCGAACTCTTCGAATGAGAGAAGGATATAAGTTGTGCTGAAACCTCGTGAGAAAATGAGACGACTTCCTGTTGAGAGGAAGTCGAATGGCTGGCGTGGATGTGCAAATGCGTTAGTGGGCTACTAACGTCTTTTTCAACACCTAATCCCAACACATGAGATCTGGTGGTAGATGTGGCTGCCCTTCTGGAATAGTAGGTTATGGTTTCACTCGCCCTCGCATCATTTTTTTCTTCATTTTCTCTCACAGGCTCACTGACATCTTCAACTAAATCTCCCTCGGTTCTCCTTATACCTCCCATAGTTGCATCAAGAACACTTGCAACTGTTTCAACATCAATGTGAGTCATTTCCGATAGATCATCAATATTAATATCTTCCGGTTCAATACGAGCAGATGTAGACATATTTGGAAAAGTCGGAATATCAACATTACCAAAAGCATTATCATCATTACTGCCATCCTGATCATCATCATCATCATCATTATTGTTTCCTTGATCCTCTTGTTCTTCTGCAGAATCAGATGCGTTGTCAGAATCTGTCTCTTCATCAGATGGTCCAAGTGCCCCAGCCGAAGCAACTGTCCCAACATGTCTGGGAATCAACTCCTCGATGGATTGGACTACACGATTGTCTAATTGTGTGTCCTGAAACAACCATGTATCTTCTGAAACAGATCTCTGACCCTCGCCAGTTCCCCTCTCAGAATTTTCCCTCTGCGCTCCCCGTTCAGTAGCCCTTGCATCCTGAACCCTCACAGACGCCTCTCTCCTAGAGGTTGAGTCCTGGGTAGGTCCCTCCGGTTCTGGCCGGGCCATAGACTCTCTATATTCTACTATACACTCTGCATGCTGATTCGCGTATCCGAGGAACCCTTCTGTTAGTGGCATCTCATAATCAAAACTCTGCTTTGGCATCTGTAGATACCGCATAGATTTTTCTGGTACTGATGGATGGTTTAGCCTTCTGGGAATGTCCCTGTTGGACCTCATCATACTGTGAACTATCAGCTGCAAAAACCTCATGTAAGGCACATATGGCTTGCCTTTGTGCTTATGCCTTTCATCTACCTTTTCTTGAAGCTCATGCCAGAAGATAGTTGCATAATCCACATGTAGATCATACACTACCGCATGAAATAACTTCAGAATGCCGATGCTTGCACTGTCTGTGCCGGAGTGCTTTGATGTCAAACACCTATTGATTACTGAGAAGATAGCATAATACACTGGTGGTAGATACCCTTTATAGAAATCTTTGACTTGGTTTAGCTCTCCAATGTATCCCATAGCCTTAATGCCTTCAAAAACGTCATTTTCAGATGGATACTCATCAAAGGCAGTCTTTCCCGGTCTGAAAGTAGGCTCAGGTAGCCTTAGTACAAGTCTCAGTCTGTGATAGTCCAATTTGGTGATGAACTCATCAATCTGGATCTGGAAAATAGACTTTCTGTTCTTCATGGTTGGTGTAATGGTCTTCCAAGCTTGTTGAAGATAGAGCATAGGTACATTGACTGTGTGAGTCAATGCATATGCCAACGGATGATTCCTTAAGACTTCTTTGACCACCGGATGGATGTTGATGTGATCAAACTCAACATGGTGATTGTTGAACTTGATTTCAACATAGTCGTATGGATGGATTAAGACATGATCTAGGTTTCCTCCGGTGTAAGATGGGTGAACTGATCGGGTCGATGGAAGTGGAATATCGGGTGTTGCTTCAGGAATGATTGGCGCGTGTTCACCAAAACCTTGCACTCTCCTCTGTTCCTCTTGGTTTGGGGCCATTTGAACTGTTGGTTTTGAAAAACAATTCTCAAAATGTTAATTTTAGCAAAAAACAGTTTTGGAAAAAATTTCTAAGTATAGAATTCGCATCACAAAGAAAATGCACATACAGACCCAAACTTTTCGGATTAAACAAGAAACAATACAAAGAATTCGGATGAAGAAGGATCCGAATTCTGGACTTGTCGCATCAAGAGGATGCGAACTCTAAAGTTTTCGCATCAAGAAGGATCCAAAAACTAGACTGTACACATGAAGAGAAACCGAAAACTAGACTTTTCGCACCAAGAAGGATGCGAATTCCTTCCTAAGAAAATTTTTCAGTTGAAAGAAAAACTTTTCACATGAAATGGTTTCTACTTTTCGTATGCCTTAATTTTACAATTGATACTGTGAATCACTTAATAAAACAGGTGTGGTCTGCTCACTCTATCTGTTTACGGTATGTATGGGCATGAGACATACATTAACTGTTGATAGATTCTCAACAACTTATATAACACATCCATCAGGGTTCATTGTATTCCACTATGGCATATATATATGGCTATTGCCAGTAGTCTTCCTAATGCCTGCCCCTGAATTTTTGATCTAAGTGGAGTGTAAGAACCAACAATTAATAGCTAGAAGCACAATGGTTGAGAGGCATAACTAGAAGAATAGGCGAGTGGAAAGAGTTGGGATCTAAATTTCTCAGTCAACATGCTACACAGACTCACCACATAAATAAATACTAGTACATTTTGCAGAAACGATAATAGCCAAGGAATATCCATAATAGGTACAAGTAATCTGGAGTGTACATAACTAACTAAAAAAATATAACGGTATTTATAATAATAATAATACATACATATAAACAAGGATGGAATGATGTCACAAATCTTGAAGATATAACTAATGAACAAGTAAAGGATATCACAGGAATGTTGGGTTCTTATTTTCTCTTTTACAAATTAAATTCAAAGTTAAGATCATCGGGACACAGAAACTCTGTATATAACATTTTAGAGTTAAAATTAAGGTTTGCTTTTACAAAATTAAATTCAAAGTTAACCATAAGGAAATAGACAAATACTTGCATTAAATAGACAAATACTTGCATTAAATTAAGAAGGTTAAGTTCGGCAAATTGAAATTAATAATGTATATAATCATAAGGGTTATGGAAACAAAAACATGGAGGACCATGTGCAGAAGATCATTGTCCATTTTCATTAGTTCATTGAATCCTCAATACAAACATGTATTTATAATAATAATAATAATGGGTTAGAATTTGACTTCACTCTCCTAATTTTTTAAGTTCATTTGGTTCTTCACTTTTGATGTTTGATTTACTTAATTTTATACCTATTGGTGATTTTTATCATAAAAAACATGAAGAAGAAGGAGGATCAGACAATTCAGGCATTTTTACAAACACTTGACATACATACCATTGAACTCTAATACGCTTTATATCATTGATCAACGAGATTAATGTATGACTGTAAGCAAAACATAAAGAGAGAAGAGCAGCAAAACATAAAGAGAGAAGAGCAGGCAAGACAACAAAATCGAAATTCCAACTCATGTAGCAATCAAAACACAAATGCAGAAATCAATTATACCTCAATCTCGTTGAAAACTCGATTCCCCTAATATTTAGCAGCTTGAGCACCACAAACTTTTTTAATCACCTTCATCGTCCTCAACATAGCATCACAAACAAATAAATCAGTTATAAAAATAAATCAAACATAAAACAATAAGTGAAAATGAATATATTACCGGGAATTGCTAAATTGAGTAGAATGGGCAGAACAAATGAAATTCCTAACTCATTGTAGATGAACAATAGAATTTGAGATTAATAGTCAATTAACAATAGGAGTCGTTGGCAAACAGTAAACCGACTCGATCCAGTGATCAATAGGAAAGCAATCGCTTGAGATAAAAAAAAAACAGAAAATCGCAAACAGTTTGAATGAATAGGAGTCGATGGCTTTGAGGTTGGACTTTGGAGATTGAGGGTTTTGGGGTTTTGGGCTTTCAGCTTTAAAATTAGAAAAGTTCCTTTTAATTGGGCTTTCAATTATTTTCAGTTATCTTCATTAAATATTGACTGTTAGACTTGAATTTGATGTTAGGCCCACTTACATATAGAAACATATATAATGACATTTTAAATCTTATATAAATATAGTGATAAAAATATATAGATAAAGATAATGACACTTAAAATATATAAATTTATTTTCATATTTTTAAACTCTAATAGGACACTTAAAAGTTGTCCTAATTGGTTTTAAAGTAATACGACACTTGAAAGTGTCCTATTAGACTCTAAAATTATATGACATTGAAAAGTGTCGTATTAGACCTACATGGTAGGACACTAAGGTATGTTAATAAGACATCAAAATTAAGAGTCGCGTTAGACTAAATCAAATACGACACATAGATTAATGTGTCGTATTAGCTCTTTTAAAGGACGGTTCTCAAAAAGCGTCCCAAAAAAGTGTCCTATAAACTCCTTTTTGTTGTAGTGTCATGTTTGTGCTCACGTAATTCAGCTTTGATTTTAAAGAAGTCTTACCAGGATCAGACGATCAAATTACTAGTGCAGAAATCAAAGATGATTGTATTATGTGCAGAAGTAAACAATTTTTTTGTGGAATTTCTCTTCAGCTTCCTAACCATCCCATTGGGTACCGTAAAACGTTTAACAATTGATAATTCTTCTCCGGTGGCTATAAATAATTTGTACGATAGTATTCCAAGTTTAGGAGATGGAAAATACTTGAAATCCGAGGATGTTATGACCATGTTACTTTGCCCGAAGCTCGCCAGGGTCGGTCATGAGATTTCGGATGCCCATGGCGAAAGATAAAAAAATGCCCCTTTATTACGCAAATGAAAAACAATTTAAAGGGTTTGAAAGCTAGTCAAGCTAGGTGGCTCTTCATCCCCACGCCCGATCTTTATTAAATAAATCATTATAGAAAGGCTTCTAGAGAGTTCTCCCCATGGTGGGTCATTACATTGGGCACCTAAGTTTCGAAACAAGTGGCTTGAGGTGCTATGTTGCTTTGCAGCAGTTTTTTTGGTGTTCTCTTGGGTTCATAATTACTTGAATTAGTATTTCCATAGATTTGTGTATAATCTTGAAGGCATTGCGTTCAACTTTGAACTGGGTTTTTAACATCCGTATCAACAGTCAACACCAGATACACAATTTGATCAACTGATGCATTTAGGTTATATATGCTAGTAATGTGCGGCTCCCTCTTCGTATGACTTGACCAGTAGGCTAAAGATGTTTTCTCGAGATGCCACAACTTAATCTAAAACAAATAAACCTAACCTAAACAGGAAACAAATAACATTAGAATTTCTGAAATTAAAATTTTACCTGACAAACAGTGAAAGTGGCAAGAGCCGACTGCCAAGTGAAATTGATTTAGTTGTGTAATTGCCAAACCAATTGGAACTTCAAATTTGAAATAAACTTGTTTCTGCATAATGACAATTGACAAATCACAAGTTAACAACAATCACAAAATAACATACCACTAATCTAACCTAACCTAAACAAATAAGTGAATAACCAATAAACCCTAAATGGCTAAATCCCTAATCAATCTAAACATGAAACAATCATAAAAAAAACCTAATATTAATATAAAACATTAAACTTAAACTGTTGAAATAGATAGTTAGTAAGATAAGTTACCACAAATCGGTGAAATCCACAATTAACACTTAATCGGCTGCCCACAACCGACATATGACAGCACCACAGCCGCAGATCTGATGGCGTTCGAGAGGTCAGAGGCGATGAAGATCAACGACGTTTACAAACAAGAGATGAAGATCGACGTATACGTTCGAGAGGGCAGATGCGAGACTGACTGACTGACTGAGTAAGAGCGTCGTATAGTCGATTGGATTACTGACTGACTGATTAAAAAATGATTGATTGAGCCTACTACTATAATAGAATTGGACTAAAATTTGCTACCCACTGAAATTTTGATGCCCTGGGCTGGGCCATCGCCCCACTGGCCTAGGCCCAGTATATATGGATGATCAGGTTCATGGGAAAATATAAAAAACGGAAAACTAAGAGCATCTCCAACAGCTTCTCCATAATTTCTTCAAAATGGGGAACAAAAAGCCAAAATCCCCCAAAAAATATACATTCATCTCCAACAGCTTCCCCATTTTGGAGAATCCAACATTAATTAAAATATTAAAATATTTCATTTATCTATTAAAATATTATTTCTCTCCCTACATATTTATTTTCAAAATTTCCTATTGATCCTCTCACTTGGTAATCATTTTTGGAGTAATCTCCATATTTGGAGAAAAAAACCTTCTCTCTCCAACTTTCTCCAATTTGAAGATAGTTTTGGGGAAGCTGTTCGAGCACATTTTTAGCCCAAAATCCTCATTTTCTCCATTTTCCCCATTTTGGGGAAGCTGTTGGAGATGCTCTAAGGAACACCCTGACAACCTTTCATCTGGACAATATGCATTTGTGCTTACAAGTAATTTGTAACATGTACACGTGCATATGCACAATGTATAATTTACTTATATGCATAAGTGCATGCCGTTTCAGATGCAGGGCTATCAGGGTGTTCATTAGTTTTCCATTTTTTTAGATTTTCCCTTAAACCTCCCCCCCCCCCTCTCTCTCTCTCTCTATATATATATATATATATATATATATTGTGTGACACCCGTTACTTGATTATGCAGGCGTTTCTAATTCTCAACGCTTCTCTTACCTCAACATCAGTTTTAACTGATTGCCTCAATGCATATACAAAGAAGCAAAAGGCATAATCGGCGTCGTCTTGATTAAAGGCCTAGCTAACATAGATGTTTATCCATGGATCTAGCTAGTCGTGATATTTGTGTCTTGCATCGATATAGTTAATTGTTTACATTAGCGGCGACTTTGGAAAGAAATACTTGAATGCATGAACTTGAACTTCATTGTGCATGGATCTTTATCATTGGAATGAATTTAGTTAAGAGAAACCTAGATGAAGTGACCATGATCTATATGTTTTAGTATTAGCATATATTGTGAAATTGTAATTGGGTTTTTTGATTGATCAACTTCGTCTCATTCAACTCGTTCCAAATTGTGAAATACCATCTCAGAACGACTTATTTTAGGTATATATATATACTATATTATAAAGCATTTGAATAAAACCGTTAAAATCGATTTTGATGCATACTACAAAAATAACTACTTTTGTCGGTGGGAAATGTCGCTGGAAAAAGTCTCGAAAGTCGTCGGCAAAAGCTCAAAACCCTTCGCTGTCGGACATTTCCATCGAGAAAAGTTTCCATGAAAAGTTGGCCACTAGAAAGGTTTTTGCTGGCAAAAAACTGAAGTCGTCGGCAAAAACATCGCTCAAGTAATCATATAAAATTCTTTTCCTGACGAGTAAATATTTTTGCCGGCGTAAAATTTTTCCGGTGGGAAAAGTTTTTCTTGACTCTATGGTCAAACGTTTATAGACCCAAAAATCCATTGGCGTAATTTTTTTCCAGTGGAAAAGGTTTATAAGACACACGAAACTTGTTCTTATAAGACACTCTTCCAAAACAACTTATTAGTTAATTTATCAAACCTAGACACAAATTACAGTGATACACTTAAACATCATTATCGAGTGAATATTTCTTTATGAAGCAAATTATAATAATCCATTTTTTTCGTCTATTTAAAAGTTTTAATATATGTTTTTTTGATACTTAGAATAATGTATTTTTCTTTGTTGCAAAATTATATATCTATTACAATGAAATAAATTAAACATATCCTTTATGTGATATATTTGTATAAAATATTAGGTCCCCCTATTGAAACTTAATTGGTAAGTTGTGGAATCAGAAAGTGATGATGAGAAGCTCAAATGGGAAGACATCAATCTCTTGCTTCTCGATCATTTGAATCTATAAGACTATAAACAGGTCCATGGTTATTTAACCAAAGCTTTCGGTACCTTCTCTCGGTATCAAGTTTTGGGTATGGCTAACACGGTTTGTGGTTTCTAATGTTAGTGGTCGTTTTACCAAAACACTTACCGGGTAAGCGCTTACTGGCAAATAAATTACACTTACTTACCTTATTATGTAACATTCTCCGTCATCAAAGTGGATTGTTGGTAAATGAACGCTTACTAGGTAAGACTTTCGGTCCTTGTTATGCCTCTTATGGGGTAAGATTTTTAGTCCTTATCAAGCTCAATTGGTAAGGTTAGTGATATCAACAACTGCTTATCCAATAAGCATTTAGTAAACGGCCTCTTAGTAATTGAAGGTCTTGGTGAAGTTGAATGAAAAATTGGAATAGTTTTCAATACGATGAATACTAATACCTAAACATCAGGGTCACTTCCTCATGGTTTTCCTTAACTGAAATCATTTCAATGATAAAAACCCACATCTATTCCGTGATCAAGTACAATTTTTGCGATAGAAATAACGATATATATACACACACAAAGTCACAATTCGCGAATGTGAACCATTAACAATACTAATACAAGACACAAATAGCATAACTAACTCCATGAGCAACCAAATTAGGGCTTCAATTCGACGACGTTGCCTTTGGCTTCTTGATAAACACCTCAAGGCAATCAGTTAAAGCCGATGTTGAGGTGATAGAAGCTTTGAGGATTAAAAGTGCCTGCATAATCAAAGTAAAAGGTGTTCAAAATACAGTTTGGGGGGGGGGGTTCAAGTAGAGGAATGAAAATGACAGTTTTCACTCCCCCGTTTAACTTGAAATGAAAATTTGGGCTTCTGGAAATAAGTACATTCTATTATATAAAACAAAAAAAATTCTTTTATTTTCACTCCAATTCAATCTATAGTTCCTCTTTTGTCTAAAAGATGATGAACGATCACGTGAGAATAAGAGTTAAGGTTAGAAGTGTAAGAAGGTATTTGCAACCATGGTCATTTTTAATAAGTGTTGATCTAATGGTTCAGATTAAGTCCCAAAATAACCCATGAATTAACTTAGAAGATTATTTTCAGTGGAGATCCTTTCTTATCCTTCTCACAATAAATACTATTCTTACCGAAAACCACCTCTATCTAAAATGCATTTATTATTTATGTTTCTAAATGGTAACTCACCTCTTGTTCACCAACATTCACTTCCATAACCTCAATATCACCAACAGGAATGCCAAGTGTGTTGAACTTCGAAATCGTTGATATAGATGGCGAGACGGTTATTTCCAAATCATCAGAAACAACGAACGTTGCTTGTTCCTTAAGAAAATGACCCGGGCTTGTATTTACGTCATAAATCGGAAGAAATTCAGTCACACGAAGATAATTAGCTGTGAGCTTCGGGGAAACTAACATGGTCTTGAAGTCCTCGGATTTCAAGTATTTTCCGTCTCCCAAACTTGAAATACTATCATACAAATTATCTATACCCATCGGAGAAGAATTATTCTTCGTTAAACGTTTTACGGCACCCAATGGGATCGTTAGGAAGCTGAAGAGAAGTTCCACAAAGAAATTCTCAACTTGTGCACATAATACCTTCTTTGATTTTTGTATGAGTAGTTTTATAGTGTGAGTCCGGACGGAGTTCTTCGAAATCGAAGATGAATTGTTTAAGGTAGAGTTTGCGATGCACGATGAGTATGAACAACAACATGAGCATGAGCACGAGCACGCTTTACTTCCGTTTAGAACCAGATTTGTTAAAGGATTATTTGTCAATAACGACCACTTGAGTAGATTCGAAAACTGAAATAACAATTTGAAGGGGATAATCAAACCATATTTTCTTAAAAGGATTTTAGAAACCTGACACGCTATAACAAAAATTGGGTTTATAGGACGCCAACATTTTCTAAGCATTCTAATAGACCGCTTTATAAGACTTAACTTATATGACCAAAAAATATAACGTCATATTTAAAGGTGTAATAAGTTTATAAGACGCTATTGGGCTTCCTAATATGTTTTTTTAGAGCCTTTGGCATGTAGCTCAGTTGACAAATGGGTGGGGAGACTTTGCCAGAATACAAGCCAAGTCCCAGGTTCGATCCTAAGCTTCCGCTGCTTATTGGTTTCCTTGGAGACGGATCTCAAATAAGTTTTTTAGAACATTTTTATAAAAGACGTCGTATGTATTAGCTATTTTATAGGGCACTATTTGAAAAGTTGTCTTACAAAACAAGTGACTTATGACACTTTTTCAGAAGTGTCATATAAAATAGCTAATGCGACGTCTTATATTAAAAGTATCCTAAAAAAGTTGTTAAAACACCCAAAAACGTCCTTATAACTTACTACAAAGACTTTGAATACGACACTTTATTTTTTGATCATATAGATTAAGTCTTATAAAGCAGTTATGACGCTTAGAAATTGGTGGCGTCTTATAAACCCAGTTCTGTTATAGTGCAATATGTATAACTAAAAACTTACCTCGTCCACGCCAAAGTAAACGGTTCTCTCGTCTAGCAAATCGATGTATTCGACACCAAGGGAATTAAGGAGTTTGATGCTTGCATCGAGTAAAACGGGTAATACTTTGAGATCATCCGTGATAACGAAACATGTCTTCTTTTTGACGAATATTGCATCATCGTGACTATCACCGACAGTGGTATTACCGATGGAGTTTGTGTCGTCTAGGTTTATTTTCAGTTTCCGGAGAACAGAACCCGATGCATTGCTTGGATTAACCAATGCATCCTTACAATGTTTGTTAGAGAAATGTTGATCATTTAGATTCACAACACTTTCATACAAAGAACTCAAGCTTCCGACTTTTATGTTCTGCAAGTCCGTTTTCCCACTCGAGAGTCTTGCGATTGTGCCGAGAGGCAAAGTGAAAAAACTGAAAAGAATTTCGACAAAATCTTGTTCTGCTTCTGCAAACATCACTTTTTTCTTCTTTTTGTCGACAAATACTTTGAGGTGAACTGGTTTTTCATTGCTTCCCATCGTCGATCTGATCAAGTTAACAAAATATCATCCATTTTTTACGTGTTATCATCGAACTGATTGATTGTAGGTTTATATATGGATCAGGTTTAGAGGAAAACAAAAAAAAGAAAAATTGTGGAACAATTTTTCACACTAATTACTTACAGCTTAATTAGTTTAACGGTTTGTACGGCTTATTCGCTCAACCATACATGAGTGTTTCATTACGATTTAATCATTAATCCATTAAGCTAAAATGACAATATGGAATAAAACCTGATCCCTCACATGTCCCATTAAGCCACCCTAAACAAATTACTACCAGAAATAATCCAAACCCATTGTTCTCTTGTCCCTCAAACAGACACATTTATTCATGACATAATGTAGAAACAGCAAACTTAAAGCCTTATTGAAGAAAGTATGCATATTGTAGAATATGAGAGAAGAAAGGGATTACTCCTTGAATTAAAGTCTGCAGAATCCTCAAAAAGCAGCTGTCTCAAAGCACTTTTCTTCTGTTTATGATCAGACAGACACAGAAAGATTGGAAATGAAAAGGATGTTTCTTAATTGGAGTTATATATATATAATGGATTCTTAAAAGCAAGAATAACTTGAAGATTATAAGAATCAATACTAATACCAAAACCCAAGATTTCCATTTTGATTTAATCACACTTTATCCTAAAGTTTTCGCCTCTTTAGCGTTATGGAAGCCAAACTACAAACTTTCGACGTGGGTTTGTAATCAATCTAACTTTCCTTTCGGATAAAGCATACGATAGTTTTATCATAAGGAGAACACCCAACCAGATTCTTGGATCGGAGGGGGAGCGGGTGGCAATTAATTCGAAAGTACGAATATTTTGAAAACAAAAACATAATAAAACGTACGGATTTTTTTAAGCATTCTTTGGTTAAATTTTCACGATGAGGGTGGTAGGCCTTTTCAATTTGATTTTAAGTACTTTTTATTAAATTTCGGTACGTTTTGAAATAATCTTTCTGGTAAAGCAATTGTTACAAGAAGGACCGACATTATTCTATGTGCGGGATATACATTGGGCAAAGAATATTGAATAAGGTGTTTGGTACAAAGGAATCGAAGAAAGGGACATAAAAAATGGTAACAAGCGTTAGAAGATTCCACATCATTTGCTTTTGCTTTCAAAAACGTCTCAAGACTCGATTTTCCACATCGAAGTTCTCGTTACGATTACGAGTACCTTTTTAGTAAACAAAAAGAAGTCTGAGCCTTCAAAATCGCAGAGCCCAATGAGGCTTTTATTGGCCAACTTCTCCAAGTTGGGCCTTTTGGACCCAACTTTAACCGGACCTTAGAAAAAAATATTTGGCATAATTAGGTTTTTTGAATTGACCTAGGTGGGCTTGGGCTTTTCCGGGTAAATCTTCTTGATTTTCCCTTTCATAACCGGTCCCGGTCCCTACCAGAAACCCATGGTCCAGTCTCCTTTAACCATATTCGGTCCTTAGAACCTGTCCCGACCAAAAGCACATGGCCTAATCTTCTTTAACTATAACCCGTCCTTAGAACATGTTCCGGGCTCATGCCGAGTCCAAATCGGTTCTAAGTTCATTTTTTCAAAAAAAAAATTGAGAAGGTGTTTGGAATTGCTTATTTTTTTGACTTATTTGCTTATGACTTTTCCACATTGCAAATAAGCTATTTCTAGTATTTGGATTGAAGAAAAAAAAATGCTTATGACTTTTCCACACCGCAAATAAGCTATTTCTAGTGTTTGGATTGAAGAAAAAAAAATGTTTATGACTTTTCCACTCCGCAAATAAGGTGTTTTTGATAAGTTACTCCATCCTAACTTATTTAAAACTTCTTATCTATCTTATTCATCCAAATTACAATTTTTACCCCTTCTTTTTCTAACCCTAATAGAACGCACGCACAGACCCTCTCGCCATCGTTACCTCTCGTCTGCTTCCTGCTCATCATCACTCGATTTCTCCATATGAGCCTACTCATCACCATCGTTTCGTGCTCGTCTCCTCTCTTATTGATGTGTTGTATAAACATGTTGTATAAACTGTCTGTGTATCGATTTTTCTTATATGCATATCGATTGTAGAAACGAACACCACTGTCTGTGTAAGATTGTATACAATCGATGTGCTCAGCTCAATTCTTGATTGAATACACAGGCTAAGTATGTTCACTTATGTGCTCACCAACACTAAGTATGTTCAAATAATAGAAATCTTTATGTAATTCACTTATGGTTTCAATGGCACAAACATTCTAAATTCAACAGTTTGGTATTTTCTCTTTTTTATATTATAAATTCGAATATTTTTTTTATTCTCTCTCCTTTTATTTTCTCTATTTTAAAAGAGATTTAAGTATAATTGTAACCTGTAAGAGCAAACTTTCTTTAAATCTGTAAAATGTTGGAGACAGTGGCGGATCCAGGATTTTTTCCTACTGGGTCCCCTTTATGGTAGCTTAAATACCCGTAAAATTATCCAATATATTTTTAGTCTAAATCCAACGTTTCGAGGGCTTTTTAAAGTTTTTTTTGGTAGATTTTAAGAGACATTTAAGTTTTTTTCTGTGGATTTTGAGGGACGTTTTTTGGTTTTTTAGTTGATTTCGAGAGTAGTTTTGGTTTTTTGGTTGTTTTCGAACATTTTTTTGGTTGATGGGGTCTCGGACAAAAAATTACTAGAGGACATTAGGGTAGAAAGTTGAAAATTTTATATTTTTAACTTAAAATTTTCAAAAAAAATCTTTTTAATGGGGTCCCATCCCCCCACTAACTATACACCGCATCCGCCACTGGTTGGAGATACTCTAATAAGACTATTTAACATGTTCATGCATATGCATATGCATATGCACATTTCCACAACATTGATATGTTACATAAACTGCATGAAAATAAACACATGTATACAAACGCTAAACTTTTGCATGTATCTCGTTTTTTTGTAAAAACATCATGAAACTCGCCTGATTGATTTACCTTGATGCTTAAAGAAGTTATGTCAACCATCAGGATCATCCTACAATTACCAATAATCTCTATTGAGAGCGTTTCTCTTTTTCATTTGATTCGGTTCAACAAGAGTAGCATTAGGGGCCGTGTACAAAATGCTTACCCGGGTAAGTGTTTACCAAGTCATATTACCGGATGAATATTGCAAGGACTAAGAATCTTACCCGGTAAGAGCGGAAGCAAGGACCGAGAGTCTTACCCGGTAAGTGAGTGAGACGACTCTTAGACCATCTCCAATGGGGTCACTAAATCTTACATTAAACACTAAATTTGGTGTACATCTCACTATTCACATCTCCGGGGTCACTATTTTTCACACTAAATTTAGTGTGATGAATAGTATTACACTATATTTGGTGTAAGAGTACTATTCATTTACACTACTTTTTACACTATTTTTTCAATTACATTTTTTGTCCCTCAAATTTGAGATTTATTATTTTTGTCTTTTAAAGTGTTAAAGTTTAAATAGGTTTATTATATATATATATATATAATATAACTTTTATTGTTTAATAAAAAGTTTTGTTTTATGCATTAAAATAATTTAGTTCATAATTAATAAAAAATAAAAAATAATAAGTTGTGATCTAAATAAAAAATATGGGTATAAATTGTAAAGTTAATAAATATAAGGATATTTTTGAAAGTTTAATAAATTAATATAAAAATGATTTGGTGTAAAAAATAGTGTTACCCATCGGAGAATATTTACTATTAACACTAAATTTTACACTACTTTTGATGTTTAGTGTAAAATATAGTGTGACCCATTGGAGATGCACTTACCACGTTAAACGCTTAATTACCGGCTAAATTGTTGCATACGATGCCATTTTGGTAGACTAAAATCTTTCTCGGGAAGTAAGTGATAGTGTTGAATTTTACCGGTAAGCACTTACCCGGGTAAGTGATTAGGTAAACGGCCCCTTAGTTTTATATTTAAACTTCAAAACCTTTCACGTTTTCTCAAGAGATAAGATAACATAACATAACAAAGCCACAAGTACACTTAGGGGCCGTTTACTAAATGTTTACCCGGGTAAGCGCTTACCAGTCAAATTTAAGACTATCACTTACTTACCGGGTAAGATTTTAGTCCACCAAATCGGTTTCGTATGCAACAATAACTCGGTAAGGGCTAACCGTTGTAAGAGTCGTCGTCATCACTTACTGGGGTAAGACTCTCGGTCCTTTCATTCGCTCTTACCGGATAAGATTTTTGGTCCTTGCCGTATCAATCCGGTAGATAATGTGACTTGGTAAACGCTTATCCGGGTAAGTGTTTGGTAAACGGCCCCTTAATTTTCTTTTCAAGTTACAAAACAGGTACCTGCACCATGGAACTTGATTCACTAACTTAAATTTAAGTTTCTGGAAATACACAACACCCCCTTGCCTTTACATTTTATTTTTATTTTGGTTACCTTTCAATTATTTTATAAAAGAAGTCAGTTTATAAAATAAAATAAAATAAAAATAATTATCTTTTCTACTGTATTAAAAGAATAGTAAAACCGTTTTTTCTAACATTCTCACTTTCTAAACATTCAGTTTTTCTAACCTATCGGTTATCTAAATCCCCTCCTTCTCCACGACGTCTCCTCCCCACGTTCCTTCAATATCGGTTCAACCTCCTTCTCCTCTTATACGGCTTCTCCTTCTCAATTTCGCCGGATGCTTGCTCGCTTGAAACCCCTAGATGGATGAGATTCCGCTATCTTCAATTATTTTTGCCATTTTGTCTCCCATTTCTTCTTGTTCATTAGCGCGGTCAAGAATAGTATGAATTTTCAGTTCGAAATCGAGACCAGTTGTGTAGCTGGTTAATTCTTTTTTCCTCCAACTGAAACTAGGGTTTTTGTAGATTTACGCAGCCCGGTTTCTTAATGGAAGTCTTTGAAAAACAGAAGACTGCAAAATTGGGGTACTTCACTTGTGTTTGTTTATCAGTTTGTAAATTTCTTGGTGAAAATTGATGTTGGATTTGATGGTTCTTCTTTTGGTTTGTTTTGGTGTGTTTTACAGGAGGGATTGTCTGATTTCTGACACTGACACTGACACTGATATTCATATTCATCTCTATTTCTGTGTTTCAAAAGAAACTCAAGGACAAAGATGGAAAAAAGAATAGTGAAAGTATTGGCATTCAACTCAGAGAATTTTTGGAGCATTCAGGTTCTTTCACTGGTAAGAATTGCTTCATAATGTCGGTTTTTATTCTCTATCTTCTTCTACTTATAAGTTGATTAATCAAAACTGTATATCATCATTTAACAGGTAAGAATATATATATCAAAGAGGCATGGTTCTACTTTTTCAGCCACTTTCCATGGCATTCAGCAATATCAATTACTATGTTGATGTGCCTCTGGTCAGGAAATTTATGCGTTCTTTTTAAATGAAAAACTTATTTCAGGATAGATGGTAACATCATATCTGATTACTTATTTAGGAACTGAAGCAGCAATGGGTTGCAGAAGATAGTTTGCAGTTGTTGATGGATGTTACTGGATGCAAGATCTGCAACAATAGTGATGAGAACGGTGAGGAACATCATACATTCCGGGTGGACAATTGTTTGCACGATACGCCAACCCAGCATCGACATCTTCGAAACCTTTGATGAGGTTATTCCCTGAAACTTGTGTGGTTTCCAAAGAATTTGAAGCTTGAAAAGACATCCTACGTCGCTCAAGTTCAAGGAGGCATCGGGTCCTTGAAGTAAGTAAGTTTGCATACAAACATGGTTTCTTTTTTGTAATTAATTAATCAAGTAATTAATGATCCTTGCAGGGAACAAGGAAGCTGCTCCATACTATAAGCCATTAAGCCAAACCATGACAGGTCTCTATTTGTAAAAGCTTCTCTGTTGTAATCTAATGCCAAACATGATGATGAAGCTCATAATTAATTGTAACTTTACATTTCAAACCTACAAAATATATTTCCTTTCATTCTGCAATTAATTAATTAATTTATACCATATAAAATATTTTTAGAACATGAAGGTTCAAATCTAGAAGCTTTCGCATCCCAGAGCATTGATCCTACTCTTTCCTCAAAGGTACAAACCATAACCTTGTTCATTGGGTTTTAATTTTTGCAATTTGCCTTGACCAAGAGGATCCATGTCCTATGCTATTATTGTTACTTTTTGGATTTGGATACCATCACTTTGACCTCTTGTTCCAAATAAACGTATTCATAATTTGGGTAGCAAATAGAATAGAATTGCATTGCATCACAATCTCTAATATTGTTAATATCATCACCTGTTCAACATTTTTTCAGTGCCTTTGTCTTCATGTCATGTATCTAATTAACATTTTTATTGCATGATCGGTAACTCTTATTTATGTATTTGTTGTTCTTGACAGGTCTATGCATTGATGTCTTTCCTGTCACTTGTATTCAATGAGAGCACAATTTACTTCAATTCCATTCGAGAAATGTGAGTATGGGGATGTTTACTTACAGCTTAATAAGCTTAATGATCTGGGCGGCTTATTCGGTAAGCCATACATGAGGGTTTCTTTACGGCTTCGTCATTAAGCCATTAAGCTAAAATGGGTATATGGAATAAACCAGGAACCCTCACTTGTCTCCATTAAGCCACCTGAAACAAATTAATACCATAAATGCATAGAAATAATCCAACCCTTTCTTTTTGCCTCCCTCAAATGAATTGGTCTCTTGTCTCTCAGACAGACATATTTATTCAGATAGACAACTTAATTCATACATGGCTTAATGTAAAAAAAGAAGTAAACAGGCCCTATGTGGTACTTGGTTTATGAAGTTAAATTTTATACACAATTCTAATGTTTATATTGTAATCTATTGTATTTCATATATGAATCTTGGGTTATATATAATTTTCTGGCGCTGTGCCTGGAATGAATGGGTAGGTGGTCCAGGTGCTGTTGTGTTAAGTCTTACTGGACGTGTTCTTAAGCCCAATTGGTGTTTGGTGACATGTTGCTTCCCTCCCATTCCACTAGACGGTTCAGTTCTACTTCTATGTATCAAACTCATACTATATGTTTCTCTTAGTTATTTGCATGACAATGTTTGTTAATGTTTTTGTGAACGTGGTTATGACAGGCGTTTTATACGGAGATGCAAGCAAGGCTGTTTGCAGTTTGTGATTCAAGTTGACAAAGAAGTTAGTTGTGTAATGTGGTCCAGTTTTGGTTTGGGAAACTTGATCATGTAGTTTGGTTTGGTTTGGTTTGACACTAAGAAAGATGGTTACTGGATTGTTTACATATTGTTTCAAAAATGTAGTAATAAAAACATTTTGAAACGCTAATTAAAAATTGAGGATTGTTATGGAATCAATAGACAGACCATCCGACAACTTGACCCATTTCTTCTCATGCAAATGAGCTGAATCGGGTATAGGTTATTTGAATTCAGCTCGAAAATATCGAGCTTGAGCTCAAATAAGTTTTTTCAAGGTTGGGCTCGAGCTTGATGTTTGTTTATTGGCTCGAGCTCGATAATTTTCATATTTATATCGTATGATTTATGAACATATGAGTGTGTTTGACTTGAAAAAGTGTATTCTTAAATGGCTCAGTTTTACTATACTCTTACGAATTTAATCGAGTTTTTCAACAATCTGAGTCAAAAATTGGTGTTATGAAGCTTGGTTTGTTAAGTTGAACAATTTTTATTATATGTTCGAGATCGACTAAATTTATATACCATCCAATTTGCGATATGAAACCATATAGATTCATAAAATTTATATCGAGAAAAGGAGATTGAATAAAAAATGAAACATGATTGCCGTTGGGCCTAAGACATGGTTCCAATAAAATTTTATTTCCCGCCGCATCGCGCGGGCATGGTACTAGTTAATAATAATAATAGTTAAGAATCATCAACGAATATCTTAATTATAAATATAGAGATAGATATAAAGATAGATATTTTATTTAATTAAAAATATAAAATATATTTAGGATAGATTTATATTTATATTTAAGAAAGGAAATAATCTATTTTTTAATTAATAAATCAAATAATAAAAAGGGAATTGAAGAGATTTCGTTTACCTAAAATTATAAATAAAAAAAAGGGAATTAAGAGATTTACTCCTTAATCGATCTCAGGCTCTGATTTCGCCAAAACCCTGATTTCAGCCTCTCAATAAATAGTCAATCCACGATAACGACGATCAATCAATCTGTTTCAGACTCTCAAAAGGTATTGTTTGGTTTATTTTTGGATTAGTGATTTATATCTTCTTTAATTTGGCTTAATTACAATGTGCTTTCGTACATGTTAAGTTTGGATTGCTTGCTGATTAAGTTATTACAAATTCATGATATATGTTTCTGTTAAGCTAGATCGATTCGAGGTAATCAACCTCCCTAGAAACGAATTCAGGTTTTGGATTGCTTGCTGATTAAGTTATTACAAATTCATGATATATGTTTCTGTTAAGCTAGATCGATTCGAGGTAATCAACCTCCCTAGAAACGAATTCAGGTTTTGGATTGCTTGCTGATTAAGTTATTACAAATTCATGATATATGTTTCTGTTAAGCTAGATCGATTCGAGGTAATCAACCTCCCTAGAAACGAATTCAGATTTTGGATTGCTTGCTGATTAAGTTATTGCTTGCTGGTTTTCCGTAACACAAGTCTTTCCATGCATGTTCGTTTCCGTTTCATAACTTGAGCTTCTTCCTTTTGATCTTAATTTCTATATAGGTTTATTTCGTAGAGGAATTGAAGACCAGGAAATTAAATGGAAAAGGATTATGAAGATGCTGAATGGATAAGTGATGAGTTTTATTACGGAAAGCGCAAGCATCATCAGAACAAAGACGATGTGCTCTATGGTATCTTTGCTTCTCGTGACACCGAAAGTGACTCTGAAGGCAACAAGAAGAAACGGAGGAAACATTATTCCAGAAAACCGGATCTTACCAAGCCACTCAACTTTGTATCTAGTGGTAAAAACCCAAAAGAGAAGGATGAAAAAGATGATCAACAAATAGGATCAATTAGGAGAGATGCAAAAGATGACGAAAATGTGGGCGGTTTTGAGAAGCATACAAAAGGAATCGGCATGAAATTGCTTGAGAAAATGGGGTATAAAGGAGGTGGATTAGGGAGGAATGCACAAGGTATTGTGGTTCCGATTCAAGCAAAGTTGCGACCCAACAACATGGGAATCGGGTTCAATGAGGAAGCTAACGTACCGCCATTAATGGAACCATCGGAAGCTGCTAGGATTCAGCCGCAATGGTCGAAGCAAAATTGCTCAAAAAAGAAGAGGAAAAAAGATTATGTAACTGTAGAGGAGTTGCTAGTCAAGAAGAAAGTTGACAAAGTGATTGATATGAGGGGCCCACAAGTTCGGGTGTTGACGAATCTCGAGAATTTGAACGCCGAAGAAAAGTCAAGGGAGAACGATATCCCGATGCCCGAGCTCCAACATAATATGAATTTGATCGTTGATTTGGCCGAGCTCGATATACAGAAAATCGACCGGGATTTGAGAAACGAAAGGGAAACAGTCGTCACTTTGCAGAAAGAAAAGGAGAAGCTTAAAGACGACGCTTTTCGTCAAGAAAAGCAGCTCGATAGTATGGAGGAGATTGTTAGCTTACTGGATAAGCTCGATAACGATAGCCAGTTGGGAATCTTGACCTTAGACTCGCTTGCTGACTCATTTCAAGACTTGTACAAAAGGTTTCCCGATGAGTACAAACTTTGCAGCCTTTCTAGCATCGCGTGCTCTTTCGCTACCCCATTGTTCATTCGGGTTTTTCAAGGATGGGACCCACTCCAAAATCCGGCCCACGGCTTGAATGTTATCTTACCATGGAAAGACCTGTTGGATCCGGAAAGCTGGGAACAAATAATGGTTCGACACATCATTCCTAAACTGGTTGCAGTGATGCATGAATTTCAAGTCAATCCGGTCGATCAGAAGCTTGACCAGTTTAATTGGGTTCGAACTTGGGCTACAGCCATTCCGATTCATCATATGCTTCACATAATGGACGTGTTCTTCAACAAATGGCAACAAGTTTTGTATCAATGGTTATGTTCAAAACCAAACTTTGAAGAAGTAACGAATTGGTATCTGGGTTGGAAGGATCTTATTCCGGCCGAGCTTCTATCCAATGAACATATCCGGTACCGGCTCAGTATGGGTCTAGACATGATGAACCAAGCGGCTGAAGGGTTAGAGGTGGTCCAGCCCGGTCCGAGAGAAAACATCAGCTACATGAAACAGCGGCGGTTTGAAGCTCAGAAGGCGGCAAAACGGAGTTTCGGCGTTGATATTGGTGGTGGTGGTGGTGGTGATATGAGTTTGAAAGAAGTTATTGAAGTTCATGCACAACATAACAATTTGGTATTTAAGCCAAAAGTGGGAAGAATGCAAGATGGTCATCAAGTTTATGGGTTTGGGAATATAAGCATCATTATGGACTCTTTGAATCAAAAGGTGTTTGCTAAAACTGAAGATAGATGGTCTCTTGTCACACTTGACCAATTGGTGAAACTAGAGAAGAGTTCTCTTCTTCTTGGAAGAAGATGAATTTTGAAGTTTTGAGGTAGGTAAGTTTTGAAAATTCGGTGGTTTTTTTATGGAAACAATCTCTCGATCTATTGGCTAAAAGCATGGTTTGTGTATAAATCCATATGTTTACATGAAATTTATTGATTTAGGGGCCGTTTACCTAATCACTTACCCTGGTAAGTGCTTACCGGTAAAATTCAACACTATCACTTACTTTTCGGGTAAGATTTTAGTCCACCAAATGGCATCGTATGCAACAATTTAGCCGATAAGGGCTAACCGTGGTAAGAGCCGTCGCACTCACTTACCGGGTAAGACCCTCGCTTTCGACTCTCGGTCCTTGCTTCCGCTCTTACCGGGTAAGATTTTTAGTCCTTGGCATATTCATCCGGTAAGCTAATGTGACTTGGTAAGCACTTACCCGGATAAGCGTTTTATAAACGGCTCCTTAGTTTCGTTTATCTTATAAGAAATACGACATTTGTTCATGTTAATGACAAATATTTGTTGTAATCAGCTAGTCGCTTTTAATTCCAAAAGAGACGTGTTAATGGAGATTTAGGAGCCGTTTAGTAAAAACACTTACCCAGTAAACGCTTGCCGGTAATAGTACATACTTTCACTCAACTTACCGGGTAAGGTTTTAGTCTATTAAAACGGTATTCGGTAAGTGCTTACCAGGTAAGATTTTAGTCTATTAAAACGGTATTCGGCAAGTGCTTACCGGGTAAAGAGATACGACAGTCACTTATCCTGTAAGATTCTCAGTCTTTATAATCGCACTTATCGGATAAGATTCTTAATCACTGTCATGTTCATTCTATAATGTAAATTGAGGCGGTAAGCACTTACCGGGTAAGATTTCTAATATACATTTGTATACAAAATTTCAAACAGAATTAACAATAGTTTTAGTTTTATTTATTTTTAAATAATTCACCAAATGTTAATTATTTAAATGATTAATTAACCGGCAGATTATCCTCCGGTAATTAATTCAATTTTTAAAATTAAGTATTGTTTTAAAAAATTTAGTTAAATTACCGACGGATTTACCTGCCCAATATCAATCTTAATTAGTAAGTTAAGAAAATCGAAAAATGGAAATGGTCAATCCGTCGGAAAGTGTGTTTTCTGGCGAATTTTTTTTGGTCGCCAAATCCTGCGGAAAACACAATTTTCGGCAGATTTTTAACGAATTCTTCCGTCTATTGTTTAGTAGTGGTGTGTCACTACTAGAAAAAACTCAAATTTCCTACGAAAATTACCGACGGATACAAACCGTCGGTAATTACCGACGGATTTCATTTAAAAAAATAAATAAATAATTATCCGTCGGTAATTACCGACGGTTATAAATCCATCGGTAATTACCGACGGATTAGCTAATTAAAAAAATAAAAAATTAATAATCCGTCGGTAATTACTGACGGATTATTTAATTTAAAAATTAAATAATCCGTCGGTAATTACCGACGGATTACCGACGGATTATTTAATTTTTAATTTTTATTTATTTTTATTAACTAATCCGTCTGTAATCCGTCGCTAATTACCGACGGATTACCTACGGCCTCTTTAATATTTTAATTTTTATTTATTTTTATTAAATATTCCATCGGTAAATAATTATGTTATGAATGTTTGTGTGTCATGGTGTACTATCGGTATGTTTGTATATGTGTATATATGTATAAATGTTTGTATGTGTATACATGCATGTGTGTATGTACAAGTGGATGATAGTATATGTACACATATGCATATACAATACATATATGTTAATTTGTGTGTCATGTGTACTGTCTATATGTTTATGAATGTTTGTATGTATATACATGTATGTGTGGATGTATATGTACATGTATGATAGTATAGGTACACATGTATATACGAATGTATAGATAACATACAATATGTGTGTTGTTTGGTAATTGCGTACATACAACTAGACAATAAGTCACCGTTGGTGTTAGCAGGTCATAATAAGCCATAAAGTATCTTATTGTGTTATAATGGATCTCATTGGGTCTTATTAACCTATAGTGGGTCTTAGTGGTTTTATCAACCCCAATAGACACCACATGCGTATATACACTACACACTTTGCATACAAACATGTAATAAGCCATAAAGGGTTTTATTGAGTTTTAATCAATTCTATCGGAATTTAAGCGATTTTATTAGGCTTTAAAGGATCTATCGGGCTTTAAAGGGTTCTACTGGGCTTTAAAGGCCCAATAGTTCATTAAGAGTCATTGTAACCCATAAAAGCCCGGTAAATTTCACTTAGTGATCTTATAGAGCCCAATACACACCACATGCATATATGCAGTATATACATACATACAAACACATAATAAGTGTTATTTGGCCTTATTAAGTCATAAAGGTCTTGTTGGACTATGATGGTTTTTAATAGGCTTTAGTGGTTCTTAATAAGCTACAATGGGCCTTAGTGATCTTATAGAACCCAATACATACGACATGCATATATGTGGTACACCACATGCATACAATCACGTAATATGTCACTATTGGTGTTACTAAGTCTTAACAAGTCATAAAAGGCTTTGTTGGGTTATAATGATTCTTAGTAAGCTTTAGTAGTTCTTAATAAGTTATAGTTGGTCTTACCAGCCCATGAAGATCAAACATAGTTCATTAAATTTCACCAAAAGCACATGAAGATCGAATATGAAGAGCCATCGTTGATCAAGGTCATTAAGCGTCATTGAGCTAAATATTACCCACTAAGGCCATTACAATTTGTTAATAGCCATCTAAGTTGATCAACGTCCAATATAGTTCACTAATAGCTACTGAAGCTCATGAAGGATCAATAAAGTTCATCAACAACAATTGAGTCTAATACAACCTATTAGAGCAACTAAAGTTCGTGTAGGCCCAATAAAGCCCAATCAAGTTTCTTAAAGTATCCATCAATACCCATGAAGACCCAACACAGTTCATAAAGTCACCGAAAGGGTTTAAAGAGGTTATTTGGGCTTTGATGGATCTATTGTGCTTTAATCAGTTATACCGACTTTAATATGTTCTATTGACCTTTAAAGGGTTTCATTGGGCTTTCTCGATTTTATTTTATGGTTTTGAGGAAGCTAGAGATGAGTTGGTTGTTATTTTATCTTAGAAAAATATATAACTAAGGGTTTCATTAAGTGCCACTTAAACCATTATATTTTTATGTAAAAAAAGGAATAAAACAAATATATATTATAAAAATTGATAAGAGAACATAAAATTAAAAATGCTTCAAACTTTTTAAAGAATAATAGATTTATACATAATAAGGTAACATTATATTTTTAAGAGTTTTAAAAAAAAAAATCGATATTTTATAATATATACGTATTAATCTTAATTTTTTTTTTATAAAACTTCAATACTTTGTTCCCAAATTTTGGTTCCCTCCCATGCCCCCCCAAAATATCCCCAAACCCTTAACCTTCCCCCAAAATCAGATCCAATAGACCGTTCTCTCCTCAAACTCGCCTAAATCCCCTAACGCTCTGTTCTCGAGATTTATTTTTGAGGGAAAGGGAAGGAAGAGAAGGGAAATGGGGGGGAAAATAAAAAAAAATCATGTTCTTGAGATTTTTTAGGAAGGAAGGGAAGGGATTAGGATGGAAAATTATGGATCATTATCCCCTTAAAATTTTCCTCCCAAAAGTGGGAGGAAGAGGAAGGAAAGAAAGCTTACTCTAAATTTAAATGATTTGATTTCCAAAACTACCCACCAAATTACAATCTCACGATTCATCTCATTGATATATGGAATATGTATATTTTATTGATAAAAGCAATCTCTTTACTTTCTCCTCTTTATAATACATATCTTTTTCTTCTTCACCTCTCCTATATATCTTAAACACATATTTCATATATAAGAATTTGTTCGCTGCTCCTACCGGCAATATCATTGGATCATATTCTTCCTGCAATAGTCGAGGTATCGTTCGTTTCTTTTCCATCTCCCGATACATATGAAACTACCAAATGTGTTAGATATATCATTGGTTTATATTCATGGACTAGTATTTCTAATCAACATGCTATTGATTTTTTTAATATAATCAATAAAATATTATTGAAAACACTAGAAATTGAGCTTGGGATTCATCGTTTTTTCTCTACTTGGAGGAAACTTTTCGTATCTTTCATAAATAATTGTATCAATGAAACACTGAAAATGGTCATTAGAAAAAAATAATTGCATCAAATTAATATAGTATTGAAAATATGATTCTCATGTGTTTACGTAGTTTAAAAATAATTATACCTTATTATTTGTTGAATATTCTAGTTATAATAAAAAAAACACTTTTATTAGATATAAAGTAGGTTTATTCCTCATACTTTAATACATTCAATCTTCAATATATACAGTTGTCTAATGGATGATCACATACTTCTTGTATTAAGAACTCAACGAATAGCAGCGGCTTACTTGGTTTGTCTAGTGATAACTTTTATTGCATATCGTAGACGTCAAAACATAAACCGTATTAGTTTACCAACTCGAGATATGATGTTACATAGAAAAAGAGTACGAGAAGAGATGTTGCTCAACCTCTCTATAAGTGGTAAATGTCGCGAACTTATTCGTATGAGTGAGAAAGCTTTTATGTTATTGTGTCAAAAGTTAGAAGATGAGGCTGGTCTTCGACCAACTCAGCGTATGTCAGTTGAAGAGCAAGTAGCTAGATTTTTGCATATGATTGGAAATGATTTGAGGAACCGTCTTGTGTCTTGGTTTTATCGTCGATCTGGTTCAGCCACAAGTAGGCATTTTCATCGAGTTCTACGTGCAATTATATCATTAGAAGATCAATATCTTCGACAACCCACCGGCAATATAGTTCCAAGAGAAATTCAAGAAAACACAAGATATTATCCGTTTTTCAAAGATTGTATAGGGGCAATTGATGGAACACATGTTCGTGTGAGAGTACCAAGTAAAGATGCCCCACGATATCGTGGTCGTAAGGGATATCCGACGATAAATGTATTAGCTGCGTGCACATTTGATTTAAAGTTCACATATGTTTTGAGTGGTTGGGAAGGCACGGCATCCGACTCGAGAATCATAAAAAACGCACTAACTAGAAGTGATAAACTACTAATTCCCGAAGGTAATATCTTAAACCAAAGTTGATATATAAATAATCTTATATTATTATACTAAATTTATTCCGTTTATAGGTAAATACTATTTGGTTGACGCCGGTCTACCCCATAGAAGCTCACTTATAGCACCTTATAGAGGTGTTAGATATCATCTGAAAGAGTATTCCACTCGCTCACCTCAGAATCCACGAGAATTGTTTAACCTACGTCATGCATCATTACGAAATGCTATTGAACGAGCATTTGGTGTCTTAAAGAAAAGGTTCCCTATAATTAGAAGTGCAACCGAGCCATTTTACTCATGCGAAACACAATCAGACATATTTTTAGCATGTTGTATACTACATAACTTTTTACTTGAGGAAGATCGTGACAAAGAACTTGAAGAAGAAGTGTTACATGAGATATTAAATGCACCACAGGAAGAAGATACAGTTCCTAGAGAAAGAGACGTCGATGAGAGAGGAGAACAAATTAGAAGTTCAATTGCAAATGCAATGTGGACTGATTACTCATTGAACATGAACAACGAAATTAGCGACTAATTAGTTATTTTATTTTGCATGGTGACGTTTGAATTTGATGGATTATTTATGTTTGGCTTTTTTTTTAATATGTATGATGGTTTTTTTGTCAATTTTCTTTAAATTAAAATTGTTTAAATTTATAATGCATGATTATAATGCAGTAATTGTCAATGAGCAAAAAGGTAATTGATGGAAATACTGGAAAGAGGGAACAATTTATTTGGACCCCTCAGATGGATGATGCATTCATACAGGCAATGCTTAAAGAACAAGATAAAGGTAATAGGGTTGATGGAACATTCACTTCCCAGGCATATACCAATATGGTGGAAGAGCTAAGTAAAACTTTTAACAAAGATTTCAACAAAAACCATTTGAAGAATCGTTTGAAGACACTAAAAGATCATTTTGCCCAATGCTATGACATATTTCGTGGTGTTTCATTAAGTGGTTTTGCTTGGAACTCTGAGACGAAGTTATTTGAGGCAGAAGAAGAGGTTTGGGAAACATTGATAGCGGTATGTGTTTTTATGATATCATTTATGATATTTATTGTTTTATTGCTTATAATACGATAATTATTTGTTTTCCTATAGGGTAAGCCTGATGCAGCAAAATGGAAGAGAAAACAAATTTCTAATTACAATGAAATGCTAGAACTGTTTGCAAAAGATAGGGCATCAGGCATTGCAGCAGAAACGGCCAAAGAAAGAAAAAATCGAACAAACAACAGTCAACAAAGATCAGAAACAATTGAGGAAATTGATCAATTGGTATCTACCAACGACATTAGCTTGAAGAATTTTAATAGTGGCGACGATATTCAGTGTACATTTACCATGCCACAATCGCAAGCGAAGCTTCCTAAAAGTAAGAAAAGAAAGACCGAGGAAGAAGATGTGATGACAACTAAGATAATGAGTTGCATGAATAATGTAGCTGACGCTATCAGAGAGAGTACAAAGGTATTAGATTTATGCACATCATATATTATCTATAATACATCCAATTTTGTTGTTAGATTAATGATTGCTTTTATATTACCTTTTTGTATAGGTATTAGAAAGTTCGCGTCCACATGTGTATTCGGAGCAAGAAATATACAATGAGCTCGAGCTCATGGGTGTGGAACCTGATGTGATATCAGACGCGTATATTTTTCTAGCGGAAAAACCAGAAAAAACGCGTATATTATTTGGTTGTCCTCTTCCAAAGCGAATGGATATTTTGATGAAAATGATGGGTGCGAGTTATTAAAATGTCATTATGTTGGACAAGGGATTGGTTTTATGGGTTTTTACTCGGATTTTGGGTTTAGTTTGTTCTTATTTTTTGTCGGATCCTGGGTTTTGTTTGTTTTCTTTTTTGTGGGATTATGGAATTTGATAATACTTCATATTTTTGGTGGATCTGATGAATAAAACTTTACAATTCCAACATGCGATTTTTGTTATATGTACATAAAATGTTATTGCTATAAAGAGTTATTGTGTTGGTAGAGAAAAATAAGAAAAAATAAGATAAATTAATATAAGGGTATATTTGTAAAAATGTTATATTTCCTTTCCTTTCTCTCCTACTCAAGAACACAAATATTTATTTTTTTCCTTTCCTTTCCCTCGCTTTCCTTCCTTCTCGAGAACGCAATTAAAATTTTAATTTTCCTTTCTTTTCCTTTCCCTTCTCTTCTTTCCCTTTCCTTCCCTTCCTCTTCCTTCCCTTCTAAACTCGAGAACAGAGCGTAAATCCTCTCGTTCTCATCCTTGGTTCTTAGGTATCTGAAGCTTCTTTGCTTTCGGTTCGTCTCAATCTTCAGTAGAGGTAACGACCTTGTTCTCACTTTTCTTTACGTCTTCACATTTATTTGTATCCATGTATAATAGTGTTTTCCTTACGATTCTGCTCTTGATCTTCAACAGAGGTAACAATTCTACTATCTATTTTGGTTTCATAACGTTGGATAATTTTTTTATTTCTATTGTGTTCTGTATGTATATTTCGATTGAGTTAGGGTTTCTTAACGTTGGATAATTTTTTTATTTCAAATGTGGCTTGATAGCCGTATACAGAGGGGATAAACAGGGTATTTCACCAAGGATTCTTTTTAACATCGCTCTCCTTCAAGTATTCTCACTAACCCAATCTATTGTGTTTCTTTGTTAGATTTCTGTTAGAAGTTTAACATCTATCTGATTGTTAAAGGATTATCACATTTGTTAACATGTATCTTTTTTTCATGTTTTTATTTGCATCTTTTTTATTGCTTCGAAGTCATCAACAACAATGGATAATCGAAGTTTTTGATAATATCCTATCTTTTTATGTGTCCATCCTCTCTTTTATATGCAGAACTGAAAGGTTTTAAATAATATATTTTTGGGTTTAGTACTTGGTTTAGCTCTTACTCTCACAACAGTTTATTTATTGAATTTGTTTTGGTAAGAATGGAAATATGGAATTCAATATTTACCATTTTATTCTAAATAAATGTTTGAGTGGATGCTTTAGGAGATTGATTTTAGTATTGAGTTTAGATTTGGAATTTGATATAATCTTAATGAACACATTACCAGTTGTTCTACTTTCTTGGATCAATAGGAGTATTGAGTTGAAACATGAGCAAAAGGGATAAAAAATTCCCACTGGTAGGTTGATTTGCCATGGGTTCTCATGTCCCCATCCATTTAGGTCTACAATGAATTTCCCAGTGTTCATTTGACATGTGCAATGGGTGGCCCACACTTATCAATTTTCCTGGTCTATTGTAGATCATCATAGTTGGTTCAATACTTCAATTTACCTTGAAGATCACAGTTGGAATGAGCACCATATCATCAAGAAGGTAAACAATAACTGACTTCCCATGTGTTTATTCAAAGGTTGTTGCATGCCACTTGCTTGAGATCAGGCAGATACAGGTACTTCACTTGATGCTTCCATACTCTCCTTTAAGCTTAGAAGCATATCTTGATGGTCAACTTATTAATCTCGCATACTCTCAACATGATATGCAACTTAGCATAAATACATAACTACTTGTGTTTCTATCGTCTTCCATATTTATTTTGTTCAAACTTAAACTTCGGTTTTTTAATTGCATCGACATTTCACTTACTAATTTCGAACTTTTGCTTTTAGTTTAATTATTTAAAGAGTTTGGGGACTATAAAGTTTAATTGCACTTTGATTTTGTTATTTTTAGTTTTAATACCTAATTAATTGTTCTCTCTTTTTTGTTATAATCCCTCTTCATAAACCTTCTTTCTTTCGTAATGAACTCGGAGTTACTTGAATCGACATTATTTTAGTTGCTTTGATTTGCATTGGCGTAGTTTTAGCCTCCACTCATGTTGAACTGATTTAATCTACGAAGGTTATCTTGGGGAACAAACAAACAATGCAAAAAAAGGTTGATGCATCATGCAATACAACATTCAAACCCTTTGTTGCTAATACACCATGAGAAATGATGGTTGAAGTATTTAGAAAGCTTCTTCAATCAGGACTTGCTGATTTAGAGGAAAGAGAAGCTCATCTGAAAGCTCGGTAAGCATACTAAACATGCCTACCATCCCTTCCATGTTTAAGTTGAAAAAGAAACAAAGCCTTTGTTGCTAATACACCATGAGAAATGATGGTTGAAGTATTTAGAAAGCTAGAAAGAGGGGTTATGGTTGAAACACACCCCAAGCACAGAGAACTGGAGATGTGCATATACAATTTTTTTTATACAAGGTGGGATAAAGGATTCCTGTTTAATATTTTTTTCTTAGTGTGTATATCTTTTGTGGGATTTATCATCTGTTTTTCTACTCAATGTCATCTGTTACTTAATGCAGGTTGAAACACACTGACAAAATTCTACATTCTGCACGTCTTTCTGGCTATTTTCTGATGCGAACTATATTTCCGTAACTAATTCCTTACGTCTCTTGTGTTGAAGTTACTAATTTCATGCTGCTAACTATTTATAACGCCCGTGAACCTCATTTCTCTTGAATGAATGACCGATGTCTCCTTTGATGATACAGAAGTTGATGACTAGCTTCCACACTTTGTTGTTCTCCAAGGACCATTCATCTTCTTCTGTTTTATGTTGACAGGTAATAACTCACCTAGGCGAGGATGTGACTTTCGGTTAGATGGCTTTGCTACAATGTTTAACTATTGCACCATAGTAATGCTTTGGCAATACAAGTTTGTGAAAACTATATATGGACACGCATTTGATGATATTGTAACATTTGATGACGTGGGTATTTGTCTACATGAACTACACATATTGCACCTTGGTAGGTATGGACCTCAGGATGATCTGACAGCTATCAATCTTGACATTCTTCATGTGTGGCTGGCTACTTTCTTGAATTTCTATTTCAACTATCCATCTATTTCATTTTTATTTTATTGCTCACGTTCTTCATGTGTTTTGTTTGATCACTGTAATGAGCAACATGAATTAACAAGTTTGTTATTTAGGTTTTGCACAGTCCTACCTCTAACAAATCACCTAGGCTTTGAAATTGTTTAGATTTACGTCTCCCGCCGCATTGCGGGTACACAACTAGTATATATATTGTAGTTTATACAAAATAAAAAAAAAATTCAAAAAAAACCACAATTACCGACGGATTAGTGACGGATTTTCCGTCGGTAACTAAATTTTATTTTTATTTTTTGGCCGTCGGTAATCGGTTCCGTCGGTGATCCGTCGTTAAACTGGGCCGTCGGTAAAGTAAAACCGTCGGTAGTCCGTCGGTAAATCAATTACCGACCAGGTTATTTTCGACGACGATTACCGACGAATTACCGACGGATTTGGCCGTCGGAAATTCTCGTTTTTTTGTAGTGTGTGTGTGAGAGTGTGAAGACTTTTTTTTTCTTTAATCAAAAGCAAAAAAGAAAAATAACATATGTTTCTTTAGGTTGGTTTCATCCATTTCTACCTAATGTTTATGGTAACCAAGAATGTGTTTCTAAAAAACGTGTATCCATTTTTATTTTATTAAGTTTTTAATACATTTTACCAATTCTGTCTATGGTATTTGTAATTCTTTTTTTCCTTCATTTTGATAAAATTTATTTGAAGTATTGTTAAAGGAACATTGTTGATCGAATACGAAAAAGTTGAAATAATGTTTATAAAATTAGATTTGAACATTATACAAAGAATGTTATATAGCAAAATATGTACAAGTGATACAACAACAAGAACTTGCGCGTAAACCGAAAAGGAGGCACTGGCTTGATTGCCACGGGAATGGGGAACCGAAGAGAAAGTCGGACGCCCGTGTAAAAACATACCTATGAAATTTGTCTATTTCATCCACCCGTTTTTCAATTGCTAAAAGTTGATCACAAATTAAGGCTTTTAAATCTTTCGCCATGCGGAGAAACTTTTCAGTTCCTCTTTTTGAGAAAATGAAGTTCTTACCTAAGATACGTAGCTCGATCCAAAATTGTGACACTAAGTAGCTTTATTTATGTCGCCAATTAACTAAACGTCAAACAACGTATTATTGAGACCACTGAACTTCCGCCATCGCTTCGTTGCAAAGGGATGACTAAAGAAGGATGAGAAGTGGTGGTCGGTGGCGTGCTTATAATAAACACCGGATTGGATGTTGCATGTTTGAGTTTTAAAATCATTTGTAACTGCAAGTGTACGATGTCGTAGCATACGGGTCAAACACGAGGAGACAAAAGAATAAGCACAAACTTACACACGATATTAGCTACTTGTGCGTAATCACTTATTTACCAGAGGTTAGATTAGTGTTAGAAATCAAATAACACAACTAATCACTTAGTTAAGGCACACTAAACATAACGAAGTTATGAATAAAACAAGGCTAAACAAACATATAAATCTAGGGACTGCAAGTAAAACTAGATTACAAATGTTCTCCTCTAACTGAAGCAGAGGCAACCTCATATTCAACAACTATCAAACAAGGCCCAACTTATAAGATTTGACTTCACAATCCTCTACAATATTAAAAGATTGATCTTGTGTAAAGATCCACTAATATTGATAAATCTTGTGAAAATAACAGATAATATAAAAAAGGGACAATGTTGTTCATGGAGTAGAAGAGGGGATAACAAGCAAATGTCAAATGATTATGTTTCATTACTTGTTATCGTGGAACTCGTCATCAAGATGGATCACTCTTGCGAACTTAAAAGAAGATATTCGTGCTAGTTTTTATGGGGCAAAACTAAAAAATGGAACCAACAAAACCATCTTCCGTACCTTTTAATTTTAGAGAATCAAAATGGAAGCAACTTTTCGTTCATTCCCGTGTGAAGATGAATTAACGAAGAGGGTTCCTGTTATGCCACCTCTGCTTCTCTTCTGCTTCCGTCTCCAATCCTTCTATTCTCTCAATTGTCTTACTTTATTGTTCTGCAATCAGAGGATGATGAATCCCTGTTTTACTTTTCCGAAAAGAGTACTTGTGATTTGTAAATCCTTTTACTTTCACCATTAAATAAAAATATACAACGTCAAGTTGAATACAATCAACACCGTACCGCTGATGGAGCGCGTATGGATCGATTGGAGGCAACCGTGGGTGTACTGCAATTAAGCTCCGCCTCCAAGGGCAGCCGTGACAAAGATCAAATTCCTCCTGTTCAACCCTTTCAAGTGTGCAATGTCAAGCTGGAATTTCCCCGTTTTGATGGATCAGAGGTCGTGAATTGGATTTTTAAGGCAGAGCAGTTTTTCGACTACTATTCTACTCCTGATGCCCAACGGCTGGTTATCGCAGCTGTTCGTTTCGATAAGGATGTGGTTCCTTGGTTTCAAATGATGAATCGAGCAAACCCTTTTCAATCTTGGGTTGTTTTCCGTCGTGCTCTCGAATTGGAGTTTGGACCATCGCCATATGACTCTCATCGTGCAACTCTTTTCAAACTCACCCAAGCAACCACGGTGAACAATTACTACGTTGAATTCACCTCGTTGCCCAACAGGACTCAAGGTCTTAGTGATGAGGCCCTGTTAGATTGTTTTCTTAGTGGGCTAAAAAATGAAGTACGTAGAGATGTCTTAGCCCAAAACCCTACTTCTCTATTGAAGGCAGTCTCCCTGGCTAAGCTTTTTGATGAGAAATATCACCCCCTCCTAAACCATATGTTCCATCAACCATACCTAAACCAACTTTTCCACAATTTTTACAATCTAACCCTAAAACAACCATACCTCAGTTTTTGCATCCTACACCAAAACCCACTTTACCTCCATTATTACCTACTCCTCCACAGAAACCACTTGCGCTAACCGATCGACCTCAAAATATCAACGCATTTCTCCGGCGGAGATGCAGTTACGACGGGAGAAGGGGCTTTGTTATACTTGTGATGACAAGTTCTCCATTCATCATAAGTGCCCCAATAAGCACTATCTTATTCTTATGGGCGATGAGGAAGCTTTGGCTACTCATGACACTGGTCCACCGGATGAAACACCACCACTGAGTAATTTCCAACCACCGGATCACCACCTCTCCTTTAACGCCCTTAAAGGATCTCAAGGGAGGGGTACCCTGCATTTCCAAGGCTCCATTAAAGGAATGACGATACATATTCTGATTGACAGTAGGAGTTCCGATAATTTTCTACAACCTCAGGTGGCCCAATGTTTGAAATTGCCAATTCAACCAGCTCCAAATTTCCAGGTTATGGTAGGAAATGAAAGCAACCTCACAGCTGAAGGTTTTATTGTCGATCTACAGGTCATACATTACAATTACCTGTTACCTATCACAAGAGCTGACTTAGTTTTGGGAGTTTCATGGTTGGCTACGCTAAGACCACATATTGTTGATTTTAATTCTTTATCGTTCAAATTCTATCTTGGAAATCAATTTGTTACCTTGTATGGCACCACACCTAAGGTACCTCAACAAGCTCAGTTCCATCACATTCGCCGAATGAACAATACACAAGCAATCAGTGAATCCTATGCGCTTGAAGAACTAATATTATTCATGGTATTTAAATTATTATTATAATGACACGATGAACACTATATACTAAACCAATTAAGACTCACAGGTTTCTTTATTTTTGAAATCATTTAATAAGCTTTATTTTTCATGATGTGATGTGACGATGAATTAACGAAAAGGGTTCCTTAAAACATAGATGAGAAAAATAAACGAAAAAAAGTGAATGAGAACTCAAACACAAGAAATTGACAAGCGTGTAGTAGTAGTAGTGGTGGTAGTGGTAGTGGTGGTAGTAGTGGTAGTGGTAGTGGTAGTAGTAGTAGTAGTAGTAGTAGTAGTAGTAGTAGTAGTAGTAGTCGTAGTAGTGGTGGTGGTGGTAGTGGTGGTGGTGGTAGTGGTAGTGGTAGTGGTGGTGGTGGTAGTGGTAGTGGTAGTGGTAGTGGTGGTGGTAGTAGTAGTAGTAGTAGTAGTCGTAGTCGTAGTGGTCGTAGTCGTAGTAGTGGTAGTGGTAGTGGTGGTAGTAGTGGTAGTGGTAGTGGTAGTAGTGGTAGTGGTAGTGGTGGTAGTGGTGGTGGTAGTGGTAGTGGTAGTGGTAGTGGTAGTGGTATATAGGTTTACACTTAAAAACTTCATTACTACATAGAATCCATTACTACAAAATAGTAACAAAAACCATTCTTGGAATGTTGTTAGGTTCCAAGTAACAAATCACTGCATATCAACATCTCATACTCATACTAGTGATGCTTCACAAAGACATCAACCTACACCATCTCACTTATTCACATACTAATAATGTTGTTCATGCTAATGTACTAAAACTGCAGTTAACCTAAAGAATGTCAAACATTGGCCAAATTCAAAACAATCATTCTCTTCAATATCAAATCTACTGAAAAACTAAGGCCATCCACCTCTGCTTGTGCGTATTGGTGCAGTCTTGACCCCCTCCACCTCTCCCAATTGGTTACGTATAGCATCATACACACTCCTAAGCTTCACGCCCAACAACGGCAGCCATGGTTGCACCTACGAGCGTATAGGGTTGTGAAACACCCCAAAATTCACGATAATTTAAACCTTAAATTTATCAGAGTTAACTACTATAATTTCAAACTTTCATTTACATCGAAGAATTCACGACGAGTTTCAAACCTATACACGTTATCATAATTACCAGCTAATCTAATCCCTGATCAACACACAAATCCAAAAGTATCCCTTTGGCATTCCTTAACGCTCATCCCTTTTGAATCCCTTCCCAAGCTAATACCTGGTAAGAAAATTCAATTTGAAACGATTAGGCTTACGCCTAGTGAGAACATCCAACTTTCCAAATCAACTCTTTATAAGCTTTAAAACCAATGTCAAGCAAAGCATGTAACCAAACCTGATTTGCCACAATTCTTACCGTGCACATAACATCCGGGAATCTTACCCGATTACATGAGAATGACAAACACAAAGTAAGTCATAGTCTCATATTCCAGAGCGCCACTACGAATCCCACATATTCTAGATCATTGCTCATGTCAAGAAATTACAATTAGCGCCATGCCTATTTCTTGAAGTGAAAGTAGGAATTACCATTAAGCGTCCGGCCTATCCCTTACCTTCCAACAGAATTCGGGAATTACGATTAGCGTCCCGCCTATTCCTCGGTTTCACATCATAATACGAAATGGGAATTACCATTAAGCGCCCGACCTATTCCTCATTTCAATCAACGCGAATTACCATTAAGAGTCCGGCCTATTCCACGTTTATCACATCCTAACACTAAATGGGAATTACCATTAGAGCCCGACCTATTCCGCATTTATCAAAACAACGGGAATTACCATTAGGAGCCCGGTCTATTCCACGTTCATCACATAATAACACTAAATGGGAATTACCATTAAAGCCCGGCCTATTCCGCATTTATCAAATCAACGGGAATTACGATTAGCGTCACGCCTATTCCACGTGATCACATAATACTAGTGCTTATGGATCCATTACACTTACTAGCATACATGCATAGTTACTTGAACGCACTAACACATTTCATATCATTTTCTCAAAACTAAGAAATCCAAATAATCTATCATACCCTTATTCTCAAATGTCCCTCTTCAGAGACTTAGCACGGGGTTCCAGTAAACTATATCCGGAAAAAGATTAATTGGAACCCAAATAGATTAACCAGATAACACATCCGAAAACTATATCCGGAAAAATCTCTTATCCGAAACCCAAATCCGAAACTATCCGGAAAAGCCAAATCCGGACTATCATCCGGAATCCTGTAAAACATCCGGACACTCATCCAAAATCCGGTACATTCCAGATCCGGTATTTTATCCAGACATCAACCGGAATCCGGTACCAATCCGGTATCAAGTCTGGAACTTATTTTGGAATCCGGTACAATCCGGAACATTCCCGGAATCCGGTACAATCCGGAATCCAATAACTTCCGGAATTCTCATCTTCCGGACTAATCGAACTGCACATCAATTTTCAGTTTAAAAACCTATCTTAATCCAATTCTCAATCATCTTCATTCCAATACATAAGTACTAAAACATATAGACAATTTATAACCAATTATTTCATTTGATTCAACTGCAAATGTTTATAAGAAGAGACGAACTCACTTAGGATTTAAAAAATATATCAAAATCCATATTTTTAGTTCTCTACAGAGAGAGACCAATATTAATATATTTTTATCACATCAATCTTTTTCTCTATTTGTATCTCGTGTTTTTTTATTTTTAATTGTAATTTTTTAATTATAATTATATTTTAAAATATCAAATAGTTTTTTTTATCTAATTTTCATATTAAGAATAATAAAAAGAATATTTTAGATATAATAAAATATTATATATATATTAAAAATATGGTTGGATCACTAATAAATCATAGAAAATGAATTTTGAAAATTAAATAGGTGAAAAAGAAACAAATGAAATTTTTAATAAAGATTGGGTTGGATTGGTTTGTTCATAAACAGGGGGTGTTTGGGAGTGCTTATATTTTTAACTTATGCTTATTTGCTTATGTGATGAGGAAAAGCAGTTTTTAAAAAGTGTTTGTTAAAAATTGAGGGTAAAAAGGTAATTTAGATAGATAAGGAAATAAGGAGAAGTAAATAAGTAGGTATGGATTGACTTATCAAAAACAACTTATTTGTGGTGAGGAGAAGCAAATAAGCACTTTTGATTTTTTCTATCCAAACACTCCAAACTGCTTATTTGCAGTGAAAAGAAGCTATAAGCAAATAAGTCAAAAATATAAGCACTCCCAAACACCCCCTATAGTCTTAGGTCTTCTTTAAACTTGGGTGTGGGTTGAGAAGTTCTATACAAAGAACATCACTGGAAAGAAGTCCAATCCCAGGCCCAGTCCCAGGTCCAGTCCCAGTCCCAGGCCCAATATCTAAAATGTGAGTTAAAAAAAAGGAGGATATAACACAGCCAGCACGTTGACGATACTCTGTTCAACGTGAACCCAGTTTCAGGGTTTATCAGACGCATTCATTCCGCCATTCTTTCAACAACCACAGCCATGCCGAAGCATTACAGGCCTGCCGTAAGTTTCTAACCTAATTCACAAATGAATCCTCAACTATACTCTTGTTCTTATGCCCTAATTTCACTTGTATTTTGCAGGGGAAGAAGAAGGAAGGTAACGCCGCCAGATACATCACCAGATCGCAAGCTGTCAAATACCTTCAAGTCAGTCTCTCCGTTTTCAGGTACCGATTGATTCGAAATTTTCGCATATATACACGTAGGTGACTGAAATAAGAAACAGAAAGCCCAATGTCTGAACTTACAGTCGATTCTCGCTTAGTTAAATGTGAATTTGTATCGAGTTTTATTCAATTTGTGTGTATATGTACCAATTTATCTTTGTTTAGTATGAAAAGAAGTACATAATCCTAGTTATGAAGTCATCTAGTTACTAGGAAGGGGATTGTCTCAATTTAAAATGCAAAACATGTTAATATGGTAGACCTAAGGATTTTTTCTTGTTTTTATGTAAATATTTTAAATGTTTGGTTATCAGTTCGGTAAGAGATTATGTAATCTCAAAGATTCTCGGTTAGTTATATGTGAATTTGTATTGAGTTTTATTCAATTTGCGTGTATATGTACCATTTATCTTTGTTTACTGTGATAAGAAGTATATAATCCTAGTTATGAAGTCATCTAGCTACCGTGAAGGTGTTTTGTCTTAATTTAAAATGCAAAACATGTTAATATGGTAGACCTAAAGAATTTCTCTTTTTTATTTTAATAAATGTTTTGGTTATTACTTATCAGTTCAGTAGGAGATTATGTGATGTGAAAGGTGTTCATTTAATATTTATGTGTTTGGGGTTTTCAATTCAATAGGAGATTATGTATCTTCAAAGGTGTTTTTCCCCGGGATCCAAAGAAGAAGGTGAAGGGAAACCATCATACATATTATCATATGAAAGATATATTGTTTCTTAAACATGAGCCACTTCTTGAGAAGTTCCGTGAGATGCGGGCATATGAGAAAAAGGTAAAAAAGGCAGTGTCTAAGAAGAACAAGGATCTTGCTGAGCGCCTTTTGACACGGAAACCTACTTACACACTTGATATGCTTATCCGAGAGAGGTTTGTTTGTTTGACTCTATCCAATTTATAACAGTTATATGGTATTCTCGATTTTCCTCACTTTTCTGATTGGTAATTATTTGTGATTTAGGTATCCAAAGTTCATTGATTCATTAAGGGATTTGGATGACTGCCTCACTATGGTGCACCTTTTTGCTGCATTACCTGCTATAGAGAGGGAAAATATTCAAGCAGAACGAATCCATAACTGTCGAGGGTATGTGTTCTCACTAGTCTTAGATTTAATAGCTTTTTTCTACCACTTGTTTTAATCTTGATGTTATATCTTAATTGCTTGTTTAATATAATGGTATATATGTTTTTGTTAGGTTGAGCCTTGAGTGGCAGGCATATATCTCACGCACACATAAATTACGAAAAGTTTTCATATCTGTGAAAGGCATATATTACCAGGTATGGTGCTCATGGCAAAGAATCGTGTGAGAAGTTGAGGTTAACGTGAGAAGTGGATCTGAACCGTTGCTTTTAATTAAACGCCCTCCCATGAATTGCGGCTTCGAAGGGAATTGATCTGGTGCATCTCATCCTAATATGCATCCATTTCTCATCCAACGGTTGATAACCACTTCTCACGCCTCTCACGTTAACCTCAACTTCTCACCGGAACCCAACCCTAGTGCTCATGGCGTATATTTATCTGTATATTGGATGTTATGTAGAATGTAATCATCTAATGGGATTTTACCACTTAAAACCTTTTCAGGCAGAGGTTGAAGGGCAAAAAGTCACATGGTTGACTCCTCATGCACTGCAGCAAGTCATGCCTCAAGATGTAGATTACAAGATCATGCTTACGTTCTTGGAATTCTATGAGGTTTGTGATAATCAAATTCATGCCTATTGTATTTGTTATTTTGTTTTATACTCATACTTACATATATATAATTTAAATGCAGACTCTTCTTGGTTTTGTCAATCTTAGACTCTATCATTCGATAAATTTGAAATATCCACCTATCCTTGATCCCCGGCTGAAAGCTTTAGCAGCAGGTATGAAGTTGCTACCACCCGTTAAATTGTTACATATTTGGACCAAAACTTTGTGGATGAGTTTGCTGTTTTTTGAGATATTTTATGTGGTATATTAACTCTTCAAAATTCATGCAGATTTATACGCTTTAACAAGGTATGTTAATGCTAAAGACCAGACGAAAGGAGCAAATGTTGAGGAGTCTGAACTTAGACTAGCCCAACTTCAGCATCAACTTCCTGGTAATGAACCTGGTGCATTGATGAATCTTGTAGAAAATTATGCTGATGAGAATGAAGAGGACGAAGAAACAAAGGCCTGTAAAACCCTTTTTAAAAATATGACCTTCTTCTTGAGTCGTGAGGTAAGATCAATGTTTTCTGTAACTCAATATTTGCTTCACTTAGATCGTCTTATAAATCATCTCTGATCTCCTATGTGCACCTCTCACGAAATCCTTATATGTTCGTTTTATTAACGATGGTCAGAATATATCTTGACAGTGACAATGACCTAATGATTGTTGAGATATTGTGAAACTTGAGACATAAGAACAATATAAAAAAAGCTAGGCACATGATAAATGTGGAAATATTTGTAGTCTTGTGTGTGTGTGTGGTGGTGGGGGGTGGGGATAACATGTACAACATGAAAAATGGTCTTAATTTTCAAACGCATCGACCTAATGATTGTTGAGGTAGGGCGAAAATAATTGAGAAACAAGAAAAATTATCAAAAATTTAGGACACATCATAAATGTGGAAGTATTTGTAGTTTTTTTTGGGGGGGGATGATAACATGTACAACATGAGAACTGGTCTTAAATTTTAACCCATAAGTTCAAGATATGCATCTGCATATCTGTTTGAATTATTTTTCTGTTTCTTTTATATTTGATTTTTTTAAAACATTCTTGGTTGGTTTAATGTCCTCAAATTTCATTTATCAGGTTATTTATGTGGGTTCTTTTGTGCTTATTTTCAGGTTCCAAGGGAGTCCTTGCTATTTGTCATTACTGCATTTGGTGGTGTGGTTTCATGGGATGGGGATGGAGCTCCATTTGAGGAATCGAACCAAAGCATTAATTATCAGGTATATCAATAGACATGATATGCTTGTACTGGTACAAATAATGTTTCAGTGAACAAATACTTTAATAGGTTTCTTATGCTTGTTTTTTTTCTGCAGATTGTTGATAGGCCAACTCAAAGTCATCGGTTTATTTCCCGAGATTATGTACAGCCACAATGGGTCTTTGACTGCATAAATGCACGGATCATACTACCAACTGAAGATTATATGGTTGGGAGGTAGGTTTCAAAAGAGAACCTACTGCTTCCTCTGTCTCAAAATAAATGTTCACGATGAAAAACAGAATGTGTAATTATTACACTTTTTAATTAATTAAATGGCAATCATACCCTTAATAATAGAGTGAGTTACAAATTTCTTCATCTAATAATTGAGGGTAAAAATTGGGTTAAATTTACATAAATAGCCATACTGGGTTTAGTTTTCTAAAATTTAGCCACCAAATTTCTTTTCTTTAAAAAATGTCCAGAATCCCGCAAGTCTAACACCGCAAGCCACCTTTTTCTTGCGGTATCAGACCTTTTGCTGACAAAATCAGACGTTTTTGACGAATAAAGTGATTTTTAGAAAAACTGCAAGTTGTGGTATGCAATTTACGGTTTTGACTTGGGGAACATAAAAGGTTTATTTTTCCATAATTTATGAGAAAAAGTCTGACATCGCAAGGAAAAGGTGGTTTGCGGTGTCAGAGTTGTGGGATTTCGGACATTTTTGAAAGAAAATAATTTTGGTGGCTAAATTTAAAAAAAAAACAATACAGCAATTTATGTAAATTTCTTGTAAAATTGGATAATAGGCACTTATTTTTATAAGTGGGCACTTATTTTAGAACAAAGTAAAATAGATTGTGGTCAATTATTAGTTTATGATGATTTGTTGGTCAAACCTTTTCTGGTCAAGTAGGGTTCTTCCACCACATTTGTCTCCGTTTGTTGACAATGAAGCAGAAGGATATGTACCTGAGTATGCAGAGACCATTAAGAGGCTTCAAGCTGCTGCAAGAAAAGAAATTCTTCCAATGCCAGGTGCTGAACAAGATGATCTTGAGAATGCCCAGAATCTACTTGTTGAAGGGATCATTGACAGGACAAAGGCTAAAGAAGCTGCCGACAGAAAACGAAAGGTTGGTTTTCTGATTTACAAACTTGTATACATTTTCCACCACGTTTTCATTATTTTCGAGTAAATTTCAATTTTGGCCCCTGTCAGCTTTCGTCCCTGGACTTCATTTATTACACTGGTGATCTGTGTGATTTGCTAATCGTTTCGGTTTTGGTCCCTCTCACTAACTACGTTAAAAAAGCCAGTTAACTTATCGGCATTTTTAATCACATTTAAAAAGGTGCACAGTTTTGGGAATGTGTAATCATTATACTTTTTAATCAACCAAATGACAATTTTACTTTTAATGCACTACAATAAATTGGGTTTATAGGACACCGCTAACTTATAAACATCCTAATGGACTACTTTATAAGACATAATTTATAGGACCAAAAATTAAAGCGTCCTATCTTAAGGCGTTCTATAAGTTTATAGGACGCTTTTAGACGTCTTAACAAGTTTTTGAGAAAGTGTCCTATCAACCCTCCTTTTTTAGGACACTTGTTTTTATAGGACACTTTTTCAAATGTTGTCCTATAAAATAGCTAATACGATGCTTTTTTTTTCATAAAAATGTTCTAAAAAACTTGCGACGACGCCCAATAATGTCTTGTAAAGTTATTACAACACCTTTACATATGACACTTTATTTTTTGGTCCTATAAACTCAGTTTTCTTGTAGTGATGATAAGGGAGTAAATAATTTCTCATCTTATAATTAAGGATAGAATTGGAAAGTAGGCATTACTTTTTCTTATTTTTTGTTAAAAAATAATGACTCAACAGCTATTCTTGGGTGTATAGTAGAAGCTCCATATGCATCCAGTAAATCTAGAAAGCAGTATTATATCCTATTGGTTAGTTAATTAGAGTTATTGTAGCTGTGGATATCTAATTAGATGCATATATGATGTTGGGTGGATGCAGATGGCGGTTCTTCAGGAGCAGTATCATCAGGAACTAAAGATGGAAGTGGAAGGGACGCAGTACACTTCTCTTCCTACTACCGAGATTAAGAAGATTCCGGAAGATACAGAAGAAGATAACTCTATGCAGCAGTTTGCCGATGACGATGACAACATGTCCAAGGTTGCAATGTCCCGCAAAAAGAGGAGGCTGTATGAAGCCATGAAGGTTAGTTTGCACCAATCTTGCTTTTATTTTAACTACCCAAATATCTATCTTTTATCCTCGAAAATATTCTTCAATTTTTTATGGTATCTGTTTAGTTTGATACGTAATATGATATGACGTGTTCTTTAAACGATTCTTCAAATATTTATGGTATTTTAGTTTCCCCTGTGATATATTGCTTGAGCTTTTTCTTATATGTGATTTTTGGGTTTTGATGATGTTTAGATTTCGCAAGCAAGGAAGAAGGCAAGTGTTGAGACCCTGGAGACGAGGAAGAAAAATATTAAAAAGACCAAGAAAACGACGCCAGAGTGAAGTTGGTTTCCTCGTCGGGTTTTTGTTAAAATTTTGTAGTTATTGGTCTAAAATTTTTATGTTTCCAGCAGGAGGGATGATGATCTATAACCGTGGAATTGTTCTCAAATTTTGTTTCGAGTTATTTATGTTAACACACATTATATTCTCACGCCTTTCTTCGTTCATGGTTTGATATTTTGGTGTTTTAAGCGTAGAGGGACCAAAAATGCATCTTATATGGCTTTCTGATTTTGTGAAACTGAGGTTATTTATGGAAACAACTGTTCTATTTTTTGGGTAGAGATCAGGTTTACGTACATCTTATCTTCTGGACTCAGTGGGATATAATGAGCTTGTTTGGTTTTGGTGTATAATGTATTAGAGCATGAACGATGAACGATCTTTCTTGTCTAGATTACAACCTAGAAACAAGGTGTAAGATCAGTGTATGCCAAAATGAAACGCTAAATTTTATACCTTTTAATGAACTTGTTTGTAGCTCTTTTATCTCAAGGCTTAAGTTTACTCACTGGTATAGTCAATACAATGTACACATTGAAATACCCCTTTTAACGAGAAATTTTATGTAGAATATGTTGGGGAATATTCGAAAGCATGTTATGTAAATAGGGTAAAGGTGATCAAGAATCTGGATTGTTTGAGAATCGTGTAAGTTCACTTTTCGTATTGATATTTGGAGTTGCAATGCAGTATTGCCAGGGGCGTGACCCCCTTGACCCTGTTATTTCGTCGTATCCGGGATCAAAACTCGTGTTATATACAAGTGTGCACTTTGCATCGCCTAACTTGTATTAGATCATAGATTAAACACCCCATTGGCACTTGTTAATTCCAATTACACTTAAATGACCCGTGACACTAAAATCACCAACAGAGAATGGTATTGTTGAAATCCACGAAATAATTTGATCAATGGATGATCCAATTATGGTAAAAGTGAGATTGTAGTTGTATGTTAATCGACCAGCTGAATGGTAATAGTCTTGTCACAATGCCTAAAACATCAAATCTAAAAAATGTATAACGATTTCAGTCACTAATGTTTTTCTTATTTGTGATTAAAAAGACCATTATTAACCTATTTCTTTCATTTTAATTAATGTACTTTTGGTTACGAATATTAGCAAGATATTTTAATTTTTGTCAATTTCAAGCATTATATTTTCACCATCTTGCAAAAAATAGCAAAATGATTTAAATTACGAAGTTAAAAAACTAAGAAAGTAGACATTAATGTTGCATAACAATGATATCTAACACTTTTAGCAAGTCTTATCCAGCATTTTAGATCTAATTAGAAACAATTATGATTTATAAGATATTTGGGTACATCTAAAATATACATAAACTAAATATATTTAGATGTTATACATAGTTTCTTAGAGTCTGAGAACAATAGCCAAATAAAAGAGTAAGAAAACGGTCAAATCACATGTAATTTTAAACTATAATCACGTGCAAAATCACATGTGATTCTTGGGACTTTGGCCGGTCGTGGGCCACGTCGCCTGTTAACAGTTGCGTTGACCGTGTTTCGTAAAATAATCATATATCATTCACATGTGATTTGACATATTTTTTCTTGTTTTCTTATTTGACTTTTTTCTCGTTTGATCCTATCTAGTTTCTTAATGTAATAATTATAAATAAATTGAAGAGTAAATAGCAATTTGGTCCTTGTGGTTTATTTTCATTTTTTTGTTTGGGTCCCTACGGAATTTTTATTGCAACAAAACCCCCATGTTATACAAAAGTGCTTGATTTGGGGCCCTAAGGTTAACTTCTATTAATTTGCAGCTGTTAAGTGCTCCATGTGCCATGCACATGAGGTAAAATGGTCAAATTATTCTTAATCGACCACTATAATCACCATGCAATAATTACACACTTCTAAAATTGTGTGTCTTTTTCATTGTGGACATTTAATTTGAGACCGAGGGAGTAAAAAGAAGTTAAAATCGCTTATCGGTCCTTGGACCGGGCCTAACCAAGCACAAATTTAGTCCAAACCAGTTCCAGAATGCAAATAAAACCCGAACCTTTTTTGGGACTTGTCCGCAGATTAGAAACCCGGGACTGAACGGGCTGTTTTCGAGCCAATCCCAGACCTTTGTCCATGATGGGCATCTCTAGACCCAGACACGAGTTAGTTCATAAGTTCAACAAGATCATCATACGCAGATCTGACCTCTACTACAAAAAGTAAAACAACTGTTATAGAAGGTAATTTCTAGTTCGATAAAGAAGAGAAGATGGTAAAACATCACAAGGTAATTTCTCAATTCAAACATTCCATTTGTGCCTAAATCTCATTCTATAAAATATGTATACTCTTCTTACTAATCACATCTTAAATTCCCAAGTCCTTTGCCTAAATCAACTAATAACACAATTCATTTAAAGAATATGTAAATTGAATAAAATAACATTAAAATCCTTCCAAAAAAGGTCTAAATGAACACATTTTTAAGAGGAAAACATACTGCATCATCAGCCAATAAAAACTATGAACCTTAGTAGCTTTTTAACTTTCTTTTACATTAAAAAATGTCACTTTTAATGAATATGCAGTTAAATTGGCTGTGCACAGTAATACAATGATGTTTGTATTATATCTTTAATAACTAGTCAAAGGCATTTAGACCCATCTCCACTTCAAAGACTTCAAAGTAAACGGCAAAGACAACACTCAACTACATAAAATATGCATACTCTTATTAAATGAGGGTTCAAACTTAATAGTGGATGACAACTACAAGGACCAAAAATGTAATTTAAACTAAATAAAATATGCATACCATTATTAGTAACATCTTGCCTAAATCAACTAAGAGCATCTCCAACAACTATACTAAGAGCATCTCCAACAACTATGCTAATAGCTAGTCAAAATAACGACTTCAAAGTAAACGGCAAAGTCAACATTCAACTATAATTTGTTTTCTTTGCCACTTTGGCTCCAAAAACTTGTAAGGTTCGTATGAATATGTGAGAAATTTCCTTCAAACCAAAATCATATTATTTTCCTAAATCGCTAAATACCGAGAAAGGGAGAAACATATTTTCTAATTCACTTTTCACGGCTTACGTTCATAAGCATCATTTGGATCTCTAAAATTCTGGTTCCAATGAGAACACGACTTTGTTTTCAGATTTTCTTGATACCCTTTTACCTGATTTTGTTTGGGGTAAATTCGATATTGGTTTCTGGCCAATGTCAAATCAACCAGGAATCGATCTTGATCCGGTTGAAGAATGAACTCCAATTCGATTCTTCACTTTCAACAAAACTAGTGTCTTGGAACCCAAAGGTGACAACAGATTGTTGCACCTGGGGAGGTGTTACTTGCAGCACCAGCGGTCAGGTCATTGGCCTAGATTTAAGCAACGAAACAATATCTAATGGTATTGATGACTCCAGTGTCCTATTCGGTCTTGAGAATCTTGAGAACCTCAATCTCGCAGAAAATAAGTTCAATTTCATACAGATTCCATCCAGAGTTGGCAGCCTTGTCACTTTGAAGTATTTGAACTTGTCAAATTCGGGGTTTTCAGGTCAGATTCCTGGAGAATTGTCACAACTGACAAGCCTGGAAGTTCTTGATCTCTCTTCGCTTTTCGACTATCAATTTCTTTCACTGAAACTTGAGGAACCAAATCTAAACACGCTTATTCAGAACCTCACACAGCTTAGAGGTCTTTATCTGGACAATGTGAACACAGCGGCACAGAAATCTGATTGGTGCCAAGGTTTATCCACATCTTTGCTTAATCTGGAAGTTTTGAGTCTGTTAAATTGTCAACTTTCAGGCCCATTAGATGACTCCCTTATGAAGCTGCAGTCACTCTCTGTAATTCGTCTGGGTTTGAACAACCTGAGTGCTCCAGTTCCAGATTTCTTTGCGGATTTCAAGAATCTGACAGTTTTGCATCTGGGTGCTTGTCATTTGAATGGAACATTTCCCAAAAAGGTCCTCCAAATGCAGAGTTTACAGACTCTCGATTTATCGGCCAATACAGATCTTTATGGCTCTTTACCAGATTTTCCTATGAATGGGTCCCTTCGAAGTTTAGTGCTCACAAACACAAAATTTTCAGGGGAGATACCAGAATCTATCGAAAATCTTCAGAACTTATCCTGGATGGAGCTGTCAACAAGCAATTTCAGTGGAAGAATACCGAATTCCATGGAAAATCTCACCCAGTTGTCGTACCTAGACTTGTCCTCAAACAAGTTCATTGGCCAAATCCCATCATTCCAGTTGTGCAGGAATCTTACTCATATTGACCTCTCGCGGAACAGTTTATCGGGATTGGTCCCTTCTGCTTACTTCCAAGATCTTCAAAATCTTGTGTTTGTTGATCTAAGGTTCAATGCTTTCAGTGGAAGCATACCTTCATCTTTGTTCTCTCTGCAACTAGTGCAAAAGATACAGCTTTCCAACAACAATTTTGATGGTATACTTGCTAACTTTTCAAATGCATCTGCATCTTTGTTGGACACTCTTGATTTAAGCAGTAACGAATTAGAAGGAAACATTCCCAGGTCTTTCTTTCAACTTCAACGACTTAGCATCCTCAGACTATCGTTAAACAAGCTGAGTGGGAAGATAGAAACGGAAGATTTTGAGAGTTTGACCAACCTAACGACTCTTGATCTTTCGTTCAACAACTTGTCTATTGTAACAAAAAGCAGCATCTCTGGCTTGTCTCATTTTCCAATGTTCTATTCATTAAACTTGGCTTCATGCAATCTTGAGAAGTTCCCTCATCTACAAAACCAATCAAGATTGATAAATCTCGACCTTTCAAGCAACAAAATTTACGGAGAAATACCAAGCTGGATCTGGAGCATTGGTAATGGAAGCCTCTCGTATATGAATCTTTCTCATAACCAGTTAACCAGCTTCCAAAAGCCCTATCGTTTCCCAAATCTTAGTGTCCTTGACTTGCATTCCAATAACCTCAGCGGGGAGATTCCTATCCCCCCAGCACGTGCTACCTACATCGACTACTCTAGCAATCACTTCCATTCGGATCTCCCTGAAAGCATTGGGATAAGCCTTAGATTTGCCTATTTCTTTTCTGTTTCCAACAATTTGCTCACTGGGGTGATCCCTAATGCCATATGCAATGCTGGATACCTCAAGGTTCTTGATTTGTCAAACAATAATTTAACCGCAAGGATACCACAGTGTTTGATTGAATTTGGTGGCAGTCTTGGGGTACTGAACTTAGGAAACAATAATCTCAGTAGACAAATTGAGGGAGCATTTCCAAGCGGCTGCGGCTTGAACACTCTAGACCTGCATGGAAACTATTTGGAAGGGAAGATCCCGCCATCTCTTGTCAATTGCACTATGCTAGAGGTGTTAAACCTTGGCAACAACAGGCTAAACGACACTTATCCATGCTCTCTGGGAAACCATACGAACTTGCGTGTCCTCGTTCTACGATCCAACCGGTTTCACGGGAACGTGAATTGTAGTGAGGGCCCACGTAACAAGTGGCAAAAGCTTCAGATTATAGATATAGCTCGGAATGGTTTTAGCGGGAAGGTTCCGGATGATTATTTTTGGCAATGGGGTGCTATGATGACCGTTGAACAATCGCGTAAAAAGCACCTGAGCTTTATGGTGTTAGAGCTTAATGACTTTTATTATCAAGATACTGTAATGGTCACGGTCAAAGGACTAGAGTTGGAGCTCGTGAAAATCTTGACACTTTTCACATCGATTGATATCTCAAGTAACCACTTTTCAGGGGAAATTCCAAGTACAATCGGGCGACTCAAGAAACTTTATCTTCTCAATGTATCACATAATGAGTTCACAGGCACTATCCCATCGTCTATCGGAAATTTGAGTCAGCTAGAATCATTAGACATGTCATCAAATAAACTAACTGGACAGATCCCATCAGTGCTCACAAGGCTTCCATTCCTTTCTTTGCTTAATTTGTCAAACAATCAACTGAAAGGAAGAATCCCAACAGGCTCTCAGTTTCAGACCTTCACAGAGACATCGTATAAAGGAAACAAGGGTTTATGCGGGTTTCCATTGGACAGAAGTTGCAGTAGTTCAGTTGTACCTGTACCAGTACCATCATCTGCACCAAGTTCTGGAGATGATTGGCAGCCGTTTTTCCACGGGATGGGAGCAGGGGCAGGATTATTGATTGTTATATCAATCTTGTGTTGTCTAAGGAAGAGAGATACTTCTGGTAGAAGTAGACAGACAAACTTGTCAAGATGATCTGTCATGCTCTGGCTATCCTATATGCATCTTATGGTGTATAAAATGTAAAGAAAGACAACGAAAAAGAGACTTTGTAGAGTGATAACAACTTCCGATGAAAGTCGACAAGAGTTGGAAGGTGTAAAAGAAAATTGCTTTTACCTAAAAAAGTATATCTCCTTGTATGTCATCCTTGTCCTCTTCAACAGCAGAGTCTCCATTCTCCAAACTTTGAGTTTTCATACCTAAATTTCTCTATTTTGATTTACTGAATTTTTCAATTTGTAAGTAGAGTAAGAATGTCGTCAAGTCTTGAAGTAAGCAAAAGCATAAATATACAAAGATTTCTATAACTTTTGAATTAGTAACTAATGCTGCCATATTTCTTTAAGGCATTGCACCATTCTAAAGTTGAAGATGCATTCTACATTTATAATCAAATGGATCACTTAGGCATTGTTTGGCAAAAATAAGCTAGCTTTTTTTTTGTACATGTTTGGATGACCATAAGCTAGCTTTTTTGAAACGCTACTTGGAGTAACATTTCAGTAGTTTTTTGTGAATACTCCAATATTACCCTTATTATTATTTACTAACTATTATTATTATTAAATATTAATTTTTTAAATTTAATTATAATTAATTAATTAATATTAATTAATATTAACTGAAAATTATTAAATTAAATTATAATTATACATTGATATTAAATTTTAATTATTTATAATTATTGTTAATCATATAAATTATTTTTATTTATTTTTTAATATTAATAATATATTTTAATTATCAATTAGTATTATTTTTTAATTACTATTTAATTATTTTTTCATATTGTATGTAACGGTTATTTAAAATTATAAGTTAATATAATTTTTTTCTAAAACTTGTTTTAACAAATTCAAAATTTACAGTAATAATAAATTTTAAATTTCTTTTAATTAATATATTATATTATTTAATTTTTCTTTATTACATTGGTTGTATTAATTAACATATTATATTGTTATAAAATTGTTTTAATTACATAATTAAATTTGTAATTGATAATTATTTGAAGATGCCCTTTTTGGTCATTTTACATGTTTATAAGCTACTTTTGCCAAACGTGACTTCTTCATCAGCTAGCTTATCAGCTACCAGCTAGCTTATGAGTCAACAGCTAGCTTATCAGCTAGTTTGCCAAACAAAGCCTTAATTCAATAATCAGTTCAACAGTCACTGTATGCTTCACCTAAATCTGAATCGACATTATAAAAGCAACTAAATAGTAGTAAAATTCATTCAGAAATTTCATCGAACACTTGGTAGGCAATAACAGCAGTGTCTGAGAATAAGTAAGAAAAAGCATAAGTATACAAAGATTTCTATAACTTTTCAATTGTAACTAATGCTGCCATATTTCTTTAAGGCATTGCACCATTCTAAAGTTGAAGATGCATTCTACATTTATAATCAAATGGATCACTTAATTCAATAATCAGTTCAACAGTCACTGTATGCTTCACCTAAATCTGAATTAGCATTATAAAAGCAACTAAATACTAGTAAAATTCATTCAGAAATTTCGACGAACACTTGGTAGGTAATAACAGCAGCGTCTCATTCTCTATTCATTCATTCGCTTCAAGAACAATCAAAGAAACTCCGACGACATTAAAATTAAGTTAGGTATCGGAAGTATGTTAATGCGTACCAGAATGAAATGATCATCATGATCGCGATCATCTTCCATGAGGATTCATAGCGAGCAAGATCAACCTATTCTGCTATTTGATTAATAGTTGTCTAATTATTGGGAATTTTTTGACTCGCATCAAACCGCTCTTTGTTTCAGACCAAATTATAAATCAGACCGACCCGACCCGACCATATTTTAAAACTCTCTTTAATCCATTAAAATTTGGGAAATTAATTAAAATACCCTAAGTTTGACCATGTTTTACTGAAATACCCAAAATCTCTCTCACTATGCAAAAATACCCTAAAAATCCGCGATGAGAGCCCGCGATCGCGGGCCAGGGACCTTTCTGACACTTTTTTAAACTTGCAGGGACCATTTTTGAAAAATGGAATCCCGCGATCGCGGGCTCATCCCGCGATGGGGTTATTTTTGTGACTTTTCAATTGCAAGGGACCATTTTTGAAAAATTCCAGGGACCATTTATGAAAATTTTGATATTTTTGGCACTGTTCACCCCATTTCGTTACGAATTTAAAATGAAATGTTACACTTTCAACCCCTATACTTATTTACTAAATTTACTTTATACCTTTTACTTTCATTATTTTAATTTTACATTTAACACATATAATCGTTTATTAACTAAAATACGTTAAAAAAATACGTTTTAATTTTAACAAATTACACCATTATAATCGTCTCTTCGATACGTTCGAAATGAGCCCAATCTTGAATTTTTTTGGATTTATATATTTTAATATATATCATATACAGTTATACACTACATAAAAAAAATATTTTTTATATTTAAAATTCATACTCTTATAGTTAATTATTTAATTTATGGTACATCTCTTATTTTCTTTTCAATTTTGTTTTACACTCCTATCGCATTAACATAATAATCATATATTAACTAATTCATTAAATCGTTTTAAATTATTATTATTTGAATGTGTTTATAGATATCGTGAATGGCAATAGGAGAAGGTTTCACGAGAAGAATATTAAATGGGGTTTTGACAAGTTGGTATCACTGGACTCATTTAAGAATTGTGAAAATGGGTATTTGGCGAATGATGATTCATGTGTGTTTGGAGCTGAAGTATTTGCAGTTACAGAGTAATGCAAATCATTTTCCCAACCGAAACGGATACAGTGCATGTAAACAAAGAAATCTATTACTGGAAGGCGTCCTGGAGTCCTGTGATCAAGTTAACATTTTCCTTGATCACGTCCTCCATTCCCATGTAGTCCGATTCGAGTTCTTCTAGTTCATCTTCAGCTTCCTTAATCTCTCGTTGCAGGTGCCGAACGTGAGCCCTAGTCATGGCCAATTCTCGTTTCTTCTCCGCTAGATACTCCATTTTCCCCTGCTGAATCCCCCTGTTATGGTTCCACATACCCTTTACCTTTTCGATACCGGCGTTCGCCTCATCAATGGCTTTTTGCACTGCGGGAGTAATTCGTTGACTTTGTCGAAGACCCGTCGGCATAAAATCATACATTGGTGGGGTTCTAATGCCATTATCGAAGTAGTAATTGTCGGATGCCATCTCCCAGTCTGCTTCCTCCTCAGGCGTGAATGGAAAATCGGCTGCAGTTCGCCCACAGTTTGTCCACTCCTCGTCTGTTTCCGGAACCTTCCAGGTACTCCGGCGAGCTCCGTCGTTCAGTGGTTGGTAGGCTCCCGAACGTGAAGTTCCAGCCACATTCGCCGACCTGTTCCCCCTTGATCTTGAACCTCCATCCATTGTGTTAAAAAAAGCGAGAGTGTGTTTGTATAAAAGATAGATAGGAAGTTGTGAATTACTACTTCATCATGCCATCTACTTATAGCCGTGAAAAATGTATGTTCTTCATCAGATATGGTCAAAGATTTCGTCTGAAAAAGTTGCCTGCATGATTCCACTGAAAAAGTAACTGCAATATTCGTCTGCTCTTGAATAAAGGTCTTTCATTAGGCAGAAAATTAGTCTTTAAGTAGTCAAACATAGCTAATTAATGAGAATTTAGATCAGATTTATATGGTACTATCAAATGCAAGTTTCTATAATATAGATATTGTTCTACATTACATGATACCAATTTTTGCATCATATGAATCACTTCCAGACAACAAGAACCAATACCCCAATAATCAAGAAATAAATGCTTGTTCATCCAATAATCTCTGTATTAGGATTATCGCAAGTTTCATAAACCTACTTACTAGGTGTTGAAAATATGGGTTTTACTAAACTTTGGACGCATTTAAATTTATATATATGTGTTATATATAACTAACTTTTAGTAGGTTTATGTTCTTCTATATGAGATCTTCGAAATGATATATAATGCGTCCAAAATAGAGTATGTGTGAAAGAGATATCGATACTCAAAGTTGAGTAAATGGATGAAATTAGCAAAAACCAAATGAAGTAACAGTAAGTCAATCACAATACTTTAACAAAATAAGTTAATACTAAAAATAACAATTATTTAATGTTACATAAACAACCTAACTTTGATTTATTTGACAATGGGCATAAATGGACTCCGCCATATGTATGCGAAATGCCTTGGCCTCGGCCTCGGTCTGGTCAGGGTGTACAAATACCACATCGTTATTTATCAAGATGCTGGCATTACGACATACCCAGACACCGCAATCCGCATTCATCCCGGCCTGCTGGGGTGTATTCTTGGCTAACTTATGGCGAAAGAGCTCTGACCTATCGCGACGCCTCGTGTCCTTGACCCGACAAAAGAAGTCAAATAGCACATCTTTAAACCTTCTCATCTGGTCTTCCAATTGGTCTATGAAAAGATTGGCACTATCGCTGTCATATATGGTCATGGTCATAGCGTCAAGCTCAAACACTCCAAGCAGCCAATGTTTGGGATGAATGCATATTGGGATGTACACCTGAAATATTACAATATTAGACAACTTAGTTAGCAACAAAACAACTTAACTAAAATAAGAGTAAAACGATTTACATACCACATCGAGGAGAGCCCAAGAAACCCCTTCCACGCCGTTGCATGAGTTGGCCACGGAGGCGGGACCTTGATGGGGGAGCACCAGGTAGGCAAAGAAAATACTATACATTATGGTCCACCTGGTGTCTGTTCCACGATGTCTTTGCAACAGCGAGACCCAACAATCGATGTGCTATACATAAAAAATAGATGGTTAGACATGTAATATAAACATATTTGATTATATGACTATAGTTAAACTTCATACTAACCACATCCTGTAACTCAGACTCCAAAGGGTCATCCGCCAGCAATACTTGGAAAAAGCGGGGGGTGATTTCCAGGCTCAAGTAAGGGACGAATATCATGGGGGAGAGGTGACCAGTCCGACACATCCTCAATATTTCCGATGCCGGTTGAGGCTCCGGTGAAGGGACCTTTCCCTTTTTCTTTCCTCCCTTCTTTCCCCCCGCTTTCTTTGCTTGTTTTTTAGCGGCCGGTGGTGTCGTAGATCCTTGTTGGCCAAACGGGTGACGAAACCATTGTGAAATTGATCGCGGCCGCTTTTGAGGGAGCGGGGTCACCTGTGGTGGTGGATCTACAACATCCATCGAGTCATCGTCAGGCTCCGAGAAGTGCTCCGAGAAGTGATCCTGGATAATAGGAGACCCCGTCTGAAAATTACGTTACTCAATGTTTTAAGTACAATTTAGGAAATGTTCACAATTAAACCAAAACTACCAAAATAACTTACAGTATGCATTTCCGGCCTGTAATAGTCATCGGCCGAACCGCCAAAGATGTTTGTGATTGCTGTGGTGGCGAACGACGGCATGTGCTGTGCCCCCGACATCCCGACCTGCGTGACATTGATCATTAAAATAGTTACAAAATTAGGATTATCGATATATAACTATAATGGTTACTCAGTGTCACTAACACTCTCCGGGATAGTAGAATATGATGTGGTGGCGAACGGCGGCGGCATCTGCGAGGTGTATGCCCCCGACATCCCGGCCTGCGTGACATTGATCATTAAAATAGTTACAAAATTAGGAACAAACATATAACTATAATGGTTACTCAGTATCACTTACACTCTCCAGGATAGTAGAATAGGATGTGGTGGCGAACGGCGTTTGGGACATCCCGGCCCCCGACATCCCGGCCTGCGTGACATTGATCATTATAAGAGTTACAAAATTAGGAACAAACATATAACTATAATGGTTACTCAGTGTCACTTACACTCTCCGGGATAGTAGAATAGGATGTGGTGGCGAACGGCGTCGGCATCTGCGAGGTGTATGCCCCCGACATCCCGGCCTGCGTGACATTGATCATTATAAGAGTTACAAACTTAGGAACAAACATATAACTATAATGGTTACTCAATGTCACTTTCATTTTCAGAGAATGACGGATGGGATGTGGTGGCAAACGTCGCCTGTGCCCCCTGTCCGAACGGAGCGAGGATCGGTGTCGTACTCGACAGCTAAAACAAATTTAGAACGTAATATTAATATACAAACTAAATAAACGTGGCCAACAAATTAAGTTAAACACTAACATTGACAGCGCTAAACTGTCTGTAGAATCTCTCCAGAAGCTGTACACGTGACTCTAGCGGCCCGTGGACGTAGTCCCACAGGTGCTCATGAGAGCCACGTTGTGGCTCGTAGGAAGGGGCCGCCTCATATGGATTGTAGGAGGAGGAAGGGGGCTGCTGGTAGGAGGAGGAATGGGGCGGCTGGTAGGAGGAGGAACGAGCCGGCTGGTAGGAGGAGGAAGGGGGCGGCTGGTAGGAGGAGGAACGGGCTGGCTGGTAGGAGGAGGAACGGGGCGGCTGGTATCCACCGGAAGGGGGCCTGTCGTCGTCTTCCTCATCTTCGTCAGATGTGGAAGTAGGGGGACGTCGAGCCCTTTCCGCCTCTGCGTCAATAAAGGCCACGCTGTCTCTGTACCAATTTGTGCCCATCTCGTCGACAGTAGGCACAAGGCGATCGAAAGGCAAGAGTGGCTGCTAAATATATGATAAAACATAAAAGAAATTAATAAGCGGGACTAACGTATGCAAATTGTAAACATAGTAAAAGAACTTACATTTCTAGACGCATTGAAGAACTGAAACCAAAGCGACCTACTTAGGGTAACACGCTTGTCCCAACGGGTTCCCCTAAGTACTCGATCGTCGCGCTTGACGAAATATCGGATTGATGCGGGAAACATCTCCAAGATCCATATCTGGAATTAGACAAGAAGAGCAAGTACGTAAAAAGAAAAGCCAAACAGTTTGTATGTATTATTAACAATTGTTATACTACGTATCTAACCTTGAAGGCGTATGTAAAACCACAAAGATTCATCTTTGCATGTCGATCAACGCGTCTGGCTATGGCTCGGTGCAGAATAGAGTAGCAATGTGTCCAGATATGGCTACCCCACGGGTAGCTGTTAAACAGCTCAAGGTCCTCGACGGCCCTAAGGACCGTCTCGGAAGCATACTGGCTATACTCACGGCCCAGGAAGCCCATATCCACGATCACCACCAAGCATACACGGACAGCATCGTCGTCGGTTAGGGCACTAAGGCCCTCTTTCATCATGTCCCGGGCTGCCTTCAGCTTCAAACGAGATGCTGAAATGCCCCAAACCCTAGGAACGAAGGAGCAGTCTTCTAAGGGAGGAAGGGAGGGAGCCTCTCCAAAACGTAGTCCTGTAATTAGACAGAACTCACGACGCCCAAAATGCAATTGAGAGCCGAAGAAATCAAAATGCATCTCCTCCGGCTCAGCGTTGGCGTCCTCGACCTCCAACTGTAGAAACATGTGTACTAGCGTAGGGTCGCCCCCAGAGTAAGACACATCCATCCATGGCCCGAACGGTGTCCCTCTATAGATGGTCTCAAGGGTATCCGCGCGATCACCTAATCCCCTAAAGAGCGCTCCTAATTCCTCGATGTAGGAAACTTTGCACCTTACCGTCAAGTCGATGTTAAAGAAATCCTTCTACATAGTCATTCACAGATGTTATAGTTAGTGTTATATATAGATGTTGCAGATTATTTTATTTTATATAGATGTTGCGGTTTATTTTATTTCAACGTATCATATTGTTATATATAGATAAAGTGCGGTGGTATTTTATTTCAACGTATAATAGTGTTATATATAGATAAAGTGCGGTGGTATTTTATTTCAACGTATAATAGTGTTATATATAGATAAAGTGCGGTGGTATTTTATTTCAACGTATAATAGTGTTATATATAGATAAAGTGCGGTTTATTTTATTTCAACGTATAATAGTGTTATATATAGATAAAGTGCGGTGGTATTTTATTTCAACGTATAATAGTGTTATATATAGATAAAGTGCGGTGGTATTTTATTTCAACGTATAATAGTGTTATATATAGATAAAGTGCGGTTTATTTTATTTCAACGTATAATAGTGTTATATATAGATAAAGTGCGGTGATATTTTATTTCAACGTATAATAGTGTTATATATAGATAAAGTGCGGTTTATTTTATTTCAACGTATAATAGTGTTATATATAGATAAAGTGCGGTGGTATTTTATTTCAACGTATAATAGTGTTATATATAGATAAAGTGCGGTTTATTTTATTTAACGTATAATAGTGTTATATATAGATAAAGTGCGGTTTATTTTATTTCAACGTATAATAGTGTTATATATAGATAAAGTGCGGTTTATTTTATTTCAACGTATCATATTGTTATATAGAGATAAAGTGCGGTTTATTTTATTTCAACGTATCATATTGTTATATATAGAAAAAGTGCGGTTTAGGGACCCTAGTTGTCATTCTTAAAAGTTTAGGATCTAATTGGCATTCTTAAAAGTTTAGGACCTAATTGGCATTCTTAAAAGTTTAGGGACCTAAGTTGTCATTCTTAAAACCGTAGGGACCTAAGTTGTCATTCTTAACATTTTTTTATAAAAAAACACATTCTTAACAATTTTTTTATAAAATGTGTTTTTTTATAAAAAATTGTTAAGAGTGTGTTTTTATAAAAAAATTGTTATAGTTTTATGGTTTTATGTTTAATGTGATATTTGTATGTTATAATGTGTATGTTGTTATAGTGTGTTTTTTCATATAAAAATTGTTAAGAGTGTTTTTTTATAAAAAAATTGTTAAAAGTGTGTTTTTATAAAAAAAATTGTTAAAAATGTGTTTTTTTTATAAAAACACACTCTTAACAATTTTTTTATAAAAAAACTGTTTTTATAAAAAATTGTTAAGGGTGTGTTTTTATAAAAAAATTGTTAAGGGTGTGTTTTTATAAAAAAAATTGTTAAGAGTGTGTTTTTATAAAAAAATTGTTAAGGGTGTGTTTTTATAAAAAAAACACATTTTAACAATTTTTATATGAAAAAACACACTATAACAACATACACATTAAACATACAAATATCACATTCAAACATAAAACCATAAAACTATAACAATTTTTTTATAAAAACACACTCTTAACAATTTTTTATAAAAAAACACATTTTTAACAAATTTTTTTTAAAAACTGTTTTTATAAAAAAAATTAACAATTTTTTTTATAAAAAACACATTATAAAAACCATAAAACTATAACAATTTTTTATAAAAACACACTCTTAACAATTTTTTATAAAAACACACTGTTTTTATAAAAAATTGTTAATGGTGTGTTTTTATAAAAAAATTGTTAAGAGTGTGTTTTTATAAAAAAACATTGTTAACAATTTTTTTATAAAAACTCACTCTTAACAATTTTTTTATAAAAGAACACTCTTAACAATTTTTTTATGAAAAAACACACTATAACAACATACACATTATAACATACAAATATCACATTCAAACATAAAACCATACATATCATGTTAAACATAGAACATATTCAAACATAAGTTATAAACACTATAACAACCTACAAATCATATATCTTAACTTAAAATAACATACAAAAAATAACAAATAACATAAGGAAAACATACCACAGAGGTAATACGAGACATCTTCACAAAACCCGAACGCGTATTCCACACGACAAAATTGAGAGAGTGGGAGAAAATTGAGAGAGTTATTAAAAAAAGGAGAATGACCAACGCGGGCAAAGTGGGCAAACTTTGGTGACACGTGTAGCCCGCGATCGCGGGGGTCAATGAGTCAAACGCGGGCAGGGACCAAAACTGCACACGCGGGCATTCTTGAGGGGGGAAAGCTGGACCGCGGGCATTCTTGAGGGACCAACGCGGGCAAAGTGGGCAAACTTTGGTGACACGTGGCCTGGAGCCCGCGATCGCGGGCTTCATCGCGGATTTTTGGGGTATTTTTGTAACATGGGAGAGATTTTTGGTATTTCAGTAAAACGTGGTTTGACTTAGGGTATTTTAATTAATTTCCCTTAAAATTTCCCTCTTTTAGGACTGTTTGTTTATCTCTTAATAGTTCCATTAGAAGGCAACCTCTGAATCGTTAATAGGTAAATCTTGTTTGGCAAAAAAAATGTCTGTCTCTTAATGGTTCTAAAACCCTCTGAATGATTTAGCATCATGGATCTTCCTTAACCATTCAGCACACTGATTTCATTCTAAATAATTACCAAACAAGCATATTTCATTTTGCACTATATCATAAAAGCCTCTTAATCATTATGCACCAAACCATTCAGCAACGGCCAAACAGCCCCTTAGTTTATTTTCGTCTTTGTTCAGTTTACCAACGCAAAATAGTCCGTTATTCTAGTCTTATTCTAGTCGTACCAAATGTGGAACAGACAATCAGTCCAGTCCAATCCAGTTTCGTCTCGTCCAATCCCGTATTATCTCTTAATAGTTCCATTCCATTAGAAGACAACCTTTGAATCGCTAATAGGTAAATCCTGTTTGGTAAAAAAAAATGTCTGTCTCTTAATGGTTCTAAAACCCTCTGAATGATTTAGCATCATGGGTCTTCCTTAACCATTCAGCACACTGATTTCATTCTAAATAATTACCAAACAAGCATATTTCATTTTTCACTATATCATAAAAGCCTCTTAATCATTATGCACCAAACCATTCAGCAACGGCCAAACAGCCCCTTAGTTTATTTTCGTCTTTGTTCAGTTTACCAACGCAAAATAGTCCGTTATTCTAGTCTTATTCTAGTCGTACCAAATGTGGAACAGACAATCAGTCCAGTCCAATCCAGTTTCGTCTCGTCCAATCCCGTATTATCTCTTAATAGTTCCATTCCATTAGAAGACAACCTTTGAATCGCTAATAGGTAAATCCTGTTTGGTAAAAAAAAATGTCTGTCTCTTAATGGTTCTAAAACCCTCTGAATGATTTAGCATCATGGGTCTTCCTTAACCATTCAGCACACTGATTTCATTCTAAATAATTACCAAACAAGCATATTTCATTTTTCACTATATCATAAAAGCCTCTTAATCATTATGCACCAAACCATTCAGCAACGGCCAAACAGCCCCTTAGTTTATTTTCGTCTTTGTTCAGTTTACCAACGCAAAATAGTCCGTTATTCTAGTCGTACCAAATGTGGAACAGACAATCAGTCCAGTCCAATCCAGTTTCGTCTCGTCCAATCCCGTATTATCTTAACTAATCAAAAGTCTAAATCAAACTATGGGTTTTAAATAATTATGTAACTTGTGGAAACGTAGCAGGAAATAATTTTAGGTCACAATTATTTTAGATGACTTTTCCAAAACCAAACTTTATAAGCCGAATTCATTGACATATAAAGCAAATATAAATACACTATAGGATGTTTAGATCGGATGATGATTTCAATGCAACACTTAAAAATCAAATCAAATCAAATTTTCTCTACTAGTGATTCACACACGAACACATTTTGTGCTTCCATCGGGTGCTAGTCCAATCATGCTAGATCTAATATGTTTACAGAATATAAAATGTTTATTTTTGTATTTTCTGATAACTAAATCAGAATATTTATGTGAGTTGCGTTAAAAATAATCCACAACTCAAATTAAGTTTGGTAATTATTTAAAATATTTATATAACTATCTTAAAATATTAATATAACTATACATACTTACAAAATACAAATAATACTTTGTAATCATTGTAATTACAATCCGACACATATTTATAATTATTCTTCAAGAATAATTATTTTACAATCAGTAGGATTTTAATTCAGGTTTCTATCAAATGAAAGTAAACGTATTTTTTTCTGTGCAGCCCTATAGGTTTACATACTCGTTGATAGTGTTTCTGTGTGACATGCGTCATGAAAATAATAATAACTTACACAAATAAAATCGGGTTTTTTTATTAGACCAGATTATCGGTCCAACATCAAAGTTAGGTCTTTACCTTCTCAGATTTGGATAGTGTGGGCTTTTTTCGAATTAGATTGACTAGATTCTAAATAGACTAGGTCTTTTGACACTTATTTTGAACTGATCCATGTACAACTTTAATTGAAAACTCTCTTAGTTTATTCCGGTTGAATGAAAAGGCTCAAAGAAGGGCCACAAGAAACATGAAACTACGGTGTCATGGTTTATAATATCAAGACCCTCCATCATCATCTTTTTCCTCCTCATCGGTCAAGTATCACTAAACTCGACTGTCGACACTAATTAGATATAGAAAACAAGTGTGAAGCAATGCTATAATCTTTTCGAAAAAAAAAGTTTTAAACATAATTATTGTGAATTATATTTTTTTCACAAGAAACAACATTTATTGACTAACGACTCTATAATTTTAGTCGCCTATTCTATAAATTTTATAAAATTTTATAAATAACAACAATTTACAAATAATAAATTTATCTTATTATTTTTGTAGTTTACAAAACCGATTGAAAAATATGCATCGAGGATTTGAAACAGAAACTGCTTTAACTCAAATCCTCGATACATCTTTTTCAATCGATTTTTAGTTAAATCAATTTCTATTTCAAATTTTTATCTTCATATGATTCTTTCAAGATAATCATATTTTAATAGTTTTTGACAAATTCATTTTTTAATTTTTTGAAGGAAGTATAATTAGAAAAGATAAGATATAAGTCGTCTTACCAAACAAAACCTAAGATGGTTGGTTTTGCCAACCATGACATGACTAATATAATTTTCAAGATATAAAAATACGCCAAGTTTTTCAGAATGGAGTTAAAGACCGGGAATCAATCATAAATGATGAAAAAAAAACAATAAACCAAACGGGAAACTGGTTACAACATTTGTGGAAGGGAAACGTCCAATAAAACCCAACGGACTTTAATATTAGGAATGATTAAGTTATTGAACAGTTTTTTGGAACAAATAAATCATTGCACTTTTCAGAACCTGTTAAATAAACTGTTGGACTTTCTAAAACCTGTTACATACATCCTTATGACTTCTAAAATTGATTAATATGTTACAAAAATAATTGGAAAATACGAAAAAAAAACCCAAACAAAGTTACATATTTTAAACTATTAAGTCCTTATACATTTTTTGAACAGAAAAAAATACAATTTAAAACGAAACGAATATACCATTTTCATTACTCTTCCCAAAACATATAAAAATAGTATCCAAAGCATAAATAGATGTACATAAAAGTTAGACATAATTTACCAAAAGTTGAATAAAAATATACCGAAAGTTGCACAAACAAATGCCAACAGCTGCACCAACCATTTGACTATTCTGGTGGAGATACAACCATCTTGTAACCCTTCTTGACGGTCTTCATCATTAACAACAGCCTCCTTTGAAATTAAATATGGTTGAATGCCTTCGGGCCATGCTGGTCGTGGCACACCCGATGATGTCTTCAATGAAAAACATAAAGTGTAAGCAATAGTCAATTCTCTTTATTCTCCACATCGACGACAACCCAAGCTACATAAGCATTCAACATTCAAAGTGGTTAAACACATAATAAGAAAACTTGTCAATAATGTAGCAAGTATAGTTTTGGTGTACATACCTATCTGGTAAATCTGATTATTTCCATCTTGACCATTAGCCGATAATAACTCTCCTTTGCATACACCCTTCAAAAAACAACCATCTAGTCATATAACCTTCCTACATCCACTAATCCACCCATCTCTTAGTGCTTTGAAGCATACATAAAATCTCTTAAATTCATTACTTCCATCTGCCATTAAACTTACATCCATCTTAACTGTAGATCCTGGATTAGCCCTCTTGATTTCATGTCCATAATCCCAAAGCTTTCCATAGTGTTCTGTCAAAGAACCTTCAATTTCAAGAAGCGCCCTAGACTTGGCTCGGATGCATTGGCCCTTGCTAACTTTGACCATAAACTTTTTCAAAATGAAAGGCAAAAGAAGATGTGTATTAACTTGATAACTTCTTTATGTATATACAAAAATTCCCTTTAGAATGTAGATGGAGATGTTGGGTAAGTTATTACGTATGGAAACTTATTTACTTGCAACGAAGAAACATCACAAAGAGAAGGGATAGAGATAAAGCTACAAGAAAAAGAAAACGAAATCGATCACCACATTCAGACCTGGAAGGCGACTGTGGAACGTGGTGCAGCGATGCAGTGGAAAGCGACTGGTGGAAGGCGACTGTCACGCCGACGATTGGTGTACGGCGATTGGTGCGCCGACGAGATGCAGAATAGCGACGGGAATGTTGGAGGTCGGTGGTGAGATGGGCAAGCGACGGGAATTGGAGTGTGGGAGAGGGATTTGGAACAACGTAAGTGATTCAAAAGTATTTAGGGTTTTTTTTTAATTTGTAATTTACCTGCTATTCAAGTTGCAGGTTACAATTAGGATATATTTAATAGGTTTTTGAAAGTTTAGGGATAGATTTAGTATGTTTTGAAAAGTGCAATGGTTTATTTGTTCCAAAAATGTCCAAGGACTTGATCATTCATAATATTAAAGTTCGTTGGGTTTTATTGGACTTTTCCCTTTGTGGAATTGTGCATATTGAGCAAGTCTTTATACCTAAACAAGAAAGAGCTCTACTCTTTTTTTTTCAATCTTAAGAGTAGTTATTTGAATAGTGTAAATATTTTGATTTTCGTCAATTTCAAGCATTATATTTTCACCATCTTGCAAAAAATAGCAAAATGATTTAAATTACGAAGTTAAGAAACTAAGAAAGTAGACATTGAGGTGGCATAACAACGATATTTAACACTTTTAGCAAGTCTTATCCAACATTTTAGATCTAATTAGAAAAAAAATATAATTTGTAAGATATTTGGGTATGCATAAAATATACGTGAACTAGATATATTTAGATCTTATACTTAGTTTCTTAGAGTCACGTTTATAGGAAAACAATAACCAAATAAAATAGTAAGATAACGGTCGAATCACATGTGATTTTACACTACAATCATATGCAACATCACATGTGATTCTTGCGATTTTGGCCGGTCACGTGCCACACATCACCCATTCACACTTGCTTGATTGTGTTCTATGATCATATGTAAAATCATATCTGATTCACATGTGATTTGATCGTTTTCTTCTCTTTTTATCATCTTTCTAATTTCTTAATGTAATAATTTAAATAATTTGAAGAGTAAATTGCAATTTGGTCCATGTTGTTTATTATTTTTTTGGTTTGAGTCCCTACAAAATTTTTATTGCAAGTAAAAACACTCATGTTATGCAAAAGTGCTTAGTTTGCGGTCCCAAGATTAACGTCCGTTAATTTGCAACTGTTAAGAGCCCCATGTGCCTTGCACATGAGGGTAAATTGGTCAAATTATTCTTAATCGACCACCACTGCCGAGGACCACCATCATGAACATCTAATCCCTAACCATCTTTAGGAAAAACAATTACATGAACATTTCAAGGAAATGAAATAAATAAAAATCAAAATACAACAATTTAAACACAAAACAACTTAAAGAACGTTAATAAAATATAAATATAAATGATAAATTTATATAATCCTTAAAATCAAAAGCTATTGACAAACAAAAAAACAAAATAAACCACCAAACTAGAAAGAGAAAGAGTAAATCGATAAGGTTCCTTCAAATTTAGTTCCTCTTCCTTGTTGCCAAACAAACCACCAGATGGAGATCATATCGAGAATGATCCATGGCTCACATAATGCCCTGAAATAAGCAAATCGACAAGCACCATTGGTGGATGAGAGTGAAAGCCGAAGATAGGGGGACACTAGAGACAATGGGGATACCAGAGACGACGGCGACGACGCAGTCGATGATGGCGTAGTCAGTTACTTTGGAGAACAGATAGAGAAGAAACCCAAAAGGTATCACCTACGATATGGTTTAGGGAAGAGATGGTCGTAAAAGGAAAGAGAAAGGGGGTGGTCACTTGTTGAGAGAGAGAGAGAGAGAGAGAGAGAGAGAGGGGTCTTTTAGGGTTAAAAGGGAGATATGGTTAAAAAGACAATTATACCCTCATGTGCAAGTCACGCGAGGGGGGTTTAACGGACTTGCGCATGAGGGGGGTTTAATGGAGGAAACCTAATGGTGTTCATTTCAGGGACTACAATCAAGCATTTTTACATACCACGAGGATTTCCAGCAATAAAAACTTTGTAAGGACCCAAGCCAAGAAAAAACAAAGCAAAGGGACCAAAACTGCAATTTACTCCAAATTGATTACAACCAAACCCACTGCTGTATCAATCAAAGTCGTCGCGTTAACTATATCATTAGTCAACCACTTTGATATAAAATGATTCAAGAGAATATTGTTTTGGTTTTTGATTCTTATTAAAAAAGTAAATGTTTATATTTTAATGTTTTTAATATTTTATAGCCTATTGGTTTATTACAAGAAAAATACCCTTTTTGAAAGAAAAAGAATATTGTATCGACATTGAGTGTTTTTGGCTTTTATTTTGGAGAATTTGATTTGAAAAGTTTATTTTTAAAAGGTATTATATATATATATATATATATATATATATATATATATATATATGGTGCGTTTCATTTGCAAACCAACCTATTTGTACAAACTATACAAATCAATCTTAGTCGTTCATCAACTTTAATAAATATATGATTTAATTATGTTTTCTAATTTAAAGCAATGATCATAATAAATGAATTTTATCATCTTTCATATATATCTCAATCATAATTATTGAATCATAATAATTATCCATAAATAAATTTATTGTTTCCTAATATAATGGTTTGTATAGTTTGTAAAAATGGTTTGGTTTGCAAATGAAACGCACCCTATATATATATATATATATAGGCGGGTTCAAACGAGGAGCACCGTCCATGTACAAAATCACATGTGATTCACACCACAAACAGCGGGACAAACCGTGCGCTTTGCATTTTTTAATCACATATGATTTTGTTGTGAATCACATGTGATTTTGTACATGGACGATGCTCCTCGCGTTTTCTTAAATTGTTTTTGTTGTAAATGTTCGTTGTTTTTCGTACCTTCACAATGAATCACGTAAAACCAGATTATTTCTGTGAGACCACAAAATAACAGTAAACCTTCACAGCAAAATACTATGAAGATATTGTGAAGGTAAACATTCAAATGTTTTTGTTGTGAAAGTTCGTTGTTTTTCGTACCTTCACAATGAATCACTGTGAACTTTCAGTAATATTTTTTGGTCTCACGAAAACATGTCGGTCTCACGTGAACCTAACCATATATATATATAAACCAAGCAATTTGTACAAACTATACAAAACAATCTTAGTCGTTCATCAAGTCTAATAAATATCTGATTTTATTATGTTTCCTAATGTAAAGTCATGATCATAATTAATGAACTTTATCATCTTCCATATATATCACAACAATTATTAATGAATCATAATAATTACCATAAATATATCTGTTGTATTCTAATATAGTGGTTTGCAAAGTTTGTACGAATTATTTGGTTTGCAAATGAAACGCACCCTATATATATATTTAATGTAATTAAGTAAAAGTTATCTTTGATAGAACTAAATAAATATAATACAGTTTTACAAACAAAAAGATATTATTTGAAATATATTCTAATTAAACTTTCTTGTTTAAAATATTTTTCCTGGTAAATATCAAAATGAAACCTTTAAAAGTAGAATTTTGATAATCGAAACACAATATACTTTCTCTTAATATAATTTAACCTTTTTAAAATATATAATCTAAATACAACAATGATTTGTTTGTTATAAAAAATCAAACTTACCAAAAGTTTTTGGTTTAAACTATAAAGATGGTAGTGTAGTGGATAAAGGATGATAAGATCAATTCAAGTTCGAATTTTGTCACACACACACACACACACGTATGTATATATATATATATATATATATATACATACGTGTGTGTGTGCACGTGCTTATGGTCAATGGAAGATTGGGGGTGTTTGAATTGCTTATTTTTTTGACTTATTTGCTTATTGCTTTTCCTCACCACAAATAAGTTATTTTGAATGTTTGAATTGAAAAAAATAAAAGTGCTTATGACTTTTCTCCACCACAAATAAGTTGTTTTTGATAAGTTAATCCATTTTAACTTATTTGAAAGTGCTTATAACTTATTTGTTCAAATTACATTTTTACCCCCAACTCCTTTTTATTATGACATAAGTTGATAAACACTTTTAAAAATAAGCATAAGTTGTTTTAAATAAGCAATCCCAAACACCCCCTTACCTCGGGGTAGTAGATGAAGCCTATAGTCAATGCCTTAGTTTAGATGAAATCTAAGATCACCTATTTAAAAAAAATATCATTGGTCCAACGCTATCCAGGTCAAGGTTAAAATTCAAAGCTTCATACCTTATGAAATGATCAAGAAAGTGTATTGGTTTATTTTATTGTATTTTAAATTAATATTATATATTTTAAAAAGTCAGATATATTGTCCGATTAAAGTTTTTGTCTTCTAGAGCAAATTGTGTTTAAAAATCAGTACCTTAATTCACTTGTTATTTTTAATGTATTATAGCATTACAAATCTAAGAATGTATGATTGAAAACATGTATATATAAAAATGTATAATTTGAAAACTAAATCTTTATATTGAATAACATATCTTTTTAAAATAAGTTAAAAGGTAAACCATTAAATAAAATTTATTCAAATTATATATTGAGCATTTTCAAAATATAAACCTTTAGATATGTATTTTAAAATTGTACTTATATATAGATAATTGAATGCTTTTTTTCCTTCCTTTTACGTAAAGATTACATTCAAATTCTAATATATATAAAGGTTTATATATATATATATATATATATATATAAGGTTGGGTTCACGTGAGACTAACCTGTTTTCGTGAGACCATAAAATTAACACTAAACCTTCACAGTAAAATACTGTGAAGGGTGAAGGTAAACCTTCACAGTGTTTTTGCTGTGAATGTTCATTGTTTTGCTTACATTCACAATGAATCGTTGTGAAGTTTTAGTGTTATTTTGTGGTCTTACGGTCTCACGAAAACAAGTTGATCACGTGAACCCAACCCTATATATATATATATATATATATATATATATATAGAAGTACGACAAATACATTTGTTGCATTAAGTTACTGGTTGAAAAACTTCATATCCATACCCAATGTATAAGGTTTAAGATTGCCATCACACGCCATGTAAAACCCTAAATATGGGACCTCCATGTCGGAAACTCCATGGAAATTTCTTATAGGTACGCAATTAATTAACTTATCAAAACCAATAATAAATGATATTTTATATTAATTTCATTTGAATCTCTAGTTTTAAATTTTTTAAAATGCTATAATACAAAATATGCAAAACATTTAATCTTCGCCTTGGGACAAACCTTTAGGGCTTCCCTTTCTCTAAACATGTCATTTCATAAACTTCACTAAGTGTCGGGGTGTTGATCCAATAACTTCGAGTCCAACTTAAAATCACAGTAGAAGTTATTGATAGTCCACAACTTGAGACATATAAGGAGGTTACAAATCTCATTTTCTATCTATGTGAGACGAGTTGTTACAAATATGCAATATTTTCTCTATTCTTCCATATCTAGAGATTTTTCCTTTCTCTCTCCTATTTTAATCCTTTTTAGAGAAGATTTTAGCATATTTGTTGGAGCAAACTGTTTTCCAAATCTACAAAATTTCTAAAATAGCATAGCTGTTGGTGATGCTTTAAGAACATATAAACCGGATCCATTAAAAAGGATGTCCACTGTCTCCCCATCTCGGCCCTATGATACGAGATGCATCCATTAAAGATCCCTCACCCCATCGGCATACTGCGCTTCCTCATCACCTCTTCATGTAATGCGAACTTCTCCATAGAAAATGAAGAAAAGATACTTATTCATCTTTGCCAAAAAAATGCACAAAAACTATATATTAAAAATGGTAAGGATATGCAATTTGTTATAATTTTGGTGGAACCCTTTTGTCACACAAATATCTCTATGTCTTACTTTTTAGCCATCCTACTTTAATGTGATGCATTACATTTTATATTCCTAAAAACAAATCTAATGCAACAAATTAACCTATGCCATTGGAGCAGATATTAGACAAGCTTTTAGAAAGTAATAATTGTTGTTTATTCTTGTATTATTTTAATACCCATTTTTCATTTTAATATTAATATCCTAACCTTTAATCTTTTCTAGAATATTAAATTTTAAATTTAAATGTTGAAAAAAGTAAATTATGGATTTGGTCCCTGTGGTTTGTGATTTGCTACGGATTCAGTCCTTTATTTTTATTTATTACATGATATACCTCCACATATAATTTGTCTTAGATTTTTACCTTCCCCGTAACATCCGCCTAGCATCTCCGTTAAACTTAAGGACATTTTGGTATGTAAAATATTTTAATTTTACATTTTCTTTTCTCTAAATTAATGCCAATTGGCATGTTTTAGGATTAAAAAGATAAACTTTCTATTTTCTTGCAAAAAGAAGTTCTTACCTATGAACTGAACTTCTTGCTGGCGATAACACAAGTCATAAAGTTGTTACCCGTGTACAATTTCTAGATTTCTCTCTCCTCTCCCCTCTCCCCTCACCACCTCCCGCCTAAAACCTTCCCTTCCCCTGCACATAAGCACTGTCATCATCGTAACCATCTTCCCACCATCACAACCACCACCTCTCACCGTTAATCTCCATCTATAACCACCACTCACATTGTCCACCTCCACCTACTTCTCTATTTCTCTACCCACTACCCACTTCACTACATCCACAAGGCCACACCGTCGTTCTACATCGAACAGAAAAAAAGAATTATTAAAAATCATTAAAATAAAGAAAACCGGAGAGAAAGGACCATTTTGCCCTAAAGATAACGGAAGAGGGAAGAGAGCCATTTATACGAAATACCAAATTTAAAACAAATTGTATAGATGAAGGTTTATCATATAATAAATAAAGATAAAAAACTAAATTTGTAACAAATCACAAACCACATGGATCAAGTCCATAAATTTATTCTATTATTGAAAATAAAATAATATACCAAATAAACATAAAACAAGAACCTTTTTCACACCTAATATTCTCAAAGCATCTCAAATATATTCTCTTTTTCTTAAATGGAGATCAGAAAATCAAAATCTTCAAAACAAAATTATACCCATGTTCAATGGATTTCCTATTTTGGAGATAAATTATTGATTATATTATTAAAATATTGTATATATTTAATAAAATACTACTTCTCTCGCCTAAACATTTCATTTCAAAGAATCTCATTTGTGGAATATAATAAAAAAATATTTATCTCTTAATAATCATGTTTTTGGAATATCTCCAAATTTAGAGAAAATTACTTTCTCTCTCTCTCTTCATTTTGAAAAACGTTTTGAAGAAACTGTTTAAGTAGAATAGAGGGTAAAATTGCAAGATAAATGAGTATTTTTGTAAACCGAAAGAGATATGGAGTATTTTTGTAAGTGAAAAACGGAATTGGAGCATTTTAATTAATTTCTTTATAATAAAATAAAAGTCTCCATGAGTCCGTTGCCAACGTTTCTATTTATGTCTTGTACAGAAAAGCCACTAACTTACCCATCACCCAAATCAACCAGGTCAAATTACACGGCAAAAGCCATTATTATTCAACAACTCCCTACTTCAAGTTTCACACAAAAATAATATATAATTTAACAAAACATTTAATATTTTCAATCAAACAAATATATTAAAATCAATCTACAACAAACGGTATTTATGAATTCATCATGGTCAACGCCAACCATTCCCAATAGCAAATATTCAACCCAGCCTTTCTCTCTCTGTTTTTAGCTACACAAACACTTTCAGAGAATTTTCCAGATAGATGTTTTAGTTTTTATGGGTTTTATATCATCATCATCATCATCATCATATGGGTGTCTTGGATTCTAGTTTCCAATGAAAACCCATCTCTGTTTTCAGATTTTCTTGATACCCTTTTATCTAATCTTGTTTAGTGTTTCTGGTCAATGTCAAATTGGCCAGCAATCGATCTTGATCCAGTTGAAGAACAAACTCCAATTCAATTCTTCAGTTTCGACAAAACTGGTGTCTTGGAACCCAAATGTCACAACAGATTGTTGCACCTGGGGAGGTGTGAGTTGCAACTCCAGAGGCCAGGTTGTTGGTCTAGATTTAAGCAACGAAACGATATCTGGCGGTGTTGATGATTCCAGTTATCTGTTTGATCTAGAGAATCTCGAGACCATAAACCTCGCGGGAAATAAGTTCGATTTCAAACAGATTCCTTCCAGATTCGGGAGTTTTGCGAGTTTGAAATATTTAAACTTGTCGACTTCGGATTTTTCCGGCCAGATTCCGGGAGAATTGTCACGGCTTACAAGCCTCGAAGTTCTTGATCTCTCTTCGCTTTTCAACTATCGAACTCTTTCACTGAAACTCGACAAACCAAACCTAAACTCGTTTATTCAGAACCTCACACAGCTCAGAGGACTTTATCTGGATAATGTGAACTTATCGGCACAGGCATCTGATTGGTGCCAAGGTTTATCCTCATCTTTGCTTAATCTGGAAGTTTTGAGCTTATCAAATTGTCAACTTTCAGGCCCGTTAGATGACTCCCTTAGAAACCTGAAGTCACTTTCGATAATTCGTTTGGGTCTGAATAACTTAAGCTCTCCAGTTCCAGATTTCTTTGCGGATTTCACAAATCTGAAAGTTTTGCATCTGGGTGCTTGTCATTTGAAAGGAATATTTCCCGAAAAAGTCCTCCGGTTGCCGAGTTTACAAACACTCGATTTATCCGCTAATACAGATCTTCACGGTTCTTTACCAGATTTTCCTATAAACGGATCCCTTCGAAGTTTAGTTCTCAGCAACACGAACTTTTCAGGGGCAATATCGGAATCTATTGGAAATCTTCAGAACTTATCGCGTATAGAGTTGCCAACTAGCAATTTCAGTGGAAAGTTACCGAATTCATTGAAAAAACTCACTGAATTGTCGTACCTAGATTTGTCCTCGAACAACTTTACGGGGGCAATCCCGTCATTTCAGCTGTGCAGGAATCTTACTCATATCGATCTCTCGAGAAACTCGTTATCGGGTTCGATTCCGTCTGCTTACTTCCGAGATCTTCGAAATCTCATGTTTGTTGATCTAAGATTCAATGGTTTCCATGGAAGCATACCTTCGTCTTTGTTTTCACTACAACAACTGCAAAAGATTCAGCTTTCAAGCAACGGTTTCAATGGTTTACTTGTTAATTTTTCAAACCCATCTTTATCTTTGTTGGATACTCTTGATTTAAGCAGTAACAAATTAGAAGGAAAAATTCCCGAGTCTTTCTTTCAGCTTCGACGGTTAAGCATCCTCTTATTATCGTCAAATAAGCTGAATGGGACGATAGAAACGAAAGATTTTCAGAGTTTGACCAACTTAACGACTCTTGATCTTTCGTTCAATAACTTGTCTATTGTAACAAACTCGTCTTATCTTCCAATGTTCTTCTCGTCGTTAAAGTTGGCTTCATGCAATCTTGAAAAGTTCCCGCATCTACAAAACCAATCAAGATTGAGAAATCTCGACCTTTCCAGCAACAAAATTAACGGAGAAATACCAAGTTGGATTTGGAATGTTGGTAACGGAAGTCTTTCGTATATGAATCTTTCTCATAACCACTTAACCACCTTCCAAAACCCCTATGGTTTCTCGAATCTTAGAATCCTCGATTTGCATTCCAATAACCTCACCGGGGAGATTCCGATTCCGCCAAAAAACGCTACCTTCATCGACTACTCCAACAATCGTTTCCATTCCGATCTCCCGGAAACCATCGGGCTAAGCCTCGGAATTGCCTATTTCTTTTCCGTTTCCAACAATTTACTCACAGGGGTGATCCCTAACTCCATATGCAACGCTAGCTATCTTAAAGTTCTTGACTTGTCAAACAATCGGTTAAACGGAACGATACCAAAGTGTTTGATTGAATTTGGCGGCAAACTCGGGGTGCTGAACTTGGGAAACAATGGGCTTAATGGTGAAATCACGGGAAATTTTCCGAGTAGTTGCGGTTTGAACACGCTAGACCTTCACGGAAACTATTTGGAAGGGAAGTTTCCGAAATCTCTCGTGAATTGTACTATGTTGGAGGTGTTAAACCTAGGAAACAATTGGATAAACGACACTTATCCATGCTCTCTGGGAAGCCATACGACCTTGCGTGTCCTCGTTCTACGATCCAACCGGTTTCACGGGAACGTGAATTGTAGTGAGGGCCAACGTAACAAGTGGCAAAAGCTTCAGATTCTAGATATAGCTCGGAATAATTTTAGCGGGAAGGTCCCAGATGATTGTTTTTGGCAATGGGGTGCTATGATGACCGGGGAACAATCGCGTAAAAAGCACCTGAGCTTTATGGTGTTACAGCTTAATGACTTGTATTATCAAGATACTGTAACAGTAACAGTCAAAGGACTAGAGTTGGAGCTCGTGAAAATCTTGACACTTTTCACATCGATCGATATCTCAAGTAACCATTTCTCCGGAGAAATTCCAAGCACGATTGGGCGACTCAAGGAACTTTATCTTCTCAATGTATCACATAATGAGTTCACAGGCTCGATCCCAAATTCCATCGGAAATCTGAGTCAGCTAGAATCATTAGACATGTCGTCGAACCAGCTGAATGGAATAATCCCGTCACAGCTCACAGTTCTTCCGTTCCTTTCTTTGCTTAATCTGTCAAACAATCGGTTAACCGGAAGAATCCCAACGGGCTCCCAGTTTCAAACGTTCACGGAGACATCGTATAACGGAAACAAGGGATTATGCGGGTTTCCGTTGAACACTTGCAGTAGTTTTATACCAACATATGCACCCAATTCGAAAGAATCCAAGAATGGAATCGATTGGGAGTTTATATTCACCGGGATCGGATTTGGGGCAGGGGCAGCCATTGTTATGGGGCCTCTTGTGTTGTCTAAAAAAGGGAGATACTTCTGGGATGAGTACACAAACAAGCTTGTAAAGATGATATGTTTGGCTTTGGGCATTCGTTACACACATTGTGTTTTATTCATCGATGATGAAGATGATGAAAAGGAGACAGTTGAAAGCGAAGAAAACTCGGATGAAAGTGAATACGAGTCGAAAGGTGATTCGTCTAAAGGAAGGTACTGTGTGTTTTGTACTAAACTTGATTTCTCTAGAAAGGAAGCGATTCATGATGCGAGATGCACTTGCTTTGATCGAACGCAAGTATTGTCTACTTCTTTTTCAACTTCTTCTTCAGAAGCAGAGTCTCCATTCTCCAAACTGTGAGTTTTGATATCTAAGTTTCTTTCGTTTTGATCTCCCAAATTTTTTCGATTTGTATATAGATACAGAATTAGAGATGCATTTTGGATTTTGTAATCATATATGGATCAGTTTTTTCACTCAAATGTCAAAAATTTGAAGCTTCATTGAGTTCATTTGATCAATTCATTAAGATTTAACACGTTACTTATGCTTCATCTAAATGCAAATCAATTTCGAAAACAACTCACGTTACATCGATTCAGACATTTCATCGAACACACTTGGAGGGCAATCAGCACAAAAATTTGCACAACAGGGTATGATTATATTCAACAATCTAGGAAACAAAATTCCGCAAAATAAATGCGATTAGATATAGAAAGTATACGTATACGTACCAGAATGAAATGATCACCATACTCGCGATTGTCTTCCATGGCGATTTCTTCGTTTTCTTCGCGATGAAAATTGAAAACACGCACGCTTCAAATTGAAGCTCAGTGGAGACTGGAGAGTCGAATAACTTTGAGTGAATTACATTTATGGTCCTTACACTTTTTTTCTATTTTCTTCTCTTTTTTCATGCGACACCTTTTCTATTTTCTAAAGGGTTTCTTTTCTACTAGTTCTTAGTTAGAGGTGCTCATTTAAACCGTCAAACTGTGTAAATCGTTCATATCATATTGCACTGTAAAGCACAATTTAGAATACGGGTGTAAATGGGTCAAGTTGGGTTGGGTTTGAGTTCAATCTAACCCAACTTGTTTAAGTAAATGTGTTGAGATTTTTAACCCAACCTAACCTGGTACTTAAATGGGTTGTTAGTGGGTTGACATGTTTATGATTTTCTCAACCCAATCTGTTTAATAAATGGGTTGACCCATTTAATTTTAAAACTTTAAATAAAATAAAAAAGTACTGAAACATAAATGGGTTGAACCTGGATTGACCCCCCTTGCAAAATACACATACACCCTTGCTTTCAATCTGATTAATAAACTTCACATATTAATTACTAAATACAGCCTTGCAAACTTCACATATTAATAAAATTTACAGGTAATCTTATTATTAAATGTATTGTCAATAGATTACTATGAAAGCAAAAGAAGCAAACAGAATAAGCAAACTGTTACCGACTCACGACTCACGAATAAGCAAACTGTGGTCGACTCACGAATAGAGATTACCGTGGAAAGTGGAAACTGGAAAGGAAGGAGAGGAGACGAGGGTCGAAGGTCAGTCGTCGGCGTGGAAGGGCAATCGCTGCTCGCTGGTCGTCGGCGTGGAAGGGATGACGTCGATCTCTTGGTTTGAACTGAAGGAAGTGTCGGCTAAGGTTTAGAGAGTTTAGACTTTGAAAGTTTGAACGATGGAATATTGAAATGGAAGGAGTTCTGTTTAGACTCTATTGCAACCATATTTAGTTTTTTATTAACTTTTTATTTATTAATAATTAATGATAATTAAATAATAATAATAAATTAAAAACAAGTCATAAATGGGTTACACGCATGTTGTAAATGAGTTGAAAGCAGGTTGTAAATGAGTTGAAATCAGATTGTAAATGGGTTGAAATCAGGTTGGAGACATGTCAAAAATTTCAACTCAACTCAACCCATTTATTAATTGGGTTAGGCAGGTTGACCCATTTAACTTTTATGGGTTGAAAATCCCAACCCAACCTGCTACTATTGGGTTGAGTTCAGGTTGGGTTGGCAGGTTAGGTCACTTTTTGCCACCCCTAATTTAGAACTTGCCCATACGGTCAGAGGTGGATCCAGAAAATTGTCAAAGTGGTTGCACCAACTAAGTATCATAAATATAGTTAAAAAATACGGTTTTATTAATAAAAATATGCACAAATTAACCTGGAATATTAATAAATTCCATGTTTTTCTTTATAAAATTTCACTGAAGTCTTTAAACTTTCAATAGTTATGGTTGCACACAACAAAATCTATGGTTTCATCTGTATCAATATTAAAAAATTGACCCTCCATGAAAACAAATATGTGGTTGCACATGCTACCACAATCCTTCAAGTGGACCAGCCTATGAATACGGGTTGCAGTTTGTATTGTTATCAAACCACACTATGCGGTGTGGTTTACGGTTTTGAGTTAGCAACCAGTGGTTCACACCGCATAGCTCCACACATTATATATATGGGTTTAATTATATCAGAACTTCATAATTAATGATAACTATGAGATCTAATATAAACCACTCATTTAAGATAATTAATAATATTTTTAAGTTAATAATAAAGGGTAAATTAGTAATTTAAACTTTGATGACAACCTAGCAAATTAAAATTTAGTAACATCCTATTCCGTTTCTAGACTTAAGATCATGTGAGACCAAACTATTTCCATGAGACCGTGAGACCAAAAAATTAACACTAAACCTTCACAGCAAAAGACTATGAAGGTAATGTGATGGTAAACCATCACAGTGTTTTGCTATGAAGGTTTGCTATTTTTCTTACCTTCACAATGTATCACTGTGAATGTTTAGTTTTAATTTCTTGGTCTCACGGTCTCACGAAAACAAGTTGGTCTCACGTGAACCCATCCCTCCGTTTCTATATATTCAATTTCCATATTTAATTCGAGATTCCATTTTTTTCTCCCCATATCTCATTGATTTAGCAACCCTAATACCTATCACTCTCTTGCTCCTCTTTCCCATATATATATATATATATATATATATATATATATATATATATATATAGAGAGAGAGAGAGAGAGAGAGAGGTGGGTTCATGCGAGAACGCTAACTATTTAAGAAAACAAGAAAACAGTTACTATGTACAAAATCATATATGATTCACGTACAAAATCATATATGATTACACGACTTTTCCTGCCACTTTAAGTCGCGGCCAAAATCCAATTTTTGCAGTTAATGTAAAATCACATGTGATTTTGTACATGATTTGTTGTTTTCTTAAATAGTTAGCGTTCTCGTTTGAACCTTCCTATATATATATATATATATAGGCTGGGTATCTTTTGCAAACCAGTGTATTTGTACAAACTCGTACAAACCATACTTAGCTTTATGATTTTGTAAATTTGGCTTCATGAATATATATATATTTTGACTTTATGAATATATCATTTGGCATTTTTAACTAATTTTTTTCGTTGGAGCCCTAAAATACCCTTATTTTTGTAAAAAAATTAGTTAAAAATGTCAAATGATATATTCATGAAGCCAAAATATATATATATACATATTCATGAAGCCAAATTTACAAAATCATAAAGTTAGGTATGGTTTGTACGAGTTTGTACAAATACACTGGTTTGCAAAAAATATCACCCCTATATATATAGGGATCTTCAAATGTAAACTTTTTTTATGTAAACTTTGTAAACCATTAGATATGGTAATATCGTGCAGGGGTAATATGGTCCATACAATCATTTTCTTACCGGATCCTATTATAGAAGGTATCTTTTAAGCTTTTTTTAGGAAACGAATCATTAATTAATTGTTTTTGTTTGGGTAAAAATTCATCAGCCTCGACCACGACAAAGTAAGGACAACATTTATTACACTTTTTTATGGTAAGGTAAAATCATAGTACTTTATCCCCTGAGTGAAATTGAAATCGAAAGTTATTCACCTCACGACACTCGACCATGACGTCGTCTAGTGCATACGACCGTCGTATAAAACCTTGCGACCTCGACCGACTAACATGCGATATTACTGTTACTTTTTCAGTGTTTAAATGCAGGAATCAATGACATTGATAATCAACGGCTATAACCGACAAAGGCCATTAACAGCATTAAACTCAACGTCCGTTACAACTGTTACACAAAGCTTTTATGGAGTCAATAAAGGCATTCGAAGACTATAAGTACAAGAATTCCATCCTCATTTGCGGATAATCTCCATCATCTCGAAGTATCTGAACACATCCGAACTCTCAAGAACACTCACTTGAAGCAAAGAATCATCTCTCAACAGATCGCTCTCGACGCACAACTTACACACACGACACACTGTTTTTACACACGATACATCTGTTTACTTTGCATTTAAAGTATTTATTTCATTTGTATTATAATCTTTGTACTCTCGACACCCGAAACATAAGGACATCGCCCCTGTTTGCCGACCATAGTGCAACGACGACCTCCACTGTCGTCCGCGGGTTTTTTCCTAGTTGAGGTTTTTCCCGCGTCACCAAAATCTCTGTCTCATTTACATTTCTGTCTTTAACGCATTACTTTGTCGAAAGATTCCTTTCTTTAGTTGTTAAGCTCCATAATCAACCTTAAGTTATCCTTCTGGACGATTTTTGGTATTAACAGTTTGGCGCCATCCGTGGGACCCCTTCTAGAGAAAATCTTCGAAAAACGTGCGTCTTACTAACAGTTTCTTGGAGTTTCCTCTTCTTTCTATTTCAGAAAAATGACAGATCACGGAAACCAAGAGCAAATCATTGTCCAGATGCATGAGGAGCTTGAGAATGCACAAGGCGCTCCTGGGATAGTTGACGAGTATCACCTCGAGGAAATCATCCTAGACCTGAGCAAGCCTGATCAGAAAGACCTCATGGTCGACGCGACGGCAGGGCATGAATTGTTGACGTTCATGGATGCTTATTCTGGATACAATCAGATCTTGATGCACGTTGAGGACCAAGAAAAAGCTGCATTCATGACAGATCGAGGTATTTACTGTTATAAAGTTATGCCGTTTGGTCTAAAAAAATGTAGGTTCCACCTACCAGCATCTGGTGAACAGAATGTTCAAAGACCATCTCGGAGACACAATGGAAGTGTATATCGACGACATGCTAGTCAAGTCGAAGCAAGCAATCGACCACGTCGAGCATTTGAGGCAGTCGTTCGACATCCTTCGGAAATACAGCATGAAGCTCAACCCGACGAAGTGTTCCTTTGGCGTCAGTGCTGGGAAACCTGGGCTACATGGTCACTCGTCGAGGAATCGAGGCTAATCCCGACCAGATCAAAGCTATTATTGAGATCAAATCTCCTAGAAATTTCAAAGAGGTCCAAAAGCTCACTGGTCGGGTGGCAGCTTTGAACAGGTTTATCTCTCGATCCTCAGATAAATGCCATCTATTTTACAATGTCCTCAGGAAAAATAGAGGATTCGACTGGACCGACGATCATGAGCAAGCATTACAAAAACTGAAGGAGTACATGACGTCGCCTCCTCTGTTGTCAAAACCTCACGATCATGAGGTCTTGCAACTATATTTGGATGTTAGCCCTAATGTAGTAAGTGCCGTCCTGACGCGGGAAGATGAAAAACAGCATCTGCCGATCTATTATGTAAGTAAATCTCTCTTGGACGCCGAAACCAGGTATTCCTCTATGGAAAAGTTGCTTTTATCGCTAGTCACAGCCGCCAAGAAACCGCGACACTATTTTGAATCGCATCCTATTACCGTCGTGACTAACTTTCCTCTTAAGTCTGTCTTGAGGAAACCCGAGTTGACAGGTCGTTTGGCAAAATGGAGTATATATCTCAGCAGTTACGACATCAATTTCAAGCCCAGGACCGCGATCAAATCGCAAGCCTTGGCGGATTTTATTGCTGATTTCAGCCCTGAATCGGAGAAGGAAGCAGAGCTCGAAGTGTCAACTGTGGCGACTCACGACGACGTGCCTTGGAATCTGTATGTCGACGGTTCATCCAACACTAGAGGTTCAGGACTAGGCATCGTCTTAAAGTCGCCACAGGGGGGCAAGATGGTGTATTCAATTCGGTGCGACTTTAAAGGTAACATCCTGAATTTTCGTTATTATTATTTTAATGAGAATTGGGATCTAATTGTATTTTGGTTTCAAACCTTGAATTATGTTGTAATTATAATTCAATAGGGTTAAAATACAAGGGTTTGAAGTTTGGTGTCATTCGTGGATTAATGGAACTAGAGGGTGTGTTTTGTAGCAATGAAAGTGTGTATGGATAAGTTTAGAGAGAATAAGATATTATCTCATTCTAATCTGTGTGTGGGGTTTTGAGTCGGTCTTAAAGCAGAAAGAAGAAGAACAGGAGAAAACGAGATTTCATCTGGGTCTGGTAAGAATCGTTTGTTATGTTTGAGAAATCTGGTATAGATGTTAGATTATGAAAGAATATGTATTCTTGGATGAATGTGCAGAATCATTATCGTTCGATTGAAGTTCTTAGTTTGCACAGGAAGTAGGCTTTTACTGCAAAGGTGAGTTCATTCAGTTCTTTGTATAAATCAATGCTTTTTAAGTTGTATTAAACCTTGATATATCTGTATAATTGGATTATGGCTGAATAGAGTGGCTTGAAATAAGATGACTTGACGAATTAGATTGATTTTCTGGACAAATTGAATGAGCAGTCCGTAGTCCCGGTATAGGCAAGTCCCGGTACTAGAGTGTCCCGTAAACAATAGAGTCCCGGTATTTACGAGTTCCGGTGAAGTACCGGGAGTGGGACTACCGGGAGTGGGGACTACCGGGAGTGGGACTATCGGGAGTGGGACTACCGGGAGTGGGGACTACCGGGAGTTGGATAAAAGAGTCAGTTTGCAGACTTTGTAATAGATCTTGGATATGAATTTAAGAATGTAACAGTTAAGGTATCTAGAGACTTTGTATTACCTGTACAATTCTAGAAGTTGGAAGGTATAGTTGCATTACTCGTGGAAAAGTGCGATTTAAGAATTGACATATACCTTATGTTGCTTGATCATACGTACCTTGAAGAGTAGTATGTTAGGTTTATAGACTGTGCTAGTGTGATACTAGGAAGGAATGTGTTAAAGGTGATTTGCTCATACGATTGTTATGGGAAATCTACGTGAAATAAATAATTCGCTTATACGATTGCTATAAGGAATTTATGAGGTATGAATATGATATTCGCTTATACGATTGCTATGAGGAATTTATATTGATTAAATACCTGTATGAGTACAATTAGGTGATACGGATCCGTAGGCACTAAAGTTTGGTAATCACATGGAATAGGCGTGTGGTATTTCTCGTTTAATCGTAATTCCAGTGTGTGTGGGAAATCATGGAATAGGCGTGTGGTATTTCTCGTTTAATCGTTATTCCTGATTTCTAAGGAAGAGAGGGAGGTTGACATAAGTACTTGTAATCTCTTCTTCCTTACTGATAAATGGGCGTGTGTAATCGCGATTTATTGGTGGAGAGCATTGATCTAGAATCTGTAAAGGTTCGTAGTGTGGCTCTGGATCATGATATGCTGATTATTTTGTTATCAGTCATAGTCATGGAATTGGGTAAAAATTGTATAATGGAATAGAGTTATACGTACGGTAAGAAAAAGGAGTAACCAGGTTTGTTATAACTTGTTTACATTGATTTTGCAAATGTTAATATTGAAATGAATGTTCTCACTAGGCGTTGGCCTAATCGTTTCATATAATGTTTTCTTACCAGGTTCAGGCTCGGGCAAATAAAAGGTTGTGGGATGAGTGTTTTGGGATAGCAGAAGTGGCAATTAACAAAAAGGAGATTTTGAAGGATAGCTTAGATAACTCAATTAATCTGATTATAGATACATGATTAGATTGATAGGTTATTCGAAGTATCCTGTATTGTAATTACACGCTTGATGGTTAATTCCTTTGCTATCTATATAAGTTGAAATTTTATTGTCATAACCTGTTGTAACTTAAAGTTTAAATTGGTACGGATTTCGGGGCGTTACAATATGGTATCAGAGAAATAGTTTAAGCGAACTAAGTATGCTGATGAGATACTTAGACTTAAGCTGAGATGAAATAGGTTATGATATGTGAGATATGGGTAGAAGTGCTAAGACGGGATAGTCTTAGAGTCGACGGAAATACGTGAAATTAATACCGTGACGATGGAATGAGGATTCTTATGTATAGTATGTTCACAATTCCAATTAGCTACTGTTATTATGAATATGTTATTACACAAGCATGCTTATTTATTGTTACAATGATTAATGATCGGTAAAGTACGTTCATATGTCTAAATTTGTGTAACCATTTCTTATGGTTATCCCTTTGTGTTTTATATGAAAATGGTAAATACGCCGCCGTTGTCCCCTATTTCTGAAATGAATAGGACTGGGATTGATTGGACTGAAGAAAGACAACCTGGATTAGGTGGGGTTCCTGAGACTCCGCCGGATTTTCTTTCTATCGGAGGATCACACAGTCGGGTGCATGGGGTGGCTACCAGCACTGCCATCCCGAGAACACCAGAAGCAGGAATAGAGTCTCGGATGATGGAAAATATGATGCGGATGATGAACACGGCAATGGAAAGACAATCTGAAATGTTCATGAAGGCGCTTGATGATCGTATGACGGGGGTACCACGAACGACAGCAGATGCTGGAATAACCCCTCCACTTCATACTCCGGTATCAGAAACTGAAAGAAGAGTAGAAAGAGGTTGCTCATATAAGACTTTTCTAAGTTGTAAACCACCGGAGTTTGCCGGAGCTGATAATCCAGTGGCGTGTATGAACTGGATCAGAGAGATAGAACAAGCCTTTCGGGCTTGCGAATGTGATGAGAAGTCAAAAGTTAGGTTTGCTTCGCAGATGCTGAGAGGAAACGCGTTGATGTGGTGGAATGTGCTGACTGCTTCAATTGCGACTTCCGTCCTGTCTGCAATGACTTGGGAGTCATTTAAAAAGAAGCTTTTGGAAGAATACTGCAACGAAAGCGAGATGGATCGAATTGAGGAGGAATTTCGAAATCTGAAAAAGGGTACTAATACCGTTCGAAAGTATACGGAACTATTCATGGAGAAGTTGAATCTAGTTGGGCATGTAGCTCCAACTTAGAAGGATAGAGTTAAGGGTTATCTAAAAGGACTGCCAGCAGATATGATGTCAAGGGTGCGGAGTTCAAAAGCTTCAACATTGAGTGAATCGATCGAGGAAGCAAAGATTATAGAGGAAGTGTATGCTAAGGATAAAGAAGAAAGGACCCAAGTTGGGGAGAAGCGGAAATGGGAAAGTCGATTAGAGCATTCACAAAAGTCAAGGAGCGCTGGTAAAGGTACTTCTTATGAATCACGCCGCGAACCAAACTGGTGTCCAAAGTGTAAGAGCAAGCATTACGGATAGTGTCGGGTGATAGCATCTGAATGCTTTAAGTGTGGAAAGAGCGGGCATACTGCGAATAATTGTCCAGTGCGGGTGAATACATGTTTTGAGTGTAAGCAACCGGGTCACTTTCGTCGGGAGTGCCCAAAGCTGAAAAAGAGCGGCGATCAGAGTAAGAAACCAATAATTCCAAAGCCAACGGGCCGAGCTTTTTGAATGACCACTGATGAAGCTAAGGAATCAAGGGACGTTGTCTCGGGTACATTCCTTGTTAATTCTTGTCCTACGCGTATTTTGTTTGATTGTGGAGCAAATTTGTCATTTGTGTCCAAATCATTCTATCCTAAATTAGCTATGCCTGTTACTACTTTAGATGACGCTTTAGTAGTAGAGGTAGCTAATGGGGGTCAAGCTTTGATTCGAGAAAGGCTTGATGGTTGTACTATTCTTTTAGAAGAGACGAAATTTTCGATCAACTTGTTGTTGATGGAAATTGGAGGGTTTGACATAGTTGTGGGTATGGATTGGATGACGGTCAATCAAGCAGAAATATTTTGCGCAAAGAAGTTAATTAGGATTCCAATGACCGATAAGGATGACGTATTCATCTTCGGGGAAAAGCAAAAGGGGGAAATTCTGTTAATCTCGGTTGTGAAAGCGCGGAAGTGTTTAATGAAAGGATGTATATCCTATCTGGCGTATGTCTTAGATGGAAGGTTGGAAAAGAAACAATTGGAAGATATCAAGGTGGTAAGTGAGTTTTCTGACATTTTTCCTGATGATCTTCCTGGTCTACCTACTGAAAGGCAGGTGGAGTTTAGAATTGACCTCATTCCAGGTTCGTCTCCGATAGCGCGGGCACCTTACCGTCTGGCGCCGTCTGAAATGAAAGAAATGATGACTCAACTCCAGGAGTTATTAGATAAAGGTTTTGTCAGACCGAGTTCTTCTCCTTGGGGATCTCCGGTCCTGTTTGTTAAGAAGAAAGACGGTACTATGAGAATGTGTATAGATTACCGCGAGCTGAATAAAGTGACGATTAAGAATAAATATCCGCTTCCAAGAATCAATGATCTATTTGATCAACTTCAAGGGGCAGGATGTTTTTCTAAGCTTGATTTGAGGTCAGGGTATCACCAAGTGCGGGTTAGAAATGAAGATATTCCCAAGACAACTTTTAGAACCAGATACGGGCATTATGAGTTTCTAGTAATGCCATTCGGGTTGACAAATGCTCCAGCTGTCTTCATGGATCTGATGAACCGAGTGTGTCGACCTTTCTTGGACAAGTTTGTTATCGTCTTTATTGATGACATAATTGTGTATTCAAAGACTGAAGCAGAACATGAACAACACCTACGTGAAGTCTTAGAAGTTTTAAGAAGAGAGAAATTGTACGCAAAGTTTTCAAAATGTGAATTTTGGTTAAGAGAAGTACAATTTCTAGGTCACGTGATCACTTCAGAAGGATTCAAGGTAGACCCAGCTAAGATTGAAGCTATGGCAAATTGGGAGACACCTAGAAGTGCATCTGAAATAAGAAGTTTATTGGGTTTAGCAGGTTATTACAGAAGGTTTATTAAAGACTTTTCTAAGATTGCATCTGCTTTGACTATTTTGACTAGAAAGAACGTGAAGTTTGTCTGGACAGAGAAACAAGAATCGGCTTTCAGAACCTTACGTCAAAAGTTGTGTGAGGCTCCAGTTCTTGCTTTACCAGAAGGAACAAAAGATTTAGTGGTGTACAGTGATGCTTCAAAGATGGGTCTAGGGTGCGTATTGATGCAACGAGGCAAAGTGATTGCTTATGCGTCAAGACAACTTAAAGAACACGAGAAGAACTACCCGACACATGATTTGGAGTTAGCGGCTGTCGTTTTTGCATTAAAGCTGTGGAGGCACTATTTATATGGAACCAAATGTACTCTTTTTACTGACCATAAAAGTTTGCAGCATGTTTTTGATTAGAAAGAGTTAAATATGAGACAGAGAAGATGGTTAGAATTACTTAAAGATTACGATTGCGAATTGCATTACCATCCTGGTAAAGCAAATGTCGTGACCGATGATTTAAGTAGGAAAGAGTATAGTGGATGTTTGAAATCGTTAAATGCTAGAATTGATGTGACATCGAGTTTGATGGAAAAGATAAAAGAGGCACAAACGGAGGCTTTACGGGAGGTAAACCTGAAAGAAGTAGTGATGGGCAAGCAACACCTTCAGTTGACTGAAGATGGCCGTGGAATTAAGTTGTTTCAAGGTCGTGTTTAGGTACCAAAGATTGGAGGAAATCGAGAACTGATTCTCGAAGACGCTCATAGATCTAAGTATTCCATACACCCTGGGAATACGAAGATGTATCGAGATTTGAAGTTGCTTTATTGGTGGCCGGCTATGAAAGTAGATGTAGCTCGGAAGGTAGAAACATGTAGAACATGTTCGTTGGTGAAAGCAGAACATCAGAAACCTTACGGAAGTTTCCAATCTTTGGAAATTCCAGAATGGAAGTGGGAGAAGATCACCATGGACTTTGTGACGAAGTTACCCAAGACGCAAAAGGGTAACGACACAATATGGGTAATCGTGGATAGATTAACTAAGAGTGCTCATTTTCTGGCTATGAAAGAAACATCACCAATTGAGAAGTTGGCTAAGCTGTATATTGATGAGGTGGTGTCGAGACATGGTATACCGGTGTCGATTGTGTCAGATCGTGATAGTCGGTTTAACTCATGATTTTGGCGATCACTACAAGAGGAATTGGGTACGAAAGTTAATTTGAGCACTGCTTTTCATCCACAGACTGATGGACAGAGTGAAAGGACTATACAAACTTTGGAAGATATGCTCAGGTCATGTGTATTAGATTTTGGAGGTAACTGGGATACGCATCTACCGTTAGTAGAATTTGCGTATAATAACAGTTATCATTCCAGTATCGGAAGAGCGCCCTTCGAAGCCTTGTATGGTCGAAAATGTAGAACTCCGGTATGTTGGTTAGAAGCCGGAGAGAAACAGTTTGCTGGTCCAGAATTGGTACAACAAACAGTTGATAAGGTGAAAGAAATTCGGCAGCATATGAAAGCAGCTCAGGACCGACAGAAGAGTTATGCTGACCCAAAAAGGAGACCAAAAGAATTTCAATTTGGGGAGCGCGTGATGCTTAAAGTGTCCCCATGGAAGGGTGTGATAAGGTTTGGTAAACGCGGGAAGTTAAGCCCTCGTTTTCTAGGACCTTTCACTATCTCTAAAAGGATTGGTTTACAAGCATATCAATTGGATCTTCCACCAGAGTTGGAAGGAGTTCATAATACCTTTCATGTTTGTTATCTTCGGAAATGTTTAGCCGAAGAAGAGGATGTGATACCACTCACTGATGTGAGAGTAGATGAGAAGAGTCGCTGTGTGGAAGAACCAGAGGCAATTTTGGAGAGATCGGTTAGAAAGCTACGTAATGGCAAGGAAGTAGCTATGTTGAAAGTACAGTGGAAGCACCATCGAGGTACTAATGTGACTTTAGAGTCAGAAGAAAGTATGAAAGATAAGTATCCTCATTTGTTTACTTGACTTTGATTTTGGGGACGAAATCATTTTCAAGTTGGGGAGTATTGTAACATCCTAAATTTTCGTTATTATTATTTTAATGAGAATTGGGATCTAATTGTATTTTGGTTTCAAACCTTGAATTATGTTGTAATTATAATTCAATAGGGTTAAAATACAAGGGTTTGAAGTTTGGTGTCATTCGTGGATTAATGGAACTAGAGGGTGTGTTTTGTAGCAATGAAAGTGTGTATGGATAAGTTTAGAGAGAATAAGATATTATCTCATTCTAATCTGTGTGTGGGGTTTTGAGTCGGTCTTAAAGCAGAAAGAAGAAGAACAGGAGAAAACGAGATTTCATCTGGGTCTGGTAAGAATCGTTTGTTATGTTTGAGAAATCTGGTATAGATGTTAGATTATGAAAGAATATGTATTCTTGGATGAATGTGCAGAATCATTATCGTTCGATTGAAGTTCTTAGTTTGCACAGGAAGTAGGCTTTTACTGCAAAGGTGAGTTCATTCAGTTCTTTGTATAAATCAATGCTTTTTAAGTTGTATTAAACCTTGATATATCTGTATAATTGGATTATGGCTGAATAGAGTGGCTTGAAATAAGATGACTTGACGAATTAGATTGATTTTCTGGACAAATTGAATGAGCAGTCCGTAGTCCCGGTATAGGCAAGTCCCGGTACTAGAGTGTCCCGTAAACAATAGAGTCCCGGTATTTACGAGTTCCGGTGAAGTACCGGGAGTGGGACTACCGGGAGTGGGGACTACCGGGAGTGGGACTACCGGGAGGGGGACTACCGGGAGTGGGGACTACCGGGAGTTGGATAAAAGAGTCAGTTTGCAGACTTTGTAATAGATCTTGGATATGAATTTAAGAATGTAACAGTTAAGGTATCTAGAGACTTTGTATTACCTGTACAATTCTAGAAGTTGGAAGGTATAGTTGCATTACTCGTGGAAAAGTGCGATTTAAGAATTGACATATACCTTATGTTGCTTGATCATATGTACCTTGAAGAGTAGTATGTTAGGTTTATAGACTGCGCTAGTGTGATACTAGGCAGGAATGTGTTAAAGGTGATTTGCTCATACGGTTGTTATGGGAAATCTACGTGAAATAAATAATTCGCTTATACGATTGCTATAAGGAATTTATGAGGTATGAATATGATATTCGCTTATACGATTGCTATGAGGAATTTATATTGATTAAATACCTGTATGAGTACAATTAGGTGATACAGATCCGTAGGCACTAAAGTTTGGTAATCACATGGAATAGGCGTGTGGTATTTCTCGTTTAATCGTAATTCCAGTGTGTGTGGGAAATCATGGAATAGGCGTGTGGTATTTCTCGTTTAATCGTTATTCCTGATTTCTAAGGAAGAGAGGGAGGTTGACATAAGTACTTGTAATCTCTTCTTCCTTACTGATAAATGGGCGTGTGTAATCGCGATTTATTGGTGGAGAGCATTGATCTAGAATCTGTAAAGGTTCGTAGTGTGGCTCTGGATCATGATATGCTGATTATTTTGTTATCAGTCATAGTCATGGAATTGGGTAAAAATTGTATAATGGAATAGAGTTATACGTACGGTAAGAAAAAGGAGTAACCAGGTTTGTTATAACTTGTTTACATTGATTTTGCAAATGTTAATATTGAAATGAATGTTCTCACTAGGCGTTGGCCTAATCGTTTCATATAATGTTTTCTTACCAGGTTCAGGCTCGGGCAAATAAAAGGTTGTGGGACGAGTGTTTTGGGATAGCAGAAGTGGCAATTAACAAAAAGGAGATTTTGAAGGATAGCTTAGATAACTCAATTAATCTGATTATAGAGACATGATTAGATTGATAGGTTATTCGAAGTATCCTGTATTGTAATTACACGCTTGATGGTTAATTCTTTTGCTATCTATATAAGTTGAAATTTTATTGTCATAACCTGTTGTAACTTGAAGTTTAAATTGGTACGGATTTCAGGGCGTTACATTAAAACCACCAACAACGAAACTGAGTATGAAGCCCTGATCGTGGGAATGAATATGGCCCACGACTCGGGGGCAACCGCGTTACATGTCCAAAGCGATTCTCTCCTGGTCGTGAACCATGTCAATGGAGAATTCGCGGCTAAAGATTCAAAAATGACAGCGTACTTGAAGGTAGCAAAAGAAAAATCCCAAAAATTTAAGACATTCTCCATTGAACAGATTCCAAGGGATCAGAATACTCAAGCCGACGCTCTAGCAAACCTTGGATCTGCCCTAGTGGAACCAATAGTCGACAGTATTCCTATGATCCACCTATCGACGTCATCCATCGAAAATGACGATGTCATCCAGATTGAAGACCAAGAAGATGATTGGTCGTGTGACATCAGAAATTTCCTTATGCACGACCAACTTCCAGAAGACAAGATGGAAGCCCGAAAAATCATATTCAAGGCATCCCGGTATGTCATGATCGGAACTAGACTCTATCGACGATCATCGACGGGTTTAAACCTGAGATGCATCGTCAGCAAAAGTCAAGTTCAGAAAATCCTTCAAGAGATGCACGATGGAGAGTGTGGCAATCACTCATGAGGTCGCAGTCTGGCCAGTCGTATCTCTCGACAAGGTTACTTTGGCCGACACTGCGACAAGACGCCGTCAGGTATGTTCAGAACTGTGATCCCTGTCAACGACATTCAGGTACGTCCCATAAACCTTTTGATCCTTTGCACTCGACATTGATCCCATGGTCCTTCATGAGGTGGGGAATGGATATTGTCGGAAAGTTACCACCTGCTCTATGGCAAAAGGTATTTCTCCTCGTACTTACGGATTACTTTTCTAAGTGGGTAGAAGCGGCTGCTTTTTCCCAAGTTCGGGACAAGGAAGTCGTCCCTTTTATCCAGACTAACATCATATGCAGATTCGGGATTCCATCCGAAATTGTCTGCGATAATGGATCCCAGTTCATAAGCAACAGGACTCGACAGTTCTGTGAAGACCGTAATATCAAGCTGACGACCTCGACCCCCAGGTATCCCCAGGCGAATGGGCTTGCTGAGTCGAGCAATAAGACCATCATTGCTTCGATCAAGAAAAGGTTAAAAGCTGCAAAGGGAAAGTGAGTCGAAGAACTCCCTTCGGTCCTATGGGCGAATCGCACGACACCACACACGTCCACAGGACAAACCCCTTTCTCCTTGGTCTATGGTTGCGAAGCAGTCTTGCCGGTCGAGGTCCAACTCCCAACCTCGAGGCATACTTCCGTCGACCACAACCTGGTTGACTTAAGTTATGACCTCGACGCCCTTGAAGAACTCAAAGAATCAGCATTGATTAGAATGGCGTCACAAAAGCAAACGGTCGAACGACATTTCAATAAGAATGTCAAAGCTAAAGTCTTTCAAGAAGGCGACTGTTAATGCCAAAAATCGCACAAAAGTACAACTTAAGGTCGATGTGGACATTTAACAACTAAAGAAACATATCTCGAGCCAAATAACACAATTGCGTGGAAAAAGTAAAAGAGACAAGGAATTTGGTGACACGGAAAACCCCAAAACGAGGGGAAAAACCGCGGTCGACTCCGTGTGAGTCGATAATGCACTATAGTCGCCAATCAGGGGCGATAATCCTTGTGTTACAGACGATTTGTATACAACAGATTACAAATAAATGTAAATATAAACTTAGTCGTGTGCAAACGACGTGGGTCGTGCGTAAATCATGCGAAATAACTTGTCGTCGTGTGGTCTGAACTGTCGTCGTCAGGTGGTTCGAACTGTCGTCGTCAGGTGGTTCGAACTGTCGTCGTGCGATACTTGCGTGTTCGAATGCCTCGTTGTATTGAGAGAAAAATATAGAAGTGAGTATCAGTAGCTCTGTCTGTTCTCCCTTTGCTCGAAGGTGGAGCAGTCTTTATATAGCTTCGGTCGGTACTAAATGTGCTTTAATTGTTTGGTCTTGTAACCGCTGTCGACATTAAATGTGCTTTGATGATTGTCTTTGTAACTGCTGTCGGGCTCTAAATGGCATTGATGATTCGTCCGTTACTGGTCGTTGTGCCATAAATGCCTGTAGACCTGCATTAATGAACAAAAGAAACGGCTGTTGACCATGAATGGTTAGTGTAATCGTAAGACCATCTTAAGTTCAGGACGTCGGTCTTATGGAGCATACGACCGTTGTCGAAATACAAGACCATGTATATAACTGTAATTGTCTTGTAAGACCTTATCTTAGTATAGGAATGGTCTTATAAAAATGTCGTGAGACTAGGATAAAAATGTCGTAAGACCACTAGGTCGTAAGACCAAGATGATGATGTCGTAGGACCAGAGCGATATAAGACTGACGACATGAGACTGTCGACGCAAGACCAACGAGTCATAACTTGCGACACGTAACTGGCGACATAGGACTAGTGACGTGTGACTGGTGACATGTCGCTAACGATGTATGTCATACGACGTGCGACGTGTAACATGCGACACGTGACGTGCGATCATGAGATGTAAAGACACTATCTTGAATGACTATTGACATAAGATGTCTTTTAATAATCAACTATCATATGTCGGGGATAAGGCAATAATGGGTATTACCTTCATCGATCGGGGGTATGACTTTTGTAGGCATTTAGGGTAATCGAAGTCCATGGGTCATGTCGAAGGAATTCCCCAGGTCGGTCGAGGGTGTGATTTTTTACCCAAACAGTTAGCCCCCCAAGATTTGAATTTCAAAGCCATTTGAATTTCAGATCTCGTACCAAAGTAAAATGTGTTTATACGAAGATGCGTTACTTTTGCTAAGAAAATCGACTTGGTTAGCTAAAATCGTGAGTCCAGTCGATGGTGTTTAAGTAAGTTGCGACGATCGAATGATGACCTTTAATGCGCAAGATACTTGTGGTGTTCATCTGACGGTCGTAAGACGACCTTAAAACGTAAGGAACCGACGGTGATCGTAAGACGATCTTTATCAAAATGAGACGTATGGGTCAGGAGTCAATCGTAAGATGATTGGTCCGAAATAAAGCTTTGCGGCGATCATAAGATGATCGAACCAAGATAAAATTTAAGGATCTTGTGATACAGTCGTTAAAGACTTATGTTCTGGCGTTCCGAGCCGATACGGTCGTTATAGACTTTTGATCTGGCGTTTAGAGCCGATATGGTCGTTATAGACCAATGATCTGGCGTTTCGAGCCGATACTGTCGTTATAGACTTATGATCTGGCGTTTAGAGCCGATATGGTCGTTAAAGACCTATGATCTGGCGTTCGAGCCGATACGGTCGTTAGAGACCTATGATCTGGCCTTCGAGCTGATACGGTCGCTAGAGACCTATGATTAGGCGTTTACAGCTGATACGGTCGCTAGAGACCTATGATCTGGCGTTTACAGCCGATACGGTCGCTAGAGACCTATGTTACGTTGTGTAAGTTTTGCTTTAGCGATAACAAAATTACCTTTCTATTGAACCTGAGTATTATTTCGACTCATACATGTCATGGACATATGTAATGTCAAAAAATTCATTAAGTATAAAAATGAACAAGAAGTCGTGCGACTTGGGCATCCATTGTAATACCACGATTAGAACGTAAGTCATAAGACTTTTTGAATCGTATAAGCAAACATAAGCGCATGCGATCAAAGCATTCATTCAGAACATGAAATTTTTCTAAGTTAAAGAACTTAGCTTGTGGGGTCGCTAGACCTCACGATCGTGTGATTTGATCATACGATAAATTTGAATCATGTGTTCCTGTAGTTATTCAATCGAGTTGTCTAATAAAACTGATTGTTTATACCGTACGATTTTACTGAAGTCGTATGATAGACTTAGTAACTTATGTCGTGCGACCCTGTGATAAAGCAATGTCAGAGGTTGGTCGTTGGCTAGCCAACGACCCTCCGATGCTTAAGTCAGTAATCGTCGTGATGAATAAAAAATCGTATGAAAGAAGGAAAAGGACTTAGAAGAAATACCTTTTCAGATGCGTTGCATTCCAGCTGCGTGGGATATCTCGACCGTCGAGGGTTTGGAGTCGATAGGCACCTTTACCCACGACTTCTGAGATACGATAAGGACCTTCCCACTTGGTGGAAAGTTTACTTGCATTAAGCTCTTGAGTGCTTTGGAACATCCGTCGGAGGACGTAGTCGCCTTCTTGAAAGACTCTTGCTTGTGATTATACGGTTAATCTTGTGACTGGCCTTTATTGGCAATCATGAGATTAAAATATGCGAGTCGTACTTATTGGCGACTTTTGCGTTTTGACATGCGTCTTACCATGACTGGTGATTATGAGATTCAATGTACAAGTCGTCTTTATTGACGACATATGTCATGACTAGCGATCGTGCGAGTCGCTTTTATTGGCGACCAACAATTTTTAACCTGCGTTTGTCGTGACTGACGATCATAAGAAAATGCGAGTCATCTTTTACTGAGGACTATAAATTGCGACTTGCGTTTGCCTTGACTGGCGATTGTAAGATTTAAAATATAAGTCGTCTCTTATCGACGATTACAAATTGCAACCTGCGTTTTTTTAAGTCGTAGAGACTTTGGTTTCTCACGATGTAAATCGTAAGGCCTGTGTTCATATGATCTTGCGAGCCTGTAATGTAAAATCGGGGGTGGTCGTTGGTTTTGACCAATGATCTTTTGATGGTTGAATCAACGATCATATATTAGATCAAAATAATTAACGAGGAGAATATACTTTAGAGTATATATATAGAGTTGTTCTAAGTGGGACGTCACAGTTACCGTAACATGGAGTCAATAAGTGCCTTTTTCCGAGGACTTTTGAAATCAAATGTGGTATTTTTCAGTTTGTGAAGGGTGTTCCGAGCCCCCGAGTCCCTTGGATAATGCGATACATGCGATACTTTTGACGAAGCATTTTTTTTATATCAGGGCTTAAATCTGGCTTCGAGCCGCATTCAATTCCGATCGAAGTTGAATCAGGGGATCTGGATAATTTGCCATGTACCTGAAAAAACTTTACAAGATCGTCAGAGCGATATGTGTGTTGGCTTGAGATTTTCTCTAGATGGGGTCCCACGGATGGCGCCAAACTGTTAATGCCAAAAATCGCACAAAAGTACAACTTAAGGTCGATGTAGACATTTAACAACTAAAGAAACGTATCTCGAGCCAAATAACACAATTGCGTGCAAAAAGTAAAAGAGACAAGGAATTTGGTGACGCGGAAAACCCCAAAACGAGGGAAAAAACCGCGGTCAACTCCGTGTGAGTCGACAGTGCACTATAGTCGCCAATCAGGGGCGATAATCCTTGTGTTACAAGCGATTTGTATACAACAGATTACAAATAAATGTAAATATAAACTTAGTCGTGTGCAAACGACGTGGGTCGTGCGTAAATCGTGCGAAATAACTTGTCGTCGTGTGGTTCGAACTGTCGTCGTCAGGTGGTTCGAACTGTTGTCGTCAGGTGGTTCGAACTGTCGTCGTGCGATACTTGCATGTTCGAATGCCTCGTTGTATTGAGAGAAAAATATAGAAGTGAGTATCAGTAGCTCTGTCTGTTCTCCCTTTGCTCGAAGGTGGAGCAGTCTTTATATAGCTTCGGTCGGTACTAAATGTGCTTTAATTGTTAGGTCTTGTAACCGCTGTCGACATTAAATGCGCTTTGATGATTGTCTTTGTAACTGCTGTCGGGCTCTAAATGGCATTGATGATTCGTCTGTTACTGGTCGTTGTGCCATAAATGTCTGTAGACCTGCATTAATGAACAAAAGAAACGGCTGTTGACCATGAATGGTTAGTGTAATCGTAAGACCATCTTAAGTTCAGGACGTCGGTCTTATGGAGCATACGACCGTTGTCGAAATACAAGACCATGTATATGACTGTAAATGTCTTGTAAGACCTTATCTTAGTATAGGAATGGTCTTATAAAAATGTCGTGAGACTAGGATAAAAATGTCGTAAGACCAAGATGATGATGTCGTAGGACCAGGGCGATATAAGACCGACGACAGGAGACTGTCGACACAAGACCAACGAGTCGTAACTGGCGGCACGTTACTGGCGACATAAGACTAGTGACGTAAGACTAATAACGTAAGACTAGTGACGTGTGACTGGCGACGGGTGACTGGCGACATGTCGCTAACGATGTATGTCATACGACGTGCGACGTTTAAGATGCGACACGTGACGTGCGATCATGAGATGTAAAGACACTATCTTGAATGACTATTGATATAAGATGTCTTTTAATAATCAACTATCATATGTCAGGGATAAGGCAATAATGGGTATTACCTTCATCGATCGGGGGTATGACTTTTGTAGGCATTTAGGGTAATCGAAGTCCATGGGTCATGTCGAAGGAATTCCCCAGGTCGGTCGAGGGTGTGATTTTTTTACCCAAACAGCGACTATGTCTTACGTCGAGTGTTCCAAAGCACTCAAGATCTTAATGCAAGTAAACTTTCCATTAAGTGGGAAGGTCCTTATCGTATCTCCGAAGTCGTAGGTAAAGGAGCCTATCGACTCCAAACCCTCGACAATCGAGATATCCCACGTAGCTGGAATGCAACACATTTGAAAATATATTTCTTCTAAAGCCCCTTTTCTACTTTCATACGATTTTTGTATCACGACGATTACTGACTTAAACATCGGAGGGTCGTTGGCTAGCCAACGACCATCCTCTGACATTATTTTATCGCAGGATCGCGCGATATAAGTTGCTAAGTTTACTATACAACTTTAGTCTCGCAGGATCGCACGACATAAGTGATCAAGTCTATGACCTGATTATCTTCTCACAGGGACACATGATCCAAGTTCGTCGTATGATCTAGTTGTATGATCATAAGGTCTAACGACCCCTCGGCCTAAGCCTTTTAATTTAGAAAAACCTCGTGTTTTGAACGAATGCTTTGGTCGTATGTACTTATGTTTGTTTACATATTAAAATATATATATATATATATATATATATATATATATATATAAATCTTACGATGTATGTTTCAATCGTCGTATTTCAATAAATGCCTCTGTCGCAAGTGCCTACGTTTTGTTATATATACAACTTATGTTTATTCTCGTACATTTAGTATTGTGCTCGATGATTGTTTATTAATTGATAATAATATAGTGCACAAGTTCAAAGGAAATGTAAGTTTCATTTCATTAAACGGTTATTTACACCAAAATGGCTCGACCACCAACGGTCAAGCAGTAGAAAGCAGGGGAAAGGATAAAACTTCCTAGGGAAGAGGAGGATCGACAGCTGTGTCCTTGCCAGCGGCTTTGCCCTTAGAACTCTCTTCCACCTCTTCCTCTTCGACCTCTTACTCGTCATCTGAGTCGAGATCTCTCGCAGATCCGACGTCGCTCAAGTAGTAGGCAAGCTCTTCCGACGCCAAGGCAAGGGGATTCTTCCCCGATAAGTGTCACCTCATAATCGCCGCCCGTGTGGTGAGTCGACCCACGGCAAAGACAGACTTAGCCTCGTCCTTGAGGTCCCTCACCTCTTTCTCTAAATTCGCTACCCTAGATTTGGAGTCTTCAGCCTCTTTTTCACTCGTAGCCAAAGACTCCCGAATCTTATCCAGCTCTTCCCTTTGGTCGGCGATCGTAGATAAGGACTACGTCAGGTGATGGTTGGCCTCATCCTTAGCACGACCGATGGCCTGTAAATTCTTCAGGGCCTCGTCAAGGCGTTTGGACGTAGCCTCTTCACGCTCTAAAGAAACCCTCTCCCTGTTCAACGCCGCATTCCCCCTCTCGTGGGCGGCAGACACCAAACCCCTTATCTTCACCGTTTCAGCATGCAAGGCAAGGCAAGGCAAGGGAAGACTGGAACGCCTGTAAAAGAATAAACAAGCACATTAGTAAAACACTCGACAAAGATTAAAAACACTGCAATACAAGTTTTGAAAGAAAAACCTACCAAAGACGCCAGTCCGGCTACATGAGATCCCGTCTCCTCGAGCGGGAATCCCTCGAAACGCTCCATGAAAGAAGGGAGCATATACTTCCCTAGATGAGGAAACAAATCCGTCCCGTCCAGGACATTGGCAGCCATAAAGTCTGACAAAAACGTAAAGTTGATCGTCGTGACCTTATCCTCTCCCGACCCATGGCCCTTGCCCTTGTCGACCGACGAAGGGGTCGACGCGGTAGACGGAGACTTCGCCGTTTTCGCCAGAGGCGCCAAACTGATTGGTACTGCATCGATCGCATCAGAAGACGTCTTCGTCTTCACTGGTGATGCGGCCGACACCTTTGCCTTCTCAGGCGTGACGACTCTTGACGAGTCATCAGCCTTTGAAGACGGTTCCCTCGGGATCGTCATCCTCGTTTTCTCTGGAACCTCGGGCCCAGTGGTCGAGGTATTTTGCCTCTTTTCCTTGCCCTTGCAGGCAAGCTCAAGTTGAGCTGCTCTCTTGGTACTGGCAGTCGACATCTTTCCTTGAGATTCTCGTGGAAACAACGAAGAAGAAAACATTACACGATGGACGTAAGAGAAAAGATCGAGGTCGAGTAGCAAGAGATAAAACACTTACCGGTCATCTATTCTTCTCCTTTTCTCGACTCTTCCTCTTTCTCCTCTGTCTCCCCTTCTTCCTCCTCCTCCTCATGTCTTTCTCCCAGATTCTCTCCTAGATACACCAAGTCTTCGTCGTCGTCGTCCACCAGATGTCGTGTGAAAAACGATAGTTCGACAATGCTGAATTCCAAGAATGCGTCGACCTTTGCTTGAGAGTTGGCGTATGGATTTACGTCTTCAAACTTAATATCTGTCGGCACATAAAAGACAGGTTAGAAATAAGTTGAAAAATTAGCACACGACGTGCGACGAAAACTAGAAAATCTTACCCGACATATTCCAGTCGGCCCTAATCCAGCCGTTCTCAGAATCAATAGTCGGCTTACGCACAAATGCGTACCTAGTCTTCCACTTACGGTCATTTACGGCAGTCTTTAGGACCAAGGTACGATCACCCTTATACCTAGAAAATAGGCTGTAGCGATGACATCCATCCTTCTTGACTTGATAAGCCAAGAGGAGGTCGCGCGCATTCATGGGAGATTCCCATTTTTCGGTAAGGCGCTCAATCACTTGTACGACTCGCCAGAACTGGGGCATCATTTGGCCTGGTGCTAAATCGAACTCAAGCATAAAAGCTTTGGCCAAAGGCGAATAAGGCCATTCGAAACCTATTTTAAAGGGGTATTCGTATATCACAATATACCCCTCAGGGCATTCATTTGGTCGGGTCTGACCTGCTCTAATCAATTTAATCCTCGCAGGGATTTTTGCTAGACTTCTGAGGTCATCGAGATCCTCTTGTTCTCGGATAGAACTTACAGGTTCAATCGACATTTCTAAGCAGACTTACAAAGATCAAGAAATCGTACCTTATATAGGCGCTCTAAACCTCGAAAATCCTAAGCAGCTCAAGGGTTCTTGCAGATTTGGGAAAGATTGGACGAAGAACAAGCAAGAAAATCAGGAAGAATCTCTCTCTAAAACTCTCTGAAATCGTGAAAAGGAAAAGATCCATCGTGGTCTCTATTTATGTAAATGATCGTGTCAGGTCGAGTCCCTTGATGATCGACACGTGCCCTTGTCTTTTCATATGCACACACGGATCGTCGACACCTGGCGATGACAGCTGCTAAGCATGATCGTGCGTCAGCATGACGTCACGACCTTATCCCCGTTTTGACTTCTTCTTTAGTTAGATTTGGACCGATTCAGTTCCAAGGTAACTGAAGCAACTTTCGACACGTGTCACGACCCTAGACGTCCGACTGACAAAATTTAAAATTTGGATTTGCCATTCTATTTTCAAATTTTGGGGGCAAACTGTTTGGGTAAAAATTCACCAGCCTCGACCACGACAAAGTAAGGACAACATTTATTACACTTTTTTTTGGTAAGGTAAAATCATAGTACTTTATCTCCTGAGTGAAATTGAAATCAAAAGTTATTCACCTCACGACACTCGTCCATGACGTCGTCTAGTGCATACGACCGTCGTATGAAACCTTGCGACCTCGACCGACTAACATGCGATATTACTGTTACTTTTTCAGTGTTTAAATGCAGGAATCAATGACATTGATGATCAACGGCTATAACCGACAAAGGCCATTAGCAGCATTAAACTCAACGTCCGTTACAACTGTTACACGAAGCTTTTATGGAGTCAATAAAGGCATTCGAAGACTATAAGTACAAGAATTCAATCCTCATTTGCAGATCATCTCCATCATCTCGAAGTATCTGAACACATCCGAACACTCAAGAACACTCACTCGAAGCAAATAATCCTCTCTCAACAGATCGCTCTCCACACACAACTTACACACACGACACACTGTTTTTACACACGATACATCTGTTTACTTTGCATTTAAAGTATTTCTTTCATTTGTATTGTAATCTTTGTACTCTCGATGGTTGAATAGTGCAACGACGACCTCCCCTGTTTGGCGACCATAGTGCAACGACGACCTCCACTGTGGTTCGCGGGTTTTTTCCTCGTTGAGGTTTTCCCGCGTCACCAAAATCTCTGTCTCATTTACATTTCTGTCTTTAACGCATTACTTTGTCGAAAGATTCCTTTCTTTAGTTGTTAAGCTCCATAATCAACCTTAAGTTATCCTTCTAGACAATTTTTGGCATTAACAGTTTTAATTGATATGCATTCCAAATTTACTGTTAATGGTATCGAGTTGTTTTTCTGAATCATTCCAGTGTTCATACGCAAGCTTGTTTCATAGTCTAATAATCTGATGGTTGATATTTGTTATATGTATGAAACATAATATGAAAACATATGTATATGTATGAAACATAATATTCTTGGTGTTTCATATGTCTAATAATCTGATGGTTGATATTTGTTATATGTATGAAACATAATATGAAAACATATGTTGCAAGGTTTTATATGTGGATTCAAATGTAGTTGTAATATGTGGTTTCATATGTTGATACATAAAAATATTATGTATGAATATTGTTTATCCTTAAATGCATGGAACCTATTCATAATGTAGATTGTATATATAGATTTACAATTTTAAGAACTGCGAAGATTATCACATATATGAAACCACATATGAAACCCTAGTAATATTTTTATGTATCAACATATGAAACCATGTTATGCTTGAAATTGTATATTTTTTGTCTAATATTGTTTATCCTTAAATGCATGGAACCTATTCATAATGTAGATTGTATATATAGATTTACAATTTTAAGAACTGCAAAGATTATCATATATATGAAACCACATATGAAACCCTAGTAATATTTTTATGTATCAACATATGAAACCATGTTATGCACAAATGGTTCTTACACTATGGAAAAAACTAGTTTAGGGTTCATACCTCTCATGATTCGTGCCCTATTTTCATCCTCCATCATATTTCTTCAAAATTTCGTAGCAGATTTCGTCAAAAAAATGGAACCGATTAGCTTCAATCGATTTGAATTCGGAAGGAGATTTGGAAGCGTGAAACATGGGATGATTGCAATCTTTTCCGATTGTTTCCTAATTTCAGATTTTTCTGAATACCCGTAAATACCCTTATCTTAATTAACTGGATACCATCACACCCTTTATTTCCTACTTATTTACATCTATGCCACCGCTTTGATCCACACCACTCAATCTTTTAATCGACGGTCATGATAGGATTTCAAAGTTTACATTAAATATTGGGTTTACATAAGAAGAGGGCTATATATATAGGGCACAGTTATTTTGCAAAGGAGTTGATTACCTATTTCCCTTAGTTGATTTAGTAGACTGCTTTCTTTTCTAGATGGTATCGATCCCACACTCGGCTCAAGGCTTTAAAGAATTAATACTAGGCTCAACTGCTCAAGGGAAAGAGATAGCAACCAGTAAACTATCTGCTAAAAGCGATGAGGATTGAGGTCGTCTTTCGAACGCTTCCTAAAGCACGCTTTATATATATATATATATATATATATATATATATATATATATATATATATATATATATATATATATATATATATAGTGGGTATCACACTGTGTACGACGTGTATCACAACGTGTATACTTTGGATACCACATCGTGTATCTTAGGGTATCACAACGTATATTACAATAGGTATCAATGGGTATATAGAAAGGAATAGAAATATTATGTCATAAGTTGTCTCATTCATGTCCACCAATCACATGAATACACATCATTGGAGAGATGATATGAACTTGAATAAAATAAAATATATATATATATATATATATATATATATATATATATATTATGAAGTGTCTTAATTTCATTAGTGGCACATGAATGAGACATGAGATTTTTATCTTATAGAGAGAGTGGTCCTAATTAATGTATCACAACGTAATAAATGAGTATCAAACTGGAATGTTCATGCCCAAGAGCAGGGGAGAGAGGGGAGAGGAGAGAAAGAAAGAAAGAAGAGAGGACATATAAGATTTTTAAAATACCTAAAATGTTCTTTTAATTAAAGTTTTAAGTCAACATTAGCAAAATAATTAATTTTCTAATTTATTCTTTAATTTGTGGTCGAATTTGGATCTCATAGTTATCACAAATGACTGAGTTTTCCGTTGAATGACCCCCTACATATATTTCCGTTGCAACCCCCATCATCACCGTTGATTAAATATGATTGGTTCTTAAATAATTAATTGGTTCTTAACGATTACAAGGGTAAATCGGTCAGTTTAGTTTTTTTTACTAAAAATAATAATATGCGGTTAGCATCTTTTCCTAAAAACAGGGAGTTGCCATCGTGTAACTATGGTAATCCAGATCATGTTAATCGGTTTTTTGGTAGCATCTATACCATTTCCTTAATTCTTGCTTCACTAATGTGTTGTTCATATGGAAGTTATTGTTTTTTGATATTGATGATTATTGACGAAGCTATACGTAAATAGTAAGGTTTGTATGAAACATAAACTTGTGAAACCCCTAAAATCAGTCGATTAGGACAAGATAGTGAGTAATCATGTCGATGATGATGTTCCCAGCAAAGACAACGGGAACGTCTCAAAAAATGTTGTCGGCAATGATGCAGAACGCCTAAGGCTCATGGGGGAGATCAGCGATATAGAGAAGTCGTTGAAGGTTTCTCGTATGAAGAACAAGAAGCTGCGAATCAAGCAAGAAAAGGTTGTTCAAGAGTTGATGACTGTTTTAATGGAGGTTCAGACCCTCAAGCACCGATACAAGTGCATTATTGAAGCTTGTGCATGTGATGCAATCCGTTGTTTCCCTTACCCCTTTGATGATTGAAGACGTTTTCTTATAGTATGGATCAAGAACTTTCTTTTGGTGGGGTATCTTAGATAATGAACTTGTAGGTGAAATCTTTTGAACATCAGTTTTTGGGTTTGATGGTTTTTGGGATGGTGTTGGACTTTAATCAATATCGGTGTAGGTGTCTTATGTAAATGATGCCGTAAGATCGTTATCCACTTATCATTTCAATGTAAATGGCAATCAAGTGTTCATCCTTTTTTGGTTATGGTATATTAAACTTGGGTGTAAGTGTCGTTTTCAAGTTTTTAGTTATTTCATTCATTTCATGGATCATGTTGCTAACTTACATTCATCTAAGGGGCCGTTTACCTAATCACTTACCCGGGTAAGTGCTTACCGGTAAATTCAAGGATATCACTTACTTCTGGGTAAGATTTCAGTCCACCAAAATGACATCGTATGCAACAATTTAGCCGCTAAGCGCTCACGGTAAGAGTCGTCGCACTCACTTATCGGGTAAGACTCTCGATCCTTGCTTTCGACTCTCGATCTTTGCTTCCGCTCTTACCGGGTAATATTCTTGGTCCTTACCATATTTTTCCGGTAAGCTAATGTGACTTGGTAAGCACTTACCCGGGTAAGCATTTTGTAAACGGCCCCTAAGTTAACGCATTTAACAAACCTGTGCATAACGATTTTCATCTTTTATTGGGTTGGTTTGTTGGTAGTATGTTATGTTTTCATCAATGATTAATGCAGAATCAATGTCATTGATGACCAACGGCTATAACCGACGAAGGCCATTAACAGCAGTAAAGACGACGACCGTTACATCTGTTACATAAGGCATTTAAGAAGTCAATCAATGCACCCGAAGACTATAAAAGCAAAGGCTCAATCAACATTTCGGGGCATCTGGCATCACGCATCATCTTAACACAACAGAATTCTCAAAGAACACCTGAAGCAAAGAACTCTCTCTCAACGCACGACTTACACACACGACACTTAGTTTTTACACTCGATACACCAGTTTTTTACATTCGAGATACTTGTTACTTTACATTTAAAGTATTTCCTTTCATCTGTATTGTAATCATTGTACGATCGACACCCGAAACATAAGGATATCGCCCCTGTTTGGCGACCATAGTACATCGATGACTTCCACAGTCGTCCGTGGGTTTTTTCCTCGTTGAGGTTTTTCCCGCATCACCAAATCTCTGTCTCATTTACGTTTTTCGCCTTTGTCGTACGCTTTGTCGAAAGATCCCTTTCTTTAGTTGTTAAATTCCACAATCAACCTTAAGTTATCCTTTTGAATGATTTTTGGCATTAACAGTTTGGCGCCATCCGTGGGACCCCATCTAGAGAAATTCTTCGACAAGCGTGCGTTTTACTAACAGTTTCTTGGAGTTTCCCATTGTTTCAGGAAAATGACAGACCGTGGAAACCAAGAGCAAACTATTGTCCATATGCATGAGGAGCTTGAGAATGCACAAGGAATTCCTGGGATAGTTGACGAGTATCACCTGGAGGAAGTGGTCCTAGATCCAAGCAAGCCTGACCAGAAAGTCCTCAGAGGATCGTCCCTTGATCCCTGCCTAAAAGACAAGCTAATATCTTTCTTGCAGGAACATGCTGATTGTTTTGCCTGGTCGCACGAAGACATGGTCGGCATAGTGTTTGGGAAAAATTTCACCAGTCTCGACCACGACCAGAAAAGGTAAGACACATGTTATGAGCTATATCTTGTATTAAGATAAGGTCCCTACAAAGACCCAAAAAACCTCCGTCGTCCCTCCTAAAAGGTAAGTCGAGAGTTCCTCATGACACTCGACCTCGACGTCGTACGTTCCTCACGACCGTCGCACAAGACCGTACGACCTTGACTAACTCGATATACGACTGTTACGTTTGTTCAATGATTAATGCAGGAGTCAAAGTCATTAATGGGCAACGGTCATAACCGATGAAGAGCAATTATGAAGAGTTACAACTGGCGACCGTTATGGCTGTTATCGAAGCAATCAATGAGTTAATCAAAGCACCCGAAGGCTATAAAAGATCAAGTTAAACCTCAGTTCCAGGGACCGAACATCGAATAAGAGAAGCAAACGCAAACACTCGAAGAATATTCATTCGAAGCAAAGAGATCATTCATAGAAGATCGTTCTCGACGCACGACTTTCACTTTCGACCAACAGTTCACACATTGTTTTCACACACGACGCACACTGTTTTTACATTTCAAACACTTATACTTTACATTTTGAAGTCTTTCCCTTCATTTGCATTGTAATCTCTGTACGATCGACATTCGGAACACCAAGGACATCGCCCCTGATTGGCGACCATAGTGCAGTGACGACATCCATTGTCGTCCGCAGGTTTTTTCCTCGTTGAGGTTTTTACTGCGTCTTCAAATCCTCTGTCTCGTCTCTATTTTTATCTTTTTTCGTACGCCATTGTCGAACGATTCCTTTCTTTAGTTGTTAAATGTCCACATCGACCTTAAGTTGTACTTTTGTGCGATTTTTGGCATTAACAGTTTGGCACTATCCGTGGGACCCCATCTAGAGAAAATCTTCGACAAACGTGCGTCCTACTTACGTTTTCTTGGAGTTTCTTCTGTTCTCTGTTTCAGGAAAACGGCGAATAACGAACAATCCGCTGACCCAGCACATGAGGGACTCGAAAATGCACAAGTTGCACTTAAAGCAGTCAACGATTATCGCCTGGAGGAAGTCATTCTAGATTCAAGCAAGCCTGACCAAAAAGTCTTAATCGGGTCGTCTCTCAATACTTGCCTCAGGGAAAAGTTAATATCTTTTTTGCAGGAACATGCTGACTGTTTCGCCTGGCCGCATGAAGATATGGTCGGCATAGATCCTGACGTCATCTCCCACAAGCTCAACGTTGACCCATCATTCAAACCTATCAAGCAGAAGCGACGGAAATTTGCTCCTGAAAGGAATAAGGTGATAAATGACGAAGTCGACAACCTTCTCAAGACAGGGAAGATTCGAGAGGTAAAATACCCCGATTGGCTTGCTAACGTCGTGGTTGTAGCAAAGAAGAATGGAAAGTGGAGGGTCTGTATTGACTTCACAGACCTCAATAAAGCATGTCCAAAAGATCCTTTTCCATTACCTCATATCGACGCCATGGTCGACGCGACAGCGGGGCACGAACTACTGACGTTTATGGATGCCTATTCCGGATACAATCAAATCTTAATGCACGTCGAGGACCAAGAAAAAACCGCATTTATGACGAACCGAGGTATTTACTGTTATAAAGTTATGCTTTTCGGACTAAAAAATGCAGGTTCTACCTACCAGCGTCTAGTGAATAAAATGTTCAAAGACCATCTCGACGACACGATAAAGGTGTATATCGACGACATGCTGGTCAAGTCAAAACAAGCGATCGATCATGTCGAGCATCTGAGGCAATCGTTTGATATCCTTAGAAAGTGTAGCATGAAGCTCAACCCGACGAAATGTTCCTTTTGGCGTCAGTACTGGGAAATTCCTAGGATATATGGTCACTCGCCGAGGCATCGTAGCCAATCCCGACCAGATCAAAGCCATTGTCGAGATCAAATCTCCTCGAAATTTCAAAGAAGTCCAAAGGCTCACTGGTCGGGTAGCAGCTCTAAACAGGTTCATCTCCCGATCTTCAGATAAATGTCATCTATTTTACAACGTCCTCAGGAAAAACAGAGGCTTCGACTGGACCGACGATCATGAACAGGCATTGCAAAACCTCAAAGAATACATGACGTCGCCTCCCTTATTGTCGAAACCTCACGATCATGAAATCTTGCAACTATATCTGGCTGTTAGTCCAAACGCGGTAAGTGTTGTCCTAGCACGAGAAGATGAAAAACAGCAACTGCCAATCTATTATGTAAGTAAATCTCTTCTGGAAGCAGAAACCATGTATTCCTCTATGGAAAAATTGCTCTTGTCGCTAGTCACAGCTGCTAAAAAACTGCGACATTATTTTGAGTCGCATCCCATTACTGTCGTAACTAACTTCCCTCTTAAGCCTGTCTTAAGAAAACCTGAGTTGACAGGTCGCTTAGCAAAATGGAGCATATATCTCAGCAGCTACGACATTGACTTCAAGCCCAGGACCGCGATCAAGTCGCAAGCCTTGGCAGACTTCATTGCTGACTTCAGCCCTGAATTGGAGAAAGAAACGGAGCTCGAGGTATCGACTGTGGCAACTCACGACAACGTGCCCTGTATCTTACACGTCGATGGGTCATCCAACATTAAAGGTTCAGGACTAGGCGTCGTCTTAAAGTCGCCACAGGGGGGCAAGATGGTATACTCAGTTCGATGTGATTTCAAGACTACCAACAACGAAGCTGAATACGAAGCCCTGATCATAGGAATGAATATGGCCTACAACTCGGGGGCAACTGCGTTACATGTCAAAAGCGACTCTCTCCTGGTGGTGAACCAGATCAATGGAGAATTCGCAGCCAAAAATTCCAAAATGACAGCATATCTAAAGGTAGTAAAAGAAATTACCGAAAAATTTAAATCTTTTTCGATTGAACAAATTCCAAGGGACCAGAATACTCAAGCCGACGCTTTAGTAAATCTCGGGTCTGCTTTAGTCGAACCCATATTCGACGTTATTCCCATGATCCATCTGGCGACATCGTCTATCGAAAACATCGATGTCGTCCAGATCGAGGACGAAAAAGATGATTGGTCGTGCGACATCCGAAATTTCCTTATGCACGACCAACTCCCAGAAGACAAGATGGAAGCCCGGAAGATCAGATTCAAAGCATCTAAATATACCATAATTGGATATAAGCTCTATCGACGATCATCGACAGGATTAAACCTAAGATGCGTCATTAGCAAGAGTCAGGTCCAAAAAATCCTTCACGAGATGCACGACGGCGAATGTGGCAATCATTCCGGTGGTCGCAGTTTGGCTAATCGTATCTCTCGACAAGGGTATTTTTGGCCAACATTGCGACAAGACGCCGTCAAGTACGTCCAGAACTATGACCCTTGTCAGCGACATGCAGGTATGTCACATAAACCCTCTGAACCTTTACACTCGACACTTATCCCATGGCCCTTCATGAGGTGGGGAATGGATATTGTCGGCAAGCTACCCCCGGCCCCGAGGCAAAAGGTATTCCTCCTTGTACTCACCGATTATTTTTCCAAGTGGGTTGAGGCGGCTGCTTTTTCCCAAATCAGGGACAAGGAAGTCATCTCTTTTATCCAGACTAACATCATATGTAGATTTGGGATTCCATCTGAAATCGTCTGTGACAACGGATCCCAGTTCGTAAGTGACATGACTAGACAGTTCTGTGAAGACCGCGACATCGGGCTGACGACCTCGACACCAAGAGGCAAGCGGTCGAGCGACATTTCAATAAGAGCGTCAAAGTCAAAGTCTTTCAAGAAGGCGATTACGTCCTCCGTCGAGTGTTCCAAAACACTCAAGAACTCAATGCCGGCAAACTTTCTATTAAATGGGAAGGTCCTTACCGCATCTTCGAAGTCGTTGGTAAATGAGCCTATTGTTAATGCCAAAAATCGCACCAAAGGGACAACTTAAGGTCGATGTGGACTTAAACAACTAAAGAAAGAATCTTTCGACGAGACGTGCGGCGATAAATAAAATAAAGAAACAAGGGATTTGACGACGCAGGAAAAACCCCAATCGAGGAAAAAACCTGCGGACGACAGTGGATGTCGTCGCTGCACTATGGTCGCCAATCAGGGGCGATGTCCTTGGATACTGGCGTCGATCGTACAGTGATTACAATACAAATGAAGAAAATGTTTCGAAATGTAAAGTACAAGTGTTTGAATGTAAAAATAGGTGTTTGTCGTGTATGAAACAAAGTGTGAACTGCTGGTCGAGGGCTGTTGTCATGCGTCGAGAGCGATACTTAGAATAATGGTTCTTCACTTCAGGTGTTCTTGAATATTGCTTCGGTTGTTAATCGCCGGATATTCGATGTGTTGAAATGTTGATTGAGCTTGATATTTATAGTCTTCGTGTCCTTAGCTTCATCCATGAATGCTCCTTTAATGGCCTTAACGGTTGGAAACGGTCGTTGGAGTAATGATCTTCGTCCGTTACCGGCGCCGGCTGTTTAATGATTGCGTTGGTTATAGTCGTTGCTCCTTAATGACTTTGACTCCTGCATTAAACACTTTTATGAGGGACGACGATGGTGTTCGGGGTCTTTGTCGAGACCTTATCTTAATACAAGATATAGTCCTTAATCATACGTCTTACCTGTTCTGGTCGCGGTCGAGCGACGTGATTTTTTGCCCAAACAGTTTGCCCCCAAAATTTGAAAATTGAATGTCAAATTTAAGTTTTAAATTTTGCTTGTCGAACGCTTAGACTTGTGACCTGGGTTGAGGGACTTACCTGGTTGTCGTGGAACTAGACCGGTTCGCCTTTAACTGAACGAGAAGTTGAAAAGTTGTGACGTCATACTGACGCGCGATGATGCTTACCAGCTGTCGAAGACAAGTGTCGAAGATCCGGGCGGATATACGAAAGGACATGGACGCGTGTTGATCATCAAGGAATTCGGTTTGTTCGTATAAGTAAAAGATATGACGAATCCTTCCTTGTTTCGCCTTTTAAGGGTTTGTGCTGTGATTTCCTTGCCATTCTTCGCCGGATCCTTTCCAAACTTGTGAAATTCTTTGATTTGATTAGGTTCTCCGGGGTCTAGCGCGCCTATAAGTAAGGTACGATTCCTTTAACTCCTGTAAATTTTGTGTTTAGGAATGTCGAGGGATCCTGAGAGTGTTATTCAAGAGCTATCAGACCTCCGTGACTTTAGAAAGTTAGCAAAAATTCATGCGTGGATCAAATTGATTCGTCCAGGTCAGATCTGCTCAAATGAATGTCCTGAGCGGTACATCGTGATCTACGAATACCCTTTTAAGATAGGCTTTGAATGGCCGTATTCGCCTCTAGCCAAAGCTTTTATGCTGGAGTTTGATTTAGCACCAGGTCAATTAATGCCCCAATTCTGGAGAGTTATTCAAGTGATTGAGCATCTGTCGAGAGGATGGGGGAATCCTATGGGTGTACGTGATCTTCTCTTGGCTTATCAGGCCAAAAAGGATAGTTGTCATCGCTGTAACTTACACTCTAGGCTCAAGGGTGATAGTGTTCTGGTTTTAGGGACAGCTGTGAATGACCGTGGGTGGAAGACTCGATATGTACTCGTACGTAAGCTGTCTCTTGACTCCGAGAGTGAGTGGATTAGGACAGGCTGGAATATGTCGGGTGAGTCTTGTTATTTCATTTTTCGTATGTTATATACGGTATGATTATTAACTTGTTTTCTGTATATTGACAGCCATAAGATTTGAGGACGTGAAACCAGACGCTAATTCTCAAGCGAAGATCAATTCGTTTTTAGAATTTAGTGTTGCCGAAAGATCTTTCATCGTGCGACACTTGGTAGATAACGACGATTTAGAGTTTTTAGGAGAGAATCAGGGGGAGAAGTGTGAAGAGAAAGAAAAGGAAGAAGAAGAAAGGAAGTCAAGAGGAAAGAAAGGGATGACGGGTAAGCTTACTTTCTTTGACTTTTTGTGTTACTTCGAGTCTTTTTCCCTTGTATGTTCATAACATTCTTTTCCTTTGCGATTTCTAGGAGAGTCACGACCCAAAGTGTCGAGGGTTTATGCAAAAAGAGCTGCTGAATTGGAGCTTGCTCGTCAAGGCAGGGAGAAGAGGTTACAGGCTATGTCTGCTGGTTCTGGAGTCTTGAAGAAGACGAGGACGACGATCTCGAGGGAGTCGTTTTCAGGGGTTAATGACTCGTCGAGAGTCGCTTCACCCGAGAAGGTAGGGGTCGGATCACCTAAGAAGGTGATTGCCGCGACACCCATTAATTCTGCGCCTCCGGCGAAAACGGTGAAGTCCCCGTCTGCCGCGTCGAATCCTTTGTCAGTCGACAAAGGCAAGGAACACTCGACGGGAGGGGAGAAGGTCACGACGGTCAACTTTACGCTGCCATCGGACTTTATGACAGGTAATGTCCTAGACGGGACGAACCTGTTCCCTCACCTGGATAAATTCCTGCTTCCATCTTTCAGGGAGCGTTTTGAGGGGTTTCCTATCGAGGAGACGGGTGCCCATGTAGCCGGCTTGGTGTTCATGGTAAGTCTTTCTTTCAAGACTTAGTTTGTCTAGGCCCAGACTTCGTTGTCGTTGTCGTTGTCCACTGATGATGTCTGTCTTTTATGATTTCGCAGGCACTTCAAGCTTCCTTGGCCTTGCGAAGTGGAACGACGAAGGTGAAAGATCTCTTGTCTGCTGCACGCGAAAGGGAGAATGCAGCATTGGATCGAGCAAACGATGCTACTGGTCGCACGGAGGATCTATCGAAGTGTCTTGCTGACGCTTTAAAACATATGGAGATCGTTAATCATGCGAAGGAGGATCTTAGCCATCGTTTGACGCAGTCCTTGTCCATGACTGTTGAGCAAAGGGAGGTGATGGAAAAGATTAAGGAATCCTTGGCTGCTGTTTCGAAAGAGGCTGAGGATTATAAGTCCAAGGTGGAGAGTTTGGAGAAAGAAGTGCGGGCTGCTAAAGACGAGGGTAAGTCTGTTTTTGCCATAGCTCGTTTGACTGCTCGGGCTGCTATCATGCGGCGGCATTTGCTGGGAAAAGATCCTCTTGCTTCTGCAAAGGAGGAACTGGACATTTATTTGAATGGCGTCGGGACCGAGAGGGATCTGGACTCAGATGATGAGAAGGACGTCGAGGAAGAGATGGTAGGCGAAGGTCCTCAGGATGAGACTTCAGGCAAGGATGCAGCGGATGCTCCTTCTTTAGTTTAAGAATTTTCTCTTTCTTTTTTGTTTTACTGCTCGACCGTTGGTGGTCGAGCGCGTTTTGACAATTTTTCTGATGAATGCACTTTTTTGGTTTAAACTTTTTTGGTAAACAACTATCGCATCGATTGAACATATGATACATAGAAATCATGCGACCAAGGCACTTATAAAATATGAGAACATACGATCAAAGCATCCATACAGGGTATAAGAAAGAAAAAATAAGGCATTCGTTTAGAATGTATGCTAATCAAACACCAACACATGCGACTAAGGTATTTATTCAAAACACGAAGTTTTTCTAAGTTAAGAAGCTCAGGCTGCGAAGCCATCTATGCAATTGTGCGACCAAGTCGTTCGACTAGCTGTAAGGTGTGATCAAGTCATGGACCTGATTGTCTATGTCGTGCGATCCTGCGATAAAACGATGTCGAGGGTTGGTCGTTGGCTCACCAACGACCCTCCGATGCTTAAGTCAGTAGCTGTTTGTGAGAAAAATTTGTATGGAAAAGAGTTAGAAATCATACCTTTCTCCTTCATGGGGTATTGCCCCCTGTCATTTATTATCCTATTCTTTTTGGAAAGAAAGATAGGTTTTAAATGACAGGACGACACGACGATCCGATGAGATACTGTCTGTGATTGATCATGTCGTCGTACGACAGGGCACCATAGCGACGTTTCGACTCATTCTCGATCTTCAGGATTCCCAATGGCGTAGGGGATTTTAATTGATAACTTTTGCATGCTCGGGAGTCGACGGTCGATGGCTGTTAATAATGACATTATCAATAATATCTTTGAGATTACCTTGTGGAACATGATATGCCAATTCCTTCATGATTGCGTTACAATCATCTGTCGCATGACCATGGTCGACGTGGAAGTCGCACCACTTTGATTTATCCTTCTTAGCATCGTCCAAGTCAGGCTTCTTCGGCCACCAGATGGTTGCTTGGGTGGTCTTCAGAGCTTCGACTAAGTCTTTAGCTGACCCTTTGAACCCATAAGAGGAGATCTTGGGGTACATGGGGAATTTAGTCGCGGTTTTAGCTTCTGCCTTCGTCTTGAAACGAACGTTTGAAATCTGACGCGCTGGCTCTATTCTGGATATGGCTTTCGGCTTGAATTCTGGCTTCTTGACACCTAACGGCTTCTTGTCGTCAGTGTGTTTACGACGAAAGGCTGCGTCGTCTTCGACCCTCATATATGCTAAGGTTCGAGCTCGGACGTCTTCGAAAGTCTCTGGGGGATACATGGTCAGATCGATATATAGACCTGAACTATCGTCTAGACCACGCTTATAAGCTTCGATCGCAGTTTTGACGTCACAATTGCGGATACTGATCATTTCGGCATTGAATCTATTGAAATAACTTCTAATAGACTCATTGGTCTTCTGCACGACATAGTACAAATCACTAGTATGCGTTTCCATCTTACGACTGCTGGCGAATTGCCGGGAGAATTGGTTGACCAATTCGGCGAACGACCCGATAGATTTGGGTTTGAGATTGATCAACCACTGGAGAGCTGGACCAGTGAGTGTCGCCCCGAAACTCTTGCACATGCATACTTCCTGGTACATGTGTGGAATCGAGATTGTCCACATGAGCTGCTTATACTGCGCGACATGCTCGGTTGGATCGGTCACACCCGAATACTTGGGAGTGAAGGCAGGAATGTTATACTTCTTTGGGACCTCGACGGTGGTGATCTCGTCGATGAAGGGCGACGCCTGATACCCCGAGCGAGGCTCGACGTCGACAGGCACGGCTGCCCCAGGCAACTTGGCGAGCAAGGACAGGACGCGCTCATTTTGGTCTTCTAACATCTTCAAACGCTGGGCGACGAGATCGTTAAGATCAGGATTTGCCCCTGTCGAGGGATTGGTCCCTGGACTAGTGCCATTACCATGCGACAAACCATTGGTGTCCCCGTTGAACGGAACAAAATATGGCTGCGACCCATAGTGGAATTGTTGCGGTCCATTCTGAAACGATTGTGGTCCATGCTGAAATGGTTGCGATCTCTGCTGGAAAGGTTGCGATCCTTGCTGGAAAGGTTGTGGACCACTTTGGAACGGCTGGGAAAACGGCTGGGATCCATTCTGAAACGGCTGGGCGCCACCTTGCAATGGTTGGGATCCATTGTTCAAGGGTGGTTGTCGGATGTGCTGAGGGGGAATCTGCCCAGACCGGGGATTCGGAATGAACGGACCCGGCTGCTGATTCTGCATGAATGGACCTGGATGCTGATTCTGTGCAGACGGGCCTGGTCCCGGACCAGGATTCTGGGTGAATGGTCTAGGACCATTCTGGGGTCCAAAAGGATTCCTTAGCCGCGCGATCTCTTCAGCTGCTCTGCGATTCTGCTCTGCCATTGCATTGAGTTGATTCCTGGCAACCTCGAGCTCCTGATACATCTGAGCGACGGCTTGCTGCGGATTTCCAGGGGCTGCCATTTTCCTGCAACAGAAAATAGAAGAAACTCGAAGAAACTATTAGTAGAATGCACGTTCGTCGAGGATTTTCTCTAGATGTAGTTCCATGGATGGCGCCAAACTGTTAATGCCAAAAATCGCACCAAAGGGACAACTTAAGGTCGATGTGGACTTAAACAACTAAAGAAAGAATCTTTCGACGAGACGTGCGGCGATAAATAAAATAAAGAAACACGGGATTTGATGATGCAGGAAAAACCCCAATCGAGGAAAAAACCTGCGGACGACAGTGGATGTCGTCGCTGCACTATGGTCGCCAATCAGGGGCGATGTCCTTGGATACTGGCGTCGATCGTACAGTGATTACAATACAAATGAAGAAAATGCTTCGAAATGTAAAGTACAAGTGTTTGAATGTAAAAATAGTTGTTTGTCGTGTACGAAACAAAGTGTGAACTGCTGGTCGAGGGCTGTTGTCGTGCGTCGAGAGCGATACTTAGAATAATGGTTCTTCACTTCAGGTGTTCTTGAATATTGCTTCGGTTGTTAATCGCCGGATATTCGATGTGTTGAAATGTTGATTGAGCTTGATATTTATAGTCTTCGTGTCCTTAGCTTCATCCATGAATGCTCCTTTAATGGCCTTAACGGTTGGAAACGGTCGCCGGAGTAATGATCTTCGTCCGTTACGGTCGCCGGCTGTTTAATGATTGCGTCGGTTATAGTCGTTGCTCCTTAATGACTTTGACTCCTGCATTAAACACTTTTATGAGGGACGACGATGGTGTTCTGGGTCTTTGTCGAGACCTTATCTTAATACAAGATATAGTCCTTAATCATACGTCTTACCTGTTCTGGTCGCGGTCGAGCGACGTGATTTTTTGCCCAAACACCTATCAACTCTAGACTCTCGACAATCAAGAAATCCCATGCAGTTGGAATGCGACGCACTTGAAAAAGTATTTTTTCTAAAATCACCTTCCTCTCATGCAACTTAATTGTTTTATCACAGGGGCACATGATTCAAATATCATCATGAAATTTGGTTACACGATCATAAGGTTTGAGCGACCTCTCGATCTGAGTTTCTGGATTCAGAAAAATTTTGTACGTTCTAACACGTCAATAATTGAGCCTATCAATACAAGTCAAACGTATGATATTTCAATCGTTATATTGCTATGAATGCCTAAGTCGCACGATTCTTCGCTCGTTCTACACTTAACAAAGTTATACGGTTGATATTACATCTATCTACGACATATGTAAATCGAAATAAAAATTCGACAAAAGGATGAAATTCATTTTGAAACGAACGATTACATAGGAGCGACCGACGGTCGAGTATACAAAGTTAAAATGACTCGACCACCAACGATCGAGACATGAAAAAACATAGCATCTCCTAAATCTAGAGAGGAGCGTCGATCGTATGCCCAGTCTCGACCTTCGAGTCCTCGTCATACCCGAAAACACGCTAAGAAGCTAATGCAAGGATCAAACGAGTATGTTAGGAGTTATCTGACGCCCTACGCCGCGACATTTTTAGAATGCGGCTCTTAAGATTAATGTTAAGGTTAGAGGAAGGAATATGATCTTCTCGAAGGTCGACTTCCAGTCCAACATCTCCTCTATCTTTGCGTATCCAACAAAAGAAGATTGAAACGTCTGTAAAATACAAAAGGGGTATGTTAAACAAACATTCGATGGAAATATTGGGAACACGAGTTTCGAAAGAAAAACTCACAAAGAACGCTAGTCCAGCTAAACGCGATCCCGTCTCTTCGATGGAGATCTTTTGAAAACGCTCCTTGAAAAATAAGAGCTGATATTTCCCCAGATGCGGAAATGACTTCGTCCCGTCAAGGACACAGTCAGTCAAGAGGACCGACGACAACGTAAAGTTGATCGTCATGACTTCCTCCTCACCCTCTCCCGTCCTTATACCCTTGCCCCCGACGGCTGACGAAAGGGTCGACGTGGATACAGAGGACATCGTCGCCAGATGCACAAGATCCACGAACGTCGCGTCTATCGCAATCAAAGTCTTCACCGACTCGGACATAATCATTCTCAAAGAGTCTCCAATCTTTGAAGGCTTAAGAGAAATCGAGAAACTACACCTCGTATGAACACTCAAAAACTTCGAAAAGTATTGAGAAAAGAACAGCAAGGGACCAAAGAAGAATTCCGCACTAAGAAACTTTTCAAGAGGATATAAAAGGAAATGATCCATTATGCTTCCTATTTATGCACTCGATCGTGTCAGGTCAAGCCCTTTGATGATCGCCACGCGTCCCCGTCTTTTCGTATGACCACACGGATCATCGACACCTGTCATCGACAGCTGGTAAGCACCATCGTGCGTCGACATGACGTCACGGCTTTATCCTCTCTTCGATTTCCCTCTCTAGTTTGAATTGAACCGATTCAGTTCCAAAACAACCAAGGTATTTTTCAACACAAAACCCTGAACACCCGACAAGCAAAATTTAAAATTCAAATTTGCCATCCTCATTTCAAATTTTGGGGGCAAACTGTTTGGGCAAAATTTCACCAGTCTCGACCACGACCGGAAAAGGTAAGACACGTGTTATGAGCTATATCTTGTATTAAGATAAGGTCCCGACAAAGACCCAAAAAACCTCCGTCGTCCCTCCTAAAAGGTAAGTCGAGAGTTCCTCACGACACTCGACCTCGACGTCGTACATTCCTCACGATCGTCGCACAAGACCGTACGACCTTGACTAACTCGATATACGACTGTTATGTTTGTTCAATGATTAATACAGGAGTCAAAGTCATTAATGGGCAACGGTCATAATCGATGAAGAGCAATTATGAAGAGTTACAACTGGCGACCGTTATGGCTGTTATCGAAGCAATCAATGAGTTAATCAAAGCACCCGAAGGCTATAAAAGATCAAGTTAAACCTCAGTTCCAGGGACCGAACATCGAATAAGGGAAGCAAACGTAAACACTCGAAGAATATTCATTCGAAGCAAAGGGATCATTCATAGAAGATCGCTCTCGACGCACGACTTTCACTTTCGACCAACAGTTCACATATTGTTTTCACACACGACGCACACTGTTTTTACATTTCAAACACTTGTACTTTACATTTCGAAGTCTTTCCCTTCATTTGTATTGTAATCTCTGTACGATCGACATCTGGAACACCAAGGACATCGCCTCTGATTGGCGACCATAGTGCAGTGACGACATCCATTGTCGTCCGCAGGTTTTTTCCTCGTTGAGGTTTTTCTTGCGTCATCAAATCCTCTGTCTCGTCTCTATTTTTATCTTTGTCGAACGCCATTGTCGAACGATTCCTTTCTTTAGTTGTTAAATGTCCACATCGACCTTAAGTTGTACTTTTGTGCGATTTTTGGCATTAACACATAGACCCTGGCATCATTTCCCACAAGCTCAACATCGACCCGTCGTTCAAACCTATCAAGCAAAAGTGTAGGAAATTTGCTCCAGAAAGGAATAAGGTGATAAATGACGAAGTCGACAACCTCCTGAAGACAGGGAAAATTCGAGAAGTAAAATACCCCGATTGGCTCGCTAATGCCGTGGCCGTGGCCAAGAAAAATGGCAAATGGAGGGTCTGTATTGACTTCACAGATCTCAACAAAGCCTGTCCAAAAGATCCTTTCCCATTGCCACATATCGATGCCATGGTCGACACGACGACAGGACATGAACTGCTGACGTTCATGGATGCTTATTCTGGATATAATCACATATTGATGCACGTCGAGGACCAGGAGAAAACTGTATTCATGACGGATCGAGGTATATACTGTTATAAGGTTATGCCTTTCAGACTAAAAAATGCAAGTTCTACCTGTTTGGGCAAAAAATCACGTCGCTCGACCGCGACCAGAACATGTAAGACGTATGATTAGGGACTATATCTTGTATTAAGATAAGGTCTCGACAAAGACCTAGAACACCATCGTCGTCCCTCATAAAAGATAAGTCGAGAGTTCCTTACGACGCTCGACCAAAGCGTCGCCCGATCCGCACGACTATTATATAAGGACGTGCGACCTCAACCAAAGCTAACGTTCACCATGACCGTTTGTTAAGTGTTTAATGCAGGAGTAAAAGTCATTAAGGAGTAACGACTATAACCGACGCAATCATTAAACAGCCGGCGACCGTAACGGACGAAGATCATTACTCCGGCGACCGTTTCCAACCGTTAAAGCCATTAAAGGAGCATTCATGGATGAAGCTAAAGACACGAAGACTATAAATATCAAGCTCAGTCAACATTCCAAAACATCGAATATCCGGCGATTAACAACCGAAGCAATATTCAAGAACACCTGAAGTGAAGAACCATTATTCTAAGTATCGCTCTCGACGCACGAAAACAGCTCTCGACCAGCAGTTCACACTTTGTTTCGTACACGACAAACACCTATTTTTACATTCAAACACTTGTACTTTACATTTTGAGGCATTTCCTTCATCTGTATTGTAATCACTGTACGATCGACACCAGTATCCAAGGACATCGCCCCTCGATTGGCGATCATAGTATAGCGACGACACCCACTGTCGTCTGCAGGTTTTTTCCTCGATTGAGGTTTTTTCTGCGTCATCAAATCCCTTGTTTCTTTATTTTATCCTCGTCGCACGTCTCGTCGAAAGATTCTTTCTTTAGTTGTTTAAGTCCACATCGACCTTAAGTTGTCCCTTTGGTGCAATTTTTGGCATTAACAGTTTGGCGCCATCCGTGGGACTACATCTAGAGAAAATCCTCGACGAAAATGGCAATTTTTGGCATTAACAGTTTGGCGCCATCCATACTAATAGTTTCTTGGAGTTTCTTCTATTTTCTGTTGCAGGAAAATGGCATCCTTTGGAAATCCGCAGCAAGCCGTCGCTCAGATGTATCAGGAGCTCGAAGTTACCAGGAATCAACTCAATGCAATAGCAGAGCAGAATCGCAGAACAGCTGAAGAGATCGCGCGGCTAAGGAATCCTTTTGGACCCCAGAATGGTCCTAGACCAGTCATCCAGAATCCAGGTCCGGGACCAGGCCCGTCCACACAGAATCAGCATCCAGGTCCAATCATGCAGAATCAGTAGCCGGGTCCGTTCATTCCAAATCCCCAGTCTGGGCAGATTCCCCCTCAGCACATCCGACCACCACCCTTGAACAATGGATCCCAACCATTGCAAGGTGGCGTCCAGCCGTTTCAGAATGGATCCCAGCCATTCCAAAGTGGTCCGCAACCTTTCCAGCAAGGATCGCAATCTTTCCAGCAGAGATCGCAACCATTTCAGCATAGACCACAATCGTTTCAGAATGGACCGCGGCAATTCCACTATGGGTCGCAGCCATATTTTGTTCCATTCAACGGGGACACCAATGGTTTGTCGCATGGTAATGGCACTAGTCCAGGGACCAATCCCTCGACAGGGGCAAATCCTGATCTTAACGATCCCGTCGCCCAGCGTTTGAAGATGTTAGAAGACCAAAATGAGCGCGTCCTGTCCTTGCTTGCCAAGTTGCCTGGGGCAGCCGTGCCTGTCGACGTCGAGCCTCGCTCGGGGTATCAGGCGTCGCCCTTCATCGAACATATCGCCACCGTCGAGGTCCCAAAGAAGTATAACATTCCCGCCTTCACTCCCAAATATTCGGGTGTGACCGATCCAACCGAGCATGTCGCGCAGTATAAGCAGCTCATGTGGACGATCTCGATTCCACACATGTACCAGGAAGTATGCATGTGCAAGAGTTTCAGGGCGACTCTCACTGGTCCAGCTCTCAAGTGGTTGATCAATCTCAATCTCAAACCCAAATCTATCGAGTCGTTCGCCGAATTGGTCAACCAATTCTCCCGGCAATTCGCCAGCAGTCGTAAGATGGAAAAGCAGACTAGTGATCTGTACTATGTCGTGCAGAAGACCAATGAGTCTATTCGAACTTATTTCCATAGATTCAATGCCGAAATGATCAGTATCCGCAATTGTGACATCAAAACTGCGATCGAAGCTTATAAGCGTGGTCTAGACGATAGTTCAGGTCTATATATCGATCTGACCAAGTATCCCCCAGAGACTTTCGAAGACGTCCAAGCTCGAACCTTAGCATATATGAGGGTCGAATATGATGCCGCCTTTCGTCGCAAGCACACTGACGACAAGAAGTCGTTAGGCGTCAGAAATCCAGTGTTCAAGACAAAGGTTGTTTCCAGAATAGAGCCAGCGCGCCAAACTTCAAATGTTCGTTTCAAGACGAAAGCAGAGGCCAAGACCGCGACTAAGTTCACTCAATACCCCAAGATATCCTCTTACGGATTCAAAGGATCTGCAAAGGACTTAGTCGGAGCTCTGAAGACCGCTCAAGCTACCATTCGATGGCCAAAGAAGTCCGACCTGGACGATGCTAAGAAAGACAAATCAAAGTGGTGCGACTTCCATGCCGATCATGGTCATGCGACAGACGATTGTATCGCATTGAAGAAGGAACTAGCATATCATTTTCCGAAAGGAAATCTCAAAGATATCATCGACGATGTCGCTATTTCAGCTAATGGACATCGAACGACGACCCCCGAGCATGCGAAGGTCGTCAATTGCATCACCGGTGGTTCAGATGTGTGTGGTCTGACGTATTCAGCGGCCAAGCGTCATGCCAGTCAGGCGCTCGATGATCGGCCTATTCCTCGCTCGTCTAGACCCAAAGGAGATTTGGAGCTAGAAGCCATGAAGATTGTGTTCGACCACGTCGACCTTGGCGACTCGTATCAGAAGCATCACGACGGGTTGATCATTCAGATCACGGTCGGTAACTGTCTAACGCGTCGAGTCTTGATCGACGGGGGCAGCTCAACAAATGTTATTTTTCTCAACACCATCAAAGCCATGGGAATCGATCGCTCGGAAATCACCCGACGTTCGACGACTTTGGTCGGTTTCAATGGAGAAGCGACGAGCACCTTCGGAGAGATAATCTTGCCCGTCTACGCCGGAGGAGTCAACAAGCAGACCAAGTTCAGTGTCATCGATTGTGCGTCGGCCTATAACATCATCTTAGGACGACCATGGATCCATGATATGAAAGTCGTTCCCTCGACGTATCATCAAATGTTGAAATTCCCTATGCCATGGGGAATCCAGGAGATTAAGAGTGAGCCAAAAGTCGCTCGTGAGTGCTACAAGTCTACCTTGAAGCCGCGAAAATAAACCAAAGTCACAAGATCAAGCTCTCGACAGGTTCGTTCCTCTATCCCTAAATTAATATCTTTTTCACAAAGATAAGTCTACTATGGTGCCCGGTCGCACGACAACATAGTCAATGCAGGACAATATTTCTCCATGTCATTCTGTCATTTAAAACCTATCTTTTCCTCCCAAAAAGAATAAGGTAATAAATGACAGGGGGCAAATAGAGAGAGTCTGAAATGGTACGTTCTCTAACTCTTTTTCATACGATTTTTTCTCACAAAACGTTTACTGACTTAAGCATCGGAGGGTCGTTGGCTAGCCAACGACCAACCCCCGACATCGTTTTATCGCAGAATCGCACGACAGATTATCGCAGAATCGCACGACAGTAATCATTAAGTCTACTAGATGACTTTAAATTCGCAGAATCGCACGACATAAACAATCAGGATTTTCTTCCCTGACCATCCCTCCACAGGGGCATACGACGCAAATTCCTCGTACGATCTCGTCGTACAATCGCAAAGCCTAAATAACTTACATCTAAGTTTCTTAGCTTTTATACCCTGAATGGATGCTTTAATCGCGTGTTTTTATTTTTTTTACGTTCTTATTATCGTATTACAATGAGTGCCTTAGTCGCATGATCTCATATGTATCTTATGTTCGACTTTATAATCAAATGTGATTCGAATAAAGCATAAGCAAAAGATATATTCATTAAGTAAACCATTATATACATACTCGATCCCTGATTGGTCGAATGGCAAAACAAACAAGGAAAGGAAAATTCTAGACGGCAGGGGGAACATCGGTCGTATCCCTGCTCGAAGTCCCGACCCGAGGACCTTCATCTGCCACTCCTCCCGCACGAATCCCCTGCAGTTCATACTGAACATCGAAAAGCTGGATGGCTAGCTCGTCAGCACACGCCAAAGCAAACCTCTCCCTATCTAAAGCCGCCTTCTCTCTCTCCAACGCCATAGCTTCTCTTTCAAGGGCAGACGCCATCAACCCTTCAACTTTCGACATCCCAGCGTGTAATGCCAAAGACGACTGGAATGTCTGAAAAATAACACAAGAAAATATTAGATGACTAAACGAACGAGACAAGTCATGAAAGATTGACACTCACCGTGAACGCCAGACTGGCAACTTGAGATCCAATCTCTCCGGCCGGAACTCCACGAAAACGCTCCCCGAAAGACGGGAGCAAATACTTCCCTAGATGAGGGAACGACGTCGTCCCGTCTAGGACACCATCCGCCATAAAGTCAGACGGCAATGTAAAATTGACCGTCATAACTTCGGCCGATGATCCCTCGCCCCTGTCAGCAGACGTTGGGATCGACACTTTGGACATCGTCTTTGTCACCGTCCCCGGAAGCGCAGAACTTGCTGGTGTCGCGTCCGTTACGCCAAAACGGCTAGATGACGCCCTCACCTCCTTAGGCAGAACAACTCCCGGTGAGTTATCAACCCTAGACGACGGTTCCCCCAGGACTGTCCTCCGGGTTCTCTTTTCGTTCGACCCAGCTGTCGAAACATTTTCACCCTGAAGGGCACGCATAACCTGCTCCCCTCTCGCCCTAGAGACCGATTTCCTCTTGGTCGGCACTGATCAGGATATACATGAAGCGTTAGGCGGATAGAGTAAACAAAGTAAAATAAAAACTACGGTACGTTTACCAGTCGCTTCTTCCCTCTCATCCTCCTCTCCCTCTTCTTCAGAATCTCCCATCGCGTCCTCGTCCTCGGCCGCCGGTTGCCACGTGACGAAAGATCGATCATCAGTACTATAACTCAGGAATCTGTCGACATTGGCTCGAGAACCTTCGTTCGGGTGCAAGGCATCGTACTGAATCTCTGAAGATGACAAAAAGCAATAAGTAAATAGAAATCGGAAGAACCAAACAGTGACATATATCGAAAAAGCATACCTCCCATGTTCCAGTCAGGACGAATCCATTTGCTATTGATGTCCAGCGAGTCAGTACGCACGAATACATACCTCGATTTCCACCCACGATCATTGACGCCAGTTCCCAAAACCAGGATGCGGTCACCCTTAAACTTGGAATACGGACTGTAACGCCAATTCTTGTCTCTCTTAACATGATAAGCCAACCAGAAATCATTCAGGGTCATAGGTGGATCCCACTTTGCAGACAATCGCTCGATAACCAGAAAAACCCGCCAAAGTTGGGGCATCAACTGCCCTGGTGACAGGCCAAAATATCGCATGAAATTCCTAGATAAAACCGAATACGGACACTCAAACCCTATTTTGAAGGGATACTCGTATATCACGAAGCATCCTTCAGGACAATCCTCAGGACGTATATCCCCTGGAATGGTTAACTCTACTTCCGCAGGGATCTTCGCTAGACGCCTAAAGGCATCTAAATCCTCCTGACTCACGATAGAACTCTCTGGTTCAATCGACATTGTTTATCAAACGAAGGAGACGATCGATAAAAACCAAAGCGGAAGAGCAATGCGTTATATAAACGCTCTAAACCTCGAACAATCTCTACTAGGCCGAAGATTTGCAACGATTCGAGTAAGTTCGGATGAAGAATGGAAAGGAATCAAGGCGAAATCTCTTCCCAAAGAAACACTTCGAAGTATAGCAAGAAAAGATCCGTCGTGATCTTATTTATACAAACAATCGCATCAAATCGAATCCCTGGATGACCGCCGCGCATCCCCGTCCTTTCGTACGCCCGCCCGGATCTTCGACACCTGTCCTCGACAGCTGGTAAGCATCATCGTGCGTCAGTATGACGTCATAACTTTTCAACTTCTCTTTCAGTTAAAGGCGAACCGGTCTAGTTCCACGAAAACCAGGTAAGTCCCTCAACCCAGGTCACAAGTCTAAGCGTTCGACAAGCAAAATTTAAAACTTAAATTTGACATTCAATTTTCAAATTTTGGGGGCAAACTGTTTGGGCAAAAAATAACGTCGCTCGACCGCGACCAGAACAGGTAAGACGTATGATTAGGGACTATATCTTGTATTAAGATAAGGTCTCGACAAAGACCTAGAACACCATCGTCGTCCCTCATAAAAGATAAGTCGAGAGTTCCTTACGACGCTCGACCAAAGCGTCACCCGATCCGCACGACTATTATATAAGGACGTGCGACCTCAACCAAAGCTAACGTTCACCATGACCGTTTGTTAAGTGTTTAATGCAGGAGTAAAAGTCATTAAGGAGCAACGAATATAACCGACGCAATCATTAGACACCCGACGACCGTAACGGGCGAAGATCATTACTCCGGCGACCGTTTCCAACCGTTAAAGCCATTAAAGGAGCATTCATGGATGAAGCTAAAGACACTAAGACTATAAATATCAAGCTCAGTCAACATTCCAAAACATCGAATATCCGACGATTAACAACCGAAGCAATATTCAAAAACACCTGAAGTGAAGAACCATTATTCTAAGTATCGCTCTCGACGCACGACAACAGCTCTCGACCAGCAGTTCACACTTTGTTTCGTACACGACAAACACCTATTTTTACATTCAAACACTTGTACTTTACATTTCGAAGCATTTCCTTCATCTGTATTGTAATCACTGTACGATCGACACCAGTATCCAAGGACATCGCCCCTGATTGGCGATCATTGTATAGCGACGACACCCACTGTCGTCTACATGTTTTTTCCTCGATTGAGGTTTTTCCTGCGTCATCAAATCCCTTGTTTCTTTATTTTTATCCTCGTCGCACGTCTCGTCGAAAGATTCTTTCTTTAGTTGTTTAAGTCCACATCGACCTTAAGTTGTCCCTTTGGTGCGATTTTTGGCATTAACACTACCTACCAACGTCTAGTGAATAAGATGTTCAAGGATCATCTTGGCGACACAATGGAAGTGTATATCGACGACATGCTCGTCAAGTCGAAGCAAGCAATCGACCACATCGAGCATCTAAGGCAGTTGTTTGGACAAAAAATCACGTCGCTCGACCGCGACCAGAACAGGTAAGACGTATGATTAGGGACTATATCTTGTATTAAGATAAGGTCTCGACAAAGACCTAGAACACCATCGTCGTCCCTCATTAAAGATAAGTCGAGAGTTCCTTACGACGCTCGACCAAAGTGTCGCCCGATCCGCACGACTATTATATAAGGACGTGCGACCTCAACCAAAGCTAACGTTCACCATAACCGTTTGTTAAGTGTTTAATGCAGGAGTAAAAGTCATTAAGGAGCAACGACTATAACCGACGCAATCATTAAACAGCCGGCGACCGTAACGGACGAAGATCATTACTCTGGCAACTGTTTCCAACCGTTAAGGCCATTAAAGGAGCATTTATGGATGAAGCTAAGGACGCGAAGACTATACATATCAAGCTCAATCAACATTTCAAGACATCAAATATCCAGCGATTAACAACCGAAGCAATATTCAAGAACACCTGAAGTGAAGAACCATTATTCTAAGTATCGCTCTCGACGCACGACAACAGCTCTCGACCAGCAGTTCACACTTTGTTTCGTACACGACAAACACCTATTTTTACATTCAAACACTTGTACTTTACATTTCGAAGCATTTTCTTCATCTGTATTGTAGTCACTGTACGATCGACACCAGTATCCAAGGACATCGCCCCTGATTGGCGATCATAGTATAGCGACGACACCCACTGTCGTCCGCAGGTTTTTTCCTCGATTGAGGTTTTTCCTGCGTCATCGAATCCCTTGTTTCTTTATTTTTATCGTCGTCGCACGTCTCTTCGAAAGATTCTTTCTTTAGTTGTTTAAGTCCACATCGACCTTAAGTTATCCCTTTGGTGCGATTTTTGGCATTAACAGTTTGGCGCCATCCGTGGGACTACATCTAGAGAAAATCCTCGACGAACGTGCATTCTACTAATAGTTTCTTGGAGTTTCTTCTGTTTTCTGTCGCTGGAAAATGGCGGATAACGGGAATCCAGAACAAGCCGTTATACCAGTACACGCAAGCTTAGAAAATGCACAAAACTCCCCAGCAGCTGTCGATGAGTATCATTTGGAGGAAATAGTTCTAGATCAAAGCAAACCCGATCAAAAGATTCTTGTGGGTTCATCCCTTGATCCCCACATTAAAGAAAAACTCATATCCTTTTTGCAGGAACATGCTGATTGCTTCGCCTGGTCACATGAAGATATGGTCGGTATTGACCCCAGTGTCATTGCTCATAAGCTTAACGTCGATCCATCGTTCAAACCTATCAAGCAAAAACGTCGCAAGTTCGCTCCTGAAAGAAATAAAGTAATAAATGACGAGGTCGACAACCTCCTCAAGACAGGAAAGATTCGGGAGGTAAAATATCTTGATTGGCTCGCTAACGTCGTGGTCGTAGCCAAGAAGAATGGAAAATGGAGGGTCTGTATCGACTTCACCGATCTCAATAAAGCCTGTCCAAAGGATCCATTCCCGTTACCTCATATTGACGCCATGGTCGATGAAACCGCGGGGCATGAGTTATTAACGTTCATGGACGCCTATTATGGATACAACCAAATTTTAATGCACGTTGACGACCAAGAGAAAACCGCTTTCATGACGGATCGAGGTATTTATTGTTACAAAGTTATGCCTTTCGGACTAAAAAATGCAGGTTCTACCTACCAACGGCTGGTAAACAAGATGTTCAAAGACCATCTTGGAGACACGATGGAGGTATATATCGACGACATGTTAGCGAAGTCGAAGCAAGCGATTGATCACATTGATCACCTCAGGCAATCGTTCGACATCCTCCGGAAGTATAACATGAAGCTCAATCCGACGAAATGTTCCTTTGGCGTTAGTGCCGGGAAGTTCCTGGGTTATATGGTCACTCGTCGAGGCATTGAGGCTAACCCCGACCAAATCAAGGCCATCATTGAGATCAAATCTCCTCGAAATTTCAAAGAAGTCCAGAAACTCACCGGTCGAGTAGCAGCTCTAAATAGGTTTATCTCCCGATCTTCAGATAAATGTCATCTATTTTATAATGTCCTCAGGAAAAATAGGGGCTTCGACTGGACCAATGATCATGAACAAGCCTTGCAAAAACTCAAGGAATACATGGTGTCGCCTCCTCTGTTGTCAAAACCTCACGATCATGAGATCGTACAATTGTATTTTGGCTGTCAGCCTAAATGCAGTAAGTGATGTTCTGACACGAGAAGATGAAAAACAACAATTGTCGATCTACTATGTAAGTAAATCTCTTCTGGATGCAGAAACCAGGTATTCCTCTATGGAAAAATTTCTCTTGTCGCTAGTCACAGCTGCTAAAAAACTGCGACACTATTTTGAGTCGCATCCCATTACTGTTGTAACTAACTTTCCTCTTAAGTCTGTCTTAAGAAAACCTGAGTTGACAGGTCGCCTGGCAAAATGGAGTATATATCTCAGCAGTTACGACATCGATTTCAAGCCCATGACCGTGATCAAATCGCAAGCCTTGGCAGACTTCATTGCTGATTTCAGCCCTGAATTGGAGAAACAAGCAGAACTCAAAGTATCAACTGTGGCAACTCACGACGACGTGCCTTGGATCTTATATGTCGATGGATCATCCAACATTAGAGGCTCCGGATTGGGCGTCGTCTTAAAGTCGCCACAGGGGGGGAAGATGGTATACTCGGTCCGATGCGACTTCAAAACCACCAATAACGAGGCTGAGTATGAAGCCCTGATCATGGGAATGAATATGGCCCACGACTCGGGGGCAACCGCACTGCATGTCAAGAGCGATTCCGTACTGGTAGTAAATCAGGTCAATGGAGAATTCGCAGCCAAGGATTCAAAAATGACAGCATATCTAAGCGTGGCAAAAGAAATTTCCAAAAAATTTAAATCTTTTTATATTGAACAGATTCCGCGAGACCAGAACACTCAGGCCGACGCATTGGCAAACCGTGGGTCCGCTTTAGTTGAACCAATATTTGATGTTATTCCTATGATTCACCTGGCAACGCCGTCCATTGGAAACGCAGACGACATCCAGATCGAAGACGAAGAAGATGATTGGTCACGCGACATTCGAAATTTCCTCGTGCACGACCAACTCCCCGAAGACAAAATGGAGGCTCGGAAAATCAGATTCAAAGCATCTAAGTACGTCATGATCGAAAATAAGCTTTATCGGCGATCATCAACGGGCTTAAATTTAAGGTGCGTCATCAGCAAAAATCAAGCCCAGAAAATCCTCCAAGAGATGCACGACGGCGAATGTGGTAATCATTCAGGAGGTCGTAGCTTGGCTAATCGTATCTCCCAACAAGGGTATTTTTGGCCGACACTGCGACAAGACGCTATCAAGTACGTCCAGAATTGCGACCCCTGTCAACGACACTCAGGTATGTCTCATAAACCTTCGGAACCTTTGCACTCGACACTTATCCCATGGCCCTTCATGAGATGGGGAATGGATATTGTCGGCAAACTACCACCCGCTCCAGGACAAAAGGTATTTCTCCTTGTACTTACGGACTACTTTTCTAAATGGGTCGAAGCGACTGCCTTCTCCCAAATTAGGGATAAATAAGTTATTTCTTTTATCCAGACTAACATCATATGTAGGTTTGGGATTCCATCCGAAATTGTCTGCGACAATGGATCCCAATTCATAAGCGACAGGACCCAACAGTTCTGTGAAGATAGGAACATCAAGCTGACGACCTCAACTCCCAGATATCCCCAAGCCAATGGACTTGCCGGTCGAGTAATAAGACTATTGTAGCCTCGATCAAGAAACGATTAAAAGCTGCAAAAGGAAGATGGGTTGAAGAACTCCCTTCAGTCCTATGGGCAAATCGCACGACACCCCGTACGTCCACAGGACAAACCCCCTTCTCTCTCGTCTACGGTTGTGAAGCCGTCCTACTAATCGAAGTTCATGTCCCGACTTCGAGGCACACTTCCATCGACCACAACTTGGTTGATTTAAGTCATGACCTCGACGCCCTAGAAGAGCTCAGAGAATCCGCCTTGATCAGGATGGCGTCGCAGAAGCAGGCAGTCGAGCGACATTTCAATAAGCACGTCAAAATTAAAGTCTTTCAAGAAGGCGATTACGTCCTCCGTCGAGTATTCCCAAACACCCAGGAGCTCAACGCAGGTAAGCTTTCTACTAAGTGGGAAGGACCTTACCGTATCTCCGAAGTCGTTGGTAAAGGAGCCTATCGACTTCAGACCCTCGACAATAAAGAAATCCCGCGAAGTTGGAACGCGACGCATCTGAAAAAATATTTCTTTTAGAGTCGCCTTCCTCTCATGCAAAGTTTTTTTTACACGACAGTGAACATCGTGAGATCGTTGGAGATCCGATGACCGACCTCTAACGAACTTTGTTGCAGGTACGCACGACATGAGTACCCGAGTGTGTGACTTAATTGTTTTACCACAGGGGCATACATTCTGGAATTTCATCATACGATACAGTCACATGTAAGGTCTAAACGATCCCTCGATCTAAGTTTCTGGAACTTAGAAAAACTTTGTATGTTCTAACACATCGATGATATATATTTGTGTTTATTATTACAGTCCAAATACATGATTTATGTTTCAATGGTTATATTGCAATAAAAGCCTAAGTCGCACGATCCTCCGTTTATTTCATACTTAACGAATCTTATGATCAATATTACATTTATCCACGACATATGTAATTAAAAACACGAGTTCAGCAAAAGAAGGAACTTCATTGAACGATTACATATGAACGACCGATAGTCAGACAAGTAAATACAAAGTCAAAAGTCGTTGCATACCAACAATCCAAACATAAAAATTCTAGCTCGTAAACCCAAAAATCTACCCTAGAACTAAAGAAGCACGTCGATGGCAAGCTCTGTTCAAAAATCTCGATCTTCGAAATCCTATCAATCCCGAAGAAATGATGCAAGGATCAAACGAGTATATTAGGAGTTATCTTCCAACTCCTTACGCCTCGACACTCTGAGAATGTGGCTCTTAAGATTAATGTTAAGGTTGGAGGAAGGAATATATTCTTCTCGACGATCGACCTCCACTCCAACATTTTCTCTGCCTTCACACACTTAATGAGAATAAACAGGAACATCTGTCAAATACAGAAGGAACACGTTAGCAAAACATTCAGCTAAAGAACATCGATAACACAAGTTTTGAAAGAAAAACTTACAAGGAACGCCAGTTCGGCTAAACACAGCCCTATCTCTCCAATAGAGATCCTTTGAAAACACTCCTCGGAAACTAAGGGCTGATGTTTCCCCAAATGCGGAAGTGACTTCATCCTGACGAGGACGTAGTCAAACGAGAGGGACGGCGACAGCACAAAACTGATCACCATAAGTTCCTCCTCGTTCTCTCCCGTCTTTACACCCCCGCCCCTGTCGGCTGACGAAAGGGTTGACGTGGCAGAAGACATCGTCGCCAGGTGCACAGAATACACAGACATCGTAACCAACATCGTCAACGATTCGGGTATCGCAACCCTTGATAGATCTCCAACCACCCAAGATTTAAACAAAGTCGAGATTCTAGAGAAAATCTCTAAAGAAAGCAACCCATTGTGGTCTCTATTTATGCAGAAAATCACAACAAGTCGAGTCCGCTGATGATCAACACGCGTCCATACCTATCCGAATCTTCGACACCTGTCTTCGACAGCTGGTAAGCATCATCGTGCATCAGTATGACGTCATAACTTTTCAACTTCTCGTTCAGTTAAAGGCGAACCGGTCTAGTTCCACGACAACCAGGTAAGTCCCTCAACCCAGGTCACAAGTCTAAGCGTTCGACAAGCAAAATTTAAAACTTAAATTTGACATTCAATTTTCAAATTTTGGGGGCAAACTGTTTGGGCAAAAAATCACGTCGCTCGACCGCGACCAGAACAGGTAAGACGTATGATTAGGGACTATATCTTGTATTAAGATAAGGTCTCGACAAAGACCTAGAACACCATCGTCGTCCCTCATAAAAGATAAGTCGAGAGTTCCTTACGACGCTCGACCAAAGCGTGGCCCGATCCGCACGACTATTATATAAGGACGTGCGACCTCAATCAAAGCTAACGTTCACCATAACCGTTTGTTAAGTGTTTAATACAGGAGTAAAAGTCATTAAGGAGCAACGACTATAACCGACACAATCATTAAACAGCCGGCGACCATAACGGACGAAGATCATTACTTCGGCGACCGTTTCCATCCGTTAAGGCCATTAAAGGAACATTTATGGATGAAGCTAAGGACGCGAAGACTATAAATATCAAGCTCAATCAACATTTCAAGACATCGAATATCTAGCGATTAACAACCGAAGCAATATTCAAGAACACCTGAAGTGAAGAACCATTATTCTAAGTATCGCTCTCGACGCACGACAACAGTTCTCGACCAGCAGTTCACACTTTGTTTCGTACACGACAAACACCTATTTTTACATTCAAACACTTGTACTTTACATTTCGAAGCATTTTCTTCATCTGTATTGTAATCACTGTACGATCGACACCAGTATCCAAGGACATCGCCCCTGATTGGCGATCATAGTATAGCGACGACACCCACTGTCGTCCGCAGGTTTTTTCCTCGATTGAGGTTTTTCCTGCGTCATCAAATCCCTTGTTTCTTTATTTTTATCCTCGTCGATGTGCGACGATAAATAAAATAAAGAAACTAGGGATTTGATGACGCAGGAAAAACCTCAATCGAGGAAAAAACCTGCAGACGACAGGAGGTGTCGTCGCTGCACTATGGTCGCCAATCAGGGGCGATGTCCTTGGATACTGGTGTCGATCGTACAGAGATTACAGTACAAATGAAGAAAATGCTTCGAAATGTAAAGTACAAGTGTTTGAATGTAGAAATAGGTGTTTGTCGTGTACGAAACAAAGTGTGAACTGCTGGTCGAGGGCTGTCATCGTGCGTCGAGAGCGATACTTAGAATAATGGTTCTTCACTTCAGGTGTTCTTGAATATTGCTTCGGTTGTTAATCGCCGGATATTCGATCTCTGGAAATGTTGATTGAGCTTGATATTTATAGTCTTCGTGTCCTTAACTTCATCCATGAATGCTTCTTTAATGGCCTTAACGGTTGGAAACGGTCGCCGGAGTAATGATCTTTGTCCGTTACGGTCGCCGGCTGTTTAATGATTGCGTCGGTTATATTCGTTGCTCCTTAATGACTTTTACTCTTGCATTAAACACTTAACAAACAGTCATGGTGAACGTTAGCTTTGGTCAGGTTGCACGTCTTTATATAATAGTCGTGCGTATCGGGCGACGCTATGGTCGAGCGTCGTAAGGAACTCTCGACTTACCTTTTATGAGGGACGAAGATGGTGTTCTGGGTCTTTGTCGAGACCTTATCTCAATACAAGATATAGTCCTTAATCATACGTCTTACCTGTTCTGGTCGTGGTCGAGCGACGTGATTTTTTTGCCCAAACAGTTTGCCCCCAAAATTTGAAAATTGAATGTCAAATTTAAGTTTTAAATTTTGCTTGTCGAACGCTTAGACTTGTGACCTGGGTTGAGGGACTTACCTGGTTGTCGTGGAACTAGACCGGTTCGCCTTTAACTGAACGAGAAGTTGAAAAGTTGTGACGTCATACTGACGCGCGATGATGCTTACCAGCTGTCGAGGACAGGTGTCGAAGATTTGGGCGGATATACGAAAGGACATTGACGCGTGTTGATTTGCCGAAGGACTTGATCTGATATGATCGGTTGCATAAATAGAGATCACGACGGATCTTTTCTTGATACGTTTCAAAGTGTTTTTTGAGAAGGGATTTTGTTCTGATTTTTTACCAATTTTCACTCGAACTTATTCGAATCTTTGCGAATCTTCGGCTAGCAGTTTAGAGCGTTTATCTTGTTCTGTCCTCCGATTCACAATGTCGACGGAACCCGTTAGCCCTATCATGAATCACGTAGACCTAGATGCTTTTAGGAGTTTGGCAAAAATCCCGACAAATATAGAGTTGCGGTGTCCGGGGATTGTTCGTTCTCTGGACTGCCCTGAGGGATATATTGCTTTGTATGAGTATCCTTTTAAGATAGGGTTTCAGTGGCCGTTTTCTGGTTTATCTAAGTCATTCATGCAGGATTTCGATGTGTCGCCGGGATAATTGATGCCCCAACTTTGGCGAGTTCTACTGGTTATTGAGTGAGCGTCCGCAAAATAGGAGTCTCCTATGATCATGAATGATTTCTTGGCGGCGTATCAAGTTAAAAAGGATAAGAACTGGCGTTATAGTCCTTATTCTAAGTTCAGGGGTGATCGTTCTTTGGTTTTGGGAACTGGTGTTAATGATCGTGGGTGGAAGTCGAGGTATGTGTTTGTTCTTGCCGATTCACTGGATTCCAACAGCGATTGGATGCGGTCAGGCTGGAATAAGACAGGTATGCTTCGCCATTTTTTGAGTTTCATTTTTATGGCTTTTACTTACCATTCTTCTCCTGTTATCCTCAGAGATTCAGTTTGACGAAGTGAAACCGACTGCGGATTCCCAGGCTAAGATCAACAAGTTCTTGAGTCTTAGCATTGACGAACGGTCTTTCGTTACGTGGCAATTGGTGGCCGAAGACGAGGACGTGGCGGTGGACGCTGAACGAGAGGAAACGACCGGTAAACATTTTACGATTGTTGATTTTAACCATTTATATTTTCCATCTGATGTTTCATGTATTTCCTGGTTAGTGTCGACTGAGAGGGAAATCAGTCTCTAAGGCGAGAGGGAAGCAGATCATGCGTGCCCTTCGATGTGGAGACGTTTCGACAGCTGGGTCGAGCCAAAAGAGAACCACGAAGACGTTCCTGAGGGAACCGTCATCGAGGGTTGATAACTCATCGAGAGTTGTTCTGCCTAAAAAGGCGAAGGCGTCATCCAGCCGTCCTGGCGCGATGGACGCGACAACGGCAAGTTCAGCGCTTTCGGCGACAATGACGAGACCGGTGTTCAAGATGTCAACCCCATCATCTGCTGTCAGGGGCGAGGGGTCGTCGGCCGAAGTCGCGACGGTTAAATTTTCATTGCCGTCGGACTTTATGGCGGATGGTGTCCTAGACGAGACAACGTTGTTTCCTCACTTGGAGAGGTGTTTGCTTCCATCTTTCAGGGAGCGTTTTCACGGGGTTCCGGCCGGAGAGATAGGATCTCAGGTTGCCAGTCTGGCGTTCTCAGAAAGTGTCAATCTTTCATGACTTGTTTCAACGTTCGATGTCGTTCGTTGTCTAACAGTTTTTCGTGTATTTTTAGACGTTCCAATCGTCTCTGGCATTGTACGCCGAGATGTCGAAAGCCGAGGAGTTGGTGGCGTCTGCTTTGAAAAGGGAGGGGGCGGCATTGGAGAGGGAGAGGTTGGCTTTGGCACGCGCCGATGAGTTAGCTATTCAGCTTTTCGATGCTCAGTACGAACTGCAAGCCCTAAGTCGAACGAGGGAAATGGCAGATGATGATCCTCAGGTCGGGACCTCAGGCAATAATGCGATGGATGCTCCTCCTGCAGTTTAGGAGTTTTTACTTCCTATGTTTTTGCTGGCCGTTGGTGGTTGTTTGGGCAAAAAATCACGTCGTACGACCACGACCAGAGCAGGTAAGCCGCACGTCATAATCCAAATCTTGTATTAAGATAAGGTCTCGACGAGAACCCAGAAAACATCCGTCGTCGCCCGTAAAAGGTAAGTCGTACGTCCCCCATGACGCTCAACCATAGTATCACCCGTCCCGTACGACCATCGCGTAAGATCATTGCACCTTCGACCAAAGCTAACGTTAACCTTGACTGTTACGTTTGTTAAGTATTTAATGCAGGAGTCAAAGCCATTAACAACAAGTATCCATAACGGACGAAGAGCATTATGGATAATCACTCCGACGACCGTTTTCAGCCGTTGTAGCCGTTGATCAAATCACTAATGGAGCTAATTAATGACGTGAAGACTATAAAAGACAAGCTAAAGCCTCATTTCAAGGGACATCAGAAGAACATCCAAGATACATCAACGAACATCACCAAACAGCAGAGAAAATCATCCAAGAACACTCGAAGGAAAGCTCGAAGAAAATCAAGTACTGAAAGCCAGAACCTAACAGCGAACTCAAGAACACTCGAAGGAAAGCTCAAGTATCGCTCTCGACGCACGACAACCGCCCTTGACCAGAAGTTCACACTTTGTATTCACACACGACAAACACTTGTTTTTACATTCAAACACTTGTACTTTACATTTCGAAGTATTTCCTTCATTTGTATTGTAATCATCGTACGACCGACGCCAGTACCAAGGACGTCGCCCCTGATTGGCGACCATAGTGCAGCGACGACACCCACTATCGTCCGCAGGTTTTTTCCTCGTTTGAGGTTTTTCCTGCGTCATCAAATCCCTTGTCTCGTTTATTTTTTCCCTCGTCGCACGTCTCGTCGAAAGATCCTTTCTTTAGTTGATTAAGTCCACATTGACCTTAAGTTGTCCCTTTGGTGCAATTTTTGGCATTAACGGTTCGACGCCATCCATGGGACCTCATATAGAGAAAATCCTCGACGAACGTGCACCCTACTAATAGTTTCTTGGAGTTTCTTCTATTTTCTGTTGCAGGAAAATGGCAGCCTCTGGAAATCCACAGCAAGCCGTCTCTAAGATGTATCAGGAGCTCGAGGTTGCCAGGAATCAACTCAATGCAATGGCAGAGCAGAATCGCAGAGCAGCTGAGGAGATCGCGCGGTTAAGAAATCCTCTTGGGCCTCAAAATGGTCCTAGGCCGTTCGTGCAGAACCCAATTCCAAGATCGTTCGACCAGAATGGCCCTAGACCAATTGTCCCGAATCCAGGTTCATCCGGGCAGAATCAGCATCCAGGCCCATTCATGCAGAATCAACAGCCAGGTCGTTCAACCCAAATCCTCAGTTTGGGACAGTTCCTCCTAAGCACATAAGGCCACCACCCGTGAATAATGGGTATCAGCCATCACAAGGGTCGCAGCCTTTCCAGCAGGGGTCGCAACCATTTCAGCAGCCATTTCAGAATGGACCTCAAGGTGGATCTCAGCCACTCCACGACGGATCGCAGCCTTTCCAGCAAGGATCGCAGCCGTTTCAGAATGGACCGCAGCAATTCCACTATGGGTCGCAGCCATATTTCGTCCTGTTCAACGGGGACACCAATGGTTCGTCGCATGGTAATGGCACTAGCCCAGGGACCAATCCCTCGATAGGGGCAAATCCTGATCTTAACGATCCCGTCGCTCAGCGTTTGAAGATGTTAGAAGACCAAAATGAGCGCGTCCTGTCCTTGCTCGCCAAGTTGCCTGGGGCAGCCGTGCCTGTCGACGTCGAGCCTCGTTCGGGGTATCAGGCGTCGCCCTTCATCGACGAGATCGCCACCGTCGAGGTCCCAAAGGAGTATAACATTCCTGCCTTCACTCCCAAATATTCTGGTGTGACTGATCCGACTGAGCACGTCGCGCAGTACAAGCAGCTCATGTGGACAATCTCGATCCCATTTATGTACCAGGAAGTATGCATGTGTAAGAGTTTCAGAGCAACTCTCACTGGTCCAACTCTCCAATGGTTAATCAATCTCAAACCCAAATCCATCGGGTCGTTTGCTGAGTTGGTTAATCAATTCTCCCAGCAATTCGCCAGCAGTCGAAAGATGGAGAAGCAGACCAGCGACCTATATTACATCGTGCAGAAAGCTAATGAGTCCATTCGAAGTTATTTTAATAGATTCAATGCCGAAATGATCAGCATCCACAATTGCGACGTAAAAACCGCGATCGAAGCCTATAAGCGTGGTCTGGACGATAGTTCGGGTTTATACACCGACCTGACGAAATATCCCCCGGAGAATTTCGAAGACGTCCGAGCTCGAACCTTAGCATATATGAGGGTCGAAGACGATGCGGCCTTTCGTCGCAAGCACACTGACGACAAGACGTCGTTAGGCTTCAGAAAGCCAGAGTTCAAGACAAAAGCTGTTTCCAGAGTAGAGCCAGCGCGCCAAATTTCAAATGTTCGTTTCAAGACGAAAGCAGAGGCCAAGACCGCGACTAAGTTCACTCAGTACCCCAAGATATCCTCTTACGGATTCAAAGGATCCACAAAGGACCTAGTCGAAGCTCTGAAAAGTTCCCAAGCTACCATTCGATGGCCAAAGAAGTCCGACCTGGACGATGCTAAGAAAGACAAATCAAAGTGGTGCGACTTCCATGCCGATCATGGTCATGCGACAGACGACTGTATCGCATTGAAGAAGGAACTAGCATATCATTTTCCGAAAGGAAATCTCAAAGATATCATCGACAATGTCGCTGTTCCAGCTAATAGCCATCGACCGTCGACTCCCGAGCATGCAAAAGTTATCAATTGAAATTCCCTACGCCATGGGGAATCCAGGAGATCAAAAGCGAAAATAAACTGAAGTCGTAAGATCAAGCTCTCGACAGGTTCGTTCTTCTATCCCTAAATTAACAATATCTTTTCCACAGGGATAAATCTACTATGGTGCCTCGTCGCACGACAACATAGTCGACCGCAGGACAATATTTCTCCGTGTCATTCTGTCATTTAAAACCTATCTTTTCCTCCCAAAAGGAATACGGTAATAAATGACAGGGGGCAAATAGAGAGAGTCTGAAATGGTACGTTCTCTAACTCTTTCTCATACGATTTTTTATGGTACGTTCTCTAACTCTTTCTCATACGATTTTTTCTCGCAAAACATTTACTGACTTAAGCATCGAAGGGTCGTTGGCTAGCCAACGACCAACCCCCGACATCGTTTTATCGCAGAATCGCACGACAGATTACCGCAGAATCGCATGACAGTAATCATTAAGTCTACTATATGACTTTAATATCGCAAGGTCGAGCGACATAAACGATCAGGTCTCTAACTTGATCATTTCTCCACAGGGGCATACGACACAAACTCACTGTACGATCTGGTCGTACGATCACAGAGTCTAAACGACTTTACCCCTAAGTTTCTTAAACTTTCATACCCTGAATGGATGCTTTAATCGCGTGTTTTTATATTTGTTTTACGTATTACAATGTATGCCTCAGTCGCATGATTTCCTGTGTCCTATGTTCAAATTCATAATTAAACATGGTTTGGATAAAGCATAAACAAAAGTTCCGTTCATTATATAAGCCATCAAATACATAATCGACCACTAACGGTCGAGCAACACGAACAAACAAATACATTTTTTCTAAGGTTGTGGAGAAGCATCGATCACGACCTTGTCCGATACCTCATCCTGAAAACCCTCACTAGCCGCCTCCTCTTCGACCTCCTTCTGGTCATCCAAGTCAAGATCTCTCTCGGTCCCGACTCTCTCATAAAAGAGACGCAGCTCATCTAACGCTGAACCCAAATGATCCTTGCCCTGCAGATGACGTCGCATAATTGCCGCACGCGGAGTAAGTCGAGCGTAACAAAAGAAAGACTTAATTTCGTCCTTCAACTCATCAGACTCCTTCTTCAAATTTATCACCTTAGCCTTGATTCCCTCGACTTCCTTCCTCTTCGCGGTTACGGATTCCTTCATCCCCTCCAGCTCCTCTCTCTGGTCGCGCATCATAGTCAGGGATTCCTTCAAACGCGAGTTTATCTCGTCTCTTGTATGACTGAGGGCATCCAATTCGTCCAGAGCATGGTCAAGGCGCACCGATATCGCTTCTTCATGCTCCAAAGCAGCTTTCTCTTTAGCTAACGCTGCATCTTCATCTTTGGTAACCGAAGCCGTTGAAACCTCTATATTCGTCGTTTCGGCATGCAATGCCAGGGAAGCTAGGAACGGCTGAAGAATCATAATATGAGCGGCATTAGTAACCAACGACAACGACAACGAAAACGACGATGACAAACGACAAGTCTAGAAAGAAAGGCTTACCAAGAATAAAAGTCCAGCTGTATGGAACTCTTTCTTCTCGAAAGAAAACCCGTCAAAACGCTCCCTGAAAGACGGAAGCAAATATTTTTCCAAATGGGGGAACAACTTCGTCTCGTCCAAGACATTGTCGTCCAGAAAACCCGACGACAACGTAAAGTTGACCGTCGTTTCCCCCAAAGGTCCCTTCTGCGCGCCTTTGCCCCTGTCGGCCGATGAAGGGCCGGATAGGACGACGGGAGACATCGTCGCCAGTTGCGCAGTATCCACAGATTTCGCGCCGGTCGCAACCGACGCCTTCGCCTTCCTGGACAAGGTAACCCTCGATGGGTTACCCGTCTTCAAAGACGGTTCCCTCAGAACGGACACCTTTGTCCTCTTTAAGAGGCCCGACCCGGCTGTCGGGACCTCTTTTCTATTCAGGACTCCCGACCCAGTCGTCGAAACGTCCTTCTCCCTCGCCTCGCGAGCTACTTCGACTTGGGCCATCTTCCTAGCAACAGAAGACGTCGCATGTGCTTGAGATTCACCTGTACAACAAAAGAAAGACGTTAGACGATTCAGAACAGAGAAAGACCAGGTCAAGCGAAAAGAAGGCAAAAGGATACTTACCAATTATCTGTACCTCTGGTTCTTCGCTCTTCTCTTCCTCCTCAGTCTTCTCAGAGTCCTCCTCTTCTTCTTTCTCCTCTCGACCCATCCTCATTCTGTCGCTTAAGAAAACGGTATCATCATCCTCGTCTATCAAATGACGCGTGACGTACGACCGGTCTTCGGTACTAAATTCCAATAACTTTTCGATCTTAGCCCGAGAAGCATCATCCGGCTCTACCTTATCGAAATCAATATCTACACATAAAAAAGAAGATCAGTCGAAGAAACAATCGAGCAACAGAATAACATGAAAACGTATAATCAAAGGCTTACCCGTCATATTCCAACCCTCCCTAATCCAGTCGTTATCAGTGTCCAGCGTCGACGTCCGTATGAATACATACCTCTTCTTCCATCCACGGTCGTTGACCGCAGTATTTAAAACCAGGGTACGATCACCCTTGAACCTTGAAAACAAACTATAGCGATGGTTCCGGTCATTCTTGACCTTATACGTCGTCAGAAGGTCCCTCACATTCATCGGTGGATTCCAGTTGGAGGTAAGTCGTTCGATGATCAAAATAACTCGCCAGAACTGGGCATCAGTTGCCCCGGCGAAAGATCAAATTCACACATGAACTCTTTGACTAAAGGCGAATATGGCCAGTGAAAGCCTATTTTGAACGGGTATTCGTATATAACAATGTACCCCTCGGGGCACATTTCCGGTCGAACGTTGCCAACCTTGCTTACGGTAATCCCCGTGGGAATCCTCGCTAGACTTCTAAAGTCGTCGAGATCTTCTTCATTTTTAATGGTGCTTCTAGGTTCTGTCGACATTGCCAGCCCCGTTAAATTGATTTGCACTTCTGAGAGGCCCCATATATCCCAGTTTTTTCTAGGCTTTCTAGCAATAGACTTGCGACGCATACGCAAACTGGAGGGTCGTATCTTATATGATCTCAGAAAATTAGGAAATCGCCAAGAAAAGATCCATCGTAATCTTTATTTATACAGTCGGTCATGTCAGGTCGAGCCCTTTGATGATCGCCGCGCATCCCCGTCCTTTCGTATGACCACAGGGATCGTCGACACCTGTCCTCGACAGCTGGTAAGCATCATCGTGTGTCAGTATGACGTCACGAATTCGTCCCCTTTTCAACTTCTCGTTCAGTTAGAAACGAACCAGTCTAGCTCCAAGGCGATTGAGGTAATTTCTAACTCTTGTCTTACTTCCTATGCGTTTGATTGACAAAATTTAAAACTTAAATTTGACATTCAATTTTCAAATTTTAGGGGCAAACTGTTTGGGCAAAAAATCACGTCGTATGACCACGACCGGAGCAGGTAAGACGCACGTCATAATCCAAATCTTGTATTAAGATAAGGTCTCGACGAGAACCCAGAAAACATCCGTCGTCGCCCGTAAAAGGTAAGTCGTACGTCCCCCATGACGCTCGACCATAGTATCACCCGTCCCGTACGACCATCGCGTAAGATCATTGCACCTTCGACCAAAGCTAACGTTAACCTTGACTGTTACGTTTGTTAAGTATTTAATGCAGGAGTCAAAGCCATTAACAGCAAGTAGCCGTAACGGACGAAGAGCATTATGGATAATCACTCCGGCGACCGTTTTCAGCCATTGTAGCCGTTGATCAAATCATTAATGGAGCTAATTAATGACGCGAAGACTATAAAAGACAAGCTAAAGCCTCATTTCAAGGGACATCAGAAGAACATCCAAGATACATCAACGAACATCACCAAACAGTAGAGAAAATCATCCAAACTCATAGCAAAAGATCATTCAAACTCTGGAGATCAAGTACTGAAAGCCATAACCTAACAGCGAACTCAAGAACACTCGAAAGAAAGCTCAAGTATCGCTCTCGACGCACGACAACCGCCCTCGACCAGAAGTTCACACTTTGTATTCACACACGACAAACACCTGTTTTTACATTCAAACACTTGTACTTTACATTTCGAAGTATTTCCTTCATTTGTTTTGTAATCATCATACGACCGACGCCAGTACCAAGGACGTCGCCCCTGATTGGCGACTATAGTGCAGCGACGACACCCACTGTCGTCCGCAGGTTTTTTCCTCGTTTCAGGTTTTTCCTGCGTCATCAAATCCCTTGTCTCGTTTATTTTTTCCCTCATCGCACGTCTCGTCGAAAGATCCTTTCTTTAGTTGATTAAGTCCACATCGACCTTAAGTTGTCCCTTTGGTGCGATTTTTGGCATTAACAGTGGTCAATTTTTTGGATGTAACATATTGACCTGATGAAATGGAAGTTGTTTTTTTTATCGAATTGACAATCTCGTCACATAAATGTTGTTAGTTATGTAACTGATTGTGGAATACATGATAGGTCATGCAACTACGTCGCCTATTGTTAGAGCAAGAGTAAGAGCGTAATATGAGAGCATGCGATTAAAGCACCCATTGACACATAAATCGTAAGGTTTTTTATTACGCTGACAAACATAAATACATGCGACTAAGGCATACATTTAAAACGCGAAGTTTTTCTAAGTTAAGAAACTCAGACTGCAAAGTCGTTTAGACTATAAGATCTTGCGATTAAGTCATCAACGAGCTAGGAGGCGTGATCAAGTCAATGCTTAAGTCAGTAATTGTCTTGGTAAATAATCATATGTAAAAAATGAAAAAGGGTAAGGAACGTATCTTCTTGTCGAGTGTTCTGAAATACTTTGAATTTTTGGTTTTCATGCTGTGCCTCTGGATATATTGTATCATCTTGCCCCCTTGTGGTGGCTTTGAGACGATATGCTAGGTCTGGGACATGTCGTCGCAAGTCACCACAATATACGCATCGCACGACCTGGCGAACCTGTTATTTCAGAAAAAAGAAACAAACCTGTAGTGACTCTTATGATCGTGTTTTGCCTTGGGTTGGAGTGACGTTCTTGACGGCCTATTTTCGCGGCTTCAAGATGGCTTTATAGCAATCTCGAGCGACTTTTTGCTCGCTTCTGATCTCTTGGATCTCGAAGGAACGGATTTCATTTCATGAATCCATGGTCGACCTAAGATGATGTTATAGGCTGACGCACAGTCGATAACACTGAACTTAGTCTGCTTATTGACTCCTCCGGCATAGACGGGCAAAATTATCTCTCCAAAGGTGCTCGTCGCTTCTCCATTGAAACCGACCAAAGTTGTCGAACGTCGGGTGATTTCTGAGCGATCAATTCCCATGGATTTGATAGTGTTGAGAAAAATGACGTTTGCTGAACTGCCCCCGTCTACCAATACTCGACGCGTCAAACAGTTACCGACCGTGAGTTGAATGATCAACCCGTCGTGATGCTTTTGGTACGAGTCGCCGAGGTCGACTTGGTCGAACACGATCTTCATGGCTTCTAGTTCTAAATCTCCTTTGGGTCTGAATGAACGAGGAATAGGTCGGTCGTCGGGCGCTTGACTGGCATGACGCTTAGCTGTGGAGTACGTCAGACCACACACGTCCGAACCACCAGTGATGCAATTGCTGATCTTTGCAAGCTTGGGCACTGACGATCGGTGGCGATTAGCTGGAAGAACGACATCATCAATAATATCTTTGAGATTACCTTGTGGAACATGATATGCCAATTCCTTCCTGAGTGCGATACAATCATCTGTCGCATGACCATGGTCGACGTGGAAGTCGCACCACTTTGATTTATCCTTCTTAGCATCGTCCAAGTCAGACTTCTTCGGCCACCGGATGGTTGCTTGGGTGGTCTTCAGAGCTTCGACTAAGTCTTTAGCTGACCCTTTGAACCCATAAGAGGAGATCTTGGGGTACACGGGGAATTTAGTCACGGTTTTAGCTTCTGCCTTCGTCTTGAAACGAACGTTTGAAATCTGACGCGCTGGCTCTATTCTGGATATGGCTTTCGGCTTGAATTTTGGCTTCTTGACACCTAACGGCGTTCTTGTCGTCAATGTGTTTGCGACGAAAGGCTGCGTCGTCTTCGACCCTCATATATGCTAAGGTTCGAGCTCGGACGTCTTCGAAAGTCTCTGGGGGATACTTGGTCAGATCAATATATAGACCTGAACTATCGTCCAAACCACGCTTATAAGCTTCGATCGCAGTTTTGATGTCACAATTGCGGATACTGATCATTTCGGCATTGAATCTATTGAAATAACTTCGAATAGACTCATTGGTCTTCTGCACGACATAGTACAGATCACTAGTCTGCTTTTCCATCTTACGACTGCTGGCGAATTGTCGGGAGAATTGGTTGACCAATTCGGCGAACGACCCGATAGATTTGGGTTTGAGATTGATCAACCACTGGAGAGCTGGGCCAGTGAGAGTCGCCCCGAAACTCTTGCACATGCATACTTCCTGGTACATGTATGGAATCGAGATTGTCCACATGAGCTGCTTATACTGCGCGACATGCTCGGTTGGATCGGTCACACCCGAATACTTGGGAGTGAAGGCAGGAATGTTATACTTCTTTGGGACCTCGACGGTGGCGATCTCGTCGATGAAGGGCGACGCCTGATACCCAGAGCGAGGCTCGACATCGACAGGCACGGCTGCCCCAGGAAACTTGGCGAGCAAGGACAGGACGCGCTCATTTTGGTCTTCTAACATCTTCAAACGCTGGGCGACGGGATCGTTAAGATCAGGATTTGCCCCTGTCGAGGGATTGGTCCCTGGACTAGTGCCATTACCATGCGACAAACCATTGGTGTCCCCGTGGAACGGAACAAAATATGGCTGCGACCCATAGTGGAATTGATGCGGTCCATTCTGAAACGATTGTGGTCCCTGCTGAAATGGCTGCGATCTCTGCTGGAAAGATTGTGATCCTTGCTGGAAAGGTTGCGGACCACTTTGGAACGGCTGGGATCCATTCTGAAATGGTTGGGCGCCACCTTGCAATGGCTGGGATCCATTGTTCAAGGGTGGTGGTCGGATGTGCTGAGGGGGAATCTGCCTAGACTGGGGATTCGGAATGAACGGACCCGGCTGCTGATTCTGCATGAATGGACCTGGATGCTGATTCTGTGCGGATGGGCCTGGTCCCGGACCTGGATTCTGGGTGAATCGTCTAAGACCATTCTGGGGTCCAAAAGGATTCCTTAGTCGCACGATCTCTTCAGCTGCTCTGCGATTCTGCTCTGCCATTGCATTGAGTTGATTCCTGGCAACCTCGAGCTCCTGATACATCTGAGCGACGGCTTGCTGCGGATTTCCAGGGGCTGCAATTTTCCTGCAACAGAAAATAGAAGAAACTCCAAGAAACTATTAGTAGAATGCACGTTCGTCGAGGATTTTCTCTAGATGTGGTCCCACGGATGGCGCCAAACTGTTAATGCCAAAAATCGCACCAAAGGGACAACTTAAGGTCGATGTGGACTTAAACAACTAAAGAAAGAATCTTTCGACGAGACGTGCGACGATAAATAAAATAAAGAAACAAGGGATTTGATGACGCAGGAAAAACCTCAATCGAGGAAAAAACCTGCGGACGACAGGGGGTGTCGTTGCTGCACTATGGTCACCAATCAGGGGCGATGTCCTTGGATACTGGTGTCGATCGTACAAAGATTACAGTACAAATGAAGAAAATGGTTCGAAATGTAAAGTACAAGTGTTTGAATGTAGAAATAGGTGTTTGTCGTGTACGAAATAAAGTGTGAACTGCTGGTCGAGGGCTGTCGTCGTGCATCGAGAGCGATACTTAGAATAATGGTTCTTCACTTCAGGTGTTCTTGAATATTGCTTCGGTTGTTAATCGCCGGATATTCGATCTCTGGAAATGTTGATTGAGCTTGATATTTATAGTCTTCGTCTCCTTAGCTTCATCCATGAATGCTCCTTTAATGGCCTTAACGGTTGGAAACGGTCGCCGGAGTAATGATCTTTGTCCGTTACGGTCGCCGACTGTTTAATGGTTGCGTCGGTTATAGTCGTTGCTCCTTAATGACTTTTACTCCTGCATTAAACACTTAACAAACGGTCATGGTGAACGTTAGCTTTGTTCGAGCTCGCACGTCTTCATATAATAGTCGTGCGGATCGGGCGACGCTATGGTCTAGCGTCGTAAGGAACTCTCGACTTACCTTTTATGAGGGACGACGATGGTGTTCTGGGTCTTTGTCGAGACCTTATCTTAATACAAGATATAGTCCTTAATCATACGTCTTACCTGTTCTGGTCGTGGTCGAGCGACGTGATTTTTTTGCCCAAACACCTATCGGCTCCAAACCCTCGACAATCAAGATATCCCACGTAGCTGGAATGCAACACATTTAAAAAGGTATTTCTTCTAAACCCTTTTCTCTTATACAAATTTTTATTCTCATCACAATGATCACTGACTTGAGCATCGGAGGGTCGTTGGTTAGCCAACGATCAACCTCTGACATTGTTTTATCGCAGGATCGTACGACATAAGTTACTAAGTTTATTTCATGACATCAGCATACTTTCGCAGGGTCACATGACATAAGTAATCGGGTCTATTACATGACTTAATTATCTGATCGCATGGACGTATGGTTCAGATTCATCGCACGATTTAAAATTTGCGATCGACCCACGATCTAAATGATTTAACTTAGAAAAGTTTCATGTTCTAAATGTATGCTTTGAACGCATGTATGTCTATTTGCTTACACGATTTAAAATATAAAAATCTTACGATTCATGTTTTAATCGTTATGTTTTAATAAAACGCCTTTGTCACAAGTGCCTACATTTTGTTATATATACAACTTCTGTTTATTCTTGTACATTCAGTAAGGTGCTCGATGGTTGTTTATTGATTAACCATAATATAATGCACAAGTTCAAAGGAAATGTAAGTTTCATTTCATCAAAAGGATAATTACACCCAAGTGGCTCGACCACCAACGGTCGAGCAGTAGAAAACAAAGCAAAAGAAAAAAATTCCTAGGGCAGGGGAGCATCGGTCACGTCTTTACCAGAGACATCACCTTCTAAACCCTCGCCCACTTCCTCCTTGTCGGCTTCCTTCTCATCATCTGAGTCAAGATCTCTCGCAGATCCGACGTCACTCAGGTAGTAGGCAAGCTCTTTCGACGCCAGAGCAAGGGGATTCTTCCCTGACAAGTGTCGCCTCATAATCGTCACCCGTGCAGTGAGTCGACCCAAGGAAAAAACAGACTTAACTTCGTCCTCGAGTTCTCTCACCTCACCCTCTAACTTTGTCACCCTGGATTTGGAGTCTTCAGCCTCTTTTTCACTTACGGCCAAAGACCCCTTGATCTTGTCCAACTCTTCCCTTTGGTCGGCAATCGTGGACAGAGATTGTTGCCAGCGCTAGTTTGCCTCGTCCTTCGCACGTCCGACGACCTCTAGCTCTTTCAGAGCCTCGTCGAGACGTTTGGACATAGCCTCTTCACGCTTCACGGCGACATCTGCCCTCTCCAACGCCGCATTCCCCCTCTCGTGAGCAGAAGAAATCCGACCCCTTATCTTCTCCGTCTCAGCGCGCAAGGCAAGAGAAGACTGGAACGCCTGTAAGACATAAGACGCACGTTAGTAAACATACGACAAGGTTAAAACAACGATAAAATATCTCAAGTTTTGAAAGAAAAACTTACCAAAAATGCCAGTCCGGCAACATGAGATCCCGTCTCTTCGATCGGGAATCCCTCGAAATGTTCACTGAAAAAAGGGAGCAAGTACTTCCCCAGATGAGGAAACAGGTCCGTCCCGTCTAGGACGTTGGCAACCATAAAGTCCGACGACAATGTAAAGTTAACCGTCGTGACCTTCTCCTCTCCCGTTGTATGGCCCTTGCCCTTGTCGGCCGACAAAGGGGTCGACGTGGTAAACGGAGACTTCACCGTTTTCGCCGGAGGCGCCGAACTGATGGGTATCGTGTCGATCGCACCCGAAGACGTCTTCGTCTTCGTAGGTGATGCGACCGACACCTTCGCCTTCTCAGGCGTGCCGACTCTCGATGAGTCATCAACCTACGAAGACGGTTCCCTTGGAATTGTCATCCTCGTCTTCTTCGGAACCACAGACTCAGCCTCATTATTGGTGGTTTTGAAGTCGCATCGGACCGAGTATACCATCTTCCCTCCCTGTGGCGACTTTAAGACGACGCCCAATCCAGAGCCTCTAATGTTGGATGATCCATCGACATATAAGATCCAAGGCACGTCGTCGTGAGTTGCCACAGTTGATACTTCGAGTTCTGCTTGTTTCTCCAATTCATGGCTGAAATCAGCAATGAAGTCTGCCAAGGCTTGCGATTTGATCGCGGTCCTGGGCTTGAAATCGATGTCGTAACTGCTGAGATATATACTCCATTTTGCCAGGCGACCTGTCAACTCAGGTTTTCTTAAGACAGACTTAAGAGGAAAGTTAGTTACAACAGTAATGGGATGCGACTCAAAATAGTGTCGCAGTTTTTTAGCAGCTGTGACTAGCGACAAGAGCAATTTTTCCATAGAGGAATACCTGGTTTCTGCATCCAGAAGAGATTTACTTACATAGTAGATCGGCAATTGCTGTTTTTCATCTTCTCGTGTCAGAACAGCACTTACTGCATTTGGGGTGACAGCCAAATACAATTGTAGGATCTCATGATCGTGAGGTTTTGACAACAGAGGAGGCGACGCCATGTATTCCTTGAGTTTTTGCAAGGCTTGTTCATGATCATTGGTCCAGTCGAAGCCCCTATTTTTCCTGAGGACATTATAAAATAGATGACATTTATCTGAAGATCGGGAGATAAACCTGTTTAGAGCTGCTACTCGACCGGTGAGTTTCTGGACTTCTTTGAAATTTCCAGGAGATTTGATCTCAATGATGGCCTTGATTTGGTCGGGGTTAGCCTCAATGCCTCGACGAGTGACCATATAAACCAGGAACTTCCCGACACTAACGCCAAAGGAACATTTCGTCGGATTGAGCTTCATGTTATACTTCCGGAGGATGTCGAACGATTGCCTGACGTGATCAATGTGATCAATCGCTTGCTTCGACTTCACTAACATGTCGTCGATATATACCTCCATCGTGTCTCCAAGATGGTCTTTGAACATCTTGTTTACCAGCCGTTGGTAGGTAGAACCTGCATTTTTTAGTCCGAAAGGCATAACTTTGTAACAATAAATACCTCGATCCGTCATGAAAGCGGTTTTCTCTTGGTCGTCAACGTGCATTAAAATTTGGTTGTATCCATAATAGGCGTCCATGAACGTTAATAACTCATGCCCCGCGGTTGCATCGACCATGGCGTCAATATGAGGTAACGGGAATGGATCCTTTGGACATGCTTTATTGAGATCGGTGAAGTCGATACAAACCCTCCATTTTCCATTCTTCTTGGCTACGACCATGACGTTAGCGAGCCAATCAGGATATTTTACCTCTCGAATCTTTCCTGTCTTGAGGAGGTTGTCGACCTCATCATTTATTACTTTATTTCTTTCAGGAGCGAACTTGCGACGTTTTTGCTTGATAGGTTTGAACGATGGATCGACGCTAAGCTTATGAGCCAATGACACTGTGGTCAATACCGACCATATCTTCATGTGACCAGGCGAAGCAATCAGCATGTTCCTGCAAAAAGGATATGAGTTTTTCTTTAATGTGGGGATCAAGGGATGAACCCACAAGAATCTTTTGATCGGGTTTGCTTTGATCTAGAACGATTTCCTCCAAATGATACTCATCGACAGCTGCTGGGGAGTTTTGTGCATTTTCTAAGCTTGCGTGTACTGGTATAACGGCTTGTTCTGGATTCCCGTTATCCGCCATTTTCCAGCGACAGAAAACAGAAGAAACTCCAAGAAACTATAAGTAGAATGCACGTTCGTCGAGGATTTTCTCTAGATGTAGTCCCACGGATGGCGCCAAACTGTTAATGCCAAAAATCGCACCAAAGGGACAACTTAAGGTCGATGTGGACTTAAACAACTAAAGAAAGAATCTTTCGACGAGACGTGCGACGACGATAAAAATAAAGAAACAAGGGATTTGAGGACGCAGGAAAAACCTCAATCGAGGAAAAAACCTACGGACGACAGTGGGTGTCGTCGCTATACTATGATCGCCAATCAGGGGCGATGTCCTTGGATATTGGTGTCGATCGTACAGTGATTACAATACAGATGAAGAAAATGCTTCGAAATGTAAAGTACAAGTGTTTGAATGTAAAAATAGGTGTTTGTCGTGTACGAAACAAAGTGTGAACTGCTGGTCGAGAGCTGTTGTCGTGCGTCGAGAGAGATACTTAGAATAATGGTTCTTCACTTCAGGTGTTCTTGAATATTGCTTCGGTTGTTAATCGCTGGATATTCGATGTCTTGAAATGTTGATTGAGCTTGATATTTATAGTCTTCGCGTCCTTAACTTCATCCATAAATGCTCCTTTAATGGCCTTAACGGTTGGAAACAGTCGCCAGAGTAATGATCTTCGTCCGTTACGGTCGCCGGCTGTTTAATGATTGCGTCGGTTATAGTCGTTGCTCCTTAATGACTTTTACTCTTGCATTAAACACTTAACAAACGGTTATGGTGAACGTTAGCTTTTATTGAGGTCGCACGTCCTTATATAATAGTCGTGCGGATCGGGCGACGATTTGGTCGAGCGTCGTAAGGAACACTCGACTTATCTTTTATGAGGGACGACGATGGTGTTCTAGGTCTTTGTCTAGACGTTGGTAGGTAGTGTTAATGCCAAAAATCGCACCAAAGGGACAACTTAAGGTCGATGTGGACTTAAACAACTAAAGAAAGAATCTTTCGACGAGACGTGCGACGAGGATAAAAATAAAGAAACAAGGGATTTGATGACGCAGGAAAAACCTCAATCGAGGAAAAAACCTGTAGACGACAGTGGGTGTCGTCGCTATACTATGATCGCCAATCAGGGGCGATGTCCTTGGATACTGGTGTCGATCGTACAGTGATTACAATACAGATGAAGGAAATGCTTCGAAATGTAAAGTACAAGTGTTTGAATGTAAAAATAGGTGTTTGTCGTGTACGAAACAAAGAGTGAACTGCTGGTCGAGAGTTGTTGTCGTGCGTCGAGAGCGATACTTAGAATAATGGTTCTTCACTTCAGGTGTTCTTGAATATTGCTTCGGTTGTTAATCGCCGGATATTCGATGTTTTGGAATGTTGACTGAGCTTGATATTTATAGTCTTTGTGTCTTTAGCTTCATCCATGAATGCTCCTTTAATGGCTTTAACGGTTGGAAACGGTCGCCGGAGTAATGATATTCGTCCGTTACGGTCGCCGGCTATTTAATGATTGCGTCGGTTATAGTCGTTGCTCCTTAATGACTTTTACTCCTGCATTAAACACTTAACAAACGGTCATGGTGAACGTTAGCTTTGGTTGAGGTCGCACGTCCTTATATAATAGTCGTGCGGATCGGGCGACGATTTGGTCGAGCGTCGTAAGGAACACTCGACTTATCTTTTATGAGGGACGACGATGGTGTTCTAGGTCTTTGTCGAGACCTTATCTTAATACAAGATATAGTCCCTAATCATACGTCTTACCTGTTCTGGTCGCGGTCGAGCGACGTGATTTTTTGCCCAAACAGTTTGCCCCCAAAATTTAAAAATTGAATGTCAAATTTAAGTTTTAAATTTTGCTTGTCGAACGCTTAGACTTGTGACCTGGGTTGAGGGACTTACCTGGTTGTCGTGGAACTAGACCGATTCGCCTTTAACTGAACGAGAAGTTGAAAAGTTATGACGTCATACTGACGCACGATGATGCTTACCAGCTGTCGAGGACAGGTGTTGAAGATCCGGGAGGGCGTGCGAAAGGACGGGGATGCGCGGAGGTCATCCAGGGATTCGATTTGATGCGATTGTTTGTATAAATAAAGATCACGACGGATCTTTTCTTGCTATACTTCGAAGTGTTTCTTTGGGAAGAGATTTCGCCTTGATTCCTTTCCATTCTTCGTCCGAACTTACTCGAATCGTTGCAAATCTTCGGCCTAGTAGAGATTGTTCGAGGTTTAGAGTGTTTATATAACGAATTGCTCTTCCGCTTTGGTTTTTATCGATCGTCTCCTTCGTTTGATAAACAATGTCGATTGAACCAGAGAGTTCTATCGTGAGTCAGGAGGATTTAGATGCCTTTAGGCGTCTAGCGAAGATCCCTGCGGAAGTAGAGTTAACCATTCCAGGGGATATACGTCCTGAGGATTGTCCCGAAGGATGCTTCGTGATATACGAGTATCCCTTCAAAATAGGGTTTGAGTGGCCGTATTCGGTTTTATCTAGGAATTTCATGCGATATTTTGGCCTGTCACCAGGGCAGTTGATGCCCCAACTTTGGTGGGTTTTTCTGGTTATCGAGCGATTGTCTACAAAGTGGGATCCACCTATGACCCTGAATGATTTATGGTTGGCTTATCATGTTAAGAGAGACTAGAATTGGCGTTACAGTCCGTATTCCATGTTTAAGGGTGACCACATCCTGGTTTTGGGAACTGGCGTCAATGATCGTGGGTGGAAATCGAGGTATGTATTCGTGCGTACTGACTCGCTTGACATCAATAGCAAATGGATTCGTCCTGACTGGAACATGGGAGGTATGCTTTTTCGATATATGTCACTGTTTGGTTCTTCCGCTTTCTATTTACTCATTGCTTTTTGTCGTCTTCAGAGATTCAGTACGATGCCTTGCACCCGAACGAAGGTTCTCGAGCCAAGGTCGACAGATTCCTGAGTTATAGTACTGATGATCGATCTTTCGTCACGTGGCAACCGGCGGCCGAGGACGAGGACGCGATGGGAGATTCTGAAGAAGAGGGAGAGGAGGATGAGAGGGAAGAAGCGACTGGTAAACGTACCGTAGTTTTTATTTTACTTTGTTTACTCTATCCGCCTGATGCTTCATGTATTTCCTGATCAGTGCCGACCAAGAGGAAATCGGTCTCTAGGGCGAGAGGGGAACAGGTTATGCGTGCCCTTCGGGGTGAAAATGTTTCGACAGCTGGGTCGAGCGAAAAGAGAACCCGGAGGACAGTCCTGAGGGAACCGTCGTCTAGGGTTGATAACTCACCGAGAGTTGTTCTGCCTAAGGAGGCGAGGGCGTCATCTAGCCGTTTTGGCGTAACGGACGCGACACCAGCAAGTTCTGCGCTTCCGACAACGGTGACGAAGCCGATGTCCAAAGTGTCGATCCCAACGTCTGCTGCGAGGGATCATCGGCCGATGGTGTCCTAGACGGGACGACGTCGTTCCCTCATCTGGGGAAGTATTTGCTCCCGTCTTTCGGGGAGCGTTTTCGTGGAGTTCCGGCCGGAGAGATTGGATCTCAAGTTGCCAGTCTGCCGTTCACGCTGAGTATCAATTGTAACGACCCCCCCCCCCCCCCCCGATCCGAACACACAACAAATCACATAATGTAATATAACATTGATATAGTAAACGAAACTTCACATTACAAGTACGGTCCCAAAGTCTTTTACATTACAAAATAAAACATTTCACTACAACTTTGACTTACTATAAACATACATAACATTTAACTCTGATAACTCTACTGCTAAACATGCCAAAAATCTTCGTCATATAATCCTTCACAAAAGCCATCCCTTCTTTGACTCTACTTACTTGCTCTTATTCAATCCGCCACCTGGAATACATATTTTGAAAACAGAAATGAGGGTTAGACCTAATGGTCTAGTGAGGAATCCCTGTCAATTTAGTAAACTTTTGTATCAAAACCATTTACATAAAACTTTTCATATAACAACCACATACCACACGTAATTAATTACCAAGCTTCGTACACGTCTTATTTCACCTTATTCCTCCACAGTTGGCCAAATTAATTGGTTGTGAGCCAACTAATCTACTGTACAACAAATACAGTAAACACACTGGTCCTATGCCCGGCCACGTATTATATTCTGATATAATACTCACGTAATTATAATATCTCAATATATCATAATTACACACATATGACATCCACATAAATGTATTCCAGTAAAAACACTTTGAATTAAAACTCACCTGTTTGATTATTACACACGCTCGCAAGCTCCTTTCACAAAGGTCTTATCTCTTATCACGACTCCACAGAATCTGAAACAAGTTTAGATACATACATCGCTTTACTAACCAAACACATAGAGCCTACCAGTTCCTGTTCTTAACTGTATCACTAAACTTAACAAACTACCGGGACTATACAGAGTACCGGAACTTCTCAGTACCGGGACTCCTTGGTACCGGGAGTCTCGATCACCGGGATTTAACCAATACCGGGACTCCACACTACCGGGGTTCCACCGTACCGGGATTTCATACTACCGGGAGTCCATACTACCGGGACTCTATGGTACCGGGACTCCATGGTACCGGGACTCCATGGTACCGGGAGTCGACCAGGCCGGGAATCCACCGGGAGTCTAAGAACACAGTCGGTTTCATCTTACCTGGATTCGATTGAAATCAACACCAATCACAGAAATCGTGATTTCTAAACCGGTAAACATCTTCTATGAAAGGTTACAAGCACAAAATGTGAAGATACTTACCTCAAAATCTCTTCTATATCAATCGATTGATGCGATAGCCGTATCTTTCTTATTCTGCTTCTTTTCGTTTTCACACACACACTCTTACTAATTTTAGGTTTAGGATAATATCTGATGTCTAAGGGTTATATCAATCACAATTTACCAATTAGACCTTAAACTTCTCAATTATAACTCAAACATCCCTAAGCTTATATTTTTCCCAAACATACCCTAAACATCTAACTTTAAAGTTGACTTCATTTAACGGAAAGAGGATTTAACTAACGGACTTACCCGGGGTATTACATCATCTCCCCCTTAAAAGAATTCCGTCCCGGAATTCAATTAAGCAAAAAGATGAGGATATTTGGCTCTCATTTCTGATTCGGATTCCCACGTAGCATCCTGACCTCTATGATGCCTCCACTGGACTTTCACTTGTCTGATCTCCTTATTCCGCAGCACTTTAACTTTATGATCAACTATATCTTCCGGTTCTTCCACATAATTCATTCTTTCATCGACTTGTATTTCTGGTAGGGAGACTGACTGATCTGGAGTAACCAAACACTTTCGAAAGTTCGATACGTGAAATGCATTATGGATTCTGCTCAATTCTGGTGGAAGATCTAATCTGTAAGCTACTTCACCGATCCTTTCTGTAATTGCAAACGGTCCGATATACCGGGGGCTAAGTTTACCTTGTCGTCCAAATCGGATGACTCCTTTCCACGGCGAAACCTTTAACATTACGAAATCCCCAACTTAAAATTCCAATGGCTTTCGGCGTCGGTCAGCGTATCTTTTCTGTCTGTCTTGAGCCACTTTCAATCGCTCACGAATCTGAGTAACCTTATCGGCAGTTAATTGAACTATTTTCGGCCCCGCTAACTGTTTCTCTCCCACTTCGTTCCAACACAGAGGCGTTCGGCATTTCCTACCATACAGTACTTCGAACGGTGCCGCTTGTATGCTGGAATGATAACTGTTGTTGTAAGCGAATTCGATCAACGATAAATGTTTATCCCATGATCCCCCAAAATCAACAATGCAAGCCCGGAGCATATCTTCTAAGGTCTGAATCGTTCGTTCACTCTGCCCATCTGTTTGAGGATGATATGCCGTACTTAACTTTATCTGTGTCCCCATTTCTCTTTGAAAACTTCTCCAAAATCTTGAAGTAAAACGACTATCACGATCAGAAATGATCGAGATTGGAACTCCATGTCGAGTTACTATTTCGTCAATGTACAACTTTGCTAATCGTTCCATCGAATCGGTTTCCTTTATCGGTAGAAAGTGTGCAGACTTTGTCAATCTGTCGACGATTACCCAAATAGAATCAAATCCCTTCGAAGTCCTTGGTAGCTTCGTGATGAAATCTGTGGTAATCTGCTCCCACTTCCACATAGGTATTTCTAGCCGTTGTAGTTGACCAAACGGCTTTTGGTGTTCGATCTTTACTTTCTTACAAGTATCACATCTTTCCACATACTGAGTAATTCCTCTTTTTATCCCCGGCCACCAATAGAATTGCTTTAAGTCTTTATACATCTTGTTTGTACCTGGGTGAATAGAGAAACGGGATTGATGAGCTTCTTGTAAAACACGATCACGTAACCCACCCAATCGAGGTACCCACACTCTGTTTCCCAGACACAATAACCCCCGATCATCTTTTACTAGTAATGCTGACATCCCCGCTAACCGTTCTGATTTCAGATGTTCATCCTGATAAGCCTCCATTTGACACTTCTGCAATTCGTCAAATATGTTGGGTAAAAGCTCCATTCGTAGCGAAATAACTTTTATTGTTCCACCCCTTTCTTGACGACCCAATGCATCAGCTACCACATTTGCCTTTCCTGGGTGATAAAGGATTTCACAGTCGTAATCGTTCAGCAATTCTATCCATCTCCTTTGTCTCATATTCAGTTCCTTCTGATCAAAGAGGTGTTGGAGACTCTTGTGATCGGTATAAATCTGGCATTTGGAACCATATAGATAATGTCTCCAAATCTTTAACGCAAAGACGACTGCTGCAAGTTCCATATCGTGCGTAGGGTACTGTCTTTCATGATCCTTTAATTGTCGAGAAGCATAAGCAATAACTTTCCCACGCTGCATAAGCACACATCCCAATCCTAGTTTGGACGCATCACTATAAACCACAAAGTCTTCCGAACCTTCAGGTAGCGATAAAATCGGCGCGCTGCACAGTTTCTCTTTCAATATTCGGAATGCCTCGTCCTGTTCTTCTTTCCATTCGAACTTTAAATTCTTCCGGGTCAGCTTAGTCAAAGGCGTTGCGATACGAGAGAAGTCTTTTATGAATTTCCGATAGTAGCCGGCTAAACCCAGAAAACTACGTACTTCTGTTGCTGTCTTCGGCTGTTCCCACTTTTCAACTGCTTCCACTTTCATCGGATCAACTTGTATACCTTTCTCAGAAACCACGTGCCCCAGAAATTGCACTTTCTGTAGCCAGAATTCACATTTAGAAAATTTTGCATACAATTTTTCCTTCTTCAGTAGCTCCAGAATCAAACAAAGATGTTGTGCGTGCTCTTCCTTCGATCGAGAATAGATAAGGATATCATCGATAAATACAATTACGAATTTATCGAGATACGGCTTACATACCCGATTCATTAAATCCATAAAGGCAGCTGGAGCGTTCGTCAATCCAAACAGCATCACTAAAAATTCATGATGACCATACCTCGTTCGAAAAGCAGTCTTTAAAACGTCTTCTTCTTTAACTTTCAACTGGTGATAACCGGACCTTAGATCAATCTTGGAGAAATAGCAAGCTCCAACTAACTGATCAAAGAGGTCATCAATTCGGGGTAGCGGATACTTGTTTTTTATTGTGCGTTTATTCAATTCTCGGTAGTCGATACACATTCTTATCGAACCATCCTTCTTTTTCACAAATAACACTGGTGCTCCCCACGGCGAAGAACTAGGTCTGATAAAGCCCTTATCTGATAAGTCTTGTAGTTGTGCCATCATCTCTTTCATTTCTGGAGGGGCCAAACGATACGGTGCACGGGCTACAGGAGTGGCCCCAGGAATCAAGTCTATACCGAACTCTACTTGTCTAACTGGAGGAAGACTATCCAAGTCTTCAGGGAAAACTTCTGGAAATTCACTAACTATAGGAATATCTTCCAACTTAATCTTTTCAGGTCTACTATCTATCACATAGGCTAAGTAACTCTGGCAACCCTTATTCACACACTTACGGGCTTTTATCATAGATATAAGGCAAGACTGATAATTCCTACGATCACCATAAATCACTACTGATCTCTTATCAGGTAAAACGACATTGATTATCTTTTTATCACAAACTATGTTAGCCTGATTCTCAGCTAACCAATCCATCCCTACTACCACATCAAATTCGTTCAAAGCTATAGGAAATAATTGTATAGGCACTTCGCATCCCTCTATATTTATCATACCCTTCTCAAAAACTTCCTTTACTGACACTTGATTATCATTTGCAGTATCTACCAGTAAAGCATGTTCTAACATTTTTGGCTCTAAATGCATATGAGCAGCAAACGAAGGAGACACAAAAGATCGGTTTTCACCGGAATCAAACAACACTTAGCACGTGTAGAGTTTATGAAAAATGTACCTGTAACCACATCCGGAGTTTCCTCCGCCTCTTTAGCTGTCATTTGAAAGGTACGACCCCCTGTTCTTGGCGGTTCTAATCTTGGAACTACTGGTCTAGCAATTGTTGGTTTCCCTGACGTTCCACCCTGTGGTATTTTTCTTTGTGGACAATCCGACAACATGTGATCCGGAGAATTACATGAATAACAAAACCGCGTCACGCGACAATCTTACGCGACAATCTTTAACGACATGCCCGGTTTTCCCACACTTAAAACAAACTCGAGATTCCACTTGACAATTTCCCTGATGGTAGATATTGCATTTCGGACACGGTCTTTCCGCTGGTCAAAATGGTGGACGGTTATCGAACCTCTGAAATCTGGACTTCTTCGGATCATGTGGTAGCCCTTCCCATTTCCTTTTTCCCATACTCTTATCACTAGCATCCCTTCTGTTGTCTCGTTCTACGTTTTCAGCAGCATCCACTACAGCTGTAAAGGTATCGGGTCTTGTTGCAGTTACTAGTCTTCTGACTTCTGAATTTAGTCCATATATGAATCTTTCCATCTTCAATTTCTCCGTAGCAACGTAATATCCTGCAAAACAGGATTTTTCTAAGAAGCGAGCAGTATAGTCCCTCACCGACAAATTTCCTTGCTGTAGTTTCATAAATTCTTCCTCTAATTGTATGACAGCTGCTTGTGGACATAATTGTTTTGTGAAAGCTAAAACGAATTCTTCCCAAGGAAAAGTAGAATATATGTCTGATCCTCCCGATTCAATGTGAGCCTCCCACCAGTATAAAGCATCGCTTTTCAACATTGCTGCTTCAAAAAGTACTCTATCTTCGTTAGCACATTTACTCGTCTTGAAGATAGCTTCTATTTCTTTCAGCCATCTCATCGCCTTCACTGGATCCCGATCACTTGAGTACGTAGGGGGTTTGCAACTAAGAAACATTTTATAATCACACTTTTTCGTTACTGGTAAGATAGTAGGGGTGATTGGCAATTCGATTTCTTGTTATGGATCTGGGTTATCATCTCCATTATTGCGACTTCGTTCAAACATTGCCTGAATACTAGCCTGTAATCTTCCCATCTCGGCAGTTAGGTCATCCCGTGTAACAAACTCTGTACCTTGTGGTTGAGTTCTACCCCCAGTTCGTCCTCCAGTTCTACCTCCGATTCTACCTCCGGTTCTGCCTCCGCCACGATCTCCTCCTCTCCCTCCTGTTCCTACTGAGGGGTTCTCTCCACCCGAATTCCTTCCTCCCCTTTGATTCCTTTGTCTGGTGCCACTTGCCATTCTGTTGATCCAAACAAGGTTAATATACACATAAGCACCTACCCCATATAACAAGGTATTCCAGTTCGAATATGTACCTGTAAGATCATAATTACACTGGCCAGGTGTAATCTGAAATTACCTTACATGATGTTCCTTCTACCTTTTATACTTAGTATCCCCAGGTTCTAAAATAATAGGGACATCTTACTTCTCATGCAGTTTAAGTCTAGGTACTGATGGGTGCGTGCTTTGAATACACCTACAGACGTGTGCTAATTAAACCTCAAAGCAAGTATACAATGAGATCTAATGTCGTCTTTCAAGTAATAAAATGGTAAGAACCAAGTATCGTATTCCACAAGGATAGGTATCTTAAGTTGCAAGATCTCGAGATGAAAAACTAATTTCAGATGGCGAATTTGAAGAAGATATTTGAATTGGTTGATTTTATGTTATCACAGAACTAAATTAACATGAATAAAAGAGAAGCAAGGGTCTAAGACTTGTGATGTTATGATAAACCAAATTCCAGTAGACCAATGCTACAACAATGCTACAGCATGAAACTGCAGTGATGCTGCAGCATAACAGTGACAAAAACTAGTTTTATTATCTACTTTGAGACACCTTCCTCTCGGACTCTCACCATCCCATGATTCCAGTAGCTAGAGCAATCTCATCTCTGAGCAGAACCCAAGATAATGGAACGATGGAAATGGCGTTCTCAAAGTACATGGCAAAACAAATTCTCTTTGTTAAAAGTCACTCTCTCGATATAACCCCCATGCCTCCCAAGTTTGTATACTCCTAAATAGCTTATCTCTAAGTCTATTCCATTTTAACCCTTTGAGAAAATAACAACTTATCAAGAATGAATCATTTTGGAAAACAAAAGTAACAACTCTCATTGCAAGTTACTCTCTCGATATAACCCCTTAAGTCATCCAAATTGACGTGCTATTCAATGGCCTATCTCTAGGTCCATGACACTTTAACACTATCAAAGTGATCAATTTGTCAAAGGATTCTATTATCTTGAAGAAACTTGGGTTGGAATAATAAAACCTCATTTTTGCCACAAAAATGCCTACTTTCTTTTGGTCATCATAACACCCCTTGTCTCACACCCAAGCTACAAGATTAGTTACTCATTACACTAAATGAAACAAAATAAATGCAAAATACTAGGAAAGTAAACATGATGATTGGAAGTGTAAAGTACTTGGAAATGAAAACTAACTAAAGTAAAAGGCTAAAAATGTAAAGACAAGAATGTAAGTAATAAGCAATAAATGACAAAAGTACAAATGGAATGTAAATCTATGACTAACAAGAATATATACTGAAAAGTAAGAACATTAAACATAAGACATAAGATGCAAGAACATTAAAGAGACGAAAATGTGCAGTTGGGATACGCCCAGTGCTGCAGCAGTGGCTACGTGTATCTAAGAACAAAGAAAAATTAAAGGAAGAACACTTGAAGATTTGAAGAACATGAAGAAGATGAAGAAGATTTCTGGAAAATAAACTACAGAGGTTTAAGAACTGAGTGAGATCAGTTCCAAAAGGGATGTCTAAAATGGCTAGATGGCCCCTCTATATATAGCAAAAGGGAGGGGCATCTTGGTAAATAAAAGCAACTAAGCCTAACTAGAAAGTACAACTTCTAACCAAAAGTACAAAAGCCAACTAAGATTTTAGTTACATATTAAAACCAGATAATAACATTGTCCAGAGGTCCACAAAAGATCATTTCCACTTCAGAAAATTCGGATTTAAGCTCTTCTTCTTTAGTTCTTCCATTCAAGATCCATCAGCTCCATGTTGCACGAATGTTGCAGCAATGCCCTGTTTTGAGAGGTTTTGCCAAAAACACTTTAAATGAGCCTACCAACATCGTAAAACAAGCAAACCATGATCCCTAGCTCCAAGAATGTAAAATAAGATAAAAAGGACGCAAAGTTGGGATTTTAGAATGAAAAGGTCCTATCTAAACCAAAGAAATAAGTGCTTAAGTACTCAAAATTGAGCACTTATCAGGTACAGATACTAATACCTAAATCCCTTAAACTAGGCCTCTGATACCATCTGTAACGACCCCCCCCTGATCCGAACACACAACAAATCACATAATGTAATATAACATTGATATAGTAAACGAAACTTCACATTACAAGTACGGTCCCAAAGTCTTTTACATTACAAAATAAAACATTTCACTACAACTTTGACTTACTATAAACATACATAACATTTAACTCTGATAACACTACTGCTAAACATGCCAAAAATCTTTGTCATATAATCCTTCACAAAAGCCATCCCTTCTTTTACTCTACTTACTTGCTCTTATTCAATCCGCCACCTGGAATACATATTTTGAAAACAGAAATGAGGGTTAGACCTAATGGTCTAGTGAGGAATCCCTGTCAATTTAGTAAACTTTTGTATCAAAACCATTTACATAAAACTTTTCATATAACAACCACATACCACACGTAATTAATTACCAAGCTTCGTACACGTCTCATTTCACCTTATTCCTCCACAGTTGGCCAAATTAATTGGTTGCGAGCCAACTAATCTACTGTACAACAAATACAGTAAACACACCGGTCCTATGCCCGACCACGTATTATATTCTGATATAATACTCACGTAATTATAATATCTAAATATATCATAATTACACACATATGACATCCACATAAATGTATTCTAGTAAAAACACTTTGAATTAAAACTCACCTGTTTGATTATTACACACGCTCGCAAGCTCCTTTCACAAAGGTCTTATCTCTTATCACGACTCCACAGAATCTGAAACAAGTTAAGATACATACATCGCTTTACTAACCAAACACATAGAGCCTACCAGTTCCTGTTCTTAACTGTATCACTAAACTTAACAAACTACCGGGACTATACAGAGTACCGGAACTTCTCAATACCGGGACTCCTTGGTACCGGGAGTCTCGATCACCGGGATTTAACCAATACCGGGACTCCACACTACCGGGGCTCCACCGTACCGGGATTTCATACTACCGGGACTCTATGGTACCGGGACTCCATGGTACCAGGAGTCGACCAGACCGGGAATCCACCGGGAGTCTAAGAACACAGTCGGTTTCATCTTACCTGGATTCGATTGAAATCAACACCAATCACAGAAATCGTGATTTCTAAACCGGTAAACATCTTCTATGAAAGGTTACAAGCACAAAATGTGAAGATACTTACCTCAAAATCTCTTCTATATCAATCGATTGATGCGATAGCCGTATCTTTCTTATTCTGCTTCTTTTCGTTTTCACACACACACTCTTACTAATTTTAGGTTTAGGATAATATCTGATGTCTAAGGGTTATATCAATCACAATTTACCAATTAGACCTTAAACTTCTCAATTATAACCCAAACATCCCTAAGCTTATATTTTTCCCAAACATACCCTAAACATCTAACTTTAAAGTTGACTTCATTTAACGGAAAGAGGATTTAACTAACAGACTTACCCGGGGTATTACATCAATCTTTCATGACTTGTCTCGTTCGTTTAGTCATCTAATATTTTCTTGTGTTATTTTTCAGACATTCCAGTCGTCTTTGGCATTACACGCTGGGATGTCGAAAGTTGAAGGGTTGATGGCGTCTGCCCTTGAAAGAGAAGTTGTGGCATTGGAGAGAGAGAAGGCGGCTTTAGATAGGGAGAGGTTTGCTTTGGCGCGTGCTGACGAGCTAGCCATCCAGCTTTTCGATGTTCAGTATGAACTGCAGGGGATTCGTGCGGGAGGAGTGGCAGATGAAGGTCCTCGGGTCGGGACTTCGAGCAGGGATACGACCGATGTTCCCCCTGCCGTCTAGAATTTTCCTTTTCTTGTTTGTTTTGCCATTCGACCAATCAGGGATCGAGTATGTATATAATGGTTTACTTAATGAATATATCTTTTGCTTATGCTTTATTCGAATCACATTTGATTATAAAGTCGAACATAAGATACATATGAGATCATGCGACTAAGGCACTCATTGTAATACGATAATAAGAACGTAAAAAAAATAAAAACACGCGATTAAAGCATCCATTCAGGGTATAAAAGCTAAGAAACTTAGATGTAAGTTATTTAGGCTTTGCGATTGTACGACGAGATCGTACGAGGAATTTGCGTCGTATGCCCCTGTGGAGGGATGGTCAGGGAAGAAAATCCTGATTGTTTATGTCGTGCGATTCTTCGAATTTAAAGTCATCTAATAGACTTAATGATTACTGCCGTGCGATTCTGCGATAATTTGTCGTGCGATTCTGCGATAAAACGATGTCGGGGGTTGGTCGTTGGCTAGTCAACGACCCTCCGATGCTTAAGTCAGTAAACGTTTTGTGAGAAAAAATTGTTGGGAACTGAAGATATGCTAAGTATGGTTAGTACTGCCAAGACAATTTTACTACTGCCAGTTCTTCATTAATACTGCTTATGTGAAGTTACTACTGCTAGACACAGTTACTACTGCAAGTCAAGGTTAGTACTGCTGGTGCATAATTGAATATCTGTTAGTACTGCTCATGATTAATACTTCTGGAGTGATGTTAATACTGCTGAAGATTGTTAGTACTGCTCATGAAGAATGAAGGTTAATACTGCTGACTTGATAAGTTTGGTATGCGATACTTTTGGAGACAAAGAAGGAATTGATCAAGATATGTTTAATGAAGATTCAGAAGATCAATTTACTTTTGGTAGTTATCTTGTAATTATTTGTGTATAAATAGACTTCAATAGATAGCTATTAGAGGAGACGTGAGAGTTTCAATTTATACATTCTGCAAAAGATATTCTGAGAGAAGATATTGATTCAAGAGAGAATTAACCTCAAGGTTGAAGAACCCTATTTCTAGAGAAGTAGAAGTCGTCTTGTTGAGCCTGTTCAACAAGATTGAGGTTTGGTTGTTAATATTGTGATTCGAAACAGTGAATACAAAAAGTGGTGAATTTTCTGTTACATTGTTCTTGATTGTGTGAATTAAAGTTCTTTTCCGCAGATTCTTTAATTCTGAATTCTAAGTGTTTATTGTCTTGTTAAGATTCGATCCTGACAAGTAGTATCAGAGCTTGTGTTTCTTAGAATTCGACAATTATTATGGACAATTCTATTGAATCAAACAGTACTTTTGATTGGAGTGATCAAGCAGAAGAGGCAATCCAGAATCATGCACTCATGGCAGTGTAAGAAACAAACCACAGTGTCCTTATCCACTACAGAAGCTGAGTATATAGCTGCTGCAAGTTGCTGTTCTCAGGTTCTATGGATTCAGAATCAGATGCTGGACTATGGGGTAACCTTTCTTCACACTCCAATCTTCATTGACAATAACAGTGCCATTAGCATTGTTAACAATCCTGTCAAGCACTCAAAAACAAAGCACATAGAGATCAGGTATCACTTTATTAGAGACTGTAATGAAAAGAAATTGATTCAAGTTGCTAAAGTTCATACCAATGACCAGTTTGCAGATCTATTCACAAAGGCTTTTGATGTGGGTAGATTCAATTTCTTGGTAGCTAGTGTGGGCATGATCAACTTTGAATAAATTATTGATTTTCATTTTCTTTATATACCTGTATTTCTTTGAGAATTTGGATTTCTAACTAGCTTTCTCAGAACCTCAGTTTGCCTCAGTTTGCAGATCGTTTCTACTGCCAGTGCAGAGTTAATACTGCATGTGTAGTTAATACTGCTTCGTAGTTAATACTGCTTGGTAGTTAATACTGCTTGGTAGTTAATACTGCTCTGTCGTTAATACTGCATATGTAGTTAATACTGCTTGGTAGTTAATGCTGCTAGGTAGTTAATACTGCTTGGTAGTTAATGCTGCTAGGTAGTTAATACTGCTTGGTAGTTAATACTGCTTGGTAGTTAATACTGCTCGGTAGTTAATACTGCTGTGTAGTTAATACTGCCTTGCAGTTAATACTGCTCGGTAGTTAATACTGCTTTTGAAAATCTAGGGCAAATACTGCTATAAATACCCCTGGTTGCCCGCCAAAGTTCATAACGACTCTTCGCACTAACTTCTTCTTCTCTCTCTCGCTCTAACCCCTTCTCCCCAGAATCTTTGTGTTTTTCTTTCAAGAATCCTCAGGAATCATGGAGTTTGTTGATGAGCACAATGAAATAGCCATGCTTCAGAAGCCGAAACAAGCTGCGGGATTCCACGATATCGTCGATTTTCTTAAATCCTCGCACATCTCCTATGCCCTAACGGTGAGCCCAACCATCTATATCGAACATCAGACGCAATTTTGGGAGCATGCCACTGTTAGTTTCGAAGAAGGGCAGAAAACCATTCGAACAAGGGTTTGTGATAAACCCTTGAAAGTCACAGAGGAGGTTATTCGCATCTCTCTTCACTTGGATGATGCCTCAGGTATAACCTCTCTATCTTCTGATGACCTATATTCGACTTTACAAAGAATGGGGTATGAAGGTCCCATTGGTGTTTTTAAATTCTACAAGTCAAAAATTTTCAACCAATGGAGATTTCTTGTTCATACCCTGATGCACTGTATTTCCAAGAAAACTACTGGATGGAGTGAGTTCAGCAGTCCCATTGCATATGCCTTGGTCTGCTTATCCACTGCCAGAAAGTACAATTTTTCAGCTATGATCTTTAATGATCTTGTATCAAACCTGGAATCCAAAAAGCGGTTTTATATGTATCCAAGGTTTGTTCAAGAAGTGATAACTAAGGAATTGACGGAATTACCTCAGTTTGATGAGGTATATGTACCAAAATCCCCTAAAGGGAAGGTTTTTTCAAATATGAAAAGACTTCCTAGGGACTCGGAAGGAGTTGACACACCATTGTTCTCTACAATGATGGTTGTGTCCCACACAATTGAAGGTATGGCATCAGGGTCAAGGCCCTCATTAGACACACCCACTGATGACCAATCCCAACCTTCCATCTCAAAAGACATCCCTCAGTCCATTCTTGAACGACCCACTCCCACAATAACCAAAAGGTTTGAAAGAAGAAAGGTACACAAGGTTCCTTCCCTTGATGTATCTCCTAAGAGCCCGAAGCCTTTAAGCCCTCTGTTGGAGCATTCTCCAATGGAGAATATCGAAAGGGAAACCACAGGGGTGTCTCCCAACCCCAAGAAGGTGCTCACTAAGGAGAAGGTTGAGCATGTGAGTCGCAAGGCTGCCACTACTTCTGCTAGCAAAGAGAAGGCCAGTGGTAAAATAACTAAGCCCTTCCTCACGGCAACTCAGGGTGAGAAATCATCCAGAGGCCCCAGGTGCCAAGAAACCAAGGGGGTAGATAGTGCTTTTGCTAGGCAAGAGACATCTGCTAAAACTTCCAATGATCCTTTAAGGGAGGTAAAAACTCCTAAACAGGGTGAGGATAGATACACTTATGAGGAATTGATGGATACTATTGCCAATATAAACCTAGATGTCCTAAATCAGCAGCAGGAAATTGAGGAACTCAAAAAGGTGGCCCTCTATCAAAACTCCCAGATAGAGAAGAATAAGAAGATGATCACAAAGCTACTACACAGAAGGAAGAAAGCACAGTTTGTCCTTAGAAGAAGAAACCCAACCAATGATGCTCCCAAAAAGGGGGAGTCAGAGGATGAGTTGAACATGGAGAGTGCACAGGAACAGGGGGAGCAAGTGAATGAATTTGCTGAGGAAAGTACAAAGGAAGCTAAAAATGTTCAAGCAACAGAAACCATAGCAGCAGAAACGAAAGCAGCAGAAACTACAACAGCAGCAGAAACCACAGCAGCAGAAACTGTTAATGCTGCTGAGTTTGAACAAGCAGCAGAAACAGTTAATGCTGCTGAAGGCCAAAAAGAAGAAACATCAGAAACCTTTGCAGAGGCAGTAGAAACAGAAAAAGCAGCAGAAACTGAGAAGGAAGCAGTAACTACATCTCAAGCTGAAATTGATGAAGAAGTATACTGGATTGTGAAGAACAGTGTTGAAGCAGCAGCATTACATGTTCTAAGAGAAGCAGTAACAGCCATAGCAGCAGAAATGGTTATTGCTGCTGAAAAACTTAAAACAGCTGAACCAACTCCTGAAGCTGTTAAAACTTTTAAAAGAACCAAGATGATGTCAAAGAAAAGAGGATTAACCAAGCCCATAACTTCACAGAAGAAAAATGAAAAGAAGCCAAGGGTGGAACCAACTGCAGAAGAGGCCCAGGAGGAAACAGTGAAAGAAAAATATGATCCAAAAGTTGCTGAAGAAGAAGTGGCAACTCCATCAGGGCAATCAAGCAATGTACAATCACAAACTGATGCCCAATGTGATTTGTATATTACTGTTGTTGACTCTAACCCAATTCAGGCTGAACCAATATCGTCTAAGGCTCCTGAAATCATCTTTTGGGACACTTTGAAAGATGGTAGAAAGGAGTTCATTAGGATAAAAAGAGCAGATGGAAAATTTGAAGTCTTTTCAACTTGGGGAAAAATTGTCAGAACTTGCTCAAGATCAGACTTAGAAGAGATGTTCAAAGTTGGGATGAGGCTATATGAAAACATGCTGACTGAGCAAGGGATGTCAATCTCTAAAATGGTACTTGAATTCTTGTGCCAAATGTTCAAACCTGAAGCAGTTCAGTATAGGATAAACACACAGTTTCAAACCATTACCAACTGGATGCTCTATGAAAACTGTGGAGTATATGTCATCTCCCTTGACTCTGCGACTCATGAATACTATCTGGTGGATGAAATATACAAACACAGCATGAAGAGGCTGAAAGGAATGCTACATGCTAAGTTGACATGCAACAAGGATTCAGCAATGGGTAGATTCTTGGTAAAAAGGATTCTCAATCAAAGTCTGGGATTGAATCCTAATCTAGGCATGTATGATTAGGTTTTGGAAGCATCATCTGAAGAACTTGACTTCTTTTCCTAAAAGTCAAGTTAGGGGGAGATTGTTGGGAACTGAAGATATGCTAAGTATGGTTAGTACTGCCAAGACAATTTTACTACTGTCAGTTCTTCATTAATACTGCTTATGTGAAGTTACTACTGCAAGTCAAGGTTAGTACTGCTGGTGCATAATTGAATATCTGTTAGTACTGCTCATGATTAATACTGCTGGAGTGATGTTAATACTGCTGAAGATTGTTAGTACTGCTCATGAAGAATGAAGGTTAATACTGCTGACTTGATAAGTTTGGTATGCGATACTTTTGGAGACAAAGAAGGAATTGATCAAGATATGTTTAACGAAGATTCAGAAGATCAATTTACTTTTGGTAGTTATCTTGTAATTATTTGTGTATAAATAGACTTCAATAGATAGCTATTAGAGGAGACGTGAGAGTTTCAATTTATACATTCTGCAAAAGATATTCTGAGAGAAGATATTGATTCAAGAGAGAATTAACCTCAAGGTTGAAGAACCCTATTTCTAGAGAAGTAGAAGTCGTCTTGTTGAGCCTGTTCAACAAGATTGAGGTTTGGTTGTTAATATTGTGATTCGAAACAGTGAATACAAAAAGTGGTGAATTTTCTGTTACATTGTTCTTGATTGTGTGAATTAAAGTTCTTTTCCGCAGATTCTTTAATTCTGAATTCTAAGTGTTTATTGTCTTGTTAAGATTCGATCCTGACAAATCGTATGAAAAAGAGTTAGAGAACGTACCATTTCAGACTCTCTCTATTTGCCCCCTGTCATTTATTACCTTATTCTTTTTGGGAGGAAAAGATGGGTTTTAAATGACAGAATGACACGGAGAAATATTGTCCTGCGTTGACTATGTTGTCGTGCGACCGGGCACCATAGTAGACTTATCTCTGTGAAAAAGATATTAATTTAGGGATAGAGGAACGAACCTGTCGAGAGCTTGATCTTGTGACTTTGGTTTATTTTCGCGGCTTCAAGGTAGACTTGTAGCACTCACGAGCGACTTTTGGCTCACTCTTAATCTCCTGGATTCCCCATGGCGTAGGGAATTTCAACATTTGATGATACGTCGAGGGAACGACTTTCATATCATGGATCCATGGTCGTCCTAAGATGATATAGGACGACGCACGATCGATGACACTGAACTTGGTCTGCTTGTTGACTCCTCCGGCGTAGACGGGCAAGATTATCTCTCCGAAGGTGCTCGTCGCTTCTCCATTGAAACCGACCAAAGTCGTCGAACGTCGGGTGATTTCCGAGCGATCGATTCCCATGGCTTTGATGGTGTTGAGAAAAATAACATTTGCTGAGCTGCCCTCGTCGATCAAGACTCGACGCGTTAGACAGTTACCGATCGTGATCTGAATGATCAACCCGTCGTGATGCTTCTGATACGAGTCGACGTGGTCGAACACAATCTTCATGGCTTCTAGCTCCAAATCTCCTTTGGGTCTAGACGAGCGAGGAATAGGCCGATCATCGGGCGCCTGACTGGCATGACGCTTGGCCACTGAATACGTCAGACCACACACATCTGAACCATCGGTGATGCAATTGACGACCTTCGCATGCTCGGGGGGTCGTCGTTCGATGTCCATTAGCTGAAATAGCGACATCGTCGATGATATCTTTGAGATTTCCTTTCGTAAAATGATATGCTAGTTCCTTCTTCAATGTGATACAGTCGTCTGTCGCATGACCATGATCGGCATGGAAGTCGCACCATTTTGATTTGTCTTTCTTAGCATCGTCCAGGTCGGACTTCTTTGGCCATCGAATGGTAGCTTGAGCGGTCTTCAGAGCTCCGACTAAGTCCTTTGCAGATCCTTTGAATCCGTAAGAGGATATCTTGGGGTACTGAGTGAACTTAGTCGCGGTCTTGGCCTCTGCTTTCGTCTTGAAACGAACATTTGAAATTTGGCGCGCTGGCTCTATTCTGGAAACAACCTTTGTCTTGAACTCTGGCTTTCTGACGCCTAACGACTTCTTGTCGTCAGTGTGCTTGCAACGAAAGGCGGCATCATCTTCGACCCTCATATATGCTAAGGTTCGAGCTCGGACGTCTTCGACAGTCTCTGGGGGATACTTGGTCAGATCGATATATAGACCTGAACTATCGTCTAGACCACGCTTATAAGCTTCGATCGCAGTTTTGATGTCACAATTGCGGATACTGATCATTTCGGCATTGAATCTATGGAAATAACTTCGAATAGACTCATTGGTCTTCTGCACGACATAGTACAGATCACTATTCTGCTTTTCCATCTTACGACTGCTGGCGAATTGCCGGGAGAATTGGTTGACCAATTCGGCGAACTACTCGATAGATTTGGGTTTGAGATTGATCAACCACTGGAGAGCTGGACCAGTGAGAGTCTCCCCGAAACTCTTGCACATGCATACTTCCTGGTACATGTGTGGAATCGAGATCGTCCACATGAGCTGCTTATACTGCGCGACATGCTCGGTTGGATCGGTCACACCCGAATATTTGGGAGTGAAGGCGGGAATGTTATACTTCTTTGGGACCTCGACGGTGGCGATCTCGTCGATGAAGGGCGACGCCTGATACCCCGAGCAAGGCTCGACTTCGACAGGCACGGCTGCCCCAGGCAACTTGGCGAGCAAGGACAGGACGCGCTCATTTTGGTCTTCTAACATCTTCAAACGCTGGGCGACGGGATCGTTAAGATCAGAATTTGCCCCTATCGAGGGATTGGTCCCTGGACTAGTGCCATTACCATGCGATGAACCATTGGTGTCCCCGTTGAATGGAACAAAATATGGTTGCGACCCATAGTGGAATTGCTGCGGTCCATGTTGAAATGGCTGCGATCTCTGCTAGAAAGATTGCGATCCTTGCTGGAAAGGTTGCGGACCACTTTGGAACGGCTGGGATCCATTCTGAAATGGCTGGGCGCCACCTTGCAATGGTTGGGATCCATTGTTCAAGGGTGGTGGTTGGATGTGCTGAGGGGGAATCTGCCCAGACTGGGGATTTGGAATGAACGGACCCGACTGCTGATTCTGCATGAATGGACCTGGATGATGATTCTGTGCGGACGGGCCTGGTCCCGGACCTGGATTCTGGATGACTGGTCTAGGACCATTCTGGGGTCCAAAAGGATTCCTTAGTCGCGCGATCTCTTCAGCTGCTCTGCGATTCTGCTCCGCCATTGCATTGAGTTGATTCCTGGCAACCTCGAGCTCCTGATACATCTGAGCGACGGCTTGCTGCGGATTTCCAGGGGCTGCCATTTTCCTACAACAGAAAATAGAAGAAACTCCAAGAAACTATTAGTAGAATGCACGTTCGTCGAGGATTTTCTTTAGATGTAGTCCCACGGATGGCGCCAAACTGTTAATGCCAAAAATCGCACCAAAGGAACAACTTAAGGTCGATGTGGACTTAAACAACTAAAGAAAGAATCTTTCGACGAGACGTGCGACGAGGATAAAAATAAAGAAACAAGGGATTTGATGACGCAGGAAAAACCTCAATCGAGGAAAAAACCTGCGGACGACAGTGGGTGTCGTCGCTATACTATGATCGCCAATCAGGGGCGATGTCCTTGGATACTGGTGTCGATCGTACAGTGATTACAATACAGATGAAGGAAATGCTTCGAAATGTAAAGTACAAGTGTTTGAATGTAAAAATAGGTGTTTGTCGTGTACGAAACAAAGTGTGAACTGCTGGTCTAGAGCTGTTGTCGTGCGTCGAGAGCGATACTTAGAATAATGGTTCTTCACTTCAGGTGTTCTTGAATATTGCTTTGGTTGTTAATCGCCGGATATTCGATGTTTTGGAATGTTGACTGAGCTTGATATTTATAGTCTTCGTGTCTTTAGCTTCATCCATGAATTCTCCTTTAATGGCTTTAATGGTTGGAAACGGTCGCCGGAGTAATGATCTTCGTCCGTTACGGTCGCCGGCTGTTTAATGATTGCGTCGGTTATAGTCGTTGCTCCTTAATGACTTTTACTCCTGCATTAAACACTTAACAAACGGTCATGGTGAACGTTAGCTTTGGTTGAGGTCGCACGTCCTTATATAATAGTCGTGCGGATCGGGCGACGCTTTGGTCGAGCGTCGTAAGGAACTCTCGACTTATCTTTTATGAGGGACGACGATGGTGTTCTAGGTCTTTGTCGAGACCTTATCTTAATACAAGATATAGTCCCTAATCATACGTCTTACCTGTTCTGGTCGCGGTCGAGCGATGTGATTTTTTGCCCAAACAACGCTTACCAGTCATCTCTTCTTCTCTTTCTCTCGACTCTTCCTCTTTCTCCTCTGTCTCCTCTTTTTCCCCCCTCCTCCTCACGTTTCTCTCCCAGATTCTCTCCTAAATACACCAGGTCGTCGTCGTCGTCGTCCACCAGATGTCTTGTGAAAAAACGATCGCTCCACAGTACTGAATTCCAAGAATGTGTCGACCTTTGCTTGAGAGTTGGCGTAGGGCTTCACGTCTTCAAATCTGATATCTGTTGACACATAGAAAAACGGGTTAGAAATCAGTGGTAAATAAGCACTCGACATGAGACAAAAAGCTAGAAAATCTCACCCGACATATTCCAGCCGACCCTAATCCAGTCGCTCTCAGAATCAAGAGTCGACTTACGCGCAAACGCGTACATGGTCTTCCATTTACGGTCATTTACGGCAGTCTTTAGGACCAAGGTGCGATCGCCCTTAAACCTAGAAAACAGGCTATATCGATGATACCCATACTTCTTGACTTGATAAGACAAGAGAAGGTCGCGCACATTCATGGGAGACTCCCATTTTTCGGTAAGGCGCTCAATCACTTGTACGACTCGCCAGAATTGGGGCATTAATTGGCCCGGCGCTAAATCGAATTCGATCATGAAATCCTTGGCCAAAGGCGAATAAGGCCATTCGAAACCTATCTTAAAAGGGTATTCGTATATTACGATATACCCCTCAGGACATTCATTCGGTCGGGTCTGACCTACTCTAATTAATTTAACCCTTGCAGGGATTTTTGCTAGACTTCTGAGGTCGTCTAGATCCTTTTGTTCTCGAATATAACTTATAGGTTTGGTCGACATTTCTAAGCAGATTTGTAAAAGATCAAGAAATCGTACCTTATATAGGCGCTATAAATCCTCAAAAATTCTAACTTCTGCAGGTTTGGAAGTGAATCGCTAAAGAACAACAAGAAAATCTCTCTCTTAAATCTCTCTGAAATCGTAAAAAGGAAAGGATCCATCAAGGGTCGCTATTTATGTAAACGATCGTGTCAGGTCGAGTCCTTCGATGGTCGACACGTGCCTTTGCCTTTTCATGTAACCACACGGATCATCGACACCTGGCAGTGACAGCTGTTTAGCATGATCGTGCGTCAGCATGACGTCACGACCTTATCCCCTTTTCGACTTCCTCTTTAGTTGGAATTAGACCGATCCAGTTCCAAAGTAACTTTCGACACGTGTCACGACCCTAGACATCCGACTGACAAAATTCAAAACTCAAAAATTGCTTCTTCATTTTAAATTTTGGGGGCAAACTGTTTGGGTAAAAATTCACCAGTCTTGACCACGACCAAGGTAAGGTAAGGAAAACCTTTATTACACTTTTTTATAGCAAGGTAAATTCATAGTACTTTATTCCCTGATTAAAGTTGAAATCGAAAGTTATTCATCTCACGACACTCGACCATGACGTCGTCTAGTTCACACGACCGTCGCATGGAATCTTGCGACCTCGACCGACTAACGTACAATATTACTGTTACGTTTTTTCAATGATTAATGCAGGAATCAATGTCATTGATGACCAACGGCTATAACCGACGAAGGCCATTAACAACAGTAAAGACGACGTCTGTTACATCTGTTACACAAGGCATTTAAGAAGTCAATCAATGCACCCGAAGACTATAAAAGCAAAGGCTCAATCAACATTTCGGGGCATCTGGCATCACGCTTCATCTTAACACAACTGAATTCTCAAAGAACACCTGAAGCAAAGAACTCTCTCTCAACAGATCGCTATCGATGCACGACTTACACACACGACACTTAGTTTTTACACTCGATACACCAGTTTTTTACATTCGAGACACTTGTTACTTTACATTTAAAGTATTTCCTTTCATCTGTATTGTAATCATTGTACGATCGACACCCGAAACAAAAGGATATCGCCCCTGTTTAGCGACCATAGTACAGCGACGACTTCCACAGTCGTCCGCGGGTTTTTTCCTCGTTGAGGTTTTTCCCGCGTCACCAAATCTCTGTCTCATTTATGTTTTTCACCTTTGTCGTACGCTTTGTCGAAAGATCCCTTTCTTTAGTTGTTAAATTCCACAATCAACCTTAAGTTATCCTTTTGGACGATTTTTGGCATTAACACACGATAATAAGTTCTAATCAACAATAATATGAATCAACCAAAATACGAAGTAGGGTACGTAAACTACTTGGGAGGCAACTCATCATATGTTTAGTCTATCCCAACGATTCACCCGTGCCTTTTCAAGCAAGGTTGCCCAAGCGTTGTTTGGCATGGAGAAGTACGTTGTCAATTCACCTTGAACGTAGTCCCGTTTTTTGTTACGATTGTTCACTTTGAGACGTATTTCATCTTCAAGTTAGATATATGGGATTCTTGTTTTGACTCTGTCGTTTCAAACTCAATTCGCCATGTTCTAACATCTTCCATGAATGTCTCCATAATCCTCATTACATAGACTCCACTGTCTTGATAATTGTGGTGGGTTTGCCAATCCAGTTGCAATCTTTCTTGTCCGACTCCGTCAAGGATGTCTCCAGTGGGATGGCCAACTATTCTAAGATGTTCAATCATCAATATCTCCTGCATATTTCAATTTAAGTTGTATTAGTTTTCTAATATTTTTGGTTGTAAATTTCATCAATAACAATCATGGTCACCCTTAAAATCTATGTTTTGCATACATATGTACGAGTTAGAAGGCCAATGAATATCACATCGTATACACTCTCAAAATATCAATGTTTGCAACCTTTTAAAAAGCTTATACCCATTCAAACAAAGATAAATTTAAAAAGAGCATACCATGTGATTATTTCTTCAAGAATGTCAATTCACATATTGTATATTCTTCATTGATTTCATACGGAATCAATGACATTCATATTATGATTATCTCATGTATATATGAATACACATTCATGAATCCATTTTAAATTTAAGCCATAAACCTAAAACTATATGTTTCACATTACTCAAATACTCTACATGAATTCATATTCATATATACCTAGTGATTACTTGTAACACCCTCAAATTTGGAACGAGCAACTAACTTTAAAATTTAATAAAATAACCAAAATAGATAAAATCATTTCTACAATTCATCCCTCAAACTACCTCGGAATTAAAACATCATAAATTCTAAAATTTGTAACTTAAGACGGCCGTTACTTAATACAACATCAGTTGCTAGTCCAAACTATTGCGGAAGACTTCACTACTCAAGTCACCTCTCGTGCACTCTACTAGCACTCGCCACTTCACAATGTAGCTAGAGCTACCCCAACCTGATCCTGTTGCACATGCCGACAAATAAAAAGGGTTAGGCTTACGCCTAGTGAGTTCAAGCATTTTATCATGACTATATAAAATCATAAATCGGAAGGTAGTTGTTATAGTCATGATCTAAATAAATCTTTAAATGAAAGTTCGCGACAAAGACTATCATTTCCAAAAGGTTTCCCAAACGGCATAAATGACTCATTTTCCAACGCACTCAAAATCCATGGGAACCATTTCCAAAAGTGTAAAGCGTTTTCCAAAATGAGTTACGAAACCCAACTCACCCAAATACGTGAATAAATCTAGTTTAGGCAAAACCTTCAAATACAGTTGACAATATATACTCAACCCGTAAAACATGGAAACCATCCAGTTAAATATAACCTTTCATTGAAAACATAATACGAAGCAATACTCACGCAAACGTAAAATGTATTAAAATCCAAATACCATAACGGGGGAGACCCGTATCCGTTGAAGGTGGAGATAACACATAAATTAAACCACGATTAATTAAATGCATGTAAGCTTCTTGGATGTGGAAAACAGATGACATCAACCATACTAGGTCTTTAGTCAATCATCGGCATCAATCATACTAGATCTTTAGCCCATCTTAAACATCAACCAAAACTAGGTCTTTAGTCCACTTTAGACATCAACCAAAACTAGGTCTTTAGTCCATCTCCGGCATCAACCAAAACTAGGTCTTTAGCCCTTCTTAGACATCAACCATACTAGGTCTTTAGTCCAAGCCATCAAGTTCAATCCTATTGGATCTTTACCTTGGGAAAACCCACCATCCGAAACAAGCTTACTCGACTTAAATATAAATACATGACCCCAAAAGAATAACTAATGCATTCAAAATTATGTAAATCTCAAACATAATGCAACTCATGCAATGCAAACCCCAAGCCCACGTCGAGCTTAATAAAACCGGGCGAATGCCATCAAGACTCAACCGAGCCCAAAACCGAGCCCTCTGCTCAAAAGATCTAATGATCATTAATCACATCAACTCATGCAAATAATGTGCATCTATATGTGCGTGTATGCGTATATGCAACTCTATCATAATTCAACAAGCATATAACACACAAAGATTGATTAGACCCAAAGGTACTACGAATACAAAATCATCAAACAGTCTTCGCACCTAAGACCAAACACTCAAACCGGCACATAATCAAATAAATTGCAATTAGGCATGTAACGCACCCAAGACTCCACCTCGAGCCACTAAAACCGACAAACACTCATGACTATCACAAAGTCAAAAACCGCGCAAAGTGCTTCAAGCTTGCTAGACCCATAAATGTCGGTCATCATCGCATAAAACTCGTTTAAACATTGTTTAGGTAAACAAGTACCATAAAACCATCATTAACCCCCAAAACTCAACACGGGTTAAACAATAAGGGTTTTCCCAAAGGACTCACACCCTTAACATTCTCAAAATGACCCATAACACTAAAAGTGCATTTTCCCAAATGGTTTATTAAAATCATTTACACCAACATGATTAAACCATCAAATAAACCTCATTTTGAGCAATTAATCTTTTAAAGACAAAATATGGTTTCAAACCATCCAAATAACCAAAAGCCCCAAATATATGTGTTTTACACATTTATGAAGATAAACACTTCCAGAAGAGTTAAACTATCCAAATAACTCACCATAGATATTTTCAAGTAAAACACACACAAATATTTGGAAAATATCATTTTGGCATGTACAAAGTTTTCGCAAAGTAACTTGAACTCACCTTGCTAGATTTAAGCTAAATCTAGAGTTCTCCAAACGTAAGCTCCTTTGAGAAACTTGCATCTTCAAGCCAAATCTTCCAAAAACCTAGATCCACAAGTTTCCAACCATAAATAATCATCCTCAAACACTTATATATGTTTCCCCCAACATAAGTCATCCAAAAACACCAAAGATATCAAAACCCTAACCTCTTAGATGGAGAAAAGTGAGAAGCTTACCTCAACCACCGCCAAATACTCCTGGACCATTCAACATACTTCAAAACTCTTCCTAGATCCTTTAATATCTCTCAAAAACGAAACCGTAGCAACTTGAATCATCAAAATCGGAGTTGTGGTGCAAAAGTTATGAAGGTTTGAAGATTATGGCTGAAAATCGCGTCTTAATACACCAGACCCGCTCCCGCGGTTTACCCCGCGGCCTCAAGTCGCGGGATAAGTCGCGCGCCTCCCCAAAGCTGGACTCCAGAGGCTTACGCGGCTTGGGCCGCGGCCCAAGGTCGCGCACCAGGCCGCGCGGCCCTCTGTTGGGTCGGATACTGTTTCGGCCGTAACTTCTTCGTTATAGCTCCGTTTTTGCTCCGGAAAGAACCGTTGAACTCGTATTCGAATTCCCCATCCAACAAGACCATAAAATCTAAGATTTAAACCAAAATCCTATTTTTCATATTTTTCTTAAAAGACCGGTTTCACACTGATTCGAAATTGTACTTATCCGAAAATTACGGGTGTTACATTACTGAATCATGATTATTGCTTCATGGTCATTTGCTAATTTTGTTTTGATTCGCATCCAGATGTACATACTGATTCACTTAATCATGATTTGTTATTCATGTTTATACAATCAGTTCTAGAATCCCTTGTTCACATAAATCATATACTTTATGGGAATTATTGCAATATTAAGATTAAAAAGTGAACATTGGTTTCTATAACTTTTGAGCCCTAATTAATGTGGTTAACAAACTTACAGTTTGATTTTGGGGATGAACGATTAACATGATATTCTTTACAATTAAGAAATCAACTGATAGTTGAAGATTGCAAACCTTCATCTGATGTAGTGTGTTCGTTTAATTGATTCTCTGCTTCCCGTAATGGCACATCTTCGTGACTTATTACATCCTCTACCATGTTGGTTCATGCAGCGACTCATCTTCGTGATTGGGGTTGTTATGTAATGGGCCATCTTGGACTGAATCTTCAAAATCTATAACAATGGGGTTAGAAGCAGTGTTCTTGAATCCAGAGAAAGAGTATTTCATCATGATTCTCTTGTTTTTCCTTCACACTGTCAATTTCGAACAAGAAAATATAAAAACCTAGTTAACAAAGATGAATTGTTCTTCGATTCGAAAAAAAAAAACCTAGTTTGATTTGTAAACAAACCTCTGTTCCTCTCACCCATATCAAAGATTTGTGTTTGCAGAAACCGTTCTCCAATCGATATAGCATGTAATTCGGAACTGAATCGGGATGGTCGAGAGTCTTCCGGGATTCGATATAGATGAATCCGAGTTGCCGTCATTAGATTGGAGACGTATAGAAAATAAAAATGCATTTTTCTTTATTTTAGAGAAGCTGTTGGAGATGCTCTAAAAAATCGATGTGGAGCCATTGTGCGACGATGACAACATGTGTTGCAATCAACACTGTCGTCTAGTTTGTTAAAAGAGATGGTAATAATGTTGTCTACGTCTTGGCAAGGCAATTACGATTCTATACTTCCTCAACTGTAAGTGTGGCCTCTTTGATTGGCTCATCAAATATTTGATTGTTATTTATAATATCCTTGATTATTAATAGAAATAAAAAAAGATTTTCATAGATTATGCCCTCTTAAAATTTTGCCATATCAATGTATCAATTTCTTTTTTTTCTCCGTCTCACTTTTCTTTCCTTTCTTTTCTGATGTAATCTTGATGTTCTTGATAAGTTTTGCTTTTTATTTATGCTAGGATTTTGCTAAGCTATCGCAACGGGAACCGTTAAATTTGTCCGTGTATTCGAGTTGTTAAGGTTTATGGATTGTGGAATTTTGTGGTTACGATCCAAGGTAAGGTTTTATGTACTTTTCGAGATTTTGGTTGCATTATAATTTTATGTATGTTTGTTTCTTATTTTGAATGTGGTGAGGATTTTGATGGGTTATCTCTACATAATTCGTTCAATTTGTATTCAAAGCAATTAGTGTTTTTGGGTTGTGCTTGTGGTTATAATAAGGTAAGTATTTCATGTATGTTTGTTTACTGATTTTGATCGTAAAATAACTGTATGTATGTTTGTTGTTTTGTTATTTTGAATGCATCAACGATTTTGCTCGGTTATCTCTATAAAGACCGTTTAATTTGTGTGCGTATCAGAGTTGTTAAAGTTTTTAGGTTGTGGTGTTTTTTGGTTTTTATCTAAGGTAAGGATTGTATGCTTCACGATTTTCATCGCAATATAATTTTACTTTTGTCCGTTTTTTATTTTGATTACATTCCTTAATTGTACTATAATTTTATATATGTTTGTTTTGTGATTTTGATCACATTATGGTTTAATTTGTATCAGGTCGTGAAGATTTGAAGTCTTCAAGTTCGGTATGCGATTCGATTGAATAACTCCAATTTTCTTCTTTTGGGGACTGTATGATTGTCTTTTGATTAGAGTTGATGCTTCTTTTGATTTTTATATATATACCACACCTAAGTTATGTTTATTTGATCATAATGCCACAAGTAATTTGTTTTCTTTTTTCTAATTTTCCTAGGTCTTTTCGTTGTTCAAGTAATGGCTAGGAAAAGAGTGAAACGAAACCTTTGGAAAAAATCAAGTAGGTAGAACTCATTAGGACTTTTTGAAGCCGTTGAGCCAAGAACCAACTGAAAATTTGGTAACCGAAGAAGAAATGCGACAATAGCTTGTGTGAATTATGACAATAAAGCCTTTAAACCTTATACTAAGGCAATTAATTGTCTTAATGCTACATTAGAGGCTTACCGTCACTTTCTAAAGCATATTGGATTATAGCTTTAGTTCTTCGTCAATCTATGCAAGTTCATTAAAATTCTCATATGTATATAACGTATTTCTCGCAAAAGTATTATTTTATTTTATCTATTTTAGAACTATAATTATTTGGAATCACTTAATCATTTCAATTCTAACAATTAATAAGTTGATTTCTATGATTGTCGTTCGGTAAAGTTGTTTGGACTTGAAATTTAAGAAGGTTAGAGCACGTACCTAGCTTAAAGACCACCGAGATGGTATAATGCCATTTCATATGAATATGCATTAGAAGATTATTCGGCAACATCCACATCAACGTGACAAAAGCATATTACCAAATCAGTCAGTAACATAGCATACTTTAGACAATCAACCATGATCAAAATATGTTAAGGCTTGCTTGGATATATAAAAATATTTTGATTAAAGGAGAGATGTTTTAGGGGGAGGGAGAAGGTGTGGGAATATAGATATATGCAAATTGTTTCAATAAGTTTCGTTGTAAAACAAGGTTATAAGTTAAATTGGGAAAATTAATTCTATGTACACCCACTATAATGTTCGATATTTCATATACATTTGTTAGTTGTTCGAACCACATTGGGGTAGAAGAAAGTTTTTTATATGTATTTAGCTTTACGTGATCTACACCAATATAATTAAAAGCACAAAAAAATTCTTATTTATAAACAAATCAATAAAAGTAATTTAATCTTATGAACATCCAAATACGTTCATCTTAATTTGGTTTCATTTCATCTTATATGAAAATAATACCACATTTTATCAATTGTCAGTTAACAAATCACATTTAATTTTAATTTGGTTCATATTACTTGACAAAACCAATTTCGTCACCGCGCAACGCGCGGTGTCACACCCACCTAGTGTATCTTAAAAGAGGGATATGATCAAAGGGCCTTTAGCCTTGCGGTATTGGAGCCCTTGATCTTGTAGAAAGTCATGGATTCAAACCTCACCAAAGGTGAGGAGGGTACGTGAGTTTTATTTGTTTCAATTGTCGTATATAAATATTATATACTCCAAAAAAAGTGGGAAGGGTTTGATCTCGCCTTCTATGCATATGATTTGTAAGGAAAATTTGCTTCTTAGAGCGTTGACAACCGTTAAATAGAGTGTGTAATATTTTTAAGTTTATAAGCATAGTAGTTGTGTTTCGTATACAAATACGTCAATAAGTTGTAAGATGAAATTAGATAATCTAACAAGTTACATCCTTAAGATACAATCTTTATTTGAAGTTTAACCTTCATTAGTATTCCAACGAGTCTTCGTAGTTGGCATATCTTATTTGTCGGTATTATTAATGTTTTTTGTATATAAAAAACAAAGTATAATTGTGTAAAGACCTTCCAAATTCCACACCCGTGTATGCATGGACGGACCCAGTTAAGGGCACACAGTGGCACATGCCACCGCATTGGTTTCGTGAAAGGTACAACCGTATCGTTTTAGAAAGTGCTATTGTCTTTTGGAAGTGTAATCGTACCTCGTAATCAATAAAAAAAAACAAAAAAACTCTTGAAATCAATCAAAAATACCAAAAAATTTATCGAAATCAACCAAAAATACCGAAAAAATATCTCGAAATCGATAAAAAAAAACTTAAAAACTCCTAAAATCAAGCCAAAAGCTTTAAAAATCCTTCGAAGCGCCGAAGTTTGGCTAAAAACACATCGGCCAATATTGAACGTTGGTAAAAAAAGATATACATGTCAGTAAAAACTGTTTGAAAAAATATGGTGTCACCGTATGAAAAAGTTTTTGGGTCCGTCCTTAAGCTACATATATGGTTCAATTTTTACTTTGTTGTCATGCCAAAGATTCATCTGCGATGATTACAAGTCATTTGTGATCGTCTAAAAGATTAGTTAATGTGCATAAACTGGCCTAGAAACCCACGATTTTTCAAGAATAAATCATATCAAGATTACAATAAATCATATTTCTTGATATAATAATAATAATAATAATAAGAGTCTAAAAATTGATTAAACCAGATATTAGTATAGATAATTCAATGATATGAAGCTTTTAAAACCATATTAAAAGACAAGTGTCCATCAACAAGGTGGTCGCCTTCAAAGTCCAATGTCAATTGATTCGGTCACATCCATTCATCAAAAGGGTTTTGAAATCTATCCAAACCATGTGGATGAGACATCATTATACTTTGAAAGACCATATGCATTAAAATTAAATTAATTAATAAATACTAGAAATCTATGCGCGCAATGCAGCACGATATATTTTGATTTTAATGTTCTAATTTATTTTAATGTATGGTTTTAAGAAAATGATTATGTTTTTTATAAATTTGTTTAAAGCATAACGTTTTTTAAAGAGTTCATGATTTGAGTATTTGAAAGTGCTTAGAGATAAAAATTAATTAATAAGAGTCCACGATTTAAAGATTTGAAAGTTGTTAGAGATAAGTATTAATCAAGTAATTAGCATTAAAAGCGGTACATAGAACTTCATTAGTTATTTTGAAGAGATTTTAAGTAATTATCATTAAATAGTGGTACATAAAGCTTTAAGATTATCAATATTTTTGTAACTTAACCATTTTGTAATTAAATTTAGAGGGTAATAACTTTTAACTCTTCGAATCCAAGACTAAAATTATTAAAACACAAAAATAAAAGTATTTTTATTTTTAATCCAACACTAAAACATTAAAAAATGAATACCAATAAAGTAGATCTCTATTTTTAAAGCCAATAAAATAGATCTCTAGAATCAAATATTAATATTAATTAATTAAACTTTTATAATTATAATTATATATATATATATATAGAGAGAGAGATAGAGATTAATAGTTTAATACATTATAATACTAAATACATATATTATTTTATTATTATTATAGTTTTTTTTAAAAGCATTATTATTATAATACCAAAGATGTTTTTAGTGTTTTTATTTTAGTGTGTGAATGGAGTTGAGTTTTTTCTAGCGTTTAAGAGATCCACTACTTTTAGTGTTTTTTTATAGTGGTTGGGTTGGATATGCTTTAATCACGATGATTTCTTAAGTTGTTTTTTCACGATTTATAGCGTTATAAAATTTCATAACATATGTATATATATATATATATATATATATATATATATATATATATATATATATATAGACGAAGAATCTTGTGAGAAGAATAATTAAGGTGAGAAAAGTAAGAAGAGATCTGAACTCTTAATCACTTTATCGCACCCCCACCCCATGAATCGTGCTTGAAAGATAATTGATCTGGTATGCATCTAAGGATAAGGATCTTTTCTTACCTTCTTCTTATAACTTTCATTCTAATCGAAATTCAACTCTATATACATATATAGCATATATAATTGTTGGATATGATCTGACCTGTCATAGAATCTTGTAACAACTTTTGTAGTCAACCTTTAAATATCATAACTTTTAGCTTGTAATATGATTAATAGGGGTGTACAGAAAATCGTCAACCCGCGAAAACCGCCCAACCCAACCCGCTAACAACCCGATTAAACCCAAACCGCCAACCCACTAAACCGCCAAACCACCAACCCGCTAATTAGGAGGGTTGAAATTGGGTTAGCATAACTCATTGTCCGCATCCGACTCTTCGTGTACGGGAATGAGAGTAATTATTTACCAATTTAGGGTTTTTAGTTTTTAGGTTTCCTTATTATGAGTATTTAAGTCTTAACAATTATCTTTTATTCTTCAAGTTATATACTAAAAACAATCTTACATCTTACAAAATAATGTGTCAACACATCGTAACGCACCATAACGTGTCATAACGCGTTACAAAGCAAGTCAAGCCTTAGAGTGGAGCCATAAGGGTTAATGTGATGGAAAACCTACGCCTTGATGCCATAATACGCCGTAACGAGGTCATAACGAGTTATTTAGAACCATGATATATATATATATATATATATATTTGGATGATTGTACTAATTAGTAACTTTCTCGAGTATATTTTTAGTATTATTTATTGTATTTCATTCATCAAATTTATTTATATTTCTAACCCGCCAACCCAACCCAACCCGCCCTAACCCGCAAGGGTTGGGTTAGGTTGGGTTACACTTTTGAATGGGTTAGGTTGGGTTGAGAATTTTCAAACCGCTATAATTAGGTTGGGTTGTAAAAACGTCAAAAACCGCCCAACCCAACCCGCATACACCCCTAATAATTAAGACGGATATAGAATAATTACCATTTAAAATGACCAAAAAATATTTTCATTAAATATATTTATAAAAAAGATTAAAATTAAATGCGAGGCACTTTAATGTAAATGGGGTTAAAACTGTAACACCTTCAAATTTGGAAAGAGCAACTAAATAAAACTTTCAATAAAACAACCAATTAAGGATAAAATACATTCTACAACCATTTCTGGAATTACCTCAATATAAAAACATAATAATTTCAACAATCAAAACCTAAGTCATTCGCCAAGGCTACCAAAGGTCGGGTGTTACTCAACCCCAAAAACAAGTTGCTATTCCTCAAATGCGGAAGACTTCACCAAGCTACTTACTTCTTGAACACACAACTAGCTCACCACTCTTCACAGTGTCACTAGAAATATATCTCAACCGGAACCTGTTGCACATGCCGACAAATAAAAAGGTTAGGCTAACGCCTAGTGAGTTCAAGAGGTTTTATCATGGTTATATAATTTGTAAAACGAGAAAAGTGCAATTTAAATCATGAGTTTAAAAGGATTTACTTTAAATGCAAATAACCCATTTTCCAACGCACACAAATCACGTAACGAAAGCTCTAATATAAAATGACTCCCAAAATGGACTCAACCCAAAACCCACTTGAAAAACGAAATAGTAACTGATTTTCCAAAATAACAAAACATGAATAAATCTCTATTATTCGAAACATCCCAAACACGGATGAGACATACATCACAACCCATAAAATATGGAAAGCAAGCCATATAAATAAAATACGTCACCGAAAACATGGATAAAAATAAATACCCAAACAACACCTTTCGGTGACGGGGGAGACTTGATTCCATGGTATGTGGCGGAACACAAAGTTAAGCCGTTTAACCATGTTATTGAACTACACCTCAGATCGTGACTCTATTGTCTGCTTTAATAAGCTCCAACTCAAGTCGGACTTTATTGCTTGCTATAATAAGCTACACCTCAAGTCCCACACCCAGCAACGAGTGGCACCACCGTATCCTTTATTGCCTGATGTGCCCAGCTACACCTCAAGGATACACGATCTTATTGCCTGTTCATTCTCTAGTAAGTTACACCTCAAGGTTTCCATTGAACCTTTATTGCCTACTTACTAGCATTCAAGAATTGGAGTCTCGGCTCTTTACTTGATAACCCAAGATGTTCAACCCTCGTGCACAAGAGTTAGAACATCAATTATAAACCCAATAATCCCGGAGTACAACCCGATACTGTTCCTCTCCACAACGCCGGGACACAAAATGCCAAAATGGCGTACGTCCCAAAGTGAGAATACTAAGACTCTCCACTTATAAAAACTAGGTGTGACACCGAGCGTTGCGCGGTAACGAAATCTTATGATCAAAATTACATATATAAGTTGGTTATGGTGTGAAATTAGAGTTCTTTCAGTTGTATATTTTATCCGATTTTAGAGTCTATGACATTAGATGTGAGAGCATTGTATGAAGTATATAACGTGGATGTTAAACACGAAAAAAGTAGCAATAAATATTGTGATTCGTTTCAAAAAACATGAAAAGATGAGTATTTTAGATAAAACTCAATATGTAAAGTTGAGTCCAACATGATAGGCGTGTCTACTCATCGCAAGTATAACTCTAAACTCTAACCAAATTAGCACGTGCATAATAGTGATTCTTCAGCTTATTCTCCATACATAAAAGTACTATGTAAGAAATGTTGTTTTACCAAAGGTAATTTCTTAACCGAAAAATAACATGGCAACTATTAGTGTGTTAAGAACTTTAATAAATTCTTCTTTCCATTTTTTAATTATAATTGCAGTTGTATAAGAAAAGTGGTAGTTATTAAATAAATTAATATTTGTGATTATTTGTGAATAATCTGATACTGATTTTCAAGCTATCGTTCTCCTTTCATACACACAACTACATTTTCTAATATTTCTTTTTTCTTATCAACGTGGGATAACCCAAGCTTAATTACAATATTGATTTGAGGATAATAAGTTTCCATTATGTCATGTTGTTGATCCAAACCCTCAGTGATTTGATAATGACCCTCTCTTAAAAATACTTAGTGAAAATTGTAAGTAAACAATATGTATCAGAGTTTCACTATCGCTGATAAGTACTAAGATCTTACAGTACCGCTGATAGGAACTCTCGCTCTTTAAATTAAACACTCAGCGAACACTGTTCACCATAATGCTCTGAGTCTGTTCAGTCCTTATGGTGATCGCTGATAAGTTAGTTGTTTACTTATGATCCCTGAAGACAAGTTTCACGTCAACAAAGGTTCTACGCTGAAGTCGAAGATCAAGCTCAAGAACCAGCGACAAGTCTACTAATGAACTGATGCGGATCAGCGAAGACTCAGATTTGTCCACTCAACGTGAAGTATCAAGTACAAGACTTCAGCTATCGCTGAACTTTATCATTCGCTGAATAGTAAATGATAATCGATGAATCAACGAAAGCTGATCATGAAGTCCTCCGTACAAAGTACTTTTGTCTTAACCTCCCTTGCACGCCACCGTACGAAATGTCAGAAAAGAACCTCCGAAAATCTGAGATCGTACAACCACTCTGATACTACACTGTTCATTCATGCGGCTACTAAGGTTGTCAACAAAGGTCAATGACATGCAACCAATCCGCTGATGACACGTGTAAAGTGTATACTGAATTGCATTAAATGCATGCAGTATATAAAGAGATGAACTCACTTCATTTGAAGTAACTTGCTAACTCTGGACAAGTTCAAATCTCTCTCAAGATAGGATTTTATTAGTAATCTCCTTATCTTTCTTAGTGCAAGAAACCTTAGTGTTCCAACTTGTTTAGATTTAGGTTTATCCTTAATCTTGTTTCCGCAACAAGCTGTAAATTGTTAATGATTTATCAATAAACAATTTAGAAAAGTAAAATAGTGTGTTTGTATTCAACCCCCCCCCCCCCTTTTTACAAACTTGTATAGGCCAAGTGGTATCAGAGCAGATTCGTTTAATCTCATAAACAAGATCTAATCTAAGATATTTCTCTTCCTTGCTATTATCTGAAAATGGCCTCCCACACAAACACAAATTATATAGACAATGGTTCTCTTGCAAAACCCCCTAGATTTTCCAGAGACAACTTCAACTTATGGAAAAATAGGATGATGCTCTTCCTAGAAGGTGTAGACCCTACTATGACCTACTATCTTGAAAACGGTCCACACATCCCTGTAACTATTGATCCTTTAGTTCCAGCCACTGCAACTAGAGCTGCTATTCCTGAAAGGCTGATTCCAAAGGAAATACACATGTGGACCGATGAAGATAAGAAGAAAGTGGCTATAGATACAAAAGCCAGATCCATACTATCCATGGCCCTTCCTGACGAAGTTTACCATTCCGTCATGAACCTGAAATCATCAAAAGCCATGTGGGACACAATATGTGTTCAGTATGAAGGAACGTCTGAAGTCCAGGATTCAAGAAAGATCAACCTGTTAAGACAATACGAAAGCTTCATTTCTGGTAAGAATGAAACTCTCTCTGAAGTTCATCAACGTTTTAATTGCTTAATTATAGATCTAAAAATGGTTGGTAAGGAATATTCTAATTTTGAAGTGCTGACAAAGTTTCTAGAATGTTTACCTGAAAGCTGGGACAATTATTCCATGTGTCTCAAGCTGTCAAAGGATCTAAGATCAATGACTCTTGCTACCTTATATGGCACATTGCTGAATCATGAGCAATCTAGCCATCTTAAGAAGAATCTTGTAAAAGATTCCAAAAGCACCCCTGTTGCTTTAATCTCAGAGGAACCTTCTACTCAGCGACCCGTGGTCACTATCACTGAGTTAGAAAGTAACTCTGAAAGGTCATCAGATTCTGATTCTTCAGATGATGATGAATCCTTGGCTCTCCTAACTAAAAAGTTCAGGAGATTCGCCAAGAAGAAAATGTTTAGAAAGAACAAAACTCTTTCTATAGCTGACAAGCCTAAGTCATCAGCTTTTGTTGATAAGGCTACTGCTACTTGTTTCAACTGCGAAAAGACAGGTCATTTCGCTAACGAGTGCAGGTCAAAGAAAATCATGAGACCTTCAGCTTTTACAAAGAAATCCTTTGTTCCAAGGAATAAAGATGACAAATACTCAAAGCTGAAGGAAAAGTATGCAAAGCTGAAAAGCTTTAAGAAGAAAGGAAAAGGCCTGATGGCTGACTATGATTAGGCTGCTTCTGATGAAGAAGCCTCATCATCTGATTCTGAAAATGATGAAGCAAATCAATGTCTCATGGCTAAGATTGAAGAAGAGGAAGAAAGTTCAGACATTCCCTCCACTTCAACCTCTGCTATTCAGGTATCACCTTCCTTCTTTACCAATATTGCAAATATTGATGAAGCTGATAGTCTCCGTAAAATCGATCTACTGACTAGAAGTTTATACGAAGCCATGAACGGCAAAGCTGTGGTTGAAAACCAAAATCTTGATCTCGCTGAAAAGCTTAAAAACTGCCACCTTCAAATAGAAAAGCTTTCTAAAATTGAAGATGATTTTAAAGATCAAGTCTATTTAAATCAGCTAGTCAAAATCGAACGAGCAGAAGCTATCGCTGCATTAAAAGCTGAACAAGCTACTGTCGAAGGATGGTGTAATTCTTCAACAAAGATCACTGAGATAATTAAGGCTCAGATTCCTCTGAGTGATAAACGTGGTCTGGGTTATAAATATGATACTCCAAAACCAACCACTGAACGTTCAATGCTTAAATTTGGAACGTTCGTATCCTCAGTAGCTGACACTTCATCATCTCAGTACTCCTCGTCGGTTACACCAATCCCTGAGGAAACTCCTACCTCCTCAAAAGGCAAGGAGAAAATGGTTTATTCAAAACCTACCTCTGTCTTTAAAGACAAAGGTAAAGGAATTGTTATTTACCAGAATCCTCAGAAGGGTATCGAAATACCAAAATTGAATGCCTCTAAAGCTTCAGTGGCTCATCCCTCTGGATCAAGGAAGCAGATATCTGGATTTATTCAGCGATCTACTCCTAGACTCAGATTGGATGTCCTTGGTAAGAAATCTGAAGAACTGAATGTTCATCCCATTTCTAAAGCCAATAGTTTACTTGGTGCTGGCACTTCTAATTTCCAAATTAAAAGCTCAGCACTCAAGTGGTCCTAGAACTAATTTTAGTTATAGGAAATGTTATCACTGTGGACTTACCGATCATATTGCAAGTAAGTGCCCCACAGCCACCAAAGCTGATAAAATAGCTAAGGTGAAGATAGCACCCAAGAAGACCAAACCAGTTGCAATTCAGGTCAAGGTGACTCCTACCGCTGAGGTCAAGAAATTGACCAAAGTGAAGAAAGACAAAGCTGAATCTTCAAATGCTGCAAAGACTGCTGAACCCATTCCAACTACTTCCACTGACAAACGCGTATACATGGTGAAGTGGATACCCAAGCAAAACTAATATTCCTTTGTATTGCAGGTTAAGAAGGGTATCTGGTATCTCGATAGCGGATGCTCTAGACACATGACTGGAAAGAAAAACCTGCTCGCTGAATACAAGGAAGAGAAGGGTCCCTCTGTGACTTTCGGTGGAAATGGAAAAGGACACACCCGAGGGTATGGTGTACTTTCAAATGGTACAACATCCTTCAGAAGAGTCGCATATGTTGAAGGGCTGAAGCATAATCTTCTAAGCATCAGTCAGCTTTGCGACATGGATAACAAAGTGATTTTCACTAAGGAATCCTGCTTTGTCTCTGACGAAAAGGAGAAGATAGCTCTCAGCGGTTATCGTTTGGAAAATGTTTACGTTATAAACATGGACTCAACAACCACTGAGAACTCCTGTTTCTTCTCAAAAGCATCTTCTGATGTTAACTGGCTATGGCACAAAAGGCTCTCACATCTCAACTTCAAGACACTGAATACTCTTTCATCCAAAGAGTTAGTCACTGGTCTACCTCAACATTCATACGCCAAAGAGTCTTTATGTTCAGCGTGTGAAAAAGGGAAGCAGACCAAGGCAAGCTTTAAGTCAAAGCAAGTTTCCTCAGTGTCATCTCCTCTACAACTACTCCATATGGATTTGTTTGGCCCTGTTAACAAACAATCCATCGCTGGAAAGAAATATACGCTGGTCATAGTTGATGAATTCTCTCGTTACACATGGGTAATGTTTCTCCGTTCTAAGAGTGACACCCCTGAAGAACTCATCACCTTTGTTCGGAAGATGGAAACTCTGAACAATATGATTGTTCGCTCAATAAGGAGTGATCATGGAACTGAATTCAAAAACAGTTCTCTTGATTCCTTCCTTGAGAGCAAGGGTATTTCTCACAACTTTTCGTCAGTGAGAACACCACAACAAAACGGAGTCGCTGAAAGAAGAAATAGAACAATTATTGAAGCTGCACGTTCAATGCTCAGCGATTCTCACATGCCTACTCAGTTTTGGGCAGAAGCTGTCAACACTGCTTGTTTTACGCAAAACAGGTCGCTGATAGTTAAAAGATTCAAAAAGACAGCCTATGAACTCTTTCATGGGAGAAAGCCTTCAATCAGCTTTCTTCACATCTTTGGATGTCAGTGTTTCATACTGAACAACAGAGATGCCCTTGGAAAGTTTGATCCTAAGGCTGATGATGGAATCTTTCTTGGATACTCCTCAGTTTCCAAAGCCTTCAGAGTCTTCAACCGAAGAAGACAAACTGTAGAAGAAACTATTCACGTCACGTTTGACGAATCCCGTTCAGCGAACTCTAAACCGAACGCTGATACAGAAGAACTGAATCAATGGATCTTTTCTCATCTTGGTGATTCAGAAGATATTCCCACTCCTCATGCTCACACCGTAGAAAATGATGGTCCTTCTATCATTCCAAATATGCAAAATAGTGAAGCTGAAACATCTTGGGTCTCAGCTGTTCCTATAAACACTATACCTGCAGTTGATCCAAATGTCTCAGAAATTCCATCTATTTCTCAGCAATCAGTGAATGAAGTGGCAAATGCAAACATTCCTCTCTTAGCTGATAATCCAGAAGTAGCTGAAGCCTCATCTTCAGTTTCTCCAGTTCAGACTGAGTCAGCGACGTATGCTCCGGCTCAGCGATGGACTGTAAATCACCCAATCGATCAAATTCTTGGTGATCCCAACGCTGTTATTCAGACTCGTAGAAGTGCAGGTAATATTTGTTTATTTGTTAACTTTATTTCTCTAACTGAACCAAACAAAATAGATGATGCCCTCAGAGATCCAAACTAGGTCAGCGCTATGCAAGAAGAGCTGACTGAATTCGAAAGAAACAAAGTTTGGAAACTTGTTCGTAGACCAACTGACAAAACGGTGATAGGCACTAAATGGGTCTATCGAAACAAGTTGGACGAACATGGTACTGTAACTCGCAACAAAGCTCGTCTTGTTGCTCAGGGATACAGACAAGAGGAAGGCATAGATTATGACGAAACTTTTGCTCCAGTAGCAAGACTTGAATCTATTCGTCTTTTCTTAGCATATGTTGTACACAAAAACTTCACTGTACATCAGATGGATGTTAAGTCAGCATTTCTAAATGGAAAGCTGAATGAAGAAGTGTATGTGGAACAACCTCCAGGATTCTCAGATCCTAAGCGTCCAGGTTATGTTTATAAACTGGACAAGGCACTTTATGGCTTAAAGCAAGCTCCACGTGCATGGTATGATACTCTATCTACTTATCTCCATATTGAAAAATTTGAGCGAGGTAAGATTGACAAAACTTTGTTTTTTAGAAAAGTGAAAGGTCATATCATTTTAGTTCAAATATATGTTGATGACATTATATTTGGTTCTACTAACCCTGAGCTTTGTACTCGTTTCGCTGATAGAATGAAAGATGAATATAAAATGAGTATGATGGGTGAACTAACATATTTCCTTGGTCTTCAGATTAAGCAAACTGAAAAAGGAACTTTTATAAATCAGGGAAAGTATGTTAAAGATATGCTGAAGAAATTCGACTTAACTGAAAGTTCAGCTATGAAAACCCCTATGGCACCACCGCTGATACTTGATAAGGACACAAAGGGTGTTCCTGTCAATGTCACGCTATACCGTGGGATGATCGGCTCACTATTGTATCTTACAGCTAGCCGACCCGATATTATGTTTGCAACATGTCTGTGCGCACGATATCAAGCTGAACCTAAGATATCCCATATGAAAGTTGTAAAGCGAATCTTTCGATATCTTAAGGGTACAACGAATCTAGGTCTTTGGTATCCCAAAGACTCAGGATTCGATCTAACCGCCTATTCAGACAGTGATTTTGCAGGTTGCAAAATGGATAGGAAAAGCACCACAGGAGGATGTCAGCTCCTGGGTGGAAAGCTGGTAAGTTGGACAAGTAAGAAGCAAAACTCAGTGTCCACTTCCACAACTGAAGCTGAGTATGTAGCCGCTGGAAGCTGCTGTTCTCAAGTCTTGTGGATGAGAAATCAGCTACTAGACTATGATCTTCAGCTCTCCAAAATTCCAATCTATTGCGACAGCACAAGTGCCATCGCTATAGCAAACAATCCAGTGCTACACTCAAAGACAAAACACATAGAAATCAGATATCATTTTATCAGAGATCATGTGATGAATGGTGATATAGAACTTCATTTTATCCCAACTGATTATCAGTTAGCTAATTTGTTTACCAAACCTCTTGATGAGACAAGATTCAACTTTCTCATCAGCGAGCTTGGAATGCTGAACTTTGAAGGATAAAATCTTCAGCGGTTCACATTTAATCAGCGATACGTTTATACATTCTTGTATAGGCTTCGGGATAAAATCAACTTGTATAATCCATTTCATCATCTTCTCTCTGAATAAACTTGGTTAAACTGATATCCAGGTATGTTTTCTCTCTGACAATCGCATGTAAATGCAAGATTTCAAAATAAATTGCATCGCTGAATATCTCTTCCTTAACAGCGATATTTTGAAAATTCCTTAAACCTTCACTGATATTTCTATTCAGTGCTTCCTGTTTTTCAAAAGAGTCCCTGAGTTTTTTTCAAAACCTCAGAGACATCCAAAAAGAATGTGAAAGGACAGTTGTGACGTCATTGCAACAAATTACACTCGGCACGATTTCTTTCTGACACACGTTTGCACGTTTTGTTCAAACTTCCAATCAAATGCAAACACGTGTCCGTGTCATGATGAAAACCTTTTCCCGCTCAAGGTTTTCTCTCTCTAAAAATCCCTATATAAACAACTCTTGGTTTATATTTGTCTTTTACGCGAACAATCTTTCTCCGCAAGAAAAGAATTCTCTGTTGCATTTGTGCTCTCAAAAACCTCAAGAACTGTTCATCATCTTCTTCATCAAAACTTCAAGGTTAATATGTTCTTATCTTTTATCAAATGCGTATAACTTGTTTTCGATCTTCTCTTTGTTTTAACAAGATCAAACAAAAGAACTTTATAAAATAAAATCATTTCTTTCATGGTTTTATGAACACAACCATTTCATGGTTGTTCTTCAAGTTTTAAATCTAAATCTTAAACTTGTTCTTCATTCGTATCCATTTTTCTTTTAGAAACTGGAATACAAGATTTTATGGGTTTTACTTTTCTTTTAAAATCAAGAAAAACCCTAATCTTCATTAAGACATTTTTTGTCTGAATGAAATGGACAAGATTCGAAAAATCTTAAACGGAAATTTCTTTCCACATTAAGATAATTCTTATCTGTTAACATCTTTGGTTGAACTGATAATACAGTGAAATGGCATCTTCAAAGCTGAATGTTACCGCTGAGTCCATCTCCACTGACTCTGAGGAAATGGACATCTTCAAAGCCCCCCAGGTGAAGTTCGAGCTGGATCAACTCGATTGGACTAAGGCCAACAACCTCTCAGCTCTTCTCGAGTTTCCTCCTCGGAAGCAAGTATCACATCTGGACGATGCTGTAAATTTTCTGAAGAACAGCCCCATCTATACAGTCCTGACCATAACACCTCCTGCCAGTCAGCGGCTCTTATCCCAGTTCTGGTACTCTGCCAGACACACTGAGCTACCCTCTGCCAAAGATCCATCCAAAACCATAGACTGCATACTCAGCGATACTGAGTATGGCACCATCAAGATCACACCCCCCATTATCCGCAAAGCCCTAAACTTCCCAAATGCCACCAAAGAAAAACCCTTCATTCCATTCCCTGACCACAAAAAGCATGCTGACAGAGAAGCAATCATTGCTTTCCTTGACGCAATGGGCTATATCTGGGATATTGGAAGGGACAAGAAGCCTGAGAAGAAACTGACGCTGATAAAGAAATCCAAGATGCCCAGCGAGATGAATTTCATCTTCGCTCACCTGATCAGCTGCATGACAGCGAAATCCGGATCTTCTGATCAAGCCGCCCAACCTCAGCAGTCCATGGGATACGCACTGCTGAAAGGTCTAAATATTGACTGGGCCTCAATTATTTATGAAGACCTGATTCAACGTGTCGATTCTGCCGCTGACAGACCAGCATGGGTTCCTTACCCACGATTCATCAGCGCCATCTTTCAATATGGCCTGAAGGACAGCTATCCTGAAGAGGGTGATCTGAAACTTTCTCAGATTGGCCCTAAGGTTCTCGACTTCAAGCCTGTCGCCAATGAGGTACGTCTCTCTACTCTTCTCACTCTTCTAAATTCTCCGCTTTCTGTGGCTCCTTCAGCGACTATACCCATCGCTGATACCCCGGCCACAAAATCCTCTCCTTCTAAGAAAAGGAAACCCTCACACACCCAACTTGATTCCAAAAGGATCAAGAAAACCAAGGAGCAACCCCAGCAATTCCATGCTGAAGACTCCTCAGCTCATTCTGAAGAGCTGAAGGAAAGTTCCGTGGTACGCTCTGCCACACCCGTGCAAGCCATCCCTCCAATCCAGACTTCAGCGTCTCCAAACGCTGAGGTTAGAAACTTGGAAACTACCCAACCTCCCTCAGTCTCTCAAAAGACTGATGAAGTGATTGTCAGCGATTCCAACGCTGAACTCAGAACCCGAACCCCAATCTTAACCTTCGCTTCTCCCTCCACTCACTTGGACACTCCTCCAGCAAACACTGGAGATGCCATCATTCCAGAAGCCGCCGCTGATGCTTCTCATCAAATGATGAAGAAAGGACATGCAGAGTTCACCATACCTCACCGTACTTTCGAAGAGGATATGGAACACTACTCAGGAACCTGCAACTTCGACGAGTTCATCAATCCTCCTGCAGGTACTAATCCCACCTTAAACACTGTAACTAAACCTGAAACTTCTGAGCTTTCCTTTGTTCACAAGTACTTATATGTTACAGGTCCTAATTTGGGAGACATCAACGCCTCTCTGAAGTCCGTGGAAACAAAGTTGTCCAGTCTCACCACCACACTCTCCAACAACTCAACAGCTGTAACAAACGCTGGAGAGAACTTGACAAAGCTGACAACGGTGGTGGAGAAGAAAGCTTCCACTGAAGACATCAAGAGTCTTGATAAGACGCTCAGCGATTTTGCCAAGGTGCTCTGTGACATCTACACTGACTACACAAGCCTCAAAACATCAGTTTCGACCATGTCCAGCGAAGTAACAACGCTGAAGACATCGGTTGAAAAACTCGAGGGTGATATGTCAGAGGTCAAGACTGACTTAGGCTCTGTAAAGACCGACGTTAGCTCTATGAAGACGATGATCGAGACGCTGGTAAACAAGGCAAATAGTCCAGCTCCTGCTCCTGCCCCTGTCCCTATTCTGGAATCTTTCACAGAGGAGGATCGCACAGAGCTGAGGAAAATCACGCCTGCTATTTCTGGCCTAGAAGACAGAATAGCAAAGCTTGAAGGTTGTGTGAAAATCTCTGGCCCAGAAGACAGAGATGACACCAATGCTGAGTCTGCCCATTCCTCCCCCAGTCATCATGAAAAAGAGGGGGAGAAGAGCGCTGAACATTCAAAGGAGAAGAGCGTTGAAGATCTGAACAACAAAAGCGCTGAAGACCTTTCCCATGATGAATCTATCAGGGGAGAGAGGAATGAAGATCTAACCGCTGGACCTCAGGGAGATGAAAACCCTGAGGGAACCGAGAAGCTCGCCTCTGTATCTGAGGGGGAGCAACTCGAAGAAGATGCTGAGAATTCCGAAGCAGAAGAAGATGAAGACATCGACATCCCTGACGACAAACCATCCTTCTCTCCAAGAAAGGATGATGATGATGATGAAGATGACGATGATTTCTTTATCGTCAAACCTGCCCCAAGGATCAAAGCTCTTAAAGGAATCTCAATAAAAGAACCATCAGGGGAGAAGACAAAGACAAAGCCCTCAGCCTCTGGCGCTGAGAAAAGCAAAGACAAAGGCCTCGCTGAAGATGAAAATCTAGCGATCCTATTTGAAAAGCCGGTTTGTCAGGTAAACTAAAACTTTACTTTTTCCTTCCCTGAACTTCTCAACAACTCAATAAGTTCTCCACAAACCTCTCTACACATCCACATTATTTTTCTATCTTTTCTACCCAAGTTCTTCTACCCAGTTCTTATCTGTAAGATCGCTGCTTTTCAGCTAGTCCTCTCCCCTGTTTGAGGATGTCGCTGAAGGTTCTACTGTTGCGATTTCACAAATAAAGCCAGCTGCTGCTGATGAAATAATCCCAGTCTTGGACTTGATCTCTGAGACTGATGAACCAGAAGAACAACCTCTCTTGCACAATAAGAGACCTTCCTCAGTTCCTCAAAGGCTGAGTGAAGAGGATCAAAAGAGAAGAGAAGAAATAATAAAGCGATTCGAGGATCGGCGAATCATTCTAAGGCGTGATCAACTGCCTTCAGTTCCTCCTAAGTTCAGAATTTCAAAAGCTGAATATCAGGACCACCTTAGAGCTGAACGCCTCATTGCTGAAAGGAAGGAAGCTGAAGAGAAAGACAGAGAATACGCCATCAAGCTCACTCAAGAATCTGTCAAAGACCCCAAGCTGAAGCGTGTTCCCATTCAAATCCAACGAAAGCTGTGGGAAGAAGCCCAGAAGATCGTGGAAAAGAAAACTGAAGTTTCTCAGACCACCTTGATCTGGTGTAAAGAGAAAATTCACTTCAGATATCGTCCAGCGAAGATCAACAAGGTATTCATCTCTGGAAGAACATCTATCGGAGTACCTATTGTTGACATCAAACTGTTCAGAGAAGATGGCACATCTGAAACCTTTCGTGCTGACACTGTAAAAAGGTATGGTCTCTCTGAATGGCTGGAGATGAGGTTAGCTATCCAACCATCACAATCTAAGTACAAGAATCATTTCGAAAAGCTGATAAACAGACAGATCGACTTGATATCTTCTTGTGTGGATATTCCTCCTGTTCCTGATCTAAAGCTGAAAAGAAAAAGAGGTTCTCCAAGGAAGAAACGTCAAGATTCAAACTCAGGACCTGTCATACGAAATGAAACTGGAATTGGTTTCTCTCGCGCTGAAGTGCTTGGTCCTGATCCTGATCTATCTGCCCTTGACATCTCTTTGCCACCATGTGAACTTTTCGTCCCTGATAAAGTCATCAGTAATCCTTATGGAATATTCTTTCTTGACTACGACGGACGTAAATGCTTTCAACGGATCGCTGAGCTCCCAATCACTCCAATCGAACAGCTCAGAGATCTTATCTACTGGTGTGACTTCAGAAAGGACATTCAGGCACGACACCTAAAACCCTTGATCTTTCAAGAAGCGCTGAAGAAAAGAAAACAAGGTGTAACGGTTCCTGACTGGATGATTCCCACTGAAAAGACGACCCTTGATGAACTTCTCATTAAGGAAGAACCTTTTGAAAACTGATATAATCTCCTTTTTCTCTATTGTATCAGTTATCCTTCTGTACTTGTAATTTATTTCGCTTGTACTTGTAATCTTTCTGTTCTTCATTGTAACATGATTCAAAGATTTAAAGAAAGATTTCAGCGAATGTACTTTACTCCATCAGTACTGAAAAGATCCCAGAAAACAGTAAAAGGGACAAATATTTTATGAGTTATTTTTATCCTTATGTTTTTCATTTAAATAGCAATTTTCTTTGTTGCTATGTCATAATCAAATAGGGGGAGATTGTTGATCCAAACCCTCAGTGATTTGATAATGACCCTCTCTTAAAAATACTTAGTGAAAATTGTAAGTAAACAATATGTATCAGAGTTTCACTATCGCTGATAAGTACTAAGATCTTACAGTACCGCTGATAGGAACTCTCGCTCTTTAAATTAAACACTCAGCGAACACTGTTCACCATAATGCTCTGAGTCTGTTCAGTCCTTATGGTGATCGCTGATAAGTTAGTTGTTTACTTATGATCCCTGAAGACAAGTTTCACGTCAACAAAGGTTCTACGCTGAAGTTGAAGATCAAGCTCAAGAACCAGCGACAAGTCTACTAATGAACTGATGCGGATCAGCGAAGACTCAGATTTGTCCACTCAACGTGAAGTATCAAGTACAAGACTTCAGCTATCGCTGAACTTTATCATTCGCTGAATAGTAAATGATAATCGATGAATCAACGAAAGCTGATCATGAAGTCCTCCGTACAAAGTACTTTTGTCTTAACCTCCCTTGCACGCCACCGTACGAAATGTCAGAAAAGAACCTCCGAAAATCTGAGATCGTACAACCACTCTGATACTACACTGTTCATTCATGCGGCTACTAAGGTTGTCAACAAAGGTCAATGACATGCAACCAATCCGCTGATGACACATGTAAAGTGTATACTGAATTGCATTAAATGCATGCAGTATATAAAGAGATGAACTCACTTCATTTGAAGTAACTTGCTAACTCTGGACAAGTTCAAATCTCTCTCAAGATAGGATTTTATTAGTAATCTCCTTATCTTTCTTAGTGCAAGAAACCTTAGTGTTCCAACTTGTTTAGATTTAGGTTTATCCTTAATCTTGTTTCCGCAACAAGCTGTAAATTGTTAATGATTTATCAATAAACAATTTAGAAAAGTAAAATAGTGTGTTTGTATTCAACCCCCCCCCCCCCCTTCTACAAACTTGTATAGGCCTTTCGGGGCCAACACATGTTAATACCTTATAGCCTTCATTTATATATTTGTGTTGGACGACGACAAAAAACTATTGTTAGAAAATCCGTATTAAGTTAAGATAAAATGCAATTTGATAAATGACAACTAATTAGATGTAGTATAAGACAATAAATTTAGTGGGTTGTTTAGATGTAAATTATATATTTTCATTGATATTGTTTCTTGTAACAAATAGAATGTCATACACTTCTTTTTGTTGCAAAATATTGATTTGACATTAAAGTTAAAATTTGTACGAAGATGGTTGGTTTCAATCATATGTGGAATATTAACTGTTACGATGAGTGTACACAAAATTAGTCTTCCGTTTTAGCTAATAATGTTTGTTTTACAACTTATTTATTAACAGATTATGAAGAGGTTTACACATAATAATTACAACTGTTGTCAAGAAACAAAAAATAAAACTTGTATAACTACAACGATATTAGTAAAACAAAGTTATGCAAAATAAAAAGGTACATAAAAAGTAATACACATACAACATAAATAACTTTCGAAAAATGAGGGATGAAAAATCATAATGAATAAAATATAATAATAAGTGTGTGTCCCAATATGATCAAAGAATCAAGAATTCGCACAAGATCTAGAGAGAGAGCATAGAGAGAGAAACTGAAAGTGTATTCTATTAAGCACACTGTTACAAGATGTGAGTTATGAACATGATTGTAAGATGTTTGTTGTGTCCTCCATACTCTAAACAAAGCCTTATATACCTAAAGACAAACTAAGTCATATAAGCAACAATGACTTTTCCCACTTTGACTTTATACATTGACTTTGACATCTATATGAATATTAAATCTTGAAGACATATTTAGACCTAACAATCTCCCCCTTGGATTCAAGATTTAAACATTTGAGAACAGCAGTGTTTGGCTTTCTTTGATCTTCAGAACATTAACACTTCAGTCTTTATCATGGCTTGTCAAAGTCAAATTATCACAAAATCTTCAGACGGGGATCTGACGGAGATTATCTTTCTTTGATATGGAGAGGTTGTTTCTTCACACAAGGCATTTTGGTACGGATTAGCACAAATTTAAGAAAAATATATCTTCTTGAAAAACCAAGATAATCAATCGATTTTTCTTAAACTCTTGAAGAATTCTCCCCCTTTCCTTTCTTGAGACGAAATCTTCTTTAAACATTTCTCCCCCTGTCATGAAATCGAATCTTTGACTTAAAAGCTCTTTGACATGAAATTGAATTAAACATTTCTCCCCCTTTTTCGATGATAGTGAGCATCATGATCATCGAAAACCTTTTTCAATTTCAGTCGCGTCTCTGAGTATCTCTAACAATCTCCTCCTTAATGAATAACCTTGCTCCCCCTCAAAATAAGAATTCTGGAGCAATTTGTTTTCTCCCCCTGAAAATATGCATAAATTTCATTTAAGAACAGTATTTGAAATTTTAGCACAAATTTAAAAAAATTATACAAGGAAAATAAAATTCATTGAACTGCATTTTATAACTACTAACATGTGATCATTTGAAATCTTTACAAAAGAAATCCAACTTAATGAAATGTAACAGATTTTTCAATCAAACAAAATCAAATGCATGTGTTTGGATTCAAAAACAAGACATCATTGCATATCAAGTTAAAAATGTTCAGTTTCAACCCCTTTATTAAATCTATTTGGTGTGCTAGCATGCAAAATACGATCAGCATCAAGCATATGCAATTCTAAAACATATAAGAATACTCTGCTATGCTCACACTATTTGTCCAAAATCAGAATTTTCACAAATTTACAGGTTTATCGCGACTTTATATTTTCCCTAAGTTTCAAGAGATGTGTGCTCATAGGCATCTTTTATGTTGTGCACATTGGCATCTTTTAATCAAAAAGTTTAGTAAGAATAAGATACACCGTTAAACATGGCTTTCTATCTGGTTCTATAGCAGGATTTGGGTCAGCCAATCCCAGACCAGTTGGCCTTAGGGGCTAGGTGTCGAGCACCCCTTGGAACTTACTCTCCCAAACCAGAAAGGCCACATTGATATACCTTAAACCCATTTGTACCAGTAGAACATGGCTTTCTATCTGGTTCTATAGCAGGATTTGGGTCAGCCGATCCCAGACCAGTTGGTCTTAGGGGCTAGGTGTCAAGCACCCCTTGGGACTTAATCTCCCAAACCAGAAAGGCCACAGGTACAAACTTTCAAACTAAATGATTTTATTATATATATATATATTATTTATTTATTTATTTATTTATTTATTTATTGCATCTCAATCACTTGGTTCTAAAACATAGTGCTTCCCCCACATTTTCGTTTCCATCCATCATTCTGACAATTAGGCTTTTTGAGCATTATATTCTATATAAGTCCAGAATTACATAATTTTGAGCATTCAGCATAATTTCATTCATGTTTTGCTGACCTTTCGATTTATTTCAGAAGTGAAAGTTGAAACAAATATGACTCAGATAATACAAAAATACTTGTAAAATCACCCTTGACACACATTTTATTCATTGAATGAAAATTAAAAAAAAATCATCTCATTGAATTAAATTTGTGAAGGTTCAAACTTTCAAAGCAGTAGAAATAAAACATAATGCAATGTTACCTTTCACCACTTGTTCCTTGAAACAGAAAAATGTGACAGTTAAGGATATCACCTGAGAAGTATGAGTGCTAAACTAATTTGTTTAGAAGTCTTAATCTTTGAAGTATGGGTCCTGAACTGAATTGTTCAGAAGCCATAGTCGTTGAAGCACGGGTTCTGAACTGATGTATTCAGAAACCAAACAATCTTGTATCTCTCTCCCTCTACAACATACAAATTTTTTTTATCAATTATCACATGTATGTAAAAAGATAGAAATCTCCCTGAAATTATGTGATGTTCAGTATAAACGTTGAATGCACAGGTACTTCTTCTTTCAAGAGTTCAACGCTTTGCTTCTAAACCTGCAAAAACAGATTAAGTAGATTTTGGTACCCAACGAGTCTTGGGTCCTGACTTGTTAAGCGGAGCTCTATAAGAAGGAATGTGATAAGTACCATACCAATATTGAACATAATCATTTTTAATAAAATCGTTAGTTCCACAATAAGAACAGCAAATATTCTTTTGTGCAAACCTGATTAAATTATTTGCGGAATATAGTGAACCAGGTTTAACAAAAGATTTACCTTTCAGGTTAGTGTTCTTGTTGGGAATAGACGATTTTGGTACATCTTTTTCAGGAGTCGTACCTTTTACTCTCCATTGCATGTTGACTTTCTTATATGGAGGAAGATCGTCATATTTAAACTTGGAAGAATTATCCACTGAGTGATCATAGAAGATATTAGAAGGACGAATCGGACCTTCTAAACAACTTTTGGATTTGTTGAGTGACTTCACTTTGTAAGATAAGTCATTTTGTTCCTTGGTCACAAAATCAAGCTTCTTTTGAATATCAGACTTAACCCTCTTCTCAATCATTATATCAGTCGATAATACAGCCAAATTCTTTGTCAGCTTGCGAATTTCCTGCTGAAATATCTTCCTTTCTTCATGAAATTCGTCTTTAACGCTCCTAGCCTGAAAATCAGCAACCTTCCTCTTTTCTAGCTCTTGTCTTTCTATATCTACTTCCTGTTGAAGCTCAGATATCTTCTTTGACAGATTCTCATTCTTCTCTTCAAAGCTTTTCCTTTCTTTTTCATACTCAATCCTTTCCTTCTCCAATTTTTCTTTTTCAAGAAATAAAACTCTTTCAAAATCTGAATTTTGTTTAGAGAGTTTTATGCATCTGAGTTCAAGAGCTTTCTTTTCTTCATTTTCTTTCTTCTCATAATTTGAAGCCTTTTCTAGTTCAGAAACTTTCTGAGAAAGAGAGAAAATTTTCTTTGCAAAACACTTTTTGTCATCTGAACGGTCAGCTTTTTCTTTTCTGAAATTTTCTCTTTCCACGTTTAGCAACTTTTCCATGTCAGACAATCTCTTTGTAAGCTCAATAATCTTTTCTTTAAGATCTTCATTTTCAGCTTCTGACATGTTCTGTTCCTTGTCCTCTTTCTCAACTTTCTTTTCTTCTTCCTTTCTCTTTATAAATGCAACTTCAGATCCATGCATTTGTTTTGATAACTCTTTCCACATAAGCATTGGGTTGTATTTGAAACAGTCAACACGTTTGCAAATGTGTTTCGGAAGTGCAAAGATCAAGTTGGACGAAGCTTCCTTGTCAGCTTGCAATCTTTTAATCTCTTCTTCTGTATAATCTTTCTCCATTTTATTGTACGTTCTGATCATCGGACTTTCGGTGAAGGATTTTATCATATTTTCTCCGTTTTCTCTACTTGCAATAAAGTCGATGAATGCAACTGTCCATTGTTCAAAATCTAAATCTTTGATCAGCACCGGAGGTTGGTTCATTTTTGCTTGACTATTCATGATGAACAGTAGTGAACAATGCAGTGGCGCAAAGTAAGGTTTGCGCTAAAAGAGAGTGACGCAAAGTTAGGTTTGCGCTAAGAGTGAGTGGCGCAAAGTAGTAGTTGTCACAAAGCGAAAAGACAATGGCGCAAACTACGGTTTGCGCTAAGCGTTGGTGGCGCAAAGTACGGTTTGCGCTAAGCGTTGGTGGCGCAAAGTAGAGTTTGCGCTAAGCGTTGGTGGCGCAAACTGAACTTGGATGAATCTGCAAATGTGAAGATGAACTGGCGCAAAGTTTGAATATGGCACAAACTTTGCAAATTTCACAAAAATTGATCAAATAGTTTTAATACTGAAAATTACAACACCAAAAATTGCAATTATGACCAAAATACAATTTCTAATAAGAACATGTAAGATAATCTCACTGTAGAACTCTGAAAAAGGTGTCTGAATCGATCGAACAGATCTGAAAAGTCGAATAGTGCGAAATCCTTGAAAAACCTCAAATCGATGTTCAAATCAGCAAAATTAGTCCATGATCCTTGAATCAAAGATGTTCTTCTTTCAAATCTGAATCCAGCGAACACAATATCTAATCCAAATTCACACAAACTTGTAAAAATTCAAGAAAAAGAGATTTTCTTGAAGAACTTCAAGAAACTCGATCGATTTTTCTTCAAATCCACAAATTTGTTCGATGAATTTGTGAAATCTCTGCAGAAAAACACTTGATCACTTGCTCTGATACCAATTGTGTGTCCCAATATGATCAAAGAATCAAGAATTTGCATAAGATCTAGAGAGAGAGCGTAGAGAGAGAAACTGAAAGTGTATTCTATTAAGCACACTGTTACAAGATGTGAGTTATGAACATGATTGTAAGATGGTTGTTGTGTCATCCATACTCTAAACAAAGCCTTATATACCTAAAGACAAACTAAGTCATATAAGCAACAATGACTTTTCCCACTTTGACTTTATACATTGACTTTGACATTTATATGAATATTAAATCTTGAAGACATATTTAGACCTAACAATAAGGAAGAAATTTTGAAAAAAAAACATCCATCAATAACAACTCACACAAATCATAAAATATTATGTATTATTTTATACCTGAAAAAGTTTATGGTTATATAACATTCAGTATGAACGATAAAAAAACTATTTAGAGACACATAAATACGACATATCATACAGAATAATACTTAACAAATATAATAACATGGAATAAAAACATTTATCAACAATATATAACCGAGACAAATCATAAAATAAAATATAACAACTCTTACATGGATTTATAGAGGAAGAATAACGGTTTTACGATAAAAATTCTACATAAAAAACACAACACATCAATAACATCAAATAGCTAACATAAAAACATAAAAACATAAAATAAACCATAAAATGTAGCTTCCATCTTGATGAGACATTCGGTTGTGTAGTTTGCAATATGATGGAGAATTCGGTAAAATAAAAGAAAAAATCTTTCTATCTTCATTAGACATTCGATTGTATAGTTTGCAATATGATGGAGGATTCAGTAAAACAAAAGAAAAAAATGTTAAATGAGATATAATATATAGACGGGATAAAAACGGAATTGAAAACCGAAAAGTCTAGGATATTTATGAGTTAATAAAAGACAATTAATATAACTATCAAAATAAGTTAAAAAATCTAAAAACTTTAGAAAAAATAAATTATGAAATAACTCTTCCACAAAATGTCACCTAAGAAACTTCATATTTTATGTTTAGATATATGTGAACTACTAATGCGAGTTTCTCAATTAAATACACCGTTGGTTTCGAAATTTTGTTATCATTTTGGAGAGAATAATGAAATACACATTTTTTATTCACGGGTAGAAAAATTGTTAACTTAACTAACATTTTTAACATCTTTAACTTAATTATATTTATAAAGAATCATCTTGTAACAATGTGTCACATCATTTATTCTAGGTTTTTCTTAATTAGATGATGGAAATATGAAAAGACTATGATGAATATCTCTAAGAAGTTGTGTAGTTTGAAAGTTAAAGCTAATTAAAATGGAAATAAAATTACCAAAAAAAACCTTCTTATAATGAAATACATGTTTTTCATTTAGTGGTGGTATAGTCTTTAACTTATTCAATATTTAAAAAATTCAAAACAATGAGAAAATTTCTTTAGGCAAATCCTACTCTAACAATGTGCCACATCATTGTTAGTGGATTTTCCTTTAATATATATATAGATATGACGGACTCATATGCATATGGGTCCAATGCGGTCTACAAGTACATGACTCCACTTGAACGACACACACACTCAAAACTTGTACTCTTCAAATAAAATGCAATAAATGAAACTGACAACCAAAGCTCACATTCAATTGTTAAAATCTGGACAAATGTCCTCAAGACTCAATAAAGTCATGAACCGAGCCATAAGCTCAACTAAAACGATTAACCACATATAAAAACCGAATAACTCATTAAAACGTATGTAACCCATGTTTATGCGAAACATGCTCCATAGACACGAATTACTCAACACCACTCTTAATTTAAGATACCTCATTCTCCAAAGTACACGTCAAAGTGCATTTATACCCAAAGATTTACAAACGTAAGATAAATCATTTAAAATAGCAATACTTAAGGTTCATCCATCAAAATACCCAAATTACGTTTTTTCTCAAATTACAACTTCTAAGATGTTCACAAGGTCGAAAATGAAAAACCCATTGACCCACATGTTTATGCTTCAAAACATACCACCACATAAGATTATGCATATTTTCAACAAACCACCAAAAGTGCATTTTTACTAAATAATCTTCCATTATGCAATAATTAGCAAAACACTTCAATTAATACTCATTTTGTCAAGTTACCCAAAAAATCTCAAAGGTAGGTTGATGTGAGCACATCCAAATACCCGATTGACGAAGATCCGTTGAAATGGCAGATTGGACCAATCACAAGGTCGAAATCCAAGATGTTCAATGATGCTGTCAATGGTTTGATTAAATCTTGTCGGAATAAATCTCTTCCTACTTCGCAAGATATCCCGAAACCTTTTCTAAATTTGCTCCAAGTTGAAGACCAAGATTAGCCTTAATCTTGGTAGCTGAAATTGGGATGGATTCATCAAATTTCCTTCAAAGTCCAAGCATTTTCGGCCAAGTCCACATATGGCCCATGTTTAAGCCATAAAACACTCATTTCAAGTCCAAATGGACTCAAATCAAAACCCACTTCAAGAGAAGTCTTATTCCAACAATCCAAGAAGGATCCAAGCCCAAAATAAAGGAGGAAGGGACGTCCATGAATCTGCACATTATGAAGGTCAAGTTCTAGTAACTCATCTCATTGAATTGGAAGGCATTTTGAAGGTTCCTATCATTATGAAGCTATTTATCACAAGATATTTAAAGTTGCTACAATTAATGTCTAGAATTAATTTGAGTCTTTTGATTTGTTCCTTTGAAACCTATAAATAGGTTGCTTTTGTAATCATTTGAGATCGTCTTTGATTTGAATGAAATTGTGAGTTTTAAACTCTTTTAGTTCTTTGTGAACTTTAGAACTTATCAAGTCTTCTTGCTTGTGGCGTTCAATACTTATCAATCAGCTTGGTGAGTTGATTGTGGCGTATCTTATACCAAGGTTCTTGTCTCCTTATAGACAACGGGTCGCGGTTCCACCACTACTATCTTAGGCAACCAATAGACGGTCGGGAAAAATCTCATCATAGGTGTTTTATGGGATTTATAAAACCAAATTCTCCAAGAAATCAAAATCATTCAAATGACTCAACAATGAATATTTTCATGTAACCACTTAAAACACTTTAAAATGGACATTTTGGCATGTACAAACGTTTTCACAAATCAACTTGAACTCACCTTGTTAGATTTAGGCTAAATCTAGATTTTCCCCAAATTTGAGCTCCTTTGAATAAACTTGGAGCTTCAAGGCAAATCTTCCAAAACCTAGATCCACAAGTTTCCAACCGTAAATATTCATATCCAACCACTTAAAATCATTCCCCAAACATTTTCATCAATAATCTCAACTTTTACCAAAACCCTAATTTCCATAGATGAAGAAAAGAGAAGATTACCTCAACCACAACAAGCATCCACCAACAAAACACTTCTAGGTCACCAACAATGCACCACAAGCTCCAACTCTTCAAAATGGACAACAAAGTGGGATGAAACCCTAGAAAGCTTTGATGAAGAAGATGAAGTGAAAGGGTTCTAGATTAATTTCCCAAAACCATGGTAGATGAAGAAATCACTTGCAAATCTCGAATCTTGTGGCTAAATATCTCAAAATCGACTTTGGAGGCTTAGGTTTCGATTTGGGAGAGAAAGGGATGAAATGAGAGAAGTGAGGAGTGAAATGGGGCTGAAAATCGCATTTTTAAGGCTCAGGTGCCCGTGTGCGATTGTGACATGCGATTGTGACAGTGTCACAATCGCGGGCACTATAGCACAGAATGTACCGAGAGTTTTTGGCATCCGGCGATTGTGACATGCTATAGTGACAGTGTCACAATCGCGGGCACTATAGCACAAAATGTAACGAACACTGTTTTGGTCATAACTTCTTCGTTTTAGCTCCGTTTTTGCTCCAGAAAGAACCGTTGGACTCGTATTTGAATTCTTCATCCAACAAGACCATAAAATCTAAGATTTAAGCCCAAAATCCTATTTCCTCTATTTCTCTTAAAAGATCGATTTCTACAATAACTTGAAATTGTGCTTACCCAAAAATTACGAGTGCTACCCCATTGTCATAATTACATGGCACATTCGTTGGGACGACCAATCACTCGGTAACGCCGTTGCTATTGTGACATATGTCACAATCACATGGCACTATATCCAAGACTACCATACCTTCAGTACCATTGGTGCTATTATGACAGATGTCACAACTGCATGACACTATAGCCATACTTCATAATTGGTTCTTTCTTTACTGATTTCTCCCAGTTCAACATTTCTTCAATTGGGATAAAAATCCGGGTGTTACAAAAACTTTGAACAAAACCAATTATAGAAATGTATATGAGAACCATGGACGGACCTAATGTATGGAATAATGGAATACGGTGGCATGTGTCTTCGTAATATTTTTTCGACGATGGGTAAAAATTTTAGGTTTTTGAAAGGTGCAATCGTATCGTTTTGGAAAGTGTTATCGCATTATTTTGGAAACTTCAAGAAGTGCAACCATACTTTGTAATCAACAAAAAACCCAAAAAAAAAACGTTTCAAATCAACCAAAAATCTGGAAAAAAACTCTTGAAAACAACCAAAAACCCGAACACTCTTGAAATTAACAAAAAAACTGAATTTTTTTTCCGAAACCGATAAAAAAAACTTAAAAACCTTTTGAAATCAATCAAAAAGTGTTAAAAATCCCTCGAAACGGGAGAATTAGGCTAAAAGCACATCAAACAATATTGAATATCGGTAAAAAGATGTAGACACTTCGTTAAAAACCGTGTTTTTTGTATTATATAATGCCACTATATGAAAAAAGTTATGGATTCGTCCATGATGAGCACACGCAATATCGAGACATATTTTTGAAACTTGATACTACAAGAAGCATAGAAAGCAAAATTTAGATGTCGACTGAAAACTCGTGGCCTGGGGTGTGGTTCTTTCTCTTTGTAAACTGTAGCTACCACGTGGATGTCACGTGTTAAGTGTCAGCAGCTTCTCCAGTCTGATAGAACTCTTCATTACACGTGGCAACAACCCACAAAACCCATTTCATCTTCGGCACTTCTTTAGTTCTATATATATAATCTTATTACAGGTTGATAAGACATCACATCACAACACCAAAATTAGCAAAGAAACCAATCTCCAAACAAACCCAAATTAAACAGAAGAATAAAAACAAGATTGTGAAAAGTTGAAGGTCTAACAATGGCGAACGCAAGTGATGAGTTCAGGGTGGCATCTTCCGGCATCGATCATGAAGGCCGCCTTCCACGAAAATACACCGCCGAAGGTCAAGGTATTGTTTATAGATATTTATACTGTGTTTTTTAATCTTGTGTATACGAGTGTATTGAGGGTATCTTTGATGGGTCACAGTATATTTTACACCAAATTTTAAAAATAGTGTAAATTTTAGTGTTAATAGAAAATCTTATTCGATAGGTAACACTATTTTTAAAATTGATGTAAAAAGTAGTGTAAATGAATAGTGTTACACCAAATATAGTGTAATACTATTCGTTATATTAAATTTATTCTGGAAAATAGAGACCCCATTGGAGACGTGAATAGTGTCATTTACACCAAATTTAGTGTTTAGTGTAAGATTTAGTGACCATCATTGGAGATGGTCTGAATAGGAGTTAACGTAGGGGGAATTTGGACTCTTGATCACTTTTGATTGGTTAATATTAAGTCCCAAATTAACTCGGGTATCTTTAAATGATTGATCCAAAGGTGTAAATTAATTGATTCAAAAGTGGAGAGTTTTCTTTACCCTTTTCATGGTAATTATTATTTTTAACGAAAACCAACTATTTTTGTGTCTATATATAGACACATGATTATACGAGATTAAGGGGCTATTTACAAAACGCTTACCCGGATAAGTGTTTACCAAATCACATTAACTTACCAGATGAATATGATAAGGACTAAGAATCTTACCCGGTAAGAGCGGGAGCAAGGACCGAGAGTCGAAAGTAAGGACCGAGAGTCTTACCCGGTAAGTGAGTGTGACGGCTCTTACCACGGTTAGCGCTTCCCGGCTAAATTGTTGTATACGATGCCATTTTGGTGGACTAAAATCTTACCCCGGAAGTATGTGATAGTGTTGAATTTTACCGGTAAGCACTTACTAGGGTAAGTGATTAGGTAAACGGCCCCTAAGTGAGACATAAGAAGGATTTGAACGTTTGATTACTTTTAGTCGCACACCAACTGATGAGTTGCGTTTCTCATTGAAAGATTTTCCATAAAGATTTAATTCAAAAGTTCAGATCCCTTTTTTATCATCGTAACTTACTTTCTCACTGAAACCCATATATATATATAGGGGTGGTATTTTTTGCAAACCAGTGTATTTGTACAAACTCGTACAAACCATACCTAGCTTCATGATTTTGTAAATTTGGCTTCATGAATATTTTTATATATATTTTGGCTTCATGAATATATAATTTGGCTTCATGAATATATCATTTGGCATTTTTAACTAATTTTTTTACAAAAGTAAGGGTATTTTAGGGCTCCACCGAAAAAAATTAGTTAAAAATGCCAAATGATATATTCATGAAGCCAAAATGTATATAAAAATATTCATGAAGCCAAATTTACAAAATCATGAAGCTAGGTATTATATATATATATATATATATATATATATATATATATATATATATATATATAGAGAGAGGGAGAGGGAGGTTCAAATGAGGAGCGCACCAATTTAAGAAAACGCGAGGAGCACCGCCCATGTACTGAATCACATGTGATTCACTACACAAACCGCGGGACAAACCGCGGGTGTCCGAATTTTAATCATAGTTGTGAATCACATGTGATCCACTACATGGGCGGAAGCCCCCCGATCAGTTGTGAATCACATGTGATTCGGTAGTAGTGAATCACATGTGATTCAGTACATGGACGGTGGTCCTCGCGTTTCTCGTAAATTGTTACGCTCCTCGTTTGAACCTTTCTCTCTCTCTCTATATATATATATGTATGAGATTATGGGGAAAACCTTAAAAATGGAAAATTTGAGGAATACCTTAGTGACCGTTCACCTCCTTAAAGGTATGAACATGTTCATACAAGTAACTGAAGTTGATTTTTAGTCTATATGCACGTGTGCATACCGGAAAATTGCTTACAAATTACTTGTATGCACATGTGCATATATACTAAAATCACTAAAAACAATTTACCAGAAAAATTGCTTACAAAAACTAAAAACAATTTACCAGAAAAATTGCTTACAAATTATTTGTGTGTACATGTGCAAACTGTTTATATGAATGGTTAATTATTTGATAAACTTTGGTGTGTTTTTTAATTATTTAATTTCGCGAGAGAGAGAGAGAGGGAGACCATTTTTGGAGCTTAAATTCAGTTATGTACTTTTGTTACAAGTAGTCTTCCAACTCTTAACCCAATTATAAATGACAAAATCCAATTAAATTCGAGCCATCAAACGAGAGATCCTTAAACCCTTGTTATCCCTTCAATTATCTCCATCCATCGACTCCCGTGTCCTTGGCTCCTTCACTTTTCTTAGCGGTGGCAACAAATTCGATCACGTTTCTTAAGATACCGTATGAGTTTTGATTGTCATTTGCATGTGGTGTTTTAATTTTTAAGACTTTAACATAATTAAACGGTAAGCACTTACCGGGTAATCTTTTAGTAAACGGCCCATAAGCCTTAATTAAAGTCATCCCACGTCCTTTTTGGGCGGAAGAGAGGCGGAATGAATAATCATATGCAAGAATCATGGTGTTTCATAATTATTGGGACGTCCAAGAAGAATCTCCATTAATTAATCAGTATGGCGTAGGCAAGGTTCTAAATAGCTTGAGGCGAGGCGTGGCGTGGCGAGGCCACGCCTTAAGCCTTAGGAACCATGGCGAGACCATGATGTTTTTCAATGCGTGACTTAAGGCGGCAAACTTTAATATATTGTATAACATTATATATATAATGTGTTTTGTACAATTACTCAACGAGTTAATGATAATGAACAAGTTAAATTAAATTATATATTAAAAACTAGCAAATAATACATGAAAAATGTAAGAAAAAATCAAATATCGTGATACGAAAGACCGCACATTAGGACATAGCGTGCCATAGACTTAACGTGACGTGAGACACAAGCCTTAAGCAACGGCGCGCCATGACGGCCGTTGCGGTGAGCTTTTTTGAACATTGGGCGTATGACCGTTAACTTATTTATTTTACATATTATTCAGGTACAAAGAAAGACATATCGCCACCAATAGAATGGCACAATGTTCCCGATGAGACGAAAACATTAGCACTAGTGGTCGAGGATATCAACGAAGCAGACCCCAGTGGTATGCTCGTTCCTTGGACATTGTGGGTGGTGATCAATATACCACCCACCTTAAAAGGGTTGCCGGAGGGGTTTTCTGGCAAAGAAGAGGACAACGGTGAGGCTTCCGCTAACATTAAAGAAGGGAACAATGATTTTAAGGTGCCGGGATGGAGCGGCCCAAAGATGTCGTCACCAGGACATAGATTTGAGTTCAAGCTTTATGCGTTGGATACTGAAATTGATTTGGGAAATAAGGTAGCAACACATTTCTTGATTTCTACAAGTATCTTTACATATATAACATTTATATATTGTAAATACTTGTGCACATTCTTCATTTGTGGTTATTCAACCCTTGACCTTCGGGCTCCACCAGTAACTCGGGTATTGTTGGGCCCCACACCGGTAGAGATGGCTAAAAACTGGTGTCGGGCCGAGCCCAAATCGGCCCAGGTCCCAAATAGTGATTTTGTAACCGGTCCCGACCCAAATACGAAGGCTCGGTTATGAGAACCGGTTCCGTGTCGGCCCTTGTTTTTTGATGAAAATCATAACCGGTTAAGGACCGGTGGGCCCAAACCGGTCCTATGCCTGTCCCGGGCCGGGTCGGGCCCATTTGGCCATCTCTACCCACCATTAACCCGGGTAATTGTTGGGCCCAACAGTAACCCGGGTATTGTTGGACCAACAACCATTTGGTATCTTTACATGTCTTCTTGGCTAATCTATTTCGATTTGTTCATAGGTGACAAAGGAAAAGCTACTAGATGCAATTGATGGGCATGTGCTTGAGGAAGCCGTTCTAACGGCATTATATGAATAGCGTTGTTTTGGTTGGGTCGAGAATAGTGCGTTAGTGCTATACTTCTATGTAAGGTTTAATTTTGATTTTGTACCCGTTTGATGTATAATTATGTGTAAGATGATTGTGACGAATACATCTTTTTATCATGATCACGTTTCAACGTCTAGTTCTTCGATTGTGAGAAAATCGAGGAGTTAACTTATGAGAATGAATCGAAAATGTTATTTTGTCGAGCTTGAAGTGTGTGTTTTCTCAAGTCTTAAAAGTCGGGTGTATGTTTTAATGTACTTATTTGTTACTTTATTTATTTTACATGTTTGCTCACATTTTTGCTTAAGTCGAGGGTATTCACGAAAATAGTCACTCTACTTTTTGAGTAAAGTTAGATTTGCATCGTCTAACTCTCAAGTCAAATTTACAAGTTTAATTTGGTTTTAAGTTTTTTATGCTCAAAAATCCAAAAGTGTGAGAAGAACTTCTTCTAAAGGTTTTAAGTTATAAACGTAACTATTTTTTTTCTTCTGAAAAGCAATAAATATTTTTACTAAGGGGTCGTTTACCAAATGCTTACCCAACCTGGGTAAGTGCTTACCAGTCAAATTTAACACTATCACTTAGTTACTGGGTAAGAGTTTAGTCCGCCTAATATATTGTAAGAGTCGTCGTCATCATTTATCGGGTTAAGACTCGGTCTTTTCATTCACTCTTACCGGATAAGATTTTTGGTCATTGTCATATCAATCCAGTAGTTAATGTGACTTGGTGAGCGTTTACCCGGATAAGTGTTTAGTAACGGCCCCTAATTGATACAAGGTTGGGAGCCTGGATACAATTATGTTGAGAATGATGAGAATACTTCTAAGCCTTTGAATGAGTTTTCGATCTAACTTCATTTTCTTTCAAATATCTTTATCTTCACTTTTAGTTCTTTTCATTAACTTCTATATATACATTTAACCATTTTTATATACATGAATTTGTTAAAGTTTTGACCAAAATAATAAAAAAATAAGTAAATAAAGGTGATTAAAGATAGATATGAATGTTTTGTTCGCACCTTCTCTTCATAACTCTTATTCTCACCAAAACCCAAATGAAGATATATGAATTTTTTGTTTTCACCTTCTAATTACAATGTTTTTTTTGGATAAGGTTCATCTAGGCTTTGTCTAGACTACATCCTTGGCAATTTGGAAACAAACAAACAAAGCGGCCGTCTGAGACTAAGCCTGACCACAGAATGCTGACGCCTGGACTCGAACCCGGGGTGGATGGGATATTCCACCACATCCCCCCAAGCCCTTGCCACCACGCCACCACCCTTGTGGTTTTCTAATTACAATGTTTATTCTTACTAGGGACCAACCAGTAGGATGAGTAGGCATGAGATCATGTGAGAAGTGTCATTTTTGATGAAAAGTGTGAGAAGTACTTTTAAACTGTTAGATCACTTTTAATCAAAAATACCCTCCCATGAATTGCGGCTTAGGAATTGATCTGGTGCATCTCGCTGCATCTTATCTTGGTGCATCTCATCCTAATGTTCGTCCATTTCTCATCTAACGGTTGATAACCACTTCTCACGCTTCTAACCAAATTTGGCACTTATCACCGAAACCCAACCCAGGATGAGTATTAACACATACATAAAAGATTACAATTCTAAAAGTTAAAAACAGATGTTTTGCCAACTTCAAAATGGTCCTAACCGATATGAATTCAACCAAATCGAATATAATTTCTGCACTACCGAAGTAGTTCGACCTACCCGCCAGGTGAAAACAGATCATTTCCCTTTTCGGTTGTAAATGAGACTCTTTCGGTGTAGAAAACGATCAATGCGTGTAAAGCACAACATAATAACTACAAACACAATGCTACCATTGATGTATTTTTAGCATATTGTGGAAAATATTTAGTATCGGACCTCCCTAAAGAGTCTTTAAGGACCGTTCACCAATACTAAGTGTTTACCATGAAAGAGTCATCATTACTAGGCAAGGGGTTGTTTTACTATACCAATTACCGGCAAAAGTCACTCTCACCCAGGTAACATTCTCGATCATAAAAATATGTTGGTGAGCTTCTCTTACTCGGTAAGCATTAACCAGGTAAAAGTCTTCTGTCTCACCTAGGTAAGATTCTCGGTCTTTATCAATGCCACGTGGTAAGGTAGGTGACACTCGGTAAGTATTTGGTAAACGGCTCCTAAGACTCTTGGTCAGCAAAATAGTATATTATAAAAGGTCATTTACTTAAACGTTTACAGGCAAGAATCAACACAATAATTTACTTATCGGGATTGTAATCCATCAAAATTGTATCGTATGCAACAATTTATCTGGTAAGGCTTACCATGTAAGAGTCGTCACTCTCACTTACCAGCAAGACTTTTCATCCTTATCATCACTCTTATTAGGTAAGAGTTTAGGCCTTTGTCATGTTTATTCGGTAAGGTGAATGACCCGACAAGCACTTACCCGATAAGCACTGACCGTAGCTTGGTAAGCACTTAACCACTTAGCGTTTGGTAAACGACCCCTCGTATCCATAGTTGGTCAATTCCTGTGGTGGCTTATCACCAAACCCGTTAATTTCAGCTTTCATATTTTCAACAAACTAAAATCAAAGCCAAAAATTCATGAATTTAATTAAAATCACATTTAAAGGTTATGTACCTAAAAATCCTGTTGATCCAAACCCCCAGTGATTTGATAATGACCCTGAGAAACACTTAGTTAAAATTGTAAGTAGACAATATGTATTAATGTTTTGCCATCAAAGAAAATATACTAAGTCTGTTTAGTATCGCTGATGAAAAACATGCTTTAAATTATACTTCAATGAACACTGGACATCAGTGAGCCCTGAGCCTGTTCGGCCTCACTGATGATCGTTGAATGTTTATCATGTAATTGTTTACTTATGATCCCTGAAGATAAGATTCACGTCAATCATGTTCAACGCTGAAATCGAAGACCAAGCTGAAGAACGAGCGACTAAGTCTACTAGTGACCTGATGCGGATATCAACGAAGCCAAGACTTGTCCATTTCACGTGAAGTTTCAAGTAGAAGACTTCAGCGAACACTGAACTTTATCATTCGCTGATAAAGATTCATTCAGCGAGCGCTGATCATGAAGCCTGTTCTACAAGCAACTTTTGTCTTATCTCCTTGCACGCCTCCGTACGATTTTGTCAGAGCGGACATCCCTTTTGTCCAGAATCGTACAACCAACTCTGCAACTACATTGTTCATCAGGCGGCCACTAGGATGTTTGCTAAAGTTAAATCATGCAACCAATCAGAGGTTGCCACGTGTAAATGTATACTGACTTGCATTAAATGCATGCAATATATAAAGGAAACCCTACTTCATCGTGAAGTGCTCGACTTCTCTCCCTCTCTCGCGCTGAACTACTGTGTGTTAGAAAACTATCCTTAGTTTTCTTATCTTTCTTTCTCTCTATTTTCTAGTGCAAGAAAATCTATGTGTTCTCATAGTTTGTTTAGATTAGGTTTTAACTTGATCTTATTCTGCAACAAACTGTAAATTGTTTGATTAATTAATTAACAATTTAGAAAGATAAAAAAATATGTGTTTGTATTCAACCCCCCCTTCTACAAACTTGTATAACCTTTCGAGACCAACAAGTGGTATCAGAGCAGACTGTTTAATCTCATAAACAAGACCTTGCTTATACTCTCTCATTTTCTCTTCCTTGCTAATTTTCTAAAATGGCAAATCATCAGAATACAAATTACATAGATAATGGCTCTCTTGCCAAACCTCCTCGATTTAGCAAAGATAATTTCAATCTGTGAAAAAATCGAATGATGCTCTTCCTAGAAGGTGTAGATCCTACTATACCATACTATGTGGAAAATGGACCTTACGTTCCACATGTGGTCCATGGTGTTGTTCCTGCTACAGCTAATACCACTGCCATCCCTGAGAGAACTCTCATCAGAGAAGTTTCTCAATGGACTGAAGAAGATAAGAAGAAGGTGGCCATTGATACAAAGGCCAGATCTATCATCTTTATGGCTCTTCCTGATGAAGTCTACCACTCCATCATGAACCTGAAAAGTTCCAAAGAAATGTGGGACACCATCTGCGTTCAATATGAAGGTACTACCGAAGTCCAGGACTCAAGAAAAATCAACCTGGTAAGACAGTACGAAAGTTTCATCTGTGGTAAGACTGAAACTCTTTATGAAGTTCATCAACGTTTTAACTGTTTAATCATAGACTTAAAAACTGTTGGTAAGGAATATTCTAATTCTGAGATCCTGACAAAGTTCTAAGAATGTCTTCCTAAAAGCTGGGACAATTATTCCATGTGTCTTAAGCTCTCTAAGGATCTAAAATTCATGACCCTTGCTACCTTATTTGGCACTATGCTCAATCATGAGCAGTCATGTCAACTTAAGAAGAATCTGGTAAAAGATTCCAAAAGCACATTTGTTGCTTTACTCTCCTCAGAGATAGTATCGGCTCAGCGATCAACTGTCACGATCACTGAAATGGAATCTAACTCTGATGAATCATCAGACGCTGATCCTTCAGAACTTGATGAGTCACTGGCACTCCTGACAAATTCTTTTAGGAGATTTGCTAGAAAGAGTAACTTCAGAAGAAGTAAACCTCTCACTATCACTGACAAGCCTAAATCTACTCCTGTTGATAAGGCTACTGCTACATGCTTTAACTGTGAAAAAGTAGGACACTTTGCTAGTGAATGCAGGTCAAAAAAAGTCTTCAAACCTTCATCTTCCTCCTTCAAGAAATCCTCTAACCCCAGGGCTAGAGATGACAAATACCAAAAGCTAAAAGAGAAGTATGCTAAGCTGAAAGCATACAAAAAGAAAGGTAAAGGTCTGATCGCTGAAGATCATGACTGGGTTGAATCTGATGAAGAATCATCTGACTCTGAAAAAGATAAGGCTAATCTCTGCCTCGTGGCCCAAATACAAGAAGAGGAAGAAAAAGTTGAAATTCCCTCTGCCTCCACTTCTACCTCTCAAGTATCAAACTCTTCTACTGCTACTTCTGCGTTCCCTGAAGCTGATAGTCTTCGAGCTATCGATATATTAACTATTGATTTATATGATGCCATGAATGGCAAGACCAAAGCTGAACAACTAAATCTTGATTTAGCTGAACAACTCAAACAATGTCATTTAAAATTTCAAGAGCTTTCGGACATTGAAAATAATTTGAAAGATCAGGTCTATGTGAATCAAGTTATCAGTATCGAGCGTGAACAAGCTATCGCTGAACTGAAAGCAGAAAAAGATACTGTTGAAGGATGGTATAAATCCTCAGAAAAGATCACTGAGATAATAGGTGCTCAAATCCCTCTTGGTGAAAAACGTGGTCTTGGTTACAAAGCTGACGCTGAAGAACCAACCACTGATCGTTCCATGCTTAAGTTTGGAATGTCCGTGTCATCTATCCCTGATACCTCTTCATCTCAGTGCTCGTCTTCTAAAACTCCCATCCCTGAGGACAAACCTACCTTGATTTCTAAAGGTAAAGAAAAAGAATTTCAAAAACCTCAGAAGGGTACCAAAGTACCTAAGCTGAAAGTCTCAAAACCTTCAACGAGCCATCCCTCTACTTCTAAGAACAAGATCCCTGAATTCGTTCAGCGATCAACTCCTAGAATTAGAGTGAATGTAATTGGTAAGAAATCCGAAGAACTGATAATTCCTCCAATTTCCAATGCCAAAGGTATTCTTGGTGCTGGCCCTGCCCATTTAAAAATCTCTGCTAAGCATGCAAATGGTCCTAAAGCTACTTTTAGCTATAGGAAATGTTATCACTGTGGACTTACCGATCACATTGCTAGTAAGTGCCCTACAACTACCAAGGCTGAGAAATTAGCCAAGGTAAAGAAGATTGCCCCCAAGGCAAAGAAGACCATCCCTGATAAAAATCAGGCCAAGGTGAAAAACACCAATGAGGTTAAGAAATTAACCAAAGTGAAGAATGTCACTGAAGCTGAATCTTCAAATGCTGCGAAAATTGCTGAACCTTCTACTTCCTCTACCACCACTGACAAATGTGGTCCCATAGTTAAGTGGGTACCTATTAAAAACTGATCTTCCTTTGTTTGCAGGTCTAGAAGGGTATCTGGTATCTTGATAGTGGATGCTCTCGACATATGACTGGAAAGAAAAACCTGCTCACAGATTATAAGGAAGAGAAAGGTCCCTCTGTGACTTTTGGTGGAAATGGAAAAGGCTATACCCGAGGGTTTGGTGTACTCTCTAATGGTACAACTACCTTCAGAAGGGTCGCATACGTCGAAGGGCTTAAGCACAATCTTCTTAGCATCGGTCAGCTATATGACAAGGACTTCAAAGTTTGCTTCACTAAGGAAGCATGTTTCGTCACTGACAAGAAGGTGAAAGTCGCTCTCAGTGGATATTGTTTGGAAAATGTTTATGTAATAAATATGGACTCAACAACCACTAATAATGCTTGTTTTTTCTCCAAAGCCTCTTCTGATGTCAACTGGCTATAGCATAAAAGGATCTCCCATCTCAACTTCAAGACACTGAATACTCTTTCTTCAAAAGAGTTAGTCACTGGTCTTCCTCAACACTCATACGCTAAGGAATCTCTCTGTTCAGCGTGTGAAAAAGGAAAACAAACCAAAGCTAGCTTCAAGTCAAAGAAAGTTTCCTCAGTGTCATCTCCACTTCAACTTCTCCACATGGATCTGTTTGGCCCTGTCAACGTTCAATCCATCGCTGGAAAGAAATATACGCTGGTTATTGTGGATGAATTCTCTCGCTACACCTGGGTAATGTTTCTCCGTGCTAAGAGAGACACCTTAGAAGAACTGATATCTTTCGTCAGGAAAATGGAAGTCCTAAATTATCTCATTGTTCGCTCAATAAGGGGTGATCATGGAACTGAATTCAAAAACAGTTCCCTTGATAGCTTCTTTGAAAGTAAGGGTATTTCTCACAACTTTTCCTCAGTGAGAACACCGCAACAAAATGAAGTCGCTGAAAGAAGAAATCGTACAATCATCGAAGCTACTCGTTCAATGCTCAGTCAAAAGATTCAACAAGACTGCTGAAGCTGACCGTCAAAAGATTCAACACTGATTGATTTAGAAAAGATTCAACAAGACTGCCTATGAACTTTTCCATGGAAGAAAACCATCTATCAGTTTTCTCCACATCTTTTGTAGTCAGTGTTTTATCTTAAACAACAGAGATGCTCTTGGAAAATTCGATCACAAAGCTGACGACAGAATCTTTCTTGGATATTCTTCTATATCCAAAGCCTTCAAAGTCTTCAATAAAAGAAGACATACTGTAGAAGAAACCATTCATGTCACCTTCGATGAATCCCGTTCAGCGAACTCAAGACCATCTGCCGATAATGAAGAACTCAATCAGTGGATGTTTTCTCATTTTGGGGATTCAGAAACTGTTCCTAACCCTGACCCTCAGGTCAACACTCCAACCGCTGATGATGATCCTATCATCATTCCTAGCGTGCAGACAAGTGAAGCTGAATCATCTTGGGTTTCAGCTGTTCCCATCAATACTATGCATGTTTCTGAACCATCATCTGATACTCCATCAACCTCTCAGCAGTGAGTGAATGAAATTTCATCTGTACTGCCAATCGTGCCTCTACTACCTGACGTCGCTGAAGCTTCCTCCTCAGTGATTCCAGAGTTCCATTCTGAGTCAGTGGCTCATGCTCCTGATCAGCGATGGACCATAAATCACCCTATTGATCAACTTCTTGGTGATCCAAACGCAGGTGTTCAGACTCGACGCAGTGCATGTAACATTTGTCTTTATGTAAATTTTATTTCACTAACTGAACCAAAGAAAGTTGATGATGCCCTCAGAGATCCAAACTGGGTCAGCGCTATGCAAGAAGAACTGACTGGATTCGAAAGAAACAAGGTTTGGAATCTCGTTCCAAGACCATCTGACAAATCAGTGATAGGCACCAAGTGGGTCTATTAAAATAAGTTGGATGAAAATAGAACTGTAACCCGCAACAAAGCTCGCTTAGTTGCTCAGGGATACAGACAAGAGGAAGGTATAGATTATGACGAAACCTTTGCCCCAGTGGCAAGACTCGAAGCTATTCGTCTATTTCTTGCTTACGCCGTTCATAGAGACTTCAAGGTATATCAAATGGATGTGAAATCAGCATTCCTAAATGGAAGGTTGAATGAAGAAGTCTACGTTGAACAACCTCCAGGATTCACTAATCCTAAGGATCCAGGTTATGTTTATAAGTTGGATAAGGCACTTTATGGACTGAAACAAACTCCATGTGCATGGTATGACACTCTATCAACTTATCTCCACATTGAACATTTTAAGCGAGGTAAAATCGATAACACTCTGTTTTTCAGGAAAGTAAAAGGTCATATCATTCTTGTTCAAATATATGTCGATGATATTATATTTGGTTCTACTAACCCTGAATTATGTACTCGTTTCGCTGAAAGACTGAAAGCTGAATATAAAATGAGTATGATGGGTGAACTGAACTACTTCCTTGGACTCCAAATCAAGCAAAACAATAAGGGTACGTTTATCCACCAAGGTAAGTATGTCAAAGATATGCTGAAAAAGTTTGATCTTACTCAAAGCTCAGCTATGAAAACCCCTATGGCACCGCCACTGACACTTAACAAAGATCCTTCAGGGAAAACTGTTAATGTCACTACGTACCATGGGATGATCGGCTCTCTCCTTTAGCTTACAGCTAGTCGTCCTGATATTATGTATGCTACTTGTTTGTGTGCACGATATCAATCTGAACCTAAGGAATCTCATCTGATCGCTGTGAAGCGAATTTTCAGATATCTGAAGGGTACTCCCAACCTAGGTCTTTGGTATCCCAAAGACTCAGGGTTCGATCTAACTGCCTATTCATATAGTGACTTTGCAGGTTGCAAGCTGGACAGGAAAAGCACCACAGGAGGTTGTCAACTCCTGGGTGGAAAGTTGGTGAGTTGGACAAGCAATAAGCAAAGTTCAGTGTCCACCTCTACAGCTTCAGCTAAGTATGTAGCCGTTGGAAGTTGTTGTGCTCAAGTCTTATGGATGAGAAATCAACTATTGGACTATGATCTTCAGCTCTCCAAAATCCAATCTATTGCGACAGCAGTAGTGCCATCGCTAAGCAAACAATCCAGTGCTACACTCAAAGACCAAACACATCGAGATCAGGTATCACTTTATCAGAGATCATGTGATGAATGGTGACATAGAACTTCACTTTATCCCAACTGACTTTCAGTTAGCTGATCTTTTCACCATGCCTCTTGAAGAAACAAGATTCAACTTTCTCATAAGCGAGCTTGGAATGCTGAACCTTGAAGATTAAATCTGCAGCGGTAAGGCATTGGATCAGTGATAAAGAAAATTTTATTCACTCATTACTCATCTAATCTCTGAACAAAAATGATTCGTTGATATCAATGTATGTTTTCTCTCTCCAAACGCTGAAGTTTACTTCAGCATGCAGAATTTCAAAATATTTTGTATCGCTGAATATCTCTTCCTTCAGTGATTTTTTTTGAAATAACTATGCTCACTGATATTTCTCATCAGTGATTTCTTTGAAATTGTCCCTGAGTTTTTCAAAACCCTTAGAGACAACTTAGAAATGTGAAATGACATTTGTGACGTCATCAAAATAGATAACCTATGGCACGCCTTTTTCTCTGACACGTTCGTCTGTTGAAATTCTTGACCAATACGCATCGTGGGACGTGTCTGTGTCATGATGAGCAACTTTTTCCCTCTCAACACTTTCTCACTCTACTCTCACTATATAAACAACTCTCGTTTATATTTTTACCTTTTACGCTCTTGAACTCTCCTAAAGCAGAAAAGACGATCTTGCATTCCTAAGAATTTGGATTTTGTTCTCTAAGGGTGCGTTTGGTACGCAGACTGGATGGGACAGGACGGGACAAAAAAATTAGTCCCATGTTTGGTATGCCATGGGACAAAAATCAGATGGGACAACATGGGACAAAACTTAAGATTTTTTGTTCCACCAAAATAGGTGGAACAACATGGGACTAAAACATAAGATTACTAAAATACCCCTTTTTTCCAACGTAACCTAGATTAAAATTATCTCCTCCAGTCCCGTCCCGTCCAGTCCAGTCCCGTCCAGTTCCGTCCCGTCCCGTCCAGTTCCGTCCCATCCAGTCTGCGTACCAAACGCTACCTAAGAACTTGTGTTCGTATCTTCAAACATTCAACAACCAGGTTCTTGTTTCTTCTTTAAAATACTTTCTGTTACTTGTTTTGATCTTCTTCTTCTTTATACAAGATCAAACAAATGTGTTTTTATACAATGAAATCATCTTCTTCATAAATTTATGATTAAAACTTGCTAAAAGTTTTCCATTAAGTTTAATCTAAAAATCTTAAACTTAAACTTCATACGTTTTTCCAGAATCCTTTCCTTAAAAGGAAACTGGAAAACAAGAATTTTCACTAGTTTTGAACTCTTTTTCAAACTAGAAACCCTATTTTTCTTACATTTTCTTTCCACAAAAGGAAACTGTAAAACCCTTAAAATCCTTATTTTGGAATTCCATTTCCATTTTAAGCTTTAAACTCATCCTCTTCTCTATACTCTTGTTTTGTATACAACAGAAATGGCTGCTACAAACGCTGCTCTTGCTACCCAAACTGCTGATAATGCTGTCATCTTGACAAGGGCTGACAATATGAAGCATGAACTTCATGAGATCACCTTCACCACCAACAATCCCTACGCTCTTCTTGAGTTTCCCAAGAAGAAAATGGTAACCCATCTTGATGACGTTGTGAACTTCATCAAAACCTGCCCTCTCTCCACTGTTATGACCATCACTCCTCCAGCTCACAAAAGACTCCTACAACAGTTCTGATACACTGCTCATCATACCACTTCTAAATCTGCCAAAAACAATAAAGAATACTCAGTGATTGGTTTCGAAACCGAGCTGGGTAGTGGATCAATAACCCCTGCAGCTATCCGGGCAGCTCTGAATCTACCTGCTGGCCCGAAGACAAAACCCTTCGTACCTTTCCCTGACCCCAATACCCCTGAAGGAAAGGAGGAACCGATCTCCTTTCTTAACCAGATGAAATACATCTGGAATGTAGGAAGAAATGGCCTAGAGAAGAAACTTACCACTGTGCTGAAAAACAAGATGTCATCCGAAGTAAACTTCATCTTTGCACATGTGATAAGCTGCATGACAGCGAAGCACGGCTCCACTGACCAGGCTTCAAGGCCTCAGTACCTGATGGCCTAAGCTCTCCTCAAAGGCCTCCATGTAGATTACGCCTGCGTCATATTCGAAGATATGATGGAAAGGGTTGAAGCGCCTGACCGCCCCACCGCTGTTCCATACCCTCGTTTCCTCAGCGCCATCTTCGCATATGGCCTCAAGAAAGACTACCCCAAGCAGGGAGACCTGAAGCTTTCCCAGGTCATCCCTAAGGTACTTGATTTCAAATCCATCGAAGGTGAGGTACGCCTCTCTACTTTACTCTCTCTTCTACGCACTCCCTCTTCTTCTTCTACTTCAGTGGCTACTGCTACAACAACGGTAATCCCAACCGCTGATACCCAGGCCACTACACCATCTTCTCTTAAAAAGAGAAAACAATCTGACACCCAACTTAGCAGCCGTAAGTCCAAGAAGTCCTCCAAGGAGAAGCCCCAGCCTTCCCAGGTTCAAGATCCCACGTTGCTCTCTCAACAGACAACGATGGATGATTTCGTGGTCCACTCCGCCACACTCGCTGAAACCACCCCAATCCCAACCACTTCAGTGGCTCAGTTCACTGAAGTTAACATGGATGAGAACCCCAACTCCTCAACACCTCAAAGTGCTGCAGAAGATTTTCAAAGCGGATCCAACGCTGAAACTGTTTTAACCCCACCTTTCTCAACCTTCGCTTCTTCTAATCCTTTTCTCTATACCATGGCACCTACAATGCCATCGATGACGCTGACGGACTCAGCCGCTGCAACCCTCCAACAAACGATGCAGCAGAACGTCACTGACATGTAGGGTCGTCTATCCCTGCTGGATCTTTTGAAGACGACTTGGAGCATCACTCCGGGTTTCGAGACATCCATTCCTTATCCAACCCTCCTACAGGTATCCCAACACCAACCACTTCTCTCTCTGCACCCCTAACTTCTGAGCTTTCCTTAGCTCACAAGTTATTTACTTTTTCATGTCCAAATTTGGGCACCATCAGCACTTCCCTCAAGGAAAAAGTTGATAAAGTGACGAATCTCACCACCACCATCTCCAATAACTCTTCAGCGGTTACAGACGCTGGAGAGACGCTGAAGCAGCTCTTCTCTGCTGTCAAAGACAAAGCCCCCTCCGCTGACTTCACCAAAGTTGATGGAGGACTGACAACAGTGAAGACTGCCATCATCAGCAACACCGCCTCCATCACCAAACTCAACACCAGCATCACTGATCTCTCCACTAGGGTTTCATTTCTCAGTGGTGAGGTAAGTTCTCTGAATACCAACTACAACGGTCTACAAGGTGAAGTGAGAAACCTTACCAAAGAGGTCGCTGACGTTAAAACCCTGCTCACCAAGATCCTCGAAAAGATGGATGCTCCCACTGTTCTTACATCTCACTTCTCCCAGGCTGACCGGGGCAAGCTGGAGATGGCAGTGGAGTTTATCCTTCAAAGTACCCCTGCTATTTCTAGCCTAGAAGACAGAATGGCAGTGGTGGAACAAGAAGCTGGGATCTCTGGCCAAGAAGATAAGGATCCTAAGACTACTACTGCTGTTGCTGCTACCATTCCCTCCCTCACCCATTCAGCGGAAGAGGGGGAGAAGATCGATAACCAAGGCCTTCCCCAGAATGTTGAGGGATAGGAAAAGAATGAAGACCCTTAGGAATCTGATCATCCTGAGGGAACCGCTGAAAGTCCCTCTCCATCTGAGGGGGAGCGAGGCGAAGACCTTACTCATGCCTCAATGGACAACACTGTAAATCTCTCTTCTGAGGGTGAGGCTGAGGAAGAAGCTGAGGAAGAAGCTGAGGAAGACGACGACGTCGATATTGCTGATGAAGAACCATCATCATCTCCAAAAGATGATGATGATGATGATGACGACGATGGATTCTTCTTCAAACGTGCAGCGATCAAAGCCCCGATCAAAACCCCTGCTAAAAAAGGGGTTTCTATAAACGAACCAGGGGAGGAGACCAAGGTGAAATCCCCAGCGAAGACGCCTACAAAAGAAAAACAAAAAGGTCTCGCCGCTGACAACTTGGCTATTCTCCTTAAAAAGCCAGTTTGTCAGGTATGTTATTTTTTATTCCCATACACTGTATCCCTCCTCTACCCCTTCTCAATCTCAACCCTTCTCATTCTCAAACCTCTAAACACTTAGCTCTCTTCTTTATCTACCTTTTCTCCTCAAATGATTTAACTCTATCGATCATTTTGTTTCAGCTAGTCCTCTCCCCTGCTTGAGGCTATCACTGAATCTCCTCAACAGCAAATAATCCCAACGCTCAACGCTGATGAACAAACGATCCCAGTTTCTGCTCTGGAAGAAACTGATGCTCTAGCTGAAGAAGAAGGACTGCTCTCACATCCTAGAAGACCTTCCTTGCCTCCTCAAAGGCCAAGTGAAGATGAACAACAAAAGAGAGCAGCGATGATCAAGAAACTTGAAAGTCAACGTTTGGTTCCTCCTCATCTTCTCTACTTAACTCCCAGGGAGATTACTGAAGCTCTGAAAGCTGAAGTAGTCCTCGCTGAGAAAAAGAAGGCTGAGCTTAGTGATAAAAACTATGCTCTCAAACTTGCTCAAAATACAGTGAAGGATCCACAACTGAAGAAGTTTCCCCTGGAAGTTCAACAAAAGTTGCTGAAAGATGCGCAGAAGATCAGTCGGGAGAAAACCAAGGTCAGGGATTCCACATTGACCTGGTGCAAGAAAAAATGCCACTACAGAAACCATGGATCAAGGATAAAAACTGTGAACATACGAGGGAGATTAGTCAACGAGATACCGATTGTTGATGTCCAAATAGTCAGAGAAAACGACAACTTCAGAACTTGCTACATGTCAGACCTGGATAAACTTGGTTTCCCTGAATGGTTGGAAATGAGGATCGTTGCTCATCTTTCAAGACCTATGTTGAAAAAGCCATAAACATGCTGATCGACATGGTAACCTCAGTGGTTGATATTCCACCTCCTCTAATTAAGAAGAAACGAGCTGCTCCAAAGAAGAAGAAGATTCCTTCCTCTTCAGGCCCGGCAATCAGAAACGAGACATGGATTGATTTCTCTTGTGAATCAGTTCTTGGCCCCAATCCTGATCTATCCAACCTCGACATCTCCTTACTTCCAGCTGAAGACTTCGTCCCTGGTAAAGTTCTCAGTGATCCCTACGGCATATTTTTCTATGACTTCACTGGTCGCAGATGCTTTCAACGTATGCCTGAGTTATACAAAACTCCCATCGAACAACTCAGATATCTACTCTATTGGTGCGACTACAGAGGTGACGTTCTTGGATCATTCCTGAAGCATTCAATCTATCGCGAAGCAAAAGTTAGAAGGGATCATGGAGTCATAGTCCCTGATTGGATGATTCCAGAGACTGATACTCTTGATGAACTTCTCGTCAAGAAAGAACCTGAGTAGCTGATAGGATCATCTTTTTGTATTCTTCTATCTTATCAGCTTGTATCTTTTTGTACCTGTAATTATTTTTCATTGTACTTGTAATTTTTTCACTTCCCTTGTAATCTTATACGAAGTTAATGAAAAAAATCAATGAAAGTACTTTACTCCATCAGTACTAAGAAAAGATCCCTGAAAAACAGTAAATGGGACAAATATTTTATGAGTCCTTTTTATCCTTATGTTTTTAACTTAGCAATTTTCTTTTATTGCTATGTCATCATCAAATAGGGGGAGATTGTTGATCCAAACCCCCAGTGATTTGATAATGACCCTGAGAAACACTTAGTGAAAATTGTAAGTAGACAATATGTATTAATGTTTTGCCATCAAAGAAAATATACTAAGTCTGTTTAGTATCGCTGATGGAAAACATGCTTTAAATTATACTTCAGCGAATACTGTACATCAGTGAGCCCTGAGCCTGTTCGGCCTCACTGATGATCGTTGAATGTTTATCATGTAATTGTTTACTTATGATCCCTGAAGACAAGATTCACGTCAATCATGTTCAACGCTGAAATCGAAGACCAAGCTGAAGAACGAGTGACTAAGTCTACTAGTGACCTGATGCGGATATCAGCGAAGCCAAGACTTGTCCATTCCACGTGAAGTTTCAAGTAGAAGACTTCAGCGAACGCTGAACTTTATCATTCGTTGATAAAGATTCATTCAGCGAGCGCTGATCATGAAGCCTGTTCTACAAGTAACTTTTGTCTTATCTCCTTGCACGCCTCCGTACGATTTTGTCAGAACGGACATCCCTTTTGTCCAGAATCGTACAACCAACTCTGCAACTACACTGTTCATCATGCGGCCACTAGGATGTTTGCTAAAGTCAAATCATGCAACCAATCAGAGGCTGCCACGTGTAAAGGTATACTAACTTGCATTAAATGCATGCAATATATAAAGAAAAGCCTACTTCATTCGTGAAGTGGTCGGCTTCTCTCTCTCTCGTTGAACTACTGTGTGTTAGAAAACTATCCTTAGTTTTCTTATCTTTCTTTCTCTCTATTTTCTAGTGCAAGAAAATATGTGTGTTCTCATAGTTTGTTTAGATTAGGTTTTAACTTGATCTTATTCCGCAACAAACTGTAAATTGTTTGATTATATCAATAAACAATTTAGAAAGATAAAAAATATGTGTTTGTATTCAACCCCCCCCCCCCCTTCTACAAACTTGTATAACCCTTCGGGACCAACAAATCCCTATGAAATCCAACACAGACATGTAATTTATTTATGTTGTTGTACTCTGTTTTGCAGGTTTAGCATTTCTTCAAAATAATGATAAAATTGATAAGAAAGAAAACAATATTCATCAAAATCATGCAATATTTTATGACTCAAGATTTTAAAGTACGAAACCATGAAGCGGAGACGTTTTCATTCGGCATCTTGAACACGATGTCACATCAAACTACAAAAGTCGTAAAACTACTAGTTATAAGACTCTAAGAACATAAAATCAATGATTCTACAAGTCCTAATTAAGTTTACTAGTGGATAGGAATTCCATTGGTATGGCATTAGAACTGCTCGGAGAAGTTCGATAGATCGGTATTGAAGTGAGATATTCAATCCTCTTTCTATTTAATGGCGAAAGCCGATCATATTGCATAGGTTCATCATCATCTTCTTCTTCTTCTTCTTCATCATCATCATCTTCTTCATCTTCATCTTTCAAATCCACTTGAATACTATTCCTTTTCATTGATCTTGAATTTTGGCCTTCATCCCGAATGGCGTCGTGAACTTCAATTGTTACACTATCATCGTCGCTTTCATCATTTGGGTTGGCAATCCATTCATCATCCGAACACATATTTTCAACAACCAAAGGATCATATTCCTCTTTTAGTGATTGTTTTTTAATAAATCTCTGCTTCAACTTCTTGTTGTGCATTATGTACACCAAGCTATTCATCCTTTTTGTGCCTAGGCGATTCCTTTTCTTCGTGTGGACTTGATCAAACGTACTCCAGTTATGTTCATATGTTGATGCCGAACAAGTAAGACCAAGAACTAAATAAATACATTAAAACAAAGTAATGAATAATTTAATTTACTTGAACTAAAATAAAATAAAAAGACAAAAGTACAAGAGCATTTACCCGGTGGACGTGATTTGCATGTCGCCAAAGCACACTTGAATCCAAACAATCCGTGTTTGTATTTGTACACGTCAAGTTGGTTATTGATCTTTAATAACATGGCGTCGTCCTTGATGAGTCTCTCTATGCAACGATACATTCCAAGTTTTACTTTTAGATCCTCAAAGACATTGGGAATCCATTCGAATCCAGGATTCAAATAATATGCAAGTGCATGCAAGTCACAATGCAACTGATGCTCCCACTTTGTATCAATAATATCCCAAATCTCTTTATAAGAAGACACATCTTCGTTCAAGTTCTTCGCTATCCTCTTTCTTGCCTCATCCATAGCCCCATAAATATATCCCATTGCAGGAGTCTTCTCGGCATCAATTACCCTCAAAACATGCAAAAGGGGCTTTGTGGTTTTAATAGAATAAACCACATTAAACCACATTGCAGGAGATGAATTCAAGATGATAAGAATCAGATAATAAAGATAGATAAAGGTTAGTAGTAGTATAAAAGGAAAGGAAGAGAGAGAAAGGAGGATCATCGATCCTACCTCTACCAACTTTTGTATAATATTTCTCATAATGAAATAAAATCTCTGGTTTACGTATCAGTAAATGTATCGGAACAATATCTACAGATACTTTCTTCAATTTTTTCCTGTTCTGAATTATAATCTATTCTCTTAAGGACTCCACTCCAATGATTTTCAGATGCATCAGTTTCAAGAATTAAATTATCATCCTCTCTTGGCAATTGTAATTTAGGTAACCTTTTACAATAATCTTTTATTTTTCTTACAATCAAATATTAGTATTTTATTCAACTTTTATAATTATATATAGATAATAGTTTAATACATTATAATATATATATATATATATATATATATATTATTTTATTACTGTTATAAAAATAAAGATGTTTTTAGTGTTTTTATTTTAGTGTGTGAATAAAGTTGAGTTTTTTTTAGTGTTTAAGGGATCCACTACTTTTAATGTTCTTTTATAGTGGTTGGGTTGGCGATGCCTTAATCATGATGATTTCTTAAGTTTTTTTTTTCCACAATTTAAAGGTTATAAATATTCATAACCTATATATATATATATATACACACACACATAGACGAAGAATCGTGTGAGAAGAATAATTAAGGTGAGAAACGTAAAAAGAGATATGAACTCTTAATCACTTTATCGCACCCCCACCCCATGAATCATGCTTGAAAAGTAATTGATCTGGTACATCTCATCCAAATATGCATCTAAGGATAAGGATCTTTTCTTACCTTATTCCTATAACTTTCATTCTCATCGAAATTCAACTCTATATACATATATAGCATATATAATTGTTGGATATGATCTGACCTGTCATAGAATCTTGTAACAACTTTTGTAGTCAACCTTCGAATATCATAACTTTTAACTTGTAATATGATTAAGGGGCCATTTACCTAATCACTTACTCGAGTAAGTGCTTACCGGTAAATTTCAACACTATCACATACTTCCCGGGTAAGATTTTAGTCCACCAAAATGGCATCAATGCAACAATTTAGCCTGTAAGCGCTAACCGTGGTAAGAGTCGTCGCACTCACTTACCGGGTATGACTCTCGGTCCTTGCTTTCAACTATTGGTCCTTGTTTCCGCTCTTACCGGGTAAGATTCTTGGTCCTTGCCATATATTCATCGGGTAAGCTAATGTGACTTGGTAAGCACTTACCCGGATAAGCGTTTTGTAAACGGCCCCCTAAGACGGATATAGAATAATTACCATTTAGAATGACCAAAAGATATGTTCATCAAATCAATATATATATATTAAAACAAAAACCAAGGTTGATGACATGGCTCTCCTAAAGGTTAGAAAACTCAATTATCTTTTTTCTCCTTAATCATCATTTTAATCCTTTTCTTTTCTTAATTTCCCATTTGCATTGATTATTAATTATGTTTGCATTTAACATTGGTCCTTTCATTTTCCCAAACTCCTCTTCATCTCCCAATATATTAAAGAAGAAAGCATTCATATTGTACTATATATATCTAATATATTTGTGAAGAAGCCAAAGCTAAATGTTGTTTGTGGTTTATATATCTTACATGCATTGCACAAAACATTCGATCATGTTCGTTGTTTATGGTTTAGTTTTTAATTTTGTCACTACAACATTCAATACCCTTAATTCTATTCAAGATAAACTCACTTTGTCTTTTGATTTTGTGTTTGAATATTCATTTTTTCTGTTGTAGAGGAAAGTGGACGTTGATTTGGTTGCGACTGAAGTGCCCATGAAGAGGAGTTTGGTCTTTTCTTCACCCCTTAAATCTTGGAGGTTTTTTTTACTATTGTTTCAAATTTTATGGGATTTTTAACTAGGGTTTCTACGGTTTTTATAGCCTTTAGGGATTTTTTTTCCAATAAACAATGAACCCTTCTTTGAGCAATGAAAAATTGTCTTTCTCATTGTAATACAATGTTTTGATCATCATTATTACATGAATTAGATGTGGTAATATTGAAATGATAGTTTTTCGTGTGGTAAGGAAGTTTGAAGCTTCATTATGAAGCCATATTATAGATACATCTTTTCAGATAAAAAAAATGTATGAGGTATATACTGAAATTTGTTATAATTAAAAATGTTGTATCTACAATGAAACATAAGTGAATAGAACAACTCCAAAAGAATAAAATGATAAAAGAAACCTATTAAAAATGATGTGACACATTGTTAAAGTAATAGAAATTTTCTCATTGTTTTAAATTTTTAAAATTTTAAATAAGTTAAAAATTATTCTACCCTTACATAAAAAATGTGTATTTCATTAAAAGACCTTTTTCATAATTTAACTACAATTTAATTACCTTATACATTTTAAACTATCTAACTTCCTAAAGACATTCATTTTAATCTCTCCATCTTTCCATCTATAAATTAAAAGAAACCTATAACAAAATTATTCATAATAATACAACCTAATGCTCTATCAAAATGGAATAACATTTATGGTCTATGTTATGTTTGATTGGGTTTGTATGTTTTTTTCTCTCTTTTTTTTCTCAAATTTTGCCTTTTTTGATGTAGTTATTACCAAAATGTTTAATTACTTAGACCATTCGTCTTCTTTGTTTATACGTAAATTTCTTTATTTCTTTTATTTCACAATGATTCTATTTTTTTATTTACATAGCATTTAATAAATATATATATACCAACATATTCAAGAACTTATTATATAAATTGAATTACTATTATGAGACTTGAATATAATAATATGTGTATTTTTATTTATGTAATAATAAAATGATTATAATTAATATAAATAAATGAAGACGATTACTCACGTCATTATGATCATTATCAGTTAGAACACTCTATATATATAAAATTTGAAAAACAATATATTTTTATGATCAATCACACGAATTTCAATCATTTTTCTACTACAACATATATATTAATTTGTATTATCTTCAAATAAAATTAAATATCTAAAATATGAATAAATATATAAAGTTTGAATCAATATATAAAACTCAAAAAACTATTATCATTTAAAATCTTATTAAAATCAATATATAAATATAACTGACATTACAACCAATATATATTAATGAAAATAGAATCAATATATAAGTAAATACTTATTATTGAGCTCCTTTTAAAAAAACGAAATAGTTATTACATTTAATATCACAAAATAAGATTAACATATAAGTAAATACTATTACCAACTCTATCATTAACAAATAAAATGCCTATTACATTTAGTATCACTAATTAAAATCAATACATAAAATAAATAAATCCAAGAAACAATATATATATATATATATATAAAATTAAAACTAAAAGTTATTAGAGAAATATAGTAATATATATAAAAATGATAGAAACATATATATAATAATTAAAGTAAAATTACAAAGTATATAAAATTAGAAAGAATAACCTACTACAATCATGAATGTATAATTATATCAATATTATTATTTAGTTTAAACTGAAATCAAACTATGAATCGATATAATATCTTTCATTTTACATATATGACTAAATCCTATTTTTTCAAGATTCTTTACCGATAATGTAAGCTTGGAAGAAATAGTCTCAAGTGAACTAAGGATGATGAGAATATTTCATATTAGGTGAAATATCAATTCTTATTAGTCTAATGTATGTTATGTGACGATCAACCCATTTAATTTTTATTTTTTCTAAAATTTTATCGTCACCACGCAACGCGTGGTGTCGAACACTAGTATATTTATAAATAAGATTAGAATTAAATGCAAGGCACTTTAATGTAAATGAGGGTTAAAACTTTGAACAAAACCAATTATAGAAATGTATATGAGAACCATGGACGGACCTAATGTATGGAATAATGGAATACGGTGGCATGTGTCACCGTAATATTTTTTCGACGATGGGTAAAAGTTTTAGGTTTGTGAAAGGTGCAATCGTATCGTTTTGGAAAGTGTTATCGTATTATTTTGGAAACTTCAAGAAAGTGCAACCATACTTCGTAATCAACCAAAAAACCAAAAAAAAAACTCTTCAAATCAACCAAAAATCCGGGAAAAAAAACTCTTGAAAACAACCAAAAACCCGAAAAAAAAACTCGTGAAATTAACAAAAAAACCCGAAAAAATTCTTCGAAACCGATAAAAAAAAACTTAACCCCTTGAAATCAAGCAAAATGTGTTAAAAATCCCTCGAAACGGGAGAATTAGGCTAAAAGCACATCAAACAATATTGAACGTTGGTAAAAAAATGTAGACACGTCGATAAAAACCGTGTTTTTTGTAATTATTCGTTGTCTATATTATATGATGTCACTATATGAAAAAAGTTCTGGATTCATGCACAAGCAATATTGAGACATATTTTTGAAACTTGATACTACAACAAGCATAGCAAACAAAATTTAGAGCATCTCCAACAGCTTCCCTAAAATTTCTCTAAAATTGAGAACCAAAAGTCAAAATCCTTAAAGAAAATTACATTCATCTCCAACAGATTCCCCATTTTGGAGAAAAAAACAATGATTATAATATTAAATCATTGTATTTATCTATTAAAATATTATTTCTCTCTCTATTATTTTTCAAATATTTCTATTGATGCTCTCACTAAATAATCATTTTTGGGGTTGACTCTATATTTGGAGAAAAACTCCTCTCTCCATTTTAGAGATAGTTTTGGGGAAACTGTTGGAGCAAAAAAACAACCCAAAATCTTCATATTCTCCATTTCCTCCAAAATGAGGAAGCTGTTGGAGACTGAAATCTTGTGGGTGTGGTTCTTTGTAGTAGGGATGAGATTGGGACCGGATCGGGACCGAACCGGTTGGTACCGAATTTTTTTGGGACTAAAATTTGGTACCGAAAACCGAACCGTATGTACCGGTTCGGTTTCGGTTTCGGGACGGGAAAATCGGTACTGGGACCACTTAGGACCGAAAATTTTAAAATGTATCAAATGTGTATCAAAACCAATCGCAAACCAAAATGTCTTCATAATGTTTCAAATGTGTTTCAAAACCAATCACAAACAATCAAAAAGTTCAAAACCAAACAAAAGTTCAACAATCTTCAGTATTTTTTTACGATTTTCGTTTTCCATTTTGTTCGTTACCAACTCTTCAATCTCTATATATACAACTAGAAACAATAATAATTAATGTTAACAACAATCATGATAAACTTTATTTAAGAGATGATATGCATAATTAAAAATTAAAAAAAAAACTTTGCTTTTAAAAATTTCGGTTCGGTTTCGGTTTTTTCGGGAAAATCCCGGTACCAAATACCGATTTTGAGGAATGTTTGGAACCGAATATATGGTACCGGTTTGGGTTCAGTCCGGTACCGGTTCGGTTCGAAAAAACGGTCATCGATGCTCTTCCCTACTTTATAGACTGTAGTTACCACGTGGATGTCACGTGTTAAGCGTCGGCAGCTTCTCCCGTCTGCTAGAACTCTTCATTACACGTGGCAACAACCCAAAAAATCCTTTTCATCAACGGCACTTCTATAGTTCAATATAGACTAAATTACATTTTTAGTCCCTATGGTTTGCTAAAAATTTCTACTTTCATGTTTATGGTTTTGAAATTGTGATTTTTAATTCTATGGTTTATAATTTATCACCTTTTCCGTCCTTATGATTTAAATTTTATTGCTATTTTCATCCTTATAATTTAAAATCCATTTCTATTTTAGTCCTTCATATTTAAAAGTAGTGTTTTAGCCTAAGACCATCTTCAATGGAGTCACTAAATCTTACACTAAACACTAAATTTGATGTAAATAACACTATTCACATCTCCAATGAGATCTCTATTTTTCACACTAAATTTAGTGTAAAAATAGTATTACACTAAATTTGGTGTAACACTATTCATTTACACTACTTTTAACTTTGGTGTAATAAATAGTGTTATCCATTGGAAAGAATTACTATTAACACTAAAATTTATACTACTTTTTACACTATTTTTTAAATTTTGTGTAAAATATAGTGTGATCTATTGGAGATGTCCTAAGGGATGCAAATAGAATAAATTGCAAACCATAGGAACGAAAACCAAAGTTTTAAAACTACAGGGACAAAGTCCACAATTTTTAGCAAACCACAGGGACTATAAACGTAATTTACTCTTCTATATATAATACTACACGTTAATGAGACATTACAGCACCAAAATTAGCAAAAAAACCAATCTCCAAACAAACCCAAATTAAAAGGACGAATAAAAACAAGATTGTGAAAGTTGAAGGTCTAACAATGGCGAACGCAAGTGATGAGTTCAGGGTGGCATCTTCCGGCATCGATCATGAAGGCCGCCTTCCACGAAAATACACCGCCGAAGGTCAAGGTATATATTGTTTATAGATATTTATACTGTGTTTTTTAATCTTGTGTATATGAGGTATTAAATAGGTGTTAAGGTAAGTCTGTATTTTTAATTAGGATCGATCCAAAGACGTAAATTAAATGGAGATTTTTTTTACCCTTTTCACGGTAATTAGTAAGAAAGTAATTATTATTTTTTATTGAAAACCAACTATTTTTGTGTGTCTATATATATATATATATACATAGACAAATGATTGTATGAGAAAAAAGGTCGGTGAGAAATATAAGAAGGATCTGGACGCTTGATTACTTCTAATCTCACATCCACCTATAAATCGTGCTCTCATCTTGAATCAAGATTTGCTCTAAGGGTCCAAATCCCTTCTTACGCTTCTTATTGTAACTTTCCTTTATATAAATATTATTGAAGAGATCATGAAGAAAACCTAAAAAAAGTAAAACGAGAAACTGAGGAACATCTTAGTAACTTGTTCATTTTAACGGTATGCATAAGTGAAGCTGTTTTTTAATCTATATGCTGATATGCACATGTGCATATTCCTTCATTTTTATTTTTTACGGTTTTCCCTTGAACTTGACCATATGTATAGATGCACCCTTCATCGATCGATTCCCGTGTCCTTGGTTTTAGCGGTGGCAACAAAATCGATCACGATTCTTCAGATCCCGTATGAGATTTCATTGGCGTTTGTGTTGTTTTCATTTTCAAGACTTTTAACATAATATTATGGTATAAATGTTATAGTTTGATTAATTTTAATGATTGTCCGAACAATCTATAATCTTAATATATATAGGTGTAACAGGGTAGAGCCGATCTTTGAATGAGTCTTAACTTTTCCAAACCCATATCAATCATCAACCATAGAATTATTTGTATTTAAGAGACTTGTAAACCTAGTTGTATCTAAACATCCAACATTTTTATCCGGTCTCACTTACTCGGTAAGACTCGGTTTTTGTATCGCTCTTACTGGGTAAGAATTCTCAATCCTTGTCATTTTATCCGGTAAGCACTTACCGGGTAAGAGTCATCACTCTCACTTACCCGTTAACTTGTTTATTTGACATATTATTCAGGTACAAAGAAAGACATATCACCGCCACTAGAATGGTACAATGTTCCTGATGAGACGAAAACATTAGTGTTGGGAACTGAAGATATGCCAAGGATGGTTAGTACTGCTAAGTCTCCATTACTACTGCCAGTTCTTCGTTACTACTGCTGGGCAAAGTTACTGCTGCTAGATGAAGTTAATGCTGCTAGTTGAAGTTAGTGCTGCTAGTCCAAGTTACTACTGCTAGACATGGTTAGTACTGCTAAGCTGAGTTACTACTGCTTGAAGACTGTGAAGATTAATACTGCTGAAGGTTGTTAATGCTGCTGAGTCAAATCTTCATTAATACTGCTGAGTTGATAAAGATGGTATGCGATACTTTTGGAGACAAAGAAGGAATTGATCAAGATATGCTTAACGAAGATTCAGAAGATCAAGTTACTTTTTATGGTTATCTTGTAATTACTTTTGTATAAATAGTATTGATAGATAGCTATTAGAGGAGGAGAAAAACAGAAGAGAGTTAGCATACAGAATTCGATATTCAAGAGTGAATTAACCTCAAGGTCTTAGATCCTATTTCTAGAGAAGTAGAAATCGTCTTGTTGAGCCTGTTCAACAAGATTGAGGTTTGGTATAAAACTTGTGAGTAATAACTGTTTGATCTATATACAGTTTATTGAATTTCTATTGATTGTTCTTTATTGATTTAGAGTTCTATTCCGCAAGATTCTCTAAATTCTGTTTCTAAGAAGTTTAATTCTTGTTAAGAATCGATCCTGACAAGTGGTATCAGAGCTTTGGTATCTTAGAAATTATGGACAACTCAATGGATTCTCACAGTACTCTTGTTTCAAAGGTTCCCATGCTCAAACCCAATGAATTTGACATGTGGAAACTAAGAATCAAGCAGTACATTCTTCTTACTGATTATGCAATATGGGACATTATAGAAAATGGCCCATGTAATGAAGGGAAGATTGGAGCAGATGGAAAGAGACCTCCTCCCAAGACAGATGCTGAAAAGAAAGTAAGACAAACAGAGATGAAGGCCTTGAGCACTCTGCTTTTGGCTATTCCTAATGAGTACCAACATCAATTCCAACACTGCACAGATGCACAGATGTTGTGGAATGCTCTGGAGAAAAGATTTACTGGAACAAAGAGCACAAAGAGAAATCAAAAGGCTATTCTCAGGCAACAATATGAAAACTTTATGTCTGCAAAGAATGAGTCTATGACTCAAACTTTTGACAGATTTAACAAGTTAATTGGAGAATTAGCAACTGTGGGTGTACACATGGATGCTGATGATGTCAACAGAAAGTTCCTTAGATCATTGGGAGAAGAATGGACCATGTACACTGTCTCATTCAGACAGAATGACCAATTGGAGGACAAAGAGCTAGATGACCTCTACAATGATCTGAGAGTATTTGAGGCTGAAGTTGAAGCCAAGAAAAGGCCATCAGGATTTGTTTATAATGCTGCTTTATTATCTTCATCCTCTGATACTGCTGCTAATCCTGATTCTGTTAATACTGCAGGTTCTGTTAATTCTGTGTGTGGAACCAATCAAGAGAAGACCACAGATTCTGTACTAGAAGCATTCTTTTCTAGTCATGTCCACTCTTCTCTAATCAATGATGATTTAGAGCAGATCAATGCTGATGATCTGGAAGAGATGGACATCAAGTGGCAGATGGCTATGCTATCAATGAGGGTGAAGAAATTCATCAAAAGGACTGGGAGAAACAACTTTTCCCAAAGAAGAGAAGATGGTGCAGGCTTTGACAAGTCAAAGGTTGAATGCTATAAGTGTCACAAGATGGGACACTTTGCCAGAGAATGCAGAAGTGGAGGATCACAGACTCCAAATGGAAACCAAAACAGAAGCTCCTCTCAAGCCCTTGTTTCTCAACAAGGAATGGGATTTGATTGGAGTGATCAAGCTGAAGAAGCCTGTCAGAATCAAGCTCTTATGGCAGAAGTGTCTGATATCCCCACTGAGGTACAATCTAAACTCTGTTCTCAAGCTTGCATTGATGCTGTTAAAAGATATAGGGATCACAATCAGGGTATGTGTGATGACCTTAAGAGGCTAGAGAAAGATGTGAAAGATTATGTTAGGATTGTAGAAAGGTTTGAGGAACAGATTAGAGCTTTTCAAGCTAATGAACTTCAACACCACTATGATACTAACTATTGGAAGTGGGAGAAGAATGAGTATGAGATTAAGCTGAAAGTATCTGGGGAGGAGAATGAAAAGTTAAAGGAAGAGCTGAAAAAGGTTAAACTTGATGTTGAAAAGTTTACCTGTGCTTCTAAAACCATGGACACCATCATTAAAGCACAAATCCATGACAAGATGAAAGTAGGGATAGGGTACAATGCCACACCTCCACCCTACAATAACAACTACATACCTCCTAAGTCTGATTTGTTAGAGACCAAGGGTAGAAAGGAACCTGAATTAATGATAAATATAGATCCTTGTGAAAAAGAAATAGTTATTGAAGATGAGACTGACAAGGTAGACTCTGATGAGGAATGTGAGAATCCATGTGTCAAGAACACAGAGATCAAAAGGACTGAAGAGAAAAAGGAAGTTCATTACACACAGCCCAAAGTTGTGAACTCTAATACTTGTAAACAGTGTTCCTGCAGGAAATTCAAAGAGAACAAGCCCCAAAAACATGATAATCAGAGGGGAAATCAAAGGAACTGGAATAACCAGTGGGCTATGAGACAAGGAGTTGACCTGAAAAGAATCAACAGGCCAAAACCTTGTTTCATCTGTGGTAAGCTAAATCACTTAGCCAAACACTGTTATTTCAATCCTGTTAACCAAAGGTTTAATGCTCAAAGATCTTTTCAAAAACCTGGTGGTTACAGAAAGAATGGTGGATATAAAAAGTCTGCAAAGAAAAATGTGGCAAAGAAACAAGATAAACCCAAAAGCCACATAAAGAAAATGACTGAAAAGGAATGTGATACTATGTGGGTTCCAAAAAGCACTAAAAACAATACTGCTGCTAGCAGTGTTAGTACTGCTAACACTGCTAGTACTGCTTCAAAAGTTAGTGCTGCTAGCAATATTAATACTGCTAGTAATCATTCCAAAGTTAGTACTGCTAGCAATATTAATACTGCTAGTAATCATTCCAAAGTTAGTACTGCTAGCAATATTAATACTGCTAGTATTCAGTCCAATGTTAGTGCTGCTAGCAATATTAATACTGCTAGTATTCAGTCCAATGTTAGTGCTGCTAATACTGTTAGTGCTTCTTCTTCAGATAGTACTGCTGCTAGCAGTATTAACTCTGTTAATACTGCTTCTAGCAGTGTTAACTCGGTTAATACTGCTACCTCTGTTAGTACTTCTGAGGTTAATACTGCTAGCACTATTAGTACTGCTGCAAGTGCTGCTACACCAATAATTTTGACAAAGTATTCCAGCACAGCAGTGCCAAAAGTTAAAAATCTCATCAAAACCAAGTGTAAGTATTTTGATGAGCAAGGGAGACCCAAGACCACTTCGGCTTGGGTTCCAAATAAAACTAACTGATTTATCTTGATGTGCAGGGCAACCAACAGCTCAAGGGGAAGAGCATTTGGCATGTTGATAGTGGTTGCTCCAGGCACATGACAGGTAACATGTCCTGCCTCAAAAATTTCAAAAAGGTTGATGGAGGACATGTTGCATTTGGGGATAATCCTGCTGGTGGAAAGATAAGTGGTAAGGGTGATGTTTCAAAGGGTAAGATGACCTTTGAAGATGTATACTATGTTGAACAATTGAGATACAACCTGTTAAGTGTATCACAGGTTTGTGACAAGAAGCATAGTATATTGTTTACAGACTCTGAATGTATTATCCTTGCTCCTGGATACAAAGTGGTTGATGAAAACATGATACTTCTGAGAACTCCAAGGAAGGATAATGTTTATTGTTTGGATTTGGAAAGTGTTTCATCTGATTCATCTCTAAATTGTTTAGTTTCAAAAGCTTCTTTAGATGAATCATCACTTTGGCACAGAAGGATGTGTCACATGAACTTTAAAACAATAAATAAACTTGTTAAGAACAACCTTGTAAGGGGTTTGCCATCCAAAGTATATTCATGTGATGATCATTGTGTTGCTTGTCTCAAAGGCAAACAACACAAAACTTCTCATAAGTCCAAAGAGATAAACACTATATCAAATCCTCTTCAACTGTTACATATGGATCTGTTTGGTCCTACCAATGTGATGAGTATTGGCAAGAAATCATACTGCTTAGTTATTGTTGATGATTATTCTAGATTTACTTGGGTATATTTTCTGAGAACTAAAGATGAGACAAGTGGACTGATCAAATCTTTCATTCTCAAAATTGAAAACCAATCAAATCAAAGAGTGAAAGTCATTAGATCAGATAATGGTACTGAGTTTAAAAATTCTGATCTAAACACCTTTTGTGAAGAAAAAGGAATTGAGAGACAATACAGTGCTCCTAGGACTCCACAACAAAATGGTGTTGCTGAGAGAAGGAATAGGACACTGATTGAGGCTGCTAGATCTCTGTTAGCTGACTCAAAGTTACCAATTACTTTTTGGGCAGAAGCAGTTAATACTGCCTGCTATGTTCAAAACAGAGTTTTATTTGTAAAGCCTAAAAACAAGACACCTTATGAGCTTTTCCATAAAAGGAAACCATATATTGGATTTTTCAAGCCATTTGGATGTCCTTGTACTATTCTCAATACCAAATCTCACTTAGGCAAGTTTGATAGCAAAGCAGATGATGGTTTTCTTGTTGGGTATTCATCTCAAAGTAAGGCCTACAGAGTCTTTAATACCTCTTCTAGAATAATTGAAGAAAGTGACAATGTCAAATGCAATGAGAACACACCAAATCCTATTGGTTCAGGTCCTAATTGGCTATTTGACATTGAATCACTCACTAATTCTTTGGGTTTCAGTGGTGATGTACATGCAGGACAAAGGGATACACCATCATCAGAACACAGAATTCAATCTGTGATATTTCCAATCCCTTCCATTGATCCTGTGGAATTCTGTGAACACCATGAGGAGACTGAACCTATTCAGAATGAAGAAGAGAGGAGAGCAGAGGAAAATCAGTCTTCAGGTTCATATTCCAGAGAATCTGAGGTGACTGAAGAAGCAGAAACAAATCCAGAATTAAATGAGTCTAATCTGGATGAGGACTTACAAGAGGAAGCTGGTCATCAAACAAGAACTCAGAAAAATCATCCTCCTGAGTTGGTAATTGGAGATATTGCATCTCCCATGATGACTAGAAAGCAAAGCAGACTCCAAGAGTTGCAAGAGCAGCAAAATACAGTTAACACTGTTCTTACTTGCTTTCTGTCCCAGATTGAGCCCAAAAAGGCTTATGATGCCATGAAAGACCCAAGCTGGATAGAGGCAATGCAAGAGGAGCTGCTACAGTTCAAATTACAGGATGTTTGGGACTTGGTAGACCTTCCAAAAGGTCAAAGAGCAATTGGCACCAAGTGGATTTTCAGAAACAAGAAGGATGACAGAGGGATTGTAATCAGAAACAAAGCTAGACTGGTTGCACAAGGGTACACTCAGGAAGAAGGAATAGACTATGAGGAAGTCTTTGCTCCTGTGGCAAGGATTGAAGCAATCAGGTTATTTCTAGCCTATGCCTCATACATGAAGTTCAAAGTGTACCAAATGGATGTCAAAAGTGCATTTCTGTATGGAAGCATTGAGGAAGAAGTATATGTCTGTCAACCCCCTGGATTTGAGAATCCATTGCACCCTGACAGAGTATACAAGCTGAAGAAGGCTCTCTATGGTTTGCATCAGGCCCCAAGAGCATGGTATGACACTTTGTCTACCTATCTCTTGATAAATGACTTTGAAAGAGGAGTCATTGACAAGACCCTGTTCATCAAGAGGAGAAAGAGAGGTACTTTACTTGTTCAGATCTATGTGGATGATATCATCTTTGGATCCACCAATGATCAAATGTGTAAAGAGTTTGAAGAATTGATGCACAAAAGCTTCAAGATGAGCTCCATGGGAGAACTTACATTCTTTCTTGGGCTTCAGGTAAAACAGAGGAAAGATGGAATTTTTATTAGCCAATCCAAGTATGTGAAAGACATCCTGGACAAGTTTGGTTTATCAGACTCAAAGTCAGCAAGCACTCCAATGGAAACACATAAACAGATCACTGCAGATCTTGAGGGGGAGGATGTGGATGTCCATCATTACAGATCAATGATTGGATCTCTCATGTATCTCACAGCCTCTAGACCTGACATTATGTTTTCAGTCTGTGTTTGTGCCAGATTTCAGGTTTCTCCTAAGCAATCACACCTTCATGCTGTCAAGAGAATATTCAGATACTTAAAAGGGCAACCTAGATTAGGTCTCTGGTATCCTCATGAATCCTCTTTTGACCTGCTTGCATATTCAGATAGTGATTTGGGAGGAGCCAACATGGATAGGAAGTCTACTTCAGGTGGATGTCAGTTTTTGGGTACAAGACTAGTATCTTGGCAGTGTAAGAAACAAACCACAGTGTCCTTATCTACCACAGAAGCTGAGTACATAGCTGCTGCAAGCTGCTGCTCTCAGGTTCTATGGATTCAGAATCAGATGTTGGACTATGGGGTAACTTTTCTTCACACACCAATCTTCATTGATAACAACAGTGCTATTAGCATTGTTAATAATCCAGTCAAACACTCAAAAACAAAGCATATAGAGATAAGGTATCACTTTATAAGAGATTGCAATGAAAAGAAATTAATTCAGGTTGCAAAAGTTCATACAAATGACCAGTTTGCTGATCTATTCACAAAAGCTTTTGATGTGGGTAGATTCACCTTTTTGGTAACAAGTGTGGGCATGATCAACCTAGAATAAATTCATGACTTTCTGTTTTTATACCTATATTTCTTCATATATTTGGTGCTACTAACTTTCTTTCTCAGGATCCTCTGTTTTCCTCAGATTACCAAGTAAAGAAAAGTGTAAGTGTGGTTACTACTGCCAGTACAGAAGTTACTACTGTCTGTGTTCTAGTAGTTACTACTGCTTGTGCAGTTACTACTGCTCAGTGGTTAATACTGCTCAGTGGTTAATACTGCTAGTACAGTTAATACTGCTAGTGTAGTTAATACTGCTCGGTAGTTAATACTGCGAGGTAGTTAATACTGCTCGGTAGTTAATACTGCTCGGTAGTTAATACTGCTCGGTAGTTAATACTGCTAGGTAGTTAATACTGCTTGGAAGTTAATACTGCTCGGTAGTTAATACTGCTCGGCAGTTAATACTGCTTGGCAGTTAATACTGCTCGGTGGTTACTACTGCGAGGTAGTTAATACTGCTTCTGATAATCTAGGGCATATAAATACCCCTGTTTGCCCGCCCATGTTCATAACGACTCTTCGCATTTACTTCTTCTCTCTCGTTCTAACCTAGACTCTCCAGAATCTCTGTGCTTTTCTTTCAAGAATCCTCAGGCATCATGGAGTTCGTGGATGAGCACAATGAAATAGCCATGCTTCAGAAGCCGAAACAAGCTGCGGGATTCCACGATATAGTCGATTTTCTCAAATCCTCGCACATTTCCTATGCACTCACGGTGAGCCCAACAATCTATATCGAACATCAGAAACAATTTTGGGAGAATGCCACTGTTAGTGTTGAAGAAGGGCAGAAGACCATTCGAACAAGGGTTTGTGATAAACCCTTGAAAGTCACTGAAGAGGTTATTCGCATCTCCCTTCAGCTGAATGATGCTTCAGGTATAACTTCTATTCCCAATGAAGAACTCTTTTCTACTTTACAAAGAATGGGGTATGAAGGTCCCATTGGTGTTTTTAAATTCTACAAGTCTAAATTTTTCAACCAATGGAGATTTCTTGTTCATACCCTGATGCACTGTATTTCCAAGAAAACTACTGGATGGAGTGAGTTCAGCAGTCCCATTGCATATGCCCTGGTCTGCTTATCCACTGCCAGAAAGTACAATTTCTCAGCAATGATCTTTACTGATCTTGTATCAAACTTGGAATCCAAAAAGACCTTTTTCATGTATCCAAGGTTTGTGCAAGAAGTTCTTAACAAGGAGTTGATGGACTTACCTCAGTTCACTGAGGTATATGTACCCAAATCCCCTAAAGGGAAGGTTTTTTCAAATATGAAAAGACTTCCTAGGGACTCGGAAGGAGTTGACACACCATTGTTCTCTACAATGATGGTTGTGTCCCACCCCTCTGAAGGTATGGCATCAGGATCAAGGCTCTCATTAGATCAACCCACTGATGACCAATCCCAACCTTCCATCTCAAAAGACATCCCACAGTCCATTCTTGAACAGCCCACTCCCACAATCACCAAAAGATTTCAAAGAAGAAAGGTGCACAAGGCTCCTTCCCTTGTTGTACCTACTCAAAGCCCAACGCCTTTAAGCCCTCAATTGGAGCATTCTCCAATTGAGAATATCAACAGGGAAACCACAGGGGTGTCTCCCAACCTCAAGAAGGTGGTCTCTAAGGAGAAGGATGACCATATGGGTGCTAAGGCTGCCACTACTTCTGCTAGCACAGAGAAGGACAGTGGTAACATAAATAAGACCTTCCCCATGGCAACTCTAAATGAGAAATCATTAGGAGGACCCAGGTGCCAAGAAACCAAGGGGGCAGATAGTGCTTCTGCTAGGCAGAAGGCTTCTGCTGAAACTTCCAAGGATCCTTTAAAGAAGGTTAATACTTCTAAACAAGGTGAGGATAGATATAACTATGAGGAATTGATGGAAACCTTAGGGAATATCAACTTGGATGTCATGGCACAAAAGAAAGAGATTGAGCAACTTAAGACTGTGGTCACCTACCAACAGTCTCAAATTGAGAAGCTCAAAAAGATGGTCACCAAGTTGCTGAACAAAAGGAAAAAGGCAAGGTTTGTGCTAAGAAGGAGAACCTCAACTGATGATGCTCCCAAAAAGGGGGAGTCAGAGTCAGAAGCAGAACTGACACTGAAGGGTCCACAAATTGAGGGGGAGACTACTCACATAGAGACTGATATGGAAATGGACTATGCACAGGTTAAGGGGGAGACCAGTGAGACAGAAAAGGGGGAAGAGTGTGTTAAAGCAGCAGAAACTAAAGCAGCAGAAACTAAAGCAGCAGAAACCACAGCAGCAGAAACCACAGCAGCAGAAACTGTTAATGCTGCTGAGGTTGAACAAGCAGCAGAAACAGTTAATGCTGCTGATGGCCAAACAGTCAAAGCAGCAGAAACTGAGAAGGAAGCAGTAACTACAACTCAAGCTGAAATAGATGAAGAAATTTACTGGATTGTAAAGAACTGTATTGAAGCAGCATCACTACAGGTACTAAGAGAAGCAGTAACAGCCATAGCAGCAGAAATGGTTATTGCTGCTGAAAAACTTAAAGCAGCTGAACCAACTCCTGAGGCTGTCAAAACTCTTAAAAGAACCAAGATGATGTCCAAGAAAAGACCAAGAACCCAGCCCATAACTACAAAGAAGAAAAATGAAAAGAAACCAAGGGTGGAGTCATCTGCAGAAAAGGCCCAGGAGGAAACAGTGAAATCTGATGGAAAAGTTGCTGAAGAAGAAGTGGCAACTCCATCAGGGAAATCAGGCAATGTGCAATCACAAACGGATGCCCAATGTGACTTGTACATCACTAGTGTTGAATCTAACCCAATTCCACTTCAGGCTGAACCAATATCATCTAAGGCTCCTGAAATCATCTTTTGGGACACTTTGAAAGATGGTAGAAAGGAGTTCATTAGGATAAAAAGAGCTGATGGAAAATTTGAAGTATTTTCTACTTGGGGAAAGATTGTCAGAACTTGCTCAAGATCAGACTTAGAAGAGATGTTCAAAGTTGGGATGAAGATATATGGAAACATGCTGACTGAGCCAGGGATGTCAATCTCTAAAATGGTACTTGAATTCTTGTGCCAAATGTTCAAACCTGAAGCAGTTCAGCATAGGTTAAACACACAGTTTCAAGTCATTACCAACTGGATGCTCTATGAAAACTGTGGAGTATATGTCATCTCCCTTGACTCTGCAACTCATGAATACTATCTTGTAGATGAAATATACAATCACAGCATGAAGAGGCTGCAGGGAATGCTACACACTAAGCTGACCTGCAACAAGGATTCAGCAATGGGTAGATTCTTGGTAAAGAGGATTCTCAATCAGAGTCTAGGCCTAAGTCCTAATCTGTGTGTACATGATGACTAAGTTTTGGAAGCATCATCTGAAGAACTTGACTTCTTTTCCTAAAAAGTCAAGTTAGGGGGAGATTGTTGGGAACTGAAGATATGCCAAGGATGGTTAGTACTGCTAAGTCTCCATTACTACTGCCAGTTCTTCGTTACTACTGCTGGGCAAAGTTACTGCTGCTAGATGAAGTTAATGCTGCTAGTTGAAGTTAGTGCTGCTAGTCCAAGTTACTACTGCTAGACATGGTTAGTACTGCTAAGCTGAGTTACTACTGCTTGAAGACTGTGAAGATTAATACTGCTGAAGGTTGTTAATGCTGCTGAGTCAAATCTTCATTAATACTGCTGAGTTGATAAAGATGGTATGCGATACTTTTGGAGACAAAGAAGGAATTGATCAAGATATGCTTAACGAAGATTCAGAAGATCAAGTTACTTTTTATGGTTATCTTGTAATTACTTTTGTATAAATAGTATTGATAGATAGCTATTAGAGGAGGAGAAAAACAGAAGAGAGTTAGCATACAGAATTCGATATTCAAGAGTGAATTAACCTCAAGGTCTTAGATCCTATTTCTAGAGAAGTAGAAATCGTCTTGTTGAGCCTGTTCAACAAGATTGAGGTTTGGTATAAAACTTGTGAGTAATAACTGTTTGATCTATATACAGTTTATTGAATTTCTATTGATTGTTCTTTATTGATTTAGAGTTCTATTCCGCAAGATTCTCTAAATTCTGTTTCTAAGAAGTTTAATTCTTGTTAAGAATCGATCCTGACAATTAGCACTAGTGGTCGAGGATATCGACGCACCGGACCCCAGTAGTCCGCTAGTTCCTTGGACATTGTGGGTGGTAATCAATATACCACCCACCTTAAAAGGGTTGCCGGAGGGGTTCTCTGGCAAAGAAGAGGACAAGGGTGAGGATTACGCTAATATTAAAGAAGGGAACAACGATTTTAAGGTGCCGGGATGGCGCGGCCCAAAGATGCCGTCACCAGGACATCGATTCGAGTTCAAGCTTTATGCGTTGGATACTGAAATCGATTTGGGAAATAAGGTAACAACACATTTCTTGATTTCTAAAAATATCTTTACATATATAACATTTATATATTGTAAATATTTATGCACATTCTTCACCTTTGATGAGGTTTGAACCATTGACCTTCTGGAAGCTTGGGCTCCACCAGTATCTCAGGTATTATTTGCCCGCCTAGTAACCGGGTATTGTTGGCCCCCATTATTAACTCGGGTATTATTGGGCCAACAACTTGGCCCCCGCCTAATAACCCGGGTATTGTTGGGCCCCATTAGTAACTCGGGTATTGTTGGGCCCCATAATGTTTTTGCATTTCTTCTTTGGCTAATCTTTTTCGATTTGTTCATAGGTGACAAAGGAAAAGATACTAGATGCAATCGATGGGCATGTGCTTGCGGAAGCCGTTCTAACAGCTATATATTGATAGCGTTGTTTTGTTTGGATCGTAGTGCGTTAGGTGCTATAATGCTATGTAAGGTTTGATTTTGATTTTGATTTTGTACCAGTTTGATGTATAATTATGTGTAAGATGATTGTGACGAATACATCTTCTTATTATCAAATTTTGATCACGTTTCAAATGTCTAGTTCTTCGATTGTGAAAAAACCGAGGGGTTAACTTATGAGAAGGAATCGAAAATGTTATTTTGTCGAGTTTGAAGTGTGTGTTTTGTCCAGAGAAGTCGGGTGTAAGTTTTTAATGTACCTTTTTGTTACTTTTTTCTTATTTTGCTCCTTTTATGGTGTCTTTGTTTATTCTACATGTTTGCTCATGGTGGTGGACTCTCGATCCTTGTTATGTGTCTTACCGGGTAAGTTTTTGATCCATGTCACGTTCAAACGGTAAGGTAAGTGATATTGTGAAGCGCTTACTCGGTAAGATTCTAGGGCCGTTAACCCGGCGCTTACCTGCTAAGCACTTAACAGTAATACTTAACGCTTTCACTTAACTTAGTGGGTAAGATTTTAGTCTATTAAAACGGCATCATATGACAACATTTTTCTTTGATAAGCGCTTACCAGGTAAGAGTCGTTACTCTTACCTACCGAATGAGACTCTTGGTCCTTGACATCGCTCTTATTGGGTCAAGATTCTCAATCTTTCTCGTGTTCATCTGATAAGGTAAAGTGAGCCGATAATCACTGAACGACCCCCATAATGCCTGCGATTGTTGGTACTTTGCACAAACGGTGCATTTTTAACTAAAATTTCAGCCAATGAAGTGATTCGAACCTCGTTAAAGGGAAAGTAAGCATTAAAACCCATGTATTGGATTTAGAAATCAGAAATCCCATTGGTAGTTGATATTTCGTGGGATTCCATAAGATTTGTTTGTAGTCATGTTAACTACAAATATATCATATATGTTAGAATGACTTTTAATTGCAAAAAAAAGCCGTTATATATGTTAGAATGACTTTTAATTGCAAAAAAAAGACGTTAGTGTAAATGTGCGAGATTTAATAAAGTTATAATCGATCGATTAACATCAAACCAATTCATATTCCCTTCTAACTAGTGTCGATGATACGTATTACTACTAAGCTGGAGAATGGTAGGGGCAGAAGGAATTTCCGGTAGTGTTTATAATATATAAGGCATCTATTTCCAATTTTTTTTGAAGTATATAATATTTATATACGGCAAATGCAACAAATAAACTCACACGCCCTCTTGACCTTTGGTGATGTTTGAACCCCTGACCTTCTAGAAGGCCAAAAGCTCCGATATCGCTAGGCTAAAGACCCTATTTACAAAATTTTATATCTTGTTTTTTCTCATCTTTTTCATTATGATAACTGAGGACATTTAAAGCGTGTAAATCTTAGGGAGTTGGACCATGTAGTTTGCTAATTAGTGTAATTAGCTCGTACTCGGTATGATTCTCTCATCTCTAAGACAAGCGAATTGGCTCGTCTTATACCCATGCAAACGCGAATAACAAGTTCAAAGAAAAGTTTAAGAGACTGATGACCAACACAATCATGTATCACACATACATTTTTCGTCTATCTATAGCATGTTTTAACAAAATAAAACATAAAATTTTCTAGTGAACTTGTTGTATAAAAAGATATGTCATCAACTCTAAAAAGAGATAATATCAATCAACTTTCACATAAAGATGATGTTCATTACAAGGAAAAATAGCACTCCATGTCCTGTGTCCTTTCAAACGTGTTTCTTTTTTAAACTTTTCATCAAAGTGCTTTTTTTTACTCCTGAAAACACCATATATGCTGAAGCACCCCCTGTAGTAGTTAAGCGGGTGCACCTAACGTAACGATTTTTTTCCGCCTTTATGAAACGAGGTTGAGCGGGTGCTCGTGACCCCCCCTCCCCCCCGCGGGAAATGTAGGCCCGCCCCTGGTTTTCAAGCCGTTGATTTGGGTTTTTCAGCTTCAATATGTACATACATCATTTGGGTTTGGGTAGGAGTAGGACAGAGATCGAGCAGAGGGTTGTTGGTCGGGGATGAAAGAAAGATGAAAACGTATTTTGTTTGTACAATCTATTTTGTTTGTAACGAAAACGTACCCTCTCTCTCTCTCTCTATATATATATATTTAATTCAAATAACACAAATTAAACTAAAAGGACAATAATACCCTTCAGTTACCATATTTATTTGACACGAGTTAGTCAAATGAACCAAAACTGAAACCAAGTCGCAACCATAGTGGCCAAAATTGAAATAAAATGACAACCCCAATGATCAAAAGTGTTATTAGTTCAAAATAGAGACTAAAGTTGATATTGAGTGGCAACTACAATGACCAAAAGTGTAATTTACTCTTTTATTTATAAAGAAGTTAATAAAAGGGAAATTGACTCGAATAGCCAAATGGAAATTGAAAATTGGCCTCCTAACCATTTCTCTCCGGTTTTGCATAGATAGCCAATGCGTCCGCACTCAGCATCTGCAATTGCAGACCTGCTCAAAAAGTACGAATCTGGCGGTTTTTTCTTTAAAAAATTTATATCTTGCGAACCTGGGTCAATTTTTTTAAATGAAAATAGACTTTTCTAACAAGGGATTGACACGTGTCGGAGTGCGGTCCGCACTCCTTGGATCCGCTCTGAATACAGATCCGTTGGCTATTATGATAAACCAAGAGAGTGTATGATTAGGAGACTAATTTTCAAGTTTACTTTGGCTATTTCAGCCAATTTCCCTTGATAAAAACAATCAAATAGTAAATGATTTAATAAAAATCAAATAATACATGATTGGATGAAAAAGAAAAACCAACAAACAGCCCTTGTTTTTTGAAGAAAAAAAAGAGAGAGAGATTGTATTGAAAAAAAATTGTAATAAATATGAAAAATGATAAAAGGCGGGTAAAAACCTAATCTCCAGTTTTTTTCCCATTCGCCGTCTCCCTGCTAATATAAAAAAGGCGGTAAAACCCTAATTATTCATGAATGCTGTTGATATTTGTTTTACAGAAGGTTGACGACGGAAACCCCATAGGCGTTCTTCGAAGAAGCATAGGGATTGCAACCAAGGTTTGTTTAAATCCCTCATTTTTTTATGCTTATTATTCCTTTATTCTTCAGCATTTGTATGTGTTTCTAGTGGGCGTTTACTAAACACCTGTCGACCAAGAATTTTAGTGGGTAAGAGACATAGCAAGGACCACTAGTCAAACACTTTTATTTAACGGGTAGGATTTTAGTCTATTAAATCGGCAGAGGGAGGGAAGTTTAGAGGAAAACAAAAAAAAAAACGGAAAACTGAATGCATTTGTGTATACAGGTAAATTATGTTGTTTTTTTTTGTTTTTATGCACTGTGCATGTTACAAATTACTTGTATGCACACATCCAGATGAAGGGCTACCAGAGTGTTCATTAGTTTTCCGTTTTTTGAGGTTTTCCCCTAGCCCTAAAAAGGCATTGTTCCAGTAAGTCCTTGCAGGGTAAGAGTCTTCGCTCTAACTTGGGGGTAAGACAGGTCCTTGTCATCACTCTTACCGGGTAGGATTCTTAATACTTGTCATGTTCATCCGATAAGTAAACTGAGCCGATGAACACTTACCGGGTTAAAAGTTAAGTAAACGGGCCCTTACTTACAGTAAATGGCCATACCGAATATCTACTATTTACTATTTACCTTATGGGGTAATATTCCCGGTCATCATATTGATTGATGATAAGCGTTTATAATCCGATAAGCGCTTACTGGGTGAGAGTCGATCATTCTCACCTACCGGGTAAGACTCTCGGGGGATGTTTACTTACAGCTTAATGAGCTTAATAGTCTGGGAGGCGTATTCGCTCATTCACACATGAGTGTTTCTTTACGGCTTAATCGTTAAGCCATTAAGTTAAAATGGCTATATGGAATAAGCCAGGACCCTCACTTGTCCCCGTTAAGCAATCCCAAACAATCTAATGCCATAAATACTCATAAATAATCCAACCCTCTCTTTGCCTCCCTCAATTCTCAAACCCATTGGTCTCCCGTTCCCTCATACAGACAGATTAATTAATCACAACTTAACCCATTCAGGGTTTAATGTAAAAAAAGTAAACAACCCCTCAATCCTTGCCGTCCCTCTTACCTGGTAAGATTTTTGGTCCTAAGCGAAGGAAAAGACACTTACCCACTAAGCACATACCAGAAGCTTACCAATAATCTATTTTGATGGTTGAGAATGTTACACAATAAAAGGCAACGATTAAAAGAATTGGATTAATGGAAGATGCATAATTAGTGATTTATTCAAAGAGAATTTGTAGACAATCCATTCTAAAAGTACAACAATGGCTGTCCTTTTACATTTGGGATTGTGTAATCCAAAGGGAATAATAAGAAGCTGCCTTTGTGTTCTTTCTTTTATCACTTCTATTCTGTCTCATTGTGTCAACTTTATGACCTCTATATGGTATTCTCCATTCTTTCTGTGGCAGTGCTAAAGAAGTTAGAGGACTGATGTATAATATTATGGACTACAAGAGAGATGATGAAAAGATGGGTACCCGAAAAGATAAGCCATTGACTGTTATAGAGAGACGCAGTCACGTTTGTGTAGAAATTGGGAGATTTTTCTTCGAAAATGGGATTCCATTCAGTTGTGCAGAAAGCCCGTCTTTTATCAATATGGTGAACTCAATTGCAAATTATGGTAAAGGATTCAATGCTCCATCAATATATGAGATGAAGACTTGGATCTTAAACGAAGAACTGAAGACGACTTCCAACAATGTGAATGAAATAAAAGTAACATGGAAAAAGACGGGGGTTTCATTGTTGGTGGTTGGTTGGTTGGATTTGAGAAATAGGAGTTTCGTTAACTTTTTAGTTAACAATCAACATGGGACTGTTTTCTTGAGAACGGTTGATGTATCGGATTATGTAAATGATGCACAAAAGTTGTTTGAATTGCTTGATGGTGTTGTAGAGGAGATTGGAGAAGAGATCGTGGTTCAGGTGGTTACTGATAATACAAGTGCGTACAAAGCTGCTGGGAATTTGTTGATGGAGAAGAGAAAGAGTTTGTATTGGAATCCATGTGCTGCTCAATGTATAGATTCGATACTTGGAGAAATTGGAGAATTGCCGCAACAAAAAAGTGCTTTGCTTAAAGCAAAAAGAGTAACCAATTTCATCCACAACCACCAATGGGTGTTGAATTTAACAAGAAAATTCACAAAGAAAGATCTTCTTCGACCCGCTGTCACTCAATTTGCCACCGCCTTTTTGACTCTAGAAAGTATGCATCATTTAAAGCAACCGTTACAAATGATGTTTGTTTCAAAAGAATGGGCAAGTTGTACATGGGCAGAGAAACTTGAAGGGAAGCTCGTGAGGGAGATTGTAATGGATGATGATACGTTTTGGCCTAATGTGGTTTATTCTATTAAAACCACAAAGCCCCTTTTGCATGTTTTGCGGGTAATTGATGCTGAGAAGACTCCTGCAATCGGATATATTTATGGGGTTATGGATGAGGCAAGAAAGAGGATAGCGAAGAACTTGAACGAAGATGTGTCTTCTTATAAAGAGATTTGGGATATTATTGATACAAAGTGGGAGCATCAGTTGCATTGTGACTTGCATGCACTTGCATATTATTTGAATCCTGGATTCGGATGGAGTCCCAATGTCTTTGAGAATCTAAAAGTAAAACTTGGAATGTATCGTTGCATAGAGAGACTCATCAAGGACGACGCCATGTTATTAAAGATCAATAACCAACTTGACGTGTACAAATACAAACACGGATTGTTTGGATTCAAGTGTGCTTTGGCGACATGCAAATCACGTCCACCGGGTAAATGCTCGTGTAAATTTGTCTTTTTATTTTATTTTAGTTCCAAGTAAAATAAATTATTCATTACTTTGTTTTAATGTATTTATTTAGTTCGATGGTGGGATAACTTTGGAGATGAAGTACCTGAGCTAAAAGCGTTTGCAATAAGAGTTCTTGGTCTTGCTTGTTCGGCTTCAACATATGAACATAACTGGAGTACGTTTGATCAAGTCCACACGAAGAAAAGAAACCGCCTAGGCACAAAAAGGATGAATAGCTTGGTGTACATAATGCACAACAAGAAGTTGAAGCAGAGATTTATTAAAAAACAATCACTAAAAGAGGAAGTTGATCCTTTGGTTGTTGAAAAGATGTGTTCGGATGATGAATGGATTGCCAACCCAAATGATGAAAGCGACGATGATAGTGTACCAATTGAAGTTCACGAAGCCATTGGGGACGAAGGCCAAAATTCAAGATCAATGAAAAGGAAAAGTATTCAAGTGGATTTGAAAGATGAAGAAGATGATGAAGAAGAAGAAGAAGAAGAAGAAGAAGATGATGATGACGATGAAGCTATGCAATCTGATCGCCTTTCGGGAAATTAGGATTTGTAGAATCGTTGATTTTATGTTCTTAAAGACTTATAACTAGTAATTTTATGACTTTTGTAGTTTGACGTGACATCGTGTTCAAGACGCCGAATGAAAACGTCTCCGCTTCACGGTTTCGTACTTTAAAATCTTGATGAATATTTGTTTTCTTTCTTTTCAATTTTATCATTATTTTGAAGAAATGCTAAACCTGCAAAGCAGAGTACAACAACATAAATAAATTACATGACTGTGTTGGATTTCATAGGGATTTTTAGGTACATAACCTTTAAATGTGATTTTAATTAAATCCATGCATTTTTGGCTTTGATTTTAATTTGTTGAAAATATGAAAGCTGAAATTAACAGGTTTGGTGATAAGCCACCACAGGAATTGACCAACTATGGATACGAGGGGTCGTTTACCAAACGCTAAGTGGTTAAAGTGCTTACCAAGCTACGGTTAGTGCTTACCGGGTAAGTGCTTGTCGGATCATTCACCTTACCGAATAAACATGACAAAGGCCTAAACTCTTACCTAATAAGAGTGATTATTAGGATGAAAAAGTCTTGCTGCTAAGTGAGGGTGACGACTCTTACCCGGTAAACGATTATCAGATAAAATGTTGCATACGATACCGTTTTGATGAACTACAATCCCGATAAGTAAATTATTGTGTTGATTCTTACCGGTAAACGTTTGGGTAAACGACCCTTTATAATATACTATTTTGCTGACCAAGAGTCTTAGGAGCCGTTTACCAAATACTTACCGAGTGTCACCTACCTTACCACGTGGCATTGATAAAGACCGAGAATCTTACCTGGTAGGTGAGACAGAAGACTTTAACCTGGTTAATGCTAACCGGGTAAGAGAAGCTCACCAAAATATTTTGATGATCAAGAATGTTACCTAATAAGGTAAGTGAGAGTGACTTTTGCCGGTAATTAGTATAGTAAAACAACCCCTTGCCGAGTAATGGTGACTCTTTCCTGGTAAACACTTGGTATTGGTAAACGGCCCGTAACGACTCTTAGATAGGCCCGATACTAAATATTTTCCACTATATGCTAAAAATACATCAATGGTAGCATTGTGTTTGTTGTTATTATGTTATGCTTTACAGGCATTGATCATTCTCTACACCGAAAGAGTCTCATTTGCAGCCACAAAAGGGAAATAATCGGTTTCACCTGTCGGGTAGGTTGAACTACATCCGGTAGTGCAAAAATATATTCGATTTGGTTCATTTCCTATCGGTTATAGAACCATTTTGGAGTTTGGCAAAACAACTGTTCTTAGCTTTTTAGAATTCTAACTTTTTATGTATGCGTTAATACTCACCCTACAAAAAATTCATGCATCTTCGTCAGGCTACGTTGAGAATAATAGTTATGATGAGAAGATCGAGAATAAAATATTCATGTATCTTCATCTATCTTCAATCACCTTTATTTACTTACTTTTATTATTTAGATCAAAACTCTAACAAATTCATGCATGTGAAAGTGATTAAATCAGCTTTATCTACTTTTTTTTTAATCATTTAGATCAAAACTTTAACAAATTCATGCACGTGAAAGTGATTAAATGTATATAAAAGTTGGTAAAAGTAACTAAAAGTGAACATACAGACAGGTAGTTGAAAAAAAAATAAAGTCACACACTAACTAAAAAAAAGGACTCTTACCCGGTAGCACTTACCGGGTTTAAAACCCTTACCAACAATCGTTTTTGATTGTCGAGAATGTTACATGATAAAGTAAGTAAAAGTAATTTCACTTGCCGGTAAGCGCTTACCCGATAAACGTAAACGGGCCCTTAGTCTCTCTTATCAAATTTACGACTAGGTAGGGGATAACATAGATCCAAACTAAAATTTACATGCAACCATAAAAAGTAAAAACAAAGTGCAAGTATGCCAGCGAACACGTGCGTCAATTTTCCAAAATTTCCTAAGATGTATACAGACCTGACATTTACTCCAAGAAGTAGAACCATGGTTTACAACGAAATGTTCACTATCAACCTCAATTCGGCTGTATCAATATTTAGTTAACGATCACTATTTAGTTCATAATTTTAACTCGATCATTACCTCTTCCTTTTTGTCACATTCATGGTCCCGTAATCAACAGCCATCTCGGAGACACCAGATATTCCTGAACAATAAACATGAATCTTAAAATGAGTTTTAAAAATGCCCTAATGAAACAATCAGAGAAATCAAACTGCAATCAAACAAGCAAAAAAAAGTTACCTCAAAATTCATCTTCTTCTAAGAAGAGAACTCTTCTCTAGTTTCACCAATTGGTCAAGTGTGACAAGAGACCATCTATCTTCAGTTTGAGCAAACACCTTCTGATTCAAAGAGTCCACAATGATGCTTATATTCCCAAACCCATAAACTTGATGACCATCTTGCATTCTTCCCACTTTTGGCTTAAATACCAAATTATTATGTTGTGCATGAACTTCAATAACTTCTTTCAAACTCATATCACCACCACCACTATCATCGCCGAAACTCCTTTGCTGTCCCTTTGCCACATGTACTGCCGCCGCTGCCGCCTTCTGAGCTTCAAACTGCCGCTGTTCAAGCGCCTTCAGGTAGCTAATGTTTTCTCTCAAACCGGGTTGAACCACCTCCAACCCTTCAGCAGCTTGGTTCATCATGTCTAGACCCATATTAAGCCGGTATCGGATATGTTCATTGGATAAAAGCTCGGCCGGAATAAGATCCTTCCAACCCAGATACCAATTCGTCACTTCTTGAAAGTTTGGTTTTGAACATAACCATTGATACAAAACTTCTTGCCATTTGTTAAAGAAAACGTCCATTATGTGAAGCATATGATGAATCGGAATAGCTGTAGCCCAAGTTCGAACCCAATTAAACTGGTCAAGCTTCTGATCGGCGGGGTTGACTTGAAATTCATGCATCACAGCCAACAATTTCGGAATTATGTGTCGAACCATTATCTGTTCCCAGCTTGGCGGGTCAAAAACGGTCTTCCATGGCGACAATATGTAGTAAGCCGACACATCATTTGGATGCCAAGCGTGAAGAACGCTTTCGAGCCGGTTACGTATAGTGTGATATAGACTCTCGAGCTTCTGACCCAACAACGGTAGCCATGGGTGGACCCATGAATGTATAGGGATGGTGTCATGACGTGGGTCCCACGAGTCGACCGCGACCGCTAACTTCGGCATGACGATGTTCTCGAGGATGGTTTGAAGAGCGGAGTGAGGAAGTAGTTGTTCCCAGGAATCAAGAAACCGTAGCAACGGTTCCGGGTGCCTCGCTTGCCAGGTGTTGGTACCAGCTATTCTTATGGCAGGGAACACAACTTCCATAAAGAGCTGGGTGTAAGACGAATCGAATATCTCGTCTCCTTGCAACAAGTCTTTCCATAGTAACATAACATTCAACCCGTGTGCCGGATTTTGAAGCGGGTCCCATCCTTGAAAAACCCGAATAAACAAAGGCACGGCGTATGAGCACGCGATGCTAGAGAGATTACAGAGTTTGTACTCATCGGGAAACCGTTTGTACAAGTCCCGAAACGTATTAGCGAGCGAGTCTAAGGTCAAGATTCCCAACTGGCTATCGTTATCGAGCTTATCCAGTACGCTAACAATCTCCTCCATACTATCGAGCTGCTTTTCTTGACGAAAAGCATCGTCTTTAAGCTTCTCCTTCTCTTTCTGCAAAGTGACGACTGTTTCCCTTTCGTTTCTCAAATCCCGGTCGATTTTCTGTATATCGAGCTCGGCCAAATCAACGATCAATTTCATATTATGTTGGAGCTCGGGCATCGGGATATCGTTCTCCCTTGACTTATCTTCGGCATTCAAATTCTCGAGATTCGTCAACACCCGAACTTGTGGGCCCCGCATATCAAACACTTTCTGAACCACATCCAGCCCCTGTTCTTGCTTCTTAACCAGCAACTCCTCGGCAGTTACATAATCTTTTTTCTTCTTTTTGGACTGATTCTGTTTCGACCACTTCTTCTCTTTCGGTTGGGTGCCAGCTGGCGGCGGCAAAGCGGCCGCCTTCTCCGATGGTTCCATTAATAGCGGCACGTTAGCCGCCTCTTTGTAGTCATTGAATCCCATTCCCATATTCTTGGGCCGCAGCTTTGCTTCAATCGGAGCAACGATACCTTGTGCATTCCGCCCTAATCCGCCTCCTTTATACCCCATTTTCTCGAGCAATTTCATCCCGATTCCTTTTGTATGCTTCTCGAAAACGCCCACATTTCCGTCATCTTTCGCGTCTCTCGTTCCTAATCCTATTCGCGACGACTTTTTGTTTAACCGGGATTTCTCCATTTCCTTCTCCCTCCTCTGAAGTGCGCCTTCTTTGATCATCTTACCAAATGTAGTAGGAAGAAAGTCGACTTTTTCATCTTCTTCTTTACCCGTGTTTATGTCTGAATGAAAACCGAGACCTGGACCAGAAGGGGCTGAACCAGATGCCGCGAGACCTAAACCAGAGCGGCTACCATCATCTTGATTATCTTTTTCGTTCTCCTCTTTTGGGTTTTTATCGATTTCTTCACTCGGCATCACGATGCCACTAGATACGAAATTGAGTGGTTTGGTAAGATCCTGTTTTCGGGAAAAATCTTTCTTACGTTTTTTCTTGCCGGATCCGCCTTCGGAGTCACTGTCGGTGTCGTCGGAAGCGAATATACCGTAGAGCACATCGTCTTTGCTTTGATGACGTTTTTCTTTCCGTTTTCCGTAGTAAAATTCACCGCCTATCCATTGAGCATCTTCGTAGTCGTTTTCCATTCCGAACCTCTCCATTTCCTGGTCTTCCTCCATGATTCTTCAGAAATTAACCTACAAAAAAGAAGAACCTCAAGTTATGTTACTGAAAACCAATAATATACAAACAGTCAAACACTAAATCATGGGAGCTGTTTTTTCTATAAACTAGTGGATATTTAAAAAATAGTGGTGCTATAGTTCTTCTATTTTCAAATTGGTGGCATACCGAATCTCCAATTAAACTAAGGGGCTGTTCGTTTATTTTGTCCTATTAAGACTTGTATGGATTAAGCCGTCTTTATAGATAAGTTGTCTGTATGGATTATAATAAATTGGTGTTTTCTTGGTGTGCTGAATAAATATTCTGAATGATGAAAACTATATTTTACCCTTCTATCTAGATTAAATCGCATTATAACAAATAGCAAGGTTTTCAATTTCTTGCAAAAATAATGAAGGGCGGAGTTCCTCACACACATATTTCTCAAGGTGGATTTTCATACAAAGTGTTCTCAATATAAACTAAACAAAAACTAATGCCTGATTATTTACTAACAAGTAACTACATTATTACTTTATTAGTGACTACATTCATAGCCTGAATTAATATCAAGGTGAACAATGGGAGCTAACCAGCAGGGAGAAGTGGGGTAACAAGACTTTTTTTTAAACTAGTCAAGCAAATAAACATTATATCCCAAAAACGAATTAAAATACATCTTCCCTCCATTCCACGATTATCCAATTCGATTTAAATCAAATCCACTACTTCTCATAGGCAAAGTAAGCATGAAAGTTGTTGCAAATTTAACACACGTTAAACTATTCGCAATACTTGTTGTTAGATGTCATGAATCATAAACAATTTATGTTAGGTTTCAGTTGAAATGTCGATGTACCAGAGTATATACAATGTGAATCCAATTGGATAGTCTCAAGTCAAGAATTGATGAACAACAAACAAAAATCCAACGATAAAAAAGCAATCGAGAAACCAAAGAGCAGCAAACAAATGCCACAAGTACCAGCAAGGCTAAAAAGATAACTTAGTACATAGGCAAAGACTTTGCAAATCAAACTGACTAGATGCTAAGGTCAAACTCAACAAAGAATTGGGCGATGGGAAGAATAACATAGGATGTGAATTGGTAAGTCCAACTTTTCTTTTGAAGGGTGTCCTAGGCTATGCCTAGACTAATCCCGACATCAGCCCTGATTAAACCTCAGTGGCCACAAATCACAATTGTTGTGTGCACTTGGATTCGAACCCTGGGCAATTTGTTCATAAACTTATAATTTTAGCAGGCAATAGATCTTCAGTTCAAAACAAACTTGAACATTTTCATATTTACTTCTTTTGAACGGCTGTAAACTTGATTCTTATGATTAAAAGGCTTCTTGTTGGGTTGCACCACCTTAGCTTAAGGTTTTCGTTTCATCTAAAATTCACTTTTTATTGTCAGACACTTTTTATAGTTGAATCCATTAACAAAAAGATGACATGTATATAATACAATAATAATCCATTAACAAAAAGTTTAGAAAAATATGTTGAACACACAAACATAGGTTCCCTTAATGGAAATTACTTCTTGGTTGAACAAACAAACAGTGGTCAGTGGGTTCCTTTATTTGAATTTACTTCATCTTTTAGTTAATTGGAATGTGGGTTTCGTTTATGCAGATTATGCAATAGGAGTTTGACTCTTAGAAAGAACATCACTATTAGCAACTAACAAGAAATAACATCATTATTAGTCTATTGAAAGTTTAAAACTCACATTTGTAGAAAGAAACTGTAAATATAGTGGAACAAAATCACATACAACTTTTTCTCATCATCTACCGGCAAAAAAACACAAAAAGAGAAGCAAACAATAATAAAAATGATGCTAGGGTTCTTTCCTAGAAACTTAACACGAAATCCCACAAATAGAAGCAAGTATTAGGCAAGAAAACCCAAAAAACCCATATCACCAAACACAGATCGACACAACTTAGACTAGATAAACTTACTAGTGTCCTTGTCAATCCAGCAGCAGTGATCGATTTGAAACCAACGATTTAGGGCAGCAATCACCAATCAATACACTTCTGATTTAGGGCAGCAACAAGAGAGAGAGAGAGAGAGAGAGAGAGATGATTTAGGGAATTAGGGCAGCAACGATTTAGCAACGAGAAAGATGATCGATTGAACTTTGAAGACGACACAGAGGACTCAATCATGAGACAATCGCACGCACGCAGAACGCTCCAAAGGTTTCCTTCGGTCCTTCCTACTTGCTGTCAAACACTCAGAACGGTAAAAAAAGGTTTGGCCTACCAAAATCTAACCTATATATAAAGCCCTACAAATGTTGATGACCTGGGTGAGTTTGATACACTGGACAGGACAGGACATGACAGAACAGGGTCCACTGTCCCACGTTTGGCATGACCTTTATGTGGAACACACCGGAACAAGGTGGAACAAACTGGAACAGGAATGAATAAAATATGAAATAGAAGGTTTAGTTGATGTTTTAGAAGAGAATTAGATTTTATTTTGAGGTTATATTGGTAAAACATAAGTCTGTTCCACCTTGTTCCATGTTATCTGTTATGCTCTATCCAGTTTTGTCTTACACCAAACGTGGAACAGCTGTTCTGTCCTGTCCTATCCTGTTCCTGTCTGCGTACCAAACGCACCCTAATGGACCTGCTGCCCATGGCTCAAGCCACATCTACCATGGGCCAGGGCCGGGCATGAGTCGATTATAAGACCAAATTCTCTTTACTCACAACTTTTGTGCATGCATTACAACATAATCGGGTTTTAGGGATGCCACAAATCTCTAAGTATCATAATAGAATATTAAGTCGGACTTAAGTTTATATGACTAAACATATACGTGTCCAATGTAAGAGTGTTGCCATAAGTTTATATAACGTTTTTGAGCGTCTTAAATAGTTTTAGGACATTTTTTAAATAGTACGTCATATTAAATATTTTTATATTTTAGATGATATTATTTGAAAAGTGTCCTATAAACACAAGAGTCATATAAAATGATGTGTTTATAGGACACTTTTCAAAAATGTCATATAAAAAAACTAATAGATTAAAAGTGACATAAAAACTATTTAAGATATAAAAGCGTGCTATAAACCTATTATAACACTCATCTATAAGATACATATATGTTTGGTCCTATAAATTTAAGTCTAGTTTATTAGAACACTTAAAGATTTGGGTCGGTCTTGTTGTAGTGGTGAAGGGCTATATTGCTCTGCACAATGTCGATCAATATCACGATAAACGAAGTCAATGAAATTGTAGGTAGGGTTGCTCGTCGAACAAGAAAGAGGGAACACAAACTTACAAAGAACAAGAAAAATATTAAATAGAGTTATGTTTGGTGCTTCAATCATAAAGTTAGTCATGAGGATAACAAAGATGAACGAGACAAGCCCATAGGAGAGTTCAATCTTTAAATTAATGACACAAGAAGAAAGGGTTGAAGATTTGCAATTGTAGTCACAAATCAACAAATCCAAAAATCGAAAAATCTAGTAGAAGAGAGGAGGAATTGGGCTAAACTGCAATTGCCCAAATGGGCTAAAATAAAAGGTAAGAAAAGCCGTGCAAATTGAACTAAAACATGACCTAAAAATCTAATTGACAATGGGGCGGAACACAAGCTTTCCGTCAGCAGGGGCCGGACCTAGAGATGGCCAAAATCGGTCCGGGTCAGGCCCTAATCGGTCCCGATCCCAAATAGTGATTCCGTAACCTATGGGCGATCCTAGAGATGGCCCAAATCGGCCCCGATCCCAAATAGTGATTCCGTAACTGATGGCCGGCCCTAGAGACCTCGAATTTTCTATGTTTTATCAAAATTCAAACCTAGCTAATCAAACAACTGAAAATCCAGTCAAAGTAATTAAACAATTTCATTTTTTTCAAATAAGCAAATAAGCACTTAAACAATAGAGAGCAGCAGAAGAAAATCAATTTAGTGATAGAGATGATGAGATCGAGAACAACAAGTGAGCAATATTGTTGCACTGTAGCAGAAAATCGAGAGCAGAAATTTTACCTGTGGTCTGTGGAGAGCCGAGAGCAGCAGAAACTTACATGTGGTCGTAGAGCCGAGTCGCCGAGAGCAACAACCAGTAATTAAGTTCTCGTGATGGCAGCAGCCACCAGTGGTCGGCCAACGGCAGCGGTCCGGCGGTGAGTGCCTGAGGGACTGTACACAAAAATCAAACTTAAGAATCCTACAAAATCCTAAAATTCGAAACCAAACTTTTAAGAACATAATCAAGACATTGAAGGCTAAAGGTAATTCGAAAACCTAACTTGAGGAGCATCTGTTGAGAAAATCATTCACAAATCCACAAAATCAAACACGAAAAACCCCTCAAAACATAAAATTCAAAGAACTTAGAGAAATAGAATAGTGAATACCAATCAAACGATAACTTGCGCCGTCTCAGGTCCGATTGTTGGCGTCTCCGATCTGCCTTGTATCTGGCTGCGGGATGTCGTCGTTTTCGTGTCTGAGTTTGTGAATTGTGAGAGGGCAAGAGGCGTTGAGGCCTGAGGGAGTTTGGATTTTGACCTTGGAAATTCAAAGTTGGACCTTCACACTGGACTCAATCTCTTATGTTACTGGACTTCACAAAAAAAGTGGAGGGGCCCAAACTGAGTTTTACTTTTTTTAACACATCAAAAAAACGACCCGGACCATTTGAAAACATCAGTCATAGTATTTCACATGTCACAAGACAAAATACTAAAATATAGATCAAATTTAGGGTCGTTTAACCGACATTTATCCTCATATGTATGGGTGAACCGGTCAACAATCTAACGTGCTTCACTAGATAAGACTGTAGTCCATAAAAACAACATCGTAGACAACAATTTACTCGGTAAACATTGCAAGAATAGTCGCTCGTCACTAGAGGTGTGCAAAACCCGAAATAATATACATACACATTTTTAAAATTATATAAATATATTTATTTATCTAATAATTTTTTGAAATTCATATATTCTACTGTCCTAATTGATCTACATGTTTTCTAATTTCTAAACTTACTATTAATTTCATCAATCCACCCTTAAAATTGATTGAATTTATATGTATTTTTTTCATTACAATAATATCTGAACCCAGCCGACACAACCCGAACCCAAAGCCATTCAAAAATCCAAAACCTAAAATTCAAATACTGATTTCCATATCCGAAATAAGATCGTGTTTTTAGTTTATAAGTGCCCGAACCCGCCTGATGCACACCATAAAAATATTATCTAATTTTTTTTCGAGCTTTGCAACAAATCAGGAGAGGGTTAATTTCATTTTGGTTACCAGAAGTCCGGAGTAGTCGTATAGAATCTTCTACTTACAAATTCACATTCATCTCTTCCACAGCTACCACCACTAATCTGCTTTGCGATGGCGGAAGAAAATGGAGTCGCCGCCGCCACTACCACCACCGCCGGCAACAACGAAGTTGAAGATGCTGGTTCCGATTCCATCAAGATCAAAGTATCTTATGGTTCCAACAATTTCGACGTATTTATTCCACCTAAATCAACTTTCGGTATAATTCTTATTCATTTGAAATTCCGTTTGCTTATATTAGTGATAAAGTCAATAATCTGTGTGTATGTGTTTATGTGTGTATGTATGTACCTTTGAATTGATATTATCACTGTTATGCTATTGTTATAAAAATCCTTTATCTGATTTTAGAAGTTCAACCTAGTGGTTTTTGTTCAAAATTGACCTCTAAATCACTTTGTTTGAGATTGCTTATTTAAAATAACTTATGCTTTTATGTAAAAGTGCTTATTAACTTATGTGGTGTTAAACCGGAGTTTTATAAAAAGTGTTTGGATTAGCTTATAGTGGTACCAAAACATAATAAACTAACAAGTTGTTATTTAAAGAGTGTTTGGGATTGCTTATACATGAAATAACTAAAAAGTTGATAAGTTGTTTCAAATAAGTCAATAAGTTAGAATAGAATGACTTATCAGAAAATCCTTATCACCGGTGCCAAAGCAGTATAAGCAGTTTTCTTTTTTAACAATCCAAACACTAAAAACTGCTTATTATCGGTACCACACCGGAATAAGTTAATAAGCAGTTTAAATAAGCAATCCCAAACACTATCTTAAACACAAAATACGTTTTGATTTTAGCCGATTCTTAATCGTTTACTGTAGTTATCAATATTTTGTTTGACTCAGAATAGTTCCGTTTTTAGTTTAATGTTCTCAAGTAATTTGTTCAACACTCAAAGAGGGAAATATGGATTTTCTGGAGAAGATGATGCTTGATTCACCATTTTTGAATAGTTGATATTATTTTTTTTGCGTTTCCACATATCAGTTTGTTAGGATTCGATATGGAAAATTTTTGTTTCTCAATGTTCTTTATTTTTTCTTGGGTTTTCTATGACTTAGTGATCCAATGGTCCTCAAAACACAAAAAATTCAGGGGGTGTTTGGCTCGCAAAATGGAATTGTAATCCATCGAAGGAATTTGACTTTGAGGGTGGAATGGAATTTGACCACGCGTTTGGTTGGTAGGAATTGGAATGGAAAAGGATGGAATTCAATTCTTTCACCTTAAGTGAAGGAACGATGAATTTCTTAATTTGTGGAATTCAAAGGCTTCCATCATTTTCATTATGTGAACCAAACATAGGATTTGGAATTTGGTCAAAGGAATTAGGCATTCCAATTCCTTCAAAATCCATGAACCAAGCACCCCCTTAGGGGGCACTTTTTTGGTTTGATGGAATGGTTCCGAGGGATTTGGATTTCGTTGAAGTATTTGGAATCGGGGGATTTGGATTTGGATTCGGAAGGATTTGCAGTCTATGGTGCGTTTTGTTTGTAGGATTTGGAATGGAATTGAGTTTCGTTCTTTATAAATAATTTATAAGAACAAAATATAAATAATTATAAAAATAATTAAGTTACCTTTTATTAATTGAATATTAGGCAACAAATGTTTTTAACATATTTTAAAACATTTGCTTTCAAGAACCAGTTACGAAATTTATCAGTTGTTTGCCCTTTTTCATATATACCTTGTTTGAACATTGAAACTATGAACTATCAGAACACTGGAATGACATCTATTTTTGCTTCTACATTCTTTTATTTTTGTTATCATTAATATTATCAAGAACAACACTCATCTAGAAATCACTTCAATCAGAAGAACAAATAATATTGTACGTCTTAACATAATAGCATATATGGGTCAGATTCAGCGGAAAATCGCAAATAAATAAAAAACTAAGGAACAACCTAGTAAGCATTCATCTGTACGGTATGCACATGTGCATAGAAGTAATTTGCAAGTAATTTTTCTGGAATGCACATGTGCATAGAAACCAGGAAACATCTTCAATTACTTGTATGCACATGTGCATACCGTACAGATGAACGATTATTAAGGTGTTCTCAGTTTTTCATTTTTTGGGGGTTTTCCCCTGGACCTCACTCTAGCATATATCTCACTCTAGCATATATCTATTCATAAAGACAAGATTTTTTTATTGTTAGCTGCTCATTAGCAATATATGGAAAGATAGATAAGTTGTGCTTTTCCAATAATCAAGTAGGTATCGGCTGGCAGTGTGTTTGTTTTTGTTCTTTAAAAAGACTAATTCCGATAGAAAAAACCGTATATGCTCTTAAAAATATTTCACCAATTCCTTAAATTATTTGTTATTTGTTTTAAATTGCTTATCCTTATCAGATATGTTTTTTTTTTGTTAATGAAGCCGATTTGAAAAAGGTGATTTCGAAAGCAACTGGTTTAGACCCCGAGGTGCAAAACTTGTTATTCAGAGGAAAAGGAAAAGATGACAATGAACACTTGCATATGGCAGGTGTGAAGGACAATGCAAAGGTAATAGTAACGGAAAATTCACCTAGCAAAAACGAGGATCTTGCAAAGGTCGAAGAAGTGAAGGAAAATATTGAGGAGATTTCAAGAGGGGCTGAGGCTGTTAAGCTAGTAAGGGAGGAAAACGATCAGTTTGCAGAACAGGTTTCTCATTTTCTGCACGTGTTTGACTGTTTGAACTTTGAACCATTATACCTGCCTTTTAGGCAACATCTGAATCTCTAAGAGGTGAATCTTGTTTGGCAAAAAAAAGTCTGCCTCTTAATGGTTCTACAGCCTTCTAAATGATTTTGTATCTTGGGCCTCCCTTAACCATTCAGCGCCAGCGGCCCAATTTCATTCTTATCAATTACCAAACAACCATATTTCATAATGCACTATATCATAAGAGCCTCTTAATCATTCTGACCACTTAATCATCCTGCACTAAACCATTCAGCAGCTGCCGGACAGCCCCTAAAGGGTCTGTTTGTTAGCAGCTTAATGAGACTCACAGCTTATTCGGTCAGCTATACATGACTGTTTGGCAGTGGAGTGGTTTAATGATATAGAAAATGGCTTATTCAGTAAGCTTCTAGGGGGAGCTTTATGCAGAAAGCCAGCTTCCATCTATGAAAAAACCACCCCAAACAAAAACCTTCTCAATCTATACAGGGAGATCAATCTATAGAGGCTGTTTTGTTGATTTTCCATTAAGTCCTGTATGGATAAAGTTGTCTGTGTGGATTAATCTATCTGTGTAGATTGGAAAGGTTTTTGTTTGAAAATGTTTTTCATAGATGGGAGGAGCGTATTTTTTAATTTGGAGGGGCAGATTTGGAAAAAACGTGGCTGTCTGCATAAAGCTCCCCCTAAAAGCTTACTGAATAAGCCACTTTCTATATCATTAAGTTACTACCAAACAGTATACTGACCGAATAAACTGTGAATCCCATTAAGCTCATTAAGCTACTAACAAATAGGCCCTGAAAACCAACCAAACAGCTCCCAACTATTGTTCTTGTAAAAATGCCAAAGAAAAAACTAAATTTTGCAAGAATTGTGTAACTTCGGAGAAATTGCAGAAATATATATATGCAAAAAAGATGCATCTTTTTGCTTTTTCTTTTTTCCACTCAACCAGAAACTGACCAGATTTAGTTATTGTAGGTGGCTAGCTTAGAGGCCGTTGTTTGCTCTGGGACTCAAGTCTCTGATAAAGATTTTCTCTTTTTAACCGAGATGCTAATGAGGCAGTTGTTGAAATTGGATGGAATTGATGCTGAAGGAGAAGGGAGAATACAAAGAAAGTCGGAGGTTAGTTATTAACGCTAAAATATTCATGTATATTATTCATCATTCATCATGTATTTCATGCATTTTCATTATTCATCACGAATATCTATATATTCATCATGCGTTTCCCAGATTCTCAAAATATTTACGATTCTCATTACAACATGCCAATAATGTTCTGAAATCTCAAGAGGCAAACAAAACAAAAATTAATTAACTTTTTTTTTCTTGGCTTCAGGTACGTCGTGTCCAGGGCCTGGTCGAGAAATTAGATAATCTAAAGGCAAGGAACTCCAATCCAAGTACCGATGTTCCGGAAACAGTTTCGAGTGAACCTTCAATGGAATCTTCTTCTACTAAGCTGAGTGAAAAATGGGAAGTATTTGAATAATTAACAACATCCATGCATTTTTGTTCTTACTCATCCAGTTTACAGATATATCAGGTATTCATGTGAATTTTGTGTACCTTTTTTTGGAAAAGGCAATTTTGTGTATCTTGCAATTGCAAAGAACCGTAAACTCAATGTGGTCTGTGCTATCAGCTATTAAACGAATATGATACCGAACTGGTTGAAGTATTTCAAATGAAAATATAGATCACTATCTCCTGTTTGTTTTCTGCTCCTCTTTCGGATAGAGATTATCTTGTACTCTGTGCTTGAATTGTTGTATGTGGGTTAGAGACTGTAATTATGTGTCAGATATACAACTGTTATGTTATCAGGATACATGAAACAGATGCACAAGGCCGGGGCCTTCCGACCCCGTTTTCACTACGCAAAGAAAAGCCCGGGTTGAAAAACCCTGGGCCGGGATTTGGGGTTGAAACTTGAAACAAGGCCGGATCGGCTTTTTCAGGCCTGGCTTTTTGGGCTTTGAAAAAAAGTTTGTCTGATCGGGCTTTAAGGCCAAGCGTGGGCCTGGGATCGAGATAGGGAGTCCATAATTTTAGAGTTCTAACTCAGGGCGAGATTTTCTGGGTGGGTTTTACCTGGGCCTTGCAAAAAAGTTTGGGCTCCGGCTTTGGGGTTGAAAAACCTTTTCAGACCGGCTTTTGTAGTTTTTTGGTCCGGGCTTTAACCGCGCTAACTTGGGCCCAATCGGGCCTTTTAGGCCGGGCTTTGGGTTTGGGGTTTTTTTGCATCTCTACATGAAATGTTCTTAGAAAAAGCGAAATATAGCAAAGAAAAGCCTGAAATTTTTGGGCCTGGGCCGGGCTTTGGGGTTGAAACACGTCCGTATCTGCCTTTTGGGGCTTAACCGAGCTATGAAAAAAGTTGGCTCGATCATGCCTTAAGGCCGAGTCTGGGGTTGAAAGAGGCTTGATCGGCTTTTTTAGGCCAGACTTTTTTGGGTGAGGCTTTAACTGCACATTTCAAAAAAGTTGGTCTGATCGGGATTTAAGGCCAGCTGTGGGCCTGGGCTCGGGATTGGGAGTCCCTAACTTATGAGTTTTTCTAAACTCAAGTCGGGAATCATTGGGTGGGCTTTAAGAGGGCTCTGGCTTTGGGGTTGAATAACTTTTTCAGACCAGGTTTCTGGGTTTTTTGGGCCGGGCCTTAACCACGCTAACTTAAGCCTCATCGGGCTTTTAAGACCAGGCTTTGGGGCTGAAACAAGGTCCGCTCAGCTTTTTCAGGCTGTTTTCGGGGTTAACCGGACTTTTTCAGGCTACACTAAACCGGGCTGTGAAAAAAAGTTGTCCTGATCGAGCTTTAAGGACAGGTATGGGCCTGGGCTCGGGATTCGAAGTCCATAACTTTTGAGTTTTTCTAAACCCGGTCTGGGATTTTTTTTGGGTGGGCTTAAACTGGGCCTTGAAAAACGGGCTTTCTGGGCTTTTTGGTCCGGGCTTTAAACCAGGCCTTGAAAAAAGTTAGCATGATCGGGCTTTTTAGACTCGGCTTTTTTTGCATCTCTACATGAAACATTCTTAGAAAAAGTGAAATTATAGTCGAATCCGATTGGTTTGGTTCGGTTTTCCCGACCCAAATGATCTATTGGTTCAGGGTACCTAGAAAAAGTGAAGAAATAAATTTAGTTCAACTTTTCAACATCTGTGAGGTTCTAAAGCAAACCTTTTATTTGCCTGCACGAGATGCATAAAGCTACAGCTGTATGTAATAAGTCATGTCATCCCAACCACCTATTTAAAACTTTCTTCTTCTTCCATTCACTAAAATTTCATCCATGGCTTCCGAACCCAAACTCCCCAGAAAACTCAACCTCGACGCACCCTTGTTATCCACCCGACGAACCACCGGTCCAACCGCTCACGCAAACGCACGAGCCGCTTCCTGGGACTCGCGTAACCGGGTTCCGTTTTCATGGGAACTAAGTGCCGGTAAGCCAAAAGATGCCGGAATTGTCCCCGATGATGATTTTCGGGTCCCACCTCCACGACCGCCGCCAGGGTGGAAACTTCCGGAAAACGAATACGACGGCGATGACGACTTCTCGGACGCCATAGACACGTTTTCGTTGTCGGCCGCCATCGACATGGTGGAGTCGGCAGAGATGGCTAAACGGAATGGTGGTTTGTTGGGCGGCGTAAGTTTGGAGGAGGGTGGGAATCAGTCTCCGAGTTTTATTATTCAACGGTTTCTTTCGGATGCAAAAGCTCTTGCGATTTCGTCGGGTCTTCCGATTCCGAAGAATATTAATAATCAACCGGAGAAATATAAGCCTCAGATAATAGATACTTCACCTAAAGGGTGCGGGCTTGGGATTGATTCGTTATTCCCGTGGCGTACGAAACATAAACCACTATGTGGTGTTAAAAGCCCGATTAGAGTATCATCCGCAAGTGTTAAATCGCAATGGGGATTCAAACACAAGCAAAAGTAGAAGTAGAAGTAGAAGTAGAAGTGTTCATTGGTTCGTACTTTTGGTGTAAACGGTCTAGTATCGTTTTCTTTTAAAGCGGAAACCTCATCCACCGGTGAGTAAATTGAAAAATGAAAATCACGTCTCAAGGCCACTGAGGATTTTCCTTGCTGTTATATTCAGGGTCCATAAATTAGCTGAGGTGTGCACAAACTAGCCCAGATACCCAGGATTAACAAAAAGAAATCGAAATGGAAACCATTTGTTTTTCGACTTGTAAAAGTATGTGATTCAAACCAAGAGTACTTTTACAGGATGTAATCTTGTTGATGATTGTATGTGAAGAGCTTTTTTTGCATTGGATGTCTTCAATGTGATGTCTTTTGTGTTTTAGATGCATATTTATTGGTTCTTCTTATATGTAAACCCAAACTAAACATATATAGTATAGCTAATTTTTGAAGTATCCTTTTAGGGAATATCTTAAAACACAGGAAGATCATTTATTAAACCTAAAAATTATGGTTTATGAGAGATAATATTGTATTAAATATATTTAATATTTTAATAATATGATTAATGCTAGAATCTACTAATAGTTTATTGAATAGTTGTTAGCTCAATGTAATATTTTTTAAAGATTTTTTACTTTTAATACTTTATTTTAGAAAAAAAATATAGGGAAATTAATTAAAATGCCTTAAGTTTGAAAATCCGTTACCAAAATGTCTCAAATCTCTCCTAATTTACCAAAATGCCTAATAATCCCGCGATTGGGTCCTCTATCGCGGATCAAAACATTTTACCCACGATTTCATTCCTCTGTGGCGGACTCCCTCTTTGGGTGAAGAAGTCCCTTGATTTGGAGTTTTGATTTGAAAGTTACACTTCATACCCCTATACTTATTTAGTTAATTTACTTTATATCTTTTACTTTGCTAATTTTAATTTTACATTTTCATCATATTAACACATATAATTGTATATCAAGTAAAATACGTTAAAAAAATACGTTTTAATTTTAACAAGTTACACCATTGTAATCGTCTCTTCGATACCTTCGAAATGAGCCCAATATTGAATATTTTTTGATTTAATTATTTAATTATATATCATATATACTACATAAAAATATTTTTAATATTTACAATTCATACCCTTATAGTTAATTATTTAATTTATGGTACATCTCTTACTTTTTCAATTTTCGTTTTACACTCTTATCACATTAACATAATATCATATATTAACTAAATGAAAAATAAAAAAACTAAAAGTTATAAAGTAAATTAACTAAATAAGTATAATATAAATAAATCAAAAAATATTCTATATTGGGCTCATTTCGAAGGTATCGACGAGACGATTATAATGGTGTAATTTGTTAAAATTAAAAAAGTATTTTTTAACGTATTTTAGTTAATATACGATTATATGTGTTAATATAATAAAAGTGTAAAATGAAAAATAGAAAACTAAAAGGTATAAAGTAAATTAACTAAATAAGTATAGGGGTGTGAAATGTAACTTTCAAATCAAAAACTAAAAAATCGAGGAATGTGGATCGCGAGCTCCCATCGCGGGCCAATTGGGCCAGGTTCGCGATAGAGGGCACAATCGCGGGATTATGGGGCATTTTGGTAAATTGAGAGAGATTTGGGGCATTTTGGTAACTGATTTTTCAACTTAGGGCATTTTAATTCATTTCCCAAAAATATAACATAGTTGTGGGTTTTAGAGATAATTTTTTACCCTTTCTCTTCTTTTTCTTTGTTTTAACATATATTATAGCATACATGTAGGAGCAAAAAGATCTCTAGAACCATTATAGTTTTTATTTTAGTGTAGCTGGTGCAGATGCTCTAAGCCAACACGTTTGCAAAATTGTTTCTAGATTTGTATGCGTTTCTTCCCGATTGTTGGCACAAATTTAAGTACATGTTTTCAGGTAAATTATTCTAGAAACGAACATACTTTGATTCAATTTTTATTTTGAAGAACATATTTTTAAAAGACAGTTAAAAGGTATATAATACTGTTTGAAAAATGTCTATTTTGAATTTGCAAATATCTTTGGACTTCTACTAGTAAATTGGTTTTGAGCACTTTACATAAGCGCATGATCGACTCGGTAGGATAAAAAACAATCAACAGACTCCAAAATGTTCTCGCCATTATTATTAAAAGAGTTGTTTTCACCGGAACCCAACCCGTCATAAAACTATGTCTCCTTTTGTGTTTTTTCTAGGGTTAAGTAAAATCCTTCTAAAATGACATGGAAAGTGCTTCAACTAATTATGCTACAATTGGTTTGTATAAATATGCCATCATTATGAATCATTTTATATACTCCTTTAATTGTTCTTTTTACATATCTATAACCTTGTCTAAGGTCTATGTGTTAAATACTGAATGATTTGGTACAGAATGATTGAGAGACGCTGTATATAAAGAAACTCTAACTAATGGAACACCTCTCCATTCCAATACTATTTCATTCTCATCATCTCCTTCAACCCTAATCCCATATAAACTTTCCCCTTCCTTCACCATTTCCATGGCTTCTTTCCGGCTTTCGCTCTTCATTTTCCGTCCTTTTAAACCAAAACCCTTTTCGAAAACCATCTCTCGTTCTCTTCTCTCCTCCCACCTTTCGAACCAATAAACATACGACACATAAAGAGCTATGAAAAGGGTCTCCATAGCGATTCTTGCTTCATTCAAATAGCTAGGAAAACCCCATTCCATCGATTCATATAACGCGTTATAATGTACCAAATAATTGTCAAACAATGAAGTGTAATCTAAAGAATTCCCCATTCTTGCACCTTCTTCTCCATTCCCAATTGTTATTATACCTTCGTTTTTCGATAAAGCCCATTTCGCTAGTTTCAGAAACTCGATAATCTTAGATGTTTTTCTAGTTCTTCCTATGTATGTGGAAGACCAACCATATAATTAAAAGCTAGAAATTCTCTTTTATTAAATTCACTACAACAAAATTGAGTTATAGGACGCCTAAAATAAGTAAGTGTCCTAACAGGGTGTTTTATAGGACCAAACAAAAAATCTTCCTATCTAAAAGTGTTACAAAAAGTTTATAGTACGTCTTTAGGCGTCGTAACAAGTTTTTTTAGAACATTTTTCACATAAAGCGTCTTATTAACTATTTTATACGACACCATTTGCAAAAGTGTCCTATAAACACAAGTGTCATCTAAAAAGATGGGTTTATAGGACACTTTTGAAAAGTGTCCTATAATATTAGCTAATACGACACTTTATCTCGAAAATGCCCTAAAAACCTTGTTACGACGCTCAAAAACGTCCTATAAACTTATTGTAACACTTTTAGATAAGACGTTTTTTGTTTAGTTCTATAAACGAAAGTCCTATAAAATACTTTGTTAGGACGCTTATTTATTTTAGGCGTCCTATAAACTCAAGTTTGCTGTAGTGATTCTTTCACTATTTCTTCCATACCCATCTCTTCAACCTTCAAATCTACACCAAAAGTTCTTGCAAATTCGGAACACGTTTCTTCAGGAATTTGTGATCCATTTCTTGATCATCATCACACAACCATTTGCAGACATCATCTAACCCCTCCATATGATCAAAACCAGAAAAGAAGTGATCAGAAAAGATGGGGAAGTTGACTGATGAAATTGATGAAGAGTTATCAAGATTTGGATCATATGGATCAAGATTTGAATGGAAATAAGAGTGAGATAGCATCATGACGTTTTTGTTGATGATGATTTCAAAGGGAATTGAAGGTGTAGATGTGATGGTTTTGGACTTTTGGGTGTTTCTTGATGTGTTTTTATATATACATGATGTTAGTTGAAAAATGTGGACAGAAAAGTTCAAAAAAATGGCGTTAAAAATAAGGAATTTGAAGCAATTTTGTTGGGTCAGCTGTACCTCTCTATAGGGGTGAGCATAACCCGAAAAACCCGATCACCCGAACTACCCAAAAACTTGCTACCTAATCACCGACCACCCGAACCCGAGATATTCTAACATCAAAATTACAATCAAGAATATTTTTTGGATGATTTTGGGTGTTTTTGTTTATGTGTTTTAACAAATTCGGAAAATTAAGGTTGGAGAAAATGTGTAACAATTATCAGAAAAATTACTTTTCAGAGGTATGACTTAATTTTTTTGGCATTTTTGTCAACAACGGAGGAATGTACGAAACATTGGAGGAATACATGGAGAAGTACCTATTTTTTTGACATGTGGGCTTGACACATACTTTCGCTGGAGGAATATTTTGGCGAAAGTACAGATCATTTGTGCAAACCGTTGAGTGAGTCAGGTTTGCCGCCCACATTATGTATATGCAGCCGATTGTGGACCGGTTGGGGTTGCCGGTATCAACCTTTTTGTACAAAAATACTAAAGAAAGTGGTCATTTCCTTAAATACACAATAGTATTTTGGTCATTTATGCTATTTTCCCTTAAATTTATGTATCTATTCCATCTACTTTAGGTATGCAAGATATATAGACGGAATATGACCGAACAAAAACTTGGTCCATGTTTGAAATGATATTAGATTGGGATAGGACGAGACCGAGTAAGACAAAGGGGCCGTTTACCTAATCACTTACCCGGGTAAGTGCTTACCGGGTAAAATTCAACACTATCACTTACTTCCTGGGTAAGATTTTAGTCTACCAAAATGGCATCGTATGCAACAATTTAGCCGGTAAGCGCTAACCGTGGTAAGAGCCGTCGCACTCACTTACCGGGTAAGATTCTTAGTCATTGCCATATTCATCCGGTAAGCTAATGTGACTTGATAAGCACTTACCCGGGTAAGCGTTTTGTAAACGACCCCTAAGTGAGTTGTTTACTAAACACTTACCGTCTCTTACCGGTTAACTAAATACTTACGGCCTTTTACCCGGTAAGAGAAGTTGCAATGATCTTATTGTGCGATCTTACTAACCGAGAATCTTACCCGGTAAGTGGATGGTGACTCTTACCCGCGGTATACTATTTTATAACCAAGAATCTTATCCAATAAGGTAATCAAGTGTAATGATTCTTAACCACAAGGGTTGTGGTGTACTGGTTAAGGCCTTGAGGATGTGGTGGAATATCCCATTTGCCCAAGGTTCGAATCCAGGCATACACAACAATTGTGGCCACTGAGGTTTAATCAGGGCTGATGTCTTACAGTCATAATTTGCCAAAGGATTAGTCTAGGCATAGCCTAGGACACCCTTCTAAAAAAAAGTGTAATGATTCTTACTAGGTAAACGTTTACCCGTTTAGTGTTGGTAAACACGCTTAAAATGCATTTTTGTCCCAACAAAATGGATGAAAAATAATCATGGTATTTAGCTGTCAGAATTATTTAGCCTTGCAAGATGATCCTTGCTGATTCACACGCGATTCCACATGTCCAATGCTATTCAGGTCAGAACGAAAGCTAGTGATCATTTATGTGTTCTCATATTTTAACTCTTAAAATGCAAATGAAATACATGTTTTAATTTATATAATTACTTTTGGACATGAGGGAAATGATTGGATATTAAGTTGATGGTTGTATGAAGTATGTAATGTTGTTTAAATTTTATATAATGTTTTTGTTCACATTTGTTCTGTTTTGGAGTATGTAATGTTGTTTAAATTTTATTTTGTTATTTAGTATTGTGTTGTAAAAGGCGTGATATTTTTAATCTAAGTTTGTAGTAAACTTTGTGTAAGTTTATTAATGTATGTATTGTATGAAGTAGTTTTAAAAAATCTGTTTTCTGAAAAATTACAGCTTACGTCCCTATAGTTTGAAAAATGACGGTTTAAGCCCCTAAACTTTGAAAATTGGCACTTTAGCCCCCTAAACTTGGATTTTCCCCCAACTTTCTAGGCAAGTAGTCCCATTAGTTTAGAAAAATCTGTTTTCTGGAAAATTACATGTTTGGTCCCTATAGTTTGAAAAAATGACGGTTTAGGTCCCTAAACTTTGACAATTGGCACTTTAGGCCCCTAAACTTGGATTTCCCCCCAACTTTCTAGGCAAGTAGTCCCATTAGTTTAGAAAAAATCTATTTTCTGGAAAATTACAGCTTTGGTCCCTATAGTTTGAAAAATAACGGTTTAGGCCCCTAAACTTAAAAAATTGGCACTTTTGGCCCCTAAACTTGGATTTCCCCCCAACTTTCTAGGCAAGTAGTCCCATGCATTTACAAAAATCTGTTTTCTGGAAAATTACATGTTTGGTCCCTATAGTTTGAAAAATGACGGTTTAGGCCCCTAAACTTTGAAAATTGGCACTTTAGCCCCCTAAACTTGGATTTTCCCCCAACTTTCTAGGCAAGTAGTCCCATTAGTTTAGAAAAATCTGTTTTCTGGAAGTTACATGTTTGGTTCCTATAGTTTGAAAAATGACGGTTTAGGTCCCTAAACTTTGAAAATTGGCACTTTAGGCCCCTAAACTTGGATTTCCCCCCAAATTTCTAGGCAAGTAGTCCCATTAGTATAGAAAAATCTGTTTTCTGGAAAATTACATGTTTGGTCCCTATAGTTTGAAAAATGACGGTTTAGGCTCCTAAACTTTGAAAATTGGCACTTTAGCCCCCTAAACTTGGATTTTCATCCAACTTTCTAGGCAAGTAGTCCCATTAGTTTAGAAAAATCTGTTTTCTGGAAAATTACATGTTTGGTCCCTATAGTTTGAAAAATGACGGTTTAGGTCCCTAAACTTTGAAAATTGGCACTTTAGGCCCCTAAACTTGGATATTTATATACGCAGAAAATTAGTTGTCTTTGACGATTAAGTCATAGCTATGCCGGTTGAGAGAAATCCGTGAGAAGTTAACCCAGCATAGGCTTGATCTTTTTCGCGCCACTTGTTTTGGTGCGTTGCTGGATTCTCAAGACTTCAATAACGACCCTGCGCTTGTTCTTACCATTTTGAAGAAGGAGATATCCCTCCCTGGTGGTCAGCCGAGGGATTCATTATATTACCGTTTTCACGGGCACACACTTAGGTATGGCCCGGAGGAATTATGTCTTATGTCGGGACTCATTTTTTGCCTGATGCCGGGCCTTCCTGGACCCAGGCTTGGGGGATTTGTTCATAGGTTATTTGAGAACGGTAAATTGACCATTGTCCGCCTCAAGGCCTTGTTTGAAACCTTCAGCAACCAAGTTGGTAGAGACGTTTACTCGAACTTTGATGTTGTCCGAGTATGTTTAATGATGATGGTGGAGGAGTTCTTCCTTGGCCGACAGCATCATTTGCCCATTTCGTCCACCGTCCTTGCGTTGATAGAGAATCTTGGGGCTTGGAACCGATATCCTTGGGGCAGTTTCATCTGGGATTATACATATACGCAGATGAAAGGTTTTATTGAGCGTCGGCGTGAAAAGAAGCCGAAGCTGACGTTAACGGCCTTTATCCAGCCGTTCAAGGTTAGTTACCACAATATTAAATATTTCTACAATTGTTAATGACTTTGTAGGCGTAACATTACTTTTTCCACAGATATGGATTCTCGAGACTTTTCCTCGCTCGAGTAAATATTTCGTGCATCACAACCGGGTTCCTAGGATAAGTGGGTGGGCTAGGAAACGAAAAGTATTATATACACCCGAAATTAGTGATATTTTGTTGGTGACGGCGCGGGTAAGAATTTTTACAATGTTGGAGGTTTGTATGAAGATAACCCCTTAAATTCTAATATTTCGTCAACTCTTGCATATATTAGGGACAGGACCAACCACTCAATAGACTTGTCGCCACAGCTGAAGAGGAGGGAATGGAGTGGTATAGGTCCAGCCAGATGTTCTTCCGCGGTGAAGCCGGTGGTGACCCTGACGACGACGATGACGAGGACAACGATGATGACGAGGACGAGGCCGTTAACGATCAGGAGCACGATACATCATGGATTCCGGGCTTCACCACGGGACATCATCAGGGATTCCGGGCTCCAACACGACCAATCCGTTTCTCAAATATGCCCCCTTAGGAGTTTCCGTCCGATGACCCGAACTGGGCGCGTGTGGGTCTGATTTAGCAGGCTTGTTGGGCTTGAGGCGTGTGTTGACGGGATTCAGGCGCGTTTTAATGTAAGTATTTCATTTAACACCGTTTAACATTTTGGTATGCAAACTTACTAACACCGTTTAACATTTTGGTACTTGTACGCAGGAGCCATCACAGGCACCCCATCCTCCTTCTTTTTCTCCTACAACTAGGTCCTGGTTTGACTCTATTTTTCTCCTGGGCCATCACAGCCGGATGTGTCGTTTCGTCCACCAGGACCTACGATCGGGCCGCAATCTGGCGGTTCCATGGGCATGTCAATGCCGCTTCGTGAAACTGCAACAACATCAATGCCGTTTCATCAAGCTGGTGTGGGCATGTCACCCTTGTTCACCAGTCCTGTCATTGACCCAAACCCACCTCAGATGGAGGAGGAGTCCCTTGGTAGGGGGCACGCCAGATTCGCCCTTCGAGATGGCATTCGTCTCCTTATACGCAGTGCCCTGATACTACCCCCGTCAGGCCCCATCCGACTGGCACCAGTAGGCTGCAGCGTCAGGATACGAGTCTTCAAGCCACCGCTCCCCTATATGTTGAGCAACTCTACCTCCAAAACCAGTTGCCTGGCGGTATGAGGATTCCTTATTTACCTCATCTTACTGTAGAACCAACGTTTTGGGGGCAATTATTGGGCTATGAAAACCATAGATGGCTTGAAGACCCGGTTAGTACATTCATATGTTATTATAGTCCTACAATTTGAATACCAAAAAAGCATCATTGTAGCTTATCATTGAATGGTTTATTTATAGCATATCGAGGCATGGGTTCGAATGGCGCTCACTTCACGTTCTCCAGAGAGCAACTGGACGATGGTCGTCCCAGAGTGGTGGGGAAGGATGATACTTGGGAACATACTTGAGGTAGTCAGGCAAATGGATGGGTCAATGACTTTGACGGACGGATTTCCGTCTTGGATAGAATCTGTGAACATGGTATGTAATCTAAGTTTCCCTATTTCAAACACTATGAATTTATACTATCTAACTAATGTTAACTTTATGTTTTCAGGTTCTTATTCCTATGAACATCGATAACAGCCATTGGGTGCTCGGGGAGTTGTCCTTACAGACCATGCAACTGATTGTATATGATAGTTATCAGACCATTTCTACTAGAATTGATGCGTTGCTTGAGATATTCAAGCGAAATATGACGTTCGTATTCAGGTGTCTACAAGACAATAAACGAGCTGCGCGGATGGAATAATTTGGATGGAGTTATGCAGAGGATGTTCCCCAGCAGACTGGTCAGCTAGGCGACTGTGGTGCTTTCACGTGTCGATTTTTGACAGATCGGGTTAACGAGCAACTACCTAACATGCATATCGATATCATGGCTTGGCGGAGAGAAATGGCAAATCGATTTTGGTCCTCCGTGTCGAATTAGCTTTTAAAAGTTGTATAGCTTTTATTATTTACGGTATAATTTTTATTGTTTGGTGTTTCACTTTTATTATTTGGTCTTTACTTGCATACATCTTTACCTCAATCCACTTCACAATAGTTACACAATTCTCAATATAAACACAATGTTGACATGTTGGACGTCGATGACCTTTCAATGCAACTACTTCAAAAAATAATGAGAGTGCTAGAGTACGACGAACCAAAATATTTAAAGTTGTATTTTAAGCGGCCGAATGCAGACTTGTTGACTGGACTGGTAGAATTGACTACCGATGAAGATGTAGCCAATATACGTCATTTTGTTGACGGACATACCGTGATTGAAGTGTACATGGAGAAAGTGGATCTTAGCAATTCCAGACTCGTCTCACCCCAACATGTAAGAAGTCGGTGGGAATTGCAAAAAACTAAGGCGTCGTGTAGCAGAAGTTTGACATTTAAATAATTTTGTACTGCTCATGTGGACTGAAGATTTCATTTGTAGTCATTTCGATCCCAACGTTTGCGAAAGTGTTACTAAAAACCAAAATCATTTATTCATGACCAAACTACAACATGAAAAAACAACATAGATAATGCAAAGTACAACATGAAAAAACAACATAAAAAACTGCAAGGCACAACATGAAACAACAACATAGAAAATGCAAGACACAACGTGAAACAACAACATAGAAAATGCAAGACACATCATGAAACAACAACATAGAAACTGCAACAACACTACCACCACCTAAGGATAAAGTGCATTACACCTATCGATGTAGGCTTGCTTCTCGGTTATCTGTGCTTGAAGAACTGCGAACTCTTGTACAATGTTGTGGACGTGTAAGTTTTCTTGACGAATACGGGACTCCTTATCTTTGATTTCCCTCTTCATCCTTTTTATCTCCTTTTCTTCATCTTCCATCCTTTTCAGATGTCCCTCCTTCCTAGCCAACAACTGTTTCCACTCTACAGTTAATTCATCGATGTAACATCTCAAAATTTCGTTATATTATGTTTTAATATAAATGAAGTTGTTTTGTAATTGTGTTGTAAGTTTGTGCTAACTTTACAAGTTTATAAAACAATGGGGTTAAAAGTTAAGTAACCAAAGTTTAAGGTTATTGTGTAAAGTTGGAAACTTGAGGGTGTGTATTGGAAAATTGGGATATTAATAGATGGACTTGGGCTGAATTGAGATAATATCTCAATTCAGATTTTGGAGTCGACAACAAAGGCAGAGAGAAAGTAAATTAGAGAGAAAAGAGAGAAAGAAGAGAAGGAGGAAAACTCAAGCTATTATCTTCAAATTTTGGTAAGGAATTCATCATGGATTCAGATATGGTTTGTTGTAATTTCTTAGTTATGAACAAATCTAATTATTGATTAGGTTCCAGAATCAGTAATAGTAGTTTGGAGTTAGGTTGAGCAAAGAAGTGGGTTCATCTCCTTAAAGGTGAGTTCATTCTCTATTTTGATCTAAATCCTTGTTTTCTGTTAAATTGAATGTTAATACATGTGTATAAACTGTTTTGAGACTGAATGAATGTGTTGAAACAAGCTGAATGGAACAGACACGGATTTAGATTTTAAAATAGGTTGCAGGTCAAGGTTTCCGGACAAAAGAACAGTATCCGGAAACCTCTGTGCAAAGGTGTCCGGACGAGGCAAGAACATCCGGTAAGTATTAATTGTTTGTAGTTTCCGGATGAATTAGATACCGGATGGTATCCGGATTACCTTGGTTTCCGGATATTGTTCGGAAAGCCATGTTGTCCGGAAAGCTTTGTTGTCCGGACTGTTTATATTTCCGGTAAGTATCCGGATGGGATTAGTATGTCCGGTAAGTATGGGTATCCGAGAAGTTCTGTTATCCGGATAGTTTGGGTGTGTCCGGAAACTCTAGCTGGTTGGCCACTTTTGATGTTCTGGATTCTTTTAAGTATCTGATAACTTGTAGTTTTGATAACTTTTGGACAGTGTATGATTGAGAAATTGAATTACAATCTTAATAGCTTGAACATACTTACGGTTGGATGTTAGTGTGTTAGGCTAAAAGGTTGGGGTTAAGTGAATACTATAATTGTGTATAGTATGTGTAATGGATCCATAGGCACGGTACGTATTGTAACGAGGAATAGGCATAAAGTAATTTGTAATTCTCGTTGACCTGAAATGAGAAATAGGCATAAAGTAAATTGTAGTTCCCATTTCGTAAAGGTGTTATGAAATGGGAAATAGGCATAAAGAAAATTGTAATTTCTATTTCATAGTATAGAAATCGAGGAATAGGCATTAAGTAAATTGTAATTCCTGATTTCTAGGGGAAGACCAGAGGTAGACATAAAGTAACTTGTAATCTCTCCTTCCGGGTCAAGAAATAGGCATAAAGTAATTTGTAATTTCTTGGATAAGAGTAATAGTCTAGAATCTACAAAGATTCGTGGTAGACTCTTGATTTTGATAAATACGACCTACTGAAGGTTAGTCATATTCATGAGACCGGCATGATTCTGTCGTTGAGATGAGCATATGTATGGTAAGAATGGTGGAGAACAGGTTTGTCTATACGTATTAGATATTTTCAAACTGTTAACGTCTTTAATTTGAAATTTGAATGTTCTCACTAGGCGTAAGCCTAATCTTTCAAATTAAATTTTCTTACCAGGTACAGGCTCAGGGAAGTGAGTGGGACGTGGGCCGAGATCTTTTGATGTATCCAACTTAAGAGATAAGAGGAGGAGTTAGCTAATGCATGAAGGCTTTTGATGAATTGCTTAGATAACTTAGTTAATCTAATTGTAATGGACATGATTAGATTAATAAGTTTTTGCGAGAATTCCATGTTGTATTTATGAAACCTTATAGTTAATTCTCCTCTTATATAAAAGTTTGGATGTCATTTTGTCATAACTGGTTTCAATTGAAGTTTAAATTAGCCCTGATTTTTAGGGTGTTACTTTAATACCCCGGGTAAGTTCGTTAGTTAAAATCTTAGTTCCGTTAAATTATTTAACTCTATAATTGATGTTTAGGGTAAGTTTGGATAAATTTATAAGATAATGGATGACTTGGTCATTTATGCATAGTTAAAGCCTTAAGTGTAAATTGTCTAAAAATATATATACTTTAAGAATCCAGATATTTTCAAAAATCAGAAAATATCCAGATTAGTGTTGTATGTGTGTGTTGAGAGGTGAAGAAGGAGAAAGAATGGTTTTGGTGGTTAAGGCTCCATTTGGAAGTGTTGGAAGTGTTATTAAGGTATGTCCCTTTACATTTTATGTGTATAATTGTATTTAGAAGGTTTCTATCGGAGTAGAATAGTTGAATTCGTGTTTGGTAATGAATCGGTCGATTTCTGGGTTAAAATTAGCCAAACCGACAGAGGTTTCCGGATAGTATGAATGTGTCCGGGTAAGTTTGTTGGTAGTGTCCGGATGATGTTCTAAAGGTGTCCGGACGAGTCTTTTATCCGGGTAAGTCTCTCTTTTCCTATGGTTTCCGGATAATATTAGTTACCGGATGGTGTCCGGATTTCTTTGGTTTCCGGGTATCGTCCGGATTGTTTATGCCGTCCTGAAAGTTATGCTGTCCGGAAAGATCTGCTATCCGGATTGTTTTGTGTGTTGTCCGTATACTTGAGTTGTTTTGGTTATTTTTGAGATTTTGATGATTTTAAGTGTCTAGTAATACTGTGTTTTTGTTGGACTTTGGATAGAGTATAAATAAAGACTGAAAATACTATGGACTTGACTTAAGTTCGGGTTTGGGGAAAATATTTGAGGAATTAAGTTATTCTAAGTTCTTAGACTATTAAGTAAGCCTTATGTGTTCATTTGGTAAAGAGGAGTATGTATTTGATTTGTACAGATTCTGTGAATTTGAAGTGAAAGCAGAGTCGTTTTGAGAAAAGCTTGGAGAACGTTTTGATAGACTAACAGGTGAGTTTTACTTCAAAATGTTTTCAAACTGGAATACATATATGTGTGTATTGAATATGTGATTATGTGCTTATGTTTGAAATATAATATGTGGAGATGTATATTATATTTACATGAATATTACACTATACGAGAGTGTGTTGGCCGGGCTTAGGACCGGTGGTGTTGGCTGTAATTGTCGTACAGTGGAGTTAATTTATTAGTTAGCTTGCAACTAACTAATATGGCCATGGCAATGAGACAGGAAAAGTACACGATGCGTGAGTTATGATTGGTATTTATCTTTTGTGATATATATATGGTATTTGTGCAAATGGTTTTAAAAATGACAGGGATTTTCTCACTTAGACCATTAGGTCTAACCCTCATTTTGTTTTAAACTATGTATTCCAGGTCGTGGAGCAAGTAAGGACAAGTGATAGGAAAGATCTAGGAATTTCTTTTGAAGACTCATGAAGTGTTTTGTAACTATCATGTTCCGTAGTTGTTATGTAAAAGTTTGTTCTGAAAGACTTATCATGTAAAGACTAAGGGACCTTACTTGTTATATTATGAATCTTTCAGTTATGTAACGACGTTACAAAATATATGTTATTTGTTGTATGTTTGGTTTCTGGGTTGTTACAGATGGTATCAGAGCCCTAGTTTAAGGGATTTAGGTATTCGTATCTGTACCTAGACTTAAACTGCATGTGAAGTAGGATGTCCCTATTATTTTAGAACCTTGGGATGATTAAGTATAAAAGGTAGAAGGAACATCATGTAAGGTAATTTCATATTACACCTGGCTAGTGTAATTGTGATTTTACAGGTACATGTTTGAACTGGAATACCTTGTTATATGGGGTATGTGCTTATGTGTATATTAACCTTGTTTGAATCAACAGAATGGCAAGTGGTACTAGACAAACGAATCGAGGGGGAAGAGAAGATCATGATAGAACAAATCCAACAGTTGGGGTAAGAGGAAGAGGGGGAGAAAGAGGTAGAGGCAGAACAGGCGGCAGAGTTCAGCCGCGAGGTACCAAATTTGTAACAAGGGACGATCTAACAGCTGAAATGGGAAGGTTACAAGCAAATATTCAAGCCATGTTTAACCAGACTCGTAATACTGAAACGGAAAGACCAGATTCTAACCAGGAAGATGAGATACCTATCACACCTACTATCGTACCAGTAATGAAAAAGTGTGATTATAAAATGTTTCTCAGTTGCAAGCCTCCTACGTACTCAGGAGATCGGGATCCAGTGAAAGCTATGAAGTGGCTGAAGGAAATAGAAGCTATCTTCAAGACTAGTAAATGCGCTGAAGAGGATAGAGTACTTTATGGAACTGTAATGTTAAAAGGCGATGCTTTATACTGGTGGGAAGCTCATATCTCTTCGGGAGGGTCTGACATATATTCTACCTTCTCTTGGGAAGAATTTGTTATAGCTTTCAGGAAACAGTTTTGTCCTCAAGCCGCAGTTAAACAATTGGAAGGGGAGTTTATGAACTTGCAGCAAGGGAATTTGTCAGTTCGGGACTACACCGCTCGTTTTCTGGAAAAGTCTCGTTTCGCGGAATACTACGTTGCCACGGAGGCAATGAAGATTGAAAGGTTTATCTTTGGGTTGAATGCAGAAGTCAGAAGTTTTGTGATTGCTAAAGGACCAGAAACCTTCTCAACCGCAGTAGATGCCGCAGAGACCGTAGAACATGATAAAGGGAGGAACATTAGTGATAAAGGTATGGGAAAACGAAAGTGGGAAGGACCATCGTACGATCCAAAAAAATCCAGGTTTCAGAGATACGATAACCGTCCACCTTTCCGACCAACGGAAAGACATTGTCAGAAATGCAATCGTATCCACCAAGGAAACTGTCAAGTTGATACTCGGGTTTGTTATAGGTGTGGGAAGACCGGACATGTTGCTAAAGACTGTCGGGTAACGTGGTTTTGTTTCTTATGTAATTCTTCGGATCACATCCAGTCTGATTGTCCAAGGGGAAGAGTACAGTAAGGGGGTACGTCAGGGAAACCAGCGGTTGTCAGACCAGTAGTACCAAGACTAGAGCCGCCAAGAACAAGAGGTCGTTCATTTCAAATGACAGCAAAGGAAGCAGAGGAAACTCCGGATGTGGTTACGGGTACATTTTTAATAAACTCTACACGTGCTAAAGTGCTATTTGACTCTGGTGCAAACCGATCATTTGTGTCTCCTTCATTTGTTGCTTATATGCATTTAAAGCCTAAAGTGTTAGATCATGCTTTAATGGTAGATACTGCAAATGATAACCAAGTATCGGTTAAAGAAGTTTTTGATAGTTGTGTGATAAATATAGAGGGGTGCAGAGTACCTATTCAACTATTTCCTATAGCCTTGATTGAGTTCGATGTGGTAGTGGGAATGGATTGGTTAGCCGAAAATCAAGCTAACATAGTTTGTGATAAGAAAATAATTAATGTTGTCTTACCTGAGAGGGGACCGGTAGTGATTTATGGTGATCGTAGAAATCATCAGTCTTGCCTTATATCTATGATAAAAGCTCGTAAGTGTGTCAACAAGGGTTGCCCGAGTTACTTAGCTTATGTGATAGATATTAATCCAGAAATAAATAAGTTGGAAGATATTCCTATTGTCCGTGAATTTCCAGAAGTTTTTCCCGAAGACTTGAATAGTCTTCCTCCCGTTAGACAAGTAGAGTTTGGTATAGATCTGATTCCTGGAGCTGCTCCTGTAGCCCGTGCACCGTAGCGTCTGGCACTTCCAGAGATGAAAGAAATGATGACACAACTGCAAGACCTATCCGATAAAGGCTTCATCAGACCCAGTTCTTCGTCGTGGGGTGCACCAGTTTTGTTTGTGAAAAAGAAGGATGGTTCGATGAGAATGTGTATCGACTACCGGGAACTGAATAAGCGCGCGATCAAGAACAAGTATCCGCTTCCCAGAATTGATGACCTCTTCGATCAATTGGTTGGAGCTTGTTATTTCTCCAAAATTGATCTAAGATCTGGTTATCATCAGCTGAAGGTTAAAGAAGAAGACGTTCTGAAAACTGCATTTCGCACAAGGTACGGTCACTATGAATTCTTAGTGATGCCGTTTGGATTGACGAACGCTCCAGCTGCTTTTATGGATTTAATGAATCGGGTATGTAAGCCGTATCTCGATAGATTTGTTATTGTATTTATCGATGATATACTTATCTATTCCCGATCCAAAGAAGAGCACGTACAACATCTTCGTTTAATTCTGGAATTGTTGAAGAAGGAACAGTTGTATGCTAAATTTTCTAAATGTGAATTCTGGCTACGAGAAGTTCAGTTTCTGGGGCATGTAGTCAGGGCCGGCCCTGGCCCATGGCAATTGTGGCTTGGGCCATGGGCCCCAGGTCCAGCAGGGGCCTCAAAATCATACTATCTTCTTAGGGTTTTTAATGTAATCAGTATGTTGTATTTCAGTATTTCATTGACACTTTGACAGCGAGAGACAAGAACGAGAAGGCGAGACGAGAGATAGCTGTGTGTCGAGAGTCTGCGGCCCTGTAGACAGCGAGATTGCGAGAACGACTGAACGAGAAGTCGAGCTGTCGAGAGTCTGCCATCTGCGGCCTGCGTGCGATTGGCCGATTGCTTGCTGGATTGCTGAGTTGCTGAGTTGGCCTGCTGTTGCAATTGCTTGCTGGAATGTGTAATCTTTCATTATTGGCCGATTGCTTGCTGGAATGTGTAATCTTTCATTATTGCTTGCTGGAATGTGTAATCTTTCATTATTGCTGGAATGTGTAATCTTTCATTATTGCTTGCTGAGTTGCTGAGTTGGCCTGCTAGTGCAGATTGTCCGATTGCTTGCTGGATTCCTAAATCCGATTTCCGAACAGAAGTGTTGCTGTGTTGGCTGTTGGATTGCTTGATTTGCTTCTGCCCTAAATGGCTAAATCAGGTGTTTTCTATCCTTTTTTGAACTGTGGTTTGTTTGCATTTTGATTTTGCCTGCTAGTTTATTGTTCATTTAATCATTTTGCCTGCTGGAATCTGGATGTGGATTGTTGTGCATTTGCTTGGAATTGGATACTTGTTTAGTTGTTTAGTTATTTGATTGTTGACTTGTTGTCTTTCAAATTTCAATTTATTAGATAATAGAGTAATACTGTAATAGACAACATGTTTCCAAGATCACACCCCTCGGGTGCTCAAAATGAATTGATTGAAATGTTGGCATCCGATGTAAAGAATGCAATCATAAAAAAGATCAAAGAAGCAAAATATTTTTCGGTTATTCTTGATTGTACTCCGGATGTAAGCCACAAAGAACAAATGACTTTGATTATTAGATGTGTTGATATGTCAAGTTCGCCTGTTCAAGTGGAAGAGTTTTAAATAATCTATTTTATGTTCTATTATACGGGGTTTTGGTTTATGTCCCCCTCGTTGTACTATTTTTGTTTCTTTTAATAAAGACCCGACGTGGGGATGAGCCGCCTAGCTTGACTAGGTTCCAAACCCCGTTAAATTGTTTTTCGTTCTTGTAATATAGGGGCCTTTTTTTGTCTTTCGCCATGGACATCCGAAATCTCAGGACCGGCCCTGCATGTAGTTTCTGAGAAAGGCATTCAAGTTGATCCGATGAAAGTGGAAACGATTGAAAAGTGGGAACCGCCGAGAACGCCAACTGAAGTACAAAGTTTTCTGGGTTTAGTCGGTTACTATCGAAAGTTTATAAAAGATTTTTCTCGTATCGCTACGCCTCTCACTAAGCTGGCCCGGAAGAATCTAAAGTTCAAATGGAAAGAAGAACAGGATGAAGCATTCCGAATATTGAAAGAGAAACTCTGTAGCGCGCCAATACTAGCATTACCTGAAGGTTCCGATGATTTCGTTGTTTACAGTGATGCTTCCAAACTGGGATTAGGTTGTGTACTAATGCAGCGTGGAAAGGTTATTGCTTATGCTTCTCGTCAGTTAAAAGATCATGAAAGACAGTATCCTACACACGACATGGAACTTGTAGCAGTTGTTTTCGCGTTGAAGATTTGGAGACATTATCTTTACGGCTCTAAATGTCGAATTTATACTGATCATAAGAGTCTCCAACATCTTTTTGATCAGAAGGAACTAAATATGAGGCAAAGAAGATGGCTAGAATTGGTGAATGGTTACGACTGTGAAATTCTGTATCATCCGGGAAAGGTGAATGTGGTAGTTGATGCACTAAGTCGTCAAGAAAGGAGTGGAACAATAAAAGCTATTTCACTACGAGCTGAAGTCCTACCTAACATCTTTGACGAATTGCAGAAGTGTCAAATAGAAGCTTTTCAAGAAGAACATTTGAAACCAGAACGGTTAGTGGGTGTATCAGCATTGCTTGTAAAAGATGATCGTGGGTTGTTGTGTTTGGGAAACAGAATCTGGGTGCCTCGTTTGGGTGGTTTACGTGATCGGGTATTGCAAGAAGCTCATCAATCTCGTTTCTCTATTCATCCAGGTACGAATAAGATGTATAAAGATTTAAACAATTTTATTGGTGGCCGGGAATAAAAAGGAGTATTGCTCAGCATGTGGAAGGTTGTACTACTTGTAAGAAGGTAAAGATTGAACATCAAAAGCCGTTTGGTCAGTTACAACGGTTAGAAATACCTATGTGGAAATGGGATCAGATTACTACAGATTTCATCACAAAGCTACCAAGGACTCCGAAGGGATTTGATGCCATTTGGGTGATCGTTGATAGATTGACAAAGTCTGCTCACTTCTTACCGATAAAAGAAATGGATTCGTTGGAATGACTAGCCAAGTTGTACATCGACGAGATAGTAACTCGACATGGAGTTCCAATTTCGATTATTTCTGATCGTGATAGTTGTTTTACTTCAAGATTCTGGAGGAGTTTTCAAAAAGAAATGGGTACACAGATAAAGTTAAGTACATCGTATCATCCTCAAACCGATGGTCAGAGTGAACGGACAATTCAGACATTAGAAGATATGCTACGGGCCTGCATTGTTGATTTTGGGGGATCGTGGGATAAGCACTTGCCGTTGATCGAGTTCGCCTACAACAACAGTTATCATTCCAGTATACAAGCATCACCGTTTGAAGTTCTGTATGGTAGAAAATGCCGAACGCCTCTATGTTGGAATGAAGTGGGAGAAAAATAGTTAGCGGGGCTAGATATAGTTCAGTTAACCGCGGATAAGATTACTCAGATTCGGGAACGTTTGAAAGTGGCTCAAGACAGGCAGAAAAGCTACGCAGACCGACGCCGGAAACCGTTAGAGTTTCAAGTTGGAGATTTTGTAATGTTAAAAGTCTCACCTTGGAAAGGAGTCATTCGGTTTGGGAAGCAGGGTAAACTTAGTCCAAGGTACATTGGACCGTTTGCAATTATAGAAAGAATAGGAGAAGTAGCTTACCGGTTAGATCTTCCGCCAGAATTAAGTCGTATACACAACGCCTTTCATGTATCGAATTTTCGAAAGTGTTTGGTTACACCGGATCAAGCCGTATCTCTACCGGATATACAAGTTGATGAAAAGCTGAATTATGTGGAGGAACCTGAAGCCATAGTTGACCAAAAAGTTAAAGTTTTGCGGAACAAAGTAATCAAGCAAGTAAAAGTACAGTGGAGACACCATAGGGGTCAGGATGCTACTTGGGAATCAGAATCCGAAATGAGAACTAAGTACCCGTACCTTTTTGCCTAACCGAATTCCGGGACGGAATTCTCTTAAGGGGGAGATGATGTAATACCGCGGGTAAGTTCGTTAGTTAAAATCCTAGTTCCGTTAAATTATTTAACTCTATAATTGATGTTTAGGGTAAGTTTGGATAAATTTATAAGATAAAGGGTGACTTGGTCATTTATGCATAGTTAAAGCCTTAAGTGTAAATTATCTAAAAATATATATACTTTAAGAATCCAGATATTTTCAAAAATCAGAAAATATCCAGATTAGTGTTGTATGTGTGTGTTGAGAGGTGAAGAGGGAGAAAGAATGGTTTTGGTGGTTAAGGCTCCATTTGGAAGTGTTGGAAGTGTTATTAAGGTATGTCCCTTTACATTTTATGTGTAAAATTGTATTTAGAAGGTTTCTATCGGAGTAGAATAGTTGAATTCGTGTTTGGTAATGAATCAGTCGATTTCTGGGTTAAAATTAGCCAAACCGACAGAGGTTTCCGGATAGTATGAATGTGTCATGGTAAGTTTGTTGGTAGTGTCCGAATGATGTTCTAAAGGTGTCCGGACGAGTCTTTTATCCCGGTAAGTCTCTCTTTTCCTATGGTTTCCGGATAATATTAGTTACCGGATGGTGTCCGGATTTCTTTGGTTTCCAGGTATCTTCCGGATTGTTTATGTCGTCCGGAAAGTTATGCTGTCCGGAAATATCTGCTGTCCGGATTGTTTTGTGTGTTGTCCGGATACTTGAGCTGTTTTGGTTATTTTTGAGATTTTGATGATTTTAAGTGTCCAGTAATACTGTGTTTTTGTTGGACTTTGGATACAATATAAATAAAGACTGAAAATACTATGGACTTGACTTAAGTTCGGGTTTGGGGAAAATATTTGAGGAATTAAGTTATTCTAAGTTCTTAGACTATTAAGTAAGCCTTATGTGTTCATTTGGTAAAGAGGAGTATGTATTTGATTTGTACAGATTCTGTGAATTTGAAGTGAAAGCAGAGTCGTTTTGAGAAAAGCTTGGAGAACGTTTTGATAGACTAACAGGTGAGTTTTACTTCAAAATGTTTTCAAACTGGAATACATATATGTGTGTATTGAATATGTGATTATGTGCTTATGTTTGAAATATAATATGTGGAGATGTATATTATATTTACATGAGTATTACACTATACGAGAGTGTGTTGGCCGGGCTTAGGACCGGTGGTGTTGGCTGTAATATTCGTACGACGGTGTTGGCTGTAATTGTCGTACAGTGGAGTTAATTTATTAGTTGGCTTGCAACCAACTAATATGGCCATGGGAATGAGACAGGAAAAGTACACGATGCGTGAGTTATGATTGGTATTTATCTTTTGTGATATATATGGTATTTGTGCAAATGGTTTTAAAAATGACAGGGATTTTCTCACTTAGACCATTAGGTCTAACCCTCATTTTGTTTTAAACTATGTATTCCAGGTCGTGGAGCAAGTAAGGACAAGTGATAGGAAAGATCTAGGAATTTCTTTTGAAGACTCATGAAGTGTTTTGTAACTATCATGTTCAGTAGTTGTTATGTAAAAGTTTGTTCTGAAAGACTTATCATGTAAAGACTAAGGGACCTTACTTGTTATATTGTGAATCTTTCAGTTATGTAACGACGTTACGAAATATATGTTATTTGTTGTATGTTTGGTTTCCGGGTTGTTACAGTTACAATATGGTATCAGAGCTTTAGTTTAAGTGAACTAGGTATGCCTAGTGAGATACCTAGACTTAAGCTGAGATGAGTTAAGTTATGATTCGTGAGATACGGGTAGAAGTACTAAGACGGGATAGTCTTAGAGTCGACTGAAATACGTGAAATTAGTACTGTAATGATGGTAACGAGGATTCTCATGTATAATATGTTCACAATTCCAATTAGCTACTGTTATTATGAATATATTGTTACACAAGCATACTTGTTTCTAAATTGTTACAGTGACTAATGATCGGTAAAGTACGTTTCGTATGTTTAGATGTGTATAACCATTTCTTATGGTTATTCCTTTGTGTTATATCAGAACGATGGTGAATACGCCACCGAGGTCCTCTAATTCTTCGGAGGACAGAGCAGTAAATGATTGGGGGTTGGAGGGACAACCTGGAACGGGCGGAACTCATGAGAGCCCGCCGAGGTTACATTTTACTGGAGGAACGGATAGTCAGGTGCATAGAACGGGTACCAGTACCGCCTCCCAAGAAATGCCAGAATTGACGGTGGATTCGCGTATGATGGAAAACATGACTCGAATGATGAATGCGGCTATGGCACAACAGACAGAAATGTTTATGAAAGCACTGAACGATCGAAGTTCGGAATTACGGCGAACGAAAACTGATACTGGAGTCATAAATCAAGTTGGTAACCCTGGGTTAGGGGCAGAAAGGAGAGTTGAAAGAATCTGCTCATACAAAACGTTCCTAAGCTGTAAACCGCCAGAGTTTAAAGGCACAGATAATCCAGTAGCCTGCATGAACTGGATCAGGGAAATGGAACAAGTTTTTCGAGCTTGTGAATGCGATGAGAAGTCAAAGGTCAGATTTGCGTCCCAAATGTTAAGAGGTAATGCCCTGACTTGGTGGAATGTAGTGACGACTACAATTTCGGCTCCAGACTTGACTGCTATGACTTGGGAGTCATTCAAGAAAAAGATTCTGGAAGAATACTGCAATGAAAACGGGATGGATAGAATTGAAGAAGAGTTTCGGACTCTCAAGAAAGGTGTTTCATCTATTAGGAAGTATACGGAATCTTTCATGGAGAAGCTAAACTTAGTGGGGCATGTGGCTCCAACTGAGAAAGACAAAGTTAAAGCTTATTTGAAGGGTTTGCCGGCAGATATGATGTCAAGGGTGCGGAGTTCAAAAGCTTCAACGTTGAGAGAGACGATTGAAGAAGCAAAAGTTATAGAGGAAGTGTACGCAAAGGATAAAGAAGAAAAGACACACGTGGGAGAAAAGCGGAAGTGGGAAGGTCGGTCGGATTCTTCTCAAAAATCCAAATCATTTGGAAAGAATGTTCGTTATGAACCTCGCCGGGAACCAAGTTGGTGTTCGAAATGTCGAAGTAAACATTTTGGTCAGTGTCGGATAGTCGGGAATGAATGCTTCAAATGCGGGAAGCCTGGGCATATAGAGGCTAACTGTCCTATCCAAGGACCGACCTGTTATGAGTGTAAACAGCCCGTACACATCCGAAGAGATTGTCCGAAGTTAAAGAAGGGCGGAGAGCAAGGAAAGAAACTAGATGTTCCTAAACCAACGGGCCGGACATTTCATATGACGGCGGAAGAGGCGAAGGAGTCCAAAGATGTCGTTTCGGGTACATTCTTCGTAAATTCTATTCCCACGCGTATTTTATTTGACTGTGGTGCAAATTTGTCATTTGTGTCCAAGTCGTTTTTTCTCAAGTTAGCTATGCCTGTTACTATCTTGGATGATGCCTTAGTAGCTGAGGTAGCTAACGGGGGTCAGGTCTTGGTTCGCGAAAGGCTTGTTGGTTGTCTTATTTCAGTAGGAGAAACGCAGTTTTCGATCGACTTGTTGTTGATGGAAATTGGAGGATTCGATGTAATAGTGGGTATGGACTGGCTAATAGTCAACCAGGCATAGATACTTTGTGCAAAGAAGTTAATACGGATTCCGATGGCTGATAAGGATGATGAACTCATCTTTGGGGAAAAGCAAAAAGGGGAAGTTCTGTTAATTTCTGTTGCAAAAGCGCGTAAATGTTTAATGAAAGGATGTTCATCCTATCTGGCGTATGTTTTAGATGTAAAGTCGGAAAAGAAACAAGTGGAAGATATTAAGGTGGTACGTGAATTCCCGGACGTATTCCCCGATGATCTTCCAGGCCTACCGATTGAACGGCAGGTAGAGTTTCGCATTGATCTTATCCCTGGATCGGCACCGATAGCGCGTGCACCGTATCGCTTAGCGCCGGCCAAAATGAAAGAGATGATGACTCAACTTCAGGAGTTGTTGGATAAAGGTTTTGTTAGACCGATTTCTTCACCTTGGGGAGCTCCGATTTTGTTTGTTAAAAAGAAAGACGGCACCATGAGAATGTGTATCGACTATCGTGAGTTGAATAAGGTGACAATTAAGAACAAGTATCCGCTTCCAAGGATTGATGATCTGTTTGATCAACTTCAAGGTGCGGGATGTTTTTCTAAGATTGATTTGAGGTCAGGGTACCATCAAGTTCGAGTAAGAGATGAAGATATTCCGAAGACAGCGTTCAGGACGAGGTACGGACATTATGAATTCCTTGTGATGCCATTTGGGTTGACTAATGCTCCCGCCGTGTTCATGGGTCTGATGAACAGAGTATGTCGACCATTCTTGGATAAGTTTGTCATTGTGTTCATTGATGACATACTTATTTATTCGAAGAATGAAGACGATCATGAACGCCATCTTCGTGAAGTCTTAGAAGTGTTGAGAAAAGAGAAGTTGTACGGCGAAATGTGAATTTTGGTTAAAAGAAGTACAATTTCTAGGTCATGTGATCACTTCGGAGGGAGTCAAAGTAGACCCAACAAAGATAGAAGCTATGACGAATTGGGAGACACCAAGAAGTGCGTCTGATATAAGAAGTTTCTTAGGCCTAATCGGTTACTACCGTAGGTTTATTAAAGACTTCTCAAAGATTTCTTTTGCTTTGACTTTAATGACCCGAAAGAATGTGAAGTTTGTTTGGACGGAGAAACAAGAATCAGCTTTCAGAACTTTACGTCAAAAGTTATGTGAAGCTCCTATTCTTGCCTTACCAGAAGGAACAGAAGATTTAGTGGTCTATAGTGATGCTTCAAAGATGGGTCTAGGATGTGTATTGATGCAACGTGGCAAAGTGATTGCTTATGCATCAAGGCAACTTAAAGAGCATGAGAAGAATTATCCTACCCACGATTTGGAATTAGCAGCGGTTGTTTTTGCTTTGAAGCTGTGGAGGCATTGTTTGTATGGTACGAAGTGTACTCTTTATACTGATCACAAAAGCTTTTAACATGTCTTTGATCAGAAAGAGTTGAACATGAGACAACGGCGCTGGTTAGAGTTACTTAAGGATTACGATTGTGAATTGCATTACCATCCTGGTAAAGCAAATGTCATAGCTGATGCTTTAAGCAGAAAAGAGTATAGTGGGTGTTTGAAATCGACTAACGCTAGAATTGACGTGACGTCAAGTTTGATGGAAAAGATAAAGGAGGCACAAGCGGAAGCCTTACGAGAAGAAAATCTGAAAGAGGAAGTGATGAGCAAACAACATCTTCAACTGATTGAAGATAGCCGTGGAATTAAGTTGTTTCAAGGCCGTGTTTGGGTACCAAAGATTGGAGGAAATCGAGAGTTGATTCTCGAAGACGCCCATAGATCTAAGTATTCTATACATCCTGGGAGTACTAAGATGTATTGGGACTTAAAGCTACATTATTGGTGGCCAGCTATGAAAGTAGATGTGGCCCGAATAGTAGAGAAGTGTAGGACATGTTCTTTAGTAAAAGCGGAACATCAAAAGCCTTACGGAAGTTTTCAGTCTTTGGAAATTCCGGAATGGAAGTGGGAAAAGATTACTATGGATTTCGTGACAAAGTTACCAAAGACGCAAAAGGGTAACGACACTATATGGGTAATCGTGGACAGATTGACTAAGAGTGCTCATTTTCTGTCTATGAAAGAAGCGTCACCAATAGATAAATTGGCGAAGCTATATATTGATGAGGTGGTGTCAAGACATGGTATACCGGTGTCTATAGTGTCAGATCGTGACAGTCGGTTTACCTCGAGGTTTTGGCAGTCACTACAAGATGAATTGGGTACGAAAGTTAATTTGAGCACTGCGTATCATCCGCAAACTGACGGTCAAAGTGAAAGAACTATTCAAACTTTGGAAGACATGCTCAGATCGTGTGTATTGGATTTTGGAGGTAACTGGGATACACATTTACCTTTAGTGGAATTTGCGTATAACAATAGTTATCATTCCAGTATTGGAAGAGCACCTTTCGAAGCTTTGTATGGTCGGAAATGTAGAACGCCGGTGTGTTGGTTAGAAGCCGGAGAGAAACAGTTTGCTGGTCCAGAACTTGTACAACAAACAGCTGACAAAGTAAAGGAAATACGTAAGCATATGAAAGCGGCTCAAGATAGACAAAAGAGTTATGCTGATCCGAAAAGAAGACCAAAATAATTCCAAGTTGGGGAGCGCGTGATGCTTAAGGTATCCCCATGGAAAGGTGTGATAAGGTTTGGCAAACGTGGGAAGTTAAGTCCTCGTTTTCTAGGACCTTTCACTATAAATAAGCCAGTAGGATTACAAGCTTATCAGTCGGATCTTCCACCGGAATTGGAAGGGATTCATAATACCTTCCATATTTGCTATCTTCGGAAATGTTTAGCCAAAGAGAATGACGTGATTCCACTTACTGACGTAAGAGTGGATGAAAAGAGCCGTTGTATAGAAGAACCGGAAGCGATTTTGGAAAGGTCGGTTAGACAATTACGTAATGGCAAGGAAATAGTCATGTTAAAGGTACAGTGGAAACATCATCGAGGTGCTAACATGACGTTAGAGTCGGAGGAGGATATGAAGACTAGATATCCTCACATGTTTACCTAGCTTTAATTTCGGGAACGAAATCGTTTTCAAGTTGGGGAGTAATGTAACATCTCGAAATTTCGTTATATTATGTTTTAATATAAATGAAGTTGTTTTGTAATTGTGTTGTAAGTTTGTGCTAACTTTACAAGTTTATAAAACAATGGGGTTAAAAGTTAAGTAACCAAAGTTTGAGGTTATTGTGTAAAGTTGGAAACTTGAGGGTGTGTATTGGAAAATTGGGATATTAATAGATGGACTTGGGCTAAATTGAGATAATATCTCAATTCAGATTTTGGAGTCGGCAACAAAGGCAGAGAGAAAGAAAATTAGAGAAAAAAGAAAGAAAGAAGAAAAGGATGAAAACTCAAGCTATTATCTTCAAAATTTGGTAAGGAACTCATCATGGATTCAGATATGGTTTGTTGTAATTGCTTAGTTATGAACAAATCTAATTATTGATTAGGTTCCAGAATCAGTAATAGTAGTTTGGAGTTAGGTTGAGCAAAGAAGTGGGTTCATCTCCTTAAAGGTGAGTTCATTCTCTATTTTGATCTAAATCCTTGTTTTCTGTTAAATTGAATGTTAATACATGTGTATAAACTGTTTTGAGACTGAATGAATGTGTTGAAACAAGCTGAATGGAACATAGACGGATTTAGATTGTAAAAATAGTCTGCAGGTCGAGGTTTCCGGACAAAAGAACAGTATCCGGAAACCTCTGTGCGAAGGTGTCCGGACGAGGCAAGAACATCCGGTAAGTATTAATTGTTTGTAGTTTCCGGATGAATTAGATACCGGATGGTATCCGGATTACCTTGGTTTCCGGATATTGTCCGGAAAGCAATGTTGTCCGGAAAGCTTTGTTGTCCGGACTGTTTATATTTCCGGTAAGTATCCGGATGGGATTAGTATGTCCGGTAAGTATGGGTATCCGGTAAGTTCTGTTATCCGGATAGTTTGGGGGTGTCCGGAAACTCTATCTGGTTGGCCACTTTTGATGTTCTGGATTCTTTTAAGTATCTGATAACTTGTAGTTTTGATAACTTTTGGACAGTGTATGATTGAGAAATTGAACTACAATTTTAATAGCTTGAACATACTTACGATCGGATGTTAGTGTGTTAGGCTAAAAGGTTGGGGTTAAGTGAATACTATAATTGTGTATAGTATGTGTAATGGATCCATAGGCACGGTACGTATTGTAACGAGGAATAGGCATAAAGTAATTTGTAATTCTCGTTGACCTGAAATGAGAAATAGGCATAAAGTAAATTGTAGTTCCCATTTCGTAAAGGTGTTATGAAATGAGAAATAGGCATAAAGGAAATTGTAATTTCTATTTCATAGTATAGAAATCGAGGAATATGCATTAAGTAAATTGTAATTCCTGATTTCTAGGGGAAGACCAGAGGTAGACATAAAGTAACTTGTAATCTCTCCTTCCGGGTCAAGAAATAGGCATAAAGTAATTTGTAATTTCTTGGATAAGAGTAATAGTCTAGAATCTACAAAGATTCGTGGTAGACTCTTGATTTTGATAAATACGACCTACTGAAGGTTAGTCATATTCATGAGACCGGCATGATTCTGTCGTTGAGATGAGCATATGTATGGTAAGAATGGTGGAGAACAGGTTTGTCTATACGTATTAGATATTTTCAAACTGTTAACGTCTTTAATTTGAAATTTGAATGTTCTCACTAGCCTAATCTTTCAAATTAAATTTTCGTACCAGGTACAGGCTCAGGAAAGTAAGTGGGATTTGGGCCGAGAGCTTTTGATGTATCCAACTTAAGAGATAAGAGGAGGAGTTAGCTAATGCATGAAGGCTTTTGATGGATTGCTTAGATAATTTAGTTAATCTAATTGTAATGGACATGATTAGATTAATAAGTTTTTGGGAGAATTCCATGTTGTATTTATGAAACCTTATAGTTAATTCTCCTCTTATATAAAAGTTTGGATGTCATTTTGTCATAACTGGTTTCAATTGAAGTTTAAATTAGCCCTGATTTTTAGGGTGTTACACTCGATCTCCTTTTCACTTTTTTTTACCTCCTTCTTTAACCTATCCGACATTACTTGTGAAGACTGTGGGTTTGAAGGAGATGCCATTTGCTTGGTGAAAGATGATAGTACAAAGTCGTATGAGTGTTGTGAGTCTTAAGTTGGAATTAACTTGGGTATTTATAGCCACAACATCGCAAGTGCGAACCTTCTCAGCTCCGCAAGTGCGAACCTACCCGCATCCGCACTTGCGAACCTACCCGCATCCGCAAGTGCGAACCTACCCGCATCCGCAAGTGCGAACCTACCTTCTCACGACTATAAGTAGGTGGTCTGATGAATTAGTAATTCACAAGTTGTTATCTATCCTTTCTACCATCCACAACGTTTGCAAACCTTCTCTACCATTTCGTGCCACTATTATGGCTGGGGGTTCAAGGTCAAAAGGGAAAAGGTCCACCAATGGGGCTGGAACTTCACGACAAAACGACAACCAACCCTTAAAAGACGGAGCTTACAGGAGTACCTGGTGGGTACCGGTAACAACCGAGGAGTGGGCAGAATGGGGCCGAACTAGGGTCGATTATCCATTCACGGAAGAGGAGACAGATCAGTGGAACGCTGCATGGGAGAAATACTACCTCGACCATCGCTTGAATGAACCACCAATGTATCAATCTAACCAGTCGGAGGATCTTACAGGAACTCAAAGAATGCCATCCCCCGTAAAACGGTCAATTGATGACGAGAACGCTGAGATTGAGAACGTAAAACGTATGTGGAACCAAAACAGGTTGATTATTCAAGGGAAGAAGGACTGCCTGGAGGAGAAGAAACAAGACCTGGCACAAAGGAAGCGGGATCTTCGGGATCTGCAAAAACAGATTCGCGAACTAGAAGAGGAGATTACAGAGCTCACAGAGAGCTACACGGGAATGGAGGAGGTTATTGCTGAAAAGGTTGCCTGGATCACCAAAATACAGGACATCTACCCGTGGTAGTAGATTTCTTCAAATGTACTAGTTTCCATGCTTTATGAGTATCAATAAAATGCAACTTTCATGTTTACTTTATTTTACACACAAGAACCCTTAACAGACACAACAAAGTACATTGAAATCAACAGTAAACATAAGGACAAGAAGCTTGAAAGACAATTGAACGTAACAGACATAAATTGAGACTTCAAACAGGTTTACTCGTTCAAATCAAAGTTTAGATAGAAAGTATGATGCCTAGAACTTCCGTAGTTGGTCTCCTGGGTCGCCTGTGCTTGAGTTTGTCGACTACCGGATGCTCCTTGATGTTGGCGGCTACCAGAGGCTCTTCGACGTTGCCGGCTACTGGATGCTCCTTGATTCACTGGAAACTCTGCATGACAGTTTGATCGATTATGTCCGCTTTGTTTACACCGAGAACATCTTCTCGGTGTCGGATCCTCGCCACGGGATGGGATACGGTCGTGGTTGCTCGGTCTACCAACGCGTTTCTGCATCACCGGAGGTTTAACGGTCATAAGTGGTGGGTCTGGAACAACCCACGTTTCAGGAGGCCCAGCCGGATGTATGACCTCTGAGTATGTTGCTCGCCAGGTAGCCGTCGTGAAGTAACCAAGCGCCAGGTGGGTGACATATGTACACCGGATATGTCTTACAACGGCGATTGCATGACTGCAAGGTAAACCGGACATCTGCCACTTCATACAAGTGCAGTTACGATTATTGTAAGCCACCTTCGCGTCCCTGCGCATATCGCATACTTCGTATAAACCATGACCAATTTCATGGACAGTAAACCTCGCCGACTTCATTTGTCTCCTTTTAAATTTTTTTCATTGCATATGGGGTTAGAAAATCTACCCATTTTGCTGCAGAAACAAAAATAGTCAAAATATTGAAAATAATCTCACTTTGTTGTAACAACAGTAGATTGTATGTAGGTTGATGTACGTATAGATAATAACCTGCGTTGTTCCGACTCTTTGCATAACAGTCTTGTTGCATTGATTGAAAGTCCATGAGGGACACGATAGGTAACCTCCGAGCGTAACGGGACAGTGCATTGACAGACTCGACACTGTTTGAAGTCATTATGTTGTAACGGATTGCAGGAAAATAGGCCCTAGACCATCTTTCTGGCGTAGTATCGGATTCCAAAACTTGGACTCCCACAGGTACAACAGCTCATAGAGCTGCCATTCTAAGATCGAAATCATGCACCGTGTACGCTTTACAGACCTTCCAAAACATAGTCTTATAATGGTCGGTCCTATTATCCCTGGTTTTCATGTTCATCATGAGATGGCGGCAACAGAGCGCATGATGGGCACGTGGGTACACCGTATTGATAGCTTGGCGTATTGAACCGGCCCTGTCCGAAACGAACACCAACCCTTCCGGTTCGCCGATACACTGCTTCAGGTTGGCCAAAAAATAAGACCATCCCTCTCCACTCTCAGACCTACCAACACCGAAAGCGAGCATGAAAATTTGATTATTGGCGTCCATAGCAACGGCTAAGAACATTGTGCCCAGGTAAGGCCCCTTCAAATGAGCGTCGTCTATTATAATGATCGGGCGCAAATAGCTCGTAAACGATCGGATCTACAAAAAGTTATTCTGAAAACGTTAGAATACTATAGTATAGTGAAAGTGTAGACTGTATAAGAGGAAATAATATATACCGCGCAACCAAGGGCATAAAAACAAAGGTGAAAACGTCCTGTAATATCTCTCTCTATTCGGGAAAAGGTACCAGGGTTTTGAAGCTCCAAATTATAGAAAAACCCAGGGAGTCACCTGTAAGAATCGTAGGGGTCGCCCCGCACCAAGGCTAGCGCAAAAGCTTTCGCACGCCACGCTTGCGAATACGAGATATCTACGTTGTATTGCTCCTTGATGTCCTTCAGAATGTCGGATCCACGGAGTTTACGGCTTTCATCCTGTACTTTAGGCAGGATTATATTACCCAGTACTCTCCTATTGGCGTTACGGTGGTTAGGATGCATCTGGGTCCTTGAACAAACGTGTACGTCCTTCATCCTGCGTACCTGGAACATAGTGGTATCTTTGACATTTCCAACATACACACGCCAATCACAGTTACCATCCCTACACTTCGCTTCGAATCGGGTATTTGAAGATCTCTCCACATAATACTGGAAACCCTCTTCAACAAACTTTTTCCGAGGGCGAGGGTCAGGTCGTCTTTTGTGGGGGAAGAAGTCCCCTTCATTCACTAAGTTACTACGATTATATGCTACGGGCTCTTGGTTAGGTGTTATGAAATGGTCATCCCGATCTGGAAGGGGAGGAAGTTGGCCAAAAAAATCATTTATTCCACCGTATGATTTAATAGGACTGGTTTCTTCTTCTTCATCTTCTTCACCGTCTTCTTCATTTAGATTTAGACCAGGAATATCCAAACGGTAAACATGGGACTCGTCGTCGTCTTCTTCTTCATGTGGTTCTTCTACCGGTTCTTGGGTCTCCGGAACAATTTCGGGGTTATAACCATAATTATCTTGAGTAAGAAAATCAGGATTATACCCATACACATGATGATCTTCAGACTGAAAATGAGGCACGTAAACTTGACTCTGCTCAACAACAGACACATCCGGCTCTTGTACGGTGTTCGAACCACCACTAACATAAAAAGAAGATTGACTCTCCTCAGCAACAGACACATCAGGCTCCCGTACGCTGTTGGAACAACCACCAACATTGTTTGTGTCAGCAAGATCGATATAAACACAAAGTGTTGGTGGATTTCTTACAGTCGCAGCAGATTCCATAAAAGCTTGAACATCGTTGGTGTATCGTAACTCATAAAGTTGGCCAGAAAATTGGTACACTATTTTAGTCGTACCAAAATTAGGGTCGAATCCACATATGCTTTGAACACACCTAACAAGCTTAAAATGTGTGATGTTGGTTGGCACCATGACTCGCATTACCGGGAATGCGGAAAAATACTCTCAATCCGTCCCGTTCAGTTGCCAAGAACCCCCAGGCCAAATACGTAGCTTAATTTTATCAGGTAAGGAACTCATTTCTGGAAAATCTACACAACTAAAAATTTTGTTTCAAACAAATTGGTAAAATTCGTATTGGAAAAAACTCTGAGAAAAAACGTATATATGTATGAAAAAATTAGTGTTTTAGGGTTTCACAAATTAGGGTTTTATTGTTCAGGTCCGCACTTGCGGTTCCAGGTCCGCACTTGTGGTGCCTGGTCCGCACTTGCGGTGCCGCGCCCGATTTAAAAAAAAATTCAATTAAAAACAAAACGACGTCGTTTCTGGGTGGAGTGTGGTCCGCACTGGATCCGAGTGCGGACCCATGGCCATTTTGGTGAACCGGAAGAGAGAATGGCTATTTTCTCAAATTGGTTGTTTGGTATGGCTATTTGTGTCAATTTTTGGTTTGATGCAAACTCTTTCCTTTCATACTTAAATCATTAAATAATATCTGACATGACGTAATCTGTGTTTTATTTGAATTTGAATTTTTTATATTTGATGTGTTTTTCTTTCGCACATTAATTTTCTTTAATCAAATATTAAAATAATATTAGACGTAACATAATATGTTTTATTCGGCTTATTTAAATATCAAGTGGTGGATGAGTGGATCCAGGATTTTAGGTGACTGAGTGCACAAACGAATAGTTTAAGAAAAATTGTTGTCGATGTGTTTTTTTGCCGAATTCTGTTTTTGGGGGACTTTTTAAGTTTTTAGTTGATTTCGAGGTATTTTTTCAGTCTTTTGGTTGATTTCGAGGGCTTTTTTAAGTTTTTTTTGTTGATTTCGATTATTTTTTTTGTTGATTTCAAGAACAAATTTTGAATGTTTTGCAAATAAAAATTAACTATGCATATACGTAATAATAATCGAATCAATAACTAAAAACGAATTAGAAATACAAAGATAAAAAATTAATAATTTTGGAAAAAGTTAATGATAAAATAACATTATATTAAATTAATATAGTGTTTAATGTCTTAGGAGTTTGACTTTCTCTAGTTGTTAGACAAAAAACTAAATACACAATTGCTAAGAGTGGGATTCGAACCACAAACCTCTTGAACTGCAAGCGCTAACAAGGTCCAAACAAACCATCTCGCTAGAAACTCATTTTGGTTACAAGTTCTGTTTAAAAATACTTAAGAGCACTCTCAACATTAAGCGGATGCACCTTCAAGCGGTCTACGTTTTTTCCCCTTACGGTAGTCAAGTGAGCGGGTGCACGGGACCCCCCCCCCCCCCCACACGGGGTGAAGGTAGGTCTGCCCCTGATAAAATATCCTTAATATTTAGGGGCCGTTTACAAAACGTTTACCCGAGTAAGTGCTTACCAAGTCATATTAGTTTACCGGATGAATATGACAAGGAAACCACAAGGGTTGTGGCGTACTGGTTAAGGCCCTGGGGATGTGGTGGAATATATCATCTGCCCAGCGTTCGAATCCAGGCGTACACAACATTTGTGGCCACTGAGTTTTACTTAATGCTGATGTCTTACAGTCATAATTTGCCAAGGGATTAGTCTAGGCATAACCTAGGACACCCTTAAAAAATGAATATGACAAGAACCAAGAATCTTACCCGGTAAGAGCGGAAGCAAGGACCGAGAGTCGAAAGCAAGGACCGAGAGTCTTACCCGGTAAGTGAGTGCGACGACTCTTACCACGGTTAGCGCTTACCGGCTAAATTGTAGCATACGATGCCATTTTGGTGGACTAAAATTTTACCCGAGAAGTAGGTGATAGTATTGAATTTTACCGATAAACACTTAGCTGGGTAAGTGATTAGGTAAACGGACCCTTAGTTCGTTTTGAGACATGGTTGTATCATGCATGCATACAACATACATATATACGTATGTATGTATCATGTATGTACATGAACGTGGAGCAACTTCACTTGATTCGTATGTATCAAGGGTAAAATACACTTAGTTTGGTTTACGGGAATGGATTGGAATTGAAAGGATTTGGATTTCAAATCCAATCCAATCATATGTTTGTTTTGAAGGAAGGGAATGTATTGACTTTTTTAAAATCCTTTGACTTTTTTAAAATCCCTCACCTGGTGGATTTGGAAATCCTTTGAGAAAAGTTGGGATTTCAAATCCAAGTCCTGTGGGATTTCATATTCGATCACACGCCCTGGTCTCTTCAACGACGGCAACATCATCATCCACGGCATCCAAGGCTTCCTCTCACATCTCTCCCCCGTTTCATCGCCGGAATCTGGGTTACGTCGCCGGAAAAACGTGCAAACATCACCGGAGTTCATAGTAATCGCAACTTTTTGTCGCAAGTATCATTTATTGTCGCAAGTTTTGTTTTTATCGCAACACTTGGGTGCGACAAACCTCAGTTGCGATAAACATTTTTTCGCAACCATATCTCGCCGGAAAATTCATGGTCGCCGGATTTTTTTATCGCAAGTAATCTCGTTGCATGATTTTACTTTTGTGGTTGTAATTTGTTGTTTAACGTTCTTAAAACGCAAAGGAACCGAAAGAAACTCGATTTGAACGTGAGAAACAGAAGAAAATCGAGTTGAAAACTTGCAGATCGTGATTTAAGTTGATGATGAACAGTACTAACGGAGTCCGTTAGTGCTCCGTTAAGTTCTTAACACAATTGGTCCATTTCTGTTAGTTTCGTTAGGATTTGTTTGTTTGTCCGTTTATTTTGTTAGTTTTTGTTACTTTTTTAGTCCTAATATCGTTAAGCCAAAGTTAGTTAGGTTAGTTAACTTTTGTTAACAATTCCGTCAAGTTTTTCGTTAATTTTCTTACAAATTTAGTCCATCCGTTAGTTTCCTTGTTTAGCCAGTTAGTTAAAACAATTACAAAAAAAATCCAAATCCTAAACCTACAAACCAAACAAGATTTATAATGGAATGGAATTCAAATCCATTCCAAATCCTACAAACCAAACACATGATGGGATTCCAAATCCCCCCGAATTTATATCCCTCCAAATCCAAATCCTTACATGAAATCCAATCCATTTCCGCAAACCAAACGCACCCTTAAGTTTTTCCGAGGTAAAATGCACCAAGATGCATCAGATCAATTCCCTTGTAAAACAAAATTTATGGGAGTGCATTTGATTAAAAATGATCAACGGTTCATATCCATTTCTCACACTTTTCACGATAACCTCAACTTCTCACAAGATTTTTCGATGGTCTTACCATTGATAAAAAAATGTCATCAATTTTTGAGCTTATATTGCTACCGTCAATCTCTCTCATTAATCAAATTAAATGGAGGGCTAAGATATGTTTTCACTTTCTCGACCTTTTCTCAATGTTTTCATTCAAACATCTGTGTATTATATATACAGAGAGTGTCACGTTCATATGACAACAATAACGAAATAAGAGAATAAGAATACAATCGAATTACATGTGACTTTACACTAAAATCACGTGCAAAATCACATGTGATTCACGCAACTTTGGCCGCAACCGGTGGTCGCGGGCCAGATCACCCGCACACCCTTACGTTCACCGTTAGTGTAAAATCACATATGATTTTGCATGTGATTTCTCTTAATTATTGTTTTTGTTTGAACCTCCCTCCCTCTCTCTATCTAACTATATATATATATACTCTATGAGGCCTACTATTTTGTAATTTTTTTTTTCGTGTAAACTTTGAATTTCATAGGTTCTCTTGATGAAATTGTTTCATGAAATTGTTTCATGAAATTGTTTATTTTGATGAAATTGTTTCATATTATTCATTTTCTTGATGAAATTGTTTTATATATTTGTGTTTTTATGTAGTTTCATATATTTTTTTTCATTCCTATGAAACTGTTTCATATATTTTCTCAGTTTTGATGAAACTTTTTCGTTTTTACATAAAAAAATACAAGTATATGAAACAATTTCATCAAGAAATGAATGATATGAAACACTTTTATCAAAATAAACAATTTCATGAAACAATTTTATCAAGAAAACCTATGAAATCCAAAGTTTACACGAAAAAAAGGTTTACAAATTATTACGCCACTATACCCTATATATAGGGCCAGGTTAATGGGAAAACTATAAAAAAACAAAAAAAAAACTTAAGAACACCCTGGTAATCGTTCATCTGGACGGTGCATGTGCATAACATGAACACGTGCATAAAAACAACTTCAGTTATTTGTATACATATGTGAAACAACCCAGAATTTGATCATACAAGCTAGAAGCTACCTCTTTAGTTCATAACGCAAAAAACGGCTCAACATGGTCCCACTAACAAGATTTACAATACAGGGTTCGCGGAAATAACCCTAAATACAGCTGAGAAAATCTAACTAAACATTTCAAATGAGATTCTTCTAATTCCTTCTAGCGCAAGCTCCGATCCACGTCTTGCCAAAACTCTAAACGTGCCCTCGACTACTGCTTACCAGAAAAAGGTTTTAGTTTTGAAAAGCGAGGGTTAGACCATGAGGTCTAGTGAGTTCCCTCCACACCAAGTCTGTAACGCCCCAAAAATTACAAGCAAATTTAAATTTTTAAATAAACAATTCATTTATAGCAACTCATTAAATGAATCCCAACGTTTCATTTGCAAACTCATAATTAATATCTTCATAATAAAACCCAGCGGAATAAACGTTTAATTATTAAAAACCATAAAGCAACCAGCTCTCCTCGCGCGCCAGTGTGTACTTGTCACGCCTTGGAGCCGCTCGGACCTGAAACCACAGCTTATTGGGAAAGGGTAAGCACGAAGCTTAGTGAATTCCAACACATGCGCAGATAGGAATTATATACACATCACCCCTATCCGCACATAAGCAACAACATCACAGTTACATAAAACGAGTAAACATCTACAAGTAATTATGTATCCAACACCTCGGTCCCACCGAATTGTAATGTAACACACTCGTCACACCGAGTTCCCACAACGTTTCTTTCCACTTCCTCGGTCCCACCGAATTGTAATGTAACACACTCGTCACACCGAGTTCCCACAACGTTTCTTTCCACTTCCTCGGTCTCACCGAATTGTAATATAAAACATTTATACTAAGCATTCAAACCAATCAAATATTACACACCACAAACAACTAGTTCACACCACAAAGACAGTAGTACATACAAACTATTATGACATGCATACAACCCCTAACTACACAGTGAGAGAACTCACCTCGAATGCGCGCCCAGCTTAATAACACAATTCAAGCTTCACAAATACGGTCACTTCCCAGCACCTAAATTCATGTTAAAACGTGTCAATACGAGACCCGGACCCTATGACACGACACACGCTTAAACCGTCACTAAAAACCATTTTCCGTTCTCGCCAAACAGGTCTGTTCGGGACCTGTTTCGACCTCTTTAAACCCAGAAAAACCTTAATTAAATTATATGACCAGAAAGTACTCTGAGATAGGGTTTCAATGATATATTATACGCCTCCTAACGATTTTTCTACAATTTATTATGAATTAAATACGAACGATTACCAAAACTGCCAGATTTCGGTCCAGCCGCGCAAACAGCCCAAAACAGCCTAGCTACGGGCTTAATTAGACTTTCGGCAAAACACGAAAAACCTTCCCAACTCGATTTGGGAACTTTGGGCACCAATTTCACCTCAAAACTAGTTACGAGCAGAAAGTTATGGTCTACACAAAACAGTGGCAGATTCCAGAATTTTACACATAAAATGACGAATCGCCGAACTTGCGACCACTTTTTCGCCCAGCTAGAGACCGAACCAGTTTTCCGCTAAAACACGGAAAACGTGCCCGACCCTGAACTTGAACCGTGGGCGCCAGTTTCGGCTCAAACGGAGTTACGACGGAAAAGTTATGATCAAACGAAAACTGGACAGCACACTTAGAATTTACATAAAATCACAATTTATAAAAACGGTTACGAGTTCGGCTTATACGATTCGGGTTCGCAACGGGGGTTCACTCTAACAGGGTTTTAGGGTTCCGCCACGGGCACCACCCACTGCCACTTCCGGCAGCGGGGCACGGCGGCGGCGTCACGGTGGTTGTTTTGCCGGGAGAAAAACGAAAAGAAAAAAGGGAACGAGACGAAGGAAACGACTTACCTCGTTACGACACTACACCCCCGCACCTGCTCCTCTCTCTCTCTCTTTCGAAACCTCCGACGAACAGCAGTGGCGGCGGTGGTCTCCGGCGACAACAGCGGCGATCGGCAACAACTTTCCGGCGACCTCTACCACACTCTCTCTCGCGCTGCTCTCTCTCTCTCTCTCTCGCGCTGTTCTCTCTCTCTCCGGCCAACACCAGCAGCGGCGCTGGTGTGGTGGTGGGGGGGTAGGTTTCACGGCAGCAGCAACAATCACAAGGTGAGGGATATGTTAGGGTTGGAGTGGTTACGTGAGAGAAAACGAGAGAGGGAAAGGGGATGCTATTAGGGTTTGCTTTCTTTCATTCCATCTCACAGCTACATCAACACCCACTAAAAAATATGGGTTTTCTGCAATAAGCTGCATGGGCCGAATCCATACAAGATTTGCAAACATAACACCTTTAGTCCCCTTTCTTACCACCACTTTGCACATTGGTCAAAGTTAACCATACTTTAACATATATGGTCTTTCCTAACCGAACTCGCTAAAGCTTCGATAATAAAATTCACTAAGGAAGAAAATATTAAGACAATAAATAATAAAGAAATATCCGCACCGGGACACGGGCTTTACAACTCTCCCCCGCTTGAATTAGACTTCGTCCTCGAAGTCTATGCCCGTGAATAGCTCTGGATAGCTCTCCCTCATCTCAGCCTCAGGTTCCCAAGTCCACTTGAACCCCTTCTAAAACTTTTTGAACACTTTTCTAACTAACGTACTCCTTCTAGAACACTGAAAACGCGATTGGAAGAACGCTCCCACAATCGGAATCATTCCTAGTTAAACGACTTCGGTTGTCTCCCAACCCTAGATGATTCATACCTACCGATTAAATTTTCAAGCTCTAACCATTCTAAAGATGCTCACCAATATACCCTACAGGATACTCGATTACGATCCCTCCTATCATTAATTGACGATTAACTTCTACGAATTCTAATAGACTCCAAAGATTCTTAATAAATTATATTAACAAAACATCGACCCCCTGCCGAACATCGGTCCAGCCGATTGCGATAACAAACATCGGCCACCCGCCGAACATCGGTCCAGCCGGTTACAATAACAAACATCGGCCACCCGCCGAACATCGGTCCAACCGATCACAATAACAAACATAAGCGTGGTATTATCCTAGACATTAACACAAATAGATATCCCCTACAATCAAGTCAGTTAACACACGTAGGTCATTCCCTTAACCGTTACTACCCGGCCTACATTACCAACACGCGTGAATACCCAACCTCCTACTGTCGACGTATCCCCCACACACGCTTTACAAAGCTAAAATTATCTGAACCGAGGATACACCCCGACGCCTACCTCTCAGGTAACGCCTCAGGGCCCCGCACATCGGAATTACCTCTCAAGTAAGTGCCCACAACTATATCCTCCTAGCACCTACTAGAAAGCCTGGGCTATAACACCTGAACACCGGGGCCTCACCCCGAGATACCCAACCGACCACTACCAGCGATTGACTAACGTGCCTAAGGATCCAGAGCAAAGCAGCCTACCCACAAGTGCCTATTCCGGATTGTCTCACTCACCCAAACATGTAAACACTCAATTTGCAAAGAATGCCAAACGGTGCGACAAAAACAACTCATCAACTAGACTCCACATCGAGCCATTAAAACCGGGCAATTGGCCCATGACTAACTCCGAGTCAAAACCGAGCAAAATGTTCCACGCTTGTTAGACCCATAGGTCGGAAAATGCGTTTAAACAAAATTTAAGCAAGCAATACTCTGAAATCAACCTTAGTCTCAGACTCAACACGGGTTAAACAAAAGAGTTTTCCAAAAGGACTCACACCCTAAAAATTCTCGAAATGACACATGACACTTAAAAGCACATTTCCCCAAGTGGTTTACAAAATCATTTACAAAATATTTTCAACATCAGGATTTTCATCTCAAAAAGATCGTATGTAATAAAACTACTATTACCTGATCGATAGTTACGCAAAACTGGACACGCTCGTCCCACATAGGAAAATCATGTTGAAAATCGTTCCATTGCAGTTCAGTTTACTCACACAAAAGCAAAGCGTAATAAATAATTTCTTTAAAATGAACCGCCTCGATCCCAGTATGGATTGACTCATGACGTGCACTTAAAGTAACCGCATGACCTTAAACAGGGTACGACAAAGGTGTGCACATAATTCAAAATAAGTTTCACGACATTTGATTCAAAAATTCTTCCTTTTAATCATAAAAAGGACGTGGCACAGGGTTCGCCACAAATTTTCCGCGCGTCAGCTAATCACACAAAACGATGACACGGTTTACAAATATATTTTTGTTAGAACACAACTGTCTTTGTGTAAGTTTCAAACTTGAAGACAGAAACCAGTCCGCTTCTAATAATTGGAAATGTCAATAAAACCTTTAGCTGACTGAAAAAAAACGCACTAAACAACTCCTTATGAAATGTTACCAAAATTCCCCCATGCACCACTTATGTCACGCATGAATCAATCCACACGCTGAACTATTTGCAATAAAAATACTTAGTAACACGAACTCTCGAAAGGAAAGTTAAGCGACACTAGAATTCCAAACTCATTTTAAACAAATCATCAACAAAGTTTGTAACTCTCGTTATAAAAAGGTTTCATGCACTTTCAAAACCATAATTTAACATCCTGTGTGTGTGCTAAACATTTCCCAAAATTCCAAAACACAATCCATATAAGGATTGGAAACACAAAAATTAGTTAATGCAATCCTATTTTCAAAATAGACTTTGTGCATGACTAGTCGGCATTCGATGTCTCGACTCATATCCCTCCAAAACTCCCCGATCCACAATCGTCATCCGGACATTTAAATCTCTTAAGGCAAGTTGGGAATTCACATCAAATCATCTTACGGGTTTTCCTCAAATCAAAGTCGGCTCAAAAGCCTATAATTCTAGCACAATTGCCAATTTTTGACCCGAATTGGTCTACAAATATTACCTCAGCAACCTCATCTACAAGCGTGAGGCACGAATTAATGGGTAGCCCCGCTATCAAACATCACTACAGCAGACACCGGGTTAACTAAGGACGTACTTAAACACACAGCTTAAGCAAAAAGCAACCATATACCTTCCTCAAAAACACAAAACTTTCAATCCTTCCCACTTGGACCACATAACTTTCTTAAACTTCAAATTTTATCACAATTTTATTTATCGAACCAAAATATAAATAAAAGAAACCCGGTTATTACAATATTGTAAGATCCCACATTGGTTGGGGAGGGGAACAAAGGTTGCCTTATAAGAGGAACTTGATACCTCCCATATCAGACGCGTTTTAAAACCGTGAGTCCGGGTGTGTGGACAAAGCGGACAATATCTGGTACAGTTGGCCTGGGATGTTACAATATGTACATACCGTCCAGATGAATGCTTACCAGGAGATTACTCAAATTTTCATTTTTTGGGGTTTTCTTTGAACCTCTCTGCCCTCTCTCTCTCTCTCTCTACACCCACCCACACATACACACACACACACACATATATATATATATATATATATAGAGAGAGAGAGGAAGGTTCAGGGGAAAACCTCAAAAAAATGGGAAACTAAGGAACAACTTGGTAGCCTTCCATCTGGACGGTATGCACTTGTGCATACAAGAAAATTAAGTTGTTTTTTTTGTTTTTATGCACGTGTGCATGTTAGAAATTACTTGTATGCACAAATGCATACCGTCCAGATGAAGGGCTACTAGGGTGTTCCACGGTTTTCCGTTTTTTTAGGTTTTCCCTTGAACCGTGTATTACACGGGGTAATTTAAAAAAAATCATGCCAGAAAACTTATCAACTTTTATGAAAGATTAATTTAAATTGAATTAACGGGAAGCATAACAATTTGACTTTGAAAATATCATTAACCAACCATCTGTTGATAACTGATATTATGTAGTTCAATTAAAATTAGAGGAAATAATATAATCATGATTAAGAAAGTATAAATAATTAAATATACTATACTAAAATATTTGCATATTTATATTTTTTAAAAAGGTTCGAACTCATAATCCAAAAGTCAGTTGATAAGTGATATCTTTTTTTCCAAGTAATTAAATCTCTTATGATAATTCTAAGGGTGTTTCGTTGACAGAATGGAATTTGATTCTATCAAATTCGTCGAAAGAATTCGACTTTGAAGTAAATATTGATATGAAATTGCAAAAAGAAAATCACGACAATTTAGTGATTATTTGTATCAAATCCCATACTAATTTCAACAAATCACATACTAATCACGACACATTAATTCGTATATATTTATGATATTTAATAATATAATTAAATCCAAAAATATTCAATATTGGGCTCATTTCGAAGGTATTGACGAAGCGATTACAATGGTATAATTTGTAAAAAATAGAAATGTTTTTAATGCATTTTAGTTCATATATATTATTTATGTTTATATGATAAGAGTATAAAATAAAAAATAAAAAAGTAAGGGATTAAAAGTAAACTACATACCTAATTATAAGAGTAGTAAATGTAACGTATAAATTAAAAAAATGAATTAAGGAGAGATTTAAGGAGGAGTGAATGTGGGTGTGTTAATTGAACTTATAATGTAAACCGCGTCCAGATACATGTTTAGGCGGAAAAATACTGAAGTCGGCTCACCAGAAGACGACACGTGCCATGCTAGTTACTTATTTATTATATGTATAGATATATATATATATATATATATATACATATAATAAATAAGTAACTACATTGTCACGTGTCGTCGTCTGGTGAGCCGACTTTATTGTTTTCCCGCCTAAACATGTATCTGGACGCCTTTACATTATAAGTTCAATTAACACACCCACATGCACTCCTCCTTAAATCTCTCCTTAATTAAATTTTTAATATTTGTACCTTACATTTACTACCTTTATAATTACCTATGTAGTTTACTTTTAATCTCTTACTTTTTTTATTTTTCATTTTAGACTCTTATCATATAAATATAAATAATGTATATGAACTAAAATGCATTAAAAACATTTCTATTTTTTACAAATTATATCATTGTAATCGTTTCGTCAATACCTTCGAAATAAGCCTAATATTGAATATTTTTTGATACATACGTACATATTCATACTTGTAATAAATTCAAAAAAATCTCCATCGTGTATAGTAATCCCAAAAATACGGTATATCAAAAAACTTCCAAACTTTATTTCAAACTAAAGTTAAAGTTAATGTTAAAAAAATCTCCATCGTGTATATTAATCTAATTAGTGTTAATTATTCATTTCTAATTCCAAAAAATTTACCCTTATTTTATCCTAAATATAAACTTATTTTACCCATAATAAGTGTATATCATTAGGCCATCTGCAACGCCTCGGGCTCGGGCTCGGCTGCGGGCTCCTGCGGGCTGCGCTGCGGGGGCTGCGCTGCAGGGGCTGCGGGCTTGGGTCTCGGGCTCGGGGTGCGGATTTGAAAACCCGAGGAACCCGAAGAATTGTTGTATTTAATTTTTTTTAAAATTTTGAAAATATTAAAAACTAAACGGCTCTTTCAACGGCTATTTTTTATTTTATTTTTCAATTTAATCACACTATATATATTAATCCAAACCTCTCAAATTTAATCACACCAAACTCTCTCAATCTCTCTCATTCTATTCCATTCTCTATATTTTAAACAATATGGATTCGCCACAACCCGGTTCACCGACCGCATCATCGTCATCCGTAGACACCGACGAGTTGTTGAATCTACAAAGGGAAGTTTTTTGATAGACTGCACAATGGATTTATGGTAGCACCGCCTCATCGTCAACAAGAGAGAGGGCCACGAACATAGAAAGAGGTCGACTAGCTGCAAACGAGCGGCTTATGCGGGACTACTTTGGCAACAACCCGGTTTATACACCGGATATGTTTAGGCGGCGGTTCAGGATGAGCAGGCAACTATTCGAACGAATAGTTGAAGATTTAGCAGGAGAGTATCCGTATTTTAGACTTCGGGTGGACGGCAGACGCAAACAAGGTTTTTCTCCGATACAAAAGTGTATTTCCGCTATTCGGCAATTGGCGTATGGAGTAACTGCTGACGCACTTGACGAGTACATCCGTATGGGAGAGACAACGTCACGAGATTGTCTGTACAATTTCTGTACAGGTATTATTGAACTGTATGGTCACAAATATTTACGCAACCCTACTTTTATTGATATTCAGAAGTTGTACGCCGCGCATGAAGCTAAACACGGATTTCCCGGCATGCTCGGCAGCATAGACTGTACTCATTGGGCGTGGGCAAATTGTCCGAATGCATGGCGAGGTCAATTCATGAGAGGTGATCATGAGTACCCGACAATCATGCTAGAAGCAGTGGCCTCTCAAGATCTATGGATCTGGCACGCATACTTTGGTGTTGTCGGTTCCAACAACAACATCAATGTTCTCAATCAGTCGCCCATCTTGAACGATGTATATGATGGAAAAGCACCATACTGCCCTTTTGAGGTGAATGGAGCCACCTACGAGCACGTATATTATCTAGCGGATGGGATATATCCGGAATGGGCTACAGGACCTTAAACGACAAAAGTTCAAGTCCGCGCAAGAATCGGCACGTAAAGATGTTGAACGGGCTTTTGGCGTGCTTAAACAACGTTGGCATATACTTCATAACCCGGCACGCGGATGGGAACTCTCAAGATTGAGAAACATTATGTACGCTTGTGTCATATTACACAATATGATACTCGAAGACGAATACCATGCTATTTGTGGTGGCGATGAAAACGACCTTTCCACAGATGATATCGAAACCCAAATCAGTGAGGAACAACGCGCGGCAAATGTTCTAGAAGTCAAAAACTGGGACACTCATAATAACCTTCGGTCGGATTTGGTCGAACATATTTGGCATATCCAAGTTCCCAACAATGACGACGAGTAGATTTTTAAATTTATTTTGTAATTTTTATTTTTAATGAATGGTATGAATTTTAATTTTTATTATTTATCTTATTTTTATTTATTAAAAAATATATAAATATTTTTATTTTGTTAAATAATTAAATGTATAAATAAAAGAATTAAAAAAATGAGGTGGCAAGAGGGCTTTTAGTTATGCGCTGGGGGTCTTTAGGGCTTGAGGGCTTGAGGAGAAAAGCTGATGTGGCACTGATGTGGCATTGAGGGCTTGAGGGCTTTTATCTATGCGCTGTGGATGGCCTTAGATACATACGTGCATATCCATACTTATAATAAATTTAAAAAAAATCCGTAATCCAAAAAATACGGGATTTACTTCTAAGTTTAAATTCAAATTATTGATATAGTTTCATTTTTTTAAATTCAATTTTATTATAGAGTTAACTTCATTTTGACTAATTAATGTTAATTATTCATTTCTATATGATCTAAAATGCATTAATAACATTTCTCTTTTTTACAAATTATACCATTGTAATCGTTTCGTCAATACCTTCAAAATAAACTCAATATTGAATATTTTTTGATACATACGTACATATCCATACTTATAATAAATTCAAAAAAATCTCCATCGTGTATAGTAATCCCAAAAATACGGTATAAACTTTTAAGTTTAAATTCAAATTATTGATATAGTTTCATTTTTAAATTCAATTTTATTCTAGATTTAACTTCATTTTGACTAATTAATGATATAGCATCATTTCTAATTCAAAAAACTTTACCTTTATTTTATTCCAAAAATAAACTTATTTTACCCATAATAAGCGTATATCTTTAGATACATACGTGCATATCCATACTTATAATAAATTCAATCAAAAAATACAGGATTTACTTCTAAGTTTAAATTCAAATTATTGATATAGTTTCATTTTTTTAAATTCAATTTTATTATAGAGTTAACTTCATTTTGACTAATTAATGTTAATTATTCATTTCTAATTCAAAAATAATTACCCTTATTTTATCCCAAAAAATAAACTTATTTTACGCATAATAACCGTATATATCCAATTATGTCTTCGTTAATCTTAATTATCATCTATACATATAATAAATAAGTAACTAGCATGTCACGTGTCGTCTTCTGGTGAGCCGACTTCAGTATTTTCCCGCCTAAACATGTATCTGGACGCAAGTTACATTATAAGTTCAATTAGCACACCCACATTTACTCCTCCTTAAATCTCTCCTTAATTCAATTTTTTTAATTTATAAAATTACATTTAGTACCCTTGTAATTATGTAGGTAGTTTACTTTTAATCTCTTACTTTTTTATTTTTCATTTTATACTCTTATCATATAAACATAAATAATGTAAATGCATTAAAAAAACATTTCTATTTTTTACAAATTATACCATTGTAATCGCTTCGTCAATACCTTTGAAATGAGCCCAATATTGAATATTTTTGGATTTAATATTTTATTAAATATCATAAATATATACGAATTAATGTGTATATGGGATTTAATTAATGTGTCGTGATTAGTATGGAATTTGTTGAAATTGGTATGGGATTTGATACAAATAATCACTAAATTGTCGTGATTTTCTTTTTGCAATTTCATATCAATTTTTACTTCAAAGTCGAATTCATTTGACGAATTACGATTCTATCAAATTCTATTCTGTCAACGAAACTCCCTTAGAATTATCATAAGAGATTTAATTATTTGGAAAAAAGAAGATATCACTTATCAACTGACTTTTGGATTATGAGTTCGAACCTTTTTAAAAAATATAAATATGCAATTATTGTGTATTCATTTGATAAATTCATTTATTAACAACATTTATAATAGGTATCAAACTTAATAGACATATTTTTAACTTCAAGATAATATTCCTTATTTGTGGAATTTTTGTTTTCTTTTTATCAATTATTGTATGTGTCACAAAATTATTAAACATCAAATAATTAACTTAAAACACAAATTTGATCGTCGCGCAACGGGCGAGCCAAAGACTAGTATATATATATATATATATATATATATATATATATATATGGAGAGGTTCAAATAAGAAATGCTAAATGTATGAGAAGTAGAGAAGTGATCCTAGCCCTTCATCTGGTCAACATTTGCAACTTTGACTGTGAAGCATCGATTCCTCGCATGGTCTACAGAAGATAGGGGGTAATTCGTAACTTTCACAAATAGACGACAAACATGTTCATATAGGAACCCATGTGATTCACATATGAATTATATGTTCATATGTGAACCCGTTGATTAGCTCATATGTGAATCAGTTAATTAGTTCATATGTGAATCGAAAGGGTTCATATGTGAATCTGTTAATTAGTCCATATCCAGTTAACTAGTTCATATGTGAGTCGGTTAAAATAGAGTTCATACGTGAATTACACGGTGACATATGAACTCGTTTGCCGCCTATTAGTAAAAGTTATGAAAGTGCCCCTCTATTTTTGGAATAACTGCAATTTCTGACCAGTGAAATCCGATCTTGACCGTATGAATGGCTAGGATTATTTTCTATTTCTCATAACTTCTCGACTATATATACATGTGTGTGTGTCTCCCTTTTAAAAACATTGATCCAAATCATGTCAATGGAATTTGTTATCGTCGTATTTATTTAACTTTTCTACTCAAAGTTGTGGTTAAATAGGTGCCACCAAGGCGATAATCATCCCAAATGATTGGTTCCCCAAGTCATTAGCATGAAGAACTCTTGTGTTTGTCCACATGAGAGGAAATTGTATTGTTATTTTCCTTTTACGTATATAATATTTATATACTCTAAATATTTGCGTATAATTCTTATTTTTGGTGAGATTCGGATCCATAGCCTTCCAGGAGGCTAAGCTCTACCGGTAACTCGGATATCGTTGGGCTAATGACCATTTGGTCGGAAACTGTAAGTTGTTGGATGTTGATTATGCCAAATTTCCACACTTGAAGATGGCAAACAATATAAGTTGAAAATATATGCAATCCAAAAACAAGAGAGATCACTATCTCACTAGGAAGTAAATACTTAGTCTAAGTCTCCCAATAGGTCGATAGCTCGAGTCTCTTCAGGGCCGATTTGGATTTTCTATCTTGAGGGTAACATGGTTTAGGCGAGATGTGTGCAAGCTGACTCAAACACCCATAATAAAAAAATGGCAAATCATATGAAGAAGTACAATATATCTATGAACAATTGCTTGGAGAAGATCTTGAAAATGAACACAATTGTTAAAGAATCCTCTTTCTCAAATGGTGGCAATTTAAAACATAAGATGTTGATGTTCAATAAGACACAAATTAGTTTGTTCACAATTTGGTTGTGTTTTTTTTACCAACTCATATTTGTATGTTGTTGCTTACTTCTTTTTCTTGTACCTACACCTATTTATGTGGGGTGTCTTGCCTCGTCACCTGGAACGGATCAAGGGGTCACTACAAAACAGACCCAGATTTCAGGAGGAAAAATCCATCGGAAATCCACCGAAAATAGGGGATTTCGGCGGATATGGGCGTCGGACAAAAGGGCGCCGAGATTGACCATTTTTGGCGGAAGCCAGTTTTCGGCGGATATGGCCGCCGAAAATCCGTCGGAAAAAAATCGGTGTACTTAATCAACATGATAATTAAAAAATAAATTTTCGGCGGATTTCAGGCAGAATAATCCGCCGAAAATAATTTAAATTATTTAAAAATTATTTTTTTATTAATTTAGAATTTATATTTATTTTTTATTGTTTTCAGCGGATTTTAGGCGGAATATTCCGCCGAAAATAATTTAAATTATTTAATTTTTTTTTATTAATTTAGAATTTATATTTATTTTTTATTGTTTTCGACGGATTTCCGAAAATAATTTAAATTATTTTTTTAGAATCATCTGAAAACTGCAAAAAACTGTAAAACCGGCTAAAATGCTAAATATCATAAATTAAAACGACAAATACATTGTTCGGGCCAAAACGACCAAATGGTTGTTCCAAATTGTTTCAAATTCGTTCAAATAAACAAAATACAATTATAAAAGTTTCACATCATTGCGGAGGCGGTGGCGGTGGCGGCGTACTTTGACTGAGGCGGGTTACCAATGCGCACATCTCTTCATATTGTGCTCGAAATCTCACTTGCTCTGCCTCACGTTCCTCCTCTCGCTACTTCAACTATTTCACTTCGTTCATTAAGTTCTCAACGATGTTCTACAAAATAAAAAAGACGTTAGATTATTTAATATGAATTATATATCAAATTGATGAACATCATTTAATGAAAAAAATTGGTACACACCTGCTGGGAGGAAGACGCATCACCTGACGATGATGACCCACCCAAGATCGCATTGGGATCTGCATGGTACCCAAACCCAAACGAACGACCTTTCTTCGTTCCCCCTGTCACTTCATGCCACAACTGGGTATCAAGTGGCGGATGATTGGCAGGGTCCTCGCCATATTTCTCTGTGACGCCTGCCCGATACCCAACCTATGGTTTTTACAAATATATACAAGTCAATTTCGACAACATAACGGCTGTAAATGGGACGTTTCCATTTTCCTGTTAAACACTCCTAACGTTTGCCCAACAAATGGCAACCCAAACTAGATAGATATTAACGACAAGATATATAGCAAAACAATTATAAAGCTTAAAGTTAAACAATAAAGTGCATGTCGTATATATAACAATCCTAACGTTTGCCCAACAAATGGCAACCCAAACTAGATAGATATTAACGGCAAGATATATAGCAAAACAATTATAAAGCTTAAAGTTAGATAATAAAGTGCATGTCGTATATATATCAATCCTAACGTTTGCCCAACAAATGGAAACCCAAACTAGATATATAAGATAGCTAGCTACCTAGTCTTGGTCAAAAAAATACTTACCGCAAAACGGCTACACCGCGATGTCACATACTCCCCGGATTCGGAAGATGTGCTATCAGTTCCCGACCACCGCTTCTTATGGGTATGGTTGAAGAGCTCAATACCCGACGGTGGCACGCCTCCTTTTGCTCTCGTCTGCAAAGATCAAATAATACAAACATAGGCGAATTATAACATGTTAAGCAACCAACAAACTAGTAACGCAATTGGTTAATAATAACATATGAAGGTCATACCAATCTTGCAGCTGTCTCCCCAAAAGTGATCGATCCATTTGTGTGCTTCGATATTTCACCATCAATCTCTGTCATTCGGTTCGAACGCGCACCCACTGAAACCGACTTCCAATGATCGTTGTTCCATACATCGATCATTACATTCCACTGATTCGCATCTAACCAGTTGGGATTGAAGGGGCGCAACAAGTCCATGTCTCTATTCGGGTCGTCGTCATAAGGCCGACCATTTTGGTTGCTCAAACGGGCGGCTCTACTTCGTGCGCTTGAAAGATTGTCGTTGTATGATTTCCCACATTTCTTCTCCCATATTTGACGAATCCGAGCATCCAACGCTGGGTCCCATGTGTAGTATTGCTGAACATACATGTTTAGTTATTTTTAAGTTTACAAGAATACTACCAAGGATTTAATTACTTAAATATACACTACGAACCTGGAACTGCTCAAACATTTGGTTGCGAGAAGAAAGAGGGATGTGGGACCAACTGCGATGTCCCCCGATAAAGTATAGACGATTGATGTTCGTCGCAGCTCGGCTTATTTGGCCATCATTAAACCTACATAATGAAATGAATTAATATCGATATAAGGAACAATTAACTTGATCAAAAAGTTAATAGAAATGAATTTACTCCATTGACGCCTCAGAGCGTGGTGCAATCCTCGTCCTCTGCGACGGCGCCGGGACCTGCGGAATACCACTGACACGGTTCTGATATCCAGACTCCGCCTCTGGATGTGCTGAGCCGCTACTAGAGGCTCCGCCGGTACCTCGGCTAGGAGTAGCTCGGCCGGATGCCGGGGTACGCGGCATTGTCTACAAAGCAACGTTAGAAAACATAGAACAGTAATTCAAGTTTACAACACAATTAGACAAAGTTTACTAAGTCTAAGATTAACAGATAACAAAACATGGAAACAATTAGACAAAGTTTACTAAGTCTAAGATTAACAGATAGCAAAACATGGAAACAATTAGACAAAGTTTACTAAGTCTAAGATTAACATATAGCAAAACATGGAAACAATTAGACAAAGTTTACTAAGTCTAGGATTAACATAGTATTTATTCATCAGATGAGTGATCAGAGAAGTCAGGTTCTTCTTCGTCAGAGTCACTACCCGAGTCTTGGAACTCGTCCTCTTCGTCACCACTCTCGTCAACATGCCAGAAGTCGCGACCGTCATTTGCAATTTTGATGCCCTCTCCAACCGTGTTAAGACGGATGGGTTCATCCACGTCTCCGTTTCCAACTGTGGGTGCGATTCTATCATTTTCTTGAAAAAACTGTTCGTTGGATATATGTTAGTTCACCCATCATGCTCATTTTATACTCATCTTTCATTCTATCAGCGAAACGAGTACAAAGCTCAGGGTTAGTAGAACCAAATATAATGTCATCAACATATATTTGAACTAGAATGATATGACCTTTCACTTTTCTAAAAAATAGAGTTTTGTCAATCTTACCTCGCTCAAAATTTTCAATATGGAGATAAGTAGAAAGAGTGTCATACCATGCACGAGGAGCTTGCTTCAAGCCATAAAGTGCCTTATCCAGTTTATAAACATAACCTGGACGCTTAGAATCTGAGAATCCTGGAGGTTGTTCCACATACACTTCTTCATTCAGCTTTCCATTCAGAAACGCTGACTTGACATCCATCTGATGTACTTTGAAGTTTTTGTGTACAACATATGCTAAGAATAGACGAATAGATTCAAGTCTTGCTACTGGAGCAAATGTTTCGTCATAATCTATACCTTCCTCTTGTCTGTATCCCTGAGCAACAAGACGAGCTTTGTTGCGAGTTACAGTACCATGTTCGTCCAACTTGTTTCGATAGACCCATTTAGTGCCTATTACTGTTTTATCAGTTGGTCTCCGAACAAGTTTCCAAACTTTGTTTATTTCGAATTCAGTCAACTCTTCTTGCATGGCGCTGACCCAGTTTGGATCTTTGAGGGCATCATCTATTTTCTTTGGTTCAGTTAGAGAAATAAAGTTAACAAATAAACAAATATTACTTGCACTTCGTCGAGTCTGAACACCAGCGTTTGGATCACCAAGAATTTGATCAATTGGGTGATTTACGGTCCATCGCTGAGCTGGAGCATAAGTTGCTGACTCATCTTGAACTGGAGGAGCTGAAGATGAGGCTTCAGCTACTTCTGGAGTTTCAGCTAAGAGAGGAATACTTGCATTTGTCATTTCATTTACTGATTGCTGAGAGATAGATGGAATGTATGAGGCATTTGGTTCAGCGGTAAGTATAGTGTTTATAGGAACAGCTGAGACCCATGATGTTTCAGTTTCACTATTCTGCATGTTTGGAATGATAGGACTATCATCTTCTACTGGATGAGCATGAGGAGTGGGAATATCTTCTGAATCACCAAGATGAGAAAACATCCATTGATTCAGTTCTTCAGTATCAGCGGGCGGTGTAGAGTTCGTTGAACGGGATTCGTCAAACGTGACGTGAATAGTTTCTTCTACAGTTTGTCTTCTACGATTGAAGACTCTGAAGGCTTTGGAAACTGAGGAGTATCCAAGAAAGATTCCATCATCAGCCTTAGGATCAAACTTTCCAAGAGCATCTCTGTTGTTCAGTATGAAACACTGACATCCAAAGATGTGAAGAAAGCTGATTGAAGGCTTTCTCCCATGAAAGAGTTCATAAGCTGTCTTTTTGAATCTTTTAACTATCAACGACCTTTTTTTGCGTAAAACAAGCAGTGTTGACAGCTTCTGCCCAAAACTGAGTAGGCATGTGAGAATCGCTGAGCATTGAACGTGCAGCTTCAATAATTGTTCTATTTCTTCTTTCAGCGACTCCATTTTGTTGCGGTGTTCTCACTGAAGAGAAGTTGTGAGAAATACCCTTACTCTCAAGGAAGGAATCAAGAGAGTTGTTTTTGAATTCAGTCCCATGATCACTCCTTATTGAGCGAACGGTCAGATTGTTCAGGGTTTCCATCTTCCGAACAAAGGTGATGAGTTCTTCATGGGTGTCACTCTTAGAACGGAGAAACATTACCCAAGTGAAGCGAGAGAATTCATCAACTATGACCAGCGTATATTTCTTTCCAGCGATGGATTGTTTGTTAACAGGGCCAAACAAATCCATATGGAGTAGTTGTAGAGGAGATGACACTGATGAAACTTGCTTAGATTTAAAGCTTGCTTTGGTCTGCTTCCCTTTTTCACACGCTGAACATAAAGACTCTTTGGCGTATGAATGCTGAGGTAGACCAGTGACTAACTCTTTTGAAGAAAGAGTGTTCAGTGTCTTGAAATTTAGATGAGATAGCCTCTTATGCCATAGCCAGTTGACATCAGATGAGGCCTTTGAGAAGAAACAGGAGTTCTCAGTGGTTGTTGAGTCCATGTTTATTACATAAACATTTTCCAAACGATAACCGCTGAGAGCTATCTTCTCCTTTTTGTCAGTGACAAAGCAGGATTCCTTGGTAAAGATTACTTTGTTATCCATGTCGCAAAGCTGACTGATGCTTCAGCCCTTCAACATATGCGACTCTTTTGAAGGAGGTTGTACCATTTGAAAGTACACCATACCCTCGGGTATGTCCTTTTCCATTTCCACCGAAAGTCACAGAGGGACCCTTCTCTTCCTTGTATTCAGCGAGCAGGCTTTTCTTTCCAGTCATGTGTCTAGAGCATCCGCTATCGAGATACCAGATACCCTTCCTAACCTGTAATACAAAGGAAGATTAGTTTTTCTTGGGTACCCACTTAACCATGTATACACATTTGTCAGTGGAAGTAGTTGGAATGGAAGATTCAGCAGTCTTCGCAGCATTTGAAGATTCAGCTTTGTCTTTCTTCACTTTGGTTAATTTCTTAACCTCAGTGGTAGGATTCACCTTGACCTGATTTGCACCAGGGTTGGTCTTCTTTGCCTTGGGGGCAATCTTCACCTTAGCTATCTTTTCAGCTTTGGTGGCTGTGGGGCACTTACTAGCAATATGATCAGTAAGTCCACAGTGATAACATTTCCTATAACTGAAAGTAGTTCTAGGACCATTTGAATGCTGAGCTTTTGATTTCGAATTAGAAGTGCCAGCACCAAGTAAACTATTGGCTTTAGAAATGGGACGAACATTCAGTTCTTCAGATTTCTTACCAAGGACATCCACTCTGAGTCTAGGAGTAGATCGCTGAATAGATCCAGAGGGATAAGTCACTGAAGCTTTAGAAGCATTCAGCTTTGGTACTAAGGTACCCTTCTGAGGATTCTGGTATATAACAATTCCTTTACCTTTGTCTTTAGAGACAGAGGTAGGTTTTGAATAAACCATTTTCTCCTTGCCTTTTGAGGAGGTAGGAGTTTCCTCAGGGATTGGTGTATTGGACGAGGAGCACTGAGAAGATGAAGTATCAGCGACTGAGGATACGAACGTTCCAAATTTAAGCATTGAACGCTTAGTGGTTGGTTTTGGAGTATCATATTTGTAACCCAGACCACGTTTATCACTTAGGGGAATCTGAGACTTTATTATCTCAGTGATCTTTGTTGAAGAATTACACCATCCTTCAACAGTAGCTTTTTCAGCTTTTAATGCAGCGATAGCTTCTGCTCGTTCGATTTTGACTAGCTGATTTAAATATACTTGATCTTTAAAATCTTCTTCAATTTTAGAAAGCTTTTCTATTTGAAGGTGTCAGTTTTTAAGCTTTTCAGCGAGATCAAGGTTTTGGTTTTCAACCACAGTTTTGCCGTTCATGGCTTCGTATAAACTTCTAGTCAAGAGATCGATCTTACGGAGACTATCAGCTTCATCAATATTTGCAATATTGGTAAAGAAGGAAGGTGATACCTGAATAGCAGAGGTTGAAGTGGAGGGAATGTCTGAACTTTCTTCCTCTTCTTCAATCTTGGCCATAAGACATAGATTTGCTTCATCATCTTCAGAGTCAGATGATGATGCTTCTTCATCAGAAGCAGCCCAATCATAGTTAGCCATCAGGCCTTTACTCTTCTTCTTAAAGCTTTTCAGCTTAGCATATTTTTCTTTCAGCTTTGAATATTTGTCATCTTTATTCCTTGGAACAAAGGATTTCTTTGTAAAAGCTGAGGGTCTAGAAACTTTCTTAGACCTGCACTCGATAGCGAAATGTCCTGTCTTTTCGCAGTTAAAACAAGTAGCAGTAGCCTTATCAACAAAAGCTGATGATCTAGGCTTATCAGTTATGGAAAGAGGTTTGTTCTTTCAAAACATTTTCTTTTTGGCAAATCTCCTGAACTTTTTAGTTAGGAGAGCCAAAGATTCATCATCTTCTGAAGAATCAGAATCTGATGACCTTTCAGAGTTACTTTCTAACTCAGTGATAGTGACCGAGGGTCGCTGAGTAGAAGGTTCCTCTGAGATTAAAGCAACAGGGGTGCTTTTGGAATCTTTTACAAGATTCTTCTTAAGATGGCTCGATTGCTCATGATTCAGCAACGTGGCATATAAGGTTGAAAGGGTCATTGATTTTAGATCCTTTGACAGCTTGAGACACATAGAATAATTGTCCCAGCTTTCAGGTAAACATTCTAGAAACTTTGTCAGAACTTCAAAGTTAGAATATTCCTTACCAACAGTTTTCAGATCTATAATTAAACAATTAAAACGTTGGTGAACTTCAGAGAGAGATTCATTCTTACCAGAAATGAAGCTTTCGTATTGTCTTACCAGGTTGATCTTTCTTGAGTCCTGGACTTCATACGTTCCTTCATACTGAACACATATTGTGTCCCACATGGCTTTTGATATTTTCAGATTCATGACGGAATGGTAGACTTCGTCAGGAAGAGCCATGGATAGTATGGATCTGGCTTTTGTATCTATAGCCACTTTCTTCTTATCTTCCTCGGTCCATTGAAAGATTTCCTTAGGGACCAGCCTTTCTGGAATAGCAGGTCTATTCTCAGCGGCTGGAACTGCAGCATCAATTCTTACAGGGATGAATGGACCATTCTCGAGATAGTAAGGCATAGTAGGGTCTACACCTTCTAAGAAGAGTGTCATCCTATTTTTCCATAAGTTGAAGTTATCTCTGGAAAATCTAGGGGGTTTAGCAAGAGAACCATTGTCTATATAATTTGTGTTTGTGTTGGTGGCCATTTTCAGATAATAGCAAGGAAGAGAAATATCTTAGATTAGATCTTGTTTATGAGATTAAACAAATCTGCTCTGATACCACTTGTTGGTCCCGAAGGCCTATACAAGTTTGTAGAAGGGGGGGTTGAATACAAACACACAGATTTTACTTTTCTAAATTGTTTATTGATAAATCATTAACAATTTACAGCTTGTTGCGGAAACAAGATTAAGGATAAACCTAAATCTAAACAAGTTGGAACACTAAGGTTTCTTGCACTAAGAGAGATAAGGAAATTACTAATAATAACCTATCTTGAGATAAGAGATTGAACTTGTCCAGAGTTAGCAAGTTACTTCAAAAGAAGTGGGTTCATCTCTTTATATACTGCATGCATTTAATGCAAGTAAGTATACACTTTACACGTGTCATCAGCTAGTTGGTTGCATGTCATTGACCTTTGTTGACAACCTTAGTAGCCGCATGGATGAACAGTGTAGTATCAGAGTGGTTGTACGATTTCAGACAGTCAGAGGTTCTTTTTCTGACATTTCGTACGGAGTCGTGCAAGGGTGGTTAAGACAAAAGTACTTTGTACGGAGGACTTCATGATCAGCTTTCGTTGATTCAGAGCATTATCATTATCTATTCAGCGAATGATAAAGTTCAGCGATAGCTGAAGTCTTGTACTTGATACTTCACGTTGAGTGGACAAATCTGAGTCTTCGCTGATCCGCATCAGTTCATTAGGAGACTTGTCGCTGGTTCTTGAGCTTGATCTTCGACTTCAGCGTAGAACCGTTGTTGACGTGAAACTTGTCTTCAGGGATCATAAGTAAACAACTAACTTATCAGCGATCATCATAATGACTGAACATACTCAGAGCATTAATGGTGAACAGTGTTCGCTGAATGTTTAATCTAAAGAGCGAGAGTTCCTATCAGCGGTATTGGAAGATCTTAGTACTTATCAGCGATAGTGAAACTCTGATACATATTGTTTACTTACAATTTTCACTAACTATATAAGAGAGGGTCATTATCAAATCTCTGAGGGTTTGGATCAACACTCACATTCGGGGGCAAAATTCCGAGGCTCACGGTTTAGACGCGTCTCTAGAGTTGGATCAAAATACAGCGCACAATAGTTAGAGAGCTCGTTCACCAAATTTGCCTCCACTATCGACCCTTCTACCCTTGCTCTGTTTCTCACTGTCCTTTTCAAAGATCCAAGTCGTCTCTCGTAGAGATACATCCATCTGTATTGAACCGGACCCCCAACTAGTGCCTCATCGGCCAGATGTACCACAAGGTGTTCCATAGAATCAAAGAACGCCGGTGGAAAGACTCTTTCCAACTTACAGATCGTTTCAACTATACTTGTCTTCAGTTGAATCAAGTCGTCAACATGTAATACCTTCGAGCATATTGCACGAAAGAATGTGCACAACTCAGTGATGGCATCCCATATCTGGGTGGGTACCGTCCCTTTAATGGCAATAGGGAGCAGTCTTTGCATGAACACGTGACAATCATGACTCTTGAAGGCATAGAAACTACCCTCCTCAAGGTTAAATAATGACCCTATGTTGGAAGCATAGCCGTCTGTAAATTTCAACGTCTTCAACCATTCACCCACCTTTATTACTTCTCTTTTTTCAAAGTGTATTCAGTTTTCGGTTTAAATATTTTATTTCCTTCCTCCCTGAGATGCAACTCCGGTCGATTGCAGTATTCTTCTATGTCTTTCCTTGCTTTGAAGTTGTCCTTTGATTTTTGTGTGTCCATAATCGTGTGAAACAGATTATCAAACACATTCTTCTCAATGTGAATTACATCCAGGTTGTGCCGTATCAACAAAGTGTGCCAATACGGCAGCTCCCAGAAAATGCTCCGCTTTACCCAATTGTGTGTTACCCCAAAACCCATCGGCTTTCTATAGTGCCTTGACTTGTGTGGGACACCATCATAAACCGTAGGAAGGCTACACACTTGATTCCATATTTCTTGACCGGTTGGCACTAAGGGTGGATCAGCCGTCTCGGTATGTCCCTTACGAAATTGCTTTCTGTCACGTCTGAATGCATGTCTCTGTGGTAGAAACTTGCGGTGACAGTCAAACCAACACGACTTCCCTCCGCTTCGTAACTGGAACGCACCCGCATTGCCCATGCAATATGGACACGCTAACTTTCCATGCGTGCTCCAACCAGAAAGCATGGCATAAGCAGGGAAGTCACTAACCGTCCACAACAGTACGACCCTCATGGTAAAATTGGTCTGACGAAAAGCATCATAGGTATGGACACCCTCCAAGAATAACATCTTCAATTCATCGATCAAAGGCCGAAGAAATACATCCAAGTTTTGTCCGGGACTCTTCTTGCCGGGAATCAGCAAAGCGAGGTGGACATAGGACTCCTTGATGCACATCCAAGGCGGTAAATTGTAGTTTGTAAGAAAGACGGGCCATAGTGAATACGGATTTGAGTTCGAGTTATTGGGGTTGAAACCATCCGTACATAATGTAACAACCCGTTTTCCCAACATGCTTCAAATAACATATATTGTATCACATCGTTATATTCATAAAAAGAAATACAAATAAATCACGTACGGTCCAGCAGTCTCGAAACTATACAAACATAACATTTCCAGTTCCTAATCCTCGTCAGCTATCAACTGCGTCTCAAACTTTAATTCTTCCCTTTTTACTAAATAACGATCCTTAACCTGGAATACATATTTTAAAACAGAAAATGAGGGTTAGACCTACAGGTCTAGTGAGAAAATCCCTGTCAATTGAAACCTGTCAAAAAAAATCCATTTATATAAAACTTCTTTATACAAACACACACATATATTTTACACGTAAGTAAATACCAACCAAGACTAGAGTATCGTAATCAAACTCATTCCACCATGTTCCTCCACAAATGATCAAGTCATTCTGCTTTATCCCTCCCCAAATGGCCATACTAGTGGTTGCAAGCCAACTAGTTAATTTACTCTGCCATACAACAACTACGGTAAACCCACCGGTCCGCCCACCGGAACCCGGCACTCACCGGTCCGCCCCTCGGATCCCGGCCAAGTATTCTCGTAGAATACTCACATAAATACAATATATATGTACCAATATATCATATTGTCATTTTATAAAACCTTTCATGACATTTCAACCATGTATAAAGACATCACATATTTTTATAAAAACGTTATCCCATTCCAAACATGTATACATCTCAATATGAACACATAATCACATCATGTAAAAATTCTCAATCCGAACATATCCATCTCATCTATATATCACATATATATGTATCCCAGTTGGAAAATATTTTAAAGAAAAACTCACCTGAAACGTATATCACAAAGCTTTCCCAAGTTAGTATCACGTATTTCCACCCTTCACAGAATCTGAAATCATATAAAATACCACATATCTCTTTTAAAAACTAAACTTACAAAATTCACATCTGAAGTCGCAACCCACTAAAAATCGTTATGAACAGTACCCAAATCGCAACCCTCTATTGCGATTCCACCCTGGAATCGCAACCCACTACTGCGATTCCACTCCAAGTCGCAATTCACTATTGCGATCCCAAACCCGAGTCGCAATCAACTACTGCGATTTCAACCCAAGTCGCAAACGACCACTGCGACTTCATACCCGAGTCGCAACCAACTATTGCGACTCCGATGAATGTCGCAGTCGCTCATTGCGACTTCGATGAATCTCAGACCACTGCGACTTCGATGAATCTCAGCCCACTACTCATTCTAAAACCAAGATTTTGCAGTTTTACTCTATGTATGATACTATAAAAGTGCAGATATGTTCAAGACCATATACATAACCTATCCTTAAACTTAGAATTCCCAAAACATCAATTTTAACCAAAAACCCACCAAAATTCAACTAGCATTTCAAGAACACTTTTAAGTAATTAGAACACAACAATGTAGGGATTGTTTACCTTGAATTTCAGCAACAAATTCCTAAAGCTTTTTCCTTCTTCTTTCCTTCAATCTTTCTCTCGATCTCTCTCTTTCTCTCTTTCCATCAAAGACACACACACACACACTCTAACACTTGCTTCCTTTCAAAAATAAATAAGAAAAAAAGGTACTCCTCCTAAGTATCCAAAGAAGGATGGTATGGAGGGAACACCTCCATACCCTTCCCCAACCACTCCCCTATTTCTTTTTCTTTTAAAAAGAAGATGACCAAAATAACCCTCTAACTTCCTTATAATATCCAAGACTAACCCTTAACTTATTTTCCCATAATTAACTAAAATAAAACTTATATAAATAAACTTCCGAATTCTAAAATACTAAAATACTGGTCAATAATAATTAAAATACCTGGTTATTACAACATCTCCCCCTTAAAAGAATTCCGTCCCGGAATTCATACAAGCAACGAACTAGGGTAACTACCACCGAATTGATATCAAAATCCATGAACACATCAAAGTGTTTACGGAACCCTCAAAGGACTTTTACTAGACCACCCGCTTTACTGTTTCTAGTTTACCATTTGCTCTTGCTTCAATACTTCAACCTAAAACATCAAGAGTTTTAATTTCTCACAAGAAATCCGCCCCCTTAAAATAACGATAAACACTCAATACTCAAATCTCACGAAAGTCCAAATTAACTCGAAATTCACTTATACTCATAACATAATCACAATCACTTTATATCACGGAAATTTCTTAATTTTTATCAAACCCGTAAACTTCATCCTACTATTTCCATTTCTTAAACTAGCATAGCATAACCGAAATGATCTCACATCAATGCTTAATTGCACTGGACACCAAATCATTTATCAAAATAAAATAAGGTCTACAAAGCAACTTAATTTCTCGAATATCAACAAAGCACAACCTTAATCACTTCAATTATCTTAATAACCTCATCATCAAAACTCATACCGTCTTTTATCCAAATATCAATACCAATTCATTTCTTAATAAATAACAAACTCGCTATCATATCAAGTCCTTACATTTCCAATTTAGCACTAAAATACTTTCACAGCTCTTTAGACATTGGTTTCACTTTAACCACTCCGCAATTGAAATTTATCAATACTGGTCTCACCTTACCCCACTAACACAAATACTCAAAACATCATATAATTTCACTATAAAATTAAGCCGAAAGAATTCATCACAACTCCGTTAAAATTTTATGTCACTAATAATATAACTTATTAACGGCTCAATCATGCAAAGTCCAGCACTAAGTAAAAAAAACATCTCTTTAACTTAAACAACTCCATAAGAAAGTTTTATCAACATTAATCTTGCCTTGCTTAACCACAACAATTTCCAACCAAAGATATAATAAATCTACTACGAACCACACCACTAAGTTCATCACATGACCATAAAATCTTTACAACTTAATTTCTCTGATCCAATCCGGTGTTTTCTAACGGTACAACCTTACTCGCTTCGGCTAAGCCCTTCCGCAGGCTCGACACAGGAAAGGCCGAATGAACTCTCACTATGCGAAACCCTTCGGTACCAAGGCACATACCAAAAATTTAATACCCTCCTAACTACAACAACTCTTACACCAAGAAGAAAACCCACAAAATACGAACAAGGTATAATATTCTAGATCGATCATACCAATATCATTCACACCTCTAGACTCCAGGTTCACCTCAACCTACTATCCCTGCTATGACGGAATCCCCACTAGTCACGACGAGTCGCCTCGCGAATGCACAAACGCATACAGTGTGAAATCAGATAGACATTCGAAATAAGGATTCTATCCCACAACGGTTAGACTCAAACAAGAGCTGCGCCATAGAACTAAATCAAACATTCTAAGGCTATTTAGTTTCCACAGTACCACTTGTAAAGCATTCACTTAACAACCTATCAGGACTAGCATAAATTCCTACTAGCAAGTAATAGTCATACTGCAAGTGATAAGCACCAGGCAATCTAGCCTACATACTCTTATGTTCTAGTAAGCAATCAATTACACCAAGTACTCTACTCTTTTCCTTGACATCGGCTGACTGTACACACCACGCCTTCGATCACAGTTTCTAAAATGTCCCAACAATCCAACACTCCAAAAAAAAAATAACGACACTCTTCTCCCCAAAAGATTACAAAATCAACTTGGAGTATCACCTTAATCCGCAGTCGAACTTTTCTCCATAGGTTATCACCAACCCTACAGTCACATCCCTATTCCACAAATACATCTAAAACAGACAACACTTTATTGCATTAATTATACCGATTATGAACATTAGACTACAATTGATTTCCATACTCACCACCACATCTCTCTCGTATTAATACCACGTTCTAACCAACGATCCTTCACCCCGATTAATTCATTCGACTATTTTCTTCTACTCTCCTTTCAACATAAAACACAATTTCCCAAGGATAGCTCATTAGGAGGTGCTCACTCTAGACCGATCCTACGAGCTAGCTTTCTTTCATCTCCATACCGATCGTACACGCTCAATTTCAACCATCGCTATATTTTCCCAATAATTTCACCATAGTTCAAATCGAAGAGAAAAAAAAATTTAACCGAGTTAATTTGAAATCTCACTCATTGTTCGAAACACCCACACACTTCCTCAATTTTCGAAAATCAATACATATTCTTTCAAAATGATAACAAACGATTTGAAACCACACTGTACACCCATCCCCAAAATATAACAACCATAAAAACATTTTTGTTAATAAAATCCGTACCTCTTTATTTCACCTCGTGCCCCAATTAGCACAAATATACGTCATTGTGTCTCTTTTCACGTACAACATTTCCCCGTGCCTCTTTCAGCACACAGTTATATATATATATATATATATATATATATATATATATATAAATAAAATTTTTGTATATCACGAATCATCTATCACAATTGAAATTTTTATCCATAACATAAACTTTAACATTTGGAGACATAACTTTAGTGTTTGAAAACTGATTTATACACAATGCCACATTCTATACTTCCACAAAATCTTTTCAAAATTCTAACATGCACAATTCAATTTGAAAATTTCTAACAATTGCAAGCGTTAGATAAAACATCCCAAATTAAACTACTAACCACTTTCGCCCCTAAAATATAAATTTAATTTACCACTTTGAACAATCTTCCAAATTCAAACACATATGACAACGGTTATCACTTTTGATTACTAAAAGCTTTTCCTTACTAATCATTCCCAAAACACTATTTACTTTCTAGTTTCAATTATCCTTGATTTCTCACTTAAATTTATCATGCTATATCCTAATGAATAACCATGCTAATTTCGATATCATCCGAAATATTTGTTACACTCTTATTAAATTAGAACTAATCTCTTTTCACACCAAATGCTTCCAAACCTACACTCTTACTAAGTCTTATCAAAAGTAACTCATATATCCTTAATATAAAATTTGTTAACAAACGAAAACTTTAAGTCAATCACCCGACAATCTCTTCTTTCATCATAACCACTTACTCCAATAAATCAACTTTATTTTCTCATACCGAAATACCAAGGATCACTTATCATTTCTTAATCAAAGGTTTTAACAAGATCAGACTCCTACACCACAATATATTTACTATACTAAGTCTAAACAAACGGTCCCGCTACCATCCATCATTAATATAATCAACTATTTAAACACCCTAGATCATCACGAGCAGTACTTAATAATATACAATTCACTTAAGTTTGTTCCGCAAAGGAAATTCATCATCATTCACTTCACTTTACATAATCGACAAATCATTACTTAATTGACAGGTTTAACAAAATCAAGTTCCAACACCATCCTATACTTGCTACTACCTCAAATTCCAACAAGATTTTCAAAATAACTTAATAGGCACTCCACTCTTATCTATAATGCCAACACATTTATCAAATTCCTTTCCTAATGCAATTAAGTCAACAAAAGATTGAAAACACAATTAATCGGTTCGCACCGAAGTCAAATAGCACTTTAGCACGTGTAGAGTTTGTATAAATATACTTGTCTTCGTCTCTATCCATGTCGAGACCGACTTGTCACTCGGTAGATTTCAACTAGGTTAATATACACATAAGCACATACCCCATATAATAAGGTATTCCGGTCCAATCATGTAACTGTAAGCTCACAATTACACTGGCCAGGTGTAACTCGAATTTACCTTTCATGATATTCCTTGTACCGTGTTATACTTAATATCCCAAGGTTCTACAATAATAGGGACATCCTACTTCACATGCAGTTTAAGTCTAGGTACAGATACTAATACCTAAATCCCTTAAACTAAGGCTCTGATACCATCTGTAACAACCCGTTTTCCCAACATGCTTCAAATAACATATATTGTATCACATCGTTATATTCATAAAAAGAAATACAAATAAATCACGTACGGTCCAGCAGTCTCGAAACTATACAAACATAACATTTCCAGTTCCTAATCCCCGTCAGCTATCAACTGCGTCTCAAACTTTAATTCTTCCCATTTTACTAAATAACGATCCTTAACCTGGAATACATATTTTAAAACAGAAAATGAGGGTTAGACCTACAGGTCTAGTGAGAAAATCCCTGTCAATTGAAACCTGTCAAAAAAAATCCATTTATATAAAACTTCTTTATACAAACACACACATATATTTTACACGTAAGTAAATACCAACCAAGACTAGAGTATCGTAATCAAACTCATTCCACCCTGTTCCTCCACAAATGATCAAGTCATTCTGCCTTATCCCTCCCCAAATGGCCATACTAGTGGTTGCAAGCCAACTAGTTAATTTACTCTGCCGTACAACAACTACGGTAAACCCACCGGTCCGCCCACCGGAACCCGGCACTCACCGGTCCGCCCCTCGGATCCCGGCCAAGTATTCTCGTAGAATACTCACATAAATACAATATATATGTACCAATATATCATATTGTCATTTTATAAAACCTTTCATGACATTTCAACCATGTATAAAGACATCACATATTTTTATAAAAACGTTATCCCATTCCAAACATGTATACATCTCAATATGAACACATAATCACATCATGTAAAAATTCTCAATCCGAACGTATCCATCTCATCTATATATCACATATATATGTATCCCAGTTGGAAAATATTTTAAAGAAAAACTCACCTGAAACGTATATCACAAAACTTTCCCAAGTTAGTATCACGTATTTCCACCCTTCACAGAATCTGAAATCATATAAAATACCACATATCTCTTTTAAAAACTAAACTTACAAAATTCACATCTGAAGTCGCAACCCACTAAAAATCGTTATGAACAGTACCCAAATCGCAACCCTCTATTGCGATTCCACCCTGGAATCGCAACCCACTACTGCGATTCCACTCCAAGTCGCAATTCACTATTGCGATCCCAAACCCGAGTCGCAATCAACTACTGCGATTTCAACCCAAGTCGCAAACGACCACTGCGACTTCATACCCGAGTCGCAACCAACTATTGCGACTCCGATGAATGTCGCAGTCGTTCATTGCGACTTCGATGAATCTCAGACCACTGCGACTTCGATGAATCTCAGCCCACTACTCATTCTAAAACCAAGATTTTGCAGTTTTACTCTATGTATGATACTATAAAAGTGCACATATGTTCAAGACCATATACATAACCTATCCTTAAACTTAGAATTCCCAAAACATCAATTTTAACCAAAAACCCACCAAAATTCAACTAGCATTTCAAGAACACTTTTAAGTAATTAGAACACAACAATGTAGGGATTGTTTACCTTGAATTTCAGCAACAAATTCCTAAAGCTTTTTCCTTCTTCTTTCCTTCAATCTTTCTCTCGATCTCTCTCTTTCTCTCTTTCCATCAAAGACACACACACACACTCTAACACTTGCTTCCTTTCAAAAATAAATAAGAAAAGAGGTACTCCTCCTAAGTATCCAAAGAAGGATGGTATGGAGGAACACCTCCATACCCTTCCCCAACCACTCCCCTATTTCTTTTTCTTTTAAAAAGAAGATGACCAAAATAACCCTCTAACTTCCTTATAATATCCAAGACTAACCCTTAACTTATTTTCCCATAATTAACTAAAATAAAACTTATATAAATAAACTTCTGAATTCTAAAATACTAAAATACTGGTCAATAATAATTAAAATACCTGGTTATTACACATAAGCCCAGACGAACATTCCCGATCTCGGATGAAAAATCAGGATGTAGCATGTCGAAATGTTTCCAAGCCTCACCATCGCTCGGATGTACCATCTTTCCCTGATCGGTCTGATGTTGACGGTGCCAAGTCATCGCTTCTGCTGTTTTCTTACACAAATACATCCATTGCAATCTTTCTGTAACAGGTAAATACGTCAACACCAACTGAGGCACCTTATTTTTTCGGCCAGTTGTTTTGTAGCGAGGCTCCCGACACACTTGACAAGTGTCATAATCGGCAGAATCCTTATAGAATAGCATGCAATGATTTTTGCAAGCATGGATCTTCTCTTTCGACAGACTAAGTTGCTTCAACATCTTCTTTGTCTCGTAAAAGCTACCAACCAATTGTTCACCTTTAGGTAGCATTTCTTTCACCATAGCAATGTTACTATTGTAGGTTGTCTCTGGTACATTGCAATCTGACTTCCAATTCAAAAACCTTGCCGCTGCCTCTAACTTTGAAAAGTTCTGGCATCCCTCCCACAACGGCTGGTCTGAAGCTTCTAACATCTCATAGAAACGTCGTGCATGTTGATTTGGTTCTTGCTCCTCCCACCTACTTGATGTACCGGGAATATTTTGGTCCATCACCATTTGTTGAACACCGTCAACCTCGGAATAATCTTCGTCTACTATTGCCTGTTGAACTAAGGGTTCTATTTCGCCGTGTGCATACCAGTGAGTATAAGAAAGCATGAATCCCGTTCTTAATAAGTCTAAATGAACCTCATCTCTAATTTTATACTTTGTAAGTTTACATTTCTTACAAGGACATTTTGTAAATAATGTTACCCCTCATCTATGCCTCTCGGTAGAATAGATTGCTCATATGTGAAAGCAAACTCCAAAAATCGTTCTACTTCACATCTAAAAACAGGATTTATTTCACCACTCTTATTTACTCGTTTATACATCCATCCTCTATCTGTATTAGTCGACATAGCTACAAACACATATTAGAAAAAAGTCCATCTATAACTTACATTTTATATACACTTAATATATACACATTACATACATACATACATACATACGTACATACATACATACTTACATTTTATATACACTTAATATATACACATTACATACATACATACTTACATACATACATACATACATACATCTTTTACGCTATATATATATATATACATCAAGATTAAACATATATATACATCTCAAGATTAAACAATTTAAAAGGTTCAAATTAAATATTACAAAAATCCAACATATATGAGATATCAAAATTAAAAAAAACATACATCAAGATTAAACAATTTAACCCATCTTGGACAATCTTTTTGATTTGTAACATTGATTAAACAATTTAACCCAAATGTACTTGGACAATCTTTTTAACCCAATTTTGATTAAACATACATCAAGATTAAACAATTTTGATTAAACATACATCAAGATTAAACAATTTAACCCAAATGTACTTGGACAATCTTTTTAACCCAATTTTGATTTGTAACATTGATAGGAGTAAACTAAATAATCAAACATCACATACATACATACATACTTACATTTTATATACACTTAATATATACACATTACATACATACATACATACATACATACATACATACATAGATACATCTTTGGTCAATCTTTTTGATTAAAAATACATCAAGATTAAACAATTTTGATTAAACATACATACATACATATACATCCATTGTAATTCTTGAGAAAAAATAATCAAATGTTTTTACCCAGATGTGTAGAAATTGACTGGAGAAAGAGGCGAGAGTCGGAGAGAAGATGAGCGAAGTGACGACCGGCGGTTGGTGGCGGTCCGGCGGGTGTTCGGTGGCTGTTTGGTGGCGGTCGGCGGGTGTATTTCGGCTGGAAGAAACGAAGTGTGTGTGTGTCGGCGGGAAGAAACGAAGTGAAGAAGTAAAGAAAAACAAAAAATGGCTAAGTGTGTGTGTGTCGGCTGGAAGTGAATTCGTGAAGAAGTAGGGCAGCCCGATTTTCGGCGGAATTCCGGCGGATTATTCCGCCGGAAATTAAGTTTATTTAAATATTAATATATTGTTATTATTATTATATTATTTATTAATATGTATTAGTTATTAATATATTATTATTATTAATATATATTATTTATTTTTTATTATTAATATATTATTTATTTATAAATTATTAATAATATTTAGAGTGAATTACACCGGTGGTCCTTGTGGTTTGTCCAAATTTTGAATTTGGTCCCCAAAGTACACTATCTACGGTGGTGATCCCTAATTTTTTTATTTACTGTCACTCATGATACTCTTATGTTTAATTTACTTTCACTCACAGTCCTTCTATGTTTAATTTACTTTCACTTATGGTCCTCCTATATTTAACATAGAAGGATCATGAATGAAAGTAATCAAAAAGTTAGGGACCATCACCGTAGATAGTGTACTTTAGGGATCAAATCCAAAATTTGGGTAAACCATAAGGATCACCGGTGTAATTCACTCTAATATTTATTATGAAATATATTATTTATTAATGTAACACCCTACAATCAGGGCTAATTTAAACCTCAATTATAACAAGATTTAATCATAAACTTCTATGCTTTTATACATAAGTGGAGAATTAATCTTGAGGATCATATTTACAAGCATAGAATTCTTCAAATAACTTATTAATCTAATCATGTCACTATAATCAGATTAACTAGATTATCTAAGCAATCTATCAAAACCTCAACATTAGTTAACTTCTCCGCTAATCCAAAAGCGCTCGTCCCACATCCCTTTACTTTCCCGAGCTAGTACTTGGTAAGAAAACAGTATTTGAAACGATTAGGCTAATGCCTAGTGAGAACATTCAGTTTCAAAATAATATTTATAAAATCAATGTAAACAAGTTATAGCAAACCTGATTACCCATTTCTTACCATACATATAACCATCCTTCGATGACCAAGTCATACCCAATTCCATAAATATGACTGACACCAAGTCAGTCATTGTATCGGGAATTCCAAATAATTCTACGTCTATTCCACAATTTCTCACTCATTAGGCCTATGGATCCATATCACCTATTCGTACTCATACAGGTATTTATTTAATATAGATTCCTCATAGCAATCAGTATGAGCCAATCATATTTATACTTCACAGATTCCTCATAGCAAACAGTATGAGCAAACCTCCTTTACATAAATTCCCCATAGCAAACAGTATGAGCAAATCTTATTCATTACACATAGATTCCTTATAGCAAACAGTATAAGCAAATCTTCTATATAACATATGGATTCCCTATAGCAAACAGTATAAGCAAATCACAGTTAATATGTCATTTCTTCTAACAGAAGTCTAACCATCAATAATAGATTTTACTTTATAAATCATTCTTCCCAAAATCCACTCAAGTAGTTCATTTATAAATACACCTTACCATAGTTTAAAACATTATAAAAAAAGGTAAGGTAAGAATGAACTCACCTGGTAGTAGTCGCGCTACTTTTACTTCTTCAAAGTCGTAGTAATTTCTGTCACTACCTTCACAAAGACCTTTAATTTCCCAATTTGTATTCCAATTCCTTTAGCTAGAAAATCCCAGTTTCTTCTTCCTCTTTTTCGTTCTTTCCTTCTCTCTATTTCTTTCTTTTGTTTTTCCAGCAACAACACAAACACACAAGAATAACCAAATAAGGAAATGAGGACACCTCCTCATGTGATTCCCTTCTTTTACTGAGAACTTGACAGCTCATTCTTAATATCCCAAACCAACCTCCAACCTTCTTTAAATAACACATTATACCCTTAGGTTTATAAATTAAAATTAAAGTTTACCCCTTAACCTTTTAACTCCACAAAACGAAATACGTAACTTATTTGGGTTAAACTCTAAAATTAATCTACCAATATAATTATCAAAACTTATCAACTAATTATGCTCAAATTATTTAATAAACTCAAACATCACTTTATAAAATTTGGGATGTTACAATTAATATATTATTATTATTATTAGTATCTATTATTATTAATATTATTAATAATATATTATTAATATTAATAATAATAATATATTAATAAATAATATATTTCATAATAAATATTAATAATAATTTATAAATAAATAATATATATTAATAATAATAAATAAATAATTATATTATTAATAATATATTATTATTATTATCTATATTTATTATTATTATCATTAATATATTATTATTATTATCAATACGGTTCATTAAAGCCCATAACGGTCTATTAAGCCTATAACGGTCCATTGAAGCCCATATGATCCATTAACGGCCATTTGGATCTAATAAACCCCTGTTGAACTCGTTAACGACCATTTAGATCCAATAAACCCCTGTTGGACTCGTTAACGACCATTTGGATCCAATAAACCGCTGTCAGATCCATTTGGCAGCCCAAAACGGTCCATTAAAGCCAAAACCGTTCCATAAGCCCATAATGTTCAATTAAAGTCCAATACGATTCATTAAAGCCCAATACATCCCATTTAAGCCCATAACGATCTATTAAGCCCATAAAAGTATATTGAAGCCCATATGATCAATTAAAGGCCAATACGATCCATTAAAGCACTTTAATCGATCCATAAAGTCCCAATGCGATCCATTAACGCCCAAACCGTTCCATAAGCCCAAAATGGTCTGTTAAAGCCCATAACGGTCCATTGAAGCACAATACGATCCATTATAGCACAGTACGATCCATTATAACACAATAAGATCCATTAAAGCTTAAAAGAATATATTAAACCACAAATAAACCCATTAAAGTTCAATTGATTTGATTAAACATCTAGTAGATATGAAACCTCAATATGATCCATTAACGGTCATTTGGATCCAATAAACCTCAGTTGGACTCGTTAACGACCATTTGGATCCAATAAACCCCTGTCAAATCCATTTGGCAACCCAATACGGTCCAATAAAGCTAAAACCGTTCCATAAGCCATAATGGTCAATTAAAGCCCGATACGATTCATTAAAGCCCAATACGTCCCATTAAAGCCCATAATGATCTATTAAGCCCACAACGGTACATTGAAGCCCAGATGATCAATTAAAGGCCAATATGGTCCATTAAAGCAAACTAGGATCCATAAAGGCCCAATACGATCCATTAAAGCCCAAACTGTTCCATAAGCCCAAAATGGTCCATTAAAGCCCATAACGATCTATTAAGCCCACAACGGTACATTGAAGCCCAGATGATCAATTAAAGGCCAATATGGTCCATTAAAGCAAACTAGGATCCATAAAGGCCCAATACGATCCATTAAAGCCCATAACGATCTATTAAGCCCACAACGGTACATTGAAGCCCAAATGATCAATTAAAGGCCAATATGGTCCATTAAAGCAAACTAGGATCCATAAAGGCCCAAAACGATCCATTAAAGCCCAAACTGTTCCATAAGCCCAAAATGGTCCATTAAAGCCCATAACGATCTATTAAGCCCACAACGGTACATTGAAGCCCAGATGATCAATTAAAGGCCAATATGGTCCATTAAAGCAAAATAGGATCCATAAAGGCCCAATACGATCCATTAAAGCCCAAACCGTTCCATAAGCCCAAAATGGTCCATTAAAGCCCATAACGATGTATTAAGCCCACAACGGTACATTGAAGCCCAGATGATAAATTAAAGGCCAATATGGTCCATTAAAGCAAACTAGGATCTATAAAGGCCCAATACGATCCATTAAAGCCCAAACCGTTCCATAAGCCCAAAATGGTCCATTAAAACTGTGTATTCACCGATATGTTCTACGATAAAGTAAATTAGGTTTGATTTATCATTAAAATTTAATTTTATTTAATATTTATAAAATTAAAATTAATTTTAAAAAATATTTTCGGCGGATTGTCGGCGGATTTTAAAATTTTATTTTTTTTAAAAATATGTTCGGCGGATTTTCGGCGGATGCTTAAAAAATTAATTTTAATTTAAATTTATGAGATTTAACGTTTCAGCGGATTTTCGGAGGATTTAAAAAAAAATATTTTTTTTAAAAATACTTTCGGTGGATTTTCGGCGGATTCTTAAAAAAAATTAATTTAAATTTAAATTTATGAGATTTAACGTTTCGGCGGATTTTAAATTTTTTTTTATTTTTTTAAATATATTTTCGGCGGATTCTTAAAAAAAAATTTCTTAATTAATTAAAATATTTCCGGCAGATTTCCGACGGACCGTAATTTTAAAAATAATTAATTACATTCCGCCGAAAATCCGCCGAAAATATGTCGAGCATTTAAAAAAATAAAAAAAAATATTTTTTTTGGGATTTTCGGCAGAAGTCAACGGGTTTTGACTTTTTTAATTTCCGCCGAAAATTTTCAGTCGGAAATATCCGCCGAAAATATGTGTTTGTTTAGTAGTGGGTGCAAAACTTGGTTGCTCGAGTCGAAGTAGATAATTCACATGTGGTGTTCGGTGAGTAATGTATCTTCAAGGCAACCACTACTGTTAATGCCAAGGGTGGTGCGGGTCCCACGACCCCGATACCTAACCCCAACGTTGAATGTTGCCCAAACGTTGGTTATTTAAAACGATGAAATGTGCGAAAAGATTTATTTATTGTATTGTCATGCATGAAGGCTATGAACCCACTAGGCCGTAGAGTATTACTCTTTAAGATAAGGAAGAACGTCAAGAGTAGAGAAGTGTCGGACAAATCAGGAAAGGATGTTGTAGCCTTAGTATTTGTGTTCAAGAGGAAAGGTGAGCAGAGGTCGGGTCGGAAGTGGACTATAGTGTTGGTTATATGAGGGTTTGCACCCTTGTTCGATAACTGGAAGTGCGGTTGTCGAGAGACAGTTGTGTCCGGAGGAAGGACTAGAAACCTTCGAAGTGTCGATTTTTGTAACTCGTTATGAGCAGTGTAGTGAGGAAGTATGAGATGTTTATGGCGTAGGAATTTGAGTTTCGAAGTGAGCTTGTAATGTCGATGTTACATTAGTAGGTTTCGAAAAGAGAGAGACAGGTCATGAAGTTGATTATGAGATGTTGGAAAGAGTAGGTCCCGTAAGGAACCCTTGTTGAAGAATAAGTTAAGAAAGTAGTTACAGGTTGTCAGTGATGTAGAAGTCGACTGTTGTGTAAGATGGCCGAGGCCGAAGACTTGAACCAGAAGGTTGGAAGTTGATAGAACACCGTGTAGAGGTGCTAAGAGGATGAGAAGTTATTGTTTGTCTAAGCGTTCTATTTATGAAGTGTGGGGGGTTCGTAGAAAGATGAGGTATGTATCACGAGCGAAGCGAGCGTGTAAGTTTTATCGTCCAGTGAGGGACTGTGCCCAGCTTATGTAAGGACTCGGATCGTAAAGAACTAGCTAGAATGGTTATGTTTGAGTTAATTGAGAACTCGTGAGTTATAGTTCGACAAGCTGGGAGAGGACTAAGTAACGAGATAGACTCGGTTATGTATGCGGGAGGATATGTAGGCAAGTTTAAATTGTGTGAATGGTCATGAGAAATATGGCCTGCAGTGTGATGTTATGAACAAAGGGGTATACGGATGTGTAGCGACAGTACTAGTCAAGTTCAATGTACCAGCTAGTTTCGTAGTGAAGTGACGTTAGAGAGAGAGAGGAAGCATCAGATTGAAGCCTTTTTGGGGTTTCAGACGAAGTGTGCGATTTGTTAACCAGATTGTTGGAGCACGTAGGGTGTAAGTTGACATGGTGGGATGATTGTTCGGGGTAGGATGACGGAGTGGTGGCGGGCGAATCCCCAAAGAGGTAACCAAGTGTTTTAGTTGTAAGAGACGCTAAGTAAGCATAATGTTGGGATCATTGGAAGTTTAAAGAGGATGAGGGATGTGTTAAGCCAAATTGTGGTGTAGCGTATGCGAGATCCTTAAAGAATGTGAGCTGCGGCTTTTGTATGAAAGAAATGTTTGAGAAAGTAAAAGTTGGAGATTTAAAGAATGTGTAGTGAAGTCGAAAACTGATGTCGTTCAAGACGACTTGAGAATGCCTTAAGTTAGGAACTTGGTGCAACGGTTTGGTTATGTAAGTAATAAAGAAGTGATGTCAGTTTGTGGAAAGGTCGAGAGAGGGGGACAAGTAATATTTGATGAGCAATGCTCCACGCTAACGTGGGGAGGTGAAGATAGTATGTCGGATTAAGTGAGTAAATTGGAAGTAGTAAATGTTACAGTAATGCCAGAAGGGTGCTGTGTAGTGTAGATTATCATTGATAAGTGTGCGAACTTTTGGAAACAAGTTTTGAGGAAGGGATTTGTGTAGGATTTTTGTACAGGAAAGAAGTGGATGAGACGACTGAATGAGTTAAGTTAAGTGACTTTGTGAGAAATGTATAAACGAATTGGTCGTGCAGTGATCGAGCTAGTGAGAATAGTATGGTGTGATCATGGTTACTCCTCCCAGTTGAGTGAGGATAACCGGAGTTATGTTTTATATGTCTGAGCGAACGTGGCAATCAACGAGGAATTGATGTGTTTCAGGATAAGTGTAATTTGAGCAGGTAAACACTTCAACGATGGGTTTGGAGGTTCCTACTCTTAGTTGCGTATAAGTATGGAGTGGTGAAGTGATGAGGATATGAGAGATGGTTGACGAACTGTGGTCGAAGTGGTCTGAGTAAGGGAAATGTTGACCGCATAGACGATTGTTGGTTGAGGGAAGTGGTCTAGGAGTGCTTGTATTGCGACGAAGGAACCCTGGGTTGTGAGTGGTCGGGACGTACGGGTCTGGCCTGGTGCCAAGCTGTTAAGTGTGTGTTTGTCTCTTGGTAAGTGAATACTATGTTGTGACGGGGATTTAGCCAGGTTCCTCCTTAAAGGAAGTATAGATGCTTGAGAAGCCTTAGTTAATCTTCTGTTGTCAAGACCGGTCGAGTAGGAATAGTAGCCTTCGGGTTAGAGTACCGTAAGAACTGAAGGGAATGTAACCATTGTTGCATGTTTCGAATATAATGAGAAGGTTACTATGTTAGAAGTGGCCTTGCCTAATGGAAATGTCAGGGTAGGTGTGAAAGCTAATTACCCGCATCTCTTCCATTAAGGAATTCCGGGGACGGAATTCTTTTAAGGGGGGAGTGTTGTAACAACCCTAATTCTTGTTAGTGTAAAGTATAGTGGCCAAAATATGAGAAATGAAAGTTTGGATTAGAGGTTAAAGTGTAAAAGGTGAAACATATTAAATGGACCAAATCCCTAGGTCATTTGTTCAGTATCGCTCCTTTCATCTTGTTGGCGGCTGAGAAGGAAACCGAGAGAGAGAACGATCGAGAGCTTGGCATTTGGGAAGAACCTCTGATTTCTGGTAAGCATTATTATCTCTTAAGCTTCTCTCTGTATCTATTCATCTAGCAAGTCTGTATGGCTTAATCCTCAAGTTTAATGTGGTTAATTTATAAGAGCAGTGGAAGGTTAATGTCCTTGGTCGATTACCTATAGAAATTAAATGGATTAGAAGGACTAGGTTTGTAATTAGTCATGTTTTGGGTAAGTGTTTCATGTAAAGACTTCAACAATATATTTATCGTAAGGGGATTTCGTTCGTATGCGATTTTTGGGTTTGTCGGTCGAGTCCCGCCATGGCGAAACCCGCAGGTGTGCAGTACCTGGACTTAAGAGTCCCGCAAGCAAGAAGTACCGGGATTTATGAGTCCCGCAAGTGGGATTACCGGGAGAAGAGAGGGAGGAGTACCGGGACTCCAAAGGGAGTATCGGGAGCCTATGTACCGGGACCCAAAGGGGTCGGTATCGGGACTAGCAGCACCGGGACCCAAAGGGGGTCGGTATCGGTACTACGATGCGGGACCGTGACCGGAACTTGGGCTCCGTTGTGGACCAAGAGTCGTTGGGCCGAGTGATCCTAAATTCCATTTTTTGGACTTAGAATATTGATGGGCTTCAAGTGTTTAAGTCTTGGACTTAGCAAGCCTTAAAAGAAATCCACCAATTAGTGAATGATCCATAGTTATTTTAGAGTCCGAGTTAAGAGGAGAAATGTAGGATCGAAGTTGAGTTGCATCTAATGAATTTATAAAATCTAATTATTAGGTGTACGGTCGGAACGAGGCAAGAGGTTAGGAAGATAATTGCTATCAGGTGAGTTCCCTAAACCCCTTTTATGATGCAAAGTGTTAAATGTTTTTCTTTAACTGATTATGGTTTACCAAGCATGAAAAGTTATGAATTGACTTGCATGATTTCCATAAATACACGTATTTTGAAATGAAAGAGATGTTTAGCATGACAAGGTGAAAGGCATGATTTATGATCATACGGGTACACTATGTGGAGTCGGTCTGCACTGTGGGGTCAAAGAGAGGTTCTCGGGGTCTTCGGACTCTTGGTTATGTTTTATAGACCGGTAGGTTGGAATTCGTTTCCTTCCTGTCCGGTAGAGGGGAGTCCGTGGGATTCCAAGATGGCGAGAAGGGAGTCTGCTGGGGGCCTGATCGTGTTATGAGTATGTGACCCACTACACAGTGCAGTACCATGTTTGATGACATTTACAGTTTATTGATAAATGCTTTCCAACTGCTTTTGTATGTTATTTTTGGAGGGAATTCACTAGACCTTTTGGTCTAACCCTCGCTTTCAAAACTAAACCATTTTCAGGTAAGAGTGTAGCAAGTTCTTCTAAGTAGAACTTAGAGTCGACGTGGAGGTGTTGGAGCTCGTGAGACTCCCAGTTTTGGATCAGGATATTTTAGTTAGTGCTCGGCTGTGGCTTAGAAAGACTTCCGCTGTTTATGATTTATGTTAATGTCAGAAGATTTTGTTAAGTACGTTTTGACTATAATGTAAAGACAAGCTTACTCAAGTAATTTGAATGCTTTTGTTATGTTATTGAATGTTTTGAAAAGTGGGACTTTACAGAAGTCAACGGGTTTTGACTTTTTTAATTTCCGCCGGAAATTTTCAGGCGGAAAATCCGTCGGAAATATCCGCCGAAAATATGTGTTTGTTTAGTAGTGGGTGCAAAATTTGGTTGCTCGAGTCGAAGTAGATAATTCACATGTGGTGTTCGGTGAGTAATGTATCTTCAAGGCAACCACTACTGCTAATGCCAAGGGTGGTGCGGGTCCCACGACCCCGATACCTAACCCCAACGTTGAAACTATTAAGGTTGAGAATTTGGAAACAAGGTGGATGAAGTGGGTGGTAATTTTAAAGACTATCGAAGGATCCACACACCTGGTGTGCTCAATAGAGGTGTCGGGGTTGGTTGTATGCAAATATGAGATTTAATGAACAATTTAATTATGTGCTCAAGGTCGTTTCCGTGGATCTTTATGACTATGAAGACGAGTGATATTGTTTCATCGCTTGGAGCCATAAATGAAGAGATGTAGTTGTTAGAGAAGAACAATATACTTGGTATAAATGAAGAGATGATGTTGTTAGGGTTAAGAGGCTCTGAAAAGGAGAAAAAAATAAACGGTCTGAATTGTCTTATGTCTGACTGAATCAGACATAAGTGGCAAATAAGAGCTATTTTTGAAAAAACAAACACCACCTTAGACTCCAGCTATGTCAGTGACAAAGATCATGCAAAGTCGACCTTGGGTGTGTTTTCAATTTGTATGGGAACGCCAATTTACGAGCAAGGTTGCAATGCATCATGGCCTTGTCGACTATAGAAACAGAATTGGTCGCAGTGATAGAAGCGACAAAAGAGGTTGTGTACTTAAAGGGGTTGTTGAGTGATTTTGGTTTCATCGAGGATATATGGTGATATCAAGGAGTCTTATCTCATGGCAATGTTGCTGATGCACAAGGAAAAGTTCATTATCACTCGAGAAGATTCACGCGAAGTTTGAGCATTGCTAGAACATCATCCTTCTCCTCCAATGTTGAAGTGGAAAGGATATATAATTGTTAAGAAAATGTACAAATTTTAGAAGAATGGTAAAGATGTTATTACAACAACCATGTCTAAAACACATTGGGATAAATCAACAATAAGCCTAATAAAAACACATCAATCACCTTCATATTCATATTAAACAAGTAGGCTATGCCACAAAGAGTTTGCAGGAAACCAAACTGTTCATATGGTCAATAAGTGTAATCTTTCTCCTAATAGGTTAAATAATTATTCAAATAATATAAAAGATGCAGCCACAATATCATTCAAACCTTCAACTTAATACCCAACAAAATTATTAATTAAAAAAATGAAAAGAAAAACAAGCCCATCATTCAAATAAAATGAAATGAATAGTTGTCTAACAAGATTCTTGATTGAAAATTTAAGTATATAAGAGCTCTCCAACAACATTGCTAAAATAGAAAAAAATGAGTTTTTGTTTGCTATTCTTCTCTAACAGCATTGCTATCTTGTTTGCTAAAATAGAGATTCATGGAGAAATCTTTAAATATAGAGAATTCTCGATAATTCTCTAAATATGAGAGATAAATAATTATTTTATTCAACTCACCAATAACATAATTCTTTTATCATTATATATTAAGTTTTTCTTTTAAAGTGTACTGGGAATATAAATTAGAGAATATTATATTAATATAATTTGTGTTAAAATCTCTAAAATAGCAAAGCTGTTGGAGATGAATGTAACTCTTTTTAGAGATTTTAACTTTTGATTCTCTATTTTAGAAAAATTATAGCAAATCTTTGGAGATGCTCTAACAATATAATTTATACCTTCACTAATACATATTTTACAATGTACATAAGTTAACATAGTTAGATATGCAGAAAAAATGAAAAACTGAGGAACACCCTGATAATCATTCATTCATCTTGACAGTATGCACATGTGCATATAAGTAAGTTGTAACCTACACATGTGCATAATACACACACTACACACGCACATGAAAAACAAAAGACGACTTCAAATAACCACTTGGTTTGTGGTGTACTGGTAAAGCCTTTGGGGATGTAGTGGAAGCTCATCTACCCAGGGTTCAAATCCAGGCACTATCAAAGCCCTTGTGGCCATGGAGGTTCACCTGCGATGACTCCAGGCCATTCGTGGTCGCCCGGGGATTAGTCGGTGCGCGTAAGCTGGCCCGGAAACCCACGGTTACCCAAAAAAAGACGACTTCAAATACTTATATGCACATGTGCATACAGTCGAGATGAACGGTTACCAGGGTGTTCCTCAATTTTTCATTTTTTTGAGGTTTTCCCCCGAACCTTCCTCTGTGTTACTAACCACTTATGTTATTTTACCGTATGAAGTAAGCAACATTTTCTTGATTTTTTCTACCTTTAGTTCTTGAGTGAAGGAATGGGAAGACGAACAGACCGATAGATTCGACATTGTTGTTTACTATGATTCGGTCATGTAATCTATTAAAATTATAGTTATTTATATATTTCTTTTAGATTATAATCCTGCTAAAAGTTGCTGTAATAAATCATATTTAAGAGTATAAAACAAATCGAGACCTACATATAATATTTAACAAAGGGAAATTAATTAAAATACCCAAAGTTTGACTTTGACTTACCAAAATACCCATTTTTTCAACTTTTGCAAAAAATACCCAAAAATCCCGCGATATGTCCCGCGATCGCGGGATAGGGTCAATTTTGAAAATTTAATGATCGCGGAAAGTGTCCCGTGATGCATTTAATTTGGTGACTTTTGATTTGAAATTTACACTTTCAACCCCTATACTTATTTACTTACTTTTGGTCCCCAAAGTACACTATCTACGGTGGTGATCCCTAACTTTTTTATTTACTGTCACTCATGATACTCTTATGTTTAATTTACTTTCACTCACAATCCTTCTATGTTTAATTTACTTTCACTTATGGTCCTCCTATATTTAACATAGAAGGATCATGAATGAAAGTAATCAAAAAGTTAGGGACCATCACCGTAGATAATGTACTTTAGGGATCAAATCCCAAATTTGGGTAAACCATAAGGATCACCGGTGTAATTCACTCTAATATTTATTATGAAATATATTATTTATTAATGTAACACCCTACAATCAGGGCTAATTTAAACCTCAATTATAACAAGATTTAATCATAAACTTCTAAGCTTTTATACATAAGTGGAGAATTAATCTTGAGGATCATATTTACAAGCATAGAATTCTTCAAATAACCTATTAATCTAATCATGTCACTATAATCAGATTAACTAGATTATCTAAGCAATCTATCAAAACCTCAACATTAGTTAACTTCTCCGCTAATCCAAAAGCGCTCGTCCCACATCCCTTTACTTTCCCGAGCTAGTACCTGGTAAGAAAACATTATTTGAAACGATTAGGCTAATGCCTAGTGAGAACATTCTGTTTCAAAATAATATTTATAAAATCAATGTAAACAAGTTATAGCAAACCTGATTACCCATTTCTTACCATACATATAACCATCCTTCGATGACCAAGTCATACCCAATTCCATAAATATGACTGACACCAAGTCAGTCATTGTATCGGGAATTCCGAATAATTCTACGTCTATTCCACAATTTCTCACTCATTAGGCCTATGGATCCATATCACCTATTTGTACTCATACAGGTATTTATTTAATATAGATTCCTCATAGCAATCAGTATGAGCCAATCATATTTATACTTCACAGATTCCTCATAGCAAACAGTATGAGCAAACCTCCTTTACATAAATTCCCCATAGCAAACAGTATGAGCAAATCCTCTTTACATAGATTTCTCATAGCAAACAGTATGAGCAAATCTTATTCATTACACATAGATTCCTTATAGCAAACAGTATAAATAAATCTTCTTTGTAACACATAGATTCCTTATAGCAAACAGTATAAGCAAATCTTCTATATAACATATGGATTCCCTATAGCAAACAGTATAAGCAAATCACAGTTAATATGTCATTTCTTCTAACAGAAGTCTAACCAATTAATAATAGATTTTACTTTATAAATCATTCTTCCCAAAATCCACGCAAGTAGTTCATTTATAAATACACCTTACCATACTTTAAAACATTATAAAAAAAGGTAAGGTAAGAATGAACTCACCTGGTAGTAGTCGCGCTACTTTTACTTCTTCAAAGTCGTAGTAATTTCTGTCACTACCTTCACAAAGACCTTTAATTTCCCAATTTGTATTCCAATTCCTTTAGCTAGAAAATCCCAGTTTCTTCTTCCTCTTTTTCGTTCTTTCCTTCTCTCTATTTCTTTCTTTTGTTTTTCCAGCAACAACACAAACACACAAGAATAACCAAATAAGGAAATGAGGACACCTCCTCATGTGATTCCCTTCTTTTACTGAGAACTTGACAGCTCATTCTTAATATCCCAAACCAACCTCCAACCTTCTTTAAATAACACATTATACCCTTAGGTTTATAAATTAAAATTAAAGTTTACCCCTTAACCTTTTAACTCCACAAAACGAAATACGTAACTTATTTGGGTTAAACTCTAAAATTAATCTACCAATATAATTATCAAAACTTATCAACTAATTATGCTCAAATTATTTAATAAACTCAAACATCACTTTATAAAATTTGGGATGTTACAATTAATATATTATTATTATTAGTATCTATTATTATTAATATTATTAATAATATATTATTAATATTAATAATAATAATAATAATAATATATTAATAAATAATATATTTCATAATAAATATTAATAATAATTTATAAATAAATAATATATATTAATAATAATAAATAAATAATTATATTATTAATAATATATTATTATTATTATTATCTATATTTATTATTATTACCATTAATATATTATTATTATTATTATTATCAATACGGTTCATTAAAGCCCATAACGGTCTATTAAGCCTATAACGGTCCATTGAAGCCCAGATGATCCATTAACGGCCATTTGGATCTAATAAACCCCCGTTGAACTCGTTAACGACCATTTAGATCCAATAAACCCCTGTTGGACTCGTTAACGACCATTTTGATCCAATAAACCGCTGTCAGATCCATTTGGCAGGCCAAAACGGTCCATTAAAGCCAAAACCGTTCCATAAGCCCATAATGTTCAATTAAAGTCCAATACGATTCATTAAAGCCCAATACATCCCATTAAAGCCCATAACGGTCTATTAAGCCCATAACAGTATATTGAAGCCCATATGATCAATTAAAGGCCAATACGATCCATTAAAGCACTTTAATCGATCCATAAAGGCCCAATGCGATCCATTAACGCCCAAACCGTTCCATAAGCCCAAAATGGTCCGTTAAAGCCCATAACGGTCCATTGAAGCACAATACGATCCATTATAGCACAGTACGATCCATTATAACACAATAAGATCCATTAAATCTTAAAAGAATATATTAAACCACAAATAAACCCATTAAAGTTCAATTGAGTTGATTAAACATCTAGTAGATCATTGAAACCTCAATATGATCCATTAACGGTCATTTGGATCCAATAAACCTTTGTTGGACTCGTTAACGACCATTTGGATCCAATAAACCCCTGTCAAATCCATTTGGCAACCCAATACGGTCCAATAAAGCTAAAACAGTTCCATAAGCCATAATGGTCAATTAAAGCCCGATACGATTCATTAAAGCCCAATACGTCCCATTAAAGCCCATAACGATCTATTAAGCCCACAACGGTACATTGAAGCCCAGATGATCAATTAAAGGCCAATATGGTCCATTAAAGCAAACTAGGATCCATAAAGGCCCAATACGATCCATTAAAGCCCAAACCGTTCCATAAGCCCAAAATGGTCCATTAAAGCCCATAACGATCTATTAAGTCCACAACGGTACATTGAAGCCCAGATGATCAATTAAAGGCCAATATGGTCCATTAAAGCAAACTAGGATCCATAAAGGCCCAATACGATCCATTAAAGCCCAAAATGGTCCATTAAAGCCCATAACGATCTATTAAGCCCACAACGGTACATTGAAGCCCAGATGATCAATTAAAGGCCAATATGGTCCATTATAGCAAACTAGGATCTATAAAGGCCCAATACGATCCATTAAAGCCCAAACCGTTCCATAAGCCCAAAATGGTCCATTAAAGCCCATAACGATCTATTAAGCCCACAACGATACATTGAAGCCCAGATGATCAATTAAAGGCCAATATGGTCCATTAAAGCAAACTAAGATCCATAAAGGCCCAATACGATCCATTAAAGCCCAAACCGTTCCATAAGCCCAAAATGGTCCATTAAAGCCCATAACGATCTATTAAGCCCACAACGGTACATTGAAGCCCAAATGATCAATTAAAGGCCAATATGGTCCATTAAAGCAAACTAGGATCCATACAGGCCCAATAAGATCCATTAAAGCCCAAACCGTTCCATAAGCCCAAAATGGTCTATTAAAGCCGATAACGATCTATTAAGCCCACAACGGTACATTGAAGCCCAGATGATCACTTAAAGGCCAATATGGTCCATTAAAGCAAACTAGGATCCATAAAGGCCCAATACGATCTATTAAAGCCCAAACCGTTCCATAAGCCCAAAATGGTCCATTAAAGCCCATAACGATCTATTAAGCCCACAACGATACATTGAAGCCCAGATGATCAATTAAAGGCCAATATGGTCCCTTAAAACAAACTAGGATCCATAAAGGCCCAATACGATCCATTAAAGCCCAAACCGTTCCATAAGCCCAAAATGGTCCATTAAAGCCCATAACGATCTATTAAGCCCACAACGGTACATTGAAGCCCAAATGATCAATTAAAGGCCAATATGGTCCATTAAAGCAAACTAGGATCCATAAAGGCCCAATACGATCCATTAAAGCCCAAACCGTTCCATAAGCCCAAAATGGTCCATTAAAGCCCATAACGATCTATTAAGCCCACAACGGTACATTGAAGCCCAGATGATCTATTAAAGGCCAATATGGTCCATTAAAGCAAACTAGGTTCCATAAAGGCCCAATACGATCCATTAAAGCCCAAACCGTTTCATAAGCCCAAAATGGTCTATTAAAGCCCATAACGATCTATTAAGCCCACAACGGTACATTGAAGCCCAGATGATCAATTAAAGGCCAATATGGTCCATTAAAGCAAACTAGGATCTATAAAGGCCCAATACGATCCATTAAAGCCCAAACCGTTCCATAAGCCCAAAATGGTCCATTAAAACTGTGTATTCACCGATATGTTATACGATAAAGTAAATTAGGTTTGATTTATCATTAAAATTTAATTTTATTTAATATTTATAAAATTAAAATTAATTTTAAAAAATATTTTCGGCGGATTGTCGGCGAATTTTAGAATTTTATTTTTTTTAAAAATATGTTCGGCGGATTTTCGGCGGATTCTTAAAAAGTTAATTTTAATTTAAATTTATGAGATTTAACGTTTCGGCGGATTTTCGGCGGATTTTAAAATTTATTTTTTTATTTTTTTTAAAAATACTTTCGGCGGATTTTCGGCGGATTCTTAAAAAAATTAATTTAAATTTAAATTTATGAGATTTAACGTTTCGGCGGATTTAAAAAAAATATATTTTTTAATTATATTTTCGGCGGATTCTTAAAAAAAATTATTTTCTTAATTAATTAAAATATTTCCGACGGATTTCCGACGGACCGTAATTTTAAAAATAATTAATTACATTCCGCCGAAAATATGTCGAGCATTTAAAAAAAATAAAATAAAATTTTTTTTTTGGGATTTTTGGCGGAAGTCAACGTCCCAAAAAAAAACATAACATGCATTAACTTGGAATAAGCATTCGAATTACATCAGTAACTTGTCAATAACTCATCAATAAGCTATACTAAACAAAACTTGACAGCGGAAGTCTCTAAATCCACAGCCGAGAGCTACTTCTATAGCCATTAGGATCTAAAACTCTGGAGTCGCTCTAGTCTCCAAATTCTCCTTGAGTTACTCCTAGTTCTTATTGGAAGAACCCATAGCGTGCTTACCTGAAAATGGTTTAGTTTTTGAAAAGCGAGGGTTAGACCAAAAGGTCTAGTGAATTCCCTCCGAAAACAACATGTAAAACAGTTGGAAAACATTTATCAATAGACTATAATGCATCATCATACAAGGTACTGCACTGTGTGTGGATCACATAAACGTTTCGTGATCGGGGTTCCATCAGGTTCCCTTCCCGCCCTTCTTGGAGCCCACTCGGACTCCCGTCTACCGGATAGGAGGGAAACAGATTCCAACCTACCGGTCTGTCATAAATATCCAAGGGATCCTCAGATCCCGAGAACCTCTCTCTGACCCCACAGTGCAGACCGACACCACATAGCATATAAGTACGTTCATGAAAACATATAAGTTAAAGTATCCGTACGTCATGTCTTTCATTTCTTCATGCTAAACATTTCATTTAATAGAACAGATACGTTCGTGAAAATCATGCAATCAGTTCATAACATTTCATGCTCGGTAAAACCATAATCAGTTAAAACATATATTATTTTGTGTCGAAAAAGGGTTTAGGGAACTCACCTGATAGCAATTTCCTGTCTAACCTTGTGTCCCGTTCCGCTCGCACACCTAATTCATAATTTATAGATTAATTAGATGTAACTCGCTTGCTAATCCCAAATTCTCCTCTTATTCCGATCTTGTCATAAATAGTCAAGACTGTTATATTCATACTAGGCCTTCAACAACTAGTTTAGACTTTAAAATGAATTAAGCCCTAAACTAACTCTAGGCCCAACAGGACTTAATTAACTTCTTGGCCCAGACTCCTTATTCCCAGTATGCCTTCCGGCACTCCCGGTACATTGGGAACTCCTGGTACTCGGGAACTCCCGGTACTCGGGAACTCCCGGTAATCGGAAACTCCCGGTACTCGGAAACTCCCGGTACTTCCTACGACCGGCTACGAGAATCCACCATCGCCAACTCGATTTCTTTTCCAAAACATCGATTTGTGGGGGTTTTTCTCTCCACATCAATACTCAAAAGTGAACCACACAGCTCAATAACAAACACAATCCTAATAATTTATATGATTTCCCTTGCTTAACAAACCAATTAATGGATTAAGAATCTGCCATGAGTTATCTTATACAAATACAACAATCCAGAGGAATTGAACCACAGGTAAACTACTAGATGACTTTAAAGCAGAACAAAAGCTTAAGAGGTTAATACTTACCAGTCCTGAGCTTCTCCACCCACTGAATTGATGCAAGAACTCTATCTGCTCTTTCTCTCGATTTCTTTCTCAGCCGCCAGAACAATCAATACAGTGACCAACCCTAGGGATCTGTTCCAATATATATTTTCCATACTTTGCAAATAAGTCCTTTGTTTAATGTTTTCATTTATTACGCTTTGGCCACCAAACTCTAAAACCCACTAGAATTTGGGTTGTTACAACATTCCCCCCTTAAAAGAATTCCGTCCCCGGAATTCCTCATTGGAAAAGATGCGGGTATCTAGCTTTCATCTCCGATTCCAACTCCCAGGTCGCTTCCGGACCCTTGTGGTGTCGCCATTGCACCTTAACTAGCTTAGTCTCCTTGCTTCGCGACTTCCTTACCTTAACATCCGTAATTGCTTCCGGTTCCTCTACAAAGTTCAATTTCTCGTCCACTTTAATGTCATTCAACGGCACAACCTTAGTCACGTCGGCTAGACATTTCCTTAAGTTGGACACATGAAACGCATTGTGGATGCCACGTAATTCTTCAGGCAGGTCCAACCTATACGCCACTTCTCCGATTCGTTCTGTAATCCCGAATGGCCCGATGTAACGTGGGCTTAGCTTCCCACGTCTTCCAAATCGAACCACTCCTTTCCAAGGAGACACCTTTAACAAGACATGGTCTCCTACTTGAAATTCTATGTCTTTTCGTCTCTTATCCGCATAACTTTTCTGGCGGTCGCGAGCGACCTTCAGTCTTTCACGCACCTGGACAATCTTATCTGAAGTCAGTTGCACCAACTCTGGCCCGGCTAACTGCCTTTCCCCGACTTCGCTCCAACATAACGGTGTTCGACACTTTCTACCGTAAAGTGCTTCAAACGGCGCTGCCTTGATACTCGAGTGATAGCTATTATTATAAGCAAACTCGATCAGCGGTAAGTGCTTTTCCCATGAGCCTTGGAAATCCAAAGCACGCGCTCTTAACATATCTTCTAACGTCTGGATCGTTCGCTCACTCTGACCGTCGGTCTGAGGATGATAAGCGGTACTCATCTTGATCTGTGATCCCATTTCTCTTTGGAAACTCCTCCAAAACGTGGAGGTAAATCTGCTATCCCTATCAGATACTATCGATGATGGTACTCCATGACGGGTTACAATCTCATCAATGTACAACTTGGCTAACTGCTCCATCGAGTAAGACTCTCGTATAGGTATGAAGTGTGCCGACTTTGTGAGACGATCCACAATCACCCATATGGCGTCAAAACCCTTTGGGGTCTTAGGCAAGTGGGTTACGAAGTCCATCGTAATTTGGTCCCACTTCCACATAGGTATTTCTAACGACTGAAGCTTCCCATATGGTCGTTGATGCTCAATCTTTACTCGCGAACAAGTCATACAGACCTCTACAAAATGAGCTATGTCCTTTTTCATTCCCGGCCACCAATAGTCTCGACGTAGATCTCCGTACATCTTATTAGTCCCGGGGTGAATCGTGTACTTTGATTTGTGGGCTTCTTCGAGAATCAGCTTTCGGAGCTCTCCGAGTTTCGGAACCCAGATTCTCCCATTCAGACATTTCACCCCTCGACCATCTTCCACTAACATGGACGCTTGTCCTACCATTCTCTCCTTCTTGAGATTTTCAGTTTCGAGCGCTTCAACCTGACATTTCTTTATTTCAGCTAATAGATTGAATGTGACCTCGGCCCTCATGGCCACAATCCTGGGGGTTTCACTTTGTAACACCCCGCTTACCACGACACAATATTGTCCGCTTTGCCCCACTGGCTCACGGCTTTGTTCTTGGCGACCTGGCAAGGACTTCGCAAGGACTTCCCAGGAGGTCACCCATCCTGGTACTACTCCCACCCAAGCACGCTTAACCACAGAGTTCCCAAGGAACCCGCATGCTTGTGGCCCCAAAACGCGTTGTGTCTGGTAAGGCCAAAGTTTACTAATATACCCAGCATCTCTCCTGTCCACGGCCGATGTGGGATATGCCTAAGGTGTTACACACACCCCCCTTAGGGACTCATCTTCCTCGATGAGGTTTGCCCCACCATCCCGAACGGCACAGGAGTAGCTCTGATACCATTTGTAACACCCCACTTACCACGACACAATATTGTCAGCTTTGCCCCACTGGCTCACGGCTTTGTTCTTGGCGACCTGGCAAGGACTTCGCAAGGACTTCCCAGGAGGTCACCCATCCTGGTACTACTCCCACCCAAGCACGCTTAACCACAGAGTTCCCAAGGAACCCGCATGCTTGTGGCCCCAAAACGCGTTGTGTCTGGTAAGGCCAAAGTTTACTAATATACCCAGCATCTCTCCTGTCCAAGGCCGATGTGGGATATGCCTAAGGTGTTACACACTTCGTTCCTTATGGCTCAAAGCATCCGCCAGCACGTTTGCCTTCCCCGGATGGTATTCGATCTTACAGTCGTAGTCGGTCAACAATTCAATCCATCTCCTTTGGCGCATATTCAACTCTTTTTGATCAAAGAGATGACATAAACTCTTGTGGTCCGTGAAGATCTGGCACTTCGTCCCATACAGGTAATGTCGCCAAATCTTCAGGGCAAAAACCACTGCCTCCAATTCTAAATCATGCGTAGGATAGCGAGTCTCGTGATCCTTTAACTGCCGGGAGGCATAAGCGATCACCTTACCTCGTTGCATGAGTACGCAACCCAAGCCGAGCTTCGATGCGTCACTGAACACTACGAAGTCGTCAGAACCGTCCGGTAAGGACAACACCGGAGCGCTGCTCAGCATCTCCTTTAACTTTTGAAAGGCTTCTTCTTGCTTCTCTAACCAGACGAACTTGACATTCTTCTTCGTTAAAGAGGTCAGTGGCGTGGCGATACGCGAAAAGTCCTTAATGAACTTCCGGTAGTACCCCGCCAGCCAGAGGAAGCTTCGAACTTCTGACGGATTCCTAGGTTGCTCCCAGTCTCGGATGGCTTCAATCTTAGCCGGATCAACCATGATCCCCGCCTCAGACACCACGTGCCCGAGGAACTGCACTTCCCTCAGCCAAAACTCGCACTTGGAAAACTTCGCATACAACTTCTCTTGCTTCAATAGCTCGAGAATCGTGCGAAGGTGGCTTTCGTGCTCCCCCTCCGATCTTGAAAATATCAGGATGTCATCTATGAACACTATCACGAACTGGTCCAAATAAGGTTGGCATACCCTATTCATTAAGTCCATGAATGCCGCTGGGGCGTTGGTTAGCCCGAACGGCATCACCAGGAATTCGTAGTGTCCATACCTGGTCCGAAACGCAGTCTTCGGCACGTCCTCCTCCCTCACCTTGAGTTGATGATATCCTGACCTCAGATCAATCTTGGAGAAGTAACTGGCTCCTTGTAACTGATCAAATAGGTCTTCGATTCTCGGAATCGGATACTTATTCTTGATCGTGACCTTGTTGAGTTCTCGGCAGTCTATGCACATTCGCATAGTACCGTCCTTCTTCTTCACGAAGAGCACAGGTGCTCCCCACGGAGATGTACTCGGTCTAACGAACCCCTTATCTAATAACTCCTGCAGTTGAGTCATCATTTCCTTCATTTCGGACGGCGCCAATCTATATGGTGCGCGGGCAATCGATGCAGATCCCGGCATCAGATCAATTCTGAACTCGATCTGGCGATCCGGGGGTAGACTTGTTAAGTCATCCGGAAATACTTCCGGGTACTCATTTACTACACGCACATCACCCACCCCACGTTTCTCCTTCTTGGCGTCCAACGCGTATGCCAAGAATCCTTGGCACCCTTTCCTCAAGCATTTAGTAGCCCTAACCATGGAGATCAGGCTATTCTTTCTATTACGACGATCCCCATAAATTACTATGGGATCCCCATCAGGTGGCTGAATCCTGATTAACTTTTTGTGGCAAACGATATTCGCATCATTCGCGGCTAGCCAGTCCATACCCAACACCACATCAAACTCTCCCATTGCCATGGGATATAACTTCATAGGCATTAACCTCCCTTCTATCTCTATGACACACCCTTCCACCACCTCCTTAACGTACACCAAACTATCATTAGCGGTTTCCACCTCTAATGCCCTCTTCAAACGTCTAGGCCTCACCCCCAAACATTTCATAAACGTACACGATATAAAGGAGCGATTTGCTCCCGAATCAAATAACACCTTGGCACACAGAGAGTTTACTGGGAACGTACCTGCCACAACATCTGGAACTTCCTCCGCTTCTTCCGCAGTCATGCGGAATGCACGTCCCTTCGGACGCGTCGGTTCTATACCCTTCTCGTCGTCCTTTCTTCCCTGACGTTCCCCGTACTGAGTCGCTCCACCCTTTTTCACCTGCGGGCAATCATACCACATGTGACCCTTAGCGCCACATTGGCGACATGATCCCCCTTTGGGGCAGTCCTTTGCCATATGACCGGGTAAGCCACACCGGTAGCATGAGTTTGAACCTGCCATGCATTCTCCCCGGTGCACCTTGTTACACTTCGAACATGTTCTCCCAGCGTCATCCTTGTTAACATGGTTGCCTGGTCGGAACATTTTCCCTCTTCTTGAGTCGTTACTCGGACCATCCCATTTGCGCTTCTCTCCCCCCTTCTCAGTCGTCTGACGGTTCTTTTCTTTCTCAATCAGCTCGGCCGTATTGATGGCCGCCTGAAAGGTAGTGGGGTTTCTAGCCAGAACCAATTCCCGAATACTGCTCTTCAACCCATGGATGAATCGCTCCACTCGGCGTTCCTCCGTTGGCACATACAAATCTGCAAAGCGAGACTTCTCAATAAACTTTGTGGTATATTCCCGCACTGTCATACCTCCCTGATCCAACCCCAAGAATTCTTCTTCCAATCTTTTTACTGCCGCGAGCGGGCAGAACTGGGCTTTGAATCTGTCTACAAACGCTTCCCACAACATTCCCTTAGCCGCTGCCGAACCCTTTCCCCCAGTCTCGGCCTCCCACCAGTAAACCGCATCAGATTTCAACATGGACAGAGCAAACATTACCCTATCCCCATCAGCACACTTGCAAGTATCGAAGACCAGTTCCATTTCCTTCACCCATTTCATTGCCAAGATAGGGTCATACTCGCCCTTAAAAGTAGGGGGCTTGCATGAGGCAAAGGCCTTGAAATTGCATCCCTTAGCTGCTAACTCATTCATCACTTGAGGGTTTGAGTTCAAGTGACTCCCAGTACCGGTCACTAGTGGACTAGAAAGCTCCACGCTTTCTCGGTTCTCACTTGCTTCTTTGCTTCCCGAAGCTGACTCGTTCTGCTTAGTGAGGAGATCCTGTAAGGTCTCTTGAATCTTACCCAATTCAGCAGCTAGGTTCTCTCGAGTGACAAACGTAGATCCGCGGCCTCGACCCTGACCCCTTGGCTGAGTTACCCTCCTTGCAGAAGCTGAACTCTCCTGAAGAGAGTCTTCTTGATGAACAGGGGTTTCCACACTCCTTGTTCTTCTAGTTGCACGAGTCGTTCTCAGGTTCGGGTTTCCTCCATCCCCGGCCACTTGGGTGGCGGCCCGACGGGGTGTTCTTCCCCGACCCCTTCCACGACCCCTACCCCTTCCCCTTCTACGGGTAAGAGTTGCCCTTGTCGGTTCCACGGGTCCATTCTCTAGTACTTCTTCATCCTGATTCCTTGGCACTGCCGGTGCCGACCTACTCCTCAAGGTTCTCCCAGCCATTTCACTACGCTGAAAGAAAACAACAATTAACCTTTGCTAGAAGAGACACAACAATTTTGCTACATAAGGTAAGTTTAAGCACGCACGCGTACCTGTAAGTTCGTAATCACACTGGCCAGGTGTGATCCCAAACTTACCTTACACGTTTGTTCTTGGCACCTTATTTCCTAGCGCATATAAAGTGATCGTTCCTATAGGCAATCCTATGTCTCGGCTGTGTTTCTCATCTTACAGTTTAAGTTTAGGCCCTATTGGTCACCTAAATCCCTTAAACTAAGGCTCTGATACCATTTGTAACGTCCCAAAAAAAACATAACATGCATTAACTTGGAATAAGCATTCGAATTACATCAGTAACTTGTCAATAACTCATCAATAAGCTATACTAAACAAAACTTGACAGCGGAAGTCTCTAAATCCACAGCCGAGAGCTACATCTATAGCCATTAGGATCTAAAACTCTGGAGTCGCTCTAGTCTCCAAATTCTCCTTGAGTTACTCCTAGTTCTTATTGGAAGAACCCATAGCGTGCTTACCTGAAAATGGTTTAGTTTTTGAAAAGCGAGGGTTAGACCAAAAGGTCTAGTGAATTCCCTCCGAAAACAACATGTAAAACAGTTGGAAAACATTTATCAATAGACTATAATGCATCATCATACAAGGTACTGCACTGTGTGTGGATCACATAAACGTTTCGCGATCGGGGTTCCATCAGGTTCCCTTCCCGCCCTTCTTGGAGCCCACTCGGACTCCCCTCTACCGGATAGGAGGGAAACAGATTCCAACCTACCGGCCTGTCATAAATATCCAAGGGATCTTCAGATCCCGAGAACCTCTCTCTGACCCCACAGTGCAGACCGATGCCACATAGCATATAAGTACGTTCATGAAAACATATAAGTTAAAGTATCCGTACGTCATGTCTTTCATTTCTTCATGCTAAACATTTCATTTAATAGAACAGATACGTTCGTGAAAATCATGCAATCAGTTCATAACATTTCATGCTCGGTAAAACCATAATCAGTTAAAACATATATTATTTTGTGTCGAAAAAGGGTTTAGGGAACTCACCTGATAGCAATTTCATGTCTAACCTTGTGTCCCGTTCCGCTCGCACACCTAATTCATAATTTATAGATTAATTAGATGTAACTCGCTTGCTAATCCCAAGTTCTCCTCTTATTCCGATCTTGTCATAAATAGTCAAGACTGTTATATTCATACTAGGCCTTCAACAACTAGTTTAGACTTTAAAATGAATTAAGCCCTAAACTAACTCTAGGCCCAACAGGACTTAATTAACTTCTCGGCCCAGACTCCTTATTCCCGGTATGCCTTCCGGCACTCCCGGTACATTGGGAACTCCCGGTACTCGGGAACTCCCGGTACTCAGGAACTCCCGGTACTCGGGAACTCCCGGTACTCGGGAACTCCCGGTACTCGGAAACTCCCGGTACTTCCTACGACCGGCATCGAGAATCCACCATCGCCAACTCGATTTCTTTTCCAAAACATCGATTTGTGGGGGTTTTTCTCTCCACATCAATACTCAAAAGTGAACCACACAGCTCAATAACAAACACAATCCTAATAATTTATATGATTTCCCTTGCTTAACAAACCAATTAATGGATTAAGAATCTGCCATGAGTTCTCCTATACAAATACAACAATCCAGAGGAATTGAACCACAAGTAAACTACTAGATGACTTTAAAGCAGAACAAAAGCTTAAGAGGTTAATACTTACCAGTCCTGAGCTTCTCCACCCACTGAATTGATGCAAGAACTCTATCTGCTCTTTCTCTCGATTTCTTTCTCAGCCGCCAGAACAATCAATACAGTGACCAACCCTAGGGATCTGTTCCAATATATATTTTCCATACTTTGCAAATAAGTCCTTTGTTTAATGTTTTCATTTATTACGCTTTGGCCACCAAACTCTAAAACCCACTAGAATTTGGGTTGTTACATTAATTTCCGCCGGAAATTTTCAGGCGGAAAATCCGTCGGAAATATCCGCCGAAAATATGTGTTTGTTTAGTAGTGGGTGCAAAATTTGGTTGCTCGAGTCGAAGTAGATAATTCACATGTGGTGTACGGTGAGTAATGTATCTTCAAGGCAACCACTACTGCTAATGCCAAGGGTGGTGCGGGTCCCACGACCCCGATACCTAACCCCAACGTTGAAACTATTGAGGTTGAGAATTTGGAAACAAGGTGGATGAAGTGGGTGGTAATGTTAAAGACTATCGAAGGATCCACACACCTAGTGTGCTCAATAGACGTGTCGGGGTTGGTTGTATGCAAATATGAGATTTAATGAACAATTTAATTATGTGCTCAAGGTCGTTTACGTGGATCTTTATGACTATGAAGACGAGTGATATTGTTTCATCGCTTGGAGCCATAAATGAAGAGATGTAGTTGTTAGAGAAGAACAATATACTTGGTATAAATGAAGAGATGATGTTGTTAGGGTTAAGAGGCTCAGAAAAAGGAGAAAAAAATAAACGGTATGAATTGTCTTATGTCTGGCTGAATCAGACATAAGTGGCAAATAAGAGCTATTTTTGAAAAAACAAACACCACCTTAGACTCCGGCTATGTCAGTGACAAAGATCATGCAAAGTCGACCTTGGGTGTGTTTTCAATTTGTATGGGAACGCCAATTTACGAGCAAGGTTGCAATGCATCATGGCCTTGTCGACTATAGAAACAGAATTGGTCGCAGTGATAGAAGCGACAAAAAGGTTGTGTACTTAAAGGGGTTGTTGAGTGATTTTGGTTTCATCAAGGATATATGGTGATATCAAGGAGTCTTATCTCATGGCAATGTTGCCAATGCACAAGGAAAAGTTCATTATCACTCGAGAAGATTCACGCGAAGTTTGAGCATTGCTAGAACATCATCCTTCTCCTCCAATGTTGAAGTGGAAAGGATATATAATTGTTAAGAAAATGTACAAATTTTAGAAGAATGATAAAGATGTTATTACAACAACCATGTCTAAAACACATTGGGATAAATCAACAATAATCCTAATAAAAACACATCAATCACCTTCATATTCATATTAAACAAGTAGGCTATGCCACAAAGAGTTTGCAGGAAACCAAACTGTTCATATGGTCAATAAGTGTAATCTTTCTCCTAATAGGTTAAACAATTATTCAAATAATATAAAAGATGCAGCCACAATATCATTCAAACCTTCAACTTAATACCCAACAAAATTATTAATTAAAAAAATGAAAAGAAAAACAAGCCCATCATTCAAATAAAATGAAATGAATAGTTGTCTAACAAGATTCTTGATTGAAAATTTAAGTATATAAGAGCTCTCCAACAACATTGCTAAAATAGAAAAAAAATTGAGTTTTTGTTTGCTATTCTTCTCTAACCGCATTGCTATCTTGTTTGCTAAAATAGAGATTCATGGAGAAATCTTTAAATATAGAGAATTCTCGATAATTCTCTAAATATGAGAGGGAAATAATTATTTTATTCAACTCACCAATAACATAATTCTTTTATCATTCTGTATTAAGTTTTTCTTTTAAAGTGTACTGGGAATATAAATTAGAGAATATTATATTAATATAATTTGTGTTAAAATCTCTAAAATAGCAAAGCTGTTGGAGATGAATGTAACTATTTTTAGATATTTTAACTTTTGATTCTCTATTTTAGAAAAATTATAGCAAATCTTTGGAGATGCTCTAACAATATAATTTATACCTTCACTAATACATATTTTACAATGTACATAAGTTAACATAGTTAGATATGCAGAAAAAATGAAAAACTGAGGAACACCCTGATAATCATTCATTCATCTTGACAGTATGCACATGTGCATATAAGTAAGTTGTAACCTACACATGTGCATAATACACACACTACACACGCACATGAAAAACAAAAGACGACTTCAAATAACCACTTGGGTTGTGGTGTACTGGTAAAGCCTTTGGGGATGTAGTGGAAGCTCATCTACCCAGGGTTCAAATCCAGGCACTATCAAAGCCCTTGTGGCCATGGAGGTTCACCTGCGATGACTCCATGCCATTCGTGGTCGCCCGGGGATTAGTCGGTGCGCGTAAGCTGGCCCGGAAACCCACGGTTACCCAAAAAAAAAGACGACTTCAAATACTTATATGCACATGTACATACAGTCTAGATGAACAGTTACCAGGGTATTCCTCAATTTTTCATTTTTTTGAGGTTTTCCCCCGAACCTTCCTCTGTGTTACTAACCACTTATGTTATTTTACCGTATGAAGTAAGCAACATTTTCTTGATTTTTTCTACCTTTAGTTCTTGAGTGAAGGAATGGGAAGACGAACAGACCGATAGATTCGACATTGTTGTTTACTATGATTCGGTCATGTAATCTATTAAAATTATAGTTATTTATATATTTCTTTTAGATTATAATCCTGCTAAAAGTTGTTGTAATAAATCATATTTAAGAGTATAAAACAAATCGAGACCTACATATAATATTTAACAAAGGGAAATTAATTAAAATACCCAAAGTTTGACTTTGACTTACCAAAATACCCATTTTTTCAACTTTTGCAAAAAATACCCAAAAATCCCGCGATATGTCCCGCGAACGCGGGATAGGGTCAATTTTGAAAATTTAATCATCCGCGATCGGGGAAAGTGTCCCGCGATGCATTTAATTTGGTGACTTTTGATTTGAAATTTACACTTTCAACCCCTATACTTATTTACTTACTTTTGGTCCCCAAAGTACACTATCTACGGTGGTGATCCCTAACTTTTTTATTTACTGTCACTCATGATACTCTTATGTTTAATTTACTTTCACTTATGGTCCTCCTATATTTAACATAGAAGGATCATGAATGAAAGTAATCAAAAAGTTAGGGACCATCACCGTAGATAGTATACTTTAGGGATCAAATCCAAAATTTGGGTAAACCATAAGGATCACCGTGTAATTCACTCTAATATTTATTATGAAATATATTATTTATTAATGTAACACCCTACAATCAGGGCTAATTTAAGCCTCAATTATAACAAGATTTAATCATAAACTTCTATGCTTTTATACATAAGTGGAGAATTAATCTTGAGGATCATATTTACAAGCATAGAATTCTTCAAATAACCTATTAATCTAATCATGTCACTATAATCAGATTAACTAGATTATCTAAGCAATCTATCAAAACCTCAACATTAGTTAACTTCTCCGCTAATCCAAAAGCGCTCGTCCCACATCCCTTTACTTTCCCGAGCTAGTACCTGGTAAGAAAACATTATTTGAAACGATTAGGCTAATGCCTAGTGAGAACATTCAGTTTCAAAATAATATTTATAAAATCAATGTAAACAAGTTATAGCAAACCTGATTACCCATTTCTTACCACTAGTTGAGTACCCGCGCAATGCGGCGGGATCTAAGTTATCGATAGAGGCCAACATTCAAGATCAAATGTTCAAACTTCACCGATGATAAAAATTAGCTATATATAAAAAACGGTGATTAAGATTGTATCCTAGCAATTGAAAACTTGCATTTGTTTAACTACTACCATACACCCACCTGGTAACTGCTTGCCGGTAAAACTTAACACTATCAATTATCTTGTTGAATAAAATTTTAGCTCATTCGAACAACAGCGTGTGCAATAATTTATCCGGTAACCGTTAAAGTTGTCGCCCTCACTTACCGGGAAAGACTTGTTATTGCCTTATCTCTTACCAGGTAAGATTCTCGGTCCTTGCCATATTCATCGGATAAGGTAATATAACTTAGGGTAAACGCTTACCCGGGTAAACATATGGTAAATGACCTCTTAGCCGTAATTAAACAAAATAATTTATAGTGGATATAGATAATAAACAAAATTTGGATATTAATAGTGTATTTAATGTTTCTTTTTGTAAAAATGATTTATGATTGAAAGTGTAAGGGTGAAAATATAAATTATCTTGATACAACCCAAATCCCACGTCCCCACCCACTTTCCCCCAAATCAGTATTAGGGCTTTGAGAGCCTTCGACCACAGTGACGACCATCGTGACCACAAACCACCAGACCACCATCGCTCCACGCCTCCACGGCTCCAGTCTCCAGCGATGCTCCACCGTGACCTCCGAGGCTCCGACCACCGTCTCCACTCTCCACTGACATGCGTCCTACGGGCTACGGTGTAGTCCGACCACCGTCTCCTCTGCCTCCGTCTCAACTCTCACATTCTCACTCAAGGTATGCAAGCTACTTGGTTTTTTGTTGGCAATCTGATGCTACTTGGTTTTTTAGTTGGTACTAATAATTAATAGTAATTTGATGCTACTGTTATCTTACTTGGTATATTAGTTGGTATCTTGTTACTTGATTTAGTGAATGATAAATGCTTAGTTACATTGTAGTGATTATTATTAGTAATTTGATGCTACTGTCATCTTAGTTGGTATATTACTTGGTATATTGTAACTTAATTGTTACAATGTATATTTTTTAAATAGAAATGCTTGATTTTAGATGGATTATGTATACGTAGCTTTGGCATATTGATCACAATATCTTAGTATTTACGATTTTATTTAGGGTTAATTAATTTTAAAAAAAAAGATTTTAGAGATAACTATTAATTTTCAGCAGGAATTTAAATAAGAGAAAGCAGAATCTGCAAGAATTTAATTAATTTATAAAAAAAAGATTTTAGAGACAACTATTAATTTTCAGCAGGAATTTAATTAATTTAAAAAAAAGATTTTAGAGAGAACTATTAATCTTCAGCAGGAATTTAAATAAAAGAAAGCAGAATCTGCAGGAATTTAATTAATTTAAAAAAAAGATTTTAGAGAGAACTATTAATCTTCAGCAGGAATTTAAATAAAAGAAAGCAGAATCTGCAGGAATTTAATTAATTTAAAAAAAAGATTTTAGAGAGAACTATTAATTTTCAGCAGGAATTTAAATAAAAGAAAGCAGAATCTGCAGGAATTTAATTAATTTAAAAAAAAAGATTTTAGAGAGAACTATTAATCTTCAGCAGGAATTTAAATAAAAGAAAGCAGAATCTGCAGGAATTTATTTAATTTAAAAAAAAATTAGAGATAACTATTAATTTTCAGCAGGAATTTAAATAAAAGAAAGCAGAATCTGCAGGAATTTAATTGATTTCTTAAAAAAGATTTTAGAGAGAACTATTAATCTTCAGCAGGAATTTAAATAAAAGAAAGCAGAATCTGCAAGAATTTAATTAATTTAAAAAAAAAGATTTTAGAGATAACTATTAATTTTCAGCAGGAATTTAAATAAAAGAAAGCAGAATCTGCAGGAATTTAATTAATTTAAAAAAAAGATTTTAGAGAGAACTATTAATCTTCAGCAGGAATTTAAATAAAAGAAAGCAGAATCTGCAGAAATTTAATTAATTTAAAAAAAAGATTTTAGAGAGAACTATTAATCTTCAGCATGAATTTAAATAAAAGAAAGCAGAATCTGCAAGAATTTAATTAACTTAAAAAAAAGATTTTAGAGATAACTATTAATTTTCAGCAGGAATTTAAATAAAAGAAACAGAATCTGCAGGAGTTTAATTAATTTCTTAAAAAAAAAAGATTTTAGAGAGAACTATTAATCTTCAGCAGGAATTTAAATAAAAGAAAGCAGAATCTGCAAGAATTTAATTAATTTAAAAAAAAAGATTTTAGAGATAACTATTAATTTTCAGCAGAAATTTAAATAAAAGAAAGCAGAATCTGCAGGAATTTAATTAATTTAAAAAAAAGATTTTAGAGATAACTATTAATTTTTTGCAGAAATTTAAATAAAAGAAAGCAGAATCTGCAGGAATTTAATTAATTTCTTAAAAAAAAGATTTTAGAGAGAACTATTAATCTTCAGCAGGAATTTAAATAAAAGAAAGCAGAGTCTGCAAGAATTTAATTAATTTAAAAAAAAAGATTTTAGAGATAACTATTAATTTTCAGCAGAAATTTAAATAAAAGAAAGCAGAATCAGCAGGAATTTAATTAATTTAAAAAAAAGATTTAAGACTTTACGATTTTAAGATTTTAAGACTTTTAGTCTACATTCTTTATAAGATAGTATAGATACATATAACCATCCTTCGATGACCAAGTCATACCCAATTCCATAAATATGACTGACACCAAGTCAGTCATTGTATCGGGAATTCCGAATAATTCTACGTCTATTCCACAATTTCTCACTCATTAGGCCTATGGATCCATATCACCTATTCGTACTCATACAGGTATTTATTTAATATAGATTCCTCATAGCAATTAGTATGAGCCAATCATATTTATACTTCACAGATTCCTCATAGCAAACAGTATGAGCAAACCTCCTTTACATAAATTCCCCATAGCAAACAGTATGAGCAAATTCTCTTTACATAGATTTCTCATAGCAAACAGTATGAGCAAATCTTATTCATTACACATAGATTCCTTATAGCAAACAGTATAAGCAAATCTTCTTTGTAACACATAGATTCCTTATAGCAAACAGTATAAGCAAATCTTCTATATAACATATGGATTCCCTATAGCAAACAGTATAAGCAAATCACAGTTAATATGTCATTTCTTCTAACAGAAGTCTAACCATCAATAATAGATTTTACTTTATAAATCATTCTTCCCAAAATCCACTCAAGTAGTTCATTTATAAATACACCTTACCATACTTTAAAACATTATAAAAAAAAGGTAAGGTAAGAATGAACTCACCTGGTAGTAGTCGCGCTACTTTTACTTCTTCAAAGTCGTAGTAATTTCTGTCACTGCCTTCACAAATACCTTTAATTTCCCAATTTGTATTCCAATTCCTTTAGCTAGAAAATCCCAGTTTCTTCTTCCTCTTTTTCGTTCTTTTCTTCTCTCTATTTCTTTCTTTTGTTTTTCCAGCAACAACACAAACACACAAGAATAACCAAATAAGGAAATGAGGACACCTCCTCATGTGATTCCCTTCTTTTACTGAGAACTTGACAGCTCATTCTTAATATCCCAAACCAACCTCCAACCTTCTTTAAATAACACATTATACCCTTAGGTTTATAAATTAAAATTAAAGTTTACCCATTAACCTTTTAACTCCACAAAACGAAATACGTAACTTATTTGGGTTAAACTCTAAAATTAATCTACCAATATAATTATCAAAACTTATCAACTAATTATGCTCAAATTATTTAATAAACTCAAACATCACTTTATAAAATTTGGGATGTTACAATTAATATATTATTATTATTATTATTATCTATTATTATTAATATTAATAATAATATATTATTAATATTAATAATAATAATAATATATTAATAAATAATATATTTCATTATAAATATTAATAATAATTTATAAATAAATAATATATATTAATAATAATAAATAAATAATTATATTATTAATAATATATTATTATTATTATTATCATATATTTATTATTATTATCATTAATATATTATTATTATTATTATCAATACGGTTCATTAAAGCTCATAACGGTCTATTAAGCCTATAACGGTCCATTGAAGCCCAGATGATCCATTAACGGCCATTTGGATCTAATAAACCCCTGTTGAACTCGTTAACGACCATTTAGATCCAATAAACCCCTGTTGGACTCGTTAACGACCATTTGGATCCAATAAACCGCTGTCAGATCCATTTGGCAGCCTAAAACGGTCCATTAAAGCCAAAACCGTTCCATAAGCCCATAATGTTCAATTAAAGTCCAATACAATTCATTAAAGCCCAATACATCCCATTAAAGCCCATAACGGTCTATTAAGCCCATAACAGTATATTGAAGCCCATATGATCAATTAAAGGCCAATACGATCCATTAAAGCACTTTAATCGATCCATAAAGGCCCAATGCGATCCATTAACGCCCAAACCGTTCCATAAGCCCAAAATGGTCCGTTAAAGCCCATAACGGTCCATTGAAGCACAATACGACCCATTATAGCACAGTACGATCCATTATAACACAATAAGATCCATTAAAGCTTAAAAGAATATATTAAACCACAAATAAACCTATTAAAGTTCAATTGAGTTGATTAAACATCTAGTAGATCATTGAATCCTCAATATGATCCATTAACGGTCATTTGGATCCAATAAACCTCTGTTGGACTCGTTAACGACCATTTGGATCCAATAAACCCCTGTCAAATCCATTTGGCAACCCAATACGGTCCAATAAAGCTAAAACCGTTCCATAAGCCATAATGGTCAATTAAAGCCCGATACGATTCATTAAAGCCCAATACGTCCCATTAAAGCCCATAACGATCTATTAAGCCCACAACGGTACATTGAAGCCCAGATGATCAATTAAAGGCCAATATGGTCCATTAAAGCAAACTAGGATCCATAAAGGCCCAATACGATCCATTAAAGCCCAAACCGTTCCATAAGCCCAAAATGGTCCATTAAAGCCCATAACGATCTATTAAGCCCACAACGGTACATTGAAGCCCATATGATCAATTAAAGGCCAATATGGTCCATTAAAGCAAACTAGGATCCATAAAGGCCCAATACGATCCATTAAAGCCCAAACCGTTCCATAAGCCCAAAATGGTCCATTAAAGCCCATAACGATCTATTAAGCCCACAACGGTACATTGAAGCCCAGATGATCAATTAAAGGCCAATATGGTCCATTAAAGCAAACTAGGATCCATAAAGGCCCAATACGATCCATTAAAGCCCAAACCGTTCCATAAGCCCAAAATGGTCCATTAAAGCCCATAACGATCTATTAAGCCCACAACGGTACATTGAAGCCCATATGATCAATTAAAGGCCAATATGGTCCATTAAAGCAAACTAGGATCCATAAAGGCCCAATACGATCCATTAAAGCCCAAACCGTTCCATAAGCCCAAAATGGTCCATTAAAGCCCATAACGATCTATTAAGCCCACAACGGTACATTGAAGCCCAGATAATCAATTAAAGGCCAATATGGTCCATTAAAGCAAACTAGGATCCATAAAGGCCCAATACGATCCATTAAAGCCCAAACCGTTCCATAAGCCCAAAATGGTCCATTAAAGCCCATAACGATCTATTAAGCCCACAACGGTACATTGAAGCCCAGATGATCAATTAAAGGCCAATATGGTCCATTAAAGCAAACTAGGATCCATAAAGGCCCAATACGATCCATTAAAGCCCAAACCGTTCCATAAGCCCAAAATGGTCTATTAAAGCCGATAACGATCTATTAAGCCCACAACGGTACATTGAAGCCCAGATGATCATTTAAAGGCCAATATGGTCCATTAAAGCAAACTAGGATCCATAAAGGCCCAATGCGATCCATTAAAGCCCAAACCGTTCCATAAGCCCAAAATGGTCCATTAAAGCCCATAACGATCTATTAAGCCCACAACGGTACATTGAAGCCCAGATGATCAATTAAAATCCAATATGGTCCATTAAAGCAAACTAGGATCCATAAAGGCCCAATACGATCCATTAAAGCCCAAACCGTTCCATAAGCCCAAAATGGTCCATTAAAGCCCATAACGATCTATTAAGCCCACAACGGTACATTGAAGCCCAGATGATCAATTAAAGGCCAATATGGTCCATTAAAGCCCAAACCGTTCCATAAGCCCAAAACGGTCCATTAAAGCCCAAACCGTTCCATAAGCCCAAAACGGTCCATTAAAGCCCATAACGATCTATTAAGCCCACAACGGTACATTGAAGCCCAGATGATCAATTAAAGGTCAATATGGTCCATTAAAGCAAACTATGATCCATAAAGGCCCAATACGATCCATTAAAGCCCAAACCGTTCCATAAGCCCAAAATGGTCCATTAAAGCCCATAACGATCTATTAAGCCCACAACGGTACATTGAAGCCCAGATGATCAATTAAAGGCCAATATGGTCCATTAAAGCAAACTAGGATCTATAAAGGCCCAATACGATCCATTAAAGCTCAAACCGTTCCATAAGCCCAAAATGGTCCATTAAAACTGTGTATTCACCGATATGTTCTACGATAAAGTAAATTAGGTTTGATTTATCATTAAAATTTAATTTAATTTAATATTTATAAAATTAAAATTAATTTTAAAAAATATTTTCGGCGGATTGTCGGCGGATTTTAGAATTTTATTTTTTTTAAAAATATGTTCGGCGGATTTTCGGCGGATGCTTAAAAAGTTCATTTTAATTTAAATTTATGAGATTTAACGTTTCAACGGATTTTCGGCGGATTTTAAAATTTATTTTTTTATTTTTTTTAAAAATACTTTCTGCGGATTTTCGGTGGATTCTTAAAAAATTAATTTAAATTTAAATTTATGAGATTTAACGTTTCGGCGGAATTTCGGCGGATTTTAAAAATTATTTTTTTTATTTTTTTAAATATATTTTCGGCGGATTCTTAAAAAAATTTATTTTCTTAATTAATTAAAATATTTCCGGCGGATTTCCGACGGACCGTAATTTTAAAAATAATTAATTACATTCCGCCGAAAATATGTCGAGCATTTAAAAGAAATAAAAAAATTTCTTTTTTTTGGGAATTTCGGCGGAAGTCAACGGATTTTGACTTTTTTAATTTCCGCCGGAAATTTTCAGGCGGAAAATCCATCGGAAATATCCGCCGAAAATATGTGTTTGTTTAGTAGTGGGTGCAAAATTTGGTTGCTCGAGTCGAAGTAGATAATTCACATGTGGTGTTCGGTGAGTAATGTATCTTCAAGGCAACCACTACTGCTAATGCCAAGGGTGGTGCGGGTCCCACGACCCCGATACCTAACCCCAACGTTGAAACTATTGAGGTTGAGAATTTGGAAACAAGGTGGATGAAGTGGGTGGTAATGTTAAAGACTATCGAAGGATCCACACACCTAGTGTGCTCAATAGAGGTGTCGGGGTTGGTTGTATGCAAATATGAGATTTAATGAACAATTTAATTATGTGCTCAAGGTCGTTTACGTGGATCTTTATGACTATGAAGACGAGTGATATTGTTTCATCGCTTGGAGCCATAAATGAAGAGATGTAGTTGTTAGAGAAGAACAATATACTTGGTATAAATGAAGAGATGATGTTGTTAGGGTTAAGAGGCTCTGAAAAGGAGAAAAAAATAAACGGTATGAATTGTCTTATGTCTGGCTGAATCAGACATAAGTGGCAAATAAGAGCTATTTTTGAAAAAACAAACACCACCTTAGACTCCGGCTATGTCAGTGACAAAGATCATGCAAAGTCGACCTTGGGTGTGTTTTCAATTTGTATGGGAACGCCAATTTACGAGCAAGGTTGCAATGCATCATGGCCTTTCGACTATAGAAACAGAATTGGTCGCAGTGATAGAAGCGACAAAAGAGGTTGTGTACTTAAAGGGGTTGTTGAGTGATTTTGGTTTCATCAAGGATATATGGTGATATCAAGGAGTCTTATCTCATGGCAATGTTGCCGGTGCACAAGGAAAAGTTCATTATCACTCGAGAAGATTCACGCGAAGTTTGAGCATTGCTAGAACATCATCCTTCTCCTCCAATGTTGAAGTGGAAATGATATATAATTGTTAAGAAAATGTACAAATTTTAGAAAAATGATAAAGATGTTATTACAACAACCATGTCTAAAACACATTGGGATAAATCAACAATAAGCCTAATAAAAACACATCAATCACCTTCATATTCATATTAAACAAGTAGGCTATGCCACAAAGAGTTTGCAGGAAACCAAACTGTTCATATGGTCAATAAGTGTAATCTTTCTCCTAATAGGTTAAACAATTATTCAAATAATATAAAAGATGCAGCCACAATATCATTCAAACCTTCAACTTAATACCCAACAAAATTATTAATTAAAAAAATGAAAAGAAAAACAAGCCCATCATTCAAATAAAATGAAATGAATAGTTGTCTAACAAGATTCTTGATTGAAAATTTAAGTATATAAGAGCTCTCCAACAACATTGCTAAAATAGAAAAAAATGAGTTTTTGTTTGCTATTCTTCTCTAACAGCATTGCTATCTTGTTTGCTAAAATAGAGATTCATGGAGAAATCTTTAAATATAGAGAATTCTCGATAATTCTCTAAATATGAGAGATAAATAATTATTTTATTCAACTCGCCAATAACATAATTCTTTTAACATTCTATATTAAGTTTTTCTTTTAAAGTGTACTGAGAATATAAATTAGAGAATATTATATTAATATAATTTGTGTTAAAATCTCTAAAATAGCAAAGCTGTTGGAGATGAATGTAACTCTTTTTAGAGATTTTAACTTTTGATTCTCTATTTTAGAAAAATTATAGCAAATCTTTGGAGATGCTCTAACAATATAATTTATACCTTCACTAATACATATTTTACAATGTACATAAGTTAACATAGTTAGATATGCAGAAAAAATGAAAAACTGAGGAACACCAGGATAATCATTCATTCATCTTGACAGTATGCACATGTGCATATAAGTAAGTTGTAACCTACACATGTGCATAATACACACACTACACACGCACATGAAAAACAAAAGACGACTTCAAATAACCACTTGGGTTGTGGTGTACTGGTAAAGCCTTTGGGGATGTAGTGGAAGCTCATCTACCCAGGGTTCAAATCCAGGCACTATCAAAGCCCTTGTGGCCATGGAGGTTCACCTGCGATGACTCCAGGCCATTCGTGGTCGCCCGGGGATTAGTCGGTGCGCGTAAGCTGGCCCGGAAACCTACGGTTACCCAAAAAAAAGACGACTTCAAATACTTATATGCACATGTGCATACAGTCTAGATGAACAGTTACCAGGGTATTCCTCAATTTTTCATTTTTTGAGGTTTTCCCCCGAACCTTCCTCTGTGTTACTAACCACTTATGTTATTTTACCGTATGAAGTAAGCAACATTTTCTTGATTTTTTCTACCTTTAGTTCTTGAGTGAAGGAATGGGAAGACGAACAGACCGATAGATTCGACATTGTTGTTTACTATGATTCGGTCATGTAATCTATTAAAATTATAGTTATTTATATATTTCTTTTAGATTATAATCCTGCTAAAAGTTGTTGTAATAAATCATATTTAAGAGTATAAAACAAATCGAGACCAACATATAATATTTAACAAAGGGAAATTAATTAAAATATCCAAAGTTTGACTTTGACTTACCAAAATACCCATTTTTTCAACTTTTGCAAAAAATACCCAAAAATCCCGCGATATGTCCCGCGATCGCGGGATAGGGTCAATTTTGAAAATTTAATCATCCGCGATCGCGGAAAGTGTCCCGCGATGCATTTAATTTGGTGACTTTTGATTTGAAATTTACACTTTCAACCCCTATACTTATTTACTTACTTTTGGTCCCCAAAGTACACTATCTACGGTGGTGATCCCTAACTTTTTTATTTACTGTCACTCATGATACTCTTATGTTTAATTTACTTTCACTCACAATCCTTCTATGTTTAATTTACTTTCACTTATGGTCCTCCTATATTTAACATAGAATGATCATGAATGAAAGTAATCAAAAAGTTAGGGACCATCACCGTAGATAGTGTACTTTAGGGATCAAATCCAAAATTTGGGTAAACCATAAGGATCACCGGTGTAATTCACTCTAATATTTATTATGAAATATATTATTTATTAATGTAACACCCTACAATCAGGGCTAATTTAAACCTCAATTATAACAAGATTTAATCATAAACTTCTATGCTTTTATACATAAGTGGAGAATTAATCTTGAGGGTCATATTTACAAGCATAGAATTCTTCAAATAACCTATTAATCTAATCATGTCACTATAATCAGATTAACTAGATTATCTAAGCAATCTATCAAAACCTCAACAGTAGTTAACTTCTCCGCTAATCCAAAAGCGCTCGTCCCACATCCCTTTACTTTATCGAGCTAGTACCTGGTAAGAAAACATTATTTGAAACGATTAGGCTAATGCCTAGTGAGAACATTCAGTTTCAAAATAATATTTATAAAATCAATGTAAACAAGTTATAGCAAACCTGATTACCCATTTCTTATCATACATATAACCATCCTTCGATGACCAAGTCATACCCAATTCCATAAATATGACTGACACCAAGTCAGTCATTGTATCGGGAATTCCGAATAATTCTACGTCTATTCCACAATTTCTCACTCATTAGGCCTATGGATCCATATCACCTATTCGTACTCATACAGGTATTTATTTAATATAGATTCCTCATAGCAATCAGTATGAGCCGGTCATATTTATACTTCACAGATTCCTCATAGCAAACAGTATGAGCAAACCTCCTTTACATAAATTCCCCATAGCAAACAGTATGAGCAAATCCTCTTTACATAGATTTCTCATAGCAAACAGTATGAGCAAATCTTATTCATTACACATAGATTCCTTATAGCAAACAGTATAAGCAAATCTTCTTTGTAACACATAGATTCCTTATAGCAAACAGTATAAGCAAATCTTCTATATAACATATGGATTCCCTATAGCAAACAGTATAAGCAAATCACAGTTAATATGTCATTTCTTCTAACAGAAGTCTAACCATCAATAATAGATTTTACTTTATAAATCATTCTTCCCAAAATCCACTCAAGTAGTTCATTTATAAATACACCTTACCATACTTTAAAACATTATAAAAAAAGGTAAGGTAAGAATGAACTCACCTGGTAGTAGTCGCGCTACTTTTACTTCTTCAAAGTCGTAGTAATTTCTGTCACTGCCTTCACAAAGACCTTTAATTTCCCAATTTGTATTCCAATTCCTTTAGCTAGAAAATCCCAGTTTCTTCTTCCTCTTTTTCGTTCTTTCCTTCTCTCTATTTCTTTCTTTTGTTTTTCCAGCAACAACACAAACACACAAGAATAACCAAATAAGGAAATGAGGACACCTCCTCATGTGATTCCCTTCTTTTACTGAGAACTTGACAGCTCATTCTTAATATCCCAAACCAACCTCCAACCTTCTTTAAATAACACATTATACCCTTAGGTTTATAAATTAAAATTAAAGTTTACCCCTTAACCTTTTAACTCCACAAAACGAAATACGTAACTTATTTGGGTTAAACTCTAAAATTAATCTACCAATATAATTATCAAAACTTATCAACTAATTATGCTCAAATTATTTAATAAACTCAAACATCACTTTATAAAAATTTGGGATGTTACAATTAATATATTATTATTATTATCTATTATTATTAATATTAATAATAATATATTAATAATATTAATAATAATAATAATAATATATTAATAAATAATATATTTCATAATAAATATTAATAATAATTTATAAATAAATAATATATATTAATAATAATAAATAAATAATTATATTATTAATAATATATTATTATTATTATTATCTATATTTATTATTATTATCATTAATATATTATTATTATTATTATTATTATTATCAATACGGTTCATTAAAGCCCATAACGGTCTATTAAGCCTATAACGGTCCATTGAAGCCCAGATGATCCATTAACGGCCATTTGGATCTAATAAACCCCTGTTGAACTCGTTAACGACCATTTAGATCCAATAAACCCCTGTTGGACTCGTTAACGACCATTTGGATCCAATAAACCGCTGTCAGATCCATTTGGCAGCCCAAAACGGTCCATTAAAGCCAAAACCGTTCCATAAGCTCATAATGTTCAATTAAAGTCCAATACGATTCATTAAAGCTCAATACATCCCATTAAAGCCCATAACGGTCTATTAAGCCCATAACAGTATATTGAAGCCCATATGATCAATTAAAGGCCAATACGATCCATTAAAGCACTTTAATCGATCCATAAAGGCCCAATGCGATCCATTAACGCCCAAACCGTTCCATAAGCCCAAAATGGTCCGTTAAAGCCCATAACGGTCCATTGAAGCACAATACGATCCATTATAGCACAATACGATCCATTATAACACAATAAGATCCATTAAAGCTTAAAAGAATATATTAAACCACAAATAAACCCATTAAAGTTCAATTGAGTTGATTAAACATCTAGTAGATCACTGAAACCTCAATATGATCCATTAACAGTCATTTGGATCCAATAAACCTCTGTTGGACTCGTTAACGACCATTTGGATCCAATAAACCCCTGTCAAATCCATTTGGCAACCCAATACGGTCCAATAAAGCTAAAACCGTTCCATAAGCCATAATGGTCAATTAAAGCCCGATACGATTCATTAAAGCCCAATACGTCCCATTAAAGCCCATAACGATCTATTAAGCCCACAACGGTACATTGAAGCCCAAATGATCAATTAAAGGCCAATATGGTCCATTAAAGCAAACTAGGATCCATAAAGGCCCAATACGATCCATTAAAGCCCAAACCGTTCCATAAGCCCAAAATGGCCCATTAAAGCCCATAACGATCTATTAAGCCCACAACGGTACATTGAAGCCCAGATGATCAATTAAAGGCCAATATGGTCCATTAAAGCAAACTAGGATCCATAAAGGCCTAATACGATCCATTAAAGCCCAAACCGTTCCATAAGCCCAAAATGGTCTATTAAAGCCGATAACGATCTATTAAGCCCACAACGGTACATTGAAGCCCAGGTGATCAATTAAAGGCCAATATGGTCCATTATAGCAAACTAGGATCCATAAAGGCCCAATACGATCCATTAAAGCCCAAACCGTTCCATAAGCCCAAAATGGTCCATTAAAGCCCATAACGATCTATTAAGCCCACAACGATACATTGAAGCCCAGATGATCAATTAAAGGCCAATATGGTCCATTAAAGCAAACTAGGATCCATAAAGGCCCAATACGACCCATTAAAGCCCAAACCGTTCCATATACCCAAAATGGTCCATTAAAGCCCATAACGATCTATTAAGCCCACAACGGTACATTGAAGCCCAGATGATCAATTAAAGACCAATATGGTCCATTAAAGCAAAATAGGATCTATAAAGGCCCAATACGATCCATTAAAGCCCAAACCGTTCCATAAGCCCAAAATGGTCCATTAAAACTGTGTATTCACCGATATGTTCTACGATAAAGTAAATTAGGTTTGATTTATCATTAAAATTTTATTTTATTTAATATTTATAAAATTAAAATTAATTTTAAAAAATATTTTCGGCGGATTTTAAAATTTTATTTTTTTTTAAAATATGTTCGGCGGATTTTCGGCGGATGCTTAAAAAATTAATTTTAATTTAAATTTATGAGATTTAACGTTTCGGCGGATTTTAAAATTTATTTTTTTATTTTTTTTAAAAATATTTTCGGCGGATTTTTGGCGGATTCTTAAAAAAATTAATTTAAATTTAAATTTATGAGATTTAACGTTTCGGCGGATTTTCGGCGGATTTTAAATTTTTTTTTTATTTTTTTAAATATATTTTCGGCGGATTTTTTAAAAAAAATTATTTTCTTAATTAATTAAAATATTTTCGGCGGATTTCCGACGGACCGTAATTTTAAAAATAATTAATTACATTCCGCCGAAAATCCGCTGAAAATATGTCGAGCATTTAAAAAAAATAAAAAATAAAGTTTTTTTTTTTGGGATTTTCGGCGGAAGTTAACGGGTTTTGACTTTTTTAATTTCCGCCGGAAATTTTCAGGCGCAAAATCCGTCGGAAATATCCGCCGAAAATATGTGTTTGTTTAGTAGTGGGTGCAAAATTTGGTTGCTCGAGTCGAAGTAGATAATTCACATGTGTTGTTCGGTGAGTAATGTATCTTCAAGGCAACCACTACTGCTAATGCCAAGGGTGGTGCGGGTCCCACGACCCCGATACCTAACCCAACGTTGAAACTATTGAGGTTGAGAATTTGGAAACAAGGTGGATGAAGTGGGTGGTAATGTTAAAGACTATCGAAGGATCCACACACCTGGTGTGCTCAATAGAGGTGTCGGGGTTGGTTGTATGCAAATATGAGATTTAATGAACAATTTAATTATGTGCTCAAGGTCGTTTACGTGGATCTTTATGACTATGAAGACGAGTGATATTGTTTCATCGCTTGGAGCCATAAATGAAGAGATGTAGTTGTTAGAGAAGAACAATATACTTGGTATAAATGAAGAGATGATGTTGTTAGGGTTAAGAGGCTCTGAAAAGGAGAAAAAAATAAACGGTCTGAATTGTCTTATGTCTGACTGAATCAGACATAAGTGGCAAATAAGAGCTATTTTTGAAAAAACAAACACCACCTTAGACTCCGGCTATGTCAGTGACAAAGATCATGCAAAGTCGACCTTGGGTGTGTTTTCAATTTGTATGGGAACGCCAATTTACGAGCAAGGTTGCAATGCATCATGGCCTTGTCGACTATAGAAACAGAATTGGTCGCAGTGATAGAAGCGACAAAAGAGGTTGTGTACTTAAAGGGGTTGTTGAGTGATTTTGGTTTCATCAAGGATATATGGTGATATCAAGGAGTCTTATCTCATGGCAATGTTGCCGATGCACAAGGAAAAGTTCATTATCACTCGAGAAGATTCACGCGAAGTTTGAGCATTGCTAGAACATCATCCTTCTCCTCCAATGTTGAAGTGGAAAGGATATATAATTGTTAAGAAAATGTACAAATTTTAGAAGAATGATAAAGATGTTATTACAACAACCATGTCTAAAACACATTGGGATAAATCAACAATAAGCCTAATAAAAACACACCAATCACCTTCATATTCATATTAAACAAGTAGGCTATGCCACAAAGAGTTTGCAGGAAACCAAACTGTTCATATGGTCAATAAGTGTAATCTTTCTCCTAATAGGTTAAACAATTATTCAAATAATATAAAAGATGCAGCCACAATATCATTCAAACCTTCAACTTAATACCCAACAAAATTATTAATTAAAAAAATGAAAAGAAAAACAAGCCCATCATTCAAATAAAATGAAATGAATAGTTGTCTAACAAGATTCTTGATTGAAAATTTAAGTATATAAGAGCTCTCCAACAACATTGCTAAAATAGAAAAAAATGAGTTTTTGTTTGCTATTCTTCTCTAACAGCATTGCTATCTTGTTTGCTAAAATAGAGATTCATGGAGAAATCTTTAAATATAGAGAATTCTCGATAATTCTCTAAATATGAGAGATAAATAATTATTTTATTCAACTCACCAATAACATAATTCTTTTATCATTCTATATTAAGTTTTTCTTTTAAAGTGTATTGGGAATATAAATTAGAGAATATTATATTAATATAATTTGTGTTAAAATCTCTAAAATAGCAAAGTTGTTGGAGATGAATGTAACTCTTTTTAGATATTTTAACTTTTGATTCTCTATTTTAGAAAAATTATAGCAAATCTTTGGAGATGCTCTAACAATATAATTTATACCTTCACTAATACATATTTTACAATGTACATAAGTTAACATAGTTAGATATGCAGAAAAAATGAAAAACTGAGGAACACCCTGATAATCATTCATCTTGACAGTATGCACATGTGCATATAAGTAAGTTGTAACCTACACATGTGCATAATACACACACTACACACGCACATGAAAAACAAAAGACGACTTCAAATAACCACTTGGGTGGGGATGTAGTGGAAGCTCATCTACCTAGGGTTCAAATCCAGGCACTATCAAAGCCCTTGTGGCCATGGAGGTTCACCTGCGATGACTCCAGGCCATTCGTGGTCGCCCGGGGATTAGTCGGTGCGCGTAAGCTGGCCCGGAAACCCACGGTTACCCAAAAAAAAGACGACTTCAAATACTTATATGCACATGTGCATACAGTTTAGATGAACGGTTACCAGAGTGTTCCTCAATTTTTCATTTTTTTGAGGTTTTCCCCTGAACCTTCTTCTGTGTTACTAACCACTTATGTTATTTTACCGTATGAAGTAAGCAACATTTTCTTGATTTTTTCTACCTTTAGTTCTTGAGTGAAGGAATGGGAAGACGAACAAACCGATAGATTCAACATTGTTGTTTACTATGATTCGGTCATGTAATCTATTAAAATTATAGTTATTTATATATTTCTTTTAGATTATAATCCTGCTAAAAGTTGCTGTAATAAATCATATTTAAGAGTATAAAACAAATCGAGACCTACATATAATATTTAACAAAGGGAAATTAATTAAAATACCCAAAGTTTGACTTTGACTTACCAAAATATCCATTTTTTCAACTTTTGCAAAAAATACCCAAAAATCCCGCGATATGTCCCGCGATCGCGGGATAGGGTCAATTTTGAAAATTTAATCATCCGCGATCGCGGAAAGTGTCCCGCGATGCATTCAATTTGGTGACTTTTGATTTGAAATTTACACTTTCAACCCCTATACTTATTTACTTACTTTACTTTATACCTTTTACTTTCCTAATTTTAATTTTACACCGTCATCATATTAATACATATAATCGTTTATTAAGTAAAATACGTTAAAAAATATGTTTTAATTTTAACAAGTTACACCATTATAATCGTCTCTTCGATACGTTCGAAATGAGCCCAATATTGAATATTTTTTGATTTTTTGATTTAATTATTTTATTATATATCATATATACTACATAAAAAATATTTTTAATATTTACAATTCATTTTGAAGGTATCGACGAGACGATATTAATTGTGTAACTTGTTAAATTTAAAAAGCATTTTTTAATGTATTTTAGTTAATAAACGATTATATGTGTTAATATGATGAATGTGTAAAATTAAAATTAGGAAAGTAAAATATATAAAGTAAAGTAAGTAAATAAGTATAGGGGTTGAAAGTGTAACATTCAATTGAAAATCACAATTTTGTGTGGACCGTGGGACGCGAATGGCGGGATCAAATTTTTTTCAAAAAACACCCTATCCCGCGATCGCGGGACATATTGCGGAATTTTTGGGTATTTTTGCAAAAGTTGAAATAATGGATATTTTGATAAGTCAAAGTCAAACTTTGGGTATTTTAGTTAAATTCCCTTTAACAAAAGGTACAAATAGAAGAATGATAAAATATAAAAAAATCAATGATAAGCCAAATAAAACACCATATCAAGTGACATTTGGTTCACATAATATTTTTCGATGAAATGAAATTTGTCAAAGAAATTTGATTTAGAAGAAATTGGAATGAAATATTATCAGGTTTGACTATATGTTTGGTTGATAGACTTTGGAATGAAATTGCAAAAGAAATTGAAATTAGTATGTTTGGTTCATAGAATGAAGCTTTGAAATTGGAATGAAATCTTGGTAAATTAGCAAAATACATTTTTTTTAAATTCCTCTTAAACTAAAACTACTTTAATAAAATACATGATTAAAATAATGCATGAGGGAGGTTCAAGGGAAAGCCTCAAAAAACGGAAAACTAAGGAACACCCTGGTAGCCCTTCATCTGGACGGTATGCACTTGTGCATACAGATAAATTAGGTTATTTTTTTGGTTTTTATGCACCGGTGCATTATGCATTTGTGTATATGCACGTGTGCATGTTACAAATCACCTGTATGCACAAATACATACCGTCCAGATGAAGAGCTACCAGAGTGTTCCTTAGTTTTCCGTTTATTTGAGATTTTTCTTTGAACCTGACCCAATAATGAATGGGAAAAAATCTGCTGTCCAACTCTTCCCTGTCTCAACCATGTCCCACCAATCACATAATGACACCTCATTATTTTTATTTAAATAACTAATTAAAAATCAACCCACCATCCATTCTATATCTACCTTCGTTAAGGAATCCTTACCTCCTAATTAATTCTAATATCCTCATTCGCATAATATTAATTAATATTCACTTAATTATTTAATCCAGATTTCCCTTTTTTCCAAATTTCATTTTTTTCTTTTATTTTCTTCTAAATTAAGTTTAGCTAATTTTAAGTTTTAATTCATAATTCTCTTTAAATAATAATCGAAATAGAACTAGTTTGAATTAATTATATATTTTTTTATAATCCAATGTCCAACAAATCTTTAATTTTAGAATATGATGCTTTTAAAGTGAAACTTTTAAAAAGGTTATATAAAAAATCAGTTGTTCATAAAAATTACAAAAAAAAAAGTGTATGTTTTATTTAATGTGTGAGAGAGGAAAACTAAAATTATTTAAGAGAGACGAGGGGTGTTAAATAATCAGACTTTAAAATTAAAGATAGATTTTATTCCACGTTAGATTATAAAAATATATATATTTTAACTTATTAATACCATTATAATTATCAATAAAAAAATATAACTAATTCAATCTAACTTGTTCTTCGATTATATCTAAAAATAGTTATGAATTAAAACTTAAAACTAGCTTAAATTAGTTTGGAAGAAAATAAAAATCGGAAGAAAAAAAGAAAATCGGGATTAAATAATTAAAGAGAATATCAAATTAATGTAAATGAGAAATTTTTTAGAATTAATTAGGTGGTAAGGGTTACGCATCCACAATGGTAAAGTTTTATCAACAACTTGAAAAAAAATAAAAAAAATATATGTGGGTCCCACCAATATATATTTTCTCTCTTTTGCCTATCACATTAATTTTTTCAACGACTTGAGGAACATCAAGTCTTTGATGAGTAAAGTCATTTTTAAGTCTTCCTCTCCAATGATCAAGTTATGTTCAAGTCTTTTCAAATACCATTGAAGAGGCTTTTAAATGAATGTGAGAGAGTGGAGGGTTAACGGAAGGGAGATGGTGGGTTGATTTTTAATTAACTATTTAAATAAAATAATGAGGTCTCATTATGTAATTGGTGGGACATGGTTGGGATAAGGAAATATAATGGGAAATTGCCTCAAATAGCCATTTTACACTATTGATTTCTCCAAATAACCACTTTAATAACTTTATTCTTAAAGTAGCCAAAACTTACGCATAGAGTTTTCTCTGCGTAAGTTTATTTTTCATCCCAAAAAATTAAAAAAAAATGAAAGGCAAAAAAAAATGGGAGGAAAACTTCCGCAGAGAAACTTACGCATAGAGTTTTCTCTGCGTAAGTTTAATTTTCCTCCCAAAAAATTAAAAAAAATTAAATTTAAAAAAATCATTTTTTTAATTTTTTGGGAGAAAAATTAAACTTACGCAGAGAAAACTCTATGCATAAGTTTTTTTTCATAAGTTTTGGCTATTTTAGAAATATGGTTAGCAAAGTGGTTATTTGAAGAAGCCAATGGTATGAAATGGTTATTTGAGTCAATTTCCCAAATATAATGCATATGGTTCAAATGGATTTTTCAGATGTCGGCAAACAGATATTTTCTCTTTCCAAAGTTAATGCAGATTATATTAATTAATTATCATAGATATAATGTTTTAATAAGTATAATAGCTACATTAATTTTTTAATTTTAATTTGCTTATTTTCTGACATTAAAAAAATTAGACATGTTTCAAGATAAAACTGACATAAATATGGAAAAAAAGAATTGAAACGGTTTGTTGAATTGTATTTTTTTTACTAAAAAATTATTTAAACTTTAAATCGAGCGAGTAGAAATCAGGCAGAAAGTAAAGAATGAACATATCATTCCATCAAAATACTGTCATATTGCCAAAGAATGTTCAAATCCCGTGTTTGTAAAATTCATTGGATTCTGAAGATTCCTTCCCAAAAAAAGAATGAACCAAAACAAGACGAATGGAATTTCGTCAACGAAATTCAACATTCCAATTTCATGCGAACCAAACACCACCACCTAATATTGTAGAAGAAAAAAAAACATATGTAATCTTTCTCGTTATTGGTCAAATGATTGTTCAAAAAATATGTAAAGCATTTGTGGTCCGAGACAATAAGCAACCAGAATACCATTCAGCTTCAACTTAATGCCTAACCCCAACACTGAATTTTTTCTTATAACCACGGGTGTCCGGGACAGTTTGTGCACGTCTCGATTAATCCTATGGGGTCCTAAGAGCATCTCCAACAGCTATGCTAAAATAGAAAAAAGTAGGATTTTAGCATTTTTGTTGCTCCAAAAGCTATGTTACCTCTATACTAAAATAGAGAAAAAATGATAGAGATTGTAAAAATCTCTAAATTTAGAGAAATCTCTAAATAAATGGTTTTCTCCCAAAACTAATCATTAGTTCATTACCCCCAAAAAACAAACTTTTCTTCTCTCAACTTTTCATATATTGAATATTTTAATAATAATATTAAATAAACTGAATATTTTAACAAGATAATTAATACTAGAGTTGCTAAAATAGCATGTCTGTTGAAGTTTGATGCAAATTTTTTTAAAGATTTTGAATTATCTTACTTTATTTAAAAAAAAAACTTTAGCACAAGTGTTGGAGATGCTGTAAACAAATCCCCCGGTGGTCTAAACCCTAAACGCTAAACTGTTGAGATACCCCAAAAGGTTTAAAAACTAGTTATTATACATATATAATGTGAATATTTATGCACAAAGATAGATTCCTAATACAAATTATTAATTCCAACTACCTCACAATGTGTTGACAATAAGGAGTTTTATTTTTGAATCCATGGTATTATATTTAGGAAAAGGTATAAAAACTAGAAGAACGATGAGCCAAATAAAGCATACCATGTCACACCAATCACCTTTATATTCATAATGAATGCGTAATTATGCCAAGAAAGAGTTTGCAAGAAAACACTGTTTTAAAAAACTCGTCGCACAGACGTCATGGCACGCTATGGCACCAAGGCTTGCTAAGCTCGTGACAGCCTATTGCACAGTTTTCGTAATGTGGTATTTGATTTTCCTTTATGTTTTTAGTGTCTTATTTGCAAGTTTTTTTCAATATATAACCTACTTTAATGTGCTTACTACTTTTGGCTCATTGAGTAACACTACAAAACATATATTTTATATATATAATATTATATATGAATTAGAAATTTGGCGCCATAAGTCACGCCTTGAAAACGCCATGGCTTCGCCATGATTCCTAAGGCTTGAGTCTTGACCTCGCCGCCACGCCACGCCTCACACCATTTAGAATCTTGCAAGAAACCAAACTGTCAACAAGACAATAAACAACCATAATATCATTCAACCTTCAAGTTAATACCCACCCATTCGACTAGCATTGACTTGAAAACAAGAAAAAGAATATATAGGTGTCTAGGTGATACCTTTAGAAATGATAAAGCATGCCTAAAGGGGTATTATGCATTTTTAATTTTTAAAGTAAACTTCACTGCTAAAGTTTGTCAATTTCAACGAATATCGTCCTAAACTTTACAAAATCGAATTTAGCCCCTCGCGTCTGTTACTTCATAATGATTTTGGTCATTTCTCTCAACGGTCGTTAACTTTTTCGTTATGTCAATTAAATGAGGGCTATTTTAGTCATTTTAAACATTTTTATGATGACTAAAATACCTTCATTTAGCGGGGTGGAGAAGGACTTGACAAAAAAATGTTTAAAATGACCAAAATACCTCTCATTTAGTTGGAGTTAACGAAAAAAGTTAACGGCAGTTAGGAGGAAGAACTAAAACGTTTAAAATGATTAAAATACCCCTAATTTAGTTGGAGTTAACGAAAAAAGTTAACGGGCGTTAGGAGGAAGAACTAAAACCGTTATGAAATGACAAACGTTAGGGACCAAATCCAAGTTTTCGAAATTTAGGGACGATATCCATTAAAATTGACAAACGTTAGGTACTAAAACTAAAGTTTACTCTTAAGAGTATAATATAAGAATGATAAAGGAAAGCTGACCAACAATAAGGATCATTCTTTAAGTAGTTAACTAACATCGAATTCTAATTTTTTAAGGGACTGTTTGTTTTTTTGAAAAAAACTCTTAATACCTCTGAAGTCTGAATCGGTCAGACGTTTTTATGTTCATGCCGGTTTTTTTTCCAGATTTCAGATGCTCTTAAGTCTGAAATACGTCTGAAATTAGAAGAGGTAACCTAATGTCTTATAACCTCTTAAAGCACCACCTCTTATTAATCAGAAGTGAAATAAGACTTCAGACTTCAAACCTCTTAAAAAACAAACACCACCTAAGCCTCTATACTACCTATGATCATGGGACACTAGAGGACTCCAAACAAGAAAGAAGAGATGATTCATAAAATAAAGCATTATCAAGTCAAGATATTATATTATATTTTAAGAGAGAAAACTGATATCATATACAAAAAGCATATCTCCAATATTTATCCAAATCTTGATTATGTAAACACACATTAAACTTTATTAAAAAATAATATCATGTCACAACCATAGCCAATCACATCCATAATAAACTAATATGATTATAACAAGAAAGAGTTTGTATGAGACCAAAGACTATTCATGATGTTGACATTATGTGAACATTCTCAATGGGGAAATATCAATCTAAATGGGGCAAAGATCACAAAATGAAGATTACAAAAGACAATGGAGATTATTGTGGACCCCACAGACAACAAGCAGCCACAATATCATTCAACCAACCAATTAATACCCAATTAAAAAGATTAGATAAACCTTTATCCAAAAAAAAAGATTAAAAAGATATGTTCATCTAGAAATAGTTGTGCCTTTTTTATTGGATGAGAACATTCCCATGACTTCTAGCATCATATATAGAAGAGATCAAATTTGAATATAGAAATAGATATTTTTTTTAGTTTTTATCCACATGTACATATTCACATGTTTTCATGATGTACATGTGTGCATAATTGCTCATGCATAAAAACCAAAAAACATATCAATTTATATATTCACATGTGCATATGTACACGTGCATGCTATAAATTACTTGTATTCACATGTGCTTGCCGTACAAATGAATGGTTACCAGGATGTTGCTTAGTTTTTCATTTTCTTTTTGCGATTTCCCCCGAACCTCACCCTAATATAGACACATACTAAAGTTGAAACTTGTTGTAATGAGTAGTTTTCTAGCAAAATGATTTATTAAGATTTCACAATTTTCAATTTTAGTATGTGGGAAGAAAATAACGCTTTTTTTGTATTTAACAAAAAGTAAATCTTATGTACTGGATGATTGTACATTTTAATATGTATTATCTTATGTATTACAATAAAATGAAGGAGGTTTTTCAATGCGAGATCTAAAAACATATCTTTTCGTGGCACCGGTACTAAGTACTCTATGGTTCGCTTCTTTGGCAGGTTTATTGATAGAGATTAATCGTTTTTTTTCCGGATGCGTTGACGTTCCCCTTTTTTCATTCTAGTTATTGACATGGGAAGGAATAAAGAAGATTAGAGATACAATTAAATACCAGTCCCCCTCTTTTCTCTTTCCTCCCTTTTTGTGAGGTTCGGGGGAAATCGCAAAAACATGAAAACCTAAGGGTGCGTTTGGTACAGAGAATGGAATTGCAGAGAAATGATTCCAGAGAAATGATTGCAGAGAAAGAGAATTGGTCAGGAGAATAGAAATTGACTATCCTGTTTGGTAGCACAGAGAATTCAGCAGAGAAATGCAACAGAGAATCATTTCTCTTGTTTGGTTGCACAGAGATTTCAATAGAGAATTGTACCAACCTTGTCATTTACACCCATATTTTTATATTTACAAATCAATTATTTAAACCCAAACAAAAAAAAAAGATGCATAAATTAGTAATTAAAATGCATTAATCATACCAAAAAGACTACCAAATATAGTTTTTAATAAAACCAAAAAGAGTACAAACATTGTTTTTAATCAAACCAACTAGAAACATAGTTTTTAAACAAACCAAAAGGACTACAAACATAGTTTTAATCAAACCAAAAACAACAGTTCAACCGTAGTCATACAAAAAAAATAACCATAAACTTTTAATCCAAATCTAACCATTGGTAGACGATTCTACCATGTCAATCTTCTCTTCTTCTGTCAACCCAAGAAATAATCGTCCTAGAAGCACATCCTTACCAATCAACTGAGTTGCTTTAAAACGTTTGATTCCAGTAATACCCGGCAAAACTTTCAACTCGTCACTAACCTTCTCAAAGATTTCACGAGCCTCCAAACTTTTTTCACGAGCCTCCAAACTTTCTTTATTCAAGCTTTCCCCCACGATCTCTCCAAATCTAACCAATACCTCCTTCATCTCTTTGCATGACTCCCGATAAATGTCATCTCCATCTATACTTTTGCGTTTGGTACGTTTGCTTGTTACACTACTTGTTGGTCCTTCAGATCGACTAGCACCTTGAACATCATCTTCTTCTCCAAGATCAATCGGGGAACTTTTTTGAGCAAGGGTATGTAAAAACATAGCAACTTGCTCATCTACTAGCATGTTTTTACTAGCCTTTAACCCCCCTCTACTTTCTAGCATATCACAAAGTGTTGAAAACGCATGTATATTCATTCTTATGTTGACAACACTAGTAACATCACTTTCATAAACCATCCTCATCATGTTTTCACGCCTATTATGGTAACTCATTAAATATCTTGTACGTAATGTTCTAGATTCAATCGAACGACGTCTACGATAACTACACATCATCCACCAACGAATCATAACATACATGGCATAAAATGCACCTATGGCAACTATTCTTTGTCTCAACGGTGATCTTGCCATCTACACATACAATTATATAGTTAATACTAGATATATATATATATATATATATATATATAAAGGAAACATAACTATTTCATATAATACACCACCCTAAATGCTAAATGGTTGCCAAACACATAAATCATTAAAAAGTTGTTAAAGAGAAGAGATATATATAGTCATTTAACCATATATATATATATATATCATATGAAGCATGTATGATGAATTAAAGAGACCATATTGAACCCAATAATATCCAATTTCTACATTCATTCCAGTAAGATGTTTAGAATTTTGATGAAAATTCCAGGCCAGGCTTTTGAAACAATTTTCTGTTCCTTGTTATTATAATCATCTAATGTTATGAAAATTGTGTGTGTTGTTCACTAGTATCAACGCAAACAAAGTGTTTAATCATGCAAACCTCCATAACCTAATCCTAATTTATCCAAACAGAAAACGGAATCCAAATTTTACCTGATAGTTACTTGTGAAAAATGGAATCCAAACAGCAGATCGTCGACTGGATTGAAAAGATGTTCCAAATCGAAGTTTATAAGTCACATAATTAGACAGAAAAAGAAGGCTGTAATTAGAAGATGATTAACCTGATGGGCGAAACACAAAGACAGAACCCTAGACAGGGCGAACGAGAGAGAGAGAGAGGAGACGAGACAGAGAGAGAGGAGACAGGGAAAGACGAGACAGAGTGAGAGAGGAGACGGGGATACCTAGACAGGGCGAACGGCGGTGGTGGGCGGCGGTGGTGGGCGGAACCCTAGACAGGGCGAACGAGAGAGAGAAGCGAACGCGAGAACAATTCTCCGTGTTTTCCTATTCTCTCCATTTCTCTTCCTAAATCAGAGAAATCAAATACAAAGGGAGTCAATTCTCGGGAAATACCAACTCTCTGTGTTTTTATTTCCCTTACCTACCAAACAAGAGAATTCAAATCCATTTCCATTTCTCTCCTCTCATTTCTCTCTACCAAACAGCCCCTAAGAAACATCCTAATAACCATTCATCTCGACGATATGCACATGTAAATATGCACGTGTGCATGCTACAAATTAGTTAAAGTTGAAACTTGTAGTGATGAGTAGTTTTCTCATAGCTGTTCAAAAAAAAGTGATGAGTAGTTTTCTAGCAAAATGATTGATTGAGATTTCAACAGTTTAATATAAAACTGATAGCTACAGCTGGCCAACCTTCAGAAAACTCCAAGCTATAAAGAAAGACAAATAATGAGGTCTTTTAAGTAGTTAACTTAATTCAAATTATAATTCTTATATCCACTTTTAACTTTTCTGTCGACATCTAGCAACCAATATGATATATATAAACATATCAAGTAATACCCCAAAAATCATCAAAACTCAAACCCACAAAATTCTCTCTACTTAGCTTCAAAATCATCATCAAGGATATAAAAAAGATGATGCAGTTTCAGACTTCTTGGCCAACTCAATCTTATTTCCATTCAGATCTTAATCATTATGATCCGAAAACAGGCTTTTACGAGATCGAAAACTACGAATTCCCTTCTCCGATCAACAGCACCCCGGAAAACTCACTGATTTCATCAGAATATCCATTTTCGGGTTACGATCAGATACACGATGATTCACAGAACATCATGGCACTTGATGATGTATGCCGATGGTTGTATGATGATGATGATCAACGGATACAAGAGATTCAATCAGAACCGTCCATTCACGACGATAACGAATCCATGAAATCGAGTCCCACGGAGCTCGAACCCGAAACCGGACTCCAAAATCTACTCACGGCCTATTCAGATGCCATTTCCATGGAACAACGAGAACTTGCGAAAGTTATCGTGAGTTGCATAAGTCAAAAAGTCAACCCGATCGGTCCACCCCTCGAACGCATAGCCTTCAATTTGTTTCAAGAAAATCAAGAAGATTATCTTAAACAAGAATCGTTAAGAAACTTCAAGACCGCATTCAGAGCCTTTTACGATATTTTTCCTTATGGAAAATTCGCCCATTTCACCGCGAATTCAGCCATCCTCGAATCTGTTCCACATCATATCGAGTCAATTCACATAGTTGACTTTAACTTGGGTCAAGGAATTCAATGGCCACAAGTGATCGAAGCCGTAGCACAACTACGAAAATCGTTGACCATTACAAGTGTCAAACTAGAAGAACATGACTCAGGATTTGAAGAGACAAAGTGGCATCTCTCTAATTTGGCAAGTTCTTTGGGTCTCGATTTAAAGGTCAAAAACGTGGAATTTGCACAATTGGTGACGGAAATGGAGCGATCAAATTTACGCAAAGAGTTTTTGGCGTTTAATTGTATGATCGGGCTTCCACATATGGGAAAAACAAGGAGAAGAACTCAAGCTTTAGACTTTCTAAAAATAGCAAAAGGGTTATTAGCGAAAACCGAAGGAATTATAACCTTTGGCGATGGAGAAAATGGCGAAAAAATGGAAAATTGTTCAAATTATACTTCATTTTTTGATGGGAATTTGGCGCACTATAAAGCGTTATATGAGTCATTGGAATGGGGTTTTCCGAGTTACCTCGGTGAAGCGAGGATAGCTATGGAGACTCTTTTTGTTGCGCCTTTTATATCGTCTTTGACTTGGTTTGAAAAGTGGGAGGAAGGAAGAGTTACAGAAGAAGTTTCTAGAAAGGATGTTGGGTTAAAAGGGCGATCGATGAGTAGAGAAAGCGCAAATGAAGCTAGGGAACTAGTGAAGGAAGAAGAAAGTCCATATGGGATTAGAATTGAAGGAGAAAATGGGAATGAAATGGTGTTAGAGTGGAGAGGAACTCCATTAGTTAAAGTTTCTGTTTGGGTGTAAATGATAGATGCAGAATTTTGATTGTTAGTATATTTATAGATTTGTACAACAATTATTTATATATGTGTGAATATATGTTGCTTGCATATAAAGATGGATTTATAATACAAACTGATTTTCTTCCAACCATGTGTTCTTGGGTTCAGCTAGTGGCTTACCGAGCTTGGAAAATTGAGGCTTGGACTCCTAAAATGCTCCAATCCTGCTAAGCAAATTTACACTAGATTTTGATAGACTCAAATAGGCTCGAGTCATGACTCACTTCTTATGGGGTCATGCAATCTCTTACAAGCTCATATCCAGAGTAGACCCTTCAAATGATATATATATATATATAGGATAAGGTTAACGGGAAAACCGCAAAAAAATCAAAAACTACGGAACACCCTGATAGCTGTCATCTGGATGGCATGCACATGTGCATACAAGTAACTTGTAACATGCACACGTGCATATAAGTAACTTGTAACATGCACATGTGCGTGATGCACACGTCCATAAAAACCAAAAAACAACTTCAATTACTTGTATGTACATGTGCTTACCATCCAGATGAACGGTTACCTGAGGAACGTTTTTCATTTTTGGGGGGTTTTCCCCTGAACCTCCCTCCCTATATATATATATATATACACACACACACACACACGCATATATATATATATATAGGCGAAGGATCGTGTGACAAGTTGAGGTTAACGTGAGAAGTGGATCTGAACCTTTGATCACTTTTAATCTCATGCCCTTCCATGAAGTGCGCTTTAGAAGGGAATTGATTTGGTGCATCTCGGTACATCTTATCTCGGTGCATCTCATCGTAATGTGCATCCATTTCTCATCCAACAGTTGATGACCACTTCTCATGCTTCTCACGTTAACCTCAACTTCTCACCGGGACCCACCCTACATATATATATATATAGAGAGAGAGAGAGGGTTGGGTTCTGGTGAGAGGTTGAGTTAGCGTGAGAAATGGTTATCTACCGTTGGATGCACATTAGGATGAGATGCACCGGAAACCTCGTATCAACGCGATTCATGGGTAGGCTTGAGATTAAAAGTGATCAAAGGTTCAGATCCACTACTCACACGATCATTCGCCTATATATATATATATATATATATATATATCTATACTCCTAGAAAAATACAAGTAAAGGTCTCCAAGAAGCTAAAATTAATGGGCTATAAAATGTAAAGTACACCAAGTGGATCGTGCAAGCTCATTGCGCTCATCAAGTTGTCGGGACTTATCTCGAATTTAAAGGTAGAAGAGATGATCTCGTGAAGGAAGGCAACAAAATTAGGCACAAAAATTCTGGCCTTCTGCATATGGTTGGTCAAACTTAACTAACATTTAGTTAAACACTAGTGTTTGTTTAGAACTTTAGATTAGGTCAAATCTTGGTTAAACTAGGTCGGTTTCACAATTAACTCTTACGCCAAATGGTTAAACCATACCTGCTGTTCACTTGGTCAGTTTTCCATCAAAAACATACTTCAAAACATTATATTGCCCATATAATGTTTTAGATGTTAAACTTTTAGTTGAATTCTAATAACCTTATCATGATGAAGTTATTGTAAAATTGAAGTCAAAACCCACATCTTCTATGATGAGAATAAATATATTTTCTCATTTGAAACAACTTCTGTTAAAATTCAAACAAAACACAAGACTCAATCAAAGCAATGAAGAACAAGCTCTATATCACCCAGTAGCTATATAATTGATAACAAATTGGTAAACATGGAAACAAATGCATACAGACATACAGGTTCAGTTGGAAAACTGCAAAAAATTGAAAAACTGAAGAACATTCCGTTCATCTGGATGGTATGCACATGTGCATAACAAACAAATTGCTTAGAAATTACATGTATGCACATGTGCATTCTGTCCAAATGAACGGCTACCGGAATGTTCCTCAGTTTTTCATTTTTTTTTGCAATTTCCCCTAATATTACACAAGGTAACGCTATGTTGATATAACCAAAACATATAGAATTGAAAATGAAACACATGGAAACAAATGCATACAGACATAAAGGTTCAGTTGGAAAACCGCAAAAATTTGAAAAACTGAGGAACATTCCGTTCATCCGGATGGTATGCACACGTGCATAACAAACAAATTGCTTAGAAATTACATGTATGCACATGTGCATTCTGTCCAAATGAACGGCTACCAGAATGTTCCTCAGTTTTTCATTTTTTTTGCAATTTCCCCTAATATTACACAAGGTATAGCTATGTTGATATAACCAAAACATATAGAATTGAAAATGAACAAACAGTATTCTAACATTCCTTCGATTACTACAATTTTTTCTGTTGCCAACAATATAATCAATAAGAACGATAATCGTAAATTCGGGAAAACGAACTTCGAGTATGAATTTGTAAACGGAGATGGAGAGAAAACTTACAGAAACACAATTGGAGCTAAGGAGCTGCTGAGGATGCCGATCCAGGGTTTGGCTCAATTCAAGCTAAGGAGCTGCTGGACCGTCTTTGCAGTTTGCTTGCTAACCATCGCGTTGCAGTGAGCCGGGGTCAGTTCTCTGTCGAAGTCAAACCGCAGGTATTAGCTGTTTAGTTGATCTGCGTTTTAAGATGTGCATTATCATTAATATCTTTATCGTTTAGCTTCTTGTATTTAGCTGCATTGTAGTCAACAATCTTCCTAAATCTGTTTAGTTCCATATATGTTCACATCACATCACTGAGCTAAGCTTATACAGTTAAAAGATGATATTATAGTTCATGTGGATACGATATCCGACTCTTCAATTCGAACTCTTTAACTACTTTTAACTGAGATGAGATAATAACAAGTAATAAGAGTTTTGTCGCATGCGATCATCATCTATCACCGAGTCGGCCGAGTCTTTCCAGAATCAGTCGGAGCTCAGCATTATCATCTACGTAGTACTCTGCGCCGGTCAATGATAATGCACATCTTAAAACGCAGATCAACTAAACAGCTAATACCTGCGGTTTGACTTCGACAGAGAACTGACCCCGGCTCACTGCAACGCGATGGTTAGCAAGCAAACTGCAAAGACGGTCCAGCAGCTCCTTAGCTTGAATTGAGGCAAACCCTGGATCGGCATCCTATGGTGCTAATTACACATTCCTTAGCTGCTGAGGATGCCGCCCAAGTGGGAATGAAATGGTGTTAGAGTGAAGAGGAACTCCAAGTGGGAATGAAATGGTGCTAATTACACATTTCTGTTTGGGTGTAAATGATAGATGCAGAATTTTGATTGTTAGTATATTTATAGATTTGTACAACAATTATTTATATATGTGTGAATATATGTTGCATATAAAGATGGATTCATAATACAAATTGATTTTCTTCCAACCATGTGTTCTTGGGTTCAGCTAGTGGCTTACCGAGCTTGGAAAATTGAGGCTTGGACCCCTAAAATGCTCGAATCCTGGCTAAGCTCATATACACTAGATTTTGATGGACTCAAATAGGCTCGAGTCATGACTCAGTTCTTATGGGGCCATACAAGCTCATACAAATCCAAAGTAGACCCTTCAAATGATATATATATATATAGGGTCGGGAAAACCGCAAAAAATCAAAAACTAGGGAACACCTTGATAGCCGTGTTCATTTGGATGGCGTGCATGCAACTAACTTGTAACACGCACACACGTCCATAAAAACCAAAAAACTGCTTCAATTACTTGTATGCACATGTGCAGACCATACAGATGAACGGTTACCAGAGTGTTCCTCGGTTTTTCATTTTTTTGGGGTTTTCCCTCCCTCCCTATATATATATACACACACATATATATAGGCGAAGGATCGTGTGAGAAGTTGAAGTTAACGTGAAAAGTGGATCTGAACCGTTGATCACTTTTAATCTCATGCCCTCCCATGAATTGCGCTTTAGAAGGGAATTGATCTGGTGCATCTCGGTACATCTTATCTCATCCTAATGTGCATCCATTTCTCATCCAACAATTGATAATCACTTCTCATGCTTCTCACGTTAACCTCAACTTCTCACCGGGACCCACCCTATATATATATATATAGGGTTGGGTTCTTGTGAGAGGTTGAGTTAGCGTGAGAAGTGGTTATCAACTGTTGGATGCACATTAGGATGAGATGCACCGGATCAATCCCCGTATCAAGCGCGATTCATGGGTAGGCTTGAGATTAAAAGTGATCAAAGGTTCAGATCCACTACTCACGCTTCTCACACGATCCTTCGCCTATATATATATACTCCTAGAAAAATACAATTAAAGGTCTCCAAGAAGCTAAAACTAATGGGCTATAAAAAGTAAAGTACACCAAGTGGATCGTATAAGCTCATTACGCTCATCAAGTTGTCTGGACTTATCTAGAATTTAAAGGTAGAAGAGATGATCTCGTGAAGGAAGGAAGGCAACAAAATTAGGTACAGAAATTCTGGCCTTCTGCATATGGTTGGTCAAACTTAACTAACATTTAGTTAACCTTTGTTTAGATTAGGTCAAATCTTGGTTAAACTAGGTCGGTTTCACAATTAACCCTTCGGCCAAACGGTTAAACCATGCCTGTTGTTCACTTGGTCAGTTTTCCATCAAAAACATACTTCAAAACATTATATTTCCCATATATTTTAGCTACCCTAATCCTGCTAATTGTAGATGTTACCTAAAACATTGAACTTCCACAAATAGATATACACTTTTAGTTGAATTCTAATAGGAAATTTTACTCAACTAGCCATTTCAGCCTTCCAGATTGGTCTCCTAGCCATTTCTCTCCCATTTTGACGCAAATATCGCGGACCTAGCAAAAAACATCTCGTCAATTTCCCTTTGAAAAAAAGTAAAGTGCGGACCTGGGCTGAAAATCGTGGACCTGGATCTTGAGAACCTAAAAATTGCGGAGGTAGTGACATTTTGGTAAAAGTGGGAGAGGAATGGTTAGGTGACCAATTTGAAGGTGTGAAATGGCTATTTGAGTCAATTTCACAGTCTAATAACCTTATCATGATGAAGTTATCGTAAAATTGAAGTCACAACCCACATCTTCTATGATGAGAATAAATATATTTTCTCATTTGAAACAACTTCTGTTAAAATTCAAACAAAACACAAGACTCAATCAAAGCAATGAAGAACAAGCTCTATATCACCCAGTAGCTATATAATTGATAACAAATTGGTACACATGGAAACAAATGCATACAGACATACAGGTTCAGTTGGAAAACCGCAAAAAATTGAAAAACTGAAGAACATTCCGTTCATCTGGATGGTATGCACATGTGCATAACAAACAAATTGCTTAGAAATTACATGTATGCACATGAGCATTCTGTCCAAATGAACGGCTACCGGAATGTTCCTCAGTTTTTCATTTTTTTTGCAATTTCCCCTAATATTACACAAGGTAACGCTATGTTGATATAACCAAAACATATAGAATTGAAAATGAAACACATGGAAACAAATGCATACAGACATAAAGGTTCAGTTGGAAAACCGCAAAAATTTGAAAAACTGAGGAACATTCCGTTCATCCGGATGGTATGCACACGTGCATAACAAACAAATTGCTTAGAAATTACATGTATGCACATGTGCATTCTGTCCAAATGAACGGCTACCAGAATGTTCCTCAGTTTTTCATTTTTTTTGCAATTTCCCCTAATATTACACAAGGTATAGCTATGTTGATATAACCAAAACATATAGAATTGAAAATGAACAAACAGTATTCTAACATTCCTTCGATTCTACAATTTTTTCTGTTGCCAACAATATAATCAATAAGAACGATAATCGTAAATTCGGGAAAACGAACTTCGAGTATGAGTTTGTAAATGGAGATGGAGAGAAAACTTACAGTAGCACAATTGGAGATCAAAGACGAACTTTTGGTAAGGTGAAGTGTGAAAAAAAGGATCTGCATAGTTGAAATTCTTCCTTTGAAATTAGGGTTTTATACTTTGATTCATGTGAGAGAAAGGAGGGAAGAACAAAAAAAAGAAAAAAAAAATTCGTCGACAGCAGGATTCGAACCTGCGCAGGCAAAGCCCAACAGATTTCGAGTCTGTCTCCTTAACCACTCGGACATATCGACACATTTGTGTTAGCTTTTCAAAGTTTATATATTTCAACTATTTATTAATTTTAGCTTTTTAAGGGCCTATTTACTAGCTGCTGACCGGGCTGACTCGGTCAGCAGTCAGAGCGTTTACCAAATCCCAGATCTGACCGAACCCGCTCCTAAAAGATGCTGACCCAGGTCAGTTTTAGGTTTTCCACACGGTGCCCCTGCGATTAGGTCAAAAAAATTCATCACACCGCTCTCCTCCTCCTTCTCCCTCGTCGCTCCTCTTCCATCGTCCTGCCACGCCGTCGTCGGCGCTCCACGTCGTCGGCGGCTCAAGGTACGTTCGATTCAACTTCTTATTCTTCAATTCAATTGCATTTTTACTACATCCTGTTACTTGTATGTGATTCTAGGTTTAGATCTTAAGTTGTTGTTTCATTTTGTGATTTCTCTGAAATCGATTTATGTTTCTTTTCTTTTCTGAAATCGATTTATGTTTCTGAAATCGATTAATCCAACGATTTTATGTTTCTTTTCTGAAATCGATTAAAACCCATTGTTGAAAATCGTTTTGGATACCTATTTGTTCTTAGTTGTTTATTTGTTGAAAATCGATTAAAGTATTAAACCCACTGCTGCTATTTGGATGCTTACTTCACTATTGTTTATTTGGATTACATCTCAAACCCATATGCACTGTTGTTTTTGTGTTTTCACTATTTTGGTATTTGTTTAATATAAGATTATATTTTTATTGATTTCTGCAAATGGGTTTTATTTGTATGCTTAAAATGTGCATAGTTTTTGGATAACATAATTGGAGTAGAAAGGTTTTCTTTTTGTAATTTGTTGAAGATGAAGAAACCCAATTCTATGAAGGAGGTTGAAAAGGCTAAAAGATGATGTAATTTCTTATAGAAAGTTGAAACAGATTGATGTTGTGTAATTTCTTGAGATGATATATTTGATTATAGATGAATCTTGGTCGAGTATTTTGTAACACCCTAAAATCAGGGCTAAATTAAACCTCAATTTATAACAAGATTTAAACATAAACTTTTCAAACTTTACATTAACGGAGAACTAACTATGAGGATCATAATGCAAACATCGAATTCTTCAAATAACCTATTAATCTAATCATTTCACTATAATCAGATTAACTAGGTTATCTAAGAAATCCATCAAAACCTCAATATTATTAACTTCTCCGCTATTCCCAAAAGCTCTCGTCCCACATCCCTTTATCTCTCGAGCTAGTACCTGGTAAGAAAACATTATTTGAAAACGATTAGGCTAATGCCTAGTGAGAACATTCGGTTTCAAAATAATATTTATAAAAATCAATGTAAACAAGGCACAACAAACCTGGTTTACCCTTTCTCTTACCATACGCATAACCATCTTTGAATAACGGGATTAAACCCGATTACATAAATACGACATGACACTAAGTCAGTCTTTTCTCATGTTCCAATTCCATGACTATGACCTGACCCGAAGTCAGTCATTTCTCATGTTCCAGAGCCGCACTACGAATCTCAACGGATTCTAGATTAATGCTCTTATCTAAGAAATCGCAATATACACATGCCCATTTCTAGATTACTGCTCATATCCAAGAAATCGCAATATACACATGCCCATTTCTTGGAAAGGAAACTAGAGATTACAATATACACATGCCAATCCCTTCTTTTCCTTAGAAATCGGGAATTCCGAATAAATCTACGTCTATTCCTCGATTTCCCAAACACTAGGCCTATGGATCCATCTTACCTATTTATACTCTTACATGTATTTATTTAATATAGAATCCTCATAGCAAACAGTATAAGCGAATTATATTTATACCTCATAGATTCCTCATAGCAAACAGTATGAGCAAATCACATTCAATTCATATAGATTCCTCATAGCAAACAGTATGAGCAAATCTTCTTTACCTAGATTCCTCATAGCAAACAGTATGAGCAAATCTCCATTACATAGATTCCTCATAGCAAACAGTATGAGCAAATCTTCTTTACCTAGATTCCTCATAGCAAACAGTATGAGCAAATCTCCATTACATAGATTCCTCATAGCAAACAGTATGAGCGAATTTCCTTTATAAAACCTTCATATTATCCAATATAAGCAAATTACATTTAATATGTCAATTTCTTATAACATAAATCCAACCATCAATATTATCACTCACGGTCCTTGATATTAATTTTATCGTAATCCACTTGCTCATTATATCCAATAATTAAAAACTCATACAGGTTGTTGCTATAAATCATTTTCCAATATCATTAATAACTTAAGCATAACCATCAATAATAGATTTTATTTTATAAAATCATTCTTCCAAAATCCATCCCAAAACAGTTCATTTATAAAATACACCTTACCATACTTTAAAATATTATAAAAAGGTAAGGTAAGAATGAACTCACCTGATAGAAGACGCGTCACTCCTACTTTACTTTCTTAAAACGTAAGAGTTTCCGTCACCAACTTCACAAAGATCTGAAATACCCAATTACAGATTGTACTGGTATTAAAATACTATACAGAACCCTTAAAGATTAAGAATCCTAATTATCCAAATTCTCGTCTCTTATCGCAACCAACTAACTGCGATATACCTTGTCGCAACCCACTATTGCGATAACTCCCTCTTGTCGCAACCAACTGTTGAGACATGACACCATATCGCAACCAACTAAATTCATAACTGAGTTCATGAATATCTCAACTAACTGAAAAACGTAAAAACCCAGAAATCCGTAGTTTTAAACCATGCATGTTTTTATAAATTTGCAGATATGTTCAATACTACTAATAGAACATAAACATCAACCTAGATTTATCATAATCAACAAAATCAACATAACCCATTTTCTAAACTCATAGAAACTTTTCTATATTTAACTATACACTACAAGATCATGAAATAGAAGCATACCTTTAATTTCTCACATATTTCACCTAGAATTTCCAGCTGAATATTTATGTTTTCTTCTTCTTCTTCCTTTTCTCTTTCTCGATTCTCTCTCTCTCTTTCTCTCTTTCTCACCGAAACACACACACAAATAAGCTAAACTAGAAAATGAAGAAGTGTTTCACTTTTCTTCTTCCTCACTTACGGTTTGAACAAAAAACACACATACACCAAGACCACAAATATGTATCCTCTTCTTTCTTAAGCAATTGACACCTATTAGATTCTAAAAGATGAGGTGGTGATCAACTTTCAACTTTTGCCATCTTTAGTCCCTCAATTGTCATCTATTGACAAATTACATCTTTCAACTAGCAACTTAAATTTAAAGTTTTACCCCTTACTTAATTCCAATAAAATCCATAACGTAACATACTCGGGAATAAACTCTAAAATTAACTTATCAAATAATTATACTCAAATTATTTAATAAACCAAATGAAATCCTTTTTATAGAAAATCGAGATGTTACATATTTGATTTGTGGTTTTGACTTCTGTTGAATAATTACAGTTAATTTAGCATATAATCACATAAGGGTTAAAATGGTAATTTTTTGAAGGAGTGTTATACTATCAACCTCACTTTGATCAACTCTTCAAAATGACTGGCAGTTTGGATAAGAGTTTTGAAGGTTAGTCGATTCCACTTTATACTTATTTTGTCCCATGAAAACCGCAACTTTGATCATCATATTTAATAAGAGTAATCTATCGGCACATGGTATCGGAGCCGAGGTCTACCAGTCTAGGGGCTCGACACTTTGGGACAATCTGTATCTGGGGGTGTTCATCTAAAAAAAACCCTCCCAAACAAAAACTTTTAGGACAGACAGACTAATCAATATTTATTTATAATAAATAATAATTAATATTAATCGGGGTTGTAATTGGAAAAAGTGTCAAAAAGCTTCGTAAGCTATTCCAAGTAGCTTATCAAAACCACTTGGGTTGTGACACACCGGTAAAACCTTTGGGGGATGTATGGAAATTCTCATCTACCCAGGGTTCAAATCCAAGCGCCGCCAAAGCCCTTGTGGCCATGTAGGTTCACCTGCGATGACTCCAAACCATCCGTGGTCACCCCGGAGATTAGTCGGTGCATCCAAATGATTACTCAAAAAATAAGCTAGCTTATTTTTGCCAAACAATGCCTTAATAGAAAACCAACCAAACAGCCTCTTAGACGTATCCACACTTTTGCAGTCAAAACGTACATAAATACGCGTTTATATCTGAAAGATCTTACCTTTGACCGTCTTGATGGTCGGTTTTTCAGGTGGGTGTCGATGGAAATGCATACCATAGGGAATGTTTCAAATGCAGCTTCAGAGGGTGTGTTATAAGTCCGTCAAACTACGTGGCTCACGAGCATCAACTTTATTGTAAGCACCATCACGCTCAGCTCTTCATGGCAAAGGGAAATTTCAGCCAATTCGATAAGCAACATGATCAAGATAGCAAGGTAGTACCCAATGGGGTGACTGAGAACACAACAGAAGTTTGATGATTACGATATCTGATTCAACGTGGGATTTTGGAAAGAAAGAAAAAGATTCGGCCTTTTTCGTGTACACAGAATCTTGAAAGATGATATGAGGTGAAGCTTTTTGGATCGGGTTTTCATACATATGTTGTTAAAAGAAAGATTGTTACAAATGTTTTGACTGTGTGTGTTGCTTGAATAACACTTGTTGTTTTCGGAATAAGTATGTGTTTTTGGGGTTGTAATGTGTTGTATAAACGATCGAGAATGTGTGGTTCTTGTGATTATTTGAGGCTTTGGAGTGGTTTTTGATGTTTTCTTGTTATTTATCCACTCGTTTTTACTTCGATAAATCGATAATTTGGGTAACCCGACTCGATGTGTTGATCAATGAATCGTCGAATGAATCCAAATGCCCATTCTTGTTGCTATTTCGCTGGAAAAAAGGGGGATACAAGAACAAAAACACCAAATTAAAGATATATTAATAGTTTGAAGTTTGTATTTCTCTTCCATTAAATGATTTATAATAGAAATAATTACAATTAATTTAGCATATAATCACATAAGGGTTAAAATGGTAATTTTTTTGTTGGTAAGCACTTACCAAAAAACACTTGGTAAACAATCTTACCCGGACATCACTTACCGGGGACAATACTTACCCGGGACAACACTCTTACCCGGACAGCACTTATCCGGAAAGAGTTGGTAAACGGCCCCTAAGTGCAAACTACTTTTTTTCCCGTCCCTAAGATTTGTTGAGTTGCTATATTTGTCTAGGGATGTGAAGAAAGTTAACTGATCTAATCAGAACCGACCGACCTCGATTGGATATGCAATTGTAATTAGATCGGATCGGATCAAAAATTTCAACATCCAATTTAGATCGGTCGGTTCTTGGATGACAGTCCAGAACCGACCAAAACCGAACCCGAACTGATTAACCATCCATCATCCAACCACTTATCCGGTTATCATCCAATCACTCATCCAGTTATCATCCAACCACTCATCCGGTTATCATCCAATATATTATAATTCAAAGTTTCAAAAGTAAAAAGTTTTTATTTTTAAAACATTATGATTTAAAAACATTTGTATAAATAAAAAATAAATTTTTTAGAAAGAAGCATAAAAACATCGGATGGATCCGATCATCCATTGGATGTTGGATGGATCCGATCCGATCCGATCATCTATTGGATTAGAAAAATCGGACATCCAATGGATGGTTGGATCGGTTCGGTTTCCCTCACATCCATTGGATGGCAACCGATGAACACCCCTAATTTGTCTTTATGGTTTTAACTTTACAGTTTTGTCCCAAGGGCTTCCAATATTTTTCATTTTTCGTCCCAAAGACTAATTCCATTAAAAGAAGTATGTTAAATGAGGAACATTTTTACTCTTATTTTTTGCAAAAAGAAAAAAAATCAAGTATATAAAATCCAAGGAAGCCAATTAATCCACTTTTGAGTCCAATCCTTCAATGAAGCTAAATGTTTTAATCTTTGTGAAACCCTTTACCACAAGTCACACATAAAAATGTATTGTTGCCATGAGAATCTGTAAAATTGTGAAACCAAAATTAATTTAAACCCATATTTAAGATGTTATTAGTCTCTATTCTTTTAGTCATAAATCTCACATAACAATATGTTTTCACATAAATTCACAGAAACAATTTTCATATTCACAATGTTGAAGATGAAGATGGACCCCAAAATTTGGAGAAAAAGTGATTAATTTAAAATTATTAAAATACATCAATTAAAGATAAATTTTTAAAGGTCAATATTTGATTACCTATAATGATAATCTAAGATTTAACATTAACAATTTATAAGCCATACCTTATACAAGATCTAGGTTATGGACATTTGTTACTAAAACTCAATAACAGTAACTATTTCAAAGTACGGAAACGTCCCAAAACAACTAGTTAAATCATTCATGTCTCTCTAACTAGCACTCAACTCTTCATAATGCTGCTAGTACCATTCCCCTAGCAAGAACTTCATGTACATGTCAACAAGATAAAGTGTTAGGCTTAACGGTTATTGAGTTCAAGCAGTTTTTATTTTTAATGTAAAACGATAAAACTGAGTTAGTGTTATTTAAATCACAATTTTTCAAATGAAATGTGTTTACCATATAAACAACATCTTTTCAAAACCCACCATTTCCAGGATAAAAACTCATTAATCATAACACTCATTTACTTATGAACCAAAACCTAATACTCCACAAAACATGAATACATCATAATATTCGAATATTGTAAGATGGGTAAAACCCATCATCCAAAACACCGAAATATGAATAAGACTCAGTATCCAAAACTACAACTCATGTTTAACAATCCATAGCCAAACAACACGGAAAACATGGAAAATACTCTATACCAAAATTTTCGGTAACGAGGGAGACCTGTTTCCGTCGATCATGGTGGAACACAAAGTAAGACATACATCAATATTATCAAATACCTCAATATTCAGTTGACCTTAGTGCCTACTCATTCGAGTTCCACCTCAAGTCTTATGTCCTTAGTGCCTACCCCATCTGGTAGCACCTCAAGCCTCACGGTTCTTAGCGCCTACCACTCCCAGTAGCACCTCAAGAGTCAATAGTCCTTATGCCTACTCTTTAGAGTTTCCTTTCAAGGCTCGTGGCCTTAGTGCCTACCTCTCCACGTAGCACCTCAAGACTCAAGTCCTTAGTGCCTACTTGACTAGGCCAAAGCTTCAAAATAAGGGTCTTGATGCACGGCTCCTCACGAGTATATCACCACAATACCCAGGGTCCCAGGGTCTCAGAGTCCGACTCATTTGAGTTAACCTCCCAAATACCGAGAGGACCACAATGTTTACTCAATCACCGGCCCCAGGTAAGGACATTAAAACTATTCACTTACCAAACATTACTAAATCTTATGCATATGAATCCATTACATTACAGTTTAAACTAAACAACTCTAATTGAATGACCAACATACTCAAAACGTGTAAATCTCAACAATTATGCAAGCTATATAATTCAACATCCCAATATAAACACAAGTGCGATCTTGAAAGCTCATTTGTGATAAACTCCACCACTCGTTTGACTACTCAATTAAAGTCCATACGAGTTCAAATATGCATTCACTCAATGTTTATGCAAATTCGAGCTCCACAAGTATGATTTAGTCAAAAAAAATCTCATCGTTAGAGGGGAGTTGGAGAGCGGTATAATGGAGACGATGAAGATGGAATTGAAACGGGGGTATTTGAAGATGGTGATGGTGATGGTGATGGTGGAGTTAGAGATGGGTTGCGAGTGATGGTGAGGATGTAGTTGGACAGATGGTCTCCAGTGAGAGTGAGGATGGACCGATGGAGTTAGAGAGGCCTGTCGGAGAAGGTGGTCGATCTCAAAGATGGCGTGGCATGGAAGGTGTTAGAGACGATGAGGATGTAGTAGACTATTGGAGTCAATGGTGACTCGGGAGATGTCTCTAGGGTTCTGTCGGCGTCGTTCCCTCCCTCTTAGTTTTTATACTTATGGTTGGTACTTGTGTATCTTTAATCTTGATTACCAACACATTTGTATCACGTGAAATAGTGTGATTTACAACATACACCTCAGGTCTTTGTCACGTAAACTTAATATTTAATGTCAATGATATATTAGCATAATATAAGCTCGGTTTTCTAGTAAACGGTACATTCACATTCCTTAGCATGGTGGTGAATTGTGTTTCTACCGTTATGATGATTAAATCCAAGTAGTTATGTTATAATAAATTGTACATTATATATTAAAAGTTGTAGCTAAATGGCAAGGAATGCTTATTTTCACCAATATAGCAAACGTGATGGCTAGAGTTTGCCTCTTTGAAAGAATTGGTCTCAAGAACATGTTGCTGACAGGCTTCTGGCTTGTTTTGTCCCTTGTATGCTTTGCAGATATATGCCACAAAGTTCTGGTAATCCTGTAGCATCAACTTATATATGTGTTAGTAATCACACACCCACACACACATACCGACATACGCATGAGGCCCACTATTTTGTAAACTTTTTTTTCGTGTAAACTTTGGATTTCATAGGTTTTCTTGATGAAATTGTTTATTTTGATGAAATTGTTTCATATCATTCATTTCTTAATGAAATTGTTTCATATATTTGTGTTTTTATATAGTTTCATATATTTTTTTCATTCCGATGAAACTGTTTCATATATTTTCTCAGTTTTGATGAAACTTTTTCGTTTTTACATAAAAACACAAATATATGAAACAATTTCATCAAGAAATGAATGATATGAACCACTTTCATCAAAATAAACAATTTCATCAAGAAAACCAATGAAATCCAAAGTTTACACGAAAAAAAAGTGTACAAATTATTACTACGCCACTGTTTCATATATTTTCTCATTCAATGAAATTGCGTCTAATAATTTAATGAAATTGCGTCTAATAATTTTCATATATTTTCTCATTCAATAATTCAATGAAATAGTTTCATATATTTTCTTATTCAATAATTCAATGAAATAGTTTCATATGAATGAAATTGCGTCTAATAATTTAATGTAGAGTTATGAAAAATCAAGACTAGTAGTTCTTACAATGGTAATTAAAATAAAAAATGGAATTCAAAGTGATTAACTTCAACAAAAAGCAAAAGACAATTGAATTTTTTTTAGTAAGTCTTCATAAATCATTCATCTATTATGCAAGATACAAAAAAGCTTATTAATTTATATATTACATGAGGTCCATAAAAGTAATAAAAAATGTATTATCTTATAATTTTATCGATTTAATAATTTCACACGTCATTCCCGAGTCGAAACAAACCAAAACTGTTATCTAAGAGAGATTACTAAATAACCGAGTACTAACTAAATGAAGTTTCAAGTGTATATGTATACATAGAGGGAAGAAGGATCAAAAGAGAACTACAAAACAGATTAACCCCTAGCAAGAGTTACATCTAAAAATGAATGATCAATGTAAGAAAGAGATAGAGAGATGACCTCTTCAAGGGGCTTATCGTCGACCAACACCCATGGTACAAATCTATGAGGGGGATTTAGATGGTTTGTATCGTCGGCATAATTTAGTTCAAGCTGCATTAAACCAAAACATGAATCATATTGTCATAAGCAAGGTTTTAAATGGCGTAAGGCGTGACGTGGCGGCGATGCCAAACATTAGGAGCCACGACGAGGCCATGGCGTTCATCAAGGCGTGACTTATGGCGACAAATCTCTATATCATATATAATATTATATATAAAAACATATGTTTTGTACTATTAATCAATGAGTCAATAACAATAAGCAAGTTAAATTAGGTTATATATTAAAAACTAGCACATAAGACATTAAAAATGTAAAGAAAAATCAAATACCGCGTTATAAAAGACCGCACATTAGGCCATGGCGTGTCACAAGCATAGCGTGGCGTGAGACACAAGCCTTGAGTCACTGCGCGCCATGGCGGCTATCGCGACGAGCCTTTTAGAACAATGGTCATAAGTGGTAAATAGTAAATTATGAAAGGTTGAATTGCGGGTTAAAATAGGTTGTGGTTAAAACGAATAATTTTTCATATAAACGATAAAAAACATATTAAGTTGTGTTGGATTAACTTATCAATATCTTTTGGGAAAACTGTTCAAAAAGTCGATCAAGCCTCCCCTCTTCACTTTATAACCGAATTTTCAACAAATAAATCAAAATAGCTGAAGATTATGCAGGTAGCACTTACGTAACTTGCGTAATCCACTTATTTCGGTATTATATTTAGGAAAGGAGACATTATGTACATTACACAAGTAATACTCTCCCAACTTACATAACTTATGCTTTTTTATTATTTTATTAAAAAAATGGGTTATACAAGTTGTTTAAGCACTAATTATAAATTTATAATCTACCACTATTTCAATCACAATGTTAGAAACGTGACTACAAAATTAAGAGACACGACTTAGGGGTTGTTTACTTAATCACTTATCTGGGTAAGTGCTTACCGGTAAAATTCAACACTATCACTTACTTCCCGGGAAAGATTTTAGGGGCCGTTTACAAAACGCTTACCCGGGTAAGTGCTTATCAAGTCACATTAGTTTATCGGATGAATATGGCAAGGACTAAGAATCTTACCCGATAAGAGCGGAAACAAGGACCGAGAGTCGAAAGTAAGAACCGAGAGTCTTACCCGGTAAGTGAGTGTGACGGCTCTTACCTCGGTTAGCGCTTACCGGCTAAATTGTTGCATATGATGCCATTTTGGTGGACTAAAATCTTACCCGGGATGTAAGTGATAGTGTTGAATTTTACCGGTAAACACTTACCCGGGTAAGTGATTAGGTAAACGGCGCCTTAGTCCACCAAAATGGCATCGTATGCAACAATTTAGCTGGTAAGCACTAACCGTGGTAAGAGCCGTCGCACTCACTTACCGGGTAAGGTTTTCGGTCCTTGCTTCCGCTCTTACCGGGTAAGATTCTTAGTCCTTGCTATATTCATCCGGTAAACTAATGTGACTTGGTAAGCATTTACCCGAATAAACGTTTTCCATATTTTTTATTCAATTTTGAATTTAATAAAATATAATTAAAAACAATAATACATTCTTTGCTTCTTTAAATAAGATAACTTAATAATGCTTGTAAATACATAATAATTTATCTACTTCCAGTTATTGCTTAAAAATTATATAAAAATAAATATAAGTTAATTTGGGAATGTGTTTTAAAACTACTTATTGGCTTATTGGCTTTTCAAGAAGTCAATAAGTTAAAATTAGTGTTTGCCAAACTCAAAAGCACTTTTAAAACTCCTTTTTGATTACCTTGCAAACGTGATTTTAAAGAAGTCAGGAATTCTTGACTTTTTGATTTGAAAACAGCTTTTTGATATCAAAATTACAAAAATAACCTCCTTTTTTATTATATTTTTTTGATATAATAAATTTTATTATATTATATGTTTGTAAAAAAATATTTGTTAAAAAAAAATATTTTTTTGTCTAAAAATAGGCATGTCCTTTTTGGTCATTTTACATGTATAAGCTAAACCAAACACTTTTTTAAAAAATAACTTATTGACTTTTTCTACCACAAAAGCTAATCCAAACATTTTTTTAAAAACTCTTTTTCCAAAAGCAATAAGTCAATAAGCACTTTTGGCCAAAAGCACTTTTGGACTCAAAAAGCACTCCCAAACACCCCTAAATCGACTCAAAATCCGTTATAAAATTTGTAACTTTTTGAGAAAACAAATATATATATCAAGATTTTATATAGTTTTAAAAGCATCTTCAACAACTATGTTAAAATATAGAAAAAAATGATTTTAGCTATTTTTTGTTCCATCAGCTATGTTATCTTGTATGGTAAAATAGAAAAAGATGAGAGAGATTGTAAGAGCATCTCCAACAGCTATGCTAAAATAAAGAAAAAATGGATTTTAGCAACTTTTTTACTCCAACATCTATGCTATCTTGTAATGTAAAATAGAAAAATGAAGATAAATATTGTAAAAAACTAAAAATCTCTAAATTTAAAGAAATCTTTAAAAGTTGATTGAAGAGTGTGAAATAATATAATAATATTTTTTCACCAATAAAAGAATTTTAAAAATTTAATGTGTAGGAGAAAAAAAAACAATATTTTATTAAATGTATTCATTATTTTCTTTCAAAAAAATGTATCAGACAATTTTTTTGATAAAGGTAATGTTAGGATTGCTAAAAGTTGTTGGATAATCTGGCTTTTTATACTTTATTATAGAAAACTATATCATAACTTTTAGAGATGCTTTAAAAATCTCTAAATTAAAAAAAAAATCTTCAAAACTTCATAGAGAAAAGAGAAATTATATTATAATTGTTTTTTATTAATAATTTAAAAAAAAATTAATTACATAAGAGAGAGAAATAATATTATATTATATATATTGAATATTATATTAATATACTTAATGTTAAGATTGTTATGTTAAAATAGAATAGCTATTGAAGAGGAGGTAATTTTTTTTTATTTTTTTTTTGATTTTCCATCTTCTATTATAAAAAATCTAAAACATAATTGTTAACGATACATTTATCCTGAATAACCATATTATCTAAGAGCATATGCAATGGTTAACCTATTAAAAAACTTTTTACTTTTGTCACATAGACTTTTCCTAAAAATTTTTTTATCAAAAACCTATTAATAAAAACCTTTAACAATACAAAAGCTTTTTCATCAACTTTTTTTTTACCAAAAAGCTATTATAAAAATAGGTTGGTGCACCAGCCCTTTCACTAAAAACCTTTTCATTCCGATGCCAACAAACCTTTTGAAAAGTTTTTATATTAGAGATGCTCTAAGAACATTTAGGGGTCGTTTACCAAGTGGTTACTAGGGTAAGCGTTTACCAGTCAAATTTAACACTATTATTTACTTATCGGGTAAGATTTTAGCGGTCCAAGTTGGTTTCGTATGCAACAATGCACCCGGTAAGCACCAACCGTGGCAAGAGTCGTCGCCATCACTTACCGGGGTAAGACTCTAGGTCCTTTCATTCGCTTTTATCGGGTAAGATTTTTTATCCTTGTCATAATAATTCAATAGGTAATGTGACTTGATAAGTGTTTATCCAGATAAATGTTTGGTAAACGACCCCTTATTTTATACCAACACTATAAAGAAATTCAAAAAATAATTAAAATATTGCAAATCAAGGCATGGTCGACATCCGATTTTCAACGTATGCAGCTTTTTTCGATGGCCACGTGTTATAGTTGAGTAGATATTGATTGGGTATATAAATTACACTTTTGGTACTTTCAAAATTTAGTATTTATAATTAATTTTCTTTCTTTTGCAATTTCTTATTTTCCATCCTTATTGTATTACTATTAATTAATAATTAATTAAAAATATTTTTTTTACAAATTACACACCATAAGAAAAGTTTCGTTTATATCTTTAAAATAAATTTAATATTAAATATTTTTTAGGTAATGAGTAATTGATTAATATAATAATAATTGAAAATGGAAAACAAAAAAGGAAGAAAAATAAATTATAAGGATTAAATTTTTGAAGGATTCAAAATATAACTTATATTCAATCAACATTTATTCAACCAACATGTGGCCACTAAGGCCATCAGTATCGCCCACGGGCTCGGGCTTGCGAGCGGGCTCGGCGGGCTCCAGCGGGTTGTGGTACGGGGGGCTCGGGCTTGGCATGCGGGCTTGAAAACCCGATAAACCTGAGGGTTGTGTGAGAGGAGGGTGGAGGGTGGGGTGGGGTTGCGGGTTCCTTATAGCATCGGGTACGGGTACGTCACTTTAGGGCTTGAGGGTTTGAGGAGAGGGTTAGGAGAAAAGCTGATGTGGCGCTGATGTGGCGCTTGAGGGCTTGAGGGCAGCGGTACTGATGGCCTAAGAGCATCTCCAACACATTATTTATTTTTAGAGAAAATGAAGGTTTTGTTCTTTATTTGTTTTCAACAGCTTTTCTATCTTGTTCTCTATTTGTTTTCAACAGCTTCTCTATCTTATTTTCTAAAATAGAGAAAACAAGAAAAAACTTCTAAGTTTAGAGAATTCTCTAAAACGTGAGAGAATATATTATTTTATTGATTTCCACCAATGAGATTAAACTATCATCATTTTATATATTTTTAAAAAAAGTGTATTGGGATGATAAAGTTTATAATATTTTAATAATATAATTAATGTTGAAATCTCTAAAATAGAGAATTTATTGGAGTGAAATATAATTTGATTTAGAGATTTTGACTTTTGGTTTTTCTATTTTAGAGAAATTATAGAGAATCTGTTGGAGATGCTCTAAGAGCGCCACCAACAACTTCTTCAAAAAAATTCTAAAATGGAGAACCAAAAATCAAAATCTCTAAAAGAAATTACATTTATCTCCAATATATTCTCTATTTTGGAGAAACAAACATTTATTATAATATTAAAATATTTCATTCATTTATTAAAATATTATTTCTCTCTTTTCAAATATTTATATTGATGCTTTCATCTGGTAATCATTTTTTGGGTTATCTCCATATTTGGAGAAAAACTTCTTCTCTCTCCTACTTTCTCCATTTTGGGGATAGTTTTGGGAAAGCAGTTGGAGCAAAAATATACCTCAAAATTCTCATATTCTTCATTTTCTCCAAAATAGAAAAGCTGTTGTAGATACTCTTAAAAGCTATGCATATGTTAGAAATCAGATGTTGACCATGCCTTAAGTTGAGATATTATGGTCATTTTGTAAGAAAATTTTCTGGTGTAGCTATAAATAAATTTTCTCAAGTGATAAGGCAAGTTATGATAATAAGTTAATAACCCAAATCCATATATAAGATTTATAAAAAGCTTTTTTCAATTGTTTCATAGGACCCACACTAGTTTACCTTTTGAAATGTTGGAAAATAAATATGTTAAAAGGTAAATGTAAGATGATGAAAGATGAGAATAGAAGAAGTACTCACATCAACACCCATTCTAGTTTGGTAGCAATCCATTATGGGTTTGGAGTTTGTTTTGATACAAGATTTCCACTCACCATGCCTTCCTTGCAAATCCAAGTTTTCAATACACTCAATCAACTTGAACCTCAATTCCTATTCAAAACATGAGTTCAATGTTTGATTATTAATTAAAATGTGCCCAAGAAAGGGATGGATAATAGATCTAAATTTTGTCCTCGCATTATTGTACGAATGTCTTCTTGCACTTTAAAAATATTTATTTCATGTTGGAGCATTTGAATGCCAGATACATCTTAACTGGTTGTAATGTCAACGACTGAACAAAAATCGTACCATTCGAGGCACTTAACTGGTTGTAATGTCAACGACTGAACAAAAACCGTACCGTTTGAGGCAACAAGTTAATCGCACAAGCTTCTACAATGTTGATCATACATTCATCAGGGCCATGCTGCATAATAGGTTAATCGTTGAAAAAACATATATAATATATGACATTCATCAATTTAACAAAGTACTGTAAATTTAACTAGTTTTATAAGCGCGTGCGGACACACACACACATATATATATATATATATATATATATATATATATATATATATATATATATGTATTCACTAGATAGTTATAACGGTAAACAATTTAGTAAGAAACGTACATGACATACAAGAAAAATAAGAGCATCTCCAATGCATGAGTTATAAAGGCTTTTTACTATTTATAAAAAGTCTTTGGAAAGACTTAATAGCATTGGGTAGAAAGGCCTTTCAAAAGGTTTTTGAAGAAAGGGTTAGAGTTTACAAAGCTATTGGGCAATAGCTTTTTCCAACAATTAAAATTTCATTTTAGCCCCTTGTTTATTTATATATATATATTACACCTAATAAAATTTCATTAATTAATTATACCCCTATAATTTATTAAATATTTAAAATTAAACTAGATAGTTTTGATAAAATACCTTGTTATAAAGATTTTTGAGAAATATACATCGTTAAATATATTTTTGTTTTCAAAAAATATGTTTTGGGTTTAGAGTTACTCTTTTAACATTCTTTATTGTAATGTTTTTAAATATTTGAATCTTAAAAGCGAAGTATTCTTTTTCAAAAAACATGACATGAATTTTAAAACGACAAATTAAATGAGGGTCTTTTATAAAACACTTTAAATACATGAGGGTAGATATGTATTTGGTAAAAAACTTTTGCAAAGGTTTTTGCATTTGAGAGAATTTGTAAAACTTTTTGTAAAGGATTTTACTTTAGTGGAAAGCTGACGTGGCAAATATAAAAAAATCTTTTAAAGACTTATGCATTGTGGATGCTCTAACCATTCTGACACGATAATAAAACAATGTTGTTTTCAAGATTCTTTCTTGAAATAAAGCCATGAACAACTAACATCGCACGGAAAATATGGAACGATAAACCAGCTCCCAAACAATAATCGAAGACTCAAACCAACACAAGAAGATAACAAGTATTTTATGCAATAAAAGTTGTACTTTACCTGACAAATCCAAGCATTATTAGGAGCAAATTGAGTATTGCCCCAAGGGACCATCTTGAGGTCTACAATGGAGATTAGATTCCATTGAAACAATGCTTTCCCAAGTTGATTCACAATGAAATTTGCACAATATGGACACAAAGATTCATAATACAATGAGACCTTCACTTTGTCTTCAACACCAAATGATTTTGCAATTGCTAACAAGAAGATCAACGCTACTAGCATCTTATGACAAGAAGCCATAGCTTTTCTTTGATGTTTTTGAGGCTTGAATTCAAGAAATAAATATGATATCTTGCCTTTTAATACAAGTGGCTCTCACTTTCTTACATTTTTACCTTTTGGGGGTAAACCCTTTTTGGGTATTGGAATCATTTGGTACAATGTGATGTACAACTCTTAATACATAATGTACAAGTCTATATTACACATATATGTCCCATATTTTAGTGCTTGTGGGTAAACCTTCTTTTGGGTGGTAAACCTATGGTAAATCAGTAGAACTTTCGCCTTTTAACGTGCAATGTATGAGGTATTATAGTATGATTTTGTTGGAATCGACAATGTTTTCGGTAAACTTCTTTTCAGAGTTCAAATCATAGAATATGTTGTAATTTATGGGTTAGATTTGATAATTTTGTAGATCAAATTCAGTAAACATACAACTTGCTCATAAGAAAATACAAATCAAAACTAAAACTTTAGAAAGAGCATTGTAAATGTACTACCCACAAGTCCACCATCACAAGTGATGTGTTGAAGGACCGTTCATACTGCGTGTTTCTACCGTTACAAATATTATACTAAAACTACGTAAAATTATTAAATATTGAATGTCATGTAATATTATTTAAATAATTATCAACAATATTTTATATAATCATTGTCTTAAATTCAAAATAGAGATGTATGTTTGTAGAATTTTTTTATAAGGATGCATTATCCCCAACAATAAATTAAAATGATGGTTTGGTGGTTGAGTAATTACTCTCATTTACTTCCTACTTGATTTTCAAAAAGATTGGGTAAACTGCTACCTACAATCCACAAATTTCTATGTCATTTATATACATAAATATATGTATATATATATAGGTAAAAGATGATGTGAGAATTTGAGGTTAACTTGAAAATAGATTTGAACCGTTAATCAAATGCCCTTTCATGAATTGCAATTTAGAAGAGAATTGATTTGGTGCATATCGGTGCATCTCATCCTAATGTGCAGACATTTCTCGTCCAACAGTTGATAATTACTTCTCACGTTAACCTCTATTTCTCTCACACATTCACACATTCACACACACACACACACACATATATATATATATATATGTATATATATATAGGGTCAAGTTCAAGGGGAAAACGTAAAAAATTGAAGAACATCTTGGTAGTCGTTCATTTGGACGGTGTACATTGTACACTTGTAAATACAAATAATTTGTAACATGCACATGTGCATAAAAGCACACGTGCATACAAAAACATAAAAAACTCAATTTACTTGTATGTACAGGTGAATATTGTCCGGATAAATGGTTAACAGAGTGTTTCTCCAAAAAAAAATTTAGGTTTTTTCCTAAACCTCTATATATATAAGGGTGGTTTTACGAAAATATAAATATTTTGAAATATGGAATACAAGTTATTAATGTTGACTAATGGTAAATATTATTCATTATGAATAATATATATTTTCTATAAGTCATGTTACAGTGTATTCGTATCATGATATCATGCAATTTTATCATGAATGAAATCTATTTTTTTTTATCATAAGTATTATGTATTTTTATTATGAATATTTTTGTGATAAATATTTATTATGATTTTTGTCATTAATAATTTTCATTATTCGATATTATTCATCATTGATAACACTTGAAACAATCAATTAATATTTCCAGTTCTATTTTAACTCTGACCTATGTATAAAACATATTGTGTGCATATAAGGAAATGTTCAAATGAAATATGCTAAGTGTGTGAGAAATAGAGAAGCGATCCTAGCCCTTTATCTGGTCAACATTTGCAGCTTTGACGGTGAAACACTGGATAATTCCTCGCGTGGTATACAGAAGATAGAGAGGTAGTTTCATAAAATACACTGAACGAATTCATATGTGAACATGTGTGATTCACATATAAACTATAGGTTCATATGTGAATCAGTTAATTAATTCATATGAAAATAATTTAATTAGTTCATATGTGAATCACAAAGATTCATATGTGAATCTGTTAATTAGTTCAACTGGTTTACATATGAACTTACGGTTAATTAGTTCATATGTGAATCAGTTAACTAGTTCATATATGAATCACAAAAGGTTCATATGTGAATCAGTTAAAAAGAGTTCATATGTGAACTACACGGCTTCATATATGAACATATAGTTCATCTGTGAATCACACATATTCACATATGAGCTCGTCCCATGTATTTGTAAAAGTTACGAAACTGTCCTTCTATTTTTGGAATAGTCGCAACTTTTGACCAGTCAAATCCGATCTTGACCGTATGAATGACTATGATTACTTCTCTATTTCTCATACACTTAGCATTTCTCATTTGAAACTATGGATGTGCATATATACATACATATATATATATATACATATATATATATATATATGACGATAATCAAATGAGAACCATAAAAAAGTTGAGAACCATGAAAATCGATCTAAACCATTAATTGATTGAATCTATTATGGCTTAGATCGGTTCTCACGGTTCTCAATCTTTTAATTATAACCAAGTGATCAAAATTTTAATTATAACCATGAGATCAAAACCAAATTACGGCTTAGATCGGTTCTCACGGTTCTCAACCTTTTTTTGGTTCTCACATGATTAAAAGATTGAGAACCGTGAGAACCGATCTAAGCCATAATAGATTCAATCAATTAATGGTTTAGATTGATTTTCATGGTTCTCAACCTTTTTACGGTTCTTATTTACTTACCGTCATATATATATATATATATGATTTAACCAAATGAGAATTGAACTTGGTATTTTGTGGGATTCATAAGGTCCACCATAAATAAATCATTTTATGTAATTAATTTTATTGTCTTAATCAATAAAGAATTGTATGTTAATTAGTAATTTTCAAATTTTGACAACTCGTCAAATCTTCATGTGTATTGCATCTATATTCCTAAAAATCCTCTTTTTTATTTTAATTTTTCCAGCCACAAAATCTACAGATCTCCATATACTTTGACCACCATCTCACATCTCTTAAGTTTTTTATCAACCAAAGTTGTCGCACCCGCTTCGATGGCCATCGTGATGTCTCCTTATCGGGTCTACAAACCCACCGTTTTTTCCCAAGTGAAAATCGGATGGACATAGAACTGGAATGAAAAGTTTTTGCGTTAGGCGAAACTCATATTTTCAAATTTCGACGCGGGTGTTATCTTGAAACCCATATCTTAGGGTATCACATTGTGTATCTTTTGTTAACAATATTGATATTTTTATGTATCACAGTGTGTACGTAGTTTTGCATGTATTTTTTAGCAGTGTTGATCTTTTATATGTAGCACATTGTGTATATTTTCACGTTCATAGTGGATATTTGTGATCATAGTGTGTATCTTGTCTCACATGATGTTTGTTGGAATGTGATTCGTGGGAGTAAAGTTCGCTAGAAAGAGTAGAGACGTTTTTAATAAACCTAAATGCCCTTATTTCAAATTAATTAGTCAAAATTTCAAAAATTATAATGTGTTCATATCAAGTGTAGGGAATCATAAACCATTAGATTAACTGATCAAATTTTATTAAATGAAGGTAATATGGTAATTAGAAATTATATCATCGATAGAATTTGAGTAGCGTAATGTTAGTCTCATTTGAACAAGGCAACGATTCATATAATGTGTAGAAGATAACAAGAAGAGATAATATAAATCAAAGTGGTGTATTATTCATATTAGGAGACAATCCTAGAGAGAGAATGGATCTCTCTCTAGATTACAGACACTCACCATAGCCTACATTGTGAATAACTCTCCTAACCCTAATTACACACACATAATCTATATATACCCCCTTGTTACATAGTTAAGCCCAAGCCCATAATATAATAACCCAAGCCCATATAACAATTATAACCTTTTACAAAACTATCTTATAATTAGGACATTTTGTGTCCTAACAATCTCCCCCTATAGTTTTGTAAAGGAATCACCCTTCTCGAAAGATCTTCAGTTCTTCTCCCCTTGATTTCTTTAGAAAACCGTAGTGATGCAATTCTTCAATTGTAGTCTAGGCTCCCCCTTGAAATAAGCTCTTACTCTTTATATTTCAACCTTGACAAATCGGATTCAATGTCTCGACCGAGTGCACGAAAAACATCTTCATAAATATGGAAACTCTAGCTCGTACCGATAAGCTCGCAAGAAAGATAACGAGCGAGTTGTTGCGTGACAAACCAAATGCAATCTCAGTCTATAACACCAAATCCGTCGATAAGCCGCGAGTTGAATAGAAGTTCGGCTTAAGAGCTTGATTCGGATTTGCTCGAAGGAGGAAACTTAATGAAGCATACACTATAAGGTAGGGTTTAAAAGAACTCCACAATTAACATTGTTCATCAACTGTAGAAAAATGCTCATCCCCAAAATATCAGAACACTGAATGATGAAAATCCGGAACTTCAATCTTCAAGAAATAGCTGAATGATTATAAGCACTCAAGAGTCTGAATCACAACCAAAGCACCAGAACAATGATTGCAAGCACTCACAATTCTGATTGATCAGGTCAGAAGAATGATTAAGAGCACTCAAAGGTCTAGCATCGTCAACAAAACTCCAGAATAATGATTGCAAATGCTCAAACGTCTAATCCAATTCAACCAAAGACTGAATTCCAACACCCACCTTCTGAAAATCTTGGCAAACTTGAGCTCCTTTAAACATTGACAATTGCTATATATGTATGTGACAACCTAAATATGGGAATGATGTCACACACGCTTTATGCTAAACACCATGAACAATGCCCCCCTCCTGAGACTAAGCACGGGGGTTCCGCTACCCGGTTAGCGCTTTTTATTTTATTTTATTGAATGGGTGATTACTTGGGTGAGGATACCATTTATATCTCAAGAAACAGTCGCGATTACACATTTTTATCTCAGCCTTGCGATAACTCCCTTTTATCGCAAGTTATATCTGCAATAAGACCATTTGTAGCAACTCAAACCTTGTCGCAACCACGCACTTGTCGCAACCCAAATTATGTCGCAACCCACACAATGTCGCAACACAAGACTTGTCGCAACCCAGAGTATGCAAGCAACTTTGTCACAAGAGGAAATCTTGTCGCAACAAAGAGGTTGCGATTAAACTTAAAAATGATTCTTATCGCAACAGAAGGTTGCGATAAGGTACTGTTCATGTGAAGTGGGTTGCGATAACCCAAGCTTGTCGCAAAGGACAGTTGCGATAGTTTACTCTTCATGAGCTGGAGTTGCGATAACGATGAACATAGTTAGTTGCGATAGTTATGAATACTCAAGAACACCGAGAGTTGCGATAGTTATGAATATTCATATGATCTTAAGTAGATTCTTCAAAACTGATCTGTTTGAGCTGAAAATTGGTACGTAGATTCGCACTGGTATTCTGGACAACTTTAATGCTTCAAGTTTTGTCCAAAAACCAACAGAAAAGTGTTTTTCAATCCCAAAACAGTGTGTGCAACAAAAAGTCCGAAAATTACTGTTCATCGCGAAAACTTACTATTTCTGTTAGCTCCAATCTTTCTGTTAATAGAAGTATTGAAAAATAGGCTAAGTATAGAAGTCGTCGACAGAAGCTCTGCCTAGTAGCCGAGTAACCGAGAAGAAAGAAGTCTCCGACAGAGGCTCTGCCAGGTTAGCCAAGAAGACCGAAGTGAAGAAGCAACATAAGACTCTTCTAAGCGGACAAGGCTACAGAGCTTCTGTCATACTTGACAGAGCCTCTGTGGTAAAAAGAAGATCTACGCAAAAGATCTAAACAAGGACAAACGTGCTTCTTACAATATCTGCCATTCGAAGGTTCTGAAGATCATTCTGACAAGGCGTGACCTGACAACTCCACGTGTCAAACTCTAATAGGTTTCAGCCTAAAGCAGAATACGGAGCATTTAATGAACGTTGTATCTGCAACAGTTCCGGAATAGTGTTTTGTACCTTCCAGCAACTGTTCAAAGCAGTGTCTTAGTACCTACCATCCTTAGTATCTAGATCTTGTCCCCTTTAGAAGTAGTATAAATAGAAGGTTCATGTGAGCTCTTCTATTAAGCTTTACACAACACACACACCTTTAGAGCAGTTTCTTGTCAAACCTTTCGGTGTTCTTGGTGTTCTTATTATATCAAATACAGTGAATCATTGAGCTATTTATCTGTGTTATTTACACTTCTTATATTTGATATTGTGTGTTATTCTACATCATTATATCTGTTAGTTCGTTAAAACGCTTCCGCATTATATATTGTTTGAACTAATTAGATAGAATCATCATTGTTAAGCAAAACAGGAACCAACAATTGGTATCAGAATGGTTCTTGATTTTCTATATCAAGAGATCCTCACTTACAATGATTTTTGGTAGAAACTTGGACTTTTAACCTATTTTTCATATCTTTCAAAACAACATCTGTTTTTCTGCCATTCTCGACCTGTTTCGACTTTGGTAAACTTACAGAATCTGTTTCTTCGGTTAAATCTCCATTTTAGTGCATTGTTCAAAGGTTTTAAAGCTTATAAAAATCATTAGAAACATCCACTTCATTCTCTGAAGGTTTACTGTTCATACCCTATTTTTCTTGATTTCTCAAATCCTTTCAAAATGACAAACACAAACAACTTCTTCACCGCTGGTTCTTTAATCAAACCACCCACACTACTCAGAGATGAGTACCCTTAGTGGAAGATACGAATGATTCACTTCTTCGAGGGTACCGACAAAGAACTCATGCACTATATCAACAATCCTCCTTTCGTTCCCATGGTCACAGTACCACGTATTCCTGCCACAGATGACACTCCCGAGGTTCCTGCGTACGAGAAACCAAAGACCAAGGATAAGTGGTCCGAACCTGATTGGGCAAAATATGAGGTTGCTCAGAAAACAAAGAGACTTCTGATAATGGCCATACCCAATGACCTTTTCCAATCCCTAGATGCGTGTGAGTCTACATACGATTTGTGGAAGGATCTGGAAAAACAACTGGAGGGTGGGGACAAAACTCAGAAGAACCGCAGAGCCCAATGCATAAATGAATACTATGCATTCAAAGCTCTGTCGACCGAAACTCTGCAGACGACATATGATCGGTTTAACTCTCTAATCAACAAGTGCAAGAAGTTCGGGATTCACAGAACTTCTGAAGAGAACAACGTCATGTTCCTAAAGAGCCTAAATGAAGAATGGCTCCAGTTGTCCATGTCTCTGCAAACAAATCAGGACTTAGACTCTTGGACTCTGTCAGATCTCTATGGAACATTGGCAGCCCAAGAGCCTCAAATCGCACAAGCAAAAGCACAAATCAGTGCACCTCTTGCACTGGTCGGTAAGACCACAAAAGCTAGAGAGAAGCCAAAGGAGAAAGCTGCAGAGGAAAAGAAGGAGAAGAAAAAGAAAATCTTGATCGTTGATAGTGAAGATGAGGAGGTGGTGGGAGAAGAAGAGACATCAATGGCCTCTATTGCTAAATCGTTAGCTCTTTTGACAAGGGAATTCAGCAGAGGTTACCAGAAGAAGTCTGGTAATGAACGCTATGGAAGAGATGATCGAGGAAGAGAAGGGTCAAATGAAAGGAACGACAGAGGTAGCGACCAACAGAGGTCGACTGACAGAGGTGGTGACCGACAGAGACCAGACGATAAAGTTAGCAACACTCCACAGAACCAAGTATGTTACAACTGTGGTAAGCCAGGCCACTACGCCAATGAATGTAGAACTGAAAGAGGTGGTGACCGACAGAGCTGGCAACGGTTCCAAGAACCAAGGATGTTTTAACTGTGGCATGTCAGGTCATTATGCCGCTGACTGCAGGAGCAAATCAAACCGCCCACAGAGGGACTCTGCTTACTACAAAAAGAAAGCGGAGTTTTATGCTCAGAAGTCGCTAATGGTGAATCAGGAGAACTGGCTGTCAGACGAATCATCTGATGAAGGCGACAAAAACGCCTTGTTCCGTGGAATGGCAGAGGTCAGCTCATCCGACTCCGATAGTGAGGTATCTACTTCTGACTCTAACTCTAGTCAAGCAGAAGCTGATTTGCTCAAACTAAACATTGAATACACAGAACTTAAAAAGACCTGCGAAAGTATTCAAAAGAAGCTTACCTTCCTTGAGAGAGAAGCTAGACTTCTCACTCAAGAAAAGGCTAAAATCTTTCAAGAAAAGGAAGAAATTGAAACAAATTGGAACAAACACCTAAATCCTTTGAAAGAAAAGATTTCTGAACTTAACTCTGCATTAAAAACAAAATCTAAAGAACTAGTGGACGTTGAGACCGACAGAATGAACATTCTAGCTCTTAAACATTATTTTCAAAAGGAAAGAGAAGTCCTCTGTCATGATTTACTCAGAAGAGATATTTTAATTAAGAAATACCAAGATGCACGAGAAAATTAACACACAAATAGGGAGACGGGGAATTGGCTTCTGTGATTTAGATCCATACACCGGAAACAAAAGAAACAAATCTCTGTCATCTCTATTTCTCACTGGAAGTACAAGAAAACCTGGTTTTCCAAATCTACTCTCTGTTAGCAAAAGGCGAAAAAGTCTCTAGGGAACCTCACATAAGGAAACCTCTGAAGATGACAAATGTGTGGTTTGAAAACACAGATTTGTCACCTTTAATCTCTGTCAAAAGAGAATCCAAACCTAAGAAATATCTGAAAACTCAAGATCAGATAGGAATCTTCAAGTTTGGTAAACCCGAGACTCAAACACAGGTTGCCTTTGTCTTCATGATAAACTCTGAAAAGAAATTATCGGCAGAGGCTCCTGAGTTCAAGTCTAACGTTTCAGATGAATAAGAGTTGATAGAAATCGGGAAAAACAACTTTTTCGAAAACTTCTGTACACCTTCTGTCGATCAAAATATCTCTGAAGAAACCTTATCAGATACTTCTGTTGACTTAGAAGATAGTCCCTTAGAAAAGGAAGAAAGTGAGTATGGCACATGCTCTGAAAGTCCAGCCTCTGTCGAAAGAGAACTAAGTGACTCAACCTCTGTATATGAGGATGATTCATCCTCTGACGAATCTGAGACTGACTCTAAGTCAGAGATAGGACCTTGTGACACAGAGAATTTTAAACTACCCTCTGGAGTTCTTAACAGAACTATTCCTCCCAAGGAGAAAAATCACAAGAGTTCCTATCTGTCCAGACTTTTTGGACATTGTGTATACAAGCCAAAACCTCTCTTGAGCTTGAGAAAATTAAACAACAAAAGGCTCTGTCCTCTCAAAATCCATCAAGTTCAAAGATTTTAAAATCCTTAAGGCCTATTAAAGAAAAACTAACATGGCAACAAAAGGGTAAATGGGCTAAAAATGACAAATCTTTTTCTTCTGTGACAGTGAAACCTGCAGAAGTTCACCACAGAAGGGGTCCACAGAAGGCTGCTCTTAACAAAGGATTTTGCAAACAACAATCTAGCCTACATAGGTCTTCTTGTAATAGGAAGTCAAATGTTAGGATAGAATGTAATGCCTCTATGCCCCCATTTAATGTTTTCAATGAAAAGTGCAAGCAAATCTCTTCGCACATTCATTATTGTCATTGCTTTGATCTCATGTATCGATTAAATCAACACTTCTCAAGTCCACACTGTTTCCTCTCTACACCCAAAAAGAACACAAAATTCAAGGGTAAGAAGAAACAAAATGGTTCTTCAAAAGAAGCTAAAAACAAACCCAAGAATGCTAAGGCAAACTTGAAAACCCCTAACAAAGCTGGACCCATTTGGATATGGATACCTAAAACTCTCTGATTGTCTTGCAGAAGCAGTATGTGCCGATCTGGTATCTAGACTCCGGATGCTCGCGGCACATGACTGGCGACAGAGGTCTACTAACCACATACAAAGAAAAACACGATGGTGGATCTGCGACCTTTGGAGACAACAAAAAGGGGTACATTAAAGGCTACGGAGTCATCGAGAAGGAGAACATAAACGTATGCAAAGTTGCATATGTGGATGGCCTTAAACACAATCTTCTCAGTGTTAGCCAACTCTGCGATACGGGTTTCGACGTGATGTTCAAAAGAACATTATGCTCTCTACAAGGTAAGGACACATGAGTCGAACTTCTGCGAGCCGAACGAAGAGGTGATTTATACCTCATGAACTTCAGTGCCAAGAACAAGGAAGACAAGCTCTGCCTTGTTGCCTGTAAAAGCGAAGAAGCCTGGTTATGGCATAACAGGTTCTGCCATTTAAACTTTCATACTCTAGATAAGCTTGTTAAACTTGATTTAGTTAAAGGTCTGCCAAATGTTAAGTTTAATAAAGATCATTTGTGCTCTGCCTGCGAAATGGGAAAACTCAAAAGAGCTTCCCATAAAGGCAAAACTGATATATCTTGCACTAGGCCTCTGTACATGCTTCATGTCGACCTCTGCGGTCCAATCGCTACACAGAGCCTAGGTGGAAAGAAATATATACTTGTTTTGATCGACGAATACTCAAGATTTACATGGGTTGAATTTGTCAGAAAGAAATCAGATGTTCCAAACATTCTGATAAATTTAATGAAAAGAATCCAAGTTCTATATGAGTGCAGGATCCAAAAGTTGAGAAGCGGCAATGGCACAAAATTCAAAAACTCTGTCATTGAAGCTTACCTCACAGAAGAAGGCATATCACAGAACTTCTCTGCTGCACGCACCCCACAACAGAATGGCGTGGTTGAACGAAAGAACTGCACGCTTGTGGAGGCTGCAAGAACTATGTTGACAGCATCTGGATTACCAATGTCTTTTTGGGCAGAAGCAGTATCAACCGCATGCTACACCCAAAATCGATCAACCATTGTAAAGAGGCACATCAAGACACCTTATCATTTTATCAACAAAAGGAGACCAAACATCAAATTCTTTCATGTATTCGGATGCAAGTGCTTCGTCTTAAATGATAAAGAAGCAAGAGGAAAGTTTGAGGTGAAAGCAGATGAAGGAAAGTTCATAGGATACTCTGCCACTTCAAAAGCTTACAAAGTGTTCCTTCTGAAGTCTCGATCCATCGTAGAAAGCATCAATGTATCTTTTGACGATTCCTTTCAGAAGACTTCTGAACAAATCAGTTCAGAACTCGGTCTAAAGAAGGAATCCTCTGGCATCTCAAAGACAAGAGAAGAAGACTTAAATCTTCTATTTGAAGAGATGTTCCATGATGATATTGATCCCTCTGCTGGAGCCGTCAGAGCCTCTGGAGAAACATCTTCTGCAAACCAGACTGAGTCAGGTATATCTCTAACTGGTCCATTAAATACTTCATCCTCTTCTGTGAATCATACAGATGCACGTGTTGAGGGGGAGCCAACTGAAGATGAAACGACCAAAGATTCAACAACAGAGGCTCCTGAAATACCTACTCCAGCGACTACAGAGGAATCAATACCAGAGGAAAATGAAGACTCAGTCTCTACTTCCTCAGAGGAACAAATTCCAACTCTCATTCAAATCCTCCCACAAACTGAAGAACCAAGCACAAGCACAGAAGAACCATCAACAACAGAGGTTGCACCAGAACCGCAGTGTGCAACCACAGAAGTTAATCTTGATGACTCAAATGACCATCTTCCAAAAACAACACAGTGGACGAAAAGCCATCCTCCAAGTCTTATAATTGGCGACCCTTCTAAAAAGGTCAAGACAAGATCAACCACTGCTAATTTTTGTTTCTTTACAAATTTTATCAGTGTGATCGAGCCAAAAAGAATCTCTGAAGCCCTAGATGATCCAAACTGGGTAGATGCTATGCAAGAAGAGCTTCTATAGTTTGAGAGAAACAAGGTATGGACCCTAGTACCTCTGCCACGAGGGAAACAAGCCATAGGGACAAAATGGGTCTTCAGAAACAAGAAGGACGAGGATGGGGTGGTCATTAGAAACAAAGCAAGATTGGTGGCTAAGGGATATCGCCAAAAAGAAGGCATTGATTACGATGAAACTTTTGCCCCTGTCGCACGGCTCGAAGCAATAAGGATCTTCTTAGCCTTCGCAGCCCACATAGGTTTCAAAGTCTTTCAGATGGATGTAAAATCTGCCTTTCTGAATGGTGAAATCCAAGAAGAAGTATACGTCCAACAGCCACCAGGGTTTGAAAGTTCCAAGTACCCAAAATATGTATATTATCTCGACAAAGCTCTGTATGGACTGAAACAGGCTCCAAGAGCATGGTACGAACGACTTTCAACTTTTCTTCTCAATAATGATTACGACAGAGGTACGCCATATACTACTTTGTTTTACAAAAGAAAAGGTGATGAGATTCTGCTTGTACAGATTTATGTGGATGACATTATTTTTGGGTCTACAAATGCACAACAGTGCAAAGATTTCGAAAAACTCATGCAGAGTGAGTTTGAAATGAGTATGATGGGAGAATTAACTTTCTTCCTCGGACTCCAAGTAAAACAATCATCAGAGGAAATTTTTATAAATCAAGCTAAATATGTCTCTGACATACTTTCAAAATACAGTCTCTCTGATGCCTCTGTAATGAAGACCCCAATGGCCACTGGAAATAAATTATTCTCATATCCAAATGGCACATATGTAGAGTGCAAACTCTACAGAGGTATGATTGGGTCCCTTTTATACCTAACCGCAAGTAGACCTGACATAATGTATGCCACATGCCTCTGTGCAAGATATCAAGCTAACCCAAAGGAATCCCACTATATTGCTGTCAAGAGGATCTTCAGATACCTTAAAGGGACCAAAAATCTTGGACTCTGGTATCCGAAGAACTCTGGTTTTAGTCTTAAGGCATACACAAATTCAGATTATGGAGGATGCAAGCTTGATCGAAAGAGCACCTCTGGGAGTTGTCAATTCCTGGGAGGTAAACTAGTCAGCTGGACTTCGAAGAAGCAGAACCGTGTGTCTACATCTACAGCAGAAGCGGAATATGTTGATGCTGCTAGTTGTTGCTCTCAAGTTATGTGGACGAAAACTCACCTCAAGGACTATGGGTACAACATATACAAGATTCCCATCCTCTGTGATTCCAAAAGTGCCATAGCAATCTCTGCCAATCTAGTACAACACTAAAAAACAAAGCATATCGATATTCGTTATCACTTTCTGAAGCATCATGTTGAACATGGCACAATCGAAATGCACTTTGTGTCCACTGAATACCAGCTTGCAGACTTATTCACCAAGGCACTAGATGAGAAAATATTCCTTTTCTTGGTGGGTAAGTTGGGAATGATAAACATGAGTTGAACCCTCTGTAAGTAAGATTTGATCTTCTTGTAAATATGTAAATATTTAAACTCTTCTGTCTGTAAATTCTTAATCATCAAAAGTTCTGTAACCAACAGAGCTTCTGTGGGATTGCTCAGAAAATGACAATCTCCACAGAACCTCTGATAACCTAGACCTATGTTCTATGCACAACTTATCTCATTTGATCCAAGCATAGGTCAAGGGGGAGCAGAAGGAGACCTTGAACTGATCTACAGAAGTTGATCATTCAAGGGGGAACCAAAGAAGAGATATGATCAACCATATCTACAGAAGCCAAGTATTTTTACCGAACAAAGGAGAACCAAAGGTGAGTAACTCGTACAAATCCTTTTTGAAAACAATTTTCTAGGACACAAATTTCAAAATACGTCCTATAAACACTGTTTAAGACATTTCAAACAAGAAATGATCAAAAAGATTTTCGAGCCTTCAGTTATAGGAAATTTAAGGTCATAGAGCTTCTGTTGAGCTCAACAGAGCCTCTGTAAGCCGGATCCTCTAGCACTGCAAATTTCATACGGAAACTCTGTCGATCAACCTTAAATGTCTTCTTTAAGGATTTGTACGTACAAATGCACACACAAGGATACTGAAAGAAAGTCTTATGGGCAAAGAGCTCACTCCACAAAAGAGTCTCTGTCGCCCAAACTAGACACTCTAAGAGTATGTCTCGAACAAAATCCATTTCCAAAATAGTTTTCCAGGACACAAATTTCCAAATATGTCCTAAAAACAGTGTTTAACACAATGAAAACCTTGGATGATCAAAAAGTTCTCTAAATTTTTAGTTATGAGAAATTTTCACTCTCAGAGCCTCTGCTGGCCTCGACAGAGCCTCAAAGCCTCTGTGAATGAAAAATTTGTACTAAAGATCTATCGATCCTCTCCAATAATTTTTTAAACGTTTTTGGTAAAGGTGCAAGCATCAGAGGATATAAAAAGCAAGTTTTAAACCACAGAGCTTCTGTCACAACAGAGCTTCTGTCGTTTTCTGATACTTAGGGAAATTCTGTAACAGTAACGGTAATATACTGCGAGTGAAAATCTTTTGAAAGTTGAAAAGCTCACGCACCAAGCATTAATGGGCCGCACGCGCCATCTAATCGCGCCTTGACATTAATGACGTGGCATCTTTTGATTGGACGTATGTGGCACACGATCTCCTGGAAAGTTGAACCAGCCGTATGTACTCAATTACGGATCCCAAATTTTATTCACTTTCACATATTTACCCTTTCAGATTCTACCATCTCTTCAGTATAAAACCAAACTTACCACAACCTCTAAACGTTTACGAACTTACTCTCTTTATCTTCTCCGGCGAACCTTGCAATAACCTGCAACTTCCATTTTCCACTCTCTTTCTTCAAAGAAAATCACAATGGCTTCCACCTCCAATGCTCCGGTGAACTCCCCATCTCATTCTGAGAACTCCCAAAACCAAGAAATCGCCAGAAACCTAGAAAAAGACCACTCCGGCGATGAAGCAGATTTTGCTCTGACCACTCATCTTCAAAACTTCATCGCACATGAACACTTTGAACGTGTTCTTCCTTTAAAACCAAATAACTACTATCTGGTTCCCTCAAAAACCGCTTTTGGGGAAGCACATGCCATCCTTCTTCACATTTTGGAAAACCATTACCTTTACCCCCTGTTATCCAAAACTGTCAATAAAATCCCTGCCAGATACCTAAATCAATTCTGGATGAGCAGCAGATTTGACCCTGCAGATAGACAAATCAAGGGCTACATCTCCAAACCAGACAAATTCGAGCACCTCGAACTCAAATTCAACAGAACCATGTTCTCACTGGAGTTCAGTCTACCCACCATAGGTCTTCTAGGGATAAAGGCATACGCAGAGGAACCTACAGACGAAGAGCTCTGCCGTTTTGTTGAAATGTTGGGGTACAACACAACCTTGTGGAAAAGAAATGATTTCAGAAGAAATCGTTTACCTCCTCTGTGGAATACTCTCTTCTCTATTCTTAACAGGTGCCTAACAGGGAAAGTGGGTAGTCCAGATCAGACCTCTCACCAAATTTTGGCTATCATGTATGGGGTATACTACGACCTACCTCTGGACTACGCCACCCTCATGATGCAGGAAATGGTCAACACCATTGACCGCAAAATCTCCTCCATGAAGGCAAAAGGACGAAAGCCCGAAACTCTACCTCCTCTGCAATATCAAAGAATTATGGGTGTACTCCTAGAACCTCTGCCCCTTCTACAAAAATGGCCCATAGAGGGACCAACGGCCAGAATGTATCCCCTGAACAAAAACACCCCAACAGAGCACGAAGATGAATACCCATTCTGCAGACCTCTGCCAAAGAAACTTCTGGGATACGCTACAGACAAGACCCTTAAGTTAGAATACATACGCGATCAAAGGACTCCAGAACCGAGTCCTGTGACACCCCCACGTCTAGGAGCCCCATTAGGAACTAGGGTTGTAGATAGGATGTCAGATGAGCAATGGGCTGCAGCTTTGGCCAAACATCAGCTTGTACAGGCCAACTTTCAAGCACAGAGGGAAGCGATTCTCTCCCCTTCAACAAAGAAAAAATCCTCTGCCAAGAAGAAGAAGAAGAAAACCCACAAGAAAACTACAGAGGGTACCTCTACCTCTGCTGCTCAACTATCCCCTCCTCATACAACAGAAGCAGGATCCTCTGCACCTTCCTCTCCTCCAAAAGACAAAAAGAAAAGAAAACATAAGTCTTCTGAGGATGGTACCCCCAAACCAAAGAAAAGGAGGAGCAAGAAGAAATCCAAGAAACCCCACACTCCTCTGCAATCCATCGCAGAGGAAGCAGATATGGTCGAAGAAACCCAAGACCAACCTCTGCAATCACCCTCACCCATCAATGATGCAGAAGATCAGGGTGATTTTTCTATCTTCCTCCAACAACCTGGTATCGCACACTCTTTAGACCCTTCTGGATGGACTGCAGAAGCTCTATCTCATCATTCAACAGAAGCTCCAAACTTCAGAATCTCTTCTGACTTGTATGATGATGACCAAACCCCACAGAATAATCAGTCTAAGACTCCGGAAGTTCTACAGAACCCCTTCACCCAACCTGGTTTTGATGTTCTACGAGCAAGTACAGAGGATTTGGCTAAAACCACCACCAAAACCCCACCAGTCATAGTCTCAGAGGTGGACTCTGATGAAGAAGATGATCAGGCAGAAGAAGGACCTATGCATCCCCACGTACGACAATTAATTGGCTTACATCTAATATACGACTCTTTACGCACTGGTGCAGAAGCCACTACAGAAGTTAGGGTAGAAGCACCGAGCCATAGGGTAGCTACAGAGGTTGAGACTATAGATGGAGAAGAAGTGGTTGGATGCTCCACATAAGCAGAAGCTAGAACTGATGCCTGGAATAGAAGAGGCACACTCCCACAACCAACACCCAGTGCGACCCATACTTCTACCATCGCCAGTCTAGTGGCAGAAGATGTTATTGAAAAAGAGCAGCACTGCTCGACCCCAACCCAAACTGACCGTGCAGAGGTAACTCTTTCTACCTCTGTGCCAATCATATCCGGGGAAACCATTCTAGGGGAGTCCTCTCAAAAGGACTTACCCTTAGTTCGTGGTCCATCGCCCCAGACCACAATCGCCAACCTTACAGAGGAATTTATTTCCTCTGCCACGCACACTACTATAGGTCCAAACAGCTCTTCAGAGGAGCTTAGAGTGCACAAAGACGGAGAGACTCTAGACAAGTCTCCGAGTCAACAGAAGGATACTCTAGTACCCACCTCTGGAGTGGATCTGGACAATGTCTTTCTCAGAACTTCTGTAGAGTCTGAAGCACAAGATGCTTCTGCTCAAGGATCAGATGGAAATTCTTCCGCCCCCAACATAAAAACAAGGGCGAAAGAAGGTGTCCAAGGAACAAGACTCACTCTGGGGAAGAATGTGTTCCCCCAGAGGTTACACCAAGTTCACAAGTATCAAGGGATGAGTTCCAATCCCTTGTCACCTCTGTGGACAATACATTGAAGGAGTTGAAAAGCTCATTTGATTCTTTTGCAGATACAACATCAAGGGCGATCACAAATCTAAACACCAAAATGGACAACCTGTCCACAGAGGTGCAAAACGCCTTAGCCCAGATGAAGTCAACTGCAACAACCACTGCCACTTCTGCAGCTTCTGAATTCGGGAAAGCCGCAACCTCTGCCTTCAAAGAATCTGTCAAACATTTTCTTGAAAAGCTGAAAGACCAATCCTCCAAATCTAAGGGCCTTACACCTGAAGATCTAAAGAAGGCCTTAGAGGAAGTTCAAGAGCAAACTATGCAACAAACTCTGGCCATGAAGCCTTCTGACTATATGACCAGAGCTCAGCTAACAGAGCTTGGGCAAGGAATACTTGATCAAATGACAGAATTCATCCGAGCCTTCACTGCTGCCAACTGTAACATCCTAAATCTTCGTTATTATTATTATTATTAAAATAAGATTGGGATGTATTTGTATATTGGAGTAACCTTGAATTATATATAGTATTATAATTCAATTAAGGTTAAAATACAAATGTTGAAAGTTTAAAGATTCCTTTAGGAAATATTAAACTTGAGGGTGTTGTGTCATTTCTTTAAAATTTGGGGGGTATGTTGGAAATTGGATTTATGACTCATCACTTTAATGAGGTGTCAAGTAGAGAAAAATCAGTATTGTAAATACTGATTTCTTTTGGTTATTTTACTTCACAAAAAGGAGTCAAAATTAGAACAGAGAGAGAATAGAGATAACGAGAGAGATAACGAGAGAGAGAACGAGAAAGAAGAAGGCAGAAGAAAGAAAAGTTTGATTTTTGGAAGAATTGTGATAAGAAAATCTGAGTTTCTTCTACTAATTTCTTAATCTAAGTGGTGTATTAAGCTATAAATCATATGTTCAGATTTGGATTAAGCTGAGAAGAATTTTTGTGAAGAACACTATGTTCAGAAAGCTGATAAGGTGAGTTTATTCACTCTTATTAAAATTAAGCAATTAAAATTGTTATAGATATGTTATACTTGTGTATAAACTCAGTGGTAAGGTTTAATTAAGAAATGGTAGGCTTAATGAGTCAAATTGGTGAGCTGAATCAGTAGAGAAGACGATGAACAGTACACTTTGCGCAAGCCTTGGCTGCGCAAAGTGATGGAATTCGCAAGTGTGGCTTGCGAGAAGTATAGCTTTTCGCAACAGTGGCTTGCGAGAAGTGAGGAATTCGCAGCTTTGGCTTGCGAAAAGTGAGGAATTCGCAGCTTTGGCTTGCGAAAAGTGTAGTTGTTCGCTACAGTGGCTTGCGATTTTGTGGACCTTCAGTAGTAGTTTTGAGGCTTTTATGTGAAATGCAATCTGATATTTATATACTAATTGTTATATGATTATAACTCAGATTTTGATACGAAAGCCATGTTATGAATAATTGTAAAGGACTTATTTATAAGTCCGATTTTAGAGATAACATTTGAGATGTTGATCCCCGTTCTTAATTGGCAAGATTGGGGATAATTGTGGTAATTAATATTCTGTATATAGACATATAGAATATATGTTATATCGTATAATTTAGTATACGATAGAAAGAGTGTTGATACACAGTTACTGTGTTGCGTTGGCTAGAAATAGGCATCCGGTCATCAGGGGGCTACTTTGTACGGTTTAATGGGAACCAATTTCCAGCCATTGACTGAAGGGATGTTATTTCTAGTTGTTGGAGTGAATCTTGAATCATCTGTGAGGGCCCTTGTTGTTAAGCGCTATATAAATTAAATCCCATTTGGGGGCCAGTGATTCAAGATGGTGAGATAGTGAAATGTGGAATAGGCAGACATAGAGTTTGTAATTTCCATTTCAGGCGGAAGATTTGATATCTTCATTTTAAATCTGGAGATAAACAAATATTGAAATTTGTAATCTCTACTTTCGGACTAAGAAATAAGCAGGTATAGAAACTGTAATTTCTTGGGGTTGAAGATTACTTATAAGCAAGTGGGATTTAAAGTAATTGTTGGTTGATAGTGATATGACTAAATGAAATAGTCATAAGGAAGGGAATTGGATAGATTCCTGTTGTTGAATTGAACATTGATGCGGTAAGATGTTTGATAACATGTTTGATATATCTGTTAATATTTTGATTGTTAAATTTTAATTTGATATGAATATTCTCACTAGGCGAAAGCCTAATGTTTCAAGTTGAATCTTCTTACCAGGTACAAGCTGCTGGGAAGTAAGTGGGGATGAGAGACGAGAACTTTTGAAGGAATCAAACTTGGAGATGATAGGGGATCTATTTGTTCTTTTGGATATTTTGGGACGGATAATTAGATAACCTAGTTAATCTGATTATGTCGCATGATTAGTTTAATAGGTTATTTGATTTAGACATTTGTTGTATATAAAAACCTTACTGATGATCCTCTTGTTATATAAGTTTGAAGTTTTATGATCATAACTTGTGGAGTTTTAAAGGTTTAAATTAGCCCTGTTTTTAGGGTGTTACACCAACGCAAACTATGTCAAAGAATTCAAGACAAGTGTGGGCAAAATACGCTTCAAGACAGAAGCAGAGGTCCATGCCCTTCTTGGCCTCTGTGACGATCTATGCGCCAAGATGATAGCCGCAGGGGCAGTACCGCCTAAGAAACCCGAGGCTTCGTGCAGAGCAGAGGGTACTAAAGAAAAGGGTCAGGATGCCTCTGACGATTCATCAGATCATCCTGAGGGGGAGAATCAAAGGGAAAACCAAAGGAGAAAGCTGCAAGCAGATGTCTACCAGAACCACATGTATCCGCAGAACCCCTGAACCAAGTCCCCCCAACAACTCAAACCCAAGGAAAAAACCAGCAACAAACCACAGAGGCTACAACCACCTCTGTGGAAACTCCTCAAGAAACCCCAATCCAAACCCAAGTTGTCAGGATCGAATCTTAACAAGACTAAAAATACTTAGAACTCAGAATTAAAGAATCTGCGGAATAGAACTTTAATTCACACAATCAAAGAACAATATATCAGAAAACACACAGCTGTTTGTATTCACTGATTCAACTCACAAGCTTACAACCAAACCTCAATCTTGATGAACAGGCTCAATCAAGACGACTTCTACTTCTCTAGAAATAGGGTTCTAAACCTTGAGGTTAATTCTCTCTAAAACAGAATGTATTCTCAAAAACTCTCGTATATCGCGTATTTCGTATTATTTGAATAGCTATCTATCAACATCTATTTATACTAAATAGTTACAAGATAACTATCAAAAATAAATTGATCTTCTGAATCTTCTTTAAGCATATCTTCATCCATTCCATCTTTATCTCCAAAATCTTCGCATACCAAACTTATCACATCAGCAGTATTAACTTTATTCAGCATCAGCAGTACTAACATTCTTCCAGCAGTATTAACTTTGTCTTGCAGTAGTAATTTTGTTCTGGCAGTACTAACCTTTACTGGCAGTAGTAACTTTGTTCTGGAAGTAGTAATGTTGTTCTGGCAGTATTATCCATACTTAGCAAATCTTCAGTTCCCAACAATCTCCCCCTAACTTGACTTTTAGAAAGAGAAGTCAAGTTCTTCAGATGATGATGCTTCCAAAACTTAATCTTGAACACACAAGTCAGGATTCAATCCCAAACTTTGATTGATGATCCTTCTTACCAGGTATCTTGCCATCTTAGAATCTTTGTTACCCACCAACTTAGTTTTTAGCATTCCTTTCAACCTTGTCATGCTGTGCTTGTATACTTTATCCACCAAATAATACTCATGATATGCATAGTCAAGTGTTATGACATACACACCACAGTTTTCAATAAGCATCCAGTTGGTAACAGTTTGAAATTGCCTTTCTGTCAAATACTTAACTGCTTCTGTATTGAACATTAGGCACAAGTATTCAAGTACCATTTTGGTGATGGACATTCCAATCTCAGTCAGCATATTTCCATAAAGCTTCATTCCTACCTTGAACATCTCCTCAATGTCAGATCTAGAGCACATCCTGATAAGTCTTCCCCATGTAGAACTGACCTCAAACTTCCCATCTGCTCTTTTTACTCTAATGTACTCCTTTCTCTGATCTTTCAAAGTATCCCAGAAGATGATCTCAGGAGCCATAGAAGCTAATGGTTTAACTTTGATTGGACTAGTATCAACCACAGTAATATACATATCACATTGAGCATTTGTTGGTGATTGTACATTGCTTGGTTGACCTGATGGAGTTGCCACTTCTTCTTCAGCAACTTTTTGATCAGCTTTCTCTTTCACAACTTCCTCCTTAGCTTCTTCTACAATGGGTTCCACCCTAGGCTTCTTTACAACTTTCTTCTTTGAAGCTATAGACTTTGTTCTAGGTCTTTTGTTTGACACCATCTTGGTTCTTTTGAGTGATTTAACAGCTTCAGGAATGGTTTCAGTTGTTTCCTTTGTTTCTGCTGTTTCAGGGATCGTTTCTGCTGTTTCCTTTGTTTCTGCTGCTTCAGGGATCGTTTCTGCTGTTTCCTTTGTTTCTGCTGCTTCAGGGATGGTTTCTGCTGCCTTATGTTTTTCAGCAACATTAACCATTTCTGCTGCATGAATGGTTTCTGCTGCTTTTTGACTAGCAGCATTAACCATTCTGCTGCTCTAGCTGTTACTGCTTCTTTTATAATCTTTGATACTGCTGCTTCAACACTATTCTTCACAATCTCAAATACCTCTGCTTCAATCTCAGATTTGGTTACTGTAGATACAGATACTGTTTCCTTCTCACTTTCAGATACTGCTGCATCAACAAGACTCTTCATAATTTCAGTTACTGCTGCTTCAATCTCAGATACTGCAGCCTCCCCCTCAACCTTATGCTCATTCTCCCCCTCAACCTTATGCTCATTCTCCCCCTCAACCTTTGCATCTTCCATGTTTAGTTCAGTTTCTAACTCCCCCTTTTTGGAAGCATCAGTGGTTGAGCTTCTCCTTTTCAGAACATACTGAGCTTTCTTCCTTCTTTGCAGCAGTTTGGTGATCATCTTCTTATTCTTCTCTATCTTGGTGTGTTGATAAAGAACCACCTTCTTAAGCTCATCAATCTCCTTCTGCTGATCCATGACATCAATGTTGATGTTGGCAATGGTTTCCATCAATTCCTCATAAGTATATCTATCCTCACCTGGTTTAGAAGTGTTTACCTCCCTTGCAGGATCATAGGAAGTTTTAGTAGGTGTCTCTTGCCTAGCAAAAGTACAACCTACTCCCATGGTTTCTTGGCGCCTGGGTCCTCTGAATGTTTTCACATTCTGAGTTGTCGTGGGGAAGGTCTTAGTGATGTTACCACTGTCCTTCTCTTTGCTAGCAGAAGTAGTGGCAGCCTTGCAGCCCACATGCTCATCCTTCTCCTTAGAGAGCACCTTCTTGGGGTTGGGAGACACCCCTGTGGTTACCCTTTTGATATTCTCTATTGGAGAATGCTACAATAGAGGGCTTGTAGGCTTTGGGCTATTAGGAGATACATCAAGGGAAGGAACCTTGTGTACCTTTCTTCTTTCAAACTTCTTGGTGATTTTTGGAGTGGGTCTTAAAAGAATGGACTGTGGGATTTCTTTGGTGATGGAAGGTGGGGATTGGCCATCAGTGGGTGTGTCTAATGGGGGCCTTGACCCTGATGCCATACCTTCAGTGGTGTGGGACACAACCATCATTGTAGAGAACAATGGTGTGTCAACTCCTTCCGAGTCCCTAGGAATTCTTCTCATATTTGAGAAAACCTTCCCTTTAGGGGGTTTTGGCACATATACCTCAGCGGACTGAGGTAAATCCGTCAATTCATGGTTAATTACTTCTTGGACAAACCTGGGATACATGTAAAAGCGCTTTTTGGATTCTAGGTTTGCCACAAGATCATTAAAAATCATTGCTGAAAAATTGAACTTTCTGGCAGTGGCTAAGCAGACCAAGGCATAAGCAATGGTACTGCTAAACTCACTCCATCCAGTTGTTTTCTTTGAAATACAGTGCATAAGAGTATGAACAAAAAATCGCCATTGGGTGAAAAACTTTGACTTGTAGAATTTAAAAATTCCAATGGGACCTTCATACCCCATTCTTGGTAAGGTCGAGAAAAGTTCATCATTAGAGAGATAGGTTATACCTGAGGCATCATCTAAGTGAAGAGTGATGCGAATAACCTCCTCTGTGACCTTCAAGGGTTTGTCACAAACCCTTGTTCGAATGATTTTCTGCCCATCTTCGAATATAACAGTGGCATTCTCCCAAAATTGCTTTTGATGCTCAATATATATGGTTGGGCACACTGTTAGGGCATGAGAGATGTGTGTGGACTTGAGAAAATCCACCATATCATGAAATCCTGCGGCCTGCTTTGGCTTCTGAAGCATCGCAATCTCATTGTGCTCATCGACAAACTCCATTGTCGTCATTCTTCCTGAGGATTTGGATAGAGAACACAGAGATTCTAGGGAGAAAAGGTTAGAACGAGAGAGAGAAATTGAATGCAAAGAGACGTTATGAACTTTGGCGGGCTGAAAGAGTATTTATAGCAGTACTAGCCCTGATTTTCTTTAGAAGCAGTATTAACGACTTAGCAGTATTAACGACTGAGCAGTATTAACTACAAGGCAGTATTAACTACACAAGCAGTATTAACTACTAAGCAGTATTAACTACAAAGCAGTATTAACTACAAAGCAGTATTAACTACTAAGCAGTATTAACTACAAAACAGTATTAACTACACATGCAGTATTAACTACTAAGCAGTATTAACTACAAAGCAGTATTAACTACAAAGCAGTATTAACTACTAAGCAGTATTAACTACAAAGCAGTATTAACTACTAAGCAGTATTAACTACTAAGCAGTATTAACTACAAAGCAGTATTAACTACACATTAGCAGTAGAAAATATGTACTAGCAGTAGTAATTCTGCACTGGCAGTAGTAACTATACTTACACTTTGCAGCACTTGTCAATCTGAGTCATACTGAGGTTCTGAGAAAACTAGTTAGTAACACCAAATATACAAAGAAATACAGGTATAAAAAATTAAAAATCATGAATTTATTCAAGGTTGATCAAGCCCACACTTGCTACCAAGAAAGTGAATCTACCCACATCAAATGCTTTTGTGAATAGATCTGCAAACTGGTCATTGGTATGAACTTTAGCAACTTGAATCAATTTCTTTTCATTACAGTCTCTAATAAAGTGATACTTGATCTCTATGTGCTTTGTTTTTGAGTGTTTGACAGGATTGTTAACAATGCTAATGGCACTGTTGTTGTCAATGAAAATTGGAGTGTGAAGAAATGTTACCCCATAGTCCAACATCTGATTCTGAATCCATAACACCTGAGAACAGCAACTTGCAGCAGCTATATACTCAGCTTCTGTTGTAGATAAGGACACTGTGGTTTGTTTCTTACACTGCCATGATACAAGTCTTGCACCCAAAAACTGACATCCACCTGAAGTAGACTTCCTATCCATGTTAGCTCCACCTAAGTCACTATCTGAGTATGCAAGCAAGTCAAACGAAGATTCATAAGGATACCAAAGACCTAATCTAGGTTGCCCTCTTAGGTATCTAAAAATTCTTTTGACTACATGAAGGTGTGATTGCTTAGGTGTAACCTGAAATCTGGCACAAACACATACAGGAAACATAATGTCTGGTCTAGAGGCTGTGAGATACATGAGTGATCCAATCATAGATCTGTAATGATGGACATCCACATCCTCCCCCTCAAGATCTGCAATGATATGTTTGTGTGTCTCCATTGGTGTGCTTGCTGGCTTTGAGTCTGTTAAACCATACTTGTCCAGGATGTCTTTCACATATTTGGATTGGCTTATGAAAATCCCATCTTTCCTCTGTTTCACCTGAAGCCCAAGGAAGAAAGTAAGTTCTCCCATGGAACTCATCTTGAAGCTCTTGTGCATTAACTCTTCAAACTCTTTACACATGTGATCATTTGTGGATCCAAAGATGATGTCATCCACATAGATCTGAACAAGTAGTGTGTCTTTCTTTCTCCTCTTAATGAACAAGGTCTTGTCAATGACTCCTCTTTCAAATTCATTTTTCAAGAGATAGGTAGACAGGGTGTCATACCATGCTCTTGGGGCTTGATGTAAACCATAAAGTGCCTTCTTCAACTTGTACACTCTGTTAGGGTGCAATGGATTCTCAAATCCAGGGGGTTGACAGACATATACTTCTTCATCAATACTTCCATACAGAAAAGCACTTTTTACATCCATTTGGTAGACCTTGAACTTCATGAATGAGGCATAGGCTAGAAATAGCCTAATTTCTTCAATCCGTGCCACTGGAGCAAAGACTTCCTCATAGTCTATGCCCTCTTCCTGAGTATACCCTTGTGCAACCAGCCTTGCTTTGTTTCTGATCACAATTCCTCTGTCATCCTTCTTGTTTCTGAAAATCCACTTGGTGCCAATTGCTCTATGACCTTTTGGAAGGTCCACCAAGTCCCAAACATCCTGTAATTTAAACTGTAGCAGCTCCTCTTGCATTGCTTCTATCCAACTTGGATCTTTCATAGCATCATAAGCCTTTTTGGGCTTAATTTGGGATAGAAAGCAAGTAAGTACAGTATTAACTGTATTCTGCTGATCTTGTAGCTCTTGAAGTCTGCTTTGATTCCTAGTCATCATGGGAGAAGCAATGTCTCCTATAACCAACTCAGGAGGATGATTTTTCTGAGTTCTTGATGGATGACCAGGTTCCTCAACTAAGTTCCCATCCAGATTTGACTCATTTAAGTCTGGATTTTCTTCAGCTTCTTCAAGTACTTCAGACTCTCTTGAAGTCTGATTTTCCTCTATTCTTCTCTCTTCTTCATTCTGAATGGGTTCAGCTTCCTTTTCTGGTTCACAGAAGTCAACAGGATCAATGGTGGGAAGTGGAAATATCACAGACTGAATACTGTTATCTGATGGTGGTGCATCCATTTGTCCTGCATTTACATCACTACTGAAACCCAAAGAATTAGTGAGTGAATCAATGTCAAATAGCCAATCAGGACCTAAACCAATAGGATTTGGTGTGTGCTCATTGCATTTGACATTGTCACTTTCTTCAATTATTCTAGAAGAGGTATTAAACACTCTGTAAGCCTTACTCTGAGATGAGTAACCAACAAGAAAGCCATCATCTGCTTTGCTATCAAACTTACCTAAGTGAGATTTGGTATTGAGAATTGTACAAGGACACCCAAATGGTTTGAAAAATCCAATAAATGGTTTCTTTTTCAGAAAAAGCTCATAAGGTGTCTTGTTTTTAGGCTTTATGACCAAGACTCTGTTTTGAACATAACAAGCAGTATTAACTGCTTCTGCCCAAAAAGTAGTGGGTAATTTTGAATCAGCTAACAGAGATCTAGCAGCCTCAATCAATGTCCTATTCCTTCTCTCAGCAACACCATTCTGTTGTGGAGTCCTAGGAGCACTGTATTGTCTCTCAATTCCTTTTTCCTCACAAAAGGTGTTTAGATCAAAGTTTTTAAATTCAGTCCCATTATCTGATCTAATGACTTTCACTTTTTGATTTGATTGGTTTTCAATTCTAAGAATAAAAGATTTGATCAGTCCACTTGTCTCATCTTTAGTTCTCAGAAAATATACCCAAGTAAATCTAGAGTAATCATCAACAATAACTAAACAGTATGACTTCTTGCCAATGCTCATGACATTTGTAGGGCCAAACAGATCCATATGCAACAACTGAAGAGGATTTGAGATAGTGTTTATCTCTTTGGACTTATGAGAAGTTTTGTGTTGTTTGCCTTTGAGACATGCAACACAATGATCATCACATGAATAGACTTTTGATGGTAAACCCCTAACAAGATTATTTTTAACAAGTTTATTCATTGTTTTAAAATTCATGTGACACATCCTTCTGTGCCAAAGTGAAGATTCATCTATTGAAGCTTTTGAAACCAAACAATTTAGAGATGAATCAGATGAAACACTTTCTAAATCTAAACAATACACATTATCCTTTCTAGGAGTTCTCAATAGTATCATGTTTTCATCAACTACTTTGAATCCAGGAGCAAGAATAATGCATTCAGAATCAGTAAATAATATACTATGTTTCTTGTCACAGACCTGTGATACACTTAACAGGTTGTATCTCAATTGCTCAACATAGTAAACATCCTCAAATGTCATCTTACCTTTTGACACATCACCTTTACCACTTATCTTACCTCCTGCAGGATTATTTCCAAAAGCAACATGTCCTCCATCAATTCTTTTGAAATTCTTGAGGCAGGCCATGTTACCTGTCATGTGCCTGGAACAACCACTATCAACATGCCAGATGCTCTTCCCCTTGAGCTGTTGGTTGCCCTGCACATCAGATAAATCAGTTAGTTTTTATTGGGAACCCAAGCCGAAGTGGTCTTGGGTCTCCCTTGCTCATCAAAGTACTTGCACTGGGTTTTGATGAGATTTTCAAACTTAGGTACTGCAGAAATGGAGTACTTTGTCAATATGATTGGTCTAGCAGCACAAAAACTAGAAGCAGTATTAACCTTGGAAGAAGTACTAACAGTGTTAGCAGCACTAACACTGCTAGCAGCAGCATTCTCTTGAAAAGAAGTACTAACAGTGTTAGCAGCACTAACACTGCTAGCAGTAGTATTCTCTTTAAAAGCAGTACTAACAGTGTTAGCAGCACTAACACTGCTAGCAGCAGTATTGTCTTTAAAAGAAGTACTACCAGTGTTAGCAGCACTAACACTGCTAGCAGCAGTATTGTCTTTAGTATTGCTTCTAGCAGCACTATCCTTGTCAGCAGTACTATCTGAGGTAGCAGTACTAACATTAGTGCTTTTGGGGACCCATATATTGACACATTCCTTTTCAGTCTGTTTTCTTATGTGGCTTTTGGTTTCAGCTTGTTTCTTAGCCACATTATTCCTTGCAGGCTTCCTATAACCAGAAGATTTTTGAAAACTTCTTTGAAAACTTTTCTTTTGGTTAATAGGATTGAAATAACAGTGTTTGGCAAGATGATTCAATTTGCCACAAATAAAACAAGGTTTTGGTCTGTTAATCCTTTGCAGATCAACTCCTTGCTTTTGTGCCCATTGGTTATTCCAATTTCTTTGATTTCCCCTCTTTTTATCATGTTTTTGGGGCTTATTCTCTTGATGTTTCTTGCAAGAACAATGTTCACAAGTATTAGAGTTCACAACAGTGGTCTGTGTATAATGAACTCCCTTTCCCTTTCCAGTCCTTTTCATCTCATTGTTCTTAACACATGGACTTACACATTTCTCATCAGATCCTTCTTTTTCAGTCTTATCCTCAACAACTACTTTATCTAATGGATCTACTTCAGTGGCTCCTTCAGGTAAATCCTTTCTATCCTTGGTTTCTAATAGGTCTGACTTAGGAGGGATGTAGTTGTTGTTGTAGGGTGGGGGTTTGGCATTGTACCCTATGCCTGGTTTCAACTTACTATGGATTTGAGAGTTGATTATGTTGTCCATGACTTTAGAGGCACAATTAAACTTTTCTACATCAAGTTTAACTTTCTCAAGCTCTCCTTTTAGTTTCTCACACTCTTCCCTGGATTCTCTAAGCTGGAACTCTAGACCATCCTTTTCCCATTTCCAGTAGTTTGTATCATAGGAGTGTTGAAGTTCATTGGCTTGAAAAGCCCTAATCTGTTCTTCAAACTTCTCAACAATTACTACATAGTCTTTTCTGTCCTTTTCTAATCTCTTAAGGTCATCACACATTCCCTGATTGTGATCTCTATACCTTTTAACAGTGTCTATACAAGCTTGAGTACAGAGATTAGATTTTACCTCAGTGGGAAGATCTGAAACTTCAGCCATAAGTGCTTGATTTTGGATGGCCTCTTCAGCTTGATCACTCCAATCAAATCCCATTCCTTGTTGAGAGACAAGAGCTTGAATAGAGTTTCTGTTTTGATTGGAACTTCCAGCCTGAGTTTGTTGATGGTTGTTGTGAGATGTTCCACCTCTGCATTCCCTGGAAAAGTGTCCCATCTTGTGACACTTGTAGCATTCAACTTTGGACTTGTCAAATCCAGCACCATCTTCTCTTCTTTGGGAAAAGTTGTTTCTCCCTGTCCTCTTTATGAATTTCTTCACCCTCATAGACAGCATAGCCATCTGCCACTTGATATCCATCTCTTCAAGATCATCAGCATTAATCTGTTCTAAGTCATCATTAATCAATGAGGAATTAACATGACTAGAAAAAAAGGCTTCTAGTACTGAATCATTGGTCTTTTCCTGATTGACTCCTCCAGCAGCACTAACTGATTCAGGGTTAGCAGTAGAATCAGGTGATGCTGAAAGGAGTGCAGCATTATGTACATATCCAGAGGGCTTCTTTTTGGCTTCAACCTCTGCTTCAAAGACTCTAAGATCATTGTAAAGATCATCAAGCTCTTTATCTTCCAATTGGTCATTCTGTCTGAAGGACACAGTATACATTGTCCACTCTTCACCTAATGATCTTAAGAACTTTCTGTTAACATCATCAGCCTCCATCTTGACTCCCACTGTAGCCAATTCTCCAATCAGCTTATTAAATCTATCAAAAGTTTGAGTCATAGACTCATTCTTAGTAGAAGTAAAGTTTTCATACTGCTGCTTGAGAATTGCCTTCGGATTCCTCTTGGTGCTTTTAGTGCCAGTGAATCTCTTTTCCAATGCATTCCACAGAGTCTGAGCATCAGTGCAGTGATGAAATTGATGCTGATATTCATTGGGGATAGCCAAAAGCAGAGTGCTTAAGGCCTTCATCTCTATTTGTCTGACTTTTCTCTCTACATCAGTCTTTGGAGGAGGTCTTTTGCCATCTGGTCCAATTCTTCCTTCAGCACATGGACCATTCTCTATGATATCCCAGATGGAATAATCAGTAAGCAGAATATACTGCTTGATTCTAATTTTCCACATGTCAAACTCATTGGGTCTAAGCATGGGAACCTTAGAAACAAGAGTACTGTTTGATTCAATAGAATTGTCCATTGTTGAGTTCTAAGAAACACAAGCTCTGATACCACTTGTCAGGATCGAATCTTAACAAGACTAAAAATACTTAGAACTCAGAATTAAAGAATCTGCGGAATAGAACTTTAATTCACACAATCAAAGAACAATATATCAGAAAACACACAGCTGTTTGTATTCACTGATTCAACTCACAAGCTTACAACCAAACCTCAATCTTGATGAACAGGCTCAATCAAGACGACTTCTACTTCTCTAGAAATAGGGTTCTAAACCTTGAGGTTAATTCTCTCTAAAACAGAATGTATTCTCAAAAACTCTCGTATATCGCGTATTTCGTATTATTTGAATAGCTATCTATCAACATCTATTTATACTAAATAGTTACAAGATAACTATCAAAAATAAATTGATCTTCTGAATCTTCTTTAAGCATATCTTCATCCATTCCATCTTTATCTCCAAAATCTTCGCATACCAAACTTATCACATCAGCAGTATTAACTTTATTCAGCATGAGCAGTACTAATATTCTCCAGCAGCATTAATTCATTCCAGCAGCATTAACTTGACTCAGCAGTACTAACCTTGCTTCAGCAGTATTAATCTTGACAAGCAGTACTAACCTTGTTCCAGCAGCATTAATGCATCAGCAGTACTAACATTCTTCCAGCAGTATTAACTTTGTCTTGCAGTAGTAATTTTGTTCTGGCAGTACTAACCTTTACTGGCAGTAGTAACTTTGTTCTGGAAGTAGTAATGTTGTTCTGGCAGTATTATCCATACTTAGCAAAAGACCACAGAGGCAACACCCACCTCTGTGGAAACAACCTCTGTATTCGGAGCAGATGTCCCAACCCATGAAGAATTCCAAATCCTAACATCCTCCGAAGAAGATCAACCATCCCAATAACCAAAACCAAAATCACCAGAAGAACTCCCCTCTCCAACACCAAAAACACCAGAAGCTGCAACAACAAAACCCCATCTCCCACACCCAAAACCAGAACTAAAACCATTGCTCACAAAAGAAAACATCTGAGCAAAACCACAGAAGCCTCACCAACAAAACCCACATCACCAACAAAATCCTCAGAAACACAAGTGCCAAAACCTACAGAGGCAACCCCCAAAACTACAGAGGCACCCTCAGAAATCCAAAAGACAAATCCCACAGAGGCAACCCCATCTCTACAAGAAGATTTTCAGCCGAAGGCAAAAGATAAAGGCAAAGGGATAATGATAGAGGAACCAAGAAGAAGAAACATAAGCATCAACCAACAGAGAAACTCATGAAAAGCTCCTTTGATGCTTATGTTACACCAAAACCAGAAGAAGAAGACTGGGCTTTAGGTGCCACCCCTCTGTCAAACATACCTGTTCTGGATCCAAAGAAAAAACTCACAAAGGATCGAGTGGCAGAAATTACGAAGAAAATGGATGCTCTGCGCAGACCCACGCCTCCAGTTGGTGCACATCCACCTCAAATGGAAGAAGTGGTGTACAAGTATCTCTACAACAGAACTGCCAGAGATCCAATGCCACCAATGGTCCAAGATCCCGAACTTCGTGCTGACCTCGAAAACATCTTCACAAGAACCACTCCCAAGCCAAAATACCAAGTCTTCTCAGAGTCCAAAATCGACAAAGTCATATACTGTAAGTTCTCTCAAACCAGAACCACACCTAAGGTTTCCTATAACATCTATAAGGTCAAAAGGGAGGACAGAAGTGTTACCCAATTCTCAGATGCTGATCTGAGAAATCTAAGTCCCTACGACCTACCTGACCTTCTGCACTGGACCAAAGAAAACTACACAACAGATGCAAATCGAAGGGCATACAGGGTGCTAAGGAAAGCCATGAGAGAGAAACTTCTGCTATACAGCCTAGTCGACTTTCAATTAGGACGAGATCTCGGAGTGAGAAACTTGAATCTTCGACCACCAGAAGACGACTGCCCATCCTCTGCCATACCAAACTCGATTATTACATCTCCAAGAGTTGGGCTAGTTTATCAAGATCCTGCCGGGAAGTCAAGATCGTTCGTAGAAATGGACTGTCAGAAGTATGCAACAACTACTTTGACAGAGTTCAGAGCAAGCCTTGTGGAACATAAAGGAACAGAGCTCATGAATCAAGCTCTCGCAGATAGACTGATAGATGTCATCGACCAAGTAATCAACTTCAGAAACCTCTACATCAGTTTCTATAATGAGCTCAGAGAATTAGGATTCAACAACAAAAGTTTCAACGACTTCAAAGATGCCAATGTCTGATATCCTCAAACAACCTATGCAAATCTTTTCTTTCATAATATAATCAAGTGTAAATGCCTCTGGCATATCTTATGTATGAAAGAAATGTAAAATCTTTTGAGGTATATTGTTTCACCTCTTGTTATGTACTTAGCCTAAAACTCTGCACTTTTCAATTTTTTATTTTTCAATACTTAGGGGGAGGTTGTTAGCTCCAATCTTTCTGTTAATAGAAGTATTGAAAAATAGGCTAAGTATAGAAGTCGTCGACAGAAGCTCTGCCGAGTAGCCGAGTAACCGAGAAGACAGAAGTCTCCAACAGAGGCTCTGCCAAGTTAACCAAGAAGATCGAAGTGAAGAAGCAACATAAGACTCTTCTAAGCGGACAAGGCCACAGAGCTTCTGTCATACTTGACAGAGCCTTTGTGGTAAAAAGAAGATCTACGCAAAAGATCTAAACAAGGACAAACGTGCTTCTTACAATATCTGCCATTCGAAGGTTCTGAAGATCATTCTGACAAGGCGTGACCTGACAACTCCATGTGTCAAACTCTGATAGGTTTCAGCCTAAAACAGAATACGGAGCATTTAATGAACGTTGTATCTGCAACAGTTCCAGAATAGTGTTTTGTACCTTCCAGCAACTGTTCCAAGCAGTGTCTTAGTACCTACCATCCTTAGTATCTAGATCTTGTCCCCTTTAGAAGTAGTATAAATAGAAGGTTCATGTGAGCTCTTCTATTAAGCTTTACACAACACACACACCTTTAGAGCAGTTTCTTGTCAAACCTTTCGGTGTTCTTGGTGTTCTTATTATATCAAATACAGTGAATCATTGAGCTATTTATCTGTGTTATTTACACTTCTTATATTTGATATTGTGTGTTATTCTACCTCATTATATCTGTTAGTTCGTTAAAACGCTTCTGCATTATATATTGTTTGAACTAATTAGATAGAATCATCATTGTTAAGCAAAACAGGAACCAACAGTTTCATACCAAGATGGGCTATAAATCATGAATCGTTGCAGAGAGATCGTATCGATGAATGGTTTCTTCGATTTTGGCTCTGATACCACTTGTGAGTCCCATTTAAACAAGGCAACGATTCATATAATGTGTAGAAGATAACAAGAGATAATATAAATCAAAGTGGTGTATTATTCATATTAGGAGACAATCCTAGAGAGAGAATGGATCTCTCTCTAGATTACACACACTCACCATAGCCTACATTGTGAATAACTCTCCTAACCCTAATTACACACACATAATCTATATATACCCCTTGTTACATAGTTAAGCCCAAGCCCATAATATAATAACCCAAGCCCATATAACAATTATAACCCTTTACAAAACTATCTTATAATTAGGACATTTATTGTCCTAACACGTAAAGATCTCAATTTTATCATCGATTTTTTCTTGATCATATATCGCAATTTTATCATCGATCATATATCGCAAATCAAATTTGGTTTTATGGCAATTCTATTATACATCGATTTTCTCGATCATATATCGCAATGCTAGGTTATCAAAATTATCAAATATCTATGTATTTTCTTTTAGTTATTCACTAGAGCAATTATGATCTGGAAGTTGATCCGGGGCAAGTGTTCGAATCTATTATGACATTGCCATGAGGCGCTCAACGGACCTTTTTATTCTTATAAAACCGTTTCTGACTTTAGATTGATACAAAAACCACTTTTTATGCAACCTAGTATATTTCAGATCTCAATTAAAAAGATCTTAGATGGAGTTGCTTCATGTTTTTTAGATAGAGTATTACTCTATTCCAGATGACACGAGGATACATTTTACTAAGAAATTTTGAATCAATTAAATAGTTCAGTAAATGACTTAAAATAAATCATATGTGAATCATTCGAGTTCACATATGCACATAACAATGAAAATATGAACTAAATCAATTTCATATATTCATTATTATTTCATTTTGTGTAGCTAGTAAATTCACTTGTGAAAAGGACCCAAAACAAATTGATATCATATGAGAATTTATGATTTCATATTTGAATCAATTAAATAGTTCGTATGTGAATCACACGACTTCACATATGCACATATAGTTCATATGTGAATCATACATGTTCATGGGTCATTTCGGGATACGACCTTAAATGAGTGTTTAGTTAAATTAGTGATTTCATGACATGCTAAACGAAAAAGACTTTATACTCATAAGAAGGTCATGAATTTAATTAAAATCTTATTTAAGGTTATATACCTAAAAGGCTATAAACCCTGTGTTCATATATGCACATATTATAATTTCTTTGTCGTCTATTTGTAAAAGTTATGAAACTATAATTTTATCTTCCACATAGTTGTTAATTGTTACTATATGAACAAATTATCTGATGTTATATAATTAACCCCTCAAACCTTAACCATTAATTTTTTAATCAAAGAAATAACATTTCTCAAACGAAATGTTTGGATTCAGAGGAGCGCGGGCTGTTTGGATACAGACAAGATAGGCTGAATCTGCTGTAGACAACGGCTGTTGGCTTAATCTGCAGGATTAAGACATGGCTGTTTGGGGTCAGCGGCTGAAATGTTAAGCTGCTGCCCTGACAGTTTCGGTCCCTCCAGGTGTTTTAGTCACGACTAGTCGGGATCTGTGGCTGATCTGTTAAGCTGCTGCCTGACAGCTTCAGTCAATTCAGCTGCAGGGGCTGTATGGTAGCTGTTTGGTTTGTGCTTAATCGTGGCAACTGCTGTTTTGGTTTGCTTATTGTGTATTCAGTTGTGAGTTGTGGTATGTGGTTGGTTGGTTGATACAGGTTGTTTATATTGTCTATGTTGTATCCTTGTACATTTGTTTATCTGTGCAAAGTGGTATAAAATCTGTTTGCCTTTCAAAAAAAAATCTCAAACGAAATTATGGTTATATATTAAAAGTAGGGGTGTGCAGAAAGTCAACCGATCAAATCATAACCAACCGATCCAATTAGAACCGATTGGATATCCAATTGTAATTGGATTGGATCGGGATCAAAATTTTCAACATCCAATTTGGATGGTCGGTTCTTGGATGACAGTCCAGAACCGACCAAAATCGAACTGATTCATCATCCAACCATCCATCCAATTATCATCCAACCACATATCCGGTTATCATCCAACCACTCATCTGATTATCATCCGACTATCATCCAATACATTATAATTCAAAGTTTCAAAAGGGTAGTTTTAAGAAAATGTAAATATTTTGAAATATGGAATACAAGTTATTAATGTTGATTACTGGTAAATATTATTCATTATGAATAATATATATTTTTATAAGTCATGTTACAGTGTATTCCTATCATGATATCATGCAACTTTATCATGAATGAAATCTATTTTTTTATCATATTATGTATTTTTATTATGAATATTTTTGTTATAAGTATTTTTTTATGATTTTTGTCATTGATAATTTTCATTATTCGATGTTATTCATCATTGATAACACTTGAATCGAACTGAACCGATTCACCATCCAACTATCCATCCAACAACCCATCCGGTTATCATTCAACCACTCATCCGATTATCATTCAACTACTATCCAATACGTTATAATTCAAAGTTTCAAATGTAAAAAGTTTTTATTTTAAATCATTATAATTTAACAACATTTGTAAAAAATAAAAACTAATTTTTTTAGAAAGAAACATAAAAACATTGGATGGATCCGATCCGATCATCCATTGGATGTTGGAAAATCCGATTCAATCCAATGGATATTCAATGAGAATATCCAATGGATGGAACCGAACCGATCAAATCATCCATTGGATTGAAAAAATCCAACATTCAATGGATGACTGGATCGGTTCAGTTGGAAAGATGGGACATCCAATGAATGATTGGATCGGTTCGATTCCCCTCACATCCATTAGATATCAACCGATGAACACCTCTAATTAAAACAGTACAATGTAGACACAAAGAAATGTATGCAGAGGCTTAATGGTGGGGGTGTGCATCACCTTTGCTTTTCCAAACACCTCACGTAAGCAAAGTGAAACATTATCCCAACATAAAGCTGGTGAAAAAAGAAAATACTTTTTCTATTCAAAGAATATAATATTTTTTTTTTAAATTAAAAAATTGAATGATGAATCAAAATTATAATTATAATTGCTGATTTTAATTTTAATTTGTCAAAGAACATAAACTCATCAATCTGACAAACTATAATTCTTATTAATCATAAACCTTTTAATTATGAAAGTTTATATAAAGATCATAATAAATATAGAAGAAGATTTAGGGGCCGTTTACAAAATGCTTACCCGGATAAGTGCTTACCAAGTCACATTAGCTTACCGGATGGATATGACAAGGACTAAGAATCTTATTCGGTAAGAGCAGAAGCAAGGACCGAGAGTCGAAAGCAAGGACCAAGAGTCTTACCCGGTAAATGAGTGCGACAGATCTTACCACTGTTAGCGCTTATCGGGTAAATTGTTACATCTGATGCCGTTTTGTGAACTAAAATCTTATCCGATAAGTAAGCGATAGCGTTAACTTTTATCGATAAGCACTTATCAGGTAAATATTTAGTCTAAATTTATTTTAATGAATTAAATTTGTTGGGATATATATTTATTGGGTTTCTACATAGAATTAGCCCAAATCACTAGTCCATCAAATTTGGCCCAATAACCTCAAACAAGACCCATTCATTTCCCCAAAAATCACACGACTCACCCAACCTTCTTCTATCTTCTTCATCTCCTCCAAAATTTCCCACTTTCTGTCATCAATGGCGTCAATTAACTTCAATCCCTTTGGAGAAAACTGGTTCAAGAAGCCACCAAACCCTCTACAACCCCTAAACCTCCATTCTTTTACAGAATCCATAAACCCTTTCAAACACCAAACCCAATCACCCTTTGCCGCCATCTCCATTTCCAACCCATTCAAGAAAAAACCCGACCCGGATTCCGATTCCGAACCTCAACGACCCAAACCCGGAACCTACAAGAAAATGCTCGAACAATTCTACTGGGAATCCGAAACCCGACCCGATTACCGCCACACACCAGAAGTCGAGAAGATTCTAAACGAAGACCCGTTATTCGAGAAGAAAGAAAATCCGACCCGAGAAGAGATCGAAGAAAATGAGAGATGGATGAAGGAATTTCGTGAGAACCCGGTTGTTCAGTTCATGGTTAGAGCTGAAGAGATTGCTGATGAGCTTAATGAAATGGAGCTTAAAGAGAATACGACACCGTACAGGTGGGAGGATAAGAAGTACTGGCAGTCGATTCCGCACGTGATCGGGCCGGACGGCCGGCCGATGCCGAGGAAAGCGATAAGGACTACGAAGGAGTCCGATGATAAGTTTTGGGATTTTGCGAAACAGTTTTTTTTCGGGTTGTGGGGATTCCGGCAACGGCCGTATCCTCCCGGCCGGCCGATTGATGTTGCTCAGGCGGTTGGGTACAAAAGGCTGGAAAAAAGATATTATGATTGTAAGTTTTTTGACTTGAATTTTGAATTTTGAAATTTTCGAAATTTGATAATTACATGTTTGTAGTAAAAAATTTATGAAATTGAATGGGAGTATTAAGTTATTAGGGAAATCGAAATATTTAATTTGAAGCAAAGTGGTGAATTTGAGGTCAATGATTTTATGGTTGTGAATGTGTAAGATTGTAAAGGAGTGATCAAGTTTGCGAACGAATCTTGTTTGTTTGCGAATGAATGATATGAAAATGGTGAAAATGTCGAAGAAAAGAAGAGGAAAAAGGAAAGAAAGAACCTTTTTTCAAGGATGAATGATTTAGAACAAACAATGCAGGAGTAACGGTTTGTTTTTCTTTTGAAATTGCACGATTTGTTCAAAGATGTTATGTTTTGTAAACGATAGTGCTTTTCTTGGCCTTTTGGTTAAAACCTTTGTTAGTTCAAGAACTCGATAGCTCAAAAAAGAAAGACTATGGTTAAGTGCTAAGTTTTTATGGGGAGTGCGGTTGAGAAATGCCACTCTATTTGACGTGGGCTTTTTATTGAGACCCATGGTAAAAGTACATTTTCCAAGAATAAGGATGGCTGGTAAGCTAGTTGTTGGTCGATAAGCTAGTTACCTAGTTGTTGGCTGATAAGCTAGTTGGTGGCTGATAAGCTAGTTGCCTAGTTGTTGGCCAATAAGCTAGTTGTTGGTTGAAAAACTAGTTGGGGCAGATAAGCTAGTTATCTAGTTGTTGGTTGATAAGCTAGTTGCCTAGTTGTTGGCAGATAAGCTAGTTGTTGGCTGAAAAGTTAGTTGTGGCCAATAAGCTAGTTACCTAGTTGTTGGCTGAAAAGCTAGTTGTTGGCCGATAAGCTAGTTGTGGCCGATAAGCTAGTTGCCTAGTTGTTGGCCGATAAGCTAGTTACCTAGTTGTTGGCTAAAAACTAGTCATGTTTGATAAAAACTAGTTGATACGCTAGATAACAATGTAAAAATGACCTAAACGGACATGTTGAAAAATCAATTGAGAAAATATAATGGGCATCATTGGAAAAAAAGAAGGTAAAAAAAGCCGTTGGATCAAAAAGCTAGCTTACGGTCAATCATAGGGCTTTTTTAATAAGCTAAAAAATAAGTTAGCGTATGGTTGCCAAATACGGCCTTAAAAATGTCTACCTTGTGTCGGTTGTGTTCAACGAGATACTCCTCATTTTCTTCTTCCACAAATATAACACCGCCTTTTGTTTTACTGAAATTTTGAGATATTGGCTTTGTTGTAGTTATCATGAGATCGGGTGGCTTTTACTACAAAGATCGGATAGGTCGAACACGAGGGCCTTGTGAATTAATACAACTTAAGACTGCTTGGGGTGCTGGAATCATTGATAAATATACTTTCATTTGGGGTGAAGACTTGGACGAGTGGGTCCCAATCGGAGCGCTTTACGGTATGGAACGTGCAATTGCCACATGGGAAGGTTTGTCCACGTTTCTTATTCTAACACTTTATGGCTTTTTGTTTACCTCTTACATCTTAATAGTTCCATTAAGAGGCAACCTCTGAATTGTTAAGAGGTAAAGGGGCTGTTTGTTTACCTCTTAATAGTTCCATTAAGAGAAAACCTTTGAATTGCTAAGAGGTGAATCTTGTTTGGCAAAAAAAGTCCGCCTTCCCTCTGAATGATTTTGTATCCTGGGCCTCCCTTAACCATTCAACGCCCTAATTGCATTATGGTCAATTACCAAACAACCATATTTCATTTTGCACTATATCATAAGAGGCTCTTAATCATTCTGACCACTTAATCATTCTGCACCAAACAATTCAGCAACTGCAAACAGCCCCTAAATCTTGTTTGGCAAAAAAAAGTCTGCCTCTTAATGGTTCTAATACCCTCTGAATGTTTTTGTATCTTGGGCCTCCCTTAACCATTCAGCTCCCTGATTTCATTCTGAACAATTGCAAACAACCATAGTTCATTTCATAAGAGCCTCTTAATGATTCTGACCACTTAATCATTCAGCACCAAACCATTCAGCAACCGCCGTACCTTGCAACTTTTTTCCATATTTGGTATCTTTTTTCTTCAAATTTGTGCACTATGTTCACATTCACTAAACACACATACTATTTATATATGTAAATTCATTTAAAATGATAGTTTTCGAGGGTGGTAAGCGTCATTTGTCGAACAAAAAAGGATGATTACGGCAATTAGTCCATTTGTAGGAGCTAATTATGAAAGCTTGGATTCACTATTGAAGTGGGATTTTCTTCTTTGTGTTAAATTTCAGTGCGACTAGGTGCTGCGGCTACTGCTTTTATACACAAGCTACAAAAGGGTATACCTCCGTGGGTCCCACTAAAAGGGTTCGAGAACAAAAGCCGGAAACAGCTTCAGGATGAAGCATATGAAAGCAAGAGAAGGGATTTAGCTGTATTAGAAGCTAATGATGGAGTTTGGCCTGGTGTCAGAATTCCTAGCCATGCTCTGTTTCTTTGGGCCAGTGGCTCTGAACTCACATCAATCTTAGAAGAAGACCACATGCCCAACAAATATATCCCAAAAGATATGAGGTAATGGCCTGTTTTTTGCACTTTGGTTGCATGTGTATATATACACACATATATATATATATATACACACACATATATATACATATATATAGAAAGAGAGGGAGTTCAGGGGAAAACCCCAAAAAAATGAAAAACCGGGAAACACTCTTGGTAAGTGGTAACCATTCATCTGGACGGTATGCACATGTGCATACAAGTAATTAAAGCTGTTTTTTGGTTTTTATGCACATGTGCATAGTGGACAAAATGTTTACAAATTACTTGTATGCATATATGCATACCATCCCGATGAACGGTTACCGGGTGTTCCTCAGTTTTCCATTTTTTTGCGGTTTTCCCCTGAACCTGATGCTATCTCTCTCTCTCTCTCTCTATATATATATATATATATATAGAGAGAGAGAGAGAGAGAGAGAGAGGCTCCGTAAAATGCAAACCTTGCATTTGTTGCACACCTTACAAACCAGTGTGCATATGTGAACAATGTGCATATGCATACTTGCAAGAATATACATATAATGGACATACATTCATATGGGATAATACATATATACATCTTAGATTATGCACCCATTGTTCACATATGCACATTGGTTTGTAAGGGGGTGCAACAAATACATGGTTTGTATTTGATTTGTATCCTATATATATATATATTTGCTTATTTGGCATCATAAGTTTTATGGTTTTACCATTGCTGTTGCTTACTCATATATAGTTTCTCAAAATTTAGCATCCTTGTCTTTCTCTCTTTCTATTTTATATTGCTATTGCTTACTCATATCTACTTTTTTGAATCTTGCGGGTTGTTTATTAAACACTTAGCGCCTCTTACTGGTTAACTAAATACTTGGTGGCGGAATGAATTTTCATTCCCCCCAATTTAACCTGTAATAAAAATTTGGGCTTGTGCGGGAATTGGCCCATTATATTACATAAAACTAAACAATTTCTTTTTTCTTCAATCCCATTAATTATCGCTTAATACCTCTAAAGAAACGCCCCCTTATTGCCTCTTACCGGGTAAGAGAGGCTTAATCGGTAAGAGATGACGACCTTTACCAACAAACTTATGGTGCCATTTTGCTAACCGAGAATCTTACCCGGTAAGTGAGGGTGGTGACTCATAGAAATAGCCTTTCTACCTTTTGGAGTAGAATAAGGTCTACGTTATCCCAGACCCTTTCAATGTGGTATAGGTCCATTTGGTTCCGTTTATTTCGCTTTAATATCTTATGGTCGAATGTATTCTCTATACAAAATTTATTTATTTATTATTATTATTATGGTGTACAGGAAACAGTTGATTAAAGCTATTCCGGGGTTGAGGCCGTGGGAGGTTTTAAGTGTTGAACAAGCCATGGATCAGATAACATATGGCGGTAATTGGTACCGTGAACCTCTGGGTACATTTACGACCGGGCCTGAGTACATTGAGGAGTATGCTCTAGATGTTGAGGTATCTATTTGTATTTCCGTCAAATATTTTAAATTTTTATAAAATTCGTTACTCCCTCTGTCAAAAAAAAAGTCACCTTCACAACTTTGAGGGTGTCTTTGGTACAGTACAAAAACTTGTTGTCACATGTTTGATGCGACATTAGACTTGGACAAGATAAGACTGCAAAAGAAATTAAAACCCTAAAATCTTCTAGTGACAAAATACAAATTAACGAAATAACTCGAAATAACTCTTCACCTAATCTTTGATAAGAGATGGGTAATCGAGGAACATTAAATTTCAATTGTTATTTAGGGTTTAGGGTTTAGGGTTTTGTTGCAGTTGCATCAGGTATTCATTCTTGTTTGGCTACTGCAGGACTTCATGGACGAATACATGCAATACACGGAGGTGGTACGCGACTTCTTGAAAAAGGCGGTTCCCGGGTTCCGTAAGTTATTGCAAAAAGTAGACAAAGAACGCCCGGAGAAAATGAAAAGACGGATAGCAAGAGCAAAACAAAAGATAGAAGAAGCAAAGCGGGCAAAACGCCCCCAAAGACCCGAGGATGGAGAGGTTGATGATTTTTGAGCTCTTTTGTTTTTCTTTAAAAATCGATTTCGTTACATCGCTATTACGCATGAAATTTGTTGTGATGTTTCGTAAATCGAATTTGTGTTCAATTTCTGGTGGATGTAAAAATAATCTTTGTACATCCGATAGGGGATTTAACAAGGTAAATCAACTTTTAAAAAACACTTTTGAGGATTTAGGGCTAAAATTGTATTTCTTTTCTCAAACTAGGGGTGTGGGGTGTTAATAAGTCGAGTTGCAGATTATTTGAGTTTAGTCTTGAAAAAACATTGAGCTTGAATATTGAAAAAGTATTCGAGCTCGATATTCATTTATGGGCTCGAACTCGAGAACGATTAGCTTGCCTAATGCTTGACCTCAATGATTTTTATACTTTTATATGGTTATGAAAATATGAACACGTTTGGCTAGAAAAAAAGTTTATGCTTGAATGGCTTGGCTTGACTCGACTCGAAAAATTTCATTGAGTTTACAAACAAACCGAGTCGAACATTAGTGTATAGAGCTTAATTCGTTAAGTTAAACGAGTTTTACTTTTTTAGTGTGTGTACAAGATCAAAGTAAGCTTGACAATTATTAAGCTGAGGCCTGATACAAACAAGATTGAACTCAAGTAACTCATTAAAAGCTCGATTCATTAACATTCCTAGTTAGATTGACTAGGGTCGGTTGGTTCGGGATAGTTAGAAACATTTTGTGGAGGTTGGATTTTTATTCTTTTTCTTTTTAATTTTTTAGTGTTATAAGTTATGTGGTGACCTTTGATTAGTCAGCGGACTTATATTTTTTAGAGCATCTTCATCAGATTTTCTAAAGTTTTTTTAAAATGGAGAATTAAAAGTCAAATATTTAAAAAAATTACATTTATCTTCAACAGATTTCCTATTTTGGAGAAACAAACATTGATTAACATATTAAAATATTTTATTCATCTATTAAAATATTATTTTTTTCTCTAAATATTTTTTTTTCAAAGATTTCTATTGGGGTTATTTTCATATTTGGAGAAAAACTTATTCTTTCTCCTACTTTCTCCATTCTGGAGATAGTTTTGGAGAAGCTCTTGGAGCAAAATTATAGCTCAAAATCCTCATATTCTCCATTTTCTTCAAAATGGATAAGCTTAGAGATGCTCTTACTGTTTTTTATAAGAAAAGTCCAGAAAAATCTAACGAATTTTTTTATTTTGAATGGTTACGTTTCTATTTTTTAAATGAAAAATTCATCATATCTTCTCATTTTAAATAATTAAATCTCTCAATAATTTTTAAGAAATAAATAATCAGACTTTTAAAAACCGGTTACCTACAATCTATTAACCATTTTTTACGTGCAACCGGCTAGGAAGATTCTGAAGTAAAAAAAATGTTTTACCACACCTTTCAAACACCTTGCATCCAACCGCGGTGATGAGTAGTGATAGTGAGTGGACAGTGATGGCGTGGCGAAGGGTTTGAATAAAGTAGAGTTTGAGAACAGTAAAACTAACCTATATTTTTGTTTTACTTTAAAAATATTCTAACCGGTTACAACTAGCTTTTTGGAGTTAAATGATTTGAATAACCAATTTCTGAAACTAATGTTTATTTATTCAAAAAAAGGTATATAAACTTAATAATTCAAAATAAGAATTCATTGGTTTTTTTATTCAAAAAAAAGTTCAGAAATTTCATCATTCAAAATAAAGCATTTAATTTTTTTTTTCACTTTTCTATTTACAAAATTGTCATTGTTGTTTGGACAAAATTTCATCAGTCTCGACCACGACCAAGGTAAGGAAAACACTTATTTTACTTCCCCATAGTAAGGTAAAATTATAGTACTTTGTCTCTTGGTTAAAAGTCAAATCGTATGTTATTTACCTCACGACACTCGACCACGATGTCGTCTAGTTCTCACGACCGTCGCATAAGACCATGCGATCTCGACCAACTAACGTTCGTTATGACTGTTACGTTTGTTCAGTGTTTAATGCAGGAGTCAACGTCATTAATGACCAACGGCTACAACCAGTAAAGGGCTATTAACAGCGTTAAAGACAACGTCCGTTACGACAGTTACGTAAAGCATTCAAGAAATCAATCAAAGCACCCGAAGGCTACAAATATAGAGTTCCATCATCATTGAAGGGGACCGCATCCAAGAATCACACTACGTACTCAAGAACATACAAAGAAAAGAACTTTCTCACAACAGATCGCTCTCGACGCACGACATCGACGCACGACTCCCACGCTCAACGCATAGTTTTTACACACGACACACAAACTATACACACGACGCACATTGTTTTTACATTCGAAACACTTGTTACTTTACATTTCGAAGTCTTTTATTCATTTGTATTGTAATCTATGTACGATCGACACCGGAAACATAAGGATATCGCCCCTGTTTGGCGACCATAGTGAAGCGACGACTTCCACAGTCGTCCGCGGTTTTTTTCCTCGTTGAGGTTTTTCCCGCGTCACCAAATTCTCTGTCTCTTTTACATTTTTTATCTTGATCGCACACTTTGTCGAGAGATTATTTTATTTAGTTGTTAAGCTCCACAATCAACCTCAAGTTGTACTTGTGTGCGATTTTTGGCATTAACAGTTTGGCGCCATCCGTGGGACCCCATCTAGAGAAAATCTTCGACAAACGTGCATCCTACTAACGGTTTCTTGTAGTCTCCTCTTTTTTCTGTTTCAGGAAAATGGCCACTCCTGAAAATCAAGAGCATGTCATCGCCCAGATGCATGAAAAGCTCGAGAGTGCACAAGATCCCCCTACGATAGTTGATGACTATCGCTTGGAAGAAATCATTCTAGATCAGAGCAAGCCTGATCAAAAAGTCTTTATCGGATCATCCCTCAGTCCCTGCCTCAGAGAAAAGTTAATATCTTTTTTGCAGGAATATGCTGATTGTTTTGCCTGGTCGCATGAAGATATGGTCGGCATAGACCCTGACGTCATCTGCCACAAGCTCAATGTCGACCCGTCGTTCAAACCTGTCAAGCAGAAGCGAAGGAAATTTGCTCCTGAAAGGAATAAGGTGATAAATGACGAAGTCGACAACCTTCTCAAGACAGGGAAGATTCGAGAAGTAAAGTATCCCGATTGGCTTGCTAACGTCGTGGTCGTGGAAAAGAAAAATGGCAAGTGTAGAGTCTGTATCGACTTCACAGACCTCAATAAAGCTTGTCCAAAAGACCCTTTTCCATTACCTCATTTCGATGCCATGGTCGACGCAACAGCAGGGCACGAACTATTGACATTCATGGATGCCTATTCCGGATATAATAAAATCCTAATGCACGTCGAGGACCAAGAAAAAACCGCATTTATGACAGATCGAGGTATTTACTGTTATAAGGTTATGCCTTTCGAACTAAAAAATGCAGGATCTACTTACCAGCGCCTGGTGAACAAGATGTTCAAGGATCGTCTCGGCGACACGATGGAGGTGTACATCGACGATATGTTGGTCAAGTCGCAGCAAGCTATCGACCACGTCGAGCATTTGAGGCAATCGTTCGACATCCTTCGAGAGTACAGCATGAAGCTTAACCCGACGAAATGTTCCTTCGGTGTCAGCGCTGGAAAGTTCTTAGGCTATATGGTCACTCATCGAGGAATCGAGGCTAACCCTGACCAGATCAAAGCCATTATCGAAATCAAATCTCCGAGAAATTTCAAAGAAGTCCAAAGGCTGACTGGTCGAGTAGCGGCGCTGAACAGGTTTATCTCTCGATCCTCAGATAAGTGCCATCTATTTTACAATGTCCTCGGGAAGAACAAGGGTTTCGACTGGACTGACGGTCATGAGCAAGCATTGCAAAAGCTTAAGGAGTACATGACGTTGCCTCCTTTGTTGTCAAAGCCTCACGATCATGAGGTGCTACAACTATATTTGTCTGTTAGTCCCAACGCAGTAAGTGTCGTCCTAACACGGGAAGATGAAAAGCAGCAACTGCCGATCTACTATGTAAGTAAATCTCTCTTGGACGCAGAAACCAGGTATTCCTCGATGGAAAAATTGCTTTTGTCGCTAGTCACAGCTGCTAAAAAACTGCGACACTATTTTGAATCGCATCCTATTACTGTCGTGACTAACTTTCCTCTAAAGTCTGTCTTGAGGAAACCTGAGTTGACAGGTCGCTTAGCAAAATGGAGTATATATCTCAGCAGTTACGACATTGATTTCAAGCCCATGACTGCAATCAAATCGCAAGCCTTGGCAGACTTCATTGCTGATTTCAGCCCTGAACTGGAGAAAGAAGCAGAACTCGAAGTGTCAGCTGTGGCGACTCACGACGACGTACCTTGGATCTTACATGTCGACGGTTCATCCAACGTTAGGGGTTTAGGACTAGGCGTAGTCTTAAAGTCGCCACAGGGGGGTAAGATGGTATATTCGGTCCGGTGCGACTTCAAAACCACCAACAACGAAGCTGAATATGAAGCCCTGATAGTGGGAATGAATATGGCCTATGACTCGGGGGCAACCACGTTACATGTCAAAAGCGATTCTCTTCTGGTGGTAAACCAGATCAATGGAGAATTCGCATCCAAAGATTCAAAAATGACAGCGTACCTAAAGATAGCAAAAGAAAATTCCGAAAAATTTAAATCTTTTTCTATCGAACAGATTCCAAGGGACCAGAATACTCAGGCCGACGCTTTAGCAAACCTTAGGTCTGCTTTGGTCGAGCCAATATTCGACGTTATCCCCATGATCTGTAATAACCAGGTATTTTACTTTTATTATTTTAAGTTTCATGTTAACTATTTCTTGAGGATAAGAGTCAATAGATAAGTTAAATTGTTAAATTGGTAGTTTAGAAGTTTAAATGGTCAAGTGTTATAAGTTGAGGGTTGAATTGGTACTTATGACCAAACTTCTTACAAACCGACTCATATTAGATATTAGGATGAGAAATCAGATTTTTCAAGATGATGTGTGTGAGTTTGAGAGTTGAGAAACAAAATCAGAGAATTGGAGAGGTAGAGAAAGAAATTGAGAGAAAGAAGGGAAGAAGAAGAAGATTTCTGCAGGTATGTTCCTTTATCTTCTTCATTTTGGTTTAAGAATCTTTGCAATTCTTGTAAGAGTTGTGTATAACTGAAATCAAAAGATTAGGTAAATGATTTTGGGATGGATTGTTATGAGTCTTGTTCTTTCAATAAAGTGATACCTTTGAATTTATTGTTAAAGTTCATATTATTCCATGGATGCAGTTTTAAAGCTTTTGGGTTTAAAAGTGACAAATCAATGGATGAAATTGGATGGATTTTGATGTTTAAAAATGTTGGTATTGGTTTTAAAAGGTTCATAGTACTTAAAATGTTGATTTGGGAGGTTTAGAACTGATTTGGGAAGAAATTGAATTGAGAAAACCTTGGATTTTGAAGAAGAGGATCGTGCAGGTTTGAGGAACAGAAACCCGCGCCGATGGGTGGCGCCGATGGATCGGCGCCGAGCCACTGGCGCCGGGCTCTGTTGGTTTTTCATGTTTTCTGTTTTGTTGGTCATTTGAGTCTAGGGTTGTAGCAGATGTTTGGGGTTTGTTTTGGGGTTATGTTAAAGAGGTTTGGGAAGTATGGTTAAGTAGTTTAAAACTATTTTGGTGATGTTCAATTCAGGTGTTCGGTTTGGATAATTGTGAGTTTTGGAGCATACGTTAAGGTGAAATCGCTAAGGTGAGTTTTTATCGTAAAAAGAATGATTTATAACTGGGAAGCAGTTGAATTTGGATTAAGTGAATGTTCTATCGATATGTGATGAAATGTGATGGTGTGTTTATATTGGTAAAAATATGTGTATGGAAATTGTAGTGTGATTTATAAATAAATTCGTTATATAGTGAGATATAAGGTTTATTTATAAAAGTTTTGATTACACTACACGAGAGCACGCCGAACTATGCCGGTGGAGTTTTGCTGTAGTTGTCGTACAGCGGTGCTGTAAATGTCGTACAGCTGTGCTGTAAATGTCGTACAGCGTGGGTGCTGTAAATGTCGTACAGTGTGGGGTTGGCTCGCTACCAATCAGAAATGGCCAAGGGAAGTGAAAATGAGAAAGGGGGTACGGTGCACGAGTCCTAATTGGTATTAATATACGTGTGCAGAAAGATTATTTATTAAACTATTTTTATAAATGGTTTTATAAAGAGAGTTTAAACTGACAGGGATTCCCTCACTAGACTGTTTAGTCTAACCCTCATTTTCTGTTTTAAAATATGTTTTCCAGGACAGAGTTCGTTCGTTAGCAAAAGAAAGGATCAAGTGTAGGATGATGTAATTTAGAAGTTTATTATGTATTTGTTATCTCAAGACTGTTTGGGACCGAATGTGGTTTATTATGTAATCTTTTTTATGTATAAATCTATATTATGCAATGTATGTTATTTGAGTATGTATTGGGAAATCGGGATGTTACAAATCCATCTGGCGACGTCGTCCATTGAAAACGTCGATGTCGTCCAGATCGAAGACGAAGAGAATGATTGATCGTGCGACATCCGGAACTTCCTCATGCACGACCAACTCCCAGAAGACAAGATGGAAGCCCGGAAGATCAGATTCAAAGCATCTAAATATGTCATGATTGGGGATAGGCTTTATCGACGATCGTCAACAGGTTTAAACCTGAGATGCGTCATTAGCAAAAGTCAGGTCCAGAAAATCCTTCAAGAGATGCACGACGGCGAATGTGACAATCACTCAGGAGGTCGTAGTTTGGCTAATCGTATCTCACGACAAGGGTGATTTTGGCCAACACTGCGACAAGACGCCATCAAGTATGTCCAGAACTGTGATCCTTGTCAACGACACTCAGGTATGTCACATAAACCCTCTGAACCTTTGCACTCGACACTTATCCCATTGCCCTTCATGAGGTGGGGAATGGATATTGTCGGCAAGCTACCCCCAACTCCGGGACAAAAGGTATTCCTCCTTGTACTCACCGATTATTTTTCCAAATGGGTTGAAGCGGCTGCTTTTTCCCATGTAAGGGACAAAGAAGTCATTTCTTTTATCCAGACTAACATCATATGCAGGTTTGGGATTTCATCCAAAATTGTCTGTGACAATGGATCCCAATTCATCAACGACAGAACTCAACAGTTCTGTGAAGATATAAACATTAAACTGACAACCTCGACTGCCAGATACCCCCAAGCCAACGGACTTGCCGAGTCGAGCAATAAGACCATTGTAGCTTCGATGAAGAAAAGACTAAAAGCTGTAAAAGGAAAATGGGTCGAAGAACTCCCTTCAGTCCTGTGGGCAAATCGCACGACACCTCGCACGTCCACAGGACAAACCCCTTTTTCTCTAGTCTATGGCTGTGAAGCAGTTCTACCGGTCGAGGCCCAACTCCCGACTTCAAGGCATACTTCAGTCGATCACAACTTGGTCGATTTAGGATACGACCTCGACGCCCTCGAAGAACTTATAGAATCAGCCTTGATTAGAATGGCGTCACAAAAGCAAGCGGTCGAGCGACATTTCAATAAAAACGTCAAAATCAAAGTCTTTCAAGAAGGCGACTACGTCCTCCGACGAGTATTCCAAAACACTCAAGAGCTCAATGCAGGTAAACTTTTCGTTAAGTGGGAAGGTCCTTATCGTATATCTGAAGTCGTGGGTAAAGGAGCCTATCGGCTCCAGACCCTCGACGACCAAGAAATCCCACGCAGCTGGAATGCAACGCACCTAAAGAGGTATTTCTTTTAAACTCTTTTCCATATGATTTTTTATTCACTTCGACGGTAACTAACTTAAACATCGGAGGGTCGTTGGTTATCCAACGACCAACCTTTGACAACATTTTATCGCAGGATCGCATGACAAAAGTTTATCGTGGGACTTTCCCAAGATCGCATAACATAAGTCTAATATACGACTCGATATGTGATCGCACGATTCGATTATGCAATCGACCCATGATCTGAGTATTTCGACTCAGAAAGGCCTCATGCTCTAAACGCATGTATACTTGATTTTTACACGACTAATGTTGTAGTCGTTATCTTTCAATAAAAAGCCTTAGTCGCACGTATCTACGGTAATATTCTATCTACAAGCGTGTTTATACAATTGAAATTACTTTCGACAATTGCTTGTAGTGAACAAATCTCACGAAACTTCATTCATACTTAAACATAATTACATTAGACAACTCGATCACTGACGATCAGGTATGAAAAGTTCATAAAACAAAAGTTTATCCTAAGGCTAGAGAAGATTGTCGGCCGCATCTTTGCCCGAAGTCTCGACCTTAGAATCTTCGTTGACCCTGAAGCGCATTAAAGAACTTATGCAAGGATCAAACGAGTATGAAAGACAAAACTGGGAATTGTTTCCCAGTATCTTACGCCACGACACGTCGTGAAGGTAAGTCCGCAGTATCTTGAGAATGCGGCTCTTATGATTAATGTTAAGGTTGAAGGAAGGAATATGATACTCTCGACAATCGACTTCCAGACCAACGTCTTCTCTATATTCGCATATCGCACGAACAAAGATCGAAGCATCTGTAAAAACAAAAGAAATATGTTAGCTTGCAAAAACATTGAAAACATGAGTTTTGAAAGAAAAACTTACAACGAACGCCTGTATGGCTATATGTGATCCTGTTTTCGTGACGGAGATCCCCGAAAAAACGCTCCCCGAAAGATAGGAGCTGATATTTCCCCAGATGCGGAAATGACTCCGTTCCGTCTAGGCCAACGTCATCTAGAAAGTCCAACGGCAACATAAAGTTGACCAACATGACTTTCCTCTCACCCTCTCCCATCTTTACACCCTGGCCCTTGTCGGCTGACAAAGGGATTGACATGGCTGCAGAGGACATCGTCGCCAGATGCGCAAGGACCTCCGATATCGCATCAAACGCAATCCACGCCTTCAAAGACATTTCCCACAGAGTTGTTGTGATCCCAGAACAAGTAATCAATCCATATTAACATCAATGGAAGTCATCTCTATATTCAATAATCTCAATGTAGCACACAATTACAATGAAGAACCCTAAGTGTGTGTGGCTACTATGTGTAATGGATGACCTCTTACCCTAAAGAGGAAATAAACAAACATTATATACTTAGGGTATATAATACCCTATTTACACAAAAGGTCCTTCTACATGGTACAATTACATTTTAAGCACTAACATTCTCCCCCTTTGTACCAATGTAGAGAAAAAGATATTAGACGTCTACGGGTGTCACATGACGTTTACGGAGACCAAAGATGTATTCAAATCGGCGCAGTTCCAGGCGGTAGTCTTTTCGGTAAGATATGGCTTTTAGCACTTGGTTGATCAGATCCTTTTCTTTGTCAGTAAGCTTTACTTCTCCATTGGTATCCAGACGAAGCCTGCTTTCCAGATGAACTGAGATGATCTTCAAAGTACCCTCACAGAACTTGTTCATTTCAATGACTCGCATGAACTTCTTCTTTGAGTCAGTATCAATGTAAACAACTCCAAGTTCTGGCTTGCTCAGAACGGTGTAAGCTGGGATACCTTGAATATCTGATAAGCGTCTGTTCGGTCTTCTCAGGTTCACATTGGCTTGAAAAGATTCCAAGCCCATCTGAAAGTCAGTAAGATAAGAGAACTTGAGAATATTCTTCATAAAGTTTTTCACACTTCTGAAGGCAGCTCTGTATTGTATTCTGTTCTCAGGACTCTTCAGCTCCGGATGTTCAACAAGAAGGTTGAAAAGACTCAGAAGGTCATTCAGTCTCAGACTCTTGAAATCAGCTTCAGAAAATACGTGTTCAGACCTATCTGATCTCAAGACTGTGAACTCAGGATAGAAGACATCAAACAGCTTCTGAGATTCAACTTTGAGTATCTTCATGATCATGTTATCTGACTTGACTGCTTCTGATCCTTTGTCTTTGTTCTTCATGACATATAAGAATTCGACCTTCTTCAGTGATGGCCAATCTTCAATACCATATACCTTTTCCAAATTGACTCGATGAACTTCCCGCACATACAATTCTTTCCTTAAGGTTTCTAGAAAGGGAGTTTGGATTGAAACTCTCTCTCCAGTGGCTACATATCTTGGTTCAGCATCAATAATAGCTTTGAAAAAAACGAAGTTCTGCATCAAGTACTCGATCTCTAATTTTACCATCTGGTATTATCGGTGCATGTGGAGCTAGAGTACCTGAGCTTGGACCTGCTGTTTCAATCAGCGATGGAGCTTCATCTTCAGATTCAATTTCCATAGTCTGATCCTCGGTAGTATCAACTGCAGCACCTAGAGCATCAACCATTTCTTCCTTTATCTTGTGACTTAACTGCTCTGGCTCTTCCTCTGAATCAATGTGGATTATATCAATAAGCATATTATCAGCCATCTGCACGTCTACTGTTCTATTGTCAATAGCCGAAGGCTTTTCAACCCCAGCTATGACATCAGCTAGAACTAATGAGTCTTCCACTATCTCCATAACAGTATCCGTTCCACCTGTTCCCTGTTCACCAGCTGGCTGAGCTGAGCCATGAACAATTCCAGTAGCTGTCCCACTAGATTTACCAACTCCTGTAGATCTCTTCTCCCCTTCATGTTGATCAGGCGGATCCTGATCATCATGTCTCCTTTTCTGTGAGATTTCAGCTTGAACACCACACCTTTCTTCAACCACTGAAATCCGTGTGGCAAGAGCCTGATATCCAGTCAGTAGGGCGTTGGTCATATCTGTGATAGCATCAGTTAGCTTCTGATACTGTGTGTTTATAGGAGATAACCCATCTGAGGATGTTGAAGTTTGAGGTTGGGGTTGAGGTTGTGATTGTTGGCGTAGTAGAGAAACAAGATCTACTTCTTCAGCAGTGTTGGAATCGCCTTGGGCTAAGAGTCGGGCTAACAGCTCTGATTTGAGCTGGTCAGTTGGGATTTGGTGTAATGGAACTGGTAGAGTTTGTGGGTCAGGTTGAGCTTCAGTAGATTCTGCAATGCATTTTCCTTTCACAACTCTAGATACATCTTGAGACAACTTTTTCATCTATTCTTTCATTTCGGCAACATGAGCTTTATAAGAGTTGCTCAAGGACTTGATGGCAAGCTGCAAAAGAGGCACTGTAACAAGGTTATCCGGTCCAATAGAAGACCGTACACGTTCAGCATTAAGGGAACTAACACCCAGACCACTTAGGTTACTGGTTGAAGTAGCGGTTGTAGCAACCGTACTGCCTGTGTTCAAAGCTGGCATGGTGTTAGCAATGACAGGTCTTCCGCCCGGTCCTCGTGAAGCACCAACGAATGGCGGCGACACTCTGGGCGTTCCGGTTGGGGCACGAAAGCCTCCAACTTGGTGTTGTACAAACATTTGTGGCCTAGGAAAGGATGTGAAACCAAAAAGCTCTAGACTCTGTGTGCTTTGAAAGAACGGCGGTGGCCGGGGCGGGAGCCTACCTGTTTCAATACCAGCAGACACCAAGTGTGTCGCCGATAGAGTTTGTGCGAAAACCCCTGTGGAGAATGAAACACCGGCCTGGTGAGAGACCGATGAGTGGGTGAGTGGGGTTGTGCTTTGCATGGCTGGGCGGACCACGACTTGTTCAATACGCAACGGCGACGAACGCACGTCGGTAGTAGATGTGGCTACCCGGCTAGTAACGGTTTGGGGAGAGTCGGTAGTTAAAACTTTTTCCGGCTCTGTCACAGCTTCACTCAATTCTTTTCTCCCTCGTTCCTCACCACTACCTATCTGTTTTACTACTACTCCTTCTTCTACTTCTTGGCAAACTTGGGCTCCTTTAAGCATTGACAGTTGCAATATGTATGTGACAGCCTAAATATGGGAATGATGTCACACGCGCGTTATGCTAAACACCATGAACAATGCCCCCCTCCTGAGACTAAGCACGGGGGTTCCGCTTGATCTCCAGAAACAGTCACTATTACACATTTTTAGGGCGAGGATACCATCTTGATCTCCAGAAACAGTCACTATTACACATTTTTAACCCTTTGTTGCAACACAAACCATGTTAAAACCCAGAGTCGCAACGCACTGAAGTCGCAATGCACTGAAGTCGCAATAGCTGAAGTCGCAACACCTGAAGTCGCAATAGGTAAAAGTTCACCCAAGTCGCAACTGAAGGTTGCGATTTGGTACTGTTCAACGTGTAGTGGATTGCGATTTGGGGCAAGTCGCAATAGACAATTGCGATTTGGAGTCCAAGTCGCAATAGACCATTGCGATTTGGTACTGTTCATCGTGATGTGGATTGCGATTTGGGGCAAGTCGCAATAGACAATTGCGATTTGGAGTCCAAGTCGCAATAGACCATTGCGATTTGGTACTGTTCATCGTGATGTGGATTGCGACATGGATCAAGTCGCAATAGACCATTGCGATATTGATGAATCTATGACCATTGCGATATTGTTGAACATATGAAGGCATGTTGGTTGCGACATGGATGAAGATTCAAATAATCTTAAGTCTAATCCTAAAAAATGATCTGTTTGGGCTGAAAATTGGTACGTAGATGCGCACTGGGATTCTGGACAACTTTAATACTTCGAGTTTTGTCCAAAAACAACCAGAAATGTGTTTTTCAATCCCAAAATAGTGTGTGCAACAAAAAAAATCCGAAAAAATGACAGTTTCATACCAAGATTGGGCTGTTGATGATGAATCGTTGCAGAATGATCGTATCGATGATTGATTTCTTCGATTTTGGCTCTGATACCACTTGTTATCCCAGAACAAGTAAATAATCCATATTAACATCAATGGAAGTCATCTCTATATTCAATAATCTCAATGTAGCACACAATTACAATGAAGAACCCTAAGTGTGTGTGGCTACTATGTGTAATGGATGACCTCTTACCCTAAAGAGGAAATAAACAAACATTATATACTTAGGGTATAGAATACCCTATTTACACAAAAGGTCCTTCTACATGGTACAATTACATTTTAAGCACTAACAGTTGTCATCTTCGACTTTAGTGAAACCTCAACGTAACGATCAAAGTCTTTGCAAGCAAGCTCGGGATGTGCCATTCTCCTAGGAGAAATAATCGGCACCTTCATCATGGGACAAGCATAAAAACGATGAATTCAGAAATCCTTGAAGACTTGAGCAAAAGGTCATACCTTATATAGATACTCAAAAGCCTCGAAGCTTTAAGCAAGCAGAAAATCTTGGCAAACTTGGAAAATATTGACCAAAGAACAGCAAGGAAATCAAGAAGAAATATCTGTGTAAAACCTTTTGAAATCGTAAACGAAAATAGACCCATCGTGGCCTCTATTTATGTAAACGATCGTGTCAGATCGAGTCCCTCGATGGTCGACACGCGCCCCTGTCTTTTTGAATGACCACACAGATCGCCGACACCTGTATGTGACAGCTGCTAAGCATCATCGTGCGTCAGCGTGACGTCACGACTTTACTCTCTTTTCGACTTCCCTCTCTAGTTTGAATTGAACCGATTCAGTTCCAAGACAACCAAGGTAACTTTCGACACGTGTCATAACCTTGAACCCTCGACAAGCAAAATTTAAAAAACTTTTTGCCACTCCACTTTTTCAAAATTTGGGGGCAAACTGTTTGGGCAAAATTTCATCAGTCTCGACCACGACCAAGGTAAGGAAAACACTTATTTTACTTCCCCATAGTAAGGTAAAATTATAGTACTTTGTCCCTTGGTTAAAAGTCAAATCGTATGTTATTTACCTCACCACACTCGACCACGATGTCGTCTAGTTCTCACGACCGTCGCATAAGACCATGCGATCTCGACCAACTAACGTTCGTTATGACTGTTACGTTTGTTCAGTGTTTAATGCAGGAGTCAACGTCATTAATGACCAACGGCTACAACCAGTAAAGGGCCATTAACAGCGTTAAAGACAACGTCTGTTACGACAGTTACGTAAAGCATTCAAGAAATCAATCAAAGCACCCGAAGGCTACAAATATAGAGTTTCATCATCATTGAAGGGGACCGCATCCAAGAATCACACTACGTACTCAAGAACATACAAAGAAAAGAACTTTCTCACAACAGATCGCTCTCGACGCACGACATCGACGCACGACTCCCACGCTCAACGCATAGTTTTTACACATGACACACATACTATACACACGACGCACATTGTTTTTACATTCGAAACACTTGTTACTTTACATTTCGAAGTCTTTTCTTCATTTGTATTGTAATCTATGTACGATCGACACCTGAAACATAAGGATATCGCCCCTGTTTTGCGACCATAGTGCAGCGACGACTTCCACAGTCGTCCGCGGGTTTTTTCCTCGTTGAGGTTTTTCCCGCGTCACCAAATTCTCTGTCTCTTTTACATTTTTTATCTTGATCGCACGCTTTGTCGAGAGATTATTTTCTTTAGTTGTTAAGCTCCACAATCAACCTCAAGTTGTACTTGTGTGCGATTTTTGGCATTAACAATTGTATTATTTACCATTTTGTGCTTTAAGTTACCTATAAATAGGATGGTTGAGTTATTTTTTACGCCTACTTATTGTCTCTCAATTCTCAATTTTATAAATTTCGACTTCGATATACTTTATCTGTGCTTATATTTTTGGGTTACAATCCGTGTCGATTTTATTGTGTTTGAATTTTGCTTCCAAACTTCCAATTGAAAAATGGCCTCACACAATTATGGGTTTCAAGCAGGGTCTTCGGTTTCCAAATTTATTACCAAAGTAGTCGTAGACGATAACCGAAAAGCATTGGTTCTGTAAAACCTATGACTTGGCAATATTTAGGGGTGAGCATCGGAAGTGGGTACCTGTCTTTGGAACCGGATTCGATGTGATTGGTTTCGGTTCCTAAAATACGTAACCGATTAAGCAAGGGCGAAACACCTTGAAGGCAACTACGGGCCATGACCCGTGTGGTTTTAAAAAACTTAGGGGCCGTTTACTTAATCACTTACCCGGGTAAGTGCTTACCGGTAATTCAACACTATCACTTACTTCCGGGTAAGATTTTAGTCCACTAAAATGACATCGTATGCAACAATTTAGCCGGTAAGCGCTAACCGTGGTAAGAGCCGTCGCACTCACTTACCGGGTAAGACTCTCGGTCCTTGCTTTCGACTCTAGGTCTTTGCTTCCGCTCTTACCGGGTAAGATTCTTAGTCCTTGCCATATTCATCCGGTAAACTAACGTGAACGTAAGCGTTTTGTAAACGGCCCCTAAGGGGCCGTTTACCTAATCACTTACCCGGGTAAGTGCTTACCGGTAAAATTCAACACTATCACTTACTTCCGGGTAAGATTTTAGTCCACCAAAACGACATCGTATGCAACAATTTAGCCGGTAAGCGCTAACCGTGGTAAGAGCCGTCGCACTCACTTACCGGGTAAGACTCTCGGGCCTTGCTTTCGACTCTAGGTCTTTGCTTCCGCTCTTACTTGGTAAGATTCTTAGTCCTTGCCATATTCATCTGGTAAACTAATGTGACTTGGTAAACACTTACCCGAGTAAGCGTTTTGTAAACGACCCCTAAACCAGCGTTTAAAGGTATAATTGGGCCAAGTTTATTTCTCAAGAGTGTAGGCCGCCTGAAAAAATCCAAGAAGCACAAAAAGCTAAAGTCCTATTGAATTGAACCTATTTTTACGCAAAAAAAACTTGGATTTTTATTGGAGTAGGTTTTTTTGTAAGTAAAAGTTGTAGGATTGTTATAAAATTATTTTTAGAGAGAGTTTCTTGGAGCTTTGTTTTTTTAAAGTAAATAGTGTAGGATTCTTATAAGAATTTTTTATTTTTAGAGAGAGTTCCTTGGAGTTTTGGTAAAATAAGCTTTGATTCTTGCCTTCAATTTAGTGTGAATTAATACTTTATTAGAAAACAATAATTTATTATATATTTTGTTATTATAATAGCCTTTAAAACAACTATTGATGTCGTAAAAAAATATAGGACCCATAAAAGGGGTTTTTACAAGAACTAACAGTGTTAAATTTTTATTTAGCAGGTTGGAAATGAGGTAAAAAGTACAAAAAATGGGTTATAATAAGGCCATGCGTAACGCCGAGGGCTCGGCTCGGGCTCGGGCTCGGCCTGCGGGCTCCTGCGGGCTGTGGTACGGGGGGAGTGGGTTCGGGCTCGGGTTCCAGCCCCGGGTTCCAAAACCCGTTGAACCCGAGTGATTTTTTTTTTAATAATTTGAAAATAAATCCGTTACCAACGGCTATTTTAATTTTTTTTTTTCAATTTAATCACACTATATATATTAATCCAAACCCATATTATTTTTCACACAAAACTCTCTCAAACTCTCTTAAACCCTCTCAAATTCTCTTAAACTCTCTCAAATTTCATCATGAATCCAAACAAAACATCTACACCCCGTCGTAACCGACCGGATACACCGCAACCGCAAGAAGACCCGGAGCTTGGTTTTCAAGCGTTTGCACAACAAGGTTATCATCCGCACTTTTCGCAACCAATTTCGCCACAATTTTCGCAACAATTTGGCCAACAATATCCGCAACAAATTCGTTACCAACTTACACGTCCCGGTATGATTGAACAAGGTTTTACTCCGGCCAACTACAATATTCCTTCACCCGCAATCAATCTCGCCGACGACATTGTTCCGGAAACCCAACATTCTAGCCCGCACACATCACAATCCATCTACACACAACCATCAAACCCGGAACCATCAAACCCGAGACCAACGAGAAAAGGAAAAAACAAACAATATGAAAATAGAGCCCCAAACAGATGTGGAGTAAAGAGGAGGAACTCGCGTTAGTGTCGGCGTGGGTTGACGTTTCGGAGGACCCCGTTATCGGTAACGCACAAACCGGTGGTAATATTTTTATTGTTATTATTATTATTATTGTTATTATTAATATTATTAATATTATTAATATTATTATTATTATTGTTAATATTCTTATACTTGAATTTACATAAATGTAGAAAGTTTTTGGACCCGTGTCGGGCAAGTGTTCTTTAGTTTAATGGGTCGCGCCAATTATAGAACAACTCATCAACTCAACACCAAGTTCAACGACTTCAATAAAAGAATAAATTCTTTTGGCGGCATCTACAACAACTTGCTCACTAATAGAGGGAGCGTAATGAGTGAGGCCGACATTTCACGAACGGTACCGAGCATAACTTGGGCTTGTTTTCACTCACGAACAAGCTTGGGAAGTCCTCAAAAAATGTCCAAAATGGGCAGCCATTCCAACGATGACGACAACTTCATCGCGGGGTTCAAAACGTACCAACCCTTCCAATGATGACGATGACGACAACTTCATCGAGCAACTTCAACGACCCATCGGGAGAAACAAGGCAAAAAAAACATCAACGAGTAATACGAGCGGGTCGAATACGAACGAAAGTATTACTCAGTTGTTCACGACGTTCAACGAGAAGATTGATGATACAATGGAGTACAAAATGAAAAACTCGAACTCGAACGAGAAAAGTTGGAACACGAACGAGAAATCGAACGAGCAAAACGATTTGAAAAAGACTTCGAGTTTTTCATAACCCCGCATGATCACCTTTCGGGCCCCGCTTTGATGGCTACGGTAGCGAGAAAAGAACAAATTAAAAAATATCATAATTGGTAGTGTTTTGTATTTTGTAATTTTTATTTTTAATAATTGATATGAATTTTAATTTTTATTATTTATCTTATTTTTATTTATTAAAAAATATATAAATATTTTTATGTTGTTAAATAATTAAATGTATAAATAAAAGAATTAAAAAAATGAGGTGGCAAGAGGGCTTGCGCTACGGGTCTTTAGGGCTTGAGGGATTGAGGGCTTGAGGAGAGGGTTAGGAGAAAAAACTGATGTGGCGCTGATGTGGCATTGAGGGCTTGAGGGCTTGCGCTACTCATGGCCTAAGAACCTTCATTGAAGATACTCTAAGGTATATATCCACAACCAACATATGGTATACACCTAAATCGATAGAAAATACAAAAACATGTACTCTTTTTTGTTGACCTTAAGTGTACGGATTAGCTTGCTCGCACTTTGAATGATCCCATGGGTCCGAAAAAACAGCTAGGAAAACTCTTAATGGCCTTATAAAACTCTAACAGATGACCTCTAAAGAAAATCATTAAAAACCTAAACCTTAGAGGGTGTTTGGGATTACTTATTTAAAGTGTTTATTAACTTATTCCGGTGTGATACCGGTAATAAGCAGTTTTTAGTATTTGGATGGGAAAAATGCTTATACCGGTTGACACCACTGATAAGTCATTCCTAACTTATTAACTTGTTTGAAATAAGTTTTTTGGTCATTTTACACGTAAAAGCAATTTCAAACACACACACACACACAAAACAACTTATTAGATTATTACGTTTTTGTACCATCATAAACTAATAAAAACATTTTTTTATAAAACTCCAGTTTAACACCGTATCAATTCGTACTTTTATAGAAAAAAACATAAGTTATTTTAGATAAGCAATCTCAAATACCCCTTATATTTATTAACTTTATAAATTGCATCCTTATATTTTTTTTATTTTCACAATAACCTTATATTTATTAACTTTATCATATTGAAACTTAAAGATAAATATAATTATAGTTTATTAAAATTGATATTAGACAACAAATAATATAAAAATACAAGAATCTAAAAAGTAGAAGGGTTATTTTGTAATTATCAAAAGTTAGAAAAAAATAGAGAGTAATGAATAGTAAAACTCTGTATATATAAAGAGTTACTATTGAATTCTGTATTTTAGAGAATAAATAGAGACTTCATTGGAGATGAAATAGAGAGTAGAGAGTAAAACATAGAGTTCATTATGCTCTTAGTAAACCACAAAGTTAACTTACAACTCTAAATCTAATTGTACACCACACCGATTGTAATATGGCGACAATACCTTTTCCCTCGCGTACGTTTCTAATTTAAAATATCCATGGATGGTTTTTTTGGGAGAGATGACGGAACTAGAATCCCCACAGAAGCAGCTTGTTTTGTCTCTCCTGAAGTCCCCTCAATCAATCAAATGCATCAAACATCTCAGATCCATCCACGTCATCCTTCTCCGAACGGGTCTTCACCGGAGCAGTTTTGCCGTTGGAAATTTTGTTAACTGCTGTGCAAATCAAGGTCTCATGTCCTACGCCGCCCAACTGTTCGACCAAATGCCTGAACCAAACTCATTCGTCTGGAACACTATGATCAGAGGATTCCAACAGAACCATCAACCCAAAAATGCCATGCTTCTTTTCGATCGAATGCGGTTTGAGCCTGCTGGTCCTGATTGTTTTACTTTTCCGTTCGTTATACGGGCTTGTGCCGAGTTGATGGATCATCTTAGAGGTCTATGCATTCATGGGTTGGTATTCAAGATCGGGCTTGAGTTAGACACTTTTGTTGGTACGAGTTTGATTGAATTCTATGGTGGTTTTGGTGATACAATGGCAGCTCGCCAGGTATTCGATGAAATGCCAATGAAAGATAAGGTCGCTTGGACGGTTTTGCTAACTTCCTGTGTGAATAAATGCAGTGATCTGGAGATCGCCCGTAAACTGTTCGATCAAATGCCTGATAAGGATCTTGTTGTTTGGAATGTCATGATCTTTCAGTACATCAAAGCCGGCGATATTCACAAAGCAGAGGCGCTTTTCAATTCAGCTCCTGTTAAAGATTTGTTAATGTACAATACCCTTTTAGGCGCCTATGCCCGAAACGGCGAAGTCGACATTATGCTCAAGTTTTTCCGTGATATGCCCACGAAAGATTTGGTAACTTGGAACTCAGTAATTGGTGGGTTGGTCCGTGACAAGCGAATTGATCAAGCTATGAGACATTTCCACCAAATGCAGACCGAAAACATATACCCAAATGAAATCACATTGGTAAGCCTTTTATCCGCTTGTGCTCAAGTGGGAGCTTTGGATATAGGCCGATGGTTACATTCATATATCGATAGAAACAAATGTGGTTCAAATATCGTGGTTGGAACCGCTTTGGTGGATATGTATTCAAAATGTGGAGACTTGGAGAGCGCAGAATATGTCTTTAATAAAATGCAGAATCGTGATGTCGTTTCTTGGAATGCCATGATTATGGGTTTCTCCATGAACGGTCAAAGTAAGTCAACGCTCAAATTCTTCGCCCGTATGAAACAAGAATCCATTGTCCCAAACGAAACCACGATTCTTGGCGTTCTATGTGCGTGTGTGCACGGAGGATTGGTAAACGAAGGACGAAAGTTATTCAATAATATGATTCAAGAACTTGGTATGGTTCCTAAACTAGAGCATTATGGTTGTATGGTTGATCTTCTTGGGCGTGCGGGTTTACTAGGCGAAGCATACGAGTTAATCCGCACCATGCCGATGGAACCACACAAGGGGGTTTGGGGTGCGCTCCTTGGTGCATGCAAGCTTCATAAGAACGTTGAGTTAGCCGAAACGGCTATCAAACACCTGAACGAAATTGAGCATGAAGACGGGGGTTATCTTACTATAATGTCAAACATATACGCAAATGCGGGAAGGTGGGATGATGTGTCAAAGACGCGAGAATTTATGTTACAAAAAGGGGTTGATAAGCTTCGTGGGTGTAGTTCGATAGAAGTTAACGGTGAGATTCATGAGTTTGGGGCCGAGGAAAAGATTCATCCGAGGGTGGAGGAGATTCGTGAGATGATTGAGGAGATCTCGCGACGTTTGCGGGTTGTGGGCCATGTTTCGAGAAGAAATGAGGTATTTTTTGATGTTGAAGATGAAGAGAAAGATAAGGTTTTGGCGTATCATAGTGAGAAGATGGCGGTGGCTTTCGGGCTTATTGCTACGGATAACGGGAGTGTGATTCGTGTGGTGAAGAATTTGCGGATTTGTGGCGATTGTCATGCTGTAATGAAGCTAATTTCGGAGTCGTTTGAAAGGGAAATTGTGGTCCGAGATCGAAGCCGGTTTCATCACTTTAAGAACGGTTGTTGCTCTTGTGGCGATTATTGGTAAATTTAAGGACTTGGGGGCTTGTAAGTTGAACCCAATTGTTTGGGTTCGACTCGTAAAATGATCTCAAACAACTTGTGTTCAAATCAAGAAAACGAGACTGTAATTTTACATCTACTTTTAGTAGATCAATCATAGTTGATTGCGATAACCATATGGGTCTGCTCAAGTACATAAGCATCAAACGTTCAGATCACTGACTACCGACAATAGTGAGGTAGGCGAGTGAAATAATTTTAAGATATTGTAGGATCTTAATTTAACGTTAGTTAAATACTTTACTATTCTTGAGGTTGTATCTAAAAAGTTCCGTTCCACCTATTTTGATTAAAAAAAATGCATTTTGGTTCCACCTAAATCATTCTAATCCAATGCCATGCCAAACTGATATAGAGACAATTCTAGGTTTTTTTTTGCAGATAATTGGAAAAGAGGAAAGCGAGCCTAAGGAGGAAAACGAGCTTGAAGAAGGCTCGGAATTTGGCATTTAAAAAGGGGCAAACAGAAGCTATCGAGAGTTTCACGGAGACTTATGTCTCGGGACAAGTCTCGCTGCCCACCGGAGAACCCACGAGTTCCAGAGCCTACCGATATTTTCACCGAGACTCGCTGCCCACCGGATTGATTTGAGCTGATTGATTTCCTTTCTTATTTTAATTATTTTAACTTAGGATAATTATTGTTAGTTTTAATTATTATTTATTTGGTTTCCTTTTTAATTATTTAATTACTTTTATAGTTGGTAATTTGGTATACGATTAGGTTTAGTTTTGAATTGAAGTTTAATGGTTATCACTTTATTAGTTTAACTATAAATAGGTTTTATTTTTTCTTTGTTATTCAGATTATTGATCAATATAATTATATTTAGAGTTTTATCTCTAGATTTAAGAATTTACTCTTATTTTCTGGGTTCTCTTGTTGTAGACTTGTTATTATTTTCCGGGTTCTCTTGTTCATCTCGATTTGTGGTGGTCATCGCTTTCAAAAGAGAATCACACTCTCTATTCCATATCTTCATTTTGATTTTTCATATCTGTAGTTTACAAATCCTCACATCTATTCTCTTCAATAGCAAAGACAATTTTATCTATAACACCTGCTTCAATTTTTGATTTGATGTGGGTTTGACTCAAATTGTTTGGTATTGCAGGTAACATTGCAGGTTACGAGTGCTCTTCTTTGTTATTGGGTAGAAATGAACAAAAAAAACCACCATTACTCCTCATTTCGTTTTCTTGAATTTATTGGGAGCTTGAACTTCTTAAAAACAAGCAGAAAGCATTTGAATCAAATGAGCGTTATGCAGGTTTTGAGAACCTCTTAGCTCATTAGAACAAAGATGATGTTCTTTCCTGCTATATTTCATCATATATATACATAGATAACTGTGTACTGGATGGAAAGGGAAATGGAGAAAACCATGCAGATTATGTTGTTACAAATACTCTTTCTGTGGTGTTTTTATGTGGAACCAACATCCGATTATCTTCTATTGTTGCAGTCTTTCATTGATAAATTTCGGTACAATGCGAAACGTGCATCTCTTGTTCAATCTAGAATCTAGGTAGAGTTTTATATAAATTATCATACCTCTTAATATCATAACTAGATTTTTCGTTGTGATTTTACTTTTTTTCCTTCATGTTCACTAATTGGCAGGCGCTGGAACGCTTAGGACATGTTGACGAAGTTGTGAATGATCCAGAGTGTGTACCATCACTGTCTCCTTGGTATAATTGTGTTCGCTGATGTATACATGTTCTAATATATGCATCATGTTTGATTATGTTATGGCTATTCTCACTTGTTATGTGTTATTTAACTATTGTGTTTGCAGTTACAAGTTTGACTTTCCTACACCAGATGATAGACCTGGCCCACCTATAATAAGTTTCAGGTTTGTTGTTAGATTTTTACCTCAAGTCTTCAATTTGGCTTTCTTCAACTGTCCTCAACCCACTGTATATTTTTGAGCATTCAAAAGAAATCGAACACCCATTGCTTTCTTCAATATGGTTTAGTTATATGATTTAGTTTTTGCAATTTGAACAGTATGTTTATTTGATACTTCTTGATCTTGAATCAAATTGCAGATTATAATTCAACACTTTTGCAGATCACTTTTGAAGAGTTTTGTTTCATAAAAGAGCCTGTAAGTTTCCATAGTATGCCCATTGCATTATGAGATTTTAAGAAGTGACATGATCCTTGTAAGTATTCATTGCATCAGTTGTTGAAAGAGGTATGATTTTCACTTTTCAACTTAAAACTATTATCGAACTTACAAAAAGAAAAAAAAACTTGAGATTTACACATCTCACTTGAATTGAATTGAATGGAATTGAGTGATTTTGATTGAACCTTACGTTTGATTTGGGGTTAACATTTTATGGTTTTCTTAAAAATATATGGAAAAATCGACTTTAAAGTTTATCTCTAAAACATTACGTGATGGTTTTCTTGGCAGTGATCCTTCTGCAAAATCGATTTTGGTTGGAGCAGGTATGCATATTTTTGAGCATTTCAATCACGTGATGGAAATAAAAGTGAAAATCGTGTAAATTTATAAAAAATTGTTAGTAAAATGGCCATTGGTTTTCGGTAGGCTTCTTGTGCTCCAGGTACCTTCTAACTCTCCCGTGCTGTTGTTACTGGCTTACTACTTCTTTGTTTCCAGATATATCCTCTGTCCAGATTCCCGTCCCAGCTAATGGATTCAAACTTTTGAAATGGTCATTCCCTCTCTTTTACTGCACTGAACTTTTAGGCTTACGGGTTTGACTCTGCACCGTTATTATCTCAATATCGAACACAAATCGAAGATTTTTTTTCAAAGTAAGAAAACTTCATCTTTTATTGGTTTTTAAGTAAAGTTTGAACTTTTTTATCTGGAGGTTTCAGCTTAGCGTCACTTATTTCTTGTTGTTGCTTTATGGTGTGAAAGGTAATTAAAGTTGTTAATCGATCTTTTAAACTTGGTGCACTTATGTGCTTGTGGGTATATAACCATAAGGACAATCTCTTTTAGGACCACCTGGGTAAAGTTTTCAGGTATAAGTGTATTTTAGTGCAGCTGGATTTTCATCATCATTTGGATTCGTTTGTTGTAACTAGATTTCCAATTTTTAGCCTGTATGACAAGCCTTTAGAGAATGATCTGGTAGATCATCTCACCTTCATCACCAAAGGTGTGAAGAGGCACATAACATTAGGAAAATCAAGGTTTGATTGAAATTGATGCTTGATTGTGAAATTGAAGTTTGATTGAAATGATTCATGGTTGGTTAAGTTTATTGATGCAAGATGGATATTGGTTACGTTTAGTTTAAGTGTATACACTTCGGTTTTAATAGGCTTTTCACTCATTTTGTTAATTTTTTTTTCGATTTTAAAATATGTCAATACAACAATTTAAAGAATGATTTGGCTATTACATAATATCACTTTGATTGGGTTCTCAATTATTCCAAGATTTTGGTTCTAACAAAATTGAACATTACTATATGTAGCTCCATGAATTGAGCATTCCATTATTCTTCGACGAATTTCGTTTTCATTTCTTTTTTTGCAATGTTGCCTTCTTATGCTACACTTATTTGCATTTTGCATCTCGCTGCATTGCGCGGGTAGCCAACTAGTATATATATATATATAGGGTCAGGTTTTAGGGAAAACTTTTAAAAAACGAAAAACACACTGGTTGCGGTTCATCTAGACGGTATGCATTTGTGCATACAAGTAATTTGCAACATGCACACGTGCATATATGCACAAATGCATGATACACATGTGCATGGAAACCAACAAACAACTTAATTTACTTATATGCACAAGTACATACCGTCCAGATGAATGACTACTAGGGTGTTCTTCAGTTTTCTGTTTTTTTGAGGTTTTCCCCTGAGCCCCCTATATATATATATATATATATAGGAACAAGTTCAAACGAGAAGGCATACCATATGCGAGAAGGCGATAAGAAATCCTAGTCAACCACCTAATTAAATCAATGGTCATGATTAATGATGGCAAACTTGTGAAATGTTGGACTAATTTTTTAAAAAAATTGCTGGAATTTAATCATAAAGGGCAAAAGTGGAACAAAAAAACAATTTAAATGTGAAGATAAATATCTGTGCGATTTTTTTGGTATTAGAAGATATCTAAAAGATATCAACAAGCCACGCAATGATTAAGCATATCAAACCCAAATCAGTTTCTCTCTCTACCGGAACCCAATTCACGAGTTCTCCAAGCACGAGCTCTACATCGAAGATACAATCATCGAGTTCCTTCTCCACGTCGACCGGATTCAGTGAGTTCTTTCTCCACTTCAGTTGGATTCATGAATTCTCTATCACAAATCAGTTTCTCTCTCTATCGTAAACCCAATTAAGTGAGTTCTTTCTCCAATCCGAGATTAGGGTTCGAAAACAAGGTAACAACTACTAATAACAACCCAGTACGAGTTCTTTCTCCAAAATATGGTTGCCATTGTCAAAAGAACCGAGATTAGGGTTCGAAAACAAGGTAATCACCATTTGAAGCGATGTATGGTTCGACATTGATGATACGCTCTGCATATTGACATCGGTTTCTTTAAAGCGCTGATGTTGTAATCACACATGATTACACTGTGTAATCACACATGATTAATAGTGAAGTGCAAAAATGATTAACAATGTAATCATATATGATTAACAATGTAATAATGTGCGAGTAAATAAGGCAATCATATATGATTACATGTGTAACAACCACATATACAATATGTTAATAAAATCTAACATGTTGCATCTTCATCATCTAAAAACAACTCCACCCCATCCTAGAATTATCATCATTAGATACGTTAAGCGAAGAAACTTCAAACTCGAAAGGCTTTTGACTTGGATTTATTGAATGTTTTTTTTCCCAAAATCGAAGCAACTTCTGGAGATGAACGACTTGAGGAGAAGACGATGATTAATCATCTAATAAATGTTATCGCCTTTGTAGAATCTTCAATTTAATTAGATAGATAACAATTTGGTGACAAATATGAAATCCCGATTCACAAGGAATGAAAATCGGATCAGGACATAAATGAAAAGTCATTAATACCCTTATTAATTACTAATTAATGATTATTAAATAAAAAAATAATTTAATAAATGATTGGCTATGATTCCTTCTCGTCTTCTCGCATATGGTATCCCTTCTCGCATGATCCTCCCTCCCTCTCTCTCTCTCTCTCTCTCTCTCTATATATATATATATATATATATATATATATATAGGGACAAGTTAAAACGAGAAGCTAAACCTTATGCGAGAATGCGAGAAGTGTGATATTATATATGATACACAAACTTAATCATATATGATTAAACACACCCACATAGGGGTGGCAAAAAGTGACCCAACCCGTCAACCCAACCCAATAGTAGCAGGTTGGGTTGAGATTTTCAACCCATTTAAGTTAAATGGGTCAACCCGCCTAACCCAATTAATAAATGGGTTGGGTTGAAATTTTCGACCTGATTTCAACCCATTTACAACCTGCTATAAACCCATTTACAACCTGTTTGTAACCCATTTATGATTTGTTTTTAATTTATTATCATTTTTTAATTATAATTAATAATTAAAAACTTAATAAAAAAACTAAATATGATTCCACTAAATGACTAAAGATAACTCCTTCCATTCAATATTCCATGCCATCATTCCAATATTTCATGCCATCGTTCAAACTTAAATTGGAGTCGGTGAAAGTGGAAGTCGAGTTACTTAGAATTTATAAACTTATTTGTTTGACTTTATGGTTGTGTTATTGAAACTTTGAACAATTTATTTCACTTTATGATTGTGTTTTATTGAAACTTTGAACAATTTATTTGGTTTTGTGGTTGTAACTTGTGTATTTGTCATGGAATTATGTTTTAGTCCTTTTTTATTCTATTTAAAGTTTTAAAATTAAATGGGTAAACCCAGGTTCAACCCATTTATTAAACAGGTTGGGTTAAAAAAATCATAAACAAGTCAACCCGCTACCAACCCATTTAAGTATCAGGTTGGGTTGGGTTGAAAATCTCAACCCATTTACTTAAACATGTTGGGTTGGGTTGAAGTTTTCAACCCAATTAATAAATGGGTTGAACCCGAACCCAACTCAACCTGACCTATTTACACCCATACACCCACATGACGTGTAATCATATATGATATCACACTTCTCGCATAATATTTAACTTCTCGCATGATCCTTCCACTCTCTCTCTCTCTCTCTATATATATATATATACATACATATATAGAGGAAGGTTCAAACGAGAAGCGTACCTATTTACGAGAAACGCGAGGAGCGCCTTCCAATGTACTGGATCACATGTGATCCACTACTCCCGAAAAAATCGGGTAGCGGGCGACCTGGTTCGCGAGTCGCATGGAAGTCGCCCGGATCACATGTGATTTTAGGCGTGAATCACATGTGATCCACTACATGGGCGGAAGCCCCCCGATCAGGTGTGAATCACATGTGATTTTGTACGTGAATCACATGTGATTCAATACATGGGCGGTGCTCCTCGCATTTTCTTAAATTGTTACGCTCCTCGTTTGAACCCGCCTCTACATATATATATTAGTTGAAGAATTATGTTCCATTTTAACTCATTTCACTTTAAAAATATAATATCATCCCCGTGCAACGCACGGGCCCAACACTAGTAAATACTTAATTTAAAATAATAACTTTTAAATGTTTAGTTTTTTGAAAGTTCTAAGTTAACTTATGTATGCATGTATTGCTTGTATATCTATTGATTAATATTCAAGGTTCTAAAAGGCGTAAGGCGTGGCGTGGCGGCGATGCCAAGCCTTAAGCCTTACAAGATATGGCGGGACGCGGCGTTTTTCAAGGCGTGAACTAAGGCGGCAAATTAATATATCTTTTATACTATTATATAATATAGAGTGAATTGCATTTTTGGTCCCTGTGGTTATTTGATTTTTTTGAAAGAGGGACCTAAACTTCAGTATCTCAACTTGTGGTCCCTCAGTTTTGGTATTTGCTCCAAATCCAGTCCCTGGTCACTAACACCGTTTATTTCCTCAGTTAGTGCCAGGGGTAGTTTCGTCTTTCCACAATTTTCCCTCTCATTTTAACCACTTTCGTTCTCCTTCCTTCTCCTACCTCTCACTCCCTTTACGACTTCCTTCTCCAACCTGAAACTCCCTGGTTTCTTCAAAATTAGCGAGACATGGTGGTGTGCTACTGTGGTAGTGAAGCAAGCTTAAAAACAGCATGGACACAAGCAAACCCAGGACGTAGGTTCTATTCTTGTGGAAGTATGGTAAGATCTCGTTTCCTCCATTTTCTTAAGATCCCCTGTTTCCTCCATTTTCTTAAAATTTCTTACATTTTCTGTTTTCTCCATTTTCTTAAGATCCCATGTTTCCTCCATTTTCTTAAAATTTCTTACATTTTCTGTTTCCTCCATTTTCTTAACCTCTCCTTAATTTCCCTGTTACAGGGTGGTAGAAGATGTTGTTTTTTTGGATGGTTTGATCCACCAATTTGTGCTCGGGCTATAGATGTTGTCCCTGGGTTACTGAGGACAAAGCATAAACTTGGCTATCAAAGAAAGAGACAGTGAAAATAAGACATTGCAGTTGGTTTTGGTGCTTAGTTGGTTTTTTTTTGGGATATGCATGTATTCTGGTATGAAGTAGTCTTAGTTGGGTTAGTTTTGGTGCTTTAGTTGGGTTTGTCTTTATGTTTAAGATCAACGTAGTACATTAGTTAGAATCAATGAAAATGGTTTAATGAAAATCTGTGTTTGACATAATATTTGTGTTTGACATAATTTAATGAAAATTTGTGTTTGACATAATATTTGTGTTTGACATAATTTAATGAAAACATTGTGTTTGACATAATAAGTACCAACACAATAAACTTGAATACATATGCTAATAAGCAACACAATAAGTACCAAAACATGAACTTGCATGCCATACATACATATCTATTGTTTGTCAACCATACATACCTACTTATCTTGTCAAATTACACAAGTACCAAAACATTGTTTATCAATCATCAATAACTACCATTGTTGATCAACCATCAACAACTACCATAAATTACACAAGAACCACCATTGTTTATCAACCATCAACCACCAAGCCTTGGTTCACAGCAGGCTATGAAACTGACCCATTCCCCTGACATGTGCTGGAATTATGCCCCAACTGCTTACACCTATGACAAGTGACTGTGATCCCTTTCCTTGATAGTTTTCCAGACCTCTTCTGGCTCTGAGTTTGAGACATCTCTTCTGTAGTCTTCTTCCTCTTTTTCTTTGGCCTGCCCACTTGTGTATGATAATCTGGTGGAACCAAAGTGGTCATGCAGTTTCCTTTGTCCCAAAGCATGCTTCCATTGATTGGCTCAATCTTGAACCTGTACATCTCCCTCCATGTGCTAAGCCTATATGATTGGTCCACCCATGATTCAGGGTCCTCATTCTGTCCATTTAATGTCATATTCCAGTTAGTAGCCACTGCATGTTTACAAGGAATTCCTGTTAATTCCACCTTCTACAAGAGCATGTCCTTGCTCTAACATCAACTATGCACTGGTCATTCCAAGGTCCAGACACCTGTCACAAGAAAAATATCAGAACAATATCATGTAGAAGTAAATTTATGCTAAATATCAAAATTATGTAGTGGCACCATACCTGGTACCTATCTCCTCCATTATACACCACCTGGTATTTGCTTGCTTCTTTCTTCACTGACTCCATTATCTTGTTTGCAGTTGGGGTCAGTGGTCCATCACAACCCTCAATCACTTTTAAAACATTTACAATTCTTTTCATAAGATACACCCTAATGTACTCCAAGCAAGAATGAATTGGTTTGTCCCTAGCATCAATGATTTGCCTATTGAATACCTCACACATATTATTTAGAAGCACATCAGAGTGACATCTACCTGTATGCATCACCAACACATCAGTCTAATTAAGATATAAATTAATACAGTGTATGCTACCTAAACACATATCAGTCTAATTAAGATATAAATTAATACAGTGTATGCTACCTAATTAGGATTGAATTAATACAATGTATGCTACCTAATTAGGATAGAAATTAAGACACTATTTACCTGTGAAGTGTGATCTGCTCCAATGTTGGGGGGTATGTTATTCAACCATGTATGACAATCCTTATTGAATGTTTTTAAGTTCTCCATTGCTGATCTAAATTGGGGGACAGTAGGAGCTGTTGCACACTTCCATAAAAGATCTTTGTATGCCTTACCTTTCCAGCGAAGCTTCATATTTTCTTGTATGTGCCTAAGACAGTATCTATGTTCAGCATTTGGAAATAGCCTTTCAATTGCTGGAAGAATGCCCTATATGCAACAGAATTAAGACATAAGTAAGCTAATTAAGACATAAGCTAATTAAGACATAAGCTAATTAAGACATAAGCTAATTAAGACATAAGCTAATTAAGACATATGCTAATTAAGACACAAATATGCAAGAGAATTAACACATAAGTAATACCTTTTGCCTATCACTGATGAATGTGAAGTTGGAATTGGCTTGAAGACCAAGGTCATCTCCAAGGTACTCTAGGAACCACTGCCATGAACTTGATGATTCAGACTCTACCACTGCATAAGCCACTGGGTAGATGCCATGGTTGGGGTCAATACCTACTGCTGTTAATACTTGTCCAGGAAAAGGCCCCTTCATAAATGTGCCATCTAATCCCAACAAATCCCTTCTACCAGCTCTAAAACCACTTTTCAAAGGTCCCAAACATATGTAAACCCTTTTGAATTTTCTAGTATCACTCTCAGGGTTAGCATCTGCCTCAACCTCCAATTTGACAGTCGTATCTGGGTTGCACCTTTTCACCTCATTTAGGTAATCCCTCAACTGACTATACTGTAATTCATAGTCCCCCCAAATCCTCTTGTTGGCTAGCTGTTTTACCCTCATTGCTTTGGAAGGTGATACATGATTTTGAAACTTCTCAGACAGATGGGATTGGATTGATCTCAATGGCATATTTGGATCCAGCTTCAGATGCTATGTGATGTGTTTGGATAGATAACTTGCAGTTGCCATACCTACCTCCCTTGTTTGGAAACATTTGTGAGTGGAGAAATAGGTTTTCACTCTCCACGTTGCTTCCCTTTTAGTAGTTGAGAGGTACAAAACCCATGGACAACTAGGCCCATTGGACTCTCTCCATTTACTCTTCCTGCCATATCCAGGCCCATTGGGCCCTGTTTCATCCGTTATTAAGTTAGGCAGTGAACCCCTGCAAACTGCCCTTATCCTAGTTGCATCATTCTTCACCAGAACTATGTCTCTTCTACTCTCAGTTGCATACTCCTTGATTAAAGACTTGATTGTGTCTTTGTTACCAAATGACTGTCCTAAGTAAAAGTCAACACACTGCCCCTTACAACCTCTATGGCTAACTCCTTTGAATTGACTGGCTAACTCATCTTCAGAATCAAAGTTGTCAATGTCAAAAGGATCTACATCACCATCTACATTATGGCTTTCACTTTCTTCTCCATATACTCCCATCCACTCTCCATGTGTATCCACATAATCATGTATTGATAAATCAAAATTATCAATTGAATCATAGCAATTGCTATCATGACTCTCAATAATCTCATGGTTGCCACTCTCATCAGCATCATAGTTCAAGTCCACTGCCTGGTATAAATCAAGGCCATTGTTCAACTCAACTACATTGTTCAAGTCAACTACATTGTTGAAGGCTACTACATTGTTTAAGTTAAGACCTTGGTTTAAATCACCCCCTGTCCCTGTTGAACCCCCTGACCTTGTCCTATTTCTGGTAAATCAGATTCCAATCCAAGAAAAGGTATTGAGGAAAAGTGCAAATTATCAAAACTTTGATTCAAATCTATGTTTTCCTCAGTGTTTGCTTTGGCATGTTCTATGAAAACTTCAATCTCTTGGACCCTAGGGACATACTTTTTCAAATTTAAAATATCCTCTTCATTGCTTAAAGGTTGCAACCCATTATCAAGGTCAGTGGATGGAATCAAGAAATTGTAAAACATTACATCCTCCTGTTTGTAACCTAATTCTTTCATGATATTGTGGAAATGATGAACTGTCAGGTGATCAGTGTTTATCAAATCAACAAAATCAACCTTACCATGAACGTATCTCCTTCCAGGAGTATCTGTGAACAAACCTCCATGGTTGATTTTTGCTGCTATCAAAGTTGGGTAAATATCTATGACAAAAGAAAAGAAAAATCAGGTTACAAAATGCATGTAGTGATCGAATGGTGTAAAATACTCAAAACAGAGCATAAGAACTTACTATAAACATCTGTCGGATACCAATCATCATCTAACTCGCTTCTTAAAATCCACGATGATGACATTGTGTTCTTGATGATTATCCGAATGCCTTGAGTGAATGTGTGTGAGTGAATGTGTGTGACTGAGAGTGTGAGGAGTCAACCCATTTGGAATACAAATCGGTTCGTAAATGAGGTGTTTAGTTCAAATGAGAGGGAAAAATATGGAAAGACGAAACTACCCCTGGGACTAACTGAGGAAATAAACGGTGTTAGTGACCAGGGACTGGATTTGGAGCAAAATTGAAAATTGAGGGACCACTCTTTGAGATATTGAAGTTTATGTAACACCCAAAAATCAGGGCCAATTTAAAACTTAAGTTTAACAAGGCTAACTATAGAATCATCCATCTTTCATATATATTTAAAGAATTAACTATGAGGTTTAATACATACAATTCAAATTCTCCAAACAACTTATTAATCCAATCTTGTTCACTATGAAAAGATTAAACGAATTATCTAAGTCATTTATCAAAACAATCTCATATCAGCCAACTTCTCTTCTTAATATCAACAAGTTGAATCCCCATAAGCACTTGTCCCTCTTCCCTTTACTTTCTCACAGCTAGTACCTGGTAAGAAAAGTTGATTTGAAACGATTAGGCTTACGCCTAGTGAGAACATCCAATTTAAATTAACACATTAGCAGCATCGGAATCTTAGATAATCAACGTATATATTCAAACTCGCTTTATCACCATTCTTACCATGCTCATACTTGTCTCATGATGACATAACCATACTCAAACCCACGAGTATAACTACCAATCATAAAGTCGTATCACCATGTCCAATAACCTACTACTAATCCTTACGGATTCTAGTTTATCAATCAATCTTACAGAATTACATTCAAACATCATACTTTCTCTTTGAAATGGAATACAGAAATAACACTTATATATATACATTGCCTATTTCCAATCCGTCAAACAACACTTACACTTCATCTAATTCACACTCCCACATCTCAATTATCAATAGCAACTCTCTTTGCCCATTAACTCATTCAACCTGAATAGCAATTATACTATGCCTATTCAACATTCCGTATGAATAACAATTCTACTTTGTCTATTCAAACATACATACGAATGACAATTCTACCTTGTCTATTCAATCATACACATGAATAACAATTCTACCTTGTCTATTCAATCATACACATGAATAACAATTCTACCTTGTCTATTCAATCATACACATGAATAACAATTCTACCTTGTCTATTCAATCATACACATGAATAACAATTCTACCTTGTCTATTCAATCAATCAATGTGAATAGCAATTGTACTTTGCCTATTCAAACATTTCCAAGGATACACGGGAATAGCAATTATACCTCGCCTATTCCTCCTTTTCAACAAGAATATCAACTATACTTTGTATATTCTATTATTGTAATATGAATAGTAATTCTACTTTACCTATTCAATCATTTCAACGTGGATAGCAATTCTACTTTGCCTATTCCACCATTTCAACATGAATAGCAATTCTACTTTACCTATCCATTACATTCCTCTATAAACAGGAATAGCAATTATACTTTGCCTATCCTACGTTATCCAATGTAACTAGTGTTTACAAATCCGTTACACCTTATTAACGTATATACATAACAACATATCATGCCACTCTCGTATCATATTCTCAATTCTAAGAATATTAAATAACCTATCGCGTCCTCATCCTCAATTATTTCCCCTTCGGCAACTTGACACGGGGGTTCCGCTACCCGGTTAGCGGATGGGGTCAAGGGGCAACGCCCTTGCGGGGGTCTGGGGGCAGCGCCCCTAGAAATTATTTTTAGAACTAAGTCAGATAGCACATCCAGAACGGGTCCTTTATTTTTTTAACCATTTTATATAAATACATTACAAAAATAACCCTATTTTAAAATTTTTACAAAAATAACCACCCACTTCTCCTCAAGCATTGCTTGGGGAGAAGTGGCCCACGACAAGACACCATATTTAATTAATTAAATCAGATATAAATTAAAATAATACTGATTTGACACAAGATTCCTTGATTTGACACAAAATTCTTTGACTTGACATAAGATTCTTTGACTTGACTGATTTGACAACACATTTACCATAAATTATTTTTGAAAACCAATTCTTTATATCTTAAAATTTTAAAATTATTTTAATTAAAAAAATTAAAATAATTTTAAAATTTTAAGATATAAAGAATTGGTTTTCAAAAATAATTTATGGTAAATGTGTTGTCAAATCAGTCAAGTCAAAGAATCTTATGTCAAGTCAAAGAATTTTGTGTCAAATCAAGGAATCTTGTGTCAAATCAGTATTATTTTAATTTATATCTGATTTAATTAATTAAATATGGTGTCTTGTCGTGGGCCACTTCTCCCCAAGCAATGCTTGAGGAGAAGTGGGTGGTTATTTTTGTAAAAATTTTAAAATAGGGTTATTTTTGTAATGTATTTATATAAAATGGTTAAAAAAATAAAGGACCCCATCCAGAACTGTATCCAGCCATCAGAACCTAGCCTTTCTCAGTTTCTCAAAAGTGTCCGGACAACAAGGGTTTTCCGGACAACAGGGGTTTTCCGGGTAACAGGGGTTTTCCGGGTAACAGGGGTTTTCTGGGCAACTAAACCACCCGGATACTTTTCTAATCCGGACGCCATCCGGATACTAAAATCATTCGGAAAACTAAAGCAATTCGAACTTACCCGGTATCTTGCTGCATCCGGACACATTCATCATCAGAGGTATCCGGATACGAGGTTTTATCCGGACACCTTCGACCTGCAGCTTAAAATTCGATCTAGATACATATCTGTTCGATTCAGCCCATTCCAGACCATTCCATACAGTTCATAACTAGTTTATACATGTGTCTTAACATTTAATTTGACAGAAAGCATGTATTTAACCAAAAGTGAATGAACTCACCTTTTTGAAGAAAACCCACTTTAATCACAATCTGTTGCTCCAATATGTTGTAAACGATTTTGAGAACCTATTCAAATCACAGATTCGTTTACCACCATGTATCTACAACAAATTCCTCAGAAAACATGATCAATTTTCTTACCAATTTGAAGCCAAACTCTTGTTTTCTTCTTTCTCTCTTTTCTCCCCAATTCTCTTTTTCTTGCTTTTCTCTAAACCGACCCCAACAAAAAGGAAATCAAATATTTCCTCAAAGTTCAACCTCTTATCCACATACTTTCAATAAAAGACCAAACACACCTCCAAGTTTCTAATTTTACATAAAAACATCAAACTTTGGTTACTTAACTTTTAACCCCCAAAGACTCAATTACTTGCAAATATAGCACAAAGATACAACTCAATTACAAAATAACTTCATTTATATTATAACATAATATAACGAAATTTCGGGATGTTACAGTTTAGGTCCCTCTTTCAAAGAAATGCTATAACCACAGGACCAAAAATGCAATTCACTCTATAATATATATGTATAAAGTTTCTGTTTTTATTCAATGAATACAATTCTATCCAACAATTTAATATATATATATATAATATGTATTAATTTTTAAAAAACACAAAAAAGTACAAATTTTTAAAATTAATATTGACGCCTTATAAAAAACGGACGATATGGCACGCCATGGCGCGCCTTGAGCCGCCATGGCGTGAGCCACGCCTTACAAGAACGTTATGGCCTATATCGTAATGGCGGAGACGCGTCTCGCGATATATCGCGCCATGACGCGCCTTTTAGAACCCTGTAATATTTAATCTTTTTTTACAAGTTCGGTATAATGAAATGTACTGGTTGTATATTGACATATTTTACATGGTGTTATAATTAAATGTATTGGGTCTTTATGGACGGTTCTTAATGAATTGTATTAAACCTCAATGGGTTGTATTAGACTCAACGGTTATTAGTAAATTGTATTGGACTTTCATGGGTTTTAGTGCTTTTAATGAAATATACCGGGTCTTGATGGGTTATCTTAATGAAATGTATAGGGCCTTCAACCATTAAATCCTAATAAAACCCTTTGAAGCCCAATAAAACCGATTAAAACTCAATAGAAACAAATAAAACCGAATAAAACTCAATAGATCCATTAAAGCTCAATAAAATCCTTTAATGCCCAATAAAATTCATTAAAACTAAGATTCATTAATGGTTAATAGAATTCTGTATAATAAATGGTGACTTATTATATGTTTGTATGCATGTATTACTGCTTGTAAGCATGTGGTGTGTATTAGGCTAGATAAGACCACTAAGAGCCAGTATAGCCTATTAAAAATAGGGATGGAAAAAAAAAACTTCGTCCCCGACACCCGAACCGAGTTGACCAGGGATGGGGACGGGGGGAATCCCCGAATTTGTTAACCGGGGATGGGGATACCTCTCAAACCTGACCCCCGCCCCGCCCCGACCACGAATATTTAATATAAGTTTTTTTATATAGTATGTGTTTATATATACATATATATAACATAATAAAAATGATAAATTCAATGAGTATATATAGTATATATAACACATCAATATAATCAATCGTCGATTATGAGAAAACTTTCAAGATATATATAGTATTGGTATTATTCTTCAGAGAAACTTTTAGTTATATAACGTGGATGTTTAAAATATATACTATTATGTATTGTAATTAATATATTTTTCGAAAAACTCTTTTACAACGCAAAAAATTAAAAGTTGGTTAACTAAAGTTTATAAAAATACGTCATTCAATCGTGAAATTGACATTTATAAAGATATTATATAAAAATATTAAGTTTTCTAAACGGGAAAAAATCCCCGGTTCCCCGATGGGGATGGGGAAGAAATATTGTTCCCTGACGGGAGTGGAGAGCGGGGATGGGGATGGGGATTGCGATCCCCGGTATCCCCGGCCCCGTTGCCATCTCTAATCAAAAACCACAAAAGCTTATTAAAAACTGTTATAGCCTAACAAGACCCTTTATGACTTATTAAGGCCCACATCAATGGTGACTTATTACGTATTTGTGTGCATGTATGTACTACTTATATGCATGTGGTGCGTAATGGGTTCGATAATACCACTAAGACTTAGAGGTTGTTCGGTAATGGCTTATTGGGCTGTATAACAAATATGGCTTATTCGCTTAGCCATACCTAGCTGTTCGGTAAGAGCTTATTCGCTCAGCTGATGGTTGATTCGCTCAGCTAGAAAACTTATGTCCTATACACGCAACCCTTTATTCAACCCTTTTATTCCCCTTTTACCCCTCACCCTTTACTCCTCCCTTCCCCTTTCATCTTCATCTTTTTTTTCCTTCAGACCTCTTTGCTTCTCTCGATCCAAGCTAAAATGGCACTTCACAAAAATCTGTTTAATCCTCCCTCTATAGATCTGCTCCTCTTGTTGTCTACTCCTCACAAAAACAGATGAATATCGACGACTTCTCCCTTTTTGATCTACTCCTCATCTTCGATATGGGTTTTTTTCTATGGCCATTAATCGATAGTTGCCCCCTTCGTTTTTGGGTTCACCGTCGCTAGCTATCCGCCTCTGCCATCTCGTCGAAATCTGCAGAGTGCTCCCCTTTGATTTCCCATTTGTTGTCTTCTCCTATCTGCCTCTGCCATCTCATCGGAACCTGCACAATGCTTCCCTCTGATTTCCCATTTGTTTCCTTCTCCACAGTGCCATGGTTTGTGGTTTGTGGTTTTTTTATTTGGTTGTAGTTTATTTTCTTGATTTGGTTCTTTTGTTCAAGGTTTATATATTTGGGCTCTTTTATTTGAGGTTCATAGATTTGGGTTTGTTATTTGATTTGAGGTTTCATTTGATTTAATTGCTTTTTGTTTTATATGTGGGTGTTTGATGTAATAAAAATTGATTTACAAAGTTGTTGTTTGATGATTTATTTATAAAATTTGTTTGTTCTTGTTTGATGATTTGTTTATCGCTTTAAATTGATATTTTTTATATTTATAAGTCATTTATTCAACATTTTTATTATGAAGTTGTTTTATTCCGACAAAAATAAAGACTGGGGGTAAAATGGTTATTTATGACATTCAAACTGTTTATTCAGCACAACAATCGAACACCAACTTATCTGTTAACACCCAGACAATCATATCCACTTAGACAGTTATATCCATAAAAGTCTTAATAGAAAATTAACCGAACAACACCTTACTATAGCCAATTAAGAACCATTATACTCCAACAAGGCCCTTTATGACTTATTAAGGCTCAATAACACCAATGGTGACTAATTACGTGTTTGTGTGCATGTATGTACTACATATATGCATGTTGTGTGTATTGGGCACGATAAGATCACTAAGACCCACTATATCCTATTAAGAACCAATAAGCATATTAAGAACCACTAATGCTTATTAAGATCCATTATAGTCCAACAAGATCCTTGATGACTTATAATGACCCAATAACACTAATGGTGGCATATTATGTATTTGTATGCTTGTATGTACTGCTTATATGCATTTGGTGCATGTTGGTTCAATAAGATCACTAAGGTGCCGTTTGTTTTTTAAGAGGTGCTAAAGTCTAAAGTCTGATTTCACTTCTGATTTTTAAGAAGTGGTGCTGAAATCTGAAATCTGAATCAATGACTGTTTGTTTTTGTAAACTGGCAAACGTCTGAATATGTATAATTGTCTACTTCATCCCTAAAAAGTTCAACTTAAATACGTCAATTGAAGTGAGTATCGATGAACAAAGGACAGAACGGGAAAAAAACAACAAAAGAAGGATGTTGGCAGCTTTGCGAGGTTGTGGAGTTTTAATCATATCTCAAACACCGAAGCGCCGATCTAAGAGATTCAAGATGTTTTGGAAAGCCAACACACAAATCAACAATATTCGTCTTTTACATTTTTGCAAACTTAGGGTGCATCTGGGCTAAAATCGACGTTGAAAGCGAAAGAATGTTGTCGGACAGAAATAAGAGGTAATTAAGTGGCTGAGTTATCACTTAATTATTCAGAGGACATTAAGGGTTAAGAGGCTCTGAAAAGGAAGAAAAAACAAACAGTCTGAATTATCTTATGTCTAACCGAATCAGACATAAGTGGCAATTAAGAGCTTATTTTGAGAAAACAAACAACACCTAAGACTCGCTATAGCCTTATTAAGAGCCACTATAGTTTAACAAGACCCTTTATGACTTATTAAAACCCAATAACACATATAGTGACTTATTACGTGATTGTATGCATATATGTACTATATATATATATATGCATGTGGCGTGTATTGGACTCGACAATATGACCCAGTATAGCCTACTTAGTACTACAAAACGTATTAAGAATCATTATAGCCCAATAAAACTTTTTATGACTTATTAAGGCCCAATATTTTTCTATTTAAATGGGTGATTCAACAATATTGGGCTGTTGTTTTGGATTGGATTAAAAATGGTGTTGACATGGACGGATCATCACTAGACTCTCAATTCTTTTTCATGTGGGCCTGCTAATGGAATCTCAATTCTTATTGCATATATTCATAAGAAGTGTATTGGACTCAATAAGACCACTATGACTCACTATATCATATTAAGAACAACTAAGAATGATTATAACCCGATAAGAACATTTATGACTTATCAAGGCCCAAAAACACCAATGATGACTTATTACATTTTTGTATGTATATATGTAACGCATATACACATGTGGTGTGTATACTCATATACAAATGCGATGTGCATTGCGTTCAATTTTTTTTTAAAGATCAGTGATGGATTTGTGGCGGAAATCAATGAAGGTTGACTTTTTTGGGTATCTGCCGGTAATTTAAATATAAAATTATGAAATATGTAAGCAAAATGAAAATAAAATTTACGAATAAAAATAACAAAAATAAAATTTGAAGTAAAATTTCGCCATATATCTGCCACAAAAATGGATGAAAATAAAATAAAATTTAAAAATCAATTTCTGACGGATTTGTGGCGAAATAACCCGTCATAATTTTTTTTTAAATTAGTGGCAGATTGGAGGATTTGTGGCAGATTTCCGACAAATCCTCTAATCCGCCACTAATCCACTGTCATATATAAAAACCATTTTCTTGATTAAAAAACAATTATAAAAAAATTATGGCAGTATAATACGTCGGAAATTGATTTTTTTAATTATATAAGTAGTGGCAGATTTTAATTAATATAGTAATTACCTAAATTTAAATATTTAATATTAACTTGTTTTTTTTAAGTAGTCCATTTTGTGGTGCACTTTTATAAATAATAAATAGATAAAAAAATCCGCCATAAACTTAATCAATATAAATTTTTATTTAAAAAAACAGTGGAAGATAAGTGGCGGAAGATAACGAAAATTGACTATTTTTTAATCCGTCGAAAATTACCGGCATAAAAACCATGGAAAAAGCATTCGGTGAAAGTCAAATTTTTAGTAGTATAATCTTTGAGATACATAAATTGATATCGATCACAAAATAGCATATAATGTATGAACAACAAACACACTAGAACAAAGGGGCACAACTTAAAAAACGATGATTTAAGCATCTGTTATTATTGAAGGGTTAAAGAAAAGGTTTCAGATTTTATGTCAAAATCTAATTATAAGTGAAAGGTGTTAGGGATGATTTCCACAATACAATGCACAAATGTCCCAAATCAAATACCAAAATGTGCAATGATGTAACCCAACAACCGAAACCGAAAATGAGAATCCTAAATGTGTTCAAATGTACCAACAAGTAGAAAATTCCATATTAATCAATACTCAACAATGTAGATGCAATCAAACACAAAGAACACCGAGATTTAACGTGGTTCCATTATCGTGCGATAGTGTACATCCACATTGATGAACAAAAGGAGAAGAATATGACGGGGTTTTCACACCCCGCGAATCTAACCGCAAGTGTACGGTGTCGAATCAAGTAATAACGTACGGAAGTACGAGTATCGAACCAAAGGAACTAGGAACTAAATATCACAATTACTACAAGAACTATTAATTGGACTGTCAAATTTGGAGATTGGTTTTATAAACTAATGAAATGCAGAAATTAAAATCAAGCAAACACAAGACAAACAGAACAGCTTTAAAGACTTTGATAGAGAGAAAAGTTGAGGGTTGGAAATCCTCAGGTTTTACACATGCACACAATCAACTCAAACAGTTACCAGTTAATCCCCTAAATGATTCCCAAATCTTTTAAGATCACCGTCGTTTTCTTTCGAATAACAACGGATTTTATTTTGAAAATGATTAGTTCAATCTCTCGATCTCACTTCTGGATTCCAAAACACACTAAGCACTCGACTTATGTTAAATTGGCTAGATTCTATCTCTCGATGTCAACCTAACGGTTTAAATGGGACTAAAGCTTACTTGGTATATCTCTATCACCGTTTTGGGCTTTAGGCATGCAATTCCTAATTCTATATAGTAGTTAATTCTCACGAACTTAATTACTACTCAACAAATCATTTGTAAACTGGCCAAATTCACAAACGCATTAAGAACAAAATCACATGCTTCATTTAATAAGGAAAAACTGATAAACGTTCAAGTCAATTCGTTACATGCTTAAAAACCAGATTCATTCCAACCCCCAACACGAACCGGTTAGTTCATGTCGGTGGTGGATTCAAACATAAGAGAAAAGGATTCAAGAGTGAATGTAAACATGATCAAAAAGTGACAAGATGAAATCGTGATAACAAGTGATGAAAACTCCCTCTCGTGTTCGTCTCTACATTCCGTCTTGAATGCACTCGTGATCGGCTCTGTATCGTGACCTCGAGGACTCCGAAAAGTCTCCAGAAATCGCCCCCTAAACTGCTCTGGCCGTCCTCGAAAAGTTGCGCGAATCATGACCTAAAATCTCCAAAAAACGAGTTTTATTTCTGCGTGCCGCGGTTTGTGCCGCGGTTTGCAAACCGCGCGCCAAACCGCGCGGCGGTGTGGAACAGTGTGTGCCGCGGTTTGCAAACCGCGCGCCGCGGTTTGGGAAAACTGTGTGCCGCGGTTTTGGACTGTGTGCCACGGTTTTGGACTTGGATCTCGGGCTTTCGTTGGGCTTCGTTTTGGCTCTTTTGGGGCCCTTTTTAGCTTCTTTTCTCGAGGAATGCCGCCTTTTAGCTAACCTGTATAAATCACTAGATAAACCGTGAAATACACGCCATTTTACTTGAATACAAGCCAATCTCATTGGTTTGAGAACTGAAAATAACGCCAAAAAGTGGCGTTATCAACAACCCCAAACCGAGCGTTGCTTGTCCCCAAGCAAATTAGCGATAAAAACAGAATAAAAGCATATATCTGTGAAAGAATAATAACTGCACAATTCCAATCGGTACCAAGTGATGCATCGGTGATTTCCCATACCCGTGAATATCTATCTCACTTTCGCCTCATTCTTTAATTTGTCCGATCTATGACCTTCTATTGGGAGTTGAACTCGTGACAGTTCCGATTACATTAGGGTTAGACTAAGTCCAGACATGCTAGGGAAAACATTTCGCCTCGACCCTACCTCACGGGATACTCTCTTTGCACTCGAACCTAGGTTATCGCTCGTGTTGTCATGTTTACGGAGGTTATGTACAAGAATACTCAAATTTCATGACAACTCTATTTGAAAGACGCACAAATGTCCAAAAGTTTGATCTCAGAAAGAATTCAAATAGCAAGACAGGGAATATTAGTAAAGGTAGTCGTAAACCGTAATCACATTTTCCAAAAGATCATCCAGGTCTTTACACGGGTTGTAATGGGGCTAAGGTTAAGGTTAAGAAACGACGGGTAAAAAGGATCAACAATCCTCGGTGTGTCAATCATTGGCAATTCCTGAACTCTCGTTGCTTTACATTCACTTACTTGGCCCTTTTCATCACTATTGGAGTCGCTTTGACTCTCTTATTTTTCAGCTCTAACTATTATCTAATTACTGTATTTATTTAATAATATTTTTTTTTAGTTGGGACTTCATTGGTCCTCTTTTCTACTTCTCGGGTTACATTGACCCGTTTTATTCTCATGACTGGCCAGAATTCTCTCTTTTCTGCTCTATCTCTATTAGTTCATTACTGCTTCCGATTGACACACTTTCGGATAAAGGTTGGCTAAGGCTTTTGGCTAACGGGTAATTGATGGGTTTAGAAAGAAATAGGATGAGTGTTTGGCTGCAAGATGGCTATGGATACACAAAAGGGTGAAAGGGGACGATAGCTAAAAATGGTTTAAAATAAAACACATAATGCCTGGAATCATATCTTAAGGTCCACACGATATAGTCTATTGTACCCTTACCTAATATCCCGATGTTCGTCTTTGCTACTCAATGCAATAATGTAGCGAGATCATTCTACATTCACGACAAGGAATTCGAAAAGTGTATAATAATTATGTGTATAAATCCCTCGAAATGAAAGACGTCTTTTAGGCTCAAAACTCACAATCGGGTGGTCTCCACTAATGTCCCTAGTCACGTCTTTTCCCGGTCCTTCCCTAACGGTCACGTCACTATCATAAAGTTCTTCCGACAATGGTTGGTCTCAATCATTCAAAAAAAAAATTTAGCTATTGTGATCTAGACACTCAGAAATGTAGGAAATCTACGTGTATAAGCTTGGGCCCGATTGGGCAACCCCAAACCTTACCCACACATTGTCCCCAATGTGCAAGCAAAGTCGTAGGTGATGCGACTCGATCATTGTGCAGTTATTTACAGGTATAAAAAGTACGGGTAAAACATTAACATAGCATAGCAAAAAGAAAAACCCAAAATTTCTAGACTGGGCACCCCAAACCTAGGCCGTGGCCTAGGTTTGCCAAATAAAAGCCAACCCCAAACCTCGGTGAAACCGAGGTTTGCACAGGGTTAAAAGTGAGTGTGTAAGGATGTTGAAAAAAAATGAGGCACCCCAAACCTAAGTGAAACTTAGGTTTGATGCATCTCGTGCAATTAAAATAGAACAACACATCAAACACCACACTTTTAGCAGAAAAATGATTAGAACATACCTGTTTTGCCCGGCCGGATGATTCTTGAAAAGATTTGAACACTTAGAGGAGAAGTCGGAGGGACCATGCAAAACAAGACAAAGGAAACAAAGCACAAGACAAGAATGCAGAAAAAGGAAACACACAAAGCAAGAAAGGAATAAAAACTGCACGAAAACGAAAACGAAGCACAGGGACTTACGCGGTTTAGCCCGCGACTTGCAAGTCGCGTGGAAAACCGCGTAACATACTGTTTCAGAAAACCAACAGAGGGTCCCGCGGCTTGCTGCGCGGTATGCAAACCGCGTGACAAGTCGCGTATGTCCCTGCTTCAAAAATATTTTTGATTTTTTTTTTCGATTTTTATGGTTTTTTTCGGAAATAAAAACACACTCAAAAATAAAGAACGGAAACTAACCTTGGTGGGTTGCCTCCCACCCAGCGCCTTATTTAAAGTCGTGGCACGACTGTGCGGTTCTCAACTTGGCTCCGTATCCGCGGACTTGAATCGCCCACACTTGCGATTTCCCGCGGATTTCTCTCCTCCTTCTCTTTCACCACTTCCTCTTTCCAGCAATTTGAATCTCACGTTCTCACCACCAACTCGGAACGTGATCTCACCCTCTTCCATATCAATCAGAGCCCGGCTCGTGGCCAAAAATGATTGTCCCAATATGAGTGGAACCTCTTCATCTTCGTCTATATCGATCACCACGAAGTCTACCGGGAAGTAGAACTTACCAACTTTGACGAGCACATCTTCTATCACTCCGTAAGGATATCTGATCGACCTATCCGCAAGCTTTAACGTCATGTACGTTGGCTGCACTTCACCCAGTCCGAGCTTCCTAAAAACAGAAAGAGGCATCAGATTAATACTTGCCCCTAAATCACATAGAACTTTATTAAAATTAAAACTGCCAATTTGAATAGGAATCAAGAAACTCCCTGGATCTTTAAGCTTTTGGGGCAGCTTATTCTGGAAAATCGCGCTGCACTCTTCAGTGAGTGCAACGGTGGCCTGGTGATCAAGTGCCCTCTTTTTGGAAAGGATCTCTTTCATGAATTTCATGTAAGAGGGCATTTGGGTGAGAGCATCTGCAAAAGGAATATTAATCGTTAGCTTTTTAAAGACCTCAATAAATTGGGAAAAATTAACCTGATCCTTATTTGCTTGCAGCCTGCTCGGGTAAGGCACTTTCGGTACTGCCGGCTTGACCGGTGGAGTCGCTTCTTTCTTCTTCTCTTCACTTTTCTCGCTTCCTTCAGCTTCACTCTCTTTATCAACTTCTAACTCACCCACATCTACCATCTCGGACTCTTCCTCGGCTCTCTTTGGGAAAGACTTGCTTACCGGGTTTCCAATCAACTCTTTGCCACTTCTCAGATGAATGGCATTGCAATGTTCTTGATTTCTCTTTTCAGCCATACTCGGGAAAGTACCAGCAGGTCGGGTTTGTAGGGCTTCAGAAATCTGCCCCACTTGCCTCTCGAGAATCTTTATTGTCGCGGTATTTTGATCAGTTGCGGCTTTCACCGTATTCACCGTGCTCGCTAGCTCTCCGACCGTGTTGTCCATTTTTGACATGAACTTCATCATCATGTCTTCGAGGCCCGGTTTCTTCTCCCCGGATGGTCCTTCGTTTCTTTGCTGAAAACCTGGAGGACGATATACATTATTAGCATTAGGAAAATTAGATGATTTAGAAAAATTACCTGACTGTGGTTGCCCGGGCTGATTCCATGAAAGATTGGGATGCTTTTTCCACCCCTCGTTATACGTGTTCGAGAAAGGGTCGTTTCTCGGTTGGTTCCGGTTTGCCACAAAATGGACTTGATCAGATTCTTGAATACTGCTTGCTTGCAAATGGCTCGTAATCGCTGCTAATTGGGTTTTGATCTCCTTAAGCTCATCCGATTCCCGAACACTCGCTACTCGTGCAATGGATGATCGTGGAGTGGAGTAGCTATGTTCGGCGAGGTTCTCGATCAGCTCGACTGCTTCTTCATAGGTTTTGTTCATGAGTGCCCCACCCGCTGCAGCATTGATGTCATTCTTGAATTGCGGGTGAAGGCCTCCAAAGAACGTTTGGATTATGACCCACCCATGAAGACCGTGATGTGGACATTTCTTCACATGTCCTTATACCTCTCCCATGCCTCGTATAGCGTCTCTTGGTCCCATTGCGCGAAGTGCGTAATGTCGGCCATTAACTGCGCAGTTCTTCCCGGTGGAAAGAATTTCTGGAGGAAAGCTGCCTTCAATTGTGCCCACGTGGTGATAAGGTCTGATGGAAGGCCTTCGATCCATATTTCAGCTCAACCTTTTAATGAGAAACTGAACAACCTCAGTTTGATTGCGTTCTCCTCCATCCCGTTGATCTTGAAGGTGCTGAAAATGCGTTCAAAGGCTCGTAGATGCGCATGGGGGTCTTCGGTTGGCGCTCCCTCGAACTGATTTTGTTGCACCATTACGATGGTGCTCGGCTTTATTTCAAAGTAGTTAGCCGCAGTGGTAGGCGGCTGAATACCTATGCGGGCCGCTGCCACATTCGGGTCGGCAAACGACCGCATAGGGACTCTTTCAGGAGGTGGTGGTGGATTGTTGCGCAGAGGTGGAGGATTATGTGGAGGCGGTCTCTCGTCACCCATATTCAGTTATCGCTTAGCTTTGATCTCTTGGCGTAGGCGACGAGCAGTTCTTTCAATTTCCGGATCTAATTCTTCAACCTCTTTCCCTCGAGTCGTCCTTGGCATAAACCAAGTGGTACCTGAAAAGAAAGAAAACAAAGTCAATGATCCAAAACTGAAAGTGATGGAAAATAACAAGAAAAGAAAATGCCCAATCTAATAGCGCTTATAGATGGTAGTGCTATTAGTTGCAACTAGTTCCCCGGCAACGGCGCCAAAAACTTGACACGGGGTTTTCACACCCCGCGAATCTAACCGCAAGTGTACGGTGTCGAATCAAGTAATAACGTACGAAAGTACGAGTATCGAACCAAAGGAACTAGGAACTAAATATCACAATTACTACAAGAACTATTAATTGGACTGTCAAATTTGGAGATTGGTTTTATAAACTAATGAAATGCAGAAATTAAAATCAAGCAAACACAAGACAAACAGAACAGCTTTAAAGACTTTGATAGAGAGAAAAGTTGAGGGTTGGAAATCCTCAGGTTTTACACATGCACACAATCAACTCAAACAGTTACCAGTTAATCCCCTAAATGATTCCCAAATCTTTTAAGATCACCGTCGTTTTCTTTCGAATAACAACGGATTTTATTTTGAAAAGGATTAGTTCAATCTCTCGATCTCACTTCTGGATTCCAAAACACACTAAGCACTCGACTTATGTTAAATTGGCTAGATTCTATCTCTCGATGTCAACCTAACGGTTTAAATGGGACTAAAGCTTACTTGGTATATCTCTATCACCGTTTTGGGCTTTAGGCATGCAATTCCTAATTCTATATAGTAGTTAATTCTCACGAACTTAATTACTACTCAACAAATCATTTGTAAACTGGCCAAATTCACAAACGCATTAAGAACAAAATCACATGCTTCATTTAATAAGGAAAAACTGATAAACGTTCAAGTTAATTCGTTACATGCTTAAAAACCAGATTCATTCCAACCCCCAACACGAACCGGTTAGTTCATGTCGTGGTGGATTCAAACATAAGAGAAAAGGATTCAAGAGTGAATGTAAACATGATCAAAAAGTGACAAGATGAAATCGTGATAACAAGTGATGAAAACTCCCTCTCGTGTTCGTCTCTACGTTCCGTCTTGAATGCACTCGTGATCGGCTCTGTATCGTGACCTCGAGGACTCCGAAAAGTCTCCAGAAATCGCCCCCTAAACTGCTCTGGCCGTCCTCGAAAAGTTGCGCGAATCATGACCTAAAATCTCCAAAAAACGAGTTTTATTTCTGTGTGCCGCGGTTTGCAAACCGCGCGGCGGCGTGGAACAGTGTGTGCCGCGGCTTGTGCCGCGGTTTGCAAACCGCGCGCCGCGGTTTGGGAAAACTGTGTGCCGCGGTTTTGGACTGTGTGCCACGGTTTTGGACTTGGATCTCGGGCTTTCGTTGGGCTTCGTTTTGGCTCTTTTGGGGCTCTTTTTAGCTTCTTTTCTCGAGGAATGCCGCCTTTTAGCTAACCTGTATAAATCACTAGATAAACCGTGAAATACACGCCTTTTTACTTGAATACAAGCCAATCTCATTGGTTTGAGAACTAAAAATAACGCCAAAAAGTGGCGTTATCAGAATACAATAGAGTTTACCTTAACAACAAGATCCTACAATCTTAAGGTACAACTCCTTAATTTGGCTTTCTAGTTTGCACCAAGAAAATGGGCCAAGTAAAGGGCTTTAAATGTAAATTTTGTGTAGCAATTTTGGTTCACATTTTGCAATACTTCAAACCAAAATATACCCATGTAAAAAGATATAGTTAAACCATGTCAAAATATTGTTACAAAATTGAGTTTATATTCAAGAGGTCAAAAATATTTTATATATTATTTATAAGACTTAATTTATATGATCAAACAACAAATCGCTTTATTTAACGATGTTATAATACTACGTTTATAAAGACATTTGTGGGCGAACAAGTTTTTTAGAATATTCTTATAAAAAATCACGTCGTATTACCTATTTTATAGAACACTATTTGAAAATTATCTTATTAAAACATGTGTCCTATAAAAAGATGTTTTCATAATACATAAAATAGCTAATACGACGTTTGTATTAGAAATGTTTTAAAAATTTTGTTAAGACGTCCAAAAATATTCTATAAACTTATTACAACTCATTTATGTATGATGTTTAATTATTTGCTCTGATAAACTGAAGTTTTATAAAGCAGTTACATATTGAAATACTTATAAACTGTTGGCATCTATAAACCCGATATTTTTATAGTAAATTCAATACAATACTTACGATTGTATCATCTGAAAAACACGAAAAACGGTATTAATCGTTTAATGATATACGAATACTATATCTGAGAATCCACAATGGTGGACTTTCTCAATACATATTTTCTAAATAATTTTCTCCCAAAAAATTGGATTTCACAAGGAGTGCACAAGTAAAAAGATTAGTTTTTCTGTTGATGACTTTTTCACATGTCCATATGGTCAAAAAGCTTTACCAAAAAACTCTACAAAATTAAGCTCAATCGGATGTGATCTTAAACACGTAAATCAGTGATAACCAAAAGAGAAGATCTATTTGCTTTCCTTCCAACACTTTTGTCGTTAGGTATTTTAGATGCAAAGGTTTGCACAAAGTTCCTGAATCAACATCATATCGTAACCATCCGGTAGCATATACGACCTCGATTTTCCATTGCCTAAGCATGTGAGGTCTAGTTGATTGCCCAATCGTGTTGACTGAAAAAATGAAAGAAAAAGAACTCGATCAATTGGTCATTGTCGAATCACATATAGCTAAATTGATGAATGATCTTACATTGTATAGCGGATCACAGCTCCATAAAGGCGTAGGCACGCAACTTAGATAATGACACCAAGAACAATAATCGTGTCCGTCCACTTTGCGAAAAAGGAACACGAATCCGATTGTAAACCTACAAATGCACGAACCAAGCTCGATATTCTTTGTGCACTATTCAAAGAATGTGATGTTTATGAAGGCTTACATCACGATTAGCGCGATTATTGAAAGAATAAGGAATATATACTGATATAACTTGTATCTCGATTTCCTTGGTCCGTAATAACCAAAAGGACTAATGGTTTGATTTATCCATTGGAATTGCGGTCGAATCAAAAGGATAAACCCGAGGAAGAAGCCTGTGACGAATCCTCCTATATGCGCGAAATTGTCTACGTATGGGAGGATTCCAACCATTAGGTTTATCAGGATCATGAGAACGAGCGTTGTCAATGCTGCCAACTACACGAAAACAACAAACGCTAATTAACATTGGTTGTGTAGTGTATATGTTGGTTTAAAAATTTGAGGATATGTGGAACCCTTTTGAATTCTATCTTAAAGAATCCTTATAGATAGAGGGTCAACTTGCATGCACCTCGACTAATCTCATGGAGCTAGGAAAACCCCGACTGGCCTTGAAGAGACTATATATATATATATATATATATATATATATATATATATATAATATAGGTTTGATGATCTATATCTAATTGATATACGTGGAGCTCCAATACTCGACTGCTTTATCAAATGATACCTACCTTGTTGGCATAAATCGTCCAATTCGTAAGTAGCTCATACAACATTGCTCCAAGTAAACCGAATAGTGCTCCGGATGCACCAACGAAGATCGTTTTCCTGATGAACAACGCCGACAACATGCTACCACCGATTCCGGATAGTATATAAAGCAATCCAATTCTTACTACGGGAAAACATTTCGAATGAAAAAAAACTTGAAAAACGAGAATCATCTAGAGGTGTAAACATAAAAAAACCACGCACCAAATCCAAACTCCTCGAGACGAATCCCAACGCTGAGGAGACTCAACATATTCGCGAAAATATGGAAGACGCCAGCGTGCAACCACATACAAGTCAAGATCCGCCATTGTTGTCCTCCTTGGATCACCTTATCTCCATCCAAAGCTCCCATTTTAACCAGCCTAAAACCAAAACTCCGACATTAAATTAGTCTTCAAGTTCACAAAAAAGTATAAGAAATACTTGAAATGATGGAATCTAACGTACATACGTGGCGGTAGAAGGGCCGAGAAGGGGGTTTTCGTGGACATTTTCGAAAGCAAAATAGTGAAGTGTTTGAGCGCCAATGCAATTCCGGGAATGGGCGGGGCAGTTGTTGATGTACATGGAGACGATGAAGAGGATGATGTTGATGTTGAAAAACATGGGGATTAACCACGGATACCATGGCTTCGGTGGCTGGTAAAATGGAAGAGGCGGAGGAGGAGGAGGAATGCTTTGCACCTTGATCTCGATATGGCCGTGTGAATTCTTGCGGACCATGGTCGTCGTTGGTGGAACTCAGACTGGTTCTGGTTCTCATTTTTTTGGAACCGTTACCCGTTGGGTACCCGGTCCCGCTATCTTTTTAATAAAAGTTATTTATATATTTATTATATTTATATGTTTATTATATTTAAATATTTAATGATGTGGTATTAGTTTTGTACCTTTCATATGTGCTTTATTCATTTTCATCTAGATGTTTTATTTGAGGTGTTGACGTAAAGACGTGAATTGTTATGGAAGTCGTTTTGTTGATGTCAAGACTCAATACTCGAGAGTTTCTAATTTATTTATGCAACAATTAGTTTTTATCGGATTAATTTTCACCATTTGTAGTATTTATTACTTTATGTTGGTACTTTATAGTTTGCAATAGACTTAAAATTACAATTTTTATTGTATGAATTGTTAATTTTTTTTAAAAAAAATTGACATTGGGTACCCGGAACCGACGGTTCCGGGACCGGTTCCAAAATATAGAGAACCGATGTAAGCGGTTCCGGTTCTATAAAATTTAGCCGGGTACCCGGTTCTATAAAATTTAGCCGGGTACCCGGTTATGCTCACCCCTAACAATATTGTCGCGTGGGAAAAAAAGGTGCCACTCATCTTACCGTAAATGGAAATTCCATGTCAAAACGATATGTGGAAAGTCTTGCATAACGTTGAAAAAGATGTAAAGGAAGAAGATGATAATGTAAAGCCTACGAGGATGTAAAGCAAGGAGAGGATAATGTAAAGCAAGAAGAGGATGGAGATATTTTTGTAAAGTAAGAAAAGGATGAGGATTTATTTTGGAAAGCAAGAGCATGGTGATATATTTTTAAATTTTGCCCATTAAAATTCAATGATAATCATTTTTTAATCTTTGAAATCAAAGGGTCATTCCTCAAACGCTTATCGGGTAAGCGTTTATCAGGTGTTACTTATCTTTATTGGGTGAATATGACAAGGATACAAAATCTTACCCGGTAAGTGAGGGAGAATACTCTTACCCGGTGAGTGAGAGAGAACACTCTTATCCGGTAAGTGAAGGATAACACTCTTGCCAAATAAGTGTTTATCGGGTAAAAACAGTTACTAACAATCCATTTTGACAGTGACGGATCCAGAAAATTTAGAGTTGAGGGTCGAGATTTAAATAATATAATATAAAATATAAGAAATAAAATTTCTTGTGATAATTTAAGGTCAACCCTTATCTTTTGGAGGGTCAAAATAGATAGATATATATATAAAATTAAAAAACAAAGTTTTAATATTAAAAAAACTAGAGGTGTCAATTTTGTACCAAGTTAAACCAATCAATTCATGTACCAACTGTACCAATTTAGTTGGTACCAATCGAATTGGTTGGTATTACCGTACCAACTATCTAGAGTTGGTTGATACATGGTATTAAAAGTCGTGTACCACGGTAATACCGTACCGTACCGACTTATTTTTTTAATTATTTATTAATTAAAATTTAATCAATAATACAACATATTTTGATTTATAAGTTATTAAACTATATTGTTTTACATTTTGTAAAATTGTAATACGAATTGATATATAGAACGTGATTGAATTCATTCGTCTATCTTTAATATCTTTAATAACCCGTCTGCACCTCTACGGCTCATTATTGCTTCTCAATTGCCGCTTGTAGTAGAGTATTAGTAATGTTTTTTATATGAAGATTATTTGAATGTTTGTATATGTAGGGATAAGTGGTACACATATCAACATGCTATTAATGATTGACGGTTTTAGTGTATCTAGATCTAGTTTGTAAAGATGTCAATTTAATTAATTTGTACTTCAAATTTGCGATGTTGGTACAAAACCGTACCAACATGTACCAACCGAAAAATGTTGGTACCAATTTAGTTGGTACCAAGTATAATTGATTGGTACATGGTATAAAATTTTGTGTACCAATTATAATTGGTTGATACACGGTATATGAAAATAAAACATGGTACCGTACCATGTTCACCCCTAAAAAAACAATAGTTTGAAACCTTATGGGTGTCAAGTGACGCTCAATTTGATAGAGTATATTCACCTCTGCATTTTGATGACCTACCCGATAAGGTAGGTAAGAGTGATTGACTCTTGCCAACAAACGTCTTATATACTAAATCATTTTTATTGTGTCTTTTGATGCACAATACATACACACTTCTTGGGCGTAGATCGATGATCGTTATTATCGGGAATCGCTCTTGTATTTGGGACCACTGAAGTTGTTTCATGTGTTTCTTGTATTTTTTGAAATAATTACCCTACTTTTATATATGGTGGTTTTCTCCAACATCTTTATCAAAATTTCTCTAAAATAGAGAATCAAAAGTTAAAATCTCCTAAAAAATTACATTTATTTCCAACAAATTCTCCATTTTGGAGAATAAACAATGATTATAATATTAAAATATTGTATTAATCTATTAAAATATTATTTCTCTTTAAATATTATTTTTTGAAGATTTCTATTGATGCTCTCACTTAGTAATCATTTTTGGGGTTAACTTTATATTTGGAGAAAAACTTCTTATCTCTCATACTTTCTCCATTTTAAAGATAGTTTCGGGGAAGTTGTTGGAACAAAAAAAACAATCCAAAATCCTCATATTCTCTATTTTCTTCAAAATGGAGAAACTGTTGGAGATGCTCTTAGATTACTAACGATGTGACAATAAAATTACATTTATTATAGAGTAAAGTTCACTTTTGGTCCTTAACGTTTGTCCATTCTAACATTTTTCATCCCTGAACTTTAATAAGGTGCATATGGTCCCTGACGTTTGTATTTTCTTAACGTTTTTGGTCACTCTCTGACCTTTTTGCAAACTTTTCTTATTTTTATCATTTCTTAAACCACATGGACCAAAAGTGAACTTTACTCTAAACTATATTTATATTTACATTTTATGTATTACATTTTATTTTTACCATTTTTTGGTCCCTCTCTTTTATGTATTTTATAAATTATATAATATTTCTACTTTATAAATTAAATTATATATTTATAGTTTTTATATTTGTATTTTATATATTTATAGTTTTTTATATTTGTATTTTATATATTTTTATATTTGAAAGTTCCATCTATTCAATTTGTATATTACTTTGATTTAGCGTTTGAATATTAATTTGTATACAAATTGCATAGATTGAATGTTCAAATACATAAAATTGAATAAAACGAACCAAATTAATAATATTACATGCTTTCTATGAACGAACATAATATCATTACGCTTTATTTGGGATATTTAAAATAATATATGGTAACCGATAAGTAATGAAATCATCATTGGATTGGTCTAATTAATGGGTTAGCTTAATAAACAAAATTAGAATAATAACTTTTGAGACTAAAATTAGAGTAATGACTTTTAAGAATATTTATTTGGGATGTATCTTGGTTATTTTTTTATCAGATTAAATATTATTTTTGGTATAAATATAATTTTTTTGAAATAATAATAATTATTTTTATTCAATTGCATAGATTGAATGTTCAAATACATAAAATATAAATTTAAATATAACATAAATTTTATAAAAGATAAATATAGTATAACTTATAAATATATAAAATACTAAAAAAATAAATGTATATGTTAATTATAAATATAAAAATATATAATATATAAAAAAATTGTAAATATAAATGTATATGTTAATTATAACAAATATAAAAAATACAAATATAAAAAATACAAATATAAATATATATAATATAATTTATAAAATAGAAATATAATATAATTTATAAAATACATAAAAGAGAGGGACCAAAAAATAGTAAAAATAAAATGTAATACATAAAATGTAAATATAAATATAGTTTAGAGTAAAGTTCACTTTCGGTCCATGTGGTTTAAGAAATGGTAAAAATAAGAAAAGTTTGCAAAAAGGTCAGAGAGGGACCAAAAACGTTAAGAAAATACAAACGTCAGGGACCATATGCACCTTATTAAAGTTCAGGGATGAAAAATGTTAGAATGGACAAACGTTAAGGACCAAAAGTGAACTTTACTCTTTATTATAATTAACATTTCCAAAGTACATCACCATCTTGTATAAAAAACACGAGCAACCATGTAATAACCATAATCTTATAGATATGAAGCAAGAAGATAAATGTGAGAGTAAATTACATAAATCGTCCCTGATGTTTGGTCACTTTTTGGATATAGTCCCTATTTCCAAAAAAATACACTGAACGTCCCTAAGGTTTGACAAACCGCACGGAATTGGTCCCTCCCTCTAACGCCGTTTCTTTTTCAGCCGTTAAGTTGATCACGTGAGTGGCATGTGAGGGGTAAAATAGTCATTTTACTGTTCATCATCTCCTAAAAGTGACCACCACCACCACCACCACCACCACCACCACCACCACCACCACCACCACCACCACCACCACCAACCCATCACCACCACCACCACCATCACCCCATCACCACCACCATCATCAACCCATCACCACCACCACGAACATCATCAACCCATTACCACCACCACCATCAACCTATCACCACCACCACCACCATCATCATTTTCCGGCTAAACTCGTTTTTCCGGCGAGCTCTTCCAACACACCGTACTTAATAAAATATTGATGGAAATCCATTATGGATGTTGCTTCTCGATCAAAATATCAAAATAAATCAATTTGAGATGAAATTTATGCAGAAATCCGGTGAAGATGTTGATTTCCGACGAAGTCCGGTTTTCCGGCGAGTGCTCCGGCGATGCTGAAACATGCAGATTTCTCAACCAAAATCGAAACTGAAAATTTCTTTCTTTTCCAAATGCAAAAACAAGAAGGTTTGGAATGGTTTTATGAATTAAAACACATCCAAATGTCAAAACCCATTAAACTTTTCTTTCTGTCTGTGTGTATGTATATGTATGTATATATATATATATATATATATATTTCTTTCTGTGTGTATGTATATGTATATATATATATATATTGTATCTGTGTGTGTATATATAAAGAAAGAGAGAAGAAAGAAATATGATGGTTGTGGGTTGACGATGGTGGTGATGGGTTGATGGTGGTGGTGGTGGGTTGATGATGGTGGTGGTGGTGATGGGTTGATGATGATGGTGGTGGTGGTCACTTTTAGGAGATGATGAACAGTAAAATAACTATTTTACCCCTCACATGCCACTCACGTGATCAACTTAACGGCTGAAAAAGAAACGGCGTTAGAGGGAGGGACCAATTCCGTGCGGTTTGTCAAACCTTAGGGACGCTTAGTGTAATTTTTTGGAAATAGGGACTATATCCAAAAAGTGACCAAACATCAGGGACGATTTATGTAATTTACTCTAAATGTGATTTTAATTATAGTTTAGAAAAACAACAAAATTCGATTTTTATGGATGATTTTGGTAAGTTTTTGTTGATATTTCTATGAATGTGATTTTAATTATAGTTTAGGGACCACTTTTGTAATTTATTTATTAAATATTTAAATTACTCATAAAGCCACCGACTATATTTATCGGCGTGCACCCCCTCGGCTGCCGCAAAATTCATTCGCACGTGATGGATTCTCTAGAGCCTTGTAAGCCGCTTTGCTAATAAACACCATGTTTAAAAATAATAAATAAAGGGAAATTAATTAGGGTAAATCACGTTTTTCGTCCATGTGGTTTGTTAATATTACACGTAAATTGGATAAAAAGGAAACGTACTTTTTTTTAATTTTTATTTTAATGATCGTATTTTAAAATGTTTTATTTAAGGATCTGTTGACAAACTTTATAAACAAATAAATGACTCATTTACGTAAACAACAGGTAACCGGTTATAATGGCTGCAATGACTCATTTTATTATCGATAAAACTTATTATTATTTAATTATTAGGGATATTTTGGTTAAAGTACTTTTTTCAAAATCTTGTTACGGAAATCATGGCTCCCCAACGACAACTCATCTCTGGCAAGACCATGACTTTCGCCTCTTTCACCGGCCTCCATCTCATCTCAGGCCTACAAAAACTCCTCCCTTCCATCTCTATTCGGAATATATAGAATTATAGATTTTTTTTGTTTCTTTGGATTGGTGGGCTCATAGCCGCCGTGAAACCACCCCACCACCATATTATTCGGTGGCCACTTAAATTTATGTAAAAGGAAACATATTGAACCAGATGTGAGAGAAAGAGGAAAAATGGACGATTTAGTGGTGCAAGTATGGTGAGACAGTGAGCTTTTAATCGATGTGTGGTGGTGGTGGTTGGTCATGGTGAAAAAAAAACAATGAATAAATGAATTTTTAAATAGTAATAGTAATAATTTAAAAAATCATGAATTTGCAATGTTATTGATAATTGAAAGTAAAGTTAAAAAACATTTATCGATGTCAAATTCGATTTTACCAGCTTTACAGGTTAACCAGTTTCTTGTTTATGTATACAGTTTGTCAATAGACCCTTAAATACATCATTTTAAAGTACGATACCTAAAATAGAAATTAAAACAAAGTACATTCTCTTTCTACGCAATTTTCATTAATATTATTACTTATGTTCCTTTGATTTAAAAATTATGATTTTTATCTTTGAATTATTTCCTATCTTTTAAGTACAAGGAACTAAATCTTATAGAATTATAATCTATAGAGACCAAAAAAATAATAAATTATAAATTATAAGAATGAAAATAACAATAAACTACAAGCTATAGGAATGAAAACTGTAATTTTTAAATCATAATAACTAAAAAAATTACAAGTTTTAACAAATCAGACGGAAAGATGTAATTTACTCAAAAAAAATGTCATGCTTTACACGAGTTGAGTCTTGTCCGATTCAAATTCGATCTAATTTGTATGGCCAAATTGCGTTAAAAAGTAACGTACTGTCATCATATTCCTATTTTGGGTAACATACTTTTAAAATCTTCATTTTGGTATCTCAATTTTTGGAAGGATTTTGGTATCTCAATTGTAAAATATCAAACTTTTAAGTACCTGTATTACCTAATAACTTACAAATACTGACTAAGATCAGGTTTTTATTGACGTGACATTATTTATTTATTTTATAAATACCAACTAAGAAAAAAAATCCACATCATATTTTTAATTTTTCAGCTATTTAATAATTCATACCAATTTTATTTTTTTATTTTTTAAATCTGTATTTTTTTTTAATTCTATGTTTTTCAATTATTAAAATTTACGCCATTTTTTTCTTTTGTAAATTCTATGTTTTTCAATTATTAAAGTTCACGCCATTTTTATTTTTTTTTAAGAAATATGTATTTTTCAATCTATAAAACTTGTAATTTAGGCTTATTGTATGTTGAGAATTTCATAAACTAAACAAGACCAAAATAATAAAAAACTTTGACAAGTTAATAAACAAAATATTGCCAATAGTTAAATATTTTACAAAAATGCCATAAGACCAATAATAAACCAAAAATAATAAACCAAAATAGCATAACATTGTTATCAATTATAAATAAAAAATGTTATGATACGTCATTAATGTAAGATCCCACATTGGTTGGGGAGAGGAACAAATGTTGCCTTATAAGTAGAACTTGATACCTCCCCTATCAGACGCGTTTTAAAATCGTGAGTCTAGGTGTGGACAAAGCGGACAATAGCTTGTACGGTTGAGCTGGGGTGTTACAGATGATATCAGAGCTGGGAACCGGACTGGTGTGTCAGCGAGGATGCTGGGCTCCCGAGGGGGGTGATTGTAAGATCCCACATTGGTTGGGGAGGGGAACAAATGTTGCCTTATAAGAGGGACTTAATACCTCCCCAATATCAGACGCGTTTTAAAACCGTGAGTCAAGGTGTGGACAAAATGGACAATATCTGGTACAGTTGGCCTGAGATGTTACAGTATGATTCATGACGAATAATACGTCTATATTCATCATGAATATGTGATTCATGACGAATAACACTTTCATATTCACAACGTATATATTATTCATGACGAGTATTCATCATGTACATGGCACTGAGCCCTTCACATATTGTTAATCAATTTTGGGTTCTTAAGGTAGCGTTTGTTATGCAGACATGATTGGATGAGACTAGACAGGACAGGACTGGACAAGACAAGTGTCTGTCTTGTGTTTGGTACGACTAGGATTGGATTTGACAGGACTAGACAATTTTCCCTAAAAGTTGTTCGATGATTTTATATATCATATAATAGTTATAAATGAGACAAATAAAGTATATATTTAAATAATTTAATTAAAAGCAATGTTAGTTTTTTACACAATTTTATTACACATAAATACATACAAAAATAATAGTACCAAATTTGATGAATAATCTGAAATAATTGACGGTAGTTCAAAAAAAATCTGATTCATACGAAGAAAATTTTAATATTTGATTCAATTTGGAAGATCTTTATGAATTGGCGGAGGCATGGTTGCAACGACAAGTAAATATAAAGGTGATAGGTGGCGGTTATCGGTGGAGGTGTAGGTGGTCGACGATGGTAGTAGTGGTGGCGGTGAACGATGGTAAAGGAGGTTGTTGTATTGGAGGAAGAGGTAGAAGTGGTCGACGGTGGTTGGCGGCAATAGGTGGTGGTGATCGGTCGAGGTGGAGGTCGCGATGGCCGGTGGTTGTGGAGGTGGTGGAGAAAGTTGTTGTAGTGGAGGAAGAGGTGGAAGTGGTTGACGATGCTTGGTGGTGGCTACCGGTGGCCGTCGATGGTGGTGGCGCCATGGGTGGTAGTGATCGGCGTTAGTGGAGGTGGTCGACGATGGTAGTGGTGGCGGCGATAGGTGATAGTTGTGGAGGTGGTGGAGGAGGTTGTTATAGTGTAGGAATAGGTAGAGGTGGTCGACGATGGTTGGTGATGGCTACCGGTGGCTGTCGATAGTGGTAGCGGCGGTGGTGATGGGTAGTGATGACCCTCAGGAGTAGGTAGAGGTGGTCGACGATGGTTGGTGGTGGCTCCCATGTTCTTCCACCTATTTTGGTGGAACAAGAAAAAACCATTTTTTGTCCGATCTTGTCCCACTATGTCCGGTCCTTGTCCCAGGTCGCGTCAAACGTGGGATAGTGAATTTTTGTCGTGTCTCATGTGACGCCATTCATGTGACATTGAGTTTTATCCCGTCCTATCATGTCCCGTAACGAAATTTCTTCCCCCACCCCTCTTTCTTTCTCTTTCTTTCTTTCTCTCTCTCTCTCTCTCTCTATATATATATATATACATAGCCTTAGGTTCAATAGAGAAGTGAAAGTTTTTGAGAAATAGAGAAGTGATCTTGACCATTCATTCGGTCAAGATCGGTTATAATTAGTCAAAAGTTGCGGCTTTGACCGGTCAAAAGTTGCGGTTGTTCCAAAAATAGAAGGGCAATTTCGTAACTTTTACAAAAAACACGGACTGAGTTCATATATGAATCTGTGTGATTCACATATGAACTATACGTTCATATATGAACCTTTGTAATTCATATATGAACTCTTTATAACTAATTCATATATGAATCTTGTGATTCATATATGAACCTTTGTGTTTCATATATGAAACTAATTAACTGTAGGTTCATATATGAATCAGTTGAACCAATTAACTGATTTATATATGAATCTTTGTAATTTACATATAAACTTTTTTAACTAATTCATATATGAACCTTTGTGATTTATATATGAATTTTTTTAACTGATTATCATATGAACAAATTAACTGATTCATATATGAATCACAAAGGTTCATATATGAATTAGTTAAAAATATTTTATATGTGAATTACAAAGGTTCATATATGAACACAAAGCTTCATATATGAACCTGTCTCGCGTATTTTTTACGAAACTACCCCTCTATCTTGTGCAGACCACGCGAGGAATTATCCTCTGCTTCTCGGTCAAAGCCGCCGATCTTGACCGAATGCATGGCCAAGATCACTTCTCTATTTCTTAAAATATTTGTACTTCTCTTTTGAACCTTTCCCTACACACACATATATATATATATATATAGGCGGGTTCAAACGAGGAGCGTAACAATTTAAGAAAACGCGAGGAGCACCGCCCATGTACAAAATCACATGTGATTCACAGCACAAACCGCGGGACAAACCGCGCGCTTTGCAAACCGCGGGACAAACCGCGCGCTTTGCAAACCGCGGGACAAACCGCGCGCTTTGCAAACCGCGTGACAAACCGCGTGCTTTGCATTTTTTAATCACATATAATTTTGTTGTGAATCACATGTGATTTTGTACATGGGAGGTGCTCCTCGCGTTTCTCGTAAATTGTTACGCTTCTCGTTTGAACCTTTCTCTCCCTCTCTCTATATATATGTGTGTGTGTATTCTTATTCTTAATAAAGATATGAGTAAACTACAAAGTTGGTCATGTAGTTTATCGATTATAAAACTTTGTGTTCCTACAATTTCAAAATTACAATTTTGTCATCATGGTTTGTAAAAACGTCCGAATTCAGTATCCTTCTCTACGGCCGTTAAAAATCCTGTTAAGTGAGAGGTATTTTAGACTTTTTATAGTTATCTGCCAATTTTCTTTTATAAAAATAAAATTTAATGAATATATATTTAATGAATTATATTTATACATATATACACACAACAGGTTTATTTTTCTTCCCCCATGAACCATCCCCCTCCCCACCGCCATTACCCATCTTCGGCTTCCCCGACAACATCTTCGATATCTGATCAATCTATCTTCTTCATCCACAAATATCGTTTTATTAGGGCTCAAATTCTCTCGTGAAGTCAATGTAACCCCCCCCCCTTACACACACACATTTGAACATGAGTATGGGGTTGGGACCTCATTCGTTTCTCCCTCTCTCTCATAACCCCCTTCAGAGTTGGTGGTGATTGAATATCATATCAATGGTTCAAGATTTTGTTTTCTTCTACAGGAAAAACCAAATCAACATTTGATAATCTGTTAGAAATCCTTTGTTGAATGAACTGATTCCCACCAAAGACCTCGTTGTAGCAAACAAATACCCCACAATTTTTTTATATATGAGTTGTAAGTGGTGGATCTACTAGGGTCCTTTAAGGTAGTTTAATTGATGTATTTTTAGTCGAAATCCAACATTTCGAGGGCTTTTTAAAGTTTTTTTAGTTGATTTAAGGAGATTTTTAAGTTTTCTAATCGATTTCGATGGACTTTTTTGGTTTTTTAGTCGATTTCGAGAGTTAATTTTGTTTTTTTGGTTGATTTCGAGACCCTTTTTTGATTGATGGGGTCCTGCACGAGAAATTACTGGAGGGACATTAAAGCAAAAAGTTGAAAAAATTATTTTTTTAACCTAAAAATTTCAATTTTTTCCTTCCTACTGGTCCCATCCCCCCTAACCAAGGACTAGATCCGCCCCGGGTCGTAAGACAAGTAATCAACAAGTCGATATCCTAATCCGTTTAGTTTCTAATTCAAACCAAAAGAATGTGGCATAGTCACCGATTACGAAGGAGGAGACAGTTGCAACGACAAAGATCATGATGCCATCTGTGATAATCTTGCATAGATGTTCGGGAACCCAAATGGAGAAATCAAGTGATTTACATGGGGAAAACTGATCTAGATGAATGATTTTTGGCAATGATGGTTATTTGTTTTTATGAGCAGAGGGGACGATGGAGCCGATTATTGTGGGATTGTTTTTTGTATACCTCGAGATGGAGGAGAACGACAACGACGTAGGTTGCTCCGATGGTGGACAACATGATGATGGTCGGTGTGCTCTATAAGTGTTGGGGGAAGTTTTCTTGTATATTTACTACGTATAATATATATATATATTAAAGATCGTTAATGGGAGGGACCAAATTTGAATGCTTTTGCAACACCACCATTGCCATTTGTATTTTAGAAACTGGAGGGACGAGAAAAGCTATAACCGACAAACCATGTGGACCAATTTTATAGTTTACTCTAAAAATATTAAAATATCACAAGTTCATGTACCAAAATCCATTGAACCGACCAAACTTTAAAAAGTATTATTTTTTATATGCCAAAAAGAAAATAAGATTTCTTTTTAAAACAACATATTTTGTTGTGGATAATGTTAATCATTTAGAAACAAAACTGTAATTTGATTCTAATACATATTAAAGATAAACTTAGATCTCATAAATTTAATTAAGCTATCAATTTTTTTTTAATTTAGGGAATATTTTGAATATTTAAATTATTTATATAGAAAAATTTAGATTAATTTTTAGACAACAAGACTAGTAATAACTTTTGGTGTTTTTTTCTCTTTTTACACACTTACATGTTATATATACAATACATATGCAAAGTGAGTAAACCAGAATATTGTTTGTGAACAAGAACATTACACTCTTACAAAGCTTTGTTTTGATATTTAGGGTTTCCAAGAGACATTAAAGATGGAAGATGGTATGATAGACTTGCCAAGCTTGGTGTTTGATGAGAAAATAGGTAATAAGAGAGTAAGAGATGATCATGGTGAAGTTGAAAGCAATATAGGGAGACTTGAAAAGAGGCCAAGTGGAATTCTGGGTGTTAGTGGTGGCGGAGATGGTGGCAACGAAGGAGGAGAAGGCGGTGGTGATGGTGGTGGGATAATTGAAACTTTCTTTTCTAATGTGTTTCAAAAGAATGGAAGTGGTATAGAAATCGGAGAAGGTGAAGTTGATGGTCAAGTGAAAACTGATTTGTCTAATTTTGAAGTTGAAGACAAGAGTGAAGTTTTGGGGATCGATGGAGGCGGTGGTGGTGGTGGCGGCGACAATGGTGGTGGGATCATCAACACCTTCATTTCAAATATGTTTAACCATAATGGAAGTGGAAATGGTGGTGGTGATCAAGGGATAGATGATTCAAGTAAGGAAGTTACAGAGAAAACCAAAGATTTAGGTGGCAATGGCGGAGATGGTGGTGGTGGTTGGATGGTTGATAATTTCATTTCAAATGCGATTCACCACAATGGAAATGGAAGAGTGGAGGAAGAACCACAAAGTGACGGTGGTGAACCACAGAATCTCGATGCAGAACAACTGACGAAGAAGAATGATGCATCATCTGAGCTTCCTTGTAAACATGTTACAGGTATACACATTATCAATGCTTTTTTAATTACTAATTAATGACTCGTGTTGATTTTTCTACATTCAAAATCTTATGCTTATTTTGCAAAAACACTAAATCAGGAAGTAAATTAAAAATGAAACCAGATGACTATTCCGAAAGGGTGTTTTTCTTGAACAACAACTGAAGCAGAATGCAACACAAAAACCATATATATTTCTCTTGGAAGCATCGATCGGAGTAGTTCAACGACAACCGAGAGTTCACTAAATTGATGATGTAGATCCAACCATCGATTATTTTGTTTCATGTATTTTGCCAACTTTATTGTTTGTTATGTAATTTGTACTCAAGACAACATACATATACAACATAATTAGTCAATGTCTTTAGATCTAAAATTTACAAATTTCATGTGAAAATTAACAGTACCTTTATCAATTTGTTGAATTAAATGTGTTACATGCCATTATTATTATTATTATGAAATAATGCTATAAATTTATGTAGAAAAATTCCTAAACGTAGTGAAAGTACATAACATATACAAATTTGTATCTAACTTTATGGAAATCCAATACAAATTTGATGAAGTGTAGAAGGACATCATAATATGAGGCCAGAATTGTTATATTTGTAATTTTTCAATAAATCAAAAACACTTATTGGAAAAAGAATTTAACTTTTTATTTGTATATTAATAAATGTGATAGCTAATTTGGAACAATAAGAATTTTACAATGTAAAAATAGTTTTACTTGGACTTTTAATATCTAATTTGGGAGCAAAGTTAATTTTGCTTTCTAACATTTACAATTTTAACACATATCGTCTTTAAATTTCCATAATTTATATTTAGTCCCTCATATTTTTTCATTTCCCAATGGTTTTGGTCTCTTTGTCCAATGGTTGTTATCCGGTAAGTCCAATTAAAGAGTAAACTACAATTTTGGTCCATGAGGTTTACACCTTGATATGAAAACCGTCCCTAAACTTCAATAAGTGCTGTAATCATCCTTACTGTTTGCATTTCGCTTTGAAAGTGGTCCCCACGATTAACACCCGTTAAAAAAGTGCAGTTAGAAGCCCCATGTGCGTCACACGTGATGGGCATTTCCGTCTTTTCAGGTTTCCCTCTCATTTAAAATCCTTTTCCCTAATTTTCTTTCTTACTGTGCTTCTTTTTCTTCGAGACCTTGATCTGGTTCCTCTATTTTTTTTTGCTTCTCCTCCAAAACTCACGACTACTCAACAATGGTGTCTTGTCACTGTGGTGCACCAGCAATGATAAGAACATCATGGACTAGTAAAAACCCTGGTCGCAGGTTTTATGGGTGCCCAAGGAAGTTTGCAAAATGCGATCTTTTTGTTGGTACGATCAACAGTTGTGTAATCGATCTATGGAGGTCATCTCAGGTTTGCTAAGATCAAAGAACAGAGTGGAGGCTTCCCTCAAAGCAAAAAAAAACTGAAGTCAAGACTTTGAAGATTTTATTGATTTGCAGTTGGGTTTTGTTTATTTGTATACTTTTCTGGTTCACCTAATCAATGAAAAAATGTTTGTAATGTTTTTGATGTTAATCAAAATCAATGAAATGTTGTTTCTTCCATCAACATCCTGAGTAGTTTGCAACCATTAGAATGTTCAAGTTTTGTTGTTTGCATTATGTAAAGAGAACAACATTAACTAAGACAAGGGAACATATCAGTAAGGTGATTAAGACAAGGGAACATTATTCCATAACTAACATTAAACAAGTTTCAATTACAATACACCAAAAGGGAACATATCACAAAGTACCAAAATATATTGTTCCACAAAGTACCAAAAACTACCAGCATATCATAAAAAACATTGTTCCACAAAGTACCAAAATACAGAAAGAAACTTGTTCCATCTAAATTCCTTTGCATGTTCTTGAATTATGACCCTGTTTCTTGCACTTTGCACGCGTGACAGACTTCCCACCCTTCCTTAATTTGCTTCCTTTCCCATCTGTTACATTTTCATCAACACCTCTCTTTCTTTTCTTCTTTGGCCTCCCAATCTGTTTATGATAGGTTGGTGCAACTAGTGTTGTTGGGCAGTCAAATTTAGGCCAAAGAGCTTTGCCATTGATAGACTCTACCTTAAATATGTACATTTCTTTCCAAGTGACAGGCCAATAACTAGCATCAACCCATTTCTCAGGCACCTCAACATTTAATCCATTCAGGGCCATGTTCCAATTTGTAGCAACAACATGCTTACAAGGGATGCCAGTTAGTTCCCACCTTCTACATGTACAAGTGTTTGGACTCACATCAACTATCACTTGATCATTCCAAGGACCAGATACCTCATACTTGTTTCCTCCATTCCATGTCACTTTGTATTGGTTGCATCACTCTTGATTTTTTTCCAATGTTTTTGTTGCTTGTTTCCGCTTCATTCAAATCAATATTATTGCCCTGTTCATCCATGTAACATCCTGAATTTTCAATAATAGTATTCTAATGAGAATTGGAATTTAATTGTATTTTGGTTAAAACCTTGAATTATATTGTAAGTTTATAATTCATTGGAGTTAAAATACAAGGGTTTAAAGTTTAGTGTCAATTGTGGAAATAATGAAACTAGAAGGTGTAAATGGGTCATTTTGGAAAGTATGTATGATAACATAGCTGAAAGATCAGATATTTCCTCATTTTTGTGATCTGGGTCGGTTTGGAAGATAGAGAGAAAGAGAAAAGAGAAAAGAGGAAGAAAACAAGGGTTTGTTCATCAAATTGGTAAGGAAATCTGATTATGTTTTCTGATTAGCTTGTTGTGAATGAATGATGATGGACGAATCTGTGTTTTGGATTGATTTACAGAATCATAAACAACAGATTTGAAGAATCAGATTGTGCAAAGTGGGTAAAACTTCCTTAAGAGGTGAGTTCATTTGTTGTTTGCTTAAATAAGTGTTTTCATGTTAAATTGAACCTTGAAATAGCTGTATAAATTGGTTATGAACTGTGTGGAATGGTCTGGAATGAGCTGAATAGAACAGATATGTATCTAGATCGAAATTTAAGCTGCAGGTCGAAAGAATCCGGATAAAATGAAGTATCCGGAAACCGTGATGATGAATGTGTCCGGATGCGGCAAGATACCGGGTAAGTTCGAATTGCTTTAGTTTTCCGAATGAATATAGTTACCGGATAGTATCCGGATTGAGCTAGTTCCCGGGTGTTGTCCGGAAAATATAGTTGTCCGGATTATGCATGCATCCGGTAAAGTATTGTTATCCGGAAAGTCCATTTATCTGGATAAGTTTAAGTTGTCCGGAAACCCTGTTGTTCGGACACTTTTGAGAAGTTAGAGAATTGCAGGTTCTGTTAATCATGGAAAGGTATGATTTAGGAATTGAAACATAACTTCTATAGCTTGGACATACGTACAACTGAATAGTAGTATGTTAGGTTTATAGACTGTGCTAGTTTGATACTAGGCAGGGGTGTAGTAAGTGTAATGGATCCATAGGCACTGTTTTGTAACGTGGAATAGGCTTAAAGTAATTTGTAATTCCCGTTGACCTGAAATGTGGAATAGGCATAAAGTAACTTGTAATTCCCGTTGACCTGAAATGTGGAATAGGCATAAAGTAACTTGTAATTCCCATTTCGTAGAGGTGTTATGAAAGGAGAAATAGGCATAAAGGAACTTGTAATTTCTATTTCATAGTGTGATGTGAATTGCGGGATAGGCATAAAGGAACTTGTAATTCCCTTTCACATGGAAATGGAGAATAGGCATAAAGTAAGTTGTAATTCTCATTTCGTGGTATAGGAATCGAGGAATAGACATAAAGTAAATTGTATTTCCTGATTTCTATGGGAAGGTCAGAGATAGGCATAAAGTAAATTGTAATCTCTACTTCCAGTCCAAGAAATAGGCATAAAGGAACTTGAAATTTCTTGGATAAGAGCATCATCTAGAATCTGTAATGATTCTTAGTAGACTCTTGATTTTGATAATGTGACTTACTGAAGGTTAGTCATATTCATGAGTTCGGGTATGTTCCCGTCATTGAGATGAGCACGTGTACGGTAAGAATGGTGGAGAACAGGTTTGCTTATATGGTTGGATATTTTCAAGTTGTTAGTGTTTTAATTTAAATTTGGATGTTCTCACTAGGCGTAAGCCTAATTGTTCAAATTAAATGTTCTTACCAGGTACAGGCTCAGGGAAGTAAGTGGGATATGGGACGAGAGCTTTTGGAAGGAATCAACTTTTGAGATAAACGGAGGAGTTATCTAACGCATTGAGGTCTTTTGATGGATTGTTTAGATAACCTAGTTAATCTGATTATAGTTGACATGATTCGATTATTAGGTTATTGGGAGAAGTCCATGTTTGTATATATGAAACCTCTTAGTTGATTCTCTTCTTATATAAAAGTTTGGATGTTGTTCTATCATAACTTGTTATAATTTGATGTTCAAATTAGCCCTGATTTTTGGGGTGTTACAATCCAACATTTCATTTACATCAAGTGGCTTATCCACCATTTCATTCAATTCTAAAGGCTTCTCTTTAACATCATTACTCACATCAGCTTGGTTATCAACCCATTCAAGAAACAATTTCTTCTTACATCTCCTGTTAGCCACATTACTCACCTCACCAGCTTCATCTATTTCCCCTATCAACATTTTTCTACCATGGGGTGGTGATTTGTATGTATCCAATACTGTTTTCCCATGCTCTATAAACACATCTACAAATTTCACCCTAGGAACATACTTCATAAGCTTTAATACTTCATTGTCATTGCCTAAAGCTTCTAACCCAAAATCCAAGTCACTATTAGGAGTCAAGAAATGGTAGTACATTTTGTTCTCTTCAAGATAACCTAACTCCAACATAATGTCATCTACCTCATGGACTGAGAATTTATCACTATCAAGCAAATCAATAAAGATACTCTTACCATTAACATACTTTCTTCCAGGAAACTTTGTGAAGACACCTCTATGGTTTATCCTCATTGTGAATAGGGTAGGATAGTGCTCTGTAGAAAAATAAACAGAGTAAACATACAAACAACTTAAATGAAAAAACAATGAAAACAGGGGGATACATACCATACACATACACGGGATAAAGTTCATCCTCATGACCCTTTCTAATCACCCACGATTGAGAGGCCCTGAAGTTTAATGTGAAGTTCTTTCACGAAGATGAAGTTTACACCAACAAAAACCCTTTCTTGAAGCTCAATAACTTTGATCCAGGTTTATCAATGGAGAATTTAGGTAAGGGATGATGATGGAGGGTTTCTTGAAAGATGGAATAAAAAACCAAAAGACGTTTAAATGAGAGGGAAACCCTGAAAAGACGAAAATGCCATCACGTGTGACATACATGGGGCTTTTAACGGAGCTTTTCTAAAGGGCGTTAGTCGCGGGGACCACTTTCAGACCAAAATGCAAACAGTAAGGATGATTACAACACTTATTGAATTTTAGGGACGATTTTCGTATCAAGGTGTAAACCTCAGGGACCAAAATTGTAGTTTACTCCCAATTAAATGAAAAGTATTTGTCATATTTACTATTTTTATGGATTAAAAAAACTTTTTATATTTTTAGTTTCAAATTGTAAAAAAGGGAACAAAGAGAAAGAAAAACGAAAGGTGGTGGTTATTCTTTCTTTTGCTCAAATTAAAAACTAAAAGTATAATACATCATAATTTTAATATAAAATTAAGAAAATAGTGAAATGACTAAAATAGGATTTAACAGAAAAGGTTTACAATTGTTAGATAGACCAAATCTTTGGAAATTGATATATACAAAGGACTAGATTTGAATTTTTTTTAAATTTAAGGACTATATTTGTTAAAAGTGGAAAATACTAAGGATCAAAAGTAAAACTTTACACTTTATTTTGGTAGTGTTTGATGCTTTGCAAGAAAGGAATTGGACAAGGTAAGAAAGTGTTTACCACTATGATAGTCACGTGCAATAACCTTGTCGGTTGAAATGAGGATTTTGATAGTCACGTGCAATAACATAAAACCGTTAATATTATAAGAGTGGATTGTTGATTTGGTCATGGATTTTGATGTTTTCTTTGATTATGGTCTTTATGATAAGTTAATCGTGGATTTGGTCTTTGTGGTATTCAATTTGTTTTGGTCATGGTTCTTTTAACTAACGTTTTCTTTAACTCCATTAAATTAAGGACCATTTTTGTCTTTTACCTATTTTTTATTCTTTTTCTATAAAAAAGTATAAACAAGATTTTTTATATTCACACAAATATATATATATATATATATATATATATATATATATATATATATATATATATATAAGGGCTTAATCAAATAAGAACTATTTAGTTTGTGGTAACTGTAAGAACCAATATTAGCCATTCATTTAAGATAATTAACTTTATTTACATAAATAATTTAAAGGGTAAATTGGTAATAAATTTTTTGGACAACTCATAAAACCCTACAAAAAAATTCCAACCGCCACTCACATCTCATATAGTCATCTTTCCTTTCAAAAGAAACACCATTCCACCCTTACCCCCTTTCCTCGGATCTGATGGTATTGGCCGGAAAATTCAAAATCGGTGAGTTTATCCGGGACTACAAAGCCAGACGAAAAAGATGAAGAAGCTCCAAGTCCGATTATTCTTTCGTAACTACGAAAACTTTTTGTTCATCGGTCTAATATTAGGACCAATCAGAGTGTTTCCGCCGCTGCCGCTTGTCGCTAAATATCCCTACGACTGGTTCTCTTAGAGTACATCTATGGAGGCCTTACGATGGTCAAACACGCCAAGGGCTCTCTGTCTCCTTCCTCTTTCCTGCAATTTTCTGCAAATGGCAACATATTCATCCCCACTTCTTATCTGTTCATCAACAATCTAATCAAAAAACGATTTCTCACATTTTTTCTTTTTTCTCACATTTTTCTTGATTAGAATCTTTCATATTCCTCTTTTCTCTCTGGTTGTATATATTAGGTTTTTTGTTTCTAGATCTATGTTTTTAAGAATTTTTGTTGGTTTTAAAGTGAAAGGTATCATAGTGGTATTACAGTTGTATCACAGATTGCATTAGAGTGGTATCACATTGAGTCATAACATATATTGTGTATTATGGTTTAACATTCAAAGGTATCACAATGGTATCATGTTTGTAATCATAGTGGTATTACATTTGTATCACAGTGGAATTTCATTTGTAATGACAGCGGTATCACGTTTGTATCACAATGGTATCACGTTTGGTATCATAGTATATGAGGTTTGTTTGTTTTGTAGATCTATGTTTTATGGAATTTTTCATGTATTATGCTCAAAGGTAACACATGGTTACAGTGGGTATCACATTGGTATCACATATGTTCTTGGAGTATTACCAAAGTAATAAATGTGATGCTGAATTGGATGGCAATGGGTATCACAGTGGTATCACAAAAGTTCTTGTATGTATTTTCGGTATCACGAATGACCGGAGAGAGAGGAGAGAGGATATTTTACAATACCTAAAATGCCCTTTTATTTCAATTTCAAACAAAATTACCAAAATTAATAATTTCCTAATTTATAGCTTAATATGTGGCTAATATTGGTTCTTACAGTTACTACAAACTAAATAGTTCTTCCTTGAATGACCCCCTATATATATATAACAACATCAAAATAAATAAAACAAGATATTATTGTATGATTTAATTTTTTTTAAATTAATTATATAATATATGATTTAACTTTATTATTTTACTCCAATGATGAAAAAAATGGTTTTATTGTTTTAAACTTTTAATGTAACTTAAATTTTAGAGTAAACTCTACTTTTGGTCCTTAAGGTATAGTGATTTCTTTGAAACAAGAATCTGTGGTTTCATAATTAGACTTTTGGTCCTTATGGTTTTGATTTTGCTCTAGAAGAAGGACATTGCCACTAACTCCGTCTAATGTCATCGTTAGTGGCAGGGGCATTTTCGTCAAATCACTTTTTTCCCTCCTTTTTTTGTATTTGTAAAATTTATCAAAAAAATTGGACCAGATATGTAAATAACTCTAAATAAAAGACATACTTTGAAGAATAAACATCATCTTTGATAGAATAAGCTCAGATTATACGATATCGTTGATCAAAGAAAACAATATATTTCTCCCGTTGGCATTAAATCTTGAAACATAAACCCCTCCCTCATGCAACCACACATGTACAAGCTGTGACTGGAGCACCATTGTGTTGTTTTGCAGAGCTGTATTTCTTGGTGATGAATCTGCACCTTTTGGAACAAATAAACAGTTGAATACACAAAAAGCATGCCACTAATTATACAATGACTTGATTCTGGAATATCAAGACACCATCACTTTGCCCATAACCATAAAGCATAAAACAATTGACTTGACTGAAGAAATCCCTCCATAGAAGCTCATACATCAACCAGTTCATCCCAGTATCACCACCATTGTAACACCCTAAAATTTAAACAATAAATATAGGGGATTTCCGAAAAATGGGTAAATTTAAACTTCAAAATATAAGCCAACTATAACCCTTAAATGCAATGGGATAGTTTGGACAATGATTAAACATAGGAGTATTGAGACATAAAACACAACAACCTATTAATCTAGAATTAAAGTAAGCTAGATTAATCCGGGTGTCATTATATCTCCAAAAAGTCTCTCATCTCGAATTCCCAAAAGCCCGACCCTCCAAGCTCCTAGCATGGTCGGCAACTCAATAAGATCTAGACACCGCTAGTGGGACCTGTAATCCATAAATATGCAACATCAAGTCTTAGACAAAAGTCTAGTGAGATTACATGAAATGCACATTTATATAATTGTGACAAAAGACATAAAATAATGTTACCGGCTCCATGTGATCTAAAATTACCACCAATCAACTCGTTAAGTGTTCCCACCTGAACATATTTATATAACCGAGAAACATTTCTTTAACAACAAAAAACGGGGGAGACCCGTTACCATCGGGGTGACAAGAACACGGGAATGGAGTCACCCACGACGTTATCGGATTGCACCTCAAGTCCTGGTCCTAGTTCACATGCCATAAAGACATCACAACCTCAAACCATCTCGTACCATGCCTTTAGTGCCTACTCCGTCGAGTTACACCTCAAGGACTTATGGGACCCTATTGCATATCCGAACTAGCCGAGTTACACCTCAAGGACCTCAACGTCCCCTATTGCCTACTCGCTAGTAGCCGCACAACGGCTTACCCAGACCGGACATAAGCCCAGAAAGGTCTAACTCCTCGTGCACAAGGAGTTAGACTAAACGATTCCCATAACATGATTATAATGCATTTAACACATTTATAACAATTATAACATGCTAAAGATTCTCAACATGATGCGATACATAATATAACATGTTCCATTTCTTCATCGCCATAATTTAACCACTTATCCAAGGCATGTAGCTAACACATTTAATTAAGGTGATTCCATATACATGCCTCACACTTGAACTCTCGTAACCTACAAAGTTGTCGATACCGCTACAAGTATATGTTTTGAGATCAACATTTGCATAAACACGTCTAACCATTCAATATTATATATATATGGGTATATATATATATATATATATATATATATCCACACACACATATTTATATTCAATAATGAATACAAATATACCTATGTACATATTGGGGTTAAATCATGTGAGAACCAAAAATAGGTTGAGAATCGTGGGAACCGATCTAAGTCGTCATTTGGTTTTGATCCTATAAATTTAAAAACATAAAAATTTATTCATAGGTTCTCATGGTTTTCAACCTATTTTTGCCTATAATAATGTTCATAGATTAAAATCAATTAACGGCTTAGATTGGTTTTCACGGTTCTCAACCTATTTTAGGTTCTCATTTGATTATCGTCCTGTACATATATGTATATATGTATATATATACATACCTATATATGTACATGAGCAATCACACATAATTATATACACATTTAATTTCAATAAGGATCCAACTATGCATATGTAGGTAATTCCCAAAATATACTTAGGGTAAAACCCTAAATTTGACCCAACTTTTCAACATAGGGAACAAGTTTATTTTTAAGGTCTAGAGCATTAATTAATGAAAGAAAGTGAAAGATAACTCACCAAATAGGGTTTGTAAAGTGAAAACCCTCAAACCTTTGAAGAAACCCTAGATTTAGCAAAACCTTGTGGTTAGATCCCATAATAAACGAAATCTATAGCTCAAGAGAAGAAATGGATGCTAATACACCTTACCTAAGAGTTTATGAGGAAACCCTAGTTCTTTGATGAAAACCCTTAGGGAAAGACTTGAAGTTCTAAGCTCTTGAAAACTTGGACTTGAAATCTTCTTAAATGCTTGTAGACGAATACTTAGAAAACCCTAGTTGCAATCATAAGGTTCACAACTACAATCATGGAGGAGTAATTGGAAAAGAGAGGTGAGGGTAGGTGAGGGATTCGGCCAAAAAGAAAAGTAGGAACCAACCCAAGCAGCTGCACATTAATGATTCTCCAAAAAAAATGATCGACGCCGCTGCCCTTTTAAACAATTAACACGCCGACGACTATGACCATGCGAGAGTGCCCCGGTCACTTTCGCCGGGCACTTTCGCCCGAATTGTACCGCGAGGGAGGGTGGCTGCAGCTGGAAATCTTCAGCAAATGTGACCATCGCAAAAGTGCCCCGACACTATCGTCGGGCACTTTCGCCTGCGCTGTACCACCGGCAGGAAAATGAAGCCGAAGCTGGTGCCCAAGAGAATTACAACTACCTTGGCCCTACTTGCTAAACCAATTGGAATCTATCCACGTCGCACCTGCTAGAACTCCACGAAGACATGGTCACACACCCACAACAAGGCTACGTGGAAGCATTCTACTCCATGCATGCATATAAGAGTACTTGCACACACACTTACATGATACCCTCAACAAATAAAAAAAGATTATGAAAGAGATGCTAATTCCAAAATACAACCATTAGATTAAAGGAGAAATTTTACCCGAAAATTTAGAGTGTTACAATCCTCCCCTCCTTGGAATTGGTTTCGTCCTCGAAACCAAGCGCTTACGCGAAAAGGTGAGGATAACGTCTCTTCATGTCCTCCTCGGACTCCCATGTCACGTTAGCACCTCTATGGTGCTTCTATTGCACTTTTACCCTCGCTACCTCTTTGTGACGAAGTTTCCTCTTTTCTCTTTCCAAAATAGATTCCGGCTCTTCTATACACCGGTTGTTGTCCACACGGATTTCCGAAAAAGGAATGACGTCATTTTCTTCCGCTAAACACTTTCGTAAATAGCAAATATGGAATGTAGGGTGAATCCCACTTCCACTCCGGTATTCAAGGGATTGCAAACTACTATATGGTCGTTGATGCTCGGCTTCCACTAGCAAACACGTGACGCATTTTCCACAACACCGTCCACATCAAACTTCCTGACCGATCACCAATAGTTTAATTCCAGATCCCTATACACCTGGGCACTCCCGGGATGTATAGAGTACTTTGACTTATGGGCCTCTTCCATAAGTAACTCCCGGCACCCTCCGATTTAAGGCACCCAAGTCTGCCTTTGGAAAAAGTTTCAGTCCCCTACTATCTTCCATTAATAAAAGGTGGTGTTTCAACATTGATTCATCCTAAAGGTTCGCCTCAAGAAATACACCACTAACCTCTAGTTGACAATTCTCTAGAACTTCCCTCAATACTACTTGTTGACCAATCGCTACTCTATAACTAAAACTTCGGGTAGTGTACTAACAGACACATTCAAAGATTTGCAAAACACATTCGAACAAAAGAGCGGTTGGTGCTAGAATCAAACAACACTCAAGCAGGCAAGAAGTTGAGTAAGGATGTACCCGACACTCCGTCTGCGGTTTCCTTCGCTTCCTCCTTTGTCATTTGAAAGGCTCTCCCTTGAGCCTTAGGGATGGTCTCCTTCCTTGGTTGGCTTCCAGAGTATGTCTCTCTTACGTCTCCTTTCAACTTGGGACACTCTCTCCTCATGTGTCCCATCTCCTTTCATTCATAGCACACCGTCCCTCTTATAGGATAGTCCATACTGATGTGTCCCGGCTTCCCGCATTTGTAGCACGGAGCTTGACCCGAAATGCATGAGCTGAAGTGCTTACTTTTACACTTAGGGCACCACTTTTCCTCACGACGATCGTCTCCCCTTTTCTACCGGGTTGAGCCCTCGGCTCCTCAAACGAGTTTGGAGAGTTCTCCCATCTCTTTTTCTCTCCGACTCTTTGCTTTTCTTCACTATCTCTTGCATAAACTCTTTCCATCACTTTTACCTCTTCAATAGCCTCCCGAAGATTCGTGGCCTTCGAACTTCGGACCATCGCCATCATGTTCGCCGACAGTCCTCTCAAATACGCCTTCATTCTCTCTTTCTCAGTCAGGGCCACATGCCCCATAAGATTTAGCTTCTCCATAAAGATGCAGGTGTACTCCTTCACCGACATATTTCTCTTCTTTAATGACCGGAACTCCTCCTCGATCATATCCATCTCTTGCTCGTTACAATACTCCTCCAAAAATTTCTTCTTGAACGTCGCCCAAGACATTTTAGCGAATACCTGAAACTTCTAGGGTGGAGGTGTAGACGTTCCACCAAGTCAAAGCTGCACTTCGGAGCATTTGAGAACCAAACTTTACTTTCTGGTTCTCTTCACAGTCACAAGCCCTGAAGGCTTGCTCAATCTCGCGGATCCAGTTCATGCAAGCAACTGGATTATCAGAACCGGCAAACTCCGGCGGTTTACAACATAAGAAGGTTTTATAGGATCATACCCTTCCCGTCGGCCTTGTCTCCAAAGTAATCAATCCATCAGTCCGGTTTTCATCACCGGTTGCCCCGGATCCCACACCCACATTTTCTTCAATCGTTTCGTGGCAGTGCGGTTGAGCAACCCTATCCTCCAAAAGTTTCATGAACAACTCTTGCTGCTTAACCATAGTATCATTCATGGCCCGCATCATGTCCATCATTTAAGTTTGAGGGGTCACTTCCGTTATGACCGGATTAGTAGAGGCAATATTTCTCCTTGGGATCTGCTCCACTCTCCCGCCCAACAGAGACGGAAGTGGAGGAGGCAAAGCTGATGCATCAATGTTCGGTTGTTCGGCCGTAGATTCAGTCACGGCATTATCTTCCTGAGTTCTGCCCTGAGTATTTACCATTTCTGTCTGTTTGTCACAACCGAGAATAAAGATAAGAACATAGCCTACGCGATAACATAAGGAAGTGTACTAGAACAATCATTGATCCTCATAATCACAGCAATCAAGAATGCTCACGTAACAATATATTCATAATAGCAGTAGCTAATTGAAATTATGAACACATTACACATAAGAATTGTCGTTACCACTTTCATAATTCACAATAACGTAATTTTCGCTAACTCCGAAACGTCCCATCTTAATGTTTCTACCCAGTTTCCTCACTTTTCATCACCTAATGGTCTCAGCTTAAGTCTAGGCATCATGCTAGCACACCTATTTCACTTAAACTAGAGCTCTGATACCAACTTGAAACACCCTAAAATTTAAACAATAAATATAGGAGATTTCCGGAAAATGGGTAAATTTAAACTTCAAAATATAAGCCAACTATAACCCTTAAACGCAATGGGATAGTTTGGACAATGATTAAACATAGGAGTATTGAGACATAAAACACAACAACCTATTAATCTAGAATTAAAGTAAGCTAGATTAATCCGGGTGTCACTATATCTCCAAAAAGTCTCTCATCTCGAATTCCCAAAAGCCCGACCCTCCAAGCTCCTAGTGTAACACCCCGATTTTTTTATATAAAGTATTACGATGGGTTTTATTGATAAATGGATGTATAATTATTTGATAGATTAATTTTAGAGTTTATCCCCGAGTAAGTACGTTATTTATTTTATTGGAATTATAAGTTAAGGGGTAAGCTTTAATTTTAATATATAAATGGAGGGTTAATTTTGCCATTTGATGGAAGTATAGGGGTTAAATTGGGTAGGCGATGAAACTAAATTCACCACCACCGCCTCACCTTATTAAACCGTAAGTCCGATTGAGCTCAAATTTTGCAGGTAGAAGGTACTTGATGTGTACTACAACTCTTATGAAGAGTCTTAAGCCTACTTGTGACCCTAAGTAGCTCAAAAATGTGTGTTCTTGGGACTGATCACTGTGTACTCGGGATCAGTCCTGTGTTTTTATAAAATTCATATAAAATTAATGAATGATCCAAATGAAGTTATTCCAATTCGGGTAGAACCGTAAGGGGTCATAGAACATCTTTCATTAATATTTTATAATCTGGTTTGATCTCCAAGTATGAGAAAAATGCTCGAAAAGAAGGGGTTTGGAGTTGTCAAAGTGCAGGTCCGCAATTTGTCGAGTTTAGTTTCGAAATGTGTATCGGGCTGTCCGTTTTGAAATTTGAGTTGCTTACATACCATTAGAATCTAATTATATTATTAGAAACATTAGTGTGTAAATTTTACGTGCACTGAATGGTAATTCCCATTTTGTTTTATGATTGGATGAACGTGGAATAGGCGGGGCGCTAACCGTTATTCCCGTTGGCCTATAATGTGGATTGTTAATCCCATTTCGAGAGGCGATAACCATAACGTGGAATAGGCATAAAGTAATTTGTAAAATCCCGTTGGCCTGAAATGTGGAATAGGCATAAAGTAATTTGTAATTCCCATTTCGTAAAGGCGTTGTGAAATGAGGAATAGGCATAAAGTAATTTGTAATTCCTATTTCATAGTATGACGTGAAACGTGTAATAGTCATAAAGTAATTTGTAATTCCCGTTTACGTGGAAATGGAGAATAGGCATAAGGTAAATTGTAATTCTCATTTCGTAGTATAGAAATCGAGGAATATGCATAAAGTAAATTGTAATTCCTGATTTCTATGGGAAGGTCAAAGATAGGCATAAAGTAAATTGTAATCTCTACTTCCAGTCCAAGAAATAGGCATAAAGTAACTTGTAATTTATTGGATAAGAGCAATGATCTAGAATCTGCAATGATTCGTAGTAGGCTCTTGATTGTGATGATATGAATTTCTGAATGTAAGTCATATCCACATGAATGATTGAATAGGCAAAGTACAATTGCTATTCATGTTAAATGATTGAATAGGCAAAATATAATTGCTATTCATGTTAAATGATTGAATAGGCAAAGTATAATTGCTATTCCTGTTAAATGATTGAATAGGCAAAGTATAATTGTTATTCATGTTAAATGATTGAATAAGCAAAGTATAATTGCTATTCCTGTTAAATGATTGAATAGGCAAAGTATAATTGATATTCATGTTAAATGTTTGAATAAGCAAAGTATAATTGATATTAATGTGGAATGATTGAATATGCAAAGTACAATTGCTATTCATGTTGGAATGATTGAATAAGCAAAGTAGAATTGCTATTCACGTTGAATAATGGAATAGGCAATGTATAGTTGCTATTCGTAATTGAGATGTGGAAACATGAATTAGATAAAGTGTAAGTGTTGTTTTCACTTACTTCCGGTGGATTAGAAATAGGCAATATATAAATGCTATTTCTGCTTCAATTCCAAGAAAATGTATGGTGATTGAATGTAAGTCCTTAGACTTGATCGATAAGCTAGAATCCATGATGATTCTTAGCGGTAGGTGTGTACCTGAAAATATCACAAATAAACCATGACGCAAGTATACATCTTAGTCTATTATCGCCTTTAACAAGTAATAATGGTACAAAGTACCGAGTATCGATCCCATAGGGAAGCTTGGAAAAGTTCTTCTTTTATAAGTCCAATAAATAAAAACAAGTCTCAGATGGCGAATGCGAAGGTAATCTTTTTGTTGGGAGTTTGGTTATCAACTAATGAGAATTTAATTCTAAAGAAGCACATGGTATAAAGTTCCGTTGGGATGAAATTAATAATTAGATAAAAAGATGAGACGACATTCCTCAGTTATCTCAAGGGTCCACTATTTTATGATACAACGTACCGGGTGTCAATTGGTCAATTATGATACAACGTACCGGGTGTCAATCGTTCTGCACAGATTTATTGTAGGGGTTAATGAAAATCTTGGCACTTTGTTGCACCTCTTCACTATTTTGAAGTGAAGAGGGGCTGCTCAAATGCTCATGTGTTTCCTTGGAACTCTCTATCTTTTGAATCTTTTCCAAAGTATTAGCCTCACCCTCATCCTTACCGATACACTCAGATTTTTCAATATCACTTGGTATAGGGATTTGGCTTTGTATTTTAAGTTCACTAATGATCTCTCCAGCACAAGTTGTTATGTTAATAACAACTCCTTGTATGTTCTGTAAGAAATCATTCATCAAAGTTTCAAGAGATTTAAAGTTTTCAACTTGTTCTAAAGGGGGTGTAGGGGGTAAAAATGAGTTGTTAAAATCATCCCCTTGAAAATTCCCAGAAAAATCATCGTGTTCCTCCCAAGATTGGTCAAAAATATTTGAGCAAGTGTTACTCCAATCTTGATAGGGAGGTATTGGTGATGTGAAAGTGCCATGATCTTGACCATTTAAAAATAAATTAGGATGATCCTCCCATGATTGAGTGTAACCATTAAAGTGTGAGGTATCCCAATTACTATCTTCCATGAAATAATGGGATTCGGGGTTCGAAGGGCAACTGTATGAGAAATGATTTCCGCCACAGTAGTCACAGAAAACAGTTTCACACGACCCAAACGAATGTACCATTGAATCCATATTCACAGAAAGATATACTTAAAGATTTATTACTTGTGCACACATGGAAACGTATGACAAGCAACAAAGGTGGTAGAAAAACTTGTTTTTATAAACTTTACTTTAAAAAGAAAAAACTTTTAGCGTGCTTCCTCGGCAACGGCGCCAAAAACTTGTTGAGCGGTAGGTGTGTACCTGAAAATATCACAAATAAACCATGACGCAAGTATACATCTTAGTCTATTATCGCCCTTAACAAGTAATAATGGTACAAAGTAACGAGTATCGATCCCACAGGGAAGCTTGGAAAAGTTCTTCTTTTATAAGTCCAATAAATAAAAACAAGTCTCAGATGGCGAATGCGAAGGTAATCTTTTTGTTGGGAGTTTGGTTATCAACTAATGAGAATTTAATTCTAAAGAAGCACAGGGTATAAAGTTCCGTTGGGATGAAATTAATAATTAGATAAAAAGATGAGACGACATTCCTCAGTTATCTCAAGGGTCCACTATTTTATGATACAACGTACCGGGTGTCAATTGTGATCCACCACAAAATATAACCTTGATTTAAATAACTTTGGACAATCATGTCATACGATACACCTCTTTATTTTTATTATCGGTTTCGGTCCCAACTTCACTTTATACCCCAAGCTAAGGCAATTAACCCATCATCACTTTACGTGCACTAAAAACTACAACGACGGTTGAGAAAACAAATAATGGAGATAGACAATCCATTACAAAACTTGAAAATTGGAAATTACGTTTTAAGAAAATTAATTATAAACTAAAGAGATGGAAAATCTTGTTTTAAATGTGAAAATGAAACGGAAAGAACCCTTAAGTGAACCGCCACCGGTTACGTTTGGAATAAATTCCAAACGTTAAGCTATGGATTTGGTTACTTAAAAAGCCCGAAAAGTGAATTACTAGGATGAGATTAAAAACAATTGCTTAAAATGATTAATTAGGCAAAGCTTGAATTCTGGTAAAAGATGTATGTAATTTGAGAAAAAGGTTTTGACAATAAAAAAAACACGCTAACACTTGCAACTTCTATAATTTCTACGTTACTACAAATCGTGAACCAAGCTAGTTGGGGATCCGAAGAGATTAATTCAGACTTCCGATTTATGGTAGTAATTTAGAATTATAAGAGAGAATTAAGAGTTGGTTTTCGAACGTAATAAAAACTGGAAATTAAGCTATCGAGAGTTAGAAAACGAAATTGCGAAAAACATAAACCAAACCGATGATTGCGACAGTAACCTTAAAAACGATAACTTGACTTAAAAACCATGAGAAGATGAAAACGAAGGTGCATAAACGGTAACCTTACAATTAGCGAAAACACGAGAATAATAGAAACACATTTAAATTATACGAGAAATCAAACCCGAGCGTTACAACGAAACCACTTGGGTGTGAAATGTGAACCAACCCAATTGGGATATGGATTGGTTCACTTAGTTGCAGGTGGCGGGAGCCAAAAATGAAGACAAAGAAAGAGCTCTCGGCTCTCTCTCTCTTGCTACACCTAACCACCAATAATTGGAGGTTTACTACTATGCTATAATATCTAAAATGAGATAATGAACTGATTCCTCCTAAACTATACCATGACATACATATATATAGCCACTACTTGTCTTGGGGCCCAAGAATATCTCTTGGGGGCCCATGCTGAGAATTGAATTCGGTCCACAAATGAGAGTTTAGAGTCCAAACAACAAGCCCAAGTTGAGTCATAATTTAAGTAGCCAAAAGTCCAAAATGCTTATCCCTAAAATCGACCCACTTGGCTGAAGTTGTATCTTGCAATTTCGGCCCAAATAAACGAAAACGTTGCCGTGTCTAAAATATGAAATCTCTCGTTTCAGACCCATTACGTGCGATCCATACGTAATTTCCATAAATATGTAGACTTCAAAACGGCATTTGCTTTCTTCCTGCAATTACGAAATTTTAAATGAGCAATTGGCTATAACTATATAAAAACATGCTATTTATACGTTTTAAGGTACAAAGCATTTATTTGCTAAATTAGACACTAAACTTAACTAAAAAGACTCAACAGGGAATAAAACTTAGCTCAAAATTATAATAAAAGGCTATAAATAGGGTTATAAAAATAACCCTATCACCAACCCAATTATGGACTAGTTTGTCTCCTGGTAATCACGTTTTAGAGATAAGTTTAACTGGGGAATTTTGATTTTAAATTCCGATCAAGGAATAGATGTTGAACAAGTAGAGCTTTGACTATTAACCAAAGGAGACCAATAGAATTTTATGTTGTTTCCAAGTTGGGGAGCGAGAAATGGTGAAGATATCACCGTGGAAACATCATAGAAGTGTTAAGGTGGCTTGAGAAACTAAAAGAGGATATGTAGAACGAATATCCTCATCTATATATCTAGCTTTGATTTCGGGGACGAAATCATTTTCAAGTTTGGGAGATTTGTAACACCTCGATTTTTTATATAAAGTATTACGATGGGTTTTATTGATAAATGGATGTATAATTATTTGATAGATTAATTTTAGAGTTTATCCCCGAGTAAATACGTTATTTATTTTATTGGAATTATAAGTTAAGGGGTAAGCTTTAATTTTAATATAAAAATGGAGGGTTAATTTTGCCATTTGATGGATGTATAGGGGTTAAATTGGGTAGGTGATGAAACTAAATTCACCACCACCGCCTCACTTATTAAAAATGAGATATCTTGCACTTTGTTTTGAAAGGAAAAAGGAGATATTTTGGTTTTGTGTGTGTGTGTGGGGGTACGGAAGAACCAAAAAGAGGGAGAGAGAGCCGAGAAAGAGAAAAGAAATCAGAAGGAACTGGGTTTTCATCTGAATTCTTGTGTGATTGTGAATCAAAGAAGAAAGGGTTTGGATTACTGGGTTAAAACTTCAACCAGGTGAGTTCATCCTTTTCCTTTTAAGCATTACAGTTGAAATTAAATCAGTTTGCGTATATAAACTGTATGAATGATTTGGTATATCTGTTTGAAATTGCAAAACTATGATGATATACGTGTTTAGAAATGTTTGGTTTTGTCAAAATTGAAGTAGGATTAAAAAGGGTAAAGTTTAGAACCAAAATGGTGAGTTTATGTTTATGCGGTTAGTTGCTCACCAAGTGTTCGGTTAATTGTCTAAGTGAATAAAATTTCATGATTAAGCTTACGAGATTAATCATTAAGCACCATTTTGACGTTTGGTCTGTTAGTTTATATTTAGAACGGGATTAACTGAGTAAAATTTGAAGTTTTGATCATAAAAGTGAATCGGGGAAAAAGTGGGAAATCGGACGTTACGGTATGTGCAGGTCCAGAGCATTAGTTTAAGTGAACTAGGTATGTGTAACACCCCAAAACAGGGGTTAACAAAAACTTCCATAAAACGGAAGAGTGGTACACATTACTAAAGTAAAAGTATACCTAATTAACATTACATAACCATTAATACAAGATTTAGTTTATTATAACTACTATTGGACCACTAGCTTGCCTGATCTCCACACTGGAAATCATATTACAAAAAGTGTCGGGAAGTTCTACTTTAAATCTTCAAATCTTTAACTCTCCAACAATGATCCCATGCTCACAACCCCAGTCTAAACCTTCTTGTGTCCGGAACCACTAATATCTGTAACACATAAAACACATAACAAGTGTTAGGCTTTTAAAGCCTAAGTGAGGTTTACACATAGCACATAGAGCATAATCATAGCATGTAGGAATAACAATTCGATACATTCACAAATTGAATTCCATGGAGAAGGTCCATATCGCTACCCAGTTACATCATAATTGAAGATATACCTTGATCGATACCCCACGGTATTGTCACAAGGCATAACACAACGGAAAACCCCACGGTATCCGAAGGTATGAATCAATTATACTTACCCCACGGTGTGTAAGAATATATCCTCCAATACCTACTAGGTGCTCCTCCAATTATGTGAATACCAAATATGTTAATCCAAATAATATTCAAGTACATTCAACGCATAGCAATGGTCCAACCATTTAACATGATCAATACTACTTCCATGTAGTTCATATACATCCATATGTAATAAATCATATTCTAAATAATATCAAGCATATTTAGCACTTTAACAATGGTCCAACCATTTATCATAAACAATACTACTTCCATGTAGTTCACATACATCCACATGTATTAATTCACTTTCTATATGATTTCAATAATAAACCACCATGTTTACAATTCAAGAATAAGTCCATTTTGACTATTAAGCCATCAATTCTTCATTAAGACATCTATTAAGCTATCATCTCAATATCACATACCATTGATATATAATCATAGTCAAACCTTTAACACCAACATTTAACATAGTATACTAAGTAATAAACACAAATTATCCACATAACTTACTTGAACTCTTCTTGTTTCCTTCTCAACCATTAAGAGCTTATTCATCAAGATTTCTCATTAACCATACCCAAAATCAAGATAAAGAATGGTAGATAAGTATAATACAATCAATTAGATACAAGTTACTCACCTCAACTCTTCAATTGGTGTAACCCTAACTTGAAGACTTGAACTTAATTTCTCCAACAAGAAGATGAATAATGCAAGCCCTAATTGAAGTTTAATTGATAAGATTCATATAACACTTACTTGAATTAGACTAGGATTAAGAGATGAAATTACCTTAGATTAGATGAAGGAAATTCGTCTGAGAAATATGGAGCAGAAGTGAAATTCGGTTTTGAGAGTTCTAATAAGAAAAGATAGATGACTAAGGGTAAAGAGGTGGGTTTAACCCCCTTTTGGCACGTCAGGAATTCGGCGCCGATCACCCGCGCCGATGCATCGGCGCCAAACCATCGGCGCCGGGTTCTGTTTGCTACACTTCTCAACTTCCACTGATTTAGCCGTAACTTCTTCGTTAGAACTCCGTTTTTGCTCCGGAAAGAACCGTTGGACTCATATTCAAATTACCCATCCAACTAATCCATAAAATCTAATATTTAACTTTATCATCTATTTTTCATTTATTTCCTTAAGGAATAAACTTACTGATTTCTATCGGAAGTTCTCAAATAAAAAATGACAATCACGGAAATTACTTAGGAAATCAATTATAATCTAAGAAGTCAAAATATAAAGAAATATTAGGACTATTTTTACGCACAAGGATTTTCCGGGTGTTACAGTATGATAATGAGATACCTAGACTTAAGCTGAGACGAATTAAGATATGATTTGTGAGGTATGGGTAGAAACATTAAGACGAGATGGTCTTAAGAGTCGACGAAAATACGAGAATTAAGAATTGTAATGACGGTAACAAGGATTCTTATGTATAGTATGTTCAAAATTTCAACTAGCTAATGTTATTATGAATATATTGTTATGTAAGCATACTTGTTTCTTTTTGTTTGGTAATTGGAGGTGATCCGTTTTGACGATGCTGTTGCACATAAAAGAATTTCAAGTACAACGCGACTAATTGTGCCACTCAGTTAACTCGTTGAACCCTTCAGATAAGAATCTCTAGGGCGATGTGTGTATGCCGACGATGAATCGGTAACAAGTAGCTGATAAAGTGGACAGTCGGATCCAGTATTGATCTACTAGTCTTCAGTAGAGGTTGTGACCCAACCCAATTATGGACTAGTTTGTCTCCTGGTAATCACGTTTTAGAGATAAGTTTAACTAGGGAATTTCGATTTTAAATTCCGATCAAGGAATAGATGTTGAACAAGTAGAGCTTTGACTATTAACCAAAGGAGACCAATAGAATTTTATGTTGTTTCTAAGTTGGGGAGCGAGAAATGGTGAAGATATCACCGTGGAAACATCATAGAAGTGTTAAGGTGGCTTGAGAAACTAAAAGAGGATATGTAGAACGAATATCCTCATCTATAAATCTAGCTTTGATTTCGGGGACGAAATCATTTTCAAGTTGGGGAGATTTGTAACACCCCGATTTTTTTATATAAAGTATTACGATGGGTTTTATTGATAAATTGGTGTATAATTATTTGATAGATTAATTTTAGAGTTTTTCCCCGAGTAAGTACGTTATTTATTTTATTGGAATTATAAGTTAAGAGGTAAGCTTTAATTATAATATATAAATGGAGGGTTAATTTTGCCATTTGATGGAAGTATAGGGGTTAAATAGGGTAGGTGATGAAACTAAATTCACCACCACCGCCTCACCTTATTAAAAATGAGATATCTTGCACTTTGTTTTGAAAGGAAAAAGGAGATATTTTGGTTTTGTGTGTGTGGTATGAAAGAACCAAAAAGAGGGAGAGAGAGCCGAGAAAGAGAAAAGAAATCAGAAGTTATTTGAAGAAGGAGGAACTAAGTTTTCATCTGAATTCTTGTGTGATTGTGAATCAAAGAAGAAAGGGTTTGGATTACTGGGTTAAAGCTTCAACCAGGTGAGTTCATCCTTCCTTTTAAGCATTACAGTTGAAATTAAATCAGTTTGCGTATGTAAACTGTATGAATGATTTGGTATATATGTTTGAAATTGCAAAACTATGATGATATACGTGTTTAGAAATGTTTGGTTTTGTCAAAATTGAAGAAGGATTAAAAAGGGTAAAGTTTAGAACCAAAATGGTGAGTTTATGTTTATGCGGTTAGTTGCTCACCAAGTGTTCGGTTAATTGTCTAAGAGAATAAAATTTCATGATTAAGCTTACGAGATTAATCATTAAGCACCATTTTGACGTTTGGTCTGTTAGTTTATATTTAGAACGGGATTAACTGAGTAAAATTTGAAGTTTTGATCATAAAAGTGAATCGGGGAAAAAGTGGGAAATCGGACGTTACGGTATGTGCAGGTCCAGTACTTTGACAGCGCATAACTCACAAACCGTAAGTCCGATTGAGCTCAAATTTTGCAGGTAGAAGGTACTTGATGTGTACTACAACTCTTATGAAGAGTCTTAAGCCTAGTTGTGACCCTAAGTAGCTCAAAAATATGTGTTTTTGGGACTGATCACTGTGTACTCGGGATCAGTCATGTGTTTTTATAAAATTCATATAAAATTAATGAATGATCCAAATGAAGTTATTCCAATTCGGGTAGAACCGTAAGGGGTCATAGAACATCTTTCATTAAGATTTTATGATCTGGTTTGATCTTCAAGTATGAGAAAAATGCTCGAAAAGAAAGGGTTTGGAGTTGTCAAAGTGCAGTTCCGCAATGTGTCGAGTTTAGTTTCAAAATGTGTATCGGGCTGTCCGTTTTGAAATTTGAGTTGCTTAAATACCATTAGAATCTAATTATATTATTAGAAACATTAGTGTGTAAGTTTTAGGTGCACTGAATGGTAATTCCCATTTTGTTTTATGATTGGATGAACGTGGAATAGGCGGGGCGCTAACCGTTATTCCCGTTGGACTATAATGTGGATTGTTAATCCCATTTCGAGAGGCGATAACCTATAACGTGGAATAGGCATAAAGTAATTTGTAATTCCCGTTGGCCTGAAATGTGGAATAGGCATAAAGTAATTTGTAATTCCCATTTCGTAAAGGCGTTGTGAAATGAGGAATAGGCATAAAATAATTTGTAATTCCTATTTCATAGTATGGCGTGAAACGTGGAATAGTCATAAAGTAATTTATAATTCCCGTTTACGTAGAAATGAAGAATAGGCATAAAGTAAATTGTAATTCTCATTTCGTAGTATAGAAATCGAGGAATAGGCATAAAGTAAATTGTAATTCCTGATTTCTATGGGAAGGTCAGAGATAGGCATAAAGTAAATTGTAATCTCTACTTCCAGTCCAAGAAATAAGCATAAAGTAACTTGTAATTTCTTGGATAAGAGGAATGATCTAGAATCTGCAATGATTCGTAGTAGGCTCTTGATTGTGATGATATGACTTTCTGAATGTAAGTCATATCCACATGAATGATTGAATAGGCAAAGTACAATTGCTATTCATGTTAAATGATTGAATAGGCAAAGTATAATTGCTATTCATGTTAAATGATTGAATAGGCAAAGTATAATTGTTATTCCTGTTAAATGATTGAATAGGCAAAATATAATTGCTATTCTTGTTAAATGGTTGAATAGGCAAAGTATAATTGCTATTCCTGTTAAATGATTGAATAGGCAAAGTATAATTGATATTCATGTTAAATGTTTGAATAGGCAAAGTATAATTGCTATTCATGTGGAATGATTGAATATGCAAAGTACAATTGCTATTCATGTTGGAATGATTGAATAAGCAAAGTAGAATTGCTATTCACGTTGAATAATGGAATAGGCAATGTATAGTTGCTATTCGTAATTGAGATGTGGAAACATGAATTAGATAAAGTGTAAGTGTTGTTTTCACTTACTTCCGGTGGATTAGAAATAGGCAATATATATATGCTATTTCTGCTTCAATTCCAAGAAAAGGTATGATGATTGAATGTAAGTCCTTAGACTTGATCGATAAGCTAGAATCCATGATGATTCTTAGTAAGCTCTCGGATATGATGATATGACTTTCCGATTGATAGTCATAGTCATGGGAACGGGTATGTTCCCGTTTTTTATAAATTGAGTATGAGTACGGTAAGAATGGTGGTAAACCAGGTTTATTATATGCTTGAATATATGAGTTTTCAAGTTGTTAATGTTTAAATTTGAATTTGGATGTTATCACTAGGCGTAAGCCTAATTGTTCAAATTCAATCTTCTTACCAGGTACGAGTTCAGGGAAGTAATGGGACTTGGGACGAGTGCTTTTGGTATTCAACTTTTGATGATAAGCGGAGAACTTAGACGATGCGAGGAGGCTTTGGATGATATTTTGATATACCTTGTTAAATTTTAAGGTTCAAATTGGCCTTGATTTTAGAGTGTTACAATATGGTATCAGAGCATTAGTTTAAGTGAACTAGGTATGATAATGAGATACCTAGACTTAAGCTGAGACGAATTAAGATATGATTTGTGAGGTATGGGTAGAAACATTAAGACGAGATGGTCTTAAGAGTCGACGGAAATACGAGAATTAAGAATTGTAATGACGGTAACAAGGATTCTTATGTATAGTATGTTCATAATTTCAACTAGCTAATGTTATTATGAATATATTGTTATGTAAGCATACTTGTTTCTTTTTGTTTGGTAAATGGAGGTGATCCGTTTTGACGATGCTGTTGCACATAAAAGAATTTCAAGTACAGCACGACCAATTGTGCCACTCAGTTAACTCGTTGAACCCTTCAGATAAGAATCTCTAGGGCGATGTGTGTATGCTGACGATGAATCGGTAACAAGTAGCTGATAAAGTGGACAGTCAGATCCAGTATTGATCTACTAGTCTTCAGTAGAGGTTGTGACCCAACCGAATTATGGACTAGTTGTCTCCTGGTAATCACGTTTTAGAGATAAGTTTAACTGGGGAATTTCGATTTTAAATTCCGATCAAGGAATAGATGTTGAACAAGTAGAGCTTTGACAATTAACCAAAGGAGACCAATAGAATTTTATGTTGTTTCTAAGTTGGGGAGCGAGAAATGGTGAAGATATCACCGTGGAAACATCATAGAAGTGTTAAGGTGGCTTGAGAAACTAAAAGAGGATATGTAGAACGAATATCCTCATCTATAAATCTAGCTTTGATTTCGGGGACGAAATCATTTTCAAGTTGGGGAGATTTGTAACACCCCGATTTTTTTATATAAAGTATTACGATGGGTTTTATTGATAAATTGGTGTACAATTATTTGATAGATTAATTTTAGAGTTTATCCCCGAGTAAGTACGCTATTTATTTTAGTGGAATTATAAGTTAAGAGGTAAGCATTAATTTTAATATATAAATGGAGGGTTAATTTTGCCATTTGATGGAAGTATAGGGGTTAAATTGGGTAGGTGATGAAACTAAATTCACCACCACCGCCTCACCTTATTAAAAATGAGATATCTTGCACTTTGTTTTGAAAGGAAAAAGGAGATATTTTGGTTTTGTGTGTGTGGTACGAAAGAACCAAAAAGAGGGAGAGAGAGCCGAGAAAGAGAAAAGAAATCAGAAGTTATTTGAAGAAGAAGGAACTGGGTTTTCATCTGAATTCTTGTGTGATTGTGAATCAAAAAAGAAAGGGTTTGGATTACTGGGTTAAACCTTCAACCAGGTGAGTTCATCCTTTTTCTTTTAAGCATTACAGTTGAAATTAAATCAGTTTGTGTATATAAACTGTATGAATGATTTGGTATATCTGTTTGAAATTGCAAAACTATGATGATATACGTGTTTAGAAATGTTTGGTTTTGTCAAAATTGAAGTAGGATTAAAAAGGGTAAAGTTTAGAACCAAAATGGTGAGTTTATGTTTATGCGGTTAGTTGCTCACCAAGTGTTCGGTTAATTGTCTAAGAGAATAAAATTTCATGATTAAGCTTACGAGATTAATCATTAAGCACCATTTTGACGTTTGGTCTGTTAGTTTATATTTAGAACAGGATTAACTGAGTAAAATTTGAAGTTTTGATCATAAAAGTGAATCGGGGAAAAAGTGGGAAATCGGACGTTACGGTATGTGCAGGTCCAGTACTTTGACAGCGCATAACTCACAAACCGTAAGTCCGATTGAATAGGCAAAGTATAATTGTTATTCCTGTTAAATGATTGAATAGGCAAAGTATAATTGATATTCATGTTAAATGTTTGAATAGGCAAAGTATAATTGCTATTCATGTGGAATGATTGAATAGGCAAAGTACAATTGCTATTCATATTGGAATGATTGAATAAGCAAAGTAGAATTGCTATTCACGTTGAATAATGGAATAGGCAATGTATAGTTGCTATTCGTAATTGAGATGTGGATACATGAATTAGATAAAGTGTAAGTGTTGTTTTCACTTACTTCCGGTGGATTAGAAATAGGCAATATAAATGCTATTTTTGCTTCAATTCCAAAGAAAATGTATGGTGATTGAATGTAAGTCCTTAGACTTGATCGATAAGCTAGAATCCATGATGATTCTTAGTAAGCTCTCGGATATGATGATATGACTTTCCGATTGATAGTCATGGGAACGGGTATGTTCCCGTTTTTTATAAATTGAGTATGAGTACGGTAAGAATGGTGGTAAACCAGGTTTATTATATGCTTGAATATCTGAGTTTTCAAGTTGTTAATGTTTTAATTTGAATTTGGATGTTCTCACTAGGCGTAAGCCTAATTGTTCAAATTCAATCTTCTTACCAGGTACGAGTTCAGGGAAGTAATGGGACATGGGACGAGTGCTTTTGGTATTCAATTTTTGATGATAAGCGGAGAACTTAGACGATGCAAGGAGGCTTTGGATGATATTTTGATATACGTTGTTAAATTTTAAGGTTCAAATTGGCCATGATTTTAGGGTGTTACACTTAGCATGGTCGGCAACTCAACAAGATCTAGACACCACTAGTGGGACCTGTAATACATAAACATGCAACATCAAGTGTTAGACAAAAGTATAGTGAGATTACATTAAATGCATATTTATATAATTGTGACAAAAGACATAAAATAATGTTACCGTCTCCATGTGATCTAAAATTACCATCAATCAACTCGTTAAGTGTTCCCACCTGAACATATTTATATGACCGAGAAACATTTCTTTAACAACAAAATACGGGGAGACCCGTTACCATTGAAGGGGACAAGAACACGGGAATGGAGTCACCCACGACGTTATCGGATTGCACCTCAAGTCCCGGTCCTAGTTCCCATGCCATAAAGACATCAAAATCTCAAACCATCTCGTACCATGCCTTTAGTGCCTACTCCGTCGAGTTACACCTCAAGGACTTATGGGACCATATTGCATATCCGAACTAGCCGAGTTACACCTCAAGGACCTCAACGTCCCCTATTGCCTACTCGCTAGTAGCCGCACAACGGCATACCCAGACTGGACATAAGCCCAGAAAGGTCTAACTCCTCGTGCACAAGGAGTTAGACTAAACGATTCCCATAACATGATTATAATGCATTTAACACATTTATAACAATTATAACATGCTAAAGATTCCCAACATGATGCGATACATAATATAACATGTTCCATTTCTTCATCGCCATAATTTAACCACTTATCCAAGGCATGTAGCTAACACATTTAATTAAGGTGATTCCATATACATGCCTCACACTTAAACTCTCATAACCTACAAAGTTGTCGATACCTCTACAAGTATATGTTTTGAGACCAACATTTGCATAAATACGTCTAACCATTCAATATTATATATATATATATATATATATATGGGTATATAGGGGTGGTATTTTTTGCAAACCAGTGTATTTGTACAAACTCGTACAAACCATACCTAGCTTCATGATTTTGTAAATTTGGCTTCATGAATATTTATATATATATTTTGGCTTCATGAATATATAATTTGGCTTCATGAATATATCATTTGGCATTTTTAACTAATTTTTTTACAAAAATAAGGGTATTTTAGGGCTCCACCGAAAAAAATTAGTTAAAAATGCCAAATGATATATTCATGAAGCCAAAATATATATAAATATATTCATGAAGCCAAATTTACAAAATCATGAAGGTAGGTATGGTTTGTACGAGTTTGTACAAATACACTGGTTTGCAAAAGATACCCAACCTATATATATATATATATATATATATATATATATATATATATATATATATATATATATATATATATATATCCACACACACATATTTATATTCAATAATGAATACAAATATACCTATGTACATATATGTATATATGTATACATACCTATATATGTACATGAGCAATCACACATAATTATATACACATTTAATTTCAATAAGGATCCAACTATGCATATGTAGGTAATTCCCAAAATATACTTAGGGTAAAACCCTAAATTTGACCCAACTCTTCAACATAGGGAACAAGTTTATTTTTAAGGTCTAGAGCATTAATTAATGAAAGAATGTGAAAGATAACTAATCAAATAGGTTTATAAAGTGAAAACCCTCAAACCTTTGAAGAAACCCTAGATTTAGCAAAACCTTGTGGTTGGATCCCATAATAAACGAAATCTATAGCTCAAGAGAAGAAATGGATGCTAATACACCTTACCTAAGAGTTTATGAGGAAACCCTAGTTCTTTGATGAAAACCCTTAGGGAAAGACTTGAAGTTCTAAGCTCTTGAACACTTGGACTTGAAATCTTCTTAAATGCTTGTAGACGAATACTTAGAAAACCTAGTTGCAATCTTAAGGTTCACAACTACAATCATGGAGGAGTAATTGGAAAAGAGAGGTGAGGGTAGGTGAGGGATTTGGCCAAAAAGAAAAGAAGGAACCGACCCAAGCAGCTGCACATTAATGACTCTCCAAAAAAAAATGATCGACGCTGCTGCTCTTTTAAACAATTAACACGCCGGCGACTATGACCATGCGAGAGTGCCCCGGTCACTTTCGCCGGGCACTCTCGCCCGAATTGTACCGCGAGGGAGGGTGGCTGCAGCTGGAAATCTTCAGCGAATGTGACCATCGCGAAAGTGCCCCGACACTATCGCCAGCACTTTCGCCTGAGCTGTACCGCCGGCAGGAAAATGAAACCGAAGCTGGTGCCCAAGAGAATTACAACTACCTTGGCCCTACTTGCTAAACCAATTGGAATCTATCCACGTCGCACCTGCTAGAACTCCATGAAGACATGGTCACACACCCACAACAAGGCTACGTGGAATCATTCTACTTCATGCATGCATATAAGAGTACATGCACACACACTTACACGATACCCTCAACAAATAAAAAAAGATTATGAAAGAGATGCTAATTCCAAAATACAACCATTAGATTAAAAGAGAAATTTTACCCGAAAATTTAGAGTGTTACAACCATCTTTCCGGGTTGCAGCAAGGGTTCTACATTTTACTCTTTTTGTAAATACAAAAGGGAATTAACCATTTTTTTTCTTAAAGTAAATAACAAATATTTGAGCTGAGCATACCTAGAAGCAGACTTGTTCAACTCATCAAACATGGAACGAGGAGAAAGGCATCCCATTGCAAGCCATGGAGATATTTTGCAAGAGAAATTGGCACCATATACGCTGCTGCTATCATTACTCCCATCCTTTTGAGGTTGTGCTTGGCATTCAACAGCAAACTTTTTAAGCCTCTGCAGTGCTTCACTCTCCCCTCCAACAAGTGAAGCATTAGCAGTTGGTTTTGCCTAAACAACACTTAATTTCCCGTAGTCTCTAGGGTCGAAACAGTAGACTGGTAAAACCGACATTGACTCGTTGTTAGCAGAAGATAAAGATTCATTGTCGTGAACACGAAGATCGTTACGGGACTAGACTAGAGAAGCACGGCGAAGACCGTCGGCATTGGAGGGGTCGGAAGGGCGGCGAGGGTTTAAAGATAATGGGTTTTGAAGAGGATTTGCAGAGATGATGGATTTGAAGAATGGTTTGGTAGGAGAGAGGGTGTTGGAGAGAGAGAGGTTGCAAAGAGAAGAGATTTGATCAGGGATTTTGACAATCTTGGGTGATAATTTTGGTGGGGAAATGAAGTGGATGGGGAGGAGAGTAGAAACAGAGAGGGTGATGGAGGTAAAAGGAGCAGTGGAGAGGTCTTCTGATGGCGTTTCAGAATCAGGGTTTTCTAAATCTTGAGGTGGTCGAAGATGTAGTAGTGGCCGGAGAAGATGGCCGGACAAAGGAAAGGGGTGAGATGTTTTACCGCCGGTCGTTGAAGTTTAATAGATATATATATATATTACACTTATACATAACAGGTCCTGAAGTTTAATAGATTATCTAAGATACAAAAAAAAAGTTGCAAAAAGGGAGGGAAAAAAGTGGTTTGACGAAAATGCCCCTGCCACTAACGATGACATTAGACGGAGTTAGTGGCAAGGTCCTTCTTCTAGAGCAAAATCAAAACCATGAGGACCAAAAGTTTAATTATGAAACCACAAGTCCTTGTTTCAAAGAAATCAATATATCTTAAGGACTAAAAGTAGAGTTTACTCTAAATTTTAATTTAATCAAATTAAATCATAAAACCATATCTTATTTTATTTAAAACGAATAAAACAAGATATAGTTTTATGATTTGATTTCTTCAAATTGAAAAATCTAATTATGTTAAAGATGATTTAGAAAAATCAAATCGTAAAATAATATCTTATTTTATTTATTTTGATTCCATAATATGTGTACGCTTAAAAATAGTGTTTTTACTTTTTGAATACTATAAGGATCAAATTCACAATAAACATACCATATAGACCATAGTCAAAGAAAACATCAAAACACCGGGACCAAATCCACAATTCACTCTATAATTAATTTTTTTAATTTAAACAAATCAAACCATAAAATAATATCTTATTTTATTTTATTTATTTTGATATTACTATATACATGCATATATATATATATATATATATATATATATATATATATAGGGGAAATATCAATTGCAAACCAGTCAGTTTGTGCAAACCCCGTACAAACCAATCTACAATCATGAATCTGCAATTTTTTTTGTTGATGCTTCATGAATCTATATTTTGGCTTCATGAATATAAAATTTGGCTTCATGAATATATAATTTGGCTTCATGAATCTATATTTTCCGATAGAGCCCTAAAATACCCTTATGGATATAAAAAAGAAGTTATGGATATAAAAAAATAAGTTACGTGATTGGTGGAGATGAAACAATATGCTAAAAGCCCTAAAATACCCTTATGGATAAAAAACAAAGTTACGTGATTGGTAGATTGGTTTGTACGGGGTTTGCACAAACTGACTGGTTTGCAACGGATACCTCCTATATATATATATATATATATATATATATATATATATATATATAGGGGCTTAATCAAATAAGAACTAAGTTGTTTGTGGTAACCGTAAGAACCAATATGAGCCAATCATTTTAAATAATTAATGTTATTTACTAAAATAAAATAAAGGGTAAATTGGTAAATTTGCTTTTTACAGCTAATAAAATTAATATAAATATTAATTACATCTAATAATTAATGTCTATCCTCTCTCTCTCCCCCATATACCTAAAACCTAACCACAACCATCACATTTCTTCTCTTTCTCCATACCACAGCCGTCGCACAAAAGAATCACCATCTCTTTCTCATTTCATCTTCTTCATCTTTCTCAGGGATGAGTCTGAGGTCTAGGGCGGCGGATTCAGGGATGAGTCCGAGGTCTAGGGCGGCGGCTTGGGCGGCGTTAAGGAGGAGAACGTTGACTCCGTTCCAGTGGGATCTGATGAGGTTTTGGTGTTTGGTGGCGATGGTTTGAATGGCTGAGAAAATGGCGTCTTTATCTTCTCTTTCGAAGATGCTGGCACCGATTATGATGGTGGGGTTTTTGGCAGATGAGAGTGCAAACAGTAAGAAAAAGAAAAGATTTTTGGGTATCACAACGGGTATCACAATTTGTATCACATATGTTCTTGGAGTATCACAATGGGTATCACAATGGGTATCATACTAAGTGTATTAAATTATGTTTTTTTCTTTAGTTTCGTTATGTTCTTAAAGGGTATCACATTGGTATCACAGATGTTCTTGGAGGATCACAATGGGTATCACAATGGGTATCATATTGGGTGTTAGTGGATTTTACAGCGGTATCACAATGAGTATTGCAATCGATATCACAATGGGTATTGTATTTTATCACAATGGTATTTATGTATTTTGAGTATCACAATGGTATTTATTTGTTTTGGGTATCACAATGCCTATTCTGTAACTGGTCGGAGATCGGAGAAAGGAGAGAGGATATTTTTAAAATACCCAAAATGCCCTTTAATTGAAAATTTAAATTAAATTACCAAAATTATTAATTTCCTAATTTATCGTATGATTTGTGGCTGAAATTGGTTCTTACAGTTACCACAAACTAATTAGTTCTTCCTTGAATGGCCCCCTATATATATATATTTATATTTGGGTGTATAAAAATAATGTTTTTTAGAAAAAAGACAAAAGATTAAGCAAAATGGTTAAAATAACCTTTGATTTAAAGGAGTTAACGGAAATGTTAGTGAGAGGGACCATAGCCAAAACAAATAAAATACCACAAGGATCAAATCCACAATAAGCATACCATAGGACCTTAGTAAAAAATCATAAAAACACAGGACCAAATCTACAATTCACTTTTTGTTTTACAATCCTTACTTTTTCATTTTTCATTTTACACCCTTATCATACTAAAAATACATAATCACAGATTAACTAATATACCTTATAAAATGTTCAGAATCCACTGCAAGCCACCTTTTTTTTGCAGTGTCGGATTTTTTTGACAAAATCAGACTTTTTCCGACTAAAGTAGCTATTCTTAGAAAACCACAGTTCAGGTTTTGACTTGGGGGATGTAAAAGTGTTTCCCCATAATTTGTGAGAAAATCTTACACCGCAAGGAAATGGTGACTTGCGGTGTCAGACTTGCGGGACTCCGAACATTTTTGAAAAGAAAATTAATTTAGGTGGCTAAATTTTAAAAAGTAACCCAATATTGCTATTTATGTAAATTTCTCCCATGTAAAATGACCTGAAACGACATGTTGAAAAATTAACTGGGAATTATAAGGGGCATAATTGAAAAAAAAAATGTGAAAAGAGCTCCTGGAGTTCATTGAAAAGCTACTTTAATTAGCTTTTCAAACAAATAGCTTATAATCTAGATTATGGCTAACCAAACAGGGCTTTTTCAATAAGCTCAAAAAATAAGCTAACTTATAGTTGCCAAACATGGCCTTGATTACTCTATAAAACCTTAAAGAAACTGAGTAATTATACCGATCATTACAACATTTTTGTATATTTTGGAGTTCTTATTTTTCTTTCTAGTCCTAAATACGCTTTTGTTGTCGCAGCTAAACAGTCCTGATCTGTTTGACATGTATTCAGCCGGGATAGTGCTGATGCAAATGTCGATATCAACCTTAAGATCTAGTGTCGGCTTAAAGAACTTCAATCTTGAACTAAAAACAGTGGATTACGATTAAAAAAGGTGAAGGCAGAAAACCCGATCAAGACCCGACATAACTGTTCTCGATCTGGATACAAGTAGAGGGTAGGACTTGGCCACAAAGCTTATTTCAGAACGTGGTTCACTTCGTAGGGGGCGCTTATCGGCTTCAGACGCATTAAGGCTTCAGTATTTCTTGTTGGGTGGTGATCAAGCCGCTTCTGTTCTTTCAAAACTCAGCTTATCCAAGTAGAAAGTCAAATCGGCAAGTATACACATAATATATATGCAATTAGCCAGGTAGGGGAAAGTTGGGAAAGTTGTTCGCCGTTTGGTAAGACAAAGCTTGACATAACATAACAGATAACATGACCAATTTACCCCTAATAAGTTGTTTATATTTCGATTAATAATATAATAAATGTTTTCTATAACAAAATTATATTATTTTAAAAGGTTTCTTTAAGAAGATTAAAGTGACACCAAAATAAAAAAGTTATGTAGTTTCCAATTTTTATTTTCTATATTTTTTACTATTAACAATTTACATAAATTAATCAAAATATAAAAACTATGGTGACGTTTGTTTTTTTAGGAGGTGTTGAAGTCTGAAGTCCGATTTCACTTCTAATTTTTAAGAGGTGGTGCTGAAATCTGAATCAATAAAACTGTTTGTTTTCCTAAACTGACAAACGTCTAAATACACATAATACAAAAGTAGCAATCAAAACCAAGGAAATACTGTTAATTCTTATTATGAGAATAAGGGGCTGTTTGTTTTTAGATATTCAGGACTTATTTGTCACTTACCTCTTTCTCGGTAAGATGTTCTCTAATTAAGTGTGTTTGTTTTGTCCATCTAACTAGACCCACTTATCTCTGAAATCTGTCTGAAGCATAAAGTGATAACCTAATCACTTATCACTTTTTTTTTCTCGTCACACGTCTGCTCGCCTCCATCTTCACAGCCGGATCGATCTCCAAATCGTAGTCCTCCATTGAAGAACATTGTTTTCTTGATGGTATTGCTAACTCAATCGTAAATCGATCTCCAAATCGTGGCTCACCAAGTACGATTTCCAAATCCCTCGACACCCAAATCGATCTCCAACTCTGCCGATATCAAAATCGGTTCTAACCCAAGGATCTCGAAGGTATGTCTACTTTCTATGGTTCTATTTCATCTGCCAGATTTCTATGGTTCAATCCATGAGTTTGTATCTCGTTTGTATCCATGGGTTTGTATCTGCTTGGTTCGATTTTTTGGTTGCTATTTCTCAAGCTGCTATATTTCGATTTATTCAAACCATTGCTATTTCTCTTATCCCAAAAGAAGATGCACTTTACTTATAGAATCGTTGGAGTATGGTTACTTTTCTATCTCCATGGCTTCAATTTTTTAGTAGAAATTGCTTCCTATGCTGATCTTTGTAGAAAGTACTACAAATAGAATTATGTCTGTGTCAATATTTTTCTTTTTTGTTAGTTTAAAAATATTTGTTTGTATGTATGTATGTATGTATGTATGTATGTATGTATGTATGTATGTATGTATGTATGTATGTATGTATGTATGTATGTAAGTATGTTTGTATGTATGTATGTGTTTTATTGATTATTTTTTATGGTGTTGTTTATGTATGATCCTTTGATCTGAATATAATTGAAACTTTTTATTGTTTCGTAAATCGTTTGATGGACTGCGGTGGTGTGGAGCATACTCTATCTCGGAGCTCCTCTTCGACTTCCAACTTAAAACTTTCGAATGGGTGACTCGTAGAGATAGGGATCTAGCGGTGGATTGGGCATCATGGTTGACAGCTCCATATGGTCTGTGAATCTCGGCTTATGTTCGTGGGTTTTGGTGGGAGGAGGCTGCTTCGTTTCTGCGTTACTATTAAACCGAAGGTGTGTCCACATTAAGACGTTTGTAGCAGAGCTGATCGCATTAAGCAGTTTGAATTCGACTTATTCCATTAAGCAGGTCTGATCGTCATCGTCTAGAAGGCTGCTTGGGTTTGCCTCTTGCAAACGTGCTGAGTATGTTTTTTGTTTTTTCACTTCCAGTATTGCGTTTTGTCATTTGGAGTGTATTTGCTTTCTATTTCGTTTCAGCTTCGGATGTATGCGGCTAAGGCTGCTCTAACTTTGTATTGGTTTGGTTCTGGGTAATATATGAAATTTATTGTTGTTCCAAAAAAAATATGTGCTTCAAGTCTATGCTTTCTATAAGATCCTCCTCTAGGATTCCATATAGTAAATAATCTTTTTTATTAATCGTTATAAAATGTGGTTTATTCTTTATGATTTGCTTATGTGTACCTAAAGTAGAGCAAATGTCTTAATTTAGATTGTTTGATCATCTTTGTTTTCTTTTTGGAGTTATGAAGTTATGCAAATATCTTTTGTTGCTAAGTCAACTGAACATCTTCTTGACGGAATGATGGATTATGTGGATTGAATGGAGGAGGCCTTTGCAAGAAAGTGAATTTGAATTTGATTTCTCAGTAGTAGATTTCACACTCGTTTTCCATGTATGTAATATTAAGACCCCTGTAAATACATAACAGTTTGTCGTGTTGTTGTTGCCGGTCGATTTTGTTGACGGGCATGTACATAAAAGTGAAATGTTGGTTTCAGGAAACGGCAAATTTAATTGTTATCAAAACTGATTTTAGTATTGTAATTTAATTAAATTCGATAGTATCACATTCTCAGCGATAAAATAACAATAGTACATATTCAGACATTTTTAGCTTACATAAACAAACAGTCTTTTTCTTTCAGATTCAGACTTCAGCTTACAAAAACAAACAGTCTTTTTCTTTCAGATTTCAGACTTCAGCATCACTACTTAAAAATCAGAAATGAAATCAGGCTTCAGACTTCAGGAGCACTTAAAAAACAAACGCCACCTAAAGGTCAAGAAAATGGAAGCAATTATCAACCATCATACTTTGCACAACTCAAGAAAAAAAAGGTTTTCAGGCAACCCAGGTCTATAAATCTCTTGATTCTTCGATCTTTATTTTTTTGACATTTTCATAAAAAGGGTTTTTATGGTGATTATAATACACATATATATATATAGAGAGAGATGATTAAACGAGAACAGTAACTATTTAAAAGAATACGATACGGAACGAAATCATTAGTGATTTTACATTAACGCGCAAAAAAACCGTGCGGACCTGAAGCCGGGGCCAAAATCCTTTTTCGTGCGTTAATGTAAAATCTCTAATGATTTTGTTCATCCTCGTGTTCTTTTAAATAAGTTTGAACCCGACTATATATATATATATATATATATATATATATATATATATATATATATATAGGGAGGTTCAGGGGAAAACCTCAAAAAAATGAAAAACTGAAAAACACCCTTATAGCCCTTCATCTACACAGTATGCATTTGTGCATACAGGTAAGTTAAGTTGTTTTTTTGGTTTTATGCACAAGTGCATCATGCATTTGTTCATATATGCACATGTGCATGTTACAAATTACCTGTAACCCTAAACCCTTGTGCATACGGTCCAGATGGAGGGCTACCAAAGTGTTCCTTAGTTTTCCGTTTTTTGAGGTTTCCCCTGCACCTGACCATATATATATATATATAGGGGGCCATTCATGGAAGAACTAGTTATTTTGTAGTAACTGGAAGAACCAATTTCAGCCACAAATCAATCGATAAATTAGGAAATTAATAATTTTGGTAATTTAATTTAAATTTTCAATTAAATGGCATTTTGGGTATTTTAAAAATATCTTTTCTCCTCTCTCCTCTCTCCTCTCTCCGATCTCCGATCTCCGATCTCCGAAGATACCCCCAATAAACATACAAGAACAAATGTGATACCACCAAAAAATATACAAGAACAAATGTGATACCCACTGTGATACCCACAATAATCATACAAGAACAAATGTGATATCCCCAATAAACATACTTGAACAAATGTGATACCCACCGTGATACCCCAATAAACATACAAGAACAAATGTGATACCCACTGTGATACCTCAATAAACATACAAGAACAAATGTGATACCCACTGTGATACCCCAATAAACATACAAGAACAAATGTGATACCCCAATAAACATACAAGAACAAATATGATACCCCAATAAACATACAAGAACAAATGTGATACCCACTGTGATACCCACAATAAACATCAGATCTGTCGAGTGTGAAGAAATCAGATCTGAAATCGGATCTGTTTGGTGCAGCCGACTGCCGGCGCTCCTCCGTCACCATCTCTGTCCACCGCCGCCGACGCCAGTAGAGGTGGCCAAATCGACCCGACCCGACCCGACCCGACGGGCTGACCCGAACCGAAACCGGCCAAGAACCGGTTCTGGCCCGACCCGGTCAAGAACCGGTTTCAAGCCCGAGAGCCGGGACCGGTTCGCGTATATAGGATTTTCCTCGGCCCGACCCGGGACCGGTTCGTGACCCGACCCGGCCCGACCCGATTTTTTTCAAAAAAAAATATGACCGTTAGAGAGCCGTTGGGACCCCTTTTTGACCGTTTTTTGCCTCAAAAAACACCCTCCAAACCCCATATAAATACTAGGGGTGTTATGGAGTGATCACCACCTTACAATTGCTTACAAAACGCAAAAAACGCTTACAATTCTAATTTCTCGGCTCTCGTTATATTCGTTTCTCGCAAAAAACACATACAATTCTCATTTCTCGGCTCTCGTTATATTCGTTTCTCGCAAAAAACACATACAATTCTCATTTCTCGGCTCTCGCTATATTCGTTTCTCGCAAAAAACGCATACAATTCTCTAGTCTCTACTCTCTACTCTAGTCTCTACTATCAAAAAAATGGCCGAACAAAATTACACCATTATTGTCGATCATTCACGAAAATCACCGGTTTGGGATAATTTCAACTTGGTAAAATTTCCCGACGATACAAAAAAGGCGCAATGCAAACGGTGTGGAGATTTCCTAAAACCCGAATCAAATAGCACGTTAAAGCGCCACTTCGAGGAAAGATGCAAGAGGTTGAAATCGGGTCCCGATCCAACTCAACCCATACTTGACAATTCCGGTCAAGTATGGTCGTATGATAATGATCTCGCCCGAGAAATGCAAATGAAATGTGTCATTCAAATGGCGTTGCCGTTCGGACATTTCGACAATCCTCACATTACAAACATGATCAAAAATGGGTTCCAACCACGCTACAATGGTTCGGTAAGTCGTCAAACTCTTAAGCGTGATGCTTTAAAATATTGGAATAAGGTTCAAAAAATTATGCGAGAAATGTTTTTAAACTTACCCAACAAAGTTTCTTTAACTTGTGATGTATGGAGCGCACCATGCGGATTGCCAGATTCTTATATATGCATAACGGCACATTGGATTGTGCCGGGATCGTGGCAATTATGCAAACGTGTAATCACGTTTGAGCTCTTTGGTTCGCCACATTCGGGTGAACGTCAGTTTTCTATAATTATGAGATGTCTTCAATATTATAATTTAAAAAATAAAGTTATTAGTATTTCGTTTGATAATGCTAGTAATAATACGGCATGCGTAGACCGATTACGTTTGGCTTTATCCCCTATTTTAGAGGGAAAATTATTTCATACACGTTGTTACGCACACATAATAAACTTAGCCGTTCAAGACGGCTTAAGTAAACTTAATGAGCCTTTAACTAAGTTTAGGCTTATGTTACGCCGAATTTTCACAAGAAATAAAAAAAATGCAAAACTTATATAGAGATTATTGCAAACAAGTCGGTTTTAAAGCTTTGGGACCGGCGCACGATATGCCGGTTCGATGGAATTCGACTTGGAAAATGATGGATAATTTATTAAGACAACAACAATATATTCAAGCATTTTATAACATTCATTACCCGGATAACACGATAACTCAGGATGATTGGACAAGGATTCATGGCTTTCACGATATTTTGGGCGATTTTAAAACTGCAACAACTATGTTATCCGGTGTTTATTATCCAACGAGCCCTTTACTTTTAAATCAACTTTATATTTTGGCAAGTAAAATTGCTCAATACGAACAGGATTTGCACTTTCACGACGTGGTGAAACCAATGAAAGAAAAATTGGTAAAATATTTTAAAAAGATCCCCTTCACTTTTCTTTGTGCCGCGGCATTAAACCCGTTTTTAAATGTTACGGGTGTCGAAGTTTTAATACAAGCAATATGTTTATCGTTTGGTTTGGATTCTCTTACAAATTCTAGCTTTTCAAGGAAACGCATACAACAATTTAATACTGATTTTCATCAATTATATGAAATTTATAGAGTTAATTATGGGGGAGGAAGCCAACAAACCCCTACACCTCAAATGTTTTCACCGGGTTCTAGTAGCAGTCGTGGCCGAAACCGAGAAGACTTAATGCAAACTTTAATGCAATCGGTTGTCATGGAATCTTCTAAAAAAGCTAGATATGATGGGGATAATTTGGGTGAATTCAATCAATACGTACGTACTAATTTTATAACAACATCCTTCACAAACGTCGTAGATGTTGAATCCCTAGATTTATTAGAATGGTGGAAAAGTAAACAATCAAGTTTCCCAATTATGGCCACTATTGCACTTGATGTACTAACAATCCAAGCTAGTACTGTAGCTTCGGAGTCGGCCTTTTCTCTTAGTGGCAGGATCATATCGGAGCGTCGGACAAAATTAACCCCAAAATCGGTGGAGTGCTGCGTATGTCTGAAGGATTACTTGGATGGAGAAGACCGCATTCAAAATCGAACGAACCTGGAGGATGATATAGAAGGCGTGGAAGAAAACTTATTCGAAAACGACACGGATGAACTACTAAGTACGCCGTCCGTAACCGATAGTTCTGATGTTAGTAGTGTCGTAGATGACGAAGATGTAGACACCGACCGCCTTGACGATCAGACGGCTATTACACGACTGATGCAGTACAATACTCTTAAAGACTACAATCCAAATCAAAATCCATACTACGCTCCATACAATCCATTCAATTATAATCCATTCAATTACTATCCGGGTGATGGGAGTGGAAGTTCGGGAGCGGGACCTTCGAATGTTTAGAATTTATGTATTGTAACTTGTAACTTGTAAGTTTGTAACTTGAAATTATATATAAATTATAAAACGTAAAAGTGTATTTTAGTGATATATATTATAAATAAAACGTATTTTAAAGTGTATTTTACTTATCCAATGATTCCAATCCAATTTTTCTTTGTTAAAGTTTAGTAATTAATTATTATACAAAGAAAGCAGTTAAAAAACAAAAAAATCCCCGGCCCTACTCCGGCCCGGTTCTTGGCCCGGCCCGGCCCGGCCCTCCCGAAACCGGTTCTACATACAAGTAAACGGGTCAGGGGATTTCGGTTTAAACCCGGCCCGACCCGACCCGGTTCTCACCTGACCCGGTTCGCACGGTTACTGTGCAGAACCGGGTTGTCCCCCGACCCGGCCCGGCCCGGCCCGAACCCGACATTTGGCAACCTCTAGACGCCACCGTCACCATCTCCGTCGTCTCTCTCTTCCTCTCGTCGTCTCTCTCTCCCCCGTCGTCTCTCTCTCTCTCTTCGTCTCTCTCTCTGCCCTTTTCAGACTCTCTCTCTACAGCCAGCGGACGCCACTGCCGCCGACGCCACCGCCGACGACGACGACGCCACCGCCGCCATCTCCGTCCATCTCCGCCGCCACCAAATCTTACATAGACATTTGCAAAAAGGTTCAGACCCACATCGCGTTCGATGCTGCTTCTTCATCATCGTCGGTTCATGACCATTATGTTCATCTCTGTGACATCGTCGGTTCATGACCATTGTTTTACTGTGATGAAACTGTTCCACAAGATGTGGTTGCCGGAATTGAGGAAGAAGGAAACCTGCAACCATGTTAAAGAAAGAGAGAAAATTAGTTTTAGGGTTCATAAGAGAGAGAGACGTGTATGATTTTAAATAAGAGAGAAAAAAGTAAATTAAAAAAATTAAAATAAAGTAAATATTTAATTCAATTTACTAATTTACCCCTTACTCTATTTTTGTAAATAATATTAATTATTTTAAATGTGTGGCTGAAATTGGTTCTTACGGTTACCACAAACTAAATAGTTCTTATTTGATTAAGCCCCTATATATATATATATATACTAGTGGTGTACCCGCGCGATGCAGCGCGGGTGAATCACAATTTTGAAATATTAGTTTAACCCTGAATCATGTTTCTTTATCACTTTCGATTTTATTTCATGAGTTGTGTGGTTAATTTGAAAGTCAACTAATATATAAAGTTGAAGGTTAAACTCAGGGCTGCACGCTTTAGCAGCTGGGGAAATTGCCTCACCTTGCCGGGATTAGTCGGGGCAATGTCCTCGGATACCCTTCAAAAAAAAAAAGGTTAATATTGTTTATTAGCAAGATCGAATGGAAAATAACGTATTAAGCTTCTAAACCCATAAACTCAGAACCTATTACAAAACTTGAAAATCTTGATTGAACAAAGAAATACAATCATTTGTAAATAATGCTCATCCGTATATCCAGAAAGTTGTTTAGTTTTCGTGATGCACTCATCCGGCAAATTTCCTGCAAAAAACGCGCAATGATTTTAATAGAAATATATGGTACCAAATGTGTAATAATATACTTGTTGATTATACCTTATTCATCATGTAAAACTTCTTGATACACAACGTTTGAGGTGTAGACTCCAGCACGATTGAAGGGTGTCTCTTCTGCTTAACAATAATTGTTTTCCATATAATTCTTTACAAGGGTGTCTCTTCCTGCTCCTTGTATGTATTATACTGTATGTATTATACTGTATGTATTATACTGTATGTATTGCACAGGATTTTAAGAAGTTTCTCAATAGCACATTCAGAATGCTACCTTTCATTTTATTGATGTTTTTATGATGCATATTGTAGTGCCTAGCCTTCAAAGAGGCCAAGGGTTCAAACCTCATCAAAAGGTGAGGAATATGTGTTAGCATTTGCTGTATATAGATATTATATACCACAAAAAAACACCAGTTTGCTTACAAATACATTATAGATTTGGGAGTTAATGATGCATAAAGCTTAATGGAAAGGTAAAAAGGGTCTATAGGCTTCTTATCAAGAAAGAAATCATTGGTTTTCTTTTGCTCTGACCCAAGATAATCATGGGCTGCACTCCTAGCTAAGGCATTTTCTAAAAGGGCTAAGACCATCTTCAATGGGGTCACTAAATCTTACACTAAACACTAAATTTGGTGTAAATGACACTATTCACATCTCCAATGGGGTCTCTATTTTTCACACTAAATTTAGTGTAATGAATAGTATTACACTATATTTGGTGTAACACTATTCATTTACACTACTTTTACATCACTTTTAAAAAATAGTGTTACCCATTGGAGAAGATTTACTATTAACACTAAAATTTACACTATTTTTTACACTACTTTTGAAATTTAGTGTACAATTAAATTTAGTGTAATGAATAGTATTACACTATATTTGGTGTAACACTATTCATTTACACTACTTTTACATCACTTTTAAAAAATAGTGTTACCCATTGGAGAAGATTTACTATTAACACTAAAATTTACACAATTTTTTACACTACTTTTGAAATTTAGTGTACAATATAGTGTGACCCATTGGAGATGCCCTAATAACCGAAAAGATCACTTTTTACAATTCGACAATGTATTGGTTAACCAGTTCAAATGTATTTTTCTATGTATTTTTCCAGCTTAGCATCTTGATTACATTTTAATGACATGGAAATCACTTTTTGTTTGTCAACTGTTTTACATATCTCTCCAGTAATATAGGTTTTCTTTACATCAAAAAAAGATGCGGTGTTTGATGCTTGGGTATCATTGCAATTTCACTTCTTAAAAAACTCAACTTTTGATGAATTTCTCTTTTCACTACTATGTTGTTAATGGGGGGGTGAAACGTCCATATGTTCAGATCCTTTGAATGCATAGTTTTTTTTTAATCCAAGCTCGTAACACTTTCAGAAGGTTACTACAAAGCAGAAAAGTTGCGAGGAGACACATGATTACAAGTAGTAATAAGGTAGTAATAAATTGTTGTACATCATGCTTTAAGATGTGTATTTAAGACAACTGATTTAGACATGTGCAGATCCACCCAATAGGTTTTATTAAGGAGTTTAAAAGAATAGAACATACAACAATTCTTTGCTGATTTAGCCCACCCTCTGCATGAATAAATATATATACATTTGTTTCCTTTGCCTCACGAAGATCTGCACAAAATCAATAACCACCAACCGTAGAAATAGTGATCAGTAGGAATTCCAAAAGAAATTTATAGATTGAAGTTATACAAAATCTTTTGTTAGAAAGACGAGAAGGCCAAAACGAAGTGAGCTACAAATGCATTTTAATCACGTATATATAAGGGACCGGAACTTTATTGGCCACAAAGAATGCCTCAAAATCAGACTTTGGTATCAACAGAGGGGGGCAACCACCCTTAGAAACCATCATTTTCATCCCCTCTGAAACTGCCTCATATTCTCTAAGAGAGCACAAACAAATTATTCCACACAGACAGCTTTATCCATACAGGTTGGAAAACCAAACAAACAGCCCTGAGAAAATTGAAGCCATTAGAAGTGTAAATGAATAATGAAATGCAACACAAAAGAAGATTACAATTTGATGAAAAGATGAAGGATTTGGATTGGTGACTGGTGTTTCTCGTGGACTGCACAAGGTTAATTTAATATTACAAGTGTTAGTGATATTTGGTATGAAATGCATATCATTTAGGATGCGTTTGGTACGTAGACAGGATAGGACAGGACAAGGTGGGACAGGACAGAACAGGACAGAACAGTTGTTCCACGTTTGGTAAGACAAAACTGGATAGAACAGAACAGATAACATTGACCAATTTACCCTCACTAAATTTAAATAATGAATAAAATATGAAATCGAAGGTTTATTTGATGTTTTAGAAGAGAATTAGATTTTATTTTGAGGTTATATTGGTAAAACATAAGTCTGTTCCACCTTGTTCCAGTTTGTTCCATGGGGTGGGGGTGGAACATGCATGTTCCAGTTTGTTCCACCTTGTTCCAGTCTGTTCCACATAAAAGTCCTGCCAAACGTGGGACAGTGGACCTGTTCTGTTCTGTTCTGTCCAGTGTACCAAACACACCCTTATGGTCAATCCTAATGCCTATCAAATTCATTTGTCATATTGGTTTCTTTACCAATTAACATTGAACAAGATACTTATTTGTGGTATTTGTTATAAGCACTGATGTAGTTATCAAAGTTCCTTAAAAATCCAAAAAATTCATGGCAATTTGAGGTCCATTTTTGACTTAAAAAGTCAACACTCTGTTTCTAAGTTCTAACTTGACCTTCCAACAGATAAACTCTGTGTCTACCATCCGAAGATTTGTAGCTACAAATGTTAGAAATGACTTAAGTTCTTCAGACGCACTTTCATCGGATCCGTGGGGATCTCAAGTGACAACGCGTTTGATAAACAGGGATTAGTGGAGCAAATGAACACCACATCTGATCACAGTGATTATTTGTGGTATTCATTAAGGTATATAATAAGAACTTCTTAATCTAAAAAGGAGTTATTCGTTTCTAAAGCTTTTCCTATTGTTATCTTGCAGCACTAACATTAAAGTTGACGAGCCCTTCCAAGATTTTCTTGATTCAGAAAGAAGCATATAATCAAGGATTAAAGAATAATTTTTCTTGGAGATTTGACTCTATACCCACCAAGATTTGATCTTTAAACCCTGATTTCTCTATTTATAAAGCACAAACTACAATTAAAGAATCCAATTCAAAGAAATTTAAAAAACACCCACCAAAACATTTTCTTTTCAATCCCTAATTTCCCATATAAAAAGAAGCAAAAAGAAAGAGTAAACAATCAAATATGAAAAATTCAAGAAATACCCACCAAAAGATTAACCTTCAAAACTCTTTTCCCCAAATCAAAAACCACAACAAGAACTAAAACCAATAAACATCTTTAAAATTCAACACAAACCCACCAAAACTTCTTCTTCAAAACCCAACTTGAAAGAAACCCAACAAATACCCACCCAAAATGGATCATGAAACACCAATTTGCACCATAAAAAAGAAAGAAAAAGGGGTTTTACTTGTGAATACAAAGGAATGTTCTGGATATTATTGGACCTATCAAAGCAATGTTCAAGAAGGATTGTAATCAGCACATAAAATCTGCACGTAGCTTTGATGAACCACCAACTACAAAATTTGGTAGATTAATCTACAAAATCGGGACTCTGTATTTGCACAAAATTTATTACCTCAATCTTTTAGCTGTAATCGTTCTTACAGAAATCTTGACTCAAAAACAAATTTCTCCCAAAATGTGAAATCGATAGAGAAATGATAGCATACCTTAAAGAATTCGGTAGGGTTTTGAAGAAGCAGTGTACAAATTGTGATTCACACATGGTCTGATTTATACGGGAGAATTCAAAGCATACCTCAGAGAAATTTGGGAGCCAGCTGTGAGGTCGTCGTCTCAGGAGAAACTTGATCTCAGATCTTCCATTTTGGTGATTAAAGAGCATGTAGCAGGAAGAACAGGAATAAAGCATTCATGGGAGTAATCGATACAGGTTTGTGATAAGAGAGAAGCCCTGAAATTAGAAGGAGAAGGGATCGATGGGAAAAAGTAAAGGGTGCAGTGTGTCTGTTGGGTATGGAGTGTTGACCGGTTTGAAACCCTTTCAATTGTGTGCTTGAAATTATTGTACACAATGCCTTTTAAGTTGCACTTAAGAGATTTTTGATTTGGGTGCTTGAAATTGTTGTACATCATGCTTTAAGATATGTATTTAAGACAATTGGTTAAAACCAATATTAAGGTAGTAATATAATAATATATAATATATATATATATATTTATAATATTTATAATATTACAAAATTTGGTTCAAGAATAAGTAAATTACTTATATATGTTACAAGAAGTATATATATAATTAGCATAGTCTAAATCTTTTAAATAACATTATAATTAATAGTAATGAATTAGATACGATTAGAATATTCTAAATCTTTTCAATAGCATTATACTTAATATATAATAATGAATTCGTATTAAGATTACAAGTTCAAACTAAAGTACGCAAAAAGCGCTAGTGTCAACGATGATGAAAGGCTTATGCATCAAACAATTAGGGTGCGTTTGGTAGGCGAAACAGAACAGAACAGACAGGAACAAAGGCATCATCATCGTCGATATTGATGGGTTGCTATTTTCTATCACACAACAAGAAAAGTCTAACACGTCTCCATAACGATGCATCAAATTAATTTTACATGAATGAGCATTTCTTGTAAAGGCAATTCAAATAAGACTTTCGCCATTACGAATTAAAAAAAATACGGAGAACATTAATTTAATCACATTCTTAATATTTGAGGAAGGGACGCTATATATGGTGCCACGCTCATAGCGATTGGACTCGAGCCACCGTTCATGGTCTAATTGTCATATTTCCTAAAATCAGAAGGCCGTACCCTTTCCATAAACCAGACGCTGAGTTTTCCATCATCCTAGGTTTTTAGCTCGTCTTTTCTTATAACATCGGTCTTAATTTAATTTTCATTCTAATGTTTGTAAATGATATAAAACGAATCGGGGTCCAAATGTAGGTGAATGGTTTAGGCAAGATGTTGAGGCTATCTTACTAGACTTCATGAGAACTGGAGGGGATCCTAACACATCTGATTCTCTGACCATTAATGTCCAGGTGATCTTTACCCTTGCTCTACTGCAGGTATATTTCTGTTATTGTATGCTAATCGAAAACATATGTACATCATTACAACAAAAGTGATCTTTTATGACATTCAACCGTCTTTGATCGTCCTCATAAAATACTTAATGAAAATTTTCTATTTATAGGACAAAAGACTTTTTCTAATAGATGTCTCAATAAGTTGTTGGGACAAATATAGATGACCTAACAAATTTTATGGACGGAGGCAAATAACTTATTGTAACCAAAATATAAACCATTTTATTAACTTTTTTTATATGACACTTTAGTCATTATATATATGGATGGTATGCATGCATATGTGCTTGCTACTAATTTGTAAGCAATTTGTCGGTATGTACATATGCATAAAACCAAAAAAACAACTTCAATTACTTCAGTTTTTTATTTTTTTTGGGTTTTCCCCATAAACATCTCTCTCTCTCTCTCTCTCTCTCTATATATATATATATATATATATATATAACACTTTCCAAAAGTGTTATGGAAAAAGACTAATATATAGGAGGATTTTATCTTTTGTAACCTATTAGTTTATCAAACTTATTATATGAAACTTGTATTAGGTCGCCTAATTTTGTCCTAATAAGTAACGTCTTTAAATAGCACGTCAAATCTTAGTCTTATAAACCAAAAGTCTCGACTCTCGTCTAATACGTTATTAGGTTGCATCAAACATGCCTATCAAATTTCATATATAACTAGGTTTTCATTGTCATTATGTTCGAAAAAGAATTGCTATATGATATCATATTTGAAAAACGTTAATTCAATTATAATTTGGGTTTTCAGAAACAACCAAGTTGATTGTGGAACATGGAAAGACTTATATGCTTAGAATGGTTAATGCCGCGATGAACCTATTTGTGATCCCAGAAACAAGTAATCAATCCATTATGAACAATAAAGTGGCCATCAATATATAGAATGAAGCACAATCCCAAAGTACAATATGATCTAGCTAGAGAGCAATTGTGTGTGTACTTGGGTGTAAAATGTGATGACCTAATGACCTAATTAGAAAGTAACAAATAGCAAACATTATATACCTAGGGTAAACTATGACCCTATTACAAAACTAGCCCCTCTACTTGGTACAATTACATATTAGCACCAACATTCTTCCCCTTTGTACCAATAGTAGAGATAACAAAATCAGACGTCCACTGGGGTCACAATCTTCTTCCGAATACCAAAGATGATCTCAAATCTGCGCAATTCAAGGCGGTAGTTTTTCCGGTATGAGATGGCTTTCAACACTTCGTTGATCAGGTCCTTTTCTTTCTTGGTGAGCTTTACTAATCCATTCGCATCTTGACGTAACCTGCTTTCCAAATGAATCGATATGATCTTCAAGGTACCCTCATAGAACTTGTTCATTTCAATGACTCGCATAAACTTCTTCTTTGAGTCAGTATCAACGTAGACAACCCCAAGTTCTGGCTTGCTCAGTACGGTGTAAGCGGGAATACCTAGAATATCAGGTAATTTTCTTCTCGGTCTTCTCAAGTTCACATGTTCTTGAAGAGATTCCAAACCCATCTGAAAGTCAGTGAGGTATGAGAACTTGAGAATGTTCTTCATAAACTTCTTCACACTTCGAAAGGCAGCACTGTATTGAATTCTATACTCTGGACGCTTCTTCTCTGGATGGACAGCAAGACTGTTGTAAAGGCTCAGAAGATCATTCAGTATCAGACTCTTGAAATCAGCTTCAGAAAATACGCATTCAGACCCATCTGATCTCAAGACCGTGAACTCACGATAGAAGACATCAAACAGCTTATGAGATTCAACTTTCAGCACCTTCATAATCATGTTATCTGACTTGACAGCTTCTGATCCTTTGTCTTTGTTTTTCATGACATGTAGAAATTCGATCTTCTTCAGCGATGGCCAATGCTCAATCCCATAAACCTTCTCCAAGTTAATCTTTTGAACGTCCCGAACATACAGATCTTTCCTCAAGGTTTCTAGATAGGGAGTTTGGATTGATACTCTCTCTCCAGTGGCTACATACCTTTGTTCAGCATCAATAATAACTTGGAAAAAGCGGAGTTCTGCTTCAAGTACTTTATCTCTGATCTTTCCATCAGGTACAAACGGTGTTTGTGGAACTAAAGTACCTGAGCTTGGACCTGCTGCATCTTCTAATTGTGGAGTGTCTGAGATTGGACCTGCAGAATCAACCTGTGTCGGAGCATCTTCTACCACTGTCGGAATATCATCTTCAGGCTCGATATCCAAATCCTGATCCCCAGTTTCAAAGTCAATATCCAATTCATCCAGAGCTTCTATCATCTCTTCTTTTATCTTGTAGTTGAGCTGCTCTGGTTCTTCCTCGGAATCAATGTAGATATAATCTCGTACGAATTCATCTGCCATTCTTTCTTCCTCTGTTCTGTTGTCAACAGCCACAGGCTTTTCAACCCCAGCTATGACATCAGCTAGAACAAGTATTTCTGTATCAATAGTCTGTACCACATCAGTTGCCGTTCCACCTTCACCTGTATTTCTGTTGGGAACTGAAGATATGCCAAGTATGGTTAGTACTGCTAAGTCTACATTACTACTGCCAGTTCTTCGTTACTACTGCTGGGCAAGGTTACTACTGCTAGAAGAAGTTACTACTGCTAGAAGAAGTTACTACTGCTAGAAGAAGTTACTACTGCTAGACATGATTAGTACTGCTGAGCTGAGTTACTACTGCTTGAAGACTGTGAAGGTTAATACTGCTGAAGGTCGTTAATGCTGCTGAGCCAAATCATCATTAATGCTGCTGAGCCAAATCATTGTTAATACTGCTGACTTGATAAGTTTGGGATGCGATACTTTTGGAGACAAAGAAGGAATTGATCAAGATATGTTTAACGAAGATTCAGAAGATCAATTTACTTTTGATAGTTATCTTGTAATTACTTTTGTATAAATAGTATTGATAGATAGCTTTTAGTAATATACGAAAATAGACGATAGAAGATAGATAGTATACAGAATTCGATATTCATTCTAGAGAGAATTAACCTCAAGATCATAGATCCTATTTCTAGAGAAGTAGAAATCGTCTTGTTGAGCCTGTTCAACAAGATTGAGGTTTGGTGTAAAGCTTGTGAGTAATACTGTTTGATATATATACAGTGTATTGAATTTCTATTGATTGTTCTTTAATTGATTTAGAGTTCTATTCCGCAAGATTCTCTAAATTCTGTTTCTAAGAAGTTTAATTCTTGTTAAGAATCGATCCTGACAAGTGGTATCAGAGCGTTGGTATCTTAGAAGCTATGGACAATTCAATGGATACTCACAGTACTCTTGTTTCAAAGGCTCCCATGCTCAAACCCAATAAATTTGACATGTGGAAACTGAGAATCAAGCAGTACATTCTTCTTATTAATTATGCACTATGGGACATCATAGAAAATGGCCCATGTAATGAAGGAAAGATTGGAGAAGATGATGCAGGCTTTGACCAGTCCAAGGTTGAGTGTTATAAGTGTCACAAGATGGGACACTTTGCCAGAGAATGCAGAAGTGGAGGATCACAACAACAGGCTCCAAATGGAAACCAAAACAGAAGCTCCTCTCAAGCCCTTGTTTCTCAACAAGGAATGGGATTTGATTGGAGTGATCAAGCTGAGGAAGCCTGTCAGAATCAAGCTCTTATGGCAGAAGTATCTGATATTCCCACTGAGGTACAATCTAAACTCTGTTCTCAAGCTTGCATTGATGCTGTTAAAAGATATAGGGATCACAATCAGGGTATGTGTGATGACCTTAAGAGGCTAGAGAAAGATGTGAAAGATTATGTTAGGATTGTAGAAAGGTTTGAGGAACAGATTAGAGCTTTTCAAGCTAATGAACTTCAACACCACTATGATACTAACTATTGGAAGTGGGAGAAGAATGAGTATGAGATTAAGCTGAAAGTGTCTGGGGAGGAGAATGAGAAATTAAAAGAAGAGCTTGAGAAGGTTAAACTTGATGTTGAAAAGTTTACCTGTGCTTCTAAAACCATGGATACCATCATTAAGGCTCAAATCCATGACAAGATGAAAGTAGGGATAGGGTACAATGCCACACCTCCACCCTACAATAACAACTACATACCTCCCAAGTCTGATTTGTTAGAGACCAAGGAGAGAAAGGAACCTGAATTAAAGATTAATATAGATCCTTGTGAAAAAGAAATAGTTGTTGAGGATGAGACTGACAAAGTAGACTCTGATGAGGAATGTGAGAGTCCATGTGTCAAGAACACTGAGATCAAAAGGACTGAAAAGGAAAAGGGAGTCCATTACAAACAGACCACAGTTGTGGCTCCCAATACCTGTAAACATTGTTCTTGTAAGAAATCTCAAGAGCTCAAGCCCCAAAAACATGATAATCAGAGGGGAAATCAAAGGAACTGGAATAACCAATGGGCTATGAGACAAGGAGTTGACCTGAACAGAATCAACAGGCCAAAACCTTGCTTCATCTGTGGTAAGCTAAATCACTTAGCCAAACACTGTTATTTCAATCCAGTTAACCAAAGGTTTAATGCTCAAAGATATTTTCAAAAACCTGCTGGTTACAGAAAGAGTGGGGGATATAAAAAGTCTGTGAGGAAAGTTGTGGCAAAGAAACAAGTTAAAACCATAAGCCACATGAAAAAGGCAGAAACAGAAAGTGTTAGAGTATGGATGCCTAAAGGTACTAATGATAATACTGCCAACTCAGTTAGTACTGCTAACAATGTTAGTACTGCAGGAAGCAATAATGTTACTAGCAGTGTTAGTACTGCTAACACAGTTAGTACTTCTTCAACAATTAATACTGCTTCTAGTGTTAGTACTGCTAAGTTAGTTAATACTGCTGAGAAGGCTAGTACTTCTGGAAGCAATGTTAGTGCTGCCAAAGTTAGCACTTCTACATCAGTTAGTACTGCGTCTAGACCTATCATCAAAACAAAGTACTCAAGCACTGATGTTCCTCACTTTGACAAGCTCATCAAAACAGAATGTAAGTATTTTGATGATCAAGGGAGACCCAAGACCACTATGGCTTGGGTCCCCAACAAAAACTAATTGATTTATCAGATGTGCAGGGCAACCAACAGCTCAAGGGGAAGAGCATTTAGCATGTTGATAGTGATTGCTCCAGGCACATGACAGGTAACATGGCATGCCTCAAGAATTTCAAATGAATTGATGGAGGACATGTTACTTTTGAAAATAATCCCGCAGAAGGTAAGAGAAGTGGTAAAAGTGATGTGTAAGATGACATTTGAGGATTTGACAAGTGATGCACAGTGCAGAGTTACTACTGCCTGTGTTCTAGTAGTTAATACTGCTTGTGCAGTTAATACTGCTTGTACAGTTAATACTGCTCTGTAGTTAATACTGCTCAGTAGTTAATACTGCTTGTGTAGTTAATACTGCTTTGCAGTTAATACTGCTCAGTAGTTAATACTGCTAGTGCTCAGTTAATACTGCTCAGTAGTTAATACTGCTAGTGCAGTTAATACTGCTCAGTAGTTAATACTGCTCAGTAGTTAATACTGCTCAGTAGTTAATACTGCTTGTGTAGTTAATACTGCTTTGCAGTTAATACTGCTCAGTAGTTAATACTGCTAGTGTTCAGTTAATACTGCTCAGTAGTTAATACTGCTAGTGCTCAGTTAATACTGCTCAGTAGTTAATACTGCTAGTGCAGTTAATACTGCTAGGTTTTTAATACTGCTTGGTAGTTAATACTGCTTGGTAGTTAATACTGCTCGGTAGTTAATACTGCTAGGTAGTTAATACTGCTTTTGATAATCCAGGGCATATAAATACCCCTGTGTGCCCGCCCAAGTTCATAACGACTCTTCGCATTTACTTCTTCTCTCTCGTTCTAACCTAGTCTCCCCAGAATCTTTGTGTTTTGCTTTCAAGAATCCTCAGGAATCATGGAGTTTGTGGATGAGCACAATGAAATAGCCATGCTTCAGAAGCCGAAACAAGCTGCGGGATTCCACGATATAGTCGATTTTCTCAAATCCTCGCACATCTCCTATGCCCTAACGGTGAGCCCAACAATCTATATCGAACATCAGACACAATTTTGGGAGAATGCCACTGTTAGTTTCGAAGAAGGGCAGAAAACCATTCGAACAAGGGTTTGTGATAAACCCTTGAAAGTCACTGAAGAGGTTATTCGCATTTCTCTTCAGTTGAATGATGCTTCAGGTATATCTTCTATTCCTAATGAAGAACTCTTTTCTACTTTACAAAGAATGGGGTATGAAGGTCCCATTGGTGTTTTTAAATTCTACAAGTCAAAATTTTTCAACCAATGGAGATTTCTTGTTCATACCCTGATGCACTGTATCTCCAAGAAAACTACTGGATGGAGTGAGTTCAGCAGTCCCATTGCATATGCCTTGGTCTGCTTATCCACTGCCAGAAAGTACAATTTCTCAGCAATGATCTTTAATGATCTTGTATCAAACTTGGAATCCAAAAAGAGCTTTTACATGTATCCAAGGTTTGTGCAAGAAGTTATTACCAAGGAATTGATGGACTTACCTCAGTTTACTGAGGTATATGTACCCAAATCCCCTAAAGGGAAGGTTTTTTCAAATATGAAAAGACTTCCTAGGGACTCGGAAGGAGTTGACACACCATTGTTCTCTACAATGATGGTTGTGTCCCACCCCTCTGAAGGTATGGCATCAGGATCAAGGACCTCATTAGATCAACCCACTGATGACCAATCCCAACCTTCCATCTCAAAAGACATCCCTCAGTCCATTCTTGAACAACCCACTCCCACAATCACCAAAAGGTTTCAAAGAAGAAAGGTGCACAAGGTTCCTTCCCTTGATGTACCTACTCAGAGCCCTAAGCCTTTAAGCCCTCAGTTGGAGCATTCTCCAATTGAGAATATCAACAGGGAAACCACAGGGGTGTCTCCCAACCCCAAGAAGGTGGTCTCTAAGGAGAAGGATGACCATATGGGTGCTAAGGCTGCCACTACTTCTGCTAGCACAGAGAAGGACAGTGGTAACATAAATAAGACCTTCCCCATGGCAACTCTAAATGAGAAATCATTAGAAGGACCCAGGTGCCAAGAAACCAAGGGGGCAGTTAGTGCTTCTGCTAGGCAGAAGGCTTCTGCTAAAACTTCCAAGGATCCTTTAAAGAAGGTAAACACTTCTAAACAAGGTGAGGATAGATATAACTATGAGGAATTGATGGAAACCATAGGGAATATCAACTTGGATGTTATGGCACAAAAGAAAGAGATTGAGCAACTTAAGACTGTGGTCACCTACCAACAGTCTCAAATTGAGAAGCTCAAAAAGATGGTCACCAAGTTGCTGAACAGAAAGAAAAAGGCAAGATTTGTGCTGAGAAGAAGAACTTCAACTGATGATGCTCCCAAAAAGGGGGAGTCAGAGTCAGAAGCAGAACTGAAAATGAAGGGTCCACAAATTAAGGGGGAGACTGTTCACATGGAGACTGAGATGGAAATGGATTATGCACAGTTTAAGGGGGAGTCCAGTGCACAGAATAAGGGGGAGACAGAAAAAGTGGAGGAGATGATTAAAGAAGCAGAAACTTCAAGAGCAGCAGAAACCACAGCAGCAGAAACTGTAAATGCTGCTGAGTTTGAACAAGCAGCAGAAACAGTTAATGCTGCTGAAGACCTTACAGAAAAAGAACCTGAAATTGAAGTAGCAGCAGAAACTGTTAATGCTGCTGACTCTAAGCAAGCAGCAGAAACAGTTAATGCTGCTCAATCTACAAAGAAAGCAGAAACAGTAACAGAGAAGCTTACTGTAGAAGAAGTGGAGGTTGCAGAGGCTTTAATCAAAGCCAAACATGATACACCTCCAAATGCCAAGAAACAGGAAGAACCTAAGGATGCAAAGATGGTTTTCAGCAGAAAGAGAACAAAGTCTGTGGCCACTAAAAAGAAGTGTGTAAAGAAGCAAAAGGCAGAACCTGTTGAGAAACCAGTGGTAGAAGAGAAAGAAAAGGAAGATGTTGCCAAGGATGAAGGACAAGGAGATAGCAAGACAGGTCAATCCAGTAAGGCACAATCACTTAGCAATGAACAGTGTGACTTGTACATCACTATGGTTGATGCTGAACCAATAAAAGTGACTCCATTAGACTCAAAGCCTCCTGAAATCAGTCACTGGGATACATTGATAGATGAAAGAAAGGAGTATATCAGACTCAAGAGAGCTGATGGGCAGTTTGAAGTCTACAGAACATGGGGACAAGTCATAAGAAAGTGCTCAAGATCTGACCTGGAAGAAATGTTCAAAGTAGGCATGCAGATCTATGGCAACATGTTGACAGAAAGAGGTATGTCTATCACAAAGATGGTGTTAGAATACCTATGCCTAATGTTCAGACCAGAAGTAGTTCAGCACATAACAGCAAGACCTTTTCAAGCAGTAACCCACTGGATGCTCTATGAAAATTGTGGAGTGTATGTTATATCAATTGACAACACATATCAAGAGTATTATCTGGTGGATGAAATATACAATCACAGCATGAAAAGACTGAAAGGGATGCTACATGTAAAGTTGGTCTGCAACAAAGACTCTGCTATGGGAAGATTCTTGGTAAGGAGGATTGCAAATCAGAGTCTAGGTTTAAGTCCTAATCTGTGTGTACATGATGACTAAGTTTTGGAAGCATCATCTGAAGAACTTGACTTCTTTTCCTAAAAGTCAAGTTAGGGGGAGATTGTTGGGAACTGAAGATATGCCAAGTATGGTTAGTACTGCTAAGTCTACATTACTACTGCCAGTTCTTCGTTACTACTGCTGGGCAAGGTTACTACTGCTAGAAGAAGTTACTACTGCTAGAAGAAGTTACTACTGCTAGAAGAAGTTACTACTGCTAGACATGATTAGTACTGCTGAGCTGAGTTACTACTGCTTGAAGACTGTGAAGGTTAATACTGCTGAAGGTCGTTAATGCTGCTGAGCCAAATCATCATTAATGCTGCTGAGCCAAATCATTGTTAATACTGCTGACTTGATAAGTTTGGGATGCGATACTTTTGGAGACAAAGAAGGAATTGATCAAGATATGTTTAACGAAGATTCAGAAGATCAATTTACTTTTGATAGTTATCTTGTAATTACTTTTGTATAAATAGTATTGATAGATAGCTTTTAGTAATATACGAAAATAGACGATAGAAGATAGATAGTATACAGAATTCGATATTCATTCTAGAGAGAATTAACCTCAAGATCATAGATCCTATTTCTAGAGAAGTAGAAATCGTCTTGTTGAGCCTGTTCAACAAGATTGAGGTTTGGTGTAAAGCTTGTGAGTAATACTGTTTGATATATATACAGTGTATTGAATTTCTATTGATTGTTCTTTAATTGATTTAGAGTTCTATTCCGCAAGATTCTCTAAATTATGTTTCTAAGAAGTTTAATTCTTGTTAAGAATCGATCCTGACAATTTCCCCCAGCTTCAGGTTCATTAACATTACCAGTAGAAGCAGCAACACTAGACTCTTCAACCCCTGCTCTCTTCTCTCCCTCATGTTGATCAGGCGGATCCTGATCATCATGTCTTCTTTTCTGAGAGACTTCAGGTTCAACACCACATCTTTCTTCTACAACTTTGAGCCTGTTACTGATGGTGGTGAATCCATTCATCAGAGCATTCGTCATATCTGTCACAGAGTCGGTTAGCTTCTGAAGTTGTGTTGCCTGAAGAAGTTGTGTATCTGTGGATGTTGAAGGTTGAGGTTGGGTTTGGGGTGGTGTATGTTGACGAAGTAAGGAAATTAAGTCAACTTCTTCAGATGTACTAGAGTCGCTTTTGGCTAAAAGGCGGGATAACAACTCAGATTTAAGTTGGTCTTCAGGTATAAGGTGTAGTGGGATAGATGATGGATGTTGTGAGTCTGGTTGAGCTTCTGATGGTTGATCTTGAGGAGTGGATGATGATTCAGCAACATGTTTATCCTTTATGGCACGGCTGACGTCAGATGCTAACTGATCAACTGATCTCTGCATGTGTGCACGGTGTTGCTTGTACGATCTGTCTATAGTACCTAGTGCAGAAGCCAGTAATGGTAGAGTAATAAAGTGAGGATATGGCCCGAGCATATGTGCAACCTGATCATGAGGAAAATTTGGGAAAATTGAGCTAACTTCCGGACCACATAGGTTACCGGTTGAAGTAGCGGTTGTGACAACCGTACTGCCTATGTTCATAGCTGGCGTGGTGTTAACTATGACAGGACTTCCACCCTGTCCTCGCGAGGTACCAACGAATGGTGGCCTAACTCCGGGTGTTCCGGTTGGGGCACGAAAGCCCTCAACTTGGCGGGATACCATCATTCGTGTCCTAGGAAAGGAAGTTGTACCAAATGGTTCTAAACTCAATGTGATTCGAATGAAAGGCGGTGGCCGGGGCAGGAGCCTACCTGATTCAATACCAGCAGACACCGAGTGTGTCGCCGATAGACTTTGAGCTATATCCCCTGTGGAAAATAAAACATCGGCAAATTGAGATGCCGATGAGTGGCTGAGTGGGGCTGTGCTATGCATGGCTGGGCGGACCACGACTTGTTCAATACGCAAAGGCGACGTACGCTCGTTGGTAGAAGATGTGGCTACCCGGCTCAGATCGGTGTGGGGAGAGTCAGTAGTTAAAACTTTATCTGACTCTATCATAGCTTCACTCATTTCTTTTCTCCCTCCATCCTCACCACTGACTACCTTTTCTACTTCTACTTCTTCTTCTACTTCTTCGTTCACAGATGAAGGACCCACAACATTAGTAGCAGTGTCGAGAAGTTCGGTGTTCCGAGTGGAATCAGCATCCGAACTCACAACACGTGGTCTCTTTCCCATATGTCTAGGAATCAAATTCACCAAAGGGTCATGACCTGAGTCATCATCGTCATCATCATCATCATTGGCATGAAAGAAGGGTTCTATATCATCGTCTTTATTGACTGCATCATCATCAGGAGATGATGCAGCGGCATTAGCTTCATCCCATGAGACATCATCATCAAAGATCTGGAGAGGAGGTCGAGGTGGTAGTTGAGCTCGTCTGGAAGAGGATGCATGACCAACAGTCCGTAATCTTCTCCCGACTCTCTTTCTTTTCGTTCTCCTCACCTCTCGTTGTTCTGGAACATCCCCCTGTTCCTGAACCCCCTCGACATGGACTTCCTCACCGCCTAAAGGATTAGCATCGTGGGGAGGTCCCTCCGGTTTTGGATTGACCATCAATGCATTATCTAACCTGTATCTCCTAACTACCCTGGACTGTTGGTCGGCATATGCAAGTAGATCTTCACGTAGAACGGCGATATGGTCAAAGTTGATCTACTTGGGCATTCTTAGGTAGTGCATGTACTGGCTTGGGCCTCTAGGGTGATTCTCTCATCTTGGAATCTGATCGTTGTCTACCATAGCTTGATGATTCAAGATCTGGAAGAAATGCTGAAATGGTACGAAGTTTCGTCTCTTCTTTGGTTTTAACTGATCCGCGACAAGCTCAACGATCTCATTCCATATCAAGACGGCATAGTCAATATTGTGGTTATAAACAAATGCATGAAACATGCGCAGTGTGGATAGGTTTGTCTTGTCTACTCTGGTATGCTTTGAGGTCATACAACGGTTGAATATTGAGCATATGGAGTAGTATATTCTTGGTAGGTAGTTCCGTCTAAAGGTGGATGAGCCAGTAAGTGGGGCATTCTGTGGAGATTGATAACCCAAACTTCGGATGTCATCATAGAGCTGTGATTCAGGAACCGGATCCTGAAGATTCTCACTCAGGAGATTTAGTGATCGACTGAGTCCCCTTAGTGTGAATCGAACATCGAAGTGGTCAAGTTTGGCAGTAAACTTTGGTACTCGGCGGGTGGATGGTATGTTAGTGTACTCCAGAATTGTTTAAGATAGATTGCGGGCACGAGCTCAACTCTGGTCAATGCAGTCAGTAAAGGGTGACCACGAATAATCTCGATAATGACTTGGTAGTCAAAAGGAACCGCGATATCTAGGTGATGGTTGTTGCACAGAAATTGCACCGCATTAGTACTCGGAAAAATCTCTTCGTCCAGATCATGTGCATTGACTGACGGATGTGATGAACGATGTGAACGGATGATGGTGTTGTCATCCGAGGCATTTCCATCAGGATCAGCCATCTGGAACAGTACACAGTTTAAAAACCGAGCCAAAGTGATTTTGCCTTGAAAAAAAAAATTTCAATTTTTTTTCCTAAGTCAAGGGCAAGTCGCAATCAACATAAAAGACATATCGCAGGCAATTGCGATATCGCAGTGTGAGAGAATGACAAGGGGTTGTCGCAACACAAGGTTGCGATATGGTCCTTGTCGCAACACACAGTTGCGATATGCTTGAATGTATGACCATTGCGACATGGATGAATTTATGAGTATCAGTTGGTTGCGACTTGGATGAATACTGAACTAAAACCCTAAGTGTTCAACCCAGATTTCTAATTTTCGCACAAAACAAGTTAAGGTTTAGACCACTAGGCTCGCAATCCTAGCGTGAGTAAACCCTAATCAATATCTAACACCCTAACACACAAACGCAGTCGATTTAAGCATATTTAAAGAACATCGAACCTAAAACCATAAAATCAAACATAGCATACGGTTCTATGGATGAAAAATGATGAGATTTGAGATACGATACCTTAATGTAGATCTGAGACGATTGTATGGATTGAAATCACGCAAAATAGTCTTGAAATCGAAAAGTCGCAAGGAGCAGTTGAGAGGTTTTTGAGAATTTTATGAGTTGAGATATGGTTGAAAAGTCAAAACCCTAGAACTTAAACGATTTTGAATTCGGTGACACGTGGCACAACACGATTGGTCCAAGGTTTGACCTGCCACGTGTCATCATATCGCAATGAACAAGTTGCGATATAATATTCAAGCGTATCGCAACAGAGGGTTGCGACACGTTACTGTTCACGCGTCCATATCGCAATGAACGATTGCGATATGACACCTGATCATGTCGCAACAGAAGGTTGCGACATGTTACTGTTCACATGGTCATGTCGCAGTACACGGTTGCGATATGCCACTGTTCATGCCTTCATATCGCAGTGAACTGTTGCGATATGGAAAATACTTAAGCCCATTGAGATATCGCAATAGAAGGTTGCGATATCTCACTGTTCACATGTGAAATCGCAATGGAAGGTTGCGATATTAATGTAACTTGGACATTTTTCAGATTAAGATTTGAAAGGATTTTATCACATTGGAAGATGTCCAACTTCCAACTGATTAAGCACTCAAGGATTTTAAACACAGTTTTCACTCCCCCTTAAATGATGCAAAGATTTTTCAAAATTGTTTTCATCATTTAAGAGTCAGTGGTTAAAAACAAATTAGAATACTTACCTTCACTCCTCGGAAACAGATAAACAATGTAGCTACACGTACATGATCTCGCAGTTATGCACACTCCCCCTAAATTTGTGCATATGATCTGTTCTATAACTCCCCCTGAAACCAAGAATATACCTTTCGTGCAGATACAGATATCATAACAGATCAGAGATAATACGATTAAGAATTGAGAATAGAAGAACGAATTGAAAAATACTTATGATACAATGAGAATATGACAATTTAATTAACATATATTAAAAATAGAATATGATGAAAATTTTAGTGTATTAATCTAGAAGCAAGTTCTAGATTAAGATACAAATATTTCCATCTATTATATACTTAATATATGAGATTTAAACTTTCATATTAAGCATGCCGAGCTTGGATACGAGAAAATTGAAACGATTTTCATCCAAGGCTTTGGTAAAAAGATCGGCAAGCTGATACTCAGTTGTAACAAAATATAACTCAACAGTTCCTTTCTCAACATGATCTTTTATGAAATGATACCTGATGTCGATGTGTTTGGTTTTGGTATGTTGGACAGGATTAGCAGATATAGCGATAGCACTCTTACTGTCGCAGTAAATGGGGATCTTCTCGTATTTATACCCATAGTCCATGAGTTGGGTCTTCATCCAAAGAACTTGTGAACAACAACTCGCCGCGGCAACGTACTCTGCTTCCGCGGTTGAAGTTGAAACACAATTTTGTTTCTTTGATGACCAACTCACAAGCTTGTCACCCAAAAACTGAACATGCCCAGAAGTACTCCATGGTCGTATGTGGAATCAAGAGCTTCACCATCTTTCTGTTTAAAGCTCTCATAAAGATTAATTGCATTGGAAATTCTCATCTGGTTTTCAATCTCAGAACCTTGGTAAAGTTTTGTCAACTCATCGAACATGGCTTTCCCGGAGTGATTCTTGCTATCTACCTTTCGGTAAATATCATTTGTCAATGCTTGAATTACGAGGGACTTTGCCATTTTGTCTCCATAATGCAGCTTTTTCTGATCAGTATCATAGTGAATTGGTAAAACTTCAACCCATTCAGGAATTGGTTCCCCGTCAGTAAGAATCCCTCTTCTTGTTATTTTTCCCATTGGCCCATTAATCAAAGAATTAGAAATGAATTCTCCATTCTCTTGTCTTTCTACATAGTCCATGAACCGATCTTTCCATATTTTAAATTCCTTGGGAAAAAGAACCGGTGGTTTGTCCTTCGACCCAATTGTTAAAATATCTCTTGCTGTCACATTCGATTACTTGTAAATGATCGTTAAGTATTCTTTAGATTAGATTAGTAGCAATTAACTCCAAACAGTCTTGTCTCAACCCACTGAAGTCGCAAAGAATTGATATCGCAACAGAATGATGTCGCAACAAAGATTATGTCGCAACAATTGATATCGCAAGGAACTGATGTCGCAATAAAAAAAATCTCGTTATATCGCAATAAGAGGCTGCGATATGTTACTGTTCAAACCCTGAAGCTTGCGATATGGAGCAAGTCGCAATGGATGATTGCGATATGAGGCCAAGTCGCAAGTGACTCTTGCGATATGAAACTGTTCACGAAGGCAAGTCGCAACAGAGATTGCGATATGGATGAATTTTGATGGCTGCGATATTGATGAATATCAAGGTTGCGATATGGTTGAAGATACAAAAAATCAGAAGTTGATTCTTCAATAATGATCCAATTAATCTGAAAATTGGTACGTAGGGTCGAAACACTATTCTGGACAGATTTAAAACTTCAAGTTTTGTCCAAAAACTTCAAATTTAGAACAGTGATTTTTAATCCAAAACAGTAGGTTTTTCAATAAAAGTCCGAAAATATGTTTTTGCACAAATTGAGACTGATCCTGGTGTAATTGTTGAATCAAAACACGCAGAAATGAATATCAAACACTCCTAGATTGATCCTAATCCATTTGAAGAACTCAAATGATCAAAATCAATAAGAAATGGATGAAAACTTGAAGAACACTCAAAAATGCAAAAAACTCACAAATCACTAATCTGATCTAGATGAAATACATAGCTCTGATACCAATTGTGATCCCAGAAACAAGTAATCAATACATTATGAACAATAAAGTGGCCATCAATATATATAATGAAGCACAATCCCAAAGTACAATATGATCTAGCTAGAGAGCAATTGTGTGTGTACTTGGGTGTAAAATGTGATGACCTAATGACCTAATTAGAAAGTAACAAATAGCAAACATTATATACCTAGGGTAAACTATGACCGTATAACAAAACTAGCCCCTCTACTTGGTACAATTACATATTAGCACCAACACTATTCATGTTTTGGGCGATCGGAGACCACGAAGTAACCGTTGTAGGAACCGATGGTGCGTACACCAAGCCACTAAAAAGCGACTATGTGACCATCTCCCCTGGCCAAACCATCGACCTCGTGTTCAAAGCCAACCAACCCATAGGTCGCTATTATATGGCAGCTAAGCCGTATAATAGCCAACCATCGATTGGTTTCGATAATACAACCACCACAGCCATTATCGAGTACAAAGGCTACAAAAAATCATCTTTACGCCCGGTTTTCCCCCATCTTCCTAAAGTTACCGACACAAGTGCATCCGTTCATTTCACTGGAAGCCTTAGAAGTTTAGCAAGTCGTGCTCATCCTATCGACGTTCCAATGAAGATCACAAAGAACTTATTGTTCACCATCTCTATCAACACATTGCCATGTGCTAATAATTCATGTGAAGGACCTAGAGGATTGAGGCTTTCTGCAAGTGTAAACAACATAACATTTGATTCTCCAAGGATTTCGATACTGGATGCTTACTATGGAAGAATTACTGGTGTTTATGGAAACAACTTTCCCAATTTCCCACCATTGTTTTTCGATTTTACCTCTACTAATTTGAGTAGATCGTTGGAGACTCCATTGAATGCTACAGAGGTGAAAGTAGTCGAGTTTAACGATACAGTGGAGCCGGTGTTTCAAGGAACAAACTTGGTAGCAGGGATTGATCATCCTATGCATTTACATGGGCATAGTTTTTATGTTGTTGGATGGGGATTTGGTAACTTTAATAGAAGTAAGGATCCTTTGTGGTATAATCTTGTTGATCCTCCTCTCCAACAGACCATTGCAGTTCCGAAAAATGGGTGGACAACCATTAGATTCAAGGCTAATAACCCAGGTGAGATTATACTTCTGAAATAGTACTGAGCATTCATGATCACCGAAAATGTTATCAATTCTACAAAATCGGTATTATAAGACATCAGAGATGTCTAAACGCTCAAATAGAAAACATTCTAATAGACTCCTTTATTTGAATACGTATTTGGGTATCATAAAAATATTTTATAACTTTTTTGAAATAAGGTGTGCTATTAGTCTTTTTCTTAAGACATTTTTTTGAAGTAAAAATTCATTTTATAGGATACTTGTTTTAATAACACCTTTTTCAAATAAAATCATATAACAAAACTTTTTTTTAATTCAAAACTAAACTAAAAGACTTGTTAGGATGCCAAAAACTTATCAACTTATTATAACACATTTATATATATATAGGATGTGTAATTGTATATATGTTTCTATAAACTTAAGTTTTATTAAGACGTCTATTAAAATATTTATGTCATATATAATATGACATTTATATAATAGATTTTTTGTTTTATACAATAATTAATTAAGACTTTCAAAATGAACATGTCAAAAATTATTAAAACGCATGTAGTCTTTCTACTCATTTACTGAAATCAATAACCCTATTTAACTTGTGAGTTCATTGGCCTTTTATTTAAATTTGTTGGAGAGATCACAGTATGCACACAATCACATATATTTCTTTTATTGAATCAGATAACACATACGTACAGGAGACATTACACAAATATATATAGACACACCAACCATTGTGACTCTTAATGAATGGTGGTTAAACAACAACATAACTGTCTACCATAACTGCTAACGGTAACCGACAAACTTAACTAACAGGAGAGTACTAGCTTATACTTTAACATTCCCCCGTAAGCTAGATACTAATCATACCGAGCTTTTCTTTTAAACGTTCAAAGTTCCCACGTTGCAATGCCTTTGTGAGAATATCTGCAACCTGATCCTTAGTCCCACAGAATTCAACTTTGATTTCTTTGTCATGAACCAATTCTCGTATGAAATGATATTTGATCCGGATGTGTTTACTTCTTCCATGAAAGACCGGATTCTTGTTCAATGCAATTGCTGACTTATTGTCGCAAAAAATCTTAGTTGCAGTATGTTGTTCCATCTTTAAATCCTTCAAGATACCTCTTAACCATAAGGCTTGACAACCTGCCATTGATAGTGCTATATATTATGCATCCACAGAAGATAGGGCAACAACTTTCTCCTTTTTAGACTGCCAAGATATAGCCCCGGACCCAAGGTTGAAGATGTAACATGCTGTGCTCTTAGTGTCATCTATATTGTTTCCATAGTCGTTGTCACAGAAACCTTTCAGACTTGCATCTTGAACTTTAGTATACATGATCCCATGGTTAAGTGTACCTTTTATAAAGCGCAATATACGCTTGGCTGCCTCCCAATGACTTCTTTTAGGATTCTCCATATACCTGTTGATCACACTGACACGGAACGTTATATCAGGTCGTGTTGCGGTTAAGTACATAAGGCTGCCTACCATGCTTCGAAACAGGTTAGAATCCACATAGTCTTCTAAAGAATTTTTTGATAACTTTAAGCCAAACTCCATGGGAGTTGTAAAGGTGTCAGAGTCGGTCATGTTAAATTTGCTAAGAAGGTCTCGTGTATATTTCTGTTGTGAGATTATAATTCCCTCTTCTTCCTGTTTTACCTCGATACCCAAGAAGTAATGTAATAATCCCAAGTCTGTCATTTCAAATTCAATCTTCATAGAACTTTTGAATGCTTCTATCATCTCATGAGAATTACCGGTGAACACTAAGTCATCAACGTAAATACATACGATGAGCAACATATTGTCTTGGTCTTTGATAAACAAAGTGTGCTCATAACTGCACTTCATGAATCAATTCTTCAGAAAATACCCTTCAATTCTACTATACCATGTTCGAGGGGCTTGCCTCAACCCATACAAAGCTTTCTTCAAATGGCATACTTTGTTTTCGTCACCTTTCTTAATGTAACCAGGAGGTTGATCTATAAATATGTTTTCTTCAAGAATCCCATTCAAAAAGGCTGATTTAACGTCCATTTGATGGACCGTCCATCTCTTATAAGCGGCTACTGCTAACACGAGTCTTATGGTCTCCATTCGTATTACATGGGCGGAGACGTCTTGATAACAATTCCATGCCTTTGCTTATATCCTTTAACCACCAACCTTGCCTTATATTTATCAACTTTCCCTTCTTCGTTAAATTTGGTTTTATATACCCACTTAACTCCTATCGATTTGTGTCCCTTAGGTAGTTCCACTAGTTTCCAAGTATCGTTCTTTTCTATTGCTTTCATTTCCTCATCCATCGCTTTTCTCCACTTCTCATCGATGCATGCTTTTTCGTAATTTATGGGGTCTGCATCAGCAAATAATACAAAGTCTGAAATGTCATCGAGTTCTAACCTTTGAGTGTTCTCATAAATATTTCTTAGGCTTCTGAATTTTCTCGGAGACGATTCAGACGTTGATGTTGATGGTGGGGTGTTATGATGAGAATTAGAAGTGATTGGTGTTCCTGGTGAAGTTGTTTCATTTTCTTGAACCTCGCTGATTGGTGAGGATATTTCGTTTTCTTGATCTTCTTCGTTTGTAATTCCTTGAGGCTTATCTTCAATTATTTCAACTCGTGTTCCATTACTGTCTTCGATAGGGCCATCCCAAGTCTTTTCTTCGTCGAATATAACATTACGACTCACTACTACCTTTTTTGTAGAAGGGTTATATAGTTTATATGCTTTGGAATGTTCACTATATCCCACACATATCACCTTTTCTGACATGTCTTCTAATTTGGTTCTTCGTTGTTCATGAATATGGGAATACGTCAAACAACCAAAAATTCTAAGGTGGTTTACTCCAGGTTTGTGACCACACCATGCCTCTTGAGGAGTGATATTTGCTAAGGCTTTGGTAGAGGCTCTATTCATCAAATATGCAGCACATGCTATTGCTTCGGCCCAAAACATATCGGGTAATCTTTTACTTTTAAGCATGCTTCTAGCCATTTCTAAAAGGCTTCGGTTCTTTCTTTCGGCAACCCCATTTTGTTGGGGGTGTATCTAGTAGTCAACTGATGGTGAATTCCATTTTTGTTGAGAAAGTTTTGAAAATCATTTGAATTGAATTCCCCACCATAGTCGGTCCTCAAACATTTTATTTTTTTTACTACTTTTGTTTTCAACAAGTGCTTTAAAAATCATGAATATTCCAAACACTTCGGATTTTTCTTTAGGGAAATACGTCCATATTTTTCTACTAAAGTCATCTATGAATGTCAATACATACCTGCTGCCTCCAATAGATGCAGTTCGCATGGGTCCACATACGTCTGAATGAATTAACTCAAGTACCTTTGATGCCCTCCAAGCTTTGTCATGTGGAAAGGCTTCTCTCGAGCGTTTACCAAGGGCACATCCTTCGCAAACTTCATCAACTTTGCTTATGCTAGGCATTCCTCGAACCATGTTGTGTCGGCACACATGTAGTTTAACGATCCAAAATTTACATGACCGTAACGATGGTGCCATAGAAGTGTGATGTTTTGACTTATCATATTGAAACTAAAAAATCGTTCATCTTGAAATTTTATGGGAAACATTTTGTTGGTGGACATGTAAACCTTTCCCAACGGCCTTTTATCTTTGTCTTTAATTTCGATCATTCCATTTGTAAAGTGAAGATCGTATCCCTTTGTAAGTAGTTGTCCAACGCTAAATAGGTTGTGTTTATGTCCAGGAACGTAATACACGTTTAGAATTTTCTTGTCACCTCTCCTAGTTTTCACCACAATTTCTCCATTACCTTGAACATCAAGTGTCTTATCATCTTCTGTTCTCATTTCTTTCTTAGAAGATTCATCAATTGATACAAATAGATCTCCGTTTCCTGTCATGTGGTTGCTGCAACCACTATCTAGATACCATGTTTCATCAATAGACGGCTCTTGCATTTCTAGCATCATGAACATCGAGTCATCTTCTCTATATTCTTCTCTATGCATAAAATTTGAACCATACCTTTCTTCAGCGATTTTCTTCTTACAAAAACGCATCGTATGTCCGAATCGTTTACAATGATAACATTGAATTGGTGGAAGAGACTTCTCTCGTCCCCTTCCTCTATCATTTTCATTTTGATCATCCTTCGGTGTTTCAAAAATTCTTCGTCTGTCATTTGTGTTTCCCTGTGTAGTGGACAACAATTGGAAGGCGTGTTCTAAAGGCTATGAGTCGAATTGCTTAAGTCTCAATTCGTGTGACTGCAAGATCCCTAAAAGATTTTCAAGAGAAAGTTCACACAGATCTTTAGATTCTTCTATTGCCACTACGATGTACTCGAATCTTCTCGTCAAACTTCTTAAAATTTTCTCTACAACTCTTTTGTCTTCAATCGTCTCACCGTTGAGTCTCATTTGATTCAACAGAATAATCACACGGTTGTAGAAGTCTTCCACGCTCTCAGTTTCTTTCATCTTTATATTATCGAATTCGCATCTCAGGGTCTGCAACCTTACTATTTTTACCCTATCTTCTCCACGATAAGTTCGATACAGAGTGTCCCACGCTTCCTTTGATGTTCTTGAAGATGAAATTCTTTCAAACACGTTTTCATTTGCTGCTTGAAAGATGAAGAACAAGGCTGATAAGTGCCAATTTTATATACATTTTATATCAAATTTACCCTAAAAATAATGTTAATTAGATGTTTAAACTACCCCTATTAATTCGAGTTGATATTTATCTGTTAAAAGATGTAATCTAATGCAAAAAGCTGATTTTGAGATATTTTGTATACAGCCACTGCCTACAGCGGACACACTGGAAAAACTACTGTGCCCACTGTGGGCACTCCAGAAGAAATCCACCGCCCAAATTTGATCAAATTGTTTGCTGAAGATAAGAAAAGGGCACACATAACGAGGGGCCCCATCCTTACCTTTGCTATAAATAGAAGGTGTTGGTGAAGAAGAAATCTCATAAAAGTTGAAGTTTAAATTGAAGTTCATCAGTTTTTCATTTCTCTTAGAATAGTTTAGTTTCTCATTTCTCAAGTTACTTACTTTCCAAAAACCACTTCAAGTCTTAGGCTTGAAGTGTAGCACTTTAAATTCTGTATTTAATTCCGTACTTACTTTCCGTATTTTATTTCTCGTATTAACTTTATGAAAGTAGTTACTTCGTATTTCTTTTCTTTTATTATGTCTTTTATTTTTAATATGAGCTAACCACCTCTTTGGGTGTGAGTGTGAATTAAACTTGAGACTAGTACACGACACTTGGATGTTGCCATTAGTTCTAACAATGGTGACTTTACAGGCATTTTGTAGGACCGGTCTATAAAAATCCACTTTCGAGATATCGGGCTTTTTATAGATATTCGTACTACAAAGTGACTAACCAGGTCGTCACTACGACCATCTCAAGGAAAATTTACACACATACCCATTCTTTAATTTAAAATACATTTCATATCTTATAATTACTTCACCAATTCTCAAGCTTTATAATTTTATTTCGATTTTCGTTTGTTAGATATGAGTAGCTAGTTTATTATTTCTAGCAATGGGTATGTAATCCACCTCGAAAGCTTGGATATGTTGAGATTTAATTAGGCTTTTAACATCATTAGAATTCGTTTATGTAACCTTTGGTTATATTGTTCTTCGAGTTTTTGTTAATTATTTCGAGTTGGATCCCTCGTTTTCTTTAATTTAAACTCGAATGGCTAGTTAATTCTTTGAATCCGTAATTGTTCATTGATTTAAGGAGGTAGCAACCAATATCTATATTCAACATTTTATTGAATTATAGTGTTGTAAGGTTACATAATTTGATCATAATGATCGGCTTCGATTATTAATCAAGGGTGATAAGTTGGTTGAATTTTAATGCGGCTAGCATTTGAATCTAAGTCCGTGACTTGATTTATTTAGCTAGCTAGAGACTAGTCATCGAGCTTCTCGTGATAGTCATGTTTTTTAGAATCAACATAACTTTGGTGTGTATCATAGTTTAAAGCCACTCCGAATTCTTTTGAAAAAATATTGCCGATTAAGTCTCTAATACATTATCCAAGCAAGTAGTTGATTTCTACTCATTGCTAGAATTCTTTTTATCGAATTTTTAAATCCTTATTTGGTTGTTACATGTTTAAACTTTTTATAAACCACCCCCTTCCTATATATATAATGTTTTCGATGAGTTTGCACGTGATTACGTTTTGGACTCGCGGTTAACACCGAGTTCCTGAGGAGACGACCCTACTTACCATTATCACAATTTATTGTGTTTTAGAGATAATAGGAGTAATTTTATAAATCTTATTATTTTCCGGACTCGACACCCGTCAAATTTTTGGCGCCGTTGCCGGGGACTTGGCAAGATTTAATCGTTTATGCCAAGATCGTTTCGTGCAGGTTCACAATCGATCCGGAGATTGAGAAAACCGCCAAGAAGTTAAGGAAACAAGCTAAGCTTCGAAAGACGCAAGGCGAGTAAACTTCTTCACCGGTGGTCAATATCTGGAAAGATATTGAGTTGTCTACCGACTCAGAAAGCGAAAAGGAGTTGCATTTTGAAGAGGAGAAACCTCATTCCGACAAAGAAGAACCGGTCACCGAGACCGAAGAAGAGGAAGAAAAGGATATGGCGAATCCCGAACGCACATTGAGGGAATGGGCAGCACCCAACGTCGATGAGCAACCTCTGTGCATCACGTATCTGACCGAAGAGGTATGTACCGAACTTAAAACTGGCTTGATCCACTTACTGCCTCGTTTTCATGGTTTGTCCAGCGAAGACCCATACAAGCACATGACCGAGTTCCACATGGTATGCTTGGGGATGAAACCGCAAGGCACCACCGTGGAGAAACTAAAGCTAAAGGCATTCCCGTTCTCCCTAGTTTACGCGGCTAGGGAGTGGCTTTTCTATCTACCACTGGGTTCTATCACTACTTGGGCACAAATGGCGAGAGCATTCCTTGACAAGTTCTTCTCCGCATCCAAAGCCGCCGGGCTAAGGAGGGAGATATGCGGAATCAAGCAAAAGGACACAGAGTCTCTCTACAAGTATTGGGAGCGCTTCAAGCGCCTTTGTGTAAGTTGCCTCAACACGGTATTTCCGAACAATTACTAATCCAATATTTTTATGAAGGTTTGCTACCGATAGAGAGGAAGATGATGGATGTCGCGAGCGGGGGAGCGATAGTGAACAAGACGCCAACCCAAGCGAGGACTTTGATAGACACCATGGCGGAAAACTCGAAGCAATTTGGAGCTTGGAGTGACATCGCTCGAGGAGCTAGTGAGGTACATGTTCAATCACTTGAAACTAAAATTAATGATTTGACTGTTTTGGTGAAACAAATTGCTTTGGGGAACATGCCTCAAGTTAAGGCATGTGGATTCTGCTCTTCGGTAGCACATCCAACTGATGCATGCCCCACATTACACTAAGAAGAAGAGCAAGTGAACGCCATAGGGGGTAGCAACTTCCAAGGCTCCAACAATCAGGCGTTTGATCCATTCTCGAGTACCTACAACCCCGGTTGGAAACAACATCCCAACTTGAGCTACGCCCCAAAGCAAGGTCAAGGTCAAGGTCAAGGTCAACAGTTTCAACCAAAAGCCCCTTTCCAACGACCTCAACAATTTCAACAAGGTCAACAATTCCAAGCACCACCCGGATTTCAACAACAATTCAGTCAACCATCCGGCTTTCAGCAACCAAGGGCACCATTTCAACCACAACAACAAATGTCATCTCAAGCCCCTAGCGGGTCAGGTATGTCTCTTGAGGATATTGTGAAATCTTTAGCTACTAACATGGCTAAACTTCAACAGGAATCTCAAAACACGCAAGCAAGCATACAAGATCTTCGGAGCACCGTGGGTCAACTAGTGAACAAAGGCAAGTTGCCTTCTCAAACGGAGACCAACCCGAACGCGAATGTAAGTGCTATAACTTTGAGGAGCGGGAAGGAACTCCAAGACGGTGCTAAGAAGAAGGAAAAAGCTAAAGATAAAGAAGATGAGTTAGAGATTAAGGGATCCACCTCGAATGGGAAAGATGCCAAAAATGATGAAGCGACAAAGAAGACACCCGAAGTAATCGTGCAAGCACCGCCATTCCCGAGCCAATTCGAGAAGACCAAGCAGGAAAGCGAAGAGAAGGAGATCCTTGACACTTTCCGGAAAGTTCAGGTAAACATCCCTCTTTTAGATGCTATTAAGCAAGTTCCTAGATATGCAAAAAATTTAAAAGAGCTTTGTACTAATAAAAGGGAACTAAAAGGGAATGAAAAGATAAGCATGAGTCAAAATATGTCCGCCATCTTGCAAAAGCGGTTACCACCAAAATGTAATGACCCTGGCATGTTTACCATACCATGTAAGGTAGACAATGTATCGGTCAATCAAGCAATGTTGGACTTGGGGGCATCAATCAATGTTATGCCATATGTCATTTACTCATCTTTGAATGTAGGACCCCTAAAGCCAACCGGTGTGGTAATCCAATTAGTGGATAGGTCGACGGTCTACCCAAAAGGGGTATTAGAGGATGTACTTGTTCAAGTGAACGAATTGGTCTTTCCAGCAAATTTTTATGGTATAGACATGAAGGAGAATAATACCTCTAAGGACGGTATGATTTTGCTGGATAGACCATTCTTGAAAACCTCTAAGACCAAGATAGATGTTCATGATGGTATTTTGACAATGGAATTTGATGGCAAGGTAATTAAGTTTAATATATACGACGCCATGCGATATCCAAGTGATGTCTCTTCATTAGGGTTTGTTGATATTATTGAGTTCTTATCTGACACTATGTTTAATTTATCTAATGAGGATGTGTTAGAACTGATTTTAGACAGAGATTTGACTAATGGAAGCTTGAAAAAGCTTGCTCAAGAGTACAAGCTTGATGATGAATTTGCAGAATTGGTGTCTTGGATGGAAAAAGGGCAAGCACCAAAGCCAAGGTATGAGGTCTCTAAAATAGATTTGCCTTTATCTCACACTAGACTTCTACCTTCTGTTGAACAGGCACCCGAGCTAGAATTGAAGTCGTTGCCGGACCATCTGAAGTACGCTTATTTAGGAGACAAGGATACACTACCTGTGATTATATCCGCCACCTTGTCATCTCAAGAGGAAGGAGCATTGGTTGAGGTGTTGAAAGAGCACAAGAGAGCAATCGGATGGACCATTACTGACATTAAGGGTCTTAGTCCCTCGCTATGCCAACACAAGATTCTACTAGAGGATGAATATAAGCCCTTTCGAGAGGCACAACGACGATTGAACCCACATATGATGGAAGTGGTAAAGAAGGAGATATTGAAGCTTTTGGATGCCGACATGATCTACCCAATCTCTGACAGCAAGTGGGTGAGCCCCGTACAGGTAGTACCCAAGAAAATCGGCATTACTGTGGTAGAGAATGCCGAAGGTGAGTTGGTGCCCACTCGTGTTCAAAACGGGTGGAGGGTACGTATTGATTATCGTAAGCTTAATGCATCAACTAGGAAATATCACTTCCCCTTACCCTTTATAGATCAAATGTTAGAACGGTTAGCCGGTCGTACTCATTATTGTTTTTTGGATGGTTATTCAGGTTTCCATCAAATACTGATGGCAAGAGAAGACCAAGAAAAGACTACGTTTACATGCCCCTTCGGTACATTCGCCTACCGAAGGATGCCTTTCGGTCTTTGCAATGCACCAACGACATTCCAACGATGTATGGTGAGTATATTTTCTGATTATGTTGAAGACATTATCGAAGTTTTTATGGATGACTTCACGGTCTATGGTGATTCATTTAGTGTGTGTCTAGATAACTTGACCAAAATTTTAAAGAGGTGCATTGAAACCAAATTAGTCTTGAACTATGAAAAATGTCACTTCATGGTAAATCAAGGTATAGTACTTGGTCATGTTATCTCAGAAAGGGGAATAGAGGTTGACAAAGCAAAAATAAATGTCATAAAATCCTTACCTTACCCCTCGAGTGTTAGAGAGGTCCGTTCTTTTCTCGGTCATGCAGGTTTCTACAGGCGTTTCATCAAAGACTTTTCCAAGATCACTCGACCCCTATATGAGCTCCTACAAAAAGAGGTAGACTTTGACTTCAATGAGGTATGTAAGAGTTCGTTTGATTTGTTGAAAGATATGCTTACTTCCGCCCCTATCATCCAACCTCCAAATTGGCAATTGCCATTTGAGATCATGTGCGATGCTAGCAATCATGCGGTTGGGGCGGTATTGGGACAAAAGAATGGTAAGAACTCTCATTTCATATATTATGCATCACGATCACTCGATAGTGCACAATGCAACTACTCGACCACCGAAAAAGAGTTGCTAGCGGTTGTTTTTGCCTTAGAAAAGTTTAGATCTTATTTGCTAGGCACTAAAGTGATTGTATTTTCTGACCATGTAGCTTTGAAATACCTGTTAAAGAAGAAAGATGCAAAACCGCGATTGATAAGGTGGATTCTCTTACTCCAAGAGTTTGACTTGGAGATAAAGGATAAGAGTGGAGCCGAGAATCATGTAGTCGGTCACCTTAGCCGCCTAGTATCGGATGGAGAGCCAAAACCGATCACTGATGAGTTTCTGGATGAGCACCTTTTCTCCATCTCGGGAGAAACCCCGTGGTATGCTGATATCGTTAATTACTTGGTTTCAAGGACCTTGTTAGGACACAAAATGTCCTAATTATAAGATAGTTTTGTAAATGTGTATTAATTGTTATATGGGCTTGGGTATAGTAATATGGGTTTGGGCTTAATAGTGTAACAAGAGGGTATTTATAGAATATGTGTGTGTAATTAGGGTTAGGTGTGTGATCATTGCAATGTAGCCTCCAAGGTGTTTGTGTGTGTTCTAGAGAGAGATCCATTCTCTCTCTAGGTTGCTTTCATCTTCAATAAAACACCATATTCCATTATATCTCTTCTTGTTACCAATGTCTATCGTTATATGAATCGTTGCTTGTTTTTAATGGGACTCACAGACCTTTCCAGGTGACTTATCTAGACCTGAGAGAGAGGCTCGTCTCTATATGTGGGACGAGCCATATTTGTGGAAACATTGTCCAGACCAAGTAATTCGGCGATGTGTGCCCCAAGGAGAGTTTCAATCTATATTAAATTTTTGTCACTCTGAGGCTTGTGGGGGCCACTTTGGCCACAAACGGACATACCGAAAGATCCTTGAGTGTGGGTTATATTGTCCAACCCTTATGCGAGATTGCTATCGATTTTGTAAGAGTTGCATGAGATGCCAAATGACGGGAAACATTAGTTCCCGGAATCAAATGCCCCAATTTCCCATGTTAGTATGCGAGATCTTTGATGTATGGGGCATGGATTTCATGGGACCTTTCCCCGCATCTTTTGGTAACCTCTATATTATTTTGGCTGTTGATTATGTCTCAAAATGGGTTGAGGCAAAGGCCACTCGGACTGATGATTCTCATGTAGTTGCAGATTTTGTCAAATCTCACATATTTTCCAGGTTCGGGACACCGAAGGCCATCATCAGTGATCGAAGTACCCACTTTTGCAACAAGGTCATTGGCGTTCTTTTCAAAAAGTATGGGGTTATCCACCACATCTCCACTGCCTACCATCCACAGTCTAACGGACAAGTTGAGGTGTCCAATAGAGAAATCAAATCCATTTTGGAAAAGACTGTGAATCCCAACCGGAAAGACTGGAGTTTAAAGCTCAATGACGCCTTGTGGGCTTATCGTTCAGTCTACAAGACGCCCATAGGAATGTCACCTTTCCGCTTGGTGTACGGTAAGCCTTGCCACCTTCCGGTGGAGTTAGAACACAAGGCTTATTGGGCGATAAAAACATGCAATATGGATTTGAACGAAGCGGGGTCGCATAGGAAGCTTTAAATTCAAGAGTTGGAGGAGATATGGAATGACGCCTACGAGAACGCTCGTATATATAAAGCAAAGGCTAAGGCATTCCATGACTCGCGCATATCACGTAAGTCTTTCACTAAAGGTCAGAAAGTTCTCCTTTATCACTCTAGATTGAAATTATTTCCCGGTAAGTTAAGGTCAAGATGGATAGGACCTTTTGTTGTTCTAACTTTTTTTAGCATGGTGCAATCAAGGTTCTAAATAGCATGAGGCGTGGTGTGGCGGCGAGGCCAAGCCTCAAGCCTTAGGAGCCACGGCGAAGCCACGACGTTTATCAAGGCATGACTTATGGCGGAAAATGTCTGTATCATATATAATATTATATATAAAAACATATGTTTTGTACTATTACTTGATGATTCAATGATAATAAACAAGTTAAATTAGGTTATATATTAAAAACTAGGAAATAGAACATTAAAACGTATAGAAAAATCAAATATCGAGTCACAGAAGACCGCACATTAGGTCATGGCGTGCCACAGGCATAACGAGGCGTGAGACACAAGCCTTAAGCCACGGCGCGTCATGGCGGTTGTTGCGGTGAGCCTTTTAGAACAGTGGGTGCAGTCGAGATCCAAAGTCTATCTACAGGGAAGATTTTCAAGGTTAATGGCCATAGACTGAAACCATTTTATGAGGGCTTTGATGGAGGGGACTTAGAGAGGGTAGCGTTGGACACGCCAAGCTACACAGAGTGAACTGAGTGTGGTCTAGCCAAAGACCTAAAAGAAAGGCGTTGCGTGGGAGGCAACCCACGAATTTCCATTTCTTGTTTTTTTATTTCTTTATGTTAGTTAGTTTGTTTCCGTTAGATCCTCCAATTTCACTCCTAGCTTTCTCTATCTTCTCAGGCTCACCAGGGCATTGGAAACTCAAGGAGACGCGCCGACCATCACAAATTCATGCATTGGGGGACCACTCACTAAATCAGGGGAGTTTTCTGTTCCCCCGTCTTTTCATGTTTAGAGTGCCCTCTATATATTGAATACATTGAGGACAATGTATGAATTAAGTGTGGGGGTGGGGGTTATTTGCATGATTTTGCATGATTTGGGTATATGCTCGATTTTTAGGGGTAATTTTTTGCATTTTTTTTTTGAAAAATTAGTGCTTAAACGTGGGTCGTTATCCGTTTTGAAAATGTGTTAGCACGTTTTTAATGAGCGTAAATGGTTGATGATAATAAGTTTAGAGGCATGTATAGCATGATTGAACTTGATTGATAGCACTTAGAGTTGATTTGTGGTAGTATACCGATCAAAGTTAGACTATTGCTAATCTCTTGAACTAGATTTAACACCGTGAGACTTTGAGCCTATTAGACTAAACATTTTATATTAGTCTCTAATTCATTTCTTGTGTGATTACGTCATGCCTAGTTATACACCTCTAGAACTTGATTTGTCTCTCCTTAAGTCTACATGATATTTACATGTTAATAAATATGATAAAGGCCATCGTTTGTTCATTTTGTTAACCCAATAGCCTTAAGCCTACATTTATGTTACTACCCTTTTTGTACACCACTTTGAGCCTTAGCCTATTTCTTTTGTCACCCACATCATAAACCAAACCAAACACGACTCACTCGACCAACCACCAATGGAGTGTCTCGGTATCCCTATGTGCTCGAAAGTACAACATATATGTTGGGAAAGAAAAATAAAAAAAAATCATTGAGAAAAAATGTGTCGTCAATAAATAAATAAAGTAAGACGACAGAAACGATGATATGGTCGATTATAAACGTTTCATCGTTATTCCCTATCATCATCCAGACGGAAATGTGCTTCAAAGATAAATATATAAAGTCCTTTATTGAAGAAAAAAAATCATTGTCGAAGAACCGATTTCTCCATTGGTGTAAGGTCTTTAGCCACTCTTCCCAAAATATATCCCCACCTTACCCAAAGCCTTATTTTCATTACAACCCTTTAAAAAGCCCTTTTGATTTATATGCATGTGTATTATATCCAAGTAGTAGAGGGTGAGAGACTTTTCAAGCTTATGGTAGGTATATGCTAGAGTAGTGACGGTTTGAGTGATACACTTTGATCCAAGAGTGAATTGAGTGTTCTTTCAATTATCCCATTCGTAAGAGTTCTCGTGATTAGCTTGTGTTTACTTGATTGTGTGTGCTCACTTTTTGATGCTAAGTTGCAAATCTCGAGTTCATGAAATGCTATAGGTGTTGACACTTTCGTTGGATTCGATTTTTATATCACGTGCTAACTTAAGTCATTGTCGGGACGGACAATGATCTAAGTGTGGGGGAATTTGATAAGTGCCAATTTTATATCAAATTTACCCTAAAAATAATGTTAATTAGATGTTTAAACTACCCCTATTAATTCGGGTTGATATTTATTTGTTAAAAGATGTAATCTAATGCAAAAAGCTGATTTTGAGATATTTTGTATACAGCCACTGCCCACAGCGGACACACTGAAAAACCACTGTGCCCACTATGGGCACTCCAGAAGAAATCCACCGCCCAAATTTGATCAAATTGTTTGCTGAAGATAAGAAATGGGCACGCATAACGAGGGGGCCCATCCTTACCTTTGCTATAAATAGAAGGTGTTGGTGAAAAAGAAATCTCGTAAAAGTTGAAGTTCAAGTTGAAGTTCATCAGTTTTTCATTTCTCTTAGAATAGTTTAGTTTCTCATTTCTCAAGTTACTTACTTTCCAAAAACCACTTCAAGTCTTAGGCTTGAAGTGTAGCACTTTAAATTCTGTATTTAATTCCGTACTTACTTTCCGTATTTTATTTCTCGTATTAACTTTATGAAAGTAGTTACTTCGTATTTCTTTTCTTTTATTATGTCTTTTATTTTTAATATGAGCTAACCACCTCTTTGGGTGTGGGTGTGAATTAAACTTGAGACTAGTACACGACACTTGGATGTTGCCATTATTTCTAACAATGGTGACTTTACGGGCATTTTGTAGGACCGGTCTATAAAAATCCACTTTCGAGAGATCGGGCTTTTTATAGATATTCGTACTACAAAGTGACTAACCAGGTCGTCACTACGACCATCTCAAGGAAAATTTACACCCATACCCATTCTTTAATTTAAAATACATTTCATATCTTATAATTACTTCACCAATTCTCAAGCTTTATAATTTTATTTCGATTTTCGTTTGTTAGATATGAGTAGCTAGTTTATTATTTCTAGCAATGGGTATGTAATCCACCTCGAAAGCTTGGATATGTTGAGATTTAATTAGGCTTTTAACATCATTAGAATTCGTTTATGTAACCTTTGGTTATATTGTTCTTCGAGTTTTTGTTAATTATTTCGAGTTGGATCCCTCGTTTTCTTTAATTTAAACTCGAATGGCTAGTTAATTCTTTGAATCCGTAATTGTTCATTGATTTAAGGAGGTAGCAACCAATATCTATATTCAACATTTTATTGAATTATAGTGTTGTAAGGTTACATAATTTGATCATAATGATCGGCTTCAATTATTAATCAAAGGTGATAAGTTGGTTGAATTTTAATGCGGCTAGCATTTGAATCTAAGTCTGTGACTTGATTTATTTAGCTAGCTAGAGACTAGTCATCGAGCTTCTCGTGATAGTCATGTTTTTTAGAATCAACATAACTTTGGTGCGTATCATAGTTTAAAGTCACTCTGAATTCATTTGAAAGAATATTGCCGATTATGTCTCTAATACATTATCCAAGCAAGTAGTTGATTTCTACTCATTGCTAGAATTCTTTTTATCGAATTTTTAAATCCTTATTTGGTTGTTACATGTTTAAACTTTTTATAAACCACCCCCTTCCTATATATATAATGTTTTCGATGAGTTTGCACGTGATTACGTTTTGGACTCACGGTTAACACCGAGTTCCTGAGGAGACGACCCTACTTACCATTATTTCAATTTGTTGTGTTTTAGAGGTAATAGGAGTAATTTTATAAATCTTATTATTTGCCGGACTCGACACCCGTCAAAGGCCTTTTTGTCTTTCTTTTTATTTTCTTTGTCTTCAAGAATCTGCTGTTGTGTTGTCCCTTCCACTGGTGTTAATTCGGTATATCCATTTTCAACCAGATTCCAAAGTTCTTGTGATTCGTATAACACCCTCATTTGAATGTTCCAGCGATGGTAGTTTCTTCCTGTCAATTTTGGAAGTTGTGGCTGTAAACCATTGCTATTGTTTGAAGCAATCGGCTCTGATACCAATATGTTGGAGAGATCACAGTAAGTTGCACATAATCACATATATTTCTTTTATTGAATCAGATAACACATACGTACAGGAGACATTACGCAAATATATATAGACCCACCAACCATTGTGACTCATAATGAATGGTGGTTAAACAACATAATTGTCTACCATAACTGCTAACGGTAACCTACAAACTTAACTAACAGGAGAGTACTAGCTTATACTTTAACAAAATTTACAGGAGTATGGTTAATGCATTGCCATCTTGAACGTCATATAAGTTGGGGAATGGATATGGAGGCAGTATTAATCACAAAGAATGGTAGCAGGCCAGGGGAAGCAATCTTGCCACCACCTCCAAAAATGCCACCATGCACTTAGAGCTTCATATATTTATATATACATATATATATATATACATATATATATATACGTGTGTGTTATATTACGAACAACTCTTGTTTCTGCATGCCGATTAGAATCTGCAATATAAACGTTCTAGCTGGCCAGTGTGTATGTGTAAATCGCACGAAGATATATATATTTAGCGTATAGCCTAGCTAGGGAAGAGCCATTGCTTCAATGTGATAATGTCGGTTTTCGACATTATTTTAACTCTCGAATCGAGTAATTGTTGGATGTTTTCAAGTAAAATAATGACTTTTACTGATGAGTTTCTTGAGATGTACAGTTAGTCAGCCTGGAAGGGAAATGAAGAGGATCGCGAGTATTTTCCGAAGAATGAGCTTGAAATATGGAGAAATACGAAAAGTGAGTCTGGCGCGAGTTTTGGCGCGACCCAGATGGCGCCGTATTACGCGCGGAGAGTTGAAAAGTGGATTCCAGAGGGTGGCGTGCTTTATGGCGCCACCTAACTAGCGGCGTGATGAGCGCGGGATTTAAAGGCCGTATTTTCCAGTGTGCGGCGCGACTTTTGGCGCGACCCAAGTAGCGCCACAACTAGCGCCAACTATCAGATACTTTTTAAAGCCCTACTTTCTAATTTTAGGGTTATCGGTCAGGCTAGGGGAGCGGCTGCAGGTGAGAGGCGATTTTTAGGAGCAGATTGAGAGCACGAATACAGAGGTGACGAGAGATCGATTGGAAGACAACAACGATTGAGTACGTGATCGTGGAAGGGATTCTTCTCAGGGAGTTATTTATATTTTTCTGCAGAACTTTTCAAACATGGTTTCTTTTACTTCGTCTGTAATCTTTCAGTTTTCTTTACACACCCCCAACATGAGCTAAACTCCATGTTGGGGGGTTGGATGATGGATGATTCATAGATGTAGGCTTTGAACAATTTGTATTTCGGTTTTAATAGATGGATGACGTCTTTGATTTCATGCTTAATGCTTTTAATAAACTGATCACTTGTTAAATGATTTAATAACTGTTGAGTGTTCGATGGAAATCTCAAGATTTTGTTCGAATTCAATGGCCACCGAAGGGAATTAGTTAGAGATAAGACAATTCCTTCGGTGTTGCATTCTAAACCAGTCACTTTAACTTAATTCAACTGTAAGATTGAAAGATAAGCAACTTCAATTAAGTTAAGTCTCGGTGCAGCTTGAAGAAGTGTAACGAGTTCAGGTTTTACAAGTCATTAATCGTTTTAATCATGTATAAATCGCTTTGAAGTCTCGTTAATTAAACTCATTCGGATTCCAACCCTCCATCCTATCTCTTTTAATACTACTACCAATTACTTTCCTCACTTTCATACGTTTTCGCTAGTCTAGATATTTCAACAATCAAACCAAACCAATTTTCAACCGTTCAGTTAATAGTCACTACAGTCATTGCGGTAATTAACACCTGGTTCCTTTGGGTTCGATACTCGTACTTCCGTACGTATTACTTGAGACGACACCGTACACTTGCGGTTAGTCAAAGGGGGGTGCAAACCCGCCTATCAAGTTTTTGGCGCCGTTGTCGGGGAACTTGTTTTGTGTTAATATCACTACCAGCTGTAGGAATTATTATATTGAGCATTTTTTTTCTTTTAATTGCAATTTTATTTTTGTTTTAGTTTCCTTATTCACAATTTTTTTTCAAGTTTCTTGCTACTGCACTGTTACGAGGGCTAACTTGTACTCTATTCTTTGTTGCAGATCACTTCTAGTTTATGCTAAGGAGGAGTTCCTCTGGTGAACTCATACCATTTGATCCTGAGATCGAGAGAACTGTAAGGAGACTAAGGAGACAGCTTAGACTCAGACATCAGCAAGAAATGGCAGAAGTGAATTGGGAGATGCCAATCAACAATGAAAACCCTGGTAATAACGAGATTCCAGTGAACAATAACGAAGTACCAGTTAACGAGAATCTCAACAACGAGATCCCGGTTAATAACAACGAGATTCCGGTTAATAACAATGAAATTCCCATCAACCGGAATCTCAACAACCGAGTACAACCGCCAAGGGTTCCTATGAGGAATTTTGCTAACCCGAACATGGGAGCCGCACAAAGAGGACCATATGTTCCTCCGATAGCGGCAAACAACTTCGAAATCAAGACTGGCACCATCCAATTGGTGCAAGCAAACATGTTCGGAGGAGCAGCAACTGAAGACCCTCACAGCCACTTGAGAACATTCGAGAAGATCTGTAACACCTTCAAGATGAATGGAGTTGACCCGGATGCAATCAAACTCCGGCTTTTTCCATTTTCATTGAGGGGTCGAGCTATTGAATGGGAAAAGGGTCTGCCAATCGGGCATATTCGTACATGGAACGATATGGTGACAGCTTTCCTGAATAAATTCTTTCTACCGGGGCGAACGGCCTAACTGTTGTCAGATATCACTCATTTTGCCCAATGGGATCAGGAGTCATTGTACGAAGCATGGGAGCGGTACAAGGGGATGCTTAAAAAATGCCCCCACCACGGTTTGCAAGAATGGATTGTCATGCAAACGTTCTATGGAGGACTGCTTCCACAGTATAAGAATGACCTCACAGCCGTTGCGGGTGGCGCATTCATGAATAAGTCATATGAAGATGCGTATGAGCTGATTGAAAATCTCGCAAAACATAGCTATGCCACTCCTCGGTCAGCCACTAGGAGGGTGGCAAGTGTACAAGAGAATGATGAACTGAAAGCTATCAAAGCACAGTTGGCAGCTATCACAAATCAGCTGAAAGGGACAGCAATTCAGCCAACTTTCCAAGGAGATATGGGCTATCAAGAACCAATGGGTTCATCTCAAGAGTTTCCACCACCGGAGCAAGTGCAGTTCCTTCAAAACCGCAACAACCGGCCGAGGAATGACCCGTTTTCAAATACTTACACTGAGGGATGGAAACGACATCCCAACTTCTCGTGGAGTCAACCACAGAACGCACAGAAAGAAACCATGTTCCAGTAGCAACAGAACCAATTCGGTAATAATTCTAAATCTTCTACTCAATCTACTAATGTTTATCGTCCTCCAGGTTACAATCAAATGAGGCAAGAAGAAGGACAAGGAGGGGAGAAGAAGTTCGGATTGGAGGAGATGTTAATGAAATTTGTTTCAAAGATGGACAATACGGTTGGAGAGTTGACATCATCCGTTGGGACACTGACGAATTTGGTTGGAACGATAAGAACTGCGACGGATCAGAATACCGCATCGATCCGAATTCTTGAAGGACAAATGGGGCAGATGGCAGATGCGTTGGAGTCAAGGCACATTCCCGAGCTAAACCGAAAAGGAGACAAGAGAGGATTGTAAGGCAATTCAGCTGAGGAGCGGGAAAGAGTTAGTCAAGCACCCACGTCTTGAGGCGAGAGAGGTGGAAAAAGAAACTCATGAGCATACGACGGAAGAAGAAGACGAAGAGAAGATGGATGAGGAGCTTGAAATGGAAGATAAGAGAGCTTCCAGCGCTGAGGTGCCAAAATCTACACCGAAGGCAACCATACCACCGGTAGCACCGAAAATTCCATATCTGAACCGGTTGAAAGCACAAAGGGATGAGGTTCGGTTTTTTAAATTTTTAGAAGTCTTTAAAAAGTTACACATTAACATTCCCTTTGCAGATGCGTTAGCTCAGATGCCGTCATATGTGAAGTTCCTAAAGAATATCCTCTCTAACAAGAGGAAGATTGAGGAACACGCAACTGTGGCACTTACTGAAGAGTGCAGTGCAATAATCCAGCACAAACTTCCTCAAAAATTGAAAGATCCAGGGAGTTTTACGATTCCTGTTAAAATAGGAGGTTCTGATTTTGGTAAGGCACTTTGCGATTTAGGTGCAAGTATTAACTTGATGCCTTTGTCCATTTTCAGAAAGCTTGGATTGGGAGAGGTGCAGCCGACGAACGTGACACTCCAACTGGCGGATAGATCCATCAAATATTCGTACGGCGTTATCGAAGATGTTTTGGTGAAGGTGGACAAATTCTACTTTCCAGTAGATTTTGTCATCTTAGACATGGACGAAGATAAGGAGGTTCCTCTCATTTTGGGCCGACCATTTTTGGCCACCGGAGGGGCACACTAATCGATATGCAAGGAGGAAAGCTTACTCTCCATGTTGGTGAAGAAACAACGGTGTTCAATGTATTTCCAACAGCACGAGTCGGGGTGGAAAGAGGTACTTGCTATCGAGTTGATGTGTTAGAAGAGATTGCTGAAGAGACTTCCACAGTTAATCACAGTGATGATCACTTGGGAAATGCACTGACCGGAATATGCACCGATAGCGAGAACGAGAGTGTGATGCAACTGAATGCGTTGCCCGAGTATCGGGGTCCGAGAAGACCAATGAAAGAAGATTTGGGTGAACCGATTGCCAAATCACAGCCGTCATCAAAAGTGCCGCCACAGCTAGAACTCAAACAATTGCCGGTTCACTTAGAATATGCTTTCTTAGGAGAAGATCAAACACTACCGGTAATCATTGCTGCCGGTCTTGCACCGTTAGAGAAAGAGAAGATGTTACGAGTATTGAGAGCCCACCAAACAGCGATTGGGTGGACTATTGCGGACTTGAAAGGGTTAAGTCCTACGTTTTGCATGCATAGAATCAACATGGAAGAAGGGCATAAACCGACAGTTCAACATCAACGTCGGTTGAACCCAAACATGAAGGAAGTAGTTCGCAAAGAGGTGCTGAAACTCTTGGATGCGGGAATCATATACGCAGTAGCCGACAGCCCGTGGGTTAGTCCGATGCAAGTGGTACCAAAGAAAGGGGGGATCACAGTGATCAAGAACAACAACAATGAGTTGATACCATCCAGAACAGTTACCGGGTGGAGAGTTTGTATAGATTACCAAAAGTTAAGCGATGCGACAAAAAAGGACCACTTCCCGCTTCCTTTTATTGATCAAATGTTGGAGCGTTTGTCCGGGCATGCTTACTATTGTTTTCTTGACGGATATTCGGGATACAATCAGATCCCTATAGCACCCGAGGATCAAGAGAAAACAACGTTTACCTGTCCGTATGGAACGTTTGCATACCGGCGAATGCCTTTTGGGTTATGCAACGCTTCCGCTACGTTCCAGCGGTGCATGATGGCGATCTTCTCTGACATGATCGAGAAGACGATATAGGTATTTATGGATGACTTCTCGGTGTTTGGAGATTCATTCGACGCATGTCTCGATCATTTGGAAGCAGTTTTAAAGCGGTGTCAAGAAACGAGCCTAGTACTCAATTGGGAGAAGTGTCACTTCATGGTAACGGAAGGCATCATACTTGGACACAAGATTTTGAGGGAAGGCATAGAGGTGGACAAGGAAAAAGTAGCTGCGATAGAGAATCTGCCATATCCAACAACAGTGAAGGGAGTGAGAAGCTTCTTGGGACACGCAGGGTTTTACCGGCGTTTCATCAAGGACTTCTCTAAAATTGCTAAACCTTTATGTTCTTTGCTTTTAAAAATGTTAAGTTTGATTTTTCTGATGAGTGTACCTTGGCTTTTGACAGGTTGAAGAGGGAGCTGATCTCGGCACCAATCCTTACCGCACTCGATTGGAATCTTTCGTTCGAGCTCATGTGCGATGCGAGCGACATAGCGGTGGGAGCTGTCTTGGGCCAACGAAAGGAGAAAAAGATGCATGTGATCTACTATGCCAGCAAAACGTTAGACGAGGCACAAATCAATTATGAAACCACCGAGAAAGAGTTGTTGGTGGTGGTGTACGCTTGTGAGAAGTTCCGGTCATACTTAGTCGGATCCAAGATCATTATCTACACTGATCACTCGGTGTTGAAGTACCTAATGGCGAAGAAAGACGCAAAGCCGAGGTTGATTAGATGGGTGCTGCTGTTGCAAGAGTTCGATATCGAGATACGGGACAAGAAAGGGTCCGAGAATTCAGTGGCCGACCATTTATCTAGAATCGAAGAGGAGCCATCGGAAACAATTGAAACTGTCCCTATAAATGATTCTTTTCTAGATGAGCAGTTATTTTCTGTTAAGTCTTCTATTGACCCATGGTATGATGACTTGGTTAATTTTCTTGCAGGTAATGTGAAACCTTTTGGATTGAACTCACATCAATGGAAGAAGTTCTATGCGGATGCTAAACGGTACTATTGGGATGAGCCGTTCTTGTACAAAAGATGTGGAGATGGAATGATCAGACGCTGTATGCCCGATGAAGATAAAGAGAGTATCATCACATTTTGCCATACTTTGGAATGTGGAGGTCATTTCAGTACGGATCGAACGGTTGCGAAAATGCTACAGTCGGGATTTTTCTGGCCGACGATGTTCAAGGATACTCGCCACCTCATTTCTCGATGTGATACATGCCAGAGAACTGGGAATATTTCAAGGAAGGATGAGATCCAATGCATATATTCATGGAGGTAGAACTGTTCGATGTATGGGGCATCAACTTCATGGGGCCGTTTCCCCCTTCGTTCTGAAATGAGTACATACTAGTCGCCGTCGACTATGTATCGAAGTGGGTAGAGGCAATCGCTACACCGACCAATTTTTGGAAAGTAGTTCTCCAATTTCTCAAGAAATACATCTTTTCAAGGTTCGGGGTCCCCAAGGGCATTGGTTAGCGCCGGGGGAAGTCATTTTTGCAATAAGTATCTCGACATGCTACTTCGGAAGTATGGAGTCAAACATCGAGTTACCACCCCCTATCATCCGCAAGCAAATGGGTTGGCGGAAGTTTCCAACCGCGAGTTGAAATGCATACTGGAGAGAACGGTGAATTCATCGAGGAAGGACTGGTCAACAAAGCTGGACGACGCGTTATGGGAATATCGTACGGCTTTCAAGACGCCAATTGGGACTACACCATATCGATTGGTGTTTAGGAAGTCGTGCCACTTGCCAGTCGAGCTGGAACATAAAGCATACTGGGCAGTTAGACGTTTGAACATGGAGTTAGACGCGGCGGGTAAGACGAGGTTTTTGCAGCTGAATCAATTGGAAGAAATCCGTTTGGATGCATATGAGAACGCATCAATCTACAAGGAACAGACGAAGAAGTTCCATGATCGCCGGATTCGAGAAAAGGTAATTGTCCCAGGAAAGAAAGTCCTTTTATTTAACTCACGTTTGAGGTTATTTCCAGGTAAACTGAAGTCGAAGTGGTCGGGCCCATTCACGGTGACAGAAGTGTATCCTTACGGAGCAGTGGAGCTAGAGGGCAAGCATGGGCAAAAGTTTAAAGTGAACGGCCAAAGGGTGAAGCCGTACCTGGGCGATGAAGTTGTGACCACGTCAAGCATCTATTTGGACGAGCCCAAGGAGTGATTGCAAAAGAAGTCGTGCCCCGACATTAAATAAGGCGCTTGGCGGGAGGCAACCCACCGTAGGTTAGTTTTCATTTTAATTGTTTTTAGTGAGTTTCTGTTTCTTTTAATTTGTGTGTGTTTTCCCTGAGGAGTAAACCTTCAAGATTGAGCATCGTCGAAACGAGCGAGAACGGAACGAAAAAGCCAAAGGAGAAAGAAACAGTGGGTGGCGCACTTTCTGGCGCCACTTCACTAGCGCGGAACTCGCGCGGAGCACTGGAGGGGGAAATGGCGCTCACTGTGGCGCTACTTCACTGGCGCGAAAAGAGCGCCGTTTGAAAAATTCGTAAAACAAACAGAAGACCGCGCGCTTTTCGGCGCTATTTCACTAGCGCGAAACTCGCGCCGATGCCCTAACAGGTATAAAACCCCCATTTTCTCAAATGTCAGCCATTTTCACAAACCCTAACTCCTTTCAGCGCCGCTTTGCTCTCTTTCTCCACCATTTTCGACCTCAAGTGCAAGAGTATTTCAAGTTTTGTTCAATTATCTCTTCCACAAAGCATCAAAGGTACAATTCTTACTCTAATTTCTCTTTTGGGTGAAAAGTTCAAGCCAAACCGAAGGTATTTTCATTGTCTCCCATTGTTCTTCAGTTTCAAGTGGGTATGCACGATTGTGGGGATGAGTGATGCCATGAGAATGGCTCACCATGTTATTCATTGAGTTCTTTCACTTAGGAGCATTTTGTTCTCATTCAAGCTGGATGGTTTATGTTAGTGTTATCTACATGAAACTTCTCCTTCTTGGGTTTAGTATACTCATGGTAAAAGAGGGATTTTGGGGTTTTATTCATGAATATGTGCATTAGGGGATGGTAGTATGAGTTTGAGTTGTCAATTTCTTTATGTTGTTAACTTGTACTAAACTGATAATGCATGTGGCTCTTGTGGTAGATGAGCAAAAATGTCTTAATTTTGTGAGTGATGAGTGCTTATTGATTAAGCTATGCTGATTTTAAGAATGTGAATCTGATAGGTTTAGAACTTTGGTGTCACTTCCTTGTTTTAATTAGGGCTTCTAAGAGTAGTGGAACTCTGTTGTATGATTTGTTTAATAGTTGTGCTTAATGATTAATTTGCTGAATGTTGGTGGTATGTGCTTGTATGTGATGATGAGTATGTTTTCATTAGACAAAAAAGCCAAACAAACCTAAGTTTCACTTAGGTTTGGGGTGGCCACTTTCGGTTTTAATTTCACATACTGCACCCCATTGCAAACCTCGGTTTTACCGAGGTTTGAGGTGTCCTTTATTGTTCTAGTCAGTGTATGCTATCTATGCGACAAACCTAATCCAAGGCTTAGGTTTGGGGTGGTGGTGATAACTGGCAAAGTACTAATAGCTTTCTTTCTTTTGCAGAAAATGGTGCACACTAATCCGAATGTTGCAGGAAGATTCTTCCACTACTATAACCTGAGCCACGAAGAAAGGGTGGGGTGGAGTCAAAGGCGAAACCCTTCCTATGAGTCCCGCCATCGAAGTTTCGCACCACGATCAATTTTAGCGGAAAGAGGGTTGGATTTATCCAGGGTTACCAATGCTCGTGTTGTACAAATTGCTGAAGAAAGGGGCTGGCAGACCTACATTCGGAGCCCCGAGTCTTATGATCCGGCACTGGTGCTGGAATTCTACGCGGCAATGGTTCCGCCTTCGTTCGAAGAATTCTCTACAGTGATCATTCAAGGCCGACCCATTCGGATGACAAACGATGATATTTGCAATTTTTATGGAGTTCCGAGGCCCCAAGATCTTGATGCTACTTTTGGGATTCCACCTAGGGGTCGGACAAGACGAGACGTACAGTCCGATTATTGCTTCTTCTCTCCGCTGAAGTGGCCGAGAGCGATGGGTGGTGCGCACCGCAGAAATCAAGAAGAGTGAAATAGAGCCGGAACTGGGCTTGTGGATGTTGTTCGTGAAGGGGAGTTTGGCGCCTTCATCCCACTATACAACTCTGAATCCATATGTGGCGCGGATCATGTACTGTATTCAGCACAACATGCCATTAGACATCGGACACATTATCCGATTGCACATGATAGATGCGGCTGTTGAGAACTGCACATGTATACTCCCTTTCCCATGTTTGATCACACAGTTTTGCAGGAATGCAGGGATTGCTACTAATAGAACGATTCCACCATTCGTGCCATATGATCGAACTGCATATCGCGCGCAAGTGACAGCTGTACAGAGGTTGGACGGGCAAGCGGCTGTTGCGAACGAGCGGATGAACATCCCTCAAGGGGTTGATGATGTGGACGCGAACGACGTGGAATATGATCCCGCAGCGGATGAGGGCCACCAACCCGCTGGTTTCGACCCACGGTTGCATGCGCGCTTGGATGAGGTCGTACGGGAGTTGCGAACAGGATTTGACAGAATGGATAGGAGGCTCGAAGCCATAGAAAGAAGGAATGCAGGTGAAGATGCGGGTGAAGAGAACCCGGATGAAGCAGGACCGTCGAATCCACCACCGGCACAACGAGCGAGGAGGCGTCCAATCGGGGCGGGCTCATCTTCGAGGAGACGGAACCAGATTAGGGAAGGAGGTTTGATTTCTTTTTCCTTTCATAATCTTTGATTTTAATTCATTTGGGATGACTGTATATTGATTCGCACAAATATTCTGGATGACTGTAATCGATATTATCACACATTGGGGACAATGTGTATTTTGGTTTGGGGTGGAAGTAAGTCGGTAGTGTCATTTTGATCTTTACTATATCTTAGGCAAGTAACCGAATTGTGGTCATTATGATTGAATTTTTTTCTGATTCACCGTTAGTAGTAAGTAGAACACTTCTTTTCGAGGAATGAACTGTGAAGGATAATATAGCATCGAGTGAGACCTGACAGATTGCATGTATTAGGGACATTAGTGGAGACCACCCGATAGTGAGATTCGAGCCTAAAATAACGTACTTTCATTGCGAGGGAATTAAGCTTAAAATCTGATACACTTTTTCAATTTCCTTGTCGTGAGTATAGATTGATCTCGCTGTACTGTTGCATTGAGTAGCAAAGATGACCATCGGGATAGTAGGTAAAGGTACAGTAAACCATATCGTGTGGACCTTAAGAGATGATTTCAGGCATTATGTGCGTGTTAAACCAGTTTAGCTATCGTTCCTTTTTAACCCAATATGTGTGTACCCCAAAGCCCTTTGCAGCCAAACACTCACCGAAGTTTTCAGTTCAAAACCCGCCATCAAACCCTAGCCAAAAGCCTTAGCCAACCTTGATCCGAAAGTGTGTCAATCATAAGTAGTAATGAACAGCCGAGGAAAAAAAGAAGAAGAGAAACACAGGCCAATCATAGAGATAGAAAAGAGGGGCCAATGTAGTCCCAAGTGAATAAAGAGGGCCAATGATGCCCCCAAAAAAAAAAATTAATTACTGTCTAGATAGAATAGATACAAATAAATAAGTTGGTCAAGCAACCATAGTGATGACAAAAGGGCCAAGTGACAGAAGAAAAAGTCAGAAAGTTCAAAACTGCTCTAGGATTGACACAGTCAGGATTTTTGATCCATTTTACCTTTCATTTCCTAACCATACCCTAGCCCCGTTACAAACCCTGTTGAAGACCTGAATGATCTTTTGGAAAATGTGATGAGAGTTTACGACCACCTTTACCGATAGTCCTTATCTTGTTACTCGATTCTTTATAAGATCACCTTCTTGTACATATGTGTGTCTTTCATGATTAGTTGTTCATGCATATATCTCGTGAATTCTTGAACATAAACTCCAAAGCATGAACAACATGTGCGACAGTCTAGGTTCGAGTGAAGTGAGAGCATCCCATAAGGTAGGGTCGAGGCGAAATCCTCCCTGATCATGCATGATTTTAGGTGGAATTTGATGTAGTGTAGTCCCGACCAGTTCTATTCTCAAAGGGTTAGTGTTTCAACCTTTACAAACTGGGGGTGTTTCGGAAAAGGATTCTGAGTAATATGTTAATTCCGTTTGTTGAATAAGATGTGTAAAGATCTGTAATGACACCACCGACTTCACTTTTGTGCGAATTCTGCTATAACTCTGGTTTTTGATTATTTTTATCGCTATTTTGCTTGAGGACAAGCAACGCTAGGTTTGGGGTTGTGATAATGTCGGTTTTCGACATTATTTTAACTCTCGAATCGAGTAATTGTTGGGTGTTTTCAAGTAAAATAGTGACTTTTACTGATGAGTTTTTGAGATGTACAGTTAGTCAGTCTGGAAGGGAAATGAAGAGGATCGCGAGTATTTTCTGAAGAATGAGCTTGAAATATGGAGAAATACGAAAAGTGAGTCTGGCGCGAGTTTTGGCGCGACCCAGATGGCGCCGTATTACGCGCGGAGAGTTGAAAAGTGGATTCCAGAGGGTGGCGCGCTTTATGGCGCCACCTAACTAGCGGCGTGATGAGCGCGGGATTTAAAGGCCGTATTTTCCAGTATGCGGCACGACTTTTGGCGCGGCCCAAGTAGCGCCATAACTAGCGTCAACTATCAGATACTTTTTAAAGCCCTATTTTCTAATTTTAGGGTTATCGGTCAGACTACGGGAGCGGCTGCATGTGAGAGGCAATTTTTGGGAGCAGATTGAGAGCACGAATAGAGAGGTGCCGAGAGATCGATTGGAAGACAACAACGATTGAGTACGTGATCGTGGAAGGGATTCTTCTCAAGGAGTTATTTATATTTTTCTGCAGAACTTTTCAAACATGGTTTTTTTTACTTCGTCTGTAATCTTTCAGTTTTCTTTACACACCCCAAACATGAGCTAAACTCCATGTTGGGGGTTGGATGATGGATGATTCATAGATGTAGGCTTTGAACGATTTGTATTTCGGTTTTAATAGATGGATGACGTCTTTGAATTCATGCTTATTGCTTTTAATAAACTGATCACTTGTTAAATGATTTAATAACTCTTGAGTGTTCGATGGAAATCTCAAGATTTATTTCGAATTCAATGGCCACCGAAGGGAATTAGTTAGAGATAAGCCAATTCCTTCGGCGTTGCATTCTAAACCAGTCACTTTAACTTAATTCAACTGTAAGATTGAAAGATAAGCAACTTCAATTAAGTTAAGTCTCGGTGCAGCTTGAAGAAGTGTAACGAGTTCAGGTTTTACAAGTCATTAATCGTTTTAATCATGTATAAATCGCTTTGAAGTCTCGTTAATTGAACTCATTCGGATTCCAACCCTCCATCCTCTCGCTTTTAATACTACTACCAATTACTTTCCTCACTTTCATACGTTTTCGCTAGTCTAGATATTTCAACAATCAAACCAAACCAATTTTAAACCAATTTTCAACCGTTCAGTTAATAGTCACTACAGTCATTGCGGTAATTAACACCTGGTTCCTTTGGGTTCGATACTTGTACTTCCGTACGTATTACTTGAGACGACACCGTACACTTGCGGTTAGTCAAAGGGGGATGCAAACCCGCCTATCACAATGGTATCAAACGATTTTTATGATATGATTTTAAGTTAAGAGTTTGAATTTCTCCAGAAATATGAATCATTACAAGAAGATTTATTGTTTAATCTTGTAAAAATAGCAGCAACTGCTGCAAGGTTGCAAATGGAACAAGTATTTTTTTCCTGGTAACGACAATTTCATTAGATAAGAAAGAAGGCTAGCAAGAAACCAGCGAGGGAAATATATAAAATCGAGGCGGGTAAAAAGGAAATTGCTGGGTTTTGACATGAAATGGAACAAGTATTTTTTTTTCTGGTAACGACAACTTTATTAGATCAGAAAGAAGGCTAGCAAGAGACCAGCAAGGGAAATATATAAAATCGAGGCGGGTAAAAAAGGAATTGGTGGGTTTTGACATGAAATGGAACAAGTGTTATAAATAATATATAGATCGAATTTATCATATATTTTGTTGTGATGTATAAAAATTATTATTAAACTTATTGTGGTTTGCAAGTTTAATAATGCATTAAGCATGTAAAGAGTTTTATTATTAACGTGAGGATATGTAAAATCTAAGATCACTCTACAAAAGAGTCTTCGACATTTTCAACAGTTATGCTAAAGTTTTTCTAAAAGAGAAGAAAAGGATTCAAAATCTCTAAAGTAAAATTGCATCAACTCTAACAACTATGCTATTTTAGCAACTTTAGTATTAATTATCCTATTAAAGTATTCAATTTATCTAATTATTTATATCTATACTACTTTATAAAAATTATATAACAGTTTTTTTTCTAAACATTCAGTTTTTCTAAACACGATTATTTTCAACACCAAGCACTACTTCTTTTCCCACTACCCTCGATTCCCTCAATTTTCTCAACCCCCAACGGTCATTCCCCTCCTCCACGTTCGTCTTCTCCGTCATCCCTCTTTTGCGTTTCTTTATCTCTCTCTTCATCTCTCGACGGTTTCTGAACACCCCCATATCTCAACTCAAATCTGGGTTCGATTTCAATGTTGATTTTGTGTTTCATTTGGGTTTTCGATTCATGGTTTTGATTTAAGTGGATTTTGTTTTTCGTTTGGGTTTTCGATTCATGGTTAGATATTGGTTGAAGCCGAAGAACAACCCGATATTTTCTTTGAAGGTAAGTAGGTAACCTCATCATTTCTTTCATTTTTTTTGTTTTTTTTTCTTCAAGAATCCTTAACCGGGTGTAAATCGAATAAAGTGGTGAGAAAAGGGTCGAAATCAACAACATTTCTATCTTGGTTTTTTTGTTTTTCAGTTATGATGGCGATGGCTGCTTACAGAGATGTAAAAGGTGCGATTTTGGACAATGGGAAGTATGTTCTAAGCTTCGATTTTATTTCTTTTTGTTTTTGGGTTTTTCTCGATTTTGGCTCTGTTTGATTTTAGTTTCTTCGATTTTGAAGAACCCAACAACATCGACCAACAACATCAATTTTCGTATTTGGGTTTTTTATGTAGAAACAAGCAATGATGGTTCTGGTGCTAGAAAATCAGTAATAAATGTTTATGTTAGCAGATGGAAAATTTGTTTACTTTCTGATATGAGGTTATAAATCTTCTACTAATTTGTTTACTTTCCAGTTTATCTCGAATTTTTTTCAAGTGTAGGGATAGTTTGGTTCGCCCATCCTGCCAACTGTTAGCCGGCATCGGCAACTTTCCGACTTATGTTGCTCAAGTGTAGGGATAGTTTGGTTCGCCCAACCTGCCAAACTGTAGCATCAGGTTCAATTCTCATCCTGCTTTACCTTGTGGCAAGGATTATAAATGACCGAGTGGTTTGATTTTTTACTTCCTCTTTAGCTCTTTGTTAACAACAATGTTTCATATAAGTGTGATTTTAAACGTGTTGACGGGTTTTCTTTTGTAAACATTTTGACAGTCAAGGAACGGGTCGCCTCCGCACCTCATCTGCTAGCCATCATCGCCAAAGTTGATCTCTACAAGTTTGATCCATGGGAGCTCCTACGTAAGTATATATACGAATCCCCTGTTCGATCTCTTTTTCATCTCTGTTTGTTTTATGGTTTTTGATTGTCACTTTGGCCTAATGGCTTAATGTTGGGAACTGAAGATATGCCAAGTATGGTTAGTACTGCTAAGTCTACATTACTACTGCCAGTTCTTCGTTACTACTGCTGGGCAAGATTACTACTGCTAGACGAAGTTAGTACTGCTAGTCAAGATTACTACTGCTAGACGAAGTTAGTACTGCTAGTCAAGGTTACTACTGCTAGAAGAAGTTACTACTGCTAGAAGAAGTTACTACTGCTAGAAGAAGTTACTACTGCTAGAAGAAGTTACTACTGCTAGAAGAAGTTACTACTGCTAGAAGAAGTTACTACTGCTAGAAGAAGTTACTACTGCTAGACATGATTAGTACTGCTGAGCTGAGTTACTACTGCTTGAAGACTGTGAAGGTTAATACTGCTGAAGGTTGTTAATGCTGCTGAGCCAAATCATTGTTAATACTGCTGACTTGATAAGTTTGGGATGCGATACTTTTGGAGACAAAGAAGGAATTGATCAAGATATGTTTAACGAAGATTCAGAAGATCAATTTACTTTTGATAGTTATCTTGTAATTACTTTTGTATATATAGTATTGATAGATAGCTTTTAGTCAAGAGACGAAAAGACGAAAACAGAAGATAGATAGTATACAGAATTCGATATTCATTCAAGAGTGAATTAACCTCAAGATCATAGATCCTATTTCTAGAGAAGTAGAAATCGTCTTGTTGAGCCTGTTCAACAAGATTGAGGTTTGGTGTAAAGCTTGTGAGTAATAATGTTTGATATATATACAGTGTATTGAATTTCTATTGATTGTTCTTTAATTGATTTAGAGTTCTATTCCGCAAGATTCTCTAAATTCTGTTTCTAAGAAGTTTAATTCTTGTTAAGAATCGATCCTGACAAGTGGTATCAGAGCGTTGGTATCTTAGAAGCTATGGACAATTCAATGGATACTCACAGTACTCTTGTTTCAAAGGTTCCCATGCTCAAACCCAATAAATTGGACATGTGGAAACTGAGAATCAAGCAGTACATTCTTCTTATTAATTATGCACTATGGGACATCATAGAAAATGGCCCATGTAATGAAGGAAAGATTGGAGAAGATGATGCAGGCTTTGACCAGTCCAAGGTTGAGTGTTATAAGTGTCACAAGATGGGACACTTTGCCAGAGAATGCAGAAGTGGAGGATCACAACAAAAGGCTCCAAATGGAAACCAAAACAGAAGCTCCTCTCAAGCCCTTGTTTCTCAACAAGGAATGGGATTTGATTGGAGTGATCAAGCTGAGGAAGCCTGTCAGAATCAAGCTCTTATGGCAGAAGTATCTGATATTCCCACTGAGGTACAATCTAAACTCTGTTCTCAAGCTTGCATTGATGCTGTTAAAAGATATAGGGATCACAATCAGGGTATGTGTGATGACCTTAAGAGGCTAGAGAAAGATGTAAAAGATTATGTTAGGATTGTAGAAAGGTTTGAGGAACAGATTAGAGCTTTTCAAGCTAATGAACTTCAACACCACTATGATACTAACTATTGGAAGTGGGAGAAGAATGAGTATGAGATTAAGCTGAAAGTGTCTGGGGAGGAGAATGAGAAATTAAAAGAAGAGCTTGAGAAGGTTAAACTTGATGTTGAAAAGTTTACCTGTGCTTCTAAAACCATGGATACCATCATTAAGGCTCAAATCCATGACAAGATGAAAGTAGGGATAGGGTACAATGCCACACCTCCACCCTACAATAACAACTACATACCTCCCAAGTCTGATTTGTTAGAGACCAAGGATAGAAAGGAACCTGAATTAAAGATTAATATAGATCCTTGTGAAAAAGAAATAGTTGTTGAGGATGAGACTGACAAAGTAGACTCTGATGAGGAATGTGAGATTCCATGTGTCAAGAACACTGAGATCAAAAGGACTGAAAAGGAAAAGGGAGTCCATTACAAACAGACCACAGTTGTGGCTCCCAATACCTGTAAACATTGTTCTTGTAAGAAATCTCAAGAGCTCAAGCCCCAAAAACATGATAATCAAAGGGGAAATCAAAGGAACTGGAATAACCAGTGGGCTATGAGACAAGGAGTTGACCTGAACAGAATCAACAGGCCAAAACCTTGCTTCATCTGTGGTAAGCTAAATCACTTAGCCAAACACTGTTATTTCAATCCAGTTAACCAAAGGTTTAATGCTCAAAGATATTTTCAAAAACCTGCTGGTTACAGAAAGAGTGGGGGATATAAAAAGTCTGTGAGGAAAGTTGTGGCAAAGAAACAAGTTAAAACCATAAGCCACATGATAAAGGCAGAAACAGAAAGTGTTAGAGTATGGATGCCTAAAGGTACTAATGATAATACTGCCAACTCAGTTAGTACTGCTAACAATGTTAGTACTGCAGGAAGCAATAATGTTACTAGCAGTGTTAGTACTGCTAACACAGTTAGTACTTCTTCAACAATTAATACTGCTTCTAGTGTTAGTACTGCTAAGTTAGTTAATACTGCTGAGAAGGCTAGTACTTCTGGAAGCAATGTTAGTGCTGCCAAAGTTAGCACTTCTACATCAGTTAGTACTGCTTCTAGACCTATCATCAAAACAAAGTACTCAAGCACTGATGTTCCTCACTTTGACAAGCTCATCAAAACAGAATGTAAGTATTTTGATGATCAAGGGAGACCCAAGACCACTATGGCTTGGGTCCCCAACAAAAACTAATTGATTTATCAGATGTGCAGGGCAGCCAAACAGCTTAAGGGGAGAAGCATTTGGCATGTTGACAGTGGTTGCTCTAGGCACATGACAGGTAACATGGCCTGCCTTCAATATTCCAAATGAATGGATGGAGGACATGTTACTCTTGAAAATAATCCTGCAGAAGGTAAGAGAAGTGGTAAAAGTGATGTGTAAGATGACATTTGAGGATTTGACAAGTGATGCACAGTGCAGAGTTTCTACTGCCTGTGTTCTAGTAGTTAATACTGCTAGTGCAGTTAATACTGCTAGTGCAGTTAATACTGCTAGTGCAGTTAATACTGCTAGGTAGTTAACACTGCTAGGTAGTTAATACTGCTCAGTAGTTAATACTGCTTGGTAGTTAATACTGCTCAGTAGTTAATACTGCTAAGTAGTTAATACTGCTCTGTAGTTAATACTGCTCAGTAGTTAATACTGCTTGTGTAGTTAATACTGCTTTGCAGTTAATACTGCTCAGTAGTTAATACTGCTAGTGCTCAGTTAATACTGCTCAGTAGTTAATACTGCTAGTGTTCAGTTAATACTGCTCAGTAGTTAATACTGCTAGTGCTCAGTTAATACTGCTCAGTAGTTAATACTGCTAGTGCAGTTAATACTGCTAGGTTTTTAATACTGCTTGGTAGTTAATACTGCTTGGTAGTTAATACTGCTCGGTGGTTAATACTGCTAGGTAGTTAATACTGCTTTTGATAATCCAGGGCATATAAATACCCCTGTGTGCCCGCCCAAGTTCATAACGACTCTTCGCATTTACTTCTTCTCTCTCGTTCTAACCTAGTCTCCCCAGAATCTTTGTGTTTTGCTTTCAAGAATCCTCAGGAATCATGGAGTTTGTGGATGAGCACAATGAAATAGCCATGCTTCAGAAGCCGAAACAAGCTGCGGGATTCCACGATATAGTCGATTTTCTCAAATCCTCGCACATCTCCTATGCCCTAACGGTGAGCCCAACAATCTATATCGAACATCAGACACAATTTTGGGAGAATGCCACTGTCAGTTTCGAAGAAGGGCAGAAAACCATTCGAACAAGGGTCTGTGATAAACCCTTGAAAGTCACTGAAGAGGTTATTCGCATCTCTCTTCAGTTGAATGATGCTTCAGGTATATCTTCTATTCCTAATGAAGAACTCTTTTCTACTTTACAAAGAATGGGGTATGAAGGTCCCATTGGTGTTTTTAAATTCTACAAGTCAAAATTTTTCAACCAATGGAGATTTCTTGTTCATACCCTGATGCACTGTATTTCCAAGAAAACTACTGGATGGAGTGAGTTCAGCAGTCCCATTGCATATGCCTTGGTCTGCTTATCCACTGCCAGAAAGTACAATTTTTCAGCAATGATCTTTAATGATCTTGTATCAAACTTGGAATCCAAAAAGAGCTTTTACATGTATCCAAGGTTTGTGCAAGAAGTTATTACCAAGGAATTGATGGACTTACCTCAGTTTACTGAGGTATATGTACCCAAATCCCCTAAAGGGAAGGTTTTTTCAAATATGAAAAGACTTCCTAGGGACTCGGAAGGAGTTGACACACCATTGTTCTCTACAATGATGGTTGTGTCCCACCCCTCTGAAGGTATGGCATCAGGATCAAGGCCCTCATTAGATCAACCCACTGATGACCAATCCCAACCTTCCATCTCAAAAGACATCCCTCAGTCCATTCTTGAACAACCCACTCCCACAATCACCAAAAGGTTTCAAAGAAGAAAGGTGCACAAGGTTCCTTCCCTTGATGTACCTACTCAGAGCCCTAAGCCTTTAAGCCCTCAGTTGGAGCATTCTCCAATTGAGAATATCAACAGGGAAACCACAGGGGTGTCTCCCAACCCCAAGAAGGTGGTCTCTAAGGAGAAGGATGACCATATGGGTGATAAGGCTGCCACTACTTCTGCTAGCACAGAGAAGGACAGTGGTAACATAAATAAGACCTTCCCCATGGCAACTCTAAATGAGAAATCATTAGGAGGACCCAGGTGCCAAGAAACCAAGGGGGCAGGTAGTGCTTCTGCTAGGCAGAAGGCTTCTGCTGAAACTTCCAAGGATCCTTTAAAGAAGGTAAACACTTCTAAACAAGGTGAGGATAGATATAACTATGAGGAATTGATGGAAACCATAGGGAATATCAACTTGGATGTTATGGCACAAAAGAAAGAGATTGAGCAACTTAAGACTGTGGTCACCTACCAACAGTCTCAAATTGAGAAGCTCAAAAAGATGGTCACCAAGTTGCTGAACAGAAAGAAAAAGGCAAGATTTGTGCTGAGAAGAAGAACTTCAACTGATGATGCTCCCAAAAAGGGGGAGTCAGAGTCAGAAGCAGAACTGAAAATGAAGGGTCCACAAATTGAGGGGGAGACTGTTCACATATAGACTGAGATGGAAATGGATTATGCACAGTTTAAGGGGGAGTCCAGTGCACAGAATAAGGGGGAGACAGAAAAGGGGGAAGAGTGTGTGAAAGCAGCAGAAACCAAAGCAGCAGAAACCACAGCAGCAGAAACCACAGCAGCAGAAACCACAGCAGCAGAAACTGTTAATGCTGCTGAGTTTGAACAAGCAGCAGAAACAGTTAATGCTGCTGAAGACCTTACAGAGAAAGAACCTGAAATTGAAGTAGCAGCAGAAACTGTTAATGCTGCTGACTCTAAGCAAGCAGCAGAAACAGTTAATGCTGCTCAATCTACAAAGAAAGCAGAAACAGTAACAGAGAAGCTTACAGTAGAAGAAGTGGAGGTTGCAGAGGCTTTAATCAAAGCCAAACATGATACACCTCCAAATGCCAAGAAACAGGAAGAACCTAAGGAAGCAAAGATGGTTTTCAGCAGAAAGAGAACAAAGTCTGTGGCCACTAAAAAGAAGTGTGTAAAGAAGCAAAAGGCAGAACCTGTTGAGAAACCAGTGGTAGAAGAGAAAGAAAAGGAAGAAGTTGCCAAGGATGAAGGACAAGGAGAAAGCAAGACAGATCAATCCAGTAAGGCACACTCACTTAGCAATGAACAGTGTGACTTGTACATCACTATGGTTGATGCTGAACCAATAAAAGTGACTCCATTAGACTCAAAGCCTCCTGAAATCAGTCACTGGGATACATTGATAGATGAAAGAAAGGAGTATATCAGACTCAAGAGAGCTGATGGGAAGTTTGAAGTCTACAGAACATGGGGACAAGTCATAAGAAAATGCTCAAGATCTGACCTGGAAGAGATGTTCAAAGTAGGCATGCAGATCTATGGCAACATGTTGACAGAAAGAGGTATGTCTATCACAAAGATGGTGTTAGAATACCTATGCCTAATGTTCAGACCAGAAGTAGTTCAACACATAACAGCAAGACCTTTTCAAGCAGTAACCCACTGGATGCTCTATGAAAATTGTGGAGTGTATGTTATATCAATTGACAACACATATCAGGAGTATTATCTGGTGGATGAAATATACAATCACAGCATGAAAAGACTGAAAGGGATGCTACATGTAAAGTTGGTCTGCAACAAAGACTCTGCTATGGGAAGATTCTTGGTAAGGAGGATTGCAAATCAGAGTCTAGGTTTAAGTCCTAATCTGTGTGTACATGATGACTAAGTTTTGGAAGCATCATCTGAAGAACTTGACTTCTTTTCCTAAAAGTCAAGTTAGGGGGAGATTGTTGGGAACTGAAGATATGCCAAGTATGGTTAGTACTGCTAAGTCTACATTACTACTGCCAGTTCTTCGTTACTACTGCTGGGCAAGATTACTACTGCTAGACGAAGTTAGTACTGCTAGTCAAGATTACTACTGCTAGACGAAGTTAGTACTGCTAGTCAAGGTTACTACTGCTAGAAGAAGTTACTACTGCTAGAAGAAGTTACTACTGCTAGAAGAAGTTACTACTGCTAGAAGAAGTTACTACTGCTAGAAGAAGTTACTACTGCTAGAAGAAGTTACTACTGCTAGACATGATTAGTACTGCTGAGCTGAGTTACTACTGCTTGAAGACTGTGAAGGTTAATACTGCTGAAGGTTGTTAATGCTGCTGAGCCAAATCATTGTTAATACTGCTGACTTGATAAGTTTGGGATGCGATACTTTTGGAGACTAAGAAGGAATTGATCAAGATATGTTTAACGAAGATTCAGAAGATCAATTTACTTTTGATAGTTATCTTGTAATTACTTTTGTATATATAGTATTGATAGATAGCTTTTAGTCAAGAGACGAAAAGACGAAAACAGAAGATAGATAGTATACAGAATTCGATATTCATTCAAGAGTGAATTAACCTCAAGATCATAGATCCTATTTCTAGAGAAGTAGAAATCGTCTTGTTGAGCCTGTTCAACAAGATTGAGGTTTGGTGTAAAGCTTGTGAGTAATACTGTTTGATATATATACAGTGTATTGAATTTCTATTGATTGTTCTTTAATTGATTTAGAGTTCTATTCCGCAAGATTCTCTAAATTCTGTTTCTAAGAAGTTTAATTCTTGTTAAGAATCGATCCTGACACTTAACAATCAAGCCATAAAAAGACTCTGAGGATGGCTGAAAAATAAGCTGCATATACCATACAAGTCATTAGATTGTAAGTTACCAACGCGGTCATTATCATCTAAAGATATAGTGATCATTTTTTTGCTTGGTCACTCAAAATGATTGAAATATGATGGGGTTGAGTCTTGAACATGTGTTTGTTTTATATTTGAAAGAAGAATTCATGTGCTTAGTGGGGATTAAAATGGATGGATAGAAATGGTTTTAACCTTTATGCTCTTTATTATGCTATATACTCTACTGCTACTAACACATGTTTCTTTTCTTTTGATTTTCGATTCCTCTAATTATAATGCAAGAATCCTTTGTATTTTTACAGACATCATACAATTGATCTATGACACTTTTTGAGAAGGAAAGTTGCTTGGTATTGATGTTTTCACCAAGATGATGGTTAACTCTTTAGGAGATATTTTAACATGTTAATATCATACCATTCAAATTTATTCCAAATTTGATATATATAAAACATTTTTACTGTTTTGTTCCAGACATCTCCAACCATTAAAATGTTTGCTATTTTTTGGTATTAGGAAAAAAATTCAAACTCTATGTGAAATATGATTATTAAATGAATGCAATATTTTAATCGGCTACAATCTATTAATTTTTTTCTTCAATTAAAATTTGTAACAAATAGTGGTGTTTTTATTTTTCACACAAGACGATTAGAATGAATGCAAATGAATGACCGGTAAATAGGGGTAAGGGGATGTTATGGATTGGGGTTGGGGGAAAGAGTTGTAATTGTTATGGCTTCTATGATAATAATCTCTTTCGTCCACATTCATTTTCATTTTTTAATGATTTTCAAGACAAGTCTTTAGATGAAGAGAGTAATGGGCAATGAAAAATAGTAGTAAACCCTTTTGATTACTGAATGTTGTTTTATTCTTCTTTTTGGCTTGAAGTCAGGTGTCCTTTGATTATTCGGATTTCGGATTGAATTTTTTTTATATGAAAGCGATTTATTACAGGCAAAGCAGAAGGGAATTACTGGATTTAGGCTTGAATATATACGTGAACCAGGTGGTGGTGGGGTTGTGGCGATGACCTTAGGAGGTTATTGTAAAGGCCCTTCAATATTTCAACAGTAAGCATGTAAGGGATCTCTTATTTCAATGGCTTTGACATATTTGTTTGTCTTAACTGATGTGGTTATTTCAGCGGCTTCGATTCTTTTAACGACTTAATTGGTTTTAGGTGTTTAGGTTCATTTAGTTGCTATTGGGTTTGTACACATTTGAAAATTTGAAACTTTGAACAGTTGCATAATTTTTACATTTTGTAACTTTGAAACTGCGGTCTAGCTAGACAAATTGAAACTTGCATACTTTTTACATTTGGCCTCTTTCAACTATTATATATATAACTCAACTTAGGTACTCCAACATCACTTTTGAGATAAAATTTGAGCAAGTTGTGTAGTTGATAGTACATGTACTTGCATGCCTTTTACATGCCTTCATTTAACTATCATTTATGTTAATGCCCTTGACTTGTCAAATATCTTATTTATACTTGTGGGCCGTTTACCAAACGATTACCGAGTAAGTGTTTACCATCTTTCACTTACCTTTCGGGTAAGTATGTCACTGATAATGTAAAAAAATAGTGTTACATACTTATAATTATTATTTTACCATCTTAAGTTGTTTTTGAAGGTTGATGTTATGAGCTTAAAGCTTTGGATGGTGAGTTTAGCTACAAGGTATAATCAAATGCTGAAAAGAATCTCGTGAGCTGTTGAGATGCACTTGAAGTTGAAGTAAGCCAATAGTGTTCAGCTCATTCTTCTATAGTTCTATTTCAATGAGAATGGGCATGGGATCGGGAATATCCATTTTTGGACAACCGTAGGATTGGGCTAAATAGAAGTGTTTGTGTGAAAACTAGAGTTTTGTTTGATGTTAATTGCTTCATGTATCATATGCAACTTGTAATTGTGTGGTTTCTGTAAAGATATGTGAGTGCTCATTTCATTTTTGGGTTGGCTCACTACGAGGTGGTCCGTTCAATCTTTTATTTCCAATTTAGAAATACTAGCAGTGTACCCGCGCGTTGCGATTGGTTTTAAAACTGTATTTTAAAAATAATCAAAGAAACCTAAATCGATGCGTACTATCAGGAATCTTACTTGAAGAGCATATGAGAAGACATGAATAAATCCGAGTATATAAAGCCTTCATCGATTCTAGAATACATCTAAAACCCGTTGCATCGCGCAGGCTAGTGGTGGCCAAAAATCGGGTTCGGGCCGGGTTCAAACAGTAAAGGGGAAAACCGGGTCAACCAAAAACCGGGCCGGGTCAAACCCTAAAACCCCTGGCCCGTATAGGGTTAGAAAAAACCGGTTTTTATAAAACCGGGCCGGGTCGGGCCAAGAACCGGTTCTTGATCGGGCCGGGGTATTTTTCTTGTTTTAAAAAAAAAATAATTTCTTTGTATAATAATTAATTATTAAACTTTAGAAAGTAAAAAATTGGATTGGATCACTAAAATACACTTTAAAAATACGTTTTATTTATAATATATATCACTAAAATACACTTTTACGTTTTATAATTTATATATAATTTTAAGTTACAAGTTACAATACATAAATTCTAAACATTCGAAGGTCCCGCTCCCGAACTCCCACCCCCATCACCCGGATTGTAATTGAATGGATTGTATGGAGCGTAGTATGGATTCTGATCTGGATTGTAGTTTTCAAGAGTATTGTACTTCTGCAGTCGTGTAATAGCCGTCTGATCGTCAAGGCGGTCGATGTCTAGTTCTTCGTCATCGTCGTATCGGGAGACGTCACCGACACTACTAACATCATAGAAATGAGAATTGTATGCTTTTTTTGCGAGAAACGAATATAACGAGAGCCGAGAAATGAGAATTGTAAGCGTTTTTTTGCGTTTTGTAAGCAATTATAAGGTGGTGATCACTCCATAACACCCCTAGTATTTATATGGGGTTGGAGGGTGATATTTTAGCCAAAAAAAGGTCACAACACTATTCCAACGGTTAGAAAACGGCTACTTTTTTGAAAAAATTTCGAGCCGGGCCGGGTCGGGCCGAGAAAATTCCTAAATACACGAACCGGTCCCGGCTCTCGGGCTTGAAACCGGTTCTTGGCCGGGTCGGGCCAGAACCGGTTCTTGGCCGGTTTCAGGTCGGGTCGGGTCGGGCCGATTTGGCCACCGCTAGCGCAGGCACACTGCTAGTGCTATTAAAATATTCAATATATGGAAAGTTGAGAGAATAAAAGTTTGCCTTTTGGGGGGTAACAATTAATTTTGAGAGGAAATCATCTATTTCAAGATTTCTCTAAATTTAGAGATTTTTATAATCTCTCTCCTCTTTTTTCTATTTAAACATAGAGGATAGCAAAGCTATTAGAGCAACAAAAATGTTAAAATCGTTTTTTCCATTGTAGCATATATGTTGAAGATGCTCTTAGGGGCTATTTGGTTCATGAAATTGGAAGGAATTTGAAGGAATTGAAATGGCCAATTCCATTGACCAAATTCCAAGCCCATGTTTGGCTCACATAATGAAGGCGATGAAATCATTCCAATTCCAGTGAATTCCACAGTTTAAAGAATTCATCATTCCTTGGTTCAAGTGGATGAATTGAATTGCTACCAACCAAATGCATAGTCAAATTTTGATTCCAGTTCTTTCAAAGTCAAATTCTTTCGATGGATTCTAAATTCCATCAAATTTCATTTTACAAACCAAACGTCCCCTAAAGAGAGAAGAGGGATTTCATCATCATATATTTAAAAAGAAGTGATTCAAGTCTAGCCGATACATGCAAGCCCGTGCCTAGGCATGTTTCAATCGGTCATACTGCACAGGGCCCCCATAATAGTTGGGCCCCAAAATAAAGTTAGTTTAATAGTTTTATATGGGTTTTAATCTTTATATGTGAGCCCAATCTAAATACCCAAAAGTCGGTGGTTACACACACCTCCTTGAAATAAACCAGAAAACTTGAGAAACCCTTCCTTTTCTTAAATCGTCTTTGTCGATTCAGTTTTTCTCATCTTACTTTATCTTCCAAATGGCAATTACAGCAACAAGACTCATCAAATCCCAGGTACGATTTCTGTTCATTAGTTATCAAACAACTGTTTTTGTTTGATTTTAAAAAACAACGACAATGGCTCCCCAGACGATTTAGAAAACAACGACAACTATTTTTGTTCGATTTTTGGGTTTCAAAGAATTGGAGTTCTTTAGTCTTAATGATAATTAAATTACGGGTCTTGTTTGTGTGTCTATGATGAATCTTGAATCATTGAAATCCATCAATTTAACTAACAATAAGCTTCAAGGAACGATGCCTAAATTTAAAGACTCAATTTCAGTAAATATGGCAAAGGATGGTAATAACTTTTGTTTGCCCGAACCTGGTGACTGTTATCCTCGAGCGAATAAATTGGTATCAATCACGAAATCAATGATTAATCCTCCAAATTTGCTAATAATTGGAATCACTTGTAACATTGGAAAAATTACCATTGTTAATATGCAAAAAATGGAGCTCACATGACCATTTAGAAAGAGGAATTAATATTAAGACGGAGATTGTAGTTTTAACTAAAGTTTGGCATAGAAATCTTGTGACGCTTATTGGGTATTGTCTTGATGGAAACGAGAAGCTTATTGTTTACGAGTACATGCCTCAAACAAGAAGCTTCTTATTTATGCTTCCTGGGTATAGTTTTGGTTTTATCTTTCTTTGTCTTGCTCCCGGCAAAGGAAATGGACTTCTAGGTCTTTATCACAAAATTGACCTATACTAAACAAGTTGTGTCCTAAGCCCTCGACGTAGTTGACTTTTGTAATTCTCACATTATCTTTGACAATATCTCCATAACCCAAAATTGGAGAATATTGATCGTTTCCAAACTTAACTCTGCCACAGTCCTTTTCCACAAAATTAACGAGCAGCTCCTTTCTTCCAGTCATGTGTTTTGAGCAGCCTGAATCTAAGTACCAGACATGACTGGGGCTGCAAAATGGAAATTAAACGGTTTTAGGTACCCATTGCCAATTGGGTCCTTTCTGATTAGTAGGTTTGGACTTGACATGTTGTTTCCTATAACCGGTGTTAAAATAATTATTTGAATAAAACCAACGGTTATAGTCAAATTTGCAGATAAAATCATCCACACCATAAGAAGCACAACATATTTGATCACGTGCCAAATTAATCAGTTGTCGCATTGAATAAACCTTGTAAGGAACTACAAGTTTTCGTCTATTGCCAACATCATAATTAATAACATTTGAAACAAAATTGTCTTTCTTGGAATTTAAAACATTTAAAGTAACGTGGGATGATTTGATCTGGGCCACATCCTGTGTGAACTCCTTTATTCTCCACTCAAGGCGCGTGTTGTTTCTCAAATTACGATCTGAAACACCAGACAAATAGGATTCGTAAGCTTTTGAATTCTGAGCTTGAAAAGAATTAACATGCTTCTTTCTTTTTGTTTTTCTTTTTTTCTGTAATGATTGTTTTGATTTAGATTTAGAGTAATAATCATTAGCAGAAATTTTCTCAGCTGATTTTGAAGATTCCCCTTTCAAGAAAATCTTTTCAGGTTCCTCTTCTTTTATTAGAAAGTCAGTATGATCTGGAAGTTTGGCACTAAAGTCAAATTGAACAGGCACTTCATATACAGCTTTACCTTTGTCCTCACTAACATTCTCAATATCACAATCAGACTGACTGTCCAATGAAGTGTGAAAAATACCATAAGACTTCGGATAAAGAAAATCATTTTGTTCTTTTTCAAAAACTTTTTCTTCTTCTGTATAAAAATGCATTTCAGGAGGATCTTTAACAAATTGACTTTCCAAATCCCAAGATTCAGAATCATCTTGGTCATCAACTGTCAAACTCCTGAACACAATATTTCCCATGAAAGCTTTGCATGAGGAAACATCTGAATCTGAAGAATGCTTTTCTTTTGAAACTTTTTCTTCAGATATTGCCTCAAGTTTTGTTTTCATTTCTTTTAAACTTTCCAAAAACACTGTGATCATAACTTCCTTTTCGATCTCAAAAGCAAGCTTTTCGTCATTTCTGACTTCTTCAATAGTACTTTTAATCTTGCTTTCGAGGTCCATGAGTTTTTGTTCAAGAACCATTGGTGGAAAATACCTTTTACCTTCAAAAATTAGTTTTTTAGTATTATCCTTTTTAGTATTTTCCGTTTCCTCCGGTTCTTTAACAATATAACTCTCAAAGTAATCATTTGGTAAGGTTGTTTCGTTATCTAATGCCTTTGCATTATTTGGACCATACCAAAAAGGAAGTTGCATTTTAACAGTGGTCTTCCTTTTTATTTCTTCCTCGGCCTCATAGTCTTCACCATCCATTTTAAGCCATTTAATTTGATAGTTAGAATGTGATGCAAGCATAATCCATTCAAATTTATAAAGAGTGGGATTGTCATACCCGATACCCCACTTTGAATTGAAATATCTGAACTTACTTGGCTTATGCATGTGAATTATTTGTTCAGTTTGGCCTGCTTTGTACAGTTTATCTTCCAGACCTTTGACATTTTCACACAGCTCATCATTCCTATCTTTATAAGCATGTAAAAGACTTTCAAACTCACTATTCTTGGTTTCCGAACTCATTAATTTTTCTGATAGTTCAGTTATTCTATCTTGAAAATACGCATGACCAATATCGAACTCAGTCTTTTTCTTTTCTAATTCGTTAATTTGACTGTCTTGTTCTATTAGTCTTTCCTTTTGAGTGGAAATTATTTCATCTGCTATTTTCTGGTCAGTTGTTAGTTCTTCTAACTTCTTTGTTAAATATGCTTGTTGACTAAAGAATTGATTATAGAGATCAGAATGTCCCTCATTTGAAGTAGACTCTGACCCTTCATCATCGGTGTTTTTGGTCATGAAGCACATCTTGGTCTGAGCCGCTGTGTCATCATCTGCTTCATCATCAGTCTGATCAAGCCAGTATTCTTCTTCGACCAACAGTGATATCTTCGATTCTTTCTGTTCAGCAAGCATCAACTTGTTCTTGTAATAACTGGAATCCCTCACTTTCGGCTTCCAACATTCTTTGGAGAAGTGACCAGTCTTCCCACAATTGTAGCACTTCGGTGCTTCATCCTTCTTCTCAAATACCTTTTTCTCATCTGGCCTCTTATACTCATCTTTCTTATACTCAGCCCTCTTGTCCTCAAACTTTTTACTCGATTCAACATGTGCTTTATGCTCGATGTTCTTAGAGCCAGGCGCATACCTTTGACTGTTAGAACTGGGACTTTTCCCAAACTGTCTTTGAAAAGATCTGGTAAGGAGTAGCATAGCTTGCTTCATACTCTCAACATCATCTATCATATATCCTTCATTCTGTTCCTCGTCAGACTGATTACCCACATTCTTTTGAGTACTTCTTGATAGTTTTGTTAGACATTAAAGCAAGTGGATCTAACTCTTCTTCCTTAACCTCTCTTTTCTCTTCCTTCTTCTCTTTCTTCTTTTTCTTAGCTCTCTTTTCATCAGCATCATCCTCATCCTGCTTCAGGGTTTCATACATCTCTTGTAGAGGCAAAGCATCTAACCTAGCATTTTGTTTCATTCGGTGAGCATACTTCTTCCATTTGGGTTGAAGAACACTCAGGAATTTCACATTGTGCTCGATTATTGATTTGTTTATATCGTACCTATTCAGCTCATTCAAAATAGTAGTGAATCGGTCATAAGCAGAATCAAGTGCCTCCCCTTCCTTTTGTTTAAAGTTTTCATACAAATTGATGGCGTTGGAGATTCTCATCTGGTTCTGCACTTCAGATCCTTGATACAGCTTTACCAACTCATCGAACATAGCCTTCCCAGAATAATTTTTGCTATCTACCTTTCGATAAATATCATTGGTCAAGGCTTGAATAACTAGGGACTTTGCCATTTTGTCTCCATAATGTTTTTTCTTTTGTTCAGGATCATAATGTAATGGAATCATCTCAACCCATTCTGGAATTGGCTCACCATCAGTAATAATTCCTCTTCTCATTTGTTTCTCCATAAGACCATTCTTAAGTGAATTAACAATATATTCCCCATTCTCTTGTCGCTCAACATAATCCATGAATCTGTCTTTCCATATCTTAAACTCCTTGGGAAAAAGAACAGGTGGTTTGTCCTTCGACCCAATAGTCAAGATGTCTCTTGCTGTCATATTTAGATTACGTGTTGATGATCGTTAAGTACTCCTTAGATTTGATTAGTAAAAATTCGTTTCACACGGTCTTGTCTCAACCCACTGTCTGTCTCAACCCACTCTTGTCACAACACACGTCTGTCGCAACCAAGGACTTGTCGCAACACACAAACTGTCTCAACCCACTAGTTGCGAAAGATGCCAAAACCTTGTCGCAGCAAATAGGTTGCGATACAACTTCAAAAAGATTCTTATCGCAACAGAAGATTGCGATAAGTACTGTTCACAATAAGGATGGTTGCGATAGTTGAGACTTGTCGCAACAGATAGTTGCGATAGTATACTGTTCACTTCAAAAAATTGCGATTATAACGGCTTATCGCAATTGAGGGTTGCGACACACAACTATTCACTTCTTGTGGACTGCGATAGTTATGAGTACCCAAGAACCAAGAGTTGCGATAGTTGTGAATATTCAAGAGCTGCGATAGTTTTGAATATCCATATGTTGCGATAGTTTTGAATATCCAGAGAATCTTGAGTCGATTCTTCAAAAATGATCCAATTAATCTGAAAATTGGTACGCAGGTTCGCAACAATATTCTGGACAACTTTAATTCTTCAAGTTTTGTCCAAAAACCACTAGAACAGTGATTTTCAAACCAAAACAGTATGTTTTCTTCAAAAAGTCCGAAAATCGAGTTTTGCACAAATTGAGACTATTCCTGGTGTAATTGTGAAATCAAAACACACAGGGATGATAATCAAACACTCCTAGACCAATTCTAATCCATTTGAAGTACTCAAATGGCTAAAATCGAACAGAAATGAATGAAAAAATGAAGAACACTCAAAATTGCAAAAACTTCCAAAATCCTAATCTGATCTAAGTGATATACTATGCTCTGATACCAATTGAGAGTTTTCAGATAACAAGATTTAACACAATATTAAATTGATTGAGAGAGAGAGAATCAATAAGATATGAGTGAAGAACCCTAATTCTCTCTCTTGGAGGCCAACTCTATTTTCACACACACAATAGGTAGCTATTCCTCAAAATCTTAAATTTGAATTGAAATACCTGAGCTTGCTCATCTCATTAATCAAACAGCTTCAAGTAAATCGTCAACAATCAGTTCAGACCGTCAGATCAGACAACGGGACAGAAATTTAAAAACAAGACTCTTGATGACTTTAAGTCATTAGGAATAACTCATCAATATTCTACGGCCAGAACACCTCAACAGAACGGAGTCGTTGAAAGACGAAACTGTACACTCTGTTTCTGTGAGCTGAAGCTGTTGCAACGACATGCTATACACAAAACCGTTCAATTATACATCGACGGTTTGGCAAGACTCCATATGAATTGATTAACAATAGAAAACCTGTAATACACTACTTTCGTGTTTTTGGTTGCAGGTGTATTGTGCTGAACGATAAGGACAACTTGAAAAAATTCAGTCCTAAGGGTATTGAGGCGTCTTTATCGGATACTCGCTCACATCTAAAGCATACAGAGTCTATCTCAAGTCATACAGAACTGTGATGGAAAGCATAAATGTTAGATTCGACGAAACTGAAGAAATGGCTTCTGTGTAAAACAGTACAGAACCCGCGATCTCCGAAATTCTAGCATCTGGACAAATTCGTCCAATGATGACTAGATCTTCAAACAAGGATCAAGCTTTCACTTCTAATTCTAATCCTAACGAACTTGATGTATTGTTTGAACATTTCTATGATGACTATTTTGGTACTGATAAACCCTCTTCATCTATCAATAACAGGATTCAAGTTGAAACACCACCAGTGCAAGCTACTGTGTCAGGCCCTTCGCCGGTGCTGACTTCATCAAATACTGGTGCAACTACTCCTACAACTTCTCCAAGGAACACAACTATGGTATCTACACAAGCACGACAACATGCATCTACGAGTGGTGCTTCTTCATCTGGAACAACTTAGAATGTCAGTGGTCAGGGTAATAACAACTTTCCTGAACAATCTACCGAATCAGTTCCCAAGGCTGTGCCAATTGTCAATTCTGACAAGCAACCCGCCTCACAACCGGAACCGACACTGACGATCGAGTTGAACTTCGATAAGGATCCTACCCTTGTAGACCCCAATGAAGATGCTATATCTCTCCATCCACACTCCACAAAGTGGACACACAGTCACCCAATTGATCAGGTGATTGGTGATGTATCTGAACCAGTGAAGACAAGATCTGCATCCGCATCCGCAAACGAAGTTTTATATGCACTATTCTTAAGTCAAGTTGAGCCCTCAACAGTTCAACAAGCCTTAGAAGACCCTGACTGGTTATTTGCGATGCAAGAATAGCTGAATCAGTTTGAAGCTCTGAAGGTGTGGAGATTAGTTCCGTGACCCAAAGGTAAGACAGTTATCGGTACCAAATGGGTCCTAAAGAATAAGAAAGACGAAGACGGAATAATTGTGCGAAACAAAGCTCGATTGGTAGCAAAAGGGTATAGGCAACAGGAGGGGATAGATTATGACAAGACGTACGCGCCGGTTGCTTGTCTTGAGGCAATTCAGATGTTCCTGTCTTTTGCCGCCTTCAAGAACTTCACCGTCTATCAAATGGACGTGAACCGCTTTCTTGAACGGTGTCCTTAAGGATGAAGTGTATGTGTCTCAACCGGAAGGCTTTGTAGATAAAGACTATCCAAATCATGTATACATTCTTGACAAAGCCCTCTACGGTCTAAAGCAAGCCCCCCGTGCCTGGTATGAAGTCTTATCAACCTTTCTACTAAAAGCTGGCTTTGTGAAAGGTAAAATCAACACAACTCTGTTTACTCTACGCGAGGAAGGTGATATTCTTTTAGTTCAGATTTATGTTGACGATATTATTTTTGGTTCGACTAACCCTGGACTTTGTACTTGGTTTTCGGGCATTATGATATCTCAGTTTTAAATTAGTATGATGGGAGAGATTAATTTCTTTCTCGGATTACAAGTAAAACAATTCTCTACGGGTATCTTCATCAACCAGTCGAAGTACGTGTTTGATATCTTGAAGAAATTCAAGATGGAAAACTGTACGTCGATCGGTACACCTATGGCTCCTGGATCTAAGATAGGTCTAGATCCAGACGGTATTTATGTCGATGTAAAGAATTATAGAGGAATGATTGGGTCTCTAATGTACCTAACCGCTAGTCGTCCAGATATAATGTTTTCAACTTGTCTCTGTGCTAGATTTCAGGCTAAACCCAAAGAGTCACACCTTGGCGCAGTCAAAAGAATCTTTCGGTACTTGAAAGGCACTCCGTACCTCGGACTGTGGTATCCCAAGGGAACCGGCTTCGAACTCACTGCATATTCAGATGTTGATCACGGAGGAAGCATGCTAGATAGAAAGAGCACCTCGAGGCACGTCCAGTTTCTGGGAGACAAGCTTGTGAGTTGGTCGTCGAAGAAGCAGAATTGTGTTTCAACATCAACCGCGGAAGCAGAATATGTTGCCGTGGCGAGCTGCTGTCCACAAGTCCTTTGGATGAAGACCCAACTCATGGACTATGGGTATAAATATGAGAAGATCCCCATTTACTGCGACAATAAGAGTGTTATTGCCATATCTGCTAACCCTGTCCAGCACACCAAAACCAAACACATTGACATAAGGTATCATTTCATAAAAGATCATGTCGAGAAAGGAACTGTTGAATTGTATTTTGTTACAACTGAGTATCAGCTTGCCGATCTCTTTACCAAAGCCTTGGATGAAAAACGTTTCAATTTTCTAGTATCCAAGCTCGGCATGCTGAATATGAAAGTTTAACTTTCATATATTGATCATATAATAGATGGAAATATTTGTATCTCAATCTAGACTTCGTATCTAGATTGATACATTCAAATTTTCATCATATTCTATTCTCAATATATGTTATTTAAATTTTCATATCATAGTTGTATTGTAAGTATTTCTTCAACCTGTTCTTTCTTTCTCTTCTTTTAATTGTCTTATCTTTGATTTGTTATGATACATGTATCTGTACAAAGGTATATTCATGGTTTCAGGGGGAGTGTTACTACAGATCTTATGCACAAATTTAGGGGGAGTGTGCATAAATGCCAGATCATGTAAGTATAGATCCATTGTGACTGTTGCTTCCGAGAAGCCAAGGTAAGTGTTCTGACTTGTTTTTAAACACTAACTCTTAAATGATGAAAACAAATTTTCAAATCTATGCATCATTTAAGGGGGAGTGAAAACTGTGTTTAAAACCTTGAGTGCTGAATCAATTGGAAGTTGGACATCTTCCAATGTGATAAAATCTTTTTAAATTTTTATCTGAAAAATGTCCAAGTGTTACTGTTATCGCAACCCTCTACTTGCGATACACTTATGAACAGTAACTTATCGCAACCCTCTGTTGCGATAAAACACAATGAACAGTAACTTATCGCAACCCTCTGTTGCGATAAGGTAGAACATGCTATCGCAACCTGTTCGTTGCGACAACAAGGAGGGTTATCGCAACCTTGTACTTGCGATAACCTGACACTGTGGGGTCAAACCGTTGGACCAATCATATCGTGCCACGTGTCACCTTGTCTCAAGCCCTTATATACGAGGTGTTTGGGATTTTTGTCTCAACTTTCAAGTTTTTCAAAACTCTCTCAACTCTCATTCGAAGAACTGCAATCTGAGTTCGAATCTTTCATCGAGTCTTTGGATTTCAAATCGATAGCATCGCATTCGCATCACTTAGAGGTACATTTGTTTTAATTTTCAATCGATTTCATCCGTAGATTCATGCTCATATGTCGATTTTAAGTTCATGTTAGGGTTTTAGTTTGTGACTGTTCATTTTTCGAACCTTAAATCGTTATGTAGATGTGTTATAGTAGATAAAATCGATAGGGTTTTACTTCTGTGTTGTTTGTGAGCCTTATGGACTAGGTTAATAATCGATTTTGTGCGAAAAAGTTGAATCTGAGCCTTAGACACTTAAGTTTATCTTCGTGTTCATAACTGTCGCAACCTTAGGTGTTCATGAATTCATATCTATCGCAACCTCATATGTTCTTCACATTCAAAACTGTCGCAACCCTCGCGTATTCATAACTATCGCAACCTATTAGTTGCGATAACATCTTATCGCAACCCCTGTGTTGCGATAACATCTTATCGCTACTAGTGTGTTGCGATAACTTTTCCTCGCAAGTCCTTCATTGCGACAAGGTCTTTTGTTGCGACAAACTTTTCATGTTGGTTGCGATATGTTCCATACTTAGAAAAAGATTTGGAATTTTTTTAAGAAAAACCAGTTTTTGGCACTGTTCTAAACTTTGACACTGTTCAGATGGCTCATAATGACGGCCATTCATCTGACGAGAACACCGTCATACCGTCGCATCGGTTGTCGCATCCATCTGTTAACGCCCGTGATCTAGATGTGGAGCTTCTATCGAGAAGTCTCCATCTTGCCCTTCACGACAACAATCACCATCTAGACCTCGATGTGGCGTTCGACCATCAGATCATCATAGAGATCATCCGCGGCCATCCTCTCCGAACAGTGCTCACGAAGGTAGTCACTGTGCCCCTCATATACTTGCAACAGTTTTGGCACACACTACGATATCATCCTCCTACACACCGACGGGGTCCACATTTTTCTGCTCGAGTCGATCATTTCGATGCTCGAATTACCCTCAAACGACTCCGTCTAGCCTTAGACCTTCCCTTTAATCCAAACTTTGAAGACATGGTACCTGAAGCCCAACTATACACAGACATCCAAAGCTTAGGCTACCAAGATCCAAATAACCCTGTCCTAGCCGGCTCATCTAAATTCCTAAGGAAACATCTACCACCAGTCTGGTACACCCTATGCTCAATCTTTAACAGATGCATGACGTCAAAGCATACCGGCCTTGACAAATGTAACCTAGCAACCCTTCGGATGTTCCACGCCTTCGCCTTTAACCGCAACATAGACTATGTTATACTACTCTGGAACGAGCTACAAGAGCTGGTCGAAGACAAAGCACGCTTGAAGAAGAAAAGAAACTTCGTGCCATATCAACGATTCTTCTAGATACTTATCCACCAAATCATGGAGGGCAACCAGGAAATCCCAGACGCCCAGATGCGGTACGAGGTCTGACATAATACATGCATTATCTAAACATGCCGACATATGCTGACTTTGTCCACATCGCCGTGATTCCAGAGCCTGTACTTGCCTATGCCGACCAGCAGTTTGAGGTAGTTAGGCAGTATAGAATAGCTAATGCACTAGTGGTCCAGCCAGAACCGGCCGGACCTCCCCATGGTGCTATCCCATTAGGCGATGAGGGTATTCATGTTGAGCAGGTTCAGGAACTTGGGGTTCCTGAACGGGAAGAGGTGAGGAGAACGCTAAGAAAGAGAGTGGGTGGGGTGGCGAGGACTGCTGGTCAGGCATCTTCTACCGGAGCTGTATGAATTCCCATCCTGGATGACATACCGATGGAATCTGAGGATGACTCTGATTTTAACCCCGATGCTTCATCATCCGACGATGAAGTGTCTGACCAACCACGAGCTGATGATGATTCCGAATCTGATCCTAGTCATGACCCTGATGCGGATCTAATCCCGAGACACATCGGTCGGAGTCGACACATTGGTCGGAGTCGACACATTGAGGGTTCCGATGCTGATTCTACTTGGAACGTCGGACCCTCCGGAGATTTTGGTGACATAAGGCGGGATAAGGGAGCTATAGTAGAAAATATGAATGTGAGCAGTGATGTGGCGAGAAAAGAAATGGGAGAGAAAGAGATGGTGGACCCAGCCATGCAACGAGCGTATGTCGCCGTTGCGTATTGAACAAGACATGGTGGACCCAGCCATGCAAAGCACAGCCCCTCTAAGCCACTCGTCGACATCTCAATTTGTCGGTGTTTCATTTTCCACAGGGGATAAAGCACAACTGCTATCGGCGACACACTTGGTGTCTGCTGATATTGAACAAGGTAGGCTCCTGCCCCGGCCACAGCCCTTTATTCCACGCACGTTGAGTCTAGAGCCTTTTGGACGTACTTCTTCTCCTAGGCCACGCGCGTCGGCATCCCAACAAGTTGTGAGCTTTCGTGCTACAACCGGAACACCCCGAGTGCGGCCGCCATTTGTTGGTGCCCCACGAGGACTGGGTGGAAGTCCTATCATGGTCAACACTATGCCAGCCATGAACACAGGCAGTACGGTTGCTACAACCGCTACTATAACTGGTAACCTAAGTGGCCCGGATATTAGACACATGTTTCCCAATTTTCCTCCTGAACAGGTTATACAAATGCTTGGACCGCGCCCATATTATATCACACTCCCATTATTGGCGTCTGCTTTAGGCGCAATTGATAATGCCTACTTGCAACACCGACGGGCCATGCAGAGTACAGTTGACAGCTTAGCAAGTGAAGTGAGCAGAGCCATCAAGGGCAAAGCAATTGTTGAGTCGTCGTCAACACCTCAGAATCAACCATCCAGCACACAATCCGACCCACAAACACCACCACCAGTTCCGTTACACCAAATCCCAGAAGACCAGCTTAAATCAGAGCTGTTAGCCCGACTCTTAGCCAAAAGCGACTCTAGTACAGCTGAAGAAGTTGACCTAATTGGATTACTCCGTCAACATACCCAACCTCAAACCCAAACCCCAGACCAACCACCTTCTAGCAATGACTTCCAGCGTCTAACCGATTCAATGAAAGATATGACGGAAGCCGTGATGGAAGGATTCACCTCCATCACTGAAAGGCTTAAGGCTGTCAAAGAGAAGTGTGGGATACAAGCTCAAGCCTCACATAAACGAAGACATGATGATCAGGATGATCCTGATCAACATGAGGGGGAGAAGAGAGCAAGGGTTGGTCAGTCTAGTGGTGCGCCTACAGAAAATGTTGGGGGATCAGGTCAACCAGCTAGTGAAAGGGAAACGGGAACCGGTGGAACGGACACTGAAATGGTTCAAGTGGATGACACTGATGTTCTAGCTGATGTCATAACTGGGGTTGAAAAGCCTCCGGCTGTTGACAATAGAACAACTGATGAAAGGATGGCAGATGATATGATTGTTGATTATATTTACATTGATTCTAAGGATGAACCTGAGAAAACGTCTGTCCTGATCATCTGTCCTGATCAAAGAGGAACTAGAAGACTTATTTGACATCACCGGAGTTATTATGGCTGCTTCCGACTCCGACAATGAAATTCTAGATGATACTACTCAACCACAAACGTCGATTGATCAGAGTGCAAGTACTTCCGCTCCTCCGGCTCCAGTGATACAAGAAGATGCTCCAGTAATTCAAATACAAGCCGATGGCAGAATCAGGGATCGTGTACTCGAAGCTGAAATAACAATTTATCAGGAAGTGATGGATGCCGAGCCAAGGTATGTGGCTATAGGTGAACGAGTGAGGATCCTGATTCCTTATCAGGAGAGCATAAGGAGTGATCTGTTTGTTAGGGATGTCCAGAGGATCGATATAGCAAAGGTTTACGGAGTTGAGGACTAGCCATCAATGCGCATAATTGAATTTCTACATGTCATGGGCAATGAATGTCTGAATACAAATGTGGTGAGATCAGATAAAGCTATAATGAAGGTACTGAAGATAGATTCCCGCAATCTTTTTAAAGTCTGGTTCCCACAGTTTACTGTACAAAGATCTGATGGCTCCGTACACGTCTTCTCTGAGGCAGATTTCAAGAGTCTAAAGCTTGACGACTTCTGCAGTCTGTATGATATCCTGGCACGAGCTCCTCAAAAGAAGATTGAATGGTCTTCTGCATATGATAGTGTCAAGAGGTTCATGCGGAATATCCTGAAATTCTCTTATCTTACGGATTTCCAAATGGCCTTGGAGTCACACCAAGCCCGAGTAAACCTAAGAGCACCGAACCGACGTCTGTCTGACATTCAAGGTATTCCTACTTATACCGTTCTGAAGAAACCTGATCTTGGAGTGGTTTACGTTAATCAAGTCTCAAAGAAGAGATTTTTCAGAATTTGTGAAGCCAACAAGTTCAGTGACGGAACGTTCAAGTAGATTCAGATCCACCTTGAGAGTAGACTACGTCTGGATGCAAGCGGGGAGGTGAAGCTGAAAGACAAGGAGAAAGAGCTGATCAAGCAAATGCTGGACGCCATCACATACCGGAAGGAGTACCGAAATGTACTACGAAGGTTTGAGATCATCTTCGGGATTCGGAAGAAGTACGTGATTCCGGTGGACGCTTAAACTCTTTGCCTCTACATTGTACAAAGGGGGAGAATGTTAGTGCCTAATATTCTAAGTTGTACTATGTAGAGGGACTAATTATGTAATTAGAAAGTTACATACTATATATTGTTTGCTTAGCCTAGATTTCATTTAGGTCATCCAATTCCATTTCACACAAGTACACACACATACTATTCTCTCTACATTCTCTCTTTGTACTTTGTGATTGTTCTTTATATTGAATATATTGGTGGCCATCTGATTGATAAACATGGATTGATTACTTGTTATGGGATCACAGATACGTTGAGACGAGAATTATCGGGACTTAAGGTTATCTCGCAGCCGAATATGCACGTAGGGTTTGGTTCCGATAAGAAATTGAGGTTAACGTGAGAAGCGTGAGAACTGGTTATCAACCCGTTGGATAAGACATGGCGCACATCAAGTGGAGATGCTTCTCACGTTGACCTCTATTTCTCACACGATGTTAATGTTACATTATCTTGTACCATGTAGTATTATAGTTGAGGGACCAAATGTGACATGTTGTCAAACTTGGAATAGTATATATAGTATACTATCTGTATTTTTAGGTCAGACCACAACATAGAACATTCAACATACAAAATACACACGCCTCTATCTTCGCAGCCTCCTTCCACTTTGTAAACCTCTCAACCTTCTGTGAAGTTGTAAGCTGCAAGTTCTTCAATCATATATATAGAGGTGTACTTCTTTGATTCATATATATCGTGTATTTACTCTTATTACTTGTCATTGTGGGATCACAATTGGTATCAGAGCTTAATATCATTTTGTTCAGATTTGTTCTTAAAAGTTGTACGTATCTGTATTCTTCAAGTTCAATTTTTTTGGTTGATTTTGGTCTCTGGAGTTCTTCTAGTGGTTGGAATCGATCAAGAAGTGAAAATAGAAATTTCCTGTGTATTTAATTCCGCATATCACCAGGAAATTAGATCATTACGTGCATCTTCTCTGTTTTTCACGAAGTCTCTGTTTTGAGTAAAACTCACTGTTTTGCTCATCAAATCAAGGTTAGGTTGGTTTTTAGACAAAACTCAAGGTTATAAAAGTGCCCAGAAATTACCCAGGAACACTCGTTCAAAATTTCAAGCATTTTTGAGTTCATTTGAACATCTGCTTAAAAATCATCATAACCATCGCAACCAACTAATATTCATATCTCTCGCAAGATTCAAACCCCTCGCAATCTTCTAGAAATTAAGACTGCGAGCCTCGCAACCTTCTAAAATTCTGGACTGCGAGCTTCGCAACTTTCAGGATCTTTGGACTGCGATCCTCGCAATTTTTAATTGCGATCTGTTTCTTGCCTCGCAATCCAATCTGTTATTGCGATTTGTTGGTTTGGTGTTTGCCTCGCAATTGTTGACTGCGAGACTTAGTTTCAATCGCAATTGTTCACTGCGATCCAATTTCATTGCGATACTTTGTTTGCCTCGCAACAGATTGTTGAGACTTTTTGTTGCATCGCAAACGGTAGCCTCGCAACCCATACAAAGGCAGAGACAGAAAGAGTTTGTTGAAAAAGAAAGCTACTGAACAAGAGATAAAACGATCAGACAAGTAATTAAATGACTACAAGAGATGTGCTATCCATTGGTTCCAAAGACAAACCTCCGGTTCTCTTTACATCAGAATTCAAAATTTGGAAAGACAGATTCCTAGACTGGGTAGATAGACAAGAGAACGGAGAATTCATTATCAATTCTCTAGATAATGGACCAATGAAGCCTATAACAAGAAGAGGGATTGCTATTGATGGTGATCCAATTCCAGATATTGTTACTGTTCTACCGATTCACTACTCTGTTGAACAGAAGAAATTGTACCAAGGAGATAAAATGGCGAAATCTCTAATTATTCAGGCCTTGACCGATAATGTCTATCGGAGGGTAGACAGCAAAAATCAATCTGGTAAAGCCATGTTTGATGAACTGATAAAGTTATTTCAAGGATCTGAAGTAGAGAATCAAATGAAAATCTCAACCATCATCAACTCATACGAATGCTTCAAACAGAAAGAAGGAGAGACTCTTGACTCTGCTTATGTACGCTTCACCACAATATTGAATGAGCTAAGCAGATTCAAAATAGAGAGGAAGGTTATTGAGCACAACGTAAAATTCCTGACCGTTCTTCAACCAGAATGGAAGAAGTACGCTCACCGAATGAAGCAGAATGCTAAGCTATCAGAATTACCTCTACAACAGATGTTTGAAACGTTGAAGCAGGATGAAGATGATGCTGAAGCGAAGAAAGTGAAGAAGAATAGGAAAGTGAAGAATGAAGATAAAAGAGGGATGAAGGATGAAGAGCAAGATCCACTTGCATTGATTTCAAGCAGAGGATACTCCCAGGATGAGGAGAACCAGTCTGAAGGAGAAATGGAGGAAGCAAGTGGGATAGAAGAAATAGAGAGAATGAAGGATTCTCTGGCTCTGCTTACCAGTTCTTTTCAGAGAAAAATTGGGAAAAGTCCTGGTTCTAATAATCAGAGGTATGCGTCGGGCTCAAAGAACTTTGAGCATAGGGCGCATGTTGAATCAAGCAAAAGAGCAGAATACAGAAGGCCGGAAGAGTATAAAAGGCCTACTGAGTATAGACGGCCAAATGATTACAAGAGGCCAGAGGAGAAAAAGATTTTTGAGAAAAAGGAAGAACTACAGACCTGTTACAACTGTGGGAAACCTGGTCATTTCGCGAAGGAGTGCTGGAAGCAGATAGTGAAAGATACCAATTACTACAAAAACAAGTTGTTGCTTGCTGAAAAGAAGCAATCGGGTATTGCACTAAAGGTAGAAGAGGATTACTGGCTTGATCATTCTGATGATGAAGCTAATAATGAGACTACTGCTCAAACAAAGATGTGCTTCATGACCAAAGAAGCCAATGATGAAGGAACAGAGTCTACTTCAGAACAGGTATATTTCGATTTCTATAATCAATTTATTTCTAAACAAGCATGCTTAACACAAAGGTTAGAAGAATTAAAAGCTGATGAGAACATTGCTAATGAAATAATTTCAACTCAAAAGGAAAGACTAATAGAACAAGACAGTCAAATTACTGAATTGAAAAAGAAAAAGACTGAATTCGATATTGGTCATGCGTACTTTCAAGATAGAGTATCTGAACTATCGGAAAAATTAATGAGTTCAGAAATAAAGAATAGCGAGTTTGAAAGTCTTTTACATGCTTATAAAGAAAGAAATGAAGAGCTGAGTGAAAATATCAAAGATCTGGAAGATAAACTGTACAAAGCAGGTCAAACAGAACAAACAATTCAAATGAATAAGCCAAACAAATTCAGATACTATAACGCAAAGTGGGGTATTGGATATGACAATCCTCAGTACCTAAGGAATGCCATAACTAAAACTCCCACTCAGTATGAATTTGAATGGTTTATGCCTGTTACACATCCTTGCTATCAAATCAAACAACTTCATGAGGAAGAACAAAAGTCTGAGGAAGAAACAAAAAGAAAAATCACTGTTAGAATGCAACTTCCTTTTTGGTATGGTCCAGAGAATGCCAAGGCATTAGATAATGAAAAAACCTTACCAAATGATTATTTTGAGAGTTATATTGTTAAAGAACCAGAGGAAAAAGAAAATACTCAAAAGGATAATCCTGAAAAATCTGTTTTGGAAGGAAAAAGGTATTTTCCACCAATGGTTCTTGAACAAAAACTCATGGAGCTCGAAAGGAATATAATTTTTAATGTTGAAGAAATAAGAAACGAAGATCGACTTCTTTTTTATATTGAAAAAGAAGTTATCTTTACTGTTTTGTCATATAACATAAATGATGAACCTGAAAGCTTTGAAGAAAAGAAATCTCTAGAACTTAGATGTTTGGATCTTTCAGATCAACTATTTACTTTACAGAAAACGCTTTTTCTTGAAAGACAAATAATAGGGAAAGAAAGAGAGAACAGACTTGTTTTTGAGATTGAAAAGGAAGTTGTGATCACAGTTCTTTTAGAAAACTTAATTGATATGAAAAGAAAACTTGAGGAAATATCTGATGAAAAGGTTTCAAACGTAACACATTCTTCTGATTCAGATCTTTCTTCATGCAAAGCTTTCATGGGAACAACTGTTTTGAAGGGTTGTAAAATAGATGACCAAGAAAAAGAAATAGATGATTTTCTTAGTAAACCAACATCTCATGGTTATGATTTTTGGAATTTAAAGGAAAAATCTGTTAAACATGCTTCAACAGAATTTAATGAATTTCATTATCCTAAGTCTTATGGTTTCTTTTATGCTTCATCAGAAAGTGATTCTGATATTGATAGTATGGATGTTGGTAAAGGCAAAGGCAAAGTTGAAAATGAATTGCCTGTTCTATTTGACTTCAGTGCAAAACTTCCAGATCACACTGATTTTTTGATAAAAGAAGAGGAACCTAAAAAGATCATTTTGGAAGGGGAATCTTCCAAGTCTTCAGAGAAAATTTCTGTCAATGATTACTATTCCAAATATAAATCAAAACAATCATTTCAGAAAAAGAAAAGAAAACCAAAACAGAAGAAGCATGCTAAATCTACTCAAACTCTATATTCAAAATCTCACAACTCTTCTTTGTCTGGTGTTTCAGATCGTAATTTAAGAACCAACAAGAAACTTGAGTGGAAGATAAAAGCATCCACACAAGAAGTGACAAAGATCAAATCATCCAAAGTTCCTTTAAATGTTTTAAATTTCAAGAAGGACAAGTTGTTTTTGAATGTAATTAATCATGCTGTTGACAATAGAAAACTTGTAACACCTTGCAAGATTTATACAATGCAACAACTGATTAACTTGTCTCATGATAAAATCTGTTGTGCTTCATGTGGTGTGGATGATTTCATTGGCAAATCTGACTACAACTGTTGGTTGTATACACCTAATTACTCTAACAATGGTAATAGAAAGAGCATTGCCAATTTGAAATGGCTACCTAGAACTACAAAGAATCCTAACCCAAAAGGACCCAATTGGCAATGGGTACCTAAAACTGTTTAAATTCCTTTTTGCAGCTCCGTCATGTGTGGTACTTGGATTCTGGTTGCTCAAAACACATGACTGGAAGAAAGGAACTCTTGAGCAACTTTGTAGAAAGAGATGGAGGGAGAGTCAAATTTGGAAATGATCAGTACTCTCCTATCTTAGGTTATGGAGACATAGTAACAGACAAGGTCAAAATAACCAAGGTTAACTATGTTGAAGGATTGGGACACAACCTGTTTAGTATAGGTCAATTCTGTGACAAAGACCTAGAAGTACATTTCAAGAAGACTCGGTGTGCAGTTCTAACCGATGACGGAAATGAACTTCTAGTTGGGTCGCGCAATTCAAATCTTTACACCATTGACCTATCCAAGCTAAACCCCAAGATGAATGTGTGTCTGATGTCAAAGGCGTCGTTTGACAAAAGCTGGTTATGGCACCGAAGACTATCTCACCTCAACTTTCGATACATTCAAAAGCTGCAGACAGGTGATTTAGTTACTGGTCTACCAGAACTGAAGTTTGAGAAAGACAACTTCTGTACTGCATGTGAAACAGGGAAGATAAAGCATGCTCCTCACCCACCAAAGCCGGAACCCAGCACAAGCAAAGCACTAGAAATTCTTCATATGGATCTCTGTGGTCCGATGAAGACTCAGAGTATCAATGCCAAACGATATGTGTTAGTTGTTGTTGATGATTTCTCAAGATATACATGGGTCAAGTTTCTTCGTTCAAAAGACGAAACTCCTGACTTGATCATCTCGTTAATCAAACAGATTCAAGTGAATCTACAACTATCAGTTCAGAATATCAGATCAGACAACGGGACAGAATTCAAAAACAGAACTCTTGATGACTTCTTTCAGTCATTAGGAATTTCACATCAATATTCTGCGGCCAGAACACCTCAACAAAATGGTGTAGTTGAAAGACGAAACCGAACACTCGTTGAAGCGGCCAGAACGATGCTGTCTTATTCTGATCTACCTCTGTATCTGTGGGCTGAAGCTGTTGCAACGGCATGCTACACACAAAACCGTTCAATTATACATCGACGGTTTGGCAAAACACCATATGAATTAATGAATAAGAGAAAACCTGTAATACACTACTTTCGTGTGTTTGGTTGCAGGTGCGTTGTGCTGAACGATAAGGACAAATTGAACAAATTCAGTCCTAAAGGGCTGGAGGGCTTCTTTATCGGATACTCGCTCACATCAAAGGCTTACAGGATCTATCTCAAGTCTTCAAAGAATGTGAAAGAAAGTGTCAATGTCAAATTCGACGAATCTGAAGAAATGGCTTCTGTCCATAACAGTACAGAACCCGCAATATCAGGGATCCTAGCATCCGGACAAATACGTCCGATGGTGACTAGGACATCAAACAAGAATCAAGCTTCCACTTCTAACTCAAAGCCCAGTGATCTTGATTTATTGTTTGAATACTTTTATGATGACTACTTTAATAATGATAACTCTTCGTCATCTTTAAATAACAGGAGTCAGGTTGCAACACCAGCTCAGGCTTCGTTGTCGGGTCCTTCATCGGAACCCTCAACAGATGCAACGACTCAGATAACTTCTTCAAGTGACAGGCATTTGGGTTCTACACAAGAAATCATCATGAGAAGTAGACGACAACGTGAATCCACACATGGTGCTTCTTCGTCGGGTACAACTTCAAATGTCAATGATGATGGGTCTGCAAACATACCAGAGTCATCTTCTGAAGCAGAACCGGAGGCAGTTCCTGTTGACACATCTGTCAATGAACCTGTCAAAACACCGGAACCTATCTTGACAATACAGTTGAACTTCGATAAAGACCCTACCTTGGTGGATCCAAATGTAAGTGCTGCATCTCTCCCACACTCAACGAAATGGACGCAGAGTCACCCCATTACTCAGGTTATTGGTCAAGTCAACGAACCAGTCAAAACTAGATCGGCAACGGCAAACGAGGTCCAATTTGCGCTCTTTCTTAGTCAAGTTGAACCTACATCTGTTCAACATGCCTTAGAAGATCCAGATTGGATAATTGCCATGCAAGATGAGCTGAACTCATTTGAAGCTCTAAAAGTATGGAGACTTGTTCCTAGACCAAAGGGTAAAACGGTCATTGGTACAAAATGGATCCTGAAGAACAAGAAAGACAGTGAAGGGATTGTGATAAGAAACAAAGCACGCCTTGTAGCGAAAGGGTACAGGCAACAGGAGGGAATAGACTATGATGAGACATACGCACCGGTTGCTCGTTTAGAAGCAATACGGATATTTCTTTCATACGCTGCCTACAGAAACTTCACTGTTTATCAAATGGACGTGAAGACAGCATTCTTGAACGGCGTTTTGAAAGAAGAAGTATACGTTTCTCAACCAGAGGGTTTTATGGACACAGATTATCCAGATCATGTCTACATACTTGACAAAGCTCTCTATGGTCTGAAGCAAGCCCCTCGCGCCTGGTATGAAATCCTATCTACCTACTTACTTGGTGCTGGCTTTCGAAAAGGTAAAATTGACACAACTCTCTTTACTCTGGAACAAGAAGGTGATATTCTTTTGGTACAAATTTACGTCGATGACATTATTTTTGGTTCAACTAACCCTGGATTATGCACGTGGTTTTCGGGTTTAATGATGACCAGATTCCAGATGAGTATGATGGGAGAGATTAATTTCTTTCTTGGATTACAAGTCAAGCAGTTCTCGACAGGTATCTTCATCAACCAATCAAAATACGTGTTTGACATTTTGAAGAAATACAAAATGGAAAACTGTACTTCGATTGGTACACCTATGGCTCACCAATCAAAAGTTGGTCCTGATCCAAACGGTGTAGATGTCGATGTCAAGAACTACCGAGGGATGATAGGTTCATTAATGTACCTCACTGCGAGTCGTCCAGATATAATGTTCTCTACATGTTTATGTGCAAGATTTCAGGCACAACCAAAACAATCACATCGAAGTGCTGTTACAAGGATCTTTCGATATTTGAAAGGGACACCGTACCTTGGACTTTGGTACCCAAAGGGATCAGGATTCGAGCTCACTGCATACTCAGATGCAGATCATGGAGGTAGTTTGCTAGACCGGAAGAGCACTTCTGGTCATGTTCAGTTTTTAGGGGAAAAGTTGGTCAGTTGGTCATCGAGGAAACAGAACTGTGTTTCTACATCAACTGCGGAGGCAGAGTATGTTGCTGCGGCCAGTTGTTGTTCACAAGTTCTGTGGATGAGGACTCAACTGCAGGACTACGGCTTCAGATACGAGAAGATCCCTATCAACTGTGACAGCAAAAGTGCAATTGCCATTACAGCAAATCCGGTTCAGCACACAAAGACCAAACACATAGATGTCAGGTATCACTTCATAAAAGACTATGTGGAAAAAGGTACGGTTGAATTATATTTTGTTCCAACAGAGCATCAACTTGCCGATTTGTTTACAAAAGCCTTGGATGAAAAACGCTTTAATTTCTTAATATCCAAGCTTGGCATGTTGAACATGAAAGTGTAATATCTAATTTGATCATTTAATGGATGGAAATATGTATCTTTCAATCTAGATAAATCTATCTAAATTGATACATTCATATTTTCATCACATTCTATTATCAACATAAGATATTTCAATTTCATGTATTTGTTATGTTTCAAAGTTTATTTTATCGTATCGATACAATTGTGATGATATCTATGTGTGCAAAAGACTTGTTCATAGTCTCAGGGGGAGTACAGGAATTGGAGTATGCACAAAAAGAGGGGGAGTGTGCATACATGACAGAGTAAGTAAAAGGTATTTCCAAATACTTAATGCTTGAAGATAACAAGGTAAGTGCTTCTAACGTGTATTTTTTACAAACCCTTATGCATCATTTAAGGGGGAGTGAAAAATACTCTTGGAAATTACCTAGTTTAGATAAACAATTGGAAGTTGGACATCTTCCCGTGGGCTACAATTTGGAAAAAGATCAAAAATGTCAAAATGTCAAAATTAATCAAAATTCCTCGCAATAGAAGACTGCGATGGAAAGATTCCATCGCAATAAACTGTTGCGATGCGAAGATTCCTTCGATCCAAAGATTCCCTCGCAATTGTTAACTGCGATCCAAAGATTCCCTCGCAATTGTTAACTGCGATCCAAAGATTCCCTCGCAATTGTTAACTACGATCCAAAGATTCCCTCGCAATTGTTAACTGCGATCCAAAGATTCCCTCGCAATCTTATATTGCGAGGTTTGGGATTTTTCATTGCGATCCGTTTTTTTTAATTTTGGGCAAATCAGGTAGTGACACGTGTCACGGATTTCAAATGTTTATATATACTTGCGATCTTTGACTTAGTCTATATTTCAAAACCTCTCCATAAAAGAACCCTCGTTTTTTTTCTCTCGATACTGAACATTGCGATTTGACCAAAGGAGTATTATTTGTTGATTCTATTCCGTGTAATCGACTACATTCGATTAAGAGGTATGTATTCTCGATTCTTATTACATTTCATCCGATAAAACTCCTATTTTAATCGATTTTGCATCTAGGGTTTAAAGGGTTTTAGGTTAGGTCTCTGTCACATGCTAAAACTTGATTGATTGGTGCTTGTTAGATGTTTTAAATGATTAGGGTTTACTCACAAACTAAAACCGAGCATGCTAGTATCAATTTTAACATCTATACATGCTAATTTTGAAAATCTGGAAAATCACATGGGTTTTACTGCTAATGTTCATAAGCCTCGCAATCATCTGACATTCAAACGCCTCGCAACACATACTCTTTAAGACTGCGATCCTCGCAACCTTCCAGGTTTTGCGAGCCTCGCAATCTTCTACATCTGTTGACTGCGAGCCTCGCAATCGTGCATTGCGAGGTTTCTTACACTTTGCATTTTTTTTGGATATTTTTTCGAGAAAAATACCTTTCTGTTTGAATTGCTTAAATCTGTTCTAACATGTTAAAATACCTTACAGATGGCTGAACAACCTGCTGAATATGCATCCGATGACAACACCATCATCGCCTCGCAACGCTCTTCACATCCATCCGTCAATGCTGTTGACCCGGATGAAGAAATCATGCCAAGGGCCAGCTTTCTAGCAATCCGTGAAAATAATCATCACCTGGATCTTGAAAGCAACTTCTCTCACCGGATAATTCTAGAGATCATCCGTGGTCATCCAATTCGCACTGCACTGACAAGGGTCGAGAGAGTGCCTGCCATTTATTTACAACAATTTTGGCACACACTCCGATTCAATCCTACGGCTCGACCACAGCGATTCAATGCTAATATAGACCATTTCGAAGTAAGGATCACACTACAAGGCTTACGTCGTGCTCTCGAACTTCCAAGACGCGACAACTTCGAAGATCCAGCTGTTTCTGAAGAATTATTCACGGATATCCGCAGCCTTGGATATCAAGATCCAAGAGTCCCCGTACTCACCGGTTCATCACAATTCAGAAGACAACATCTACCGCCGGTGTGGTACACCCTATGCTCAATCCTCAATCGCTGCATGACATCTAAGCATACTGGCCTAGATAAGACGAATCTAGCGATCCTAAAGATGTTTCATGCATTCGCCTTCAACCGCAATATAGACTATGCTGTCCTTATCTGGAATGAAATGGTGGAAATTGTTGCAGATCAGCTCAAACCCAAAATGAGACGCAACTTTGTGCCATTTCAACGGTTCTTCCAAATCCTGATTCATCAGGCTATGCAAGACCGACCGGAAATCCCAAGAAGAGAGGAAGCTGAGCGAGGACCAGCAAGCTGGATGCACCGCCTTGTACCGCCAGCACATGAACCATTCGTACATACCGCCGTTATTCGACCAGAGGTACTGAATTATGCCGACCAGGCTAGCTGGGTAGTGATTCAGTATAGGGAGCAAAACGCATTAATGGACCAGCCAGATCCGGTTGGACCTGCCCAAGATGCAAACCCAGTAGGTGGTGAGGGTCCTATTGTCGAGGGGGTTCAGGAACAAGGGGTTCCTGAACAACGAGTGGTGAGAAGAACAACAAGAAAGAGAGTGGGGGGTAGGACTCGAAGTACTGGTCGTGCTACATCTTCACGCTCTGGCGATCGAGCAACATCTTCTTCAAGCCAAAGAACAGAACCATTCAGTCCTCTAGTTGATTTTGGTGATTATGAATATGACTCAGATCCAGATGTAAACTTGTTACCAAGGCAAACAAGAAAAAGGCCTCGAGTTGAAACACCTGGTGCAGGTTCATCTAGACAACCAGAACCTATGGTTACTTCTACAGTTGCTGCTGTTGATACTTCACTTATACACGAAGAAGTAGACGTAGATGAAGAAAATGTACTTAGTGGTGAGGCAAGAGGGAGAAAAGAAATGAGCAAAAATGTGAAAGAGTCGGAAAAAGTTATAACTACCGACTCTTCCCAAGCCGATCCAAGCCGGGCAACCACATCTTCTGCCAACGTGCGTTCGTCGCCGTTGAGCATTGAAACAGCCATGGTCCGCCCAACCATGCAGTGCACACCCCCACCAAGCCACTCATCGGTCTCTCAACAGGCCGGTGTTTCATTCAGCACAGGGGAATATGCACAAAGTCTATCGGCAACACATTCGGTGTTCGCTGGTATTGAAACAGGTAGGCCCCTGCCCCGGCCACCGACTTCATTTCAGAGCACATCGAGTCTAGCGCCTTTTGGAACAACTTCTTTTCCTAGGTCACCGCTATTTGAACAACACCTTGTTGGGAGCTTTCGTGCCCCAACCGGAACACCCAGAGTGCCACCCTTTGTTGGTGCGTCACGAGGATCGGGTGGAAGTCCTGTCATTGCTAACTCTATGCCAGCTTTGAACACAGGCAGTACGGTTGCTTCAACCGATACTTCAACCAGTAACCTAAGTGGTCTGGGTGTTAGTGCTGATCTCGAACGAGCGTTTAGTTTGGTTGGCCCTCCTCCGAATAGATTCGTGCCACTTACTCTACTAAAGCATTTTGTCAGATCTATCGACAACACATATCAGGCTCATACTGACAAAATGAAAGCAGAGTTTCAGAAATTAAGTGATGATGTAATCAGAGCGGTGAAAGGTAAAGGACCGGCTGAATCTTCTACATCTGAACCTCAACTGACTAGAGCCGAACCCGTTCAACAAGATCCAACATCGATCCCGTTAAATCTTGCTCCTGAAGATCTACTCAAGTCAGAGCTGCTTGCACGACTTCTTGCCAAACACGATCCAAGACCAGGCGAGGATGTCGATCTTATTAGCTTGCTTCGTCAACAAACCGCACCTCCACCTCCACCACCGCCTCAAGCTTCATCAACCACAAATCCACTGCTTGTTCCCCAATTTGAGCAGCTAAATACCTCAATCTCCAACATGGCAGATTCCTTTTTGGCTGGCTTTCATTCGATTGTCAAAAGGGTCGAAGTAGTCGAACTGGCTTGTGGTGTTCAAGCTGAAACCGCTCAGAAAAGAAGACATGATGATCAGGATGATCCAGATCACCATGAGGGGGAGAGTACAGGTACAGGTACAGGTACAGGTGTTGGAACAAGTACAGTTGCTGCTTCTGAGAGCACTGCAGTAGAGAAAGAAACTGAGACATCTTCCGGTAAAGCGTCCGAGGATACAAGTAAAGGAGCCACTGACTCAGAGAATCTCGATATTCTAGCTGATGTCATAGCTGGGGTTGAAAAGCCTTCGGCTAGTGACAATAGAACAGAAGATGATTGGACGACAGACGTTATAATCATAGATTCAGATGAAGAGCCCGAACGAACAACGGTGCAGATCAAGCAAGAAATTGCAAATGTGTTTGATTCTTCTGATACTATGATGGTTGCTCTAGATTCAGAGACTGAAGCTCCAGGATCTTCTATTCAACAAACAGATACTTCAATAACTCCAGCTCAAGCTCAAGTAATTCAACCGCAAGCTCCGATCGTTATCAACCTACAACCTGCTGAACATCTCAGAGATCCAAAGCTTCAAGCAGAAATCAGACTTCTCCAAGACATTATCCAGAATGAACCAGGATTTGTGGCGACTGGCCTACGAGTCAGAATTATGACTCCCTTTCAGGAAATCTTACGAAGCAATATGTTTGTAAGGGTCATGCAGCCAATCTCTTGGGAAAAAGTCTACGGGATTGAAGACTGGCCAGAAAAGCACAGAACTGAATATCTCTATTTCATGAGATATGAATCGCTGAACGCCAATGCAATAAAGTCTGACAAACCGATCAGAAGAGTACTGAAGATAGAATCGCGAAAGCTTTCAAAGGTTTGGTACCCAGTATTTACCATTCAGAGATCAGATGATTCAGAACTAGTCTTTAATGAGGCAGATTTTCAGAAACTACAGCTCAATGACGTTTGCAACTTGTATGAAATCCTGTCTCGAGATCCTAAAAAGAAGGGAGAATGGTCAGATGCTTATCAAAGTCTGAAGAGGTACATGAAGAACATCCTGAAGTTTTCATATCTTAAGGATTTTCAAATGGCCTTGGAAGCGCGTCAAGAACGAGTCAACATCAGACCTCCGAATCTAGATCTGGCAGATATTCAGAGTGTTCAAGCTTACACCGTGCTGAGCAAACCAGATCTTGGAGTTGTGTTCATTGACTCAGCCTCAGAGAAGAAATTCATGAGAGTCACTGATGCAAATAAATTCAGCGACGGAACTTTCAAGATGATTCAGATTCATCTAGTGAGCAGATTACGATTGGATGCTAAAGGAGAAGAGAAGCTGTCGAAGAAACAAAAGGCGTTGATAAAGGAAGTAATGGATGCCGTCAAATATCGAGTAGACTACCGGAACGCGCTAAGAAGATTCGAGTTGATTTTCGGGCTTCGGAAGACACAAGTGGTTCCAATGAATGTCTAAAGCTTATGGCTCTACATTGGTACAAAGGGGGAGATTGTTAATGTTACATTATCTTGTACCATGTAGTATTATAGTTGAGGGACCAAATGTGACATGTTGTCAAACTTGGAATAGTATATATAGTATACTATCTGTATTTTTAGGTCAGACCACAACATAGAACATTCAACATACAAAATACACACGCCTCTATCTTCGCAGCCTCCTTCCACTTTGTAAACCTCTCAACCTTCTGTGAAGTTGTAAGCTGCAAGTTCTTCAATCATATATATAGAGGTGTACTTCTTTGATTCATATATATCGTGTATTTACTCTTATTACTTGTCATTGTGGGATCACACACGACCATTCACCTATGCGAGTATGGTGATTTGTGTTTTAATATACTAATACATAGTACGGACTTTTATAATTTTAGTATAGCTGTTACTGGGCCTCCGAAAATATTGGAACGGCCTGGATACATGACTCCAACAAGTTAAGTTATAACTTATGCTAACGATGGCTTTTTGGTAATATCTCATCATGGGTGCTATTAATTCATTTGAACCACTTGTCTAGATTTTGAACGAAGTTAGGCCTAATCGAGTCGAGATATATTTTTGGACTTATTTGTGAATGTTTTGTTTTTTTGGCCAAGCTTCGCTACAAAGATGATGGCCTACCGACAGAAAATCTGACGATAGTTATTATGCAATGTGGGTTAAATACTTGGCCGATGATTGCTTTTACGGACGGATTAGAAGCTCTGGCGTAATCAACGGCAGATTTGGTTTGCTTTGCTGGTAGTTAAATCATATTCGTTGGGGATTATTTCGACGGATTTAATCGGCTAGTGATATATATATATATATATATATATATATATATATATATATATATATATATATATATATATATATCCTTCCCTACAGTGCAAACTCCTTTCTTGGTCAACCCATGAAAAGCATCAAAGTGCAACAAGAAAAGTATGTATTAAAAATGTTATGTGATTTACATGTCTAGCGAGATCAAGTTGTCATTTAGATTGCAGATCCAGCAGCTAGAAAGCAGCAAACATTTATCACCAAATCAAAATAAAAAGCTTTCACTTGGAAAACGATAGGAAAACTATTTCCATTGGATGTAAAATTCTCGCTAAAATCGTGCGAAACATAAACCCTTTTCAAATGAAATCGATTGAAGAATGGAATATTTTAATTTATGGATTTTCAAATGTGAGCATGTTGCCAAGACGTGAAAATAAAGAATATTTTAATGGATTTTACATCACTTAGGGGCTGTTTACCAAATTTTTCATTAAGTTCTGTATGGATAAATTTGTCTGTCCGGATAAATTGGTGTTATTGTTTACTTTTTTATCTGAATCAACAGTCTGAACGACATAAATGACCAATTTACCCCTACGTATGAATCATATTGTTTTGAATATTATACAAGTATCCACAAAAGTTCAACCCACAAAATAAGATCGACCTCCATAATCATATTGTCAAATTTCAGCAGCAATAGTCCTGAATAGTGAAATTTAACAATAATGATCAAGAATAAAATCCATGATTCAAACAACAATAGTGATCAAATATTGAGAATGAATCCATGAAAGGAGAAAAAAGACAGAAAACCCATAAACACAAAACCCACCACCTGATTTAGAACCAATTGTGTCAATCACTTGCCCTAAAACCCTACCAATTTCTTCAGGACCTACTTCTATGGCTTTCAGAGTTTCTACTTTCTACTTCAAAAAACTGATCAAACCCCTAAAATAGACCCTTTTCCTTGATTTCATTATACAACTCAACGAGCTTCCCGATCACCTTCTCTTCTGTCACCGTTTAGAACCAGAACCAGGAAGATCGAGGGCGACAGCATGGGCCCCCTTTTGTGCTAACGAAGGAGGAGGAGCAGCAACGGTCGCCGGAGATGAGGAGCAGCGATGGGGACGACGGCGTTCTCTGTAGCTAGGGTATGAAGGGAAGCAACAAGAGGAAGGAGGCGCTTGCATCTGTGCGAATGAGACGTGATTTTTCTGTAAGGACCTGTTGTTTTTAATAAAGGGTATAATTGTCAAAATTTTGGCTTAATGGGGACAACACCTCCCTTGCATCTGTGCGAATAAGCCCTTGGATGTATGATTAAGTCGCAAGTAAACACCCTTAAATGGCTGTGCGAATAAGCCGTTTCTACCATTAAGCCGATTAAGTCAAAAGTAAACACACCCTTAATCGTGTGCAATTAAGCCATTTGCCTAATTTGAGACACAAGTAATTGGAACACATCTAAAAGCAAATGAAACACAAGTATTTCTTTATGAACATCCCATGCATAATTTATATGTTTAGTAAAAATTCGGTTATTTACATCACTTTTTTCCTAGAGTAGGATAGTTGGAATCACATCATATGTAGTTATATTCACAAATTGCTGTTGTGTTGGCTCATCCAAAATCTCTTCTCCTTCCATGCATGTCAATCATAATATTATTCAAAATACAACACGTGAGAATGATTCTTGGGTGCCATCAATCACCGCCCAAACTTCCTTCAACCTCTTCAACGCCCTATTCGCCATCAATCTTGTCGCCAAATGCCTCGATCCTGTTGAACTCAAATTGATCTTCCGTTAGTTTTTCACCCGCGTACGTACGGAGTTATCAGCCATGGCAGGAGGTGAAAACCTGACCCTCAAATTATATATTCTCTAACTTTTGTTCCATCAGAAAGCTCCATTTCGTTATCCAGCTTCTCTCCTTTCTATGGTCATATATGGAAAAAAGGAATGAATTGAATAATAAACAAAGTAAAGCCTAATGATAAAAACGATATATATCGACATACCTCATATATCGTGTTAGCAGATTTAACAAATGTACACCATGCCGACCGATCTCCATTCTCAAGTGTAAAGTGTAGAACCTTGCGAAATGCTATGAACATTGAGGTTGTAACAACATCATATCTATTCTTGGAAGAAACCATGAACTGCAGTCAGAAAACAAACAGAAATAACAATAACTAGATTAAATATATACATCCTAACGAATCCACAACAAAGGAACTAGATTAAATAAAAATGGCTTACAGTTACAGTGAGGGATGTGAGTGAGAAGCGTATATTGGATGATAAGGTTCACCACTTCATACATGGTGGAAGTGAAGAATTCGATGTGAAAGTGGAATGTAGAAGACCAGAAAGGAGTATGTATATATATATATATAGCAACGATTTTATCGGCCTCCGTGAAAGAAACCCTAATTTGCTGAGTGGCTCAGAGACCACTTAGGGTTATTTTGGGCTAATCAAGAAAATTAAAAGGGCAACAAATTCCTATTCAATTTTTCTAAAATAAACATCTTCCCTAATTAGGTTTTTTTTTCTCATGAGCATGCATGTTACCATCTTCCCTAACGAGTTTTTCCATCCTTTTTTCTTTTGGAGGATTTGGGTTTTGCTTGCAACTGTTTTGATCGTCGTGGAGCACGTAACTACGTTTTCTTCAAATAGAATTAGAAGTGAATTATGTCCTAGCATTAATTTTACGTTATGTTTGTTCTTGAAGACCCTGTTTTTGGAAGAATGTTTAAACGTTTCAAGTAAAGAACTTATTAAAATAATTTCAGTTAACAATTCAGGATGTAATTACTAAGTATTTTCATAATACCAAAGTGTATAAGGTGGTTTATCGATCTATGTAGTTTTGTGATCCCACAATGACAAGTAATAAGAGTAAATACACAAGATATATGAATCAAAGAAGTACACCTCTATATATGATTGAAGAACTTGCAGCTTACAACTTCACAGAAGGTTGAGAGGTTTACAAAGTGGAAGGAGGCTGCGAAGATAGAGGCGTGTGTATTTTGTATGTTGTATGTTATGACCTAAAAATACAGATAGTATACTATATATACTATTCAAAGTTTGACAACATGTCACATTTGGTCCCTCAACTATAATACTACATGGTACAAGATAATGTAACATTAACAATCTCCCCCTTTGTACCAATGTAGAGCCATAAGCTTTAGACATTCATTGGAACCACTTGTGTCTTCCGAAGCCCGAAAATCAACTCGAATCTTCTTAGCGCGTTCCGGTAGTCTACTCGATATTTGACGGCATCCATTACTTCCTTTATCAACGCCTTTTGTTTCTTCGACAGCTTCTCTTCTCCTTTAGCATCCAATCGTAATCTGCTCACTAGATGAATCTGAATCATCTTGAAAGTTCCGTCGCTGAATTTATTTGCATCAGTGACTCTCATGAATTTCTTCTCTGAGGCTGAGTCAATGAACACAACTCCAAGATCTGGTTTGCTCAGCACGGTGTAAGCTTGAACACTCTGAATATCTGCCAGATCTAGATTCGGAGGTCTGATGTTGACTCGTTCTTGACGCGCTTCCAAGGCCATTTGAAAATCCTTAAGATATGAAAACTTCAGGATGTTCTTCATGTACCTCTTCAGACTTTGATAAGCATCTGACCATTCTCCCTTCTTTTTAGGATCACGAGACAGGATTTCATACAAGTTGCAAACGTCATTGAGCTGTAGTTTCTGAAAATCTGCCTCATTAAAGACTAGTTCTGAATCATCTGATCTCTGAACGGTAAATACTGGGTACCAAACCTTTGAAAGCTTTCGCGATTCTATCTTCAGTACTCTTCTGATCGGTTTGTCAGACTTTATTGCATTGGCGTTCAGCGATTCATATCTCATGAAATAGAGATATTCAGTTCTGTGCTTTTCTGGCCAGTCTTCAATCCCGTAGACTTTTTCCCAAGTGATTGGCTGCATGACCCTTACAAACATATTGCTTCGTAAGATTTCCTGAAAGGGAGTCATAATTCTGACTCGTAGGCCAGTCGCCACAAATCCTGGTTCATTCTGGATAATGTCTTGGAGAAGTCTGATTTCTGCTTGAAGCGTTGGATCTCTGTGATGTTCAGCAGGTTGTAGGTTGATAACGATCGGAGCTTGCGGTTGAATTACTTGAGCTTGAGCTGGAGTTATTGAAGTATCTGTTTGTTGAATAGAAGATCCTGGAGCTTCAGTCTCTAAATCTAGAGCAACCATCATAGTATCAGAAGAATCAAACACATTTGCAATTTCTTGTTTGATCTGCACCGTTGTTCGTTCGGGCTCTTCATCTGAATCTATGATTATAACGTCTGTCGTCCAATCATCTTCTGTTCTATTGTCACTAGCCGAAGGCTTTTCAACCCCAGCTATGACATCAGCTAGAATATCGAGATTCTCTGAGTCAGTGGCTCCTTTACTTGTATCCTCGGACGCTTTACGGGATGATGTCTCAGTTTCTTTCTCTACTGCAGTGCTCTCAGAAGCAGCAACTGTACTTGTTCCAACACCTGTACCTGTACCTGTACTCTCCCCCTCATGGTGATCTGGAGCATCCTGATCATCATGTCTTCTTTTCTGAGCGGTTTCAGCTTGAACACCACAAGCCAGTTCGACTACTTCGACCCTTTTGACAATCGAATGAAAGCCAGCCAAAAAGGAATCTGCCATGTTGGAGATTGAGGTATTTAGCTGCTCAAATTGGGGAACAAGCAGTGGATTGGTGGTTGATGAAGCTTGAGGCGGTGGTGGAGGTGGAGGTGCGGTTTGTTGACGAAGCAAGCTAATAAGATCGACATCCTCGCCTGGTCTTGGATCGTGTTTGGCAAGAAGTCGTGCAAGCAGCTCTGACTTGAGTAGATCTTCAGGAGCAAGATTTAACGGGATCGATGTTGGATCTTGTTGAACGGGTTCGGCTCTAGTCGGTTGAGGTTCAGATGTAGAAGATTCAGCCGGTCCTTTACCTTTCACCGCTCTGATTACATCATCACGTAATTTCTGAAACTCTGCTTTCATTTTGTCAGTATGAGCCTGATATGTGTTGTCGATAGATCTGACGAAATGCTTTAGTAGAGTAAGTGGCACGAATCTATTCGGAGGAGGGCCAACCAAACTAAACGCTCGTTCGAGTTCAGCACTAACACCCAGACCACTTAGGTTACTGGTTGAAGTATCGGTTGAAGCAACCGTACTGCCTGTGTTCAAAGCTGGCATAGTGTTAGCAATGACAGGACTTCCACCCGATCCTCGTGACGCACCAACAAAGGGTGGCACTCTGGGTGTTCCGGTTGGGGCACGAAAGCTCCCAACAAGGTGTTGTTCAAATAGCGGTGACCTAGGAAAAGAAGTTGTTCCAAAAGGCGCTAGACTCGATGTGCTCTGAAATGAAGTCGGTGGCCGGGGCAGGGGCCTACCTGTTTCAATACCAGCGAACACCGAATGTGTTGCCGATAGACTTTGTGCATATTCCCCTGTGCTGAATGAAACACCGGCCTGTTGAGAGACCGATGAGTGGCTTGGTGGGGGTGTGCACTGCATGGTTGGGCGGACCATGGCTGTTTCAATGCTCAACGGCGACGAACGCACGTTGGCAGAAGATGTGGTTGCCCGACTTGGATCGGCTTGGGAAGAGTCGGTAGTTATAACGTTTTCCGACTCTTTCACAATTTCGCTCATTTCTTTTCTCCCTCTTGCCTCACCACTAAGTACGTTTTCTTCATCTACGTCTACTTCTTCGTGTATAAGTGTAGTATCAACAGCAGCAACTGTAGAAGTAACCATAGGTTCTGGTTGTCTAGATGAACCTGCACCAGGTGTTTCAACTCGAGGCCTTTTTCTTGTTTGCCTTGGTAACAAGTTTGCATCTGGATCTGAGTCATATTCATAATCACCAAAATCAACTAGAGGACTGAATGGTTCTGTTCTTTGGCCTGAAGAAGATGTTGCTTGACCGCCAGAGCGTGAAGATGTAGCACGACCAGTACTTCGAGTCCTACCCCCCACTCTCTTTCTTGTTGTTCTTCTCACCACTCGTTGTTCAGGAACCCCTTGTTCCTGAACCCCCTCGACAATAGGACCCTCACCACCTACTGGGTTTGCATCTTGGGCAGGTCCAGCCGGATCTGGCTGGTCCATTAATGCGTTTTGCTCCCTATACTGAATCACTACCCAACTAGCCTGGTCGGCATAATTCAGTACCTCTGGTCGAATAACGGCGGTATGTACGAATGGTTCATGTGCTGGCGGTACAAGGCGGTGCATCCAGCTTGCTGGTCCTCGCTCAGCTTCCTCTCTTCTTGGGATTTCCGGTCGGTCTTGCATAGCCTGATGAATCAGGATTTGGAAGAACCGTTGAAATGGCACAAAGTTGCGTCTCATTTTGGGTTTGAGCTGATCTGCAACAATTTCCACCATTTCATTCCAGATAAGGACAGCATAGTCTATATTGCGGTTGAAGGCGAATGCATGAAACATCTTTAGGATCGCTAGATTCGTCTTATCTAGGCCAGTATGCTTAGATGTCATGCAGCGATTGAGGATTGAGCATAGGGTGTACCACACCGGCGGTAGATGTTGTCTTCTGAATTGTGATGAACCGGTGAGTACGGGGACTCTCGGATCTTGATATCCAAGGCTGCGGATATCAGTGAATAATTCTTCAGAAACAGCTGGATCTTCGAAGTTGTCGCGTCTTGGAAGTTCGAGAGCACGACGTAAGCCTTGTAGTGTGATCCTTACTTCGAAATGGTCTATATTAGCATTGAATCGCTGTGGTCGAGCCGTAGGATTGAATCGGAGTGTGTGCCAAAATTGTTGTAAATAAATGGCAGGCACTCTCTCGACCCTTGTCAGTGCAGTGCGAATTGGATGACCACGGATGATCTCTAGAATTATCCGGTGAGAGAAGTTGCTTTCAAGATCCAGGTGATGATTGTTTTCACGGATTGCTAGAAAGCTGGCCCTCGGCACGATTTCTTCATCCGGGTCAACGGCATTGACGGACGGATGTGAAGAGCGTTGCGAGGCGATGATGGTGTTGTCATCGGATGCATATTCAGCAGGTTGTTCAGCCATCTGTAAGGTATTTAGAACAGATTTAAGCAATTCAAACAGAAAGGTATTTTTCTTGGAAAAAAAAATCCCAAAAAAATGCAAAGTGTAAGAAACCTCGCAATGCACGATTGTGAGGCTCGCAGTCAACAGATGTAGAAGATTGCGAGGCTCGCAAAACCTGGAAGGTTGCGAGGATCGCAGTCTTAAAAAGTATGTGTTGCGAGGCGTTTGAATGTCAGATGATTGCGAGGCTTATGAACATTAGCAGTAAAACCCATGTGATTTTCCAGATTTACGAAATAAGCATGTATAGATGTTAAAATTGATACTAGCATGCTCGGTTTTAGTTTGTGAGTAAACCCTAATCATTTAAAACATCTAACAAGCACCAATCAATCAAGTTTTAGCATGTGACAGAGACCTAACCTAAAACCCCTTAAACCCTAGATGCAAAATCGATTAAAATAGGAGTTTTATCGGATGAAATGTAATAAGAATCGAGAATACATACCTCTTAATCGAATGTAGTCGATTACACGGAATAGAATCAACAAATAATACTCCTTTGGTCGAATCTCAATGTTCAGTATCGTGAGAAAAACGAGGGTTCTTTTATGGAGAGGTTTTGAAATAAAGACTAAATCAAAGATCGCAAGTATATATAAACATTTGAAATCCGTGACACGTGTCACTACCTGATTTGCCCAAAATTAAAAAAAAAACCGGATCGCAATGAAAAATCCCAAACCTCGCAATATAAGATTGCGAGGGAATTTTTGGATCGTAGTTAACAATTGCGAGGGAATCTTTGGATCGCAGTTAACAATTGCGAGGGAATCTTCGCATCGCAACAGTTTATTGCGATGGAATCTTTCCATCGCAATCTTCTATTGCGAGGAATTTTGATTAATTTTGACATTTTGACATTTTTGATCTTTTTCCAAATTTTAGCCCACTGGAAGATGTCCAACTTCCAATTGTTTATTTAAACTAGGTAATTTCCAAGACTATTTTTCACTCCCCCTTAAATGATGCATAAGGGTTTGTAAAAAATACAAGTTAGAAGCACTTACCTTGTTATCTTCAAGCAGTAAGTATTTGGAAATACCTTTTACTTACTCTGTCATGTATGCACACTCCCCCTCTTTTTGTGCATTCTCCATTTCCTGTACTCCCCCTGAGACTATGAACAAGTCTTTTGCACACATAGATATCATCACAATTGTATCGTTACGATAAAATAAACTTTGAAACACAACAAATACATGAAATTGAAATATCTTATGTTGATAATAGAATGTGATGAAAATATGAGTGTATCAATTTAGATAGATTTATCTAGATTGAAAGATACATATTTCCATCCATTAAGTGATCAAATTAGATATTACACTTTCATGTTCAACATGCCAAGCTTGGATATTAAGAAATTAAAGCGTTTTTCATCCAAGGCTTTTGTAAACAAATCGGCAAGTTGATGCTCTGTTGGAACAAAATATAATTCAACCGTACCTTTTTCCACATAGTCTTTTATGAAGTGATACCTGACATCTATGTGTTTGGTCTTTGTGTGTTGAACCGGATTTGCTGTAATGGCAATTGCACTTTTGTTGTCACAGTTGATAGGGATCTTCTCGTATCTAAAGCCGTAGTTCTGCAGTTGAGTCCTCATCCACAGAACTTGTGAACAACAACTGGCCGCAGCAACATACTCTGCCTCCGCAGTTGATGTAGAAACACAGTTCTGTTTCCTCGATGACCAACTGACCAACTTTTCCCCTAAAAACTGAACATGACCAGAAGTGCTCTTCCGGTCTAGCAAGCTACCTCCATGATCTGCATCTGAGTATGCAGTGAGCTCGAATCCTGATCCCTTTGGGTACCAAAGTCCAAGGTACGGTGTCCCTTTCAAATATCGAAAGATCCTTGTAACAGCACTTCGATGTGATTGTTTTGGTTGTGCCTGAAATCTTGCACATAAACATGTAGAGAACATTATATCTGGACGACTCGCAGTGAGGTACATTAATGAACCTATCATCCCTCGGTAGTTCTTGACATCGACATCTACACCGTTTGGATCAGGACCAACTTTTGATTGGTGAGCCATAGGTGTACCAATCGAAGTACAGTTTTCCATTTTGTATTTCTTCAAAATGTCAAACACGTATTTTGATTGGTTGATGAAGATACCTGTCGAGAACTGCTTGACTTGTAATCCGAGAAAGAAATTAATTTCTCCCATCATACTCATCTGGAATCTGGTCATCATTAAACCCGAAAACCACGTGCATAATCCAGGATTAGTTGAACCAAAAATAATGTCATCGACGTAAATTTGTACCAAAAGAATATCACCTTCTTGTTCCAGAGTGAAGAGAGTTGTGTCAATTTTACCTTTTCGAAAGCCAGCACCAAGTAAGTAGGTAGATAGGATTTCATACCAGGCGCGAGGGGCTTGCTTCAGACCATAGAGAGCTTTGTCAAGTATGTAGACATGATCTGGATAATCTGTGTCCACAAAACCCTTTGGTTGAGAAACGTATACTTCTTCTTTCAAAACGCCGTTCAAGAATGCTGTCTTCACGTCCATTTGATAAACAGTGAAGTTTCTGTAGGCAGCGTATGAAAGAAATATCCGTATTGCTTCTAAGCGAGCAACCGGTGCGTATGTCTCATCATAGTCTATTCCCTCCTGTTGCCTGTACCCTTTCGCTACAAGGCGTGCTTTGTTTCTTATCACAATCCCTTCACTGTCTTTCTTGTTCTTCAGGATCCATTTTGTACCAATGACCGTTTTACCCTTTGGTCTAGGAACAAGTCTCCATACTTTTAGAGCTTCAAATGAGTTCAGCTCATCTTGCATGGCAATTATCTAATCTGGATCTTCTAAGGCATGTTGAACAGATGTAGGTTCAACTTGACTAAGAAAGAGCGCAAATAGGACCTCGTTTGCCGTTGCCGATCTTGTTTTGACTGGTTCGTTGACTTGACCAATAACCTGAGTAATGGGGTGACTCTGCGTCCATTTCGTTGAGTGTGGGAGAGATGCAGCACCTACATTTGGATCCACCAAGGTAGGGTCTTTATCGAAGTTCAACTGTATTGTCAAGATAGGTTCCGGTGTTTTGACAGGTTCATTGACAGATGTGTCAACAGGAACTGCCTCCGGTTCTGCTTCAGAAGATGACTCTGGTATGTTTGCAGACCCATCATCATTGACATTTGAAGTTGTACCCGACGAAGAAGCACCATGTGTGGATTCACGTTGTCGTCTACTTCTCATGATGATTTCTTGTGTAGAAACCAAATGCCTGTCACTCGAAGATGTTGTCTGAGTCGTTGCATCTGTTGAGGGTGCCGATGAAGGACGCGACAACGAAGCCTGAGCTGGTGTTGCAACCTTACTCCTGTTATTTAAAGATGACGAAGAGTTATCATTATTAAAGTAGTCATCATAAAAGTATTCAAACAATAAATCAAGATCACTGGGCTTTGAGTTAGAAGTGGAAGCTTGATTCTTGTTTGATGTCCTAGTCACCATCGGACGTATTTGTCCGGATGCTAGGATCCCTGATATTGCGGGTTCTGTACTGTTATGGACAGAAGCCATTTCTTCAGATTCGTCGAATTTGACATTGACACTTTCTTTCACATTCTTTGAAGACTTGAGATAGATCCTGTAAGCCTTTGATGTGAGCGAGTATCCGATAAAGAAGCCCTCCAGCCCTTTAGGACTGAATTTGTTCAATTTGTCCTTATCGTTCAGCACAACGCACCTGCAACCAAACACACGAAAGTAGTGTATTACAGGTTTTCTATTATTCATTAATTCATATGGTGTTTTGCCAAACCGTCGATGTATAATGGAACGGTTTTGTGTGTAGCATGCCGTTGCAACAGCTTCAGCCCACAGATACAGAGGTAGATCAGAATAAGACAACATCGTTCTGGCCGCTTCAACGAGTGTTCGGTTTCGTCTTTCAACTACACCATTTTGCTGAGGTGTTCTGGCCGCAGAATGTTGATGTGAAATTCCTAATGACTGAAAGAAGTCATCAAGAGTTCTGTTTTTGAATTCTGTCCCGTTGTCTGATCTGATATTCTGAACTGATAGTTGTAGATTCACTTGAATCTGTTTGATTAACGAGATGATCAAGTCTGGAGTTTCGTCTTTTGAACGAAGAAACTTGACCCATGTATATCTTGAGAAATCATCAACAACAACTAACACATATCGTTTGGCATTGATACTCTGAGTCTTCATCGGACCACAGAGATCCATATGAAGAATTTCTAGTGCTTTGCTTGTGCTGGGTTCCGGCTTTGGTGGGTGAGGAGCATGCTTTATCTTCCCTGTTTCACATGCAGTACAGAAGTTGTCTTTCTCAAACTTCAGTTCTGGTAGACCAGTAACTAAATCACCTGTCTGCAGCTTTTGAATGTATCGAAAGTTGAGGTGAGATAGTCTTCGGTGCCATAACCAGCTTTTGTCAAACGACGCCTTTGACATCAGACACACATTCATCTTGGGGTTTAGCTTGGATAGGTCAATGGTGTAAAGATTTGAATTGCGCGACCCAACTAGAAGTTCATTTCCGTCATCGGTTAGAACTGCACACCGAGTCTTCTTGAAATGTACTTCTAGGTCTTTGTCACAGAATTGACCTATACTAAACAGGTTGTGTCCCAATCCTTCAACATAGTTAACCTTGGTTATTTTGACCTTGTCTGTTACTATGTCTCCATAACCTAAGATAGGAGAGTACTGATCATTTCCAAATTTGACTCTCCCTCCATCTCTTTCTACAAAGTTGCTCAAGAGTTCCTTTCTTCCAGTCATGTGTTTTGAGCAACCAGAATCCAAGTACCACACATGACGGAGCTGCAAAAAGGAATTTAAACAGTTTTAGGTACCCATTGCCAATTGGGTCCTTTTGGGTTAGGAGTCTTTGTAGTTCTAGGTAGCCATTTCAAATTGGCAATTCTCTTTCTATTACCATTGTTAGAGTAATTAGGTGTATACAACCAACAGTTATAGTCAGATTTGCCAATGAAATCATCCACACCACATGAAGCACAACAGATTTTATCATGAGACAAGTTAATCAGTTGTTGCATTGTATAAATCTTGCAAGGTGTTACAAGTTTTCTATTGTCAACAGCATGATTAATTACATTCAAAAACAACTTGTCCTTCTTGAAATTTAAAACATTTAAAGGAACTTTGGATGATTTGATCTTTGTCACTTCTTGTGTGGATGCTTTTATCTTCCACTCAAGTTTCTTGTTGGTTCTTAAATTACGATCTGAAACACCAGACAAAGAAGAGTTGTGAGATTTTGAATATAGAGTTTGAGTAGATTTAGCATGCTTCTTCTGTTTTGGTTTTCTTTTCTTTTTCTGAAATGATTGTTTTGATTTAGATTTAGAATAGTAATCATTGACAGAAATTTTCTCTGAAGACTTGGAAGATTCCCGTTCCAAAATGATCTTTTTAGGTTCCTCTTCATTTATCAAAAAAACAGTGTGATCTGGAAGTTTTGCACTGAAGTCAAATAGAACAGGCAATTCATTTTCAACTTTGCCTTTGCCTTTACCAACATCCATACTATCAATATCAGAATCACTTTCTGATGAAGCATAAAAGAAACCATAAGACTTAGGATAATGAAATTCATTAAATTCTGATGAAGCATGTTTAACATATTTTTCCTTTAAATTCCAAAAATCATAACCATGAGATGTTGGTTTACTAAGAAAATCATCTATTTCTTTTTCTTGGTCATCTATTTTACAACCCTTCAAAACAGTTGTTCCCATGAAAGCTTTGCATGAAGAAAGATCTGAATCAGAAGAATGTGTTACGTTTGAAACCTTTTCATCAGATATTTCCTCAAGTTTTCTTTTCATATCAAATAAGTTTTCTAAAAGAACTGTGATCACAACTTCCTTTTCAATCTCAAAAACAAGTCTGTCGACATCGCGAATGTCTTCAATCTTGCTTTCGGATATTCTTTGTGAGAAAACGGTATTTTTAGATACAAGAGATTCTTTTTCGAACTTAAGTTTCTCTCTTTCTTTCCCTATTAGTTGTCTTTCAAGAAAAAGCGTTTTCTGAAAAGTAAATAGTTGATCTGAAAGATCCAAACATCTAAGTTCTAGAGATTTCTTTTCTTCAAAGCTTTCAGGTTCATCATTTATGCTATATGACAAAACAGTAAAGATAACTTCTTTTTCAATATAAAAAAGAAGTTGATCTTCGTTTCTGATTTCTTCAACATTAAAAATTATATTCCTTTCGAGCTCCATGAGTTTTTGTTCAAGAACCATTGGTGGAAAATACCTTTTTCCTTCCAAAACAGATTTTTCAGGATTATCCTTTTGAGTATTTTCTTTTTCCTCTGGTTCTTTAACAATATAACTCTCAAAATAATCATTTGGTAAGGTTTTTTCATTATCTAATGCCTTGGCATTCTCTGGACCATACCAAAAAGGAAGTTGCATTCTAACAGTGATTTTTCTTTTTGTTTCTTCCTCAGCCTTTTGTTCTTCCTCATGAAGTTGTTTGATTTGATAGCAAGGATGTGTAACAGGCATAAACCATTCAAATTCATACTGAGTGGGAGTTTTAGTTATGGCATTCCTTAGGTACTGAGGATTGTCATATCCAATACCCCACTTTGCGTTATAGTATCTGAATTTGTTTGGCTTATTCATTTGAATTGTTTGTTCTGTTTGACCTGCTTTGTACAGTTTATTTTCCAGATCTTTGATATTTTCACTCAGCTCTTCATTTCTTTCTTTATAAGCATGTAAAAGACTTTCAAACTCGCTATTCTTTATTTCTGAACTCATTAATTTTTCCGATAGTTCAGATACTCTATCTTGAAAGTACGCATGACCAATATCGAATTCAGTCTTTTTCTTTTTCAATTCAGTAATTTGACTGTCTTGTTCTATTAGTCTTTCCTTTTGAGTTGAAATTATTTCATTAGCAATGTTCTCATCAGCTTTTAATTCTTCTAACCTTTGTGTTAAGCATGCTTGTTTAGAAATAAATTGATTATAGAAATCGAAATATACCTGTTCTGAAGTAGACTCTGCTCCTTCATCATCGGCTTCTTTGGTCATGAAGCACATCTTTGTTTGAGCAGTAGTCTCATTATTAGCTTCATCATCAGAATGATCAAGCCAGTAATCCTCTTCTACCTTTAGTGCAATACCCGATTGCTTCTTTTCAGCAAGCAACAACTTGTTTTTGTAGTAATTGGTATCTTTCACTATCTGCTTCCAGCACTCCTTCGCGAAATGACCAGGTTTCCCACAGTTGTAACAAGTCTGTGGTTCTTCCTTTTTCTCAAAAATCTTTTTCTCATCTGGCCTCTTGTAATCATTTGGCCGTCTATACTCAGTAGGCCTTTTGTACTCTTCCGGCCTCCTGTATTCTGCTCTTTTGCTTGATTCAACATGCGCCCTATGCTCAAAGTTCTTTGAGCCCGACGCATACCTCTGATTATTAGAACCAGGACTTTTCCCAAATTTTCTCTGAAAAGAACTGGTAAGCAGAGCCAGAGAATCCTTCATTCTCTCTATTTCTTCTATCCCACTTGCTTCCTCCATTTCTCCTTCAGACTGGTTCTCCTCATCCTGGGAGTATCCTCTGCTTGAAATTAACGCAAGTGGATCTTTCTCTTCATCCTTCATCCCTCTTTTATCTTCATTCTTCACTTTCCTATTCTTCTTCACTTTCTTCGCTTCAGCATCATCTTCATCCTGCTTCAACGTTTCAAACATCTGTTGTAGAGGTAATTCTGATAGCTTAGCATTCTGCTTCATTCGGTGAGCGTACTTCTTCCATTCTGGTTGAAGAACGGTCATGAATTTTACGTTGTGCTCAATAACCTTCCTCTCTATTTTGAATCTGCTTAGCTCATTCAATATTGTGGTGAAGCGTACATAAGCAGAGTCAAGAGTCTCTCCTTCTTTCTGTTTGAAGCATTCGTATGAGTTGATGATGGTTGAGATTTTCATTTGATTCTCTACTTCAGATCCTTGAAATAACTTTATCAGTTCATCAAACATGGCTTTACCAGATTGATTTTTGTTGTCTACCCTCCGATAGACATTATCGGTCAAGGCCTGAATAATTAGAGATTTCGCCATTTTATCTCCTTGGTACAATTTCTTCTGTTCAACAGAGTAGTGAATCGGTAGAACAGTAACAATATCTGGAATTGGATCACCATCAATAGCAATCCCTCTTCTTGTTATAGGCTTCATTGGTCCATTATCTAGAGAATTGATAATGAATTCTCCGTTCTCTTGTCTATCTACCCAGTCTAGGAATCTGTCTTTCCAAATTTTGAATTCTGATGTAAAGAGAACTGGAGGTTTGTCTTTGGAACCAATGGATAGCACATCTCTTGTAGTCATTTAATTACTTGTCTGATCGATTTATCTCGTGTTCAGTAGCTTTCTTTTTCAACAAACTCTTTCTGTCTCTGCCTTTGTATGGGTTGCGAGGCTACTGTTTGCGATGCAACAAAAAGTCTCAACAATCTGTTGCGAGGCAAACAAAGTATCGCAATGAAATTGGATCGCAGTGAACAATTGCGATCGAAACTAAGTCTCGCAGTCAACAATTGCGATGCAAACACCAAACCAACAAATCGCAATAACAGATTGCGAGGCAAGAAACAGATCGCAATTGAAAATTGCGAGGATCGCAGTCCATAGATCCTGAAAGTTGCGAAGCTCGCAGTCCAGAATTCTAGAAGGTTGCGAGGCTCGCAGTCTTAATTTCTAGAAGATTGCGAGGGGTTTGAATCTTGCGAGAGATATGAATATTAGTTGGTTGCGATGGTTATGATGATTTTTAAGCAGATGTTCAAATGAACTAAAAAATGCTTGAAATTTTGAACGAGTGTTCCTGGGTAATTTCTGGGCACTTTTATAACCTTGAGTTTTGTCTAAAAACCAACCTAACCTTGATTTGATGAGCAAAACAGTGAGTTTTACTCAAAACAGAGACTTCGTGAAAAACAGAGAAGATGCACGTATTGATCTAATTTCCTGGTGATATGCGGAATTAAATACACAGGAAATTTCTATTTTCACTTCTTGATCGATTCCAACCACTAGAAGAACTCCAGAGACCAAAATCAACCAAAAAAATTGAACTTGAAGAATACAGATACGTACAACTTTTAAGAACAAATCTGAACAAAATGATATTAAGCTCTGATACCAATTGTGATCCCACAATGACAAGTAATAAGAGTAAATACACAAGATATATGAATCAAAGAAGTACACCTCTATATATGATTGAAGAACTTGCAGCTTACAACTTCACAGAAGGTTGAGAGGTTTACAAAGTGGAAGGAGGCTGCGAAGATAGAGGCGTGTGTATTTTGTATGTTGTATGTTATGACCTAAAAATACAGATAGTATACTATATATACTATTCAAAGTTTGACAACATGTCACATTTGGTCCCTCAACTATAATACTACATGGTACAAGATAATGTAACATTAACAAGTTTACTTAAAGAAGTCCACCTCATTTACTTAAAGATAGATCATGGATAATATAGGAAAAGAATTCAAGCCAACTTTTGCCTTGGATGACAAACGCAAGAACTTTTTTGAGCATGTACACGTTTAAGGTGGTTTAAAGTCCCACAAAGTCGTTGGTTTGATCGGAGGGAAAAGTCGACGTGATTTGACCCAAGGTTAAAGTCAATTCTGTATATTTTGGAAACAATGCATTTTTTTAAATTGAATCGAATTAAACTTTTAAGCAAAACACAAAACTACGTCTTACTTCCGACGAGTTTTTAGTTGAATTCCACTATTACTCTAATAAACCATATCCTGAAGTTGTAAGTTTTGGAAGTTTGGGTTATAAAGTGTGAAGTTTGAGGGTGTGATCCCACAATGACAAGTAATAAGAGTAAATACACGATATATATGAATCAAAGAAGTACACCTCTATATATATGATTGAAGAACTTGCAGCTTACAACTTCACAGAAGGTTGAGAGGTTTACAAAGTGGAAGGAGGCTGCGAAGATAGAGGCGTGTGTATTTTGTATGTTGAATGTTCTATGTTGTGGTCTGACCTAAAAATACAGATAGTATACTATATATACTATTCCAAGTTTGACAACATGTCACATTTGGTCCCTCAACTATAATACTACATGGTACAAGATAATGTAACATTAACAATCTCCCCCTTTGTAACAAATGTAGAGCCATAAGCTTTAGACATTCATTGGAACCACTTGTGTCTTCCGAAGCCCGAAAATCAACTCGAATCTTCTTAGCGCGTTCCGGTAGTCTACTCGATATTTGACGGCATCCATTACTTCCTTTATCAACGCCTTTTGTTTCTTCGACAGCTTCTCTTCTCCTTTAGCATCCAATCGTAATCTGCTCACTAGATGAATCTGAATCATCTTGAAAGTTCCGTCGCTGAATTTATTTGCATCAGTGACTCTCATGAATTTCTTCTCTGAGGCTGAGTCAATGAACACAACTCCAAGATCTGGTTTGCTCAGCACGGTGTAAGCTTGAACACTCTGAATATCTGCCAGATCTAGATTCGGAGGTCTGATGTTGACTCGTTCTTGACGCGCTTCCAAGGCCATTTGAAAATCCTTAAGATATGAAAACTTCAGGATGTTCTTCATGTACCTCTTCAGACTTTGATAAGCATCTGACCATTCTCCCTTCTTTTTAGGATCTCGAGACAGGATTTCATACAAGTTGCAAACGTCATTGAGCTGTAGTTTCTGAAAATCTGCCTCATTAAAGACTAGTTCTGAATCATCTGATCTCTGAACGGTAAATACTGGGTACCAAACCTTTGAAAGCTTTCGCGATTCTATCTTCAGTACTCTTCTGATCGGTTTGTCAGACTTTATTGCATTGGCGTTCAGCGATTCATATCTCATGAAATAGAGATATTCAGTTCTGTGCTTTTCTGGCCAGTCTTCAATCCCGTAGACTTTTTCCCAAGAGATTGGCTGCATGACCCTTACAAACATATTGCTTCGTAAGATTTCCTGAAAGGGAGTCATAATTCTGACTCGTAGGCCAGTCGCCACAAATCCTGGTTCATTCTGGATAATGTCTTGGAGAAGTCTGATTTCTGCTTGAAGCTTTGGATCTCTGAGATGTTCAGCAGGTTGTAGGTTGATAACGATCGGAGCTTGCGGTTGAATTACTTGAGCTTGAGCTGGAGTTATTGAAGTATCTGTTTGTTGAATAGAAGATCCTGGAGCTTCAGTCTCTGAATCTAGAGCAACCATCATAGTATCAGAAGAATCAAACACATTTGCAATTTCTTGCTTGATCTGCACCGTTGTTCGTTCGGGCTCTTCATCTGAATCTATGATTATAACGTCTGTCGTCCAATCATCTTCTGTTCTATTGTCACTAGCCGAAGGCTTTTCAACCCCAGCTATGACATCAGCTAGAATATCGAGATTCTCTGAGTCAGTGGCTCCTTTACTTGTATCCTCGGACGCTTTACCGGAAGATGTCTCAGTTTCTTTTTCTACTTCAGTGCTCTCAGAAGCAGCAACTGTACTTGTTCCAACACCTGTACCTGTACCTGTACTCTCCCCCTCATGGTGATCTGGATCATCCTGATCATCATGTCTTCTTTTCTGAGCGGTTTCAGCTTGAACACCACAAGCCAGTTCGACTACTTCGACCCTTTTGACAATCGAATGAAAGCCAGCCAAAAAGGAATCTGCCATGTTGGAGATTGAGGTATTTAGCTGCTCAAATTGGGGAACAAGCAGTGGATTTGTGGTTGATGAAGCTTGAGGCGGTGGTGGAGGTGGAGGTGCGGTTTGTTGACGAAGCAAGCTAATAAGATCGACATCCTCGCCTGGTCTTGGATCGTGTTTGGCAAGAAGTCGTGCAAGCAGCTCTGACTTGAGTAGATCTTCAGGAGCAAGATTTAACGGGATCGATGTTGGATCTTGTTGAACGGGTTCGGCTCTAGTCAGTTGAGGTTCAGATGTAGAAGATTCAGCCGGTCCTTTACCTTTCACCGCTCTGATTACATCATCACTTAATTTCTGAAACTCTGCTTTCATTTTGTCAGTATGAGCCTGATATGTGTTGTCGATAGATCTGACAAAATGCTTTAGTAGAGTAAGTGGCACGAATCTATTCGGAGGAGGGCCAACCAAACTAAACGCTCGTTCGAGATCAGCACTAACACCCAGACCACTTAGGTTACTGGTTGAAGTATCGGTTGAAGCAACCGTACTGCCTGTGTTCAAAGCTGGCATAGAGTTAGCAATGACAGGACTTCCACCCGATCCTCGTGACGCACCAACAAAGGGTGGCACTCTGGGTGTTCCGGTTGGGGCACGAAAGCTCCCAACAAGGTGTTGTTCAAATAGCGGTGACCTAGGAAAAGAAGTTGTTCCAAAAGGCGCTAGACTCGATGTGCTCTGAAATGAAGTCGGTGGCCGGGGCAGGGGCCTACCTGTTTCAATACCAGCGAACACCGAATGTGTTGCCGATAGACTTTGTGCATATTCCCCTGTGCTGAATGAAACACCGGCCTGTTGAGAGACCGATGAGTGGCTTGGTGGGGGTGTGCACTGCATGGTTGGGCGGACCATGGCTGTTTCAATGCTCAACGGCGACGAACGCACGTTGGCAGAAGATGTGGTTGCCCGGCTTGGATCGGCTTGGGAAGAGTCGGTAGTTATAACTTTTTCCGACTCTTTCACATTTTTGCTCATTTCTTTTCTCCCTCTTGCCTCACCACTAAGTACATTTTCTTCATCTACGTCTACTTCTTCGTGTATAAGTGAAGTATCAACAGCAGCAACTGTAGAAGTAACCATAGGTTCTGGTTGTCTAGATGAACCTGCACCAGGTGTTTCAACTCGAGGCCTTTTTCTTGTTTGCCTTGGTAACAAGTTTACATCTGGATCTGAGTCATATTCATAATCACCAAAATCAACTAGAGGACTGAATGGTTCTGTTCTTTGGCTTGAAGAAGATGTTGCTCGATCGCCAGAGCGTGAAGATGTAGCACGACCAGTACTTCGAGTCCTACCCCCCACTCTCTTTCTTGTTGTTCTTCTCACCACTCGTTGTTCAGGAACCCCTTGTTCCTGAACCCCCTCGACAATAGGACCCTCACCACCTACTGGGTTTGCATCTTGGGCAGGTCCAACCGGATCTGGCTGGTCCATTAATGCGTTTTGCTCCCTATACTGAATCACTACCCAGCTAGCCTGGTCGGCATAATTCAGTACCTCTGGTCGAATAACGGCGGTATGTACGAATGGTTCATGTGCTGGCGGTACAAGGCGGTGCATCCAGCTTGCTGGTCCTCGCTCAGCTTCCTCTCTTCTTGGGATTTCCGGTCGGTCTTGCATAGCCTGATGAATCAGGATTTGGAAGAACCGTTGAAATGGCACAAAGTTGCGTCTCATTTTGGGTTTGAGCTGATCTGCAACAATTTCCACCATTTCATTCCAGATAAGGACAGCATAGTCTATATTGCGGTTGAAGGCGAATGCATGAAACATCTTTAGGATCGCTAGATTCGTCTTATCTAGGCCAATATGCTTAGATGTCATGCAGCGATTGAGGATTGAGCATAGGGTGTACCACACCGGCGGTAGATGTTGTCTTCTGAATTGTGATGAACCGGTGAGTACGGGGACTCTTGGATCTTGATATCCAAGGCTGCGGATATCCGTGAATAATTCTTCAGAAACAGCTGGATCTTCGAAGTTGTCGCGTCTTGGAAGTTCGAGAGCACGACGTAAGCCTTGTAGTGTGATCCTTACTTCGAAATGGTCTATATTAGCATTGAATCGCTGTGGTCGAGCCGTAGGATTGAATCGGAGTGTGTGCCAAAATTGTTGTAAATAAATGGCAGGCACTCTCTCGACCCTTGTCAGTGCAGTGCGAATTGGATGACCACGGATGATCTCTAGAATTATCCGGTGAGAGAAGTTGCTTTCAAGATCCAGGTGATGATTATTTTCACGGATTGCTAGAAAGCTGGCCCTTGGCATGATTTCTTCATCCGGGTCAACAGCATTGACGGATGGATGTGAAGAGCGTTGCGAGGCGATGATGGTGTTGTCATCGGATGCATATTCAGCAGGTTGTTCAGCCATCTGTAAGGTATTTTAACATGTTAGAACATATTTAAGCAATTCAAACAGAAAGGTATTTTCTCGAAAAAATATCCCAAAAAAAATGCAAAGTGTAAGAAACCTCGCAATGCACGATTGCGAGGCTCGCAGTCAACAGATGTAGAAGATTGCGAGGCTCGCAAAACCTGGAAGGTTGCGAGGATCGCAGTCTTAAAGAGTATGTGTTGCGAGGCGTTTGAATGTCAGATGATTGCGAGGCTTATGAACATTAGCAGTAAAACCCATGTGATTTTCCAGATTTTCAAAATTAGCATGTATAGATGTTAAAATTGATACTAGCATGCTCGGTTTTAGTTTGTGAGTAAACCCTAATCATTTAAAACATCTAACAAGCACCAATCAATCAAGTTTTAGCATGTGACAGAGACCTAACCTAAAACCCTTTAAACCCTAGATGCAAAATCGATTAAAATAGGAGTTTTATCGGATGAAATGTAATAAGAATCGAGAATACATACCTCTTAATCGAATGTAGTCGATTACACGGAATAGAATCAACAAATAATACTCCTTTGGTCAAATCGCAATGTTCAGTATCGAGAGAAAAAAAAAACGAGGGTTCTTATATGGAGAGGTTTTGAAATAAAGACTAAGTCAAAGATCGCAAGTATATATAAACATTTGAAATCCGTGACACGTGTCACTACCTGATTTGCCCAAAATTAAAAAAACGGATCGCAATGAAAAATCCCAAACCTCGCAATATAAGATTGCGAGGGAATCTTTGGATCGCAGTTAACAATTGCGAGGGAATCTTTGGATCGCAGTTAACAATTGCGAGGGAATCTTTGGATCGCAGGAATCTTCGCATCGCAACAGTTTATTGCGATGGAATCTTTCCATCGCAGTCTTCTATTGCGAGGAATTTTGATTAATTTTGACATTTTGACATTTTTGATCTTTTTCCAAATTGTAGCCCACGGGAAGATGTCCAACTTCCAATTGTTTATCTAAACTAGGTAATTTCCAAGACTATTTTTCACTCCCCCTTAAATGATGCATAAGGGTTTGTAAAAAATACACGTTAGAAGCACTTACCTTGTTATCTTCAAGCATTAAGTATTTGGAAATACCTTTTACTTACTCTGTCATGTATGCACACTCCCCCTCTTTTTGTGCATACTCCAATTCCTGTACTCCCCCTGAGACTATGAACAAGTCTTTTGCACACATAGATATCATCACAATTGTATCGATACGATAAAATAAACTTTGAAACATAACAAATACATGAAATTGAAATATCTTATGTTGATAATAGAATGTGATGAAAATATGAGTGTATCAATTTAGATAGATTTATCTAGATTGAAAGATACATATTTCCATCCATTAAGTGATCAAATTAGATATTACACTTTCATGTTCAACATGCCAAGCTTGGATATTAAGAAATTAAAGCGTTTTTCATCCAAGGCTTTTGTAAACAAATCGGCAAGTTGATGCTCTGTTGGAACAAAATATAATTCAACCGTACCTTTTTCCACATAGTCTTTTATGAAGTGATACCTGACATCTATGTGTTTGGTCTTTGTGTGCTGAACCGGATTTGCTGTAATGGCAATTGCACTTTTGCTGTCACAGTTGATAGGGATCTTCTCGTATCTGAAGCCGTAGTCCTGCAGTTGAGTCCTCATCCACAGAACTTGTGAACAACAACTGGCCGCAGCAACATACTCTGCCTCCGCAGTTGATGTAGAAACACAGTTCTGTTTCCTCGATGACCAACTGACCAACTTTTCCCCTAAAAACTGAACATGACCAGAAGTGCTCTTCCGGTCTAGCAAACTACCTCCATGATCTGCATCTGAGTATGCAGTGAGCTCGAATCCTGATCCCTTTGGGTACCAAAGTCCAAGGTACGGTGTCCCTTTCAAATATCGAAAGATCCTTGTAACAGCACTTCGATGTGATTGTTTTGGTTGTGCCTGAAATCTTGCACATAAACATGTAGAGAACATTATATCTGGACGACTCGCAGTGAGGTACATTAATGAACCTATCATCCCTCGGTAGTTCTTGACATCGACATCTACACCGTTTGGATCAGGACCAACTTTTGATTGGTGAGCCATAGGTGTACCAATCGAAGTACAGTTTTCCATTTTGTATTTCTTCAAAATGTCAAACACGTATTTTGATTGGTTGATGAAGATACCTGTCGAGAACTGCTTGACTTGTAATCCAAGAAAGAAATTAATCTCTCCCATCATACTCATCTGGAATCTGGTCATCATTAAACCCGAAAACCACGTGCATAATCCAGGGTTAGTTGAACCAAAAATAATGTCATCGACGTAAATTTGTACCAAAAGAATATCACCTTCTTGTTCCAGAGTAAAGAGAGTTGTGTCAATTTTACCTTTTCGAAAGCCAGCACCAAGTAAGTAGGTAGATAGGATTTCATACCAGGCGCGAGGGGCTTGCTTCAGACCATAGAGAGCTTTGTCAAGTATGTAGACATGATCTGGATAATCTGTGTCCACAAAACCCTCTGGTTGAGAAACGTATACTTCTTCTTTCAAAACGCCGTTCAAGAATGCTGTCTTCACGTCCATTTGATAAACAGTGAAGTTTCTGTAGGCAGCGTATGAAAGAAATATCCGTATTGCTTCTAAACGAGCAACCGGTGCGTATGTCTCATCATAGTCTATTCCCTCCTGTTGCCTGTACCCTTTCGCTACAAGGCGTGCTTTGTTTCTTATCACAATCCCTTCACTGTCTTTCTTGTTCTTCAGGATCCATTTTGTACCAATGACCGTTTTACCCTTTGGTCTAGGAACAAGTCTCCATACTTTTAGAGCTTCAAATGAGTTCAGCTCATCTTGCATGGCAATTATCCAATCTGGATCTTCTAAGGCATGTTGAACAGATGTAGGTTCAACTTGACTAAGAAAGAGCGCAAATAGGACCTCGTTTGCCGTTGCCGATCTAGTTTTGACTGGTTCGTTGACTTGACCAATAACCTGAGTAATGGGGTGACTCTGCGTCCATTTCGTTGAGTGTGGGAGAGATGCAGCACTTACATTTGGATCCACCAAGGTAGGGTCTTTATCGAAGTTCAACTGTATTGTCAAGATAGGTTCCGGTGTTTTGACAGGTTCATTGACAGATGTGTCAACAGGAACTGCCTCCGGTTCTGCTTCAGAAGATGACTCTGGTATGTTTGCAGACCCATCATCATTGACATTTGAAGTTGTACCCGACAAAGAAGCACCATGTGTGGATTCACGTTGTCGTCTACTTCTCATGATGATTTCTTGTGTAGAACCCAAATGCCTGTCACTTGAAGAAGTTATCTGAGTCGTTGCATCTGTTGAGGGTTCCGATGAAGGACCCGACAACGAAGCCTGAGCTGGTGTTGCAACCTGACTCCTGTTATTTAAAGATGACGAAGAGTTATCATTATTAAAGTAGTCATCATAAAAGTATTCAAACAATAAATCAAGATCACTGGGCTTTGAGTTAGAAGTGGAAGCTTGATTCTTGTTTGATGTCCTAGTCACCATCGGACGTATTTGTCCGGATGCTAGGATCCCTGATATTGCGGGTTCTGTACTGTTATGGACAGAAGCCATTTCTTCAGATTCGTCGAATTTGACATTGACACTTTCTTTCACATTCTTTGAAGACTTGAGATAGATCCTGTAAGCCTTTGATGTGAGCGAGTATCCGATAAAGAAGCCCTCCAGCCCTTTAGGACTGAATTTGTTCAATTTGTCCTTATCGTTCAGCACAACGCACCTGCAACCAAACACACGAAAGTAGTGTATTACAGGTTTTCTCTTATTCATTAATTCATATGGTGTTTTGCCAAACCGTCGATGTATAATTGAACGGTTTTGTGTGTAGCATGCCGTTGCAACAGCTTCAGCCCACAGATACAGAGGTAGATCAGAATAAGACAGCATCGTTCTGGCCGCTTCAACGAGTGTTCGGTTTCGTCTTTCAACTACACCATTTTGCTGAGGTGTTCTGGCCGCAGAATATTGATGTGAAATTCCTAATGACTGAAAGAAGTCATCAAGAGTTCTGTTTTTGAATTCTGTCCCGTTGTCTGATCTGATATTCTGAACTGATAGTTGTAGATTCACTTGAATCTGTTTGATTAACGAGATGATCAAGTCAGGAGTTTCGTCTTTTGAACGAAGAAACTTGACCCATGTATATCTTGAGAAATCATCAACAACAACTAACACATATCGTTTGGCATTGATACTCTGAGTCTTCATCGGACCACAGAGATCCATATGAAGAATTTCTAGTGCTTTGCTTGTGCTGGGTTCCGGCTTTGGTGGGTGAGGAGCATGCTTTATCTTCCCTGTTTCACATGCAGTACAGAAGTTGTCTTTCTCAAACTTCAGTTCTGGTAGACCGGTAACTAAATCACCTGTCTGCAGCTTTTGAATGTATCGAAAGTTGAGGTGAGATAGTCTTCGGTGCCATAACCAGCTTTTGTCAAACGACGCCTTTGACATCAGACACACATTCATCTTGGGGTTTAGCTTGGATAGGTCAATGGTGTAAAGATTTGAATTGCGCGACCCAACTAGAAGTTCATTTCCGTCATCGGTTAGAACTGCACACCGAGTCTTCTTGAAATGTACTTCTAGGTCTTTGTCACAGAATTGACCTATACTAAACAGGTTGTGTCCCAATCCTTCAACATAGTTAACCTTGGTTATTTTGACCTTGTCTGTTACTATGTCTCCATAACCTAAGATAGGAGAGTACTGATCATTTCCAAATTTGACTCTCCCTCCATCTCTTTCTACAAAGTTGCTCAAGAGTTCCTTTCTTCCAGTCATGTGTTTTGAGCAACCAGAATCCAAGTACCACACATGACGGAGCTGCAAAAAGGAATTTAAACAGTTTTAGGTACCCATTGCCAATTGGGTCCTTTTGGGTTAGGATTCTTTGTAGTTCTAGGTAGCCATTTCAAATTGGCAATGCTCTTTCTATTACCATTGTTAGAGTAATTAGGTGTATACAACCAACAGTTATAGTCAGATTTGCCAATGAAATCATCCACACCACATGAAGCACAACAGATTTTATCATGAGACAAGTTAATCAGTTGTTGCATTGTATAAATCTTGCAAGGTGTTACAAGTTTTCTATTGTCAACAGCATGATTAATTACATTCAAAAACAACTTGTCCTTCTTGAAATTTAAAACATTTAAAGGAACTTTGGATGATTTGATCTTTGTCACTTCTTGTGTGGATGCTTTTATCTTCCACTCAAGTTTCTTGTTGGTTCTTAAATTACGATCTGAAACACCAGACAAAGAAGAGTTGTGAGATTTTGAATATAGAGTTCGAGTAGATTTAGCATGCTTCTTCTGTTTTGGTTTTCTTTTCTTTTTCTGAAATGATTGTTTTGATTTATATTTGGAATAGTAATCATTGACAGAAATTTTCTCTGAAGACTTGGAAGATTCCCCTTCCAAAATGATCTTTTTAGGTTCCTCTTCTTTTATCAAAAAATCAGTGTGATCTGGAAGTTTTGCACTGAAGTCAAATAGAACAGGCAATTCATTTTCAACTTTGCCTTTGCCTTTACCAACATCCATACTATCAATATCAGAATCACTTTCTGATGAAGCATAAAAGAAACCATAAGACTTAGGATAATGAAATTCATTAAATTCTGTTGAAGCATGTTTAACAGATTTTTCCTTTAAATTCCAAAAATCATAACCATGAGATGTTGGTTTACTAAGAAAATCATCTATTTCTTTTTCTTGGTCATCTATTTTACAACCCTTCAAAACAGTTGTTCCCATGAAAGCTTTGCATGAAGAAAGATCTGAATCAGAAGAATGTGTTACGTTTGAAACCTTTTCATCAGATATTTCCTCTAGTTTTCTTTTCATATCAATTAAGTTTTCTAAAAGAACTGTGATCACAACTTCCTTTTCAATCTCAAAAACAAGTCTGTTCTCTCTTTCTTTCCCTATTATTTGTCTTTCAAGAAAAAGCGTTTTCTGTAAAGTAAATAGTTGATCTGAAAGATCCAAACATCTAAGTTCTAGAGATTTCTTTTCTTCAAAGCTTTCAGGTTCATCATTTATGTTATATGACAAAACAGTAAAGATAACTTCTTTTTCAATATAAAAAAGAAGTTGATCTTCGTTTCTTATTTCTTCAACATTAAAAATTATATTCCTTTCGAGCTCCATGAGTTTTTGTTCAAGAACCATTGGTGGAAAATACCTTTTTCCTTCCAAAACAGATTTTTCAGGATTATCCTTTTGAGTATTTTCTTTTTCCTCTGGTTCTTTAACAATATAACTCTCAAAATAATCATTTGGTAAGGTTTTTTCATTATCTAATGCCTTGGCATTCTCTGGACCATACCAAAAAGGAAGTTGCATTCTAACAGTGATTTTTCTTTTTGTTTCTTCCTCAGCCTTTTGTTCTTCCTCATGAAGTTGTTTGATTTGATAGCAAGGATGTGTAACAGGCATAAACCATTCAAATTCATACTGAGTGGGAGTTTTAGTTATGGCATTCCTTAGGTACTGAGGATTGTCATATCCAATACCCCACTTTGCGTTATAGTATCTGAATTTGTTTGGCTTATTCATTTGAATTGTTTGTTCTGTTTGACCTGCTTTGTACAGTTTATCTTCCAGATCTTTGATATTTTCACTCAGCTCTTCATTTCTTTCTTTATAAGCATGTAAAAGACTTTCAAACTCGCTATTCTTTATTTCTGAACTCATTAATTTTTCCGATAGTTCAGATACTCTATCTTGAAAGTACGCATGACCAATATCGAATTCAGTCTTTTTCTTTTTCAATTCAGTAATTTGACTGTCTTGTTCTATTAGTCTTTCCTTTTGAGTTGAAATTATTTCATTAGCAATGTTCTCATCAGCTTTTAATTCTTCTAACCTTTGTGTTAAGCATGCTTGTTTAGAAATAAATTGATTATAGAAATCGAAATATACCTGTTCTGAAGTAGACTCTGTTCCTTCATCATTGGCTTCTTTGGTCATGAAGCACATCTTTGTTTGAGCAGTAGTCTCATTATTAGCTTCATCATCAGAATGATCAAGCCAGTAATCCTCTTCTACCTTTAGTGCAATACCCGATTGCTTCTTTTCAGCAAGCAACAACTTGTTTTTGTAGTAATTGGTATCTATCACTATCTGCTTCCAGCACTCCTTCGCGAAATGACCAGGTTTCCCACAGTTGTAACAAGTCTGTGGTTCTTCCTTTTTCTCAAAAATCTTTTTCTCATCTGGCCTCTTGTAATCATTTGGCCGTCTATACTCAGTAGGCCTTTTGTACTCTTCCGGCCTCCTGTATTCTGCTCTTTTGCTTGATTCAACATGCGCCCTATGCTCAAAGTTCTTTGAGCCCGACGCATACCTCTGATTATTAGAACCAGGACTTTTCCCAAATTTTCTCTGAAAAGAACTGGTAAGCAGAGCCAGAGAATCCTTCATTCTCTCTATTTCTTCTATCCCACTTGCTTCCTCCATTTCTCCTTCAGACTGGTTCTCCTCATCCTGGGAGTATCCTCTGCTTGAAATTAACGCAAGTGGATCTTTCTCTTCATCCTTCATCCCTCTTTTATCTTCATTCTTCACTTTCCTATTCTTCTTCACTTTCTTCGCTTCAGCATCATCTTCATCCTGCTTCAACGTTTCAAACATCTGTTGTAGAGGTAATTCTGATAGCTTAGCATTCTGCTTCATTCGGTGAGCGTACTTCTTCCATTCTGGTTGAAGAACGGTCAGGAATTTTACGTTGTGCTCAATAACCTTCCTCTCTATTTTGAATCTGCTTAGCTCATTCAATATTGTGGTGAAGCGTACATAAGCAGAGTCAAGAGTCTCTCCTTCTTTCTGTTTGAAGCATTCGTATGAGTTGATGATGGTTGAGATTTTCATTTGATTCTCTACTTCAGATCCTTGAAATAACTTTATCAGTTCATCAAACATGGCTTTACCAGATTGATTTTTGCTGTCTACCCTCCGATAGACATTATCGGTCAAGGCCTGAATAATTAGAGATTTCGCCATTTTATCTCCTTGGTACAATTTCTTCTGTTCAACAGAGTAGTGAATCGGTAGAACAGTAACAATATCTGGAATTGGATCACCATCAATAGCAATCCCTCTTCTTGTTATAGGCTTCATTGGTCCATTATCTAGAGAATTGATAATGAATTCTCCGTTCTCTTGTCTATCTACCCAGTCTAGGAATCTGTCTTTCCAAATTTTGAATTCTGATGTAAAGAGAACCGGAGGTTTGTCTTTGGAACCAATGGATAGCACATCTCTTGTAGTCATTTAATTACTTGTCTGATCGTTTTATCTCTTGTTCAGTAGCTTTCTTTTTCAACAAACTCTTTCTGTCTCTGCCTTTGTATGGGTTGCGAGGCTACTGTTTGCGATGCAACAAAAAGTCTCAACAATCTGTTGCGAGGCAAACAAAGTATCGCAATGAAATTGGATCGCAGTGAACAATTGCGATCGAAACTAAGTCTCGCAGTCAACAATTGCGAGGCAAACACCAAACCAACAAATCGCAATAACAAATTGGATTGCGAGGCAAGAAACAGATCGCAATTAAAAATTGCGAGGATCGCAGTCCAAAGATCCTGAAAGTTGCGAAGCTCGCAGTCCAGAATTTTAGAAGGTTGCGAGGCTCGCAGTCTTAATTTCTAGAAGATTGCGAGGGGTTTGAATCTTGCGAGAGATATGAATATTAGTTGGTTGCGATGGTTATGATGATTTTTAAGCAGATGTTCAAATGAACTCAAAAATGCTTGAAATTTTGAACGAGTGTTCCTGGGTAATTTCTGGGCACTTTTATAACCTTGAGTTTTGTCTAAAAACCAACCTAACCTTGATTTGATGAGCAAAACAGTGAGTTTTACTCAAAACAGAGACTTCGTGAAAAACAGAGAAGATGCACGTATTGATCTAATTTCCTGGTGATATGCGGAATTAAATACACAGGAAATTTCTATTTTCACTTCTTGATCGATTCCAACCACTAGAAGAACTCCAGAGACCAAAATCAACCAAAAAAAATTGAACTTGAAGAATACAGATACGTACAACTTTTAAGAACAAATCTGAACAAAATGATATTAAGCTCTGATACCAATTGTGATCCCACAATGACAAGTAATAAGAGTAAATACACGATATATATGAATCAAAGAAGTACACCTCTATATATATGATTGAAGAACTTGCAGCTTACAACTTCACAGAAGGTTGAGAGGTTTACAAAGTGGAAGGAGGCTGCGAAGATAGAGGCGTGTGTATTTTGTATGTTGAATGTTCTATGTTGTGGTCTGACCTAAAAATACAGATAGTATACTATATATACTATTCCAAGTTTGACAACATGTCACATTTGGTTCCTCAACTATAATACTACATGGTACAAGATAATGTAACATTAACAGAGGGACCATTTTAGTAACTTGGTGATATTGAAGAAGATTTCGCCTTAGGCCATCCGCAGCGCATTAATAAAAGCCCTCAACGCCACATCAGCGCCACATCAGCTAAGCCCTCAAGCCCTAAATACCCCCAGCGCATAACTAAAAGCCCTCAAGCCCTCAATGCCACATCAGTGTCACCTCATTTTTTTAATTCTTTTATTTATACATTTAATTTAACAAAATAAAAATATTTATATATTTTTTAATAAATAAAAATAAGATAAATAATAAATAAAAATAAGAAAAAAAATGTCGTAACTTAAAGATAAAAATGTAAAATTTGATATACAATAAACAAGGACCAAATATGTAATTTTCTCAATTATTTTTTGGAAGAATTAACTCTAATTTTAACAAAGTTGGATGGAGGGATGAAAATGGAAGGAAAATAGAAACCATAAGGATAAAAAAGCAGTTTTAAAAGATCAAAGACGAAAACCGTTATTAACAGTAAACCACAGGGACCAAAATCATAGTTTACTCAAAAAATAATTTTATGTAGTTTATATGATATATTAAAATATATAAATCCAAAAAAATTCAATTTTGGGCTCATTTCGAACGTATCGAAGAGACGATTATAATGATGTAACTTGTTAAAATTAAAACGTATTTTTTAACGTGTTTTAGTTAATAAACGATTATATGTGTTAAATGTAAAATTAAAATAATGAAACTAAAAGGTATAAAGTAAATTTAGTAAATAAGTATAGGGGTTGAAAGTGTAAATTTTAATTAAAAATTATTAAATTTTGCCAATAAATCACACGGGTTCCACGGGCTTACAAACCCGATCCCCCAAAGCCCGCGCAAAGCCTGAGACCCCCCCACCGCTGCCCGCCCGAGCCCGCACGAGCCCGAAGGGCGCTGCGGATGGCCTTATTCTTCTACACTGACCGTAAATTACTTGTATGTGAGAGAGAAATGGAGATTTTGAAGAGAATACGCTCTATTAAAGGATTTTGAAGGCTTGAGTTTCTCCATTAATGGAGTTTATGCATTTTGATTTGGGAATCTAGGTTTCATGTGCACCTTTTATAAGTAAATGTTATATATATTGTGAGTTTCATATAACAATGATTAAGCACAATAGAACTTGATTAGAGAAAAGAATTGATACAAGATATGAATTAGATCTAAATGCTCTCTTTAGAGGTCATCTCTCATTTGACACACACACACACACACGTATGCAAACCTCTAATGACCTCTCTTGTGCTACACTCACAATTCCCTTACAATTACACTATATATACCTTTGACCTTCACTATATTTACTAAGTTTGACCTTGACTTTGACTATTGTTGACTCTTTACAATTACTCTAAATCTTGAATATATTTTGGTACTAACATTCTCCCCCTATAGATTCAAGATTTAAAAATTTATACCGGCAGTCTTCAGCTCTTTAATATTCAGATCTTCAACACTTTAAACTCTTTGACGAATCTTCAGATAAGCTTTATCTTCAAGAATCCACTTTAACAGCTTAAATCTTCATCTAGGCCCTTCCGAAACAAATGGTCATCAAGTCTTCGAAGCACGAACTTCAAATTTGTGTAGCGTTGATCAAAGTCTTCAAAACCAAATCTTTATATCTTCAAGTCATTGATCTTTGCAGCTTTGACTTTTGGCAAATTTCTCCAGTCTTGGATCATGAACGGGATTTGAGGTTTTAACGGACTTTGAGCTTTAAAAACATTTTTGATTTATCTTTAAGCACGAACTGTCTTTGTATCTTCACACATTTGATCATCTTGAACAAACTGTCTTGAACATATCTTTCTTTGACTTTGGCAAATATCTGCTTTGACTCTCGGAAATTGAAATCTTCAAACTATCTCCACCTTTTCTTCTGTTTGATATTTCTCCCCCCTTTTTGATGATTGTTAGTAGGGGTGTACAGAAAACCATCAACCCGCGAAAACTGCCCAACCCAACCCGCTAACAACCCGATTAAACCCAAACCGCCAACCCGCTAATTAGGAGGGTTGAAATTGGGTTAGCATAACTCAACCCAACCTAAACCGCCGCTAATATATATTATTTCGATAAATTATATATATATATATAAAGGTTCTAAATGACGTGAGGCGTGGCGACGAGGTCAATCCTTACGAGTTACGTCGGCATATATATACACACACACATATATACACACATTGTGTGTTATGTACTAAATAATACCGTAGAACAAAATAAATTATGTAAAGTAATAAAACAATAAAAAAAATGATATCAAATATATAGAGCTTACTTCAATGATATATAGAGTGCAAAAGCGAGAGTAAATCTTGAATTTCTACTTACTACTATCTTTAATTCTCATTGTTCGCGTCCGACTCTTCGTGTACGGGAATGAGAGTAAGTATTTACCAGTTTAGGGTTTTTAGTTTTTAGGTTTCCTTATTATGAGTATTTAAGTCTTACATTCTGTGAACAATTATCTTTTATTCTTCAAGTTATATACTAAAAACAATCTTACATCTTACAAAATAACGCGTCAGCACATCGTAACGCACCATAACGTGTCATAACGCGTTACAAAGCAAGTCAACCCTTAGAGTGGAGCCATAAGGGTTAACGTGACGTCAAACATATGCCTTGATGCCATAATACGCCGTAACGAGGTCATAACAAGTTATTTAAAACCATGATATATATATATAATATTTATATATATTTGGATGATTGTACTAATTAATAACTTTCTCGAGTATATTTTTAGTATTCTGTATTGTATTTCATTCATCAAAGTTATTTATATTTCTAAGCCGTCAACCAAACCCAACCCGCCATAACCCGCAAGGGTTGGGTTGGGTTGAGAATTTTCAAACCGCCGTAATTGGGTTGGGTTGTAAAAACGTCAAAAACCGCCCAACCCAACCCGCGTCCACCCCTAATTGTTAGCATCATGATCATCAAAATTCTTTTCAATTTCAGCAGTACCAGAAACAATCTCCTTCTTTTGATCTGTTTAACCGTCAATTCCAAAATGTTTATCCGAATCTTTTCAAATTCAGATAATATGAAAGTTGTAATCCTGAATCAACGAATGACACAGTTAAAATGTCTGTAAGTTGCACAAAAGCCACTTAGTATAACGAATGTACTTTGGAAATGAGCTTTTTGATGTTCACTTCTCCATGGCTTCCATTCAATCATCGAAAAATACAATGGAATTTCTACAACCTTTTATCAAGAACCATGCTTTTAACCTTTAACTATTAGGAAAAAACATAAGTCATTACACCACTCTTGAATTTTTTTAATATGCAATGGGACAAAATTCTTGCCTTAAACAATTAACAGTGCTCAACTATGAATGAAAATGATCAAAAAGTAACAAATCTACAATATTTCACATGTTAAACCAATCATATACACAAACTCTTCCTTTGTCAAGTTCTACATAAGGTAGTTAGATAGATAGCATGTGGTACTCATTGAAACTTGATTGAATTATACAGATTGTTCCGAGCAATCACTTTTCATCATACTAATCTCCCTTTAATATATATATATATATATATAAAACAGCAAAAAATTTGGTATATTCTTTATCATTAACATCAAATAAAAAAGTTTTTACTTCGGAAACGACAGGAAGTGTTCTATAATTTCTTGAACAAACCCGATGTCTAGTCCAAACGTATTATAGTCCCTCAAGCTTTTCATCAATCAATTGTTAAGAATGAATCAATGGGTTGGTTTGCTTGTTTGTTTATGGTCCAAACGTAGTGACCCTCACATGGCACAGTCGCACCCATTCCAGGACCCTTTGACCTGCTACGGGTCGTTCGCCGTTGTCGTCTCCACCTCACAGCGAGCCTCGGCTAGCGTTTCTGTAGCATCAAGTGTAGTAGTTATGTGCGTACGCAGGCTTCGGTTTCTTGGGCATCGTCCGAGAGCCCTCGGGTCCAAGGTTCGGTTTTTTAACCGCTTTGGGTATTGGCTTTTCGACTTGGCATCTCTTCGGCTTCTTCTTGGTCCATTAAATTATATCAAACCAAACCACATTATCATTCACATTCCTTACCCGTCGATACCCCCAACAAATAACGTCTCCTAGAGATTTACAGTCGACTTCATACGGCTACGGTTATGAATCAAGTGTAAAGTGTAGTACAAACTATTAGGTGAGGTCAAAAAGCAGCATCATGTGTAAAGTGTAGAACCTTGCGAAATGCTATGAACATTGAGGTTGTAACAACATCCATTCTTGGAAGAAACCTTGAACTGCAGCAAGAAATGTACATGTCAGAAAACAAACAGAAATGACAATAACAAATCATGTAATGTCATATATGAGAATAAAGGAAAGAATGAATAACAAATAGAAACTGTTATATATATAGTCCTTACTAGGCCTTAATTAGGAGTTCATTAGACTATACTAAGGTAACATTAAAGGTGGATGATAGAAATAACAATAACAAATCCTTACTGACATCGCATTTCATCGAGTTAACGTTGTCATATATACTCCTTAATTAGGAGTTCATTAGACTATTCTAAAGTAACATTAAAGGTGGATGATAAAATGTTGATTAGACTATCAAATTATTTGATAACTTCAAACAAATAGGATGTATTAATCAAGACGATATTTAAAAACGAACAGAAGATGCTGACCTGTATTCTACAATCGAGGAGATAGGTAGCCGGTGTTCAACCAATGTCAAACTTTGCAAGTTCATAAAAGGGCAGCGTCGTCTTTTAAGTAATTCCGGAAACTCCGAAAGAAACTTCCAAGGTATCTGAGTTTAGAGTTAGAAACTTTTCCCTACACAATTGATGGAAGGTGTTGATTATCAATTCAACAAGCTCTGGTTGCATTTGCAGAGATCTATGATAGAATGTGTGAAAGTTGACTGTCTCTAATGATTGAAGATCCTTGGTTGATAATGAAAGCCGAGCCGTGCACATATATGTGAAAGATGAGAGTTTTGGTGCTGAGATCACAAACGAACACAGATGAAGATCTATCATGGTGCGACTCTGTAACCCATTTGACATGACAACAAACTGATCAATATTCGAGAACCGACAATCAACCAAGACAAGAGTTTTTAAATTTGAAAAGCAGGAAAACAACTCAACGGGCTCACGAGCACCACCATCAGGAAGATCCAGCGTAAATGTAACACCATCAAGATTCAAAATAGTCAGAACGGGCAAACCCTAGCTCAGAGATTGAGTTATGAAAACACCAAAATCAATGCCTAAATAGAGGTGTTGAAGAAATTGAGATCTAAATAAAGATATATCAAAATCCACCACGTCTTGTGTGTCTACCTCGCAAGAATTCAATGTTTAGCTTTTGAGTCTTATGTGACATGGCATAGACTATGATCTCTTTAGGGAGCGGAAGCCTAATAGAATTTGATCGGAAGTCGATGGTCGAAATCTCTGCATTGTTATCACGAGCAGATAGAAACCGATGCACAAAATTGGGAAATCTAAAGCCGCTTTTGTGATTGGCGGAGTGGTCGATCTCAAAGTTCAAATGGGGATGGAATTTCCATGTCTTTACCCACCTGCTTGACAGAAGACTACTTTGAACAGCAAATCTAGTATCTATGAATGAAAAAATGTGATAGATACTAGATACCCAAATTTTTACCTACAAATTAACAGAAGTAAATAACATTACAACAAAGAAACATATTATTCAAGGATAAAGATCCGCAAACAAACATAAACTTAATAGATACCCAAATTTACGTATAGGTTAGCATGTTCTTTTCGCACTCCTACTTCTTGTTATATATATTCCTATTCTATATGAATTCATTCAGCCTCGTGATTGAATCTATTATGACCAAGTCATTTATCAAATACTTTGATAACGTCACCTCCCTCTCACATGGAAATTATATCCATGGTACTTCAAGTTTTAATGAAATATGCATCTAATTATCTTGCCAAAAACATTCTTTCTTGGTGATTTGTATTAAAACTATGATCTCAACTGTTTATCGTCTACTGGTGTTGCTTGCATTAGATTTCGTTCAAAAGATTGATTTCAATCAAAACAATCTATTTAAATGGATTTAGAAAATCCAGATATTCGAAAGAAATTGTCTAGCTAGGAACTTAATCACCGGAAGTTATATATTTATGTTGGGTATTCTAGACTTTTTCCTTAACATTATATATTCGTTGATGACAATTGTAGTGTCTTTTCCTATAAATGTTTTATGAGTTTTCCATTGTCAATTTATATCAAATTTTAAATCTCGCCACATTGCAGTGAATATATAACGACTAGTGTACCAGTAAGTTGTTAAGACAATACTAGTCGGCACCTTCGTGCTTGTAAGCATATAAACTATAACCTTAAGTACTCTATTAGAACACATCTACATCCTAAAAACTCCTTTTATTATAATGAGTTGAAAAGTAGAAAGCAAAATATCTAGCAAGATGGATGTGGATGCTCTTAGATGTAAAGACTTCACTTATTTGCTGTTTTCAGTGGGCCAAGAGTTTGTGAGTCCTCCTGGCTTAAAAAAATAATACTTGAGCAGCCAAACTTCTTGGTTGGAATCTGGATATGTCTCTCTAGCTTACTTTCTCACCAAATATGACATTTCAGAACTCTTTGAACCAATATTGACTACACATTTTTATTTCCATTATTATCTTATTTATTACATCAACTACCTTATCAATTGTTTCCTATAAAAACTCACTTTTTCACATTTGAAATCATCCGATCGATGTAATGTTTCGTTGGTGATCTAACATTATACTCAAAAGAGATCAACCCAATATGTTGTTTCATTGTATTATCAAAACAGATAAACATACATCAACCCATGTGTTGCTTCAGTGGTGAAACAAAACTGCTAATGTTTCAAAAAGTAAAAAAGGCGAGTTTTTGGGAAATGATTGATAAGGTAACTATGGAACTTTAAAATATGTAGTCTGGGTTCATAGAGTCTCTAACATATAGGAGGTTTTTATATGATTTTGGGCCTATATGAGGTCAAACCACATGTTTGAAAAAGTGGCTTATTGAAACATGTGTTCCATAAACAATATTATATATGACAATTTTGAAAATTTTCTTATAAAAAGCTAAAGACACTTCATTTCTCATAAAATTGTTAGGATACCGGAATGCGTTCGTCCTCCCATGGCTCATCGATAACTTTCCCCTTTCCCTTGTTCTTGTAGGTGATCTCGGGCATCTTGGTAGATTGAGGCTGCATGCAAAACATAAAAGTAGAAGCCAAAGAAATGCTATGAATATTGAGGTCAAACCACATGTTTGAAAAAGTGGCTTATGTGTAAAGTGTAGAACCTTGCGAAATGCTATGAATATTGAGGTTGTAACAACATCCATTCTTGGAAGAAACCTTGAACAGCAGCAAGAATTCAAGAAATGTACATGTCAGAAAACAAACAGAAATAACAATAACAAATCAAGTAACGTCATATATGAGAATAAAGGAAAGAAATTAAATGAGATCGCACTTCATCGAGTTAACGTTGTCATATATAGTCGTTACAATCAATATGCCAATACCTATAACAAAAACTGTTTTCATTAAACACACTACATGAACAATTAATCAGATCTGGATGTAAGAAATCAAGTATATTTAAAGCATTATATATACTTTTACTTGGACCAAATGATTTTGTGCGAGTTTTCTAGCATCTATTATTTGATTGAACATCATTATCATTGCAAAAGGATTGAAAATCCGTTGATGTCTACTGTTAGCAGCATATTAAGAATGGACTTTGGTTTTAGCAATCTCCATTGAATAATAATACAAAAACTGTTTTCATAAACAATTCATCAGTTCAAGAATTATATACACTTACACTACGACCAGATGATTTTGTTCCAGAATTCATCTTATAAAAATTCACAGAAGAATTGAAATTTGATTGAACATCGATCATTATCCTTGCAAAACGATAGAAAATTATTTCTTGTTGATGCAAAATGTTGGAATAATCATGATTTGTATTTGATAGATAATAAGATGACAAGAAAACATACCCGATGATCCTGAGGATCCAGTGAAAGCATTAAACATATTTGCCATTGATTGTCGGGTTCCCAGAACGAGGTGATCGTATTATGATGGGATGATGATCGATCTGGAGAGAGTCGATCTTAGGGGAGGCACACGGCTGAATTGTTTATTAGCAATAAGTCATTAGGGTTAAAGTGTGATTAGGGTACCCTATTTATAATAAGAGTATCTTACACTTTTAACCCTTGGTGTTTATTATGTGCCATATAATTCCCCATAGTTCCAATCACCTAATGGGAAACCCTATAGTATGTCAATAATAGTAAATACGCCCATCATATATTTACCAGACATAGGGATTTCAGTTATTGTCAATTATCATATCAGGAATGATAAACGATCAGTGACGGTCACTTTTAAGGTGGTTCCAACATTCTCCCACTTGACCAAGCGATCTTTTATCTATGAGTACCAATAAGTCCGGCCGGGATGATACTCATTTTGTTTTAAACTGAAATCATAGCTAATAAGTACAGCCGTAGAGAATAATATCAACTCAGGACCCCCACTAGTCAAACTATGACTCAAATTTAAAACTGAATAAGCAATGATCAATTGACTAAGACAGATTTCGTTATAATAATGTCCATACACCATTATGAGCTCAAAGTGTAACTAATAGACAAACAAAATCTGAATATAGAGGAAAATTTTATTAAGATAATAGTAATGACCAATAAGTACAATATGCTATTAAATTAAGTCTTTTGTAAGCCCCATCTTCGACACGTGTCCTACGAAGACATTAGGAGGAAGACCTTTGGTCATCGGATCAGCTAGCATATTCTTTGTACTTATGTACTCGATACAAAGGACATTTTCCTCAACCCGTTCGCGCACAAACAGATACTTTGTATCAAGATACAGCCCAGCGCCAGTTGAACTGTTACTGTTCGAGAAAGTTACAGCAGCTGAGTTATCACAGTAAAGCTTCAATGGTCTAGAAATGGAGTTGACGATTTTGAGTCCACTGACCAGGTTCCTTAACAACATCCCATGACAACTGGCATTATAAACGGCAACGTATTCAGCCATCATGGTGGACGTTGTAGTCAGCTTCTGTTTGTGACTCCGCCATGAGATAGGTCCACCAGCTAACATAAATATGTACCCAGAAGTAGATTTCTTATCTTCCTTGCATTTAGCAAAATCGGAATCAGAATATCCTACTACTTCTAAGTTGTCACTTCTTCTATAAGTTAATTTGTAGTCTTTGGTCCCTTGCAGATATCGTAGAACCTTTTTAGCCGCTTTCTAGTGTGCTATTCCGGGATTAGATAAGTAACGTCCCAGCATACCAGCGATATAAGCGATATCCGGACGAGTACAGACCTGAGCATACATAATGCTCCCTACTACAGACGAATAAGGTATCATCCTAATTTCTTCCTTTTCAATCTCAGTGCTCGGAGCTTGGAAAGAGCCAAACACGTCCCCTTTAACTACTGGAGCTACAGTGGGTGTACAGTGCTGCATGTTATAGCGTTTTAAGATACGCTCAATATATGCGTTTTGAGAAAGTCCCAAAACACCATTATGCCTATCTCGATGTATTTCTATACCAATGACATAAGAGGCATCGCCGAGATCTTTCATGTCGAAATTTTGCGAAAGCATCCGCTTCGACTCATGCAGCATATCCAAGTTATTACTTGCTAGTAGGATATCATCTACGTACAAGACAAGGATTATAAAGTTACTCCCACTGATCTTGAGATAGGTGCATTGATCCACTTGATTCTTTAGAAAACCTTGCCCTTTTACGATTTTATGGAACTTGAGGTACCATTGTCGTGATGCCTGCTTCAACCCATAAATGGATTTCTTTAACTTGCAGACCATATGCTCTTTACCTTCTGGAATGAATCCTTCAGGTTGTCGCATGTATACGTCTTCTTGCAAGTCTCCATTTAAGAATGCGGTCTTGACATCCATCTGATGTAACTCTAAATCATAATGAGCTACAAGTGCCATAACAATCCTTAAAGAATCTTTACGAGAGACAGGAGAGAAGGTCTCTTGATAATCAATTCCTTCCTTTTGAGTAAAGCCTTTTGCAACCAGTCTGGCCTTATAGCGTTCGATGTTTCCTTTCGGGTCTAATTTGGTTTTGAAGACCCATTTACAACCGATGGTTTTGGATCCTTCAGGAAGTTCAACAAAGTCCCAAACATCATTGTGTTGCATGGAATTAAGCTCTTCAATCATGGCTTCATTCCACTGAGTGGCCTGATCACTATTAATGGCTTCTCGATAAGAGGTAGGATCAGTAAGCTTTCCAATGTCCTCAACTTCAGATAAAAAGGTTACGAAATCATCAAAATTTGTGGCTCTGCGTGCCCTAGATGATCTCCTGAGTTGATTTTCCGGTTCAGTAGCGGGAGGAGTAGGATCAGTGATATTAGGATCAGCGTTAGGCACAAGAGGCGATGATGATGTTCCCTCGGTATTTTGGTTAGGAGGAGCAGGATCAGTGATATTAGGAGCAGCGGTGGGTACAAGAGGAATTATCGGAGGAATAAGTATACCGGAAGAATGGTTTCCCCCCGCTTCTTGTACTTCTTGCAAATCTGAGTCATGATTTGTCGTGCTCCCACTGATCTTTGAGTTCTCAAGAAACGTGGCATGCTGCGTGTCAATGATGCTCGTAGTGTGGGAAGGACAGTAAAACCGATAACCTTTTGAGTTATCAGGATAACCGATAAAGAAACATGTAAGGGTTTTAGGATCCAGTTTCTTTAAGTTAGGGTTATAGACTTTTGCTTCGGCAGGACAGCCCCATACTTTCATATATTTTAGACTCGGTTTTCTACCTGTCCAGATTTCATAAGGAGTTTTAGGGACAGATTTTGATGGAACCCTATTGAGTATATGAACGGCTGTTTTTAATGCCTCAGTCCATAGGAAAGTAGGTAAGTTAGCGTTAGCAAGCATACTTCTCACCATGTACATTAAGGTTCTGTTTCTCCTTTCAGCAACACCATTTTGTTGAGGAGAACCAGGCATGGTGTATTGGTTAATTATGCCTTGTTCCTTGCAAAAGTTATAGAAAGGACCAGGAGCTTGACCAATATCAGTATGTCTACCATAATACTCACCTCCTCTATCTGATCTCACAACTTTTATTTTATGATCAAGTTGGTTTTCAACCAAAGTTTTAAAATCAATAAAAGTTTGTAAGGATTCAGATTTTTCCTTAATCAGATATAGGTGCATATAACGCGAATAATCGTCAATGAATGTAATAAATGATGTATGTCCTGTGATTGATGCGGGATAAGGACCACTAATATCAGTGTGAATTATTTCCAACAAGTTGGAACTTCTAGTAGCTCCTTTCTTATTCCCTTTCGCCATTTTGCCTTTGAGGCACTTAATACATGTTTCAAAATCACTAAAATCAAGAGAATGTAAGATTCCATCCTTTACGAGTCGAGTCATTCTATCTCGTAAGATGTGGCCAAGACGTTTATGCCACAACATGGAGGAATTCTCTAATTGTTTAGGTGATTTTGTTGTTTTAGTTACGTCATCAATATTAAGTGACAACAAAGACTGTGAGAAATTATGATCTAGTTCCAATTTATACAGTAATCCATCCAAGAAACCTCGACCAAGTAATTCATTATTATGAGTAATAGCAATCTTGCCGCAACCATGAATTATTACATAACCTTCAAGGTCTAGTCTAGATATGGATACAAGGTTCCGAGTAATTCTCGGTACATATAAGGTATCCACTAGTCTAATACACTTTCCGGTACTCATATGTAAATTTAAAGTTCCCATGGCTTCGACATCTAAGAGATCACCACTTCCAACTCTAAGTTTTCTTTGGCCCTTTGGTAGCTTCTGGATTGTAAGGAATCCCTGCATTGAGTTTGTCACATGGACCATAGAACCAGAGTCACCCCACCATGTATTAATAGGGACATCAGTAGTAAAGGAATCAAATATTACATAAAGAATGTTACCTTTCTTAGCTAGCCATTCCTTGAACTTAGGGCAATCTTTCTGTCCGTGCCCTTTGGCACGACAGAATTTGCAGCTAGGTTTGTTAGACAAGGATTTAGAGCCAAAGGCAACGGCACCATGATTATTATCCTTTTGGACTTTATTTCCAGTCTGATTACCGTGATTACCCTTCCTTTTCTTAGAATTAGTAGTGGTTGTCAGGTGAACAACTTCATGTTGTACCAGCTTTAGGCGATCCTCCTCTTGCACACACATTGCAATCAGTTCACTTATCGACCATTTATCCTTCATAGCATTATAGTTAACTTTGAAGGTGTCGAACCGAGCAGGCAAAGAGGTCATTATGAAATGCACAAGAAAATTATCAGAGACTTCCATCTCAAGACTCTTAAGCTTATGAGCCATATCAATCATTTTCATAATGTGTTCACGGACACTGCTATTTCCTTCATATTTCAGAGTGAGCATCTGTAGCATTAAGCTACTTGCATGAGCCTTAGACGATCCCTTGAAGTGATCCTCAACAGATTTGAGGTAAGTTCTGACTTTATCAGAGTCAGGGATAGCTCCTCGGATACTGAGGTTAATGGAGTTCTTGACCATCATTAGTGACAAGCGATTTGCCCTTTCCCACTTTTCAAAATCCGCTTTCTGAGCTGCAGTGGACGCAGCAGTAATAGCAGTGGGTTCATCATGGCGAATAGCATGGTCAAGGTCTAGCATCCCCAGAGTAAGAAGTAATTGATCCTTCCATGACGCAAAGTTCGCACCAGTAAGTGGCTCAATGCCAAAGTTAGGTACTGATTAGGAAATGAGGAGGATATAAGTTATTGAAGACTATCATAGTGACGTAGTTAGCTATAAAAGGCGGACAAAGTAATGTTTCTTAAAGTAATGTTAAAGTAAGCAGGCCTAACAGTAATATTCCTTAGAGTAATGAAACTATGACTATTTTAGTGATGAAGCTAGTGATGAGTATACCTATTGTAAACACCAAAACAATAAGTCAAAGTAAGGCTCTACTTAGATGTTACATCACCTTTGGGCAGAAATAACTAATATCTAAGTAAACATGAGCGTTAGGGTTATGCAACGCAATGCTTATCTTTTGACCTTTGGGCACAAAATAGAGCATCGTGTGAATTATGCATGTAGAAAGTCCTTTTGACACACAGGTATATTAAATCACCTTTGGGCAGAATTAGTATACTCAGTGTTCATTATGCAAAAGGAAAAAAATGCATTATGAGAATCATATTTGACCTTTGGGCACAAATGATGAGACCATAAATATTAGTGCAAGGTTTTCGCTATGTACAGAAGCGAAAAGTAAGGTTTTCGCAATGTACATAAGCGAAAAGTAAGGTTTTCGCAATGTACAGTAGCGAAAAGTAAGGTTTTCGCAATGTACAGAAGCGAAAAGTAAGGTTTTCGCAATGTACAGTAGCGAAAAGTAAGGTTTTCGCAATGTACAGAAGCGAAAAGTAAGGTTTTCGCAATGTACAGTAGCGAAAAGTAAGGTTTTCGCAATGTACAGTAGCGAAAAGTAAGGTTTTTCCGAAAAAAAATTCTATACATTGATCAATTCGGGATAAATAACATTGATCAATTAACATGGCATAATTAGGGTTTAATACGATGGAAAAAAATAGCATTATAATCGCATATGATAAAATTGCAATTCAATGCAGTTTTGATGTTTGCGGCGGCATACATAAACACGAAAGAAACCAATGAATTAAAGCCATCAAAAAACTAATACAAATCATGAATCAATTTTGAACCTGGGGCTCTGATACCACATGTTGGAATAATCATGATTTGTATTTGATAGATAATAAGATGACAAGAAAACATACCCGATGATCCTGAGGATCCAGTGAAAGCATTAAACATATTTGCCATTGATTGTCGGGTTCCCAGAACGAGGTGATCGTATTATGATGGGATGATGATCGATCTGGAGAGAGTCGATCTTAGGGGAGGCACACGGCTGAATTGTTTATTAGCAATAAGTCATTAGGGTTAAAGTGTGATTAGGGTACCCTATTTATAATAAGAGTATCTTACACTTTTAACCCTTGGTGTTTATTATGTGCCATATAATTCCCCATAGTTCCAATCACCTAATGGGAAACCCTATAGTATGTCAATAATAGTAAATACGCCCATCATATATTTACCAGACATAGGGATTTCAGTTATTGTCAATTATCATATCAGGAATGATAAACGATCAGTGACGGTCACTTTTAAGGTGGTTCCAACACAAAAATCTCCGGAAGCAAAGATTTTATCGGTCTCCGTGACAGAAACCCTAATTTGCTGATTATTGGATCAGGGTCCAACATGCTTATTATTGGACTAATCCAGAAAATTAAAGAATTTTTTCATAGATTTTTTAAATTATATTTACACCTGAAAGTCTGAAACTATATCTAACAAAAACAAAATAAATAATACAAACCTGGTTAGCAAAGGACACATTGAATTAATGTGAAATATGACCCGATAATATTAACGAAGCGAGAGTCATCAACGTTGTCTTGAACTTCGAGTAGTGATCCGTTTACAATTCACAACACGTTGTCTCACGAACAAACTTCTTATATAACACAAAAACGAAAGGCTTGATGTGGTTAGTTTTTTTTCCTATCATGGGCATGCATGTTACCATCTTTCCACTAACGAGTTTTTCCATCCTTTTTTCTTCTGGAGGATTTGGGTTTTGTTTGCAGCTGTTTTGATCGTCCTGGATTACGTAACCACGTTTTCTTCAAATAGAATTAGAAGTGAATTATTCCGAACGTTGATTTTAAGTTATGTGTGTACTTGAAGACTCTGTTTTTGGAAGAATGTTTAAACGTTTCGAGTAAAGAACTTATGAAATGATTTTAATTAACAATTCAGGATGTAATTACTACTATGTATTTTCATAATAGCAAAGAGTATAATAGATTGATCTTTCCGGATGAATTGGTTTACCGACCTATATAGTTTAATTAAAAAAAACACGACTCATTTACTTAAAGATCGGTCATGGATAGTATAGGAAAGAATTCAAGCCAACTATTGCCTTGGATGACAGACGCGAGAACCTTTTTTGAGCACGTACACGTTTAAGGTGTTTAAAGTCCCACAAAGTCGTGGATTTTATCGGAGGGAAAAGTCGACGTGATTTGACCCAAGGGAAAGTCAATTTTGTCGATTTTGGAAATAACACATTTTTTTCAAATTGAATCGAATTAAACTTTTAAGCAGAACCCAAACTCTGTCTTACTTCCGAAGAGTTTTTAATTGAATTCCACTATTACTCTAATAAACCATATCCTGAAGTTGTAGGTTTTGGAAGTTTGGGTTATAAAGTGTGAACCCTTTGTTATTTGAGGACCATTTTTGTAACTTGGTGATATTAAAGAAGATTTCTCCTTATTCTTCTACACATGACCGTAAATGTCTTGTATGTGAGAGAGAAATAGAGATTTTGAAAAGAATATGATCTATTAATGGATTTTGAAGGTTTGAAGATGAGGGAGTGGAGAAATCATCCTCTAAAAGTTAAAATCTTGAATATATGCTTGAGTTTCTCAATCAGTGGAGTTCATGCATTTTGATTTGGGAAACTACGTTTCATGTTGACCTTTTATAAGTAAATGTTATATATATTTTTTATATACATGTACTATTTTGGTCGATTTTAGCGTTAGAACTTGGTAAAATCATGTTTTCCTCATTAATCTTTGTGATTTCAGAACAAGCATTCAATATCACTATGAAGATCAAGTTGGCATCCCTCTTATTAAGATCAAAATACCCTAAGTACAATGTGATGAAATGTAGAGAGAAAGTGCAATAGTACTTGGTAAATGGAATGACACACTGAGAAATCTAAGGACAAAAACAATATATAGTTTGTAAAATTGAAAGTTTCATAAAGGACCCTCTACTTGATACAAGGTGCTAGTAATGACACTAACAATCTCCCCCTTTGTATCAAAGTAGAGGCAGCAAATTTAGGCATGTAACGGAGCAACGTGTTTCTTCCGGATTTTGAAGATGATCTCAAGCGTCTTAGTGCATTCCAGTACTTTTGTCTGTAAGTGATGGCTTCCAGAGCTTGATTGATTAGTCTGATTTCCTTCGGTTTCAGCTTGACTTCATTCTGCTCGTCCAACCTGAGTTTGCTCTCCAGCTGTATCCGAATAAGCTTGAACGTCCCATCACTGTATTTGTTTACTTCAGTGATTCTCAGAAATCGTTTCATCTTCTCCTGATTGTAATACACGATTCCGAGTTCAGGCTTTTCTAGAACGGTGTAAACAGGGATACCTTGGATATCTGACAATCATTTGTTGGGTCTTCAGAGGTTCACTCGGGTTTGGTTTCCTTCCAGTGCCATCTGAAAATCAGTGAGGTAGGAAAACTTCACCATGTTTCTCATAAACCTCTTGACAGACTGGTAAGCGGCAGACCATTCAATCTTTTTATCGGGAATGCTAGCAAAGATGTGGTATAGGCTCAACAAATCATCTAGCTTTAAGCTCTTGAAATCTGCTTCAATGAAGAACCATTCTTTGCCATCGGATCTTCTGACAGTGAACTGAGGGTACTAGATATTGAGCAGTTTCTTTGACTCTATCTTCAACACCTTCATAATTACCTTATCTGACCTGACAGTGTCCATCTCCAGGTCCTTGTTCCTCATGGCGTGCAAAAATTCGGCTTGATGTAGAGCTAGCCAATTCTCAATCCCATACAGTTTTATCAAATCAATCCTCTGAACATCTCTTACGAACAGATCCTTTCTAACACTCTCCTGAAATGGAGTTAAAATCCTTACTCTTTTTCCTGTCCTAACATAGTTTGGTTCATCTTCAATCAGATCTTGATAAAATCTAAGTTCAGCATCTGAGACGGGATCTCTTATCTTTCCATCAGTAGACACGGGAATATTTTGCGTTGAAGTACCAGTACCTGGATCATTCGGTTGTTGTTGTTGATTGTTGTCATCTTCTGAATCAGATTCAGCCACTTGTGCTCCGGTTGTATCAAATAAGTCATTCAATTTCTCTTTTTTCTGAACGGTTGTTCTCTCCGGTTCCTCCTCTGAATCTATGTAAATATAATCAACAATCAAATCATCCGCCTTCCTCTCTTCATTTGTTCTATTGTCACCACCTTGAGGCTTTTCAACCCTAGGTGTGACATCAGCTAGTACTTCAATATCATCAACCTGGACATTCTCAGTACCTTGTCCTTCTGCCCCCTCAGTTACTATCGATCTGATCCCCCAGTTTCAACATTTACAGCACTAGATTCACCAACTCTAGCTCTCTTCTCCCCCTCATGTTGATCAGGATCGTCCTGATCATCATGTCTCCTTTTCTTTGACCCTTGGGCTTGAGCACCACATGTCTGTTCTAAAACGGTTATCCGGTCAGATAAGGATTTGAATCCGGCAACCATGGCTTTAGTCATATCTTGGATTGAGGCTTGGAGATTTTGGATATCATTGCTAGTGGGTAGTTGAGTTTAGGTTTCAGTTTGTTTACGGAGTAAGCCTACCAAATCTACTTCTTCGTGGGTATTGTTATCTCCTTGATCTAGTAACCGGGCAAGGAGCTCAGACTTGAGTTGATGAGTTGGTATGGTATGTGTAGGTTGTGATTGTGGAGGTTGGGATTTAGGTTGGACATCGGATGGTTGATTTTCAGGAACTGATGGAGATTCTGCTATAGCTTTCCCTTTGATGGCTCTACTGACTTCAGCTGATAGCTTGTTAACGGTCTCTTGCATTTCATCTCGATGGAGCTTGTAGGAACTATTGATTAATGCTAAAGACGCTCTCAGGAAGTCCAGAGTGATGTAATGCGGGGGCGGACCTAGCATCTTAAACACCTGATCAGGAGTAAAACGGGTAATATTACCACGTGGACCATGTAGGTTACCGGTTGACGTAGCAATTGTAGCAACTGTACGGCCTGTGTTCATAGTTGGCATGGTGTTAGCTATGACAGGACTTCCAGCCTGTCCTCGCGAGGCACCAACGAATGGTAGCCTAACTCGGGGTGTTTCGTTTGAAGCACGTAAGATTCCAACAAATGGTGGTACCGGCACTCGTGTCCTAGAAAAAGATGTTCGTCCAAAAGGCCCTAGACTCGATGTGCGCGGAATAAAGGTCGGTGGTCGGGGCAGTAGCCTACCTGTTTCATTATCAGCAAACACCGAATGTGTTCCCGATAGAAGTTGTGCTTGATCCCCGGTGGAAATTGAAACACTAGTCTGTTGAGAGACTAGTGAGTGGCTTGGTGGGGCTGTGCATTGCATAGTTGGGTCCACTATGGCTTGTTCAATGCGCAACGGCGACAGACGCACGTCGGTAGTAGATGTGGCTACCCGGCTTGACACGGTTTGGGGAGAATCACTAGTTAAAACTTTGTGTGATTCTGTCACATCCTCTCCAATTTCTTTTCTCGCACTCTCTCGGCTCACTTTTTCAATACTTTAGACTGACACTCCCTCATCCCGCCTTATGTCTCTAATATCGCCTGAGTGTCTGATGTTCCAAGTGGAATCAGCATCGGAACTCTCTATTTGATGTCGCAAACCGACGTGTCTCGGTATCAAATGTGCATCTGGGTCGTGATCTGAGTCGGAGTCTGAGTCGGAAGCAGCATCGGCATTATGGTCAGGATGTGTAGAAGCCTCATCATCCGAGCTTGAGGCAGATACAACGTTATCGGCATCGTCTTGGGAATCCCAAGAGACATCATCGTCAAATATTTGAATTCGTGCAGCTCGAAATGTTGACGCACGACCAGCAGTCCCCACCACCCATTCCCTCCTCTCTCTTACATTACTCCTCACCTATCTACGTTCAGGAACCCCTTGTTCCTGAACCTGCTCAACAGGACCCTCACCTCCTTATTGGTTTGCACCGTGGGGAGGTCCCTCCGGTTCTGGCTGGACCATCAGTGCGTTATCTATCCTATACTGTCTAACTATAGGTGACTGCTGGTCCGCATAAGCAAGAACAACTTCAGGTATGACAGCGGTATGAGCAAACTCGATTTCTGCAGGCGTCTTTAGGAAATGCATCCACTAAGTCGGACCTCGTACAGCATTAGGGCGTCGGGGAATCTCTGGATTTGAGTCCATGATGCTTTCAATAATGATCTGAAGGAATCATTGATAAGGCACAAATTTCCTGGCTTTGTGCGGCTTCACCTTGTCACCAACCAATTCAATAAGCTCGTTCCAGATGATGATGGTGTAATCTATTTTGCGGTTGAACGCCACGACATGGAATAGGCGTAAGGTAGCAATGTTGCACTTATCCAATCCCGTGTGTTTTGGAGTCATGCACCGGTTGATTATGGAGAATAGGGTGTACCAGATTCGTGGTAGGTATTGGCGTTTGAACTTGGAGGACTGGGTGAGCAGCACATTATCAGCAGGTTGATATCACAAGCTTCGGATATCGGCACACAAATCAGCTTCAGATACTTGGTCTTCGAAATCATTTTGGAAAAGCAGATCTAGAACTGTTCGGAGACGTTTCAGGGTGAGCTTAGTGTCAAAGTGGTCTACTTTGGCAGTGAAATGTTGACCTCTTGGATGTACAGGGTGAAACTGTAGGGTATTCCAGAATTGTTGTAGGTAGATTGCCGGTACGGTTATTTGTTTGGTTAAGGCGGTTTTGAGTGGGTGACCTCTGATTATCTCCATAATGATATGGTAATCAAAGTTCACACGAAGATTGAGGGTGTGATTGTTGTCGCCAAACTCCAAATGATACCTTCGGGGTAACAATTCTTCATCCAAGTCCCTTGCATTCACCGATGGGTGCGAAGATCGGTGAGATGGGATCACAGTATTCTCATCCGAGGAATTGCCATCATTATGTCCCACATGTACCATCTGGATAGTGTAAAATCAGTAAAGTGCCCAAAAAAATGGTTTTGTTGAAAAATTGTGAAAAAATATCCTAAGTCTGGGTTTTATCGCATGGTACATCAAGGTTTATCGCACCACACATTTTATCGCATGGAACTGTATGCGACAAAAAGTTGTCGCACACAGGCATGTGCGATAAAGTTGAATCAGCATGGTGTGCGATAACAATGAACATGAAGAACATAGAACCTTGTGATAACTTTGAACACGATAAATATTCTAAGTGTTCAAGCCCAGTTTTGAAAATTTTCGCACAAAACGATTTTTTAACCTATCACATTGAGTTCGCCCTACTACCAGAAGCATAACCTATCCTTTTTAACCTCTAAAACACACAAATGAATGGATTTTTAGGTATGAATATGAACAAACTCACTTGAGTTCGACCCTAAAACCCTAAAAATCGACTGATAAGCAATGAAACATGAGTAAACAAGATTAAAAATGATAGAAAAGTTACCTCGAACGCAATCTGAACACAAAGAAATCGATGTGAGCACGAACAACTTCGAAAAACTCAGATTTGTAGAGATAGGCTTGAGAGGGTTTTGGGTGCAAGAAAAAGACAAATAATTTGAAAAAACCGCTCTATATAAAGGAACCTGGGGATTATGACACGTGGCAACAAAAGATTGGTCCAACGGTTGACCTCCATCATGTCAGTTTATCGTACGAAAGAAGGTGCGACAAACCTTTAAAGTTATCGCACACAACTACGTGCGATAACATGATCAGATGTTTAATCGTGCACGAAGGGTGTGATAAACACTGTTCATGGGGTTTTATCGCACACGACCATGAGGATATGACCTTGTTAGGAAGAGTCTTGTGTGAAATGTATTGTCGTCTACATAAATGGTAGTTCAGTTCAAAGACATAGAGTCTACTGACAACTAGGAGACTAAGTATGTTTCACAAGGGAAGGTTCAAAGGGTAACACCTACCTATCCTATGCAAGATTCGACTATTGGAAAATTCGTAGGGAAACTTTCGTATGCATAGATCGATCTCCATTCATGTGGGGGATTGTTGGAAATTTTTAGTAAAAATATGGTTTTTACTAAACTTTGGACGCATTTAAATGTATGTATATGTGTTATATATAATTAACTCTTAGTGGGTTTATGTTCTCCTATATGAGAGCTTCGAAACGATATATAATACGTCCAAAACGGAGTATGTGTGAATGAGATATCGATGCTCAAAGATGAGTAATTGGATGAAATTAGCAAAAACCAAGTTGGGTGTGGGAAGGTGTCCCACATAGGAAGAGAGAGTAAACTTTCTTTGGTTTATAATCAAAGAAGTGTGAGGAGTTGACAAGCTCCTTGATTGGTTTTACTCTAACTCCTACCCGCGCGCAGGGGGGGTGCCGATGGACGATTTCGTAAGCTAAAATCGTCGAACTTGTGCCATATCAACGATTCTTCCAGATACTTATCCACCAAATCATGGAGGGCAACCAGGAAATCCCAGACGCCCAGATGCGGTACAAGGTCCGACACAATACATGCATTATCTAAACGTGCCGACATATGCTGACTTTGTCCACATCGTCGTGATTCCAGAGCCTGTACTTGCCTATGCCGACCAGCAGTCTGAGGTAGTTAGGCAGTATAGAATAGCTAATGCACTAGTGGTCCAGCCAGAACCGGTCGGACCTCCCCATGGTTCTATCCCATTAGGCGGTGAGGGTATTCATGTTGAGCAGGTTCAGGAACTTAGGGTTCCTGAACGGGAAGAGGTGAGGAGAACGCTAAGAAAGAGAGTGGGTGGGGTGGCGAGGACTGCTGGTCAGGCATCTTCTACCGGAGCTATATGAATTCCCATCCTGGATGACATACCGATGGAATCTGAGGATGACTCTGATTTTAACCCCGATGCTTCATCATCCGACGATGAAGTGTCTGACCAACCACGAGCTGACGATGATTCCGACTCTGATCCTAGTCATGACCCTGATGCGGGTCTAATCCCGAGACACATCGGTCGGAGTCGACACATTGAGGGTTCCGATGCTGATTCCACTTGGAACGTCGGACCCTCCAGAGATTTTGGTGACATAAGGCGGGATGAGGGAGCTATAGTAGAAAATATGAATGTGAGCAGTGATGTGGCGAGACAAGAAATGGGAGAGAAAGAGATAGAGTCAGATAAAGTATTAACTACTGACTCTCCCCAAATCGATCCAAGCCGGGTAGCCACATCCTCTACCAACGAGCATACGTCGCCGTTGCATATTGAACAAGACATGGTGGACCCAGCCATGCAAAGCACAGCCCCTCTAAGCCACTCGTCGGCATCTCAATTTGCAGGCGTTTCATTTTCCACAAGGGATAAAGCACAACTGCTATCGGCGACACACTTGGTGTCTGCTGATATTGAACAAGGTAGGCTCCTGCCCCGGCCACAACCCTTTATTCCACGCACGTTGAGTCTAGAGCCTTTTGGACGTACATCTTCTCCTAGGCCACGCGCGTCGGCATCCCAACAAGTTGTGAGCTTTCGTGCTCCAACCGAAACACCCCGAGTGTGGCCGCCATTTGTTGGTGCCCCACGAGGACTGGGTGGAAATCCTGTCATGGTCAACACTATGCCAGCCATGAACACAGGCAGTATGGTTGCTACAACCGCTACTATAACTGGTAACCTAAGTGGCCCGGATGTTAGATACATGTTTCCCAATTTTCCTCCTGAACAGGTTATACAAATGCTTGGACCGCGTCCATATTATATCACACTCCCATTATTGGCGTCTGCTTTAGGCGCAATTGATAATGCCTACTTGCAACACCGACGGGCCATGCAGAGTACAGTTGACAGATTAGCAAGTGAAGTGAGCAGAGCCATCAAGGGCAAAGCAATTGTTGAGTCGTCGTCAACACCTCAGAATCAACCATCCAGCACACAATCCGACCCACAAACACCACCACCAGTTCCGTTACACCAAATCCCAGAAGACCAGCTCAAATCAGAACTGTTAGTAGGGGTGAGCAAAACCCGAAAAACCCGATGCCCCGACCCGACCCGAACCCGAATTGCAGCCAAAAACCTGTCACCCGAAAAACCCGATACCCGAATGCCCCGAACCGATGATTTGTACGGGTAATGTAGGATCGGGTTGGGTTTGGGTTTTACCCACCCGACCCGTCCGAATATCCGATCATTTTAAAAAAATAAATTTTATTTTATAATTTTAAAATATAAATACCTTTTTACATTTCAGTTTTCTAAAATCAAACCTAAATCCCAAATCGATGACTGAGGACTGCGCAGGAGGAGTGGAGGACTGAGGTCTGAGGCTTCCATCGCCGGCGACTCGCCACTCGCCACCAGCCCACGACCCACGCAGTACGCCACCCACACACACTGAGGTCTGAGGTTTTAACTTTTACCCATTGTTCTTCCCAATAGATTTGTGAGGTTTTGACTTTTCTTTGATCTTTGCTTCTAATTTGTTCAAGAAATCAATGTCACTTACTCACTTTTGTTAACTGTCACTTTTGTTTGTGTATGGAAATTGGAAAATCCTTTGTTTTGATTTTGATTTGCTGGAAGTTGGCAAGCTAGAAATCTGGAATTTTTTGGAAGTTGGCAAGCTAGAAATAATGGAAGCCCAACCCGATTCCCCGATCTGACCCGATCCGACCCCGAATGGTCTGAGACCCGAGATCCGATTCCCAGTTTGGACGGGTTTCAGGTGGTTGCAAGCTACCCCGATATCCGATCGGGTGGTGGGAATTCGGCCCCGACCCGACCGACCCGACCGAATGCACACCCCTAGCTGTTAGCCCGACTCCTAGCCAAAAGCGACTCTAGTACAGCTGAAGAAGTTGACCTATTTGGATTACTCCGTCAACATACCCAACCTCAAACCCAAACCCCAAACCAACCACCTTCTAGCAACGACTTCCAGCGTCTAACCGATTCAATGAAAGATATGACGGAAGTCGTGATGGAAAGATTCACCTCCATCACTGAAAGGCTTAAGGCTGTCGAAGAGAAGTGTGGGATACAAGCTCAAGCCTCACATAAACGAAGACATGATGATCAGGATGATCCTGATAAACATGAGGGGGAAAAGAGAGCAAGGGTTGGTCAGTCTAGTGGTGCGCCTACAGAAAATGTTGGGGGATCAGGTCAACCAGCTAGTGAAAGAGAAACGGGAACCGGTGGAACGGATACTGAAATGGTTCAAGTGGATGACACTGATGTTCTAGCTGATGTCATAACTGGGGTTGAAAAGCCTTCGGTTGTTGACAATAGAACAGCTGATGAAAGGATGGCAGATGATATGATTGTTGATTATATTTACATTGATTCTGAGGATGAACCTGAGAAAACGTATGTCCTGATCAAAGAGGAACTAGAAGACTTATTTGACATCACCGGAGTTATTATGGCTGCTTCCAACTCTGACAATGAAATTCCAGATGATACTACTCAACCACAAACGTCGATTGATCAGAGTGTAAGTACTTCCGCTCCTCCGGCTCCAGTGATACAAGAAGATGCTCCAATAATTCAAATGCAAGCCGATGGCAGAATCAGGGATCGTGTACTCGAAGCTGAAATAGCAATTTATCAGGAAGTGATTGATGCCGAGCCAAGGTATGTGGCTATAGGTGAACGAGTGAGGATCCTGATTCCTTATCAGGGGAGCATAAGGAGTGATCTGTTTGTTAGGGATGTCTAGAGGATCGATATAGCAAAGGTTTACGGAGTTGAGGACTGGCCATCAATGCGCATAATTGAATTTCTACATGTCATGGGCAATGAATGTCTGAATACAAATGTGGTGAGATCAGATAAAGCTATAATGAAGGTACTGAAGATAGATTCCCGCAAGCTTTTCAAAGTCTGGTTCCCACAGTTTACTGTACAAAGATCTGATGGCTCCGTACACGTCTTCTCTGAGGCAGATTTCAAGAGTCTAAAGCTTGACGACTTCTGCAGTCTGTATGATATACTGGCACGAGCTCCTCAAAAGAAGATTGAATGGTCTTCTGCATATGATAGTGTCAAGAGGTTCATGCGGAATATCCTGAAATTCTCTTATCTTACGGATTTCCAAATGGCCTTGGAGTCACACCAAGCCCGAGTAAACCTAAGAGCACCGAACCGACGTCTGTCTGACATTCAAGGTATTTCTACTTATACCGTTCTGAAGAAACCTGATCTTGGAGTGGTTTACGTTAATCAAGTCTCAAAGAAGAGATTTTTCAGAATTTGTGAAGCCAACAAGTTCAGTGACGGAACGTTCAAGTACATTCAGATCCACCTTGAGAGTAGACTACGTCTAGATGCAAGCGCGGAGGTGAAGCTGAAAGACAAGGAGAAAGAGCTGATCAAGCAAATCCTGGACGCCATCACATACCGAAAGGAGTACCGAAATGCACTACGAAGGTTTGAGATCATCTTCGGGATTCGGAAGAAGTACGTGATTCCGGTGGACGCTTAAACTCTTTGCCTCTACATTGTACAAAGGGGGAGAATGTTAGTGCCTAATATTCTAAGTTGTACTATGTAGAGGGACTAATTATGTAATTAGAAAGTTACATACTATATATTGTTTGCTTAGCCTAGATTTCATTTAGGTCATCCAATTCCATTTCACACAAGTACACACACATACTATTCTCTCTACATTCTCTCTTTGTACTTTGTGATTGTTCTTTATATTGAATATATTGGTGGCCATCTGATTGATAAACATGGATTGATTACTTGTTATGGGATCACAGATACGTTGAGACGAGAATTATCGGGACTTAAGGTTATCTCGCAGCCGAATATGCACGTAGGGTTTGGTTCCGATAAGAAATTGAGGTTAACGTGAGAAGTGTGAGAACTGGTTATCAACCCGTTGGATAAGACATGGCGCACATCAAGTGGAGATGCTTCTCACGTTGACCTCTATTTCTCACACGACCATTCACCTATGCGGGTATGGTTATTTGTGTTTTAATATACTAATACATAGTACGGACTTTTATAATTTTAGTATAGCTGTAACTGGGCCTCCGAAAATATTGGAACGGCCTGGATACATGACTCCAACAAGTTAAGTTATAACTTATGCTAACGATGGCTTTTTGGTAATATCTCATCATGGGTGCTATTAATTCATTTGAACCACTTGTCTAGATTTTGAACGAAGTTAGGCCTAATCGAGTCGAGATATATTTTTGGACTTATTTGTGAATGTTTTGTTTTTTTGGCCAAGCTTCGCTACAAAGATGATGGCCTACCGACAGAAAATCTGACGATAGTTATTATGCAATGTGGGTTAAATACTTGGCCGATGATTGCTTTTACCGACGGATTAGAAGCTCTGGCGTAATCAACGGCAGATTTGGTTTGCTTTGCTGGTAGTTAAATCATATTCGTTGGGGATTATTTCGACGGATTTAATCGGCTAGTGATATATATATATATATATATCCTTCCCTACAGTGCAAACTCCTTTCTTGGTCAACCCATGAAAAGCATCAAAGTGCAACAAGAAAAGTATGTATTAAAAATGTTATGTGATTTACATGTCTAGCGAGATCAAGTTGTCATTTAGATTGCAGATCCAGCAGCTAGAAAGCACCAAACATTTATCACCAAATCAAAATAAAAAGCTTTCACTTGGAAAACGATAGGAAAACTATTTCCATTGGATGTAAAATTCTCGCTAAAATCGTGCTAAACATAAACCCTTTTCAAATGAAATCGATTGAAGAATGGAATATTTTAATTTATGGATTTTCAAATGTGAGCATGTTGCCAAGACGTGAAAATAAAGAATATTTTAATGGATTTTACATCACTTAGGGGTTGTTTACCAAATTTTCCATTAAGTTCTGTATGGATAAATTTGTCTGTCCGGATAAATTGGTGTTATTGTTTACTTTTTTATCTGAATCAACAATCTGAACGACATAAATGACCAATTTACCCCTACGTATGAATCATATTGTTTTGAATATTATACAAGTATCCACAAAAGTTCAACCCACAAAATAAGATCGACCTCCATAATCATATTGTCAAATTTCAGCAGCAATAGTCCTGAATAGTGAAATTTAACAATAATGATCAAGAATAAAATCCATGATTCAAACAACAATAGTGATCAAATATTGAGAATGAATCCATGAAAGGAGAAAAAAGACAGAAAACCCATAAACACAAAACCCACCACCTGATTTAGAACCAATTGTGTCAATCACTTGCCCTAAAACCCTACCAATTTCTTCAGGACCTACTTCTATGGCTTTCAGAGTTTCTACTTTCTACTTCAAAAAACTGATCAAACCCCCAAAATAGACCCTTTTCCTTGATTTCATTATACAACTCAACGAGCTTCCCGATCACCTTCTCTTCTGTCACCGTTTCGAACCAGAACCAGGAAGATCGAGGGCGACAGCATGGGCCCCCTTTTGTGCTAACGAAGGAGGAGGAGCAGCAACGGTCGCCGGAGATGAGGAGCAGCGATGGGGACGACGGCGTTCTCTGTAGCTAGGGTATGAAGGGAAGCAACAAGAGGAAGGAGGCGCTTGCATCTGTGCGAATGAGACGTGATTTTTCTGTAAGGACCTGTTGTTTTTAATAAAGGGTATAATTGTCAAAATTTTGGCTTAATGGGGACAACACCTCCCTTGCATCTGTGCGAATAAGCCCTTGGATGTATGATTAAGTCGCAAGTAAACACCCTTAATTAAATGGCTGTGCGAATAAGCCGTTTCTACCATTAAGCCGATTAAGTCAAAAGTAAACACACCCTTAATCGTGTGCAATTAAGCCATTTGCCTAATTTGAGACACAAGTAATTGGAACACATCTAAAAGCAAATGAAACACAAGTATTTCTTTATGAACATCCCATGCATAATTTATATGTTTAGTAAAAATTCGGTTATTTACATCACTTTTTTCCTAGAGTAGGATAGTTGGAATCACATCATATGTAGTTATATTCACAAATTGCTGTTGTGTTGGCTCATCCAAAATCTCTTCTCCTTCCATGCATGTCAATCATAATATTATTCAAAATACAACACGTGAGAATGATTCTTGGGTGCCATCAATCACCGCCCAAACTTCCTTCAACCTCTTCAACGCCCTATTCGCCATCAATCTTGTCGCCAAATGCCTCGATCCTGTTGAACTCAAATTGATCTTCCGTTAGTTTTTCACCCGCGTACGTACGGAGTTATCAGCCATGGCAGGAGGTGAAAACCTGACCCTCAAACTATATATTCTCTAACTTTTGTTCCATCAGAAAGCTCCATTTCGTTATTCAGCTTCTCTCCTTTCTATGGTCATATATGGAAAAAAGGAATGAATTGAATAATAAACAAAGTAAAGCCTAATGATAAAAACGATATATATCGACATACCTCATATATCGTGTTAGCAGATTTAACAAATGTACACCATGCCGACCGATCTCCATTCTCAAGTGTAAAGTGTAGAACCTTGCGAAATGCTATGAACATTGAGGTTGTAACAACATCATATCTATTCTTGGAAGAAACCATGAACTGCAGTCAGAAAACAAACAGAAATAACAATAACTAGATTAAATATATACATCCTAACGAATCCACAACAAAGGAACTAGATTAAATAAAAATGGCTTACAGTTACAGTGAGGGATGTGAGTGAGAAGCGTATATTGGATGATAAGGTTCACCACTTCATACATGGTGGAAGTGAAGAATTCGATGTGAAAGTGGAATGTAGAAGACCAGAAAGGAGTATGCATATATATATATATAGCAACGATTTTATCGGCCTCCGTGAAAGAAACCCTAATTTGCTGAGTGGCTCAGAGACCACTTAGGGTTATTTTGGGCTAATCAAGAAAATTAAAAGGGCAACAAATTCCTATTCAATTTTTCTAAAATAAACATCTTCCCTAATTAGGTTTTTTTTTCTCATGAGCATGCATGTTACCATCTTCCCTAACGAGTTTTTCCATCCTTTTTTCTTTTGGAGGATTTGGGTTTTGCTTGCAACTGTTTTGATCGTCGTGGAGCACGTAACTACGTTTTCTTCAAATAGAATTAGAAGTGAATTATGTCCTAGCATTAATTTTACGTTATGTTTGTTCTTGAAGACCCTGTTTTTGGAAGAATGTTTAAACGTTTCAAGTAAAGAACTTATTAAAATAATTTCAGTTAACAATTCAGGATGTAATTACTAAGTATTTTCATAATACCAAAGTGTATAAGGTGGTTTATCGATCTATGTAGTTTTGTGATCCCACAATGACAAGTAATAAGAGTAAATACACAAGATATATGAATCAAAGAAGTACACCTCTATATATGATTGAAGAACTTGCAGCTTACAACTTCACAGAAGGTTGAGAGGTTTACAAAGTGGAAGGAGGCTGCGAAGATAGAGGCGTGTGTATTTTGTATGTTGAATGTTCTATGTTGTGGTCTGACCTAAAAATACAGATAGTATACTATATATACTATTCCAAGTTTGACAACATGTCACATTTGGTCCCTCAACTATAATACTACATGGTACAAGATAATGTAACATTAACAATCTCCCCCTTTGTACCAATGTAGAGCCATAAGCTTTAGACATTCATTGGAACCACTTGTGTCTTCCGAAGCCCGAAAATCAACTCGAATCTTCTTAGCGCGTTCCGGTAGTCTACTCGATATTTGACGGCATCCATTACTTCCTTTATCAACGCCTTTTGTTTCTTCGACAGCTTCTCTTCTCCTTTAGCATCCAATCGTAATCTGCTCACTAGATGAATCTGAATCATCTTGAAAGTTCCGTCGCTGAATTTATTTGCATCAGTGACTCTCATGAATTTCTTCTCTGAGGCTGAGTCAATGAACACAACTCCAAGATCTGGTTTGCTCAGCACGGTGTAAGCTTGAACACTCTGAATATCTGCCAGATCTAGATTCGGAGGTCTGATGTTGACTCGTTCTTGACGCGCTTCCAAGGCCATTTGAAAATCCTTAAGATATGAAAACTTCAGGATGTTCTTCATGTACCTCTTCAGACTTTGATAAGCATCTGACCATTCTCCCTTCTTTTTAGGATCTCGAGACAGGATTTCATACAAGTTGCAAACGTCATTGAGCTGTAGTTTCTGAAAATCTGCCTCATTAAAGACTAGTTCTGAATCATCTGATCTCTGAACGGTAAATACTGGGTACCAAACCTTTGAAAGCTTTCGCGATTCTATCTTCAGTACTCTTCTGATCGGTTTGTCAGACTTTATTGCATTGGCGTTCAGCGATTCATATCTCATGAAATATAGATATTCAGTTATGTGCTTTTCTGGCCAGTCTTCAATCCCGTAGACTTTTTCCCAAGTGATTGGCTGCATGACCCTTACAAACATATTGCTTCGTAAGATTTCCTGAAAGGGAGTCATAATTCTGACTCGTAGGCCAGTCGCCACAAATTCTGGTTCATTCTGGATAATGTCTTGGAGAAGTCTGATTTCTGCTTGAAGCGTTGGATCTCTGAGATGTTCAGCAGGTTGTAGGTTGATAACGATCGGAGCTTGCGGTTGAATTACTTGAGCTTGAGCTGGAGTTATTGAAGTATCTGTTTGTTGAATAGAAGATCCTGGAGCTTCAGTCTCTGAATCTAGAGCAACCATCATAGTATCAGAAGAATCAAACACATTTGCAATTTCTTGTTTGATCTGCACCGTTGTTCGTTCGGGCTCTTCATCTGAATCTATGATTATAACGTCTGTCGTCCAATCATCTTCTGTTCTATTGTCACTAGCCGAAGGCTTTTCAACCCCAGCTATGACATCAGCTAGAATATCGAGATTCTCTGAGTCAGTGGCTCCTTTACTTGTATCCTCGGACGCTTTACGGGATGATGTCTCAGTTTCTTTCTCTACTGCAGTGCTCTCAGAAGCAGCAACTGTACTTGTTCCAACACCTGTACCTGTACCTGTACCTGTACTCTCCCCCTCATGGTGATCTGGAGCATCCTGATCATCATGTCTTCTTTTCTGAGCGGTTTCAGCTTGAACACCACAAGCCAGTTCGACTACTTCGACCCTTTTGACAATCGAATGAAAGCCAGCCAAAAAGGAATCTGCCATGTTGGAGATTGAGGTATTTAGCTGCTCAAATTGGGGAACAAGCAGTGGATTGGTGGTTGATGAAGCTTGAGGCGGTGGTGGAGGTGGAGGTGCGGTTTGTTGACGAAGCAAGCTAATAAGATCGACATCCTCGCCTGGTCTTGGATCGTGTTTGGCAAGAAGTCGTGCAAGCAGCTCTGACTTGAGTAGATCTTCAGGAGCAAGATTTAACGGGATCGATGTTGGATCTTGTTGAACGGGTTCGGCTCTAGTCGGTTGAGGTTCAGATGTAGAAGATTCAGCCGGTCCTTTACCTTTCACCGCTCTGATTACATCATCACGTAATTTCTGAAACTCTGCTTTCATTTTGTCAGTATGAGCCTGATATGTGTTGTCGATAGATCTGACGAAATGCTTTAGTAGAGTAAGTGGCACGAATCTATTCGGAGGAGGGCCAACCAAACTAAACGCTCGTTCGAGTTCAGCACTAACACCCAGACCACTTAGGTTACTGGTTGAAGTATCGGTTGAAGCAACCGTACTGCCTGTGTTCAAAGCTGGCATAGTGTTAGCAATGACAGGACTTCCACCCGATCCTCGTGACGCACCAACAAAGGGTGGCACTCTGGGTGTTCCGGTTGGGGCACGAAAGCTCCCAACAAGGTGTTGTTCAAATAGCGGTGACCTAGGAAAAGAAGTTGTTCCAAAAGGCGCTAGACTCGATGTGCTCTGAAATGAAGTCGGTGGCCGGGGCAGGGGCCTACCTGTTTCAATACCAGCGAACACCGAATGTGTTGCCGATAGACTTTGTGCATATTCCCCTGTGCTGAATGAAACACCGGCCTGTTGAGAGACCGATGAGTGGCTTGGTGGGGGTGTGCACTGCATGGTTGGGCGGACCATGGCTGTTTCAATGCTCAACGGCGACGAACGCACGTTGGCAGAAGATGTGGTTGCCCGACTTGGATCGGCTTGGGAAGAGTCGGTAGTTATAACTTTTTCCGACTCTTTCACAATTTCGCTCATTTCTTTTCTCCCTCTTGCCTCACCACTAAGTACGTTTTCTTCATCTACGTCTACTTCTTCGTGTATAAGTGTAGTATCAACAGCAGCAACTGTAGAAGTAACCATAGGTTCTGGTTGTCTAGATGAACCTGCACCAGGTGTTTCAACTCGAGGCCTTTTTCTTGTTTGCCTTGGTAACAAGTTTGCATCTGGATCTGAGTCATATTCATAATCACCAAAATCAACTAGAGGACTGAATGGTTCTGTTCTTTGGCCTGAAGAAGATGTTGCTTGACCGCCAGAGCGTGAAGATGTAGCACGACCAGTACTTCGAGTCCTACCCCCCACTCTCTTTCTTGTTGTTCTTCTCACCACTCGTTGTTCAGGAACCCCTTGTTCCTGAACCCCCTCGACAATAGGACCCTCACCACCTACTGGGTTTGCATCTTGGGCAGGTCCAGCCGGATCTGGCTGGTCCATTAATGCGTTTTGCTCCCTATACTGAATCACTACCCAACTAGCCTGGTCGGCATAATTCAGTACCTCTGGTCGAATAACGGCGGTATGTACGAATGGTTCATGTGCTGGCGGTACAAGGCGGTGCATCCAGCTTGCTGGTCCTCGCTCAGCTTCCTCTCTTCTTGGGATTTCCGGTCGGTCTTGCATAGCCTGATGAATCAGGATTTGGAAGAACCGTTGAAATGGCACAAAGTTGCGTCTCATTTTGGGTTTGAGCTGATCTGCAACAATTTCCACCATTTCATTCCAGATAAGGACAGCATAGTCTATATTGCGGTTGAAGGCGAATGCATGAAACATCTTTAGGATCGCTAGATTCGTCTTATCTAGGCCAGTATGCTTAGATGTCATGCAGCGATTGAGGATTGAGCATAGGGTGTACCACACCGGCGGTAGATGTTGTCTTCTGAATTGTGATGAACCGGTGAGTACGGGGACTCTCGGATCTTGATATCCAAGGCTGCGGATATCAGTGAATAATTCTTCAGAAACAGCTGGATCTTCGAAGTTGTCGCGTCTTGGAAGTTCGAGAGCACGACGTAAGCCTTGTAGTGTGATCCTTACTTCGAAATGGTCTATATTAGCATTGAATCGCTGTGGTCGAGCCGTAGGATTGAATCGGAGTGTGTGCCAAAATTGTTGTAAATAAATGGCAGGCACTCTCTCGACCCTTGTCAGTGCAGTGCGAATTGGATGACCACGGATGATCTCTAGAATTATCCGGTGAGAGAAGTTGCTTTCAAGATCCAGGTGATGATTGTTTTCACGGATTGCTAGAAAGCTGGCCCTCGGCACGATTTCTTCATCCGGGTCAACGGCATTGACGGACGGATGTGAAGAGCGTTGCGAGGCGATGATGGTGTTGTCATCGGATGCATATTCAGCAGGTTGTTCAGCCATCTGTAAGGTATTTAGAACAGATTTAAGCAATTCAAACAGAAAGGTATTTTTCTTGGAAAAAAAAATCCCAAAAAAATGCAAAGTGTAAGAAACCTCGCAATGCACGATTGTGAGGCTCGCAGTCAACAGATGTAGAAGATTGCGAGGCTCGCAAAACCTGGAAGGTTGCGAGGATCGCAGTCTTAAAAAGTATGTGTTGCGAGGCGTTTGAATGTCAGATGATTGCGAGGCTTATGAACATTAGCAGTAAAACCCATGTGATTTTCCAGATTTACGAAATAAGCATGTATAGATGTTAAAATTGATACTAGCATGCTCGGTTTTAGTTTGTGAGTAAACCCTAATCATTTAAAACATCTAACAAGCACCAATCAATCAAGTTTTAGCATGTGACAGAGACCTAACCTAAAACCCCTTAAACCCTAGATGCAAAATCGATTAAAATAGGAGTTTTATCGGATGAAATGTAATAAGAATCGAGAATACATACCTCTTAATCGAATGTAGTCGATTACACGGAATAGAATCAACAAATAATACTCCTTTGGTCGAATCGCAATGTTCAGTATCGTGAGAAAAACGAGGGTTCTTTTATGGAGAGGTTTTGAAATAAAGACTAAATCAAAGATCGCAAGTATATATAAACATTTGAAATCCGTGACACGTGTCACTACCTGATTTGCCCAAAATTAAAAAAAAAACGGATCGCAATGAAAAATCCCAAACCTCGCAATATAAGATTGCGAGGGAATTTTTGGATCGCAGTTAACAATTGCGAGGGAATCTTTGGATCGCAGTTAACAATTGCGAGGGAATCTTCGCATCGCAACAGTTTATTGCGATGGAATCTTTCCATCGCAATCTTCTATTGCGAGGAATTTTGATTAATTTTGACATTTTGACATTTTTGATCTTTTTCCAAATTTTAGCCCACTGGAAGATGTCCAACTTCCAATTGTTTATTTAAACTAGGTAATTTACAAGACTATTTTTCACTCCCCCTTAAATGATGCATAAGGGTTTGTAAAAAATACAAGTTAGAAGCACTTACCTTGTTATCTTCAAGCAGTAAGTATTTGGAAATACCTTTTACTTACTCTGCCATGTATGCACACTCCCCCTCTTTTTGTGCATTCTCCATTTCTTGTACTCCCCCTGAGACTATGAACAAGTCTTTTGCACACATAGATATCATCACAATTGTATCGTTACGATAAAATAAACTTTGAAACACAACAAATACATGAAATTGAAATATCTTATGTTGATAATAGAATGTGATGAAAATATGAGTGTATCAATTTAGATAGATTTATCTAGATTGAAAGATACATATTTCCATCCATTAAGTGATCAAATTAGATATTACACTTTCATGTTCAACATGCCAAGCTTGGATATTAAGAAATTAAAGCGTTTTTCATCCAAGGCTTTTGTAAACAAATCGGCAAGTTGATGCTCTGTTGGAACAAAATATAATTCAACCGTACCTTTTTCCACATAGTCTTTTATGAAGTGATACCTGACATCTATGTGTTTGGTCTTTGTGTGTTGAACCGGATTTGCTGTAATGGCAATTGCACTTTTGTTGTCACAGTTGATAGGGATCTTCTCGTATCTAAAGCCGTAGTCCTGCAGTTGAGTCCTCATCCACAGAACTTGTGAACAACAACTGGCCGCAGCAACATACTCTGCCTCCGCAGTTGATGTAGAAACACAGTTCTGTTTCCTCGATGACCAACTGACCAACTTTTCCCCTAAAAACTGAACATGACCAGAAGTGCTCTTCCGGTCTAGCAAGCTACCTCCATGATCTGCATCTGAGTATGCAGTGAGCTCGAATCCTGATCCCTTTGGGTACCAAAGTCCAAGGTACGGTGTCCCTTTCAAATATCGAAAGATCCTTGTAACAGCACTTCGATGTGATTGTTTTGGTTGTGCCTGAAATCTTGCACATAAACATGTAGAGAACATTATATCTGGACGACTCGCAGTGAGGTACATTAATGAACCTATCATCCCTCGGTAGTTCTTGACATCGACATCTACACCGTTTGGATCAGGACCAACTTTTGATTGGTGAGCCATAGGTGTACCAATCGAAGTACAGTTTTCCATTTTGTATTTCTTCAAAATGTCAAACACGTATTTTGATTGGTTGATGAAGATACCTGTCGAGAACTGCTTGACTTGTAATCCGAGAAAGAAATTAATTTCTCCCATCATACTCATCTGGAATCTGGTCATCATTAAACCCGAAAACCACGTGCATAATCCAGGATTAGTTGAACCAAAAATAATGTCATCGACGTAAATTTGTACCAAAAGAATATCACCTTCTTGTTCCAGAGTGAAGAGAGTTGTGTCAATTTTACCTTTTCGAAAGCCAGCACCAAGTAAGTAGGTAGATAGGATTTCATACCAGGCGCGAGGGGCTTGCTTCAGACCATAGAGAGCTTTGTCAAGTATGTAGACATGATCTGGATAATCTGTGTCCACAAAACCCTTTGGTTGAGAAACGTATACTTCTTCTTTCAAAACGTCGTTCAAGAATGCTGTCTTCACGTCCATTTGATAAACAGTGAAGTTTCTGTAGGCAGCGTATGAAAGAAATATCCGTATTGCTTCTAAGCGAGCAACCGGTGCGTATATCTCATCATAGTCTATTCCCTCCTGTTGCCTGTACCCTTTCGCTACAAGGCGTGCTTTGTTTCTTATCACAATCCCTTCACTGTCTTTCTTGTTCTTCAGGATCCATTTTGTACCAATGACCGTTTTACCCTTTGGTCTAGGAACAAGTCTCCATACTTTTAGAGCTTCAAATGAGTTCAGCTCATCTTGCATGGCAATTATCCAATCTGGATCTTCTAAGGCATGTTGAACAGATGTAGGTTCAACTTGACTAAGAAAGAGCGCAAATAGGACCTCGTTTGCCGTTGCCGATCTTGTTTTGACTGGTTCGTTGACTTGACCAATAACCTGAGTAATGGGGTGACTCTGCGTCCATTTCGTTGAGTGTGGGAGAGATGCAGCACCTACATTTGGATCCACCAAGGTAGGGTCTTTATCGAAGTTCAACTGTATTGTCAAGATAGGTTCCGGTGTTTTGACAGGTTCATTGACAGATGTGTCAACAGGAACTGCCTCCGGTTCTGCTTCAGAAGATGACTCTGGTATGTTTGCAGACCCATCATCATTGACATTTGAAGTTGTACCCGACGAAGAAGCACCATGTGTGGATTCACGTTGTCGTCTACTTCTCATGATGATTTCTTGTGTAGAAACCAAATGCCTGTCACTCGAAGATGTTGTCTGAGTCGTTGCATCTGTTGAGGGTGCCGATGAAGGACGCGACAACGAAGCCTGAGCTGGTGTTGCAACCTTACTCCTGTTATTTAAAGATGACGAAGAGTTATCATTATTAAAGTAGTCATCATAAAAGTATTCAAACAATAAATCAAGATCACTGGGCTTTGAGTTAGAAGTGGAAGCTTGATTCTTGTTTGATGTCCTAGTCACCATCGGACGTATTTGTCCGGATGCTAGGATCCCTGATATTGCGGGTTCTGTACTGTTATGGACAGAAGCCATTTCTTCAGATTCGTCGAATTTGACATTGACACTTTCTTTCACATTCTTTGAAGACTTGAGATAGATCCTGTAAGCCTTTGATGTGAGCGAGTATCCGATAAAGAAGCCCTCCAGCCCTTTAGGACTGAATTTGTTCAATTTGTCCTTATCGTTCAGCACAACGCACCTGCAACCAAACACACGAAAGTAGTGTATTACAGGTTTTCTATTATTCATTAATTCATATGGTGTTTTGCCAAACCGTCGATGTATAATGGAACGGTTTTGTGTGTAGCATGCCGTTGCAACAGCTTCAGCCCACAGATACAGAGGTAGATCAGAATAAGACAACATCGTTCTGGCCGCTTCAACGAGTGTTCGGTTTCGTCTTTCAACTACACCATTTTGCTGAGGTGTTCTGGCCGCAGAATGTTGATGTGAAATTCCTAATGACTGAAAGAAGTCATCAAGAGTTCTGTTTTTGAATTCTGTCCCGTTGTCTGATCTGATATTCTGAACTGATAGTTGTAGATTCACTTGAATCTGTTTGATTAACGAGATGATCAAGTCTGGAGTTTCGTCTTTTGAACGAAGAAACTTGACCCATGTATATCTTGAGAAATCATCAACAACAACTAACACATATCGTTTGGCATTGATACTCTGAGTCTTCATCGGACCACAGAGATCCATATGAAGAATTTCTAGTGCTTTGCTTGTGCTGGGTTCCGGCTTTGGTGGGTGAGGAGCATGCTTTATCTTCCCTGTTTCACATACAGTACAGAAGTTGTCTTTCTCAAACTTCAGTTCTGGTAGACCAGTAACTAAATCACCTGTCTGCAGCTTTTGAATGTATCGAAAGTTGAGGTGAGATAGTCTTCGGTGCCATAACCAGCTTTTGTCAAACAACGCCTTTGACATCAGACACACATTCATCTTGGGGTTTAGCTTGGATAGGTCAATGGTGTAAAGATTTGAATTGCGCGACCCAACTAGAAGTTCATTTCCGTCATCGGTTAGAACTGCACACCGAGTCTTCTTGAAATGTACTTCTAGGTCTTTGTCACAGAATTGACCTATACTAAACAGGTTGTGTCCCAATCCTTCAACATAGTTAACCTTGGTTATTTTGACCTTGTCTGTTACTATGTCTCCATAACCTAAGATAGGAGAGTACTGATCATTTCCAAATTTGACTCTCCCTCCATCTCTTTCTACAAAGTTGCTCAAGAGTTCCTTTCTTCCAGTCATGTGTTTTGAGCAACCAGAATCCAAGTACCACACATGACGGAGCTGCAAAAAGGAATTTAAACAGTTTTAGGTACCCATTGCCAATTGGGTCCTTTTGGGTTAGGAGTCTTTGTAGTTCTAGGTAGCCATTTCAAATTGGCAATTCTCTTTCTATTACCATTGTTAGAGTAATTAGGTGTATACAACCAACAGTTATAGTCAGATTTGCCAATGAAATCATCCACACCACATGAAGCACAACAGATTTTATCATGAGACAAGTTAATCAGTTGTTGCATTGTATAAATCTTGCAAGGTGTTACAAGTTTTCTATTGTCAACAGCATGATTAATTACATTCAAAAACAACTTGTCCTTCTTGAAATTTAAAACATTTAAAGGAACTTTGGATGATTTGATCTTTGTCACTTCTTGTGTGGATGCTTTTATCTTCCACTCAAGTTTCTTGTTGGTTCTTAAATTACGATCTGAAACACCAGACAAAGAAGAGTTGTGAGATTTTGAATATAGAGTTTGAGTAGATTTAGCATGCTTCTTCTGTTTTGGTTTTCTTTTCTTTTTCTGAAATGATTGTTTTGATTTAGATTTAGAATAGTAATCATTGACAGAAATTTTCTCTGAAGACTTGGAAGATTCCCGTTCCAAAATGATCTTTTTAGGTTCCTCTTCATTTATCAAAAAAACAGTGTGATCTGGAAGTTTTGCACTGAAGTCAAATAGAACAGGCAATTCATTTTCAACTTTGCCTTTGCCTTTACCAACATCCATACTATCAATATCAGAATCACTTTCTGATGAAGCATAAAAGAAACCATAAGACTTAGGATAATGAAATTCATTAAATTCTGATGAAGCATGTTTAACATATTTTTCCTTTAAATTCCAAAAATCATAACCATGAGATGTTGGTTTACTAAGAAAATCATCTATTTCTTTTTCTTGGTCATCTATTTTACAACCCTTCAAAACAGTTGTTCCCATGAAAGCTTTGCATGAAGAAAGATCTGAATCAGAAGAATGTGTTACGTTTGAAACCTTTTCATCAGATATTTCCTCAAGTTTTCTTTTCATATCAAATAAGTTTTCTAAAAGAACTGTGATCACAACTTCCTTTTCAATCTCAAAAACAAGTCTGTCGACATCGCGAATGTCTTCAATCTTGCTTTCGGATATTCTTTGTGAGAAAACGGTATTTTTAGATACAAGAGATTCTTTTTCGAACTTAAGTTTCTCTCTTTCTTTCCCTATTAGTTGTCTTTCAAGAAAAAGCGTTTTCTGAAAAGTAAATAGTTGATCTGAAAGATCCAAACATCTAAGTTCTAGAGATTTCTTTTCTTCAAAGCTTTCAGGTTCATCATTTATGCTATATGACAAAACAGTAAAGATAACTTCTTTTTCAATATAAAAAAGAAGTTGATCTTCGTTTCTGATTTCTTCAACATTAAAAATTATATTCCTTTCGAGCTCCATGAGTTTTTGTTCAAGAACCATTGGTGGAAAATACCTTTTTCCTTCCAAAACAGATTTTTCAGGATTATCCTTTTGAGTATTTTCTTTTTCCTCTGGTTCTTTAACAATATAACTCTCAAAATAATCATTTGGTAAGGTTTTTTCATTATCTAATGCCTTGGCATTCTCTGGACCATACCAAAAAGGAAGTTGCATTCTAACAGTGATTTTTCTTTTTGTTTCTTCCTCAGCCTTTTGTTCTTCCTCATGAAGTTGTTTGATTTGATAGCAAGGATGTGTAACAGGCATAAACCATTCAAATTCATACTGAGTGGGAGTTTTAGTTATGGCATTCCTTAGGTACTGAGGATTGTCATATCCAATACCCCACTTTGCGTTATAGTATCTGAATTTGTTTGGCTTATTCATTTGAATTGTTTGTTCTGTTTGACCTGCTTTGTACAGTTTATTTTCCAGATCTTTGATATTTTCACTCATCTCTTCATTTCTTTCTTTATAAGCATGTAAAAGACTTTCAAACTCGCTATTCTTTATTTCTGAACTCATTAATTTTTCCGATAGTTCAGATACTCTATCTTGAAAGTACGCATGACCAATATCGAATTCAGTCTTTTTCTTTTTCAATTCAGTAATTTGACTGTCTTGTTCTATTAGTCTTTCCTTTTGAGTTGAAATTATTTCATTAGCAATGTTCTCATCAGCTTTTAATTCTTCTAACCTTTGTGTTAAGCATGCTTGTTTAGAAATAAATTGATTATAGAAATCGAAATATACCTGTTCTGAAGTAGACTCTGCTCCTTCATCATCGGCTTCTTTGGTCATGAAGCACATCTTTGTTTGAGCAGTAGTCTCATTATTAGCTTCATCATCAGAATGATCAAGCCAGTAATCCTCTTCTACCTTTAGTGCAATACCCGATTGCTTCTTTTCAGCAAGCAACAACTTGTTTTTGTAGTAATTGGTATCTTTCACTATCTGCTTCCAGCACTCCTTCGCGAAATGACCAGGTTTCCCACAGTTGTAACAAGTCTGTGGTTCTTCCTTTTTCTCAAAAATCTTTTTCTCCTCTGGCCTCTTGTAATCATTTGGCCGACTATACTCAGTAGGCCTTTTGTACTCTTCCGGCCTCCTGTATTCTGCTCTTTTGCTTGATTCAACATGCGCCCTATGCTCAAAGTTCTTTGAGCCCGACGCATACCTCTGATTATTAGAACCAGGACTTTTCCCAAATTTTCTCTGAAAAGAACTGGTAAGCAGAGCCAGAGAATCCTTCATTCTCTCTATTTCTTCTATCCCACTTGCTTCCTCCATTTCTCCTTCAGACTGGTTCTCCTCATCCTGGGAGTATCCTCTGCTTGAAATTAACGCAAGTGGATCTTTCTCTTCATCCTTCATCCCTCTTTTATCTTCATTCTTCACTTTCCTATTCTTCTTCACTTTCTTCGCTTCAGCATCATCTTCATCCTGCTTCAACGTTTCAAACATCTGTTGTAGAGGTAATTCTGATAGCTTAGCATTCTGCTTCATTCGGTGAGCGTACTTCTTCCATTCTGGTTGAAGAACGGTCATGAATTTTACGTTGTGCTCAATAACCTTCCTCTCTATTTTGAATCTGCTTAGCTCATTCAATATTGTGGTGAAGCGTACATAAGCAGAGTCAAGAGTCTCTCCTTCTTTCTGTTTGAAGCATTCGTATGAGTTGATGATGGTTGAGATTTTCATTTGATTCTCTACTTCAGATCCTTGAAATAACTTTATCAGTTCATCAAACATGGCTTTACCAGATTGATTTTTGTTGTCTACCCTCCGATAGACATTATCGGTCAAGGCCTGAATAATTAGAGATTTCGCCATTTTATCTCCTTGGTACAATTTCTTCTGTTCAACAGAGTAGTGAATCGGTAGAACAGTAACAATATCTGGAATTGGATCACCATCAATAGCAATCCCTCTTCTTGTTATAGGCTTCATTGGTCCATTATCTAGAGAATTGATAATGAATTCTCCGTTCTCTTGTCTATCTACCCAGTCTAGGAATCTGTCTTTCCAAATTTTGAATTCTGATGTAAAGAGAACTGGAGGTTTGTCTTTGGAACCAATGGATAGCACATCTCTTGTAGTCATTTAATTACTTGTCTGATCGATTTATCTCGTGTTCAGTAGCTTTCTTTTTCAACAAACTCTTTCTGTCTCTGCCTTTGTATGGGTTGCGAGGCTACTGTTTGCGATGCAACAAAAAGTCTCAACAATCTGTTGCGAGGCAAACAAAGTATCGCAATGAAATTGGATCGCAGTGAACAATTGCGATCGAAACTAAGTCTCGCAGTCAACAATTGCGATGCAAACACCAAACCAACAAATCGCAATAACAGATTGCGAGGCAAGAAACAGATCGCAATTGAAAATTGCGAGGATCGCAGTCCATAGATCCTGAAAGTTGCGAAGCTCGCAGTCCAGAATTCTAGAAGGTTGCGAGGCTCGCAGTCTTAATTTCTAGAAGATTGCGAGGGGTTTGAATCTTGCGAGAGATATGAATATTAGTTGGTTGCGATGGTTATGATGATTTTTAAGCAGATGTTCAAATGAACTAAAAAATGCTTGAAATTTTGAACGAGTGTTCCTGGGTAATTTCTGGGCACTTTTATAACCTTGAGTTTTGTCTAAAAACCAACCTAACCTTGATTTGATGAGCAAAACAGTGAGTTTTACTCAAAACAGAGACTTCGTGAAAAACAGAGAAGATGCACGTATTGATCTAATTTCCTGGTGATATGCGGAATTAAATACACAGGAAATTTCTATTTTCACTTCTTGATCGATTCCAACCACTAGAAGAACTCCAGAGACCAAAATCAACCAAAAAAATTGAACTTGAAGAATACAGATACGTACAACTTTTAAGAACAAATCTGAACAAAATGATATTAAGCTCTGATACCAATTGTGATCCCACAATGACAAGTAATAAGAGTAAATACACAAGATATATGAATCAAAGAAGTACACCTCTATATATGATTGAAGAACTTGCAGCTTACAACTTCACAGAAGGTTGAGAGGTTTACAAAGTGGAAGGAGGCTGCGAAGATAGAGGCGTGTGTATTTTGTATGTTGTATGTTATGACCTAAAAATACAGATAGTATACTATATATACTATTCAAAGTTTGACAACATGTCACATTTGGTCCCTCAACTATAATACTACATGGTACAAGATAATGTAACATTAACAAGTTTACTTAAAGAAGTCCACCTCATTTACTTAAAGATAGATCATGGATAATATAGGAAAAGAATTCAAGCCAACTTTTGCCTTGGATGACAAACGCAAGAACTTTTTTGAGCATGTACACGTTTAAGGTGGTTTAAAGTCCCACAAAGTCGTTGGTTTGATCGGAGGGAAAAGTCGACGTGATTTGACCCAAGGTTAAAGTCAATTCTGTCTATTTTGGAAACAATGCATTTTTTTAAATTGAATCGAATTAAACTTTTAAGCAAAACACAAAACTACGTCTTACTTCCGACGAGTTTTTAGTTGAATTCCACTATTACTCTAATAAACCATATCCTGAAGTTGTAAGTTTTGGAAGTTTGGGTTATAAAGTGTGAAGTTTGAGGGTGTGATCCCACAATGACAAGTAATAAGAGTAAATACACGATATATATGAATCAAAGAAGTACACCTCTATATATATGATTGAAGAACTTGCAGCTTACAACTTCACAGAAGGTTGAGAGGTTTACAAAGTGGAAGGAGGCTGCGAAGATAGAGGCGTGTGTATTTTGTATGTTGAATGTTCTATGTTGTGGTCTGACCTAAAAATACAGATAGTATACTATATATACTATTCCAAGTTTGACAACATGTCACATTTGGTCCCTCAACTATAATACTACATGGTACAAGATAATGTAACATTAACAATCTCCCCCTTTGTACCAATGTAGAGCCATAAGCTTTAGACATTCATTGGAACCACTTGTGTCTTCCGAAGCCCGAAAATCAACTCGAATCTTCTTAGCGCGTTCCGGTAGTCTACTCGATATTTGACGGCATCCATTACTTCCTTTATCAACGCCTTTTGTTTCTTCGACAGCTTCTCTTCTCCTTTAGCATCCAATCGTAATCTGCTCACTAGATGAATCTGAATCATCTTGAAAGTTCCGTCGCTGAATTTATTTGCATCAGTGACTCTCATGAATTTCTTCTCTGAGGCTGAGTCAATGAACACAACTCCAAGATCTGGTTTGCTCAGCACGGTGTAAGCTTGAACACTCTGAATATCTGCCAGATCTAGATTCGGAGGTCTGATGTTGACTCGTTCTTGACGCGCTTCCAAGGCCATTTGAAAATCCTTAAGATATGAAAACTTCAGGATGTTCTTCATGTACCTCCTCAGACTTTGATAAGCATCTGACCATTCTCCCTTCTTTTTAGGATCTCGAGACAGGATTTCATACAAGTTGCAAACGTCATTGAGCTGTAGTTTCTGAAAATCTGCCTCATTAAAGACTAGTTCTGAATCATCTGATCTCTGAACGGTAAATACTGGGTACCAAACCTTTGAAAGCTTTCGCGATTCTATCTTCAGTACTCTTCTGATCGGTTTGTCAGACTTTATTGCATTGGCGTTCAGCGATTCATATCTCATGAAATAGAGATATTCAGTTCTGTGCTTTTCTGGCCAGTCTTCAATCCCGTAGACTTTTTCCCAAGAGATTGGCTGCATGACCCTTACAAACATATTGCTTCGTAAGATTTCCTGAAAGGGAGTCATAATTCTGACTCGTAGGCCAGTCGCCACAAATCCTGGTTCATTCTGGATAATGTCTTGGAGAAGTCTGATTTCTGCTTGAAGCTTTGGATCTCTGAGATGTTCAGCAGGTTGTAGGTTGATAACGATCGGAGCTTGCGGTTGAATTACTTGAGCTTGAGCTGGAGTTATTGAAGTATCTGTTTGTTGAATAGAAGATCCTGGAGCTTCAGTCTCTGAATCTAGAGCAACCATCATAGTATCAGAAGAATCAAACACATTTGCAATTTCTTGCTTGATCTGCACCGTTGTTCGTTCGGGCTCTTCATCTGAATCTATGATTATAACGTCTGTCGTCCAATCATCTTCTGTTCTATTGTCACTAGCCGAAGGCTTTTCAACCCCAGCTATGACATCAGCTAGAATATCGAGATTCTCTGAGTCAGTGGCTCCTTTACTTGTATCCTCGGACGCTTTACCGGAAGATGTCCCAGTTTCTTTTTCTACTTCAGTGCTCTCAGAAGCAGCAACTGTACTTGTTCCAACACCTGTACCTGTACCTGTACCTGTACTCTCCCCCTCATGGTGATCTGGATCATCCTGATCATCATGTCTTCTTTTCTGAGCGGTTTCAGCTTGAACACCACAAGCCAGTTCGACTACTTCGACCCTTTTGACAATCGAATGAAAGCCAGCCAAAAAGGAATCTGCCATGTTGGAGATTGAGGTATTTAGCTGCTCAAATTGGGGAACAAGCAGTGGATTTGTGGTTGATGAAGCTTGAGGCGGTGGTGGAGGTGGAGGTGCGGTTTGTTGACGAAGCAAGCTAATAAGATCGACATCCTCGCCTGGTCTTGGATCGTGTTTGGCAAGAAGTCGTGCAAGCAGCTCTGACTTGAGTAGATCTTCAGGAGCAAGATTTAACGGGATCGATGTTGGATCTTGTTGAACGGGTTCGGCTCTAGTCAGTTGAGGTTCAGATGTAGAAGATTCAGCCGGTCCTTTACCTTTCACCGCTCTGATTACATCATCACTTAATTTCTGAAACTCTGCTTTCATTTTGTCAGTATGAGCCTGATATGTGTTGTCGATAGATCTGACAAAATGCTTTAGTAGAGTAAGTGGCACGAATCTATTCGGAGGAGGGCCAACCAAACTAAACGCTCGTTCGAGATCAGCACTAACACCCAGACCACTTAGGTTACTGGTTGAAGTATCGGTTGAAGCAACCGTACTGCCTGTGTTCAAAGCTGGCATAGAGTTAGCAATGACAGGACTTCCACCCGATCCTCGTGACGCACCAACAAAGGGTGGCACTCTGGGTGTTCCGGTTGGGGCACGAAAGCTCCCAACAAGGTGTTGTTCAAATAGCGGTGACCTAGGAAAAGAAGTTGTTCCAAAAGGCGCTAGACTCGATGTGCTCTGAAATGAAGTCGGTGGCCGGGGCAGGGGCCTACCTGTTTCAATACCAGCGAACACCGAATGTGTTGCCGATAGACTTTGTGCATATTCCCCTGTGCTGAATGAAACACCGGCCTGTTGAGAGACCGATGAGTGGCTTGGTGGGGGTGTGCACTGCATGGTTGGGCGGACCATGGCTGTTTCAATGCTCAACGGCGACAAACGCACGTTGGCAGAAGATGTGGTTGCCCGGCTTGGATCGGCTTGGGAAGAGTCGGTAGTTATAACCTTTTCCGACTCTTTCACATTTTTGCTCATTTCTTTTCTCCCTCTTGCCTCACCACTAAGTACATTTTCTTCATCTACGTCTACTTCTTCGTGTATAAGTGAAGTATCAACAGCAGCAACTGTAGAAGTAACCATAGGTTCTGGTTGTCTAGATGAACCTGCACCAGGTGTTTCAACTCGAGGCCTTTTTCTTGTTTGCCTTGGTAACAAGTTTACATCTGGATCTGAGTCATATTCATAATCACCAAAATCAACTAGAGGACTGAATGGTTCTGTTCTTTGGCTTGAAGAAGATGTTGCTCGATCGCCAGAGCGTGAAGATGTAGCACGACCAGTACTTCGAGTCCTACCCCCCACTCTCTTTCTTGTTGTTCTTCTCACCACTCGTTGTTCAGGAACCCCTTGTTCCTGAACCCCCTCGACAATAGGACCCTCACCACCTACTGGGTTTGCATCTTGGGCAGGTCCAACCGGATCTGGCTGGTCCATTAATGCGTTTTGCTCCCTATACTGAATCACTACCCAGCTAGCCTGGTCGGCATAATTCAGTACCTCTGGTCGAATAACGGCGGTATGTACGAATGGTTCATGTGCTGGCGGTACAAGGCGGTGCATCCAGCTTGCTGGTCCTCGCTCAGCTTCCTCTCTTCTTGGGATTTCCGGTCGGTCTTGCATAGCCTGATGAATCAGGATTTGGAAGAACCGTTGAAATGGCACAAAGTTGCATCTCATTTTGGGTTTGAGCTGATCTGCAACAATTTCCACCATTTCATTCCAGATAAGGACAGCATAGTCTATATTGCGGTTGAAGGCGAATGCATGAAACATCTTTAGGATCGCTAGATTCGTCTTATCTAGGCCAGTATGCTTAGATGTCATGCAGCGATTGAGGATTGAGCATAGGGTGTACCACACCGGCGGTAGATGTTGTCTTCTGAATTGTGATGAACCGGTGAGTACGGGGACTCTTGGATCTTGATATCCAAGGCTGCGGATATCCGTGAATAATTCTTCAGAAACAGCTGGATCTTCGAAGTTGTCGCGTCTTGGAAGTTCGAGAGCACGACGTAAGCCTTGTAGTGTGATCCTTACTTCGAAATGGTCTATATTAGCATTGAATCGCTGTGGTCGAGCCGTAGGATTGAATCGGAGTGTGTGCCAAAATTGTTGTAAATAAATGGCAGGCACTCTCTCGACCCTTGTCAGTGCAGTGCGAATTGGATGACCACGGATGATCTCTAGAATTATCCGGTGAGAGAAGTTGCTTTCAAGATCCAGGTGATGATTATTTTCACGGATTGCTAGAAAGCTGGCCCTTGGCATGATTTCTTCATCCGGGTCAACAGCATTGACGGATGGATGTGAAGAGCGTTGCGAGGCGATGATGGTGTTGTCATCGGATGCATATTCAGCAGGTTGTTCAGCCATCTGTAAGGTATTTTAACATGTTAGAACAGATTTAAGCAATTCAAACAGAAAGGTATTTTTCTCGAAAAAATATCCCAAAAAAAATGCGAAGTGTAAGAAACCTCGCAATGCACGATTGCGAGGCTCGCAGTCAACAGATGTAGAAGATTGCGAGGCTCGCAAAACCTGGAAGGTTGCGAGGATCGCAGTCTTAAAGAGTATGTGTTGCGAGGCGTTTGAATGTCAGATGATTGCGAGGCTTATGAACATTAGCAGTAAAACCCATGTGATTTTCCAGATTTTCAAAATTAGCATGTATAGATGTTAAAATTGATACTAGCATGCTCGGTTTTAGTTTGTGAGTAAACCCTAATCATTTAAAACATCTAACAAGCACCAATCAATCAAGTTTTAGCATGTGACAGAGACCTAACCTAAAACCCTTTAAACCCTAGATGCAAAATCGATTAAAATAGGAGTTTTATCGGATGAAATGTAATAAGAATCGAGAATACATACCTCTTAATCGAATGTAGTCGATTACACGGAATAGAATCAACAAATAATACTCCTTTGGTCAAATCGCAATGTTCAGTATCGAGAGAAAAAAAAAACGAGGGTTCTTATATGGAGAGGTTTTGAAATAAAGACTAAGTCAAAGATCGCAAGTATATATAAACATTTGAAATCCGTGACACGTGTCACTACCTGATTTGCCCAAAATTAAAAAAAACGGATCGCAATGAAAAATCCCAAACCTCGCAATATAAGATTGCGAGGGAATCTTTGGATCGCAGTTAACAATTGCGAGGGAATCTTTGGATCGCAGTTAACAATTGCGAGGGAATCTTTGGATCGTAGGAATCTTCGCATCGCAACAGTTTATTGCGATGGAATCTTTCCATCGCAGTCTTCTATTGCGAGGAATTTTGATTAATTTTGACATTTTGACATTTTTGATCTTTTTCCAAATTGTAGCCCACGGGAAGATGTCCAACTTCCAATTGTTTATCTAAACTAGGTAATTTCCAAGACTATTTTTCACTCCCCCTTAAATGATGCATAAGGGTTTGTAAAAAATACACGTTAGAAGCACTTACCTTGTTATCTTCAAGCATTAAGTATTTGGAAATACCTTTTACTTACTCTGTCATGTATGCACACTCCCCCTCTTTTTGTGCATACTCCAATTCCTGTACTCCCCCTGAGACTATGAACAAGTCTTTTGCACACATAGATATCATCACAATTGTATCGATACGATAAAATAAACTTTGAAACATAACAAATACATGAAATTGAAATATCTTATGTTGATAATAGAATGTGATGAAAATATGAATGTATCAATTTAGATAGATTTATCTAGATTGAAAGATACATATTTCCATCCATTAAATGATCAAATTAGATATTACACTTTCATGTTCAACATGCCAAGCTTGGATATTAAGAAATTAAAGCGTTTTTCATCCAAGGCTTTTGTAAACAAATCGGCAAGTTGATGCTCTGTTGGAACAAAATATAATTCAACCGTACCTTTTTCCACATAGTCTTTTATGAAGTGATACCTGACATCTATGTGTTTGGTCTTTGTGTGCTGAACCGGATTTGCTGTAATGGCAATTGCACTTTTGCTGTCACAGTTGATAGGGATCTTCTCGTATCTGAAGCCGTAGTCCTGCAGTTGAGTCCTCATCCACAGAACTTGTGAACAACAACTGGCCGCAGCAACATACTCTGCCTCCGCAGTTGATGTAGAAACACAGTTCTGTTTCCTCGATGACCAACTGACCAACTTTTCCCCTAAAAACTGAACATGACCAGAAGTGCTCTTCCGGTCTAGCAAACTACCTCCATGATCTGCATCTGAGTATGCAGTGAGCTCGAATCCTGATCCCTTTGGGTACCAAAGTCCAAGGTACGGTGTCCCTTTCAAATATCGAAAGATCCTTGTAACAGCACTTCGATGTGATTGTTTTGGTTGTGCCTGAAATCTTGCACATAAACATGTAGAGAACATTATATCTGGACGACTCGCAGTGAGGTACATTAATGAACCTATCATCCCTCAGTAGTTCTTGACATCGACATCTACACCGTTTGGATCAGGACCAACTTTTGATTGGTGAGCCATAGGTGTACCAATCGAAGTACAGTTTTCCATTTTGTATTTCTTCAAAATGTCAAACACGTATTTTGATTGGTTGATGAAGATACCTGTCGAGAACTGCTTGACTTGTAATCCAAGAAAGAAATTAATCTCTCCCATCATACTCATCTGGAATCTGGTCATCATTAAACCCGAAAACCACGTGCATAATCCAGGGTTAGTTGAACCAAAAATAATGTCATCGACGTAAATTTGTACCAAAAGAATATCACCTTCTTGTTCCAGAGTAAAGAGAGTTGTGTCAATTTTACCTTTTCGAAAGCCAGCACCAAGTAAGTAGGTAGATAGGATTTCATACCAGGCGCGAGGGGCTTGCTTCAGACCATAGAGAGCTTTGTCAAGTATGTAGACATGATCTGGATAATCTGTGTCCACAAAACCCTCTGGTTGAGAAACGTATACTTCTTCTTTCAAAACGCCGTTCAAGAATGCTGTCTTCACGTCCATTTGATAAACAGTGAAGTTTCTGTAGGCAGCGTATGAAAGAAATATCCGTATTGCTTCTAAACGAGCAACCGGTGCGTATGTCTCATCATAGTCTATTCCCTCCTGTTGCCTGTACCCTTTCGCTACAAGGCGTGCTTTGTTTCTTATCACAATCCCTTCACTGTCTTTCTTGTTCTTCAGGATCCATTTTGTACCAATGACCGTTTTACCCTTTGGTCTAGGAACAAGTCTCCATACTTTTAGAGCTTCAAATGAGTTCAGCTCATCTTGCATGGCAATTATCCAATCTGGATCTTCTAAGGCATGTTGAACAGATGTAGGTTCAACTTGACTAAGAAAGAGCGCAAATAGGACCTCGTTTGCCGTTGCCGATCTAGTTTTGACTGGTTCGTTGACTTGACCAATAACCTGAGTAATGGGGTGACTCTGCGTCCATTTCGTTGAGTGTGGGAGAGATGCAGCACTTACATTTGGATCCACCAAGGTAGGGTCTTTATCGAAGTTCAACTGTATTGTCAAGATAGGTTCCGGTGTTTTGACAGGTTCATTGACAGATGTGTCAACAGGAACTGCCTCCGGTTCTGCTTCAGAAGATGACTCTGGTATGTTTGCAGACCCATCATCATTGACATTTGAAGTTGTACCCGACGAAGAAGCACCATGTGTGGATTCACGTTGTCGTCTACTTCTCATGATGATTTCTTGTGTAGAACCCAAATGCCTGTCACTTGAAGAAGTTATCTGAGTCGTTGCATCTGTTGAGGGTTCCGATGAAGGACCCGACAACGAAGCCTGAGCTGGTGTTGCAACCTGACTCCTGTTATTTAAAGATGACGAAGAGTTATCATTATTAAAGTAGTCATCATAAAAGTATTCAAACAATAAATCAAGATCACTGGGCTTTGAGTTAGAAGTGGAAGCTTGATTCTTGTTTGATGTCCTAGTCACCATCGGACGTATTTGTCCGGATGCTAGGATCCCTGATATTGCGGGTTCTGTACTGTTATGGACAGAAGCCATTTCTTCAGATTCGTCGAATTTGACATTGACACTTTCTTTCACATTCTTTGAAGACTTGAGATAGATCCTGTAAGCCTTTGATGTGAGCGAGTATCCGATAAAGAAGCCCTCCAGCCCTTTAGGACTGAATTTGTTCAATTTGTCCTTATCGTTCAGCACAACGCACCTGCAACCAAACACACGAAAGTAGTGTATTACAGGTTTTCTCTTATTCATTAATTCATATGGTGTTTTGCCAAACCGTCGATGTATAATTGAACGGTTTTGTGTGTAGCATGCCGTTGCAACAGCTTCAGCCCACAGATACAGAGGTAGATCAGAATAAGACAGCATCGTTCTGGCCGCTTCAACGAGTGTTCGGTTTCGTCTTTCAACTACACCATTTTGCTGAGGTGTTCTGGCCGCAGAATATTGATGTGAAATTCCTAATGACTGAAAGAAGTCATCAAGAGTTCTGTTTTTGAATTCTGTCCCGTTGTCTGATCTGATATTCTGAACTGATAGTTGTAGATTCACTTGAATCTGTTTGATTAACGAGATAATCAAGTCAGGAGTTTCGTCTTTTGAACGAAGAAACTTGACCCATGTATATCTTGAGAAATCATCAACAACAACTAACACATATCGTTTGGCATTGATACTCTGAGTCTTCATCGGACCACAGAGATCCATATGAAGAATTTCTAGTGCTTTGCTTGTGCTGGGTTCCGGCTTTGGTGGGTGAGGAGCATGCTTTATCTTCCCTGTTTCACATGCAGTACAGAAGTTGTCTTTCTCAAACTTCAGTTCTGGTAGACCAGTAACTAAATCACCTGTCTGCAGCTTTTGAATGTATCGAAAGTTGAGGTGAGATAGTCTTCGGTGCCATAACCAGCTTTTGTCAAACGACGCCTTTGACATCAGACACACATTCATCTTGGGGTTTAGCTTGGATAGGTCAATGGTGTAAAGATTTGAATTGCGCGACCCAACTAGAAGTTCATTTCCGTCATCGGTTAGAACTGCACACCGAGTCTTCTTGAAATGTACTTCTAGGTCTTTGTCACAGAATTGACCTATACTAAACAGGTTGTGTCCCAATCCTTCAACATAGTTAACCTTGGTTATTTTGACCTTGTCTGTTACTATGTCTCCATAACCTAAGATAGGAGAGTACTGATCATTTCCAAATTTGACTCTCCCTCCATCTCTTTCTACAAAGTTGCTCAAGAATTCCTTTCTTCCAGTCATGTGTTTTGAGCAACCAGAATCCAAGTACCACACATGACGGAGCTGCAAAAAGGAATTTAAACAGTTTTAGGTACCCATTGCCAATTGGGTCCTTTTGGGTTAGGATTCTTTGTAGTTCTAGGTAGCCATTTCAAATTGGCAATGCTCTTTCTATTACCATTGTTAGAGTAATTAGGTGTATACAACCAACAGTTATAGTCAGATTTGCCAATGAAATCATCCACACCACATGAAGCACAACAGATTTTATCATGAGACAAGTTAATCAGTTGTTGCATTGTATAAATCTTGCAAGGTGTTACAAGTTTTCTATTGTCAACAGCATGATTAATTACATTCAAAAACAACTTGTCCTTCTTGAAATTTAAAACATTTAAAGGAACTTTGGATGATTTGATCTTTGTCACTTCTTGTGTGGATGCTTTTATCTTCCACTCAAGTTTCTTGTTGGTTCTTAAATTACGATCTGAAACACCAGACAAAGAAGAGTTGTGAGATTTTGAATATAGAGTTTGAGTAGATTTAGCATGCTTCTTCTGTTTTGGTTTTCTTTTCTTTTTCTGAAATGATTGTTTTGATTTATATTTGGAATAGTAATCATTGACAGAAATTTTCTCTGAAGACTTGGAAGATTCCCCTTCCAAAATGATCTTTTTAGGTTCCTCTTCTTTTATCAAAAAATCAGTGTGATCTGGAAGTTTTGCACTGAAGTCAAATAGAACAGGCAATTCATTTTCAACTTTGCCTTTGCCTTTACCAACATCCATACTATCAATATCAGAATCACTTTCTGATGAAGCATAAAAGAAACCATAAGACTTAGGATAATGAAATTCATTAAATTCTGTTGAAGCATGTTTAACAGATTTTTCCTTTAAATTCCAAAAATCATAACCATGAGATGTTGGTTTACTAAGAAAATCATCTATTTCTTTTTCTTGGTCATCTATTTTACAACCCTTCAAAACAGTTGTTCCCATGAAAGCTTTGCATGAAGAAAGATCTGAATCAGAAGAATGTGTTACGTTTGAAACCTTTTCATCAGATATTTCCTCTAGTTTTCTTTTCATATCAATTAAGTTTTCTAAAAGAACTGTGATCACAACTTCCTTTTCAATCTCAAAAACAAGTCTGTTCTCTCTTTCTTTCCCTATTATTTGTCTTTCAAGAAAAAGCGTTTTCTGTAAAGTAAATAGTTGATCTGAAAGATCCAAACATCTAAGTTCTAGAGATTTCTTTTCTTCAAAGCTTTCAGGTTCATCATTTATGTTATATGACAAAACAGTAAAGATAACTTCTTTTTCAATATAAAAAAGAAGTTGATCTTCGTTTCTTATTTCTTCAACATTAAAAATTATATTCCTTTCGAGCTCCATGAGTTTTTGTTCAAGAACCATTGGTGGAAAATACCTTTTTCCTTCCAAAACAGATTTTTCAGGATTATCCTTTTGAGTATTTTCTTTTTCCTCTGGTTCTTTAACAATATAACTCTCAAAATAATCATTTGGTAAGGTTTTTTCATTATCTAATGCCTTGGCATTCTCTGGACCATACCAAAAAGGAAGTTGCATTCTAACAGTGATTTTTCTTTTTGTTTCTTCCTCAGCCTTTTGTTCTTCCTCATGAAGTTGTTTGATTTGATAGCAAGGATGTGTAACAGGCATAAACCATTCAAATTCATACTGAGTGGGAGTTTTAGTTATGGCATTCCTTAGGTACTGAGGATTGTCATATCCAATACCCCACTTTGCGTTATAGTATCTGAATTTGTTTGGCTTATTCATTTGAATTGTTTGTTCTGTTTGACCTGCTTTGTACAGTTTATCTTCCAGATCTTTGATATTTTCACTCAGCTCTTCATTTCTTTCTTTATAAGCATGTAAAAGACTTTCAAACTCGCTATTCTTTATTTCTGAACTCATTAATTTTTCCGATAGTTCAGATACTCTATCTTGAAAGTACGCATGACCAATATCGAATTCAGTCTTTTTCTTTTTCAATTCAGTAATTTGACTGTCTTGTTCTATTAGTCTTTCCTTTTGAGTTGAAATTATTTCATTAGCAATGTTCTCATCAGCTTTTAATTCTTCTAACCTTTGTGTTAAGCATGCTTGTTTAGAAATAAATTGATTATAGAAATCGAAATATACCTGTTCTGAAGTAGACTCTGTTCCTTCATCATTGGCTTCTTTGGTCATGAAGCACATCTTTGTTTGAGCAGTAGTCTCATTATTAGCTTCATCATCAGAATGATCAAGCCAGTAATCCTCTTCTACCTTTAGTGCAATACCCGATTGCTTCTTTTCAGCAAGCAACAACTTGTTTTTGTAGTAATTGGTATCTTTCACTATCTGCTTCCAGCACTCCTTCGCGAAATGACCAGGTTTCCCACAGTTGTAACAGGTCTGTAGTTCTTCCTTTTTCTCAAAAATCTTTTTCTCCTCTGGCCTCTTGTAATCATTTGGCCGTCTATACTCAGTAGGCCTTTTATACTCTTCCGGCCTCCTGTATTCTGCTCTTTTGCTTGATTCAACATGCGCCCTATGCTCAAAGTTCTTTGAGCCCGACGCATACCTCTGATTATTAGAACCAGGACTTTTCCCAAATTTTCTCTGAAAAGAACTGGTAAGCAGAGCCAGAGAATCCTTCATTCTCTCTATTTCTTCTATCCCACTTGCTTCCTCCATTTCTCCTTCAGACTGGTTCTCCTCATCCTGGGAGTATCCTCTGCTTGAAATCAACGCAAGTGGATCTTGCTCTTCATCCTTCATCCCTCTTTTATCTTCATTCTTCACTTTCCTATTCTTCTTCACTTTCTTCGCTTCAGCATCATCTTCATCCTGCTTCAACGTTTCAAACATCTGTTGTAGAGGTAATTCTGATAGCTTAGCATTCTGCTTCATTCGGTGAGCGTACTTCTTCCATTCTGGTTGAAGAACGGTCAGGAATTTTACGTTGTGCTCAATAACCTTCCTCTCTATTTTGAATCTGCTTAGCTCATTCAATATTGTGGTGAAGCGTACATAAGCAGAGTCAAGAGTCTCTCCTTCTTTCTGTTTGAAGCATTCGTATGAGTTGATGATGGTTGAGATTTTCATTTGATTCTCTACTTCAGATCCTTGAAATAACTTTATCAGTTCATCAAACATGGCTTTACCAGATTGATTTTTGCTGTCTACCCTCCGATAGACATTATCGGTCAAGGCCTGAATAATTAGAGATTTCGCCATTTTATCTCCTTGGTACAATTTCTTCTGTTCAACAGAGTAGTGAATCGGTAGAACAGTAACAATATCTGGAATTGGATCACCATCAATAGCAATCCCTCTTCTTGTTATAGGCTTCATTGGTCCATTATCTAGAGAATTGATAATGAATTCTCCGTTCTCTTGTCTATCTACCCAGTCTAGGAATCTGTCTTTCCAAATTTTGAATTCTGATGTAAAGAGAACCGGAGGTTTGTCTTTGGAACCAATGGATAGCACATCTCTTGTAGTCATTTAATTACTTGTCTGATCGTTTTATCTCTTGTTCAGTAGCTTTCTTTTTCAACAAACTCTTTCTGTCTCTGCCTTTGTATGGGTTGCGAGGCTACTGTTTGCGATGCAACAAAAAGTCTCAACAATCTGTTGCGAGGCAAACAAAGTATCACAATGAAATTGGATCGCAGTGAACAATTGCGATCGAAACTAAGTCTCGCAGTCAACAATTGCGAGGCAAACACCAAACCAACAAATCGCAATAACAGATTGGATTGCGAGGCAAGAAACAGATCGCAATTAAAAATTGCGAGGATCGCAGTCCAAAGATCCTGAAAGTTGCGAAGCTCGCAGTCCAGAATTTTAGAAGGTTGCGAGGCTCGCAGTCTTAATTTCTAGAAGATTGCGAGGGGTTTGAATCTTGCGAGAGATATGAATATTAGTTGGTTGCGATGGTTATGATGATTTTTAAGCAGATGTTCAAATGAACTCAAAAATGCTTGAAATTTTGAACGAGTGTTCCTGGGTAATTTCTGGGCACTTTTATAACCTTGAGTTTTGTCTAAAAACCAACCTAACCTTGATTTGATGAGCAAAACAGTGAGTTTTACTCAAAACAGAGACTTCGTGAAAAACAGAGAAGATGCACGTATTGATCTAATTTCCTGGTGATATGCGGAATTAAATACACAGGAAATTTCTATTTTCACTTCTTGATCGATTCCAACCACTAGAAGAACTCCAGAGACCAAAATCAACCAAAAAAAATTGAACTTGAAGAATACAGATACGTACAACTTTTAAGAACAAATCTGAACAAAATGATATTAAGCTCTGATACCAATTGTGATCCCACAATGACAAGTAATAAGAGTAAATACACGATATATATGAATCAAAGAAGTACACCTCTATATATATGATTGAAGAACTTGCAGCTTACAACTTCACAGAAGGTTGAGAGGTTTACAAAGTGGAAGGAGGCTGCGAAGATAGAGGCGTGTGTATTTTGTATGTTGAATGTTCTATGTTGTGGTCTGACCTAAAAATACAGATAGTATACTATATATACTATTCCAAGTTTGACAACATGTCACATTTGGTCCCTCAACTATAATACTACATGGTACAAGATAATGTAACATTAATAGAGGGACCATTTTAGTAACTTGGTGATATTGAAGAAGATTTCGCCTTAGGCCATCCGCAGCGCATTAATAAAAGCCCTCAACGCCACATCAGCGCCACATCAGCTAAGCCCTCAAGCCCTAAATACCCCCAGCGCATAACTAAAAGCCCTCAAGCCCTCAATGCCACATCAGTGTCACCTCATTTTTTTTAATTCTTTTATTTATACATTTAATTTAACAAAATAAAAATATTTATATATTTTTTAATAAATAAAAATAAGATAAATAATAAATAAAAATAAGAAAAAAAATGTCGTAACTTAAAGATAAAAATGTAAAATTTGATATACAATAAACAAGGACCAAATATGTAATTTTCTCAATTATTTTTTGGAAGAATTAACTCTAATTTTAACAAAGTTGGATGGAGGGATGAAAATGGAAGGAAAATAGAAACCATAAGGATAAAAAAGCAGTTTTAAAAGATCAAAGACGAAAACCGTTATTAACAGTAAACCACAGGGACCAAAATCATAGTTTACTCAAAAAATAATTTTATGTAGTTTATATGATATATTAAAATATATAAATCCAAAAAAATTCAATTTTGGGCTCATTTCGAACGTATCGAAGAGACGATTATAATGATGTAACTTGTTAAAATTAAAACGTATTTTTTAACGTGTTTTAGTTAATAAACGATTATATGTGTTAAATGTAAAATTAAAATAATGAAACTAAAAGGTATAAAGTAAATTTAGTAAATAAGTATAGGGGTTGAAAGTGTAAATTTTAATTAAAAATTATTAAAATGTTGCCAATAAATCACACGGGTTCCACGGGCTTACAAACCCGATCCCCCAAAGCCCGCGCAAAGCCTGAGACCCCCCCCCCCCCCACCGCTGCCCGCCCGAGCCCGCACGAGCCCGAAGGGCGCTGCGGATGGCCTTATTCTTCTACACTGACCGTAAATTACTTGTATGTGAGAGAGAAATGGAGATTTTGAAGAGAATACGCTCTATTAAAGGATTTTGAAGGCTTGAGTTTCTCCATTAATGGAGTTTATGCATTTTGATTTGGGAATCTAGGTTTCATGTGCACCTTTTATAAGTAAATGTTATATATATTGTGAGTTTCATATAACAATGATTAAGCACAATAGAACTTGATTAGAGAAAAGAATTGATACAAGATATGAATTAGATCTAAATGCTCTCTTTAGAGGTCATCTCTCATTTGACACACACACACACACACGTATGCAAACCTCTAATGACCTCTCTTGTGCTACACTCACAATTCCCTTACAATTACACTATATATACCTTTGACCTTCACTATATTTACTAAGTTTGACCTTGACTTTGACTATTGTTGACTCTTTACAATTACTCTAAATCTTGAATATATTTTGGTACTAACATTCTCCCCCTATAGATTCAAGATTTAAAAATTTATACCGGCAGTCTTCAGCTCTTTAATATTCAGATCTTCAACACTTTAAACTCTTTGACGAATCTTCAGATAAGCTTTATCTTCAAGAATCCACTTTAACAGCTTAAATCTTCATCTAGGCCCTTCCGAAACAAATGGTCATCAAGTCTTCGAAGCACGAACTTCAAATTTGTGTAGCGTTGATCAAAGTCTTCAAAACCAAATCTTTATATCTTCAAGTCATTGATCTTTGCAGCTTTGACTTTTGGCAAATTTCTCCAGTCTTGGATCATGAACGGGATTTGAGGTTTTAACGGACTTTGAGCTTTAAAAACATTTTTGATTTATCTTTAAGCACGAACTGTCTTTGTATCTTCACACATTTGATCATCTTGAACAAACTGTCTTGAACATATCTTTCTTTGACTTTGGCAAATATCTGCTTTGACTCTCGAAAATTGAAATCTTCAAACTATCTCCACCTTTTCTTCTGTTTGATATTTCTCCCCCCTTTTTGATGATTGTTAGTAGGGGTGTACAGAAAACCATCAACCCGCGAAAACTGCCCAACTCAACCCGCTAACAACCCGATTAAACCCAAACCGCCAACCCGCTAATTAGGAGGGTTGAAATTGGGTTAGCATAACTCAACCCAACCTAAACCGCCGCTAATATATATTATTTCGATAAATTATATATATATATATATATATAAAGGTTCTAAATGACGTGAGGCGTGGCGACGAGGTCAATCCTTACGAGTTACGTCGGCATATATATACACACACACATATATACACACATTGTGTGTTATGTACTAAATAATACCGTAGAACAAAATAAATTATGTAAAGTAATAAAACAATAAAAAAAATGATATCAAATATATAGAGCTTACTTCAATGATATATAGAGTGCAAAAGCGAGAGTAAATCTTGAATTTCTACTTACTACTATCTTTAATTCTCATTGTTCGCGTCCGACTCTTCGTGTACGGGAATGAGAGTAAGTATTTACCAGTTTAGGGTTTTTAGTTTTTAGGTTTCCTTATTATGAGTATTTAAGTCTTACATTCTGTGAACAATTATCTTTTATTCTTCAAGTTATATACTAAAAACAATCTTACATCTTACAAAATAACGCGTCAACACATCGTAACGCACCATAACGTGTCATAACGCGTTACAAAGCAAGTCAACCCTTAGAGTGGAGCCATAAGGGTTAACGTGACGTCAAACATATGCCTTGATGCCATAATACGCCGTAACGAGGTCATAACAAGTTATTTAAAACCATGATATATATATATATATATAATATTTATATATATTTGGATGATTGTACTAATTAATAACTTTCTCGAGTATATTTTTAGTATTCTGTATTGTATTTCATTCATCAAAGTTATTTATATTTCTAAGCCGTCAACCAAACCCAACCCGCCATAACCCGCAAGGGTTGGGTTGGGTTGAGAATTTTCAAACCGCCGTAATTGGGTTGGGTTGTAAAAACGTCAAAAACCGCCCAACCCAACCCGCGTCCACCCCTAATTGTTAGCATCATGATCATCAAAATTCTTTTCAATTTCAGCAGTACCAGAAACAATCTCCTTCTTTTGATCTGTTTAACCGTCAATTCCAAAATGTTTATCCGAATCTTTTCAAATTCAGATAATATGAAAGTTGTAATCCTGAATCAACGAATGACACAGTTAAAATGTCTGTAAGTTGCACAAAAGCCACTTAGTATAACGAATGTACTTTGGAAATGAGTTTTTTGATGTTCACTTCTCCATGGCTTCCATTCAATCATCGAAAAATACAATGGAATTTCTACAACCTTTTATCAAGAACCATGCTTTTAACCTTTAACTATTAGGAAAAAACATAAGTCATTACACCACTCTTGAATTTTTTTAATATGCAATGGGACAAAATTCTTGCCTTAAACAATTTACAGTGCTCAACTATGAATGAAAATGATCAAAAAGTAACAAATCTACAATATTTCACATGTTAAACCAATCATATACACAAACTCTTCCTTTGTCAAGTTCTACATAAGGTAGTTAGATAGATAGCATGTGGTACTCATTGAAACTTGATTGAATTATACAGATTGTTCCGAGCAATCACTTTTCATCATACTAATCTCCCTTTAATATATATATATATATATATATATATAAAACAGCAAAAAATTTGGTATATTCTTTATCATTAACATCAAATAAAAAAGTTTTTACTTCGGAAACGACAGGAAGTGTTCTATAATTTCTTGAACAAACCCGATGTCTAGTCCAAACGTATTATAGTAACTCAAGCTTTTCATCAATCAATTGTTAAGAATGAATCAATGGGTTGGTTTGCTTGTTTGTTTATGGTCCAAACGTAGTGACCCTCACATGGCACAGTCGCACCCATTCCAGGACCCTTTGACCTGCTACGGGTCGTTCGCCGTTGTCGTCTCCACCTCACAGCGAGCCTCGGCTAGCGTTTCTGTAGCATCAAGTGTAGTAGTTATGTGCGTACGCAGGCTTCGGTTTCTTGGGCATCGTCCGAGAGCCCTCGGGTCCAAGGTTCGGTTTTTTAACCGCTTTGGGTATTGGCTTTTCGACTTGGCATCTCTTTGGCTTCTTCTTGGTCCATTAAATTATATCAAACCAAACCACATTATCATTCACATTCCTTACCCGTCGATACCCCCAACAAATAACGTCTCCTAGAGATTTACAGTCGACTTCATACGGCTACGGTTATGAATCAAGTGTAAAGTGTAGTACAAACTATTAGGTGAGGTCAAAAAGCAGCATCATGTGTAAAGTGTAGAACCTTGCGAAATGCTATGAACATTGAGGTTGTAACAACATCCATTCTTGGAAGAAACCTTGAACTGCAGCAAGAAATGTACATGTCAGAAAACAAACAGAAATGACAATAACAAATCATGTAATGTCATATATGAGAATAAAGGAAAGAATGAATAACAAATAGAAACTGTTATATATATAGTCCTTACTAGGCCTTAATTAGGAGTTCATTAGACTATACTAAGGTAACATTAAAGGTGGATGATAGAAATAACAATAACAAATCCTTACTGACATCGCATTTCATCGAGTTAACGTTGTCATATATACTCCTTAATTAGGAGTTCATTAGACTATTCTAAAGTAACATTAAAGGTGGATGATAAAATGTTGATTAGACTATCAAATTATTTGATAACTTCAAACAAATAGGATGTATTAATCAAGACGATATTTAAAAACGAACAGAAGATGCTGACCTGTATTCTACAATCGAGGAGATAGGTAGCCGGTGTTCAACCAATGTCAAACTTTGCAAGTTCATAAAAGGGCAGCGTCGTCTTTTAAGTAATTCCGGAAACTCCGAAAGAAACTTCCAAGGTATCTGAGTTTAGAGTTAGAAACTTTTCCCTACACAATTGATGGAAGGTGTTGATTATCAATTCAACAAGCTCTGGTTGCATTTGCAGAGATCTATGATAGAATGTGTGAAAGTTGACTGTCTCTAATGATTGAAGATCCTTGGTTGATAATGAAAGCCGAGCCGTGCACATATATGTGAAAGATGAGAGTTTTGGTGCTGAGATCACAAACGAACACAGATGAAGATCTATCATGGTGCGACTCTGTAACCCATTTGACATGACAACAAACTGATCAATATTCGAGAACCGACAATCAACCAAGACAAGAGTTTTTAAATTTGAAAAGCAGGAAAACAACTCAACGGGCTCACGAGCACCACCATCAGGAAGATCCAGCGTAAATGTAACACCATCAAGATTCAAAATAGTCAGAACGGGCAAACCCTAGCTCAGAGATTGAGTTATGAAAACACCAAAATCAATGCCTAAATAGAGGTGTTGAAGAAATTGAGATCTAAATAAAGATATATCAAAATCCACCACGTCTTGTGTGTCTACCTCGCAAGAATTCAATGTTTAGCTTTTGAGTCTTATGTGACATGGCATAGACTATGATCTCTTTAGGGAGCGGAAGCCTAATAGAATTTGATCGGAAGTCGATGGTCGAAATCTCTGCATTGTTATCACGAGCAGATAGAAACCGATGCACAAAATTGGGAAATCTAAAGCCGCTTTTGTGATTGGCGGAGTGGTCGATCTCAAAGTTCAAATGGGGATGGAATTTCCATGTCTTTACCCACCTGCTTGACAGAAGACTACTTTGAACAGCAAATCTAGTATCTATGAATGAAAAAATGTGATAGATACTAGATACCCAAATTTTTACCTACAAATTAACAGAAGTAAATAACATTACAACAAAGAAACATATTATTCAAGGATAAAGATCCGCAAACAAACATAAACTTAATAGATACCCAAATTTACGTATAGGTTAGCATGTTCTTTTCGCACTCCTACTTCTTGTTATATATATTCCTATTCTATATGAATTCATTCAGCCTCGTGATTGAATCTATTATGACCAAGTCATTTATCAAATACTTTGATAACGTCACCTCCCTCTCACATGGAAATTATATCCATGGTACTTCAAGTTTTAATGAAATATGCATCTAATTATCTTGCCAAAAACATTCTTTCTTGGTGATTTGTATTAAAACTATGATCTCAACTGTTTATCGTCTACTGGTGTTGCTTGCATTAGATTTCGTTCAAAAGATTGATTTCAATCAAAACAATCTATTTAAATGGATTTAGAAAATCCAGATATTCGAAAGAAATTGTCTAGCTAGGAACTTAATCACCGGAAGTTATATATTTATGTTGGGTATTCTAGACTTTTTCCTTAACATTATATATTCGTTGATGACAATTGTAGTGTCTTTTCCTATAAATGTTTTATGAGTTTTCCATTGTCAATTTATATCAAATTTTAAATCTCGCCACATTGCAGTGAATATATAACGACTAGTGTACCAGTAAGTTGTTAAGACAATACTAGTCGGCACCTTCGTGCTTGTAAGCATATAAACTATAACCTTAAGTACTCTATTAGAACACATCTACATCCTAAAAACTCCTTTTATTATAATGAGTTGAAAAGTAGAAAGCAAAATATCTAGCAAGATGGATGTGGATGCTCTTAGATGTAAAGACTTCACTTATTTGCTGTTTTCAGTGGGCCAAGAGTTTGTGAGTCCTCCTGGCTTAAAAAAATAATACTTGAGCAGCCAAACTTCTTGGTTGGAATCTGGATATGTCTCTCTAGCTTACTTTCTCACCAAATATGACATTTCAGAACTCTTTGAACCAATATTGACTACACATTTTTATTTCCATTATTATCTTATTTATTACATCAACTACCTTATCAATTGTTTCCTATAAAAACTCACTTTTTCACATTTGAAATCATCCGATCGATGTAATGTTTCGTTGGTGATCTAACATTATACTCAAAAGAGATCAACCCAATATGTTGTTTCATTGTATTATCAAAACAGATAAACATACATCAACCCATGTGTTGCTTCAGTGGTGAAACAAAACTGCTAATGTTTCAAAAAGTAAAAAAGGCGAGTTTTTGGGAAATGATTGATAAGGTAACTATGGAACTTTAAAATATGTAGTCTGGGTTCATAGAGTCTCTAACATATAGGAGGTTTTTATATGATTTTGGGCCTATATGAGGTCAAACCACATGTTTGAAAAAGTGGCTTATTGAAACATGTGTTCCATAAACAATATTATATATGACAATTTTGAAAATTTTCTTATAAAAAGCTAAAGACACTTCATTTCTCATAAAATTGTTAGGATACCGGAATGCGTTCGTCCTCCCATGGCTCATCGATAACTTTCCCCTTTCCCTTGTTCTTGTAGGTGATCTCGGGCATCTTGGTAGATTGAGGCTGCATGCAAAACATAAAAGTAGAAGCCAAAGAAATGCTATGAATATTGAGGTCAAACCACATGTTTGAAAAAGTGGCTTATGTGTAAAGTGTAGAACCTTGCGAAATGCTATGAATATTGAGGTTGTAACAACATCCATTCTTGGAAGAAACCTTGAACAGCAGCAAGAATTCAAGAAATGTACATGTCAGAAAACAAACAGAAATAACAATAACAAATCAAGTAACGTCATATATGAGAATAAAGGAAAGAAATTAAATGAGATCGCACTTCATCGAGTTAACGTTGTCATATATAGTCGTTACAATCAATATGCCAATACCTATAACAAAAACTGTTTTCATTAAACACACTACATGAACAATTAATCAGATCTGGATGTAAGAAATCAAGTATATTTAAAGCATTATATATACTTTTACTTGGACCAAATGATTTTGTGCGAGTTTTCTAGCATCTATTATTTGATTGAACATCATTATCATTGCAAAAGGATTGAAAATCCGTTGATGTCTACTGTTAGCAGCATATTAAGAATGGACTTTGGTTTTAGCAATCTCCATTGAATAATAATACAAAAACTGTTTTCATAAACAATTCATCAGTTCAAGAATTATATACACTTACACTACGACCAGATGATTTTGTTCCAGAATTCATCTTATAAAAATTCACAGAAGAATTGAAATTTGATTGAACATCGATCATTATCCTTGCAAAACGATAGAAAATTATTTCTTGTTGATGCAAAATGTTGGAATAATCATGATTTGTATTTGATAGATAATAAGATGACAAGAAAACATACCCGATGATCCTGAGGATCCAGTGAAAGCATTAAACATATTTGCCATTGATTGTCGGGTTCCCAGAACGAGGTGATCGTATTATGATGGGATGATGATCGATCTGGAGAGAGTCGATCTTAGGGGAGGCACACGGCTGAATTGTTTATTAGCAATAAGTCATTAGGGTTAAAGTGTGATTAGGGTACCCTATTTATAATAAGAGTATCTTACACTTTTAACCCTTGGTGTTTATTATGTGCCATATAATTCCCCATAGTTCCAATCACCTAATGGGAAACCCTATAGTATGTCAATAATAGTAAATACGCCCATCATATATTTACCAGACATAGGGATTTCAGTTATTGTCAATTATCATATCAGGAATGATAAACGATCAGTGACGGTCACTTTTAAGGTGGTTCCAACATTCTCCCACTTGACCAAGCGATCTTTTATCTATGAGTACCAATAAGTCCGGCCGGGATGATACTCATTTTGTTTTAAACTGAAATCATAGCTAATAAGTACAGCCGTAGAGAATAATATCAACTCAGGACCCCCACTAGTCAAACTATGACTCAAATTTAAAACTGAATAAGCAATGATCAATTGACTAAGACAGATTTCGTTATAATAATGTCCATACACCATTATGAGCTCAAAGTGTAACTAATAGACAAACAAAATCTGAATATAGAGGAAAATTTTATTAAGATAATAGTAATGACCAATAAGTACAATATGCTATTAAATTAAGTCTTTTGTAAGCCCCATCTTCGACACGTGTCCTACGAAGACATTAGGAGGAAGACCTTTGGTCATCGGATCAGCTAGCATATTCTTTGTACTTATGTACTCGATACAAAGGACATTTTCCTCAACCCGTTCGCGCACAAACAGATACTTTGTATCAAGATACAGCCCAGCGCCAGTTGAACTGTTACTGTTCGAGAAAGTTACAGCAGCTGAGTTATCACAGTAAAGCTTCAATGGTCTAGAAATGGAGTTGACGATTTTGAGTCCACTGACCAGGTTCCTTAACAACATCCCATGACAACTGGCATTATAAACGGCAACGTATTCAGCCATCATGGTGGACGTTGTAGTCAGCTTCTGTTTGTGACTCCGCCATGAGATAGGTCCACCAGCTAACATAAATATGTACCCAGAAGTAGATTTCTTATCTTCCTTGCATTTAGCAAAATCGGAATCAGAATATCCTACTACTTCTAAGTTGTCACTTCTTCTATAAGTTAATTTGTAGTCTTTGGTCCCTTGCAGATATCGTAGAACCTTTTTAGCCGCTTTCTAGTGTGCTATTCCGGGATTAGATAAGTAACGTCCCAGCATACCAGCGATATAAGCGATATCCGGACGAGTACAGACCTGAGCATACATAATGCTCCCTACTACAGACGAATAAGGTATCATCCTCATTTCTTCCTTTTCAATCTCAGTGCTCGGAGCTTGGAAAGAGCCAAACACGTCCCCTTTAACTACTGGAGCTACAGTGGGTGTACAGTGCTGCATGTTATAGCGTTTTAAGATACGCTCAATATATGCGTTTTGAGAAAGTCCCAAAACACCATTATGCCTATCTCGATGTATTTCTATACCAATGACATAAGAGGCATCGCCGAGATCTTTCATGTCGAAATTTTGCGAAAGCATCCGCTTCGACTCATGCAGCATATCCAAGTTATTACTTGCTAGTAGGATATCATCTACGTACAAGACAAGGATTATAAAGTTACTCCCACTGATCTTGAGATAGGTGCATTGATCCACTTGATTCTTTAGAAAACCTTGCCCTTTTACGATTTTATGGAACTTGAGGTACCATTGTCGTGATGCCTGCTTCAACCCATAAATGGATTTCTTTAACTTGCAGACCATATGCTCTTTACCTTCTGGAATGAATCCTTCAGGTTGTCGCATGTATACGTCTTCTTGCAAGTCTCCATTTAAGAATGCGGTCTTGACATCCATCTGATGTAACTCTAAATCATAATGAGCTACAAGTGCCATAACAATCCTTAAAGAATCTTTACGAGAGACAGGAGAGAAGGTCTCTTGATAATCAATTCCTTCCTTTTGAGTAAAGCCTTTTGCAACCAGTCTGGCCTTATAGCGTTCGATGTTTCCTTTCGGGTCTAATTTGGTTTTGAAGACCCATTTACAACCGATGGTTTTGGATCCTTCAGGAAGTTCAACAAAGTCCCAAACATCATTGTGTTGCATGGAATTAAGCTCTTCAATCATGGCTTCATTCCACTGAGTGGCCTGATCACTATTAATGGCTTCTCGATAAGAGGTAGGATCAGTAAGCTTTCCAATGTCCTCAACTTCAGATAAAAAGGTTACGAAATCATCAAAATTTGTGGCTCTGCGTGCCCTAGATGATCTCCTGAGTTGATTTTCCGGTTCAGTAGCGGGAGGAGTAGGATCAGTGATATTAGGATCAGCGTTAGGCACAAGAGGCGATGATGATGTTCCCTCGGTATTTTGGTTAGGAGGAGCAGGATCAGTGATATTAGGAGCAGCGGTGGGTACAAGAGGAATTATCGGAGGAATAAGTATACCGGAAGAATGGTTTCCCCCCGCTTCTTGTACTTCTTGCAAATCTGAGTCATGATTTGTCGTGCTCCCACTGATCTTTGAGTTCTCAAGAAACGTGGCATGCTGCGTGTCAATGATGCTCGTAGTGTGGGAAGGACAGTAAAACCGATAACCTTTTGAGTTATCAGGATAACCGATAAAGAAACATGTAAGGGTTTTAGGATCCAGTTTCTTTAAGTTAGGGTTATAGACTTTTGCTTCGGCAGGACAGCCCCATACTTTCATATATTTTAGACTCGGTTTTCTACCTGTCCAGATTTCATAAGGAGTTTTAGGGACAGATTTTGATGGAACCCTATTGAGTATATGAACGGCTGTTTTTAATGCCTCAGTCCATAGGAAAGTAGGTAAGTTAGCGTTAGCAAGCATACTTCTCACCATGTACATTAAGGTTCTGTTTCTCCTTTCAGCAACACCATTTTGTTGAGGAGAACCAGGCATGGTGTATTGGTTAATTATGCCTTGTTCCTTGCAAAAGTTATAGAAAGGACCAGGAGCTTGACCAATATCAGTATGTCTACCATAATACTCACCTCCTCTATCTGATCTCACAACTTTTATTTTATGATCAAGTTGGTTTTCAACCAAAGTTTTAAAATCAATAAAAGTTTGTAAGGATTCAGATTTTTCCTTAATCAGATATAGGTGCATATAACGCGAATAATCGTCAATGAATGTAATAAATGATGTATGTCCTGTGATTGATGCGGGATAAGGACCACTAATATCAGTGTGAATTATTTCCAACAAGTTGGAACTTCTAGTAGCTCCTTTCTTATTCCCTTTCGCCATTTTGCCTTTGAGGCACTTAATACATGTTTCAAAATCACTAAAATCAAGAGAATGTAAGATTCCATCCTTTACGAGTCGAGTCATTCTATCTCGTAAGATGTGGCCAAGACGTTTATGCCACAACATGGAGGAATTCTCTAATTGTTTAGGTGATTTTGTTGTTTTAGTTACGTCATCAATATTAAGTGACAACAAAGACTGTGAGAAATTATGATCTAGTTCCAATTTATACAGTAATCCATCCAAGAAACCTCGACCAAGTAATTCATTATTATGAGTAATAGCAATCTTGCCGCAACCATGAATTATTACATAACCTTCAAGGTCTAGTCTAGATATGGATACAAGGTTCCGAGTAATTCTCGGTACATATAAGGTATCCACTAGTCTAATACACTTTCCGGTACTCATATGTAAATTTAAAGTTCCCATGGCTTCGACATCTAAGAGATCACCACTTCCAACTCTAAGTTTTCTTTGGCCCTTTGGTAGCTTCTGGATTGTAAGGAATCCCTGCATTGAGTTTGTCACATGGACCATAGAACCAGAGTCACCCCACCATGTATTAATAGGGACATCAGTAGTAAAGGAATCAAATATTACATAAAGAATGTTACCTTTCTTAGCTAGCCATTCCTTGAACTTAGGGCAATCTTTCTGTCCGTGCCCTTTGGCACGACAGAATTTGCAGCTAGGTTTGTTAGACAAGGATTTAGAGCCAAAGGCAACGGCACCATGATTATTATCCTTTTGCACTTTATTTCCAGTCTGATTACCGTGATTACCCTTCCTTTTCTTAGAATTAGTAGTGGTTGTCAGGTGAACAGCTTCATGTTGTACCAGCTTTAGGCGATCCTCCTCTTGCACACACATTGCAATCAGTTCACTTATCGACCATTTATCCTTCATAGCATTATAGTTAACTTTGAAGGTGTCGAACCGAGCAGGCAAAGAGGTCATTATGAAATGCACAAGAAAATTATCAGAGACTTCCATCTCAAGACTCTTAAGCTTATGAGCCATATCAATCATTTTCATAATGTGTTCACGGACACTGCTATTTCCTTCATATTTCAGAGTGAGCATCTGTAGCATTAAGCTACTTGCATGAGCCTTAGACGATCCCTTGAAGTGATCCTCAACAGATTTGAGGTAAGTTCTGACTTTATCAGAGTCAGGGATAGCTCCTCGGATACTGAGGTTAATGGAGTTCTTGACCATCATTAGTGACAAGCGATTTGCCCTTTCCCACTTTTCAAAATCCGCTTTCTGAGCTGCAGTGGACGCAGCAGTAATAGCAGTGGGTTCATCATGGCGAATAGCATGGTCAAGGTCTAGCATCCCCAGAGTAAGAAGTAATTGATCCTTCCATGACGCAAAGTTCGCACCAGTAAGTGGCTCAATGCCAAAGTTAGGTACTGATTAGGAAATGAGGAGGATATAAGTTATTGAAGACTATCATAGTGACGTAGTTAGCTATAAAAGGCGGACAAAGTAATGTTTCTTAAAGTAATGTTAAAGTAAGCAGGCCTAACAGTAATATTCCTTAGAGTAATGAAACTATGACTATTTTAGTGATGAAGCTAGTGATGAGTATACCTATTGTAAACACCAAAACAATAAGTCAAAGTAAGGCTCTACTTAGATGTTACATCACCTTTGGGCAGAAATAACTAATATCTAAGTAAACATGAGCGTTAGGGTTATGCAACGCAATGCTTATCTTTTGACCTTTGGGCACAAAATAGAGCATCGTGTGAATTATGCATGTAGAAAGTCCTTTTGACACACAGGTATATTAAATCACCTTTGGGCAGAATTAGTATACTCAGTGTTCATTATGCAAAAGGAAAAAAATGCATTATGAGAATCATATTTGACCTTTGGGCACAAATGATGAGACCATAAATATTAGTGCAAGGTTTTCGCTATGTACAGAAGCGAAAAGTAAGGTTTTCGCAATGTACATAAGCGAAAAGTAAGGTTTTCGCAATGTACAGTAGCGAAAAGTAAGGTTTTCGCAATGTACAGAAGCGAAAAGTAAGGTTTTCGCAATGTACAGTAGCGAAAAGTAAGGTTTTCGCAATGTACAGTAGCGAAAAGTAAGGTTTTTCCGAAAAAAATTCTATACATTGATCAATTCGGGATAAATAACATTGATCAATTAACATGGCATAATTAGGGTTTAATACGATGGAAAAAAATAGCATTATAATCGCATATGATAAAATTGCAATTCAATGCAGTTTTGATGTTTGCGGCGGCATACATAAACACGAAAGAAACCAATGAATTAAAGCCATCAAAAAACTAATACAAATCATGAATCAATTTTGAACCTGGGGCTCTGATACCACATGTTGGAATAATCATGATTTGTATTTGATAGATAATAAGATGACAAGAAAACATACCCGATGATCCTGAGGATCCAGTGAAAGCATTAAACATATTTGCCATTGATTGTCGGGTTCCCAGAACGAGGTGATCGTATTATGATGGGATGATGATCGATCTGGAGAGAGTCGATCTTAGGGGAGGCACACGGCTGAATTGTTTATTAGCAATAAGTCATTAGGGTTAAAGTGTGATTAGGGTACCCTATTTATAATAAGAGTATCTTACACTTTTAACCCTTGGTGTTTATTATGTGCCATATAATTCCCCATAGTTCCAATCACCTAATGGGAAACCCTATAGTATGTCAATAATAGTAAATACGCCCATCATATATTTACCAGACATAGGGATTTCAGTTATTGTCAATTATCATATCAGGAATGATAAACGATCAGTGACGGTCACTTTTAAGGTGGTTCCAACACAAAAATCTCCGGAAGCAAAGATTTTATCGGTCTCCGTGACAGAAACCCTAATTTGCTGATTATTGGATCAGGGTCCAACATGCTTATTATTGGACTAATCCAGAAAATTAAAGAATTTTTTCATAGATTTTTTAAATTATATTTACACCTGAAAGTCTGAAACTATATCTAACAAAAACAAAATAAATAATACAAACCTGGTTAGCAAAGGACACATTGAATTAATGTGAAATATGACCCGATAATATTAACGAAGCGAGAGTCATCAACGTTGTCTTGAACTTCGAGTAGTGATCCGTTTACAATTCACAACACGTTGTCTCACGAACAAACTTCTTATATAACACAAAAACGAAAGGCTTGATGTGGTTAGTTTTTTTTCCTATCATGGGCATGCATGTTACCATCTTTCCACTAACGAGTTTTTCCATCCTTTTTTCTTCTGGAGGATTTGGGTTTTGTTTGCAGCTGTTTTGATCGTCCTGGATTACGTAACCACGTTTTCTTCAAATAGAATTAGAAGTGAATTATTCCGAACGTTGATTTTAAGTTATGTGTGTACTTGAAGACTCTGTTTTTGGAAGAATGTTTAAACGTTTCGAGTAAAGAACTTATGAAATGATTTTAATTAACAATTCAGGATGTAATTACTACTATGTATTTTCATAATAGCAAAGAGTATAATAGATTGATCTTTCCGGATGAATTGGTTTACCGACCTATATAGTTTAATTAAAAAAAACACGACTCATTTACTTAAAGATCGGTCATGGATAGTATAGGAAAGAATTCAAGCCAACTATTGCCTTGGATGACAGACGCGAGAACCTTTTTTGAGCACGTACACGTTTAAGGTGTTTAAAGTCCCACAAAGTCGTGGATTTTATCGGAGGGAAAAGTCGACGTGATTTGACCCAAGGGAAAGTCAATTTTGTCGATTTTGGAAATAACACATTTTTTTTCAAATTGAATCGAATTAAACTTTTAAGCAGAACCCAAACTCTGTCTTACTTCCGAAGAGTTTTTAATTGAATTCCACTATTACTCTAATAAACCATATCCTGAAGTTGTAGGTTTTGGAAGTTTGGGTTATAAAGTGTGAACCCTTTGTTATTTGAGGACCATTTTTGTAACTTGGTGATATTAAAGAAGATTTCTCCTTATTCTTCTACACCTGACCGTAAATGTCTTGTATGTGAGAGAGAAATAGAGATTTTGAAAAGAATATGATCTATTAATGGATTTTGAAGGTTTGAAGATGAGGGAGTGGAGAAATCATCCTCTAAAAGTTAAAATCTTGAATATATGCTTGAGTTTCTCAATCAGTGGAGTTCATGCATTTTGATTTGGGAAACTACGTTTCATGTTGACCTTTTATAAGTAAATGTTATATATATTTTTTATATACATGTACTATTTTGGTCGATTTTAGCGTTAGAACTTGGTAAAATCATGTTTTCCTCATTAATCTTTGTGATTTCAGAACAAGCATTCAATATCACTATGAAGATCAAGTTGGCATCCCTCTTATTAAGATCAAAATACCCTAAGTACAATGTGATGAAATGTAGAGAGAAAGTGCAATAGTACTTGGTAAATGGAATGACACACTGAGAAATCTAAGGACAAAAACAATATATAGTTTGTAAAATTGAAAGTTTCATAAAGGACCCTCTACTTGATACAAGGTGCTAGTAATGACACTAACAATCTCCCCCTTTGTATCAAAGTAGAGGCAGCAAATTTAGGCATGTAACGGAGCAACGTGTTTCTTCCGGATTTTGAAGATGATCTCAAGCGTCTTAGTGCATTCCAGTACTTTTGTCTGTAAGTGATGGCTTCCAGAGCTTGATTGATTAGTCTGATTTCCTTCGGTTTCAGCTTGACTTCATTCTGCTCGTCCAACCTGAGTTTGCTCTCCAGCTGTATCCGAATAAGCTTGAACGTCCCATCACTGTATTTGTTTACTTCAGTGATTCTCAGAAATCGTTTCATCTTCTCCTGATTGTAATACACGATTCCGAGTTCAGGCTTTTCTAGAACGGTGTAAACAGGGATACCTTGGATATCTGACAATCATTTGTTGGGTCTTCAGAGGTTCACTCGGGTTTGGTTTCCTTCCAGTGCCATCTGAAAATCAGTGAGGTAGGAAAACTTCACCATGTTTCTCATAAACCTCTTGACAGACTGGTAAGCGGCAAACCATTCAATCTTTTTATCGGGAATGCTAGCAAAGATGTGGTATAGGCTCAACAAATCATCTAGCTTTAAGCTCTTGAAATCTGCTTCAATGAAGAACCATTCTTTGCCATCGGATCTTCTGACAGTGAACTGAGGGTACTAGATATTGAGCAGTTTCTTTGACTCTATCTTCAACACCTTCATAATTACCTTATCTGACCTGACAGTGTCCATCTCCAGGTCCTTGTTCCTCATGGCGTGCAAAAATTCGGCTTGATGTAGAGCTAGCCAATTCTCAATCCCATACAGTTTTATCAAATCAATCCTCTGAACATCTCTTACGAACAGATCCTTTCTAACACTCTCCTGAAATGGAGTTAAAATCCTTACTCTTTTTCCTGTCCTAACATAGTTTGGTTCATCTTCAATCAGATCTTGATAAAATCTAAGTTCAGCATCTGAGACGGGATCTCTTATCTTTCCATCAGTAGACACGGGAATATTTTGCGTTGAAGTACCAGTACCTGGATCATTCGGTTGTTGTTGTTGATTGTTGTCATCTTCTGAATCAGATTCAGCCACTTGTGCTCCGGTTGTATCAAATAAGTCATTCAATTTCTCTTTTTTCTGAACGGTTGTTCTCTCCGGTTCCTCCTCTGAATCTATGTAAATATAATCAACAATCAAATCATCCGCCTTCCTCTCTTCATTTGTTCTATTGTCACCACCTTGAGGCTTTTCAACCCTAGGTGTGACATCAGCTAGAACTTCAATATCATCAACCTGGACATTCTCAGTACCTTGTCCTTCTGCCCCCTCAGTTACTATCGATCTGATCCCCCAGTTTCAACATTTACAGCACTAGATTCACCAACTCTAGCTCTCTTCTCCCCCTCATGTTGATCAGGATCGTCCTGATCATCATGTCTCCTTTTCTTTGACCCTTGGGCTTGAGCACCACATGTCTGTTCTAAAACGGGTATCCGGTCAGATAAGGATTTGAATCCGGCAACCATGGCTTTAGTCATATCTTGGATTGAGGCTTGGAGATTTTGGATATCATTGCTAGTGGGTAGTTGAGTTTAGGTTTCAGTTTGTTTACGGAGTAAGCCTACCAAATCTACTTCTTCGTGGGTATTGTTATCTCCTTGATCTAGTAACCGGGCAAGGAGCTCAGACTTGAGTTGATGAGTTGGTATGGTATGTGTAGGTTGTGATTGTGGAGGTTGGGATTTAGGTTGGACATCGGATGGTTGATTTTCAGGAACTGATGGAGATTCTGCTATAGCTTTCCCTTTGATGGCTCTACTGACTTCAGCTGATAGCTTGTTAACGGTCTCTTGCATTTCATCTCGATGGAGCTTGTAGGAACTATTGATTAATGCTAAAGACGCTCTCAGGAAGTCCAGAGTGATGTAATGCGGGGGCGGACCTAGCATCTTAAACACCTGATCAGGAGTAAAACGGGTAATATTACCACGTGGACCATGTAGGTTACCGGTTGACGTAGCAATTGTAGCAACTGTACGGCCTGTGTTCATAGTTGGCATGGTGTTAGCTATGACAGGACTTCCAGCCTGTCCTCGCGAGGCACCAACGAATGGTAGCCTAACTCGGGGTGTTTCGTTTGAAGCACGTAAGATTCCAACAAATGGTGGTACCGGCACTCGTGTCCTAGAAAAAGATGTTCGTCCAAAAGGCCCTAGACTCGATGTGCGCGGAATAAAGGTCGGTGGTCGGGGCAGTAGCCTACCTATTTCATTATCAGCAAACACCGAATGTGTTCCCGATAGAAGTTGTGCTTGATCCCCGGTGGAAATTGAAACACTAGTCTGTTGAGAGACTAGTGAGTGGCTTGGTGGGGCTGTGCATTGCATAGTTGGGTCCACTATGGCTTGTTCAATGCGCAACGGCGACAGACGCACGTCGGTAGTAGATGTGGCTACCCGGCTTGACACGGTTTGGGGAGAATCACTAGTTAAAACTTTGTGTGATTCTGTCACATCCTCTCCAATTTCTTTTCTCGCACTCTCTCGGCTCACTTTTTCAATACTTTAGACTGACACTCCCTCATCCCGCCTTATGTCTCTAATATCGCCTGAGTGTCTGATGTTCCAAGTGGAATCAGCATCGGAACTCTCTATTTGATGTCGCAAACCGACGTGTCTCGGTATCAAATGTGCATCTGGGTCGTGATCTGAGTCGGAGTCTGAGTCGGAAGCAGCATCGGCATTATGGTCAGGATGTGTAGAAGCCTCATCATCCGAGCTTGAGGCAGATACAACGTTATCGGCATCGTCTTGGGAATCCCAAGAGACATCATCGTCAAATATTTGAATTCGTGCAGCTCGAAATGTTGACGCACGACCAGCAGTCCCCACCACCCATTCCCTCCTCTCTCTTACATTACTCCTCACCTATCTACGTTCAGGAACCCCTTGTTCCTGAACCTGCTCAACAGGACCCTCACCTCCTTATTGGTTTGCACCGTGGGGAGGTCCCTCCGGTTCTGGCTGGACCATCAGTGCGTTATCTATCCTATACTGTCTAACTATAGGTGACTGCTGGTCCGCATAAGCAAGAACAACTTCAGGTATGACAGCGGTATGAGCAAACTCGATTTCTGCAGGCGTCTTTAGGAAATGCATCCACTAAGTCGGACCTCGTACAGCATTAGGGCGTCGGGGAATCTCTGGATTTGAGTCCATGATGCTTTCAATAATGATCTGAAGGAATCATTGATAAGGCACAAATTTCCTGGCTTTGTGCGGCTTCACCTTGTCACCAACCAATTCAATAAGCTCGTTCCAGATGATGATGGTGTAATCTATTTTGCGGTTGAACGCCACGACATGGAATAGGCGTAAGGTAGCAATGTTGCACTTATCCAATCCCGTGTGTTTTGGAGTCATGCACCGGTTGATTATGGAGAATAGGGTGTACCAGATTCGTGGTAGGTATTGGCGTTTGAACTTGGAGGACTGGGTGAGCAGCACATTATCAGCAGGTTGATATCACAAGCTTCGGATATCGGCACACAAATCAGCTTCAGATACTTGGTCTTCGAAATCATTTTGGAAAAGCAGATCTAGAACTGTTCGGAGACGTTTCAGGGTGAGCTTAGTGTCAAAGTGGTCTACTTTGGCAGTGAAATGTTGACCTCTTGGATGTACAGGGTGAAACTGTAGGGTATTCCAGAATTGTTGTAGGTAGATTGCCGGTACGGTTATTTGTTTGGTTAAGGCGGTTTTGAGTGGGTGACCTCTGATTATCTCCATAATGATATGGTAATCAAAGTTCACACGAAGATTGAGGGTGTGATTGTTGTCGCCAAACTCCAAATGATACCTTCGGGGTAACAATTCTTCATCCAAGTCCCTTGCATTCACCGATGGGTGCGAAGATCGGTGAGATGGGATCACAGTATTCTCATCCGAGGAATTGCCATCATTATGTCCCACATGTACCATCTGGATAGTGTAAAATCAGTAAAGTGCCCAAAAAAATGGTTTTGTTGAAAAATTGTGAAAAAATATCCTAAGTCTGGGTTTTATCGCATGGTACATCAAGGTTTATCGCACCACACATTTTATCGCATGGAACTGTATGCGACAAAAAGTTGTCGCACACAGGCATGTGCGATAAAGTTGAATCAGCATGGTGTGCGATAACAATGAACATGAAGAACATAGAACCTTGTGATAACTTTGAACACGATAAATATTCTAAGTGTTCAAGCCCAGTTTTGAAAATTTTCGCACAAAACGATTTTTTAACCTATCACATTGAGTTCGCCCTACTACCAGAAGCATAACCTATCCTTTTTAACCTCTAAAACACACAAATGAATGGATTTTTAGGTATGAATATGAACAAACTCACTTGAGTTCGACCCTAAAACCCTAAAAATCGACTGATAAGCAATGAAACATGAGTAAACAAGATTAAAAATGATAGAAAAGTTACCTCGAACGCAATCTGAACACAAAGAAATCGATGTGAGCACGAACAACTTCGAAAAACTCAGATTTGTAGAGATAGGCTTGAGAGGGTTTTGGGTGCAAGAAAAAGACAAATAATTTGAAAAAACCGCTCTATATAAAGGAACCTGGGGATTATGACACGTGGCAACAAAAGATTGGTCCAACGGTTGACCTCCATCATGTCAGTTTATCGTACGAAAGAAGGTGCGACAAACCTTTAAAGTTATCGCACACAACTACGTGCGATAACATGATCAGATGTTTAATCGTGCACGAAGGGTGTGATAAACACTGTTCATGGGGTTTTATCGCACACGACCATGAGGATATGACCTTGTTAGGAAGAGTCTTGTGTGAAATGTATTGTCGTCTACATAAATGGTAGTTCAGTTCAAAGACATAGAGTCTACTGACAACTAGGAGACTAAGTATGTTTCACAAGGGAAGGTTCAAAGGGTAACACCTACCTATCCTATGCAAGATTCGACTATTGGAAAATTCGTAGGGAAACTTTCGTATGCATAGATCGATCTCCATTCATGTGGGGGATTGTTGGAAATTTTTAGTAAAAATATGGTTTTTACTAAACTTTGGACGCATTTAAATGTATGTATATGTGTTATATATAATTAACTCTTAGTGGGTTTATGTTCTCCTATATGAGAGCTTCGAAACGATATATAATACGTCCAAAACGGAGTATGTGTGAATGAGATATCGATGCTCAAAGATGAGTAATTGGATGAAATTAGCAAAAACCAAGTTGGGTGTGGGAAGGTGTCCCACATAGGAAGAGAGAGTAAACTTTCTTTGGTTTATAATCAAAGAAGTGTGAGGAGTTGACAAGCTCCTTGATTGGTTTTACTCTAACTCCTACCCGCGCGCAGGGGGGGTGCCGATGGACGATTTCGTAAGCTAAAATCGTCGAACTTGTGCCATATCAACGATTCTTCCAGATACTTATCCACCAAATCATGGAGGGCAACCAGGAAATCCCAGACGCCCAGATGCGGTACAAGGTCCGACACAATACATGCATTATCTAAACGTGCCGACATATGCTGACTTTGTCCACATCGTCGTGATTCCAGAGCCTGTACTTGCCTATGCCGACCAGCAGTCTGAGGTAGTTAGGCAGTATAGAATAGCTAATGCACTAGTGGTCCAGCCAGAACCGGTCGGACCTCCCCATGGTTCTATCCCATTAGGCGGTGAGGGTATTCATGTTGAGCAGGTTCAGGAACTTAGGGTTCCTGAACGGGAAGAGGTGAGGAGAACGCTAAGAAAGAGAGTGGGTGGGGTGGCGAGGACTGCTGGTCAGGCATCTTCTACCGGAGCTATATGAATTCCCATCCTGGATGACATACCGATGGAATCTGAGGATGACTCTGATTTTAACCCCGATGCTTCATCATCCGACGATGAAGTGTCTGACCAACCACGAGCTGACGATGATTCCGACTCTGATCCTAGTCATGACCCTGATGCGGGTCTAATCCCGAGACACATCGGTCGGAGTCGACACATTGAGGGTTCCGATGCTGATTCCACTTGGAACGTCGGACCCTCCAGAGATTTTGGTGACATAAGGCGGGATGAGGGAGCTATAGTAGAAAATATGAATGTGAGCAGTGATGTGGCGAGACAAGAAATGGGAGAGAAAGAGATAGAGTCAGATAAAGTATTAACTACTGACTCTCCCCAAATCGATCCAAGCCGGGTAGCCACATCCTCTACCAACGAGCATACGTCGCCGTTGCATATTGAACAAGACATGGTGGACCCAGCCATGCAAAGCACAGCCCCTCTAAGCCACTCGTCGGCATCTCAATTTGCAGGCGTTTCATTTTCCACAAGGGATAAAGCACAACTGCTATCGGCGACACACTTGGTGTCTGCTGATATTGAACAAGGTAGGCTCCTGCCCCGGCCACAACCCTTTATTCCACGCACGTTGAGTCTAGAGCCTTTTGGACGTACATCTTCTCCTAGGCCACGCGCGTCGGCATCCCAACAAGTTGTGAGCTTTCGTGCTCCAACCGAAACACCCCGAGTGTGGCCGCCATTTGTTGGTGCCCCACGAGGACTGGGTGGAAATCCTGTCATGGTCAACACTATGCCAGCCATGAACACAGGCAGTATGGTTGCTACAACCGCTACTATAACTGGTAACCTAAGTGGCCCGGATGTTAGATACATGTTTCCCAATTTTCCTCCTGAACAGGTTATACAAATGCTTGGACCGCGTCCATATTATATCACACTCCCATTATTGGCGTCTGCTTTAGGCGCAATTGATAATGCCTACTTGCAACACCGACGGGCCATGCAGAGTACAGTTGACAGATTAGCAAGTGAAGTGAGCAGAGCCATCAAGGGCAAAGCAATTGTTGAGTCGTCGTCAACACCTCAGAATCAACCATCCAGCACACAATCCGACCCACAAACACCACCACCAGTTCCGTTACACCAAATCCCAGAAGACCAGCTCAAATCAGAACTGTTAGTAGGGGTGAGCAAAACCCGAAAAACCCGATGCCCCGACCCGACCCGAACCCGAATTGCAGCCAAAAACCTGTCACCCGAAAAACCCGATACCCGAATGCCCCGAACCGATGATTTGTACGGGTAATGTAGGATCGGGTTGGGTTTGGGTTTTACCCACCCGACCCGTCCGAATATCCGATCATTTTAAAAAAATAAATTTTATTTTATAATTTTAAAATATAAATACCTTTTTACATTTCAGTTTTCTAAAATCAAACCTAAATCCCAAATCGATGACTGAGGACTGCGCAGGAGGAGTGGAGGACTGAGGTCTGAGGCTTCCATCGCCGGCGACTCGCCACTCGCCACCAGCCCACGACCCACGCAGTACGCCACCCACACACACTGAGGTCTGAGGTTTTAACTTTTACCCATTGTTCTTCCCAATAGATTTGTGAGGTTTTGACTTTTCTTTGATCTTTGCTTCTAATTTGTTCAAGAAATCAATGTCACTTACTCACTTTTGTTCACTGTCACTTTTGTTTGTGTATGGAAATTGGAAAATCCTTTGTTTTGATTTTGATTTGCTGGAAGTTGGCAAGCTAGAAATCTGGAATTTTTTGGAAGTTGGCAAGCTAGAAATAATGGAAGCCCAACCCGATTCCCCGATCTGACCCGATCCGACCCCGAATGGTCTGAGACCCGAGATCCGATTCCCAGTTTGGACGGGTTTCAGGTGGTTGCAAGCTACCCCGATATCCGATCGGGTGGTGGGAATTCGGCCCCGACCCGACCGACCCGACCGAATGCACACCCCTAGCTGTTAGCCCGACTCCTAGCCAAAAGCGACTCTAGTACAGCTGAAGAAGTTGACCTATTTGGATTACTCCGTCAACATACCCAACCTCAAACCCAAACCCCAAACCAACCACCTTCTAGCAACGACTTCCAGCGTCTAACCGATTCAATGAAAGATATGACGGAAGTCGTGATGGCAAGATTCACCTCCATCACTGAAAGGCTTAAGGCTGTCGAAGAGAAGTGTGGGATACAAGCTCAAGCCTCACATAAACGAAGACATGATGATCAGGATGATCCTGATAAACATGAGGGGGAAAAGAGAGCAAGGGTTGGTCAGTCTAGTGGTGCGCCTACAGAAAATGTTGGGGGATCAGGTCAACCAGCTAGTGAAAGAGAAACGGGAACCGGTGGAACGGATACTGAAATGGTTCAAGTGGATGACACTGATGTTCTAGCTGATGTCATAACTGGGGTTGAAAAGCCTTCGGTTGTTGACAATAGAACAGCTGATGAAAGGATGGCAGATGATATGATTGTTGATTATATTTACATTGATTCTGAGGATGAACCTGAGAAAACGTATGTCCTGATCAAAGAGGAACTAGAAGACTTATTTGACATCACCGGAGTTATTATGGCTGCTTCCAACTCTGACAATGAAATTCCAGATGATACTACTCAACCACAAACGTCGATTGATCAGAGTGTAAGTACTTCCGCTCCTCCGGCTCCAGTGATACAAGAAGATGCTCCAATAATTCAAATGCAAGCCGATGGCAGAATCAGGGATCGTGTACTCGAAGCTGAAATAGCAATTTATCAGGAAGTGATTGATGTCGAGCCAAGGTATGTGGCTATAGGTGAACGAGTGAGGATCCTGATTCCTTATCAGGGGAGCATAAGGAGTGATCTGTTTGTTAGGGATGTCTAGAGGATCGATATAGCAAAGGTTTACGGAGTTGAGGACTGGCCATCAATGCGCATAATTGAATTTCTACATGTCATGGGCAATGAATGTCTGAATACAAATGTGGTGAGATCAGATAAAGCTATAATGAAGGTACTGAAGATAGATTCCCGCAAGCTTTTCAAAGTCTGGTTCCCACAGTTTACTGTACAAAGATCTGATGGCTCCGTACACGTCTTCTCTGAGGCAGATTTCAAGAGTCTAAAGCTTGACGACTTCTGCAGTCTGTATGATATACTGGCACGAGCTCCTCAAAAGAAGATTGAATGGTCTTCTGCATATGATAGTGTCAAGAGGTTCATGCGGAATATCCTGAAATTCTCTTATCTTACGGATTTCCAAATGGCCTTGGAGTCACACCAAGCCCGAGTAAACCTAAGAGCACCGAACCGACGTCTGTCTGACATTCAAGGTATTCCTACTTATACCGTTCTGAAGAAACCTGATCTTGGAGTGGTTTACGTTAATCAAGTCTCAAAGAAGAGATTTTTCAGAATTTGTGAAGCCAACAAGTTCAGTGACGGAACGTTCAAGTACATTCAGATCCACCTTGAGAGTAGACTACGTCTAGATGCAAGCGCGGAGGTGAAGCTGAAAGACAAGGAGAAAGAGCTGATCAAGCAAATCCTGGACGCCATCACATACCGAAAGGAGTACCGAAATGCACTACGAAGGTTTGAGATCATCTTCGGGATTCGGAAGAAGTACGTGATTCCGGTGGACGCTTAAACTCTTTGCCTCTACATTGTACAAAGGGGGAGAATGTTAGTGCCTAATATTCTAAGTTGTACTATGTAGAGGGACTAATTATGTAATTAGAAAGTTACATACTATATATTGTTTGCTTAGCCTAGATTTCATTTAGGTCATCCAATTCCATTTCACACAAGTACACACACATACTATTCTCTCTACATTCTCTCTTTGTACTTTGTGATTGTTCTTTATATTGAATATATTGGTGGCCATCTGATTGATAAACATGGATTGATTACTTGTTATGGGATCACAGATACGTTGAGACGAGAATTATCGGGACTTAAGGTTATCTCGCAGCCGAATATGCACGTAGGGTTTGGTTCCGATAAGAAATTGAGGTTAACGTGAGAAGTGTGAGAACTGGTTATCAACCCGTTGGATAAGACATGGCGCACATCAAGTGGAGATGCTTCTCACGTTGACCTCTATTTCTCACACGACCATTCACCTATGCGGGTATGGTTATTTGTGTTTTAATATACTAATACATAGTACGAACTTTTATAATTTTAGTATAGCTGTAACTGGGCCTCCGAAAATATTGGAACGGCCTGGATACATGACTCCAACAAGTTAAGTTATAACTTATGCTAACGATGGCTTTTTGGTAATATCTCATCATGGGTGCTATTAATTCATTTGAACCACTTGTCTAGATTTTGAACGAAGTTAGGCCTAATCGAGTCGAGATATATTTTTGGACTTATTTGTGAATGTTTTGTTTTTTTGGCCAAGCTTCGCTACAAAGATGATGGCCTACCGACAGAAAATCTGACGATAGTTATTATGCAATGTGGGTTAAATACTTGGCCGATGATTGCTTTTACCGACGGATTAGAAGCTCTGGCGTAATCAACGGCAGATTTGGTTTGCTTTGCTGGTAGTTAAATCATATTCGTTGGGGATTATTTCGACGGATTTAATCGGCTAGTGATATATATATATATATCCTTCCCTACAGTGCAAACTCCTTTCTTGGTCAACCCATGAAAAGCATCAAAGTGCAACAAGAAAAGTATGTATTAAAAATGTTATGTGATTTACATGTCTAGCGAGATCAAGTTGTCATTTAGATTGCAGATCCAGCAGCTAGAAAGCACCAAACATTTATCACCAAATCAAAATAAAAAGCTTTCACTTGGAAAACGATAGGAAAACTATTTCCATTGGATGTAAAATTCTCGCTAAAATCGTGCTAAACATAAACCCTTTTCAAATGAAATCGATTGAAGAATGGAATATTTTAATTTATGGATTTTCAAATGTGAGCATGTTGCCAAGACGTGAAAATAAAGAATATTTTAATGGATTTTACATCACTTAGGGGTTGTTTACCAAATTTTCCATTAAGTTCTGTATGGATAAATTTGTCTGTCCGGATAAATTGGTGTTATTGTTTACTTTTTTATCTGAATCAACAATCTGAACGACATAAATGACCAATTTACCCCTACGTATGAATCATATTGTTTTGAATATTATACAAGTATCCACAAAAGTTCAACCCACAAAATAAGATCGACCTCCATAATCATATTGTCAAATTTCAGCAGCAATAGTCCTGAATAGTGAAATTTAACAATAATGATCAAGAATAAAATCCATGATTCAAACAACAATAGTGATCAAATATTGAGAATGAATCCATGAAAGGAGAAAAAAGACAGAAAACCCATAAACACAAAACCCACCACCTGATTTAGAACCAATTGTGTCAATCACTTGCCCTAAAACCCTACCAATTTCTTCAGGACCTACTTCTATGGCTTTCAGAGTTTCTACTTTCTACTTCAAAAAACTGATCAAACCCCCAAAATAGACCCTTTTCCTTGATTTCATTATACAACTCAACGAGCTTCCCGATCACCTTCTCTTCTGTCACCGTTTCGAACCAGAACCAGGAAGATCGAGGGCGACAGCATGGGCCCCCTTTTGTGCTAACGAAGGAGGAGGAGCAGCAACGGTCGCCGGAGATGAGGAGCAGCGATGGGGACGACGGCGTTCTCTGTAGCTAGGGTATGAAGGGAAGCAACAAGAGGAAGGAGGCGCTTGCATCTGTGCGAATGAGACGTGATTTTTCTGTAAGGACCTGTTGTTTTTAATAAAGGGTATAATTGTCAAAATTTTGGCTTAATGGGGACAACACCTCCCTTGCATCTGTGCGAATAAGCCCTTGGATGTATGATTAAGTCGCAAGTAAACACCCTTAATTAAATGGCTGTGCGAATAAGCCGTTTCTACCATTAAGCCGATTAAGTCAAAAGTAAACACACCCTTAATCGTGTGCAATTAAGCCATTTGCCTAATTTGAGACACAAGTAATTGGAACACATCTAAAAGCAAATGAAACACAAGTATTTCTTTATGAACATCCCATGCATAATTTATATGTTTAGTAAAAATTCGGTTATTTACATCACTTTTTTCCTAGAGTAGGATAGTTGGAATCACATCATATGTAGTTATATTCACAAATTGCTGTTGTGTTGGCTCATCCAAAATCTCTTCTCCTTCCATGCATGTCAATCATAATATTATTCAAAATACAACACGTGAGAATGATTCTTGGGTGCCATCAATCACCGCCCAAACTTCCTTCAACCTCTTCAACGCCCTATTCGCCATCAATCTTGTCGCCAAATGCCTCGATCCTGTTGAACTCAAATTGATCTTCCGTTAGTTTTTCACCCGCGTACGTACGGAGTTATCAGCCATGGCAGGAGGTGAAAACCTGACCCTCAAACTATATATTCTCTAACTTTTGTTCCATCAGAAAGCTCCATTTCGTTATTCAGCTTCTCTCCTTTCTATGGTCATATATGGAAAAAAGGAATGAATTGAATAATAAACAAAGTAAAGCCTAATGATAAAAACGATATATATCGACATACCTCATATATCGTGTTAGCAGATTTAACAAATGTACACCATGCCGACCGATCTCCATTCTCAAGTGTAAAGTGTAGAACCTTGCGAAATGCTATGAACATTGAGGTTGTAACAACATCATATCTATTCTTGGAAGAAACCATGAACTGCAGTCAGAAAACAAACAGAAATAACAATAACTAGATTAAATATATACATCCTAACGAATCCACAACAAAGGAACTAGATTAAATAAAAATGGCTTACAGTTACAGTGAGGGATGTGAGTGAGAAGCGTATATTGGATGATAAGGTTCACCACTTCATACATGGTGGAAGTGAAGAATTCGATGTGAAAGTGGAATGTAGAAGACCAGAAAGGAGTATGTATATATATATATATAGCAACGATTTTATCGGCCTCCGTGAAAGAAACCCTAATTTGCTGAGTGGCTCAGAGACCACTTAGGGTTATTTTGGGCTAATCAAGAAAATTAAAAGGGCAACAAATTCCTATTCAATTTTTCTAAAATAAACATCTTCCCTAATTAGGTTTTTTTTCTCATGAGCATGCATGTTACCATCTTCCCTAACGAGTTTTTCCATCCTTTTTTCTTTTGGAGGATTTGGGTTTTGCTTGCAACTGTTTTGATCGTCGTGGAGCACGTAACTACGTTTTCTTCAAATAGAATTAGAAGTGAATTATGTCCTAGCATTAATTTTACGTTATGTTTGTTCTTGAAGACCCTGTTTTTGGAAGAATGTTTAAACGTTTCAAGTAAAGAACTTATTAAAATAATTTCAGTTAACAATTCAGGATGTAATTACTAAGTATTTTCATAATACCAAAGTGTATAAGGTGGTTTATCGATCTATGTAGTTTTGTGATCCCACAATGACAAGTAATAAGAGTAAATACACAAGATATATGAATCAAAGAAGTACACCTCTATATATGATTGAAGAACTTGCAGCTTACAACTTCACAGAAGGTTGAGAGGTTTACAAAGTGGAAGGAGGCTGCGAAGATAGAGGCGTGTGTATTTTGTATGTTGAATGTTCTATGTTGTGGTCTGACCTAAAAATACAGATAGTATACTATATATACTATTCCAAGTTTGACAACATGTCACATTTGGTCCCTCAACTATAATACTACATGGTACAAGATAATGTAACATTAACAATCTCCCCCTTTGTACCAATGTAGAGCCATAAGCTTTAGACATTCATTGGAACCACTTGTGTCTTCCGAAGCCCGAAAATCAACTCGAATCTTCTTAGCGCGTTCCGGTAGTCTACTCGATATTTGACGGCATCCATTACTTCCTTTATCAACGCCTTTTGTTTCTTCGACAACTTCTCTTCTCTTTTAGCATCCAATCGTAATCTGCTCACTAGATGAATCTGAATCATCTTGAAAGTTCCGTCGCTGAATTTATTTGCATCAGTGACTCTCATGAATTTCTTCTCTGAGGCTGAGTCAATGAACACAACTCCAAGATCTGGTTTGCTCAGCACGGTGTAAGCTTGAACACTCTGAATATCTGCCAGATCTAGATTCGGAGGTCTGATGTTGACTCGTTCTTGACGCGCTTCCAAGGCCATTTGAAAATCCTTAAGATATGAAAACTTCAGGATGTTCTTCATGTACCTCTTCAGACTTTGATAAGCATCTGACCATTCTCCCTTCTTTTTAGGATCTCGAGACAGGATTTCATACAAGTTGCAAACGTCATTGAGCTGTAGTTTCTGAAAATCTGCCTCATTAAAGACTAGTTCTGAATCATCTGATCTCTGAACGGTAAATACTGGGTACCAAACCTTTGAAAGCTTTCGCGATTCTATCTTCAGTACTCTTCTGATCGGTTTGTCAGACTTTATTGCATTGGCGTTCAGCGATTCATATCTCATGAAATATAGATATTCAGTTATGTGCTTTTCTGGCCAGTCTTCAATCCCGTAGACTTTTTCCCAAGTGATTGGCTGCATGACCCTTACAAACATATTGCTTCGTAAGATTTCCTGAAAGGGAGTCATAATTCTGACTCGTAGGCCAGTCGCCACAAATTCTGGTTCATTCTGGATAATGTCTTGGAGAAGTCTGATTTCTGCTTGAAGCGTTGGATCTCTGAGATGTTCAGCAGGTTGTAGGTTGATAACGATCGGAGCTTGCGGTTGAATTACTTGAGCTTGAGCTGGAGTTATTGAAGTATCTGTTTGTTGAATAGAAGATCCTGGAGCTTCAGTCTCTGAATCTAGAGCAACCATCATAGTATCAGAAGAATCAAACACATTTGCAATTTCTTGTTTGATCTGCACCGTTGTTCGTTCGGGCTCTTCATCTGAATCTATGATTATAACGTCTGTCGTCCAATCATCTTATGTTCTATTGTCACTAGCCGAAGGCTTTTCAACCCCAGCTATGACATCAGCTAGAATATCGAGATTCTCTGAGTCAGTGGCTCCTTTACTTGTATCCTCGGACGCTTTACGGGATGATGTCTCAGTTTCTTTCTCTACTGCAGTGCTCTCAGAAGCAGCAACTGTACTTGTTCCAACACCTGTACCTGTACCTGTACCTGTACTCTCCCCCTCATGGTGATCTGGAGCATCCTGATCATCATGTCTTCTTTTCTGAGCGGTTTCAGCTTGAACACCACAAGCCAGTTCGACTACTTCGACCCTTTTGACAATCGAATGAAAGCCAGCCAAAAAGGAATCTGCCATGTTGGAGATTGAGGTATTTAGCTGCTCAAATTGGGGAACAAGCAGTGGATTGGTGGTTGATGAAGCTTGAGGCGGTGGTGGAGGTGGAGGTGCGGTTTGTTGACGAAGCAAGCTAATAAGATCGACATCCTCGCCTGGTCTTGGATCGTGTTTGGCAAGAAGTCGTGCAAGCAGCTCTGACTTGAGTAGATCTTCAGGAGCAAGATTTAACGGGATCGATGTTGGATCTTGTTGAACGGGTTCGGCTCTAGTCGGTTGAGGTTCAGATGTAGAAGATTCAGCCGGTCCTTTACCTTTCACCGCTCTGATTACATCATCACGTAATTTCTGAAACTCTGCTTTCATTTTGTCAGTATGAGCCTGATATGTGTTGTCGATAGATCTGACGAAATGCTTTAGTAGAGTAAGTGGCACGAATCTATTCGGAGGAGGGCCAACCAAACTAAACGCTCGTTCGAGTTCAGCACTAACACCCAGACCACTTAGGTTACTGGTTGAAGTATCGGTTGAAGCAACCGTACTGCCTGTGTTCAAAGCTGGCATAGTGTTAGCAATGACAGGACTTCCACCCGATCCTCGTGACGCACCAACAAAGGGTGGCACTCTGGGTGTTCCGGTTGGGGCACAAAAGCTCCCAACAAGGTGTTGTTCAAATAGCGGTGACCTAGGAAAAGAAGTTGTTCCAAAAGGCGCTAGACTCGATGTGCTCTGAAATGAAGTCGGTGGCCGGGGCAGGGGCCTACCTGTTTCAATACCAGCGAACACCGAATGTGTTGCCGATAGACTTTGTGCATATTCCCCTGTGCTGAATGAAACACCGGCCTGTTGAGAGACCGATGAGTGGCTTGGTGGGGGTGTGCACTGCATGGTTGGGCGGACCATGGCTGTTTCAATGCTCAACGGCGACGAACGCACGTTGGCAGAAGATGTGGTTGCCCGACTTGGATCGGCTTGGGAAGAGTCGGTAGTTATAACTTTTTCCGACTCTTTCACAATTTCGCTCATTTCTTTTCTCCCTCTTGCCTCACCACTAAGTACGTTTTCTTCATCTACGTCTACTTCTTCGTGTATAAGTGTAGTATCAACAGCAGCAACTGTAGAAGTAACCATAGGTTCTGGTTGTCTAGATGAACCTGCACCAGGTGTTTCAACTCGAGGCCTTTTTCTTGTTTGCCTTGGTAACAAGTTTGCATCTGGATCTGAGTCATATTCATAATCACCAAAATCAACTAGAGGACTGAATGGTTCTGTTCTTTGGCCTGAAGAAGATGTTGCTTGACCGCCAGAGCGTGAAGATGTAGCACGACCAGTACTTCGAGTCCTACCCCCCACTCTCTTTCTTGTTGTTCTTCTCACCACTCGTTGTTCAGGAACCCCTTGTTCCTGAACCCCCTCGACAATAGGACCCTCACCACCTACTGGGTTTGCATCTTGGGCAGGTCCAGCCGGATCTGGCTGGTCCATTAATGCGTTTTGCTCCCTATACTGAATCACTACCCAACTAGCCTGGTCGGCATAATTCAGTACCTCTGGTCGAATAACGGCGGTATGTACGAATGGTTCATGTGCTGGCGGTACAAGGCGGTGCATCCAGCTTGCTGGTCCTCGCTCAGCTTCCTCTCTTCTTGGGATTTCCGGTCGGTCTTGCATAGCCTGATGAATCAGGATTTGGAAGAACCGTTGAAATGGCACAAAGTTGCGTCTCATTTTGGGTTTGAGCTGATCTGCAACAATTTCCACCATTTCATTCCAGATAAGGACAGCATAGTCTATATTGCGGTTGAAGGCGAATGCATGAAACATCTTTAGGATCGCTAGATTCGTCTTATCTAGGCCAGTATGCTTAGATGTCATGCAGCGATTGAGGATTGAGCATAGGGTGTACCACACCGGCGGTAGATGTTGTCTTCTGAATTGTGATGAACCGGTGAGTACGGGGACTCTCGGATCTTGATATCCAAGGCTGCGGATATCAGTGAATAATTCTTCAGAAACAGCTGGATCTTCGAAGTTGTCGCGTCTTGGAAGTTCGAGAGCACGACGTAAGCCTTGTAGTGTGATCCTTACTTCGAAATGGTCTATATTAGCATTGAATCGCTGTGGTCGAGCCGTAGGATTGAATCGGAGTGTGTGCCAAAATTGTTGTAAATAAATGGCAGGCACTCTCTCGACCCTTGTCAGTGCAGTGCGAATTGGATGACCACGGATGATCTCTAGAATTATCCGGTGAGAGAAGTTGCTTTCAAGATCCAGGTGATGATTGTTTTCACGGATTGCTAGAAAGCTGGCCCTCGGCACGATTTCTTCATCCGGGTCAACGGCATTGACGGACGGATGTGAAGAGCGTTGCGAGGCGATGATGGTGTTGTCATCGGATGCATATTCAGCAGGTTGTTCAGCCATCTGTAAGGTATTTAGAACAGATTTAAGCAATTCAAACAGAAAGGTATTTTTCTTGGAAAAAAAATCCCAAAAAAATGCAAAGTGTAAGAAACCTCGCAATGCACGATTGTGAGGCTCGCAGTCAACAGATGTAGAAGATTGCGAGGCTCGCAAAACCTGGAAGGTTGCGAGGATCGCAGTCTTAAAAAGTATGTGTTGCGAGGCGTTTGAATGTCAGATGATTGCGAGGCTTATGAACATTAGCAGTAAAACCCATGTGATTTTCCAGATTTACGAAATAAGCATGTATAGATGTTAAAATTGATACTAGCATGCTCGGTTTTAGTTTGTGAGTAAACCCTAATCATTTAAAACATCTAACAAGCACCAATCAATCAAGTTTTAGCATGTGACAGAGACCTAACCTAAAACCCCTTAAACCCTAGATGCAAAATCGATTAAAATAGGAGTTTTATCGGATGAAATGTAATAAGAATCGAGAATACATACCTCTTAATCGAATGTAGTCGATTACACGGAATAGAATCAACAAATAATACTCCTTTGGTCGAATCGCAATGTTCAGTATCGTGAGAAAAACGAGGGTTCTTTTATGGAGAGGTTTTGAAATAAAGACTAAATCAAAGATCGCAAGTATATATAAACATTTGAAATCCGTGACACGTGTCACTACCTGATTTGCCCAAAATTAAAAAAAAAACGGATCGCAATGAAAAATCCCAAACCTCGCAATATAAGATTGCGAGGGAATTTTTGGATCGCAGTTAACAATTGCGAGGGAATCTTTGGATCGCAGTTAACAATTGCGAGGGAATCTTCGCATCGCAACAGTTTATTGCGATGGAATCTTTCCATCGCAATCTTCTATTGCGAGGAATTTTGATTAATTTTGACATTTTGACATTTTTGATCTTTTTCCAAATTTTAGCCCACTGTAAGATGTCCAACTTCCAATTGTTTATTTAAACTAGGTAATTTACAAGACTATTTTTCACTCCCCCTTAAATGATGCATAAGGGTTTGTAAAAAATACAAGTTAGAAGCACTTACCTTGTTATCTTCAAGCAGTAAGTATTTGGAAATACCTTTTACTTACTCTGCCATGTATGCACACTCCCCCTCTTTTTGTGCATTCTCCATTTCCTGTACTCCCCCTGAGACTATGAACAAGTCTTTTGCACACATAGATATCATCACAATTGTATCGTTACGATAAAATAAACTTTGAAACACAACAAATACATGAAATTGAAATATCTTATGTTGATAATAGAATGTGATGAAAATATGAGTGTATCAATTTAGATAGATTTATCTAGATTGAAAGATACATATTTCCATCCATTAAGTGATCAAATTAGATATTACACTTTCATGTTCAACATGCCAAGCTTGGATATTAAGAAATTAAAGCGTTTTTCATCCAAGGCTTTTGTAAACAAATCGGCAAGTTGATGCTCTGTTGGAACAAAATATAATTCAACCGTACCTTTTTCCACATAGTCTTTTATGAAGTGATACCTGACATCTATGTGTTTGGTCTTTGTGTGTTGAACCGGATTTGCTGTAATGGCAATTGCACTTTTGTTGTCACAGTTGATAGGGATCTTCTCGTATCTAAAGCCGTAGTCCTGCAGTTGAGTCCTCATCCACAGAACTTGTGAACAACAACTGGCCGCAGCAACATACTCTGCCTCCGCAGTTGATGTAGAAACACAGTTCTGTTTCCTCGATGACCAACTGACCAACTTTTCCCCTAAAAACTGAACATGACCAGAAGTGCTCTTCCGGTCTAGCAAGCTACCTCCATGATCTGCATCTGAGTATGCAGTGAGCTCGAATCCTGATCCCTTTGGGTACCAAAGTCCAAGGTACGGTGTCCCTTTCAAATATCGAAAGATCCTTGTAACAGCACTTCGATGTGATTGTTTTGGTTGTGCCTGAAATCTTGCACATAAACATGTAGAGAACATTATATCTGGACGACTCGCAGTGAGGTACATTAATGAACCTATCATCCCTCGGTAGTTCTTGACATCGACATCTACACCGTTTGGATCAGGACCAACTTTTGATTGGTGAGCCATAGGTGTACCAATCGAAGTACAGTTTTCCATTTTGTATTTCTTCAAAATGTCAAACACGTATTTTGATTGGTTGATGAAGATACCTGTCGAGAACTGCTTGACTTGTAATCCGAGAAAGAAATTAATTTCTCCCATCATACTCATCTGGAATCTGGTCATCATTAAACCCGAAAACCACGTGCATAATCCAGGATTAGTTGAACCAAAAATAATGTCATCGACGTAAATTTGTACCAAAAGAATATCACCTTCTTGTTCCAGAGTGAAGAGAGTTGTGTCAATTTTACCTTTTCGAAAGCCAGCACCAAGTAAGTAGGTAGATAGGATTTCATACCAGGCGCGAGGGGCTTGCTTCAGACCATAGAGAGCTTTGTCAAGTATGTAGACATGATCTGGATAATCTGTGTCCACAAAACCCTTTGGTTGAGAAACGTATACTTCTTCTTTCAAAACGCCGTTCAAGAATGCTGTCTTCACGTCCATTTGATAAACAGTGAAGTTTCTGTAGGCAGCGTATGAAAGAAATATCCGTATTGCTTCTAAGCGAGCAACCGGTGCGTATGTCTCATCATAGTCTATTCCCTCCTGTTGCCTGTACCCTTTCGCTACAAGGCGTGCTTTGTTTCTTATCACAATCCCTTCACTGTCTTTCTTGTTCTTCAGGATCCATTTTGTACCAATGACCGTTTTACCCTTTGGTCTAGGAACAAGTCTCCATACTTTTAGAGCTTCAAATGAGTTCAGCTCATCTTGCATGGCAATTATCCAATCTGGATCTTCTAAGGCATGTTGAACAGATGTAGGTTCAACTTGACTAAGAAAGAGCGCAAATAGGACCTCGTTTGCCGTTGCCGATCTTGTTTTGACTGGTTCGTTGACTTGACCAATAACCTGAGTAATGGGGTGACTCTGCGTCCATTTCGTTGAGTGTGGGAGAGATGCAGCACCTACATTTGGATCCACCAAGGTAGGGTCTTTATCGAAGTTCAACTGTATTGTCAAGATAGGTTCCGGTGTTTTGACAGGTTCATTGACAGATGTGTCAACAGGAACTGCCTCCGGTTCTGCTTCAGAAGATGACTCTGGTATGTTTGCAGACCCATCATCATTGACATTTGAAGTTGTACCCGACGAAGAAGCACCATGTGTGGATTCACGTTGTCGTCTACTTCTCATGATGATTTCTTGTGTAGAAACCAAATGCCTGTCACTCGAAGATGTTGTCTGAGTCGTTGCATCTGTTGAGGGTGCCGATGAAGGACGCGACAACGAAGCCTGAGCTGGTGTTGCAACCTTACTCCTGTTATTTAAAGATGACGAAGAGTTATCATTATTAAAGTAGTCATCATAAAAGTATTCAAACAATAAATCAAGATCACTGGGCTTTGAGTTAGAAGTGGAAGCTTGATTCTTGTTTGATGTCCTAGTCACCATCGGACGTATTTGTCCGGATGCTAGGATCCCTGATATTGCGGGTTCTGTACTGTTATGGACAGAAGCCATTTCTTCAGATTCGTCGAATTTGACATTGACACTTTCTTTCACATTCTTTGAAGACTTGAGATAGATCCTGTAAGCCTTTGATGTGAGCGAGTATCCGATAAAGAAGCCCTCCAGCCCTTTAGGACTGAATTTGTTCAATTTGTCCTTATCGTTCAGCACAACGCACCTGCAACCAAACACACGAAAGTAGTGTATTACAGGTTTTCTATTATTCATTAATTCATATGGTGTTTTGCCAAACCGTCGATGTATAATGGAACGGTTTTGTGTGTAGCATGCCGTTGCAACAGCTTCAGCCCACAGATACAGAGGTAGATCAGAATAAGACAACATCGTTCTGGCCGCTTCAACGAGTGTTCGGTTTCGTCTTTCAACTACACCATTTTGCTGAGGTGTTCTGGCCGCAGAATGTTGATGTGAAATTCCTAATGACTGAAAGAAGTCATCAAGAGTTCTGTTTTTGAATTCTGTCCCGTTGTCTGATCTGATATTCTGAACTGATAGTTGTAGATTCACTTGAATCTGTTTGATTAACGAGATGATCAAGTCTGGAGTTTCGTCTTTTGAACGAAGAAACTTGACCCATGTATATCTTGAGAAATCATCAACAACAACTAACACATATCGTTTGGCATTGATACTCTGAGTCTTCATCGGACCACAGAGATCCATATGAAGAATTTCTAGTGCTTTGCTTGTGCTGGGTTCCGGCTTTGGTGGGTGAGGAGCATGCTTTATCTTCCCTGTTTCACATGCAGTACAGAAGTTGTCTTTCTCAAACTTCAGTTCTGGTAGACCAGTAACTAAATCACCTGTCTGCAGCTTTTGAATGTATCGAAAGTTGAGGTGAGATAGTCTTCGGTGCCATAACCAGCTTTTGTCAAACAACGCCTTTGACATCAGACACACATTCATCTTGGGGTTTAGCTTGGATAGGTCAATGGTGTAAAGATTTGAATTGCGCGACCCAACTAGAAGTTCATTTCCGTCATCGGTTAGAACTGCACACCGAGTCTTCTTGAAATGTACTTCTAGGTCTTTGTCACAGAATTGACCTATACTAAACAGGTTGTGTCCCAATCCTTCAACATAGTTAACCTTGGTTATTTTGACCTTGTCTGTTACTATGTCTCCATAACCTAAGATAGGAGAGTACTGATCATTTCCAAATTTGACTCTCCCTCCATCTCTTTCTACAAAGTTGCTCAAGAGTTCCTTTCTTCCAGTCATGTGTTTTGAGCAACCAGAATCCAAGTACCACACATGACGGAGCTGCAAAAAGGAATTTAAACAGTTTTAGGTACCCATTGCCAATTGGGTCCTTTTGGGTTAGGAGTCTTTGTAGTTCTAGGTAGCCATTTCAAATTGGCAATTCTCTTTCTATTACCATTGTTAGAGTAATTAGGTGTATACAACCAACAGTTATAGTCAGATTTGCCAATGAAATCATCCACACCACATGAAGCACAACAGATTTTATCATGAGACAAGTTAATCAGTTGTTGCATTGTATAAATCTTGCAAGGTGTTACAAGTTTTCTATTGTCAACAGCATGATTAATTACATTCAAAAACAACTTGTCCTTCTTGAAATTTAAAACATTTAAAGGAACTTTGGATGATTTGATCTTTGTCACTTCTTGTGTGGATGCTTTTATCTTCCACTCAAGTTTCTTGTTGGTTCTTAAATTACGATCTGAAACACCAGACAAAGAAGAGTTGTGAGATTTTGAATATAGAGTTTGAGTAGATTTAGCATGCTTCTTCTGTTTTGGTTTTCTTTTCTTTTTCTGAAATGATTGTTTTGATTTAGATTTAGAATAGTAATCATTGACAGAAATTTTCTCTGAAGACTTGGAAGATTCCCGTTCCAAAATGATCTTTTTAGGTTCCTCTTCATTTATCAAAAAAACAGTGTGATCTGGAAGTTTTGCACTGAAGTCAAATAGAACAGGCAATTCATTTTCAACTTTGCCTTTGCCTTTACCAACATCCATACTATCAATATCAGAATCACTTTCTGATGAAGCATAAAAGAAACCATAAGACTTAGGATAATGAAATTCATTAAATTCTGATGAAGCATGTTTAACATATTTTTCCTTTAAATTCCAAAAATCATAACCATGAGATGTTGGTTTACTAAGAAAATCATCTATTTCTTTTTCTTGGTCATCTATTTTACAACCCTTCAAAACAGTTGTTCCCATGAAAGCTTTGCATGAAGAAAGATCTGAATCAGAAGAATGTGTTACGTTTGAAACCTTTTCATCAGATATTTCCTCAAGTTTTCTTTTCATATCAAATAAGTTTTCTAAAAGAACTGTGATCACAACTTCCTTTTCAATCTCAAAAACAAGTCTGTCGACATCGCGAATGTCTTCAATCTTGCTTTCGGATATTCTTTGTGAGAAAACGGTATTTTTAGATACAAGAGATTCTTTTTCGAACTTAAGTTTCTCTCTTTCTTTCCCTATTAGTTGTCTTTCAAGAAAAAGCGTTTTCTGAAAAGTAAATAGTTGATCTGAAAGATCCAAACATCTAAGTTCTAGAGATTTCTTTTCTTCAAAGCTTTCAGGTTCATCATTTATGCTATATGACAAAACAGTAAAGATAACTTCTTTTTCAATATAAAAAAGAAGTTGATCTTCGTTTCTGATTTCTTCAACATTAAAAATTATATTCCTTTCGAGCTCCATGAGTTTTTGTTCAAGAACCATTGGTGGAAAATACCTTTTTCCTTCCAAAACAGATTTTTCAGGATTATCCTTTTGAGTATTTTCTTTTTCCTCTGGTTCTTTAACAATATAACTCTCAAAATAATCATTTGGTAAGGTTTTTTCATTATCTAATGCCTTGGCATTCTCTGGACCATACCAAAAAGGAAGTTGCATTCTAACAGTGATTTTTCTTTTTGTTTCTTCCTCAGCCTTTTGTTCTTCCTCATGAAGTTGTTTGATTTGATAGCAAGGATGTGTAACAGGCATAAACCATTCAAATTCATACTGAGTGGGAGTTTTAGTTATGGCATTCCTTAGGTACTGAGGATTGTCATATCCAATACCCCACTTTGCGTTATAGTATCTGAATTTGTTTGGCTTATTCATTTGAATTGTTTGTTCTGTTTGACCTGCTTTGTACAGTTTATTTTCCAGATCCTTGATATTTTCACTCAGCTCTTCATTTCTTTCTTTATAAGCATGTAAAAGACTTTCAAACTCGCTATTCTTTATTTCTGAACTCATTAATTTTTCCGATAGTTCAGATACTCTATCTTGAAAGTACGCATGACCAATATCGAATTCAGTCTTTTTCTTTTTCAATTCAGTAATTTGACTGTCTTGTTCTATTAGTCTTTCCTTTTGAGTTGAAATTATTTCATTAGCAATGTTCTCATCAGCTTTTAATTCTTCTAACCTTTGTGTTAAGCATGCTTGTTTAGAAATAAATTGATTATAGAAATCGAAATATACCTGTTCTGAAGTAGACTCTGCTCCTTCATCATCGGCTTCTTTGGTCATGAAGCACATCTTTGTTTGAGCAGTAGTCTCATTATTAGCTTCATCATCAGAATGATCAAGCCAGTAATCCTCTTCTACCTTTAGTGCAATACCCGATTGCTTCTTTTCAGCAAGCAACAACTTGTTTTTGTAGTAATTGGTATCTTTCACTATCTGCTTCCAGCACTCCTTCGCGAAATGACCAGGTTTCCCACAGTTGTAACAAGTCTGTGGTTCTTCCTTTTTCTCAAAAATCTTTTTCTCCTCTGGCCTCTTGTAATCATTTGGCCGACTATACTCAGTAGGCCTTTTGTACTCTTCCGGCCTCCTGTATTCTGCTCTTTTGCTTGATTCAACATGCGCCCTATGCTCAAAGTTCTTTGAGCCCGACGCATACCTCTGATTATTAGAACCAGGACTTTTCCCAAATTTTCTCTGAAAAGAACTGGTAAGCAGAGCCAGAGAATCCTTCATTCTCTCTATTTCTTCTATCCCACTTGCTTCCTCCATTTCTCCTTCAGACTGGTTCTCCTCATCCTGGGAGTATCCTCTGCTTGAAATTAACGCAAGTGGATCTTTCTCTTCATCCTTCATCCCTCTTTTATCTTCATTCTTCACTTTCCTATTCTTCTTCACTTTCTTCGCTTCAGCATCATCTTCATCCTGCTTCAACGTTTCAAACATCTGTTGTAGAGGTAATTCTGATAGCTTAGCATTCTGCTTCATTCGGTGAGCGTACTTCTTCCATTCTGGTTGAAGAACGGTCATGAATTTTACGTTGTGCTCAATAACCTTCCTCTCTATTTTGAATCTGCTTAGCTCATTCAATATTGTGGTGAAGCGTACATAAGCAGAGTCAAGAGTCTCTCCTTCTTTCTGTTTGAAGCATTCGTATGAGTTGATGATGGTTGAGATTTTCATTTGATTCTCTACTTCAGATCCTTGAAATAACTTTATCAGTTCATCAAACATGGCTTTACCAGATTGATTTTTGTTGTCTACCCTCCGATAGACATTATCGGTCAAGGCCTGAATAATTAGAGATTTCGCCATTTTATCTCCTTGGTACAATTTCTTCTGTTCAACAGAGTAGTGAATCGGTAGAACAGTAACAATATCTGGAATTGGATCACCATCAATAGCAATCCCTCTTCTTGTTATAGGCTTCATGGGTCCATTATCTAGAGAATTGATAATGAATTCTCCGTTCTCTTGTCTATCTACCCAGTCTAGGAATCTGTCTTTCCAAATTTTGAATTCTGATGTAAAGAGAACTGGAGGTTTGTCTTTGGAACCAATGGATAGCACATCTCTTGTAGTCATTTAATTACTTGTCTGATCGATTTATCTCGTGTTCAGTAGCTTTCTTTTTCAACAAACTCTTTCTGTCTCTGCCTTTGTATGGGTTGCGAGGCTACTGTTTGCGATGCAACAAAAAGTCTCAACAATCTGTTGCGAGGCAAACAAAGTATCGCAATGAAATTGGATCGCAGTGAACAATTGCGATCGAAACTAAGTCTCGCAGTCAACAATTGCGATGCAAACACCAAACCAACAAATCGCAATAACAGATTGCGAGGCAAGAAACAGATCGCAATTGAAAATTGCGAGGATCGCAGTCCATAGATCCTGAAAGTTGCGAAGCTCGCAGTCCAGAATTCTAGAAGGTTGCGAGGCTCGCAGTCTTAATTTCTAGAAGATTGCGAGGGGTTTGAATCTTGCGAGAGATATGAATATTAGTTGGTTGCGATGGTTATGATGATTTTTAAGCAGATGTTCAAATGAACTAAAAAATGCTTGAAATTTTGAACGAGTGTTCCTGGGTAATTTATGGGCACTTTTATAACCTTGAGTTTTGTCTAAAAACCAACCTAACCTTGATTTGATGAGCAAAACAGTGAGTTTTACTCAAAACAGAGACTTCGTGAAAAACAGAGAAGATGCACGTATTGATCTAATTTCCTGGTGATATGCGGAATTAAATACACAGGAAATTTCTATTTTCACTTCTTGATCGATTCCAACCACTAGAAGAACTCCAGAGACCAAAATCAACCAAAAAAATTGAACTTGAAGAATACAGATACGTACAACTTTTAAGAACAAATCTGAACAAAATGATATTAAGCTCTGATACCAATTGTGATCCCACAATGACAAGTAATAAGAGTAAATACACAAGATATATGAATCAAAGAAGTACACCTCTATATATGATTGAAGAACTTGCAGCTTACAACTTCACAGAAGGTTGAGAGGTTTACAAAGTGGAAGGAGGCTGCGAAGATAGAGGCGTGTGTATTTTGTATGTTGTATGTTATGACCTAAAAATACAGATAGTATACTATATATACTATTCAAAGTTTGACAACATGTCACATTTGGTCCCTCAACTATAATACTACATGGTACAAGATAATGTAACATTAACAAGTTTACTTAAAGAAGTCCACCTCATTTACTTAAAGATAGATCATGGATAATATAGGAAAAGAATTCAAGCCAACTTTTGCCTTGGATGACAAACGCAAGAACTTTTTTGAGCATGTACACGTTTAAGGTGGTTTAAAGTCCCACAAAGTCGTTGGTTTGATCGGAGGGAAAAGTCGACGTGATTTGACCCAAGGTTAAAGTCAATTCTGTCTATTTTGGAAACAATGCATTTTTTTAAATTGAATCGAATTAAACTTTTAAGCAAAACACAAAACTACGTCTTACTTCCGACGAGTTTTTAGTTGAATTCCACTATTACTCTAATAAACCATATCCTGAAGTTGTAAGTTTTGGAAGTTTGGGTTATAAAGTGTGAAGTTTGAGGGTGTGATCCCACAATGACAAGTAATAAGAGTAAATACACGATATATATGAATCAAAGAAGTACACCTCTATATATATGATTGAAGAACTTGCAGCTTACAACTTCACAGAAGGTTGAGAGGTTTACAAAGTGGAAGGAGGCTGCGAAGATAGAGGCGTGTGTATTTTGTATGTTGAATGTTCTATGTTGTGGTCTGACCTAAAAATACAGATAGTATACTATATATACTATTCCAAGTTTGACAACATGTCACATTTGGTCCCTCAACTATAATACTACATGGTACAAGATAATGTAACATTAACAATCTCCCCCTTTGTACCAATGTAGAGCCATAAGCTTTAGACATTCATTGGAACCACTTGTGTCTTCCGAAGCCCGAAAATCAACTCGAATCTTCTTAGCGCGTTCCGGTAGTCTACTCGATATTTGACGGCATCCATTACTTCCTTTATCAACGCCTTTTGTTTCTTCGACAGCTTCTCTTCTCCTTTAGCATCCAATCGTAATCTGCTCACTAGATGAATCTGAATCATCTTGAAAGTTCCGTCGCTGAATTTATTTGCATCAGTGACTCTCATGAATTTCTTCTCTGAGGCTGAGTCAATGAACACAACTCCAAGATCTGGTTTGCTCAGCACGGTGTAAGCTTGAACACTCTGAATATCTGCCAGATCTAGATTCGGAGGTCTGATGTTGACTCGTTCTTGACGCGCTTCCAAGGCCATTTGAAAATCCTTAAGATATGAAAACTTCAGGATGTTCTTCATGTACCTCTTCAGACTTTGATAAGCATCTGACCATTCTCCCTTCTTTTTAGGATCTCGAGACAGGATTTCATACAAGTTGCAAACGTCATTGAGCTGTAGTTTCTGAAAATCTGCCTCATTAAAGACTAGTTCTGAATCATCTGATCTCTGAACGGTAAATACTGGGTACCAAACCTTTGAAAGCTTTCGCGATTCTATCTTCAGTACTCTTCTGATCGGTTTGTCAGACTTTATTGCATTGGCGTTCAGCGATTCATATCTCATGAAATAGAGATATTCAGTTCTGTGCTTTTCTGGCCAGTCTTCAATCCCGTAGACTTTTTCCCAAGAGATTGGCTGCATGACCCTTACAAACATATTGCTTCGTAAGATTTCCTGAAAGGGAGTCATAATTCTGACTCGTAGGCCAGTCGCCACAAATCCTGGTTCATTCTGGATAATGTCTTGGAGAAGTCTGATTTCTGCTTGAAGCTTTGGATCTCTGAGATGTTCAGCAGGTTGTAGGTTGATAACGATCGGAGCTTGCGGTTGAATTACTTGAGCTTGAGCTGGAGTTATTGAAGTATCTGTTTGTTGAATAGAAGATCCTGGAGCTTCAGTCTCTGAATCTAGAGCAACCATCATAGTATCAGAAGAATCAAACACATTTGCAATTTCTTGCTTGATCTGCACCGTTGTTCGTTCGGGCTCTTCATCTGAATCTATGATTATAACGTATGTCGTCCAATCATCTTCTGTTCTATTGTCACTAGCCGAAGGCTTTTCAACCCCATCTATGACATCAGCTAGAATATCGAGATTCTCTGAGTCAGTGGCTCCTTTACTTGTATCCTCGGACGCTTTACCGGAAGATGTCCCAGTTTCTTTTTCTACTTCAGTGCTCTCAGAAGCAGCAACTGTACTTGTTCCAACACCTGTACCTGTACCTGTACCTGTACTCTCCCCCTCATGGTGATCTGGATCATCCTGATCATCATGTCTTCTTTTCTGAGCGGTTTCAGCTTGAACACCACAAGCCAGTTCGACTACTTCGACCCTTTTGACAATCGAATGAAAGCCAGCCAAAAAGGAATCTGCCATGTTGGAGATTGAGGTATTTAGCTGCTCAAATTGGGGAACAAGCAGTGGATTTGTGGTTGATGAAGCTTGAGGCGGTGGTGGAGGTGGAGGTGCGGTTTGTTGACGAAGCAAGCTAATAAGATCGACATCCTCGCCTGGTCTTGGATCGTGTTTGGCAAGAAGTCGTGCAAGCAGCTCTGACTTGAGTAGATCTTCAGGAGCAAGATTTAACGGGATCGATGTTGGATCTTGTTGAACGGGTTCGGCTCTAGTCAGTTGAGGTTCAGATGTAGAAGATTCAGCCGGTCCTTTACCTTTCACCGCTCTGATTACATCATCACTTAATTTCTGAAACTCTGCTTTCATTTTGTCAGTATGAGCCTGATATGTGTTGTCGATAGATCTGACAAAATGCTTTAGTAGAGTAAGTGGCACGAATCTATTCGGAGGAGGGCCAACCAAACTAAACGCTCGTTCGAGATCAGCACTAACACCCAGACCACTTAGGTTACTGGTTGAAGTATCGGTTGAAGCAACCGTACTGCCTGTGTTCAAAGCTGGCATAGAGTTAGCAATGACAGGACTTCCACCCGATCCTCGTGACGCACCAACAAAGGGTGGCACTCTGGGTGTTCCGGTTGGGGCACGAAAGCTCCCAACAAGGTGTTGTTCAAATAGCGGTGACCTAGGAAAAGAAGTTGTTCCAAAAGGCGCTAGACTCGATGTGCTCTGAAATGAAGTCGGTGGCCGGGGCAGGGGCCTACCTGTTTCAATACCAGCGAACACCGAATGTGTTGCCGATAGACTTTGTGCATATTCCCCTGTGCTGAATGAAACACCGGCCTGTTGAGAGACCGATGAGTGGCTTGGTGGGGGTGTGCACTGCATGGTTGGGCGGACCATGGCTGTTTCAATGCTCAACGGCGACGAACGCACGTTGGCAGAAGATGTGGTTGCCCGGCTTGGATCGGCTTGGGAAGAGTCGGTAGTTATAACTTTTTCCGACTCTTTCACATTTTTGCTCATTTCTTTTCTCCCTCTTGCCTCACCACTAAGTACATTTTCTTCATCTACGTCTACTTCTTCGTGTATAAGTGAAGTATCAACAGCAGCAACTGTAGAAGTAACCATAGGTTCTGGTTGTCTAGATGAACCTGCACCAGGTGTTTCAACTCGAGGCCTTTTTCTTGTTTGCCTTGGTAACAAGTTTACATCTGGATCTGAGTCATATTCATAATCACCAAAATCAACTAGAGGACTGAATGGTTCTGTTCTTTGGCTTGAAGAAGATGTTGCTCGATCGCCAGAGCGTGAAGATGTAGCACGACCAGTACTTCGAGTCCTACCCCCCACTCTCTTTCTTGTTGTTCTTCTCACCACTCGTTGTTCAGGAACCCCTTGTTCCTGAACCCCCTCGACAATAGGACCCTCACCACCTACTGGGTTTGCATCTTGGGCAGGTCCAACCGGATCTGGCTGGTCCATTAATGCGTTTTGCTCCCTATACTGAATCACTACCCAGCTAGCCTGGTCGGCATAATTCAGTACCTCTGGTCGAATAACGGCGGTATGTACGAATGGTTCATGTGCTGGCGGTACAAGGCGGTGCATCCAGCTTGCTGGTCCTCGCTCAGCTTCCTCTCTTCTTGGGATTTCCGGTCGGTCTTGCATAGCCTGATGAATCAGGATTTGGAAGAACCGTTGAAATGGCACAAAGTTGCATCTCATTTTGGGTTTGAGCTGATCTGCAACAATTTCCACCATTTCATTCCAGATAAGGACAGCATAGTCTATATTGCGGTTGAAGGCGAATGCATGAAACATCTTTAGGATCGCTAGATTCGTCTTATCTAGGCCAGTATGCTTAGATGTCATGCAGCGATTGAGGATTGAGCATAGGGTGTACCACACCGGCGGTAGATGTTGTCTTCTGAATTGTGATGAACCGGTGAGTACGGGGACTCTTGGATCTTGATATCCAAGGCTGCGGATATCCGTGAATAATTCTTCAGAAACAGCTGGATCTTCGAAGTTGTCGCGTCTTGGAAGTTCGAGAGCACGACGTAAGCCTTGTAGTGTGATCCTTACTTCGAAATGGTCTATATTAGCATTGAATCGCTGTGGTCGAGCCGTAGGATTGAATCGGAGTGTGTGCCAAAATTGTTGTAAATAAATGGCAGGCACTCTCTCGACCCTTGTCAGTGCAGTGCGAATTGGATGACCACGGATGATCTCTAGAATTATCCGGTGAGAGAAGTTGCTTTCAAGATCCAGGTGATGATTATTTTCACGGATTGCTAGAAAGCTGGCCCTTGGCATGATTTCTTCATCCGGGTCAACAGCATTGACGGATGGATGTGAAGAGCGTTGCGAGGCGATGATGGTGTTGTCATCGGATGCATATTCAGCAGGTTGTTCAGCCATCTGTAAGGTATTTTAACATGTTAGAACAGATTTAAGCAATTCAAACAGAAAGGTATTTTTCTCGAAAAAATATCCCAAAAAAAATGCAAAGTGTAAGAAACCTCGCAATGCACGATTGCGAGGCTCGCAGTCAACAGATGTAGAAGATTGCGAGGCTCGCAAAACCTGGAAGGTTGCGAGGATCGCAGTCTTAAAGAGTATGTGTTGCGAGGCGTTTGAATGTCAGATGATTGCGAGGCTTATGAACATTAGCAGTAAAACCCATGTGATTTTCCAGATTTTCAAAATTAGCATGTATAGATGTTAAAATTGATACTAGCATGCTCGGTTTTAGTTTGTGAGTAAACCCTAATCATTTAAAACATCTAACAAGCACCAATCAATCAAGTTTTAGCATGTGACAGAGACCTAACCTAAAACCCTTTAAACCCTAGATGCAAAATCGATTAAAATAGGAGTTTTATCGGATGAAATGTAATAAGAATCGAGAATACATACCTCTTAATCGAATGTAGTCGATTACACGGAATAGAATCAACAAATAATACTCCTTTGGTCAAATCGCAATGTTCAGTATCGAGAGAAAAAAAAACGAGGGTTCTTATATGGAGAGGTTTTGAAATAAAGACTAAGTCAAAGATCGCAAGTATATATAAACATTTGAAATCCGTGACACGTGTCACTACCTGATTTGCCCAAAATTAAAAAAAACGGATCGCAATGAAAAATCCCAAACCTCGCAATATAAGATTGCGAGGGAATCTTTGGATCGCAGTTAACAATTGCGAGGGAATCTTTGGATCGCAGTTAACAATTGCGAGGGAATCTTTGGATCGCAGGAATCTTCGCATCGCAACAGTTTATTGCGATGGAATCTTTCCATCGCAGTCTTCTATTGCGAGGAATTTTGATTAATTTTGACATTTTGACATTTTTGATCTTTTTCCAAATTGTAGCCCACGGGAAGATGTCCAACTTCCAATTGTTTATCTAAACTAGGTAATTTCCAAGACTATTTTTCACTCCCCCTTAAATGATGCATAAGGGTTTGTAAAAAATACACGTTAGAAGCACTTACCTTGTTATCTTCAAGCATTAAGTATTTGGAAATACCTTTTACTTACTCTGTCATGTATGCACACTCCCCCTCTTTTTGTGCATACTCCAATTCCTGTACTCCCCCTGAGACTATGAACAAGTCTTTTGCACACATAGATATCATCACAATTGTATCGATACGATAAAATAAACTTTGAAACATAACAAATACATGAAATTGAAATATCTTATGTTGATAATAGAATGTGATGAAAATATGAATGTATCAATTTAGATAGATTTATCTAGATTGAAAGATACATATTTCCATCCATTAAATGATCAAATTAGATATTACACTTTCATGTTCAACATGCCAAGCTTGGATATTAAGAAATTAAAGCGTTTTTCATCCAAGGCTTTTGTAAACAAATCGGCAAGTTGATGCTCTGTTGGAACAAAATATAATTCAACCGTACCTTTTTCCACATAGTCTTTTATGAAGTGATACCTGACATCTATGTGTTTGGTCTTTGTGTGCTGAACCGGATTTGCTGTAATGGCAATTGCACTTTTGCTGTCACAGTTGATAGGGATCTTCTCGTATCTGAAGCCGTAGTCCTGCAGTTGAGTCCTCATCCACAGAACTTGTGAACAACAACTGGCCGCAGCAACATACTCTGCCTCCGCAGTTGATGTAGAAACACAGTTCTGTTTCCTCGATGACCAACTGACCAACTTTTCCCCTAAAAACTGAACATGACCAGAAGTGCTCTTCCGGTCTAGCAAACTACCTCCATGATCTGCATCTGAGTATGCAGTGAGCTCGAATCCTGATCCCTTTGGGTACCAAAGTCCAAGGTACGGTGTCCCTTTCAAATATCGAAAGATCCTTGTAACAGCACTTCGATGTGATTGTTTTGGTTGTGCCTGAAATCTTGCACATAAACATGTAGAGAACATTATATCTGGACGACTCGCAGTGAGGTACATTAATGAACCTATCATCCCTCAGTAGTTCTTGACATCGACATCTACACCGTTTGGATCAGGACCAACTTTTGATTGGTGAGCCATAGGTGTACCAATCGAAGTACAGTTTTCCATTTTGTATTTCTTCAAAATGTCAAACACGTATTTTGATTGGTTGATGAAGATACCTGTCGAGAACTGCTTGACTTGTAATCCAAGAAAGAAATTAAACTCTCCCATCATACTCATCTGGAATCTGGTCATCATTAAACCCGAAAACCACGTGCATAATCCAGGGTTAGTTGAACCAAAAATAATGTCATCGACGTAAATTTGTACCAAAAGAATATCACCTTCTTGTTCCAGAGTAAAGAGAGTTGTGTCAATTTTACCTTTTCGAAAGCCAGCACCAAGTAAGTAGGTAGATAGGATTTCATACCAGGCGCGAGGGGCTTGCTTTAGACCATAGAGAGCTTTGTCAAGTATGTAGACATGATCTGGATAATCTGTGTCCACAAAACCCTCTGGTTGAGAAACGTATACTTCTTCTTTCAAAACGCCGTTCAAGAATGCTGTCTTCACGTCCATTTGATAAACAGTGAAGTTTCTGTAGGCAGCGTATGAAAGAAATATCCGTATTGCTTCTAAACGAGGAACCGGTGCGTATGTCTCATCATAGTCTATTCCCTCCTGTTGCCTGTACCCTTTCGCTACAAGGCGTGCTTTGTTTCTTATCACAATCCCTTCACTGTCTTTCTTGTTCTTCAGGATCCATTTTGTACCAATGACCGTTTTACCCTTTGGTCTAGGAACAAGTCTCCATACTTTTAGAGCTTCAAATGAGTTCAGCTCATCTTGCATGGCAATTATCCAATCTGGATCTTCTAAGGCATGTTGAACAGATGTAGGTTCAACTTGACTAAGAAAGAGCGCAAATAGGACCTCGTTTGCCGTTGCCGATCTAGTTTTGACTGGTTCGTTGACTTGACCAATAACCTGAGTAATGGGGTGACTCTGCGTCCATTTCGTTGAGTGTGGGAGAGATGCAGCACTTACATTTGGATCCACCAAGGTAGGGTCTTTATCGAAGTTCAACTGTATTGTCAAGATAGGTTCCGGTGTTTTGACAGGTTCATTGACAGATGTGTCAACAGGAACTGCCTCCGGTTCTGCTTCAGAAGATGACTCTGGTATGTTTGCAGACCCATCATCATTGACATTTGAAGTTGTACCCGACGAAGAAGCACCATGTGTGGATTCACGTTGTCGTCTACTTCTCATGATGATTTCTTGTGTAGAACCCAAATGCCTGTCACTTGAAGAAGTTATCTGAGTCGTTGCATCTGTTGAGGGTTCCGATGAAGGACCCGACAACGAAGCCTGAGCTGGTGTTGCAACCTGACTCCTGTTATTTAAAGATGACGAAGAGTTATCATTATTAAAGTAGTCATCATAAAAGTATTCAAACAATAAATCAAGATCACTGGGCTTTGAGTTAGAAGTGGAAGCTTGATTCTTGTTTGATGTCCTAGTCACCATCGGACGTATTTGTCCGGATGCTAGGATCCCTGATATTGCGGGTTCTGTACTGTTATGGACAGAAGCCATTTCTTCAGATTCGTCGAATTTGACATTGACACTTTCTTTCACATTCTTTGAAGACTTGAGATAGATCCTGTAAGCCTTTGATGTGAGCGAGTATCCGATAAAGAAGCCCTCCAGCCCTTTAGGACTGAATTTGTTCAATTTGTCCTTATCGTTCAGCACAACGCACCTGCAACCAAACACACGAAAGTAGTGTATTACAGGTTTTCTCTTATTCATTAATTCATATGGTGTTTTGCCAAACCGTCGATGTATAATTGAACGGTTTTGTGTGTAGCATGCCGTTGCAACAGCTTCAGCCCACAGATACAGAGGTAGATCAGAATAAGACAGCATCGTTCTGGCCGCTTCAACGAGTGTTCGGTTTCGTCTTTCAACTACACCATTTTGCTGAGGTGTTCTGGCCGCAGAATATTGATGTGAAATTCCTAATGACTGAAAGAAGTCATCAAGAGTTCTGTTTTTGAATTCTGTCCCGTTGTCTGATCTGATATTCTGAACTGATAGTTGTAGATTCACTTGAATCTGTTTGATTAACGAGATGATCAAGTCAGGAGTTTCGTCTTTTGAACGAAGAAACTTGACCCATGTATATCTTGAGAAATCATCAACAACAACTAACACATATCGTTTGGCATTGATACTCTGAGTCTTCATCGGACCACAGAGATCCATATGAAGAATTTCTAGTGCTTTGCTTGTGCTGGGTTCCGGCTTTGGTGGGTGAGGAGCATGCTTTATCTTCCCTGTTTCACATGCAGTACAGAAGTTGTCTTTCTCAAACTTCAGTTCTGGTAGACCAGTAACTAAATCACCTGTCTGCAGCTTTTGAATGTATCGAAAGTTGAGGTGAGATAGTCTTCGGTGCCATAACCAGCTTTTGTCAAACGACGCCTTTGACATCAGACACACATTCATCTTGGGGTTTAGCTTGGATAGGTCAATGGTGTAAAGATTTGAATTGCGCGACCCAACTAGAAGTTCATTTCCGTCATCGGTTAGAACTGCACACCGAGTCTTCTTGAAATGTACTTCTAGGTCTTTGTCACAGAATTGACCTATACTAAACAGGTTGTGTCCCAATCCTTCAACATAGTTAACCTTGGTTATTTTGACCTTGTCTGTTACTATGTCTCCATAACCTAAGATAGGAGAGTACTGATCATTTCCAAATTTGACTCTCCCTCCATCTCTTTCTACAAAGTTGCTCAAGAATTCCTTTCTTCCAGTCATGTGTTTTGAGCAACCAGAATCCAAGTACCACACATGACGGAGCTGCAAAAAGGAATTTAAACAGTTTTAGGTACCCATTGCCAATTGGGTCCTTTTGGGTTAGGAGTCTTTGTAGTTCTAGGTAGCCATTTCAAATTGGCAATGCTCTTTCTATTACCATTGTTAGAGTAATTAGGTGTATACAACCAACAGTTATAGTCAGATTTGCCAATGAAATCATCCACACCACATGAAGCACAACAGATTTTATCATGAGACAAGTTAATCAGTTGTTGCATTGTATAAATCTTGCAAGGTGTTACAAGTTTTCTATTGTCAACAGCATGATTAATTACATTCAAAAACAACTTGTCCTTCTTGAAATTTAAAACATTTAAAGGAACTTTGGATGATTTGATCTTTGTCACTTCTTGTGTGGATGCTTTTATCTTCCACTCAAGTTTCTTGTTGGTTCTTAAATTACGATCTGAAACACCAGACAAAGAAGAGTTGTGAGATTTTGAATATAGAGTTTGAGTAGATTTAGCATGCTTCTTCTGTTTTGGTTTTCTTTTCTTTTTCTGAAATGATTGTTTTGATTTATATTTGGAATAGTAATCATTGACAGAAATTTTCTCTGAAGACTTGGAAGATTCCCCTTCCAAAATGATCTTTTTAGGTTCCTCTTCTTTTATCAAAAAATCAGTGTGATCTGGAAGTTTTGCACTGAAGTCAAATAGAACAGGCAATTCATTTTCAACTTTGCCTTTGCCTTTACCAACATCCATACTATCAATATCAGAATCACTTTCTGATGAAGCATAAAAGAAACCATAAGACTTAGGATAATGAAATTCATTAAATTCTGTTGAAGCATGTTTAACAGATTTTTCCTTTAAATTCCAAAAATCATAACCATGAGATGTTGGTTTACTAAGAAAATCATCTATTTCTTTTTCTTGGTCATCTATTTTACAACCCTTCAAAACAGTTGTTCCCATGAAAGCTTTGCATGAAGAAAGATCTGAATCAGAAGAATGTGTTACGTTTGAAACCTTTTCATCAGATATTTCCTCTAGTTTTCTTTTCATATCAATTAAGTTTTCTAAAAGAACTGTGATCACAACTTCCTTTTCAATCTCAAAAACAAGTTTGTTCTCTCTTTCTTTCCCTATTATTTGTCTTTCAAGAAAAAGCGTTTTCTGTAAAGTAAATAGTTGATCTGAAAGATCCAAACATCTAAGTTCTAGAGATTTCTTTTCTTCAAAGCTTTCAGGTTCATCATTTATGTTATATGACAAAACAGTAAAGATAACTTCTTTTTCAATATAAAAAAGAAGTTGATCTTCGTTTCTTATTTCTTCAACATTAAAAATTATATTCCTTTCGAGCTCCATGAGTTTTTGTTCAAGAACCATTGGTGGAAAATACCTTTTTCCTTCCAAAACAGATTTTTCAGGATTATCCTTTTGAGTATTTTCTTTTTCCTCTGGTTCTTTAACAATATAACTCTCAAAATAATCATTTGGTAAGGTTTTTTCATTATCTAATGCCTTGGCATTCTCTGGACCATACCAAAAAGGAAGTTGCATTCTAACAGTGATTTTTCTTTTTGTTTCTTCCTCAGCCTTTTGTTCTTCCTCATGAAGTTGTTTGATTTGATAGCAAGGATGTGTAACAGGCATAAACCATTCAAATTCATACTGAGTGGGAGTTTTAGTTATGGCATTCCTTAGGTACTGAGGATTGTCATATCCAATACCCCACTTTGCGTTATAGTATCTGAATTTGTTTGGCTTATTCATTTGAATTGTTTGTTCTGTTTGACCTGCTTTGTACAGTTTATCTTCCAGATCTTTGATATTTTCACTCAGCTCTTCATTTCTTTCTTTATAAGCATGTAAAAGACTTTCAAACTCGCTATTCTTTATTTCTGAACTCATTAATTTTTCCGATAGTTCAGATACTCTATCTTGAAAGTACGCATGACCAATATCGAATTCAGTCTTTTTCTTTTTCAATTCAGTAATTTGACTGTCTTGTTCTATTAGTCTTTCCTTTTGAGTTGAAATTATTTCATTAGCAATGTTCTCATCAGCTTTTAATTCTTCTAACCTTTGTGTTAAGCATGCTTGTTTAGAAATAAATTGATTATAGAAATCGAAATATACCTGTTCTGAAGTAGACTCTGTTCCTTCATCATTGGCTTCTTTGGTCATGAAGCACATCTTTGTTTGAGCAGTAGTCTCATTATTAGCTTCATCATCAGAATGATCAAGCCAGTAATCCTCTTCTACCTTTAGTGCAATACCCGATTGCTTCTTTTCAGCAAGCAACAACTTGTTTTTGTAGTAATTGGTATCTTTCACTATCTGCTTCCAGCACTCCTTCGCGAAATGACCAGGTTTCCCACAGTTGTAACAGGTCTGTAGTTCTTCCTTTTTCTCAAAAATCTTTTTCTCCTCTGGCCTCTTGTAATCATTTGGCCGTCTATACTCAGTAGGCCTTTTATACTCTTCCGGCCTCCTGTATTCTGCTCTTTTGCTTGATTCAACATGCGCCCTATGCTCAAAGTTCTTTGAGCCCGACGCATACCTCTGATTATTAGAACCAGGACTTTTCCCAAATTTTCTCTGAAAAGAACTGGTAAGCAGAGCCAGAGAATCCTTCATTCTCTCTATTTCTTCTATCCCACTTGCTTCCTCCATTTCTCCTTCAGACTGGTTCTCCTCATCCTGGGAGTATCCTCTGCTTGAAATCAACGCAAGTGGATCTTGCTCTTCATCCTTCATCCCTCTTTTATCTTCATTCTTCACTTTCCTATTCTTCTTCACTTTCTTCGCTTCAGCATCATCTTCATCCTGCTTCAACGTTTCAAACATCTGTTGTAGAGGTAATTCTGATAGCTTAGCATTCTGCTTCATTCGGTGAGCGTACTTCTTCCATTCTGGTTGAAGAACGGTCAGGAATTTTACGTTGTGCTCAATAACCTTCCTCTCTATTTTGAATCTGCTTAGCTCATTCAATATTGTGGTGAAGCGTACATAAGCAGAGTCAAGAGTCTCTCCTTCTTTCTGTTTGAAGCATTCGTATGAGTTGATGATGGTTGAGATTTTCATTTGATTCTCTACTTCAGATCCTTGAAATAACTTTATCAGTTCATCAAACATGGCTTTACCAGATTGATTTTTGCTGTCTACCCTCCGATAGACATTATCGGTCAAGGCCTGAATAATTAGAGATTTCGCCATTTTATCTCCTTGGTACAATTTCTTCTGTTCAACAGAGTAGTGAATCGGTAGAACAGTAACAATATCTGGAATTGGATCACCATCAATAGCAATCCCTCTTCTTGTTATAGGCTTCATTGGTCCATTATCTAGAGAATTGATAATGAATTCTCCGTTCTCTTGTCTATCTACCCAGTCTAGGAATCTGTCTTTCCAAATTTTGAATTCTGATGTAAAGAGAACCGGAGGTTTGTCTTTGGAACCAATGGATAGCACATCTCTTGTAGTCATTTAATTACTTGTCTGATCGTTTTATCTCTTGTTCAGTAGCTTTCTTTTTCAACAAACTCTTTCTGTCTCTGCCTTTGTATGGGTTGCGAGGCTACTGTTTGCGATGCAACAAAAAGTCTCAACAATCTGTTGCGAGGCAAACAAAGTATCGCAATGAAATTGGATCGCAGTGAACAATTGCGATCGAAACTAAGTCTCGCAGTCAACAATTGCGAGGCAAACACCAAACCAACAAATCGCAATAACAGATTGGATTGCGAGGCAAGAAACAGATCGCAATTAAAAATTGCGAGGATCGCAGTCCAAAGATCCTGAAAGTTGCGAAGCTCGCAGTCCAGAATTTTAGAAGGTTGCGAGGCTCGCAGTCTTAATTTCTAGAAGATTGCGAGGGGTTTGAATCTTGCGAGAGATATGAATATTAGTTGGTTGCGATGGTTATGATGATTTTTAAGCAGATGTTCAAATGAACTCAAAAATGCTTGAAATTTTGAACGAGTGTTCCTGGGTAATTTCTGGGCACTTTTATAACCTTGAGTTTTGTCTAAAAACCAACCTAACCTTGATTTGATGAGCAAAACAGTGAGTTTTACTCAAAACAGAGACTTCGTGAAAAACAGAGAAGATGCACGTATTGATCTAATTTCCTGGTGATATGCGGAATTAAATACACAGGAAATTTCTATTTTCACTTCTTGATCGATTCCAACCACTAGAAGAACTCCAGAGACCAAAATCAACCAAAAAAAATTGAACTTGAAGAATACAGATACGTACAACTTTTAAGAACAAATCTGAACAAAATGATATTAAGCTCTGATACCAATTGTGATCCCACAATGACAAGTAATAAGAGTAAATACACGATATATATGAATCAAAGAAGTACACCTCTATATATATGATTGAAGAACTTGCAGCTTACAACTTCACAGAAGGTTGAGAGGTTTACAAAGTGGAAGGAGGCTGCGAAGATAGAGGCGTGTGTATTTTGTATGTTGAATGTTCTATGTTGTGGTCTGACCTAAAAATACAGATAGTATACTATATATACTATTCCAAGTTTGACAACATGTCACATTTGGTCCCTCAACTATAATACTACATGGTACAAGATAATGTAACATTAACAGAGGGACCATTTTAGTAACTTGGTGATATTGAAGAAGATTTCGCCTTAGGCCATCCGCAGCGCATTAATAAAAGCCCTCAACGCCACATCAGCGCCACATCAGCTAAGCCCTCAAGCCCTAAATACCCCCAGCGCATAACTAAAAGCCCTCAAGCCCTCAATGCCACATCAGTGTCACCTCATTTTTTTAATTCTTTTATTTATACATTTAATTTAACAAAATAAAAATATTTATATATTTTTTAATAAATAAAAATAAGATAAATAATAAATAAAAATAAGAAAAAAAATGTCGTAACTTAAAGATAAAAATGTAAAATTTGATATACAATAAACAAGGACCAAATATGTAATTTTCTCAATTATTTTTTGGAAGAATTAACTCTAATTTTAACAAAGTTGGATGGAGGGATGAAAATGGAAGGAAAATAGAAACCATAAGGATAAAAAAGCAGTTTTAAAAGATCAAAGACGAAAACCGTTATTAACAGTAAACCACAGGGACCAAAATCATAGTTTACTCAAAAAATAATTTTATGTAGTTTATATGATATATTAAAATATATAAATCCAAAAAAATTCAATTTTGGGCTCATTTCGAACGTATCGAAGAGACGATTATAATGATGTAACTTGTTAAAATTAAAACGTATTTTTTAACGTGTTTTAGTTAATAAACGATTATATGTGTTAAATGTAAAATTAAAATAATGAAACTAAAAGGTATAAAGTAAATTTAGTAAATAAGTATAGGGGTTGAAAGTGTAAATTTTAATTAAAAATTATTAAAATGTTGCCAATAAATCACACGGGTTCCACGGGCTTACAAACCCGATCCCCCAAAGCCCGCGCAAAGCCTGAGACCCCCCCCCCCCCCCCCCCCCCCCCCACCGCTGCCCGCCCGAGCCCGCACGAGCCCGAAGGGCGCTGCGGATGGCCTTATTCTTCTACACTGACCGTAAATTACTTGTATGTGAGAGAGAAATGGAGATTTTGAAGAGAATACGCTCTATTAAAGGATTTTGAAGGCTTGAGTTTCTCCATTAATGGAGTTTATGCATTTTGATTTGGGAATCTAGGTTTCATGTGCACCTTTTATAAGTAAATGTTATATATATTGTGAGTTTCATATAACAATGATTAAGCACAATAGAACTTGATTAGAGAAAAGAATTGATACAAGATATGAATTAGATCTAAATGCTCTCTTTAGAGGTCATCTCTCATTTGACACACACACACACACACGTATGCAAACCTCTAATGACCTCTCTTGTGCTACACTCACAATTCCCTTACAATTACACTATATATACCTTTGACCTTCACTATATTTACTAAGTTTGACCTTGACTTTGACTATTGTTGACTCTTTACAATTACTCTAAATCTTGAATATATTTTGGTACTAACATTCTCCCCCTATAGATTCAAGATTTAAAAATTTATACCGGCAGTCTTCAGCTCTTTAATATTCAGATCTTCAACACTTTAAACTCTTTGACGAATCTTCAGATAAGCTTTATCTTCAAGAATCCACTTTAACAGCTTAAATCTTCATCTAGGCCCTTCCGAAACAAATGGTCATCAAGTCTTCGAAGCACGAACTTCAAATTTGTGTAGCGTTGATCAAAGTCTTCAAAACCAAATCTTTATATCTTCAAGTCATTGATCTTTGCAGCTTTGACTTTTGGCAAATTTCTCCAGTCTTGGATCATGAACGGGATTTGAGGTTTTAACGGACTTTGAGCTTTAAAAACATTTTTGATTTATCTTTAAGCACGAACTGTCTTTGTATCTTCACACATTTGATCATCTTGAACAAACTGTCTTGAACATATCTTTCTTTGACTTTGGCAAATATCTGCTTTGACTCTCGAAAATTGAAATCTTCAAACTATCTCCACCTTTTCTTCTGTTTGGTATTTCTCCCCCCTTTTTGATGATTGTTAGTAGGGGTGTACAGAAAACCATCAACCCGCGAAAACTGCCCAACTCAACCCGCTAACAACCCGATTAAACCCAAACCGCCAACCCGCTAATTAGGAGGGTTGAAATTGGGTTAGCATAACTCAACCCAACCTAAACCGCCGCTAATATATATTATTTCGATAAATTATATATATATATATATATATATATAAAGGTTCTAAATGACGTGAGGCGTGGCGACGAGGTCAATCCTTACGAGTTACGTCGGCATATATATACACACACACATATATACACACATTGTGTGTTATGTACTAAATAATACCGTAGAACAAAATAAATTATGTAAAGTAATAAAACAATAAAAAAAATGATATCAAATATATAGAGCTTACTTCAATGATATATAGAGTGCAAAAGCGAGAGTAAATCTTGAATTTCTACTTACTACTATCTTTAATTCTCATTGTTCGCGTCCGACTCTTCGTGTACGAGAATGAGAGTAAGTATTTACCAGTTTAGGGTTTTTAGTTTTTAGGTTTCCTTATTATGAGTATTTAAGTCTTACATTCTGTGAACAATTATCTTTTATTCTTCAAGTTATATACTAAAAACAATCTTACATCTTACAAAATAACGCGTCAACACATCGTAACGCACCATAACGTGTCATAACGCGTTACAAAGCAAGTCAACCCTTAGAGTGGAGCCATAAGGGTTAACGTGACGTCAAACATATGCCTTGATGCCATAATACGCCGTAACGAGGTCATAACAAGTTATTTAAAACCATGATATATATATATATATAATATTTATATATATTTGGATGATTGTACTAATTAATAACTTTCTCGAGTATATTTTTAGTATTCTGTATTGTATTTCATTCATCAAAGTTATTTATATTTCTAAGCCGTCAACCAAACCCAACCCGCCATAACCCGCAAGGGTTGGGTTGGGTTGAGAATTTTCAAACCGCCGTAATTGGGTTGGGTTGTACAAACGTCAAAAACCGCCCAACCCAACCCGCGTCCACCCCTAATTGTTAGCATCATGATCATCAAAATTCTTTTCAATTTCAGCAGTACCAGAAACAATCTCCTTCTTTTGATCTGTTTAACCGTCAATTCCAAAATGTTTATCCGAATCTTTTCAAATTCAGATAATATGAAAGTTGTAATCCTGAATCAACGAATGACACAGTTAAAATGTCTGTAAGTTGCACAAAAGCCACTTAGTATAACGAATGTACTTTGGAAATGAGCTTTTTGATGTTCACTTCTCCATGGCTTCCATTCAATCATCGAAAAATACAATGGAATTTCTACAACCTTTTATCAAGAACCATGCTTTTAACCTTTAACTATTAGGAAAAAACATAAGTCATTACACCACTCTTGAATTTTTTTAATATGCAATGGGACAAAATTCTTGCCTTAAACAATTAACAGTGCTCAACTATGAATGAAAATGATCAAAAAGTAACAAATCTACAATATTTCACATGTTAAACCAATCATATACACAAACTCTTCCTTTGTCAAGTTCTACATAAGGTAGTTAGATAGATAGCATGTGGTACTCATTGAAACTTGATTGAATTATACAGATTGTTCCGAGCAATCACTTTTCATCATACTAATCTCCCTTTAATATATATATATATATATATAAAACAGCAAAAAATTTGGTATATTCTTTATCATTAACATCAAATAAAAAAGTTTTTACTTCGGAAACGACAGGAAGTGTTCTATAATTTCTTGAACAAACCCGATGTCTAGTCCAAACGTATTATAGTCCCTCAAGCTTTTCATCAATCAATTGTTAAGAATGAATCAATGGGTTGGTTTGCTTGTTTGTTTATGGTCCAAACGTAGTGACCCTCACATGGCACAGTCGCACCCATTCCAGGACCCTTTGACCTGCTACGGGTCGTTCGCCGTTGTCGTCTCCACCTCACAGCGAGCCTCGGCTAGCGTTTCTGTAGCATCAAGTGTAGTAGTTATGTGCGTACGCAGGCTTCGGTTTCTTGGGCATCGTCCGAGAGCCCTCGGGTCCAAGGTTCGGTTTTTTAACCGCTTTGGGTATTGGCTTTTCGACTTGGCATCTCTTCGGCTTCTTCTTGGTCCATTAAATTATATCAAACCAAACCACATTATCATTCACATTCCTTACCCGTCGATACCCCCAACAAATAACGTCTCCTAGAGATTTACAGTCGACTTCATACGGCTACGGTTATGAATCAAGTGTAAAGTGTAGTACAAACTATTAGGTGAGGTCAAAAAGCAGCATCATGTGTAAAGTGTAGAACCTTGCGAAATGCTATGAACATTGAGGTTGTAACAACATCCATTCTTGGAAGAAACCTTGAACTGCAGCAAGAAATGTACATGTCAGAAAACAAACAGAAATGACAATAACAAATCATGTAATGTCATATATGAGAATAAAGGAAAGAATGAATAACAAATAGAAACTGTTATATATATAGTCCTTACTAGGCCTTAATTAGGAGTTCATTAGACTATACTAAGGTAACATTAAAGGTGGATGATAGAAATAACAATAACAAATCCTTACTGACATCGCATTTCATCGAGTTAACGTTGTCATATATACTCCTTAATTAGGAGTTCATTAGACTATTCTAAAGTAACATTAAAGGTGGATGATAAAATGTTGATTAGACTATCAAATTATTTGATAACTTCAAACAAATAGGATGTATTAATCAAGACGATATTTAAAAACGAACAGAAGATGCTGACCTGTATTCTACAATCGAGGAGATAGGTAGCCGGTGTTCAACCAATGTCAAACTTTGCAAGTTCATAAAAGGGCAGCGTCGTCTTTTAAGTAATTCCGGAAACTCCGAAAGAAACTTCCAAGGTATCTGAGTTTAGAGTTAGAAACTTTTCCCTACACAATTGATGGAAGGTGTTGATTATCAATTCAACAAGCTCTGGTTGCATTTGCAGAGATCTATGATAGAATGTGTGAAAGTTGACTGTCTCTAATGATTGAAGATCCTTGGTTGATAATGAAAGCCGAGCCGTGCACATATATGTGAAAGATGAGAGTTTTGGTGCTGAGATCACAAACGAACACAGATGAAGATCTATCATGGTGCGACTCTGTAACCCATTTGACATGACAACAAACTGATCAATATTCGAGAACCGACAATCAACCAAGACAAGAGTTTTTAAATTTGAAAAGCAGGAAAACAACTCAACGGGCTCACGAGCACCACCATCAGGAAGATCCAGCGTAAATGTAACACCATCAAGATTCAAAATAGTCAGAACGGGCAAACCCTAGCTCAGAGATTGAGTTATGAAAACACCAAAATCAATGCCTAAATAGAGGTGTTGAAGAAATTGAGATCTAAATAAAGATATATCAAAATCCACCACGTCTTGTGTGTCTACCTCGCAAGAATTCAATGTTTAGCTTTTGAGTCTTATGTGACATGGCATAGACTATGATCTCTTTAGGGAGCGGAAGCCTAATAGAATTTGATCGGAAGTCGATGGTCGAAATCTCTGCATTGTTATCACGAGCAGATAGAAACCGATGCACAAAATTGGGAAATCTAAAGCCGCTTTTGTGATTGGCGGAGTGGTCGATCTCAAAGTTCAAATGGGGATGGAATTTCCATGTCTTTACCCACCTGCTTGACAGAAGACTACTTTGAACAGCAAATCTAGTATCTATGAATGAAAAAATGTGATAGATACTAGATACCCAAATTTTTACCTACAAATTAACAGAAGTAAATAACATTACAACAAAGAAACATATTATTCAAGGATAAAGATCCGCAAACAAACATAAACTTAATAGATACCCAAATTTACGTATAGGTTAGCATGTTCTTTTCGCACTCCTACTTCTTGTTATATATATTCCTATTCTATATGAATTCATTCAGCCTCGTGATTGAATCTATTATGACCAAGTCATTTATCAAATACTTTGATAACGTCACCTCCCTCTCACATGGAAATTATATCCATGGTACTTCAAGTTTTAATGAAATATGCATCTAATTATCTTGCCAAAAACATTCTTTCTTGGTGATTTGTATTAAAACTATGATCTCAACTGTTTATCGTCTACTGGTGTTGCTTGCATTAGATTTCGTTCAAAAGATTGATTTCAATCAAAACAATCTATTTAAATGGATTTAGAAAATCCAGATATTCGAAAGAAATTGTCTAGCTAGGAACTTAATCACCGGAAGTTATATATTTATGTTGGGTATTCTAGACTTTTTCCTTAACATTATATATTCGTTGATGACAATTGTAGTGTCTTTTCCTATAAATGTTTTATGAGTTTTCCATTGTCAATTTATATCAAATTTTAAATCTCGCCACATTGCAGTGAATATATAACGACTAGTGTACCAGTAAGTTGTTAAGACAATACTAGTCGGCACCTTCGTGCTTGTAAGCATATAAACTATAACCTTAAGTACTCTATTAGAACACATCTACATCCTAAAAACTCCTTTTATTATAATGAGTTGAAAAGTAGAAAGCAAAATATCTAGCAAGATGGATGTGGATGCTCTTAGATGTAAAAACTTCACTTATTTGCTGTTTTCAGTGGGCCAAGAGTTTGTGAGTCCTCCTGGCTTAAAAAAATAATACTTGAGCAGCCAAACTTCTTGGTTGGAATCTGGATATGTCTCTCTAGCTTACTTTCTCACCAAATATGACATTTCAGAACTCTTTGAACCAATATTGACTACACATTTTTATTTCCATTATTATCTTATTTATTACATCAACTACCTTATCAATTGTTTCCTATAAAAACTCACTTTTTCACATTTGAAATCATCCGATCGATGTAATGTTTCGTTGGTGATCTAACATTATACTCAAAAGAGATCAACCCAATATGTTGTTTCATTGTATTATCAAAACAGATAAACATACATCAACCCATGTGTTGCTTCAGTGGTGAAACAAAACTGCTAATGTTTCAAAAAGTAAAAAAGGCGAGTTTTTGGGAAATGATTGATAAGGTAACTATGGAACTTTAAAATATGTAGTCTGGGTTCATAGAGTCTCTAACATATAGGAGGTTTTTATATGATTTTGGGCCTATATGAGGTCAAACCACATGTTTGAAAAAGTGGCTTATTGAAACATGTGTTCCATAAACAATATTATATATGACAATTTTGAAAATTTTCTTATAAAAAGCTAAAGACACTTCATTTCTCATAAAATTGTTAGGATACCGGAATGCGTTCGTCCTCCCATGGCTCATCGATAACTTTCCCCTTTCCCTTGTTCTTGTAGGTGATCTCGGGCATCTTGGTAGATTGAGGCTGCATGCAAAACATAAAAGTAGAAGCCAAAGAAATGCTATGAATATTGAGGTCAAACCACATGTTTGAAAAAGTGGCTTATGTGTAAAGTGTAGAACCTTGCGAAATGCTATGAATATTGAGGTTGTAACAACATCCATTCTTGGAAGAAACCTTGAACAGCAGCAAGAATTCAAGAAATGTACATGTCAGAAAACAAACAGAAATAACAATAACAAATCAAGTAACGTCATATATGAGAATAAAGGAAAGAAATTAAATGAGATCGCACTTCATCGAGTTAACGTTGTCATATATAGTCGTTACAATCAATATGCCAATACCTATAACAAAAACTGTTTTCATTAAACACACTACATGAACAATTAATCAGATCTGGATGTAAGAAATCAAGTATATTTAAAGCATTATATATACTTTTACTTGGACCAAATGATTTTGTGCGAGTTTTCTAGCATCTATTATTTGATTGAACATCATTATCATTGCAAAAGGATTGAAAATCCGTTGATGTCTACTGTTAGCAGCATATTAAGAATGGACTTTGGTTTTAGCAATCTCCATTGAATAATAATACAAAAACTGTTTTCATAAACAATTCATCAGTTCAAGAATTATATACACTTACACTACGACCAGATGATTTTGTTCCAGAATTCATCTTATAAAAATTCACAGAAGAATTGAAATTTGATTGAACATCGATCATTATCCTTGCAAAACGATAGAAAATTATTTCTTGTTGATGCAAAAATCTCCGGATTTGCAAACCAAATCGTGAGATTGAAAAGATGGAAGAAAATAATTCGCTGACAATCAACAACTTAACAAAGGAAGTAGATTAAATAAAAATGGCTTACAGTGAATGAGGGATATTGGATGATAAGGAATATTCACCACTGTCTTCATACATGGTGGCAGCGAAGATTTCGGTGTGAAAGTGGAATGAGCAATCCAGAAGCAAAGATTTTATCGGTCTCCGTGACAGAAACCCTAATTTGCTGATTATTGGATCAGGGTCCAACAGGCTTATTATTGGACTAATCCAGAAAATTAAAGAATTTTTTCATAGATTTTTTAAATTATATTTACACCCGAAACTAGGGCCGTAAACGAACCGAACGAACACGAACGGAGGCTTGTTCATGTTCGTTCGTTTAACTTAACCGAACAAACGAACGAACACGAACGGTAAACGAACGAGATATTTTTTGTGTTCATGTTCGTTCGTTAAGAATTTTTGTTTGTTCGTGTTCGTTTATGTTCGTTCATTAAGAGTTAAACGAACGAACGTAAACGAACGAACGTAAACGAACGAACTTAAATGAACATAAACGGACATAAACGAACGTAAACGAACGACTTTAAATTAACATAAACGAACGAACCCAAATGAACAAAAAAAACCCACCATACTCATCATTTCGTTCGTAAAAAATATCTTAACAAAATGAAAAACCGGGTTAACTTATGAGGTATGAAAAATAGATTCTAAAAGATCAATTTACTTGATGATTTTACACATTAATTTCATATTATATAAATATGTTTATGTATAAACAAGCATAAACGAACGTAAACGAACATAAACGAACGAACATTAACGAACATAAATGAACGAACGTTCACGAACATAAATGAACGAACGAGACCATCGTTCATGTTCGTTCATTTAACTAAACGAACAAAAAAACGTGTTCATGTTCGTTCATTTATTAAATAAACGAACTTCCCGCCGAACAGTTCACGAACGGTTCGCTGAACGTTCGGTTCGTTTACAGCCCTACCTGAAACTATATCTAACAAAAACAAAATAAATAATACAAACAGGTTTATCTTCCTGGTTAGCAAAGGACACATTGAATTAATGTGAAATATGACCCGATAATATTAACGAAGCAAGAGTCATCAACGTTGTCTTGAACTTCGAGTAGTGATCCGTTTACAATTCACAACACGTTGTCTCACAAACAAACTTCTTGTCAGTATAACACAAAAATGAAAGGCTTGACGTGGTTAGTTGTTTTTTTTCCTATCATGGGCATGCATGTTACCATCTTCCCACTAACGAGTTTTTCCATCCTTTTTTTCTTCTGGAGGATTTGGGTTCTGTTTGCAGCTGTGTTGATCGTCCTGGATTACGTAACCACGTTTTCTTCAAATAGAAATAGAAGTGAATTATTCCGAATGTTAATTTTAAGTTATGTTTGTACTTGAAGACTCTGTTTAAACGTTTCGAGTAAAGAACTTATGAAATGATTTTAATTAACAATTCAGGATGTAATTACTACTATGTATTTTCATAATAGCAAAGTGTATAATAGATTGATCTTTCCGGATGAATTGGTTTAATTAAAAAAACACGACTCATTTACTTAAAGATCGGTCATGTATAGTATAGGAAAGAATTCAAGCCAACTATTGCCTTGGATGACAGACGCGAGAACCTTAATTTTTTGAGCACGTACACGTTTAAGGTGTTTAAAGTCCCACAAAGTCGTGGATTTTATCGGAGGGAAAAGTCGACGTGATTTGACCCAAGGGAAAGTCAATTTTGTCGATTTTGGAAATAACACATTTTTTTCAAATTGAATCGAATTAAACTTTTAAGCAGAACCCAAACTCTGTCTTACTTCCGAAGAGTTTTTACATGAATTCCACTATTACTCTAATAAACCATATCCTGAAGTTGTAGGTTTTGGAAGTTTGGGTTATTAAGTGTGAACCCTTTGTTATTTGAGGACCATTTTTGTAACTTGGTGATATTAAAGAAGATTTCTTCTTATTCTTCTACACCTGACCGTAAATGTCTTGTATGTGAGAGAGAAATAGAGATTTTGAAAAGAATATGATCTATTAATGGATTTTGAAGGTTTGAAGACGAGGGAGTGGAGAAATCATCCTCTAAAAGTTAAAATCTTGAATATAAGCTTGAGTTTCTCAATCAGTGGAGTTCATGCATTTTGATTTGGGAAACTAGGTTTCATGTTGACCTTTTATAAGTAAATGTTATATATATTTTTTATATACATGTACTATTTTGGTCGATTTTAGTGTTAGAACTTGGTAAAATCATGTTTTCCTCATTAATCTTTGTGATTTCAGAACAAGCATTCAATATCACTATGAAGATCAAGTTGGCATCCCTCTCATTAAGATCAAAATACCCTAAGTACAATGTGATGAAATGTAGAGAGAAAGTGCAATAGTACTTGTGTTAATGTTACATTATCTTGTACCATGTAGTATTATAGTTGAGGGACCAAATGTGACATGTTGTCAAACTTTGAATAGTATATATAGTATACTATCTGTATTTTTAGGTCAGAACACAACATAGAACATACAACATACAAAATACACACGCCTCTATCTTCGCAGCCTCCTTCCACTTTGTAAACCTCTCAACCTTCTGTGAAGTTGTAAGCTGCAAGTTCTTCAATCATATATAGAGGTGTACTTCTTTGATTCATATATCTTGTGTATTTACTCTTATTACTTGTCATTGTGGGATCACAATTGGTATCAGAGCTTAATATCATTTTGTTCAGATTTGTTCTTAAAAGTTGTACGTATCTGTATTCTTCAAGTTCAATTTTTTTTGGTTGATTTTGGTCTCTGGAGTTCTTCTAGTGGTTGGAATCGATCAAGAAGTGAAAATTGAAATTTCCTGTGTATTTAATTCCGCATATCACCAGGAAATTAGATCAATACGTGCATCTTCTCTGTTTTTCACGAAGTCTCTGTTTTGAGTAAAACTCACTGTTGTGCTCATCAAATCAAGGTTAGGTTGGTTTTTAGACAAAACTCAAGGTTATAAAAGTGCCCAGAAATTACCCAGGAACACTCGTTCAAAATTTCAAGCATTTTTTAGTTCATTTGAACATCTGCTTAAAAATCATCATAACCATCGCAACCAACTAATATTCATATCTCACAAGATTCAAACCCCTCGCAATCTTCTAGAAATTAAGACTGCGAGCCTCGCAACCTTCTAAAATTCTGGACTGCGAGCTTCGCAACTTTCAGGATCTTTGGACTGCGATCCTCGCAATTTTTTAATTGCGATCTGTTTCTTGCCTCGCAATCTGTTATTGCGATTTGTTGGTTTGGTGTTTGCCTCGCAATTGTTGAATGCGAGACTTAGTTTCGATCGCAATTGTTCACTGCGATCCAATTTCATTGCGATACTTTGTTTGCCTCGCAATAGATTGTTGAGACTTTTTGTTGCATCGCAAACAGTAGCCTCGCAACCCATACAAAGGCAGAGACAGAAAGAGTTTGTTGAAAAAGAAAGCTACTGAACAAGAGATAAAACGATCACACAAGTAATTAAATGACTACAATAGATGTGCTATCTATTGGTTCCAAAGACAAACCTCCATTTCTCTTTACATCAGAATTCAAAATTTGGAAAGACAGATTCCTAGACTGGGTAGATAGACAAGAGAACGGAGAATTCATTATCAATTCTCTAGATAATGGACCAATGAAGCCTATAACAAGAAGAGGGATTGCTATTGATGGTGATCCAATTCCAGATATTGTTACTGTTCTACCGATTCACTACTCTGTTGAACAGAAGAAATTGTACCAAGGAGATAAAATGGCGAAATCTCTAATTATTCAGGCCTTGACCGATAATGTCTATCGGAGGGTAGACAGCAAAAATCAATCTGGTAAAGCCATGTTTGATGAACTGATAAAGTTATTTCAAGGATCTGAAGTAGAGAATCAAATGAAAATCTCAACCATCATCAACTCATACGAATGCTTCAAACAGAAAGAAGGAGAGACTCTTGACTCTGCTTATGTACGCTTCACCACAATATTGAATGAGCTAAGCAGATTCAAAATAGAGAGGAAGGTTATTGAGCACAACGTAAAATTCCTGACCGTTCTTCAACCAGAATGGAAGAAGTACGCTCACCGAATGAAGCAGAATGCTAAGCTATCAGAATTACCTCTACAACAGATGTTTGAAACGTTGAAGCAGGATGAAGATGATGCTGAAGCGAAGAAAGTGAAGAAGAATAGGAAAGTGAAGAATGAAGATAAAAGAGGGATGAAGGATGAAGAGCAAGATCCACTTGCGTTGATTTCAAGCAGAGGATACTCCCAGGATGAGGAGAACCAGTCTGAAGGAGAAATGGAGGAAGCAAGTGGGATAGAAGAAATAGAGAGAATGAAGGATTCTCTGGCTCTGCTTACCAGTTCTTTTCAGAGAAAATTTGGGAAAAGTCCTGGTTCTAATAATCAGAGGTATGCGTCGGGCTCAAAGAACTTTGAGCATAGGGCGCATGTTGAATCAAGCAAAAGAGCAGAATACAGGAGGCCGGAAGAGTACAAAAGGCCTACTGAGTATAGACGGCCAAATGATTACAAGAGGCCAGAGGAGAAAAAGATTTTAGAGAAAAAGGAAGAACCACAGACCTGTTACAACTGTGGGAAACCTGGTCATTTCGCGAAGGAGTGCTGGAAGCAGATAGTGAAAGATACCAATTACTACAAAAACAAGTTGTTGCTTGCTGAAAAGAAGCAATCGGGTATTGCACTAAAGGTAGAAGAGGATTACTGGCTTGATCATTCTGATGATGAAGCTAATAATGAGACTACTGCTCAAACAAAGATGTGCTTCATGACCAAAGAAGCCGATGATGAAGGAGCAGAGTCTACTTCAGAACAGGTATATTTCGATTTCTATAATCAATTTATTTCTAAACAAGCATGCTTAACACAAAGGTTAGAAGAATTAAAAGATGACGAGAACATTGCTAATGAAATAATTTCAACTCAAAAGGAAAGACTAATAGAACAAGACAGTCAAATTACTGAATTGAAAAAGAAAAAGACTGAATTCGATATTGGTCATGCGTACTTTCAAGATAGAGTATCTGAACTATCGGAAAAATTAATGAGTTCAGAAATAAAGAATAGCGAGTTTGAAAGTCTTTTACATGCTTATAAAGAAAGAAATGAAGAGCTGAGTGAAAATATCAAAGATCTGGAAGATAAACTGTACAAAGCAGGTCAAACAGAACAAACAATTCAAATGAATAAGCCAAACAAATTCAGATACTATAACGCAAAGTGGGGTATTGGATATGACAATCCTCAGTACCTAAGGAATGCCATAACTAAAACTCCCACTCAGTATGAATTTGAATGGTTTATGCCTGTTACACATCCTTGCTATCAAATCAAACAACTTCATGAGGAAGAACAAAAGGCTGAGGAAGAAACAAAAAGAAAATTCACTGTTAGAATGCAACTTCCTTTTTGGTATGGTCCAGAGAATGCCAAGGCATTAGATAATGAAAAAACCTTACCAAATGATTATTTTGAGAGTTATATTGTTAAAGAACCAGAGGAAAAAGAAAATACTCAAAAGGATAATCCTGAAAAATCTGTTTTGGAAGGAAAAAGGTATTTTCCACCAATGGTTCTTGAACAAAAACTCATGGAGCTCGAAAGGAATATAATTTTTAATGTTGAAGAAATCAGAAACGAAGATCAACTTCTTTTTTATATTGAAAAAGAAGTTATCTTTACTGTTTTGTCATATAGCATAAATGATGAACCTGAAAGCTTTGAAGAAAAGAAATCTCTAGAACTTAGATGTTTGGATCTTTCAGATCAACTATTTACTTTTCAGAAAACGCTTTTTCTTGAAAGACAAATAATAGGGAAAGAAAGAGAGAACAGACTTGTTTTTGAGATTGAAAAGGAAGTTGTGATCACAGTTCTTTTAGAAAACTTAATTGATATGAAAAGAAAACTTGAGGAAATATCTGATGAAAAGGTTTCAAACGTAACACATTCTTCTGATTCAGATCTTTCTTCATGCAAAGCTTTCATGGGAACAACTGTTTTGAAGGGTTGTAAAATAGATGACCAAGAAAAAGAAATAGATGATTTTCTTAGTAAACCAACATCTCATGGTTATGATTTTTGGAATTTAAAGGAAAAATCTGTTAAACATGCTTCAACAGAATTTAATGAATTTCATTATCCTAAGTCTTATGGTTTCTTTTATGCTTCATCAGAAAGTGATTCTGATATTGATAGTATGGATGTTGGTAAAGGCAAAGGCAAAGTTGAAAATGAATTGCCTGTTCTATTTGACTTCAGTGCAAAACTTCCAGATCACACTGATTTTTTGATAAAAGAAGAGGAACCTAAAAAGATCATTTTGGAAGGGGAATCTTCCAAGTCTTCAGAGAAAATTTCTGTCAATGATTACTATTCTAAATCTAAATCAAAACAATCATTTCAGAAAAAGAAAATGAAACCAAAACAGAAGAAGCATGCTAAATCTACTCAAACTCTATATTCAAAATCTCACAACTCTTCTTTGTCTGGTGTTTCAGATCGTAATTTAAGAACCAACAAGAAACTTGAGTGGAAGATAAAAGCATCCACACAAGAAGTGACAAAGATCAAATCATCCAAAGTTCCTTTAAATGTTTTAAATTTCAAGAAGGACAAGTTGTTTTTGAATGTAATTAATCATGCTGTTGACAATAGAAAACTTGTAACACCTTGCAAGATTTATACAATGCAACAACTGATTAACTTGTCTCATGATAAAATCTGTTGTGCTTCATGTGGTGTGGATGATTTCATTGGCAAATCTGACTATAACTGTTGGTTGTATACACCTAATTACTCTAACAATGGAAATAGAAAGAGCATTGCCAATTTGAAATGGCTACCTAGAACTACAAAGACTCCTAACCCAAAAGGACCCAATTGGCAATGGGTACCTAAAACTGTTTAAATTCCTTTTTGCAGCTCCGTCATGTGTGGTACTTGGATTCTGGTTGCTCAAAACACATGACTGGAAGAAAGGAACTCTTGAGCAACTTTGTAGAAAGAGATGGAGGGAGAGTCAAATTTGGAAATGATCAGTACTCTCCTATCTTAGGTTATGGAGACATAGTAACAGACAAGGTCAAAATAACCAAGGTTAACTATGTTGAAGGATTGGGACACAACCTGTTTAGTATAGGTCAATTCTGTGACAAAGACCTAGAAGTACATTTCAAAAGGACTCGGTGTGCAGTTCTAACCGATGACGGAAATGAACTTCTAGTTGGGTCGCGCAATTCAAATCTTTACACCATTGACCTATCCAAGCTAAACCCCAAGATGAATGTGTGTCTGATGTCAAAGGCGTCGTTTGACAAAAGCTGGTTATGGCACCGAAGACTATCTCACCTCAACTTTCGATACATTCAAAAGCTGCAGACAGGTGATTTAGTTACTGGTCTACCAGAACTGAAGTTTGAGAAAGACAACTTCTGTACTGCATGTGAAACAGGGAAGATAAAGCATGCTCCTCACCCACCAAAGCCGGAACCCAGCACAAGCAAAGCACTAGAAATTCTTCATATGGATCTCTGTGGTCCGATGAAGACTCAGAGTATCAATGCCAAACGATATGTGTTAGTTGTTGTTGATGATTTCTCAAGATATACATGGGTCAAGTTTCTTCGTTCAAAAGACGAAACTCCAGACTTGATCATCTCGTTAATCAAACAGATTCAAGTGAATCTACAACTATCAGTTCAGAATATCAGATCAGACAACGGGACAGAATTCAAAAACAGAACTCTTGATGACTTCTTTCAGTCATTAGGAATTTCACATCAATATTCTGCGGCCAGAACACCTCAGCAAAATGGTGTAGTTGAAAGACGAAACCGAACACTCGTTGAAGCGGCCAGAACGATGCTGTCTTATTCTGATCTACCTCTGTATCTGTGGGCTGAAGCTGTTGCAACGGCATGCTACACACAAAACCGTTCCATTATACATCGACGGTTTGGCAAAACACCATATGAATTAATGAATAATAGAAAACCTGTAATACACTACTTTCGTGTGTTTGGTTGCAGGTGCGTTGTGCTGAACGATAAGGACAAATTGAACAAATTCAGTCCTAAAGGGCTGGAGGGCTTCTTTATCGGATACTCGCTCACATCAAAGGCTTACAGGATCTATCTCAAGTCTTCAAAGAATGTGAAAGAAAGTGTCAATGTCAAATTCGACGAATCTGAAGAAATGGCTTCTGTCCATAACAGTACAGAACCCGCAATATCAGGGATCCTAGCATCCGGACAAATACGTCCGATGGTGACTAGGACATCAAACAAGAATCAAGCTTCCACTTCTAAATCTAAGCCCAGTGATCTTGATTTATTGTTTGAATACTTTTATGATGACTACTTTAATAATGCTAACTCTTCGTCATCTTTAAATAACAGGAGTCAGGTTGCAACACCAGCTCAGGCTTCATTGTCGGGTCCTTCATCGGCACCCTCAACAGATGCAACGACTCAGACAACATCTTCGAGTGACAGGCATTTGGTTTCTACACAAGAAATCATCATGAGAAGTAGACGACAACGTGAATCCACACATGGTGCTTCTTCGTCAGGTACAACTTCAGATGTCAATGATGATGGGTCTGCAAACATACCAGAGTCATCTTCTGAAGCAGAACCAGAGGCAGTTCCTGTTGACACATCTGTCAATGAACCTGTCAAAACACCGGAACCTATCTTGACAATACAGTTGAACTTCGATAAAGACCCTACCTTTGTGGATCCAAATGTAAGTGCTGCATCTCTCCCACACTCAACGAAATGGACGCAGAGTCACCCCATTACTCAGGTTATTGGTCAAGTCAACGAACCAGTCAAAACAAGATCGGCAACGGCAAACGAGGTCCTATTTGCGCTCTTTCTTAGTCAAGTTGAACCTACATCTGTTCAACATGCCTTAGAAGATCCAGATTAGATAATTGCCATGCAAGATGAGCTGAACTCATTTGAAGCTCTAAAAGTATGGAGACTTGTTCCTAGACCAAAGGGTAAAACGGTCATTGGTACAAAATGGATCATGAAGAACAAGAAAGACAGTGAAGGGATTGTGATAAGAAACAAAGCACGCCTTGTAGCGAAAGGGTACAGGCAACAGGAGGGAATAGACTATGATGAGACATACGCACCGGTTGCTCGCTTAGAAGCAATACGGATATTTCTTTCATACGCTGCCTACAGAAACTTCACTGTTTATCAAATGGACGTGAAGACAACATTCTTGAACGGCGTTTTGAAAGAAGAAGTATACGTTTCTCAACCAGAGGGTTTTTTGGACACAGATTATCCAGATCATGTCTACATACTTGACAAAGCTCTCTATGGTCTGAAGCAAGCCCCTCGCGCCTGGTATGAAATCCTATCTACCTACTTACTTGGTGCTGGCTTTCGAAAAGGTAAAATTGACACAACTCTCTTCACTCTGGAACAAGAAGGTGATATTCTTTTGGTACAAATTTACGTCGATGACATTATTTTTGGTTCAACTAATCCTGGATTATGCACGTGGTTTTCGGGTTTAATGATGACCAGATTCCAGATGAGTATGATGGGAGAAATTAATTTCTTTCTCGGATTACAAGTCAAGCAGTTCTCGACAGGTATCTTCATCAACCAATCAAAATACGTGTTTGACATTTTGAAGAAATACAAAATGGAAAACTGTACTTCGATTGGTACACCTATGGCTCACCAATCAAAAGTTGGTCCTGATCCAAACGGTGTAGATGTCGATGTCAAGAACTACCGAGGGATGATAGGTTCATTAATGTACCTCACTGCGAGTCGTCCAGATATAATGTTCTCTACATGTTTATGTGCAAGATTTCAGGCACAACCAAAACAATCACATCGAAGTGCTGTTACAAGGATCTTTCGATATTTGAAAGGGACACCGTACCTTGGACTTTGGTACCCAAAGGGATCAGGATTCGAGCTCACTGCATACTCAGATGCAGATCATGGAGGTAGCTTGCTAGACCGGAAGAGCACTTCTGGTCATGTTCAGTTTTTAGGGGAAAAGTTGGTCAGTTGGTCATCGAAGAAACAAAACTGTGTTTCTACATCAACTGCGGAGGCAGAGTATGTTGCTGCGGCCAGTTGTTGTTCACAAGTTCTGTGGATGAGGACTCAACTGCAGGACTACGGCTTCAGATACGAGAAGATCCCTATCAACTGTGACAGCAAAAGTGCAATTGCCATTACAGCAAATCCGGTTCAGCACACAAAGACCAAACACATAGATGTCAGGTATCACTTCATAAAAGACTATGTGGAAAAAGGTACGGTTGAATTATATTTTGTTCCAACAGAGCATCAACTTGCCGATTTGTTTACAAAAGCCTTGGATGAAAAACGCTTTAATTTCTTAATATCCAAGCTTGGCATGTTGAACATGAAAGTGTAATATCTAATTTGATCATTTAATGGATGGAAATATGTATCTTTCAATCTAGATAAATCTATCTAAATTGATATATTCATATTTTCATCACATTCTATTTATCAACATAAGATATTTCAATTTCATGTATTTGTTGTGTTTCAAAGTTTATTTTATCGTATCGATACAATTGTGATGATATCTATGTGTGCAAAAGACTTGTTCATAGTCTCAGGGGGAGTACAGGAATTGGAGTATGCACAAAAAGAGGGGGAGTGTGCATACATGACAGAGTAAGTAAAAGGTATTTCCAAATACTTAATGCTTGAAGATAACAAGGTAAGTGCTTCTAACGTGTATTTTTTACAAACCCTTATGCATCATTTAAGGGGGAGTGAAAAATAGTCTTGGAAATTACCTAGTTTAGATAAACAATTGGAAGTTGGACATCTTCCCGTGGGCTAAAATTTGGAAAAAGATCAAAAATGTCAAAATGTCAAAATTAATCAAAATTCCTCGCAATAGAAGACTGCGATGGAAAGATTCCATCGCAATAAACTGTTGCGATGCAAAGATTCCCTCGCAATTGTTAACTGCGATCCAAAAGATTCCCTCGCAATTGTTAACTGCGATCCAAAAGATTCCCTCGCAATCTTATATTGCGAGGTTTGGGATTTTTCATTGCGATCCGTTTTTTTTTTAAATTTTGGGCAAATCAGGTAGTGACACGTGTCACGGATTTCAAATGTTTATATATACTTGCGATCTTTGACTTAGTCTTTATTTCAAAACCTCTCCATAAAAGAACCCTCGTTTTTTTTTCTCTCGATACTGAACATTGCGATTCGACCAAAGGAGTATTATTTGTTGATTCTATTCCGTGTAATCGACTACATTCGATTAAGAGGTATGTATTCTCGATTCTTATTACATTTCATCCGATAAAACTCCTATTTTAATCGATTTTGCATCTAGGGTTTAAAGGGTTTTAGGTTAGGTCTCTGTCACATGCTAAAACTTGATTGATTGGTGCTTGTTAGATGTTTTAAATGATTAGGGTTTACTCACAAACTAAAACCGAGCATGCTAGTATCAATTTTAACATCTATACATGCTAATTTTGAAAATCTGGAAAATCACATGGGTTTTACTGCTAATGTTCATAAGCCTCGCAATCATCTGACATTCAAACGCCTCGCAACACATACTCTTTAAGACTGCGATCCTCGCAACCTTCCAGGTTTTGCGAGCCTCGCAATCTTCTACATCTGTTGACTGCGAGCCTCGCAATCGTGCATTGCGAGGTTTCTTACACTTTGCATTTTTTTGGGATTTTTTTTCAAGAAAAATACCTTTCTGTTTGAATTGCTTAAATCTGTTCTAACATGTTAAAATACCTTACAGATGGCTGAACAACCTGCTGAATATGCATCCGATGACAACACAATCATCGCCTCGCAACGCTCTTCACATCCATCCGTCAATGCCGTTGACCCGGATGAAGAAATCATGCCAAGGGCCAGCTTTCTAGCAATCCGTGAAAATAATCATCACCTGGATCTTGAAAGCAACTTCTCTCACCGGATAATTCTAGAGATCATCCGTGGTCATCCAATTCGCACTGCACTGACAAGGGTCGAGAGAGTGCCTGCCATTTATTTACAACAATTTTGGCACACACTCCGATTCAATCCTACGGCTCGACCACAGCGATTCAATGCTAATATAGACCATTTCGAAGTAAGGATCACACTACAAGGCTTACGTCGTGCTCTCGAACTTCCAAGACGCGACAACTTCGAAGATCCAGCTGTTTCTGAAGAATTATTCACGGATATCCGCAGCCTTGGATATCAAGATCCAAGAGTCCCCGTACTCACCGGTTCATCACAATTCAGAAGACAACATCTACCGCCGGTGTGGTACACCCTATGCTCAATCCTCAATCGCTGCATGACATCTAAGCATACTGGCCTAGATAAGACGAATCTAGCGATCCTAAAGATGTTTCATGCATTCGCCTTCAACCGCAATATAGAATATGCTGTCCTTATCTGGAATGAAATGGTGGAAATTGTTGCAGATCAGCTCAAACCCAAAATGAGACGCAACTTTGTGCCATTTCAAAGGTTCTTCCAAATCCTGATTCATCAGGCTATGCAAGACCGACCGGAAATCCCAAGAAGAGAGGAAGCTGAGCGAGGACCAGCAAGCTGGATGCACCGCCTTGTACCGCCAGCACATGAACCATTCGTACATACCGCCGTTATTCGACCAGAGGTACTGAATTATGCCGACCAGGCTAGCTGGGTAGTGATTCAGTATAGGGAGCAAAACGCATTAATGGACCAGCCAGATCCGGCTGGACCTGCCCAAGATGCAAACCCAGTAGGTGGTGAGGGTCCTATTGTCGAGGGGGTTCAGGAACAAGGGGTTCCTGAACAACGAGTGGTGAGAAGAACAACAAGAAAGAGAGTGGGGGGTAGGACTCGAAGTACTGGTCGTGCTACATCTTCACGCTCTGGCGATCAAGCAACATCTTCTTCAAGCCAAAGAACAGAACCATTCAGTCCTCTAGTTGATTTTGGTGATTATGAATATGACTCAGATCCAGATGCAAACTTGTTACCAAGGCAAACAAGAAAAAGGCCTCGAGTTGAAACACCTGGTGCAGGTTCATCTAGACAACCAGAACCTATGGTTACTTCTACAGTTGCTGCTGTTGATACTTCACTTATACACGAAGAAGTAGACGTAGATGAAGAAAACGTACTTAGTGGTGAGGCAAGAGGGAGAAAAGAAATGAACGAAAATGTGAAAGAGTCGGAAAAAGTTATAACTACCGACTCTTCCCAAGCCGATCCAAGCCGGGCAACCACATCTTCTGCCAACGTGCGTTCGTCGCCGTTGAGCATTGAAATAGCCATGGTCCGCCCAACCATGCAGTGCACACCCCCACCAAGCCACTCATCGGTCTCTCAACAGGTCGGTGTTTCATTCAGCACAGGGGAATATGCACAAAGTCTATCGGCAACACATTCGGTGTTCGCTGGTATTGAAACAGGTAGGCCCCTGCCCCGGCCACCGACTTCATTTCAGAGCACATCGAGTCTAGCGCCTTTTGGAACAACTTCTTTTCCTAGGTCACCGCTATTTGAACAACACCTTGTTGGGAGCTTTCGTGCCCCAACCGGAACACCCAGAGTGCCACCCTTTGTTGGTGCGTCACGAGGATCGGGTGGAAGTCCTGTCATTGCTACCACTATGCCAGCTTTGAACACAGGCAGTACGGTTGCTTCAACCGATACTTCAACCAGTAACCTAAGTGGTCTGGGTGTTAGTGCTGATCTCGAACGAGCGTTTAGTTAGGTTGGCCCTCCTCCGAATAGATTCGTGCCACTTACTCTACTAAAGCATTTTGTCAGATCTATCGACAACACATATCAGGCTCATACTGACAAAATGAAAGCAGAGTTTCAGAAATTAAGTGATGATGTAATCAGAGCGGTGAAAGGTAAAGGACCGGCTGAATCTTCTACATCTGAACCTCAACTGACTAGAGCCGAACCCGTTCAACAAGATCCAACATCGATCCCGTTAAATCTTGCTCCTGAAGATCTACTCAAGTCAGAGCTGCTTGCACGACTTCTTGCCAAACACGATCCAAGACCAGGCGAGGATGTCGATCTTATTAGCTTGCTTCGTCAACAAACCGCACCTCCACCTCCACCACCGCCTCAAGCTTCATCAACCACCAATCCACTGCTTGTTCCCCAATTTGAGCAGCTAAATACCTCAATCTCCAACATGGCAGATTCCTTTTTGGCTGGCTTTCATTCGATTGTCAAAAGGGTCGAAGTAGTCGAACTGGCTTGTGGTGTTCAAGCTGAAACCGCTCAGAAAACAAGACATGATGATCAGGATGATCCAGATCACCATGAGGGGGAGTGTGCATACATGACAGAGTAAGTAAAAGGTATTTCCAAATACTTAATGCTTGAAGATAACAAGGTAAGTGCTTCTAACGTGTATTTTTTACAAACCCTTATGCATCATTTAAGGGGGAGTGAAAAATAGTCTTGGAAATTACCTAGTTTAGATAAACAATTGGAAGTTGGACATCTTCCCGTGGGCTAAAATTTGGAAAAAGATCAAAAATGTCAAAATGTCAAAATTAATCAAAATTCCTCGCAATAGAAGACTGCGATGGAAAGATTCCATCGCAATAAACTGTTGCGATGCAAAGATTCCCTCGCAATTGTTAACTGCGATCCAAAAGATTCCCTCGCAATTGTTAACTGCGATCCAAAAGATTCCCTCGCAATCTTATATTGCGAGGTTTGGGATTTTTCATTGCGATCCGTTTTTTTTTTAAATTTTGGGCAAATCAGGTAGTGACACGTGTCACGGATTTCAAATGTTTATATATACTTGCGATCTTTGACTTAGTCTTTATTTCAAAACCTCTCCATAAAAGAACCCTCGTTTTTTTTTCTCTCGATACTGAACATTGCGATTCGACCAAAGGAGTATTATTTGTTGATTCTATTCCGTGTAATCGACTACATTCGATTAAGAGGTATGTATTCTCGATTCTTATTACATTTCATCCGATAAAACTCCTATTTTAATCGATTTTGCATCTAGGGTTTAAAGGGTTTTAGGTTAGGTCTCTGTCACATGCTAAAACTTGATTGATTGGTGCTTGTTAGATGTTTTAAATGATTAGGGTTTACTCACAAACTAAAACCGAGCATGCTAGTATCAATTTTAACATCTATACATGCTAATTTTGAAAATCTGGAAAATCACATGGGTTTTACTGCTAATGTTCATAAGCCTCGCAATCATCTGACATTCAAACGCCTCGCAACACATACTCTTTAAGACTGCGATCCTCGCAACCTTCCAGGTTTTGCGAGCCTCGCAATCTTCTACATAAGTTGACTGCGAGCCTCGCAATCGTGCATTGCGAGGTTTCTTACACTTTGCATTTTTTTGGGATTTTTTTTCAAGAAAAATACCTTTCTGTTTGAATTGCTTAAATCTGTTCTAACATGTTAAAATACCTTACAGATGGCTGAACAACCTGCTGAATATGCATCCGATGACAACACAATCATCGCCTCGCAACGCTCTTCACATCCATCCGTCAATGCCGTTGACCCGGATGAAGAAATCATGCCAAGGGCCAGCTTTCTAGCAATCCGTGAAAATAATCATCACCTGGATCTTGAAAGCAACTTCTCTCACCGGATAATTCTAGAGATCATCCGTGGTCATCCAATTCGCACTGCACTGACAAGGGTCGAGAGAGTGCCTGCCATTTATTTACAACAATTTTGGCACACACTCCGATTCAATCCTACGGCTCGACCACAGCGATTCAATGCTAATATAGACCATTTCGAAGTAAGGATCACACTACAAGGCTTACGTCGTGCTCTCGAACTTCCAAGACGCGACAACTTCGAAGATCCAGCTGTTTCTGAAGAATTATTCATGGATATCCGCAGCCTTGGATATCAAGATCCAAGAGTCCCCGTACTCACCGGTTCATCACAATTCAGAAGACAACATCTACCGCCGGTGTGGTACACCCTATGCTCAATCCTCAATCGCTGCATGACATCTAAGCATACTGGCCTAGATAAGACGAATCTAGCGATCCTAAAGATGTTTCATGCATTCGCCTTCAACCGCAATATAGAATATGCTGTCCTTATCTGGAATGAAATGGTGGAAATTGTTGCAGATCAGCTCAAACCCAAAATGAGACGCAACTTTGTGCCATTTCAAAGGTTCTTCCAAATCCTGATTCATCAGGCTATGCAAGACCGACCGGAAATCCCAAGAAGAGAGGAAGCTGAGCGAGGACCAGCAAGCTGGATGCACCGCCTTGTATCGCCAGCACATGAACCATTCGTACATACCGCCGTTATTCGACCAGAGGTACTGAATTATGCCGACCAGGCTAGCTGGGTAGTGATTCAGTATAGGGAGCAAAACGCATTAATGGACCAGCCAGATCCGGCTGGACCTGCCCAAGATGCAAACCCAGTAGGTGGTGAGGGTCCTATTGTCGAGGGGGTTCAGGAACAAGGGGTTCCTGAACAACGAGTGGTGAGAAGAACAACAAGAAAGAGAGTGGGGGGTAGGACTCGAAGTACTGGTCGTGCTACATCTTCACGCTCTGGCGATCAAGCAACATCTTCTTCAAGCCAAAGAACAGAACCATTCAGTCCTCCAGTTGATTTTGGTGATTATGAATATGACTCAGATCCAGATGCAAACTTGTTACCAAGGCAAACAAGAAAAAGGCCTCGAGTTGAAACACCTGGTGCAGGTTCATCTAGACAACCAGAACCTATGGTTACTTCTACAGTTGCTGCTGTTGATACTTCACTTATACACGAAGAAGTAGACGTAGATGAAGAAAACGTACTTAGTGGTGAGGCAAGAGGGAGAAAAGAAATGAGCGAAAATGTGAAAGAGTCGGAAAAAGTTATAACTACCGACTCTTCCCAAGCCGATCCAAGCCGGGCAACCACATCTTCTGCCAACGTGCGTTCGTCGCCGTTGAGCATTGAAATAGCCATGGTCCGCCCAACCATGCAGTGCACACCCCCACCAAGCCACTCATCGGTCTCTCAACAGGCCGGTGTTTCATTCAGCACAGGGGAATATGCACAAAGTCTATCGGCAACACATTCGGTGTTCGCTGGTATTGAAACAGGTAGGCCCCTGCCCCGGCCACCGACTTCATTTCAGAGCACATCGAGTCTAGCGCCTTTTGGAACAACTTCTTTTCCTAGGTCACCGCTATTTGAACAACACCTTGTTGGGAGCTTTCGTGCCCCAACCGGAACACCCAGAGTGCCACCCTTTGTTGGTGCGTCACGAGGATCGGGTGGAAGTCCTGTCATTGCTAACACTATGCCAGCTTTGAACACAGGCAGTACGGTTGCTTCAACCGATACTTCAACCAGTAACCTAAGTGGTCTGGGTGTTAGTGCTGATCTCGAACGAGCGTTTAGTTTGGTTGGCCCTCCTCCGAATAGATTCGTGCCACTTACTCTACTAAAGCATTTTGTCAGATCTATCGACAACACATATCAGGCTCATACTGACAAAATGAAAGCAGAGTTTCAGAAATTAAGTGATGATGTAATCAGAGCGGTGAAAGGTAAAGGACCGGCTGAATCTTCTACATCTGAACCTCAACTGACTAGAGCCGAACCCGTTCAACAAGATCCAACATCGATCCCGTTAAATCTTGCTCCTGAAGATCTACTCAAGTCAGAGCTGCTTGCACGACTTCTTGCCAAACACGATCCAAGACCAGGCGAGGATGTCGATCTTATTAGCTTGCTTCGTCAACAAACCGCACCTCCACCTCCACCACCGCCTCAAGCTTCATCAACCACCAATCCACTGCTTGTTCCCCAATTTGAGCAGCTAAATACCTCAATCTCCAACATGGCAGATTCCTTTTTGGCTGGCTTTCATTCGATTGTCAAAAGGGTCGAAGTAGTCGAACTGGCTTGTGGTGTTCAAGCTGAAACCGCTCAGAAAACAAGACATGATGATCAGGATGATCCAGATCACCATAAGGGGGAGAGTACAGGTACAGGTACAGGTGTTGGAACAAGTACAGTTGCTGCTTCTGAGAGCACTGCAGTAGAGAAAGAAACTGAGACATCATCCGGTAAAGCGTCCGAGGATACAAGTAAAGGAGCCACTGACTCAGAGAATCTCGATATTCTAGCTGATGTCATAGCTGGGGTTGAAAAGCCTTCAGCTAGTGACAATAGAACAGAAGATGATTGGACGACAGACGTTATAATCATAGATTCAGATGAAGAGCCCGAACGAACAACGGTGCAGATCAAACAAGAAATTGCAAATGTGTTTGATTCTTCTGATACTATGATGGTTGCTCTAGATTCAGAGACTGAAGCTCCAGGATCTTCTATTCAACAAACAGATACTTCAATAACTCCAGCTCAAGCTCAAGTAATTCAACCGCAAGCTCCGATCGTTATTCAGAATTATGACTCCCTTTCAGGAAATCTTACGAAGCAATATGTTTGTAAGGGTCATGCAGCCAATCTCTTGGGAAAAGGTCTACGGGATTGAAGACTGGCCAGAAAAGCACAGAACTGAATATCTCTATTTCATGAGATATGAATCGCTGAACGCCAATGCAATAAAGTCTGACAAACCGATCAGAAGAGTACTGAAGATAGAATCGCGAAAGCTTTCAAAGGTTTGGTACCCAGTATTTACCGTTCAGAGATCAGATGATTCAGAACTAGTCTTTAATGAGGCAGATTTTCAGAAACTACAGCTCAATGACGTTTGCAACTTGTATGAAATCCTGTCTCGAGATCCTAAAAAGAAGGGAGAATGGTCAGATGCTTATCAAAGTCTGAAGAGGTACATGAAGAACATCCTGAAGTTTTCATATCTTAAGGATTTTCAAATGGCCTTGGAAGCGCGTCAAGAACGAGTCAACATCAGACCTCCGAATCTAGATCTGGCAGATATTCAGAGTGTTCAAGCTTACACCGTGCTGAGCAAACCAGATCTTGGAGTTGTGTTCATTGACTCAGCCTCAGAGAAGAAATTCATGAGAGTCACTGATGCAAATAAATTCAGCGACAGAACTTTCAAGATGATTCAGATTCATCTAGTGAGCAGATTACGATTGGATGCTAAAGGAGAAGAGAAGCTGTCGAAGAAACAAAAGGCGTTGATAAAGGAAGTAATGGATGCCGTCAAATATCGAGTAGACTACCGGAACGCGCTAAGAAGATTCGAGTTGATTTTCGGGCTTCGGAAGACACAAGTGGTTCCAATGAATGTCTAAAGCTTATGGCTCTACATTGGTACAAAGGGGGAGATTGTTAATGTTACATTATCTTGTACCATGTAGTATTATAGTTGAGGGACCAAATGTGACATGTTGTCAAACTTTGAATAGTATATATAGTATACTATCTGTATTTTTAGGTCAGAACACAACATAGAACATACAACATACAAAATACACACGCCTCTATCTTCGCAGCCTCCTTCCACTTTGTAAACCTCTCAACCTTCTGTGAAGTTGTAAGCTGCAAGTTCTTCAATCATATATAGAGGTGTACTTCTTTGATTCATATATCTTGTGTATTTACTCTTATTACTTGTCATTGTGGGATCACAACTTGGTAAATGGAATGACACACTGAGAAATCTAAGGACAAAAACAATATATAGTTTGTAAAATGGAAAGTTTCATAAAGGATCCTCTACTTGATACAAGGTGCTAGTAATGGCACTAACAATCTCCCCCTTTGTATCAAAGTAGAGGCAGCAAATTTAGGCATGTAACGGAGCAACGTGTTTCTTCCGGATTCCGAAGATGATCTCAAGCGTCTTAGTGCATTCCGGTACTTTTGTCTGTAAGTGATGGCTTCCAGGGCTTGATTGATTAGTCTGATTTCCTTCGGTTTCAGCTTGACTTCATTCTGCTCGTCCAACCTGAGTTTGCTCTCCAGCTGTATCCGAATAAGCTTGAACGTCCCATCACTGTATTTGTTTACTTCAGTGATTCTCAGAAATCGTTTCATCTTCTCCTGATTGTAATACACGATTCCGAGTTCAGGATTTTCTACCACGGTGTAAACAGGGATACCTTGGATATCTGACAATCATTTGTTGGGTCTTCGGAGGTTCACTCGGGTTTGGTTTGCTTCCAGTGCCATCTGAAAATCAGTGAGGTAGGAAAACTTCACCATGTTTCTCATAAACCTCTTGACAGACTGGTAAGCGGCAGACCATTCAATCTTTTTATCGGGAATGCTAGCAAGGATGTGGTATAGGCTCAACAAATCATCTAGCTTTAAGCTCTTGAAATCTGCTTCAGTGAAGAACCATTCTTTGCCATCAGATCTTCTGACAGTGAACTGAGGGTACTAGATATTGAGCAGTTTCTTTGACTCTATCTTCAACACCTTCATAATTACCTTATCTGACCTGACAGTGTCCATCTCCAGGTCCTTGTTCCTCATGGCGTGCAAATATTCGGCTTGATGTAGAGCTAGCCAATTCTCAATCCCATACAGTTTTATCAGATCAATCCTCTGAACATCTCTTACGAACAGATCCTTTCTAACACTCTCCTGAAATGGAGTTAAAATCCTTACTCTTTTTCCTGTCCTAACATAGTTTGGTTCATCTTCAATCAGATCTTGATAAAATCTAAGTTCAGCATCTGAGACGGGATCTCTTATCTTTCCATCAGTAGACACGGGAATATTTTGCGTTGAAGTACCAGTACCTGGATCATTCGGTTGTTGTTGCTGATTGTTGTCATCTTCTGAATCGGATTCAGCCACTTGTGCTCCGGTTGTATCAAATAAGTCATCCAATTTCTCTTTTTTCTGAACGGTTGTTCTCTCCGGTTCCTCCTCTGAATCTATGTAAATATAATCAACAATCAAATCATCCGTCTTCCTCTCTTCATCTGTTCTATTGTCACCACCTTGAGGCTTTTCAACCCTAGGTGTGACATCAGCTAGAACTTCAATATCATCAACATGGACATTCTCAGTACCTTGTCCTTCTGCCCCCTCAGTTACTATCGATCTGATCCCCCAGTTTCAACATTTACAGCACTAGATTCACCAACTCTAGCTCTCTTCTCCCCCTCATGTTGATCAGGATCGTCCTGATCATCATGTATCCTTTTCTTTGACCCTTGGGCTTGAGCACCACATGTCTGTTCTAAAACGGTTATCCGATCAGATAAGGATTTGAATCCGGCAACCATGGCTTTAGTCATATCTTGGATTGAGGCTTGGAGATTTTGGATATCATTGCTAGTGGGTAGTTGGGTTTGGGTTTTAGTTTGTTTACGGAGTAAGCCTACCAAATCTACTTCTTCGTGGGTATTGTTATCTCCTTGATCTAGTAACCGGGCAAGGAGCTCAGACTTGAGTTGATGAGTTGGTATGGTATGTGTAGGTTGGGATTGTGGAGGTTGGGATTTAGGTTGGACATCGGATGGTTGATTTTCAGGAACTGATGGAGATTCTGCTATAGCTTTCCCTTTGATGGCTCTACTGACTTCAGTTGATAGCTTGTTAACGGTCTCTTGCATTTCATCTCGATGGAGCTTGTAGGAATTATTGATTGATGCTAAATACGCTCTCAGGAAGTCCAGAGTGATGTAATGTGGGGGCGGACCTAGCATCTTAAACACCTGATCAGGAGTAAAACGGGTAATATTACTACGTGGACCATGTAGGTTACCGGTTGACGTAGCAGTTGTAGCAATTGTACGGCATGTGCTCATAGTTGGCATGGTGTTAGCTATGACAGGACTTCCAGCCTGTCCTCGCGAGGCACCAACGAATGGTAGCCTAACTCGGGGTGTTTCGGTTGAAGCACGTAAGCTTCCAACAAATGGTGGTACCGGCACTCGTGTCCTAAAAAAAGATGTTCGTCCAAAAGGCCCTAGACTCGATGTGCGCGGAATAAAGGTCGGTGGCCGGGCCAGTATCCTACCTGTTTCATTATCAGCAAACACCGAATGTGTTCCCGATAGAAGTTGTGCTTGATCCCCAGTGGAAATTGAAACACCAGTCTGTTGAGAGACTAGTGAGTGGCTTGGTGGGGATGTGCATTGCATAGCTGGGTCCACTATGGCTTGTTCAATGCGCAACGGCGATAGACGTACGTCGGTAGTAGATGTGGCTACCCGGCTTGACACGGTTTGGGGAGAATCACTAGTTAAAACTTTGTGTGATTCTGTCACATCCTCTCCAATTTCTTTTCTCGCACTCTCTCGGCTCACTTTTTCAATATTTTAGACTGACACTCCCTCATCCCACCTTATGTCTCAAATATCGCCTGAGTGTCCGATGTTCCAAGTGGAATCAGTATCGGAACTATCTATTTGATGTCGCAGACCGACGTGTCTCGGTATCAAATGTGCATCTGGGTCGTGATCTGAGTCGGAGTCTGAGTCGGAAGCAGCATCGGCATTATGGTCAGGATGTGTAGAAGCCTCATCATCCGAGCTTGAGGCGGATACAACGTTATTGGCATCGTCTTGGTAATCCCAAGAGACATCATCGTCAAATATTTGAATTCGTGCAGCTCGAAATGTTGACGCGCGACCAGCAGTCCCCACCACTCCTTCCCCCTCTCTCTTACATTACTCCTCACCTATCCCCGTTCAGGAACCCCTTGTTCCTGAACCTGCTCAACAGGACCCTCACCTCCTTATTGGTTTGCACCGTGGGGAGGTCCCTCCGGTTCTGGCTGGACCATCAGTGCGTTATCTATCCTATACTGTCTAACTATAGGCGACTGCTGGTCCGCATAAGAAAGAACAGCTTCGGGTATGACAGCGGTATGAGCAAACTCGATTTCTGCTGGCGTCTTTAGGAAATGCATCCACTAAGTCGGACCTCGTACAGCATTAGGGCGTCGGGGAATCTCTGGATTTGAGTCCATGATGCTTTCAATAATGATCTGAAGGAATCATTGATAAGGCACAAATTTCCTGGCTTTGTGCGACTTCACCTTGTCACCAACCAATTCAATAAGCTCGTTCCAGATGATGATGGTGTAATCTATTTTGCGGTTGAACGCCACGACATGGAATAGGCGTAAGGTAGCAATGTTGCACTTATCCAATCCCGTGTGTTTTGGAGTCATGCACCGGTTGATTATGGAGAATAGGGTGTACCAGATTCGTGGTAGGTATTGGCGTTTGAACTTGGAGGACTGGGTGAGCACCACATTATCAGCAGGTTGATATCACAAGCTTCGGATATCGGCACACAAATCAGCTTCAGATACTTGGTCTTCGAAATCATTTTGGAAAAGCATATCTAGAACTGTTCGGAGACGTTTCAGGGTGAGCTTAGTGTCGAAGTGGTCTACTTTGGCAGTGAAATGTTGACCTCTTGGATGTACAGGGTGAAACTGTAGGGTATTCCAGAATTGTTGTAGGTAGATTGCCGATACGGTTATTTGTTTGGTTAAGGCGGTTTTGAGTGGGTGACCTTTGATTATCTCCATAATGATATGGTAATCAAAGTTCACACGAAGATCGAGGGTGTGATTGTTGTCGGCAAACTCCAAATGATACCTTCGGGGTAAAAATTCTTCATCCAAGTCCCTTGCATTCACCGATGGGTGCGAAGATCGGTGAGATGGGATCACAGTATTCTCATCCGAGGAATTGCCATCATTATGTCCCACATGTACCATCTGGATAGTGTAAAATCAGTAAAGTGCCCAAAAAAATGGTTTTGTTGAAAAAATGTCAAAAATATCCTAAGTCTGGGTTTTATCGCATGGTACATCAAGGTTTATCGCACCACACATTTTATCGCATGGAACTGTATGCGACAAAAAGTTGTCGCACACAGGCATGTGCGATAAAGTTGAATCAGCATGGTGTGTGATAACAATGAACATAAAGAACATAGAACCTTGTGATAACTTTGAACACGATAAATATTCTAAGTGTTCAAGCCCAGTTTTGAAAATTTTCGCACAAAACGATTTTTTAACCTATCACATTGAGTTCGCCCTACTACCAGAAGCATAACCTATCCTTTTTAACCTCTAAAACACACAAATGAATGGATTTTTAGGTAGGAATATGAACAAACTCACTTGAGTTCGACCCTAAAACCCTAAAAATCGACTGATAGGCAATGAAACATGAGTAAACAAGATTAAAAATGATAGAAAAGTTACCTCGAACGCAATCTGAACACAAAGAAATCGATGTGAGCACGAACAACTTCGAAAAACTCAGATTTGTAGAGATAGGCTTGAGAGGGTTTTGGGTGCAAGAAAAAGACAAATAATTTGAGAAAACCGCTCTATATAAAGGAACCTGAGGATTATGACACGTGGCAACAAAAGATTGGTCCAACGGTTGACCTCCTTCGTGTCAGTTTATCACACGAAAGATGGTGCGACAAACCTTTAAAGTTATCGCACACAACTACGTGCGATAACATGATCAGATGTTTAATCGCGCACGAAGGGTGTGATAAACACTGTTCATGGGGTTTTATCGCACACCACATGTGCGATAAAATTGGTGTCGCGGGTTTATCGCAAGCCACAAGGTGCGATAAAGTAAGTGTATGTGTTATTGCAGAAGGCACGTGCGATGAAACTTGTTATCGCACAACACTTCATGCGATAACTCCAACACTTGGACATTTTTCAAAATGTTTTTCCAAAGAATTTCAAAAAGTTTTATCACATTGAAAGATGTCCAACTTTCAATTGATTAAGCCCTTATGGTTTGAAAACAGGGTTTTTTACTCCCCCTTAAATGATGCATAAATTTTGAAAAATAATTTTCCATCATTTAAGAGTGTGTTAAGAAATAGATTAGAATGCTTACCTTAGTGTCTTCAAGTATATCCCATGGCATCTAAACTCACAAATTGTGTCAGTTATGCACACTCCCCCTAGACTTATGCATATACACTATAACACACTCCCCCTGAGACCATGAACACACCTTATGCAGACACAAGTATCATATATAATCACAAATAAAGAATTAAAGGAAAAGAAATAACAAGTTGAATAAACGTTTGAAATACAACATAATCATGAAAATTTAAATAACATATATTGAGAATAGAATATGATAAAAAAATTTAAGCGTACCAATCTAGATAAAAATAGCTAGATTGAGATACAAATATTTCCATCTATTATATGATCAATATAAGAGAGTTAAACTTTCATGTTCAACATGCCAAGCTTGGATACTAAAAAATTAAAGCGTTTTTCATCCAAGGCTTTTGTGAAAAGGTCGGAAAGTTGAAATTCAGTTGTAACAAAGTATAATTCAATTGTACCTTTCTCAACGTAATCTTTAATAAAATGATACCTGATATCAATGTGTTTCGTCTTGGTGTGTTGGACAGGATTAGCAGATATGGCAATGGCGCTTTTGCTGTCACAATAGATTGGGATTTTCTCATATTTGAACCTGTAGTCCATGAGTTGGGTTTTCATCCACATGACTTGTGAACAACAGCTGGTTGCGGCTACATATTCAGCATCGCAGTTGATGTCGATACACAATTCTGCTTTTTAGACGCCTAGCTCACGAGTTTGTCTCCCAAAAACTGTACATGTCTGGATGTGCTCTTCCTGTCTAACATGCTTCCTCCATGATCCACGTCTGAATATGCGGTGAGTTCATATCCCATCCCTTTTGGATACCACGGATCGAGATACGGTGTGCCTTTCAAATAACGAAAGATTCTCTTGACGGCGCCAAGGTGTGATTCCTTAGGTTTAGCCTGAAATCTCGCACACAGACAAGTTACAAACATAATATCTGGACGACTCGCAATTAAGTACATTAATGACCCTATCATTCCTCTATAACTCTTAAGATCAACATTCTTACCATCAGGATCCGGACCGATCTTAGATCCTGGTGCCATTGGAGTACCAATCGATGTACAGTTTTCCATCTTGAATTTCTTCAACATATCGAACACGTACTTAGATTGATTAATGAAGATTCCTGTGGAAAACTGCTTGACTTGTAGTCCGAGAAAGAAGTTAATCTCTCCCATCATACTCATCTGGAATCTGGTCACCATAATGTTAGAGAACCAGGTACATAATGCAGGATTAGTCGAACCAAAAATTATATCATCAACATAAATTTGTACAAGAAGAATTTCACCTTCCTCATGCTTGGTAAAGAGAGTCGTGTCGATTTTACCTTTTTCAAAGACGGATTTTAGTAGGAAGGTAGATAAAACTTCATACCAGGCATGCGGGGCTTTCTTGAGACCGTAAAGAGCTTTGTCAAGGATGTACACATGATCTGGTTTATCTTTGTCCACAAAGCCTTCAGGTTAAGACACGTACACTTCCTCTTTCAGTACGTCGTTCAAGAATGCAGTCTTCACATCCATTTGGTAGACTGTGAAGTTCTTGTAGGCGGCAAAGGATAAAAACATCCAAATTGCCTCTAAGCGAGCAACCGGTGCGGACGTCTCATCATAGTCTATACCCTCTTGTTGCCTATACCCTTTTGCTACTAGTCGTGCTTTGTTCCTCACGACTACTTCATCTTTCTTATTTTTCAAGACCCACTTTGTACCAATGACTGTTTTCCCCTTGGGTCTAGGAACTAATCTCCACACTTTTAAAGCTTCAAATTGATTCAGCTCGTCTTGCATCGCAACAATCGAATCCGGATCCTCCAAGGCTTGTTGAACTGTGGTTGGCTCAACTTGACTTAGAAAGAGCGCGAACAGAACTTCATTTGCAGTTGCAGATCTGGTCTTCACAGGTTCAGACACCTCACCAATCACTTGATTTAATGGGTGACTGCATGACCACTTCTTTGAATGTGTATGTAGGGAAAAAGCATTTTGATTGGGGTCTACTAAGGTAGGATCTTTATCAAAATTCAACTCAATTGTCAATGTCGGTTCCGGGTGTGAGGCTGGTTGGTTGTCAGAAGAGACAACTGGCACTGCCTCGGGAATGTGTCAGTAGATGCCTCAGGTATGTTGACAGTACTCTGATCATTAACATTTGAAATCGTACTTGATGAAGAAGCACCATTAGTTGATACTTGTTGTATTGCTTGTGTAGATGTCATGATTGGATTGCTTGGGGAAGACACAGAAGTCGTTGCACCAGTATTAGATGATGTTGGTACCATTGAAGAACCTGACATTGTGGCTTGTACTGGATTTTGAGCAACTTGATTCCTGTCATTGACACTTGAAGATGAGTTATTGCTTCCAAAGAAATCATCATAAAAATTCTCAAACAAAATATCAAGTTCATTAGGATTAGAATTAGAAGTGGAAGCTTGATCTTTGTTTGACTTTGTAGACGTTGGACGGATTTGTCCAGACGCTAGAACTCCAGATATTGCGGGTTTTGTACTGCTTTGCACAGAAGCCATTTCTTTAGTCTCATCAAATTTGACATTTATGCTTTCCATCACGGTTCTAAAAGATTTGAAATAAACTCTGTATGCCTTTGAGTTGGATGAATATCCAATGAAAACACCCTCATTTGCCTTATGACTGAATTTGTTCAAGTTGTCCTTGTCATTTAACACGATACAACTGCAACCAAAAACACGAAAGTAATTTATGTTTGGTTTTCTATTGTTTATAATTTCATATGGAGTTTTGCCAAACCGTCGGTGTATGATAGAACGATTTTGTGTGTATCAAGCCATTGACACTGCTTCTACCCACATAAACAATGGAAGATCAGCATAGGATAGCATAGTTCTTGCAGCTTCAACAAGAGTACAATTTCGTCTTTCAGCGACCCGTTCTGTTGTGGTGTTCTAGCCGCAGAATATTGATGTGACACTCTAACTGACTTGAGAAAGTCGTCTAGAGTCTTGTTCTTAAATTATGTCTCGTTGCCTGATGGTATTGCCTGGACTGATTGTTGAAGATTAACTTGAAGAAGTTTGATTAAGGAGATGATCAACTCAGGTGTTTCATCTTTGGAACGTAGAAATTTCACCCAAGTATATCTCAAGTAATCGTCAACGACAACCAACACATACCGCTTGGCACTAATACTCTGAGTCTTCATCGGCCCACACAGATCCATATGTAGACTTTCCAAAACTTTGTGAGTACTTGGCTCAGGTTTTGGCGGACGAGGAACTCGTTTCATCTTTCCCTTCTCACAGGTGGTGCATAAATTGTCTCTTTCAAACTTCAGAACTGGTAGACTTTTGACTAAATCACCTACCATCAGCTTTTGAATATGACGGAAATTAAGGTGAGATAATCGCCTATGCCATAACCAACTCCTTTCCATAGATGCTTTAGACAACATACACATGTCATTCTTGGGTTTGATCTTTGACAGGTCAATGGTGTAAAGATTTTACTTTTAGAAGTTCATTTCCTCATTCGGTTCGAACTGAACACCGTGTATTCTTGAAGTTGACTTCTAGGTCTTTGTCACAGAATTGACCTATGCTAAACAAGTTATGTCCCGAACCCTCAACATAGTTAACCTTTGTAATTCTGACGTTGTCTTTAACAATGTCTCCGTAACCCAGAATAGGTGAATATTGATCGTTACCGAATTTAACTCGACCACCGTATTTCTCCACATAGTTATTGAGCAACTATTTTCTTCCAGTCATGTGTTTCGAGCAACACGAATCCAAATACCACACATGACTAGTCTGCAAAATGGAGATCAAGTGGTTTTAGGTACCCATTTGAAAATAGGTCCTTTGGGTTAGGAGTTTGAACATGTTTGGATTTAGCATTATTACTTTTAAAACCTCTTTTATAATATCCATTTGAATAAAATCTTTTAGGACCATGGACATTATAACCAAACCAATGAGAATAATCAGACTTGCAGATAAAATCATCCACACCACAAGATGAACAACAAACTTGGTCGTGTGCTAAACTAATCAATTGTTGCATTGAATAAAGCTTGTATGGAATAACAAGTTTTTGTTTAGTGCAAACACCTTGATTTCTTACAGCATAAACAAAATTGTTTTTCATGGAATTAAAAGCAACATGGGATGATTTTGTCTGGGCCACATCATGTGTGGACTCCTTTATTCTCCATTCGAGTCTCGAGTTGTTTCTTAGATAACGATCTGAAATGCTAGCAAAATAAGAATCATAAGCTTTAGAGTGTTGAGCTTGAAAAAATTTAGATCTTTGATAATTTTTCTTCTTTTTCTTTTTCTATAATGATTGTTTAGATTTGGATTTGGAATAGTAATCATTAACATGATTTTTCTCAACAGACTTCGAAGATTCACCTTTGAAGAAAGTCTTCTTAGGTTCCTCTTCATTGATTAAGAAGTTAGAGTGATCTAGAAGTTTGGCATTAAAATCAAATTGAACAGTTGTTGCTTTTACTCCTTTTCCTTTCTCCTCACAAGGAACCTCAGTATCACAATTAGACTGACTATCCAATGAAGTGTGAAAGATACCATAAGACTTCGGATAGAGAAATTCATTTTGTTCTCTTCGAAAAGCTTTACCTTCTTCTATAGGAGAATTTTCTCAGGAGGAGCATTAACTGATTGATTTTCCAAGTCCCAAGATTCAAAATCTTCTTGGTCATCAATAGTCATGCTTCTGAACATAGTATTTCCCATAAACGCCTTACATGAAGAAACATCTGAATCTGAAGAATGTTTTTATTTTAAAATTTTCTCTTCATTTCTATATGTTTAGCTTTCATTTCTTTTAATCCATTTGAAATTACTGTAAACATAACTTCCTTTTCAATCTCAAAGGCAAGCTTGTCATCATTTCTGATGTCTTCAATCTTGCTTTCAAGGTCTACGAGCTTTTGTTCAAGTACCAAAGGAGGATAATAAATTTTTCCTTCAAAAACTGGTTTTTCACTCTCCTTTGGTTTTTCTATCGCATAGCTCTGGAAATAGTCATTAGACATGGTTTGCTTCCAATTCCAAACCAAAGCCTTCCTATTTTCCCATCCGTAGACAAAAGGAAGTTGCATTTTGATAGTAGTTTTTCTCTTAACCTCTTCCTCGGCCTCATAGTCATCACCATCCATTTTAAGCCATTGGATTTTATACTCAGGTTTCCTAGATGGAAGATCGAGCCATTCAAACTTGTATAAAGTAGGAGACTTGGTTAAAGCAGTTTTCAAATAATGAGGATTGTCATAACCCAAGCCCCATTTGTCATTATAGTATCTAAAGTTCTTTGGTTTATTAAGATGAATTGTCTGTTCAGTCTGACCTATTTTGTACAACTTTTCTTCCAGATTACTTGCCTTCTCAGTCAGCTCAGTGTTTATATCTTTATAAGAATGCGGTAATTTTTCAAGCTCAATTGTCTTAGCTTCTGAAGTCCTTAATTTTACTGTCAAGTCATCTATTCTTCTTCGAAAACAATATTGAGTATCCTCAAATTCAACTTTGCTCTTTTCAACCCATCACTTAACTTATTATGTTCAGTGATTAGTTGTTTTTGAGAATCTATTAACTTCTGAGCTTTGTTTAGTTTGACAGTTAAATCATCTAATTTGGTTTGCAAAAATTCTTGATGTTTCATGAAATGATTAATTGTAAAAGATTCTACCTCATGTGTCTCTGGCGCTGCATCAGCTTCGGTTTCCTCGCCATCTTTGCTCATTAGACACATTTTGGCCAAAGCAGCAGTTTCATCCTCATCGTCTGTTTCATCCAGCCAATACTCTTCTTCCACCAGCAGTGCTTTCCCAGACTCTTTCTGTTTAGCCATCAACATCTTGTTTTTATAGTAGTCCGAGTCCCGTACCTTAGGTTTCCAGCACTCCTTGGCGTAGTAACCAAACTTTCCACAGTTATAACATTTCTACTCTTCACCCTTCTTATCCACAAACTTCTTATCCTCAATCTTCTTAAACTCATCTTTCTTTTCATCAAATCTCTTCCTAGATTCTATGTGATCTTTATGCTCAAAGTTCCTGGATCCAGAGGAATATCGTTGGTTATTGGATCCAGTCTTCTTCACGAACCTTTTTTGAAAAGCTTTCGTCAGAAGGATCATGGCCTGTTTTAAGCTCTCAACCTCGTCTAAGTCATCACTGTCCACACCATCATCTTCTAACTCAATATTCTTCCCTTTCACAGAATGCTTCCCAGATTTGCTTGAAATTAGGGCAATCAGATCATTTTCAACTTCGTCCTCTATTTGTTCAGTCTTTTCCCTTTTCTTCTCTTTCTTCTCTTTCTTCTTCTTCTTGTCTCTTTTGGCTTCAGCGTCATCCTCATCTTGTTTGAGTGTTTCAAACATCTGTTGCAAAGGTAGTTCACTTAACCTGGAATGTTGTTTCATTCTGTGAGCATACTTCTTCCATTCAGGTTGGAGCACACTTAAAAACTTCACATTGTTTTTTATTATGGTTTTGGTGATCTTATATCTATTAAACTCATTCAAAATGGTTGTGAATCGATCATAAGTATTATCGAGTGTCTCTCCTTCCTTTTGTCTGAAGTTCTCGTAATTGTTGATCACATTCGAAGTTCTCATCTGATTTTCCACCTCTGAACCCTGATATAGTTTAATCAACTCGTCAAACATGTCCTTCCCGGTGGCATTGAAATTGTCAACTTTTTGATAGATGTCGTTGGTCAAAGCTTGCATTATCAGTGACCTCGCTGCTTTGTCAGCATTATACCTCTTAAGCTCATCACCGGAGTAATTCTTAGGTTCAACAAGCCTTCTTCCAGTTGGTTCACCCAAAAATACTTCACTCATCACTCCATGTTTCAGAGAAGCAAGAATAAAGTCACCGTTCTCCTGTCTTTCAACATAATCTAGAAATATATCTTTCCAGATTTTAAAATATTTTGGGAACAAAACTGGAGGTTTATCTTTCGATCCTATTACTAGCATGTCCCTAGCCGTCATAGTGAATACTTGTTGTTGATCGTTTAGCAAACTTCTGATCAAAATTCAAAATTACAACCCAAACATTATTTTGTCGCACGCAGCTGAATATCGCACACCACACATGATACAATGTAATACCCCGGGTAAGTTCGTTAGTTAAATCCTAGTTCCGTTAAATTTAGTTAACTTTAAAGTTGGATGTTTAGGGTAAGTTTGGGTTAATTTATAAGTTATGGGTGTTTGGGTCATTATTGAGAAGTTCAAGGTCTATATGGTAAGTATGGATAGATATTATCCCTTAAGCTATATCTAGATATTTTCATTTACAACAATTATCCAGATTTCAGTTTAGTGTGTGTGTGTGTGTGTTGAGAGAGCAAGAAGGAGAAAAGAAGAAAGCTAGGGTTAAGGCTTCAATTGGATTGCTTGGAAACGATTTAAGGTATGTTCCCTGTGTATTTTGTGTTGGTAATTGCTAGTAAGTAGTTCCTATCGGAGTAGAAACATCCCAAACACTTCTGTTAATGATTCAATCGATTTCTGGGTGAAAATGGGATAAACAGTCAGAGGTGTCCGGATAATATGAAGGTATCCGGGTAGTTTCTTGGGTGGTGTCCGGGTAGTTTATTGATAGTGTCCGGATGATTTGTTTGAGGGTTTCCGGATGATTTAGAGTCCGGATGGCATCCGGATTCCTTGTGTTGTCCAGATAAATCGTGTTGTCCGGATTAGTCTTGCTGTCCGGATTACTGAGGTTGTCCGGAAAAGTCATGTTATCCGGAAAAGGTGGTGTTGTCCGGGTTGTTTGGGTTATCCGGATACTTTAGCTGTTTTGGTCACTTTTGAGGATTTGAGTTATCTAGAGTCCTTGGTCTTCTAGTATGTTTTATGTGATCAGTTAGTAAGGGGATATTTGTATTTAATCTATTTGCAGACTCTGTGGATTGGGATTGATAGACTGAATCTTTGGAAAAGGCATGGAAGCGTATTTTAAGAATTCGAGGTGAGTTTTACTTTAAAAGTATTTTCAACTGGAATACATACGTATGGTTTGGGAATGTGATAATTAGTGATTAATGTGTCTATATGTATGGTGTACGTGATTGATAATATATTGAGATATATGTTGTGTTTATATTGCACGAAACGAGTATAGGTGAGCCGAATTATTGTTCGGCGGGGCTGTATGGAAATACAGCGGGGCTGCATGAAATTGCAGTGGAGCTGTAGGTAATTGTAGCGGGGCTGTATGTAATTACAGTGGAGTCGACTGTATTGTACAGTGACGATGATTAGTTGGCTTGCTACCGACTAATGTGGCCAGGGGAAAGAAGATGAGATGAGGAGAGATACACGGTGCACGAGTCCTAATGTGGTATTTATATACGTGTGGTATATGCGTGCTTATACGAAAGATTTTATGTAAACTATTCTGATACAAAGTATTATGTGAAAAGAGTTTTATATTGATTTTGGAAAAGATCGGGATTAACTCACTAGACCCGTTTGGTCTAACCCTCATTTTGTTTTCAAAAATATGTTTTCCGGGTTAAGGATCGGCAGGAGAGGATGAAGTGTAGGAAGCTTTTATATATTTTGTAATGTCAAGACTTTTGAGACCGTACTTGGTTTGTGATGTATCTTTTATTATGAATGTAATGAAGTTATGCAATGTATGTTATTTGTTGTATGTTTGGGGAAATCGGGTCGTTACAAATGGTATCAGAGCCCTAGTTTAAGAGATTTAGGTATTTGGATTTATACCTAGACTTAAACTGCATGTGAAGTAGGATGTCCTTATTATTTTAGAACCTTGGGATGTTAGGTATAAAAAGGTAGAAGGAACATCATGTAAGGTATGTTCAAATTACACCTGGCCAGTGTAAGCGTGAACTTACAAGTACATGTTGAACCGGAATATCTTGTTATATTGGGTATGTGCTTACGTGTATATTAACCTTGTTGAAATCAACAGAGTGGCAAGTCGGACTCGATGTATGGATAGAGGCGAAGACAGGTATATTTCTATACCCTCTATACGTGCTAAAGTGTATTATATGACTTCGGTGTAAAATGATTATTGGTACTTTCGTGCTTTTGTTGCTTAGCGGTGCTAGAGATATAGGTAGAGGCGGAGCGTCTATTCAATTAGTTCCTATGGTTTTGATGCAGTTTGAAGCAGTAGTGATAAGTATTCGTTACCTTTTTGCTTAACCGAATTTCGGGACGGAATTCTTTTAAGGGGGAGATAATGTAATACCCCGGGTAAGTTCGTTAGTTAAATCCTAGTTCCGTTAAATTTAGTTAACTTTAAAGTTGGATGTTTAGGGTAAGTTTGGGTTAATTTATAAGTTATGGGTGGTTGGGTCATTATTGAGAAGTTCAAGGTCTATATGGTAAGTATGGATAGATATTATCCCTTAAGCTATATCCAGATATTTTCATTTACAACAATTATCCAGATTTCAGTTTAGTGTGTGTGTGTGTGTTGAGAGAGCAAGAAGGAGAAAAGAAGAAAGCTAGGGTTAAGGCTTCAATTGGATTGCTTGGAAACGATTTAAGGTATGTTCCCTGTGTATTTTGTGTTGGTAATTGCTAGTAAGTAGTTCCTATCGGAGTAGAAACATCCCAAACACTTCTGTTAATGATTCAGTCGATTTCTGGGTGAAAATGGGATAAACAGTCAGAGGTGTCCGGATAATATGAAGGTATCCGGGTAGTTTCTTGGGTGGTGTCCGGGTAGTTTATTGATAGTGTCCGGATGATTTGTTTGAGGGTTTCCGGATGATTTAGAGTCCGGATGGCATCCGGATTCCTTGTGTTGTCCAGATAAATCGTGTTGTCCGGATTAGTCTTGCTGTCCGGATTACTGAGGTTGTCCGGAAAAGTCATGTTATCCGGAAAAGGTGGTGTTGTCCGGGTTGTTTGGGTTATCCGGATACTTTAGCTGTTTTGGTCACTTTTGAGGATTTGAGTTATCTAGAGTCCTTGGTCTTCTAGTATGTTTTATGTGATCAGTTAGTAAGGGGATATTTGTATTTAATCTATTTGCAGACTCTGTGGATTGGGATTGATAGACTGAATCTTTGGAAAAGGCATGGAAGCGTATTTTAAGAATTCGAGGTGAGTTTTACTTTAAAAGTATTTTCAACTGGAATACATACGTATGGTTTGGGAATGTGATAATTAGTGATTAATGTGTCTATATGTATGGTGTACGTGATTGATAATATATTGAGATATATGTTGTGTTTATATTGCACGAAACGAGTATAGGTGAGCCGAATTATTGTTCGGCGGGGCTGTATGGAAATACAGCGGGGCTGCATGAAATTGCAGTGGAGCTGTAGGTAATTGTAGCGGGGCTGTATGTAATTACAGTGGAGTCGACTGTATTGTACAGTGACGATGATTAGTTGGCTTGCTACCGACTAATGTGGCCAGGGGAAAGAAGATGAGATGAGGAGAGATACACGGTGCACGAGTCCTAATGTGGTATTTATATACGTGTGGTATATGCGTGCTTATACGAAAGATTTTATGTAAACTATTCTGATACAAAGTATTATGTGAAAAGAGTTTTATATTGATTTTGGAAAAGATCGGGATTAACTCACTAGACCCGTTTGGTCTAACCCTCATTTTGTTTTCAAAAATATGTTTTCCAGGTTAAGGATCGGCAGGAGAGGATGAAGTGTAGGAAGCTTTTATATATTTTGTAATGTCAAGACTTTTGAGACCGTACTTGGTTTGTGATGTATCTTTTATTATGAATGTAATGAAGTTATGCAATGTATGTTATTTGTTGTATGTTTGGGGAAATCGGGTCGTTACAAATGGTATCAGAGCCCTAGTTTAAGAGATTTAGGTATTTGGATTTATACCTAGACTTAAACTGCATGTGAAGTAGGATGTCCTTATTATTTTAGAACCTTGGGATGTTAGGTATAAAAAGGTAGAAGGAACATCATGTAAGGTATGTTCAAATTACACCTGGCCAGTGTAAGCGTGAACTTACAAGTACATGTTGAACCGGAATATCTTGTTATATTGGGTATGTGCTTACGTGTATATTAACCTTGTTGAAATCAACAGAGTGGCAAGTCGGACTCGATGTATGGATAGAGGCGAAGACAGGTATATTTCTATACCCTCTATACGTGCTAAAGTGTATTATATGACTTCGGTGTAAAATGATTATTGGTACTTTCGTGCTTTTGTTGCTTAGCGGTGCTAGAGATATAGGTAGAGGCGGAGCGTCTATTCAATTAGTTCCTATGGTTTTGATGCAGTTTGAAGCAGTAGTGATAAGTATTCGTTACCTTTTTGCTTAACCGAATTCCGGGACGGAATTCTTTTAAGGGGGAGATAATGTAATACCCCGGGTAAGTTCGTTAGTTAAATCCTAGTTCCGTTAAATTTAGTTAACTTTAAAGTTGGATGTTTAGGGTAAGTTTGGGTTAATTTATAAGTTATGGGTGTTTGGGTCATTATTGAGAAGTTCAAGGTCTATATGGTAAGTCTGGATAGATATTATCCCTTAAGCTATATCCAGATATTTTCATTTACAACAATTATCCAGATTTCAGTTTAGTGTGTGTGTGTGTGTTGAGAGAGCAAGAAGGAGAAAAGAAGAAAGCTAGGGTTAAGGCTTCAATTGGATTGCTTGGAAACGATTTAAGGTATGTTCCCTGTGTATTTTGTGTTGGTAATTGCTAGTAAGTAGTTCCTATCGGAGTAGAAACATCCCAAACACTTCTGTTAATGATTCAGTCGATTTCTGGGTGAAAATGGGATAAACAGTCAGAGGTGTCCGGATAATATGAAGGTATCCGGGTAGTTTCTTGGGTGGTGTCCGGGTAGTTTATTGATAGTGTCCGGATGATTTGTTTGAGGGTTTCCGGATGATTTAGAGTCCGGATGGCATCCGGATTCCTTGTGTTGTCCAGATAAATCGTGTTGTCCGGATTAGTCTTGCTGTCCGGATTACTGAGGTTGTCCGGAAAAGTCATGTTATCCGGAAAAGGTGGTGTTGTCCGGGTTGTTTGGGTTATCCGGATACTTTAGCTGTTTTGGTCACTTTTGAGGATTTGAGTTATCTAGAGTCCTTGGTCTTCTAGTATGTTTTATGTGATCAGTTAGTAAGGGGATATTTGTATTTAATCTATTTGCAGACTCTGTGGATTGGGATTGATAGACTGAATCTTTGGAAAAGGCATGGAAGCGTATTTTAAGAATTCGAGGTGAGTTTTACTTTAAAAGTATTTTCAACTGGAATACATACGTATGGTTTGGGAATGTGATAATTAGTGATTAATGTGTCTATATGTATGGTGTACGTGATTGATAATATATTGAGATATATGTTGTGTTTATATTGCACGAAACGAGTATAGGTGAGCCGAATTATTGTTCGGCGGGGCTGTATGGAAATACAGCGGGGCTGCATGAAATTGCAGTGGAGCTGTAGGTAATTGCAGCGGGGCTGTATGTAATTACAGTGGAGTCGACTGTATTGTACAGTGACGATGATTAGTTGGCTTGCTACCGACTAATGTGGCCAGGGGAAAGAAGATGAGATGAGGAGAGATACACGGTGCACGAGTCCTAATGTGGTATTTATATACGTGTGGTATTTGCGTGCTTATACGAAAGATTTTATGTAAACTATTCTGATACAAAGTATTATGTGAAAAGAGTTTTATATTGATTTTGGAAAAGATCGGGATTAACTCACTAGACCCGTTTGGTCTAACCCTCATTTTGTTTTCAAAAATATGTTTTCCAGGTTAAGGATCGGCAGGAGAGGATGAAGTGTAGGAAGCTTTTATATATTTTGTAATGTCAAGACTTTTGAGACCGTACTTGGTTTGTGATGTATCTTTTATTATGAATGTAATGAAGTTATGCAATGTATGTTATTTGTTGTATGTTTAGGGAAACCGGGTCGTTACATACAAGATATCTCAGACAAGTCGCACAACTCCCCTGCGATGAAAGATATCGCAAATCACACCTTGCGATAAAATAAATTTTGTGTTATCGCACAAGAGGGGTGCGATAAAACACTGTTCACCCGAAGTAGTATGTGATAAAGTGGTTTATCGCTCGTGATTTGTGCGATGAAATAATTTTATCGCACAACAAGTACCTGATAAAAATCCTTGCGATGAAAATCCTTGCGATAACAAGGAACAAGTATTGTTCGATAATGATGAACTCTCACACTTGTGATAAAGATGATAATCTGAACAATCCTAAGTGCAATCCTCAAAACAAGTCCAATCAATATGAAAAATGGTACGTAGGTGCGAGATATGATTCTGAACACTTTTAATACTTGCGACTTTGTCCAAAAACAAGCAGAAACTGGAAATTCGATCACAAAACAATGCCTATGCTCATTTTCACGAAAATTTGACAAATCTATCAATTCTGGATTGGTTTACTTGAAATTACGAAATAAAACCAAGTAGAAACAACCACCAATCAGTCCTAGATCAATTATGATCCATTTGATGAACTCAAATGACCAAAATCAATCAAAAAGATAGAAAATGAAGAAAAACTCAATGAAGCTCAAAAATTCATGAAAATCTAATCTTGATCAGAATGAATTGATGTGCTCTGATACCAATTGTGATCCCAGAACAAGCATTCAATATCACTATGAAGATCAAGTTGCCATCCCTCTCATTAAGATCAAAATACCCTAAGTACAATGTGATGAAATGTAGAGAGAAAGTGCAATAGTACTTGGTAAATGGAATGACACGCTGAGAAATCTAAGGACAAAAACAATATATAGTTTGTAAAATGGAAAGTTTCATAAAGGACCCTCTACTTGATACAAGGTGCTAGTAATGGCACTAACAATCTTATTATTAGAAATGCTATTCACCCATGTTTTCTCTTAACTTTGCAAAATTCATGTTTTATATTATGAAAAGGTCACTTAGTTACTAATCCTACCAATACTATTTTTATGCTTATGTGAGGTCAAACCACATGGAGAATTCTAGATTATATTTTAAGCACATTTAATTGTATTAGTTATTAGGAATATCATTGAATCAAGAAACTTGAGACTTATCTACAACCTAAACAAAACTGCTAATGATTTCTACGAGTTTTGTTTTGAATTAGTATGAGACTTATCTAATCATCTTCCTTAACTTGAATTTTTATCTTCCTCATTTATGAGACTTATCTAATCATCATTCTCAGCCTACACCTCCTTCTCACCCCCTCGACTGTCATACTCTTTACCCTCCTCACTGGTGTAATTCCTCTCCTACTTACAAGGCCAAACTACCATATAAACTTCCCTCTATTTTTTATTGTGCCACTAGGTGAGAAATGGTTATACCACCGATTGCAAAATTATATGCTACATTTATGTAACCAGGTCTTATATATAAGGGGTCGATACTAGTGTCACTTTATACTATCCGGTTGAACAAAATTTGCCATATGGTACCCGTTTTGTATAAATTGACATGAATGTTGCTTAACATAACCCGGTTTTTGAAATAACCGGGTAGTATTTTTGCCGATGGGACTAACAAAACCCGGTTTTTGTAAGAAACTGGGTAGTATCTTTGCCGATATGACTAATGGAACCCGTTTTTTTTAAGAAACTGGGTAGGTCTTTGCCGATATGACTACTGGAGTTTTTTAAGAAATCGGGTAGTATTAGTGTGTTTTTCTATTATCAAAGAGCATCGCATCGCATCAGATCGATACTAGAAAATCACAGATTACGAGTAATATGAAAATAAATATTAAAATAAACACCTACGATAATCAACAAAAATATTGATCACATGTAGATTTGTATCATCTAAGAAGTTTAAGCAATTTCACATCTCAAAAACGAAGAACTTGTTCTAACGTCAAAACAGACTCTCTATCTACTTATACTCCTTCACTATAATCCAACTACCATATCCATATAACATACTCTAAGTCCAGATTCAAGTTCTAAACCAACAAACAATCACACTCATAATCACAATAAGAAGTCTAGAGTGAGAAATATTTCTATCAGAGAACAAAAGATACGCTCCAAGTGATTGTATTGAATGAATTAAGTGTGTCACATATCTCACAAGAGCAAACTATTTATACTAAGTCAAAGGACAACCCCCTTTGACTTTACAAAGAATAAGCAAAATACATTTTTAGTCCCTAGACCTTTCAAGAACCCTCATTCAATCTCCACATGAGTCTACAAGAACCCTCTTTCAATCTCACTGTAGTCTGCATATGAATGTATCGTTGGTGTTAAATTGCATAATTTCACTGTAAAAGAAAACATATAACTATAAAATGGCCTACTTTATGTAACTTATCATTATCATCTTACTATAATATTGTCTTGTTTTATCTTTAAAAAAAACTTGACAATGAGGGAATGACATAAAACCTTAATAGAATATTAAAGGGATGAGAACAATATAAGTTTAATGCCAAGATGTTCCAAAAGAACTTAGACGTATCAAAATTTAACTTTATGAAGCTAATTTAACCTTTTTTTCTAAAGGACATGTCATAGTTCGAATAAATGGACAAATGCAAATGCAAAAGAAAAAACATCTAAGAGCCTAAGACCATATGAAATTTCCTTGGATTCTTATAACATAAAACAACTATAGTTAAACCAAACAAATATGTATACAGAAACAAACAAATTGTTGCACAATTTTGACATGGTTGGACTTCTCTTTTCTATGAGGTAAAGCATCAAAAGATAACATTACAGATTATAGAAATCAAATTAACACTAAAATTGAGACAAAATGCCTCTACTTCCTGGATTTAAAGTTTACATGATTTAAAGTTAACTGAGAGAACACCATGATAAGTTTTCATATGCACGGTATACACATATGTATACAAGTAACTGAAGTTGTTTTTTGGCATTTAAGCACGTTTGCATGTTACAAATTGCTTGTAAGCACATATGCATGTCGTCTAGATGAACGGTTACCATGGTGTTCTTCAGCTTTTTCATTTTTTTGCGGTTCTGCTGAGCCTGACCCTATATATATATATATTAGGAAAAACATAATTCCACTCTAGAATTTTTATTAATCTGCAATGGGACAAAAATGTTGCCTTAAACAGTTAGCAGTGCTCAACTTCAAATGAAGATGATCAAAAAGTAACAATCTACAACATTTCACATGTTAAACCGATCATATGCACAAACTCTTACTTTGTCAAGTTCTACATAAGGTACGTTAGATAGATAGCAAGACAGATAACATGTGGTACTCATTGAAACGTGATTGAATTATATAAATTGTCCCGAGTAATTACTTTTCGTTATACTAATCTCCCTTTAATATGTATCTCCTCACTGAAAAAACGAAAAGAAAAAAGAACACAAACAAAAATAGAAAAAATGTGGCAAATTCTTCATATGTTGTCACACACTTGTGTATATTGGGTGATATCGCTTACCATTATCTTATTACTTTGTGGGTTATGAGCGAAAGTGTCGGGTGATGCTCCACCTGTAGTCGTCTAAAACTTGTGTAAACACGTTTATGTTTCTTGAGGCATCCATGCTTAATCCAAAAGCATCAAAGTCCAACAAGAAAAACATGTATTAAAAAGGTTATCTGATTTATATGTCTAACGAGATCAATTTGTCATTTAGATTGCAGATCCGGCAGCAACCAGCAAACATTTTGGTATATTCTTTATCACTAACATCAAAATAAAAAGCTTTTACTTCGGAAACGACAGGAAAATTATTTCCATTGGATGTAAAATTCTCGCTAATATCATGCTATGGAAAATAAGTGAAGAACACAGAGAGCAAAGAATACAATAGAGAATTAAGAAGATGGCTGAAAGCTTGCTTGCATTTATTTGAAGACCAAATGGCCTTTTTATAGGCTTACAAAAACCAACAGACTAGAGATAACAAACTCTCCTAATAAGTAGGAAGACTAAATCAATTCCAACGTGAGAAGCAAAATAATAGCAACTAATATAAAATAAAAATTACTACTTGCAAGCAATTGGTGTTGACTGTTTCAACACTCCCCCTCGACACAAACTTCGGCTTTCTTCATGAACTTAAGTTGTTGACGAAAACCTTCGGATTTGTTTCCACCCAAGCCTTTTGTGAACAAGTCAGCAGTCTGATCTTCAGTCTTGATTTGCCTCAACTCGACTTCTTCTTGCAGAACCTTTTCCCTGATGAAATGATACTGAATTTCAATATGTTTAGTCCTTGCATGATAAACCGGATTTTCAGCTAAACATATAGTTGATCGATTGTCGCAATTCACCGGAACTGCGTACTCTGTTGGTTGACATAATTCCTTTAATAACTGACGAAGCCACGTACTTTCTTGAGCCGCCATTGTTGTCGCTCGATACTCTGCCTCAGCCGTAGACAAAGACACGGTTTTTTTCCGTTTACTACACCAAGAGATTTCTCCTGTTCCCAGCACGAACACATACCCTGTAGTTGAACATCAGGTATCATGGTCTCCAGCAAAATCAGCATCACAGTAGCCAACTAACCTGTAATCTCTTTCTTTTTCGTATAGAATTCCATAGTCAAGTGTAGTCTTGACATATCGTAGGATCCTTCGTACTGCTTCTAAATGTGGCTTCTTCGGACTTTGCATGTACCTTCTCATCACACTTACTGACTGAGTGATGCCAGGTCTTGTTAGAGTCAGATAAATTAGACTTCCAAGCCGTTGTCGGTACATAGTTACGTCTTCGAGAGCGTTTCCTTCATGAGCACACATTCGGACATTCTGCTCCATTGGGGTTGGTGTATGTTTACACTCCAACATGTCAAAAAAATTCAACAAATCTCTTGAATACTTTTGTTTATGAAGAAAGAGCCCCTTCTCTGTGTGATCGATTTCCACACCCAAAAATGTTTGAGTCGTCCGAGTTCTTTCATATGAAATCGAACTGATAAATTCTCTTTTGTTTGGGAAATCTCTTCATTCCAGTCTCCTATTATGATTAAATCGTCCACATAGACCAGTACAATTGCTAGTCTTTTATCATTAGCTTTAACAAACAAGCTAGAATCAGCAAAAGTAAGAGAATACCTGCTGTGTAGAAAGAGTTCAGCAATCTTACCGTACCAAGCCCTCGGGGCTGTAGAGCACCTTCCGAAGTTTGCAAAAATATTCAGGATGTTCCTGATTTATAAATCCAAGTGGTTGATTCATAAAAATCCCCCGATCTAACTCGCCATGTAAGAATGCGTTCTTCACCTCCATTTGCCACAAGTTCCAACCTTTATTAGTTGCAAGTGCAAGTACAACTCGAACGATGGTAAGCTTTGCTACTGTACTGAACGTTTCATCGTAGTCCAGACCATATTCTTGAGAAAAACCTCGAGCTACTAAGCGCGCCTTATACCTTTCGATGGAACCATCGACTCGACGCTTTATCTTGATAACCCATTTACAGGATATGGGTTTCACGTCTTTCTATTTTGGTACAAGCTCCCAAGTCTGATTTTGATTTAATGCATCAGTCTCTTCTTCCATAGCTTTGACCCATTTTGGATCTTGGGTTGCTTCTTCAAACGTCTCCGGTTCCTTTCCGTCAACTTCTTCTAATATAGCAGCATTGGCGTATTTATGATTGGACTTTCTTGCTCTTGTTGATCTTCTAAGTGAAGTTTGGGCTTCCACTTCACTAGATTCTCCTTCCTCGTCAGTTTGCCAAGGACTTCGTTCAACACTTTCTTCTCCATCATCCCCGTCCATTCTCAACTAAACTTGAGAGGATTCCAAATCATCTTTGGACTTGATTAAGTTGGACGACGATTCTTCGTTTGAGGACCACCACGATGAGGCTTCATCAAAGACCACATCTCGAGATGTGTAGCACCTTCCTGTTGCAGGATCACAACATTTCCACCCTTTTCTTTTGTTGTCGTATCCTACAAAAACACATCTAACAACCTTTTTGTCCATTTTGCTACGTAACTGATCAGGTAGGAATACATAACAAACACATCCAAAAACTCAAAAGTAGCTAACTGGTGGTCTAGTTTTCCATAATTTTTCAAAGGGAGAAGAGAAATTTAACCTCCGTTGAGGTAGCCGGTTTATCACAAAGGCGACTGTATTCATAGCTTCTGCCCAATACCTTCCTGGAATATTTTTCGCTTGAAGCATGCTTCGACAGATTTCTGCAAGATGTCGATTCTTTCTTTCTGCCACCCCGTTCTGCTGTGGCGTGTTGGCACATGTGAACTGATGTCGTATACGATTGACTTGTAGGTATTGAGTAAAGTTATGAGACTTGTACTCCCCTCCATGGTCGGTGCGAATACACCGAATTTTCTTGTCAACCTCTGCCTCAATTGATTCTTTAAATTCTTTGAATTTAAGAAAGACATCAGACTTAGCTTTCATAAAGAAAACCCACACATACCTTGAAAAACATCAATGAATGTCACCATATACTTCATACATTGAACTGATGCTTGCGTGACAGGTCCAAACACATCATAGTGTATCAACTCTAATGGTTCCTGGCTTGAAATTTTGACTCTTCATATGGTAACTGACGTGCTTACCATACTGGCAACCCGCACAAACTGTGTCAGTTTTAACATCTAGTTTAGGAAGGCCCCTCAACGTCTCCTTCTCATCATCATCTCTAACTTGGAATAGCTTACATGACTTAGTCTCATGTGCCATAGATCAGTTGTTCCGTTTCTCCGGGTCTTTTCGACATAAGCAGTTTGAGCCGACATCACATACATCGAATCTAACCGATGTCCCTCCATTGTTTGTGTTCCCTAAACCTTGAGATCACTGTATGCCTTTACATATTGCGGGCCAAATACAAAATAATGACCTGCAGATGTTAGTTGGGTTACCGATAATAAATTCTTTTTCATACCTGGTACATGGTATACATCTTGGAGTGAGACTTCTTTATCACCTTGGGGAGACAAACTTGTATTACCAACATGAGCTATTGGTAACTTCGTGTTATTGCCTGTCACTACAACACGACTTCCTTTATATTCGATCCGATTTTGCAACTTTTATTTATCACCCGTCATGTGGTTAGAACAGTCAGAGTCAACGATCCAACTCTTCTCATAATCGACTTCTTGGGTTGTTTCCGTAATAGACAACACGTCTTCTTCTGCAGCAAACAGGCCTTCTACGCCCCATTATTCTTCTTTTTTTTCGACTGCAGAATTACCCTCAATAGGCCTCTTTGATTTGCAAAACCTTGCTATGTGCCCCTTTCTTCCACAGTTATAGCACGTCACCACGAACCTTTTCTGTTGCGTTCCATCCGTTGACTCATGCCTTCTTGATTCTCTTGTTGTCTCCTGCCTTTTTGACTCCTCCCCTCTTTTTGACCCAGTAGCTTCTCGTTGTTTGAAGTTGCTTCTACTCTTGTTGGCATAAAGTTCTACTTCTCCTTTAACTGGGCTTCCTCCTATCTTCTTAGCAAAAGCCTCCTGTCGGCAAGCAGATTCTCAAACTCTATAAGTGATGGTGGTGTCGACCATCCTTGCAATGCAGCAACGAAACCTCTGTATTCGCTTCTCAAACCATGAATGATTATTCTCTTCATTCTGGTATCTCCAACTCCTGGATCCAAATCGGAAATCTCTCGGCACAACGATTTTACTTTGTGGAAGTACTTGGTGATGGTCATGTCACGTTGTTCAACTGACAATAACTCGCTTTCCAGGATTTGCATCTTCGTGCCATTCTTCTTTGAAAATAGCTTGGCAAGAATATCCCAAGCTTCTTTTAGAGTTTCAACATCCCGAATATGCTCCAAAATCTCATCTTCAGTTGTCGTCTTTAAGGCGAACATTGCTTTGCCTGCTTTGATCTTCCATTTTCGTAGAACACCGGTTGCATCCTCTGCTTGTGGTTCAACGACTTCTGATCCATTGACAACCTCCCACAAATCTTGTCCCTGCAGCTGATACAAGTGGACCACGAATTGTAGTTGTTGTTGTTGAGTTTCTTCACTCCGCCAATGACTTAAAGATCACTCATTTTGCTGGAAGAAAGAGTCTCACACACAGATGACCTGCTCTGAAACCAAATGAAGAACACATAAAGCAAAGAAAACAATAGAGAAGTAAGAAGATAGTTGAAAGCTTGCTTGCATTTATCTGAAGACCAAACGGCCTTTTTATAGGCTTACAAAAACCAACAGACTATAGATAACAAACTCTCCTAATAAGTAGGAAGACTAAATCAATTCCAACGTGAGAAGCAAAATAATAGCAACTAAAATAAAATGAAAAATACTACTTGCAAGCAACTGGTGTTGACTGTTTCAACAATAAGATTAGTTACATCAAACATAAACCCTTTCCAAATGAAAAAAATTGAAGAATGGAATATTTTAATGGATTTTCAAATGTGAGCATGTTGCCGAGACGTGAAGTATGTTTTTTTTGAAGGGTGTCTTAGGCTATGCCTAGACTAATTCCTTGGCAAATTATGACTGTAAGACATTAGCCATGATTAAACGTCAGTGACCACAATTGTTGTGTACGCCTGGATTAGAACCCTGGACAGATGGGATATTCCACCACATCCCCTAGGGAAATGGAAATGACGTGAAGTATGTTGCGTCATGTGTGGAACGAAAATAAGGAATATGTTAATGGATTTTACATCAGTTAATTGTGTGCAATTAAGCCATTTGCTTCTTTTTTGATGCAAGTAATTGGACGTCTAAAAGCGAATGAAACACACATTTTAACTAGAGATAGATCATGAATCATGTAGAAAACAATTCAAGCCAACTTTCGGCTTGGATCAAAGAGGTCAAAAATTTTAATCTGCTTCTCTATATAGCAAAATAGACATGTGATTTCCAAGCTTGTGTTCATATCTCTTGTGTAAATATTTTGTATGCAAATGCCAATGTTAAGATGATTGATTATAAGTCGTTGTGTTCATTTAATTTCTTTTGTGTAAATGAACAAAGCTTCTTATCATTTGACATCTTTTAAATTATGTCATATACAAATATTAAAGCTTAAACAATTGCAAAGACGTCCAAAAACCTGGTATATATAAACTTATTACAACACATTTACAAACAACACACGATATATGTGCATACGCAGGCTTCAGTTTCTTGGCCATGGTGCGAGAGCCCTCGGGTCCAAGGTTCGGTCTTTTAACCGCTTTGGGTCTTGGCTTTTCGACTTGGCATCTCTTCGGCTTCTTCTTGTGCCGTGCACAACGAGTAACTTTTGTTTTTTCAAAAACAAGCCCAAAGTGTCGTCATCAGAATTGTGTTTATCAGGAATCCATGAAAACATCGTTTGTGGTCTGCCCTAAAACATTTTTTTCCTGAAACATTAAAATCCAATTAGACCAATTAATTAAATGCAGTTGCCTTATCATCTGATCACCCAAAATACAAAATATTAACTACTATCCCAACGAAATAGAATCCGTAGCTAATGGAATAAATCATAGTATCATGACTAGAAGAAAAAATATGTTTTACATCTGCTGAAAGACAACAACCTCATTGTATTGTGGGACAATAACAGAAACAGGATCTATAACACATTCTATATGAATTCATTCATTGAATCTATTATGCAAACTTACTTTTTCCCATTTGAAATCATCCGATCGATGTAATGTTTCGTTGGTGAACTGACATTATACTCAAAAGAGATCAACCCAATATGTTGTCTCACTTATTATCAGAACAGATAAACACACATCAACCCATGTGTTGCATCATTGGTGAAACAAAACTGCTGATGTTTCAAAGCAAAACAAAAGGAGAGTTTTTTAGGAAACGATTGATAAGGTAATTAATAAGATAACTATGGAACTTCAAAATATGGAGTCTCTCACATTACTAGGTTTTTATATGATTTCAGGCCTATATTATGTAGAATAATTTTACAATATTAGAAAATTATTCTAAATTCCAAACCTTTTATTTATAAAATCAATTCTAACTTTTATAATTGGTTTGAGTTGGTCAAAGTAATATATATATATATGTATGGATATATATATATATATATATATATATATATTGGTGTAAACAGAATATTAAAATATTGAAATCAATGACCTTTGATTACTAAAAATCAAACAGCAACACTAATAAAAGTTGTGATGGGAAGTCTTTTATTTTCTTTAATTAACACATAAAAAATTACAAGCGTAATATAGAAATCAAACAAATTGAATTATTAACAACCAATTTGTAAACCAACAGATTAAACGTAATTTTCCCTAGAACAATTTTATCCTTCGCGATAGAATTGTTAAAGAAAGGAGTAGAAGCAGAGTGTTCACTCTAGTGAACGAATGTAAATAACGATTGCGAAAAATTAAAACCAACCTGAGACAAAATAGTGATCGCGAACGAAACTGCACGGAATGATTTCCTGTCCTTAAAAGTTTTGGCGATACTCTCTTGTATGCTGTGAGTCTTCAATCGCTTAGCCCCAGGATTTGATGCAGATTAAGGTAAATACTAACAGCGATAGTATTTACTTATAATGCAAACCTTGAGACAAGAAAAAGAAGTAGAAAACGGTAGCAGTAGGCAGAGATCGTTCAAGAGAGAAAGAGCAGAAACTGATTTCGTTTTTTGTTGTGTGTTTCAAATGGAGGAGAAGGCTGCTATATATCATGGGAAAACCGTAAGTGGGTTAACCCATATCCCTTCCTCTCCCATAAAATCGGCCATGGAGTTGGAGTTGGAGACTAAGTCTCCAACTGATTGCTGAATGATATTAAAAACGTGTTTAAAATCAATTTTAAACATATCTGCTCTTTTAATAAAACCTGATTAATTAACTCGTTATAATTAATCAATGATCTCTTTTAAAACTTGCTATAAAAAGAAACTCGGGAGCTCGGGGCGAGGCTCCTCAGCTCCGATGCGAAGTGCAAAGTGCGCCTCCACGCGCCCCTCCGCGAAAAACCGCGCCCGCGCCCTCGGCCACGGCCACGGCCACGTGCGCGTGTGCGTTGCACTTCTTTGAAACCCCCGCCATAAGACATTAATTCATTCAAACCTTACTTAGTAGAATTGGCTTATAAAGATGAGTTCTTTTATTGTTTCTACCAATGTGGGATGGAAACTTCCAACCTCACCTCTAATTTCCAACAATCCCCCACCAGGTTGGAAAGTTTCCTGACTTTCAAGAAAGATGATGTTACAGTGGTGTCACTAAGATTAAACCCTGTTAGATGTAAACTGGCAAGAAGAGATCAATTCAATAGTATCCTTAGGATTTAAACCTTAAATTTTGTGATCTCTTCGGCTTTTTCACACACATCACCCTTTGTCTTTGCATTCTCACTGAGCGCGAATATGGCCATGCGCTAAATCCTGTTTCATGACTATCTAGGAGAGAAACCACTACTCTCCATTTGAGGCGGCACCACCTCTAAGTCATATAGGCAAAGTTTTATATCAGCTTCGTTGCTAAGATGCCTTCAAATTTTGTTAAGAGCTTAAGCTCATCCTCGTTCTCGGCAACGACATACTATCGGATACCTCACACGGGTCTTATCTAGGTTGATAGTATCTTCTATCAGTTAAGTGACTTGTTATTACCCATTAAACTTAGGAGATAGGAGCACTAAATCTAAGTTGGGTTTCCATCACTAACCGATTCTGCGTTGTTTCAGACTCATGTCTCTGGTAGTTGATCCTACTAAGTCTCTCGTCAGAGGCTTAGTCAATGGATCTGCCAAGTTTCCACACGACTTGACATACACAATGCTTATGGTACCATTATCTATCAGTTGTCTCACATAAATATGTCGGAGACCTATGTGTCGCGACTTCCCATTATACACGGCGTTGTATACTTTTGACAGTGTGGCCTTACTGTCACAATACATGGGAATCGAAGAAGTTGGTTGGGGACATAAATGGATATCTGACAGCAGATCTCTAATCCATTCGGCCTCTTTGCCTGCAGCAGCTAGGGCAATAAATTCGGCTTCCTTGAATGAGCAATACATGTTTGTTTCTTGCTCGCCCAAGAAATCGCCCCACCACCAAGTGTATAAATCCACCCACTTGTGGATTTAGAGTCACTTGAGTGATCTATCCAACTAGCATCAGAATATCCTTCCATGATTCATGGATGCGTCGTGTACGTTAACTCTATATCACTGGTTCTTTTCAAGTATCCCAGTACTCTACCGATTGCTTTCTTTCCGCCAAACCATGCTGTTGAGGCGTGAATGGAGAGGTGCGTTCATGTTTGATACCGTTCTCTTCGCAGAACGTATCAAATTCTCTATTAAAATATTCGCCACCTCTTTCTGATCGAAGTATTTTGATCCGTTTTTCAAGTTGATTTTCCACTTCAGCTTTAAAAAGTTTAAAAGCATCAAAAGCTTCGTCTTTTGAATGTAATAAATAAACGTGTAAAAAACGGCTGAAATCATCACAAAATGTAATGAAATACCTTTTACCACCACGTGTAAGTATTCCATTTAATTCACAGATATCGGAATTAATCAACTCTAAAATAGTAGTGTCCCTTTTGACTGATGGAAATGGTTTCTTAGTAAATTTTGATTTTACACAAGTTTCACATTTTCCAAAATCTTTATTATCAATTTTAATTAATCCTTTATTTTGCATTTTTCAATATTTTTCACATTGGTGTGTGCTAAACGTTTATGCCATAAAGAAATTGAACAAACAAAATAATCGGAAGAATTAATTTTATTGATGCCAAAGGGAACTACATCAGAAACGAAATTATCAAAAACTATATCATCAGAAATTGCTAAAACATTACTACCCATAGGTTCACTAGGCCCGACCCCATAGACATCGTCACTCAGGTTCAAACGGTACATCCCCAGCTGATGATATCCCTTTCCAATGAAGGTCTTCCGTTTGTAGATCACAAGCTTCAATGCCTCGATGTTGAGGCCAAACCCGTTTTTGTCAAGTCTGGCCGCAGACACAAGGCACTTGTTGATGGAGGGAACATGTAAGACATCCCTAAGAGTGACAGTCTTGCCAGAGGTGAAAGTGAGTAGTACGGCCGCCCTATGCCCGCCACATCAGCCGTGCCATTGTTCGCCACTATCACCTGTCTTCCTTCTCGAACAGGTCCATACTCAATAAACTTGGACCTGGAGTCACAAACATGAACAGTGGCTCCAGTAGTTGCTTCAAAGATCATATCAATCTCTTCCATTTGCAAGCTTGCAACAAGGTGCTGGATATCTTCAACCGTGTTTGCCACCGGTGGTCGGGACTTTCTTTGCTTGCATTCCCTCGCATAGTGCCCTGCCTCTCCACAGACATGACACTTACCTGTTCTCTTCGGCCCTTGACTAGAGGACTGCCCAGACTTCTTGAAGTTTTTCTTTTGGGGACCCAAGTTCCACTTTTTAGTGGGTCCACTAGATTTAAACTTCCCTTTGCCACCAGCTTGCACGCTGTTGGCACTCAAGATAGTCTTGCCCATCTTGTCCCTATTTCGTGCCTCTTCCTCTATCCTGATATGTTTGATTAAATCATCCAAAGAATAATCTTCCGATATGTGCATCATGCGTTTTTGGAAATCTTTCCAAGATGGGGGCAATTTATCAACAACTGCCCCTACTTGGAAAATATCAGGAAGAGTAATGTTGAGAACTTTCATCTTGTTAACCAATACTTGAAGTTCGTGAAGTTGTTCAAGTATTGGTTTGTCATCAACCATATTGAATCTCAAGTAGCGGGACACAAGGTACAGGTACCTTCCTCTTGTGCCTTGTACTTGAATTCCAATGCGGTCCAAAGTTCTCGAGGACACTTAATAGGGGCATATAAGTCATAGAGTCGATCGGACATTGCATTCTTTATATGCCCGCAAGCCAAAGTTTCACATTCTTTACGAAATAGCCGCTCCTTCTCGAGTTCGGCTATTTTGGTTGCGTCCGGCTCTTTCCCCGCCGCGGGAATTGGGTTATCATGTATGGGTTTCAATTGCACATTAGGGTCCACCACAAACCAGAGTTTAAGAACCATCAGCATGAACTTGACTTTCTCAGCCCAACGAGTGAAATTGGACCCATCGAAACTGTCCAGTTTCACGAGTTCTTGTGGCATCAAGCAGTAGTTACCAGTTTCCATTTGTTGATCTTTCAAAACCTTTAGGATTGTAGAATAATTTTACAATATTAGAAAATTATTCTAAATTCCAAACCTTTTATTTATAAAATCAATTCTAACTTTTATAATTGGTTTGAGTTGGTCAAAGTAATATATATATATAGGCTGGGTATCAAATACAAACCAGTTAGTTTGTACAAACTCGTACAAACCATACCTAGCTTCATGATTTTGTAAATTTGGCTTCATGAATATATATATATATATATATATATATATATTCATGAAGCCAAATTTACAAAATCATGAAGCTAGGTATGATTTGTACGAGTTTGTACAAACTAACTGGTTTGTACCCGATACCACCCCTATATATGTATATATATATATATGGACGTAAATATATATATTGGTGTAAACAGAATATTAAAATATTGAAATCAATGACCTTTGATTACTAAAAATCAAACAGCAACACTAATAAAATTGTGATGTGAAGTCTTTTATTTTCTTTAATTAACACATAAAAAATTACAAGCGTAATATAGAAATCAAACAAATTGAATTATTAACAACCAATTTGTAAACCAACAAATTAAACGTAATTTTCCCTAGAACAATTTTATCCTTCGCGATAGAATTGTTAAATAAAGGAGTAGAATCAGTGTGTTCACTCTAGTGAACGAATGTAAATAACGATTGCGAAAAATTAAAACCAACCTGAGACAAAATAGTGATCGCGAACGAAACTGCACGGAATGATTTCCTGTCCTTAAAGGTTTTGGCGATACTCTCTTGTATGCTGTGAGTCTTCAATCGCTTAGCCCCGGGATTTGATGCAGATTAAGGTAAATACTAACAGCGATAGTATTTACTTATAATGCAAACCTTGAGACAAGAAAAAGAAGTAGAAAACGATAGCAGTAGGCAGAGATCGTTCGAGAGAGAAAGAGCATAAACTGATTTCGTTTTTTGTTGTGTGTTTCAAATGGAGGAGAAGGCTGCTATATATCATGGGAAAACCGTAAGTGGGTTAACCCATATCCCCTCCTCTCTCCCATAAAATCGGCCATAAGTGGGTTAGTCTCCAACTGATTGCTGAATGATATTAAAAATGTGTTTAAAATCAATTTTAAACATATCTGCTCTTTTAATAAAACCTGATTAATTAACTCGTTATAATTAATCAATGATCTCTTTTAAAACTTGCTATAAAAAGAAACTCGGGAGCTCGGGGCGAGGCTCCTCAGCTCCGATGCGAAGTGCAACTCCACGCGCCCCACCGCGGAAAACCGCGGCCACGCGCGCGTGCGTTGCAGTTCTTTGAAACCCCCACCATAAGCCATTAATTTATTCAAACCTTACTTAGTAGAATTGGCTTATAAAGATGAGTTCTTTTATTGTTTCTACCAATGTGGGATGGAAACTTCCAACCTCACCTCTAATTTCCAACATATTATGCATATATACTAGACTTTCTACCATGTCCTTTTTAGGACACTATTAGATTTTTTATGACATTATTTAAAAAAGTGGCTTATAGAAACAAGTGTTCCATAAACAATGTTATATATGACAATTTTGAAAATTTTCCTATGAAAAGCTAATAAGACACTTCATTTCTTATAAAATTGTTATGATACCTAAATGCATTCGTCTTCCGATGGCTCATTGATAACTTTCCCCTTTCCCTTGTCCTTGTAGGTGATCTCGGGCTTCTTGGTAGATTGAGGCTGCAATGCTGCAGGCAAAACATAAAAGTAGAAGCCAAAGAAATAATCATGAATGATCACTAATTTTCTATAAGATTCACACTACAATGAAATCGGATTTATAGTACGTCAAATATGATAAGTGTTACAATACTTTGATAGGACATTCTAACAAGTTTTTAAGAATACATTTGAAATAAAACGTCTAATTAAAAAATGTATGCAACATTATTTGAAAAAATGGCTTATAGAAACAAGTGTCCAGATGTGTTCATATGACATTTTAAAAAAGGTAATAAATCATTTAATCATTCTAAAATAGTGTAGAACCTTGCGAAATGCTATGAATATTGAGGTTGTAACAACATCCATTCTTGGAAGAAACCTTGAACAGCAGCAAGAATTCAAGAAATGTACATGTCAGAAAACAAACAGAAATAACAATAACAAATCAAGTAACGTCATATATGAGAATAAAGGAAAGAAATTAAATGAGATCGCACTTGATCGAGTTAACGTTGTCATATATAGTCATTACTGACCCTTAATTAGGCTATTTATTCTAAGGTAACATGAGCGGTGGATGATAAAAAGTTCATTAGACTATCAAATTGTTTGATAACTTCAAACAAAGATTGTTTGATAACTTCAAACAAAGATTGTTTCCGTTGATGTCTACTGTAAAATCAATATGCCAATTAATACGTTCCATTAAATAATATTACAAAAACTGTTTTCATCAGTTCAAGAAATCAAGTGCTTTTATAAAAGCAATTATATATACTTATACTAGGACGTACCGATTGATTTGTTCAAGAACTCATCTTAAAAAAGTTCACAGAAGAAATTGTCTGCAAGTTTTCTAGCATCTATTATTTGATTGCAAAACGATAGAAAATTATTTCTTTTCGATGCAAATATCTCTGTGCCAAGAAAATTAGTTACAGCTAGCAAGAATAAACCCTTTGCAAACCAAACCGATTGAAAGGATGGAAGAAACTAACTCGCTGACAATCAGTATATATCGTAACGAAATCTACAATGGAACTAGATTAAATAAAAATGGCTTACAGTTACAGTGAATGAGGGATGTGAGTGAGAAGCGTATATTGGATGATAAGGATTCACGACTTCATACATGGTGGCAGCAAAGAATGGACTAATCGTGAAAGTGGAATGTAGAAAACCAGAAGCGAGTATATATATATAGCAAAGATATAATCGTGAAAGAAACCCTAATTTGCTGATTGGATCAGGTCCAGCAGGCTTATTAGGTAGCGTTTGGTAAGCAGACTGGATGGGATGGGATGGGATGGGATGGTCAATTATGCAAATGTACTTTGAGACCTCAGTACTTTGAGACCTCAGTACTGGGATGGGATGCAAATGGTCAATTATGCAAATGTACCAATGTGCATGTGTGTTGTATGCCCGAGAGTGAGAGTTACCTGCAAGGAAGCACCTTAAACCGTTGAGTGTGGTTTGAAACACCTCTGAACTGAGACTAGAACCGGAAGCCTTCTCATTTCCTATTTCAAAAACATTTTCATACAATCTTAAAACTTTACTAACAACAATGAATAATTTAAATAAAAAAGCATCAAAAGTTACATCTTCCTCCTGAAATTCAACAAACATATTATTAGCTATGAACTATAACTCCTACTTTCTAAAGGGTATACCGGTAATTATACATACCTTTTAAGCAAGACTATCGGCATATATACACGTCTTTATGCAGGGCGTGCAGATAATCTTCTAATTTCATCTTTAGAAATACGTGGATCAAGCTCACGAAGATTATTAATGAAGAAAACCGCATCATTATTCATGAAGTTGACTATCTCGTTGGCTTCCATTGACATTTGCCTCCTTCCGTAGATTGCAACCATGGCATTGAGGGTATTTATGTCGTGATAAAACCCGTTTTCTTTCATTTCAAGAAAAGCTCGTTCGGTTTCCTTTAGAAGGTCGGTTTTGCTATTAACCAAAACAAGGGTTTTTAACAAGACGGCGCGTGGTTCAATCTCACCGGAATATATCTTCTCTGTTGGTGATTTTAGTGTCATCAATCATTTTGGTGTAATTGTGATTTAATTGAGATCGATTAAGACAATAAGGCAAACATACGTAAGTTAGGAGGTGCGGAGTGCACACTTACAAGTTTCCATTATCATCTTAGATCGCCTTAAAGCGGTGTCGAAGTTCGAAAAGACTAGAATTTTCTTTGAGGGCTGTCGCTGAAAAGCTGAAAGCTGTCGCTGAAAAGCTGAAAGCTGTCGCTGAAAAGCTGAAAGTTGTCGCTGAAAGCTATCGGCTGTCGCTAATAAGTGTTGTCAATTTTGATCTTATCCATAAGCGGTTGTAACCGTTTTGTAACCGCTTGTAACCGTCGATTTCTTTCTATAAATATGTGATCGAGAATTTGGATAACGATATAGTTCTCATATCATAGCCTTTGGTGTGAGAAAATCTTAAGAATTATCCCAATACAAAGTTCGTGAACCCAAGGCTTATAGGGTCGAATTGTTGTATTCGGAAAGTGCCTTTCCGACACGATTCTTAGGATTATCCGGTCTCGACACCATCATATGATCATACAATTACAAAAGTTCTAACATTCGAATACAACAATTTCTGTTTGATTAACGATGGCAAATCGAGAGGAATCCGTTCGTGATATGACTTCGAAATTCGGCAAACTAGATAAGTTTCTAGGAAACGATTTTCGTCGATGGCAAAAGAAGATGCACTTTCTTCTCACCACTTTGAAGGCTGCGTATGTTCTTAGCACCCCCATGCCGGAGATCGATGAAGATTCACCTTGGAGGCAATCCGACGTAAAAACAAATGGGAGAACGACGACTACATATGCCGTGGGCATATTCTTAACGGTATGTCTGATGTTTTATTTGATGTTTACCAAAATGTAGAATCATCAAAAGAATTGTGGGATGTCTTGGAATCGAAATACATGGCCGAGGATGCTTCGAGTAAGAAGTTCCTTGTAAGTAATTTTAATAATTACAAGATGATCGATTCCAGGCCCGTAATGGAGCAATACAACGAATTGCTCCGGATCCTTGGTCAATATACTCAACACCATATGCATATGGATGAATCCATATCGGTGTCGAGCATAATTGACAAGTTGCCACCATCATGGAAAGACTTCAAACACACACTTAAACACAAAAAGGAAGAACTTTCTTTGGTGCAACTTGGGAGCCACTTACGTATTGAGGAATCACTACGTGTGCAAGAAAGTGGTAAGACCAAGGATAAGGATATCCCAAGTTCATCCAATGTCAACATGGTTGAGGAGCGTAAGAACACGACCAAGAAGAAATTCGACAAAGGTAAAAAAACGGATGTTCGACAATCCCAAACATGGACCCAACAAAAAGTCAAAAATGACTTGTTGGATCTGTGGTCGAACAGGACATTTCAAACGAGATTGTCGAGTTGGTAAAGGTAACAAGAATGGAGCGAGTACGAGTGGTGCGGGACAAGGGTCGAACGACCAACCCCCAAATTAAGGTCAAAACTCGATCATTTCTAATAATTCAAGTATGAATTATGTACCACTAATTTCCTATGCATTTTATGTACAGGATGATAATATTGCGTGGTGGGTAGACTCGGGTGCCACGAGTCACGTGTGTAAGGATCGAAGATGGTTCAAGAAGTTCGAACCGGTGGAAGATGGATCGGTCTTGCATATGGGCAACGAGTCTAGTGCTCCAATCTTGGGTCGTGGTTGTGTGGATTTGAAGTTTAGCTCTGGGAATTTGTTGAAATTAAACAATGTTTTATTTGTACCTAATATCCGGAAGAATCTAGTCTCCGGAAGTGTGTTGAACAAATTAGGTTTTAAACAAGTATATGAAAGCGATAAGTATGTACTATCGCGGTGTGGTATGTTTATTGGATTTGGTTACTACAATTCTGGGATGTTTATGTTAAATATAATAAATGAATTTGGTTGTGAAAATTCTGTTTGCATGGTAGATAATAGCAATTTGTCCTTTCTTTGGCATGCTAGACTTGGACACGTGCATTACAAAAGAATGCATGAAATGTCCAAGGATGGCATGATACCTTCCTTTAATTTGAATTTGGAAAAGTGTAAGACTTGCATGCTTACAAAAATCACACGTCAACCTTTTCCTAAAATTAAAAGATCATCTATGGTTTTGGATTTAATCCATAGTGATCTGTGTGACTTGCATGCGACTCCTTCACTTGGAAATAAAAAGTATTTTGCTACATTTATAGACGACGCTTCGAGATTTTGTTATATTTTTCTACTCCATTCGAAGGACGAAGTTTTAGAAAAATTTAAGATTTATAAAACCGAAGTGGAATTGCAGCAAAATATTTTAATTAAAAAGTTGAGAACCGATAGAGGCGGTGAATACTTTGATCCTCTATATTTCCAATCTGTTGGAATTATACACGAGACCACGGCACCGTATACACCTCAACAAAATGGTGTTGCGGAACGAAAGAATCGAGTTTTAAAAGAAATGGTTAACTCGATGTTATCCTACTCCGGTCTTAGTGACGGATTTTGGGGTGAAGCCATGTTGACGGCTTGCTATGTTTTGAACCGGGTACCAAACAAAAGGAGTAAGGATACTCCTTATGAACTTTGGTTCAAGAAGAAACCAAACTTAAATTATTTACGAGTTTGGGGTTGCCAAGCTGTGGTAAGGTTAACGGATCCCAAAAGAAAAACTTTGGGAGAAAGAGGAATCGATTGTATATTCATCGGATATGCCGAGCATTCAAAGGCATATCGGTTCTATGTTATTGAACCCAACGACTCTATTTCGGTTAACACCGGTATAGAATCAAGGGATGCAATATTCTATGAGAATCGATTCACCTCGATTCCAAGACCGAAAGATGTGATTCCAAGTACGAGTGGAATCAAAGATAGTGGAAAAGAAAAGGAAATTTCTTTGGAAATTCCCGAACCTCGAAGAAGTAAACGAGGAAGGATTGAGAAATCTTTTGGTTCCGACTTTCAACTATACTTAGTTGAAGGTTCACGAGATGAAATTGAATCTTAATATGCTTATTGTTATAGCATAGAGGAAGATCCAAGAACCTATGATAAGGCTATGAAGTCTCAAGACGTCGCCTTTTGGAAAAAGGCAATAAATGATGAGATGGAGTCTATCATGGGGAATAACACATGGGTGTTGGCCGACTTACCACCGGGTTGCAAACCTTTGGGTTGCAAGTGGATTTTCAAGAAGAAAATGAAAGTCGATGGTACCATCGATAAGTTTAAAGCCCGGTTGGTAATTCAAGGATTTCGGCAAAAAGAAGGTATTGATTATTTCGATACCTATGCGTCGGTCGCTCGAATTTCCACCATTCGATTATTAATAGCGTTGGCAGCTATTAATAATTTGTTAATTCACCAAATGGATGTCAAGACGGCATTTCTTAATGGTGATTTAAAGGAGGAGGTTTACATGAAGCAACCGGAAGGCTTTGTGATGTCGGGGAATGAACATAAATTATGTAAATTAATTAAATCACTTTATGGTTTGAAGCAAGCCCCAAAACAGTGGCATCAAAAGCTTGATGAAGTGGTTTTGTCTAATGGTTTTCATTTAAACCAATCGGACAAATGTGTGTATAGCAAATTTGACGATTCCGATAGAGGCGTCATAATTTGTTTATATGTTGAAGACATGTTAATCTTTGGCACGGACCAAAGACAAGTCGACTTGACAAAAGAATTTTTGTCATCCCAATTCTCGATGAAGGATTTGGGGGAGGCCGAAGTGATCCTCGGGATAAGGATTAAACGGGAGAACAAAGGTTTGGCCATAACGCAATCTCACTATGTCGAGAAAGTGTTAAAGAAGTTTAATATGTTAAATTGTTCGCCCGTGAGTACTCCGATGGATCCAAGTGAAAAGCTTATGCCTAACGAGGGTGAAGCCGTTTCACAATTAGAATACTCTAAGGCAATCGGGTGCTTGATGTATGCCATGACAAGTACACGTCCGGACATTGCCTATGCCGTTGGTAGGTTGAGTTGGTTTACTAGTAGACCGAGTACTCATCATTGGCAAGCGGTAAGAAGGGTATTCAAATATTTAAAGGGAACCATGAGTTATGGTATAACATATATTGGGTTTCCTTCGGTGATCGAAGGCTACACGGATGCGAGTTGGATATCCAATGTAGAGGATCATTCTTCTACTAGTGGATGGGCATTCTTGCTCGGTGGAGGCGCCATCTCTTGGGCCTCAAAGAAACAAACTTGCATCACAAATTCCACCATGGAATCTGAATTTGTAGCTTTGGCAGCCGCCGGTAAAGAGGCAGAGTGGCTAAAGAATTTAATTTACGAGATTCCTTTGTGGCCGAAGCCGATATCACCTATATGTATTCATTGTGATAGTGCTGCAACTTTGGCTAAAGCATATAGCCAAGTATACAATGGAAAGTCGAGGCACTTGGGAGTGAGACATAGCATGGTTAGAGAATTAATCATGCATGGGGTGATATCCGTAGAGTTCGTTAGAACTCATAACAATTTAGCCGACCACTTAACAAAGGCATTGGCTAGGGACTTAGTGCACAAGTCCGTGATCGGGATGGGTTTAAAGTCCATATAGATCTTTATTAATAAGATACCCAATTCCCCTTTAATATAACGTTAAAGGTTGGTTTCAATGTGGAATGCTTATTAATAAAATTGAAGCACATAATATTATCATCCCAAGGTATGTGCTTAGACCTGCAAGTGTTGTAAGGCTGAAAATTTTATTTCTTAATGATTCTTTTGAAAAATTGCATATGCATGTGCAAGATGTAAAAGAATCACCTAAGTTGACGTGAAGTGTGGTCGCTTCAAGAAAGTTTTCGACTTGGCTTTCTATACGTTCATGAATGGATAAGGACACAAGGCCTTTACAAAAGTGTCAAGTTATGTTATCTAGATTTGTACAAACATATGTCTATATTATCTTCATGTATTCAAATGGGTTGAAGGGTTCAATTCTTAGAACACCCCGATTCTCGAATATTTGGAATGTGTAATATACTAAAATGGAAATTCAATCTTCGTGACATTTTCATTTATGCGTCTGTTTGAATTTCACATATTTATAGTACGTTGTAAATCAAAGGATTACACTAAAATGGGGGAGGAATGTTGGTGATTTTAGTGTCATCAATCATTTTGGTGTAATTGTGATTTAATTGAGATCGATTAAGACGATAAGGCAAACATACGTAAGTTAGGAGGTGCGGAGTGCACACTTACAAGTTTCCATTATCATCTTAGATCGCCTTAAAGCGGTGTGGAAGTTCGAAAAGACTATAATTTTCTTTGAGGGCTGTCGCTGAAAAGCTGAAAGTTGTCGCTGAAAAGCTGAAAGTTGTCGCTGAAAGCTATCGGTTGTCGCTAATAAGTGTTGTCAATTTTGATCTTATCCATAAGCGGTTGTAACCGTTTTGTAACCGCTTGTAACCGTCGATTTCTTTCTATAAATATGTGATCGAGAATTTGGATAACGATATAGTTCTCATATCATAGCCTTTGGTGTGAGAAAATCTTAAGAATTATCCCAATACAAAGTTCGTGAACCCAAGGCTTATAGGGTCGAATTGTTGTATTCGGAAAGTGCCTTTCCGACACGATTCTTAAGATTATCCGGTCTCGACACCATCATATGATCATACAATTACAAAAGTTCTAACATTCTCTGCAAAAGCACGCATTTTGTCGATTTGTTTACAACAACTTATTGCGAAGACCCACGTTTGCAACAACTTATAAGAGTATTATACGTATAAGAATCGGGGAAAACTCCTGAACTTTTCATACTCTCGAAAACAGATTCGATTTTATAAAATCGAATTCAAAGTTGTTTTCTCTTCTTCTTTTGAAGGGCATCTTTTGACTTCTTTGCCAAAGTAGCTTTGTCTTCTTTTGAAGGGCATCTTTTGATCATTATTGTACCTGTAAATTGTTTTTGATAAAGAAGATATCGAAAATACAATAAATGTATTTTCTACATTTTGATCAATTGTTTTTTATATCGAAAATACGAAAAACTGTATTTTCTATATATATATACTAGAACCCTACTCGTGCAATGCAGTGTGATATATCTCGATTTTAATGTTCTAATTTATTTTAATGTGTGGTTTTGAGAAAACGGTCAAAGTTTATTTATAGATTTGTGTAAAGAATGACGTTTTTTTAGGAGTTCATGATTTGAGGATTTGAAAGTGGTTAGAGATAAGGATTAATTAGTAAGAGTCAACGATTTAAGAATTTAAAGTTTGTTAGAGATAAATATTAATCAAGTAATTAGCATTAAAAGCGGTACATAAAGCTTCATTAGTTATTTTTAAGAGATTTTATGTAATTAACATTAAATAGCGGTACATAAAGCTTTAGAGGTTGTTTTTAAGAGTTTTTCATAAATGCTTTATAATATTATATATATAGGGAGGTTCAAGGCAAAACCTCAAAAAAACGGAAAACTGAAGAACACCCTAGTGACCCTTCATCTGGATGGTATGCATTTGTGCATACAGGTAAATTATGTTGTTTTTTTTGTTTTTATGCACAAGTGCATTATGCATTTGTGCATATATACAAATGCATGTTACAAATTATCTGTATGCACAAGTGTATACCGTCCAGATGAAGGGCTATCAGAGTGTTCCTTAGTTTTCCGTTTATTTGAGGTTTTCCCCTGAACTTGACCATATATATATATATATATATATGGGAGGTTTCTTTTGCAAACCACTACATTTGTAGAAACTATGCAAACCACTCCTTAACCAATCATTTCAAATATTTCAATTAAAATTAATCATTAATTAATTGAATTCCGCAGGGGTAGTTAAGTAATTAGGTAATTACAATTATTTTGATTATTATTTACACAATCATGATAAACATGGAAGTTTCCTTATTTTTAGTGATTCTTTAATACATATCATTAATAATCGTAATTAATTGTTATTTTTTTTAGTTAGCGATTTTTTTATGCCTTCTTCTCCAAACTGACTCTAGTTTTCTTGGTTTCAAAATAATGGATGATTCATCGTCCATTATGTGAACATCAAACCACATGAATCATGATTTTCCCACCCTTTGAATCATGAATACTATGTAAAACATTTTTGATTCATGAAGACTAAATAATAATCATGAATCCAATACATTATTGATTCATGCACTGTTACAGTTGATATCACCATACACCAATACAATTTTGGAATCATGATTTTCCCAACATTTGAATCATGAATACTATGTAAAACATTATTGATTCATTAACACTAAATACTAATCATGAATCCAATGCAACATGATTCTACCTTGTTGATTTTCGTTGTCGATATCGACTCCCTTTTGCACAGAATCATGTCGTGGAGAATATCAGAAGAAAGTCCTTTGCCTTCGAGACTCGGACCATGACGGCGGCGTCTTCCTCCGGTGGAAGGCGCTTTGTCGTTGCCGCTTCGAAATCCCCAATAGAAGAAGCAAATGCAGATGATGCAGATCCTCCGTTCACGTCTCAGGGAGATCTGAACTTCTTGTTGAAGCTCGGAGCTGGATCATTCATGGTCGCAGCTGCAATAAAATACGGCAGCATCCTTACGCCGGAGATAACACGTCCAAACATCACACAAGCTCTCATTATGATTTCTACTCCTATTTTAGTATCTCTTTTGATTTTGATCAAAGAAAGTCGTGTTGATCAATAACACAAATTTGTTCTTCCAAAAAAAAAGAACATCCTCTGGTTGAAGCAGAAACCGGAAAATTGGTAGAGAAGAGAGAAAGGGATCCCGTGATTTTTGGTGTTGAATTTTGGTGGAAGATGCATGGAGATGTTTTGACTAATATAACCTTCTACCCGGCTCCTATCTATGAAATTAATTCTCCAATCCTCAATAATTACCAAAATTGCCACCGGATGAATCTTGGCCCTTGATGAATTTAATTGATGGTGATTAAGGTAGTTGCATAGTTTCTAACAATATGGTGGTTTGTAAAAAAATACCACCCCTATATATATATATATATATATATATAGAGAGAGAGAGAGAGAGGGGGAGGTTCAAGGGAAAACCTCAAAAAACGGAAACTGAAGAACACCCTAGGAGCCCTTCATCTGGACGGTATGCACTTGTGCATACAAGTAAATAGTTGAATTTTTTGTTTTATGCATTTGTGCATATATGTTACAAATAACATGTATACACAAGTGCATACCGCCCAGATAAAGGGCTCCTAGGGTGTTCTTCAGTTTTCCGTTTTTTTTAGGTTTTCCCTTGAACTATATATATATATATATATATATATATATATATATATATATATATAGGTGGTTTCATTTGAAAACCACTATTAAATTGAAAAGTATGAAACTCACCTATCTACCATAGATCTAATCAATCAACGGTCTATATTAATTCAACCTATTTATGTTAACATTGTTATTTTTTTTATTAATAAATAATTGAAATAATGAAACGGAAGGGTAAACATGTCATTTTATCTCCTGTTTGGAAATAAGGAAAGCGGATTTCATCCCCTTTTTCCGGCGACGTGATTATTTTAAAAAACTAACAAGGTTTTCAAGACCATCTTCACTGATTTCATCGCCCATGATTCGCCTAAAACGAAATCAAAAACTGAAATTTCATCGTTTTCATTCTGGTTATCAAGACTTGAAGATCATCTTCAAGTATATTCATCGCGTCAAGAGGGAGATGAACCGAAGACGAACAAATTTAAAACGGAGATGAATGAAGATGAAACGGATATGAACCGGATATGAACAGAGATGAAACAGAGATGAACGGAAATGAAACAGATATGAACGAAGATGAAACAACTCGATCTGCGGCAAGATTGGATGAATCCATCCCTGCGGTACGATTGGTGAAACCCTAGAATCCTTGGACGAATCCTTCCGTGCATTTTATGAACCGGAGATGAATCGGAGACCTTCAGTCGGTGGCAATCCCGAAGCGTCGTCATGAACACCGGATTCTTCATGTGCTTGGAGTCCACCGATGAGTAAGCCCCCTGCGCGTTGCCGATGCAGACCACCACCTCCGCCTGGATGTTTTGGATGCAGTTATTGAATTAAAATCGATTAAAAAAATAGATTATATTTACCTAAATAAAAGATTAAATCGGTTATTCCAAAATTAAGTAAAACAAAAACCTTCCATAATTAACAACATTGTAACAAAATGACGATATTGCCCATGAAATTAAATTAACCGAAATTGATAAAAGACAAAATCTAAATGGTCGGAGGTGGTTTTCAAAGTTAGTGTGGTTTTCATAATATCCCTCCCCTATATATATATATATATATGTTGTAGATCCAGAGGAATTGATATCTTAATCACCCAAAATACACTGACGGCTACAAATCGATTTATATGTGAGATATGCAACAAAGCGTTTCAAAGGGATCAAAATCTACAACTTCACAAAAGAGGGAACAATCTGCCACAGAAGTTGAAGCAACGAAACAAGAATGAAGTTGTGAGAAAGATAAAAGATCTGGTGATATAATTTTCTGATTGGGTTAAAAAAACAAAATCATAGATTTAAATCTTCTTCGAAAATACAAAACCCAAATTGATAATCATATATATATATATATATATATATATATATATATATATATATATCTTTATCTTGACTTGTTTCAGTTTTTTGGATTTAGGAAGGTAGCTTTTCAGTTTTGTTGAAAAACCAATAAAAATGGAAGAGGGAGGAAAACCGCAGGGACGAAAACCACAGATCTCAACGGGGCGAAAACCACAAAATCAGGAAGATCAATATACCTTGAAGGCGATGGAGATGTTTGGGTCCATGGAGAGAACCGGAAGCTCTAAGCGAATAAGAGGAGATTTCAGTTACTAGATTACCACTTTTTTATCCATGATGTATTTAAGACATAAGAGCCTCTGAAAAAATTAAGAAAACAAACAGTCTTATTTCTAGAATGTGTGACCAATTCAAACATAAGTGATAATTAAGTGGAAAAACAATCGGGCCCTTGGTTTGTCATGCTCATCAAGAAAGGTAAGTGGCACCCAACAAGCTCTTACCAAACTGCCTCATTGTGTTTGGTTGAGATGGCCAAAATCGATCCCGAACCAGACTGTTCCCGACCCGGGTTGGACAAAAATCCGAGGATTGGTCCAAGGCCTCGGTTCCACTTGTTACACAAAAATATTGATGATTTTTTTACGATTTTAAAATTTGGCAACGATATATACTTGTAAATATTGCAATTACTTTGAAAAATATTTAGAACTTGGAATTTTTTTAAAAAGAAACTTGTATTGTAATTAATAAAAACTTATGAACTTGAAAAATATGATCCTTTACATGACCAATGTCAGGCTGGCCCTTAAAATTCCATAAAACTTGTAACCAGTTCCAAGCCATTAAACCATAATCGGTCCCAAAACGAGCCCAATTTGGCCTTCTCTAGCTTTTGGTAGTGAAGTTGGGAAGGAATTGTAAAACGTTTTAGGGATTTAATTTGACATCACAATAATTAGTCAATTTTGTCCCATCTTCCATGCTTTTCTTCCACGTATCTTGGTGCGACAATAAACCACTCGATCTCACACCAAACGTGAGACATTACGGCATGTAAAAGTCTTTTTGTCTTCAAATTAACTAATATCTTTCCAATTAATACCAAAACAACCAAAGATTTGAAAATCCAAAACAAGTTTTCCATCGCAAAAACTTGAATCGTTAAACACGACGCGCTCTCATAGATATTACTTGTAACACACCAAATCGAGAGACACAAAATTCTCGCAAACCTGTTTCTCAAAAATCATGGCATCTTGAAGAGGTTTTTCAGTTTGACAACCAGCCTCCATTCTTCGTTGGACAACTCGTCCTGCGATAATTAAATTAAATTAAATTAAAACTGTGAATAACCTAGCCTAACATAACCATTCACTAATGGGATCGTTCAATGTTTTACGTACTCGATAATTGGACTTGAGTATGTCGATTGAGTTCCTGGAGATTCGACTGACGAGCTCATCCTCCATCTCAAAATGCCTCCCAAACATTTTTTGTTGCTCCTCAGCGTTGCTTCCCGTTATCTGCCAATGTAATACATTAGCTACCAACACTTATATATTAAGCCTTCAAACAATAATATGGCTGTTACAGATTTCATAACTTGTTTCTATCAAACTACAAAGTAATATTTCAAGTCATTTATATGCCATTGTCACATTTAACCTGGTGTACCAAAATTATATAGTACCAAATTCTTATTTCTCATATGTGTACTTTAATAATAGTTATAATTTATATATATATATATATATATATATATATATATTTAAGATGTCTGTTTACTCCTTGCTTAGACCACTAACTAAGCACAAGAAGGTTTCGGTCGCCTAGGTCTGCTGCTTTAGAAGTTTTTAAAACTCTGATTACAATTCAATGAATTGATGATCAATGCAAACAAAGAATACTGATGCAGGGTGGTTTAAAGACAAGTCGTTCAACATCTGGTACATATCAGGTAAGCTGTAGCAAGTGTTAGGGGCTTTCTCAATAAGCACCATGAACACGAACAAAAATAATGTCACCATGCCTATTGTTTGGTCCTTCATTCAGATGTCAATGATTTCTTTCTTAATTAAAATCTCAAAAAACCTATCTTGGAATTCCGGAAAATAATTATGCCTAAAGAGGTGGAGATTATTAAATCCATGCAAGTACCAAAAACTGATTAATAGTACATAACACACCCAGATATTTGCATAAATGTTTTCTCCTACACGTACGTATCCACCTCCCACATTTAAATTGTCTCAAATAAGTGCCCTCTTTCAAAATAAGTGACTACTCTCCAATTCTACCCTTTGTTATGGGAAGGAGAGATTCATTACTCCCTCTATTATCGGGGTAAATGTGTCATTTGATTGATTAAAACGTGTAATAAATTACACATTTCTAAAACAATTGTGGACATTTATTTTGGGACGGAAGGTAACAGATACATGTGTATTTGTATACGTCCATCCAATATACTCTCCAACGTATATATCAGCATTTTCCCCTCATGAATAATAAATACATTCTTCTAATTGAACTTTTACGGTTACAAATTGCATCAATTTTTTTTAAGTCCTAAATGTAGGTTATTAATTTTTGGAGTCAAAAGTAAACATAGACGAGACCACTTATCCAGCTTCATCTACAGCAAACTAGAACAGTACAATCACCGATATACAATTTAAAACTACTATTATCGCAGTTCTATATGCCCCATAAACAGGGATAGTAAAATTAATAGGGGAATGAAGAAGTTGAATGTTTCACAGCAATCAATTTATGTAATAAATACTCTCTCGACCCAAAATAAGCGTCCATATTTCTATTCAAGTTTATCCCAAAATAAATGTGCACTTTAGAAAATTATAGTTATAATTTACTATTTTCCAACTCTACCCTTATTTATAAAGCATGAATATTTTAAGAGTTGATGAGATGGAGAGAGAGAGAAGTTTGTCTAGGGTAAAATTGTCATTCAGTTAATTAAAACGTGTAATGATTACATATTTTTTTAAACTGCAAGTTCTTTTTATTGTGGCCATTTATTTTGGGATGGAGGGAGTATCAGGTAATCTCATTACATCAAAAAACTTCATCGTGTGTGATTTTAAGGTGAGGTAGTTATAAGTAAAATATTCTCGACTTAAAATTGATAAGATGAATAAACCATCTAGAAGAAATTGGATATATATAATACATTAGGCAAAGATTCATACCTTGATAGCCACCTTTTGTCCTTTCTTGGCATAATCGACTGGCTTGTGGTTATTCTCAATGGAAGAGATGCATCCAATATCAATGAATTCCCTCTGAGGAATGCAAATTGGAGTTCCAATCTGCACAGAATAATAAAAGTTTGACATTTTACACTGAATGGTGAATCAATAAATGATAAATAATCTCAAGATTGTAAAATAAGAAAAGAAAAAAGATTACCTTAAGAATACCGTCAAGAACATCGACACTGAGAATAATAGGATCTTTTTTGTTGAAGACACAGTTTGGCATGATTTTGAGAACACATGGAAATACAGCAGCTTCCTTCTTCTTTTCTTCTTCCTTGAGATTATCGATATAAGCCTTAAATTGATCAAACAAGTGGTATATGATATCAGCTATGAAAATCTTGACACCAAGGTCATCTGCAAGCTCTCGGGCCTCTGGGGTCACTTTGACATCAAAAGCTAAGATTGTTGCAAACTCCTTCTCTTCTCTAGCATGACACTGGCCTTCATCACATCCTTTTTATGTACGGGACCTATACCTATACCACTAACAGGTATGCTTACTGCTGGAGTCTTTAGAAACTCCAGCAATGCCTCCAGTGATCCAAGAGTAGATGCTTGAACATAAACACCTTCGCCGCTTTTATCAATCCTATTCATAACATTCCTCATATCGTCCATCACTGATTCCTTGATTTCTTCCACCTCATCAGGCCCTACTACATAAAGGGCAGTCCCAGCCACTGCATGCTCAAGATTCTGTTCAAGGGAAAAAGGATGTTAACAAATGGTTGTCTGTCTCTGATAATGATTGAACGGAATCAAATTGGGATTTTGGTGAAACATGTTTTTCAAAAGAAACATGGCAAGCTATAGTATGCAGTTCAAAAGACTCCTCCATCATCTAATTGAAGAAACAATTGCATGCATTCAGGGAAGGTAAACATTTATAGTGATTAAGCAACAAAATTCATTCTTTTTCCCCGGCATCTCACGTCTCAAGTTCAGTACTTTGCATGCCCCCATTAATGACAAGTACAAATGAAATAGATGAACTTATGTGGGCCCATATAAAAAGGGAAATTTTTCATTGCTGTTCTAATTAGAACAGAGGGAAAAGAAATTATGCACTTATGAGAAAATCAAATATGTTCATTTTTCAATTTGAAAATTAACATCACCTGTGCAGTAATTTTGATCCCTTGTGCAGCTTTGATTTCTTTGTGATGAATGTAGGCTCCCTGTATCAAGCAACAAAACTAATTCATCAATACTCAAGATAACTACATGATATGCTTATGAATGCTGGTTCATACACACCAGGTACAATAACAATTCGACAATTCTCATTTGTATATGATACTCAATATTGGCTAAGTGCCCTTATTGTACCTTCTTGAGACAACATCCAAAATAAGATCAAGACATAATTACAATGTTCAAAAAGATAGTACAGCAAAGCTTTACATTGTCAAGGAAATCAGTAGCATAGTTCCAATTCACAGTTAATCGTTATAACATCAAACCTTTTCAAAGGCCTTTATCATGTCAACACACACTAAAATGTGGTCAAGTGTATAAATTCGAAGGTCCAAAAATAATATGAACTTGCCATAAGATGAGCATAAATACATGTGCACTACCAAGGGCAAATTGCAGTCCAACATTATGTCTCAATAGTAGACAATATCTCAAGTTAAAGGCATGAACCATTAGAGAGGGTTTTAATACTTAATAGGAAGTGCATACACTGAACTGCAGAAACTATACCTACAAACATCCTCGTTTCCTAATGCACAAGATCACCCATAATGCTCTCACCATACCATCATACTTGTGCAAATATTCAGAATATCTTTATACAAACTCTAAGGTGTAAATGAATTCCGAATGAAAATGTGTCACATTTAAAAGGCCAGAAAAAGAATCTAAGAGATCTGCACCTTTACTCGGAGTTCCTTCATTGGATGGGGAGTCAACAATGATCGGATTGAAGTATGAATTGGTCCCTGCACAGCACAGGCAATGTTTGGTAAACAAGAGCCACCTACCACATTAGTTAGTAACTTGAATGAATGTAGCAACAAACAAAGTAGTTGCACTTGCCTGAAAGCCACAAACAACGATCTCATCTCCTTCGTGAAGCACACCGTTAACCAATACCACATCAATGGTTGTTCCAAGGCCTTGTATGACTTTAACCTCCAACACCGTACACTAAGAAGATTTCCATTCCAACAATCAGCAATCAGAACCCAAGACTCTTAAAGCAGGAAACAAGGTGGAAAAGAAGATATACCTGAATTTCACTGCTGTATGTAAGTTTTTCAACCATCGTCTTCTGAGCCCACTGGACAAGTAGCAGTAACATTTCAGGTATGCCTTCCCCACTGTTTTGCCAAAAAAAGCACAAATTTTGGTTCAAAAATTCAGTATCAAATGGTGTGTTGCAGTAGATCACAAAAAAGATAGGAGAAAGAAAACTACCTGATAGCACTTGTAGGCACAATACTATAAGTTTCTCCCCTGTCTTTGTTCTTGTTGTACAATTCGGTGTTCAATCCTTGCTCCTTAAATTCTGTAATTACCTGAAGAGTGGTTACAAAGCACAAATCAGGACAAAACAAGTCAGGAAAGAAAACTGAAATATTCACTGTGCGTCAAACTGAAATTACCTGAGTGACCCTATGCTTGAATTCAAGTTGAACGTCCTTGGACTGTAGCTTCATTGCCTTCCCAATCGGTGCATTACGGCAACTTTTCCACCCATATAATCTGTCAACCTACAGATCCCATCCCACAATACTGTTAAGATTAAACGTTACACACACACACAATACGCACACAACCTAAAGCGAGAAAAGAACACGAGAATTTACGTGGTTCACACGATCAGGGTGATCATGCTAATCCACGGGGGCAACTAGGGTTTTCTTTATTTCTGCTACAATGTTTACAAGTACAATGGGATCAATATATATAGACAAACATAATTAGGGTAAACACCTAATTAAGGAAACTAGGGTAGAGGGCCTAGGGCCGGCTGCGCCTCTCCCTTTTCCTGATCAGTGGGCCGAAGCCTACATCCCAACAATCTCCCGCTTGGAGGCTTCGAAACACGAACACCTACACTCCTCTGTACTTCTGTAAACACCAACGGAGCTTGAGCTCCCCCTTAGTTGCCACCTGCCTTCTCAACACTATTCCTGAAGGCCAGCTGAAGTCATACAGAACTTCAGCTTATCCAGCGTCACAGATTTGGTGAACATATCTGCTGGATTCTTTGCACCTGAGATATTCGTCAAATTTATCGTACCATCACGGATCAAATTTCTGAAAAAATGATATTTCCTCCCAATGTGCTTTGTTTTCCCATGATAGACTGGATTCTTAGCTAGTTTCATTGCACTCTCATTGTCACAGTATAACGAGTAATCAGCTTGCTTTTTCCCAAGTTCTTCAAGAAAGTCCTGTAACCATACTAGCTCTTTACTGGCTTCAGCAATTGCCATGTATTCAGCTTCTGTTGTTGATAAGGCTACACTTTTCTGAAGTCTGGACATCCAACTAACTGATGTTCCTCCCATTGTAAAGACGTACCCTGTAGTGCTTTTAAATGTCTCTTTGCATCCACTCAAATCAGTATCAGTATATCCTCTGAGAACTGAATCTTTACCTTTGAAACATAATCCCAACTTTGAAGTACCCTTCAAATACCTGAGCAACCATTTGACTGCTTGCCAATGTTCTCTTCCCGGATCTGACATAAAACGACTAACAACCCCGACGACATGGGCTATGTCTGGTCTCGTGCAAACCATGGCGTACATGAGACTACCAATAGCAGATGCGTAAGGAACTTTAGCCATATCTGCTTTCTCATCTTCTGATCTAGGAGACTGATCTTTGGTAAGCCTGAAATGACTTCCCAAAGGTGTGTTTCTAGGTTTTGTCTTCTCATCATTCATCTTGAATCTTTCTAACACTTTCCCGATGTATTTCTCTTGGGATAGTGTCAAAGATCCATCTTTCTTGTTTCGAGTAATGCTCATACCGAGTATCTGTTTGGCTGGACCCAAGTCTTTCATCTCGAATTCTTCAGACATTTGTTTCTTTAACTTGCTGATCTCTTTTATATCAGCACCTGCAATCAGCATATCATCTACATAGAGAAGTAGAATGATATAGGAGCCCTTGAATTTCTTCACATAACAGCAATGGTCCGTCTCACATTTTCTGTACCCGGTCCTCTCCATGAAGTCATCAAACTTCAAGTACCACTGCCTGGGTGCTTGTTTTAGACCATACAAGCTCCTTTTCAGTTTGCAGACCCAGTCTTCTTTACCAGCAACCTGAAACCCCTCAGGTTGTGCCATGTAGATATCCTCATCAAGGTCACCATGTAGAAATGCTGTCTTGACATCTAGCTGCTCTAGATGTAAGCCCTCTGCAGCTACAATACTCAGGATCAATCTGATGGTGGTCATTTTCACCACTGGAGAGAAAGTTTCATTGAAATCAATCTTTTTTTCTGTTGAAAACCCTTGACCACTAAACGGGCTTTGTACCGTTTAGACCCATCATGCTCTTCCTTGATTCTGAATACCCATTTATTCTGCAACGCTCTTTTGTCTTGCGGAAGCTTGGTTAAAACCCAAGTTTGGTTCTTGTTTAGAGATCCCATTTCTTCTTTCATTGCATGCTCCCACTGCAACGAATCTTTCAGCTTAACTGCTTCAGAGTAACTTTCTGGTTCACCATTCTCAGTCAAAAGAAGATAATTGACTGATGGATTGTATTTTTCAGGAGGCTTAGAGACTCTGGTGGATCTCCTGACCCAGTGTGATTCAACTGGTTGAGGCTGTTCTGGAGAAGATGTTTCTTCTTCATCCTCTGAGCTTTCACTGTTGACAGTGTCTTCATGAACATCTTCAGACTCATCATTATTCTGAAAATCAGGCTCAATGCTCCCACTATCCTGAGTATCTTCTGGCCCTCTGATTCTGATGTCATCACTTTCAAACTCAACTTGTTCTTTCTGATCATTTGAGTTTACTGTGCTCCTGTCTTTATAAAGTTCAGCCTCGTTGAACGTTGCATGTTTGCTTCTGACTACCTTTCTGCTTTCAAAGTCCCAAAGCCTGTAGCCCATGCTATCTGAGCCATATCCAATGAAGGTGTATTTCTTGGCTTTTGCATCCAACTTGTCACCATCTTTCTTCAGATCATAGGCACTGCATCCGAACACCTTCAAGTGTTCATACTTTACTGCTTCACCTTTCCACTCTTCCTCTGGTATCTTGAAGCCCAATGGTACTGATATTCCTCGGTTGATAAGATAAGCTGCAGTGTTAACTGCATCAGCCCAGAACGTCTTTGGTAGCCCGACATTAAGTCTCATACTTCTAGCCCTTTCATTCAAAGTTCTGTTCATCCTTTCTGCCACTCCATTCTGTTGAGGAGTGCCTGGAGCTGTCTTTATCATCCGAATGCCATGTTCAGCACAATATTCAGTAAACTCTGTGCTGATGTATTCCCCACCATTATCCGACTTCAAGCACTTTACCTTCAGGTTAGTTTCCAATTCAACAGCAGTTTTCCATTTCTTAAAAGTATTGAAAACATCAAACTTATTCTTAAGAAAGTAAACCCATACCTTGCGTGTTGAATCATCGATGAAGGTCACATAGTAGTTCGATCCTCCCAAGGAGGAGACTGGTGTCGGTCCATAAACGTCCGTGTGAACAAGCTCTAATTTCTGAGCTTTCGGCGTCTGACCCGTCTTCACAAAGGATACCTTCTTTTTCTTGCCAAGTACACAGGGTTCACAGAACTCTGTATCCACCTTTTTCAAATCAGGAAGCTTTCCTTTGGCAAAGAGCATCTTCATTCCTTTTTCACTCATGTGGCCGAGACGTTGATGCCACAATCTGGAAGGATTCAGCTCGGTGGTCACTGCATTCACCTCGTCGTCAGGAACCTCAACCATGTATAAGGTGCCTCGCTTTTTACCCCTGGCAATTACAAGGTTTTCTTTGACAACCTTCCATTGCCCATCACCAAAGGTAGTTCTAAATCCTTGGTCGTCCAACTGCCCAGTAGAAATCAACATTTTCTTAAGGCCGGGAACGACCCGAACGTCCTTCAATGTCCAAATGGTACCCAATGAAGTCTTTATGTCTGTGTCACCTATTCCTGTGATATCAAGAGTGCGATGGTCAGCCAAACGGACTTTACCAAAGTTACATGTCCGTAGATTCTTCATCATCTTCGTGCTGAAGGTAGCATGAAAAGATGCACCGGAATCCATGATCCAAGACTCTGTTGTATTCTCAACACAGCAGATAAGGGCATCTTCTGAATCATCAGTTGCTGCGTTCACCTCTCTGTTTCCATCTGATTGTTTAGGGCACTGGTTTCTGAAGTGCCCAGTTTCTTTGCACTTCCAACATTGGATGTCTTTCCTTGGTTTTGACTGGCTCCTCTTTCTAGACTTTGATCTACCTCTGCCATTACCCCTTTCTGTCTTTCTACCTCTCCCTTCAGTGCTTAGCAAAGCACTAGATGATTCTCCAGAACTTCGTCTCCTTATGTCCTCTCCTAGGATGAAGTCACGTATGCCCTCAAAGGTGAGTTTAGAGGTTCCAGCTGAACCACTAATGGCAGTGACCGTTCCTGACCAACTTTCCGGTAACGAGGATAACAAGAGTAAAGCTTGGACTTCATCTTCAAACTTAATATCAACAGATAACAAGCGGGATATAATGGTATTGAAATCATTAATGTGTGAGGTAACAGACATACCTTCTCTCATTCTGGTGTTTACTAACTGTCTTATCAGAAATACCTTGTAAGAAACAGAAGGTTTCTCATACATGTTTGACAAAGCTTTCATCAATCCACATGCGGTAGTCTCCTTCACAATGTTAAAGGCCACATTCTTGGCCAGTGTAAATCTGATAACAGCTATGGCTTTTCTGTCTAGAGCAGCCCATGCAGCGTCTTCCATCTTCTCGGGTTTTATTCCTGTCAAGGCTTGATCCAAGTCCTTCTGACACAGCAGATCCTCAATTTGCATCTTCCACCATCCAAAATCTTGTCCATCAAATTTCTCAATTTTGGTTTTTCCGTCCTCATCCATTATCCCAAAACTGTTAGGGTTTACAAATCGAGTCAAGACTGAAAATAGTGTCCAAACACAGCAGTGGCCGGCTGCCTGAACTTGACGGCTGTTCTATTGAACACTACTTTTGCAATCAGTCTGATTGATAATGTAAAACTGTTGGCGATAAAAGAACAGAAACAAAAAACCTTTTGAGTAGCAGCGGCGGCAAACAGCGGCAACTGCAAACAGCGGCAACTGCAAACAGCAGTAGCGGCGGCGGCAGACAGCAGTAGCGGCGGCGGGCAGCGGCGGACAGCGGCGGCTGGCAGCGGTGAGGATTTCAGCGATGCGTAACAGATCACGAGCCTAAAGCTCTGATACCAGTTGTTAAGATTAAACGTTACACACACACAATACGCACACAACCTAAAGCGAGAAAAGAACACGAGAATTTACGTGGTTCACACGATCAGGGTGATCATGCTAATCCACGGGGGCAACTAGGGTTTTCTTTATTTCTGCTACAATGTTTACAAGTACAATGGGATCAATATATATAGACAAACATAATTAGGGTAAACACCTAATTAAGGAAACTAGGGTAGAGGGCCTAGGGCCGGCTGCGCCTCTCCCTTTTTCCTGATCAGTGGGCCGAAGCCTACATCCCAACAAATACAATGTACAAAAATCAGACAAGAAAAATAAGCAACAGAGCAAAGTTCTTGAATTCCAACTCACCTTATTCAGGGCCACAATAAACTCTGTGTTCCTCATTCTCAATAGATTTAGTGATTCAATGGTTTGAGGTTCTAAACCATGCATAATGTCAACAACCAAAATGGCAATATCACATAAGCCAGACCCCCGAGACCTCAAGTTCTTGAAGGACTCGTGCCCAGGTGTATCAATAACCAATAGCCCAGGGACGTTGAGCTTTGCATCAGCTTTCAACTCTTTCGTTCTTTCACGAATGTTCTCAACCGGAATGTAAGTGGCACCAATTTGTTGGGTGATTCCTCCAGCCTCACCTTCCTGAACATTAGTCCTCCGAATACAGTCAAGCAACTTGGTTTTCCCAGTATCAACATGACCCATAATGCAGCAAATTGGGGATCGGAGTGTCTTTTCACCTTCTTCTTCCTTCTTCTCTTCCTTAACATCTTGTTTTTTAACGACTGTTGCAGGCTGATTTTCCTTGCTCTCAAGATTTTGATGCACTGAATTATTATTAGGAGCACTCTTTTTAACTACAGGTACAGGTTCGACTTTCTTTTTAGGTTCAGCTTCTTCAGTAGCTTCCTCCTCATCAGCAAATGCACTTATACCTGGCAATTTGAGATTGGCATCGTCCCAACTCTTTGCATCCCATTCGTCATCTTCCTCCTCATCTTCTTTGTTCCCATTTTCTTCAACTGCCATATTTTCCATTTCCACAGAACCCAACTCTGAGACGTTATCCTTCTGGTTATCCCTTACTTCAGTAGTAGCCTTGGTGGAAGGAGCTTTGCCATTCACCTGGGGATTTGACTTTGACTTCTTTGTTGGTAAAGGCAAACCACCAGCATTTGCAAGTAGTTGATTCCTCATTGCCTCCGATCGGCGCGCTTCTTCCTTCTGCTTTGCTGTCAATAGTTTCCCTTCTTGTTTCTTCTTCAACATCTTTTCCTTTTCGCTTTCCTTCTTCAATCGTTTTTTCTCTTCAGCGATCCTTTCAACTTCTTCTTGCCTCAAACGCTCCTCTTCTTCCTTCCTTAGCTTCTCCTCTTCTTCCCTCTTCTGCTTCTCATCCGCTTCCTTCTGCTTCGCAACTTTCTCCTGCATAACATGTTTTGGGACCTTTTTACCCTTTGATTCTGCTTTCGACTTCATCTACATGTGAAACAAATTTGAACAAATTTAATCAAACAAGTAAGCAAAATAATCTACTCTACTACTTGTCTACTTCTAATTTCTAAATTTCTAATCTTCTATGTTCTATCAAACAAGTGAGCAACCTATAGTAGATATTTCATAGAGTCAGAGAGACACATCAAACAAATTTAACCAAACAAGTAAGCTCCATTGCAAAATAATCTACTCTACTACTTGTCTACTTCTAAATTCTAATTTCTAAATTTCTAATCTTCTATGTTCTATCAAAACCTAAAGTAGATATTTCATAGAGTCATAGAGACAAGTGAACATTTCATAGAGACACATCAAACAAATTTAAATCCAATCATTCAATCCAAGTAAGTAATCAAACAATTTCAAATAAATTTCAACCTAGCTAATCGAACAATTTTAAACTCAGACAATTAATGAGCTTTTGAGCAAATAGCAATGGCAATTTAAATTTCTAAATTTAAATATTTCATAGAGACACATCAAACAGATTTAAATCCAATCATTCAATCAAAGTAAGTAATCAAACAATTTCAAATAAATTTTAACCTAGCTAATCAAACAATTTCAAACTCAAACAAGTAAAAGCATCTCCAACAGGTTTGGTATAATTTTTCGGAAATAGAGAATCAAAAGTTAAAATTTTTAAAAAGAGTTACATTCATCTCCAACAGCTTTGCTATTTTAGAGATTTTAACACAAATTATATTAATATAATATTAACTTAATATAAAATGATAAAAAGAATTATGTTATTGGTGGATTGAATAGAGATTTCTCTATATTTAGAGATTTCTCCAAGAATCTCTATTTTAGCAAACAAGATAGCAATGTTGTTGGAGAAGAATAGCAAACAAAAATTCATTTATTTCTATTTTAGCAATGTTGTTGGAGATGCTCTAATGAGCTTTTGAGCAAATAGCAATGGCAATTAAAACAATAAAACTTAAATAAAATTAAAACAGAGAGACAGAGAGTGAACCGAGAGGGCGGAGGCGAGAGGTGGAGAGGAGACGCTGCCTGAGTTGTTGTCTGTTGGATTCCGATTGTCGATTGGGATTGATGATTGATGCGACAATGTTATCTCCGTTTTCAGCTTTCATGTTACAGTAGGAAGGATTTAAGAACGAGAGAAGAAAGAAATCAGGAAAAGAAAATAGGAATAAGAAGATCAGAGAGAAAACGGAGAAGATACTCAGCTTTATTTTCAATATCTGAAAGAAAATTACACACAAAAACTATTTATATATAAACAACTTGATGAGCTTGGGCTTCCTAGCAAACTCTGTAACGAACTGGGCTTCTTTTGCCCGTATAACATTCCTCCCTAGTTTAACAACAACAAAAAACAATATACATGAGTATAACTTTTAAATCTGAATATTTGAATTTATAATTAACTAATAAACATAATCAAATACAAGATAAATATCACATTTTAAATATAAAATATCTAAAATATAATTAAGATAATCATTGAATTTAAAAATAAAACGTAATTATCTTTTTTTATTAAAAAGTATATATTATTAAACCTAAATTAAATTAAATTAAATTAAAATAAAATAAGTTTAATTAAACAAACTTATAGAAAACATTATCACTTTCCCAAAACTGGCACAACACCGTATAATCAAATTGACAGAGATAAAAACTAAAATCGAGATATATCGCACTGCATTACGCGAGTACGCTTCTAGTACATTTTAGAACACAGGCCTTGAACACCAACTGTTTTAGCTTCCTTAGCCAACTTTCTTTTGAATTACTCTATTAACAGGACAATGGCAAGAGCCCACATCAAACTTCATTGTAACCCTTTTGAAATCCCAAGTTATACTCCCCAGTTTACTAAGCCATTGAACCTCGAGGACCATATCATAACTTCCCAAGGGAATCAAAAACATGTATGATTTGAATTTGATGTTCTGTAGTCTCCAAGCAAAATCTTTACAAACAAATTGACCCAGAATATTAGCCCCATTTGCTACTGTTACTTAGGCTTGTAAACGAACTGAACGTTCACCGAACCGTTCGTAAACCGTTCGGCGGGAAGTTCGTTTATGTTCGTTTATTTAATAAATGAACGAACATGAACATGTTTTTTTGTTCGTTTAGTTAAACGAACGAACATGAACAAATGTCTCGTTCGTTCATTTACGTTCGTGAACGTTCGTTCATTTATGTTCGTTTATGTTCGTTTATTTATGTTCGTTTATTTATGTTCGTTTATATTTTATATTATAAAATTTATATATAAATATTCATATGTGTAATTAAAATAAAACAAATGTATATTAGATGTTGGGCCTTCTTAACTTAATTTGAGAATTATATTCTGGGCCTTCATTACTTAAATTAGGACTTATATGTGGGCCTTTTTAACCTAGTTTACATCTCTACCATTGTTCGTTTGTTTATGCTTGTTCATTTATGTTTGTTCGTTTAAGGTTGTTCATTTATGTTCGTTCGTTCGTTTATGTGCGTTTACGTTCGTTTAGCACTTAAACGAACGAACACGAACACACCCATTTCTTAAACAAACGAACACGAACACCTAAGATTTTGTTCGTTTACCGTTCGTGTTCGTTCATTTGTTCAGCTAAGTTAAACGAACGAACACGAACAAGCCTCTGTTCGTGTTCGTTCGGTTCGTTTACAAGCCTACTGTTACTTCTTGATCAGGAATAGAATCCAAATGCAAACCCAACCCTATTAGCCAAACCCAAATCCAATAAATTGTGAGTAGTGCCCGGATCAACCAAAATGTAAAGAGGCTTATCGTCAAAATAATAGTTCACCCTCGTTATATGAAAATTATGGTTTCCACTTAAAGCGTCCATCGATACAGAAAGCTCTTTATTAACAAGCTCAAAACATTGACCGTTACATTCAGGTTTCTCCTCTTCGTCCTCGTCTATTCCCGGAATCTCAACTTAAATTGATCAAATAAGTGGTATACGTAACTATTTTATTTAACAAAATTTATTTAAGTCATATGTTTATTCTCTTCTCACCAAATTGATGATGTGGTTTACCCAAAAAAGGGTCATGAAACCTGGTAAAATCGCTAAAACCACAAACCAAACTGTAATGACGGTTTATAATTTTTTTTAAACCGAGCGGCTGGCAGCAACAGCAAGTGACCGAACTGGGCAAACCGAACCACAAAAGGATGTATTGGCAGACTGTTTTAGGTGATTTGCACCTATTATGAGCTTTAAACATAAAAAAACACCACATCTATCTCCAAATAAATTTTATACCAATGTATCATTATTAAAAAATATAAAAACACTATATCGAACTATAAAAGGGACATCTATGTTCAAAACAGAAAAAAGAACAAGGAGCGAGTAAAAAAAATTAAAGACAAGCTCACTAACAATAGTTGGAATTTTGGATTTTGATTTTTGATGGGTTTTGGAATATGATTTTTTGCCGATTTAAGGAATGCAAATAATTGAGAAGTGAAAGGTTGTAATAACTATTTATAAAAAAGTTCAAGATGAGAATTCTTAATAAGAATAATGCACAAGACAAGAGTAGAGAATCTGACACCAACACCGTTGTTTAGAGTGGTTCACCAGCTTGGCTAATCCACTTTCCGAGGGAATCCTCGAGACACCGATCCACTATAAATGTTCTTTGTGGTAGAACACAAACCTTGGTACAAATGATTATATTGTTCTCTTGCTTTTTGCTTGAGGTAAGAATGGATCGTTCATCCTCAAAGAAAATACTCACAAGATGATGGATTTTTAATGGTAATCACTCTTGTGTAATCAATGTAATACTTGGATAATTTTTGTGAGTGTAAAAGCTTTGAATGCTTGCCTTTTTGTTCTTCAACAACCAGAGAAATATTCCATTTAATGTTGCAAGACTTGTGTTTTTTGACAGGGGTGAAACCTTAGCTTTATAGTGAAAATTTGAAAATTTGGACCTGTGGATGTCAGCATTAAGCATCAAGCGGACATCCGCGTTGCATTTTTTCATAAAATAGTCGTTTGAAGATAGACGTGTGTCAGGGAACAAACGAACATCCACATTGCACTTTTCAGGCTAGGGCATTTAATGAGCCAACAATGCACTAAATGCATTTTTTCACCAAACATCAAATATCCTTTTTATCAAAAGTTTATTGAGAACAGATTATGGCGGCATACTTCTTGAGATTGAAAATTTGAAAATTTGAGATGACGCATTTTCAGGGGCGGAGCCAAGAAAATTATTGAGGGTGGTCCTTCTAGATAAGACTAAAATGCATCAAAAAGAAACACAATTTTGAATATATTTGTTTTTTACTCGGGTTGACCAGATTACTGATCTTGACGTAAATACCCGTTTATGAAAATTTTATGAAAGAGCGGTTACGATGAAGTGGACATAAAATTTGACCTTCATGTGATCAAATGTTACTGTTAATCCCAAATTAATCAAGCAACATGAATTCCATTCAGATCTAGAGAGAGTAGAGAGAGAAAGCTTATATCGTATTCATGTCGGCTCTGTATTACAATATCTGAATTATGCTCTGAATAGTTCTCTCTAATTGTTATGGAATTGTTACAAGATTAAACTAACCAAAACCTATTTATACCTAGACACACAAGGTATAAACCACACACTAACAACACAATAACATTGACTTTGGCATTTGACTTTATACATTAAACCTTGAAGACATATTGCACCAACAATCTCCCCCTTGGATTCAAGGTTTAAAAAAAACGAACGACAAGCTTTAGCTTTCTTGAATCTTCGGTCTTCATCAAAGCTTGTCAAAGTCAAAACGTCATCCAATCTTCAAACGACAAATAACGAACTTCTTTCTTCGAACAGGAGAATATGAATCTTCACACAAAGTTTTTTAATACAATTAAGCACAAGTTCAAGAAAAAGAGATCACTGAAAGGATCAATCGATTTTCCTCAAACTCTTGAAGAATTCTCCCCATTTCCATTGACTTGAGAATTTCATTCTTCAGTGACGATCTTCATAAACGCGCGAGTTCAAAAGAAAGAGATCACTGAAATGATCAATAGATTTCTTAAAAACTCTTGAAGAATAAAACTCCCCCTATCATTTCTTGAAACGACGTCTTCTTTCTACAAATCTCCCCGTTGACATTAAAATGAATCTTTGATATTAAACTTTCTTTGACATGAAATTGATGTAGACATTCTCCCCCTTTTTCGATGAAAGTGAGCATCACGAGCATCGAAAATCTTTTCAATTTCAGTCACGAACAATCTCCCTCTTCAAAAACATTCCTTCCCTTTGAAAAACACAAACAATCTCCCCATAAACGAAAGATCTTGCTCCCCTAAAAATAAGAATTGTAGAGCAAGATGATTTTCTCCCCCTGAAAATTTGCATAAAAACCATATAAGCGCACATTTTAACAAACTTAATTAAGAAAAAAATTGTTTGTTATAGTAAATCTAAACTAAAACATTCTTTGTTAAAAGTTTAATATGTATAAATACTCTATTAATACTAATAGAAATTATATACACTATTAATAAAAACAATATAATTTATGGACCTTTATAACAATTAATAAATAAAAGAGTGGACATGTGGCCAAAGAGTTTAGTTTTATTAATCAAAAAAACCAACTTTGACCTGTATATTAGATATGTATTTGAGCTTTTAGGGTATTTCTAGGATAACTTTAGGCATGTGCTGGCTCCGCCAGTGCGCATTTTACAAAGTTAGATTTGTACCGGTTTATCAAAAGTTTATTTTTGCACAAAAAAAATCAACTCGTCAGAAAACAGATGAAGCCGGGTTTTATTTCTCAATCATCAAAACAATTAGATTGTCAAGTGTTTATGATAAAATTCTTTTTTTTCACTTGCACCAACATTATATTTTTATGGAATGAAATGTCCATTCTCTACTTTCTACTCGATTTTTATTCTCTTGATTTAACATTTATATAATTTTTTAGAAAAAAATCCACTAAAACATTTAGTTTTTTTTGCATGTTTATCTCAATTTGTTTTTTTTGAAGCATGTCCATTTTTTCAATTGTCAAAAAATAATTAAATTAAAATTAAAGAAACAAATATAGTTATTATAATTATTAAAACATATATCTATGAGTAATAATCAAGTCTTATCATTTATTAGAATCCCATTTAATTATAATCATATGTATTATTTTAATAAAGTGTTTTTAGTTAAAAAAATTCAAATTAAAAAAAGGGTATTTTTAGTATATAATGATATTTCATTCTAATTCCAAATCTACATTATGTGAACCAAACAAACATATTCTAATTCGTTTATAATATTCTATTCAGTGTTTGACAACCAGACATATATGCAAACCTGATAACATTTCATTTCAATACTTTCAAAGTCAAATTCTTGTGATAGATTTCATCATATCCAAAAATATTATGCGAACCAAGCGTCACCTTAATATCTTTGTCTAAGGGGTTGTTTCCTTGCGACTTAATGGGCTTAATTGTTTAACTGGCATATTCGCTCAGCCAAATAGAGTGTTTACTTGCGGATTATTCGCACAACCATGGGCTATCGCACAGTTGAAAGCCCTGTGTTGTCCAGGTTCATCCAAGAAAAGACAAGCCATACCCCTGTTTAATAATATACACGTCTCCAAAAAAGAGAAGCCCTGCTCTCATCTCTCCTCCAAACCTAACACGGTTTCAAAGATATCTCTTCAAATCGATTTATGAACTTGATCTCTCCTCTAAAGGTAATGATTATGCCCTCGATCTCTTCTCCAAATGCAACGATTTATACAGCTCGATTTCTGCAGTCGATTTCTTCTTCAAATGCACTCGATCTCTTCTCCAAATGCAACGATTTCTGCACTCGATCTCTTTCTATGTCCTTAAAACACCATTTTTTTGGACGAAATTTCCCATGTGTTATGGTAAGTTTTCTAATTTTTTCTCCTCATATGTGGATTTATATAAATTGTCGAGAACTTTTCGATTACATGGATACAACATACAAATGGGGTTTGAAGTTTAAACAAAAAAGATTCTTAAACACAAATATTGGTTTCCAAAAACTTCTCAGTTTGAACACAAAAGTGGTTTTCTAGGAACTCGTTTTCTTGAACCTAAAATTATGATCTTTTTGATTTTTTTCTATTGTTTGAACTCTTGAAGAAAGAAAGAAGAAATAAATTTGAGAGGATGGATTCTTTTGCTTTATGTATTTCTTTTTGTTTTTGTTGATTCTTTGGTTTGGTTTGTTTTGGTTTAAAGAATTAAAGATGAAGTCACGAAGATGAATGGGGATGAAGAAGTGGGTATTTTGGTAATTGAACTTATCAAACGACATATAATTTATCCTTGGGGGTAAATCGGTCATTTATGGCATTCAGACTGTTGATTCAGATAAAAAAGTAACAACCCAATTAATTTATCCGGATAGACAAATTTATCGAGACAACAAATTTATCCATACAGGACTTAATAGAAAATTGGGTAAACAACCCCTAACTTCTTTTAATTAGGTCATAAAAGTTGGGCTTACAACATAAAAACTAATTATATATGTATTTTGGAGCCCGATTAAGGCGAAATCGCTCAAAAAACGTTCCAAGTGCAAATCGGACAAGACCGAACGATTGGAATATTCTTAGACCAGATTGGACCGTCAAACCTCTCAAACCGCCAAAAATGTTCCAGTTTAACATAGTTCAATCGATTTAAACAGTCCAACGATTTTTTAAACACCCCTAAACAGGCTTGTAAAAAACAAACTAGTTTAACTTGGTTCGACCGATCTAAGAGATGATTGTTTTCTTAAACACTGATAATTCTTGTCAATAACCCACTTTGAAAACATATGTACATACATCATCTAACTTGAGGTGTATTATTGTATTAACATTACTCCGGTCCGGTTGGGTTGGGTTAAATATCTAAACAAAAAGTAAATTACATTCTTAGTCCTTGTGGTTTGTTGAAAATTCTAATTTCGTGGTTTTGAAATTATAATTTTCATCCATATGGTTTATAATTCATTACTTTTTTCGTCCCTATAATTTAAATTTAATTGTTTTTTTCCTCCATATAGTTTACTATTCATTTCTATTTTAGTCCTTGATAAATGTTAAATTAGTGTTGACTCGCTGGTGCAAAGACCCTTATTTAAGCAAATTAGTAAATAGATAAAGATAATTTATTTGTATCTCTATTCCTTTTTTTAAGAAAAGCAAAAGAAAAGTGAACCCATGTTTAATTGTGGCTTCCAAGTGGGCTTTAACTAGCAAGTAAAGAAAGAAAAAAAGACACCATAATTTTGGGTTGGTTTCTCTTTTGTATTGAAGGCAACAAGCAAAAGCGAAAAAGAAAAGAAAAAGAAAAATGATAGGTGTCATCATCTTAATCGAAGTTAAACTAATGTTAGGTTTTATTTCGCTGTTTATAATTAATTTTTAGTTGCATGTTTAGTTTATTTAATCAAATCCAACCCCCCTTTTACTTAACGTGTAGAAGTAAAATAATTGTCACCGACCTGACTTACCACTATTACAATTTATATTGTAATTTGGGACAGTTAGAACATATTATTATTTGACGGTCTCGACACCCGTCAAATTTTTGGCGCCGTTGTCGGGGATTGGTTTCGGTGATCATTATTTAGCTTTTGCACTTTGTTTTCTTTTATTTAATTTTGCCTTATAATTTTATTGTTTTTCACCTAACCCCAATAGTTTTTAAGTGTTTTTGCATCTTTCATAGTGGGTTATCCATACCATTATGGGTCACGATATACCACCAACACCTGAGACTCAAACAAGTTAAATATCTCTTCCCTTGAGACACAACTTTCAGATCTAACATCTCTTGTGATACAGTTGGTTTGTAAAGAGCCACTACAGGTGATAAGAAGTGAGATGTACACTCAGAATGCTTATCCGACCGATTGGTACCCCACATCACAATATCACACCGAATAAGCCTACACTCATGAAGGATTTTCAAGCCAATATCACGATCCATCTGAGCCATACTCTAGCACCTACACTCTAGGATGGCAACCCCATTCATACATAAACGAGTATGATTATAGTCGATATGACCTTCTCATCCTAGCTATGAATCAATACCACTGACAACACAAATCTATTCCAAGGACTCAAGTATGTCTCTTGAGGATATAGGTAAATCACTTGCTCTTAGCACATTGGAATTTCAACAGGAGACAAGAGCAAGCCTTCAGAACTTGGAAAACCAAATTATCCAAAACGCGTCTTCAATACGTTGGTTGGAAGCTCGAGTTGAAGAAAAGTTGGGATAGATGAACAAGAAGAGGTTGGAAATCTCCTTAGAGGAAGAAGATGAAGAAGAAGGCACAAACCTATCTACTTCACCGGAATGTCGACAAAAAGGGAGAAGATGTGAATATGTTGGAACCGATGGTGATACCTCCTCCTTTTCCTACACCGTTGGTTGATCTAATAAATAAGGAGGAATTTGTAGACATCGAGAGAACCTTCACCACACTAGAAAAACCGAAGGTAGATGATGAGAAGGGGAACCCGCATGAAGATACCTTTGCAAAGCTGAAACGTCCAACTACATTAGAGGGCTAAGGACCCACGCTTGAAATTCGGAAAGATTTTAAGGCACCCCAACATCGCGTGAAGGCGCAAGTATGGGGTATTGACTTGCTAGATACAGGATAGCGTGGGAAGCGCCTAGCCAAAGACGTTAAAGAAAGGCACTGATTGGGAGGCAACCCAGTTTTATTGCTTTATTTCTGTTCTAGTTTAGTTTCATTCAATTTTAATTGTCTTTGGAATTGATGAGTTTTGTTTCCAGGTTTGGTGCTCATTAAAGCCGTATTCCAACCCCCCCCCCCCCCCCCCAAATGTACACAGAGGTTCCCGTCACAAGCTTGGATCATCTATTGGGCAATAGTCTACACATTCAGGGGAGATTTCTTGTTCCCTTTGCTTTTTATTTCTTCTAGACTATGTCATTGAATGCATATATTGAGGACAATATATGATTTAAGTGTGAGTATATTGCATGAGAACAGGCTAAATTTTTTGAATTTTTGACTTGTTTTTGGGCGATTATTAAGTAAATGCATGAGTTGATAATTTTCTATTTTTAATGTCATGAAAACCATAACATGAATGATTGTGTGGTTTGCTTGTGTAGCTATGATTAGCACATTTGAGATAATCATTGTGAGTCTTGCTAATTTTATGGACAAAAATGCACCCGTGAGCTTTTGAGCCATGATTGAACATTGTATTCAATCTTATTTCATTTTTTGTGTGCATTGCATCTTCCATGTCTATGTCATTCTTGAGCTTGCATTTTGACTCTTCGAGATTGCAATTAGGTGATGCTAGTGTGAAAAGGAAAAAGACCATCTTTGTTGCTATTTTAAACCGTTTAGCCCAAAAGCCAACCCTTATACACGTATTCCGTCTTGATCACCTCTTTGAGCCTAATTACCATTTTTTTATTACACTACACTTTAACCCATAGCCAAACACTTCACTCACCGGACTTTGGAATTAAACTATATTTTGATAGTTAGACTCCTTGGTCATAAGAATTATAGACCCTTTACATGATCCAAAATTCTTATACAATGATGGGTTGAGGTTCGAAAAAATATATATAGAAGAAAAAAAAGTATGGAAGCGAAAAAGAAGAAAACGAAAAAAAGAAGAATAAATGGAGACCAATCTTGAAAAGAAATACATTTGTCTCCATAAAGTGCTAAGAAAAATAAGAGCTCGAAAAATGAAAGTTTTATAATTGTTTGGGGTGTGGAAAATGTGGGATCGTATACACTTTGATTATTGGTTTATTTTCCAAAGTCCAATTTTAGTCACTTTACCAAATTTTCCCTACCTTAACCCTTAGCCAAGTTACAACCCATAACTAAAGTCCTTTTGATTCACACTTAGTTTTTACCGTTAGCAATGGAGAATTGAGACTTGATGCAAGCTTATGGTAGTGCACTTTCATGTGAATTGATGTCTTGAGAGTGAAAACACTTACACCTTTGTGCGAATGAGCGATTGAAATATGTTTATATCTTTTTTGAGGTGTTTGTGATATTAGCACATATTCGTCTTTGGTTTGTCTTGTGTGTTGATTATTGTTATATTGGTCAAGCTACGCCTTCATGCAATACCATGTCCGTTTTTGGCAATTCTCTAAAAAATCAACTCGTGAGTTTACTTCATGCTAAAACCTTAGTGTTTGCCCGATGATGGTCAAAGTTCTAAGTGTGGGGATATTTGACAAATGCTATATTTATACATTTTTTGTATCAAATTTATCCTAAAATTAGTATTGACTCGGTGCTTCAAACTTCAAAGACCCCTATTTAAGCAAATTAGTAAATAAATAAAGATAATTTATTTTTATCTTTATTCCTTTTTAAAGAAAAGTAAAAGAAAAGTGAACCCATGTTTAATTTTGGCTTCCACATGGGCTTTCACTAGCAAGTAAAGAAAGAAAAAAAATACACCATAATTTTGGATTGGTTTATCTTGTATTGATCGCAGCAAGCAAAAGAGAAAAATAAAAAGGAAACAAAAGGGCATATAATGTTTGGTATTTTTGTGTTGTTTATCCTGCAGCCCAAATCCAAAGAAGGAAAAGAAGAAGGCCCATAACAGTAGCAACCCAACGTGAAAAGAGAGCAGCCGAGAAGAAAAAAGAGAGAATCGTGCGCGCATTGATCGGAGGAGAAGAAGTCGGTCGTTCGTTGGAGAGGGCATGCACGACCATCGCCGCGGTTGAATCCGCATCACAACTCACGGGAGATTCTGTTGCTCGACACCACAGTGCACCGCGCGACTCGTAGCGCGGCTTTACCCGTTCCCAAACTCGCGACAGCGGAAAACATGGCTAATCGTACGCCCTTTTCTTCTAAAAATCGGTTTCTCAGTGGGGTTATAAAAGGGGACGAGAACCGCCGATTGGGGGGTCGATTTCTGGAAGTGAAGAACAAAAACGCAGTAGCAACCTTGGAAGTTTTCATCATCAATTTCTCATCCCTCTTGGTAGTTTCTTTTTGTAGTTGTAACCCTAGTTTTCATTCCAACACTAGTTTAATTAGATTTTTGATGGTTGCACATTGAGATTCCATTGTAATCGTTTGGGACAAACCTATTTGCTTGATTTCTATTTTCATTGTCAATTTCATTTGAGTTGTCAATTAACTTGATCAATTAGTTGAGTCTCTTATGAAAGACTGTTAGTCAAAATCTAGATACGTAATCGTCTTGGAATTTTGATAAAGTAACAATTGATTTCATTCGGTTTCAATGAGGTTTCCGAACTGAATTCTTGAAATATTGCAATCAAAGTTCTAGTAAGCCGAACTTATGAGCTTATTGCTTTGAGTTGGTATTTTTCTAGTTCGATAAAGCTAATCACATCTAAGAACTTAAGAGATTATTTAATTTCTTATTTGTGATTAAGATCCGATTGAAGAGCTTATTTTAACCGGTGTAAATTTAAGGAAAAATAGAGGTCCTTAGAGCTTGTTAACGACTATAATCAACTTGGGTTCGTTCTTTATGTTTACGTTTTTGGAATCAATGATATGTGTCATCATTTTAATCGAAGTTAAACTAATGTTGGGTTTTATTTCGTTGTTTATAATTAATTTTTAGTTGCATGTTTAGTTTATTTAATCAAATCCAACCCCCTTTTTACTTAACGTGTAGAAGTAAAATAATTGTCACGACCAATCCCTCTGGATTTGACCTGACTTACCACTATTACAATTTATATTGTAATTTGGGACAGTTAGAACATATTATTATTTTACGGTCTCGACACCCGTCAGTCCTTCAAACTTAAAAGTAGTGGAGTAAATTGCATATTTGGTCCATATGGTTTATTGGTTTTAACAGTCAGAGTCCCTATTTTGAAATATCTATGGATTGCATCCTCGTGGTTTACATTTTATAACGTGTTGAGTCGCTAAAATTAACTCTGTCCAAATTCTCTCTGTTAAAGTACCCATGTGCACGACACATGATGGGTATTTTTGTCATTTCGGCTCCTTCTACATTTTTTTTAATTTCTTACATTTTAAACCTAAAAGCCAAATGATACCCACAAACCTTTATGCTTCCAATCATCTTCCCCGCATCTTCTCCCTTATCCGACGAAACCATCGATCGAACACCATAAGTTCTTTAGGAAACCATCAAAATCTGCCTCATCTTCTACTTTCTTCTACACCACCATATCGTCGGTGAATACATAATCATTCCAACGCCATCGACTCCCACTACAAAATTTATTTTCTAACCTATTTTCCCTCTTTGCTTTGGTAGGGGGAAGAAGACTGTGAATAGGTTTGGTGGTGAGCTCTGTTAATCAACCCAAAGAAAGTGCCATTTTACAGCAATTCACCTAATTTTGGTCCCGAAGGGGTTATACAAGTATACAACTTGTAGAAGAGGGGGGGTTGAATACAAACACAACTTTTTGGTTTTCTAAATTGTTTATTGATGAATCAAAATACACTTTACAGTTTGTTGCGGAATAAGATTAAGTAGAACCTAATCTAAACAAACTTGAGAATCACTAAGTATTCTTGCACAAAAATATAGAGAGAAAAGAGGATATAGAAAAAATAGGGGTTTTCTACACACTAAGTAGTTCAAGGAAGACCACCTTTAAACTGAAGGGGGCATTCCTCCTATTTATACCCACTGCATTTAATGCATGGCAGGAGGAGTTTACACGTGTCAGAATGTGGTTGGGCGTATGCTTCTAACTTTTAGCAAGACATGCTTTGGGCCGTAATGTTGAACAGTGTAGTGGCAGAGTGGTTGTACGATCTTGGACAAAGCATGTATCTTCTGATAAACCGTACGATGTGTGCAAAGAGATAAGACAAACATTTCTTGAAGTAGAAGCTTCATGATCAGTGATCGCTGAGTAGGCCTTCCATCAGAGAAGAGCTGGTATAAGTCAGCTATCGCTGAAGTCTTCTTCTTGAAATGCCACGTGTGTGGACTTGTCTTGGTTTCACTGATGTCCGCATCAGATCATTAGTAAACTTGTCACTTGTTCATCAACTTTTTCTTCGATGTCAGCGATGAACTCTTTGTCGTGAAACTTGTCTTCAAGGATTACATTTAACATTGTTATAGTAGATACTATCAGCGATACTGAACAGACTCAGTATGTTTATCGCTGATGGTGAAACATTAATACATTAGATATTGTAACACTCGTAATTTTCGGATGAGTACAATTTTGAATCGGTGTAGAAATTGATCTTTTAAGATAAATATAAAAAATACGATTTTGGGTTAAATACTAGATTTTATGGTCTTGTTGGACGGGGAAGTCAAATACGAACCCAACGGGCCTTTCCGGAGCGAAAACGGAGCTAAAACGAAGAAGTTATGGTCAAAACAACTTTCGGTACAATCTCGGCTAAAGTGACCAGCGAAAGTGACACTTGTGTCACTCTCGCAGGTTTTGTACCGAGAGCCATGGGACCACGGCGAGAGTGCCCAACGAAAGTGACACTTGTGTCACTCTCGCGCGTCACTTTAGCTGTCGGGTACCTGGAGCATAAAAATGTGATTTTCACCATTTTAAGTTTTTAACCCCATTTTTCATTTCCCACTTCTCCCCCTTCATCTCTTTCTCTCCCAAACCGAAACCCTAAGCCCCCAAAGTCGATTTTGAGCCATTTAGCCACTAGATTCGAGATTTGGAAGTGATTTCTTCATCTACCATGGTTTTAGGAAACAAATCTTGAAACCCTTTCACTTCATCTTCTTCACCCAAAGCTTTCTAGGGTTTCATTCAACATTTTTGTCCAGTTTGAAGAGTTGGAGCTTGTGGTGTTTTGTTGGTGATCTAGAGGTGTTTTGGTTGGTGGGTTCATGTTATGGTTAAGGCAATCTTCTCTTATCCTCATCTATGGAAATTAGGGTTTTGGTATAAGTTGAGATCTTGATGTAAAATGTTTTGGGAATGATTATTTATGGTTGGATGTGAATGTTTATGGTTGGAACTTATGGATCTAGGTTTTTTGGAAGATTTGACTTGAGGATTCATGTTTTCTTCAAAAGAGCTCATATTGGGGAAAAATCTAGATTTAGCCTAAATCTAGCAAGATGAGTTCAAGTTGATTTGTGAAAACGTTGTACATGCCAAAAATGTTATTTTTCAAGTATTTGTGTGTTTTTATTTAAAATTATCAATTGTAGAGTTATTTGGTGAGTTTAATCTTTTAAAGTGTTTAAATTTATAAACTTTGTAAAACACCCATAATTGAGATTTTTTGGATATTTTGATGTGTAGAAATCATAGATATGACTTTAAATGGTTTATTGCTCAAATGGAGTGTATTCAATGGTTTAAGCATGTTGGTGTAATTGATTTTATAAACCAATTGGGAAAATGCACATTTTCGTGTCATGAGTCATTTTGAGAATTATAAGAGTATGAGTCCATTTGGGAAACCATTTGTTCTAATCCGTGACGAGTTTTGGGTTAATGATAATTTTGTGGTATACATTTACCTAAGCAATGTTTAAATGCATTTTATATTATGAGGACCGTTATTTATTGGTCTAATGGGTTTTGAGCATTTTACTCGATTTTGACTTTAAAGGAGTCTTTGGGGACATCTTGTCCGATTTTGATGGCTCAATGTGGAGTCCTATTTATGGTCTGCATTTATTGCAACTTATTGCATATTATTGATAATTACATGCTCGAGTGCTTTAGTCATTCCTGTGTAGTCATGTAACTTTAGACTGTGTTGCATTGGATCCATAAGCACGTAAGTCAGTCTTTATTTGATGGTCTACTGGTGTTGCGGAATTTGACCGGGCCCCATGTTTATGACCTTTACCTTTTAAGGGTACATTAGGAGGGCTGAGTCCGGTTGAGCTATCATGATTGATGGGCGTTTATGACCTTCGCCATGTCGGGGCAATGCCATGGTTGTAACCCCGCTTGTGTCGAGCCTTTGGTGGTATTCATGGTAATATCCGCTAAGGTCAACTGTCTCTTTGGGTGTGTCTTGAAAGGAGTCGTAGGGACACTTGGGCTTTCATATCGTGAAGTGTCATATGATTAACGTTGTATGAGTGGCATACTTTGTGTTCCTCCACTCTCAATTGATACGGGTCTCCCCCGTTGTCGGCCAACACTATCTTGGATATTAATGTCCTTACTTTATTATCGTTGGTCGTGTGCGTTTGACTGCAAGTGATGACCTTAATATTGGAATTCCCTCCACATATATTAAAGTTTGAATGAAGCATGTTACTTCCATATTTTTTGGTATTTGGACTTCATTCCATTTTATGCTCGTGTGAGCATTGGATTTCGTATCATGTTCTCGGTGAAGTACTTATATGGATTGTTCTTCCATGATTTAGGGGTTAAGTATTATGTCACATCAGTGTTGGAGTATTTTGCATAATATAGATTCATTCATGTTTTGAGTGAGTTTGGATTGGAATTCATTTTGGAAAATGCTTTATACATTTTGGGAACTTCCTCATAGATTTTGTGTGCATTGGAAAATGAGTCGTTTACATCCTTATCATAAACCCTTTTGGGAAATCGTGATTTAAGTCGCAATCTTTCATTTAACAAATTATTTAAATCATGTTGTAAACTCTTGAACTCACTAGGCGTTAGCCTAACCTTTTTATTTGTCGGCATGTGCAACAGGTTCAAGTTGGAAGTAGTTCTAGCGATACTGCGAAGAGACGGGTGCTAGTAGTGTGCTCGAGAAGTGAGTTGATTAAGTGAAGTCTTCCGCATTTATTTTTGGGAATAGCAGTTTGTACTTGGGTTAAGTAACACCCGATATGGATTTAGTCTTTGTAATAAGACTTAGGTTATAAATTGTTTGAGGTTAATCATAAAATTTAATTTGAGAGATTTCCAGTATTGGCTTAAAAGTAGAAATTCTATTCTTTTTGGATGTCTTATTGAAAATTTTATTTAGTTGCTCTTTCCAATTTTAAGGGTGTTACAGATACCATCAATGATACTAAACAGACTCAGTGTGTTTATCGCTGATGGTGAAACACCAATACATACAAGTCAAATGCAATTTTCACTAAGTAATTCTAAGGCTGCGTTTGGTTCGCAGAATGTTTTTGGATGGAATGGAATCTGTCAAAGGAATTTGACTTTGAAGGAATTGGAATGGAATGTTGTCAGGTTTGACCAGCTGTTTGGTTGACAGAATTGGAATGGAATCTGTTAAAGGAATTGGAATCTGTCTGTTTGGTTCACAGAATGTAGCTTTGGAATTGGAATGAAATTTTGGTAAATGACCAAAATACCCTTTTGATAATTTTAATTGTGGCGATGTTGGTGGTGGCGGTGTTGGTGGTGTTGGTGGTGGCGGTGGCGGTGGTGTTGGTGGTGGCAGTTGTGGTGGTGGCAGTGGTGGTGGTGGTGGTGGTGAAGAGGTGGTTGTTGTGGTTCTTGATGATCATTGTTGAGGGTAGTATTGTCATAAACTAAAATTGGGGTGGAATGGAATTCAATTCCATGGCTTTTATGAAGGAATGGTGAATTCCTTAATGGGAGGGAATTCAGGAAATCACTTCCATTCCATTGCAAACCAAACAGCACAATGGAATTCGGTCAATGGAATTGATCATTCCAATTCCGTCCAATTCCGTCGGATTCCGCCCAACCAAACGCACCCTAAGGGTCATGATCAAATCATTGAGAGAGTTTGGATCAACAATCCCCCCTATTTGATGATGACAAAGCAACACAAGAAAATTGCTAAGTACAAAAACACAAGGATAAAGAGACTCATAGATACGTGTTCCACTTACTATTTTCAGGGATCTTTTCTAATACTGATGGAGTAAAGTACTTTCACTGAAACTTTCATTGATTTCGTAATAAGATTACAAAGGAAATTTAAAAGTTACAAGTACGAGTGAAAAAATTACAAGTACTAAAAGAACTACAGATAAATTACAAAAGATTACAAGTGAGGAATATATCAACTATAGAGGTTCGTCTTTGAAGAGTATTTCGTCAAATGAGTTGGTTTCAGGGATCATTCAGTCAGGTACCTTCTCTCTTTGTTGCCTTATGAGCTTCGCTTCGCTGAGGACATGGGTTTTAAGGAAGAGGTATGGTCTTGATTGATTACACCGGTGGACTAGATATTTGAGTTGTTGGACTGGGCAGATAGGGATCTCTGAGAATCGTTGAAAGCGTAATATACCATCCCAGTCAGGGAAGATGATACCATAAGGGTCACTTATCACTTGGCCAGGTTTGAAGGGTCCTCCTGGTGGCAGTGATAAGTTGAGAGCTGAAAGATCGGGTGGTGGTCCGAGCACTGCTTCTCTAGAGAATTCGATACCTGTTTCATTTCGAATCGCAGGCTCACCAGAGGTCGAAGCTCGCTTTCTCTTATCTGGTGCATGTCTTTGATTCTGAAGAAGAGCTGGAGGAGGAGGAAAATCCATTCTTGATGTGATTTTGTCGATGTGCAAGTTCAAGAACTTCTCCACGTGGGATTTGAACTTGGACTTAGACTTTGAATGGCACTCCTAACTTCTAGCCATTCATCAAGACCGAAGAGCTCCAACTTTGACATGTAGAAAGTTTTTGACGAGTCGTTCTCCCTGAAATTTGTGACTTCCACCAACAATGACTTCCTCACACTCTTTCCCTTTAGGTTCACAACGATGATTTGGCTGGGATGGTGAAGAGAGAATCCACAACAATTCACATAATCAAAAGTCCAAACCACAACAACAAAATTCTTCCTAAAGGCAAGAAAAATCCCATACTAAATGCAACTAAAAGTCAAGATGAACAACCCCACTTGAAAAAAACGATAGAAACCAACCCTAAAATGGGTCTAAATAATTAACCCAAAAAGGTTTTCCCACTTTAAACAATTTAATTGCAAAATCTAAAAGGGATTAAATGATTGTATAATCTAAAAGGGTTATGGTGATCGGGGGAACTCGACAAGAAGGACCGATGAAGGTTGGGATGGTTAAGATTGGGAGGATGGATTAATGCGGTTGTCGAAGTGATAACAGAGTGAGCATATATGGTGTCCGATGTGAGATTAGAGATCGGTGGTGGGTTTACCCAACAATTTTTATGCGACGAAGGTGGTGGAGATGAAGGCTTGAAAATGAGTGAAGGATAAGAACTTCACCAAGATGGAGCCTTCGTGGAAAGGGAAGGGAGGGGTTGGTTGTTCGACATCTGTGGTCGTTGACAGAGAAAGTCAGAGATGGTGGTTGCCATCGTTGACAGAGGTATTCGCCGAAGACTATGGTCGCCATCGTTGACAGAGTTATTCGCCGGAGATAATGGAGATTTGCCGGAGACGATGAAGTATTCGCCGGAGATGTATGGTCCTGTGTCGTGTCGTGTAGTGGAGAACTGGAGATAGATATATACATATTTTTTATATTATAATATTAAATAGAGTAAATTACATATCGGGTCTAGGGGTGCTCAAATTTTCGACCAACCCGACCAACCCAACCCAACCCGAGGCAAAAAAACTCAAACCGAGCCAACCCAATGTATAATCGATACTATCTTTGACCAACCCACATATATTGGGTTGATAACGGGTTAGGCCAAAAACAAACCGACCTAACCCGTGAAAACATTTAAATCTAATTTTGAATTATTGTTACTGTCAAAGCAATCTTGTTACTATTGAACATTTATAAACAGACAATTGTTGATCATTTGTTACTTTAGTAATCTTGTTATTGATTCTTGATGCCACATTTATAAACAGAACATTTATAAGCAATCTTTTAGTAGACGATTTAGTAATCTGTTGAACATTTAAATATTTAGAAACATTTAGTAATTTGTTGAGACATGATAACTTAGTTAAATGGTAAAATGATCGATACAAGTTTCAACCCGACCAACCCAAAACCCGAATGGTTTGGGTTGGGCTGAGTTGCATTTTTGATTGGGTTGTGTTGGGTTGAGATTTTTCAAACCACAATGATTGAGTTGAGTTGTTAAAGTGCCTTTAACCCGACTAACCCAACCCGTGATCACCCCTAATTAGGTCCCTCTTGTTTTTAATACTAAAAAGGACTAAAATACCCCTGTACTTAACCTGTTTAACAAAGTTTTTTAACAGAGTTTATTTTAGGGACCCAATGCGTTATAAAATGCAAACCATGAGGATGTAATCCATAAATATTTCAAAATAGGGACTTAGACTATTAAAACACATAAAGCACAAGGACCAAATATGTAACTTACTTAAAGTAGTATTTTGAGACGAAAATAGAAATAAATTTCTAATCATAGGGATTAAAACCAAAATTTTAAAATTAAAGGAATGAAATCCACGATTTTTAACAAACCACATGACCAGAAAAACGTAATTAACTCCCAAACAAAATAGCTGGGCCAGGTTTCCCTGTAAAACAAAAACCGACACTTAACTTGCTAACGGGCCGGCCCAATTAGAAGCCCACAGATGAAATAGGTTTGCAAGATATATAAACATACGATCTAGGGTTTATCAGACGAAAGCTTAAGAAGATTTGCGGCAGTGAGTTGCAGACAGAAGGCGAATTCTAGCCGGAAAATTCCACCGGAGACTTAGATCTCCTCCAAAACACCGCAGCCATGGTATTGTTTATGTTTCTTTCTCTCTGTGTCTATTCATATGCATGTTAGCTTTATCGTAATGTTGATACATTGAAATGCTAATTTGTTTATATTTTTCTGATTTATCAGATTTTGTTTCTAGGTTTTTGATTTGTATGCATTATATGATTTACAGTTTCGCCTGTTTTCTTTGTTATTGTTTCAATTTTTCAGTGTGCCTGTTCTGTTTGTTAATAATTTCTTTATTTTTCTTTGCTGTTTTTGTGTACGCAGCTCTTAAATTGTTGTTTGTCGTCCAAAATCACTTAGATTGCAAGCTTAGTTTTGGCCTTGTTTGGATTTGTTGTATCTAGGTTGAAAACGTGAAATTGTTTGCAGGGACCGATTGAAACAAGTCTAGAAAATTGGATCATTGTTTTGGAATATCTTAATGATCTTGCTAGTAATAGAGCACGAATTAATGCTTGTTACTATGAAGATAAACAGGGTTGTAAATTTGAATTAGCTGCGTGGTTGTAATATTTTTGTAAGCAGTTTGATGCTTAATTTCTTACCTAAGCAACTTTTGTGGCAAATAACTTCTGATTGAGAACTTGTTAGTTTAATTGTTGTACTCAGCTAACAAATTTGGTGTTAAAACGGTGTAATATATTGGAAATGAAGTAATGTTTACACCGATTTGGTGCAAGAAATGGTGCTAATGATTGAAGATGGTCTTGGCTAACAATTTTTTTACTGTATTAAAGGCTAGAGGTTTGAAGAAACATATGAAGAGGCTCAATGCGCCTAAGCATTGGATGCTTGATAAACTTGGTGGTGCTTTTGTAAGTATATGTTTCTTTTTTTCTTTGAACTTTGGCTTTTTTTCTTAGTTGTCACTTTTCTAACGCTGAATCTCTGTTTCAAAGGCTCCTAAGCCGTCATCAGGACCTCACAAATCTAGGGAATGCTTGCCTTTGATTCTCATTCTCCGTAATAGGTTGAAGTATGCCTTGAATTACCGTGAGGTGATTTCTATCTTGATGCAAAGACATGTGCTTGTTGATGGCAAAGTCAGGACTGACAAGACCTACCCAGCTGGTTTCATGGGTTAGTATACTTGCCCACTTTTGGATAATCCATTCCTTGCTTTTTCCATGAAAAACAATAGTAATTCTGTTTTGCACATTTGCATGTATCTTGGTTTGATATGGGACTAATGCACATGGCATTTTATGTATTTATTTATGATACCGTTTGGGTTGAACGAGAAATAAAAGAAATCTTTCTGTCTAAACATTTGTTTTGTGTGTGTAGTTTCTTATGTGTTGGTTTCTGTTCTTAACAGATGTTGTTTCTATCCCAAAGACGAATGAAAACTTCCGTCTTCTCTATGATACCAAAGGTAGATTCAGGCTACACTCAATCAGGGATGAGGAGGCAAAGGTTAGTAAAACTGGTCTAATAAGAGCTTCAGTTGCTGTTTGTTTACCTTTTAGTAGTTCCATTAAGAGGCAGCCACTGAATCGCTAATAGGTGAATCTTGATTGGCAGAAAAAGTCTGCCTTCTTAATGGTTCTAAAACCCTCTAAATGATTTTGTATCTTGGCTCTCTCTTAACCATTCCGCTCCCCGATTTCCTTCCGAACAATTACCAAACAACCATATTCATTTTGCACTATATCATAAGAGACTCTTAATCATTGACCACTTAATCAGTCTGCACCAAACCATTCAGCTACAGCCAAGCAGCCCCTTTTGGTCAACCAAACTTTAAACTTGATATAAATGTGGTTCTTAAGTTTTGGCTTCTATTTCTTCTGAGCTGAATTCTTCTGTTTTTTCTTGGTTTTAATTATCTTTCCATTTGGCCCTATCTAAAATGAAATAGATAGTGGGTTGCTTTTCTTGTAATAGATTTTGTAGTAAATTACGTTTTTCGTTCCTATGGTTTGTTAAAACTTTGCGATCTTGTCCCTGTGGTTTCAAAATTTCGGTTTTCATCTCTATGGTTTACAATTCATTTCTATTTTTGTCGCTGTAAACCACTACTTTAAAATATAAAGGACTAAAATAGAAATGAAATTGTAATTTTCTCTAGATTTTGTTTGTCAATTTGTGGTCTAAGGGGCCGTTCACCTGTTTTGTCTACCTATTAATAGTTCCATTAAGAGGTAACCTCTGAATCGATAAGAGGTAAATCTTGTCTGACATAAATAAAGTCTGCTCTGAATGATTTTGTATCTTGGCTCCCCCTCCAAACAACCATATTTTGTTATGCTCTATCATAAGAGCCTCTTAATCATTCTGACCATTCTGCACCAAACCTTTCAGCAACTGCCATACTGCCCCTAAGATATCAACTAAAGAACCCTTTTTTTGCAGTTCAAGCTATGCAAGGTTCGTTCTGTCCAGTTCGGGTCAAAGGGCATTCCTTACATCAACACCTATGATGGTCGAACTATCCGCTACCCAGACCCACTCATTAAGGCCAACGACACCATTAAGCTCGATCTGGATTCAAACAAGATTGTCGATTTCATCAAGTTTGATGTGGGAAACGTTGTTATGGTGACCGGTGGACGAAACACGGGCCGTGTTGGAATTCTTAAGAACAGGGAAAAACATAAGGGCAGTTTCGAGACCGTTCACATTCAGGACGCTACTGGTCACGAGTTTGCCACACGTTTGGGGAACGTGTTCACGGTCGGAAAGGGTACAAAGCCGTGGGTGTCTCTTCCCAAGGGCAAGGGTATCAAGTTGACTATTATTGAGGAGGCTAGGAAGAGGCGGGCTGGCCAAGATCCTGTGGCTTAGATAGCCTGGTTTTGGTGTTCTGTTTTCTTGCAGTTTATGGGGAGTTTTTAAGTTTCTTGCTTTGGTTGTGGTACAATTTTGAACCTTTGTTTTGATGCTACAAGTTATGCTTAGACTCTTGTTGGTTAATTTGTTTACAAAATGGTTAACCTTTGTTAAAAATGCATCTCTCTTTGTCATGTTCTGATGTTTGTCTTAACTTTTAGGTTGATTAACAGTCAAATATTTTTTGTTTACCTCTTAATGGTTCCATTAAGAGACGATCTCTGAATCGCTAAGAGGTAAATCCTGTTTGGCAAAAAAATGTCTGCCTCTTAATGGTTCAAAAATGCTCTGAATGATTTAGCATCTTGTGCCTACTTTAACCATTCAGCACCCTGATTTCATTCTAAACAATTACCAAACAACCATATTTCATTTTGCACTATATCATAAAAGCCTCTTAATCATTCTGCACTAACCATTCAGCAACTGCCAAACAGCCCCTTAACCTCTTCAAAAAACCTTTTTTTTCCTTTTTTTGGGTAGAGTTGGCTTGTGCACATCTTTTTGACCAACACCACAAGATAATAGAGTAGTTGTGACAATCTTTTAGTCATGTTGGAGGTACTTGAATTGTTAACAGATACTGCAAATCTATATGAAGACCCAGGCTCTTTCCCACTGCATCCTCAACACTTTTAAAGCCTATTTCGAACAGGGGTGGACCTATGTATGTCGGAGTGAGCTCCCTTGCACATGCACGAGCTCGATAGTTTTTTACTTTGATTATACAATTTGTAAACATTTAAATGTCTGGCTTGAAAAAGTGTATACTCGAATGACTCGGTTTTACTGGACTCGTAAACCTTAATCAAGATTTCGATCGAGTCAAGTCGAACATTGGTGTTATGGAGTTCGACTCGTTAAGTTAAGTTAGCTTTATTTGCGTTCGAGATCGACTCAAGCTCGACAACCATTAGGCTCGAGCTAGTTAAAATCTCTACTCGTTTACACCCCTATGCTCAACTTATTTTTGCAAGTAGGATTTTTAAGGTATGAAAGGTGTACTCGCTAAACTTTAAATGGTGCTCCGAGGTATTAGAAAAGGAAATTGACTCAAATAAACACTCTACACACTCAAATTGGTCTTCTAGCCATTCTTTCTCGAATTGACCCAAATATCACTACATATGCAATATCCAAGTCTGTAACTTACGGACCTAGCTAAACGACAAAAAAAAAGAACCTAGTCAATTTTTACTTAATTTTTTTACGAACTTAGATGCACAATTGTAGACCATGAATTCTTTATATAGAAAAATTGATTAGTTTTTTGATTTTTTTTTGTCGTTTAGCCATGTCTGCAAGTTGCAAAACTGGATATTGCGGAATCAATGATATTTGCGTAAAATCTGGAGAAGAATGAGTAGAAGACCAATTTGAGTTGGTAGAGTGACTATTTGAGTCGATTTCATTATTAGGAAATGTAAGGATAATCATCCAAAAAGCAGAAAAATGTACCTTAAAATCAACCAAAAAACAGAAAAAATCTTCAGAATCAACCAAAAAACTCAAAAAAGTAGAATTCGGCTAAAAACACATCGGATAAATTTACGGATCTTTAATCTATCCTTACCCGGCAAAAATCTAATGTCGACCATTAGAGGGTTGTCCAAGCTATAAACTACCCTAATTGATCCTATCCTTTTATTTTTTGTCTTAAATAATGGCGGCAGGTAAACTAATAATAACCAAATTTGGTAAAGGGCACATGCTACATTACTTACCATTTTGCCACTATCCTTCTAGACTCTAGTCAACTCATAGATGTTGACATTAGAAAAAAAGAGAATAAACATCGAATTGAGAATTCGGTTTTGTCAAAGGGCTAACGTTTATAACTAGGAGTGTAAACGAGTTGAATATCAGGTTATTCGAGTTTGGTTTAAAAGAATTGTATCAGACTAGAGCTCAAATACCTTTTCAATGTTTTAAGTTCGAATTTGTTGCTTGTTTACGAGCTCAAATTTGAGATCGATTAACTTGTTTATTTGCTCAACCTCGATAATGTTTATAATTTGATCATATAATTTATAAACACATAAATATGTTTGGCTCGAAAAAGTGTATATATGTTCGACTGACTCGGCTCGACTCGACTTATAAAGCTTAATAGAGCTTTCGAACGAGTCAAGTTGAACGTTAATATTATGGAAAATTTGGGCTTACGGAGGAATGAACCTATTATATTATATAAAACTAAACAATTTCTTAATCCTTCTATTCAAACACCATATAATATTTTTTTTCCCAAATACCCCTCCGTAAAAATCCCCGACTTTCCCTCGTCGTTTATATATTTCACTCGAACCCAACCCTCATTCTCTTTATCTCCTTTTCTCTTTTCTCTTCTCTTCTCTCTCCTCGTTTAGGCGATGATAACGAGGGAGACAACCTCTAATTTATTGATATTGCGAATGAACCACTAACAAACAATTGAAAATGAAAAACGTCTGATTAAGATAGTAAATTGTCGATCTGTATAAGTGGTAACAAAACGTCATAGGGTATCAAGTATTATCGAGCAACATCTAACATCATCTTTTAACCTAAGTTTAATTTTCTATAATTGGTCGATGTACTTGCTATCACATGGTTGCTAAGTGGGAAATGCTCTTGAAAGAGTATAAAAGAGGAATTAAGAGCGAAAATGGAGCTAATGAAACATACTTTTGATACAAGGATGCTAATTAAGCATAGAATTAAAATTCTCTTTAATAATTAGCAATGTGATTAAAAACATGGCATTAATTAAAGGGCCCTTAATTAAATTGTTATAAAAATATTATATTTCTTTCCCAACAACACTTGTGGTTTATGATAGAAATATTTGCTACATTTAAACAGAGGGTTTACAGGTCGGTCTGATTAAAAAATAACTTGGTTTAAGTCTTCTTCTTGAGGTTCTGTTGTTCTTCAATGGTCCTGGTCTTTATTGTTTTGTTTGTTATTTGTTTCTTGTATGATTTGACTTGTTTCCGTCTTTGGTCTTATATTCCTCGCAGATCTCTTTATAGGGTTGTTATATTTGTTATATTTTAATAAAATTTTGCCTTTCAAAAGAAAAAAATGATAAAGGATTTACAAACACAAAGTACCAATAGATAATCCAACAAACCGTTTGACTTATTGACCCCATTACCACCTAATAGTTGTTTATTTGAATTAGAATCTTGAATTAAGGGAACAATTGGGCAAAAAATGCCAAGAACTAGAATTGTCAATATCTTCAATTTTAAGCTAATGAGCATATGCTCTCACCTCAAGAATCAATTTTCCTTTTATGGGATGAAATCCAATTAATCACATAAAAAATATGCCTAAATTGGGATAATAATTTGAATCATTAGGCTTCTTGTCTTGTAGGGTGTTACCTTCTTTCTTGTCCCTTATTATTTGTGTTGTAGCATTGATATATATATATATATATATATATATGTATATGTATATTATTACATACATATATAAATAAGTAAGAGAGTGAGTGGGGGTGAGTGAGGTGGTGAAGGTGAATTAGAGTTGTGGAGAATGGGAAGGTGGAAGGGATGGAATTGCTTCAAATTCACAAACTCTTTTCTCTTATCAACAAAAGGCTTACTATTCAAGTTAAGATCATGCCTCACAAACAAAGCTAAAGGTAAAGACATTAAATGCTCTCTCTCTCTCCATGTCGGTGTTCGTATATGTGCATGAGTGGTCTTAGACCTTAAGATGTGTACGATTTAGTACAACATAAAAGTTTGGTTGTTTGAAAAGTGTTTTGAATGGATAATCTGAACGACATAAAAATTCTATAATACCTTTTGTATGATATAGTGGCAAATGAAATATAGTTGCATAGTAAACGTTTTGAGGGAGCAAGAAAAGTGTCGAATCCATGATCACCATAGTTCAGAAAATTTTGTAATGGTTCTTTCTCTTGGCTATGTATAATTCTAAGGGTCGGGTGTGTAAAAAAATTGAGTGAAGATCATCAAGCCTTCCATCATGGTTCTAAGGGGGGCTAAAGACCAAAGGGTTCTTGAAAATATTTATAAAATACCGGTAATCCGAATCCCCGTGGGCCAATGACCCTATGGTCTCTCTCTAACATCTTAATGGTAATTGTAGGGCACAAGAATGGGTTGGTGAGTCTTTACAAGGACATGGAGGCTTGTGGAGGATATGAAGATATACAAGTGATGTGGGAAATGATTCATTCTTCTTCAAGTGCCAAGAGCATCAAAAGGAATGGCAAACCTCCTTATTGGAGATTTTGTTTCGCTACAACTTAGATTTTTTCTTTTCTAAATTTATAGTTTTCTTTATTCGACTGTTATAAGTATTATTTATCAAAATAAATTACCAAATTCTTACGAATCAAGATAATTTATAAGATTTTCACTTCCATGAGCATGTAATTAAAGATAAATCTTGATTCACAGAAACATATACATATTCAAATAGAATTACAAGATATACTTACAGACTTTTTCAACTTATAAATCGTTTCTTAACACGTCAATAAACACGAGGTATTAGATTTGAGTCTAATCTGGTTTATTCTTGGGTTAAACATGTGACTTTTGAGTCTCCTTAAGACGACTGGGATTTTTCTGGATGTTTTCTTCAAGACCTGATAAATTAGTCGAGATGTGAACAAACTCGTTTAGACACTCACAATTAAGAAAATAAGCGAGCCTTCATTAAAAGGAGGAAAGTATTGTTTTGAAATTATTGCATTTTGACTCAAGTGAAATAATATTATACATTTTAGTCTTTGAACTTATAATAAATGTTTTAGTCAAAAATTAAACAATGCAATTAAGGTTGGATCATGAAGCTTATCAACTACAAATTGAACCTTCTAGACAATATAGAGAGAAATATAAATGACACAAATAGTTTGTTGACACAGAAAAGCCCTTAAAAAAACCGTGAGGGGTTCAAACCTCACCAAAGGTGAGAAGAGTGTGTGAGTTTATTTGTTGCATTTGCCATATATAAATATTATATACTTCAAAAAAATGTGGATGAGCGTAATCTTCGGTTACAAACAATACCTGCAATAAATATAAAAAGTAACAGTTATCATCATTAATCAAATAGTCGACTGTCGTGGTTATGCACGATCGTATGTCGAGGATATGGTCGTCACATATAATATCATAGTCGGTGTTGTGAAATTTTCACTAAAACGGTAAGTTGCAAATTTATGACTAGAGAGGTAAAAAATGCCCAAATTTGAAGCTCAGAGCCCAGGCCTAGTGAGCCTGAAGGCTAGGCCAAACCTCAAAACTCGATAAGGCCAAAATTTTAGGGGTAGGCATGAACCAAAAAGACCCATCATGAAAAGGCTGGAAAAACGCAATTAAAAGTACCTGAAAAAACTCGAGCCAACCCTTTCTACCCCAAAGCCCGACCCGACCTAATACAGGTAAGGCTTTTTATGTTATTGAAAACGGGTTTGGAAAGCACAAACCCAAACCCGATAAACCAGTGCATCTATATTTCAAACTCTAGTTTAGCATATTTGTAACACAAAACTTTGATTTTAAGCAGTTTAGAGCATTTCCAACAACTTCTCTAAAATAGAGAAAATAAGAAGGGGATGTTGTTCTCTATTTTGCTCCAACAGTTTACTACATGGTTCTCTAAAATAGAGAAAACTCAAAATTTAGAGATGTTAGAGCGCTTCAAAATTTAGAGATGTTAGAAAACTTCTAAGAAAGTAGTTTCTACTCTCTTTGAAAATTTTATTTAAGCCCCTACTTTATAGATGTTAGAGCGCTTCAACAGCTTTGCTATAATTTTTCCAAAATAAAGAATCAAAAGTTAAAATCTCTAAAAAATGTTACATTCATCTCCAACAACTTTGCTATTTTAGAGATTTTAACACAAATTATATTAATATAATATTCTTTAATTTATATTCCCAATGCACTTTAAAAGAAAAACTTAATATAAAATGATAAAAGAATTATGTCATTGGTGGATTGAATTAAATAATTATTTCTCTCTCCTATTTAGAGAATTATACAGAATTCTCTATATTTAGAGATTTCTCCAAGAATCTCTATTTTAACAATCAAAATAGCAATGCTGTTGGAGAAGAATAGCAAACAAAAACCCACTTTTTTCTATTTTAGCAATGCTGTTGGAGATGCTCTTAGAATTAGGTCCTAGAGGCAGTAATAACTTTCTAAGAGAAAAAATATGATATATCCTCCTTTTGGCCATAAAACTTGTTTATAAAGTGTTTAGTAACTTATTTCGGTTTGATATCGGTAATAAACAATTTGTTAGTGTTTGGATTAAAAAGAAAAGAAAACTGTTTATTCTGGTTTGACACAGCTGATAAGAAATTTTTTGATAAGTCATTTTATTCTAACTTTATTAACTTATCTAAAACAACTTATCAGTTTGTTAATTATTTTACACGTATAAACAATTCCAAACACCCCTAAATAACAACTTATTAGCTCATTATGTATCAAAATCACTGTTGTGTTTGATCGAACGAAATGGAACAAAAACAAAAAACGAAATACATCATGGAAATCGAACAGAAACGAAATACAGCAGTGAGAACAAAAAACGAAATCGATTGAGATGGAGAAAAAACATACATGAAGATAGGAGAGACGAACGAGGGTGAACAGATTTCGAGACGACGAGCGATGGTGATGAGAGGATCGTCTGTTCTTTTGAATAAGAGGAGAAGCGCAGAGAATGGAGGAGACGACATCAGATGGCTTAGGGTGTCGATCTCCGTTTTTCTCCTGAAGAAACCAAATTATCATCAACATTTGGGCAAAAATCAGTCAACTACCGCCGCTTCACTTTCAAAGGTTACCCTTGAAGAAACCCTCCCCCTTCTCTATCCAAAGGTTACCAGCCAACACTACACGAGGATTTATTCGATGAAAACTGCTTCACTGGTGTTTTCGACATTTCTGCCCTACTGACGCTCTCTATGGCCATCTCTTGAACATAGCAAGGGTTCTTGGTGACGAAATTGACGACCAGTAAGGTTTAAAATCGGGATGTATTGTCTAGGGTTTATGGAGGTTATAGAGCAGAAGGGTAATGGAGGATGGATTGACGAGGAGCGAGCGTGGGAAAGAAGGGAAATTGACCAAAATAACCATTCTACCATATAATCTTCAACTTTTAACCACACATATTAACTTTTTACAAAAATAACCAGAATCCCGCAAGCCTGACACCGCAAGGCTTGCGGTGTCAGTTTTTTTTTGACAAAAGGAAAAAAAAAAAAATTTTTAAAAAAAAATGACAAAACCGCAAGCCTTGCGGCGGCTTGCGGGATTGTCATTTTTTTTTGCGTTTTGTCAGAAAAAGCTGACACCGCAAGCCTTGCGGTGTCAGGCTTGCGGGATTCTGGTTATTTTTGTAAAAATTTAAGTTTGGTGGTTAAAAGTTGAAGATGAGATGATGGAATGGTTATTTTGGTCAATTTCCCTGGGAAAGAAGCGTGGAAGAAATTGGGAAAAAAGGAGGGTGCAAGTGAAGGAAAAGCAGGGTGCGAGTGAGGGAGAAATGTAGAGACGCGCCTATGCGTGATGTTGCACGCGCTCTCTAAAAACTCTGCCTTTTCTTATATAATATATATATATATATATATATATATATAGGGGTTAAATCATGCGTGAACCAAAAAAAGATTGAGAACCTTGAGAACCGATCTAAGCCATAGTTTGGTTTTGATCCTACGATTTTAATTAAAAGTTGTTTCACCACATGAAAAGGGCATAATCGTCATTTTGATAACAAGATTCACCAAGTGAAACATTTAAATTCTCTCATAAGATGAAACGCACTATGAAACACACTGATTCACCATATGAAACGCCCTGATTCACCATACACTGATTCACCATATGAAACGTACTGATTCACCATATGAAACATATACTATTTCACCTTATGAAATAAAAACAATTTTTTCATAAATATGATATTTCATATATATGTTATTTCACCACATGAAATCAAACACTGAATGTTATTTCACCATATGAAACCAAACACTTAATGTTATTTCACCACATGAAACCAAACACTATATGTTATTTCACCACATGAAACCAGACACTATATTTTATTTCACCATATGAAACCAAACATTAAATGCCATTTCACCACATGAAATAAGATGTGACACGCATTTCTGACATAGGTGTGGGATTTTCTGGGTTGATTCAATCCTCACGTGACATCTTCTCTTTGTTGTTTATATATGTGTATATATATCTCCCTCTCAATCTTCATCTTCGAACTGTTGAAAACCCTACTGGAAAGCAACAAGGATTCGATCTGATTTTGGAAGGAGTAAAAAAAATCATAGATCGATAAATCGGAGGTTTAGAAGGAGAAGTAATTGTTCCGATAATCGCCGAGATTGATCTGTATAAGTTCGATCCATGGTAGCTTCCTGGTAAATTTCTTCAATCTTCTTCCGATTTCGATTTTTTCGATTCGTTTTTGCCCTAATTGAAGAACAAACACTGAATACCATCTTTCAACCCTCTTCTCGATTTCTTTTTTCAATTCGTTTTTGCCCTAATTGAAGAACAAACAAGGAACACCGCCTCTGTAAATCTGGATCTGATGGAGATTTGATTTTGATAGATATGGCTTTGTATGGAGAACAGGAGTGGTACTTTTTCCGCCTAGAGATCGAAAAAAATCCAAACATATCACTTCAGAACAGAGTTGTCGGAACTAGTTATTGATGGCAGTGGAGCTGATAAACCAATCGGAAAATTAAAACCGGTCGGAATCAAGAAGTGTTCTACACCGGAAAAGCTCCCTGTGGGGTGAAAACCATTTGGCCATCGATGGAGATGATAAAGTCTACCCATATATGAATTTGGTCAAAAGCTTTTAATACCCAATATGCCCTTTCAATTTTAATTTCAATCCATACTAAGTCATGAACTTCTAGTTTATTTCAAAATTGCCATTACCTTTAATGACCATAAATTAAAATCAATTAATGGTTTAGATCGGTTTTCACGGTTCACAATCTTTTTTTGGTTTTCATTTGATTATCGTCCTATATATATATCTATATAGGGAAAGACTATTTTGAAATCCTCCAAAAGGTTGAAACCCTTGAAACCCACTTAATCACCATTGATCTAAAAATTTAACGGTTGAGATCAAGTGAAAGATAATGCACGATCCACTAACCTTAATTTTAGGAGATTATTTGTTTGATCTCAACCGTTAAATTTTTAGATCAATGGTGATGAAGTGGGTTTCAAGGGTTTCAACCTTTGAGGGGGTTTCAAATTATTCTCCCTCTATATATATATATATATATATATATATATATATATATATATATATATATATATATATATATATATATATATATATATATATATATATATATATATATAGGGTCCCGTTCTTTTGTTAACCGTCTAATTAGTGTTAACAATGTTAACTTTTATGGACCAATAGGAATCAAGATAGATTACTGGTTTGGTAGGGGTAGTTTAGGAATTTCAGAGTTTTAATTATTTATGGGTTATTTACTTTCCTAATTTCATGCACAAGATATTTTTGGTAGTTATTAATGATAATCTTAATCTTCTAAAACCCATTTTCATTTTTGGTAATTATTAATGATAATCTTAATCATCTAAAACCCATTTTCAAACATAATCTTCATCTTCACGTTCCAGAGATTCTTTTCACGTTTTTTGCATAGATGCACGATTTCAAACTACATATAATAACATCATAGAAATGCATATATGCACATCATAGCATTGCATATATGCATACCTTAGAACTGCATATATACACATCATAGAATTGCATATATGCACATCAGTTGAATATATGAAGATAAAAAGTGCATATATGCACAAACATAAATCTATGTAAAATTGCATATATGCACAACCATAACTATGTGTAAACCATAATCTATGTAAAATTGCATACATGCACAACCATAAATCTGTGTAAACCATAAATATATGTAAAATTGCATACATGCACAACCATAAATCTGTGTAAACCATAATTCTATGTAAACTTGTATATATGCACAACCATACATTTGTGTAAACCTGCATATATGCACATAAACAAAATAGCGTGTATCCATAAGAATAATCAAACCAACATGACAAATAATCATATTCACAGTGTATATGCATATATGCACATCAGTTACATATATGAAGATCAAAAAGTGCATATATGCATTTAAAACTGCATATATGCATTTAAAACTGCGATTGCATCTTCTAGACGGGAAACCAAACCTCGATTTCTTTGAACTTCTTCATGTGCACAATTTTCTTCCATTGATTCAGAGTTTTTTTTCCTCAAAACCAGGTAGCGATTGCATCTTCTGGACGGGAAACCAAACCTCGATTTCTTTGAACTTCTTCATGTTGCGCCATTTTCTTCCATTGATTCAAAGTTTTTTTTCTCAAAACCAGGTAGCGATTGCATCTTCTGGACGGGAAACCAAACCTCGATTTCTTTGAACTTCTTCATGTTGCGCCATTTTCTTCCATTGATTCAGAGTTTTTTTGCCCACTGATTTGTTTGGTTGATTTTCTTTTGAATCGATAATGGAGAGAGAGTAGATATGAGTTATCAGGTCCTTAAATGTAGGGATTGGGTTAATTGTTTCCTTATTTAATAGTTATCCAGATTTGTTAAAATGACAATAATAACCCTATGCATATATGCTGCAAATGAAATCAGCTGTGTGTTTATATTAATTATGAATTAAAAAATGTTTTTAATCTTAGCCATTGATTTTGATGATTAATGGTCCAGATTAGTTAACATGGTTAACACTAATTAGACGGTTAACAAAAGAAGGGCCCTATATATATAATATATATATATATTGATTTAAAAAGTTTGCAATTTACATTTGATAGTTGTCTCATGAGATATGAGAAATTCGTATTTATATGGCAAACATTATACGAAGCGTAAGAAATGTCCATTAAATGGAAAACTCTATTTTCCTTGCTACTTATTTTAATATGATGAAATGTATCTTGATATGTTTTAATTATATTATTTAATGTTATACACAAGTAAACTTTTTATCATGTCTTTTCAACACATTTTACATTTAGCATCTAACTTTCAGCTAGAGATTTTGCTTCACGATCGTGAATGACTTTTCATGCATGAAGACATTCACGTCCGTGAAGGACCTGATTCACGCCCATGAAAGTGGACAAAAACCTCTAGTTGCCTTTTACGGACGTGAAGGGTTTTTTCACACCCATGAAGGAAGATAAAGTCAAAATCCCAATTTTTTTAGCATTCAAATCAAGGTGGAATTCCTCTTTATCACTTGGTATAAATACATTCTTGGTCTCCTCATTGTGAATTACGAAATTGAGGCACGAAACCTTTGTGTGTGTGTGTGTGAGAGAGAGAGAGAGAGAGAAAGAGAGAGAGAGAAAGATCATAGGAATCAAACACAAAATTTCGGTTTGTATTTTCTCTTTGGTGTTCGGATGTTCTTCATCAACTAAGGTACATCCTCCTCCCCATGGACGCACATCATCATACGGAGGTGGATGTCTTGTGCTTTATGTGGTTGGTGTTATACTTATTTTGTTGCTTTCATTACATGCCTTTGATCTTATTATTTTGTTTTTTTTAATCGGTTGTTTGTTTGATATAACCTTTGTGTTATAACAAACAAAATGCATTACGTTGTTTTTCGTTGGGATCGGGTGATATTCTAATCCCAACACACACACACACACACACACACACACACACATACACAAACATATGTATATGCATTCAACGCATATATGAATGTTCTACAAGATGTTCTTAATCAAGAAAAACATGATTATTTTTATAAAAGATGTCAAATTAATGGTTTTTGGACAACTTATAGTGTCTAGACCAACTTGCATACACCTCGATTAATCTCATAAGGTTTTGAAGTTAACATTCTAGACAAACTTCAAGTGGCCTTGAAGATGTGAAGTATATTGGTAGCACTAAATGCATGTGATGATGTACATTTTCCATAGAGCTCGAGAAAGTCGTACAACAACTAAATGCTGTAAAGATCAAATAAAGCATTGTTAGGACGAAAAAGGTAAGTCACAAGAGCAAAGAAAGTAATCTATATGAGGCAAAAAGTTTTTGATAAGGACTTAATTCGAGATAGTCAATCTCCAATATAAAGTAAAGGAAGAAGAAGACGTTGGGGAAATTTTCTCTGTTTTTTTTCATAAACCAAAAATACAACTTAAATAATGCAAATGACTACCTAGACTCAACAAGAACATGGGATTAAGGAACCACTAGTGCTCCTCTTATTTCTCCTAAAATCATGCATGCACTACTACCTCTAACGTCTAAATGGAATCTTTCAAAATGCATGTGACAAAAAGAAAGCAGTGGACTTGGTCTTCAATTCTTCAGTCTTCAAACCGTTTCGGTCGCCGGATCACCCGAGTGGGTCGGTTCGGTTTACTACCCATGAGACCCGTATTCGTATCAATACCCCCCTCATTAACAATGACCTTGTCCTCAAGGTCCTGAACAGCTCCTGGAAGGCTAATTTCCTCGTTGTTTTCCCACGTGGACTCAGAGATATCTCGACCCAACCACTTGACAAGTACCTGCTGTGTTGCGTTTCCATTCGTATGAATAATACGCTGATCCAGGATGGTTTCCGGTTCGAGCACCGGGATCTCGTCAATGTAAGTTGCTGGAAGAGGAAGTTGTGATGGGTTAGTGTTGCCGTGACAGGGACGAAGTAAGGATACATGAAAAACTGGATGGATGCGAGAGCCCGATGGTAGTTCCAAACGATAGGCAACCTTGCCAACCTTTTCAATGATCTTGAATGGACCAAAATACCATTTGCTGAGTTTTTGAAAATCCCGTTTAGCAACCGATGATTGACGGTAGATGCGTAGACGAAGATAAACCAAGTCGCCTTCATTAAACTCCTTCTCCATACGATGCTTATTAGCTTGTTCGGTCATCCGCTGGCGAGTTCGTTTCAACGTCTCCTTGAGCATGGAGATTAAGCGTTGGTGTTCCTTCAATGTGGTATCAATAGATGCTACTTGAGAGCTACCGATTGTGTAATGGGGAATGGATGGTGGTGGACGCCCGTATAAAGCTTGGAAGGGGGCATTTCAATAGCACTATGATAACTAGTGTTGTACCATAATTCTGCAGGGTAAAGATACTTACTCCAGGTGATCGGTTCATCACTCGCGAAACAACGGAGGTAAGACTCTAAACACCGGTTTACCACTTCTGTTTGCCCATCTGTTTGCGATTGATAGGAACTCGAGTGTAAGAGTTTAGTGCCTATTTTTCCAAACAATTCTTTCCAAAAGCGGCTTAAAAAAATGGGATCACGGTCTGAAAGTATCGACTTTGGCAGACCATGTTTGTAGATGTTATGTAAGAAAAGGGTGGCAAGCGAGGCCGCTGTCGAATGAGGTGGAAGCGCGATAAAATGAGCAAACTTTGAGAGGCGGTCTACAACAACCCAAATGGATGTTTTCCCATTAGATGGTGGCAAATTGGTGATGAAATCCATTGATATTTCTTCCCATACCTGGTTTGGAATGGGTAATGCCTGCAACAACCCATATGGTTTATGAGTGCAGTATTTTGTTTGTTGACATGTGCTGCACTCCATAATGAATTTGGAAACATCTTTTCTGATATATGGCAAAAAAGAAGAAGCATTTAGCCTGCGGATTGTGGCATTGACCCCCCGAGTGGCCTCCAATTGGGCTTGAATGGAATTCAGCCAATAGTTGATTTCGAAGGGATGAGCAGTAAGGTATAAATAAGCGATTATGTACATACAAAAGGCCATCATGAACTACGTAACCTGGGAATTTTTCTGGTTGTTGTGAAACTCGATCCATCCAATTGCGACCGTCGTTTTCCTTTGAGTAGTAGTCGCGTAATTGTTGCACCCACGGAAAGGTTGAGACCGAAAGAGCGAGAATTTGTGGATGATCAACATGACTTAAAGCATCAGCAACCCGATTCTCCTTTCCAGGCTTATAGTGAACTTCAAAGTCGTATCCTAGTAACTTGACAGCCCATTTATGTTGCTCGGGTGTTTGCATGACCTGCGATAGCAAATGTTTAAGTGTAACGACCCGATATTCCAAACATAGAGCAAATAACATATATTGCATAACATCGTTACATAACAAAAGATACATCACATTACAACTTCGGTCCCTTAGTCTTTACAATCGTAATACTGATTTCATTACAAACTTTTTGCTAATTAAATTACATTATAACTAATAACAAAGTTATAACTGTAAAACATGTCATGATCTTCAAAAACATACGTCTTCCAAAAGCTATTCACCGATTACCCTTCTTACTTGCCCTTACTTGATCCACGACCTGAAATACATATTTTAAAAACAAAATGAGGGTTAGACCTAGAGGTCTAGTGAGAAAATCCCTGTCTCTTTTAAAAATCCTTTGCACACCACCATATACATAACACATATACAAATACCGGTTATGACTCATGCATCATATACTTTCTTGTCTCATTCTCTTGGCCATATTAATTGGTTGCGAGCCAACTAATAAATTTACTCCGCTGTACTAAATACAGCCAACACCGCTGTCCCTCTGTACAGCCAACTCCACCGGTCCTAAGCCCGACCAACTTGCACTCATGTAGTGTAATACTCATATAAACATAATATGCACATTATTACACTATTCATCACATTCTCATTCCACATATATGTATTCCAGTTTGAAAACATTTTAAAGTAAAACCCACCTGTTTGCTTTATCAAAACGCTTCCAAGCCTTTCCAAAAGATTCTGTCTTTCACCCCAAATTCACAGTATCTGAAATAATTCAAATACAAATACCTCTTTACCAAATAGAACACATAAGACTTACTAGGACTAAGAACTATAGATAAACCTATCTAACTCTTATCCTCAATTATTCCCCCAAACCCGAACTTAAGTCGAGTCCATAGTATAATCAGTCCTCATTCATTCCCTATCCAAGAGTCAACAAAAACACAGGTTACTGGATACTCAAAAGTATCTGAACTCTCAAAAGTGACCAAACATCTCAAAGTATCCGGACAACACAACCTATCCGGATAACACAACTTTCCGGACAGTACAGACATTCCGGACAACACAACTGTCCGGACAACATAAACAATCCGGATAGCACCCGGACACCAAAGCAATCCGGACACTATCCGGTATCTCATTTTAACCGGAAACTTATGGAAAAGAGGAACTTACCCGGATAAAGAACCCGTCCGGACACCTTTAGAACATCATCCAGACACTATCAACAAAACTACCCGGACACATTCATATCGTGTCCGGAAACCTCTGTCGGTTTACCCCATTTTTACCCAGAAATCGACTGAATCATTACCAGACATGAATTTGACTATTCTAATCCAATAGAAACCTTCTAATAACAATTACACACATAAAATGTAAAGGAACATACCTCAAAACACTTCCAATCAATCCGATTTGAAGCCTTAACCTTTCTTTTCTTCTTTTTCTTCCTTTCTTCCCAAAACACACACACACACACACTCTAAATCTGGATATTTTTCTGTTTATGGAAATATCTGAATTCCTAAAGGTAATATCAAACCAAATTTACCAATTTAGTCCTTGAGCTAATCACTAATGACCAAAACACCCTTAACTTATAAATTAACCCAAACTTACCCTAAACATCAATTGTAAAGTTAATTAAATTTAACGGAACTAGAATTTATCTAACAAACTTACCCGGGGTATTACATTAAGACTTCGTTGGTCGGTGAAGACCCGAAACTTGCGTCCCAAAAGGTATTGCCTCCACTTCTTGACAACTTCGGTTATCGCATAAAGCTCTCAGGTGTAGGTTGAAGCTAATCGCATACGAGGGCCTAACGTTTTACTAAAAAAAACTATTGGTTTATCTTTTTGGGAGAGCACAACCCCAATGCCGAGACCCGACGCATCCGTGGTGATGTCAAATTCTGCAGTGAAGTCGGGAAGGGCTAGAACAGGGAGGGAAGTCATGGCAGTCTTGAGGGTTTGGAACGCTGTTTCTGCTTGCTCGGTCCAGGATAGTTGCTGGTGCTGAAGAAGATCCGTTAAAGGGGCTGCGATATGAGAGTATCCCTTTACAAAGCGTCGGTAGTATCCCGTTAAACCCAGAAATCCTCGCAAGCCCGTGATGGAGGTAGGCTTAGGCCATTCTTGAATGGCTGATATTTTTTCTGGATATGTGGAAACGCCTTCGTTGGAGATAATGTGACCTAGGTATTGAACCTCTTGAACCGCGAATATACATTTGCTCATTTTAGCAAAATACTGTTGTTTGGTCAAGATGGAGAATACATGGCGAAGGTGAGCATAGTGTTGTTCGTGATCGGGACTGTAGACCAGTATGTCATAAAAAAACGAGAACAAATCGGCGCAACACATCGCGAAATATGTCATTCATGGCGGCTTGGAATGTTGACGGTGCGTTGGAAAGTCCGAATGGCATTAAGAGGAATTCGTAGTGGCCATCCATTGTCCTAAATGCGGTTTTGTGGGTGTCGGCATCCCGTACTCGTATTTGGTGGTAACCTGCACGGAGATCGATTTTAGAGAAAACGTGTGCACCATGAAGCTCGTCCAATAACTCATCCACCGTGGGAGTTGGAAAACGATCGCGAATGGTAATGGCGTTTAAAGCACGATAGTCGACACATGATAACGCCACTTTTTGGCGTTATTTTCAGTTCTCAAACCAATGAGATTGGCTTGTGTTCTAGCAAAAAGGCGGGATTTTACGGTTTATCTAGTGAGATGTGCAGGTTTTCTAAAAGGCAGCAATCATCGAGAAAAGAAGTGAAAAGAGCCCAAAACGAGTCTAAAACGAAGCCAGCGGAAGCCCAAGATCCAAGCCCAAGACCCGTGCCGACCCAGGACCCAGATCCGCGAACCAGAAACTGACCCGCGCACCTCAGGAACACGCGTGACCTTCCCCGCGGTTTGCAAGTTACGACACAAACCGCGGGTGTCTCTATTTCGTTTTTATACTTTGTATTTTCCAGATTTTAGGGTATCAATCATTCAATTATCTAACACACGACGACAGCATACGACTTGGAGGCGATTTTCAGAGGTTTTTCGGAGCTTTTGGAGCCACAATAGAGGATCGATTGAGGAGGAAGTCACGACGCGAAGCGGATTAGAGCCGAGAGAAGAGAGTCCATCATCACATTCACCACGTTCACGTTTATTATGTTTACATACACTTTGTCATCCCCTTTTCTTATGTTTGAGTCCACCCCCGACATGAACTAATCTTTAGATGTTGGGGGTTGGAATGAATTTGGTTTAAACTTATGAACAGATGACGTGATACTTTTATCAGTTTTCCTATTTTAATGAAGCATGTAATTTGGTTTCTAATGCTTTTGTGAGTCTAGCTAGCTTCCAATTGTTTTGTTGTTTTCAGTTAAGTTCGAGAGAATTAATTGTTAACTAGAACTAGAAATTGCATGCCTAAGGTGAGAAATTGGATAGAGATATACCAAGTAAGCCTTAGTCCCATTACAATCTTGAGTTTAATATGTTTTGAATCCCATAGGTTGAGATCGAGAGATAAAACTTGTGTGTTCAAGATAAAAACCGTGGTTGCTTGAGAAAGAACCATGCTTTTAGAATAAACCCGTTGTTGCTTGAGAAAGAACAATGGTGATTTAAAGATTGGGTATTCATTAAAGGGAATAACTGGTAATTGTTTTAAGTCAAATGTTCGCATGTGAAAAACTTAGGATTTCCAACCCTCAACTGTTCTCTCTATCAGAAGTTTCCTAAGTTGTTTACTGTCCCGTTTGTGATTTGTTTTCTTGCAATTAATTAGTTTAATATCAAACCATCCACCAATTGCGACAGTTCAGTTAATAGATCTTATAGTCATTGTGATACTTAGTTCCTAGTTCCCTGTGTTCGATACTCGTACTTTTTGTACTATTACTTGACTTAGATCCGTACACTTGCGGTTAGATTTAGGGGGGTGTGAACCCTCCTATCAAGTTTTTGGCGCCGTTGCCGGGGAACTAGTTGCAACTGATAGCACTACCAGCTATAAGCGCTATTACATTGAACATTTTTATTTATTTATTTTGTTTCATCACTTTCAGTTTCTGGATTGCTAAATTTGTTTACTTTCCGTTTCAGGTACTAATTGGTTTATGCCAAGGAAAACCCGAGGGGAGAAAATCGAACCACTCGATCCGGAGATTGAAAGAACCGCCCGTCGACTACTCAAAGAGTCAAAAGTTAAACGGAAATTGAAGATGGGTGACGAAGCACCTCCTGCAAGACGTCCTATGCGGTCGTTTGCCGACCTGAACGTGGCAGCCGCACGCATAGGAATCCAAGCACCCACCACTACGGCAAATTATTTCGAGATCAAGCCGAGTACCATCGTGATGGTACAACAAAATCAGTTTGGGGGAGCACCGACTGAAGACCCCCATGCACACCTCCGGGCATTTGAACGGATCTGCAACACTTTCAAGATCAACGGGATGGAGGAGAACGCGATCAAGCTGAGGCTATTCAGTTTTCCTTAAAGGGTAGAGCTGAAATTTGGATAGAGGGCCTACCGTCGGATCAGATCACTACATGGGCAGGTCTGAAAGCTGCCTTCCTCCAGAAATTCTTCCCACCGGGAAGAACCACTCAACTAATGGCCGACATTACCCACTTCGCTCAATGGGACCAAGAGACACTATATGAGGCTTGGGAAAGGTATAAAGATATGTTGAAGAAGTGTCCGCATCATGGGTTACACGACTGGGTGATTATCCAAACTTTCTTTGGAGGACTGCACCCGCAGTTCAAGAATGAAATCACTGCTGCCGCGGGTGGAGCTCTCATGAACAAAACGTATGAAGAAGCCGTCGACTTGATCGAGAACCTAGCCGAGCATAGCTATGCCACTCCACGATCTTCCATCAAACGGGTAGCGAGTGTTCAAGAGAATGACGAGCTGAAGGTAATCAAAGCTCAACTAGCTGCGATCACGAACCATTTGAAGGGAGGTAGCCCGGAAGAACCCGAACAAGTTCAATTTTTACAAAATCGGAACAACCAGCTGAGGAACGACCCTTTCTCGAATACCTATAATGAGGGGTGGAAGAAACATCCTAACTTCTCATGGAGTCAACCTGGTCAACCACTACAAGGTAATAACTCCAACTTTTCTAATTCTTCTAATGCTAACAATGTTTACCGTCCTCCAGGTTTCAACCAAAGGAATTTCAATGAGGGACAATCTGGGGAGAAGAAACCGGGGCTGGAGGATATGATGATGAAGTTTATGGCAAAGATGGATAGCACGGTTGGAGAGCTAGCAAGCACGGTTAACACGATCAAAGCGGCGACCGATCAGAACACCGCATCCATCAAGATCCTTGAAAGACAAGTGGGGCAGATTTCTGAAGCCCTACAAAACCGACCTCTCGGAACCTTTCCGAGTCAAACCGAAAAGAAAAACCGGGAAAAATGTAATGCCATTTATCTGAGAAGTGGCAAGGAGCTAAATGGAGACACAACACGAGAGTCTGCATCAAAGGGAACCGATTCCAAAAAGCAAGAGGTTGAGATTGTGGACATGGATGAATTGGAAGCTGATGAAGAGGTGGTAATTGAAGAGAACTCAAAGAGTGAAGGGAAGAAGAAAAAGCAGTCAACCACGCCAAAGCAAACACCGGTCAAGCCGGTAGTTCTGAAAGTGCCATATCCAAATAGGCTTAAAGCCCAAAGGGAGGATCTCAATTTTTCTAAATTTCTTGAAGTTTTTAAGAAATTGCATATTAACATCCCTTTTGCAGATGCGTTGGCACAAATGCCCTCATACATGAAGTTCATGAAAGAGATCTTATCCAAGAAGAGGGCAATCGAACACCAGTCCACAATTGCACTTACTGAAGAGTGCAGTGCGATTATTCAGAACAAGCTTCCCCCGAAGCTTAAGGATCCAGGGAGTTTTTCGATCCCTGTTCAAATTGGGAATATTTGTTTTAATAAAGTGTTGTGTGATTTAGGGGCGAGTATTAACTTAATGCCTCTATCTATTTTCAGAAAACTCAGATTGGGGGAAGTGAAGCCGACATACATGACGCTTAAGCTCGCGGATAGATCCATAGTGTACCCATATGGAGTGATAGAGGATGTGCTCATCAAGGTGGGCAAGTTCTACTTCCCGGTGGATTTCTTGGTCATAGACATAGATGAAGATGAAGAGGTCCCATTGATATTGGGAAGATCGTTTCTGGCGACGAGCAAAGCGCTTATCGACATGGAGGAAGGCGAGATGACCTTAAGAGTTGGCGGAGAAAGAGAAATATTCAAGACGTTCGAGAGTGGAAAAGGTAGAAGTGAAGGAGAGTCCGATAGTCAAGAGAAACCGGATGTGGAAGAATCCGCGGAGAATCGCAAGTGTGGGCGAGTCGATTCCACTGATACCGAACCAAGTTGAGAACCACATAGTCGTACCACAACTTTAACTACGACGCTGGGTGGGAGGCAACCCACCGAGGTTTGTTTCCTTTTTAAATTTCATTGTTGAGTGTGTTTTTAGATACGAAAAACAATAAAAATAACAAAAAAGCGAAAAGTCAAAAATAGCTGAAACAGTGTCCTACGCGGTTTGTCCCGCGGCTTCCAAACCGCGCGGAAAACCGCGGATGTCTCTGGAAGGGTTCCAAACAGGGGGTTACGCGATATGTTACGCGGTTTCCAAACCGCAGCCTAGGTCGCGCGGCTTCCTGGTCGATTAAGGTTTAGTTGTTTCTTTTCGTGTGCAGTTTTCGTTTCTTTCTTGCTTTGTGTGTTTCATTTTCGCGCGTTTTTCATCTTTTGCTTTGATTTCTTGGGCCCCTTCTCTCCATCTTCTCCTCTGATTGGCGCTCAAATTTTACAAGAGAATCTCCTCCGTCCGGGCAAACTGGTATGTTCTAACGTTATATGTTAATGGGTGTGTATGATGTTTTGTTCCCTATTAGTTTAACGAGATGCAACAAACCTAAGTTTCACTTAGGTTTGGGGTGCCTCATTTTTCAACATCTACACACTCACTTTTAATCCTGTGCAAACCTCGATTTTACCGAGGTTTGGGGTTGGCTTTAGTTGACAAACCTAGGCCGCGGCCTAGGTTTGGGGTGGCCACTTATGAACAACTCTGGGTTCGCTTTAGTTATGCTGTGTTAATGCTTTGCCTGTCTTTTGATGACTGTAATAACTGCACACTGAATTTTGTCGCATCGCTTGCACCGACACTTGCACATTGGGGACAATGTGTGGGTAAGGTTTGGGGTTGCCCAATCGGGCCCACGTGTATGCACGTAGACTTCCTGCACTTCTGAGTGCCTAGATCATATGAGCTAAAATTTTTGTTTTGAATGATTGAGACCGACCATTGTGGGAAGAATCTTGTGATAGTGACGTGACCATCAGGGAAGGACCGGGAAAGGACATGACTAGGGACATTAGTGGAGACCACCCAATAGCGAGTTTTGAGCCTAAAAGACGTTTTTCATTTCGAGGGATTTAAACACTTAATTCATATACACTTTTTCGAATTCCTTGTCGTGATTATAGAATGATCTCGCTATAATATTGCATTGAGTTGCAAAGACGACCATCAGGATATTGGGTAAGGGTATAGTAGACCATATCGTGTGGACCTTAAGATATGATTCCAGGCAGTGTGTGTTTTGTTTTTAACCCATTTTTAGCTATCGTTCCCTTTGACCCTTTATGTGTGTTTCTAAATCCCATTTGTTGCCAAACACTCACCATTTGTTCATTTCAGACCCACCTTTAAACCCTAGCCAAAAGCCTTAGCCAACCCTTATCCGAAAGTGTGTCAATCCGAAGCAGTATAGGCCAGTCATGAAAATAGAAGGAAAAGAGGGCCAATGCAGCCCCAAATCAAATAAAGAGGACCAATGAAGTCCCAACTCAAAAAAAAGAAAAAAAAGAAAATAAATAAATAAATAAATAAATACAATTATTTAGATAGCCTTACAACAGCTCAATAAGAGAGTTAAAACGTCTCCAGTAGTGACAAATAGGGCCAAGTGATAGAAAGTGAAGTAAAGAAGTTCAGAGCTGCTAATAGTTGACACATCGAGGATTTTTGATCCTGTTTAACCTTCGTTTTTTAGCCATGACCTTAACCCCGTTACAACCCTTGTAAAGACCTAGATGATCTTCTGAAAATGTGATTAGGGTATACGACCACTTTTACCAATATTCCCTGTCTTGCTACTTGATTCCTTTCTGAGATCGACTTATTGAATATTTGTGCGTCTTTCATTAGAGTTGTCATGTAATTTTTGAGTATTCTTGTACATAACTTCCTTATACATGACAACATGTGCGACAACCTAGGTTCGAGTGAAATGAGAGTATCCCGTAAGGTAGGGTCGAGGCGAAATGTTTTCCCTAGTATGTTTGGACCTAGTGCAACCCTAATGTAAGCGGAGCAGTCACGAGTTCAACTCACAATGGAAGGTCATAGATCAAACAGAATAAGAATGAGACGAGAGTGAGATAAGCATTCACGGGTATGGGAAATCACCAGTGCATCACGTGGTACCAATTGGGAGTTGTGCAGTTGTTATTATTTCACTGATATGTGCTTTTATTCTATTTTATCGCTAATTTTCTTGGGGACAAGCAACGCTCGGTTTGAGGTTGTTGATAACGCCACTTTTTGGCGTTATTTTCAGTTCTCAAACCAATGAGATTGGCTTGTGTTCTAGCAAAAAAGCGGGATTTTACGGTTTATCTAGTGAGATGTGCAGGTTTTCTAAAAGGCAGCAATCATCGAGAAAAGAAGCGAAAAAGAGCCCAAAACGAGTCCAAAACGAAGCCAGCAGAAGCCCAATATCCAAGCCCAAGACCCGTGCCGACCCAGGACCCAGATCCGCGAACCAGAAACTGACCCGCACACCTCAGGAACACGCGCGACCTTCCCCGCGGTTTGCAAGTCGTGGCACAAACCGCGGGTGTCTCTGTTTCGTTTTTATACTTTGTATTTTCCAGATATTAGGGTATCAATCATTCAATCATCTCACACACGACGATGGCAGACGACTGGGAGGCGATTTTCAGAGGTTTTTCGGAGCTTTTGGAGCCACGATAGAGGATCGATCGAGAGGAAGTCACGACGCGAAGCGGATTAGAGCCAGGAGAAGGGAGTCCATCATCACATTCACCACGTTCACGTTTATTATGTTTACATACACTTTGTCATCCCCTTTTCTTATGTTTGAGTCCACCCCCGACATGAACTAATCTTCAGATGTTGGGGGTTGGAATGAATTTGGTTTAAACTTATGAACATATGACGTGATACTTTTATCAGTTTTCCTATTTTAATGAAGCATGTAATTTGGTTTCTAATGCTTTTGTGAGTCTAGCTAGCTTCCAATTGTTTTGTTGTTTTCAGTTAAGTTCGAGAGAATTAATTGTTAACTAGAACTAGAAATTGCATGCCTAAGGTGAGAAATTGGATAGAGATATACCAAGTAAGCCTTAGTCCCATTACAATCTTGAGTTTAATATGTTTTGAATCCCATAGGTCGAGATCGAGAGATAAAACTTGTGTGTTCAAGATAAAAACCGTGGTTGCTTGAGAAAGAACCATGCTTTTAGAATAAACCCGTTGTTGCTTGAGAAAGAACAATGGTGATTTAAAGATTGGGTATTCATTAAAGGGAATAACTGGTAATTGTTTTAAGTCAAATGTTCGCATGTGAAAACCTTAGGATTTCCAACCCTCAACTGTTCTCTCTATCAGAAGTTTCCTAAGTTGTTTACTGTCCCGTTTGTGATTTGTTTTCTTGCAATTAATTAGTTTAATACCAACCACTCAAATTGCGACCGTTCAGTTGATAGAGTTTATAGTAATTGTGATACATAGTTCCTAGTTCCCTGTGTTCGATACTCGTACTTTTTGTACTATTAATTGATTTTGACCCGTACACTTGCGGTAAGATTTAGGGGGGGGTGAACCCGCCTATCAACACAAAATCTCCATGTGCCGTCTTTTTTGCGTACTAAAAGTACCGGAGAGGAATAAGGGCTATTGCTTGGTTTTATCAGTCCAACCTTTAACATATCGGCGATCAATTCAGTCATGATCTGTTTTTGGTAATGTGGATAACGATAAGGACGGACGTTGACGGGGGTTTTTTCGGGTTGAAGGGGAATATGATGGTCATGGTTTCTTGGTGGGGGTAGAGATTTAGGGGACTCAAAAAGGTGGGAATAGTCCTGTAGTAATCGTTGAATGTGGCGGTCTGGGTGTGGAGGAGTGGTAGAAGTGGCTATTGGTGGTTGGTATTGGAAGACTAATGTGTGTATGGATGCAATGGCATCCTTCTGCATGAGATGGTGGAGGGTGCTGGGGGTGACAGGAACGGCTTTAGGTTCACCCGAAAGCGTGATGGTGTTGCCTTCATGGGAGAATGTTAATTGAGGTACCGCGAAGTCGGCTACAATGGTCCCTAATGAACCAAGCCAATGCATGCCTAAGACCACATCAGCTCCTTCAATGGGAAGAACGAAGAAAGGGACGGTGAAATGAGCACCCTTGAGGTGGAGTGGAACGGTGGAACAAAGCCCGTGACAGTGAAGGTGAGACCCATTGCCAACCATCACCGGGAAGGACGGAATTTGTGTGATTGCAAGTTTAAGGAAGGAAGCCGTTCGAGGCTAGATGATGTTATGGGTGCTACCTGAATCGATCAGAATAGAGACGAGGTGTCCTTCGATGTAGCCCGTGATTCGAAGTGTTCGTGGGGAGGCTAATCCGAGGAGGGCAGCTGGTGATAGGGACAAAAAATGGGGCGGTATAGTGGAGGTGAGAGCCTGGTTGGTGTCATCATTGAGCATAAGGTATTCGGTGGGGGTTTTTGTGTCGGTTTGAAAGGGAAACGGATCAGTAGGTTGTTGGGCGGCGGGGGCATCATCGTTGTCCACAATTAAAAGGAATTGCGGGGGATTGCATTTATGTCCCGGGTGGTATTTTTCTGGGCAGCGGAAGCACAAGCCTGCTGCTCGTCGTTTTTGCATTGCCTCAGGTGACAAACGAGTAAAGGGTAGCATGTGGTTCGATGGTGTTTTTTGTGGGGTGGGCAACAAGGGCGTTGAGGGTGTGTTTGTCGAGGTTATTGGGGCTTGTAGGGGGGGGGGGTGGCGATGGGTTGAATGAGGATGGTGAGTATGGGAGATTGCGAGCAGGGGGACCGTATTTAGTGCGGGTTCGATGATCGTTGGTTTTGTCTTCGATTAGTTTGGCAAGGGCTGTTGCTTCCGTGATGGTCGGTGGTCGAAGGACGGTAAGTGGCCTTGAAGATGTGAAGTATATTGGTAGCACTAAATGCATGTGATGATGTACATTTTCCATAGAGCTCGAGAAAGTCGTACAACAACTAAATGCTGTAAAGATCAAATAAAGCATTGTTAGGACGAAAAAGGTAAGTCGCAAGAGCAAAGAAAGTAATCTATATGAGGCAAAAAGTTTTTGATAAGGACTTAATTCGAGATAGTCAATCTCCAAAAGAAAGTAAAGGAAGAAGAAGACGTTGGGGCAATTTTCTCTGTTTTTTTTTCATAAACCAAAAATACAACTTAAATAATGCAAATGACTACCTAGACTCAACAAGAACATGGGATTAAGGAACCACTAGTGCTCCTCTTATTTCTCCTAAAATCATGCATGCACTACTACCTCTAACGTCTAAATGGAATCTTTCAAAATGCATGTGACAAAAAGAAAGCAGTGGACTTGGTCTTCAATTCTCCAGTCTTCAAACCGTTTCGGTCGCCGGATCACCCGAGTGGGTCGGTTCGGTTTACTACCCACGAGACCCGTATTCGTATCAGTTTTGCTATAAGAATCATCGTTGTCGAGCAAAATGGAAAGCACAAAAGTGAGAAAGTATTCTCTAAAAGGCATTTACATCGATGATTTTCACATGATAAAAATATTCTCCGTTTGTCCATTTTAAAAAAGTTGCATATGTGAAGAATGACATACCATAAATTTATGTCACGGGCCATACAAAATAATTACCTTCATATAAAATAAGTTAAAAATATTAATGCAAAGTAATTACGTGGATTCGGTTTTTGGCAACTTCGACTCATTTTATCTCCTTGCATGAAGTGCGATGGCATAAACAAGAAGGTTTCTAACATTTTGAAATCAAATACAATCGAAAATTTAGTTGTATTCATTCTAGCTTTTATCTAGTGGTTCTATCATTTGTCTAGTGCGATCTCTCAACCGAGACAACATCAGAAGTTAGTGAAGCGGAAAACCCGAAAATATAAAATCTACAGGCAACAACAGAGGCCACCAGGAATGAGGTTCAAAAGTATCGTAAAATAGATGCAAAACAAATATCTACTTTGGAGTGTGCTCGAGTCTTTTATAGATGTGTGGCTTGCCGGAAGTGGCGAGCCCTTACTTTGGAGTGTGCTCGAGTCTTTTACAGTAAAGGACGACTGGTGTTAAATGATCCCTTGATTCTAGGAGACGTAACACGTCTCCCTGCTGCATACTCAAGCTCTTGTCTTGAGTCGTTGATTGACTTGGTTATGGTTGGACTAATTCGTTGCATGCATGCCGACTCTATTAAGTCCTCAATTGATAAAGAGACCGCGTGCATCGTTTACACTAGGCTACTTTGACAAGTCGCTTGAGTTACGAGCGTTGAACATCTGTACCGTCGTTATCACGTATGCGGAAAATGATCCCATATTTGGCTACTCAATTTTATCAGTTTAAGCTGAAAATATTCAGAACCAAAATCTATTTCGCACAAAGTACATCATTTCATAATATTGGGAATTCAATATAACATTTAACCAACGAAAACAATGAAGAATATTGTTTTATATCTATGATTTAATTAACAAATATAATTAATCCCATAATTGAAATTGACGAAATTTTAACGATTTTTAAAAACATCGATGCTTTATAGGCATGATTCACATGAAATATTCAAATCAATGAATCAATATATATATTAAAACAAAAACCGTAGCCTCTTCCTAAGATTTCATTCTCATTTTTCTTTTTTCTCATATTTTTTTTAAATAAAAAGCTTCTCACTAAACGAGTTTAATTATTCCAATTTAAATAGTTTTAACTTTCAACTTACATAACTTCTTAGAGATTTTTATTATATATACTCTTTCATCTTTCCATCTACTAATTAAATAAAAACCTACGATAAATGATAGACACATTTGCTAGAAAATGATTCTTTATAGAGATAAGATAAAGAGTTTATAAAATATATATATAACTAAAAGAAAAAACAAACTAAAGTGATGTGACACATTCTTAGAGTAGTATTCTTAGGCCGTGCGTACCGCCATCGGGTACCACGGCCGGGTTCGAATGCGGGTAGCAGCGGGTAGGGTGGGTTCGTGGTACAGGGGTGGGCGGGTTCCGATCGGGTAGGGGGTAGCAGGTAGGGCGGGTTCGTGAACTAGATTAGCACCATTCGGGTTCATGGTTTTTGTTGCAGGTTTTGTTGCAGATTTGTGGGTAGCGGGTAGAAGTGGGTTCGGTGGGTTCGTGGGTTGGCGGTACTCCACTTTAGGGTAAGGAGGGTAGGAAAGAGAAAAGCCGATGTGGCGCTGAGGTGGCATTCGGGTTCAGTGGGTTCGTGGGTAGGCGGTACTCATGGCCTTAGCTAGAATTTTTTTAATTTTTAAAATATTAATTATGTTGAAGATTTCTACGCCCCTATATGAAAAATGTATTTTTCATTACAATTAAGTCATTTTGGTACATTTACAACCACTTTGATTAACGTTTTACTTCCAAACCCTCCACCTTCATAATAACCTTTTTACTTTCTTACTCTCTTAATCCATTTATAACCTCTAACTCTTTTACTATCTTCATCCCATAATTTTCTTCATTTTGATCCACGTTTGTTTTTCTTGTCCATCTCCCAAGTTTTTTTTTTCATTTTGTTTATGGTTTGTTTTTATTCTTATCGATCTCTTTCATCCCTCAATCCATGTCTCTCTATTTCCTTACCAATTATCTCCACTAACAAAGAGAACAAAGAGAAGTATAGATACACATGAGAATAAATTTGTTTATCTACGGAAGTATAGTATACACATGTTTATCAATATTATATATAAGAAGGAATTGGAGCATGGATGTTACACCCCGAAATCTCCTAGTAAGTTCTTCCCGTAAATTCCGCATGGCACGAATCGTTTTAATTAGTTTCTCAATCTTAAGCATTTCCAAGTGTTTTCACCTATGGAAATACCATGCATGCATTTCACGTGAGATTTTGGGAAGCTTTCATCGATTATTGTGGGTATAGTGGTGTGTGTGTGTATGCATGTACACATGCATGTGTTAAGGCAAATCCATGTAACCATGTTATGCATACACCCATTTGGTTTTCACTAATTCAAGTAATGGAGGACTGCTGGAGTGCTAAAGCTCTCGGTACAATTATGGCGAGAGTGCCATGGCGAGAATGCCATGGGCACTCTCGCAGACGTCACTTTCGCTGGAGGTTGGCAACGTTTTTGGTAGGAGCTGTGGTACATTTTGGGCGAGAGTGCCCGACGAGAGTGACCGGGGCACTCTCGCGGTGGTCATTATCGCCGACGGTGAGTTCATTTAAATACTGCAGCGGCTGTGGAGCAAAAGGGATTCTCATTTTGATTGGGTTTTGGTAGCCGACCTCCATTTCTCTTGGCTACGATTATTCCATCCTTTCTCTTCTCTCCACATTTATTTCACCAACCACTCCAAAGTCAGATTCATTGTTTCAAGTTAGGGTTTCTAGCTTCAATTAATTACAAGGAAACCTAACTACTTTAGGTAATCAAGAACTAAAAGGTTCAAGTCCTATTCTAGGGTTTTCTCTATAATACCCTTAAGTAAGTATTTACCTCCTAATCTCCTTACTTGAGTCATGATTTACCTTGTCTAAAGAAACTAATTGTTGGGTTTTATTAAAAATAGGGTTTCTTCCATTTCTTGGGGTTTTCACTTTACAAACCTCCTAGGTGAGTTTCTTTGACTCATTAAGCTCATAAATGCTTATGTATCTACATCTCATTCAATATTGGTCTAATTAATTGTTTCTTTCATAGTTTTATGATATGTGACCTAACTTTCCTCTTTTGGTAAAATTAGAGTTTGATTATGAAGATGATATTGTTTGGAAGTGAAAGGAGGGGGATGGATGGTGTAGGGATGTACTCTTGAGTATATGCACACCTCCCCTTCTTTACAACTCCAATTTAGATGAAGATCAAAACTAGAGTTGGTGATTAAAAGAAATATGAAGAAAATGTGACTAATGATATTCTTATGATGTTTGTGGTTTAAATGATGACATTATGGATATGAGGCATAGTGTGAAAGTAATGACACTAAAATGTCTTAATGGACTAAAGACCTAGTATGGTTGATGTCTTAATGGACTAAAGACCTAGTATGGTTGATGTCTTAATGGACTAAAGACCTAGTATGGTTGATGTCTTAATGGACTAAAGACCTAGTATGGTTGATGTCTTAATGGGCTAAAAACCTAGTATGGTTGATGTCTTAATGGACTAAATACCTAGTATGGTTGATGTCTTAATGGCTAAAGGCCTAGTATGGTTGATGTCTTAATGGACTAAAGACCAAATATGGTTGATGTCTTAATGGCTAAAGACCTAGTATGGTTGATGCCTTATGATATGATGATGTAATGTGTGGTTAATCGGTAACGGATGACAACACACCTTATATATATTGTGTAAATAATCTTTATATGGAATTGCTATTTTGGCTAGGCTCTTGACTAACACTTCTTTGGTGTGTATTGTGTTCAAGCAGGCCTTCTTAGCGGTGGTACTTCCCGGGGTTGAGGGAAGAGCGATGAAGAGAGAGATAGCATTTTTGGATGAAAGAGAGTAGCCGAGTATTTTGTGAAAAGGATAGCGACACCCGAAATTAATCTAAACATTCTTAAGATTAGATTAATAGGTTGTTGTATAATTATCCCATTATTTTGATGTTACAAATACCTTACTTGTAAACTCATGGATGTTAATGTTATCTAATTGATGGTTAATTTTTTGAAAATTCCGCCTTAAATTTACTTCAAATTTTAGGGTGTTACAAGTTGGTATCAGAGCTTTAGTTTAAGCGAACTAGGTATTATGTGAGATGCCTTGACTTAAACTAGACCGATTTAAGCGGTGAGCTGTGAGATGGGTAGAACTCGTAAGATAAGACGGTCTTAGAGTATTTGGTAATGCACTAATTGAGAATTTCGATTGTGGTAATGAGGATTCTTATGTGTAACTTGTTCATAATTTCAATTAGCTACTGCTATTATGAATTTGTTGTTACGTAAGCATGCTTGGATTGCTATAGTTGCGATAATTGATGAAGGTGTTGGTCCCGAAGGCCTATACAAGTTTGTAGAAGGGGGGGGGGGGGGGGGGGGGGGTTGAATACAAACACACAGATTTTACTTTTCTAAATTGTTTATTGATAAATCATTAACAATTTACAGCTTGTTGCGGAAACAAGATTAAGGATAAACCTAAATCTAAACAAGTTGGAACACTAAGATTTCTTGCACTAAGAAAGATAAGAAGATTACTAATAAAATCCTATCTTGAGAGAGATTTGAACTTGTCCAGAGTTAGCAAGTTGCTTCAAAAGAAGTGAGTTCATCTCTTTATATACTGCATGCATTTAATGCAAGTCAGTATACACTTTACACGTGTCATCAGCTGGTTGGTTGCATGTCATTGACCTTGGTTGACAACCTTAGTAGCCGTAAGGATGAACAGTGTAGTATCAGAGTGGTTGTACGATTTCAGATATTCGGAGGTTCTTTTCTGACATTTCGTACGGTGGCGTGCAAGGGTGGTTAAGACAAAAGTACTTTGTACGGAGGACTTCATGATCAGCTTTCGTTGATTCAGCGATTATCATTTACTATTCAGCAGATGATAAAGTTCAGCGATAGCTGAAGTCTTGTACTTGATACTTCACGTTGAGTGGACAAATCTGAGTCTTCGCTGATCCGCATCAGTTCATTAGGAGACTTGTCGCTGGTTCTTGAGCTTGATCTTCGACTTCAGCGTAGAACCTTGTTGACGTGAAACTTGTCTTCAGGGATCATAAGTAAACAACTAACTTATCAGCGATCACCATAATGACTGAACAGACTCAGAGCATTAATGGTGAACAGTGTTCGCTGAATGTTTAATCTAAAAAAGCGAGAGTTCCTATCAGCGGTACTGGAAGATCTTAGTACTTATCAGCGATAGTGAAACTCTGATACATATTGTTTACTTACAATTTTCACTAAGTATAAGAGAGGGTCATTATCAAATCACTGAGGGTTTGGATCAACAATCTCCCCCTATTTGATTATGACATAGCAACAAAGAAAATTGCTATTTAATGAAAACATAAGGATAAAAAGAACTCATAAAATATTTGTCCCTTTTACTGTTTTCTGGGATCTTTTCAGTACTGATGGAGTAAAGTACATTCGCTGAAATCTTTCTTTAAATCTTTGAATCAGGTTACAATGAAGAACAGAAAGATTACAAGTACAAGCGAAATAAATTACAAGTACAGAAGGATAACTGATACAATAGAGAAAAAGGAGATTATATCAGTTTTCAAAAGGTTCTTCCTTAATGAGAAGTTCATCAAGGGTCGTCTTTTCAGTGGGGATCATCCAGTCAGGAACCGTTACACCTTGTTTTCTTTTGTTCAGCGCTTCTTGAAAGATCAAGGGTTTTAGGTGTCGTGCCTGAATGTCCTTTCTGAAGTCACACCAGTAGATGAGATCTCTGAGCTGTTCGATTGGAGTGATTGGAAGCTCAGCGATCCGTTGAAAGCATTTACGTCCGTCGTAGTCAAGAAAGAATATTCCATAAGGATTACTGATGACTTTACTAGGGACGAAAAGTTCACATGGTGGCAAAGAGATGTCAAGGGCAGATAGATCAGGATCAGGACCAAGTACTTCAGCGCGAGAGAAACCAATTCCAGTTTCATTTCGTATGACATGACCTGAGTTTGAATCTTGACGTTTCTTCTTTGGAGAGCCCCTTTTCTTTTCAGCTTTAGATCAGGAACAGGAGGAATATCCACACAAGAAGATATCAAGTCGATCTGTCTGTTTATCAGCTTTTTGAAATGATCCTTGTACTTAGATTGTGACGATTGGATAGCTAACCTCATCTCCAGCCATTCAGAGAGACCATACCTTTTTACAGTGTCAGCGCGAAAGGTTTCAGATTTGCCATCTTCTCTGAACAGTTTGATGTCAACAATAGGTACTCCGATAGAGGTTCTTCCAGAGATGAATACCTTGTTGATCTTCGCTGGACGATATCTGAAGTGAATTTTCTCTTTACACCAGATCAGGGTGGTCTGAGAAACTTCAGTTTTCTTTTCCACGATCTTCTGGGCTTCTTCCCACAGCTTTCGTTGGATTTGAATGGGAACACGCTTCAGCTTGGGGTCTTTGACAGATTCTTGAGTGAGCTTGATGGCATATTCTCTGTCTTTCTCTTCAGCTTCCTTCCTTTCAGCAATGAGGCATTCAGCTCTGAGGTGTTCCTGGTATTCAGCTTTTGAAATTCTGAACTTAGGAGGAACTGAAGGCAGTTGATCACGCCTTAGAATGATTCGCTGATCCTCGAATCGCTTTATCATTTCCTCTCTTCTCTTTTGATCCTCTTCACTCAGCTTTTGAGGAGCTGAGGAAGGTCTGTTTCTGTGCGAGAGAGGTTGTTCTTCTGGTTCATCAGTCTCAGAGATTAAATCCAAGACTGGGATTATTTCTTCAGCGGCAGCTGGAATTATTTGTGAAGTCGCAATAGTAGAGCCTTCAGCGACATCCTCAAACAGGGGAGAGGACTAGCTGAAACGCAGCGATCTTACAAATAAGAACTGGGTAGAAGAACATGGGTAGAAAAGATAGAAAAAGATTGTGGATGCGTAGAGAGGTTATTGAGTAGAGAACTGATTGTGTATTGAGATGTTCAGGGAAGGAATATAAGTAAAGTTTAGTGTACCTGACAAACCGGCTTTTCAAGCAAGATCGCCAGATTTTCAAATTCAGCGAGGCCTTTGCCTTTGCTTTTCTCAGCGCCAGAGGCTGAGGGCTTTGTCTTTGTCTTCTCCCCTGAAGGTTCTTTTATTGAGATTCCCTTAAGAGCTTTGATCCTTGGGGCAGGTTTGACGATAAAGAAATCATCGTCATCTTCATCATCATCATCATCCTTTGTTGGAGAGAAGGATGGTTCATCTTCAGGGATGTCGATGTCTTCATCTTCTTCTGCTTCGGATTCCTCAGCATCTTCTTCGAGTTGCTCCCCCTCAGATACAGAGGCGAGCTTCTCGGTTCCCTCAGGGTTTTCATATCCCTGAGGTCCAGCGGTTAGATCTTCATTCCTCTCTCCCCTGATAGATTCATCATGGGAAAGGTCTTCAGCGCTTTTGTTTAGATCTTCAGCGCTCTTCTCCCCCTCTTTCTCATGATTGGGGGAGGAATGAGTAGACTCAGCATTGGTGTTATCTCTGTCTTCTGGGCCAGAGATTTTCACACAACCTTTAAGCTTTGCTATTCTGTCTTCTAGGCCAGAAATAGCAGGCGTGATTTTCTTCAGCTCTGTGCGATCTGCCGCTGTGAAAGATTCCAAAATAGGGGCAGGGGCAGGAGCAGGAGCTGGATTATTTGCCTTGATGACCAACGTCTCGATCATCGTCTTCATAGAACTAACGTCGGTCTTTACAGATCCTAAGTCAGTCTTGACCGCTGACATATCACCTTCAAGTTTTCCAACCGATGTCTTCAGCGTTGTTACTTCGCTGGACACGGTCGAAACTGAGCTTTTGAGGCTGGTGTAGTCAGTGTAGATGTCAGAGAGCACCTTGGCAAAATCGGCGAGAGTCTTATCAAGTCCCTTGATGTCTTCAGTGGAAGCTTTCTTCTCCACCACCGTTGTCAGCTTTGTCAGATTTTCTCCAGCGTTTGTTACAGCTGTTGAGTTGTTGGAGAGTGTGGTGGTGAGACTGGTCAGCTTTGTTTCCACGGACTTCAGAGAAGCGTTGATGTCTCCCAAATTAGGACCTGTAATATATAAGTACTTGTGAACAAAGGAAAGCTCAGAAGTTTCAGGTATAGTTACAGTGTTTAAGGTGGGATTAGTACCTGCAGGAGGATTGATGAACTCGTCAAAGTTGCAAGTTCCTGAATAATGTTCCATATCCTCTTCGAAAGTACGGTGAGGTATGGTGATCTCTGCAGGTCCTTTCTTCATCATTTGTTGAGAAGCATCAGCGGTGGCCTCTGGAATGATGGCATCTCCAGTGTTAGCTGGAGGAGTGTCCAAAGAAGTGGAGGGATGAGCGAAGGATAAGATTGGGGTTCGGGTTCTGAGTTCAGCGTTGGAATCGCTGACAATCACTTCATCAGTCTTTTGAGAGACTGATGAAGGTTGGGTAGCGACACCCGAAATTAATCTAAACATTCTTAAGATTAGATTAATAGGTTGTTGTATAATTATCCCATTATTTTGATGTTACAAATACCTTACTTGTAAACTCATGGATGTTAATGTTATCTAATTGATGGTTAATTTTGTGAAAATTCCGCCTTAAATTTACTTCAAATTTTAGGGTGTTACAAGTTGGTATCAGAGCTTTAGTTTAAGCGAACTAGGTATTATGTGAGATGCCTAGACTTAAACTAGACCGATTTAAGCGGTGAGCTGTGAGATGGGTAGAACTCGTAAGATAAGATGGTCTTAGAGTATTTGGTAATGCACTAATTGAGAATTTCGATTGTGGTAATGAGGATTCTTAAGTGTAACTTGTTCATAATTTCAATTAGCTACTGCTATTATGAATTTGTTGTTACGTAAGCATGCTTGGATTGCTATAGTTGCGATAATTGATGAAGGTGTTGGTCCCGAAGGCCTATACAAGTTTGTAGAAGGGGGGGGGGTTGAATACAAACACACAGATTTTACTTTTCTAAATTGTTTATTGATAAATCATTAACAATTTACAGCTTGTTGCGGAAACAAGATTAAGGATAAACCTAAATCTAAACAAGTTGGAACACTAAGATTTCTTGCACTAAGAAAGATAAGAAGATTACTAATAAAATCCTATCTTGAGAGAGATTTGAACTTGTCCAGAGTTAGCAAGTTGCTTCAAAAGAAGTGAGTTCATCTCTTTATATACTGCATGCATTTAATGCAAGTCAGTATACACTTTACACGTGTCATCAGTTGGTTGGTTGCATGTCATTGACCTTGGTTGACAACCTTAGTAGCCGTAAGGATGAACAATGTAGTATCAGAGTGGTTGTACGATTTCAGATATTCGGAGGTTCTTTTCTGACATTTCGTACGGTGGCGTGCAAGGGTGGTTAAGACAAAAGTACTTTGTACGGAGGACTTCATGATCAGCTTTCGTTGATTCAGCGATTATCATTTACTATTCAGCAGATGATAAAGTTCAGCGATAGCTGAAGTCTTGTACTTGATACTTCACGTTGAGTGGACAAATCTGAGTCTTCGCTGATCCGCATCAGTTCATTAGGAGACTTGTCGCTGGTTCTTGAGCTTGATCTTCGACTTCAGCGTAGAACCTTGTTGACGTGAAACTTGTCTTCAGGGATCATAAGTAAACAACTAACTTATCAGCGATCACCATAATGACTGAACAGACTCAGAGCATTAATGGTGAACAGTGTTCGCTGAATGTTTAATCTAAAAAAGCGAGAGTTCCTATCAGCGGTACTGGAAGATCTTAGTACTTATCAGCGATAGTGAAACTCTGATATATATTGTTTACTTACAATTTTCACTAAGTATAAGAGAGGGTCATTATCAAATCACTGAGGGTTTGGATCAACAGAAGGTGTTGGTAAATTCGGTTGTGTGAATTTTATACCGTGATACTTACCTCTATTTGAAATGTGTGGCAGACGACTAATGGTTAACACTCGTAGTAGGCTGGAGGGCCATGATGCTACGCTATCCACGACCGATCAACCGAGGGTGACGGCGGCGGAGGGACCTCCACTTAACACTAACTTGTTGGGTGGTGGAGTTGAGCATATACCTCGACGAAACTTGGAAACGTCTGATCCTGTCTTAGAGGAGGCAACGACGGAAACCAGAATGATGGACCGAATGATGGCGGCCATGAACCGAGCCATGGCATAACAACAAGAACAATTTCTGAAACTATTGGAAGACCGAGACACTAACAACCGTAGGCATGAAACGGTTGCCGAGAACATAATAGTGGCGGGTTCCGGGGGTACCGGGAATGGGATCCCTACTGACGGATTGGGAACCAATGGTGTGAGGCAGGAAGGGAAGGTATGCTCGTTCAAAACTTTTCTTAGTTATCGACCGCCCGAGTTTAAAGGCTCAGATGATCCGGTTGTGTGCATGAACTGGATAAGAGAAACGGAACAGGCCTTCCGAACTAGTGAGTGCGGGGAGAATTAAAAGGCTAAGTTTGGTTCGCAAATGCTAAGAGGGGCGACCCTCACTTGGTGGAACGTTTACTCCACTTCTATTGAGGCTTCCGTATTGGCCAAACTAAGTTGGTCTGTGTTAAAAAAGAAAGTACTGGAAGAATACTGTAATGAGAGGGCCATGGACCGGATTGAAGAGAGTTTCCAGAACTTAAAGAAGGGAAATATGCCGGTGAAAGAGTACAACCGACTGTTCATGGATAAACTAGGATTGGTGGTTCATCTGGTCCCGAATGAGAAAGAGAAGATCAAGGCTTACATCAAGGGCCTTCCTTCGGACATGATGACGATGGTCTGAGTACCTAAGGCCTCCACTCTTCATGAGGCAATCGAGGAGGCCCAATTGGTTGAAGATATGTACAGTCGAGACAGAGAGATGAGTAATCGGGCCCCGGAAAAGAGGAAATGGGAGGGGAGTTCGGCACCCTCCAAGAAACCGAGATCTTTCAGTAGCAACTACCGAGGGGCCGACCCTAGGCACGAAGCTAGGTGGTGCCCCAAGTGCCGAAGCAAGCATCACGGTCAGTGCAAACCAAACGGGGTGACTTGTTTCAAGTGTGGGAAGCCAGGGCATATCCGCAGCGATTGCCCGGCCAAGGAGATCACCTGTTTTGAATGCAAAGAACCAGGCCACGTTAGAAGCGAGTGTCCGAAAACAAAGACTGGGGGAAGCGGAGGAAAGAAGGTAGACTCTCTGAGAGCGACGGGACGCGCATTCCAGATGATGGGCGACGAGGCGAAGGCCTCGACAAACGTAGTATCGGGTATGTTTCTCCTAAACTCCGTACCTACGCGTGTGTTGTTTGATTCGGGTGCGAGTTTTTCGTTTGTGTCGTCCTCTTTTGTCAAAAATTGTCTATGCCCACTAGTTGCTTGGAAGAAGCTATGGTGGTAGAAATAGCCGATGGGGGAAAAGTAGTGGTTCGAAATATTTTACGGGGTTGTACGTTGGAAATCGAAGGAAAGAAATTCCCAATAGACTTGATGCCAATGGTGATCGGAGGATTCGATGTGGTGGTTGGAATGGATTGGTTATCCGGGAACCAAGCCGAAATCTTATGTGCAAAGAAGTTGATTCGCATACCTTCTTCGGATTGAAGCGGTGTGGTCGTTTATGGTGAACGAAGAAAGGGAGATGTAACAATCATCTCCATGTTGAAGGCACGAAAATGTTTGGTCAAGGGGTGTACGTCCTTCCTAGCATACGTAATTGATGCTAAGTTGGAAAAGAGAAAGCTTGAGGACATGAAGGTGGTACGCGAGTTTCCCGACGTATTTCTGGAAGACTTGCCGGGTTTACCACCAAATCGCCAAGTGGAGTTCAAGATAGACTTGGCACCGGGAGCGGCTCCGATAGCTAGGGCTCCCTACCGTTTGGCTCCATCCGAAATGCAAGATATGATGGCACAACTCCAAGAACTTTTGGAGAAGGGATTTGTGAGGCCAAGTTCATCTCCTTGGGGAGCACCAGTGTTATTCGTCAAGAAGAAGGATGACACCATGAGGATGTGTATCGACTACCGAGAGTTGAACAAGGTAACAGTGAAGAACAAATATCCACTACCTAGAATCGATGACTTATTCGACCAACTTCAAGGAGCGGGATGCTTCTCAAAGATTGACTTACGTTCGGGTTATCATCAAGTGAAGGTTAAGGAAGATGATATTCCAAAGACAGCCTTCCGGACGCGTTACGGCCACTATGAGTTTCTAGTAATGCCTTTCGGGTTTACGGATGCACCGGCGGTGTTCATGGATTTGATGAATTCGGTGTGTCGACCCTTTCTCGATAAGTTGGTGATTGTTTTCATAGACGACATCTTAGTGTACTCCAAAGACGAAGTAGTTCACGAGCAACATCTTCGGGAAGTGCTAGAGGTTCTAAGGAAGGAGAAGTTGTGCACGAAATTCTCAAATGTGACTTTTGGTTGAGCGAGGTTCAATTCTTAGGTCACGTAGTTATCCGAGATGGGGGTGAAAGTGGACCCTTCCAAAATTAAGGCAATGATGAATTGGGAATCTCCCAAGAGTCCGGGGGAGATCCGAAGCTTCTTGGGTTTGGCGGGTTACTACCGGAGATTCATTCAAGACTTTTCCAAGATTGCTTCTTCGTTGACGGCTTTGACTCAGAAAAATGTAAAGTTTGTATGGACCGCAAAGCAAGAGGAACCATTTCGTACTCTCCAAAAGAAACTGTGTGAAGCACCAATCTTATCCTTACCCGAAGGATCGGAAGATTTTGTGGTCTATAGCGATGCATCCAAGATGGGCTTGGGGTGCGTATTAATGCAAAGAGGAAAGGTGATCGCTTATGTCTGGACTACCTCCCTTCAAATGGTCTGTGATAGCAGCTAATTGAGCTTTTATCACCTTCATCTCATCATTCTCTTGCACACTCGCAACTCTTCTAACGGCTGATCTTGGAGTAGAAAAACTATGTTCGGCCAGATTATCGATCAACTCGCATGCGTCCTCATAAGACTTATCCATTAGGGCTCCACCCGCTGCAGCTGTAATGTCGTTTTTGAACTGTGGGTGAAGTCCACTGAAGAACGTTTGGATAATGACCCAACCTTGAAACCCATGATGAGGCCATTTCTTGATCATATCTTTGTACCTCTCCCAAGCTTCATACAATGTCTCTTGATCCTATTGAGCAAAATGGGTGATTTCAGCCATAAGTTGGGCGGTTCTGCTTGGTGGGAAGAATTTCTGGAGGAAGGCCGCTTTCAGTTGCGCCCAGGTGGTGATCGAGTCCGGTTGGATACTTTCTGTCCAAGTTTCGGCTCTGCCTTTGAGAGAAAAGCTGAACAGTCTCAGCTTGATAGCATCCTCGTTCACCCCATTTATCTTGAACGTATTGCAAATCCGTTCAAATGCCCAGAGATGTGCATGAGGATCTTCCGTTGGTGTTCCTCCAAACTGGTTCTGCTGTACCATCAAGATGGTACTCAGTTTGATCTCAAAATAGTTGGCCCCAGTAGTGGGCGGTTGGATGCCTATGCGTGCGGCTGCCACGTTCGGATCGACAAACGACCGCATAGGACGTCTCTCAGGAGGAGCTTTGTCGCCCATCTCGATCTTCAGATGTATTTTAGCTTTTGATTCCTTTCGTAATCGACGGGCGGTTCTTTCGATTTCCGGATCGATCGGTTCGAGTTTCTCCCCTCGGGTTTTCCTTGGCATAAACCAATTAGTACCTGAAACGGAAAAATAAACAAAATTAGCAATCCAAAAACTGAAAGTGATGAAATAAAATAACAAAAATAAAAAATGTTCAATGTAATAGCGCTTATAGCTGGTAGTGCTATCAGTTGCAACTAGTTCCCCGACAGCGGCGCCAAAAACTTGATAGGCGGGTTTACACCCCCTAAATCTAACCGCAAGTGTACGGGTCGAATCAAGTAATAGTACTGAAAGTACGAGTATCGAACACATGGAACTAGGAACTAAGTATCACAATGACTATAAGATCTATTAAATGAACGGTCGCAATTTTGAGTTGTTGATATGAAACTAATTAAATGCAACTAATTAAATCAAACACGAGACAGTAAACAAATTAAGGAACTTCAGATAGAGAAAACAGTTGAGGGTTGGAAATCCTAAGGTTTTCACGAACGAACAATTGACTCAAAACAATTACCAGTTATTCCGTATAATGAATACCCAATCTCTAAAAATCACCGTGGGTCTTTCTCAAGCAACCACGAATTTTATTTTGAAGGCACAAGTTTTATCTCTCGATCTCAACCTATGGGATTCAAAACACATTAAAATCAAGATTTTAATAGGACTAAGGCTTACTTGGTATATCTCTATCCAATTTCTCACCTTTGGCATGCAAGTTCTAGTTCTAGTTAACAATTAATTCTCTCGAACTTAACTGAAAACAAACAAAACAATTGAAAGTTGCCCAGGCTCACAAAAGCATTAAAACTCAAATCACATGCTTAATTAATTAGGAAAAACTGATAAAAGTCTCAAATCATCTGTTCATAAGCTTAAACCAAATTCAAACCAACCCCCAACATCTAAAGATTAGTTCATGTTGGTGGTGGACAAAAACACAAGAACAGGAAGAAAAAACGTGTGTGTAAACATAGTGATCGTGAACGTGATGAATGTAATGGTGAACTCCCTTCTCTCGGCTCTAATCCGATTCTCGTCGTGAACTCTTCCTCAATCGATCCTCTATCGTGGCTCAAAAGTCTATGAAAAAATTCTGAAAATCGCCCCTAAGTAGCCTACCTTCGCACGTCGAGAAGTGATGACCTAATTCCGGAAAACACAAATTATAGCAAACAAACAGAGACTTACGCCACTTGTCCCGTGGCTTACAAACCGCGCAACAAACCGCACGCTTTTCTGAAGTGTCCGGGTCAGGTTCTGGGTCATGGTTTGGGTACGGGTCTCGGGCTTGGATCTTAGGCTTCCGTTGGGCTTCGTTTTAGGCTCTTTTTGGACTCTTTTCCGCTTCTTTTCTCGCTGATTGCCGTCTTTTAGATTACCTGCACATTTCACTCGATAAACCATAAAATTCCGCCTTTTTGCTTCAACACAAGCCAATCTCATTGGTTTGTGAATTGAAAATAACGCCAAAAAGTGGCGTTATCAACAACCCCAAACCGAGCGTTGCTTGTCCTCAAGCAAATTAGCGATAAAATAGAATGAAAGCATATATCAGTGAAATAATAACTGCACAACTCTCAATCGGTACCACGTAATGCACTGGTGATTTTCCATACCCGTGAATGATTATCTCACCCTCGCCTCATCCTTATTCTGTTTGATCTATGGCCTTCCATTGTGAGTTGAACTCGTGACTGCTCCGATTACATTAAGGTCGTACTAGGTCCAAACATACTAGGGAAAATATTTCGCCTCGACCCTACCTCACGGGATACTCTCATTTCACTCGAATCTAGGCTGTCGCACATGTTGTCATGTATAAGGAAGTTATGTACAAGAATACTCGATAATCACATGACAACTCTAATGAAAAACGCACAAATGTCCAAAAGGTCGATCTCAGAAAGGAATCAAGTAGCAAGACAGAGGATATTGGTAAAGGTAGTCTTATACACTAATCGTATTTTCCAGAAGATCATCCAGGTCTTTACAAGGGTTGTAACAGGGCTAAGGTCATGGCTAAGAAATGAAGGGTAAACGGATAAAAAATCCTCGGTGTGTCAACCATTAGCAGTTCTGACTTCTTGACTTCAATTTCTATCATTTGGCCCTCTCGTCACTGCTGGAGTCGCTTTGACTCTCTTATTTTCTGCTGTACATACTATCTTAACTAACTGTATTTATTACATTTTTTTCATTTTCATTTTGGGGCATCATTGGCCCTCTTTATTTGATTGGGGTTGCATTGGCCCTATTGTCTATCTTTTGGGTTAAAATGACCCAATTTATTTTCATGACTGGCCTGTACTATTTCTTTTCTGCTCTATCTTCCGCTGTTCATTACCGCCTCTGATTGACACACTTTTGGATAAGGGTTGGCTAAAGCTTTTGTCTAGGGTTTAATGGTGGGTCTGAAATGAACAAGTGGTGAGTGTTTGGCTACAAAGGGGTTACGAGTACACACATAATGGGTCGGAGGGTACGTTAGACAAAACGGGTTAAAGTGCACACAATGTCTAGAATCATCTCTTAAGGTCCACACGATATGGTCTACTATACCCTTACCCTATATCCCGATGGTCGTCTTTGCTACTCAATACAATATTATAGCGAGATCACTCTATAATCACGACAAGGAATTCGAAAAAGTGTATAGGAATTAGGTGTTTAAATCCCTCGATGTGAAAGGCGTCATTTGGGCTCAAATCTCGCTATTGGGTGGTCTCCACTAATGTCCCTAGTCATGTCTTTTCCCGGTCCTTCCCTAATGGTCATGTTACTATCACAAGATTCTTCCCACAATGGTCGGTCTCAATCATTCAAAACAAAAATTTAGCTACTATGATCTAACCATTCAGAAGTGCAGGAAATCTACGCGCATAAACGTGGGCCCGATTGGGCAACCCCAAACCTTACCCACACATTGTCCCCAATGTGCAAGTCTCGGTGTAGGCGATACACAGATGTGACACGTATCATTGTGCAGTTATGGAAGTTATCAGACAGGAAAGACACAGTATTAACACGAAACTTTAAAGAGCTAGTCTACCTTTTCAAACAAAATGGCCACCCAAACCTAGGCCGTGGCCTAGGTTTGTCAACTAAAGCCAACCCCAAACCTCGGTAAAACCAAGGTTTGCACAGGGGTATATGTGAGCGTGTAGATGTTGAGAAGTGAGGCACCCTAAACCTAAGTGGAACTTAGGTTTGTTGCATCTCGTTTAACTAATAAGGAAGCAAAGCATCATACACCACTCGTTAACAAACAGAGTTAGAACATACCTGTCTGGCCGAAAGGAGGTGATTCTCTTGAAAAATTGGAGCGACCAGTTGAGAGATACCGGAAAAGATGGAGAAAGAGCGCAGAAAAACAAAGCAAACAAATGAAAGCAAAGGGAAACAGAAAGCAGAGACACTAAACGACACAAAGCAAGAAAGGAACAAAAACTGCACGAAAAACAACAAGAAGCATCATGGAGCTGCGGGGTTCGGGCCGCGGCCTCAAACCGCGTAACATCCCGCGTAAGTCTCTGTTTTTCCAGAGATACCCGCGACTTCGCGCGCGGCTGAAACCGCGTAAGTCTCTGTTTTTCCATTTTTTTTGTAAATAAAAACACTCAAAAAACGCAAATCATAAAAATAAAAAAATGAAAAAGATCAAACCTCGGTGGGTTGCCTCCCACCTAGCGCCTTGGTTTCGGTCGTGGCTCGACCTTTCTTCTGATCACTCCTTCGGCTTTCCTTGATTACCGGGTTTCTCTTCAACTCTACCTCTTACACTCTCGAACATTTTGAACATTACCTTTTCGCCGCCAACCCTCAAGGTCATCTCGCCTTCTTCCATGTCAATCAGTGCTTTGCTCGTGGCCAGGAATGGTCTTCCCAATATTAGCGAGACCTCTTCATCTTCATCAATATCCAGCACCACGAAGTCCACCGGAAGGTAGAACTTGTCAACTTTAATGAGAACATCCCCTATCACTCCATATGGATACATTATTGATCTATCGGCGAGTTGGAGAGTCATGTTTGTAGGCTTCACTTCCCCCAAGCCAAGTTTCCTGAAAACAGATAAAGGCATTAAATTAATACTTGCTCCTAAATCACATAACACCTTATCAAAACAAAGATCTCCAATTTGTATAGGAATAGAAAAACTCCCTGGATCTTGAAGCTTCGGGGGAAGCTTGTTCTGAATGATTGCACTGCACTCTTCAGTAAGTGCAATGGTAGCCTGATGTTCAATTGCCCTCTTCTTGGATACGATGTCCTTCATAAACTTGAGGTATGTTGGCATTTGAGCAAGTGCTTCTGCGAATGGAATGTTGATGTGCAGCTTCTTGAAGATGTCAAGAAATTTCTTGAATTGCTTCTCATCGTTATGTGCTTTCACTCGATTCGGAAATGGTAGCGGTGGCACATACGGTTTGACTATCGGCTTTGATGGAGGTGTCACCTTTTTCTCCTTTGGCTCTTCCTGATCAGCCATATCACTAGCAACACCATTTTTCAGCTCAACATTTGCCTCCTTAATCACCTCCTTGCCATTTCTCAGATAAATGGCATTGCACTCTTCTCTTGGTTTCCTTCCAGTCTGACTAGGGAATGTCCCGGGAGCTCGGTTTTGTAGGACTTCAGAAATTTGTCCCACTTGCCTTTCAAGGAGCTTAATAGATGCTGTATTCTGGTTAGTAGCCGCCTTGACCGTGTTAACCGTGCTTGCTAATTCTTCAACTGTGCTATCCATCTTGGTCATGAACTTCATCATCATGTCTTCTAGCCCCGGTTTCTTCTCTACGGATGGTCCTTCATCAAATCTTTATCGGTTGTAACCTGGAGGACGGTAAACATTGTTAGAATTAGGAGATTAGAAAAGTTAGAAGAATTACCTTGTTGCTGTTGGCCGGGTTGACTCCATGAGAAATTAGGGTGTTTCTTCCACCCCTCATTATATGTGTTCGAGAAAGGGCCGTTCCTCGGCTGGTTGTTCCGGTTTTGTAAAAACTGAACCTGTTCAGGTTCTTGTGAAGCGGGGAACACGTCTGGACTACCTCCCTTCAAATGGTTTGTGATAGCAGCTAATTGAGCTTTTATCACCTTCATCTCACCATTCTCTTTCACACTCACAACTCTTCTAACGGCTGATCTTGGAGTAGAAAAACTATGTTCGGCCAGATTATCGATCAACTCGCATGCGTCCTCATAAGACTTATCCATTAGGGCTCCACCCGCTGCAGCTGTAATGTCGTTTTTGAACTGCGGGTGAAGTCCACTGAAGAACGTTTGGATAATGACCCAACCTTGCAACCCATGATGAGGCCATTTCTTGATCATATCTTTGTACCTCTCCCAAGCTTCATACAATGTCTCTTGATCCTATTGAGCAAAATGGGTGATTTCAGCCATAAGTTGGGCGGTTCTGCTTGGTGGGAAGAATTTCTGGAGGAAGGCCGCTTTCAGTTGCGCCCAGGTGGTGATCGAGTCCGGTTAGACACTTTCTGTCCAAGTTTCGGCTCTGCCTTTGAGAGAAAAGCTGAACAGTCTCAGCTTGATGGCATCCTCGTTCACCCCATTTATCTTGAACCTATTGCAAATTCGTTCAAATGCCCGGAGATGTGCATGAGGATCTTCCGTTGGTGTTCCTCCAAACTGGTTCTGCTGTACCATCAAGATGGTACTCGGTTTGATCTCAAAATAGTTTGCCCCAGTAGTGGGCGGTTGGATGCCTATGCGTGCGGCTGCCACGTTCGGATCGGCAAACGACCGCATAGGACGTCTCTCAGGAGGAGCTTCGTCGCCCATTTCGATCTTCAGATGTATTTTAGCTTTTGATTCCTTTCGTAATCGACGGGCGGTTCTTTCGATTTCCGGATCGATCGGTTCGAGTTTCTCCTCTCGGGTTTTCCTTGGCATAAACCAATTAGTACCTGAAACGGAAAAATAAACAAAATTAGCAATCCAAAAACTGAAAGTGATGAAATAAAATAACAAAAATAAAAAGTGTTCAATGTAATAGCGCTTATAGCTGGTAGTGCTATCAGTTGCAACTAGTTCCCTGGCAGCGGCGCCAAAAACTTGATAGGCGGGTTTACACCCCCTAAATCTAACCGCAAGTGTACGGGTCGAATCAAGTAATAGTACTGAAAGTACGAGTATCGAACACAGGGAACTAGGAACTAAGTATCACAATGACTATAAGATCTATTAAATGAACGGTCGCAATTTTGAGTTGTTGATATGAAACTAATTAAATGCAACTAATTAAATCAAACACGAGACAGTAAACAAATTAAGGAACTTCAGATAGAGAAAACAGTTGAGGGTTGGAAATCCTAAGGTTTTCACGTACGAACAATTGACTCAAAACAATTACCAGTTATTCCGTATAATGAATACCTAATCTCTAAAAATCACCATGGGTCTTTCTCAAGCAACCACGGATTTTATTTTGAAGGCACAAGTTTTATCTCTCGATCTCAACCTATGGAATTCAAAACACATTAAAATCAAGATTTTAATAGGTCTAAGGCTTACTTGGTATATCTCTATCCAATTTCTCACCTTAGGCATGCAAGTTCTAGTTCTAGTTAACAATTAATTCTCTCGAACTTAACTGAAAACAAACAAAACAATTGAAAGTTGCCCAGACTCACAAAAGCATTAAAAACTCAAATCACATGCTTCATTAATTAGGAAAAACTGATAAAAGTCTCAAATCATCTGTTCATAAGCTTAAACCAAATTCAAACCAACCCCCAACATCTAAAGATTAGTTCATGTTGGTGGTGGACAAAAACACAAGAACAGGAAGAAAAAACGTGTGTGTAAACATAGTGATCGTGAACGTGATGAATGTAATGGTGAACTCCCTTCTCTCGGCTCTAATCCGATTCTCGTCGTGAACTCTTCTTCAATCGATCCTCTATCGTGGCTCAAAAGTCTGTGAAAAACTTCTGAAAATCGCCCCTAAGTAGCCTACCGTCGCACGTCGAGAAGTGATGACCTAATTTCGGAAAACACAAATTATAGCAAACAAACAGAGACTTACGCCACTTGTCCCGTGGCTTACAAACCGCGCAACAAACCGCGCGCTTTTCTGAAATGTCCGGGTCAGGTTCTGGGTCATGGTTTGGGCACGGGTCTCGGGCTTGGATCTTAGGCTTCCGTTGGGCTTCATTTTAGGCTCTTTTTGGACTCTTATCCGCTTCTTTTCTCGCTGATTGCCGTCTTTTAGATTACCTGCACATTTCACTCGATGAACCATAAACTTCCGCCTTTTTTCTTCAACACAAGCCAATCTCATTGGTTTGTGAATTGAAAATAACGCCAAAAAGTGGCGTTATCAGTGGCCGATCATGAAATTAGACGTAGCGCACTATGTGGAGAAGTGTACGACTTGCTCACAAGTGAAGGCTCAACACCAATTACCATATGGTAGTTTGCGATCTTTGGAAATCCCCGAGTGGAAGTGGGAGAAAATCACAATGGGTTTTGTGACCAAGTTGCCAAGGACCTTGAGGGGTCATGACACCATTTGGGTGATAGTGGACCGGTTGACGAAAAGTGCACACTTCTTGGCTATGCGGGAAACGTTACCCATGGACAAATTGGCAAAGCTCTATATTGATGAAGTAGTCTCGAAGCACGGCGTGCACGTGTCCATAGTCTCCGATCGGGGTAGTCGGTTCACATCCATATTTTGGCAAGCATTACAAGAAGAACTCGGTACGAGGGTAAATCTGAGCACGGCATACCACCCGAAAACGGATGGACAAAGCGAAAGGACTATTCAAACCTTAGAGGATATGTTGAGGTCTTGTGTAATTGATTTCGGGGGAAATTGGGATACTCATCTACCGTTAGTAGAATTTGCTTTCAACAATAGTTATCACTCTAGCCTGAAGGCGGCACCATTTGAGGCTTTGTACGGGAGGAAGTGTAGGACTCCCGTGTGTTGGTTAGAGGCGGGGGAGAAACAGTTCGTCGGACCGGAGATCGTTCAAGAAATGGCCGATAAAGTCAAAATCATTAGAGAACGTTTGAAAGCGGCCCTAGACCGACAAAAGAGTTACGCCGACAAGAAAAGGAGACCGGTGGAGTTCCAAATAAGGGAAAGGGTGATGTTGAAAGTATCCCCTTGGAAGGGATTGATTCGTTTCGGGAAGCGTGGGAAGTTGAGTCCCCGTTTCCTTGGGCCATTCACTATTCTAGAACGTGTGGGTTCGCAAGCCTACAAATTGGACTTACCACCGGAAATGGATGGAATCCATCCCACTTTCCATGTATGTTATCTACGAAAGTGCTTAGAGGAAGGAGAGAGCGTGATACCATTGTCGGAGATCCGGGTGGATGACAACCGGTGTATCGAGGAACCCGAAGCTATTTTGGATAGAGCGGTTACGAAACTTCGACACAAAGAAATAGTCAAGGTCAAACTGCAATGGAAGCACCATCGAGGAGCAAATGTCACGTGGGAACCGAAAGAGGAGATGAAGAGGAAGAGGAAGTACCCTCACCTTTTCAGTTAATGCCAAATTTCGAACACGAATTTTTCTTCAAGGAGGGGAGGATTGTTACACCCCGAAATCTCCTAGTAAGCTCTTCCCGTAAATTCCGCATGGCACAAATCGTTTTAATTAATTTCTCAATCTTAAGCATTTCCAAGTGTTTTCTTGCTTATTAGTTTATGCCTTTTACCTATGGAAATACCATGCATGCATTTCACGTGAGATTTTGGGAAGCTTTCATCGATTATTGTGGGTATAGTGGTGTGTGTGTGTGTATGTATGTACACATGCATGTGTTAAGGCAAATCCACGTAACCATGTTATGCATACACCCATTTGGTTTTCACTAATTCAAGTAATGGAGGACTGCTGCAGCGCTAAAGCTCTCGGTACAATTATGGCGAGAGTGCCATGGCGAGAATGCCATGGGCACTCTCGCAGACATCACTTTCGCTGGAGGTTGGCAACATTTTTGGTAGGAGTTGCGGTATATTTCGGGCGAGAGTGCCCGGCGAGAGTGACCGGGGCACTATCACGGTGGTCATTATTGTCGGCGGTGAGTTCATTTAAATACTGCAGCGGTTGTGGAGCAAAAGGGATTCTCATTTTGATTGGGTTTTGGCAGCCGACCTCCATTTCTCTTGGCTACGATTATTCCATCCTTTCTCTTCTCTCCACATTTATTTCACCAACCACTCCAAAGTCAGATTCATTGTTTCAAGTTAGGGTTTCTAACTTCAATTAATTACAAGGAAACCTAACTACTTTAGGTAATCAAGAACTAAAAGCTTCAAGTCCTATTCTAGGGTTTTCTCTATAATACCCTTAAGTAAGTATTTACCTCCTAATCTCCTTACTTGAGTCATGATTTACCTTGTCTAAAGAAACTAATTGTTGGGTTTTATTAAAAATAGGGGTTCTTCCATTTCTTGGGGTTTTCACTTTACAAACCTCCTAGGTGAGTTTCTTTGACTCATTAAGCTCATAATTGCTTATGTATCTACATCTCATACAATATTGGTCTAATTAATTGTTTCTTTTTCATAGTTTTATAATATGTGACCTAACTTTCCTCTTTTGGTAAAATTAGAGTTTGATTATGATAATGATATTGTTTGGAAGTGAAAGGAGGGGGATGGGTGGTGTAGGGATGTACTCTTGAGTATATGCACACCTCCCCTTCTTTACAACTCCAATTTAGATGAAGATCAAAACTAGAGTTGGTGATTAAAAGAAATATGAAGAAAATGTGACTAATGATATTCTTATGATGTTTGTGGTTTAAATGATGACGTTATGGATATGAGGCCTAGTGTGAAAGTGATGAAACTAAAATGTCTTAATGGACTAAAGAGATAGTATGGTTGATGTCTTAATGGACTAAAGACCTGGTATGGTTGATGTCTTAATGGACTAAAGACCTGGTATGGTTGATGTCTTAATGGACTAAAGACCTGGTATGGTTGATGTCTTAATGGACTAAAGACCTGATATGGTTGATGTCTTAATGGGCTAAAGACCTGATATGGTTGACGTCTTAATGGACTAAAGACCTAGTATGGTTGATGTCTTAATGGCTAAAGACCTAGTATAGTTGATGCCTTATGATGTGATGATGTAATGTGTGGTTAATCGGTAACGGATGACAACACACCTTATATATATATATATTGTGTAAATAATCTTTATATAGAATTGCTATTTTGGCTAGGCTTTTGACTAACACTTCTTTGGTGTGTATTGTGTTCAAGCAGACCTTCTTAGTGGTGGTACTTCCCGAGGTTGAGGGAAGAGCGATGAAGAGAGAGATAGCATTTTTGGAGGAAAGAGAGTAGCCGAGTATTTTGTGAAAAGGATAGCGACACCCGAAATTAATCTAAGCATTCTTAAGATTAGATTAATAGGTTGTTGTATAATTATCCCATTATTTTGATGTTACAAATACCTTACTCGTAAACTCATGGATGTTAATATTATCTAATTGTTGGTTAATTTTGTGAAAATTCCGTCTTAAATTTACTTCAAATTTTAAGGTGTTACAATGGATCTAAAGAGACTTTAGAATTTTGTGATAATTTTGATCTGTTTTTTGTTTTTGTTGTCTTCATAGGTTGCGAGAATAAATATATGTTGGAGTTCGAGGGGAAGTTGCCCGGTTCAAGTACGACAACCGTGGACTCTCATCTCTGTCTTTTATGTTTTTTTATAGTTTATCAATTTGATGTTTTGTAAGAAAAAACACCGATAATAAGGTGACATTTTTAAGCATCTCAATCACAATTTTATTTGTTCTCAAATTTTAACTTTTTTTATTGATGTAACTATTATTAAATCATTAAATCAATTAAACTGTTCATTTTTGTTGGTTACACCTAATATATTTTTAATTTTTTTATTTGAGATGACTCTAGTTTTTTATTTACTTAATATATATACATATATAATCAAATTAATTATAAACTCATTTATATAAATGAAATTATGATCAATATGGATATTTTTATTTACATATTTGAATTTGATATGTATATATATTTATATTTACATGAGATGTGAATACAATAATATGTATTTTTTATTTACATTTTTCTGAATTTCTAAATCAATAATTTCACACTTTTTTTTATCATTTTAAGTGAATTTCATGTGAATATCATTTTTTTTTATCTCAAAAGAAACAAATGAGAAATGTAATGAAATACTTTCGTATCAAGTGTAATATATATTTATATTAGTTTAATATTAAATATGTGGTTATCAACTCATTTAACATTAATAATTTTTTAAAAATATATCGTTATCGTGCAACGCACGATATCAAACACCAGTAAATATAAATACAAAATTCATCCAACATTTGCAATAGTTTGTGCATATCCAAACCAACCGTCATTGCACCTAAAATAATGTGTTTGAAATTGTGGTTAGCTATGATTATGTGGTCAATTCAAGGTTTGAGTCAAATACCGCCGATGTTTCTTTTTAATATCTTTTTGGCGTTTTCAAGTGTATATCATGAATACTTGTTTGGAATAAACACCCCTTTTTTGGCATATAAAAATAATATCAAAATAGAAAATTAATCCAATTATATAAAAAAATTCAAGAACAAGAAATTAAAATACATATTATTGTTTAAAAGTATCTACTATTTGGTTGATAATCACTCAAAAGCTAAATAGTTAATATTAATTATAATATTATTAATTGTATTATATATATATATATATATATATATATATATATATATATATATATATATATATATATATGAGTGGGTTCAAATGAAAACTCAAATTCAATTGTAAACATGAGGACAAGTCACAACCATTGATCAAGATTTAGAAAACTAATCAATGGTTAAAACTTAATTAAACCAATTGAGAAGTGATTAGGGGCAAATCTGGAAATTTGAATCAACGCCTACCATCTTTGACTTTTTATTTTCTTTTTTAATTAAAAAACTTTTACCCCCTTAAAGTTTAAAATAAATTATCTTAAAAATTACCAATATTTTAATCAAACAAATTACATCAAAAAACGAGAATTTCGTGCTCTTCGATATGACATCCATCTCGATATAGTTTTTTCTTCATTTTAATCGTTTCTACGTGAAATGCTATGTATGTGTTATATTCAGCCTGAATATGTATGCATATTTTCTGCTGTCCATATTCAGTATGAATAACAAAGGAGAACGTTCATTCACTATTCACGACGAATAACACAATATTCAAAATGAATAATACAACATTCAGGATGAATAATACACGAATTCCTGATTCATTTATTATTAAACATGAATCGTGTATTATTCATCCTGAATAACACATTATTCAGCCTGAATAACACATTATTCACCCTGAATAACACATTATTCACCCTGAATAACACATTATTCACCATGAATAACACATTATTCATGTTGAATAATATATGAATGGCCCGTGAAGGTTGAACACATGACGCACTCTCTTTGTTTTCCGATTCACAACCGAAACTTGGTTTGATTCTTTATGAATATGTATGCACATCTTCAGGTGTCCACATTCAGTATGAATAACAAAGGTGAACGTTCATTCACTATTCATGATGAATAATACAATATTCAGGATGAATAATACAATATTCAGGATGAATAATACAGTATTCAGGATGAATAATACATGAATTCATGAATCGTGCATTATTCACCCTGAATGATGTATTATTCATACTGAATGATACATTATTCATACTGAATGATACATTATTCATGAAGAATAATACATGAGTGAATCGTGAAGGTGTGGAGACGTGACGCACTCTCTTTTGTTCATCGGTTCACAATCGAAACTCGATAGGTTCCCGATTCATCTCGATAGGTGTTGGGTTATGGTAATAAAGAACACGATACCTTAGGACGCTGAAGAAAGTGTTGTAGAAGGTGATGTCGAGTTACGAACTTACGGTGTCGAGATGTTGTACGCACTTGAACATGCATAAATATTCATACCGAATATAACACGTATATGACATTTCACGTAAAAACGGTTAAAACAACAAAAAAACTATATCGAGATGGATGTCATATCGAAGAGCACAAAATTCTCGTTTTTTTGATGTAATTTGTTTGATTAAAATGTTAGTAATTTTTCAGTTAATTTATTTTAAACTTTAAGGGGGATAAAAAAATTTAATTAAAAAAGAAAATAAAAAGTCATATATGGTAGGCGTGGGTTTTAATTATCTTCCCTTTTTACTCCTAATCACCATAATTAATAATTTCAATTAAAAACTATATTTAATATGAGTCATTGGATCAATATAGATGGAAGGGCCAAGATTCGTCCCTATGTTTACAATTGAATTTGAGTTTTCATTTGAACTTTCCTCTATTATATATATATATATATAGGTTTGGATCGGTTACCCGCGGACACCTATAACTTAAAACCAAAACCGATCCGTGAATACCCGGTTTTCTCGGTTTTCGGTTTTCTTGGTTACCAGTTTTCGGTTTTTTCGGTTTCAGATCAAATGGTTCGGCTCGGTTTTCTGGTTTTTTTGAACACCAATTAGAGAATAATTTCTTTTACTTTTATATATTTTACTTCCAAAATGGGGCCTAAAACATGGGTCCAACCTAATTCTATTACTCTTAACTTAAGCCTAAACAAGAGAAATAATCTTAGTTCAGTTTTTAATATTAGGCCCAACATCAACATCGTTTAATAAAGATTAAATTACATTTTTAATCCATGTTCTTTGTATTAGGCCATGCGTAGCGGCCGCGGGTAAGGGGAGCGGGTGGGGGTTGCGGGTAGGGGGAGTGGGTAGGAGGCCGGGTTTGGGAACCCGGTGAACCCGCACATCTCTCTCTCTCTATATCCTTTATATATTAAATGGTTTAGGGTAGTATTGGGTTCATTGGGTACTGGTACTCCACTTTTGGGTAAGGATTGGATAAGAGAGAAAAGATGATGTGGCGCTGAGATGGCAAGGGTTCAAAGGGTACGGGTACTCATGGCCTAAGTATAACTAAGGTTCCTTAAATGCGTTTATTACTTTCTCGATATATGTTGTATGCAAAAACACAGGCTATGAGTCCCTCTCTCTACAGATCCTGTTAACTCAATAAAGTATAAGGGCATTTTTGGCTTTTGCCCTTATTTTTGTCTTTTACCCAAATAAAAAACTAGATATATATATATACCTTTTTATTATTAATATATTATTACTTTAACTATTATACTAAGGGGCTGTTTACAAAACGTTTATCCGGGTAAGTGCTTACCAAGTCACATTACCTTAGCGGATGAATATGAAAAGGACTAAGAATCTTACCGGTAAGAGCGAAAGCAAGGACCGAGAGTCTTATCCGGTAAGTGAGTGCGATGGCTCTTACCACGGTTAGCGCTTACCGGCTAAATTGTTGAATACGATGCCATCTCGGTGGACTAAAATCTTACTCGGGAAAGTAAGTGATAGTGTTGAATTTTACCGATAAGCACTTACCCGGGTAAGTGGTTAGGTAAACGACCCCTAAGTAGTTATATTGCTTTTGTCTTTTTGTGAACAGTTCCACCCTTTTTCCATCCTAAACACATCGACACCAACATCGCAACTCTAGACGTACAGTTCCTCCTCAACCGACCTTCCCATTTTCACCACCTATGGTCTTCATATCCACCCTCTCTCTCTCTCTCTCTCTCTCTCTCTCTCTCTCTCTCTCTCTCTCTCTCTCTCTCTCTCTCTCTCTCTCTCCCTGCTTTTGTAATATATAGTACCCCACCCTAACCCCCTCCCCCTCCCTCACATCACGTTGGATCCCTCACTGTGACGCCCTACAGACCGCAACATCTCTCTTTCTCTCATACACACCGCACGCACGCGCGCGCACACACACACATACACACACGATTGAAGAAAGTCCCTAACCCTCCAATCAACTCCTCCATTTTTGTTTGTTAACTCATCGCCCACCATTTTTGTTGTTTCTATTATGAGTCCACCAAAGATGGAGGTCAATGAAGGGGGATGCCGGAAATGGATTTCATGGCGATGGGGTGGGTTGAATGTGTTTCATGTTTGATGTTGTAAAGCCCGTACCCCGGTATGTAATTTCTTGCATTAATTTTTTTTTCTTTCAAGCGTGATTTATCGTGGTTCCGTTAACGGGGTTAGTCGAGTTGGGTCTAACCGTTAAAGTATCGGAATTTTTTTTGGTTAGTTGCGAGAGGGTTGTAAGTTGAGGGGCCAAATGTGTCAAAGGCCAAAAACCCTTATGGGTTTCGGCCCATGCAGCTAGTTGTCAAGATCCAAATTGTTCTTAGATGGTAGTTGTTGCCGTGAGGTGAAAGAAAAAGAAAACATTAACCCTAAACACTTTCCTTCTATCTCTCTCGTTTTCTCTCACGCAAACTGCAACCCAAGGATCCCCTTCCCTGCCGCCGTGAACCACCTGCAACCACCGTCATCAACCACTTGCCGCCGGCGAGAGCGAGAGAGAGGAGAAGAGTCGGTCGGGAAGAGCGTGACCGTCGAGGCGGAGGCTGCTGCTGCTGCGTTCTTGCGAGAAAGGTAACGTCTCTTCTCGTTTCTGTTTCGTCGACACCATCAGCCGCAAACCACCACCACCGCCGCCGCTGCAGCCTTGGCTGCCGGCGGCGTGGCCACCAGCGTGCACCGCCAGCGCAGGGCGGCGTGGTGCGTGGTCGAGAGTAGTGAGCCGGGTGGGTGTGCGGGTTTAGGGAAGTCGGGGTAGTCTAAGGGTCCGTCTTAATCTTGTCTCGTTGGGTTTTCGTAACCGCCGCCGTCGCCGCCGGCGACCACCACTGCCGGAGGTGGCAGTGGGTGGTGCACGGTCGAGTCAGCCCTTATGACCTAAAACCCTGTTAGAGTGAACCCCCGTTGCGAACCCGAATCGTATAAGCCAATCTCGTAACCGTTTTTATAAATCGTGATTTTATGTAAATTCTAAGTGTGCTGTCCAGTTTTCGTTTGATCATAACTTTTCCGTCGTAACTCCGTTTGAGCCGAAACTGGCGCCCACGGTTCAAGTTCGGGATCGGGAACGTTTTCCGTGTTTTAGCGGAAAACTGGTTCGGTCTCTAGCTGGGCGAAAAAGTGGTCGCAAGTTCGGTTTTTCGTCATTTCATGTGAAAATTTCTGGAATCTGCCTTGATCTTGCGAAAACCATAACTTTCTGCTCGTAACTCGGTTTGGGGTGAAACCGGTGTCAAAAGTTCCCTTTTTGAGTCTAGAAACTTTTCTGTGTTTTGTTCAAAACCCAGTTCGGGACGTAGCATGGGTCAAATTGTCGTTTTATACTGAAAGGTGCTGAATTTCGCTGTTCTGGAAACTGTTTTTGTAAAATCCGTAGTAAATTGTAGAAAAATCGTTAGGAGGCGTATAATATGTCCTTGGAACCCTAACTCAGAGTACTTTCTGGTTATGAAATAATATTGGGAATTTTCTGGGTTTAAAGGGGTCGAAACAGGTCCCGAACAGACCTGTTTGGCGGGAACGGAAAGTAGTTTTAGTGACGGTTTAAGCGTGTGTCGTGTCATAGGGTCCGAGTCTCGTATTGACACGTTTTAACATGCGTTTAGGTGCTGGGAAGTGACCGTAATTGTGAAGCTTGAATTGTATTGTTAAGCTAGGCGCGCATTCGAGGTGAGTTCTCTCACTATATAGAATGGGAATTATATTTGTGTTGCTATAGTTCGAGTTGTGTTGATTATGATTGTTTGCTGATATTATTGTGGTGTGGAATATATATATTTGTGTGTATATATTGAACTGTGATTGATGTACTTCTTGATGGATGTTCCAAGAGGTATATGCGTTTGTATAATGAGCTGTGATTATATCTTCTTGAGGGTTGTTCCAAGAAGTATAAGGCCACTTCTTGATGGTTGTTCCAAGGAGTAGGTGTATTGGTATAATGTGTTGTGATTATATCTTCTTGAGGGTTGTTCCAAGAAGTATAAGGCCACTTCTTGATGGTTGTTCCAAGGAGTAGGTGTATTGGTATAATGTGTTGTGATTATATCTTCTTGAGGGTTGTTCCAAGAAGTATAAGGCCACTTCTTGATGGTTGTTCCAAGGAGTAGGTGTATTGGTGTAATGTGTTGTGATTATGTCTTCTTGATGGTGGTTCCAAGGAGCATAAGGATTATTATTAATCGTGTTATATTTTTCTTGATGGATGTTCCAAGAAATTTATGTGCTGGTATGTTTAAGGGTGATGCTGATATAATTGCGATTCTATGTATGGATTGAATTCACTAAGCTTCGTGCTTACCCTTTCCCAATAAACTGTGGTTTCAGGTACGGGCGGCTCCCAGGCGTGACGAGTACACACTGGCACGCGAGGAGAGCTGGTTGTTTTATGGTTTTAATAATTAAACGTTTATTCCGCTGGTTTTTATTATAAAGATATTAATTATGAGTTTGCAAACGAAACGTTGGTATCAATTAATGAGTTGTTATAAATGAATTGTTTATTTAAAAATTTAAATTTGCTTGTAATTTTTGGGACGTTACAACTTGGTATCAGAGCACGACTTGAGTGAATCAAACGCATTTCGGTGTGTTTGATCTCAAGTTTGCGGCTATAAAAATTTTCTTTAAAGTTTTTGTGAAATAAAAAGAAGGAAAAATCCGTTTGAGAAACGGTGATCGGAGGCGCAGTGTGTACAGTCAGCCGGAGCCAAAGGGGAAAGGTACAGTACTTAGTGTTTTATTGCTTTCTAGATCATAGAGTATGCATGCTAGATTGCCTGTTGTGGACACTATGCTGTATGTTGAACTACTTGCTATTAGGAATTTATGCTAATTATGATAGGTTACTAAGTGGATGCCCTCTAGGTTGTATGCAGTAAGAGATTTATAGCCTTAGAATATTCGATTTAGTTCTATTGCGCAGCTCTTGTGTGAGTCCAACCGTTCTAGGATAGAGTCTTGTATTCGACTGTCTATTTGTTTCGCACTGCATATAATCGGGTATTCGCGAGGTCACTCGTTATAATTAGTAGGGATTCGGTAGTAGCAAGGGTAGTGGGATAAGAGGAAGTTCCTAGAGAGCTGGGAAGGGTGTTTATGTATGAGTACGTGTGCTAGATTGATTTCTAGAACATAGGAGTATGTATGCTAAATTGCTTGGTGCTTATTACCCTGTATTGCATGTTTGTTGCTTGCTAATAGGAGTTTATGCCAGCCTTGATAGGTTGTTAAGTGAATGCACTATAGGTCGTATGCGGTAGGAGCCGAATAGCCTTAGAATGTCAGATTTAGTTCTATTGCGCAGCTCTTGTTTGAGTCCAACCGTTGTAGGATAGGATCTTACATTCGAATGTCTATCTGGTTTGCACTGTGTGCGACTGTGCATTCGCGGGGCGACTCGTCATGACTAGTGGAAATTTCGTTGTAGCAAGGGTAGTGTTTGGGGGTGGAATTCCTAGGGAGCTAGGAAGAGTGTGTACATATGCTGATGCGGGCATATGGGTATAGTTATCGGCAAGGAGCTACTTGGACCCCTTGGGATGGAACTCGGAACGGGCGATGATAGGTGTGAATGGTAGTAGTAGAGCTCCTACTACCGGAAGCACAGGATCAATGCTCGAGTCGGGGAAGTCACGAGGAATCCAAGGAGTTGAGCGTGAGTGTTGTTAGTATGAGTTATTATGTGCTAATAACGCGTTGTATTGTTTACCCAGAATAGCCATCACAAGGAGGAACAACTATAGTAAACCTACTAGTACAGGTGTGTACTCGAAGTGTTTTGAGGTGATGATCGTTGGGGGTAGTGATGAAGGTCCTAAACTAGTAGTCGTGGGAATAGAAAGACGATTCTAATATTAGTCACTTGAAATGACGATAAGGATGTGGTTTGTTTTAGGTAGACCATTTCGGGTCAAAAATTGGCAATTGTGCTAGAATCATAGGCTTTTGAGCCGACTTTGATTTGAGGAAAACCCGTAAGATGATTTGATGTGAATTCCCAACTTGCCTTAAGAGATTTAAATGTCCGGATGACGATTGTGGATCGGGGAGTTTTGGAGGGATATGAGTCGAGACATTGAATGCCGACTGAGTCATGCACAAAGTCTATTTTGAAAATAGGATTGCATTAACTAATTTTTGTGTTTCCAATCCTTATATGGATTGTGCTTTGGAATTTTGGGAAATGTTTAGCACACACACAAGATGTCGAATTATGGTTTTGAAAGTGCATGAAACCTTTTTATAACGAGAGTTACAAACTTTGTTGGCGATTTGTTTAAAATGAGTTTGGAATTCTAGTGTCGCTTAACTTTTCTTTCGAGAGTTTGTGGTACTAAGTATTTTATTGCAAATAGTTCAGTGTGTGGATTGATTCATGCGTGACATAAGTGGTGCATGCAGGAATTTTGGTAATATTTCATGAGGAGTTGTTTAGTGCGCTTTTCAGTCAGCTAAAGGTTTTATTGACATTTCGATGAAAATGCGATTTATCGACTTAGGGGTATGCATACTGGGGTAACCTTTGTTCTCGACATTTTGATAAACGAGTCGTGCATGAAAATGTTTTAGTTCCTTTTTGTCGAAATGAAAGACCTTTTGATCCAAGGAGTGTCTTAATGTTGTGAACATCATGCATACGATTACAATGTGTTATATTTTGGAAATATAAATGCGTAGATTTTTGACATTCGGTTAATTTAGACTTACCGATCATTTTTTTTTGGGAAATTAAAAAACTTTTGCTTTGGAGGAAACGAGTATTTTGAGCATTTTCGATAAATACATTTTTAAACTATAATGTTTTGACGTTATATGTCCCAAGTACGAAACTTGAGGAAGTGTTACAAGCTTGCATGCCTGCCCCCAGCTTGAGATTTTATGAGGTTTTAGTCGATATTTCCAATTAATAGAAGCGGACTGGTTTCTGTCTTCAAGTTTGAATCTTACACGAGGCAGTTGTGTTTTAACAAAAATATATTTGTAAACCGTGTCATCGTTTTGTGTGACTAGCTGACGCGCGAAAAATTTGTGGCGAACCCTGTGCCACGTCATTTTATGATTAAAAAGAAGAATTTTTGAATCAAATGTCGTGAAACTTATTTTGAATTATGTACACACCTTTGTCGCACCCTGTTTAAGGTCAAGCGGTTACTTTAAGTGCACGTCATGAGTCAATCCATACTGGAATCGAGGCGGTTCATTTTAAAGAAATTATTTATTACGCTTTGCTTTTGTGTGAGTAAACTGAACTGCAATGGAACGATTTTCAACATGATTTTTCTTATGTGGGACGAGCGTGTCTAGTTTTGCGTAACTATCGATCAGGTAATAGTAGTTTTATTACATACGATCTTTTTGAGATGAAAATCCTGATGTTGAAAATATTTTGTAAATGATTTTGTAAACCATTTGGGGGAAATGTGCTTTTAAGTGTCATGTGTCATTTCGAGAATTTTTAGGGTGTGAGTCCTTTTGGAAAACTCTTTTGTTTAACCCGTGTTGAGTCTGGGACTAAGGTTGATTTCAGAGTATTGCTTGCTTAGACTTTATTTAAACGCGTTTTTGACCGACTTATGGGTCTAGCAAGCGTGGAGCGTTTTGCTCGGTTTTGACTTGGAATTAGTCATGGGCTAATTGCCCGGTTTTAATGACTCAAGGTGGAGTCTTGTTGATAAATTGTTTTGTCGCACCGTTTGGCATTCCTTGCACGTCGAGTATTTACACATTTGGGTGAAGGAGACAATCCGGGGTAGGCACTTGTGGGAAGGCTGTTTTGCTTTGGATCCTTAGGCACGTTAGTCAGTCGCTGGTAGTGGTCGGTTGGTTATCTCGGGGTGAGACCCCGGTGTACAGGTGTTATAACCTAGGCTTTCTAGTAGGTGTTAGGAGGATATAGTTGTGGGCACTTACCTGAGAGGTAGGCGTCGAGGTGTATCCTCGGTTCAGATAAATTAGCTTTGTAGAAGCGAGTGTGGGGGATACGTCGACGGTGGGAGGTTGGGTATTCCACGCGTGTTGGTAATGTAGGTCGGGTAGTATCGGTTAAGGGAATGACCTGCGTGTGTATTAGTGGACTTGATTGTAGGGGATATCTATTTGTGTTGGTGTCTAGGATAATACCATGCTTATGGGATTCACTGTAATCGATTGGACCGATGTTCGGCGGGTGGCCGATGTTTGTTATTGTAATCGGTTGGACCGATGTTCGGCGGGTGGCCGATGTTTGTTATTGTAATCGGTTGGACCGATGTTCGGCGGGTGGCCGATGTTTGTTATTGTAATCGGTTGGACCGATGTTCGGCTGGGCCGATGGTTGTATTTAGTCGGTTGGACCGATATTCGGCTGGGCCGATGGTTGTATTTATTCGGTTGGACGGATATTCGGCTGGGCCGATGGTTGTATTTATGCGGTTGGACCGATATTCGGCGGGGGGCCGATGTTTGTTAATGTGATTCATTGTGAATTTTGGGAGTCTAGTAGAACTCGTAGAAGTTAATCGGCAGTTAATGGTAGGAATGATCGGATTCGAGTATCCTGTAGGGTATATTGGTGAGCATCTTTAGAATGGTTAGAGCTGGAGATTTGACTCGGGATGTTTGGAATATCTAAGGTTGGGGGACAACCGAAGTCGCTTGGCTGGGGATGATTCCAATTTTTGGGGTGTTCTGCCGATCATAATTCCAGTGTCTTAGAAAGAGTACGTTAGTAAGAATAGTATTCGAAAAGTTTTAGAAGGGATTTCAAGTGGACTTAGAAACCTGAGGTTGGGATGAGGGAGAACTATCCGGAGCTATTCGTAAGCAGAGACTTCGAGGGCGAAGTCTAATTCAAGTGGGGGAGAGTTGTAAAGCCCGTACCCCGGTATGTAATTTCTTGCATTAATTATTATTTTTTCTTTCAAGCGTGATTTATCGTGGTTCCGTTAACGGGGTTAGTCGAGTTGGGTCTAACCGTTAAAGTATCGGAATTTTTTTTGGTTAGTTGCGAGAGGGTTGTAAGTTGAGGGGCCAAATGTGTCAAAGGCCAAAAACCCTTATGGGTTTCGGCCCATGCAGCTAGTTGTCAAGATCCAAATTGTTCTTAGATGGTAGTTGTTGTCGTGAGGTGAAAGAAAAAGAAAACATTAACCCTAAACACTTTCCTTCTATCTCTCTCGTTTTCTCTCACGCAAACTGCAACCTAAGGATCCCCTTCCCTGCCGCCGTGAACCACCTGCAACCACCGTCATCAACCACTTGCCGCCGGCGAGAGCGAGAGAGAGGAGAAGAGTCGGTCGGGAAGAGCGTGACCGTCGAGGCGGAGGCTGCTGCTGCTACGTTCTTGCGAGAAAGGTAACGTCTCTTCTCGTTTCTGTTTCGTCGACACCATCAGCCGCAAACCACCACCACCGCCGCCGCTGCAGCCTTGGATGCCGGCGGCGTGGCCACCAGCGTGCACCGCCAGCGCAGGGCGGCGTGGTGCGTGGTCGAGAGTAGTGAGCCGGGTGGGTGTGCGGGTTTAGGGAAGTCGGGGTAGTCTAAGGGTCCGTCTTAATCTTGTCTCGTTGGGTTTTCGTAACCGCCGCCGTCGCCGCCGGCGACCACCACTGCCGGAGGTGGCAGTGGGTGGTGCACGGTCGAGTCAGCCCTTATGACCTAAAACCCTGTTAGAGTGAACCCCCGTTGCGAACCCGAATCGTATAAGCCAATCTCGTAACCGTTTTTATAAATCGTGATTTTATGTAAATTCTAAGTGTGCTGTCCAGTTTTCGTTTGATCATAACTTTTCCGTCGTAACTCCGTTTGAGCCGAAACTGGTGCCCACGGTTCAAGTTCGGGATCGGGCACGTTTTCCGTGTTTTAGCGGAAAACTGGTTCGGTCTCTAGCTGGGCGAAAAAGTGGTCGCAAGTTCGGTGTTTCGTCATTTCATGTGAAAATTTCTGGAATCTGCCTTGATCTTGCGAAAACCATAACTTTCTGCTCGTAACTCGGTTTGGGGTGAAACCGGTGTCAAAAGTTCCCTTTTTGAGTCTAGAAATTTTCTGTGTTTTGTTCAAAACCCAGTTCGGGACGTAGCATGGGTCAAATTGTCGTTTTATACTGAAAGGTGCTGAATTTCGCTGTTCTGGAAACTGTTTTTGTAAAATCCGTAGTAAATTGTAGAAAAATCGTTAGGAGGCGTATAATATGTCCTTGGAACCCTAACTCAGAGTACTTTCTGGTTATGAAATAATATTGGGAATTTTCTGGGTTTAAAGGGGTCGAAACAGGTCCCGAACAGACCTGTTTGGCGGGAACGGAAAGTAGTTTTAGTGACGGTTTAAGCGTGTGTCGTGTCATAGGGTCCGAGTCTCGTATTGACACGTTTTAACATGCGTTTAGGTGCTGGGAAGTGACCGTAATTGTGAAGCTTGAATTGTATTGTTAAGCTAGGCGCGCATTCGAGGTGAGTTCTCTCACTATATAGAATGAGAATTATATTTGTGTTGCTATAGTTCGAGTTGTGTTGATTATGATTGTTTGCTGATATTATTGTGGTGTGGAATATATATATTTGTGTGTATATATTGAACTGTGATTGATGTACTTCTTGATGGATGTTCCAAGAGGTATATGCGTTTGTATAATGAGCTGTGATTATATCTTCTTGAGGGTTGTTCCAAGAAGTATAAGGCCACTTCTTGATGGTTGTTCCAAGGAGTAGGTGTATTGGTATAATGTGTTGTGATTATATCTTCTTGAGGGTTGTTCCAAGAAGTATAAGGCCACTTCTTGATGGTTGTTCCAAGGAGTAGGTGTATTGGTATAATGTGTTGTGATTATATCTTCTTGAGGGTTGTTCCAAGAAGTATAAGGCCACTTCTTGATGGTTGTTCCAAGGAGTAGGTGTATTGGTGTAATGTGTTGTGATTATGTCTTCTTGATGGTGGTTCCAAGGAGCATAAGGATTATTATTAATCGTGTTATATTTTTCTTGATGGATGTTCCAAGAAATTTATGTGCTGGTATGTTTAAGGGTGATGCTGATATAATTGCGATTCTATGTATGGATTGAATTCACTAAGCTTCGTGCTTACCCTTTCCCAATAAACTGTGGTTTCAGGTACGGGCGGCTCCCAGGCGTGACGAGTACACACTGGCACGCGAGGAGAGCTGGTTGTTTTATGGTTTTAATAATTAAACGTTTATTCCGCTGGTTTTTATTATAAAGATATTAATTATGAGTTTGCAAACGAAACGTTGGTATCAATTAATGAGTTGTTATAAATGAATTGTTTATTTAAAAATTTAAATTTGCTTGTAATTTTTGGGACGTTACAGATGTAACACCCCAAAAATTGGAAAATGAATTTTGGGGCTTGCGGACGTCCGCATGGGCACAAGGCCGGACGTCCGCGAAGGGCGGATGTCCGCGGGTCGTTCGTGGAAGCAACAAAAATTAGAGGGGTTCGGATCAGCTCAAGGCCGGACGTCCGTGTGGTGGTCAATCCGGACGTCCGCGACCTGTCTGCTGAGATATTTTGGTTTCCTTTTAAGACTTCTCTCTCTCTCTCTCTCTCATTCCTCATTTCATCCCTAACCCAAATCAGTTTCCTCTCTCTCTAAATCGATTCTCTCCCAAGAAAACCCTAAATCCCTCCCTCTCCTCTTCATCTTCCCCACTCAAATCAAACCCACTTCCACCATTGTTGAAGATATGGAAGCTTGAAGCTTTTGTGGAGACTAAGAGCTTTTATTTGGAGGATTCAAGTGGTGAAGGTAATCTCTTTCTACCAAAAGCTAGATTGTTGTTGTTTTCACCTCATCTTCCATTTTGGGGTATTATTGGGTGATTTTGGCTGTGTTTGATTGAGGTGATCTTCTCCTTCTTTATCTATTAAAATTAGGGTTTTGGTATAAGTTGGTATTTCGATGTAAAATGTTTGGGGAATGTTTCTACTTGGTTGGATCTAGATATTGATGGTTGGAAATTATGGATCTAGGTTTTTGGAAGATTTGACTTGAAGGTTCAAGTTTTTTCAAGGGAGCTTACGTTTGGGGAAAATCTAGATTTAGCCTAAATCTAGCAAAGTGAGTTCAAGTTGATTTGTGAAAACTTTGTACATGCCAAAAATGTTATTTTCCAAGTACTTGTGTGTTTTACTTGAAATTATCAACTGTTAAGTTATTTGATGGGTTTAACCCCTTTTGAAGTGTTCAACTTCACAAATGTTGTAAAACACCCATATTTGGTATTTTTGGATATTTTGATGTGTAGAAATCATAAATATGTCCTTAAAAGATTTATTGCTCAAAATGGAGTTTATTCAATGGTTTAATCATGTTAGTGTAATTGATTTTATAAACCATTTGGGAAATGCACAATTTGGTGTCATGAGTCATTTTGAGAATTATAAGGGTATGAGTCCATTTGGGGAAACCCTTTGTTTAACCCGTGTCGAGTTTTGGGTTAATGATGATTTTGTGGCACTTGTTTACCTAAACGATGTTTAAATGCATTTTATGCTATGATGACCGTTATTTATGGGTCTAATGAGTTTTGAGTATTTTGCTCGGTTTTGACTTTCAGGAAGTCTTGGGGACATTTTGTCCGATTTTGATGGCTCAATATGGAGTCTTATCTATGGTTTGCATTTATTGCAACTTGATGCATTTTATTGCATATTATTGATACTTACATGCTCGGGTGTGTTAGTCATTCCAGGATGGGCATATTCTTATAGACTGTGTTGCATTGGATCCATAGGCACGTAAGTCAGTCTTTATATGATGGTCTACTGGGTGTCGCGGGATTTGACCGGGCCCCATGTTTTATGACCTTTACCTTTCAAGGGTACACTAGGAGGGCTGAGTCCGGTTGAGCTGTCAGGTTGATTGACGGTCGTTTATGACCTTCGCCATGTCGAGGCAATGCCATGGTTGTATCCCCGCTTGTGCAGAGCCTTTGGTGGTATTCTTAGTAATATTCCGCTAAGGTCATCTGTCTCTTTGGGTGTGTCTTGAAAGACGCCGTATGGGTGCAGTGAAGTGTCGTACGATTAACGTTGTTTGAGTGGCATACTTTTGTGTTCCTCCACTCTCAATGGATACGTGTCTCCCCCGTCGTCGACCAACCTTACATGGGATTTTAATGTCCATGTTTTATTATCGTTGGTCTTATACGATTGACTACAATTTGATGACTTTAATATTGGATTCCCCTCCATGTATATTAAAGTTTAAATGAAGCAGGTCATTTCCATATTTATGGTATTTGGACTTCATTACATTTTACGTTCGCGTGAGTATTGGTTCGTATTATGTTTTCAATGAAGTATTATATTTAAATGGATTGTTCTTCCATGATTTATGGGTTGAGTATTTTGTCGTCAACCGTATTTGAAGGTTTTGCATAATATATTTCTATCCACGTGTTGAGTGAGTTTGGATTGTGATTCATTTTGGAAAAACGCTTTATACCTTTTGGGAACGTTTCTCATAAATTTTGGGTGCGTTGGAAAATGAGTCGTTTACATCCTTTTTGTAAACTCTTTTGGAAATCATAATCTATGTCGCAAACTTTAATTTAAAGAATTATGTAAATCATGCTATAAACTCTTGAACTCACTAGGCGTTAGCCTAACCCTTTTTATTTGTCGGCATGTGCAACAGGTTCAGGTTGGGAGTAGTTCTAGTGACACTGTGAAAGGTCGTGTGTAGTAAAGTGCTCGAGAGGTGAATAGCTTAAGCGAAGTTTCCGCATTCATCTTTGGGATTAGCAACTTGTACTTGGGTTAAGTAACACCCGATGTGAAGTTAGTCTTTGTAATAAGACTTGAGTTATATATATTGTTTGAGGTTAATCATAGATTCTAATATCTATTGGATTATAAGAGGAAATTCTATTATTTCAGATGTTTTATCGAAAATTTTATTTAGTTTCTATTTCCCAATTCGAGGGTGTTACATTGGAGATGGGGTATCAAGGTGAGTTCAAGAAGATATGGAGTTGGTAGCTTAGGAGAGAATGAAGAAAATGATTATGGGTTTTGTGTGTGTGTCTATGTGCGAGATGTAACACGGGGTGATTTCAAGGTTCCATTTATTATCAAGCGTCTTATCTCTTGTCAAAAAGGATGGAGGTTTACAAAAAGTTTTGGTAAAAATGATATTGACAAGTTGGGGGTTCGAATCAGGGTTGAAAACGACGAAAATATAGGAAAAGGGTTTGGCACAACTTGGCGCACGACGCAAGGTCATCGGCAGGTCGCATGGCTTACTGTTTTGTGGTTGAGGGATTCAGGCGACTTTCCACGTGATCTAGGTAGCGGGCAAAGTCGCATGTGGAACTTGTTTAACATAAATTTAATTTTGAGGATTTTCTTCATTTAGACATAGCTCATTCATTTCTCCTTCGATTTTAGCGATTTTAGACGCTATAGCTTCATTATTTTGAAGCTCTTCAAAGGGGTCAAGGAAGATTAAAGATGTTAGTCTCAACCATCGGATTTGTGAATAATACAAATAGACAACCAAACTTAATACACTTAGAAATATATTCTAATTATTTGTTTAAAAAGATCATATCCGATACTCACTTCCATCGGATTCAATTCAAGCCAAGTCCTTATCCGAAGTAGGGGTGCTCAAAAACCCGATCAACCCGACCAACCCGATCAACCCAACCCAACCCGACGTGGAATAACCCAACCCGAAGCAACCCGATGTCCAATCGAGTTGTAAAATCTTCAAACCGTATGTATTGGGTTGATATCGGGTTACGATAATTTGAACCCAACCCAACCCGATGAACCCGATATATATATATATATATATATATATATATTCAATCTCTTATACATCTCTATATAACTATATATATATATATATATTTAATCTCTTATTCATCTCTATATAACTCCTTCACACACACACACACACATATATATAGGGGTTAAATCATGTGAGAACCACAAATATGTTATAAACCGTGAGAACCGATATAAAAAATATTTTTTTACATGAATTTTTTTCATTAAATGCTAGTATTTATTATATTTTACTTCAAATATATGTGTTTCATAATATGATAGTTTCACATGGATTTGTTTCACCATGTGAATATTTTTTACGAGTATTTTTCATTTCACAAGGTGAAACAAAATTCGTTTTTCACATGTAAACTTATCATAAGGTGAACACGAACATATGTGTAACAATATCTTAAATCATAGGTTTTGATGAAAAAAAATCATGTAAACAAAAAATTTTACATTGGTTCTCGCGAGTTTGTAACTTATTTGTGGTTCTTATTTGATTATCGTCTTATATATATATATATATATATATATATATAGTAGATGTTAACATATATATGCAAATTGAGAAAAACATTTGATGACGATATTTGGTTTAGACATTTTTATATGTAGTATCTAAATATTGTCTGAATTATCGGTTGTATTTTAAAGACATGTTTCTTTTATTTTTATGTTTTTAATTTTGATTTTACCTTGTTTAAACACAACCCGACTAACCCGATCAACCCGAACGGGTTGGGTTGGGTTGGGTTGTATCTTTGTTTGGGTTGGGTTGGGTTGAAATTTTTTCAAACCGCCAACATTGGGTTGATGTGTCGAAATGCCTTCAACTCGATCAACCCAACCCGTGAGCACCCCTAATCCGAAGACCTCAAAAGAAACAATAAAATATCTTCGGATTTAGACCATCAGATTTATAATCTGCGATATTTCAATGGATCATCTTCTTATCTATATCTTTGAAAACCGATAGAAGTTTCTCTCTTCTATCGGATTCTCAAAACTCATTTGAAATATTCTAAGTCTTTAATATCCGACATACTATACTTTATAAATGTTTATAACTGAAAACTGTCATATAACTTATATACTTAGAATAGAAAAAATAGGATTTTTACTTGTAAAGTTATTATAACAATCTATATTGATTAAAAGTGTAAAAAACCTTCAACAAAATCGAAGACGGGTTGAAGAGAGGTCAAGATAGTAACCAAAATGGATTGATTTGTAATATAGTAAAAGGAAGATCAATACAAGATATAGTCAACTAGTAGTCTGACAAATACTATTACTGACAAGCCGTATTTTGAAGTACAAACTTATCTAGCATGTTTGGCTAACCAACTCTTCCAAACTCTCCCATACTCTCATCCTGGTATGGGAACTTTCAAAAAGCATGTCAGCCAAAGTAAGTTTTAAAGCATTATTCAATTAGTCTCATATTTCCTTTATTGTTCTTTTTGCATACTGATAAGGTTAATTTATTAACTCTATTTTTAGCCTTTTTATTAGTTTTTGTCTTACTTTATTCTCCCAAAAATCCAATTTTAGTCACTTCTATGTAAAAATCATGCATTAATCATAGTTCATACATTTAGCATGTTTTACATAGTTTAGTAGGTAATTTGGTGTTGCTAATAAAATTTTGCAGATTGATGAAACCCTCCGAGGATTCCTGCAGGATTTGAGCTGCTGGAAGTTTTAGCTGTTTTTGGGCCGAAATGCTGTTTTGGGACAAAATGTTGTTTTGGGCCGAAATGCTGTTTTGGGCCGAAATGCTGTGATAGGCCGAATCTGCTGTTGGGCCGATCTTTGAAGCTACAAAACCAGATTTTTGAAGACCTTGATGAAAAGTAGTTTAGTTAGGACTTAAGTATTTTTAATTACTTATTATGTATTTTAGAAGCTTACTTAATACTCTTTAGCTTTTTGAAAACTTTGGGACCAAGTTTGCCTTCTCCTATAAATAGGAGAGTCTTATGCTTGTTTTAAAAACCATCTTTCCAAGTATTATTACTTGTTGCATCTTTTGCTCTCTAGTTTTATTCTCTTGTTACTTATAATATGGAGTAATTGTAGTGTTCGGTTCAGAATTAATACAAGTGTTTTAAATCTCAAGTTCGTGTTCTCAAGTTTTATAATCTCTCTTTTATTATTAGAAATTAATACAAGGAACATACTTGATTGTTATAATCAATTTGTGACTTGAGATTACTTTCTAATATTGGTATTTTCCAAGTTTTAAAGCAAACACGTTCGTTTTTCGTCACATTTCACGTCTAGTTAATTATTTGGTACAAATCTTGTGGTGATATTTTGGATTTAATCCTTCTAAAAATCCAAGACTTGTCCAATTAGTTAATAATTCGTTTTTCTAGTAATTCCCAAGCGTAAAGATCATCTTTTGAGACGTAACTTGCACGACAAGTTTCATAATTTGGCGACCAAGTTACCTCATTTTTTAGGACTTTAATTCCATTTACTGCTTTATTTACATTCCTGCAATTTATATTTCCATCTTTTAATTTCTTGTACTTTAATTTACTGTCATTTACATTATTGCACTTTAATTTCAGTATTTACTTTTCAGTAATTTATTTTTCTGCAATTTACTTTCCAGTCATTTACTTTACTGTAATTTACTTTTCTGCAATGTTATTTACATTTCTTACATCTTTCGAAAGATTAATCCGAGCAATGATGGGCTAATTGCCTTAGCTTGGGGTGTAAGGCAAAGTTAAGACTGAAATCGGTGTGAAAGTTGAAAGTTGTATTTATATAAACACTGTTATCTAACTATTTGTTTCAGGTGATTACCGTTTCATTGAAGATCATATTTTAATTAATTGACAACTAATTTAATATGTGAAAATGCATTAACTTTCAGAGTTAAGATAAACAACAAAACCTGAGATAATAAGAGAAGGCTACATATAGCTTTAGCATCTGACAATTGCTATGCTCTTACGGTGTAGGATGGTAACATTGTGTTGTGCTAGGATTCACGAGGTCTAATATAACTGATATCGTATCGATAGCACGCTGGCCTATGTGTACTCTTGGGAGGCCATCTGACCCGATAGTTGATACTGTGATAATCCTATTTATATAGGATTATCCAGGTGTTTATTTCATCTTTTAACCAGATCACTTATTTTTGTCTTAACAAAACCTTGCACCCTGTGCTTTTAATCTCTCATTGATCTTCTTAGTCGTTAACTCACAAACCAAACCACTCAATCTGTTTTCGAATTCGCCATCTGAAGTCAGTTTTTAAAGATTGGACTTTTTGAAAAGCTTTCACAAGTCTTCCCTGTGGATCGATATCTGGTACTTTTACCATTATTACTTGTTAACGAGACGATAGTAGTTCAAGGTGTATACTTGCACTAAGTTCTATTTTAAGTGAATCTCTAAGGTTGCATAAATCTTACAACAAGTTTTTGGCGCCGTTGCCGGGGAACTACTTCGCTGAAAGAATTTCATTTCAAAGTAAAGTTTGTAAACTCTGATTTTTCTACCACCTTTTTGAAAATCAGTGCATGCCCAGAATATTGCACGAAGAACTTTTTCAATTTGATCCAGAGATTGAACGAACTTTTAGACAAAGAAGGAAAGCACAAAGAGCTGCTTCAGCTCTAAAACCTCCAAAGATGTCTGAAAATGAGTACACTTCGGATGAAGGTGAAAATAACTTCGAATTTGGGCCGGATGGACAACCTATTAATAGACCACCCAATAATAATGGAAACCCTGACATAAATTGGGAAAATTTCGAAAATCTTGAAAATCCCGATAATGGAAATCTTGGCAATGGAAACCCTGGAAATGGACCAATTCCTAGAAATGGGCCTATTCCTAGGCAAATCCCTCGCCAAATTCCTCGTCAGATTTCTGAAAATAGGCCAATTCATGACCTTGAAGATGAGGAACAAAACATTTTCAGGCTTGCAAACTCTAAAAACGGAGGTATTATGGCTTATGTTGTTCCTGTTTTATATCAATTACATTCAGGAATACTTAAGCCTACCCTCGAAACGCATCATTTTGAACCCAAGCCGATAATGTTCCACATGCTCCAAATCAACGGCCGGTACGTTGGTTTGGCGCATGAAGATCCTCATTCTCATCTCAGGTCTTTCATGGAAATTACAGATTCTTTCAAGTTGCCAGGTGTACAGGATGATGCTCTAAAACTAAAACTTTTTCCATACTCTTTAAGAGATAGAGCAAGATCCTGGTACAACTCGTTGCGGCCAGACTCTATAATTACATGGAACCAAATGGCAGAAAAGTTTTTAAAAAAATATTTTCCACCCACCAGGAATGCTAAGTCTAGAAATGAAATCTGCACTTTTAAACAAATGGACAATGAAGTAGTTCCTGATGCATGGGATAGGTTTAAAGAGCTATTAAGAAAATGCCCTCACCATGGCATTCCGTACTGCATACAGCTAGAGACATTTTACAGTGGTCTAGACATCACTGCAAAACAAATTCTTGATGCTACTGCAAGCGGATCTTTTACATCTTGTACCTACAATGAAGGTTATGAAATCCTAGAAAAGATTTTTGACAATAATGGACAGTGGTCTGATCCACGTGCACTGCCAACTAAAAGAACAACAGGGACATCAGATTCTGATGCTTACTCAACATTAACTGCACAGTTGGCAAATATGGCTACTCTTATTCAAAATCTAGCCACACCTGTGCAGGCTAATGCTGCTACTGCTATCCCTAGTGTTCTGCCAGTACAGTGTACTTTTTGTGGAGATGGACACTCTTTTGACAGCTGTCCAAGCAATCCTGAGCAAATAAATTATGTCCACAACAATAACAAAGGAGGCCCCTTCTCTCAGACTTATAACCCTGAGTGGAGAAATCATCCTAATTTTTCATGGCATAGTCCCGCTCAGAATACTCCAATGCAAAGACCACAAGGACAGTCCAATTTCCAAGGAAAGTCCAACTTTCAACAAAGAAATCACAACAACCAACAATCTAATTTCCAAAATCGACCATCTTCTTTCCAAAACAACAAGCCCAACCCACAGGCTGAGTCATCTACTTCTTTGGAAGTAATGATGAAAGGGTTCATGACCCAAACTCAGGCCTCAATTAAAAATCTTGAAAGTTTTGCTAAAAATCTTGAAACTCAGATGGGGCAAATGGCGTTGGAAATGAAGAAAAGACCAGTAGGAACTATTCCTAGTGATACTGAGATTCCACACCGAGATGGAAAGGAACAGATTAAGGCTGTGATATTAAGAAGTGGAAGGCCTTTAGCAGAAAATCCCAGAAAAAACAAAGCAGAGCCAGAAAAGCAAGAAACAAGACCAGATTCCGCTGCTACAATACCTGTGGACCAGACCTGTAGTCCTAGTGGGCCCAAAGATAGTTATAAGCCTGTTGATATTACCATCATTCCTAACTGATCAACTTACCCTTTGTTGTTCCCTAATGAACCTAAGCAAGTCCAGAAGCCCAAAGAAAGTTTAGAAGCTGATGTGTCACAATCTGGTGGCAGTCCTGCTGTACCACCATCTAACAGTCCAATGATAGTTGCACCAACTCTTCACAAGATTGACCCCTCTAGTTTAGTCACACCTTACATTCCATACCCCCAAGGGATGAGGAATGATAAGGAAGCAATACAATTTAAAAAGTTTCTTGATGTTTTTAAGCAATTGCACATAAACATACCTTTGGTTGAAGCCATTGAGCAGATGCCAAATTATGCAAAATTTCCAAAAGACATTTTGAGCAAAAAGAAAAAGTTGACTGAATATGAGACAGTAGCTCTGACTGAAGGGTGTAGTGCTTTGTTGTCCAGTAAGATTCCCCCTAAAATGAAAGACCCTGGATGTTTCACAATTCCATGTTCTATAGGAGGAAAGGAAGTAGGAAAAGCCCTATGTGACTTAGGTGCTAGTGTAAACCTTATGCCTTTATCCATTTTCAATACCTTAGGCATAGGTGAAGCTAGACCTACCACTGTTTCTCTTCAATTAGCCGATAAGTCCATAGCCTGGCCTAAAGGAAAAATTGAGGATGTCCTAGTCCAAGTTGATAAGTTTATATTTCCAGCTGATTTCATCATTCTAGACTTTGAAGCTGACAAAGATATCCCCATCCTTTTAGGTAGACCTTTTTTAGCTACTGGCAGAACCTTGATTGATGTCCAAAAGGGAGAGTTGACCATGAGAGTCCAAGACCAAGAAGTGACTTTTAATGTGTTTGATTCCCTTAGGTACCCTGAAGAGAAAGAAGAGTGTTCCACTTTGAGCATGATAGAGACTTTGTGTGAAGAGAAAAGTTTGGGAGAAATATTAGGGATAAGAGACTCTGATACTGATGAGGAAGACTTTGAGGACCTAGAAACACCACAGGAAATAGCTGCTTTTGAAATCTTAGATCAAAAGGATAGGAAAACTCTTGTTCCTTCCTTAGAAGTTGCACGAGACTTGGAATTGAAACAACTTCCCGCACACCTGAAATATGTCTTTTTAGAAGATCCCGGGAAGTTGCCAGTCATTATTTCATCATCATTAGAACCTGAACAGGAAGAAAGATTGGTCAAAATGCTTAAACTTCACACAAAAACCATAGGATGGACCATTGCTGACCTCAAGGGCATAAGCCCTACCATTTGCCAACATAAAATTATTTTGGAAGATAAAAATTTCACCTCAGTTGAGCCTCAAAGAAGACTCAATCCTGTGATGAAAGAAGTTGTCAAAAAGGAAATTTTGAAATGGCTTGATACAGGTATAATCTATCCTATTGCAAGCAGTACTTGTGTCAGTCATGTGCAATGTGTACCCAAGAAGGGTGGAGTAACTGTTGTACCAAATGAGAAGAATGAACTCATACCTACTAGAGTTGTGTCTGGTTGGAGGATATGCATGGACTATAGGAAGCTTAACAAAGCTACTCAAAAAGACCATTTCCCTTTACCCTTTGTTGACCAGATGTTAGACAGATTAGCAGGAAAATAGTTTTATTGTTTCTTAGATGGCTACTCAGGTTACAATCAGATTACCGTAGCACCTGATGACCAAGAAAAGACCACCTTCACATGTGAAACACCCTAAAAACAGGGTCAATTTAAACCTTGAAATATACCATAAGTTATGATCAAAAACTTTCAAACTTATATAACCTGAGGATCAAATGTAAGGTTTCTATATACAAACGTCATTACTTAAATAACTTATTAATCTAATCATGACATAACAATCAGATTAATCCAGTTATCTAAACAACCGTCCCAAAAGCATCAAAAATCTCTAGATCCTCCGGTATCTCTAAGTCTGAATCTTTCCAAGAGTTCTCGTCTCTCATTCCCGCTATTTCCCGGAGCTTGTACCTGGTAAGAAGATTCAACTTTAAACATTAGGCTTTCGCCTAGTGAGGATACTCAAGTCAAAATAAAATTTAATAATTAAAACATGAACAGATAACTCAAACCTGTTCTCACCCATCTTACCGTACGACAACTCATTTTCAAATCGGGAAATCTACCCCACTCCCAATTTCCTACGACTAACTCATTTAATCGCAACAACAACATAAGAGTTAACTCTGAATCATTCCAGATTCACAATTAATAATCACACACAAGAAATTACAAGTCAAAACCTGCCTATTTCTTAATCAGGAAGTAGAGATTACAAATTACTTTATGCCTATCTCTAATCTTCCTCTCATCACAGGGAAATCTCCGATCTTCCCAAATCGAAATGGGAACTATTAAGCATAACTGCTTTTTCCACATTCCACCTTAAATCAATGGTCCCCATGGGATTATAATATCGCGATGCTCAAATCGAGACTCATGATTCAAGGTTCACCCAATTACTAAAATTACATCCCTTTGGTCTATGGCGAGTAATCGGTTCCCATCATACCGTACCCAAGTGCCCTCGGTGACCGGATGCCTATTTTAGTAAAAGCACATAATCATATAATATAATATATGTAATAATCGATACTACTATATGCGTTCAGCATACAGTATATCATTTCTCCGAACATATTCTATATATATAAAATATCAAGAATATTTATATCTCCTCATCTCAATCTCTTAATCATCTCCTCTTTAACTTAGCATGGAAGTTAATATCTCAAGAAAGCTTCAAATCATGTTTAGAGTACATAACCACATATCAAACTCATGTAGTAGATAAATCAAACTTAGCATGCATGATTAATAATAATACTAGTTCATCAACTTCATATATAATTCCTCTTAAAAGTTTTAGCATGGGATCAACATAATACAACTTTTAATTGCCCTCTTGGCTTATCTCTAATTCAATCAAATCTACATAAAATATATTCATGCATACATATAAAGCATCTAATTCAAGATTAATTACTGAATTTTAAAGAGAGTTGAATAAACTCACCTGATGCGTTATTATTCCTTTTAATCCTTTTAACACGTAAGGCTCCTTTCTTCACTATCACAGCTTACTGTATTATTCAATTACATATACTGATATTAATCCTCAAAGCAGAACCCTCTATAACTGAAAATCCTTAATTTCTAAAAATCATGTCTCAAGTCGCAATGAACTGAAATCGCAGTCCACTATTGCGATTTCATATCCAAATCGTAGTGAACTGAAGTCGCAGTCCTCTATTGCGATTTCAATTCCAAGTCGCAGTGAACTGATGCGACTACAGTACCAAGTCGCAACTGCCCATTGCGATTTCGACCCAAGTCGCAACCAACTGTTGCGATTCCAAAGCCAAGTCGCAACTGCCCATTGCGATTTCACTCCGAATCGCAACCAACTGTTGCGATTCCAAAGCCGAATCGCAATGGTCTGCTGCGACTCCAACTCCAAGTCGCAATTGCCTATTGCGACTTCGATGATGATCATCCAAGTCTCAGTCCACTAAGTTCATCTAAAACCCAGATTTTTATACTTTTAATCCATGTTTGTTTATGCCAATTTGCAGATATGTTTAATACACTTATCTTAACATATCCTAAAACTCAGATTCTCTTTATCATCAAATTTACCAAAACCCAACATAAAGACTCCATAGAAGACTTTAATCTAAGAAGATGAAGAATTTAATGAGATAATTACCTTTATGATTCTTCAACTAACACCAGATTATGGAATTTCCAGTAACTCTTTTCTTTTCTTCTTTCTCTTTCTCGATGTCTCTATCTCAATCTCTCGGCTTTTCTCCAAACCGAAAGAACACACACCCAAGACCAAGTCTCACATTCACATTTAGTCTATATTGTCTAAAAAGATGACACCTCAAGCTTAATTAAATATGAGTCATTATCCATTTTACCAAACAAACCTTCAACTTTCAAAGAATTGCACAACAAACCCTCAACTTGAAAATCTATTTCAACAACACTTTTAAACAATTACAAACTTAACCCCCAAGTTAGTTTAAAATTCATAAAATAATATAACGAAAATTCGGGATGTTACAATACTCCCCAACTTGAAAATGATTTCGTCCCCAAAATCAAAGTCAGGTAAACAAATGAGGATACTTAGCCCTCATACTTTCTTCTGACTCTAAAGTTACATTAGTACCTCTATGGTGTTTCCACTGTACTTTCAACATAGCTACCTTTTTACCACTACGTAGTTTTCTAACTGATCTTTCTAAAATTGCCTCTGGTTCCTCTACACAACGACTCTTTTCATCTATCCTCACATTTGTGAGTGGAATCACATCTTCCTCTTCGGCCAAGCACTTCCGAAGATAACACACATGAAATGTATTATGAACTCCTTCCAACTCGGGTGGAAGATCTAACTTGTAAGCTTGTAACCCTATTCTCTCAACAATGGTGAAAGGTCCTAGAAAACGAGGATTCAACTTCCCACGTTTTCCAAATCGTAATACACCTTTCCATGGGGATACCTTGAGCATCACACGCTCCCCAACTTGAAATTCCTTTGGTCTCCGCTTCGGATCAGCATAACTTTTCTGTCTATCTTGGGCTGCTTTCATATGCTGCCGAATCTCTTTTACCTTATCCGCCGTTTGCTGTACTAACTCTGGACCAGCAAACTGTTTCTCCCCGGCTTCTAGCCAACCCACCGGAGTTCTACACTTACGACCATACAACGCTTCGAAGGGTGCTCTCCCGATACTCGAATGATAACTATTGTTATACGCAAATTCTACTAACGGTAGATGCGTATCCCAGTTACCACCAAAATCTAAAACACAACACCTGAGCATGTCTTCCAAGGTTTGAATGGTTCGTTCACTCTGCCCATCGGTCTGTGGATGAAAAGCAGTACTCAAATTAACTTTAGTACCCAATTCTTCTTGCAATGATCGCCAAAATCTCGAGGTAAACCGACTATCACGATCTGACACTATCGACACCGGTATACCATGCCTTGACACCACTTCATCAATATACAACTTTGCTAATTTCTCAATTGGTGATGCCTCTTTCATTGCTAGAAAATGAGCACTCTTAGTTAATCTATCCACGATTACCCATATTGTGTCATTACCTTTTTGCGTCTTTGGTAACTTCGTCACAAAATCCATGGTAATCTTCTCCCACTTCCACTCCGGAATTTCCAAGGATTGGAAACTTCCGTAAGGTTTCTGATGTTCAGCTTTCACCAACGAACATGTTGTACACATTTCTACCTTTCGAGCCACATCTACTTTCATCGCTGGCCACCAATAATGCAATTTCAAATCTCGATACATCTTTGTACTCCCAGGGTGTATGGAATACTTAGATTTATGAGAATCTTCGAGAATCAACTCTCGATTTCCTCCAATTTTAGGCACCCAAACTCTTCCTTGAAATAATTTAATCCCACGACCATCTTCGGTCAACTGAAGATGTTGCTTACTCATTACTTCTTCTTTCAGATTTCCATCTCGCAAAGCAACCACTTGTGCTTCTTTAATCTTTTCCATCAAACTTGACGTTACATCAATTCTAGCGTTTACCGATTTCAAACACCCACCATACTCTTTTCTACTTAAGGCATCAGCCACGACATTTGCTTTACCAGGATGGTAATGCAATTCACAATCATAATCCTTAAGCAATTCTAGCCATCTTCTCTGCCTCATGTTTAATTCTTTCTGATCAAAAACATGTTGCAAACTCTTGTGATCAGTAAAAAGAGTACACTTCGTTCCATACAAATAGTGTCGCCACAACTTCAAAGCGAACACCACTGCTGCTAACTCTAAATCATGGGTAGGATAATTCTTTTCATGCTCTTTAAGCTGTCTTGAGGCATAGGCAATCACTTTGCCCCTTTGCATTAGCACACATCCTAAACCCATCTTCGAAGCATCACTATACACAACAAAATCTTCTGTCCCTTCTGGCAAGGCAAGTACAGGTGCTTCACACAGTTTTTGACGTAAGGTTCTGAAAGCTGTTTCCTGTTTCTCCGTCCAAACAAACTTCTCATTCTTTCTAGTTAACAACGTCAGAGTAGATGCAATCTTAGAGAAATCTTTTATGAATCTTCTATAATAACCTGCTAATCTGTAACACCCCGCTTACCACGACACAATATTGTCCGCTTTGCCCCACTGGCTCACGGCTTTGTTCTTGGCGACCTGGCGAGGACTTCCCAGGGGGTCACCCATCCTGGTACTACTCCCACCCAAGCACGCTTAACCACAGAGTTCCCAAGGAACCCGCATGCTTGTGGCCCCAAAACGCGTTGTGTCTGGTAAGGCCAAGGTTTACTAATATACCCAGCATCTCTCCTGTCCACGGCCGATGTGGGATATGCCTAAGGTGTTACACACACCCCCCCTTAGGGACTCATCGTCCTCGATGAGGTTTGCCCCACCATCCCGAACGGCACAGGAGTGGCTCTGATACCATTTGTAACACCCCGCTTACCACGACACAATATTGTCCGCTTTGCCCCACTGGCTCACGGCTTTGTTCTTGGCGACCTGGCGAGGACTTCCCAGGGGGTCACCCATCCTGGTACTACTCCCACCCAAGCACGCTTAACCACAGAGTTCCCAAGGAACCCGCATGCTTGTGGCCCCAAAACGCGTTGTGTCTGGTAAGGCCAAGGTTTACTAATATACCCAGCATCTCTCCTGTCCACGGCCGATGTGGGATATGCCTAAGGTGTTACATAATCCCAGAAAGCTTCTTATCTCCGATGCACTTCTAGGTGTCTCCCAATTCGTCATCGCTTCAATCTTTGAAGGATCCACTTTAACTCCTTCAGAGGTAATCACATGACCTAGGAACTGCACCTCCTTCAACCAAAATTCACACTTTGAAAACTTTGCGTATAACTTCTCTTTTCTTAAAACTTCTAAGACTTCACGAAGATGTTGTTCATGATCTTCTTCAGTCTTAGAATAAATAAGTATGTCATCAATAAACACAATGACAAACTTATCTAAAAATGGTCGACACACTCTGTTCATCAAATCCATAAATATCGCAGGAGCATTTGTCAACCCAAACGGCATTACAAGGAACTCATAATGCCCATATCTTGTTCTAAACGCTGTTTTTGAAATGTCTTCATCTCTTACTCGCACTTGATGGTATCCAGATCTTAAATCTATCTTTGAAAAGCATCCCGCACCTTGGAGTTGATCAAATAAATCATCGATCCTCGGAAGCGGATACTTGTTCTTAATAGTTACTTTATTCAGCTCTCGGTAATCAATACACATTCTCATGGTACCATCTTTCTTCTTAACAAATAAAACTGGAGCTCCCCACGGTGAAGAACTCGGTCTTACGAAACCCTTATCTAATAACTCCTGAAGCTGAGTCATCATCTCTTTCATCTCAGCAGGTGCTAAACGGTAAGGTGCTCGTGCAATCGGTGCCGATCCAGGAATAATATCGATATGAAACTCCACCTGTCTTTCAACTGGCAAACCTGGAAGGTCATCCGGAAACACATCCGGAAACTCACGTACCACGTTGATATCTTGAATACTTTTCTTTTCTAACTTTGTATCAATAACATAGGCTAGATAAGACCAACACCCTTTCGATAAACATTTCCGTGCCTTCATCACTGAAATCAACGGAATTTCTCCTTCCTGTTTTTCTCCGAACACGAATACACTATCTTTCTCGCCCATTGGAATTCGAATCAACTTCTTTGCGCACATAATTTCTGCCTGGTTGTTGCTCAACCAGTCCATTCCTACCACAATATCAAAACTCCCAATTTCCATTAACAACAAGTTAATCGGAAATTCTGTTCCCTCTATCATAATCTTACAATCGGCCAGGCTCTCCTTAACCAAAGTCTGAACTCCATTAGCTATCTCGACTACTAGGGCATCTCCTAGAGTAGTAACAGGCATAGCTAACTTATGTTGAAACAACTTGGATACAAAAGAATAATTTGCGCCACTATCAAACAACACACGTGCAGGAATAGAGTTTATAAGAAATGTACCCGAGACCACGTCCTTTGACCCCTTTGCTTCATCAGCAGTCATTTGGAATGCACGACCGGTTGGTTTGGGAATATCTAGCTTTCTTCCCTGGTCTCCTCCTCTTTTCAACTTCGGACAATCTTTTCGAAAATGACCCGGTTGTTGACATTCAAAACAAACCGACCCAGACACTGTGCAACTCGACGCCATATGTCCCATCTTCCCACACTTGAAACATTGATTTCCGACCACACGACATTGGCCAAAATGTTTACTCCTGCACTTTGCACACCAACTCAATTCTTTACGAGAATCATTGCGAATATTCTTTCCGAATAATCTTAATTTCGGAGAAGGTTCAGAACGACCCTCCCATTTTCTCTTTTCTCCAACCTACGCTTTCTCCTCTTTATCTTTTACATACATTTCCTCTATCGCCTTTGCTTCTTCAATTGTCTCCCTCAAGGTAGCAGATTTTGAACTACGAACTCTTGTCATCATATCTGCTGGTAGGCCTTTCAAGTAATATTTAATCTTATCTTTCTCCGTTGAAGCCACGTGCCCCACAAGATTTAGCTTCTCCATAAAGACCTCGTTATATTTTCTCACCGACATATTACCCTTCTTAATATTCCGAAACTCTTCTTCGATTCGGTCCATCTCATGCTCGTTACAATATTCTTCCAAAATCTTTGCTTTAAACTGACTCCAAGTTACAGAATTCAAAGCTGCTTCCGTCACAGTTGATGACAACACATTCCACCACTGTAACGCCTTTCCACGTAACATTTGCGACCCATATCTCACCTTAGATCTCTCATCTGTACATTCACAGGCACGAAAAGCCTGCTCGATTTCTCTTATCCAGTTCATACAAACCACTGGATTATCATCTCCCTTGAATTCTGGTGGTTTACAACTTATGAACGTTTTGTAAGAATAGTTTCTGTCAACCCCTCTAACTGTCTCCACTCCTGTATTTACAATCGGATTTATCACATTAGCATCGGTCACTGCTCTCCTTGGCTCCACATTTCGATCATTAATCAACTTTGTAAACATCTCTGCCTGCCTCCCCATTACAGTATTCATCATCTCTGCTTGCCTCTCCATTGAAGCATTCATCAGTCGAGTCATATTATCCATGATTCGTCCTTCCATACCTGAATCTGACGACGTCTGGTCAGCATTACTAGTACCTCCTGGATGTACTCTACTTCGCATTCCTCCCAAGGAAAGAAAATCTGATGGCGTATCAGGAACTCCGCCCACTCCAGTTTGTCTCTCTCCAGCATCGTCTAACCAATTCCTATTCATCGAAGAATTTGGAGACCTCGGGGGCGTATTCACCATCGTTCTGATGGAGCATAAAAGAATACTCATCAGTTAATGGTTTATACAACTAAACATACAATACATACTTTACCACTAATCAGTCACTGTAACAATTCAAAAACAAGTATAATTGTGTAATAATATATTCATAATAACAGTAGCTAATTGAAATTGCAAACATATCATACATGAGAATTCTCATTACCATTGTTACAGTACCAACTTCGCGTATTTCTGTCGACTCTAAGACTACCCATTCTTAGTACTTCTACCCAAAACTCACGGATCATAACTTAACTCATCTCAGCTTAAGTCTAGATATCTCAAATTCATACCTAGTTTGCTTAAACTAAAGCTCTGATACCATACTGAAACACCCTAAAAACAGGGTCAATTTAAACCTTGAAATATACCATAAGTTATGATCAAAAACTTTCAAACTTATATAACCTGAGGATCAAATGTAAGGTTTCTATATACAAACGTCATTACTTAAATAACTTATTAATCTAATCATGACATAACAATCAGATTAATCCAGTTATCTAAACAACCGTCCCAAAAGCATCAAAAATCTCTAGATCCTCCGGTATCTCTAAGTCTGAATCTTTCCAAGAGTTCTCGTCTCTCATTCGCGCTATTTCCCGGAGCTTGTACCTGGTAAGAAGATTCAACTTTAAACATTAGGCTTTCGCCTAGTGAGGATACTCAAGTCAAAATAAAATTTAATAACTAAAACATGAACAGATAACTCAAACCTGTTCTCACCCATCTTACCGTACGACAACTCCTTTTCAAATCGGGAAATCTACCCCACTCCCAATTTCCTATGACTAACTCATTTAATCGCAACGACAACATAAGAGTTAACTCTGAATCATTCCAGATTCACAATTAATAATCACACACAAGAAATTACAAGTCAAAACCTGCCTATTTCTTAATCAGGAAGTAGAGATTACAAATTACTTTATGCCTATCTCTAATCTTCCTCTCATCACAGGGAAATCTCCGATCTTCCCAAATCGAAATGGGAACTATTAAGCATAACTGCTTTTTCCACATTCCACCTTAGAATCAATGGTCCCCATGGGATTATAATATCACGATGCTCAAATCGAGACTCATGATTCAAGGTTCACCCAATTACTAAAATTACATCCCTTTGGTCTATGGCGAGTAATCGGTTCCCATCATACCGTACCCAAGTGCCCTCGGTGACCAGATGCCTATTTTAGTAAAAGCACATAATCATATAATATAATATATGTAATAATCGATACTACTATATGCGTTCAGCATACAGTATATCATTTCTCCGAACATATTCTATATATATAAAATATCAAGAATATTTATATCTCCTCATCTCAATCTCTTAATCATCTCCTCTTTAACTTAGCATGGAAGTTAATATCTCAAGAAAGCTTCAAATCATGTTTAGAGTACATAACCACATATCAAACTCATGTAGTAGATAAATCAAACTTAGCATGCATGATTAATAATAATACTAGTTCATCAACTTCATATATAATTCCTCTTAAAAGTTTTAGCATGGGATCAACATAATACAACTTTTAATTGCCCTCTTGGCTTATCTCTAATTCAATCAAATCTACATAAAATATATTCATGCATACATATAAAGCATCTAATTCAAGATTAATTACTGAATTTTAAAGAGAGTTGAATAAACTCACCTGATGCGTTATTATTCCTTTTAATCCTTTTTAACACGTAAGGCTCCTTTCTTCACTACCACAGCTTACTGTATTATTCAATTACATATACTGATATTAATCCTCAAAGCAGAACCCTCTATAACTGAAAATCCTTAATTTCTAAAAATCATGTCTCAAGTCGCAATGAACTGAAATCGCAGTCCACTATTACGATTTCATATCCAAATCGCAGTGAACTGAAGTCGCAGTCCTCTATTGCGATTTCAATTCCAAGTCGCAGTGAACTGATGCGACTACAGTACCAAGTCGCAACTGCCCATTGCGATTTCGACCCAAGTCGCAACCAACTGTTGCGATTCCAAAGCCAAGTCACAACTGCCCATTGCGATTTCACTCCGAATCGCAACCAACTGTTGCGATTCCAAAGCCGAATCGCAATGGTCTGCTGCGACTCCAACTCCAAGTCGCAATTGCCTATTGCGACTTCGATGATGATCATCCAAGTCTCAGTACACTAAGTTCATCTAAAACCCAGATTTTTATACTTTTAATCCATGTTTGTTTATGCCAATTTGCAGATATTTTTAATACACTTATCTTAACATATCCTAAAACTCAGATTCTCTTTATCATCAAATTTACCAAAATCCAACATAAAGACTCCATAGAAGACTTTAATCTAAGAAGATGAAGAATTTAATGAGATAATTACCTTTATGATTCTTCAAAAAACACTAGATTATGGAATTTCCAGTAACTCTTTTCTTTTCTTCTTTCTCTTTCTCGATGTCTCTATCTCAATCTCTCGTCTTTTCTCCAAACCGAAAGAACACACACCCAAGACCAAGTCTCACATTCACATTTAGTCTATATTGTCTAAAAAGATGACACCTCAAGCTTAATTAAATATGAGTCATTATCCATTTTACCAAACAAACCTTCAACTTTCAAAGAATTGCACAACAAACCCTCAACTTGAAAATCTATTTCAACAACACTTTTAAACAATTACAAACTTAACCCCCAAGTTAGTTTAAAATTCATAAAATAATATAACGAAAATTCGGGATGTTACAACATGTCCATTTGGAACCTTTGCTTTTAGAAGAATGCCTTTTGGACTTTGTAATGCCCCAACCACTTTTCAAAGATGTATGATGTCTATTTTTTCTGACATGTTGGAAAACTCCATGGAAATTTTCATGGATTATTTTTCTGTTTATGGGACATCATATGACACATGTTTACAAAACCTGGAAAATAGTCTTAAAAGATGTGAAGAAACAGACTTGGTTTTGAACTGGGAAAAGTGTCATTTTATGGTAAAAGAAGGCATAGTGCTGGGACATCTCATTTCCAAAAGAGGCATAGAAGTTGATAAGGCTAAGTTGGAAGTCATTTCTAATTTGCCTGAACTAACCACAGTCAAAGGGATCAGGAGTTTTTTGGGACATGCAGGTTTTTACAGAAGGTTCATAAAAGATTTTTCCAAAATTTCAAAACCTCTCTGTCTCTTACTACAAAATGACCAAGTGTTTAATTTTAATGAAGACTGTAAAAAGGCTTTTGAAACTTTGAAAGAAGCATTGGTCACTGCTCCTATAGTAATAGCACCTGATTGGTCCCAACCCTTTGAAATTATGTGTGATGCTAGTGACTGGGCAGTTGGAGCTGTTTTAGGTCAAAAGAAAGGAAAAATATTCCATCCTATTTACTATTCTAGTAAAACTCTCAATGATGCTAAAGTCAATTACACCACCACTGAAAAGGAATTATTAGCTGTGGTCTTTGCTTTTGAAAAATTCAGATCATACTTGATTGGCACAAAAGTAATAGTTCATACTGATCATGCTGCCATCAAGTATCTCATTGCTAAAAAAGATGAAAAACCTAGGCTGATAAGGTGGGTCTTGTTATTACAAGAGTTTGATTTGGAAATCATTGATAGGAAAGGTGTGGATAATCAAGTGGCCGATCACTTGTCTAGATTAGAGAAGCAAGAAGAACCTGTACATAGTAATGATATTTGTGAAGTCTTTCCTGATGAAAGAATTTTGATTGTACAACATTATGCAATCCCTTGGTTTGCAGATATTGTAAATTATTTGGCATGTGGAATCATTCCTAAGGATTTTAATAAACACCAAAAGAAAAAGCTCATTTTTGACTCAAAGAAATATTTGTGGGATGACCCATTTTTGTTCAAGATTTGTGCAGATCAGATGATAAGAAGATGCATTCCAAAAGAAGAAGTACCATCAGTCTTACAACATTGCCATGCTGGACCACGTGGAGGACATTTTGGAGGAAGTAGGACAGCAGCAAAGGTTTTGCAATCAGGGCTGTTTTGGCCTACTTTGAACAATGATGCTCATGACTTTGCAAAAAGTTGTGATGAGTGTCAAAGGAGTGGAAATCTCTCTCAAAGAAATGAAATGCCCTTAAATGGAATTTTAGAAGTAGAATTGTTTGATGTCTGGGGCATAGACTTTATGGGACCTTTTCCTATCTCCAACAATTGTTCCTACAACTGGTAGCAATAGATTATGTGTCCAAATGGGTGTAAACCATGGCTTGCCATTCCAATGATGCCAAGACTGTTGTCAAATTTCTACACAAGCATGTCTTTACTAGATTTGGTACACCTCGTGCCTTAATTAGTGATGAAGGCACACATTTCATAAAAAACTTGTTGGAATAAATTCTTGAAAAGTACAATATTCAGCATAGGGTGGCAACTGCTTACCACCCTCAAACCAATGGTTTGGCTGAGTTGTCAAATAGGGAGATAAAAGGAATTTTAGCCAAAGTAGTCAAACCACATAGGAAGGACTGGGCCTCCAAATTGGATGATGCCTTATGGGCCTACCGGACTGCTTACCAAACCCCTATTGGAATGTCTCCCTATAAGTTGGTTTTTGGAAAAGCCTGTCATCTGCCTGTAGAACTAGAGCATAAAGCCTACTGGGCCATAAAAGAGCTTAATATGAGTCTTGGTGATGCTGGTAAGAAAAGATCTTTGCAACTCTATGAATTGGAAGAACATAGGAATTTTTCCTATGAAAATGCCAAGCTTTACAAAGAAAACACCAAAAAGTGGCATAATAAGAAAATTCTTCCAAAAGATTTTACTGAGGGTCAAAAAGTCTTGTTGTTCAACTCTAGATTAAAGCTTTTTCCTGGAAAGTTAAACTCAAGATGGACCGGACCCTTTCGCATTGCCAAAGTGTACCCTTATGGAGTGGTTGATCTAATTGACCCTGATAAAGGTACCACTTTCAAAGTAAACGGCCACAGAGTAAAACCTTTTTTTGATCCCATAGAAGTTCCACAACAACCTTACATGGTTGTTGAGCCTGATAATTGAAAATTTATATGTATCTATTTATAAATATATATAATAAAAATTATAAAAATATATATATATATATATATATAAATATAATATATATATACTCATAAAAACATAAAAATATAAATATATATATATATAGAAATCTTTTCTAATAAATAAAATTTATTTTTGAGTTAAAGTTTGATATTAAGTATTCTGGACCAGGCCCGGGTTTTATTTAATTCGTTTGGGCCTTCATTGGCTTACATTGAGTTAATTAAATCAAGCCCAAGTTATGTAATGTTTAGGTTAATTTTTGATTTAATCTTGCAGGCCCAAAATTAATTAGCTTTGATGGACTTACATTACAAGACCCGGATCTGGTTGGTTTTTGACGATTCATACTTAAGCAACGGATATGTTGGTCAGGACTGCGACATCATCTTCACCGTTCCAAACTAAAATCAGAAAAAAGTACAGAAGTGTACCTTCGCCTGCAACAACAACTCACCTTGTACCTTTATCTGAGTTTTGCTGCTACTTTTCTCGGATATCCAGGTAACAATCATGTCACCGTGTACTTCATCCCCAATTGCTCTTCTTGAAGACGAAGGTAACCTGTCGAAACCCAAATACCCTGATTTTTCTTCTTCTCTTTCGACACTACCCCTGTTCCCGCCATAACAGTCCAACCTAGCCATTTCTCTACTTTCTAAACCTAAACCCTACCCTTTTCCCCTCCGTTATTCCCTAAGATCACCATCATCTATTTTACCATGGCCAAGACCAAGGCTAAACCCAAAAAACGATCTGATGATGTCTCTGCTGAAGAAAGGAGAAATCTACGACCTCCACTCACTAGAAGAATCACCCGAAGCAGCGGGATTTTAAAAACCAAACCTATGACTGAAGAAGAGGGTTCTACCATTGGTCTTTCTGATAACTCCTCTAAATCCCAAGGGTGTACTTCCCATCGAGTCTTTGTAGCAGAATAAGAGATTTCAACCACTGCTTTGGATGCTTTAGCGAGTGTTGCAGGGGCTCAATTGCAAACTCCATCTTAATCACTGCAGACACCCATTCAGCCATCGGTATCAACTCAGCCACTGGGAACCACCATTTCTACACCGTTTATTCTTCAGGAGCAGGGCGCTTCTTCTCAGAAAAATAAGGTAACTAAGCCATCCCCTATGAGCCAACTAAACAGCTTAAAACCCACCGTGAACCAAGCATTTGCTGAGCTTGATGAACTTTTAGGTATAAAACCAACTGTAACAAACCCTGGTGATGTGCCTACAGTCCCACAAACCCCTACTGAACCTCCTAAATCCCAGCCAAAATTGGATGCCAATCAAAATATTTTGGCATCTAATCGCTCTCCACCTTATACCATACCACCAGGATGCAAAAACCTGCTAGATGCTCACATTCCTCCTAAACATCCTTTTAAATTGGTTGATGAGCCTAGTGAGGACACTTTGGATGTTGAAACCACACCCCAATCCCCTCACAGTACCCCACCCCCTAGCCCCAATGCCAACAACCCATGCATACCTGAAATAAACCTTAGCCAATCACCCCCATTAGACCATCTCTACCCTACCCAAAAGCATACACCCAACATCCCACCACCAACCAGTCCACCACCAGTTTGGGATACGACCACTGAAGATGTACAGGATGATCACACTCCTCACAGGAATTTGGGTCTGGATGATTTGGATGAGCTCAACTTTGGAAGGAGCATAAGTCAGGAAAAACAGAATGTGCAAAAGCCTTGTAATGAAACTACTAATAGAGCACAAGAGACTGAGGATTGCAGGGATTATGATGCTGAAAGAGAGAATTCAGCAAAAGCAGAAAAAGACCAAGAGGAGTTGGCTGGAAAAGAGTGCAGGCCATATCCCACACCTGATGTACCTACTTTCAAAATCCCTAGAAGAAAGTCTATAAGCAAGAAGCCACCTAGAAAACCAAAAGTGATTAAAGAAAGAAAGAGAACTAGGGTGACTTTTGAGCCTATGGATAATCCCATGGAAGAGACTGAGGTTCCCCAACCTAAGAAGGCCACCAGAAAGACTTCTACAAGAAACAACCAGGCTGCTGAATCTAGCCAGACTTCAACTCAGACCACTACCAAGAAAAAGGATCAGAAAGGTACTTCTTCAACCCTCCCCACAGATGACAGTATGACTATGTTTAGTTGTAGAAAGGCCCTTATAAAATACTCTTTTTATACTGCGAAGAATGGTCAGATTCCCAAAGGAATTCCCAAGGAAACCATAGATTCAAATCCTATTCTAAAGGCTACCATAGACACTTTGGGTTGGGGAAAATTGTGTGAGGTACCTGGGGAATTTAATGAAAACTGGATAAGGGAGTTTTACACTGAAATTTCCATCACTGATAGCCCTGAAGTTATGGTTAGAAGGACCAAGGTATCCTATTCACCACAAGCCATAAATGACTATCTAGGCCTCACACCACCCGAAGATTCAGAGTTGAGCACGTTGAAAGCCAATGCTACTGAGGATGACTTAGCTACTATCATGTCCAGACTTGCAGTAGAAGGGTCCACATGGACTTTCAAGGGAAAAACTAGAGCTCTTAGGACTAGTTGTTTGAAGCCAGAAACCAATATTTGGTCTTATTTTCTGAGGCATACACTCCACCCCACTAGCCATGACACTGATGTGTGCATGGAAAGAGTCTACATCTTATACTGCATACTGGAGAAACAACCATTCAATGTAGGTGGGTTGATACATGGTAGCATCAGAGGTTGCATTGACAGGTCAAATGGCAGATTATTGTACCCTAGTATTATACATGGGTTGATGGAACAAGCTAAGGTGAAAGTCCTGCCTTTTGACACTTTCAACAAGGAGAAGACCTCAATGGACAAAAAGAACCTGGACAGACTACTAAGAGCTGGAGATAGTGGACAAGGTCCCATTCTTCATAGTGAATTGGCCAATTTAAAGGAAGCTTTGCTTATTGAGATTAAAGACCTCAAGCAGTGTGTTAAAGATAAAAGCAAGAAGCTGAATAAACGGGTCAAAAGCCTAAAGAAAGAGGTGAAAAGTCTGAAGAAGGAAAGGGTGGCATGGCTAAAATACAAAGAGAAGAAAGACAAGCAGAAGAGAAAGGAATGGGTGAAGCAAAATCCTGGAAAGGGAATCAAAATGCCTCCTTTCCCGTCTGCATCATTGGATCTGCTCCAATCTCCTACTCAATCTGAGTAGGACAGGTTCTACCCCCTATCCCTTTTTTATTTTTGTTGTTTATTTTTCTTCACATTTGATGGTTTACGTGATCATTCTGTGTTTGAGTCACTGCCATGGTCCTTGTACAGTTTTGTTTAACCATTTGCTGATTTCTAGTCCTTGTCTTATTCTGTTAAGCTGTGTGGTGTCTGTATGGATCTGCTCTGCCACTTGGCAGCCTACTTGAACTCAGTTTGAGGTTCTCACCTCTTCTGAATTCAAGTTTGAGGTCCTGTATTTGTTCTTTGTATTTGCTGCATGATAGGAGTCTTGTTCATCTGTGTGGCTTAATCTATGTCAAGTTTTAGTTTGAGGTGTGCATATTTTTGCACACCTGGTCATTTTGTGGGATTATGCCACTTGGCATCTTATCTGTTTAACACAAATATTTGCTTATTTATAGTTCTTAGGTTAAACCATTTTTAAAGTGATTATTGTGCTTCTTGCTATGCATGTTCCACGTCTGTGGATTTTCTTGGTTTTCTTTGCATGTAGATATGATCTTATAGCCACAATAATCCACGGTTCTGATTTCTTAAGTAATAGGTCACTATCATAAACACCACAGTTTGTCAAATGCTAGGATGAATCATCATTGGGCCAAACCATATTGGGCTTTCATTCATCATTTTTCAAGCCCAGTCCCTTTCTTCAGCCAATGAGGACATTGGCAATCTTCAAGTTTGAGGTTGTCAATGCTTTGCTGAACATATATATAAACATCTACCCTCATTTTGCAATGCCTTGATTTACAAACACTTCACCATACCCTTTGTGCACCCATATAAAAATTCAAAAGAGCAAAGCTCTGTTTCAAATGTACACAAAGTGTCAAAGACACTCAAAGCTTAAAAGAGACCAAAAGGTCCATCAAATACCTCAATATGAGAAGAATGGTAGAAAAATTGTACCATTGAGTGAAAGGTGAGTGAGTGGAAAAAGGCATAGCATGTCAAAAGAAAGAAAAAGCCAAACGCATTCCCATTTCAAACATGAATGCCTTGATGATTCTTGTTAGTATGATATAGGCCTAGGAAATTGTGATGGTACATTTTGAACTTAAGGGAATAAGACTAAGTTTATGAAGGGCTATTTGTATCACGTGTCTCATGTTTTAGATACCTAGTTAAATTTATAAGTGTGTGCATCATAGTTTTAAGTATTGTTAGTCGATTTTTTATATAAGATTTGAGTCCTTTTCTTTAGATTTTTGTTGCTTGGGGACAAGCAACGGTTTAAGTTTGAGGTTGTGACAAGGTTAATTTATTAACTCTATTTTTAGCCTTTTAATTAGTTTTTGTCTTACTTTATTCTCCCAAAAATCCAATTTTTAGTCACTTCTATGTAAAAATCATGCATTAATTATAATTCATACATTTAGCATGTTTTACATAGTTTAGTAGGTAATTTGGTGTTGCTAATAAAATTTTGCAGATTGATGAAACCCTCCGAGGATTCCTGCAGGATTTGGGCTGCTGGAAGTTTTAGCTGTTTTTGGGCCGAAATGCTGTTTTGGGCCAAAATGCTGTTTGGGGCCAAAATGCTGTTTTGGGCCGAAATGCTGTGATAGGCCGAATCTGCTGTTGGGCCGATCTTTGAAGCTACAAAACCAGATTTTTGAAGACCTTGATGAAAAGTAGTTTAGTTAGGACTTAAGTATTTTTAATTACTTATTATGTATTTTAGAAGCTTACTTAATATTCTTTAGCTTTTTGAAAACTTTGGGACCAAGTTTACTTTGGGACCAAGTTTGCCTTCTCCTATAAATAGGAGAGTCTTATGCTTGTTTTAAAAACCATCTTTCCAAGTATTATTACTTGTTGCATCTTTTGCTCTCTAGTTTTATTCTCTTGTTACTTATAATATGGAGTAATTGTAGTGTTCGGTTCGGAATTAATACAAGTGTTTTAAATCTCAAGTTCGTGTTCTCAAGTTTTATAATCCCTCTTTTATTATTAGAAATTAATACAATGAACATACTTGATTGTTATAATCAATTTGTGACTTGAGATTACTTTCTAATATTGGTATTTTACAAGTTTTAAAGCAAACACGTTCGTTTTTCGTCACATTTCACGTCTAGTTAATTATTTGGTACAAATCTTGTAGTGATATTTTGGATTTAATCCTTCTAAAAATCTAAGACTTGTCCAATTAGTTAATAATTCGTTTTTCTAGTAATTCCCAAGTGTAAAGATCATCTTTTGAGACGTAACTTGCATGACAAGTTTCATAACTTGGCGACCAAGTTACCTCATTTTTAGGTCTTTAATTCCATTTACTGCTTTATTTACATTCCTGCAATTTATATTTCCATCTTTTAATTTCTTGTACTTTAATTTACTGTCATTTACATTATTGCACTTTAATTTCAGTATTTACTTTTCAGTAATTTATTTTTCTGCAATTTACTTTCCAGTCATTTACTTTACTGTAATTTACTTTTCTGCAATGTTATTTAAATTTCTTACATCTTTCGAAAGATTAATCCGAGCAATGATGGGCTAATTGCCTTAGCTTGGGGTGTAAGGCAAAGTTAAGACCGAAATCGGTGTGAAAGTTGAAAGTTGTATTTATATAAACACTGTTATCTAACTATTTGTTTCAGGTGATTACCGTTTCATTGAAGATCATATTTTAATTAATTGACAAGTAATTTAATATGTGAAAATGCATTAACTTTCAGAGTTAAGATAAACAACAAAACCTGAGATAATAAGAGAAGGCTACATATAGCTTTAGCATCTGACAATTGCTATGCTCTTACGGTGTAGGATGGTAACATTGTGTTGTGCTAGGATTCACGAGGTCTAATATAACTGATATCGTATCGATAGTACACTGGCCTATGTGTACTCTTGAGAGGCCATCTGACCCGATAGTTGATACTGTGATAATCCTATTTATATAGGATTATCCAGGTGTTTATTTCATCTTTTAACCGGATCACTTATTTTTGTCTTAACAAAACCTTGCACCCTGTGCTTTTATTCTCTCATTGATATTCTTAGTTGTTAACTCACAAACCAAACCACTCAATCTGTTTTCGAATTCGCCATCTGAAGTCAGTTTTTAAAGATTGGACTTTTTGAAAAGCTTTCACAAGTCTTCCCTGTGGATCGATATCTGGTACTTTTACCATTATTACTTGTTAACGAGACGATAGTAGTTCAAGGTGTATACTTGCACTAAGTTCTATTTTAAGTGAATCTCTAAGGTTGCATAAATCTTACAACACATACAAAGGATGAGATGAGTTAACAAGTGTCCACATCAACTACAAAGATTGATATGAAAAGTACAAGCATGCATGGATCAATATCAGATGAAGACACATGTTAAAGTTGAAGGAGGTCATTTAATGCAATGAAGGATATAAAATGTCTTCATTGTCATCATTTACAAATTATCTGTTGGTCCCAAAGGGGTTATACAAGTTTATATAGGGGGGGGGGGGGGGTTGAATACAAACACATGATTTTTATCTTTCTAAATTGTTTATTGATATGTATCAAACAATTTACAGTTTGTTGCAGAACAAGATTAAGGAATAAACCTAATGGCCGCATGATGAACATTGTAGAATCAGAGTTGGTTGTACGATTCTGGACAAAAGGGATGGCCGTTCTGGTAGATCGTACAAAAGGCGTGCAAGGAGATAAGACAAAAGTTACTTGTAGAGGAGGCTTCATGATCAGCGTTCGCTGAATGATTCTTTATCAGCGAATGATAAAGTTCAGCGTTCGCTGAAGTCTTCTACTTGAAACTACACGTTGAGTGGACAGGTCTTGGCTTCACTGATATCCGCATCAGTTCATTAGTAGACTTTGTCGCTGGTTCTTTAGCTTGATCTTCGACTTCAGCTTAGAACATGGTTGACGTGAAACTTGTCTTCAGGGATCATAAGTAAACAACTTAAACTATCAGTGATCATCAGTGAGACTGAACAGGCTCAGGGCTCACTGATGAACAGTGTTCGCTGAATATATAAATTTAAAGCGCATGTTTTCATCAGCGATACTAAACAGACTTAGTATATTTTCTTTGATGACAAAAACATTAATACATATTGTCTACTTACAATTTTCACTAAGTGTTTCTCAGAGTCATTATCAAATCACTGAGGGTTTGGATCAACAATCTCCCACTATTTGATGATGACATAGCAATAAAAGAAAATTGCTAAGTAAGAAAACATAAGGATAAAAAGGACTCATAAAATATTTGTCCCATTTACTGTTTTCGGGGATCTTTTTAAGTACTGATGGAGTAAAGTACATTCACTGAAAATTTTCATTTAACTTCGTACAAATTACAGAGGGAAGTGGAAAAATTACAAGTACAACGAATAATAATTACAAGTACAATAGTTACAAGCTAATAAAGATAGAAGAATTACAAAAGATGATCTTATTAGCTACTCAGGTTCTTTCTTGACGAGTTCATCAAGAGTATCAGTTTTTGGAATCATCCAATCAGGGACTGTGACTCCCTGTTCCCTTCTTTTCTTTGCTTCGCGTTAGATGTGGGGTTTTAGGAGTGATCCAAGTAGACTGCGTTTGTACTCGCACCAGTAGAGTAAATCTCTAAGTTGTTCGATTAGAGTTTTGTATAACTCAGAGATGCGTTGAAAGCATCGGTGACCATTAAAGTCATAGAAGAAAATACCATAAGGATTGCTGATAACTTTACCAGGGACGAAATCTTCAGTGGGAGGTAGAGATACGTTGAGTCCGGATAGGTCAGGGGCAGGGCCAAGAACTGCTTCACGAGAGAAATCAATCCCTGTCTCGTTTCTTATTGTCGGGCCTGGAGAGGAAGGAGTCTTCTTCTTCTTTGGAGCAGCTCGTTTCTTCTGAATTGGTGGAGGAGGAATATCAACCGCCGAGGTTACCAAGTCGATCAGCCTGTTTATGGCGTGTTCAACATAGGTCTTGAAGGTAGAGCGGGAACGCTGAATTGCGATCTCATTTCCAACCATTCATGGAAACCAAATTTGTCTAGGTCTGACATGTAGCAAGTTCTGTAGTAGCCGCTTTCTCTGACTACTTGGACACGAACAATCGGTACCTTTTTAGTATTTTTCATAGCATATCTCCCTTTTACGTTTACAACGCTTATCCTTGATCCATGTTGTCTGTAGTGGCACATCTTCTTTCACCAATCCAGTGTGGTGTCACTGACTTTGGTCTTTTCCTGGTGGATCTTCTGTGCGTCCTTAATTAGTTTCTTTTGAACAACCACATGAAATTTCTTCAGGGCTGGATCATCAACTTGTAACAACCCACTATCCATAAAAGCATTTAACAAATATTTCATAACATGTTTTTGACAAAAGTATTTCATATTGCACATTTGGTCCCAAAGTCTGACTAATCAATATAAGAAATTCAGTACAAACTTGATCCTATTTAGATTACATAATAACTAATAACAAAGTTATAAGTACAAAAGCATCCACATTTTCTTAACGATCATCTTCTCAAAAGCTACCCATCAAGTATTCTAATCACTGGGTCTTACTGGAACCATCACCTGGAATACATATTTTTAAAACAGAAAATGAGGGTTAGACCTAAGGGTCTAGTGAGAAAATCCCTGACATTTGGAAATCATTAAAAAATCATTTATATAAAATACTCTTTATATAAATACACATATATCACACGTAAATTAATACCAACCAAGATTTGTGCATCATACCTGTCTCATCCCACCTTATCCCTCCACCAATGGCCAAATTTATTGGTTGCGAGCCAATTTTAACACACCGGTCCAAAGCCCGGCCACGTATTATATTCTCATATAATACTCACGTAATTATAATATCTCAATATATTATAATCACCCACGTATGACATATTCATACAATTTATCAAGTATTTGTTATCCACATAATGTATTCCAGTAAAAATACTTTAAAGTAAAACTCACCTTGATGATAGTTTGAAGCCACACACGCGCAAACGATACCAATGAGCAAAACCGACAATTAACGCCACAACCGAACACCACCCAAGCCACACTAACGAGGGGTAACCGAACATGTAATATATACTCATTGATGAAATCCACATACTTATATGTATACAAGACTCACTACAACAATTGACAACCTTAACGACTCACCGAACACCCCCGAATCGCAACCGAGCTAGAAACCGAACAACTGACATTAAAACAATACTTGGAGTTCTTATATGCCCAAACTAACCTGTTCAAAGTGTTCAAAACTAACAGCCGGTTACGCATTGCAAAACTATCTCGGCACATAGTCAAGTGCAGTTCGCCCCTGCACTTGACAGCTTCTAACCTTCTTATGTTTGGGCCTTTTTCTCATACTTAGAGACCAAACCAGCTTATAAGATCTAAATGAAATCTGTTCTCTGACCTCTTACGGTTCTACTCGAATTGGAATCACTTCATTTGGATCATCAGTTGATTTTATACGGAATTTATAAAAACACAGAAACTGTTCCGAGTATGCTATGATCAGTCCAGAAAACATACTGTTTTGAGCTACTTAAAGTCAAAACTGGGTTTCAGACCCTTCATAAGAATTGTAGAACACATTGAGTAGCTTTCACCTGTAAATTTTGAGCTCAATCGGACTTACGATTTGTGAGTTATGCGCTGTCAAAGTACGGACCTGCACATACCGTAACGTCCGATTTCCCAACTTTTCGTCATTTACTTTTTACTAACTAAACTTCAACTTTTACTCAATTAAACATGTTCCAAATACAAATTAACATACTAAATGTCAAAATGGAGCTTAATGATTCATCTCTCAAGCTTAATCATGAAACTTTATTCTCTTAAGCATTTACCCGAACACTTGGTGAGCAACTAACAACATAAATACAAAACTCACCATTTTGATTCTAAACTTTACCCTTTTTAATCCTACCTCATTTTTGACAAAACCAAACATTTCTAAACATGTTTAATAACATAATTTTTCAATAATACATCATAATCTAAACTTAAACCCCATTGGAAACTAATCTCAAGAACTTAAACAAAAACTAATTAACATAAGAAGAAAGTTATACCTTTACGAAGGATTTGACGAGAGGATTCCGAATATGTAATTGTAACTTTGATTCCTTCAACGAATTGGAAGAATTTTTTAGAGAGAAGATGAAAATATGAGAAATTTAGAGAGAGAGAAGAGGTATGGATTGGCGGTGGATACAAGGGACGAAAAAATTATGTAGTTTACTTAACATTTCATATATATGTATATTATTATTATTATTATTATTATTAATTAATAAAGCTTTGGTTAATTGACACTTTTAGCCCATCAACTATAATTGATTGACAATTTAACCACGATATATTTCGAAGACGTTAAAGTATACGTTTTTAAAGCGGGGTATTACAACATCTCCTCCTTAAAAGAATTCCGTCCCGGAATTCGGTTAAGCAAAAAGGTACAGTTGCTTTATGCTCATTACTACATCGAACTTCAATCGAGACTTTCGAAATTAACTTAATAAGCACTCCATACACATCTATATAACAACCATCCAAAAATATCTTTTTAACAAAATTAATATTAATATGTCTTTATTTCACTTTGTGCCTCTTTCAACACCAAGAAAATCTCAGTAGAATCGTAACACGTCTTATAGTAACAATAAATGTCGTTACTTAACAAATCTATAAAATTTTAATCAACCTATCAAAGGCTTAAACATTTATCATGACATTCCAAATCAACTAATGATCATATTATCACTCCGATCTATAATCATCATCATGTCATTCTCTAAACATAACCAAATTTCCAACTATAATATTATTACTAAATCAAATTCTTAAACGCAACTGCAAACCCGTCATCATCTCATTGATTTACACATGAGACTTAACATGCCAAGTCAAGCATAGGGTCTAAAATAACTCTTTAACTTAAACAACTCCATAAAGAAAGTTCTTCAACATTAACCTCAATTTACTTGACCGTAAATAAAAAAATATCGTCAACTATTCATATAATAATTCTACTACAATTTACACCACAAAGTTCGTCATACGACCATCAAAATGTTTATTGAACATTGCTTTCTTCCTGCTAATCATAACACTAATAATATAAATCCAATGATTACACATATCAACCATATATTCCGATATCTTATAATAAGATCATCCTTCCATTTTCTTTTCCACTTAAAGTCAACTAATAACCCTTTGGCGAACAAGTATGCTATTCTCAATAGCACCCAAACGTCAATAATTTCAATCTCATATGAAAATACCACATCTTTAATATAACGGTAACCACCAACTCATTAACGCTAACCACTCAATTTGAAATCATTAGAAATTTATATTCATCATCCAAAATTTCATTATTCATAAAATCTACTACTCAAAGTTGTCTTGGAAACTTAAAACATACACTTTCCATATATGATTTGCTAACAATCACAAGCTTTAGATCAAACACCCACAAAATTTGTAAAATATCTTAACTATTAATTAAACTTTTCTTTTATACTCTTAAGGAATAAATATACCCAACATAAGACCATTTTAAATATAGTTCTACAATTTCTATACCATCCATCACTTTCTTATTAAATCTGAACCACTTATTCCAATATATCACTTTCACTTCTTCACATTAACATCACATACCCATGATCACTTTTCATTTCTTAAACAAACCTAACACCAAATCCACATCTCTACTTGCAATATGAATTCTAACCAAATGGTTCAATCAAAATCCATCATCAATATATTCAACGGTTGTGTCATGTCCATTTATCACAAATAACACTAAATATCAGACATTTCTCAATTCCCAAATGGTTTTAATCAAACCATTTCCATTTCTATATACTCACTACTTAATTCAAAATCCTGAACTTAGTACCAAAAATCGAATCTGACATTTTCATCAATGTCTAATCCAAACAAAATAATCTTGTCAATAAATGCATCACTATTAATGAGAACAAAGAACAGGAATCCTTCACTTAAGAAGATCAATAAATATCACAATATCGTAGAACCTTTACTTCTCACTCCAGCATAAACATATTATTTTAGATATAAATCCTAGTTCCTTAATCATTTTTCTTTTCAGTCTAAATTCCCAATCAAAACATTCCATTGAAAAAAAAAATTCAGATCATAACACTTTTAGTAATAACAATCTAATGTTATAACTTAACATAAACGCAGAAGTCGGTGACCAATCAAAGACTTACACATCTATATTGGCATACAATACCAACTTCTCAACCAACTATAAACACACCACAATAATCATCAAATAATACCCCTCAGCTTAAGCCTAGGCTATTAACAACCTAGTTCTCATAAGCTAATGCAGACAACACTTTCTTGCATTATTTACACCGACCACGAAACATAGATGACAATTGACTTCCACACTTGCCACAACATCACTCTCGCACTTCTACTTTCTTCCACTTTCTTCTCAACATGAAACACGTTTTCAAGGACAATTCACTTGGAAGTGTTCACTCTAGACCGATCCCACAAGCTAGCTTTCTTTCACTTCTAAATCAATCGCACACACCCAGTTTCAACGATTTCCATATTTAACCGACAATTTCACCACACCTTATACCAGGAATTTAACCGAGTTAATTCGAAATCACACTCAATGTTCGAAACAACCTCACCTCGCACGCTTGTTAATTATAAACTGCCACTATCTTATCCACATCACCCCACACATTTAAACAATACTCTTCTAAATAGCGTCAACAATCACACTTTGTATAATCTATACAACACACTAAATCGTCGCCTTCATGACAATGTCAAAACTTCACATACTACCATTACTCTCCACACCTAATCATCACGCTCCACACACTACTATTATTCTTTACACTCAAGCCATCACACTCCACACATTAGCAAAATCAAAACAACAGTAATTTAGCACACCCATTTTTATCTCGAACATAATTATCAAATACTTTTCTAATGCAGATAAGCAACAAAAGGATGAAGACACAAATGATTGGTTTACACCGAAGTCAAATAACACTTTAGCACGTGTATAGTTTATAGAAATATACCTGTCTTCGTCTCTATCCATACGTCAAGTCCGACTTGTCACTCTATTGATTCAAACAAGGTTAATATACACATAAGCACATACCCCATATAACAAGGTATACCGGTTCAAACATGTACTTGTAAGTTCACATTTACATTGGCCAAATGTAATTTGAAATTACCTTACATGATGTTCCTTCTACCTTTTTATACTTAACATCCCAAGGTTCTAAAATAATGGGGACATCCTACTTCACATGCAGTTTAAGTCTAGGTATAAATCCAAATACCTAAATCCCTTAAACTAGGGCTCTGATACCATCTGTAACAACCCACTATCCATAAAAGCATTTAACAAATATTTCATAACATGTTTTTGACAAAAGTATTTCATATTGCACATTTGGTCCCAAAGTCTGACTAATAAATATAAGAAATTCAGTACAAACTTGATCCTATTTAGATTACATAATAACTAATAACAAAGTTATAAGTACAAAAGCATCCACATTTTCTTAACGATCATCTTCTCAAAAGCTACCCATCAAGTATTCTAATCACTGGGTCTTACTGGAACCATCACCTGGAATACATATTTTTAAAACAGAAAATGAGGGTTAGACCTAAGGGTCTAGTGAGAAAATCCCTGACATTTGGAAATCATTAAAAATCATTTATATAAAATACTCTTTATATAAATACACATATATCACACGTAAATTAATACCAACCAAGATTTGTGCATCATACCTGTCTCATCCCACCTTATCCCTCCACCAATGGCCAAATTTATTGGTTGCGAGCCAATTTTAACACACCGGTCCAAAGCCCGGCCACGTATTATATTCTCATATAATACTCACGTAATTATAATATCTCAATATATTATAATCACCCACGTATGACATATTCATACAATTTATCAAGTATTTGTTATCCACATAATGTATTCCAGTAAAAATACTTTAAAGTAAAACTCACCTTGATGATAGTTTGAAGCCACACACGCGCAAACGATACCAATGAGCAAAACCGACAATTAACGCCACAACCGAACACCACCCAAGCCACACTAACGAGGGGTAACCGAACATGTAATATATACTCATTGATGAAATCCACATACTTATATGTATACAAGACTCACTACAACAATTGACAACCTTAACGACTCACCGAACACCCCCGAATCGCAACCGAGCTAGAAACCGAACAACTGACATTAAAACAATACTTGGAGTTCTTATATGCCCAAACTAACCTGTTCAAAGTGTTCAAAACTAACAGCCGGTTACGCATTGCAAAACTATCTCGGCACATAGTCAAGTGCAGTTCGCCCCTGCACTTGACAGCTTCTAACCTTCTTATGTTTGGGCCTTTTTCTCATACTTAGAGACCAAACCAGCTTATAAGATCTAAATGAAATCTGTTCTCTGACCTCTTACGGTTCTACTCGAATTGGAATCACTTCATTTGGATCATCGGTTGATTTTATACGGAATTTATAAAAACACAGAAACTGTTCCGAGTATGCTATGATCAGTCCAGAAAACATACTGTTTTGAGCTACTTAAAGTCAAAACTGGGTTTCAGACCCTTCATAAGAATTGTAGAACACATTGAGTAGCTTTCACCTGTAAAGTTTGAGCTCAATCGGACTTACGATTTGTGAGTTATGCGCTGTCAAAGTACGGACCTGCACATACCGTAACGTCCGATTTCCCAACTTTTCGTCATTCACTTTTTACTAACTAAACTTCAACTTTTACTCAATTAAACATGTTCCAAATACAAATTAACATACTAAACGTCAAAATGGAGCTTAATGATTCATCTCTCAAGCTTAATCATGAAACTTTATTCTCTTAAGCATTTACCCGAACACTTGGTGAGCAACTAACCACATAAATACAAAACTCACCATTTTGATTCTAAACTTTACCATTTTTAATCCTACCTCATTTTTGACAAAACCAAACATTTCTAAACATGTTTAATAACATAATTTTTCAATAATACATCATAATCTAAACTTAAACCCCATTGGAAACTAATCTCAAGAACTTAAACAAAAACTTATTAACATAAGGAGAAAGTTATACCTCTACGAAGGATTTGACGAGAGGATTCCGAATATGTAATTGTAACTTTGATTCCTTCAACGAATTGGAAGAATTTTTTAGAGAGAAGATGAAAATATGAGAAATTTAGAGAGAGAGAAGAGGTATGGATTGGCGGTGGATACAAGGGACGAAAAAATTATGTAGTTTACTTAACATTTCATATATATGTATATTATTATTATTATTATTATTAATTAATAAAGCTTTGGTTAATTGACACTTTTAGCCCCTCAACTATAATTGATTGACAATTTAACCACAATATATTTCGAAGACGTTAAAGTATACGTTTTTAAAGCGGGGTATTACACAACTGATCGCTGAGCAAGTTCTAAGGCATATTGTTTATCTTTTTCTTCAGCCTTCTTTCGTTCAGCGAAGAGTTTCTCAGCTCCGAGGGATTCAACGATTTCCCCTTTTGATAGGATGTTGAGATGAGTAGGGGCGATACGTTGATCCTCAAGCTTTTGAATCATATCTACTCTCCTTTTCAGTTCTTCTTCATTTGGGTTTTGAGGAACTAAGGAAGGTCTTTTCTTATGCGAGAGCAGTTCTTCTTCTTTTTCTTCTTCAAAAATGTCATCAGTCTCAGCGAAATCTAAGACCGGGATTATTTCATCAGCACTCGGTGCTGGGATTATTGGAGTTGTAGTCGGAGGAGCTTCAGCTTGACCCTCAAGCAGGGGAGAGGACTAGCTGAAACAAAATGATCACAGAGGTAAGATCATTTGGTAGAAGAGATAGATAAAGAATTGGTTAAGTGCTTAGAGGTTTTATGGAGAGTAGAACTGAGGTTGAGAAAGGATAGAGGAGGGATGCAGTGTAAGGGAAGAATAAGTAAGTTACCTGACAAAGTGGCTTGCTGAAGAGAATAGCCAAGTTGTCGGTTGTTGTAAGGCCTTTGTTTTTTCATTTGTCAGCTTCAGTAGCTGCGGGTTTGGTTCTGGTCCCCTCCCCTGATTCTTTGATAACTACCCCTTTTAGAGTAGGGGTCTTCTTGGTCTTAGGCTGGAAGGAGAAGTCGACATCATCATCATCATCGTCATTATCATCATCTTTGGGTGATGATGAGGGTTCGTCATCATGAAGAACAAGATCTTCATCGTCTTCTTCTTCTTCAACTTCTTCTTCAGACTCAACATGCATTGGGGAGTCAGCATGTTCTTCGACATTCTCCCCCTCAGAATTTATAGGGTCAGAGAATTCGGTTCCCTCAGGGTTTTCAACTCCCTGAGGTTTAGCAGCATTTTCAGTAATAATACCCCCTCCCTCAGAAATATGGGGAAGGTCTTCTTGAGTCTTCTCCCCCTCTTCCACATGTTGAAGAGGGGAGGCAACAACGGTAGCAGCAGCAACAGCAGTGTGTTCAGGTCCTCTGTCTTCTTGGCCAGAGGTACCCGAACGATTAACAACCGCTGTGAGTTTGTCTTCTAGGCCAGGCAACACAGGATTGACCTTCTCAATGAAATCCACCGCCTTCTCCAACTGCTCTCTATCAACCTGAGAGAAGTGGGATAAAGCGACGGTGGGGGCGTTCAGCTTCTCGAGCACTTGTTGTAACAGTGCGTTTGAGGAATCGACCTTTAGAGCTAGGTCTGTCATGTCGTTCTTCAGCGAAGAGACCTCTCCTTGAAGTTTGCCCACCACTGTCTTCAGCGTTGTGACTTTGTTGGACAGTGTGGTGAAGTTGTTGGACAGTTCGCTGTTGGTGGTGTTCAAGGTGTTGAGGGAGGATGAGTTGTCGGTGAGAGCTGTAGCCATAGTAGAAAAGCTACCCTCCAGCTTTTGTAAGTCAGCACTGGAGGCCTTGTCTTTCACCGCAGTGGTGAGTTTCTTTAAAGCTTCCCCAGCGTCTGTAACCGCTGAGGAGTTTGTGGAGAGAGTGGTGGTGAGAGATTCCACCTTCTTGGACAAATCCGTGAGGGATGTGTTGATCGTCCCCAAATTAGGACCTGCAATAGATAAAAACTTATGAACAAAGGAAAGCTCAGAAGTTGGCGGTCCAGAGAGAGGAGAGTTTAGGGTACCTAAGGGCGGGTAGGAGAAGGAGTGAATGTCTCTGTATCCTGAGGCATGCTCCATATCGTCTTCCATGGAGGGCTGAGTGAAAGTGCCTTCAGGTCCTTTATTTTGTTGCAGCATGCCTTGTAGTTCAGCGGCATGAGTATCTTCCAAATGAATGATATTTGTTGCAGAGAAAGTGGGAAATAGAGGTGGAGTGACCAACGATTGAGATGAGAGAGAGAAGGTTGTGAAGAAGGATGGGGCAATGGATTCAGCGTTGGATCCGCTGAGGAATAATTCACCAGCACTTAGAGGTGCTGAGGGAGGGGGGTCCTGATCCAAGATAACTTCAGTGTCTTGAGGCACTGAAGTGGGTAGTGAAGAGGTAGCTTCAGCAGATGTGACGGAGCGTGCCACAAAATCGTCCAGCGTCTTCTGTAGAGAGACAGACACAGAGTCTTCAGCATGGGAAGGCTTAGGGGGTTGCTCCTTAGAAATCTTCTTGGTCTTATGGATGCCAAGTGGGGATGTAGATTGTTTTCTCTTTCGAGAGGAAGTGGTAGTTGCGGACTGGGTACCAGCAGTTGGGACGACCGCTGCCAAAGTGGTAGTCGCAGAAGTAGAAGAAGTAGGAGGACAGAGAAGAGGTAAAAGAGTAGAAAGACGTACCTCATTTGCGAGTGGTTTGAAGTCGAGCACCTTAGGGCCGACCTGGGATAACCTCACGTCTCCCTCTTTAGGGTACTGATCCCCAAGTGCTTGCATGAAGAGAGCACTAAGGAATCGAGGATTGAGAACGTTCGCTGCTCGCTTTGGTTCTTTGACCCTCTACATCAGGTCTTCAAAGATTATCTTGGCCCAGTCTATATAGAGCCCTTTCATCAGCGCATACCCCATAGCAGTCTGGGGCTTTGAGGCCTGATCAGTTGACCCGATTTTAGCTGTCATGCAGCTGATCAGATGAGCAAAGATGAAGTTCATCTCGCTGGGCATTTTTCTTTTCAGCACAGTTGTGATCTTCTTCTCAGGGAGGCCATCTCTCCCTATGTTCCATTTGTACTTCATTGCATCGAGAAAAGAAATGATTTCAGCTTTTCCTTCCTTGGAGTTGACATCAGGTAAAGAAACGAAGCGTTTTTCTCTTGAGCTTCCAAGAAGATTGGGAGCAGACCTGATTGCGCCGGGATTGATATTTGCTTCCCCAAACTCGGTTTCAAAGAGGATTACGTCCACCATTTTGTCAGGGTTCTTGGTGGAGGCAACTTGAGATCTTCTAGCAATGTACCAGAATTGGGCAAGTAGGTTCTTGTGGGCTGGGGGTTTGATTGTCAGCTATGTCGCCAGAGGACAGCTCTTTAAGAAGTTTACAGCGTCATCGAGATGAGTGACCTGTTTCTTTGGAGGGAAATTGAACATGGCGTAGGGGTTGTTTGAGTGGAATGTTACTTGTTCCGTGAAGAAGCTCACGTTGGGAGCTTTGGTAATGTCAGTCTTGTCAGATGATGAAGGAGATGCAGTAGTTGCCATTTCTGTTCAAAATACACACAGATAAAGAAGATAAAGAAGACTTCTTAAAATGGAAAAGTTTCTAAAATAAGAGTTTTAGGGTTTTCTAGTTTTGAAAAGAAGTACAAAACTAGTGAAAGTTCTTGTTTTCCAGTTTCCTTTTATGGAAAGGATTCTGGAAAAACATGAAAGTGTCAAGTTTTAGATTTTTGTTAAAAACTTGAAGAACAACCTATATAAACAGATTGTGTCTTTTAAAACCATGAAGAAGATGATTTTAACTTTAGAGATGTCCATTGTTTGATCTTGTAAAAACAAGAATAAGATCAAAAATGTTGTTTAAGATAGATTAAAGAAGAGAAATGTAACATGTTTCGTAAACGGAGATGAAGATTAACACAGGTTCTTGAAAAATATCCGAATGCAATAGTAAGTTCTTGTTTGTGAGAGTAAGTTCGCGTAAAAGGTAAAAATATAAACTCAAAGGGTTTATATAGTGAGAGTAGAGAGAGAAAAACTAAGAGCGGGAAAAGTTTTTCCTGATGGCACGTGACACGTCCCTCAAATCTTATTGGGCAAGAAAACGAAACGGGCGAGTATGTCAGACAAAAAGGCGTGCCATGGTTTATCCGTTGTGATGACGTCACAAACATCCTTTCACATTTTAAGGCGTCTCTGAGGGTTTTGAAAAACTCAGGGACATTTTTAAAGTAAGAAGCACTGATTAAAAATATCAGTGAGATTTAAGAATTTCAAAAGAATCACTGAAAGGAAGAGATATTCAGCGATGTAATTTATTTTAAAATCTTGCATGCTGAGGCGAACGTCAGCGATTAAGAAAGGGAACATACCTTGATATCAGCGAATCAATTTGTTCAGAGATTTGATGAATAATAGAGATATACCCGTTCATATTATCACTGATCAAATGCTTAACCGCTGAAGATTTTATTCTTCTAGGTTTAGCATTCCAAGCTCGCTGATGAGAAAGTTGAATCTTGTCTCATCAAGAGGTTTGGTGAAAAGATCAGCTAACTGAAAGTCAATTGGAATAAAATGAAGTTCTACATCACCATTCATCACATGATCTCTGATAAAATGATACCTGATTTCGATGTGCTTGGTCTTTGAGTGTAGCACTGGATTGTTTGCTATAGCGATGGCACTAGTGCTGTCGCAATAGATTGGAATTTTGGAGAGCTGAAGGTCATAGTCTAATAGTTAATTTTTCATCCATAAGACCTGAGAACAACAGCTTCCAGCAGCTACGTACTCAACTTCAGCGGTTGAGGTGGACACTGAATTTTGCTTTTTTACTTGTCCAACTCACCAGCTTTCCACCCAGGAGCTGACATCCTCCTGTGGTGCTTTTCCTATCCAATTTGCATCCTGCAAAATCACTATCTGAATAGGTGATTAGATCAAACCCTGAGTCTTTGGGATACCAAAGACCTAGGTTAGGAGTACCCTTAAGGTATCGAAAAATACGCTTTACAACGATCAAATGAGATTCCTTAGGTTCAGATTGATATCTTGCACACAAACAGGTTGCATACATAATATCAGGACGTCTAGTTGTAAGATACAGAAGAGAGCCGATCATCCCACGGTATGCTGGGACATTAACAGGTTTTCAAAAGGATCCTTGTTTAGTGTCAGCGGCGGTGCCATTAGGGTTTTCATAGCTGAGCTTTGAGTTATATCAAACTTTTTCAGCATATCTTTAACATACTTACCTAGGTGAATGAAAGTACCTTTTTCATTCTGCTTGATTTGAAGACCAAGGAAATATGTCAGTTCACGCATCATACTCATTTTATATTCAGCTTTCATTCTTTCAGCGAAACGAGTACATAAGGCAGGGTTAGTAGAACCAAATATAATATCATCGACATATATTTGAACAAGAATGATATGACCTTTTACTTTCCTGAAAAATAGAGTTTTACCGATTTTACCACGCTCAAATTTTTCAATATGGAGATAAGTAGAGAAAAGTGTCATACCATGCACGAAGGAGCTTGCTTTAAGCCATAAAGTGCCTTATCTGGTTTATATACATAACCTGGATGCTTAGGATCAGTGAATCCTGGAGGTTGTTCGACATAGACTTCTTCATTCAGCCTTCCGTTGAGGAATTCTGATTTAACATCCATCTGATATACTTTGAAGTCTCTGTGAACGGCGTAAGCTAAGAATAGACGAATGGCTTCGAGTCTTGCCACTGGGGCAAATGTTTCGTTGTAGTCTATACCTTCCTCTTGTCTGTAACCCTGAGCAACAAGACGAGCCTTATTGCGGGTTACAGATCCATGTTCATCCAACTTGTTTCGATAGACCCATTTAGTGCTTATCACTGACTTGTCAGATGGTCTTGGAACGAGTTTCCAAACTTTGTTTCTTTCAAATTCTGTCAGCTCTTCTTGCATAGCGCTGACCCAGTTTGGATCTCTGAGGGCATCATCTGTTTTCTTTGGTTCAATCAGAGAAATAAAGTTAACGAATAAACAGATGTTACGTGAACCTCGTCGAGTCTGAACACCAGCGTTTGGATCACCAAGAATCTGATCAATGGGATGATTAATAGTCCATCGCTGAGCTGGAGCATGAGTTGCTGACTCGATTTGAACTTCTAGAGGAGCTGAAGAAGAGGCTTCAGCAACTTCAGGTACTTCAGGTAGAAGAGGTAGAGGTTCAGATGTCATTTCATTCACTAATTGTTGAGAAGTAGATGGGATATCTGAGGTAGACAGTTCAGAAGCAGGCTTAGTGGTGAGAGGAACAGCTGAAACCCATGAAGATTCAGCTTCACTTGTCTGCATGCTTGAGATGATAGTAGGATCATCATCAGCGGTAGGAGTATTAACTTGAGGAATAGGAACAACTTCTGAATCACCAAGATGAGAAAACATCCATTGATTCAGTTCTTCAGTATCAGCAGAAGGTCTTGAGTTCGCTGACCGAGATTCGTCAAAAGTGACGTGGATTGTTTCTTCTACAGTTTATCTTCTACGATTGAAGACTCTGAAGGCTTTTAAGACTGAAGAATATCCAAGAAATATTCCATCATCAGCCTTGGGATCAAACTTTCCTAGAGCATCCCTGTTGTTCAGTATGAAACACTGACAACCAAAGATGTGAAGAAAGCTAATTGAAGGCTTTCTCCCATGGACAAGTTCGTAGGCTGTCTTCTTGAATCTTCTGACAATCAACGACCTATTTTGAGTAAAATAAGCAGTGTTGACAGCTTTTGCCCAGAACTGAGTAGGTAGATGAGAATCGCTGAGCATTGATCGTGCAGCTTCGATGATCGTTCGATTTCTTCTTTCAGCGACTCCATTTTGTTGCGGTGTTCTCACTGAAGAAAAGTTGTGAGAAATACCCTTGCTTTCAAGGAAGTTATCAAGGGAACTGTTTTTGAATTCAGTTCCATGATCACTCCTTATTGAGCGAACGGTCATATTGTTTAGGACTTCCATTTTCCTGACGAAAGCGATGAGTTCTTCAGGGGTATCACTCTTAGAACGGAGAAACATAACCCAGGTGTAACGAGAGAATTCATCAACAATGACCAGCGTATATTTCTTTCCAGCGACGGATTGTTTGTTGACAGGACCAAACAAATCCATGTGGAGAAGTTGAAGAGGAGATGACACTAAGGAAACTTGCTTAGACTTGAAGTTTGCTTTGGTTTGTTTCCCTTTCTCACACGCTGAACATAGAGATTCTTTAGCGTATGAGTGTTGAGGTAGACCAGTGACCAACTCTTTTGAGGAAAGAGTGTTCAGTGTCTTGAAGTTGAGATGAGAGAGCCTTTTATGCCATAGCCAGTTGACATCAGATGAGGCTTTTGAGAAGAAACAGGAGTTTTCAGTGGTTGTCGAGTCCATGTTTATAACATAAAAATTTTCCAAACGGTATCCGCTGAGAGCGATATTCTCCTTTTTGTCAGTGACAATGCAGGATTCCTTAGTGAAACACACTTTGTAGTCCTTGTCACATAGCTGACTGATGCTCAAAAGATTGTGTTTCAGTCCTTCAACATATGCGACTCTTCTGAAGGTAGTTGTACTATTAGAAAGTACACCAAACCCTCGGGTATAGCCTTTTCCATTTCCACCAAAGGTTACTGAGGGTCCTTTCTCTTCCTTATATTCAGCGATCAGATTCTTTTTGCCAGTCATATGTCTAGAGCATCCGCTATCGAGATACCAGATACCCTTCAGGACCTGCAAACAAAGGAAGATTAGTTTGATTTAGGCACCCATTTTACTATGGGCCCACATTTCTCAGTGGTGGTTGTGGAAGTTGAAGGTTCAGCAATCTTCGCAGCATTTGAAGATTCAGCTTCAGTGACAGTCTTCACTCTGGTTAATTTCTTAACCTCAATGGCAGGTTTCACCCGAACCTGAATTGCACCAAGATTGGTCTTCTTTGCCTTGGGGGCAGTGATCTTCACCTTAGCTAACTTTTCAGTTTTGGTGGCTGTTGGGCACTTACTGGCAATATGATCGGTAAGTCCACAGTCATAACATTTCCTATAGCTAAAAGTAGCTTTAGGACCATTTGCATGCTTAGCCGAAATTTTTAAATGAGCAGGGCCAACACCAAGAATACCTTTGGCATTGGAAATTGGAGGAACAATCAGTTCTTCGGATTTCTTACCAATTATATCCACTCTGATTCTAGGAGTAGATCGCTGAACGAATCCAGGGATCTTGTTCTTAGAAGTAGAGGGATGATTCACTGAAAGTTTAGAAACATTCAGCTTAGGTACAAAGGTACCCTTCTAAGGTTTTGGTTAAAAACTTTTTCTTTACCTTTACCTTTAGAAGTTAAGGTAGGTTTTTCCTCAGGGATGGGAGTTTTAGAAGAGGAACACTGAGACGAGGAGGTGTCAGGAATAGAGGACACGAACATTCCAAACTTAAGCATGAAACGATCAGTGGTTGGTTCTTCAGTATCAGCTTTGTAACCAAGACCATGTTTATCACTCAGGGGAATCTAAGCACCTAATATCTCAGTGATCGTTGTTGAGGATTTACACCATCCTTCAACAGTAGCCTTTTCAGCCTTTAATGCAGCGATAGCATCTTCTCGTTCGATACGAATAATTTGATTTATGCAGACCTGATCTTTTAGATTTTCTTCTATTTTAGAAAGCTTTTGAATTTCCAAGTGACAATTCTTAAGTTGTTCAGCGAGATCAATATTTATTTTTTCAGCTTTGGTCTTGCCATTCATGGCATCATATAAATCAACAATCAAAAGATCGACGGTTCGACGTCTATCGATGTCACTGAGGGCTGAAGTTTGAGTATCAATGAGAGAGTTTGATACCTGAGAGGTGGAAGTAGAAGTTGAGGGAATTTCAGCTGTTTCTTCCTCTTCTTCTATTTTTGCCATGAGGCAGAGATTGGCCTCATCATTATCTTTAGAGTCAGATGATTCTTCATCAGAAAGAGCCCAGTCATGATCTTCAGCGATCATGCATTTGCCTTTCTTCTTAAAGCTTTTCAGCTTTGCATATTTTTCTTTCAGCTTCTTGTATTTGTCATCTCTAGCCCTAGGGTTAGAGGATTTCTTGGATGAAGAAGATAAGGGTTTAAAGACTTTCTTTGACCTGCACTCACTAGCAAAGTGACCTAACTTTTCACAGTTATAGCAAGTGGCAGTTGCCTTATCTACAGGGGTTGAAGATTTTGGCTTATCAGTGAGGGAAAGATGTTTGTTTCTTCTGAAGTTACTCTTTCTGGCGAATCTCCTGAAAGAATTAGTCAAGAGGGCCAGTGACTTATCAATTTCTGAAGGATCAGCTTCTGATGATTCATCAGATGTAGACTCCAACTCAGTGATACTGACAGTAGATCGTTGAGTAGGCACCAACTCTGAAGAGAGTAAAGCAACATGTGTGCTTTTGGAATCTTTTACAAGATTCTTCTTAAGATGACACGACTGCTCATGATTGAGCATAGTGCCATATAAGGTAGAAAGGGTCATAGATTTCATATCTTTTGAGAGTTTAAGACACATAGAATAATTGTCCCAACTTTCAGAAAGACATTCCAGAAACTTTGTCAGGATCTCAAGGTTAGAATATTCCTTACCAATAGTTTTTAAGTCAATGATTAAACAGTTAAAACGTTGGTGAACTTCAGAGAGAGTTTCATTCTTACCACAGATGAAACTTTCGTACTGTCTTACCAGGTTGATAATTCTTGAATCCTGGACTTCAGATGTACCTTCATATTGAACACATATAGTGTCCCACATGGCTTTAGAACTCTTCAGGTTCATGACTGAGTGGTAGACTTCATCAGGAAGAGCCATAGAGAGGATGGATCTGGCCTTAGTATCGATGGCCACCTTCTTCTTGTCTTCGTCAGTCCACGTACTAACTTCCCTAGGAATGATTCTTTCAGCGATCACAACTCTAGTAGCAGTGCCTGGAACAGCAGGGTCTATCATGAAAGGGACATATGGTCCATTTTCAATGTAGTAAGGTATAGTAGGATCTACACCTTCCAAGAAGAGCATCATCCTATTTTTCCATAGATTGAAGTTATCTTTGGAAAATCTAGGAGGTTTTGCAAGAGAACCATTATCGATATAGTTTGTGTTTGTGGTGTTAGCCATTTTAGAAAATAGCAAGGAAGAGAAAAAGAATATAGTATAAGCAAGATCTTATTTATAAGATTAAACAAACTGCTCTGATACCACTTGTTGGTTCCAAATGGGTTATACAAGTTTGTAGAGGGGGGGGGGGGGGGGTTGAATACAAACACATGATTTTTATCTTTCTAAATTGTTTATTGATATGTATCAAATAATTTACAGTTTGTTGCGGAACAAGATTAAGGAATAAACCTAATCTAAACAAACTAAGAGAATCACTAATATTTCTTGCACTAGAAATAGAGATTAAGAAAAACTAGAATACTAAGGAGAGTATTCTAACACACAGTAAGTTCAACGAGAAGAAAGGTTCGAGCACTTCACAAATGAAGTAGGGATTCCTTTATATACTGCATGCATTTAATGCAAGTCAATATACCTTTACACGTGGCAGCCTCTGGTTGGTTGCATGTTTTGACTTCAGTAGACAACCTAGTGGCCGCATGATGAACATTGTAGAATCAGAGTTGGTTGTACGATTCTGGACAAAAGGGATGTCCGTTCTGACAGATCGTACAAAAGGCGTGCAAGGAGATAAGACAAAAGTTACTTGTAGAGGAGGCTTCATGATCAGCGTTCGCTGAATGATTCTTTATCAGAGAATGATAAAGTTCAGCGTTCGCTGAAGTCTTCTACTTGAAACTTCACGTTGAGTGGACAGGTCTTGGCTTCGCTGATATCCGCATCAGTTCATTAGTAGACTTTGTCGCTGGTTCTTTGGCTTGATCTTCGACTTCATCTTAGAACATGGTTGACGTGAAACTTGTCTTCAGGGATCATAAGTAAACAACTTAAACTATCAGCGATCATCAGTGAGACTGAACAGGCTCAGGGCTCACTGATGAACAGTGTTCGCTGAATATATAAATTTAAAGCGCATGTTTTCATCAGCGATACTAAACGGACTTAGTATATTTTCTTTGATCACAAAACATTAATACATATTGTCTACTTACAATTTTCACTAAGTGTTTCTCAGAGTCATTATCAAATCACTGAGGGTTTGGATCAACATTATTCATTCTGAAAGAACTTCTCTATTAAAGATTCAAAGTTAATTCAACGTCACAATCTTGAAGACTATCTTAGTTCTTCAGATTTGAAAGAGAACTTCCTTTCTTCTCATTTTCAGTGTTAGTAAATTTGTCACCAGTTAGATAGTTTAGGATCACAGGTCTTACCTTCATAGCTTCTGTAACATATATGTAATTTTTTGTTTGAATAAAATATGAAATTAAAAAAATGAAAGTTTATTGTGTTTGTATCTAATCACCCCTTCTACAAACACACCTTCTGTATGAGTCATTGTGGTCTAGGACCAACAAAAGTTTCTTGATTATTTGAGGTTTCTAGGAGTTGGAAAGTAAGGTCTATATCTTCATCCTTGAGCTAGGGTTTGGTCTCTTTTACATCTTCAACCCTCACCTCTTTTTGAGAGCTCCATATATTTGATTTGGGAGTCTATCTTGAAGATCTCAAGTCTTCGCCTAAGGAAGATAAAGATTTGGGGTAAAAACCTAGATTTAGAATAATTCTATCAGTGTGAGTTCTAGTTGTTTTGCAATACCAAATTATTTTTTGAACACATTCCAGGTTTATCTCACTTTTTAATGAATTTGTGAATAATTGTGCATGTGAGCATATTTTGGTTATGAAGTTTTTTAAAATAGTTTATGGTGTTTTATTGAGTGTTTTGAGACACCAAAGAATATTTATTTCATCAAATGTGATTTCTTGGATATTTGGATGATTTGGACAAAATATTATTTTAACTCTTGGAAAGGGTAACTTGGGTCAAAAAATGATTTTAATGAATCTGTTAAACGGTTTGAGTGTTGATTGACCTTATTTGGAGTCAAAGGTTGTTTTGGGGTTTTACCCAAATTGTGAGCCTTTGATGGTGCACAATAGCCTTTTGTTTGATCATAAATGTATAAATCTGTAATAATTGCCCTTATATGGTTTTGTGAGAATTTTGAAAATGAAAACCATATGGTTTTAGGTGTTTCGATTTGATTTCAACTTAAATGAGTATTGAGGACAATTGTACGATTTTGAAAAGCTCAATGTGAAGCTTTAGACGTTAATGCATTTATTACATAGTTGTTTGGACAATTGCCCGATTTTGAATAACTCAATGTGAAGCTCGTGTAATGTTTTTTAGTGGGTATTGCGGATGTGATCTCTTAGTTAGACTCGAGACCCTGAGTATTACGGTGATGAATTATGAGGAGTCATGCACTAAGACATATGTTTTGAAGCTTTGGCCTAGTAGAGTTGATACTAATTCATAAGGGGTATTTTGGGGATGGACTCGTTGGAGTTGGGACCCATGACCATTGGCTTGTAGGTGTAACTCTATGGTGTGCAAGTGGGCGTTAAGATCAGGATATTTTGGAGATAAACTCGTGTGGGTCAGGCAACGGTACCTTACGCTGTGTTCTCGAGTTTTTTTTATGAAGGAAAGGAACGGAAAGGTGAGAAAATTAGGAGGAAAATAAAAAAATGTTGTGTTCTCGAGTTTTTTTAAAGAGGGAAAAGAATGGAAGGGGAAGGAAAATATTGCTGATTTTCCTCCCAAAACTTTCCGCCCAAATGTGGGAGGAAACGGAAGGAAATGAAATAAAAAGAATTAAAAATATATATAAAATTACACATATACCCATAAATTAAATTTAATTATGAAATAAATGAGGGTATATTGGTAATATTACCTTTTTCCTTTCCTTTCTCTCCTACTCAAGAACATGAAAATGTATTTTCTTTCCCTCTCATTCCTTTCTTTTCCTTCGATCTCAAGAACACAAATACAAATATTTATTTCCTCACCTTTCCTTTCCTTTCTTTTCTTTCTCTTCCATTTCTCTTCTTTTCTTTCCTTCTAAAACTCGAGAACGCAGCGTTAGGTATTTCACTCGAAACTTGAGAGGAGTTAGACACTGGGACCATGATCTTAAGGCGCTACTCGATAACTTGACACATGGCTTACTTTATGTTTCACCATAGTCGACAGAAGCAGGTCCCCCCATCACCGAACGATGTTGCTTTGGGTACCGATTCCATTCGTGCTTTTAGTGATTGTTGGTATAACGTATTATCTTATTTTGGGTAATTTGTGGAATGGGTCTTATGCACTTATTTTGAAGAGTGAGTTTGGATGTTGGTTTGGATTTAAAGCAAATGTTTAATTAATGCATCTCATTTTAGAAAAGGTGGGTTTTGTGAAGATATGCCTTTGATTTTAAATACTATTTTATACAAGGAGTTATTGATTAAAGAAAACTCTTCAAGTTTTACTGTTTTATGTTTTTGAGATAAAACTACTTTAACTCATTAGGCGTTAAGCAAAATATTTTTTTCTTATCGACATGTATATCAAGTTTTAGAGGGATCTAGTGACGTATGGAACTTTGTAGAGGTTCCGAAAGAATTTTGCCCCTAATCTTGCGTAGTTTCGAGCGTTCGTTTAGATGATACAACTATCTATTCACATTCTTGTACGAGAATGTGAATTTGTCGAGTTTCGTTATGCTTCCATGGATCGTTATGGAGACTCTCTATTTCACTTGTAAAAATTCCCTTCGAGGTTAAGTGACCCAGGACCATTTGGCTTGTAGGTGTAACTCTATGTTGTGTAAGTGAGCGTTAAGGTCAGGGTATTGCGGATATGAACTCGTGTGGTTCAGGCTCCGGTACCTCAGGTATTTTAGCGGAAACTTGAGAGAAGTTTGACACTGGGACCATGATCTTAAGGCGTTACTCAATTACAATGACACGTGGCTTACTTTATGTTTCGCCATAGTCGACGGAAGTGGGTCTCCCCTGTCACCAAAAGGTGTTGCTTTGGGTACCGATTCTATTCGTGCTTTCGGTGATTGTAGGGTATAACGTACTATCTTATTTTAGGTATTTTGTGGAATGAATCTTATTCACTTATTTTGAAGGGTGAGTTTGGATGTCGTTTTGGATTTAAAGAAAATGTTTAAGTATTGGATCTCATTTTAGAAACGATGGGTTTTGTGAAGTTATTCCTTTGATTTTAAATACCATTATACATATGGAGTTATTGATTAAAGAAAACTCTTCCAGTTTTACCGTTTTATGTTTTTGAGATAAAATTGCTTTAACCCACTAGGCGTTAAGCCAAACAAATATTTTTTCTTATCGACATGTATATCAGTTTTAGAGGGATCTAAGTGACTTATGGAGCTTTGTAGAGGTTCCGGCAGAATTTCGCCCCTACTCATGCGTAGTTCTGAGCGTCCGTTTAGAGGATACAACTATCTATTCGCGTTCTTGCACGAAAATGTGATTCTGTCGAGTTTCGTTATGCTTCCATGGATCGTTATGGAGACTCTTTGTTTCACTTGTAAAAGTTCCCTTTGAGGTCAAGGGACCCCAAGGCCCAAAGGCCTAATCTTTGACCATTTAAACATGTATATGCCAAACCCACAAACCCAATCTAAGTCCCTTACATGAGCGTTCATCCATTTTGATAAAGCTTATGGAAATAGCCATATAAAGTTATTAAATTTTACCTTTCCTTCAAATGTGGGATCAATTCCCTAGTTAAAATCCCAACAAAGATGACCTATTTACGGATGAAGTTGGTAAACAGAGTAACATACCAGACTAGATTGCACAAAATTTAACATGCGAGAGCGAGACAAGCGGGTGAAAGAATTCTAAAACGTTTTAAAGTTTTAATTTAACATTGGTGGCTCAGTAGTTTACCAAACTTCTCCTCATCTTTCTGTTTTTTGTCCCACCTTTTTTTGAAGTATACAACATTTATGTATGCAAAATAATCTTGTAGATTTATCATCTTTGATTAGGTTTGAACCCCTAATCTCCTGGGAGGTTATGCTTTACTAGTAACCTAGCTACTGTTTAACGAATGCCCCTTTGATGGGACTGAAAGTTTACTTTTGTCCCACTTAAGTAATGTCATGTCCCAGTTTCGCAACGGCTCAAATGTATCCTAGAAGACTAATAGAACACTTTTTAAAAGTTTATAAGGCCATTTAATTAATTATTGCGCTCACTTATGTTGCTCAACTTCGTCGATAACACATGTTAGGTCAAGTTTTTGTATCGTCATTATATAAAATGAATATTTATTGATCTTATAAAGTTATGTCTTATTAAGTACTCTATTAGATCATTTAAGAACAACTAATCATCCTAAAATATCCATTTTGTTGTAGTGTATTTTGGTTGAAATGGATGATGATAGATAATGTACCATTACCCTGAATAAGTTGTCTCTAGCTGCGTGTCGAAGAATAACAAAAACCGTCTTTGTCAAACAAATGATAACGGGTATTGTCATGACCTATGCTCATCCGATAGAAACGTTGTTGAAAAAGACATGCCTCGTTTAGTGATAGATTTTACAGATACGTATGTAATGTCATTAAAAACTATTTATTATTAATTTTTAATTTTAACCACTTGGGTTGTGGTGTACTGATAAAGCCTTTGGGGGATGTAGTGGAAGCTCGTCTACCTAAAGTTCAAATCCAGGCACTGCCAAAGCTCTTGTGGTCATGGAGGTTCACATGCGATGACTCCAGACCATTCATGGTCGCCCGAGGATTAGTCGGTGCGCGTAAGCTGGCCCAGAAACTCACGGTTACCAAAATAAAATTAAAAAAAAACTATTTTATAAAAAAATTAAAATTATATTATTACCATAAATGTAGAATAAATTTCTTCAATATTATCTAATCTTCTACATTCTCTTTTGATCATAAGTAAACTATATGGTAGTTATCCTTAATATTTATTATAACGCGTGAAATAATGAAATTCGAGTTAATGAGAAACGATATCACGTCATCATTTATTATTTTCTTTTTGAAATACTAGAAAAGTATTCGCGTAATGCAGCGCGATATATCTTGATTTTAAGGGGATTATGATTTGAGGATTTTAAAGGGGTTAAGAGATAATGATTAATTAGAATACTAATGAGGATTAAAGAATGATGCGTTTTATAGGGGTTTATCATTTGAGAATTTGTAGGGAGTTAGAGATAAGAACTAAAAGGAAGGAGTTAGAGATAAGGACCAATGTTCTAAAAACTAGTCGCACAGCCGCCATGTCACCAAGGCTTGTGTCTCACGCCACGTTAAGCCCGTGGCATGCCATGGCCTAATGTGCAATTTTCGAAATATGATATTTGATATTTTTATTTACGTTTTTCATATCATATTTGCAAGTTTTTTAATATATAACTTAATTTAACTTTCTTATTGCTATTGACTCATTGAACAACACTATAAAACATATGTTTTTATATATATATAATATTGTATATGAATTAGAAATTTGACGCCATAAGTCACGCCTTGAAAACACCATGGCTTCGCCTTGACTCCTAAGGCTTGAGGCTTGGCCTCGCCGCCACGCCACGCCTCACGCCATTTAGAATCTTGATAAGAACTAATTAAGTTATTAGCATTAACAGTGGTACATAAAGCTTCGTTAGTTGTATTTAAAAGATTTTAAGTGATCAGCATTAAATAGCAATACATAAAGCTTTATGGATTGTTTTTAAGAGTTTTTCATAAATGCTTTATAATATAGTATAGATATAATATTTATATACGATAAATGCAATAAATAAGCTCACATATTCTCCACATCGTTGGTGAGGTTTGAACCCCTGATCACTTAAAAAGTCAAAGACTACGATATCTTTAGACCAACGATCTTTTGGTATGTTTATTACTTTTGATGCTATGCAAATAATAAATCACATTATTTCTAAACTTCTTATTTATGTGATAATCGGATTCATTTTGATTCTTTAAAATGAGAAGCTTTAAAATTGGGTTTCCAATAATTAAGATATCGGAAGTTGGTTATATAAAACGAAAACGAATGTAAAATTGATTATATTTTGTTCAAGGTTTTAAATGAGGTAAAGCATTGTGTGGCGGCAAAGTCAAAAAATCTTTTAAGTTTTAAAAGCTAGGATGAGCCCACGTGGTTTTTTAATGCATGACCTATAGCAAAAAATTTCTATATTATATATAAATATATGTATTCTACTATTACTCAATGAATCAAAATATTAAACCATTTAAATTAGGTTATATATTAAAAACTAATTAGTAAGACATTAAAATTTAAGAAAAATCAAATTTTGCGTTACCAAAACTGTGCATAAAAGTCATCGCGTGCTACACGTTTAACTTGGCGTCAAACCCAAACGTTGAACCAGGGGCATACCGCATACCCATGAGGAGTTGAGCAGGATCGCTGGTACAATTTTTCTTCTGCTTTCTATTTTGTATAAAAGATGCATCCACTAACTTTGAGGGGTGTTATGGGATATTAAATGATACAAGAAACAACCAAAAAAAATCTAAAAAATCACTTGAATTCAACCAGAATACCGTAAAAAAGTTTTTCAAAATCAACCACAAAACCCAAAAAGGTTACATAAAAGCAATAAAAAAACTTGAAAAAAAAATCTTTTGAAATCAACTAAAAAAGTTCAAGAATCCCTCGAAACCATAGAATTTGGTTAAAAATTCATCAAATTACTTTTATTGACCTTTGCTGAGTTTTGATCTGCCTTAAATGTGTACCCACTTAGTAAAAATCATTAATCTAAATCACGTTAAACTATATGCGTCATGCCGGCTGTTACGACAAGATTTTTAAAACACCGATTTTATTACAATTTGCAATATTAATTTGATAACAAGAAAGTTCTCAATTATTCGGGATCTTCCAAGTTACAAGTCAGGATAGACAAGACATTTTGATTATATTAATAAAAAGAAAAAAAAGGAAAAAAAACTTAGGCAAGTAGGGGGGATAATTCGGGAACAAAAAAGACTCATTGGAAGTGGTCGTTTTATGAGCCCCACTTTCCCATCGAAATTATAAAATGTCATGCAACTTGCACAACTTGATTTAATTTATACAAAGTTGGTGAGATTACGTTTTTTCCCTCTTTCCAAAAAACACCCCCATCTTTCAAAATCCTTTCACTTTCGTCCTTTTACTTTTCATCTTTTCTTTTTCCTTCACTAAATCATTCAAAGTTAGAAGACCCTTTTAAAAGAGATTTTTCAGTTAAATACTTATTGATATACAATAGGCAATAATCATTAAGTATAAATACAATAGACGAGGGATCGTGTGAGAATAGTAGTTAAGGTGAGAAGTGTAAGAAAAGATTTGGATCATTGATCACTTTTAGTTAGTGTTGATCTCATGGTCTAGATTAAATGAAAAAATAACTCATAAACTAGCTTAAAAGAGTAGTGTTAATTGATCTTCAATTATGATTGATCCAACGATGGAGATCCTTATTACCACTCTTACTCTAACTACTATTTTTACCGAAAACTAACTCATACACAATGTGTCTAAAAGCGTGAATAAATAAAAATATAAATAAGAAAATCTACCGTAAAAACTTTGTTCATTCAACAAAGTTCATGTTCGTTTATCTAAATGAAAACCTCATAATAAATAAACTTTTTGAAGCAATAAGTCCACATAAAAAGAAATTAAACCACAAAATTCATGTATTTTTCATTATCTTTTGGAAATTAACGGTGTGCCTGGGCACCCCTAGCCCCTTAGTGGCTTCGTCCTTGTCCATATACGCACGATCAAAGACATTCTTGTCGTTAAAATTCGTGATTTAGAGGAATGATCTAGATTGCTTTGGTAAATAACTTGTGTATAACATTACAAATTTAAATCCCGAACCCTTCTCGACGTCGAGTTAAGTTCAAGTCATATTTATACTGATCTTAATTACTTGAAACTCGAAAATCCCATAGTGAGTATTTAATGTGGCATGACTCAACATGTGTAATGTCGTGCTTGATAACCATAATCTACTTTATTTTTTAAAACTTGTTTAAAAACATCGTTTATTAAGGGACAATTTATTAAACACTTACCTTAGTAAGCGTTCACGGGTTCAATTACCTTACCAGAGGAATACGGATCAAGAATTTTACCCAGTAAGAGAAAAGACAAGGGTCGAGAGTCTTACCCGTAAATAAGGGTAACGACACTTACCGGGATATAACGCTTACCATCAATCCATTTTGATGGTCGAAAATGTTAACCCATAAAGTAAATGATAATGATGGCTCTTGTCGCCAAATGCTTACATGGTAAGCGTTTGATAAACAATCCATAAGTTATTAATAACTTATTAGCTAATATTTTGAAAAAACTACTTTCATGTAGCCTTTTAATAAGCTTTAAAAGTTTTTATTTAAATATTTTTCTAATTTATGTTCCTTAAGCTTTACATAAACGATTAAAAGTCATATCTTCTTAAGTAAATTTATATTGACATCTAACTTTTCAGCTAATTTTTATCCAACATGACTTATGTATCAACAATTAACATTTAATTTTATCAAGTAACAACTAATTTATCAGTTTGTTTGGCAAACACATCCTAAATCACTCTCATTATTAACAACACTGGCAACTTTCGGATTCACTCACTTCAAACTTTAAAAAGAATCTAGGATCATAATATAAATAAATAAACTTCAAGGATCAAATGCACCTATCCTATAATCTTTAGGGAATATTGGTCAATTTAACACAAATCTAAGAATTCAAATACAAAAAAGGCCATTACTTATGGTCCTTTAGGGTTGGACCAAGTAGCCAACTAGCCATATTTTTTACTTCTTTCACATGAACCATTACCCACCATTACCCTACCATTTATAAGACCACCCTCCTTCTAACCCTTAACCAACAAAAATCAAGATTCACAAAATATAATCCCAATTTCATCTATTCCATATTTCAATACATCAAAAATGCTTTCAAATCCTCAAAAATCACCATCTTTTTTGCTAGATAGAATCAAAATAACCACCACCACCACCACCGGCGCCGGCGGCTGTGGCAGTCATATATCACGGCCATGCGCCACCAATACTCCGGTTCCTGACTCCGTCGCCCGCCACCACACCCACCCAGTGGGTCCCAACCAGTGCTGCTGCGCCGTCGTCCAACAAATCAACGCTCCGATCTCCGCCGTCTGGGCCGTCGTCCGCCGCTTCGACAACCCACAAGCCTACAAACATTTCGTCAAAAGCTGCCACGTACTCGCCGGAAACGGCGACGTTGGATCCCTCCGGGAAATCCACGTCATCTCCGGCCTCCCCGCCGCCTGCTCCACCGAACGCCTTGAGATCCTCGACGATGAACGACACGTCATCAGCTTCAGCGTCGTCGGCGGCGATCACCGCCTTGCTAACTACCGTTCCGTCACCACCCTCCACCCTACACCCGCCGGAAACGGTACGGTCGTCGTCGAATCCTACGTCGTCGATACACCGCCGGGAAATACAAAGGAAGAAACTTGCGTTTTCGTTGATACGATCGTGAAATGCAACCTCCAGTCGTTAGCTCAAATCGCCGAGAACAAATTCCGGCCAAACTGATCGGAAAATCAAGATTTAAATCAAGATTGAGAAAAACCCATCTCAGAAACAAGTACAAAAAGCCATTTTCATCGAAACCCACGAAGAATCGATCGATCAAAACCTTCTTATTACATTTTGTTGGTGTATTTTTCATCATCAAATTTTTTTTGTGAAGCCATGGCGCTTTTTTTGAAGGTTTTTTATTGGTCGATTTTAGAAATTATTAGAAGATATCTATCGATCTGGTTCTTGTTGCAATATTTTTCACTGATTTTTGTTTTTGTTTTAAATAATTAATGAGTTGATTATGATTTCTGTAAAGTGATTTTTAAGGATAATCTTGTTTAGGGTCATTGGGCTTGTGGTGAAATCCAATGTTAGAATTATATGCATTTTAATAATAACAGGATATATTATGATCTTGGGATTTTCAAAACATAAAATCCAATCACATTGTACAAATTACCATCACTGTAAAAAGAAAATATATTTTAAAACATATACTAAGTTTTATTGATTTGGTAGCCACAACCGTTAAGTGAGTCATGTATACCTATACATTATGGATAAACAGTCGGTTAGGGTTGCTGGTATCAATCTTTTTGTATAAAAATATAATGTGAACAAAGTGGATAATATTTATTATGGTTGATAGAGAATGTTACATATATGTAGGTGTAAAGTAGAGTATCGGTTAGAATAAAATTTTTTGTAAAGAGGATGAGAGTTGAGTGTTTGGTATGTTGTTAATATGATAGAACTCGACATAATAGATTAAACTGGATATAACAAAACAGATAACATGATTAATTTACCAATAATAAATTGTTTATATATTTTGATGAATTATGAATCTATTAATTATAATGAAACGAATATTTTATACAACATAATACATTATTTAGAAAGTTTCTTTTTTAAGACAATAAAAGTGACAAAATAAAAAAGTTTATGTAGTTTCTAATCTTTATTTTCTAACCTTTTCTGATTTTTTAATATTAATATTTAATAAATTACATAAGAATAAACTACGATTTTCGTCCCTGTGGTTTGGTGTTTATAACAATTTTCGTCCCTATGGTTTAAAAACTGCTTTTTTCGTCCCTGTGGTTTGCATTTCATTTCACTTTTCGTCCTTCATCCTAACAGAGTTAAAAAACTCAGTTAAATTTAGGGCAATATAATATTTTTACCTTTTTTCTATATTTAATTGCATTATACATTATTGAGTAACACAAACCCACCCCAAACCCATCTTGTTCCTCAACCACCCCTGCACCATTTTTCTTCAACACCAAATAAAGAAAAGTTCCAAGCTTTGCATAAAGAATCCCAACTTTCCCCCTAATAAATGAACCACAACCACATATGATGAAACAAGAAACCAAGCAAAACCCTATTTTAAAACCTCTTGTACTGCCAAAAACTTTGATAGAATTTGATTCCCATGAGCTGAATGAGTTAAGTTGATTCTTTGATGCCCACAAAACAAAAAGTATAAAGCAGTAAAGAGTTGGAAACTGACACTCCCCCTTTCAAGATTTGCATATTAAAACCCCAATTTTCCCGGCAAAAATCATGGATTCTATCAAACCCAATTCATAATTTTGATAAATAACTCAAAACCCATATGATAAAATAAGAAACAAGCCACATCTAAACAATCCCCATGATTGGTCAAGATATATGAATCAAAGCCACATCTAAACAATCCCCATGATTGGTCAAGATATATGAATCAAATTTCAGTCAAATTAACTGTAAAAAGAGAAAGGTCAAACCTTTGAAAAGATGGTTGAAACGATTACAACAGTGAGTGTTTTTAATGTTTATCTCTGAGAGAAGATTCGTGTTCAGTGGGTGGAAGGACCTGCGAAGGTCGATGGAAAAAAGACAGGGGGAATGACGGGCTTGATGGAACTGTCAAATGAAGGAAACTGCCAATTTATAGTGTCACGCCTATGTAAACAAAATGAGCATTTCATGAATTTGGGTTTGGTTGTGTTGGATGTTCACATTTGAAGAACGGGAAGGAAGAAAAATGGTGCAGGGGTGGTTGAGGAAGACGATGGGTTTGTGGTTGGGTCTATGAGAGTTTGTGTGTTAGAGTAGGGTGGGTTAGGTTTTTGTTTTACTCAATAATGCATAATGCAATTAAATATAGAAAAAAGGTAAAAAGACCATATTACCTCAAATTTAACTTGAGTTTTTTTAAGTCTGTTAGGATGAAGGACGAAAAGTGAAATGAAATGCAAACCACAGGGACGAAAAAAGCAGTTTTTAAACCATAGGGACGAAAATCGTTATAAACATCAAATCACAGGGACGAAAATCGTAGTTTACTCATTACATAAATTAATCAAAACATAAAACTATATAAAATAATATTTTGAGGACAGTAAATTGAAAGTTTAAAGACCACAAAATACGATAAATAATTTTAAAAATGAGAAAAATAAAAAAGGATGCGTATTTGATGTTTTTGAAGAGAATTATATTTTATTTTGAGGTTATATATTGGTAAATCATAAAGTTGTTCCACCTTGTTCCATGGGGTGAGGGTGGAGATGGAACATACATGTTCCACTTTATTACTGTCTGTTCCATATAAAAGTTTTGTCAAGCGTAGGACAATGATCCTTGTTCTGTTCTGTCATGTGTACCAAACGCACTCTAATTGAAGATCTACACTAATGCAGTGCACCAAATACACCAAATCAATTCTTGTGATAACCGCTAGTCATGGATGGTTGTGTGATTAAAAGTGATCAATTGATTTTTTCTTACATCTTTTACGCTTCTCACCATAACTCCTATTTTCACATTATCCTTCACGGCTTCATCGGGAGGTGTAACTATTATATATAACACATACATTAAAATACTCACATGCATAGATACACATACATCTTTTTTTTTGGCAAAAAATCAAAGAATGTATAGTAATTCTATAGTCGCAAAATTATTCTTACCCTTGGAAATGAATATCTATAATAGAAAGAAAAATACAATTTCAAAAATATATTATTATCATATTTTTTAATTAACTGAAATTTTATGGTTGTAAATAAATCGATATGATGTCAAGGTTTGGGTTCGTCGTCACGTTAACCCCCGTGACTCTACTTTAAGATTTGACTTGCATTGTAACGTGTTATGGCGCGTAACGACGCCTTACGACGAGCTATTAAGGCGTGAGGTTATTTTTAATATATATTTGAGAAATAAATGATAATTATTTGTCAGACCTAAGACTTAAATAAACATAAACAAGAAAAACTAAAAACCTAAATAAGTAAATACTTACTTACATTGTCGTACACGAAGATTCGAACACGAATTCTTTGAAGATTGAAGAAAGTAGTGAGATTTACCCGATTTTGCACTATTGATGTTATTTTTTGTAAGCTCTATGTATATGTTATTAATGGTCCTCTTTGTTTTGTTATGTTTTTTTTTACTTTTTATGAGTTTAATATGTTCTACGATATTATTCAAAACACTAACATGCAAGTTTTTATGTGTGTATATACGTCACCTTAGAGCACGTCTTGAAAAACGTCGTGACATCGTCGTAACTTGTAAGACTTGAGGCTTGACCTTGTCATCACGTCACACCTCACGTCATTTAGAACCTTGATTGAATTTACTCTATCAGTCTCAAAATAAATGTCTACATTACTATTTTAGTTTGTCCCAAAATAAATGTCCATTTTCAAAAGTGGGAATTGTTACAGTTCTTCCTTCTTAGGAGTGCTATCTTTTCGGCAGATTTCACACCTCTTTTTAGGAAGGGATGTTGGGAAAGTTCCAAATGTTACTGGAAATTCTTGGAACTTACCCGACAAGGAACTTTGCTAACTTAGGACCGTTATAGTTACGAAATTATGAGGTGGGGAAAACTTCTCCCTCTATAATTAAGAGTACAGTTGGCATTTAGTTAATTAAAAAAAATGTAATTATTACATGTTTTTAAAACTGTGTGCATTATTATAGACTCTATATTTCATCTTTGATGCCATTACTGGAGTGATGGGCACATGCTATTGTGTAACGTTATTTTAGGACAAAAAAATAGAATTTCAATTTTAATAATTAGAGTAAATTACATAAATCGTCCTTGATGTTTGCTCACTTTTTGGATATAGTCCCTATTTTGAAAAAATTACACTGAGCGTCCCTGAGGTTAGACAAACCGCACGGAATTGGTCCCTCCCTCTAACGGAATCTGTTAACCCAGTTAAGTCTAGGGGTATTTTGGTCTTTTTACATTTCTTTTTGTCTTTATTCTAAAAGAAAACTAAAAAACAAATTAAAAAATACCCCCCCCACCCCACCCCCTACACCCACTACCCCCCTCCTCCTCCTTCTTCTTCTTCCTCACGACACCCACAACCCCCTTCCTCACCTTTCTCCGGCCACCACCTCCGGTAAACCACCACCTCCGATTTATGTAATTTACTCTAAATTTAAAGTGTAGATAACAAAACTCTCTTTCACTTCATTATGTTATGAAATTAGAAAAAGGAACCCCAATTTCCCATAAAATCTTCAAAATTTTGCAACAGGGTGGGACGGTGGGAGTGTACAAGACCATGAGTGATATGGCGGTTGTGAGATGACGTGTCCGGCGAGAATATGTCGGACGACGCCAACCGAATGCTCTCCAAGTTGAAACTCATCACACACTCCCGCATCGTTCCCTTTCTATTCGATCAATTTCTTGGACGATTAACATGCACGAAAATTCTCATACAAATCAATCGGTTTCAAAGCAGAAGCATGTAAAATAGTTGTAAATCCTGTTTCGTCGATCTCGTTTCACGAAAAATCACCAATGGCGGGGCTGAGATCCGGCGGCCGAAAACTCTCATTTGATGTTCTTACAACCGCCGCCTCATTCTTCGACGACGATGGACCATTCATACAAAGGTCCACTTCTGGACCTCCGATTCACACAAATGGAGACGCGTCCACCACGAAGACCAAAAGAAAAAAGCGCAGAAACAAGGGCTCAAAGAAGAAAAATAAGGCGGGAGACGAATTACATTTGGATTGTAACAATGCTACTAGTGGTAGTAATTATAGTCGTCTGGAATCGATGCCGACAGAGGTGGTGTATGGTGAAGTGGTTGTGCCGCTAGAGGAGGAGATTGTTCGTACAGTTAGGGAAACACCTGAGTTGTGGCAGAGGAGTAGTGATGTTGCCAATGGTGGTGATAATCCCTTCTCTCTGTCGATTTTCACGAACACAGACCACATAATCCCTTCTCTCTGTCGACTTTTTTTACAGCAGCAAGATTCGCATAATTGGCCGGAGGTGGTGGCCGGAGAAAGGTGAGGAAGGGGGTGGGGGTGTCGTGAGGAAAAAGAAGGAGGGTGGGGGGGGGGGGTAGTGGGTGTAGGGGGGTTATTTTTTAATTTGTTTTTAGTTTTCTTTTAGAATAAAGACAAAAAGAAATGTAAAAAGACCAAAATACCCCTAGACTTAACTGGGTTAACAGATTCCGTTAGAGGGAGGGACCAATTCCGTGCGGTTTGTCGAACCTCAGGGACGCTCAGTGTAATTTTTTCAAAATAGGAACTATATCCAAAAAGTGAGCAAACATCTGGGACGATTTATGTAATTTACTCTAATAATTATTACACTTTTTAAAGACACTTGAGTTTCTTTATCAAGTGTAAAATATTATGCATCACAATATGAAATTAGACTTCTATTTTGAGGAAATGTAAGCGAAAATATGAACATTTATTTTAAAATAAAAAAAGATATAAAGAAACAACAAGAAATTTCTTAATCTGCCTATTTAAAATACTAAAAACTAGGAGTGAGCATCGAGAACTAGGTACCCACCCTTGGAACCGAAACCGTTCTGGAACTGTCGATTTTGAAACCGGAACCGATGTGATTGATTCCGGTTCATAAAATACAGAACCGATTAAGACTGGTTCCAGTTCTGATTCTCAGTTTTTTGGAACCGTTACCTGTTGGGTATCCTTCAGGACCGGTTCCGGGAACGAGTATCCGGTCCCGTTGGGTACCCAGAACCGGAACCGACGGGTACCCGCTATTTTTTAATAAAAATTATTTATATATTTATTATTGTAATATTTAATAAAGCTAAAATTGTAATGGTTGGTTTGTATCGAATTAGTTTTAACCATTTGTTGTATTTATTATTTTAAGTTGGTACTTTATAGTTTGCAATAGACTTAAAATTACATTTTTATTTTATGAAATACTAATTTTTTTTAAAATTTTTTGACACCAGGCACCCAGAACTTGTTTCAAAATATAGAGAACTGATGTAAGGCGGCCGATTCCTTAATTCCAATAACTGCCGGTTCTGATTCCGATTCCATAAAATTTGGTCGGATACCCACTTATGGTCACCCCTACTAAAAAACCTTATCTATTTTGTTTTGTTGTATAAACACAACTTCTAAGGTATTACATAATTTAACAAAAATATATTAGTTTTTAGAGTAAATTATGGATTTGGTCCCTAAGGTTTGTCATTTTCTACAAAAGTAGTCCTTTATCTTCATTTATTGCAATAGAATCCTTCATGTGTGCAATTTGTGTTGGGTTTGGTCTCTTGTGCAAATACATCCATCGTTTCTATTAGTTATGAGGACAAAATTAAATGACCAATTTACCTCTTGCTTTTCCATAAGATCCCTTCACCACCCGTTCCCTAAGATACCCTTGCCGATGTCCACCTACCTTCCATCTCTGGTCGCTGGTGCACACACCAATCTACACTTTGGAAATCATTCTCCATTGATCTAACTCTCATTCTTACTCTCCATTAGAAGCTCACATCTCTCTCTCTCTCTCTCTCTCTCTATATATATATATATATATATATATATATATATATCATCGATAAATTTGTATTGCTTGAGAACTATAGACGGGTGTTGCAGACGAATTCGCATCATGTATGTTTTGAGACAACATCTCATGGATTTGGGATTTACATTAAGGTCTATTTAGACTAGGCTTTTGATTAGGTTTTAATTTAGAATCAGATTTAGATTTTTGACTTATGGTTCTTAATTTATGTTTTAGGGGTTATGTTCGATGTTTTTTTGATGATGAGTATGAAATTTATAATAATTTTTTTTATTGTTATCATTGTTTATTGTTTTTAATTTGATTTTAGATTTTGATGCAAGTAACATTATTTAATTGTTCTTATTCTAAAGGTAAAGAAGATATTCAAAAAAAGAAAAAAAAGAAAAAGTATTAATTAAAAATAGAGAACTACACTTTTGGTCCTTGTGGTTTAGTAATTATAACACATTTGGTCCCTACAGTTTAAAAATTACACTTTAGCCACTGCAGTATGCTATTTGGTCCAGATTTGGTCCCTCTTCGTTAAGTTCGTTAAAAAATCTCGTTAGATGAGGGGTATTTTAGCCTTTTTCATTTTTACTTCATTTTTTTAATAAATAAACTGTAGGGACTAAATTTGTTATACCATAAATATATGTTTTCTTTAAATATTCATCTTCTCCAACCAAATCATCAAGAACACCAACACCAAGAACATTTGACAAACTCTAAATACATGAGGGATCTTCAACTATATTCGAGAAACGATCAAAGAACCATCTGGAACGATCTCAAGGCTGCGAAACAAGAACCATCTGGAACCTAGAGCTTTAACTACAAAGTAAAACCTAGACACCCAAATCGGCACCTTTGACTGTAGCTTAATCCAAAGGAAACCCAAAATCTAAATCACTCAAGAGAGTATCGGAGTTTAACATACCAATTTGTCCAATTTTATCGGAATTACTCAGATCGTTCCAATTTGAATGAACAATCTCGATCCCACTGTTGAATATATGAGGGATCTTCAACTATATTCGATATACGAGAGATAGAGATCGAGATCTGAGATTTTGCATTAGGGAAGACGTCGGCGGGGGAACACATGGGACGGGAAACGCCGGTGGGGAACATGCTTGTTCTTTCGATTTCGCACCCTCTTCAGATCGATTTGAAGTATATCGATCATCTTTGCCTTCTCTCCCTTTCTGTCTTTGTCTCTCTCTCCACCTTGGACCGATTTCTTGATCTAGATCCCTCTCTCTCTCTCTCTGTTGAAATTGATTTTGTTGTAAAGAAATCTTCCTAGGGGAGTGGTGTGGGCTCTGATGGTCTCCTCCCCCTCCTTAGCTTTGTTGTAAAGAAATGGGTTTTGTTGTAAAGAAATATCCCCACAAAATGGATTTTAGCTACAGATTCCATTTACCCAAGACTTCAAAAGTCTGACCTAACTTGCATGGTTTTGAAATCTTGATTCCAAAATAAAAGTGCAAGAACATTTGCTAAGTGTTTTTGAAATTGGATTTGGTTTTAGAGCTTGATTTAATGTTTAATTTAGAGTTTGTCAAATGTTCTTGGTGTTGGTGTTCTTGATGATTTGGTTGGAGAAGATGAATATTCAAAGAAAACATATATTTATGGTATAACAAATTTAGTCCCTACAGTTTATTTATTAAAGAAAAATGAAGTAAAAATGAAAAAAACTAAAATACCCCTCATCTAACGAGATTTTTTAACGGACTTAACGAAGAGGGACCAAATCCAGACCAAATAGCATACTGTAGTGGCTAAAGTGTAATTTTTAAACTAGGGACCAAATGTGTTATAATCACTAAACCACAGGGACCAAAAGTGTAGTTTACTCATAAAAATATTTAAATAATAGAAAGCGTGAATTACATCGGTGGTCCCTATGGTTTACCCAAATTTTGGATTTGGCCCCTAAAGTACATTATCTACGGTGATGGTCCTTAACTTTTTGATTTACTTTTACTCATAGTCCTTCTATGTTATAAGACCATGAGTACCGCTACCCAATGAACCCACTGAACCCAATTGCCACCTCAGCGCCACATCAGCTTTTCTCTTTCCTACCCTCCTTACCCTAAAGTGGAGTACCGCCTACGCACCAAACCCACTCTTACCCGCTGAACCCAACCCTATGTATATATGTGGATAGAGAGAGAGAGAGATGCTCGGGTAAGGCCGGGTTCGTGAACCCGCACGCTGCTACCCGATGTGAAGCCCGCGCCCCTCGTACCGCCTACCTCCTTACCCTCTTGCTACCTGAATGGAACCCGACCCTGGTACCCGAGAGCGGTACGCAGGGCCTAAGAGGACCATGAATGAAAGTAAATTAAAACATAGGAAGACCATGAGTGCAAGTAAATCAAAAAGTTAGGGACCACCACTGTAGATAATGTACTTTAGAGACCAAATCTAAATTTTGGATAAAGCATAGAAAATATGAATGCGACTTAATTGTGTTAGAGTTTAACGAAGTTGATGGACGGCTGTTTGTACAAGAGACCAAATCCAAAATAAATCATGTAGTTTGAGGGTATTTTTGTACTAAATAAAAATAAGAAATGAGTTCAATAAAATGACAAACCCGTAATGAACTGTTTTTCTTATTATCAAGTATCGTATATGTGACGATAGTAATTTTTATGTGATAAATATGTAAAGTAAAAGTAATGACCGACGACTAGAATTTAAAGTCTCACGTGAAATGAGACTTTTATTGCCGTTTGTAGAATTAAAAATAGAGGACCATTTCTTAATGGTACAAGGTTGAATAATATATAGTATTATATATAAAAAATATTATATTATATTATATAGGATCGTGTCCTAGTGAGAAATTGAGGCTAACGTGAGAATTGTTATTAAGTATCGTTTGACAAAAAAAGCTATCTTATAACCTAGTTTATTTTTTGATACATGTTTGGATGACCATAAACTAGCTTATAAGAGCATCTCCAACAACTTCCCATTTGAAGAAAATGAAGAATATGAGGATGTTGAGCTATAATTTTTCTCCAACAACTTCCTTAAAACTATCTACAAAATGGAGAAAGTAGGAGAGAGAAGGAGTTTTTCTCCAAATATGGAGATAACCCAAAAAATGATTATTAAATGAAAGCACCAATAGAAATCTTTGAAAAAAAAATATTTGGAGAGAGAAATAATATTTTAATAGATGGATGAAATATTTTAATATTATAAGCTGGTTTTTGCCAAACATGACTTCTTAATCAGCTAGCATATCGGTCAACAACTAGCTTATAGTCATCAACTAGCTTAGAATTGATGCACATTAAGATGAGATGCAACAAGATAAGATGCATCGAGATCTACTTGATCAATTCACTTTTAAGCTGAAATTCATGGGAGAACATTTGATTAAAAGTAATCACCGGTTGATAACCACTTCTCATGCTTCTCACATTAACCCCAACTTCTCACTGGAACCAATCAAAATGGATACCAAGTTAAATATAATAAAATGACAGATTTTTTTGTGTAATTTGTTTCGCTTCAATTTTTACTATATTTCACCAAACTTTGATTTAAAAAATAGGGGTAAACTTTGATTTAAAACTATGATTCATGAGATCTTTGAGAACTGGTGTATCATGTGTTATTTCATATGGATTTTTTCCATCTATGTCTAGAGTTTAATGTAGAGATTAACATATATTTGTTCACAATTTGTTTGTTTCACATGCTTACAATGTGAACCTTTTTGGCATTTTTGTGAAACAAAAAAAACCCTCATATAAAAGTTTTACATTGGAACCGTATAAATATAAAACAAATATAATGTGAAACAAATATATTTACACCAATACATTAAATACTATAATTAGATAAAAAAAGTCGTATGAAACAAAATTTTAAAGTAGAGGTTCTTATAAATCTCATAAATTTGGAGTTCTTAAGGGTGCGTTTGGTAAAATGGACAGGACATGACAGACTAGAACATGGATCACTGTCCCATGTTTGGCATGATTTTTATGTGGAACAGACAGGAACAGAGTGAAACAAGCCTGTTCCACCCCCACCTCATGGAACAAGGTGAAACAGACTTATGTTTTACCAATATAACATCAAAATAAAATCTAATTCTTTTTCTAAAATATCAAATAACCTTTTATTTTATATTTTATTCATTATTAAAATTTTAATCGTATCGAAGAAAATTTTCTAACAATTTATTTTCTTATAAAAATATTTATTTCATTATAATTTACTAAATTACATAATTAATCAAAATATATAAGATATATAAACAACTTATTAAAGGATAAATTGGTCAATGTTATTTGTTCTGTTCTGTCCAGTCTATCTTACCAAACGTTGAACAACTGTTCTGCCATGTCCCATCCCGTCTGCATACCAAATGCACCCTAAATGATTAAATCTTACAGACACACACACACACACACACAGAGAGAGAGAGAGAGAGAGAGAGAGAGAGAGAGAGAGAGTATTTGTCATTTAGATAGAATCATGGTTCTTGCAATACAAGGGATAAGCAAATAAACAGCTGCTACCTTTGCAAGTTGGGGCTGCCATGATACTAACAAATCAAATCTCCCTTTTAAGACTCCATTTTTTAATACCAACTTGCAAATTTTTGTACATTGTTTATTTATTTCTCTCTCATAATCACATGAAATTGAAAAAGAAAAAAAAAACATTTGGAATACATCACATGAAATTGAAAAAAAAAACAAAAACTTGCAACTTGCATATTAACAAGACAACCTTAGGAATCTTGATTGATGATTTGTGTTCAAAATGGTACTATATATACAAATGGATACATGGGGATTCAACATTTGGTATACATCCCACATGAAATATTAACAACAATATTAATCACAAATTAAAGTCGTGTAATAGACTTAAGAGTTTAAGTCTTGTTAACTGGTGTTAAAATAAATTTCTCATATATTGAAGTGGAAAGTACATAAACATGAAATAATTGACACACAATAGTCAATAAGCAAGAATTAATCTATTTGATATGATATAAAACGTAAAATAAATCATACTGAGAGAAGTTGTATAACGATTTATTCGTTTAAAAATAATAGTTAGGAACTTAATCAAGCAAAGTATGAAAGTTCGTTGATTTTTAGTAAATTCAAATATTTATATGTTCGTTTTTATAAAGTATGGATTTATTTAATAAAAAAAGCTTAGAGACTTTATTATAATTCGTTTAGACATTTTTCATGGAGAATTTATCATTTTTGTGTCACAAATATTTAAAATGGGTAGAGTTGCCTTTAAAAGCATTCCAAAGATACTTTGAAAGGGGACGGTCGATCGAAATTTCTCAATATTTAGCAAAGATAGAGAGGCTTCAAAAACTTTGAATTTTGAAGTTCTCGACCCAAATTAGATGAAGAGATGGTGGCAATTTCAAAATCGTATATCATGACCTAAGTCATGGTGTGTAAAATGCTTCTGTGTTGTTAGAATAAGGTCTGTAGCATCTGATTAAGGCATGATTCACGTCATGACGTCTTGAGGCGTGTCAGGTGCGCCACACCATGCGTTTTATTTCAAGTCGTGGCTTTTAATTACAGTTTAGAAAAATTCTTATTTTTTTAACTTTTGTATTTTTACTCTTTTAATTTTAGATTTTACACATTTACAAACTTACAGTTTCATGAATTCACGCATGATACGGATTCAAGATTAAAACAAAGTTGTAAAACAATTATGAATATTTGATTACAAACTCATTATATTACGGTAGATGGTAGTTAATATATGTAATTGTTCTCCTTTTAATATAAATGTAATTTTTTTTATCATCACATATTTATATATTGCACAATAAAATGGAAAAATATATGTTTATATATAAAGTTATATATATGACATTACATGAGCGGCGTTTTGTTTACATTTTGTGAAATGTTTGATTTTAGTAAACATTCTTTTCTTTAAAAACGCTTGATTTTGTTTCTAAAAAACTTGTTTTAATTAAAGTTTATCCAAAAATTGGTTTACTTTTGATAAACATATTTTAAAATATTAACAATTAAAACTTATTTTGCGTTTGATTTTATTTTAAAACCCGTTTATACAAATATCGTAACAATAATAAAAGCAATAAGTTTAAATAAAAAACAAACACAAAATAAACAACCACCAAAATAATATATGGATTTGCCCATAATGTGATGTTGTTAGTCAACACAACAATTACGGTCAATTCTAAGGACGTCTTCAATCTCCCACTAACCTCGTCATCTTGGTAAAGTCCAGGGACTCTGTCCACTATCAGACAAATGCTTACTTCCGATCAAAATCACCAATGGATTAAAACCATCGGAAATTTCCGACGGATTAATTCGTAGTTGATTCGACGAATTAATAAAAAATAATCTACCGGTAATCCGTCGCTAATTACCGATGATTTTTTTTTCGAAACTTAATTTTTAAATAAATTTAAATAAAAATTAATAATCCATCGGTAGCTAACCATGGATTACCGACGGAATTTTTATTTTTTATTTCAATTTTATCAAAACTCAATTAAAGACACATTTTTTTTAAATATCTTAATTTTTTCATGATATAAACATAAACATATGCTAAAAAAATGGACGTGCATATTTTTTTAGTTATCGCGAGTTTATAACAAATTTTTATTGCTCTCATTTATTACCGTCCTACACTTTGTTACCACGCATGACAACTCAATAAGGCTCAACACATATTATTAATAGCCATTACGACCCATAAGGCCCACTACAGTTTGTTACCAACCATTGCAGCTGATGATAATGACCGATAGTCTTACCCGGTAAGTGAGAGTCTTACCTTATAAGTGTTTATCTGATAAAAATGTTGCATATGAACACATTTTGACAGTGATAAGTCATAAAAAAGTCTTGTTGGACAGGCTACAATGATTTTTAATAGGCTGTAGTGGTTCTTAATAGGCTATACTAGTTCTTAATAGTGTGATAGAGCCCACTACACACCACATGCACATACACATTACATACATGCATACAAACACTAATAAAGTTTAACGGTTCTTAACAGGTTCTTAATAAAGGTCTTATTGGCCTTGTTGAGCCCAATACACACCACATGCATATATGTAGTACATATCTACATGCAAATACGTAGTAAGTCAAATGTAATATTATATTGATTATATTTGTCCTTCGGCGGTTTCTCTCCCACCGTTGCTCCCTCACAACTCGACATGAGAGCATATAGATTGCTCAGTTTGCCATCCCGAACGGTTATCTACTCAAGAGACGTGGTCGTTCATGAAGATATATTCCCATTTCGTAAGCCTAACATCTCTGGTTTGGATAATTCAATCCCAGATGTAGATCCATTTGCTCAGTTGGTGCTTCCTGTTCCATTTAATGATTATGTACCGACGATTTCTTGTACCCAAAATCAAGATACCCAAAGTTAAGATCCCTCTCAATTACAAGATGAGCATCTGGCTAGTGATTCTCATTTACACGATTTTTTGCAAGAATCTTCTCAAGAAGCAAGACCTGTTCAAAATCCACGAGGGTTCACAATCGTCCATCTTACTTACGGGAACATCATTGCGGTCTTGCACAAACTCGCATCAAGGCTCGATATCCTATTCAAGATTATTGGTCTTATGACAAATTATCTATTGACTATAAATGCTTTGTTATGAATGTCTCGTCTAATATTGAACCAAAAACTTATAACGAGGCTGTTAAATTGGTAGAATGGTAGCATGCAATGCATCAAGAATGGAATGCGATGGAGTCAAATAACACATGGGCCATTGTTCCACTTCCAAAAGGAAAAATGTCGTTGGATACCGATGGGTATATGAATCAAATACGGAGCTAATGGTTAAGTTGAACGTCACAAAGACCGGTTGGTAGCCAAAGGATTTAATCAACAATAGGGTGTAGATTTCATTGATACTTTATCTCCGGTGGCTAAACTAGTTACCGTGAAAACTCTACTAGCCGTAGCTGCTATTAAATCATGGGATCTCGTTCAGTTAGACGTAAATAATGCATTTCTCAACGGCATCCTCAATGAAGAAGTTTACATGAGCATTCCTCTGGGATATTCAGTTGTAACAACCGTGTCCCAAATCGTAAATAATGGAGGATTTATGGTCAAAGTGTAAAAGGGAAAAGGTTGAGGAGGGACCAAGTAGCAATTTATGAAAGATATATAAGGGAATCAATCCCTAGGTTACCACAATTATTTCCATTCCCTTGAAGTTTTCGGCTGAGAAAGGGGAGGAAGGAGAAAGAAGTGAAATCGAGAAAGAACGACTAAGAGGTTTCCATTTGAAGGTAAATCGTGATTCTCTCTCTTTTCCACCTTGTATTCGATTTCTACAATGGTTAGAACTTGCAAATATGGGTGAACACCATGGTTTCCCTGTGATATCTTGTATTTTGAGTTTTATGAAGTTGGGAGGGTTTTGGACCGATTAGAAGCCAAAAAGGGGGATGGATGGAGGTTCTAGGATTGGAAATGTGAACCTATTTATGTATTAATTAAGCATTAGGGCCAAATTGCATTTTTGGCTCGATTTAGGAGTTTTGAGGGTTTTTCAGTTCGTGTTTCCGGAAGTCGCATTCTCCGGAATTGGCATCCGGACTATTAGTGTTTTCCGGAAGTGTCCGGATTGGGAGTTCTGGATACCGGAGTCCGGAAGTGTCCGGATTGAGGGTTCCGGATACCGGAGTCCGGAAGTGGTCCGGACTGGGTTTCCGGAAAGTCTTCTTTTCCGGTATGTTACTGATTGAAATGTATGGTATGCCTTAGGAGTGGGTTCGACTCGGTTGTTCGTAAGGGAGGCGCATGGTTAGGAAAATCACTACATACAGGTGAGTTCCCTTAACCATTTTTACGTGAAATGAGATGTTAAATGTTTTAAACTGATCATGGTATGAGATGCGAGTATGTTTCATTTTCTTAAATTGTTACAAACTCCTCGCATGAAAGTATGTTTTGGAAATGCTTATTTAGCATGATTAAATTGTTATAAAGATTGCATGCATTGCTGGTTTATTGTTAGCTATGCTTATATGCCATGTGGAGTCGGGTTGCACAGTGGGATTAGTGTATCTCGGGATCCGACGATCCTTTGGGAGTTTATTTTGAACCGGTAGGTACGGAATTTGTTTCCTGCCTATTCGGGTAATGGGGAGTCTGCTTGGGCCCCGATATGAAGCGAGAGGGGAGTCTGCTTGGGCCCCGATCGTGGTTGTTAAATTGTGCGGTGTATGAACACTGTGCAAATATCCATGTATGGAGTTTTGTGTTGAGATGTGTTGTAACATCCTGAATTTTTTTCAATGTAAGTATGTTAATGAGGATTGTGATGTATTTGTATTTTGTGTAAACCTTGAATTATATGGAAATTTTATAATTCAATAGGGTTAAAATACAAGGGTTTAAGGTTTGGTGTCAATTGTGAAAATATTGAAACCTAGAGGTGTGTTTGGGTCATTTAGGAAAGTGAGTATGGATAAAGTAGCAAAAAGAAATCAGATATTCACCTGATCTCAATTGCTTGGGTCGGTCAAGAGGCAGCAAGAAGCATAGAGAGAAAGAAGGGAAAGGAGAAAAGAAAGAAAAGCAAGGGTTTGTTCATCATTTTGGTATGTAAACCGGTCTAGGTTTTGATTAAATCTGTTGTGGTTATATGATTATAAACGAATCTGTGTATTGGGTTGATTTACAGAATCGTTTACAACAGATTTGGAGTAGTAGATTTGTGCAGGAAGTGGGTATTTGCAAATATAAGGTGAGTTCATTTGTTGTTTGCATAAATCAGTGTTTATATGTTAAATTAAACCTTGAAATAGCTGTATAAATTGTTTATGGACTGTATGGGATGGTTGGAATGAGCTGAATAGAACAGACATAGGTTGGAATCGAATTAAAGGGCTGCAGGTCGAGTTGTCCGGACGAAACCACGTATCCGGACACCTCTGTGATGAATGTTTCCGGACGCGACAAAGTTATCCGGGTAAGTTTCGAATTACTTTAGTTTTCCGGATGAATATAGTTACCGGACGGTATCCGGATTGTTTTAGTACCCGGATGTTGTCCGGATTAGATCAGTATCCGGAAAGTTGTGTTATCCGGAAAAGTTTAGTTGTCCGGATAGTCAAAGTTATCCGGAAACCCCTGTTGTCCGGACACTTTTGAGAAATTGAGAAAGGTTAGGTTCTGATGGCTGGATGCAATTCTGGATGTTTTTGTCTGGTTAAGTTTTCTAAGTCTCCGAAGGGGGGGGGGGCATTTAAGGATGAAGATACGATAGGTTATTTAATATTCTTAGATTTGAGAATATGATATGAGCTGTAATATGTTGTTATGCATATACGTTAGTAAAGTGTAATGGATCCATAGGCACTAGTGTTCGGTAATCACATGGAATAGGCGTGTGGTAATAATCGTTATTCCAATGATGTGTGTAGTACTAATGGTTATGTGCACGTGGAATAGATGAAGTTAGTCATTATTCTGATGTGTGTAGTACTAATGGTTATGTGCACGTGGAATAGATGAAGTTAGTCATTATTCTGATGTGTGTAGTACTAATGGTTATGTGCACGTGGAATAGATGAAGTTAGTCATTATTCTGATGTGTGTAGTACTAATGGTTATGTGCACGTGGAATAGATGAAGTTAGTCATTATTCTGATGTGTGTAGTACAAATGGTTATGTACACGTGGAATAGATGAATATTAGTCATTATTCTGATGTGTGTGAGAAAGTGGTTATGTACACGTAGAATAAATGGATATTAATCTTTATTCTGATGTGTGTGAGAAATCGTGGAATAAAGGTAATTCCCGTTTCTAAAAGATATGTGGAAATGAGCAAGTGTACGTTGCAATTTCTGGAATGTTGAAATGGGCAAGTGTACATTGCAATTTCTGGAATAAGAGCATTACTCTAGAATCAGTGAAGATTCGTAGTGTGGCTCCGAGACATGATATGATGATGGAATTATGGTCAGTCATATTCATGGAATTGGGTAAAATCGTGTTAACGGAATAGGGTTACACGTATGGTAAGAAAAAGGGTAATAAGGTTTGTTATAACATATTTACAATGTTTTTGCAAATGTTATTACGGAAACGGATGTTCTCACTAGGCGTTGGCCTAATCGTTTCAAAATAATGTTTTCTTACCAGGTACTAGCTCGGGCAAGTAAAGGGATTGTGGTACAAGCGTTTTGGAATAGCGGTGAAGCCATTTAATGGAAGGAGTTTTTGATGGATTGCGTAGATAACTTAGTTAATCTGATTATAGTGACATGATTAGATTAATAGGTTATTTGAAGAATTCAGTATTTGTAAATATACTCCTTATGGTTAATGCACTTCCTATATGAAAGTTCGAAGGTTATTTTATCATAACTTGTTTTAAATTGAGGTTTAAATTAGCCCAGATTTTGGGGTGTTACATGCGTGCTTTGTTAAAGAAATGTTTTATGCTTGTTGTTAAAACCGTTTTCAGAGGGTATTCACTAGACCGTTTGGTCTAACCCTCGCTTTTAAAACTAAACCATTTTCAGGGAAGCGCTCTAGCGGTGTTTCAAGTAAAGGCAAGAGAAGAGTAAGGTTTAGAGATGGAGGCATCGGCATAAGGAGCACTACAGTTCTTTAGTTAGTTTTGCTTTGTGTAACACCCCAAAATTTTTGGGCTAATTTGAACCTCAAATTTCCACAAGCTATGATAATATAAACTTCAAACTTACATAAATAGCAAGTGAATTAATCATCAAGAGTACATTTACAGATACAGGATCCTACAAATAACTTATTAATCTAATTATGTCACTATAATAAGATTAACTAAGTTATCTAAGCAATCCCTCAAAATCTCCTTCTGTTAATTGACTTCCTTGATATTCCAAAACGCTCGTCCCACAACCCTTATTTTCCCGAGCCGGTACCTGGTAAGAAAACATCATTTGAAACGATTAGGCCAACGCCTAGTGAGAACATTCGTTTCCATAATAATATTTGCAAAATCAATGTAAACAAGTTATATCAAACCTGATTACCCTTTTCTTACCATACGTGTAACTCTATTCCGTTAACACGATTTTCATCCAATCCCATGACTATGACTGACACACATTCCATCATCATATCATATCTTAGAGCCACACCACGAATCTTCACTGATTCTAGATTAATACTCTTGTTCCAGAAATCGCAATTACACATGCCCATTTCCATTCATATCCTATTCCAGAGCCACACTACGAATCTTTCTCAGATTCTAGATTAATGCTCCCATCTAAGAAATCACAATATACACATGCCCATTTCTTAGGAAAGGAAGTAGAGATTACAAGCACTTATGTCAATCCCATTTTCTTCCTTAGAAATTGGGAATAACGATTATTACCACACGCCTATTCCACAATTTCCCCCCACACACACTGGAATAACGATTATTACCACACGCCTATTCCAGGGTTTCTCACACACATCAGAATAATGATTAACTTCATCTATTCCACGTGCACATAACCATTAGTACTACACACATCAGAATAATGACTAACTTCATCTATTCCACGTGCACATAACCATTAGTACTACACACATCACTGGAATAACGATTATTACCACACGCCTATTCCATGTGATTACCAAACACTAGAGCCTATGGATCCATTACACTTTACTAACGTATATGCATAACAACATATTACAGCTCATATCATATTCTCAAATCTAAGAATACTAGATAACCTATTGTATCTTCATCCTCAAATGCCCCCCTTCGGCGACTTAGCACGGGGGTTCCGCTCAGAATCTAATTTGATTTTAGAAAACTTAACCAGACAAAACATCCAGGACAGCATCCAGACCTCAGAATCTAACCTTTCTCAATTTCTCCAAAAGAGTCCGGACAACAAGGGTTTCCGGATAACAAAACTATCCGGACAGCTAAACTTCCCGGATAACACAACTTTCCGGATACTGATCTAATCCGTACAACTTAAGTTTTCCGGACGCTTCACTAATCCGGATAACACCCGGAAACTAACGCAACCCAGATACTATCCGGTAACTACAATCATCCGGAAAACTAAATCAATAAAATAAAACTTACCCGGATACTATTGCATCCGGAAACATTCATCACCAGAGGTATCCGGATACGACGATTTATCCGGAAAACTCGGTTCTGCAGCCTAAAATTCGATCCATTTTCATGTCTGTTCGATTCAGCTCATTCCAAACCATCCCATACAGTTCATAACCAATTTATACAGCTATTTCAAGGTCCAATTTAACATGAAAATACTGATTTAAGCAAACAACAAATGAACTCACCTTTTTGAAGAAAAACCCACTTTTGCACAATCTGATTCCAACTCAATCTGCTGCTAATGATTCCGAAATCCTATTCATCAAACAGATTTGTTTACTAACATAAATCTACAACAGATTTTTATCAAAACCAAGATCAATTCCTTACCAATTTGAAGTCAAAACCTTGATTTCCTTCTTTCTCCCTTTTTCCTTTTCTCTCTACCTTTCTCTCCTTTCTCTAAACCGACCCACACCAAGGATTCAGCTAAAATATCTGATTTTAGCTACCTTATCCATACACACTTTCCATCAATTACCAAACATACCCTCCTAGTTTCCAAATTTTCAAAAGTAGCACCAAACTTAATCCCTTGTATTTTAACCCTATTGAATTATAAAATTTCCATATAATTCAAGGTTTAATCCAAAATACAAATAAATCTCAATCCTCATTAAAATAATATTAATGAAAATTCAGGATGTTACACTTTGTATTAAATAGATCTCGGTTGTGGATAGAATATCTCCGCTGCCAATTTTGAGTTATTCATACCTTGTAATGTTCAGTTTATGAATCCTTATTTGTAATTGGGACCCGTTTTGGGATTACTTCAATGTTATTACTTGTTGAAATTTTGGGTTGTTACATTTGGTATCAGAGCCATAGTTTAAGAGATTTAGGTGACCGGATGGGCCTAAACTTAAACTGTATGATGAGGGACACAACCGAGATATAGGGTTTGCCTTTAAGATCACTCTAAGTGCACTAAGGATAAGGTAGCGACAACTGTCATGTAAGGTAAATTTGAAGTTACACCTGGCCAGTGTAATTGCGAATTTACAGGTACATGTATGTGCTTAAATTGCCTTATTTAGCGAAGCTGTTGTTTGAGTGTTTGTTATACGTGGTTGTTTTAGTTATCGTAATGTCCGAAAGATTACTGTTTCTTTTAGACAGTCGAGAGAAGGGTACTAATATGGAGTGAATTCTAACTTTGCGATGATAGAAATAGTTTTGATGTTATGCATAAGGTCACTCATGGTATAAATAATGGCACCTCCTGGAAGGGAGTATTGTTTGGGGCGGTAGTGAACCGACTAAAGGTAGAACTTCTTGGGTGCGGAAGGGATGAATGTCTGGCAGGGGGTAAACTCCTAGTTTCTAGTGAGTCCCCACTCTTGGAATTGATGGGACGATCATTTGGGTTAGGAAATGAGGACGGTGTTGGAGTCTTGAAAGTTTCCGCGGTGGAACGGGTGAAGGGGATGAGCCTCTGACTTTAGTCAAGCGATATAGTGGCAAAGGTAATGAAGGAAAGATGTCAGTGTTGACTGAAGTATACCTATGAGTAGACATTGATGTAATTGGTCAATTTGGAAACCGTGTAGAGTGTTCGAACAGGTGGGTTGTGAAGCACTTGTATGGCAAGTTGCTGTAAGGATGAGAAAGTGACCGTTGGTCAAAGTAGAGCGTCAAGGATAATTTGTTGTAAATATAACGACCGACCTTGTTAGAGTGAATAGCCTTCAATTGCAAGTTGAGTTTCATGCATCGTGTATTTAAATGTGTTACCTGAGCTCTTTCATGTTGAAAGTATATGCGTACATAATGAATTTCTTCTTGTTTTGGAAAATAAGTTGACGCGTGCAGGCGTGTGCTTTTAAAGAAAAGACAAACTTGTTTTCGTTGCACGATAAAACGTTGAACTTAGTGATCCGCGAATTATTTAACCCTTTTTCATGTTGAGAAAATCTTCGTTGCGAAAATCATGGAAACATTTAATTGCAAAGTTTTTATAACTAAAAGGAGTACTGACACGCTATTATCATATAAATAAGTGTGGGAGTCAACTGACCCACTTTGTGTAAGTGATTTCATTAAGAACTTTTCTAGTCGTATTGAAAAGGTTTCCCTGGACACATTTTGGTGGTGCCGACATCGATTTGGTTGGACAAGGTTGTGAATTATCGTGGGGCTACATGTGAGCGATCCTTGCGGTCGTTGTGTTTTACTATTCAGCTTGAGTGGTGTTGTGTCATGCATACTCAAGGTTGTGTTAGGATATGTATCTATTGAATTCAAATGTGCAAAATGATTCCAATCGTTGTGTCATCATGCATGAAGGCTATGAACTCGCTAGGTCGTAGAGGATATCACAATTAGGGAAAAGAGGAAAGGTTCTGAGAATGGAAATTGTCCAGTTGATCAGATTTTGGTCGAGTTATGACCTTAATGTTTCAGTTATAGGAGAACGGGAATAGCGGGAGTCTCGGGCAATAAATTCGGAAATGTTAGTATGATTGAAGTTTAGACTCTTGCTTGGTTATTTGAGAATGGTTATGTTTGGGGTGAAGTTCGAGTTGTCGAAGTAATTCTAATGGTAGTATGCTATTAAGTACAATTGTGGTACTTAATGAAACCTTACCGGCTTTGATCCGGAGTTTTGGGGTGGTCTTGTAATTTGGGTTTGCGCTAAGAAATGTCTTGTGAGAATGATGGGGGTATAAAGTTGGTTATGACGCATTGGATGAAGTGGGTTCCGTTCAGAATTCTGTTTGTCAGGAATTATGGGAACATCATCATGTTGTCTACTAATATTGAGGTCTGCGGTTGTTAATAATATCCCAAGTTGAAGGCATTGTCTGGAGATTGAAACTTGAGAAGTAACCCTGTTGAGTGTGGATGTAAGAGCCCGTTCGGAGGAAGGTGTATACCGCCATGAGGTTGGACCGCCTCGTATGGGCGTTAGGGAAGCGAAAGATCACCGACGTGGGTAGGTGATTCCCTAGAAGGGTTTTAATGATTCGTTTATGCGTTAAGTGTTTAGCACAACAGAAGTAAATCACGATGAGTCACGAGAAAAGAGAACTTGTTTGAGTAAATTAGATGATCATGATTTTGGGGTTCATCTAGACTATAGAAAGAAAAGTCGTGAAATGACTCTACTTCATTTATTGGTGTTGCGATTGTATGAAGAAGACGGTATCAATTGTGTGTAAAAAGGGGATCAGGAAGAATTTCTTGCAGTGTGATGGCCGTATGGGCAAGTGGATTGCACTTCATACTAAGGGAGTTGGGTAAGTCCTTATTATGATAATGAGTTTCCGTTATATTGGGTGGTGGACTTATGTTGTAATGAGTGATAAGTTTAGGTGTGAATCCTAGTTTGGAGATTTATGGGAGGTAATCAAGAATGGCAAGTATGCTTGATTGAAGTGTGGATTTGTAGGCTGTATTATGCTGTTGTTGATTGAGAACAAAAGATTGTGTGGTAGATGGCAACTACCTAAAAGAAGAGCATGTATTCTTCACGGTTGCGTTGAAGTTTTGGGTGAGTTCATCTATTTTTGAGTGGATATCGATGAGAATGCAATATTTGATTAGTTTGTGGCGTTGAGTCAAAGATTTAAAATTCTTTGGGAAGGTTGAAATATTCTTGATATATAAAGAAATTCTGCTAAATAGATTAACTCTGTTGGAGAACAGGAAACACGTGGTGCTTTCAAGCATCGAGTGTTGTATGAAGGACGACTGGCTGATTATATCGGGTGAGATTTGTGGTACAACCGTTTGTTTAGGCATAGTAATGTAAACGTACTATCGGCACACTTGAAAGGATCGGAAGCGGAGTAGGTGTTGGTAGGTGGGTAGAGTTCCAGACTAGCGTAAGAGGTGAGGACGACATGTTCGAATAAGTTGGAAGGTGAAACTAAGAAGGTTGGTAAGTGACACCAAATAGATGGAGCAATGTTTAAAGCAGTGTTATTGGCAGGTAATTGAACTCCTCATGCGGGTATGAGAACGAAGGTTGTTGAGTATGACCTAGTTAAAATGTGGGAGGGCTTGCACGGGTTAGTAAGTCGTTTTCCCCAGAAGTGGGTGATCTATGCCTTCGAGAAGGCATGGTATAAGTGGCGGTATGGGACACACGAAGGGTAAGACGTCAGGTTTGAGTGAGCATCAACATTATGAATATTCTGAAGCGAACATGGTGTACAACGAGGTATTTTCTGGAATAGTTTCACAAGAGAATGGTCACTCCTTGTTTAACGAGGCAAACTTAAACTTTAATTTTTGTATAGCTGGACGCTTGTTGGATGCAATAAGAATTTGAGTATGTGTCTTCAGGGTTGGTTCAACTTGAGTCGGTGGATACTCCGGATTGGATGGTGGAGATCCCATGTCGTTAGCTATGTGGACACATGAGGTGATGACGTGGTGGGAGCGTATGATGTGGTTATCATAGTTGAATCTTAGTCAATAGGGCTTAAGGAAAGAAGATACTTTTGTGTTAGACATATGTCAGGTTGGGGCAAGTGACTTGGAAATTTCATGTTAACCAATGAAGGAACTCATAACTGTGAGTTTATTAGTATAATCGAGGTTGACTTTGTGCTAAGATTGGCGAAATGGGTGGTTATATATTTTGTAAAGGATTCGTGTTGTTGTGACGTTGAATTCGGTAAAATCCCTTCTTTAAGGAAGGGAAGGCGTATATGAAAATCTGGTTTAGACGCGTCTTAAAACCGTGAGTCCAGGTGTGTGGACAAAGCAGAAAATATCTTGTGTAATTGGTTGGAGAATTAATTCGGGACCAAAGTTGAGAAAATCGGTAAGCGTAAGGCTTTGAGACTGAGAGTCAGGGATCGGTTTGATGCCAAGGATTTTGGTTTGGCTTGGTTTGTTTTGGTTTGGCTTGGGTTGTTTTGGTGGTTTGATTGGGTTTGGATGTTGGATTGGGAAAGTGTCGAAAGAAAAGAGGGTTGAGTTGAGTCGGTTATATTTGGTATAATGGATTGAAGGATTGACATATGGACTAGATATGTTTAACGGATATGCGGAGGGTCGTTTTGTGTTCACGCCTCTACCTTGAAGATCTTTGGTTTAAAGCTAGTGGGGTTGTGTCATTGCAATTTATACGAGTAGACGGGAAGTTAAGAAAAACCAAATCGACCATCAACCATAAAATTTAGGAACAAAAGACTAAAGAGTTTAGTCATGTGAAGTTTCGGTGGCGATTCCACAAAGGATAAGTGATAATATGGGAAGTGGAGACCGAGATGAGGGCCAAGTACCCGCATCTTTTCGACCAAGGAATTCCGAGGACGGAATTCTTTTAAGGGGGGAGTGTTGTAACAACCGTGTCCTAAATCGTAAATAATGGAGGATTTGTGGTCAAAGTGTAAAATAGTAAAGGTTGAGGAGGGACCAAGTAGCAATTTATGAAAGATATATAAGGGAAGCAATCCCTAGGTTACCACATTTATTTCCATTCCCTTGAAGTTTTCGGCTGAGAAAGGGGAGGAAGGAGAAAGAAGTGAAATCGAGAAGGAACGACTAAGAGGTTTCCATTTAAAGGTAAATCGCGACTCTCTCTCTTTTCCACCTTGTATTCGATTTCTACAATGGTTAGAACATGCAAATATGGGTGAACACCATGATTTCACTGTGATATATTGTATTTTGAGTTTTATGAAGTTGGGAGGGTTTTGGACCGATTAGAAGCCAAAAAGGGGGATGGATTGAGGTTTTAGGATTGTAAATGTGAATCTATTCATGTATTAATTAAGCATTAGGGCCAAATCGCATTTTTGGCTCGATTTAGGAGTTCTGAGGGTTTTTCAGTTCGTGTTTCCGGAAGTCGCATTCTCCGGAATTGGCATCCGTACTAGCAGTGTTTTCTGGAAGTGTTCGGATTGGGAGTTCCGGATACCGGAGTCCGGAAGTGTCTGGATTGGGAGTTTCGGATACCAGAGTCCGGAAGTGTCCGGATTGAGGGTTCCGGATACCGGAGTCCGGAAGTGGTCTGGACTGGGTTTTCGGAAAGTCTTCTTTTCCGGTACGTTACTGATTGAAATGTATGGTATGCCTTAATAGTGGGTTTGGCTTGGTTGTTCGTAAGGGAGGCGCGTGGTTAGGAAAATCACTACAAACAGGTGAGTTCCGTTAACCCTTTTTACGTGAAATGAGATATTAAATGTTTTAAACTGATCATGGTATGAGATGGGAGTATGTTTCATTTTCTTAAATTGTTACAAACTCCTCCTCGCATGAAAGTATGTTTTGGAAATGCTTATTTAGCATGATTAAACTGTTATAAAGATTGCATGCGTTGCTGGTTTATTGTTAGCTATGCTTATATGCCATGTGGAGTCGGGTTGCACAGTGTGATTAGTGTACCTCGGGATCCGATGATCCATTGGAAGTTTATTTTGAACCGGTGGGTACGAAATTTGTTTCCTGCCTATTCGGGTAATGGGGAGTCTGCTTGGGCCTCGATATGAGGCGAGAGGGGAGTCTGCTTGGGCCCCGATCGTGGTTGTTAAAGATCACAGAAGAGCTCCATCTTGGATAAAACAAAGATCATATATGGATCATCATCCTCAGTTGTTTCTCAAGTTAAACAACATCTAAGTAATGCTTTCAAGCTAAAGGATTTAGGTCCTTTGAAATATTTCGTTGGGCTCGAAATTGCTCGCTCAAGTGCGGGTATTTTCATCTTGCAAAGAAATTATGCTTTGCAACTTCTTGAAGAAACCGCTCTTTTAGCTACCAAACCAACTACTCCAAAGGAGCCAATGAATGTTAATTTGTCATTCACAGATGGTGACCCTTCTGAAGATCCTTCTCTCTACAGGCGCCTCATTGGGCGTCTTATGTATCTTACAATCACGCGCCCAAACATATCATTCGCAGTGCATAAACTTGCTCAATATATGTCTCATCCCCGGTTTGCTCACTTATCTGCGGCTATGCACCTGGTCAAATATCTCAAGAACGAGTCGTGTCAAGGTGTATTTCTGTCTGCATCTTGTACTTTACAGCTGCGAGCATTCTTTGATTTTGACTGGTGCGATTTTCTGGACAGTCGACGTTCTATCACAGGGTTTCTGCGTTTTTCTCGAGGAGTCATTGATATCTTGGAAATCTAAGAAACAAACCACCGTCTCACGTTCTTCGACGGAAGCAGAGTATAGAGCCATGGGTATAACAACGTGTGGATTTATCTGGCTACGACAATTGCTTGCTAACTTGGGCATATCTTAGAAATCCACCTCTTCATTACTCTTTTGTGATAATAAGTCCGCCATGGATATCGCTTCTAATCCCGTATTCCACGAGAGAACAAAGCACATCGAAAAAGATTGTCACTTCATTCGTGAACAGGTTGTTAGTCAAGTCATTCGATTGATGCCTATCTGTTCTCATCATCAATTGGCCGATATTTTCACAAAGCCGCTGGCTCGAGTGAAACTCAAAATGTTTTTTTCCAAGATGGAGCTCATCTGTGATCTTTGTTTCTTTTGTAATTCTATGATATAGGTAAAGAGTGTTATAATTTTTTACAACCCATCTTTGTCTTAACTTATTTTAGTTATTGAAATTGGATTTCTAGTTGTGTTTGCCTCTTCAAAAATGATACCAAAAGTGTTTTCTCTTGTGTGTTAGTATGATTTTATGAATCTCTATCTATAAATGGATTTTACTTGAAATGGTATTCTTTTAAATGTGCAACTGTGATATAGAAGTAGAATTTATTAGTGTATATGTATTTTGTATTATTATTTGTGTATCGGTCCTAGCCCATCAGGGTTAGGGAATGTATCCTCTATATATTACTTTGTTAACGAGAGAAGAGGCCATGGAAAACTACACCAAATTACATGGTATCAGAGCTAATCATCTCCTAATATCTCTTCTCTCATCTCTAAACCCTACGACCACCTAAACCCTACGACCATCTCTAAACCTACGACCACACCACCCATTTTCTATACTTTGTTTGCTTTCTTCTATCATCACCATCATCCATATTTATTTATTTTTGCTTTCTACTACCACCGCCACCATCCATAATTCCATAGTCACCATCCCCATTATCTATTATCTCTTTGCTTTCTTCTATCACCTCCACCCACTGATTCTTTTTTATTATTTCTTTTACCTTTCCTTTTAATTTCTTCCACCATCAACATTATTAGTTTTATTACTTTAATGGCGGGAGAAAACTTGAGTACCTCCTATACCGAAAAACCATACGGCATCACCAACATTAAAGCCTTTGTTCCCCTAACTCTCAATCTTGATGAGTTAAACTATGACTCTTAGCGAGAACTCTTTGAAACCCATTGCATGAATTTCGGGGTACTCGGTCACATCGAAGGCTCATCCCAACCCAAATCCGATACCGATATGGAATGGAACAAACTTGACTCCCTTGTCAAACTTTGGATCTATGGAACTATCTCCAAGCCTTTGTTACAGATGATTTTGAAGAAAGGTGTTCGTGCTCGAGACGTTTGGAGAAGCCTCGAGAACTTGTTCCGTGACAACAAAGATGCCCGAGCCATACAACTCGACAACGATTTACGCAACATCACTATCGGCGGCCTCTCGATCACCGTCTATTGCCAGCGCATCAAGACCATGTCAGACCTTCTTGACAACATCGATCAACCCGTCTCTGAAAAGAATCTAGTCACATACATGATCAACGGTCTATCCGAAAAATATGATCAAATCGCCGGCATCATCCGTCACCGTGATCCGCTTCCCACATTCCTGCAAGCTCGTTCCATTCTCCTACTAGAAGAACAACGCCTCTCCCGCCCTCGTCCTAAGCATTCGGTTCATCATGATCACGCCTCATCCCCTGCCATCCTTCACGTCGGCAACTCCTCGTCAAATAGCCAACACCAGCGCCGCTACTCTGACCGACGACCTAGTCGTCGTAGTGGTCGTCGTTCTGACCGGTCTGAGCATCGCCCTCAAAATCCTTCTCAACCACCAACCTACTCTCCATGGGGCATGTACGGGTGGCCGCCACCCCCACCGTGGGCTGCCTCTCGCCCAAACTCGGCCCTCCAACTGCAGCAGCAGCTGCGCCGCCCCTCATGATCACGACCTGCCTCTTTCATCTCCCCCAGCCTTCTCGGTCCCGCACCATCACCATAGGCCTACCAAGCAACCGCAACCACATCTGTCCCCCCACCGTGGTAATGGTTCTCTCCCGGTCTAAATGATCAACCAACGGCCCTTCCACAAGCCTTCAATACAATGTCTCTTCATGATCTGACTGAAGCTGACTGGTACATGGATACAGGCGTCAATACAATGTCTCTAATACATGTATACTCGATTCTATTTTTAATGCGAGCACTCCCTCTTCTGTTATTGTAGGTAACGGGTCTTCTATTCCTTTCACTAACACGGGGCACTCCGAGTTACCTACTCTTAACCCCCATCGACCCCTTCACCTTCACAATGTTCTTATTACACCTCACATCATCAAGAACTTAATTTATGTGCGTCAGTTTACCAAAGATAATAAATGTTCCATCGAGTTTGATGAGTTTGGTTTTTCTGTGAAGGACTTCCGCATCCATCATCTTCTTCTCCGATGTGACAACTCTAGCGATCTGTACCTTGCCATCCCTGCCTCATCATCTATTGCTCTCCTATCCACGTCTCCTTCAACTTGGCACCAACGACTAGGTCATCCCGGAGATACAGTTTTCCCGTCTTTAGTATCTAGCGGGTCAATTTCATGTAATAAAGTGAGATCCAACGTGCTCTGTCAAGCCTGTCAACTTGGTAAACACGTTCGACTCCCCTTTCATAGTTCAAATTTTGTCGTTGATTCAATTTTTGATATTATTCATTCTGATGTATGGACTTCTTCTACTTCAAGTTTTAGTGGTTTTAAATATTATGTCATTTTCTTAGATCATTACTCTCATTTTTTGTGGGTTTATCCTGTACGTCACAAATCCGATGTCTTTGCTAAATTTCTCCATTTTCGCGCTTATGTCAAGACTCAGTTTAATTGTGAGATAAAATCTTTCCAATGTGATCACGGGGGTGAATTTGATAATCTGCCACTCATGACCTCTTTGCCTCTAATGGTATCCAGTTTCGTTTTTCTTGCCCAAAAACTTCACAACAAAACGATAAATCAGAACGAATGCTTCGCACCATTAACAATGTCATTCGCACCCTTCTCTTTCAAGCCCACCTACCACCTAAATATTGGGTTGAAGCCCTACACATGGCCACACACCTACTAAACATACTTCCATCCACTTCCATACACAACGACACACCGTTTGCCAAACTCTTCCGAAAAGCCCCATCCTATTCTCACATATGCGTCTTCGGGTGTTTGTGTTACCCGCACATTACCCCTTCTCATAAACTCTCACCGCGAACCACTCCTTGCCTTTTCCGTTGATCAGCGTGGTTATCGATGCCTGGATCTTTCCACCCATAAAATCATCATCTCCGGACACGTCACGTTTGACGAATCGGTTTTTCCTTTCGGGTCCATGACACGGACATCCCCCTCCATCCTATGAGTTCCTTGACCTCTTGGACGACTCTTCTCCCATCTCCCGTCGCCTCCGTCTAACCCCTACCAATTCACCACCTACAGAACCACCTTCCACATCGGACCCCACCGAACCACCTACCGTTCCACCACCTACCACCGAACCATCTTCCTCATCGGCCCCCACCATACCACCTTCCCAATTGACATCTACCGATCCTCCACCCACCGAGCCCTCTCCCCCCTCGGCCCCGAGTCCATCCCCGACCTCCAACCACCCGATGGTCACCCGCTCCCAATGGGGAATCACCAAACCCATCACTCGACTCAATCTCCATACCTCAACCACCTCACCCGTGCCCCTTTCACATTTACAAGCTTTAGAAGACCCTAATTGGAAAAAGGCAATGCAGGATGAGTATAATGCTCTAATTAAAAATGGAACTTGGGTGCTTGTCCTGAGGCCCCACGAGGTCAATATTGTGCGATCTATGTGGCTTTTCAAAACTAAATTTCATGCAAATGGCTCTCTAGACCGGTATAAAGTCCGCTTGGTGGCAAACAATAAAAGTCAACGACCGGGTATTGATTGTGAGGAGACCTCCAGTCCAGTTGTGAAACCCTCCACAATCCGAACTGTTTTAAGTCTAGCGCTTTCTCGTAACTGGCCGATTCACCAAATGGATGTGAAAAACGCTTTCTTTCATGGTACACTTCAAAACCGTTCTTATGCATCAACTGCCAGGTTTTGGGAGCCGGGAACACTCAGACTACGTGTGCCATCTCCAAAAATCCCTCTATGGCCAAAGTAATCACCCCGCGCCTGGTTTCATTGATTTTCTCAATATGCCACCCGAGTAGGATTTCACCACAGTCGATCAGACTCCTCCTTGTTCATCTATCGACACGGGCAGTCTTTGGCATACCTTCTCATTTATGTTGACGATATCATCCTGACAGCTTCCTCTCCGAGCCTATTCCAATAGCTTACCCGATCTCTCAGCAGTGAGTACGCCATGACAGATTTGGGTCAACTCAACTATTTTTTGGGCGTCTCTGCGACCAGAACGAAATCTGGCCTCTTCCTTTCCTAGAAGAAGTATGCCTTAGACATCCTGGACCGGGCCCATATGACCAACTGCAAACCGTGCAGTACCCCGATCGACACCCAGTCCAAACTCGGGCCGTCGGGTCAGCCCGTTACGGATCCTTCCCAATACAGAAGCCTTGCTGGCTGTAACGCCCCAAAAATTCGGGCCATTTTGAACCTCAAATTTCCCCAAGTTATGATAAACTAAACTTCAACTTATATAACTATAGCAAGGAAATTAACTATCAAGAGTATATTTACAATACAGGATTCTTCAAATAACCTATCAATCTAATCATATCACTATAATCAGATTAACTAAGTTATCTAAGCAATCCATCAAAATCTCTTCTTGTTAATTAACACCTCTTGCTATTCCAAAACGCTCATCCCACAACCCTTTATTTCCCCGAGCTGGTACCTGGTAAGAAAACATCATATGAAACTATTAGGCCAACGCCTAGTGAGAACATTCGTTTCAATAATAACATTTGCAAAATCAATGTAAACAAGTTACAACAAACCTGATTACTCATTTTCTTACCGCACGTGTAACTCTATTCCATTACACTATTTCATCCAATACCATGAATAAGACTGACCATAATTCTATCAGCATATCATGCCTCAGAGCCACACTACGAATCTTCAATGATTCTAGATTAATGCTCTTATCCAATAAATCGTAATTACACATGCCCATTTATCGGAAAGGAAGTAGAGATTACAAGCACTTATGTCAATCCCATTTTCTTCCTCAGAAATAGGGAATAACGATTATTACCACACGCCTATTCCACAATTTCTACACACACACTGGAATAACGATTATTACCACACGCCTATTCCAGGTGATTACTAAACACACACAATGGAATAACGATTATTACCACACGCCTATTACATGTGATTACCAAACACTAGTGCCTATGGATCCATTACACTTACCAAACACCTGCCTAGTATCAAGCTAGCACAGTCATCAACATTATCATACTACCCTTCGATTGTACGTATGTTCAAGCTAAACTAATTATGTCTTAATCACTAAATTACAACAATTCATGATTAACAGAACTAATAATTATCCAGCTGCACAAAGTGTCCGAACAACAAAATGTTTCCGGATAACCTAACTTATCCGGACGTTTCCCTTTTCCGGATACCAAATTTCCCCGGACAATCCCACAATCCGGACAACCCATCCTTTCCGGTAAATTCCTACTTTTCCGGACATATTTCAAATTCAGACAACATCCGGACTCTATAGTCATCCGGATACCATCCGGTAACTAATTTCATCCGGATTCTTGTGATAAAATAAGACTTACCCGGATACTTCCTACGTCCGGAAACATTCATCATCGAGGTTTTCCGGATACGACGATTCATCCGGAAAAGTCGGTTCTGCAGCCTAAATTTCAATCTATTTTCATGTTTCTTCGATTAAGCTTAATCCAAACCATACCATACAGTTCATAACCAATTTATACAGCTATTTCAAGGTTTAATTTAACATGAAAACACTGATTTGAACAAAGAACAAATGAACTCACCTTATGTTTGCAAAACCCACTTCCTGCACAAATCCAAAACTTCAATCTGTTGTTTATGATTCTGTAAATCAATCCAAAACACAGATTCGTTTATCATCATTCATTCACAACAAGAATTATCAGAAACTAAGTTCAATCCCTTACCAATTTGAACCCAAAATCTTGCTTTTCTTCCTTTTCCTTCTTTTCTCTCTTTTCTCTCTGCCTTTCTCTCTTTCTGCCGACTTCAACAAAATCTGAATGAGATAATCTCATTTCAGCTACTTTATCCAAACACACTTTCCAAAAGTGACCAAAAGCACCCTCAAGTTTCATTAATTCCAAAAGTAACATCTTACTTACATCTCTTGTATTTTAATCATAATGAATTATAAAACTTCCATATAATTCAAGGTTACACAAAATACAAACACATCCCAATTCTCATTAAAATACTATTATTGAAAATTCAGGATGTTACAATACTCCCCAACTTGAAAATGATTTCGTCCCCGAAATCAAGATCAAGTAAACAAATGAGGATACCTATCCTTCATACATTCTTCTGACTCTAAAGTCACATTAGCACCTCGATGGTGTTTCCACTGTACTTTCAACATAGCTACTTCCTTGCCATTACGTAGCTTCATAACCGATCTTTCCAAAATTGCCTCTGGTTCTTCTACACATCGACTCTTTTCATCTACCCTTACATCGGCAAGTGGAATTACATCTTCCTCTTCGGCTAGACATTTCCGAAGATAACACACATGAAAAGTGTTATGGATCCCTTCCAACTCCGTTGGAAGATCCAACTGATAAGCCTGCAATCCTATCCTTTTAGTAATAGTGAAAGGTCCTAGAAAATGAGGACTTAACTTCCCACGTTTACCAAACCTTATCACACCTTTCCATGGGGATACTTTATGCATCACACGCTCCCTAACTTGGAATTCTTTTGGTCTTCTTTTCGGATCAGCATAACTCTTTTGTCGATCTTGAGCTGCTTTCATATGCTGCCGAATTTCTTTCACCTTATCAGCTGTTTGTTGTACTAGCTCAGGACCAGCAAACTGCTTTTCTCCGGCTTCTAACCAACACACCGGAGTTCTACATTTCCGACCATACAAAGCTTCGAAAGGTGCTCTTCCGATACTGGAATGGTAACTATTGTTATACGCAAATTCTACTAACGGTAGATGTGTATCCCAATTACCTCCAAAATTTAATACACAACACCTGAGCATATCTTCCAAAGTTTGAATGGTTCTTTCACTTTGCCCATCAGTTTGCTGATGATACGCAGTGCTCAGATTTACCTTTGTACCTAATTCTTCTTGAAGTGACTGCCAAAATCTCGAGGTAAACCGACTATCACGATCTGACACTATCGACACCGGTATACCATGCCTTGACACTACTTCATCAATATACATTTTTGCTAATTTCTCAATTGGTGACGCTTCTTTCATAGCTAGAAAATGAGCACTCTTAGTCAAACGATCCACAATAACCCAAATAGTGTTGTTACCCTTTTGTGTCTTTGGTAACTTCGTCACGAAATCCATAGTGATCTTCTCCCATTTCCATTCTGGAATCTCCAAAGATTGGAAACTTCCATAAGGCTTCTGATGTTCAGCTTTCACTAAAGAACATGTTGTACACTTTTCCACTATTCGTGCCACATCTACTTTCATAGCTGGCCACCAGTAATGAAATTTCAAATCCCTATACATCTTCGTACTTCCAGGATGTATAGAATACTTAGATTTATGAGCATCTTCGAGAATCAACTCTCGATTTCCTCCAACTTTTGGCACCCAAACACGACCTTGAAATAACTTAATTCCACGACCATCTTCAGTTAGTTGAAGATGTTGTTTGCTCATCACCTCTTCTTTTAGATTTTCTTCCCGTAAGGCTTCTGCTTGCGCCTCCTTTATCTTTTCTATCAAACTTGACGTTACATCAATCCTAGCATTAGTCGATTTCAAACACCCACTATACTCTTTTCTACTTAAGGCATCGGCTACTACATTTGCTTTACCAGGATGGTAATGCAATTCACAATCACAATCCTTAAGTAACTCTAGCCAGCGTCGTTGTCTCATGTTCAACTCTTTCTGATCAAAGACATGTTTCAAGCTCTTGTGATCAGTATAAAGAGTACACTTCGTACCATACAAATAGTGCCTCCACAACTTCAAAGCAAAAACAACTGCTGCTAACTCTAAATCGTGCGTTGGATAGTTCTTCTCATGCTCCTTAAGTTGTCTTGACGCATAAGCAATTACCTTGCCTCGTTGCATCTGTAACACCCCATATTTTATCTTCTTGTAGTTGTTGTGAATAAATAAGAGTTTGGGGGCCTTTGTGTGAAACTTGAAAACTTGTGTGTCAAGAGGGTGAATAGAAAAAGTGTTAAGATGAAAACCCTCATTTTCATTCATTTGTTCATAGTGTCGGCTGAGAAGTGTAGAGAAGGAAAGGGGTCACAAGAGGTCACAATTGAAGATTAGAGAAGGAAGTTTTCAGCAAGAGATTGAAGGAATTTCTGTCAAGGTATACCATCTTCTTTGTCTCTTTGTTTTGTTGCTAGAATAGATGTTTTAGATGCATTTCCTTAATGTATTCTTTTCTTAGAAGTATTTTTTGGAGAAACCACTTGGAAGGGTGGGATTGATGAATCTCTTGGGGAAATTGTGGAATCTTGATGAGATTTCACTCTTCCAATGGAGGTTTCTAGTTTTGTTCATTTTTGGGAGTGTTTTGTTGAAAAGAGATGATCCATGGGATTTTGGTTGAGGAATTGAATGTTTTGGAGTGGGTATTGATTCCTTTAGAGTTTATATGGTGTTAATCTTCGTTTTTGGAAAAGTATCAAGCATTGGAGAGCATTTTTGGAAGTTTGGGTGATTTTTCGGACTGATCTGGTTGTACAGAGAGGAGGGGTCCTCGAACAGGGGTTTACGCGGTTTTCCACGCGGTTTGTAAGCCGCGAGAAAAGTCGCGCATCTCCCTGTTGAGTGCACCTCCGTTTTGCTTCGTTTGTCGTTCGAGCCTGGAATCGAGGCGTTGTTTAGGGGCTGGTCTTAGGAAATTATAGGAGATGTTTTGGGGCTTAATTAGGGAATCTAATACCACCATATTTAACCCCAATTCAGGTGTTCGGTTGAGATAAAGTGTGTTCCGGAGCGTGTGTCAATGTGCTAAGGCTAAGGTGAGTTCCCTTACCTTATTTGTGTAAATGAAATGTTTGTGAAAGGTTTTCTTAACTGATTATGGTTACGAGCATGATGGCGTGGTTAAATGTTTTGAAAGGTTTTATTTCACATGACATGGAAATGCTTACTAATGCATGCAAGTTGTTTATACGCTTAACTATACGATATGTTGATTGCATGTTTTTATGACGGTTGTTGCCACGTATGGAGTCGGGTTGCACAGTAGGGTGATGAGACAGAATTGCCGTGCCCGGCTTTGTAGGGTGTTGAAACCAAAATTGCCGTGTAACACCCCGAAATTTCCATTGTAAATTAATAAAAGATAAATTGTATTTTGGTACAATTTATATTTGAGAAATATAAGTTGAGGGACTTTTGGTGTATTTGTTCAAAGAATGAGGTGGTAAAATGGAAATTAAGGTGATGACTCATGTTTAAAACATGAGGTGTCAATTAAAGATTAAATTCAGTATTAATCTTGTATACTGATTTTGGTTACCTGCGTGTAACAAAGAAAAAAAGAAAAGAAAACAACAGAGAAATAGCGAGAGAGATAGAACGTGACAGAGAGAAAGAAATCGAAAGAAAGAAAAGAAGAAAAGAAGAGAAATCAGTTTGGTGATTGTTGTGATTGTGATTAAGCTGTCGATTAAGCCACAGATTTGGAAGAACAAAGTGTTCAGAAAATACCCAGGTGAGTTTATTCACTCTTATTAAAATTAAGCAATTAAAATTGTTATAGATATGTTATACTTGTGTATAAACTCAGTGGTATGGTTTAATTAAGAAAGGGTAGGCTTAATGAGTCAAACTGGTTAGCTGAATCAGTAGAGAAGACGATGAACAGTGAACTTTTCGCAACAGTAGGTTGCGCAAAGTGAAGGTTTTCGCATTAGAGGATTGCGAAAAGTGGGGTTTTCGCAACAGAGGGTTGCGAGTTCTGGAGTTTTCGCAACAGAGGGTTGCGAGTTCTGGACTTTTCGCAATAGAGGGTTACGAAAAGTGAGGTTTTCGCAACAGGGGGTTGCGAGTTCTGAACTTTTCGCAGCTTTGGCTTGCGAAAAGTGTAGCTTTTCGCTACAGTGGCTTGCGAAAAGTTTTGGAATTTCAGTAGTAGTTTGAGGCTTTTATGTGGAATACAATCTGATGATTATATGCTATTTGTTATATGTTTATAACTCTGTTGTTGATGTGAAAACCATGTTAAGTAAATTGTAAGGACTTATTTATGAGTCCGGAGTTGTTGTTAATTGTTGAGATGTTGATTCCCGATAATAAATAGAAAAGTGGGGATAATCGTTGAAATTAATATTCTGTACATAGAGATATAGAATATATGTTGAATTGTATAGCTTTAGTATACAATAGAAAGAGTGATGATACACAATTATTGTGTGGCGTTGGCTAGAAATATGCATCTAGTCTAGTGGGCATAAAGTACGGTATAATGAGAACCGTTTACTAGCCAGGGACTGTTGGGATGTATTTGTAGTTGTTGGAGTGAATCTTGAATCATCTGTGAGGGTCTCTGGTGGTTGTTGATCGCGATAAAATCTCATTTGAGGGACCAGTGATTCAAGGTGGGGAGGAAATGAAATGAGGAATAGCAGACTTAGAGTTGTAATTCCCATTTCAATCGAAAGATGAGATATCTTTATTGTTGAGGAATTGAAATCTTAATTCAGAAAGAAGCAGGTTTGGAAACTGTAATTTCTGGGAGTTGGAAGTTACTTATAATCCGGTGGGATTTATAGTAATTTGTTGATCAAAACCCTCAGTGATTTGATAATGACCCTATCTTAAATACTTAGTGAAAATTGTAAGTAAACAATATGTATCAGAGTTTCACTATCGCTGATAAGTACTAAGATCTTACAGTACTGCTGATAGGAACTCTCGCACTTTTAGATTAAACATTCAGCGAACACTGTTCACCATATCGCTGAGTCTGTTCAGTCCTTATGGTGATCGCTGATAAGTTAGTTGTTTACTTATGATCCCTGAAGACAAGATTCACGTCAACAAAGGTTCTACGCTGAAGTCGAAGATCAAGCTCAAGAACCAGCGACAAGTCTCCTAATGAACTGATGCGGATCAGCGAAGACTCAGATTTGTCCACTCAACGTGAAGTATCAAGTACAAGACTTCAGCTATCGCTGAACTTTATCATCTGCTGAATAGTAAATGATAATCGCTGAATCAACGAAAGCTGATCATGAAGTCCTCCGTACAAAGTACTTTTGTCTTAACCTCCCTTGCACGCCACCGTACGAAATGTCAGAAAAGAACCTCCGAAAATCTGAAATCGTACAACCACTCTGACACTACACTGTTCATTCATGCGGCTACTAAGGTTGTCATCAAAGGTCAATGACATGCAACCAATCCGCTAATGACACGTGTAAAGTATATACTGGATTGCATTAAATGCATGCAGTATATAAAGAGATGAACTCACTTCATTTGAAGTAACTTGCTAACTCTGGACAAGTTCAAATCTCTCAAGATAGGATTTTATTAGTAATCTCCTTATCTTTCTTAGTGCAAGAAAACCATAGTGTTCCAACTTGTTTAGATTTAGGTTTATCCTTAATCTTGTTTCCGCAACAAGCTGTAAATTGTTAATGATTTATCAATAAACAATTTAGAAAAGAAAAATAGTGTGTTTGTATTCAACCCCCCCCCCCTTCTACAAACTTGTTTAAGCCTTTCGGGACCAACAAGTGGTATCAGAGCAGATTTGTTTAATCTCATAAACAAGATCTAATCTAAGATATTTTCTCTTCCTTGCTATTATCTGAAAATGGCCAACTCAAACACAAACACTCACTATATCGACAATGGTTCTCTTGCAAAACCCCCTAGATTTTCCAGAGACAACTTCAACTTATGGAAAAATAGGATGACACTCTTCTTAGAAGGTGTAGACCCTACTATACCTTACTATCTTGAAAACGGTCCACATATCCCTGTAACGATTGATCCTGCCGTTCCAGCCACTGCAACTAGAGCTGTTATTCCAGAAAGGCTGATTCCAAAGGAAATCCATCATTGGACCGATGAAGACAAGAAGAAAGTGGCTATAGATACAAAAGCCAGATCCATACTATCCATGGCCCTTCCTGACGAAGTCTACCATTCCGTCATGAACCTGAAATCCTCGAAGGCCATGTGGGACACAATATGTGTTCAGTATGAAGGAACGTCTGAAGTCCAGGATTCAAGAAAGATCAACCTGGTAAGACAATACGAAAGTTTCATCTCTGGTAAGAATGAAACTCTCTCTGAAGTACATCAACGTTTTAACTGCTTAATTATAGATCTTAAAACGGTTGGTAAGGAATATTCTAACTTTGAAGTTCTGACAAAGTTTTTAGAATGTTTACCTGAAAGCTGGGACAATTATTCCATGTGTCTCAAGCTGTCAAAAGATCTAAGATCAATGACACTCGCTACCTTATATGGCACATTGCTGAATCATGAGCAATCTAGCCATCTTAAGAAGAATCTCGTAAAAGATTCCAAAAGCACCCCTGTTGCTTTAATCTCAGAGGAACCTTCTACTCAGCGACCCGTGGTCACTATCACTGAGTTAGAAAGTAACTCTGAAAGATCATCAGATTCTGATTCTTCAGATGATGAATCCTTGGCTCTCCTAACTAAAAAGTTCAGGAGATTCGCCAAGAAGAAAATGTTTAGAAAGAACAAAACTCTTTCTATAGCTGACAAGCCTAAGTCATCAGCTTTTGTTGATAAGGCTACTGCTACTTGTTTTAACTGCGAAAAGACAGGTCATTTCGCTAACGAGTGCAGGTCAAAGAAAATCATGAGACCTTCAGCCTTTAGAAAGAAATCCTTTGTTCCAAGGAATAAAGACGACAAATACTTAAAGCTGAAGGAGAAGTATGCAAAGCTGAAAAGCTTTAAGAAGAAGGGAAAAGGCCTAATGGCTGACTATGATTGGGCTGCTTCTGATGAAGAAGCCTCATCATCTGATTCTGAAGATGATGAAGCAAATCAATGTCTCATGGCCAAGATTGAAGAAGAGGAAGAAAGTTCAGACATTCCCTCCACTTCAACATCTGCCATTCAGGTATCACCTTCCTTCTTTACCAATATTGTAAATATTGATGAAGCTGATAGTCTCCGTAAAATCAAACTACTGACTAGAAGCTTATACGAAGCCATGAACGGCAAAGCTGTGGTTGAAAACCAAAATCTTGATCTCGCTGAAAAGCTTAAAAATTGCCACCTTCAAATAGAAAAGCTTTCTAAATTTGAAGAAGATTTTAAAGATCAAGTCCATTTAAATCAGCTAGTCAAAATTGAACGAGCGGAAGCTATCGCTGCATTAAAAGCTGAACAAGCTACTGTTGAAGGATGGTGTAATTCTTCAACAAAGATCACTGAGATAATTAAGGCTCAGATTCCTCTGAGTGATAAACGTGGTCTGGGTTATAAATATGATACTCCAATACCAACCACTGAACGTTCAATGCTTAAATTTGGAACGTTCGTATCCTCAGTAGCTGACACTTCTTCATCTCAGTACTCCTCGTCGATTACACCAATCCCTGAGGAAACTCCTACCTCCTCAAAAGGTAAGGAGAAAATGGTTTATTCAAAACCTACCTCTGTCTCTAAAGATAAAGGTAAAGGAATTGTGATTTATCAAAATCCTCAGAAGGGTACTTTAGTATCTGAGCTGAATGCTTCCAAAGCCTTAGTGATTCATTCATCTGGTTCTAGAAATCAGACCTCTGGATCAGTTCAGCGACCTACTCCTAGACTCAGAGTAGATGTCCTTGGTAAGAAATCTGAAGAACTGAATGTTCGTCCTATTTCAAAAACCAATAGTGTACTTGGTGCTGGCACTTCTAATTCCAAATTAAAAGCTCAGCACACAAGTGGTCCTAGAACTAATTTTAGTTATAGGAAATGTTATCACTGTGGACTTACCGATCATATTGCAAGTAAGTGTCCCACAGCCACCAAAGCTGATAAGATAGCTAAGGTGAAGATAGCACCAAAGAAGACCAAACCAGTTGCAAGTCAGGTCAAGGTGACTCATACCACTGAGGTCAAGAAATTGACCAAAGTGAAGAAAGACAAAGCTGAATCTTCAAATGCTGCGAAGACTGCTGAACCCATTCCAACCACTTCCACTGACAAACGCGTATACATGGTGAAGTGGGTACCCAAGCAAAACTAATCTTCCTTTGTATTGCAGGTTAAGAAGGGTATCTGGTATCTCGATAGCGGATGCTCTAGACACATGACTGGAAAGAAAAGCCTGCTCGCTGAATACAAGGAAGAGAAGGGTCCCTCTGTAACTTTCGGTGGAAATGGAAAAGGACACACCCGAGGGTATGGTGTACTTTCAAATGGTACAACATCCTTCAGAAGAGTCGCATATGTTGAAGGGCTGAAGCATAATCTTCTGAGCATCAGTCAGCTTTGCGACATGGATAACAAAGTGATTTTCACCAAGGAATCCTGCTTTGTCTCTGACAAAAAGGAGAAGATAGCTCTCAGCGGTTATCGTTTGGAAAATGTTTACGTTATAAACATGGACTCAACAACCACTGAGAACTCCTGTTTCTTCTCAAAGGCATCTTCTGATGTCAACTGGCTATGGCACAAGAGACTCTCACATCTCAACTTCAAGACACTGAATACTCTTTCATCCAAAGAGTTAGTCACTGGTCTACCTCAACATTCATACGCCAAAGAATCCTTATGTTCAGCGTGTGAAAAAGGGAAGCAGACCAAGGCAAGCTTTAAGTCCAAGCAAGTTTCCTCAGTGTCATCTCCTCTTCAACTACTCCATATGGATTTGTTTGGCCCCGTTAACAAACAATCCATCGCTGGAAAGAAATATACGCTGGTCATAGTTGATGAATTCTCTCGTTATACATGGGTAATGTTTCTCCGTTCTAAGAGTGACACCCCTGAAGAACTCATCACCTTTGTTCGGAAGATGGAAACTCTGAACAATATGACTGTTCGCTCAATAAGGAGTGATCATGGAACTGAATTCAAAAACAGTTCTCTTGATTCCTTCCTTGAGAGCAAGGGTATTTCTCATAACTTTTCGTCAGTGAGAACACCACAACAAAACGGAGTCGCTGAAAGAAGAAATAGAACAATTATTGAAGCTGCACGTTCAATGCTCAGCGATTCTCACCTGCCTACTCAGTTTTGGGCAGAAGCTGTCAACACGGCTTGTTTTACGCAAAACAGGTCGCTGATAGTCAAAAGATTCAAAAAGACAGCCTATGAACTCTTTCATGGGAGAAAGCCTTCAATCAGCTTTCTTCACATCTTTGGTTGTCAGTGTTTCATACTGAACAACAGAGATGCCCTTGGAAAGTTTGATCCTAAGGCTGATGATGGAATCTTTCTTGGATACTCCTCAGTTTCCAAAGCCTTCAGAGTCTTCAACCGAAGAAGACAAACTGTAGAAGAAACTATTCACGTCACGTTTGATGAATCCCGTTCAGCGAACTCTAAACCGAACGCTGATACAGAAGAACTGAATCAATGGATGTTTTCTCATCTTGGCGATTCAGAAGATGTTCCCACTACTCATACTCATACAACTGAAAATGATGGTCCTACTATCATTCCCAATATGCAGAATAGTGAAGCTGAAACATCTTGGGTCTCAGTTGTTCCTATAAATACTATACCCGCAGTTGATCCAAATGTCTCAGAAATTCCATCTATTTCTCAGCAATCAGTGAATGAAGTGACAAATGCAAGCATTCCTCTCTTAGCTGATTATCCAGAAGTAGCTGAAGCCTCATCTTCAGTTTCTCCAGTTCAGACTGCGTCAGTGACGCATGCTCCGGCTCAGCGATGGACTGTAAATCACCCAATCGATCAAATTCTTGGTGATCCCAACGCTGGTATTCAGACTCGTAGAAGTGCAGGTAATATTTGTTTATTTGTTAACTTTATTTCTCTAACTGAACCAAAGAAAATAGATGATGCCCTCAGAGATCCAAACTGGGTCAGCGCTATGCAAGAAGAGCTGACTGAATTCGAAAGAAACAAAGTTTGGAAACTTGTTCGGAGACCAACTGACAAAACAGTGATAGGCACTAAGTGGGTCTATCGAAACAAGTTGGACGAACATGGTACTGTAACTCGCAACAAAGCTCGTCTTGTTGCTCAGGGATACAGACAAGAGGAAGGTATAGATTATGACGAAACCTTTGCTCCTGTAGCAAGACTTGAATCTATTCGTCTTTTCTTAGCATATGCTGTACACAAAAACTTCACTGTACATCAAATGGATGTTAAGTCAGCATTTCTAAATGGAAAGCTGAATGAAGAAGTTTATGTGGAACAACCTCCAGGATTCTCAGATCCTAAGCGTCCAGGTTATGTTTATAAGCTGGATAAGGCACTTTATGGCTTGAAGCAAGCTCCTCGTGCATGGTATGACACTCTTTCTACGTATCTCCACCTTGAAAAATTTGAGAGAGGTAAGATTGACAAAACTTTGTTTTTTAGAAAAATAAAAGGTCATATCATTTTAGTTCAAATATATGTTGATGACATTATATTTGGTTCTACTAACCCTGAGCTTTGTACTCGTTTCGCTGATAGAATGAAAGATGAGTATAAAATGAGTATGATGGGTGAACTAACATATTTCCTTGGTCTTCAGATTAAGCAAACTGAAAAAGGAACTTTTATAAATCAGGGAAAGTATGTTAAAGAGATGCTGAAAAAATTCGACTTAACTGAAAGTTCAGCTATGAAAACCCCTATGGCACCACCGCTGATACTTGATAAGGACACAAAGGGTGTTCCTGTCAATGTCACGCTGTACCGTGGGATGATCGGCTCACTACTGTATCTTACAGCTAGCCGACCCGATATTATGTTTGCAACATGTCTGTGCGCACGATATCAAGCTGAACCTAAGATATCTCATATGAAAGCTGTAAAGCGAATCTTTCGATATCTTAAGGGTACAGCGAATCTAGGTCTTTGGTATCCCAAAGATTCAGGATTCGATCTAACCGCCTATTCAGACAGTGATTTTGCAGGTTGCAAAATGGATAGGAAAAGCACCACAGGAGGATGTCAGCTCCTGGGTGGAAAGCTGGTAAGTTGGACAAGTAAGAAACAAAACTCGGTGTCCACTTCCACAGCTGAAGCTGAGTATGTAGCCGCTGGAAGCTGCTGTTCTCAAGTCTTGTGGATGAGAAATCAACTACTAGACTATGATCTTCAGCTCTCCAAAATTCCAATCTATTGCGACAGCACAAGTGCCATCGCTATAGCAAACAATCCAGTGCTACACTCAAAGACAAAACACATAGAAATCAGATATCATTTTATCAGAGATCATGTGATGAATGGTGATATAGAACTTCATTTTATCCCAACTGATTATCAGTTAGCTGATTTGTTTACCAAACCTCTTGATGAGACAAGATTCAACTTTCTCATCAGCGAGCTTGGAATGCTGAACTTTGAAGGATAAATCTTCAGCGGTTCACATTTAATCAGCGATACGTTTATACATTCTTGTATAGGCTCTGGATAAAATAAACTAGTACAATCCAGTTCATCATCTTCTCTCTGAATAAATTGGGTTAAACTGATATCAAGGTATGTTTTCTCTGACAAAACGCATGAAAATGCAAGATTTCAAATTCTTTCATCGCTGAATAATATTTTGAAATTTCTTAAAACCCTCACTGATATTTCTATTCAGTGCTTCATATTTTCCAAAGAGTCCCTGAGTTTTTTCTTTCAAAACCTCAGAGACAACGAAAGAATGTGAAAGGACAGTTGTGACGTCATTGCAACGGATAACACCAGGCACGTTTCTTTTTCTGACACACGTTTGCACGTTTCGTTGTCTATCCAATCAAATGCAAACACGTGTCCGTGTCATGATGAAAAACTTTCCCGCTCAAGTTTTTCTCTCTCTACTCTCTTCCTATATAAACTCTCTCAAAGTTTATATTTGTCTTTTATGCGAATCAATCTTTCTCTGCAAGAAAAGAACACTGTTGCATTTTGTGCTCTCGATCTTCAAGAACTGTTCATCATCTTCTTCATCAAACTCAAGGTCAATATGTTCTTATCTTTTATCAAATGCAAATAACTTGTTTTCGATCTTATCATTGTTTTACACAAGATCAAACAAAAGAACTCAAAAATAAAATCATTTTCTTTCATGGTTTTATAAACACAACCATTTCATGGTTGTTCTTCAAGTTTTAAATCTAAAATCTTAAACTTGTTCTTCTTTCGTATCCATTTTTTTAAAAACTGGTATACAAGGCTTATAGGTGTTATATTCGTTTTTTTTAACACAAGAAAAACCCTAATCTTCATTAAGACTTTTTTGTCTGAATGAAATGGACAAAATTCGAAAAATCTTAATGGAAATTCTCTTTCCACATTAAGATATTTCTTATTTGTTAACATCTTTGGTTGAACTGATAATACAGTGAAATGGCAACTTCAAAGCTGAATGTTACCGCTGAGTCCATCTCCAGTGATTCTGAGGAACTGGAAATCACCAAAACTCCTCAGGTTAAGTTTGAGCTGGATCAACTAGACTGGACAAAGGCAAACAACCTTTCAGCGCTTCTCGATTTTCCTCCTCGGAAGCAGGTATCCCATCTAGACGACGCTGTGATTTTTTTGAAGAATAGCCCCATATACACAGCACTGACAATCACACCTCCTGCCAGTCAGCGTCTATTATCCCAATTCTGGTACTCTGCCAGACACACCAACCTACCCTCAGCCAAAGATCCATCTAAAACCATCGACTGCATACTCAGCGATACTGAGTATGGCACCATCAAGATAACCCCCGCAATAATCCGTAAAGCTCTGAAATTCCCTAACGCTACCTCAGAAAATCCTTTCATTCCATTTCCTGACCACAAGAAGCACGCTGACAGGGAAGAAATCATTGCTTTCCTTGATGCGATGGGTTACATCTGGGAGACTGGAAGAGACAAGCTACCTGAGAAGAAGCTGACGCTGATAAAGAAATCCAAGATGCCCAGCGAGATGAACTTCATCTTCGCTCACCTGATCAGCTGCATGACAGCGAAATCCGGATCTTCTGATCAAGCCGCTCAACCTCAGCAGGCCATGGGTTACGCACTGCTGAAAGGTCTCAACATTGACTGGGCCTCCATCATCTATGAAGACCTCATTCAACGTGTTGATTCTGCCGCTGACCGACCAGCATGGGTTCCTTACCCGCGATTCATCAGCGCCATCTTTCAATATGGCCTGAAGGACAGCTATCCTGAAGAGGGTGATCTGAAACTCTCTCAGATTGGCCCTAAAGTTCTCGACTTCAAGCCTGTCGCCAACGAGGTACGTCTCTCTACTCTTCTCACTCTTCTTAATTCTCCGCTTTCTGTGGCTCCTTCAGCGACAATACCCATCGCTGATACCCCGGCCACAAAATCCATTCCTTCTAAGAAAAGGAAACAATCTCTTACCCCTCTTGATTCCAAAAGGATCAAGAAAACCAAGGAGCAACCCCAGCAGTTGCATGCTGAAGACTCCTCAGCTCATTCTGAAGAGCTGAAGGAAAGTTCCGTGGTACGCTCTGCCACACCAATTCAAGCCATCCCTTCTAAACCTACTTCAGCGTCCCTAAACGCTGAGGTTAGAACTTTGGAATCTACCCAACCTTCGTCAGTCTCTCAAAAGACTGATGAAGTACTTCTCAGCGAATCCAACGCTGAACTTGAACCCCAACCCCAATTCTTATCCTTCGCTCCTCCCTCTACTTCTTTGGACACTCCTCCAGTCAAAACTGGAGATGCCATCATTCAAGAAGCCGTTGAAGCTTCTCAGCGAATGACGAAGAAAGGACCTGCAGAGATCTCCATTCCTCACGGAACTTTTGAGGGAGATATGGAACACTATGGAGGGACTCGAAACTTTGATGAGTTCGTCAACGCTCCTGCAGGTACAGATCCCACCTTAAACACTGTAACTAAACCTGAAACTTCTGAGCTTTCCTTTGTTCACAAGTACTTATATGTTACAGGTCCTTTTTTGGGAGACATCAACCAGTCTCTGAAGTCTATGGAGATGAAACTTACGGATCTCACCACCGGTCTATCAAATAACTCTACAGCTGTAACAAACGCTGGAGAGAATCTGACGAAGCTGACTACTGTGGTGGAAAAGAAGGCCTCCTCTGATGACATCAAAGATCTTGATAAAACTCTCGCCGACTTTGCCAAAGTGCTCTCCGACATCTACACTGACTACACCAACCTCAAATCATCAGTTTCCACCATTTCCAGCGAAGTTACAACGCTGAAGAAATCGGTTGGTACACTCGAAGGTGATATGTCAGTGGTCAAGACCGACTTGGGCTCAGTGAAGACCGACCTTGGTTCTGTCAAGACAATGATCGAGACGCTGGTGAACAAGGCAAATAATCCAGCTCCTGCTCCGGCCCCTGCACCTGTTTTGGACTCATTCACCGCAGAGGATCGCCAAGAGCTGAAGAAAATCACGCCTGCTATTTCTGGCCTAGAAGACAGAATAGCTAAGCTTGAAGGTTGTGTGAAAATCTCTGGCCCAGAAGACAGAGACAACACCAATGCTGAATCTACCCATTCCTCCCCCGCCCATCATGAGAAAGAGGGGGAGAAGAGCGCTGAACAGGAGAAGAGCGCTGAAGACCTTTCCCATGATGAATCTATCAGGGGAGAGGGTAATGAAGATCGGATTACTGGACCTCAGGGAGATGAAAACCCTGAGGGAACCGAGAACCTCGCCTCTATATCTGAGGGGGAGCAACTCGATGAAGATGCTGAGGAATCTGAAGCAGAAGAAGACGAAGACTTCGACATCCCTGAAGCTGAACCATCCTCCTCTCCAAGGAACGATGATGATGATGATGAAGATGACGATGATTTCTTTGTTGTCAAACCTGCTCCTCGAACCAAAGCTCTTAAAGGTATTTCAATAAAAGAACCTTCAGGGGAGAAGACAAAGACAAAGCACTCAGCCTCTGGCGCTGAGAAAAGCAAAGACAAAGGCATCGCTGAAGATGATAATCTGGCGATCCTACTTGCAAAGCCGATTTGTCAGGTACACTAAACTTATTTTTCCTTCCCTGATCATCTATGAAAAATCAGTTATCCATTCCACAAACACCATACACATCCACATTTTTTTTCTATCTTTTCTACCCAAGTTCTTCTACCCAGTTCTTATTTGTAAGATCGCTGCGTTTCAGCTAGTCCTCTCCCCTGTTTGAGGATATCGCTGAAAGATCTGTTGCGACTTCACCAATAATTCCAGCTAACGCTGAAGACATAATCCCAGTCTTAGATTTAATCTCTGAGACTGATGAACCAGAAGAACAACCTCTCTCGCACAGAAACAGACCTTCCTCAGTTGCTCAAAGGCTGAGTGAAGAAGATCAAAAGAGGAGAGAAGAAATGATAAAGCGATTCGAGGATCAGCGAATCATCCTAAGGCGCGATCAACTACCTTCAGTTCCTCCTAAGTTCAGAATTTCAAAAGCTGAATACCAAGATCATCTCAGAGCTGAACGCCTCATCGCTGAAAGGAAGGAAGCTGAAGATAAAGATAGAGAATACGCCATCAAGCTCACTCAAGAATCTGTCAAAGACCCCAAGCTGAAGCGTATTCCCATTCAAATCCAACGAAAGCTTTGGGAACAAGCCCAGAAGATCGTGGAAAAGAAAGCTGAAGTTTCTCAGACCACCCTGATCTGGTGTAAAGAGAAAATCCACTTCAGATATCGTCCAGCGAAGATCAACAAGGTATTCATCTCTGGAAGAACCTCCGTCGGAGTACCTATTGTTGACATCAAACTGTTCAGAGAAGATGACTCATCTGAAACCTTTCGTGCTGACACTGTAAAAAGGTATGGTCTCTCTGAATGGCTGGAGATGAGGTTAGCTATCCAACCGTCAAAATCTAAGTACAAGGATCATTTCGAAAAGCTGATAAACAGACAGATCGATTTGATATCTTCTTGTGTGGATATTCCTCCTGTTCCTGATCTAAAGCCGAAAAGAAAAAGGGATTCTCCAAGGAAGAAACGTCAAGATTCAAACTCAGGTCCTGTCATACGAAATGAAACTGGAATTGGTTTCTCTCGCGCTGAAGTACTTGGTCCTGATCCTGATCTATCTGCCCTTGATGTCTCTTTGCCACCATGTGAACTTTTCGTCCCTGGTAAAGTCATCAGTAATCCTTATGGAATATTCTTTCTTGACTACGACGGACGTAAATGCTTTCAACGGATCGCTGAGCTTCCAATCACTCCAATCGAACAGCTCAAAGATCTCATCTACTGGTGCGACTTCAGAAAAGACATTCAGGCACAACACCTAAAACCCTTGATTTTTGAAGCTGCTCTGAAGCTAAAGAATAAAGGAGAAAAGGTTCCTGACTGGATGATTCCAACTGAAAAGACAACCCTTGATGAACTTCTCATTAAGGAAGAACCCTTTGAAGGCTGACAACAATCACCATTTTCTCTATTGTGTCAGTCATCCTTCAGTACTTGTAATTTATTTCGCTTGTACTTGTAATCTTTCTTATTCATATTGTAACCTGATTCAAAGATTTAAAGAAAGATTTCAGCGAATGTACTTTACTCCATCAGTACTGAAAAGATCCCAGAAAACAGTAAAAGGGACAAATATTTTATGAGTTCTTTTTATCCTTATGTTTTCATTAAATAGCAATTTTCTCTGTTGCTATGTCATAATCAAATAGGGGGAGATTGTTGATCCAAACCCTCAGTGATTTGATAATGACCCTATCTTAAATACTTAGTGAAAATTGTAAGTAAACAATATGTATCAGAGTTTCACTATCGCTGATAAGTACTAAGATCTTACAGTACTGCTGATAGGAACTCTCGCACTTTTAGATTAAACATTCAGCGAACACTGTTCACCATATCGCTGAGTCTGTTCAGTCCTTATGGTGATCGCTGATAAGTTAGTTGTTTACTTATGATCCCTGAAGACAAGATTCACGTCAACAAAGGTTCTACGCTGAAGTCGAAGATCAAGCTCAAGAACCAGCGACAAGTCTCCTAATGAACTGATGCGGATCAGCGAAGACTCAGATTTGTCCACTCAACGTGAAGTATCAAGTACAAGACTTCAGCTATCGCTGAACTTTATCATCTGCTGAATAGTAAATGATAATCGCTGAATCAACGAAAGTTGATCATGAAGTCCTCCGTACAAAGTACTTTTGTCTTAACCTCCCTTGCACGCCACCGTACGAAATGTCAGAAAAGAACCTCCGAAAATCTGAAATCGTACAACCACTCTGACACTACACTGTTCATTCATGCGGCTACTAAGGTTGTCATCAAAGGTCAATGACATGCAACCAATCCGCTAATGACACGTGTAAAGTATATACTGGATTGCATTAAATGCATGCAGTATATAAAGAGATGAACTCACTTCATTTGAAGTAACTTGCTAACTCTGGACAAGTTCAAATCTCTCAAGATAGGATTTTATTAGTAATCTCCTTATCTTTCTTAGTGCAAGAAAACCTTAGTGTTCCAACTTGTTTAGATTTAGGTTTATCCTTAATCTTGTTTCTGCAACAAGCTGTAAATTGTTAATGATTTATCAATAAACAATTTAGAAAAGAAAAATAGTGTGTTTGTATTCAACCCCCCCCCCCCCCCCCCCCCCCCTTCTACAAACTTGTTTAAGCCTTTCGGGACCAACATAATTCCTGATGGTAGTATGATGACTAGATAAACTAGTCATAAATAATGGAATAGGTGGATTCCAGTGGTTGATAAGAGCTTGGTATGGTAAGATGTTTGATAACAGGTTTGATATATCTGTTAATATTTTGATTGTTAAATTTTAATTTGATATGAATATTCTCACTAGGCGAAAGCCTAATGTTTCAAGTTGAATTTTCTTACCAGGTACAAGCTACCGGGAAGTAAGCGGGGATGAGAGACGAGAACTTTTGAAGGAATCAAACTTGGAGATAACAAGGGATCTATTTGTTCTTTTGGATATTTTGGGACAGATGATTTGATAACCTAGTTAATCTGATTATGATGTATGATTAGATTAATAGGTTATTTGAATTAGACATTCGTTGTATATAGAAACCTTACTGATGATCCTCTTGTTATATAAGTTTGAAGTTTTATGATCATAACTTGTGAAGTTTTAAAGGTTTAAATTAGCCCTGATTTTAGGGTGTTACAATATGGTATCAGAGCAGTAGTTTAAGCGAACTAGGTATGAAATTGAGATACCTAGACTTAAGCTGTGATGAATTAAGTTATGATCCGTGAGGAATGGGTAGAATTGCTAAGACTGGGTAGTCTTAGAGTCGACGGAATACGTGAAATTAGTACTGTAGCGATGGTAACGAGAATTCTCAGATATGAATATATTAATACGCGAGTATATTTGTTTCTATATGGCATCAGTGAAATCTATGTGGTCAACATATGTTTTTGAGTTTTCGTGGATGTGCACTAATTACGTTGTGTTATGTGCTTAATTGCATTTTATTTAATAAATGTTGTTTTAAATATTGGTCTTATGTGTAAGGATCATTTGATGATCTTGTATTCTTAGTACCTTTGGTTCTAATGAACTTTGGTAAGGTATATAAATAAATATATATATATATATATATATTGTTGGGTATAAAAGAAGTTGTATACACTTGTACATATAGATACATGATGTGAGTTAGATGCATTTTGATTGCATGAGTTGATGTTGATAATTGATCCTTTGAGTAAATAGTTCGATTTTAGACTCGGTTGAGTCTTGAGGGCATTTGCACAATTTAATAAGCTCGTTGTAGGCTTGGGTTGGGATTACATGGATTGTATTAAAATAGAAGTTTGCATGATGTGAATGTTTTGGGTATTCTTTTGGATTTAATTATTGTTAAGCCTTTAATCAGAAGAATAAAAGTTGAAGGAACACTTTGTAAGAGTGTTAAGATTATGAAAGACTGTTGTGTTATAGAAGTGTCTTACTTGCGATGTGGATGGTTTACAAAGGAGAAAGTATTAGGCACAAATGAAGTGAAGTATGGAAAATATCGATCTGTGTAGAATTGTACCGTATTTTAGTATTGGTTTGAAATCACAGGGAGCTAGTATGAACGAATAGGTTCAAGTTATTTAGCAAACCGAGAGTGGTAGTTCAACTAAAGTTGGGGATGAGTTATTTAGTCAAATAAACTCGGTTAAAACGTGTATGAATGCTTGTGAGAAACCTGGTCTGTGGTGAAAGGTTATGAGTGGAGAATGTGCGAGTGAGTATTGGTATCAACTGCCAAGATAAATGTGTCAACTAGTATGTATTATGAAGTTAGAACTAGGAAGCATCTGATGGAAGTCTTTTCGGAGATTCTGGATGAAAAAAAAAATATACCACTTTGTCATTAAAGTTGTTGGGGCATGTAGTTTGTAAGATGGATTAGTGATATGGCTAATATCGAAACAGAATGTCGGAGTGGTAGTGGGTGTTTACCCAAAGTGATTTTGATTGTGTAAGTTGCTTCCTATGATAGAAAGATTGGACTTAAGAATGTAGTCATATTGCAGGTTCAATGGAGTTATCACTTTTGATGTTCAATACTTTGGTGCTTGGTTGTATTTTGCGATGAGATAGTGATGTGAGGAAGTGATAGCATTTAAAAACGTGTAAGTCATGGATGTAATAATGGACTGCCGTGGTTGTTGAAGTATTTAATAGTGACGAGTATGCTTAATTTACAATGTATGTGGAAATTTCAGGTAGTACATGTTAATGTTATTTTGAGACCTGGAGAGTGAGTTATGATGATGATGGGGTGAAAGGAAGATCCTTGTTCTTCTCAATCCCATTGGTTTTAGGTGAAGAGAATACTGTAACCGTTAAGCCATAGTGTTGGAGTATTCAGTAGATTTAAAAGAAATACATCGAATGCAGTTCTCGGTGTACGAGGATTTGGCTGGAGATCTTAACTGACGTTTTTAGAGAAACTGTCCTTTTGGACTGTAGCTGTGTGGTGGATATTCCGTGTAAACAAGAGAGAAATGATAACGGTATGCTAGACTAAGAAGTAGTCAAACATGGATTTGATGATAACAATTACTCTAAGAGGATTGGTTTGCGAGTATATCATTTGGATCTTCCGCCAGAATTGGGAGGGGTACATAATACCTTCCAAGTATGTTATCTTCGGAAATGTTTGGCCGAAGAGGAAGATGTGATTACACTCACTGATGTGAGAGTAGATGAAAAGAGTCGCGGTGTGGAAAAACCAGAGGTAATTTTGAAAAGATCAGTTAGGAAACTACGTAGTGGTAAAAAAGTAGCTATGTTGAAAGTTCAGTGGAAACACCACCGAAGTAGTCATGTAACTTTAGAGTTGAAAGAGAGTATGAGGGATAGATATCCTCATTTGTTTACCTGACTTTGATTTCGGGGACGAAATCCTTTTCAAGTTGGGGAGTATTGTAACACCCCGAAATTTCCATTGTAAATTAATAAAAGATAAATTGTATTTTGGTACAATTTATATTTGAGAAATATAAGTTGAGGGACTTTTGGTGTATTTGTTCAAAGAATGAGGTGGTAAAATGGAAATTAAGGTGATGACTCATGTTTAAAACATGAGGTGTCAATTAAAGATTAAATTCAGTATTAATCTTGTATACTGATTTTGGTTACCTGTGTGTAACAAAGAAAGAAAGAAAAGAAAACAACAGAGAAATAGCGAGAGAGATAGAACGTGACAGAGAGAAAGAAATCGAAAGAAAGAAAAGAAGAAAAGAAGAGAAATCAGTTTGGTGATTGTTGTGATTGTGATTAAGCTGTCGATTAAGCCACAGATTTGGAAGAACAAAGTGTTCAGAAAATACCCAGGTGAGTTTATTCACTCTTATTAAAATTAAGCAATTAAAATTGTTATAGATATGTTATACTTGTGTATAAACTCAGTGGTATGGTTTAATTAAGAAAGGGTAGGCTTAATGAGTCAAACTGGTTAGCTGAATCAGTAGAGAAGACGATGAACAGTGAACTTTTCGCAACAGTAGGTTGCGCAAAGTGAAGGTTTTCGCATTAGAGGATTGCGAAAAGTGGGGTTTTCGCAACAGAGGGTTGCGAGTTCTGGAGTTTTCGCAATAGAGGGTTGCGAGTTCTGGACTTTTCGCAATAGAGGGTTACGAAAAGTGAGGTTTTCGCAACAGGGGGTTGCGAGTTCTGAACTTTTCGCAGCTTTGGCTTGCGAAAAGTGTAGCTTTTCGCTACAGTGGCTTGCGAAAAGTTTTGGAATTTCAGTAGTAGTTTGAGGCTTTTATGTGGAATACAATCTGATGATTATATGCTATTTGTTATATGTTTATAACTCTGTTGTTGATGTGAAAACCATGTTAAGTAAATTGTAAGGACTTATTTATGAGTCCGGAGTTGTTGTTAATTGTTGAGATGTTGATTCCCGATAATAAATGGAAAAGTGGGGATAATCGTTGAAATTAATATTCTGTACATAGAGATATAGAATATATGTTGAATTGTATAGCTTTAGTATACAATAGAAAGAGTGATGATACACAATTATTGTGTGGCGTTGGCTAGAAATATGCATCTAGTCTAGTAGGCATAAAGTACGGTATAATGAGAACCGTTTACTAGCCAGGGACTGTTGGGATGTATTTGTAGTTGTTGGAGTGAATCTTGAATCATCTGTGAGGGTCTCTGGTGGTTGTTGATCGCGATAAAATCTCATTTGAGGGACCAGTGATTCAAGGTGGGGAGGAAATGAAATGAGGAATAGCAGACTTAGAGTTGTAATTCCCATTTCAATCGAAAGATGAGATATCTTTATTGTTGAGGAATTGAAATCTTAATTCAGAAAGAAGCAGGTTTGGAAACTGTAATTTCTGGGAGTTGGAAGTTACTTATAATCCGGTGGGATTTATAGTAATTCCTGATGGTAGTATGATGACTAGATAAACTAGTCATAAATAATGGAATAGGTGGATTCCAGTGGTTGATAAGAGTTTGGTATGGTAAGATGTTTGATAACAGGTTTGATATATCTGTTAATATTTTGATTGTTAAATTTTAATTTGATATGAATATTCTCACTAGGCGAAAGCCTAATGTTTCAAGTTGAATTTTCTTACCAGGTACAAGCTACAAGGAAGTAAGTGGGGATGAGAGACGAGAACTTTTGAAGGAATCAAACTTGGAGATAACAAGGGATCTATTTGTTCTTTTGGATATTTTGGGACAGATGATTTGATAACCTAGTTAATCTGATTATGATGTATGATTAGATTAATAGGTTATTTGAATTAGACATTCGTTGTATATAGAAACCTTACTGATGATCCTCTTGTTATATAAGTTTGAAGTTTTATGATCATAACTTGTGAAGTTTTAAAGGTTTAAATTAGCCCTGTTTTTAGGGTGTTACATGCCGTGCCCGACTTTGTAGGGTGTTGAAACGAAAATTGCCGTGCCCGGCTTTGTAGGGTGTTGAAACCAAAATTGCCGTGCCCGGCTTTGTAGGGTGTTGAAACTAAAATTGTCGTGCCCGGCTTTGTAGGGTGTTGAAACCGAATTGCCGTGCCCGACTTTGTAGGGTGAAGAAAGTCGAGCCCACTGTGCTATACCTTTGTTGAATGCATGACTTGGAACGTTATTACGTTATAGAATGACATTATTTTATACTTGGTTTGCATGAAACTGTTTTTGAGGGAATTCACTAGACCTCATGGTCTAACCCTCGCTTTTCAAAAACTAAAACCATTTTCAGGTGATAGTCGTGTTTGGGATTTCATCTGGCGACTTGGAAGGGTGTGGCGTTGTAGAAGAGCTAGAGTCTAGCGAAGACTGTAGAGTTCGTCGGGCATCCTATAGCATCTCAGTTGTGGGTGTGTTATCCGCTGCGAACTTAGAGTATAAGTAGCATTAATTGTATACTTTGGGACCAATTTTGGTTGTATTGTTACAAGTTTTATTTTAGTGAAATTGGGTTGTTACAAATGGTATCAGAGCCATAGTTTAAGGGATTTAGGTGACTGGATGGGCCTAAACTTAAACTGTGGTGTAGAGTGAGACACAACTGAGATATAGGAAGCCATTAGGAATGACCGTAAACATAGAATATCTTGACAATGGTAGTGAGAACCCTCATGTAAGGTAAATTCAAGTAGCATCTGGCCAATGCTATTATGGATTTACATGTGCATGGGTGTAATCAATCTCTATTTTCGGGATGGGTGGTGAGGGTGGCAGTATGTAGAAGGTTCTAACCTTGTGCGTGATAGCAAAGAGTTGATGTGTCATGGGAGATCCCTTGTGATGAGGTGTTTGTAACTTCTAGAAGGAGCGTTGTCTAGAATGTTGGTGAGCTGTCTAGGGGTAAACTCTATGGGATAGGAAGTGAGAAGTATGTTGGCATCTTGAAAACCTTCAATTCAAGATCGAGTGAGGGAATCTAGTCTTGGATTCCTTAGTCAAACGGTTTAGTGGCAAGGTTAATGAATGAATGAGATCAATGTTGTTTTGAGGTATGCATAAGAGTAGGAAGTGAAATAACTGGTTAGTTTGGTAAACCATGTTGAGCGATCGATCAAGAGGGTTGTGAAGCACTTGTACTACAAGTTGTAGCATAAGTAAGAAAGCGGTTGTTGGTCATAGTATGGTATCAGTGAAGAGTTGAAGTGAGTTCAACGGTTGACCTGGTTAGAGTGAATAGCCTTCAATTGCATATTGAATTTCATGCATTATGTCATTAAACGTATTACCCGAGTTCTTTCATGTTAAAAGCATGTACGTGCATGACAGGTTTCTTGTTTGGAAAATGAGTTGACGCGTGCGAGCGTGTGTTTTCTTTAAAGTAAAAGACAAACTTGTTTTCATTATACGATAAAGCTTTGAACTTAGTGATCTACGAATTATTTCACGCTTTTATTTGTGGAAGAAAATATTCGTTCCGAAAATATTAAAGAAGTTTTATTGCGAGGTTTTGTTTTATAAACAAAATGAGTATTGACTTGTTATTATTATATGAACGAGTATTGGAGTTGACAGACCCACTTTGGGTAAGTGATTTCGTTCGAAAATTTTTCCAGTCGTATGTGAAAGGATTTCAGTGGAGACAACAGTTGTGTCGGCATCGATTTGGATGGACGAGGTTACGAATCATCGTAAGAGTGCCCGTGAGCGATCCTTGCGATCGTTGTGTTTCACTATTCATCTTGAGTGATGTTGTTTCACGCATACTCAAGCTTGTTTTATGATTTTATATCTATCGCATTTTTTTAGAGTGCAAAATGATTTTTAAACGTTATCACTGTGCATGAAGGCTATGAACTCGTTAGGTCGGGAAGGGTATTACGATTGAGGTTGAGGAAAGGCTTTGGGGAGTGGAATTGTCAATTGAATAAGATGTGGTCGAGTTATGACCTTAGTGTTTCCGTTAGAGGAAGTGGGTGAATGCCGGGAGTCTTGGGCAGTGAATTCGGAATGTTGGTATGAGTGTAGTTCGAACTATTGCTTGGTTATGTGAGAATAGTTTAATCGCGGTGAAGTTGAGATGGTCAAAGTGTTTCTGTGGGTGGAATAGTAATCAGTAGCATTACGTTACTTGATGTAAAGTTTTCGGCTTTGAGTTAGAGTACTGAGATGGTTTGGTAATTAGAACTTACGCCAAGAAAGATCTTGTGTCGGCTTTCTCTCAAGTGAGAACGATGGGGTATAAGTTGGTTATAATGCATTGGACGAAGTGGGTTCTGTTAGGAATCCTAGATTGACAGGAAGGAATGGAATCATCGTTATGTAGTCCATATGTGTGGAGGTATTCAACTGCTTAGCATGTCTCAAGTTAGGGGTGATGCCAGGAGATTAAAACGTGAGAATGGACCCGGTGGGTGTGAACGGGTGAGGTCGTTCGAATTGTGTAAATGGTATGGTATAGGAACACCTAGTGAGGGCATTGGAAGAACGAAAGATCACCAGTGTGGCTGTGATGCCCTTTGAGGTTTTGATGATTAGCTTATGCGTAAGGTGTCTAGCACTGCGGGGATAGATCTCGTAGAGTTGACGAGAAACGAGAATTTGTTCGGGAGTTAGGAGAAATAGATTTCTTCGGGAATCCTTGTCCGTCGTGAGGCAAACAGACAATTTCATGTCGATTGTCGAAGTTGAATCGGTGACCGTTCTGTTGGACAGTTGTCGGGAGGATGGTATTGGTGAAGTAACTATAGTGTGTTTATCTTGTTGAATTTTATTGCAAGGATGAAGGAAGTTGTTTGGAGGAAGGTATGTATCCGACATGACGCTGGACCACCTTCTGTGAGTGTTGCAAAAGTGAAAGGTCGTAGTGGCATAAGTGATTTTATTGGGATGGTGATCCATATAAGAACGAAAGGATAGGGTAATCGAAGCGGGTGTGCTTTAATTAGATGATCTTGGCATGTGATTCGTCGAGACCCGAGAAAGGCAAAGTCGGGAAACATTTTGCTTCAAATGAAATTGTGTTATGGGTGGCATGAAGGAAGTAACATCTTCTGCGTATGTAAAGGCATCATGTTAGCTTGTTGCAATGTAGTCGCGGGGTGCGATAGTGGCGTGAGGAAGTGGTAGCATTTGGTACCGAAGAAACGTGTAAGTCTTAGATGTTATGATGAATTGCCGTAATAATGGAGTAGTCAAAGGTAGTGAGTATGCTTGGTTGAAGTGTGTGGTTTTGCGGGCGATATACGTTAATACTAGGTTGAGATCAAGAGATTGAGTTGCGGTTGATAACGGGATGAAAGGAGAACCCTTGTTCTTCTCGATCCCATTGGATTTTGGATGAGTTTTCATACTTCACTTGATTGTCGATCAGGATATTGTACCCGTTAAGCTGTAGTGCTTCGTCGTGAAGTTTGTCAGGAGCGTTGGAGTATTCCGTGGATGTAATGAAATACAATGAGCGGGTCGGCGGTGTTGGAGAGTTAGGAACTCTTGGTAGTTCTTGGTGTTAAGTACCTTATGAGAACTTGGCTAAAGGTCTTGACTGATAATTTTGGAGAAGCCGTTCTTTTAGACTGTAGCGATGCGTGATGGGAAGTCTGTGTAAGCATGAGAAAAGATGATGACGGTATGACAGATCGAGTATAGACAGACTCGCGGTAAGAAGATGTCGTGAGACACTGAATAGGCGAACTATAATTAAAGAACTGTTATTTGAAGGGCGTAAGAAAAGAAATCGTTGTGTATGTCATGGTTAAAAAGTTGAGAAAGCTAAGTTCGTGCGACCGATCTAAAAGCTGGCTCATGTTGGCGAGTCATTCTTTTGAGGCATCTTTAATGTATCAAGTTAGGATGGAAACCAGTGGTCAAATGTGGTGCCCTGGTTGAGAGACCTTGGGATTAGATTCGGTATTGTCGGGGAGAATGTTTCGTATGAGCGTGTCGTTTAACATTCAATTAATTGGTTTAGTTTGAGTAAGCCTGGTCACTCCTCCTTGTGGGAGGGCAAGCGATTTGTGGTGGTAGTTCCAAGTTAGTGGAACCATTCGATGGATTTGGCGAAGGATATGATTGTGTATAGAATTGAATTATGGCTTAGGTATTGTTGTGAGTTTGGACCGTTGATTTGTAAATGTTGGGGCACGTGTGATCGGTGATGACTCCGGTGGGGTAGCTTTCTTTTAAAGATAGTAATTCGGTGTGAGTAGTGTGATTGATCAAAGAGATTGCTAGTGTGTACGGTTCGAGACGTTACCGACCTGAGGTTGTGGTAGTTGGCCGAGGAGCATTGTCAAAGAATGTTGTTCATTGTCGGTTATGATCAGAAAGGGATGGCTAAGTGAATGGGACTAGAACGATTAGATTGAAAGCTATGAGTAAATGCAATCTCAAGTCGGGGAAAACATTCCCAAGGAATTGGAGTAGTGTGCTTCAAGAAGAATGTGAGTTGGGTCACATGGTGACGAAGTAATAGCAGATATAGAAAGAATTTGAGAGTTAATGAATGAATTAAAGGTACTCGGGAAGTATGGGACATTCTTGGTGTGACTTGATCCTTGTTTAGGGAGTGCTGGTCGGAAGGCAATATGTTGTATCTTCGCAATCAATGCGAATAATGGAGGAGTAGGATTTTGTGGTATTGCTAGAAAACACTCTTTGGGGCTGGATGGTTGAGAATTTGAAAGGCATCGAGACTGGTCTTGTAGAGAGGTGAGTGCAACTCCATAAGAAATTGTTGGGTATTATGAGTATTGGAAATCAGAAGTTAACTCCAACTTTCAGCATGTGTCCGACAATGGAATTCCGAGGACGGAATTCTAATAAGGGGGAGGTGATGTAACACCCCATATTTTATCTTCTTGTAGTTGTTGTGAATAAATAAGAGTTTGGGGGCCTTTGTGTGAAACTTGAAAACTTGTGTGTCAAGAGGGTGAATAGAAGAAGTGTTAAGATGAAAACCCTCATTTTCATTCATTTGTTCATAGTGTCGGCTGAGAAGTGTAGAGTAGGAAAGGGGTCACAAGAGGTCACAATTGAAGATTAGAGAAGGAAGTTTTCAGCAAGAGATTGAAGGAATTTATGTCAAGGTATACCATCTTCTTTGTCTCTTTGTTTTGTTGCTAGAATAGAGGTTTTAGATGCATTTCCTTAATGCATTCTTTTCTTAGAAGTATTTTGTGGAGAAACCACTTGGAAGGGTGGGATTGATGAATCTCTTGGGGAAATTGTGGAATCTTGATGAGATTTCACTCTTCCAATGGAGGTTTCTAGGTTTTGTTCATTTTTGGGAGTGTTTTGTTGAAAAGAGATGATCCATGGGATTTTGGTTGAGGAATTGAATGTTTTGGAGTGGGTATTGATTCCTTTAGAGTTTATATGGTGTTAATCTTCGTTTTTGGAAAAGTATCAAGCATTGAAGAGCATTTTTGGAAGTTTGGGTGATTTTTCGGACTGATCTGGTAGTACAGAGAGGAGGGGTCCTCGAACAGGGGTTTACGCGGTTTTCCACGCGGTTTCTAAGCCGCGGGAAAAGTCGCGCATCTCCCTGTTGAGTGCACCTCCGTTTTGCTTCGTTTGTCGTTCGAGCCTGGAATCGAGGCGTTGTTTAGGGGCTGGTCTTAGGAAATTATAGGAGATGTTTTGGGGCTTAATTAGGGAATCTAATACCACCATATTTAACCCCAATTCAGGTGTTCGGTTGAGCTAAAGTGTGTTCCGGAGCGTGTGTCAATGTGCTAAGGCTAAGGTGAGTTCCCTTACCTTATTTGTGTAAATGAAATGTTTGTGAAAGGTTTTCTTAACTGATTATGGTTACGAGCATGATGGCGTGATTAAATGTTTTGAAAGGTTATATTTCACATGACATGGAAATGCTTACTAATGCATGCAAGTTGTTTATACGCTTAACTATACGATATGTTGATTGCATGTTTTTATGACGGTTGTTGCCACGTATGGAGTCGGGTTGCACAGTAGGGTGATGAGACAGAATTGCCGTGCCCGGCTTTGTAGGGTGTTGAAACCAAAATTGCCGTGCCCGACTTTGTAGGGTGTTGAAACGAAAATTGCCGTGCCCGGCTTTGTAGGGTGTTGAAACCAAAATTGCCGTGCCCGGCTTTGTAGGGTGTTGAAACTAAAATTTCCGTGCCCGGCTTTGTAGGGTGTTGAAACCGAATTGCCGTGCCCGACTTTGTAGGGTGAAGAAAGTCGAGCCCACTGTGCTATACCTTTGTTGAATGCATGACTTGGAACGTTATTACGTTATAGAATGACATTATTTTATACTTGGTTTGCATGAAACTATTTTTGAGGGAATTCACTAGACCTCATGGTCTAACCCTCGCTTTTCAAAAACTAAAACCATTTTCAGGTGATAGTCGTGTTTGGGATTTCATCTGGCGACTTGGAAGGGTGTGGCGTTGTAGAAGAGCTAGAGTCTAGCGAAGACTGTAGAATTCGTCGGGCATCCTATAGCATATCAGTTGTGGGTGTGTTATCCGCTGCGAACTTAGAGTATAAGTAGCATTAATTGTATACTTTGGGACCAATTTTGGTTGTATTGTTACAAGTTTTATTTTAGTGAAATTGGGTTGTTACAAATGGTATCAGAGCCATAGTTTAAGGGATTTAGGTGACCGGATGGGCCTAAACTTAAACTGTGGTGTAGAGTGAGAGACAACTGAGATATAGGAAGCCATTAGGAATGACCGTAAACATAGAATATCTTGACAATGGTAGTGAGAACCCTCATGTAAGGTAAATTCAAGTAGCATCTGGCCAATGCTATTATGGATTTACAGGTGCATGGGTGTAATCAATCTCTATTGTCGGGATGGGTGGTGAGGGTGGCAGTATGTAGAAGGTTCTAACCTTGTGCGTGATAGCAAAGAGTTGATGTGTCATGGGAGATCCCTTATGATGAGGTGTTTGTAACTTCTAGAAGGAGTGTTGTCTAGAATGTTGGTGAGCTGTCTAGGGGTAAACTCTCTGGGATAGGAAGTGAGAAGTATGTTGGCATCTTGAAAACCTTCAATTCAAGATCGAGTGAGGGAATCTAGTCTTGGATTCCTTAGTCAAACGGTTTAGTGGCAAGGTTAATGAATGAAGGAGATCAGTGTTGTTTTGAGGTATGCATAAGAGTAGGAAGTGAAATAACTGGTTAGTTTGGTAAACCATGTTGAGCGATCGATCAAGAGGGTTGTGAAGCACTTGTACTACAAGTTGTAGCATAAGTAAGAAAGCGGTTGTTGGTCATAGTATGGTATCAGTGAAGAGTTGAAGTGAGTGCAACGGTTGACTTGGTTAGAGTGAATAGCCTTCAATTGCATATTGAATTTCATGCATTATGTCATTAAACGTATTACCCGAGTTCTTTCATGTTAAAAGCATGTACGTGCATGACAGGTTTCTTGTTTGGAAAATGAGTTGACGCGTGCGAGCGTGTGTTTTCTTTAAAGTAAAAGACAAACTTGTTTTCATTATACGATAAAGCTTTGAACTTAGTGATCTACGAACTATTTCACGCTTTTATTTGTGGAAGAAAATCTTCGTTCCGAAAATATTAAAGAAGTTTTATTGCGAGGTTTTGTTTTATAAACAAAATGAGTATTGACTTGTTATTATTATATGAACGAGTATTGGAGTTGACAGACCCACTTTGGGTAAGTGATTTCGTTCGAAATTTTTTCCAGTCGTATGTGAAAGGATTTCAGTGGAGACAACAGTTGTGTCGGCATCGATTTGGATGGACGAGGTTACGAATCATCGTAAGAGTGCCCGTGAGCGATCCTTGCGATCGTTGTGTTTCACTATCCATCTTGAGTGATGTTGTTTCACGCATACTCAAGCTTGTTTTATGATTTTATATCTATCGCGTTTTTTTTAGAGTGCAAAATGATTTTTAAACGTTATCACTGTGCATGAAGGCTATGAACTCGTTAGGTTGGGAAGGGTATTACGATTGAGGTTGAGGAAAGGCTTTGGGGAGTGGAATTGTCAATTGAATAAGATGTGGTCGAGTTATGACCTTAGTGTTTCCGTTAGAGGAAGTGGGTGAATGCCGGGAGTCTTGGGCAGTGAATTCGGAATGTTGGTATGAGTGTAGTTCGAACTATTGCTTGGTTATGTGAGAATAGTTTAATCGCGGTGAAGTTGAGATGGTCAAAGTGTTTCTGTGGGTGGAATAGTAATCAGTAGCATTACGTTACTTGATGTAGAGTTTTCGGCTTTGAGTTGGAGTACTGAGATGGTTTGGTAATTAGAACTTGCGCCAAGAAAGATCTTGTGTCGGCTTTCTCTCAAGTGAGAACGATGGGGTATAAGTTGGTTATAATGCATAGGACGAAGTGGGTTCTGTTAGGAATCCTAGATTGACAGGAAGGAATGGAATCATCGTTATGTAGTCCATATGTGTAGAGGTATTCAACTGCTTAGCATGTCTCAAGTTAGGGGTGATGCCAGGAGATTAAAACGTGAGAATGGACCCGGTGGGTGTGAACGGGTGAGGTCGTTCGAATTGTGTAAATGGTATGGTATAGGAACACCTAGTCAGGGCATTGGGAGAACGAAAGATCACCAGTGTGGCTGTGATGCCCTTTGAGGTTTTGATGATTAGCTTATGCGTAAGGTGTCTAGCACTGCGGGGATAGATATCGTAGAGTTGACGAGAAACGAGAATTTGTTCGGGAGTTAGGAGAAATAGATTTCTTCGGGAATCCTTGTCCGTCGTGAGGCAAACAGACAATTTCATGTCTATTGTCGAAGTTGAATCGGTGACCGTTCTGTTGGACAGTTGTCAGGAGGATGGTATTGGAGAAGTAACTATAGTGTGTTTATCTTGTTGAATTTTCTTGCAAGGATGTAGGAAGTTGTTTGGAGGAAGGTATGTATCCGACATGACGCTGGACCACCTTGTGTGAGTGTTGCAAAAGTGAAAGGTCGTAGTGGCATAAGTGATTTTATGGGGATGATGATCCATATAAGAACGAAAGGATAGGGTAATCGAAGCGGGTGTGCTTTAATTAGATGATCTTGGCATGTGATTCGTCGAGACCCGAGAAAGGCAAAGTCGGGAAACATTTTGCTTCAAATGAAATTGTGTTATGGGTGGCATGAAGGAAGTAACATCTTCTGCGTATGTAAAGGCATCATGTTAGCTTGTTGCAATGTAGTCGCGGGGTGCGATAGTGGCGTGAGGAAGTGGTAGCATTTGGTACCGAAGAAACGTGTAAGTCTTAGATGTTATGATGAATTGCCGTAATAATGGAGTAGTCAAAGGTAGTGAGTATGCTTGGTTGAAGTGTGTGGTTTTGCGGGCGATATACGTTAATACTAGGTTGAGATCAAGAGATTGAGTTGCGGTTGATAACGGGATGAAAGGAGAACCCTTGTTCTTCTCGATCCCATTGGATTTTGGATGAGTTTTCATACTTCACTTGATTGTCGATCAGGATATTGTACCCGTTAAGCTGTAGTGCTTCGTCGTGAAGTTTGTCAGGAGCGTTGGAGTATTCCGTGGATGTAATGAAATACAATGAGCGGGTCGGCGGTGTTGGAGAGTTAGGAACTCTTGGTAGTTCTTGGTGTTAAGTACCTTATGAGAACTTGGCTAAAGGTCTTGACTGATAATTTTGGAGAAGCCGTTCTTTTAGACTGTAGCGATGCGTGATGGGAAGTCTGTGTAAGCATGAGAAAAGATGATGACGGTATGACAGATCGAGTATAGACAGACTCGCGGTAAGAAGATGTCGTGAGACACTGAATAGGCGAACTATAATTAAAGAACTGTTATTTGAAAGGCGTAAGAAAAGAAATCGTTGTGTATGTCATGGTTAAAAAGTTGAGAAAGCTAAGTTCGTGCGACCGGTCTAAAAGTTGGCTCATGTTGGCGAGTCATTCTTTTGAGGCATCTTTAATGTATCAAGTTAGGATGGAAACCAGTGGTCAAATGTGGTGCCCTGGTTGAGAGACCTTGGGATTAGATTCGGTATTGTCGGGGAGAATGTTTCGTATGAGCGTGTCGTTTAACATTCAATTAATTGGTTTAGTTTGAGTAAGCCTGGTCACTCCTCCTTGTGGGAGGGCAAGCGATTTGTGGTGGTAGTTCCAAGTTAGTGGAACCATTCGGTGGATTTGGCGAAGGATATAATTGTGTATAGAATTGAATTATGGCTTAGGTATTGTTGTGAGTTTGGACCGTTGATTTGTAACTGTTGGGGCACGTGTGATCGGTGATGACTCCGGTGGGGTAGCTTTCTTTTAAAGATAGTAATTCGGTGTGAGTAGTGTGATTGATCAAAGAGATTGCTAGTGTGTACGGTTCGAGACGTTACCGACCTGAGGTTGTGGTAGTTGGCCGAGGAGCATTGTCTAAGAATGTTGTTCATTGTCGGTTATGATCAGAAAGGGATGGCTAAGTGAATGGGACTAGAACGATTATATTGAAAGCTATGAGTAAATGCAGTCTCAAGTCGGGGAAAACATTCCCAAGGAATTGGAGTAGTGTGCTTCAAGAAGAATGTGAGTTGGGTCACATGGTGACGAAGTAATAGCAGATATAGAAAGAATTTGAGAGTTAATGAATGAATTAAAGGTACTCGGGAAGTATGGAACATTCTTGGTGTGACTTGATCCTTGTTTAGGGAGTGCTGGTCGGAAGGCAATATGTTGTATCTTCGCAATCAATGCGAATAATGGAGGAGTAGGATTTTGTGGTATTGCTAGAAAACACTCTTTGGGGCTGGATGGTTGAGAATTTGAAAGGCATCGAGACTGGTCTTGTAGAGAGGTGAGTGCAACTCCTTAAGAAATTGTTGGGTATTATGAGTATTGGAAATCAGAAGTTAACTCCAACTTTCAGCATGTGTCCGACAATGGAATTCCGAGGACGGAATTCTAATAAGGGGGAGGTGATGTAACACCCCATATTTTATCTTCTTGTAGTTGTTGTGAATAAATAAGAGTTTGGGGGCCTTTGTGTGAAACTTGAAAACTTGTGTGTCAAGAGGGTGAATAGAAGAAGTGTTAAGATGAAAACCCTCATTTTCATTCATTTGTTCATAGTGTCGACTGAGAAGTGTAGAGAAGGAAAGGGGTCACAAGTGGTCACAATTGAAGATTAGAGAAGGAAGTTTTCAGCAAGAGATTGAAGCAATTTCTGTCAAGGTATACCATCTTCTTTGTCTCTTTGTTTTGTTGCTAGAATAGAGGTTTTAGATGCATTTCCTTAATGCATTCTTTTCTTAGAAGTATTTTGTGGAGAAACCACTTGGAAGGGTGGGTTGATGAATCTCTTGGGGAAATTGTGGAATCTTGATGAGATTTCACTCTTCCAATGGAGGTTTCTAGGTTTTGTTCATTTTTGGGAATGACAGGTGATCCATGGGATTTTGGTTGAGGAATTGAACGTTTTGGAGTGGGTATTGATTCCTTTAGAGTTTATATGGTGCTAATCTTCGTTTTTGGAAAAGTATCAAGCATTGGAGAGCATTTTTGGAAGTTTGGGTGATTTTTCGGACTGATCTGGTTGTACAGAGAGGAGGGGGCCTCGAACAGGGGTTTACGCGGTTTTCCACGCGGTTTGTAAGCCGCGGGAAAAGTCGCGCATCTCCCTGTTGAGTGCACCTCCGTTTTGCTTCGTTTGTCGTTCGAGCCTGGAATCGAGGCGTTGTTTAGGGGCTGGTCTTAGGAAATTATAGGAGATGTTTTGGGGCTTAATTAGGGAATCTAATACCACCATATTTAACCCCAATTCAGGTGTTCGGTTGAGCTAAAGTGTGTTCCGGAGCGTGTGTCAATGTGCTAAGGCTAAGGTGAGTTCCCTTACCTTATTTGTGTAAATGAAATGTTTGTGAAAGGTTTTCTTAACTGATTATGGTTACGAGCATGATGGCATGATTAAATGTTTTGAAAGGTTTTATTTCACATGACATGGAAATGCTTACTAATGCATGCAAGTTGTTTATACGCTTAACTATACGATATGTTGATTGCATGTTTTTGTGACGGTTGTTGCCACGTATGGAGTCGGGTTGCACAGTAGGGTGATGAGACAGAATTGTCGTGCCCGGATTTGTAAGGTGTTGAAACCAAAATTGCCGTGCCCGAATTTGTAGGGTGTTGAAACGAAAATTGCCGTGCCCGGCTTTGTAGGGTGTTGAAACCAAAATTGTCGTGCCCGACTTTGTAGGGTGTTGAAACTAAAATTTCTGTGCCCGGCTTTGTAGGGTGTTGAAACCGAATTGTCGTGCCCGACTTTGTAGGGTGAAGAAAGTCGAGCCCACTGTGCTATACCTTTGTTGAATGCATGACTTGGAACGTTATTACGTTATAGAATGACATTATTTTATACTTGGTTTGCGTGAAACTGTTTTTTAGGGAATTCACTAGACCTCATGGTCTAACCCTCGATTTTCAAAAACTAAAACCATTTTCAGGTGATAGTCGTGTTTGGGATTTCATCTGGCGACTTGGAAGGGTGTGGCGTTGTAGAAGAGCTAGAGTCTAGCGAAGACTGTAGAATTCGTCGGGCATCCTGTAGCATCTCAGTTGTGGGTGTATTATCCGTTGCGAACTTAGAGTATAAGTAGCATTAATTGTATACTTTGGGACCAATTTTGGTTGTATTGTTACAAGTTTTATTTTAGTGAAATTGGGTTGTTACAGCATCAATACACATCCCAAGCCCATCTTGGAAGCATCACTGTAAACAACAAAATCTTCGGTTCCTTCTGGTAAGGCAAGAATAGGGGCTTCACACAACTTTTGACGTAAAGTTTTGAAAGCCGATTCTTGTTTCTCCGTCCAGACAAACTTCACATTCTTTCTAGTCAATAAAGTCAAAGTAGAAGCAATCTTCGAGAAGTCTTTAATAAATCTCCGATAATAACCCGCAAGACCTAAGAAACTTCTTATTTCAGACGCACTTCTTGGTGTCTCCCAATTCATCATAGCTTCTATCTTTGCTGGGTCTACCTTAACTCCTTCCGAAGTGATCACATGACCTAGGAATTGTACCTCTTTTAACCAGAATTCACATTTTGAGAACTTCGCGTACAACTTCTCTTTTCTTAATACTTCTAAAACTTCACGTAGATGATGTTCGTGATCTTCTTCAGTCTTAGAATAGACTAGTATGTCATCAATGAAAACAATGACAAACTTATCTAAAAATGGTCGACACACTCTGTTCATCAGATCCATGAACACTGCTGGAGCATTTGTCAAACCAAATGGCATTACAAGAAATTAATAATGCCCATACCTTGTTCTAAAAGCCGTCTTAGAAATATCTTCATTTCTTACCCGCACCTGATGATACCCAGACCTTAAATCAATCTTAGAAAAACATCCCGCACCTTGGAGTTGATCGAACAGGTCATCAATCCTTGGAAGCGGATACTTGTTCTTAATAGTCACCTTATTCAGCTCACGATAATCTATACACATTCTCATAGTACCATCTTTCTTCTTAACAAACAACACCGGAGCTCCCCACGGCGAAGAACTCGGTCTAACAAAACCTGTATCTAACAACTCTTGAAGTTGAGTCATCATCTCTTTCATTTCAGCCGGCGCTAGACGATAAGGTGCTCGCGCAATAGGTGCCGATCCAGGGACAAGATCAATACGAAACTCTACCTGCCGTTCAGCTGGTAGACCAGGAAGATCATCGGGAAATACGTCTAGAAAATCACGTACTACATTGATATCTTCCACTTGCTTGTTTTCTGACTTTACATCTAAAACATAAGCTAAATAGGATGAACATCCTTTCATTAAACATTTACGCGCTTTTGCAACAGAAATTAACGGAACTTCTCCTTTTTGCTTTTCCCCAAAGATGAGTACATCATCCCTATCAGCCATTGGAATCCGGATTAATTTCTTTGCAGAAAGTATCTCTGCCTGGTTGACTGTCAGCCAGTCCATACCCACGATCACATCAAATCCCCCAATTTCCATCAACAACAAGTCGATCGGAAATTTTGTCTCTTCTATCGAAATAAAACAACCATCAAGTCTTTCACGAACCAAGACCTGACCCCCATTAGCTACCTCAACTACTAAGGCATCTTCCAGAGTAATAACAGGCATAGCTAACTTGTGAAAGAATGACTTGGACACAAATGACAAATTTGCACCACAGTCGAACAAAATGTGCGCAGGACAAGAATTAACAAGGAAAGTACCCGAGACGACATCTTTCGATTCTTTCGCTTCATCAGCGGTCATCTGAAACGCCCGACCCGTTGGCTTTGGGATATTTGATTTCTTACTTTCATCTCCACTCTTTTTCACCCTTGGACAATCCCGACGGAAGTGACCCGGTTGCTTACACTCGTAGCATGTAATTCCTTGTACCGGACAATTATTCATCATATGCCCACTTTTACCACACTTGAAACATTCCAAGGCTGTCACCCGACACGGTCCAAAATGTTTGCTTTTACATTTAGAACACCAGCTTGGTTCCCTGCGAGAGTCATAACGAATATTCTTGCCAAACAACTTGGTTTTCTGGGAAGATTCCGAACGACTTTCCCATTTTCTCTTTCCCCCCACATGTGCTTTCTCCTCTTTGTCTTTGGCGTACATCTCTTCTATTACTTTCGCTTCTTCGATTGTCTCCCTTAAAGTAGTAGTTTTTGAACTTCGGACCCTCGTCATCATATCCGTCGGTAAACCCTTAAATAAGATTTAACTTTATCTTTTTCATTTGGAGCCACATGCCCCACCAGGTTCAGCTTCTCCATGAAGGATTCTGTATACTTTCTCACAGTCATATTGCCTTTCTTGAGGTTTCTGAACTCTTCCTCGATTCGATCCATTTCAGTTTCGTTACAGTACTCCTCCAGAATCTTTGCTTTAAACTGATCCCAAGTCATAGCATTCAAAACAGAAGCTGTCACAGAAGCTGATAACACATTCCACCAAGATAACGCGTTACCGCGTAACATCTGTGATCCAAATCTAACTTTAGACTTTTCATCATAACACTCACAAGCTCGAAAAGCTTGTTCAATTTCCCTTAGCCAATTCATGCAAGCTATTGGACTATCTTCTCCTTTGAATTCCGGTGGTTTACAGCTCAAGAAGGTTTTGTAGGAGCAATTTCTTTCAACCCTTCTTTCAGTCTCCGACCCTGGGTTGCCAGTTGGATTTATCACACTAGTATCAACTCTTGCCCGCCTTGGTTCCGTACTTCGATCATTAAACAATTTCATGAACATTTCTGCTTGTCTTCCCATGGTGGTGTTCATCATTTCAGCTTGTCTTTCCATTGATGCGTTTATCAATCTGGTAACATTATCCATAATGCGTCCTTCCATACTTGCTTCCGATGGTGTTTGATCGACAGTACTGGTACCCACTCTGTGTGCCGGATTACGTACTCCTCCTAAAGAAAGAAAATCTGGTGGCGTCTCATGAATTCCGCCTACTCCAGTTTGTCTTTCTCCTGTATCGTCTAACCAATTCCTATTCATAGAAGAATTAGGAGACCTCGGCGGAGTATTTACCATTGTTCTGGATGAGCACAAAAGAATACCCATCAGTAATGGTTTATACATAACTAGACATACAAAAACATAATTTACCGCTAATCAGTGACTGTAACTATTTAGAAACAAGCATGCTTATGTAACAATATATTCATAAATAACAGTAGCTAATTGAAATTGTGAATATATTATACAGGAGAATCCTCGTTACCATCATTACAGTACTAATTTCACGTATTTCCGTCACCTCTAAGACTATCCCGTCTTAGTATTCCTACCCATTCTCACGAATCATAACTTAATTCATCACAACTTAAGTCTAAGTACCTCCTCAGCATACTTAGTTCGCTTAAACTAATGCTCTGATACCATTTTGTAACGCCCCAAAAATTCGGGCCATTTTAAACCTCAAATTTCCACAAGTTATGATAAACTAAACTTCAACTTATATAACTATAGCAAGGAAATTAACTATCAAGAGTATATTTACAATACAAGATTCTTCAAATAACCTATCAATCTAATCATATCACTATAATCAGATTAACTAAGTTATCTAAGCAATCCATCAAAATCTCTTCTTGTTAATTAACACCTCTTGCTATTCCAAAACGCTCATCCCACAACCCTTTATTTCCCCGAGCTGGTACCTTGTAAGAAAACATCATATGAAACTATTAGGCCAACGCCTAGTGAGAACATTCGTTTCAATAATAACATTTGCAAAATCAATGTAAACAAGTTACAACAAACCTGATTACTCATTTTCTTACCGCACGTGTAACTCTATTCCATTACACTATTTCATCCAATACCATGAATAAGACTGACCATAATTCTATCAGCATATCATGCCTCAGAGCCACACTACGAATCTTCAATGATTCTAGATTAATGCTCTTATCCAATAAATCGCAATTACACATGCCCATTTATCGGAAAGGAAGTAGAGATTACAAGCACTTATGTCAATCCCATTTTCTTCCTTAGAAATAGGGAATAACGATTATTACCACACGCCTATTCCACAATTTCTACACACACACTGGAATAACGATTATTACCACACGCCTATTCCATGTGATTACTAAACACACACAATGGAATAACGATTATTACCACACGCCTATTCCATGTGATTACCAAATACTAGTGCCTATGGATCCATTACACTTACCAAACACCTGCCTAGTATCAAGCTAGCACAGTCATCAACACTATCATACTACCCTTCGATTGTACGTATGTTCAAGCTAAACTAATTATGTCTTAATCACTAAATTACAACAATTCATGATTAACAGAACTAATAATTATCCAGCTGCACAAAGTGTCCGAACAACAAAATGTTTCCGGATAACCTAACTTATCCGGACGTTTCCCTTTTCCGGATACCAAATTTCCCCGGACAAATCCCACAATCCGGACAACCCATCCTTTCCGGTAAATTCCTACTTTTCCGGACATATTTCAAATTCAGACAACATCCGGACTCTATAGTCATCCAGATACCATCCGGTAACTAATTTCATCCGGATTCTTGTGATAAAATAAGACTTACCCGGATACTTCCTACGTCCGGAAACATTCATCATCGAGGTTTTCCGGATACGACGATTCATCCAGAAAAGTCGGTTCTGCAGCCTAAATTTCAATCTATTTTCATGTTTCTTCGATTCAGCTTAATCCAAACCATACCATACAGTTCATAACCAATTTATACAGCTATTTCAAGGTTTAATTTAACATGAAAACACTGATTTGAACAAAGAACAAATGAACTCACCTTATGTTTGCAAAACCCACTTCCTGCACAAATCCAAAACTTCAATCTGCTGTTTATGATTCTGTAAATCAATCCAAAACACAGATTCGTTTATCATCATTCATTCACAACAAGAATTATCAGAAACTAAGTTCAATCCCTTACCAATTTGAACCCAAAATCTTGCTTTTCTTCCTTTTCCTTCTTTTCTCTCTTTTCTCTCTGCCTTTCTCTCTTTCTGCCGACTTCAACAAAATCTGAATGAGATAATATCTCATTTCAGCTACTTTATCCAAACACACTTTCCAAAAGTGACCAAAAGCACCCTCAAGTTTCATTAATTCCAAAAGTAACATCTTACTTACATCTCTTGTATTTTAATCATAATGAATTATAAACTTCCATATAATTCAAGGTTACACAAAATACAAACACATCCCAATTCTCATTAAAATACTATTATTGAAAATTCAGGATGTTACAATACTCCCCAACTTGAAAATGATTTCGTCCACGTTCCCTCCAGCTCCCAATACTCGGACATCTTCACCAAAGGACTCCCATCTTCTCTGTTTGTTGATTTTCGCCCCAGTTTGAACGTCTGTCCTCAACCTCCCGTTCAAACTGCAGGGTTGTATTAATGTATATGTATTTAGTATTATTATTTGTGTATGGGCCCAAGCCCATTAGGCTTAGGGAATGTATCATCTATATATTACTTTGTTAAATGAGAGAAGAGGCCATGGGAAATTACACCAAATTACAGAATTTTGGTTTTTGTGAATAAATATTCATCTTTTGTTCATCAACATGGAACTGTGTATGTATAACATTTAAGGAGTATACATTTGTTGATTTTAGTTTACAATATATGTATAAACTTATGTCAACTTTAGGTTTCATGATTTTATCAATATTGAATTACCCTAAATGGGTTTTCGATTAAGGTTAAATTTGTAATAGTAATTTGTAACATATTTGAGGTTAAAGGTCTATATGGCCTATTTTTACATGGTTTTAATTGTTTTAAGATTTTTGTGCTTAGTTAAGCTGAGTTCTTTTATGATCAAGAGAGCGAAAAGGGGAAGGAACGAAATTAAAGCCTTTTTTTAGAAGGGTGTCATAGGCTATGTCTAGATTAATCCCTTGACAAATTATGACTGTAAGAGGCAAATTAAAACATTTTTTTAAATTAACCTTCTTTTTGTTTTGATAGAAAATTGCAGGGTTTTTTTTGTCATGAGAGTCTGATTTCAGAGACGAGAGAAAATTTACAGGAAACAAGTAGGGTGGACTCAGGGCTGTTTCTGACATATTGTAGGCCCTGAGCGAGATGTAAAAATGGGTCCTCGATAAGTACGATTTTTTTCTTTCAATATGTTTGAGACCTTACTTTTTGTGAGTCCTTAATATAATGTTAAATTCTTTTTGGGTCTTGTTAGATACTAAAAAAATTGTCTCTTTTATTGACTATTTTTTTTAACTAGTACTACATCATTATATACTAAAAAACCCTACTTTTTGTGGGCCATTAATATGATGTTAAATTATTTTTGGGTGCTGTTAGATACCAAAAAAAATTGTGCATTTTTATTGACTAATTTTTTTAACTACTATTATATACTATATAGTATATACTAAAAAAGTTTGGGCCCTACTTTTTGTGGGCTCTGGACGTGCTCCCGACCCTCCCTCCCCTGACACGGCCCTGGGTGGACTGCAGACGTAACAACCATCTGATTTTGAGAAACATTTGTAGGAAACTAATGATCATTGAGACAATCTTTATTACCTATGACATTTGTTACATTAGTTTCATATGTTATAGGGAACATTATTTTAAGTTGGCGTTGCTATCTTTGGGCTGCTCAATTTTGTATGTAATGGTGCTACCGTGTAGTTATTAGTCAAAGATGTTTATTAGTTTATTTGGTTTAGTCATTAAGGGAAGCATTAACATCGACCGCATTGCTTGGGTACATAACTAGTGATACAATATACACGGAAACAAATAAAAATGTATTTTAAAAAATTTACCGACAGGTTAGTGACAGATTTTCCGTTGGTAAATTAAATTTTATTCTTTTTATTTTTTTGGCCGTCAATAATTAATCTTTTTTTTTTATCATTTTGGTCATTGGTAATCCCTCGGTAACAGGGGACGTTGGAGATCTGTCGGTAACATCCGTCGGAAAGTCAATCCCCTACGAAATGTTTTGCGACAGCCTTTCAAAGACAGAAAATCCGTGGGGTCTTGACTTCTTGGAACCATGTCTTGGATATACTGATTACAAATTAAATAGAAAATACAACAGTATCCTATTATATTTATATTTGGTTTGGCATATCATCCTATTTATAGTAGTAAAAATGGTATTTAAAATGCTTTTTTAATGAAAAATCCAAAAACCAACGGCTTACCGACCGAGCAACTGTCGGTAAAATTTAAACAGTTTTTTTTTAAAAGTCTGAAAGTCGTCGCTGATAGACCCATCAGAAAGTTGTGGTAATTGGAACCATCGGAAAGCCGTTGATAAATGTTGTCGATAAACCGTCGCTAACTATTACCAAGCCACTTTTTCCGACGATCGTTTATCGTCGAAAACCGTCGATAAAGTATGTTTCTGCCGATTTACAAACTGTTTTTGCCGTGGTTAATACGATTGATTTTTGTAGTGATAGCCTGTAAACTTCAAGAACTTTTTAAATGAACAACAATGTAACTTTTTGTGTTTTTGAATATTTTTCTTATGTAATATGTTTTGATGTATTATAATATAAATTATATTTTGTTTTTTTAATATTCAATAATATATTAATATTAAATTAATAAAAGAATTGAATATAATGTTAAATTCATAATTTAATAAATAAATAAATAATATTATTATTAATTAATGATAAGTGATAATGCTTTTTATACACCAATAGAGGTGTGCAAATTAAACCTCAACGCAAATATACAATGGGGTTTAATGTCGTCATTTAAGTAATAAAGTGGTGAGAGCCATGTATCGTCCCACATGCATTGGAGTAACAATGCAATAAAAGTGTAAGAAAGGAAATGATTTCAGATGACGAATTCGAAGACTTTGTTTGTTTGGAGTTGTCACTTGGTGATTAAACAGATAATTAAAGAAAACAAGGGTGCAAGACTTTAGGGTGAAGCTTAAACACAAATTCCAGTGGACCAATGTTGTGGCAATGCCACAACATTTGTCTAGCAATGACTAAATGCCACAGCATTTGTCTAGCAATGACTAGTTTCACCATATACTTTTCAGGATGTCCTTCCGGATCTTCATCATTGTACTACTGTTCTGGCTTTCAATCAACACATTCCTGTCGTTGTATCAGGTCCATTGATAGTAACAAATGATACCTTCCAAGTATATGGATAAACAATTCCTTTGTTAAAAATCACTCTTCCGAGCTGATTCCCATATCATTTAAGTTGATGTGTTCTAAGTGGTCCACTCCTGACACCACTACACTTTAACACCTTAAGTAGTGACCAACTTATCGGGAATAATCAAATTGAAAAACAGAGATGACAAATTCCTTTGTCAGTAGCTCTTCCAAGTCTTACTTCCTTTGTCATTCGCATTGACGTGCATATCAATAGCTCATTCCTAATGTCATGACACTTTAACACTTTCAAAGTGATCAAAACGTTAAGGAGTATTTTGGATTTATAAAACTTAAAATGAAATGGTGAACATCATTATTGAGAAACATGTCCATCTTTCTTTGGTTTAAAATTTCACCATTTAATCTCACACCCAAGCTATGAGGATTAGCTACTCATGCTTGAAAGTAAATTGCAATAAATGTAAATAACATTATATAAGCATAACAAAAAGATAAAGTGCAGAAAGTGAATAGCAAGAATGTAAGTGCAAAAAATTAAAAGCAATAGAATGAAACAACAATGTTGTCAGTAATGTTGCAACACTCCATAACTACGTATTTAGATGAGAAAAGAATTGAGAATTCAAAAGTAACTTTCATAAACTTGAAATGTAAACTAGAGAGAAATTCACATAAGTTTATAACTGATTGAAGATATCCACAAACATAAACCAAACACCTCTAATTATACAACCAAAAGGTGGTAAAAGAGTAAATATCAAAAGTAAATCAAAAAGTACACTTTATGGAACTATTGTCATATAAATCTTATCCTTAAACCAAAATAGAAGTACACTGCCATATAAGAGCATCAGATCAGATTTTTTGACTAAGCTGGTTGAAATTGAATTGCCAGTTAGCTCCAAAAGTAAATTTGCCATGTCATCAATCTATTCCATCTTCTATAACCCAATGTTGTAGTAATGTGAGCAACAACAACCTGCAACCAAGACTAAGTTAGCCATCGTAAGTAGTAAAAACATGTAAAATCAAATACTTAGCTCCATGAATTAAAAAGAGGAAAACAATGGAATAAAAGGACTCAAAGGATGGGATAAAATAAAATAATCTATCTAAAAGAGAGGAAAAAGATACTTTATGCATTGAATAACCAATGCATATCACACCCTCTAATTTAAAGTGTTGCATGTCCCCAAGCAACTAAAAGATATAAAGAAAAGAAATTGACTCAATTTTTGAAATTTCGTGAAAGATCGTGGCATTAAGTACCCACACTATGTAGAACATACCCCATGCAATTCATAGCCTTTCATAAATCTCTAAGTATCCATTCATGGCTTAGATATGTGTATGAATCATAAGCTAGCACCATTTTTCTCTTTGTTTAACTCAACACAGCCTATATTTAGGATCAATAGGGCTTGTAGGGTTACTCTTTTAGCAAATATTTTCTCACATAGCCTTTTCTCCCAAACAAATTTCAACAATTTTTTTAAATTTGACACTTTGTGCTTTTTTGTTGACTTCATGAACCTTGCCTCTATGGGACACTTTTGGCGCTTCTATGAATACAAGATATCAGACTAGAGCTTTGCCCTTTGTGTTGATCTTTTCTTCTTTAAGGTGTAACCCTAATTTTTTTAGGGTGTAACCTTCCCACCCTCAAATTTGGAATATACAATGTCCTCGTTGTATGCTATGAAGTGTATGAGCGTATAAAGGTTACAAGTGGCTACTGGAAATTGAAAAGATGGCCTAGACCATTCCCTAAATGTATGTAGGTTGTATGAATCAAGTTGTGTCCCAAGAAGATAGGTGCTAGTTCTAACAAGAACATAAAAACTAAGAATGACATGATTCAAAAATTTATTATGGCTATGAACACAAAAAATATGAGACTACCCATGTGTGATCTTTGCAAAAGAAAATAGACCTAAAATAGAAAAACTATCCAAGACACAAAATAAATTAATAAAAACATGGAGACTAAAGAAGTGATTTAAACTTGTCCTACACCATAGGAGTAGGCTATGACTCCTTTTCTGCAGCTCCAGATGTTGATGCCAATGCTGCAGCAATAGATGTGGTTTGTTTTGTTGATGTTGTGTTCAATGCTGCAACATCAACCTCCTGCCTCTTCTTTGTCAAACAGTCTCTCTCCTTTTTTAGCTCCAAGTTCTCCTCAGCCAGCTTCTTGTTTTTAGCCCCGATCTTCATCATCCTGGTGATCATCTTTCTCAGCTTCACACCTTTCTTTGACTCCATCCCCTTCTTGATTACTTTGTGAAAAACTTTCATCTCCCCCTTCAACTCTGTTTTCAGCCCCTCAATATTCTTGTTAAATTCAGTTCCTTGCTTCAGCAGGTTGTCCATGATGGAGTTGTTTTGTGAGAGTAAATCCTGCAATAGTCCCATCATATCTCCTGGAGTAGTCTTCATATGCCTCAATCTGGTGACACTCTCCATGTCAATAACCCACTTCTCATCACCCTCTTCTTGGATCACATCTTCCTCATATTGAAGGACACCACCTGCTGTTAAAAACTTGGAAAGCAAACTAGGGAAGAAAAACTTCCCTTGATTTCTCTTAGAAGAATAGTTGATGGCTTTGCGAACAATATCCCCTAAATTTATGATTTTCCTAGCCATGATGCAAATACAGAAGGATCATTCTTTCAATTGATTGATCTATCATGTGTGGTGGGACTGAGAGAACTTCTAATAAAGCTCATCCACACATGTACCATTTATGAATCTTTACCGTGCCTTTCCTGAGTTACCGGTATCCGAGTAGACGACTCTCCACACACATACCCAAATGAACATGCAATACTGAAAACTAATTAAGGTTGGAATTGTCAACGGTAAACTGATATATTAAACAATTAAAGTTCTGACTAAGGCTACTGGTGATATCAAAATCAGATTTGCGTTAACGTTTTAAATCATAAAACTTACAGGTCTTACTTTTGAGCCTAAGGCCATAATAGTTGTTCTGCCATACTTTGCACGGGTTTACTTTTCAGGACGCTACGAGCATTCTTAACACTAATCGTCTCTAAGAGAAGGAAATTAGATCAGATATACTTACACTTAAACTTATTGCATTATTGCATGATGTTATATTGTACTTACTTTATGTTATGTTCAAGTTGAATCATCACTCCTACAACTAACAATTCAAGCTTAGGCTATAGATCATAACCTATTTCTCTTGAACTAATGCTCTGATACCAACTTGTAACACCCATATTTTACCAATAAGAATGTTATGTAATATGAAATAATTCCTCTAAAGATACTCCAAGATTTCGGCTAAATTAAAACTTTAGACTGTTTACAGCGGAAGACTTTAAAACAATAAATATGTAACTTAATGCTAACCCACCCCATACCAAGTTGCGTTACAAAATTATCCATCAAGATGTATGCACATAAATACTGGACTTAAATAGACGTGATAAGTCTCTATGTGTCTCGTTTTCCTTTATCCAACCTGAAACCTTCTGTCCCTGAGATGCATACTATAGTCAGCTTATAAAGCTCAGTGAGTTCATGGTTTGCGTGAATAAAAATCATTTCACATCATGCATATCGATCTGTAAAACTTTGTACCAAATAGTATGCATTTTCTGAAAACATGCAACACTGAAAAAAAAGAGATCTCAAAAACTGTCTCATCGGGTATGGGTCATTTTATCACTGGCATTCCCTGGGTTGTCCGACTTGCACCTGGATACCCATTACGTGGTCGTGCCATTTGTCATGTGACTTACTGGTCAAATGCCACCCCCTTAAAGCTGATCATACAACTTTCATATGGAATAGCATGCTAGAGTTATTTGAAAAAAAAATAAACACATAGCATGCAATTGATCATAAATAACATACATGCAAAACATATTGTATCATGTATGTAAACTGAAACATCATGCATATGTACACATCACCATATAAATCATATAATGCTCAAAATAACTTTGTACATATGTATGCATCCCAGTGTAAGTCTCATGAAGACTCACCTGTTCGTGTAGATCGATTACTGATAGCTCTTGACTGAAAACCTCAACCGACGAAAAAACCGAAATCCTAAGGATGGACTTCAAGCTTCGATTTCTCTCACAAAACTTCATTATTTTTCGTGATGGTTTCATCCAAAAATGTTCATGGACCTGAGATCTATCTTTATATGCAAAGATATTGGATTTATTAGTTGACTAAAGGTGCCAAACAAGTATGCAGGTTCAGCCATTGTGGTGTCACCATCCACCCCTGTGAACCAAACAAAAGTGTACCTTTTATATAACAGGCCCCTCGACTATAGAATAGGTTACAACCGACTCCTTCCGCTACTTTACTAATACATTTAGCCATATTCTAACGTAATAGTGAACAATTATGGCCCAAAATGAATTTAAACTCATATATTAATTTATCACTTTCGTTAAACGAAATAACGAACCCCTCTTAACCCATTTTATTGCATTTTAGCTCAAATAAAATAAAACCCTTTATTTTTATTTTCTTTTTCCCCCTTTTTCATAATTCTTTATTTGTCCCATTTTGGGGTGTCACAAAACTCACTGGGTCTTTGAGCTTAGGTGGAACTTTGTTGGTTAGGAGAGCACTACAACCTTCTGTAAAGGCAACAGTTTCATATTCAGTCAACTTCTTCTTCTTGCTTAAAATGTCTTTAAGGAATTTGGGATAACTATACATTTGCTCAATTGCTTCAACAAGGGGTATGTTGATATGCAATTGTTTAAACACATCCAAAAACTTCTTGAATTTCAATTCTTCCTTTAGATTCTTTAATCTTTGAGGATAAGGAACCTAAGGAGGAACTGGTTATATTATGGCTTTCTTTGTTTGTGTTGAGCTAGATGGGTAGACTTCCTCCACCCTCAAATTAGGATCTTTTATGCCTTTTGTTATACCTTCTTCGACAGGGCATTTTGGCTTGTTGACTTCACTTTCTACTGTCTTTTCCCTGGGGTTCAGGGTTTTTGGCTTTAAGTCCTCTAGAGATTGGGATGATTCTTCAAGGATGGTGGGCAATGTTGTAGCATTGGATTTAGACATTGAGCTTTTTTCACAATCAATTCTGGTTTTTGGTCCAAACTCTTTGTCTAGGTTTATATCTAAGTCTTACACACTCCTAAGTGTCACAACTTTCACATGTTATTTTCCCAAAGATCTTGGGACTTCTGTGTTACTTGGCAAAGTCCCCGTGGGTCTGTTACTTTGATTAAGTGCAAGTTGACTGACCTGGGTTTCATGATTTCTTATTGAAGCTTGAGTTTGGGTCATAAACCAATTCAACACTGCTTCCAAGGAAGGTGATGGTTCAGCTTGTGAGGAGGATTTGTTTTGAAAAGGTGGATTAAAACATGGGTTGCTCCATGAAAAGTTTGGATGTTGTTTCCAACTGCATTGTAATTATTGGAATAGGGACAAGCTCTGTTATGAACATAGTTAATTGATTCAGTGTTGTGAGGACAATGTTCATAAGAGTGTTTCCCACTGCAACAAACACATTGCACTGAGAGGACAGTTGGAGTGGGTGTAGTGGCAGTCTGTTGTACTCCTTGACCCGTAGTTATGTTTTTAAGCATATTGGTCATGGAAGCAAGTTAAGCTGTCAATGCAGTATATGCATCTACATCATGCATTCCAAGAGTCTTCTTTTGAGTTGGTGCCCTTGGATCGGCCCAATGTCCATTGTTAGTTGAAATCTTTTCAAGAATTTCATACCAGGTATTGTAGGTATTGGAAGTAAAGGCCCCTACTGATGTCGCATCAAGCATTTGTTTTGCATTGGGATCAAGCCCATTGTAAAATGTCTCGAGTTGAATACAGTAAGGAATGCCATGGTGAGGGCATTTCCTTAATAATTCCTTAAACCTTTCCCATGCATCAGGGATTGCTTCATCGTCCATTTGTTTAAACATAAACTTCATTTCTGGACTTAGCATTCCGGGTAGCTGGAAAATATTTTCGCAAAACTTTTTCAGCCATGTCAGCCCATGATGGTACAGAACCTGGTGCTAATGAATTAAACCATATTTTTTCTTGATCCCTTAAAGAAAATGGGAACAGATTCTTAGATAGAAATTTTGTTGACGATGGATAACTCTTCCTTGTTGAAATCGCATGTGGAGAAACCCGAAAAATTCAAGGGTTCCGATTTCAGAAGATGGCAACAAAAAATGCTCTTCTACTTGACAACGTTGAAAGTGTCGAACATGCTTACCGGGGAAGCACCGACACCGCCGGTTGGAGAGGGAGAAAACGCCCCATCCCAAATTGAAATGGCTATGTTCCAACGATCTTTGGATATTTGGAACGCGAACGAATATAATTTTCGGAATTATATTCTTAATGGTTTGGATGATGGTCTTTATGACATCTATTCATCCTTCACTACAGCGAGAGAAATTTGGGAGTCGTTGGAATCAAAGTACAAGACGGAAGTCGCTTGTTCCAAACGATTTATCGTGGGCAAATTCCTGAACTTTAAGATGACGGATTCCAAACCGGTCGTGAAACAAGTAGAAGAAATGCAAATCTTGGTCCATGAATTGGAAGTCCAAGGTATGGGCATCAACTCTAATTTTGTTATTGGTTCAATAATTGATAAATTACCTCCATCCTGGAAAAATTTTAAACTCTATCTTAAACATTTGTCCGAGGATATGAGTTTTGAGCAATTGATACTCAAATTGCGGGTGGAGGAGGACAACCGGATGAACGAGAAGGCGGATGCTATCTCGTTGGAACCAAATGCAAACATGGTCATCGGTAACTCATCAAGGACAAAATTCCAAAAAGGAAAGGGAAAGGCCACGAGTTTGAAGCATAACCTCAATGCTTCAAACCCGATGTCCGTACAACGAAAGCCTTTCAAGAAGCGTGTGATGAGTTGCTGGGTATGCGGAAATCCGGAGCATCGAGCAAAGGATTGCCGCCATAGGAGAGACTATGGTGGTCCCGGAGGAGGAGGTGCCGGTGGAAACCCCAATCAAGCCAACGTGGTCAATGCTCCAAATCAATTCGTTGGAGTAATTGAGGCTTTTATGGTTACAAACGTGAACGATTGGTGGGTTGATACCGGTGCCACCAAACATATTTGCAACTCCAAGAACATGTTTGCTACTTACCAAAAAGTTGATGATGAAGAACCCATGTATATGGGTAATGCCACAACCGCAAAAGTTGAAGGGAAGGGGAAGGTGAACCTCAAGCTTACATCGGGAAAGGAACTTGTGCTCACCAATGTCTTGCATGTACCGACTATTACAAAGAACTTGATTTCTGGACCACACTTAGTAACAAAGGATTCAAGATGGTGTTTGAATCTGATAAATTTGTGATTACTAAGGGTGGGATGTATGTTGGTAAGGGCTACCTAAATGAGGGGCTCTTTAAACTGAGTGTGATAAACACTGATGATGTAAATACTGTAAATGTTGTAAATAGCAATAAAACCGCAGGCTCTAGCTCTGCTTCTATGTACATGCTTGACTCTTCTTCCTTATGGCATTCCCGTCTAGGACATGTTAACTTCCGATCCTTACAAAGGGTGACAAAACTTGGGTTATTACCCAAGTGTTCCATGGATAACAAGACAAAATGTGAGGTATGTGTTGAATCTAAATACTCGAGCCATCCACACAAATCTGTTGAAAAGTCTAATCAAGTACTTGGACTTATCCACAGCGATTTATGTGATTACAAAGCCACACCCACACGTGGAGGAAAGAACTATTATGTATCATTTATTGATGATTGCAGTAAATATTGTTATGTATACTTAATTGTTAGGACCATAAACGTCCTACATATTAGAAAGATATATAAACAATTATATAAAGCGTAATTAGTTTAATTATAGTGGTTTATTACTGTAAAAGCCTTAATTATTATTAATTGGGCTTATATTAGATTGTTGGGTCATGGACCATTATGTTTAAGGCCTAGATATTTAAGGTTATGTTAACATTTAGATTTAGGTTAGCAATTGATAAAGAGATTCATCAGAGAGAGAGAGATAGTTGTGTTCTTCATTCTAACCTTTGTAACTATCTTGATTTCTGAATACGAGAGGGATGACAGATTAAAATAATTAATTGTTCGTGTTATTGTTTATTGATTCGTTGTTACCTGATCAATCTAGGACTAACAATTGGTATCAGAGCTGAATCGGTGATTTGAAGAATAGAAGAAATCGAACGAAAGCGAGAAAAAGAAAAAAAAAATCGTATTGAATTTTCTGGAAAAACGCAGCGAGCCGTTTTGCCTATTCCCGGAGATTGAACCGTCGGATCGTCACGATTTTTGGACAGTAGCTTCACGACATTCCGTTTTACATTCTGAACGGTTGGATTGATCGTTCGAGGTCCAGAATGTACCCAGATTATTTTCGAAATACAGCAGTTTTTTTCTTGAAGAAAAATCGTTCTTCAATCGGGTTTGCAAATTCTTTCATTGATTTAATAATTCGTTTGTTAGATCTCGATTGTTTTACTCGTTTATATCTGCTGTTATCTACGTTTACATCAATTCTCAAAGACTTTAATTTTTTCAATTTAAAAATCTATTCTTGAGTTTTGGTGTTCTTAATTTTTTTGTGGTGATTATTGATTAATAAGACATATTTTGCTTAGAAATCAATTTGGGTGCGTTTGTTTTTGTGTTTTTGGTCAAAATCTAACCATACAGGAGTGAAATCAAGCAACCCTATCGATTCCAGATCCGAATTGCAACCACAGCCACACTGTCCGGAAGTTACAGGGTAAGTTTTCTATATTTTCCAAAGTTACCGGATGTAACACCTTTCCGGGTGTTTCATTTTTAAACTGAGTTACCGGACATTTTCTTTGTTACCGGAAGTCCTACACTTTCCGGTTGAATCACACCTTTCCGGATAAACTCTCTACCGGATAATTTTTTTTCCCCGGAAACCTCTAATTTTCTTGACACAACCGCAGTTGTTGACCACATTGCCATATAACTTGTTGTCTTTGTTTCACATAACCACATACATACATATCCAATACATCGAAGCATACATACAGACAGGTCTATATTAATTGCATGCAAGAGTCAATTTTTTTTCTATAAATCGCTGCATGAATTTTTTTTGTTAATTATTTTTCCTTTTATCAATTTCATCATTCATACTCTATTAGGAAAGCTCATCTCATCCGGTAAGTTCTCATCGCATCCGGTAAACCAACTTCAACCGGTAAGTGCTCTCAATATCCGGTAAGTCAACTTTATCCGGAAACTCCATCTTTCCGCTAAACCACTTTCACCCGGTAAGTCCACGTTAATTTTGTCCGGAAAGCTTCTCTATCGCGAATCAAGTATCCGATAACTTTTATCCGGTAAGGTCTCACATCACCCGGTTAGTTGATTTTTTTGTGACGTTGTGAGATTATTTGCGTCGATTTGCAATTATTAGCGACTATTATCATTTTACGTGATTTTAGTTGACGTCTTTGATCCAACGTGATTTGTTTATCTTGCAGATTTCACTCTCGAATAGTGATCTCGTTCGTTCGAATTCGATAATAATTATATCTTAAATCTTGGAAACGAATTTATTTTTAGATTTGTTTTTTCAAATTTAATTTTTGATTTTCTTCCGCATTTTTTATTCTTTAAAATAACACCGATTAACGATCAATTTTTTAGGTAACAATGTCGTATTGCTTTAATGTGGAGTGTCAAGCAAATCAAAGACTACATCAAACACATATCGAGAAGAAAGATGATTTGATCTACAAGTACATCAAAGAACTGAAGCAACATAAATCTCAACTTTGGAATTGTTATGACAAGTTGGCTAAATCTGAAGAAAAGGCAACAACATTAGAGTCTGTAAACTCTGAGCTGAAAAGGAAGTTGTCTGATCTATCATCACGAGGTGATATCAAGGAGACTGAGAAAGAGAAAGCAAAGCTACATGAAAAGAATATCAAGCGATCAGATGACTTGTGCAATAAGTACATCAAAGAACTGAAGGAGCTCAAATCTGGAATAGTTCTGAGAAGCTGGCGAAAGAAGAAGAGAGAGGTAAACTCCTGAACTGTGAAAACCTTGAGCTTAAAAGTAAACTAAATACTCTTGAAAAGGTTTTTGAAAAGAAGAAAGAAAGCTTTGAAAAGGAAAGACAATTGCTTACTCAAAAGCAATCTGGGCTTTCAACCAAATCTCTTGAAGAGAAGAAGAGACTTGAGCTTATGTGCTTAAAACTTTCAAAACAGGTCTCCGACTTTGAAAAGGTTTTAATTGCAGAAAGAGAGAAGTTTGAAATAGAACGCAAATCTTTTTCTCAAAAGAATGGAGAACTTTCCTTGAAAATAACCGATTTGGAAAACGAATTAGACGTTCTAATCAAAGAGTCTGAGAAAGGGAAAGTTGAAGGTTTTAGGGCTAAATGTTTGACAGATGATTTTGCAAAAGAGAGAAAGATTTTTCAGTCCGAGATTACTAAACTTACAAATAGATTATCTGGATTAGCAACCGAGATTTTGAAAGAACAAATGGTTAAATCTAATTTACAAAAGAAATTTGATTTAATTCTCGAAGAACGAAACGCCTTAGAAAGCAAGATCAAAGGTGTTCAACCTTCTTATGCTTCAAGTTCATTTTCTAGAATTCGTTCTTCAATGAATTTTGTCAAATCAAATGATTTTTCAAAAGATCAGATTCGACCTTCCAATCTTTTCTATAATTCTCGTGTTGACAAATCAGATAATCAAATTTTCAAGAAAGTAAAAATGGAGTGGAGAGTTAAAGGAACCACTCCTGATCCAAAGTCATTTGTCTCTGTTAAGAGTGCCAAGAACAACACATCTTTCCACGCTAAACCTTTTGTGAAAACTGATCGAGTTTACTCTGTTAACAAACTAATCAGTTTATCTACACAGAAGCTGTGTTGCTCTTATTGTGGAACAAGTGACTTTGTGAAGAAAGACCATGCTAGATATTGGTATGGTACTTATAGTATCCCTGGTCCTCATAGGGCATCTAACCGACAAGGATCCATCACAAGATGGATACCAAAATCCCTCTAATCTATTTTGCAGGAATGTCATGTGCATTTAAATTCGCAGATTCTTTTCACATGACGAGCATTCAAAGGTTAGGCCAGTTTTGAGGGGGAGTACTATCTTATGCAAGGTATGTGAACTCTAACTGAATTCAAAAACCTTGGCAATTCATTCTAAATAACTTACTTGCGTTTGTTATTATCCAATTTTAACTTCCATGATTGCCATGATCAAAACTTGCTTGATTTAGTTATTTCCATGTCTCAAATGTTTGTTGATTTTTCGATGGAAATACACTCGTTTTTGAATTCCACTTTGTGTTCATAGTTCATCAGTTCACATCAATGATTCAATTCTTATCTGATAAATTAATTGTGACTTGTTCCTCACAATTAAACTTTCTGATCATTGTCTCTTTCTTACAAACAATGTGCTTACTGAGTCATTCTGTTTTGCGCTTGATGTTGTTTTTTTTGAAATTCTGGTATTTCAATTATGACTTCTGATAAACTCAGATCAGGTCTCATACTTAAATGCGTTGACTTCTAAACATTTCAGTTTAGAACTCGTATTTCAATGTTTACTTAAATGCTTTACTCGATGTATGAAATGAGTGTTAGGATTAACACCGTTTCTATGGTCTATCCTAAACCGGAAGGACCTACCCAAGAAACACATCCATTATAGACATCAGTGAGGGGTCTAGATGATAGATGAGTTTGGAGAGAAAAGAATATGGTGAGGCTGAGACAGGACTTAAAAGAAATACTGGTTCTTACCAAACCGAGTCAGTTATCCGGGTAACCACACAATCTATTCATTCTCGTTCTTTGGAGATGAATATTGAAACAGACATAGACCCAGTGTCGATAACTCGTGTCACCCCACCCAGCCACTCAAGTATCTCACGACAGATGCTTGTTTCACATATTCACGGAGATTAGCACATAATCTATTTATTCCTCACTCGGAGGTCTTAGATATTGAAAAAAGAAGACACCAGCTCCGGTCTCCGAACTTCATATTCTATTCACTGTGTCAATTGATTTTTTACTTGCGTCCCAAGTTAAATCAAATTTTGAGCCTAACAGATATCATTTATTTTCTTTCACACATGCACGAGTCTTTGTGATTCCAATTGCATATCTTTGTGATATTGCCGGAACAGTTTTGAGAAGTAATTTTTAATATTTTACTTCAGTGATAACTGGAAGTCCTATCAGAGATTCCCCATTGCCAACTCTGAACATAGGCCACACAATTTTTTAAATTGTTGTGATAACAGTTACTAACGTGTTTCTGTGTTAGTTGATTACCCTAGTCTGGTTACTAAACGTTTTTATCTGATTTTTGCTACTCGTCACTATTGTCTTTGAACGTGCATGATGCTTCAGATGCTCCTACTCATCATGAGGGGGAGAAAGGGTACAGATTCAAAGACACCGAATATCAAGTTGAGGGGGAGTTAGCAAAAGCCGAGGGGGAGTAAAGAAGTCCCCATGCTCAATTAAAGGGGGAGTAACTGTTGATCAATTCTTAATCGAATGATTGATCTGTTCCGAGCATATTGGGTCTACAAGTTCTTAACGCTGAAGTTGAAAGCAAATTCAACTCACGGGTCAAAAACAGAGTCGTTGAAGATTTAAAGACCAAGAGCTTTATTCAAGGGGGAGCATTAAAAGACTTGAAGACAAGCAACACCGAAGTCTTCCAATGATTCAAAAGAAGGAGAGAAGATCAACATCTGAAGATTTCAAGACCGATTTTTATTTATATATCTTTAGGGGGAGATTGTTAGGACCATAAATGTCCTACATATTAGAAAGATATATAAATAATTATATAAAGCGTAATTAGTTTAATTATAGTGGTTTATTATTGTAAAAGCCTTAATTATTATTAATTTGGCTTAGATTAGATTGTTGGGCCATGGGCCATTGTGTTTAAGGCCTAGGTATTTAAGGTTATGTTAACCTTTAGATTTAGGTTAGCAATTGATAAAGAGATTCATCAGAGAGAGAGAGATAGTTGTGTTCTTCATTCTAACCTTTGTAACTATCTTTATTTCTGAATACGAGAGGGATGACAGATTGAAATAATCAATTGTTCGTGTTATTGTTTATTGATTCGTTGTTACCTGATCAATCTAGGACTAACATTAATACATACCAAAGATGAAGCTTTGAATATGTTTAAGACATACAAGGCTGAAGTTGAAAACCAACTTGATAAAAGAATAAAAATTCTGAGATCCGATAGAGGAGGAGAATACGAGTCTAAGGACTTTGCAGAATTTTGTTCTCATCATGGCATAGTTCACCAAACCACGGCTCCCTATACTCCACAACAAAATGGAGTAGCCGAAAGGAAGAATAGAACATTGAAAAACATGATTAATTCAATGTTGATTACTTCGGGAGCAGCACATAGCTTGTGGGGTAAAGCATGCTTAACTGCTAACATGATACTTAATATAATTCCTCATAAAAAGAGCGATAAATCTCCTTATGAACTATGGAAAGGAAAATTTCCTTCCTACAAAAGGATGAAAGTGTGGGGTTGCCTTGCAAAGGTTCAAGTACCTTTACCTAAAAGGACAAAACTTGGACCAAAGACCATTGACTGCATTTATCTTGGTCCTGCAAGCAATAGTGCTGCTTATAGATTTCTGGTCTATAAGTCAAACAATGAAGATATCCACAACAACACAATTATGGAATCAATTGAGGCTGAATTCTTTGAACACATATTTCATTTCAAGGATAAAGAGAAAGAAATCTCTAATCCAAGGAAGAGAGTATGTGAAGTAGAAAACACCGATAGTGTTGAGAAACCAAATGAAGAGGGTACATCAAAGGCTAAAGAAGAAAACTTGGAGCCTAGAAGAAGTAAAAGGGGAAAAATTGCTAAAGATTTTGGACCCGACTTCATGACATTCGTTGTCGATGAAGATCCTCAATCCTATAAAGCCGCCATGGATTCATCGGAGGCACCTTATTGGAAAGAGGCTATTCAAGGTGAGATAGACTCCATTGTTCAGAATAACACATGGAGATTGGTAGATTTACCACCGGGTCACAAGGTAATTGGCCATAAATGGATCTTCAAGCGGAAACTAAGACCTGATGGCACTATAGAGAAATATAAAGCTTTATTAGTTGCCAAAGGTTACCGCCAAAAGGACGGTCAAGATTTCTTTGACACCTATTCACCGGTAACACGAATCACGTCCATTAGGACATTGATGGCTATAGCAGCAATTCACAACCTACACATACATCAAATGGATGTGAAAACTGCTTTCTTAAATGGTGAATTAGATGAAGAAATATATATGCAACAACCGGAAGGCTTTGTTGTAAGAGGCCAAGAGAATAAAGTATGCAAACTTGTTAAGTCTTTATATGGACTTAAACAAGCCCCAAAGTAATGGCATGAGAAGTTTGATAACACTCTTCTAACAAATGGTTTCAAAATTAATGAGTGTGACAAATGCGTATATGTGAAACAATGCAAGAACGCATGTGTCATAATATGTCTATATGTAGATGATATGCTTATCATGGGGACCAACTTGGATGTAATCAATCAAACCAAGAAGATGTTGCACTCCTCGTTTGACATGAAGGATCTTGGAGTAGCCGATGTAATTCTTGGGATTAAGATCCAAAGAGATCCTAACGGTTACATTCTGACTCAATCTCACTATGTTGAGAAAGTTCTTAGGAAATTTGGTCACTATGATGATAGACCGGTAGTCGCTCCTTTTGATCCTTCAAGCCAACTTAAGAATAATCAAGGAGATAGTGTATCTCAATTGGAATACACTCAAGTGCTTGGAAGTTTGATGTACATTATGAATTGTACAAGACCGGATCTATCATATACCGTGAGTAGACTTAGTCGATACTCACATAACCCAAGTAAGGATCATTGGTATTGATAGGCGGGTTTGCACCCCCCTAAATCTTACCACAAGTGTACGGGTCGAAATCAAGTAATAGTACAAAAGTACGAGTATCGAACACAGGGAACTAGGAACTAAGTATCACAATGACTATAAGTTCTATTAACTGAACGATCGCAAATTGAGTTGTTGGTATGAATTAATTGATTGCAAGAAAACAAATCACAGACGGGACAGTAAACAACTTAGTAAACTTTGATAGAGAAAACAGTTGAGGGTTGGAAATCCAAAGGTTTTCACATACAAACATCTGACTTAAAACAATTACCAAGTTATTCCCTTTAATGAGTACCTAATCTCTAAAATCACCGTTGTTCTTCCTCAAGCAACAATGGGTTTTATTTTGAAAGCACAAGTTTTATCTCTCGATCTCAACATATGGAGTCAAAACACATTAAAAACAAGATTTAAACGGGACTAAGGCTTACTTGGTATATCTCTATCCCCAATTTCTCACCTTAGGCATGCAATTTCTAGTTTTAGTTAACAATTAATTCTCTCGAACTTAACTGAAAACAACAAAACAATTGGAAGCTAGCTAAACTCACAAAAGCATTAAGAACCAAATTACATGCTTCATTAAAATAGGAAAACTGATAAAAGTCTTAAATCATCTGTTCATAAGTTTAAACCAAATTCATTCCAACCCCCAACATATAAAGATTAGTTCATGTTGGTGGTGGATAAAAACATAAGAGAAGGAAAGGAAACAATCAATGTAAACATAGTAAACGTGATCGTGGTGAATGTAATAACGAACTCCCTTCTCTCGGCTCTAATCTGCTTCGCGTCGTGACTTCCTCCTCAATCGATCCTCTATCGTGGCTCCAAAAGCTCCGAAAAACCTCTGAAAATCGCCCCCAAGTCGCTGCCAGTCGTCGTGTGCGAGATATGATGACCTAATTCCGGAAACGCCAAGTTATAACAAACGAACAGAGGGTTGCGCGGTTTGCTGCGCGACTTGCAAAACCGCGCACAAAACTGCGCGGTTTTGTGATGTTCTCCGGGTCAGGTTCGGTTCATGGTTCGGGAATGGGTCTTGGGCTTGGATCTCGGGCTTCCGTTGGCTTCGTTTTGGGCTCTTTTTAGGCTCTTTTTCTCTTCTTTTCTCGATGTTTGTCTTCCTTCGGGTTACCTGCACATTTCACTTGATAAAACATAAAATTCCGCCTTTTTGCTAGAACACAAGCCAATCTCATTGGTTTGAGAACTGAAAATAACGCCAAAAAGTGGCGTTATCAATAACCCCAAACCGAGCGTTGCTTGTCCCCAAGCAAATTAGCGATAAAATATAATAAAAGCACACATCAGCGAAATAATAACTGCACAATTCCCAATCAGTACCATGTAATGCACTGGTGATTTCCCATACCCGTGAATGTCTATCTCACTCTCGCCTCATTCTTATTCTGTTTGATCTAAGGCCTTCCATTGTGAGTTGAACTCGTGACTGCTCCGATTACATTAAGGTCGTACTAGGTCCATACATACTAGGGAAAACATTTCGCCTCGACCCTACCTCACGGGATACTCTCATTTCACTCGAACCTAGGTTGTCGCACATGTTGTCATGTATAGGAAGTTATGTGCAAGAATACTCAAAAATTACATGACAACTCTAATGATAGACACACAAATGTCCAAAAAGTTGATCTCAGAAAGGAATCAAGTAGCAAGACAGGGAATATTGGTAAAGATAGTCGTAAACCGTAATCACATTTTCCAGAAGATCATCCAGGTCTTTACAAGGGTTGTAACGGGGTTAGGGTTATGGCTGAGAAACGATGGGTAAGTGGATCAAAAATCCTCGGTGTGTCAATTTTTAGCAGTTCTGAACTTCTTTGCTTCACATTCTATCTTTTGGCCCTCTTTGTCACTACTAGAGTCGCTTTGACTCTCTTATTTAGCTGCTATGGATACTATCTAAACTAAATGTTTTTTTTTGGGTGGGGACTTCATTGGCCCTTTTTATTTGATTGGGGCTGCATTGGCCCTCTTGTCTATCTATTTTTCATGACTGGCCTGTACTGCTTCTGATTGACACAATTTCGGATAAGGGTTGGCTAAGGCTTTTGGCTAGGGTAATGGTGGGTCTGGAATAAACAAGTGGTGAGTGTTTGGCTATAAAAATGGGTTATGGATACACACATAATGGGTCAAAAGGTACGTTAGACAAAAACGGGTTAAAGTGCACACAATGCCTGGAATCATCTCTTAAGGTCCACACGATATGGTCTACTATACCCTTACCCAATATCCCGATGGTCGTCTTTGCTACTCAATGCAATATTATAGCGATATCACTTTATAATTACGACAAGGAATTCGAAAAAGTGTATATGAATTAAGTGTTTAAATCCTTCGAAATGAAAAACGTCTTTTAGGCTCAAAACTCGTTGTTGGGTGGTCTTCACTAATGTCCCTAGTCATGTCTTTTCCCGGTCCTTCCCTAATGGTCACGTTACTATCACAAGGTTCTTTCCACAATGGTTGGTCTCGATCACCCAAAACAAAAATTTTAGCTAATGTGATCTAGACACTCAGAAGTGCAAGAAACCTACGTGCATAAACGTGGGCCCGATTGGGCAACCCCAAACCTTACCCACACATTGTCCTCAATGTGCAAGTGTCGGTGTAGGCGATGCGACAAAATGCATTGTGCAGTTATTACAGTCATCAAGCAGGAAGGACAAAACAGTAACACAATACATCAAAAATATAGCCCTAAGTTATTCAAATATGGACACCCCAAACCTAGGCCGTGGCCTAGGTTTTCCAACTAAAACCAACCCCAAACCTCGGTAGAACCGATGTTTACACATGATTACAAGTGAGTGTGTAGATGTTGAAAGATGAGGCACCCCAAACCTAAGTGAAACTTATGTTTGTTGCATCTCGTTTAACTAACAGGAAGACGAAACATCATACACCACTCGTTAATAGATAAGGTTAGAGCATACCTGTTTGCCCGGACGGAGGAGATTCTCTTGAAAGATTTGAGCGCCCAGCTGAGAGACATCGGAGTAGGTGGAGAAAGAATGCAGGAACAAAGGAAATCAAAGCAAAAGGCGAAAGAAAACAAGGAAACGAAACACACAAAGCAAGAAAGGATGAACCCAACAGAGAGTTGCGCGGTTTGGCGCGCGGCTTGCAAGTCGCGGCCAAAACCGCGTATGTCTTTGTCCCATTTAATTTTTTTTTTGTAAATAAAATCACTCCAAAACATAAATTAAAAACACACAAACCTCGGTGGGTTGCCTCCCACCCAGCGCCTTGGTTTCGGTCGTGGCTCGACCTTCTTTCTGATCACTCCTTAGGCTTTTCGTGATTACCCGGCTCCTCTTCAACTTGGCCTCGTACCTTCTCGAACATTTTGAACATTGCCTTTTCGCCACCAACCCTTAAGGTCATTTCACCTTCTTCCATATCAATCAACGCTCTGCTCGTGGCCAGAAAGGATCTTCCCAATATCAGTGGGACCTCTATATCTTCATCGATGTCCAGCACCACGAAGTCCACCGGGAAGTAGAACTTGCCAACCTTGATGAGCACATCCTCTATCACCCCATATGGGTACACTACAGATCTATCCGCGAGCTTAAGTGTCATGTATGTCGGCTTCACCTCTCCCAAGCCGAGTTTCCTGAAAATAGATGGAGGCATTAAATTAATACTTGCCCCTAAATCACATAACACATTATCAAAATTAAGATCTCCTATTTGAATAGGGATCGAAAAACTCCCTGGATCCTTAAGCTTCGGGGGAAGCTTGTTCTGGATGATCGCACTGCACTCTTCAGTAAGTGCAATGGTAGACTGGTGTTCGATTGCCCTCTTTTTAGATAAGATCTCTTTCATGAACTTGAGGTATGTTGGCATCTGGGCTAGTGCCTCTGCGAAAGGGATGTTGGTGTGTAGCTTCTTGAAGATGTCAAGGAACTTCTTGAATTGTTCCTCATCTTTATGTGCCTTTACTCGACTCGGAAATGGTAGCGGTGGCACATACGGGTTGACTGGTGGTTGCTTCTTCTTCTTTTCTCCACCCTTTGAGTTATCTTCAATTACTACCTCTTCTTCAGCTTCCAACTCATCCATATCTACAACCTCAACCTCTTGCTTTTTGGGCTCGGTTTCCTTTGATGACGGCTCTCGTGTGGGCTCCTTGATCAGCTCCTTGCCACTTCTCAGATAAATGGCATTGCATTCTTCTCTCGGTTTCCTTTCAGTCTGACTCGAAAACGTTCATGGGGCTCGGTTTTGTAAAACTTCCGAAATTTGCCCCACTTGTCTTTCGAGGATCTTGATGGATGCGGTGTTCTGATCAGTAGCCACCTTGACCGTGTTAACCGTGTTCGCTAACTCTCCAACCGTGCTGTCCATCTTGGTCATGAACTTCATCATCATATCCTCCAGCCCCGGTTTCTTCTCCCCAGATTGTCCCTCATTGAAATTCCTTTGGTTGAAACCTGGAGGACGGTAAACATTGTTAGCATTAGAAGAATTGGAAAAATTAGAATGATTACCTTGTTGTTGGCCGGTTTGACTCCATGAAAAGTTAGGGTGTTTCTTCCACCCTTCATTGTAGGTATTCAAAAAAGGATCGTTCCTCGGTTGGTTGTTCCGGTTTTGTAAGAACTGAACTTGCTCGGGTTCTTGTGGACTACCTCCTTTCAGATGGTTCGTGATTGCAGTTAGTTGAGCTTTTATTTCCTTCAGCTTATCCGATTCTTGAACACTCGCTACCCGTTTGATAGAAGACCGTGGAGTGGCATAGCTATGCTCGGCTAAGTTCTCAATCAACTCGATTGCTTCTTCATATGTCTTGTTCATGAGAGCCCCACCCACTGCAGCAGTGATGTCATTCTTGAACTGCGGGTGAAGTCCTCCAAAGAACGTCTGAATAATGACCCAACCATGTAACCCATGGTGAGGGCACTTATTCAACATATCTTTATACCTTTCCCACGCCTCGTATAGAGTCTCTTGGTCCCATTGAGCGAAGTGGGTAATGTCAGCCATTAGTTGAGCGGTTCTTCCCGGTGGGAAGAATTTCTGGAGGAATGCAGCTTTCAGGCCTGCCCATGTAGTGATCTGATCCGATGGTAGGCCCTCTATCCAAATTTCAGCTCTACCCTTAAGGGAAAAACTGAATAGCCTCAGCTTGATCGCGTTTTCCTCCATCCCATTGATCTTAAACGTGTTGCAAATTCTCTCAAATGCACGGAGATGTGCATGAGGATCTTCTGTCGGTGCTCCTCCATACTGATTTTGTTGTACCATCACGATGGTACTCGGTTTAAGATCAAAAAAATTCACCCCAGTAGTGGGCGGTTGGATGCCTATGCGTGCGGCTGCCACGTTCGGATCGGCAAACGATCGCATAGGGCGTCTCTCAGGAGGAGGCGGAGGCGGGTCATTGCGAGGAGGTCTCTCGTTGACAGGTATCTCGTCGCCCATCTTCAGTTGCCTTTTAACTTTTGATTCTTTGAGTAATCGACGGGCGGTTCTTTCGATTTCCGGATCGAGTGGTTCGATTCCTTCCCCTCGGGTTTTCCTTGGCATAAACCAATTAGTACCTGAAACGAAAAGTCAGCGAAATTAGCAATCCAAAAACTGAATGTGATGAAACAAAATAATAAAAATAAAGAAAAATGTTCAATGTAATAGCGCTTATAGCTGGTAGTGCTATCAGTTGCAACTAGTTCCCCAGCAACGGCGCCAAAAACTTGATAGGCGGGTTTACACCCCCCTAAATCTTACCGCAAGTGTACGGGTCGAAATCAAGTAATAGTACAAAAGTACGAGTATCAAACACAGGGAACTAGGAACTAAGTATCACAATGACTATAAGTTCTATTAACTGAACGATCGCAAATTGAGTTGTTGGTATGAATTAATTGATTGCAAGAAAACAAATCACAGACGGGACAGTAAACAACTTAGTAAACTTTGATAGAGAAAACAGTTGAGGGTTGGAAATCCAAAGGTTTTCACATACAAACATCTGACTTAAAACAATTACCAAGTTATTCCCTTTAATGAGTACCTAATCTCTAAAATCACCGTTGTTCTTCCTCAAGCAACAATGGGTTTTATTTTGAAAGCACAAGTTTTATCTCTCGATCTCAACATATGGAGTCAAAACACATTAAAAACAAGATTTAAACGGGACTAAGGCTTACTTGGTATATCTCTATCCCCAATTTATCACCTTAGGCATGCAATTTCTAGTTCTAGTTAACAATTAATTCTCTCGAACTTAACTGAAAACAACAAAACAATTGGAAGCTAGCTAAACTCACAAAAGCATTAAGAACCAAATTACATGCTTCATTAAAATAGGAAAAATGATAAAAGTCTTAAATCATCTGTTCATAAGTTTAAACCAAATTCATTCCAACCCCCAACATATAAAGATTAGTTCATGTTGGTGGTGGATAAAAACATAAGAGAAGGAAAGGAAACAATCAATGTAAACATAGTAAACGTGATCGTGGTGAATGTAATAACGAACTCCCTTCTCTCGGCTCTAATCCGCTTCGCGTCGTGACTTCCTCCTCAATCGATCCTCTATCGTGGCTCCAAAAGCTCCGAAAAACCTATGAAAATCGCTGCCAGTCGTCGTGTGCGAGATATGATGACCTAATTCCGGAAACGCCAAGTTATAACAAACGAACAGAGGGTTGCGCGGTTTGCTGCGCGACTTGCAAACCGTGTACAAAACCGCGCGGTTTTGTGATGCTCTCCGGGTCAGGTTCGGTTCATGGTTCGGGCATGGGTCTTGGGCTTGGATCTCGGGCTTCCGTTGGCTTCGTTTTGGGCTCTTTTCCTCTTCTTTTCTCGATGTTTGTCTTCCTTCGGGTTACCTGCACATTTCACTTGATAAAACATAAAATTCCGCCTTTTTGCTAGAACACAAGCCAATCTCATTGGTTTGAGAACTGAAAATAACGCCAAAAAGTGGCGTTATCAGGTATGCACTTATAAGAGTGCTTCGATATCTCAAATACACAATGAACTATGGGTTATACTATACCAAATATCCTCTCGTACTAGAAGGATATTGTGATACAAACTGGATTTCCAACCTTTCTGAAAGTAAATCCACAAGTGGCTATGTGTTTACACTTGGTGGTGCAGCCATATCTTGGAAATATTCAAAGCAAACCTGTAACGTCCCAAAAATTACAAGCAAATTTAAAATTTTAAAATAAACATTTCATTTATAACAACTCATTAAATGATCCCAACGTTTCGTTTGCAAACACATAATTAATATCTTTGTAAAATAAAACCAGCGGAATAAACGTTTAATTATTAAAACCATAAAGCAACCAGCTCTCCTCGCGCGCCAGTGTGTACCCGTCACGCCTTAGAGCCACTCGCACCTGAAACCACAATTTATTGGGAAAGGGTAAGCACGAAGCTTAGTGAATTCAAACACCATAAATAATACAGTTATTCCACACTACCCCTACAACAGATAGTTACACATGAACGATCATACAGGTCTACGAACAAATCATAAACATGTATATCCACAACCACCCACCTAAAAGGCACAAGTCGGTCCCACCGACCACATGATAACATCTTCGGCCCCGCCGAATCCCCGGTCCCACCGAGTCTCTACGCCCCGCGTATAAAACCTCCGGCCCCGCCGGACCCTCGGTCCCACCGAGTTAACATGGCAACATAGTATCAACTAGACACCCCACTATCTAGTCCCACAACACAATCACATAAAGCTACCACACACGTACTACAGCAATGATAAAACAACCGATATTAAGTATAGTGAGAGAACTCACCTCGAATGCGCGCCTAGCTTAACAACACAATTCAAGCTTCGCAAATACGGTCACTTCCCAGCACCTAAACGCATGTTAAAACGTGTCAATACGAGACTCGGACCCTATGACACGACACACGCTTAAACCGTCACTAAAACTAATTTCCGTTCTCACAAAACAGGTCTGTTCGGGACCGGTTTCGACCCCTTTAAACCCAGAAAATTCCCAATATTATTTCATGACCAGAAAGTCCTCTGAGTTAGGGTTCCAAGGACATATTATACGCCTCCTAACGATTTTTCTACAATTAACTATGAATTAAATACGAACGGTTACCAAAACTGCCAGTTTTTGGTCCAGCCTGAACAAACAGCCTAGCTACGGGCTTAATCAGACTTTCGGCAAAACACGAAAAACCTTCCCCACTCGATTAGGGAACTTTGGGCACCAATTTCACCTCAAAACGAGTTACGAGCAGAAAGTTATGGTCTACACAAAACAGTGGCAGATTCCAGAATTTTACACATAAAATGACGAATCACCGAACTTGCGACCACTTTTTCGCCCAGTTAGAGACCGAACCAGTGTTCCGCTAAAGCACGGAAAACGTGCCCGACCCCGAACTTGAACCGTGGGCGCCAGTTTCGGCTCGAGCGGAGTTACAACGGAAAAGTTATGATCAAACGAAAACTGGACAGCGCACTTAGAATTTACATAGAATGACGATTTATAAAAACGGTTCAAGGCTTAATCGATTCGGGATTTACGCTAAGAGTGTTACCCACTGCCACCGCCCTCCACCCACAGCCACCGTAGCGACGGTGTGCGGCGGTGATGGTCTCGCCGGAAAAACGAAAAGGAAAAAGGAAAAGAAACGAGACGAACGAGAAAGTTACTTACCTCACGACGACGTCTCACCACCACAACCAAACCTCTCTCTCTCGATCCCTCCGACGACAGCGGGTGGTGGCGGTCTCCGGCGACAGCAGCAGCGGCGGCGAGGGTGGCTGCCGCTGGTTCTTCCTTCTCCTCTCTCTCCTTCTCTCGATCTCTCTCTCTTCGTTTCTCACTTTCTCGGCCGCACCACAAGGAGAAAAGAAAGGGTTGTAGGGTTGTTTTGTGATGGTTTGGTTTACTTGGATTACAAGAAAAAGAAAAGAACGAGAATGGGTTTCAGCCATGGGCCGAGACCCATGCACAAGTTTCCAAGATTTGCACAATGGCCCCTCCATTACACCTTATCTCACAATCTACACAAAAAGACACTTAAGCTAACATTTTTGGTCCTTTTTGACACCAAACCACTAACCAAAAACAATTAAAGGTAAACATCCTAAATTATTAAAATTAATTAATAAACGTACCGAGACACGGGCTTTACAACTCTCCCCCACTTGGATTAGACTTCGCCCTCGAAGTCTCTGCCTACGAATAGCTCCGGATAGTTCTCCCTCATCTCAACCTCAGGTTCCTAAGTCCACTTGAAACCCCTACTAAACTTCTCGAATACTATTCTTACTAACGCACTCTCTCTAAGACACTGGGATTATGATCGGCAGAACACCCCGACAATTGAAATCATTCCTAGTCAAGCGACTACGGTTGTCCCCCAACCTTAGATATTCCATACATCCCGAGTCAAATCTCAAGCTCTAACCACTCTAAAGCTGCTCACCAGTATACTCCACAGGATACTCGATTACGATCCCTCCTATCATTAATTGACGATTAACTTCTACGAATTCTAATAGACTCCAAAGATTTTCAATAACTTATATTAACAAAACATCGACCCCCTGCCGAACATCGGTCCAACCGATTACAATAACAAACATCGGCCACCCGCCGAACATCGGTCCAACCGATTACAATAACAAACATCGGCCACCCGCCGAACATCGGTCCAACCGATTACAATAACAAACATCGGCCACCCGCCGAACATCGGTCCAACCGATTTCAATAACTCACATCGGCCACCCGCCGAACATCGGTCCAACCGATTACAATAACAAACATCGGCCACCCGCCGAACATCGGTCCAACCGATTACAATAACCCACATCGGCCACCCGCCGAACATCGGTCCAACCGATTACAATAACTCACATAAGCGTGGTATTATCCTAGACACTAACACAAATAGATATCCCCCACAACCAAATCAACTAACACACACGTAGGTCATTCCACCATAACCATCCATCACAAGTGATCATTTCAGGGTTACTACTACCGTCACCATGATTATCTTAAAATCGGCTACAACTCTCCGATTATACTAAAGGTGTTTGGCCTCAAGCCCAAAAGTCGACACCTAAATATACCACCTACCTCAAAATGGTTGATGCGCATTTATTCTCTTAATAACAAAGGGCATCAATCCCTTAACCGATACTATTCGGCCTACAGTACTAACGCGCGTGGAATATCTACCTTCCACCGTCGACGTATCATCCACACTTGCTCTACGAAGCCAAGTCACACCGTATCGAGGATACACCTTGACATCTACCTCCCAGGTAACGCCTCAAGACCCGGTACACCGGAACTACCTCCCAGGTAAGTGCCCACAACTATATCCTCCTAGTACCTACTGGAAAGTCTAGGTTAAACCACATGAATACCGGGGTCCCACCCCGAGATACCCAACCGACCATTACCAACGACTGACTAACGTGTCTAAGGATCCAAAGCAAACAGCCTACCAACAACATGCCTATTCCGGATTGACTCACTCACCCAAACATGTAAACACTCAACGTGCAAAGAATGCCAAACGGTCCGACAAAAACAACTCATCAACTAGACTCCACATCGAGCCATTAAAACCGGGCAATTGGCCCATGACTAACTCCAAGTCAAAACCGAGCAAAATGCTCCACGCTTGCTAGACCCATAGGTCGGAAAATGCGTTTAAACAAAGTTTAAGCAAGCAATACTCTGAAATCAACCTTAGTCTCAGACTCAACACGGTTTAAACAAAAGAGTTTTCCAAAAGGACTCACACCCTAAAAATTCTCGAAATGACACATGACACTTAAAAGCACATTTCCCCAAATGGTTTACGAAATCATTTACAAAATATTTTCAACATCAGGATTTTCATCTCAAAAGATCGTATGTAATAAAACTACTATTACCTGATCGATAGTTACGCAAAACTGGACACGCTCGTCCCACATAGGAAAATCATGTTGAAAATCGTTCCATTGCAGTTCAGTTTACTCACACAAAAGCAAGCGTAATAAATAATTTCTTTAAAATGAACCGTCTCGATTCCAGTATGGATTGACTCATGACGTGCACTTAAAGTAACCGCTTGACCTTAAACAGGGTGCGACCAAGGTGTGTACATAATTCAAAATAAGTTTCACGACATTTGATTCAAAAATTCTTCTTTTTAATCATAAAAATGACGTGGCACAGGGTTCGCCACAAATTTTTTGCGCGTCAGCTAATCACACAAAACGATGACACGGTTTACAAATATATTTTTGTTAAAACACAACTGTCTCGTGTAAGTTTCAAACTTGAAGACAGAAACCAGTCCGCTTCTATTAATTGGAAATATCGACTAAAACCTCATAAAATCTCAAACTGGGGGCAGGCATGCAAGCTTGTAACACTTCCTCAAGTTTCGTACTTGGGACATATAACGTCAAAACATTATAGTTTAAAAATGTATTTATCGAAAATGCTCAAAATACTCGTTTCCTCCAATGCAAAAGTTTTTAATTTCCCAAAAAAAAATGATCGGTAATTCTAAATTAACCGAATGTCAAAAATCTACGTATTTATATTTCCAAAACATAACACATTGTAATCGTATGCATGATGTTCACAACATTAAAACACTCCTTGGATCAAATGGTCTTTCATTTCGACAAAAAGGAACTAAAACATTTTCATGCACGACTTGTTCATCAAAATGTCGAGAACAAAGGTTACCCCAGTATGCATACCCCTAAGTCGATAAATCGCATTTTCATGGAAATGTCAATAAAACCTTTAGCTGACTAAAAAGCGCACTAAACAACTCCTTATGAAATGTTACCAAAATTCCTCCATGCATCACTTATGTCACGCATGAATCAATCCACACACTGAACTATTTGTAATAAAACACTTAGTAATACAAACTCTCAAACGAAAAGTTGAGCGACACTGGAATTCCAAACTCATTTTAAACAAATCACCAAAATAGCCTTTATACAGACATCGTGGAATGTAACTTTTCGTCTCAACTCTAACACATGTGGAGGAGTTCCAATGTTAGAGTCTCAATCCGTAGTCACTTACCCAACATCTTAACCACCACCAAAACACGGATAACATCGTACCCGAAAGAACCGTTGGAAAAATAACGAAAATGAGACAAATTCTAACAAAGTTTGCACTCCCGTGATAAAACGATTTCATACACTTTCAAAGCCATATTTCAAAATCTTGTGCGTGTGCTGAGCAGTTCCCAAAATTCCAAAACACCGTCCATACAAAGATTTGAAACACAAGAATTTGTCAATGCAATCTTATTTTCAAAATAACTTCGTGCATGACTCATTCGGCATTCAACGTCTCGACCCCTACTACTCTGAAACTCTCCGGTCTACTATTGTCATCCAGACATTTAAACCTCTTAAGGCAAGTTGGGAAATCACATCAAATCATCTTACGGGTTTTCCTCAAATCAAGTTGGCTCTATGAGCCTATGACCCTAGCACAATCTTCCATCTTGGCCCGAAATGATCTGCTTACAACAAATATCATCCTTATCGTCACTCCAAGTGACTAATATTAGAATCGTCTTTCTATTCCAACGACTACTAGTTTAGGACCTTCATCACTACCCCCAACGATCATCACCTCAAAACACTTCGAGTACACACCTGTACTAGTAGGTTTACTATAGTTGTTCCTCCTTGTGATGGTTATTCTGGGTAGACAACACAACGCGTTATTAGCACATAATAACTCATACTAACAACACTCACGCTCAACTCCTTGGATTCCTCGTGACTTCCCCGACTCGAGCATTGATCATGTGCTTCCGGTAGTAGGAGCTCTACTACTACCATCCACACCTATCATCGCCCGTTCCGAGTTCCATCCCAAGGGGTCCAAGTAGTTTCTCGCCGAAACTATACACATATGCCCACACCGGCATATGTACACACTCTTCCTAGCTCCCTAGGAATTCCATCCAAACCACTACCCTTGCTACTGCCAAATCCCTAATAGCAAGCAGCAGACATGCAATACAGTGTAATAAGCACCAAGCAATTGAGCATACATACTCCTATGTTCTAGAAAGCAATCTAGCACACGTACTCATACATAAACGCCCTTCCCAGCTCTCTAGGAACTTCCTCTTATCCCACTACCCTTGCTACTACCGAATCCCTACTAATTATAACGGGCGACCTCGCGAATACCCGATGATATGCAGTGCGAAACAAATAGACAGTCGAATACAAGACTCTATCCTAGAACGGTTGGACTCAAACAAGAGCTGCGCAATAGAACTAAATCGAATATTCTAAGGCTATAAATCTCTTACTGCATACAACCTAGAGGGCATCCACTTAGTAACCTATCATAATTAGCATAAATTCCTAATAGAAAGTAGTTCAACATACAGCATAGTGTCAACAACAGGAAATCTAGCATGCATACTCTATGATCAAGAAAGCAATAAAACACTAAGCATTGTACCTTTCCCTTCGGCTCCGGCTGACTGTACACACTGCGCCCTCGATCACCGTTCCTCGAACGGGTTTTTACTTTTTCTTTTATTTCCAAAAAGATTTAATAACGAATTTGAAAATTTCCCAGCCGCAACTTGAGAACAAACACACCTAGGTGCGTTTGATTCACTCAAGCTGTGCTCTGATACCAAGTTGTAACGTCCCAAAAATTACAAGCAAATTTAAAATTTTAAAATAAACATTTCATTTATAACAACTCATTAAATGATCCCAACGTTTCGTTTGCAAACACATAATTAATATCTTTGTAAAATAAAACCAGCGGAATAAACGTTTAATTATTAAAACCATAAAGCAACCAGCTCTCCTCGCGCGCCAGTGTGTACCCGTCACGCCTTAGAGCCACTCGCACCTGAAACCACAATTTATTGGGAAAGGGTAAGCACGAAGCTTAGTGAATTCAAACACCATAAATAATACAGTTATTCCACACTACCCCTACAACAGATAGTGACACATGAACGATCATACAGGTCTACGAACAAATCATAAACATTTATATCCACAACCACCCACCTAAAAGGCACAAGTCGGTCCCACCGACCACATGATAACATCTTCGGCCCCGCCGAATCCCTGGTCCCACCGAGTCTCTACGCCCCGCGTATAAAACCTCCGACCCCGCCGGACCCTCGGTCCCACCGAGTTAACATGGCAACATAGTATCAACTAGACACCCCACTATCTAGTCCCACAACACAATCACATAAAGCTACCACACACGTACTACAGCAATGATAAAACAACCGATATTAAGTATAGTGAGAGAACTCACCTCGAATGCGCGCCTAGCTTAACAACACAATTCAAGCTTCGCAAATACGGTCACTTCCCAGCACCTAAACGCATGTTAAAACGTGTCAATACGAGACTCGGACCCTATGACACGACACACGCTTAAACCGTCACTAAAACTAATTTCCGTTCTCACAAAACAGGTCTGTTCGGGACCGGTTTCGACCCCTTTAAACCCAGAAAATTCCCAATATTATTTCATGACCAGAAAGTCCTCTGAGTTAGGGTTCCAAGGACATATTATATGCCTCCTAACGATTTTTCTACAATTAACTATGAATTAAATACGAACGGTTACCAAAACTGCCAGTTTTCGGTCCAGCCTGAACAAACAGCCCAATACAGCCTAGCTACGGGCTTAATCAGACTTTCGGCAAAACACGAAAAACCTTCCCCACTCGATTAGGGAACTTTGGGCACCAATTTCACCTCAAAACGAGTTACGAACAGAAAGTTATGGTCTACACAAAACAGTGGCAGATTCCAGAATTTTACACATAAAATGACGAATCACCGAACTTGCGACCACTTTTTCGCCCAGTTAGAGACCGAACCAGTTTTCCGCTAAAGCACGGAAAACGTGCCGGACCCCGAACTTGAACCGTGGGCGCCAGTTTCAGCTCGAGCGGAGTTACAACGGAAAAGTTATGATCAAACGAAAACTGGACAGCGCACTTAGAATTTACATAGAATGACGATTTATAAAAACGGTTCAAGGCTTAATCGATTCGGGATTTACGCTAAGAGTGTTACCCACTGCCACCGCCCTCCACCCACAGCCACCGTAGCGACGGTGTGCGGCGGTGATGGTCTCGCCGGAAAAACGAAAAGGAAAAAGGAAAAGAAACGAGACGAACGAGAGAGTTACTTACCTCACGACGACGTCTCACCACCACAACCAAACCTCTCTCTCTCGATCCCTCCGACGACAGCGGGTGGTGGCGGTCTCCGGCGACAGCAGCAGCGGCGGCGAGGGTGGCTGCCGCTGGTTCTTCCTTCTCCTCTCTCTCCTTCTCTCGATCTCTCTCTCTTCGTTTCTCACTTTCTCGGCCGCACCACAAGGAGAAAAGAAAGGGTTGTAGGGTTGTTTTGTGATGGTTTGGTTTACTTGGATTACAAGAAAAAGAAAAGAACGAGAATGGGTTTCAGCCATGGGCCGAGACCCATGCACAAGTTTCCAAGATTTGCACAATGGCCCCTCCATTACACCTTATCTCACAATCTACACAAAAAGACACTTAAGCTAACATTTTTGGTCCTTTTTGACACCAAACCACTAACCAAAAACAATTAAAGGTAAACATCCTAAATTATTAAAATTAATTAATAAACGTACCGAGACACGGGCTTTACAAAACCGTGAATACACGGTCCACCATGGAAGCCGAATTCGTAGCCTTAGATAAAGTTGTCGAAGAGGCAGAATGGCTTAAAAGCTTCCTAGAGGGTATTCCCTTGTGGCCTAAGCCTGTTACCGTCGTTTGCATACATTGTGATAGTATGGCTGCTCTTACAAGAGCAAATAATCAAATTTATAACGGCAAATCGAGGCATATCAGGCGTCGCCACAAAACGATACGAGACTTGCTCAAGAATGGAATAATTTCCATCGATTATGTAAAGTCAAAGGAAAATATCGCAGATCCTTTGACAAAAGGCCTTAATAGAGAACAAGTCTCTTATACATCGAGGGGAATGGGCTTAAAGCCAATTCAATGAGTTCTACTCGGCGGAAACCTAACCTAGCAACATTGGAGATCCCATGGTCTAGGTTCAATAGGACAACTAGTTGAGGAAAACTCAAGACCGAATACACATGTACGCCTATTCCTATGATGTTTATTTTAGTGTATTTTCCGTTGATGAACTAAGGGTTGAATTCTTATTCTTAATAATACTGATAGCTTGTTGGTGGAACACAACGGAATGTTCTTGATCAATATTACCTATATGAGATTGATGTGGGGTCGCATCTTTGAGGACGGATATGGCTGCGTCTTCTAAAATTCTCATTAAGAAGGATTGTTCACGACCGAAATGAACACAACGGTAAGAGTCAACTATACATAAACATGATTTGTGTGATATTCATTGACTAGACTTACTACACAACGTGGTTAGTTCAAGACTCTTCGTCACTACCCACAAAGTAGGTCCGATGAATACTCACTATGAACGGTTCAAGTCACCAAGACACCTTTTCTGATGCATTTCATGTTTATTTCCTGAATAAGAACATTAAATACTTTGAGAATATCTTATTTTCTATTCAAATGTGGGGTATTATTAGAGTTTGAATAGAAAATGTGGGGTATTGTTGGGATTTGCTTGTCCCACATAGACCAAGAGAGAAAATCTAGATAGCTTTATATTAAGAGTACCCTACCTCTTAATAAATTGGCTAACTAGTAAGTTGTGCCAAGGACATATTTAAAGTCAAAGATGGGCCTTGGGGCTCTTGGGGTCTCTTGACTTGAACGAGAAATGGGTAAACAGTGCATTACATGAATTTACGCAACTTAAATTTTTGCAGAAACAGGGACTTACGCGGTTTACCACGCGGTTTACAAACGGCTTCCATGTCGCGCACAAAACCGCGCGGGTCTCTGATTTCGTCAGTTTGTGGCGGTTCAAAGGCTGTTGTTTCAGAAACCTATATATACCCATTTCTACTCGTTTTTGGCAGAATTAAAAAACACAAAAATCAGATTCTCTCAAATTCTCTCCTTGTTCTTCATTGTTCTTCAAGATGGAAGTATAGTTTGATTCGTCGGGTTCGAGATTTCAATTCTTGAACGGATTGTTGTATCCTCTAGATAGACGTTCATTCTCTACGGTACGAGGGACGAATTTTTGTCTAAGGACACTGCATCGCAGGCCTCAATCCAAACAACGTTCTTCTTCAAGTTCGTGATCAAGAAAGTCGAGTTAGTCATCTTTTCTTGAATCTTTGATTATGTATTTCCGTTTATATGTAAATTTTGGATATATATATATATAAATAAATTCAGTTTTTCCATTTGATTCTATATCGTGTGTTACGAATTTCAATTCGTGTATCTAAGTTCTAACACAAATTGAGTCTTAAGGGATCAGAAGATACTCAGGAATCAGAAAAACATCGCAGCAACAATAACATTACTGTAACACCCCCAAATCCACCCTTGGGTAATGTCACATATTTCCTCCCTAATATTACCTTATTACATCGAATAAGACTATAAGGTATAACCAAATCACAACCACAGCATAAGTCTTAACATAAAATAAATACAAGTCTCCAACGTTATTCCGTCCCATACCGGACTACGTTACATAATACTCCAAATACATAACAAATAAATTTAACAAATAGCAAAGCATTAAAGTACACAACGATGATAACTCTATCTATGTTTTGCCCTTCCCCTTGCACAGACCCGAACCACTGGCTCCTGAGATGCATACTAATAGTTAGCTAAAAAGCTAAGTGAGTTCATGGTTTACGTGCACAAATAAACACATTCATTGTCATGCATTAACATATCATCAAGTACAGTTTACACATTACTGTAAATATAAAGTACATAAAGTACTCTTACGCCCCCTTCTGGGCAGTTCCATTCTTTCTCCGGCATTCCCTGTGTTGCACGGCTCACACCCGTCCGGCACCCATTACGGGGTCGTGCCATAACTCTTCTCCGTGTAGGTCCACTCTGTCACTGCATTCCCTGGGCTACACGGCCTACACCCGTCCGGCACCCATTACGGGGTCGTGCCACTTTCAGCGTGACATGTCAAGCCCGACCTCATACCCAGACGTCGACACCATATTGTGTCACATAGCATAACATCGACACCATATTGTGTCACATAACATGAGCCTCGACACCATATTGTGTCACATAACATAACCCGACACCATATTGTGTCACATAACATGATCCCATATCATAACATGCTAGTTTATTTGAACATCTATAAACAATTAGCATGCAACTTTCATAACCTTTCCATGCATGTAAACATACATCCGTAAACATGCAAATACACATATCATCATACTCCACACACGTAATATCAAATAATTATCATGCCAAAATAGTTTGTATTTACGTATGTATACATCCCAGAAAAGTCTCATGAAGACACACCTCGATTTAATGTAGATTCACCTGTTCCCAAATAGCTCCCGAATCCTACATAAATCGTAACCATTTCTAAGTATCCTCTTCTTATAAATAGTTTGCTATTTACGAGCCTTTAAATCATCTCGTAAAATATAACTTAAATCTTCTTAATAATTAGGTGTCCAAATCCCGGACAACATACACACATTTTCTTTACCGATCAATTAAACCATATAATATATAAATATATTATGTTATATACGTATTACATAGCTATATATGTATATACATAATAATATGCATTAATATATATATATATATATATCATATATATATATATATATATATATATTATCACATATTAAAACATATATATATAGTTATATAATATTGCGTATATATATATATATTTATATTTTTTTCATATATGTAAACAACATACAGTGACTTAAAAGCCATATGCATCTTTCTCCTTTTATTTTACTATGGCCGTCGCTAAAGACCTAAACATGCATTCCATCCTTTCCCTTCATTCATACATATATATTATATGTATACTTTTCTTTCCATACTGGAACTTCACAACACCAAGCTTTCTCTTCCTTTTTCCTTTATTTACATGCAAACCCACATTACATACATATATACCATATACGTGTATATATATACAACATTTACATGGCCATAATTCTTTTTCTGCTAGGCACATGCATCACCATATTTTCCACCAATCTTGGCCATAGTCGTGTGCCCTAAAAACGTCGGATTTCCATTCCACTCGGTAGGCTTAATTTTAAACCCGGAAATATTCCGATCGAGTTTAACGGTGAGTAAAATGTCGACTACTAGTGACGTTTCGTTCGAGAGAAATAAAACGATGCCGAAACCATCGCCTAGTTTGTCGGTTTGACTCCAAAATCGAGCCATATTTCTCAAGTTCGAGAGTAAAACGAGCATCGATTTGTTTCGTTAAATAGAAACGTCGATCATAGGCTACTAGGAAAACGAAAACTTACAAAACTTGTAGGATTCTCACCTCGACGACGTCGTGATCGAACCCCGACTTGAACTGTAGCCTTCCCGCTCGCTGCCTCGTCTTCTCCGTTCTTCCGAGTACTATTTTCACTCTATCGGTCTCTCTTTAACACTCTTGTTAACATTGAGAAATGAAAATGATAGAGACTCCCATATAGCAGAATTCGTCCAAAGTACCCGTTGCCGCACATGATTCTCTCAACCCATGATCACCATTTGAATTCTTTTTTACTTTGGCAAAACAGGTCCCTGAATTTACACTTCCAAACCTTACTCTTTTCCTTTATTTTCACTTTTCACCTTTCACTTGAGTTTGAATTATTTTCTCCCCTCAACATTTATTTCTTAATTATTTCGACATATATATACATATCTATATAGAGGCCCACTATTTTGTAAACTTTTTTTCGTGTAAACTTTGGATTTCATAGGTTTTCTTGATGAAGTTGTTTCATGAAATTGTTTATTTTGATGAAATTATTTCACATCATTCATTTCTTGATGAAATTGTTTCATATATTTGTGTTTTTATGTAGTTTCATATATATTTTTTCATTCCTATGAAACGGTTTCGTATATTTTCTTAGTTTGATGAAACTTTGTCGTTTTTACATATAAAACACAAATATATGAAACAATTTCATCAAGAAATGAATGATATGAAACACTTTCATCAAAATAAACAATTTCATCAAGAAAACCTATGAAATCCAAAGTTTACACACATTTAGAGGTTTAGAATTTATTATCCCTCTCTCTCTCTCTCTATATATATATATATATATATATATATATATATATTCGAGTGTTACAATTACCAATATGAGCATATTGACGATTGCTAGCTCCTATGATTCGAATACACATTAATTCTCGAGCCCCACTGTTATCTGCTACATTGAAATGGGTCTGAGGTTGAAAAGTTTGACTTTTTTGTTTCATATGCTCTTGCGATGTGTACCTGATACAGAGAAATCTAGTGATCTCCTTAAAAGATTTTAAATGTGAATGTGGATCTTCCGATGGTAATCCGACGAATTGACCATTAGATTGCAATATATGAAACATGATGGGTTTTGGTTCAAAATGTGTTGTTTCATGTGAGGCTTTATAATTCCTGAATTTAAATTGCTCAAAGTTAGGAATTGCATAGTCCATGATTCACCCATCTTTTGAGTTTGCAAGATCAATGATATTAAGAGGTTCATTATTTTCATTATCACCATGAGATTATGCATCTTCATTTTCATTATGTATTGGTGGTGGATCTGGTTGATTTCTTTAAACCGGTGAAAATTTTATCAGGGTTCAAACTTGATGTTGATTTTCCGAGCCTACTGAATTTATTTTGAAGTAGTTGCTTCCCCGATAACTTGAGGAGATATTATTATCTTCATTCCTTCTAAAACACATCCTCACCCATGATCCACGTGGGGTGTTAATGATTCGAGTTTTTAACGAACTACTTGGTCTCGAGCTTAATAATTCTCGATCTCAAGTCAATCTCAAACTTAAATAAAGTTCATTTTATGTAACAAGTCGAGACCCATAACATCAATTTTCGATCCGGCTTGTTCAAAAGCTCGATTAAGTTTTTCGAGCCGAGTCATTCGAGCATGCACTTTTCTTGAGAAGTATACTACGCTCTTCGTTCAAGTTTATTAAAAATTACTATTTATGTTCCCATGCTGTAAAAAATACAGTTTTCATGCTTGTGGATTACTATTAATTGATCAAAGTTACAGGTTTCGTTTTTGTGGTTTACAATTAATTGATACTTTCACCCTATGGTTTGTAATTTATTGTTTTTTTCGTCTCTCATACGAATGATAAACCACTTACGGAGTTAGCTATAGGGATGAAAGCAACAATGAATAGCAAACCCCAATAACAAAAAACGTAATTTCAAAATCACATGAATGTTTTAAACCCCCAGTGGGGCTTAAAAATACAGTTTACTCTTTTTCGAGCAAAATATGTTTATGTATTCATAAATTGTAGGATCAAAATATAAAAATTATTGAGTTCTAGTCAATAAACGAGTTAATCAACCTCGAACCTAATATTCTTTATTGTCTTGAGTTGAGCTTGAACCTTACTATTCGACTCAACTCAGCTATTTAACACCACTACTTGCAGAAACCCTAAATGTATTGCTCTTCTCAACAACTCGATAGTAAACCCGATCACCAATGGTAGCACTAGCCTCAACACAGGGAGTATATATGAATAAAAATCATTTGGTTTGCGGTTTCTTTTTGAAGTATATAATATTCGTATACGACAAATGCAACAATTAAACTCAGACACCCTCCTCACCTTTGTTGAGGCTTGAACCCCTGACTTCCTGGGAGGCCAAAGACTCCGATAGCCCTAGGCCAAAGACCCTTTGGTTTGGTTTGCGGCTTTGACATAATAATAAACACGATAAATTTTGTTATAGGAAAACATGTGGGTCTTTTATGATATATGGTAAGAACATATATAACTATTATAAAAAAAACATATTACCTACTTTTAAGTTTTAAATAAACTCACAACACAAAAATATATCAATATGATCAAATTAAGCAAACATTGTAGCATAAAGATTGTATGTATTACCATCTTGAGATACTCAAAACATTGAATTTAGGGATGAGATTCAAAACATTTATACAAAACTACTCTCGAAATTGGCTAAAAACCAAAAAAATCTCTCGAAATCGACAAAAAAACTTAAAAAATATGTTAAAATCTACCAAACTTTTTTTAAAAACCCTCAAAACGTTAGATTTAAACTAAAAATATTTCGGACAATTTTATAAACATTTAAGCTCCCTCAAAGAAGACCTCAGTAAAAAAATCCTGAATCCACCCTATATATAATGATGTTACATTGGATCAACCGTTAGGAGTAATTGTTTCTCCAATGCATCAAGCTTGCGAAAGCAACCAAATAATACTTCCAAACCGCAAGATACGTCCCTATTCAAACGTGTTGCTTAAGTAATTAATATTAATTAATAGTATATTTATATTTTATTATAAAATATTTGAGAGAAAATTTTAAAAACAATTTGTTATACACCATGTACCGTTATTAATGCATATTACTTAAAATTCAGAATTACAAGTAATTGATACATAACTACAACTTCTTAAAGCTACATATTTTAAATATTAATCAAATACAAGTTAAACATTTTATTTTTAATATAAATAATCTAAAATATAATTAAGATAATCATGGAATTTAATAGAATACTTAATTATTTTTTTCAATATTAAACCTAAAACCAATTACATAAATTAACCCTAAAATAAATTTTAATTAAACAAATTTATAAGAAAAACATTATCGTTTTTTCAAAAACATACAAAACTGTATAATAAAATTGACAAATACAAAATATAAAACGAAACATTAATATAAAGATGTATCGTGCGAGTTAATTTTTGAAAATACTTAAATAATTAGTTTTAAGACTTTGAATTTTATAATCTATATACTATATTATAAAACATTTAAGAAAAACTCTTAAAAACATATTTTTATGCATCATGTACTGTTAATTGATGTATCGTGTACTGTTAATTGATGCATGTTACTTAAAATTCGAAATTACAAGTAATTCATGCATCAGTACAACTTTCTAAAGCTGCATATTTTAAATCATAACTAACTGATAAACATAATCAAAAAGAAGATAAACATCCCAATTTAAATATAAAAAATCTAAAATATAATTAGGATAATCATTGAATTATAATAGAATAAATAATGGTTTTTGTAAAAAACAATATACTATTAAACCTAAAGTAAATTACATCATTATTAAACCAATATTAAATTAAATTAAACTAAACAATTTTATAAAAAAACATTATTGTTTTTTTAATACCAAAAAGTCGTAGATAAAGACAAAAAATAAAATGAAACATTAAAATCAAGTATATTGCACCGCATTACACGAGTAGACTTTTAATATATAGTATATATATATATATATAGATATTTTATTTAATTAAAATACAAAATACAAAATACATGTAGGATTAAAGAAAATAATATATTTTTAATTAATAAATCAAATAATAAAAAAGGAAGAGATTTAGGTAATCCCTCGTTTAATTACCTCGATCTTACTGCTTAATCGATCTCTGATTTCACCCTCTTAATTCCTCATCATCGCAGGCCAAAACCCTGATTTCACCTCTCAATCGACCCATCTTTCAGTCCACCGATTAATCTGTTTCAGACTCTCAAAGGTATTGTTTCTTTATTTTTGGATTTGTGATTTATATCTTCTTTGGCTTACAATGTGCTTACGTGTGTACGTACATGTTTGGATTGCTTGCTGATTAGGGGTTGTTTGTTTACCTCTAAATAGTTCCATTAAGATGCAACCTCTGAATCGTTAAGAGGTGAATCTTGTTTGGCAAAACTAAAGTCGGCCTATTAATGGTTCTAAAACCCTCGGAATGATTTTGTATCATAGGGCATCCCTTAGCCATTCAGAGCCCTAATTTCATTCTTAACAATTACCAAACAGCCATATTTCATTTTGCCATATATCATAAGAGCCTCTTAATCATTCTGACCACTTAATCATTCTGCACCAAACCATTCAGCAATTGCCAAACAGCCCCTAAGTTATTACAAATCATATGTTTCTGTTAGGATCTGATTCGAGGGAATCAACCTCCCAACATCACAAGAAAAGAATTCAGATTTTCTGAAAATATTAACCAAATGCATGATTACAATTTACAAATACAAAAAGAATTTGGATTGCAACTAAACTAACTGCAGGTGACAATCGTGGAGAACTGTCTTTCAGTCCAAGTAACGGGCGGGTCGGTTGTGGATACGAATGGGTCGATCCACTACGAGTGTTGAACTGAGGTATCCATGTTGTTTCACAGTCATTATACATTATTTTTGGGAAGAAAAAAAATATGCTCATCAACATATAGTTGAAAAGCTTTTCTGCTTTTGATCCTCAGATTAAAGATCATTGAATCTTGCATTGTTGATTTTGGTAGGGAGTTTAGTTTTAGTTTGAAATATGTGATCCGCATTTCCTTTTTGATCATAATTAATAATGATATATATATATATATATAGTTTACACGAAAAAAAAGTTTACATTTGAAGCTCTCTATATATATATAGGATACAAATCAAATGCAAACCTTGTATTTGTTGCACCCCTTACAAACCAGTGTGCATATATGCATTATTCCATATGAATGTATGTCAATTATATGTATATTCTTGCACGTATGCATATACATATGTATATGCACATTGTGCACATATGCACACTGGTTTGTAAGGGGGTGCAACAAATGCAAGGTTTACATTTTACGGAGTGACCCATTTTGCTTTATTATAATCCATATAGACAACTAATATATATAGACGGTTTAATCCATTCAAGACTTAGGCGCCCATGTTTGTTAGCAACTTAATAACTCATTGCTGATTCGGTCATGACTTGTTTGGTGTTGGCTTAATGATATAGAAAGTGGCTTATCCAGCAAGCTTTATGCAAAAAAACCAAGTTTTTTTCAAAAGTGTCCCTCCCTATTAAAAAAACCCGCTACTCTTCTCAATCTACACCCACAGGTTAATCCACACATACATCTTTATCCGTACAGGACTTAATGAAAAATGAGACATAGAAACAACCCCTTAGTTTAATTGGATTTTCATATTTTAAAGATTCAATTGAAGAGCTATAGCACCACATGCATTTTTTTAATATCCACTAGTTTGTAAAAAGTGAAACAACTCGTACGATTCAGTGTTCATATATTCTTGGTTTTCATCAGTAACACAAGTCCTTATCATGTTTGTTTCCGTTTCATAACTTGAGGTTCTTCCTTTTGATCATCTTGCTATAGGTTCATTTCTGAAGAATCGTCCACGAAATGGAAAAGAATTATGAAGATGCTGAATGGATAAGTGATGAATTTTATTACGGAAAGCGCAAGGAAAAACGTCATCAGAACAAAGATGATGTGCTCTATGGTATCTTTGCTTCTCGTGACACCGAAAGTGACTCTGAAGGCGGCTCCAACAAGAAGAAACGGAGGAAATATCATTCCAGAAAACGGGATCTTACCAAGCCACTCAATTTTGTATCTAGTGGTGTCGTGATGCCGAGTGATAAAAACCCAAAAGAGGAGAATGATAAAGATGATCAAGAATGGTCTCAAATAGGATTAAGGAGAGATGCAAAAGTAGACGAAAATGTGGGTGGTTTTCAGAAGCATACAAAAGGAATCCGGATGAAATTGCTCGAGAAATTAAATGGGGTATAAAGGAAATGCGCAAGGTATTGTGGCTCCGATTGAAGCAAAGTTGCGGCCCAAGAACATGGGAATGGGGTTTAATGAGGAAGCTAACGTACCGCCATTAATGGAACCATCGGAGGCTGCTAGGATTCAGCCACAATGGTCGAAGCAGAATTGCTCAAAAAAGAAGAAAAAAGATTATGTAACTGTAGAGGAGGTGCTAGTCAAGAAGAAAGTTGACAAAGTGATTGATATGTGGGGCCCACAAGTTCGGGTGTTGACGAATCTTGAGAATTTGAGTGCCGAAGAAAAATCAAGGGAGAACGAGCTCCAACATAATGTGAGATTGTTCGTTGATTTGGCCGAGATCGATATACAGAGAATCGAAAGAGACAAGGAGAAGCTTAATAAAGATGATCCTTTTCGTCAAAAAAAGCAGCTCGATAGTATGGAAGAGATTGATAGCGTGTTGGAACGACTAGGTAACGAGAGCCAATTGGGAATCTTGACCTTCGCTAACTCATTTCAGGACTTGTACAAAAGGTTTCCCGATGAGTACAAACTCTGCAGTCTTTCTAGCATTGCATGCTCTTTCGCCGTGCCATTGTTCATTCCGGTTTTTCAAGGATGGGACCCACTTCAAAATCCGGCCCACGGCTTGAATGTTATGTTACCATGGAAAGACCTGTTGTTGTTGCAGGAGGGAGACAACATATTCGATCCGACTTACACCCAACTCTTCATGGAGGTCGTGTTCCAGCTATAAGGATGTCCGCTACCAACACTTGGCAAGCGAGGGACCCGGAACCGTTGCTACGGTTTCTTGATTCTTGGGAACAACTACTGCCTCACTCTGCTCTTGAAACCATACTTGAGAACGTCGTCATGCCAAAGTTAGCCGCTGCAGTCGACTCATGGGACCCACGTGGCGAAACCATCGCTATACCTTCATGGCTACCGTTGTTGGGTCAGAAGCTCGAGAGTCTATATCACACTATACGTAACCGGCTCAAAAGCGTTCTTCCAAGTGACATGTCTGCTTACTACATTTTGTCGCCATGGAAGACAGTTTTTTTTTTTTTTTTGAAAGGCATGCAACTCTATAACCAACTGTACAATTGTACACATATATGGAAGACCGTTTTTGATCCGGAAAGCTGGGAACAAATAATGGTTCGACACATTATTCCTAAACTGGTTGCGGTGATGCATGAATTTCAAGTCAATCCGGTCGATCAGAAGCTTGACCAGTTTTATTGGGTTCGAACTTGGGCTACAGCCATTCCGATTCATCATATGCTTCACATAATGGACGTGTTCTTTAACAAATGGCAACAAGTTTTGCATCAATGGTTATGTTCAAAACCGAACTTTGAAGAAGTAACGAATTGGTTCCGGCCGAACTTCTATCCAATCATAGGCGGACCCAGAAATTTTTTCTTACGGTGGCACTTTTGACGAATCCAAAAAATTTCCACATCGCCCGATGTTGTTTTAGCCTAATTCCACTGCTTTGAGAAAAATAATTTAATTTTTTTCTCGATTTCGATGAACTTTTAAAAAAATCGATTTCGAGAGAACTTTTTGGGTTTTTTTTGTTGATTTTAAGAGTTTTTTTTGGGATTTTTGGTTGATTTTAAGAGTTTTTTGGAATTTTTGGTTGATTTTAAGAGTTTTTTTTATACGGTTGCACCATTTAAAACGATACGGTTGCACTCTTCACACGACTAAAAAAATTTACCTTTCGCCGGACGAACGATACGGTGGCACGTGCCACCGTATGCCCAAGGCTAGGTCCGCCAATGTATCCAATGAACATATTCGATACTGCCTCAGAATGGGTCTAGACATGATGAACCAAGTGGCTGAAGGGTTAGAGGTGGTCCAGCCCGGTCCGAGAGAAAACATCAGCTACATGAAACAGTGGCGGTTTGAAGCTCAGAAGGCGGCAAAACGGAGATTCGACGATTGTGTTGGTGGTGGTGATATGAGTTTGAAAGAAGTTATTGAAGTTCATGCACAACATAATAATTTGGTATTTAAGCCAAAAGTGGGAAGAATGCAAGATGGTCATCAAGTTTATGGGTTTGGGAATATAAGCATCATTGTGGACTCTTTGAATCAGAAGGTGTTTGCTCAAAATGAAGATAGATGGTCTCTTGTCACACTTGACCAATTGGTGAAGCTAGAAAAGGCTTCTCTTCTTGGAAGAAGATGAGTTTTGAAGTTTTGAGATTGAGAGCATTAACAGTTTCCCTATAATTTTTCCAAAATGGAGAATCAAAAGTTAAAATCCCTAAAAAAAATTGCATTCATCTCCAAAGATTCCCCATTTTGGAGAAAAACAATGATTATAATATTAAAATATTATTTCTCTCTCTAAATATTATTTTTCAAAAATTTCTATTGGTGCTCTCACTAAGTAATCATTTTTGGGGTTAACTCCATATTTAGATAAAAACTCCTTCTCTCTCCTACTTTCTCCATTTTGGAGATAGTTTTGGGGAAGCTGTTGGAGCAAAAAAAAACAATCCAAAATACTCATATTCTCTATTTTCTCCAAAATGGAGAAGCTGTTGGAGATGCTCTGAGGTAACTTTTTAGGTAAATTTGACGATTCATGGTTTTCATGGAAACAATCTCTCGATATGTTTGGACAAGGCGAAATTTACTCGGTAAAGCGATAAGTGAAATTTTCTAATTTTTGTTTATAAGAAATATTACATAACGTCAATGACAAAAGATTAATGTTTTGTCGGCTAGTTGCTTTTAATATTTTTTCTGGACAGCAAGAGACGAAATATATTAACGATAAACCGAACTTAACAAGGAGCTAGATTACAGAGAGATCAAGAAGCATAAGAAAGGATTACAACTCCAATTATCCCACCATTTAACTGTGTTTTAGCTTTTATAAAAGAAAAGAAAAACAGCGCCTTCTTGAGTCGAAATGATCTCGCCATTGGTGACTTTCCCGTTCCGGCTTCTCCAAATCACCCAAATAACCGCTATACATAAAATGGATAAAATCAAATGTTTTCGTTTCTCATAGTTGCTTTTAAATGCCAATGGCGTGTAGCTCAATTGGTAATGGGTGGGGGCATATTTGTCCAAATAGCAGAAGGTCTCGGGTTCGAGGCCAAGACACCCTCATAGCCACAACCGCTGAGTGAGTCAGGTATGCCCCCCACATTATGGATAGGCAGCCGATTGTGGTCCGGTTGGGGTTGCCGGTATCAACCTTTTTTGTGCAAATAGTTGCTTTTAAATGCAAAAGAGATGTGTTACAAAGTTATAATCTAGCAATTAATATCGACCAAACTTAATATTTCAAATAACCTTCTAACCCGAGTCGGTAATTCATACATATTAGATTTATAATTTACGATTATTTAAACTTGATATAATTATAAATTCTAAATTATAAAAATCAAGTTTACAATTATAAATTCCATTTATCAGATTTTATATCTTGTCTTTTACTTCTTTTTTTCTTAAACACCATTTAAATATGTATTTAAACAATTAATTATAAACATGTATGAATTATGATCACAAGAGTCTGATGAGGGCGATGTTGTGATCTCGATGGTAGGTCACGCATAACTCGGTGATTAAGGTAAAATCATCGCAGCCATCAAAGAAGCTGGTAAGGAGCATAATCTGATCATTAGTTAATAATAATAATATTTATTTATTTATTTCATTTAACATTATATTCACATTTTTATTAATTAAACATTAATATATTAAAGAATATTAGAAAAGAAAAATATAACTTATATGACAATAAAATAAGGGAAATTAATTAAAATACCCAAAGTCAAACCAACTGTTACCAAAATACCCAAAAAAATTTCAATTTTGCAAAAATACCCAAAATACCCGCGATGGGGTCCCGCGATCGCGGGATACGCTGACGTGGCACGTATTTTGAGCACAAATGCCCCGCGAAGCCCCTAAACTTTGGTCGCGGTGCACTTTTGGTCCCTGGCCGCGATCGCAGCCCGCGATGGCCCGCGATGGGCCAAAATTTACAGTTTTGGTCCCTGAAATTTTCAACTTTTGGTCCCTGAAAATTTACACTTTCAGCCCCTATACTTAGACGAATCTTGATGCTTTTACTGTTTTTTTCCACAATTATTGCAATTTAAAGACCGATTTGTGGTTGAAATTCAATTGCATGTTTCAATCAATGTTAAATCAATGTTTTTGGAATATCAGTTTGTGGATGAAATGAGAGATTGGTTTTCTGATATGTTGGTTGTTTCATTCATAAATAGACGTAAAATTCAAGCCATAATTCTCACACAACGATTTCATTGTTGCAATATTTCTTTCTGCAATATTTTGTGTTTGAGATACTACTGAAAAAATGAGTTCATCTGTTGCAAAAGCTAAGCTATATTTCTGTTTTGATGGTGAATGGGTGCAAGATAACAATGAGTGGAATTTTGCTTATAAATCTAAGCATGGTGTTAAAGTGTCAGTAAACTATACTTATCAGAAGTTTGTTGCATACGCCATGCAAAAATGTGGAATCAACTCTTCTGATATTTGCAAGTTAGTGTTTAAAAATGGCGATGGGTCATTTGTGGATTTATCCAACGATGGGGATATCTCTACTTTTCTACACCTTGCAGTCGATTCAGAAAGACCCCCATTAGTCTTTGTGTATCCCGGCGTATCCGACGGTGACGACGACGACGGTGACGACGACGGTGACGAGGAGGGTGACGACGACGAAGACCTCCAAATAGAGCAGTCTGATTCTCAACAACAACAACCACCACCACCATCACCACAACCACACGAATGGCGTACTGCTGGAGTTGCTGATGACGAAACCCACGTTTTCAGAACGGGTAATTCTGAAATAGACAGATCAGACACCGATAATGATGATCACGAAGAATATACCCCTAGTAGAAAATCATGTAGTCAGATAAATGACTTTTTTGATATGCCCCCTATTCTTCCAGACTCCCATACCCAGACACAAAGCTACGAACCTACACCTTATATTCGTAGCGAAAGTTTAACAGCAGGTCAGATATTCGATTCGAAGGATCTCTTAGCAAGTCAGATCGGACTCAAGTTCTTGGAAGAGGGTTTCCAAAGTCGCGTGCGGGCATCTGACAAAATCAAATACGTAGTTGAATGTGCTAGAGAAAAGTGTGAGTGGAGGTTGTACGCGATTCACACGGGTCCCAAAGGAGGGGCGATAATGATTAGAAAGTTGCACGACGTACACACTTGTACGAGGACGCAACTTAATCCCCACCACAAACAAGCCGGCAAAAAGACTTTGGGTGCGATCCTGAAAAACAAATTTCTTGATGTTAGCAGGTCATTGCGTCCAAAGGACATCGTCCACGACGTTCACCGGCAGTTCGGCGTCACGATTGATTACCACCAAGCGTGGCGTGCGCGCTGCCATGCACTGTTTATGGTGAGAGGCACGTTCGAGGAGTCGTATGAACGACTCCCGACATATTTATATAATTTGAAGATGCAGAACCCTGGTACTGTCACGCAGCTACGGACCGATTCACGTGGACGGTTTGAGATGTGCTTCGTGGCCCTTGGACCCGCGGTACGTATTTTAACACGTCATATGTTTACACATTATAAACTATAACATTTACACATTATAAACTATAACATTTTAACCTATGTTTTTGCAGATCCGCACATTTCTGGAAAATCTACGTCGTGTCCTGATAATAGACGCATCCCATTTAAAGGGCCGTTACTTGGGTATGATGTTCCTGGCGGTTGCCATGGACGGGGATAACTTCATCGTTCCAGTAGCTTTCGGCGTAGGCAAGTCCGAAACCGGGGACGAGTGGACTTGGTTTCTGTCCATGTTGAGACAAGCTATCGGAGACCCGCAAGGGTTGGTGTTTATGTCTGACAGGGCTCCTTCCATAAGCGCCGCAATCTCTGCCATGTACCCAAACGCCCCTCACGCCATATGCTGTCGACATTTGGAGATAAACGCCAAATCCAAGGACAAACGTATTACCACCTACAAGGATGTCTATTGGGCGGCATGCAGAGCATATACGGATCGGGAGTTTAACAAGTACATGAATATGCTACGATACAGTGTCAAGGAAGCAGCCAAAGTCTTTGACGATGCTGGACCGGAGAGGTGGTCCGCGGCCCATTTTCCTGGACAACGGTATGACATTCTGACCTCGAATAGTGCAGAGTCTGTGAATGCACTCTCCCGTTTTGCGCGTAGATGTCCGATTGTTAATCTTATGGACTACTTTCGGGCCTTTCAACAAGAGTGGTACCAAATTCGACGCCTAAAAGGAGCTAAGATACAAAATGCACTCGCACCAACGGCGGAGAATATCGTTCAGTACAGGGCGCGTCGTGCGGCGACATGGCCGGTAAGAGCAATCGGGTATGGGAAGTACGAGGTGCATGATGACTATATTCACGCGATTGTGAATATGGAAGACCACCTTTGTTCGTGTCGCGAATGGGATAAATCTGGGTTACCGTGCGGCCATGCCATCGCTGCAGCAACATATATGGGTCGTACAGATTGCAGCGACTTGGCTGTACCTTTCTTCACGTCCGAATATTACCGAAAAACATACGTGGAGGTAATAAACCCAGCTGGACCCCCTGCAGCACGGGTGTATCCACCCGACCCGCTTCCACCATGCTATCCACCTTTAATGGATAAGAACAGGGCCGGGAGACCGAGAAAGAACGACCGACGTCCATCACGTGGTGAAAGTTCGATACAACAAAGATGTACTCGGTGCCAATGCGTAGGACACACTCGTGGAGAGTGTCCAAATCCCGCCCCTTCAACCGTGCCAAGGAGACATTCTGTCAGTCACACCCCGGGCCCGTCACAGCTTGAACCATATGGAACAAACCCTTATGATACTGTTGATCTAAACACTGATTTGTAAATGATATATATACACACATACATATGCTTCTAAATGAACATTGATAACACAGCTAGTTTGTAAATGATATATATATATATATATATATTCGTATTATATATTTACACACATAAAGAAAATAGGAGACCTTCAATTTTTCTTAGTATTTTCTTGACCTTGTTCTTGCATCCATGGCAGTGAATGTTAACTCTGAGTACACATGTCTGTTTATATATTCATATTAGATACGTTTTAATTTTAACAAATTACACCATTATAGTTAATTATTTAATTTATGGTACATCTCATATTTTTTTTCAATTTTGTTTTACACTCCTATCGCATTAACATAATAATCATATATTAACTAATTCATTAAATCGTTTTAAATTATTATTATTTGAATGTGTTTATAGATATCGTGAATGGCAATAGGAGAAGGTAGAATTGTTTATAAATGGGGTTTTGACAAGTTGGTATCACTGGACTCATTTAAGAATTGTGAAAATGGGTATTTGGCGAATGATGATTCATGTGTGTTTAAAACACTTCAGCTCCAAACACACATGAATCATCATTCGTCAAATACCCATTTTCACAATTCTTAAATGAGTCCAGTGATACCAACTTGTCAAAACCCCATTTCATATTATATATATACACACACATACATATGCTTCTAAATGAACATTGATAACACAGCTAGTTTGTATTTCATCCAACAAGCTCTTCATCTTCAATCTTTCTGACCCTTCTTCAACGGCTTCTGCTTTTGCAACCACGTATGGCCATTGTGTACCACAACCCGCACACACTTTAGCAAATGAGTTGAGGGTTGTCATATATTCTACAAGAGGAGTAGGCCCACGAATGAGGTAACCTCTGACTTGACCTTGCATGATGTATCCAACCTAACCGTGGTTCAGCGGCTTAAAAACTACTTTTCAGAGAAATTAACAACAACAAAAAATACAAAACAACAACACAGTAAAAAAAATACAAATAACAACACAGTAAAAAAAATACAAAACAAAAAAAAATATAACCACCACCTACTTAAAAATTGATTTAGTTTCATCAATCCAAGCTTGCTTCTCGTTTACCTTCGCTTGAATAATTGCGAAGTCTTGCAGAATATGGTGAATTGCTTCTTGTTCTCGACGAACACGAGCCTCCCGAGCTTTTATATCCCCTTTCATCCTTTTGATCTCCCTGACTTCCTCTTCGATCTTTCTCAAATGGACTGCCTTCCTGTCCATCATTTTTTTCCACTCTTCTGTTAGTTCATCTATCTCCTTTTCCTTTTTTGCTATGGCGACCTCGATTTGAGGTGGCATTTTTTCAGGAGTAGACTTAGGGTTTGACGACGATGCCATTTGTGGATGAAATGAGAGAAGAGAGAAATCAATTCAAAGAAAGAAAGCAAGAGAGAAATCAAGAAAGAAAGCAAGAGGAAGTGTGAATTGTGAATTGCATACTACTGATATTTATGGATGAAATCTCAAACATGCAAATGAATTTCAAACACAAATCGGTCTTCAAAGTACAATAATTGTGGAAAAAAACAGTAAAAGAATGCAAGATTCGTCTAAGTACAGGGGCTGAAAGTGTAAATTTTCAGGGACCAAAAGTGTATATTTTCAGGGACCAAAAGTGAAAATTTTGGTCCATCGCGGGCCATCGCGGGCTGCGATCGCGGGCAGGGACCAAAAGTGCACCGCGGCCAAAGTTGAGGGGCTTCGCGGGGCATTTGGGGCCAAAATACGTGCCACGTCAGCCCTAGCCCGCGATCGCGGGATCCATCGCGGGTATTTTGGGTATTTTTCCAAATTGAATTTTTTTTTGGATATTTTGGTAACAGTTGGTCAAACTTTGGGTATTTTAATTAATTTCCCATAAAATAAAACACATTACCTAACAAAAAAATAGAAAAAACACAAAATTACATTCATCCCATGTTGGAAGAAAGAAGTAGTTCGAAGCAATTTATAAGGTTTTGTCTCCCAATGGCCTTGAACAAGTTGACCCACATTAAAAACTTGTTTATACGATAAAAACCCACAACTCTCTCTTAAACACAGAAATTAAGAATTGAGAAAAAAAAGCAGAATTAAGAAATGTATAAACCTAAATGAATTAAAAAACCTGTTTATACGATGAAAACCCACAACTCTCTCTTAAACACAGAAATCAAGATTTAGAAATATATAATCTGAAAATAAATTTAAAAAACCTGTTTATACGATGAAAACCCACAATGGCCTTGAACAAGTTAGTGGACTCATGGTGGAGGTCATTAGTGGTAGCTCCAACGCACACGCGTGCGCGTGGCGTGCGGAGGCACACTTTGCACTTCGCACGCCGCATAGGAGCAGAAAGAGCCTCGCCCCGAGCTCTCGAATATCTTTTTATTGCGAATTTAGAGAGGGTGTAGATAAATACCGATTAATTAAAATTATCAGCATTTATCTACTGATTTAAGCAGATTAATAAAACTATTTTAAACTTCTACACTGATCTTTAAACTTTAAAAACGTGTTAAAAACGTGAGAAAGAAACGAGATATTTATGAGTTGGAGATAAAGTCTCCTAACTGATCCCCATTATCTTCGATTCTTGGGGAGAAAGATGGGGGATTGTTGTTGGGTCACCAAAGATTTGAAATTGACCCACCGATTTTACCTTTAAAATCTTAGAATATTTTGTTTTTGTTCTTTATGATGACTTTAGACAAGACAACAAAAGTTCGATGAAGTCGAAGATCAACCGAAATCAAGCTTGAAGAAGTTATCATTGTAGAAGTGATGACACTTTTTTCAACAAGAAGTCTAAAGTTAATATCCACCGAAATTGTTTATGAAAATCGGTGGACACTCCAATCGAAACTCTCCTCAGAATCGGCCAAGAGTCTCACCGATGGAAACTACAAATCGGTGGTCACATGGCTTTTTCACACTCATTTTCGGTCAAGCATCTCACCTATCTCTTAGTCCAAATCGGTGAGATCCAACTTCGGAAGCTAGCATATGAAGATCATTTATTATGGGACAATATCTAATGTCAGGAAAAAGTGACTATTTGCCGTTTTTCCAATTTCAGATAATGTCTCAATCAAGCATGGTTGTTCTTCCTGGTACTAAGAAAAAGTGTGATAATAACTTGTCAACTTTTCAGAGTCAACTCCTACACTCAAATCTCCAGATGACAAGTGTCCTAAGCATTTAATGTTTCATGCACTATATAAAGAGGATGAAGCTCTCCATGCAAGGTTACGCGTTCCTGAAGGATCTCTCAGTGCAAAATACTTTCTCTCCCTTAGAACTTTATAGCTTTAATTCTTAGTGTGTTAAAAGTTGTGTTGTTTTCCGTTTTCTTTGTGAAGATTGTTAGAATAGTTTAACTGTTTTTTCCGCAACAATCTGTAGTTTTCTGTTTGTAATTCTTGTTGAAGTTTTCAATAAAAGAATTAAATTAAGTAAATTTTGTGTATTGTATTCAACCCCCCATTCTACAATACTTATTATAGCCATTTGGGACTAACAAGTGGTATCAGAGCAGAAAGTTTAATCTCAATAAACTTGATCTGCGATGGATGCCTCTTCTTCAAACAATGAAGTTCCCTCTCAAAATAGTTTTTCTGAAAATGGCTCTATAGCCAAACCTCCCAAGTTTAACCCCAACAACTTTTCTCTGTAGAAAATTCGGGTGATGCTCTTCATGGAAGGAGTGGATAGTAGATATCCAACCATTCTCCGTGAGGGACCCATAGTCCCTAGAGTCTGGTCTCGCTATGAAACAAAAAAATCCGGTAAGGAAGCTGTTGACAAAGATGATTCTGATGATTCCTCTGATGAAGAAAAATCTGCTGCTACTGGTCGTTACATTCTTAAAAACCCTAAGAAATACACTGATGAGGAAAAACGACTTGTATCTCTTGACTCTAAAGTTAGAACAATCATTGCACTCTCTCTTCCAAATGAGGTCTACCATTCTTTAGTTAACTTTGCTACATCTAAATAAATGTGGACCACTCTATGTGTTCTCTACGAAGGTACAGAGGAAGTTAAGAAAAGCAAGAAATTTGCTCTCATAAGGAAATATGAGCTTTTTACTCATGAGAAAGGAGAATCTCTTTCTAATTACTACAACCGTTTTAACAGTCTCCTAAATGATTTAAAGTTGTTAGGCAGAGTATATGAAAATGAGGAAGTCCTGTGCAAATTTATGGACTGTCTTCCTGACTTTTGGGAAAACATTTGTACTTGCATCAAGACAACCAAGGATCTTGAATACATGCCTCTCACTGTCCTTTATGGAACTCTCTTTAATTATGAACAAACTAAAATCCAAAGGAAGTCTATCATTAAAGAGATAAAAGGCTCTTCTATAGCCCTTGTCAGTGATACTTCCAAGAAAGCTCAGTGTGTTCCTCGTATCACCTACCCTTCATCAGATTTTGATAACGACAGTCAAAATAAGTCCACTCACCAAACGGAGGCATATCTAAGTGATGTCGATGATGAAGGTTAGGGGTGAGCAAAACCCGACCGCCCCGAACAACCCGCCCGACCCGAGCCCCGAAAAACCCGAAAAATGCCTAACCCGATTACCCGTAGTCCGAACGGTCCGAACCCGATATTTAATCTCGGTTATAGCGGATCGGGGCGGGGGGCTAAAAGTTCAGGCCGAACCCGCCCGAAACCCGAATTATATATAAATATATTTTTTTTCTTAAATATTTATTTACATTTTATATGTTATTAGGGAATTTAGGGTTTCAACTTTCAATTTCAAAGTTTCAATTACATTTCTCGACTTCTCGTCTCTGTAAGCCATCCACGACGAACACGATTCTCGTCTCTGTTACTCTGTTAGCCTGTTAGGGTCGAAGCCATCCACGTCGTCCACGATTCTCGTCTCTGTTACTGTGTGAGGTCGAAGTCGAAGGTTCTTCACTTCTTCTCATCTTTGTGACTCTATCGATTGTCCTCGAAGTCGAAGGTTCAATTTCCTGCTAAATGTTTCATCATTCATGCTTTGCTAAATCTTAATTACTTATTTGTTTGGTTAATTTGGTTAAAGAACTTACTTAATTACTTATTTGGTTAATTTGCTAAATCTTAGTTACTTATTTGGTTAATCTGTTAATTTGGTTAACTTGCTAAATCTTAGATTCTTAGTTACTTATTTGTTAAAGAACATACTTAATTACTTATTGGTTTGGTTAATTTGGTTTGGTACTTTGGTAGTTTGGTTTGGTTAATTTGTTAAAGTGTTAACTACTTAACTTAATAGAATGTTTTCATATAGAATGTTAAGTTGTTAACTTAATTTGGTACTTTAATCAGGCACTATTTCTGTGTTCTGAATCTGATGTGCATCTTTGATTTAGTTTCAACTTTCAAGTTTCAATCAACCACTTTGACTTTCTTTGTAGTTTGTATTAGTATCCAAGAAACTTCTTCCCTTACATAACCATGAAAAGAATGATTCAAGAACTAGTTTCTTCTTTGGGTGATCTTGTTCATAGCTTTTCTTTTGTTTAATGTTTATTTAATTTTAAGTTATTTAGTTTAGTTAATATGTTTATGTATATGTAGTTTAAAAGTATGAAAACAGGGCCTAAAATAAAAGTATGAAAATTGAAAACTGGGCCTAAAAGTATAAAAACTGGGCTGAAAACTGGGCCCTGGGATCTGGCCCAACCCGACCAACCCGACCGCCCAACCCGAACCCCAATTGACCCGAAACCCGAATTATACTTTGGGCGGGTTTCGGGTCCTGTATCCCCCACACGAAACCCGATCGGGATGAAACTTTTTCGGCCCGATCCGACCCGACCCGCCCGATGCTCACCCCTAATGAAGGTGAGGAAACTTTTGTTGAATAGATAACTGATGAAATGGCCATGGTGGCAGGGTTCAAAAACAAACCTCGTTTTTCTGGCAAATCTAGGTCTTTCAGAAAACGCTCTTCTTTCACAAAAAACTCCTCGACTGACAAGTCAAATGAGGAATGCTTCAATTGTGGTAAGAAAAGGTCACTTTGCTTCTGAATGCAGAAGCAAATGTGTTGAAAGGACTAGGACCACTTCCTCTGACAGATTTTCTTCTAAATATGAGAAATCCAAGAACAACGCCTCAAAGTCAACCTTCCTTAGAAAAGGTGCTCAACCTTCCTCTTAGGAACATCAGGAACGTGCTGAAAAATACAAAACCAACTATAAGAGAGAGAAGGAAAGGAATGAGGGACTTCTTAGGAAAGGAAAAGGACTTTTGGCTGAAACCCACGACTGGGCTGATGAGCCTACTTCTGAGAGTGACAAGGACTCTCCCAACATGTGCTTTATGGCAAAGATCGACGACGTGGAGAATTCTGAAAAAGTGATCACTTCAACCGCTTTGGTAGCAACTGGATGCTCATCATCATTCCCTCAGGTACATCCCTTCAACTCTATGTCTGAATCTGAAAAGATTGATGCTTATGATTCTTTGACCGTTGACTTCTATAACGCCAAAGATGCAAAGAAAAAGAAATATGCTCAAGTTAAATCTCTCTCTTCACAACTTCAAATATGTCTTTCCCAACTTGATCAGTTTGACAAAATCAAGGCTGAATTAGAGGACCTAAAAACCATAAACCACATGATAGCAAAGGAAAAGAATAAACTCTTTAAAAAGATGAAAAGGGAACAAGAGACTGTAAGAAAATGGACTAGCTCTTCCAAGAACCTTGAGAAAATTTTCCAAGACCAAATCCCCTGTGATGATAAGACTGGACTAGGTTTCGGGAAAATGGAAATTGACCTCCCTTCACAAGATCATGCCTCCACATCATGTGTCTCTCCTAATCTATGTGCGTCCTCGGAGTCCAGCTCCATTGGGTCTGTGTCTATGAACTCTGCTGATTTATCCGAAGCCTTAAAATTCGGAATGTTTATAAAAGCCAAAGATCCAAGCTCTCTTCAAAACAATGACACTCAGGACTCCTGTGACTCTTCAAAACCTATCCATGATCTTTTAAAACTTTTAACTTTGGATGAAGTTTCTTCTACTGAATCCATAGGTACTCATGTTCCTAAAAGAAATATGTTTGAGGCCAAAGAGGGTAAATCCACTCCAACCAATCACTTTTTAAAAAGAAAGTCCTCCGATCTTTATAAAACTTCCTTTAAAGGCTTTCCTAAAAATCTTATGCCTAGTACTTCAAGAAATAATTCTGTCAAAGGAGTTTTGGGTTTTCCTCCCTTCTTGTCCACCTTTGGTCCAAAAGCCTTACATATAGATGTCAAAGGAAAAGGCAAAGGAAAGGTTCAAAAATCCAAAAGGGTGTTTATTTATAGAAAATGCTACAATTGTGGAGACACTTTTCACCTTGCAAAAGATTGTCCCAAAGATAGGATTGACCGAACCAATGCTAAGGACTCTTCCTCCTCTAACCCAAAAGGACCCACCACCAAATGGGTACCAGGAAACTAATTTGTCTGTGACTGCAGGTTCATGAGCATCAACAAATTGGTATTTGGATAGTGGATGCTCACATCATATGACTGGAAACAAATCTCTTCTTATAAACTATGTGTCTGAAAAGGGTCTGTCAGTAACTTTTGGGGACAATTCTAGAGGCTACACAAAAGGTTATGGGATTCTCACCAATGGATCTGTCACATTCAACAAAGTAGCACTTGTTGAAGGGCTCATGCACAACCTTCTAAGCATAAGTCAGTTGTGTGATCTGGGGTACAAAGTTGTCTTTGAACTTTGTATCTATACAATTGTAGACAAAGACATGAAGGTAGTTCTTTCCGGAAAAAGGAGGGAAAATGTCTATGTCATAGACATGGGACAAAGTCATGACTCCTCAAATGTATGCTTTGTGTCAGATGACACAACCAAAAGAAACTGGTTGTGGCATAAACGTTTGTCTCATCTGAATTTCAAAACTCTCCACATCATCTCCAACAAAGATCTGGAGGGAACTCACTAGACCTCACGGTCTAACCCTCGCTTTTCAAAAACTAAACCATTTTCAGGTAAGCGTTTAGTAGAAGACTTAAGTAAGGGCAAGGAGAAGGCGTGAGCGTGAAGTTCTGGACTATAAGGAAGTCGTTTTATTTAGCATGTCAAGCATAGTTCTTTAGTGATCTCAGCTGTGTAATACGTTGTTTCCGCGAACCTTATCTTGTACTGGTTGTTTATGTTATTTCTGGATCTGGGTTGTTACAGATGTCTTACAATCATAATTTGTCAAGAGATTAATCTAGGCATAGCCTAGAACACCCTTCCAAAAAAAAGTTAATAATAATAATGCAAATATAGAAATACATTCCATAACTAAAAAGGGTTATTATGTTAATGACTACCTCATGAAAAAAGTTTTATATTAAAACTATTCTGTTTTTTTTTTCTTACAAAAAACCATTAAATCAGTAGTTTGAAGAATTTTTTTTTCTATAAAACATTTTCATGAGCAGGCTATTTAAGATAATAACCCAAAAAGGGGTGCTTCCTGTGGCCGACTTAGCATGTAATAGGTGGGGGATGGGACCCTACTAAAAAATAAAAAAAGTAATTTTCTAGTGTAAAAACTATTTTTTTTACTTTTTACCATTGTTCCTCCTAGTAATTATTGGTTAGGAACCCCACCAATCAAATAAAGTACGTCGAAATCAAGCAAAAAGCCAAAAAACTCTTGAAATCAATCAAAAAAACCGAAAAAGCCCAGCGAAATCGATAAAAAAACCCTAAACATTCCTTGAAATCAACGAAATAAACTTGAAAATCTCTCGACATGGTGGAATTAGGCTAAAAACACATCGGTCGATTTTGCGGGTCTCTAATCTACCTTAAACGTGCCCCCACTAGGCAAAAATCCTGGATCCACCACTGGGTGGTTCAAACACTTATGAAGGCGATCAAACTGATTTTCATGTTATCTGTTTTTAAGCTCGTTGTTTACAACTGATTTTGAAATTAATTTGAAAAAATTTTCTTATTGGTAATTAGATCAATCACACTAGAATAGATTCGATTTATAAGAGGTAAAAATATTTAAGTGTGATTTAGTTTTATAGAATCAAACAACTAATTAATAATGTTACAATGTATTTATAGGACGTTTTTTTGTTGTCTTAACAAGTTATTTATAATCAAAGATATTAAAGGCACCCTTAACTCGAAAGAGTCCATATCCATCTATTGGATTATAATTAGCCGCGATGCTAACGGCTCGGCCCACCTATTGCCTAGGCATACATGCACTCTTAATTGTAACGTTTATTTTGATAACATGCCCCCGTTTCTCTTGTCGTCTATTAACAACGATTGTAATATTTTTGTCGTTAATGATATGAATGAGACCCGACCGGGTGATGGCAATGCCGAAGCCCGGTAATGGTCCCTTCCTCTTTGCCTTCAAAAAGAAAAACAAGTTATTTATAATATTTTTAAAATAAAATGTCATATTAGCTTTTTTTATAAGACATTTTGGAAAAGTGTCATATAAACTTTGAAGACGTATTATTAAAAAGCAAACTTTCCAATAATATCATAAAAATAAACAAAAACATCTTTCCGAGTTCGAATCCAAGGCAACCCATTGTCATATTTAATTTTATTTTTTCCAAAAAGTATTCTTTAAAACTTTCTTAGGGATTGTTTGTTTACCTCTTAATGGTTCCATTAAGAGGCAACCTCTGAATCGCTAAGAGGTGAATCTTGTTTGGCAAAAAAATAGTCTACCTCTTAATGGTTCCAAAACCCTCTGAATGATTTTGTATCCTGGACCTCCCTTAACCCTTAAGCGTCATGATTTCATTCTGAATAATTACAAAACAACCATATTTCACTTTGAACTATATCATAAGAGTCTCTTAATCATTCTGACCACTTAATCATTCTGCACCAAACCATTCAACAACGTTTAAAAACTTATTGTTTTGTCTTGTGAACAAAACTCATATCATTAAAGCATTTAAATATTTTTTACATCATATAAATCTCACTTTTTTATGTAGTGGCAGTTCAATTATACTTATCAATGGAGTTTTAAGTATTACTTAAAACTATTTATAGAAAAGGCAAACTCGTGTTTTCATTTTCCATTTTTATAGAATTATCAAGTGAAAGAAAAAAGTAGTTGAAAAAGGTGAAGTCATGTTCTCCAAACCCTAATTTTATGAAAATCAAGTAGTAAAGAATAATAAGAAGTTGGAAAGGCAAACTCTTGTTTTCCATGTCTTATTTTATGAAATCAATCAATTAAAAGAATAATAACAACATGGAAAAAATTATAAAGCATTTGAAAAAAAAACTCTTAAAAATAAGTTTTTATACATTAATTACTGTTTATTGATGCATATTATTTAAGATCCAAGATTACAAGTAATAATGTATGAGTACAACTGTTTAAAGTTGCATATTCGAATTCATAATTAACTGATAAACATAATCAAATACAGGATAAACATCTCATTTTAAATATAAAAAAATCTAAAATATAATCAGGATAATTATTAAATTCTAACATAATACTTAATTATTTTATATAAAGAACATTATATTATTTAACATAAAATAATTCACGTCATTATTAAACCAAAATTAAATTAAAATAAAAAATTAAACTAAACAAATTTATAAGAAAAAAAATTATCCTTTTCTCAAAACTACATAAAATCATATTAAAGAATCGACAAACACAAAAATAAAAATGAAACTTTGAAATCGAGATGTATCACGCTGCATTACACGGATAGACTTCTAGTAGTCATATAACATATTACAGTATCTTCAACATTTTACGTATTTTAAAAGTTTAAAAAAAGTTTGCTCTTACAAGTTATAAATATACTAATATCTCTTTTAAAATAGAGAAAAAAGAGAGAGAATGAAAAATATTCAAATTTAGAATAGAAAAGAAAGAAAATATAAGATAGTAATTACATATATAATTTTAATTTTAACCCAATATGACAAATACAAAACTATTGAATTTCAATGTTTATATGCAAAAAGATTACCTAAAATAACTAGAACAAAGATATAATATTTCACAAGACACAAAACTAACAATTAGTTGTTATGCCAACCCCTAAAGATTCTTAAATACTTGCATTTGATACCCTTTGTACTACATCTTCTAGGACTTATATCAATTTTATTGAATTGAACAATTTTTTTATCAAGAAATCTGAGGTATTTAATTTGACATATAACTTAATAAAATATTCTAACCCAATGTTTTAGAGTAAATTACGGTTTTTGTTGGAAATTTTGGTTTTCATCCACGGTCTTAATTATAATGTAATCTTCATTGTGATTTGTATTTCGTTACTTTTCTGTCCTTGTAGGTTTTGGCTAATGGCATTAGTTGACCAGGTTAAGTCGAGAGAATTTTGGTCTTTTTAACTTTTTTTCTATTTTTTCTTATTTCACATTTATTATCCTCAATGCACCCCCACGGCCCCACCCTTTTGACCTCCCCCTCCTTCTCCCTCTCTTGCCCCTACTTCCTTCTTCGATGATATGCCCCACCCCGTCTTCTTCCCTACCACCACCAAACTAGTGATCTCTTCAACCTCCCCTATCCTCTTCATTATTTGATCAATATCTTCGTCCTACATTAAAACCTGTAACCCATAAAAAGTCAAAACCACATACGTATAGAACTAGAACCTACCTAAAAATTAAATGCAACTCACCTAAATTCAAGATTAAAACCTGTAACCTACCTTAAAATCAAACTTGCTTTCGTAGAAACCAAATTCAAGTAACATCCGTTAACCACAAGGCCGGAAAACAACATAATGCCAACCATGATTGTGAAAACCGTCATTAAACGAAGATCAAGGACGAAAACCAAAAGTTCCAACAAAAAATTTTGAATTTACTCTTTTAAATTTTTTTGAATATTAAAAACAATAAACAATAAATAGTTTATTTTTGAAAAGATAGTATGTGGAGAGAGAGGGAGAGAGAGAGAGAGAGAGAGAGATGAGAGAGACTTGAAGCTAACGAATATATTTTGGACATGTCAACAACTCTCAACGGCACCAACCTAAAAACCACTATCATTCTTTCTCTCTTTCAAAAGTTCGAATGCAATTTAATTGAAAATAGATAAAATATAATTAAATTAAAGTCAAATAATTTCTTTTGTTATTACTAATTTGACATTTATTTTACTATATCTTTTAAATTTTTTTCCATGTTTTCACGTTTCCAACATTAATTGTACTTGTGAAAATTATAAAAGAGATACCAATGAATGGTGTAGTATAAAGAACATCAAATTAATTATACACCAACATTGCCCCATAATGAGATTAGTCGTCATATACGAGATTAGACTTAGTCCGTTGTTGTTTGATCTTTTACTCGGACAAGTGCTACAACCGTCAAGCTGAGGAGCGAGACTAAGGTCGACCGTTAGGGAGACTAAAGTGGGAGGCTAAAACGAATGCGTATGCATAGCATCTCCCTTTGTTTTGTAGGGGTGCCTATTGGTTCTAGAGAAGTTAATGGGAAATTCACCCTCAAAAGGGTATGAAATAGCAGTTTACACCTTTCAACTACTATTTCAATTAACATTGGGCAGTTGAGAAACGAGTGATAAAAACGTTTCCTGGCTATTCATTGCAATTCGAATTATTTTAGGAATATGCATGTGTTGCAACACAAGATAACCGTACGGATTCAATCCCTGCATCGATCCCACCAGCCGAGCAGACCTTATTACGACTCCTCGTGGCTATGGTGGTAGCATGATCAGAGAAGGGTTTCTCTAGTTTACCTTTGTGCGAGTGATTTCCTTCGAGCTTCTCGCATGAGAAGTAAGAGGGGACCGTTGATTTATCTCTAGCTAGCCGGTAGGCGGCTAAAACAGCAATTCTTATTATTTCTTCCTTCTCGAAAACCTGATGTAAGGGGGTCCACCTCCCTTCCCCCCTCCCTTGGAAAATCAACTCACTCCCATTGATTGACCAAGGCCTCCCTCTTACGCCTTACGACGATGCAATTTTTCCACGAGAGGAGCACGATATGTAGCTAACTTGAAACTGCAGGAAACAACATTAAGAATCTTGTGCCCTTACCGGATTATTGCTTTTATATAGCTGGAGTCAATGCTTCATGTAAGAATAACAAGACAGTCATTGCTAACAACAGTTGCAGCTAAAACAACTCGACAATTCTGGCCGAAGGGAAAAAATGAGATAAGGGTTAACCTTAAAAAAAAACAACACTGAACAACAACCCGACATTAATGATCGGAGGGAGATCAATGAGATAATGGTTGACCTTTAAACGAAACAAAAGCCATTCTATCAACAAGTTGACTAGACAATATGTCTTTTGTCAACGTTAATATAGGACCCCATTTGAGAACTGTTAAAACTGGGTTTAAGAGCTCTTAATCCACCTTTAAGAGGCTCCCGTCATAACATGGTTATACCCCAACCGTAACACAAATCCATTCAGTTATAAGCACGAGGGACTGCACTCACTCTGCTTCACCTGCCCTCTGTATAAGCCAAATAGAAAAATATTTGATTTTCTTTCACTTTTCTAAATCGCTTATATTGAGGGTATGGAGCCAGCGTCGTTCATTTGGCATACTTCCTTGGGTCACTACTCTCAAGGAAGTGAGACCAGATTGTTTTAGCTGCAACTGTTTGTTGTTAGCAATGACTGTCGTGTTTTGCCTACTTGAAGCATCAACTCCAGCTATCTAAAAGCAAGAATGCCGCAAGGGAACAGTCTTCTTAATGTTGTTTCCTATTGTTAGGCTGTATTTATTGAGTTTTTTTCTCGACCTCGCTTCCCCCCTAAACCCTCCTAAGTGGGGCTTCATATGTTCTTGGCTCGCCGCATACTGTCTAGGCCCCAACAAACAACAGAACAAGAACACTAAGAGGGAGTTCATGCTCCTCCCCGAGAAGCACTCTCTCTTATGTTCACTCTCCTTCCCCCCTTTCTGGTGGGGGGGGGGGGGAGACCATTCACTTCCCTTCGGATTCGTATAATAAATAAGTGAAACTTTCTGTTACTAGACTGTGAAACCGCTCGTGCTCCTCCTCGAGAAGCACTCTCTGCAATGAGTCTATTAAAACTAACACATTATCATCTCTTAATCCCAGCTTTCAGATTTACATAAGTGATCAATGAATCTCTCTTATAAGGTTCTGGCGTCAGGAACCAGAATCGGGCTATTCACTTTCTCGTGAGGCGCTATAGCGTTGGGTAGAAAAACTACTGGGAATGTGAGTTCATAGTTTAATAACAACCAAGAGAGACAAGACGGCATTGATTGAACTGTACTTCAAGAGACGCCTTGGCGTTGGGTAGCGGAAACTACTGTTGTACTGTTCGCTTTGGTGGAGGTAATGAACCGCCATAAGAACGCCAACTGAACGACGTAGCTTGGGTAAGGATTAAAGATTAATTTCAATTAACTTCGTTCTTACCTACAGGGGAGGTGAACTGAGTGAGGCAGCCCTCGTGCTTTATCCAGTATGGATTTGTGTTACGGTTGGGCTATAACGATGTTATGATGTGAGCCTCTTAAAGGTGCTTTAAGAGCTCTCAAACCCTGTTTTAACAGTTCTCAAACGGGGTCCTATATTAACGTTGACAAAAAACAAAATGTCTTAAGTCAACTTGTTGATAGAATTGCGTTTGTTTCGTTTACTTGTTGCTAGAATGGCTTTTGTTTTCTTTAAAGGTCAACCCTTATCTCGTTTCTTTCCCTTCGGTCAGAAATGTCGGGTTGTTTTAGCTGCAACTATTTGTTGTTAGCAATGATTGTTTTGTTTTGCCTACTTGAAACATCAACTCCAACTATCTAAAAGCAAGAATGCCGCAAGGGAACATGCTTCTTACTGTTGTTTCCTACTGTTAGGCTGTATTTATTGAGTTTTTTTTCTCGACCTCGCTTCCCCCCCAAACCCCCCTAAGGGGCTGTTTGGTAGGTTTTTCATTAAGTCGTGTATGGATAAAGATAGCTTTATACATAAAGTTGTCTGTATGTATTAATAAAACTGGTGTTTGTTTATTGTGCTGAATAAACCGTCTGAACGATAAAAATGACCATTTTACCCTTTTATATTCATCTCCTAGAACCATTGCATCCAAATACAAAATCAATATCTTGACCCATCAAATCTCTAAAATCAAACATAAAATCTATTTCTTTTAAACTAAAAAACAAAATATGAAAAATCAAACCCTATCTCAATTCTCAACTAATGGTGAAATCAGGTGGCTGTTGCTGTAGACTTCAAAGACCAAGCAGGTGAATAGCAAACAATGCAACAAAACCTCCAAAACATTTTCTTAAAAACATGGGCACCCTTGGAATCCCATGCCGCTTCAATCCTAACCCCTTTTGCATTCTCCAAGCTCCAAGAACAACTCGTAATGGCTTCCCATTATGCATCATTTCAACTCGAAGATGGGTTTCTCGTTAGACACCATACTAAAATCGAGGGAGGTCGAAAAGTCTATTGGGTCCCACGTGAAGGCATCTTCAGCTGTAGCTTTCACCACTTTGAGTTCTCAGGAATCTTTTGTCGCCATGCTCTTCGGGTCCTGTCCACTGGAAATTGCTTTCAAATTCCTGAACGATTTTGATTTTGGACCAGCAGAGTTCCTCAGATCGTCGACAGTTGCTCCAAATCGCAGAGGAAGAAATGGGTTTTTGGTGGAAATGGGTGGGGTTTCAAGGATGGAGAGTGGATCTGAGGCCATTGTTGCCGGAAATTTAGAGGGATAAAGGGTTTGTGGGTTTGTGGGTTTGAGATGGGGAAGACCGTCGGTGGATCATTCCATTTTTTATATTTGATTTTTGAGGAGGGTATTGTATGCAAGGGTATTTTGGGGAGAGTCATGGCTGAGTGGATAAAGGAGCATCACAAGAGCTGTGCGAATAAGTCATGTGATTTATGATTAAGCTCCAAACAAACAACCATATATGGCTGACCGAATAAGCCATATATGTCATTAAGCCCATTAAGTCAAAAACAAACAGGCCCTAAGTGGGGCTTCGTCTGTTCTTGGCTCGCCGCATACTGTCTAGGCCCAACAAACAACAGAACAAGAACACTAAGAGGGAGTTCGTGCTCCTCCCCGAGAAGCACTCTCTTATGTTCACTCTCATTCCCCCATTTCTGGTGGGGGGGGGGGAGAGACCATTCACTTCCCTTCGGATTCGTATAATAAATAAGTGAAACTTTCTGTTACTAGACTGCGAAACCGCTCGTGCTTCTCTGTAACATCCTAGGCCAACCGTACCAGATATTGTCCGCTTTGTCCGCACACCTTGACTCACGGTTTTAAAACGCGTCTGATAGGGGAGGTATCAAGTCCCTCTTATAAGACAACCTTTGTTCCCCTCCCCAACCAATGTGGGATCTTACAATCCACCCCCCTTGGGAGCCCAGCGAGGAGCTGGCACACCAATCCGGTTCCCGGTTCTGATACCATCTGTAACAACTCAGGCCAACCGTACCAGATATTGTCTGTGAGTCCAGGTGTGTGGACAAAGCGGATAATATCTGGTACGGTTGGCCTGAGTTGTTACATTCTCCCCGAGAAGCACTCTCTGCTATGAGTCAATTAAGACTAACACATTATCATCTCTTAATCCCAGCTTTCAGATTTACATAAGTGACACTACAATTCTTAACTTGAAGGACCACAAATCCGTTCATTGGGTCAACCGCCTCGCCAATGGGTCGGCTCATTTATTAGCTAGGCACGCTTGTACTCTCGACCGTTTAATTTATTTTGATAGCATGCCCGCTTTTCTTAACCCTTGTAATGACTCCAATTGTAACGTTTCTTTTAACCGTCCGGGTGATGACAATGCCAAAGCCCGATAACGGTCTCTTTTGTTTGTCATAAAAAAGTACTATAACTGGAAATATAATTTAATGAAATGTTTGACTATAATCATTTACCTTAAATAAAACTATCTAATTAAATATATGGAGAAAAAAGGAAAAAATATATATATATATAAGGAGGTTTAGACGAGAAAAATAACAGAATAATTAAAAGAATATGAAAACAGCTAAATCACATGTGATTTTACACTAACGGTCAATGCAAGGATGTCCCGGCCACATGGCCCACTATCTCAAGTCGTTGCCAAATTCGCGTGAATCATATTTGATGTTACACGTGATTTCAGTGTGAAATCATATGTAATTTGACCATGTTTTTATTCTCGTATTTAGTTAATATTCTCGTATAAACCATTCTCTCTCTATATATATGTATGTATATAAACGTTGGGATATTTTTAGTAGCAAATATTTGATTTGCACGTAGTTTCTTCGTTTTCTACCACAAAATTTGATTTTTAAAAGGTTGTTATAATTAAGATATTTCAAAAAAGTTCTATGAAAATACTAATAAGATCAATTTCTTGAGTCTTAGTATAACGTTGTTATTAATTTAGTTCTAACAATCTATTGTAACGTATTTATGTAGAACACACAAGTATTGAAAGTATAAATTTATAAGTTTTTTTTTCTTTTAATATTCTATGAAAATGGTTGTTTATGTTTAGAAACATACAATGAAATCAATATATATATAGAGGGCCCTTCTTTTGTTAACCGTCTAATTAGTGTTAACCGTGCTAACCAATCTCATCCGTCCATAATAAAGATCAACGGCATACAAAAAATCATTTATTTTAATTGATTTAAAATTTGAAAAAAGCTTTAGTGAAAAGGTGCATATATGCACCGGGGTAAAAGGGTAAAAACACAAATAACATTAAAAAAGGTAATGTTTCAATCTGCTGATTTCTAGGGATTCTGATTGCAAACACTTTCGTTTTCTCCTTTTCTCTAATCCTCGAATCGATTGGTTGTTCTTCACGATATCCTCGAATTGATTTCTCCTTTTCTCTAATCCAATCTTTGCAATTTTGATTTTCGCCATAGAAATTGTCGACGAATTTACAGTGGTTCATAGCTTTTAATGGCACCGAAGGCCGAGAAGAAGCCAGCGGAGAAGAAGCCGGCGGAGGAAAAGAAAACCGTCGACGAGAAAGTACCGACGAAGAAGAAGCCAAAGGCCGGTAAGAAACTGACGAAGGAAGTCGGCGCTGCCGCCAGAGATAAGAAGAAGAACAGAGGCGAGCATATGGCTATCGAAATTTCTTAAAATGTAGGAGTTAAAAGATGAAATATGCAAATCATAGTTTGCTTCAGTTGGGTCTGCCGGTATTATCCACTTCTTTCCAAATGGGTTATATTATATATGGAGAAGTATGATCTTTGTTCTTAGTTTTTTGGGCATTTTATCGAGGATCTAAATACGTTCAACTTACACTTTTTTTCTTTTTTCAATTTTCTTGACGAAGTTTACCAGCTCGTAGATCTCGTTTCATTTTCTCTGTTGAACTTGATATGTTCATGAAACAATCTAGTGTTAGGGTTTCGCAACTTTTGATGATCAGGTATTATTAGATGTTCTATGACTTCTAGTTTTTCATTTTAGCACATTAAAAAAGGCAATGAAAGTGGTTTTTTTTTGTTGAATTTGTTTGTTCATTGTTTAGTAGATTTGATTATGGATAATAATCGATAGTGAGGTTGGAGGAGGAAGAAGAAGGGATGAAGGAGGAGAGTAATTAGGTTGAGCCGTTGGATGGTTCTTAAAGTGCATATATGCAATTCTAAGAAGTGCATATATGCAATTCTAAGAAGTGCATATATGCAATTCTATGATGTGAATATATGCAGTTTTAAATGCATATATGCACTTCATAGATCTTCATATATGCAACTGATGTGCATATATGCACATACACTGTGCATATGATTATTTGTCATGTTGGTTTGAGTATTCTTAGGCCATCCGTAGCCCAGCGGGTTCCCCATGCGGGTAAGGCCAGGTGGCACAGCGGGTTCAGGGGGTTCGGGTACGCAGGGGGCGGGTTATAGCGGGTTCGGGGTGCGGGCTCGGCGATCGGGTTCCCCACCCCGCTCATACCCGAAGACTTTATCAAAAAAAAAATTAATTCTAACGGTAACATTCAAACGGCTATTTGCAATTAATTTTTTTATTTTTTTTTCAATTTAAACACTATAAATCAACCTCAAATCTCATCCATTTTTCACACCAATTCTCTCAATCCTCTAAATTCTCTCAATTCATTTTTCACTCTCAATCCTCTAAATTCTCTCATCATGAATTCAAACACCCCACCCACACCCCGTCGTAACCGATCGACGAGGTCGGATTCACCGCAAGAAACCCCGAACGTTGGTTTCCAACAATTTCAACAAAGTCCTTATATTCCGCAATTTGCCCCGAACGTTGGTTTCCAACAATTTCAACAAAGTCCTATTCATCCATTTTCTCGTGAAGGCTTGATCCTACAAGGTTTTGCGCCCGCAAATTTCCAACTTCCTCCACCCGCTATATAGATAGCTTCTGGGGTCGCATCGAGAAGGTGTTTTATAAGTTGATGTGTCGTGAAAAATATAGAACACATCATCAACTAAGCACCAAATATAAAGATTTAAACAAAAAGATACAACAATTCGCCGGCATCTACAACAACTTGTATAATAGTAGATCAAGCAGATCGAGTGAAGCCGATATTTTAAAAGCGGCACACGTCCGGTACGAAAATGAATACCAAACTGCCTTCACCCATGAACAAGCTTGGGATATCCTCAAATTATCTCCAAAATGGAATACGGTTCCAACTATGACAAATACATCCCGGGGTTCAAAACATACCCAAACTTCCGATGAAGACGCTGAAAATGTTCGGGAGAATGAGCAACTTCAACGACCCATCGGGAGAAACACGACAAAAAAGGCAGCAACGAGTAGTACGGACGACAACCACCTTTACACCGAAATAAGTGACTTGAGAAATAAATTGATGATACGGTTGATTACAAAATGAAAAAACTTGAAGTCGAACAACAAAAGTGCCAAGTCGAACAACAAAAGTGGCAAGTCGAACAACAAAAGTGTGAAATCGAGTTGGAAAAGTTATATGAAAAAGACTTCGAGTTTTTCATTGGCCCGCACGATCATCTTACGGGAGCTGCTTTGAAGGCTACTTTGGCGAGAAAAGAGAGAATTCGACAAAAACATAGTTGGTAATTTCATTTTCTAATGTTTTATTATTTGTAATTTTGAATTTTATTTTGTAATTTTAATTTTATTTTGTAATTTTATTTTTATTTTTATGAATGTTATGATTTTTTATTAAAAAATTAGATGAGGTGGCATGTGGGTTCAAGAGGTTCAAAAGGTTGGGGTACGGGATTTGTGGGTTCAAAAAGGTTCAAGAGGGTTCAAAGTGGAAAGCTGATGTGGCGCTGATGTGGTGCAGAGGGTAAGAGGGTTCACAACCCTGGGCTACGGATGGCCTTATGGATACACGCTATTTTGTTTATGTGCATATGTGCATATATGCAGGTTTACACAAATTCATGGTTGTGCATATATGCAAGTTTACATACATTTATGGTTTACACAAATTTATGGTTGTGCATGTATGCAATTTTACATAGATTATGGTTTACACATAGTTATGGTTGTGCATATATGCAATTTTACATAAATTTATGTTTGTGCATATATGCACTTTTTATCTTCATATATTCAACTGATGTGCATATATGCAATTCTATGATGTGTATATATGCAGTTCTAAGGTATGCATATATGCAGTATTAATATGTGCATATATGCAATTCTATGATGTGCATATATGCATTTCTATGATGTGCATATATGTAATTTGAAATCGTGCATCTATGCAAAAAAAACGTGAAAAAAATCTCTGAAATGTGAAGATGAAGATTATGTTTGAAAATGAGTTTTAGATGATTAAAATTATCATTAATAATTACCAAAAATGAAAATTGGTTTTAAAAGATTAAGATTATCATTAATAACTACCAAAAATATTTTGTGCATGAAATTAGGAAAGTAAATAATCCATAAATAATTAAAATTCTGAAATTCCTAAACTACCCTTATCAAACCAGTAACCTATCTTGATTCCTATTGGTCCAAAAAAGTTAACATTGTTAACACTAATTAGACGGTTAACAAAAGAACGGGACCATATATATATATATATATATATATATATATATATATATATATATATATACTAGAAGTATAGTTGCGCAATACAGCACGATACATATCGATTTTATAACATGCATGGTTTGTGTAGTTTTAAGAAAACGATAATGTTTTTTATATAAAAAAATTCATTTAATTTTTAATTATAATTTAATTTAAGTTTAATAGTCATGTAATCTATTTTAGATTTAATAATATAGGTTTTTTATAAAATAAAAAGTAAGTATTATGTTAGAATTTAATGATTATCCTAATTATATTTAAAAAATTTATATTTAAATTGAGATGATTATTCTGTATTTAATTATGTTTATTATCTTTTTATGAATTCAAATATTCAGCTTTAAAAATTTATACTTATTTAAAAGAACATGAGAACCAACAAAATCATATATGATTTTACATTAACGTGCGAAAAAAGATTTTCAACCGCAGACTTTATGCATGACTTTTTTACGCGCTAATGTAGAATCATAAAAAAAATTGTTGGTTCTCGTACTCATTTAAATAAGTATTGTTGTGGTTTAATCATCTAAGTATATATTTATATTAAAAGGTACGAACATAAAGTCATCATAATTATTTTGACAAGGATAGTACTTCAAATCCAATCCATTTCCAACTTGGCCACTACTCCTAACTCACCCATTAAAACCTCACAAAACTTCTTAAAAAATACCATCAATTCCCACCAACTGTTGGAAACTTAAATAGCAAATAAAACCCAACATAGAAGCTGGAAATCGCATCAGAAATTAAAGACCATTTGGCTAAAAGAATTCAATCATATCAAAGAATTCAAACTTTAATGGTGGCAAGAAACCAACATTATGTGGTTCCCATAACCTGGGGATCATCAAATAACTTCAGTATTGTTCAGTTTTTTGTTGCCCTTCTTTTTGCTGTGTTTTTCGTCGGAGCGGTTTATATGGCCGGAGGATATGTCACTTTTAACATGATTCAGTTGTCCGAAGGTGACACGTTTTCCGGCAATTCTTCTTCGCAGTCGGAGTGTAATTTGTTTTCGGGGAAATGGGTTTTTGATAACGAGTCTTACCCGCTTTACAAAGAGAAAGATTGTAGCTTCATGTCGGATCAATTGGCTTGCAACAAGTTTGGAAGGGAGGACTTGAGTTACCAACATTGGAGGTGGCAACCTCACCATTGTGACCTCCCAAGGTCTCTCTCTCCCTCCCTCTCTCTCTTAATATTTTTTGCATTCTGTCCTAACGAAATGCTAACGTTTAACTTTTGATGTTTTCGTATTAGGTTCAATGCAACAAGATTGTTGGAGAGGCTAAGGAACAAGAGAATGGTGTTTGTAGGGGATTCTCTAAATAGAGGTCAATGGGTATCAATGGTTTGCCTTTTAGATTCATCTATTTATGACCCAAATCTCAAATCCATGCACAATAATGGTTCCAATTTGATCACCTTCAAAGCTCTTGTAAGTAAATTAAACTTCAAATTCAACAAAAAAAATGTTTTATCATACATTTTAAACTTTTTGAAATCTTTTTTGTGGATATTTGATTAAAATAGGGATACAATGCTACAATCGAATTCTATTGGGCACCGTTGCTAGTTGAGTCTAACTCGGATGACCCAGTGAACCATAGGCTACCAGAAAGAATCGTTCGATCCCAATCCATTGAAAAGCATGCTAGGGTTTGGACCGATGCTGATATACTTGTCTTCAATTCCTATCTTTGGTGGAGAAGACCCCATATCAAAGTCTTGTAAGTTCATATATATTCAATCTAAACATGCATTAAGTTGTACACAAAGTGCTAATGGTTGGAGAAACATCATTAATTAGTTGTACATTAATTACCTTAAAATATAATTAAGTAGTAGCTTAAGAAATTAAATTGACTTTAATGATTATTAGGTGGGGTTCATTTGAAGATACAAATGGGATTTATAAAGAAGTGGAGATGATTCGAAGCTACGAAATGGCTTTAAAAACATGGTCGGATTGGTTGGAGATTCATGTCGATCGAACCAAGACTCAGTTGTTCTTTATTAGCATGTCACCTACACATGAAAGGTAGCAATTTTGTCCATCTTATTGCATTTCTTTAAGTCATTTAATATGTGATTAATCTTAATAGCTTAAGATATGTTGAAAACTGGTTAAGTTGAAATCAAATATTGGATGCGTATGCTTACCATGTTAAGCTCGTCTCTTAGAATATTACATTATAATCAAATATTTTAATATAATTTAATCGATTAAGCTAATCAGCCATTAAACCGGTTAAGTTGAAATCAAACACCTCCTTACCCTTTCCCCATAGGGTGCTTATGGGTTGAGTTGATCAGGTTGAAGGCATTTGAACAACTCAACCCAATGTTTAATGGTTTGATGGTTTGAAAAATCTCAACCCAACCCGTACGGGTTGGTCGGTTGGTCCGGTTAATATTTTGGCACATCAAAATATTCTCGTAACCTAGAATATGTTGTTTTCTCTACATATAATTCCTTTTCAACATCCATCATTTGATACACTTTACCATAACTCTTAAATCTTAAACATACCGTCTTCAACTATTTTTCTCAATTTGTATATATATGTTCACATTTACTGAGTATATATATATATAGGCTGGGTATCAAATACAAACCAAATGGATTGTACAAACCCCTACAAACTCAATCTAGCTTCATGAATATGATAATCTGATAATTTGGCTTCATGAATCTATATTTTGGCTTCATGAATATATAATTTGGCTTCATGAATCTATATTTTCCGGTGGAGCCCTAAAATACCCTTATGGATATAAAAAAAGAAGTTACGTGGTTGGTGGAGATGAAAAAATATGCTAAAAGCCCTAAAATACCCTTATGGATATAAAAAAAGAAGTTACGTGATTGGTGGAGATGAGTTTGTACAGTTTGTACAATCTATTTGGTTTGTACCCGATACCACCCCTATATATATATATAGGGGTGGTATTTTTTACAAACCAGTGTATTTGTACAAACTCGTACAAACCATACATATCTTCATGATTTTGTAAATTTGGCTTCATGAATATATATATATATATATATATATATATATATATATATATATATATATTTTTTTTTTTTTGGCTTCATGAATATATAATTTGGCTTCATGAATATATCATTTGGCATTTTTAACTAATTTTTTTACAAAAATAAGGGTATTTTAGCGCTCCACCGAAAAAAATTAGTTAAAAATGTCAAATGATATATTCATGAAGCCAAATTATATATTCATGAAGCCAAAATATATATAAATATATTCATGAAGTCAAATTTACAAAATCATGAAGGTAGGTATGGTTTGTACGAGTTTGTACAAATACACTGGTTTGCAAAAGATACCCAGCATATATATATATATATATATATATATATATATATATATATATATATATGTGTGTGTGTGTGTGTGTGTGTGTGAAGGAGTTATATAGAGATGGATAAGAGACCGAATATATATATATATATATATATATATATATATATATATGTGTGTGTGTGTGTGTGTGTGTGTGTGAAGGAGTTATATAGAGATGGATAAGAGACCGAAAATATATATATATATATATAGGGTACAAATCAAATACAAACCATGTATTTGTTGCACCCCTTACAAACCACAGTCTGCATATGTGCGGACTGGTTCTGCATATGTGCAGACTGGTTCTGCATATATGCATTGTCCCATATGAATGTATCTCCATTATATGTATATTCTTGTACGTATTCATATGCATATATGCAGAACCATTCTGCACATATGCAGACTGTGGTTTGTAAGGGTGCAACAAATGCAAGGTTTGCATTTTACGGAGCCTCTTTATATATATATATATATATATATATATATATATATATGGTGCGTAATGGTGTAATTGTCTAATGTACATATATTATATAGTAGAGACTTCAAAATCATATTGAATTCAAGAAATAAAAGTATATCGGGTTGGGTTGGGTTCAAATGATGGTAACCCGATATCAACCCAACACATACGGTTTGAAAAATTTGATATCGATCGGGTTGCTTCGGGTTGAGTTATTTCACGTCGGGTTGGGCTGGATTGATCGGGTTAGTCGGGTTTTTGAGCACTCCTACTTTCCCCCAAATTTTCACCTTGAATACTCATTTTATTAGTAGGAGGTAGGAAAAAAAACATAAATTAAAGGAAATAAAAGATGAAATTCCGAATGTCCATTGGTAATTCTTAATAACCACCGATGGATCAATTATATCATTGTTTTGATCTGTTTAAAACAGTCATTTATTCAAGGTGATTTAACATCATCCACGTATATGAAAACTATAGCTAGAAAAAAAAATGTTCCTCAATGAGTCATTAGTAATTACCGACGAACTTTGTTTGTCCGTAATTTCGTTGCTAGTTAAAGATCTGATTAATAATAGTTCAATGTTATAACTTGTCTTCACTTTTCATAGAAGGGCTATATTCATACTGCTAGTTTCTCTTTTTTATATGATTTGTCATCGTCTAATTTAGTTTAAAGTTGTTCATAATAGCTTCATAGCGGCAGGTTCAAACGAGAAACCAAACACTACAAAGCAAATTAATTTTACCCACAAAATTAATCCAGGGAAATTTCCGTCGGTGATTACCCAGAAAATAATGGTTCGGTAAAATCCGATGTTTTTCAAGAAAATACCCATGGATCACCCAGAGAATCCCTGGTTAATCTGTCACTAATTTGCATTACCCACCAACTTTTATGACAGTTTTGTGACAAATTACCTTTTAGCGACAAATTTTCCAGGGAAAAGTTCGTAGGTAAAAGTCTTTCGTTTAGTAGTGAAAGCTTATGCGACAACACGAAAAGTGTGATATCATATATGATACACAAGTTTTTTTTTGAAACGGCATAAGAATTTATTAGAACTAGCGAGAAGCTAGGGAAAAAACATAGGCATTGTACAAGACTCTGACACAGTCGGTAGGGTAACATCTCCAAGCAGTCAGATTTTTCCTACTCCCCTTACACCTAGCCAAAACCCAACAGAACGACTTTTCAACTAAATGATCGAGAATAACATCCTTACGAGGGGTGACGATCGAACACTAGTCTATTTCGAAAACACCATAACACGTAACAGCCACAAAAAAAAAACACCGCCTCCACCGCCTTCCCAAGGGAGTTGTTACCGAAAGTAGTACGAATGTCTTGGATCATCAAATCCAGCGACTTGTTAGCAGGGAAAGAAAAATGACCACCATCTCTCGAAGAACCGCCAAACCTCAAGTGAAACAGAACATTCGAACAACAGGTGCTGGGTAGTTTCGTTAACAGCACCGCAGAGAGGGCATAAGGCAGAATCAAGCTCCACATTCAGCTGAAGAAGGTTATCATGGGTAGGGATCCTGTCTAACATAACCCGCCATATGAAGATGTTAACTTTAGGAGGGGTCATCGTATTCCATATCGTCCCTCTGTCGCCTATGCCCAAGAAAGCTTTGTCAACTATAACATGAATAGAATTGACAGAAAACTGACCGTTAGAATTTAGGGACCAAGTCCACCTGTCAGGGTTATCTGTCAAAGAACACTCCTTGATGATCGAATTCTTCAGATTCTCTTCCGGCTCGGATGGGTCGGCGCCAAGACCATGAGACTTCTCCGGTCCTGGATTTTTCGGCAACAGACGCCGACTTATCGATGTCAAGAGCGTATAATCTAGGGAAACGGGACGAGAACGGGCGTGGACCCTTCCAGGTCTCAGTCCAGAACGAAGTATTTGAGTCGTTCCCCACCTGTTTTGTGCACAAATCGTCGAACCGGATATTGAGCAGTCTGAGCGATTTTACGGTAGAGATAATGCTACCCCATGGGCTGCGGCTGCTAAGAGAATTTTGATCCGAAGTCAGTCCTTCGTTTACTCTATAGATTGATTTGATTAGCTTCACCCAAGGGGAATTCTGTTCGCTCCTGAATCTCCAAGCCCACTTGACAAGAAGAGAGATGTTAGAAGCGAAAATGCTTCCGATACCGAGGCCGCCACTGTCTTTGTCCCTTAGCACAGTACTCCATTTAACCCAGGCTACTTTTCGGTTGTCATCGTCTGTCCCCCAGAATAAATCTCTCCGAATTCTCTCCAACGAATCGATCACCGCCTTGGGAGCTCTGAAGATCGAGAGATAGTACATGACTAGAATACCAAGTATGGCTTGAACCAACACCCTTCTCCCTCCAATTGAAAGGATATTGACCTTCCATCTAGATAATCTTTTCCTGAATTTTTCAATAATTGGGTCCTAAGCTGTAACTCTGGACATATTTGCACCGAGCGGGACCCCTAGATATTTACTTGGGAAACGTCCAGCTTTGCAATTTAACTCCTCCACGGCTGCCGTATTGACAGTGTTCTCCGGCACTCCAACTCAGAAAATATCACTTTTATCCAGGTTTAGGTGAAGCCCAGATGCTAAAGAGAAGCACCTTAAGATCCTTAGAATGTTTCTCCCTTCTTCGATAGATCAGTCGTTAAAGAAGAGAGCGTCATCTACATAGAATAAATGAGAAATGTTAACTCTATCGGTTCCAACCTCCAAGCCTTTTATTAAGTTTCTATTTCGGGCCACGGTCATGAGCTTATGCAGTCCTTCCATGACGAGGATGAATAGGAAAGGGGATAAGGGATCCCCTTGGCGGAGGCCTCTCCGTATCCGAAACTCTAAAGTCGGGGACCCGTTAACGAGGATTGAAGCGGAAGCAGAGTGAAGGCAGGCCTGTACCCATCTTCTCCACTTCCTTGTGAAACCCGTAGCCTCGAGAATCTCGTCCAAGTACCTCCAGTCCACTGTGTCAAAAGCCTTCTCGAAATCGGCTTTAAAGAGAAAAACATGTTTGTTATTCTTCTTGGCCCAGTTGATGGTCTCGTTAGCAATTAGAGCACTATACAGAATGAATCTCCCTTTAATGAAAGCAGATTGGGAGTCGTTGACAATATGTTTAATGACCCGACTAATTCTGTTAGCGAGAACTTTGGTGATAGTTTTATAAATGCATCCGATTAAACTGATAGCCCGAAAGTCTTTACAGGACAAAGGGTCATCCGTCTTGGGGATAAGGCAGATGAACGAGGAGTTACAGCCATTTGGAATCCGACCGGAACTGAAGAATTCCAAAACAACCTCTGTAAATCGCTGCTTATAGTGGACCAAAAGGGTTTTAAGAAACCGAAGGAATACCCATCCGGGCCTGGAGATTTGTCCTCACCGCAATCCCAAACGGCCTTCTTAGACTATCCACAACAACAATCTCAACCAATCCAATCTCAATTAAAATATTACTTTCTCTCTCATCCACTTACATAATATTCAACTCCAATCCAATCTCAAAATTTTCATACTCCAACCACAATTTTCTACAATCCAATCTAATCTACAATATTATTTTATAAAAATTATATTTTTTATTTTTTATACAATAATTGGGAGACATTGGCATGTGAATCTGAGAAAAATTGGTGTGGTGAAAATATGTCAACATTGGTCTCTATTTGTAGGGAATTGAAAACCATGAATTTTGATATATTTTTTAATTTTTAATTTTTAATTTATTTGTTAAAGTCAATTTTCTAATAAAATAAGTTTTATTTAATAAAAATCTAAGCCAACCAATAAAATTATGACATGTGTCAATTTTTTTTTAAAATAAACCAACAATCTTCACCAATCTTGATACGGATTGTTTGAGATTGTTCATGGGTTTTCTTTTTTATTTATTTAAAAAAAATGTATTGTCTTATTCATGATCTCAAAAATGAGATCACCAATGTGGATAGTCTTAATTTCATCCGCGGTTATCGTGCTGTCAAGAAACAGAACGTCGTCTGAGGATAATTTTTTCAAGCCCTCCAAGTTAAAGTTGCATCTTGGCCGAAGATTTCCTCCCAAACGTTTTTCGAAGAAGAAAAGGAATTTGTCCTTCACAGCACTCGGGTCCTCTTTCCAAATGCCGTTAACGAAGATCCCTCTTATTCTTGATTTGTTTCTTCTGTAGTTGATCGTACCGTGGAAAAACTTCGAGTTTTCGTCTCCATATACCGCCCATTTTAGTTTGGTCCTTTGGTATAGGTCGGATCGTTCTTTAGTTTCAATGTCGTCTTTAATTTTAATGGCCTCGGATCTCCTCACTAAATCTTCCGAGTTAGTAACACCGGCTTCTATACGACGATCGACTTCTTCAATCACTTCCAAGGCTTTCGTTTTACTTTCCTCGAGTGAGCTTTTCTTTGAAATCCACCAATTTCTGATGTGTGATTTTAGCATTTTCAGCTTGTTTTTCAAGTCAATCAGTTTACTTGATGATCTCCTATATGAACCTTCATGCCAAGCACTTTCCACCACGGGCCTGAAATCGTCCATGTTACACCATGAGTTGAATATTCTGAATGAGACGGGACCAAAGTCAGTCCCGGCATCTTTCAGAGTAATCTGGCAGTGGTCAGATTTGTCCCTAGCAAGAACCGTACAGCTCGAGTTAGGCCAAATATCAAAAAACATTCGCGATACTAGGAAGCGGTCCAGTTTGCTCAATTTGGATCCGGAAGAATTCGACCGTCTGCCATTCAATGGTAATTCAGTCAGATCTGAGTTAATAATGAAGTCATTGAAAAGACGATTGGCCGAGATGTCATAGAAGGATCCGATTTTTTCCGAGGGATCTCGGATCGAGTTGAATTCCCTCATAACTATCAGAACCCCCCCCCCCCCCCCCGACCAAGAGGTAATCTGATGAACCAAGGAGTCCCAAAGCAATCTCTTCTTGGAGTCGTCCAGGTGCCAAAAAAAGCGACGAAGCTATCTGAAAACTTTTCTATCCCAAATAGATAGAATACCACCTGCACTACCATTTGCATTTAACACAGCAAAGTCAAAATCGGAATCCCCCCATATACTTTTTATTTGGAATGTAGACAAAGAAGTAGCTTTGGTTTCTTGAATAGCTAGAAAATTAATGTTATGATGCCTGCACAAACCATTTAACCAAATAGTCTTGGAAGCTTTCCCCACTCCTCTGCAATTAATGGACATTAGATTCATTGATTACAAAAATCCAAAGACTCCCCTGCCTTAATAGTCTTCTGAAACACGGTCAACGGCCTCCAAGGGTGGTGTCTTATCGACTTTGCACGAGAGCCTGAGTAACCTGTTACTGCACCTAAAAATGTCACGAGGGTAGGGTCTTCCTCTGCGATTCTCGTTTTCTTCCTGCCATTCTGGATTTAGTTTAGGGGAAAGAGAATAAATCCTTATAAAATTAGGATTTTTTTTCTACCAAGGGATGTCCTGAGAAGAGAAGCCGTTTTGCAAGATTGAGTAAGGGTTATTATCGAAATCACAGGGGTTCGTCCATCCGCTCACATCCCTTACCCTTACTAGTAAAAGGGAAATTGAGGACAGGTGGTTGTCTACGCCACGACACTCGTGGTTCATATATGATTAAACACATGTTACATTGACATACATAGACGTTTAGCTTAAACACTACATGTCGTGTAATCATATATGATATCACACTTCTTGTTTTCAAGCATAATGTTTAACTTCTCGCATGATCTTTTAGCTTCATAAATCTCTTTCAATCAAGTATCTCATTATCGAACCACAAGGGTCGTGGCGTAGTGGTTAAGACCATGGGGATGTGCTGGAATATCTCATCTGCCTAGGATTCGAATCCAGACGTACATAACAATTGTGGCCACTGAGGTTTAATCAGGGTTGATGTCTTACAATCATAATTTGCCAAGTGATTAGTCTAGGTATAGCTTAGGACACCTTTTCCCAAAAAAAGTATCTCATTATCAACAAAATATTAATTGAACAATTTGTTTGACAACATTTTTCAAATTGAATTACTAAAAGTACTTCAAATAAATGCATGTGAAAACGTATGTTTACAAGTTAAATATTAACTTTTATCCAAAGGCAAAAAGAATGTAGTTTTAACTTAAGTTGCAAATAATGGTACTAGGGCTTGTAAATGCCCTTGATAAACCTAATTACATGAATCTTAATGCATTATTAAAGTTGTATATATAAAACTGTTAATCCTATTGTGGCAATTGCAAACGTTTTATTAATTATGTTCGTGATTGTAGGGCGGAAGAATGGGGTGCATCGAGTGACCACAATTGTTATAGCGAGACAAATTTGATTACAAAAGAGGGATATATGGGTAGCGGAACAGACCCTAAAATGATGAAAGTGGTTGAAAATTCCATTGACGAATTGAAAACTAGAGGTATGCAAATCGAAATGATCAACATAACTCAACTTTCGGAATACAGAAAAGAAGGGCATCCTTCAATTTATAGGAAGCAATGGGAAGCACTGAATGAAGAACAACTATCAAACCCTAGTAGTTATTCAGATTGTATACATTGGTGTCTTCCTGGTGTGCCTGATGTGTGGAATGAGCTTTTGTATGCTTATATATTTCGACAATGAAAAATCTCAAAGATTGTTGTCAAAACGCCACTCATTTGAATGAAATTTACCATTTACTTTTATGCGTTTTTTTGTCCATTTTATTTATAAGAAAAATAAACCTTTTCCTTAGGACCCTTTCAAATAGAAATAGAGAACAAAGTAACTAGAAAGATTGTTAGAATCGCCTTTTTCTAGAGGGGTAACGATTTTATCATCAAGTTGATTCAATCAAAAACTAATATATTGATTTCTATAGCAAATACAAATGAAACCATATCATTAAAAATAATATCTTTAAAAACAAATATAATGTAGGTTTTACTTTTTCAAATGATTTCTACAATATAGCCATGAGATATTTTCTCTTTAGTGCCTTTGGAAATGTTTTTGCATGCTTGATCCATTTTACAATCACTTATTGTAACAACCCAATAATAAAACCATACGATGTCTATCATAATATAAATAAGCTTGCCTAAACTAGGGGTGAGCAAAACCCGAAAAAACCGAACAACCCGACCCGACCCGACAATTTGACAAAAAACCGCACCCGAACAACCCGATACCCGAAAGCCCCGATCCGATAAGAAGTACGGGTACCGTAGGATCGGGTTGGGTTTGGGTTTTACCCACCCGGCCCGTCCGAATATCCGATTAAAAAAATTATTTTAAAATATAAATACATTCAGAATTCAGACTCAATTTCTAACCTAATCCTAATTCCTAAATCGATATACGATTCCCTCCCATCGACCCATCCCACCCAAATCCCAAATCGCCACCGCCGTCCACCGGGCCACGCTTCCATCGCCGGCCAGTCGCCACCACCCACGCCGCCGATGACCCACAATTCCATCGCCGGCCCCTTTTCTTCGCCGCACTGACTTGTTACTACTTACTTGTGAGGTAACTCTATTGTTCATTTATGTTTGGATAATGATTGTTCAAGGAAGTCAAACTCCAATTGAAGTGAAAATTGCAGAATACCCTTTGTTAGTTGTTACTACTATGTTTCTCTACTGCATTACTCCATTTTTATAAGTATCAGTTCAGACCCTCACAATATTCTGTTTTTTATGCTATCATGAGCAATGCTCTAAACAGTAAACAAGTTTAAATGTTAAACTATGTATGTGGGTCTGATTACTTGCAGATTATGTGAACGTTAGAGGATTAAGTTTTGGTATAGTCTTTTGTAAATGATAGTGGAAAGATTACTTGAAAGTGGAGGAATGTTGGTTGATCAAGAGAATCTCATAAGTAGATTACTTTGGAGTTGGCTTGAAAGGAAAATATATATAAAACCAATTGATATTCTTTTTATGTTATATGTTTTATCATTTATCCCAACCCGCTGTACCCGACCGACCCGAATCGGGCCCCGAAATACCCGATATCCGATATCCGATATCCGAAGAATATATCGGACGGATTTCGGGTGGAAGAAAAAACCCCGAAACCCGATCGGGTGGTGGGTTTTGGGCCCAACCCGTCCGAATGCTCACCCCTAGCCTAAACGGTTCATAAACATTCTGTAATATCCTAAAAATTGGGACAAACAAAAACCTCCAAAAACGGAAGTTTGGTATATAATGCCAAAGCATTAACCTCCCAAAAACGGGGAAAATACAAACATCTGTTTAATTACAAGTTTGTAATTCAACAAAAAGTAAATGACAACCAACTAATCTAATTTCTAGATAGAAACAAAATTATAAAAAGGGTGTCAATCTCTCTATTCCAACAATTGGGTGTCCCAAAGAGTGTATTCCCCAAGCTCACACAAAACCCGTCTAGACATTTTTAGAGACGGCGCCGCTAGAACCTGAGATACATGTCGACACTAAAAAGGTATTAGGCCAAAAAAAATCTGGTGAGTTGAAACAATTATATAGATTGACAAATAAGAACATGATATTACAACATATACATATATTTCAACATATAGAATCAATGGGGGAGACCAAAACACCAAATCAAGTTTCACCTCAAAGTTGACTTAAGACAAAATGTCTTTTGTCAACGATAACATAGGAGCCTATTTGAGAACTGTTAAAACAGGGTTTAAGAGCTCTTAAACCACCTTTAAGAGGCTCCCGACATAACATCGTTATACCCCAACCGGAACACTAAATCCATACAGTCGTTAACGAGGGCCTTCCTCACTCCGCTCACCTCCCCTGGGGTATGGAAGAGTCAATATACCTTAGCATCTACTCCCATGAGTAATACCACAAGGCTCGGCGCATTGGAGACTACCTCCAAAGAATTACCCATAATGGCTGACATCTAGGTACATGCCTCCAAGGTGGTACCCAAGACTATATTCTCATAGTGCCTACTTGATGGTTCATCCATATTGGGATGTGCCAAGTACAATTATACTCCAAGCAAAATGTGTATAGAAATCATAAGAAGATGCATGGTCAAACCATCATAATGGAATAGAATTTAACATGATAAGTCCAACATCATTAACACTAGCCATACAAACCATTTATAGTCTATTGTATACAAAATTCCATATAATTCATCCACACAAATAATGTATGCAGCATAAGACCAAATTCCATATATATATATATATATATATATATATATATATGTGTGTGTGTGTGTGTGTGTAGCATAACGCACATTGAGCCCAAATCCCCATCAATAAGCTATAATTTTGTCATTTAGCCAAAACCCTATAATATGGCTTATTCTTTCAAGAATAATCAATACCAAAACAACTTCATAGATAAGACATCCATAAGCTCCCAAAACTTCCATTAAGTCATTCCTCGTCCAAAATGGTCCATAAACCGTTAAATATGAGCATACAAATAATATGACAAAATGTTGGAAGTTTTTTTTACAAGAAAATGCAATAATATTAACAAAGAACACATAATAACATGTATCTAGTTTGACAAAAAGGTTTATAAACTCACTATCTAGGTTTTTGGTCAAAAACCTAGAAAAATAGCAAACCCTAGAAAGTTGAGAAGATGGAGATGGGGTGAGGTCATGGTTTAAGCTTGAGATCTTGCCCTTGATGATTTTTAGAAGCTTTTAATGCCTAAAAATCGACACACCAACAAACCCTAGAGTGTATTTAATGAAGAGAGAAGACGAGAAGGTGAAGGGTTGAAGTAAATATATGCTAAAAAATCGGTTCTCACCAAGCTCTCTCTTGCAAAAATGAATAATATCCCGACTGCTGTCTTCTTATACACACAGACACACGGGGCGATAGTGCCCAGTGACTTTGACAAAATGGATTTGTCGCTGGCACAGTCGTCAGCTCCAACCCGCTCTTAGTACGCTTTAGGCGGTTGTGACAAGCGAGAGTGCCAGTGTCACAATCGCGGGGCAATGTCACCGACTATGTACCATAGCCTCTCTTCCACCCACGAGATTGACATGCGACTATGACATCTGTCATAGTCGCTGGTCACAGTCGCCCAAACTCCCCCGAGTATGATTTTCTTCCAATTCTCCGCCAAAACGTCCAGACTTTAAATTTAAACATTGAGCTCAAACCTTAACAATTTGAAACCATAGGGACGAGAAATAATTTACCTTAATTTTGCATTGGAATTTCTGGGCTTTACACAATCATTTAATAGTGTAATTACAAACCAAGACTACTGCGATTAAACATATCACAACTGAGAATTTAAATGGAAACTAAGTCTAGAAGTCTAAGCCACAAACTACAAACTTCCTTCTACGCTCTCGGCGTCGAGCTCATAATCTCCCTTTCCCTTTGCTCGTGCCCTCACTGACCTACTTACCTAAAAATGGTTTTCAGTTTTATAAAAATGAGGGTTAGATCGAAGGTCTAGTGAGTTCCCTCAAATAATACACTACACAGCACAAGTATCATTTAAAATGAGATAAACACATTAATAAATGTTACACACCTTTAAAACCATCATCCACACACACAACACATGTAGATGGCACACGCTTAGGTCATGCACACATGTGACAATGTGCTCGGGCTCACACATGCCCTCAAACAAATCACATGAAACGAATTCATGCATTCCAATGGGTCACACCTCCCATAATAAGCCATCACATGTCCCCGCCCCAAATGCATGCATACTTTAATATCCACACCAACAAACATAATTTAAATCAACATAAAACATGCATTTTTGATAAGCATTATATGTAATCAAAGCTCATACGTCAAGTAAAGTAAGTTAGGAAAAACTCATATGCCGTCCACGCGTAGGTTTCCTTACTCGAGTTACGAGCACCTAAATTACACAAAATACAAAGGTGATAATTAGTCACTCAATTACTCCTTAAAATCCTCACTAACAAGTCCTAAGACAATTCCCCAATCGATGTCTCGTTCGAACGAGAACCAAAACACAAAACAAAAGGCAACCAAACAAATCCCTTGCGGAGCTTGGCCCGCGCAAGTCGTTGTGGTTCTCAGCCCATACCTGCATGACTATTCAACCAAAAACCCTCACATTCCTTCAATCCCAAACTTCCTAAAACCAATTTTAAGTTTCCAAATCGAGGGAATTAATGCTTTAACCCTTTTTAAACAATAACCAAACATCAATACACCAATTAATCCATTGGATTTCATCCATTAGACATCTCACTTTCTTAAATCAATCCAAGAAATGATGAACTTGGAGGAAAACCCCATTAATGGCAATTTCGGCTCAAAACTCAAATAAAACAACCAAATCAAAGGGTTTCAATCCCAAAAATATTGAGGAGATCCCAATAGCAAAACCCACTAAGAAACATAGGAGGCAAATGGATGAGGTGAATACTTTGATAAAGAAGAGGAGAAATGCTTCCTAAATCTGCTTTCTTTCTCTGATTTCTTCAAGAACACATACCACACACACTTGCTCTCTAAAACCTTCTTTCAGCCTCCAATTCGTTTTATGAGAAATGAGAGGGTTTCACCCTCTTCGGCCCCTATTTACACTTCAACCCCTACAGATTGCGAATTTTCATTATTTTTCCCTAAACTCCCAAACTTAATCAAAATAAGGATTACAACTTAGAGGCTTGAAAAGTACCCTTATGCTTGTGTAATCGATTGAATTTTTAAGTAACAAAGGAAAATTCTTCATCCTAAAATTGCAAGAATCTCTTTCAGATGTGATATTTAAACAATTTTAAATTAAAAAACAAATTATTTTATTGATCGATTTTATTGGTAAGTGCATTATGCACCATGGCTGAAATTTGACAATATGTTATGATCATGCTGAAAATATTTTTGAAAATTGCTAGTGATTTAGACCATCGTACCACATGTTCACTTCACTAGCAAATTCGAGAGTTTAAAAGTGATAAGAATATTCTTTTACGGTGGGGCATGACTTATTACAATCAATTTTGAGTACAGATACCGTAAATCGCTCTATTGAATGCTTAAAGTGATGTATTGATAGTCGATGACAAACTAAAAGCGCATGCTATCAAGAATGAAATAACGAAGAGTATCATATACTAGGAAAGAGTCATAGTATATTCAAGAGGTTAGGTTGTATTTATACTTTAAAGAAAATCTACCGAATTCAAACTTAATCGTGATCATGTGATGTCTTTACGATCATCTATGAAGTGCATGATTGTAACAAAATTCACTTCATAAAACCAGACAACCGATGTATTTGTTTTTTTTAAGACAGACTACCGATGTATTTAATTAACAAACCTAAATAAATTGTAAATTCGTCGATAATGTTCATAAATTGGCGACGAATGCCTCAGGCGTTTAGCTTAGTTGGCAAAAGGGAGGGGTGACTTTGCCTTAATACACAACAAGTCTTGGGTTCGATCCCAGGCCCCTCCACTAGCCTCAGTCGCTGAGTGAGCCAAAAAATGCCCCCTTACATTGGTGTCTTTGAAGGCAGGTTCCATGTGGGACTGGTTAGGGTTGCTGGTAATCAACTTTTTGCCTTAATAAATTGGCGACGAATGTTACCAATGGTTTTAATCAATATCAATAAAATTGGATAAAAGGAAAACAAATTTAAACGAAATTTGTCGGCATTATGCCACTAATATTAATTAATTACCGGTGATTTTAATTACAAAAAAAATCAAATTTAAATTTAAATTGGTATAGTCTTTTGTAAATGATAGTGGAAAGATTACTTGAAAGTGGAGGAATGTTGGTTGATCAAGAGAATCTCATAAGTAGATTACTTTGGAATTGGCTTGAATGGAAAAATATATAAAACCAATTGATATTCTTTTTATGTTATATGTTTTATCATTTATCCTAACCCGATGTACCCGACCGACCCGAATCGGGCCCCGAAATACCCGATATCCGATATCCGAAGAATATATCGGACGGATTTCGGGTGGAAGAAAAAACCCCGAAACCCGATCGGGTGGTGGGTTTTGGGCCCCGACCCGTCCGAATGCTCACCCCTAGCCTAAACGGTTCATAAACATTCTGTAATATCCTAAACATTGGGACAAACAAAAACCTCCAAAAACGGAAGTTTGGTATATAATGCCAAAGCATTAAGCTCCCAAAAACGGGGAAAAAACAAACATCTGTTTAATTACAAGTTTGTAATTCAACAAAAAATAAATGACAACCAACTAATCTAATTTCTAGATAGAAACAAAATTACAAAAAGGGTGTCAATCTCTCTATTCCAACAATTGGGTGTCCCAAAGAGTGTATTCCCCAAGCTCACACAAAACCCGTCTAGACATTTTTAGAGACGGCGCCGCTAGAACCTGAGATACATGTCGACACTAAAAAAGTATTAGGCCAAAAAAAATCTGGTGAGTTGAAACAATTATATAGATTGACAAATAAGAACATGATATTACAACATATACAGATATTTCAACATATAGAATCAATGGGGGAGACCAAAACACCAAATCAAGTTTCACCTCAAAGTTGACTTAAGACAGAATGTCTTTTGTCAACGATAACATAGGAGCCTATTTGAGAACTGTTAAAACAGGGTTTAAGAGCTCTTAAACCACCTTTAAGAGGCTCCCGACATAACATCGTTATACCCCAACCGGAACACTAAATCCATACAGTCGTTAACGAGGGCCTTCCTCACTCCGCTCACCTCCCCTGGGGTATGGAAGAGTCAATATACCTTAGCATCTACTCCAATGAGTAATACCACAAGGCTCGACGCATTGGGGACTACCTCCAAAGCATTACCCATAATGGCTGACATCTAGGTACATGCCTCCAAGGTGGTACCCAATACTATATTCTCATAGTGCCTACTTGATGGTTCATCCATATTGGGATGTGCCAAGTACAATTATACTCCAAGCAAAATGTGTATAGAAATCATAAGAAGATGCATGGTCAAACCATCATAATGAAATAGAATTTAACATGATAAGTCCAACATCATTAACACTAGCCATACAAACCATTTATAGTCTATTGTATACAAAATTCCATATAATTCGAGAGTTTAAAAGTGATTTAGACCATCGTACCACTTTTAAAATATTTAGACCATCGTACCACATGTTCACTTCACTAGCAAATTCGAGAGTTTAAAAGTGATAAGAATATTCTTTTACGGTGGGGCATGACTTATTACAATCAATTTTGAGTACAGATACCGTAAATCGCTCTATTGAATGCTTAAAGTGATGTATTGATGGTCGATGACAAACTAAAAGCGCATGCGATCAAGAATGAAATAATGAAGAGTATCAAATACTAGGAAAGAGTCATAGTATATTCAAGAGGTTAGGTTGTATTTATACTTTAAAGAAAATCTACCGAATTCAAACTTAATCGTGATCATGTGATGTCTTTACGATCATCTATGAAGTGCATGATTGTAACAAAATTCACTTCATAAAACCAGACTACCGATGTATTTTTTTTAATACAAACTACCGATGTATTTAATTAACAAAACTAAATAAATTGTAAATCTGTCGATAATGTTCATAAATTGGCGACGAATGCCTCTGACGTTTAGCTCAGTTGGCAAAAGGGAGGGGTGACTTTGCCTTAATACACAACAAGTCCTCGGTTCGACCCCAGGCCCCTCCACTAGCCTCAGTCGTTGAGTGAGCCAACAAATGTTCCCTTACATTGGTGTCCTTGGAGACAGGTTCCGTGTGGGACTGGTTAGGGTTGCCGGTAATCAACTTTTTGCCTTAATAAATTGGCGACGAATGTTACCAAAGGTTTTAATCAATATCAATAAAATTGGATAAAAGGAAAACAAATTTAAACGAAATTTGTTGGCATTATGCCACTAATATTAATTAATTACCGGTGATTTTAATTACAAAAAAAAATCAAATTTAAATTTCATTTGTTGGAAACTTGGAATTATGCCACTAATATTAATTAATTACCGAGATAAGCCCAGCCCAGCCCAATCCACCAGCTCTTAATTCGATCCTATCTCAGACCCACAACTCCACAAGTGCGGTCCAGGTTTATTTTCAGGCCTGACCTGTTTGGGTATAAATAGGGGTGAGCATAACCCGAATAACCCGAACAAACCAACCGAACCCGAACCCGAACCCGAAATACCCGAACTTGAGCCACCCGATGAACCGAACCCGATTCTACCCGAACCCGATAATTTATCTCGGTTATTACGGTTCGGTTCGGTTTGGGTTGGGTTTTCCCAAACCCGAACCCGTCTGTACCCGTCCGAAGTTTTTAAAATATATATTTTTAAAATAAAATATAAATAGTAAATATATATATATCTAATAATTACTAATTAGCTTTTCTCCACTCCCGTACGAATACGATTTCAGTTCACGACTTCACCCTCAATGCTCAAACCCTAATTTTGCGATTCCATATTTCCACTTCTCGATTTCTCGATTTCACGGTGGAAAGTAATCTGGAACGAAACGAACTCAAGCCTCAAGGAAAGGAAACGAACTCAAATCATTGAAGCCTTGAAGGAACTCCAATTTGGTAGTTTCTGATTTCTTTCTAACTTTTGTTTGAAGTCATGTTAGTTAATTAGTTTCCTGTTAGTTTCTGATTTGTTTGAACTCAAATTGGTTTAGTAATTAGTAATTTCTGAACGGGTTTGGCTCACTTTTTTTTCTTTTTTCTTTTTTCCACATGTCATAAAGGGTTGTGCCAGGGGAGGATGGGTCGGGCACACACCCAGGACTCACAAAAAGTAGAGGTCCAAATGTTTTTAGTATATACAATATAATATATAGTAGTAGTTCAAAAAAATTAGTCAATAAAAGAACACAAAGTATCTAACAGCACCCAAAAATAATTTAACATTGTATTAACAACCCACAAAAAGTAGGGATCCAAAATTTTATAGTATATAGTATATAGTACTAGTTAAAAAAATAGTCAATGAAAGAGACACATTTTTTTTAGTATATCTAATAGGACCTAAAAAAATTAACATTATATTAAGGACCCACAAAAAGTAGGGGCCCAAACTTTTTTAGTATATATAGTAGTAGTTCAAAAATTAGTCAATAAAGAAAACATAATTTTTTTGAGTATCAAATAGAATCCAAAAAGAATTTTACATTATATTAAGGGCCCAAACATTTATATTAAAATATAGTAGATTTCTTGTTATTTACTAAGAAAAATTCATTCCTTTTGAAAAAAATTACCAACCATATGGGACTATCCACCATATATCTATATTTAGGATTTCAAAACTAACCTTGTTTTTCCATACATTATGGACTTCCTTATTACCTAATATTAAATGCATAATTTAAGTATTCTCCTATATCTACAACAAGAATAAGATTTCAAGTTATAACCAACATGGACTTTTGATTCTAAGATTGATGGTTCCTAAAAGTATGTATTAACCCTAAAAGTTTTAAATGGTGAAAATATTAGTATGATGGAAACCCAACCGATTTATATTAATTTGCATATAGTGTTATTCTGAATAGTCAATATTGTGATATAAAATGATGTATGTCTATATATTAAAGATATATCATATGATGTGTTTGACGGTGGAACGAATTTATGATGCTAGGTAAATGATATGATATATAATATTAATTTAAAAATAATTATTGATTGATTTTGTCTAGAAATTCTCGAAAAAACAGTTTTATATGAGTTATTAATATTTCTTGAACTCAATGTTATTTCTGATGATAAAAGACAACATATTGAAAAAAAATCGTACTTTTATTTCTGATGATAAAATACAACCTTTGGCGACGAATGTTACCAAAGGTTTAATTCAATATCAATAAAATTGGATAAAAGGAAAACAATTTTAAACGAAATTTGTCAGCAATTTTCATAAGAGCATCTACAACAGCTTTTCTAAAATAGAGAAAATAGCATTTTTATTCTTTATGTTGCTCCAACAACTTCTCTATATTGTTCTCTAAAATATAAAAAATTATAGAAAATTCTAAGTTTAGATAATTCTATAAAACTTGCTAGATGGAGAGAGAAATTAGTTTTTTATTTATTTCCACCAATAGAATTGAGTTATTATTATTTTATATAAAATCTATTTAAAAACTGTATTGGCATGATAAATTTAAATAATATTTTAATAATATAATGAATGTTGAAATCTCTAAAATAGAGAATCTGTTGAAGCTAAATATAATTGATTTTAGATATTTTAACTTTTAAATCTCCATTTCAGAAAATTATAAAAAAATCTATTGGAGATGCTCTAAATTACGATGATTTTAATTATAAAAAATAATTCAAATTTAAATTTCATTTGTTGGAAATTGGAATTATGCCACTAATATTAATTACTGAGATAACCCCAGCCCAACCCACCAGTTCTTAATTAGGCCCTATCTCAGACCCACAACTCCACAAGTGCAGTCCAGGTTTATTTTCAGGCCCTATTTTTTTTGAATATATCATATTAGATTGTTGTATAAAATCAAACAATAAATCATTTTGTCTAAAAATATTATAATAAATGTATAAGCAATGTTCTAAAAAACTCGTTGTACAGCTTCCATGGTGTGCCATGGCATCAAGGCTTGTGTCTCACGCCACGTTAAGCCCGTGGCACGCCATGGTTCAATGCGTAGTTTTCATAATACAATATTTGATTTTTTTTACGTTTTTATTGTTTTATTTGCAAGATTTTTAATATATAACCTAGTTTAACTTGTTTATTACTATTGACTCATTAAGCAACACTGTAAAACACACGTTGTTATACACAAAATTATATATGAAGTAGAAATTGGACGCCATAAGTCACGCCTTAAAAACGTCATGGCTTAGATGTGGCTCATAAGGCTTGAGGCTTGGCCTCGCCGCCACGCCACGCCTCATGCCATTTAGAACCTTGTGTATAAGACGTTTTCCGACGTGTTAACAGGTTTTATAGGATAGTTTTAAAACAAATCGCTGGATTAGCTATTTTGTAGAACACTCACAACTTTTTATACGACACTTGTTTAAGACGTACACTTTTTCAAATGATGATCTATAAAATAACTAATATGAAACTTTATTTTAAAAATATTCTTAAAATTTTGTTAAGACGACTAAAAATGTCCTATTAAACCTATTGCGGCACCTTTAAATATAGAGTACTTTAACGTTTGGTCTATAAACTTATATCTTATAAAATAATATACTAAGGGGCCGTTTACTTAATCACTTATCCGGGTAAGTGTTTACCGGTAAAATTCAACACTGTCACTTACTTCCCGGGTAAGATTTTAGTTCACCAAAATGACATCGTATGCAACAATTTAGCCGATAAGTGCTAACCGTGGTAAGAATCGTCGCACTCACTTACCGGGTAAGACTCTCGGTTCTTACTTTCGACTCTCGGTCCTTGATTCCGTTCTTACCGGGTAAGATTCTTGGTTCTTGCCACATTTATCCGGTAAGCTAGTGTGACTTAGTAAGCATTTACCCGAATAAGCGTTTTATAAACGCCCCTAACATACTCAGACATTTTTGGTTTACTATATACCAAATTTCATTGTGGTAGCCTTATAAAACCTTACCAATTTTGACCCATTAACATTTTTAAATTTATCCGATCCATCTTAAATCCACATTAATATGTATATATAATTTTCTCTTTAAGTTTTATTTTATTGGGTAAATGGATTCAGATTTTTGGAATTTAATTATTTAAAAATAAAAAAGTAATAATAAGTTAGATCGCACGTAATCCAAGTTTAATTTAATATAATTAAACGAAATAATCAACAGATCCAAAGAAGGATCACGTTTTGATGCAATTCTTTTGCACTCACTTCTTGACTACGTTGTGTGGGAGTCGATGCCCAAGTAGACTTGATTTATATTCCTTTATTTTATTTTGTTATGATATAATTAATTTTTATTTTTATTTAAAGGACTGTTTACTAAACGTTAATCGCTAAGTGCTTATGGCTCACTTTACCTTATTAGATAAGATGAATGGAAATCTTACCCGGTAAAGTGATGAGAAGGATCGAAAGTCTTACCCGATAAGTGAGAGTGAAGACTCTTACCTGGTAAGTACTTATCGAATAAAAATGTTGCATGCGGTGCCGTTTTAATGTACTAAACTCTTACCTGATAAGTTAAGGGTACCTGATAAGTTAAGGGAACGTATTGATTATTACCGATAATCGTTTACTTGTACATGTTGAGTAAACGACCCCTAATTTAAAAAACGACAAGTTAGATAAAGAAATGGTCCTTGGGCGCAAGGCCCTTGCCGGTGGTACCACTATCCATTAACGGTCGGGGTTCGGGGAAGCACCCCAATGTTTATGGATTTTAAGAAGAGTTAGGGGTCGTTTACCAAATGCTTACCTGGGTAAGCGCTTACCGGTAAAATTCAATACTATTACTTACTTATCGGGTAAGATTTTAATCCACCAAAACGATATCATATTCAACAGTTTCTTGGTAAGTGCTAATCGTGGTAAGAGTCTTCGTCGTCACTTACCAGGTAAGACTTTCGGTCATTCCCTTAGCTCTTACTAGATAAGATTCTTGGTCCTTACCATATTCACCCGGTAAGTGCTAACCGCGGTAAGAGTCGTGGTCGTCACTTACCTGGTAAGACTCTCGGTCCTTGCATTCGCTTTTACCAGGTAGATAACGTGACTTGGTAAGCGTTTAGTCAGGTAAATGTTTGGTAAACGACCCCTTAGAGAGATTTAGTTTCAGGATGATCTAGACAAATTTCAGATTGATGAAAATCTTCTTGAAATTGTTCCCGAAATTGATAGAAATATGACCAAGTCTGGATCAAAGATAAGAGGAATCAGGGCTCTGGACCATAGAGTCAGATATATGGACTGTGGAACAAAAGATCTGGATGCATGTTGCTTCTGATTCTAATACATATCTAACTACTCCCAAACCTTATTCGCTAATGGTTATAACTGTCATACATTTATATTTTAACAGTTTTAACCGCTCGTAACTGTAAATCTCTCATATAAAAATGTAAACAGGAATTTGGGTGTATCGAAGAACCTTTAAGATTAGAGTTTTCTTGAATTATTCCAATACAAAACTCGTGTCACCCAAGGTTATAAGGGGCAAATATTGTATTTGGAAAGTGAATTTTCAAGATCCAAAGAGATTATCTATTCTATGAATCATCTCCAAGACTCCAATCCCTAATTTTTAACAACTAGCCTATTGGTTTGGACTTGAGGTGTTACAATTTCCCTAACAATAGCCATCTACTTTTGCTATTGCAAGAAGAGTTGGGACCTAGTGGGATTGTTTGAGGACACCAATCTATGTGTAATATCATACCAAATGTGTGACTACACTACAAAATAAATGATTTCTATCCACAAATTTTTTATCCAGGGAAATTTCCGTCATGATTACCCAGAAAAGCCCAATAATTTTGTAGAATCCGATGTTTTTCGAGAAAATACTCATGGATCACCCAGAGAATCCCTGAGTAATCTGTCACTGATTTGCATTACCCACCAAAAATCTACCCACCAACTTTTCTGACGGTTTTGTGATGAATCACCCTTTAGCGACAGATTTTCCAAGGAAAAATTTGTAGGTAAAAGTCTTTCGTTTAGTAGTGTTATCATGTGATAACACTTTCAATTGGTATCCACTGTTTAATAGTGTTAAATCTATTAGATTTGGGAGTTTTGGTGTTTCTTGCTTTTCAGATACGAGGAGAAAAAGATTTTGTTTGTACTTAACTAGAGACTCCTTTGTTTCTATTTTTATTTGTGAAGGGTGTGATGTGTCTGTCCTATATGTCACTACCTTAAAATGTCACTTAAGCAACAAATGAAAAATGTTTATATGTTGCCTAAGGCTTAGGCAACAAGCCCATGTTCCAAAATTATTAATATTTTTGACTTTAGGCAACATAGACACAAGAAAAATATGTTGTCTAAGAAAGATCTTATGCAACAAAGGAAATGTATTATATGTTGCCTAAGTTCATTTTGACTGATTTAAAAAAAAAGTATGAAACCGTCAACATTCAACTAAGAAAACATATGCTAAGATGTTGCTTAAGATACTTTGAGGCAACATTCAAATCATTTATACGTTGCGTAAGGTTACACTTAGGCAACATAGTACCATATTTTGCCTAAGAGGAAACTTAGGCAACATATAATAGCCTTTGTTGCCTAAGCTTATCTTAAACAACATAGATAACATTTGTTGTCTAAGACAACATCTGGTGTAGTATGTTTGTGATGTTATATATAGTATCAATTTGATTATAGTTCAATTGTGTTTTAGCAAATTATAAGAGCATAACACCAAATGAATTTTTTGGTCTTTAAGATGCTAATATTGATCGAATGTCATTAGTTAGCATGATGCCTTGTCCAATTTTGAATATATGTGACGATTTTTTTTGAAACAAGAAGTAAAGTTTTATTACGGCTAGGAAGAAGCTAGCAAAAAAGACACAGAAACATCACGAAATATTGATACAGTCGATCGGATGAAGTCTCCACATTAAAGAGTTTTTTACACTCCTATTACACCTAGCCAGTAACCAAAAGAACGATTTTTCCACAATTTGATCCAGAAGAGAGTCTTTACGGGGAGTGATGTTATTGAACACACACTTGTTTTGAAAACACCACAAACATTAGTAACAACTGACGAAAATGATTACTTCTTACGCTTCCTTGACTTGTCGGTCCTTAGGCCATCCACAACGCATAGATAAAAGCCCTCAAGCCCTCAACGCCACATCAGCGCCACATCAGCTAAGCCCTCAAGCCCTAAACACCCTCAGCGCATAACTAAAAGCCCTCAAGCCCTCAATGCCACATCAGCGCCACCTCATTTTTTTAATTCTTTTATTTATACATTTAATTATTTAACAAAATAAAAATATTTATATATTTTTGAATAAATAAAAATAAGATAAATAATAAAAATAAAAATTCATATCATTCGTTAAAAAATTAAAAATTACAAAATAAATTTAAAAAGCTACTCGTCGTCATTGTTGGGAACTTGGATACGCCAAATATGTTCGACCAAATCCGACCGAAAGTTATTATGAGTGGCCCGGTTTTTGACTTCTCGAACATTTGCCGCGCGTTGTTCCTCACTGATTTGGGTTTCGTTATCATCCGTGAAAAGGCCGTGGTCATCGCCACCACAAATAGCATGGTATTCGTCTTCGAGTATCATATTGTGTAATATGACACAAGCGTACATAATGTTTCTATATCTTGTCGGTTCCCATCCGCGTGCCGGGTTATGAAGTATATGAGAACGTTGTTTAAGCACGCCAAAAGCTCGTTCAACATCTTTACGTGCCGATTCTTGCGCGGACTTGAATTTTTGTCGTTTAGGGTCCCGTGGGCACGTAAATGATTTTACGAAAGTAGCCCATTCCGGATATATCCCATCCGCTAGATAATATCCGTGCTCGTAGGTGGCTCCATTCACCTCAAAAGGGCAGTCGGGTGCTTTTCCATCATATACATCGTTGAAGAAGGGCGACTGATTGAGAACATTGATGTCGTTGTTGGAACCGGCAACACCAAAGTATGCGTGCCAGATCCATAGATCTTGAGAGGCCACTGCTTCTAGCATGATTGTCGGGTGCTCATGATCACCTCTCATGAATTGACCTCGCCATGCATTCGGACAATTTGCCCACGCCCAATGAGTACAGTCTATGCTGCCGAGCATGCCGGGAAATCCGTGTTTAGCTTCATGCGCGGCGTACAACTTCTGAATATCAATAAAAGTAGGCTTGCGTAAATATTTTTGACCATACAGTTCAATAATACCTGTGCAGAATTTGTACAGACAATTTCGTGACGTTGTCTCTCCCATACGGATGTACTCGTCAAGTGCGTCAGCAGTTACTCCATACGCCAATTGCCGAATAGCGGAAATACACTTTTGTATCGGAGAAAAACCTTGTTTGTGTCTGCCGTCCACCCGAAGTGTAAAATACGGATACTCTCCTGCTAAATCTTCAACTATTCGTTCGAATAGTTGCCTGCTCATTCTGAACCGCCGCCTAAACATATCCGGTGTATAAACCGGGTTGTTGCCAAAGTAGTCCCGCATAAGCCGCTCGTTTGCAGCTACTCGACCTCTTTCTATGTTCGCGGCCCTCTCTGTTGTTGACGACGAGGCGGTGCTACCATAAATCCATTGTGCAGCATGTCGAAAAACTTCTCTTTGTAGATTCAACAACTCGTCGGTGTCTACGGATGATGATGATGCGGTCGGTGAACCGGGTTGTGGCGAATCCATATTGTTTAAAATATAGAGAATGAAAGAGAATGAGAGAGTTTGAGAGATTGTTGGTGTGAAAAAAATAAGAGGTTGAGGGTTAATATATATAGTGTGATTAAATTGAAAAAAAAATTAAAAATTAAAAAGCAGCCGTTTGAAAGAGCCTTTTGAATAAAAAATTTAAAAAAAAAAAAACAAAACATGCTCGGGTTCATCGGGTTTTCAAACCCGCACCCCGAGCAGCCGAAGCCCGAGCCACCCACAGCGCTACCCGCACGAGCCCGTGGCCGAGCCCGCGGGCGCTGCGGAGGGCCTTACAAGCTTTGGAGATATTATATTTTGATTTTGATGGGTTGTAAACCTAAATGTAAAATGGTAATTTTTAGCATTCATACTATTTATTAAATATACAACAATTGCTCTTAATTTAGACACATTTTAATAGAAAATTAAAGAGTAACTCTTTAGCATCTCATGGCTTGTTCACAAATGGGTAACGATGGAAAAATGTGCTTAATGGATTAAGCACACCCTCATGAGTTAAGCGTTCTTTTTAAACCATTAGATATTTTACAAGTTGTTAACTTCAAACCACTACTTATATCCTAATCGCCCTCTTATCATCTCTCTGTGTAGTTTCTTGTGCGCTTATCTCTTTTAAGAGAGAGAGAGAGAGAGAGAGAGAGAGAGATATGGGGAAGAAGCATTCTTCAAGGGGATTATGGGACATGAAGACCATGTTCTTTTGTTGCATGGTCATGTTCTTCCTTGGAGGATTAGCAACTTCATGCTTTTACAGAAACAATAATCATCATGAAACACCTACGATTAGTAGCAACGTTAGGGATACCGATACGAATACAAATACAAATACACGAGTGTTCGATCATCAGAGAAGGCTGAAGATTGCACCACCGTCGTTAACCGACACCTGTGATTTGTTCTCCGGCAAATGGGTTCATGATAACAAGACTCGTTACCCTTTGTATAAAGAAGATGAATGCCCTTTTCTTAATGGTGATTTAGCTTGCCTAACTTATGGCAGAAAAGATTCCAAGTATCAACAATGGAGATGGCAACCCCATGGCTGTGACTTCCCATCGTCTCTCTCTCTCTCTCTCTCTCTCTCTCTCTCCCTCTCTCTAACTTTTGCATGAAATTAACAACAACTTAATGAATGTCCCATGCATTTCACTAAGAGCATCTCCAACCACTACTAAACGAAAGACTTTTACCTACGAACTATTCTCTGGGAAATCTGTCGCTAAAAGGGCGATTCGTCGTCACAAAACCGTCACAAAAGTTGGTAGTTAGATTTCTGGTGGGTATTGCAAATCAGTGACAGATTGTCAGGTATTCTCTAGGTGATCTATGGGTATTTTCTCGAAAAACATTGGATTCTACCGAACCATTGGTATTTTCTGGGTGATCTCTGGGTAGTGGGTAATCACCGACGAAAATTTGACTTAGTGAATTTTGTGGGTAAAAGTCATTTGTTTTGTAGTGAATAGCTTCTCCATTTTGGAGTATGAAGATTTTGAACTATAATTTTGCTCCAACTGCTTCCTTAAAACTATCTCCAAAATGGAGAACGTATGAGAGTTAAGAAGTTTTTCTTTTTTTTTTCGAAACGGCAATGCATTAAAAGAAGTTTTTCTTTAAATATGGAGATAACCTAAAAAATGATTACTATATGAGAGCACCAATAGAAATCTTTAAAAATAAATATTTAGAGAGAAAAATAATATTTTAACAGATGAATGGATCGAATATTTTAATATTATAATCAATGTTTATGGAATCTGTTGGAGATGAATGTAATTTTTTGGAGATTTTAACTATTGGTTCTCAATTTTAGAGAAATTTGAAGGATCTTTTATTTTCTAAAGTTTTTATGGGGTTGGTGTAGGTTTGATGGCAAAGCAGTAGTAGAGAGACTAAGAGGTAAAAGGTTATTATTTGTGGGTGATTCGATAAACAGGAACCAATGGGATTCAATGATTTGCATGCTCCAATCATCAATCCCAGGGGTCAAGAAGGTTTACAATGGACGTCTCAATGGTACTAATTTGTACAGCTTCCAAGCCCCTGTAAGTCACTCTTTTGTTTATTTTTTGCTGTTCTTCAAAAGGGTCTTAATTCATTAAGTTCTTTAATTAAATAAGAGACTTACTTGTGGTTAAAATATATATAATGCAGGAATACAACATCTCAGTTGACTACTATTGGGCACCAATGCTAGTTGAATCCAATGGCGATGATCCGTTGAACCATCACCCTCACCTACGAGCTATTCGAAGCAAATCGATTAAGAAACATGCTAAGCATTGGGTTAATGCTGATATACTCATCTTTAATTCATGTCTTTGGTGGAGATTACCCACAGTCAGTCTCTTGTAAGTTGATGATATATAGCATCTCACATGGCTTAATATAATAAGCATTATATCATGTTTTAACTACTAAATGAAAGACTTCTGTCTGCGAAATTTTCCTTGGGAAATCTGTCGTTAAAGGGTGATTTGTCACAAAATCGTCATAAAGTTTGTAGGCAATTCAATTCAGTGACAGATTACCCTGGGAGATCCATTGGTATTTTCTCGAAAAACTTCGGATTCTACCAAACCATTGGTGATTTCTGGGTGATACGTAGGTAATTACTGGCAGAATTTTTGGGGTAAAAGTCATTTGTTTTGTAGTGCTTCATTCAATACTATATATAGCAATTAGGGTTTCTTAATTAGTTTCTCTTTCCAAATTAATCAGAAAGAGTGCTGGATCAGTGATGGGTGGTTCTAATGAAGTGTTTGAAGTAGTCGATAGTCCTATTGCCTACAAGATGGCTCTCCAAACATGGTCCAAATGGGTACTTAACCATATCGATCCTTTAAAGACCAAGATGTTCTACATGGGCCATACAGCAGCTCATGCATGGTACGTGTTTGAGTCTCACATCCGCTAAACTTGAACCTTTTTATTTTAATTTATGTTGGAACCTATTTTACTTTCAAGGCTCTTTTAAAAAGTAATATAATGGGTCCCACATAATCTCTCGGTATGAAACCGGAAAAAAATTCTTTTTTCTGTTTCCATCATTTTCCCATACAAATTAAACTAGTGTTAATTTTCGTTTCTTTGTCATGTTGTAGGGCTTCGGATTGGGGCGGCAAGAAGCACGAAACTTGTTATGGAGAGACGGAGCCGGAAATGGATGAAAGATTCCAGGAAATCGGAACGGATCCAAATATACTGAGAGTATTGGAGTCATCGCTAAGCAAATTGAAAGCCAAAGGGGTGAATGTGCAAATGATAAACATAACACAACTAACACAACGGCGACGAGATGCACACCCTACTGTTCATCGGAAACTATGGCGTCCTTTTACCGAGGAACAAAAAAAGAACCCACATAGTATCTCGGATTGTGCACATTGGTGCCTTCCCGGAGTTCCTGATATATGGAATGAACTTCTTTTGGCTTACATTTTCCGGTAACAAAATTAAAATCAAGAAGTCAGGAAAAACGGAAACTGAAACCAATCGAACACTTTTCGATTCGAATTGGACATATATAATTGCATATGTTTTGTTCCTATTCATTCGTGTTTTCCAGGCATATGATTATTTAATCAAAAGCAATCTTAAAAATGCTTTAGGATTTGTTCTTCGTTATAATTTTCACTTGATTTTTTACTAGTATACGTTGCTTCGAAATTTGAGATGCAAAGTTGGAAAGGTTATTGTTGAACGACATAAACGTTTCAATTTTTTTGAAGCTCATGACTATAAAACAAATGACTATTACCCACAAAATTTACCTAGAGAAATTTCTGTCGGTGATTACCAACGGATCACCCAGAGAATACCAATGATTCGGTAGAATTCGATGTTTTTCCGAGAAATACCCATGGATCATCCAGAGAATCCCTGGGTAATCTGTCAAATGTTATTGAAGATCGGAATTTGCCATTGACAGATGTTTGGTTTTTTTTTCACATCTTGCAACCAAGACGCGAGGCCTCTTGAAGGAAGCGCCATAACAACCTCTACGCTTTGGATAAAAATATGTTGAGACTAATCAGATTTTTATATATTTTAAATTTATTTTATTCAAGTTTACAACTGTTAGAGTATTATCGTAAATATGTATAGTTCAAGGTCTATTCTATAATTACATGTAACTTATCTTGTATATATAGATCTCACTACAAAACATATTGGCTTTTCCGACGGCCAAATCCGTCGGAAATCCGTCGGAAAACGCCATTTCCGACGGATTAGGCCCTCAGATAATGCCTGGCCACAAAACGAGATTTTCGACGGATTTCCGACGGATGAGGATTTTCCGACGGATATATCCGTCGGAAATCCGTCGATCCAATTTTCCTAATTTTTAAACTCCACACGCTTAATCAGATTTTCTTAATCTAAAAAATTAACTTTCCGACGGATTTTTAATATTTTTTAATATAATTTGATAATTAAAATATATACGAAAAAAAAATCAAAAAACATTTCCGACGGAATATTCCGTCGGAAACTATTATTATTTTTATTTTTTTAATAATTATAAAAATAATTTATTTTTTTATTGGGAAAAATCGAAAAACATTTCCGACGGAATATTCCGTCGGAAATTATTATTATTTTTATTTTTTTAATAATTATAAAAATAATTAAAATTTTAAATTTTAAATTCCTGAAAATGCTTAAAAACTGCTAAAAACTGAATGCAAATACCATAGATTAATTAAAGCCCTCCAACGAGTTATTGTGCATAATAAATACAAATTCTCCTAATTGTTCGATAAATAGAATTTAAATACGTTAGTTCAAGTAACAAGAGTTTAACAACCAAACATCAACACTATGGCGGGGGAGGCGGAAACTGGGATGGAGTAAACTGACTTTGGCTTAACCTTTTCACCAATTCCATCATGTCCTGATACTCCTTCTTGCGGACCTCTTCTATTTGGCGTATCTCCTCCATCTCCTTCATGCGGATCTCATCTATTTGGCGCATATCCGCCATCTCCTTCTTGAGGACCTCTTCTTGTCGGTGCATCTCCTCCAAGTCCTTCTCACGGGCCTGTTCTGATTGTTGCAGTCGGACCTCTAATGCTTGAATCTAAAAACACAAAAAATATTATATACGATTAGATAAACATTATACAAAAAGAAAAGGAAGTACACACCCGCGTATCAGAAGACGATGCACCACTCGCATATCCACCTGAGGGTACCCCCGTCAAGACCAAATTCGGATCACGGGTGTTCCCAAAACCATATATTCGACCCTTCTTGCTTCCCCCGGACGCCTGTTTCCACAATGTTTCATCTATTATGGGATGAGAAGTGGTATCCTCGCCGTATATTTGGTTGACATCGCCTTTATACTTACCCTATGGTATAAAACACAAGTCAATTTCGACAGCATAACAGTTGTAAATGAGACGTTTCCAAATAAAACAATCTTAACGTTTGCCCAACAAATGGCAACCCAGACTAAAACGGAGATATATATACCAACATTTATGATTAGTGTTTACATATATACGTTTATAGACTTTAAATAAAGTTTAACTAATCTTTAGAATAATATTTCTAGAAAAAATTCGGCATGACCCAATCGTAAAAACATGTTTTGCCATTTTTATAATTTGTACACTTGTATATACATACCATTAATTGTACCCAAAAATTACATATATACATACATACATTATATATACATACATATACATACAATCAAATATGATTTTTACCGCATCTAAACATATACATACATACATACATTATATGCGTACATATCTTATATATACATACAATCAAATATGATTTTTACCACATCAAAACATATACATACATACATACATTATATACATACAATCAATTTTACCCAAAAATTACATATATACATACATACATTACGTACATATATTATAAATACATACAATCAAATATGATTTTTTTCCATAATAATACTATATACTAAATGTGATTTAAAAAAGACAAAATGCAGTGTACCAAAACCATTATCAAGTTAGAATCAGTTTTTAATCCCCAAAAATCAACATCAATACATCCATTACCTACCTATATTATTTATAAAAAAACCATAACCCACACCAAACATTCCAGCGACCAAATTCAAACCCAAATTCTAATTGGGAGCAGCAAGAAGAAGCAACAAAATAATGTAATTCCATGGAACCAAGAAGCAACAAAATGAAAAGGAACAGAAAACAAACTCACTGCAAAGCCTGGAGAAGGAGCAGCGGCGGCCGGAGATGGAGAAGGAGCAGCGGCGGCGTTTGAGTTGCTAATCGGTGTAGGGAGTAGCAAATCGGATCCTGGAGAAGGACCACAGAAATAAGTATCACACATTACAAATACAAACAAAGTCCACATCAAACAAACAATTCTAATAATCTTATACAACACAAATTTACAAACAAAGTCCACATCAAATTACCTGAAACAAAGTCGTCTGCGGCTGTGTCACTGTGTGTGTGGCTGCGTGCGTGAACTAGAACCACAAAGAAGGAATCGGTGACTAGGGGTGGACGCCGGACGGTGGTGGCTAGGGGTGGACGCCGGACGGTGGTGGCTAAGGGTGGACGATGGTGGTGTTCGGTTGTTCGCAATCGCCACTGTTGGGGACTTGGGGTGGTGTTTCTAAATTCTAATTTTAGGGTTTGTGAAAGTGAAAACTATAAAGAAGCTGTGAACTCGTGAAATGAAAACTGAAATGAAAAGGGCTGGGTAATAAACTAATAATAATAGGGCTTATAATTTAACTTGGGCTTAAACTTAAATAATTGTATAAAATAAAAATAATTTATATATATATATATATATATAAGTGGCGGTCGGGTTGGTCCAAACCGCCCAATTTTTTTTCCAAACCGCAGACCGGACCGAACCGCCCGGTTTGGCAAATTTTCAAACCAGGCCGGACCGCCAGACCGCTCAAACCGCCAAAAACGGTCCGACTTGACTTGGTTCGACCGGTTTAAGCGGTCCGACGGTTTTTTTGAACACCCCTATCTGCAGATAAGTTTGCGGCGGTGGCCGGAGGCTGAGCAGATACCGTGAGGTGAGAACCGGACGGTGGCCGACGGCTGAGCGGACGATGGCCGGCGGAGTGCGTGAGGTGAGTGCGTGTGGTGAGAGAAAGAAGAGGCTGAGAGTTTAGGCCTTAGGGTTTCGTGAGAGTGAGAAGTGAGAGAAGAGGGAAAGAGTGCTGGGTTTAGCTGAGTGTGAGAAGTGAGAGAAGAGGAAAACGTGATTTAGGTGTTTTAATTTTAAGTGTTTTAATTTCAAGTTCATAAAAAAAATAAAAAATATATATATCTTATTATTTTCCGACGGATTTCCGACGGAAATTTAAGAAAATTAATTTTTTTAAATTTCCGTCGGAAATCCGTCGGAAAATAATAAGATTTTTACAAAAACATTGTCTTTTAAAAAAAATTATAAATATATATTTCAAGAAATTTCCGACGGAAATTTAAAAATATTATTTTTTTAAATTTCCGTCGGAAATCCGTCGGAAAATAATAAGATTTTAAAAAACATTGATTTTTAAAGACGGATTTCCAACGAAAATTTAAAAAAAATAATATTTTTAATATTTTTATTAATATAATTATTATTATTTTTGTAATTTTAATTTTCTTCTTAATTAGTATTATTTACTATATTTTATTAGTATTAGTATTATTAAATAATACTAATAATATCATTACTAAAGGTTAAAACAAAAAAATGAATTAAACCCGTTAAAGTCGAACAACCCCGAATAAAAATCATGTTAAACCGCTATAATCGAACAAAACTTATTTAAAAGCCAATTGAATCGAACAACCCAATAGATCCACTAAACCAAATTGAACCGATCAAAACTCAATTGAACCGGTAGATGCATGTGTGGTGTATTTGGGTCAATTAGACAACTAAGAACCACTAGCCTTCGATATGAACCACTAAACAAACCATTATAAGCCACTATGCTATTTTATGGCTTATTAAGACCCAATAACACAAGTGGTTACAATTGTGTGCTTGTGTACACATATCGACTGCATACATCATGCATGTGTTGTGTATTAGGGTCAATTAAACAACTAACCACCACTATACCCCGATATGAACCACTAAACCACCCTTATAGTCAAATATGACATTTTATGATTTATTAAAGCCTAATAACACAAGTAGTGACTTATTACGTGCTTGTGTACACTTTCGGATTGCATAGATGCATGAGTTGTGTATTAGGGTCCATTAGACAACTAACCACCATTAGACCACTATGTGAACCACTAGACCACCATTATAGCCAATTATGACATTTTATGACTTATTAAGACACAATAACACGAGTGGTTACAATTGTGTGCTTGTGTACACATATCAACTATATACATCATGCATGTGTTGTCTATTAGGGTAAACTAGACAACTAACCACCATTATACCCCCACATGAACCACTAAACCACTGTTATAGACCAATATAATATTTTACGACTCATTAAGGCCCAATATAATACCACATGTGATTTATTACGTGTATGTTTGTAAATATGTATTACAAATATGCATGTGGAGTGTAGTTGGGTCGATAAGACAATTAAGACACACTATAGTCTAATACCAACCACTAAGACATAATAAACCCTACAAAGACCAATTTGACATGAATAAGTATTAATGGACATGAATTGTGGAAAAAAAACACAAAAACGTAATTTTTTTTTTAAAAATCCGTCACAAATCCGCCACAAATCCGACGGATTTCTGACGGCCATTTAAAAATATTATTTTTTTTAAAATTTCCATCAGAAAATAATAAGATTATTTAAAAAACATTGATTTTTAAAAAAATTAAAAATAAAATCTAATAAATTTCCGACGGAAATATAAAAAAAATAATTTTTTACATTTCCGTCGGAAATTAATAAGTTTTTTAAAAAACATTGGTTTTTAAAAAACTTGAAAATAAAATCTTATAAATTTCCGACGGAAATATAAAAAAAATAATTTTTTTAAATTTCCGTCGGAAATCTGTCGGAAATTTATAAGATTTTTAAAAAACATTGGTTTTTAAAAAATTTGAAAATACAATCTTATAAATTTCCGACGGATTTTCGACGAAAATATAAAAAAAATATTTTTTTTAAATTTCCGTCGGAAATCCGTCGGAAATTAATAAGTTTTTTAAAAAACATTGGTTTTTAAAAAATTTGAAAATAAAATCTTATAAATTTCCGACGGAAATTTAAAAAAAATAAATTATTTAAATTTCCATTGGAAATCCGTCGGAAATTAACAAGATTTTATTTTTTAATGTCGATTTAGTTTAATTAATTAATTGTAATTTATTATTTAATTGCTAATTACGTTAATTAAGTAACTTAATTGTAATTTAACAAATATTTGTGACGGATTTGTGACGGATTTGTGACGGATTGGAATTCCGTCACAAATCCGTCACAAACAATTTCGAGAAAATATAATTTTCTTTTTTTTACAACTTGAGTGACGGATTTGTGACGGATTTCCGACGGCTTAACATTTTATTGACTTTTATTGACTTTTCTTGGTTCCGTCGGAAACGTCCGTCGGATTAGGTCATTTGTTTAGTAGTGTCTCTTAGGTTTCATTATTAGGTTAATCAGTCTTGTATCGTTTCTTCAATATATGAAAGCCGCTGACCTTCAGCCATCTCTCTCTCTCAATTCATTCAACTGTTCATCGATTGATTCGTATATCATTTCTAACATGGTATCAGAGCTTTAGGTACATCTCATCTATCCTACTGATTCATTGCTTCTTCATCGTTTTATTTTATTGCTCGATTTCTGCTCGTTTTCTATTTCGTGGTTTATTGGCGAATCGCTAATTTCGGCTACCCTAATCCGGAATCACGACTTCCGAACTCTCAAAATTCCGGAACTGCACATAATTCCGGATCACCTCTTTTCCGTATCTGTTATTTGCATTTCGGAACATCTCCCAGTTCCGGATCCTCGTTGCTCTTAATACCGGAACCTGTTTTCACGTAACATCCAGATCACTTAATTCCTGAACTCCAATTCCGGTACGCATTCCCTCTTATTTCGGGAACCTGTTTTCACCTTATTTCCGGAACATACAAATCCAGTACGTGATTCATCATTCCGGAACTTCAATATTCCGGAACCTGCTTCTATTCTCCAGTACTGCTTTCTATCTTCTGGTACTGCTTTCTATCTTTCGGAACCTGTTTCTAGTTTCTTGTAATTCCGGAACTTGTTTCCTTTTCTCATATTTCCGGAACCTGCATCTCCGGATCTTATTTCCGGTACCTCATATTCCGGAACACCCAAAAATTTCAAAAACAGGGTTTGAGAACATTTCTGGAACTCACTTTTCGTTTTCCTTAAATTTCGGAACTCCCTTTCGGTCTTCTGTTCCAGTTCTTTGATCAGTTCTCAAATCAGTCAGATGGCTCTCAATTCCATTCACTCCAATCCTATCTCCGTTGTTCTCAATGGGAATAACTACATCATGTGGCATCATCACATGTCTATTCTTCTCAAGTCTCATGGACTATATACCTATGTCACTGATACTTCTAAAATTCCTGTTCAAGATGATAAGGAAAGTGCAGTTGACTTTGCAAAACGCATGAATGATTGGGATATCGCGAATGCTCGCATCCTCGGATTCATAAACGCTTCTACAACTACTGAGATCAATCAGCAATTCCTCGGCTATACAACAGCAAAAGGACTGTGGGATTTTCTTGCACAAAGGTACACCTCTATAGGCTTATCACATCAATATCAGTTGTGGACTACTTTTCAGAACAAAAGACAGCTGCCTGATCAGTCCATCAACTCGTACATCTCTGAGATGCAAGCTCTTAGAGATCATTTGAACTTGGGTGCACCTCAAATTTTTGATGACACAGCTAGGAAGTTTACTACTTATTTTAGCCAACTGCATTTGGTTACTATTCTAATGGGTCTCACTGATCGTTTTGAGAACGTTCGAGCCTCGCTTCTACACAGGCATCCATTACCTACTCTTGAAGAGGCTATCACTGAACTGCTGAGTGAAGAAACTCGTCTTCAACAGCGTTTTCCACTGCCATCAGATACTGTGCTCTACACTTCCAGCTCTGGAAAATCAAAAGGTAAATGGGGAACCAATGACCAGTCTAAATCTGCGGGCAAGGGGAACAATAGTGAATGCACGTTATGTCACTCTACTTCTCATCTTCTCCTCAACTGCCCACTTCGAAAATGTCGCTGGTGTGGGATCACACAGCCACGTCACTATGGGTCTGATTGTCCAAAACATCAAAGGAACTCAGGTAACCACAGGCAACAGTCCCGAACTCAATCAGTTGCTGGCTCAATCACTCAAGATTCCTCTACGCCAGCAGTTCCGGCACAGCATAGCAACAACTCATCGCCTGATCTTATGGAACTCATGCGCCGAAACCAAGAGCTTATGGAGCAACTCATGACGGGCTCTATGGGTATGAATTCTCAGTGCAATACCTCTGCACCAGGTAACCCTTGGCTACTTGACTCTGGATGTTTTAATCACATGACACCTAAGGCTGACGGGTTTGTCTCTAAGCAAACTTCTAGAATGTTCTCATCAGTCCGTACTGCTGATGATACTCGTTTACCTGTATCCTTCAGTGGGACTGTATCTACCCCCAATATTCAATTACCTGGTGTGCTGCATATTCCATCTCTGAGCCTGATTTCAATCACTCAGCTTATGGAAGCTGGTCTAATCGTTCTGTTTCATCCTTCTGGTTGTGTTGTGCAGGATCCAAAGACCAAGCAGATCCTTGGAGTAGGCCGTAAAGTTGGCCGGATGATTGAAGTGGTCTACCTCCGTCTTCCCTTACCTTCATCAAATTTCGTTGCTTCAGTTTCCAGTACTCCTTCATTTGAACTATGGCATGCGGGCCTATGACATTTATCATTAGCTAGAATGAAAGTGTTAGCTAGTTCAGGATTGTTAGGAAACACTTCTTCTGAAAATGTTTCTTGTTTATCTTGTCAACTTAGCAAACACCATGCCTTACCTTTTCAAATTAATGAATTTAAATCTGCTTCTCCTTTTGACCTTATTCATTCTGATGTATGGGGACCAGCACCGCACCCATCTATGGGAGGTGCTCGATATTTTGTCATTTTTATCGATGATCACACACGTTTTACATGGATATACCTCATGAAACACCGCTCAGAGCTACCTCAAATATATATTAACTTTGCCCGTATGATTCTAACCCAATTTTCCAAGCCCATAAAGATTCTTCGAGCAGATAATGCTATGGAATACATGGAATCTTCTCTTCTCTCTTTTCTTCAATCTCAAGGTACTCTTTCTCAGTACTCCTGTCCTGGCACCTCTCCATAAAATGGTCGTGCAGAACGTAAACATCGTCACATCCTTGATACCGTTCGTACTCTATTAATATCAGCCAAGTGTCCAGAACGTTTTTTGGGTGAAGTTGCCTTCACGGCTGTCTACACCATCAATCGACACCCGACTCCCATCCTCAATCAAAAGTCCCCTTATGAGGTACTCTATGGAGTCTCCCCTGCATATGAACTCCTCAAAGTGTGGGGTTGTGTCTGCTTTGTTCAGTTGCAATCTCATGAACACACTAAACTCGAACCACGTTCTCGATTATGTTGCTTTCTTGGCTATGGCATTGAACACAAAGGTTATCGTTGTTGGGATCCAGTATCAAAGAGACTTCGTATATCCCGTCATGTCACATTCTGGGAACATCTGCCCTTCTCAACGGTGTCCAAATTTCAGGACACACCCACTCCCTCTACTTCTTTCTTCACAGATACATCTATCTCATTGGACTCACTCAAATTAGATCTCATACTCACCTCACCATCTGTTCCACCTCCTTTCGTCACGTCTCAACCTGAGCCTTCACATGTGCCATCCGTGCCATCTGATCATAATCAATCATCTGCACCACCTCCAAGGACTACTTTTGAGCCATCTGCTGAGTCTATGGATCCTAGATCCTCTCAACCACAAGATGGAGTACGACGCTCAGACCGGGTAAGACAAGTTCCTCCTCACCTTCGTGATTATCATTGTTATTCTACATTGTTGTCCAACCATGAACCCACTTCCTACAAGGAAGCTTCTTCTAACCCTGTTTGGCAGCAAGCTATGACTGAGGAACTTCAGGCCCTTGACAAAGCAAATACATGGGAGTTTGTACCTCTCCCACCGGACAAGTCACCTATTGGTTGCAAATGGGTCTTCAAAATCAAAACAAAGTCTGCTGGGTCTATTGATCGATATAAAGCACTTCTTGTGGCAAAAGGCTTCAATCAAGAATATGGCATTGATTACGAGGAAACGTTTGCTCCTGTGGCTCGGGTCACCTCGGTTCGTAGTCTTCTTGCCATAGCTGCCACCAAAAGATGGCCACTTTACAAGATGGATGTCAAGAATGCCTTTCTAAATGGTGATCTCTCAGAGGAAGTCTACATGAGACTCCCTCCAGGTGTGACCTCTCGAAAGGGTCATGTATGCAGGCTTCAAAAAGCCTTCTATGGTCTCAAACAAGCTCCTCGTGCTTGGTTTGAGAAATTCAGCACTACTGTTATTTCATTGGGATTCTCTCCGAGTAATTATGATTCTGGTCTGTTTACTCGAACTACGGATGCAGGTACTATCCTACTCTTATTGTATGTTGATGATATGATCTTCACTGGCAGTGACTCTACATGTATTACCCAGCTCAAACATTCTCTCAGCTCATGTTTTGAGATGAAAGATCTTGGTAAGCTCCACTATTTTCTTGGTCTTGAAGTTATGTCAGACTCTTCCGGCATCTATCTCTGTCAAGCCAAGTATATTTCAGATCTATTGTCCAAAGCTGGGATTACCGACCACAAAGTTGGACCTACACCTATTGAGCAAAATCTGCATCTTGCTCCCAATTCCGGAACCCCTCTGCGGGATCCTATACGGTACCGTCAACTAGTTGGATCTCTGGTCTACCTGACTGTTACTCGACCGGATCTTGCATATGCAGTTCATATAGTCAGCCGGTTCATGTCTGCTCCATGCTCCGATCACTATGCCGCGGTTCGTCGTATCCTTCGGTACCTCAAAGGGACAATGTTTCATGGGCTTCACTTCTCATCCACATCATCTTTAACTCTTCGTGCTTTCTCAGATGCTGACTGGGATGGAGACATAACAGACCGTCGTTCGACCACCTGATATTATTTCTTCTTTGGGGACTCTCTTATTTCCTGGCGCAACAAGAAACAATCTCTAACAGCTCGGTCTAGTACTGAAGCTGAGTATCGAGCCTTAGCTGACACTACACAAGAACTTGTATGGCTACGCTGGTTACTCTCTGATATGGGTGCTCATCAGTTTTCCCCAACACCATTGTGGTGTGATAACAACTGTACTATTCAGATTGCTCACAATGATGTCTTTCATGAGCGCACAAAGCACATCGAGATTGACTATCATTTCACTCGTTAACATGTTCTTCACAAGACAGTTAAACTTCTTCCAATCTCAACCATTGATCAGACTGCATACATCTTCACCGAAGCTCATCTTCCAGGGCATTTTCGGGATCTTGTTTCCAAACTCAACTTGGCTCATTCTTCCCCTACTTGAGTTTGAGAAGGGGGGGGGGTGTTATAGTATTATCGTAAATATGTATAGTTCAAGGTCTATTCTGTAATTACCTGTAACTTATCTTGTATATATAGATCTCTTAGGTTTCATTATTAGGTTAATCAGTCTTGTATCGTTTCTTCAATATATGAAAGTCGTTGACCTTCAGCCATCTCTCTCTCTCTCAATTCATTCAACTGTTCATCGATTGATTCGCATATCATTTCTAACAACAACCTTTTCCTGATGATGTATATTTATATAATTGGTGAACAGTAATGAGAAGTGAAAATTTGAGGCAGAGCGATTTGTATCCCTAGCTAGTGTTTGAACATTTTATATGTTGTAATTAGGTAATGGCTTAATAGATTGTATAACACCTATCACTTATTTGGTAAACCATATACTAAGTGGGAATAAGATTTCCATTCCTAATTGGTGGATTGTGCTTGAGATTAAGTTGTCCCACATTGGTGAATAATTGAAAGATTGGAATAATTAAAGTTGTATAAAAAAGAAGGATGAGATGTCTTTGTGTCAACTCATACTCATAAGGTTGTTTTATTTTGATTAACCCTCATTTTGCAAAACAAAAAATCTTATAAAAATCAATTGGGAAAATTGATCATAAAAAACCATCTACATATATATGTGTGTGTATATATATATATATAAAGGAACAACGGTAAGATTTGAGTATTCTCAAATATTGAATTGTGGTTAAGTTTTGGTTATCCCACGTTGGTGATAAGAGTCATATATTAGAAGATGAAAGTATATAAAATTAGAAGGTGTCATACAAAATTAAAAAGAGGTTGACGATTGTTGGAATAAAGTTTGATTATACAAACATCAATAAATATATTTATATAAAACAAAGACATAACATGCATGTCATGACATGGCATGAAGCCATAAGATTTTAGTATCTCCAAATAGTGAATTGTGATACATCAGAACATGATAGTGTATATAATAGGAGAATGTGACATTGAAAATTAAAAAGAGATTAATGATTGTTAAAACGAAGTTTGTTTACAAACAATTAAACAATCAATAAGGTACGACGCAAAAGCCATAAGATTTTAGTATTTTCAAAGAAATACTAATAAATCAATTGTGAAACGTCTTTTGACCAATACCTCAATAGATATTTTACAAAACATAACATAAATATTTATATAACATATGTATATATATAAATAGAAAAATCTTTATATTTTTCTATCTTTACTTATTTATATGTATAAGTGAAATAACCAATGGTATTTGAAATGACATTGTAAGACTTTTTATTCTCAAATCTTGTATTGTGGTGTTGTTTTAGTCATCCCACATTGATGATGGAATGCTAGATTGGAGAATAAAATGGAGTACAATAAATGATGAAGGAAAGTTGTATATAAATTTGAAATGAGTTTGGTAATCCTACATTGATAAGAAGATTAACATTTTTATGAAACATGTTAACATATATTGGCAACAAGAGAGGATTCATGTTTGTGGCAACTCATAGAGTTCATTAATTTTAGTCAAACCCTTTTTGGGAAAAAAAATCACCAAACCATTCGTATAACAACAATAGTCATATGGATGTGCGGTGTGTCGTTTGAGTTCTAAATAGTATAACAACAAAATTATTACCAATAAATCTCAATTTATTCGTAACAACAAATGGTAATCAGTAGATGAAAATGAACCACTTATGGAAATGCATTTTTCGTTTTAAATTGTATCTCATTAGTATTAACCGAAGAATTACCTTTTATCTTAATAAGGTCAAGTAATTTCTTAAAATATTTCTCGCTACCGCACAAGAAACAGTGAGTTTGACCACATATATGATACCAATTCAAACCATTCACCTGAATTCACTAAAGATGTTTAAATATCAAAAGAGAGGAAAATACAGCAAAATTAGGGGTGTAAACAAGTCGAGCTTTAAATGAGTTATTTAAGACCGAGCTTGTTATCACGAGCTCGAGCCTAATAATTATTGAGCTCGAGTCTATCTCGAACACAAAATAAATCTCGCTTAACTCAACGAGTCGAGCTCCATAACACCAATTTTCGACTCGACTCCTTTGAAAACTCGATTAAAGATTACGAGTCGAGTCGAGTCATTCGAACCCACGTTTTTGAACCAGACATATTTATATGTCTACAAACTATATAATTAAAATATAAGTCATTGAGATTTAAGTACTTAAACGAGTTGATCGATCTCGACTTCATGTGTAATAAACGAGTATCGATCTAAACTTAACTCGGTTCGTTACACCCTAAGCAAAATTAATGCCCCTAAACGCAATCCCTTCCGGTCCTTGGCGGTTTCTTTTGCATTGTCTTCTCCAATCTTCTTCGGAGACAGACCTAGATGTTCAGTTTTGGGGGCGAGTGAAGACGATGCACTGACCTCACTGTCGGTGACTCGGACGTAGACGTCAACGACCTGAGATGGATCGAACTTAGATGGGATTTTTCTAGCAAATTTATATGCTACAATTATGATTTAAGGGTTTGAGCGAGGGACGGTGGGGAAAACGAGAATAATCGTAACGAGGAGTTGAGAGATAGTCAAGTAGGGAGAGATGAGCACCATTGAGAACACGAAAGAATCAAGGGTAATGGAGGAAAAACAACTTTGAATGATATGGCTGAGTATAGCATGATGAGCGACATAGAGCCCTTTGGAACTGTTAAGAGGCGGTCAAATTTTTACCAAACATTAAATGACTCTAAGCGATTCAGATGCCAATATGTCGATGGCATCAATCAGACCTAAACAAACAAGCCCTAAAAGTCCAATACTAAAATAGAAGGATTTGAGAGTGTCAGTCCAGACGTAATATATATATATATATATATATATTTTTTTTAATTTATATATTGAATACAAATAGAAGGGGGCCGGTCTGTTTAGACCACAAAAAAACCCGCTTAAAACAGTATACCAGACGGACCGTCAAATCACCAACAATGGTCGGGTGTGATTCGGTTCATCAGTGTTTTTGAACACTCCTAAGTTACATATGTTTTTCAATCGTTGAGTTATTAAATTGCAACATTTTAAATAACAAAATTATTATTCAAAGAAAAACCATTTTGAAAATGGGTGCGACAAATTTATTGCTAACGTTTACACTGTATACTCAATGGTCAATAATTAAATCGGCTACGGTTATTTTGCAACCCAATAAAAGGTTACAACTCGTGTAACCTTCATCTACCCCGTCCATTGCATTTGGATTCTCAGTGATTTTCGAAATGAATTTACTTGATTTCGTCGAATTTCGTTGAATTTCTACAAAACATGTCGATGCACATAATGGTTCATGCGATGTATCGGATGAATGTGGTAATTTCATGAAACAGACAAACAATATGCATTTCATGGCATTCCATGGCATTTAAGAGCATCTGATTCCTCAAAATTTCTCCAAAATGGAGAACCAAAAGTTAAAATCCCCAAAATAATTTACATTCATCTCCAACAGATTCTCCATTTTGGAGAAAAAAAGTTGATTATAATATTAAAATATTATTTCTCTCTCCAAGTAATTGTTTTTTAAAGATTTCTATTTGTTCTCTTATGTAGTAATCATTTTTGGAGTTATCCCCATATTTGGAGAAAAACTCTTTCTTTCTCTCTTACTTTCTCCATTTTAGGGATAGTTTTGGGGAAGCTGTTGGAGCAAAAATTCAACCCAAAATCCTCATATTCTCCATTTTCTCCAAAATGAGGAAGCTGTTGGAGATGCTCTAATGAAATACTATGCATTGCAGGTAAGATTATTTCATGAGGGTTGTACATGGTTGTAACCTTTTACTAGATTGCAAAATAAACCACACCTAATTAAACCGCCTCTTAAAGTTACTACATTATCTAATTGAACCATTCGATAAATGGCTTCAACCCGATTTACGAAAGTTGGATTTTCGGATTTTTTGTGACAACTTTTCTTTTTTAAATGAAAAAGATTAGATTTTTTTTATCATTCAACGCATCAAATATTTTAATTAAAAAATGAATTGAGGTCATGTTAGATAATAAGAGCATCCACACAGGGATTTCAAATACAATTGCAAACACTGTTGATGTCAGACTTTGAAAGCCACATCAGATTTCAATTGCAAGTGTTGCAATTCTGATTGCGATGACACCTCATCTCATCTACTTAATTTCTATTTATTTAAATAAATTAAATAATACTATTTAATAAATTATATATTACACGGTTATTGAAAACAATAAATTATTAATATGAATTTATTTTTAATTAAATTAATTATTCTTTAACCATTAAATTTAATAATTACTTAAAATTACTATTATGTTATATTAATTAAAAAATAAAATGTATATAATAATTTATTAAGTAATTAATAAATGTTATAGTGGGAATCACTTTTGAAAGTGTAGGTGGATTGCATATGTGTGGAAGGTAATTGCAAAAGCTGATGTGACACAATTGAAAGTGTAAATGAATTGCAGGGATGTGGATGGTCTAAGTGATGCCGTTATTTATTAAACAGAAACCTTAATTATACCGAAACGTGCTCCTTCTTTAGCTCTTGCTTAAATTTTATTGCTATTTTTAAGTAATATATGTTTTCCTCCATGTTATATAACGTATTATTTTTGTCCATTTAAAAAATACCTACATTTTATAAAACAAAGACGAACGAAAAAAATCCGTCTGAAATCTGCCGGAAAGAGTCATCACAGGCGGATCTTATCGTCAGGAAAATGTTGCCGGTAATTGTGATTACCGCATATCTTATTAATTGCTGGGAAAATGGTTACTACTTTATGGTGTATATATGGGTGAGCATAACCGGGTACCCGGCTAAATTTCATGGAACCAGAACCGGAACTGGAACCGGCGGTTCCTAGAATGAAGGAACCGGAACCGGAACCGCTTACATCGGTTCTCTATGTTTTGGAACCGGTCCCGGAACCGTCGGTTCCGGTTCCGGGTACCCAATGTCAACTTTAAAAAAAATAACAATTCATACAAGAAAAACTTTAATTTTAAGTCAATTGCAAACTATAAAGTATTAGCATAAAGTAATAAATACAACAAATGGTGAAAAATAATCCGATAAAAACTAATTATTACATAAATAAGTTATAAACTCTCGGGTATTGAGTCTTGACATCAAGAAAATGACTTCCATAACAATTCACGTCTTTACATCAACACCTCAAATAAAACACTTGGCTGAAAACGAATAAAACACCTAATAAATGTACAAAACTAATAGCACATCATTAAATATTTAAATATAATAAATATATAAATATAAAAATAGTTTTTACTAAAAAGTAGCAGGACGGGGTACCAAGCGGGTAACAGTTCCAAAAAAATGAGAACCGAAACCGGGACCAGTCTTAATCGGTTCCGTATTTTAAGAACCGGAACCAATCACATCGGTTCCGGTTCTGGAACCAGCAGTTCCGAAGCGGTTCCGGTTCCAAAGACAGGTACCCATTTCCGATGCTCACCCCTAGGTGTATATGGGTGTTTTGGAATGCTATTTCTTTAGCAACCCGAAGCCAAAAGAAGGCGGTGATTTTAGAGATATTATAACTCAGTGCTTACTTTTGGGTAAATCATAGAAGTAATAATTTGTCTATTAATTGAGTTCTTTGGTTTACAAATCTTTCCATTGCCATTATTTCTATGTATTTTTTTAGTTTCTTACTAGTTTTATAAAATTTCGTCGTTAAAAAAAAAAATAGTTAGAAAGTTTCATACACTATTAATGTGACACCAAAATAAAAAGTTAATGTACCATTTTTTATTTATACCTTTTATATATTTATATCTTTAGCATTAAATAAATTACATAAACTAGTCAAAATATATATAGAAACCGTATGAAAATAATATTTTGCGTAAAGTAAAGTGAACGTTTTAAAAGTATAAAATATAATAAATAAAATTTAAGAAAATGAATAAAATGTAAAGATGAGATGTATTTGTTGTTTTATTTGGTGGGGGTGGAACATCTGAACATTATGTTCCACTTTGTTCCATGAGGTGTGGTGGAACACGTCTCTTCCACTTTGTTGTTGTCTGTTTCACATAAAATTTTATCAAACATAAAACAATGATATATAATTCCATTTTATTCTGTCCGGTATATCAAACACACCCTTAAATTTTAATCTTTAGTTTGGATGGAAGTTGACCAAATATCACCAACATCTTTCTACGTTACATTGTTGATAAATTGGGCATTGACTTTAGACTACGTAGTCAACAAGTGATGTAATTAAAGAGCCGTAATTGCACCAAAACTTGCTCCTTCTTTAGCTAGTGTTCATGGCTTACTACTTCTTCTAGTTATATAAAAATTAAACTTGGATTCTATGGGATATCTTTTTTTTCTTAAACTTGTCTTTAGTCATATTGCTTAGTTGATAAAGAGGTGAGTGACTTTGTTCAAATACAAGACGGGTCCCATTATCTATTCTCGGCATCCCGTTAACCTTACATGTCAAGTGAGTCAAAAAATGCTATCACATTGATGTCCTTAGAGGCGGATTTCGTATAGGCCGATTGAAGTTAACAGTAATCAATGTTTTGTTCAAATATTTAAAACTATTAAATTCGAAGACACTACAAAAATGACAACTATGAGCGAGGGAAAAAACCGTCGCTCAAGCTCAGACACAACAATATATACGTAGATTCAATTGTGGTTATCTCTCTCTCACACACACACACACACACACTATCAATTATATAAATAAATAACACGAACCGACGGATACATAAATACACATATACCTGTCTACATATAACCCATACAAATGAGAAAACAAAAAAAAAGAACTCAATCCCTTTCTAATCCCTCAGTAATTAGCAACAAATGACAGGTGTCCCTCGCTAATCCGCCACTAATTAGTGAGGGTTAGCGAGGGATTGCGTTTGTGGTCAATCTGCCGCATCGCTAACTAGTGAGGGTTAGCAAGAGATGAGAGATGTCCCTCGCTAATCCGTCGCTAATTAGTGAGTGATTAGCGATGAATTGGATTAGTGGTCAATCCCTCGTTAACTCAGAAATCTCTCGCTAATTAGTGAGAGATTATTAGTGAGAGACAAACTCAATCTCTCACTAATCCCTCGTTAATTAGTGAGGGATTAACGGGGGATTGGCTACAAACTCAATCCCTCACTAATCTCTTAAAAATCTCTCGCTAACTAGTGAGGGATTAATGAGGTTTTGACCACTAACTTAATCATTCGTTAATTAACGAGGGATTTTTACCCTTGTTAATTTCCGTCGCTAATATCCTATATTCTTGTAATGAGAGTGATATATTTGAATAAGACATAACTCATTTAATAAAATTTGTGGCTTATAACAAAGACCAAATTGTATACCTATTTTGTTTAGTTTCTATTTTAAGTCACCCATCACACGGCTCTCAAACCCAACCTGTGGTGGATCCCGGGTGACAAAGTAAAAGCCTTTGATCCTTTGCCCCATACTTTGAGATGCATAATTTCATGTAATTTGCTTTAGGATAAAAGATAATAACACCGGAAAAATGACCTTAAGCTTTTTACTTAATGCATATCAATTTACTACTAAAACAAAGATTTTTACCGACGGGCCAACTTGTTGGAAAAGTGGATTATCGACGAATTTTCTGGCGAATATCACGGCCGGAGAAACTATCATCGAAAAACTCGGTCACCGGTGGTTTAATTGACATCAGCAGATATCGTCCCCCCCCCCCCCCCCCCCTTAATCATTCAGCACACTGATTTCATTCTAAACAATTACCAAATAACCATATTTCATTTTGCACTATATCGTAAAAGCCTCTTAATCATTCTAACCACTTAATCATTCTGCACTAAACCATTCAGCAACTGCCAAACAACCCCTAATACTCTGGTGATATATTGAATGGAATTAATATTTTCAAAAAAATAAAATTTTAATTAATTAAAACCTCCAACTAATATTAATTAATTAATTTTTTAATTATATAAATTTATGGCATAATATTTTAAAAATAAATAAATTCAGTCTCAAATTCGTCGAAACTAAACTTTTATATAGAAAAATAATCAGTGTTTGATTTATGAGGGAACTCAACGAAAGATTGATTTTTCCTGATCCGTTACTGATTTTTCCTGATCCGTTACTAATTCTTTTTGAAAAAAGTTTGTCGATAAAAATCTATAATCTAGTAATAGTTTTTGATGATATAACCTACTAGTATATAAAGTGTTGTTAGAAATTGTCATCTTATACCAAATATTGATATATAGGTTTTTTAACAAATAGAAAATAATGTCTCTCATAAAACTTAAACACATATTGTGAAGTTTGTGAATAATGAAAATAGCCTTTAAATACCAATCCAATTGAAAACCTATTATTCGAATATTATTATTAACTTGAAGATGTAAATTTTCATTGGTATGAGATAACTATATCATCTCAGAAACCCGCTTTAAAGAATCACGCTTTTGATACTTATTTTGGTACCAAAATTTGTACAATGCTTGTTTCAATTTTTTAATTAGCTAAGAATATGGCCGTATTTTATTAGGGCAATCTCCAGAATGGTATAAGGATTTAGATCTATACTTAATAAATATTAAATAATAATAGTTCCAATTTCTAGTAATTAATTAGGGGGCGTTCGCCTATGATGTTAGGACCAATAGGTCAAAAATGGGTTTGTGCCGCAGGTGTTGAACGATCCACTCTACACAGGCGCGAGCCCTGGATAGTTTGAGAACTGCCACGGGGGAAGAGTCCTTAGAAAGGTTGTTGCTCACCCGACACGATTGTACGAGGTCACAATTCACCCAACACGATCATCCGAGGTGAACAAAATTTGACTGTTTTACTCTTCCCGCTCCTTTTATCCTGTATTTGTAGCTTCTTTTCCCGCACTCTCTTAAGAGGTATTGTCTCTGCCTTTACAAGCGCATGATTTTCATTAAATGAATAGATGTTATTAGCTTATTATTCAATTGATTTTCTTCTCTAAGAACAAGCTCGATTCCATAGCATCGCCCTTTGTAAAGCTTATCATTAAAAGTTCTTTTGTTGCAAAAAATGTAGAAGTTATGATACATCATGACATGTGATTAATGATGTGAAGTTTTGTACTTTCGAGTTTTGCACTCAAATATTTCAATTTCAAATCCAAAATTAACATGTTATGTATAACTGATATAATATAACATCGTTACTTTTACGTTATAAGGAAACTTAATATAATACCTAAAGAATTCATCTTACCTAACGGATTTCCCTTTCAATTGTGATCATGTCATGTGCTTGATTACCTAACTTAAACTTCTAAAAGTCAAGGGACCTTTTTTGCGTTTTCAAAAAAGTTTGGTGGTAGATTTGATAAATCCTTTTTAATAAAGGACTAGCATTGAAACTTCACTCGAGATCCAATGTACATTCATAATTCCCTAGCCTAAAGATTACGATGCGAGATCCAATAATAACTTGAAAAAGGGAGAGTACGTACCCCGTCATCTATTATAGATATTTACACTCCGCCACCTTTTATTTATGTGTATATATTTATATTCTATTTAAATATATAAATCAATATTTTTTAATCGTGAGTGTTTGACTTAACTTGTACACATCTAAATTAATCTCAGAGTCCTGGTGGACAAGTTGAAAATCCTCCCCAATGACTTTGCAGGACTTGGCGCTTCCATCAAACAAAGCACAAGACTCGCTATACAAGAGAACACTTGAAGGAGCTATTGTTTGGTTGGTTTCCATTAAGTCTTGTGTGGTTAAAGCTGTCTATATAGATTAATATGTCTGTATAGATTAGGAAGGTTTTTGTTTGGGAAGACTTTTTAATAGATGGAAGGAGCACGTTTTTTAATTGGGAGGAGCATGTTTGACTAAAAACTTGGCTTTCTGCATAAAGCTCCTCCTTTAAAAGCTCACTGAATAAGCACCTTCTATATCATTAAGCCACTACCAAATAGTTATGTATAGCTGACTGAATAAGTTGCAAGTCACATTAAGTTCATTACGCTGCTAAAAACAGCCCCTTAGTCTAATTCAACATAGTACGTGAGTCACCCACTATATATGTCCCAATGCTTGATCCTTGAACTGGTGACCTCTGAAGGGAATATTTAAAGATCAAAGTTTTATTATCAGTCAGGGCCGATCCTGAGATTTCGGATGCCCATGGCGAAAGACAAAAAAAGGCCCCTATATTACGAGAACGAAAAACAATTTAACGGGGTTTTGGAAATATGATGTTAGTTTCCCTTATAGGCCCTTTTTCAGCAAGCAAGTCTCTCATTTTTGAATTTAACCCATCCCAAACTCTAGGATCAAATATATTCACACCAATGTTATCATCGTCACAAGCATTATCATCAACCGGATGTTCAATGTTTTCAGTATCATCAACCGGATGCTCAATGTTTTCATTATCATCAACCGGATGCTCAATAGGATTTTCAATAGGATTTTCAACCGGATTTTTAGAAATGTTTGATGGTTTAACAAGAAATTTATTCAAAGATCCTTGCATCGATTTTTCAATTTCTTCCTGCTATTTTTTCCTTTTCCTCTTTTGAGCACCCGAGGGGTGTGATCTTGGAAACAGGTTGTCTATTACTCTATTATCTATTAAATTGAAATTTGAAAGACAACAAGTCAACAATCAAATAACTAAACAACTAAACAAGTATCCAATTCCAAGCAAATGCACAAAAATCCAGATTCCAGCAGGCAAAATGAACAACAAACCAAAAGGCAAAATCTAAATGCAAGCAAACCACAGTTCAAAAAAGATAGAAAACACCTGATTTAGCCATTTAGGGCAGAAGCAAATCAAGCAATCCAACAGCCAACACAGCAACACTTCTGTTCGGAAATCGGATTTAGGGAAGCAGACAGCAAGCAATCGCACGCAGCCAGCAGCCCAGCACCGTTTGCAAATCGCATTCGCACGCAGACAGCAAGCAATCGACTTCTCGTTCTCGCAATCTCGCTGTCTATTATCTGAGTATCTGAATCTGACTATCTCTCGACTCTCGTCTCTACTCTCTCGGCCGGCTGCTGTAAACTGATATACATAATACATTATACATATTACTAAAATTAAAAACCCTATGATTTTGAGGCCCCTGCTGGACCTGGGGCCCATGGCCCAAGCCACACTTGCCATGGGCCAGGGCCGGCCCTGTTATCAGTTAAGCTAACCCTACAAGGTTATAAATCAGTATTTAGTTTTCATTGGAAATAGTAATATCAGTTAAAGTTACAAGTACAATTTAAACTAGTTGCTAAAGTTAAATAACCATATGATTATCTTTTAGAAGATATGGATACGACACTCTGAGGTATATATCATATGATCAAATTATATTTATCAGCAATACCGTTACTTTTTAAAGTTACCGATATTGTATTATTACTTATACATGTAACACAAATAAATAATCACGATCATTTATATCATAAAGGAAAAACATCGTGCTCTAAACCGACTTAATTAGACTCTAGGGTTCAGTTTCAATAAGAATGAAAGTTATGGTGAGAAAGAGAAAAATAGATCTTTAATTTAGATCAATCATAATTAAAGATCAACATTGATAAGATACACCGAGACACATCGTATTAATTCTCTTCTAAAATGCAATTGATATGTTGTCTTGAGATAAAAAGTGATCGATTAATTAATGGTTCAAATCCATTCTTACACTTCTGACCTTAACTTTTGTTCTCACACAATCATTCGTCGTACTGTATAATCAAAACCCTAATTGTAGAATTAAATTTGTATCGAAAACGGTGATATTCATTTAAATACAAGAGGGTTCGTATTTCGTAAGCATGATTCAATGATATTGTGTGTGAGCTCCGTTCAAGATACATAAACATATAGTCGATCCAATCTTGTTTGACTTCTGTATATAAATTAAGTTATTGTAAAAATCGAATTAAAGTTTATTTATTATCTTTTATAAGTTATCTATACTATATTATAAAGCATTTGAGAAAAACTCTTAAAAACAACTTTTTATGAATGATGTCCTGTTTATTGATACATATTACTAAAAATTCAGGATTACAAGTAAATATTACACGAGTACAACTTTTTAAAGCTATATATTTGAATTCATAACTAACTAACGGATAAACATAATGAAATACAAGATAAACGTCACATTTTAAATATGAATAATTTAAAATATAATAAAGATAATTATTGAATTCTAACATAACATCTAATTTAAAAAAAAACATTATATTATTAAATCTAAAATAAATTACATCAGTTAAACCTAAAAATAAATTAAATCTTTGAATTTAAATTAAAAAAAAATTATAAATAAATAAAAAACTTTACCGGTTTCTCAAAACCACACAAAACTATATAATAAAATTGACAGCAAATATAAAACGAAACATTATATTAACATCGCACTGCATTGCACGAGTACATTTCTAGTATCATTAAAACGATCTCGTTGATCTAGTTAACATAATATTAACACATTAACCATTATTGTTGTTCAAATGCTTTTTTAAATTATTACAAATAAAAGTATTTTTTAAATAAAAATACAATTAATTTGCATAAAATAGAACATAAGTCATATATAATCTCTTTGTTCAAAAATATAAATTACAATGATGAGATAAAACCTTTAAGAAAATGAAACTGAAGCAAAGTATCAATCTAAATTAGAAAAAAATTATGAAATTAAAGGACATTTTGAAAGTTGTCAATCTAAAGTATCATCTGGTTCTTATGGCAGGCAATAGGGGTGCTCACGGGTTGGGTTGGTCGGGTTGAAGACACTTTAACAACTCAACTCAATCATTGCAGTTTGAAAAATCTCAACTTAACTCATCTCAATCAAAAGTGCAACCCAACCCAAACCGTTCGGGTTGGTCGGGTTGAAACTTTTATTGATCCTTTCACCATTTAACTACGTTATTGTGTCTAAACAAATTGCTACATGTTTCTAAATGTCTAAATGTTCAACAGATTACTAAATCGTCTAATAAAAGATTGCTTATAAATGTTTCGTTCATAAATGTGACACCAAGAATCAATAACAAGATTACTAAAGTAACAAGGCCAACAATTGTCTGTTTATAAATGTTCAATAGTAACAATATTGCTTTAACATAAACAAAAATAACAGTAACAAGCATTCAAAATTATATTTAAATGTTTTTACGGGTTGTCGGGTTGTGTCAGTTTGTTTTGGCCCTAACCCGTTATCAACCCAATATATGCGGGTTGGTAAAAAATAGTATCGATTATACATCGGGTTGGCTCGGTTTGAGTTTTTTTTGCCTTGGGTTGGGTTGGGTTGACCGGGTTGATCGGGTTGGTCGGAAATTTGAGCACCCCTAGCAGGCAAGAAACAGAACGGTTTTTGAGGGGAAGGAAGCGACGAGTTGTTTTATAGTTAGCAAGGTCTACTTTCAGGCGTTTTTTTGATTTGAAGCAGATGTAAAAAGAGATCCAACTTAGATGGGAATTAATGGTGTACTGATCTTGGTAGTGCATGTAATATTTTGATGTATTCCTAGCTTCTCACTAGTTCGTCGCTTTATAAATTTTGCCGTTCCAAAAAGGACAAGATCAGTTAAAAAATTACATAATTCACGTTAAATCTTTTATGGGTTGAGAATTTGGATAATTCTTTCTAGAAGTGGTGGCATAGTCCACACTCCATATCTACATGATTCATCAAGATGTAAGTCCATCTTGCTACGAATTCCGTTTGCATGCATGTGCACATCTATTGATTTTTTTTGTTTATCAATATATTATTTAATATTGTAATTTATAGTTTTGAATAAAATAATCATTTATTTATATTTTATTTTTATCCAAATGGATTAAAATTTTCAATTAATATTGGTATCATTTTAAAAATATTGATAAAATCTATTTAATAATATGTTTTGTTAAAAGTAACAAATAAAGTTTTGTTATATATTAGTTTAGATTTGAGATCATGTGAGACCATGCTATTTCTATAAGACCATGCTATTTCTATAAGACCGTGAGACCACAAAATTAACACTAAACCTTCGCAGCAAAAGACTGTGAAGGTACTGTGATGGTAAACCTTCATAGTATTTTTGTTGTGAAGGTTTACTGTTTTTCTTTCCTTCACAATGAATCACTGTGAAAGTTTAGTGTTAATTTTGTAGTCTCACGTGAACCCAACCCTATTAGTTTATATATAAAGATGACATATTGACAATGAGATAAAGGGGGTGTTTGGGATTGCGTTTCAAAATTGCTTTTCTGCTTATTGCGTTTTCAGGAAGCTCATGAGTGTTTGGATTTAAAAAAAAAAACTGCTTATCACGTTCCCAGGAAACAGATAAAGAGTTTTTTGAGAAGTAGATCCAAAGTGACTTTTCAGGAAATGAGATAAGTCATAAGCAGACAAGGAGAAGCATTTTTCAAACGCACTCCCAAACACCCCAAAATAGAAGTAAAAAAGCAGTGTAAGGGAAATATTATTATAATTTTACTTTTTGTAGTCAACCCAACTCATTTTTATAAATAAATAAAACTGAAGGTAATACATTTTTTTCAAAAGTCGGTTTCAAAGAATCCAACTTTTATCGTCCACTACAACAAAATTGAGTTTACAAGACATTGTATCTAAAGTAAATTAGTGTTATAATAGGGTATTTTATAGGATCCAGATTTATAGGACCAAACATAAAAGTGTCATATCTAAAAGTATTACAAAAAGTTTATAGGACGTTTTTGAGCGTCGTAACAAGTTTCTTAGAACATTTTTCAATAAAGCGTTCTAATAACTATTTTACAGAACACTATTTGAAGAGGTGTCTTATAAACACAAATGTCCTCTAAAAATATGAGTTCATATGACACTTTTCAAAAGCATCCTATAAAATTAGCTAATACAACACCTTATTTTGAAAATATCCTAAAAACTTTTATACGACGCTCAAAAGCGTCATATAAACTTATTGTAACACTTTTAGATATGACGTTTTTTTGTTTGGTCCTATAAACTAATGTCCTATAAAACACTCTATTATGACGCTTATTTATTTTAGGCGTCCTATAAACTCAAATTTGTTGTATGGAGAGCGTCTAATTTAATAAATGTTTATTTAATTATCTCTTTTACAAAATACTATATGGCATTATATAATTGGTAGCCTACGAAGAAACATGAAATTTTGGGACAGTAAATTTTTATTCGGAATGGTGGGACTTACAGAGGCTCTGAAAGTGTACAAGGTGCCATTGAGACCTCCCATGCTAACCCTCTTTTTCCCTGGGATTGATGAATGGAGCATGCACATCATTGAATCCCATTGATTCCTGTTCACTGAATCCCCCACAAACAATAGTCTTTTACCCCTTAGTCTCTCTACAATTGCTTTGCCATCAAACCTAATTAAGAAACATTAGAAAAGCAATTTAAGATAGTAGAAGAATAATAATAGGAATTATGAGAATACGTCCAAAAGCAATTGACTCATATACCATATGAATATATATAGAGAGATAGAGAATCAAACGAGAACAGTAACTATTTAAAAAAAACACGAGAACAAACAAAATCATTAGTTATTTTACATTAACGCGCAAAAAGCCGGGCGGACCTGAAGCCGCAACCAAAGTTCTTTTTTCGTGCGTTAATGTAAAATCACTAATGTTTTTGTTCGTTTTCGTGTTCTTTTAAATATGTACTGTTCTCGTTTGAACCCGTCTCTCTCTCTCTCTCTCTCTCTCTATATATATATATATATATATGAAACCCTGATTACTCTTCAAGTTAACCATGGAGAAGAGGAGGGAGATTCCAAACAGTACAAAACGAATGACTTTTATCCACAAAATTCATCCTGGGAAATTTCCGTTGGTGATTACCCACGGATCACCCAGAAATAACAATGGTTCAATAGAATCCGATGTTTTCGAGAAAATATCCCTGGATCACCCGAGAATCTCTGGCTAATCTATCACTGATTTGCATTACCCACAAAAAATTTAATTACCCACCAACTTTTGTGACGGTTTTACGACGAATCACTCTTTAACGACAAATTTACCAAGGAAAAAAATTGTAGGCAAAAGTCTTTCGTGTAGTAGTGAACATTGAGAAATGTTTCAAATCTAGTCGACTTGGAACTCTAACGGTAATATATATATATATATATATATATATAGAGAGAGAGAGAGAGAGACCTAGGGAAGTCACAGCCATGGGGTTGCCACCTCCATTGCTGAAACTTAGAATCCTTTCGGCCATAAGTTAAACAAGCTAAATCACCATGCAGATAAGGGCATTCATCTTCTTTATACAAAGGGTAATGACTTTTGTTATCATGAACCCATTTGCCGGAGAACAAATCACACGCGTCCGTTAATGCAATCTTCAGCCTTCTCTGATGACCAAAAACTTGTGTATAATTTGTATTTATATCTGTATCTATATTTGGAATATTTGTAGTCGTATCATCAACGGTAGTCGTAAGAGTGATCTTAACGTTGCTACTCGTAGCCGCTTCCTGATTATTATTGTTTCTATATAAGGTTAAAGTTGCTATTCCACCAAGAAAGAACATGACTATGCTACAATGGAACATGGTTTTGGTGTCCCATAATCCCTTTGAATGATGCTTCTTCCCCATCTCTCTCTCTCACTCACACACACACATACAAGAAAACTCAAAGAGAGACTACCATTTCAAGGAAGAGGAGTGGTGGAGGGAAATAAGAAGAGTTTAACTCTATTTATTGTTCATTATCCTTGGTGCATTTTGAGAACTAAAAGGTTTATATTTATTTGATGAGTATTCATGGGCCACTTTCCTTTCGCTTTAGGGTTTGACAATCTTCATTGTCATGTCACAAGTGAAAAACCACTATTAAACGAAAGACTTTTACCTACAAACTTTTTCTTAAGAAATCAATCGTTAAAAGATGATTCATCATAAAATCATCACAAAAGTTGGTGGTAATGCATATCAGTGACAAATTATCCAGGATTCTTTGGGTGATCAATGAGTATTTTCTCGAAAAACATTGAATTCTACTGAACATTGATATTTTCTGGATGAACCCTGGGTAATCACCGACGAAAATTTTCCAGTATAAATTTTGTGGGTAAAAGTTATTTATTTTGTAGCGAACTTTTGTTTGATTTTTTTATAAACTTATTTAAGAATTTAAGACACAGAATAATTGCATCTCATTTAACTTAATTAACACGCTCATATTGTAATTTCTCTACCAAGACACTACACCAAATGTCGTCTTAGACAACATAGGCTAATTGCCTATGTTGCTTAAGATAAGCTTAGGCAACAAAGACTAATATATGTTGCCTAAGTTTCCTCTTAGGCAACATATCGTTATATGTTGCCTAAGTGAGACCTTATGCAACATATGAATAATTATATGTTGCCTCAAGTATCTTAAGCAACATCTTCCATTATGTTGCCTTAGTTGTGTAATCTTAGGCAACATATTTTCTTGTTTCTATGTTGCCTAAGGTAAAAAATTATAAATAAATATAGGTAGTTGAAAATTTAATAAGTTGTGTACGGATAATTGATACCTACTTTTACTTAGGCAACATATAATCTATTGTATGTGTTGCATAAGAGTTGGCTTAGGCAACATATTTACTTGTTTCTATGTTGCCTAAGGTAAAAAATTAAATAAATATATAGGTAGTTGAAAACTTAATAACTCATGTACGGATGATTTAAGGTTGGCACATATGTTACTTAGGCAACATATAATCTGTTGTATTTGTTGCGTAAGATCCGCTTAGGCAACATATTTTCTTGTTTCTATGTTGCCTAAGGTAAAAAATTAAATAAATATATAGGTAGTTGAAAACTTAATAACTCATGTACGGATGATTTAAGGTTGGCACATATGTTTACTTAGGCAACATATAATCTCTTTTATTTGTTTGTCGATTCACACGAGTTTGTTTGTTTATGGGTGTTTGTAGAAAACATGCGAGTAGAAAATCATCATGGTGCACAAAATGTGCAATAATATTTTTTTTATATAAAACATCTTAGGCAACATATGCAAATAGTATATGTTGTCTAAGTTGATATCTTAGGCAACATATGCAAATAGTATATGTTGTCTAAGTTGATATCTTAGGCAACATATGTTTTTATCATAGGCAACATAACCAATTGTGTGTTGCTTAAGGAGTCCGCTTAGGCAACATATGTTGTTTGCTTATGTTGCCTAGGTTCTTATGCAACATTGAGAAGGCAACACTTCTTAGGCAACATAGGCATGTTGCCTAAGCCTTAGGCAACATATAAACCCTCTTAAGCAACATTTTTCATTTGTTGCCTAAGTGAGATTTGGTGTAGTGAGAGATCGAAATTTATAACAATGGATCACTTCGAAACACTTTGAGGAAAGTTGATTTTTTTAACTGCGGCACTTTTCAACCCTCTGTAAAAAGTTGGTTTCTATGAAAACCCGGTTTTGAAAAAATGTATTAGTTTCATTTTTATTTATTTATTTATAAAAATGGGTTGGGTTAAGTTGACTAGAAAAAGTGAAATTATAATAATATTTGAGAAACTAATTATTTTACCCAAGTTCAAAATTGAGTTATAGATATACCCATCTCTCTCTCTAATTTTAACAAAATACCCAAAAATCTCGTGAAACACCCCTCGATCGCGGACTCAGGAAAAAAAACACCTCAAGTTCATTTTCATTTTTAGGGACCAAAGTTGTAGACTTGACATTTTTCAGGGTGCTTCGCGGTCCGCGGACAAACATCACGAACTCCAGGGGTTAAAAATGAAAAAAAAAATTGAGTCTGCGATCTAGGGGGATAAAAAAAAAAAAAATTCAATAGATGTGCACATGCATGCAAACGGAATTCGTAGCAAGAGGGACTTATATACACCATCTTGATGAATCATGTAGATATAGAGTATGGACTATGCCACCACTTCTAGAAGGAATTATCCAAATTCTCAACCCATGAAAAATTTAACGTGAATTCTGTAATTTTTTAATTGATCTTGTCTTTTTTGGAACAACAAAATTTATAAAGCGACGAACTAGCGAGCTAGGAGTATATCAAAATGTTATATGAACTATCAGAATCACTACACCATAAATTCCAATCTAAGGGGCTGTTTACCAAACTTTCTATTAAGTCCTGTATGGATAAATTTGTCTGTGCAGATAAATTTGTCTGTGCAGATAAAAATTAATTGTTGTTTACTTTTTTAGCTGAATTAATAGTCTGAATAACACAAATGACCAATCTACCCCTCAAACAAAAATATGGTGTTGAAGATAATTGGAACTGATATTATAGAATCTACACAATCACAACAATATTCTGGGAAATCAAAACAAAGAAGCTAATGTTCATCATAAAAATGGTGCTAGGATTTTTTTAAGGATATGTCTCACGATACACAGTTAGAGGAGGCATGTAAGATGCTAGGGTTTTGAAAGGAGTTTGGAAGAGAGGGGTGTTTGTAAGGGGTAGAGTTGTCTTTTTTTTGGCTTAATGGGGACAACACAACATTTTCATCTGTGCGAATAAGCCATGTTCTGTGCGAATAAGCCACAAATAAACAACCCTAAATAGCTGTGCGAATAAGCCAGATATACCATTAAGCCGATTAAGCTCTAAGTAAACAGCCCCTAAGTTGGATCCTTTTTTACATCTGCTTCTAATCCAAAAACATCTGAAATTGGACCTCACTAACTATAAAACAACTCGTCGCTTCCTTCCCCTCAAAAACCGTTCTGTTTCTTGCCTGGCATAAGGCCATCCGTACCCCATGGAGGAATCTTTCAAATATTCCAGCTCCACATCAGCGTCACATCAGCTTTTATCTCATCCCTCACTCAATCCCTAACAATCCCTAAACACCCGTACCCCATTCCCTCAAACCCTTTTGCCACCTCATTTATTTTAATTCTTTTATTTATACATTTAATTATTTAACAAAATAAAAATATTTATATATTTTTTAATAAATAAAAATAATATAAATAATAAAAATAAAAATTCATACCATTCATTAAAAATAAAAATTACAAAATACAAAACACTACCAATTATGAAATTTTTGAATTTGCTCTTTTCTCGCTAAAGTAACCCTCAAAGCGTTTCCCGTAAGGTGATCATGCGGGGTCATGAAAAACTCGAAGTCTTTCTCAAATCGTTTTGAGCGTTTGATTTCGAGTTCTTGTTCCAACCTATGTCGTTCGAGTTTTGAGCGTTCGATTTCGAGATCGAGTTTTTTCATTTTGTATTCCATTGTATCATCAATCTTGTCGTTGAACGTCGTCAACAACTGAGTAACACTTTCGTCCGTATTCGCCCCGGACGTATTACTCGTTGATGATTTTTTTGCCTTGTTTCTCCCGATGGGTCGTTGAATTTGCTCGTCATCGTCATCATCGGAAGGTTGGGTACGTTTTGAACCCCGCGATGAAGTTGTCGTCATCGTTGGAACGGCTCCCCATTTTGGACATTTTTTTAGGACGTCCCAAGCTTGTTCGTGAGTGAAAGCAACTTTATGGCGTGCTAGATACCGTTCGTGTGCCGTTCGGGATATATCGGCCTCACTCATCCCGCTTGATCTATTATTGAGCAAGTTGTTGTAGATGCCGCCAAACGAATTAACTCTTTTATTGAGGTCGTTGAACTTGCTATTGAGTTGATGGGTTGATCTATAACCTGGTTCACGACCCATGCGAGTAAAGAACACATGCCCGATTCAGCCCCAAAAACTTCCTACATTTATGTAAAATTAAGTATAAGAATAATAATAATAATAATAATAATAATAATAATAATAACAATAAAAATAATTACCACCGCTTTGTGCGTTACCGACCACGGGGTCCTCCGAAACGTCAACCCACGCCGACACTAACGCGAGTTCCTCGGCTTTACTCCACGTTTGTTTGGCGGCTTTCGTTGGTCTCGGATTTGATGGTTCCGGGTTAGATTGTTGTGTCGGGATAGATTGTGGTGTGTTCGGGGTAGAAGGTTGGGTTTCCGGAACAATGTCGTCGTCGAGATTGAAGTTGGTCGGAGTAAAACCTTGTTCAATCAACCCGGGACGTGTAAATTGGTAAGGAAATTGTTGGTGAAATTGTTGGTGAAATTGTTGGTGAAATTGTTGGGGAAATTGTTGCGGATATTGTGGCGGATTTTGTTGCGACCATTGTGACGGAATTTGTTGCGAAAATTGCGGATGATAACCTTATTGTGTAAACGCTTGGAAACCAAGCTCTTGATCTTCTTGCGATTGTGGTGTATTCGGTCGGTTACGACGGGATGTAGGTGTTCTGTTTGAATTCATGATGAGAGAGGTGTGAAAAATAAGAGGTTGAGAGAAATTGAGAGAGTTTGAGAGGTGTGAGAAATAAGAGGTTGAGAGAATTTGAGAGGTGTGAAAAATAAGAGGTTGAGAGGTGTGAGAAATAAGAGGTTGAGGGTTAAATATATAGTGGGATTAAATTGAGAATTTTTTTTTACAAAGAGCCGTTGAACGGCTTGATTTTTAAAAATTTAATTAATTTTTTTTAAAACTCTTCGGGATGATCCGGGATCCCATCCCCGGAATCAATCCCGCCCCGCCAACCCTGCATGGGCCGTAGCCCATCCCGCTGATCCCGCTGGCCATCCCGAGCCCCATCCCGCTTGGGGTACGGATGGCCTAAGGACCATCACCATTATGACAACTTATAAAATGTCCTAATTTTTTTTCTAATTTAGATTGATACTTTGCTTCACTTTCATTTTCTTAAAAGTTATATCTCATCATTGTAATTTATATTTTTGAACAAAAGGATTATGACTTATGTTCTATTTTATGCAAATTAATTGTATTTTTATTTAAAAAATGATTTTATTTGTAATCATTCAAAAAAAAAACATTTGAATAACAATAATGGTTCATTTTAATTATATTATTTTTAATGGATCAACAAGATAGTTTTAATGATACTAGAAATGTACTCAATATTATTGTTTCGTTTTATATTTGCTGTCAACTTTATTATATAGTTTTGTGTGGTTTTGAGAAACCGATAAAGTTTTTTTTATAAATTTGTTTAATTTAAATTCAAAGTTTTGATTTATTTTAGGTTTAATTGATGTAATTTATTTCAGATTTAATAATATAATGCGTCTTTTAAATTAGGTGTTCTGTTATAATTCAATAATTATTTTCATTATGTTTTAAATTATTTATATTTAAAATGTGACGTTTATCATGATAAATATGTTTATCTGTTAGTTAGTTATGAATTCAATAAATATATAACTTTAAGAAGTTGTACTTATGTATTATTATTTGTAATCTTGAATTTTAAGTAATATGCATCAATAAACATTACATGATACATAAAATTTGTTTTTAAGAGTTTTTTCTCAAATACATTATAACATAGCATCAATAATTTATAAAAGGTAATAAATAAATTTTAATTCGATTTTTACAATAACTCAATTTATATATAGAAGTTGACAAGTAACCTATTTAGGTTGCATGTGGCAGGTGGGATAGGTGATGAGTGGGTGTAGTAGTTGATGGTATGGGATAGTAGGGGTTGCATCGGATGGTTCAGACGGATTTAGGTGGACGAACCAAAGACTTGATCGAATTCGGATATAGCCTTGAATTTTGGGTTTCGAATTTTAGATTGTTTCGGGTTCAAGTTGAGGTTGGTCGGGTTCGTGTATAATTATAATACAATATATATATACACAACACATTCGATTTTGAGGATAAGTTTAGTCGATGGAGAGGATTGAGGAACTCGATAGTAGATTAGGAAATTAAAAAGGAGTACCACCTACTAGGATTTAGGATATTCATAAAATAACTATATAAATGAATATATTTATACTAGCAGTGTACCCGCGCGATGCAGCGCGAGTGAATCACAATTCTGAAACATTAGTTCAGCCACGAGTCATGTTTCTATATCACTTTCAATTTTATCTCATTAGTTTGCGTTGTTAATTTAAAGCCAACTAATAAATAAAATTCAAGGTTAATATGGTGTATCAACAAGATATATTCAAAAAAATAATTGCATAAGTATTGAGCTTTCAAACCCATATATTCAGAACTCATTACAAAATTTGAAATTCTTGACTGAGCAAAACAAAATTTGAAATTCAGAACCCGTGCAATGCACCGGTTAAGTAAGGCGTAAAATTTTATCGTAAACAAAAATGAAAAACCCTCAAACATGTAGCTCAATTGGTAAAAGGGATGAAGGACGTTGCTCAAATAAATAACGAATTTTACGCCTTACTCCCTCTGATAGCCTTGGTCACAGTCAGTTCTGAAAGTGTTACAATAAGTTTATAGAACATGACATTGTAACAAGTTGTTTAGAACATTTTCAAACTTTTGAACACCGTAATATAAATATAATTATTTAATAATAAGGTGTTCAAAAGCATTTTGTATCTCACTATCTCTACATGATCCATTTTTGTATATAAAACCAAACACGTGATTAGGAGTCATTCACGCTGATAGTAAACTTTGCATATTGCTTTCAATAAACTATGAAGATTAGGATTATGTGAGTGACGAGAGGAGTCACACACGTTAACGTTGGATGTCATTGATGTTAATTAGGATCATCCGTATGTTTGATTAAAATTAGGATCATCTGTATGTTTGATTAAAATGCCAAACATTTGTTTTTGGTGTCTAGTGCACCAGACCTTACAACGAGGGCCATTAATCCACATTAATGGAAGCCATGCAAATAGAAAAAAAATTATCTATTAAGACAAAAACAATTTTGTTTTTCATGAGTAAACCACACTACTAAATGCAAGTGGATCTTATAAGCTACTTTCCAAAGGGACATACCCAACAAAATACAAAATGCATACCCAAAACAAAATTTCAACTAAAAACCATAACCCAAAATAATAATGCACAAGTAAAATAGTTCTTGTAGCCGATCAACAACCAAACCAGTAGTTGATCAGCAGCAATCAAACTTTGAGCGGATTAAAATAGAAACAGCCTTGACCGTCATTAACCCAAATGGCAGAAAAACGATATAATCATATAAATGTAATCTAATATCTCCATAACAGCATATCTGTAAAGTGCACATAACCAAAAGAAATTTTGCAGTATGGCCAAAGGCCATTGCAAAAATAAACCTCCAAAACATAAACCTTTTATACTTTTTTCATCCAAACACCAACTTCTGTAATCTATACACAAATTGCCACTGACCAACAACCATTGTAGAAATATTCACGCAAACCAACAGTCAGCATGTCAGAATAAGAAACAAACTTGATTCTCATAAACAGTTTTAACTTGCTGCCAATCAGAAACAGGTATGCCCATTTTGAGACCTCAAAAAAATACATGAAACCGAAACCAAAACACATGGATTCTAAGATCAATTCATGGCAGCCCCTACTTCCAAACAAATGACAGATCCATATGAAACTCCAAAACAGAACATTATAAAAAATACTACTTTTAAGTCATGGAAAATTATTTGTACTTAATATTATATCAATAGTTATACATTCAAAATGTGTATATATGAAAAACCATAAAAGAAAATTGTAATTTTTCAATAAACTAAAATGATGGTGCATCTCCATCCACTCTAGAAGTGACAAAAAGTGAAGTTGAAATATCAATACCCATATTCACTGTTGGAAGATATATTTCTTTTCTCAGCAAATCTTCAACACGTAAGTGTGTGAATCCATAGGTCTCGACAATCCTTGCACATTGTATATATTTCTCAGCACCAGGGGCCCTCCTAAGAACATAAAATGGTAAAAGCATAATTTTCCATTCAAAAAGTTTTCTTCATCCTTTTAGATCTTCCGGTTAGAAAAAAGTATCAAGTAGAGGGATAAATAAAAAATAAAAACATAAAAACAACATTCAAGATCAAAAAGTAGTTAAACCTTTTTTTGCTCACCAAAATATAGGACTAAGGGTCCGCTTACCCGAGAAGTGCTTACCGGGTCACTTTATCTTATCGAATGAACATGATAAGGTTGAGAATCTTACCCGGTAAGTGCGATAACAAAGCCCAAGGTTAAGAAATGTCGTTGTGAATTCTTGAACTTTAACTATATCAAGTTAAATTAGAATTGATATGACAATTATATGTTTCCAACCATGTTTTGTTTTTCTACACCAAGAGAGTTTAATTTAGAAATACTTAACATTTTGTAGGTATCCATCTCACACCTGAACATTTAATAGCTTTCATTAAGAACTCAATAGTTATTCAGATGGATTTACCTTTGGACTTCTTTTGCACTTTCAAGTGTAATCAAGAAGAACTTTGGATTCCTTTGGCACTTTAGCCCTCTTATCCTCTACTCCAGTGTTTCTTAGTGAAACATCTCCCATGGCCACAAGAAAAATACCTTTATCTCTTCAAGTAAGAAACCAATAACCAAGCACACATAAGCATAAAAAAGATAAATGATACTATAATTGGTATATATATTACTAACCTACTCAACTTGGGGTCTATAATGTTCAGCAAAATTGCTACATTAGCGAGAACTTGCGAAGATAAAACCACATTTGCCAGCAAGCCTACTTGTGCTAACCCCACATTCTCTAATATCTCTCTAATCCTTGCAGCTAGGATACCAAAATAAAGAAGAAAAACGCAAGTCAGTATATAGCAAATGGTGATCCAACAACTACAAATTTTAAGACAGTCAGATCATATTAATTGCACTGAATATGAAAATATTTGCTTTAAGATTCAAGAGAGGAATATATGAATCAAGATTGTTGTACCTTGCCATCATATTCTCTACGAGAAAGAACCTCAGGAGCAATGTATGCAGGGGTACCAACTGTGGATTTGGGTCTCGAGTGTAGCAGAGATGACTGCAAAATGACTGAAGCCATTAGCATCTGGATTCAGTTAACAAAATTATTTTAACTACGGATCATGATGAAAAACACCTCTGAGTAGCCAAAATCACAAATTTTAAGCCGTGGTGCAGGGCTCCCATCTAAAAGAGTGTTCTCGAGCTTCAAATCTCTATGGCATATTTGCTGCACGATATTAATGCATAACTTGATGAATTTAAACACATCATATCAAACATATAAACACACACACACATATATATAATAATCATATTTTCAAAAAGACTCTTTTACCATGAAATGGCAGTAGTGAACTCCTGATATAAGTTGTTGGAAGAAGTATCTAGCCTGAAATATCAACCAATAATATCGAGTTAAAGCTAAAGAAACCAAATAAAGCAGGCTTAAATTGCAAACTTCTATGACCTCATCTTCGCTGAATCTGCCAGCATTGCAAATCCTCTCGAAAAGCTCTCCTCCAGCGGCATACTCCATGTCAATAGCAAGGTGGGTGGGGGTCAGAACCACCTATAAAATACCATAGATTACAATCTATAATGTGAAACAAATCATAACAATCTTGATCAACACAATAAATCCACTTACCTCTCTAAATCGAATTATGTTTGGATGTCGAAGTGACCTGTGATTTATGATCTCTCTAGCAACATTCTCATCAATCTACAACCAAAAAAAGACACATTCCACTTGGAATTTAGATGACCAATTTTAGATGAAGAATCTACATATATATCTTTTTGTGTATAATCAAATGAAATTAAAAAACTCAATCTTGTAATGCATTGGAAGCCTCTTTCAACAACTCTGAGTTAGAAACAATATGAATTGAAATAAAATAACAATAAAATCGAGTAGAACTTAAACAACAGAGATGAGGAAAATCGTTAGATACCTTGTGGCCTCTTTCTATATATTTCATAGCAACAAGTTCTTTAGTAACCTTGTTCCTCATCAGCCTCGCAACTCCAAAATTCCCAGATCCTATATCCTTTGAAATAAAAAAAATTACAGATATGAAACCCTAACAAGTTATAGAATTTAACAATATACGTCAGATAGAAGACGATTCTTCGGAAGCAGCTTCACAACTTCTGGCGGAAGAACTACATGCCTGTCGATCACAATTTCAAAACACGTAAAACAAATTCTTCAAAATCGTCATAAGAAAAACAACAAAACGAGTACGATTTGAGAGAAAATAGAAACAATCAAAGAACAGTAAGAGCGGAATTAATACCTGTACTCGAACGTATCATCGAAGTACTTCTCTGAATATTGGATCTGCCCCATATTCGATTTAACTTCTCAGATTTCAACCAAATCCTGTTAAAATCGGGGTTAAAAACAACTGCAGATTATGATGGATGAAACAAAAATGGAAGAGATTTTAGTAGAAATTACAAATTTATGAATCAATTAAAACCCTAGATACCTGTTAGAGTGGGAGAGAGCGCAATAGGGTTGTGGTGACGAGGAAAGGGAGAATGCAATGGACCAGGCACAATGCTTTTCGCGTATTTCGCCAGAAGATTGAGAGCGGAATGTGGAGAGGTATTTGACAAAAAATTTGAATGGATATGGAGCCTGAATCGTGGTTTTGAAATTTGAATCAACGGTTGTGGTGTTTGAAAATGATTTGGAAAGGAAGGTTATAAATTTGCAATGAAAACTTGTACATCATGCTTCCTTACTTGTAATTCATAGTTTTTTGAATTTCCTGCATAAAATGGTGGTACTTTATGCTTGATGACTTGTTTTTAAGAGTATGATGTATATGTATTATAAGGTAGTAATAGATAGAGGAATGTTCAAACGAGAACGATAATTATTTAAGAAAACACGAGAACGACCGTCCATGTACAAAATTATATATGATTTTACACTAACAGCAAAAAACTGGACGCGAACGACTTTGGCCGCGGCTTAAAAGTCGCAGGGCAAGTCGCAGGGCATCATATGATTTTGTACGTGAATCATGTATGATATTTTACATGAGCGACCGTTCTCGTGTTTTCTTAAATAATTAGCGTTCTCGTTTGAACCCATCTCTATTTATATAATACTTAAAAATATATGTTTATTTATTTCGGGTTTTTGGACGGGTCGGTGACAAAAAATAAACCCAACCCAAACCAAAATATCTCTATAAAATCGGGTTTTCGGATTTTTGGATTTCGAGGCATTCAGGTTTTACACAAAACACCTTATTTCGGTTTGGATTCAGATTTCATATATATCCTTCTGGTTTTGCACCATCCCTATGTGATAGTGGGGGTGGTGTTTGGTGATGATGGGGTGGGAGTGTGGGTGAGGTGGACGGGCGTGTTAGGGTGTGGGCGGTAGATGTTGGTGCTTAGGGGTGGTCGTTGGGAGTAGGGTGGGTGTGGTGATGGTTGGTTGGTTGGGATGGAGTAGGGTGAGTGGAGGTTGTGGACGATTAGACCATTATTTGAGATAAAATATGAAGTTTTATGAGATCAAGGAGAACCCATGATTGGGAGGCAGTTTCACGGGTCTTACCACTACAAAAATAACTACTTTCATCAGAGGAAAATGTCGTCTGCAAAAGTCGCAAAAGTCGCCCGCAAAAGCTCAAAATCTTTTCCCGTCGGACTTTTCCGTCGGCAAAAGTTTCCGTGAAAAGTTGGCCGCTATAAGGGTTTTTGTCGGCGAATAATATGTGCCGCCGGTAAACATACATTTTTCGGCGAAAAGCAGTCGTCGGTAAAAACTGAAGTCGCCGGCAAAAACATCTCTCAAGTAATCGTATAAATTCATTTTCCCGACGACTAAATTTTTTGCCGACGTAATTTTTTCCGTCGGGAAAAGTTTTTCTTAACTTGTTGGTCAAACGTTTATCGGCCTAAAACCCCGTCGGCAAAAGTTATTTTTTAATTTTACACATGACTTTTTAGCGACAAATAAACTCGTCGGCAAAAAGTTAGGCTTGATGTAACACCCCGCTTACCACGACACAATATTGTCCGCTTTGCCTCACTGGCTCACGGCTTTGTTCTTGGCGACCTGGCAAGGACTTCGCAAGGACTTCCCAGGAGGTCACCCATCTTGGTACTACTCCCACCCAAGCACGCTTAACCACAGAGTTCCCAAGGAACCCGCATGCTTGTGGCCCCAAAACGCGTTGTGTCTGGTAAGGCCAAGGTTTACTAATATACCCAGCATCTCTCCTGTCCACGGCCGATGTGGGATATGCCTAAGGTGTTACACACACCCCCCCCTTAGGGACTCATCGTCCTCGATGAGGTTTGCCCCACCATCCCGAACGGCACAGGAGTGGCTCTGATACCATTTGTAACACCCCGCTTACCACGACACAATATTGTCCGCTTTGCCCCACTGGCTCACGGCTTTGTTCTTGGCGACCTGGCAAGGACTTCGCAAGGACTTCCCAGGAGGTCACCCATCCTGGTACTACTCCCACCCAAGCACGCTTAACCACAGAGTTCCCAAGGAACCCGCATGCTTGTGGCCCCAAAACGCGTTGTGTCTGGTAAGGCCAAAGTTTACTAATATACCCAGCATCTCTCCTGTCCACGGCCGATGTGGGATATGCCTAAGGTGTTACACACACCCCCCCTTAGGGACTCATCGTCCTCGATGAGGTTTGCCCCACCATCCCGAACGGCACAGGAGTGGCTCTGATACCATTTGTAACACCCCGCTTACCACGACACAATATTGCCCGCTTTGCCCCACTGGCAAGGACTTCGCAAGGACTTCCCAGGAGGTCACCCATCCTGGTACTACTCCCACCCAAGCACGCTTAACCACAGAGTTCCCAAGGAACCCGCATGCTTGTGGCCCCAAAACGCGTTGTGTCTGATAAGGCCAAGATTTACTAATATACCCAGCATCTCTCCTGTCCACGGCCGATGTGGGATATGCCTAAGGTGTTACACTTGACTATTTTGGTCATTTTTTACCGACGCACATTCTGGTCGGCATAAATTAAGTTTGACTCTTTCGGTCAACTTTTTAATCGACACAAAAACCCTACATCAAAAGTTATTTTTGACCTAATAATGAAACATTTGTGGACACGTTTGGACAGAATTTGGTCAACCAAAATAACAAATATACAAATATAAAAACAACATAAAACATAATTTTGCCAATTAATAAGAAATAAAAAAACATTACATAATATCTTAAAACCATAAACCCAACCAAATGAAACTATATTTTTTACATATATAAGAAAACAAAAATAGATAAAATGTACTAGTACAATTTTTTGGGTCATCATTTTCCTCATGGATCGACTGAAATGGTTGACTAGTAGATACACCATAAAAGATTATGGCATACTTAATTCGGGCATAAGGCCTTGAACTTGTTGCAACAATTTCTTCAGCTCATTTATTGTGTTTGCTGCATCAAAAAATCACATTGAACAACCGTATATTGTCCGAGTTGCCTGTGTTGCTTTATGATTTTATAAACGTGTTGTTACATACTAGATGGAGGTTGAAGTACATGCTTGCTTTCCTCCAAACGCTTTGAGCCTAGGCAATGATCAAAATCTTTTCTTAACTAAATGAGCTCCAACAATGTCTTCCTCATCTACCAGGCTACTTAATTGTCTGTTGCGTTGTTGAAGCCAACATAACATTTTTGTTGGTGACGAAAATGCTCCATAAAAAGGCTTCAAGCACCGCCTTTTGAGTTTAAGCTCTTGGAAAGAATCTTTATCATGTCATAATTATCGACATAAATTTTAAAAGACAAAGAAAGATATTTGTTTCAATAAACACAGGTAAGTGATTAGGTAAATGACCCCTAAATACAAAAGTAAATCCTAATATGGTGACTGATCTCATGAAAAAAAAAGCAATGAAAATAAAAACCTTTTAACATACTTTTGGAAATCGACACTACATCACGATCTTCAAAAGAAGCGCAATTACCAATACCTGCAATTTTCAGTTGTTATTAGGGTTCAAAAAAAGACTGTGACTAAAACACAACTAAACAATGTAATGCATATTAATAAAAATAACAACCGAGGAAACCATTTCACAATCTGTTAAACAAGTTTCAAAAGCTAACAAGTTTTTTTTTTTTAAATATGCTTCCATCATAAGAGACTATATCTCACTATCTGTTGAGTAGACCAACAGAGTTGAATGGGTATTGGTGGCAAATTCCCAGCCTTGGTAGCTTCTTTTGTCTAGACTAACATGATTACCATATCAAATTTTGTTATTCTTATTTAAGCACAATTATATATATATATTTCTAGCCAATGTCTACTTAATTCTTCCAACTATAACATCATTATGCTTACAAATATATAAGAAGAATAATGTCAGTAGCAACATAAGAGAGATTAAGAATTTAGACCAACCTTTCATTGCCCAATCTCAATCTCATAACTAAACCTCCATATGCACCGCCTTAATCAATTTCATCTTGACGTGCACTGATAACAATTGTTAATGGAGAGAAATCAATGGCAAGCCTTAAATCAGTAAAGAAATCAATTGCAATCTTTAAATCAGTAAAGAAATTAGGAGTTTGGTAACAACCTTAGACAAATCGATTGTAGACCTTAAATTAAGAGTCAAATCGAGATTTAGTTGGAGACAGGGAGAAATCGAGATTTAGTTGGAGACAGGGAGAAATCGAGATTAGGTTCCTTGAGGGTTTGAGACGCAGAGAGAGAGGGAGACCTGATAGGATTTGAGAAGTCATAGGGAGATGAGAAATTACAGCGGGACAAAGGAAAACTCGTGAAGGAGCCGTTCATATGTGATAGAATCATACCCTTGGTCGTCCCTCCAGTGGCCGGTTGTGGATAGATGTATACAATGCGAGGAAACGTCGGTGAGGTCGCCATTGATGCCGAAAATTCCCTTGGACCATCGAGGGGCGTTGATGCAAGGAGACGCAAATTTAGGTTTTCTTAGGTGGGTTTGAAAATGAGGAGTCGTGGGTAGGGTTGTAAACGAACCGAACGTTCAGTGAACCGTTCGTGAACCGTTCGTTTATTTAATAAACGAACGAACATGAACAAAGGTCTCGTTCGTTCATTTATGTTCGTGAACGTTCGTTCATTAACGTTCGTTCGTTAACGTTCGTTTAACAATTAAATATTTAAGAAATTAATATTTTTACTGTTATATATAATCATATTTAGTAAAATTATAATTATAATTTTATATGAAGATAAAAACAAAAAGTAATCAGTTTTTAGTTTTAAAACAAAAGGTATAAAAGAAACTAGTTTTGATTTGAATGGATAACAGCTCTTTCTTATATACAACACTTGCACCTATTCTTTTACTAAAATATCGATGTGGGATATAGAGAGAGTACTCAAGCCTCAGGTTTTCAAGGCTTCAACAAAGTGGATGTTTTTCCTATCCCACATCGGTTGTAAGAACCAACATTCTCCTCAATCCCCTAGTATAAATAGGATCCTCACCTGATAATATTCCATTCCAATTCATTCAAAGTCAAATTCATTTGACAAATTCCATTCCATCAAAAAACATTCTGCGAACCAAACGCAACCTTAGGTGGCGTTTGATTTGTTGGAATCCGGTGGAATTTGAAGGAATTGGAATGGTCAATTCCATTGACCAAATTCCATTCCTGCGTTTGGTTCATTTTCTGAGTTTTCAGAAGGAATTCAAATTCCACAAATGGTGGAATGTAAATTTCTTAGGCTCTAATAAGGAATTTCAATTCCTTCCTACCATCCTCAAGAAAAAACTATTATTCCATGCCACCATGATGGATGTCACCACCGTCATCGTCATCGTCACCGCTGCCACCACCCACCGCCACCCCTTGTCGCCGTCATCGCTTCCACCACCAACTGTTATCGCTAGCGCCACCACCCATCATCGTCGTGGCCACCACCATCACATGTTGTCACTGTCGTAGTCACTGCCACTCGCCATCACCACCACCCGTCACCACCGTCGCCATCGTCGTCGTTACCACTGTGGTCTTCACCCCCACCCCCATCACCATCGTAGCCGTAGCCGTCACTACCACTACCATGTGGAGTGACCACTGTCTCTTCCAAAGGGATACTTCTATTTAATCACGAGCATATTTTCTATATTATGTATAAAAACAAAAATCGGAGGCCCCATGCAGTCATGATTTTAATTAACAATAATATGGATTTTCATAGTTGATGAGAAATTAAGTTGGTTTTTTTGTTTACAAAAATTAAATGAAAAAATTAATATAATTTCGCCCATAATTAAAACTTATTATAGTTTTAAAAATACTTTTGCCGAAGGGTTTGGGAAGTCCGCCGATAAAAATACCAATAAAAATTATTGATGAAATTTAAATACAATTGCCGGCAGATTTAGGAAGTCCGCCGGTAAAGACTTAAGTGAATTTTATTATTAATAATATAAAATACTTTTGCCGGCGAGTTTCAGAATTCCGTCGGCAAATGTTTAAGCGATTTTTTTTAATTATAATAAATTAAGTTTTGCCGGCAAGTTAGTGAAATTCGTTGGTAAAAATATCACTTAAATTTTTAAAGATACCTTTACCGGCGATTTGAGAAATCCATTGGTAAAAAGTATCTTTTACCGGCGACTTATACGAAATGCGTCGATAAAAGTACATTTTTGCCAGTGGCATTTTCCTCCGGCAAAAAGTTAAACTTTTACCGGAGGATTTCGTCTAAGTCGCCGGCAAAAGTTACTTTTACCGACGGGTTTCCCAAACCCCCCGGTAAAAGTGCAGTTTCTTGTAGTGTACGGAAAACAGGTGGTCTTGCAGGAACCTAACCCTACATATATATACATATAGAGAGAGAGGTGAGTTCATACGAGAACGTTAACTATTTAAGAAAACAAGTAAACAGCCGTTATGTACAAAATCATATATGATTCACGTACAAAATCATATATGATTACGTAACTTTTCCTGTCACTTTAAGTCACGGTCAAAGTCGCGCATATCCAGTTTTTGCAGTTAATGTAAAATCACATGTGATTTTGCACATGATTTGTTGTTTTCTTAAATAGTTAGCGTTCTCGTTTGAATCTTCCTCTATACGTTCAGTGTGCATATGTGAACAACCAGTGTTCATATGTGAACAATGTGCATATACGTATGCATATGCATACGTGCAAGAATATACACATATAATGGACATACATTCATATGGGATAATGCATATATGCATATCAGATTATGCACTCATTGTTCACATATGCACATTGGTTTGTAAGGGGTGCAACAAATACATGGTTTGTATTTGATTTGTATCTTGTATATATATATATATATATATATATATATATATATATATATATATATATATATATGTGTGTGTGTGTGTGTGTGTGTGTGTGTGTGTAGGGAGAAGTTCAATTGAGAAATGCTAAGTGTGTGAGAAATAAAGAAGTAATCTTAGCCATTCATTCGATCAATATTTGCGGCTTTGACTGAGAAGCAGCGGATAATTCCTCGCGTGGTCTGCACAAGATAAAAGGGTAGTTTCGTAAAATATGCGGAACGAGTTCATATGTAAATCAGTTAATTAGTTCATATATGAATCCCAAAGATTCATATATGAACATATAGTTAATTAGTTCATATGTGAATCAGTTAATTAGTTCATATATGAATCACAAACGTTCATATGTGAATTAGTTAAAAAGAGTTCATATATGAATTACATGGGTTCACATATGAACAGATAGATCATATGTGAATCACACATGTCACATATGAACTCGTCCCACGTATTTGTAAAAGTTATGAAATTGCCCATCTATTTTTGGAACAACCACAAGTTTTGACCAGTCAAAGCCGATCTTGACCGAATGAATGGCTAAGATTACTTCTCTATTTCCCACACACTTATCATTTCTCAATTGAACCTATGACTATGTATATATGTATATGTATATATATATATAGACTTGAGATCATGTGAGACCAAACTATTTTCGTGAGACCCGTGAGACCACAAAATTAACACTAAACCTTCACAACAAAATACTGTGAAGGTATTGTGAAGGAAAACCTTCACAGTGTTTTTGTTGTGAAGGTTCGTTGTTTTTCATACATTCACAATGAATTACTGTGAAGGTTTAGTGTTATTTTGTGGTCTCACGGTCTCACGAAAACATGTTGGTCTCACGTGAACCCAACCCTATATATATGTGTATGTATATGTATATGTATATAGGAGAAGGTTCAAACGAGAAACCCACATTTTTTTTAATATGAAAAGCGATCTTAACCATTAGATGAATTTTTCAATGACCTAGATCTAAAGGGGAAGATATATGTTTATATAGGCAAACTTATGGCTAATTTAAAGAATCTAAGAAAGTTGAGTGGAGCTTTTTAAAACTTTCGTATTCGTGTGATTAAATTACTAATCCTATGATTAAATCATCAATCCATTCATTTTTCAAAAAAATTACCAACTTTCATTTTAAATGAAAATTAGATTACCCATTTTTTAAAAAGTTAAATTATATAACATCGATATTGTTCACATATGAGATTTAGACAAATAGGATTTAACTCAATTTATAGATTGTAAAATCGTCAATAATTTCAAAATGAAATTTTGGATTAAAACAATCGATTATTATCAATACCCAAAAAAACCCTATAGAAAAATATGAGATAAATTAAGATGCTTGATTTTTCTTATTGTTATCTTAAAATAGTGTTTGGATTGTTTATTTCATTATTAAAATTTTGGGTTTTTTCATTTGAACCACATATTATTTACATATTTTTATTATTATATATTGTTTAGTTTGACACATTTGTATGTATAACTAAATCCAATATTATTGTCGTTATTAAATTTCCTGTAGATAACATGTAAATGGAGAACAACAATTAAGCAAAAAATGATGCTAAAAACCAACCAAAAACGAGAATGAGGAGTTGTTTTGCAGTTGCTGAATGGTTTTGGTGCAGAATGATTATGTAGTCAGAATGATTAAGAGGCTTTATGATATAGTACAAAATGAAATATGGTTGTTTGGTAATTATTCAGAATAAAATCAGGGCGCTGAATTGTTAAAGGAGGCTCAAGATACAAAATCATTCAAAGGATTTTAAAACTGTTAAGAGACAAACTTTTTCTTTGCCAAACAAGATTTACCTCTTAGCCATTTAAAGGTTGTCCTTAATGGATCTATTAAGAGGTAAACAAACAGCCCCTTAGCCTAGTAGACATAAATAGATTTTTTTATCCTATTTATCAAAATCATATGATTAAAAACGGAAATTTCAACCAAATTAATTAAAGTTTTGATGGATTTGGTTTAATTAAGTTGTTAGTGGGCCTCACTGCAGTTTGGGCATGAACCTTTTATGGGATGGGTCCATTCTATACTAAAAAAGATATACCAAGCAATTAAGCATGTCCAATTGTCCAGGGTAAGATTGCAAAAATCGACCCTATCAGTGACGGAGAATTCCGTCGCTAATCCATAACTGAAAGTGATTTTCGTCGCTAATCTGTCACTAAAAGTCTGTCGTTAATATATAGATATATACAACAATATACATAGATCAATGATATCACAGTTAGCAACCAACACATGTGTGTATATACACGGACCCGTAGATACATATATCAATACACATACATATGTGTACATATAACACATAAACGTGAGAAAACAAGAAAAATAAAAAATTCCGCACATGAAATTTCATTTTTTAAATGAAAATCCACGAGTCCGTCGCTAATCCGTCACTAATTAGCCACAAACACTTATATTTTATTTATTAATTTAAAAAAATATATATATAAATTAATGTGTCCGTCACTAATCCGTCGTTAATTAGTGACAAATTGTGTTCGTGGTTATTCCGTCACTAATCTGTCGCTAATTAGTGACAAATTGTGTTCGTGGTCATTCCGTCACTAATTAGTGATTGAATTTTCCGTCACGGATTTTCGTCACCGATACCTTTCCTTCTAGTAGCGATGGCCCATATGACTGGAAATAAGATGGGTTGGTTCTATAATCTCATTGAGAATTATAAGTCAACCATTAAGCTTGGCAATAACACCAGAATTAATGTAACAAAAGAGGGCAGTGTTTGACTTCGTATTAGAGGAATCACTCAAACCATAATGCACGTTTATCATGTTCCTTAACTTACCACAAGTTTATTGAGGTGGCATTTATTTTTTAAAAGGTCTGAAATCTGAAGTCATATTTCACGTCTGATTAATAAGAGGTGGTGCTTTAAGAGGTTATAAGACATTAGGTTACCTCTTCTAATTTTAGACGTATTTTAGACTTAAAAGCCTCTGAAATCTGGAAAAAAAAACAAATGGTCTAAACGGTTTGAACGTATAAACGTCTGAACGATTCAGACTTCAGATGTATTAAGAGGTTTTTTTTAAAAAAAAACCCTTAGTGTGGGTTTGGTACGCAGGCATGATAGAACAGGACAAGACGGGACATGACAGAATAGTTGTTCAGTGTTTGGTAGACAGAACTGGACAGAACATAACAGATAACATTAGATAAAATACAATAAATAAAATTTAAAGAATGAATAAAATATAAAATAGAACGTGTATTTGATGTTTTAGAAGAGAATTAGATTTTATTTTGAGGTTATATTGGTAAAAATAAGTCTGTTCCACCTTGTTCCATGGGGTGGGGTGGAACGGGCATGTTCTAGCTTGTTCCACTTTATTCTTGTCTGTCCCACATAAAATTCCTTCCAAACATGGGACAGTGATATATCTGTTCTATTCTGTTTTGTCTTGTCCAGCATACCAAAAGCACCCTTAGGGTGCGTTTGGTACACTGGACAGGACAGGACAGAACAGAACAGGGTCCACTGTCCCACGTTTGACAGGACCTTTATGTGGAACAGACTGGAACAAAGTGGAACAAACTGGAACATGCCCGTTCCACCCCACCCCATGGAACAAGCTGAAAGAAGGTGGAACAGACTTACGTTTTACCAATATAACCTCAAAATAAAATCTAATTCTCTTCTAAAACATCAAATAAACATTCTATTTCATATTTTATTCATTCTTTAAATTTAGCAAGGGTAAATTGGTCAATGTTATATGTTCTGTTCTATCCAGTTCTGTCTTACCAAACGTGGAACAATTATTCTGTCCTATCCTGTTCTGTCTTGTCCCTGTGATCCCAGAACAAGTAATCAATCAATGTAAACAACAAAGGAAGCCATCTCTATATTCAATAAGATCAAAGTAGCTCACAAGGTGAATGCAATGCAAATACTAGTGTGTGTGGCTACTATGTGTGATGAAATGACCTAATTCCCAAAAGGGAAAATAGCAAACTATATATACGTAGGGTATAGAATAGCCCTATTACACAAATAGTCCATCTACTTGGTACAATAACATTTAAGCACTAACATTCTCCCCCTTTGTACCAATGTAGAGCAAAAGATTTAGACGTCCACCGGGGTCACATACTTCTTCCGAATACCAAAGATGATCTCGAATCTTCGCAGTTGAAGACGGTAGTCTTTCCAGTGGGAGATGGCTTCAATCACTTGGTTGATCACATTCTTTTCTTTCTCAGTGAGTTTTACCTCTCCATTCGCATCCAGACGAAGCTTACTTTCCAAGTGAACCAGAATAATCTTCAAAGTACCCTCACAGTACTTGTTGATCTCAATAACTCTCATAAATCTTTTCTGTGAGTCAGTATCAACGTAAACAACCCCGAGCTCAGGCTTGTTCAGTACAGTGTAGGCGGGGATACCTTGAATATCAGATAAGCGTTTGTTTGGTATTTTTAAGTTCACATGAGTTTGAAAAGATTCCAAACCCATCTGAAAGTTAGTGAGGTATGAATACTTCAGAATATTCTTCATAAACTTCTTCACACTTCGAAAGGCAGCACTGTATTGAATTCTATACTCTGGACGCTTCTTCTCTGGATGGACAGCAAGACTGTTGTAAAGGCTCAGAAGATCATTCAGTCTCAGACTCTTGAAATCAGCTTCAGAAAATACGCATTCACACCCGTCTGATCTCAAGACTGTGAACTCAGGATATAAGACATCAAACAGCTTCTGAGATTCAACTTTCAGCACCTTCATAATCAGGTTATCTGACTTGACGGCTTCTGATCCTTTGTCTTTGTTCTTCATGACGTATAAAAATTCGATTTTCTTCAGCGATGGCCAGTCTTCAATCCCATATACTTTCTCCAAGTTGATCCGCTGAACATCCCGTACATACAGTTCTTTCCTCAAGGTTTCTAGATAGGGAGTTTGGATTGATACTCTCTCCAGTGGCTACATACCTTGGTTCAGCATCAATAATAACTTGGAAAAAACGGAGTTCTGCTTCAAGTACTCGATCTCTGATCTTACCATCCGGTATAAACGGTGCATGTGGAGCTGAAGTACCTAAACTTGGACCTGCGGTTTCTATCAATGGTGGAGCATCATCTTCAGATTCGATTTCCATAACCTGATCCCCAGTGGTATCTAATTCAACATCCAAAGCATCAACCATTTCTTCTTTTATCTTGTGGCTCAAATGCTCTGGCTCTTCCTCAGAATCAATATAGATCATCTCGATAAGCATATCATCAGCCATCTACACATCTGCTGTTCTATTGTCAACAGCTGAAGGCTTTTCAACCCCATCTGTATCAACATGTGTCTCTGTATCAACAGTCTATACCACATATGTCGCCGTTCCACCTTCACCTGTATTTCCCCCAGCTTCAGGTTCAATAGCACTAGACTCTCCAACCCCTGCTCTCTTCTCCCCCTCATGTTGATCAGGCGGATCCTGATCATCATGTCTTCTTTTCTGAGAGACTCCTGATTCAATACCACATCTTTCTTCTACAACTTTGACCCTGTTACTGACAGTGGTGAATCCATGCATCAAAGCATTCGTCATATATGTCATAGAGTCGATAAGCTTCTGAAGTTGGTTTGCTAGAAGAAGTTGTGTATCTGTGGATGTTGAAGTTTGAGGTTGGGTTGGAGGTGGTGTATGTTGACGAAGTAAGGAAATTAAGTCAACTTCTTCAGATGTACTAGAGTCGCTTTTGGCTAAAAGGCGAGATAACAGCTCAGATTTAAGCTGGTCTTCAGGTATAAGATGTAAAGGTACAGAAGATGGATGTTGTGGGTTAGGTTGATTTTCTGATGGTGGATCCTGAGGAGTGGATGATGATTCAGCTATATGTTTGCCCTTTATGGCTCGGCTGACTTCAGATGCTAACTGATCAACTGATCTCTGCATGTGTGCACGATGTTGCTTGTACGATCTGTCTATAGTACCTAGTGCAGAAGTCAGTAATGGTAGAGTAATAAAATGAGGATATGGCCCGAGCATCCGTATAACCTGTTCATGAGGAAAATTTGGGAAAATTGAGCTAACTTCCGGACCACTTAGGTTACAGGTTGAAGTAGCGGTTGTAGCAACGGTACTGCCTGTGCTCATGGCTGGCAAAGTGTTGACCATGACAGGACTTCCACCCTGTCCTCGTGGGGTACCAACGAATGGCGGCCTCACTCTGGGTGTTCCGGTTGGGGCACGAAAGCCCGTAACTTGGTGTTGTTCCAGCAACTGTGTCCTAGGAAAGGATGTTCTACCAAATGGTCCTAGACTCAATGTGCGTGGAATAAAAGGCGGTGGTCGGGGCAGGAGCCTACCTGGTTCAATACCAGCAGACACTGAGTGTGTCGCCGATAGACTTTGAGCTATATCCCCTGTGGAAAGTAAAACATCGGCAAATTGAGATGCCGATGAGTGGCTGAGTGGGGCTGTGCTATGCATGGCTGGGCGGACCACGACTTGTTCAATACGCAACGGCGACGTACACTCGTTGGTAGAAGATGTGGCTACCCGGGTCGGATCGGTGTGGGGAGAGTCAGTAGTTAAAACTTTATCTGACTCTATCACAGCTTCACTCATTTCTTTTCTCCCCTCATTCTCACCACTAACTAACTCTACTTCTGCTTGTTTTTCTACTTCTTCGTTCACAGATGAAGGACCCGCAGCATCAGAAGCAATGTCGAGAAGTTCGGTGTTCCGAGTGGAATCAGCATCCGAACTCACAACACGTGGTCTCTTTCCCGTGTGTCTAGGAATCAAATTCACCAAAGGTTCATGACCTGAGTCATCATCGTCATCATCATCGTCAAAGGAAGGAAAGAAGGGTTCTATCTCATCGTCTTGATTAATTGCATCATCATCAGGAGGTGATGCAGCTGCATAAGCTTCATCCCATGAGACATCATCATCAAAGATCTGGGGAGGAGGTCGAGGTGGTAGTTGAGCTCGTCTGGAAGAGGATGCATGACCAACAGTCCGTAATCTTCTCCCAACTCTTTTTTTTTCGTTCTCCTCACCTCTCGTTGTTCAGGAACATCCCCCTGTTCCTGAACCCCCTCGACATGGACTTCCTCACCACCTAAAGGATTAGCATCGTGGGGAGGTCCCTCCGGTTCTGGATTGACCATCAATGCATTATCTATCCTATATTGCCTAACTACCCCAGACTGTTGGTCAGCATAAGCGAGCAGATCTTCACGTAGAACGGCGATGTGTGCAAAGTTGATCTGCTTGGGCATTATTAGATAGTGCATGTACTGACTTGGGCCTCTGGGGTGATTCTATCGTCTTGGAATCTGATCGTTGTCTACCATAGCTTGATGAATCAAGATCTGGAAGAAATGCTGAAATGGTACGAAGTTCCGTCTCATCTTTGGTTTTAACTGATCCGCGAAAAGCTCAACGATCTCATTCCATATCAAGACGCCATAGTCAATATTGTGGTTATAAACGAATGCATGAAACATGCGCAGTGTGGAAAGGTTTGTCTTGTCTAGTCCAGTATGCTTTGAGGTCATGCACCGGTTGAAGATTGAGCATATGGAGTAGTATATTCTCGGTAGGTAGTTCCGTCTAAAGGTGGATGAGCCAGTGAGTGGGGCATTCTCTGGAGGTTGATAACCCAAACTTCGGATGTCATCATAGAGCTGAGATTCAGGAACCGGATCCTGAAGATTCTCACTCGGGAGATTTAGTGATCGTCTGAGTCCCCTTAGTGTGAATCGGACATCGAAGTGGTCAAGTTTGGCAGTAAAGTGTGGTACTCGGGCGGTTGGATGGTATTTCAGTGTACTCCAGAATTGTTTAAGGTAGATTGCGGGCACGAGCTCAACTCTGGTCAATGCAGTTAGTAAAGGGTGACCGCGAATGATCTCGATAATGACTCAGTAGTCAAAAGGAACCGCGAAATCTAGGTGATGGTTGTTGTGCAGAAATTGCACCGCATTAGTACTCGGAAAGATCTCTTCGTCCAGATCATGTGCATTGACTGACGGATGTGAAGAACGATGTGAACGGATGATGGTGTTGTCATCCGAGGCATTTCCATCATGATCAGCCATCTGGAACAGTACACAGTTAAGAAACTAGCCAAAAACAAATCTGCCTTAAAATTTATTTATTTTTTATTTATTTTTTTTTAAATACCAAGTGTTGGGCAAGTCGCAATCAACATGAAAGAGTGTGTCGCAGGCCATTGCGATGTCGCAATGCAAAGCGAAGACAAGGTGAAGTCGCAACACAAGGTTGCGATTTGGTCCATGTCGCAACAGACCATTGCGACATGGTTGAATGTATAACCACTGCGACATGGTTGAATGTATGAAGATTAGTGGCTTGCGACATTGATGAATGTTTGAAGGATAATGGGTTGCGACTTGGATGAACACCGAAATATTCCTAAGTGTTCAGGCCCAAAATTCTAGTTTTTCGCCCAAAAGAGTTAAAACCTACACTACTGGACTCGTAATCCTAGCGAGAACAAACCCTAATCGTCTAACAATCCTAACAAACAACAAAACCCATGATTTAGCAGATTTATAAAAACGAACCTAAAAACCTAAAACAGACCATGTCATGCGATTTAATGGATGAAAGTTGATGAGATTCAAGATACGATACCTTAACGATGATCTGAGATGATTGAACGGATCAGAAACACGAAGTTGGCCTTGAATCGAAAAATCAGTTGAGAGAGTTTTTGAAAGGGTTTAAGGGTGTTTGAGTTGAGATAAAGTTGAAAAGTCAAAACCCTTGATCTTATACGATTTTGAAAACTGGGACACGTGGCACAACATGATTGGTCCAAGGATTGACCTGCCACGTGTCATCAAGTCGCAATGAACTAACTGCGAGTTGACAAATGATCATGTCGCAACAGAAGGTTGCGACTTGGTACTGTTCACATGGTCATGTCGCAATGCACAGTTGCAATTTGGCATTTGATCATGTCGCAACAGAAGGTTGCGACATGTTACTGTTCAAATTGTCATGTCGCAATACATGGTTGCGACATGGCACTGTTCATGCCCTTAAATCGCAGTGTACTGTTGCGATTTGAAAAAAAAAACTTAAGCCCATTGAGATATCGCAATAGAAGGTTGCGATGTCTCACTGTTCACATGTGAAATCGCAATGGAAGGTTGCGATATTAATGTAACTTGGACATTTTTCAGATTAAGATTTGAAAAGATTTTATCACATTGGAAGATGTCCAACTTCCAACTGATTAAGCACTCAAGGATTTTAAACACAGTTTTCACTCCCCCTTAAATGATGCAAAGATTTTTCAAAAATGTTTTCATCATTTAAGAGATAGTGTTTAAAAACAAATTAGAATACTTACCTTCACTCCTCGGAAACAGATAAGCAATGTAGATACACGTACATGATCTAGCAGTTATGCACACTCCCCCTAAATTTGTGCATATGATCTGTTCTATAACTCCCCCTGAAACCAAGAATATACCTTTCGTGCAGAGACAGATATCATAACAGATCAGAGATAATACGATTAAGAATTGAGAAAAGAAGAACGAATTGAAAAATACTTATGATACAATGAGAATATGACAATTTAATTAACATATATTAAAGATAGAATATGATGAAAATTTTAGTGTATTAATCTAGAAGCAAGTTCTAGATTAAGATACAAATATTTCCATCTATTATATACTTAATATATGAGATTTAAACTTTCATATTAAGCATGCCGAGCTTGGATACGAGAAAATTGAAACGCTTTTCATCCAAGGCTTTGGTAAAAAGATCGGCAAGTTGATACTCAGTTGTAACAAAATATAACTCAACGGTTCCTTTCTCAACATGATCTTTTATGAAATGATACCTGATGTCGATGTGTTTGGTTTTGGTATGTTGGACAGGATTAGCAGATATAGCGATAGCACTCTTACTGTCGCGGTAAATGGGGATCTTCTCGTATTTATACCCATAGTCCATGAGTTGGGTCTTCATCCAAAGAACTTGTGAACAACAACTCGCCGCGGCAACGTACTCTGCTTCCTCGGTTGAAGTTGAAACACAATTTTGTTTCTTTGATGACCAACTCACAAGCTTGTCACCCAAAAACTGAACATGCCCAAAAGTACTCTTTCTGTCCAACATGTTTCCTCCATGATCAGCATCTGAATATGCAGAGAGTTCGAACCCGGTTCCCTTGGGATACCACAGTCCAAGGTACGGAGTTCCTTTCAAGTACCGAAAGATTCTTTTGACGGCTCCGAGGTGTGACATTTTAGGATTGGCTTGAAATCTAGCACAGAGACAAGTTGAAAACATTATATCTGAACGACTAGCGGTTAGGTACATTAGAGACCCGACCATTCCTCTATAAAGCTAGACATCAGCATCAATACCGTCTGGATCTGGACCTAACTTAGATACAGAAGCCATAGGCGTACCGATCGACGTACAGTTTTCCATCTTGAATTTCTTCAAGATGTCAAACACATACTTCGACTGGTTGATAAAGATATCAGTTGAAAATTGTTTAACTTGTAATCCGAGAAAGAAATTAATCTCTCCCATCATACTCATTTGGAATTGAGTCATCATAATGCCCGAAAACCAAGTACAAAGTCCAGGGTTAGTCGAACCAAAAATAATATCGTCAACGTAAATCTGAACTAAAAGAATATCACCTCCTTTGCGTAGAGTAAACAAAGTTGTGTCGATTTTACCTTTCACAAAGCCAGTGTTTAGTAGAGAGGTAGATAACTTTTCATACCAGGCACGAGGGGCTTGCTTGAGACCATAGAGGGCTTTGTCAAGAATGTATACATGATCTGGATGTTCTTTGTCCACAAAGCCTTCTGGTTGAGACACATACACTTCTTCCTTAAGGACACCGTTCAAGAAAGCGGTCTTCACGTCCATTTGATAGACGGTGAAGTTCTTGAAAGCGGCATACGCAAGAAACATCCGAATTGCCTCAAGACGAGCAACCGGCACATACGTCTCGTCATAATCTATCCCTTCCTGTTGCCTATACCCTTTTGCTACCAAACGAGCCTTGTTTCTCACAATTACTCCGTCTTCATCTTTCTTGTTCTTTAGGACCCACTTGGTACCGATAACTGTCTTACCTTTGGGTCGCGGAACTAGTATCCACACCTTCAATGCTTCAAACTGATTCAGCTCTTCTTGCATCGCAACCAACCAATCAAGATCTTCTAAAGCTTGTTGAACTGTTGAGGGTTCAACCTGGCTTAAGAAGAGTGCGTATAAAACTTCATTTGCGGTTGCGGAAGCGGATCTTGTCTTTACTGGTTCAGATACATCACCAATCACCTGATCAATTGGGTGACTGCGTGTCCACTTAGTAGAGTGTGGATGGAGAGATACAGCACCTTCATTGGGGTTTACAAGTGAGGGATCCTTATCAAAGTTCAACTCAATCGTCAGCGTCGGTTCCGGATGTGAGACGGGTTGCTTGTCAGGATTGACAATCGGTATAGTCTCGAGAACTGATTTGGTTAATCTTTCAGGAATGTTGGTATTACCCTGATCATTGATAATCGAAGATGTTCCAGATGAAGAAGCACCACTTGTAGATGTATGATGGTGTGCTTGTGAAGATTCCATTGTATTGTTCCTTGGAGAAGTTGCAGGAGTAGTTGTACCAGTATTCGGTGTAGTCAGAACCGATGAAGGGCCTGACATATTAGTTTGTACTGGTGGGGTTTCAACTTGAATCCTGTCATTTACAGATGAAGAGGATATATTAGTGTTAAAATAGTCATCATAAAAATGTTCAAACAATAAATCAAGTTCACTAGGATTAGAGTTAGAAGTGGAAGCTTGATCCTTGTTTGAATATCTAGTCATCATTGGACGGATTTGTCCAGATGCTAGAATTCCTGATATTGCGGGTTCTGTACTGTTTTGCACAGAAGCCATCGCTTCAGATTCATCAAATTTGACATTAATGCTTTCCATCACAGTTCTGGAAGATTGATGTAGACTCTGTATGCTTTTGACGTGAGCGAGTATTCGATAAAGAAACCCTCAATACCCTTAGGACTGAATTTATTCAGGTTGTCCTTATCATTCAGCACCACGCACCTGCATCCAAAAACACGAAAATAGTGTATAACAGGTTTTCTATTATTAACCAATTCATATGGAGTCTTGCCAAACCGTCGATGTATGATTGAGCGGTTTTGTGTATAGCATGTCGTTGCAACAGCTTCAGCCCACAGAAACAGAGGTAGATCAGCATAAGACAACATCGTTTTGGCCGCTTCAACAAGTGTACGGTTACGTCTTTCAACGACACCGTTCTGCTGAGGTGTTCTGGCCGTAGAATATTGAGGAGTAATTCCCAATGACTTAAAGAAGTCATCAAGAGTTCTGTTTTTAAACTCTGTCCCATTATCTGATCTAACTGTCTGAACTGTTTGTTGACGATTCACTTGAAGCTGTTTGATTAGCGAGATGATCAAGTCAGGAGTTTCATCCTTTGAGCGTAGGAACTTGACCCATGTGTATCTCGAGTAATCATCGACGACAACTAACACGTAACGTTTGGCACTAATACTTTGAGTCTGCATCGGACCGCAGAGATCTATATGAAGTATTTCTAAAGCTTTGCTGGTGCTGGGTTCGGGTTTTGGTGGATGAGGAGCACGCTTCATCTTCCCCTTCTCACAAGCAATACAGAAATTATCCTTCTCAAATGACAGAACTGGTAGACCTATGACTAAATCACCCAAAATCAACTTTTGAATGTAGCGAAAATTAAGATGAGATAGTCGTCTATGCCATAACCAGCTTTTCTCTAACGTCGCTTTTGACATCAAACATACATCAGTCTTGGGCTTGAGTGTTGATAGATCAATGGTGTACAGATTAGATTTCCTAGAACCAACCAGAAGCTCGTCTCCTCCGTCGGTAAGAACAGCACAACGGGTCTTCTTGAAATGGACTTCTAGGTCTTTATCACAAAATTGACCTATACTAAACAAGTTGTGTCCTAAGCCCTCGACGTAATTTACTTTTGTAATCCGCACATTATCTTTTACAATATCCCCATAACCCAAAATTGAAGCATATTGATCATTTCCAAACTTCACTTTTCCACAATCTTGTTCTACAAAATTAACTAGCAGCTCTTTTCTTCCAGTCATGTGCTTTGAGCAGCCTGAATCTAAATACCATACATGACTGGGCTGCAAAATGCAAATTAAACGGTTTTAGGTACCCATTGCCAATCGGGTCCTTTCAGGTTAGTAGGCTTGGATTTAACATTTTGCTTTCTATAACCGATTTTAATATAAGCATTTGAATAAAACCAACGATTATAGTCAGATTTGCAGATAAAATCATCCACACCACAAGAAGCACAACAAATTTGATCTTGTGCCAAATTAATCAGTTGTTGCATTGAATAAACCTTGTAAGGAACTACAAGATTTCGTCTATTGCCAACCTCATAATTAATAACATTCGAAACAAAATTGTCTTTCTTGGAATTTAAAACATTTAAAGTAGAGTGGGATGATTTGATCTGGGCCACATCCTGTGTGGACTCCTTTATTCTCCACTCAAGACGCGTGTTGTTTCTCAAATTACGATCTGAAAAACCAGACAAATAAGAGTTGTAAGCTTTTGAATATTGAGTCTGAAAAGAGTTAACATGCTTCTTTCTTTTTGTTTTTCTTTTCTTTTTCTGTAATGATGGTTTTGATTTAGAATGATCATTATTAACATAAACTTTTTCAGCTGATGTTGAAGATTCCCCTTTCAAGATAATCTTTTCAGGTTCCTCTTCTTTTATTAGAAAGTCAGAATGATCTGGAAGTTTGGCACAGAAATCAAATTGAACAGGTGCTTCACACACAACTTTACCTTTGTCCTTACCAACATTCTCGCTTTCAAAATCAGTATCAGTGTCATATGATGGGCTATCATTATCATCAGACTTCGGAAAAAGAAAGTCATTATATTCTTTCTGAAAGATTTTATCTTCTTCTGTAGGAAAATATATAGGAGGATCATTATCAAACTAATCTTCCAAATCCCAAGATTCAAAATCCTCTTGGTCATCAGTTCTCCAGTCTCTCAAAAGAGCATTTCCTATAAAAGCTTTGCATGAGGAGACATCTGAATCTGAAGATTGTTTTTCTTTTGAAACTTTTCCTTCAGATATTTCCTCAAGTTTGGTTTTCATTTCTTTTAAGCTTACTGAAAATACAGTGAGCAAAACTTCCTTTTCAATCTCAAAAGCAAGCTTTTCGTCATTTCTGACTTCTTGAATAGTGCTTTGGAACTTGCTTTCGAGGTCCATGAGTTTTTGTTCAAGAACCATTGGTGGAAAGTATCTTTTACCTTCAAAAACTGGTTTGTCGGTAATATCCTTTTGAGTATTTCCCGTATCCTCCGGTTCTTTAACAACATGACCCTCAAAGTAGTTATTTGGTAAGGTTTTCTTATTATTCAATGCCTTTGCATTGTCTGGACCATACCAAAAAGGAAGTTGCATTTTAACTGTCGTTTTCCTTTTTATTTCTTCTTCCGCCTCATAATCTTCACCATCCATCTTAAGACACTTGATTTTAAACTTTGAATATACGGCAAGTTCAATCCATTCAAATTTATACAAAGTGGGAGATTTTGATAAAGCATTGCTCAGGTATTGTGGATTGTCATACCCGATTCCCCACTTTGAGTTGAAATATCTGAACTTATTTGGTTTATGCATGTGAATTGTTTGTTCAGTTTGACCTGCTTTGTACAATTTATTTTCTAGATCCTTGACATTTTCACATAACTCATCATTTCTGTCTTTGTAAGCGTGCAAAAGACTCTCAAACTCGCTATTCTTAACTTTCGAGCTCAACAATTTATTCGATAGTTCAGTTATTCTGTCTTCAAAATACGCATGACCAATCTCAAATTCGGCCTTTTTCTTTTCAAAATCTTTAATTTTACTCTCTTGATCTATTATTATAGCCTTTTGAGTGGAAATTATCTCGTCTGCTCTTTCCTGATCTTTTGTTAGGTTTTCTAATCTTTTTGTTAAACATGCTTGTTGAGTAAAGAATTGATTGTAAAGATCGGAATGTACCTCATTGGAAGTAGACTCTGAACCTTCACTATCAGTTTTCTTGGTCATGAAGCACATCTTAGTCTGAGAAGCTTTCTCACCTTCAGCTTCATCATCAGACATATGTAGCCAGTATTCTTCTTCGACCAACAGTGCTATCCCCGATTCTTTCTTTTCGGCAAGCAGCAACTTGTTCTTGTAGTACGTAGAATCCCTGACTTTTGGCTTCCAACACTCTTTAGAGAAGTGACCAGTCTTTCCGCAGTTGTAGCATTTTGGAGCTTCCTCCTTCTTCTCAAATACCTTCTTCTCTTCCGGTTTCTGATACTCCTCTCTCTTATACTCAACTTTCTTGTCATCAAACCTCCTGCTAGACTCAACATTTGCCTTGTGTTCAAAATTCTTTGAACCCGAAGAATATCTTTGATTATTAGACCCAGGGCTTTTTCCAAACTGTCTCTGAAACGATCTGGTAAGGAGTGCCAAATAGTTCTTCATGCTTTCAATCTCATCTATCGCACCTGCTTCATTCTGTTCTTCATCAGACCGATTACCCACATTCTTGGAGTAATTTCTGTTAGACAGTAAAGCGAGTGGATCTAACTCTTCTTCCTTAACCTCTCTCTTCTCTTCTTTCTTCTCTTTCTTCTTCTTTCTTCTTCTTCTTGGCTCTCTTAGCTTCAGCATCTTCTTCATCTTGTTTCAAAGTTTCATACATCTCTTGAAGAGGCAAAACATCCAACTTGGTATTTTGTTTCATCCGATGAGCATACTTCTTCCACTCAGGTTGAAGTACATTCAGAAACTTTACATTATGCTCAATTATATACTTGTTGATGTTGTATCTGTTCAGCTCGTTCAAGATAGTAGTGAAACGGTCGTATGTGGAATCAAGAGCTTCATCATCTTTCTGTTTAAAGCTCTCATAAAGATTAATTGCATTGGAAATTCTCATCTGGTTTTCAATCTCAGAACCTTGGTAAAGTTTTGTCAACTCATCGAACATGGCTTTCCCGGAGTGATTCTTGCTATCTACCTTTCGGTAAATATCATTTGTCAATGCTTGAATTACGAGGGACTTTGCCATTTTGTCTCCATAATGCAGCGTTTTCTGATCAGCATCATAGTGAATTGGTAAAACTTCAACCCATTCAGGAATTGGTTCTCCGTCAGTAAGAATCCCTCTTCTTGTTATTTTTCCCATTGGCCCATTAATCAAAGAATTAGAAATGAATTCTCCGTTCTCTTGTCGTTCTACATAGTCCATGAACCGATCTTTCCATATTTTAAATTCCTTGGGAAAAAGAACCGGTGGTTTGTCCTTCGACCCAATTGTTAAAATATCTCTTGCAGTCATATTCGATTACTTGTTGTTGATCGTTAAAATCTGATTAATCTGATTAGGAGTTACTTTTAAGTTTCAAGTTTATGTCTCAACACACTCAAAGTCGCAACCCAAACCAAGTCGCAATTGCACTGAAGTCGCAACAACTAAAGTCGCAATAACTGAAATCGCAATAGCTGAAATCGCAATAACTGAAGTCGCAATAAGTAAAAGTTCACCCGAGTCGCAACTGAAGGTTGCGATTTGGTACTGTTCAACGTGTAAGGGATTGCGATTTGGGACAAGTCACAATAGACGATTGCGACATGGAAGCCAAGTCGCAATAGATGATTGCGATATTGATGAATGTTAGTGGATTGCGATATGTATGAAGATTCAAGGTCGAATCTTCAAAACAGGCCGGATTAGGCTGAAAATTGGTGGGTTGGTTTGTGAGGCTATTCTGAACAACTTTAGAACTTCAAGTTTTGACCAAAAACCAACAGAAGATGGATTTTTGATCCAAAACAGTGTGCAGAAAGTTAAAGTGCGAAAATGAAGAAAAAATATCCAATCTGAGCTTCGATCCTTGTGTTTTTGCGGAATAAAACACACAGGACTATCCTAGGAACAATCCTTGATCAATTTCAATCCATTAGAAGAACTCTAATGGCTAAAATCAATCAAAAATTGAAGAAAATGAAGAACACTCAAAAATGGAAATAACTCACTCAATCCTAATCAAATCAATGATTACAAGCTCTGATACCAATTGTGATCCCAGAACAAGTAATCAATCAATGTAAACAACAAAGGAAGCCATCTCTATATTCAATAAGATCAAAGTAGCTCACAAGGTGAATGCAATGCAAATACTAGTGTGTGTGGCTACTATGTGTGATGAAATGACCTAATTCCCAAAAGGGAAAATAGCAAACTATATATACCCAGGGTATAGAATAGCCCTATTACACAAATAGTCCCTCTACTTGGTACAATAACATTTAAGCACTAACAGTCCCACCTTGTCCTATCCTATCCTGTCTGCGTACCAAACGCACCCTTAGGGGGCGCTTGGTTCACGAATTCTGATGGAATCTGATGGAATTGGAATGTCGAATTCCATTCCTTCGTTTGGTTCATTCTTTTCGATGGAAATGAATGTCCAATTCCACGAGATTCCATAAATAAGTGAATTTGAAATTCCTTAGCAATCTTGAAGGATTTTGATGGAATTGGAATTGATGGAATGTTGTATTTTCATGATTCCAAATATACTCTTTAACTTAAATATAACATAATTGAATTTAATACTTTAGGTTTTTATTTTATATTTTATTTTTTGATTTTATATTTATATTTATATTTATATTCATATTTTATTTTTATATTTTATATTTTATTTTTATATATTTTATTTTTATTTTTATTTTAACTTTAATTTAATTTTATATAATATAATTTAATACATTTTTTTATTTTCTCGAATAATATTTTATTTTTTCAAAATATAATTTTGTTTGTTTGACAATATATTTTATCTGGGTTGTGTATATTATATTTTTTTGCGCATTAAAATATTTAAAAATTATTTTATTAAAGTATTTTTAGTGAAAAAAATATATTTAATGATTATTTTATTAAAGAATTTTTGTTTTAAAAAATTAAAACTTATCAAAAAGGGTATTTTGGTCATTTATAATAAATTCATTCCAATTCCAAAGCTACATTCTGTAAACCAAACAGACAAATTCCAATTCCTTTAACATATTTCATTCTAATTATGTCAACCAAACAGGTGGTCAAACCTGACAACAATTCATTCCAATTATTTCAAAGGCAAATTCCTTTGACAGATTCCATTCCATCCAAAACATTCTGCGAACCAAACGCCACCTTAGTGTTGACAACTACAAGAAAGAGGGTTAGTGGTGTTGATGCAGAATAACATGTGTGTAACATCCCAAATTTTCAATAATATTATTTTAATGAGAATTGGGATCTTTTTGTATTTTGGATTAAACCTTGAATTATGTTGTAATTTTATAATTCAATAAGGTTAAAATACAAGGGATTAAGGTTTGATGTCAATTGTGGAGTTAATGAAACTTGGAGGTGTGTGTGTGGTAAATATTGAATGTGTATGGATAAATTAGCTGAATGAGAAAATATCTCATTTTGGTGGTTTGAGTCGGCAGAGAAAAAGAGAGAAAGAATAGAGAAAAAAGGGAAAAAGAAGAAAAGGAAGAAAACAAGTTAGGTCTTCACATTGGTAAGGAATTTACCATAGTTTCTGATAAAACTTGTTGTAGATGTATGTTTGTAAACGAATCTGTGTATTGTTTAGGTTTTCAAAATCGTTAACATCAGATTGGAAGCAGATTTGTGCAGCAAAGTGGGTTTTGCAAAATAAGGTGAGTTCATTTGTTGTTTGTGCAAATCATTGTTTATATGTTAAATTAAACCTTGTAATAGCTGTATAAACTGGTTATGAACTATATGGAATGGTCTGGAATGAGCTGAATCAAACAGATATGTATCTAGATCGAATTTTAAGCTGCAGGTCGAAGGTTTCTGGATAAAACGCAGTATCCGGAAACCGTGGTGATGAATGTTTCCGGACGCGATTTAGTATCCGGTAAGTCTTGATTTTTATCGTAGTTTCCGGATGAAATTTAGTTACCGGATTATTTTAGTCTCTGGGTGTTGTCCGGATTAGATAAGTATCCGGAAAATATGAATTACCCGGAAAGTAGTGGTATCCGGAATATTTGGTTACCCGATGAGTTGTATCTATCCGGAAAGTATAGTTGTCCGGATAGTACAAGGTATCCGAAAACCCCTGTTGTCCGGACACTTTTGTGAAATTGAGAATGTTAGGTTATGATGTCTGCATGCAGATTCTAGCGGAACCCCCGTGCTAAGTCGCCGAAGGGGGGGGGGCATTTGAGGATGAAAATGCGATAGATTATCTAATATTCTTAGAGTTAAGAATATGATATGAGCTGTAATATGTTGTTATGCATATACGTTAGTAAAGTGTAATGGATCCATAAGCACTAATGGTTATGTGTACGTGGAATAGATGAAGTTAGTCATTATTCTGATGTGTGTGGTACTAATGGTTATGTACACGTGGAATAGATGAAGTTAGTCATTATTCTGATATGTGTGGTACTAATGGTTATGTACACGTGGAATAGATGAAGTTAGTCATTATTCTGATGTGTGTGAGAAACCCTGGAATAGGCGTGTGGTAATAATCGTTATTCCAGTGTGTGTGTGTGGAAATTGTGGAATAGGCGTGTGGTAATAATCGTTATTCCCAATTTCTAAGGAAGAAAATGGGATTGACATAAGTGCTTGTAATCTCTACTTCCTTTCCGATAAATGGGCATGTGTAATTGCGATTTATTGGATAAGAGCATTAATCTAGAATCTGAGAAAGATTCGTAGTGTGGCTCTGGAATAGGATATGAATGGAAATGGGCATGTGTATATTGCGATTTCTGGAATAAGAGTATTAATCTAGAATCAGTGAAGATTCGTAGTGTGGCTCTAAGACATGATATGATGATGGAATGTGTGTCAGTCATATTCATGGGATTGGATGAAAATCGTGTTAACGGAATAGAGTTACACGTATGGTAAGAAAAAGGGTAATCAGGTTTGATATAACTTGTTTACATTGATTTTGCAAATATTATTATGGAAACAAATGTTCTCACTAGGCATTGGCCTAATCATTTCAAATGATGTTTTCTTACCAGGTACCGGCTCGGGAAAATAAAGGGTTGTGGGACGAGCGTTTTGGAATAGCAAGGAAGTCAATTAACATAAGGAGATTTTGAGGGATTTCTTAGATAACTTAGTAAATCTGATTATAATGACAAAATTAGATTAATAAGTTATTTGTAGAATCCTGTATCTGTAAATGTACTCTTGATGATTAATTCACTTGCTATTTTTGTAAGTTTGAAGTTTATATTATCATAACTTGTGAAAAAATTGAGGTTCAAATTAGCCCGGAATTTGGGGCGTTACAATGTGCACGGTGCACCATCCATCTAGAGGCCAATAGAAAACGAAGTGAAATTCAACAAAAATTGGGAAAAGCTTAACTTTACATTTCAAAACATGCTTTAGGTTGATGCCTAAAAATCATAAATGAACCAAAACAACACACGAATTAAGATCTTAAAGTACCCTACTAGCTTAATAATTTTAAAAAAATCGAGAATTTATTTTCTGAGCTTTGTTTATTCGCTGGTGGTTTCTGTTGTCGGAAAAATGTAAGCCAAAAGAAGTTCGTTCCAAATATCAGGAACTCCGGGAAGGCACCAATGTGTGCAATCTGAAGCACGTTGTGGGTTCTTTTTCTGATCATCGGTTAACGGACGCCATAGTTTCCGATGAACGGTAGGGTGTGCATCTTTTCTACGTTGTGTTAGTTGTGTTATGTTTATCAATTTCACATTAACCCCCTTGGCTTTCAATTTGCTCAATGATGACTCCAATATGCTCAACATTTTCGGATCCGTTCCGCTTTCCCAAAATCCATCATCCATCACGGGTTCAGTCTCTCCATAACAACCTTTGTTCTTCTTGCCTCCCCAATCTGTAGCCCTGCAAAATGAAGAAAAGATTTACGCTTACAATGATAAAATGTCAAAAAGAAAAAGGGTGATGTTCGTTTTTTCGATCACAACAACAAAATCGGTTTTGTAAAACGTCCAAAATGTCTAAATATCATAAAAAATGTTTTATAATATTTAAGTTTTTATGGATTAGAGTTGTTATAATAAGATGACATGACATACTTTTGCGATTATAATAAGCTTTTAGATTTAAATGAAGTATCATATTAATTTTTTTTATATGACACAAAGTCTTATAAAAGCACATCTTTTTATTGAATAGTTTTTTAAATGATGTCATATAAAAACAGTTAAAGTAACATTTTATTTTAAAACTTGTCTTAAGAGCATCCACAACAATGAAATTTCATTTCAATTGCAAATGAGTCACATCAGCTTTGCAATTATCTTGAAATTATCCCCCACAACAATGAAATTTCACCCACTTTCTAAAGTGACACCTCATCATAAAAAACTATATTTTAATCAAATAACAACAAAACTACAATTAAATACTCTTTACTATAATTTAATATGAAATATTTTATTAATTAAATAACTATAATTGAATACTCCTACAAAACTACAATTAATTACTCTCTACAAAACATCATAAAACATGATTTGACATAAAACAATTTTTAATTTAGAAATTATTCCCTACAATTTCTTATACTATTCACTGCCACATCAGCAAAAAGTATCGATTTGACATTTGCAAATTACCAAAACCAATTTCTAATTTAGCAATCATACTCACAACCACTACAATTTCTAATTTAGCAGTCCTACATGGCACTTTTGCAATCCAAATGAAATCCTAATGAAATCGTTGTTGTGGATGCTCTAAGACGTACACTTAGTACGAACACTAAAAGAGTCATGTTAACTTATTGTAACACATTTAAATAAGATGAACAATTGTTTGTACCTGAAAATTTAAGTGCAATTAAGCAGTCTATTAGAAAATTTAGAACGCCGCATGACACCAAATTTGTTATAGTATGGGATCGTACCTCGAATGAGTTGCTGTAAGGCCCATGAAAAACATCGTCTTTGAAGGATCGACGTGGGTATGTACCCATTTAGACCATGTTTCAAGAACCATCTTGTAGGCACGAAGATTATCGACTTCATCGTACACTTGATTAGGTCCACCCAACAATGATCCCGCATTTTTCCTGATATAGAAACAAAAAGAAACCTAACACGTTGGTTTACAAATTTGGTTTATACTACGCCATGTAATTATGTCTAAACGTACGAACTGCTTAACTAAACTTAAGTTTATTGGAAAAATAATGTGCAGCATATGTAGATACGTTGCAATAAGTTGATATAGGAGCTCTTGAGCGTCCTATCAAACTTTTTAGAACAATTTTGAAATACAAAGCTATATTCGACTTTTTATGGCAATATTTGAGAATGTGTATTCAGATGTCTTATATATTCAAGTTCTGTAATTAAAGCAGTTTATTAGGATATTAATTAGACAACTTAGACGTCCTATAAAGTTGACTTTATTGTATATGATTATGAACTTACAAAAGCTTTATCACGGGTAATCTCCACCAAAGATAGGTATTGAATACAAGTATATCTGCATCAACCCAATGCCTAGCATGCTTCTCAATGGATTTTATTCGAATAGTACGATGATCAAGGCGATGGTTTGATGGATCATCTCCGTTCGATTCTACTAGCATCGGAGCCCAATAGTAGTCGATTGAGATATTATAGTCCTGTAATGTTTTATCCCCCAGTTAGTTGCATGATCAAAAAACAGTACACATTAATTTACGTCCCAAACGGATTGACCAAAATTAAGGAAACACAAACACTACACCAAATCTCACTTAGGCAACAAATGAAAAATGTTGCTTAAGATGGGTTTATGTGTTGCCTAAGGCTTAGGCAACATGCCTATGTTGCCTAAGCCTTGTTGCCTTCTCAATGTTGCATAAGAACTTAGGCAACATAAGCAAACAGCATATGTTGCCTAAGCGGACTCCTTAAGCAACACACAATTGGTTATGTTGCCTATGAGAAAAACATATGTTGCACCAAACAAACACTAAGGCAACATTAGATTTATGCATATGTTGCCTAAGATATCAACTTAGACAACATATACTATTTGCGTATGTTGCCTAAGATATCAACTTAGACAACATATACTATTTGCATATGTTGCCTAAGATATCAACGTAGACAACATATACTATTTGCATATGCTGTCTAAGATGTTTTATATAAAAAAAATATTATTGCACATTTTGTGCACAATAATGCATTTTTTTACTCACATGTTTTCTACAAGCTCCTATAAACAAACAAACTCGTGTGAATCGACAAACAACTCCAATAACCAAATAAAACAAATAAATTCTATAATTGAACGATAATGTTTTTCCTAAACAAGTCCAAAAGTCGGCAAAAAGTATGAAAACATAAAAATAAAAATTAACCTAAAGCCTTGCTTGTCGAGGTTGTTGAGTTGGAGTTTGCATCGCTAGCAACACCGCAAATTTGCATCAAAGATAATATCATCTTTTTTTGTTCGGCGACTTCCCTTTTTGCTTCATCTTGTGCCTCTTTTAGTAAGCGAATCTCCTCGTCACGTTCGGCAAGTTTTCGCCGCAAATCATCAACGGGCACAGAGGTTCCCTTCGTCGGACCTCTCATCCTCGTATAAGAAGTTTTCAAGAAGCTCGGCAAAAGCTAAAAGAGAAAAACCAAAGATCAATCAACAAACGGCTCAATTCCTTCAAGTTACATTAAAAGTTCACAAGTAATATTAGGCAGGGCAGTTACCTCCTAGTGTCCACTTGTTAGCAATTGAATGCAAGAACCTGGGAAGAACCGTTACGTGATCCATGGTAGCATTTAAGGTAGTTCCTTTCTAAAGAGACACAACCGGTGCACCAGATACCACTAGGCCAAATGCCTTTTGGAAATTACATAGTTGTTACGAATGCCTGTAAGAATTAAACCAAACTTAAATGGCTGCATGATTACGAAATATGAACCATATTTTCGTATCTCCTTCTAGAACCATAAATATATATATTCAATACAAGCATGATGAAGGATGGCATGTTGTTACGTACTTTCCAATCACTTTATGGTATTTTAGACCTTCTGCTGCTAGTCCATCCATTGCTACAACTGCTAACCTGAGTGAAGTTCACTAAGTGAAGTTCACTAATTAAGATTACTTGACTAATACTACTAAACACAAATTAGGAGAAGACAAGATCATTGAACAATTTTACTTTTGAGATAGAAGAACACCAACATAAGGACAGACCCAAGAACTGATGCTGGGAGTGAGATTGGTTTTATGGGAGTATAGATTGCCCAGATTCTCTGATATGTATACACTTACAATAGCCGCCTCGTTCTCCATAGGGACATCCTTATATCCATCGATCTTTACCGCTTTATTAGCAAGCTAAGAAAATGAATGAATGTTAGTAGTTGGTTGTGGAGAATGAATTAATGTTAATTTATTGTTAGAAAAATAATAATATTACCTTATCCTTGAGCAACAAAACAAGGCAAACAAAGTCTTACCTGCTAAGTCCCAAAAAACACATGGAAGAAAACTCACCAAACCAGAAACCATCTTATTCAGTGAATCCAAGTGATAGCCAATTTGGGAAAGATCATCACGAACCTCAGTCACCTATTTCACAAGATTAACAAATCTCTTTTACTTATTTAGATATGTTGATGTCAACAAATGGCAAAAGAAAATCCAGTAATGTAACATCCTGAATTTTCGTTATTAATATTTTAATGAGAATTGGGATTTACTTGTATTTTGGTTTAAAACCTTGAATTATGTTGTAATTGATAATTCAATAGGGTTAAAATACAAGGGTTTGATGTTTGGTGTTATTTTGGAAATAATGGAACTTGAGTGTGTATTGTGTAATTAACTAAAGTGTATTTGGATAAAAGAACTGAGATATCAAACAAATATCTCATTCTTGTTGTTAAGTCGGCTAAAGAAAGTAGAGAGAAAGAGAGAAAGGAAGAAGCAGGAAGGAAAGAAGTTCAGTTCTTCATTTGGTAAGAATTCTACTCACGTTTCTGGTAAATCTTGTTGCTGATTCATGTTAGTAAATCGATTTTGTGTGTGTGGAATTGATTTCTAGAATCAATAGCAGCAGTTTGGAGTTCATACTGTGCAGGAAGAAGGGTTTTGCAATTATAAGGTGAGTTCATTCAGTTCTTCGTACAAATCAATGTTTTTAAGTTGTTATAAACCTTGATGTAACTGTATAATTTGTCTATAGCTGAATAGAATGGCTTGAAATAAGCTAATTTGATGAATTAGAAGGAATTCTGGGCAAATTGAACGAACCGGTACTTAAGAGTCCCGGTACTCATAGTCCCGGTAGTCGGAAGTCCCTGTACGTAAGAGTCCCGGTACTCATAGTCCCGGTAGTTGGAAGTCCCGGTAGTTGAGAGTCCCGGTGCAGGGGAGTCCCGGTACAGGTGAGTCCCGGTCTAAGCTTTTATACCGGGAGTTGGGGATACCGGGAGTTGGCAGTATACCGTAATAGTTAAGACATTTTGAGGTCTTGGATTATTTGTACTCTCCTGATTGTTTTGGAGTCTACAGTTCGGTAAATCGTGAAAAGATACGATTAGGCATTGTCATATAACTTATGCAGTTCGGACATACGTACATTCATGTATAGTATGTTAGGTTTATAAATCGCGCTAGTGTGATGCTAGGCAGGATTATATTGAGTGTAATGGATCCATAGGCATTAGTGTTTGGTAATCACATGGGATAGACGTGTGATATTAATTGTTATCTCAGTGTGTGTGGGAAACCAAGGAATAGTCATGTGGTAATAAATGTGCATGTGTAATTGCCATTTATAGGTTAAGAGCATAAATCTAGAATCAGTAATGATTCGTAGTGTGGCTCTAGGCGGGATATGATGGCTGAAATATTGCCAGTAATATTCTAGGAATTGGATAAAGGAGCATTAATCTAGAATCAGTAATGATTCGTAGTGTGGCTCTAGGCGGTAAGAAAAGGAGTAACCAGGTTTGCTATAACTTGTTTACATTGATTTTGCAAATGTTATTATTGAAACGAATGTTCTCACTAGGCGTTGGCCTAATCGTTTCCTATAATGTTTTCTTACCAGGTTCAGGCTCGGGAAAATAAAGGGTTGTGGGACGAGCGTTTTTGGATTAGCAGTGGTGGCAATTAACAAAGAGGATATTTTTGGATGGATAGCTTAGATACCTTAATTAATCTGATTATAGTTACATAATTAGATTGATAGGTTATTTGAAGTATCCTGTTTGTAAATATACTCTTGATGGTTAATCCCCTGCTATTTATATAAGTTGAAGTCTTGTTATCATAACCTGTTGTAACTTAAGGTTTAAATTGGCCCGGATTTTAGGGCGTTACAATATGGTATAAGAGCAATAGTTTAAGCGAACTAAGTATGCTGATGAGATACTTAGACTTAAGCTGTAATGGATTAGGTTATGATATGTGAGATATGGGTAGAAGTGCTAAGACGGGATAGTCTTAGAGTCAACAGAAATACGAGAATTTAGTACTGTGATGATGGTAACGAGGATTCTCTTGTATGATATGTTCACAATTCCAATTAGCTACTGTTATTATGAATATATTGTTACATAAGCATGCTTGTTACTAAACTGTTATAGTGACTAATGATCGGTAAAGTACGTTTTGTATGTCTAGATTGGTGTAACCATTTCTTATGGTTATTCTTTTGTGTTATATGAGAGTGATGGTAAACACGCCACCTTTATCCCATATTCGTGAGATGGATAGAACTTAGATAGATTGGACAGAAGAAGGGCAACCTGGAAGAGGCGGGATTCATGAGACTCCGCCGGGGTTTCTTTCTCTTGGAGGAACATCAAGTCAGGTGCATAGAACGGGTACCAGTACCGCTGGTCAAGAAACGCCGAAAGTAACTATGGAGACCCGAATGATGGAAAACATGACACGAATGATGACTACTGCTATGGCTCAGCAAACAGAAATGTTTATGAAAGCTTTGAATGATAGAAGCTCAGATTTAAGGCGAACATGAACGGATACTGGAGTAATTCCTCCACTTCATACTCCAGTAGCAGAAACAGAAAGGAGATCAGAAAGAGTTTGCTCGTACAAAACGTTCTTAAGTTGTAAACCACCGGAGTTTGCTGGAGCTGATAATCCAGTGGTCTGCATGAATTGGTTAAGAGAAATGGAGCAAGCATTTCGAGCATGTGAATGCGATGATAAGTCAAAGGTCAGGTTTGCTTCCCATATGTTGAAAGGGAATGCACTGACTTGGTGGAACGTGTTTACGGCAACAATTTCGGCTTCAATGCTAGCTGCTATGAATTGGGAATCGTTCAAAAGGAAAGTTTTGGAAGAATACTGTAACGAGAACGAAATGGATAGAATCGAGGAAGAGTTCCGAAATCTCAAGAAAGGACAAATGTCGGTAAGGAAGTATACAGAACTGTTCATGGAAAAGTTAAATTTGGTGGGGCATGTGGCTCCTAACGAGAAGGAAAGGATAAAGGCTTATTTGAAAGGTCTACCCGCGGATATGATGTCCCGAGTAAGGAGTGCAAAGGTTTCAACACTGAGGGAAGCTATTGAAGAAGCGAAAGTGACGGAGGAAGTGTACTCGCGAGATAAAGAAGAAAAGACCCAAGTTGGGGAGAAACGAAAGTGGGATAGTCGATCGAACTCTTCACAGAAATCTAAGGCGGTTGATAAAAGTGCTCGTTATGATTCACGGCGTGAACCAAATTGGTGTCCGAAATGCAAAAGCAAACATTTTGGGCAGTGTCGGGCGATAGCTTCGGAATGTTACAAATGTGGGAAAAGTGGACACTCTATGAATAACTGCCCAGTACAGGGAAATCTGTGTTTTGAGTGTAAGCAACCGGGTCACTTTCATCGGGAGTGCCCAAGACTGAAAAAGAGTGGCGATCAGAGTAAAAAGCCAGTTATTCCAAAACCAATGGGCCGTGCTTTTCAGATGACTACTGAGGAAGCTAAGGAGTCAAAGGATGTTGTTTCGGGTACATTCCTTGTTAATTCTTGTCCTGCGCGCGTATTATTTGACTGTGGTGCAAATTTGTCATTTGTGTCCAAGTCATTCTTTCATAAATTAGTTACGCCTGTTACTACTTTGGATGATGCTTTGGTAGTAGAGGTAGCTAATGGGGGTCAAGCTTTGGTTCGAGAAAGGCTTGATGGTTGTATTATTCTTATAGAAGAGACGAAATTTCCGATCAACTTGTTGTTGATGGAGATTGGTGGGTTTGATATAATTGTGGGTATGGATTGGCTGACAGCCAATCAGGCAGAGATATTTTGCGCAAGGAAATTAATCAGGATTCCGATGACCGATAAGGGTGATATATTCATCTTCGGAGAAAAGCAAAAAGGGGAAATTCCGTTAATTTCTGTAGTAAAGGCGCGAAAGTGTTTAATGAAAGGATGTGTATCCTATTTGGCTTATGTCTTAGATGGAAGTTCAGAAAAGAAACAAATGGAAGATATCAAAGTGGTACATGAGTTTCCTGACGTATTCCCTGATGATCTTCCTGGCCTACCGACTGAGCGACATGTAGAGTTTAGAATTGATCTCATTCCAGGTTTGACACCGATTGCGCGGGCACCGTATCGCTTAGCGTCGGTCGAAATGAAAGAGATGATGAATCAACTCCAGGAGTTATTAGATAAAGGTTTTGTCAAACCGAGTTCTTCGCCCTGGGGAGCTCCGGTTTTGTTTGTTAAGAAGAAAGATGGTACCATGAGAATGTGTACAGATTACCGAGAGCTGAATAAGGTAACTGTTAAAAACAAATATCCGCTTCCAAGAATTGATGACTTGTTCGATCAACTTCAAGGGGCAGGATGTTTTCCTAAGATTGATTTGAGATCAGGGTATCATCAAGTTCGGGTAAGAGATGAAGATGTTCCTAAGACAGCTTTTAGAACCAGATACGGGCATTGTGAGTTTTTAGTAATGCCATTTGGTCTGACGAATGCCCCAGCTGTATTCATGGATCTGATGAATAGAGTGTGTCGACCTTTCTTGGACAAGTTTGTTATCGTCTTTATCGATGACATACTCGTGTATTCGAAAACTGAAGCAGATCATGAACAACACTTACGTGAGGTCTTAGAAGTATTAAGAAAAGAGAAACTGTACGCGAAGTTTTCAAAATGTGAGTTTTGGTTGAAAGAAGTACAATTTCTTGGTCATGTAATCACTTCAGAAGGAGTCAAAGTAGACCCAGCTAAGATAGAAGCTATGGCAAATTGGGAGACACCTAGAAGTGCGTCGGAAATAAGAGGTTTCTTGGGATTAGCTGGGTATTACAGAAGATTTATTAAAGACTTCTCTAAGATTGCATCAGCTTTGACTGTTCTGACTAAAAAGAATGTGAAATTTGTTTGGACGGAGAAACAGGAATCGGCTTTCAGAACTTTGTGTCAAAAGTTATGTGAGGCTCCAGTTCTTGCTTTACCAGAAGGAACGGAAGATCTGGTAATGTACAGTGATGCTTCAAAAATGGGGTTAGGATGTGTTTTGATGCAACGAGGCAAGGTGATAGCTTATGCGTCGAGACAACTGAAAGAGCACGAGAAGAACTACCCTACACATGATTTGGAGTTAGCAGCGGTCGTTTTTGCCTTGAAACTGTGGAGGCATTATCTGTACGGAACTAAGTGTACTCTTTTTACTGACCATAAAAGTTTGCAACATATTTTGGATCAGAAAGAGTTAAACATGAGGCAGCGAAGATGGTTAGAATTACTTAAAGATTACGATTGTGAGTTGCATTACCATCCTGGTAAAGCAAATGTCGTAGCCGATGCTTTAAGTAGAAAGGAGTATAGTGGATGTTTGAAGACGACCAATGCTAGAATTGATGTGACGTCAAGTTTGATGGAAAAGATAAAAGAAGCACAAGTGGTGGCTTTGCGAGAAGAAAATTTGAAAGAAGAAGTGATGAGCAAACAACATCTTCAGTTGACTGAAGATGGCCGTGGGATCAAGCTGTTCCAAGGTAGAGTTTGGGTGCCTAAAATTGGAGGAAATCGAGAGTTGATTCTCGAAGATGCTCATAGATCTAAGTATTCCATACATCCCGGGAGTACAAAGATGTACCGAGATTTGAAGTTGCATTATTGGTGGCCGGCTATGAAAGTAGACGTGGCCCGAAAAGTGGGAACGTGTAGAACATGTTCGTTGGTGAAGGCGGAGCATCGGAAACCTTACGGAAGTTTCCAATCCTTGGAAATTCCGGAATGGAAGTGGGAGAAGATTACCATGGACTTTGTGACGAAGTTACCAAAGACACAAAAGGGTAACGACACAATATGGGTAATCGTGGACAAATTAACTAAGAGTGCTCATTTTCTGGCTATGAAAGAAGCGTCACCAATTGAGAAATTGGCGAAGCTATATATCAATGAAGTGGTGTCAAGGCATGGTATACCGGTGTCGATAGTGTCAGATCGTGATAGTCGGTTTACCTCGAGGTTTTGGCGGTCACTACAAGAAGAATTGGGTACTAAAGTTAATTTGAGTACTACTTTTCATCCACAGACTGATGGGCAGAGTGAAAGGACTATACAAACTTTGGAAGATATGCTCAGATCGTGTGTTTTGGATTTCGGTGGTAACTGGGATACGCATCTACCGTTAGTAGAATTTGCGTATAACAACAGTTATCATTCGAGTATCGGAAGGGCACCTTTCGAAGCTTTGTATGGTAGGAAATGTAGGACTCCGGTATGTTGGTTAGAAGCCGGAGAGAAACAGTTTGCTGGACCGAAATTGGTACAACAAACAGCGGATAAAGTGAAAGAAATTCGGCAGCATATGAAGGCAGCTCAGGATCGACAGAAGAGTTATGCTGATCCGAAGAGAAGACCTAAAGAATTCCAAGTTGGGGAGCGCGTGATGCTTAAGGTATCCCCATGGAAAGGTGTAATAAGGTTTGGTAAACGTGGAAAGTTAAGTCCTCGTTTTCTAGGACCTTTTACTATTACTCAGAGGATTGGTTTACAAGCATATCAGTTGGATCTTCCACCAGAATTGGAAGGAGTTCATAATACCTTTCATGTTTGTTATCTTCGGAAGTGTTTAGCCGAAGAAGAGGATGTGATACCACTCTCTGATGTGAGAATAGATGAGAAGAGTCGCTGTGTGGAAGAACCAGAGGCAATTTTGGAGAGATCGGTTAGAACGCTACGTAGTGGCAAGGAAGTGGCTATGTTGAAAGTACAGTGGAAGCACCACAGGGGTACCAATGTGACTTTAGAGTCGGAAGAGAGTATGAAAGTTAAGTATCCTCATCTGTTTACCTGATCTTGATTTCGAGGACGAAATCATTTTCAAGTTGGGGAGTATTGTAACATCCTGAATTTTCGTTATTAATATTTTAATGAGAATTGGGATTTACTTGTATTTTGGTTTAAAACCTTGAATTATGTTGTAATTGATAATTCAATAGGGTTAAAATACAAGGGTTTGATGTTTGGTGTTATTTTGGAAATAATGGAACTTGAGTGTGTATTGTGTAATTAACTAAAGTGTATTTGGATAAAAGAACTGAGATATCAAACAAATATCTCATTCTTGTTGTTAAGTCGGCTAAAGAAAGTAGAGAGAAAGAGAGAAATGAAGAAGCATGAAGGAAAGAAGTTCAGTTCTTCATTTGGTAAGAATTCTACTCACGGAACTTGACTAAAAAGAAGCCGGCTGATTCATGTTAGTAAATCGATTTTGTGTGTGTGGAATTGATTTCTAGAATCAATAGCAGCAGTTTGGAGTTCATACTGTGCAGGAAGAAGGGTTTTGCAATTATAAGGTGAGTTCATTCAGTTCTTCGTACAAATCAATGTTTTTAAGTTGTTATAAACCTTGATGTAACTGTATAATTTGTCTATAGCTGAATAGAATGGCTTGAAATAAGCTAATTTGATGAATTAGAAGGAATTCTGGGCAAATTGAACGAACCGGTACTTAAGAGTCCCGGTACTCATAGTCCCGGTAGTCGGAAGTCCCGGTACGTAAGAGTCCCGGTACTTAAGAGTCCCGGTACTCATAGTCCCGGTAGTCGGCAGTCCCGGTAGTTGAGAGTCCCGGTGCAGGGGAGTCCCGATACAGGTGAGTCTCGGTCTTAGCTTTTATACCAGGAGTTGGGGATACCGGGAGTTGGCAGTATACCGTAATAGTTAAGACATTTTGAGGTCTTGGATTATTTGTACTCTCCTGATTGTTTTGGAGTCTACAGTTCGGTAAATCGTGAAAAGATACGATTAGGCATTGTCATATAACTTATGCAGTTCGGACATACGTACATTCATGTATAGTATGTTAGGTTTATAAACTGCGCTAGTGTGATGCTAGGCAGGATTATATTGAGTGTAATGGATCCATAGAAATTAGTGTTTGGTAATCACATGGGATAGACGTGTGATATTAATTGTTATCTCAGTGTGTGTGGGAAACCAAGGAATAGTCATGTGGTAATAAATGTGCATGTGTAATTGCCATTTATAGGTTAAGAGCATAAATCTAGAATCAGTAATGATTCGTAGTGTGGCTCTAGGCGGGATATGATGGCTGAAATATTGCCAGTCATATTCTAGGAATTGGATAAAGGAGCATTAATCTAGAATCAGTAATGATTCGTAGTGTGGCTCTAGGCGGTAAGAAAAGGAGTAACCAGGTTTTCTATAACTTGTTTACATTGATTTTGCAAATGTTATTATTGAAACGAATGTTCTCACTAGGCGTTGGCCTAATCGTTTCCTATAATGTTTTCTTACCAGGTTCAGGCTCGGGAAAATAAAGGGTTGTGGGACGAGCGTTTTTGGATTAGCAGTGGTGGCAATTAACAAAGAGGAGATTTTTGGATGGATAGCTTAGATACCTTAATTAATCTGATTATAGTTACATAATTAGATTGATAGGTTATTTGAAGTATCCTGTTTGTAAATATACTCTTGATGGTTAATCCCCTGCTATTTATATAAGTTGAAGTCTTGTTATCATAACCTGTTGTAACTTAAGGTTTAAATTGGCCCGGATTTTGGGGCGTTACAAGTATAAAATTTGTGCCTACGAAATATACCTCATTTTTAATTAATTTCGATATTTCCATTTGCTCGTCTAGTTTCCCATCCAAATTCTCAAACCTCTGGGTTAAATGCTTCTTTGCTGCCTGATTAAAGAGAACACCAAAAAAAAAGTAAAAGAAGTTATACTTATAACAGACTATTAACCATGCATGTTAAAGCAACAATTCTTTAAATAGAAATACTATAAAAAGGGAGTTGCTAGAAATACAAACATTTAAAACTGATCAGATATAAAGGAACTCTGAATCGATGATAAAAAGAGTTTAAAAAGGATCTTGGTCTCTATAATAGGAACTTACAGCGAGAGCATCTGAAACTTGTTCCAGATGATTTGTCAAGTTTGAAACCGCATTTGCCATGTTACGCTTTATCACATACATGAGGTCTGAAAATGAAAGACCCTAAAAGACAATTTGAGACAGAGCGTCAATCTTCACAAATGAATTGGAACCATTTGTGTGTGTGAGTTGGTGCAAGAGATCAGGATCATGAGCATCTGAGTCCTGAGATTATCAAGACCAAGTGTACAACAATTCAAAAGTAACGAATTGTATTGATATGCAAAAATTTAAAAGAGCAGCAGCAAGTCAAAACTAATCACACCTTCCACCACATGTATCCATAAACCACAGCCCCCAATGGAGCAGCCGGTACCAGCAGAGATGTTACATTACCTGTATCAATGTAAGATTGAGACTACAGAAACAGAAATAAGAAAGTCAGCCGAAAAGCATATGACATTTGACTCAAAAATGATCCATTAAAGTTTATGTTAGACATGAGCAGAGTCTACGTCAAGAAAGAGATATCATGACTCTCTAATTATATTAGTCAAGATATACTAGGATATTGTCTAACTAAAAGCATAATAACAATATGCCAATTATAAACTGATACATACTATGAAAACATATGGCTTAGTTATGTTTTCTCACTTATGACAGGGCAAATTGTACAAAGCTTTTATTCTCCTCTAGCCTTTTATTTACATTCTCTCATTAAATATTATCTATAACTTTCTACTTGAGCAACAAAACAAGGCAAACAAAGCCTTATCTTGTGTGTGAATTTGTCAGGATTCATGTCTGATGATACTTAAAACCCTACAAACGAAAAGCCATTAACATCAATCGATCTTATATAAAGAACATTATTACACAATTTCACCAAATTCAATAAATTTTGTACCAAATCAAACCGATGGTATACGCTACTCAAAAATACCTAAATCGATGGGATTCAAAAAACAAAAAAACGATTCAGTGATCAATTTGGCCCAACGACCAACAACGAAGAAAACAGAGAACGTTCATCAATAATCAAAAAGCGTAAACAGAATACGGTGAAACAAAACAATAAACACATACAAGGGAGAAAGGAGATGTGTTATTACCTTCAATTATTAATGCTTGGCTCGTACTCCTGCCATGCCTACTGTAGTAAAACATCAGTAGCAAAAAATCACAAAGCAAAACAGCAAATCATACTCAAATAACTTCAAATTTTTGTTGGGTTTCGTATTGTACCTCACATCGAGAAGTTTGTGACGAGAGTCAGGGTCTTTGCCTTTGTGAATCAACAGAATCGTATACGAACCTACCTGTGTGCTCCTCTTCTCGACTCATCACCGCCGGCAACAGCTACCACCATCCAGCCGGCCACTTCCCCCACCTCAGTCGTCACCGCCGGCAACAGCTACCACCATCACCACTTTCCACTACCGTCGCCTTCCTCCTCTCACTCTCGATTTTACCCTAATCGCCACCACACCACAACTTCTCTCATCTCTCGATTTGCTGCCCTAATCGCAACATCTGCTCTCTCATCTCTCGTGTGACTTGCAGCACCACCATTCTTGGTCGTTCTCTGAGTTTGAATTGAAGAGGTGGAATTTTAACGTAGTCAAAAAAGAGGGGGGGGGGGGGATAATCAGGAAGGGTGGGAAACGAAATAGGGGGCGGGAAATGAAAATTAATAAATTGTATATATTTTTTATTTATAATTTCATAATCAATATATTAAGTATGATTTGTCTTGTTTTAAATTAATACAAATTTTATTTTAACTTAATATTAAAGTAATTGTGATGCATCGTAAAAAATAATTTCTAAGTATTGAAATATAAATACATGTATCATTAAGTTATATATGTAATAGTTTAAAAACCAATAAAATCTGTGAAACCTTAATATAAAAATATATTTTATCAGAACTACGCGTTAGAATGCAAATATGTACTTCATATGTGCATGTGGTGTGTATTGGGTTCAATAAGGCCAGTAAGACCAACTATAACCTATTAAGAACTACTAAAGCTTATTAAAAATCATTATAACCTAACAACGCCTTTTATGACTTATTAGTGACTTATTACATGATTGTATGCATGTATGTACTGTATAAATAAATAAATATATATATATATATATATATATATATATATATATGTGTGTGTGTGTGTGTGTGTGTCGTATGTATTTGGCTCTATAAGATCATTAAGGCCTAGTAACATGAGCATTACTTATTACGTGTTTGTATGTATGTGTGTATGTATTGCATATATGCATGTGGTATGTTATTGGGCTCCATAAGATCATTAAGATCTACTATATCTTATTAACAACCATTATAGTCCAACAAGACCTTATGACTTGATAAAGTCCAATAACACCAGCATAACTTATTACGTGTTTGTATGTATCTATATACTGCATATATGCATGTGGTATGTATTGGGCTCTGTAGGGTCACTAAGACCTACTATAATCTATTAAGAACCACTAAAGCCTACTAAGAACCGTTATAGTCCAACAACACATTTTATGACTTAATAAGACCCAAAAACACCAACGTGACTTATTAGTGTTTATATGCATGTATGTATTGCATATATGCATGTGGTATGTATTGGGTTCTAAAAGATCACTAAGGCCCATTATAGCCTATAAGAACCACTAAATCCTACTGAGAACCACTATAGTCCAAGAGTACATTTTATGACTTAATAAGACCAAAAAAACCAACGTGGCTTATTACGTGTTTGTATGCATGTATGTACTGCATATATGCATGTGGTGTGTATTGGACTCGATAAGACTACTAATACCCATATAGCTCATTAAGAGCCATTATAGCCCAACAATACCTTTTATGACTAATCAAGGCCCAATAGCACTAATGATGACTTATTACGTGTCTGTATGCAGGTAAGTACTACATATATGCATGTGGTGTAAATTGGGTTCGATAAAACCACTAAGATCTACTAAATCCTATTAAGAACCATTATAGGCCTACAATACATTTTATGACTTATCAAGACCCAATAGCACTAATGTTGACTTATTACGTGTTTGTATCCAGGTCGGTACTCACATATGCATGTGGTGTATATTGCATTCGATAAGACCACTAAGACCCACTATAGCCTATTAAGAATCACCAAAAGCTTATTAAGAACCATTGTAGGCCAATAAGACACTCCTTGTCTTATTAAGGCCCAAAAATATCAATGGTAGCTGATTACGTGTGTTTGTATGCATGTGGTATGTATTGGGCTCTATAAGATCACTAAGGCCTACCATAGTCTATTAAGAACCACTAAATCCTATTAAGAACCATTATAGGCCAACAATATCTTTTATGACTTATCAAGGCCCAATAGCACTAATGGTTACTTATTACGTGTTTGTATCCAGGTCAGTACTCATATATGCTTGTGGTGTATATTGCATTCGATAAGACCACTAAGACCCACTATAGCCTATTAAGAATCACCAAAAGCTTATTAAGAAACATTATAGCTAAATAAGACACTCCATGTCATATTAAGGCCCACAAAATAACAAGGGTGGCTTATTATGTGTGTGTGTGTTTGTTTGTCTGTTTGTATGCATGTATGTATTGCATTTATGCACGTGGTGTGTATTGAACTCTATAAGACCATTAATACCCACTACAACTTATTAAGAACTACTGAAGTTTATTAAGGTCCATTATAACCCGACAAGATCTTTTATGACTTATACAATTTTTAAAAATTACACATAATTTTTAAAAAGTACACATATAAAATTACACATACAATTTTTTAAAAATACACATATTCACATCCGACTTCTTCAACTCTCGAGCACACAACATCTGAAAGAATCTAGATAATTCACAAATTGTGTCAACCTTAAATCGTCCGTACACGAGTTATTACATTTTCAACTACCTATATTTATCTATATTTTTGATCTTAGGCAACATAGAAACAAGAATATATGTTGCCTAAGCCAACTCTTACGCAACAAATACAATAGATTATATGTTGCTTAAGTAAAATTAGGTATCAATCATTCGTACACAACTTATTAGATTTTCAACTACCTATAATTATTTATAATTTTTTACCTTAGGCAACATAGAAACAGGAAAATATGTTGCCTAAGATTACACAACTAAGACAACATAATGGAAGATGTTGCTTAAGATACTTGAGGCAACATATAATTATTCATATGTTGCATAAGGTCTCATTTAGGCAACATATAACGATACGTTGCCTAAGAGGACACTTAGGCAACATATATTAGCCTTTGTTGCCTAAGCTTATCTTAAGCAACATAGGCAATTAGCCTATGTTGTCTAAGGCAACATTTGGTGTAGTGAAAGTAAGTAAAAATCTCTCGTCTTTAAACTCCATGTCTCATTCCAGTTCCACCAATCATGTATTGACATATCGACACATTATCTAATTTAATAAATGTTTATTTAATTATCTCTTTTACAAAATACTGATATGGCATTATATAATTGATAGCCTACGAAGAAACATGAAATTTTGGGACAGTAAATTTTTATTCGGAATGGTGGGACTTATAGAGGCTCTGAAAGTGTACAAGGTGCCATTGAGACCTCCAATGCTAACCCTCTTTTTCCCTGGGATTGATGAATGGAGCATGCACATCATTGAATCCCATTGATTCCTGTTCACTGAATCCCCCACAAACAATAGTCTTTTACCCCTTAGTCTCTCTACAATTGCTTTGCCATCAAACCTAAGAAACATTAATATTACAAATGAAGATAGTAGAAGAATAATAATAATAGTAACTATGAGAATACGTCCAAAGTGTCCATATTGTTATGAAAATAGATGTTGATTCGGATACCATATGAATATATATATATATATATATGGTCATTCAGGGGAAAACTTCAAATAAACGGAAAACTAAGGAATACTCTGGTAGCCCTTCATCTGGACTATATGCATTTGTGTATACAAGTAATTTGCAACACGCACACGTGCATATGTACAAATGCATAATACATAAGTGCATAAAAACCAAAAAACAACTTAATTTACTATGCACAAATGCATACCATCTAGATGAAAGACAACCGTGTGTTCCTTGGTTTTCCATTTTTTTGAGGTTTTGCCTTGAAAATCCCTCTCTCTCTCTCTCTCTCCCTATATATATATATATATATACATATATGAAACACTGGTTACGCTCCAAATTAACCTTAGAGAAGAAAGATTGCAACATTGAGAAATGGTTCAAATCTAGTTGACTTGGGACTCATTACTAAACGAAAGACTTTTACCTACGAACTTTCCACTGAGAAATTTATCGCTAAAGTGTGATTCGTCACAAAATCGTCAGAAAAATTGGTGGGTACATTTTTGGTGGGCAATGCAATTCAGTGACAGATTACCCCAAGATTCTCTGGGTGATCCATGGGTATTTTCTCGAAAAATATCGGATTCTACCGAACCATTGGTTTTTTCTGGGTAATCTTTGGGTAATCAACGACGGAAATTTCTCTGGGTAAATTTTGTGGGCAAAAGTCATTTGTTTTGTAGTGACTCTAACGGTAATATAGTAAGTTAGAGAGAGAGAGAGAGAGAGAGAGAGAGAGGAGAAAGACCTAGGGAAGTCACAGCCATGGGGTTGCCACCTCCATTGCTGAAACTTAGAATCCTTTCGGCCATAAGTTAAACAAGCTAAATCACCATGCAGATAAGGGCATTCATCTTCTTTATACAAAGGGTAATGACTCTTGTTATCATGAACCCATTTGCCAGAAAACAAATCGCACGTGTCCGTTAAGGACGACGATGATGCAATCTTCAGCCTTCTCTGATGATCAAAAACTTGTGTATAATTTGTATTTGTATCCGTATCTGTATTTGGAATATTTGTAATCGTATCATCAACGGTAGTCGTAAGAGTGATCTTAACGTCGCTACTCGTAGCTGCTAATTCCTGATTATTATTTCTATAAAAGGTTAAAGTTGCTACTCCACCAAGGAACAACATGACTATGCTACAATGGAACATGGTTTTGGTGTCCCATAATCCCTTTGAATGATGCTTCTTTCCCATCTCTCTCTCTCTCTCTCTCACACACACAAAAGAAAACTCAAAGAGAGACTACCTGTTAGTGCCTAAATTCTAGTTGTACTAAGTAGAGGGGCCTATTTTGTAATAGGGTGATTCTTTACCCTAGGTATATATTGTTTGCTTGTTTTCCTAATTAGGTCTAGCAATCACAAGAGTCACCTACACACACTAGCCACACACACTTGATTTGTTCTTCATTGTATTGTGTGAGCTTTGATTGATTTATTGAATATAGAGGTGGACACTTTAATGTTATTGGATTGATTACTTGTTTCTGGGATCACAATTGGTATCAGAGCAATATATTCAGATCAGATTAGATTTTATTGAGAGTTTTTGCATTTTGAGTGTTCTTCAAGTTTTCATCCATTTCTTATTGATTTTGATCATTTGAGTTCTTCAAATGGATTAGGATCGATCTAGAAGTGTTTGATATTCATTTCTGCGTGTTTTGATTCCATAATCACACCAGAATCGATCTCAAATCGTGCAAACTCGGATTTTCAAACTTTTGAGCAAAAACCTACTGTTTTGGATCGAAAATCACTGTTCTAGTGGTTTTTGGACAAAACTTGAAGTAGTAAATCTGTCCAGAATCGTATTTCGACCTTACCTACCAATTTTCAGATCATTTGGATAATTATTGAAGAATCAACTCCCGATCATTTGAATCTTCATCGAAATCGCATTCATGATCTTCATCGAAATCGCAATCATGATCTTCATCGAAATCGCAATCATGATATTCATCGAAATCGCAATCGTCTGATATTCATCGAAATCGCAGTAAACGTTGAGTGAACAATACCAAGTCGCAGTGACCTATTGCGACTTGACTCCCAAATCGCAGTGACCTATTGCGACTTCGATCCCGAATCGCAGTCCATTACCCCGTGAACAGTACCAAATCACAATCCTCTATTGCGACTCGAGTGAATTTTTTACTCTATTGCGATTCCAATTATTGCGACTTCATTTGTTGCGATTCCAACTGTTGCGACTTCAAGCATTGCGACTTCATTGCATTGCGACTTCAAACCTATTGCGACTTTAGTGGGTTGAGACTTCAGTTTGAAATCATTTTTTTTACTAATCAAATCTAAAGAATACAAACGATCAACGACAAGTAATCAAATATGACTGCAAGAGATATTTTAACAATTGGGTCGAAGGACAAACCACCGGTTCTTTTTCCCAATGAATTTAAAATATGGAAAGATCGGTTCATGGATTATGTGGAGAGACAAGAGAACGGAGAATTCATTTCTAATTCTTTGATTAATGGGCCGATGGAAAAGATAATGAGAAGTGGGATTCTTACTGGCGGGGATCCAATTCCTGAATGGGTTGAAGTTTTACCAATTCACTATGATGCTGATCAGAAAAAGCTGTATTATGGAGACAAAATGGCAAAGTCCCTCGTAATTCAAGCATTGACAAATGATATTTACCGAAAGGTAGATAGCAAGAATCACTCCGGGAAAGCCATGTTCGATGAGTTGACAAAACTTTATCAAGGTTCTGAGATTGAAAACCAGATGAGAATTTCCAATGCAATTAATCTTTATGAGAGCTTTAAACAGAAAGATGGTGAAGCTCTTGATTCCACATATGACCGTTTCACTACTATCTTGAACGAGCTGAACAGATACAATATCAACAAATCGATAATTGAGCATAATGTGAAGTTTCTGAATGTACTTCAACCTGAGTGGAAGAAGTATGCTCATCGGATGAAACAAAATACCAAGTTGGATGTTTTGCCTCTTTAAGAGATGTATGAAACTTTGAAACAAGATGAAGAAGATGCTGATGCTAAGAGAGCCAAGAAGAAGAAGAAAGAGAAGAAAGAAGAGAAGAGAGAGGTTAAGGAAGAAGAGTTAGATCCACTCGCTTTGCTGTCTAACAGAAATTATTCCAAGAATGTAGGTAATCAGTCTGATGAAGAACAGAATGAAGCAGGTGCGATAGATGAGATTGAAAGCATGAAGAACTCTTTGGCACTCCTTACCAGATCGTTTCAGAGACAGTTTGGAAAAAGCCCTGGGTCTAATAATCAAAGGTATGCGTCTGGTTCTAAGAATTTTGAACACAAGGCAAATGTTGAGTCAAGTAGAAGGTTTGATGATAAGAAGGTTGAGTACAAGAGAGAGGAGTACAAGAAGCCTGACTATAAGAAGCCGGAAGAGAAAAGGGTGTTCGAAAAGAAAGAGGAAGTTCCGACATGCTACAATTGCGGGAAGCCTGGTCACTTCTCAAAAGAGTGTTGGAAGCCGAAAGTCAGGGATTCTACCTACTACAAGAACAAGTTGCTGCTTGCCGAGAAGAAAGAAGCAGGGATAGTGCTGATGGCTGAAGAAGAATACTGGCTTGATCTTTCTGATAATGAAGCTGAAGGTGAGAAAGATGATCAGACAAAGCTGTGCTTCATGACCAAGAACACTGATGGTGAAGATTCAGAGTCTACTTCCAACGAGGTACATTCCGCTCTTTACAATCAATTCTTTACTCAACAAGCTTGTTTAACAAAAAGATTAGAAAACCTAACAAAAGACCAGGAAAGAGCAGACGAGATAATTTCCACTCAAAAGGCTATAATAATAGATCAAGAAAGTAAAATTAAAGTTTTTGAAAAGAAAAAGGCCGAATTTGAGATTGGTCATGCGTATTTTGAAGACAGGATAACTGAACTATCGGATAAATTATTGAGTTCGCAAGTTAAGAATAGCGAGTTTGAAAGCCTTTTGCATGCTTACAAAGACAGAAATGATGAGTTATGTGAAAATGTCAAGGATCTGGAAAATAAATTGTACAAAGCAGGTCACACTGAACAAACAATTCACATGCATAAACCAAATAAGTTCAGATATTTCAACTCAAAATGGGGAATCGGGTATGACAATCCACAATACCTGAGCAATGCTTTATCAAAATCTCCCACTTTGTATAAATTTGAATGGATTGAACTTGCCGTATATTCAAAATTTCAAATCAAGTGTCTTAAGATGGATGGTGAAGACTATGAAGCGGAAGAAGAAATAAAAAGGAAAACCACAGTTAAAATGCAACTTCCTTTTTGGTATGGTCCAGACAATGCAAAGGCATTGAATTCAAAGAAAACCTTACCAAACAATTATTTTGAGAGTTATGCTGTTAAAGAACCAGAGGAAAAAGAAAATACCCAAAAGGATGTTACTGACAAACCAGTTTTTGAAGGTAAAAGATACTTTCCACCAATGGTTCTTGAACAAAAACTCATGGACCTCGAAAGCAAGATCCAAAGCAACATTCAAGAAGTCAGAAATGACGAGAAGCTTGCTTTTGAGATTGAAAAGGAAGTTTTGCTTGCTGTATTTTCAGAAAGTTTAAAAGGAATGAAAATCAAACTTGCGGAAATATCTGAAGAAAAAGCTTTAAAAGAAAAACAATCTTCAGATTCAGATGTTTCCTCGTGCAAAGCTTTTATAGGAAATGCTATCTTGAGAGACTGGACAACCAATGACCAAGATGATTTGAACCTTGGGATTTGGAAGATCAGTTTGATAAAGATTCTCCTATATATTTTCCTACGGAAGAAGATAAAATTTTTCAGAAAGAGTTTAATGACTTTCTTTTTCCCAAGTCTGATGATAATAATAGTCCATCATATGATACTGATACTGATTTTGATTTTGATTTTGAAAGCAAGAATGTTGGTAAGGACAAAGGTAAAGGTGTATCTGAAGTGCCTGTTCAATTTGATTTTTGTGCCAAACTTCCAGATCACACCACTTTTCTAATAAATGAAGAGAAACCTGAAAAGATTATTTTAGAAGGAGAATCTTCAAAAACAGCTGAGAAAGTTTTTGTCAATGATGATCTTTCTAAATCCAAATCAAAACCATCATTTTAGAAAAAGAAAAGAAAAACAAAAAGAAAGAATCGTGTTAATTCTTTTCAGACTCAATATTCAAAAGCTTACAATTCATATTTGTCTGGTTTTTCAGATCGTAATTTGAGAAACAACACGCGTCTTGAGTGGAGAATAAAGGAGTCCGCACAGGATGTGGCCCAGATCAAATCATCCCACGTCAATTCAAATGTTTTAAATTCCAAGAAAGACAATTTTGTTTCAAATGTTATTAATTATGAGGTTGGCAATAGACGAAAACTTGTAGTTCCTTACAAGGTTTATTCAATGCGACAACTGATTAATTTGGCACGAGATCAAATTTGTTGTGCTTCTTGTGGTGTGGATGATTTTATCTGCAAATCTGACTATAATCGTTGGTTTTATTCAAATGCTTATATTAAAACCGGTTATAGAAAGCAAAATGTTAAATCCAAGCCTACTAACTCAAAAGGACCCGATTGGCAATGGGTACCTAAAACTGTTTAATTTCCATTTTGCAGCCCAGTCATGTATGGTATTTAGATTCAGGCTGCTCAAAGCACATGACTGGAAGAAAAGAGCTGCTAGTTAATTTTGTAGAACAGGATTGTGGAAAAGTGAAGTTTGGAAATGATCAGTATGCTTCAATTCTGGGTTATGGGGATATTGTAAAAGATAATGTGCGAATTACAAAAGTCAATTATGTCAAGGGATTAGGACACAACCTGTTTAGTATAGGTCAATTTTGTGATAAAGACCTAGAAGTCCATTTCAAGAAGACCTGTTGTGCTGTTCTTACCGACGGAGGAGATGAGCTTCTGGTTGGTTCTAGGAAATCTAATCTGTACACCATTGATCTATCAACACTCAAGCCCAAGACTGATGTATGTTTGATGTCAAAAGCGACGTTAGAGAAAAGCTGGTTATGGCATAGACGATTATCTCATCTTAATTTTCGCTACATTAAAAAGTTGATGTTAGGTGATTCAGTCATAGGTCTACCAGTTCTGACATTTGAGAAAGATAATTTCTGTATTGCTTGTGAGAAAGGGAAGATGAAGCGTGCTCCTCATCCACCGAAACCCGAGCCCAGCACAAGACAAGCTTTGGAAATACTTCATATGGATCTCTGCGGTCCGATGAAGACTCAAAGTATTAGTGCCAAACGTTACGTGTTAGTTGTCGTCGATGATTACTCGAGATACACATGGGTCAAGTTCCTACGCTCAAAAGATGAAACTCCTGACTTGATCATCTCGTTAATAAAACAGCTTCAAGTGAATCGTCAACAATTAGTTCAGACGGTTAGATCAGATAATGGAACAAAGTTCAAGAACAAGACTCTTGATGACTTCTTCAAGTCATTAGGTATAACTCATCAGTATTCAGCGGCCAGAACTCCTCAACAGAACGGAGTTGTTGAAAGGCGAAATCGCACACTTGTTGAAGCCGCAAGAACGATGTTGTCCTACGCTGGTCTACCACTATTCCTATGGGCTGAAGCTGTTGCAACGGCATGCTATACACAAAACCGCTCAATCGTTCATCGACGGTTTGGTAAAACTCCATATGAGTTAATGAATAATAGAAAACCTGTGATACACTACTTCCGTGTTTTTGGATGCAGGTGTATTGTGCTGAATGATAAGGACAACCTGAACAAATTCAGTCCTAAAGGTCTTGAGGGCTACTTCATCGGATACTCTCTCACATCAAAAGCATACAAGATCTACCTCAAATCTTCCAGAACTGTGATGGAAAGCATTAATGTCAAATTCGACGAGTCTGAAGCAATGGCTTCTGTGCAAAACAGTACAGAACCCGAGTTATCTGGTATTCTAGCATCTGGACAATTTCGTCCAATGATGACTAGATCGTCAAACAAGGATCAAGCTTCCACTTCTAACTCTACTCCTAATGAACTTGATTTATTGTTTGAATATTTTTATGATAACTATTTTAACAGTGACAAATCGTCTTCATCTGTAAATGACAGGATTCAAGTTGTAACTCCGCCAGTACAAACTTCTATGTCAGGTCCTTCACCGGTACTGACTACACCAAATAATGGTTCAACTACTCCTGTAATTTCTCCAAGGAACACATCAACAGATTCTTCACAAGTACGACAACAAATATCTACAAGTGGTGCTTCTTCATCTGGAACAACTTCAAATGACAATTCTACCGAATCAGTTCCCGAGGCTGTGCCGATTGTCAATTCTGACAGGCAACCCGTCTCAAATCCGGAATCGACACTAACGATCGAGTTGAACTTTGATGCGGATCCTACCCTTGTAGACCCCAATGATGGTGCTGTATCTCTCCATCCACACTCTACCAAGTGGACACGCAGTCACCCAATTGATCAAGTGATTGGTGATGTATCTGAACCAGTAAAGACAAGATCCGCTTCTGCAACCGCAAATGAAATCTTATACGCGCTATTCTTAAGTCAGGTTGAACCTTCAACAGTTCAACAGGCTTTAGAAGATCCTGACTGGTTGATTGCGATGTAAGAAGAACTGAATCAGTTCGAGGCTTTGAAAGTGTGGAGATTAGTTCCGCGACCCAAGGGTAAAACAGTTATTGGTACGAAGTGGGTCCTAAAGAACAAGAAAGATGAAGACGGAGTAATTGTACGAAACAAAGCTAGATTGGTAGCTAAAGGGTATAGGCAACAGGAGGGGATAGATTATGATGAGACGTACGCGTCGGTTGCTCGTCTTGAGGCAATTCGGATGTTTCTTTCGTATGCCGCTTTCAAGAACTTCACTGTCTATCAAATGGACGTGAAGACTGCTTTCTTGAATGGTGTTCTTAAGGAGGAGGTGTACGTGTCTCAACCTGAAGGCTTTGTGGACAAAGAACATACAGATCACGTCTACATTCTTGAAGTACTATCAACCTTTATCTACGGTCTGAAGCAAGCCCCCCGTGCCTGGTATGAAGTACTATCAACCTTTATACTAAAAGCTGGCTTTGAGAAAGGTAAAATCGACACAACTTTATTTACTCTACGCAAAGGTAGTGATATTCTCTTAGTTCAGATTTACGTTGATGATATTATCTTTGGTTCGACTAACCCTGGTCTTTGTACTTGGTTTTCGGGCATTATGATGACTCAATTTCAAATGAGTATGATGGGAGAGATTAATTTCTTTCTCGGATTACAAGTGAAACAATTTTCAACTGGAATCTTCATCAATCAGTCAAAATATGTGTTTGACATTTTGAAGAAATTCAAGATGGAGAACTGTACTTCGATTGGTACACCTATGGCTCATGCGTCCAAAATTGGTCCTGATCCACATGGTGTTGATGCTGATGTAAAACTCTATAGAGGAATGATTGGGTCTCTAATGTACCTGACCGCTAGTCGTCCAGATATAATGTTTTCGACCTGTCTCTGTGCTAGATTTCAAGCTAATCCTAAAATGTCACACCTTGGCGCCGTCAAAAGAATTTTTCGATACTTGAAAGGCACTCCGTATCTCGGACTGTGGTATCCCAAGGGAACCGGTTTCGAACTCACCGCATACTCAGATGCTGATCACGGAGGAAGCATGTTGGACAGAAAGAGTACTTCTGGTCATATTCAGTTTTTGGGTGACAAGCTCGTGAGTTGGTCATCAAAGAAGCAAAATTGTGTTTCCACTTCTACAGCGGAAGCAGAATACGTTTCCGCTGCGAGCTGTTGTTCACAAGTTCTTTGGATGAAGACACAACTCATGGACTATGGGTTTAAATATGAGAAAATCCCCATTTACTGTGACAGTAAAAGTGCAATCGCCATATCTGCTAACCCTGTCCAACACACCAAAACCAAGCATATCGACATCAGGTATTATTTCATAAAAGATCATGTTGAGAAAGAAACTGTTGAATTATATTTTGTTACAACTGAGTTTCAGCTTGTCGATCTCTTTACCAAAGCCTTGGATGAAAAACGTTTCAATTTCCTTGTATCCAAGCTCGGCATGCTTAATATGAAAGTTTAACTTCCATATACTAAACATATAATAGATGGAAATATTTGTATCTTAATTTAGACTTTGCTTCTAGATTAATACACTAAAATTCTCATTATATTCTATTTTTAATATATGTTATTTAAATTGTCATATCCTCGTTGTATTTTATATATTTCTTCAATTTGTTCTCCTTTTCTCAGTTCGTTTAATTTGTCTTATTTATGATATGTTATGCTATCTGTATCTGCACGAAAGGTTTGTTCATGGTTTCAGGGGGAGTAAACAGATTTCATCCTATGCACAAATCTAGGGGGAGTGTGCATACACATCATGTGAGTGTTGATCTGTTGTGTTTAACAATTTCTGAGGAGTTAAGGTAAGTACTCTAATTTGTTTTTAAACCACTTGCTTTTAAATGATGAAAATCTTTTTGCAAAATCTTTGCATCATTTAAGGGGGAGTGAAAACCGTGTTTTAAAACCTTAAGTGCTTAATCAATTGGAAGTTGGTCATCTTCCAATGTGATAAAATCTTTCTTTTGTTATCTGAAAAATGTCCAATTTTACATCAATATCGCTTGCGATTTCACATGTGAACAGTGAGATGTCGCAGCCTTCTATTGCGACTTCTCAATGAGCTTAAATAGTATCAAATCGCAATGGTGCATTGAGACTTGGAAGTTTGAACAGTGCCAAATCGTAATGGTCTATTGCGACTTGGAGGTTTGAACAGTGCCAAATCGCAATGGCCTACTGCGACTTGACCATGTGAACAGTACCGAATCGCAATAGCCTATTGCGACTTGGTCAGATGAACAGTGCGAATCGCAATGGTCTATTGCGACTTCAAAATTTATCAACTCGTGATTTGTTCATTGCGACTTGATGACACGTGGCAGGTCAAATCTTTGGACCAATCAGATTGTGCCACGTGTCACCGTTTTTTCAAAATTCGTATATATTGAGACTTTGACTTTTCAATATTCAAAATTCCTTAAACCCTATCGAAGTCTCTCTCAACTGTCATTCGATTCAAGTCGATTTTAGAGTTTTTTGGTTCGTGGAATCATCTCAGATCATCATCGAGGTAACCCATCTTGATTCTTGTCGCTTTTAATCCATTAATTCGTATGCTATGTTCGATTTTTAGGTTTTAGGTTCGGTTTTGCTTGATTCTGCCTAAAGTCCATATGTTGTTGTTAGATAGCAATTTTTGATGGTTAGGGTTTACTCTCGAATGTTAGATGAGCCTAGTGGTAGTGGTTTTAACACTTTTAGAGCGAAAAACAAGTTTTTTAGGGCTTGAACACTTAGGATTTTTCTGTGTTCATCGAAGTCGCAGTCAACAAGTACTCAAATGTTCAACCGAGTCGCAGTGGTTACTCATTCATCCGAGTCGCAATCGTTCATTGCGACTTGGGGACCGAATCGCAATCTTGCATTGCGACTTCACCTGGTCTCATTCTCTTCCCATTGCGATGTCGCAGTGGTCTATGACCTGTCATTTTTAGTTGATTGCGACTTAGCCAAGACTTAGAAATTTTTGGAATTTTTTTTAAGGCAAACTCGATTTTGGTCCGATTTTTAACTGTGTACTATTCCAGATGGCTGATCACGATGAATATGCTTCGGATGATAATACCATCATCCGTTCGCATCGTTCGTCACTTCCGTCAGTTAACGCGCATGATCTAGACGAGGAGATATATCCGACGACGAGTCCGGCTGTGCAATTTCTAGATAATAACCATCATCTAGATCTTGCAGTTCGCTTCGACCATCAAATCATCATTGAAATTATCAGCCGTCATCCAGTTCTGACTGCATTGACGAAGGTTGAGCTCGTGCCTGCGATCTACCTCAAACAATTCTGGAGTACTTTAACATACCGACCAACAGATCGAGTACCAAAGTTTACAGCTAAGGTTGACCACTTCGATGTCCGATTCACACTTCGAGGACTTAGACGATCTCTAAACCTTCCCAGTGAAAATATTCAGGATCCGATTCCTGAATCTCAGCTTCTTGAGGACATTCGAAGTCTGGGTTATCAACCTCCACCCAATGCTCCACTGACTGGATCTTCGACATTCAGACGTAACTTCCTCCCACCACTCTACTATTCTATATGCTCTATCTTCAACAGATGTATGACTTCAAAGCATACTGGGTTAGATAAGACCGACCTAGCCACTTTACGCATGTTCCACGCGTTCGTCTTCAACCACAACATCGACTATGCTGTCTTGATCTGGAATGAAATGATTGAACTTGCTGCTGATCAGTTAAAACCCAAGATGAGACGTATCTTCGTCCCATTTCAGCACTTCTTCCAGATCTTGATACATCAAGCCATGACAAACAACGACCAGATCCCACGAAGAGAGCAACATCCCCGAGGGCCAAACCAGTACATGCATGTTCTTAGAATACCCAAAGCGATGAATTTTGCTCATACTGCCGTTCTACGAGAAGACTTACTCGCTTATGCTGACCAACAGTCCAGGGTAGTTACGCAGTATAGGATAGAAAATGCATTGCCGGTCCAGCCAGAGCCGGAGGGACCTACCCACGATGCAAATCCTTTAGGAGGTGAGGGTCTAAGAGTCGAGGGGGTTCAGGAACAAGGGGGTGTTCCTGAACAACGAGGGGTGAGAAGAACTAAAAGAAAGAGAGTCGGGAGAAGATTACGGACTGTTGGTCATGCATCCTCTTCGCGACCAGATCAACCACCACCTCAAATTCCTCCAGTTAATGTCTTTGATGCTGAAGTATCTTGGGGTGAAGCTTATGCCGCTGCATCATCTCCCGATGATGATGCAGCCAATCAAGACGACGAGGTGGAACCTTTCTTTCCTCCACATGATGATGATGATAATGATGATGACGACTCAGGACATGACCCGTTAGTGAACTTGATTCCGAGACATATGGGCAAAAGGCCACGTGTTGTGAGTTCAGACACTGAGTCGACTCGGCACACCGGATTTCTCGACACTGCTACTGATGATGCGGGTCTTTCAAATATAAACGAAGAAGTAGAAGAAGAAGTAGTAGTAGAACAGATAGGTAGTGGTGAGGAACGAGGGAGAAAAGAATCGAGTGAAGCTGTGACAGAGCCGGAAAAAGTTTTAACTACCGACTCTCCCCAAACCGTTACTAGCCGGATAGCCACATCTACTACCGACGTGCGTTCGTCGCCGTTGTGTATTGAAACAGCCATGGTGGACCCAGCCATGCAATGCACAGCCCCACTCAGCCACTCATTGGTCTCTTCACAGACTAATGTTTTATTTTCCACAGGGGATTTAGCACAAACTCTATCGGCGACACACTCGGTGTCTGCTGGTATTGAAACAGGTGGGCTCCCGCCCCGGCCACCGCCCTTTGTTCAAAGCACATCGAGTCTAGGACCTTTTGGAACAACTTCTTTTCCTAGGACACCGATGACGGTACAACACCAAGTTGGAGGCTTTCGTGCCCCAACCGGAACGCCCAGAGTATCGCCGCCATTCGTTGGTGCTTCACGAGGACCGAGCGGAAGACCTATCAATGTTAACCCTATGCCAACATTGAACATAGGCCATACAGTCTCTTCGACTGCTATGTCAACCAGTAACCTAAGTGGTCTGGGTGTTAGTTCCCAAGAAGCTGAACGTGTACGGTCGTTAATTGGACCGGATAACCTTGTGACAGTACCTCTTTTGCAGCTAGCTATCAAGTCCTTGAGTAACTCATATCAAGCTCATGTGAACGACATGAAGGCCGAAATGAAGAAGTTGTCTCAAGATGTAACCAGAGCTGTGAAAGGAAAAGGCGTTGCAGAATCTACCGAAACACAACCCGACCCACAAACTCTACCAGTTCCATTACACCAAATCCCAACTGACCAGCTCAAATCAGAGTTGTTAGCCCGACTTCTAGCCCAAGGCGATTCCAACACTGCTGAAGAGGTAGATCTTGTTTCACTACTGCGCCAACAATCACAACCTCAATCCCAACCTCAAGCTTCAACATTCTCAGATGGGTTAGCTACTCTAAACTCACAATATCAGCATCTAACTAATGCTATCACAGATATGACCAGCGCCCTACTTGCTGGATATCAATCTCTAGCTACACGGGTAACGGTAATCGAAGAAAGATGTGGTATTCAAGCTGAAATCTCACAGAAAAGAAGACATGATGATCAGGATCCGCCTGATCAACATGAGGGGGAGAAGAGATCAGCAGGGGTTGGTGAATCTAGTGGGACAGCTACTGGAATCGTTCATGGCTCAGATCAGCCAGCTGGTGAACAGGGAACAGGTGGAATTGATACTGTTATGGAGAATGTGGAAGAATCACTTGTTCTAGCTGATGTCATAGCTGGGGGTTGAAAAGCCTGCGGCTGTTGACAATAGAACCGAAATCATAGACATTGATTCTGATGAAGAACCTGAACTTCTAAATTTCAAGATCAAAGAGGAAATGATTGAAGCCTTAGATGAACTAGACTATGAGACAGAAACTGGGGTTCCGGATATGGATATAGAGTCCGAAGAAGATGTTCCGGCCATGCTAGAAAATGCTCCAACAAATGTCGAATCTGCAGGTCCAAGTTCAAGTATTTTAGCTCCTCTAACACCGTTTATACCCGATGGGAAGATCAGAGATAAAGTACTTGAAGCAGAACTCCGGGTATTTCAGAGTATAGTCGATACTGAACCAAGGTACATGGCCACTGGAGACAGAGTACCGATACATACTCCTTATCTAGAGACCATACGGAAAGAGCTATATGTACGGGAGGTTCAGAAGATCAACTTGGAGAAGGTGTATGGAATTGAAAACTGGCCTTCACTGAAGAAAGTCGAGTTTTTGTACGTTGTGAAGCATAAAGACAGAGCATCAGAAGCCGTCCAATCAGACAACATGATTATGAAAGTGCTGAAAGTTGAATCTAAGAAGCTGTTTGGTGTCTTCTATCCAGAATTCACCATCTTGAGATCAGATGGGTCTGAAAGCGTATTTTCTGAAGCTGATTTCAAGAGTCTGAGGCTGAACGATCTTCTGAGTCTTTTCAACCTTCTTGTTGATCATCCGGAGCTGAAGAGTCCTGAGAACAGAATACAATACAGATCTGCCTTCCGAAGTGTGAAGAACTTTATGAAGAACATTCTCAAGTTCTCTTATCTTACTGACTTTCAGATGGGCCTGGAATCCTTTCAAGAGAGTGTGAACCTGAAAAGACCGAACAGAAAACTATCTGATATTGAAGGTTTCCCCGCTTACACCGTTCTAAGCAAGCCAGAACTTGGGGTTGTTTATGTTGAACCTGACTCAACGAAAAGGTTTTTGCGAGTCATCGAAATGAACAAGTTCTGTGAGGGTACCTTGAAGATCATCTCAGTTCATCTGGAAAGCAGGCTTCATCTGGACGCCAATGGATTGGTAAATCTCACTGACAAAGAAAAGGACATGATCAACCAAGTGCTGAAAGCTATTTCTTACCGGAAAGACTACCGCCTAGAACTGCGCCGATTCGAACACATCTTTGGTCTCCGTAAACGTATTGTGACACCAGTATATGTCTAATTTCTTTGCCTCTACTTGTACAAAGGGGGAGAATGTTAGTGCCTAAATTCTAGTTGTACTAAGTAGAGGGGCCTATTTTGTAATAGGGTGATTCTTTACCCTAGGTATATATTGTTTGCTTGTTTTTCTAATTAGGTCTAGCAATCACAAGAGTCACCTACACACACTAGCCACACACACTTGATTTGTTCTTCATTGTATTGTGTGAGCTTTGATTGATTTATTGAATATAGAGGTGGACACTTTAATGTTATTGGATTGATTACTTGTTTATGGGATCACACTACCATTCTTAGGAAGAGGAGTGGGGGAGAGAAATAAGAAGAGTTTTTAACTCTATTTATTGTTCATTATCCTTGGTGCATTTTGAGAACTAAGAGCTTTATATATATTTATTTGATGAGTATTCATGGAAGTGTGATTGCATGCCACTTTCCTTCGCTTTAGGGTTTGGCAATCTTCATAGTCATGTCACAAGTCTCAACCTTTTGTTCCATTTTTTAATAAACATAAGACACAGAAAAATTGCATCTCATTTAACTTAACACGTTCATATTTTATATTCTCAACCAAGAGAAATTTGCAAAAATGGATCACTTTCAAAACCCTTTCTAAAAGTTGATTTTTTTTAATAAAACCCCTTGCAAAAATGAGGCAATGTGTCGATATGTCAATACATGATTGGTGGAACTGGAATGAGACATGGAGTTTAAAGACGGGAGATTTTTACTTACTTTGTGTTTCCTTAATTTTGGTCAATCCGTTTGGGACGTAAATTAACGTGTACTGTTTTTAGATCATGCAACTAACTGGGGGATAAAACATTACAGGACTATAATATCTCAATCGACTACTATTGGGCTCCGATGCTAGTAGAATCGAACGGAGATGATCCATCAAACCATCGCCTTGATCATCGTACTATTCAAATAAAATCCATTGAGAAGCATGCTAGGCATTGGGTTGATGCAAATATACTTGTATTCAATACCTATCTTTGGTGGAGATTACCCGTGATAAATCTTTTGTAAGTTCATAATCATATACAATAAAGTCAACTTTATAGGACGTCTAAGTTGTCTAATTAATATCCTAATAATCTGCTTTAATTACAGAACTTGAATATATAAGACATCTGAATACACATTCTCAAATATTGCCATAAAAAAGTCGAATATAGCTTTGTATTTCAAAATTGTTCTAAAAAGTTTGATAGGACGCTCAAGAGCTCCTATCAACTTATTGCAACGTATCTACATATGTTGCACATTATTTTTTTCAATAAACTTAAGTTTGGTTAAGCAATTCGGACATTTAGACATAATTATATGGCGTAGTATGTACAAACCAAATTTGTAAACTAACGTGTTAGGTTTCTTTTTGTTTCTATATCAGGAAAAGTGCGGGATCATTGTTGGGTGGACCTAATCAAGTGAACAATGAAGTCGATAATCTTTGTGCCTACAAGATGGTTCTTGAAACATGGTCTAAATGGGTACATACCCATGTCGATCGTTCAAAGACCAAGATGTTTTTCATGGGCCTTACAGCAACTCATTCGAGGTACGATCTTATACTATAACAAATTTGGTGTCATGCGGCGTTCTAAATTTTCTAATAGACTGCTTAATTGCACTTAAATTTTCAGGTACAAACAATTAATTGTTCATCTTATTTAAATGTGTTACAATAAGTTAACATGACTCTTTTAGTGGTCGTACTAAGTGTACGTCTTAGGACAAGTTTTAAAATAAAATGTTACTTTAGCCGTTTTTATATGACATCATTTAAAAAACTATTCTATAAAAAGATGTGTTTTATAAGACTTTGTGTCATATAAAAAAATTAATATGATACTTCATTTAAATCTAATCCATAAAAACTTATATATTATAAAACATTTTTTATGATATTTAGACATTTTGGACGTTTTACAAAACCGATTTTGTTGTTGTGATCGAAAAAACGAACATCACCCTTTTTCTTTTTGAAATTTTCGCATTGTAAGCGTAAGACTTTTCTTCATTTTGCAGGGCTACAGATTGGGGAGGCAAAAAGAACGAAGGTTGTTATGGAGAGACTGAACCCGTGATGGATGATGGATTTTGGGAAAGCGGAACGGATCCGAAAATGTTGAGCATATTGGAGTCATCATTGAGCAAATTGAAAGCCAAAGGGGTTAATGTGAAATTGATAAACATAACACAACTAACACAAGGTAGAAAAGATGCACACCCTACCGTTCATCGGAAACTATGGCGTCCGTTAACCGATGATCAAAAAAAGAACCCACAACGTGCTTCAGATTGCACACATTGGTGTCTTCCAGGAGTTCCTGATATTTGGAACGAACTTCTTTTGGCTTACATTTTTCCGACAACAGAAACCGCCAGCTAATAAACAAAGCTCAGAAAATAAATTCTCGATTTTTTTTAAAATTATTAAGCTAGTAGGGTACTTTAAGATCTAAATTCGTGTGTTGTTTTGGTTCATTTATGATTTTTAGGCATCAACCTAAAGCATGTTTTGAAATGTAAAGTTTTTCCCAATTTTTGTTGAATTTCACTTCGTTTTCTATTGGCCTATCGATGGATGGTGCACCCTGCACATGTTATTCTGCATCAACACCACTAACCCTCTTTATTGTAGTTGTCCAACACTAAGGTTGCTTTTGGTTTGTTGGACAAGACAGAACAGAACAAATATATCACTGTTCCATGTTTGGAAAGAATTTTATGTGGAACAGACATGAATAAAGTGGAACAAGCCTGTTCCACCCCACCCCATGGAACAAGGTGGAACAGACTTTTGTTTTACCAATATAACCTTAAAATAAAATCTAATTCTCTTCTAAAACATCAAATACACGTTTTATTTTATATTTTATTCATTCTTTAAATTTTATTTATTGTATTTTATCTAATGTTATCTGTTATGTTATGTCCAGTTCTGTCTACCAAACACTGAACAACTATTCTGTCATGTTCTGTTATGTCCCGTCTTGTCCTGTTCTATCCTGCCTGCGTACCAAACCCACACTAAGGGTTTGTTTTTTTTTTAAAACCTCTTAATACATCTGAAGTCTGAATCGTTCTGACGTTTATACATTCAGACCGTTTAGACCGTTTTGTTTTTTCCAGATTTCAAAGGCTCTTAAGTCTGAAATACGTCTGAAATTAGAAGAGGTAACCTAATGTCTTATAACCTCTTGAAGCACCACCTCTTATTAATCAGACGTGAAATAAGACTTCAGACCTCTTAAAAACCAAACGCCACCTCGGTAAACTTGTGGTAAGTTTTTTTTGAAATATATGATATTCATATACGGCAAATGCAACAATTAAACTCAAACACCCTCCTCACCTTTGGTGAGGTTTGAACCCCTGACCTCCTACGAGGACAAAGGTTCCCATACCGCTAGGCCAAAGACCCTTTGGTAACTTGTGGTAAGTTAAGGAACATAATAAACGTGCATTATGGTTTGAGTGATTCCTCTAATACGAAGTCGAACACTGCCCTCTTTCTCAATGAGATTATAGAACCAACCCATCTTATTTCCAGTCATATGATTGGGACAACCTGAATCAATAAACCATCCTTCTTCTCTCTTTAGCTTTACACATCTCCACATGGCCCATCACTACTAGAAAGAAAGGTATCGGTGACGAAAATCAGTGACGGAAAATTCTATCACTAATTAGTGACGGATCAGTGACGGAATGACCACAAACACAATCCGTCACTAACTAGCGACAGACGAATTAGCGACGAAAGACATTAATTATATTTATATATATATATATATATATATATATATATACTAGTGATGTACCCGCGCGTTGCAGCGGATTATCTTGATGTTGAAAACCGAGAACTCGAACCTTTAATTATGTTTGTTCTATTCTTTATCCACCTCGATTTTACTTTTATGTTTTTTCTTAAATTTTGAATTGAAAATAGACTAATAAATAAATTCAAGATTAATATGTTTGAACGACTGAACATTTGGTAAGCGAAGCGTCTTAGGGATGTTATCAAACCTAACTCGGAGGTTCTTGGGGATTGGAATAGTTGGCGAGTTTCCCCGCCTTGTTCTTTGCGGTCATTCTCGCTGCCCTTGCTTTTCTCACTATTAAATCTACACCTATTGCTCTTTCTCGATGGGGCGCTAGCTAGACCTCATTCTCTTTGATACGCTTATTCGATTGATAATAGGGTGATCTAGGTAAGTACTGACTAAAAATTTATTGTTTACTAAGTATTTTCTAGTAAATACTTACGAATACCATTGCAACTCTGTGTATAATTGGATGTTAATCAAAATATGATTGTTTATCTGATTAATTGTTGATGAAAAAACAATTTTCATACTTCAAAAAACTAAAGCATAAAAATTATCACACATCAAACATTAATTATTACTTTTTGGTATCATACATCAAAAATTAATTATTGATAACGATAAAAATTAACCTTTAGTTATCAAACATCAAATAGAATTATTAATAAGTATAATAATTAATTTTGAATTGTAAACTTAATAACCGTACAAATTCTCTTGTCAGTCTTTTTTTTGGAAGAGTGTCCTAGGCTATGCCTAGACTAATCCATTGGCAAATTATGACTGTAAGACATCAGCCCTGATTAAAACTCAGCGGCCACAATTGTTGTGTATGCCCGGATTAGAACCTTGAGCAGATGGGATATTCCACCACATCCCCCAGGGCCTTAACCAGTACGCCACAATAGGCATGGCAACGGGGCGAGTATGGGGCGGGGTTCCCCATCCTCGGCCCCGACCCCGGTTTGTGATACCCTCCCCCGGCCCCGGGCGGGTACGGGTATACCAACCCCGTCCCCGGTCAACTTTCGGTCAAGACCCGGTCAACACCCGATCAACATCCGTCCCCGGTTTGTACCCGGTTGCCCGACCCGGTTGGTGTTTTTTTTGGCTTTTTTAACAAATATTTTGTTGTTGTATTTTTAAAATTGGGAAAAAATAAATATTTTTAACAACTATCTGAGATGATTACAAATTGGAAAGGAATAAATATTTTTTAAATTTATTATATATTTTAAATATATAAAATAAATAAAATATTAATTATATATATATATATACCGGGTCCGGGGCGGGTCGAGGGAAGGGGACCCCGGCCCCGGTTTTTTGAAAGTGGGTTTCCCCGGCCCCGGTACCTGGTTTGGCGGGGAATCCCTGGCCCCGGTCGGGTCGGGTGAACCGGGTTCCCCACCGGGTCGGGTCAAATTGCCATGCCTACGCCACAACCCTTGTGGTTTTGTCTTGTCAACCTTGACAAACAGAAACCTAAAATAAATAAGACAAACTGTACTCACAAGAACTTGAGGCCATTCGAAAACCATTACAACTATTCGAACTAAATTAGGGAGTTTAAGACCAATTTCAATGTTAACACCAATTTCGAATCAAAGAATTGCTAAATACAAGAGCACCTTCTGTAACTCTTTAGCATAGATTAGTCCATTCTTGGGTGCATCAAACACCTCAAAAGCACTACGAGGATCATTGTCATTATCATGTTCTTGAGCTTGAGGTTCATATTTTAATGGTTTTCAAAAGTTGATATATTTTTCCAACAGATAAAACAAAAATCTTACTATTAATATTATATCATTATTTTTCATGTCACTTCCTCTTTCTCGAAAACATTGAATCATCCACATCTAGACAGCAAAGGAAATATAGTTATAACACATTGAGCTTTAACATCTAACATATTTTTTTGTGTTCCAAAAAACATCATTTGGCAACAAGTCAAGTAGGTAAAGTTCAAAAGAAATAAACAGTTCAAGTAAGGTGAAAGAGTACTGAATCTCCCTCCAGCCAACACAAAATCAAACTTAGCTTGTAACTTAAAGTTAAAGAAGGAAAAAAACATTTTCTTCCAATATGTGAGATTTAACAGGGATTTTAAGAATAAAATACAAGAAGCAATCAAGATGCAAACTTTATAGGTTCCAACTTCTTATAATAAGGTCATCCGCAGCGCCCTTCGGGCTCGAGCTCGGGCTCGGGCGGGCAGCGGTGGGGGTATGGCGGGCTTCATCCTCGGGCTCGGCCAGCGGGCTTTCAAACCCGAGGAACCCGAAAGCTCCAACGGCTACTTTGGCATATATATTTTTTAAATCTTGAAAATAAATAACTCCCAACGGCTACTTTTATAAAAAAAAATTAATTTTTTTTTCAATTTAATCACACTATATATATTAACCCTCAACCTCTTATTTTTTCACACCAACAATCTCTCAAACTCTCTCAAACTCTCTCAAATTTCATCATGAATCCAAACAAAACACCTACATCCCGTCGTAACCGACCAGAAAAAACTCAATCTCGAACTTCAAAGGTTGGAACACGAACGAGAAATCGAACGAGAAAAACGATTTGAGAAAGACTTCGCGTTTTTCATGACCCCGCATGATCACCTTACGGGAGACGTTTTGAGGGTTACTTTAACGAGAAAAGAGCAAATTAAAATTTTTCATAATTGGTAGTGTTTTGTATTTTGTAATTTTTAATTTTTTAATGAATGATATGAATTTTTATTTTTATTATTTATCTTATTTTTATTTATTAAAAAATATATAAATATTTTTATTTTGTTAAATAATTAAATGTATAAATAAAAGAATTAAAAAAATGAGGTGGCAAGAGGGCTTTTAGTTATGTGATGCGGGTCTTTAGGGATTGAGGGCTTAGCTGATGTGGCGCTGATGTGGCGTTGAGGGCTTGAGGGCTTTTAGTTATGCGCTGAGGATGGCCTAAGTAAAACTAAAACTTAAAGTAAAACTAAAACTAAAACTTATAATAAGTAAAACTAAAACTTATGATAAGTTTGTGGGTATAAATAAAAAATATGGGGAAAATCATACCTTAAATGTGGGATTTGTGTCAATCTATATATACAGTGAATGCAATTAGCTTCATATATTAATTTTTCCCACTTGTTTCTCCTAAACTGATCTTGCTACTTGTTTGCTACTCTCACCCTCTCTCATATGTTGTAGGAGGGTATACAACTTCTTGCATAAGACTTTTTACCATAGGGTATCTTGATCATACCTTCATCAAGAAGCTTTCGTTCTTCTTCAGTGTTTCCAAGTTCTCTCTCGACAATGGTTGATTTCATCCAGACTCTCTCGGTTCATGCACATTCACGGGCTTTAGCAAGAAGCATCCGGGCTCTTTTCGGCTCGTTGTTTTCAAATTCGAGCTTAAACGCAGCAAGCCAGATCTCTTCGGAATTAGAAATAGCGGCATACGCCTCCTGAAGAATCGCTCTAGCCACAGGAACGTCACCAGCCAGCCATTTCTATTTAGCACCGATTAGCCATAAGACCTCAGCTTGTGGTCTGTATGTAACGGCTTTACGAAGTAAAGCATCAAGAGACTCCCGAGTGTCATGAGAGCTACCGTCCTTGATAACGCAAATGCCTTGGTACGAGCCTTTTGTTGTTTGTCACCGCTTATGGAAACAACCTTCCAACCCCTATAAAAACACATAAGATCGGTATTAAGACCCAAGATATCCATGTTTCTATAAGAACGAAATTATGAATGTATCTCATTCACTGTTAGTTCCATTCCAGTACTGTAACAACCCACTCCAAAGCATGCCGAAATAAGACATCAATTATAATAAATCGCCAAGACATGGCCCACGGTTTACACCATCAAAATTCAAAACTTGGGTTTGCGGAATAACCCTAATTACAACTGAGAGTTTCTATAACAAAAATGTAAAGGAAGTCCATTAATGCCAAGCCATGCCCGCTCTTACGCCTTCTCTTTACCACTAGAGGAACTGCCCTTAATCTGCTTACCTGAAAAGGGTTTCAGTTTTGAAAATGTGAGGGTTAGACCACAAGGTCTAGTGAGATCCCTCAATTACAATCACACCACATTTATCATTTAAAACTTTGCGAAACGTAAATCAATGTAAAGTTTGGCAAATAACATATGGGACACACCCCCCATAGGCATCATACTATGACATATGGGACACACCCCCCATAATCGTCATGCCATCACATATGGGACACACCCCCCATAAGTATCACACCATATCGTATGGGACACACCCCCCATATAGCTCACACCATATCGTATGGGACACACCCCCCCATATAGCTCACATCATGCATAAGTAATATATATGCACATACATTAAGTAAACACACCTGTACAAGTAGATGAACAAGTACCATCAAGCTTTGGTTAGAAAAAACTCACCTGGCACGCTTACTTTCCTTTTCTACTCAGATAGGCGCTTCCACTCGGTTTTCCCTGAATGAATAGGCACAACGTAAGTTGATTATTCAATTATCCGGACACACACACCTTTCCGGACACCACCCTTTCCGGACAACAGCCTACTCGGACAACACCCTATCCGGACATCACCCTATCCGGACAACACCCTATCCGGACATCACCCTATCCGGACAACACCCTATCCGGACATCACCCTATCCGGACAACACCCTATCCGGACATCACCTTATCTGGACAACACTCTATCCGGGATATCCAACCATCCGGACACACACACGACTACCGGACACTTACCCGGAAACCTTCAACCATTCAATGTGTCCGGACGTCCAGAAAGTTGTCCGGACGTCGACCTGTCCCTTATTTGGTCTGATAAATCCCAGAAACGGCCGAAATCTCACAGATGGAGATTAACAACTACAATAGGGTCAATAAGCTCAACTACTACTGAAATATTAGCTGCAAAAGATAAGATTTGACACCTAATCTCTTCCATTTAGTTCCAAACCCAACTTTTAACAAAAACCCCAAATAACTCATCAATAACAAGAATCAGGGATTAGAGAAGAGGAGAAGTGATTACCTGCTTGAATCCAAAAGAAGCACACCTTCTATTTCTCCCAACAAATCCGCAATTGGTCCTTCTTTCTTGATTTCACCCTCTTTCTTCTTCTTTCTCCTTTCATTCTCTCTTTTCCCTCTGTTCTCTCTAAATCACTCCAGCAGCCGCCAACCACACACAAAATCAGTAAAAGAATGCTCTCTCTAGGGTTTTTGTGCCCATTTATACCCTACCACATATTTATCAAAAAGCCCCTCAACTTTCATAAATATAAAATTCTACCACAAGGCTTGAAACTCTTTCTTTTTGGACACGGTTACTACAACACTCCCCCCTCAAAAGAATTTCGTCCCCGGAATTCCGTTCTCAAAAGGTGAGGGTATCTGGACTTCATGACCGCTTCCACTTCCCAAGTAGCCTCTCGTCCTTTATGATACTTCCACTGGACCTTCACTAAACGAACTTCTTTGTTCCTCGTCTTTCGTATCTTGCTATCTACGTTTTCCATTGGCTCCCCTTCATACCTCAATTTCTCATCAACACTAATGTCTTCCAACTGTACTGCCAAGGTTTCTTCGGCCAGGCACTTCCTCAAGTTCGACATAGAAAAAATCGAATGGACTCCCCGGAGCTCGTCAGATAGCTCTAACTTGTACGCCACTTCTCCCACACGCTCAATGATAGCGAACGGCCCATCATAACTGGGTCTTGTTTCTCCTTTCTCTCCAACGCACAACGTCTTTTCATGACTAACCATAAGTATTGCACTGTCTCCCATACGGCATTCGATCAAACTCTTCCTTCTGCTTACATCCTGTGGCGGTCTTGAGCCACGCTTAACTTCTCACGAAACGCATGACCTATTGGTGGTCAACCACACGACCTCCGGTCTCACCCAAAAATCATTCACACATCTAGTCTCATGGTTTTAAAACGCGTCACACTAAGGGTTTCACACAAAATTTTACCTTCTTAAAAGAACGCCTTCTACCGAAGTTAACGCCACACATCCCGAAACCCTTATAAAATAACGACGCTCAATTCGCCAACCGATCACCGGATCAACCTTGACTACCACCTTAATCCCGCCGTTAAGATTTTTCCTCTCCAGACTATACACAACTCTACAATCACTCTTCTAGCACAAAATACGTCTAAGGCAAATAATACCTTCTTGCATTAAATGTGCCGACCACAACCCATTGGTAACAATCAATTCCCACACTTTTACTACAACGTCACTCCCATACTACTATCAAGTCCAATCCCATGGTCCTTCATCAGAGCACTACATTCGACTACCTTCTTCCACTTCCTTCTCAAACATAAAACACATTTCCAAAGAATAACTCACTAGAAGATACACACCCTTGATCAATCACATAAGCTAGTTTTCCTCCACGCTTAAACTACTCACGTACACACAAATCCCCTTTCTCATACTCTCACTAGAGTTCATGCACTCAATGGTGACGTTCCGAAAACATTGTTTCCCTCTTTCCGAGCCACTTGTCACACTTTTTACTTTACACTTACTCTCTTAATCCACACCACCGCCCCCAATTACCTCAGGCTAACATGGAACATTTCTCCTTCAACGTTGACCACTCCATACACCCAATTTCAACGGTTACTATGTCTAATCCCACAGTTTCACCACATCTCATACGAGAATTTCGACCAAGTCAAACTGGACTTCCACGCTACGTTCGAAGCGACCACACACTTCTCGTTACTCAAACGATATTAACCCACTCCTTTGCATTCCTTTACACACAAGGATTATCTCAACATTCTCAGAGATTTCATATCTACTACAAGATATCATGAACTAATCAATCCAACATTTTCACAATTATTACAACGATACAAGGCAAACGCACTCATCAATTAACTCAAGAGTACACAATTCTCTTCTTATCTAGTCACCCATTGTCACCCCATTCTTTTATTTTCGGGTAACAATACCACACGCCACTTAGACATTCATGCAACTCCACACATAATTTGGTCATATCTGAACGACTTATGAGCAAACCCCGAGCAAAGATCTCCACCTATGCTCATCCCACATCAACACTAGCCCACCACTTAACCTCACAACAATTCATCCCCACCATGCTTCACATGCTCACTAGATATAAGTTACCACCAACTTATCCACACAACCCCCACACACCAGAGGTTCGATCGTCACGATCATTTGCACACACACAAGGCCACGCTTTCTTCACAACAAACACAACATTTATATAAGAGTATACGAAACAATATGCAATAGCTAGTTTTGCAATTCATCACCCTCACACAAATAACGGGAATTCCTGCCTGGTCACTACACACTTGTGGCCTGATCTAGGTCACACACCCGCCCTCGGGAATAGACTAAGTTCGTTCGAATAATCCATATGGGACACACCCCCCATATACATCACACCATGTCATATGCAATTTATATGCAACTACACATTTAAATAAGCACACTTTAAAAATGACAATCACCTTTTGACACCTGCTACTAGCACACGCTATAGTCACACACACTGTGACAGCGCCAAAGAGCACACTCGCTATATATGAAACAAATTCATATATATAATTAATATGGGACACACCCCCCATTTTCTCGACAACGCCAGAGCACAATGCATAATCAATATGGGACACACCCCCCATTTTCGACAATGCTAGAGCACAACGCATAATTAAAGCATGCATTCTACCACACACTTGTTCATAGCTTCATACTTAAGCAGTTGGAAACACGCGAATAGATAACAACCACACCACACACTTAATCATCGCTTTGTAATAAATGCAGCTGAGAAGCACACAGTTATATAATAACTCTGTCACATTTGTATAAAATTTAGGTTCAGAAAGACTCACAACCTTGTCTTTCTCCCATCTAGGTGAATCACAAATTATGACCGTCTACTACACTCGATCGAGTCCTTATTCCCGACCGACTCTTCGGTCCACTTGAGGCACGCTCAAATAAATCAAACTATAAGACACACCCTTGCAAACCAACATAGTCTACGTATCCCACATGAGTTGGGCTAACTACCTCGTTCGTAATTGACATAACAGTCACAAAGGGAGAATCACTTATCCAACTAACACATCTCCACCTTCAGGATACTCACCAAAAAGGCGGTCCACCCTCTGGGCAGATACACACGTATCCCAACCGACCTCTTATCTCCGCGCACACACCCGCCAAATAAAAATCACACCAGGGCTAGCCTTTCAACTCTCAAATCTCCCGACAACGACTCAACACTCGTCGTTGACTTCCACACCAAATCCTGGCAATTAGCCTAAGTACAACTTCTCCTCAACTCCGGCTCTACGCCGATACCGACTCATCCACATACCACAACGTTACCTTTCAAGGTATTTTGCCTACTTCGAAATCACCCGGGACACCCCCCCCCCCCCCCCCCCCCGCCGTCAGTCTTATGCCTACTTACCGAAAGAGCAAAGACTACCATCACACAAGCATTTCCACAGACAAAGACCGAGGCTACAGGTAGGCACTGTCCTTCCTATACTGTAACACTAAGATCACAATTCAACCATCGACGACTCGACCACATTTTCCACTCCCGGAACTTCGCACATTCTTAGGCACGATATCCCTTACTACCTAGCGAGTTCATAGCCTTCATGCATGACAACACAATGATTTTAAATTGTTTTACACACTCAAAATATCCCACAAAACAAGGTTTTGATATGCATGCCACGACACTCCCATAAGTTACCACCACACACACCGATCTCAAAGATCGCTCACACGCAACCTTGTTCATCATTTGAAAGTGCATTCACTGAAACTCTCCTTGTGCAATTTTTTTTAAAAAAAAATTAAGCAATATCACCCATACTGGGATAGTCGCCCGACTCTCACACTTGTTGATATGTCAACCACGTGTTCATATCGTTTTCATCCATAAAACCATACGATCTAATAGTGTTACGATTTTTACAACAAGGTTTAACTCACTTGCAAAAGAAGTGAAGTAACTCACTATTTCTCCAAGTTCGAAATTTATTACACCACGTAAACAAATTTATCTTTTCCTTCCAGCACACACTTGCACACGCCAACTCATTTTCAAAACCAGAAGTTTACAAGGCACACGCACACACTCACACATTTTGACATGGGGACTTATGTAACCGGTTTAAAAACGTAATGCATGACTCGCTTTACATTGAAGGCTATTCGCTCAAGCAGGGTTAACCTTTTTGCAGTTACAACAAATCAACGCCGACACCCTACTTCCCACTACACCATCAGGTTCCTTACATTTGAAACAACCTTCGGTACCGATACTTCCCCATACACTTGGATGCTCCAACCTCACAGTCACCACCTGACTATTAATTTGTAAAATAAACGGCTTCACCTCGGTCCCAAATTGGTTAACCGACACCAATGTTACCAATCCATACATCTATCACTTTTCAACCACTCTTGTCACTCTTCCACTAACTAGAGAGTAAGAAAGCACTTCTCCACTATCCGATCCTTGAGCTGAAACTCTCAAGATTTCAATTCACCGGCACTGGGAATCTCCCAGAATAAAGACTCATTAGAGAATAGGAGTTCACCTCCAAACATTTATTTCCCTTAAGAACCCTAAAGGTTCTACTTCCCATGGACACTCATACCAAACATTCAAACGATGCTTCTTCTAGATAGTATCATCAATCACGCCAAGAATGATCTGCACAACACACTAAACCGTTGCCATAATGACAAGATTAAACTTTACACACAAAACAGATTAACAACCGTCCCAAAATAACAAGGCAAGAATGATCACCGTCATGCACCTGTAAATTCACAATTACACTGGCCAGGTGTAAGCCCGAACTTACCTTACATGATAGTTCTCACCACCTTATTATTCACACTCCCCAGTGAGGTCTTCCTAGGCCTTCCTACATTCTCAGTTGTACTCCTACAGTTTAAGTTTAGGCCCATCCGCTCACCTAAATCCCTTAAACTATGGCTCTGATACCATCTGTAACAACCCACTCCAAAGCATGCTGAAATAAGACATCAATTATAATAAATCGCCAAGACATGGCCCACGGTTTACACCATCAAAATTCAAAACTTGGGTTTGCGGAATAACCCTAATTACAACTGAGAGTTTCTATAACAAAAATGTAAAGGAAGTCCATTAATGCCAAGCCATGCCCGCTCTTACGCCTTCTCTTTACCACTAGAGGAACTGCCCTTAATCTGCTTACCTGAAAAGGGTTTCAGTTTTGAAAATGCGAGGGTTAGACCACAAGGTCTAGTGAGATCCCTCAATTACAATCACACCACATTTATCATTTAAAACTTTGCGAAACATAAATCAATGTAAAGTTTGGCAAATAACATATGGGACACACCCCCCATAGGCATCATACTATGACATATGGGACACACCCCCCATAATCGTCATGCCATCACATATGGGACACACCCCCCATAAGTATCACACCATATCGTATGGGACACACCCCCCATATAGCTCACACCATATCGTATGGGACACACCCCCCCATATAGCTCACATCATGCATAAGTAATATATATGCACATACATTAAGTAAACACACCTGTACAAGTAGATGAACAAGTATCATCAAGCTTTGGTTAGAAAAAACTCACCTGGCACGCTTACTTTCCTTTTCTACTCAGATAGGCGCTTCCACTCGGTTTTCCCTGAATGAATGGGCACAACGTAAGTTGATTATTCAATTATCCGGACACACACACCTTTCCGGACACCACCCTTTCCGGACAACAGCCTACTCGGACAACACCCTATCCGGACATCACCCTATCCGGACATCACCCTATCCGGACAACACCCTATCCGGACATCACCCTATCCAGACAACACTCTATCCGGAATATCCAACCATCCGGACACACACACGACTACCGGACACTTACCCGGAAACCTTCAACCATTCAATGTGTCCGGACGTCCAAAAAGTTATCCGGACGTCGACCTGTCCCTTATTTGGTCCGATAAATCCCAGAAACGGCCGAAATCTCACAGATGGAGATTAACAACTACAATAGGGTCAATAAGCTCAACTACTACTGAAATATTAGCTGCAAAAGATAAGATTTGACACCTAATCTCTTCCATTTAGTTCCAAACCCAACTTTTAACAAAAACCCCAAATAACTCATCAATAACAAGAATCAGGGATTAGAGAAGAGGAGAAGTGATTACCTGCTTGAATCCAAAAGAAGCACACCTTCTATTTCTCCCAACAAATCCGCAATTGGTCCTTCTTTCTTGATTTCACCCTCTTTCTTCTTCTTTCTCCTTTCATTCTCTCTTTTCCCTCTGTTCTCTCTAAATCACTCCAGCAGCCGCCAACCACACACAAAATCAGTAAAAGAATGCTCTATCTAGGGTTTTTGTGCCCATTTATACCCTACCACATATTTATCAAAAAGCCCCTCAACTTTCATAAATATAAAAATTCTACCACAAGGCTTGAAACTCTTTCTTTTTGGACACGGTTACTACAAGTACAATCCATTAAATGTTAAAGAACGTATGTAAGCAGGAGGCGGTAAAAAAGGCACCTTCTTTGCAACATACTCTCAACTAGGGATGCTTCCTTCTTGTACAAAACGAAGACCAGGAGTCTGCACCTGAAAGATTCAAGCCACAGATAAAGTTCAAATTGTTCGTGTGAGAACAAGATGGAAATACGTTTGCACCACAAAACAGAAAAAAAGGAAAGAAATTGCAAGGAAATAATAAAAGCCAAAGTAAGAAAGAAAAACCTTCTTGATTTGTGGTATTTCTCGAACTAAAAAAGACACAACCTAGACAAGTATGATGACGTGAAGTAGAAACCGGTCGAATTCTAACCTGTAGAGTTAAACCCCTTTGAAATTAGCCTGGAATCACAAACCATGTAATCGAAACCACCAGTAGTTAGAAACTTGGGACAAAGAGGGTTGGTAGACTTAGTTTTCATGCCTTCATCTAATGTGTTAAACGTTGTTGTTGTTGTTGTTGTGCCTTTTCCATGGATAAGTATGCTCTGAAAACCGCCAACATCTTGTACCCTCTAGAGAGCTCTGTAGACGTGGTGAGAGAAGAGACTAAACGCTACACCTTTAAATTATATGCAACAATCAAGCCTCAATCCCAAAATTCAACCATTAACATATCATCAGACACCCATTAATCGACAAAAGCTAAAAATCAAGGTAAAGTACAAATAAAATAAGGGAACTGAAATTTACTGGAAAATCAAGAAACCTTGAAGAGAAATCAAGAGAGTACCATTTGGAAGCAACAACAAGAAGAACTTTCTTTTTGTAGATGCTCAGATCCACGTCGTTACCCTTGCTATCTTGCGTCGTTTACACATTAAAGCACAAAATCCATGAACAAAATTGTGAAATTAGTGTGTGTTTCTTGTCTGTGTGAAACGAAATAAGACCTTGATGGTCAATCATGAATCGATTTCTCAGCGATTGATGAAGAAACACCCATCAGTATTGGGGATAAAGAACAACAAAAAAACAAATCTGAAGAAAAATTTAAATATAAAGGGACCAAAACGTACCTGAATGGAAGAAATCCAGGGTATTCTTGTGGGAGCAGATTTCCTAACAGTCTGGTTTGGCACAAATCTACTTGATTGATATAAAAACCTAACGAAATTGGAATAGTTTACACTGTAGGAAGACGAGAAGAAGCGACAGTAATCGAACCTAAGATAGCAAACCTACGTAGCCAGTTTCTTTCTTGGAACTTTTTCACCGCCATCGCTTGGTTTGGGATTCTTTGGGGGTGAAAGATCAATTGAAGGAGATGTCGAAAGGAACTGAGGGGGGTGACTGGACTATATAGTCCAAAGAATTGAGGGGACGTGCGTTAAGGGAGTGATTGCACTGGTCGAAGGAACTGAGGGAAGTGGGGGGTTAATAGCTTTGCCAGTTGTTAAAAACGTGGTCGGAGAAGAAGAACGGTTTTCAATCTTATGCTGCAAATGTTTGTATATTGTGTTAAAATGATCAGAAAAACCGTATGTTGAAAAAAAAAACTGTTTTATTCTTTTATAAAGTAGTATAGATAATAGATAAATATAGGTAAGAGCGTGAAATGTACAAATTTAAAAAAAAATCAGTACGTCATTCTTGAAAAATCTTGATACGTATTTATGATACTTCACAATATTATTAAGTTAAAAAAATATTCAATAATAAGTTTATTTTGAAATTATTGACGAGAATATTGTAATATTATAATTTGTAAAAAAATGCATTTATTAATATGTTTTAGTTAAACCATGATTATGTATTTTTAATATTATAAGTGTGTAAAATGAAAATGAATAATGTAAGGATATAAAACAAATTAATTCGTACATGTTCATGATATTTAATATTATGATTAAATCCAAAAGTATTCAATATTTAGCTCATTTCGAAGGTATTGACGAAACGATTACAATGGTATAATTTATAAAAAAAGAAATGTATTTTTAATGCATTCTTGTTCATATACGATTATTTATGTTAATATGATAAGAGTGTAAAATAAAAAATGAAAAAGTAAGGGATTAAAAGTAAATTGGATAACTAATTTCAAAGGTTTAAAGTGTAACTTAATATTATAAGAGTGTAAAATGAAAATAAATAATGTAAGAGATATAAAACAAATTAATTCGTGTTCATGATATTTAATAATATGATTAAATCCAAACATATTCAATATTGAGTTCATTTCGAAGGTATTAACGAGACGATTACAATTGTGTAATTTGTAAAAAAAGAAATGTACTTTTTAATGCATTCTTGTTCATATACGATTATTTATGTTAATATGCTAACGGGTGTAAAATAAAAAATAAAAAAGTAAGGGTTTAAAAGTAAATTGGATAACTAATTCTAAGGGTATAAAGTGTAACTTAAAAATTGAAATTTTTGATTTTTAAGAGGAACGTGAGAGAGAGGGGATTTCTTAGTAGCTTTGAGAGTTGTACATAGAGCTTAAAAAATGAAACTACTTAAAATTCAACTTTAACCGCTTGATCACGCTTATATATAGTATATATATATATATATTTAAAATTAATAAATAAAATATACATGTTCATCGCTAATTAGTGACGGATTAGCGACAGACACGTGATTTTCATTTAAAGAAATAAAAAAAATGATTTTCAATGTACGGAATTTTTTATTTTTCTTGTTTTCTTGTTTTCTTACGTTTATGTGTTATATGCACACTTATGTATGTGTATTGTTATATCATCCATGGGTCCGTGTTATATATATATATACACACACATGTGTGTTGGTTGCTAACCGCGATATCATTCATCTATGTATATTGTTGTATATATCTATATATCAACGACAGACTTTTAGTGACGGTTTAGCGACGGAAATCACTTTCAGTGACGGATTAGCGATGGAATTTTCCATCACTGACATGGTCGATTTTTGTAGTGCATGAGTAGCCGCTCCTCACCCTTATCGTGTTCAACATAGCTAGCACCCTTCTCTCCGACTAGGCATTCGTATTGGAAATGCCCTAACTTGTCACACTTGTAACATTTAATCGTTGCTTTGTTAAATATTTCTCTGGCTCGTCCAAACTAAGAAGCAACCAACAACAAACAACTTAAGGATGCATTTGGTACACTGGACAGGACATGACAGAACAGAACAAAGTCCACTGTCCTACGTTTGGCAGGACCTTTATGTGGAACACACTGTAACAATGTGGAACAAACTGGAACAGGCATGTTCCACCCCCACCCAATGGAACAAGGTGTAACAGACTTATGTTTTACCAATATAACTTCAAAATAAAATATAATTCTCTTCTAAAACATCAAATAAACCTTCTATTTCATATTTTATTCATTCTTTAAATTTAGCAAGGGTAAATTGGTCAATGTTATATGTTCTGTTCTATCCAGTATTGTCTTACTAAACGTGGAACGGTTGTTATGTCCTGCCATGTCCTGTCTGTATACCAAACGTACCCTAGTTGTATAACAAAGTACATCATGAGTAAGGAGTAAGAGATGGTGCATCAATGATGACATAGTTTGTTATGGCTGTCATTTATCTATGGATTAAACCCTAATTTAATTTGTATAAAGGAATTGGATAGGAAGAAAAAACCTTTGAATCAACGATTAATAGCTGAATTATATCTCGTTGTTTGGAATCGAAATCATAATTATTTGAAGTCAATTTTCATCGTGATCGTAGCCTAAAGTTTACTAATTGATAACGTCGTTATTGGTTTATACTTTAGCAGCAAAACATGTATTTTATCCTGTTATTTATACTTTTTAATTAATTTTTATGTGATTTTATGTATATAAATTACAGGAAAGGAAAGGATAAAAGAAAAACTGGGAATTCAAATTTAGAATTATGAAAATTGAAGAGTTCAAGTCGCTTGCAATCTTACCATGGACAATTGGACATGCTTAATTGCTTGGTATATCTTTTTAAATATAGAATGGATCCAGCCCATAAAAGGTTCAGGCCCAAACTGCAGGGCCCACCAACAACTTAATTAAACCAAATCCATCAAAACTTTAATTAATTAATAGGGTTGAAATTAGATTAGCCATAGCCCATTAACCCGTTTTTAATTATATGATTTTGATAAATAGGTTTAAAAAAATTATGTCTACCTAGGCTAAGGAACCGTTTACCTAATCACTTACCCGGATAAGTGTTTACCGATAAAATTCAACACTATCACCTACTTCCCGGGTAAGATTTTAATCCGCCAAAATGACATCGTATGCTACAATTTAGCTGGTAAGCGCTAACCGTGGTAAGAGTCGTCGCACTCACTTACCGGGTAAGACTCTCGGTCCTTGCTTTCGACTCTCGGTTCTTGTTTCCGCTCTTACCGGGTAAGATTCTTGGTCTTTGTCATATTCATCCGGTAAACTAATATGATTTAGTAAGCACTTACCCGGATAAGCGTTTTGAAAACGGCACCTTAGTCATGTTATATGTTTAATTTGTTCAACATCGTTAGCCTACGAAACTAGGATTAGAATTTTGAAATTTCATAACAATGTTATTCGGTTTTCGCCCAACTAAATCTACATGATTTGAATTTATAGTTACATACATTTAAATCGAACGGATTTCTCTTTTATAAATACATGACATAAAATATAACCAGAATCACTAGTATCGAATTGAATCAAATTTGAGATCTTTAGTCATATATAACACAATATACGACAAAGTTTTAAATGGCGTGGCGTGGCGGCGAGGCCAAGCCTCAAGCCTTAGGAGCCACGGCGAAGCCATGGCTTTTCCAAGGCGTGAGTTATGGCTTCAAATTTATAATTCTTATATAATATTATATATAAAAACATATGTTTTGTAGTGTTACTCAATGAGCCGATAGTAGTAAGCAAGTTAATTTTGGTTACATATTAAAAAACTTGCAAATAAGACATTATAAACGTAAAGAAAAATCAAATATCGCATTATGAAAACTGCGAATTAGGCCATGGCGTGCCACAGGCATAACGTGGCGTGAGACACAAGTCTTGGAGCCATGACGCGTCATGACGGTTGTGCGGCGAGTTTTTTAGAACATTGATAAACGATCTCGTGAGTCGTGACACCATTAATTAAACATCTCAAGATTACATTTTGAGAATATAAATAAACATTAAAATATATGGTTCAAAATTAACTACTTACTTTGATTAGATCTTTCTAAATAGAAAATCCGTACAAAACAATAAATTCCTTAGTTCAAGCATGTAATATAGGAGATATGTCGACTCCTAGATTGTCATATGATCCATCATATATGGACCATATCATGCCCTCAAAGGTTGTCGTGGCATAATAAATATTTTGTTTCAAGCTATTTTTGTGAATAGTTGTATTATGAGGTAAAATAATGTTTATATGGCATTTTCTTTATATTTAGCTAAGAAAGGTATAATTGGTGATGGAAATCATACCCATGGTGCGGGGATTCCCAATTTTGGTGGGTAATAGGACGGGATGGGACTTTATTTTTAAACCTGGAGAAGGGTCGGGGTCGGGGTCATGGCCGAGGCCAGGGTCGTGGATGGTACTTGAGAAGTTGAGTTAACTTGATATCGATTAAGTTTTTGGTTTTGTTAAATATATGTATGTATGTGAGGGGTTGGGTCTCGGTGAAAAGTTGAGTTAACTTGAAGTGTGAGGGGTAATTATCAATCGTTGGATGCACATTAGGATGTGATGCACCGTGATAATATGCATCGAGATGCACCAAATCAATCCTCGTATCAAGCGCGATTCGTTGGTGGTCAGGTTTAGATTAAATATTTGAGGTTCCAAGAAGTGGAAGGTATGATCTAAGTCCTCCCTTGTATAATTTAGGGTTTTGATCTCTTTGTTACTATAACTGTTAATTTCTTCTTGGTATTATATTTTGGTAATTTGGAAGTAAATAAATTATTTTGGGAGCTTCACACCTTTAGATTGGGAGCTTGGCTCAAAGGTCTCAACTTTTCACCAAAAGAAGTTTAAATTGGAGTAAAACCTAGATGTAGTCTAAATCTAGCAAGACGAGTTCTAGTTGTTTTACAAAAACTATATAATTTCAAAATGCCTCTATTTTTTGTTTTAAATGCAAATTGATGGGAATGGTTACATTTTTTTATGACTTTGTGATTTTTGTGAATTTGGGTCTCAAACTTGAGAAAATGCTTATATTGGATTTATTGGTTATTTTGAGACATAAAACTTTGGATGATTGTTCCGAATAATATTTATTGTATTAAATAAGATAATTTGGGAATTTTGATAATTTGGGAGCAATGTATTATTGTAATTCTTGGAAAATATTGTTCTGGGATGTAACCCAACTTATGAACTATAATGGTGGCATTTGAGCTTTTCGGTCATATATCTATAAATATTTGCTAATTATCTTTCCTTACCTTTGTGAGAATTTTGAAAGTACAAACCATATGGTTTTGGATCTTTTGGCTATTATGCTTTAACAAAGTGATGGTATATGAACCTATTCATATTATAGGTGTCATGTGTTTATTAAATATGAATATTACGCCATTTTGGTTTATGTAGTTTACATTGATTTTATCTAAAATAATCAAGTATTTTTGAGGCATTTTGGCTTGATCAAGTATCAATATGGAGTTTTACACGTATGAAACATTTATTGCATATTTATTGGATATTATATGTGTAGCACCCGAAATTTTAAGGTAAGAAAAGTGTCACGTCTCTCTTAATTCTATTTTATTGAATTTAGTGATTTGAATGTGGGAGTTTGAGTTTGGTCTTAGAGATAATTGCCCCGTAGAAACAAGCCACCGAAACCTAGAACAATTGGAATTTAGGCTCGGGATAGTCTGGGCGAGAGTGGGCTCGGTACAATATCGGCTGAAGGAGTGGGAGGGGTACAATCTCGATGAGATTTCCATGCCAGATTGACAGGGGCATTATCGCCCGTCAGTATTGTCGCGAAAGGGACAGTTGCGGTACATATTCGGTGGGCAAGAATTCCATATGGCATAATCTTCGGGCAATGTCGTTTGGCTCTATCTGGGGGTATACAACCCTTTCACCCGATTTTTCATGGTCATTTTCTCACAGATCAGTTGGTACGTGATTTTTGGGTTTTAGAGGCAATTTTCTCATCCCAAACCCTCACCTTATAAAATTCCATCCTAGGGTTTGTTGAGAGCATTTAATGAGGTCTTCTAGCTTCTCTTGGTCATCAAAGTATGGAGGTGCTAGTCAAGATGAAGTCTTTCATCTCACCTTCTCCTACATTCTAGGCTTTCTTCCAAAAATGAGTTTTAAAGCTTTATAAAAACTAGATACATGTAACACCCTCAATATTGGAAAGAGCAACTAAATAAAATTTTCAATAATACATTAAAAAAGAATAGAATTTCTTCCTATAAACCAATACTGGAAATATCTCAAATCAAATTCTATGATTAACCTCAAACAATTTATAACCCAAGTCCTATTACAAAGACTAAGTCCATATCGGATGTTACTTAACCCAAGTACAAATTGTTATTCCCAAAATAAATGCGGGAGACTTCACTTAATCAATTCACTTCTCGAGCACACTACTAGCACTCCTCTCTTCGCAGTATCACTAGAACTATTCCCAACATGAACCTGTTGCACATGCCGACAAATAAAAAGGTTAGGCCAACACTTAGTGAGTTCAAGAGTTTATTGTTAATGCCGAAATCGTCCAAAAATACAATTTAAGGTTGATGTGGAGCTTAACAACTAAAGAAAAGAAATCGTTCGTCAAACTATGCGACAAAGACAAAAAGTAAAGGAGACGAGAGGAATTTGGTGACGCGGGAAAAACCTCAACGAGGAAAAAACTCGCGGACGACAGTAGGGGTCGTCGCTATACTATGGTCGCCAATCAGGGGCGACGTCCTTATGTTTCAAATGTCGAGAGTACAAGTGATTACAATAAGACACAAGAAGAACTTGAATTGTAAAATAAATCGTGCGTCGTGTGTAAAAAATAGAGCGTCGTGAGCTGTTCTTCGAGAGAGAATTCTTTCAGTATGTTGTAGTTGCTTTTTAGTTCGGTTCCCCGCAAAATGAAGTTGATATCTCTATTTATAGTGTTGATGGTCATTAATGGTCTTCATAAAAGCTGGAACAACGGTCGTAACGGTTTCTGAGATTTAATGCTCATAATGATCATTGTCGGTTATAGCCGTTGGTCCTTAATGGCGTTGATCCTGCATTAAACAGAGAAAAGATAACTGTTGTATCGTATGTTAGTTGGTCGAGGTCGTAAGGTATCTTACGACGGTCGTGTGAGTTGGGCGACGTTATGGTCGAATGTCATGAACAATACTCGACCTAAACTCAGATCTAAGTTGTCGAGTGTGTATGATTTTATCTTAACATAAGATGTTTGTGTAAGAAATGTCTTTCCCTTTTTCTGTCGTGGTCGTGACTGATAAATTTTTACCCAAACAGTTTACCCCCAAAATTTGAAATTGCATTTGAATTTTAAATTTTTGTCAGAAAAATGTCCGGGGTCGTGACACGTGTCGAAAGTCGATTCAGTTGTCTAGGAATCGAATCGGTTCAATTCCAACTGAGCTCATGACGTGGGAAGTTGAAAAGAGGATAAGATCATGACGTCATGCTGACGTGCGATCATGCTTGACAGCTGTGGATGCCAGGTGCCGACGATCCGTAGAGTTTTTCGAAAAGGCGTGGCCACGTGCCGATCATCGAACGACTCGATCTGACACGATCGATTACATAAATAGAGACCTTTGGCGGATCTTTTCTGTTTTACGTTTTCAGAGAGCATTTAGAGTTATTTTCACCTTCGATTCTTGTCTCTTTTCCGCAGTTTTATTCCCAAATCTGCAAAATCTCAAGCCAAGTTAGTGTTTTCGAGGTTTTAGAGCGGCTATTTAAGGTACGACTCTTCTTCCTTTTATGCGTCGCAAGTCCATAGCTAGGAAGCCTAGGAAGAACTGGGATATTTTCACGCTTTCTGACCTAAAAATTTGGCTTGCTGGTCTAGCAATGTCGACCGAACCAGAGAGTTCTATCCGAGATCAGGACGACATTGATTCTCTTAGGAAGTTAGCAAAAATTCCTGTAGGGATTAAGTTGTACAGAGCTGGTCAGGTTCGACCGGAGATGTGTCCAGACGGGTATTTCGTGATATACGAATATCCGTTCAAGATAGGTTTCCAATGGCCATATTCTACTCTGGCCAAGTCATTCATGTGTGAGTTCGACCTATCACCGGGACAGTTAATGCCCCAATTCTAGCGTGTCATTCAAGTCGTCGAGCGACTCACTAAGGATTGGGAGTCGCCCATGAATGTGAACGATCTTCTCACGACTTACCAGGTTAAGATGGACGGATATCGTCGCTACAACCTCTTTTCAAGGTACAAGGGCGATCGCACCTTGGTTCTGAAAACTGCGTTTAACGACCGCAAGTGGAAGGCCAGGTATGCGTTCGTTCGTGTAGCGATGCTGGACCCGGAAAGCGACTGGATTAGGCCCGGTTGGAATATGTCGGGTGAGATTTTTTAACTTTTGTCGTATGTCGTGTGCTAGTTTTATTGACTTGTTTCTTAACTGATCTTCTCTTTTTTGTGCCGACAGATATCAAGTTCGAAGACGTGAAGCCCAACGCCGACTCCCAAGCCAAGATCGACAAGTTCCTAGAGTTCAGTATTGACGATCGGTCGTTCGTTACACGACATCTCGTGGACGAGGACGACGAGGACGTGGTGTTTCTGGGAGAGAATCGAGAGGAAGAGAAGGAAGGAGAGGAAGGAGGAGAAGAGGAGCCGAGAGAAGAAGGAGAAATGACTGGTAAGTGTATTTTCCTTTTTCGATGCGACCCTTTCATTATTCCAATCGTGTAACATTCCTTTCTTCTCGTTTTTCAGAGGAATCTCAAGCGAAGGTGTCGTCTGTGGCTGCCAAGAGGGCAGTGTTAATGCCAAAAATCGTCCAGAAGGATAACTTAAGGTTGATTGTGGAGCTTAACAACTAAAGAAAGGAATCTTATGACAAAGCGTGGGACAAAGACAGAAAATCGTAAAGAGACAAGAATTTTGGTGACGCGGGAAAAACCTCAAAGAGGAAAAAACCCGCGGACGACTGTGGAAGTCTTCGCTGCACTATGATCGCCAAATATGGGCGATATCCTTTGTTTCTGGTGTCGAGAGTACAATGATTACAATACAAATGACTTGAAATGTGAAAATAACAAGTGTATCGAATGTAAAACTAGTGTGTCGTGTGCTAAGACTGTTGGTCGAGAGTGTAAATCGAGCGTCGAGAGCGATCACTTGAGTACGCAGTGTGATTCCAGAAATTCCCCTCTCCAAATGATGGCTTTGTCTTCGTATTTATAGTGTTCGCATGCATTTAATGTCTCCATGAATTCTTCTAGTTACGGTCACAACGGTTTCTGTTGTTTAATGTTCATAACTGCTCTGTCGGTTTTGTCCATTGGTCATAAATGACGTTTGACCTGCATTAAATGATGAAATCATAACAGAAGAGTCGTACGTTAGTCGGTCGAGGTCGTGTGTTTCTACACGACGGTCGAGTGTCGAGAGGTATTCTCGACTCTGGCTTTGGTCAAAAGACGGAGTGTTTGTGATTTGACTTTGTTACAAGAGAAGTGCAATAAACGTTCTTAATGTCTTTTTCGTGGTCGAGACTGGTGATTCTTTACCCAAACAGTTTGCCCCCAAAATTTGAAAAAGTGGAGTGGCAAATTCAATTTTCAAATTTTTTTTAAATTTTGCTAGTCAGACGTCTAGGGTCGTGACATGTGTAAAAAAATCTTTTTAGTTACCTTGGAATTGGATCGGTCCAATTCTAACTGAATGAGAAGTCGGTAAAGGGATAAGGTCGTGACGTCATGTTGACGCCCGATCGTGCATTACAGTTGTATTTGCCAGGTGTCGACGATCTGTCGAGCATTTGAAAAGACAGGGACACGTGTCGAAGATCAAGAGGCTCGACCTGACACGATCATTTGTATAAATAAAGACCTTTCGACGGATCTTTTATACTTTACGATTTCAAAGAGTTTTTAGGAGAGATTTCCCTTGATTTACTTGCTGTTCTTTGCTGAATCTTTTCCCACTTGTGAGAGATCTTCGATTGGTTAGAGATTTTGAGGGCACCTTATAAGGTATGTTTTCTTGGTTTTTCATCAGCCTATTGCTAAAAAAACTCCGAGAAATGTATCAATTAAGTCTGTAGGTTTCTGCTGAAGATCTTGATGACCTTAAAAATCTAGTATTCCACTCGTCTTTAGCTGAGGTGTTTCTGCTCGAGTTTTAACATCGGCCCAGTTAATGCCCCGATTCTGGAGACTCTGGCCTCTTTTGTTTTTATGTTCATCACATGATGTTTCCTTCTAATATGTTTTTCAGGAGAAGGTGCCAACTAATCCTGCTAAGAGAGCGACACAACTTGAGTTTGCTCGAAAAAGTAAAGACAAGGTATATGTTAGGCCTTATTGTTTGTGGAATTAGAAGTTCAGGGGCTTATATTGATATTTCTTGTAAATACCCTTTGGGTATAAATAGTTTGCTTTAATCCTTGTTTTAGGTTAATGATCATTGTTAGCTATTAAACCTTTTGTACGGCCACTGCCTATTTCTCTTTGTTAATCGCTAATGACAAGTGAGATTCATGACTGAAAATTACTGATTGTGTTGGTTGTTTAATGATTGCTACTGAATCTGGGATCCACAATTGGTATCAGAGCAAAAGGACGTAGATTCAAAGGTATTTTTCTGATTTTTCTTGATCATTCAAAGTGCGTACTGTGTTCTTCACAAGAATTTTGATTGGCTTGATTTTGGTGTTAAAACCCAAAATAGAGGCTTGATAAATTCTTCTCATAGGTTTTCTAAGATCTTTCTGTGTTTTCAAATCGTTTCGTTGAGTAAAAATCACTGATTTTCAAATTCTTGATTCTTTTGGTTTTTGCTCCATGTTCTTGAAAATATTCAATTTTTTACATCAAATATGTTGATTGATTCGATTTAGGTATTGTTTTCGTGTGTGTTTTGGTTAGTTTTGTTGGTACTAAGCTTTTGCAGATTGATTCCCGAGTCAAAAGTGTTGAAATCCTTCATACCGGCTAAGTTTTGTTCATCTTACTATATTGTTGTCGAAGTTCCGGTACTGGTGCAGATACCGGAACCCATTGATACCGGAGTTCAAATCCCGGTACTATTGACTACCGGTACTGTCTTCTCCCAGTATTACACTTCCGGTATTACACTTCTACCGGTATTACACTTCTCCCAGTATTACACTTTTACCGGTATTACACTTCCGGTATCTCCTTTTCCCGGTATCTAGTACCGACACTCATCTCCCGGTGTTTCCTAGTCCCGGTATCGCTTTAAGTTTCAGTATTATACAATTGCGGGACTTGGTTTCCAGTCCCGTAACCAACCAATTGCGGGACTTGTTACTGTACTGCTGGACTTGTGACTAGTCCCGGAACCTGCCTTTTGCGGGACTCTTCTCTGCAGTTGCGGGACTGTCATTTCTGGAACTTAAAATCCAGAACCTGATTTCTTTCTGCTACATCAATTTTTATTAAGCAATTTCTTTTAGGCTACTCTCCCTTAGGATTTGCGTTAGAACTTGCGTTAGGTCACTCGAATTCCTTTGAATCACATTATGTGCTACGATCACCACTGCAATCACAATGACTACACAAGACGCACTCGCTATCGGATCTGAGTTCAAGCCACCTGTTCTATATCGCGGGGAGTACAATGTTTGGAGAGACAGATTTATGTGCTTCATCCAAACGAAGCCACTTTATGAAGAGATTCTTCGCTCGCTCAAGGAGGTCCCCACTGTTCCACCGTAGATGGACGTTCCTGCTATAGAAGGTGGACCTCCTGCCCACAAAGTGCCCAAACCGTATGACAAACTGACGGTTGAAGAGAAGCGTAAAGCCGATGGCGACACGTTGGCGAAGACCTATCTGGTTTACAGTCTTCCCAACAACATCTACTATAGCATCGACAGCTACAAGGACACGGCCAAAGGAATGTGGGATCAGCTTGCCAAGATAATGCAAGGCAGTCGGCAAGGAAATCAGATGAAGATCACCAACTGTCTCACGCGTTATGAATCCTTCAAAGCTAAACGAGGAGAATCACTTACGGAGACATACGAACGCTTCTGTACTCTACTGAACGACATGCACAAGAACAGCATCTTCAAGTCCAATTTAGAATGCAACATCAAGTTTCTCAACAACCTTTAACCTGAATGGAAGGGCTTTGTTCTACACGTCCGTCACAATCGTTCTTTAGAGAATGTTCCACTGCACGAGATATATGAGATGTTGCTACAAGATGAAGATGATGTCACTGAGCTGATGGGAGATAAGAAGTCCAATGAGAAGACAAAGGAAGATCCTCTTGCTCTTATGTCCCACAAGAAGGAAAAGCAACTTTCACACAGTTCGCATAGAGAAGAAGCGCCGAGTGAATCTGAGCATGAAGATGAAGATCCAGAGAGTGATTCTGATCCCGAGCTTGACAGTATTAAGAAAGCGGTTGCTTTACTCACCCGGGAGTATGCTAGGAAGATGTTTTTCAAAAAGCCGACCAACAATAATCAGCGATACTCCACAAACACAAAGCGTCGGGATTATCGAGACAAGAACGATGGAAAGTGCAAGACTGATGATGGAAGAAAGAGGAATGACGAAGGGAAGCGATTTGAAGGAAAGTCTGATGATCGAGCTGATGATGAACCCGTGAAATGCTACAACTGCGGGAGGCGAGGCCACTTCGCCAAAGACTGCCGGAAGCCTGTAGTACGCAATGCTGAGTACTACAAGAACAAAATGCTTCTATCAAGGCAGAAAGAAGCGGGTCAAGCATTGATGGTGGAATGACGATCATTGGCTTTTCAAGACTGATGATGAGAATGAAGATGCGGAAGCTCACATGTGTTACACTGGCCTGAATCCGGAAGAATCTGATTCCTAAGATGACTCTTCCGACAAGAAGAAAGACAAGCGCGAGTGCCAGGTATGTGGTTCTTCCAATGATGACTTACTTAATCAAATGCATGAAATGGTGCGTACCTTAGAATCATTCAAACATAAGGTTAAGACCAAAGATGCCCACATCTCTAAGCTAGAAGCCGAGGCTAAGATCAAATATGATACCATAGGCAAGATAGCTATTGAAAAGGCTGAGGACAGATGTGTGATAGAAAACTATCAAGCTGAGTGCTCAGCCATTTCAGAAAGAACTAAACTCCTCGAAACCCAAATATCTGAATACACTCAAAAGTTAGAGAAGTCTCAGGAGGAGTATTCTAAAAGCGCCTTAGTTCAAGAACATGTTCTAAAAGAAAACGAGAAGTTGACCACTAAGCTTAAGGATCTTGAATCCAAACTTTATAAACGAGAAGTTGACCACTAGTGAGATCCCTCAATTACAATCACACCACATTTATCATTTAAAACTTTGCGAAACATAAATCAATGTAAAGTTTGGCAAATAACATATGGGACACACCCCCCATAGGCATCATACTATGACATATGGGACACCCCCCCATAATCGTCATGCCATCACATATGGGACACACCCCCCATAAGTATCACACCATATCGTATGGGACACACCCCCCATATAGCTCACACCATATCGTATGGGACACACCCCCCCATATAGCTCACATCATGCATAAGTAATATATATGCACATACATTAAGTAAACACACCTGTACAAGTAGATGAACAAGTATCATCAAGCTTTGGTTAGAAAAAACTCACCTGGCACGCTTACTTTCCTTTTCTACTCAGATAGGCGCTTCCACTCGGTTTTCCCTGAATGAATGGGCACAACGTAAGTTGATTATTCAATTATCCGGACACACACACCTTTCCGGACACCACCCTTTCCGGACAACAGCCTACTCGGACAACACCCTATCCGGACATCACCCTATCCGGACAACACCCTATCCGGACATCACCCTATCCGGACAACACTCTATCCGGAATATCCAACCATCCGGACACACACACGACTACCGGACACTTACCCGGAAACCTTCAACCATTCAATGTGTCCGGACGTCCAGAAAGTTATCCGGACGTCGACCTGTCCCTTATTTGGTCCGATAAATCCCAGAAACGGCCGAAATCTCACAGATGGAGATTAACAACTACAATAGGGTCAATAAGCTCAACTACTACTGAAATATTAGCTGCAAAAGATAAGATTTGACACCTAATCTCTTCCATTTAGTTCCAAACCCAACTTTTAACAAAAACCCCAAATAACTCATCAATAACAAGAATCAGGGATTAGAGAAGAGGAGAAGTGATTACCTGCTTGAATCCAAAAGAAGCACACCTTCTATTTCTCCCAACAAATCCGCAATTGGTCCTTCTTTCTTGATTTCACCCTCTTTCTTCTTCTTTCTCCTTTCATTCTCTCTTTTCCCTCTGTTCTCTCTAAATCACTCCAGCAGCCGCCAACCACACACAAAATCAGTAAAAGAATGCTCTCTCTAGGGTTTTTGTGCCCATTTATACCCTACCACATATTTATCAAAAAGCCCCTCAACTTTCATAAATATAAAAAATCTACCACAAGGCTTGAAACTCTTTCTTTTTGGACACGGTTACTACAAGTACAATCCATTAAATGTTAAAGAACGTATGTAAGCAGGAGGCGGTAAAAAAAGGCACCTTCTTTGCAACATACTCTCAACTAGGGATGCTTCCTTCTTGTACAAAACGAAGACCAGGAGTCTGCACCTGAAAGATTCAAGCCACAGATAAAGTTCAAATTGTTCGTGTGAGAACAAGATGGAAATACGTTTGCACCACAAAACAGAAAAAAAGGAAAGAAATTGCAAGGAAATAATAAAAGCCAAAGTAAGAAAGAAAAACCTTCTTGATTTGTGGTATTTCTCGAACTAAAAAAGACACAACCTAGACAAGTATGATGACGTGAAGTAGAAACCGGTCGAATTCTAACCTGTAGAGTTAAACCCCTTTGAAATTAGCCTGGAATCACAAACCATGTAATCGAAACCACCAGTAGTTAGAAACTTGGGACAAAGAGGGTTGGTAGACTTAGTTTTCATGCCTTCATCTAATGTGTTAAACGTTGTTGTTGTTGTTGTGCCTTTTCCATGGATAAGTATGCTCTGAAAACCGCCAACATCTTGTACCCTCTAGAGAGCTCTGTAGACGTGGTGAGAGAAGAGACTAAACGCTACACCTTTAAATTATATGCAACAATCAAGCCTCAATCCCAAAATTCAACCATTAACATATCATCAGACACCCATTAATCGACAAAAGCTAAAAATCAAGGTAAATTACAAATAAAATAAGGGAACTGAAATTTACTGGAAAATCAAGAAACCTTGAAGAGAAATCAAGAGAGTACCATTTGGAAGCAACAACAAGAAGAACTTTCTTTTTGTAGATGCTCAGATCCACGTCGTTACCCTTGCTATCTTGCGTCGTTTACACATTAAAGCACAAAATCCATGAACAAAATTGTGAAATTAGTGTGTGTTTCTTGTCTGTGTGAAACGAAATAAGACCTTGATGGTCAATCATGAATCGATTTCTCAGCGATTGATGAAGAAGCACCCATCAGTATTGGGGATAAAGAAAAACAAAAAAACAAATCTGAAGAAAAATTTAAATATAAATGGACCAAAACGTACCTGAATGGAAGAAATCTAGGGTATTCTTGTGGGAGCAGATTTCCTAACAGTCTGGTTTGGCACAAATCTACTTGATTGATATAAAAACCTAACGAAATTGGAATAGTTTACACTGTAGGAAGACGAGAAGAAGCGACAGTAATCGAACCTAAGATAGCAAACCTACGTAGCCAGTTGCTTTCTTGGAACTTTTTCACCGCCATCGCTTGGTTTGGGATTCTTTGGGGGTGAAAGATCAATTGAAGGAGATGTCGAAAGGAACTGAGGGGGGTGACTGGACTATATAGTCCAAAGAATTGAGGGGACGTGCGTTGAGGGAGTGATTGCACTGGTCGAAGGAACTGAGGGAAGTGGGGGGTTAATAGCTTTGCCAGTTGTTAAAAACGTGGTCGGAGAAGAAGAACGGTTTTCAATCTTATGCTGCAAATGTTTGTATATTGTGTTAAAAGGATCAGAAAAACCGTATGTTGAAAAAAAACTGTTTTATTCTTTTATAAAGTAGTATAGATAATAGATAAATATAGGTAAGAGCGTGAAATGTACAAATTTAAAAAAAATCAGTACGCCATTCTTGAAAAATCTTGATACGTATTTATGATACTTCACAATATTATTAAGTTAAAAAAATATTCAATAATAAGTTTATTTTGAAATTATTGACGAGAATATTGTAATATTATAATTTGTAAAAAAATGCATTTATTAATATGTTTTAGTTAAACCATGATTATGTATTTTTAATATTATAAGTGTGTAAAATGAAAATGAATAATGTAAGGATATAAAACAAATTAATTCGTACATGTTCATGATATTTAATATTATGATTAAATCCAAAAGTATTCAATATTTAGCTCATTTCGAAGGTATTGACGAAACGATTACAATGGTATAATTTGTAAAAAAAGAAATGTATTTTTAATGCATTCTTGTTCATATACGATTATTTATGTTAATATGATAAGAGTGTAAAATAAAAAATGAAAAAGTAAGGGATTAAAAGTAAATTGGATAACTAATTTCAAAGGTTTAAAGTGTAACTTAATATTATAAGAGTGTAAAATGAAAATAAATAATGTAAGAGATATAAAACAAATTAATTCGTGTTCATGATATTTAATAATATGATTAAATCCAAACATATTCAATATTGAGTTCATTTCGAAGGTATTAACGAGACGATTACAATTGTGTAATTTGTAAAAAAAGAAATGTACTTTTTAATGCATTCTTGTTCATATACGATTATTTATGTTAATATGCTAACAGGTGTAAAATAAAAAATAAAAAAGTAAGGGTTTAAAAGTAAATTGGATGACTAATTCTAAGGGTATAAAGTGTAACTTAAAAATTGAAATTTTTGATTTTTAAGAGGAACGTGAGAGAGAGGGGATTTCTTAGTAGCTTTGAGAGTTGTACATAGAGCTTAAAAAATGAAACTACTTAAAATTCAACTTTAACCGCTTGATCACGCTTATATATAGTATATATATATATATATATATTTAAAATTAATAAATAAAATATACATGTTCATCGCTAATTAGTGACGGATTAGCGACAGACACGTGATTTTCATTTAAAGAAATAAAAAAAATGATTTTCAATGTACGGAATTTTTTATTTTTCTTGTTTTCTTGTTTTCTTACGTTTATGTGTTATATGCACACTTATGTATGTGTATTGTTATATCATCCATGGGTCCGTGTTATATATATATATACACACACATGTGTGTTGGTTGCTAACCGCGATATCATTCATCTATGTATATTGTTGTATATATCTATATATCAACGACAGACTTTTAGTGACGGTTTAGCGACGGAAATCACTTTCAGTGACGGATTAGCGATGGAATTTTCCATCACTGACATGGTCGATTTTTGTAGTGCATGAGTAGCCGCTCCTCACCCTTATCGTGTTCAACATAGCTAGCACCCTTCTCTCCGACTAGGCATTCGTATTGGAAATGCCCTAACTTGTCACACTTGTAACATTTAATCGTTGCTTTGTTAAATATTTCTCTGGCTCGTCCAAACTAAGAAGCAACCAACAACAAACAACTTAAGGATGCATTTGGTACACTGGACAGGACATGACAGAACAGAACAAAGTCCACTGTCCTACGTTTGGCAGGACCTTTATGTGGAACACACTGTAACAATGTGGAACAAACTGGAACAGGCATGTTCCACCCCCACCCAATGGAACAAGGTGTAACAGACTTATGTTTTACCAATATAACTTCAAAATAAAATATAATTCTCTTCTAAAACATCAAATAAACCTTCTATTTCATATTTTATTCATTCTTTAAATTTAGCAAGGGTAAATTGGTCAATGTTATATGTTCTGTTCTATCCAGTATTGTCTTACTAAACGTGGAACGGTTGTTATGTCCTGCCATGTCCTGTCTGTATACCAAACGTACCCTAGTTGTATAACAAAGTACATCATGAGTAAGGAGTAAGAGATGGTGCATCAATGATGACATAGTTTGTTATGGCTGTCATTTATCTATGGATTAAACCCTAATTTAATTTGTATAAAGGAATTGGATAGGAAGAAAAAACCTTTGAATCAACGATTAATAGCTGAATTATATCTCGTTGTTTGGAATCGAAATCATAATTATTTGAAGTCAATTTTCATCGTGATCGTAGCCTAAAGTTTACTAATTGATAACGTCGTTATTGGTTTATACTTTAGCAGCAAAACATGTATTTTATCCTGTTATTTATACTTTTTAATTAATTTTTATGTGATTTTATGTATATAAATTACAGGAAAGGAAAGGATAAAAGAAAAACTGGGAATTCAAATTTAGAATTATGAAAATTGAAGAGTTCAAGTCGCTTGCAATCTTACCATGGACAATTGGACATGCTTAATTGCTTGGTATATCTTTTTAAATATAGAATGGATCCAGCCCATAAAAGGTTCAGGCCCAAACTGCAGGGCCCACCAACAACTTAATTAAACCAAATCCATCAAAACTTTAATTAATTAATAGGGTTGAAATTAGATTAGCCATAGCCCATTAACCCGTTTTTAATTATATGATTTTGATAAATAGGTTTAAAAAAATTATGTCTACCTAGGCTAAGGAACCGTTTACCTAATCACTTACCCGGATAAGTGTTTACCGATAAAATTCAACACTATCACCTACTTCCCGGGTAAGATTTTAATCCGCCAAAATGACATCGTATGCTACAATTTAGCTGGTAAGCGCTAACCGTGGTAAGAGTCGTCGCACTCACTTACCGGGTAAGACTCTCGGTCCTTGCTTTCGACTCTCGGTTCTTGTTTCCGCTCTTACCGGGTAAGATTCTTGGTCTTTGTCATATTCATCCGGTAAACTAATATGATTTAGTAAGCACTTACCCGGATAAGCGTTTTGAAAACGGCACCTTAGTCATGTTATATGTTTAATTTGTTCAACATCGTTAGCCTACGAAACTAGGATTAGAATTTTGAAATTTCATAACAATGTTATTCGGTTTTCGCCCAACTAAATCTACATGATTTGAATTTATAGTTACATACATTTAAATCGAACGGATTTCTCTTTTATAAATACATGACATAAAATATAACCAGAATCACTAGTATCGAATTGAATCAAATTTGAGATCTTTAGTCATATATAACACAATATACGACAAAGTTTTAAATGGCGTGGCGTGGCGGCGAGGCCAAGCCTCAAGCCTTAGGAGCCACGGCGAAGCCATGGCTTTTCCAAGGCGTGAGTTATGGCTTCAAATTTATAATTCTTATATAATATTATATATAAAAACATATGTTTTGTAGTGTTACTCAATGAGCCGATAGTAGTAAGCAAGTTAATTTTGGTTACATATTAAAAAACTTGCAAATAAGACATTATAAACGTAAAGAAAAATCAAATATCGCATTATGAAAACTGCGAATTAGGCCATGGCGTGCCACAGGCATAACGTGGCGTGAGACACAAGTCTTGGAGCCATGACGCGTCATGACGGTTGTGCGGCGAGTTTTTTAGAACATTGATAAACGATCTCGTGAGTCGTGACACCATTAATTAAACATCTCAAGATTACATTTTGAGAATATAAATAAACATTAAAATATATGGTTCAAAATTAACTACTTACTTTGATTAGATCTTTCTAAATAGAAAATCCGTACAAAACAATAAATTCCTTAGTTCAAGCATGTAATATAGGAGATATGTCGACTCCTAGATTGTCATATGATCCATCATATATGGACCATATCATGCCCTCAAAGGTTGTCGTGGCATAATAAATATTTTGTTTCAAGCTATTTTTGTGAATAGTTGTATTATGAGGTAAAATAATGTTTATATGGCATTTTCTTTATATTTAGCTAAGAAAGGTATAATTGGTGATGGAAATCATACCCATGGTGCGGGGATTCCCAATTTTGGTGGGTAATAGGACGGGATGGGACTTTATTTTTAAACCTGGAGAAGGGTCGGGGTCGGGGTCATGGCCGAGGCCAGGGTCGTGGATGGTACTTGAGAAGTTGAGTTAACTTGATATCGATTAAGTTTTTGGTTTTGTTAAATATATGTATGTATGTGAGGGGTTGGGTCTCGGTGAAAAGTTGAGTTAACTTGAAGTGTGAGGGGTAATTATCAATCGTTGGATGCACATTAGGATGTGATGCACCGTGATAATATGCATCGAGATGCACCAAATCAATCCTCGTATCAAGCGCGATTCGTTGGTGGTCAGGTTTAGATTAAATATTTGAGGTTCCAAGAAGTGGAAGGTATGATCTAAGTCCTCCCTTGTATAATTTAGGGTTTTGATCTCTTTGTTACTATAACTGTTAATTTCTTCTTGGTATTATATTTTGGTAATTTGGAAGTAAATAAATTATTTTGGGAGCTTCACACCTTTAGATTGGGAGCTTGGCTCAAAGGTCTCAACTTTTCACCAAAAGAAGTTTAAATTGGAGTAAAACCTAGATGTAGTCTAAATCTAGCAAGACGAGTTCTAGTTGTTTTACAAAAACTATATAATTTCAAAATGCCTCTATTTTTTGTTTTAAATGCAAATTGATGGGAATGGTTACATTTTTTTATGACTTTGTGATTTTTGTGAATTTGGGTCTCAAACTTGAGAAAATGCTTATATTGGATTTATTGGTTATTTTGAGACATAAAACTTTGGATGATTGTTCCGAATAATATTTATTGTATTAAATAAGATAATTTGGGAATTTTGATAATTTGGGAGCAATGTATTATTGTAATTCTTGGAAAATATTGTTCTGGGATGTAACCCAACTTATGAACTATAATGGTGGCATTTGAGCTTTTCGGTCATATATCTATAAATATTTGCTAATTATCTTTCCTTACCTTTGTGAGAATTTTGAAAGTACAAACCATATGGTTTTGGATCTTTTGGCTATTATGCTTTAACAAAGTGATGGTATATGAACCTATTCATATTATAGGTGTCATGTGTTTATTAAATATGAATATTACGCCATTTTGGTTTATGTAGTTTACATTGATTTTATCTAAAATAATCAAGTATTTTTGAGGCATTTTGGCTTGATCAAGTATCAATATGGAGTTTTACACGTATGAAACATTTATTGCATATTTATTGGATATTATATGTGTAGCACCCGAAATTTTAAGGTAAGAAAAGTGTCACGTCTCTCTTAATTCTATTTTATTGAATTTAGTGATTTGAATGTGGGAGTTTGAGTTTGGTCTTAGAGATAATTGCCCCGTAGAAACAAGCCACCGAAACCTAGAACAATTGGAATTTAGGCTCGGGATAGTCTGGGCGAGAGTGGGCTCGGTACAATATCGGCTGAAGGAGTGGGAGGGGTACAATCTCGATGAGATTTCCATGCCAGATTGACAGGGGCATTATCGCCCGTCAGTATTGTCGCGAAAGGGACAGTTGCGGTACATATTCGGTGGGCAAGAATTCCATATGGCATAATCTTCGGGCAATGTCGTTTGGCTCTATCTGGGGGTATACAACCCTTTCACCCGATTTTTCATGGTCATTTTCTCACAGATCAGTTGGTACGTGATTTTTGGGTTTTAGAGGCAATTTTCTCATCCCAAACCCTCACCTTATAAAATTCCATCCTAGGGTTTGTTGAGAGCATTTAATGAGGTCTTCTAGCTTCTCTTGGTCATCAAAGTATGGAGGTGCTAGTCAAGATGAAGTCTTTCATCTCACCTTCTCCTACATTCTAGGCTTTCTTCCAAAAATGAGTTTTAAAGCTTTATAAAAACTAGATACATGTAACACCCTCAATATTGGAAAGAGCAACTAAATAAAATTTTCAATAATACATTAAAAAAGAATAGAATTTCTTCCTATAAACCAATACTGGAAATATCTCAAATCAAATTCTATGATTAACCTCAAACAATTTATAACCCAAGTCCTATTACAAAGACTAAGTCCATATCGGATGTTACTTAACCCAAGTACAAATTGTTATTCCCAAAATAAATGCGGGAGACTTCACTTAATCAATTCACTTCTCGAGCACACTACTAGCACTCCTCTCTTCGCAGTATCACTAGAACTATTCCCAACATGAACCTGTTGCACATGCCGACAAATAAAAAGGTTAGGCCAACACTTAGTGAGTTCAAGAGTTTATTGTTAATGCCGAAATCGTCCAAAAATACAATTTAAGGTTGATGTGGAGCTTAACAACTAAAGAAAAGAAATCGTTCGTCAAACTATGCGACAAAGACAAAAAGTAAAGGAGACGAGAGGAATTTGGTGACGCGGGAAAAACCTCAACGAGGAAAAAACTCGCGGACGACAGTAGGGGTCGTCGCTATACTATGGTCGCCAATCAGGGGCGACGTCCTTATGTTTCAAATGTCGAGAGTACAAGTGATTACAATAAGACACAAGAAGAACTTGAATTGTAAAATAAATCGTGCGTCGTGTGTAAAAAATAGAGCGTCGTGAGCTGTTCTTCGAGAGAGAATTCTTTCAGTATGTTGTAGTTGCTTTTTAGTTCGGTTCCCCGCAAAATGAAGTTGATATCTCTATTTATAGTGTTGATGGTCATTAATGGTCTTCATAAAAGCTGGAACAACGGTCGTAACGGTTTCTGAGATTTAATGCTCATAATGATCATTGTCGGTTATAGCCGTTGGTCCTTAATGGCGTTGATCCTGCATTAAACAGAGAAAAGATAACTGTTGTATCGTATGTTAGTTGGTCGAGGTCGTAAGGTATCTTACGACGGTCGTGTGAGTTGGGCGACGTTATGGTCGAATGTCATGAACAATACTCGACCTAAACTCAGATCTAAGTTGTCGAGTGTGTATGATTTTATCTTAACATAAGATGTTTGTGTAAGAAATGTCTTTCCCTTTTTCTGTCGTGGTCGTGACTGATAAATTTTTACCCAAACAGTTTACCCCCAAAATTTGAAATTGCATTTGAATTTTAAATTTTTGTCAGAAAAATGTCCGGGGTCGTGACACGTGTCGAAAGTCGATTCAGTTGTCTAGGAATCGAATCGGTTCAATTCCAACTGAGCTCATGACGTGGGAAGTTGAAAAGAGGATAAGATCATGACGTCATGCTGACGTGCGATCATGCTTGACAGCTGTGGATGCCAGGTGCCGACGATCCGTAGAGTTTTTCGAAAAGGCGTGGCCACGTGCCGATCATCGAACGACTCGATCTGACACGATCGATTACATAAATAGAGACCTTTGGCGGATCTTTTCTGTTTTACGTTTTCAGAGAGCATTTAGAGTTATTTTCACCTTCGATTCTTGTCTCTTTTCCGCAGTTTTATTCCCAAATCTGCAAAATCTCAAGCCAAGTTAGTGTTTTCGAGGTTTTAGAGCGGCTATTTAAGGTACGACTCTTCTTCCTTTTATGCGTCGCAAGTCCATAGCTAGGAAGCCTAGGAAGAACTGGGATATTTTCACGCTTTCTGACCTAAAAATTTGGCTTGCTGGTCTAGCAATGTCGACCGAACCAGAGAGTTCTATCCGAGATCAGGACGACATTGATTCTCTTAGGAAGTTAGCAAAAATTCCTGTAGGGATTAAGTTGTATAGAGCTGGTCAGGTTCGACCGGAGATGTGTCCAGACGGGTATTTCGTGATATACGAATATCCGTTCAAGATAGGTTTCCAATGGCCATATTCTACTCTGGCCAAGTCATTCATGTGTGAGTTCGACCTATCACCGGGACAGTTAATGCCCCAATTCTAGCGTGTCATTCAAGTCGTCGAGCGACTCACTAAGGATTGGGAGTCGCCCATGAATGTGAACGATCTTCTCACGACTTACCAGGTTAAGATGGACGGATATCGTCGCTACAACCTCTTTTCAAGGTACAAGGGCGATCGCACCTTGGTTCTGAAAACTGCGTTTAACGACCGCAAGTGGAAGGCCAGGTATGCGTTCGTTCGTGTAGCGATGCTGGACCCGGAAAGCGACTGGATTAGGCCCGGTTGGAATATGTCGGGTGAGATTTTTTAACTTTTGTCGTATGTCGTGTGCTAGTTTTATTGACTTGTTTCTTAACTGATCTTCTCTTTTTTGTGCCGACAGATATCAAGTTCGAAGACGTGAAGCCCAACGCCGACTCCCAAGCCAAGATCGACAAGTTCCTAGAGTTCAGTATTGACGATCGGTCGTTCGTTACACGACATCTCGTGGACGAGGACGACGAGGACGTGGTGTTTCTGGGAGAGAATCGAGAGGAAGAGAAGGAAGGAGAGGAAGGAGGAGAAGAGGAGCCGAGAGAAGAAGGAGAAATGACTGGTAAGTGTATTTTCCTTTTTCGATGCGACCCTTTCATTATTCCAATCGTGTAACATTCCTTTCTTCTCGTTTTTCAGAGGAATCTCAAGCGAAGGTGTCGTCTGTGGCTGCCAAGAGGGCAGTGTTAATGCCAAAAATCGTCCAGAAGGATAACTTAAGGTTGATTGTGGAGCTTAACAACTAAAGAAAGGAATCTTATGACAAAGCGTGGGACAAAGACAGAAAATCGTAAAGAGACAAGAATTTTGGTGACGCGGGAAAAACCTCAAAGAGGAAAAAACCCGCGGACGACTGTGGAAGTCTTCGCTGCACTATGATCGCCAAATATGGGCGATATCCTTTGTTTCTGGTGTCGAGAGTACAATGATTACAATACAAATGACTTGAAATGTGAAAATAACAAGTGTATCGAATGTAAAACTAGTGTGTCGTGTGCTAAGACTGTTGGTCGAGAGTGTAAATCGAGCGTCGAGAGCGATCACTTGAGTACGCAGTGTGATTCCAGAAATTCCCCTCTCCAAATGATGGCTTTGTCTTCGTATTTATAGTGTTCGCATGCATTTAATGTCTCCATGAATTCTTCTAGTTACGGTCACAACGGTTTCTGTTGTTTAATGTTCATAACTGCTCTGTCGGTTTTGTCCATTGGTCATAAATGACGTTTGACCTGCATTAAATGATGAAATCATAACAGAAGAGTCGTACGTTAGTCGGTCGAGGTCGTGTGTTTCTACACGACGGTCGAGTGTCGAGAGGTATTCTCGACTCTGGCTTTGGTCAAAAGACGGAGTGTTTGTGATTTGACTTTGTTACAAGAGAAGTGCAATAAACGTTCTTAATGTCTTTTTCGTGGTCGAGACTGGTGATTCTTTACCCAAACAGTTTGCCCCCAAAATTTGAAAAAGTGGAGTGGCAAATTCAATTTTCAAATTTTTTTTAAATTTTGCTAGTCAGACGTCTAGGGTCGTGACATGTGTAAAAAAATCTTTTTAGTTACCTTGGAATTGGATCGGTCCAATTCTAACTGAATGAGAAGTCGGTAAAGGGATAAGGTCGTGACGTCATGTTGACGCCCGATCGTGCATTACAGTTGTATTTGCCAGGTGTCGACGATCTGTCGAGCATTTGAAAAGACAGGGACACGTGTCGAAGATCAAGAGGCTCGACCTGACACGATCATTTGTATAAATAAAGACCTTTCGACGGATCTTTTATACTTTACGATTTCAAAGAGTTTTTAGGAGAGATTTCCCTTGATTTACTTGCTGTTCTTTGCTGAATCTTTTCCCACTTGTGAGAGATCTTCGATTGGTTAGAGATTTTGAGGGCACCTTATAAGGTATGTTTTCTTGGTTTTTCATCAGCCTATTGCTAAAAAAACTCCGAGAAATGTATCAATTAAGTCTGTAGGTTTCTGCTGAAGATCTTGATGACCTTAAAAATCTAGTATTCCACTCGTCTTTAGCTGAGGTGTTTCTGCTCGAGTTTTAACATCGGCTCAGTTAATGCCCCGATTCTGGAGACTCTGGCCTCTTTTGTTTTTATGTTCATCACATGATGTTTCCTTCTAATATGTTTTTCAGGAGAAGGTGCCAACTAATCCTGCTAAGAGAGCGACACAACTTGAGTTTGCTCGAAAAAGTAAAGACAAGGTATATGTTAGGCCTTATTGTTTGTGGAATTAGAAGTTCAGGGGCTTATATTGATATTTCTTGTAAATACCCTTTGGGTATAAATAGTTTGCTTTAATCCTTGTTTTAGGTTAATGATCATTGTTAGCTATTAAACCTTTTGTACGGCCACTGCCTATTTCTCTTTGTTAATCGCTAATGACAAGTGAGATTCATGACTGAAAATTACTGATTGTGTTGGTTGTTTAATGATTGCTACTGAATCTGGGATCCACAATTGGTATCAGAGCAAAAGGACGTAGATTCAAAGGTATTTTTCTGATTTTTCTTGATCATTCAAAGTGCGTACTGTGTTCTTCACAAGAATTTTGATTGGCTTGATTTTGGTGTTAAAACCCAAAATAGAGGCTTGATAAATTCTTCTCATAGGTTTTCTAAGATCTTTCTGTGTTTTCAAATCGTTTCGTTGAGTAAAAATCACTGATTTTCAAATTCTTGATTCTTTTGGTTTTTGCTCCATGTTCTTGAAAATATTCAATTTTTTACATCAAATATGTTGATTGATTCGATTTAGGTATTGTTTTCGTGTGTGTTTTGGTTAGTTTTGTTGGTACTAAGCTTTTGCAGATTGATTCCCGAGTCAAAAGTGTTGAAATCCTTCATACCGGCTAAGTTTTGTTCATCTTACTATATTGTTGTCGAAGTTCCGGTACTGGTGCAGATACCGGAACCCATTGATACCGGAGTTCAAATCCCGGTACTATTGACTACCGGTACTGTCTTCTCCCAGTATTACACTTCCGGTATTACACTTCTACCGGTATTACACTTCTCCCAGTATTACACTTTTACCGGTATTACACTTCCGGTATCTCCTTTTCCCGGTATCTAGTACCGACACTCATCTCCCGGTGTTTCCTAGTCCCGGTATCGCTTTAAGTTTCAGTATTATACAATTGCGGGACTTGGTTTCCAGTCCCGTAACCAACCAATTGCGGGACTTGTTACTGTACTGCTGGACTTGTGACTAGTCCCGGAACCTGCCTTTTGCGGGACTCTTCTCTGCAGTTGCGGGACTGTCATATCTGGAACTTAAAATCCAGAACCTGATTTCTTTCTGCTACATCAATTTTTATTAAGCAATTTCTTTTAGGCTACTCTCCCTTAGGATTTGCGTTAGAACTTGCGTTAGGTCACTCGAATTCCTTTGAATCACATTATGTGCTACGATCACCACTGCAATCACAATGACTACACAAGACGCACTCGCTATCGGATCTGAGTTCAAGCCACCTGTTCTATATCGCGGGGAGTACAATGTTTGGAGAGACAGATTTATGTGCTTCATCCAAACGAAGCCACTTTATGAAGAGATTCTTCGCTCGCTCAAGGAGGTCCCCACTGTTCCACCGTAGATGGACGTTCCTGCTATAGAAGGTGGACCTCCTGCCCACAAAGTGCCCAAACCGTATGACAAACTGACGGTTGAAGAGAAGCGTAAAGCCGATGGCGACACGTTGGCGAAGACCTATCTGGTTTACAGTCTTCCCAACAACATCTACTATAGCATCGACAGCTACAAGGACACGGCCAAAGGAATGTGGGATCAGCTTGCCAAGATAATGCAAGGCAGTCGGCAAGGAAATCAGATGAAGATCACCAACTGTCTCACGCGTTATGAATCCTTCAAAGCTAAACGAGGAGAATCACTTACGGAGACATACGAACGCTTCTGTACTCTACTGAACGACATGCACAAGAACAGCATCTTCAAGTCCAATTTAGAATGCAACATCAAGTTTCTCAACAACCTTTAACCTGAATGGAAGGGCTTTGTTCTACACGTCCGTCACAATCGTTCTTTAGAGAATGTTCCACTGCACGAGATATATGAGATGTTGCTACAAGATGAAGATGATGTCACTGAGCTGATGGGAGATAAGAGGTCCAATGAGAAGACAAAGGAAGATCCTCTTGCTCTTATGTCCCACAAGAAGGAAAAGCAACTTTCACACAGTTCGCATAGAGAAGAAGCGCCGAGTGAATCTGAGCATGAAGATGAAGATCCAGAGAGTGATTCTGATCCCGAGCTTGACAGTATTAAGAAAGCGGTTGCTTTACTCACCCGGGAGTATGCTAGGAAGATGTTTTTCAAAAAGCCGACCAACAATAATCAGCGATACTCCACAAACACAAAGCGTCGGGATTATCGAGACAAGAACGATGGAAAGTGCAAGACTGATGATGGAAGAAAGAGGAATGACGAAGGGAAGCGATTTGAAGGAAAGTCTGATGATCGAGCTGATGATGAACCCGTGAAATGCTACAACTGCGGGAGGCGAGGCCACTTCGCCAAAGACTGCCGGAAGCCTGTAGTACGCAATGCTGAGTACTACAAGAACAAAATGCTTCTATCAAGGCAGAAAGAAGCGGGTCAAGCATTGATGGTGGAATGACGATCATTGGCTTTTCAAGACTGATGATGAGAATGAAGATGCGGAAGCTCACATGTGTTACACTGGCCTGAATCCGGAAGAATCTGATTCCTAAGATGACTCTTCCGACAAGAAGAAAGACAAGCGCGAGTGCCAGGTATGTGGTTCTTCCAATGATGACTTACTTAATCAAATGCATGAAATGGTGCGTACCTTAGAATCATTCAAACATAAGGTTAAGACCAAAGATGCCCACATCTCTAAGCTAGAAGCCGAGGCTAAGATCAAATATGATACCATAGGCAAGATAGCTATTGAAAAGGCTGAGGACAGATGTGTGATAGAAAACTATCAAGCTGAGTGCTCAGCCATTTCAGAAAGAACTAAACTCCTCGAAACCCAAATATCTGAATACACTCAAAAGTTAGAGAAGTCTCAGGAGGAGTATTCTAAAAGCGCCTTAGTTCAAGAACATGTTCTAAAAGAAAACGAGAAGTTGACCACTAAGCTTAAGGATCTTGAATCAAACTTTATAAACGAGAAGTTGACCACTAGTGAGATCCCTCAATTACAATCACACCACATTTATCATTTAAAACTTTGCGAAACATAAATCAATGTAAAGTTTGGCAAATAACATATGGGACACACCCCCCATAGGCATCATACTATGACATATGGGACACACCCCCCATAATCGTCATGCCATCACATATGGGACACACCCCCCATAAGTATCACACCATATCGTATGGGACACACCCCCCATATAGCTCACACCATATCGTATGGGACACACCCCCCCATATAGCTCACATCATGCATAAGTAATATATATGCACATACATTAAGTAAACACACCTGTACAAGTAGATGAACAAGTATCATCAAGCTTTGGTTAGAAAAAACTCACCTGGCACGCTTACTTTCCTTTTCTACTCAGATAGGCGCTTCCACTCGGTTTTCCCTGAATGAATGGGCACAACGTAAGTTGATTATTCAATTATCCGGACACACACACCTTTCCGGACACCACCCTTTCCGGACAACAGCCTACTCGGACAACACCCTATCCGGACATCACCCTATCCGGACAACACCCTATCCGGACATCACCCTATCCGGACAACACTCTATCCGGAATATCCAACCATCCGGACACACACACGACTACCGGACACTTACCCGGAAACCTTCAACCATTCAATGTGTCCGGACGTCCAGAAAGTTATCCGGACGTCGACCTGTCCCTTATTTGGTCCGATAAATCCCAGAAACGGCCGAAATCTCACAGATGGAGATTAACAACTACAATAGGGTCAATAAGCTCAACTACTACTGAAATATTAGCTGCAAAAGATAAGATTTGACACCTAATCTCTTCCATTTAGTTCCAAACCCAACTTTTAACAAAAACCCCAAATAACTCATCAATAACAAGAATCAGGGATTAGAGAAGAGGAGAAGTGATTACCTGCTTGAATCCAAAAGAAGCACACCTTCTATTTCTCCCAACAAATCCGCAATTGGTCCTTCTTTCTTGATTTCACCCTCTTTCTTCTTCTTTCTCCTTTCATTCTCTCTTTTCCCTCTGTTCTCTCTAAATCACTCCAGCAGCCGCCAACCACACACAAAATCAGTAAAAGAATGCTCTCTCTAGGGTTTTTGTGCCCATTTATACCCTACCACATATTTATCAAAAAGCCCCTCAACTTTCATAAATATAAAAAATCTACCACAAGGCTTGAAACTCTTTCTTTTTGGACACGGTTACTACAAGTACAATCCATTAAATGTTAAAGAACGTATGTAAGCAGGAGGCGGTAAAAAAAGGCACCTTCTTTGCAACATACTCTCAACTAGGGATGCTTCCTTCTTGTACAAAACGAAGACCAGGAGTCTGCACCTGAAAGATTCAAGCCACAGATAAAGTTCAAATTGTTCGTGTGAGAACAAGATGGAAATACGTTTGCACCACAAAACAGAAAAAAAGGAAAGAAATTGCAAGGAAATAATAAAAGCCAAAGTAAGAAAGAAAAACCTTCTTGATTTGTGGTATTTCTCGAACTAAAAAAGACACAACCTAGACAAGTATGATGACGTGAAGTAGAAACCGGTCGAATTCTAACCTGTAGAGTTAAACCCCTTTGAAATTAGCCTGGAATCACAAACCATGTAATCGAAACCACCAGTAGTTAGAAACTTGGGACAAAGAGGGTTGGTAGACTTAGTTTTCATGCCTTCATCTAATGTGTTAAACGTTGTTGTTGTTGTTGTGCCTTTTCCATGGATAAGTATGCTCTGAAAACCGCCAACATCTTGTACCCTCTAGAGAGCTCTGTAGACGTGGTGAGAGAAGAGACTAAACGCTACACCTTTAAATTATATGCAACAATCAAGCCTCAATCCCAAAATTCAACCATTAACATATCATCAGACACCCATTAATCGACAAAAGCTAAAAATCAAGGTAAATTACAAATAAAATAAGGGAACTGAAATTTACTGGAAAATCAAGAAACCTTGAAGAGAAATCAAGAGAGTACCATTTGGAAGCAACAACAAGAAGAACTTTCTTTTTGTAGATGCTCAGATCCACGTCGTTACCCTTGCTATCTTGCGTCGTTTACACATTAAAGCACAAAATCCATGAACAAAATTGTGAAATTAGTGTGTGTTTCTTGTCTGTGTGAAACGAAATAAGACCTTGATGGTCAATCATGAATCGATTTCTCAGCGATTGATGAAGAAGCACCCATCAGTATTGGGGATAAAGAAAAACAAAAAAACAAATCTGAAGAAAAATTTAAATATAAATGGACCAAAACGTACCTGAATGGAAGAAATCTAGGGTATTCTTGTGGGAGCAGATTTCCTAACAGTCTGGTTTGGCACAAATCTACTTGATTGATATAAAAACCTAACGAAATTGGAATAGTTTACACTGTAGGAAGACGAGAAGAAGCGACAGTAATCGAACCTAAGATAGCAAACCTACGTAGCCAGTTGCTTTCTTGGAACTTTTTCACCGCCATCGCTTGGTTTGGGATTCTTTGGGGGTGAAAGATCAATTGAAGGAGATGTCGAAAGGAACTGAGGGGGGTGACTGGACTATATAGTCCAAAGAATTGAGGGGACGTGCGTTGAGGGAGTGATTGCACTGGTCGAAGGAACTGAGGGAAGTGGGGGGTTAATAGCTTTGCCAGTTGTTAAAAACGTGGTCGGAGAAGAAGAACGGTTTTCAATCTTATGCTGCAAATGTTTGTATATTGTGTTAAAAGGATCAGAAAAACCGTATGTTGAAAAAAAACTGTTTTATTCTTTTATAAAGTAGTATAGATAATAGATAAATATAGGTAAGAGCGTGAAATGTACAAATTTAAAAAAAATCAGTACGCCATTCTTGAAAAATCTTGATACGTATTTATGATACTTCACAATATTATTAAGTTAAAAAAATATTCAATAATAAGTTTATTTTGAAATTATTGACGAGAATATTGTAATATTATAATTTGTAAAAAAATGCATTTATTAATATGTTTTAGTTAAACCATGATTATGTATTTTTAATATTATAAGTGTGTAAAATGAAAATGAATAATGTAAGGATATAAAACAAATTAATTCGTACATGTTCATGATATTTAATATTATGATTAAATCCAAAAGTATTCAATATTTAGCTCATTTCGAAGGTATTGACGAAACGATTACAATGGTATAATTTGTAAAAAAAGAAATGTATTTTTAATGCATTCTTGTTCATATACGATTATTTATGTTAATATGATAAGAGTGTAAAATAAAAAATGAAAAAGTAAGGGATTAAAAGTAAATTGGATAACTAATTTCAAAGGTTTAAAGTGTAACTTAATATTATAAGAGTGTAAAATGAAAATAAATAATGTAAGAGATATAAAACAAATTAATTCGTGTTCATGATATTTAATAATATGATTAAATCCAAACATATTCAATATTGAGTTCATTTCGAAGGTATTAACGAGACGATTACAATTGTGTAATTTGTAAAAAAAGAAATGTACTTTTTAATGCATTCTTGTTCATATACGATTATTTATGTTAATATGCTAACAGGTGTAAAATAAAAAATAAAAAAGTAAGGGTTTAAAAGTAAATTGGATGACTAATTCTAAGGGTATAAAGTGTAACTTAAAAATTGAAATTTTTGATTTTTAAGAGGAACGTGAGAGAGAGGGGATTTCTTAGTAGCTTTGAGAGTTGTACATAGAGCTTAAAAAATGAAACTACTTAAAATTCAACTTTAACCGCTTGATCACGCTTATATATAGTATATATATATATATATATATTTAAAATTAATAAATAAAATATACATGTTCATCGCTAATTAGTGACGGATTAGCGACAGACACGTGATTTTCATTTAAAGAAATAAAAAAAATGATTTTCAATGTACGGAATTTTTTATTTTTCTTGTTTTCTTGTTTTCTTACGTTTATGTGTTATATGCACACTTATGTATGTGTATTGTTATATCATCCATGGGTCCGTGTTATATATATATATACACACACATGTGTGTTGGTTGCTAACCGCGATATCATTCATCTATGTATATTGTTGTATATATCTATATATCAACGACAGACTTTTAGTGACGGTTTAGCGACGGAAATCACTTTCAGTGACGGATTAGCGATGGAATTTTCCATCACTGACATGGTCGATTTTTGTAGTGCATGAGTAGCCGCTCCTCACCCTTATCGTGTTCAACATAGCTAGCACCCTTCTCTCCGACTAGGCATTCGTATTGGAAATGCCCTAACTTGTCACACTTGTAACATTTAATCGTTGCTTTGTTAAATATTTCTCTGGCTCGTCCAAACTAAGAAGCAACCAACAACAAACAACTTAAGGATGCATTTGGTACACTGGACAGGACATGACAGAACAGAACAAAGTCCACTGTCCTACGTTTGGCAGGACCTTTATGTGGAACACACTGTAACAATGTGGAACAAACTGGAACAGGCATGTTCCACCCCCACCCAATGGAACAAGGTGTAACAGACTTATGTTTTACCAATATAACTTCAAAATAAAATATAATTCTCTTCTAAAACATCAAATAAACCTTCTATTTCATATTTTATTCATTCTTTAAATTTAGCAAGGGTAAATTGGTCAATGTTATATGTTCTGTTCTATCCAGTATTGTCTTACTAAACGTGGAACGGTTGTTATGTCCTGCCATGTCCTGTCTGTATACCAAACGTACCCTAGTTGTATAACAAAGTACATCATGAGTAAGGAGTAAGAGATGGTGCATCAATGATGACATAGTTTGTTATGGCTGTCATTTATCTATGGATTAAACCCTAATTTAATTTGTATAAAGGAATTGGATAGGAAGAAAAAACCTTTGAATCAACGATTAATAGCTGAATTATATCTCGTTGTTTGGAATCGAAATCATAATTATTTGAAGTCAATTTTCATCGTGATCGTAGCCTAAAGTTTACTAATTGATAACGTCGTTATTGGTTTATACTTTAGCAGCAAAACATGTATTTTATCCTGTTATTTATACTTTTTAATTAATTTTTATGTGATTTTATGTATATAAATTACAGGAAAGGAAAGGATAAAAGAAAAACTGGGAATTCAAATTTAGAATTATGAAAATTGAAGAGTTCAAGTCGCTTGCAATCTTACCATGGACAATTGGACATGCTTAATTGCTTGGTATATCTTTTTAAATATAGAATGGATCCAGCCCATAAAAGGTTCAGGCCCAAACTGCAGGGCCCACCAACAACTTAATTAAACCAAATCCATCAAAACTTTAATTAATTAATAGGGTTGAAATTAGATTAGCCATAGCCCATTAACCCGTTTTTAATTATATGATTTTGATAAATAGGTTTAAAAAAATTATGTCTACCTAGGCTAAGGAACCGTTTACCTAATCACTTACCCGGATAAGTGTTTACCGATAAAATTCAACACTATCACCTACTTCCCGGGTAAGATTTTAATCCGCCAAAATGACATCGTATGCTACAATTTAGCTGGTAAGCGCTAACCGTGGTAAGAGTCGTCGCACTCACTTACCGGGTAAGACTCTCGGTCCTTGCTTTCGACTCTCGGTTCTTGTTTCCGCTCTTACCGGGTAAGATTCTTGGTCTTTGTCATATTCATCCGGTAAACTAATATGATTTAGTAAGCACTTACCCGGATAAGCGTTTTGAAAACGGCACCTTAGTCATGTTATATGTTTAATTTGTTCAACATCGTTAGCCTACGAAACTAGGATTAGAATTTTGAAATTTCATAACAATGTTATTCGGTTTTCGCCCAACTAAATCTACATGATTTGAATTTATAGTTACATACATTTAAATCGAACGGATTTCTCTTTTATAAATACATGACATAAAATATAACCAGAATCACTAGTATCGAATTGAATCAAATTTGAGATCTTTAGTCATATATAACACAATATACGACAAAGTTTTAAATGGCGTGGCGTGGCGGCGAGGCCAAGCCTCAAGCCTTAGGAGCCACGGCGAAGCCATGGCTTTTCCAAGGCGTGAGTTATGGCTTCAAATTTATAATTCTTATATAATATTATATATAAAAACATATGTTTTGTAGTGTTACTCAATGAGCCGATAGTAGTAAGCAAGTTAATTTTGGTTACATATTAAAAAACTTGCAAATAAGACATTATAAACGTAAAGAAAAATCAAATATCGCATTATGAAAACTGCGAATTAGGCCATGGCGTGCCACAGGCATAACGTGGCGTGAGACACAAGTCTTGGAGCCATGACGCGTCATGACGGTTGTGCGGCGAGTTTTTTAGAACATTGATAAACGATCTCGTGAGTCGTGACACCATTAATTAAACATCTCAAGATTACATTTTGAGAATATAAATAAACATTAAAATATATGGTTCAAAATTAACTACTTACTTTGATTAGATCTTTCTAAATAGAAAATCCGTACAAAACAATAAATTCCTTAGTTCAAGCATGTAATATAGGAGATATGTCGACTCCTAGATTGTCATATGATCCATCATATATGGACCATATCATGCCCTCAAAGGTTGTCGTGGCATAATAAATATTTTGTTTCAAGCTATTTTTGTGAATAGTTGTATTATGAGGTAAAATAATGTTTATATGGCATTTTCTTTATATTTAGCTAAGAAAGGTATAATTGGTGATGGAAATCATACCCATGGTGCGGGGATTCCCAATTTTGGTGGGTAATAGGACGGGATGGGACTTTATTTTTAAACCTGGAGAAGGGTCGGGGTCGGGGTCATGGCCGAGGCCAGGGTCGTGGATGGTACTTGAGAAGTTGAGTTAACTTGATATCGATTAAGTTTTTGGTTTTGTTAAATATATGTATGTATGTGAGGGGTTGGGTCTCGGTGAAAAGTTGAGTTAACTTGAAGTGTGAGGGGTAATTATCAATCGTTGGATGCACATTAGGATGTGATGCACCGTGATAATATGCATCGAGATGCACCAAATCAATCCTCGTATCAAGCGCGATTCGTTGGTGGTCAGGTTTAGATTAAATATTTGAGGTTCCAAGAAGTGGAAGGTATGATCTAAGTCCTCCCTTGTATAATTTAGGGTTTTGATCTCTTTGTTACTATAACTGTTAATTTCTTCTTGGTATTATATTTTGGTAATTTGGAAGTAAATAAATTATTTTGGGAGCTTCACACCTTTAGATTGGGAGCTTGGCTCAAAGGTCTCAACTTTTCACCAAAAGAAGTTTAAATTGGAGTAAAACCTAGATGTAGTCTAAATCTAGCAAGACGAGTTCTAGTTATTTTTACAAAAACTATATAATTTCAAAATGCCTCTATTTTTTGTTTTAAATGCAAATTGATGGGAATGGTTACATTTTTTTATGACTTTGTGATTTTTGTGAATTTGGGTCTCAAACTTGAGAAAATGCTTATATTGGATTTATTGGTTATTTTGAGACATAAAACTTTGGATGATTGTTCCGAATAATATTTATTGTATTAAATAAGATAATTTGGGAATTTTGATAATTTGGGAGCAATGTATTATTGTAATTCTTGGAAAATATTGTTCTGGGATGTAACCCAACTTATGAACTATAATGGTGGCATTTGAGCTTTTTGGTCATATATCTATAAATATTTGCTAATTATCTTTCCTTACCTTTGTGAGAATTTTGAAAGTATAAACCATATGGTTTTGGATCTTTTGGCTATTATGCTTTAACAAAGTGATGGTATATGAACCTATTCATATTATAGGTGTCATGTGTTTATTAAATATGAATATTACGCCATTTTGGTTTATGTAGTTTACATTGATTTTATCTAAAATAATCAAGTATTTTTGAGGCATTTTGGCTTGATCAAGTATCAATATGGAGTTTTACACGTATGAAACATTTATTGCATATTTATTGGATATTATATGTGTAGCACCCGAAATTTTAAGGTAAGAAAAGTGTCACGTCTATCTTAATTCTATTTTATTGAATTTAGTGATTTGAATGTGGTAGTTTGAGTTTGGTCTTAGAGATAATTGCCCCGTAGAAACAGGCCACCGAAACCTAGAACAATTGGAATTTAGGCTCGGGATAGTCTGGGCGAGAGTGGGCTCGGTACAATATCGGCTGAAGGAGTGGGAGGGGTACAATCTCGATGAGATTTCCATGCGAGATTGACAGGGGCATTATCGCCCGTCATAATTGTCGCGAAAGGGACAGTTGCGGTACATATTCGGTGGGCAAGAATTCCATATGGCATAATCTTCGGGCAATGTCGTTCGGCTCTATCTGGGGGTATACAACCCTTTCACCCGATTTTTCATGGTCATTTTCTCACAGATCAGTTGGTACGTGATTTTTAGGTTTTAGAGGCAATTTTCTCATCCCAAACCCTCACCTTATAAAATTCCATCCTAGGGTTTGTTGAGAGCATTTAATGAGGTCTTCTAGCTTCTCTTGGTCATCAAAGTATGGAGGTGCTAGTCAAGATGAAGTCTTTCATCTCACCGTCTCCTACATTCTAGGCTTTCTTCCAAAAATGAGTTTTAAAGCTTTATAAAAACTAGATACATGTAACATCCTCAATATTGGAAAGAACAACTAAATAAAATTTTCAATAATACATTCAAAAAGAATAGAATTTCTTCCTATAAACCAATACTGGAAATATCTCAAATCAAATTCTATGATTAACCTCAAACAATTTATAACCCAAGTCCTATTACAAAGACTAAGTCCATATCGGATGTTACTTAACCCAAGTACAAATTGTTATTCCCAAAATAAATGCGGAAGACTTCACTTAATCAATTCACTTCTCGAGCACACTACTAGCACTCCTCTCTTCGCAGTATCACTAGAACTATTCCCAACATGAACCTGTTGCACATGCCGACAAATAAAAAGGTTAGGCCAACACTTAGTGAGTTCAAGAGTTTATTGTTAATGCCGAAATCGTCCAAAAATACAATTTAAGGTTGATGTGGAGCTTAACAACTAAAGAAAAGAAATCGTTCGTCAAACTATGCGACAAAGACAAAAAGTAAAGGAGACGAGAGGAATTTGGTGACGCGGGAAAAACCTCAACGAGGAAAAAACTCGCGGACGACAGTAGGGGTCGTCGCTATACTATGGTCGCCAATCAGGGGCGACGTCCTCATGTTTCAAATGTCGAGAGTACAAGTGATTACAATAAGACACAAGAAGAACTTGAATTGTAAAATAAATCGTGCGTCGTGTGTAAAAAATAGAGCGTCGTGAGCTGTTCTTCGAGAGAGAATTCTTTCAGTATGTTGTAGTTGCTTTTTAGTTCGGTTCCCCGCAAAATGAAGTTGATATCTCTATTTATAGTGTTGATGGTCATTAATGGTCTTCATAAAAGCTGGAACAACGGTCGTAACGGTTTCTGAGATTTAATGCTCATAATGATCATTGTCGGTTATAGCCGTTGGTCCTTAATGGCGTTGATCCTGCATTAAACAGAGAAAAGATAACTGTTGTATCGTATGTTAGTTGGTCGAGGTCGTAAGGTATCTTACGACGGTCGTGTGAGTTGGGCGACGTTATGGTCGAATGTCATGAACAATACTCGACCTAAACTCAGATCTGTCAATAAAGTTGTCGAGTGTGTATGATTTTATCTTAACATAAGATGTTTGTGTAAGAAATGTCTTTCCCTTTTTCTGTCGTGGTCGTGACTGATAAATTTTTACCCAAACAGTTTACCCCCAAAATTTGAAATTGCATTTGAATTTTAAATTTTTGTCAGAAACATGTCCGGGGTCGTGACACGTGTCGAAAGTCGATTCAGTTGTCTAGGAACCGAATCGGTTCAATTCCAACTGAGCTCATGACGTGGGAAGTTGAAAAGAGGATAAGATCATGACGCCATGCTGACGTGCGATCATGCTTGACAGCTGTGGATGCCAGGTGCCGACGATCCGTAGAGTTTTTCGAAAAGGCGTGGCCACGTGCCGATCATCGAACGACTCGATCTGACACGATCGATTACATAAATAGAGACCTTTGGCGGATCTTTTCTGTTTTACGTTTTCAGAGAGCCTTTAGAGTTATTTTCACCTTCAATTCTTGTCTCTTTTCCGCAGTTTTATTCCCAAATCTGCAAAATCTCAAGCCAAGTTAGTGTTTTCGAGGTTTTAGAGCGGCTATTTAAGGTACGACTCTTCTTCCTTTTATGTGTCGCAAGTCCATAGCTAGGAAGCCTAGGAAGAACTGGGATATTTTCACGCTTTCTGACCTAAAAATTTGTCTTGCTAGTCTAGCAATGTCGACCGAACCAGAGAGTTCTATCCGAGATCAGGACGACATTGATTCTCTTAGGAAGTTAGCAAAAATTCATGTAGGGATTAAGTTGTACAGAGCTGGTCAGGTTCGACCGGAGATGTGTCCAGACGGGTATTTCGTGATATACGAATATCCGTTCAAGATAGGTTTCCAATGGCCATATTCTACTCTGGCCAAGTCATTCATGTGTGAGTTCGACCTATCACCGAGACAGTTAATGCCCCAATTCTGGCGTGTCATTCAAGTCGTCGAGCGACTCACTAAGGATTGGGAGTCGCCCATGAATGTGAACGATCTTCTCACGACTTACCAGGTTAAGATGGACGGATATTGTCGCTACAACCTCTTTTCAAGGTACAAGGGCGATCGCACCTTGGTTCTGAAAACTGCGTTTAACGACCGCAAGTGGAAGGCCAGGTATGCGTTCGTTCGTGTAGCGATGCTGGACCCGGAAAGCGACTGGATTAGGCCCGGTTGGAATATGTCGGGTGAGATTTTTTAACTTTTGTCGTATGTCGTGTGCTAGTTTTATTGACTTGTTTCTTAACTGATCTTCTCTTTTTTGTGCCGACAGATATCAAGTTCGAAGACGTGAAGCCCAACGCCGACTCCCAAGCCAAGATCGACAAGTTCCTAGAGTTCAGTATTGACGATCGGTCGTTCGTTACATGACATCTTGTGGACGAGGACGTGGTGTTTCTGGGAGAGAATCGAGAGGAAGAGAAGGAAGGAGAGGAAGGAGGAGAAGAGGAGCCGAGAGAAGAAGGAGAAATGACTGGTAAGTGTATTTTCCTTTTTCGATGCGACCCTTTCATTATTCCAATCGTGTAACATTCCTTTCTTCTCGTTTTTCAGAGGAATCTCAAGCGAAGGTGTCGTCTGTGGCTGCCAAGAGGGCAGTGTTAATGCCAAAAATCGTCCAGAAGGATAACTTAAGGTTGATTATGGAGCTTAACAACTAAAGAAAGGAATCTTATGACAAAGCGTGGGACAAAGACAGAAAATCGTAAAGAGACTAGAATTTTGGTGACGCGGGAAAAACCTCAAAGAGAAAAAAACCCGCGGACGACTGTGGAAGTCGTCGCTGCACTATGATCGCCAAATATGGGCGATATCCTTTGTTTCTGGTGTCGAGAGTACAATGATTACAATACAAATGACTTGAAATGTGAAAATAACAAGTGTATCGAATGTAAAACTAGTGTGTCGTGTGCTAAGACTGCTGGTCGAGAGTGTAAATCGAGCGTCGAGAGCGATCACTTGAGTACGCAGTGTGATTCCAGAAATTCCCCTCTCCAAATGATGGCTTTGTCTTCGTATTTATAGTGTTCGCATGCATTTAATGTCTCCATGAATTCTTCTAGTTACGGTCGCAACGGTTTCTGTTGTTTAATGTTCATAACTGCTCTGTCGGTTTCGTCCATTGGTCATAAATGACGTTTGACCTGCATTAAATGATGAAATCATAACAGAAGAGTCGTACGTTAGTCGGTCGAGGTCGTGTGTTTCTACACGACGGTCGAGTGTCGAGAGGTATTCTCGACTCTGGCTTTGGTCAAAAGACGGAGTGTTTGTGATTTGACTTTGTTACAAGAGAAGTGCAATAAACGTTCTTAATGTCTTGGTCGTGGTCGAGACTGGTGATTCTTTACCCAAACAGTTTGCCCCCAAAATTTGAAAAAGTGGAGTGGCAAATTCAATTTTCAAAAGTTTTTTAAATTTTGCTAGTCAGACGTCTAGGGTCGTGACATGTGTAAAAAAATCTTTTTAGTTACCTTGGAATTGGATCGGTCCAATTCTAACTGAATGAGAAGTCGGTAAAGGGATAAGGTCGTGACGTCATGTTGACGCCCGATCGTGCATTACAGCTGTATTTGCCAGGTGTCGACGATCTGTCGAGCATTTGAAAAGACAGGGACACGTGTCGACGATCAAGAGGCTCGACCTGACACGATCATTTGTATAAATAAAGACCTTTCGACGGATCTTTTATACTTTACGATTTCAAAGAGTTTTTAGGAGAGATTTCCCTTGATTTACTTGCTGTTCTTTGCTGAATCTTTTCCCACTTGTGAGAGATCTTCGATTGGTTAGAGATTTTGAGGGCACCTTATAAGGTATGTTTTCTTGGTTTTTCATCAGCCTATTGCTAAAAAAACTCCGAGAAATGTATCAATTAAGTCTGTAGGTTTCTGCTGAAGATCTTGATGACCTTAAAAATCTAGTATTCCACTCGTCTTTAGCTGAGGTGTTTCTGCTCGAGTTTTAACATCGGCCCAGTTAATGCCCCGATTCTGGAGACTCTGGCCTCTTTTGTTTTTATGTTCATCACATGATGTTTCCTTCTAATATGTTTTTCAGGAGAAGGTGCCAACTAATCCTGCTAAGAGAGCGACACAACTTGAGTTTGCTCGAAAAAGTAAAGACAAGGTATATGTTAGGCCTTATTGTTTGTGGAATTAGAAGTTCAGGGGCTTATATTGCTATTTCTTGTTAATACCCTTTGGGTATAAATAGTTTGCTTTAATCCTTGTTTTAGGTTAATGATCATTGTTAGCTATTAAACCTTTTGTACGGCCACTGCCTATTTCTCTTTGTTAATCGCTAATGACAAGTGAGATTCATGACTGAATATTACTGATTGTGTTGGTTGTTTAATGATTGCTACTGAATCTGGGATCCACAATTGGTATCAGAGCAAAAGGACGTAGATTCAAAGGTATTTTTCTGATTTTTCTTGATCATTCAAAGTGCGTACTGTGTTCTTCACAAGAATTTTGATTGGCTTGATTTTGGTGTTAAAACCCAAAATAGAGGCTTGATAAATTCTTCTCATAGGTTTTCTAAGATCTTTCTGTGTTTTCAAATCGTTTCGTTGAGTAAAAATCACTGATTTTCAAATTCTTGATTCTTTTGGTTTTTGCTCCATGTTCTTGAAAATATTCAATTTTTTACATCAAATATGTTGATTGATTCGATTTAGGTATTGTTTTCGTGTGTGTTTTGGTTAGTTTTGTTGGTACTAAGCTTTTGCAGATTGATTCCCGAGTCAAAAGTGCTGAAATCCTTCATACCGGGTAAGTTTTGTTCATCTTACTGTATTGTTGTCGAAGTTCCGGTACTGGTGCAGATACCGGAACCCATTGATACCGGAGTTCAAATCCCGGTACTATTGACTACCGGTACTGTCTTCTCCCAGTATTACACTTTCGGTATTACACTTCTACCGGTATTACACTTCTCCCAGTATTACACTTTTACCGGTATTACACTTCCGGTATCTCCTTTTCCCGGTATCTAGTACCGACACTCATCTCCCGGTGTTTCCTAGTCCCGGTATCGCTTTAAGTTTCAGTATTATACAATTGCGGGACTTGGTTTCCAGTCCCGTAACCAACCAATTGCGGGACTTGTTACTGTACTGCTGGACTTGTGACTAGTCCCGGAACCTGCCTTTTGCGGGACTCTTCTCTGCAGTTGCGGGACTGTCATTTCTGGAACTTAAAATCCAGAACCTGATTTCTTTCTGCTACATCAATTTTTATTAAGCAATTTCTTTTAGGCTACTCTCCCTTAGGATTTGCGTTAGAACTTGCGTTAGGTCACTCGAATTCCTTTGAATCACATTATGTGCTACGATCACCACTGCAATCACAATGACTACACAAGACGCACTCGCTATCGGATCTGAGTTCAAGCCACCTGTTCTATATCGCGGGGAGTACAATGTTTGGAGAGACAGATTTCTGTGCTTCATCCAAACGAAGCCACTTTATGAAGAGATTCTTCGCTCGCTCAAGGAGGGCCCCACTGTTCCACCGTAGATGGACGTTCCTGCTATAGAAGGTGGACCTCCTGCCCACAAAGTGCCCAAACTGTATGACAAACTGACGGTTGAAGAGAAGCGTAAAGCCGATGGCGACACGTTGGCGAAGACCTATCTGGTTTACAGTCTTCCCAACAACATCTACTATAGCATCGACAGCTACAAGGACACGGCCAAAGGAATGTGGGATCAGCTTGCCAAGATAATGCAAGGCAGTCGGCAAGGAAATCAGATGAAGATCACCAACTGTCTCACGCGTTATGAATCCTTCAAAGCTAAACGAGGAGAATCACTTACGGAGACATACGAACGCTTCTGTACTCTACTGAACGACCTGCACAAGAACAGCATCTTCAAGTCCAATTTAGAATGCAACATCAAGTTTCTCAACAACCTTTAACCTGAATGGAAGGGCTTTGTTCTACACGTCCGTCACAATCGTTCTTTAGAGAATGTTCCACTGCACGAGATATATGAGATGTTGCTACAAGATGAAGATGATGTCACTGAGCTGATGGGAGATAAGAAGTCCAATGAGAAGACAAAGGAAGATCCTCTTGCTCTTATGTCCCACAAGAAGGAAAAGCAACTTTCACACAGTTCGCATAGAGAATAAGCGCCGAGTGAATCTGAGCATGAAGATGAAGATCCAGAGAGTGATTCTGATCCCGAGCTTGACAGTATTAAGAAAGCGGTTGCTTTACTCACCCGGGAGTATGCTAGGAAGAAGTTTTTCAAAAAGCCGACCAACAATAATCAGCGATACTCCACAAACACAAAGCGTCGGGATTATCGAGACAAGAACGATGGAAAGTGCAAGACTGATGATGGAAGAAAGAGGAATGACGAAGGGAAGCGATCTGAAGGAAAGTCTGATGATCGAGCTGATGATGAACCCGTGAAATGCTACAACTGCGGGAGGCGAGGCCACTTCGCCAAAGACTGCCGGAAGCCTGTAGTACGCAATGCTGAGTACTACAAGAACAAAATGCTTCTATCAAGGCAGAAAGAAGCGGGTCAAGCATTGATGGTGGAAGACGATCATTGGCTTTTCAAGACTGATGATGAGAATGAAGATGCGGAAGCTCACATGTGTTACACTGGCCTGAATCCGGAAGAATCTGATTCCTAAGATGACTCTTCCGACAAGAAGAAAGACAAGCGCGAGTGCCAGGTATGTGGTTCTTCCAATGATGACTTACTAATCAAATGCATGAAATGGTGCGTACCTTAGAATCATTCAAACATAAGGTTAAGACCAAAGATGCCCACATCTCTAAGCTAGAAGCCGAGGCTAAGATCAAATATGATACCATAGGCAAGATAGCTATTGAAAAGGCTGAGGACAGATGTGTGATAGAAAACTATCAAGCTGAGTGCTCAGCCATTTCAGAAAGAACTAAACTCCTCGAGACCCAAATATCTGAATACACTCAAAAGTTAGAGAAGTCTCAGGAGGAGTATTCTAAAAGCGCCTTAGTTCAAGAACATGTTCTAAAAGAAAACGAGAAGTTGACCACTAAGCTTAAGGATCTTGAATCCAAACTTTATAAACTTGGTCAATCTGAACAAACCATCCACTTGAACAAGCCTAAGGAGTTCAAATATTATAACTCACTTTGGGGACTCGGTTATGATAATCCGTGCTACCTAAAGAAAAGTCTTGTCTAAGGTCCCTACTCTTTATGAATTTGATTTTATGGGCCTAGATACGATATATCCCGAGTACAAGATTAAGTGGACTAAGGTATCTAAGGAAGATGAGGAGAAAGAGGATTTTAAAAGAAAAACAGGTATACCTCTACCACCAATTGAGGCTAAACCTAAAGTCGATGATCCAAATTCTGAAAAGAAATCTAAATCGGATGATGAGCCGCCAAGGAAAAACATTAATGTACAGATCCCTTTCGTGTACGAAACGCTCAATGCGTCCTACTTGAAAAGCAAAACCCCTTATCTCTCGAACGATTATTTTGACATCTGCTCGCTTGCCAAAATGGTTGAAACTCCGGTTCCCGTTCCGGCAACATCAGATGAGGATTCTAAAGAGAAATCCGAGTTTAAACGTTATGTTCCACCTCTGATTTTGGAAAATATTATTTTCAAACTTGAAGAATCGATTGCAAGAGATAAGGTCATTTATGAAACCGAAAGGATTGTACTTTTAGATTCTATCGAAAAGCTCAAAAAGGCTAAACCCGAGACACTACCCGAATCTGAAAGAGCAGTCTATCGAACCGAGATTGCTAAGTTGACGTCTCAACTGGCCGTTTTGGCGACTGAAGCTTTAACGCTGAGAATGGCTAAATAGAATTCTGTGGATACTCCAATGACGCCGGTCACTTCTGAAACAATCTCGTTTGATGATGCTCCGATCTTTTTTAAAAGTTCCTCGTGCAAAGCTTTTATCGGAGTGTCTGATGACACAAATTCTAAAGAGTTGAGCTGTAAGAATAAAGGCAAGGCCATCCAATCCGATTCAGTTCAAAAGAATCTTTTCCCGATTTTTGATAATCCGTTTGCGTTCGACTCAGATAGTGAAGTCCCACTTGATTCTGCTCGCAAATTTTCTGAGTTTATGAACTCCACTCCTTGTCATGCCAATGATTTTTCTAAGATTGATTTCGCTCCTAAGCTTCCTAGTCACACTCAATTTTTAGCAAAAATGCCCGAACCGGTTAATTTTGAAAAGGGTGAATGCTCGAATTCTAAACCCGTTTCTCAGACCACTTCTAAAACCAAATCTAAACGTCGGTCTAAGAAACGCGCGTCAAATGGTAAGAGCTCGTATAAACAACCCGTTTTCTCAAACTCCTCTAAAGATAAATCTCATGTAATTTCAGATAGTACGGGTCGGGGGAAAGCGGTTCGGAGAGAGTGGGTAGAGAAGAATGCTAAGACGCGCACTGAGAAGAACAAGTCATTTAATTATGCTTTGAATAATAGGAAAAATAATAACAAACATGGTTTTGGTTTGCATAATTCTGTTGAACATGGTTTTCAAATTCCAGTTACACTTGACAATGTTCATCAATTGATTGATTTTTCGCGTAATTATGTTTGTTGTTCTGTTTGTGGTGTGAATGACTTGATTGATTCTAGACATGAAAATGATTGGGTTGGTACATATCACATCTTTAATTCTAATGTTAATCGTAAACCCAAACGAAAAAGACCCAACTCTAAAAGGGTCTCAACCAAAGGTGTTGCACCTAACACCCAAGGACCCATTTATGATTGGGTACCTAAACAACATTAATCTCTGTTTTGCAGCTCGGTCATGTGTGGTTTCTCGATTCTGGATGTTCCAAGCACATGACTGGTAAACGGGAGCTACTCGCCAACTTCAAGGAGAAGTACTGTGGTGATGTAAGATTTGGCAACAACAATGTGGCCCCGATCATGGGCTACGGCGACCTAGTTCAGGACAACTTAACGATCAAGCATGTGTCCTACGTTGAAGGTCTTGGTCACAACCTCTTCAGCATCAGCCAGTTCTGTGACAAGGATCTTGAAGTACGGTTCAAGGCGAAGAAATGAAGGATTCTAGCTGACGATGGGACGAAGATTCTCGCTGGTACTAGACGAACGAACCTCTACACCATTAACCTCGCCACCGTCAAGACTGAAAAAGCCATATGCCTTATGTCCAAAGCTACTACTCAACAGAACTGGCTATGGCATCGACGGCTATCACATCTAAACTTCAAGAACATCAATAAGCTGGTGCTGGGTGGACTCGTCAAGGGTATGCCAGAGCTGAAATTCGCGAAGGAACATCTCTGCTCCGCTTGCGACATGGGTAAGATGAAGAAGGTGTCTCACAAGCCAAAACCGGTTCCAAGCATGTCACGACCATTAGAGCTGATCCATATGGATCTCTGCGGACCTATGCGCGTTCAAAGTATAAGCCACAAGAAGTACGTGGTAGTGATGGTGGACGACTACTCAAGGTACACCTGGGTCAAGTTCCTTCGTTCAAAGGACCAGACGCTCGATGTCATAGTCAACCATCTCAAGGGAGTTCAGAATAACCTACAGCTGACCGTAATCGCAATTCGCACGGATAATGGAACGGAATTCAAGAATCGCATCATCGGCGATTTTCTCACTTCAGCGGGGATTTCGCACAACTTCTCGGCAGCCAGGACTCCGCAACAAAACGATGTAGTGGAACGATGCAACCGCACTTTGGTGGAAGCAGCGCACACTATGCTGACACAATACGGGCTTCCAATATTTCTATGAGCCGAGGCTATCGCGACGACGTGCTACACTCAAAACAGATCTATCGTCCACAAGAGCTTCAATAGGACGCCCTACGAGATCATCAACAAGCGCATCCCGAAGATCGGATATTTTCATGCGTTCGGGTGCAAATGTTTCGTTCTGAACGATAATGATGATCTCGGCAAGCTCAAGCCGAAGGCGGACGAGGGGATCTTCATTGGCTATTCGACATCCTCCAAAGCATACAGAGTCTACAACAAGAGGACCAAGAGCGTGATCGAGAGTATTAATGTGACCTTCGACGAATTGGTCGATTTGGCTTCTGGACATAACAGTTCTGAACCCACACTTACTGGAGTGCTGGCTTCTGATCTCTCTAGATCGGAATCCAAGCACACAACAGTAGATCCTTCGTCGTCCAATACGTCGAAGTCACAACCATCTGAGTTAGATCTTCTGTTTCAAGATTTTTATAATGATTTATATCTTCCCCATGTTACTTCTGATGCTTCTTTAAATGCAGATGGAGCTATAGTGGTGTCGACCAACATATTCGGTCCTCTTCCTACCCCCAATGCTACATCATCGGAGGACTCACCCACGCCACCAGTGATTGTGACAACGCCATTCTCAAGTACTCATACGGCGACCGCGTCTCCCTCTTCAGTGGTTCCAACCACTTCATCTACCCCCGGAGCAAGCAACGACTTTGACGCAACTGCCACATCTTCGTCAACTGCTGTTGTATCTCAACCTGCGGCCGCTCCACGTCTTCATCTGGTTCCATCACTTGAAGCAGTTCAGAATCTACCCCTTGGGTCCTACATCGATGCGGATAATTCAGAACCTCTATCGGATCCGCTACCCCACACGAGGAAATGGACTCGAGCGTACCCCCCAGAACAAATCATTGGCGATCCGTCCTCTCCTATTCAGACTAGAGCAACTACGAAACCTGAAGACGAAGCCGCTCCTGCATTGCTGAGTAATACTCAAAAACGGGCGGCAACCGGTAATGAGTTCCTCTTCTCTGTCTTCTTAAGCAATGTCGAACCAGCGAAGGTGAAAGATGCATTACACGGCCTGGACTGGATAATGGCCATGAAAGAAGAGCTCAACGAATTCTAGAGTCTTAAAGTATGGCGTCTGGTCCCTCGCCCGAATAACCGAACCATCATTGGCACGGAATGGATTTTCAAGAACAAAAAGGACGAGAATGGTGTCGTGGTCCGAAACAAGGCTCGTTTGGTCGCTAAGGGGTATCGACAACAGGAGGGGATCGACTACGAAGAGACGTTTGCACCTGTTGCCCGAATCGAGGCTATTCGGATGTTTCTCGCGTACGCCGCTCACAATAACTTTACCGTGTATCAAATGGATGTGAAGATGGCGTTTCTGAATGGCGATCTCAAAGAAGAGGTGTATGTCTCCCAGCCGGAAGGTTTCGTAGATCCGGATCACCCAAACCATGTGTATCGACTCGACAAAGCATTATACGGACTAAAGCAAGCACCGAGAGCCTGGTATGATAAACTGTCTACTTTTCTCATCAACTCCGGATTCTCGAAAGGTAAAATCGACACAACCCTTTTCGTCAAAAGGGAAGGTGAGCATATTCTTTTAATTCAAGTCTATGTCGATGACATTATCTTCGGTTCTTCTTGTCCTCAATACTGTCGCAACTTTTCACTTCTCATGAAACAATATTTTAAAATGAGTATGATGGGTCAGATGAATTTCTTTCTCGGTCTTCAAGTTCAACAACTGTCGACCGGGATATTCATCAATCAATCTAAGTACATCGCGGATATTCTTCGGAAATTCAAGATGGAACAGTGTTCACCCATGCGTACTCCTATGTCACCGGGTACTAAGTTGCACGCCGATCCTGACGGAAAGGCGGTGAACACAACTACCTATCGAGGAATGATTGGTTCGCTGATGTATTTGACGGCAAGTCGGCCGGATATAATGTTCTCCACCTTTCTGTATGCTAGGTTTCAGTCAAATCCAAAAGAGTCACACATGATAGCAGTTAAGCGTATAAATCGTTATTTGAAAGGTACTGCTAATCTTGGCATTTGGTACCCGAAGGATACAGGTTTCGAGCTTACGGCGTATTCTGATGCTGATCGTGTGGGAAGTATGCTCGACCGGAAAAGCACTACGGGGCACGTCCAGTTCCTGGGCGACAAATTGGTTAGCTGGGCTTCCAAGAAGCAGACTTGCGTCTCCACCTCCACGGCGGAAGCGGAGTATGTGGCCGCGGCTAGCTGCTGTTCCCAGGTGATCTGGATGAGGACGCAACTGAAGGATTACGGGTACAACTACTCAATATCCCGATCTACTGTGACTCCAAGAGTGCGATAGCCATCACGAGCAATCTGGTGCAACATACGAAGACGAAACATATAGACGTGCGCTATCACTTCATCAAAAGACCATGTGGAGAAAGGTACGGTAGAACTCTACTTCGTATGTACGGAAAACCAATTGGCAGATTTGTTTACCAAGGCGTTGGATGAAAAACGGTTCCATGAACTCGTATCCAAGCTTGGTATGCTCAATCTAAAAGATTGAGTCCCGGCTGTACTAGTCACACCTTTCCTACACTACGTGATAACTGTATCTTTCGCAGTTACACTTGTCTCGCAGTGTCGTTTAGGTGTTTCAAGCACATCGGTGACACATTTTCTGTATTTTCGTATGTAGTGTTTTCCAGTTTTCCATGTTTTTCTTTACTTTTTCATCGTTTAGTTTTTGTTTTTCCCGTGTTACTAATCGTTTGCTATTCAAGCTGTGTCCTCGAATGCCAAGTCCCAAGGTACGTATTCTGTCTCTGTGAGGAATTGATAGCAATTTTTGAGACAGCGAGGGGGAGAAATGTCAGTTTTGACAAGTCTAGGGGGAGCTTTTGTCATTTCTTTCAAAGTATGTCTTATTTTTCTTTAATTTGAGTGGTTTCGTTTGTTCTATGTAATTTCATAAAAAAATAAAATATATATATATATATATATATCGGATTTTATTCTGAAAAGTTGAGGGGGAGCAGTGCTGATTTTCAAATCTTGAGGGGGAGAGTCTGATTTCGAAAAATTGAGGGGGAGAAGTTAAGTTTTTAACCCTAAGGGACTAAAAGTGTCAAAGCTTCACAAACTTTTAAGTTTAGGGTCTCGTTTGAAACTTTCTCAAACCTCAGGGGATAAAACTGAAATTCCCTCAAAGAGGTTAAGTATAGGGTAAACTTTAAGAGTCTTTCAATATCTAGGGGTATATTTCGCCAAGTGGTCAAAGTCGAGATATTTTGATACCGGGAGAGTTAAGTGATCCGGTACCGGGTTGACACCGGTATTGACCCGGGTTACTTAAACCTCAAAATTTTCCCAACTCACTCACCCTTCAAAATTCCCGCTCTCATTCTCTCCCGGAATCAAATCTGAACACTTGCGATTTCTCTCTAAATCGAGCTCCAAATCGACCCAAACCACAGGTATGTGTCCTAAACTTCAAACTAATCAAGTTTTGCTCAATTAATCGCATCAAAACGACACCAAAATCGATCGATTTGATCGAGTTTAGCGCCGCCTCCGCTGCTAGGGTTTTCGAACCCTACGGTGGCGGGTTCGACCTCGATTCGACAATGGTTGGTCTATTCCAAACGTTTTATGTCTGTATCGATCTGCTCTAAGTAGTTATCATGAAATTTGGGTGTTGATTGCGATGTTTCATCGATTAGGATTTAAGGTTTCGTGAGTTCCGGTATTTATTTACAAGTCCCGGTAAGTTTCTTTTAGTTGAGTCCCGGTATGACATAGTTTTTGAGTTTCGGTATGCACAAGTCTTTACGAGTTTCGGTATTTTTCAATTTTAAGTCCCGGTATTTGATTTGCTTAAGTCCCGGTATTTTAAATATGATTAAGTTCCGGTATGTATGTGCAATCTTTTGAATTCCAGTATGTGCAACTTTTGAGTTCCGGTATGCAGATTTTTCATGTCCCGGTATGCATACAATTTTGAGTTCCGGTACCACTGTGCAAACCTGCTTTGCTCCTGTTCACTGTGGTTTTTGCCTAATTTGAGAACTATGTCACATGCACACAAATGCTATAACTGCACTCTCATATGCCTAAATGTGCTCTCGCTCAACTCGGATTCGTTAAGATTCGAGTTGTGATCTGTCTTGCACGGTACCGACTTTCGGTATTCCAAATCCGAGAATACGGGCCATGAGACTCTAGTTTACTTTACACTATGCCATGTTTACTCAATTCAAGAATCTTTTCACAGGTCCATGGCTCAACCGAATCCAAATCCGCCCCAAGGCAATGCCCCGTTACTTCCCGAAGGTCAGAACCTTCCATTGGTCTCCAACAACTACCACTTAGACCCGACAACCATCAGCTGCCAATGCCCGGTCGTCGTGGAGATACTGAAGCGTCATGCTCTCAACCATGCTTTGACGGCCCATTCTCCGGTTCCCGCCGTCTACGTACACCAACTTTGGCGGTCCCTCATACCGGTCGAGCGCGGACAACATTTTGTGCTTCGCGCCCGCATCGGCGAATCCAACTTCACTATCACCCGTCATACATTCCGAACTATCCTTGAACTACCGACAGCAAATGCAATTCCAGGACGGGAAGCATACGACGATAAAGTCACCGATGACATATTGTGCCGATACATTCAGGCTCTCGGATACCAAGGCGGCCTCACTCAACCATCGAGTTTCATTAGGACTCACCTTCAGCCAGTCTGGTACACCCTGTTCACCATATTGAACAAGTGTCTATCAGCCGTGACTAAAGGGATTGATAGGACTTCAGTCAATCTACTCGGCTTATTCCATGCTGTCATCTATAGCCGACATTTTGACTACGCTACGATTCTTTGGACGGAGCTTGTGGCTCAAGTGCAAAAGAAGCATGATGGCAGCAAACGTCTCACTTTCCTACCTTATCTGAGGTTTCTTCAACTGATTGTCGCACATCTCATGGCAACTGACCTCACTATCCCTTGTCGAGCCGATCACGAGGTACTCATCTCTACCCGAATGACTCGCATTCAAAATATTAGAGTGCTCGAAGACGTCGTCCCTATGATTATCCCTACTGACCTACTAGATATCGCGGACCAAACGGCACTGAGTGTGATAGAATATAGGAGAGAGAACAACTTAGTCGCTCCTATGGACCAGCCAGATCCGGCTGGACCTGCCCACGGAGCGCAGCCTGAGCGACGTCAGGGTCCACGAATGCGAGGACGAGGGGTTCGACAAGCAGGGGCTATCGGACGGGGCGTGTAGAGAGAACATATTGTGAGGGGAAGAGGCGTGGCAGTGCCGGGAGGTCCACACGCGGTGCTAGTTCGTCTCGACCCCGACCTCGTACACCACCTTCACCCGGAGTTAAAGGCTCCTCCTTACATGATGTGGAGGTGGAAGGGATTTCACGAGAACATGCGGCTGAAGAGGCAGCCTCCTCTTCTAGCTCCGAATCCGGTTCATCCTCCGGAACAGCTGCCGGCACCGCCTCTGGCTCCCAATCGGAATCCGAATCCGAGTCTCAATCAGGCTCGGCTTCCGGTGACCAAGGAGGGTCTGAGGAACCCGGCAGTGAGGAAACCGAATCTGGTGATGACGATGACTCACCTACCCCCAAGCCATTTCTGGAGAGAAAAGAAGAGCAGAGGGAGTTTCAGTCGAAAATGAAGAAGATAGTGAGCCTGTGCGTGAAAGGAGAAGTAAGCAAAAGAATGAGAGTGAGCGAGTGATGGGGCAATCTTCGACTTGACGAGCATGTCGTCGATGTAAACTTCCATCGTGTCGCCGAGATGATCTTTGAACATCTTATTCACCAGACGCTGGTAAGTAGAACCTGCATTTTTTAGTCCGAAAGGCATAACTTTATAATAGTAAATACCTCGATCTGTCATGAACGCAGTTTTCTCCTGGTCATCGACGTGCATCAGGATCTGATTGTACCCAGAATAAGCATCCACTTGAGGGAAAGTTCTTTGCTTTGGATGTTTCTTGAGTACGCAGTGTGATTCCATAATTCCCCCTCCCCAAACGATGGCTTTGTCTTCGTATTTATAGTCTTCGCATGAATTTAATGTCTCCATGAATTCTTCTAGTAACGGTCACAACGGTTTCCGTTGTTTAATGTTCATAACTACTCTGTCGGTTTCGTCCGTTGGTCATAAATGACGTTTGACCTGCATTAAATGATGAAATCATAACAGAAGAGTCGTACGTTAGTCGGTCGAGGTCGTGTGTTTCTACACGACGGTCGAGTGTCGAGAGGTATTCTCGACTCTGGCTTTGGTCAAAAGACGGAGTGTTTGTGATTTGACTTTGTCACAAGAGAAGTGCAATAAACGTTCTTAATGTCTTGGTCGTGGTCGAGACTGGTGAATTTTTACCCAAACATATACGTTTACATAAGTGATGTTTAAATGCATTTTACATTATGAGGATCGTTATTTATTGGTCTAATGGTTTTTGAGCATTTTGCTCGGTTTTGACTTTAAAGGAGTCTTGGGACATCTTGTCCGATTTTGATGGCTTAGTGTAGAGTCCTATTTATGCTTTGCATTTATTGCAACTTATTGCATCTTATTGATAATTACATGCTCGAGTGCTTTAGTCATTCCTGTGTAGTCATGTAATTTTAGACTGTGTTGCATTGGATCCATAGGCACGTAAGTTAGTCTTTATTTGATGGTCTATTGGGTGTTGCGGGATTTGACCCGGGGCCCATGTTTTAGGACCTTTATCTTGCAAGGGTACACTAGGAGGGCAGAGTCCGATTGTGCTAACATGATTGATGGGCGTTTATGACCTCCGCCATGTCGGGCCAATGCCATGGTTGTAACCTCGCTTGTGCCGGACCTTTGGTGGTATTCATGGTAATATTCGCTAAGGTCAGCTGTCTCTTTGGGTGTAACTTGAAGGGAGTCGTAGGGACACTTGGGCTTTCATGTCGTGAAGTGTCATACTTTTAACGTTGTATGAGTGACATACTTTTGTGTTCCTCCACTCTCAATGGATACGGGTCTCCCCATTGTCGGCCAACACTATTTTGGATATTAATGTCCTTACTTTATTATCGTTGGTCTTGTGCGTTGACTACAAATGATAACTTTAATATTGGATTTCCCTCCACGTATATTAAGGTTTGAATGGAGCATGTCATTTCCATGTTTTGGTATATGGAGTTCGCTCTATTTTATGCTCGCGTGAGTATCGAGTTTTATCCGTATTTTTGGTACCGTTTTATATTTATTTGAATTGTTGTTCATGGTGCATGGGCCTGGCATTATGCCTCGCCCATGATTGAATAATTGAATAATAGAGATTTATTCACGTTTATATAATTGGGATTTAAATATTCATTCACGTTTTGAGTGAGTTTGGATTGTAATTCATTTTGGAAAACGGTATATACATTTTGGGAACTTTCCGCATAAATTTTGTGTGCGTTGGAAAATGAGTCGTCTACATCATTTTCATAAACTCTTTTGGAAATCATGATTTAAGTTGCAATCTTTCATTCAACAAATTATTTAAATCATGATGTAAATGTTTGGGTAAAAATTTATCAGTCACGATCACGACAGAAAAAGGGAAAGAGATTTCTTACACAACACATCTTATGTTAAGATAAAATCATACACACTCGACAACTTTATTAACATATCTGAGTTTAGGTCGAGTATTATTCATGACATTCGACCATAACGTCGCCCAACTCACACGACCATCGTAAGATACCTTACGACCTCGACCAACTAACATACGACACAACAGTTATCTTTTCTCTGTTTAATGCAGGATCAACGCCATTAAAGACCAACGACTATAACCGACAACGATCATTATGAGCATTAAATCTCAGAAATCGTTACGACCGTTGTTCCAGCTTTTATGAAGACCATTAATGACCATCAACACTATAAATAGAGATATCAACTTCATTTTGCGGGGAACCGAACTAAAAAGCAACTACAACATACTAAAAGAATTCTCTCTCGAAGAACAGCTCACGACGCTCTATTTTTTACACACGACGCACGATTTATTTTACAATTCAAGTTCTTTCTGTGTCTTATTGTAATCACTTGTACTCTCGACGTTTGAAACATAAGGACGTCGCCCCTAATTGGCGACCATAGTATAGCGACGACCCCTACTATCGTCCGCGGGTTTTTTCCTCGTTGAGGTTTTCCCGCGTCACCAAATTCCTCTCGTCTCCTTTACTTTTTGTCTTTGTCGCATAGTTTGTCGAACGATTTCTTTTCTTTAGTTGTTAAGCTCCACATCAACCTTAAATTGTATTTTTGGACGATTTTCGGCATTAAAAGTTTGGCGCCCACCGTGGGTCCCCATCTAGAGAAAGTCTTCGACAAACGTGCGTCCGACTAACGGTTTCTTGGAGTTTTCTCCTTTTTCTCTTTCAGGAAAATGGCAGGATAGGGAAATCAGGAGCAGATCATCGCCCAGATGCATTGGGAGCTGGAAGCTGCGCGCAATCGCATCGATGCCCTTGCTGAGCAAAGCCGAAGGGCAGCTGAGGAGATCGCGCGATTGAGGAGTCAAAATCCGAATTGATCATTCAGACAGCAGAACGGTTCAGGACCATTCGTCCAGAATCCGCAACATGGTCCATTCGTCCAGAATCCGCAGCAAGGTCCATTTGTCCAGAATCCGCAGCAGGGACCGTTCGTCCACAATCCTCAGTACGGGACGATTCCTCCTTAACATCTGAGGCCACCGCCTCTGCAAAACGGGTCTCAGCCGTACTTTGTACCCCTCAATGGGGACGCCAATGGTTCTCCGTACGGAAATGACACAAATTCAGGGATCAACCCTCCAGCAGGTGTGGACCCCGTCGCTCAGCGACTAAAGATGTTGGAAGACCAGAACGAACGTGTCCTGTCCTTGCTCACAAAATTGCCAGGGGCAGCCGTGCCCGTCGATGTCGAGCCTCGCACGGGGTTTCAGGCCTCCTCTTTCATCGACGAGATTGCTCTGGTTGACGTCCCCAAGAAATATAGTATCCCAACCTTCACACCCAAATACTCTGTTATCTCGGATCCCACAGAACACGTCGCTCAGTACAAACAACTGATGTGGATTGTGTCGATCCCTTACCAGTATCTGGAGGTTTGTATGTGCAAGAGTTTCGGGGCGACCCTCACGGGTGCCGCCCTCCAGTGGTTGATTAACCTCAGGCCCAAATCCATCGGGTCCTTTGCTGAGTTAGTCAATCAATTTCCCAGCAGTTCGCTAGCAGTCGCAAGATGGAAAAGCAGACTAGCGACTTATATTATGTTGTGCAGAAGGCCAGTGAATCTATCCGGAGTTATTTCAATAGATTCAATGCAGAAATGATCAGTGTCCATAACTGCGACGTCAAGACCGCGAACGAAGCCTACAAACGTGGCCTAGATGACAGTTCGGGTCTATACACTGATTTAACAAAGTATCCTCTAGAAAATTTCGAAGACGTCCGAGCAAGAACCCTAGCTTACAGAGATGATGGCAAGAAAGACAAATCGAAGTGGTGCAACTTCCACGTCGATCATGGTCATATGACGGACAATTGCATAGCCCTTAAAAAAGAGCTAGCATACCATGTCCCGAAGGGTAATCTCAAGGATATCATCGAAAACATCGTTACCCAAGCTAACGACGTTCGACCGCCATCTCCCGACTATGCAAAGGTCGTAAATCGCATAACTAGTGGGTCCGACGTCTGCGGTCTGACGTATTCCGCAGCCAAACGTCATGCTAGCCAAGCACTTGACGATCGACCTACCCCTCACTCATCAAGACCCAAAGGAGATCTGGAGTTAGAAGCCATGAAGATTACGTTCGACCAAGACGACCTCGACGACTCGCATCAAAAGCATCATGATGGATTGATCATTCAACTCACGATTGGTAATTGCCTGACCCGACGAGTCTTGGTCGATGGGGGCAGCTCAGCGAACGTCATCTTCCTTGATACCATCAAAGCCATGGGAATCGATCGATCAGAAATTACCCGACGCTCGACAACCTTGGTAGGTTTCAATGGAGACGCGACGAGTACCTTCGGAGAAATTACCCTGCTTGTCTACGCCCGAGGGATCAATAAGCCGACAAAGTTCAACGTCATCGATTGCTCATCGGCCTATAACGTCATCTTAGGTCGATCGTGGATCCATGACATGAAAGCCGTTCCTTCGACATATCATCAGACCATGAAATTCCCTACGCCATGGGGAGTCCAGGAGATCAAAAGTGAGCCGAATGTCGCCCGCGATTGCTACAAGACGACCCTGAAACCGCAAAAGCAGGCCATCTAGCAATTACAGGTCCAAGATGTTCCTGGGACAGCCGACGACTATCTCTTGGAGGAAGTCGTCCTGGACCAGAGCAAGCCTGACCAGACCGTCTTTATAGGTTCATCCCTCGATCCTTGCCTTAAGGAAAAGCTAATATCTTTTTTGCAGGAACATGCCAACTGCTTTGCCTGGTCGCACGAAGACATGGTTGGCATAGACCCCGACGTAATTTCTCATAAGCTCAATGTCGACACGTCTTTCAAACCTGTCAAACAAAAGCGACAAAAATTTGCTCCTGCATGGAATAAGGTGATCAATGACGAGGTCGACAACCTCCTCAAGACAGGAAAGATTCGAGAAGTAAAGTACCCCGACTGGCTTGCAAACGTCGTGGTCGTGCAAAAGAAAAATGGCAAATGGAGAGTTTGTATCGACTTCACAGATCTCAACAAAGCTTGTCCAAAGGACCCTTTTCCATTGCCACATATCGACGCCATGGTCGACGCGACAGCAGGACATGAACTATTGACGGTCATGGATGCTTATTCCGGATATAACCAAATCCTGATGCATGTCGAGGACCAAGAAAAAACCGCCTTCATGACAGACCGAGGTATTTATTGCTATAAAGTTATGCCCTTTGGTTTAAAAAATACAGGTTCCACCTACCAACGTCTAGTAAACAAGATGTTCAAATATCACCTTGGCTAAACGATGGAGGTGTATATTGACGACATGCTCGTCAAGTCGAAGCAAGCAGTCGACCACGTCGAGCATTTAAGGCAGTCGTTCGACATCCTCAGAAAGTATAGCATGAAGCTAAATCCGACGAAGTGCTCTTTTGGCGTCAGCGCCAGGAAGTTCTTGGGCTATATGGTCACACGGCGGGGAATCGAGGCCAATCCAGATCAGATCAAGGCCATTATCGAGATCAAATCCCCAAGGAATTTTAAAGAAGTCCAAAGGCTCACTGGTCGAGTGGCAGCCCTGAACAGGTTTATCTCTCGATCATCGGATAGATGTCATCTATTCTACAACGTCCTCCGAAAAAATAAATGCTTCAACTGGACCGACGATCATGAGCAAGCACTGCAGAAACTGAAGGAGTACATGACGTCGCCACCGCTGCTGTCAAAACCTCACGATAGCGAGGTCTTGCAACTATATTTAGCCGTCAGTCCTAATGCAGTAAGTGTCGTCCTGACGCGAGAAGACGAAAAGCAACAACTGCCGATCTACTATGTAAGTAAATCCCTTCTGGACGCCGAAACCAGGTATTCCTCTATGGAAAAAATTACTTTTGTCGCTAGTTACAGCTGCAAAAAAATTTCGACATTATTTCGAATCACACCCTATTATTGTCGTGACTAACTTTCCTCTTAAGTCTGTCTTGAGGAAACCTGAGTTGACAGGTTGTTTGGCGAAATGGTGCATATATCTCAGTAGTTACGGCATCGACTTCAAGCCCAGGACAGCGATCAAATCGCAAGCTTTGGCATATTTCATCGATGATTTCAGTGCGGAACTGGAAAAAGAAGCAGAGCTCGGGGTGCTCACTGTGGCGACTCACGACGACGTGCCCTGGACTCTACATGTCGACGGGTCATCCAACATTAGGTGTTCAGGATTAGGCGTCGTCTTAAAGTCGCCACAGGAGGGCAAGATGGTATACTCCGTACGATGCGATTTTAAAACTACCAACAATGAAGCCGAGTACGAAGCTTTGATCGTGGGAATGAGTATGGCCCACGACTTGGGGGCAACCACACTACATGTCAAAAGCGATTCTCTCCTGGTCGTAAACCAGATGAATGGAGAATTCGCGTCCAAAGATTCAAAGGTGACAGCGTACCTAAAGGTAGCAAAAGCAAAATCAGAAGTTTTTAAACCATTCTCAATCGAACAAATTCCAAGGGACCAAAATACTCAAGCCGACGCTTTAGCAAACCTTGGATCTGCACTCAGCAAACCTTTATTCGACAACATTCCTATGATCCACCTGGCAACACCATCCATCGAAAATGACGACGTCGTCTAGATCGAAGACCAAGAGGATGATTGGTCGTGCGACATCAGAAATTTCCTTATGCACGACCAACTCCCAGAAGACAAGATGGAAGCTCGGAAGATCAGATTCAAGGCATCCAAATATGTCATGATCGGAGATAGACTCTATCGACGATCATCGACAGGCTTGAACCTGAGATGTGTTATCGGCAAAAGTCAAGCTCAAAGAATCCTTCAAGAAATGCATGATGGAGAGTGTGGCAACCACTCAGGAGGTCGCAGCCTAGCCAACTGTATCTCTCGACAAGGCTACTTTTGGCCAACACTACGACAAGACGCCGTCAGGTATGTCCAGAATTGTGATCCTTGTCAACGACATTCAGGTACGTCCTACAAACCTTCTGAACCTTTACATTCGACACTAATCCCATGGACCTTCATGAGATGGGGGATGGATATTGTCGGCAAGTTACCACCTGCCCCCGGGCAAAAGGTATTTATTCTCGTACTTACAGATTATTTTTCTAAGTGGATAGAAGCAGCTGCCTTTTCCCAAGTTCGGGACAAGAAAGTCGTCTCTTTTATCCAGACTAACATTATATGCAGGTTCGGGATTCCATCTGAAATTGTCTGCGACAATGGATCCCAGTTCATAAGCAACATGACTCGACAGTTCTGTGAAGACCGCAATATCAAGCTGACGACCTCGACACCTAGGTACCCTCAGGCGAATGGACTTGCAGAGTCGAGTAATAAAACCATTATTGCTTCGATCAAGAAAAGGTTAAAGGCTGCAAAAGGAAAGTGGGTCGAAGAGCTCCCTTCAGTCCTGTGGGCGAATCGCACGACGCCACGCACGTCCACATGACAAACCCCTTTCTCTTTGGTCTATGGTTGTGAAGCAGTTTTGCCGGTCGAGGTCCGGCTCCCGACCTCGAGGCATACTTCGGTTGACCATAACTTGGTAGATCTAAGTTACGCCCTCGACGCCCTCGAAGAACTTAGAGAATCAACACTGATCAGAATGGCGTCACAAAGGAAAGCGGTCGAGCGACATTTCAACAAGAACGTTAAAGCTAAAGTCTTCCAAGAAGGCGACTACGTCCTCAGACGAGTGTTCCAAAACACTCAAGAGCTCAACTCATGTAAACTTTCCACCAAATGGGAAGATTCATATTGAATCTCAGAAGTCGTGGGTAAAGGTGCCTATCGGCTCCAAACCCTCGACAACCAAGACGTCCCACGTAGCTGGAATGCTACACATTTGAAAAGGTATTTCTTCTAAGTCTTTTTCTCTTTCATACGATTTTCTCATCACGACGATTACTAACTTAAGCATCGGAGGGTCGTTGGTTAGCCAACGACCAATCTCTGACTTTGTTTTATCGCAGGATCGCACAACATAAATAGTCAAGTCTATGACACGACTTGATCACACGATCGCAGGGTTGCACGGCGTAAAAAACCAAGTCTGTTACACGACTTTAAGATCAAAAGATCTTAGGATCTAAGTCTTTAAACTTAAAATAGCCGTTGCATTACAATGGATGCCTATGTCGCAAGTCTTTATGTTCATTTTTATACGATGTATGTTTACTTGGTGAATTTCACGATTGATATTGTACTTACTTACAAAACGAATAAGACAAAGTAATGCATGAGTTCAAAAGAAAGATAAATTTCATTCATCAACAGTCAAGTACATCAAAAGACTCGACCCCCAACGGTCGATCGATAAAAGACAAAAAACAAAAAAAATTCTAAGGTTGGGGAGGAGCGTCGGCTGCATCCACGCCATAGGCTTCCCCCTTGAAGCCTTCGTCCATCTCCTCATCCTCGACCTCCTTTTCGTCGTTAGAGTCGAGATCCCTCTCAGACCCGACGTTTTCCAAATAGAAGGCCAACTCGTCCGACGCCGAGGCAAGGGGATTCTTCCCCGACAGGTGCTGTCGCATAATCGCTGCCCGAGCAGTCAGTCGAGTAAGAGCGAAGACAGACTTCAGTTCATCCACCAGCTCCTTCACTTCCCCCTCCAACTCCGACACCTTGGACTTAGAATCCTTGGCTTCTTTTTCATTCGCAGCCAAGGACTCTTTGGTCCTGTCCAACTCAGCCCTCGAATCGGCTATCAGAGACAGGGCCTGCTTCAGGCGACGGCTCACCTCGTCCTTCTCCCGTTCAATAACCTCTAGGTCATTCTGAACGTCGTCGAGCCGCACAGACAAGGCCTCGATGCGCGTCAGGGCGGCTTTCTCCCTCTCTCCAGTTGTAAAGCCCGTGTTCCGGTACGTAAATACTTTTTCTTTAAATCTTCCTCGTTGCTTAATTAAGTATTTTGTTTTTGATTTTCTTCCGGGATCGTTTAAGTTACCGAGAGTTAACATCGTTGACCCTAAGTGTTATTTTCTAGTAGGGTGTTTAAAGGATATTGGGGGGTTGTCGAGGGGCCAATGTTGTCAAAAGGCCAAAGTCGTGCCATAGGGTCGGCCCATGCACACGACCAAGCCCCACAATGTTTCATTTTTGTTTTTGTTGTTTCGGTGTCGTGGGTAGAAAACAAAGAAGAAGAAAAACGAAATAGAAAAGAAAACCCTAGTCACCCTCCCCTCTCGGTCGTAGTCTTCCCCCCCTCACCCCGTCGTTGTCGTTTCTCGCCGGAGAAGATCATCCCCTCTCTCTCGCCGCTCTCGGGACTCTCGTATACAAGGTATCTCTCTCTCTCTCTCCCTTTCGTTTCCGTCGTCGGCGGCAAAAGAAACCGCCACCGCCGCAGGCGGCCTAGGCCGCTGCTGGCGGTGACAGCGGTGGTTTCCCCCCCCCCCCCCCCCACGGTGGTGGCGGTGTATGGGTACGTATGTGTGTGTGGGTTTGGGACGGAATAGGGCGATCGGGTTGTTCCGTTTCTTGTTATCGCCGAGATAGTAAACCACAATCGCCGCCGCCGCCGCTGCCGACGACCACCACTGCCGGAGGTGGCAGTGGGTGGTGCGCGGTCGTGACCAGACTCTAATCACCTTGGAACTCTAACCCGTGACCTGATCGCATAAACCCGAATCGATTAAACCTTGAACCGTTTATAAATCGTCATTTTATGTGAAAACGTCGTTTCTGCCACTGTTTTATTTCGATCATAACTTTTCCGTCGTAGCTCGGATTGAGGCGAAACCGGTGCCCACGGTTCACATTCTGTGCCGGGCACACTTTTCGTGTTTTAGCGGAAGTCTGGTTCGGCTTCTAACTAGGCGTTAAATGGCTGTTTGTACAGCAGGTCTGAATATGACAGTTTCGCGTCCTGTTTTTAGAAAATTCATAGTAAATTGTAGGAAAACCATTAGAACGCGTACGATATGTCCCTGGAACCCTAAGCCATGGAACTAACTGATTATGGATTAATAATTCTGGGTTGATGAGTTTAAGAGGGGCTAAACAGGTCCCGAACAGACCTGTAAATCTTAGAGTAAAAGCTGGATTTTTCGTGTGTAAGCTTATAGTTGTGACTTTGGGCTAGGACTTCGTTTTGACGTGTGATATCACTTATTTAGGTGGAAAAAAAAGCGAGTTGGTGTTGGCCGACTCGTTTTGCTGTTGAGGACATCTACCTTGCTTTTGAGGTGAGTTCTCTCACTATATAGGATGGAAATTATATTTGTGTTACTATAGCTCGGGTGTGATAGTTATGATTGTTTGTTGATATTATTGTGTTATGGGATATATATAATTGTGTATATATATTGAACTGTGATTGATGTACTTCTTGATGGATGTTCCAAGAAGTATATGTGTTTGTATAATGAGTTGCGATTATATTTTCTTGATGGACGTTCCAAGAAGTATAAGGCTTATTATTAATTGTGATATATTTTTTTGATGGATGTTCCAAGAAGTATATGTGTTTGTATAATGAGTTGCGATTATATTTTCTTGATGGACGTTCCAAGAAGTATAAGGCTTATTATCTTAATTGTGATATATTTTCTTGCTGGATGTTCCAAGAAATATACGTGCTGGTATATTTGATATATATAAATTTGGGTGCAAGACGTGATTGCATGGTATGAGTTGGTTGTGATAACTAACTGTTTAAGGGTGATGCTGATATAATTGTGATCCTATATATGGTTTGAATTCACTAAGCCGTTGTGCTTACCCCCTATAAAACTACTGTTTCAGGTACTAGCGGCAGTCGGGCTTGACGTTACACACTGGCGTGCTGTTGAAGTCTTTTATCATTTTTATTTAAAGAAAAATGATGTTATGTTAATTCCGCTGCGTAAACTATTCTGGTTACTTTTATAAACGAGATCTTTTGTTAAACAGTTGTTGAAATCCAAATTCTTACGGATTATTGTTTATGAAATGTTGTTACAAAAAGTTTAAATAAATTGTAATTTTCGGGACGTTACACCAGTGCCGCCTTCTCTCTTTCGAGAGCTGCGGGCACCAAACCCTCGTCTTCTCCATTTCGGAGTACAAGGCAAGGACACTTACCATGAATGCAAGTCGGTAAACACCCGACAAAGTTATAAAAATCAAAAAATCAAAGTCATGGACACTTACCATGAATGCAAGTCCTGCGACGTAAGATCCCGTCTCCTCGACCGGGACCCCCTGGAAATGCTCCCTGAAAGAGGGGAGCTGATATTTCCCCAGATGAGGAAAAAGCTTCGTCCCATCCAGGACATTATCCTCCATGAAGTCCGACGGCAACGTAAAGTTAACCGTCGTGACTTCGACCTCTCCCGTCGAGTGGCCCTTGCCTTTGTCAGACGACGAAGGGGTCGACGTAACAGATGTCGGCACCGATGTTGTCGCCGGAGGCGCCGAACTGACCGACGTTGCGTCGATCGCATCAGAAGACGTCCTTGTCTTCCCAGGAGATGCGACCAACACCTTCGCCTTCTCAGGGGTGACGACTCTCGACGAGTCACCCACCTTTGAAGACAGTTCCTTCGGGACCGTCATTTTGGTCCTCTTCAAAATCCCCGACCCAGTGATCGAGGTCCCTTTTCTCTTCTCTCTGCCCTTGTGGGCCAATTCAGCTTGGGCTGCCTGTTTGGGTAAAAATTCACCAGTCTCGACCATGACCAAGACATTAAGAACGTTTATTGCACTTCTCTTGTAACAAAGTCAAATCACAAACACTCCGTCTTTTGACCAAAGCCAGAGTCGAGAATACCTCTCGACACTCGACCGTCGTGTAGAAACACACGACCTCGACCGACTAACGTACGACTCTTCTGTTATGATTTCATCATTTAATGCAGGTCAAACGTCATTTATGACCAACGGACGAAACCAACACAGCAATTATGAACATTAAACAACAGAAACCGTTGTGACCGTTACTAGAAGAATTCATGGAGACATTAAATGCATGCGAAGACTATAAATACGAAGACAAAGCCATCATTTGGAGAGGGGAATTTCTGGAATCACACTGCGTACTCAAGAACATCCAAAGCAAAGAACTTTCTCTCAAGTGATCGCTCTCGACGCTCGATTTACACTCTCGACCAGCAGTCTTAGCACACGACACACTAGTTTTACATTCGATACACTTTTTATTTTCACATTTCAAGTCATTTGTATTGTAATCATTGTACTCTCGACACCAGAAACAAAGAATATCACCCCTGTTTGGCGATCATAGTGCAGCGACGACTTCCACAGTCGTCCGCAGGTTTTTTCCTCGTTGAGGTTTTTCCCGCATCACCAAAATTCTTGTCTCTTTACGATTTTCTGTCTTTGTCGCACGCTTTGTCATAAGATTCCTTTCTTTAGTTGTTAAGCTCCACATTCAACCTTAAGTTATCCTTCTGGACGATTTTTGGCATTGACAGTTTGGCGCCCACTGTGGGGCCCCATCTAGAGAAAATCTTTGACAAACGTGCGTCTTACTAACGGTTTCTTGTAGTTTCTCCAGTTTTCCGTTTCAGGAAAATGGCAGATAACGGAAACCTTGATCAAACCGTTGCCCAAATACATGAGAAGGTGGAGAATGCGCAGGATTCTCCTGCGATAGTGGACGATTATCGCCTGGAGGAAATCGTCCTGGACCAGAGCAAGCCTAACCAGAAAATCCTTGTAGGCTCATCCCTCGATCCATGCCTAAAGGGCAAGATAATATCTTTCTTGCAGGAGTATGCCGATTGCTTTGCCTGGTCGCACGACGATATGGTCGGTATAGACCCTGGCGTCATTTCCCATAAGCTCAATGTCGACCCATCTTTCAAACCTATTAAGCAAAAGCGCAGGAAATTTGCTCCTAAAAGGAATAAGGTGATAAATGACGAGGTCGACAACCTCCTCAAGACGGGGAAAATTCGAGAAGTAAAATATCCCGATTGGCTTGCTAATGTCGTGGTCGTGGCGAAGAAAAATGGCAAGTGGAGAGTCTGTATCGACTTCACAGATCTCAACAAAGCTTGTCCAAAAGACCCATTTCCGTTGCCACATATCGACGCCATGGTCGACGCGACAGCAGGGCATGAATTATTAACATTCATGGATGCTTATTCTGGGTACAATCAGATCCTGATGCACGTCGATGACCAGGAGAAAACTGCGTTCATGACAGATCGAGGTATTTATTGTTATAAAGTTATGTCTTTCGGACTAAAAAATGCAGGTTCTACCTACCAGCGTCTGGTGAATAAGATGTTCAAAAATCATCTCGGCGACACGATGGAAGTTTACATCGACGACATGCTCGTCAAGTCGAAGCAAGCTGTTGACCACGTCGAACATCTGAGGCAGTCATTCGACATCCTTCAGAGGTACAACATGAAGCTCAATCTGACGAAGTGTTCCTTTGGCGTCAGTGCCGGGAAATTCTTAGGCTACATGGTCACTCGTCGGGGAATCGAAGCCAATCCCGACCCGATCAAATCCATTATCGAGATTAAGTCTCCGAGAAATTTTAAGAAGGTCCAAAAGCTCGCTGGTCGAGTAGCAGCTTTGAACAGGTTTATCTCTCGATCCTCAGACCGATGTCATTTATTTTACAATGTCCTTAGGAAAAACAAAGGCTTCGATTGGACCAACGACCATGAGCAAGCGCTACAAAAATTGAAAGAATACATGACGTCACCGCCCTTGCTGTCGAAGCCTCACGATCTTGAGACCTTGCAGTTATATTTAGCTGTTAGTCCAAATGCAGTAAGTGACGTCCTAACACGGGAAGATGAAAAGCACCAACTGCCGATCTACTATGTAAGTAAATCCCTCTTGGACGCCGAAACCAGGTATTCCTCTATGGAAAAACTGCTCTTGTCGCTCGTTACAGCCGCAAAGAAATTACGGCATTATTTCGAATCACACCCGATTACTGTCGTAACTAACTATCCCATCAAGTCCGTCTTGAGAAAACCTAAGTTGACAGGTCGATTGGCGAAATGGAGCATATATCTCAGCAGTTACGATATCGATTTCAAACCCAGGACAGCGATCAAGTCGCAAGCACTAGCTGATTTCATCGCCGATTTTACTCCTGAATTGGGAAAAGAGGCAGAAATCGAAGTGTCTACTGTGGCGACTCACGACGACGTGCCTTGGACCTTACACGTTGACGGATCATCCAACGTCAGGGGATCAGGACTTGGCGTCGTCTTAAAGTCGTCACAGGGGGGCAAGATGGTATATTCCGTGCGATGCGATTTCAAAGCCACCGACAATGAAGCTGAGTACGAAGCCCTGATCGTAGGGATGGATATGGCCCACGACTCGGGGGCAACCTCGCTACATGTAAGAAGCGATTCTCTTCTGGTTGTGAACCAGATGAATGGAGAATTCGCAGCCAAAGATTCAAAAATGACGTCGTACCTAAAGGTAGCGAAAGAAAAATCGGAAAAATTCAAATCATTTTCTATTGAACAAATTCCGAGGGATCAGAATACTCAAGCCGACGCCTTAGCAAACCTTGGGTCCGCCCTAGTCGAACCAATATTCGTTAGTATTCCTCTGATTCATCTAGCGACGTCGTCCATCAAGAATGACGATGTCGTCCAGATCGAAGAGCAAGAAGATGATTGGTCATGCGACATTCAGAATTTTCTTGTACACCACCAACTCCCAGAGGACAAGATGGAATCTCGAAAGATCCGGTTCAAGGCATCCAGGTACGTCATGATCGGAGATAAACTCTATCGACGATCGTCGACCGGTTTAAACCTGAGATGCGTCGTCAGTAAGAGTCAAGTTCAAAAGATCCTCCAAGAAATGCACGATGGGGAGTGTGGAAATCACTCCGGAGGTCGCAGTCTAGCTAATCGTATCTCTCGACAAGGTTACTTTTAGCCGACGCTGCGACAAGATGCCGTCAGGTACGTTCAAAATTGTGATCCCTGTCAACGACATTCAGGTATGACTCATAAACCTTCTGAACCTCTACACTCGATGCTTATCCCATGGCCCTTCATGAGGTGGGGTATGGACATTGTCGGCAAACTCCCGCCTGCCCCTGGGCAAAAGGTTTTTCTCCTCGTACTTACGGATTATTTCTCCAAATGGGTAGAAGCAGCTGCCTTTTCCCAAGTTCGGGACAAGGAAGTCACCTCTTTTATCCAGACTAACATCATATGCAGGTTTGAGATTCCATCCGAAATTGTCTGCAACAATAGGTCCCAATTCATAAGCAACAGGACTCAACAATTCTGTGAAGATCGCAGCATCAAGCTAACGACCTCGACGCCCAGATATCCTCAGGGAAATGGACTTGCTGAATCAAGCAATACGACCATCTTCGCTTCAATTAAGAAGAGGTTGCAAGCCGCAAAGGGAAGGTGGGTCGAAGAACTCCCTTCGGTCCTATGGGCTAATCGCACGACGCCTCGCACGTCCACAGGACAAACCCCTTTCTCTTTAGTTTATGGTTGTGAAGCAGTTCTACCAGTCGAGGTTCAACTCCCTACTTCGAGATATACTTCCGTCGACCACAATCTGGTTGACCTAAGTTATGACCTCGATGCTCTAGAGGAACTCAGAGAATCAGCATTGGTCAAAATGGCATCACAAAAGCAAGTGGTCGAACGATACTTCAACAAAAATGTTAAAGTTAAAAATTTTCAAGTAGACGACTACGTCCTGAGACGAGTGTTTCAAAGCACTCAAGAGCTCAACGCTGGTAAGCTTTCCACTAAATGGGAAGGTCCTTATCGTATCTCAGAAGTCGTGGGTAAAGGTGCCTATCGGCTCCAAACCCTCGACAATCAAGATATCCCACGTAGCTGGAATGCGACGCATTTAAAAATGTATTTCTTTTAAATCTCTTTCCTTTTCTCACACGATTTTTCACCACGACGATTACTAACTTAAGCATCGGAGGGTCGTTGGCTATCCAACGACCAACCCCTGACATAGTTTATTCACAGATCGCACGGCATGAGTCTATTACACGACTTTAATCTCGCAAGGTCGCATGACATAAGTGTTCAAGTCTATGACTTGCTTATTCTATCGCAGGGATGCACGATTTAGGAACAACGTACGATCTAGTCCAACATTTCACTTGATCTAAGTTTCTAAGACTTAGAAAAATTTGTATGTTCTGGATGAACACATCGACTACATATGTTTGCTAATACAATTCAAAAGTATGACTTATATCCTAGTCATTATATTACAATGGATACCTAAGTCGCATGTTTTCTCCCACGATCAAAAATTCGCAATTAAACGTTATGTTTACGTATAGGACGTGTAAAACAAAGAGATGTGCGAAATAAAAATTCCATTCATCGAATCAACTATTACATTAGATAACTCGATCACCAACGATCGAGCATAAATAAAAAATCTATCCTAAGGCTGAGGAATAACATCGGTCGCGTCTTTACCCAAGGCCACGACCTAAGGCAAGTTCGTTCGACGGCGAAGATAAGCGAATCCTTGCCTAACAGATGTCAGATCATGCTCGACCAGATCCCCCTTGAATGTTGATGGAGCCTCCGGTCCTAGAAAGCGTTGAAGAACTTATGCCAGGATCAAACGAGTATGTAAGACAAAGTTGGGAGTTGTTTCCCAATACCATACGCCACGACATGTTACGAAGAAGAGTCCGCATTATTTTGAGAATGCGGCTCTTAAGATTAATGTTAAGGTTGGAGGAAGGAATATGATATTTTCCATAGCTCTCGACAATCGACTTCCGATCCAACGTGGTGTTTGTTGGATATAGTGTCCAGAGTCATTAACTATTGGTAATATTTCTAATAACAACAGGGTCCTTTTGGGTTGCCCTTAAGACCCAAATAAACAATCAGAAGAATGAAAGGGAATTAATGTAGTTAGGTTATTAATTTTTCATTTGATGATAAATTAATTACAAGCTACAATATAATTAATTAGATTAATTATAGAGACTAAATGATAACTTGTTAAAATAGTTTTTATCAAGCTTATCTGTTCAAGGGGGCTACTTGTAAATAGAGAGGTTATAAATAAGATGCTAGGGATCAAACCTTAGAATGGTTTTTGTGTGATCTCTCTCTCTCACAAGGCCGTAGCCTCCCCTCTCCTCCCTCCTAAAATCGTAAACCTTTCCAAGGGTTTAGGTTTAAAGGTTCAATCTTGATTGTTGGTTTGGTGTTCTTAAGTGTGAGCCACTAGAGGGATTCACACTATTGATCCTTGACATCCAAGAAGCAAGAACAAGGTTTAATTCATCTTTGTGTTTTCGACAATCACAAGAAACAAGTAAGTGTTCTTGATTCTTTCTATTGTAGTTAATCATCTAGAACGTATGCATCTTTATAAGTTGTTTGTTAGTATTGCCATGGATGATTCAATTTTAAATATGTTTTCGTTGCCTATATCATGTGGTAGTACGGTTTAACAAAACCTTTCAGTGGTATCAGAGCCAAAGTTCTTAGACTTTAGCTCAATAGCTTAAAATTCGTATTGAATTTTCTGGAAAACGCAACGAGCCGTTTTATCTATTCCCGGAGTTTGGACCGTCGGATCGTCGCGTTTTTTGGACAGTAGTTTCACGACATTCTGTTTTACCTTCTGGACGGTTGGATTAATCGTTTGAGGTCCAGAAGGCACCTGTTTTATTTTCGACATAGTGCAGTAAGTTTGTGGCCATTGAATTGCTTAATCCCTAAGTTAGGGTTTCATGGTCATAACCTCAAAAGCTATAATTTTGGAAACTGAAAAAAAATTCTTGCTTGCATGAAAAAGTTTCTATTTTTAGCGATTAAAGTTTTATTGGTATCCCTAAAGGGTATAGGGTAGTAGTCGTTTTTTATGCATGTTATACCATAATTGTGTATGGCGTAGTAGTCGTTTTATTTTTGCATGTTACACCATAATTATGTATGGCTAGTTTCCTAACTTGCCTAAGGAAAAACACATCAATAATAAGCTTTGGAAAATATTGAATGGATAATCTTAAATTGAATAGATAATCCTAATTATGTATGGCTAGTTTCCTAACTTGCCTAATAAAACACATCAATAATAAGCTATGACAAATATCGAATGGATAATCTTGAATTGAATAAGATAATCTTAAATACATTCTTACAATAAGCAAATATATTCAAGTTTGAATAAATATTGTAAGATAAACATTGACATTATTTATATAGTGAATATAATTTATAAGTCAAATATTCACATTAATTATTAGCATGTGTCCTCACATGTTTAATTGGAATCAAATATGGAAACAATTATATTAATTGTTAAATATGTATTCACATGGTTAATTAGAATTAATTGGATAATCATAATTTTAAATTGTTTAAAATTCCATTCAATTTTTTATATATATATTAGACCTCAATTATATATATATGATTAAATAATACATTGATAGTCAAACTGAGACTAGGCGTACTCACTATAAACACTCTAAGGGGGTTTAAGGAGGTTACCTATAATATGGTTACCGAATGAGTCAAGGGTTTTTAAAACGCCATGTGTTACCAAACTCACCGCCTCTTGTGTGGACTAGTGGAATTACCGAAAAGGTTTGATAGGTCAATGTGACAAGTTAAAAGTATTAACTATGAAGTATAAAACGAAAATCCCGTTTTAGATATACTAAGAAATGTGAAAGTCGTATGCTACCCATGATGAAGAACACACATAATCTTATAGTTTGTTAACGGAGCGTGTGCGGTTTGCCGACACGTTAATGTGAAACTATAGTTGAAAATGATGTGGCGCTCGTGATTCTCAAGCGTACTTGAGCCGAGGGGTCCATGTGTTTTTCCATGGTCGATTCACTATCTTGTTTGTGATCCTCGGCATCCGAGTCACAAAAGGAAGATAAGCATAATCGAGATTAACATGTCATTGACATAAGTCAATGAATCTCAAAAGACCTAGGAGTTTCATAGTGAATGAAATTAACAAATAGCATTTGTTTACCTAAAATAACCTTGTGATGTGATTACGGCATCCCTTTTCACATCATAAGATAAAATATGGATCCTAGCCTTGTTAAATATTTTTTGGAAAATTATTTTAAGGGTTAAATATCAAACTAACAAAAAATCTACATCTACAGATGGCTGAAAATAATCCTCCTCCTCCTCCTTCTCACTCAACATCCAACCTTACGTTACTCTCTATCCTAAGTAAAGATAAGCTAACTGGGCCAAACTACTTGGATTGGATTCGTGCCTTGAGAATTTCCTTGAGGTACGAAGACAAAAAGTATTTGCTCGACGAGGATCTTCCTATACTTAATGATGATGCAAGCCCTGAAGCAGTAATTGAATACAACAAGCAATACGCGGAATCCACAAAAGTCGCGTGTCTCATGTTGGCGTCCATGTCCCCGGAACTTCAAAAGAGTTTCGAGAACATGGGGGCGTTTGAACTAAATGAGCAGCTTCGTGAAATGTTTCAGGAGCAAGCGAGGCAAGAAAGGTTCCAAGTCATAAAATCGCTTATGGAATGTAAGCAACAGGACGGTGCCCCTGTATGTGCGCATGTGCAAAAGATGAAAGCGTACATTGACAGGTTAGGCAATCTAGGTGTCGATTTCCCACGATAGCTTGCCATTGACATGGTGCTAAACTCTCTTAGTGGGGCATATAAACAGTTCATAGTGAACTTCAATATGAACAATATGGACAAGACCTTGATGGAGCTCCATGGCATGTTGAGATCTGCTGAAGCAAGTATGGGTAAGACCCAAAGTGCTCACTCAACTGCTCCCGTCCTGTCCATTAGGGAAGGTGGCTATAAGAAGAAGAAAGTTTCTCATCCCAAAGGGAAGGGAAAGGCTAAAGTTGTTCCACGCAACCAAGGCCTTAAGAGAAAAGCTGATTCTTCTGACATACCACCCATAAGTGACCCTAAAGAGGCCATAAGCTTTTACTGTCAAGGAAAGGGCCATTGGAAGAGAAGCTGCCCAAAATATCTGGAGGACTTGAAAATGAACAAGGTCAAAGGGTGTGGCACCTCAGGTATTTTTACAATTGAACTTCATAGTACTTCGATTTCTAACTCTTGGGTCCTTGATACAGGATGTGGTACTCACATTTGCTCTAATTTTCAGGGACTAAAGGGAAGTAGGACGTTGAAGCATGGGGAGCTGAATCTGATCATGGGAAACAGGATGACTGCCGCTGTTACCAAGATTGGAGATTTTGAGCTCGTGCTTAGTAGTGGTTTTTCAATAAAGTTATTAGATTGTTGCTACTCGCCAGAAATGGCTCTAAACATTATTTCTTTTCATGCATTGTACAAGGATGGTTTTGAATTTCAATTTGATAATAATGATGGTTGCATTTTGGTTTATAAACATGGTTGTTTTTATTTTAAAGCCTCTCCTTGTAATGGTGTGTATGAAAGCGTGATTTGTGTTGGTAGAAATAATAATAACTTAACTCTAAATGTTGGTTCCTCCAATAGTGAATTGGATAAATCATCGTTATGGCATCATCGTCTTGGCCACATAAACAAGAAACGCATCGCCAAGCTCCAATCGGACGGGGTCTTGGAACCATTTGACTTAAAGTCTGATGAAGTATGCGAGTCTTGTTTACTTGGCAAGATGACGAAAGCACCTTTCAAAGGAAAAATGGAAAGGGGTAAGGATCTGTTGGACTTAATCCACACAGATGTATGTGGACCATTCAGATCTGCCACAAGAAACGGTGAAAGATACTTTGTTACCTTTACTGACGATTTCAGTAGATATGGATTTATCTATCTGATGAAAAACAAATCGGACACCTTTGAAATGTTCAAAGGATTAAAAAACGAAGTAGAAAACCAACTGGGCAAGAAGATCAAGATGATCCGATCCGACAGGGGTGGAGAATACTTGAGTCATGAATTCTACGACTATCTAAGGGCTTGTGGAATAGTTTCGCAATTATCTCCTCCCAGAACACCACAACTCAATGGTGTTGTTGAGAGAAGAAATCGAACGCTACTTGATATGGTTCGGTCCATGATGAGTCGTGCTACACTTCCAATATCGTTCTGGGGCTATGCCTTAGAAACTGCAGCTCATATCTTAAACCTCGTTCCAACTAAGAAGGTTGCAAAGACACCCTCTGAAATGTGGACTGGGACTCGTCCCTCGTTAGCACATATAAAGGTCTGGGGTTGTGAAGTCTTCGTTCGGCGTGAAACTAACGACAAGCTAGAACCTAGAGCAGAGAAGTGTCGGTTAATTGGTTATCCCTACAAATCCTTTGGATATATATTTTACAAACCTTCGAAGAACAAAGTGTTTGTAGCTAGAAGGGGAGTCTTCCAAGAAAGGGAGCTCATTTCCAAAAGGGATAGTGGGAGCAGCATTGATCTTGAAGAAATTCAAGAAACAACCAATGATGAACCTATAGTTGACACTAGCCCTCAACATGAGGTTGAACCACCTGTTGAGGAAACTAACATACCTACACCACCTCTTCGCAGAACTAGTAGAGTTAGTCAACCTCCTGAGTTTTATTATGGTTTTCATATTACAAAGGAAGGAGACACACTAGTCAATGATAAAACATTTGATAGTGCGGATGAACCATCCAACTACGGGGAAGCGATGGCAGGCCCTGAGGCTGCCAAATGGAAAGAGGCTATGGAAAGCGAGATTCAATCTATGTACGATAACCAAGTTTGGAAATTGGTTGATCACACACCAGGTCGCAAGACAGTTGGGTGTAAGTGGATCTTCAAAAAGAAGACCGACATGGATAGGAATGTGCACACATTCAAGGCTAGACTGGTTGCAATAGGTTACACTCAAACTCAAGGAATTGATTATGATGAAACCTTCTCACCAGTGGCAAAGATTAAGTCTATCAGGATATTGCTTGCCATAGTTGCATTTCATGACTATGAAGTATGGCCAATGGATGTAAAAACCACTTTCCTCAATGGGAAACTTGAAGAGGATGTGTATATGGCACAACCTGAAGGTTTTGTACATACCGAGTATCCAGATAAAGTGTGTAAGCTTGAAAGATCCATTTATGGACTTAAACAAGCGTCTTGTAGCTGGAATCTTTGTTTTCATGAGAAGGTCAAGGAGTTTGGATTTTCTCGAAGCGAAGATGAGTCCTGCGTATATGTTAAGGCTAGTGGGAGTAATGTTGTATTTCTAGTCTTGTATGTTGATGACATACTACTCATAGAAAACAATATTCCGATGTTGCAAGATGTAAAGGTCTGGCTCGGGAAATGTTTCGCTATGAAAGATTTGGGAAATGCAGCATACATACTTGGAATAAGAATTTATCGAGATAGAACCAAGCGTTTAATTGGACATAGCCAAAGTACATACTTGGATAAGATATTGAAGAAATTCAATATGAGTGAATCCAAGAAAGGGTTTTTGCCCATGCAACATGGCATAAGATTAAGCAAAGCTCATTGTCCCAGCACTAGCAAAGAACTGGACAGAATGAGTCGAATTCCATATGCATCTGCTATAGGATCGATCATGTATGCCATGACATGTACTGGACCTGATGTCTCATTTGCTTTAAGCATGGTGAGTAGATATCAAGGGAACCCAAACGAAAGTCATTGGATGGCTGTAAAGAACATTCTTAAGAATCTTCGGAGAACTAAAGATGTGTTCTTAGTCTATGGTGGAAAAGATGAATTACGAGTAACAGGTTATACTGATGTGAGTTTCCAGACAGATCGGGATGATTCCCGCTCGCAGTCAGGATGGGTGTTCTTGTTGAATGGTGGGGCCGTGACTTGGAAAAGTTCCAAACAGGACACGGTGGCTGACTCTACATGTGAATCAGAATATATCGCAGCAAGTGAAGCAGCGAAAGAGGCTGCATGGTTGAAGAATTTCATAGGTGATCCGGGCGTTGTACCAAGCATCAATGAACCCATTGAAATCTTCTGTGATAACGAAGATGCAGTCGCATTGATTAAAGAACCTAAAGATCATGGGAAGTCAAAGCACATAGAGAGGAAGTATCACCTTGTGCGACACAAGGTTGCGGAAAAACAGATCGTGGTGAATAGAGTGCCAACTGAAGAGAATCCGGCAGATCCTTTCACGAAAGCATTAACTCGACCCAAACATGAGTATCATACTGAAGCCATAGGTGTTAGAATTATCAATATATCTTGAATGTTGTAGTTGTTAGTTTGATGTATTAAAAACGTAATAAATTGTATTTGATTTGGAGATTATTATATGGAGATTATAATATATGCTGGATTGCGTCCATTTACATTTAATTTATTATTGTTTCGTTTTGCATGTTTAGAACCAACTTCCTGAGTATTAATTTACTTAAACCTCCACAGTCAGTCATACTCCTGGAAGTAAGTAGTGATTCAAGACTGTCATGGAGTGTTAGAAGCATAGAGAATGCAACTAACGCACATGAGTACATAATGGTGATTTGGGTATTGGAAAGACCCGCACTCAAAAGTTTACTTCATGGATTAAGTCAGAGTAATTTTGAGATGATAATATTTTATGTTCTTCAAACAGAGATGCATAGAGTTTTGCTCTAGGATTCTGTTATGCTTTGGTGTGCTCCAACGCTGACCGTGACTGGCAGTTATACAGGGTATGTCCATGTATAATATGATGAATAGAAATGAATTGTGTAGTCAAAGTTTATTTGTTCCTTCTGCCTAAACAGGAGAAGCGATATCCATGGGCCCCTCGATGATTTTGGGTTGACACTAAGTGTTTGGCCAAACCCTGACTAGAATTGATGTGTTCAATTGAGTAGTCTGATGAATTCAACACATATCGGAAATCGAGAAACATAATCTTGATCCATGAGATAGACATTTGTCCATGTCTCAGGTTCACATGATATCTTGTAGAACAAAGGAACATTAAATCACTTATCTTAGGACCAAATCTTTATCAGAGTTCGGCAGCTGCATTGGATGGCTTGCTCTCTGCTGATTATTTGAAAGCGTTAAACCAAATAGAGTTAATAACTTGTCCAAGTGGGAGACTGTTGGATATAGTGTCCAGAGTCATTAACTATTGGTAATATTTCTAATAACAGCAGGGTCCTTTTGGGTTGCCCTTAAGACCCAAATAAACAATCAGAAGAATGAAAGGAAATTAATGTAGTTAGGTTATTAATTTGTCATTTGATGATAAATTAATTACAAGCTACAATATAATTAATTAGATTAATTATAGGGACTAAATGATAACTTGTTAAAATAGTTTTTATCAAGCTTATCTGTTCAAGGGGGCTACTTGTAAATAGAGAGGTTATAAATAAGATGCTAGGGATCAAACCCTAGAATGGTTTTTGTGTGATCTCTCTCTCACACAAGGCCGTAGCCTCCCCTCTCCTCCCTCCCAAAATCGTAAACCTTTCCAAGGGTTTAGGTTTAAAGCTTCAATCTTGATTGTTGGTTTGGTGTTCTTAAGTGTGAGCCACTAGAGGGATTCACACTATTGATCCTTGACATCCAAGAAGCAAGAACAAGGTTTAATTCATCTTTGTGTTTTCGACAATCACAAGAAACAAGTAAGTGTTCTTGATTCTTTCTATTGTAGTTAATCATCTAGAACGTATGCATCTTTATAAGTTGTTTGTTAGTATTGCCATGGATGATTCAATTTTAAATATGCTTCCGTTGCCTATATCATGTGGTAGTACGGTTTAACAAAACCTTTCAGTGTTCCCCCTCTCGTGGGCGGAAAACACTAATCCTTTAGTCTTCTCTATCTTCGCACATCGAGCGAGAGAAGATTGAAATGCCTGAAAAATACAAAGAGATATGTTAACAAAAACATCGAAACATAAGCTTTGAAAAATAAACTTACCAAGAACGCCAGTCCGGCTATATGCGATCCCGTCTCTTCGACGGAGACCCCTCGAAAACGCTCCCCGAAAGATGAGGGCTGATATTTCCCCAGATGTGGAAACAAATTTGTCCCGACAAGGACATTGTCAGCTAAGAGGTCCGACGACAACGTAAAGTTGACCGTCGTGACTTCCTTCTCACCCTCTCCCATCTTTGCACCCTAGCCCTTGTCGGCTGACAAAGGGAACGACGTGGCTGCAGGGGACATCGTCGCCAGATGCGCATGATCCACGAATGTCGCGTCAATCGCAATCGGTGCCTTCACCTTCTCAAACACAATGACTTTCGACGAGTCTTCAACCTTCGAAGACGTTTCTCTCAGAATCGTCATCCTCGCCTTTGGTAAAGACCCAGACACGGCAGTCGAGTTCTTTTATACCTTGTCTTTACTTTTTCGAGCAAACTCAAGTTGTGTCGCTCTCTTAGCAGGATTAGTTGGCACATTCTCCTGAAAAACGTATTAGAAGGAAACATCATGTGATGAACATAAAAACAAAAGAGGCCAGAGTCTCCAGAATCGGGGCATTAACTGGGTCGATGTTAAAACTCGAGCAAAAACACCTCAGCTAAAGACGAGTGGAATACTAGATTTTTAAGGTCATCAAGATCTTCAGCAGAAACCTACAGACTTAATTGATACATTTCTCGGAGTTTTTTAGCAATAGGCTGATGAAAAACCAAGAAAACATACCTTATAAGGTGCCCTCAAAATCTCTAACCAATCGAAGATCTCTCACAAGTGGGAAAAGATTCGGCAAAGAACAGCAAGTAAATCGAGGGAAATTTCTCCTAAAAACTCTTTGAAATCGTAAAGTATAAAAGATCCGTCGAAAGGTCTTTATTTATACAAATGATCGTGTCAGGTCGAGCGTCTTGATCGTCGACACGTGTCCATGTCTTTTCAAATGCTCGACAGATCGTCGACACCTGGCAAATACAGCTGTAATGCACGATCGGGCGTCAGCATGACGTCACGACCTTTTCCCTTTTCCGACTTCTCATTCAGTTAGAATTGGACCGATCCAATTCCAAGGTAACTAAAAAGATTTTTTTACACGTGTCACGACCCTAGACGTCCGACTAGCAAAATTTAAAAAACTTTTGAAATTTGAATTTGCCACTCCACTTTTTCAAATTTTCGGGGCAAACTGTTTGGGTAAAATTTCACCAGTCTCGACCACGACCAAGACATTAAGAACGTTTATTGCACTTCTCTTGTAACAAAGTAAAATCACAAACACTCCGTCTTTTGACCAAAGCCAGATTCGAGAATACCTCTCGACACTCGACCGTCGTATAGAAACACTCGACCGTCGTGTAGAAACACACGACCTCGACCGACTAACGTATGACTCTTCTGTTATGATTTCATCATTTAATGCAGGTCAAACGTCATTTATGACCAACGGTCGAAACCGATAGAGCAGTTATGAACATTAAACAACGGAAATCGTTGCGACCGTTACTCGAAGAATTCATGGAGACATTAATGCATGCAGAGACTATAAATACGAAGACAAAGCCATCATTTGGGGCAGGGAATTCTGGAATCACACTGCGTACTCAAGAAACAACCAAAGCAAAGAACTTTCCCTCAAGTGATCGCTCTCGACGCTCGATTTACACTCTCGATCAGCAGTCTTAGCACATGACACACTAGTTTTACATTCGATACACTTGTTATTTTCACATTTCAAGTCATTTGTATTGTAATCATTGTACTCTCGACACCAGAAACAAAGGATATCGCCTATTGGTCCCGAAGGGCTATACAAGTTTGTAGAATGGGGGGTTGAATACAAACACACAGATTTTACTTTCTAAATTGTTTATTGATAAATCATTAACCATTTACAGCTTGTTGCGGAAACAAGATTAAGGATAAACCTAAATCTAAACAAGTTGGAACACTAAGTTTCTTGCACTAAGAAAGATAAGGAAATTACTAATAATAACCTATCTTGAGATAAGAGAATGAACTTGTCCAGAGTTAGCAAGTTACTTCAAAATGAAGTGGGTTCATCTCTTTATATACTGCATGCATTTAATGCATGTCAGTTTATACTTTACACGTGTCATCAGCTTATTGGTTGCATGTCATTGACCTTTGTAGACAACCTTAGTGGCCGCATGAATGAACAATGTAGTATCAGAGTGGTTGTACGATTTCAGACAATAAGGAGGTTCTTTTCTGACAAATCGTACGGAGTCGTGCAAGGGTGGTTAAGACAAAAGTACTTTGTACGGAAGACTTCATGATCAGCTTTCGTTGAATCAGAGCTTTATCATATTATATCAGCGAATGATAAAGTTCAGCGATAGCTGAAGTCTTGTACTTGATACTTCACGTTGAGTGGACAAATCTGAGTCTTCGTTGATCCGCATCAGTTCATTAGGAGACTTGTCGCTGGTTCTTGAGCTTGATCTTCGACTTCAGCGTAGAACCTATGTTGACGTGAAACTTGTCTTCAGAGATCATAAGTAAACAACTAACTTATCAGCGATCACCATAAGTACTGAACAGACTCAGAGCATTATGGTGAACAGTGTTCGCTGAATGTTTAATCTAAAGAGCGAGAGTTCGTATCAGCGGTACTGTAAGATCTTAGTACTTATCAGCGATAGTGAAACTCTAATACATATTGTTTACTTACAATTTTCACTAAGTATTTAAGATAAGGTCATTATCAAATCACTAAGGGTTTGGATCAACAATCTCCCCCTATTTGATTATGACATAGCAACAGAGAAAATTGCTATTTAATGAAAACATAAGGATAAAAAAAACTCATAAAATATTTGTCCCTTTTACTGTTTTCTGGGATCTTTTCTGTACTTATGGAGTAAAGTACTTTCACTGAAATCTTTCTTTAAAACTTTGAATCAGGTTACAAAGGGAAATGGAAAGATTATAAGTACAAGCGAAATAAATTACAAGTACAAAAGAATAACTGATACAATAGAGAATTAGGCGATCATATCAGCTTATAAAGGTTCTTCCTTAATGAGAAGTTCATCAAGGGTCAGAGATGTGGGAATCATCCAGTCAGGAACTGTTACACCTTGATTTCTTTTGTTCAGCGCTTCTTCGAAGATCAAGGGCTTCAGATGTCGTGCTTGAATGTCATTCTTGAAGTCACACCAGTAGATAAGATCTTTCAGCTATTCGATGGGAGTGATGTGAAGTTCAGAGATGCGTTAAAAACGCTTTCTTCCATCATAGTCAATGAAGAATATCCCATAGGGTTCGCTATGACTTTCCCAGGGATGAAAGTCTCACCTTCAGGAAAAGATGTGTCAAGTCCGGAGAGATCAGGGTCAGGACCAAGGACTTCAGCACGAGAAAAACCAATACCAGTTTCATTTCTAATGCGAGGACCATCATTTGAAGATTTAGACTTCTTCTTCTTCGCTGAGGCCTTTCTTTTCTGACTTTCGAGAGGAGGAGGAGGAGGAATATCCACACAAGAGTAGACCATGTCGATCTGCTTGTTTATCAGCTTTTTGAAATGTTCTTTGTACTTAGACTGAGACTTCTGTATGGCTAACTTGATCTCCAACCATTTAGAGAGACCGTACTGCGTGACAGCTTCAGCATAGAATTTTTCGTACTGATCATCCTCTCTGAATATCTCGATTTCAGCGATTGAAACTTTAAGGGTTGATCTTCCAGTGATAAGTACCTTGATTATTCTGGAAGCTCGATGTCTGAAATGAACCTTTTCTCTGCACCAGTTCAAAGTAGACTTGGACACAATTCTCTTTTCTTCCACGATCTTCTTTGCGTCTTCCCATAGCTGACGTTGAACTTCAATTGGAGCTCTTTTCAGCTTGGGGTCTTTCACTGATTGTTGAGTAAGCTGGATGGCGTATTCTCTGTCTTTTTCTTCAGCTTCTCTTCTTTCAGCGAGTAGACGTTCAGCTCTGAGGTGATCCCTGAATTCCTTTTTAGAAACATTGAACTTTTTAGGAACGGAAGGAAGTTGGTCACGCTTCAGAACGATTCGCTGAGCCTCGAACATCCTTATTATTTCCTCTCTTCTTTTCTGATCATCTTCACTTGGTTTTTGAGGAACCAAGGAAGGTCTGCTTGTATGAGCGAGCGTCAGTTCTTCAGGTTCATCAGTCTCAGAGATCAAATCCAAGACTGGGATTATATCTTCAGCAGCAGCTGGGATTATTGTTGGTGAAGTCGCAGTTGTGGAAACTTCAGCGATATCCTCAAACAAGGGAGAGGACTAGCTGAAACACAGCGATCTTACGAGTAAGAACTTGGGTAGAATCAGAGAAGGAAATTGGTTTAAGTGTATAGGCTTGTGGATAGTAGAACTGATGGTGTATAGAGGAGGGATGGAGTAAGGAAGATTTAGTGTACCTGAAAAACCGGCTTTTCAAGCAAGATCGCCAGATTGTCATCGTCTTCAGCGACGCCTTTTCCTTTGCCTTTCTCAGCTTCAGATGCTGAGGGTTTTGATTTGGTCCGCTCCCCTGTGGATTCTTTTATTACGATTCCTTTAAGAGCTTTGAACCTCTGAGCAGTCTTGACGATAAAAGAGTCATCATCATCATCATCGTCATCATCACCCTTATCACTGAATGATGGTTCATCTTCAGAGATGTCGACGGCTTCATCGTCTTCCGCTTCAGATTCTTCAGCTTCTTCTTCGAGTTGCTCCCCCTCAGATATAGAGGTAAGCTTCTCGGTTCCCTCAGGGTGTTCATCTCCCTGAGGTCCAGCGGTGGTTTCTTCAGCTGTCTTCTCACTCTCTTCAGCGAGGGTGAGGTCTTGAGTCTTCTCCTCCTCGATAGATTCATCGTGGAGAAGGTCTTCAGAGTTCTTCTTCTCCCCCCCTTCTTCATGATGAATGGGGGAGGAATGGGTTGACTCAGCAACTGTTGTAGGTTCCCTGTCTTCTTGGCCAGGGATCCCTACACAAACTTCAATCGCTGCTTATCTGTCTTCTAGGCCAGAAATAGCAGGACGGATCTTCAGAAGCACATCACGATCAGCCATAGTGAATTGCTCAGGTGCAGGGGTAGGAGCAGGGGCATTCGCTTTGTTCAGTAGCTGTTCCATCATAGTTTTCATCGAACCAACGTCAGTCTTTACAGAGCTTACGTCAGTCTTCAGAGAGCCAACGTCAGTTTTTATAGCAGACATGTCTCCCTCGAGTTTTCCAACCGATGTCTTCAGCGTTGTGACTTCGCTGGACATGGATGAAACTGAAGTTTTGATAGAGAGATAGTCTGTGTAGATGTCAGCGAGCACCTTGGCGAAGTCGCTGAGACTTTTATCAACCTTCTTCATGTCATCTTTGGAGGATTTATCTTCCACCACGTTTGTCAACTTGTTCAGATTCTCTCCAGCGTTTGTTACAGATGTAGAGTTGTCAGAAAGTGTAGTGGTGAGACCTGTCATCTTCGTCTCCAAGGTCTTCAGAGAGGCGTTGATGTCTCCCAAATTAGGACATGTAACAGATAAGTACTTGTGAACAAATGAAAGCTCAGAAGTTTGGGGTTCAGTTACAGTGTATATGGTTTGGTGTGTACCTGCAGGAGGGTTGGTGAAATCTTCAAAATTTCTGTGCCCTGAGAAGAGTTCCATGTCGTCATCGAGAGTGCGCATGGGTTGTTCTGCAGGTCATGTCGTCATCATTCCTTGAAAAGTGTCAGCTTTAGCTTCTTGAGGAATGACGGCAACTCCAGTGATAACTGGAGGAGAGTCCAATAGAGTAGAGGGAGAAGCGAAGGTTGAGAGTTTTGGTTGGGTGCGGAGTTCAGCGTTGGATCCGCTGAGAATCGCTTCTTCAGTCTTTTGAGAGACTGGAGGAGGTTGGGTAGGTTCCAAGTTTGTAACCTCAGCGTTTAGAGACGCTGAAGTTGGGATGGGATGGATAGTTTGTTCAGGTGTGGCAGAGCGTACCACTGAACATTCCTTCAGCTCTTTAAGATGAGCTGAGGAGTCTTCAGCAAGAGATTGTTGGGGTTGCTCCTTGGTTACCTTAGTTCTTTTGGAACTAAGTTGGGTAGTGGAGTGCTTCCTTTTCTTTGAAGGAGAGGATTTTGTGGCCTGGGTATCAGCGAGGGGTATTGTCGCTGAAGTAGCCACAAAAGTAGAAGAAGTAGGGTTGAGAAGAGTTAAAAGGGTAGAAAGACGTACCTCGTTTTCCACCGGTTTGAAGTCGAGTACCTTAGGGCCAACCTGAGAGAGTTTCAGGTCACCCTCTTGCGGGTAGCTGTCCTTCAGGCCTGTCTGGAAGATGGCGCTGATGAATCTTGGGTATGGAACCCATGGAGGTCTATCAGCGGCAGAGTCTACTCTTTGCACTAAGTCATCATAGATTATTGATGCCCAGTCTATGTGTAGACCTTTCAGCAGTGCATATCCCATTGCTTGCTGAGGTTGAGCGGCTTGGTCAGAAGAGCCGGTCTTCGCAGTCATGCAGCTGATCAAATAAGCGAAGATGAAATTCATCTCGCTGTGCATTTTTTATTTCTTGATCAGGGTCAGCTTCTTCTCGGGCTTCTTATCTCTTCCAGTTTCCCATATGTAGCCCATTGCATCGAAGAATGCAATGATGGCTTCCTTGTCAGCGAGTCTTTTGTGGTCAGGGAAAGGAACAAAAGGTTTTTCTTTTGTGGCTAAGGGAAGGTTCAGGGATTTGCGAATTATGGCAGGAGTTATCTTTATTGTGACATACTCAGTATCGCTGAGGATGCAGTCGATTGTTTTTTAGGGATCTTTGGCGGATGGTAGCTGAGAGTGTCTGGCAGAGTACCAGAACTGGGATAGTAATAGCTGACTTGCAGGAGGTGTTATGGTCAGGGCTGTTGAGATACAACAATTTTTCAGGAAGCTCACAGCATCATTCAGATGTGTGACTTGCTTTCGAGGAGGAAACCCGAGAAGCGCATAAAGATTGTTAGACTTAGTCCAATCCAGTTCTTCCAGAGAGAACTTGACCTGAGGAGCCTTGATTATTTCTACTTCCTCAGCAGCATCATCAGTGGTTTTCTCAGCGGTAGAAATGTCAGCAGAGGCCATTTCTGTATTATCAGTTCAACCAAAGATGTTAACAAATAAGAATAATCTTAATGTGGAAAGATTTTCCAATAAGATGGTTCGAATTTTGTCCATTTCATTCAGACGAAAATGTCTTAATGAAGATTAGGGTTTTTCTTGTTTTTGAAAAAGAAATGCAAACCCATTTAGTCTTGTTTTCCAGTTTCTTTTGAAGATTGAGATTCTGGAAACGAATGAAGAACAAGTTTAAGATTTTTGCATTTAAACTTGAAGAACAACCATGAAATGGTTGTGTTCATAAAACCACGAAAGAAATGATTTCATTTTTAAGAAGTTCTTTTGTTTGATCTTGTTAAAACAATGAAAAGATCATAAACAAGTTATACGCATTTGGTAAATAATAAAAACATATTAACCTTCGATGTTTGATGAAGAAGATGATGAACAGTTTCTGGAAATACTTGAGAGCAAAATGCAACAGTGAATTCTTTTCTTTGCTTGGAGGAGAAGTTTTTCGCGTAAAAGGAAAATATAAACCAAGAGTTTGTTTATATAGAGATATTAGAGAGAGAAAATCTTGAGCGGGAAAAGATTTTCATCATGACACGGACACATGTTTGCATTTGATTGGAAGTTTGAACGAAACGTGCAAACGTGTGTCAGAAAAAGAACGTGTCGGGGATTATCCGTTGCAATGACGTCACAACTGTCCTTTCATATTCTTTTAGGATATCTCTGAGGTTTTGAAAAACTCAGGGACACTTTTGAAAACATGAAGCACTGAATAGAAATATCATATGGTTTTTAGAAATTTCAAAATATTGTTGATTAAGAGAGAGATTCAGCGATGCAATTTGTTTTGAAATCTTGCATTCACATGCGATTGTCAAAGAGATAAAAACATACCTTGATATCAGCGAATCAAGTTATTCAGAGAGAAGATGATGGAATAGGTTATACAAGTTGATTTTATCCTGAGAGCTATACAAGTTTGTATAATAGTATCGCTGATCAAATGTGAACCGCTGAAGATTTTACTCTTCAAAGTTCAGCATTCCAAGCTCGCTGATGAGAAAGTTGAATCTTGTCTCATCAAGAGGTTTGGTGAACAAATCAGCTAACTGATAATCAGTTGGGATAAAATGAAGTTCTATATCACCATTCATCACATGATCTCTGATAAAATGATATCTGATTTCTATGTGTTTCGTCTTTGAATGTAACACTGGATTGTTGGCTATAGCGATGGCACTTGTGCTGTCGCAATAGATTGGAATTTTTTAGAACTGAAGGTCATAGTCTAGTAGTTGATTTCTCATCCACAAGACCTGAGAACAACAGCTTCCAGCGGCTACGTATTCAGCTTCAGCTGTGGAGGTGGACACCGAGTTTTACTTCTTACTTGTCTAACTCACCAGCTTTCCACCCAGGAGCTGACATCCTCCTATGGTGCTTTTCCTATCCATTTTGCAACCTGCAAAATCACTATCTGAATAGGCGGTTAGATCGAACCCTGAGTCTTTGGGATACCAAAGACCTAGATTCTCAGTACCCTTAAGGTATCGAAAGATTCGCTTTACAGCGATCATATAAGATTCCTTGGGTTCAGCTTGATATCGTGCACACAAACATGTTGCGAACATAATATCGGGTCGGCTAGCTGTAAGATAAAAAAGAGAGTCGATCATCCCACGGTACAGCGTGACATTAACAGGAATACCATTAGTATCCTTATCAAGTATCAGCGGTGGTGCCATAGGGGTTTTCATAGCTGAACTCTGAGTTAAATCGAATTTCTTCAGCATATCTTTAACATACTTTCCCTGATTAATGAAAGTTCCTTTTTCATTTTGCTTAATCTGAAGACCAAGGAAATATGTTAGCTCACCCATCATGCTCATTTTATACTCATCTTTCATTCTATCAGCGAAACGAGTACAAAGTTCAGGGTTAGTAGAACCAAATATAATGTCATCAACATATATTTGAACAAGTATAATATGACCTTTTACTTTCCTGAAGAATAGAGTTTTGTCGATTTTACCTCGCTCAAATTGTTCAATATGGAGATAAGTAGAAAGAGTGTCATACCATGCACGAGGAGCTTGCTTCAAGCCATAAAGTGCCTTATCCAGTTTATAAACATAACCTGGACGCTTAGGATCTGAGAATCCTGGAGGTTGTTCTACATAGACTTCTTCATTCAGCTTTCCATTTAGAAACGCTGACTTTACATCCATCTGAAATACTTTGAAGTCTTTGTGTACAACATATGCTAAGAATAGACGAATAGATTCTAGTCTTGCTACTGGAGCAAATGTTTCGTCGTAATTAGTGCCTTCCTCTTGTCTGTATCCCTGAGCAACAAGACGAGCCTTGTTGCGGGTTACAGTTCCATATTCGTCCAACTTGTTTCGATAGACCCATTTAGTGCATATCACTGTTTTGTCAGTTGGTCTTCGAACAAGTTTCCAAACTTTGTTTCTTTCGAATTCAGTCAGCTCTTCTTGCATGGCGCTGACCCAGTTTGGATCTTTGAGGGCATCATCTATTTTCTTTGGTTCAGTTAGAGAAATAAAGTTAACAAATAAACAAATATTACCTGCACTTCGTCGAGTCTGAACACCAGCATTTGGATCACCAAGAATTTGATCAATTGGGTGATTTACAGTCCATCGCTGAGCCGGAGCGTGAGACGCTGACTCAAATTGAACTGGAGGAGCTGAAGATGAGGCTTCAGCAACTTCTGGAGTATCAGCCAAGAGAGGAGTGCTTGTAGTTGTCATTTCATTCACTGATTGCTGAGAAATAGATGGAATGTCTGAGACATTTGGTTCAGAAGCAGGTATAGTGTTTAAAGGAACAGCTGAGACCCATGATGTTTCAGCTTCACTGTTCTGCATGTTTGGAATGATAGTAGGACTATCATCTTCAACTGTATGAGTATTAGGAGTGGGAACATCTTCTGAATCACCAAGATGAGAAAACATCCATGGATTCAGTTCTTCAGTATCAGCGGACGGTTTAGAGTTCGCTGAACGGTATTCGTCAAACGTGACGTGAATAGTTTCTTCAACAGTTTGTCTTCTACGATTGAAGACTCTGAAGGCTTTGGAAACTGAGGAGTATCCAAGAAAGATTCCATCATCAGCCTTAGGATCAAACTTTCCAAGGGCATCTCTGTTGTTCAGTATGAAACACTGACATCCAAAGATGTGAAGAAAGCTGATTGAAGGCTTTCTCCCATGAAAAAGTTCATAGGCTGTCTTTTTGAATCTTTTGACTATCAGCGACCTGTTTTGCGTAAAACAAGCAGTGTTGACAGCTTCTGCCCAAAACTGAGTAGGCAGGTGAGAATCGCTGAGCATTGAACGTGCAGCTTCAATAATTGTTCTATTTCTTCTTTCAGCGACTCCATTTTGTTGTGGTGTTCTCACTGAAGAAAAGTTGTGATAAATACCCTTACTCTCAAAGAAGGAATCAAGAGAACTGTTTTTGAATTCAGTTCCATGATCACTCCTTATTGAGCGAACGGTCAAGTTGTTCAGGGTTTCCATCTTCCGAACAAAGGTGATGAGTTCTTCAGGGGTGTCACTCTTAGAACGGAGAAACATAACCCATGTATATCAAGAGAATTCATCTACTATGACCAATGTATATTTCTTTCCAGCGATGGATTGTTTGTTAACAGGGCCAAACAAATCCATATGGAGTAGTTGTAGAGGAGATGACACTGAGGAGACTTGCTTTGACTTAAAGCTTGCTTTGGTCTGCTTCCCTTTCTCACACGCTGAACATAAAGACTCTTTGGCGTATGAGTGTTGAGGTAGACCAGTGACTAACTCTTTTGAAGAAAGAGTATTCAGTGTCTTGAAATTCAGATGAGAGAGCCTCTTATGCCATAGCCAGTTGACATCAGATGAGGCTTTTGAGAAGAAACAGGAGTTCTCAGTGGTTGTTGAGTCCATGTTTATTACATAAACATTTTCCAAACGATAACCGTTGAGATCTATCTTCTCCTTTTTGTCAGTGACAAAACAGGATTCCTTAGTAAAGATTACTTTGTTATCCTTGTCGCAAAGCTGACTGATGCTTAGAAGATTATGCTTCAGCCCTTCAACATATGCGACTCTTCTAAAGGTGGTTGTACCATTTGAGAGTACACCAAACCCTCGGGTATGTCCTTTTCCATTTCCACCAAAAGTCACAGAGGGACCCTTCTCTTCCTTGTATTCAGCGAGCAGGCTTTTCTTTCCAGTCATGTGTCTAGAGCATCCGCTATCGAGATACCAGATACCCTTCTTAACCTGCATTACAAAGGAAGATTAGTTTTGCTTGGGTACCCACTTAACCATGTATACACATTTGTCAGTGGAAGTAGTTGGAATGGAAGGTTCAGCAGTCTTCGCAACATTTGAAGATTCAGTTTGTCATTCTTCACTTTGGTTAATTTCTTAACCTCAGTGGTCTTCTTTGCCTTGGGGGCAGAGATCTTCACCTTAGCTATCTTTTCAGCTTTGGTGGCTGTGGGGCACTTACTAGCAATATGATCAGTGAGTCCACAGTAATAACATTTCCTATAACTAAAAGTAGTTCTAGGACCATTTGAATGCTGAGCTTTTATATTTGAATTAGAAGTACCAGCACCAAGTAAACTATTGGCATTGGAAATAGGAGGAACATTAAGTTCTTCGGATTTCTTACCAAGGACATCCACTCTGAGTCTAGGAGTAGATCGCTGAATAGATCCAGTAGATCACTGAATAGATCCACGCTGAGTAGATCCAGATATCTGATTCCTTGATCCAGAGGGATAGGTCACTGAAGCTTTAGAAGCATTCAGCTTAGGTACTAAGGTACCCCTTTGAGGATTTTGGTTAAAAACAATTCCTTTACCTTTATCTTTAAAGACAGAGGTAGGTTTTGGATAAACCATTTTCTCTTTACCTTTTGAAGAGGTAGGAGTTTCCTCACGGATAGTCGGTCTGGACGAGGAACACTGAGAGGATAAAGTATCAGCGACTGAGGATACGAAAGTTCCAAATAAGAGCATGGAACGATCAGTGGTTGGTTCTTGAGTATTAGCTTTATAACCAAGACCACGTTTATCACTCAGGGGAATCTGAGACTTAATTATCTCAGTGATCTTTGTTGAGGAATTATACCATCCATCAACAGTAGCTTTTTCAGCTCTTAATGCAGCGATAGCTTCTTCTCGTTCGATTTTGACTAGCTGATTTAAGTTAACTTGATCTTTAAAATTTTATTCAATTTTAGAAAGGTTTTCTATTTGAAGGTGACAGTTTTTAAGCTGTTCAGCGAGATCAAGGTTTTGATTTTCAACTATTGTTTTGCCATTCATGGCTTCATATATACTTGTAGTCAAGAGATCGATCTTACAAAGACTATCAGCTTCATCGATATTTGCAATATTTGTAAAGAAGGAAGGTGATACCTGAATTGCAGAGGTTGAAGTGGAGGGAATGTCTGAACTTTCTTCCTCATCTTCAATCTTTGACATAAGACATAGATTGGCTTCATCATCTTCAGAGTCAGATGATGATACTTCTTCATCAGAAGCAGCCCAATCATAGTTAGCCATCAGGCCTTTGCTCTTCTTCTTGAAGCTTTTCAGCTTCGCATACTTTTCTTTCAGCTTTGAGTATTTGTCATCTTTATTCCTGGGAATAAAGAATTTCTTTGGAAAAGCTGAGGGTCTAGAAACTTTCTTTGACCTGCACTCGTTAGCGAAATGTCCAATCTTTTCGCAGTTAAAACAAGTAGCAGTAGCCTTATCAACAAGAGCTGATGATCTTGGCTTGTCAGTTATGGAAAGAGGTTTATTCTTTCTAAACATTTTCTTTTTGGCGAATCTCCTGAACTTTTTAGTTAGGAGAGCCAAAGATTCATCATCATCTGAAGAATCAGAATCTAATGACCTTTCAGAGTTACTCTCTAACTCAGTGATTGTGACCGAGGGTCGCTGAGTAGAAGGTTCCTCTGAGATTAAAGCAACAGGGGTGCTTTTAGAATCTTTTACAAGATTCTTCTTAAGATGACTCGATTGCTCATGATTCAGCATCGTGCCATATAAGGTTGAAAGGGTCATTGATTTTAGATCCTTTGACAGCTTGAGACACATAGAATAATTGTCCCAGCTTTCAGGTAAACATTCTAAAAACTTTGTCAGCACTTCAAAGTTAGAATATTCCTTACCAACAGTTTTCAGATCTATAATTAAACAGTTGAAACGTTGGTGAACTTCAGAGATAGTTTCATTCTTACCATAAATGAAGCTTTCATACTGTCTTACCAGGTTGATCTTTCTTGAGTCATGGACTTCAGACGTACCTTCATACTGAACACATATTGTGTCCCACATAGCTTTTGAGGTTTTCAGGTTCATGACGGAATGGTAAACTTCGTCAGGAAGAGCCATGGATAGTATGGATCTGGATTTTGTGTCGATAGCCACTTTCTTCTAATCTTCGTCAGTCCACATATGTATTTCTTTAGGAATCAGCCTTTCTGGAATAGCAGGTCTATTCTCAGCGGCTGGAACTGCAACATCAATTCTTACAGGGATAAATGGACCGTTTTCAAGATAGTAAGGCATGGTAGGGTCTACACCTTCTAAGAAGAAAATCATCCTATTTTTCCATAGATTAAAGTTATCTCTGGAGAATCTAGGGGGTTTAGCAAGAGAACCATTGTCGATATAGTTTGTGTTTGTGTTGGTAGCCATTTTCAGAAATAGCAAGGAAGAGAAATCTTAGATTAGATCTTGTTTATAAGATTAAACAAATCTGCTCTGATACCACTTGTTAGTCCCGAAGGGCTATACAAGTTTGTAGAAGGGGGGGTTGAATACAAACACACAGATTTTACTTTCTAAATTGTTTATTGATAAATCATTAACAATTTACAGCTTGTTGCGGAAACAAGATTAAGGATAAACCTAAATCTAAACAAGTTGGAACACTAAGTTTCTTGCACTAAGAAAGATAAGGAAATTACCAATAATAACCTATCTTGAGATAAGAGAATGAACTTGTCCAGAGTTAGCAAGTTACTTCAAAATGAAGTGGGTTCGTCTCTTTATATACTGCATGCATTTAATGCATGTCAGTTTATACTTTACACGTGTCATCAGCTCATTGGTTGCATGTCATTGACCTTTGTAGACAACCTTAGTAGCCGCATGAATGAACAGTGTAGTATCAGAGTGGTTGTACGATTTCAGACAATAGAAGGTTCTTTTCTGACATTTCGTACGGAGTCGTGCAAGGGTGGTTAAGACAAAAGTACTTTGTACGGAAGACTTCATGATCAGCTTTCGTTGATTCAGAGCATTATCATTTTCTATTCAGCGAATGATAAAGTTCAGCGATAGCTGAAGTCTTGTACTTGATACTTCACGTTGAGTGGACAAATCTGAGTCTTCGCTGATCCGCATCAGTTCATTAGGAGACTTGTCGCTGGTTCTTGAGCTTGATCTTCGACTTCAGCGTAGAACCTATGTTGACGTGAAACTTGTCTTCAGGGATCATAAGTAAACAACTAACTTATCAGCGATCATCATAAGAACTGAACAGGCTCAGAACATTATGGTGAACAGTGTTCGCTGAATGTTTAATTTAAAGAGCGAGAGTTCCTATCAGCGGTACTGTAAGATCTTAGTACTTATCAGCGATAGTGAAACTCTGATACATATTGTTTACTTACAATTTTCACTAAGTATATAAGAGAGGGTCATTATCAAATCACTGAGGGTTTGGATCAACAATCTCCCCCTATTTGATTATGACATAGCAACAAAGAAAATTGCTATTTAATGAAAACATAAGGATAAAAAGAACTCATAAAATATTTGTCCCTTTTATTGTTTTCTGGGATCTTTTCAGTACTGATGGAGTAAAGTACATTCGCTGAAATCTTTCTTTAAAACTTTGAATCAGGTTACAAAGAGAAATGGAAAGATTACAAGTACAAGCGAAATAAATTACAAGTACAGAAGAATAACTGATACAATAGAGAAAAGGGCGATCATATCAGCTTGTAAATGGTTCTTCCTTGATGAGAAGTTCATCAAGGGTCTGTGATGTGGGTATCATCCAGTCAGGAATAGTTACACCTTGTTTTCTTTTGATCAGCGCTTCTTCCAAAATCAAGGGTTTCAGATGTCTTGCCTGAAGATCATTCCTGAAGTCACACCAGTAGATGAGATCTCTCAGCTGTTCGATGGGAGTGATGTGAAGTTCAGAGATGCGTTGAAAACGCTTTCCACCATCGTAGTCATTGAAGAATATCCCGTAGGGTTCGCTTATGACTTTTCCAGGGATGAAAGTCTCACCTTCAGGAAGAGATGTATCGAGTCCAAAAAGATCAGGGTCAGGACCAAGGACTTCAGCTCTGGAAAAACCAATACCTGTTTCATTTCGTATAATAGGACCATCATTTGAAGATTTAAACTTTTTCTTCGCTGAGGCCTTTCTTTTCTGACTTTTGAGAGGAGGAGGAGGAGGAATATCCACACAAGATTAGACCATGTCGATCTGCTTGTTTATCAGCTTTTCGAAGTATTCTTTATACTTGGACTGAGACTTCTGTATGGCTAACCTGATCTCCAACCATTCAGAGAGACCGTATTTCGTGATTGCTTCAGCATAGAATTTTTCATACTTTTTGTCATCTCTGAACATCTCAATTTCAACGATTGAAACGTTTATGGTTGATCTTCCAGAAATGAGTACTTTGATGATTCTGGCAAGAGATAATCTGAAGTTTACCTTTTCTTTGCTCCAGGCTAGAGTGGACTGAGATACAATTCTCTTTTCTTCAGTTATCTTCTTGGCGTATTCCCACAGCTGACGTTGAACTTCAATAGGAACTCTTTTCAGCTTGGGGTCTTTCACTGATCGTTGAGAAAGCTGGATGGCGTATTCTCTGTCCTTTTCTTCAGCTTCCTTTCTTTCAGCGATGAGGCGTTCAGCTCTAAGGTGTTCCTTGTATTCCTTTTGGGAAATTCTGAACTTTGGAGGAACTGAAGGAAGTTGATCACGCCTCAGAATGATTCGTTGATCTTCAAACTGCTTTATTATCTCTTCTCTTCTTTTCTGATCCTCTTCACTTAGCTTTTGAGGAGCTAAGGAAGGTCTGTGTCTGTGCGAGAGTAGCTGTTCTTCAGGTTCATCAGTCTCAGAGATTAAATCCAAGACTGGGATTATTTCTTCAGCAGCAGCTGGTATTATTGGTGAAGTCGCAGTTGTGGAACCTTCAGCGATATCCTCAAACAGGGGAGAGGACTAGCTGAAACACAGCGATCTTACAAGTAAGAACTTGGGTAGAAGAACTTGGGTAGAAATAGAGAGAGAGAATTGGTTCAAGTGTATAGGCTTGGATAGTAGAACTGATAGTGTATTGATAGAGGAGGGATGGAGTAAGAGATGTATAGTGTACCTGACAAACCGGCTTTTCAAGCAAGATCGTCAGATTGTCATCTTCAGCGACGCTTTTGCCTTTGCCTTTCTCAGCTCCAGAGGCTGAGGGCTTTGATTTGGTTCGCTCCCCTGTTGGTTCATTTATGGAGATCCCCTTGAGAGCAATCGTCCTCTGAGCAGGTTTGACGATGAAGAAGTCATCGTCATCTTCGTCATCATCATCATCATTCTTTGGAGAAGAGGATGGTTCATCATCAGGGATGTCGACGGCTTCATCGTCTTCTGCTTCGGATTCGGATTTATCAACTTCTTCTTCGAGTTGCTCCCCCTCAGATACAGAGGCGAGCTTCTCGGTTTCCTCAGGGTTTTCAACTCCCTGAGGTCCAGCAGTGGTTTCTTCAGCTGTCTTCTCACTCTCTTCAGCGAGGGTGAGGTCTTCAGTCTTCTCTCCCCTGATAGATTCATCATGGGAAAGGTCTTCAGCGCTCTTGGAAAGATCTTCAGCGCTCTTCTCCCCCTCTTTCTCATGACGAGTGGGGGAGGAATGGGTGGACTCAGCAGCTTTGGTAGGTTCTCTGTCTTCTTGGCCAGAGATACCTATACAACCTTCAATTTTTGCTATTCTGTCTTCAAGGCCAGAAATAACAGGATTGATCTTCTTTAGCTCAATGCGATCCGCCGCTGTGAAATTGTCAGATGCAGGGACAGTTGCAGGGGCGGTCGTGTTGGTCAGGATCTGCTGCAACACTGTCTGAATGGAGGTGATGTCTTTCTTTATATTAGTGACATCAGTCTTCACAGAACTCATGTCAGTTTTTACTGAACTGACATCAGTCTTTACAGCAGACCAATTACCTTCGAGTGTGCCAACCGATGTCTTCAGCGTTGTGACTTCGCTGGACATGGTGTCAACTGATTTCTTGACGTCGAGGTAGTCCGTGTAGATATCAGAGAGAACTTTGGCAAAATCGGTGAGTGATTTATCAACCTTCTCCAAGTCAGCTTTGGATGCATTCTTTTCGACGACAGTTGTCAGCTTTGTAAGATTTTTGCCAGCGGTTGTTACAGCTTTAGAGTTATTCGTAAGAGTAGTGGTGAGACCTGTCACCTTTGTCTCCACGGACTTCAGAGAGGCGTTGATGTCTCCCAAATTAGGACCTGTAACAGATAAGTACTTGTGAACAAAGGAAAGCTCAGAAGTTTGGGGTTTAGTTACAGTGTATATGGGTTGGTGTGTACCTGCAGGAGGATTGGTGAATTCATCAAAATCTCGGGTTCCTGAGTAAAGTTCCATATCGTCAGCTAAAGTGCGTTGACGTATGGTCATCTCTGCAGGTCCTGTGCCCATCACTCCTTGAAGAGTATTTTCTTTAACTTCTGGAGGAATGACAGGTGCTTCAGTGATAACTGGAGTAGAGTCCAAATGAGTAGAGGGAGGAGCGAAGGATAAGAATGGGGGTTGGGTTCTGAGTTCAGCGTTGGATTCGCTGAGAATCACTTCATCAGTCTTTTGAGAGACTGAATGAGGTTGGGTAGGTTCCAAGTTTGTAACCTCAGCGTTTAGAGACGCTGAAGTTGGGATGGAATGGATGGTTTGTTCAGGTGTGGCAGAGCGTACCACTGAACGTTCCTTCAGCTCTGCAGAAAGAGCTGAGGAGTCTTCAGCATGAGATTGCTGGGGTTGCTCCTTTGTTTTCTTGATCCTTTTAGAACCAAGTGGGGTAGATGATTGTTTCCTTTTCTTAGAAGGAGAGGATTTTATGGCCTGGGTATCAGCGATGGGTATTGTCACTGAAGGAGCCACAGAAGTAGAAGAAGTAGGGTTGAGAAGAGTTAGAAGGGTAGAAAGACGTGCCTCATTTTCAACTGGTTTGAAGTCAAGTACCTTAGGGCCAACCTGAGAGAGTTTCAGGTCACCCTCTTGCGGGTAGCTGTCCTTCAGGCCATATTGGAAGATGGTGCTGATGAATCGGGGGTATGGAACCCATGGAGGTCTGTCAGCAGCAGAGTCTACTCTTTGCACCAAGTCATCATAGATTAGAGATGCCCAGTCAATATGTAGACCTTTCAGCAGAGCGTATCCTATTGCTTGCTGAGGTTGAGCGGCTTGGTCAGAGGAGTCGGTCTTTGCAGTCATGCAGCTGATTAAGTGAGCGAAGATGAAGTTCATCTCGCTGGGCATTTTCGACTTCTTTAGCAGGGTCAGCTTCTTCTCGGGCTTCTTGTCTCTGCCAATTTCCCATACATAGCCCATTGCATCGAAAAATGCAATAAGGGCTTCCTTGTCAGCGAGCTTTTTGTGATCAGTGAGAGGGACAAAAGGCTTTTCTTTTGTAGCGTTGGGAAAGTTCAGAGCTTTGCGAATGATGGCAGGTGTGATCTTTATTGTGCCATACTCAGTATCACTGAGGATACAATCAATTGTTTTGGAGGGATCTTTGGCGGATGGTAGCTGAGAATGTCTGGCAGAGTACCAGAACTGGGATAGTAGTAGCTGATTTGCAGGAGGTGTGATGGTCAGTGCTGTTGAAATGCAGCTATTCTTTAGGAAATTCACAGCATCTTTCAGATGTGTGACTTGCTTTCGAGGAGGAAACTCGAGAAGCGCAGAAAGGTTGTTCGTTTTGGTCCAATCTAGTTGTTCCAGAGTGAACTTAAGCTGAGGAGCCTTGATAATTTCCACTTCCTCAGAATCAGCAGAGATGTTCTCAGCGGTAGTAGGAATGTCAGAAGATGCCATTTCTCTGTATTATCAGTTTAACCAAAGATGTTAACAAATAAGAATAATCTTAATGTGGAAAGATTTTCCATTAAGATGGTTCAAATTTTATCCATTTCATTCAGACACAAATGTCTTAATGAAGATTAGGGTTTTTCTTTTTGCTTTTAAGAAATGAAATGTAAAACCCATTTATTCTTGTTTTCCAGTTTTCTATGAAGAAATAGATTCTGGAAACGAACGAAGAACAAGTTTAAGATTTTTGCATTTAAACTTGAAGAACAACCATGAAATGGTTGTGTTCATAAAACCATGAAAGAAATGATTTCATTTTTAAGAAGTTCTTTTGTTTGATCTTGTATAAGCAAGGAAAAGATCAGAAACAAGTTATACGCATTTGGTAAAAAATAAGAACATATTAACCTTGATGTTTGATGAAGAAGATGATGAACAGTTCTTGAAGTTTTGATAGCACAAATGCAACAGAGAATTCTTTCTTGCGGAGGAAGATTGTTCGCATAAAAGAAAATATAAACCAAGAGTTTGTTTATATAGAGAGATTAGAGAGAGAAAATCTTGAGCGGGAAAAGATTTTCATCATGACACGGACACGTGTTTGCATTTGATTGGAAGTTTGAACGAGACGTGCAAACGTGTGTCAGAAAGAGAGACGTGCCGGGGTTTATCCGTTGCAATGACGTTACAACTGTCCTTTCATATTCTTTTAGGATGTCTCTGAGGTTTTGAAAGCTCAGGGACTCTTTTACAAACATGAAGCACTGAATGGAAATATCAGTGAAGGTTTTAAGAATTTTCAAAATATCGCTGTTAAGGAAGAGATATTCAGCGATGCATTTTGTTTTGAAATCTTGCATTTTCATGCGATTGTCAGAGAGAGAAAACATACCTTGATATCAGCTTAACCAAGTTTATTCAGAGAGAAGATGATTGAATAGGTTAAAGAAGTTTATTTTATCCAAAGTATACTAGTATCGCTGATCTAATGTGAATCGCTGAAGATTTTACCCTTCAAAGTTCAGCATTCCAAGCTCGCTGATGAGAAAGTTGAATCTTGTCTCATCAAGAGGTTTGGTAAACAAATCAGCTAACTGATAATCAGTTGGGATAAAATGAAGTTCTATATCACCATTCATCACATGATCTCTGATAAAATGATATCTGATTTCTATGTGTTTGGTCTTTGAATGTAGTACTGGATTGTTTGCTATAGCGATGGCACTTGTGCTGTCGCAATAGATTGGAATTTTGGAGAGCTGAAGATCATAGTCTAGTAGCTGATTTCTCATCCACAAGACTTGAGAACAACAGCTTCCAGCAGCTACATATTCAGCTTCATTTGTGGAAGTGGACACTGAATTTTGCTTTTTACTTGTCCAACTTACCAGCTTTCCACCCAGGAGCTGACATCCTCCTGTGGTGCTTTTCCTATCCAATTTGCAACCTGAAAAATCACTATCTGAATATGCAGTTAGATCGAATCCTGAGTCTTTGGGATACCAAAGGCCTAGGTTCGTTGTACCCTTAAGGTATCGAAAAATTCACTTTACAGCTTTCATATGAGATAGCATAGGTTCAGCTTGATATCGTGCACACAAACATGTTGCATACATAATATCGGGTCGGCTAGTTGTAAGATACAAGAGAGAGCCGATCATCCCACGGTACAGCGTGACATTAACAAGTATTCCCTTTGAATCCTTGTCAAGTGTCAGCGGTGGTGCCATAGGCGTTTTCATAGCTGAACTATGAGTTAAATCAAATTTCTTTAGCATATCTTTAACATACTTTCCCTGATTAATAAAAGTTTCTTTTTCAGTTTGCTTAATCTGAAGACCAAGGAAATATGTTAGTTCACCCATCATGCTCATTTTATACTCATCTTTCATTCTATCAGCGAAACGAGTACAAAGCTCAGGGTTAGTAGAACCAAATATAATGTCATCAACATATATTTGAACTAGAATGATATGACCTTTCACTTTTCTAAAAAATAGAGTTTTGTCAATCTTACCTCGCTCAAATTTTTCAATATGGAGATAAGTAGAAAGAGTGTCATATCATGCACGAGGAGCTTGCTTTAAGCCATAAAGTGTCTTATCCAGTTTATAAACATAACCTGGACGCTTAGAATCTGAGAATCCTGGAGGTTGTTCCACATGAACTTCTTCATTCAGCTTTCCATTCAGAAACGCTGACTTAACATCCATCTGATGTACTTTGAAGTTTTTGTGTACATCATATGCTAAGAATAGACGAATAGATTCAAGTCTTGCTACAGGAGCAAATGTTTCGTCATAATCTATACCTTCCTCTTGTCTGTATCCCTGAGCAACAAGACGAGCTTTGTTGCGGGTTACAGTACCATGTTCGTCCAACTTGTTTCGATAGACCCATTTAGTGCCTATCACTGTTTTATCAGTTGGTCTCCGAACAAGTTTCCAAACTTTGTTTCTTTCGAATTCAGTCAGCTCTTCTTGCATGGCGTTGACCCAGTTTGGATCTCTGAGGGCATCATCTATTTTCTTTGGTTCGGTTAGAGAAATAAAGTTAACAAATAAACAAATATTACCTGCACTTCGTCGAGTCTGAACACCAGCGTTTGGATCACCAAGAATTTGATCAATAGGGTGATTTACGGTCCATCGCTGAGCCGGAGCATAAGTCGCTGACTCATCCTGAACTGGAGGAGCTGAAGATGAGGCTTCAGCTACTTCTGGAGTATCAGCTAAGAGAGGAATACTTGCATTTGTCATTTCATTTACTGATTGCTGAGAAATAGATGGAATGTCTGAGGCATTTGGTTCAGCGGCAGGTATAGTGTTTATAGGAACAGCTGAGACCCATGATGTTTCAGCTTCACTATTCTGCATGTTTGGAATGATAGTCGGACTATCATCTTCTACTGGATGAGCATGAGGTGTGGGAATATCTTCTGAATCACCAAGATGAGAAAACATCCATTGATTCAGTTCTTCAGTATCAGCGTACGGTTTAGAGTTCGTTGAACGGGATTCGTCAAACGTGACGTGAATAGTTTCTTCTACAGTTTGTCTTCTACGATTGAAGACTCTGAAGGCTTTGGAAACTGAGGAGTATCCAAGAAAGATTCCATCATCAGCCTTAGGATCAAACTTTCCAAGGGCATCTCTGTTGTTCAGTATGAAACACTGACATCCAAAGATGTGAAGAAAGCTGATTGAAGGCTTTCTCCCATGAAAGAGTTCATAGGCTGTCTTTTTGAATCTTTTAACTATCAGCGACCTGTTTTGCGTAAAACAAGAAGTGTTGACAGCTTCTGCCCAAAACTGAGTAGGCAGGTGAGAATCGCTGAGCATTGAACGTGCAGCTTCAATAATTGTTCTATTTCTTCTTTCAGCGACTCCATTTTGTTGCGGTGTTCTCACTGAAGAGAAGTTGTGAGAAATACCCTTACTCTCAAGGAAGGAATCAAGAGAACTGTTTTTGAATTCAGTCCCATGATCACTCCTTATTGAGCGAACGGTCAGATTATTCAGGGTTTCCATCTTCCGAACAAAGGTGATGAGTTCTTCAGGGGTGTCACTCTTGGAACGGAGAAACATTACCCATGTGAAGCGAGAGAATTCATCAACTATGACCAGCGTATATTTCTTTCCAGCGATGGATTGTTTGTTAACAGGGCCAAACAAATCCATATGGAGTAGTTGTAGAGGAGATGACACTGAGGAAACTTGCTTTGATTTAAAGCTTGCTTTGGTCTGCTTCCCTTTTTCACACGCTGAACATAAAGACTCTTTGGCATATGAATGTTGAGGTAGACCAGTGACTAACTCTTTTGAAGAAAGAGTGTTCAGTGTCTTGAAATTTAGATGAGATAGCCTCTTATGCCATAGCCAGTTGACATCAGATGAGGCTTTTGAGAAGAAACAGGAGTTCTCAGTGGTTGTTGAGTCCATGTTTATTACATAAACATTTTCCAAACGATAACCGCTGAGAGCTATCTTCTCCTTTTTGTCAGCGACAAAGCAGGATTCCTTAGTGAAGATTACTTTGTTATCCATGTCGCAAAGCTGACTGATGCTAAGAAGATTGTGCTTCAGCCCTTCAACATATGCGACTCTTCTGAAGGAAGTTGTACCATTTGAAAGTACACCATACCCTCGGGTATGTCCTTTTCCATTTCCACCGAAAGTCACAGAGGGACCCTTCTCTTCCTTGTATTCAGCGAGCAGGTTTTTCTTACCAGTCATGTGTCTAGAGCATCCGCTATCGAGATACCAGATACCCTTCTTAACCTGCAATACAAAGGAAGATTAGTTTTTCTTGGGTACCCACTTAACCATGTATACACATTTATCAGTGGAAGTAGTTGGAATGGAAGATTCAGCAGTCTTCGCAGCATTTGAAGTTTCAGCTTTGTCTTTCTTCACTTTGGTTAATTTCTTAACCTCAGTGGTAGGATTTACTTTGACCTGATTTGCACCAGGGTTGGTCTTCTTTGCCTTGGGGGCAATTTTCACCTTAGCTAACTTTTCAGCTTTGGTGGCTGTGGGGCACTTACTGGCAATATGATTAGTGAGTCCACAGTGATAACATTTCCTATAACTAAAAGTAGTTCTAGGACCATTTGAATGCTGAGCTTTTAATTTCGAATTAGAAGTGCCAGCACCAAGTAAACTATTGACTTTAGAAATGGGACGAACATTCAGTTCTTCAGATTTCTTGCCAAGGACATCCACTCTGAGTCTAGGAATAGATCGCTGAATATATACATGCTGAATAGATCCAGAGATCTGATTTCTAGAACCAGAGGGGTAGGTCACTGAAGCTTTAGAAGCATTCAGCTTTGGTACTAAGGTACCCTTCTGAGGATTCTGGTAAATAACAATTCCTTTACCTTTGTCTTTAGAGACAGAGGTAGGTTTTGAATAAACCATTTTCTCCTTACCTTTTGAGGAGGTAGGAGTTCCTCAGGGATTGGTGTATTGGACGAGGAGCACTGAGAAGATGAAGTATCAGCGACTGAGGATACGAACGTTCCAAATTTCAGCATTGAACGCTCAGTGGTTTGTTTTGGAGTATCATATTTGTAACCCAAACCACGTTTATCACTCAGGGGAATCTGAGACTTTATTATCTCAGTGATCTTTGTTGAAGAATTACACCATCCTTCAACAGTAGCTTTTTCAGCTTTTAATGCAGCGATAGCTTCTGCTCGTTCGATTTTGACTAGCTGATTTAAATATACTTGATCTTTAAAATCTTCTTCAATTTTAGAAAGCTTTTCTATTTGAAGGTGACAGTTTTTAAGCTGTTCAGCGAGATCAAGGTTTTGGTTTTCAACCACAGTTTTGCCGTTCATGGGTTCGTATAAACTTCTAGTCAAGAGATCGATCTTACGGAGACTATCAGCTTCATCAATATTTTCAATATTGGTAAAGAAGGAAGGTGATACCTGAATAGCAGAGGTTGAAGTGGAGGGAATGTCTGAACTTTCTTCCTCTTCTTCAATCTTGGCCATAAGACATAGATTGGCTTCATCATCTTCAGAGTCAGATGATGATGCTTCTTCATCAGAAGCAGCCCAATCATAGTTAGCCATCAGGCCTTTACTTTTCTTCTTAAAGCTTTTCATCTTTGCATATTTTTCTTTCAGCTTTGAGTATTTGTCATCTTTATTCCTTGGAACAAAGGATTTCTTTGTAAAAGCTGAGGGTCTCGAAACTTTCTTAGACCTGCACTCGTTAGCGAAATGTCCTGTCTTTTCGCAGTTAAAACAAGTAGCAGTAGCCTTATCAACAAAAATTGATGATCTAGGCTTGTCAGTTATGGAAAGAGGTTTGTTCTTTCTAAACATTTTCTTTTTGGCAAATCTCCTGAACTTTTTAGTTAGGAGAGCCAAAGATTCATCATCATCTGAAGAATCAGAATCTGATGACCTTTCAGAGTTACTTTCTAACTCAGTGATAGTGACTAAAGGTCGCTGAGTAGAAGGTTCCTCTGAGATTAAAGCAACAGGGGTGCTTTTGGAATCTTTTACAAGATTCTTCTTAAGATGGCTCGATTGCTCATGATTCAGCAACGTGCCATATAAGGTTGAAAGGGTCATTGATTTTAGATCCTTTGACAGCTGAGACACATAGAATAATTGTCCCAGCTTTCAGGTAAACATTCTAGAAACTTTGTCAGCACTTCAAAGTTAGAATATTCCTTACCAACAGTTTTCAGATCTATAATTAAACAGTTGAAACGTTGGTGAACTTCAGAGAGAGTTTCATTCTTACCAGAAATGAAGCTTTCGTATTGTCTTACCAGGTTGATCTTTCTTGAGTCCTGGACTTCAGATGTTCCTTCATACTGAACACATATTGTGTCCCACATGGCTTTTGATGATTTCAGATTCATGACGGAATGGTAGACTTCGTCAGGAAGAGCCATGGATAGTATGGATCTGGCTTTTGTATCTATAGCCACTTTCTTCTTATCTTCATCGGTCCACATGTGTATTTCCTTAGGAATCAGCCTTTCTGGAATAGCAGGTCTATTCGCAGTAGCTGGAACCGCAGGATCAATTGTTACAGGGATGAATGGGCCGTTTTCGAGATAGTAAGGCATAGTAGGGTCTACACCTTCTAAGAAGAGTGTCATCCTATTTTTCCATAAGTTGAAGTTATCTCTGGAAAATCTAGGGGGTTTTGCAAGAGAACCATTGTCTATATAATTTGTGTTTGTGTTGGTGGCCATTTTCAGAAAATAGCAAGGAAGAGAAATATCTTAGATTAGATCTTGTTTATGAAATTAAACAAATCTGCTCTGATACCACTTGTTGGTCCCGAAGGGTTATACAAGTTTGTAGAAGGGGGGGTTGAATACAAACACACAGATTTTACTTTTCTAAATTGTTTATTGATAAATCATTAACAATTTACAGCTTGTTGCGGAAACAAGATTAAGGATAAACCTAAATCTAAACAAGTTGGAACACTAAGGTTTCTTGCACTAAGAGAGATAAGGAAATTACTAATAATAACCTATCTTGAGATAAGAGATTGAACTTGTCCAGAGTTAGAAAGTTACTTCAAATGAAGTGGGTTCATCTCTTTATATACTGCATGCATTTAATGCAAGTCAGTATACACTTTACACGTGTCATCAGCTGGTTGGTTGCATGTCATTGACCTTTGTTGACAACCTTAGTAGCCGCATGAATGAACAGTGTAGTATCAGAGTGGTTGTACGATTTCAGACAATAGAAGGTTCTTTTCTGACATTTTGTACGGAGTCGTGCAAGGGTGGTTAAGACAAAAGTACTTTGTACGGAGGACTTCATGATCAACTTTCGTTGATTCAGAGCATTATCATTTTCTATTCAGCGAATGATAAAGTTCAGCGATAGCTGAAGTCTTGTACTTGATACTTCACGTTGAGTGGACAAATCTGAGTCTTCGCTGATCTGCATCAGTTCATTAGGAGACTTGTCGCTGGTTCTTGAGCTTGATCTTCGACTTCAGCGTAGAACCTATGTTGACGTGAAACTTGTCTTCAGGGATCATAAGTAAACAACTAACTTATCAGCGATCATCATAAGAACTGAACAAGCTCAGAACATTATGGTGAACAGTGTTCGCTGAATGTTTAATTTAAAGAGAGAGAGTTCCTATCAGCGGTACTGTAAGATCTTAGTACTTATCAGCGATAGTGAAACTCTGATACATATTGTTTACTTACAATTTTCACTAAGTATATAAGAGAGGGTCATTATCAAATCACTGAGGGTTTGGATCAACATGGAGGAATAATGCAATGAACAGGAAATGGATCGGATCGAGGAGGAATTCCGATCACTCAAGAAGGGGGACCCAACTGTGAGGGCACTCGTTTGTTCATGGAGAAACTCAACTTGGTGGGGCATGTGGCCCCGACTGAGAATGAAAAGGTTAAGGCATACCTCAAAGAGTTACCAGCGGACATGATGGCCATGGTCCGCAACTCTAAGGCTGTTACACTACAGGAGACGATAGAGGAGGCAAAATTGATGGAGACCGTCTATGCTAAAGGAAAGGAAGAGAAGGTAATTATTGGTGAAAAGAGGAGATGGGAAGAGTCGACCGGACCCACTCGACAGTTTAGGCCATTTAGTGGGGGAAGGAATGGCGATCCCCGACGCGAGGTGAGGTGGTGCCACAAAATTAGCAATCCAGAAATTAAAAGTAGTAAAACAAAAGAACAAAAATAAAAATGTTCAATGTAATAGCGCTTATAGCTGGTAGTGCTATCAGTTGCAACTAGTTCCCCGGCAACGGCGCCAAAAACTTGATAGACGGGTTTACACCCCCTAAATCTAACCGCAAGTGTACGGGTCGAATCAAGTAATAGTACTGAAAGTACGAGTATCGAACACAGGAAACTAGGAACTAAGTATCACAATGACTATAAGATCTATTAACTGAACGATCGAAATATGAGTTGTTGGTATTAACTAATTAATTGCAAACAAATAAATAAATCACGAACGAGACAGTAAACAACTTAAGGAAACTTTGGATAGAGAAAACAGTTGAGGGTTGGAAATCCTAAGGTTTTCACGTACAAACACTTGACTTAAAACAATTACCAGTTATTCCCTTTAATGAATACCCAATCTCTAAAATTACCGTGGTTCTTTCTCAAGCAACCACGAATTTTATTTTGAAAGTATAAGTTTTATCTCTCGATCTCAACCTATGGGATTCAAAGCAAATTAAACTCAAGATTTTAATAGGACTAAGGCTTACTTGGTATATCTCTATCCAATTTCTCACCTTAGGCATGCAAATTCTAGTTCTAGTTAACAATTAATTCTCTCGAACTCAACTGAAAACAAACACCACAATTGAAAGTTGGCCAGAAACACAAAAGCATTAAAACGCAAATCACATGCTTCATTAATTCAGGAAATATGATAAAAGTCTCAAATCAAGTATTCATAGCTTAAACCAAATTCAAACCAACCCCCAACATCTAAAGATTAGTTCATGTTGGTGGTGGATAAAAACATAAGAAAAGGAAGGGAAATCGTGTGTGCAAACATAATGATCGTAAACGTGATGAATGTAATGGTGAAACTCCCTTCTCTCGGCTCTAATCCGCTTCGCGTGGTGAACGTCTCCTCAACCGATCCTCTATCATGGCTCAAAAGTCTCTGAAGAACCTCTAAAAATTGCCCCCAACTGCCTATCGTCGCACGTCGAGAAGTAATGACCTAATTCTGCAAAACACCAATTATAGAAAAACGAGCAGGGACTTACGCGGTTTGTCCCGCGACTTCAAGCCGCATGGAAATCCTCGCGCTTTCTTGAGACTTCCAGGTCAGGTCTGGTTCATGGATCTGGGTACGGTTTTTGGGCTTGGATCTCGGGCTTCCGTTGGGCTTCGTTTTAGACTATCTTTTGGCTCTTTTCCGCTCCTTTTTCTCGATGCTCATCTTCTTTCGGATAACCTGCACACTTCACTAGATAACCCATAAATCCCGCCTTTTCGCTTCAACACAAGCCAATCTCATTGGTTTATGGACTGAAAATAACGCCAAAAAGTGGCGTTATCAACAACCCCAAATCGAGCGTTGCTTGTCCTCACTCAAATTAGCGATAAAATAGCATAAAAGCATATATCAGTGAAATAATAACAGCACAACTCTCAATCGGTACCACGTAATGCACTGGTGAGTTCCCATACCCGTGAATGCTTATCTCATCCTCGCCTCATCCTTATTTTGTTTGATCTATGGCCTTCCATTGTGAGTTGAACTCGTGACTGCTCCGATTACATTAAGGTCGTACTAGGTCCAAACATACTAGGGAAAACATTTCGCCTCGACCCTACCTCACGGGATACTCTCATTTCACTCGAACCTATGTTGTCGCACATGTTGTCATGTCTAAGGAGGTTATGTACAATGATACTCAAGAATTACATGACAACTCTAATGAAAGACGCACAAATGTCCAAAAAGTTGATCTTAGAAAGGAATCAAGTAGCAAGACAGGGAATATTGGTAAAGGTGGTCGTATACCCTAATCATATTTTCTAGAAGATCATCCAGGTTTTTACAAGGGTTGTAACGGGGCTGGGGTTATGGCTAAGAAACGAAGGGTAAACGGATCAAAAATTCTTGGTGTGTCAACCATTAGCAGTTCTGAATCGCTTGACTTCATTTTACATTATTTGGCCCTCTTTGTCATTGCTGGAGTCGCTTTGACTCTTTTATTTTCTACTATAGATACTATCTAACTAACTGATATTTTTTTGTGGGGCCTCATTGGCCTTCTTTATTTGATTGGGGCTACATTGGCCCTCTTTTCTATCTATTACTTATTTTCATGACTGGCTTGTACTCTTTCTTTTCCACTCTATCTTTTGTTATTCATTACTGCTTCTGATTGACACACTTTCTGATGAGGGTTGGCTAAGGCTTTTGGTTAAGGTTTAATGGTGGGTCCGAAGTGAACAAGGTGAGTGTTTGGCTGCAAAATGGGTTTTGGGTACACACATAATGGGTCAAAAAGGATGATAGAAAAAATTGGGTTAAAAGTGCACACAATGCCTGGAATCATTTCTTAAGGTCCACACGATATGGTCTACTACACCCTTACCCAATATCCCGATGGCCGTATTTGCTACTCAATACAATATTATAGCGAGATCACTCTATAATCACGACAAGGAATTCGAAAAAGTGTATATAAGTTAAGTGTTTAAATCCCTCGAAGTGAAGAACGTCATTTAGGCTCAAATCTCTCTATTGGGTGGTCTCCACTAATGTCCCTAGTCATGCCTTTTCCCGGTCCTTCCCTAATGGTCACGTTACTATCACAAGATCCTTCCTACAATGGTCGGTCTCAATCATTCAAAACAAAAATTTAGCTACTATGATCTAACCATTCAGAAGTGCAGGAAATCTACGTGCATAAACGTGGGCCCGATTGCGCAACCCCAAACCTTACCCACACATTGTCCCCAATGTGTAAGTATCGGTGTAGGCGATGCGACACCAATCTTTGTGCAGTTATTACAGTCATCAAGAAGGAAAGGCAAAGCATTAACACAATACAACAAAGAGCGAGTCCAGAGTTATTCAAATATGGTCACCCCAAACCTAGGCCGTGGCCTAGGTTTGTCAAATAAAGCCAACCCCAAACCTCGGTAAAACCGAGGTTTACACAGGGGTACATGTGAGTGTGTAGGTGTTTAAAAAGTAAGGCACCCCAAACCTAAGTGGAACTTAGGTTTGTTGCATCTCGTTTAACTAATAAGGACACAAAGCATCACACATTACTCGTTACATACAGAGTTAGAACATACCTGTCTGAGCAGTCACGAGTTCAACTCACAATTCTCATGCATGCAAGATGCCAATAAAGTCAACTTAAAAGTTCATGCATCTTGACCACATAACAGTAATAAAGACCAAATTAAATAATAGTGAAAGTACATACCTTTGGTCGTGAAGATCGGAAATGAGTCTCTTGAACCGTTGAGAGAGTAATTGAGAGAAGATGGAGAGAGAGCGCAGAAACAAAAGAAAAGAAAGCAACCGGAGAATAAAAGCAAAGAAACGAAACGACAAAAAGCAAGAAAGGAGAAACACTGCACGAGAACACCCTAGACGCGTCAGGGGAGCCGCGCGGTTTAGGCCGCGGCCTGATCCCGCGGGGTATCCCGCGTAAGTCCCTGTTTTAGAAAATCAACCAGAGCCACTCGCGGCTTGGCTCGCGACTTGATGTCGCGGGCCAGGTCGCGCAAGTCTCTGCTTCACCATTTTTATTTATTTATTTATTTTTTTTGTAAATAATTAACACTCAAAGACGCAAATCATAAAAAGAAAAAAATTGAAAAAGGTCAAACCTCGGTGGGTTGCCTCCCACCTAGCGCCTTGGTTTCGGTCGTGGCTCGACCTTCCTTCTGTTCACTCCTTCGGCTTTCCTTGATTACCGGGTTCCTCTTCACCTCTACCTCTTACACTCTCGAACATCTTGAACATTACTTTTTCGCTGTCGACCCTTAAAGTCATCTCGCCTTCTTCCATGTCAATCAGTGCTTTGCTCGTGGCCAGAAAGGGTCTTCCCAATATTAGCGGGACCTCTATATCTTCATCAATATCCAGCACCACGAAGTCCACCAGAAAGTAGAACTTATCGACTTTGATGAGAACATCCTCTATCACTCCATATGGGTACGCTATTGATCTGTCCGCGAGTTTAAGTGTCATGTTCGTTGGCTCCACTTCCCCAAGTCCGAGTTTCCTGAAAACAGATAGAGGCATTAAATTAATACTTGCTCCTAAATCACATAACACCTTATCAAAACAAAGATTCCCCACTTGTATAGGTATAGAAAAACTCCCTGGATCTTGAAGCTTCGGGGGAAGCTTGTTCTGAATGATCACACTACACTCTTCAGTAAGTGCAATAGTAGACTGGTGTTCGATTGCCCTCTTCTTGGATAGGATGTCCTTCATGAACTTGAGATATGTTGGCATTTGAGCAAGTGCTTCTGCGAAGGGGATGTTGATGTGCAGCTTCTTGAAGATGTCAAGGAATTTCTTGAACTGTTCCTCATCTTTATGTGCCTTTACTCGACTTGGAAATGGTAGCGGTGGCACATACGGTTTGACTACCGGATTTGACGGAGGTGTCACCTCTTTTTCCTTCGGTTCTTCCCGATCAGCCATATCACTAGCAATACCATCTTTCAGCCCAACATTTGCCTCCTTGATCATCTCCTTGCCACTTCTCAGATAAATGGCATTGCATTCTTCTCTTGGTTTCCTTTCAGTTTGACTAGGGAATGTCCCGGGAGCTCGGGTCTGTAGGGCTTCAGAGATTTGCCCCACTTGCCTCTCAAGGAGTTTGATGGAGGCGGTGTTCTGTTCAGTTGCTGCTTTTACTGTACTCACCGTGCTTGTTAACCCTTCAACGGTACTATCCATCTTTGTCATAAACTTCATCATCATATCCTCTAACCCCGGTTTCTTCTCTCCGGATTGTCCTTCATCAAACTTTCGTTGGTTGTAACCTAGAGGACGGTAAACATTGTTAGAATTAGGAGGATTAGAAAAGTTGGAATGATTACCTTGTTGTTGTTGGCCGGTTTGACTCCATGAAAAGTTAGGGTGTTTCTTCCACCCTTCATTATATGTGTTCGAGAAAAGGTCGTTCCTTGGCTGGTTGTTCCAGTTTTGTAGAAACTGAACCTGTTCAGGTTCTTGTGAAGAGGGGAACACTTCTGGATTGCCTCCTTTCAAATGGTTCGTGATAGCAGCTAATTGGGCTTTTATTACCTTCAGCTCATCCGATTCTTGAACACTAGCTACCTGTCTGATAAAAGATCGTGGAGTGGCATAACTGTGCTCGGCTAAGTTCTCGATCAAATCGAATGCTTCTTCATATGTCTTATTCATGAGAGCTCCACCCGCAGCAGCAGTGATGTCATTCTTGAACTGCGGGTGAAGGCCTCCAAAGAACGTTTGGATAATCACCCAGCCGTGTAACCCATGATGTGGACACTTTTTTAACATGTCTTTATATCGCTCCCATGCCTCGTATAGAGTCTCTTGGTCCCATTGAGCGAAGTGGGTAATGTCGGCCATCAGTTGAGCGGTTCTTCCCGGTGGGAAGAATTTCTGGAGGAACGCAGCTTTCAGGCCTGCCCATGTAGTGATCTGATCCGATGGTAGGCCCTCTATCCATATTTTAGCTCTACCCTTGAGGGAAAAACTGAATAGCCTCAGTTTGATTCCATTCTCGTCCACCCCATTGATCTTGAACGTGTTGCATACCCTCTCAAATGCACGGAGATGTGCATGAGGGTCTTCTGTTGGGGCTCCTCTGAACTGATTCTGTTGTACCATAACGATGGTACTCGGTTTAATCTCAAAGTAGTTTGCCCTAGTAGAGGGCGCTTGGATGCCTATGCGTGCGGTTGCCACATTCGGATCGGCAAACGTTCGCATAGGGCGTCTCTCAAGAGGAGCTTCGTCACCCATCTTCAATTGTCTTTGAGCTTTGGATGCTTTTCGTATCTGACGGGCGGTTCTTTCGATCTCCCGATCGATTGGTTCGATTCCTTTCCCTCGAGTTTTCCTTGGCATAAACCAATTAGTACCTGGAATGGAAAGTAGGCAAAATTAGCAATCCAGAAATTGAAATTAGTAAAACAAAATAACAAAAATAAAAATGTTCAATGTACTAGCGCTTATAGCTGGTAGTGCTATCAGTTGCAACTAGTTCCCCGGCAACAGCGCCAAAAACTTGATTGGCGGGTTTACACCCCCCCTAAATCTAACCGCAAGTGTACGGGTCGAATCAAGCAATAGTACTGAAAGTACGAGTATCGAACACAGGAAACTAGGAACTAAGTATCACAATGACTATAAGATCTATTAACTGAACGATCGAAATATGAGTTGTTGGTATTAACTAATTAATTGCAAACAAATAAATAAATCACGAACGAGACAGTAAACAACTTAAGGAAACTTTGGATAGAGAAAACAGTTGAGGGTTGGAAATCCTAAGGTTTTCACGTACAAACACTTGACTTAAAACAATTACCAGTTATTCCATTTAATGAATACCCAATCTCTAAAATTACCGTGGTCCTTTCTCAAGCAACCACGGATTTTATTTTGAAAGTATAAGTTTTATCTCTCGATCTCAACCTATGGGATTCAAAACACATTAAACTCAAGATTTTAATAGGACTAAGTCTTACTTGGTATATCTCTATCCAATTTCTCACCTTAGGCATGCAAATTCTAGTTCTAGTTAACAATTAATTATCTCGAACTCAACTGAAAACAAACACCACAATTGAAAGTTGGCTAGACTCACAAAAGCATTAAAACGCAAATCACATGCTTCATTAATTCAGGAAAACTGATAAAAGTCTCAAATCAAGTATTCATAGCTTAAACCAAATTCAAACCAACCCCCAACATCTAAAGATTAGTTCATGTTGGTGGTGGGTAAAAACATAAGAAAAGGAAGGGAAATCGTGTGTGCAAACATAATGATCGTGAATGTGATGAATGTAATGGTGAAACTCCCTTCTCTCGGCTCTAATCCGCTTCGCGTGGTGAACGTCTCCTCAACCGATCCTCTATCGTGGCTCAAAAGTCTCTGAAGAACCTCTGAAAATCGCCCCCCAGCTGCCTACCGTCGCACGTCGAGAAGTAATGACCTAATTCCGCAAAACACCAAATTATAGAAAAACGAGTAGGGACTTACGCGGTTTGTCCCGTGGCTTCAAGCCGCGTGGAAATCCGCGCGCTTTCTTGAGACTTCCGGGTCAGGTCTGGTTCATGGATCTGGGTACGGTTCTTGGGCTTGGATCTCGGGCTTCCGTTGGGCTTCATTTTAGACTCTCTTTTGGCTCTTTTCTGCTCCTTTTTTCTCGATGCTCATCTTCTTTCAGATAACCTGCACACTTCACTAGATAACCCATAAAATCCCGCCTTTCGCTTCAACACAAGCCAATCTCATTGGTTTATGGACTGAAAATAACGCCAAAAAGTGGCGTTATCAGTGCCATAAGTGCAAAAGCAAGCATAGTGGCCCATGCAACACTAGGCCACACCCTAACCCGACTGGTTATGCAAAATGCGGGAAGAGATACCATGTGGTTCGAGATTGCCCGATCCGAGGGCCGGTTTGCTTCGAGTGCTGAAAACCGGGGCACATCAAGAGGGATTGCCCGAAGTTGATGGGGGGAAATCGAAGTGCACCAAGCGGGGTGCCAATTAAGATAGAGGATCCACCGAGAGCGCCGAGCCGAGCTTTTTAGATGACCGCCGTGGAGGCGAGGGAGACCGCCGATGTTTTGACAGGTACGTTCCTCGTAAACTCCTTGCCTGCTCGTATATTGTTTGATTCGGGGGCGAATCTTTCTTTTGTATCGAATTCTTTTTGCAAGCAATTTACTATTCCCGTTATTACACTCTTGGACGCCCTAGTAGTCGAGGTAGCTAATAGGGAGCAAGTATTGGTCTAGGAATGTTATAGTAAGTGCGCCTTTGAGATAGATGGGAACACTTTCGAGGCGAATTTGTTGCCTATGTTGGTGGTTTTGATGTGGTTGTGGGTATGGATTGGCTGGCCGAGAATAAGGCCGAAATCTTGTGTGCAAAGAAGATGATCCGAATTCCGACTTTAAATGGGAATGTAGTGACAGTGTATGGGGAGAAAAGAGGAAAAACTACTTCAATGATCTCTTCGTTGAAGGCACGGAAGTTCCTTGCCAAGGGATACTTGTCATATTTGGCTTACTTCGTGGACTCGAAGTTGGAAAAGAAGAAGTTGGAGGACGTAACAGTAGTGTGTGACTACCCGGACGTTTTTCCGGAGGACCTACCGGATTACCACCGGAAAGACAAGTGGAATTCCATATTGACCTTACCCCGGGGGCGGCTCCGATTACACGTGCACCGTACCGATTGGCTCCAACCGAAATGCAAGAAATGATGCCGCAACTACAAGAATTGTTGGAGAAGGGATTTATACGGCCGAGCTCGTCGCCTTGGGGAGCTCCGGTATTGTTTGTATGGAAGAAGGATGGGTCGATGCGGATGTGCATAGACTACAAAGAATTGAATAAGGTAACGGTAAAGAACAAATACCCGCTTCCTCGTATTGATGATCTCTTTGACCAACTACAAGGAGCGAGTTGTTTCTCCAAAATCGATTTGAGGTCCGGATACCACCAAGTAAGTGTAAAAGAAAGCGACATTCTGAAGACGGTTTTTCAGATGCGGTATGGACACTACGAATTTTTGGTGATGCCATTCGGGTTGACAAACGCACCGGCCGTGTTTATGGACTTGATGAACCGTGTGTGCCGTCCTTTATTGGACAAGTCAGTAATAGTCTTTATCGACGATATCTTGATCTACTCTAAAGATGAGGCCGAACATAGTTGACATCTACGGGAAATATTGGAAGTTCTTCGGAGGGAAAGGTTGTATGCCAAGTTTTCCAAGTGCGAATTTTGGTTACGGGAAGTTCAATTCTTGGGACACGTGGTGTCTCAAGACGGGGTGAAAGTAGACCCATCAAAGATGGAAGCCATGACAAATTGGAAACCGCCCACGAGCCCAACGGAAATCAGAAGCTTCTTGGGCCTAGCCGGTTATTATCGATGGTTTATTCAAGACTTCTCGAAAATTGCTACACCGCTTACTTCTTTGACAAGGAAGAACATCAAATTTGTGTGGACTACCGTTCAAGAACAAGCATTTGAAACACTTAAAAAGAAATTGTGTGAAGCGCCAATCTTATCCTTGCCCGAAGGATCAGAAGATTTTGTGGTATATAGTGACTCATCAAAGATGGGACTTGGTTGCGTGTTAATGCAAAGAGGGAAGGTGATAGCTTATGCGTCACGACAACTAAAGGACCATTTGTACAGAACGAGGTGTACTCTTTTTACCGATCACAAAAGCCTCAAGTATATCTTCGACCAAAGGGAATTAAATATACGACAACGGAGGTGGCTCAAACTTTTGAAGGATTATGATTGTGAACTACTGTACGACCCCGGGAAAGCCAACGTGGCGGCGGACGCCTTGAGCCGAAAGGACCACGGAGATGGGATCAAGTTAAACCTCAACCGAATCAACGTGGTATCAAGTTTGATAGAGAGCATCAAAACAAGTCAATTGGAGGCACTCCGAGAAGAGAACCTTAAGGCCGAAGTCATGGTAAAGCAACGGGAGCTACTAACGGAAGATAGTCGTGGCCTTAAGCTCTTCCAAGGCCAGATTTGGGTGCCGAAAATCGGTGGTAATCGTGAACTGCTTCTTGAGGAAGCTCACAAGTCTCGATACTCTATACATCCCGGTAGCACAAAGATGTATAGAGACCTAAAGTTGAATTACTGGTGGCTGGTGATGGAGCTCGATGTGGCTAAGCATGTGGGGACTTGTGTGACCTGCCTTCAAGTCAAGGCGCAACACCAAAAGTCGTATGGAAGTTTGCAATGTTTGAAAATCCGGAGTGGAAATGGGACAACGTCACAATGGATTTTGTGACAAAGCTACCGAGGACGCTACGAGGTCATGACACTATTTGGATGATCGTGGACCGGTTGACCAAAAGCGCGCACTTTCTGAGATACTGCCTTTGGGCAAGTTAGCGAGACTCTACATCAATGAAATCGTGTCAAGGCATGGAGTGCGACTATCCATTGTGTCCGATAGAGATAGCTGATTCACTTCCAATATTTGGGCGAGTTTTCAAAGAGAGTTGGGGACGGAAATTAAGTTGAGCACGGCATACCATCCTCAAACGGATGGGAAAAGTGAAAGAACGATACAAACACTTGAAGATATGCTTCGGTCGTGTATCATAGACTTTGGTGGAAGTTGGGACACACACCTATCGTTGGTGGAATTTGCGTACAACAATAGTTATCACTCGAGCCTTAAGGCCTCTCCATTTGAAGCCTTGTATGGTTGTAGGTTTCGAACCCCTGTTGGCTTGAAGTGGGGGAAAAGCAATTCGCGGGGCCGGAGATAGTACAAGAAACTGCGGATAAAGTAAAAGAGATCCGAGAATGCTTAAAGGTGGCGCAAGACCGACAAAAGAGTTACGCAGACAAGAAAAGCCGACCAATTGAATTCCAAGTAGGGGATAGGGTTATGCTAAAGGTGTCTCCTTGGAAGGGGATCATTAGGTTTGGAAAGCGTGGACCGTTCACCATCTTGGAGAGGGTTGGGCTTCAAGCTTACAAGTTAGATTTACCGCCGTAAATGGATGAGATTCATCCTACTTTTCACGTATGTTATATACGAAAGTGTTTGGCCGAGGAGGAGAGCGCGATCCCTTTGACGGAAATTCGAGTCGATAATGGGAACCGATGTGTGGAGGAATCGGAGGCTATACTAGAATCAAAAACCAAGAAACTCCGGCACAAGGAAGTATCAATGGTTAAAGTTCAATGGAAGCATCATCGCGGTGCCAACGTGACTTGCGAGTCCGAGGAGGATATGAAAAGGCGATACCCCAACCTTTTTGCTTAGGGCAAGATTTCGGGGACAAAGTCCTCTCAAGGTGGGGAGGATTGTAACACCTCGGATCTCGTACGATAGGTAACTTAAGTGCTAACACCGTCTTATACCTTTTGGATCCTTGCTTAAATTTGATTTTTAATCATACGCGAAATTAGTTGCTATCTGCATTCTTTAAATATGATAATTGTTTCATGTGTTATTCAAAACTAAATTGGGTGGAATATTGAAGTTGGGGAATGTGGACGTCCGTATGGCTCATAGCCGGACGTCCGTGTCGTAGTGGACGTTCGCGGGTCATCCGCGGAAGGTACAGAAGATTTTGGGGAGAAATCCTGGCCAAGGGAAGGCCGTACGTTCGCATGGTCACTTGGCGGACGTCCGCGTCCTGTCTGACGAAATTTTACCCTTATTCTCTCCTTTTCCCACCTTCCTCCCACACTTTATCAAAAAAAACCCCAAATCGTTTTTATCTCTATAGGAGGGCTATTTTTACCTCCCAATCCATCATCTCTCTTCATTAAATCACCATTAGGTTTAGAGCTTCATTATTGAGGATCTTACACTCTTAGAAATATTTATTTAAGGTTTCATTCAAGAAGACAAGCACCTACCTCTTCAAATCATCACTCCAACTTCTAGGGTTTTATCCATTTTCTAGGTTTTGGTCTTAAAACCTAGATAATGAGTGTTTTAACTTACTTTGAACTAGATCCATGCTTTCTACTTGTTACTTTGCTTGTTTCTTCATCTTGTTGGAAACCCTAATTTTGAGAAATATGATTTGTTGTCTTAATAGAAGTATTATTAGGTAATGGAAGTGTTGATAGGTTCTAAATGTTGATTCTATGTTATTATGTCTTGATAAGTTGAGGGTTTCACACCCAAGGATTACGAATCTACTTTGATGGTGTTGAGCATATCTTAATGATTAAGCCTTTTAGCCCATGTGGCTTATTGGGTGTAAATGGCCCTATATGAACTACGTGTACTCTTACATGTGATATATGTATGTAGATAAATGGTGAAACATGTGCTATGAATGAAAGCCTTTACATCTATTATGCATCTTGATATGGATTGTGGCTAAATTGGGCTTGAATGAATCAAGTTAAGTGTTCACTAGGAGGACATAGTCTTAGGCACCACTATAAGGGTATGTGCCTAGACCCTCGCCACCTTTGGGCAATGCCTTTGTTGTATCCCCGGGTGTGTCGGGCCTTTGGTGTCGCTTTTATGCAGATGATACTAAGGTATCTCGACTCTTTGTGTGGAACTTCTTGGTGTTATGGGTCTCCCCCATTGACTTCAAATCTACTTGTGGAATACCGGTTATTGTTTATTACATAACATGCTGTTAATATTATGTGTTGATAAGTGGAATTACTCACTAAGCATTGTCTTGACACTTGTTTGATTATTGTCTTGGATCTCAGGTTCTAGTGGAGCCGTTGTTAAGAAAGACTAGGCGGAGCGCGTGAGCCTTGGGAAATGCTTTTGGGATTCGACCATAGAAGATTCATACGATTAGAAGTGACAACCCTTTTGTAATCTTAATTCTATGATATGATTTAGATTAGCCGGTTGTTATACTCTTTACTTTGGATACATTTACATTTAACCCTTACGCTTGTAAATTCCCTTTTTGGAATGACTCTCGTTGATATATTTATACCGCTCTTTCGTGTTATGAAATTTTTGTTTACCCCTATTTCTAGGGTGTTACATTCACTCTAACCAAAAAATTTAACAAAGTTAGTAAGTAAAGACCATTTTCAGAGTAAAATGAAAACCACAAGGATGCTTTTTAGACTTATCAAAAGTTTAGGTCCCACTTTCAAACTTTTCATCAAACCTCAAGGACCAAAATTAGAGTTTACTTTTTTTTTTAACAAATTATATGAATTTGCTACAAATTAACTTTTTTCTAAACCATATTTGGGAACTTGCTTCAACCCTACTTGAGCACACATCATTATATAATCAAGTTATTATACAAACAATGCATATAACAAGTTGTTTGTTTTTATCATAAACACGCTCCAGGTTTACTATATGCTAAATTTAGTTTATTTTGAACATTAAGGGTTGTTACCTTCCATTTACATGAAGTGTTATGAATTATAAGTCATTGAACAAAAGTTTATGTTATTCCTAGCAAAGTGCATAGTGTAATTAAAAGTTGTTGCTAGGTAACATCGTTTTAACTTTGTTATAAAGCACATAAACTTAGTTTTTTTTTTTAAAAATTAGGGACACCAAATAAAGTATAAATTCAAAATCCGAGTGAATTGGTTCATTCAAATAGCATTGGGCCGGGCTTGTCACCAAACGTTCCAAGACCGGTTTATTCATATCGAATATATACTGATGAGATGAAAGGAGCTCCAGGTTCTAACTGTTTTGGCGTCTGTTTTTCTTTCATCTTCTGCAATGGATTTCGACTCCAAATACGAAGTTTCGCGCGTTGCCACCTTCGTTCGCAGCCATAACTTTAAGGGGGTCGCTTTACAGGCACTCTTTCTATTGCTGTGCTCAATTTTTAGTTTTTAATTGTTTACACAAAACCCTAGAAAGTCAAGCAGTGTTTCAAAGAAGTTAAAGGAGCTCTCCATGTCGTTACAGCACTAGAGCTACACTTGAATCTTTTAACTTTAGAACCAGTAGTTTTCAAATTCAACTTTTGAATCTTTTAACTTTAGAACCAGTAGTTTTCAAATTCAAATTCAGACGGATCAGGGGTTTTCTGAGTTTTGCCGTATTAAAAAAGTTTAGAACAATTAAAAAATTATGCCTATGTATTTCATTAACGTTGTGTTTGCATAAACTTGAGTTGAATGATAATTTTGTTATTACTGATAAATGATAATTGTTTTCCATTGCCACACGACTAACCTTGAAGGCAATTGAGCACGATCTTGATTACCACAGGTTGTTAGTTGTATAGGTTTTTTGTTTGGTCATATTCCTGTAATTTGAAACAATTTGCATTTTGTTAGACTAAGCCGAATTCCTTTTGGATTGTTTTCATTAATATTTAGTTCCCAGATGAGCTACTAAAGGACTCTGTGGGCGTAGTAGGTGCTCTACGTAGGGAGTTTCGTTCGTGTTGTGAAGGCGATAACAATGTGAAGGATATTGGGTTGTATGTAATGGCTGATACTACGTATGGGAGCTGCTGTGTTGATGAGGTTGGTGCGTCTCACATTAATGCTGACTGTGTCATTCATTATGGACATACCTGTCTCAGCCCGTGAGTACATAATCTTAGTGCCAGTTTTGTTTTATTAGTTGTTTAGATACTTTGCATGATACATACTATTTATCTCTTAACTTTTTAGAATAAGTGCTCTTAAACTGAGTTATCTTGATTTCTTCATGTTTTGTTTTGTTTTTTCTTCATTATAGGACATCGAATCTTCCTGCATTCTTTGTGTTCGGGAAAGCTCCAATAAATGCATCTAATTGCGCCAAACACCTGTGTAATTATGCGTTGTCTAGTACGAAGCCTGTAGTGGTAAGTTGACTAACTTCACTTATTCTTTTTGATTTTACATTGGCTTTTCTTCTTTCAGCTGCTTTTCTTGGGAAGAGCTCCCTTATTGCACCTAGCTACCTGATAATTTATTTATTGGTAAAATTCTTTTATGCAATTTGAAGATAGGGAGATGCATGTATTGTATTGAAATATGCAAAAACAGAACTTTATCATTAATCAATGGAAGGGACATTCATGGTTTATATATAGAGAACTTGTCAGTTGTCATGTAAAATATTGTTGTAGAGCATTTTAGGACATATCTCTTTGGTTATATACTTACGGAATCTATATTGTCCCTCATCTTCGATCTAGATAGATATAACTTGCCTAGCACACTTCAAGAGCATTCAAATCTTGGTTGCAGTACATCCAAATCCTGCAAAGGATCCCAGTATTTTCGCATGGTGAAAGGTGTATGTGGGGGTACTCAAATACGTTTTCAACTATACTACTTTCTTAAATTAAAGAATAATGCCAATAGATCAATAAGGTGGTTTTGTGCAACTTTTTTAAGTAAAAAAGTTGAACATTCATGAAAAAGTTTGTGATTCCATCCATGTGTATGCCTTCTTGGTTCTTTCTCCTCCATCTTTGGTAACATGAGTTCAAGGAGCAAAATGATAGGGGTCTTACTGAGGGATCTGATCAAAGATCCATTATAGTGTATGACCAAAATATTGGATCCTGGCATTCCCTTCTTTTCTTGTTTCCACATGGCTAATTAGAGTGGGCAAATAAAAAGATCTCAATGAGTTGATGATTGATCATGTTTAGGTAAATACCGTGTTGGTTTCCACTTATTAAGGCATAGAGTCCAATAAGAATATCTTGAGTTGGTATGAAAGTGGATCTCAGACAATGTCTCAAATAATAGAGTAGCATATTCCTTTATGGACGTTCATTTACTGTTGGAAGGACCAAAAGTAGAATTGGGATTGCCGGCCATCAATGTAGACTCATTGTTGATGCAATTTTTATGGACTTTAAAGGGATTGCACCTTGTACATTAGGATCAGCCAATGAACTCTCATATAGGGAGTTGGTTTGGTTTTCATAGAAAGTTGGCGTTTTGAGTGGTATTATCTCTATCAAGGTATTACTCATTAACAAATAAAAAGTGTATATATTTATGTATGCATGTATATAAGTCTTAATATTTTATTAACATGCAACATTCGAGCATCCAAGTATTTTCTCTCAACCTAATTGGTAATGAGTAATGAGTATATTATACTTTTTATTTGTTAGGGGACGTTTGGTTCATCTTAAGGAATGGAATGAAAATGAAAATGAGAATGCAGGAGAATGGGAATAGGAATGACCATTCCATTGATGCTGTTGGGTTAAACCAATATAATTAATAAAAAAATATTTTATATAATATTTTTGATACAAATATGTGACGTCCAACATGAAAATAAAAAATATTTTCTATTCAATATCGAGAAATGAAGGGACGCATGAGAAAAGATGGCTGAGCGGGAATAAGATTTCCATTCCCCCCAATCTGGTAAGGAATGGAAATTAATGGGTTTGGGGTAATGAGCCCATTATATTATATCAAACCAAACAACAGTTTTCATTATCATTTTCATTTCTTACCTCTCAATACCCCCAACCAAACACCACCTTAGTATATATATGTATATTTTATTTGTTAGCATATATATTTTGTGGATGTATATTATGTGATTTCTGTTTAGTATGCTTCCCCTTGAACCTATTCAACTAAACCCAACGTACACCATTTACCCATATCACATTCCCTTGTGTTTATAAATGTATTATATATGTTTTATATAAACTGTGTATATATAAGTATATGCATAGTGTGTATATATATTCGGTGTATACATATTTCCGCCTCGAGGCTTACGTCTCGCCTTGTTGAGGGAAAACGCCTCGAGGCCCGATTCCGCCTTTTAAAACCTTGACTACGCAGAATATATTTATACCAACCTGCATTCTACTACTTCTACTTGGAAAATATATGCAATATATACACACACTTGACACTTCAGTACTAGACACAATATATATCATACTTACTAAAAGAATCTACATGCTCTTTTTTCAATCACGAATTATAGATATAGTAACAAAGAAAAAAAATTGATCCATAACACACACATATATATGTATGTATATGTATGTATTAATATGCTCATAGCTCATAGAGAAAAATATTAAACATCAACAAATTGGGAGTAGAAGTGTGACTGTGATTGTGACAAGTAGTAGAGAGTAAATATATAAGAAGTGTATCAAATATATACATATGTATAATACTCCCGTGAACCGAAGTCCGAAGAGAATCGAGGAAGAAAATGCAATGAAAACGGGAGAAAACAGGAACTCACGAAGGAACAAACGAGTAGCAGATAGGGCTTAGGAGAACTAGAGAAGAACAAGGTTTTCAAAAAAGAAATAGATGAAGGTTTTAGTCATTTTTTATAATTATTTAGCCTCTTTAATGAGGCGTACGCCTCTCCACCACCTCACCACCTTGGGCACCGCCTCAAGTGCGATTTTGGGCCGCCTCGCCTCGAGGCACGCTTCGAGGCGTATGCCTCACGCTTTTTAAAACCATGATCTCTATAGCTGTATTTTGTTGTGTATTCTTAGATCCTCATGGTGTTCATATTATGGTTTTAACATGTAGGCATTCTGTATATTGGGCTTCAGAGATTCATACCTTTATAATGTTCAATGTTTGAGTTCTTTGGCCGACAACCAAAAATTTCACACTATATGGGGACCTACTAGGTGTTATTTAAATTTGTCACAACCCTTTCTTCTTATTTATGCCGATGTTCTAAAAGTGTAATACAAATTATCAATGATGGAGCGCCTGAATAACTCGTATAGAACTAATAGACTAAAACCTTGTATAGATTTCGAAAAAGCATTATGCTATGCATAAAGGTTTTTATAGAAGAGTACTTTGTACTTATCCAACCTTTATATAAATTGAAAATATGACATGAGGTATAAAGTTTGCTTTTTATTTTAGACATTTATGTATTATGCGTTGCTAGTTTATTTAAGATCATATTGAAGATTATGAAAAGTATTTTCATTGATCTGGACTTTAAGATGAATCTTGTTCCTTGCACATGGAACTTGTAGCGAAATTGGTAAAACAATGTAATATGGTTGAGATATTGAATAAAAAATTCTGCTGTTTACTTGTAATGCTTCATGCAAAGTAATTTTTTTCTAGTAGTGCTGAAAATGTAGGTTGCGGTGGAATGTGAACAATCATAAAACTCGACAATGAAACAATATACTAGGCTGCTACTTCCAATTTCTAGAATGCACCATCAATATGTTTAGAAACTGTGAGGATTCAGGAAGCACCCACTTTCCTTGCTCTTAATAAAGGACTCAGAACATTTGAATTTCTTTTAAGATATAAGTTATTTGTGATCACTTTTTCAAAACAATGTAGAAGTTTTTGTTTTTTTATGGAAGTAGTAGCTAAAGTCATTGATCACTGAATGAAGGTTCTCTTTGGATTGGAATATGGGCATGCATTACAAGAAGTCATAGAAGCATCAATTGTTGAAAAAACAAGGCACACATCCAGATTTGAACTGCATTTTGCAGATGTTATGAGCCAAGCTATGATTCCAAAAAGAAGTTCTGAAACTAATGGGCAGTCAGGATTGCTTAGCAGCTCTACTGGCAATGGAGATTGTCTTGATGCAGTTGGAAAAACATATAGGATTGGGGGATTGCTTTGGAGTTTAGAACAGGGTCGCAGTATGGAAGACTACTCATTGTTTTGGATCGGCCCTGATAATTCTGCTTTTGCGAATGTCGTACTTACTTTCAACGGTTGTGAAATAGGTACTTACTGCATTGGTAGTTCATTTTGATGCTGTTCACATACTTTTTTTTATATATTTCTTTTCTCTCTCTAATTATCTCTTCCTTTCTTTTGTTGGGGTAATTGTCTCAGTCAGATACGATGCAACAGAAAATCAGTTGTTAACAGATACATCTCAACAACGAAGAATTCTCAAGCGTAGGTACTTTTCTATTGCTTAACTGTATCGTCTTTCCCCATAATAGGCTTCCCTTTGTTAGTTCTTTGAGAAGTAGGCCATCTTTATAATGTTCTTGCAGATATTACCTAGTTGAGAAAGCAAAGGATGCTAGCATTGTTGGAATATTAGTGGGAACACTTGGTGTTGGTATGGTTATATATGAGTTTCAGTTGTTACATAATCTAACAGTCTGATTCTTTCTCCTCCTTTTATCTTGCATATAACCGCTGATGCTTTCTTCTTATTCTTTTTGTTTATATGCAGCGGGCTATCTGAGTGTGATCCATCAAATAAAAGAGATGATTACAAGGGCTGGGAAAAAGGCCTACACACTGGTCATGGGAAAACCTAATCCTGCAAAACTTGCTAACTTTCCAGAGGTGAAGTTGACAATCTCCTTGTAAATATAATTGCTGAATGCATCAATTCTATTTTTGCCATCATGATTGGTTATCTTATAACCATTGTAATTTTGATTAACTTTTTTATTTTGTATTTGTTACAATAATTATTGTTTTAGGTCCTATGCCTGTTAGTAATATTAGTAAAAATATTTAATGGAAATAATCATGGTTGGGATTATTATTTTTTTCTGGAGTTGGTGCCTACAAGTTTAATGACTAGTCCCTAATTTACAGTGTGACGTCTTCATCTACATCTCGTGTGCACAAACTGCTCTTTTGGATAGCAAAGAATTCTTGGCTCCTGTTATTACCCCTTTTGAAGCTATTCTTGCTTTCACCAGGTACCAATATAAATCCTCATTTTCTCACTTTTAACTTGTAGTATTAAACATTTACCAGTTCATTCAATACACACACGTATACACTTCATTACATAGATCGGTCGTGTTTAATACCAGTTTAAGTACTCATGCTACCTTGTTCAGGGGAAGTGAGTGGACAGGAAAATACGTAATGGAGTTTCAAGACTTGGCTGCTTCAACCCCTGTCGGCGTAGAAATCCCAGAAAAGGAAGCGCGATTTTCGTTCCTTCAAGGTCGATACGTAGAAGATGCTGATTTGCAAGGTATTTCATGCTTTCTTTTAGCTTCACTTCTTGCAGTTGCTGTAGACATAATGTTTATCGGGCTGGGTTCCGGTGAGAAGTGCCAAATTTGGTGAGAAGCGTGAGAAGTGGTTATCAACCGTTGGATGAGAAATGGACGAACATTATGATGAGATGCACCGAGATAAGATGCACCGGATCAATTCCCTTTTAAGCTTCAATTCATGGGAGGGTATTTGATTAAAAGAGATCAACGGTTTAAAAGTACTTTTCACACTTCTCACGAAAAATGGCACTTCTCACAGGATCCCATGCCTTGTGTCTTAAATGTAAAACCATTAATACTGATCATTTAATTGGATCTAGTCTAGATGGGTTTGGATCTTACCATGTAGCTGTAAATCTGTTGATTTATTGGATAATTTATTCCGCAAAATACATCAAAATGTAACAAAATTTGCGGTAGCTCCTATTTAAAGTAACAATGATTTTTTTTTTCTCAACTAGTGTAATAAACGTTCAATTCATCTTATTTTTTGCCCATTTTACCTGATAACCGAGTTTTCAGTCTCCATGACATTAGTTGATTTTGATGTTACATTTTTGTACATATTCAAGAAGTACTATATAACTTAATAATTTGACATCTACATTATCAATATTTACAAGATCTACCTATTACCAATCAAAATTGGTACACAATTGAAAGAACTGAATATTTGTTGCATAAACCAGATATTGATGATGAAGATGAAGATGGAGCTCTTGCTTTAGTGAATACGACACAAACCGCACTGCAGGCACATGATAAGGACCTTAAAATCATCGTGAAGGGAACCGCAAAATCAGGGGTGGAGTATTTTGCATCTCGGTCTTTTCAAGGTCTTGAAATAAATGGTAATAGTAACACACCAGAGCCATTTGTAATGGGAAGAACCGGTAAAGCGTCAGGTTACGACCATGAAACAAGTAAGAACTAGATCTTATTATCCTAATTGAAACCGGTGGAACTGCAACTTATTTCAAAATTTTGTGTACCTTTATTGCTATTGATATAAGTTGACTAAAGAAACCCGTCAGGGTTCTGCTCTGTTGTAGACTTGGTAGTTATATTTTCGATTCAGTGAATTCGCTTTACGACCGTTGTCCTTGTCATTTTGTTACGAAACAACTGTCATAATGCAAGAAAACCACCCAAAGCTTTCAATTTCTTGCATTATTAACCAAAGAAGGGATTAAAGTGCAAAACTTTGGTAGTGTTTTTAGCAATTTTTTTCACAAACTTTGGCAGTCTTTTTAGCAAGCTGGGTAGAGGAAAGGTAACATAGGTATTAACTCATTATGGTTAACCACAAGGGTTGTGGCGTACTGGTTAAGGCCCTGGGGGATGTGGTGGAATATCCTATCTGCTCAGGGTTCGAATCCAGGCGTACACAACAATTGTGGCCACTGAGGTTTAATCAGGACTGATGTCTTACAGTCATAATTTGCCAAAGGATTAGTCTAGGCACAGCCTAGTACACTTATGGTGTGATCATCATATTGAATTTATGGTGTTGTATTTTGAATAAAGGTGCACACATGACATGAATAAGATGACTAGGTTTGGTCTTAGAAGAGAGTAATTAATCCCAACCCCAATTGGTCAGTGATGGTTGTTGCCATCAACCAATGTCTTTGCCTTTACCCTATGACGGTTTTTCAGATGCGGTATGGACACTACGAATTTTTGGTGATGCCATTCGGGTTGACAAACGCACCGGCCGTGTTTATGGACTTGATGAACCGTGTGTGCCGTCCTTTATTGCACAAGTCAGTAATAGTCTTTATCGACGATATCTTGATCTACTCTAAAGATGAGGCCGAACATAGTTGACATCTATGGGAAATATTGGAAGTTCTTCGGAGGGAAAGGTTGTATGCCAAGTTTTCCAAGTGCGAATTTTGGTTACGGGAAGTTCAATTCTTGGGACACGTGGTGTCTCAAGACGGGGTGAAAGTAGACCCATCAAAGGTGGAAGCCATGACAAATTGGAAACCGCCCACGAGCCCAACGGAAATCAGAAGCTTCTTGGGCCTAGCCGGTTATTATCGATGGTTTATTCAAGACTTCTCGAAAATTGCTACACCGCTTACTTCTTTGACAAGGAAGAACATCAAATTTGTGTGGACTACCGTTCAAGAACAAGCATTCGAAACACTTAAAAAGAAATTGTGTGAAGCGCCAATCTTATCCTTGCCCGAAGGATCAGAAGATTTTGTGGTATATAGTGACTCATCAAAGATGGGACTTGATTGCGTGTTAATGCAAAGAGGGAAGGTGATAGCTTATGCGTCACGGCAACTAAAGGACCATGAGAAGAATTACCCGACGCATGATTTGGAGTTGGCGGAGGTAGTCTTTGCCTTTAAATTGTGGCGACACTATTTGTACAGAACGAGGTGTACTCTTTTTACCGATCACAAAAGCCTCAAGTATATCTTCGACCAAAGGGAATTAAATATACGACAACGGAGGTGGCTCGAACTTTTGAAGGATTATGATTGTGAACTACTGTACGACCCCGGGAAAGCCAACGTGGCGGCGGACGCCTTGAGCCGAAAGGACCACGGAGATGGGATCAAGTTAAACCTCAACCGAATCAACGTGGTATCAAGTTTGATAGAGAGCATCAAAACAAGTCAATTGGAGGCACTCCGAGAAGAGAACCTTAAGGCCGAAGTCATGGTAAAGCAACGGGAGCTACTAACGGAAGATAGTCGTGGCCTTAAGCTCTTCCAAGGCCGGATTTGGGTGCCGAAAATCGGTGGTAATAGTGAACTGCTTCTTGAGGAAGCTCACAAGTCTCGATACTCTATACATCCCGGTAGCACAAAGATGTATAGAGACCTAAAGTTGAATTACTGGTGGCCGGTGATGGAGCTCGATGTGGCTAAGCATGTGGGGACTTGTGTGACGTGCTTTCAAGTCAAGGCGCAACACCAAAAGTCGTATGGAAGTTTGCAATGTTTGAAAATCCGGAGTCGAAATGGGACAACGTCACAATGGATTTTGTGACAAAGCTACCGAGGACGCTACGAGGTCATGACACTATTTGGATGATCGTGGACCGGTTGACCAAAAGCGCGCACTTTCTGAGACACTGCCTTTGGGCAAGTTAGCGAGACTCTACATCAATGAAATCGTGTCAAGGCATGGAGTGCCACTATCCATTGTGTCCGATAGAGATAGCTGATTCACTTCCAATATTTGGGCGAGTTTTCAAAGAGAGTTGGGGACGGGAATTAAGTTGAGCACGGCATACCATCCTCAAACGGATGGGAAAAGTGAATGAACGATACAAACACTTGAAGATATGCTTCGGTCGTGTATCATAGACTTTGGTGGAAGTTGGGACACACACCTATCGTTGGTGGAATTTGCGTACAACAATAGTTATCACTCGAGCCTTAAGGCCTCTCCATTTGAAGCCTTGTATGGTTGTAGGTTTCGAACCCCCGTTTGTTGGCTTGAAGTGGGGGAAAAGCAATTCGCGGGGCCGGAGATAGTACAAGAAACTGCGGATAAAGTAAAAGAGATCCGAGAATGCTTAAAGGTGGCGCAAGACCGACAGAAGAGTTACGCGGACAAGAAAAGCCGACCAATTGAATTCCAAGTAGGGGATAGGGTTATGCTAAAGGTGTCTCCTTGGAAGGGGATCATTAGGTTTGGAAAGCGTGGACCGTTCACCATCTTGGAGAGGGTTGGGCTTCAAGCTTACATGTTAGATTTACCGCCGTAAATGGATGAGATTCATCCTACTTTTCACGTATGTTATCTACGAAAGTGTTTGGCCGAGGAGGAGAGCGCGATCCCTTTGACGGAAATTCGAGTCGATAATGGGAACCGATGTGTGGAGGAATCGGAGGCTATACTAGAATCAAAAACCAAGAAACTCCGGCACAAGGAAGTATCAATGGTTAAAGTTCAATGGAAGCATCATCGCGGTGCCAACGTGACTTGCGAGTCCGAGGAGGATATGAAAAGGCGATACCCCAACCTTTTTGCTTAGGGCAAGATTTCGGGGACAAAGTCCTCTCAAGGTGGGGAGGATTGTAACACCTCGGATCTCGTACGATAGGTAACTTAAGTGCTAACACCGTCTTATACCTTTTGGATCCTTGCTTAAATTTGATTTTTAATCATACGCGAAATTAGTTGCTATCTGCATTCTTTAAATATGATAATTGTTGCATGTGTTATTCAAAACTAAATTGGGTGGAATATTGAAGTTGGGGAATGTGGACGTCCGTATGGCTCATAGCCGGACGTCCGTGTCGTAGTGGACGTCCGCGGGTCATCCGCGGAAGGTACAGAAGATTTTGGGGAGAAATCCTGGCCAAGGGAAGGCCGGACGTTCGCATGGTCACTTGGCGGACGTCCGCGTCCTGTCTGACGAAATTTTACCCTTATTCTCTCCTTTTCCCACCTTCCTCCCACACTTTATCAAAAAAAAACCAAATCGTTTTTATCTCTATAGGAGGGCTATTTTTACCTCCCAATCCATCCTCTCTCTTCATTAAATCACCATTAGGTTTAGAGCTTCATTATTGAGGATCTTACACTCTTAGAAATATTTATTTAAGGTTTCATTCAAGAAGACAAGCACCTACCTCTTCAAATCATCACTCCAACTTCTAGGGTTTTATCCATTTTCTAGGTTTTGGTCTTAAAACCTAGATAGTGAGTGTTTTAACTTACTTTGAACTAGATCCATGCTTTCTACTTGTTACTTTGCTTGTTTCTTCATCTTGTTGGAAACCCTAATTTTGAGAAATATGATTTGTTGTCTTAATAGAAGTATTATTGGGTAATGGAAATGTTGATAGGTTCTAAATGTTGATTCTATGTTATTATGTCTTGATAAGTTGAGGGTTTCACACCCAAGGATTACGAATCTACTTTGATGGTGTTGAGCATATCTTAATGATTAAGCCTTTTAGCCCATGTGGCTTATTGGGTGTAAATGGCCCTATATGAACTACGTGTACTCTTACATGTGATATATGTATGTAGATAAATGGTGAAACATGTGCTATGAATGAAAGCCTTTACATCTATTATGCATCTTGATATGTATTGTGGCTAAATTGGGCTTGAATGAATCAAGTTAAGTGTTCACTAGGAGGACATAGTCTTAGGCACCACTATAAGGGTATGTGCCTAGACCCTCGCCACCTTTGGGCAATGCCTTTGTTGTATCCCCGGGTGTGTCGGGCCTTTGGTGTCGCTTTTATGCAGATGATACTAAGGTATCTCGACTCTTTGTGTGGAACTTCTTGGTGTTATGGGTCTCCCCCATTGACTTCAAATCTACTTGTGGAATACCGGTTATTGTTTATTACATAACATGCTGTTAATATTATGTGTTGATAAGTGGAATTACTCACTAAGCATTGTCTTGACACTTGTTTGATTATTGTCTTGGATCTCAGGTTCTAGTGGAGCCGTTGTTAAGAAAGACTAGGCGGAGCGCGTGAGCCTTGGGAAATGCTTTTGGGATTCGACCATAGAAGATTCATACGATTAGAAGTGACAACCCTTTTGTAATCTTAATTCTATGATATGATTTAGATTAGCCGGTTGTTATACTCTTTACTTTGGATACATTTACATTTAACCCTTACGCTTGTAAATTCCCTTTTTGGAATGACTCTCGTTGATATATTTATACCGCTCTTTCGTGTTATGAAATTTTTGTTTACCCCTATTTCTAGGGTGTTACATTCACTCTAACCAAAAAATTTAACAAAGTTAGTAAGTAAAGACCATTTTCAGAGTAAAATGAAAACCACAAGGATGCTTTTTAGACTTATCAAAAGTTTAGGTCCCACTTTCAAACTTTTCATCAAACCTCAAGGACCAAAATTAGAGTTTACTTTTTTTTTAACAAATTATATGAATTTGCTACAAATTAACTTTTTTCTAAACCATATTTGGGAACTTGCTTCAACCCTACTTGAGCACACATCATTATATAATCAAGTTATTATACAAACAATGCATATAACAAGTTGTTTGTTTTTATCATAAACACGCTCCAGGTTTACTATATGCTAAATTTAGTTTATTTTGAACATTAAGGGTTGTTACCTTCCATTTACATGAAGTGTTATGAATTATAAGTCATTGAACAAAAGTTTATGTTATTCCTAGCAAAGTGCATAGTGTAATTAAAAGTTGTTGCTAGGTAACATCGTTTTAACTTTGTTATAAAGCACATAAACTTAGTTTTTTTTTTAAAAAATTAGGGACACCAAATAAAGTATAAATTCAAAATCCGAGTGAATTGGTTCATTCAAATAGCATTGGGCCGGGCTTGTCACCAAACGTTCCAAGACCGGTTTATTCATATCGAATATATACTGATGAGATGAAAGGAGCTCCAGGTTCTAACTGTTTTGGCGTCTGTTTTTCTTTCATCTTCTGCAATGGATTTCGACTCCAAATACGAAGTTTCGCGCGTTGCCACCTTCGTTCGCAGCCATAACTTTAAGGGGGTCGCTTTACAGGCACTCTTTCTATTGCTGTGCTCAATTTTTAGTTTTTAATTGTTTACACAAAACCCTAGAAAGTCAAGCAGTGTTTCAAAGAAGTTAAAGGAGCTCTCCATGTCGTTACAGCACTAGAGCTACACTTGAATCTTTTAACTTTAGAACCAGTAGTTTTCAAATTCAACTTTTGAATCTTTTAACTTTAGAACCAGTAGTTTTCAAATTCAAATTCAGACGGATCAGGGGTTTTCTGAGTTTTGCCGTATTAAAAAAGTTTAGAACAATTAAAAAATTATGCCTATGTATTTCATTAACGTTGTGTTTGCATAAACTTGAGTTGAATGATAATTTTGTTATTACTGATAAATGATAATTGTTTTCCATTGCCACACGACTAACCTTGAAGGCAATTGAGCACGATCTTGATTACCATAGGTTGTTAGTTGTATAGGTTTTTTGTTTGGTCATATTCCTGTAATTTGAAACAATTTGCATTTTGTTAGACTAAGCCGAATTCCTTTTGGATTGTTTTCATTAATATTTAGTTCCCAGATGAGCTACTAAAGGACTCTGTGGGCGTAGTAGGTGCTCTACGTAGGGAGTTTCGTTCGTGTTGTGAAGGCGATAACAATGTGAAGGATATTGGGTTGTATGTAATGGCTGATACTACGTATGGGAGCTGCTGTGTTGATGAGGTTGGTGCGTCTCACATTAATGCTGACTGTGTCATTCATTATGGACATACCTGTCTCAGCCCGTGAGTACATAATCTTAGTGCCAGTTTTGTTTTATTAGTTGTTTAGATACTTTGCATGATACATACTATTTATCTCTTAACTTTTTAGAATAAGTGCTCTTAAACTGAGTTATCTTGATTTCTTCATGTTTTGTTTTGTTTTTTCTTCATTATAGGACATCGAATCTTCCTGCATTCTTTGTGTTCGGGAAAGCTCCAATAAATGCATCTAATTGCGCCAAACACCTGTGTAATTATGCGTTGTCTAGTACGAAGCCTGTAGTGGTAAGTTGACTAACTTCACTTATTCTTTTTGATTTTACATTGGCTTTTCTTCTTTCAGCTGCTTTTCTTGGGAAGAGCTCCCTTATTGCACCTAGCTACCTGATAATTTATTTATTGGTAAAATTCTTTTATGCAATTTGAAGATAGGGAGATGCATGTATTGTATTGAAATATGCAAAAACAGAACTTTATCATTAATCAATGGAAGGGACATTCATGGTTTATATATAGAGAACTTGTCAGTTGTCATGTAAAATATTGTTGTAGAGCATTTTAGGACTTATCTCTTTGGTTATATACTTACGGAATCTATATTGTCCCTCATCTTCGATCTAGATAGATATAACTTGCCTAGCACACTTCAAGAGCATTCAAATCTTGGTTGCAGTACATCCAAATCCTGCAAAGGATCCCAGTATTTTCGCATGGTGAAAGGTGTATGTGGGGGTACTCAAATACGTTTTCAACTATACTACTTTCTTAAATTAAAGAATAATGCCAATAGATCAATAAGGTGGTTTTGTGCAACTTTTTTAAGTAAAAAAGTTGAACATTCATGAAAAAGTTTGTGATTCCATCCATGTGTATGCCTTCTTGGTTCTTTCTCCTCCATCTTTGGTAACATGAGTTCAAGGAGCAAAATGATAGGGGTCTTACTGAGGGATCTGATCAAAGATCCATTATAGTGTATGACCAAAATATTGGATCCTGGCATTCCCTTCTTTTCTTGTTTCCACATGGCTAATTAGAGTGGGCAAATAAAAAGATCTCAATGAGTTGATGATTGATCATGTTTAGGTAAATACCGTGTTGGTTTCCACTTATTAAGGCATAGAGTCCAATAAGAATATCTTGAGTTGGTATGAAAGTGGATCTCAGACAATGTCTCAAATAATAGAGTAGCATATTCCTTTATGGACGTTCATTTACTGTTGGAAGGACCAAAAGTAGAATTGGGATTGCCGGCCATCAATGTAGACTCATTGTTGATGCAATTTTTATGGACTTTAAAGGGATTGCACCTTGTACATTAGGATCAGCCAATGAACTCTCATATAGGGAGTTGGTTTGGTTTTCATAGAAAGTTGGCGTTTTGAGTGGTATTATCTCTATCAAGGTATTACTCATTAACAAATAAAAAGTGTATATATTTATGTATGCATGTATATAAGTCTTAATATTTTATTAACATGCAACATTCGAGCATCCAAGTATTTTCTCTCAACCTAATTGGTAATGAGTAATGAGTATATTATACTTTTTATTTGTTAGGGGACGTTTGGTTCATCTTAAGGAATGGAATGAAAATGAAAATGAGAATGCAGGAGAATGGGAATAGGAATGACCATTCCATTGATGCTGTTGGGTTAAACCAATATAATTAATAAAAAAATATTTTATATAATATTTTTGATACAAATATGTGACGTCCAACATGAAAATAAAAAATATTTTCTATTCAATATCGAGAAATGAAGGGACGCATGAGAAAAGATGGCTGAGCGGGAATAAGATTTCCATTCCCCCCAATCTGGTAAGGAATGGAAATTAATGGGTTTGGGGTAATGAGCCCATTATATTATATCAAACCAAACAACAGTTTTCATTATCATTTTCATTTCTTACCTCTCAATACCCCCAACCAAACACCACCTTAGTATATATATGTATATTTTATTTGTTAGCATATATATTTTGTGGATGTATATTATGTGATTTCTGTTTAGTATGCTTCCCCTTGAACCTATTCAACTAAACCCAACGTACACCATTTACCCATATCACATTCCCTTGTGTTTATAAATGTATTATATATGTTTTATATAAACTGTGTATATATAAGTATATGCATAGTGTGTATATATATTCGGTGTATACATATTTCCGCCTCGAGGCTTACGTCTCGCCTTGTTGAGGGAAAACGCCTCGAGGCCCGATTCCGCCTTTTAAAACCTTGACTACGCAGAATATATTTATACCAACCTGCATTCTACTACTTCTACTTGGAAAATATATGCAATATATACACACACTTGACACTTCAGTACTAGACACAATATATATCATACTTACTAAAAGAATCTACATGCTCTTTTTTCAATCACGAATTATAGATATAGTAACAAAGAAAAAAAATTGATCCATAACACACACATATATATGTATGTATATGTATGTATTAATATGCTCATAGCTCATAGAGAAAAATATTAAACATCAACAAATTGGGAGTAGAAGTGTGACTGTGATTGTGACAAGTAGTAGAGAGTAAATATATAAGAAGTGTATCAAATATATACATATGTATAATACTCCCGTGAACCGAAGTCCGAAGAGAATCGAGGAAGAAAATGCAATGAAAACGGGAGAAAACAGGAACTCACGAAGGAACAAACGAGTAGCAGATAGGGCTTAGGAGAACTAGAGAAGAACAAGGTTTTCAAAAAAGAAATAGATGAAGGTTTTAGTCATTTTTTATAATTATTTAGCCTCTTTAATGAGGCGTACGCCTCTCCACCACCTCACCACCTTGGGCACCGCCTCAAGTGCGATTTTGGGCCGCCTCGCCTCGAGGCACGCTTCGAGGCGTATGCCTCACGCTTTTTAAAACCATGATCTCTATAGCTGTATTTTGTTGTGTATTCTTAGATCCTCATGGTGTTCATATTATGGTTTTAACATGTAGGCATTCTGTATATTGGGCTTCAGAGATTCATACCTTTATAATGTTCAATGTTTGAGTTCTTTGGCCGACAACCAAAAATTTCACACTATATGGGGACCTACTAGGTGTTATTTAAATTTGTCACAACCCTTTCTTCTTATTTATGCCGATGTTCTAAAAGTGTAATACAAATTATCAATGATGGAGCGCCTGAATAACTCGTATAGAACTAATAGACTAAAACCTTGTATAGATTTCGAAAAAGCATTATGCTATGCATAAAGGTTTTTATAGAAGAGTACTTTGTACTTATCCAACCTTTATATAAATTGAAAATATGACATGAGGTATAAAGTTTGCTTTTTATTTTAGACATTTATGTATTATGCGTTGCTAGTTTATTTAAGATCATATTGAAGATTATGAAAAGTATTTTCATTGATCTGGACTTTAAGATGAATCTTGTTCCTTGCACATGGAACTTGTAGCGAAATTGGTAAAACAATGTAATATGGTTGAGATATTGAATAAAAAATTCTGCTGTTTACTTGTAATGCTTCATGCAAAGTAATTTTTTTCTAGTAGTGCTGAAAATGTAGGTTGCGGTGGAATGTGAACAATCATAAAACTCGACAATGAAACAATATACTAGGCTGCTACTTCCAATTTCTAGAATGCACCATCAATATGTTTAGAAACTGTGAGGATTCAGGAAGCACCCACTTTCCTTGCTCTTAATAAAGGACTCAGAACATTTGAATTTCTTTTAAGATATAAGTTATTTGTGATCACTTTTTCAAAACAATGTAGAAGTTTTTGTTTTTTTATGGAAGTAGTAGCTAAAGTCATTGATCACTGAATGAAGGTTCTCTTTGGATTGGAATATGGGCATGCATTACAAGAAGTCATAGAAGCATCAATTGTTGAAAAAACAAGGCACACATCCAGATTTGAACTGCATTTTGCAGATGTTATGAGCCAAGCTATGATTCCAAAAAGAAGTTCTGAAACTAATGGGCAGTCAGGATTGCTTAGCAGCTCTACTGGCAATGGAGATTGTCTTGATGCAGTTGGAAAAACATATAGGATTGGGGGATTGCTTTGGAGTTTAGAACAGGGTCGCAGTATGGAAGACTACTCATTGTTTTGGATCGGCCCTGATAATTCTGCTTTTGCGAATGTCGTACTTACTTTCAACGGTTGTGAAATAGGTACTTACTGCATTGGTAGTTCATTTTGATGCTGTTCACATACTTTTTTTTATATATTTCTTTTCTCTCTCTAATTATCTCTTCCTTTCTTTTGTTGGGGTAATTGTCTCAGTCAGATACGATGCAACAGAAAATCAGTTGTTAACAGATACATCTCAACAACGAAGAATTCTCAAGCGTAGGTACTTTTCTATTGCTTAACTGTATCGTCTTTCCCCATAATAGGCTTCCCTTTGTTAGTTCTTTGAGAAGTAGGCCATCTTTATAATGTTCTTGCAGATATTACCTAGTTGAGAAAGCAAAGGATGCTAGCATTGTTGGAATATTAGTGGGAACACTTGGTGTTGGTATGGTTATATATGAGTTTCAGTTGTTACATAATCTAACAGTCTGATTCTTTCTCCTCCTTTTATCTTGCATATAACCGCTGATGCTTTCTTCTTATTCTTTTTGTTTATATGCAGCGGGCTATCTGAGTGTGATCCATCAAATAAAAGAGATGATTACAAGGGCTGGGAAAAAGGCCTACACACTGGTCATGGGAAAACCTAATCCTGCAAAACTTGCTAACTTTCCAGAGGTGAAGTTGACAATCTCCTTGTAAATATAATTGCTGAATGCATCAATTCTATTTTTGCCATCATGATTGGTTATCTTATAACCATTGTAATTTTGATTAACTTTTTTATTTTGTATTTGTTACAATAATTATTGTTTTAGGTCCTATGCCTGTTAGTAATATTAGTAAAAATATTTAATGGAAATAATCATGGTTGGGATTATTATTTTTTTCTGGAGTTGGTGCCTACAAGTTTAATGACTAGTCCCTAATTTACAGTGTGACGTCTTCATCTACATCTCGTGTGCACAAACTGCTCTTTTGGATAGCAAAGAATTCTTGGCTCCTGTTATTACCCCTTTTGAAGCTATTCTTGCTTTCACCAGGTACCAATATAAATCCTCATTTTCTCACTTTTAACTTGTAGTATTAAACATTTACCAGTTCATTCAATACACACACGTATACACTTCATTACATAGATCGGTCGTGTTTAATACCAGTTTAAGTACTCATGCTACCTTGTTCAGGGGAAGTGAGTGGACAGGAAAATACGTAATGGAGTTTCAAGACTTGGCTGCTTCAACCCCTGTCGGCGTAGAAATCCCAGAAAAGGAAGCGCGATTTTCGTTCCTTCAAGGTCGATACGTAGAAGATGCTGATTTGCAAGGTATTTCATGCTTTCTTTTAGCTTCACTTCTTGCAGTTGCTGTAGACATAATGTTTATCGGGCTGGGTTCCGGTGAGAAGTGCCAAATTTGGTGAGAAGCGTGAGAAGTGGTTATCAACCGTTGGATGAGAAATGGACGAACATTATGATGAGATGCACCGGATCAATTCCCTTTTAAGCTTCAATTCATGGGAGGGTATTTGATTAAAAGAGATCAACGGTTTAAAAGTACTTTTCACACTTCTCACGAAAAATGGCACTTCTCACATGATCCCATGCCTTGTGTCTTAAATGTAAAACCATTAATACTGATCATTTAATTGGATCTAGTCTAGATGGGTTTGGATCTTACCATGTAGCTGTAAATCTGTTGATTTATTGGATAATTTATTCCGCAAAATACATCAAAATGTAACAAAATTTGCGGTAGCTCCTATTTAAAGTAACAATGATTTTTTTTTCTCAACTAGTGTAATAAACGTTCAATTCATCTTATTTTTTGCCCATTTTACCTGATAACCGAGTTTTCAGTCTCCATGACATTAGTTGATTTTGATGTTACATTTTTGTACATATTCAAGAAGTACTATATAACTTAATAATTTGACATCTACATTATCAATATTTACAAGATCTACCTATTACCAATCAAAATTGGTACACAATTGAAAGAACTGAATATTTGTTGCATAAACCAGATATTGATGATGAAGATGAAGATGGAGCTCTTGCTTTAGTGAATACGACACAAACCGCACTGCAGGCACATGATAAGGACCTTAAAATCATCGTGAAGGGAACCGCAAAATCAGGGGTGGAGTATTTTGCATCTCGGTCTTTTCAAGGTCTTGAAATAAATGGTAATAGTAACACACCAGAGCCATTTGTAATGGGAAGAACCGGTAAAGCGTCAGGTTACGACCATGAAACAAGTAAGAACTAGATCTTATTATCCTAATTGAAACCGGTGGAACTGCAACTTATTTCAAAATTTTGTGTACCTTTATTGCTATTGATATAAGTTGACTAAAGAAACCCGTCAGGGTTCTGCTCTGTTGTAGACTTGTAGTTATATTTTCGATTCAGTGAATTCGCTTTACGACCGTTGTCCTTGTCATTTTGTTACGAAACAACTGTCATAATGCAAGAAAACCACCCAAAGCTTTCAATTTCTTGCATTATTAACCAAAGAAGGGATTAAAGTGCAAAACTTTGGTAGTCTTTTTAGCAAGCTGGGTAGAGGAAAGGTAACATAGGTATTAACTCATTATGGTTAACCACAAGGGTTGTGGCGTACTGGTTAAGGCCCTGGGGGATGTGGTGGAATATCCTATCTGCTCAGGGTTCGAATCCAGGCGTACACAACAATTGTGGCCACTGAGGTTTAATCAGGACTGATGTCTTACAGTCATAATTTGCCAAAGGATTAGTCTAGGCACAGCCTAGTGCACTTATGGTGTGATCATCATATTGAATTTATGGTGTTGTATTTTGAATAAAGGTGCACACATGACATGAATAAGATGACTAGGTTTGGTCTTAGAAGAGAGTAATTAATCCCAACCCCAATTGGTCAGTGATGGTTGTTGCCATCAACCAATGTCTTTGCCTTCACCCTATGATGGGATTTTGCCTTGGAAAACCAAGGCTTTCACCATAGAAGCTTCTCAACTAGGATCACCAACTAGTTTGACATTATATAAAAAACCTAGATATAGTTCTTTTTTACTTTTATTCAAGGTTTCAAATAGCATGAGGCGTGGCGTGGCGTGGCGTGACGGCGAGGCCAAGCCTAAGCCTTGGAAGCCATGGCGAGGTCACGGCATTTTTCAAGGCGTGACTTATGGCGGAAAATTTTTATATCATATATTATATTAGATACACAAATATACATTTTTTTCTATTACTCAATGAATTAATGATAATAAACAATGTAAATTAAGTTATATATAAAAAAAATTAACAAGTAAGACATTAAGAAGATATGTAAAACCAAATATCGTGTTATAAAAACTACGTATTATGTCATGGCGTGCTTTAGGGTGAGACACAAGCCTTGTGCCACGGCATGCCATGACGGCCGTTGCAGCGAGTCTTTTTCGAAAAATGCTTTTTTTACATTAAGCCTTGCATGGGTTAAGTTGTATGTCCGGACATCTGTCTAAAGAGGCGGCATACCAAGGGGTTTTGAGGGAGGCAAAGAGAGGGATTATTTCCGGTATTAATTCGTTTGGGGTGGTTTAACGGGGACAAGCGAGGGGTTCTGGCTGATTTCATATAAAAATTAATATCATATAATTAAAATTTAATTTAATTTAATAATTTTCAGTTAATATTAATTAATTAATAATAATTAAATTAAAAAAATATTTATTTATAATAATAATTAATATTAATGAGGATAATATTGAAATATTCACAAAAAACTACTCCAAGTAACGTTTCAAAAAGCCAACTTATGGTCATCCAAACATGCAAACAGAAAAAGAAAAAAAAATTAGCTTATAAGTTAGCTTTTTTTTGCCAAACAATGCCTAAACTTACAAGATGTTTCTATCTACATGATATGTCATGTTATTTTTACAAAGCTTTGTGCAAGATAGATGTGGATGGTTTTATGTCCAATGACTTGCTGCAAATCTAAAACAAATGTTGTTTTCAAAAATTAAATAATGTTGGGAACTGAAGATTTGCTAAGTATGGTTAGTACTGCCAGAACAACATTAGTGCTGCCAGATCAAAGTTAGTACTGCTTATGCAATGGTTACTACTGCAAGACAAAGTTAATATTGCTAGATCATTGTTAGTACTGCTGATACATTAATGCTGCTGGAACAAGGTTAGTACTGCTGATACATTAATGCTGCTGGAACAAGGTTAGTACTGCTGATACATTAATGCTGCTGGAACAAGGTTAGTAATGCTAGTCAAGTTAGTACTGCTGGAACAAGTTAATGCTGCTGGAATGAGTTAATACTGCTGAAATGAATTAGTGCTGCTGGAGAATATTAGTACTGCTCATGCTGAATGAAGATTAATACTGCTGATGTGACAAGGTTGGAATGCGAAGATTTTGGAGATAAAAGTGGAATGGATGAAGATATGCTTAAAGAAGATTCAGAAGATCAATTTATTTGTGATAGTTATCTTGTACTTATTGTGTATAAATAGTTGTTGATAGATAGCTAAAAGAGATATACGTGAGATACAATTCGATTTTGTTTAGAGAGAATTAACCTCAAGGTTTAGAACCCTATTTCTAGATAAGTAGAAGTCGTCTTGATTGAGCCTGTTCATCAAGATTGAGGTTTGGTTGTAAGCTTGTGAGTTGAATTAGTGAATACAAACAGCTGTGTGTTTTCTGATATATTGTTCTTTGATTGTGTGAATTAAAGTTCTATTCCGCAGATTCTTTAATTCTGAATTCTAAGTATTATTAGTCTTGTTAAGATTCGATCCTGACAAGTGGTATCAGAGCCTGTGTTTCTTAGAATTCTACAATCATTATGGACAACTCTTTTGAATCAAACAGTACTCTTGTTTCTAAGGTTCCCATGCTCAGACCCAATGAATTTGACATGTGGAAAATTAGAATCAAGCAGTACATTCTGCTTACTGATTATTCAATCTGGGATATCATAGAGAATGGTCCATGTGCTGAAGGAAGAACTGGACCAGATGGCAAAAGACCTCCTCCAAAAACTGATGCAGAGAGAAAAGTCAGACAAATAGAGATGAAGGCCTTAAGCACTCTGCTTTTGGCTATCCCCAATGAATATCAGCATCAATTTCAACACTGCACTGATGCTCAGATTCTGTGGAATGCATTGGAAAAGAGATTCACTGGCACCAAAAGTACCAAGAGGAATCAGAAGGCAATTCTCAAGCAGCAGTATGAAAACTTTACTTCTACTAAGAATGAGTCTATGACTCAAACTTTTGATAGATTTAATAAGCTGATTGGAGAATTGGCCACAGTAGGAGTCAAGATGGAGGCTGATGATGTTAACAGAAAGTTCTTAAGATCATTAGGTGAAGAGTGGACAATGTATACTGTGTCCTTCAGACAGAATGACCAACTGGAAGATAAAGAGCTTGATGATCTTTACAATGATCTTAGAGTCTTTGAAGCAGAGGTTGAAGCCAAAAAGAAGCCCTCTGGATATGTACACAATGCTGCACTCCTTTCAGCATCATCTGATTCTACTGCTAACCCTGAATCAGTTAATGCTGCTGGAGGAGTCAATCAGGAAAAGACCAATGATTCAGTACTAGAAGCCTTCTTTTCTAGTCATGTTAATTCCTCATTAATTAATGATGACTTAGAACAGATTAATGCTGATGATCTTGAAGAGATGGATATCAAGTGGCAGATGGCTATGCTGTCTATGAGGGTGAAGAAATTCATAAAGAGGACAGGGAGAAACAACTTTTCCCAAAGAAGAGAAGATGGTGCTGGATTTGACAAGTCCAAAGTTGAATGCTACAAGTGTCACAAGATGGGACACTTTGCCAGAGAATGCAGAGGTGGAACATCTCACAACAGCCATCAACAAACTCAGGCTGGAAGCTCCAATCAAAACAGAAACTCTATTCAAGCTCTAGTCTCTCAACAAGGAATGGGATTTGATTGGAGTGATCAAGCAGAAGAGGCCATCCAAAATCAAGCACTTATGGCTGAAGTTTCAGATATTCCTACTGAGGTAAAATCTAATCTCTGTACTCAAGCTTGTATAGACACTGTTAAAAGGTATAGAGATCACAATCAGGGAATGTGTGATGACCTTAAGAGATTAGAAAAGGACAGAAAAGACTATGTAGTAATTGTTGAGAAGTTTGAAGAACAGATTAGGGCTTTTCAAGCCAATGAACTTCAACACTCCTATGATACAAACTACTGGAAATGGGAAAAGGATGGTCTAGAGTTCCAGCTTAGAGAATCCAGGGAAGAGTGTGAGAAACTAAAAGGAGAGCTTGAGAAAGTCAAACTTGATGTAGAAAAGTTTACTTGTGCCTCTAAAGTCATGGACAACATAATAAACTCTCAAATCCATAGTAAGTTGAAACCAGGCATAGGGTACAATGCCACACCCCCACCCTACAACAACAACTACATCCCTCCTAGGTCAGACCTGTTAGAAACCAAGGATAAAAAGGACTTACCTGAAGGAGCTACTAAAATAGATCCATCAGATGAAGTTGTTGTGGAGGATAAAACTGAAAAAGAAGAGTCTAAGAAAAGGGACAAGAATGTCAGTGGTGAGATTCCCTTAGAGAATTACATAAAGACCAATGAGGATGGTGGAAGTCCATGGGATAAGAACAATGAGATGAAAAGGACTGGAAAGGGAAAAGGAGTTCATTATACACAAACCACTGTTGTGAACTCTAATACTTGTGAACATTGTTCTTGCAAGAAATCTCAAGAGAATAAGCCCCAAAAACATGATAAAAAGAGGGGAAATCAAAGAAATTGGAATAACCAGTGGGCACAAAAGCAAGGAGTTGATCTGCAAAGGATTAACAGACCAAAACCTTGTTTTATTTGTGGCAAATTGAATCATCTTGCCAAATACTGTTATTTCAATCCTATTAACCAAAAGAAAAGTTTTCAAAGAAGTTTTCAAAAATCTTCTGGTTATAGGAAGCCTGCAAGGAATGATGTGGCTAAGAAACAAGCTGAATCCAGAAGCCACATGAGAAAACAGACTGAAAAGGAATGTGTCAATATGTGGGTCCTCAAAAGCACTAATGTTAGTACTGCTACCTCAGATAGTACTGCTGACAAGGATAGTACTGCTAGAAGCAATACTACTGCCAATACTGCTGCTAGCAGTGTTAGTGCTGCTAACTCTGTTAGTGCTGCTAACTCTGTTAGTGCTGCTAACTCTGTTAGTGCTGCTAACTCTGTTAGTGCTGCTAACTCTGTTAGTGCTGCTAACTCTGTTAGTACTTCTTCTAAGGTTAATACTGCTTCTAGTTTTAGTGCTGCTAGACCAATCATATTGACAAAGTTCTCCAGTACTGCAGTACCTAAGTTTGAAAATCTCATCAAAACCCAGTGCAAGTACTTTGATGAGCAAGGGAGACCCAAGACCACTTCGGCTTGGGTTCCCAATAAAAACTAATTGATTTATCTTATGTGCAGGGCAACCAACAGCTCAAGGAGAAGAGCATCTGGCATGTTGATAGTGGTTGCTCCAGGCACATGACAGGTAACATGGCCTGCCTCAAGAATTTCAAAAGAATTGATGGAGGACGTGTTGCTTTTGGGAATAATCCTGAAGGAGGTAAGATAAGTGGTAAAGGTGATGTGTCAAAAGGTAAGATGACATTTGAGGATGTTTACTATGTTGAGCAATTGAGATACAACCTGTTAAGTGTATCACAGGTCTGTGACAAGAAACATAGTATATTATTTACTGATTCAGAATGCATTATTCTTGCTCCTGGATTCAAGGTAGTTGATGAAAACATGATACTATTGAGAACTCCTAGAAAGGATAATGTGTATTGTTTAGATTTAGAAAGTGTTTCATCTGATTCATCTCTAAACTGTTTAGTTTCAAAAGCTTCAATAGATGAATCATCACTTTGGCACAGAAGGATGTGTCACATGAACTTTAAAACAATGAATAAACTTGTTAAAAATAATCTTGTTAGGGGTTTACCATCAAAAGTCTATTCATGTGATGATCATTGTGTTGCATGTCTCAAAGGCAAACAACACAAAACTTCTCATAAGTCCAAAGAGATAAACACTATCTCAAATCCTCTTCAGTTGTTGCATATGGATCTGTTTGGCCCTACAAATGTCATGAGCATTGGCAAGAAATCATACTGTTTAGTTATTGTTGATGATTACTCTAGATTTACTTGGGTATATTTTCTGAGAACTAAAGATGAGACAAGTGGACTGATCAAAACTTTTATTCTTAGAATTGAAAACCAATCAAATCAAAAAGTGAAAGTCATTAGATCAGATAATGGGACTGAATTTAAAAACCTTGATCTAAACACCTTTTGTGAGGAAAAAGGAATTGAGAGACAATACAGTGCTCCTAGGACTCCACAACAGAATGGTATTGCTGAGAGAAGGAATAGAACACTGATTGAGGCTGCTAGATCTCTGTTAGCTGATTCAAAATTACCCACTACTTTTTGGGCAGAAGCAGTTAATACTGCTTGTTATGTTCAAAACAGAGTGTTGGTAATAAAGCCTAAAAACAAGACACCTTATGAGCTTTTTCTGAAAAAGAAACCATTTATTGGATTTTTTAAACCATTTGGTTGTCCATGTACAATTCTCAATACCAAATCTCACTTAGGTAAGTTTGATAGCAAAGCAGATGATGGTTTTCTTGTTGGTTACTCATCTCAGAGTAAGGCTTACAGAGTGTTTAATACCTCTTCTAGAATAATTGAAGAAAGTGACAATGTCAAATGCAATGAGAACACACCAAATCCTATTGGTTTAGGTCCTGATTGGCTGTTTGACATTGATTCACTCACTAATTCTTTGGGTTTCAGTAGTGATGTAAATGCAGGACAAAGGGATGCACCACCATCAGATCACAGAGTTCAGTCTGTGATATTTCCACTCCATACCATTGATCCTGTTGACTTCTGTGAACCAGAAAAGGAAGCTGAACCCATTCAGAGTGAAGAAGAGAGAAGAATAGAGGAAAATCAGACTTCAAGAGAGTCTGAAGTAACTGAAGAAGCTGAAGAAGATCCAGACTTAAATGAGTCAAATCTGGATGGGAACTTAGTTGAGGAACCTGGTCATCCATCAAGAACTCAGAAAAATCATCCTCCTGAGTTGGTTATAGGAGACATTGCTTCTCCCATGATGACTAGGAAACAAAGCAGACTTCAAGAGCTACAAGATCAGCAGAATACAGTTAATACTGTACTTACTTGCTTTCTATCCCAAATTGAGCCCAAAAAGGCTTATGATGCTATGAAAGATCCAAGTTGGATAGAAGCAATGCAAGAGGAGATGCTACAGTTTAAATTACAGGATGTTTGGGACTTGGTGGAACTTCCAAAAGGTCATAGAGCAATTGGCACCAAGTGGATTTTTAGAAACAAGAAGGATGACAGAGGAATTGTGATCAGAAACAAAGCAAGGCTGGTTGCACAAGGGTATACTCAGGAAGAGGGCATAGACTATGAGGAAGTATTTGCTCCAGTGGCAAGGATTGAAGCAATTAGGCTATTTCTAGCCTATGCCTCATACATGAAGTTTAAGGTCTACCAAATGGATGTAAAAAGTGATTTTCTGTATGGAAGTATTGATGAAGAAGTATATGTCTGTCAACCCCCTGGATTTGAGAATCCATTGCACCCTGACAGAGTGTACAAGCTGAAGAAGGCACTTTATGGTTTACATCAAGCCCCAAGAGCATGGTATGACACCCTGTCTACCTATCTCCTGAAAAATGACTTTGAAAGAGGAGTCATTGACAAGACCTTGTTCATTAAGAGGAGAAAGAAAGGCACACTACTTGTTCAGATCTATGTGGATGACATCATCTTTGGATCCACAAATGATCACATGTGTAAAGAGTTTGAAGAGTTAATGCACAAGAGCTTCAAGATGAGTTCCATGGGAGAACTTACTTTCTTCCTTGGGCTTCAGGTGAAACAGAGGAAAGATGGGATTTTCATAAGCCAATCCAAATATGTGAAAGACATCCTGGACAAATATGGTTTAACAGACTCAAAGCCAGCAAGCACACCAATGGAGACACACAAACAGATCACTGCAGATCTTGAGGGGGAGGATGTGGATGTCCATCATTACAGATCTATGATTGGATCACTCATGTATCTCACAGCCTCTAGACCAGACATTATGTTTCCAGTATGTGTTTGTGCCAGATTTCAGGTTACACCTAAGCAATCACACATGCATGCAGTCAAAAGAATTTTTAGATACCTAAGAGGGCAACCTAGATTAGGTCTTTGGTATCCTTATGAATCTTCATTTGACTTGCTTGCATACTCAGACAGTGACTTAGGTGGAGCTAACATGGATAGAAAGTCTACTTCAGGTGGATGTTAGTTTTTGGGTGCAAGACTTGTATCATGGCAGTGTAAAAAACAAACCACATTGTCCTTATCCACAACAGAAGCTGAGTATATAGCTGCTGCAAGTTGCTGTTCTCAGGTGTTATGGATTCAGAATCAGATGTTGGACTATGGGGTAACATTTCTTCACACTCCAATCTTCATTGACAACAACAGTGCCATTAGCATTGTTAACAATCCTGTCAAACACTCAAAAACAAAGCACATAGAGATCAGGTATCACTTTATTAGAGACTGTAATGAAAAGAAATTGATTCAAGTTGCTAAAGTTCATACCAATGACCAGTTTTCAGATCTATTCACAAAAGCTTTTGATGTGGGTAGACTCACTTTCTTGGTAGCCAGTGTGGGCTTAATCAACCTTGAATAAATTCATGATTTTTATTTTTTTTCTATATATACCTGTATTTCTTTGTTTATTTGGTATTACTAACTAGTTTTCTCAAAACCTCAGTATGACTCAGATGGACAAGTGCTGCAAAGTGTAAGTATAGTTACTACTGCCAGTGCAGAGTTACTACTCTAGTACATATTTTCTACTGCCAGTGTGTAGTTAATACTGCTTTGTAGTTAATACTGCTTTGAAGTTAATACTGCTTTGAAGTTAATACTGCTTAGTAGTTAATACTGCTTAGTAGTTAATACTGCTTAGTAGTTAATACTGCTTGTGTAGTTAATACTGCTTAGTAGTTAATACTGCTTTGTTGTTAATACTGCTTAGTAGTTAATACTGCTTTGTTGTTAATACTGATTAGTAGTTAATACTGCTTTGTTGTTAATACTGATTAGTAGTTAATACTGCTTTGTTGTTAATACTGCTTAGTAGTTAATACTGCTTTGTTGTTAATACTGATTAGTAGTTAATACTGCTTTGTTGTTAATACTGCTTAGTAGTTAATACTGCTTTGTTGTTAATACTGCTTAGTAGTTAATACTGCTTTGTTGTTAATACTGCTTGTGTAGTTAATACTGCTGTGTAGTTACTACTGCCTTGCAGTTAATACTGCTCAGTCGTTAATACTGCTAAGTTGTTAATACTGCTTTTAAAGAAAATCAGGGCTAGTACTGTTATAAATACTCTTTCAGCCCGCCAAACTTCATAACGTCTCGTTGCATTAAATTTTTCTCTCTCGTTCTAACCTTTTCTCCCTAGAATCTCTGTGTTTTCTATCCAAATCCTCAGGAAGAATGACGACAATGGAGTTTGTCGATGAGCACAATGAGATTGCGATGCTTCAGAAACCAAAGAAGGCCGCAGGATTTCATGATATTGTGGATTTTCTCAAGTCCTCACACATCTCTCATGCCCTAACCGTGTGCTCAACCATATATATCGAGCATCAAAAGCAATTTTGGGAGAATGCCGCTGTTATTTTCGAAGATGGGCAGAAAATCATTCGAACAAGGGTTTGTGACAAACCCTTGAAGGTCACAGAATAGGTTATTCGCATCACTCTTCACTTAGATGATGCCTCAGGTATAACCTATCTATCTAATGATGAACTTTTCTCGACCTTACCAAGAATGGGGTATGAAGGTCCCATTGGCGTTTTTAAATTCTTCAAGTCAAAATTCTACACCCAATGGCGATTTCTTGTTCATACTCTTATGCACTGTATTTCAAAGAAAACAACTGGATGGAGTGAGTTTAGCAGTACCATTGCTTATGCCTTGGTCTGCTTAACCACTGCCAGAAAGTTCAATTTTTCAGCAATGATTTTTAATGATCTTGTGGCAAACCTAGAATCCAAAAAGAAATTTTACATGTATCCCAGGTTTGTCCAAGAAGTAATTAACCATGAATTGACGGATTTACCTCAGTCTGCTGAGGTATATGTGCCAAAACCCCCTAAAGGGAAGGTTTTCTCAAATATGAGAAGAATTCCTAGGGACTCGGAAGGAGTTGACACACCATTGTTCTCTACGATGATGGTTGTGTCCCACACCACTGAAGGTATGGCATCAGGGTCAAGGCCCCCATTAGACACACCCACTGATGACCAATCCCAACCTTCCATCACCAAAGAAATCCCACAGTCCATTCTTTTAAGACCCAATCCCACAATCACCAAGAAGTTTGAAAAAAGAAAGGTACACAAGGTTCCTTCCCTTGGTGTATCTCCTAAAAGCCCAAAGCCTACAAGCCCTCTATTGGAGCATTCTCCAATAGAGAATATCAAAAGGGTAACCACAGGGGTGTCTCCCAACCCCAAGAAGGTGCTCTCTAAGGAGAAGGATGAGCATGTGGGCTGCAAGGCTGCCACTACTTCTGCTAGCAAAGAGAAGGACAGTGGTAACATCAATAAGATCTTCCCCACGGCAACTCAGAATGTGAAAACATTCAGAGGACCCAGGCGCCAAGAAACCATGGGAGTAGGCAGTGCTTTTGCTAGGCAAAAGACACCTACTAAAATTTCCAGTGATCCTTTAACGGAGGTAAACACTCCTAAACAGGGTGAGGATAGATATACTTATGAGGAATTGATGGAAACCATTGCCAACATCAACATTGATGTTATGAATCAGCAGAAGGAGATTGATGAGCTTAAAAAGGTGATTCTTTATCAACACACCAAGATAGAGAAAAATAAGAAGATGATCACCAAGCTGCTGCAAAGAAGAAAGAAAGCTCAGTATGTTCTGAGAAGGAGAAGATCAACCACTGATGCTTCCAAAAAGGGGGAGTTAGAAACTGAACTAAATATGGAGGATCCAAAGGTTGAGGGGGAGAATGAGCATAAAGTTGAGGGGGAGGCTGAGCAGGTTGCAGAAGTTGCAAAGGAAGCAGAAAGTGAGAAAGCAGCAGTATCTGAAACTGCAGAAAGTGAGAAAGCAGCAGTATCTGAAAGTGAGAAAGCAGCAGTAACAGAAAAAGCAGTAGAAACAGTTAATGCTGCTGAGATTGAAGCAGCAGTAGCTGAAATTGTGAAAAATTGTGTTGAAGCAGCAGTATCAAAGGTTGTAAAGGAAGCAGTAATAAATAGAGCAGCAGAAATGGTTAATGCTGCTAGTCAAGAAGCAGCAGAAACCATTCAAGCAGCAGAAATGGTTAATGTTGCTGAAAAACATAAGGCAGCAGAAACCATCCCTGAAGCAGCAGAAACTAAGGAAACAGCTGAAACCATTCCTGAAGATGTTAAATCTCTCAAAAGAACCAAGATGATGTCAAACAAAAGACCAAGAACAAAGTCTATAGCTTCAAAGAAGAAAGTTGTAAAGAAGCCTAGGGTGGAACCCAGTGTAGAAGAAGCTAAGGAGGAAGTTGTGAAAGAGAAAGCTGATCATAAAGTTGCTGAAGAAGAAGTGGCAACTCCATCAGGTCAACCAAACAATGTACAATCACCAACAAATACTCAATGTGATATGTATATTACTGTGGTTGATTCTAGTCCTATCAAAGTTAAACCATTAGCTTCCATGGCTCCTGAAATCATCTTCTGGGATACTTTGAAAGATCAGAGAAAGGAGTACATAAGAGTAAAAAGAGCAGATGGGAAGTTTGAGGTCAGTTCTACATGGGGAAGACTTTTAAGGATGTGCTCTAGATCAGATTTGGAAGAGATGTTCAAGGTGGGAATGAAGCTTTATGGAAATATGCTGACTGAGAATGGAATGTCCATCACCAAAATGGTACTTGAATATTTGTGTCTAATGTTCAATACAGAAGCAGTTAAGTATTTGACAGAAAGGCAATTTCAAACTGTTACCAACTGGATGCTTTTTGAAAATTGTGGTGTGTATGTCATAACACTTGACTATGCATATCATGAGTATTATTTGGTGGATAAAATATACGAGCACATCATGACAAGGTTGAAAGGAATGCTAAAAACTAAGTTGGTGAGTAACAAAGATTCTAAGATAGCAAGATACCTGGTAAGAAGGATCTTAAATCAGAGTTTGGGATTGAATCCTGACTTGTGTGTTCAAGACTAAGTTTTGGAAGCATCATCATCTGAAGAACTTGACTTCTCTTTCTAAAAGTCAAGTTAGGGGGAGATTGTTGGGAACTGAAGATTTGCTAAGTATGGTTAGTACTGCCAGAACAACATTAGTGCTGCCAGATCAAAGTTAGTACTGCTTATGCAATGGTTACTACTGCAAGACAAAGTTAATACTGCTAGATCATTGTTAGTACTGCTGATACATTAATGCTGCTGGAACAAGGTTAGTACTGCTGATACATTAATGCTGCTGGAACAAGGTTAGTACTGCTGATACATTAATGCTGCTGGAACAAGGTTAGTAATGCTAGTCAAGTTAGTACTGCTGGAACAAGTTAATGCTGCTGGAATGAGTTAATACTGCTGAAATGAATTAGTGCTGCTGGAGAATATTAGTACTGCTCATGCTGAATGAAGATTAATACTGCTGATGTGACAAGGTTGGAATGCGAAGATTTTGGAGATAAAAGTGGAATGGATGAAGATATGCTTAAAGAAGATTCAGAAGATCAATTTATTTGTGATAGTTATCTTGTACTTATTGTGTATAAATAGTTGTTGATAGATAGCTAAAAGAGATATACGTGAGATACAATTCGATTTTGTTTAGAGAGAATTAACCTCAAGGTTTAGAACCCTATTTCTAGAGAAGTAGAAGTCGTCTTGATTGAGCCTGTTCATCAAGATTGAGGTTTGGTTGTAAGCTTGTGAGTTGAATTAGTGAATACAAACAGCTGTGTGTTTTCTGATATATTGTTCTTTGATTGTGTGAATTAAAGTTCTATTCCGCAGATTCTTTAATTCTGAATTCTAAGTATTATTAGTCTTGTTAAGATTCGATCCTGACAAATAATTTGAAAACACTTTGTATGGTCAAATTACTAAATCAGAAATAAAAAAATAAAAATTATGTTTTTATTAATTGTATTATTGCGTATATATTGTTTTTATTTATTTAATACCGAGAAGGACACCTAAACAGAAATAAAATAAATCAAAGCAAATCATGAGTAGAGCTGTTGGGGGGATATACGGATATTGACTTACCCCATTAATTAAAACAACTTCTTTTTATATTATTATTATTATTAAATAATTTAATTTTGTTATTAATGTTATTATTATTAAATTTCCTCAATCTCAATCTCATTCAAATTTTAATATTATATTTAAATATCTCTGTATTTGTTTTTTCTTTGTAATATTACATATCTAATAATTAAAATCTTTGCATTAAATTGTTCAACAACAAAATCTTCGCTATGTTTGGCAAACTAGATGATAAACTAGCTGGTAACTGATAAGCTAGATGTTAACTGATAAGCTAGTTGGTAACTGATAAGTCCACAATTTTTAAATTTTGTAAATTAAGTACGTCAAATACAATAATATATGGGTGAGAAAATATGAATATTGGAATTATTTTCTTAGTTAAAAAATAATATTTTTTAATCGTCTGAAATAATATGTAATATTATAACAATTTTTTTATCAAATAATACATAAAATAGTGTATAATAATTATTACTTAAATAGTAATAGATTTCCTTGAAAAATGTACCCTTATTTAAAAAGTAAGAGTAAATTACATTTTTCATCTATGGGGTTTGTTAAAAAGAGGATTTAGTCCCTATGGTTTCAAAGTTTAATTTTTAGTCCCTATGTTTTGCAATTCATTTCTATTTTCGCCTCTGAGGTCAAAACACTACTTTTAAATATAGAAATGAATTATAAGGGGGCGTTTGGTTCATTTTAAGGAATAAGAATGAAAATGAGAATCGATATACTAAACAAAAGGAATGAATATATTCATTACATTACTTCCTATTCCATTGTATTTCTTTATATTGTTGTTGTTTGTTTGATGAAATATTATCAAACAAATCATCATCGATGATCAGGTAACAGCTTCTTCATCACCAAGAAATCAGTTGCATCAATGAAACCAACAAAATCCAACTTCTCCATCGAGAAAACATCAACACATGGAACCTATTAGATCATTACAACAACGCTAATTCTACTGTTTGCTCCATTTGATAGAATGAAGTTCTTCACAACAAAAAACAAAAACGGAAAACACTTGGGGGGGGGGGGGGTTAAAGCTAAAAAGATCCACCAATCGAGATAGATAAAAAGAAAAATCCGGATAGAGATAGACGAAGATAGAAATCGATACATAAATTCATTGATCGAGTGAGACCTTACGACGATATTGGATTACGAGATTAGAAAATCAAACTAAACAAAATCGATTGAAGAAACCCTAGATGAGATTGGTTTACGAGATTCACATAACCAGATTTTAAGAAACCCTAGATGAGATTCACAGACCAGAATGTCACTGAAATTCCTTTGAAGAAGCGTCTTCAAGATTCACAGACCATATCGTCATCGAACAATGTCCTTGGGCTCCAATCGATCGTCAACAAATGCGGGTTTTAGAGATGAAATGGGGATCGTCAACCTCTTGATGCCTTTGGCTCCAATCGATCTTCAACAAAGATGAAATTGGGAAGATAAACGTGGGTTTAGAATGGGATGATGCCTAGATAAGTTCATTCCCCCCAATTTGTACGAGAATGGTTTTTACACATTTCTATTATAATGATTGATCAGATAACTTGCAATAAAACATCATCAATCATTCCATTTCCATTCCATTTTTGAACCAAACTAATACAATGGATATCATTCCCATTGATTACCTTCTAATGCCCTCAACCAAACACCCCCTAAACGATAGAGATGAAAAAAGCAATTAATTTTAAGTCAAAAGAACAGAAAAGGTAAAAAGTTATAAACCATAGGGAGGAAAATTGTAGTTTCAAAATCGTAAGGACGAAATTAGAAATTTTCAACAAACCACAAGGACTAAAAACATAATTTACTCTATATCTATTTTAAAAATTATAGTATTATAGTAATAAAAATAGATCTTTAATTAAAATATAACAATTAATGAAAGAGTCAAATAATGGAATATTTTTGGATGGATCAAGTACCAAAGTGATTTAAATACCAAAATGCAAAGTAAAATTCTTCATTTCTTCTTCTCTACATCATTCCCTCTTCAAGAACTCAAGAAACCCAACCAATTTTTCCCTTTTCTTTTCTGGGTTTTCTTTAATTTTGAATCTTTTTTATAAAAATCAAATGGAAAAGCTGCAGAAATTGCTTCATGGGTATCATTCTTCCATTGGATTTATGGTTTTAATGGGAGTGATAATGGGAGTTGTTTACTTTTGTGGAGGTGGTAACAATGGAATATTAATACGATTCGATATTACCGGAGAAGAAGCAAAAATGGTGGAGGATATTTCGTTTGAAGGTTGTGATTTTTTCAATGGGAGTTGGGTTTATGATAATAAATCCAGACCTTTGTATAGAGAGAAAGAGTGTTCTTTCATGTCGGATGATTATTCTTGTGAGAAATTTGGAAGAAAAGATTTCAAGTATCAGTTTTGGAGATGGCAGCCTCATGCTTGTGATCTCCCCAGGTTCTCTCTCTCTCTCTCTCTCTCTATATATATATATATATATATATATATTCCTGTTTCTGTGCTTCCTTTTCTTGTATTTCTCTCTGTGGCAATGGTTTTGGTTGTTTTGGAGCTCAAGAGGGTTTTTTATATGCATTAGTGAGTTGTACTATGTAATGTGATTAGAAATTTAAACTCATACATGTTGCAATGGTTACCTACAAGAAGTTGGCTGGATGCATTGTGGGGTTGTACCTTTTTTTCTCTTTTGTGGTAATGGTTTAAGGAGCCTCAAGAAAGTTGTTACAGATGCATGTAGAACTTGTACCATGTGATGTGAAAATTCAAAGTCAAACTTTTAAAACAGTGAAAATTGAAAATTTTAAGGATTTTAGGTTTCTTTTTCTCTTTCTAGTAAGTCTTTTATTATATTTTCTAAACTAAAGAAATTAGGAAGAAAAAAAAATTTAGAATTTAGAATTTAAATTAGAAAAATAAGAATTATTTCCTATTGCACTTTTGGGGATCATGCACTTTTTGTTTTTACTCTAAACACCATAAGACCATCGTAGCGGTCACGGGTAAGGCCTCGGGTAAGGCTAAGCGGGTAAGGGGGGGAGCGGGTTTATGAACCCGATGAAGAGAAAAGGGAACCCGAGGGATATAGGGTGTTGGGTTTATTTATTTTTAATGTTTTAAGGGGTATCGGGTAGGAGTGGGTTCATTGGGTAGTGGTACTCCACTTTTGGGTAAGGAGGGTAGGAAAGAGAAAAGCTGATGTGGCGCTGAGGTGGCAAGTGAGTTCATTGGGTACTGGTACTCATGGCCTAAGAATGCATCGTCTGGTTGTACTGTACAACTCCTGCCCTATGTCCCTGTTCCCTATGCATCATCACATTTTGTTGGTTTTTGAATGAAGTTTTTCTCCCTAGTTAATGCAATAAATTTGTAATTTTTTTTAATAAATAAATGACATTTTTACCCTTGATAATAGAGAGAAACATTTTTTATAAGTTAATAAGCACTTTAAATAAACAATCCCAAACAACCCCACCCCTTAAGGTAGAATGAAAAATTAGAAATTCACTTTTGAAAATGAAGACATATTTTAGAACAAATATGAACATTTAATTTGGGACTGAGAAAGTATATGTTATGTGTTTTTACCACATTCCAACATATAAATAGTCAAATATCGAGAATGTTGTGAGATTAGTTCAACTAGCAATAAAACTTGGGACTTTGAGACTCCATCCAATAAGTCGACAGTTCGAGTGTTGCTAAGGCCACTGAGATGTGTGCATAAACAGACTCGAACACTTGCAGTTAAAAAAGTTATAAATTATTTATTGTGCATTACAAGTTGTACATTTGATTAATTATAGGGGCAAAATTGTAGGTTTAATGGAACAGCACTATTGGAGCAGCTAAGAAACAAGAGGGTTGTTTTTGTGGGAGACTCATTAGGCAAAAACCATTGGGTTTCACTCCTTTGTCTTATTGACTCATGGATTACTGAACCATCTCATAAGGTTGCAGAATGGCATGGCTCATTAATCACTTTCAGGGCATCTGTAAGTCAATTTTGTCATTTTAATGCATTATATACTTGTAAAGTACAACTTATTATGCATATTTTTAAATTATAAATTTTTCATAAATAATTTCATTCAACTCTTCTTTATTTTTGAAGATTACAACATTAATTATATTATTAAATATTAAATAAATTTAATAGAATATTATTTCTCTCTTAGATATTTGATTTAAAATCTTTTTTATTGATGAAAATAATATAAGGTAATTTCTCAATCTTTTACTTTCTTCAATCAAAAAGTCTAAAATCTCGAAAATCTCCATTTTATTATTTTGAAAAATACGTTGGAGATGCTCTTTACTCGTTTATATTTCAACATGTTGGATAAGAGTGTAAGCATAGAAATTTTGTTCATTTTATCCGTTTATTCATTATTTGTTTACCTGCAATTTGACTGATATTCACATGTGAATGGAAGGAATTCAATGCTTCAATTGACTTTTACTGGGAACCATTGTTGGTGGAATCGAATTGTGACGATCCGGTCAAACACCGTGTACATGATCGGATCATGAAGATCGAGAGCATCGAGAAGCATGCCAAGAATTGGATCGATGCGGATATTTTAATTTTTGACTCGTATACATGGTGGCTAGAGCCTAATATGACACTAGTGTAAGTAATTATTTTCGTATTGTTGATTGATAAGTGTGAGTTACACGACTCCGACGCTAAAACTTTGTCTACAGGTGGGGATCGTTTGAAAATCCTAATAGAACTTCCATAGAATCGGGAAGGGTAAGACGCTATGAGATGGCTCTGAAAACGTGGTCGAATTGGTTGGATGTTCACCTTAATCGTTCCAAGACTAGAATTTTCTTCATAAGCCTCTCGCCGGATCACAAAGAGTATGCATTATGATTCTTTCTATATACTATAACCTAGTTGTCGTTCTTCTAATATATATATATACACATATATATAACCTAGTTTTCGTTCTTCTAATATATATATATATACATACACACACACATATATATATAGAGGTGAGTTCATACGAGAACGCTAACTATTTAAGAAAACAACCGCAATGTACTAAATCATATATGATTCACGTACAAAATCATATATGATTACACGACTTTTCCGGCCACTTTAAGTTGCGGCCAAAGTCGCGCGTGTCCCATTTTTGCAATTAATGTAAAATCACATGTGATTTTGCACATGATTTGCTGTTTTCTTGTTTAGTTAGCGTCCTCGTTTGAACCTTCCTTGCTCTCTCTCTTTATATATATATATATATATATTCTTTTAAATGCATAATCTTATTACAAAATTTGAGGCGTTATTGTATTAGAAATAAACATTCTTTTGTTAGGCAGAGACGTTCTTTTATCTGTTAGAAGGTCATGTATTTAAAAATAAATATGTCAAAGAGTTATTTTCTAAAATTGCATACTTTTCATTCTAATATACTGGGCTAGTTTGATTTAGTTATATTTTTAACCGTTTGTTAATGGGCACTTGCAGAGGTGGAGATTGGGGAAAAGCGATGGGGGAAAACTGCTTCAATGAAACTGAGCCGATCATGGAACAAGGGTATTGGGGAAAGGGATCGGATACTGATTTAATGAGAACGGCTCAATCAGTAGTACAAGATCTTGAAAAGAAAGGCTTGAATATCCAACTTTTAAATATAACGCAACTTGCACAATATCGAAAAGACGCACACCCTTCTCTTTACAAACGGCATTGGGTTCCTCCAACAAAGGAAGAACTAGCACACCCCCTTTGGTATGCGGATTGTATACATTGGTGTCTTCCGGGAGTCCCAGATGTTTGGAACGAGATCCTTTATTCATACATACGTTATAAAATATGAAAATTGAATTTTCGATACCTTAGAAAAGTACTAGCATAGAAGGCTAAAGTTCAAGCATCAAATATCATACAATGGGTTTTACAATAGAAGAGAGATTTTAGGTAGATGATTGATGTACAAAGTTTTCAAACCAATAAAAGTTGAAAAGTCTCCAATGCTTTGTTTGGTGATTTTGCTACACCAACCCTTTTGTTTTTTAGTATCTAAAATATTTCAAAGTCAAATGTTTTATTCAACCTCCAAACCCAACCATCCCACAACATAATCTCTCTCTCTCTCTCTCTCTTAAATGTATATATAACACGTTCTTTTAAAAACCTAAAATATTAGACATTCGGATACCGTCTCTATAGCACAATACATATCATATTATTAATATGGACGTATTATTAATTTTGAATGTATAATTCATTGTAAATAACACTTCTATATTCATCATCAATCACAAATTCATGATGAATATTCATCATGAATAGAGATATGTGATACACTGTGAACGTTACTAATAAAATTTTGATTCTTAACGAAAATCCTCTCTCTCTCTATAATATATATATATATATATATATATATATATATGGTCTCCTTCTTTTGTTAACTTTTTCATGTTGTGCATATATGCATATTGGACATTGCATATATGCACATATTACAATTGCCTGATGTGCATATATGTACTGGTTAACAAAAGAAGGAGCTCCTATATATATAGTCACATTTAAACAAGAAGTTAAATATTTTACAACCAACCGAGAGTTTATTATAGAAAGATGATGTTTAATTTAATATTATAAGTTAATAGTTAAAAAACTATTTAATTGTTTTTGAAGAAGAAGAGAAGATAAAGAAATAAACTTTTGGAGGGTCAAGATCCACACACTTCAAGATTTTTATCCTTTCTATGGAAACAATGTGCCCATTCCTTCTTTTGATTTTCTTTTTAAAAAAACTATATGTTATTCTTTTCTTTTTTATATTTATTATAAAACAATTTTTTCTTTTTTATAATTACTATAAGGCATTTTCTTTACTACTGAGACTTGAGTCATAAAAAACAATTTTGAATGTATTTAAGGTGAACAATATATCCTTTTTAAATAGGCGAAAAAGGAATGGGCAAATATCTCAATTTGGACCAAATCATCAGACCACAACTGGTTTTATTTGATTGTGTTCTTTATTGTAGTTTATTTATTTTATAAAATCGGTTCTTTAAACCTGTTTTTTTATTTATATTTAACTTGAAATATTATTATTTCAAATTTTTCTATATTTAAATTTAAAAAAAAACTTGTATATCATTTATAATACGGTATGGGACAACATTAGTTTATATCGGTTTAGTTTATTTTTTTATTTTTTTATGCTTTGATCTAGATACGGGGTTGTATTCACTTTTGTAAGTGACATTAGAAAATGTATGAATCGATTATAGTTTATATTTCAAAATATTAAAATTTAACAACCTCTCACATCAAATGCGAAAAATTGAGGAGAGACCGCCCCCGTTAGCTCTTCCCTTAGGCATGAAAAATGGGGCGGGGACTGAGCCCATCCCCGATCTGTAATCTCCGTCTCCATATCCGTCCAAGGAATATGATCATATCATCATTCTCGTCCCCAATGGGGAACATGGATCTTCAATGGAAGAGTCGGAGATTAAAAACAATCTAACAATCAGACAACTTGACATTGTTTTTTTATTTTAAGTATTTGGATTTGAGGGTTTACCAGTATTTGTATACAAAATAGGTGTTGTCAAGTGTCAACGATGGTTTACCAGCATTTAAATCCAATCAAAACCAAGCCTACATTACCAATAATCAAAATCATTAAATCAAAATACGAAAACAAAATTATAATCAAAATTGTGCAATTTAAAGTGGTATATCAATAGTGATTCTGTTGGAATATGCTCGTGTCATAATATATAATTATATGGCTAGATACACATGGGCCTATAGGGTCACACACAATACACTGAGATACCATTTAATATATAATGTAATTATTGTATTTACATTATATTAATAGCCTAAGTAACATGGGGTAATTAAATGGGCACAAATCATTAATAGTGGATTGTTAGTCCCAGATGGCTAACCAAGTATTGTAGAGGGGGGGGGGGTTGAATACAATACTCAAAATTTTCACAATTTTAATTCTTTATATTGAAAATCTTTCAACAAGAATTACACATAGAAAACTTAAGACTGTTGCGGAAAAGAACAGATAAACTATTATAACAATCTTACACAAAGTATACTAACAAAATAACTAAGAACACTTAGAACAAAGCTATAAAGTTTTTCAAGCAAACTGGAAATTCTTGCACTTAGAGAAATCTTCCAGTTTGCGTAGAATATCAAGAGCACACAGTAATCTTCAAGGTCTCTCAAGATGTCTGTAGTTTCTGCATGGAGAGGTCTTCCTTTTATAGTGACAAGGAGTGTGTAAGCATTGAATGCTTGGGACACATGTCATCTTCACACTTGCTGAGGATGTTGACTTCTGGAGAGTTGTGAAGTCCTTGTCACCTTTCACAAGGTACAGTCAGAAGAGCCCATGCATGAGAAAAGAGCTTTGCATGGAAATGGATAATAAGACAAAATGTCACTTTATCCATGTAGAAAATCTCTTCTCAATTTGTCTTCTAAAGATTGCACCACCGAAGGAAGCTTGGGATATGTGACACATCTTTGGAGAAAACATCTTTGAAACTTCTTTGAGATCCCACCGATGATAGCCTTGTGATATGTGACACATCTTTGAGATATGTGACATCATCTTTGGGGGGGGGGTTGAATACAATACTCAAAATTTTCACAATTTTAATTCTTTATATTGAAAATCTTTCAACAAGAATTACACATAGAAAACTTAAGACTGTTGCGGAAAAGAACAGATAAACTATTATAACAATCTTACACAAAGTATACTAACAAAATAACTAAGAACACTTAGAACAAAGCTATAAAGTTTTTCAAGCAAACTGGAAATTCTTGCACTTAGAGAAATCTTCCAGTTTGCGTAAAATATCAAGAGCACACAGTAATCTTCAAGGTCTCTCAAGATGTCTGTAGTTTCTGCATGGAGAGGTCTTCCTTTTATAGTGACAAGGAGTGTGTAAGCATTGAATGCTTGGGACACATGTCATCTTCACACTTGCTGAGGATGTTGACTTCTGGAGAGTTGTGAAGTCCTTGTCACCTTTCACAAGGTACAGTCAGAAGAGCCCATGCATGAGAAAAGAGCTTTGCATGGAAATGGATAATAAGACAAAATGTCACTTTATCCATGTAGAAAATCTCTTCTCAATTTGTCTTCTAAAGATTGCACCACCGAAGGAAGCTTGGGATATGTGACACATCTTTGGAGAAAACATCTTTGAAACTTCTTTGAGATCCCACCGATGATAGCCTTGTGATATGTGACACATCTTTGAGATATGTGACATCATCTTTGGGATATGTGACATCATCTTTGGAGGAAAAACATCTTTGAGACTTCTTTGAGATCCCACCGAAATTGGACTTCCATCGGTGGGATTCTTTGGCCGAAATAGAGAGAAATTTCGGTGGAGATGTGTCCACCGATGTGTGTGAACACCATCGGTGGACAATGACTTGTATGTGATGAGAAAAGATCTTTCACTTCCACAATGAGAGAATCTTCAATCTTGACTTTTGGTTGATCTTTGACTTCACCAAACATTTGCTATCTTGTACAAGCCATTACAAAGAACCATGCATCCAAAATTTCTCTAAGTATAAAATGTTTTTCAAAGTATAAAAGGAGATCACGAGGTCATCTTCAAATCTTGATGACCTAACAATCTCCCCCTATTTGATGATGACATCCATACTTAGAAAAACATGAGTAAGACAGTGAATAATGCATGTTGACCCTTCTTTACTCTTTTGGGTTCTTTTTCACACGGTCCATTTTTTTTTGTGTGTGTGTATGTATATATGATATTTACATATAAGAAAAAATAAAAAGGTATAGTTGTACAAATAATTGAAAGGAAAAGGAAAGAAGTATAAACAGTATAAACAATATGAACAGAATGAATATTACTTGCATCTTTGGAGGGGCGAGTTGAAACTTGTGTCTGGCTTGAGGATTCTTCATTTTGATCAGCAGCCTGTTGATGTGTTGAAGAACTTTATCTTTCAGGCACTTTTGCTTTTTTTCAGATGTTTCAAATCTTCAAGTCATTCACTTACTCCAAAAGATTTCAGCCAAGAGAATCTGTGGGTTTTGATAGGAGACAACCCATTATAGTGACAAACTTTGAGGAGGGTTGAGTTTGAGTGAATCAGCCTCAGGATGCATCTGCCCATCTGTTGCATCTTGGCATCTTTTCCTGTTTAGCATCATCAACTTGTCTTTTATTTGCTCCCCCTCAGTTAGATCAGTCGGTCTTTGTGTTACTCCCCCTCAGTTAGATCCGCCCGGACTGATGTGCTCCCCCTTAATCGGTCCGTCGATTTCCTCATTTTTTCAAGTTGGTCGCTGGATATGAGTGCTGAGGGTTGATGTTGCTCCCCCTCAGATGAATTCTCCCCCTCAGCGGCCGACGCAGGAAAAGCACCAAGAGAAAATGAAAAATCGGCCGAAAATTGGTAATTTTCGGTAGGAAAATCTGGAGAGATTTTTTTTTTTTTTGCTTTTCCACCGAAAATGAAGGAGTATCCACCGAAAATTGCCTATTTTCGGTGGAAAATCGGTAGATTTTTAGATTTTTTTTTTTTGCTTTTCCACCGAAAATGAAGGAGTATCCACCGAAAATTGCCTATTTTCGGTGGAAAATCGGTAGTTTTTTTTTTTTTTTTTGCATTCCCACCGAAAATTAAGGAGATTCCACCGAAAATTGCCTATTTTTGGTAGGATTTTCGGTGGAAAATCGGTAGGATTTTTTTTTTTTTTTTTTGAAAAAATATCATTCCCACCGAAAATTTGCAAGAGTTAGACAAAAATTCGGTGTAATTTCTTGAAGAGGTTGACGGAAAACTTCTAAGACATCTTCAGCAGAGTGTGGAGAAAGTCTTCTAAGGCATTATGGAGAAAATATTCAAAGGAAGAAAAGATTGGAATTTCATCTTCCAATTTTGATGACCCAAAAGGATTGAGTTTGAGGATTTGGGGTGACATCTGCAGAAGAGTTTGTAGTGGGTGGATTTTATGAAAGGAGAGATGGGTTGCAAACCAAGAGTGAAAAAGATGGAAAAAGGGATGGGATGAGGAGATGACACATAGGAAGTTGGGTTAGGTGAGAGGAAGAGTATATGAGAAGCTAGATAAAATTGGTGGGGAGAGAATCGGTAGAGGAAATGGTAGAGGTCTACAACTTTGGTGAGATGAGATCATGGTGATGACATCATTAAAAGAAAAAGGTGTCTACCATGCATGGGATGACATCATATGGAGGGGTTCTTTCCTATGTTTCTAGATAGGAAAGGAGATTTGTGAGAGAAGAATAGTGTCCACCAATGAGAATTCGGTGGAATCTTAGGACACATAGTTATTGAAGATTACACATGCCAAGTTCATTTATGAGGAAATTAAACCTGGTTTCATCTAGAGATTTGGTGAACAAGTCGGCAAGCTGAAGATCTGTAGGAATGAAGTGTAGCTCAATGTCACCTTTGGAGATGTGGTCCCTGATGAAATGATATCTGATAATGATATCTGATATCTATGTGCTTTGATCTGGAATGAAGAACTGGATTGTTTGCAATAGCTACTGCACTAGAATTATCACACAGAATTGGGATTTTAGAAAAGAATTGATTGTAGTCCCTGAGTTGGTTTCTCATCCATAGGATCTGAGCACAACAGCCGCCAGCAGCTACATATTCAGCCTCAGCAGTAGAGGTTGACACAGAGTTTTGTTTCTTGCTGGACCAACTTACCAATTTGCCACCAAGAAGTTGGCAGCTTCCTGTAGTACTTTTTCTGTCACAAACTGGGAACCTGCATAAACTGAATCTGAATACCCAATTAGTTCAAAACCTGAGTCTTTGGTATACCAATGACCCAGATGCAAGGTATCCTTGAGATACCGAAAAATCCGTTTTACAGCCTTTAAATGTGATTCTTTTGGATTGGCTTGATAACGGGCACATAGACAAGCAGCAAACATAATATCTGGTCTGCTAGCAGTTAAGTACAGAAGGGATCCAAACATTCCTCTAAAAAGAGTAACGTCCACAGACTCACCTTTAAGATCATCATTGAGTTTCAAAGGTGGTGCCATGGGAGTTTTCATAGGAGAGCTATCTAAAAAATGAAATTTCTTCAGAAGGTCACAAATATATTTACTTTGGTTTATAAAAATCCCTTCTGAAGATTGTTTGACCTGAAGGCCCAAAAAGAATGTAAGCTCTCCCATCATGCTCATCTCATATTCACTCATCATGAGAGAAGCAAACTCATCACATAGACACTCATCAGTGGCACCAAAAATGATGTCATCAACATAGATTTGGACAAGGATGATATTACCTGAGGTTTCTTTGATGAAGAGAGTATTTTCAATTTTACCTCTGGAATATCCATGCTTGAGAAGAGAGTTGGCAAGAGTGTCATACCAAGCACGTGGAGCTTGCTTGAGACCATAGAGAGCTTTGTCAAGTCTATACACTTAGTCTGGATGATCCGGGTCTTCAAAGCCAGGAGGTTGTTTCACATAGACTTCCTCTGCAAGTTCCTCATTGAGGAAGGCACTTTTGACATTCATTTGAAAGACTCCGAAATTTCTGTCGGCAGCAAAGAGAAGGGTGATTGTGGGTTGTGTTTAGGATTGGTGGAAGAAAAATATATAAAAGAAAAGGTGATGTTTGCATGGTTTGGGATTTCGGTGGTGATGTTGATCGGTGGAGATTCGGTGGAGGATCGGTGGGGGATCAGTGGTGATTCGGTGGTGGATCTGTGAAGGGTTCCACCGAATTTGAAGGGTTCCACCGAATTTAGATTTCGGTGGAAGGTTAGAGGAAGTCCACCGAATGGGTAGTCGGTAGTGGTGTTAGAGAGATGCCATTGAGTCAGATTTCGGTGGATGATGAGTGTCATCACAAAAAGATGGATTGTTATTGTCTTGGAGTGATTGATGGAGGAGAGAGAAAAGGTGGTGAAAAAGAATATTTGGTGGAAGATGATGAATTTTTGGTTCGGTGGTTAAGGAAAATTTCGGTGGTGAGGTTTAGAAAAGAAATGGAATTTTAAGAGATTGGAGATGGTGATGTCATGAGAATGACATCATCATGCTTATGATGTCATGAGAGTAAAGAATTCTAAGGTTTTGTCAACTTTCTCACTTGTTCACATAGATCCATTTGCCCAGTTCAAAATCTGTAATCACAAAGAATTTATTTTCTAGGTACCCATTTGGAAGGTGGGTCCTTTTGGGTTAGACGGAAAAGAATTGGACAGTCTTTGGCAACATGAGAAGTATCACCACAGAAATAACATTTTCTATAAAGAGAGATCTTTTTAGAATTGTGATATTTTTCTTTATTTTTGCTTTTAAAAAAAATGTCCTCAAGAATTTGACGAGGAATCAAAGATTTGGGGTGCAGCACCTAAAATACATTTTTCAAATTTTGGGAGGACCAAAAACTTTTCCTTTTTACAGAGTTAGAAAATATTTTGCATGAGTTGGAAGAGAAGGATGCATCATCTAAAGACAATAGATAAAGAATTAAATGCTTCAATCTTTTCAGCATCAGAAAGAGATAGAAATGGATGAACCTGTGGAGAGGAGGAGAATCACTTAGCTGATACAAGAGCAGTTGAGGAGTCATTCGCTTTCAGATGTGGGTTCATCTGCCAAATCATAAGATTTAGCAGGCATACCCTTTCCTCTCCTAACAAGTCTTTCATTTCTTTCCTTTTCTCTCTTGTATTTCTCCTTGTATCTTTCAGCCCTGTCAGAATCTGCAGAAGAGAAAGATTGGTTGAACTTTTGGGAATCATATTTGGATCTTCCCGATTTTGAGGAGAATCGGCCTGAGGAAGCAGTTCTGGGTCTTTCAAAATGTTTACTTTTACACTCAGAAGCAAAATGACCCTTTTTACCACAGTTAAAACATTCCTCATTAGATTTGTCCAAAGAAGAGTGTTTGGAGAGAGGCTTAGATTTTCTAGAAGGGTGGTAGGATTTGGATTTAGAATACCCATCCAACATGGCCATTTCATCAGATAATTTACCAATTGAAGTTTCCTCACATTCATCCTCAGCATCACTAAGATATGCCTCCGAATGATCATTGGGATCTTCTTGACTATCATGATCAGAGTCAGATGGGTAGGTGATTCTTGGGAGGTTTGGCTATAGAGCCGTTTTCAGAAAAAGTGTTTTGAGAAAAAGCTTCATTTTTGGAAGAAGAAGCAGCCATTGCAGATCAAGTTTATGAATTAAACTTCCTGCTCTGATACCACTTGTTAGTCCCAGATGGCTAACCAAGTATTGTAGAAGGGGGGGGGGGGTTGAATACAATACTCAAAATTTTCACAATTTTAATTCTTTATATTGAAAATCTTTCAACAAGAATTACACATAGAAAACTTAAGACTGTTGCGGAAAAGAACAGATAAACTATTCTAACAATCTTACACAAAGTATACTAACAAAATAACTAAGAACACTTAGAACAAAGCTATAAAGTTTTTCAAGCAAACTGGAAATTCTTGCACTTAGAGAAATCTTCCAGTTTGCGTAGAATATCAAGAGCACACAGTAATCTTCAAGGTCTCTCAAGATGTCTGTAGTTTCTGCATGGAGAGGTCTTCCTTTTATAGTGACAAGGAGTGTGTAAGCATTGAATGCTTGGGACACATGTCATCTTCACACTTGATGAGGATGTTGACTTCTGGAGAGTTGTGAAGTCCTTGTCACCTTTCACAAGGTACAGTCAGAAGAGCCCATGCATGAGAAAAGAGCTTTGCATGGAAATGGATAATAAGACAAAATGTCACTTTATCCATGTAGAAAATCTCTTCTCAATTTGTCTTCTAAAGATTGCACCACCGAAGGAAGCTTGGGATATGTGACACATCTTTGGAGAAAACATCTTTGAAACTTCTTTGAGATCCCACCGATGATAGCCTTGTGATATGTGACACATCTTTGAGATATGTGACATCATCTTTGGGATATGTGACATCATCTTTGGAGGAAAAACATCTTTGAGACTTCTTTGAGATCCCACCGAAATTGGACTTCCATCGGTGGGATTCTTTGGCCGAAATAGAGAGAAATTTCGGTGGAGATGTGTCCACCGATGTGTGTGAACACCATCGGTGGACAATGACTTGTATGTGATGAGAAAAGATCTTTCACTTCCACAATGAGAGAATCTTCAATCTTGACTTTTGGTTGATCTTTGACTTCACCAAACATTTGCTATCTTGTACAAGCCATTACAAAGAACCATGCATCCAAAATTTCTCTAAGTATAAAATGTTTTTCAAAGTATAAAAGGAGATCATGAGGTCATCTTCAAATCTTGATGACCCAACATGGATTAATGGGTTTGTATTGGATTTAAGTTAATAGCTAGCCTATTAACTTAATTAATTCAAGGCCCATGAAGATTTACTAGGAAGAACCTTTAAGAGGCCCAAGGTAGCTTTAGGGTTCATTAATTAATAGAAATGTTAATGACCTAATTAAGCTAACCTAATTTTTCCTCTCCTCTCTCTAAAATCGGTGCCCCACCCTTAGCCCTCTCTTGGGTTTTTTCACTTTGATCTTCTAGCTTCGTTCTTGATTAATTGAAGCTACAAGATCCGTTACTAAGGAGGACTAGCATCCGGTGGTGATCAAGGAGGTGTAGTGTGGACTACTCTAGAGATATTCTCCATTGAATGCTTGGTTTCAAAAGAGCACACAAGTAGATCCCGATTGGTGTACAAATCACGCTACAAAGGTATATCGTTATTTGTATTTCTAGTTTAATTATATTGGCAATACGTTGATCCTTTTGGTGATTATTCCGCTGCGTTATTATATATGTTTATTTTGTGTTTCTTTTCATAATCACCAACAGTGGTATCAGAGCCATCGTATGTGCCATATGATTAACTTGTATATGTAAAAGTGGCTAAAACTAAAGTCTTTTTTTTTCTGAAAATTTCGACCATCGTTGGGTCTAAGATAATGTATTTTAAGATCCTATAGCCACAAGTTACATATACTAATCGTAGATTAATTATTGTAGTTTTTCTTCGTTTTCGTTGGCTTGTTTTTTTACTTATTGTAAGTGTTTTAGATCCATGGTAAAACATGCATTTTTATCATGGACCAAGCCAACAATCTTAATGATATTGTATTATTATGTTGATGTGCAAAACCGATGAAAACCTTGACCGTTTGTGTGCTTTGTTTAATTATTTGTCGAGTTTTTGGGTTGTAATAGTTTAGGCAAATTTTTTTTCTTGATTTAGTAGTAGATAAATGTATTTTATCAAATATTGTAACCATTGCTCGGAATCGAATGGCGGCAAGTTAGAGACGAGAAGCATTTTTCGGAGCTGCTGGACAGCCGGCGCGAAAAATGGATTTCCCGGAGTTTGGCACATCGGATTGGGCTGATTCTTGTTGCTGGAGTTCCATAAGATGTAGGGGCACAATTTTGCAGAAGGATGTTTCGATTGGGGAAGACTCCTTCCATGTCGTTTCAGGCCCCGAAGCTGCTGCGTTTTTCCAGACAGTTTTGTGTTCGAATGTTCTTGTGGGTTCTACTTGCTCTTGATAGTCTTGGAGCAAGTGGGAGCCCAAAAAGGGTTTATGTTGGCCCGTCCTTAGTTGCCCTCTTGGTCCGTGTGATGGCTCACGAGATCAAGCATAGGTGTTTATCGGTTGAGGTTTTGCACATTTTGGTTGTGTGTTTATTTTCTTTTATGTTGCATTGTTATCTATGTCTTTAATATTATAACTTGCAAATGGGATTTTCAAACATAAAATTAAACACATACCACTTTTGAAACTTAAATCTATTGTTTTATATAAATAACGCTTAAAAGAGTTTTATCGGTTATTTAATTTATGTAATGTCCAAGCTAATTAAAATCTCATATAGGTTATATATTAAATGGACATCTCGACACACATAAAATAAAACAAATTAGAATCCAAGTTAAGAAATGTTTTTAACTTATGCTACGAATGAAGAATGCATGCTTCTTTCGTACATTTTTTTGACATGTTTTATCAAAATACTATACCCGTCACAATTTTAAGTCATGCCGTCCAATTAGCTTGAAATCCCTCGCCATTACCTTTTGCCTATGCGTGAGACCTAGGTTGAATTGTAATCCCGAGGTGATTATTGTCTATGCGTGAGACCTAGATCTATTTTCACATGATTTCAAATTGGATGACTTAATCGAGTTAAGCAGGTGAGACCTTAACCCGAGGCAAGGATGGGACTAAACATGCCAGCTTGACACTAGTTGCTCGGCCACTAGATGCCATGGGTCCCATAAGGATCTAAGAATTGCACTTGTAATGCAATTGGTAAACGTCACCTACCTATTGAATCTATCATTGCTAGCAGATCAACTGATGTGATGATAGAACCTCAATGAGGATCTTAGCCTTTTTCGTAAATTAATTGTTTTAAAAGTAAAACTTGGGTAGTTAATTTAAAAAAAGGATTAATTATTGAAATTACTAATTTTGAACTTTGTATGAATGTAGATGTCAACAACAAATCAAACCCTAAGCAACTCAACTATCAGGTCAGTTCTTGAAAAAGAGAAACTGACAGGAATCAACTTTATCGACTGGTATCGAAATCTGAGGATCGTCCTCAGAGCTGAAAATAAGTTGATCCATCTGGAAGAGGCCTTACCTGAGGCACCTCCTGCCACTGCTTCTGCTGCAGTTCGCACATCCTACACCCGTAGGTTTAACGAACAACAAGAAGTAGCTGCTCTCATGCTGGTGAGCATGATCCCCGAGATCCAAAAGAACATGGAGGAACTCACAGCATTTGAGATGTTACGAGAGTTGAAAACTATGTTTCAACAACAGGCAGAACAGGAACTGTTTGAAACAGTCAAAGCATTCCACGCTTGTTGTTGGTCCCAGCTATGGATTAGCAATGGTAAACAAGTATTGTAGAAGGGGGGGGGGGGGGGGTTGAATACAATACACAAAAATTTTCACTTAATTAATTCTTTATTGATTTAAAATCAAGAATTACACATAGAAAACAAGATTGTTGCGGAACAAAACAGATAAAATCTGCTTAAACAATCTAACACAAAGTCACACAGAGAATAAGAACAGTTGTAAAACACTTAGAAAACAAATGAACTTCTGAGAGAGAGTAATGTGCCAGCACTTGAAAGCTTGAGAGTCTGTAAACTGGTGAGTTGCAAGGTTGAAGATGATCTCCTTTTATAGTGCCTTATGCATTAAATGCAATGGACACTTGTCAAAGAGAGCATGGAAGGCAGATAGGAAGCATGTCTTCTGAAAAGTAATTTTGTCTGTTTACTTTTGTCTTCAAGCGTTGACCTGCTTGTTGAAGTTGAAGTTACTTGAAAGAGATAAGAAATCTAAATAACCTTTTTCTGATCTTCGGATGATGTCTCTATCAATGCAAGATATCCTGAATATATTCTGCAGATAAAGTGAATATACCTGCTGAAATTTCTTTGTCGAAGACTTCTTTGCCGAAGATATGCCTAACATGTCTTCAAAGATTTTGCCGAAGATATGCCTGACATGTCTTCAAGGATTTTGCCTAACATGTTATCTTCTTCAAAGATCTTGCCGAAGATTTGCCTAACATGTCTTCAAGGATTTTGCCTAACATGTTATCTTCTTCAAAGATCTTGCCTAACATTTCATCTTCCAACATGTCTTCAAAAACTTCAAGTGAACTGGCCTAAGACTTTAGGAAGTCTTCAAGTAGCAGCTTAATCTTTGGTTGAGAAGTCTATCTTCAATCCGCTTTGAAGATATACTTCTACTTTGTTTCTTCAGTTGATCTTCGACTTCGCCGAACATTTTTATACAATTAAATTGCTTGAACCTAAAAATTATTCTAAGTATGAACTGTGAAATTGAGAGACTGAGGTCATCTTCAAATCTAAGTGACCCAACACTTGTAAACAGGAGGATGGCCAGTCAGTTAGCTCTTACGTCTTGAAGATGAAAGGCTATCTTGACCGTATGGAGCGTCTTGGTTACCCCATGCCACAAGTTCTTCGAGTGAGCTTGATTCTTACCTCACTATCCAAGGACTATGACCAGTTTGTTATGAACTATAACATGCATAGCATGGGGAAGACTATCTCTGAACTGCATGCTATGCTGAAGCTTGCAGAGCAAGGGATGCCAAAGAAAGCTCCTGCTGTTCTAGCAATCAGGGAAGGAAAAATCCAGAAATCCAAACCTCAAGCACAGGGCAAGGGTCGTGGCAAGGGTAAACATGTTTATAAACCTAAACCTAAGATCCCCCCACCTGCTAAAAAGGAGCACCCTGCAAAGGACGCCACCTGCCATCACTGTGGAGTGATAGGCCACTGGAAGAGGAACTGTCCTACTTACCTGGCAGAGTTGAAGAAGAACAAAGATACCCCGGCTAGCACATCAGGTATCTTCACTATAGAACTCTATGCTTTCCCTAGTAAATCCTGGGTTTATGATACCGGTTGTGGAACTCACATTTGTAATAATGTGCAGGGACTAAGGGGAAGTAGAAAGCTAAACGACGGAGCTTTGGACCTGTACGTAGGCAATGGAATGCGTGCAACTGTTAAAGCTATAGGGAGCTTTGATCTTATCCTCCCTAATGGATTGATTCTTGTTTTAGACAATTGTCATTATGCACCTACTATTACTAGGGGTATTGTTTCGCTTTCTCGTTTGAAGAAAAATGGTTTTATCCATGTTTTTACGGATTATGGCATTTCGGTTTCTAAGGATAATATATTTTATTTTAATGCTATTCCTCGTGATGATATTTTTGAAATTGACATGGATAATATTGTTTCAAACGATAGTTCTATATACACGTGTAGCACTAAGAAATCCAAACGTAATTTGGATTCAACTTACCTATGGCACTGCCGTCTTTGCCACATAAGCAAGAAACGCGTTATAAAGCTGCAACACGATGGGCTTCTAAAGTCATCCGATGATGAGTCGTTTGATAAATGCCTCTCTTGCATATCTGGGAAAATGACAAGAAAACCTTTCTCCCATGTAGATGAAAGAGCCAAAGATCTTCTTGGACTCATACATACTGATGTATGTGGCCCATTTAGAACTGTGTCTAGGGAAGGTGCTAACTACTTCATCACTTTCACTGATGATTTCAGTCGCTATGGTTATGTTTACTTGATTAAACATAAACATGAAGCCTTTGAAACGTTCAAAGCCTTTCAAAGTGAAGTAGAAAATCAACTCGGCAAGACTATTAAGGCTCTCCGATCTGATCGAGGAGGAGAGTATATGAGTCAAGAGTTTTTAGACCATCTGACTAAGTGTGGGATTGTCTCACAATTAACTACTCCATACACTCCACAACATAATGGTGTATCTGAAAGGAGAAATCGAACTTTGCTAGACATGGTTCGATCCATGATGAGTCTAACTACTTTGCCACTGTCCTTTTGGGGTTGTGCTCTAGAGTCTGCTGCTCGCATACTCAATATGGTTCCGACAAAGAAGGTTGATAAGACACCATATGAAATATGGCACGGGAAAGTCCCTAATCTGTCTTACTTGAAGGTTCGTCAAACGAGACACACCGAACAAACTTGAGCCTAGATCTATCAAGTGTATCTTCGTAGGGTACCCAAAGAAAACAATGGGTTACTATTTCTACTACCCACCCGAAAACAAAATATTTGTTGCTCGGTATGCTGAGTTTCTTGAGAACAGTCTCATTTTACAAGAAGCAAGTGGGAGCACAGTAGACCTTGACGAGATTCAAAGCGAAGATGCGCAACCTCCTGGTGACACTAGCGAACATCACGCTGAGGTTGAACATACAGATGTTGAACCACAGAATGATGTAATTCCCATTCGTAGATCTGCAAGGACACCTCGAGCACCTAAACGATATAGTTATTATATCGATGCTGAGGAGCAGAATTTTGGGGATCATGGTGAACCCTCTAACTATCAAGCTGCATTGTTGGATCTAGAATCCGATAAATGGCTTGAAGCTATGAATGCTGAAATGCAATCCATGAAAGACAATCAAGTCTGGAACTTGGTTGATCTTCCTCCGAACAGCAAGACTGTCGGAAGCAAATGGATCTTCAAGAAGAAGACCGACATGGATGTCAATGTACACACCTATAAAGCTCGTCTAGTAGCAAAGGGTTACACTCAAACCTACGGGGTTGACTATGAAGAAACCTTCTCGCCTGTTGCTGACGTTAAAGCTATTAGGATTCTTATAGCCATAGCAGCGTACCATGACTATGAGATTTGGCAAATGGATGTCAAAACCGCTTTCTTGAACGGTCACCTTGATGAAGATGTTTACATGGTGCAACCTGAGGGTTTTGTGAATCCGAAACATCCCGAGAAAGTATGCAAGCTTCAAAGATCCATTTATGGACTGAAGCAAGCATCCAGAAGTTGGAATAAAAGGTTCGATGAGGAAATCAAAACGTATGGTTTCACTCAAAACCTTGATGAGCCATGTGTATATATGAGAGCTAGTGGGAGCATCGTCGTTTTTCTAATCTTATATGTTGATGACATATTTCTCATGGGGAACAACGTTCCAATGCTACAAGATGTCAAATCCTGGCTTGGAAAATGTTTTGCCATGAAAGATTTAGGCGAAGCGGCGTACATCCTAGGAATCAAGATCTATCGAGATAGATCGAAGCGGTTAATTGGTTTAAGTCAAAGTGCGTACATTGACAAAATTCTAAAACGGTTTAGAATGGATGCTTCCAAACATGGAAGTCTTCCAATGCAACACAATGTAAACTTGAGTAAGACTCAGGGACACTCCACACCTGATGAGGTGAAGCGGATGAAGGGAATCCCCTATGCTTCGGCTGTGGGATCCATCATGTATGCAGTGAGGTGCACTAGACCTGATGTAGCGTTCTCTCAGAACCTTACGAGTAGATACCAACAGAATCCAGGAGAAAGTCACTGGACTGCTATTAAGAACATACCGAAGTATCTTCGAAATACCAAAGATATGTTCCTTGTTTATGGGGGTGATATAGAAAGAGAGCTCAGTGTTACTTGCTACACTGATGCTAGTTTCGAAACAGATCGAGATGATTCTCGATCTCAGACTGGCTACGTTTTCGTCATGAACGGAGGCGCTGTTGACTGAAAGAGTGCTAAGCAAAGCACTATTGCGATGTCTTCTACAGAAGCTGAACACATAGCTGCTTCCGAAGCTGCAATGGAGGCTGTTTGGATACGGAAATTCATTTCTGGGCTTGGCGTTGTCCCCAATAATGAAAGACCCATGGATATGTACTGCGATAATTCTGGTGCCATTATCATAGCCAAAGAACCTGGAGTTCAAAAGGGCGCCAAACACTTTCGCCGGAAGGCTCACTACATTCGAGAGGCTATCGAGATGGGTGATATTCGTCTTCTCAAAGTTCACACAGATGACAACTTAGCTGATCCTTTTACGAAGCCAATGTCTTGTACCAAACATATCGAGCATGCTAGGAACATTGGACTTCGACCAGCTAGTAGTCTCATGTAGATCTGTTTTTAGTAATTGAATAATTGGAACGTTGAACAGTTTTTATTTTCACAATGAATTGATGTACCTGGTATGATCGTTTTCATTTATATCAACTGTGTTCTATATTTGCATGTTTAATCCATGAATAAATTATTTGTTCAAAATTGTCCATTGTCAGTTGATGATACGGGAGTATCATCGAATTAAGGCAAATGTGAGCGTATTGGTGATATTCATTAGTGAATGAATATTATTGATGATGCCACCAAACTCACATGTTGTTCATTGGTGATGAACATTGGACTGACCCAACCTACGAGAGTTCACTGCATGGATCGGCGTCACAAGTGAATCTCGCAAATGGTTATGTCACTCGTCCTTAGACTTGAGATGCAAGCAGGTTTTGTATGGGTGGAATGTCGGTCTTTGATATGGTTAAACGCTGTCCTGAATAAGGCTGCTATAAAAATCATCTTCAGGAGTGACATGAAGCACATGACAGGCACGTGCAGTCAAAATATGATTTGTTCCTCTACATGTAATGGAGTTAGATACTACTGGGCCCCTCGATGAATTGAATAGATGTTTGTACGGCCGTACCCAAATGTAATTAAGATGATGCTTGATTAATTTGGTAATCTACTTCAACAAACAGATCGAGAAACAGAATCGTTGAATAATTAGAATGACATATGATCCATGTCTAGTATTCAACAAGGTATCTGTAACAAAGGGATGACTGATTTAATAAACCATTTAAAATGAGACGTTTAAAGAAACTAGCCTCATGTGTCTCTAGGGGCATTGGCGTGTTGCTAGACGCTAACATTTGCTTGTATAATTACTTGTTATTATGACGTGTGCAAGTGGGAGCTGTTGGAATATGCTCGTGTCATAATATATAATTATATGGCTAGATACACATGGGCCTATAGGGTCACACACAATACACTGAGATACCATTTAATATATAATGTAATTATTGTATTTACATTATATTAATAGCCTAAGTAACATGGGGTAATTAAATGGGCACAAATCATTAATAGTGGATTAATGGGTTTGTATTGGATTTAAGTTAATAGCTAGCCTATTAACTTAATTAATTCAAGGCCCATGAAGATTTACTAGGGAGAACCTTTAAGAGGCCCAAGGTAGCTTTAGGGTTCATTAAAAAATAGAAATGTTAATGACCTAATTAAACTAACCTAATTTTTCCTCTCCTCTCTCTAAAATCGGCGCCCCACCCTTAGCCCTCTCTTGGGTTTTTCCACTTTGATCTTCTAGCTTCGTTCTTGATTAATTGAAGCTACAAGATCCGTTACTAAGGAGGACTAGCATCCGGTGGTGATCAAGGAGGTGTAGTGTGGACTACTCTAGAGGCATTCTCCATTGAATGCTTGGTTTCAAAAGAGCACACAAGTAGATCCCGATTGGTGTACAAATCACGCTACAAAGGTATATCGTTATTTGTATTTCTAGTTTAATTATATTGGCAATACGTTGATCCTTTTGGTGATTATTCCGCTGCGTTATTATATATGTTTATTTTGTGTTTCTTTTCATAATCACCAACAGATTCGGCAAATCAAAATAGAAAAATCAAATTCCAACATAAAATATTACCAAGTACCAACAATGTTTATCAATACCAAAATCATAGACTTATAACAAACTAAATCAGACTCAACAAAAAATCAATAACAAAAGAAACATCAAAATACTCTTTTTAAATCTAGAAGATATTGCTACATTTAATTCTTCATAAATAGTATATTTAAAAATAAATATATTATACACACACACATATATAGGGAGGTTCAAGGGAAAACCTAAAAAAACGGAAAAATGAAGAACACCCTAGTAGCCCTTCATCTAGACGATATGCACTTGTGCATATAGGAAAATTATGTTATTTTTTTTGTTTTTATGCACAAGTGCTGTTGGGAACTGAAGATATGCTAAGTATGGTTAGTACTGCCAAGACAATTTTACTACTGCCAGTTCTTCATTACTACTGCTAGTCAAAATTACTACTGCGTATACATGGTTAGTACTGCTAGACCAAGTTACTACTGCTAGACATGGTTAGTACTGCTGAGCTGAGATACTACTGCTAGAAGACTGTGAAGGTTAATACTGCTGAAGGTCGTTAATGCTGCTAAGTCAAATCATTGTTAATACTGCTGAGTAGATATGTATGGTATGAGAAGATAAAGAAGGAAAGCTGAAGATAAGCATGGAAGTATATTTTGAAGATCGTTTTATTCTTAGTAGTTATCTTGTACTTATTCTGTTATATATATAGATAGCTATTAGGGTTTTAGAGATAGAGAACAGTTTTTAAAAAGTTTGTTTAGCCATTCAGAGAGAATTAACCTCAAGATCGTAGATCCTATTTCTAGAGAAGTAGAAGTCGTCTTGTTGAATCTGTTCATCAAGATTGAGGTTTGGTGTAAAGCTTGTGAGTAATACAGTTGGATATATACAGTGTGTTGAATTCTATTGATTGTTCTTTAATTGATTTAGAGTTCTATTCCGCAAGATTCTCTAAATTCTGTTTCTAAGAAGTTTAATTCTTGTTAAGAATCGATCCTGACAAGTGGTATCAGAGCCTTGGTATCTTAGAAGCTATGGACAATTCAATGGATACTCACAGTACTCTTGTTTCAAAGGTTCCCATGCTCAAACCCAATGAATTTGACATGTGGAAACTGAGAATCAAGCAGTACATTCTTCTTACTGATTATGCAATATGGGACATCATAGAAAATGGCCCATGTAATGAAGGAAAGATTGGAGCAGATGGAAAGAGACCTCCTCCCAAGACAGATGCTGAAAAGAAAGTCAGACAAACAGAGATGAAGGCCTTAAGCACTCTGCTTTTGGCTATTCCTAATGAGTACCAACATCAATTCCAACACTGCACAGATGCACAGATGTTGTGGAATGCTCTGGAGAAAATATTTACTGGCACAAAGAGCACAAAGAGAAATCAAAAGGCTATTCTCAGGCAACAATATGAGAACTTCATGTCTGCAAAGAATGAGTCTATGACTCAAACTTTTGACAGATTTAACAAGTTGATTGGAGAATTAGCTACTGTGGGTGTACACATGGATGCTGATGATGTCAATAGAAAGTTCCTTAGATCATTGGGAGAAGAATGGACCATGTACACAGTCTCATTCAGACAGAATGACCAATTGGAGGACAAAGAGCTAGATGACCTCTACAATGATCTGAGAGTATTTGAGGCTGAAGTTGAAGCCAAGAAAAGGCCATCTGGATTTGTTTATAATGCCGCTTTATTATCTTCATCCTCTGATAATGCTGCTAACCCTGATTCTGTTAATACTGCAGGTTCTGTTAATGCTGCTGGTGGAACTAATCAAGAGAAGACTACAGATTCTGTACTAGAAGCATTCTTTTCTAGCCATGTTCACTCTTCTCTAATCAATGATGATTTAGAGCAGATTAATGCTGATGATCTGGAAGAGATGGACATCAAGTGGCAGATGGCTATGCTATCAATGAGGGTGAAGAAATTCATCAAAAGGACTGGGAGAAACAACTTTTCCCAGAGAAGAGAAGATGGTGCAGGCTTTGACAAGTCCAAGGTTGAGTGTTATAAGTGTCACAAGATGGGACACTTTGCCAGAGAATGCAGAAGTGGAGGATCACATCAACAGGCTCCAAATGGAAACCAAAACAGAAGCTCCTCTCAAGCCCTTGTTTCTCAACAAGGAATGGGATTTGATTGGAGTGATCAAGCTGAGGAAGCCTGTCAGAATCAAGCTCTTATGGCAGAAGTATCTGATATTCCCACTGAGGTACAATCTAAACTCTGTTCTCAAGCTTGCATTGATGCTGTTAAAAGATATAGGGATCACAATCAGGGTATGTGTGATAACCTTAAGAGGCTAGAGAAAGATGTGAAAGATTATGTTAGGATTGTAGAAAGGTTTGAGGAACAGATTAGAGCTTTTCAAGCTAATGAACTTCAACACCACTATGATACTAACTATTGGAAGTGGGAGAAGAATGAGTATGAGATTAAGCTGAAAGTGTCTGGGGAGGAGAATGAGAAATTAAAAGAAGAGCTTAAGAAGGTTAAACTTGATGTTGAAAAGTTTACCTGTGCTTCTAAAACCATGGATACCATCATTAAGGCTCAAATCCATGACAAGATGAAAGTAGGGATAGGGTACAATGCCACACCTCCACCCTACAATAATAACTACATACCTCCTAAGTCTGATTTGTTAGAGACCAAGGATAGGAAGGATCCTGAATTAAAGATTAATATAGATCCTTGTGAAGAAACAGTAGTTGTTGAGGATGAGACTGACAAAGTAGACTCTGATGAGGAATCTGAAAGTCCATGTGTTAAGAACAATGAGATCAAAAGGACCGAAAAGGAAAAGGGAGTTCATTCCACACAGCCCAAAGTTGTGAACTCTAATACTTGTAAACAGTGTTCTTGCAGGAAATCTAAAGAGAACAAGCCCCAAAAACATGATAATCAGAGGGGAAATCAAAGGAACTGGAATAACCAGTGGGCTATGAGACAAGGAGTTGATCTGAACAGAATTAACAGGCCAAAACCTTGTTTCATCTGTGGTAAGCTAAATCATTTAGCCAAACACTGTTATTTCAATCCTGTTAACCAAAGGTTTAATGCTCAAAGATCTTTTCAAAAACCTGGTGGTTACAGAAAGAATGGTGGCTATAAAAAGTCTGCAAAGAAAAATGTGGCAAAGAAACAAGATAAACCCAAAAGCCACATAAAGAAAACGACTGAAAAGGAATGTGGTACTATGTGGGTTCCAAAAGGCACTAAAAACAATACTGCTGCTAGCAGTGTTAGTACTGCTAACACTGTTAGTACTGCTTCAAAAGTTGGTGCTGCTAGCAGTGTTAATACTGCTAGTATTCATTCCAAAGTTAGTGCTGCTAGCAGTGTTAATACTGCTAGTAATCATTCCAAAGTTAGTGCTGCTAGCAGTGTTAATACTGCTAGTAATCATTCCAAAGTTAGTGCTGCTAGCAGTGTTAATACTGCTAGTAATCAGTCCAATGTTAGTGCTGCTAATACTTTTAGTGCTTCTTCTTCAGATAGTACTGCTGCTAGCAGTATTAACTCTGTTAATACTGCTTCTAGCAGTGTTAACTCTGTTAATACTGCTACCTCTGTTAGTACTGCTGATACTGCTGCTTCAGAATGGCTAAACAAACTTTTTAAAAACTGTTCTCTATCTCTAAAACCCTAATAGCTATCTATATATATAACAGAATAAGTACAAGATAACTACTAAGAATAAAACGATCTTCAAAATATACTTCCATGCTTATCTTCAGCTTTTCTTCTTTATCTTCTCATACCATACATATCTACTCAGCAGTATTAACAATGATTTGACTTAGCAGCATTAACGACCTTCAGCAATATTAACCTTCACAGTCTTCTAGCATTAGTATCTCAGCTCAGCAGTACTAACCATGTCTAGCAGTAGTAACTTGGTCTAGCAGTACTAACCATGTATACGCAGTAGTAATTTTGACTAGCAGTAGTAATGAAGAACTGGCAGTAGTAAAATTGTCTTGGCAGTACTAACCATACTTAGCATATCTTCAGTTCCCAACAATCTCCCCCTAACTTGACTTTTAGGAAAAGAAGTCAAGTTCTTCAGATGATGCTTCCAAAACCTAATCATATAAGCATAGATCAGGACTTAAACCTAGACTCTGATTTGCAATCCTTCTTACCAAGAATCTTCCCATAGCAGAGTCTTTGTTGCAGACCAATTTTACATGTAACATCCCGTTTAGTCTTTTCATGCAGTGTTTGTAGATTTCATCCACCAGATAATACTCCTGATATGTGTTGTCAATTGATATAACATACACTCCACAATTTTCATAGAGCATCCAGTGGGTTACTGCTTGAAAAGGTCTTGCTGTTATGTGCTGAACTACTTCTGGTCTGAACATTAGGCATAGATATTCTAACACCATCTTTGTGATAGACATACCTCTTTCTGTCAACATGTTACCATAGATCTGCATGCCTACTTTGAACATCTCTTCCAAGTCAGATCTTGAGCATCTTCTTATAACTTGTCCCCATGTTCTGTAGACTTCAAACTGCCTATCAGCTCTCTTGAGTCTGATATACTCCTTTCTCTCATCTATCAAAGTATCCCAGTGACTGATTTCAGGAGGTTTTGAATCTAATGGAGTCACTTTTATTGGTTCAGTATCAACCATAGTGATGTACAAGTCACATTGTTCATTGCTAAGTGATTGTGCATTACTGGATTGACCTGTCTTACTATCTCCTTGTCCTTCATCCTTGGCAACTTCTTCCTTTTCTTTCTCTTCTACCACTGATTTCTCAACAGGTTCTACTCTTTGCTTCTTTACACACTTCTTTTTAATAGCCACAGACTTTGTTCTCTTTCTGCTGAAAACCATCTTTGCATCCTTAGTTTCTTCCTGTTTCTTGGCAGTTGGAGGTGTATCATGTTTGGCTTTGATTAAAGCCTCTGCAACCTCCACTTCTTCTACTGTAAGCTTCTCTGTTACTGTTTCAGCTTCTGTTTCTGTTACTGCTTTCTTTGTAGATTGAGCAGCATTAACTGTTTCTGCTGCTTGCTTAAAGTCAGCAGCATTAACAGTTTCTGCTGCTACTTCAGTTACAGGCTCTTTCTCTGTTACTGCTGCTTTCAAGATTTCTGTTACTACTTCTTGTATGATTTCTGCTGCTTCATGAACATTTGCAGCATTAACAGTTTCTGCTTCTTTTTCAGTTACTGCTTCTTTTGGAACTTCAGTTACTGATGCCTTTACAGTTTCTGCTTCTTTTGGAACTTCAGTTACTGCTGCCTTTACAGTTTCTGCTTCTTTAACAAGCTCTTCCACCTTTTCTGTCTTCCCCTTATTCTGTGCACTGGACTCCCCCTTAAACTGTGCATTATCAATTTCCATCTCAGTCTCCATCTGAACTGTCTCCCCCTCAACTTGTAGACCCTTCATATTCAGTTCTGCTTCTGATTCTGACTCTGACTCCCCCTTTTTGGGAGCATCATCAGTTGGAATTCTTCTTCTCAGCACAAATCTTGCCTTTTTCTTTCTGTGCAACAACTTGGTGACCATCTTCTTGAGCTTCTCAATTTGAGACTGTTGGTAGGTGACCACAGTCTTCAGTTGCTCAATCTCCTTCTTCTGTGCCATAACATCCAAGTTGACATTTCCAATGGTTTCCATCAATTCAACATAGTTATATCTATCCTCACCTTGTTTAGAAGTGTTTACCTTCTTTAAAGGATCACTGGAAGTAGCCATCAATTCCTCTTTGTTATGTCTATCCTCACCCTTTTTAGAAGTTTTTACCTTCTTTAAGGGATCCTTGGAAGTTTTAGCAGAAGCCTTCTGCCTAGCAGAAGCACTAACTGCCCCCCTTGGTTTCTTGGCACCTGGGTCCTCCTAATGATTTCTCATTTAGAGTTGCCATGGGGAAGGTCTTATTTATGTTACCACTGTCCTTCTCTGTGCTAGCAGAAGTAGTGGCAGCCTTAGCACCCATATGCTCATCCTTCTCCTTAGAGAGCACCTTCTTGGGGTTGGGAGACACCCCTGTGGTTTCCCTGTTGATATTCTCAATTGGAGAATGCTCCAACTGAGGGCTTAAAGGCTTAGGGCTCTGAGTAGGTACATCAAGGGAAGGAACCTTGTGCACCTTTCTTCTTTGAAACTTGTTGGATAAAACAGGGGTGGGCTTTTGAAGTATGTGCTGAGGGATATTTATAGTGAGTGAAGGTAGGGGTTGGCCATCAGTGGGATGATCTAATGAGGGCCTTGATCCTGATGCCATACCTTCAGAGGGGTGGGACACAACCATCATTGTAGAGAACAATGGTGTGTCAACTCCTTCCGAGTCCCTAGGAATTCTTCTCATATTTGAGAAAACCTTCCCTTTAGGGGATTTGGGTACATATACCTCAGTAAACTGAGGTAAGTCCATCAATTCCTTGTTAATAACTTCTTGCACAAACCTTGGATACATGTAAAAGCTCTTTTTGGATTCCAAGTTTGACACAAGATCAGATAAAATCATTTGGGAGAAATTGAACTTTCTGGAAGTGGCCAAACATACCAGAGCATAATAGCTATGAATGGCTAAACAAACTTTTTAAAATCATTTGGGTACTTTGAATCGATCCTGACAAGTGCATTATGCATTTGTGCATATGCACAAATGCATGTTACAAATTACCTGTATACACAAGTGCATACCGTCCAGATGAAGGGCTACCAGATTGTTCTTTAGTTTTCCGTTTATTTGAGATTTTCCATTTATATATATATATATATATATCACAATCATTATTAATGAATCATAATAATTACCATAAATATATCTGTTGTTTCCTAATATAGTGGTTTGCAGAATTTGTACAATCTGTTTGGTTTGTAAATGAAACGCACCCTATATATATATATATATATATACAATAATTTATAATAAATATATAATATATTTAATAGGGAAATTAATTAAAATACCCAAATTTTGAAAATAGGTTTGCATAAATACCCAAAATCTCGTTGGGTTTGCAAAAATACCCATTTTTCTGCGGTAGAACCCGCGATCGCGGATGAATGCCCACGTCTCCCCAATGTTTGGCCAATTTGTCCGCGGAGGCCCTCCAACTATGCCCGCGGTATGCGCGCAGGCCCTTTAAGTTTGGCCAATGTTTCCGCGGAGCCCCCCCCCAACTATGCCCGCGGTACCCACATTGGCCCCTGTCCCGCGGAAGTAGCCCGCGATCGCGGGATTGCCGCACCAGCTGTCCACTTAGGGTTGAAACCCTAATTTCATTTATGACAATTCAACCCCCACCCTCCTAATCGCAGCTATAAGAGGAGAGGGTGAGGGACCCCAAGCCGGCCACCACTTCTCACTTTCTATTTCTCTCCCAAACTCTCTCAATTTGTCGTGTTGAATACGCGCTCGATTTGAAGATGACACGTGTTACAAGTTTGATAAGTTTTCTTAACTTTGTTTTAGTTTTCCTTTATGTTGTTATTTTAAAATATATGATATGTATGTTGTTATGTGTTTGATGTTAGAGTTTTTTTAACTTTGTTGTATGTTTGAATGTGTTATTTGTATGTTATAATGTTGTGTTTATTATAGATGTTAGAGTTTTTTAAAAAAATGATCTAGTGTTTTTTTTATAAATTTTATTAGAGTGGTTTTTATAAAAAGATGTTAGAGTTTATTTAATAGAAAGATGTTATAGTGTTTTTTATAAAAATATGTTAGTGTTTTAAAAAAAAAGATATTAGAGTGTTTTTTTGTAAAAAAATGTTAGAGTGGTTTTTTATAAAAAGGTGAGTGTTTTAAAAAAAATGTTAGTGTTTTTAAAAAAAATGAGTGTTTTTTATAAAAAAAATATGTTAGTGTTCTTTTTATTAAAAGATGAGTGTTTTTTATAAAAATAAATGAGTGTTTTTTTATAAAAAAAATATGTTAGTGTTTTTTAATAAAAAAATGAGTGTTTTTTATAAAAATATATGTTAGAGTGTTTTTTATAAAATTAGAGTGTTTTTTTATAAAAATATATGTTAGATTATAGGTTCCTAAACATTGCTAAATTACAACTTAGGTCCCTAAACTTTGGTGAATGACAACTTAGGCCCCCTAACTTTGGTGAATGACACTTAGGTCCCCTAACTTTGCTAAATTATAACTTAGGTCCCTAAACTTTGGTGAATGACAACGTTGGTCCCTAAACTTTGGTGAATGACAACTTAGGTCCCCTAACTTTGCTAAACTACAGTTTAGGTCCCTAAACTTTGGTAAATTACAACGTAGGTCCCTAAACTTTGGTGAATGACAACTTAGGTCCCTAAACTTTGGTGAATGACAACTTAGGTCCCCTAAATTTGCTAAATTACAACTTAGGTCCCTAAACTTTGGTATGAAGATATAAAAACATTTAAATTGACTTCACATGCCAAACTCAAATCCATTTTGGCCTCTTGCCAAAAGCATCTATAATTAACAATGTTATATTGAAATAAAATAAACCGCAACATATCTATTTGAATGTTGTCAAACGGGTGTAAATAGCCCTAAGGTATGTGGGGACTTAAGCAATCCTTGTGATTCTCCTGCTACTTGGAAGTCCAATAGATTGAGTGAGTTCTTTTTCTAAAACTAAAAAAGATGAATAATTATCAACACAATAAACCAAACAAGCAAAAGCATCTATAATTAACAATAACTATAACATCCATGAATTTCTATGTAGGGCGATTTTTTTACATCGACTTGACGTTAAAGTGCCGCGTTGGCTACATGGTAGACATGAGAGATCGCTTTGCGGAATTAGGTGATCGGGCAGATAGCGTTCAGGAGATCTTTAGAGGGACACCTTTCTGTCCATGGCTGGATCTTACCTTGAGCGGTGGCGACCCCACGCTAGTGCACATGTTTCTACAGCTGGAGGTCGAGGTCTCCAATGGTGATCCAGAGGAGATGTACTTTGATGTCTTCGGGCATCAAATGCGGTTTGGGTGTCATGAGTTCTGTCTAATTACAGGACTACTTTTTAGAGACGCACCCCCTTCCTCTCTTAGCAGAAATTTTCTTCGTTCGTAGGGTTTGGCCTGGCGTGTCACCATCTCGTTTGAGGCTGAGGACAGTCGTGAACACGATGAAACAGAGCCTTGGTGCCCTAAGCGACCAGGATAATGTCCGTGTATGCTTGGTGGTGATGGTGGATATGGGCTTCATGGGCCGTGAGTGGAGCCAGACTGCTTCCGAGACGGTCCTTAGGGCCGTCGAGGACTCGGATTTGTTTAACAGGTATCCGTGGGGTAGCCACATCTGGACACATACCTACAGACAGATGCACCGAGCCATCGCCAGACGCGCCGACAGGAATGCCAAGATGAATCTGTGTGGATTTACATACGCCTTCAAGGTTAGATAAGTAGTATAACATAAATAATAATACATACAAACTGTTTGGCTTTCCTTTTTACGTACTTGCTCTTCTTATGTAATTCCATATATGGATCTTGGAGATGTTTCCCATCTCCCGTCAAAATTTCACCATGCGCACCGACAGGTTAATTAGGGGAACCCGTTGGGACCGGGGTGTTTCCCTAAATAGGCAGACTTGCCTTGCATTCTTCAGCCATTCTAGCACCGTAAGTTCTTTTACTATGTTTACAATGTTGCCTACGTTAGTCCCGCTTATTAAATTTTTGTGTTTTACCATATATTTAGTCGCCGCTTGCGCCTCTCGCAAACCTTCTGCCTACGGATACCGAGAGGGACACACCTTGGTACAGAAACAACGTGGCCTTTATTGATAGAGAGTTGGCAAGGCAACGGTCGAAGAGGGTCCGCCGTTCCTCTCCTTCCCCATTTGGGTCCAGTTCCTCATCTGACGAAGATGAGGAAGACGACGCGAGGCCTGGCGATTCTTGCAGGCCTCACGATCGATATGAGGCGCCCCCTCGCTCGTCCCATCATGATACGCCGCACCCCGACCCAAATAATAATAGGTTAGAGGAACTGTGGAACTACGTACACGGGAGAGTAGACACGCGTCTTGATGCTCTGGAGAACTTGTACAGACAGTTTCGCACTGTTCAGGTTAGTGTTTAACTTAATTTGTCGGCCACGATCTTTTAGTTTGTATATTAATATTACGTTCCAAATTTGTTTTAGTTGTCGAGTACGACGCCGATCTCCGCTCCGTTCGGACAGGGGGCACCGACGACGTTTGCCACCACATCCTATCCGTCATTCCCGGAGACTGTAAGTCACACTGAATAACCAATATAGTTATATCTTCGTTCCTAAGTTTGTAACTCTTATAATGAAAAATGTCATGCAGATTGGGATGTCGGAGGCAGGGGGTTATACACCCCAAATGACGACGGAGGCCACCACATCCTATACGACATTCCCGCAGACTGTAAGTCACACTGAATAACCAATATAGTTATATTTTCGTTCCTAAGTTTGTAACTCTTATAATGAAAAATGTCATGCAGTTTTGGATGCCTGAGGCAGGGGGTTATACAACCCAAATGACGACGGTTGGCACCACATCATTCCCGCACAGTGTAAGTCACATAGATTGACCCTCGTTATAGTTATATTTTTGTTCTTAACTTTGAAAATCTTATGATGACCAATGTCATGCAGCTTGGGATATCTGAGGGGCATTGCTCCGCTACATCCACGCCATCATTCACGGAGCTCATTGGGATATCAGACGCAGACTATTACAGGCCGGAAATGTCGGGGTCGTCGTACGTCACACCGCCACCTTACATGCCGCAGACTGTAAGTTATTTTGGTAGTTTTGGTTTAATTGTAAACATGATGAAATTGTACTTAAAACATCTAATAACTTAATTTTCGGTCGATGGGGTCTGGACAACACTTCCGTCAGCCGGAAATTGTCGATGACCACTTCTCGAAGCCGGAAGATGACCCGATGGATGTGGTAGCACCACAGACGGAGGTCGCAGGACCTTCTAAGCCGGTTCGGAATAGGGGACTTTCTAAATATTTTGGTACCCCATGGACCAGACAAAAATCTACCACACCGCCCCCTGAGAAGAAAGCCATGCCAAGGGTGAATGCAAAGGGAGCGGGAAAGGGAAGGGGAAGGGGAAAGAAAGAAGGAAAGGGAAAGGTGGCTTCACCAGAGCGCCTTTCGGCCTCGGAGATTGTAACACCCTAAAAACCAGGGCAAATTTAAACCTTGAAATTATCAGAGTTAATCATAATTTCATCCAAACTTTTACACATAAGCGGAGAATTAACTATGAGGGTTCATATACACATTTTGAATTATCCAAAACAACCTATTAATCTAATCCTGACAACTAAAATTAGATTAAATTGGTTGTCTAAGTCGTTCATCAAAAGCATCCTCGTAAAAGCTAACTTCTCCACTTAGCACCAAAAGTTGAATACCAAAAACACTAGTCCCTCTTCCCGTTACTTCCCCGAGCTCGTACCTGGTAAGAAAATTTAATTTGAAACGATTAGGCTTACGCCTAGTGAGAACATCCATTTTCAAATTAAAACTTATAAGTTTTGGAAACCAATGTAAACAAAGCGTATAAACAAACCTGGTTTGCCACCATTCTTACCGTACACATACTCATCTTGCGATGACGGGAATATACCCGATCCCATGAATATGACTAACCATCAGTAAGTCATATCATCACGTTCGAGAGCCTACTACGAATCATTACAGATTCGATATCGTAGCGCATGTCCAAGAAATTACAATTTACTTTATGCCTATTTCTTGGAGTGGAAGTAGAGATTACAATTTACTTTATGCTCATCTCTTACCTTCCCATAGAAATCAGGAATTACAATTTACTTTATGCCTATTCCAAGATTTCTACTCACACTATGAAATAGGAATTACAATTTACTTTATGCCTATTCCTTATTTCACATCACCTTTACGAAATAGGAATTACAATTTGCTTTATGCCTATTCCACATTTCAGGTCAACGAGAATGACAAGTTACTTTATGCCTATTCCACGTTACAAACACTACCAGTGCCTATGGATCCATTACACTTATTATACACAAGCATAGTATCAAACTAAATCAAACCTCCAAGCCTAACACTCTAACATCCAACTATAGGTATGTTCAAGCTGTTAGGATTGTATTTCAATTTATCAATCACACCTGCCTAAAAGTTATCAAAAATCCCAAGTTACCGGAAACTCAAAAGTATCCGGAACATCAAAAGTGACCGGACAACTGAAGTTCCCGGACACCACAACTATCCGGACGTCACCATTTACCGGACATCATAATTTACCGGACATCATAATTTACCGGATACTAAACTTATCCGGATGTTACCGGAAACATATACAATCCGGACGTCATCCGAAAACCAACTAAGTCTGGATACCATCCGGTATCTATTTATCCGGAAACTAACTCTTTACCGGATACTACAGGAAAGAAAAACTTACCGGATGCCATTCCTCGTCCGGATACCATCGAATAGGGGTTTCCGGATACCTCATTTTTATCCGGAAACTACGACCATGTTCCAGTTTTATCCTCGACTACTCTCAATAAATCCATTCTTAGTTCAATACACATCATTATAACAGTTCTAAAACATGTAGACAAATTAACAACACAAGAATCATTCAATTTTGATGTCTATTATATCAAAACAAGATGAACTCACATGTAGTTCTTAGACCCACTTCTTCTGCACAATCCAAGATCCAAATCAAACTGTACCTAGTTGGAATCAGATTAGTTTGTAATCACAATCTCCAAACTGAAATCATCTTACAGAAATCTATTGGATTTCTTACCAAAATCATATTGCTTTTTCTCTTCTTCTTCTTCTCTCTGTTCTTGACCGACTCCAGCATAAAAAGGATTGAGATATTTTCTCAATTCATCTACTCTTCACCTTATCTATATCCAACTTTCCATAAATGACCAATCACCCTCAATTTCCAATTTTCAACTAATGACCAAACAAACCTTCAATTTCAAATTTTCATAGTTAGCTTTAACTTTGGTCATTTGGAACTTCAACCCCTTTGAGTTACATATATGCAAAGTAGTCCAAATCTTAGACTAAACTACAAATCGACCCCATTCATATTTAATATAATATAATGGAAAATTCGAGGTGTTACAATTCTCCCCAACTTGAAAATGATTTCGTCCCCGAAATCAAAGTTAAATAAATAGATGAGGATATCTAATCTTCTTCAGCTTCTAACGTCACGTTAGCACCCCTGTGATGTTTCCATTGTACTTTTACCATAACCACATCCTTATGTCGTAGCTTCTTAATCGATATTTCTAAAATCGCTTCCGGTTCCTCCACACAACGACTCTTCTCATCCACTCTTACTTCAGTAAGTGGAATTACATCGTTCTCTTCGGCTAAACATTTCCGAAGATAACAGACATGAAAGGTATTGTGGATTCCTTCCAATTCATGTGGAAGATCCAACTGATATGCTTGAAGTCCAACTCTCTTAGTTATGATGAAAGGTCCAAGAAAACGAGGACTCAACTTTCCACGTTTACCAAACCTTATCACACCTTTCCACGGGGATGCCTTAAGCATCACACGCTCCCCAACTTGGAATTCTTTCGGCCTTCTTTCACTTTATCAGCCGTTTGTTGAACAAGTTCAGGACCAGCAAATTGTTTTTCTCCAGCTTCTAACCAATACGCTGGAGTTCTACACTTCCGTCCATACAAAGCTTCGAAAGGTGCTCTTCCAATACTGGAATGATAACTATTGTTATAGGCAAACTCCACTAAAGGTAAATGTGTATCCCAGTTACCTCCAAAGTCTAACACACATGACCTGGGCATATCTTCCAAATTTTGAAAGGTTCTTTCACTTTGCCCGTCCTTTTGTGGATGGTATGCAGTGCTCAAATTTACTCTTGTGCCCAATTCTTCTTGTAGTGACTGCCAAAACCTCGAAGTAAACCGGCTTCCACGATCAGAAACTATAGACACGGGTATACCATGTTTTGAGACCACTTCGTCAATATATAACTTGGCGAGTTTATCAATCGGTGATGCTTCTTTCATTGCCAAGAAGTGAGCACTCTTGGTCAACCGATCCACGATTACCCATATGGTATCGTTACCCTTTGACGTTCTTGGTAGCTTTGTCACAAAATCCATGGTAATCTTATCCCATTTCCATTCCGGAATCTCCAAAGATTGCAGACTTCCGTAGGGTCTTTGATGTTCAACTTTCACTAACGAGCACGTCACACACTTTTCTACAATTTGTGACACATCTAACTTCATGGCTGGCCACCAATAGTGTAGCTTCAAATACCTATACATGTTAGTGCTTCCAGGGTGTATAGAATACTTAGACTTGTGGGCGTCTTCGAGAATTAACTCCCAATTTCCTCCCACCTTTGGCACCCAAACGCGACCTTGGAACAACTTGATCCCACGACTATCTTCAGTCAGTTGAAGACGTTGTTTGATCATGACTTCCTCTTTCAGATTTTCTTCCAATAAGGCTTCCGCTTGTGCAACTTTTATTCTTTCAATCAGACTCGACGTCACATCAATTATGGCGTTAGTTGGTTTCAAACATCCACTATATTCCTTTCTCCTTAGAGCATCAGCCACAACATTTGCCTTACCGGGATGGTAATGCAATTCACAGTCATAGTCTTTAAGTAGTTCTAACCAACGCCGCTGTCTCATGTTCAACTCTTTCTGATCAAAGACGTGCTTCAAACTCTTATGATCAGTGAAAAGAGTGCACTTTGTCCCATACAGATAATGTCACCACAATTTCAATGCAAACACTACCGCTGCAAGTTCTAAATCATGGGTTGGGTAATTCTTTTCATGATCTTTGAGTTGCCTTGATGCGTTAGCAATCACCTTGCCTCGTTGCATCAACACCCCCCCCCCCCCCCAACCCATATTTGACGTGTCAATATACACGACCAAATCTTCCGTTCCTTCCGGTAGTGCAAGAATAGGAGTTTCACACAACTTTTGTCGTAATGTCCTGAAAGCTGACTCTTGCTTTTCAGTCCATACAAACTTTACATTTTTCCGAGTCAACATGGTCAAGGCAGAAGCAATCTTTGAGAAGTCTTTTATAAACCTCCGGTAGTAACCAGCTAGACCCAAGAAACTCCTTATTTCTGACGCGCTCTTCGGTGTTTCCCAGTTCATCATTGCTTCTATCTTGGTCGGATCTACTTTGACTCATTCCGAAGTAATCACATGCCCCAGAAATTGTACCTCTTTTAACCAAAATTCACACTTTGAAAATTTTGCGTACAATTTCTCCTTCCTTAGAACTTCCAAGACTTCACGAAGGTGGTATTCATGATCGGCCTCATTCTTCGAATAAACAAGTATGTCATCAATGAACACGATGACAGACTTGTCCAAGAATGGTCGACATACCCTGTTCATCAAATCCATGAACACGATTGGAGCGTTTGTCAACCCAAATGGCATCACAAGAAATTCATAATGCCCGTATCTTGTTCTGAATGCCGTCTTGGGAACATCTTCCTCCCTAATAGAACCTGGTGATATCCCGACCTCAGATCAATATTTGAAAAGCATCCCGCACCTTGGAGTTGATCGAACAAATCATCAATCCTTGGAAGCGGATACTTATTCTTAATAGTCACCTTATTCAGCTCCCTATAGTCGATGCACATTCTCATAGTGCCGTCATTTTTCTTAACAAACAATACCGAAGCTCCCCAAGGTGAAGAACTTGGCCTAACAAATCCCTTGTCAAGTAGCTCTTGTATCTAAGACATCATCTCTTTCATTTCGGTCGGCGCTAAACGATACGGTGCACGCGCTATCGGTGCCGATCCAGGGATAAGATCAATTCGAAATTCTACTTGTCGTTCAGACGGTAAACCTGGAATATCATCAAGGAATAGATCTGGGAATTCTCGTACTACCCTTATGTCTTCCGCTTGTTTCTTTTCTGCCTTCACATCTAGGACATACGCTAAGTAGGATGAACATCCTTTTACCAGACATTTACGCGCCTTTGCAACAGAAATTGGCGGGACTTCCCCTTTTCTCTTCTCCCCAAAGATGAATATATCATCATTGTCAGCCATAGGAATCCAAATTAATTTCTTTGCACAAAGAATTTCTTCCTGGTTGATTGTCAGCCAATCCATACCCACAACTAAATCAAACCCCCCAATTTCCATCAACATCAAGTCAATCGGAAATTTCTTTTCCCCTATCAAAATCATACAACCCTCAAGTCTTTCACGAACTAAGACTTGACCCCCGTTAGCTATCTCGACTACTAAGGCATCTTCCAAGGTAGTGACAGGCATAGATAACTTGTGATAGAACGATTTTGATACAAACGACAGATTGGCGCCACAATCAAATAATATTCGTGCAGGAATGGAATTAACGAGAAATGTACCAGAAACAACATCTTTGGATTCCTTCGCCTCCTCAACGGTCATATGAAATGCCCGGCCCGTTGGCTTAGGAGTATTTGGTTTCCTTCCCTGATCTCCACCCTTCCGCAGCTTTGGACAGTCTCTTCGGAAGTGACCGGGTTGTTTACACTCGAAACAGATCAACCCTTGAATAGGACAGCTTGCAGCTTGATGACCAGGTTTTCCACATTTGAAACATTCACTTACTAACACCCGACACGGACCAAAAGGCTTACTTCGGCACTTCTGGCACTAGTTTGGTTCCCGACGAGACTTGTAACGAATATTCTTGCCAAACGATTTAGATTTCTGAGAAGACTCCGATCGGCCTTCCCATTTTCGTTTCTCTCCTCCTTGTGTCTTTTCTTCCTTATCTTTGGCATAAACCTCTTCTATTACTTTAGCTTCTTCGATCGTTTCCCTCAATGTTGAGGCTTTAGAATTTCGCACTCGAGACATCATGTCAGCCGGTAAGCCCTTCAGATAGACTTTAATTTTCTCCTTCTCAGTTGGAGCCACATGCCTGTAACACCCTCAAATTTGGAAAGAGCAACAAATTTAAAATTTTTGATATTACATCTGAAACAATAAGTAAAATACCTCCAATTACAAACAATGGTTATCTCCAAGCAATACATACTACATAAGTCTCATTACCAAGACTAAACCCACTTCAGACATCACTTAATCCAAATACAAGTGCTACTTCCCAAGGGTAAATGCGGAAAACATAACTTAAGCTATTCACCTCTCGTGCACTTTACTAGCACTCGCCACTTCACAGTGTAGCTAGAGCTACCCCAACCTGAGCCTGTTGCACATGCCGACAAATAAAAAGGGTTAGGCTTACGCCTAGTGAGTTCAAGCATTTTATCATGACTATAACAAATCATAAATCGTCAGTTAATAATTATAGTCATGATTTAAATAAATCTTTAAATGAAAGCTTGCGACAAAGACTATCATTTCCCAAAAAAAGTTTCCCAAACGGCATAAGCGACTCATTTTCCAACGCACTCAAAATCCATGGGAATCCTTCCCAAAAGTGTAAAGCGTTTTCCCAAAAATGAGTTACAATCCCAATTCACCCAAATACGCGAATAAATCTAAATTAGGCAAAACCTTCACATACGGTTAACAAAACATACTCAACCCATAAAACATGGAAATCGTCCATTAAATATAACTCTTTATTAAAACATAATACGAAGCAATACGCATGCAACCGTAAAATGTAATAAAGATCAAATACCATAAACGGGGGAGACCCGTATCCGTTGAAGGTGGAGGTAACACATAAGTATACCACCCGTACAACGTTCATCGCACAACTGGGAGTAGAGATTACAAGTTACGTTATGCCTATCTCTATCCTCCCAACGAAATCGGGAATTACCACATACGTCTGGCCTATTCCACGACTCTGCTCTACGAAACCGAGTTACACCATAATTGAGGATACACCTTGACGTCTACCCACTCGGTAACGCCTCAAGGCCCGGCACATCGAGACTACCTCCAAGGTATACATCCCGAAGGCGTGGATCGCTACACAGACCTCCAAAGTAAGTGCCCAAGACTATATCCTCCTAATGCCTACTCGTAAAGTCCAGGTCATAAAACATGAGTTCCGAGGTTCGTCCTCAAGATACCCAATCGACCATTACCAATGACTGAACAACATGCCTATGGATCCAATGCAACACAGTCTACAAACATCATGACTATCCCGGAATGACTCACTCACCCAAGCATGTAAATACTCAAACGTGCATTAAATGCAAAACAATGCAATAAAAGCAACCCATCAACAAGACTCCATATTGAGCCATTTAAACCGGACAATTAACCCCAAGACTTTCTCACAGTCAAAACCGAGCAAAGTGCTCTAAGCTTGCTAGACCCATAACGTCGGTCAAAAACACGTTTAAACATTGTTTAGGCAAGCAATACCACAAAATCATCATTAACCCCAAAACTCAACACGGTTAAACAAAAAGGGTTTTCCCAAAGGACTCACACCCTTATAATTCTCAAAATGACCCATAACACTAAAGATGCATTTTCTCAAATGGTTTATGAAATCATTTACACATATATGATTAAACCATCACTTTAAACCTCATTTTTAGCAATTAAACTTTTAAAGACAATCATGGTTTCTAACCATCCAAATATCTAAAAGTCTCAAATATGGGTGTTTTATACATTTATGAAGATAAACACTTTAAAAGAGTTAAACCATTCAAATAACTCAACCATATACATTTTCAAGTAAAACACACACATATTTGTAAAATACTCATTTTGGCATGTACAACGTTTTCGCAAAGTAACTTGAACTCACCTTGCTAGATTTAGCTAAATCTAGAGTTTCTCCAACGTAAGCTCCTTTGATGAAGTTTGCATCCTCAAGCCAAAACTTCCAAAACCTAGATTTATGAAACCCCAACCATCAACATCACAATCCTACCATAAGGTATCATCATCCATCCGTAACATACCAAAATACCCATTTCATACCAAACCCTAGTTTTATACATGAAGGGGATAACGATTTTCCCAATCAATCACCACCAAAATCGACCCATAACACTACAATAAGGAAATAAAGTGAAATATAACGATAATCTAACTAGAAATTACCTTAATCACTTGAATCCTCCAAAAGAGAGCTCCAAAACTTCCAACGGCTCTAAGCTCCAAAAATGAACATCAATGGTGGAGTGGGTTGGTTCAAGTGGAGAGGATGAAGAGAAGATGGGAGGATTTGTGGTTAACTTGGGGAGAGAAACCGATTTGGTGAGAGGGGCGATTTTGAGAGAGAGAGCCGAGAGGGTTTGAGAGTGAGAGTGAAAAATGAGGAAGAAGAAAGAAGAAAAAGGGTTTTAAAACCTTATGGAGTCTGACGGCGAAAGTGACACGGCGAGAGTGACCATGTCACTCTCGCGAGTGTCATACTCGCTGAACCTCAAAAACCCTCGGTACAAAACCAGCGAGAGTGACACGGCGAGAGTGACACAAGTGTCACTTTCGCTGGTCACTTTAGCCGAGATTGTACCGAAATTTGTTTTGGCCATAACTTCTTCGTTTTAGCTCCGTTTATGCGCCGGAAAGGCCCGTTGGACTCGTATTTGAATTATCCATCTAACAAGACTATCAAATCTAGGATTCAACTCCAAATCCTATTTTCCATAATTTTCTTAAAAGATCGGTTCCTCACTAAATCGAAGTTGTACTTATCCGAAATTACGGGTGTTACAATCCTCCCAAACTTAGGATGATTTCATCCTCGAAATCTACATCCTTTACAATCCAAAACCAACCTACTTACTGTCGACCATAATTAATCAATTCCTGACCGGAATCTAAATTCCCCCACACAGTCTTATAAAGGCAATTCCTCGAATAATTTTCTTACCAACAAAACCCCTTCAAGTACACTGTACTTATGTTCGGATAAACATTCCCACCATCGGGAAACTCCCAACCAAACGATTTCGGTCGTCTCCCAACCTTAGGATGTTCCATACTTCCCGGATTCAGTTTTCGACTCTAATTCATCCCAAGGTTTGTTCACTAACGCACCCAACTGAATCATCAATTTCGATCATTCCTACCATTCACTGCCGATTAACTCCAACGAGTTCTATTAGACTCCAAAATTCATCTCACATGAATCATTATCTGACAGGTTCATTAATCACACCCGAAGGTCATTCCATCAAAACCACTCATCACAATTGAGCATCTTAAGGTTACTACTACCATTGCCCTCATTCCTTTAAAATCGGACTACAATCCCCCGAGTACACTAAAGGTGCTTGGTCTCAAGCCCAAAAGTCGACACCTAATTAAATCACCAAACTCGGAACACACGAGTTCCGTTTACCGAGGGTTTCCACAAAATTAATGTCGTCATCAAAATGGTTATACCAACCTCGAAAAGCGTTACCGCAAGTCTGCCCTCCAATTACCACCAATACATTTACCTTGCTACCGATATCATTCGGCCCTTAATACCAACACGCGTGGAATACTCAACCTTCCACCGTCGAAGTGTTACACGCACTTACCTTTAACTAGGTTACATACCCTTTCCAAGGTCCTAACGAGTTCAAGATGTTCAAGTGCGTTACTCAATAAATATGCCAATAATCAAAATCATTTGTAAAACATTTTCAACACCAAGATTTTCATCTCAAATACCCGTACGCACAAAACTACTACTATCAGGTAGTAACGTAAAACTGGACACACTCGTCCCACCTGTGAAAATCATGTTGAAAAATCATTTCATTGCAGTTCCGTTTACCCACAAAACGCAAAAGCGTAACAAACAAATTTTATAGAAGGAACCGCTACAGTTCTAGTATGGATTGACTAATGACATGCATGAAAAGTGATTGCTTGACCTTAAACGGGGTGCAACACAAAGTGTGTACGTATTTCAGAAGCGTTCCAAACGACATTCGACCCCAACATTTCCTTGCCAACCATAAAACGGCATGAGGCAAGGTTCATCAACAAAATTTTGCGCGCGTCAGTTTATTACACAAAACGATGGAACGGTTTAACAATACTCTTAGCCAAAACACAAAATGACTTGTGCAAATTCCTTAGTTAATACCAAAAACCCATACTTTTCCATCACTCGAAAATATCGACTAAAACATTATACAACTTCACATTGGGGTAGACATGCAAGTTTGTAACATTACCAATACAATTTTCCTTGAAACGAAATTACATGCATCAAACAGTTCGCGACCATTTTTCCCAAAAGAGGAAACTATTTAAATCAATTTCTCAAAATTTCCCGTCCGGTCCTATAATGCCATTTGAATAAGACGTTCTCGGCAAACTTGCACACAACAGTGCGTTTTCCAAAACATACAAGGAATTAAGTGTTAATAATTGTTGGCACCAAAAAGGGTTCCAACCTATTTTCAAATCCCAAATTGCACCAACGGTGCGTAGGGCTGTAAACGAACCGAACGAACACGAACGGAGGCTTGTTCATGTTCGTTCGTTTAACTTAACCGAACAAACGAACGAACACGAACGGTAAACGAACGAGATTTTTTTTGTTCATGTTCGTTCGTTAAGAATTTTTGTTTGTTCGTGTTCGTTTATGTTCGTTCATTAAGAGTTAAACGAACGTAAACGAACGTAAACGAACGAACTTAAATGAACATAAACGAACGTAAACGAACGAATTTAAATGAACATAAACGAACGTAAACGAACGACTTTAAATGAACATAAACGAACGAACTTAAATGAACATAAGCGAACGAACCCAAATGAACAAAAAAAACCACCATACTCATCATTTCGTTCGTAAAAAATACCTTAACAAAATGAAAAACCGGGTTAACTTAGGAGTAATGAAAAATAAATTCTGAAAGATCAATTTACTTGATGATTTTACACATTAATTTCATATTATATAAATATGTTTATGTATAAACAAGCATAAACGAACATAAATGAACATAAAAGAACGTAAACGAACATAAACGAACATAAACGAACGTAAACGAACGAACATTAACGAACATAAATAATCGAACGTTCACGAACATAAATGAACGAACGAGACCATTGTTCATGTTCGTTCATTTAACTAAACGAACAAAAAAATGTGTTCATGTTCGTTCATTTATTAAATAAACGAACATAAACGAACTTCCCGCCGAACAGTTCACGAACGGTTCGTTGAACGTTCGGTTCGTTTACAGCCCTAACGGTGCGTATCAATGTCCAAAAGATAAGAAATCCCGCATACTATAATTTTATACAAAAATTTTCTAAAATCTTCCTCACGAAGCATTTTCTCAAGGTTTCGTACTTGGGACACAAAACGTCAAAACGTAATTGCTTAAAATGTATTTGTCCAAATACTCAAAATACACATTTCTTCCAAACCAATAAGATTTTCAATTTTCCAAAACACTCGGTAAATCAAAATTGACCGATGTGAACGACTCATACCTTTGTGGTTTCAGAATGTAAAATACTGCGAACTATGCATGATTTCTACAACACCAAAACACCTTTTGACCAAATGGTCATCATTTATACAATGAGTTAGTAGTCACTCACGATTCTTTTAACAAAGTGTTGCGAGACAATGGTTACCAAGCTATGCATACCCCGAAGTCGATATAACACATTTTACATAAAATGATAATAAACATTTAACTGACCAAAGGCGCACTAAGTAAATCATTATGAAATGTCACCAAAATGTTCTTTCATGCATCACTTAAGTCATGTATAAATCAATCCATACATTGAACTATTTGCAACAAAATGCTTAATAACACCAACTCTTTAAGGAAAAGTTACGTGACACTAGAGTTCCAAACTCATCTCTTCTTAGTCGCCTTATGGCATAAAATTAACTTTTCTCAACAAAACTCGAGCGGGACTAAATGTCCAACATAACGCGTAAACTTTTCACATAAGCAAATCATTAAGAAATACAATCTGCATATTCTTTCATGCACTACTCACGCCACATATGAGTCAATTTGTACAATTAGGTAAATTGCAACCAAAACGTGCTGACACAATTCTTTAAAAGAGAAACAACGCGACATCAAAATTCTCCAAAATAATCATACACAGACATCATAGAAGGTAACTTTCCATCCAAACTTTAACATATGTGGAGGAGATCCAATGTTAAAGTTATAAGCCGTAGTTACTTGCCTAACATCTTGAACATCACAAAATACGATTATCATTATATCCAAAACAATGTTGAACAACAATGAAATAAACAAAACAAGTTCCGGAGGAGTTTGCAACTCCCGAAATAAAAGGGTTTCATGCACCTTCAAAACCATGATTTGAAATCTTGTGTGTGTGCTAACCATTTCTCAAAATTCAAAACGCAATCCGCATAAGGATTGGAAACACAAGAAATAGCTGATGCAATTTATTTTCAAAATAAATTTTGTGCATGACTTAGTCGGCATTCAACGTCTCACTCATACTCCTCCAAATCCCTCCGGTCCACTATTGTCATCCGGATAATCAAACCACTTAAGGCAAGTTGGAAATTACATCCATTAACTTTACGGTTTTTCCTCAATTCATAGTCGGCTCAATAAGCCTATGGTTCTAATCCAACCATCAACCTCGACCCGAAATGGTCTACTTAAAGCAATTATCATGCTTATCGTCACTCCAAGTGACTAATACTAGAATCGTCCATCTATTCCAACGGCTACTAGTTTAGAACTTCCTTTACTACCCCAACAATCATTACATGAAAGCAATTCAAGCATGCACATGTACTAGTAGGTTCACCATGACACTGGCCAGGTGTCACTATGAACGCACCGCACATGATTATCCTTGTTACTCTCGACGTGATTCTCGTTTCTAACAACATTCATCAACCTCAAAACATTCTATCTTACAGTGCCTAATGGTGAGTTTCACTCTCATTTACTTAAACAAACGCTAGTTTGAGTCTAGGTATTCAAAATCAACACCTAAATCTCTCAAACTTATGCTCTGATACCAACTTGTAACACCCTCAAATTTGGAAAGAGCAACTAATTTAAATTTTTTGATATTACATCTGAAACAATAAGTAAAATACCTCCAATTACAAACAATGGTTATCTCCAAGCAATACATACTACATAAGTCTCATTACCAAGACTAAACCCACTTCAGACATCACTTAATCCAAATACAAGTGCTACTTCCCAAGGGTAAATGCGGAAAACATAACTTAAGCTATTCACCTCTCGTGCACTTTACTAGCACTCGCCACTTCACAGTGTAGCTAGAGCTACCCCAACCTGAGCCTGTTGCACATGCCGACAAATAAAAAGGGTTAGGCTTACGCCTAGTGAGTTCAAGCATTTTATCATGACTATAACAAATCATAAATCGTCAGTTAATAATTATAGTCATGATTTAAATAAATCTTTAAATGAAAGCTTGCGACAAAGACTATCATTTCCCAAAAAAAGTTTCCCAAACGGCATAAGCGACTCATTTTCCAACGCACTCAAAATCCATGGGAATCCTTCCCAAAAGTGTAAAGCGTTTTCCCAAAAATGAGTTACAATCCCAATTCACCCAAATACGCGAATAAATCTAAATTAGGCAAAACCTTCACATACGGTTAACAAAACATACTCAACCCATAAAACATGGAAATCGTCCATTAAATATAACTCTTTATTAAAACATAATACGAAGCAATACGCACGCAACCGTAAAATGTAATAAAGATCAAATACCATAAACGGGGGAGACCCGTATCCGTTGAAGGTGGAGGTAACACATAAGTATACCACCCGTACAACGTTCATCGCACAACTGGGAGTAGAGATTACAAGTTACGTTATGCCTATCTCTATCCTCCCAACGAAATCGGGAATTACCACATACGTCTGGCCTATTCCACGACTCTGCTCTACGAAACCGAGTTACACCATAATTGAGGATACACCTTGACGTCTACCCACTCGGTAACGCCTCAAGGCCCGGCACATCGAGACTACCTCCAAGGTATACATCCCGAAGGCGTGGATCGCTACACAGACCTCCAAAGTAAGTGCCCAAGACTATATCCTCCTAATGCCTACTCGTAAAGTCCAGGTCATAAAACATGAGTTCCGAGGTTCGTCCTCAAGATACCCAATCGACCATTACCAATGACTGAACAACATGCCTATGGATCCAATGCAACACAGTCTACAAACATCATGACTATCCCGGAATGACTCACTCACCCAAGCATGTAAATACTCAAACGTGCATTAAATGCAAAACAATGCAATAAAAGCAACCCATCAACAAGACTCCATATTGAGCCATTTAAACCGGACAATTAACCCCAAGACTTTCTCACAGTCAAAACCGAGCAAAGTGCTCTAAGCTTGCTAGACCCATAACGTCGGTCAAAAACACGTTTAAACATTGTTTAGGCAAGCAATACCACAAAATCATCATTAACCCCAAAACTCAACACGGTTAAACAAAAAGGGTTTTCCCAAATGACTCACACCCTTATAATTCTCAAAATGACCCATAACACTAAAGATGCATTTTCTCAAATGGTTTATGAAATCATTTACACATATATGATTAAACCATCACTTTAAACCTCATTTTTAGCAATTAAACTTTTAAAGACAATCATGGTTTCTAACCATCCAAATATCTAAAAGTCTCAAATATGGGTGTTTTATACATTTATGAAGATAAACACTTCAAAAGAGTTAAACCATTCAAATAACTCAACCATATACATTTTCAAGTAAAACACACACATATTTGTAAAATACTCATTTTGGCATGTACAACGTTTTCGCAAAGTAACTTGAACTCACCTTGCTAGATTTAGCTAAATCTAAAGTTTCTCCAACGTAAGCTCCTTTGATGAAGTTTGCATCCTCAAGCCAAAACTTCCAAAACCTAGATTTATGAAACCCCAACCATCAACATCACAATCCTACCATAAGGTATCATCATCCATCCGTAACATACCAAAATACCCATTTCATACCAAACCCTAGTTTTATACATGAAGGGGATAACGATTTTTCCCAATCAATCACCACCAAAATCGACCCATAACACTACAATAATAAAATAAAGTGAAATATAACGATAATCTAACTAGAAATTACCTTAATCACTTGAATCCTCCAAAAGAGAGCTCCAAAACTTCCAACGGCTCTAAGCTCCAAAAATGAACATCAATGGTGGAGTGGGTTGGTTCAAGTGGAGAGGATGAAGAGGAGATGGGAGGATTTGTGGTTAACTTGGGGAGAGAAACCGATTTGGTGAGAGGGGCGATTTTGAGAGAGAGAGACGAGAGGGTTTGAGAGTGAGAGTGAAAAATGAGGAAGAAGAAAGAAGAAAAAGGGTTTTAAAACCTTCTGGAGTGACACGGCGAGAGTGACCTCTCGCAAGTGTCATACTCGCTGAACCTCAAAAACCCTCGGTACAAAACCAGCGAGAGTGACACGGCGAGAGTGACACAAGTGTCACTTTCGCTGGTCACTTTAGCCGAGATTGTACCGAAAGTTGTTTTGGCCATAACTTCTTCGTTTTAGCTCAGTTTTTGCTCCGGAAAGGCCCGTTGGACTCGTATTTGAATTCTACATATAACAAGACTATCAAATCTAGGATTTAACTCCAAATCCTATTTTCCATAGTTTTCTTAAAAGATCGGTTCCTCACTAAATCGAAGTTGTACTTATCCGAAATTACGGGTGTTACAATGCCCCACCAAATTCAGCTTTTCCATGAATGATTGAGTGTACTCCCGAACAGACGAAGTATCCTTCTTAAGAGTCCGAAACTCTTCTTCAATTCGATCCATTTCGTTCTCGTTACAATACTCTTCTAAAATCTTTCTCTTGAACGACTCCCACGTCATTGCAGCCAAAACCGGAGCCGTCATGGTCGATGTTACGATATTCTACCAGGTTAAAGCGTTGCCTCGTAACATTTGAGAACCGAACCTGACCTTCGATTCCTCGTCGCATTCACAAGCTCGAAAAGCTTGTTCCATCTCTCTAAGCCAGTTCATGCATGCTATCGGGTTATCTGTTCCCGGAAACTCCGGTGGTTTGCAACTCAGAAACGTTTTATAAGAGCAAACTCTCTCCACTCTCCTATTTACATTCACTACAGGAATACGAGGTGGAGTTACTACACCAGTACCCGTCTCCGGTCGTCGTGACTCAGTACTTCTGTTATTTAACGCTTTCATGAACATCTCTGATTGTTGTGCCAGTGCTGTATTCATCACTCGCATCATATTTTCCATCATGCGAGATTCCATCGTAGACTCGGTTGTTACCGAGTTAGAAGTACCGGCACTCGTTCTTTGCGGTTGACTTTCTACTCCTCCTATTAAAGGTGGCCTTGGCGGACTTTCGTGTGTTCCACCCATTTCAGGTTGCCTTTCCGCCGCCCAATCAATTACTGCCCTATCTTCCGAAGAGTTAGGGGATCTAGTTGGTGTATTCACCATCGTATTCTGATATAGCACAAAGAGATAACCATAAGAAATGGTTATACGTATCCCAAACACAAGAAACGTACTTTAACGTTCATTAGTCACTGTAACAATTTAGAAACAAGTATGCTTGCGTAACAATATATTCATAATAACAGTAGCTAATTGAAATTGTGAATATACTATACATGAGAATCCTCGTTACCATCGTTACAGTGCTTAATTCACGTATTTTCGTCGACTCTAAGACTATCTCGTCTTAGTGCTTCTACCCATATCTCACAAATCATATCTTAATTTATCTCAGCTTAAGTCTAGGTATCTCACTATCATACCTAGTTCACTTAAACTTCAGCTCTGATACCATATTGTAACACCCTAAAAACTAGGGCAAATTTAAACCTTGAAATTATCAAAGTTAATCATAATTTCATCCAAACTTTTATACATAAGCGGAGAATTAACTATGAGGGTTCATATACACATTTTGAATTATCCAAAACAACCTATTAATCTACTCCTGACAACTAAAATTAGATTAAATTGGTTGTCTAAGTCATTCATCAAAAGCATCCTCGCAAAAGCTAACTTCTTCATTTAGCACCAAAAGTTGAATACCAAAAACACTCGTCCCTCTTCCCGTTACTTCCCCGAGCTCGTACCTGGTAAGAAAATTTAATTTGAAACGATTAGGCTTACGCCTAGTGAGAACATCCATTTTCAAATTAAAACTTATAAGCTTTGGAAACCAATATAAACAAAGCGTATAAACAAACCTGGTTTGTCACCATTCTTACCGTACACATACTCATCTTGCGATGACGGGAATATACCCGATCCCATGAATATGACTAACCATCAGTAAGTCATATCATCACGTTCGAGAGCCTACTACGAATCATTACAGATTCGAGATCGTAGCTCATGTCCAAGAAATTACAGTTTACTTTATGCCTATTTCTTGGAGTGGAAGTAGAGATTACAATTACTTTATGACTATCTCTTACCTTCCCATAGAAATCAAGAATTACAATTTACTTTATGCCTATTCCAAGATTTCTACTCACACTATGAAATAAGAATTACAATTTACTTTATGCCTATTCCTCATTTCACATCACCTTTACGAAATGGGAATTACAATTTGCTTTATGCCTATTCCATATTTCAGGTCAACGGGAATTACAAGTTACTTTATGCCTATTCCACGTTACAAACACTACCAGTGCCTATGGATCCATTACACTTATTATACACAAGCATAGTATCAAACTAAATCAAACCTCCAAGCCTAACACTCTAACATCCAACTATAGGTATGTTCAAGCTGTTAGGATTGTATTTCAATTTATCAATCATACCTGCCCAAAAGTTATCAAAAATTCCAAGTTACCGGAAACTCAAAAGTATCCAGAACATCAAAAGTGACCGGACAACTGAAGTTCCCGGACACCACAACTATCCGGACGTCACCACTTACCGGACATCATAATTTACCGGATACTAAACTTATTCGGATGTTACCGGAAACATATACAATTCGGACGTAATCCGGATACCATCCGGTATCTATTTATCTGGAAACTAACTCTTTACCGGATACTACAGGAAAGAAAAACTTACCGGATGCCATGCCTCGTCCGGATACCATCGAACAGGGGTTTCCGGATACCTCATTTTTATCCGAAAACTACGACCGTGTTCCAGTTTTATCCTCGACTACTCTCAATAAATCCATTCTTAGTTCAATACACATCATTATAACAGTTCTAAAACATGTAGACAAATTAACAACACAAGAATCATTCAATTTTGATGTCTATTATATCAAAACAAGATGAACTCGCCTGTAGTTCTTAGACCCACTTCTTCTACACAATCCAAGATCCAAATCAAACACTCCAATCAAACTGTACCTAGTTGGAATCAGATTAGTTTGTAATCACAGTCTCCAAACTGAAATCATCCTACAGAAATCTATTGAATTTCTTACCAAAATCAGATTGCTTTTTCTCTTCTTCTTCTTCTTCTCTCTGTTCTTGACCGACTCCAGCATAAAAAGGATTGAGATATTATCTCAATTCAGCTACTCTTCACCTTATCTATATCCAACTTTCCATAAATGACCAATCACACCCTCAATTTCCAAATTTCAACTAATGACCAAACAAACCTTCAATTTCAAATTTTCATAATTAGCTTTAACTTTGGTCATTTGGAACTTCAACCCCTTTGAGTTACATATTTGCAAAGTAGTCCAAATCTTAGACTAAACTACAAATCGACCCCATTCATATTTAATATAATATAATGGAAAATTCGAGGTGTTACAGAGATATTGAACCTATGCCAGATTGGTGGCCTCCCCCGCCTGATATACACCCTTTACGTCAACCTAGACACCTCCAGCCATTTTTTCGAAGTACTGCTGGCATCTACCCCCACTCAGTCTGAACTAGAGGATGTGGTTAGTATTGAATTTTAACTATAGTCATATAATCAAATATACTTTATATTACATGTCTAACAATCTATTTTTTGTGTATAGCATATCGACTGTTGGGTCGGCATGCTCCAATCGACGCGTCTTCCATCCGTGAGGTGGACGATCATGCTAAGTAATTTCTTTGACATGATGGTCTGGGAGAATCAAGGTGCCGACTCCGTGTATCGGACATGCAATGGTGTGGAAGGGGTTAATTGGGCGCACGTCGATACGGTATGAAAATCAATTTACTTCTATTTTATTTAAGTTGTTTGTTGCTAACTATTTGTCTAATATTGTAATATTTCAGGTGTACGTCCCTATCTGCATTGATCCCCTTCATTGGGTGCTCGGGGTGTTTGAGATTGATCGTATGTTGATGACTATATATGACAGCTCCCGTAGCAATCTTTACGACATGGCTTTGAAGCAGCTTCTTAGCACATTTAAGAAAGAGTTGTCGAAGTTATTTAGACTGCTCGAGGACCATAACCATCACGAGATTACAGAGCACTTCCGTTATAGGTTCGCCAGGAATTCACCGCGACAGCAGGGGATTAATGTGGACTGCGATGTCTGGGTATGTTGTAACGCCAGCATGTTGATTGACGGCGATGTGCCAGATTTAGCAGACAACCACACCGAACGAGAGACCATGAACTATCGGAAACATATGGCGGAGACCATTTATGCGCATTGTACTTTCGGTTAGATTAGTAGGTTGTTTATGTAACATTAAAGTATTGTTATTTTTAGTGTTAACTTTGTTAATGATTTTGTTAAAGTATTTAACTTGAAGTTATAATTTTGTTTATTATTTTGTTAAAGTATTGCACATATGAATAGTTGAACCAAAACAAAAGCATTATAGGACAACACAACTCACTTTCCACGTTTTCATACTTTACACGCTTTTCATACTTTTCAATGCAAACCGGCATCCACATTTGCCTATAAATACCCCGCGCTAGATTAGTCGTAAAACACATATACGGGAACATATTATTCGTTAACGTATTCTTACATGGCATCCCCAAATCTTCAACAAGAAACATCAACATAAAAACTCCAGGAACGAAACAACAACATAGAAACAGGAAAGGAACGAAACAACAACATTGAACTGGAAAAGTACAAAACAACAACACATAAACAACAAAGTACTAAAGCAACACCCGTACCACCACCTACTGAAATATTTCCTTACATTGATCAATCCAACTTTGCTTGTCGGTTACCTTCGCTTGAAGAATTGCGAAGTCTTGCATAATGTGGTGAATGTCTTCTTTTTCTCGACGAATACGAGTCTCCCTATCTTTTATATCCCCTTTCATCCTTTTGATCTCCTTTTCTTCCAGTTCGATCCTTTTCAAGTGGGCTTCCTTCCTGGCCATCATTTGTTTCCACTCTTGTGTCAGTTGCGCTATCTCCGCTTCCCTTGCTGCTATCGCGATCTGGAGTTTTTCGGGCATTTTTTCAGGTGTAGACGATGGGTTAGAAGACGATGCCATTTGTTTGGTGATAGACGATACTATTATGATATGAAAATGTTGTATGGATGTTGTGACCTTTACAATTGGAACTAACACGGGTATTTATAGCCACAAGGAGCAAATGGCTCAACATAATCCTTCTACTTTTCAGACGAATCTTGCAGGCTGCCTTTTCAGGCGAATCTTGCATCAACTTTTCAGACGAATCTTGCAGGCTGCCTTTTCAGGCGAATCTTGCATCAACTTTTCAGTTGCAGGCTGCCTTTTCCAGACGAATCTTGCAGGCTTCCTTTTGGTGACGAATCTTGCAGTCTCTTTTCAGACGAATCTTGCAGTGAACTATTCAAACGAATCATGCAGGCAACTTTTCAGACGAAATCTTTGACCATATTGATAACGCCACTTTTTGGCGTTATTTTCAGTTCTCAAACCAATGAGATTGGCTTGTGTTGATAGCAAAAAGGCGTGGTTTTACGGTTTATCTAGTGAAATGTGCAGGTTATCTAAAAGGCGGTAATCATTGAGAAAAGAAGCGGAAAAGAGCCTACAAGAGAGCCAAAACGAAGGCCAACGAAAGCCCAAGATCCAAGCCCAAGACCCGCGCCCGAACCAGAACCAGAACCAGAATTTGACCCGGAGGACATCAGAAACACGCGCGGTTTACCCCGCGGTTTGCAAACCACGGGCAAAACCGCGGAACTCTCTGTTCCATACGTATTTTTAGTGTTTTTCTGGATTTTAGGTTATTACTTTTCATATCTCGCACACGACGAACGGGAGCAGCTTAGGGGCGAGTTCTGGAGACTTTTCACGTCTTTTGGAGCGACGATAGAGGATCAATCGAGGACACGTCCACCATGGAAAGTAGATTCGAGCACGAGAGAAGGGAGTCCATCATTACACTCGTCACATTCATTATCATTATGTTTGCACACGTTTTTTCATCTTCTTTCTTTATGTTTGAATCCACCACCAACATGAACTAAATTCTAGATGTTGAGGGTTGGAATGAATTTGATTTAAGCATATGAACATGTAACTTGAGACTTTTATCAGTTTTTCCTATTTTAATGAAGCATGTGATTTGGATTTTAATGCTTTTGTGAATTTGGCCAATTTACAATTGATTTGTTGTGAACAATTAAGTTCGAGAGAATTAATTGTTAATCTAGAACTAGAAATTGCATGCCTAAGGTTAGAAATTTGGATAGTGATATCAAATTAAACCTTAGTCTCATTAAATCTTGTTTCTAATGTGTTTTGAGTTCCATGAGTTGAGATCGAGAGATAAAACTTGTGTTTCCAAAATAAAACCCGTTGTTGCTTGAGAAAGAACAAAGGTGATTTTAAGATTGGGTATTCATTAAGGGGAATAACTGGTAACTGTTTCGAGTCAAGTGTTTGTATGTGAAAGTCTTAGGATTTCCAACCCTCAACTGTTTTCTCTATCTGAAGTTTCTTAAGCTGTTTACTGTTTTGTGTTTGATTTATTTTGCTTGCAATTAATTAGTTTAGTACCAACCACTCAAAATTGTGACGTTCAGTTAATAGAGTTTATAGTCATTGTGATACTTAGTTCCTAGTTCCCTGTGTTCGATACTCGTACTTTCTTGTACTATTACTTGATTTCGACCCGTACACTTGCGGTAAGATTTAGGGGGTGTGAACCCGCCTATCAAGTTTTTGGCGCCGTTGCCGGGGAACTAGTTGCAACTGATAGCACTACCAGCTATAAGCGCTATTACATTGAACATTTTTTTTTATTTACTTTGTTCCATCACTTTCAATTTCTGGATTGCTAACTTCGCCTACTTTCTTTTCAGGTACTAATTGGTTTATGCCAAGGAAGACCCGAGGGAAGGAAATCGAACCACTTGATCCGGAGATCGAAAGAACCGCCCGCCAGATACGTAAAGCATCCAAAGCCCAAAAGCAATTAAAGATGGGCGACGAGAGACCTATTAACAACCCACCTCCACCTCCTCCGGCGAGAGTCCCGATGCGGTCATTTGCCAATCCAAACGTGGCAGCCGCACGCATAGGCATCCAACCGCCCACTACTGGGGTAAACTACTTCAAGATTAAACCAAGTACCATTGTCATGGTACAGCAAAACCAGTTCGGAGGGGCCCCGACAGAAGATCCTCATTCACATCTTCGTGCATTTGAGAGGATATGCAACACGTTCAAAATCAATGGGGTGAACGAGGATGCCATCAAGCTAAGACTGTTCAACTTCTCACTCAAGGGAAGAGCTGAAATTTGGATAGAGAGCCTACCAGCGGATCAGATCACTACATGGGCAGACTTGAAGGCCACATTCCTCCAGAAATTCTTCCCACCGGGAAGAACTACTCAACTAATGGCCGACATTACTCACTTCGCGCAATGGGACCAAGAGACCCTATACGAGGCATGGGAGAGATACAAGGATATGTTGAAAAAGTGTCCTCACCACGGGTTGCACGGCTGGGTAATTATCCAAACTTTCTTTGGAGGCCTTCACCCGCAGTTCAAGAATGATATCACTGCTGCAGCGGGCGGAGCCCTAATGTAGAAGACATATGAAGAAGCAGTCGCCTTGATCGAGAACTTAGCCGGACATAGTTTTTCTACTCCAAGATCAGTTGTTAGAAGAGTTGCGAGTGTTCATGAATCGGATGAGCTGAAAGAAATAAAAGCTCAACTAGCTGCAATCACGAACCATTTGAAAGGTGGTAATCCGGAAGAACCCGAGCAAGTTCAGTTTTTACAGAACCGGAATCACCAGCCGAGGAACGACCCTTTCTCGAACACGTATAATGAGGGGTGGAAGAAACACCCTAACTTTTCATGGAGTCAACCCGGTCAACAACCACAAGGTAATTCTTCTCACTTTTCTAATTCTTCCAATACTAACAATGTTTACCGTCCTCCAGGTTTTAACCAAAGGAAATACGATGAGGGACCATCCATGGAGAAGAAACCGGGGATGGAAGATATGATGATGAAGTTCATGACCAAGATGGACAACACGGTTGGCGAATTGGCAAACACGGTGAGCACGGTAAAAGCAGCTACTGACCAGAATATGGCATCGATTAGGCTTCTCGAGAGGCAAGTGGGACAAATTTCTGAAGTCCTACAAAACCGAGTTCCCGGGACATTCCCGAGCCAAACTGAAAGGAAACCAAGAGAAGAGTGTAATGCCATTTATCTGAGAAATGGCAAGGAGTTGATCAAGGAGACGAATGTCGAGATGAAAGACGGTACTTCTAATGATATGGCTGATCGGAAAAAACCGAAGGAAAAAGAGGTGACACCTCCACCAAAGCCGGTAGTCAAACCGTTTGTGCCACCACTACCATTCCCTAATCGGGTGAAGGCACATAAAGATGATGAATAGTTCAAGAAATTCCTCGACATCTTCAAGAAGCTTCACATCAACATCCCATTCGCAGAAGCACTCGCTCAAATGCCGACATACCTCAAGTTCATGAAGGACATCCTATCCAAGAAGAGGGGAATCGAGCATCAGTCTACCATTACACTCACTGAAGAGTGTAGTGCAATCATTCAGAACAAGCTTCCCCCGAAGCTCAAAGATCCAGGGAGTTTTTCGATCCCTATTCAAATTGGGAATCTTTCTTTTGATAAGGTATTGTGTGATTTAGGAGCTAGTATTAACTTAATGCCTTTATTTGTTTTCAGGAAACTTGGCTTGGGAGAGGTGAAACCAACGTACATGACCCTTAAGCTCGCGGACAGATCGATAATATATCCGTATGGAGTGGTAGAGGACGTATTGATCAAGGTTGGCAAGTTCTACTTTCCGGTGGACTTCGTGGTGCTAGACATTGATGAAGACGTAGAGGTCCTGCTAATATTGGGAAGATCCTTTCTGGCCACGAGCAGAGCTCTGATAGATATGGAGGAAGGAGAGATGACCCTGAGGGCTGGCGATGAGAAAGCGGTATTCAAGATGTTTGAGAGTAGAGGTAAAGTTGAAGAGGAGCCGGGAAATCATGAAAAGCTTAAGGAGTGATCAGAAGGAAGGTCGAGCCACGACCGAAACCAAGGCGCTGGGTGGGAGGCAACCCACCGAGGTTTGTTTCCTTTTATTTTCTGTTTCTGAGTGATTTTATTTTAAAAAAAAACAAATATTTTTGCTGAAACAGTGGCTTACGCGGTATAGGCCGCGGTTTCCAAACCGCGTGCTAAGCCGCGTATGTCCCTGGAATGTTTTGGAAACAGTGGAGCCCGCGACTTGTCCCGTGACTTCCAGACCGCGCGGCTCCCCTGTTTCTTCTGAGATGCTTTCGTGTTGTGTTTTCTTTTCCTGCTTTGTGTGTTTCGTTGCTTTGCTTTCTTTCGCTTTTTGTTTTGTTCTCCTTGTGTCTACCCTCTCTCGCTCCATTTTCTCCGATGTCTCTCAATCGTGGTCGCTCAACCTTTTCAAGAGAATCCCCTTCGTCCGGGCAAACAGGTATGTTCTAACTCTGTGTGTTACCGAGTGGTGTATGATGTTATGTTCCTTATTAGTTAAACGAGATGCAACAAACCTAAGTTTCACTTAGGTTTGGGGTGCCTCACTTTTAACATCTACACACTCAATTTTAATCCTGTGCAAACCTCGGTTTCACCGAGGTTTGGGGTTGGCTTTAGTTGACAAACCTAGGCCACGGCCTAGGTTTGGGGTGGCCAAATTTTAATGAGATCGCTCTTTGATGTTGTGCTTTAATGTTATGCCTTGCCTGTCTGATAGCTGCCATAACTGCACAACGATACGTGTCTCATTTTGTATCGCCTACACCGACACTTACACATTGGGGACAATGTGTGGGTAAGGTTTGGGGTTGCCCAATCGGGCCCACGTGTATGCACGTAGACTTCCTGCAATTCTGAGTGCCTAGATCATATGAGCTAAAATTTTTGTTTTGAATGATTGAGACCGACCATTATGGGAAGAATCTTGTGATAGTGACGTGACCATCAGGGAAGGACCGGGAAAGGACATGACTAGGGACATTAGTGGAGACCACCCAATAGCGAGTTTTGAGCCTAAAAGACGTTTTTCATTTCGAGGGATTTAAACACTTAATTCATATACACTTTTTCGAATTCCTTGTCGTGATTATAGAATGATCTCGCTATAATATTGTATTGAGTAGCAAAGACGACCATCGGGATATTGGGTAAGGGTATTGTAGACCATATCGTGTGGACCTTAAGAGATGATTCCAGGCAATGTGTGTATGTTTAACCCTGTTTTTAGCTATCGTACCCTTTTACCCATTTGTGTGTACCCATAACCCTTTTTGTAGCCAAACACTCACCTTGTTCACTTCAGACCCACCATTAAACCCTAGCCAAAAGCCTTAGCCAACCCTTATCCGAAAGTGTGTCAAACAGAGGCGAGAATGGACTACGAAAGATAGAGCAGAAAAGAAAGAATACAGGCCAGTCATGAAAATAAACAGAAAAGAGAGCCAATGTTGCTCCAAAAAAAAAAATCAGCTAGTTTAGACAGCGAATTACAGCTGAGAAATAAGAGAGTCAAAGCGACTCCAGTAGTGACAAAGAGGGCCAAGTGATAGGAATTGAAGTTATAAAGTTCAGAACTGCTAAAGGTTGACACACCGAGGATTTTGATCCGCATACCCTTCGTTTCGTAGACATAACCTTAGCCCCATTACAACCCTTGTAAAGACCTGGATGATCTTCTGGAAAACGTGATTAGAGTATACGACCACCTCTACCAATATTCCCTATCTTGCTACTTGATTCCTTTCTGAGATTGACCTTTTTGGACATTTGTGCGTCTTTCATTAGAGTTGTCATGTAATTTTCGAGTTTTATTGTACATAACTTCCTATACATGACAACACGTGCGATAACCTAGGTTCGAGCGAAATGAGAGAGTCCCGTGAGGTAGGGTCGAGGCGAAATGTCTTCCCTAGTATGTCTGGACCTAGAACAACCTTAATGTAATCGGAGCAGTCACGAGTTCAACTCACAATGGAAGGTCATAGATCAAACAAAATAAGAATGAGGCGAGAGTGAGATAGGCATTCACGGGTATGGGAAATCACCAGTGCATTACGTGGTACCGATTTAGAGTTGTGCAGTTATTATTTTCACGGATATATGCTTTTATTCTATTTTATCGCTAATTTGCTTGAGGACAAGCAACGCTCGGTTTGGGGTTGTTGATAACGCCACTTTTTGGCGTTATTTTCAGTTCTCAAACCAATGAGATTGGCTTGTGTTGATAGCAAAAAGGCGTGGTCTTACGGTTTATCTAGTAAAATGTGCAGGTTATCTAAAAGGCAGTAATCATTGAGAAAAGAAGCGGAAAAGAGCCTAAAAGAGAGCCAAAACGAAGCCCAAGACCCGCGCCCGAACCAGAATTTGACCCGGAGGACATCAGAAACACGCGCGGTTTACCCTGCGGTTTGCAAACCGCGGGAAAAACCGCGGAACTCTCTGTTCCATACGTATTTTTAGTGTTTTTCCGGATTTTAGGTTATTACTTTTCATATCTCGCACACGATGAACGGGAGCAGCTTAGGGGCGAGTTCTGGAGACTTTTCACGTCTTTTGGAGCGACGATAGAGGATCAATCGAGGACACGTCCACCACGGAAAGTAGATTCGAGCACGAGAGAAGGGAGTCCACCATTACACTCGTCACATTCATTATCATTATGTTTGCACACGTTTTTCCATCTTCTTTCTTTATGTTTGAATCCACCACCAACATGAACTAAATTCTAGATGTTGGGGGTTGGAATGAATTTGATTTAAACATATGAACATGTAACTTGAGACTTTTATCAGTTTTTCCTATTTTAATGAAGCATGTGATTTGGATTTTAATGCTTTTGTGAATTTGGCCAATTTACAATTGATTTGTTGTGAACAATTAAGTTCGAGAGAATTAATTGTTAATCTAGAACTAGAAATTGCATGCCTAAGGTTAGAAATTTGGATAGAGATATCAAATTAAACCTTAGTCTCATTAAATCTTGTTTCTAATGTGTTTTGAGTTCCATGAGTTGAGATCGAGAGATAAAACTTGTGTTTCCAAAATAAAACCCGTTGTTGCTTGAGAAAGAACAACGGTGATTTTAAGATTGGGTATTCATTAAGGGGAATAACTGGTAACTGTTTCGAGTCAAGTGTTTGTATGTGAAAGTCTTAGGATTTCCAACCCTCAACTGTTTTCTCTATCTGAAGTTTCTTAAGCTGTTTACTGTTTTGTGTTTGATTTATTTTGCTTGCAATTAATTAGTTTAGTACCAACCACTCAAAATTGCGACGTTCAGTTAATAGATTTTATAGTAATTGTGATACTTAGTTCCTAGTTCCCTGTGTTCGATACTCGTACTTTCTAGTACTATTACTTGATTTCGACCCGTACACTTGCGGTAAGATTTAGGGGGGGTGTGAACCCGCCTATCAAGTTTTTGACCACATCCCTGATGAAGAACATACATTATAAAAGTAGATGGCATGATGAAGTAGTAATTCACAACTTGCTATCTATCTTTTATACCATCTACACTGTTTACAAACATTCTCTCGCTTTTCTTAACACTATGGCTAGAGGCTCAAGATCAAGGGGGAACAGGTCGGCGAATGGGGATGGAACTTCACGTTCGGCAGCCTACCAACCACTGAACGATGGAGCTTTTCGGAGTACCTGGAAGGTACCGGAAACAGACGAGGAGTGGAGAAACCATGGGCGAACTGCGGCCGATGATCCATTCACGGCTGAGGAGGCAGAAGACTGGGAGATGGCATGGGAGAATTACCACATCGATAATGACAGGAAAAGCCCACCAATGTATCATTGTACCCAGCCGACGGGTCTTCCACAAAGTCAACGAATTCCTCCCTTAGTGCAAAAATCCATTGATGAGGCGAACGCCGATATCGAAAAGGTAAAAGTTATGTTGAACCATAACAGTGGGATTCAACAGGGGAAAATGGAGTATCTAGTGGAGAAGAAACGGGAACTGGCCATAACTAGGGCTCACGTTCGGGAGGTTCAACGACAGATTAAGGAAGTAGAAGATGAACTAAAAGAAATCGAAGAGCACTACACGGGAATGGACGACGTGATCAAGGAAAAGGTTAACTTCATCACTGGAATGCAGGACGCCTTCCAGTAATAGATTTCTTTGTTTACCTGCACTGTATCCGTTTAATTAATTTCCCTATTAAATAACTTAAAATGGAAATCATTTTCTTTAATTAATTTCTATATTAAATACATTAAAATGGAAAGGAACATTAATTTAAAGAAATGCCTGAAACAACTAAGACAAAAAGTGTGAAAAAACAGTAAAAACATGCAAAAACACCTAAAAACCCTAAATACATAAAATGGTAGCCTAAAAACTCCAGGGACCAAAATTAAACATTTTTACCCCCCAAATCGCGGGCCCCATCGAGGAGGGGCCAAAAGTGTAAAATTAAGCCACATCGCGGGACCACCGTGGGACCAACCGCGGGCCACGTGGGCCGAGCCCGCGATCGCGGGGCCCATCGCGGGTTTTTTGGTATTTTTGCAAAACGGTCGAGAATGTGGATATTTTTGCAAGTCAAAGTCAAATAATTGGTATTTTAATTAATTTCCCTATTTAATATACAGAGGCGTGGCAGGTTGGGGATTACATTCCCGTCCCCAACCCCATTCCTATTTTTTTTTCTAATTTTGTGATTCCGTCCATTCCTAGTCCAGTTTTATGGGGAATCATTGGCCGGGTTGGGACGAGTATATTGGGTTCCCTAACGGTGCGGGTCTCATTCTCGTATCTATCCTTCCTGGTTTTTGCACTAGTTCTGAGTAGTTATATACCTCCAAAATTAATATTAATTAATAAAATCAAATTTAATATCCTATTCAATAAAACAATAAAGTTACCCTATAATTATTGACCAACCAAATTTTGAGGATATATCAAGTTGGAGTAACGGTCTATTTATTACTAGCTTAGGGCACCCACACCCACACAGGGCTTTCAATTGCAATTGCTAATCATCCATGTCATCAACCACCAAAGCCACGTCAACTTTCAATTGCAAATGTCTCTTTCAATTAAAATATACGATCCTTTCATCTATGAAAAAGCTCTCCGAAACAACTTTCCCAATCTATACAGACATTAATCCATACATACACGTTTATGCATCTGGTTTATCCATATCCTGTATTGATGGAAAACTAATTTTAGACCCTTAAATATGTGCTTGCTTGTTTTCTTTTCTTCAGTTTTTATTTACAAAGGGTCGGGTTCAATTTGTTATAATCATCAAATTGGTAAAACAAGTGGAAGATTTCGTTCAAGTATTTTGGTGTTATTATGTATCATAAAATTATGTTAATTTTTTATAAGATCTTAATGATACGTGATGATAAATTTTATTCTCATAAAATTATTGTAAGAAAATTATTGTACCATCATGTATAAAGACAAGTTTTTAAAAGGGCAATTGTGTCTAAAACAAATGTATATTAATTCATTTGTTTTTTTTAAAGAACATATTTCTAAAAGATGGGTTTAAAGCCTTGTTGTTCAAAATATTTATCTAATGGCGTATACTTTGAAATAGGCATATTTATTTAAGTGTTTGTATATACAAGGAGCAACTGTTTTTTGGTGTTTACTTTTAAGATTGTTTTTTTTTAGGATCGAGTATTTGATGAGATAACGTACTTTTATTTTGCTTAGAATTTGGTAAATTTGTCTTTTGTTTTTTGGCTTTAGCAATTCCTTCTCCACTTTACATTTCTTCAACTAGACTCCTATTTATACTAATAAAAGAGACATATGAAAGATCCCTTTTTAAAACTAATTAAGTAGACCTATTGAATTTTATTTAAATCTAGACTCTTCAACTAATCTAGAAAACCAAAAGACTTTTGACATAAATTAAGTTTACTCGAACAATGTCTCTCATAAATTTTGAATTTATTCTCGACTCCCAACGGAGCTTTCTTTTCTTCAGAAACTTCAATATTGTTTTGACCTTCTTTAATGAATTCTGTTAGAAAATGATCAAGACGGATGGGCTTCATTCTTCCGTCCGTGTAGAATGGGATCCTTTGTGATAGACATACCTTGTGTCCTGCTTTGATGATTATGATCATCTCCAACTTCATGACCATCATCCACTAGTTTCTTTATTTCTTTTTTTTTCTTCAACTTGTTCTTCAATTTCTTCGCAATTGTTTTTCTTCCCTGGTCTACTTGTGCAACATCCAAATTATCCTTTTGAACGCGTTTTTCTTCTTTTGAGGCTTCTTCATATAGAATCAAATCTTTATTAGCAACGAATGCAAAGAGTGCTTGATGTTTTGCATCCCTGTTCTTAGTTTTATCACAAGAATCTCCCAACATTCTTGTTTTCTTCAGCAAAGGAGATGGAGGGTCTTGTGGATATGTATCTCCTCTATCAACATCTTGCATTTCATGATAAGCACCAAAAACGTTTATCACATCAAGCTTGGGAGCAAACAAATTATTTTCTCCTAAAACTTATTTTTGCAACAATTTGACTTTTCTTCTTCATGGTGCAAAGATTGTCAGCAAAGCTAATATCAAAACCTTTCTACATTAAGTGACCAATGCTTAACAAATTACTTTGCAAACCTGGCACATAAAGTACCTCAGACATCTTTTCAACTTTCCCTTTTTTGTACGGAAAGTGATTTATCCAACTCCTTGAACTTTGTAGGTCTTAGCATCTCCAATTGTAACCTGTCCTAAGGTTAGTTTCGACAAGAGATGAAAAAAAAACTTTTGTTGCCAGTCATGTGTCGACTTGCTCCGCTATCCAAATACCAAATATTTTTGAAATTTCCATCAAAAGCAATTAATAAGGTTTCAACATTTCCTTCCTCATTTTTGTGCATAAAACCAACTTCACACTTCTTTTCAGGATACTTAAGCCAACAATTATATACCTTATGTCCTGGTTTGTGACAATTGGTACATTCAATATAAGGTTTGTTACTTTTGTAGGTACCTCGTTGTCTTTGAGAATCATTAGATGATCCTTGTTTCTCATCATTTTTCATCTCTTCATCTTTTGGATGATTTTGAGAAAGAGTTCCACTTTTTCTTTCATCGCGTCCTTGATTACCACCACGACCTCTCGTAAAAGTAAGTTTAGATTTCAAAGCTTGATCATGGAAAGTATGAGGATTTCTTTTAAAAATTCTTGATTCATGTGCTTCCAATCTTCCTTGTAAACTTTCCAACGCCATTGACGAAAGATCTTGTGATTCTTCAGTAGCCACCACCACATGATCAAATTTAGCGTGTAGGCTACGAAGACCTATTTCAATGACTCTGTGTGTCTCAATAACTTCTCCATTTGATGTCATTTGATTTACAAGAGATGTAACTCTAGTAAAATATTCTGAATTTTTTCATCTTCCCTAATTTCCATCTTCTCAAATTCCGCTCGTAATGATTGCAAACGAACTTTTTTAACTTGATCTTGATCGGAATAAGTCATTTCTAGAACTTGCCAAGCTTCTTGTGCACTGTTTGCCTTGGAAATCCTTTCATAAGTCGGGATTTCAATTTCTTGGTAGATCTGGAAAAGAGCTTTCCTATCTTTTTGCCTTCTACTCTTTAAAAGAACTTTGTATGCCTCAGTCAACTGAGATTCATCTTCGGGAGGATTTATGCCTTCTTCAACAACACTCCATATATCTTGAGATTCAAGACACAACTTTATTAGATTGCTCCAATAATTGAACTTCTCTCCGTTGAAACGAGACATAGTTAAAAAAGTATTGTTGTTGGTCATTTTCCACATTTTTAACAAACTTGGCTCTAATACTAATTTGTAGTATCGAGTATTTGATGAGACAATTTTTTTTTTTGCTTAGAATTTGGTAAATTTGGTAAATTTGCCTTTTGCTGTTTGACTTTGGCAATTTCTTCTCCACCTTACATTTCTTCAACTAGACTCCTATTTATACTAATAAATGAGACATATGAAATATCCTTTTTTTTAAAACTAATTAAGTAGGCCTATTGAATTTTATTTAAATCTAGACTCTTCAACTAATCTAGAAAACCAAAAGACTTTTGACATAAATTCAATTTACTCATTTTTTAGTCACGAGACTATGTATTCTAAAACACATTTTTAGTAACTTGCCTTGTATGAAACAAAGTTAGAAAGTATGGTCTAAAATTGAAATATAGATAGTCAAACCAGCTTTAGTTATATTAATTTTATCTGTCTCAAAATAAACGTCTATAACGAAATGATTTATAGTTTTAATAATATGTAATTATTAAAATTTTAAAATAATTAAATGACATTTTTGTCCTTAAAAAAGAAAGAGAAACTTTCTTCATTTTATCATCAATTGTAGAATTGAAAAGTGGAAATTTACTTATAAAAAAGACATTTATTTTAGGACATACTAAAATAAAAATAGAGATACTTAATTTGGAACAGATGTAGTGCAATTTATGATATCTCAATATATGTATTATGTAGTATATTGTATCGATCTTCTGTAAAATGATTTATTTTAATAGAGTTATGTACTTTTTAATAATACTAGAAGTCTACTCACGCAATGCAGCATGATATATCTCGATTTTAATGTCTAATTTATTTTAATGTGTGGTTTTGAGAAAACGGTCATGTTTTTTTTTATAAATTTGTTTAAAGAATGACACTTTTTAAGGAGTTCATGATTTGAGAATTTGAAAGTGGTTAGAGATAAGAAGTAATTAATAAGCGTCCACGATTTAATGATTTGAAGGTTGTTAGAGATAAGTATTAATCAAGTAATTAGCATTAAAAGCGATATGTAAAGTCTCATCAGTTGTTTTTAAGAGATTTTAAGTAATTAGCATTAAATTGCGATACATGAAGCTTTATGGGTTCTTTTTAAAAGTTTTTCATAAATGCTTTATAATATAATATATATGATATACAATTATTTATCTTTATGATATTATCCAAAATGAAATCATCTCTTGAAATAATATTTGAGAGAAATTTGTATTTGATACCGAAATTTGTATACTACTTGAAATAATATTTGAGAGATATATAAATAATACATAATTCATTTAAAAAGTTGTAGAAAATATATTTCTAAACAAAATCAATGTAAAAACAATATTCTTTTTTATTTAAAAACAAAAAACAACATTCTTTTTTATTTAAAAACAAGAAACAATAATCTTTTTTATTTAAAAACAAAAAACAATATCCTATGTTTTTAAACAATATATAAATAAATAAAAAACAATTTTATGACTTTGTTTATTGTCTTTTTGGGCGTGATTTATTTTTCAACATAAAATCACGTCTCCATGTTTCACGGGTTTAAAATTGGACAACGACGCGTGTTTCAGGATTTTGAATCTGTGGGTAAAACACTCAACTATTTTTAAAATTTATATTTTTTTTTATTTTGTCATATTAGTATTCTATAAACATTTGTTGCATAAAAAAAACCACACTTTACAGTTACATATAAAATACAAAGTTCTAAAACGTGTGAGACGTATCGTAATAACTAGGCGAAGCCTCAAGTTTATATGCCAAGACGAAAACCAGATGTATTTCAAGGAGCGCGACAATTTTGTACGTCATATATGTTATCTATATATTACTCGATCAAATAATTATATTAAAAAATTACATTCATATTTGAAGAAGAAAAATTATATAATTATTTTAACGTGTACCCCAAACTCAAAAACGAATCCCCAACTGTTGCTCATCACATTCAGTGCTTCCTCTATTTGGCTCGTCTTTTGTATTTCGATTATCCTTATACCATCAATTTTTCCTATTTAGTACGAATTACATGGATGTCGTTCGAATTCAATATTATTCCATTTCCAGGTTTTGACTTGGGACTGCTTATTTAAAACAACTTATGCTTTGACGTAAAAGTGTGTATTAACTTATGTGGTGTCAAAGTCAAACTGGAGTTTTATAAAAAGTGTGTTTAGGTTAGCTTATAGTGGCACCAAAACGTAATAAACTAATAAGTTGTTATTTAGGGGGTGTTTGGAATTGCTTATACATGTAAAACAACCAAAAAAGTTCATATGTTGTTTCAAATAAGTTGATAAGTTAGAATGAAATGACTTATTAAAGACTGCTTATCAACGGTGACAAAACGGTATAAGCAGTTTTTTTCCTCGCATCCGAAGACAAAACGAAATAAGTTAATAAGCCATTTAAATAAGCAATCCCAAACACCCCCAAATAAATAGAATGGTTAATACAAACCCTAAAAAACCCAAGTGGCAAAACCTGAGAAATCAATGAATTATGGATGCAGATGATTATTGAGTGGGGAGAGAAAGAAAGAGAAATTTATAGATGCATGTTGAGGACAATGATGAAGGCATGTTTTTTTCCAAAGGTCAGAAGAGATCATTTCTATGGCTGAACCTGACCTCCGTGGGCTTACTGAATAAGCTAATTATAATTTCATCAAGCCACAAGTAAACACCTCAATATGGTTGTTCGAATAAGCCCTTTAAGCCATTAAGCCCATAAAGTAAAAAATAAACAACCCCTAAAATGTCCTTCGCTTAACTTGTAAAAGTTAACGGCTGTTATGGGAAGGACCAAATCCGAACATTTTTTGCAAATCACAATGGCCAATATGTAATTTCAAAGCAGTTGGGACTGAAACCAAGTTCTACAATGCCTAATGTTTATGATAACAGAAGAAGTTATTAGTCACCTTACTAATATCGAATATATAAACCAAATGAAACAGATATATCTCAACTGAAAGTAGGATCTGAAAAAGTAATATGTATACAGGTTTTTCCTCTATTACCGAAAAGACCCCACCTTTCAATATTGATAGGCACTTATTTGATTACATAAACCTTCCGTCAATGAAAAAAACAAATAATAAACACAGATTTTAAGCCAAATCTATCTCAGGAATAAAGTGCTTATCGATCTTTGATATTTCTTTCGATCTTTAATTCACATACACTAACAACAAAAGGAATAAATACATTATTTTCACAAAAAAAAGAAATACCTTATTCACCCTCACTCAAAATTGGGACGATGAGAGGATTCATCTGGGCAAGATAAACAATCGCCCACCTGCAAAAACCACAACAAACAGCAATAAGCTTCCGTCAGTCGGTTGGGAACTATCCATTTGTTATTTGAAATATCACAACACAAAATAGCACCGGTTATCCTAAGTGTTCTGTTTTGACTAAAGAAAGTCAAACATGCTATTCAACTTCAAAACTAATATGAATCTACTTGAATTCCGATATAAGATCGTAAAATATGTACGAAGAACAACAATTTTGGAAAAAAAAAGTTGTTGAAAATGTGGATAAAGATCAAAACCATAACGTCGAGAAAGAGTTATGTTCAGTTCTTAATACGTTCGCATGCCCACATAATGTACACCATAACTGATTTAATTTATTATTTTATTTTATTTTAATTTAGGTTTGACAATTAAATTTTTTTACAAGAAAGATAATTAAGTATTATGTTAAAATTCAATGAGTATCCTAGTTATATTTTAGATTATTTATATTTACAATGTGATGTTTATCTTATCCTGTATTTGATTATGTTTATTAGTTAGTTATAAAATCAAACATGCAACTTTAAAAAGTTGTACCCATGCATCATTTACTTGTAAAATTGAAAATTAAGTAATTTAGCATCAAATAGTAGTACATAATGCTTAAAAAGTTGTTTTTAAGACTTTGAACCAAATGCTTTATAATATAGTATAGATAACCAAACCAAACAGAGTCAATATATCCAGCTCATCTTGGGGGTGAGATGTCCGCAGAGGTTATTCACTAACCTAGGCCCAGGCCCAGGCCCATTAGTAGGATTTATATTCTAGAAGGGGTAGTTCTGGTATTTTTACCCTGGAGTATGTTATGGCTGTTAATAAATAAGGAGTAAGGGGGAGTGAAAGGTTCATCGAGAAAATCAGTAAGAGTGCTCTTAGGAGAGTTCTGGCCTCTCGAATAGCCAGAAACCTTTTGTTCTTATTTCAGTTGTGCAATCAAATCAGTTCATAACAGTGTCCTCTACCCCAAAGGGTAGAACGGTCGTTTCCATGAAGACTCACAGCTTGTGCAAAAACGTAAGCAAAAAGGAAAGAGAAAAGAATATATATGATTAAATTTCAAATTAATTATGCATGCTTCCAATTGGTATAATATATAAACAAACTTTAACTAAGGATGAAGGTGTCAAACTTACATCATCCAACAGCAGACTGTTGCAGTGATCACCAATGTGAGGTGTAACCTGCATATACAAAGGAATGCAAGAGTCGTCAATTGAGTTTAAAAATCAGAAGTTTTTCAAAACCCACGAAAATCAGTAACTAAGGGGCTGTTTGGTTGGCTTTCCATTAAGTACTATATGGATAAAGCTGACTGTGTGGATTAACATGTCTATATTAGATTGAAAGGGTTTTTGTTTGGGATGGATTTCTCATAGATGAAAGTGCGTGCTTTTTAATTGGTAGAGGCAGGTTTGGAAAAAACTTGGCTTTCTACATAAAGCCACCCCCCCCCCCCCCCCACCCCCCTAAGAAGCTTACTGAATAAGCCACTGTGTATATCATTAAGCCACATTCAAATATAACTGACCGAATAAGCTGTAAGTCCCATTAAGCTCATTAAGTTGTTAACAAACAGACCCTAAGACCTATAAGATGAACCACAGGACCAGGGGTAAGAAAATGAAACAAGTGCTTGGTTTGGTGCAGAATGATTAAGTGCTCAAAATGATTAAGAGGCGCTTATGATATATTGCAAAATGAAATATGGTTGTTTGGTAATTGTTTAGGATGAAATTAGGGTGCAGCATGGTTAAGGGAGGCCCAAGATACAAAATCATTCAGAGGGTTTTAGAACCATTAAGAGGCAGATTTGGTTTTTTGCCAAACAAGCTTCACCTCTTAGCGATTCAGAGATTGCCTCTTAATGGAACTATTAAGAGGTAAACAAACAGCCCAAAGTATGTAGTACAAATTAGCCAAAACAATATCTTACCCCATCTTTTTGACAAAAAGCATATTTCAGTCCATTAAAGAAATAGATAACCTAAGTTATAATGGCCAAAAGAAGGTGAAACCTATTATGGAGATTGGCACAAAGGTAACCAAAAAGTGAACTGCTTAGTTGTTCAAATGGTGCTACAGAATCAACTATCTTCTGATTCAATAAGGCAGTCATCAAATTGATACATCAATTTCTTGTAGACCATCACAAATGGCAGCATTAGCCCAATGAGATTTCTACCGAAAATCTACTGTTCAAATCAAAGAAACACATTGAGTTGCTTTCAACATTAAAGCAGTTATAAACTACAAAGTTTATGTTAAAAGAAACTGATGACTACATTAAAAATATCCCAACAAACAATACAAATCAGAAGTTACAAACTATCAGCAAAATCCATACCAAAATACGGTTTTGCAGAATACAATTTCAGAAATCAAAAGAGTCTAATCACATATAGTTTTGCGAGAAGAAGTTTTATTTTACAAAAGAACATAGAGTCAAACTGGATGCGCAATCGAGGAGAAAAATTTGCATTTACTCAAGCATAATATTCAAACGAACATAAGAGAAGATACAAAATGAAATTAACACCACAAATTCAATGATCAGACTTCAATTATTTGCAGCAATCTAATAAAACTGCACACTGAAATCTTCAAATGATTACGCATTGATTACAGAATTTTAACCATAGCAAATTTCACTTTTCTAATATCAATTTGAAGTCGAACGAACAATTTCACATGAAAGTAAGATTGTAGATGGAATGAAAACAATAAATTTAATTGAAGTTAGGATAACATCAAACAGATTCGCAGAAGGTCCTTTGTTGCAACAGATTCAATAATCTAGGAGCAAAATTGCATTTAATCAAGCATAATATTCAAACGAACATAAGAGAAGATACAAATTGAAACTAACACCACAAATTCAATGATCGGACTTCAATTATTTGCAGCAATCTCATAAAAGTCCACACTCAAATCTTCAAATGATTACGCATTGATTACAGAATTCTAACCATAGCAAATTTCACTTTTTAGCGTCAATTTGAAGTCGAACGAACAAATTTCACTTGATGGAATGAAAACAATAAATTTAATTGAACTTATGATAACATCAAGGAAACATACAGATTAGCAGAAGGTCCTTTGTTGCAACAGATTCGAGCGCAAAGTGACGCGATGATTCCGATAACAGCGAAAACGAGGGTTGTAAGTAGAAACCCCATCGCTGTAGATCGATCTGATGACGTGGCGGTGAAGAGCCGATGGATTTAGAAAAAGTTGAGTGGAGAAGAAGGCGTTGGTGGTGGCGGAAACGGCGGCGATAGGGGCAGAAGTAGACGGTGTTGGTGGTGATTTATGAAAGAAATCAGATATCCGACGTTGATAAAGAGATACAGAAGATAGGCCAGATCCTGGATAGGCGACACCATGTTAAATTTTCATTTTAACTAATTTATCGGAAAAAGTATTAATGATAAAACCTTTTAACTTTTTAAAACAGATTAAATACATCATTGTAAAAATAGGTTAATGTGATACAAATTTAAGAAAAGCATAAAAAAACTCAATAAATTATCTGATTTTGAACGATTAAGTGTCTAATTTTTTTAACAAATAAATTTATAAACTTTTTTCGATATTTTTCTACCAAATATATATTCTTAAGCTTTTTTTAACAAATAAATCCTAAATTCTTTTGAAAAAACAAAATCATAAACTTAATTTTGAACACATAAATCTGAAACTTTTTTTAACAAAAAATATACAAATTCTCTTATCGACAACAAAATAAAATGAACCAATTAAACGGAAAAAATTATGTTATTTCCATTACTAATTTGTAAGAGATGGACATTTTTTTAAATATTTGGTGAAATGATTGATGTTCTTTTTTGGTATATATATTGTGAAAGAATGAGTATAACCATATGATATTATCCAACTTATGTCTATATTTAGAATTCCATTACTATTCTTGTCTTTCAATACATAATGACTCCTTATCAACCTAATATGGAGTTTTTGTATACATCTATTTATGTTTCATAATTTTTGAACGTTTCAGAATTAGTAAATTGGTTTATTTTACTTGTTGGTGGTGAGAGGAGTTATATACTTTTTGTTTATGATTGTGTTCAACAAAAGTTCGAATTTACTTTTTCAAAATTAAATTCATTATTTTGTTTTTTCAAAAAAAAAGGGATTTATTTGTTCAAAAAAATTTCAAATTTTATTCGGTAAAAATCTTAAGAAAAAATTTAAAGATTATTTGTTAAAAAAAATTAGGATAAAGTGTAAAAATTTATTTGCTAAAAGATTCAAAGACTTAATCATTTAAAATTAGATAGGTTATTGGGTTTTTTAGACCTTTTCCAAATTTGTATCACATTAACCTGTTTTTACTGGCTATAAGGATGTACTTAAGCGGTTTTAGAAGGTTTAATGGTTTTATAATTAAAAAAAAGAGTTCAAGAACTTAACCATTCAAAATAAGATACTTCGTTGGGTTTTTAAAAAAAATTATTGTATTATTTCATATTAATATTTTGATTTTATATATTATTGTAATTGTTTAGTGACAAGTATAAACTATAAAAGTACGGTTCGAGTTACGCGTCCTTCGATTTCGATTATACATATGAAATTTGGAAATGGATTTCTTTCTTCGCCACGAAGGTTTGGAATTGAATATCTAAAACCAAAACGACTTTGACTGTGATGTCTTCGCTATTAAACCAACTGTCGACGGACACTTTAATCCTCAATTCTTCTCTCTACCACCTCCATATTTGCAACAAATTATCACCGGACCGATCAACAATGGCGGCCTCATCACCGGCGATACTTCCCATTTCAAATCCACAAACAACTTCCCAGTCACCAGTCCTCACCACCACCGTCTTCCGTACACTTATCAACCACATCACCGAGACCCTCCACTCCGGTCTTTCCCAACATCCCCTTGGTCGGAATTCGCCGACCGTTCCAGATTCTTTAAACCCGAATCCGTAACCGACGCCAAAACCTGAATCCGTAAGAACTACGCCTACTTCCGCGTCAACTATCTTACCGTTGTCGTTGTCGTCGTCGGTTTTTTTGGAAGGTGTCCTAGGCTATGCCTAGAATCCCTTGGCAAATTATGATCGTAAGACGTCGGCCCTGACTAAACCTCAGTGGCCACAATTTTTGTGTACGCCTGAATTCGAACCTTGGACAGATGGGATATTCCATCACATCCCCAGGGCCTGTTAACTCCATTTGTGAAAAATCTCACAGATACGTGAACTCACTTGATTCTTATTGAGCGAAGGAAAGGGCTTTAAATAGCCAAAATTACAAGGGACACAAAACAGAAAAAACAGGAAACTAGCAGACTAGGAGATCCCTAAAAAATCACAACAACCAGTGAGACTAGGTGATTATTCAACTACTAAAGACTTGGTAAACCAACTGCATCATTCCCTCAGTGAGACTAGGTGATTATTCAACTACTAAAGACTTGGTAAACCAACTGCATCATTCCCTCCCATAAGCTAACTGTTAGCTTACACTTCAAACTTTCTAACTCCCATAAGATCTTTGAACCCTTCAAATACTTCTGTCGGTAATGGTTTTGTCATAATATCAGCTACTTGTTCTTTAGTGTCACAACACCTCAAGTTGATTGTTCCATTTTGTACCAGCTCACGAAGAAAATGGAAACGCACATCAATATGCTTACTCCTGCCATGCATTACTGGATTCTTGGACAGCTTAATGGTAGAGTTGTTGTCACAATAGATTGTGACCCCGTCTTTACTTCCATGCCTGTAACAACCCATTCCAAAGCATGCCGAAATAAGACACCAATTATAATAAATCGCCAAAACTTGGCCCAAGGTTCACACCATCAAAATTCAAAACTTTGGGTTCGCGGAACAACCCTAATTACAACCGAGAGTTTCTAATAGCAAAAATGTAAAGGAAGTCCACTAATGCCAAGCCATGCCCGCTCTCACGCCTTCTCTTCACCACTAGAGGCACTGCTCTTAACCTGCTTACCTGAAAAGGGTTTCAGGTTTTGAAAATGCGAGGGTTAGACCACAAGGTCTAGTGAGGTCCCTCAGTTACAATCACACCACATTTATCATTTAAAACTTTGCGAAACATAAATCAATGTAAGGTTTGGCAAATAACATATGGGACACACCCCCCATAGGCATCATACTACGACATATGGGACACACCCCCCATGATCGTCATGCCATCACATATGGGACACACCCCCCATAATCGTCATAACATCACATATGGGACACACCCCCCATAAGTATCACACCATATCGTATGGGACACACCCCCCCATATAGCTCACATCATGCATAAGTAATATATATGCACATACATTAAGTAAACACACCTGTACAAGTAAATGAACAAGTACCATCAAGCTTTGGTTAGAAAAACTCACCTGTTACGCTTACGTTCCTTTCTTGTTCTGGTGTGCACTTCCAAACGATCTACCTGGCGAAAGGATAAACTCATAAGCTGATCATCTCAACTCCCCGGACGACACTCTATTCCGGACAGCACACTTATCCGGACAACACCCCTATCCAGACAACACACCTATCCGGACAACACACCTATCCGGACAACACACCTATCCGGACAACACCTCTATCCGGACAACACCTATCCGGACAACACCTCTATCCGGACAACACCTATCCGGACAACACACCTATCCGGACAACACCTCTATCCGGACACCCACACGCAACAGATACTTACCCGGAAACCTTCAACTGATCGGGGTGTCCGGACGTCCAGGAAGGTATCCGGACGTAGATCTGTCCCTTACTTGGTCCGATAAATCCCAGAAACGGCCGAAATCTCACAGATGGAGATTAACAACTACAATAGGGTCAATATGCTCAACTACTACTGAAATATTAGCTTCAAAAGATAAGATTGACACCTAATCTCTTCCATTTAGTTCCAAACCCAACTTTTAACAAAAACCCCAAATAACTCATCAACAACAAGAATCAGGGATTAGAGAAGAGGAGAAGTGATTACCTGCTTGAATCCAAAAGAAGCACACCTTCTATTTCTCCCAACAAATCCGCAATTGATCCTTCTTTCTTGATTTCACTCTCTTTCTTCTTCTTTCTCCTTTCATTCTCTCTTTTCCCTCTGTTCTCTCTAATTCACTCCAGCAGCCGCCAACCACACACAAAATCAGTAGGAGAATGTTTCTCCTAGGGTTTTTGTGCCCATTTATACCCTACCACATATTTATCAAAAAGCCCCTCAACTTTCATAAATATAAAAATTCTACCACAAGGCTTGAAACTCTTTCTTTTTGGACACGGTTACTACAACACTCCCCCCTCAAAAGAATTCCGTCCCCGGAATTCCGTTCCCGGAATTCCGTTCTCAAAAGGTGAGGGTATCTGGACTTCATGACCGCTTCCACTTCCCAAGTAGCCTCTCGTCCTTTATGATACTTCCACTGGACCTTCACTAAACGAACTTCTTTGTTCCTCGTCTTTCGTATCTTACTATCTACGTTTTCCATTGGCTCCTCTTCATACCTCAATTTCTCATCAACACTAATGTCTTCCAACTGTACTGCCAAGGTTTCTTCGGCCAGACACTTCCTCAAGTTCGACATAGGAAAAAATCGAATGAACTCCCCGGAGCCCGTCAGACAACTCCAACTTGTACGCCACTTCTCCCACACGCTCAATGATAGCGAACGGCCCATCACAACCGGGTCTTGTTTCTCCTTTCTCTCCAACGCACTACGTCTTTTCATGACTAACCATAAGTATTGCACTGTCTCCCACACGGCATTCGATCAAACTCTTCCTTCTGCTTACACCCTATGGCGGTCTCTAGCCACGCTTAACTTCTCACGAAAGGCATGACCTAATGGTGGTCAACCACTCGACCTCCGGTCTCACCCAAAATCATTCACACATCTAGACTCATGGTTTTAAAACACGTCACACTAAGGGTTTCACACAAAATTTTTACCTCCTTAAAAGAACGCCTTCTACCGAAGTTAACGCCACACATCCCGAAACCCTTATAAAATAACGACGCTCAAATCGCCAACTGATCACCGGATCAACCTTGACTATCACCTTAATCCCGCAGTTAAGATTTTTTTTTCCTCCACCGGCTATACACAACTCTACAATCACTTTTCTAACACAAAATACGTCTAAGGCAGATAACACCTTCTTGCATTAAATGTGCCGACCACAACCTATTGATAACAATCAATTCCCACACTTTTACTACAACGTCACTCACATACTACTATCAAGTCCAATCCCATGGTCCTTCATCCGAGCACTACATTCTATTACTTTCTTCCACTTCCTTCTCAAAACACATTTCCAAAGAATAACTCACTAGAAGATACACACTCTTGATCAATCACATAAGCTAGTTTTCCTCCACGCTTAAACTACTCACGTACACACAAATCCCCTTTCTCATACTCTCACTAGAGTTCATGCACTCAATGGTGACTTTCTGAAACATTGCTTCCCTCTTTCCGAGCCACTTGTCACACTTTTTACTTTACACTTACTCTCTTATTCCATACTACCGCCCCCAATTACCTCAGGCTAACATGGAACATTTCTCCTTCAACGTTGACCACTCCATACACACAATTTCAACGGTTACTATGTCTAATCCCACAGTTTCACCACATCTCATACGAGAAATTCGACCAAGTCAAACCGGACCTCCACGCTACGTTCGAAGCGACCACACACTTCTCGTTCCTCAAACGATATTAACCCACTCCTTTGCATTCCCTTACACACAAGGATTAGTTCAACATTCTCAGAGATTTCATATCTACTACAAGATATCATGGACTAATTAATCCAACATTTTCACAATTATTACAACGATACAAGGCAAACGCACTCATCAATCAACTCAAGAGTACACAATTTTCTTCTTATCTAGTCGCTCATCGTCACCCCATTCTTTTATTTTCGGTAACAATACCACACGCCACTTAGACATCCATGCAACTCCACGCATAATCTGGTCATCTCTGAACGTCTTATGAGCAAACCCGAGCAAAGACCTCCACCTATGCTCATCCCCCATCAACACTAGCCCACCACTTAACCTCACAACAATTCATCCCCACCATGCTTCGCATGCTCACTAGATATAAGTTACCACCAACTTATCCCCACAACCCCCACACACTAGAGGTTCGATCGTCACGATCATTTGCACGCACACAAGGCCACGCTTTCTTCACAACAAACACGACATTTATATAAAAGAGTATACGAAACAATATGCAATAGCTAGCTTTGCAATTCATCACCCTTACACAAATAACGGGAATTTCTGCCTGATCACTACACACTTGTGGCACTGATCTAGGGCACACACACCCGCCCTCGGGAATAGACCAAGTTCGTTCGAATAATCCATATGGGACACACCCCCCATATACATCACACCAAGTCATATGCAATTTATATGAAACTACACATTTAAATAAGCATACTTTTAAAAATGACAATCACCTTTTAACTCCTGCTACTGGCACACGCTATAGTTACACACACCGCGACAGCGCCAAAGAGCACACTCGCTATATATGAAACAAATATATATATAATTAATATGGGACACACCCCCCATTTTCTCGACAACGCCAGGGCACAATGCATAATCAATATGGGACACACCCCCCATTTTTCGACAATGCTAGAGCACGATGCATAATTAAAGCATGCATTCTACCACACACTTGTTCATAGCTTCATACTTAAGCAGTTGGAAACACGCGAATAGATAACAACCACACCACACTTAATCATCGCTTTGAAATAAATGCAGCTGAGAAGCACACAGTTATATAAGAACTCTGTCACATTTGTATAAAATTTAGGTTCAGAAAGACTCACAACCTTGTCTTTCTCCTATCTAGGTGAATCACAAATTATGACCGTCTACTACACTCGATCGAGTCCTTATTCCCGACCGACTCTTCGGGTCCACTTGAGGCACGCTCAAATAAATCAAACTATAAGACACATCCTTGCAAACCAACATAGTCTACGTGTCCCACATGAGTTGGGCAAACTACCTCGTTCGCAATTGACATACAGTCACAAAGGAAGAATCACTTATCCAACTAACACATCTCCACCTTCAGGATACTCACCAAAAGGCGGTCCACCCTCTAGGCAGATACACATGTATCCCAACCGACCTCTTATCTCCGCGCACGCGCACACACACGACAAGCAAAAATCACACCAGGGCTAGTCTTTCAACTCTCAAATCTCCCGACAACGACTCAACACTCGTCGTTAACTTCCACACCAAATTCTGGCACTTAGCCTAAATACAACTTCTCCTCAACTCCGGTTCTACGCCGATACCGACTCATCCACATACCACAACGTTACCTTTCAAAGTATTTTGCCTACTTCGAAATCACCCGGGGCACACCCCTCGCCGTCAGTCTTATGCCACCTTACCGAAAAGAGCAAGGACTACCGTCACACAAGCATTCCCACAGTCAAAGACCGAGACTACAGGTAGGCACTGTCCTCCCTATACTGTAACACTAAGATCACAATTCAACCATCGACGACTCGACCACATTTTCCCACTACCGGAACTTCGCACATTCTTAGGCACGATACCCCTTACTACCTAGCGAGTTCATAGCCTTCATGCATGACAACACAATGATTTAAATTGTTTTACCCACTCAAAATATCCCACAAAACAAGGTTTTGATATGCATGCCACGACACTCCCATAAGTTACCACCACACACACCGATCTCAAAGATCGCTCACACGCAACCTTGTTCATCATTTGAAAGTGCATTCACTGAAACTCTCCTTGTGCAAAAATTTAAAAAAAAAATACAGCAATATCACCCATACTGGGATAGTCGACCGACTCTCACACTTGCTGATATGTCAACCACATGTTCATATCGTTTTCATCCATAAAACCATGCGATTTAATATTGATACGATTTTTTTTTACAACAAGGTTTAACTCACTCGCAAAAGAAGTGAAGTAACTCATTATTTCTATGAGTTCGAAATTTATTACACCATGTAAACAAACTTATCTTTTCCTTCCAGCACACACTTGCACACGCCAACTCATTTTCAAAATCAGAAGTTTACAAGGCACACGCACACACTCACACATTTTGTCATGGGGACCTACGTAACCGGTTTGAAAACGTAATGCACGACTCGCTTTACATTGAAGGCTATTCGCTCAAGCAGGGTTAACCTTTTTGCAGTTACAACAAATCAACGCCGACACCCTACTTCCCACTACACCATCAGGTTCCTTACATTTGAAACAACCTTCGGTACCGATACTTCCCCACACACTTGGATGCTCCAACCTCACAGTCACCACCTGACTATTAATTTGTAAAATAAACGGCTTCACCTCGGTCCCAAATTGGTTAACCAACACCAATGTTACCAATCCCTACATCTATCACTTTTCAACCACTCTTGTCACTCCTCCACTAACTAGAGAGTAAGAAAGCACTTCTCCACTATCCGATCCTTGAACTGAAACTCTCAAGATTTCAATTTACCGGCACTGGGAATCTCCTAGAATAAAGACTCATTAAAGAATAGGAGTTCACCTCCAAACACTTATTTCCCTTAAGAACCCTAAGGTTCTACTTCCCACGGACACTCATACCAAACATTCAAACGAGGCTTCTTCTAGATAGTATCATCAATCACGCCAAGAATAATCTGCACAGCACACTAAGCCGTTGCCAAAATGACAAGATTAAACTTTACACACAAAACAGATTAACAACCGTCCCAAAATAACAAGGCAAGAATGATCACCGTCATGCACCTGTAAATTCACAATTACACTGGCCAGGTGTAATCCCGAACTTACCTTACATGATAGTTCTCACCACCCTATTATTCACACTCCCCAGTGAGGTCTTCCTAGGCCTTCCTACATTCTCAGTTGTACTCCTACATTTTAAGTTTAGGCCCATCCGGTCACCTAAATCCCTTAAACTATGGCTCTGATACCATTTGTAACAACCCATTCCAAAGCATGCCGAAATAAGACACCAATTATAATAAATCGCCAAAACTTGGCCCAAGGTTCACACCATCAAAATTCAAAACTTTGGGTTCGCGGAACAACCCTAATTACAACCGAGAGTTTCTAATAGCAAAAATGTAAAGGAAGTCCACTAATGCCAAGCCATGCCCGCTCTCACGCCTTCTCTTCACCACTAGAGGCACTGCTCTTAACCTGCTTACCTGAAAAGGGTTTCAGGTTTTGAAAATGCGAGGGTTAGACCACAAGGTCTAGTGAGGTCCCTCAGTTACAATCACACCACATTTATCATTTAAAACTTTGCGAAACATAAATCAATGTAAGGTTTGGCAAATAACATATGGGACACACCCCCCATAGGCATCATACTACGACATATGGGACACACACCCCATGATCGTCATGCCATCACATATGGGACACCCCCCCCCCCATAATCGTCATAACATCACATATGGGACACACCCCCCATAAGTATCACACCATATCGTATGGGACACCCCCCCCCATATAGCTCACATCATGCATAAGTAATATATATGCACATACATTAAGTAAACACACTTGTACAAGTAAATGAACAAGTACCATCAAGCTTTGGTTAGAAAAACTCACCTGTTACGCTTACGTTCCTTTCTTGTTCTGGTGTGCACTTCCAAACGATCTACCTGGCGAAAGGATAAACTCATAAGCTGATCATCTCAACTCCCCGGACGACACTCTATTCCGGACAGCACACTTATCCGGACAACACCCCTATCCGGACAACACACCTATCCGGACAACACACCTATCCGGACAACACCTCTATCCGGACAACACCTATCTGGACAACACCTCTATCCGGACAACACCTATCCGGACAACACACCTATCCGGACAACACCTCTATCCGGACAACACCTCTATCCGGACAATACCTCTATCCGGACACCCACACGCAACAGATACTTACCCGAAAACCTTCAACTGATCGGGGTGTCCGGACGTCCAGGAAGGTATCCAGACGTCGATCTGTCCCTTACTTGGTCCGATAAATCCCAGAAACGGCCGAAATCTCACAGATGGAGATTAACAACTACAATAGGGTCAATATGCTCAACTACTACTGAAATATTAGCTGCAAAAGATAAGATTGACACCTAATCTCTTCCATTTAGTTCCAAACCCAACTTTTAACAAAAACCCCAAATAACTCATCAACAACAAGAATCAGGGATTAGAGAAGAGGAGAAGTGATTACCTGCTTGAATCCAAAAGAAGCACACCTTCTATTTCTCCCAACAAATCCGCAATTGATCCTTCTTTCTTGATTTCACTCTCTTTCTTCTTCTTTCTCCTTTAATTCTCTCTTTTCCCTCTGTTCTCTCTAATTCACTCCAGCAGCCGCCAACCACACACAAAATCAGTAGGAGAATGTTTCTCCTAGGGTTTTTGTGCCCATTTATACCCTACCACATATTTATCAAAAAGCACCTCAACTTTCATAAATATAAAAATTCTACCACAAGGCTTGAAACTCTTTCTTTTTGGACACAGTTACTACAATGCCCAATCTTTTCAAGAACTCTCTTCAGCCAAATAGCTGGACTTAACAACCTGCAACTGCCACAAACTCTGCTTCTGTTGTGGATTATGTGATGATTGGTTGTTTTTGGATAACCTTGAAACAACACTTTACTTAGCATAAAGACGTATCCATAAGTACTTCTCTTATCGTCTACATCACAAGCATAGTTGTTGTCGGTGTAGCCAATGAGCCCTCCCTTTCTTGCTTGATAGATGACCCCAAACTCCAATGTTCCTTTAAGATACATCAATATTCTTTTTACTGCCTGCAAGTGCATCTCTGTAGGCTTACTCATGTATCGGCTTACCTGACTTACACCATACATAATGTCTGGATGAGTGGCAGTGAGATACATCAAGCATCCCATAATTTGCTTGTAATTAGTCTCGCAAACAGCAGCTCTGCTTTCATCTTTGTATAGTTCCATACCAAGAGCAATAGGTGTCTTCACAACTTTACACTCCCACATGCCAAAGCGCTTCAGAACTTCTATCGCATACCTTCTTTGACAGATGAAATTCCCTTTTTTGCCCTGCAACACTTCAATTCCGAGAAAGTATCTCATGGACCCCAGATCGGTCATTTCAAATGACCTCATCATTGACGCCTTGAACTTCTTCAGCACTGCTTCATTATCACCTGTGTAGATTAAATCATCTACATAAATACTAACAATTAGTAAGTTATTTGCCTCGTTTTTCTTGGTGAATAGTGTTTGTTCATTTGGGCACTTTTCAAAACCTTCTGCAGCAAAATACGAGTCAATCCTGTTGAACCAAGCTCGAGGTGCTTGTTTCAACCCATAAAGCGCCTTATGTAGTTTGTGCACTTTCTCCTCCGAGCCCTTCACTTCAAACCCTTGCGGTTGATCAACATACACCTCTTCTTTTAGCTCTCCATGTAAAAACGCAGATTTAACATCTAATTGATATATGTTCCACCTTAGTTGAGCAGCCAATGACACGATAGTTCTAACTGTTTCAATACGATCCACGGGTGCATACACTTCTAAATAATCAACTCCATACCTCTGTGAGTAGCCTTTTGCTACTAATCTGGCTTTGTGCTTCTGTAGTTCTCCATTCTCGTTCAGATTAGTCTTGTAGATCCACTTGACCCCTATCGTTTTAGCTCTTTTTGGCAGCTCAACTAAGCTCTAGGTTTCGCTTTTTTCAATGGAATTGGTTTCGTCCATCATGGAAATCCTCCAATGCTCTTATTTAGTAGCTTATTCGAACAAGACAGGGTCAGAAATTTCTGCTACTGTCATGTTTAATTCGATATCTTCTAGTTCATCACCGGAGGCATAATCATTCACCCACCTAGGAGGTTGTACTGTTCTCCTACTTCTGGTGTTAGTTTCAGCAACCCTCCCATGGTCTATAGCTTCCTCAACAGGTTCTTTAATGGCTTCTTCAACCGTTTCTTCTTCATTGGTGACATCAGTTGCATCAGACTCATTATTATTGTTGCTTGTGTTGTCATCTCTCAATTCTAAATCAACCAGAACTTCTCTTGAGTGAGTTTTGCTCCAATCCCATCCTTCCACTTCTTCAAAAAATCATATCCCTACTAACTATGATTTTATTAGTCTTGGGATTGAGCAGCTTATAAATTTGGATTCACAACTGAATCCTAAGAATACACATACAACGATCCTATCATCAAGGTTTATTCTCTGTTGTTGCGGTACGTATACATTAGCTAAGCATCCAAATACACGCAAATGATAAACAGAGGGACGATTACCACTCGATGCTTCTTCGGGGGTTATGTTTGTTAAGGTTGCATTAGGACATCTATTCAGAACATAATTGCTCCTGTTAACTGCTTCTGCCCAAAATCTCTTTGTCATCCCTTGATCAGATAAAACGGCTCTAACCATGTTAAGAATGGTTCTATTTTTACGCTCAGCCACTCCGTTTTGCTGAGGCGTACAAGCTGCTGTAAGTTGCCTTCGTATCCCATTCTCCTCAGTGTTAAAATCACCTTCTCTGTTCGTTCTTAGGCACTTTATCGGAAGACCCGACTCCTTCTTAACTAATCTCTTGAAGCATTTGAAGTAGTAGAGTGTCTCCGACTTTTCTGTTAAAAAATACACCCAACATTTCCGATAAAGTCATCAATAAAACATAATGTGTACCTTTTGTTACTATTGGAAGTGGGATTAATCGGTCTGCAAAGGTCTGCGTGTACAAGTTCCAACAACTTACTAGCTCTCCACATGCTTTTGCTTGGGAACAGTTCACGGTGATGCTTTCCTACCAGACAATCCTTGCACACTTCAGAAACATTCTCTAAGAAGGGTAGACCTTGAACCATTCCTTTACTCTCCAGCTTCTTTAACATTACGTAACTCAAGTGCCCCAACCTTATGTGCCAGAGTTGCGCCACTTCTTGTCCTTTGGAAAGTAAGCAATTTTCTTCCTTCACCCGAAATTGAGTTTCAACGTGCAACATAAACATTCTGTTGGCAGACATTGAGGTCTCCATTATTACGCCTTTATGTGGATGAAAAATCTTACAGACTCTTTCTTTTATCAAGATTGAATGACCTCTCTCTTGTAGTAGCCCCATACTAAGAAGGTTGTTCCTCAGTTCTGGAACATAGTACACATCACAAACAACATGGTTAATTCCATTAAATCTGAATTTAACAGTACCTTGTCCATCCGTTTTCATCTTCATTTTATTCCCGAGTTTCACCATGGTAACATCGCTTTGATCGAGTGTCAAGAACCATGACCGATCTCCCATCATGTGGTTTGAGCATCCCGAGTTAAGAAACCAACCATCTCCTTTCTTGGCCGGTTCTGTATAGGCCATCAGAAGCATATCACCTTCTTCTCCTTCTTCCTCTTCATTTATGGCGGCATAGTTCGTCTCTTTGTTCTAGTCAGGAAGTGCCCGAGTTTGTGGCACCTATAACACTCAATAGTGTCTCTCAACTGCATGGTCGTTCTACTTCTTCCTCTATTACGACCTCTTGGAGCAGCCCTTCCACGTCCTCTACCAGCCCGTCGATCGTCGAATGATACCTTCAAAGCCTGCTCGTCCTCACCATCTTGGTCCTTTTTGAACTTCTGCTCATGCACAAGTAGTGAACTTTGAAGTTCATCTATCGACATTTGATCCACATCCTTTGCTTCCTCAATTGAACAGACAATAAAGTTCCATTTGTTTGTTAACGTTCTCAAGATTTTTTCAACAATCTTGACATCTTCCATGCTATCTCCACAGTTCCTCATATCTGTTTCAACAGCCATTACTCTACCAAAGTATTCGGTGATTGTCTCACCTGTTTACATTGCTAGGACCTCAAAAGATCTCCTTAGCCTGTTGAGTTGCGCTCTCTGAACTCGCGCATTGCCTTGATACCTTACTTTCATAGAATTCCACAGCTGCTTAGCCGTCTCCTTCTTGGTAAACGTCTTTAGAATCGACTTGTCAATGGACATAAACAAATAGTTTTTCGCCTTCAAGTCCTTCAGCTTCATTTCGTCAACGTTCTTTTTCTAGGCAGCAGTGAGATCTGAGATCTGGTCTCTCCATTGGAATTGCCGTCTCCACGACACACCAATACTCCTTTGATCGAAGTAAGTTCTCCATAAGAAGACTCAGTGATCATAATCTCCATCAAACTTGGGGATTTGTGGCTGCTCTGTAGATCTCTTTCTATCACTCTCAAGATGAAGCTAGGTTCCGATAATCTTCTCTGATACCACAATGTTAACTCTATTTGTAAAAAATCTCACAGATACGTGAACTCACTTGATTCTTATTGAGCAAAGGAAAGGGCTTTAAATAGCCAAATATACAAGGGGAACAAATCAGAAAAAACTAGAAACTAGCAGACTAGGAGATCCCTAAAAAATCTCAACAAACCTTGAGACTAAGTGATTATTCAACTACTAAAGACTTGGTAAACCAACTGCATCAGGGCCTTAACCACTATGCCACAGTCCTTGTGGTTGTCGGTTTCTCTCTTCTTACAAAGCCTTTTTCTCTGATAATACTTATTGGTCTTTTAGCGGCGTGGCACTTCCTTTATCTCTTCCGCCCCTCTGATCCGCCGTTGGTGGTTCTCGACCGTACGATCTCCGATCGGGAAACCCTTGGCATTTTGATTATTTATAGCATTGTTGTGATCTTCTTAACCAACGTTGGATCTGTTTTGACATCGGCGGTGCTTGCCGAAGTTACGATTGTTTGTGTTCATGGTGCATTCAGGTCGTCGGAGGATTTGTTTCTTGATGAACAAGAGTCTGGTGGTTCCGTCGGATTCTCCCCGTTCCTCAGTGAAAGTCGACATATATGATCCGGCGTTTGTATAATCAACTTTGTGGATTTGGGAAAAATAATAATTGGAAAAGAAAAGGCTTAGGATAATTGTTCTTGGACATATGTATAAATTTGATGATGGGTATTGTAATTGGAATATTCTTTGATTATTCAAATTGGTTATCAGGTATTTTGTTAAAATTAAATATAGCTTAACTTTGATAAATAAATGAAATTTTGACGTGTAGCTGAGTTGGTAAAGGGTGGAGCGATTTTGTTGGGTCATCTAAGATTTGAAGATGACATCCCGATCTTTTAACTTATCACACTTCACACTTAGAATATTTTGAGGTTCTTTTGTAATAGCTTAGTCTTGCTCTTATTGTAACACCTCGAAATTTCCATTATATTATATTTAATATGAATGGAGTCGAAATGTAATTTAGTCTAAGATTTGGACTATTTGTAAATGTAAAACTTAAGGGTTGAAATTGTAATTGACCAAAGTTTAAGTTAAGTGTGAAACTTGAAACTGCAGGGTTGATTTGGTCTTTAGTTGATAGTTGATTTCATATAAAAATAAAGAGTCGGTAAGATTTAAAAAATATCTCAAATCTTTGAAATTGGAAGTCGGTTCCCAAGCAAGAAGAAAATCAGATTTTACAGGAGTATTTTGGTAAGAGTTTTGAATCGATTCCTGTAGTTTTCATTTTCTAGGATTAGAAAGTTTAAAGAATTTCAGTGTTTGATTAGGTCTCTGAGTAGTGTGGTGAAAGAAAGTTGAATTGAAGCCTTTCTGGTCTCTGTTGATTTCGAATTCTATCAGGTGAGTTCATCCAATCTATTTTGATAATATAAATCAACAGTTGAATTGAAATCTATTTGTATTAAGGTTTAAAGAATTTTTAGAAAGATTGAAATGGGAATTGTGTGAATGGAACTGGGTTAAATCGAGTCCGGAAGATGAATGTCCGGATTGTCCCGGATTCCGGATGGGAGTTCGGATGTTTTCCGGATTGGTTCCGGATACCGAAATGTACTCGGATTCAGGATGGTTGTCCGGAATATACCGGATCCGGAATGTACCGGATTCCGGATTATGTCCGGATGATTTGATATCGGATCCCGGATTGGTACCGGGTGGGTACCGGATTCCGGATATGTTCCGGATGGTTCCAGACTTTGAGTCCGGAATACTTTTCCGGATGGGTTTTCCCGGATAGTTCCAGATGTGGGTTCCGGATAAGGGATTTTTCCGATATAGTTTCCGGATGTGTTATCTGGTTAAGTTTTTCTAAAAAAAAATGGGGCGCTGCCCCTAGACCCCGCAAGGGCGTTGCCCCTTGACCCCATCCACTAACCGGGTAGCGGAACCCCTGTGCTGAGTCGCCGAAGGGGGGGAACAATTGAGAATACGGGTATGTTAGATCATTTGAAATCCTTAACTTTGAGAATACGATATGAAATGTTTTGTGCATTTGAGTAAATATGCACATATGATAGTAAGTGTAATGGATCCATAGGCACTAGTATTATGTGAACACGTGGAATAGGCCTGGACTAATCGTAATTCCCTTGTGTTTGATAAACGTGGAATAGGCGTGGACTAATCGTAATTCCCATTTCGTATTAAGATGTGTAATCCTGGAATAGGCGTGGACTAATCATAATTCCAGATTTTATCGGAAGATAAGAGATAGGCATGGCTTAATTGTAATCTCTACTTCCATTCCAAGAAATAGACATGGACTAATTGTAATTTCTTGGACATGAGCAATGATCTAGAATCCGTGGTGATTTGTAGTGGGCTCTTAAACATGATGATATGACTTACTTAGTGTATGTCATATTCATGGAACCGGGTATAATTCCCGTCATCGCAAGATGTTTATATGTACGGTAAGAATGGTGGCAAACCAGGTTTGTTTATACGCTTTGTTTACTTTGATTTCCAAAGCCTGTAAAGTTTTAATTTGAAAATGGATGTTCTCACTAGGCGTAAGCCTAATCGTTTCAAATAAAATTTTCTTACCAGGTTCTAGCTCGGGAAAGGATAAGTTGGGATGAGCGTCGAGAGGTTCCTGAGTTATACTTTTCATGACATGATGGAGAAGTTAATGGAAGTAATGATGTTTTGGAGATTTTGTAGACAACCGTTATAATCTAATTGTGCATGTTATGGATTAGATTAGTAGGTTATTTATAAAAGTAGGATGTATATACAAACTTTGTTATGAATTCTCCATTTATGTATGAAATTTTTGGGAAATAGTTATTGTGGACCTTGAAAGAGTAAGGTTTAAATTTGTTGAAATTTTGGATGTTTCACTTATTGATTCGGTGAAGTCGAAGATTAGCCGAAAAACAAAGAATAAGTGAATCTACCTATGTGGAGTGAAGATGAACTTCTCAACTCACACCTAAGCTATATTTTCGATCCTCTACTTAACAAAATCGGCAGCAATGTCCGCCGATCCTTCCTACATATCGGTGGAAACTGCTCCCACCGATTTTCTCTTTCACAAATCGGTGGGAGCTCCAGCGGTCACTTTGTACGTGTCTTTTGTTAAAAAAATCTCTTTAAAATCTTGCATTGATGGGGACATACTCTGGAGTTCAGAAAAAGGTTGTTATGTTTTAACATTCTTCTAAGGAAAGGTCTACACTGAACTCTGTTTCTCAACAAGACAAAAAGGACATCTTGTCTTGTTCAAGGACCACCTGTTTTTCTACCCCTGCTTGAAAAGTGTCCCATGCATTTAATGCACATGAGAGTATTTAAAGAGGAAGACCCTCTCCATGCAAGGTTACGGGTTTTGAAGATTTTTAAGTGAAAAACATCAAATCGACAGACATTCTTTCTCTCTTAAAAAGAACTTCTTACTGTGTCTTAGTGTTCATATCAGAAGTTCTGTTGTTTACTTTGTATAAGATTGTTAGGATATATATTAATCTGTTATTTCCGCAACAATCAAAAGTTTTCAGTGTGTAATTCTTGATTTTATATCAATAAGAATTAAATTAAGTGATTTTTTTAGCATTGTATTCAACCTCCCCCCTCTTCTACAATACTGGTTCTATCTGCTAGTTCTTAGCTGGACCAACCGAGTTTACCCAAACAAGATAAGTTTCGGGTCAATCTCATGTCTCCCGCTATTCTACTAGTGAGCTAAAAACGGTCTCTCACCCTGGCCTCTTTGGAGGCGAGTTTCATGCGAGATAACTCGTTAGATAACGCAATCATAGTTGACTTTTCAAAAAAAAAGGAGAAGTCCGAAGGATTGCTAAAAACACTTTAACCACATTGGTGAAACATGTAGTTCAACTTAAATAATTATGTAAAATTAATTGGAAATTTGATTTTCCTTTATAAATTAACTTTGCAAGATATTTTTGACATTTATGGTCTGTTTGTTAGCAACTTAACAAGACTCATAGCTTATTCGGTTATTTATACATGACCGTTTGATAGTTTATTAATGATATAGAAAGTAACTTATTCAGTAAACTCTAAGGAGGGGTGGTGTAGGGGTGTTCGCGGTCCGGTTTGGGCGGTTTAACCCCTCAGACCACAAACCAAACCGCAAGTGGCGGTTTATTAAATTTTCAAACCAAGCGGTTTGACATCAAGTGCCCAGACCGGTCAAACTGGACCGCAGTTTAGGCGGTTTGGTCCGATCTGTTTAGACGGTTTGGACCTTTTATAGGATTTAAATTAAACTTAAAAAAAGATATATAATTTTGAATATTAGATTAAATATCTATTTTAACATAACAATGACCACCTTCAATAATTAAACCTAATTGAGGCATTGAGTAAATCAACAAGACTGGGGTGAGGACTGTGACATGTGAGTGTGAGGCGGAGGTGATTACTAAGCCGAGTAGGGATTTCAAATTTCAAAATAAGTTTGGGCTATTAGGATGTTCGTGAAGTTGGGCTAGTCTTAAAACTTGGATTAATCTTATACTAAATTAAAAAATATAAAAAATATAAAAAATAATATATATATACATATATATATGTATGTATTTGACGGTCGGTTTGGTCCAAACCGCCCAAAAAAAGTTCCAGACCGCAGATCGGACCGGATCGGACCGCCTGGTTTGGCTATTTTCCAAACTAGACCGGACCGCCAAACCGCTCAAACCGCCAAAAACGGTCCGGTTTGACTTGGTTCGACTGGTTTGAGCGGTCCAACCGTTTTTTGAACACCCCTAGGGTGGTGGGTGGGGGTATATGCAAAAAGTCAAGTTTTTCCAAACTTGTCTCGCTCAATTTAAAAACAAACTCTTTTCATTTATGGAAAACGATTCTAAACAAAAACTTGTCAATGCATACAGACAGATTAACCTATACAGACAACTTTATTTATACAAGATTTAATGAAAAACCAACCAAACAACCCCTCATTTTGAAATACAAGATTCTTTTGTTTTATCTTTGTTAAACCATATTTTAGAAATGTAAATCTACTACTTACTAAATGCATACCTTCTCTTCGGTTTTATGTCTGATAGTAGATTTGTTGATATAAAAAATTATGCAGTTGTTAAAGCAGTATATACCAAAAGGTAAGTTCTCGTTATTTTGGGCATTCATCAACTAAAAGGCATAAATATGAAGGGGAGATTACTCAATTATTCCCGATAACTCATATGAGTTAAGTTGTTTGTTTGAATAACATATATTAGTTGTTATTTTCTTAAATCAGTTGTCTAAATGACAGAAATAACTATTTTCTTAAATCAATTGTCTAAATGACAGAAATAACTATCTTATTTTTCAGTATAAATTAAACATTGTTTGATAAATTTATTATTTATCTTTTAAGTTGCATGATATTTATAAAGGACACTAAATTACTTGAACATCAAAACATGATGCCAAACAATCTAGGGTGCTAATGTTAGTATCATATTCATACCCAATCAAATGAGCTTGCTATTACTACATAAAACTATAAAACAAATTATGCCCTAAATCACTCATTTATTGTGGGTTAAATCAACCATTTTTATAACCCATAAGGAGGTTCCAAACACAAGGTATCCCTGTCCCCCCTTTTTATTTCGTATGATGTTTGGTTCAAAGTCTATTTGATTGCTCTATATTCGATTGGGAAACAAAACTTGAACCTGCTTGAACAATAATATACGACCATAGATATATGATGTTAATGGATTAAAAAGGTGTTCTTATTAGAAATCTACAAATGATGAGTAATGCAAGGACAAATCAATACCTTGATAGAAGGTGTTGACGACTCGTTGTTGGAGAAAGACTAAGCAACAACGGTTGCCGAAGAGAGAGGAGGGTGCAACAGGTCTTCATGGTGGACAACAATACTTCATTAAGATGTTTGAAGGAGTTTTTTTTTTTACCATAGGTGTTTTTTAACAAGAGTGTATAGGTCATATTTTATAGTTAAATGTGGACTAGTGATCCCTACCAATCAGAATAAACCAATTATTTTTTCATTAAACCACAAATAAACTCTCATAGTTATGCATATTCACATCCATCAAATAAAAAATAAACAATAAAATAGAAAAATATCGATTAATGTATTTACTTCTTACTTAAATAATTCTTCCTGGTACTCTACTTCTAAAAAAAATAAAATATATACAACCAATTTGGTTTGATATAATTTGAATCGAGTTTGCATTTGTAAAGTTCAAATATTTACTATATTGTTAGAATATTTAATAAATTCAATGAATTTTAAAACAAAGTTTTACATAAACCAAAAATATATTTAGGGGTTGTTTGTTTAGCTCTTAATGGTTCCATTAAGAGGCAACATTTGAATCGTTCAGAGATGAATCTTGTTTGGCAAAAAAAAGTCTGCCTCTTAATGGTTCCAAAACCCTCTTAATGATTTAGCATTTTGGGTCACCCTTAACCATTCAGCACCATGATTTCATTCTAAACAAATATCAAACAACCATATTTCATTTTGCATTATATCATAAAAACATCTTAACTATTCTGACATTTTAATCATTTTGCAACAAACCATTCAGCAACTGCCAAACAACCCCTGAAATTTGATTAATAAGAAGATTAAATTATGTTTTTTCGTCCCTATGGTTTACAAAAAATTGCTGATTTCGTCCATATGGTTTCAAAGTTTCGGTTTTTGTCCTTATGGTTTGCAATTCATTTACATTTTCATCTCTGAGACCAAAACACTACTTAAATGTGAAGGACTAAAATAGAAATGAATTATAAACCATAGGGATGAAAAAAGCAATGAAATTTAAATCATAAGGACGAAAAAGGTGATGAATTATAAATTATAGGAATGAAAATCATAATTTCAAAACCATAAGAACGAAAATAAAAAAATTCAACAAACCACAGGGACTAAAAGTGTAAGAAGAAGAATAATAAAACAATTTTTTTCTCCGTGTTAAGTTTTAAAAAATTCATTCCAATTACTTCTCTCTCGTTTTCAGTCCATCGTCTTCTCCTATTTTGCATCCTGTTCTTCATCGTCTACCTTTTCCTCCTTTAATTTGATTTGATTTGATTTGATTCAAGACACCAAGAATTCAAGAAACCAAACCAGGTACACGGATTGCGACTATCTCTCTATCTCCTTTTCTGTATTGGTTTTTTCTTGCTTTTTCTTTCTCTATCTCAAGTTCTCTTAAGACACAGAAATCAACAAATTAACCATTTTTACGAGTGTGTTCTTGACTTGTTCGAGTTTTTGGCATATGCACAAGCTCTTTCGTGATTATTATCTGTATATAAACCCTAGATTTCAACCACATCTATTACTTGCTTCCCTTCCCTTCCCTTGCATAATTTGTATTTATAATGATTGAGTTGTTCTTCTTGGAAGTGGGGTTCATTTATTTTAACTATTAATTGATTGGTTTGGTGGTTATCTTTCAATTTGATAGATCATACATATCAATTTAACATGCATACAAGATGTTTGATAAAATGCCTCAATGATATCTTGTTTAGACATGAGTGAAAATCCTCATGTATAAATTAAGAGTAGAAAATCCCCATACTTCAAGTTGCTTCACTTTGTTGCCAGGATGTTCAGTAACTTTTTCTTCCAAAATTCATTTGACAATCCATCATCTTCCCTTTCACCTTTCTGCAGTAAAATCAAGAATGCTTCCAGCTCAGATGGGTCGATTGTTTTTGTACATTTCTTCACTCGGCTTCTGGTATTGTTCAGCAATGGTTGGCATTAAGAGTTAGAATTTGGTTGCTGGTTCTACTTTTGTTGGGTGAGAGAGAAAGCCCAAATCTTTTTTGTGCAATTGTTGTGCATGCCAACTATTTGATATTTCGCTCCAAAGAGTTTGTTTACCAAATATGAGGAGAAATTCGATATCACTACCATTTCCTTCATATCGGCACTTAAGATCTCCCCTACATGACGAAAACTCATTTGGGAAATCATGTTTTATGTGGGTTCAAATCATGCACAAGACTAGTGGAGGAAGACGACCTAAAAAGAAAGTCTACCACCGAGTTCATGAACTAGACAAAGTCATGGACCTCCAAAAGAAACCCACCGCAATCCTAAAGCTGAAATCAATCATCCAATCACAAAAGAACGAGTCTTTGCTTCTTAGGGACCTTGAAAAAGAAGTTGGGTTTATTCAGAAATGGAATTTCATAGCTGTTATCGAGAAATACCCATCAATTTTCCATGTGAGTGGTGGTCACAAAACACCACCGGCAGTCATGCTTAACGAAAAAGCCGAAAAAGTTGCTGCTGAAGAAGCTGTGGCCAATGAACTAATGGAACCCATTTTGGTCAAGAATCTGAGAAAGTTGTTAATGTTGTCGGTTGATTGTAGGCTTCCACTTGAAACCATTGACTTCATTCAGCCTGAATTGGGTTTGCCACCAGATTTCAAGAAATCTTTGATTCCAAAATTTCCTGAATTTTTCTGTGTGAAAGATGTACATGGAAGATCCCATCTTGAATTGGGTATTTGGGATTCTTCACTTGCGATTACTGCTCGTGAGGAAAGATGGTTACGTGAAAGAATCTTGGACACTTCCGGGCACTCGAAAAGAGCCCGTATTTCAAAAGATGGCAACTTTCCTGGCCCGTTTGCTTTTCACTTAAATTTCCCTGTTGGATTTAGACCAAACATGAGTTATCTTCAAGAACTTGAAAAATGGCAGAAGATGGAGTTCCCTTCTCCCTACTTGAATGCAAAGAGGTTTGAAGTTTCTGATCCTAAAGCTCGGAAACGGGTGGTGGCAGTTCTTCATGAGCTTTTCAGTTTGACCATGGAGAAAAGGTTGACTTCTGCCCAATTGGAGGCATTTCATTCAGAACTGAGATTACCAGCCAGATTGTTGCTTTGCTTAATTAAGCATCATGGCATGTTTTATATTACTAACAAAGGTGCAAGAAGTACTGTTTTTCTTAAAGAAGCTTATGATGGGTCAAGATTGGTTGATAAATGTCCCCTTTTGATTTTTAGGGATAAGTTTGTAGCACTCACAGGTAGGAGAGATATTGAGCCTTCATCACAAGCTATATGAAACATCTTCAAGAAAATGAATTTTAATATTCGATTATATTTGTTGAATTATATTCGATCATTTTTGTGATCCAATTTGGTTTTACATTATTTGGCATGATTGCTAGTTTGTAGTTCTTTTTTTGGAAGGGTGTCCCAGGCTATCCTAAGCTAATCCTGATAAATTATGGCCGCAAGAAATCAACCCTGATAAGTTCAGTGACCACAACTGTTGTGTATGTCTGAAACTGAATGTTGAGCAAATGGGATTGTAGTTCCTTTTTGGTAAAACTCGCCCGGGTTTGGGGCCGTGATGCTTAGGATTCTCTTTGAGATGTTTTTCCTTAACTTATGGCGTTAGTTGGCAACGACCATCGGTGCCACGACTCTTTTGGAGGGTAATTAATATCAAGGGGTTTTGATTATCTCACACGGAATCAAAGTCAAAGTGGCCTAGAATGGAGGTGAAAGTAAAATACAAATATGAGAAAGAAACCTTCAATATTATTAGATCATCTTTAAGGGTGCGTTTGGTATGCAGACAGGATAAGGATAAGACAGGACAATGTGGGACAAAACAACTGTTCCACGTTTGATAAGATAGAACTGAACAGAACAGATAACAGTGACCAATTTACCCTTACTAAGTTGTTTATATATTTTGATTAATTATGTAAGTTATTAAATTATAATGAAATAATTTTTTTTTTTCATAACAATACAAATTATTTGAAAGTCTTCTTTCAGACGATTAAAATGACACCAAAATAGAAAAATTATGTAGTTCCCAGTTTTTATTTTCTAACATTTTACATATACATTTTTACTATTAGTATTTAATAGTTTACATTAATTAATCAAAACATACAAACAATGTAAAAATAATATTTTGAAGAAAATAAAGTAAAAGTTTAAAGAACATAAAATACAATAAATAAAATTTAAAGAATAAATAAAATATGAAATAGAAGGTTTATTTGATGTTTTAAAGAGAATTAGATTTTATTTTGAGGTTATATTGATAAAATATTAGTCTGTTTCAGCTTGTTCCATGGGGTGGGGGTGGAAGCCTGTTCCAGCTTGTTCCACCTTGTTCCAGTATGTTCTACATAAAATTCATGTCAAACGTAGGACAATGGACCCTGTTCTTTTCTGTTATGTTCTGTCCAATGTACCAAACGCACCCTAAAGGATTACAAATAAGCTTTTTATAGGTGAAACTAAATGTGGCAACAAAAAAAATCAAATTTCAAGAACAAAGAATTAAATGACATTTTCCGTAGCGGGGCTCGGGATGGGCTCGGGATGGGTGAGGTGGCAGCGGGGAAGGAGCGGGGTTGGGCTACGGCTCGGGATGGCATGCGGGGCGGGATGGTTTTCGGGGATGGGATCCCGATCCATCCCGAGGATTATTAAAAAAAATAAAAAATTTATTCAATTTTTAATAAAATAGCCGTTGAACGGCTCTATTTTTCTCACTTATATATTTAACCCTCAACCTCTTATTTCTCACACCTCTCAAACTCTCTCAAATTCTCTCAACCTCTTATTTTACACACCTCTCAAATTCTCTCAACCTCTTATTTTACACACCTCTCAAACTCTCTCAACCTCTTATTTTACACACCTCTTTCATCATGAACCCAACCTTCTACCTCGAACACACCACAATCTATCCCGACACAACAATCTAACCCGGAACCATCAAATCCGAGACCAAAGAAAGCCGCCAAGCAAACGTGGAGAAAAGAGCAAATTAGACAATTTCATGATTGGTAGTGTTTTGTATTTTGTAATTTTTATTTTTAATGAATGATATGAATCTTAATTTTTATTATTTATCTTATTTTTATTTATTAAAAAATATATAAATATTTTTATTTTGTTAAATAATTAAATGTACAAATAAAAGAATTAAAATAAATGAGGTGGCATGAAAGATTGAGGGAATGGGGTACGGTGAAAGATTGGTGTTTAGGGATGAAGTGAGGGATGGGAGAAAAGCTGATGTGGCGCTGAGGTGGAGGGGAATCTTTGAAAGATAGGCCTTATGGGGTACGCATGGCCTAAATAGAAACATGAAAAATCATAAACTACTGATTTGACATATATTTATTAATTATAATTTAACTATAATGATTTCTAGTGTATATTAACTAGTTTAAGTAAATTAAGTAAATTTATATTTTTTATATCTAATTTAATTATAACCAAATCATAAAAATAAAAGTTGAGGGAGGAACCAAATATGTTATAAAAATGTACTTTAAGGGATCAAATCTGTTATAAATGTAGTTTGAGAGAGTAAATCTGTTAATAAAAATGAAAGCTGAGGGAGAGGAGGGTCACTAGCGAAAATTAATTGACGGAGTTAAAAGGGAGGAACCTTATCCGTTATAAAAAATGAGACTATAGGGATGTCATTCGTTAAAAATTCTTTTCAAGAACCTTATTCGTTAACTTATGTACATCACAGGGACCAATTTTGCATTTAACTCATATATATACTGTAAAATTATAAAAAAGAATCCAATATAGTTTATTAGTTTACAACTCCTCTATATTAATTTCAATTTGTTAAGTTATATATTTTATTAACATGTTTGAAAAACAATTAAAACATAAATATAATTTTATAATACAATTAAAAAAGTGCAAAATTACACAAAAACTAATCTTTATAAAAAAAACATTGAGCCACAAATAGTAATATAGATTATTCGTAATTTCGATTCGACCAAAATATTCAATCAAGTCGGAGCAAAGTTGATGATGAACTTCATATTACGGGAACTTTATACTACGGGATAGGTTACTAGGATTTTTAGGCTCGAGAGCAAAGGAGAGGCATTGGTCAAGGACATGGTTCGGTGTGGGGGAGCGTGGAGGTGGTGGAATTAGGTTAGGGAACCAAGAGGAAGGGTTTTGGGGGAGTTAGATGAGCTAATAAACTTGGGAGGTTTGAACCATCCTAGTGGTCGTGCATGTGATGAGTGGTTTTGATTTCTATCAGAGGACGGCGTTTTTTCGGTCAAGCGTCTTGAAGTTTGGATTGATTGGAGGTCATTTAGTGGAGTTACCCAGAGTGGAATTGTTTTTTTAATAAAGATGTTTAGTTTGGAGAGTTAGTTCCTGAAGCGTGCCAATTCGAGAGATGTGGGATAAAAGGGGCATTGAGTTGCATTCTGTTTTATGTCCTAGGCTGGTCGAAGGTTGAGTTCATTGATCACCGTTTTCTTTGTTGCCCTTTTTTACAGGTTTGGACAAGCGTATGGAAATGGTGGGGCTGTACACCCATCTCTTGGAACTTTATGGAGGATATCCTTTCACTTCCTTGCAGACTTCAAGGTGGAAAAATCCGAATTCTTATACGAATGTCAGTGATTTGGACAACTCTTTACGTTATATGGAGATTTGTAAACAAATTGACTTTTTCAAACACTTCTGACACCGGTCAAGATTTTGGTTTCGAGGTGCAATTGCTATAGTTTTTCTATATCTCGAACTCCTTAAAACATAGTGAATATTCCTGGTCTCATTGTTGCAACTCAACATTCTAAGGACGTATATGTTTGCTGATGTAACATCCCAATTTTTATAAATGAGGATGTTTGGGTTTATTAAACAATTTGAGAGTAATTATTTAATAACATGTGATTTATTATGTGATAGATTAATTTTAGAGTTTATCCCCGAGTAAGTTACGTTATTGGTTTTGTGGAGTAATAAGTTAAGGGGTAAACTTTAATTTTAATTTATAAGATGAAGGGTAAAATTTGACAAGTAATACAAGTCAAGGGAGTTGTTATGATTTATGTGGTGACTCACCACCACTTTATCCATATATGTGGAGGCAAGATAGCTTTCATGCTATCTTGTGTGTGTGTGTGTGTTGTGGTGTGAAAAAGAGAGAAAAGAGAAAGAGAGAAACGAAAGGGAGAAAGAAGGAGAAGGAAGCAAGATATTCAGCAGGGTTTTTAGGATTCAATTCAAGAAAAGCAAAGGTAACAACCCTACATAAATCTCTCCTTTTATGTTTATAAGTTTGCTAAATAAGTTTATAAATGGGTTTTGATGAAATATGGATGTTTTTGGAAAACTAAGTTTATGGATAGTTGTTATTTATGGTCTTAAACATATCTGCAAAATATCATAAACGTTCATGGCTTAAAACTAGAGATTTCTGGGTTTTTACGTTTTCAGTTAGTTGAGACATATATGAACTCAGTTGGTTGCGACTTTGAATAGTGTCATGTCTCAACAGTTGGTTGCGACTTTGAATAGTGTCATGTCTCAACAGTTGGTTGCATTTTGAGACGAGAATTTTGTGTATTTAGGATTTCCAGTACTTAAGGGTCCTAAACAGTAGATTAATACCAGTATATTATGTAGTAGGGTATTTCAGATCTCTGTAAAGTGGGTGACTGAAGTTCCTTACAACTTTGAGAAAGGAAAAGTAGCTCTACTGCTACCAGGTGAGTTCATTCTTACCTTACCTTTTTATAATGTTTTAAATTGTGGTAAGGTGTATTTTATAAATGAACTGAGTGGATAACTTTTGGAAGAATAATTTTATGAAGTAAAATTATATCAAGACTCGGGAATGTTAATATTGATGGTTAGACTTATAGAATGAGGAATGGACGTATTAAAATATGATCGGCTTATATTAAATGATATAAGAGATATATGTAACGGAGGTTTGATTTTAGTGAATGATATGAGGAATTTTCGTGATAAATATGTGATTGGTTCATATTGAATAATATGAGAAATACATATAAGTATTATCCTGTACGAGTATGAGTAAGAGGAACGGATTCATAAACATTAGCTTTATTTGATAACGTAGGATAGACAAAGTATAATTGCTATTCCTGTTTATTTTGGAAGGTAATGAATAGGCAAAGTAGAATTGCTATTCATATTAATAAATAGGCAAAGTAGAATTGCTATTTAGAACTGAAAAGGAGGAATAGACAAAGTATAATCATTATTCCCGTGTATCCTTGGAATGATTGAATAGACAAAGTAGAATTGTTATTCATGTTAATGATTGAATAGACAAAGTAGAATTGTTATTCATGTGTATGATTGAATAGACAAAGTAGAATTGTTATTCATGTGGAATAGGTTGAATAGGCATAGTATAATTGCTATTCAGGTTGAATGAGTTAATAGGCAAAGAAGAGTTGCTATTTATATTTGAAATGTGGAAGTACGAACTAGACGAAGTATAAGTGTTGTTTCCTGGGTTTTGATGGAGTAATAATAGGCAATATAAGTGTTGTTTATGTATCCATTTTTAGAAGAAGGTATGACGTTTGAATGTAAATCTGTAGGATTGATTGATAAACTAGAATCCGTGATGATTCGTAGTAGACTATTGAGTATGGTGATGTGACTTTAAGATTGATAGTCATATTCATGGGATGAAGTATGATTCAGTTATTATGAGATGAGTACGAGTATGGTAAGAACGAGTGTAAGTCAAGTTTGATAAACCTTGTTTACATTGTTTTATAAATATTATTTTGAAACTGAATGTTCTCACTAGGCGTTAGCCTAATCGTTTCAAATGATGTTTTCTTACCATGTGCTAGCTCGGGAAAATAAAGGGATGTGGGACGAGAGCTTTTGGATTAGCGGATGAGATAATGATTATTGAGGTTTTGATGAATTGTTTAGATATTCTAGTTAATATGATTATAGTGAAATGATTAGATTAATAGGTTATTTGAAGAATTCAGTATTTGTGAATACGACTCATAGATATTTCTCTGCTCAGTTTTAAAGATTGGAAGTTTAAGTTTAAATCTTATTATAAACTAAGGTTTAAATTAGCCCTGATTTTTAGGGTGTTACAGTTGATAGTGCCTTGAATACACCTACAAACGTGTGATAATTAAGCCTCAAAGCAAGTATACAATGAGATCTAATATCGTCTTTCAAGTAATAAAATGGTAAGATACCAGATATCGTCCCACAAAGATTGGAGTAAAAGTTGTTTAAAAAGTAATAGAAAGATATGATTTCAGATGGCGATTTTGAAGAAGATTGTTTTGATTTGAGTTATCTTGAGATTAACACTGAACTTAACAGAATATAAAGAAAGAATAATAGGTGTAAGATGTTTGGTGAGACATAAACGCAAATTCCAGTAGCCAATGCTGTGGCAATGCTACAACATTGTTTTACATCAACGAATTTTACCATTTGTTTTAAGAACGTCCTCTCGGATTTTAACCTTTGTAGTTTTCTAAGCTATGCATAATCTCTTATAACAGTCCCACAGTTAACGAGGTAGCAACAATGGTGTTCTTAAAACGTATGGAGTAACAAATCTCTTTGTTAAAATCACCCTCTCGGGTCGATTCCATATCATTCAAGTTGGCGTGTTCCAAGTAGTTCATCTCTGAATCTACTACACTTTAACACTTTGACTAGCGACCAACTCGTCGAGAATAATTTAAAATGGAAAAATATAGGTAACAACTCTCGTTGTTAGCAACTCTCTCAAGTCTACTTGCTATATCATCCAAATTGACGTGCATTCGAGTAGCTTATCTCTAAGTCCACGACATTTTCACACTTTCGAGTGATCAATTCGTCAAAAAGTATATTGGCTTGATAAACTTGAATGAAAACAATAAAGATTAGCTACTCATAATAAAATTAAAGTGCAACATAAAATAAATAACATAAAGTAAGTGCATAAAAATAAATGACGGAATTTAAATGACAATAACGAAATAAAAGTGACTAAAGTTGCATATATATTAAAGTGAAAGCGTTGAAAAGAAATCAAGAACTAAACTACAAGAATTTTAGTTCTTGAAGAGATGAAAAATAGTTAAGTTAAGAGTTCCTAAGAGATAAATGATGATTCCCAAGTCTTACCCCAACCCCTCCTTTTATACTACAAGGAGTGGCAAAACGGTAATAAAGGAAAGTATAAAACAAAGCTTTTACCCAATGGTTAACAAAAGTACAAAAGGTATCATCCCATGGGTAATAACCATTACAAAAGTAAAAGATGTTTAAATAACTAAATCAGATATTTTCTTCAAAACTTTTAGAAGACCTCATCTTTTGTCTTCTAGTTACTCCTTCCTTCCTTGATTGAGCCAAACGTGCCGATATCACTGTTCTGAATGTTGCAGCATTCCTGCAGAATGCAAAACCAATCCCATCAAATCCACATTAGCCTACTATTTGTTGTAAACACAGGTAAATCATAACTTTAGCTCCGATAACATAATAAATGACAAATAAGATAAGAAAAGACTCAAAGTTGGGATATAAAAGATGAAAATAAACTAAAATAAAGGTGAAAATAGGTGTTTTCACATTCATAAAGCAACACGTATCATTTGCTTTCCTAGTTCCTTCAAGTGTGTACAGTCTGTCTTTGGTTCATTTTGCTGGTTATTGCTTCAACGTTTATTGATTTTCGGCTATCATCGAAGGGGTTATTATTGTTGCTGGCGTGTGTAATAACCAAGTTTCTTTTATTAAAGAAGTGTAAGATGGGTGAAAGAAATACGAAGTCTAAAGTTTTGAGGGGCCATAATGTATTTTGGTTGGAAGGTATAAAAACCCCAAATTGGGCACAAAACCCTAGAAGTGACCATTTCTACTTGGCGGCTGTGTGTGTGTGTGAGCTGAGAAGAGAAGAATCAATTCTTGCAATCAGCATTTGGGAAGGAAATGAGGAGATTTCTCTATCAATCAATTCAAGGTAAACACTACCATCCCTTAGATGATTTTGGTTTTTGTAACTAGATGGCTGGGCAGAGTTAGCATCTTTGATTAATCGATTTACTCTTAAGAACAAGTATGTTTATGTTTTATAACCTTGAAAGAGGGTTGAGGAAGTTGGAATAACCATCTTGGTGAGTAAGGGAATGGACATCGGATAGAAAAGGGGCTAATCCCTTGACCCTATGGTCGTTCTGTGTCGAAATCATCCAAACATCGGAGTACGGAAGTCTGGACAGAGTTCCGGGACTTGCGAATCCGGATTCGGTCCGGAAAAGAGAGAAGACCGGATTTGAGTCCGGAGTGGAGTGTGGTCCGGAATCCGCAAGCGGACCTGGAGTGAGGCCGGAATCCGTATTGGATCCGGAATCCGCAATGGATCCGGAATCCGGGATTTGATCCGGAGTTGAGTTGAATCCGAGATTAGATCTGGAAAGTAGGGGTGGAGTCCGGAATGCTGGTTTCGGATTCCGGGAGTTCGTTTAGAGTCAATTTATATAGGAATCTGTTCAGGATGGGATAAGGGTTAACTTAAGACTTACTATTCTTATCCTCTTAATATCATAGGTGTTTCCCCTAAAAATCCGAAGCTATTGTGAAGAGTAATTTGCTAAGACGCTAGGTGAGTTTTTCTAACTGAATACGTGTTTTAAACGTATTTTTTTTGAAGTAAGTAAACGAATAGAAATGTCTTGTTTTATTTCATGAAAATGCAAGTATGAATGATTATTTGAGATGTATGCATACATTGTTGTGAGATGTAGATTGGCTAAGTCGGGGGGTGTGGCCCGCCAGTACTCATACCGGGGGAAGTGTCCCGTTTATGCCATTGGAGGCGTGACCCAGTAAGGCAGTGTGAGTCTGACACCTTGTCACTTCCGAGTGACTTCAGTGTGCCATTTACATGTGTGGTGTTACATGAAAGTTTTATTTAAAGTTGTTATCTATGAAAGTTATGAATTGCTTTAAATATGTTTTATCGAGCTGTTGTTTCTTGAGGGAGCTCACTAGACCTCATGGTCTAACCCTTGCATACTTTTCCAAACTAAATATTTTCAGGGAAACAGATAGTAGGAAGCTCCGGTAAGAGCCAAGAGAAGAATTAGAGCTCAGACGCTTATAGAGATAGTGCTTCACTTCCACTTTATAGACTTTACTTTATTCTCAGTTGTGAACAGGTTGTTTCCGCCAACCTAGTTAAGACGGATGTACTGAAATTTTGAGACTGGTTTTGGGATGTTTTATATTATATGAATGTTATGCTTTAATTTGTGTTTGGGTTGTTACAGTTGGTATCAGAGCCATAGTTTAAGGGATTTAGGTGACCGGACGGGCCTAGACTTAAACTGTGGGAGTAGAAATCACAACTGAGAATCAGGAATGCGTTAGGAGGGCACTATAATAGGGATAAGACTAATAGGGTAGAGAGGACAATCATGTAAGGTAGATTCGGGGTTAGACCTGGCCAGTGTAATTGCGAGTTTCTTATTATTCTTGAGCAGTAGTCTTAAGTAATTTATTTTGGTATGTTCCAGTAATCGAGTATGTCTGAAAGAACCTTGAGGAGTAGATCCGTGCCGGTGGTGGGTACAAATCCAGTTGTAGGAGAAATTCGCGTGAAGGAAATCCTAGAGGAGGAACCGGTGAATCCTCCGAGACGAGCGGCAACCCGCGGAAGGGGCGGAGGCCGAGGAAGAGGACGAGATAGACCGCCGTTGCGAGCTGCCTCTCAGGCGATTGGGGCTGGTGTGGCAACCCGAGGAGGGAAAAAGATGACAACCACCTGTCGAGCTAAAAGTGTGGGAGCACCTGAGGTGCGTGAGCCCTTGCATCAAGAAAGTACCTCTTCGGTAGGCGGAGGAAGTAAGTCGGACAGCCCGATGAGAGACCAGAACCAAGCTTTTGTGACTGAAGAAAAGTTTACGGCTAAGATGGGTAAATTACAAGAGACCTTGCAAGCATTGTTGGAAAATCAAATCAAGACTACGTCGGAGGGACGCACTAAGAGTGGAAATGAGACAAGGACTGAGGCGTCTAACCTACCTCCGACTGTGGTGGGAGATAAGTCTATATCAACTCCATTGGTGGCTAATGAACCGAAGACAACGAAAGGGTGTACCTTTAAGACCTTTGCATCGTGCAAGCCTCCGTCTTTCAATGGAGATCGCAATCCAGTTTTAGCTCTGAGATGGATACGCGAGATGGAGTTAGCTTTATGCCAAGGAAGACAAGGTGTTGTTTGCCATGTCTATGCTGAAGGCAGATGCCATTTTCTGGTGGGATGTCGAGACGGGAGGTAAGGGTTCTGAGATTGCAAAAACAACTACCTGGGAACTGTTCACAAAAAGATTCAAAGCTCAGTTCTGTCCAGTGGCGGCCGTCAAGAAGCTCGAGGAGGAATTTCTGGGATTGGAGCAAGGGACGATGTCGGTCTAAGAGTATACGTCAAAGTTCATTAAGAAAGCTCGGTTCGCTGAATTGTATTCTGGTTTGCTGTCGGAAACAAAACCATCAGGTTGCTTCATATAGATAGTTTCCTCCAAGTCTCCATGTAGGAAGGCGATCTTCACATCTAGCTGTTCTAGCTCCAAATCGTGAATAGCCACGATCGCTAAAAGAACACGAATAGATGTATGTCTAACAACGGGAGCAAAAATATTGTCATACTCGATACCTTTCCGTTGTGCAAAGCCTTTAGCAACGAGACGAGCCTTGTACCGATTGTCATCTTTGACTTTGAAAACCCACTTGCAACCAATAGGACGGATGCCCTTCGGCAACGGACATAAGTCCCAAGTGCTGTTCTTCGAAAGAGCTTCCATCTCTTCTTGCATGGCACCAAGCCATTTCGAACTGTGGGTTGAGGCCAACGCCTCCTTTACATCAAGAGGTTCTTCTTGCCCTACATGCAAAGCAAACTCCAGCTGATCTGTAAAACTCATGTTAGCAAAATCCCAATCTCCATACCTATTCGGCGAACGAATAGTCCTTTGACTACGCCTGGTAGGTGCAATAACTGGGATTGTGTCGCCGTGGTCTCCACCATCATTCAGAATCTCTTCTTCAGAATCACTAGTAGACGTCACTGGCGGAATGACTTCTTCAACAGTATCGGGTGATTCTGGAACAATATCAGGAACGGATGAACTGGGAATATTAGGACTGACTACTGGCTCCACCTCATCGGTGGTAGGAGCAACAGTAGTGACGACTTCCGGATTTTGAGAGGACTGAGGATCTTGTGACTTTAACAGGACCGATTCATCAAACGTGACGTGTCGAGAATGAATCACCTTACGAGTCAAGGGGTTCCAGATTTGGTAACCCTTGATACCATCTGTATAGCCGAGCAAGAATCCTTTGGTGGTTTTAGGATCCAACTTGTCCTGGCCTAAAACATGAACGTAAACAGGACAACCAAATACACGTATGTATTTCATACAGATGTTTCTTTTACCTCTCTAAACCTCTTCCAGAATCTTTCCCCCGATGGCCGAACAAGGTAACCTGTTCACAATGTGCACAGCAGTGTGTAGTGCTTCGGCCCAGAAAATTTTGGGGAACTCCGATGTCAACAACATACATCGGACCTTTTCAAGAAAAGTCCTATTCATCCGTTCAGCTACCCCATTAGATTGAGGATCGCCCGGAGTGGTGTAGTGACGGTGGATGCCTTTACGCGAACAAAAGTCCTTGAGGTTACCACTAGTAAACTCTCCACCGTTGTCAGATCTAAGCACTTTCAACTTCTTGCCAGTCTCGACCTCTACTCGTGCCAACCAAGTCTTGAACGTATCGAAGACATCTGACTTGAACTTTAACACATACACCCAAAGCTTATGTGAGAAATCATCAATAAACGAAACAAAGTATTTACCTCCACTGAGGGACGGAGTACTGGATGGTCCCCAGACGTCTGTATGAACATAATCGAGGATTCCTTTAGTGTTGTGTTTTCCAACACCAAAAGAAACACGCGTCTGCTTTCCTTTGACACATCCCGAACAAAACTCCAGGCTAGCAGGAACAGAGACTTTAATGAGCTTTCGCTTGCACAAAATCTCCAAGTTCTTCTCGGATGTGTGACCCAAACGAAGATGCCATAAGCGAGCATCACCAAGATTCTGAGAACTTTCGGCCACACACGACTAAGAAGAAACAGTCTCGCCAATCAAATGGAAAAGATTATTTTCCGCCCGTTCGCCTTTCATAACGACAATACTCCCTTTAGAGATGCGCAAACTCTCGTCATTGCCTCGAAAGTTGCAGCCCAATTTGGACAGTTGTCCAACAGAGATCAAGGAGCGAGTCATGGATGGAACAAACTTGACATTATTCAATGTCCGAATACACCCATCGAACATCTTGATCCGCACAGTACCGATACCCTGAGTGGCACACGAAGTAATGTTTCCCATATAAATACTGTTACCGTCAACCTTTTTGAAGGTAGAGAAACAGTCCCGGAATGGTGTCATGTGGCAAGATGCCCCGGTATCTAGCACCCAACGCCTGTCACCTTGCGGTGGTGCAACTATGGCAGAGAAGCCTTCTTGCTCCATTTTGGCTGCAACGGCTGAGGTGTCCGCGTTGTCTTTGTTTTTAAGACTCGGACAGTCCTTCACCCAATGACCTGGCTTCTGGCAATAATTACAGTTGCCACGCGCCTTTGATTTCCCCCGAGAACCAGGTCGGCGAGACGGAGAGCGCCCACGATTTCTTCCTCTTGACAAATGGTGATCGTCTCGGCCTTTGTCAGCAAACAGGCCTTGACTGTAATTAATCTCTCGGTGATTGTTACCGATCCGCATCTGAACTCGTTGGTCTTCAGAAATCATTCATGTTTTCGCATCAGACAAAGAAAGAGTTTCTCTTCCATAAATAAAACTGTTAGTGAATTGGGAATACTTCTCGGGAAGTGAATACAACAGGATCATAGCAAGTGCTTCTTCATCTTTAGCAAGAAGCGCATCTGTTGCCTTCAACTTCATGATTATGTCTTCGAATTCGGTCATGTGCGCCTTGATTGTTGTGCCTTCCTTAATTTTGAAGAAGAGACACGACCGCATCAGTAACAATCTGTTGGTCAAAGTTTTCTTGAGATATAAATTCTCAAGCTTGCTCCAAATACCTGCAGCTGTCTTTTCAGACACAATTTCAGATATAACATTATCTCCCATAGTCATCTGCAAAGTAGTAAATGCCCATGCTTTCATTTCTTTAGCCTTAAGGTCAGACATATTAGGGTCTAACTCGTCTTTGGCAAATACTACGGGATGGACTCCATTTTTCCTAAGTGCCGCGGATGTTGTGAACTGCCATTTACCAAAGTCACCGTCCCTATTCCAAGTCTGTATACGAATCCCAGCCCCGGACAAATTAAAGGTACCTTCTAGGTACGGTTTTTGGGACTGGTTAGAGGAACCGGCTCCAAATGGGTTTTCTACTTCAGCCATAGAGAAAACGAAATGTGTAAACTTGTTTATGTATATTTTCTACACAAACCCGAATCTAGATCCGAAGCTCTGATACCAATTGTTAGGAAAAATTTATCGTGCCAAAGAAAATACGAGAAGCTCACGAATGATTTTTAAGGTCCCAAAACGAGTAGAAATCCAAATGCACAATAAACCCAACAACAAATGCGGATAACAATGATCTAGATGTTACACAATATATTCTCGACGTAGAAAATTAAACTCACGCGAAATATATATATATATATATATACAAATAGATAAAAGCGATGAAAACGTTAGTATCTATAAATATATATATATAACAAGATATATATAAACGTATATATCAACGAAATATATATATAAATAACGATATATATATAATATATATATATATATTGACGAGATATATATATATATATATATATACATATACATATATATATGTATGGCAAGTAAATCACAACCGAAATAACACTGGGAGTTTAACGTGGTTCCACTATCGTTGTGATAGTGTACGTCCACCAAAGAGAGAGAGCAATTGTTTATTACCAACCAAGTAGATTACAAAGTGCTTCGCACAAGGGTCTTAAGATCCACGATCAACCAAACGAATCCTCTCGAACACCACCGAATATCAAGAACACTCTCAACTTCACAAAACTCTAGATACCAAGAGTAACAAAATAGTGAGGGTGTTTGGTGGTTTACGGCCGAGAGAACAAGGGAAGAGGAAAGAAGAGGTGCAAGTTAAAATGAATGGAGATGCATGGTATTTATAGGTGATGTTTTCCTTGGTCACCAAGCATAAGGGCATATTTGTCTTTTCACTTTTGCCCCATGCATCTCACGTGCAGCATCCATAACCTTGCATAATATATATGTATTTAATATATATTTATATTATAACAATTTGTACAGTAATATTTATGGTCTTCAAGGGGGAATAGTAGAAGATGGAGGCAGAAATTTGTATCTACAAACAGAGAAAGAAAGAACATCCTAAGCAGAAAAACAAACAACACTGGTTTATTTAGCAAAAATTGTCCCAAATTAGAAATCATGATGAACATATGATATACAAAAAAAGTCCCAAGAAAAGGGTGAAAACGATATATACCTTAGAGAGGTTGTTTTCAAAGTTCAAATTGGAATCTGATTGGCACAAGTCTTCTTGAAGAGTAGTGCTAGCAAACCTTCAGGTCATAGGAAATACTAAAGGTAGAACCTTAACTCGAGAAAGACATAAATAAACACATACAAAAGAAAACAACAAGAACCTGCAGAGAAGAAAATGAAGAGATTATATATAACTTTAGTCACCTGTTGGTAAATGGTAGTCGTCACACGATCACACACAAACTTCTGAATGAGAGGAACAAAACCTAAATCTGCATATTTTTTTGAAGAACAACATAAATCAAAAGCATTGTTTATCAAAAACCAAAAGGTTTGAAATAGGAAGACAAATGAGAGAATGGTCAGCGGAGTCTTGAAAACATAAACCCCATTGATCGAGACATCAAATTGGAGAGGGAGAAAATGAAATAGTCTGATGAAGAAAGGAAAGTCTGGGCTTCCCTTTTTTATGGTGCCATGTTTAAAGTTTTGAGAAACAAACCATGAAAGCTATGAATGGAATAATTGACTTTTTCTATCAAAGAAAGAGACTTTGAACCATGGATTGATAGGTGGCAATGCTTCAACCCTTTGTACATTATGCTATATAAGTTGTAATTAAGAGATTTTTAAAATTCTTGCATTAAATGATGGTACCTAATGTTTAAAGACTTGTATTTAAAACTTTTATGTAAATGGATATTAAAGTAGTATAGATATAGATATAGATATATATATACTAAAAAATTGGGCCCCTATTTTTTCCAGGCACTGGGCGTGCGCCCGACCCGCCCTCCCCTAGGGACGACCCTGAGCTCAGAGCTCAGGGGAAGGGGTCGTTGAATAAGCCATTGTATTCTCGAATTTGGGGATAAAAGAAAGAGTGAATTGTGGATTTGGTCCTTATGATTTTGTGTTTTCTTTGACTATGGTCCTCATTCTATGTTTATCATGGATATGGTCCTTGTGGTATGCAATATATTGTGGCTAGGGTCCCTCAACACTAACACTGTTAAGTTTGAAAGGTTTAAACTTTAATTTTGGTCCCTATGGTTTATTGAAATCTTTGAAAGTGGTCCATGTGGTTTATTATTGTTTTTACATTTTTCCTTTAAAAACTAATATAAATTTTCAAAAAATAAAAATATATTATCTAATTCATATATATATATATATATACCTTTAATATGAGAGTGTTGATGAGGTTGATCAAGAAAATATAATATTAATTTTATATATGAAAATATTTTAACAAAATTATAATATTTTTTAATATATATATATATATATAATATATAAATATGAATTGGATAATTTATTAGTTTTTAATAATATATAATTATATTTTTATTAGTTTTTAAAGGAAAATGTAAGAATAATAATAAACCAAAGGGACCACTTTCAAAGATTTCTATAACCATAGGGACCAAAATTAAAGTTTAAACTTTTCAAACTTAACGGTGTTAGTGTTGAGGGACCCTAGCCACAATAAATTGCATACCATAGGGACCATATCCATAATAAACATAGAATGAGGATCATAGTCAAAGAAAACACAAAACCACATGAACCAAATCCACAATTCACTCTAAAAGAAAAGAAAAAAAATGAGGGAAAAGAAAGCAAAGGAAATTAATTTTTATATTTGTGTTCTCAAATAAAAGGAAAAGAAAGGAAAGTTAATAATAATAATAATAATAATAATAATAATAATAATAATGATAATAATAATAATAATAATAATAATAATAATAATAATAATAATTTTTCAAATTCTTGAATAAGAGAAAAATGAAAGAAAATATGTTATTGTTATAAATATACCCTTTAAAATATATCATTATTTATAATGAATGTTGGGTAACTTTATAATTTTAATAATCTTTTTAAAAAGTATCAACCTATCGTTTCTTTTCCTTCCCACGTTTGTAAGAAAATTTTTAGGAAGAAACTTGTCATTATTTTCGAAAATTTTCAGTTCCTTACTTCCTAAAAAGTTTTGATAACACGTTTTTTTTTTCTTTCATCTCATTTTCCTTTTCTTTCCATCGTAAAAAGGTTTCAAAACACAGTTACCGATTAATCCGACGAGAATTAAAAAAGATAAAGTCCAGTTCTACATGTCAATAACGATAACAACGAAATTTATAGTAAGAGAAAGATCGGTCAACTTAAAAAATCGTGATATTGTTCATGAACTATTATAGATTCAACATTAAATTCAATCTTCCTAATTTCTTACATATACACATATAATGTTGCCTTAGCAGTAAAATGGTGGACATCCATGAAGGAGGTCCTAGTATTAATCCGAAACACCACATTTACCTCCCACATGAAGGTTGTGTAACGTTCTAGAGGGTGGTGTCTACCTTTTATATTATCTAATTTCTTAAATCGAATTGCGCCAAAATATGATCGAAAACAAGTTGAACTTTTGTGCGAAATTATTTGTCTAATAACATGTATAATCCAAACCTTTAAGAACATGGGCGGAGCCACCTTGGAGCCAGAAGTGGCAGTGGCTCCCCCTCATTCTTCAAAATAAAATTTGATATACATGTAAACCTCAATTACCCACTTAAAAGTACTTTATTTATTTATATTAAGTTCTTCCTTTTCTTCATTTATAAATGCAATGTTTTCTAAAGTTTCTACAATAAACAAGTAATTTTATTCAATTACACAATTTTTTTTACTATAAATTTCATGTATTTTCAAATGGTTTTCTTATTTGCATGGTTATTTGTACACATCTTGTATTTGTTTGTATAAGTATAGATATAGTTATGTTGGTTGGGTCACTCATCTTTCCAACTATTTTCGGGACAAATATATAATTAAAAACATATATATATATATATATATATATATATATGGCAAAAGATCGTATGAGAAGTTGAGGTTAACGTGAGAAGCGTGAGAAGTTGAATTGAACCGTTGATCACTATTAATCAAATGCCCTCCCATGAATTGCGGCTTAGAAAAGAATTGATCCAGTGCATCTCGGTGCATCTAATCCTAATGTTCGTCCATATCTCAACGGTTGATAACCACTTCTCACCAAATTTAACATTTCTTACCGGAACCCAACCTTATATTTAAAAAGGCTTTCTCGACCTTGAAAATTGTGAATTTTCTTACATTTTTTCTAGGCACTCCCTGGATACGTTTTCTGACTCGACCCCTGTTTATAAAGGAATAACAGCTTATTACAACAAAATTGGCAAATATATAAATGTCATAATAGCCTGTTAGAAGACTTGTAGGATCAAATAATTGCATGTACTATTAAAAAGTGTTACAATAAGTTTAAAAAACGTTTCTAGACGTCTTACATGTTTTATGACACTTTTGAAATAAAATATTTTATTAATTACTTTATACAATATTATTTGAAGAAAAAAATGTCTTATAAAAAAGATGTATTATTTGAAGAAAACATATGTTACAATGACTAAAATATCCCTAATTAATCTGGATCTAATGGAGAAAACTAACGGTCGTTAGACGGAGGTGTCAAATGTGAGGGATAAGTATGTTATAATAAAGTTGAGGGACTAAAACCCATAAAAGGGACAAACCTTAGGGACCTTGAGTAATTTACGTAAACTATGGGGACTAACTTTGCAAATTTATGTCAGAAACCTTTACGGAGCATAATAAAAGGTGACATGATGGTTTTGAAAACGAAAAACAGATAGCAGCAGGTATTTTGAATATAATGGAGCGATGGCAAAACGGAGCTTCGGCGATCGGCATCGATCTTGGAACTACATACTCTTGTGTGGCGGTCTGGAAGCATGATCGGATCGAGATCATTCTGAATGATCAAGGCAACAGAACAACTCCGTCTTCTGTTGCTTTCCTTAACGACAAACGACTCATCGGCGATGGCGCCAAAAACCAAGCACCAATGAACCCTACTAACACTATATTTGGTCAGCCAACTTGTTTTCCTACTTTTTTTTAATTTTTATTATTGAATCCTCTTTATTTTGTTTTTGATAAATCAGTAGAAAAGTTATAGATTCATAAACGGATATGTATGCAACATCCAGAACATATGCATTGTGAATAGCGGAGTTGGATTGTAAGTACCTTGTTTCTTACTGAAATATTTAGAGCTTTTTAGGATTTTAGCTTTTCAAAAACTAAATACACGGTTACTGCCTTTTAGGATTTTAGGGTTTAGGGTTTAGGTTTGCTTGTTGTTTTATTGATATGGTTTATTTCACATGGTTATAAGCTTAATTAACCATTGATTTCAGATGCTAAGAGGTTGATTGGAAGGAGATTCAGTGATTCCAAAGTGAAATAAGACATGAAGTTGTGGCCATTCAAGGTCATAGAAGGGCCTTCCGAAAGACCAAAGATTAAACGTCAAGAGAAGGAGTTTTTCGCTGAAGAGATTTCATCTACGATACTCGTTAGGATGAAAGAAATTGCTGAGGCATACCTTGGAAAAGTTGTGAAGAATGCTGTGATAACGGTCCCGGCTTATTTCAATGGTTCACAACGTCAAGCAACAAAGGATGCTGGTGCTATTGCTGGATTAAATGTCATACAGATGATCAATGAGCCTACCGCTGCTGCAATTGCATATGGTTTAGATAACAAGCATGATATTGTTGGCAAGATGAATGTGCTTGTCTTTGATCTTGGTGGTGGCACTTTTGATGTTTCTCTATTGAGCATTGGGGAAGAGGGTACTTTTGAGGTGAAAGTTGTTGCTGGTGACACCCATTTGGGAGGAGAGGATTTTGATAACTGCATGGTGAATCACTGTGTTCGGAAATTCAAAAGGAGATGGAATAAGGACTTGACTGGGAACCAAAGAGCAATGGGGAGGTTAAGATTTGCATGTGAGAAAGCAAAAAGGATTCTTTCGTGCACTACTCAGACTTGAATCGAACTTGATTGTTTACAAGAGGGGATTGATTTTTCTATGAAATTTAGTCGAGCTAAATTTGAAGAGATGAATATGCATTCATTCGATAATTGCATCAAGACTGTGGAGGCATGTTTAAGCGATGCAAAGATGGAGAAATCAAGTGTAAACGAGGTGATTCTTGTAGGTGGCTCAACTAGGATACCAAAGGTCCAACATACGTTGCAGGAATTTTTCAATGGCAAAGAGTTATGTAAAAGCGTGAACCCTGATGAGGCTGTTGCATATGGTGCAGCGGTAATGGCTGCAAAGTTAAGTGGTAACAATGAGAAGAGAGTTCGAGATTTGGTTCTATCGGATGTCATTTCGTTATCACTAGGTGTGGAGACATATGGAGAAGTTATGGATGTTGCGATACCACGGGACACTCCAATACCTGCAAGAAAGAGCAAAACTTTTGCTACAAGTTATGACAACCAATCTTCAGGAGAGATTTGCATTTATCAGGGTGAAAGATCTAGATCTATAGATAATCATTTATTGGGGAAGTTCTCAATTTATGGAATACCACCTGCTCCAAAAAGAGTTCCAAAAATCAAGATATGTTTACGAATAGATGCCAGTGGTATCCTCACAGTCACAACTAAGATATTATCTACGGGTAAGATGGAGAAACTCACGATTACCAATGAAAAAGGAAGACTCTCCGAGGAAGAGATTGAGAAGATGGTAAAAGATGCTGAAAAGTACAAACATGAGGACCAAGAATTCAAGAAAAAAGCAAATGCATACAATGCATTAGAAAATTGCTTATACAAGATGAAGAATCGGATGAGAGAATACAACATCAAGAAGACGGTGTCCCCTAAGACGTTGAAGAAAATGAAGAATGCTATCGATGATACGACTAAGTGGTTTGAGGATAACCAAAGTGCGGCTGCTGACGAGCTTGAGCGCATGGAGGTACACCTCAAGTTTGTATGCTCTCCAATGCTTTAGTTCTCAGATTATGTTCGTTAAACTTTTGGGATTTCGTAGATTTTTTGGTAGATGATATGTTGAAAAGCAACTTGCAATGAAAAAAGTAAAACCCTCGAACCAAATCGTTATTATTGCTTAATTAGTTTCTAATGTTTGATTCTTGATTTCAATACCTCAACCCTATCAAGAACTGTATGAGGTTAAGTTCTTCTAATCAATAGATGGTGTGAAACTTGAGATATTTTCGTTTGTTTTACACAAGAAATGTCTTACTGTTACTGTTGACAGAATTTCGGTGAGAGGAAAATATTAGTATTAGTAATGGCCCGTTTACCAAATGCTATCAAAGTAAGCGTTTACCCGTTAAGAGAATCTTACAGGGTCAGAGATATGACAAGAACTGAGGGTGGTGATTGTTAGAGACACTTTACAACAATCTTATTCTATCAAATGCTATCAAAGGTGCATTATGTTTTCTTTTATCTACTTCTACTTGCTCTCATTCTCTCTAACTCTCAAAGTCTATAATTCGTGATTTCGATTTGCTTTTGTGTTCGATATTAACTTGGGTTCTAAATTTTGTTCATTCTTACATTATGTGTTCCTAAGCTTCTAATTCAAAATGGCCTTACCCAATTCGACTCTCAAGCCGTTGGTTTCCAAGCAGGATCGTATGTTTCCAATTTTTTCGTCAAAGTAATCATTACAATAACCGAAAAACACCCGTTTCGGAATATTACAACTTGACAATATTGTCGAGTGAGAAAATGGAATCACAATGCAAAATTTGTCATTAAAATAATCATAAACCATAACCGAAAAAACACCCGTTTAGAAAAGTTACAACATGACACTATTGGTGAGTGTAAAAAATAACGACGTGTTCTCGAGTTTTGGAAGGAAAGAAAAGAAATGAAATGAGAAGAAAAGAAAGAAATATTTGTTTTTGTGTTCTTGAGATTGAAAGAAAAGAAGGAAAGGGAAAGAAAGAAAATAAATTTTCATGTTCTTGAGTAGGAGAGAAAGAAAAGGAAAGATGTCATTTTTATCAATATACGCTTATTTATTTCATAGTGGAATTTAACTAATGGGTATATGTGTAATGTTATAAATATTTTTAATTATTTTTAAATTTTTTCCTTTGCTTTCCTTCGCTTTCCTCCCACTTTTGGACGGAAAGTTTTGGGAGGAAAATTAACAATATTTTCCTTCCATTTCCTTTGTTTTCCCTCCTTAAAAAAACTCGAGAACACAACATTTTTTCTTTCCCTCCTACTTTCTTACCGTTTCCCTTCCTTTCCTTTGTAAAAAAAACTCGAGAACACTGCATAAAAGCAATGCACAATTTGGGGCACATGCTTCTTGTAGCAGAATTGGTCAAAGCGGATTGAGTCGGAGATTTGATGTTTAGTTAACGCGGACTATGCAAACACAACTTTAGTCAGATACTAAAACGTAAGTCGTTCTACTCTTAAACAAGACACGTTTAAATTACAGAAAATGGCATGAATGAGAATGTGGAAATTATTATGTGCTCTAATTTATGATGTTTGGAGTGCTCCAAATAATTTACCACATTCATATGTATATGTAACGAATCATTGGGTTGCACTATTTTGGTTCGTTCCTGGTCTTTTATAGGCCTCAGACGAGATGTAAAAAAAGACCCTTGATAAGTATAAAAAAATCTTTAATATATTGTTTTTTATCATAAGAAATAACATTGAATTCAAGAAATACTAATCATTAATATAAATACGTTTTCCAAATATTCCTAGATGCATAATCATTCAATAATTCATTTTCAAATTAATATTATCTACCATATCATTTTTACATAACATCATCAATTTGTTCCATCGACAAAAAATTCTATGATTTAAGTCATAATGTTGACTATTTGAAATAACACTCTATGTAATCAATATAAATCAGTATGTTTCCATCTCACGTCAGAATTCTTGCGGATGGAATAATTAAAAGAGTCAACGGGAGATGAATGATGGATTAAATAAATCAAGATTTTCTAGACAAGTAGTTTTATACTTTGATACTAGATAAAAAGATATTACTACCATATACTAAAAAAAGATGGGGCTCTATTTCTCATGGGCCTTGGCCGTGAGGGCCCTGGATCTATTATCGTAGATGGTAAAACGGATAGTTGCTTTCGAGTAGTTTGTTTGGCAAAATTGGGTGTTGAATTATATAAAATGCTAAAAATATTATTGACTTTTATACTTTGACAAATAAAGTATTGGAAAAGTCTAGAAAAACTTAACGAACTTTCTCATTTTAAATGATTAAGTCTCTAAACATTTTTTTAATAAAATGTTACATATATCATTTCAACCCAAAAAAGCTACCTGAAACCGGTTAGAAATGTTTTCAAGTTAAAAAAACGTAAATCAGTTTTACCGTTCTCAAACCCTACGTCTTTAAAACCCCTCGCCACCCTCCTTGCCTCATCGTTGTTCGTTCTCTGCACCATCCATCACCGCTGTTGGCTGCCATTGTTCTCACTCTTTTTGTTTTTGTTTTTCAGTTCTCCATCTTTTATATATCTATACGTGCTTCATTAAGTTGCTGTAAAAGAGGGAGAATTGAATAACAAAAAAAAACAGATCAAAAAGAGGAAGATTTATGGTAGGGCCAACAACGACGATGTATAGTATGGAGAACGGACAACGATAAAGCGATTGGCAGTGGCGAGGGGTGCGGGAGGTTTGAATAGCGTATGGTTTGGGAATGATAAAACTGATTTAGGTTTTCTTACTCTAAAACCTTCATAATCGATTATATATAACTTTCTTGGGTGGAAATGATGTAGGTAATCAATTTTTTAAAGTTCGATGGTTTACTTGTTCAGGAAAAAAATATTCAGATACTTAATCATTTAAAATGAAAAAGTTCAATGGTTTTCTCATGCAAAAATAGTTCACGAACTTAATCATTCATAATGAAAAAGTTTGTTGGGCCTTGTTGAACTTTTCCGATAAAGTATTTATCATTTCATTCGACAATGTTCTCAACAATACACCACACTAATCATGGTCATTGTCGAGGCCGACAAATAATAATTAGAATAATAATCTGTTAATACAAAAGTAACTACAACGGTGGTAGTAGGGTCGAATCCAAAACCGAAAGTAAAATTGGTGAGGGGGGAGGGGGGAGAGAAAAAAGATATTCTTTAACTAAAGTAATTCATGTGCGAACAAAAACAAGTATAGGGAGATTTCCAACCATGAATAATAATCGGCTTATGACCCAGTTTAGTTATTCATCGGCTCACAAAATGTAATTCTCAATCGTTATAAAATGCCATGAACATTAACAAGCTCTTATGTTTGGTTTATCTTTGCTTAGTTGATTAACGATACAAACTATTCGGTTACAAATTGGCCTGAACTGTTAAGCAGATTCCCACGTGTTACACATCCTTTCACCACTTTGTTCTCAACTCTTGTCACCTCCCGGGCGAGATCGACAAGCTACCTTTTGCGCATTGAACCTGAGCAAAAAGCTTGGTTCAATTTCTTCTTTCAACCTAGAACGTGTATTCGATTAAGTTTGTTTGCCAGGGGAAGGGGTCGTTGAACAAGTCGTTGTATTCTCGAATTTTGGGATAACAAAAAAGAAAAGAAATTGAGGGAAAAGAAAGTGAAGGAAATTAATTTTTATGTTTATGTTGTCAAAGAGAAGGAAATGGAAGGAAAGAAAATAATACTAATAACAACAATAATAATAAATTTTCATCTTATTAAATAGGAGAGAAATGAAAGAAAATGTAATTTTTACAAATATACTATTTTAAAAATATATCATTTATGATGAATGTTAGGTAATTTTATAATTTTAACAATATTTTTAAAGGGTGTCAATTTCTCCTTTCCTTTCCTTCCCACATTTGGAAGAAATTTTTGGGAAGGCACTTGTCATAATTTCCCATTTGTTTCCGTTCCTTCATGTGCTAAAAAAGTTTGGAGATTTCGAAACACAGTTAATGTCCTAATCAATTAAGACAATCCAAAAGAAAATCCACAACTTGGTAGATCTTTTGAAGAACCGATTAATCCGACCAAAATAAAGATAAGAGTCCTGTTCTACATGTCAATACCGGCAACAATAAAATTTATAGTAAGAGAAAGATCAGCCCGCTTAAGAAATCGTGAAATATTGTTCATGAACTATTATAGGTTCAACATTAAATTCAATCTCCCTAATTTCTTAAATATACGCATATAATGTTGCCTTAGCATTAAAATGGTGGACATCCATGAAGGAGGTCTTGGTATCAATCTGAGACACCACCATTTACCTCCCACATGAAGGTGTGTGACGTTTTAGAGGGTGACGTCTACCTTTTTTTATTATCTAATTTCTTAAATCGAATTGTGCCAAAGTATGATTGAAAAAAAGTTGAACTTTTGTTCGAAATTATTTGTCTAATAACATGTATAATCCAAAATTGGGTTTATAAGATGTTAAATTTATAAGTGTCATAATAGGTTGTTTTTTTAAGACTTGTAGGATCAAATAATTGTACGTCCTATTAAAAAGTGTTACAATAAATTTAAAAGACGCTTTTGGATGTCTTAACATGTTTAATGACATTTTTGAAATAAAATGTTTTATCAATTACTTTATATAACATTATTTGAAAAAATGTCTTAAAAAAAGATGTATTCATAGAACCCTAATCCAACGTCTCCTAACAAAAACGAACATGACAATTTATTTTTAAAATATACTAAAAAACCTGTTAATACGCTCAAAAACATTATATAAACTTACTGTAACACTTTTGTATAAGATGCATATATTTTTATAATAAACTCAAACCATATAGAATGATTTATTAGTCGCTTGGATTGTCTTAAATTCAAGGTTCAAAATGGCGCAATGCGTGGCGTGGCGGCAAGGTAAAGCCTCAAGCCTTACACGCCACGGCGAGGACGCGACGTTTTTCAAGGCGTGACATAATGCGACAAATTTGTGATTCTACTTGTGATTCAAATTCTCAACACCCAAGATTTCCTTTTTATAATAATTCTTTAAGTAATCTTGTTTCAAATGACAACAAGAATGAAGAACTTAAGTGGGGTTTGTTTACAAACCCAAATCACTGAAATCAGTTCTTGGATTTCCCTTCTTACCCCTTCAATTCAAATGTAAGTTTTCTGTTTCCAAAATCCAAAAAAGATGGTGTTTTCTTCATAAAGTTTTGATTTTTAATGTGATTGGATTAATGGGTGTTTTCTGTTTTTGTTTATTTTGTTTTTATTGTTGCAGATTGATTCATCTCCAACAACTGGGAATTATTCTGGTTTTGATATCATGGAGGAAAAAACAGATGTTTCTGATTTCAATTTTCAATCCCAACCAAGGCTACTACCTCTTCTTCCATTTCTGGAAACAATATTGTATGCAATTTCCTTATTTTCAAAATTGTACTCCTTCCGTCCAAAATAAGTGTCCACATTTCTATTAATGTTTGTCTTAAAATAAGGTCCAATTTCAAAAATAGAGAACCAAATTCCCAAATTTACCCTTAATTAATGCACAAATATTGAAGAGTTATGAAGAAAGAGACATTAAATAAGGGTAAAGATGTCATTTGGTTAACAAAAAGTGTAATAATTATGCATGTCTAAAATTGTGTGTCATTTCAATTATGGACATTTATTTTGGGACGGAAAGAGTAGTTGTTTGACTTTCAGGATAGTCAAAGGGACAAAAATAGATTTATTGACTTTTTTGGTCAAATGTTCTATAGTTTTCTTTTTTTCATTACTAAAATGTAATATAAACTAATGAAAAACTTCTTTTGTTTTCAATTTTGGTGTAGGAGGAATCTATGAAAAGTCAAAATGTAGAATGGAATGTCAATAGTCAACCTAAACAGATTGACTTTTCAATGGATATCAGGAAAGTAGAGCCAGAATCAATACAATCTCTTCAAACCCATTGCAATTTTGACCAGATTCAAGCTACCAAGAGCAAAGCAGATATGAAAATGGTTACAATTGGAGAAAATATGGTCAAAAAAAGGTCAAAGGCGACGAAAAACCGCAAAGTTATTTTAAGTGTAGCTATCCCGATTGCCCGATGAGAAAAAAGGTTGAGAAGGATACGAATGGCTATATCACCGAGATCGTTTACAAAGGAAAACATAGTCATCCGAAGCCTCAAAACACTAAGAAATCGTCGCCAAACTTGTTCAAAGACACCATGTTACATCATTTGGTTGAAAAAACCGGTTACGAGCCATTTTCTGAAGGTTCCTTGGTTTCGTTTACAGAAGACGAATATGAACAAGGATCTTCGAATACTAAATTGGGCAATGATGGTGACAACGAGCCCGAGTCTAAAAGATGGTAAGGTTTTGTTTATATATATATATATATATATATATATATATATTGTTGAAGTCCTGCATCGACTACACGTCATCATCCATCCAAATTCATTCTTTGATTAAGTTCATTCTTTTTTAAAGAAGAAATCTTCAAATCCATCAAATTCCACAAATAAGGGATTGCAACCTTCTTTCTCAATAAGTTTGAGAATTTGATAGAATGGAATCTTATATTTTCATAATCCCAAATATACCATTTAACCCAAATATAATCTATCTAATTTATTTAATCTAATTTAAGTTAATACTTTTGTTTTTTATTTTATTTATGTATTTATTTTTTTCGAAGTATTTAGGTTTAAAAATATCTAAAATTTTCAAAAAAGGCATTTTTATCATTTATCAATATTTCATTCCAATTCCAAAGCTACATTCTATAAACCAAACAGACATATTGCAATTCCTTAATAGATTTAATTCAAATGTACAAACTGGTTGTCAAATCCGATAACATGTCATTCATATTCCTTCAAAATAGACTTCATTTAATCCAAAAACATTATGCGAACCAAACGCCACCTTTCGCATGTGAACCTATATGGCCGCAAAGGCTTTGGTAGCTCTTGGATTTGAACACCGGTAGATGAGATTTTTCACTACATCCCCAAAGGCATTACCAGTGCACCACATGCCAAGAACTATTGATGAAAAATCTTCACAAAAAATTATTGTTTGTTCCCGTTTCCGCTGAAGCAAGCTACCGCGCTTATCGGCGGAAACTGGGTTTGGCTTGGTTAGTAATATGAGACTGAACTTTTCTAACAACTTTTTCTAACTCACTTATACCACTCCTCCTTTTGGGCTTGCTTATCTCATCTCTAGTTTTTCGTCTACTTTCTTTCATCTCAAATTTTTTTGTCTTTTTCTATTAGTTGAATGCCATCTATAGTAACACAAATAGTTTGCTTTGTGATAATCGTGACCTTTCAGGCATGATGACCGAACTACGCTGACTTCATAAAGCACCTCTTTCTTTTTAAAACATGTCCTAAAATACGCACTAAAAAATATAGTCCATTTTGAAGTTTTGTAAATGGTAAATTTTTAATGTGTTTTGCAATTACAAAGAGAACATATATTTATTATTTGAATGAATTAATTAATGCTCAATAAAACATAATCTAATTTTGGGAAAATTGGGTGTAAAACTTATTTATTTTTGAGTGAATTGCATTTTTGGTCCCTGTGGTTATAGTATTTTTTTGAAAGAGGGGCCTAAACTTCAGTATCTCAAGAAGTGGTCCCTCAGTTTCCAATTTTGCTCCAAAATCAGGACCCCAACACTAACACCGTTTATTTGCTCCGTTAGTGCCAGGGGTAATTTCGTCCATACCCCAATATTGATTTTTTTATTTAAATGATTAAATCGTCAAATTATTTGGATTATACGTCTCGCTGCATTGCATAATTGACTTGTTACAACGATTTTTTAAAACGTGACTTGTTACGTCAAAACGATTTTTTAAAACGTGACTTGTTACGTCAAAACGTTTTTTTAAAACGTATATATATATAGCGAACTCCTTAACATATTTTAACGTAATTATGTATGTTAATGTGATATGTTAAAACGTATTTTTTAAAACGTATATATATTTATCGAACTCCTTAACATATTTTAACGTAATTATGTATGTTAATGTGATATGTTAAAACGTATATATATATATACTAGTTGTATACCCGCGCAATGCGGCGGGATGCAATATTCAAAAAAATGTAAGCATAAAAGCCAAGTATAATCACGTTTTTATAAAATCACGCAATCGATTCCATCTTACATTGACTGTGAAAATGTGTATATTTAAAATCATAGTTGGTGAGATACATGTTTTTATTTGACCTATATGTGTCGAAAATTGGAACTCCAACAGAATTCCCATAGGTTTTCTATTCCTAAGATGCAAAACTCCACAAACCTGCAACTCAATATAGCCGGCGGTGAACCTACATGCATAACCAATGAACAATTGGTACGTTTTCCAGAGATATGTTATTACACATGTATATGCAGCACACATCCATTTTCTTTTCTGTTTGTTTTTCAATACACAATATTTCCTTTTGTGCCTTCTACATTCTAAAAAGTGTATTTCATTAGTTACATAGCAAATACGTCATTTTGTCGTGTTAACATGGTGCACAAATTGATCAAACTTAACAACAATAAAAGTTCGTTAAAAATTCATCGACCAAAAGTAACATCGAATAGTTAACTTCATTATAAATATGATTGGTTTGTAATGACCCGAGATAAAGACAAAGGGATTATAAAATCAACCCGAGTTTGAAAATTTGAATCCTACCATCTATGTATGAACTTGTAGAGACTAAGAAATTTACTGTAGGGCTATGGGTGAAACCTACAATCGCGACTTACCATGGGATTAGTTTGGGCAATGCCTAGGACTAAAGTTAAAAATATTCAGCTACAAACGAAAAATTGACCCAAAAGCCAACCAACAAAAATAGTCTTGCAGACTTTGCACTTCTGATCTCAAAAACAAAACCAACACCATAAGCACTTACCAAGTCCTCTTTTCTCATGCCTCTGGTATGTTTGTAGTAGGGTCACTTTTAGATGTACAAAAAACTTGAAATTACAATAATATCACACTTATATTGCTTTGAACTTATATTGTATGTTTGTAGTAGGGTCATTAATACAGTTGGGTGACCCGGTCAAATTTCTATTAGCATTGAGCTTTGTTTGTTCCAACTTGAAAACAAGATTAGATTAGTAGATAACAACAATGCAAGTCAAAATTTTGAGCTGCCAAAGCACCATGCATTGGACAGAAACTGCAACCAACATTTTTTAATGCATTTACATCTCTATTGTTTATCCAGAAACACTCATTCTTGCAAGCCCCATACCTTTCTATTAAACTATTTTAAATTCATCATTGCAACTTTGGGGATGAACAAAAGGTAATTAACACTCCAATATTCTTTCATATACTGATACCTGTCTTATACAAAATCTAATACCTACAGAAAATGTGAACCTGATTTAGCTAAGTAGTTAAGTACTTTGCCAATAGTTAATTATTACCTCTTTCAAAGCATCTTGGTTCCAAAATTCATCATCTTATTCAACCAACTTACTCATCCTACAAAAAAACCACTAACATCCACAATCATCAAGTTAAAATTCTACCAAAAGCTCCATACAAATGGAATTGATGTTGACTTACCTGAGGATTATGTCGATCCTTCATATCGGCTATCAACATGGAAGAATATGTATAGTTTTAAAATTCAGCCAACACATGGAAGAATTATGTGGCCTAAATCTGGATGTACAATAACAATCACTCCACCAAAGCATCATACCCAAATAGGCAGGCCAAAAAAGAAACAAAATAAGATAGTGGAAGAGATGAGTCAAAAGGGAAGCAAGATCACAAGGATTGGGAAAACAGTGACATGCACGAAGTGCCAGAAACAAGGTCATAATGCCAGAACATGTAAAGGACAGGCAAGTGGGGCAAGTGGAAGTAATGTGTAGGTGATGAAGTTTGGAACCAAGATACTTTTTTGGGAATTTTTTAGATGGTTCATGGATTATCGTTTCATCACAACTTATGGTTTCTGTCATTATATTACAGTTTTTGGTTTATGTTTCTGTGATAATATTACTGTTTCTGTAATGATCAAACCTTGTAATGATCAAGGCTTGTGATAAATAGCAGAATATGACAGCCTATAACAGGTTCTTTTTAGCTTTGCTGCTGACATTTCAACAAAGTTTGTATCCAAGGTGTCCAAACGGGGGTCGTTCCGTACAGGTTCTTTTTAGCAGTGGCTGTATGGATTAAGCACTATAGATGCTGTTTGGTGTGGCTGCTGCTGCTTGGATACGTAGAAAACGGAAATTTGTTGAGTTTGATGAGAACGTGTTACGATAGGTTTACGGTAATTTTAGGGTAATTAAATGCTCCATCTTCAAGAAAACAGGTAGATGATCTGATGTTAAACACTTAAACGCACTGTTTGTTGGTGATTTTAGTGAATCATAGGCCATTTTATGCAATTGGTAGTGGCTTAATGATATAGAAAGTGATTTATTCGGTAAGCTTCTAGGGGGATTTAATGGAAAGCCAGCCAAATAGCCCCTAAGTCTGAATTCAGAAGACTTACGAGTCTAGTTCCGAATGGTATAGTGCAGAATGATTAAGTTGTCTGAATGATTAAGAAGCTCTTATGATATAGTACAAAATGAAATATGGTTGTTTTGTAATTGTTCAGAATGAAATTAGGGAGTTGAATGGTTAAGGGAGGTCCAAAATACAAAATCATTCAGAGGGCAAATTACTGTATTAAGTCTTAACTAAGTTCAGAAGGAATTTCCATCATACTAAGGGGCTGTTTGGTAATTGCTGAATGGTATAGTGTAGGATGATTAATTTGTCTGAATGATTAAGAAGCTCTTATGATATAGTACAAAATGAAATATGGTTGTTTTGTAATTGTTCAGAATGAAATTAGGGAGTTGAATGGTTAAAGGAGGTCCAAAATACAAAATCATTCAGAGGGTTTTAGAACCATTAAGAGGCAAAATAAAATTCCAAACAAGATTCACCTCTTAACGATTCAGAGGTTTCCTCTTAATGGAACTATTAAGAGGTAAATAAACAACCCCTAAAACATAGTATAACGTTCCGTGAATTTGTTTAGTAATTATCTAAGATGGATATTACTTCTGGTGGCGGTTTGGGTCCTGGAATCCCCGGCCTACAGATAGGTTTCGGATTTAGCGACGACGGGGTAGTTTACCAAATACTTAACGGTAAGCACTAAGCAAATGGAATAGTGTCAATGGTGTCAATTTTAGTTTTGCATTTCAATGTAGTAGGATTGAAATGATGTTATGATCTGTTTATGTGGAAATTTTAGGTTTTGTTTCCTGTGATTGATTTTTGTTTTTGAACAACAATGTTAATTTTATTACCACCAAATTGATACATGAAATGGTTACAACAGCATCATACTAAGCCACATAGGGCCGAACACCAAACAGTAGCCCAGGCCCAAGGATGCTCCAAGTTACCACTACACCAACTCCTCTTGGAGAAGGCAAATCTACCACTACTGTTGGTCTTTGTCAAGCTATGGGGTTTAATTATACTGATTTTTTCTGACCCAACACATCTTTAAGTAAAGAAATCGAAGGTGCAGGCGATCGATTGGGAAACTCCGGTCTTTGTCCATTCTTTCTCTCGGAGATTCCATGGAGCATGCCAACCCGATTCACAAAGTAAAGCAAACGAAATTTGTATTTGATTACCTGTTGATATATCATCTCATACCTGGTTTGATTCCATGTATAAATGTCTTCAATAGATGAAATCAAATAGAGCTACAACAATGGTAAAAATTAAAATGTAATCTGACACATCTACAAAAAGGAAGTAAATAAAAAGCTAGGATATGGAAGCCATCCAAACATACCTGTTGTCGTGAATGAAAAACCGAGAGATGCAAGCTTGGTGATGGAAATATGCAATGAGAAATGCAAGAAGCTTGGTGATGGTAATCGAGATGGAAAGTTGGGAGATGGAAGGGCTTCTTTTTCCTGATTAATAATTGGTTTTGCTTTGGGTTTTCCCCAATAAGCCGATCTCCTAACGTTCACCAAATACAACCAAATACAAGAAGCGAAGCAGCCACATGTCTGATAAATCAAGAACAAATCAGCCAAAAAGATTATACCAGTGGTATAGAAATAACTTCAGCATCTCCCAAGAAAGTAAACCAGATAAATAATCCATCAAAAACACAATTTAGAATAGATGAGAAGAAATGTAAACACCAGATAGATTTACACATTCAAAAAGCAATAATCGTGAATGTTTTCATTGCAAAGAACATCCACCTCCAAGTAGTTATGGATGGCCCTTGAGTGACAACTTTATACATAAGGGACCAGAAAGTTTCACCATCTTTAAATCAACAATGATGGAAACATTGTGATTTTACCATGACTTCCAAATGTTGCAAAGAAACATACACCATGACTTCCAAATGATAACCAGTAGAGAAGATGAACAGACTAAAAACCCTAAACATACTAACAGCCTTAATTGCCAATTTCAAATTTTGGTAAAACATATAAACAGATTACAAACAAAGCAGCACACAAGTACCAGTTTTGATTTCGTTTTGATGGTCATTGATTAAAACAGAGAAACATATTAAAAACTAAACAGATTAAAAACTAAACAGTACCTAGGGACGGCGACCAGCAACAAAGCACAACGACCAACATAACTCTCAGACAACAGAGGCGGAGCGAGCGGAGTGTTTGGTGGAGCCAGCTTCATTTATATGCGAAGAAATCTTCCAATTTATGGTCTAGAAGGTGAATAGGTAGTACTGTGGGTATGGTGAAGACGTAGACAAGAGTATGGGCCGATTGCGTGTATGGCGAAGGCGTGAACATGTAGAGGAACTGAGGAAGAAGGGTACGAGCCGACTTCTCTGTGTAAAACCTAAAAGTGCTTGAAGTTGTACAATATGCATTAAATCTTGTAATTAAGAGTTTTTTGATTTTTATGCTTTAAAGACTTGTACTTAGTGCTTAAAAATTTGTCTTTAAGACATTAGATCTATATGCTTATATATGTAGTATAGATATATATCGAACTCCTTAACATATTTTAACGTAATTATGTATGTTAATGTGATATGTTAAAACGTATTTTTCAAAACGATTTTTTTAAAACGTATATATATTTATCGAACTCCTTAATATATTTTAACGTAATTATGTATGTTAATGTGATATGTTAAAACGTATATATATATATATATATATATATATATATATATATATATATATATATATATATATATATCGAACTCCTTAACATATTTTAACATAATTATGTATGTTAATGTGATATGTTAAAACGTATTTTTTAAAACAATTTTTTTAAAACGTATATATATTTATCGAACTCCTTAACATATTTTAACGTAATTATGTATGTTAATATGATATGTTAAACCGTATTTTTTAACATAATTAAATCCAAAAACATCAATATTTGGCTTATTTCGAAGGTATCGATGAGACGATTATAATGGTGTAACTTGTTAAAATTCAAACGTGTTTTTTAACGTATTTTAGTTAATATACGATTATATGTGTTAATATAATAAAAGTGTAAAATTAAAATTAGAAAAGTAAAAGGTATAAAGTAAACTAAGTAAATAATTACAGAGGTATGAAATGTAACTTTGAAATCAAAATATAACAAATAGTAAATTGCATTTTTGGTACATGTGGTTATAGAGTTTCTTTAAAAGAAGTACCTGAAAGGTATATGGACGAAATTACCCCTGGCACTAACGGATCAAATAAACGGTGTTAGTGTTGGGATCCTGATTTTAGAGCAGAACGGAAACTGAGGGACCACTTCTTGAGATACTGAAGTTTAGGTCCCTCTTTCAAAGATATCAAATAACCACAGGGACCAAAAATGCAATTCACTCTTTATTTTTAGTGATAATTATAAGAGTAAAAGTCACATGTTTCGTCCCTCTCTTTTAGGGATAAAACCAACTAGTTGCTCCCCGTAACAAAATATCATAATAGATATCTTGGAGATACCCTGGGATTTGGCAAAAAAAAATCGACGGTGAAAACCAAAAACCGAACATTTTAGGTCGGGTTCGGGGACTTCTTAACGGGGACGAGACGGGGATCGGGGATGGTATCGGGGAGTTTAACGGGGACGGGGACCATCCTCACCGGCCCGGCCCGGCCCGACCCGATATATATATAGATATAACAACTATATTATAGAGTAAACTCTACTTTTGGTCCTTAAGGTATAGTGATTTCTTTGAAACATGGCCTATGGTTTCATAATTAGACTTTTGGTCCTCATGGTTCTGATTTTGCTCTGAAACAAGGATCTTGCCACTAACTCCGTTAAAAATTCAGTTAGAGGCAGGGGTATTTTCGTCCTTTCACCATTTTGTCCCATTTTTGTAATTCTATTTGTTTCTTTTGTTTTTTTTGGAAAAAACATCAAATCAAGGGACTAACTTGTAATTTATATATGTATCTATATATATATATATATTTATATATATTTATCTGTGTGTAATGTATATATACATCTACTCTCTTTCAAACCCATTTCTTGAATCACTCCACTTTCAAACCCACTTCTTAAATCACTCTCATGAGCAAAACCCACTTTCAAACCCATCTCCTCTCACGCTTCTCTCCACCACAGGGACGACCAACGTAATTTTATATATCCTGTTGGGGCTGTTTGTTGTAAAAAAAAAACAGAAATCAAGATTCTGTTGGAATTAATCAAAACAGAAAAGTTGAGCAAATTATACATATTTGGATTGAAACAGAAAGTTGGTGCTATCAAACAGAATGTTCCTGTTTGTAACAGAAATTTGTTGGATTTAGAATAGATCAAGCTGCCATCTTCGAAGTGTGTAGAAAAATGCAGCTGTTGTTATTAAGATGTAATAGTGTGCAGCTGGCCACGTGAAGAAGAAGAGAAAAGAAGATAGAAGAAGAGTTGGTAGTCAAATTTTAAAAGTGGTAAACTGATCTTGATCAATGAAATGGTCCACGTCGATGGCTAATAAATTAGCTATTCTTTTTTCCATTGTGATTGGTCAACAAACTAATGGGATTACTTTGAATGTGTCTTCATGCAATTCATTTCTCAAATGGGTCGGTGCATTAAATTTGGCTTGATGACTATTCAGAAATATGTTTATGTTGATCCAGAGTTCTCTCCCGTGTTTCCAGAATATGACCAGACTGTCAGATTAAGGACTATCCAGGATTCTTAGCTTGTTATTCAGAATTCTAATCGTGAGCTTATATATATTTTTGAGTTCTGATCCTATTAATTCAGATTCTGGTCACCGGAGAAGATGACCGGTCAATGGTTCCTTTATGTTTCTTTTATGAAGAAACAAGGTTGTTTTGTTGTGTGGTTTTGGGGTTAAGGGAATTACAAGGAAAGGAGATAGTGTTTTGCTTTTGCATGGTGGTTGAAAGGAGATTGGTGCCACTGGAAGAAGATTGGAGAAGATAAGGGGGTAGTTGAGGTAAGATGAGGGAAACAAGTTGTGATCGGAGAAAGAAGGGGTTGTTGATCTGATTCTGATCAAACAGAAACATATGGTGGTGGTGGTTGAAAGATAAAGGTGGTGGTGGTGGTGGCTGAGCAGTGGCGGATCCAGGAATTTGTTGTCATGGGGGCACAAAATAATTACCATATCATATATCACCAAAAATACCAAGATAGTTACATTTTACGCTCTCTACGAGTTTTCATCAAAAATACAAAAATAGTTACATTTTACAACTGCTCTCTACGAGTTTTCATCATTTGAAAACGAGTCATGACATCTTCATTTGTAACATGAGCAAGTCCTTCTTTTTCTACGGCACATATTACGCATCCATTCAAAAAACCATCACAAATTCGATTGCGTAAAGCTGTCTTCACAATTTTCATTGCAGAAAAGCATCTCTCGACTGTTACCGTTGCCACGGGCAAAACCAATGCAAGCTTCAATAGTCGATAAACGAGAGGAAAAGCAAGATGTTTCCTTGTTTCGACCATTACTCTACCAAGGTCGCATATACCTTTCAAGTTTCCAAATCTTTCATCTTGTTTGACATTGTCAATGTAGAGCCGAAGTTGATGCTCAAGCGTCCTTCTTTCCTCGTCACTAAAATCATCTTGATAGAACTCGGTCAACTTCAATAACTTTGATGGGTCAAAGTCACAAAACGAGTAATGTGGATTCAAAGATGCCATACAAGTAAGCAATTCAGAACTTACCTCATCAAATCTGTCACCAAACTCTTGAATTTGCATATCCACAACCGTGTTGAAACAATCAAACTCATATTCACCATTTCAATATTATGTCTTTTGCAAAAAGAAGAGATCTTCTCAAGAAGTTGACAAAACCCATCAACTCTAAACTGTTGCAATTCCCGCTTCGTTGATTTCACCAATGAAATAGCATTCAAGATATCTTGATCCTTTCTTTGAAGAGCTTGTGACAATGTATCAGTCAATCCCAAAATATGCAACATCAAGTGCAAATAAAACACATAATCAAATGATTGGAAAAATACTTGAAGACCATTTGCTTGACGTTGACTACAAGGTTTATCGCATGCAGTTTCAACATAGTCAAGCACTTTAATAACAGTTGGAAACAAATCAACCAAACGCTTAAGAGTTTTGTAGTGAGAACCCCATCGTGTATCTCCGGGTCTTCCAAGAGAAAGCTCTTGATTTAACCCAATGCCAGTTTCAATTTCACCGTTACCGATTGCTTTTTGCACTTTTTCTTTTTGACTTTCTCGAACCATATCTGCTCGCTTGCAAGAGACACAAACCACATTCATCAAAGTCGCTATCATGTCAAAGAATTTCCCAACTTCAATATGTTTATGTGCAACTTCCACAACAACTAACTGAAGTTGGTGAGCGAAACAATGAACATAATACGTTGAACTATTTTCTCTCGTTATTAAAGCTTTCAAGCCATTGAATTGACCACGCATATCATTTTGCTTATGAAATGCGACGGCAATAGATTGATTTTGTCTCATTAGATCCTCACATTTCTTAAGTGCTCTATTGTGACAACTATTAATGTCACCAACATGAATAGCAAGTCTCTCTGTTTTATTCCAACTATTAAAACCATCTGTCACAAAAGCATCATTCCCACCTTGACCTTGTCCACTACATTGATCTCTAAATAAGTAACAACATAGGCAAAATGCTTTATCCGCTTTAACACTATACTCCAACCAATTACCGTATTGATCAAACCAAGCCGGGTTAAAACGCCTTCCTTTGTTTCCTATCATTCTTCTTGGAAAGTCATGACCACGTGGTTGGCACGGCCCTTTAAGCATATACTTCCGTCTTACTTCGTCTCTTTGATTAGGGTGAAATTGTGAAATTCGTTTCCTCTCGGATGGATCCGAAGGAAGATTATCCAAATCAACTTCCATAGGAGTCGTTGGAGTAGAGTTGTTTCCATTTGAGACTTTTCTTTTTAGAAATTTCTCCATTTTCTAGCAATATAAATAGCAAGACTTTTAGATTATATATTTCTATTATTTTTTATTTTAGTTTGTACATTCTAAACAACAATTTATCCCACTGTGTGAAACAAAAAAAAAGGGAAATTAATTAAAATACCCCAAGTTTGACCAACTGTTACCGAAATACCCTAAAATTTTTCCATTTTGCAAAAATGCCCTAAATACCCGCGATGGATCCCGCGATCGCGGGCTAGGGCTGACGTGGCACGTACTTTGGGTACAAATGCCCCGCGAAGCCCCTCAACTTTGACCGCGGTGCACTTTTGGTCCCTGCCCGCGATCGCAGCCCGCGATGGCCCGCGATGGACCAAAATTTATAGTTTTGGTCCCTGAAAATTTACAGTTTTGGTCCCTGAAAATTTACACTTTTGGTCCCTGTACTTAGACGAATCTTGCATGCTTTTACTGTTTTTTTCCACAATTATTGTACTTTGAAGACCGATTTGTGGTTGAAATTCATTTGCATGTTTGAGATTTCATCCATAAATATCAGTAATATGCAATTCACAATTCACACTTGTTCTTGCTTTCTTTCTTGATTTCTCTCTTGCTTTCTTTCTTTGAATTGCTTTCTCTCTTGATTTCTTTTCTCTCATTTCATCCACAAATGGCATCGTCATCAAACCCTAAGTCTACTCCTGAAAAAATGCCACCTCAAATCGAGGTCGCCATAGCAAAAAAGGAAAAGGAGATAGATGAAATAACAGAAGAGTGGAAAAAAATTATGGACAAGAAGGCAGTCCATTTGAGAAAGATCGAAGAGGAAGACAGGGAGATCAAAAGGATGAAAGGGGATATAAAAGCTAGGGAGGCTCGTGTTCGTCGAGAACAGGAAGCAATTCACCATATTCTGCAAGACTTTGCAATTATTCAAGCGAAGGTAAACGAGAAGCAAGCTTGGATTGATGAAACTAAATCAATTTTTAAGTAGGAGGTGGTTGTTTTAGTTGTTTTGTATTTTTTTTCTTGTTTTGTAGTTTTTACTGTGTTGTTGTTTTGTATTTTTTGTTGTTGTTAATTTCTCTGAAAAGTAGTTTTTAAGCCGCTGAACCACGGTTAGGTTGGATACATCATGCAAGGTCAAGTCAGAGGTTACCTCATTCGTGGGCCTACTCCTCTTGTAGAATATATGACAACCCTCAACTCATTTGCTAAAGTGTGTGCGGGTTGTGGTACACAATGGCCATACGTGGTTGCAAAAGCAGAAGCCGTTGAAGAAGGGTCAGAAAGATTGAAGATGAAGAGCATGTTGGATGAAATACAAACTAGCTGTGTTATCAATGTTTATTTAAAAGCATATGTATGTGTGTATATATCTAATATGAATATATTTATCATTTACAAACTAGCTGTGTTATCAATGTTCATTTAGAAGCATATGTATGTGTGTATATATATCATTTACAAATCAGTGTTTAGATCAACAGTATCATATGTGTTTGTTCCAACAAAAATGTCAAGAAATGATCATTTCCAGATCTTACAGATTAAGGTCTCCTTTTTTAAGTCTTCTTCTTCTTCATATATACATATAATATATATATATAGGCTGGGTATATATATATCTAAAAAGCTAGAAACCTGCTTCCATTCTTGCTACTAATCTTTCTTGCTATATAAACAGATTTGTGTACTCAGAGTTAACATTCACTGCCATGGTAACAATCAACCTTTCTTCTTTCTTTCGCTTATCATATCAAACTCCTATTTTCTTTATGTGTGTAAATATATAATACGAATATATATATCATTTACAAACTAGCTGTGTTATCAATGTTCATTTAGAAGCATATGTATGTGTGTATATATATCATTTACAAATCAGTGTTTAGATCAACAGTATCATATGGGTTTGTTCCATATGGTTCAAGCTGTGACGGGCCCGGGGTGTGACTGACAGAATGTCTCCTTGGCACGGTTGAAGGGGCGGGATTTGGACACTCTCCACGAGTGTGTCCTACGCATTGGCACCGAGTACATCTTCGTTGTATCGAACTTTCACCACGTGATGGACGTCGGTCGTTCTTTCTCGGTCCCCCGGCCCTGTTCTTATCCATTAAAGGTGGATAGCATGGTGGAAGCGGGTCGGGTGGATACACCCATGCTACAGGGGGTCCAGCTGGGTTTATTACCTCCACGTATGTTTTCCGGTAATATTCGGACGTGAAGAAAGGTACAGCCAAGTCGCTGCAATCTGTACGACCCATATATGTTGCTGCAGCGATGGCATGGCTGCACGGTAACCCAGATTTATCCCATTCGCGACACGAACAAAGGTGGTCTTCCATATTCACAATCGCGTGAATATAGTCATCATGCACCTCGTACTTCCCATACCCGATTGCTCTTACCGGCCATGTCGCCGCACGACGCGCCCTGTACTGAACGATATTCTCCGTCGTTGGTGTGAGTGCATTTTGCATCTCAGCTCCTTTTAGGCGTCGAATTTGGTACCACTCTTGTTGAAAGGCCCGAAAGTAGTCCATAAGATTAACAATCGGACATCTACGCGCAAAACGGGAGAGTGCATTCACAGACTCTGCACTATTCGAGGTCAGAATGTCATACCGTTGTCCATAAAAATGGGCCGCGGACCACCTCTCCGGTCCAGCATCGTCAAAGACTTTGGCTGCTTCCTTGACACTGTATCGTAGCATATTCATGTACTTGTTAAACTCCCGATCCGTATATGCTCTGCATGCCGCCCAATAGACATCCTTGTAGGTGGTAATACGTTTGTCCTTGGATTTGGCGTTCATCTCCAAATGTCGACAGCATATGGCGTGAGGGGCGTTTGGGTACATGGCAGAGATTGCGGCGCTTATGGAAGGAGCCCTGTCAGACATAAACACCAACCCTTGCGGGTCTCCGATAGCTTGTCTCAACATGGACATAAACCAAGTCCACTCATCCCCGGTTTCAGACTTGCCTACGCCGAAAGCTACTGGAACGATGGAGTTATCCCCGTCCATGGCAACCGCCAGGAACATCATACCCAAGTAATGGCCCTTTAAATGGGTTGCGTCTATTATCAGGACACGACGTAGATTTGCCAGAAATGTGCGGATCTGCAAAAACATAGGTTAAAATGTTATAGTTTATAATGTGTAACTGTTATAGTTTATAATGTGTAAACATATGACGTGTTAAAATACGTACCGCGGGTCCAAGGGCCACGAAGCACATCTCAAACTGTCCACGTGAATCGGTCCGTAGCTGCGTGACAGTACCAGGGTTCTGCAGCTGCAAATTATATAAATATGTCGGGAGTCATTCATACAACTCCTCGAACGTGCCTCTCACCATAAACAGTGCATGGCAGCGCGCACGCCACGCTTGGTGGTAATCAATCGTGACGCCGAACTGCCGGTGAACGTCGTGGACGATGTCCTTTGGACGCAATGACCTGCTAACATCAAGAAATTTGTTTTTCAGGATCGCACCCAAAGTCTTTTTGCCGGCTTGTTTGTGGTGGGGATTAAGTTGCGTCCTCGTACAAGTGTGTACGTCGTGCAACTTTCTAATCATTATCGCCCCTCCTTTGGGACCCGTGTGAATCGCGTACAACCTCCACTCACACTTTTCTCTAGCACATTCAACTACGTATTTGCTTTTGTCAGATGCCCGCACGCGACTTTGGAAACCCTCTTCCAAGAACTTGAGTCCGATCTGACTTGCTAAGAGATCATTCGAATCGAATATCTGACCTGTTGTTAAACTTTCACTGCGAATATAAGGTGTAGGTTCGTAGCTTTGTGTCTGGGTATGGGAGTCTGGAAGAATAGGGGGCATATCAAAAAAGTCATTTATCTGACTACATGATTTTCTACTAGGGGTATATTCTTCGTGATCATCATTATCGGTGTCTGATCTGTCTATTTCAGAATTACCCGTTCTGAAAACGTGGGTTTCGTCATCAGCAACTCCAGCAGTACGCCATTCGTGTGGTTGTGGTGGTTGTTGTTGTTGAGAATCAGGCTGCTCTATTTGGAGGTCTTCGTCGTCGTCACCCTCCTCGTCACCGTCGTCGTCACCGTCGGATACGCCGGGATACACAAAGAGTAATGGGGGTCTTTCTGAATCGACTGCAAGGTGCAGAAAAGTAGAGATATCCCCATCGTTGGATAAATCCACAAATGACCCATCGCCATTTTTAAACACTAACTTGCAAACATCAGAAGAGTTGATTCCACATTTTTGCATGGCGTATGCAACAAACTTCTGATAAGTATAGTTTACTGACACTTTTACACCATGCTTAAATTTATAAGCAAAATTCCACTAATTGTTATCTTGCACCCATTCACCATCAAAACAGAAATATAGCTTAGCTTTTGCAACAGATGGACTCATTTTTTCAGTAGTATCTCAAACACAAAATATTGCAGAAAGAAATATTGCAACAATGAAATCGTTGTGTGGGGATTATGGCTTGCATTTTACGTCTATTTATCAACGAAACAACCAACATATCAGAAAACCAATCTCTCATTTCATCCACAAACTGGTATTCCAAAAACATTGATTTAACATTGATTCAAACATGCAAATGAATTTCAACCACAAATCGGTCTTTAAAGTGGAATAATTGTGGAAAAAACAGTAAAAACATGCAAAATTCGTCTAAGTTTAGGGGCTGAAAGTGTAAATTTTCAGGGGCTGAAAGTGTAAATTTCAGGGACCAAAAGTGTAAAATTCGGGCCATCGCGGGCCATCGCGGGCTGCGATCGCGGACAGGGACCAAAAGTGCACCGCGGCCAAAGTTGAGGGGCTTCGCGGGGCATTTGGGGCCAAAATACGTGCCACGTCACCGTATCCCGCGATCGCGGGTATTTTGGGTATTTTTGCAAAATTGAAAAAATTTAGGGTATTTTGGTAACTCAATGTTTGACTTAGGGTATTTTAATTAATTTCCCTAAAAAAACACATTCAAATATTCATATATAAAAAACGCCCAAATCAAGAAGCTAAGCAGACAAGCAATGGTGGTGGGCCTTCACAAATTACAATCACCAAATAAATTATGCACAAATCACAATCACTATTTAAAACCTACTATTAGAAAAGAATAATACCTCCTCAACAGTCAACACTCAGGACCTGTGTCTCTGGGAGGCTGTGAAGAAAATCGAAGTAGCTGCAGGATTGAGGTGAAATCGTAAAGTCGAAATTGGAGGACGTGATTTGTGAAGAAACGGTGGAGGCATCCGACGTTCGGCGTTCCTCTCCTGCCTCGTGGTCGCCGGCCGACGTTCCTACTTCCGGTGGAGACGATCAGACGACAGCAAATCAATCGGTTGAAGCTTCAAGGTAGGGAGCGACTGCTAGGGTTGTGGGGTCCCAAGAGATTGTTACTGGGGGGACACACACTAAAGGCTTTGTTTTTTTTTAAATTTACCCTTGGTAAAAAAAAATTAATTTCTCATGGGGGCCATCCCCCCCCCCCCTATTTTCAACGTACATCCGCCCCTGTGGGTGAGGTTGGTGATGGGTGGTAATGAAAGCAGCATGAGAGTCGACGGCGGCTTAGGCAACATGCCGGAGAAGATGACCGGAGGGCCATTGGAATTTTTTTATGGAGATGGAGACGGGACGTCTCTGTGTTGTTATATATATATATATATATATATATATTATACATTAGAGTTAATTGCATATCAGGTCCTGTAGTTTAATGATTTTTGTAAAAGTAAAAAAAAACAATTACAAAAAGAGGAAGAAAACATGGTGAAAGGACGAAAATACCCCTGCCTCTAACGATCGTTTTTAACGGAGTTAGTGGCAAGATCCTTGTTTCAGAGCAAAATCAGAACCATGAGGACCAAAAGTCTAATTATGAAACCATAGGTCCCTGTTTCAAAAAAATCACTATACCTTAAGGACCAAAAGTAGAGTTTACTCTATATTATATATATACATATATATACATATTTTAAAGAGTGAATTGCATTTTTGGTCCCTGTGGTTATATGTTTTCTTTGAAAGTGGGACCTATACTTCTGTATCTCAATAAGTGGTCCCTGAGTTTTGGTATTTGCTGCGTATTCAGGACCTCCTCTCTAACACCGTTTATTTCCACCGTTAGTGCCAGGGGTAGATTCGTCATTTCACCTTTCAGGTCCCTCTTTTAAAGAAACCATATAACCATAGGTACCAAAAATGCAATTCACTATTTAGTCTATTTTGATTTTAAAGTTACATTTTATACCCCTGTAATTATTTACTTAGTTTACTTTATACCCTTTACTTTTTTAATTTTAATTTTACACTTTTATTATATTAACACACATAATCCTATATTAATTCAAATACGTTAAAAAATACGGTGGATGTCTTCACGGCACTTCACGACTTCATGGCACTTCACGTCAACACCTAACAAATAAAACACTTGGATCAAAGTCAAAACAAATAAAATACCTAACTAAACCAATACCATGCCATTTTATAAATTGTCACTACAATAAATAAAAGTTAGAAAATTACCTCAAAAAGAAATTAGTTGATGCTAAGTGCTAACAAATGTCCCATCAAGATCAATACGACCAATTTCTGAAATTAACAAATAAAAAACGCAAATTAGAATGTTAAATATGAAATTAACAAATAAAAATATATATGAAATTAGAATGTTAAATATGAAATCAATAATATTTCATCACAGGGCGATCAGGCTTAATTAATAATTAGAATGTGTATTTTTGCATACCACACTTACCATGAATATGGGTGTAAATAGGTCGGGTTGGGTTGGGTTCGGGTTCAACTCATTTATTAATTGGGTTGAAATCCTCAACCCAACCCAACCTGTTTAAGTAAATGGGTTGAGTTTTTTAAACCCAACCCAACCTGGTACTTAAATGGGTTGGTAGCAGGTTGACCTGTTTATGATTTTGTTAACCCAACCTGTTTAATAAATGGGTTGAACCTGGATTGACACATTTAGTTTTAAAATTTTAAATAAAATAAAAAAGGACTAAAACATAATTCCATGACAAATACACATGTCACAACCCCAAAACCAAATAAATTGTTCAAAGTTTCAATAAAACACAATCATAAAGTGAAAGAAATTGTTCAAAGTTTCAAAAACACAACCATAAAATCAAACAAATAAGTTTCTAGGGTTGACGTCGCTCTTTTGGCTGGAACTGGAAGAAAGTGTCGGCTAGGGTTTTGAGAGTTTAGACTTTGAAAGTTTAAACGATGGAATATTGAAATGGAAGGATCAAAGGAGTTCTGTTTAGACTTTAGTGGAATCATATTTAGTTTTTTTGTTAACTTTTTAATTATTAATTATAATTAAATAATTGCTAATAAATTTAAAACAAGTCATAAATGGGTTACAAACAGATTGTAAATGGGTTGAAAGCAGGTTGTAAATGGGTTAAAAATAGGTTGTAAATGGGTTGCAATCAGGTTGTTAATGGGTTGAAATCAGGTTGAAAATTTCAACCCAACCCAACCCATTTATTAATTGGGTTAGGCGGGTTGACCTATTTAACTTAAATGGGTTGAAAATCTTAACCCAACCTGCTACTATTGGGTTGGGTTCGGGTTGGATTGGCGGGTTGGGTCACTTTTTGCCACCCCTAAGTATAATGAACACGTTTGAAGGACCTTATTCAAACAAACCACATGCCAAGAATGTGATTTACTACAAATATAATTTTAACTATAAGAGAAGTTATATTTTTATATTTTACTAGAAGTTTATTCGCATATACATCTCTATTTTAATGTTTCATTTTATTATCTGCCTCCATCATATTTACTAATACGGTTAATTTTTATAGTTTTGGAACAACAATAATAATTGATTTTTTAAAATATATAAATTTGAATACCCCATAACACTTTGAAGTAGGTATATCGATGTTAATGCCAAAAATCACCCAAAAGGATAACTTGAGGTTGATGTGGACTTTAACAACTAAAGAAACGTATCTCAAGACCAATCAACACAATCGCAAGGAAAAAGTAAACAAGACAAGAGATTTGGTGACGCGGAAAACCCCAAAATGAGGAAAAAACCCGCGGTCGACTTGTGAGAGTCGACGGTGCACTATAGTCACCAATCAGGGGCGAAAGTCCTTTTGTAACAGATGTTTTGTGTACAGCAGATTACAAATGAATGTAGAAATAAACTTAGTCGTGTGTAAAAGTCGTGTGTCGTGCGTAAATCGTGTGAAAAAGTCTGATGTCGTGCGGTTTGAACTGCTGTCGTGCGAAGGTAGCTTTAGCGATATTCGTTCGAATGCTCTATAGATTGCTGTGTTTTCGATGTGTGATAGTTTAGAAAATAGATGGAGCAGATGTAGATTTCGTACCTTTTTTTGGTTGTTATGCATGCCTTTATATAGCTTCCGCTGGTCATTAAATGTGTCTTGATGGCTTGCTTTGTAACCGCTGTCGGGCTTTTAATGCTATTGATAACTTGTCCGTTACTGGCCGTTTGTACCATGAATGCTCGTAGACCTGCATTAATGAACAAAAGAAACGGATGTTGACTGTTAATGGTTAGTGTGATCGTACGACCGTCTTAAGTCTCGACGTCGGTCGTACGGAACGTATGCCCAACATAGAAACGTACGATCGAGTACTCATCTGTAAACAACTTGTAAGACCTTATCTTAATACAAGAGTGGTCTTATGGAAATGTTATTTGAGTTTTCTATCGTCGGTCGTGAGGTGTGATTTTTTACCCAAACAGTTTGCCCCCAAAATTTGAATTTTAGGCGTGAAATTCGAATTTTAAATCTGACGAAGTGGTTTGACACGTGTCGTGCGGAGAGAGAGTCTGGTCGAATTCCAACTGTCTTGGTTCGATTTGGATTGGAGGAAATGAAAAGGTCATGTCGTCACGACGGCGTGTCAGATGCATAGAGTTGTTTAGGGGACAGGTGTCGTCCATCGGCATGATGCATGCGAAAAGGCGATGGATAGGCGTCGACCATCCAGATGGTCGATCTGACACGATCTTTGCCATAAATAGCGCGATTCAGGGAATCGTTTTCTTTTTACGCTTGCAACACATCTTCAAGAGAGTTTTTCGAGAGAAAGAGTTAGAGGATTTTCACTGCTTGTTCGATCGTTCGAGGTTTTTAGACATATAAGGTACAATCTTTTACTCCTCTTTTCATCATGCGAATAAAGTCGATAGCCAAGAAGGTTTTTGCGTATAAGGACCTTATGGACCTATACGTAGCACAAGTTTCTGTGCCTGACTTTTCTGTCTCCTCCAAGCCGGCGAGCTCTTTTCAAGAGAAGGAGGAGGTGGAAGCCTTTAGGTTATCGGCGACAGAGTGTCTAGGAGGATTCTTTGTCATGTACAAGTATCCTTTTAGAATAGGATTCAGATGGCCGTTTACTCCCCTGGTTAGGGAGTTTTTGGGTATTTTCGACTTATCTCCTGGTCAGATCCTGCCCGAACTTTGGCAGATCTTTCAGGAGATCGATCAGATCACTGGTGATTGGGATGTTCCTTTCACGGTGCGTGATCTGTTGATGGCTTTTGACGTAAAGTCGGACGACTATCACCGTTATAGTTTGTCCTCTAAGCTGAGAGGTGGTCATACTTTGGTCCCCGATACCCTGGTTCACGATCGTGGGTGGAAGGCCAAATATGTTCTCGGTCGTGTACGAACGCTTGGTCGTATAGACGAGGATACTTCATGGGTTGCGTCTGGGTGGAACACCAGGGGTATATAAACTTTATTTTGTCATACGTCTTTTAGTACTTAACTTTGTCTTTTGCTAATCTTTTGTCATTTTTGTTTTCAGATATCGATTTTGCTAGGTTCGGTCCTGCAGCTGATTCTCAAGAAAAGGTTGCAAGACTTTTCTCTTGTGGAGTCGGAGAGTTATTTGACTCTCCTAATCGTACGACCGTCAGCACTTCAGAAGCTGAAGAAAGAAGTCAACAAGAGACTTCGACGAGTAAGTGTCGTACGTTCTCTGCTTTTCTTCGAGTCGTACGGCGATATCTGACGCTTTTACTTTTTTACAGGTGGTTTTGATATGCAGTCTTCTTCGGGTAAGGCAAAGAGAGAAGCCCAACTGGCCTTGGCTAAGAAGGCCAAGGAGCTGAAGAGGAAGGATCCTCCGCCTTCGGGGTCGGAGGTTTTGAAGAAGACCAAGTCGGTTCTCCCGAGGGAACCGTCGTCGACGGGTGGAGAGCCATTAAAGGTCTCCACTCCTTAGAAGGCGAAGACGTCTTCGGACGTGCCAAGGATGACACCGACGCCGCCTGGGTCGTCTACTGCGGAGGAGAAGGGGAAAGGTCCTCAGACTGAGGGGTCCCCTGAAGTTACGACGGTGAATTTTCCGTTATCGTCAGACTTCTTGTTGGACGGCGTCCTGGATAGGGCGAAGATTTTCTCTAACTTGGGAAAATTTCTCCTACCAGCCTTCAAGGATCGCTATCGTGGCGCTACCGTGGACGAGACAGGGTCTCACGTCGCAGGCATGACCTTCCTGGTGAGTTTTTCGTTTTTGTCGTATGTTTCCTCTCTGATAGGATAGACTTATCAATTTTCGTGCGGCTACAGGCGTTTCAAGCGTCGTTGTGCCTTTTCGGCCAACTGGAGGAGCTCTAGAAGGTCGAACCTTGCATCGCTGAGAAACTTCAGAAAGCACAAGAGGGCGAGCGTAAAGCTCGAGAGGATGAGCGGGCGGCTAAGGCCAAGGCGGAGGCTCTCTCCGTTCAAGTGGACGATCTCAAGAGTCTTCTGGAGACGTCGTCTCTGGAGAAGGAGGAGCTCCAAAATCGCCTCAGGGAGACGTTGGAAAGGGTCTCTGCTTATGAAGCAGAGGTGACGACGATTAAAGCATCCCTCGCCGTGCGCGAAAAACAGGTGGGGGAGCTTAAGTCGTCGGTTAAGACCGCTGAGGCCAAGATGGGGGCCTTGGAGGAGAAACTCCTCTCGTTTGAGGCGCTGACCCATCTGAAGGTCAGGGCGGCAATTATGCACCGTCACCTGCAGGGGAAAATTCCCTTGGCTAGCGCCGAGGCCGAAGTCGCGTCCTACCTCGAGCATGTCGGGACTGAGGAGGATCTCGACCAAGAGGATAGGGTCGACGATACTGACTCCATGGAGACCAAGACGGGTGGTGCGAAAGACGAGGGTGGAGTCGACCAGGGGCCTCAATGAGCTTTTGTACTTTTGTAATTTTTATTTTGCTCTAGAGCGACCGTTGGTGGTCGTTCTTTTGTCTTGTACCACCTTTGGGTTAATACAAGTATGTCTTTCGTTATACTGTCGTGTGCTTTACTTTGTTGTAAATAAACAAAATAAACTAGTATAGAAAGTAGTAAAGTGAACGTAGAATTATACGACACAGGTACATATAACTTTGGAAGTAGCCTGGCGACCGGGCCGAAAAAATATTATGGAATTCAAGTCATAAGACTTTGATTCCGACACTTAGTTTAAAGAACACCTGTGATGATCACAAGACCTATTGTAATGAATCATAAGATTCCTTTTGTGATACGCAAGTCTCAGAGACTTTGTCTTCTTACGATGTGGGTCGTAAGACTAACATTCGTGCGATCCTGCGAGCCTGTAATGTAAGACTCGGGGGTGGTCGTTGGTTTGACCAACGACCCTTCGATGCTTAAGTTAGTAATCGTTTGTCGAAGTAAGTCGAAAAAATAAAAATTCAAAAGAAGTGCTTTTTAGATGCACTGCGTTCCAGCTTCATGGGATGTCTTGGTCGTCGAGGGTTTGAAGCCTGTAAGCACCCTTCCCGACGACCTCAGATATTCGATAAGGTCCTTCCCACTTAGTGGACAACTTACCTGCATTTGGTTCCTTAGTGTTCTGGAACACCCGTCGCAAGACGTAGTCACCTTCCTGGAAGATTTTGGCCTTAACATTTTTATTGAAATGTCGCTCAACGACTTGTCGTTGAGATGCCATCTTGACAAAAGCAGACTCTCTTAACTCTTCAAAAGCGTCGAGGACGTAGCTTAGGTCTACCAAATTATGATCGACGGACGTATGTCTCGATGTCGGGAGCTGTATTTCAATAGGTAAGACGGCTTCACAACCATAGACCAATGAAAACGGTGTTTGTCATGTCGATGTTCGGGGCGTCGTACGATTGGCCCATAGGACCGATGGGAGTTCTTCGACCCACTTCCTTTTTGCGGCCTTAAGTCTTTTCTTGATTGAATTGATGATGACTTTATTGCTCGATTATGCAAGACCGTTAGATTGGGGATAACGTGGGGTTGAGGTCGTAAGTTTGATACTACGGTCCTCACAAAATCGTTGTGTACGATCACTTATGAACTGCGACCCATTGTCACACACGATTTCGGAAGGGATTCCGAACCTGCATAGGATGTTAGTCTGGATAAAAGAAATAACTTCTTTGTCCCGAATCTGGGAGTAAGCGGCTGCTTCTATCCATTTAGAAAAATAATCTGTAAGGACTAACAGGAAGACCTTCTGCCCTGGGGCAGGAGGTAATTTGCCAACGATATCCATTCCCCACCTCATGAAAGTCCATGGAATTAAGGACGTATGTAAAGGTTCGGAGGGTTGGTGGATCATACCTGAATGTCATTGACATGCGTTACAGCCTTGGACGTACCTGGTGGCATCTTGCCTTAATGTCAGCCAGTAATAACCTTGTCGTGAGATACGATTTGCAAGATTGCGACCACCTAAGTGGTTGCCACATTCGCCATCGTGCATCTCCTTTAAGATATTTTGTACCTGTTCGGAATTATCGATGCATCTTAGATTTAGACCGTCGACGAGCGTCGATAGAGTCTGTCGCCAATGATTATGTATTTCGATGCTTTGAATCGAATCTTGCGAGCTTCCATTCGATCTTCAGGTAGTTAGTCGTGCATAAGGTAATTTTTGATGTCAGTCGACCAACTGTCTTTCGTGCTGAGAGCACAGATTTCTTTAGAGTCTTCAATAGACGAGGTCGCTAGATGTATCATAGGAATAGTGTCGAATGACGGCTTATTAAGCGCTGATCCAAGGTTAGCTAGCGCGTCGGCCTGAGTATTTTGATCTCTGGGGATTTGCTCTATTGAGAATGGATCAAACATCTTAGATTTATCTTTGGCTATCTTGAGATAGGCCATCATTTTGGAATCTTTGGCTGAAAATTCCCCGCTCATTTGGTTCACGACCAGTAGGGAATCGCTTCTGACGTGAAGTCCGACTGCCCCCAAGTCGTGAGCCACATTCATGCCCACAATTAGAGCTTCGTATTCCGCCTCGTTGTTAGTAGCCTTGAAACTGCATCGTACGGAGTACACCATCTTGCCCCCTTGTGGGGATTTTAAGACGACACCAAGACCTGCTCCTCTAGAGTTTGAGGAACCATCGACATGGAGTACCCAAGTCGTGTCGCTTATAGTCGCCACAGTACAAGTTTCGATTTGTGCTTCCTTTTCCAGTTCAGGACTGAAGTCAGCGACGAAAACAACCAAGACCTGCGATTTTATTGCCGTGCGAGGCTTAAAGTCGATATCGTAGCTACTGAGGTATATACTCCATTTCGCTAGTCGTCTTGATAGCTCAGGTTTTCTCAGGATCGACTTAAGAGGAAAGCTCGTCACGATGGTAATGGGATGGGATTCAAAGTAGTGTCTTAACTTCTTTGCTGCTGTCACTAGCGACACAAGTAATTTCTCCATTGACGTATATCGGGTTTCTGCGTCTAATAGAGATTTACTGACGTAGTAAATCGGCATTTGTTGTCTGTCGTCCTCTTTAGTTAAGACAGCACTTACGGAGTGAGGACTTACGGGTGTAGGACCTCGTGTTCTTCTGATTTCGAAAGTAATGGCGGGACGGCCATATATTCTTTCAATCGTTGTAATGCTTGCTCGTGATCGTTCGTCCAGTCGAAGCGCTTGTTTTTTCTTAAGACGTTATAGAACAGACGGCATTTATCCGACGATCGTGAGATAAAGAGATTTAGGGCGGCTACACGACCCGTGAGTCGTTGGACCTCCCTGAAATTTCTGGGCGACTTGATGTTTATCAAGGCCTTGATTTGATCTGGGTTTGCCTCTATGCCCCGCCGTGTGACCATATAGCCCAGGAATTTCCCGGCGCTGACTCCGAAAGAGCATTTCGTAGGATTCAATTTCATCTGATATTTTCGTAGGATGTCGAAGGATTTCTTCAGATGATCGATATGGTCGGTCGCCTGTTTGGACTTGAAAAACATGTCGTCAATGTAGACCTCCATGGTGTCGCCAAGATGTTCTCTGAACATCTTGTTAACCAATCGTTGATAGGTCGAACCTGCATTCTTTAGACCAAAAGGCACGACTTTGTAACAATAGATGCCTTTGTCTGTCATGAAAGCAGTCTTCTCTTGGTCTTCGCTGTGCATCAAAATTTGGTTGTACCCAGAATAAGCATCCATGAACGTCGGGAGTTCATGTCCTGCGGTCGCGTCGACCATAGCGTCGATGTGGGGTAATGGGAACGGATCTTTAGGACAGGCCTTATTAAGGCCTGTGAAGTCGATGCAGACGCGCCACTTCCTATTCTTCTTTTGTAAGACCATGACGTTGGCTAACCAATCGGGGTATTTTACCTCTCTGATCTTCCCAGTCTTAAGCAAGTTGTCGACCTCATCGTTGATCACTTTGTTTCGTTTAGGAGCGAACTTTTGACGCTTTTGCTTTACTTGTTTAAAAGATGGGTCGACGTTCAGTTTGTGGGATATGACATTGGGGTCTATACCCACCATTTCCTCGTACGTCCAAGGGAAATAGTCAACATGTTCCTGCAAAAAGGATATTAGTTGATCCTTTATGGCAGGATCTAATGATGCCCCCATGAAGATCCGATCAGGCTTATTCTGGTCCAGGATGACTTCTTCCAGACGACAGTCATTGGAAGATTCAGGGGTGTCCTGGATCTGTAACTGCCGTGCCGCAGGATCTGATTGGGTTGCCATTATCCTGGAATCAACAAAAACTTTTCGAGATCGTCAGAACGATGTATGCGATGGTCTGAGATTTTCTCTAGATGGGGTCCCACGGATGGCGCCAAACTGTTAATGCCAAAAATCACCCAAAAGGATAACTTGAGGTTGATGTGGACTTTAACAACTAAAGAAACGTATCTCAAGACCAATCCACACAATCTCAAGGAAAAAGTAAACAAGACAAGAGATTTGGTGACGCGGAAAACCGCAAAACGAGGGAAAAACCCGCGGTCGACTTGTGAGAGTCGACGGTGCACTATAGTCGCCAATCAGGGGCGAAAGTCCTTTTGTAACAGACGTTTTGTGTACAACAGATTACAAATGAATGTAGAAATAAACTTAGTCGTGTGTAAAAGTCATGTGTCGTGCGTAAATCATGCGAAAAAGTCTGCTGTCGTGCGGTTCGAACTGTTGTCGTGCGAAGGTAGCTTTAGCGATATTCGTTCGAATGCTCTATAGATTGTTGTGTTTTCGATGTGTGATAGTTTAGAAAATAGATGGAGAAGATGTAGATTCCGTCCCTTTTTCGGTTGTAGAGCAGGCCTTTATATAGCTTCCACTGGTCATTAAATGTGTCTTGATGGCTTGCTTTGTAACCACTGTCGGGCTTTTAATGCTATTGATAACTTGTCTGTTACTGGCCGTTTGTACCATGAATGCTCGTAGACCTGCATTAATGAACAAAAGAAACGGATGTTGACTGTTAACGGTTAGTGTGATCGTACGACCGTCTTAAGTCTCGGACGTCGGTCGTACGGAACGTACGACCAACATAGAAACGTACGATCGAGTACTCGTTTGTAAACAACTTGTAAGATCTTATCTTAATACAAGAGTGGTCTTATGGAAATGTTATTTGAGTTTTCTATCGTCGGTCGTGAGGTGTGATTTTTTACCCAAACAATCGACATAAATGTTAAATAATTTAAAGTTTCTTGTTTTCTTGCTTAGTTTGTTTAATTTATTTTTTATTAACTTATGTTCAATAATAGAGTAATTTATTTTAGGTTTAACAATATAATATTTTTTACTATTAGAAATCAATGATTATCATTATTTATATTTAAATTGAGATATTTATCATTTATTGTTAAAGGAAAAGAGAAATAGAACAACAGTAACTAGAGAGAATGAAGCTGTAATTCTCATTAATCATAAGCCCTTTAAATAGGGATGAGATACAAGTAGATAACTACGAGATATATAAGATCTAACCTATCTCTAATATGTTTATCTCTATCTATATCGTCATATCCTTTAGACGATGACACACTTATCCTACAACACTCCCCCTTGTGCCGAGTTAAAGGAGTGATGGTGCACAATTGTTGCCTCGTTAAAACCTTACGCCAAAATAAAAACCCAGTGGGAAAAAATAAAAATATGACGAAGGAAAGAGTACAACGCACCAGTTTCTTTGCAACACATAGACTTTTACTTTAGTCTAATTTTCTCTTAGATTCGTACATTAATCATGAGAGTTAAGAAAACATGATGGTATATAAATTGTTGCCTCACTAAAACCTTACACCAAGGAACAAAACCCAATGGGAAAAATAAAACTTTGATTGAAGGAAAGAGCACAATATACCAATATATAGTAGACTCCCCTTTTTGTCTACTACTCCCCCTGATTCGTGCACTAATCAAGGTTGGTTGAAAACATTTCCATTTTAATAATTTCTACGTATTTCCCAAATATGGTTTTAAGTATTGATTTGGTAAACAAACATGTCACATTTTCCTCGCATCTTATTCAGATCACTTGAATCTTGAGGAGAATTGATTATATAAAAACTTAAGCAAAGTATGCATTGTGTTATAACCCTTGATATATCTTACTTTCATTTCTTCGATACATGATGCATTATTTCCATACATGCAAGTTGTATAGTGGTTAAACTCAAAATTACTAGCTCCTCTTATATGTGTAATGGTAGTCCTTAACCATATACACTCTTGAATAGTCTCATGGAGAGTAAGATTGTTGATAATATAAGGAGATAGCTATTAAGGGTTTGCTTAGTTTACTTCCAAGCAATCGGCATGTTCCATATAATAATTCCTTATCTAGTTTGGGAACAACCTTTAAATTCCCAAATGATATAAACGTGAATAAAAACCTCATTATTCAAAACATCCCAACAAGAATTAAACATAATACATTGCCTATAAATCATAGAAAACAATTCATTTAGATATATAATTACGTCACCGAATTCACGAATAAAAGTAATACCCAAAACAACACCTTTCGGCGACTGGGGAGACCCGCTTACCAACGCAAGTGACGGAACACAAAAGTAAGCCGCTTGACAAGTTGGTAAAACCAAACACTTAGTAAGACATATAACGGATGCCGGGTGTGGCCACTTAAAACCACACCTAATTTGGGGCAACATCCTTAACGTATTCGCACGTAGGACTTATACCATACCGTCGATGCCTAACCGTGTCGCGATGTGGAAAATTAGCGTCCCAACATCAGCATAAAGACTATAACATATTCGCACGTAGGACTTATACCATACCGTCGATACCTAACCGTGCCGTGATGTGGAAAACTAGCATCCCAACATCGGCATAAAGACTATAGTGCTTATGGATCCATTGCATTACAAATAAAACATTACATGACCCCAAACAAATGAACTAGCGCATTCAAAACATGTAACTCTCAAATAAGATGCATTAAATGCAAAACATAACCAAACGCCCAACATCGAGCAATCAAAATCGGACAAATGCCCCCAAGACCCAACAGAGTCAAAAACCGAGCCATGGGCTCAATTAATCAAATGACCATTAGTAAAAACATAAAATGAATTAAACGTAAACAATACAAGTTTATGCGAACACCTGTTTTAAATTCATGAATAACCCAACACACAACATTTGGGTGGGGCATCCCATTTTCCAAAAGAACTCATACCGTTTACACTTTCAAACCGTCCCATAATGTAATCTATGCATATTTCCAAATCATCCATTAAAATGCATTTTCGTAACAAGTAGACTCCCTTTATAAAATAAATCATCAAAACATTTTATTTATGATTTATCTATCAAATCTTCCAAAAATTCCAAATATAGGTGTTTTACCATATTTACAACATTAAATACTTCAAAAGTCAAAACCCACCAAATAACTCAAAAATTAATAATTTTCATGTAAAACATACAAGTACATGGAAAAATAACATTTTTGGCATGTACAAAGTTTTCACAAAACTACTTGAACTCACCTTGCTAGATTTAGGCTAAATCTAGATTTTCTCCAAACGTAAGCTCCTTTGATGCACATGAATCCTCAAGCCAAGATCTTCCAAAAACCTAGATCCATAAGTTCCACCCATAAATATTCAGATCCAAACATGTAGAATCATTCCCCAAACATTTTGCATCCAAAAATCCCAAATATACCAAAACCCTAATTTTATAGATGAAGAAGAAGGTTTCTTTGACAAAGCATACCCAAAATTACACCAACAAAACCCACAATGGAAGAGAATATAAAACCCACAAAACCCTATCTTTTGGGTAGAGAGATATTACCTTTATCACTTGAATCCTTATAACAAAGCTCCTAGTTTCCCACGAAAGCTCCAAGCTTCCATACCTTTAACAATGGTGGAAATGATTTTAGTTTGGGTGAAGAGGATGAAGAAGATGAGGGAGGGTTTGTGTTTTCTTGGGGGGAAAATCGGCTGAGAGAGGGAGAAAGGGGTTGAGATAAGGTTTGGAAGGTGAAGTGAGGAAAGAGAGAGGGAAAGGGCTTAAAATACCCAAGATATCTCATCAGACAGGTCGCGGACGTTCGCATGGTCCTTCGCGGACGTCTGGCCTCGACCGAACTATTTCCATCCCAAAACATCTGTTGCTTCCGCGGATGACATGCGGACTTCCGCATGGCACGGACGTCCGGTTGCACCATGCGGACGTCCGCCAAGCCCAAACTTCGTTTTTTTTTTCAAAATTTTGGGGTGTTACACATTTAAGATTTCTTTTATCTCTGGAACCAATATTAACTTCGGAGCGTCCTCCAGTGATGATTCATGGACATAATTATAGATAATCTCATAAGAGTTTTATGTATTGATGATAAATGGATGTGCCTTGCTATTCTCTTCTTTTAGAATAGTATTTATCGAACTAAGTAGCTTCCACCACTTCTATTTGATAGCTACGACCTCAACCACACCTCCACTATGTGTGATTGCAACGCACTTTTAATGGCGTTGTGCTCCTGTTGGGGACTTTTAACCTTACGGGTATACAGCTCATATGTGTGATATTGTCACTTCTGGACTAACATTTAACGTATCAGATATCGAGTCTGATTCGTTTGACTTCAACTTTACGTTGTGAAGTTTGGGGATCAAAATGAGACAAAGTGGGAACATTCCATGACAGTTCCTGTCATTCTCTTGGAAAATACTTTTTCCTATCTCCCCCTAACGTCAGGAAGACTGGGATCAACCGTCAAAGATTCTAAATAGCGGATAATTGTTGGAGATTCATATCCAACATATATACTTAATCGTTTTTAAGGACCCATTTTGGTGCGCTGTGGGGGCGCAATTTGCACATATACTACAACCAAACATGCGTATGTAAAAGATCAGGCTTATATCCAGTTACCAACTGGTACGCATGACATTGGTTGGCTAGTAGTAGGTCTAAAAACAAATAAGTAAAGTTGCATGTAATATTGCATAACCCCAGGAAGATGTGGGTAAATTGGTGCGCATAACCAATGCCCTAGCTACCATCTATATTATTTTGATAATAATTTCTATGAGACCTTTTTATATACACATGGGGTATGGAAACTCTACGTTGATCCTAATATATATACAATAAAACAATTTGCCGGACCGGAAATCGTTCAAGAAACGGCCGATAAAGTCAAGATTATTAGAGAACGTCTGAAAGCGGCCCAAGACCGACAAAAGAGCTACACCGACAAGAAAAGAAGACCGGTAGAATTCCAAGTGGGAGAGCGAGTAATGTTGAAAGTATCGCCTTAGAAAGGATTGATCCGTTTTGGAAAACGAGGGAAGTTGAGTCCCTGTTTCCTTGGACCATTCACCATTCTAGAACGTGTGGGTTCACAAGCTTACAAACAGGACTTACCGCCGGAAATGGACGGGATCCACCCGACGTTCCATGTATGTTATTTACGGAAGTGCCTAGCGGAAGAAGAGAGTGTAATACCATTGTCGGAAATCCGAGTCGACGACAACCGTTGTATCGAAGAACCCGAAGCTATCTTGGAAAGGACAACTAAGAAATTTAGACACAAGGAAGTGGTTATGGTCAAAGTGCAATAGAAGCACCATCGGGGTACCAATGTGACTTGGGAAGCGAAAGAGGACATGAAACGCCGATATCCTCGCTTGTTTTCAATAGCTTAAGATTTCGAGGACGAAATATTTTCCAAGTTGGGGAGGATTGTAACACCCCGAAAATTCTAACTTTACTTGTGAACTATATTACTTGGAGTCAGAACTAAGGATTGAAAAGGGGGTCAGATGGGGCTCGGTACCATCTGGGCGATAGTGTCCGGCGAGAGTGCCCGTGGCACTATCACGGTGTCACATTCACGAGGAATGTACCGCAAGCCATGGGGGTAGCAGGCGAGAGTGCCCCGGCGATAGTGACACATGTCACTATCGCACGTCACTATCGCGGGGCGGGTCTGGTGTATAAATTCGAGGTGCAACCGAGTTTTTAGTGGAAACCACATTTCTAGGGTTGCAAGGCTCGTTTTTCTCCTCTCCATTTGGTAAGTTTACTTCACCTACTTCCTTCCATAATAAATGCTTCAAGTTACACCTTTAATGTTCATTAATGGACATTTCTAGGTCATTAAGTGGTGCTAGTCTTCAAGGGTTACTCCATTTCAAGAGATTCTTCCATCCTCATTTAAGGGTTTTGTCTAATAACCCTCTAAGGTGCGTTGTCCTTCATCTCATAAGCTAATTGCTCCTTTTAATACGATTTCTAACCTATTTAATACCTTCTTGTTCATTATTTGGTGATTATCATGTTTGACCTAAAAATGGGTTTAATAACTTCTAGGGTTTTGTTGGGTAAAATGGTTTGGAAAGTTGAAATACTTAACATTTATTGGTTTACTTGTGATTATCCACCTATATTGATCATTTTGTTAAATAAAACGATTTTGAACACTTTGGGTCAAAATCTAGGGTTTTGGAACATTTGGGGGTTTTGATGTAACTTACTTGAAAAAAGGATTTTGAGATAAAAGGGGGTTTAAATCTTAACTTGGGAAATTATGGTGTTTCGTTGACCAAAATGTGGAAGTGTCATATTGATACTTCAAAATAAAGGAGTATGCTACCTTATTGCTATTAAGCTTAATGTTATGACTTTATTGTTGATTGGAATTTATGAGAGTCATGATGTAGTAAATTGAGTGTAATGGATCCATAGGCACTAGAGTCGTGGCACGAAATAGGCATCGGGATTCATGATAAGTAAGATGTGGGTCTATATGGCCGGGCATCGTCTCATGAGCAATAAGATGCAATTCATTTGTGTTGTTTTGAGGATTTGGAGTGGCCTAATGTATAGACCTAGTGTGGTTGAAATTGGGGGCTCCCAAGTCATAGACCCTTCGGGGTTGCGCTTGTTTCCCAACTTATGATTGTTATGTGATTGATGCTACTAACGATTATGCTGTTACCTTGTCTTATTGCAATTGCTTTTAGCTAGCGGGTTTCCGTCAACACTTGAGGCATTGGATAGCAAATGACTTCCACCTTGGGGGTTTACTACGTTATTCTATTGTACCTCAATCCTATCTTGTTATTAATTGTTGGGCTCTTACTCTCATTGTGCTATTCTAACACTTCTTCTCTTAGGTGTGTTGATAGGACTTCCAAGTGGTGGGGCTCCTCGGGCTTGAGTGAAGAGTCGTGATAGATGGTGGCATTTTTGGAAGTATATAGAGGCGTACATTATAGAATTTCAATGTTTACTTTTGGTAGCAATTAAGCAACACCCGAACATAATCTAAGTCTTGTTGGTTTAGATTAATATGTTGTTGGTCCGTGATTTGCTCATTCTTTTGTTTTGTAAACGCCATGCTTAATTTCCCCATCTAATGGGTGATTTGTCTATGTTAGCCGTATATTTTCCGTAATTCCGCAGGTTTTAATTTTACCCAGTTTTAGGGTGTTACAGAATGTCAGTTTAGGGTTTACTAAAAAATCAGAACTTGACCCAGATTAGATAGTGTAATTTTTTTTTATTGTTGCATATGTGAAATTGTGATTCTTGTTAGTAGCACATGTAAAAATTTGATTGTTGCATATGTGAAATTGTGATTCTTATTAGTAGCATATGTAAAAATTTGATTGTTGCATTTGTGAAACTATAATTCTTGATAGTAGCATATGTAAAAAAATTGATTGTTCCATATGTGAAAATGTATAAAAACCCTTGACCTAGGTTTGACCTGTTTTGGATTAATGTATAAAAAAAACTTGACCTAGACTACAGTTATATTAATTGATATCATCTAAAAGCATATACAAAAATGTTGGTGCAATTTTTTTAATGGAAAGTATGATAAAAAAGCATGAGCCTATTGTAACATTAATTTATTGCACAAGGAAACACTATGCACATTTGTCATTGGGATACTGCCTAAACTAAAACAATGCATATATAAACGTGTTTTACAATGTACGTGTATGCCTATTTGACCTAGATTGGACCTGTTTTGGATTAGTTTGGGAAAAAAATGAATTTGTTGCATATGTGAAACTGAAATTACTGATAGTATGCATAAGTGAAAATGTGGCACACCTTTATTTGAATGGTGAGTATGATCAAAAAGCATGATCCTATTGGCGATTATGAATATGATGCATATGTGCAAATTTGACAATTATGAACCTATTGGTGATTATGAGTATGACAAAATTGCTATTGCACAATTTTACACTGTGCACATTTGGAATTTGAAAAGTGCTCATACACAACTGTGCATATATGGATTTGTGATTATGAATATAATGCATATGTGCTAATATGGCACATATGGCACCAATTTGATTGTTTCATATGTGAAAATGTATAAAAAACCTTGACCCATGTTTGACCAGTTTTCGATTAATGTATAAAAAAATTAACCCAAACTACAGTTATATTAATCGATAACATTTAAAAGCATATACCCAGACTGCAGTTATATTAATTGATAACATTTAAAAGCATATACAAAAATGTTGCTGCAAAACTTTGAATGGTGAGTATGATCAAAAAGCATGAACTTGTTATAACATTATGTTATTGCACAAGAAAACAATATGCCCATTTGTCATTGGGAAACTGCTCAAACCAAAACAATGCATATATGGAATCGTTTTACAATGTAAGTGTATGCCTATGTGACCCAGACTTGTGGTCATCAGAATGTTAACGATCAAAATCCATGTTGTTATCGGCTATTTTGTAACGCCCCAAATTACGGGCTAATTTGAACCTCAAATTTCCACAAGTTATAATAATATAAACTTCAAACTTACATAAATAGCAAGTGAATAAATCACCAAGAGTACATTTACAGATACAGGATTCTACAAAAAACTTATTAATCTAATTATGTCACTATAATCAGATTAACTAAGTTATCTAAGCAATCCCTCAAAATCTCCTTCTGTTAATTGACTTCCTTGCTATTCCAAAACGCTCGTCCCACAACCCTTTATTTTCCCGAGCCGGTACCTGGTAAGAAAACATCATTTGAAACGATTAGGCCAACGCCTAGTGAGAACGTTCGTTTCCACAATAATATTTGCAAAATCAATGTAAACAAGTTATATCAAACCTGATTAACCTTTTTCTTACCATACGTGTAACTCTATTCCGTTAACACGATTTTCATCCAATCCCATGAATACGACTGACACACATTCCATCATCATATCATGTCTTAGAGCCACACTACGAATCTTCACTGATTCTAGATTAATACTCTTATTCCAGAAATCGCAATATACACATGCCCATTTCCATTCATATCCTATTCCAGAGCCACACTACGAATCTTTCTCAGATTCTAGATTAATGCTCCCACCTAAGAAATCGCAATATACACATGCCCATTTCTTAGGAAAGGAAGTAGAGATTACAATTACATATGTCAATCCCTCTTCTTCCTTAGAAACCGGGAATTACGTTTATTCCAGGGTTTCTCACACACATCAGAATAATGACTAAACTTCATCTATTCCACGTGTACATAACCATTAGTGCCTATGGATCCATTACACTTATTTCACACCTGCCTAGTATCAAACTAGCACAGTCTTTAAGCCTAACACACTATCATTCAACTGTAAGTATGTTCAAGCTACTAAGATTGTATTTTAATACCTACCATTCTCTTTCTAAAATCAACAGGACTTAAAATCATTCAGCTTTCCAAAGTGTCCGGACAACAGGGTTTTCGGATACCTTATACTATCCGGACAACTATACTTTCCGGATAGCTACAACTCACCGGGTAACCAAACATTCCGAATACCACTACTTTCCGGGTAATTCATATTTTACGGATACTTATCTAATCCGGACAACACCCGGAGACTAAAATAATCCGGATACTATCCAGTAACTAAATTCCATCCGGAAACTACAATAAAATAAAACTTACCGGATACTTCGATCCGCCCGGATACATTCGTCACACAGGTTTCCGGATACGTGGTTTTATCCGGAAACCACGGCCTGCAGCCCAATAAATCGATCCAGATTCGTTTCTGTTCTATTAAGCTCATTCTAAACCATTCCATTCAGTCCACAAACAGTTTATACAGCTATTACAAGGTCTAATTTAACATATAAACACCGATTTGTACAAACAACAAATGAACTCACCTTATTGTTGCAAAACCTACTTCTCTGCACGATTTTGATTCCAATCTGATGTTAATGATTCAGAAAACTGAATCAACAAACAGATTCGTTCATAATCTAACACCTACCAACAAATTTTATCAGAAATCATAACCAATTTCTTACCAATTTGAAGCCAAGACTTGTTTTCTTTCTTTTCTTCCTCTTTTCTCTTTGCTCTCCCTTTCTCTGCCTCCTTGCCGACTCAACACCAAAAATGAGATAATATCTCATTCCTACAGCCCCTTATCCTTACACACTTCCAAATTGTGACCAAACACACCTCCAAGTTTCAACTTTCCAACAATAACACTTAAATTTGATCACTAACATTTTAACCCCATTTTGAATTATAAATCAAAACATGATACAAGGTTAAAACTAAAATACAAATAAATCCCAATTCTCATTAAAATACTATTATTGAAAATTCAGGATGTTACAATACTCCCCAACTTGAAAATGATTTCGTCCCCGAAATCACAATCAGGTAAACAAATAAGGATACCTATCCTTCATATTCTCTTCCGACTCTAAAGTCACATTAGCACCTCGATGGTGTTTCCACTGTACTTTCAACATAGCTACTTCCTTGCCATTACGTAGCTTTCTAACCGATCTTTCCAAAATTGCCTCTGGTTCTTCCACACATCGGCTCTTTTCATCCACTCTTACATCAGTAAGTGGGATAACATTTTCCTCTTCGGCTAAGGATTTCTGAAGATAACACACATGAAAAGTGTTATGGATCCCTTCCAACTCCGGTGGAAGATCCAACTGATAAGCTTGCAATCCTATCCTTTTAGTAATAGTGAAAGGTCCTAGAAAACGAGGACTTAACTTCCCACGTTTACCAAACCTTATCACACCTTTCCATGGGGATACTTTAAGCATCACACGCTCCCCAACTTGGAATTCCTTTGGTCTTCTTTTCGGATCAGCATAACTCTTTTGTCGATCCTGAGCTACTTTCATATGCTGCCGAATTTCTTTCACCTTGTCGGTTGTTTGTTGTACCAGTTCCGGACCAGCAAACTATTTCTCTCCGGCTTCTAACCAACACACCGGAGTTCTACATTTCCGGCCATACAAGGCTTCGAAAGGTGCTATTCCAATACTAGAATGGTAACTATTGTTATACGCAAATTCTACTAACGGTAGATGCGTATCCCAATTACCTCCAAAATCCAATACACATGATCTGAGCATATCTTCCAAAGTTTGAATAGTCCTTTCACTCCGTCCGTCAGTCTGTGGATGATAAGCAGTGCTCAGATTTACCTTTGAACCTAATTCTTCTTGTAGTGACTGCCAAAATCTCGAGGTAAACCGACTATCACGATCTGACACTATCGACACCGGTATACCATGCCTTGACACCACTTTATCAATATACAGCTTCACCAATTTCTCAATTGGTGACGCTTCTTTCATAGCTAGAAAATGAGCACTCTTAGTCAAACGATTCACAATCACCCAAATAGTGTCGTTACCTTTCTGAGTCCTTGGTAACTTTGTCACAAAATCCATGGTAATCTTCTCCCACTTCCATTCCGGAATTTCCAAAGACTGGAAACTTCCATAAGGCTTCTGATGTTCAGCTTTCACTAAAGAACATGTTATACACTTTTCCACTATTCGTGCCACGTCTACTTTCATAGCTGGCCACCAATAGTGTAACTTCAAATCTCTATACATCTTAGTACTTCCAGGATGTATAGAATACTTAGATCTATGAGCATCTTCGAGAATCAACTCTCGATTCCCCCAATCTTTGGTACCCAAACACGGCCTTGAAACAACTTAATTCCACGGCCATCTTCAGTCAGTTGAAGATGTTGTTTGTTCATTACTTCATCTTTCAAGTTCTCTTCCAGTAAGGCCTCCATTTGTGCCTCTTTTATCTTTTCAATCAGACTGGACGTTACATCAATTCTAGCATTGGTCGTTTTCAAACACCCACTATACTGCTTTCTACTTAAAGCATCGGCTACTACATTGGCTTTACCAGGGTGGTAATGCAATTCACAGTCATAGTCTTTAAGTAACTCTAACCAACGTCGTTGTCTCATATTTAATTCTTTCTGATCAAAGACATGCTTCAAGCTCTTATGATCAGTATAAGGAGTACACTTCGTTCCATACAAATAATGCCTCCACAGCTTTAAAGCAAAAACAACCACTGCTAATTCCAAATCATGCGTAGGTTAATTCTTCTCGTGCTCCTTAAGTTGTCTTGACGCATAAGCAATTACCTTGCCCCGTTGCATCAATACACATCATAGACCCATCTTTGAAGCATCATTGTACACAACTAAATCTTCCGTTCCTTCTGGTAAGGCAAGAATAGGAGCTTCACATAACTTTTGACGTAAGGTTTTGAAAGTTGATTCTTGTTTCTCCGTCCAAACAAACTTCACGTTCTTTCGAGTTAAAATAGTCAAAGCAGAAGCAATCTTTGAGAAGTCTTTAATAAATCTCCGATAATAACCCGCGAGACCTAAAAAACTTCTTATTTCAGACACACTTCTTGGTGTCTCCCAATTCGTCATAGCTTCTACCTTTGCTGGGTCTACTTTAACTCCTTCCGAAGTGATCACATGACCTAGGAATTGTACCTCCTTTAACCAGAATTCACATTTCGAGAACTTTGCGTACAATTTCTCTCTTCTCAACACTTCTAAAACTTCGCGTAAATGGTGTTCATGATCTGCTTCAATCTTCGAATAAACAAGTATGTCATCGATGAATACAATGACAAACTTATCTAGGAATGGTCGACATACTCTGTTCATCAGATCCATGAACACGGCTGGAGCATTTGTCAAACCAAATGGCATTACAAGAAATTCATAATGCCCATACCTTGTTCTAAAAGTTGTCTTAGGATATCTTCATTTCTTACCCGAACCTGATGATACCCAGACCTTAAATCAATCTTAGAAAAACATCCCGCACCTTGGAGTTGATCGAACATGTCATCAATCCTTGGAAGCGGATACTTATTCTTAATCGTCACCTTATTCAGCTCACGATAATCAATGCACATCCTCATCGTGCCATCTTTCTTCTTAACAAACAAAACCGGAGCTCCCCAAGGCGAAGAACTCGGTCTAATGAAACCTTTATCCAACAACTCTTGAAGTTGGGTCATCATCTCTTTCATTTCGGCCGACGCTAGACGATATGGTGCTCGCGTAATTGGTGCCGATCCAGGGACAAGGTCAATACGAAATTCTACCTGCCGTTCAGCTGGTAGACCAGGAAAATCATCGGGAAATACGTCTAGAAAATCACTTACCACTCTGATATCTTCCACTTGCTTCTTTTCTGACTTTACATCTAAAACATAAGCTAGATAGAATGAACGTCCTTTCATTAAACATTTACGCGCTTTTGCAACAGAAATTAACGGAACTTCCCCTTTTCGCTTTTCCCCAAAGATGAGTACATCATCCCTACCAGCCATTGGAATCCGGATTAATTTCTTTGCACAAAGTATCTCTGTCTGGTTGACTGTCAGCCAGTCCATACCCATACCCACAATCACATCAAATCCCCTAATTTCCATCAACAACAAGTCGATCGGAAATTTTGTCTCTTCTATCGAAATAAAACAACTATCAAGTCTTTCACGAACCAAGACCTGACCCCCATTAGCTACCTCAACTACTAAGGCATCTTCCAAAGTAGTAACAGGCATAGCTAACTTGTGAAAGAACGACTTGGACACAAATGACAAATTTACACCACAGTCAAATAAAATGCGCGCTGGACAAGAATTAACAAGGAATGTACCCGAAACAACGTCTTTTGATTCCTTAGCTTCGTCAGCTGTCATATGAAAAGCCCGACCCGTTGACTTTGGAACATTTGGTTTCATACTTTGATCCCCGCCTTTTTTCAACTTTGGACAATCCCGAAGAAAATGACCCAGTTGTTTATATTCGTGACAAGTAAATCCTTGCACCGGACAATTGCTCATCAAATGCCCACTTTTACCACACTTGAAACACTCCAATGCTGTCACCCGACACGGTCCATAATGTTTACTCTTACACTTTGAACACCAATTTGGTTCACGACGTGATTCATAACGAACACCTTTACCAGCTGCCTTAGGTCTCTGAAAAGACTCTGATCGGCCCTCCCATTTTCGTTTCTCCCCAACTTGGGTCTTTTCTTCTTTATCCTTGGCGTAGACTTCTTCCATCACCTTAGCTTCTTCAATAGTTTCCCTCAGTGTGGAAGCTTTAGCGTTTCTTACCCGGGACATCATGTCCGCTGGCAAACCCTTCAAGTAGGCTTTAATCTTTTCTTTTTCATCAGGAGCCACATGCCCCACCAAATTCAGCTTCTCCAAAAACGTTTCAGTATACTTTCTCACAGACATGTTACCCTTCTTGAGAGTCTGAAACTCTTCTTCGATTCTATCCATCTCGTTCTCATTACAGTACTCCTCCAAAACCTTCTTCTTGAATGACTCCCAAGTCATAGCAGTCAATACTGAAGCCGATATTGAAGCTGTCACTATGTTCCACTACGTCAGTGCATTACCTTTTAACATTTGAGATGCAAATCTAACCTTTGACGTTTCATCACATTCACAAGCTCTGAATGCTTGTTCCATTTCCCTAATCCAGTTCATACAGGTTACTGGATTATCTGTTCCTTTAAACTCTGGCGGCTTACAACTTAGAAACGTCTTGTACGAGCAAACTCTTTCCACTCTCCTTTTTGTTTCTGTTACTGGAGTATGAAGTGGATTAATTACCCCAATATTAGTTCCTGTTCGCTGCAACTCTGAACTTCGATCGTTCAATGCTTTCATAAACATTTCGGTTTGTTGAGCCATTGCATTTGTCATCATTCTTGTCATGTTTTCCATCATGCGAGATTCCATATTTAACCCCGGCATTTCTTGGTTAGCTGTACTAGTACCCACTCTATGTACTTGACTTTGCACTCCTCCAAGAGAAAGAAACCCCGGCGGAGTCTCATGAATTTCGCCTAATCCAGTTTGCCTTTCTCCTGTCCCATCAATCATGGACCTATCCATCGCAGAAATAGGAGATAATGGCGGCGTATTCACCATCGTTCTGATATACACAAGAGGATAACCATAAGAAATGGTTATACACATACGAACATACAAAACATACTTACCGATCATTAGTCACTGTAACCATTTAGAAATAAGCATGCTAATGTAACAATATATTCATAAATAACAGTAGCTAATTGAAATTGTGAATATATCATACAGGAGAATCCTCGTTACCATCGTTACAGTACTAATTTCACGTATTTCCGTCAACTCTAAGACTATCCCGTCTTAGTATTTCTACCCATTCTCACGAATCATAACTTAATTCATCACAACTTAAGTCTAAGTACCTCCTCAGCATACTTTGTTCGCTTAAAATAATGCTCTGATACCATATTGTAACGCCCCAAATTCTGGGCTAATTTGAACCTCAAATTTCCACAAGTTATAATAATATAAACTTCAAACTTACATAAATAGCAAGTGAATTAATCATCAAGAGTACATTTACAAATACAGGATTCTACAAATAACTTATTAATCTAATTATGTCACTATAATCAGATTAACTAAGTTATCTAAGCAATCCCTCAAAATCTCCTTCTGTTAATTGACTTCCTTGCTATTCCAAAACGCTCGTCCCACAACCCTTTATTTTCCCGAGCCGGTACCTGGTAAGAAAACATCATTTGAAACGATTAGGCCAACGCCTAGTGAGAACATTCGTTTCCACAATAATATTTGCAAAATCAATGTAAACAAGTTATATCAAACCTGATTACCCTTTTTCTTACCATACGTGTAACTCTATTCCGTTAACACGATTTTCATCCAATCCCATGAATATGACTGACACACATTCCATCATCATATCATGTCTTAGAGCCACACTACGAATCTTCACAGATTCTAGATTAATACTCTTATTCCAGAAATCGCAATATACACATGCCCATTTCCATTCATATCCTATTCCAGAGCCACACTACGAATCTTTCTCAGATTCTAGATTAATGCTCCCACCTAAGAAATCGCAATATACACATGCCCATTTCTTAGGAAAGGAAGTAGAGATTACAATTACATATGTCAATCCCTCTTCTTCCTTAGAAACCGGGAATTACGTTTATTCCAGGGTTTCTCACACACATCAGAATAATGACTAAACTTCATCTATTCCACGTGTACATAACCATTAGTGCCTATGGATCCATTACACTTATTTCACACCTGCCTAGTATCAAACTAGCACAGTCTTTAAGCCTAACACACTATCATTCAACTGTAAGTATGTTCAAGCTACTAAGATTGTATTTTAATACCTACCATTCTCTTTCTAAAATCAACAGGACTTAAAATCATTCAGCTTTCCAAAGTGTCCGGACAACAGGGTTTTCGGATACCTTATACTATCCGGACAGCTATACTTTCCGGATAGCTACAACTCACCGGGTAACCAAACATTCCGAATACCACTACTTTTCGGGTAATTCATATTTTCCGGATACTTATCTAATACGGACAACACCCAGAGACTAAAATAATCCGGATACTATCCGGTAACTAAATTCCATCCGGAAACTACAATAAAATAAAACTTACCAGATACTTCGATCCGTCCGGATACATTCGTCACACAGGTTTCCGGATACGTGGTTTTATCCGGAAACCACGGCCTGCAGCCCAATAAATCGATCCAGATTCGTTTCTGTTCTATTAAGCTCATTCTAAACCATTCCATTCAGTCCACAAACAGTTTATACAGCTATTACAAGGTCTAATTTAACATATAAACACTGATTTGTACAAACAACAAATGAACTCACCTTATTGTTGCAAAACCTACTTCTCTGCACGATTTTGATTCCAATCTGATGTTAATGATTCAGAAAATCTAATCAACAAACAGATTCGTTCATAATCTAACACCTACCAACAAATTTTATCAGAAATCATAACCAATTTCTTACCAATTTGAAGCCAAGACTTGTTTTCTTTCTTTTCTTCCTCTTTTCTCTTTGCTCTCCCTTTCTCTGCCTCCTTGCCGACTCAACACCAAAAATGAGATAATATCTCATTCCTACAACCCCTTATCCTTACACACTTCCAAATTGTGACCAAACACACCTCCAAGTTTCAACTTTCCAACAATAACACTTAAATTTGATCACTAACATTTTAACCCCATTTTGAATTATAAATCAAAACATGATCCAAGGTTAAAACTAAAATACAAATAAATCCCAATTCTCATTAAAATACTATTATTGAAAATTCAGGATGTTACATATTTCAACATCCGTATCATGAAATTTTTGACTCCTTTCTCCAACCTCAAGACTGGAAAACACGTTGTTCTCCTGAATATCGTGAAAACGGCTTTCCTCGTGCATCTCCAACATTGAAACATCATTCAATGAATCTCGTTAAGTCTGTTGTCTTCGACGTGTTGTTGGCTTGTTGCATCCTTTTTCGGTTTGGTTTTGATTACACGTATCGCCAAACAACATGTAATGATATCAACAATGGTGATTATGCAAACACTACACGATGTGAGGATAAAAAAACCTGCACATTTGGATTTTTCAAAAAACTGCACTCTGGGAATATAATAACCTGGAGAAGATGATTAAGATAATTACAAAATATTAGATAAATTATAATTTAGGCAAAAATTTAGGAAATGGTTTGATTATCCAATCAGTTACAATATTATCCAAAAATAACAAAAAAAATCTGTATTTTACGATTTACTAAATTACCCCTTAAAAATATTTTTTTGTTTTATTAAACTAATAAATGACATGGATATATCATTGGATGAGATTGGTTTGTAAAGGGGTGCAACATATGTTTGGTTTGCATTTGATTTGCCATATATATATCCTAATAAATTGTAAACCGTCATTTTCGTGTAAACCGTCGATTTCATAGGTTTTTTGATTAAAAAAATTATGGAATTGTTTATTTTGATGAAATTGTTTAATATCATTCATTTCATTGATGATTTTTTTATGAAATTTGTAGTTTCATAAGTTTTTTTTTCATTCTTATGAAACTGTTTCATATATTTTCGTTTTCACCTATGAAACTACAAATTTCATGAAAAACTTTCATCAAGAAATGAATGATATGAAACAATTTCATCAAAATAAACAATTTCATAAAAAAATTATCAAAAAAACCTATGAAATCAAGGGTTTACACAATTTATACGAAAACTAAGGAACACCCTAGTAGCCTTCCATCTGGACGGTATGCATTTGTGCATACAGGTAAATTAAGTTATTTTTTTGGCTTTATGCACAAGTGCATCATGCATTTGTGCATATATGCATGTGTGCATGTTACAAATTATCTGTATGCACAAGTGTTCCTTAGTTTTCCGTTTTTTAAGGTTTTTCCCTGAACCTGACCCTATATATATATATATATATATATATATATATATATAGAGAGAGAGAGAGAGAGAGAGAAAGGTTCAAACGAGAACGCTAACTATTAACGAGAACACGAGAACGGCCGCCCATGTACAAAATCACATGTGATTCACGTACAAAATCACATGTGATTTTACACTACCTGGATTTTGTACGTGATTTGTACAAAATCACATGTGATTTGTACAAAATCACATGTGATTTTACACTACCGGGATTTTGTACAAAATCACATGTGATTCACGTCCAGATTTCCAGGTAGTGTAAAACCACATGTGATTTTGTACGTGAATCACATGTGATTTTGTACATGGGTGGCCGTTCTCGTGTTCTCGTAAATAATCAGCGTTCTCGTTTGAACCCACATTTCTCTCTCTCTCTCTCAATATATATATATATATAGAGGAAAGTTCATCTAAAAACTCAAATTCAGTTGTAAACGTGAGGACAAATCTCGTCCATTGATCGCAGCCATATTTAAGCCATTCCTAAAATTCAGCTTTAGGGGTATTTTCATCAAGATTGGAATCAGCGTCTCCTTTGTTGACTTTTTATTTTCCTTTTTAATTAAAAAACTTTTACCCCCTTAAATTTTAAAATAAATTATCTCAAAAATTACTAACATTTTAATCAAACAAATTACATAAAAAAAACGAGAATTTCGTGCTCTTCGATATGACATCCATCATGATATAGTTTTTTTTTCGTTTTAACCGTTTTTTACGTGAAATCGTGTATATGTGTTATATTCAGAGTGAATAATACAACATTCGGGATGAATAATATCTACATTTATTCGGACTGAGTATATATAGAATTATTCAGACTGAATATATGGAATTATTCAGACTGAATAAAGGCCGATATTAAAAAAGAATAAAACTTATTCATGTCTCTAGTTGACGATTTTTAAGCAAAAAGTGTGAAAGATGTCTATTCAAACGAAAGAAAGACCTTTCAGGCTGAAATCTCAAAGCTAACGAGGAAGTTGTCTGCTTTAGCAACGGAAGCTATGAAAGAGCAGAAGATCAAATGTGATCTACAAAAGAAGTTTGATTTGATTTCTCGAGAAAGGAATGTTCTGTCCGAAAAGGTTCAGAAATTGGAAGCAATTAACATCGTTGAATTATCTGAACAATCTAGTGCTGATACTATTGTTCAATCGCCGTATGATGATTCAACTGCTTCGGAATGTTCATTCAAGACTGCTTCTGGTTCAATTCATGAACATCTTTCTTCGGCAAAGTCTGTCAAATCAAGCACTTCTTCAAGGGATCAAATGCGCCCTTCTAATCTTTTCTATAACCATGCTGCTACAAGTTCAGATACTCCTATCTTTAAGCCTGTTAAGATGGTTTGGAAGGTAAAAGGTTCAACTCCTGAAAGAGATGTGCCAAAGTCATCTGTTCCTCCACCTACGGTGAACAAGAAGAACAATGCTCCGAAAGGTAAGTCTTTTGTTAAACCTAATCTTATATATTCTGCAAATCATTTGATTAGGTTAGCACAAAAGCACACATGTTGTTCTTATTGTGGAACTAATGATTTTGTTAAGAAAGAAGATGTTCATTATTGGTACGGTACTTACAGTATTCATTCTAAGAAATCTGCACATAACAAGCCAGGACCCAATTGGCAATGGGTACCAAAATCTACTTAATCTATTTTGCAGGTTTATCATGTGCGGTGCTGAATGCCTAATTACTACCAAACACATGACTGGAAAACAGAAGAGAAGTGTGCAACTTGAAGAAGAGTACTTGTGCTGAAACCATATGCATAATTTCAGGGGGGGAAATTCTTAAACTGTTTGGTTTATATTTGTGCTTATTGACATATCTTTTTATGCTTCTTTGTAGGGGGAGCATACATAAAAGTTAATGGTTTCTAAACACGTCAGTTTAGAACCCGCACTTCAATGATGTTTATGGCTTCTAAACACGTCAGTTTAGAACCCGGTATTTCAATGTGTTTGACTTCTGATCATACCAGATCAGGACTCGTTCTTAATCATAAAAATAAAATAAATAAATAAGTAAATAGCCTTTGATTGTTACATGTGCTAACTTTGTCAAATTAAGATCTTTGTAGATTTTGAGGGGGAGCTTATCTGATTCTTAAATCAGTCGATCATAATTTGAGGGGGAGTTAATACTGATGACTGTAAGTATCTTCTGAACTTAATCTGAGATTGTTTGGAAGAAGAACGACTTTCAAGCATGAAAAACCTGTTCTTAAATGTTCAAACCACTTCTCTAATTCAAACAGATTTTATAATTTTAAAAGTGTGTTTTTAAATGTTTTCATGTATATCTCGGATTATTACATCATTATGTTTGACCGTGTGTTTCCAAAGATTAATACTTGCGTATTGTCTTGTCTATACTTTCAAGTATTCATACACACCGGTTCAGCTTCTTTTTGACTTTGTTATTACCATGTCACAAAATGAAACAATTTTCGATGGTAATACTCCCGCTAGTATTCAAAGTTTGTTGAGCATCATATTCATTTCAGCGTAAGAGCATAACCGTTTCATTCAAAGAAGCTGAACCGGTGTGTATGAATACTTGAAAGTATAGACAAGACAATACGCAAGTATTAATCTTTGGAAACACACGGTCAAACATAATGATGTAATAATCCGAGATATACATGAAAACATTTAAAAACACACTTCTAAAATTATAAAATCTGTTTGAATTAGAGAAGTGGTTTGAACATTTAAGAACAGTGATTGACCCAATTGAGAACAAATCAAGTAACAATGATTAACACATAAACATCAATATAGATTGGGAGAGAATTGTAGAAGATGAGAATTTTGCCTTAATCCTCTCTCATGGAGGTCATCCCTATTTCTCACACACACACCTCACGTATGCCTTTACACAAATGACCTCTCTCTCACACAAACCCTACAATTGGGTTTTTATACCTTTGACCAAACCTAGATAATTTGTTGACTTTGACTATATTTGACTAAATACAATTAGACCTAAATCTTGGATACATTGTGTACTAACAACTACAACTCCAAATCAAAAATCAACAGAGGTTAAATGTACAATCATCATTTGGTGAGTGCTTACCGCTAACAGTCAGCACTCTAACTTATTGTAGTCCATAGAAAAATATGGTATGCAACAATTGCTTCTATACTGTTCAAATAAACCTAACAAAGCAATGTTTTGTTCTGTTCAAACAAATGAAGTTGAAGTTTAACTTAGGGTTTCTTTTTACTCTTGATTCTCATATTTCAATAGGTGGTTTAGTGATACAGGGAGAATTTGAAGGATTCGAGAGATAAATAAGGGTTTTATAAATAATAATAAACGAACTCGAAAAGGTAAACGAACCCAAAAGAGACTCGGAATTTGACATCAGAAAAGAAACAAGTTAAGAAACATAAACAACGCCCGAAACAGGTTACAAGTTAGTTGCATGTTTGCCAACTCACTTCCAAAGTCACTCCCAACACTGATTGCCAACTCACTGGTGTCGCATGATTCATTCAATTTCAGGAAACCTCACGTGACCATACGTCATCATCCACTAAAACTTGATTTCAATTGCAATTTCTTTATTTTCCTTTCGTAGTCATATTACAATTAGGATTTAATAATTATTTTATTTTCCTTTTCATCTTTTAATTAGGATCACGTTTAAGTATCTTTAGTTTATATTTAAGTTAGCAATTATCTTTTATTATTAGGATTAGTTTAGTATTTATCATTTAGTAGTTTAGATTATAAATAGGATTAGTGGGTTTCATTGTTAATGAGCATTTTTCAATTATTCAATAAACGTTTTACGTTTTTAGAGTGGATTCTCTAGTTATTTGAGTTTTACGTTTCGTAATTCTCGTTTATCAAAGGGTTTAGACGCTTGTCGATCCTTCCGCAAACCCCCGCTGCGTCAAGTGGTATCAGAGCAGGATTCGCCTGTCTTTTCACCATCAATGGCAGATCAACAACCCGCTACCAAAGCAGACTTTGTTGAGTCGGATGTGGCCGTATCCACAACGCTCGCGAATCTGACAGCGGTTGTCAATAGGCTTCAACCCAAGATCGTCAACGACAATTGTCGGAGAAGAGACAGGTTTGAAGGACCGGTTAGGATTCCAATTAATGGCAACCTTAACCGGGTCGATCCATCGAGTTCCGAATCCGAAGAGGAGGAGGAAGATTCCCAAGAAAAGATCCACGTCGGGCTTCAACGAATACTCCTTTCGTCAAAGGAAGATAGTCAACACGAAGATCTTTTCCGAGCGCATTGTTTGATACACAAAAAGGTATGTAACTTAGTTATCGACAGTGGAAGTTGTGTGAACCTCGTGTCCCAGAAATTGGTCGACTACTTTGATCTACCCACTCACCCCCATGAGGCCCCGTACTCTCTTGGGTGGGTCAAGAATGTCTTTCAAGTTAGGGTCACGCAAACTTGCCGGGTGCCCATATCGATCGGGAAACACTATCGAGAAGAGGTCCTATGTGATGTCCTTGACATGGACGCTTGCCACATTCTGTTGGGTCAACCGTGGCAATTCGATAATCATGCAACCTACAAGAGCCAAGCCGACATCGTACTATTCCGTTGGGGCGACCAAAAGATTGCCATGAGACCCGTTGACAACTTTGAATAAAGCACCGACAAGAAAAGCAACAACTATAATTGTAATATAAATTCGGTTTCTTCAAAACTCAATCAACCGCCCGTTCCGGAAAGACCACCGGAAAAAGAGGAAGTCTTGTCGAACAAAATGGAAGAAGAAATCGTTACCGTTGAAACACAAAACGAGACCGGTATCGATCCTAAAAAGTCGACAACAGATTTCGGAATAACCGTCAAAGAGGCCGAAGTCAAGCCGATGGAAGATATTCTCGAGCCGATGAAACTGTTTTCACAAGAGGTCAAGAACGATGATCCCAAGAATGATGTTTTCGTTATTCAAGTTCCCAAGGCTTCGGTTCAAACCGATACAGTTTCCGGTAAAGTTTCTCACGTTTCTTACCCTCTCGAGTTTAATAAATTATTGCTCGTATGGAAGGAATTGCAACAACCTCCGTTGGGTTTTAAAGACCGATCGTTTATTTTAAATTTCGAAGACCGAGTTGTGCATTCAAGCGGATTGATGAAACGCATGTTCTATGAACCGACTAAAGCTGTTTTTCAAGTGAACTCGAGGACGAATTCTTTTCAAGTGAGGGTGACTAATACAGGGAGAATTCGAAGGATTCGAGAGATAAATAAGGGTTTTATAAATAATAATAAACGAACTCGAAAAGGTAAACGAACCCAAAAGAGACTCGGAATTTGGCATCGGAAAAGAAACAAGTTAAGAAACATAAACAGCGCCCAAAGCAGGTTACAAGTTAGTTGCATGTTTGCCAACTCACTTCCAAAGTCACTCCCAACACTGTTTGCCAACTCACAGGTGTCGCATGATTCATCCAATTTCAGGAAACCTCACGTGACCATACGTCATCATCCACTAAAACTTGATTTCAATTGCAATTTCTTTATTTTCCTTTCGTAGTCATATTACAATTAGGATTTAATAATTATTTTATTTTCCTTTTCATCTTTTAATTAGGATCACGTTTAAGTATCTTTAGTTTATATTTAAGTTAGCAATTATCTTTTATTATTAGGATTAGTTTAGTATTTATCTTTTAGTAGTTTAGATTATAAATAGGATTAGTGGGTTTCGTTGTTAATGAGCATTTTTCAATTATTCAATAAACGTTTTACGTTTTTAGAGTGGATTCTCTAGTTATTTGAGTTTTACGTTTCGTAATTCTCGTCTATCAAAGGGTTTAGACGCTTGTCGATCCTTCCGCAAACCCCCGCTGCGTCATTTAGCAATAGCAATAGCAACTATCCCCAGTGATTAGCAAGTAGCGAGAATGGACGAAGTGAAAGACTATTTACCAATGGTAGAAAAGAGGCGTTTCAGACAGCAATCGGGAACTCAGCGGCGGAGAGAGGCGGTTTTGACGGGGACACAGAAACGAACAGCCACGGAGGAGAAGGAACTCAGGTTTGAATCGACAATTAATGGCTTTATTGATGATGTTTTGAATCCATTAACAGATATTGAACTCAGCGGTGGAGAGAGGCGACGGCGGTAGGGACGAAGCGATGGCGAGGAGGCGGTGCAGATAGTCGATCCCCAATTTCATAATTTCATTTCACTTTTGGTTGGAAAAGAAGCAGCGATAAACTTTTTGTAAAATGGGTTGAATCAGTGTTTTTCACTTCTGGTTTAGTAAATGGGTTTTTGCATAATTAGTGTTTTTGTAAAATGATAGTTTGATTTTTTTCTTTATTTTTAATATTTTCTTTGTTTTTAATGTATAATAAAATTTAGAATTGTTTAATATCATTAATTTATTGAGTAATGGTATAAAACATATGTTTATATATATTTAGAAAATTAAAAGGGAAACGGTCGGAAAACAGTCGGTAAATGATAAACTTTTCCAACGGTTTTCCAACGACCTATTAAAAATAAAAGAAATTTAAAAAGAACGGTCGAAAAACAGTCGGTAATTGATAAATTTTTCCGACCGCTTTCCAACGACCTACTAAAAATAAAAGAAATTTAGAAATTAAAAGCGAACGGTCGGAAAACAGTCGGTAATTGATAAATTTTTCCGACGGTTTTCCGACGAGCTATTAACAAAACGTAAAAATATAAAAATTGAAAGGGACCGTCGGAAAACAATCGGTAATTGATCAAATTTTCCGACTGTTTACCGACTACCTATTAAAATTAGATAAAAATTAAAAAGTTTACTATCCCATCGGTAGGCAGTCGATGAACTGTCGATAACTATCGACGGTTTTTGCAGTCGGTAAAATCCGTCGGTAATAACCAATATTCTAGTAGTGACAATGATCATGTTCTAGTCTACAAATAGATTGAGTTTTGTGAAAAGTTGCAAGAAACCCAACAAAAAAAACATTTTTTGACAAAATTAACAAGATTGAAATCTATTAAAACACCATATCAAGATCCATTCAAAAATGAAGGAATTTACAGAGGACCACACAAACTAATTGTAGACAATCAACAACAAATCACTAAATTAAAACCTTAAATCAAAATGCTAAAATTCAAATCCCAAGTTGGTCATATGGGGAGTAGTGATAGCCAAAAAGCGGGTTCGGGTCGGGTCGGGTCGGGTCGGACAAAGACAAAAATCGGGTTCAAACAGTGACGGTCAAAACCGGTTCTGAGAAAAAACGGGTCGGTCGGGTTTAACCCGAAAATCCCTGACCCGTTTACTGGTATGGAAAACCGGTTTTTATAAAACCGGGCCGAGCCGGGCCCAAAACCGGTTCTTGATCGGGCCGGCGTATTTTCTTATTTTTTTAAAAAAAAATAATTTCTTTGTATAATAATTAATTACTAAACTTTAAAAAGTAAAAAATTGGATTGGATCACTAAAATACACTTTTACGTTTTATAATTTATATATAATTTTAAGTTACAAACTTACAAGTTACAATACATAAATTCTAAACACCCGAAGGTCCCGCTCCCGAACTCCCACCCCCATCACCCCATCCCCATGGATTGTAATTGTATGGATTGTATGGAGCGTAGTATGGATTCTGATCTGGATTGTAGTCTTCAAGAGTATTGTACTTCTGCAGTCGTGTAATAGCCGTATTCCAAAGTTTTAAAGCATCACGCCGAAGAGTTTGCCGACTTACCGAACCCTTGTAGCGTGATTGGAACCCTTGTTTGATCATGTTCGTAATGTGACGATTGTCGAAATGTCCGAACGACAACCCCACTTGAATGACACATTTCATTTGCAATTGTCGGGCGATATCCTCATTATACGACCATACTTGACCGGAATTGTCAAGTATGGGTTGACTTGGATCGTCACCCGATTTCAACCTCTTGCATCTCTCATCGAAGTGGCGCTTTAACGTGCTATTTGAGGCGGCTTGAAGGAAATCTCCACACCGTTTGCATTGCGCTTTTTTTGTATCGTCAGAAAACATCACCAAGTTGAAATGCTCCCAAACCGGTGCTTTTCGTCCATGCTCGGCAACAACGGTGTAATTTTGTTCGGCCATTTTTTTAGAGTAGAGAACTAGAGATTTTATAGTAGAATTTGCAAGAAACGAATATAGCGAGAGCCGAGAAATGAGAATTGTATGCGTTTTTTGCGTTTTGTAAGGTGGTGATATGATCCATAACACCCCTAGTATTTATATGGGGTTGGAGGGTGAAAAATGACCAAAAAAACGGCCAAAAATGGATTCCAACGGCTAGTTCTTTGAAAAAAATTCGGGTCGGGCCAAAAACCGGGCAGCAAACCGGTTTCGGGTCGGGTCTGAGAAAACTACAAAAACCCAAACCGGTCCCGGCCATCGGGCTGGAAACCGGTTTTTGACCGGGTCGGGCTGGGCTCGGTTTTTGAGCGGGTCCGGTTCGGGTTGCCCGATCGGGTCGGGTCGTTTTGGCCATCACTAATGGGGAGCAAGGGAAGGGGTAATCATTTTATTTATTTATTTTTTGTTTTATATTTTTTATAATATATGATATCTATACTATATTATAAAACAGTTGAGACTAACTCTTAAAAACAAATTTGCATGTATTAAGTACTATTTATTGATACATATTAATTAAAATTCAAGATTACAAGCAATTGATACATAAGTACAAGTTTTTAAAGTTGTTTATTTGAATTTATAACTAACTAACTGATAAACATAATCAAATATATGATAAACATCTCATTTTAAATATAAAAAATCTAAAATAAAATTTAGGATAATCATTGAATTCTAGCAAAATACTTAATTAATTTTTTTTATAAAAAAAGATTATATTAGTAAACTTAAAATCGGTTACATCAATTAAACCTATAATAAATTAAACAAAATTATAACAAAAACAATATCGTTTTTTTTAAACCACACAAACCGTATTATAAATTTGACAAAAACAAAATATAAAATAAGACATTAATATAAAGATGTATCGCGTTACATTGTGCGAGTATATTTTTAGTGTTTTTAAAACTTTAATATAAAATTCAGAATTAATGTCAAAATGTCTTTTTTATCCTTAATTAATCTGGATTTATTGGAGAAAACTAACGGCCATTAGATGAAAAGACAAAAAAGTGTTGCAAGGTGTCAAATGTGAGAGACAATCTCTTAAAATAAAGTTGAGGGACCAATATGTTAAAACCGTTAAAATAAAGTTGAGGGACCAATTACATTTTTGTTCTCTATATTGCTCCAAGAATTTCTCTACATTGTTCACTAAAATAGAGAAAACTAAAAAAATGAAAAGTTGTTGTCCATGGGTCTAGAACCTTGGTTCAATTGCCTACAGGCACACGTGCTAACCAGTTGATCTAGAGACGGTTTTAAAATAGAGAAAACCAAGGACAACTCCAAGTTTAGAGAATTCTCTAAAACTTCCTAGATGGAGAGATAAATTAATTTTTTATTCATTCCCACCAATAGGATTGAGTTATCATTATTTTATATAAATTCTTTTTAAAAAATGTATTGGAATGATAAATAATATTTTAATAATATAATGGACGTTGAGTTCTCTAAAATAAAGAATCTGTTGAAGCTAAATGTAATTTATTTTAGATATTTTGATTTTTAAATCTCTATTTTATAAAAGATATAGAGAATCTATTGGAGATACTCTTACGTGTTGATATGTAATTTATGTAAACTATGGAACTAAATAAATTCAATAGTTTTTTTCATTGAGAATTACCACGAGTTTTTTTTAAATAGGAAAATTAAAGAGTAAATCCAAGCCAAAAAAAATAGGGACAAAATCCATAATTTACCTATATTTTATAATAAAAATAATAATAATGATTAACTTGTTTTAGGAACGATAACCATAATAAAAGGCAATATGATGGTTTAAATGGGAAAATACTTTTTGTTCAGCTCGTAAATTATTCTACTTCCAATTTTGAACGCAATGGAGGGAAGACGAAACGGAGCACCGGCGATCGGAATTGACCTTGGAACAACGTACTCATGTGTCGCCGTTTGGAAGCATGATCGTGTCGAGATCATACCCAACGATCAAGGCAACAGAATCACTCCGTCTTCTGTTGCTTTCGTTGATGAAGAACGACTCATTGGCGATGGCGCCAAAAACCAAGCACCAGTGAACCCTGCTAACACGATATTTGGTCAGCCAACTTGTTTTCCTACTTTTTTTTATCAAATCCTCTTTATTTTGTTTTTGATAAGAAGTCTTATAAAAAGTGTTTGGATTAGCTAGTGGTATCAAAACGTAATAAGCTAATAAGTTGTAATTTAGGGGTGTTTGAGATCGCTTATACATGTAAAATAACCGAAAAAACTCATAAGTTGATAAGATAGAACTGAATGACTTGTTAAAAACTGCTTATTGACAAAACGAAATAATAAGTAAATATAAGCCTTTTAAATACACTGTGACTGCTTTTTAGGTTTTTAGGATTTTAGAGTTTTGGGGTTTAGGGTTTAGGTTTGCTTATTGTTCCATTGATATCGTTTGTTTCACATGGTTATAAGCTTAATTAACCATTGATTTCAATTGTTCCATTGATGTTGGAAGGAATAAAGATGACTCACATCTCTTCGTTGAACCGTCAGTGTTTAGAGGCTATTATGTTCATTACCTGTTATTCTATATGGAGTTGCAAAAATAGAGCTGCTTTTGAAAATATAGTACCAAAGATGCATGTCACTTTTGAGGCGATTATCGATAACGCTTTTAGATGGATGTTGTATAGGTTCAAAGCGAGCTTGAAAGATGTGTTAGTTTGGAGAACCTATCCTTTTCGTTGTTTCGAGCCTTTGTAATTCCTTCCGCTAGCTTCTGGCTAGCCTTTTAATGAAATGTTGTTTCTAAAAAAAATTAATCACTGATTTCAGATGTTAAGAGGTTGATTGGAAGGAGATTCGGTGATTCCAAAGTGCAACAAGACATAAAGTCGTGGCCTTTTAAGGTCATAGAAGGGCCTTCCGAAAGACCAAAGATTGTTGTCACGTATAAAGGTCAAGAGAAGGAGTTTTTCGCTGAAGAGATTTCATCGATGATACTCGTTAAGATGAAAGAAATTGCTGAGGCATACCTTGGAAAAGTTGTGAAGAATGCTATGATAACGGTCCCGACTTACTTTAATGATTCACAACGTCAAGCAACAAAGGATGTTGGGGCTATTGCTAGATTAAACGACATACGAATTATCAATGAGCCTAACGCAGCTGCAATTGCATATGGTTTAGATAATAAGCCTGATATTATTGGGAAGATGAATGTGCTTGTCTTTGATCTAGGTGGTGGTACTTTTGATGTTTCTCTGTTGACCATTGCGGAAGAGGGTACTTTCGAGGTGAAAGCTGTTGCTGGTGACACCCATTTGGGAGGAGAGGATTTCGATAACTGCATGATGAATCACTGTGTTCGGGAATTCAAAAGGAGATGGAATAAGGACTTGACTGGAACCAAAGAGCTATGGGGAGGTTGAGATTTGCATGTGAGAAAGCAAAAAGGATTCTTTCATGCACTACTCAGACTTCAATTGATCTTGATTGCTTGCATGAAGGACTTGATTTTTCTATGAAATTTTATCGAGCTAAATTTGAAGAGTTGAACATGGGTTCATTTGATAATTGCATAAAGACCGTGGAGGATGCTTAAGCGATGCAAAGATGGTGAAGTCGTGTGTAAACGAGGTGATTCTTGTTGGTGGCTCAACTAGAATACCAAAGGTCCAAAGTATGTTGCAAGAATTTTTCGATGGCAAAGAGTTGTGTAAGAGTGTGAACCCTGATGAGGCTGTTGCATACGGTGCAGCGGTTATGGCTGCAAAGTTAACTGGTAACAGTGACAAGAGAGTTCAGGATTTGCTTCTATTAGACGTCACTCCTTTGTCACTAGGTACACAGGTAAAAGAAGGAGTAATGGATGTTCTAATACCACGGAACACCCCTATACCTTCAAAAAATTCCCGAATTTATAAAACACTTCTTGACAACCAATCTGCCATGGATATTGAAGTTTATCAGGGTGAAAGATCCAGATGCAGCGATAACCATTTGTTGGGAAACCTCGAGGTATCTAGAATTCCATGTGCTCCCAAAGGAGTCTCAACAGTTCGCGCATGCTTTTGTTGAAGGGGGGGGGGGGGGGTTGAATACAAACACACGTTTTTACTTTTCTAAATTGTTTATTGATAAATCAAGACAATTTACAACTTGTTGCGGAACAAGATTAAGGATAAACCTAATCTAAACAAGTCTTGAGAAACACTAAGTTTCTTGCACTAGAAAGAGTTAAAGAAATTACGAATAATAACTTAACAATAAGAAATAAGAAGATGGTCCGAGCACACTTCAAAACTGAAGTAAGGTTCTTCTTATATACTGCATTCATTTAATGCATGGCAGTATGGATTTACACGTGGCAGCAGCTGAGTGGTTGCATGTCATTGACCTTTGTAGACAACCTTAGTAGCCGCATGGTGCACAGTGTAGAATCAGAGTTGTTGTACGATTACAGACAAAAGGGATGTCCGTTCTGACAGTTCGTACAAGGAGACTTCATGAGGTAAGACAATAGTAACATACAAGGAGACTTCATGATCAGCTTTCGTTGAGTCAGATCTTTATCAGCGAATGATAAAGTTCAGCGATTGCTGAAGTCTTCTACTTGATACTTCACGTTGAATGGACAGGTCTTGCTTCGCTGATATCCGCATCAGTTCATGAGTAGACTTGTCGCTGGTTCTTGAGCTTGATCTTCGACTTCAGCGTAGAACTTTGGTTGACGTGAAACTTTTCTTCAGGGATCATAAGTAAACAACTAACTTATCAGCGATCATCTCATAGACTAAACAGGCTCAGAGTTATATGATGATGAACAGTGTTCGCTGAATATCTAATCTAAAGAGTGAGAGTTCCTATCAGCGGTACTATAAAGTCTTAGTACTTATCAGCGATAGTGAAACTCTGATACATATTGTTTACTTACAATTTTCACTAAGTGTTTAAGAGAGGGTCATTATCAAATCACTGAGGGTTTGGATCAACAATCTCCCCCTATTTGATTATGACATAGCAACAGAGAAAATTGCTATTTAATGAAAACATAAGGATAAAAAGAACTCATAAAATATTTGTCCCTTTTACTGTTTTCTGGGATCTTTTCAGTACTGATGGAGTAAAGTACATTCGCTGAAATTTTTCTTTAAACTTCGTAAAGATTACATAGGGAAGTGGAAAAATTACAAGTACATCAAATAAAATTACAAGTACAAAAGATGTAGACAGATAAGGATAGAAAGAATTACAAGGCGATCCTATCCGTCAAAAGGTTCTTCCTTGATGAGAAGTTCATCGAGGGTCTTTGATGTGGGAATCATCCAGTCAGGGACATTTACTCCTTGATTCTTTTTGTTCAGAGTTTCTTCAAAAATCAAGGGCTTCTGGTGTCTAGCTTTAATGTCGCGTCTGACTTCACACCAGTATATGAGATCTCTGAGTTGTTCAATGGGAGTGATTGGAAGCTCAGAGATGCGTTGAAAGTGATGATTTCCTTGGTAGTCTAGAAAGAATATACCATAAGGATCACTTACAACTTTGCCAGGAATGAAAGTTTCTCTTTGTTGAGACTTTCTTTTCCTTTGCAGAGACTCTTCTTTGTTGAGGAGGAAGAAGAGTGGAAGGAGGAATATCCACAGCAGAAGAAACCAAGTCGATCTGAGTATTTAAAATTTTCTCGACATGGCTCTTGAACTTTGAGCGCGATCCCTAATTGGCTAATTTCACTTCCAACCATTCAGAGAAACCAAACTTCTCTAAAGTAGTAGCATAGAAGGTTTGCTTGGTTTTGTCTTCTCTAAATACATCAATTTCAACAACAGGAACGTCAACGAACAGTCTTCCTCTGATGTTTACTTTGATGATTTTGGATGGTCGAGATCGATAATTCAGCATTTCTTTACACCATTTCAAAGTCGTATCAGATACTTTCGTCTTTTCTTCAACGATCCTTTGGGCATCATCCCATAGCTGACGTTGGACATCAATGGGAGTTCTTTTCAGCGCGGGGTCTTTCACCGATTGTTGGACAAGCTGGATGGCGAGTTCTCTGTCTTTTTCTTCAGCTTCCCTTCTTTCAACGATTAACCTTTCAGCTCTGAGGTGATCCTGGTATTCCTTTTGTGAAAGTCTGAACTTTGGAGGAATAGAAGGAAGTTGATCACGCTTTAGGATGATTCACTGATCTTCGAATCTCTTGATCATTGCATCTCTCTTTTCTTGATCCTCTTCACTCAGCTTTTGAGGAGCCAAGGAAGGTCTGTTTTGGTGAGAGAGCAGCTGTTCTTCAGGTTCATTAGTCTCAGTGGTTAAATCCAAGACTGGGATTATTTCTTCAGCTTTTGTGACTGGGATTATTCCTGGTGTAGTCGAAGGAGCTTCAGCGGGATCCTCAAACAGGGGAGAGGACTAGCTGAAACACAACGATCGTTTAAGTAAGCAGAGTTGGGGAAGAAAGAGATAGAGAAAAGAATGTGGTTAAGTGTATAGAGGTTTTATGGATAGAAGGATTGAGATTGAGAAGGGATAGAGGAGGGATGCATTGTAAGGGAATAGGAGGTAGTGTACCTGACAAACTGGCTTTTGAAGCAAGATCATCAGATTGTCTTCTGCAGCAAGGCCTTTGTTTTTGCCTTTGTCAGCTTCAGACGCTGCAGGCTTTGTCTTGATCCGCTCCCCTGAAGGTTCATTTATCAAAATCCCTTTGAGAGTTGTAGTCTTCTGAACAGGCTTGACGATAAAGGAGTCATCATCATCATCATCGTCATCATCATCATTCTTTGGAGAAGAAGATGGTTCATCATCAGAGATGTCGACAGCTTCATCGTCTTCAACTTCGTCTTCATCAGATTCAACTTCTTCAGCGTAGGGTGAGGTTACATCAGCAGCAGCTTCAATGTTCTGCTCTTCGAGTTGGTCCCCCTCAGATACAGAGGAAGGTTTCTCGGTTCCCTCAGGGTTTTCAACTCCCTGAGGTTTTGAAGAAGTAGCATCAGCTTCAGTCTCAATACCCTCCCACTCAGCATGGGGAAGGTCTTCTTTATTTTTCTTGTCCCCCTCATCATTATGGGGAAGGTCTTCTTTAGGCTTCTCCCCCTCTTCCACATCATGGTTGGGGGAGGTAACGGACTTTTCAGCAGCAGCAGCAGCAATAGGATTACTGTCTTCTTGGCCAGTAATTCTTATGCAGTTTTCAATCGCTGCTACTCTGTCTTCTAGGCCAGTAATAGCAGGACTAATCTTTTTGAGATCGTCTCGATCGGCCTGAGTGAAATGAGAAGTTGGGGTGTTCAGGCGATCGAGCACTTTCTGAACAATCTCTTTGACCGCAGAGACTTCAGTCTTGATCGTGGAAACTTCACTCTTAAGAGAACCAACCTCTGTCTTCAATGATGTGACTTCATTGGACAGAGAGGTGAAGTTTGTTGAGAGAGTGGTTGTGGCGGTTGAGTTTTCAGCGAGGGCGGTAGCAAATTTAGCAATGCTACCATCCACCTTCTCCAGATCAGCTTTGGAGGCTTTCTTTTCGACCTCAGTGGTCAAAGTCTTCAAGTTCTCTCCAGCGTTTGTAACTGCTGAAGAGTTGGCAGTTAGATTTTTGTTGAAAGACTCCATCTTTGTTTCCAGGGCCGTCAGGGAGGTGTTGATATCCCCCAAATTAGGACCTGAAAAAGTTATAAACTTATGAACAGAGGAAAGCTCAGAAGTTTGGGGTTGAGAGAGAGAAGTGTGTGGGATTTTGTGTTTACCTGCAGGCGGGTTGGCGAAGTTATCGAAACCTCGATGTCGTGAAAAAGTTTCGTAGTCGTCTTCAATATTTCCTAGACGACTGGAAGTACCTACAGGTCCTGTGGTGTGTCCTATCATCCTCTGAAAATGTGTAGCAGTAGTGTCGCTGAGGATGACGGTTGTTGAGGAGAATAGGGGAATAGATTGAGTGACCAAAGAAGAGGTGAGAGAAATGGAGGATGAGAATGATGGTTGGGTGCGGGGTTCAGCGTTGGATCCGCTAAGAATCACTTCAGTCTGTAGAGAGGCTGAAGGAGGTGGGTTCATTTCCAAGTTTATAACTTCAGCGTTTAGAGACGTTGAAGCTGGGATGGAAGGGGTGGTTTGTTCAGCTGTGGCAGAGCGTACCACTGAACTTTCCATCAACTCTTCAAGATGAGCTGAGGAGTCTTCAGCATGTAAATGTTGGGGGGTTGCTCCTTGGTTTTCTTGATTCTTTTGGAACCAAGTTGGGTAGTAGATTGTTTCCTTTTTCTAGAAGGAGTGGAGGTTGCAGCTGGGGTATCAGCGGTGGGGATTTCCACTGAATGAGCCGCAGAAGTAGAAGAAGGAGGACTGAAAATAGATAAGAGAGTAGAGAGACGTACCTCGTTTGGCAGGGGCTTGAAGTCGAGCACCTTAGGGCCAACCTGAGAGAGTTTCAGGTCTCCTACTTTTGGGTAGTTATCCTTAAGGCCGGTTTGGAAGATGGCGCTGAGGAATCTTGGGTATGGAACCCATGATGGTCTATAAGCAAAATCTACTCTAAGCGCAAGATCGTCGTAGATTATCGAGGCCCAGTCAACATGGAGACCCTTCAGCAATGCATAGCCCATGGCTTGCTGAGGTTGAGCAGCTTGATCAGAGGAGCCACTCTTCGCTGTCATGCAGCTTATCAGGTGTGCGTAGATGAAGTTCATCTCGCTGGGCATTTTTGACTTCTTGATTGCAGTCAGTTTCTTCTCGGCTTTTTCATCTCTCCCTTGATCCCAAACGTACTTCATTGCATCAAAGAATGCAATGAGTGTTTCTCTATCAGCATGTCTCTTGGGATCAGGAAAAGGAACAAATGGTTTATCTTTGGTGGCAACAGGGAGATTCAGTGCTTTTTGAATGATAGCAGGGTTGATTTTGATGGTGCCAAAATCAGTGTCACAGAGGATGACATCAAGTAGTTTGGTAGGGTCTTTGGATGATGGTAGCTGAGTGTGTCTGGCGGTATACCAAAATTGAGATAATAGTAACTGATGAGCAGGGGGTGTTATGGTCAAGGCTGTAGAGAGGCAACAGGTTTTCAGAAAATTCACAGCGTCGTCTAGATGTTTGACTTGTTTCTTCGGAGGGAAATCGAACAGCGCATGGAGGTTGTTTGATTTTGTAAAAGAGATATCCTCAATTTTGAACTTGACCTGAGGAGCCTTGGTGATTTCAAGTTCCTCAGCAGCAGTAGTGTTCTCAGCAGTTGGAATACCAGTAGAAGGAGCAGCCATTTCTGTAATCAGCTCAACCAAAGATCAACAAAACAAATAGTCTTAATGTAGAAATATTTTCCAATAAGATGTTTTTGAATTTTGGCCATTTCATTCAGCCAAAAATCCCTTTGAGAAAGATTAGGGTTTTTGTTGTTTTGAGAAAGAGTTACAAAACATAAAGATTATGTGTTTTCCAGTTTTTATTTGAAGAAGGAATTCTGGAAAAACATATGAAGAACAAGTTTACGAGTTTTGATATAAACTTGAAGAACAACCATGAAGGTTGTATTCATAAAATCATGAACAGAAAATGATTTCATTTTATAAAAGTTCTTTTGTTTGATCTGTTAAAAGCAAAGAATAAGATCATAAACAAGTAATATAGGTAAATAATAAGAGTATTAACCTGGTTCGTCAAAGAAGAAGATGAACAGTTTCTGGAAATTTTGAGAGCTCAAAATGCAACAGTAAATCTTTTTCTTGCTTGGAGGAGAAGTTTTTTCGCGTAAAGAGAAAAATATAAACCCAAAATGGTTAATATAGAGAGAGTAGAGAGAGAGAAAATCTTGAGCGGGAAAAGATTTTCATCATGACACGGACACGTGTTTGCATTTGATTGGAAGGTAAACGAAATGTGCAATCGTGTGTCAGAAAAAGAACGTGCCAGGGCTTATCCGTTGCGATAACGTCACAACTGTCTTTTCATATTTTAGGATGTCTTTGAGGTTTTGAAAGCTCAGGGACACTTTTGAAAATATGAAACACTGAATAGAAGTATCAGTGTTGGTTTAAGAAATTTCAAAGTATCGCTGTTAAGGAACAAATATTCAGCGATGCAATTTGTTTTGAAATCTTACATTCACATGCGAACGTCAGCAAGTAAGAGAGAAAACATACCTTGACATCATCGAATCAATTTTGTTTAGAGAGAGAAGGATAGAATGGGTTATACAAGTTGATTTTATCCTATCGCTGATCAAATGTGAACCGCTGAAGATTTTACTCTTCAAAGTTCAGCATTCCAAGCTCGCTGATGAGAAAGTTGAATCTTGTCTCATCAAGAGGTTTGGTGAACAGATCAGCTAACTGATAGTCAGTTGGGATAAAATGAAGTTCTATACCACCATTCATCACATGATCTCTGTTAAAATGATACCTGATTTCGATGTGTTTTGTCTTTGATTGTAGCACTGGATTGTTGGCTATAGCGATGGCACTTGTGATGTCGCAATAGATTGGAATTTTTGAGAGCTGAAGGTCATTGTCTAGTAGTTGATTTCTCATCCATAAGACCTGAGAACAACAGCTTCCAGCGGCTACATACTCAGCTTCAGCAGTTGAGGTGGACACTGAGTTTTGCTTTTTACTTGTCCAACTCACCATCTTTCCACCCAGGAGCTGACAACCTCCTGTGGTGCTTTTCCTATCCAATTTGCAACCTGCAAAATCACTATCTGAATAGGCGATTAGATCAAACCCTGAGTCTTTGGGATACCAAAGACCTAGGTTCATAGTACCCTTAAGGTAACGAAAGATTCGCTTTACAGCGATCATATGAGATTCCTTAGGTTCAGCTTGATATCGTGCACACAAACAGGCTGCGTACATAATATCGGGTCGGCTAGCTGTAAGATACAAGAGAGAGCCGATCATCCCACGGTACAGCGTGACATTAACAGGTATTCCATTTGAATCCTTGTCTAGTGTCAGCGGTGGTGCCATAGGGGTTTTCATAGCTGAACTCTAAGTTAAATCGAATTTCTTCAGCATATCTTTAACATACTTTCCCTGATTAATGAAAGTTCCTTTTTCATTTTGCTTTATCTGAAGACCAATGAAATATGTTAGCTCACCCATCATGCTCATTTTATACTCTTCTTTCATTCTATCAGCGAAACGAGTACAAAGGTCAGGGTTAGTAGAACCAAATATAATGTCATCAACATATATCTGAACAAGAATAATATGACCTTTTACTTTCCTGAAGAATAGAGTCTTATCGATTTTACCACGCTCAAATTGTTCAATATGGAGATAAGTAGAGAGAGTGTCATACCATGCACGAGGAGAAGCCATAAAGTGCCTTATCCAGTTTATAAACATAACCTGGACGCTTAGGATCTGAGAATCCTTAAGGTTGTTCCACATAGACTTCTTCATTCAGTTTTCCATTTAGAAGTGCTGACTTAACATCCATCTGATATACTTTGAAGTCTTTGTGTACAGCGTATGCTAAGAATAGACGAATAGATTCTAGTCTTGCAACTGGAGCAAATGTTTCGTCGTAATCTATGCCTTCCTCTTGTTTGTATCCCTGAGCAACAAGACGAGCCTTGTTGCGGGTTATAGTTCCATGTTCGTCCAAGTTTCCAAACTTTGTGCCTATCACTGTTTTGTCAGTTGGTCTTCGAACAAGTTTCCAAACTTTGTTTCTTTCGAATTCAGTCAGCTCTTCTTGCATGGCGCTGACCCAGTTTGGATCTTTGAGGGCATCATCTATTTTCTTTGGTTCAATCAGAGAAATAAAGTTAACAAATAAACAAATATTACCTGCACTTCGTCGACTCTGAACACCAGCGTTTGGATCACCAAGAATTTGATCAATTGGGTGATTTACAGTCCATCACTGAGCAGGAGCATAAGTCGCTGACTCAAATTGAACTGGAGGAGCTGAAGATGAAGTTTCAGCAACTATTGGAAAATCAGCCAAGAGAGGAGTAGGTGCAGATGTCATCTCATTTACTGATTGCTGAGAGGTAGATGGAATGTCTGAGACATTTGGTTCAGAAGCAGGTATAGTGTTTAAAGGAACTGCTGAGACCCATGATGTTTCAGCTTCACTATTCTGCATGTTTGGGATGATAGTAGGACTATCATCTTCAACTGTATGAGTATGAGGAGTGGGAATATCTTCTGAATCACCAAGATGAGAAAACATCCATTGATTCAGTTCTTCAGTATCAGCAGAAGGTCGAGAATTCGCTGAACGAGATTCGTCAAAAGTGACGTGAATAGTTTCTTCAACAGTTTGTCTTCTTCGATTGAAGACTCTGAAGGCTTTGGAGATTGAAGAATATCCAAGAAAGATTCCATCATCAGCCTTAGGATCAAACTTTCCAAGGGCATCTCTGTTGTTCAGTATGAAACACTGACATCCAAAGATGTGAAAAAAGCTAATTGAAGGCTTTCTCCCATGAAAAAGTTCATAGGCTGTTTTATTAAATCTTTTGACTATCAGCGACCTGTTTTGCGTAAAACAAGCAGTGTTGACAGCTTCTGCCCAAAACTGAGTAGGCAGATGAGAATCGCTGAGCATTGAACGTGCAACTTCAATAATAGTTCTATTTCTTCTTTCAGCGACTCCGTTTTGTTGCGGTGTTCTCACTGAAGAAAAGTTGTGAGAAATACCCTTACTCTCAAAGAAGGAATCAAGAGAACTATTTTTGAATTCAGTCCCATGATCACTCCTTATTGAGCGAACGATCAAGTTGTTTAGGGTTTCTATTTTCCGAACAAAGGTGATGAGTTCTTCAGGGGTGTCACTCTTAGAACGGAGAAACATAACCCATGTATATCGAGAGAATTCATCAACTATGACCAGTGTATATTTCTTTCCAGCGATGGATTTTTTTGTTAACAGGGCCAAACAAATCCATATGGAGAAGTTGTAGAGGAGATGATACTGAGGAAACTTGCTTTGACTTAAAGCTTGCTTTGGTCTGCTTGCCTTTCTCACACGCTGAACAAAAGGATTCTTTGGCGTATGAGTGCTGAGGTAGACCAGTGACTAACTCTTTTGAAGAAAGAGTGTTCAGTGTCTTGAAGTTTAGATGAGAGAGCCTCTTATGCCATAGCCAGTTGACATCAGATGAGGCTTTTGAGAAGAAACAGGAGTTCTCAGTGGTTGTTGAGTCCATGTTTAGTACATAAACATTTTCCAAACGATAACCGCTGAGAGCTATCTTCTCCTTTTTGTCAGCGACAAAGCAAGATTCCTTAGTAAAGATTACTTTGTTATCGTTGTCGCAAAGCTGACTGATGCTTAGAAGATTATGCTTCAGCCCTTCAACATATGCGACTCTTCTGAAGGTTGTTGTTCCATTAGATAGTACACAAAACCCTCGGGTATGTCCTTTTCCATTTCCACCGAAAGTTACAGAGGGACCCTTCTCTTCTTTGTACTCAGTGAGCAGGTTCTTCATACCAGTCATGTGTCTAGAGCATCCGCTATCGAGATACCAGATACCCTTCTTAACCTGCATTACAAAGGAAAATTAGTTTTTCTTGGGTACCCACTTAACCATGTGTACCCACTTGTCAGTGGGGGTAGAAGAAGAGGTGGAAGGTTCAGCAGTCTTCGCAGGATTTGAAGATTCAGCTTTGTCAGTCTTCACTTTGGTTAATTTCTTAACCTCAGTGGTCTTCTTTGCCTTAGGGGCAATGATCTTCACCTTAGCTATCTTTTCAGCTTGGGTGGCTGTGGGGCACTTACTAGCAATATGATTTGTAAGTCCACAATGATAACATTTCCTATAACCAAAAGTAGTTCTAGGACCATTTGCATGCTGAGCTTTAGATTTTGAATTAGAAGGACCAGCACCAAGTAAGCTATTGGTTTTTGAAATGGGAGGAACATTTAGTTCTTCGGATTTCTTACCAATGATTTCCACTTTGATTCTAGGAGTAGATCGCTGAATAGATCCACGCTGAATAAATCCAGAGATCTTATTCTTTGAATCAGAGGGATAAGTCACTAAAGCTTTAGAAGCGTTCAGCTTTGGTACAGAGGTACCCTTCTGAGGATTTTGGTTAAAATCAATTCCTTTACCTTTGTTTTTAAAGACTGAGGTAGGTTTTGGATAAATAACTTTTTCTTTACCTTTAGAAGTTAAGGTAGAGATTTCCTCAGGGATGGGCGGTTTAGAAGAGGAACACTGAGAGGATGAAGTATCAGCGACTGAGGATACGAAAGTTCCAAATAAGAGCATGGAACGATCAGTGGTTGGTTCTAGAGTATCAGCTTTGTAACCAAGACCACGTTTATCACTCAGGGGAATCTGAGACTTAATTATCTCAGTGATCTTTGTTGAGGAATTATACCATCCATCAACAGTAGTTTTTTCAGCTTTTAATGCAGCGATAGCTTCTTCGCGCTCGATTTTGACTAGCTGATTTAGGTGAACTTGATCTTTAAAATCTTCTTCAATTTTAGAAAGATTTTCTATTTGAAGGTGACAATTTTTAAGCTGTTCAGCGAGATCAAGGTTTTGATTTTCAACTACAGTTTTGCCATTCATGGCTTCATATAAACTTCTAGTCAAGAGATCGATCTTTCGAAGACTATCAGCTTCATCAATATTTGCAATATTGGTAAAAAAGGAAGGTGATACCTGAGTTGCAGAGGTTGAAGTAGAGGGAATGTCAGAATTGTCTTCCTCATTTTCAAGCTTGGCCATGAGACATAGATTGGCTTCATCATCATCTTCAGAGTCAGATGATTCTTCTTCGTCAGAGGCAGCCCAATCATAGTCAGCCATGAGGCCTTTGTCTTTCTTCTTAAAGGTTTTCAGCTTTGCATACCTTTCTTTCAGCTTTTTATATTTTTCATCTCTATTCCTGGGAATAAAGTTTTTCTTGGGAAAAGCTGAGGGTCTAGAGACTTTCCTTGACCTGCACTCGCTAGCAAAATGTCCTATCTTTTCACAGTTATAGCAAGTAGCAGTAGCCTTATCAACAGGGGTTGATGATCTTGGCTTGTCAGTAATAGCAAGAGGTTTATTCTTCTTGAAATTACTCTTTCTAGTAAATCTCCTGAACTTATTAGCCAGGAATGCCAGAGTTTCATCATTATCTGAAACGTCAGATTCTGATGATCTTTCAGAGTTAGTTTCCAACTCAGTGACAGTGATAGTCGATCGCTGAGTGGAAGGTGACTCTGAGATTATAGCAACAGGGGTGCTTTTGGAATCTTTTACAAGATTCTTCTTAAGACGACTTGATTGCTCATGATTCAGCATCGTGCCATATAAGGTAGAAAGGGTCATTGATTTTAGATCCTTTGACAGCTTGAGACACATAGAATAACTGTCCCAGCTTTCAGGTAAACATTCTAAGAACTTTGTCAGTACTTCAAAGTTAGAATATTCCTTACCAACAGTTTTTAGATCTATTATTAAGCAGTTAAAACGTTGGTGTACTTCAGAGAGAGTTTCATTCTTACCACAAATGAAGCTTTCATACTGTCTTACCAGGTTGATCTTTCGAGAGTCCTGGACTTCAGAAGTACCTTCATACTGAACACAGATTGTGTCCCACATAGCTTTTGAGGTTTTCAGGTTCATGAAGGAATGGTAGACTTCGTCAGGAAGAGCCATGGAGAGTATGGATCTGGCTTTGGTGTCGATAGCCACTTTCTTCTTATCTTCATTAGTCCACATATGAATTTCCTTAGGAATCAGCCTTTATGGAATAGCAGGTCTATTCTCAGCGGCTGGAACTGCAGCATCAATTCTTACAGGAATATATGGGCCGTTTTCAAGATAATAAGGCATAGTAGGGTCTACACCTTCTAAGAAGAGAATCATCCTATTTTTCCATAGATTAAAATTATCTCTGGAGAATCTAGGGGGTTTTGCAAGAGAACCGTTGTCAATATAGTTTGTGTTTGTGTTGGTAGCCATTTTAAGAAATAGCTAGGAAGAGAAATCTTAGTATAGATCAGATCTTGTTTATGAGATTAAACAAATCTGCTCTGATACCACTTGTTGGTCCCGAAGGGCTATACAAGTTTGTAGAAGGGGGGGTTGAATACAAACACACGTTTTTACTTTTCTAAATTGTTTATTGATAAATCAAGACAATTTACAACTTGTTGCGGAAAAAGATTAAGGATAAACCTAATCTAAACAAGTATTGAGAAACACTAAGTTTCTTGCACTAGAAAGAGTTAAAAGAAATTACGAATAGTAACTTAACAATAAGAAATAAGAAGATGGTCCGAGCACACTTCAAAACTGAAGTAAGGTTCTTCTTACATACTGCATGCATTTAATGCATGGCAGTATGGCTTTACACGTGGCAGCAGCTAAGTGGTTGCATGTCATTGACCTTTGTAGACAACCTTAGTAGCCGCATGGTGCACAGTGTAGAATCAGAGTTGTTGTACGATTACAGACAAAAGGGATGTCCGTTCTGACAGTTCGTACGGAGACGTGCAAGGGAGGTAAGACAATAGTAACATACAGGGAGACTTCATGATCAGCTTTCGTTGAGTCAGATCTTTATCAGCGAATGATAAAGTTCAGCGATTGCTGAAGTCTTCTACTTGATACTTCACGTTGAATGGACAGGTCTTGCTTCGCTGATATCCGCATCAGTTCATGAGTAGACTTGTCGCTGGTTCTTGAGATTGATCTTCGACTTCAGCGTAGAACTTTGGTTGACGTAAAACTTGTCTTCAGGGATCATAAGTAAACAACTAACTTATCAGCGATCATCTCATAGACTGAACAGGCTCAGAGCTATATGATCATGAACAGTGTTCGCTGAATATCTAATCTAAAGAGTGAGAGTTCCTATCAGCGGTACTGTAAAGTCTTAGTACTTATCAGCGATAGTGAAACTCTGATACATATTGTTTACTTACAATTTTCACTAAGTGTTTAAGAGAGGGTCATTATCAAATCACTGAGGGTTTGGATCAACATTGTTGGTGGCTCAACTAGAATACCAAAGGTCCAAAGTATGTTGCAAGAATTTTTCGATGGCAAAGAGTTGTGTAAGAGTGTGAACCCTGATGAGGCTGTTGCATACGGTGTAGCGGTTATGGCTGCAAAGTTAACTGGTAACAGTGACAAGAGAGTTCAGGATTTGTTTCTATTAGACGTCACTCCTTTGTCACTAGGTACACAGGTAAAAGAAGGAGTAATGGATGTTCTAATACCACGGAACACCCCTATACCTTCAAAAAAATCCCGAATTTATAAAACACTTCTTGACAACCAATCTGCCATGGATATTGAAGTTTATCAGGGTGAAAGATCCAGATGCAGCGATAACTTGGGAAACCTCGAGGTATCTGGAATTCCATGTGCTCCCAAAGGAGTCTCAACAGTTCGCGCATGCTTTGAAATAGATGTCAACGGTATTCTCACAGTCACAGCTGAGATATTATCAACCGGTAAGACGGAGAAACTCACGATTACCAATGAAAACGGAAGACTCACCAAGGAAGGGATTGAGAAGATGGTAAAAGATGCTGAGAAGTACAAACATGAGGACCAAGAATACAAGAAGAAAGCAAATGCACGCAATGCGTTGGAGGATTGCTTATACAAGATGAAGAATATGATCAAAGAATACAACATCAAGAAGACGGTGCCCCCTGAGACGTTAAAGAAAATGGAGAATGCTATCGCGGATACGAGTAAGTGGTTTGAGGAGAACCAAAGTGCATCTGTTGACGAGCTTGAGCGCATGGAGGTACACCTCAAGTTTGTATGCTCTCCATTCTCCTATGCTTTAGTTTCAGATTAATGTTTGTTAAAACTTTTGGGATTTTTTAGATTTTTTGTTAGATGATATGTTGAAAAGCAACTTGCAATGGCTTGAACCCGAACTTAGAGCGGAAATGAAAAAAAGTTAAACCCGCAAACCAAATCGTTATTATTGCTTAATTCGTTTCTAATGTTCTGCTTGATATATGTTTGATTCTTGATTTCAATACCTCAAACCTATTACTATTAAGAATTGTATGCTAGTTCATGAGTTTAAGTTCTTCTAATCAACTTGAGATACTTTGGTTTGTTTTACATATAAGAATTGTCTTTCTGTTGATAGAGTTGGGCTGGCAGATAGGAAAATATTAGTATTAGTAATGCCCCGTTTACCAAACGCTATCTGGGTAATCATTTACTGGGTCACTGACCTTACCAGGTGAACATGGCAAAGACCGAGAATCTTACCCGGTTAGCGCTTACTAGGTTGAAGGTGTTTATCAATAATCTTACTGTGCCATTTTGATAGTTGTCTTACCCGATAAAGCAAGTGAAGGTGGTGACTATTATCCGGTTAACGTAACCAAAGGTCAGTAAAACGTTTGATCTTAATAAGACCACAAATTTCATGGGCCTATCAGCATGGTTTGGTTTTTTATTATTTCTGTCTTGGTCCCAAAATAAATGAACCAATTTCTGGTAATAAATCCATTTTGGCTGAATTTTAGCTTGTTTCAGGAGATTTACTTAGTATTGGAGAATATTTCTTTACACTACTAAACGAAAGACTTTCACATACGAATTTTTTCGTGTGAAATTTGTTGCTAAAGGGTGATTCGTCAAAACCGTCACAAAAGGTGGTGGGTAAATTTTTTGTGAGTAATGCAAATTAGTGACAGATTACCCAGAGATTCTCTGGATGATCCATGGGTATTTTCTCAAAAATATCGGATTCTACCGAACCATTGATATTTTTTGGGTGATCCCTGGGTAATCACCGACAGAAAAGTGAATTTCGTGGGTAAAAGTCATTTGTTTTATAGTGTTACATATCTCCAAAACTTTTTTAACAAAATCATTTATTAAGCCCAAGGTTTTTGGAAACAACTCTCTAACTCCATTAGATAGAGGTAAGCTTTACGCACAAGGTTCTAAATGGCGTGAGGCGTGGCGTGGCGGCGAGGCCAAACCTCAAGCCTTAGGAGCCACGACGAGGCCATGGCGTTTATCAAGACGTGACTTATGGCGGCAAGACTCTATATCATATATAATATTATATAAAAAACATATATTTTGTACTATTAATTGACGAGGCAATGATAATAAACAAACTAAATTAGGTTATATATTAAAAAAATAGCAAATAAGACATTAAAACATGAAGAAAAATCAAATATCGTGTTACAAAAGACTGCACATTAGGCCATGGCGTGCCACAGACATAACGTGGCGTGAGACACAAGCCTTAAGCCACGGCACGCCATGACGGCTGCCGCGGCGAGCCTTTTAGAACAGCGCGCACATCCTATTCGATCCTTAAAGATCGTGAAATATAATTGGTACGTTTGGTTTGGTTTGGTTTAGAGCATCTCCAACAGCTTCCCCATTTTGGAGAAAATGGAGAATATGGGGATTTTGGGTGTAAAATCATCTCCGACAGCTTCCCCAAAACTTTCCCCAAAATGGGGAAAGTAGGAGATTCCCTAAAATTTTCTCTAAATATGGAGAATACCCCAAAACTAGAATTCTCTAAAATAGTGAATCTGTTGGAGATGGATGTAAACTTTTTTAAGGATTTTGACTTTTGCTTTCCTATTTTGGAAAAATTTTAGGGAAGCTATTGGAGATGCTCTAACAACACACCTCATGTTAATTTATGATGTATACAAGTGAATAGAAGTGGGCAAACTAGTCCAAAATGGCCTCACACAATTCCAACTCGTCGTCGAAGTAATCATTGACAATAACTGGAAAACACCCGTTTAGAAATATTACAACTTAACAATATTGTCGAGTGAAAAAAGAAAGCGCAATGTAAAATTTGTCGTTAAAATAACCATCGACCATAACAAAAAAACCCAGTTTAGAAAAATTATCCCTCGACAATATTGTTGAATGGAAAAAAAGAAAAGTGCAATGCAAAATATGTGGCACCGGCTTCTTATGGCGGAAGCCGGAATTGGTCAAGCGGATTGAGTTGGAGATTTGATGTCGAGTTAACGGATTATGAAAGCGAGTTGGTATTCCAAGAAGGGTTTCTATTCCATTACTTTTATAACCCGAGAATTGCAAGATGGATCCAAACACCACTTCAATCAAATACTAATCGAATACTACGGGGTTGTTTACCTAATCAATTACCTGAGGAAGTGCTTACTAGTAAAATTCAACACTATCACTCACTTTCCGGGTAAGATTTTAGTCCACAAAAATGGCATCGTATGCAACAATTTAGCCGGTAAGCACCAACCGTGGTAAGAGTCGTCGCACTCACTTACCGGGTAAAACGTAAAACTCTCGGTCCTTGCTTTCAACTCTCGGTCCTTGCTTCCGCTCTTACTGGATAAGATTCCTGGTCCTTGACATATTCATCCGGTGAGCCAATGTGACTTGATAAACACTTACATAGGTAAGTGTTTCGTAAAGGGCCCCTAAAATGTAAGGTGTTCTACTCTTAAACAAGACACATTTAAATTACAACTTTAATAATTAGGGCTAAATATGGTGCCTTACAAGCATTATGCACCATAACTTATTATCACATTTCATATAAGAACACCCAACCATTACATATTTATACAGCATAAACATCTTATTATATATATATATATATATATATATATATATATATATATATATATATATATATATTACAACTTCCATTCCAACACTATGCTTCCCATCTACAAACAAAATCATAAATTCAATCAATCCAAGATTTAGTCTGAAAGACATAGATACTTGAAAGAGACTGTTACCTCAAACCATGAATTAGTCTTCATGGTCCCATATATCGGCTACACTTCTTACAGGTCCATCCTTGGTCACAAATAGTTCTTCACCGCTCAATACTCGCTTCTGCTTCATCGTATTCGTACCAATCACCCCATTAGAATAATCAGCAAGTCATAATTCAACATGGGTAGTTTAGTAATTTACTCAACCTGATCAGGGATGTTGCTTAGAACGTTGAAATCCTGTTCGGGAATTTCCCAATTGAACACATGTATGTTTTCGTTGATCCTATCCGGGTTTGTCGATTTGGGTATCACACTCGTTCCTCGTTGTAGCCCCCACCTCACTAGCACTTGCCCCGGGCTCTTATTTAACTTCCGCGCTATTTTCTCCACTGTTGGTTCATGAACAAGATCTCGCCCGCTGTCTTTTGAACCCAACGGTGAATACGCCTAATAAAAATCAACGTTCATAAAATGAATCGAGAGATCATGCAAATGGCAACGGTAGTTTAAGTAGGAGTTTGGTAACGTTACGGTGACGTGGATTCCGTTCTTCCTGCATGCTTCGAGCATTTTATCGTTCCTCCACCCGGGATGCATCTCCATCTAAAGATTTTAACAAAATGATTGAAAAAGAAATTTAGGAGCATAATCGAACAACCCGAATAATAACATTATATGCAAAGGTTTTGTAGCCATGGACTCCTATGGATCGCTAGTTTGAGATAGTGATGGCCAAATGGGCCCGACCCGGGACCTGCGGAGGAGCTGGACCGTTTTCATCCAAGAACAAGCCCCGACCTGGGCCGATTTTTTATTTAAAATTTAATCAAAATGTATTTTTAAGTATATTTTTAAATAAAAACGTATTTGTTAGTGTATTTGATTGATCCAATTATAATAAAATGTATTTTTCTAAAAACATAAGTATTTTTCTAAAAACATAAGTAAATTTTAACTTGTTCGATTGACCCAATTATAATAAAAACGTATTAGTTAGTGTACTTGATTGACCAAATTTCTCAAAAAATATTTTTGATAAGTTACAAATCGATCTAAAAAATTAGGTGGACGGGTTTGGGCCCGGCCCGGGACTGGTTCTCATAATCCGGCCTTCGTCATTGGGTCGGGACGGGTTATGAGATTACTATTTGGGACTGGCACCGATTTGGGTCCGACCCGACACTGATTTTTGGCCCTCTCTAGTTTGAGACTCTTCATGGCCACTTAGAATTTTCCTGACTGTTTTCTTTAGGGTCCCATGGAATTAGTCGATGTTCATGCATGTTGGTCTGGACACCCACAGTTACCAAAAAATAAGAAAAAAGTGGTAGGTGTGTAACCTGGCAAACAGAAGGCATTATTTGAGCAAAAGTGGTTAACTTATTAAGCTTCTTTAAGGTGAAATTGCTGACGCCAATGTCTCGAACGAGGCCTTCCTTTACGAGCTTCTCCATTTCTCTCCAAACCCCTTCCATATTGAACTCCAAAACATCTCCCGCCTTCGGAGGTTTGCTGGCTCCTTTTCTAAGAAGAAACGGCCAATGGATCTGTAGACAATATCAGAAGTTTTGAAATTTCTTGAATGCAACAACTGGTCTACTTTTTGAGGTAGATGTCAGGTCTATGTACTTGGACTTGTTTGGTTCGGAACCGTGAGATTTTTGAATTGGAGATGTGCATAAGAATATATATGATTACCAGATAAAGATCAAGGTAGTCAAGTTGAAGCTCTTGAAGTGTGTTGATAAGGGCAGGACGAACTCGTTCTGGAGACAACTCAGTGCACCTATATGCACCCCATTTATGCAGAATCAGATCAAATCATGCATTAAAAATTAAATGTAATAAGTAAGTATCAATGTTGGTGTATGTCATTGTGTGGATAGGAAATTAGTAGGTAAGGGTGCATTTAGGGGGTGTTTGGGAGTGTGTTTGAAAACTGCTTATTGACTTATTGGCTTTTCAAGAAGTCAATAAGTTAAAATGAGTGTTTGGCAAACTCAAAAACACTTTTAAATCTCCTTTTCCAAAACCTTGCAAACGTGATTTTCCAAAAGTCAGGAATTCTTGACTTTTGGATTTGAAAACAACTTATTGAGTTCAAAATTACAAAAATAACCTCATTTTTTATTATATTTTTTTATATAATAAATTTTATTATATTATATATTTGTAAAAAAATATTTTTTTTAAAAATATTTTTTGTCTAAAAATAACTTATTTGTTAAAAAAAATATTTGTTAAAAAAAATATCTTTTTTGTCTAAAAATAGAGATGTCCTTTTTGGTCATTTTACATGTATAAGCTAAGCCAAACACTTTTTAAAAAATAACTTTTTGACTTATTGACTTTTTCTACCACAAAAGCTAATCCAAACACTTTTTTAAAAACTCCTTTTCCAAAAGCAATAAGTCAATAAGCACTTTTAGCCAAAAACATTTTTGGACTAAAAAAACACTCCCAAACACCCCCTTAGTCTGGCGTTAAAATTATAAAAAAAAAATTGAAAAGCACACATACCATAACTTGGATGTGACAAAGAGATCTTTCCTTTCAATTCCTGCATCCATGGCTGCCTTCAGACCATCCCCCACCTACATATAATTCCGCAAAAAATTGTTTTTTACATTTTCGATACACGAATGAGCTACAAACCGAGACCATGTCCCACGTACAAATACTTCGTAAAAACATCAACCATTTGTTATTTTTAGTTTTTAATACACGAATGAGCAACAAACCAAACCTATTTCGTTTGTTCGATCCTACGAAGTGATCATTGGTTGGTATTTCGATCCCATGGATTAAATCAATAAAAAACGAGGATTTTGGTAATCAACTTCGTTTATTTCGTCCTTTTCATTGGATCTTATGTCAAATCAACCGTTACATTAGATTAACGGATTTATTTTGAAACTTTTAGTTACCTTTTCTTGAACACCGTACTCCCATCCTGTATCAATATGTCGATAACCGGCCTGCATGATATTTCAGACATAAGTTATCACGGTCATGGTCACCTAAACTTTCCATAAATTAACCAAAATTTGTAAATGACTGAATTGCAAAGCTTTAACCTAATTCAATTCTAAAGATGAATGAGGTATCGTGACAATAACATTGGATTCACATGACGCATATATACGTCGAAGCATCCTATTATAGTCCCATGTTTGGTATGCCATGGGACAAAAATCAGATGGAACAACATGGGACAAAACTTAAGATTTTTTGTTCCACCAAAATAGGTGGAACAACATGGGACTAAAACATAAGATTACTAAAATACTCATTTTCTCCAACATCATATAGCTAAACCTGGATTAAAATCATCTCCTCCAGTTCTGTCCAGTCCCGTCCCAAACGCTACCTTATAGGCGTTTTAACAAGTTCTTTAAAATAGAAGGTTGTATTATCTGTTTTTAAAAAAAATCTTTAGAAGTGTTTTACAAACTTAATGTTTTATATGATACTTTTTCAAATAGTATTTTATAAGATAATTAACATGACACTTAATTTTGAAACTGTTATTAAAAACTTGTTAAAAACACTAAAAAGTATCCTAAGAAACCTATTATAACATTTTTAGATACGACCCTTTATTGTTTATAAACTTGAGTTTTATAAACATTTTAGGCGGCTTGTAAATCGAATTTTGTCATTATATATGGAGGGTGGGTTTCCAGTGAGAAGTTGAGGTTAACGTGAGAAACGTGAGAAGTGATTATCAACCGTTGGATGAATTAATGAATGCACGTTAGGATGAGATGGACCTAGATAAGATGACCGATTCAATCCTTTCTATGCCGCAATTCATGGGACGACATTTGATTAAAAATATCAACGTTTCAGATCCACTTCTCACGTCTATCAGGTTAGCCTGAGCTTCTCATACAATCATTCACCTATATTATATATATATATATATATATATAGGGTTGGGTTCACGTGAGACCAACCTGCTTTTATGAGACCGTGAGACCACAAATTAACACTAAACCTCCACAGTGATTCATTGTGAAGGTAAGAAAAACAGTGAACCTTCACAGCAAAAACACTTTACCATCACAGTACCTTCAGTCTTTTGCTGTGAGGTTTAGTGTTAATTTTTTTGGCCTCGCGGACTCACAGAAATAGTCTGGTCTCACATGGGTTTCAGTGAGAAACGTGAGAAGTGGTTATTAGCCATTGGATGAGAAATGAACGAACATTAGAATGAGATGCACCAGATCAATTCTCTTTTAAGTCGGGACTCGGGATTCATGCATGGGAGAGTATTTGATTAAAAAGATTATCAGTTTAAAAATACTTCTCACACTTCTTACCAAAAATGAAACTTCTCACGTAATCTCATGTCTATATATATATATTATATATATATATATAAGGTAGGTTAGAACGAAAACAGTAACAAGTAAATAGAAAATCAGTCAACTGCTCACTTCACATAAATGCCAACAAAAGGGTGTTTAGGTGCTATGACCTGCATGCGACCTCAAATCCTAGTCAAAGTCGTGTGAATCACATATAATAATACACATGATTCTAAATGTAAATTAAATTACGTATGATTTAATCGTTTTTTTATTCTTTTATTTAGTTATCGTTCTCGTTGCAAATAGAGGTGGAAAAAGTTGGAGGCGGTGACCTCAATAACAGCGGTGGCAACGGAGTGAGAAGCTTGGGAACCCGATCTCCATGTTCCCAATCCAATGGCGGGAATTCTGTGCCCACTTAACAGCTCAAACGACTGTTCTTCTTCCTTTGCCCTCAATGTTGATTGCGCCATTCTTCGATCGTTTAATTTGCTTTTTTCTTTTTTTCTTTTCTAATATATATATGTATATATATATATAGCAATGGATGGATGAAGATGAAGAAGGAGGTGGTAAAAGTATGTCGATGGATGGTGGCATGGCTAACCACGTGGCTTCATGCTTTTCTATGTCGATTGCTTCCTCGCCACGTTAGCAACTAAAATCATCCCATGGATATACATATGAATGATGTTTTTCTGTGTCGATTGCTTTTCTGGCACACACGTGGCATGTATTCAACTCCCTTCTCATGTATGAAAAAATCAAGGTGCGTTTTGTTTACGGGAATGGATTGGAATAGATTGGATTTGGATTTCAAAGCCATTTCAATCCCACGTTTCCATAGAATTTGGAATTGGAGGGTTTTGAAATCCTTGGATTTTTTTGTTGAAATCCCATGTCTGATGGATTTTGAAATCCTTTGGTGAATGCTGGGATTTGAAATCCAATCTGGATTGGATTTCATGAATAGAATTTAGCTATTTTTTTACTTCTCATGTTTGATGATGATGATGAGGGAGAGCATGTGAGGCATGTTTGTGAAGTACTTATATGGTTTATTGAAATCCAATCCATTCCAATCCATTCCCGTAAACCAAACGCACCCTCAGGGAAATTAATTAAAATGCCACAAGTTTGAAAATTCGTTACCAAAATGCCCCAAATCTTTTTCAATTTGCCAAAATGCCCATAATCTTGTGATCCCAATCACAGATTCCCACATTTTTCTCGCGATTTCGTTCCTCTATCGCGGACTCCTTCAATTTGGGTGAACGAGCCCCGCGATTTCCCACACTGCACAATAATGAAACTTACATTTCATACCCCTGTAATTATTTAATTAGTTTACTTTATAACTTTTACTTTTCTAATTTTTATTTTACATCTTCATCATATTAACACATATAATCGTACATTAACTAAAATACGTTTTAGTTTTAACAAGTTACACCATTATAATCGTCTCTTTGATACATTCGAAATGAGTCCAATATTGATACTTTTAAGGTATCGTCGAGACGATTATAATAGTGTAACTTGTTAAAAATAAAACGTATTTTTAACGTACTTTAGTTAATATACGATTATATGTGTTAATATGATGAAAGTGTAAAATTAAAATTAGAAAAGTAAAAGGTATAAAGTAAACTAAGTAAATAATTATAGGGGTATGAAATGTAAATTTAAATCAAAACATACCAAACGAGGAATGTGGAATCTTGAGTGTGGATCGGGGACACATGTGTGGATCGCGGGCTCCCATCGCGAGCCAATTGGGCCCGGTCAGCAATAGAGGGCCCAATCGCGATATTATGGGGCATTTTGGCAAATTGGGAGAGATTTGGGGCATTTTGATAACTGGTTTTCCAACTTGGGGTATTTTAATTAATTTCCAAAAAACCACGTTTGGCTCGTAAAATAAATGTTTGTTTCTTTATCTATATTATATTATAAAGCATTTATGAAAAAAAATTAAAAATAATTCATAAAGTCTTATTTACTGCTATTTAATGTTGATTACTTAAAAACAACTAATGAAACTTTATATACCACTGTTAATGCTAATTAATTAATTAGTCATTATCTCTAACTCTCTACAAATTCTCAAATGGTAAACCCCTAAAAAAACCATCATTCTTTAATCCTCATTAGTTAACTAATTAATCTTTATCTCTTAACCCCTAAAAAACGTCATTCTTTGTACAAATTTATAAGAAAAAATATTCTAATTTTCTCAAAAATTACACAAAACCGTTTTATAAAATTGACAATGATGAAAAGTAAAACAAAACATTAAAATCAAGATATATCGCGCTGAATTGCGCGAGTTCCATTCTAGTTTTAAAATAAGTGCTTATTTTTTAAAATAAAAGGTAGTTTGCTTAAATGTTTATCCGATAAGTGATTATAGTCAATATTTCCAGTTACCTTATCAGATAAATTTCTTAGTTTATCAAAACGGTATTGTATGTAGGGTCGGCCTAGGTCACGTTCAACTTGTGCGTGATAAGTTTGATAGATGAAGAAGAAATGCAAAAAGTGCTTAGGGTTTTACTAGAATGATGCGTTCTTACAAGATGCAAGAGGAAGAAGATAGAATACTGATTACACAAGTATATACCTAAACCTAATGTAAGCTAAACAAGGTAAAGTAAACTTAACTATACAAAAGGTGTTAGATAATATAGATATTTGGGCCTTTGTTTAGTTTTGGAATATGATAAACATTAGGAAGAGAGAATTTTGGACCCATAATAGGACCAATGCCTGCTAATGGCATAGGAGTACCATCAGCAGTAGTGACAGGCAAGGATGGCATAGGTTTTACAGAAGCAAATAATTTAGCATTAGGAGACATATGAAAAGAAGCACCAGAATCTAAAATCCATGAAGTTGGATTAATACCTGATTCGTTATCAATGGATTGACCTATGGGAGAAGAGACGGACATGGCATGAGACTTAACATCAAGAAGCTTCTGGAGTTGTTCAGTTATGGATGCAAGAGTAGGATTAGTAGTTGACCGAGATGGAGGAACGGCGGCAACAGTGCTAACTTGAGGAGAGAAGCGATGTGGTTGTCGCGGATGACCGGACTGCATAGAAGAATTTCGACCCATAAGCTCTGGACATTGAGACTTCCAATGTCCCTTTTTCTTACAGAAGCTGCATTCATCAAATCCGACTCTTGGACGACTCTTATTCTGATTTTGAGCAGGATACCTATAAGGATGAACAACCATGACAGAAGGACTTGGTATAGGAAGAATACCCTTTCCAGTTTGTGTTTTCAGACGAGTTTCATCAGCTAACAACTCACTTACAACTGAATCAACTGAGGGAAGTGGGGTGCGATGCAATATGTTACTACGAAGTCCCTCAAAGTCGCTTCTTAGAGCCATAAGAAACTGCACCAATCTCTGTTCTTCCCTACGGGCAATGTAGGGTTCAAATGCACGTAAAGCAGCAGGTTCAGTAAGAGCTAACTGATCCCATAAATCTGTCATTGTTGAGTAGAAATCTTGAATACTCATATCTCTCTGTTTGAGTGCTCGGATATCAGCTTCTAACTGATATTGTTTTGCAAAATTAGACTGTGTATACAGTCTCTCAAGATGGTCCCAAACTTCCTTGCCTGTTTCATATTTGGCCAACTGAACACCAATTGAAGGTTCAACAGAATTATTTATCCAAGTGATAATTTTTGAATTCTCAACTTCCCAAGATTCAATTTCTTTTGCTCCTGTTGGTTTCACACTGGTACCAGAAATATAACCCCACAATTTCTTTCCCTTCAGAAAGTTTTTCAAGACATAACTCCAATAGGAGTAATTTTTCCCATCTAAACAAACACTAATGGCTTGGAGAGAATCGTTTCCAGCCATTGCAAGCGAGAAAAGTAAGCAAAAAATCGAAATAAACACAGAGATTAAAGATACCTATAGCAGAGACGATTTTCGAGCAGAAGACAATGATTCTCGAACCAGAAGAAAACCGACCCAGAAGAAGATCGAACCAGCAAAAGAACGCAAAAAAATATAGTTGGATCCGCGCAAAGGAGTGCTTGAGATTAACAGTACTTGAGAGAAGAAACGAGATTAACCTTGCTCTGATACCATGATAACTTTGATAGATGAAGAAGAAATGCAAAAAGTGCTTAGGGTTTTACTAGAATGTTGTGTTCTTACAAGATGCAAGAGGAAGAAGATAGAATACTGATTACACAAGTATATACCTAAACCTAATGTAAGCTAAACAAGGTAAAGTAAACTTAACTATACAAAAGGCTGGCCCACAAGCCCAAAACTAAACAAAGGCCCAAATATCTATATTATCTAACAGTGCGAAGACATAATAAATCTAAGGGGCATCATAAGAAGGAAGTCTTTGTGGAAATATAAAGAGTGAATTGAGTCAGCTGGTCAATTTAGCAACCGACAGCAACATTGTTTCACGCTCGAAGAGTGATCTTTGTTTTTAGATGCTTTTAGAAAATCTCATATCTTCTAAAAAGCATGTTTTGTCCTCTTTACACTTACTTAATTTTACAAGTCATTACTTGTCCTTTTGTTCCATGTGTATGACCCGTTAGGTTTTATCACGTTGACAATATTTATAAATGATGAGTGGCTTCTAACAATACATCATCTTTACCTAAATGATAAACTATAGAGATTCAGTTAATCAACAAACTGTGTGATTATTATCAATATACATATTTGTGTCTCTTTGTTCACGATATCTAAATTGAACACAATGGTATCACTCTGATCATCCAAGAGGAACAAATATCAATATCCTATAATGACTATATGAGCATGCATACACTTCATTATGTCTGATCTTTAGTTTCTTAATTCCATAATATACCGATAAGACAAATATCAATATCCTATAATGACTATCTGAGCATGCATACACATCTTCAACACTACTCAATCGAGGGCCCCAAGGATATCACTTTGATCATCCAAGAGGAACAAATCATATTTTGGTCCATGCTAGTACTACTAAGTGATGCATGGTATACTCAACAACCATTATGTCACCGAGACATGGAGTTATTAAAAGTAGTTATCAAAGTACATCACTCACACATAGCAAACTCCATGATTTTAAGTCAAAGAACTATATGTATAATGGTCACATGATAAATGCCTATGAATGACTTCCAATGAAACGTTCTCATAGCAAGTCACATTTGGTACACAAGATCCCATCTTGTACCCATTTGTGGATTTTATATCTCAATATGAATCCCTACCATATTAATTCAACCTAAACCCGTATTAATATTTGACTAGAGACATTTTTGAATACAATATTCTAATATATTATTATTACGTTTAGATATAACACAAAATAATACATATATACATAATAATTAGACAATATTTTTCTTTTGATAAAAATTACGATATAATAGTTAAACAGAATCATCCAATTATGACTTTTAGCATATATATATATATATATATATATATATATATATATAGAGAGAGAGAGAGAGAGGCGGGTTCAAACGAGGAGCGCATCAATTTAAGAGAACGTGAGGAGCACTCCCATGCTTCTGATCACATGTGATCAACAACTGCTAAAAAATCGGAACAAATCGAAAATTCGTGCAAGATGTGGCGCGAGGCGTGGCGCGAGGTGGCAAGTCGCGGATCATTAATGATTCACAACTGTTAATCATATGTGATTCATAACTGTCAATTGCTCCTCCAGATCAGTTGTGAATCACATGTGATCCACAACTGTCAATCACATGTGATCCATAACTGTCAATCACATGTGATTCATAACTGTCAATTGCTCCTCACGTTCTCACGTTTTGGTGCTCTCCTCGTTTGAACCTTCCTATATATATATATATATATATATAGGGGAGGTATCCGTTGCAAACCAGTCAGTTTGTGAAAACTATACAAACCACTATATTAGGAAACAATAGATGTATTTATGGATAATCATTATGATTCATTAATTAAGACTGAGATATATATGGAAGATGATAAGATTCATTCATTATGATCATGGCTTTAGATTAGGAAACAGAATAAAATCAGATATTTATTAGACTTGATCAACGACTAAGATTTGTTTGTATAGTTTGCACAAACTGATTGGTTTGCAACGGATATCTCCCCTATATATATATATATACTAACACAACTATATATCAACTATTAGACAAAGTCAGATGTCGACGAAAACAACCAAATTAGGTTGGTAAAAGAGAATTTGGCTTTAGCATTAATAAGCAAAATTAATATGGTGACATACAAGTGGAAGTAATTATTACCAATGTCCATACAAGATGAGATAAATAAATGGGATAAACAAGGGAAGATGCAAGTTAAAGGAGACAAATGATGGTTATCATCCCTACTAGAAAAACTCAAATTTCCGACGAAAATTACCGACGGATACCAGCCGTCGGTAATTAGCGACGGATTACCGATAGTTTACCGACGGTTTTATTTTAAAAAATAAATAAATAATTATCCATCGGTAATCCGTCGGTAATTACCGTCGGATTACCGACGAATTAGTTAATTAAAAAAATAAATAAATAATCCGTAAGGTTAATTGGCGACGAATTACCGTGAGATTATTTAATTTTTGTTTAATTTTTTCTCAAACTTAATATTTATATAAATTTAAATAAATAATAAATAATAAATAATCCGTCGGTAATCCGTAGGATGGTGGCATTGATGCTTCCAAATAATATCGGTTAAATGTTCAATATATGTAGTTGAAGCTCACAATAGGAGAATATTTCGAACTCCTAATCATTATTTATAGGCATGAAGTTTATTTCTTAGTATCTCCAACGGTCATGTTAAAGCTTTTTTAAAATAGAGTAAAAGAATTCAAAATCTCTAAAAAAAATTGCATTCAACTCTAACAGTTATGCTATTTTAGCAACTCTACTATTAATTATCTTATTAAAATATTTAATTTATTTAATTATATTATTAAAATATTCAATATATGAAAAATTGGGAGAAAAAAAGTTTGTTTTTCTTGGGTAATAATTAGTTTTTGGAGGAAACCATCTATTTAGAGATTTCTCTAAATTTAAAGATTTTTAGAGATCTCCAACAACTATGCTATAATTTTTCAATAATATAGTACAAAAAGTCAAAATCTTTAAAAAAAATTACATACATCTACAACAGTTATTCTATTTTAGCAATCCTAACATTAACTATATTAATAAAATAATGAATACATTTAATAAAATATTGTTTCTCTATCCTACCCATTTATTTCAATGTCTCATATTGGTGGAAATATTAAACTATTATTTCTCCTTCCTCTTTTCTCTAATTTTAACATACAAGAAATTTTCTCCAAATTTGGAGATTTTTATCCTCTCTCTCATCTTTTCTCGATTTTAGCATACAAGATAGAATAGTTGTTTGAGCAAAAAATTGTTAAAATCCATTTTTTTTTCTATTTTAACATAGCGATGCTCTTACAATCTCTCTCCTCTTTTTCCTATTTTAGCATAGATGTAACGTCCCAATTTCCATAAAAGGTCAAAGTCATAAGATTAACATTCAAATTACATAACTGAGCTTGTCCTTACATCAATGCTAAAACATACTTAACAAAACTTTAACGTTAACATTAATCATAAACAGCGGAAGTCTCTCTAAGCCACAGCCGAGCACTATCTAAACATATCATGATCCAGAACTGGGAGCCTCACGAGCTCCATCACCTCCATGCCGTCTCTAGTTCTACTTAGAAGAACTCACTACACGCTTACCTGAAAATGGTTTAGTTTTGAAAGCGAGGGTTAGACCAAAAGGTCTAGTGAATTCCCTCTGAAAATAGCATATAAAAACATTTGGAAAACATTTATCAATGACCATAAATATCATCAAACATGGTACTGCACTGTGTAGTGGATCACATAAACGTATTTCGATCAGGGCCCCAGCAGACTCCCTTCTCGCCACTTTGGAATCCCCACGGACTCCCCTCTACCGAATAGGAAGGAAACGGATTCCAACCCACCGGTCTATCATTCATAACCAAGAGTCCTAAGACCCCGAGAACCTCTCTCTGATCCCACAGTGCAGACCGACTCCACATAGTGTACACTTACGTTCATGCAAACATGTAAAATGTGTTCTTCATAAATCATGCTAAACATTCCTTTATATACAATAAGTGCATTCATGGGAAACATGTAAATCAGTTCGTAAACGTTTCATGCTTAATAAGAACCATAATCAGTTAAAACATTTATCACTTTGCGTTGTAAAAGGGTTTAGAGAACTCACCTGGCTGCAAATCATTCTCTAAACTCGAATCTTGCACCGACCGCTCACCTAATTAATGATTCACAGATTTAATTAGATGAACTCTCTATTCTCATCCTTCGTTTCTCTTAATCCGATTTCAACTACTCATTTAGGTCCATCTATTAATTATTGGATTTCATTTATCCTTTACTAAGCCCAAGAGACTTAAGCTAAACTCTAAATCCATCGGCCCAATTAGCTTGATACTACGGCCGGGCAGACGAAGCCCAAACCATCAGTCCCGGTATCCCGGTATGGTCCGAACTCCCGGTACCCGACTCCCGGTACCCCGACTCCCGGTACCCCGACTCCCGGTACTCCGACTCCCGGTACCCCGACTCCCGGTACTACGGACTCCCGATACTACGGACTCCCGGTACCCCGGCTCCCGGTACTACGGACTCGCGAACAGGGACGAACCTTAAACGTTTCATACAACTCAATAACAAACACAATCCTAATACTGATATGATTTCACTTGATTAACGAACCAATAAATGGATAAAGAATCTGCCGTGAGTTCTCCTATAACAATACAACAATCCAGAGGAATTGAACCAAAGGTAAATTACTAGATGACTTTAAAGCAGAACAAAAGCTTAAGAGGTTAATACTTACCAGTTCTCAGCTTCTCCACCCACTGAATTGATGCGAGAACTCTATCTGCTCTTTCTCTCGATTTCATTCTCAGCCGCCAGAACAATCAATACAGTGACCAACCCTAGGGATCTGTTCCAATTTATATTTTCCACACTTGCAAGTAAGTCCTTTGTTTAATGTTTTTCATTTATTTCTCTTTGGCCACCAAACTTCTAAACTTACTAGAATTTGGGTTATTACAATAGAGGATAACACAACTATTGGAACCACTGTTCTAAAAGGCTCGCCGCGACAGCCGCCATGGCGCGCCGTGGCTCAAGGCTTGTGTCTCACGCCACTTTATGCTTGTGGTACGCCATGGCCTAATGTGCAGTTTTTAATAACGCGATATTTGATTTTTTTTCTTACGTTTTTAATGTCTTATTTGCTAGTTTTTAATATATAACATAATTTAACATGTTTATTGTCATTGACTCATCGATTAATACTACAAAACATATGTTTTTATATATAATATTATATGTGATATAGAGATTTGCCGCCATAAGTCACGCATTGATAAACGTCATGGTTTCGTCATGGCTCCTAAGGCTTGAGGTTTGGCCTCGTCGCCACGTCACGTCTCACGCTATTTAGAACCTTGATTGGAACAACAAAAATACTAAAGTTCTACTTCCTTCAATTCTAACATAGCTGTTGGAGATGCTTTTATGCTCCAACTTTGTAGAACATGCTTTCATTCAAAAATTTCAACAAAATCTATGATTAATGATTTATAGATATTTTTAATTTAAAATTTTAATAAGAGTGTTGCTATAAAGACACTTATCTATGATTATAGAGTCTATCTAATTAATTTTGACTTAATTTTAATGTGCTTTGGAATTTGTGAAGTATTGTAATTATAATGTTTTTATTTTATTTTTCTATTACTTTTTATTTTTTTAATAATCATAATAATTAGGTTTTTAATTTTTAATTTTAATTTTTAACAGTAATTTTTTAAATAATTCACTTAACTGTTAATATCCTTTATCGGATGACTCATAATTTTGTTAAAAATAATTTATTTTTACTTAACTTCATCGTTATTACACTCATATATAATGCAATATTTTATTTATATTTTTATTTATTAACACTTTATTTCCTATATTTAAATAAAAATAACATATAAATCAACATTTTTAAATTTGGATTTTTATATGCTCAATTATAGATTAGATAATTAAAAATACTAACATTAACATATCACAAAAAAAAACTTATAATTTATAGTTGACAAAAAAACTTATAAATTATAGTTGACGTTAAAATTTTAAAATACTTATTAGTTACAAACAAATTAACTTAATTTATGAACAAATAATATATATATATATATATAATAAAAGTAAAATAAATAAAAATTATTATTCAATTAAATAAAAAGTCTTGTCAAAAGTTCATCAAAATATGTCATTCCCTGGGCAAATGCACCCTTAAAAGTTGACAAGAGTAAAATCATAGATAAAAAATGAAAATACAAAAAATTATTAAGTAATTACTAGCTGAGTACCCACGCAATGCGGCGAGATGTAATATTCAAATAAATATAAGAAATAATATAACAATGCAAATGTGTTTTTGCCATATAAACCAAATTGATTCGTGGATTGGATCGAGTGGTATTACCCAATGTACTCAGTCGATGATATACAAATTTTATCAATGGTGGTATAGATATACATGATATAGAGATTTATTGTCATAAATAACACTTTAAAAAACGTTGTGGCTTATCTTGAAGCCTACGGCTTGAAGCTCACATCATTTATAACGTTAGTAATCAATTGTTTATTACATGACATTCAAACACATTTAAAAAAATGTATTGAAATCTACGTAATTATATATGACTAATGTCAATTTTTTGTTTTTAACACTTCTACTTAAATATTTTATAATATAAAATAGATTATCAAAATAACTTATCACTGCAAATAGACGAGTCACAATTATCCCACAAGACAAAATAACATACATGAAATCCTTTTTCTTATTCAGATATCCACAATGTGATCAATTACCAACATCTACAAAAGGTAACGTAAGCCACAGTTGAAACTTTCTCGTTTATCTTACATACATATCTCCTCCATATCACACACTAAGGCCAAAATACATAAGAAAAATAATATATGAACGAAAAGAAAAGAACATCGACAACATTAATTGTATCTTGTTGTTTCGGTATGATTTAAGCATCAACTACCTTGCTAGTAGTGGAAGAAGCAGTTACAACCGAATTACTATTTTTGGTCTCGTATTTTTTCGTTGCTGTCTTGATGCTGTAGTGAGGGAGAAACAGATGTTTTGCAATTTCTCTGCAATATTAGCAACTATCAAAACAATATTTCAAAACCATGTACTGCAACCCCATACATACAAAGAAACTTTCCTTTCAATAGCTAAGTAACATACAAATCAAAAGCCCCTAACGAAGAACTTACATGCTCAAGAAACACCCAATCATAATTGTGCAATGTGCAAAATACAGAATAGTCCTTTCTCTTGTGGGGTGCAATGAAGATCATGGCTATCTATTATGGGTTGAAAGGTGCGTTTTTTTCTCTACCTCTTGAGTGTTTTAGGGTTTGAATGATTGATCAATTGTTGTTATTAGAAAATCTAGACAGTTAAAATTTAAAAACAATAAAGAACAAACAGGCTGGAGCAAAAAAACAAAGCATAAGTAGAGAAACCAAATCGTTGGAAGTTTGAGAATTGAGATCAGAAACCTTACCTGTTGTGAAGCAAACCAGATTTCCAGAAGCAACAGATAGAGAAACCAAATTGTTGGAGTCTTGATGGAGGTGCTTACCAGATTTCTAGAATTCGTAATAGCCAAAATATTGTTTTTAATTTCTAGCCAAAATATTGGTTTTAATAGCCAGAATCCGTAATAGCAAAATATATAGGAGGAAGAAGGGGGTGATTATTCAGTTTCCTTTAATAATGGGCTTATTTTTTGGGCTTAATAGTTTTTAATAGCCAAAATATTATTTTTAATTTTTAGCCAAAATATTGTTTTTAATAGCCAGAATTCATAATAGCCAAAATATATAGAAGGAATGAGGGGTTGATTATTCAGTTTTCTTTAATAATGAGATTATTTTTGGGGCTTAATAGTTACTAAAAGTAAAAAAAACTCAAAATTGATGCAAAATCAAACTCAAAATTAATGCAAATTCAAACTCAAAATTAATGCAAAAGGAAATCATGTTTCAAAATTAATGCAAATAAAACCTACTCATAATCTCTTTCTTTATAACAAGAGTAAAAAAAAATCCAATAAGAACGGATTAATTGAATGACTAACCCAAATCTTTCAGCTGATTAACTCGGGTTAAGGAAATGTTTTTTTTAAGGAAATTACGTTTCAAAATTAATGCAAAAGAAAATTAATGTTTTTTAATTGAAATCAGAAATGTTTTTTTAAGGAAATTACGTTTGAAAATTAATACAAAACGAAACTAATGTTTTCTAATTGAAATCAGAAATGTTTTTTATAAGGAAATTACGTTTCAAAATTAATGCAAAACGAAATTAATGTTTTCTAATTGAAATCAGAAATGTTTTTTAAGGAAATTACGTTTCAAAATTAATGCAAAAAGAAATTAACGTTTTTTAATTGAAATCAGGAATGTTTTTAAGGAAATTACGTTTCAAAATTAATGCAAAAGAAAATTAATGTTTTTTAAGACTTTATGCATAAATATGTTGTACTCTATGCTTAAAACTTTGTTTTTAAGACTTTAAGCCTAAATGTTTCATAAGATAATATAAATTATTAGTAGGTATGTGTTTAATTAGTAAATAGATAGATATTCTAATAGAATCATCATTTAATAATTTTACCTAGTGATTTAGATAGTATATATGTGTAGGAGCACTCACATTTAAGTATTAATTTTTGTCAATAGTTTTTACAAAAAATAAAGTAATTATTGGAGTGGTAATAAGTGACTTAAGCAAAGTCAAAAGTACTAGGAAATTTAAAAAGCTAAAGTCTCTATTAAAGTTAGTGTCCAATTTTAACTTTTAATTGCAAATTACTTTTGAAATATAAATAGTGTGTATATATATGAAGTTAAAAGCAAACCATAGAATTGTAAAAAAAATGATTGTGTTGGGTGTTTGGGATTGCTTATATTTTTAACTTATGCTTATTTTTAAAAGTACTTATTTGCTTATGTGGTGAGAAAATGGGGTATTTAAAAAAACGTTTGGATTAGCTTATTGTGGTGTGGAAACATGATAAGCTAATAAGGAGTTTTTTAGTGTTTGGCAAATTTTTGCTTATTTATGTTAAATGACCAAAAAAATTAACGTCAATAATTTTAAAAAAAATAATATTACCTTAAATAACATTAATAATTTAAAAATAAAAATAATAACTTATAAACATTCATAATTAAGGATAAAAAGGTAATTTGGATAGACAAGGAAATAAGCATAAGCAAATAAGGGGGTGTTTGGGAGTGTGTTTTAAATTTGCTTATTGACTTATTGGCTTTTCAAAAAGTCAATAAGTTAAAAAACTTGTTTGGCAAATGCAAAAGGAATTTTAAAACAACTTTTTGGTTTGCCTTGGAAACGTGATTTTCAAGAAGTCACACTTTCCTGACTTATTGACTTATTGGTCATTTTACACTTTCCTATCTCAAAAGCTAATCCAAACACTTTTTTAAAAACTCATTTTCCAAAAGCAATAAGTCAACAAGCACTTTTGGCCAAAAGCACTTTTGGACTAAAAAAGCACTCCCAAACACCCTCTAAGTAGGTTAGGAATGACTTCTCAAAAACAACTTATTTGTAGTGAGTAGAAGTCATAAGCATTTTTTAATTTTTCTTATCCAAACACTCCAAACAGCATATCTGTAGTGAGGAAATGCTATAAGCAAATAAGTCAAAAATATAAGCAATCCCAAACACCCCTAAATGAGAGATGCACCAACAAGAAGCAACAAAATGATTGCATATAGGAATGTTCTAAGACCATTCACACACCTGCAAGATCATACTCATTTCTAATGTGTCACATTAGCTTTGCAATAACACTTTTCACACAAATGCAAGACCAAACTCCTTTCTAAATTAATAAATTATAATATTAATAATTAATGTTTAACAAACAAACAAATTAATTAAATTAAAAAATGGTTTTGTTTAATATATTTACTTTGTGAAAGGCCTTTCTAATTTAGCAAGATGATGGTTGTCTTGCAAGGCCTTACAAGCCACATGGCATGCCATGTCATCTTGCAAGGGGTCTTGCAAAACGTGTGTGGATGCTCTAACATTTATCCAATATGTATCAAAGTTACAGGAGATTTTCCTAATAAATATTTGGAGGTTTTATTGGGTTTAGTTAAGGTGTATATAATCGGGTTTAAAGGCCCACGATCAAGGTTTAAAATGGTGTAAGAGATGGCGTGACAGTGAGATTAAACTTTAAGACGTGACATAAGATGACAAATATGTATGACATATATAAAATTATATATATAAATATATGTTTTCTGTTTATTATCTATACATATAATAAATGAGTAACTAGCATGCCACGTGTCGTCTTCTGGTGAGCCGACTTCAGTATTTTCCCGCTTAAACATGTATCTGGACGCAGTTTACATTATAAGTTCAATTAACACACTCACATTCACTCCTTAATTCAATTTTTTTTTAATTTGTACGTTACGTTTACTACTCTTATAATTAGGTATGTAGTTTACTTTTAATCCCTTATTGTTTTATTTTTCATTTTAGACACTTATCATATAAACATAAATAATGTATATGAACTAAAATGCATTAAAAAAACATTTCTATTTTTTACAAATTATACCATTGTAATCGTTTTGTCAATACCTTCGAAATGAGCCCAATATTGAATATATTTTGATTTAATTATATTATTAAATATCATAAATATATACGAATTAATGTGTCGTGATTAGTATGAGATTTGTTGAAATTAGTATGGGATTTGATACAAATAATCACTAAATTGTCGTGATTTTCTTTTTGCAATTTCATATCATTTTTACTTCAAAGTCGAATTATTTCGACGAATTACAATTCTATCAAATTCTATTCTGTCAACGAAACACCCTTAGAATTATCATAAGAGATTTAATTACTTAGAAAAAAAGATATCACTTATCAACTGACGTTTGGATTATGAGTTCGAACATTTTTCAAAAATATAAATATGCAATTATTGTGTATTCGTTTGATAAATTCATTTAGTAACGACATTTATAATAGGTATCAAACTTAATAGACATATTTTTATCTTCAAAATAATATTCCCTATTTGTGGAATTTTTGTTTTTCTTTTTATCAATTATTGTATGTGTCACAAAATTATTCAACAACTATTAAACACCAAATAATTAACTTAAAACACAAATTTGATCGTCAAGCAACGGGCGAGCCAAAGACTAGTTCATTAATATAATAATATTAAAAAAACTACGTGATCATATTAGAAGAAGAAAAATCACTTATATTAACTAGTAGTATAAACAATTTGGGAGCAAATATTCAAAATAGAACTTAAAAGGGTTTTAAATATGAGTGTGTGACATATATGAAAAATCCATGAAACTGTTAAGTTTGTGAAAATGCAAAATATAAAGTTAAAAGTGTAAAAACACAAAAGTTAAGAAAAAGAAGAAACTTAAATTAAAAAACAAAAAACAAATTAAAAAACAAGTCACACCTTGTAAGAAACACATGTCATGGCGTGCATTAAGGCCCTATGGCGTGAGTCACACCTTACACAAACCTACAGACCTTATCGTAACAGTTGAGACGTGTCTTACAACACAAACCTTTTTTTTAACATCAATGCAGATTATATTACCAACTTAATGAACAAAACAGTACCTTACATCGTTGGGTAAGGACGAGAAAACAGAAGACAAAACGAAACTATATTACATTATACAGTATCGAAGCCTATCGATGCCGAAACGAAACCTTTTTGAACACCGCCCACGATCAAAAGAAAAAAAAAACAAGAAGCAGCAAAAGGATTACATAGAGAAATGTTCTAACATATTCCCCATGAGGGGCACGTGCCACCGTAACAATTTTCCGACGAAGGGTAAAAAAATAGTTTTTGTGAAGGTGCCACCGTAACGATTTAGGAGGTGCTACCGTATTATTTTGGAAACTACAAGGGGTGCACCTACACTGATAAAAAAGGCCCAAATCTTATACTCATTCAACCAAAAAAACCGAAAAAAATCTTTTGAAATCAACAAAAAATACCAAAAAAACTCTCGAAATCGATAAAAAAAAAACTTAAAAACCCAACGAAATCAAGCAAAAACGTTAAAAATCTCTCGAAACGCCGGAATTTGGCTAAAAACATATCGGACGATATTGAACGTTGGTAAAAAGATGAAAAACACTTCGATAAAAACCGTATGAAAAAATATGGTGCCACCGTATGAAAAATTTTATGGGTCCGTCCCTGCAGACACGTCTTGCTCGATAGTGAAAGTGTCTGAGTGTCGCACATAGTGATCCTTGTTCCGTTTGTCAAGCTTTGTTTGGTCGCGGCTAAAACCTAGTTGTTTTACTAATATTTAAACTATTTTTTTCTTCATAATAGAGACCGTAGAAAAAACACACTGTGAACGTATTACAATAACAAAATCATAGATCACTATGTTTTTCTTCTTATTTGTTCTCTAGTATTTCGATTTGTATTATTGTATTCAACAACCTATTGATTGAAGACAACGAAAACCTAAAGAACAAGATTGTATATGTGAACCACAAGGTTTGTGGCGTACTAGTTAAGGACTTGGGAGATGTGGCTCAGAAACCCATCTACCCCGGGTTCGAATCCAGACGTTGGCAACTTGTGGCCACTGAGAAATTATCTCAGGACTGCATGCTTAGCAGTCAATCAGTACCAGAGATTAATTTAGGCAAAGCCTAAGATACCCTTTAAAAAAAGATTGTATATGTGTCATGTGTGTGTGATTGAAAGCTTGTTTCACGTTGATTTCTTGGCTATTTATTTATATATTACCGTTTCATAGTTTAAAGGGAAATTAATTAAAATGCCAAAAGTCAAACATCTTGTTACTGAAATGCCACAAATCTCTCTCATCTTACCAAAATGCCCCAAAAAGCCGCGGTGGGCCCCGCGATCGCGGGCCTCAGGCCCACGTGTCACCAAACTTCGCCCAAATAGCCCGCGTTGGTCCCTCAAGAATGCCCGCGGTCCATCTTTTCCCCCTCAAGAATGTCCGTGTTGATAGTTTGTCCCTGCCCGCGTTGGGATCCCGCGATCGCGGGCTAACCCGCCACGCGTCGGCATGGGGTTAACCCTAAAAATCTTTGTGAGCCAAACCCTATCTCTTTCTCTTCTCTATCGCCGCACTATATAAGAGGGGTGGGGGGGACCAAACCGGCCACACCCCATTTTTTTAATAACTCTCTCAATTTTTAATCAAACTCTCTCAATTTTCTCTCACTCTCTCAATTTTGTCGTGTGGAATACACGTTCGGGTTTTGTGAAGATGTCTCGTATTACCTCTGTGGTATGTTTTCCTTATGTTTTTTGTTATTTTTTGTATGTTATTTTAAGTTAAGATATATGATTTGTATGTTGTTAGAGTGTTTATATGTTTGAATATGTTCTATGTTTAACATTTTTAAGATATATGATATGTATGGTTTTATGTTTGAATGTGATATTTGTATGTTATAATGTGTATGTTGTTATTGGAGTATTTTTATTAAAAAAATGTTAAGAGTGTGTTTTTTTATAAAAAAAATTGTTAAGAGTGTTTTTTTATAAAAAAATTGTTAAGAATGTGTTTTTTTATAAAAACATTGTTAAGAATGTTTTTTATAAAAAAATTGTTAAGATATTGTTTTTATAAAAATAATTCTAAAGAGTGTGTTTTTATAAAAAATGTTAAGAAGGTGTTTTTTTATAAAAAAAATTGTTAAGAGTGTGTTTTTATAAAAATAATTCTTAAAAGTGTGTTTTTATAAAAAAAAATGTTAAGAATGTGTTTTTTTATAAAAAAAATTGTTAAGGGTGTGTTTTTATAAAAAAATTGTTAAGAGTGTGTTTTTATAAAAAAATTGTTAAGAGTGTGTTTTTATAAAAAAAATTTGTTAAGAATGTGTTTTTATAAAAAATTGTTAAAAATGTGTTTTTTTATAAAAAATTGTTAAGACTGTTTTTATAAAAATAATTCTTAAAAGTGTGTTTTTATAAAAAAAATTGTTAACAATGTATTTTTATAAAAAAAAACATTGTTAAGAATGTTTTTTATAAAAAAATTGTTAAGAGATTGTTTTTATAAAAATAATTCTAAAGAGTGTGTTTTTATAAAAAATGTTAAGAATGTGTTTTTTTATAAAAAAAATTGTTAAGAGTGTGTTTTTATAAAAATAATTCTTAAAAGTGTGTTTTTATAAAAAATATTAAAAACGTGTTTTTTTATAAAAAAATTGTTAAGGGTGTGTTTTTATAAAAAAATTGTTAAGAGTGTGTTTTTATAAAAAAAATTGTTAAGAATGTATTTTTTTATAAAAAAAATTGTTAAGAATGTGTTTTTATAAAAAAAATGGTTAAAAATGTGTTTTAAGGATGACAACTTAGGTCCCTACGGTTTTAAGAATGACAACTTATGTCCCTAAACTTTTAAGAATGACAATTTAGGTCCCTAAACTTTTAAGAATGCCAATTAGGTCCCTAAACTTTTAAGAATGACAGCTTAGGTCCCTACGGTTTTAAGAATGACAACTTAGGTCCCTAAACTTTTAAGAATGACAATTTAGATTCCTAAACTTTTAAGAATGCCAATTAGGTCCTAAACTTTTAAGAATGACAACTAGGGTCCCTAAACCGCAACATCTATATATAACAATATGATACGTTGAAATAAAATAAACCGCAACATCTATATAACAATATGATACGTTGAAATAAAATAAACCGCAACATCTATATATAACAATATGATACGTTGAAATAAAATAAACCGCAACATCTATATATAACAATATTATACGTTGAAATAAAATAAACCGCAACATCTATATATAACAATATTATACGTTGAAATAAAATAAACCGCACTTTATTTATTTATAACACTATTATATGTTGAAATAAATTAAACCGCAACATATCTATTTGGATTTTGTCAAACGGGTGTAAATAGCCCTAAGGTATGTCGGGATTTAAGCAATCCTTGTGATTCCCCTGCTACCTGGAAGTCCAATAGATTGAGTGGTTTCTTTTCAAAAACTAAAACAAACGAATAATTATCAACACAATAAACCAAACAAGCTAAAGCATCTATATATAACACTAACTATAACATCTGTGAATGACTATGTAGAGGGATTTCTTTAACATCGACTTGACGCTAAAGTGCAAAGGTGCCTACATCGAGGAGTTAGGAGGGCGCTTTAGGGGATTAGGTGATCGCGCGGATACCCTGGAGGCCATCTTTAGAGGGACACCGTTCGGGCCATGGATGGATGTGTCTTACTCTGCTGGCGACCCTACGCTAGTACACATGTTTCTACAGTTGGAGGTCGAGGACGCCAACGCTGAGCCGGAGGAGATGCATTTTGATTTCTTCGGCTCTCGATTGCATTTTGGGCGTCGTGAGTTCTGTCTAATTACAGGACTACGTTTTGGAGAGGCTCCCCCCTTCCTCCCTTAGCAGACTGCTCCTTCGTTCCTAGGGTTTGGGGCATTTCAGCATCTCGTTTGAAGCTGAAGGCAGCCCGGGACATGATGAAAGAGGGCCTTAGTGCCCTAACCGACGACGATGCTGTCCGTGTATGCTTGGTGGTGATCGTGGATATGGGCTTCATGGGCCGTGAGTATAGCCAGTATGCTTCCTCGACGGTCCTTAGGGCCGTCGAGGACCTTGAGCTGTTTAACAACTACCCATGGGGTAGCCATATCTGGACACATTGCTACTCAATCTTGCACCGAGCCATAAGTAGACGCGACTCCGATCGACATGGAAAGATGAACCTTTGTGGTTTTACGTACGCCTTCAAGGTTAGATACGTAGTATAACAATTGTTAATAATACATACAAACTGTTTGACTTTTCTTTTTACGTACTTGCTCTTCTTGTCTAATTCCAGATATGGATCTTGGAGATGTTTCCCGCATCAATCCAATATTTTGTCAAGCGCGACGACCGAGTACTTAGGGGAACCCGTTGGGACAAGCGTGTTACCCTAAGTAGGTCGCTTTGGGTTCAGTTCTTCAATGAATCTAGAAATGTAAGTTCTTTTACTATGTTTACAATTTGCATACGTTAGTCCCGCTTATTAATTTTTTTTTATGTTTTATCATATATTTAGCGGCCACTCTTGCCTTTCGCTCGCCTTCAGCCTACTGCCGACGAGATGAACACGGATTGGTACAGAGACAGCGTGGCCTTTATTGACGCAGAGGCGGCAAGGGCTCGACATCCCTCTCCTTCCACATCTGACGAAGATGAGGAAGACGACGACAGGCCCCCTTCCGGTGGATATCTGCCGCCCCCTACCTCCTCCTATCCGCCGCCCCCTACCGTGCCCTATCCGCGGCCCCCTCCCTCCTCCTACCAGCCTCCCCCTTACGATCCATATCAGGCGGCCCCTTCCTACGGGCCACAGTGTGGCTGTCATGAGTACCTGTGGGACTACGTCCACGGGTCGCTAGAGTCACGTGTACAGTTTCTGGAGGGAGTCTACAGACAGTTTAGCGTTGTCCATGTTAGTGTTTAACTTAATTTGTTGGCCACGTTTATTTAGTTTGTATATTAATATTACGTTCTAAATTTGTTTTAGCTGTCGAGTACGACACCGATCCCCGCTCTGTTCGGACAGGGGGCACAGGCGACGTTTGCCACCACATCCTATCCGTCATTCCCTGAAAATGTAAGTGACACTAGTAACCATTATAGTTATATGTTTGTTCCTAATTTTGTAACTCTTATAATGATCAATGTCACGCAGACCGGGATGTCCCAAACGATGTTCGCCACCACATCCTATTCTACAATCCCGGAGAGTGTAAGTGACACTGAGTAACCATTATAGTTATATGTTTGTTCCTAAGTTTGTAACTCTTATAATGATCAATGTCACGCAGGCCGGGATGTCGGGGGCCGGGATGTCCCAAACGACGTTCGCCACCACATCCTATTCTACTATCCCGGAGAGTGTAAGTGACACTGAGTAACCATTATAGTTATATGTTTGTTCCTAAGTTTGTAACTCTTATAATGATCAATGTCACGCAGGCCGGGATGTCGGGGGCCGGGATGTCCCAAACGACGTTCGCCACCACATCCTATTCTACTATCCCGGAGAGTGTAAGTGACACTGAGTAACCATTATAGTTATATGTTTGTTCCTAATTTTGTAACTATTTTAATGATCAATGTCACGCAGGCCGGGATGTCGGGGGCATACACCTCGCAGATGCCGCCGTTCGCCACCACAGCAATCACGGACATCTTTGGCGGTTCGGCCGGAGACTATTACAGGCCGGAAATGCATACTGTAAGTTATTTTGGTAGTTTTGGTTTAATTGTGAACATTTCCTAAATTGTACTTAAAACATCTAATAACTTAATTTTCAGACGATGGGGTCTCCTATTATCCAGGATCACTTCTCGGAGCCGGAAGATGACCCGATGGAGGTTGTAGATCCACCACCACAGGTGACCCCGCTCCCTCAAAAGCGGTCGCATAAAATTTCACAATGGTTTCGTCACCCGTTTGGCCAACAAGGATCTACGACACCACCGACCGCTAAAAAGCAAGCAAAGAAAGCGGGGGGAAAGAAGGGAGGAAAGAAAAAGGGAAAGGTGTCTTCACCGGAGCCTCAGCCGGCATCGGAAATATTGAGGATGTGTCGGACTGGTCGCCTCCCCCCCTTGATCTTCATCCCTCACTTGAACTTGGAAATCACCCCCTCGTTTTTCAATGTATTGCTGGCCGTTGACCCTTTGGAGTCTGACTTACTGGATGTGGTTAGTATGAAGTTTACTTATAGTCATATAATCAAATATATTTATTTTACATGTCTAACCATCTATTTTTTATGTATAGCACATCGATTGTTGGGTCTCGCTGTTGCAAAGACATCGTGGAACAGACACGAGGTGGACCATGATGTTCAGTATGTTCTTTCATTACTTGTTGATTGAGCATCTAGGTCCCGCCTCCGTGGTTAGATCATGCAATGGCTTGGAAGGGACCTCTTGGGCTCTCCTCGATGTGGTATGTAAATCGTTTTACTCTTATTTTATTTAACTTGTTTTGTTGCTAACTAAGTTGTCTAATATTGTAATATTTCAGGTGTACATCCCTATATGCATTAATCCCCAACATTGGCTGCTTGGAGTGTTTGAACTTGACGCTATGACCATGACCATATATGATAGCGACAGTGCCAGTCTCTTCAGACAGCAATTGTAAGAGCATATGACAAAGTTTAAAGCTGTGCTATTTGACTTCTTTTGCCGTGTCAAGGATGATAGACGTCGCGATATGACAGGTGTCTTTCGCTACAAGTTCGCCAAGAATGTACCCCAGCAGGCCGGGATAAATGCGGATTGCGGTGTCTGGGTATGCCGTAATGCCCAAATGTTGATAAATAACAATGAGGTATGGGTACACCCTGACGAGGCCGGGGATGTTGCCAAAGATTTTCGCATACATATGGCGGAGTCCATTTATGAGCATTGTCAAATAGGGTCACGTTAGGTTGTTTATGTAACATTAAATAATTGTTATTTTTAGTATTAACTTATTTTGTTAAAGTATTGTGATTGACTTACTGTTTACTTCATTTGGTTTTTGCTAATTTCATCCATTTACTCAACTTTGAGTATCGATATCTCTTTCACACATACTCCATTTTGGACGCATTATATATCATTTCGAAGCTCTCATATAGGAGAACATAAACCTACTAAAAGTTAGTTATATATAACACATATATATAAATTTAAATGCGTCCAAAGTTTAGTAAAACCCATATTCCAACACCTAGTAAGTAGGTTTATGAAACTTGCGATAATCCTAATACAGAGATTATTGGATGAACAAGCATTTATTTCTTGATTATTGGTGTATTGGTTCTTGTTGTCTGGAAGTGATTCATATGATGCAAAAATTGGTATCATGTAATGTAGAACAGTATCTATATTATAGAAACTTGCATTTGACAGTACCATATAAATCTGATCTAAATTCTCATTAATTAGCTATGTTTGACTACTTAAATACCTTTATTCAAAAGCAGACGAATATTGCAGTTACTTTTTCAGTCGAATCTTGCAGTGAACTATTCAGACGAATCACAGCTTCCTATCTATCTTTTATACAAACACACTCTCGCTTTTCTTAACACAATAGATGGAGGTTCAAGATCAAGGGGGAACAGGTCGGCGAATGTGGCTGGAACTTCACGTTCGGGAGCCTACCAACCACTGAACGACGGAGCTCGCCGGAGTACCTGGAAGGTACCGGAAACAGACGAGGAGTGGACAAACTGTGGGCGAACTGCAGCCGATTTTCCATTCACGCATGAGGAGGAAGCAGACTGGGAGATGGCATCCGACAATTACTACTTCGATAATGGCATGAGAACCCCACCAATGTACGATTTTATGCCGACGGGTCTTCGACAAAGTCAACGAATTACTCCCGCAGTGCAAAAAGCCATTGATGAGGCGAACGCCGATAACAAAAAGGTAAAGGGTATGTGGAACCATAACTGGGGGATTCAGCAGGAGAAAATGGAGTATCTAGCGGAGAAGAAACGAGAACTGGCCATGACTAGGGCTCACGTTCGGCAGCTGCAACGAGAGATTAAGGAAGCTGAAGAGGAACTAGAAGAACTCGAATCGGACTACATAGGAATGGAGGACGTGATCAAGGAAAAGGTTAACTTGATCACAGGACTCCAGGACGCCTTCCAGTGATAGATTTCTTTGTTTACATGAACTGTATCCGTTTTGGTTGGGAAGATGATTTGCAATAATTTTTATATGATGTTGTTAATTAATTTCCTTGTTACATAACTTAAGTGAATTTCTATATTAAAAACATTAAAATGGAAAGGAAACAATACATTAAAAACCACATAAAATGATAACCTAAAAACTATAGGGACTATTAATGTTTTTTTAAATTTGCAACAAACTTCATGGACCAAACTGTAAATTCGAAAAGTAACGGGTTAGCCCGCGATCGCGGGGGCCCAACGCGGACAGGGACCAAAACTGCCAACACGGGCATTCTTGAGGGGGGAAAGCTGGACCGCGGGCATTCTTGAGAGACCAACGCGAGCAAAGTGGACAAAGTTTGGTGACACGTGGCCTGAGGCCCACGATCGCGGGGCCCACCTCAAATTTTTGTGGCATTTTTGTAAGATCGAAGAGATTTGGGGCATTTTGGTAAGTGATGGTCAAACTTAGGGTATTTTAATTAATTTCCCTGGTTTAAATAAAAATTGCTTTTCACGTACACATGATATAAATATATAGTAATAGAGCATTTACGAGAACTATATAAATATATAATAATAGAGCATTTACGATCATTATGTGTGTTATTTTATCTAAACGAATTTCAATATAGCAAATTTTTTTATTAATTTTTTAGAATGTCAAATAATATGTTTATGAGATTCGAACCCATAATCGTTAAATCACTTATGATTTGATAAGCGATTAGAAGGGTACTCGCACAATGCAGCGCGATATATCTTGATTTTAATGTTTTGTTTTACTTTTTATCATTGTCGATTTTATAAAATGTAATAACCCGGACCATTCGGGAAAATAATAGGGAAATTTAGTGGTAATGGTGAGAAAAAGGAAAGTTTGGGCGAGTAGTGAGAAGGTATAAAAAGGGGTCTGTTAATGCCAAAAATCACCCAAAATGATAACTTAAGGTTGATGTGGACTTTAACAACTAAAAAAATGGATCTCAAGACCAATCAACACAATCGCAAGAAAGATGTAAATAAGACAAGGGAATTGGTGACACGGAAAACCCCAAAACGAGGGAAAAAACCGCGGTCGACTTGTGAGAGTCGACGATGCACTATAGTCGCCAAACAGGGGCGAAAGTCCTTTTGTAACAGGTGTTTTGTGTACAACAGATTACAATATGGGAAAAAATGAACTTAATCGTATGTAAAAGTCGTGCGTCGTGCGTAAATCGTGCGAAATAAACTATTGTCGTGTGGTTCGAATTGCTGTCGTGCGAAGGTTGTTTTAGCGATATTTGTTCGAATGCTTCGTAGATTACTGTTGTGTTTGCGATGTGTAATAGCTTGGGAACAGATGTCCTTTTTGGTTGTAGAGCAGGCCTTTATATAGCTTCCACTGGTAATAAATGTGGCTTGATGACTTGTTTCGTAACCGCTGTCGGGTCTTTAATGCCATTAATAGCTCGTCCGTTACTGGTCGTTGTACCATGAATGCTCGTGGACCTGCATTAATGAACAAAATAAACGGGTGTTGACTGTTAACGGTTAGTGTAATCATACGACCGTCTTAAGTCTTGGACGTCGATCGTATGGAACATACGACCGTCAGAAAAATGTACGACCAGATACTCGTCCGTAAATAACCTGTAAGACCTTATCTTAATACAAGAGTGATCTTGAATGTTATTTGAGTTTTCTATCGTCGGTCGTGAGGTGTGATTTTTTACCCAAACAGGGTCAAAACCCCTAAAATTTGGGATATTCTCAAAAGAAGTGATAGTGGCTACAGTCTGTGTGTGTGTGTGTGTGTGTGTGTGTGTGTATGTATGTGTGTGCACGCGATTATGGAAGAGCTTGGTATCGATTTTTGAAGGTGAAAACTTGGAATCGGAAACTCAAGAGAGTGCATCTCGATCATTTCTTCAAGGTAACCTCCTCTTCTGTGATCTCTTTTCTGAATAGAATTTTCTAGAGTTTAGTAGGGGATTATTGCATTCGATAACCTAGAAGGTGAGGGGTAAACTGTGTGTGTAGAATGATGGCTTACACCAGGCAAGAATCTGGCTAAAGATGTTAGAGTTATCCTTTGATGACTCAAAACCAACTTCTATTTTCGGTATATTGTAAGTTTGATATGAATATGTTGGTTTTTTTGGTAAGAGTTGCACTTGCTCGAAGAGTTGGAGTCCGGACAAATTGTCCGGAAGAATTGGTATCCGGAAGGAAAGTTGTCCGGAAAAGGGCATAATCCGGATATACCGGAAGTCGGACAAGTGTCCGAAAGTTTCTAGGAATCCGGATGGATCCGGACGAATGGTATTCGGATTGGAGGTGGAATCCGGACGTTGATAGGGCGGGTATCACCCCCCTAATTCTAACCGCAAGTGTACGGTGTCGAAATCAAGTAATAAAGTACGGTGAGTACGAGTATCGAATCCACGGGAACTAGGAACTAAGTATCACAATTACTATAAGCTCTATTAACTGAACTATTGAAATTGAATTGGTTGGTGTTAAACTAATTAATTGCAAGAAAATAAATCAAACACAAGACAGTAAACAGCTTTGGAAACTTCCGATAGAGAAAACAGTTGAGGGTTGGAAATCCTTAGGTTTTCACATACGAATATCAGACTTAAAACGATTACCAGTTATTCCCTTAATGAATACCCAATCTTTAAAAGTCACCATTATTCTCTTTCGAGCAACAACGGGTTTTATTTTGAAAAGGACAAGTTTTATCTTTCGATCTCAACTTATGGATTCCAAAACACATTAAGCGCAAGATTTATTATGAACGTATAGATTTTATCTTTCGATCTCAACCTAAATGGTTCAATTAGGACTAAGGCTTACTCGGTATATCTCTGTCCCCTTTCTCACCTTAGACATGTAATTCCTAGTTCTAGTTAACAGTTAATTCTCTCGAACTCAACTGGAAACAACAAAACAATTGAAAGCTAGCTAAACTCTCAAAAGCATTAAAAACCAAATTACATGCATTCATTAAATAGGAAAACTGATAAACGTTCAAGTCATCTGTTCATATGCTTACAAACCAAATTCATTCCAACCCCCAACATGAGCAGATTAGTTCATGTCGGTGGCGGATTCAAACACAAGAGAAAGAAAGACGAAAGTGTATGTAAACATAATGAATGTGAAAGATGTAGTGATGAACTCCCTTCTCCCGGCTCTAATCCGCTTCGCGTCGTGAATTGCACCTTGATTGATCCTCTATCGTGGCTCCGAAAGGCGTAGAATCTCTCCTAAAATCTCCCCCTCAGCTGCCGTAGTCGTCGTGTGTGTGTTGCATATCGAGCGTCCCCGAATAATGACCTAAAGTTGGAATAATAAAGCTGAGATTCGTGAAACAGAGGGATACGCGGCCTTCCACGCGACTTGCAAGTCGCGTGGAAAACCGCGCGCTTTTCTGAAGTCTTGTGGGTCGGTTTCTGGTTCGCGGTTCGGGTCCTGGTTCGGGTGCGGGTCTTGGGCTTGGATCTCGGGCTTCCGTTGGGCTTCGTTTTGGCTCTTTTTAGCTTCTTTTCTCGAAAATTACTACCTGTTAAATAACCTGCACATTCCACTAAATAAACCATAAAATTCCGCTTCTTTGCTTAAACACAGGCCAATCTCATTGGTTTTAGGACCGAAAATAACGCCAAAAAGTGGCGTTATCAACAACCCCAAACCGAGCGTTGCTTGTCCCCAAGCAAATTAGCGACAAAATAGAATAAAAGCATATATCAGAGAAATGATAATAACTGCACAACTCCCAATCGGTACCATGTAATGCACTGGTGATTTCCCATACCCGTGAATGCCTATCTCACTCTCGCCTCATTCCTATTCCGTTTGATCTATGACCTTCCATTGTAAGTTGAACTCGTGACTTCTCCGTTACCATTAAGGTTGTTCTAGGTCCAGACATACTAGGGAAAACATTTCGCCTCGACCCTACCTCACGGGATTCTCTCATTTCGCTCGAACCTAGGTTGTCGCACATGTTGTCATGTATAGGAAGTTATGTACAAGAATACTCGAAAATCCCATGACAACTCTATTGAAAGACGCACAATTATCCAAAAATTGATCTCAGAAAGGAATCAAGTAGCAAGACAGGGAATATCAGTAAAGGTGGTCGCATACCGTAATCACGTTTTCCAGAAGATCATCCAGGTCTTTACACGGGTTGTAACGGGGCTAAGGTTATGGCAAAGAAATGAAGGGTAAAATGGTTCAAAGATCCTTGGTGTGTCAAGCTTTAGCAATTTTGAACTTTATAACTTTCTGTCCTATCACTTGGCCCTCTTTGTCACTATTGGAGTTGCATTGACTCACTTATTTTCAGCTGTAGGTAGCTATCTCAACTAACTGGATTTTTTTTGGGGGACTTCATTGGTCCTCTTTATTAAATTGGGGCTGCATTGGCCCTCTTTTCTATTTATTCTCATGACTGGCCTGTACTATTTCTTTTCCGCTCTATCTTCTCGTTGTTCATTACCGCTTCTAGTTGACACACATTTGGATAAGGTTGGCTAAGGCTTTTGGCTCGGGTTTAATGGTGGGTTTGAAGTAGACCTGCCAAAAACTGACACGACACGCTAACCCGACACGGACTCGACACGAAATAAACGGGTTTGGGTAATACATTTCAACCCGTTTAAGTAAACAGGTTGACACGACACGACACGGAAATTAAACGGGTAAGGTCAAGGTCAAAATTTTCAACTCGAAAATGACCCGAATAACCCGTTTATATATATATATATATATATATATTAAGTTTAATTTTTTTAATCGTTTGGATTTTTAATGTTTAGGATTTTTAATGTTTTGAATTTGGTTAGAACTTATAAATTTGAACTATAAAATTTAGATTTATAATGTTTTAATTTGAATTTTGGATTTGTAAATTTTTTGTAAATTTTCGATATTTAATTTTTAGTTATAAATGTTAAACGGGTTAAACGGGTTAGGCGGGTCGGGTTAGGGTTGAGATTTTCTGACCCGTTTATTAAACGGGTCGGGTTAGGGTCATGCACTTTCAACCCGTTTAACTTTGAACCCGACATGACACGACACGTTTGCCAGGTCTAGTTTGAAGTGAACAAGGTGAGTGTTTGGCTACAACTGGGCTATGGGTACACACATAATGGGTGAAAAGGTACGATATCTAAAAACAGGGTTAAACAAACACACAATGCCTGGAATCATCTCTTAAGGTCCACACGAAACGGTCTACTACACCCTTACCTAATATCCTGATGGTCGTCTTTGCTACTCAATGCAATAATATAGTGAGATCATTCTATATTCACGACAAGGAACTCGAAATGTGTATACGATTTTCATGTATGAATCCCTCGAAATGAAAGACGTCTTTTAGGCTCAAAACTCTCTATTGGGTGGTCTCCACTAATGTCCCTAGTCATGTCTTTTCCCGGTCCTTCCCTAGCGGTCACGTCACTATCACAATATTCTTCCTACAATGGTTGGTCTCAATCATTCAAAACAAAAAATTTAGCTAAAGTGATCTAAGTACTCAGAAATGCAGGAAATCTACGTGCATAACGTGGGCCCGATTGGGCAACCCCAAACCTTACCCACACATTGTCCCCAATGTGCAAGTGTCGGCGTAGGCGATACTAAAACAAGTATCGTTGTGCGGTTATTACAGGTATCAGACAGGCACAACATAACATTTAAGCACAAGCATCAAAGAGCTATTCTCATTAAACTATGGCCACCCCAAACCTAGGCCGTGGCCTAGGTTTGTCAAAACAAAAGCCAACCCCAAACCTCGGTGAAACCGAGGTTTGCACAGGATAAAAAATGAGTGTGTAGATTGTTTAAAAAGTGAGGCACCCCAAACCTAAGTGAACTTAGGTTTGTTTCATCTCGTTGACTAATAATGAGATGAACATCATACACCACTCGTTACCTACGGAGTTAGAACGTACTTGTTTGCCCAGATGAACACGATTCCCTTGAAAGGTTGGATTGATCATTTGCGAGACACCGGAGAAGGCGGAGAAGGGAAAGCAAAAAAACACAAACTAACAAAAACAAAGTACGAAAGAAGGCAAAGAAAAAGGGAACACAAAGCAAGAAAGGATAAAAACTGCAAAGAACAAGGGACCCAGAAACACAGGGGAGTCGCGCGGTTTGGCGCGCAGTTTGGCACGCGATTTGCAAACCGCGGCACAAACTGCGTAACCCTCTGTTTCCGAAAACCACCAGAGACACCCGCGGCTTAGGCCGCGGTATGTAAACCGCGTGGAAGGTCGCGGGCCCCACTGTTCAGCTATTTTTGGTTTTTTTGTTTTTTCATTTTTATTGTTTTTTCGTAACTAAAACACACTCAAAAACTGGAAATTAAAAAGAAAACTAACCTCGGTGGGTTGCCTCCCACCCAGCGCCGTAGTTAAAGTCGTGGCACGACTGTGTGGATATCAACTTGGCTCAGTATCCACGGAATCGAATCGCCCACACTTGCGGTTCTTCGCGGATTCTCCCTCATCTGGCTTTCCCTTTCCATCTCCGTCTCTACTCCTTCCACTCTCGAACATCTTGAATGTCATCCTTTCGCCGCCAACTCTTAACGTCATCTCACCTTCTTCCATGTCAATCAAAGCTCTGCTAGTGGCCAGAAAAGATCTTCCCAAAATCAGTGGGACTTATATGTCTTCATCGATGTCTAGCACCACGAAATCCACCGGGAAGTAGAATTTGCCAACTTTGATCAACACGTCCTCTACCACTCCATACGGATATATTATCAATCTGTCTGCGAGCTTCAGTGTCATGTATGTTGGGTTCACCTCACCCAAGTCGAGTTTCCTGAAAACAGATAAGGGCATTAAGTTAATACTCGCTCCTAGATCACACAACGCTTTATTAAAATTAAACTTCCCAATTTGAATAGGGATTGAAAAACTCCCTGGATCTTTAAGCTTCGGGGGAAGCTTGTTCTGGATGATCGCGCTACACTCTTCAGTAAGTGCAACGGTGGATTAGTGATCGATTGCCCTCTTCTTGGATAGAATCTCCTTCATGAATTTCGCGTATGAGGGCATTTGTGCCAACACATCTGCAAAAGGGATGTTAATATGCAATTTCTTAAAAACTTCAAGAAATTTAGAAAAGTTAAGATCATCCCTTTGGGCTTTAAGCCTATTCGGATATGGCACTATCGGGACTACCGGCTTGACCGGTGTTTTCTTTGCCTTTGTCGCTTCACTCTTCTTGCTCTCTTCAACCTTTAGGTTCTCTTCAATCACCACCTCTTCATCAACCTCTATCTCACCACATCTATGGTCTCAACCTCTTTCTCTTTAGGGTCGGCTTCCTTCGATGACGGCTCTTTTGTACGATCTCCATTCAGCTCCTTGTCACTTCTTAGATAGATGGCATTACACTCCTCCCTTGGTTTCTTTTCAGTCATGCTCGGGAATGTGCCGGGGGCTCGGTTTTGTAGGGCTTCGGATATTTTCCCCACTTGTCTCTCGAGGATCTTGATGGAGGCGGTGTTCTGATCAGTTGCCGCCTTGACCGTGTTGACCGTGCTCGCTAACTCCCCAACAGTGTTGTCCATCTTGGCCATAAACTTCATCATTATATCTTCCAGCCCCGGCTTTTTCTCCCCAGATTGTCCTTCGTTCCTTTGGTTAAAATCTGGAGGACGGTAAACATTGTTAGCATTAGGATAGTTAGCAAAGTTAAAAGAATTACCTTGCTGTTGTTGCCCTTGAGGTTGACTCCATGAGAAGTTCGGGTGCTTCTTCCACCCCTCATTGTATGTGTTCGAAAACGGACCATTCATCGGTTGAATGTTCCGGTTTTGCAAAAATTGAACCTGTTCGGGTTCTTCCGGATTACCTCCCTTCAAGTGATTCGTGATTGCGGCTAATTGAGCTTTTAACTCCTTCAGCTCATCCGATTCCCGAACACTCGCAACTCTTCTCACATCGGCTCTTGGAGTAGAGAAACTATGCTCGGCCAGATTGTCGATCAGCTCACATGCTTCCTCATACGACTTATCCATTAGTGCTCCACCCGATGCAGCTGTGATGTCGTTTTTAAATTGCGGGTGAAGTCCACTAAAGAAAGTCTGGATGATTACCCAACCTTGTAACCCATGATGTGGACATTTCTTGATCATCTCCGTGTACCTTTCCCACGCTTCATACAAGGTTTCTTGGTCCCATTGCGCGAAATGTGTGATTTCGGCCATGAGTTGGGCGGTTCTGCTCGGAGGAAAGAACTTCTGAAGAAACGCAGCTTTCAACTGCTCCCAAGTGGTGATCGAGTCCGGTTGGATACCCTCGATCCATGTTACAGCTCGGCCTTTGAGAGAGAATCCGAATAACCTCAGCTTGATGGCATCCTCGTTCATGCCATTGATCTTGAATGTGTTACGGATCCATTCAAATGCACGGAGATGTGCATGCGGATCTTCAGTCGGCGCTCCTACATATTGATTATGTTGTACCATGACAATGGTACTTGGTTTGAGCTCGAAAGCATTCGCCCCAGTGGCCGCTGCTTGAATGCCTATGCGTGTCGCTGCCACATTTGGGTTGGCAAACGATTTCATAGGGCGTTGCTCAGGAGGAGGCGGAGGATTGTTGCGAGGAGGTGCTTCGTCGGCCATCTCGATCTTGATATCTTTTTTGGCTTTTTGTTCTTTTCGTAAACGGCGGGCGGTTCTTTCAATCTCCGGATCGATTGGTTCGATTCCTTCCCCTCGGGTTTTCCTTGGCATAAACCAATTAGCACCTGAAACGGAAAGAAAACAAATTTAGCAATCCAAAAACTGAAGTGATGAAATAAAATAAATATAAAAAAATGTTCAATCTAATAGCGCTTATAGCTGGTAGTGCTATCAGTTGCAACTAGTTCCCCGGCAACGGCGCCAAAAACTTGATAGGGCGGGTATCACCCCCCTAATTCTAACTGCAAGTGTACGGTGTCGAAATCAAGTAATAACGTACGGTAAGTACGAGTATCGAATCCACGGGAACTAGGAACTAAGTATCACAATTACTATAAGATCTATTAACTAAACTATCGAAATTGAATTGGTTGGTGTTAAACTAATTAATTGCAAGAAAATAAATCAAACACAAGACAGTAAACAGCTTTGGAAACTTCCGATAGAGAAAACAGTTGAGGGTTGGAAATCCTTAGGTTTTCACATACGAATATCAGACTTAAAACGATTACCAGTTATTCCCTTAATGAATACCCAATCTTTAAAAGTCACCATTATTCTCTTTCGAGCAACAACGGGTTTTATTTTGAAAAGGACAAGTTTTATCTTTCGATCTCAACTTATGGATTCCAAAACACATTAAGCGCAAGATTTATTATGAACGTATAGATTTTATCTTTCGATCTCAACCTAAATGGTTCAATTAGGACTAAGGCTTACTCGGTATATCTCTATCCCCTTTCTCACCTTAGACATGTAATTCCTAGTTCTAGTTAACAGTTAATTCTCTCGAACTCAACTGGAAACAACAAAATAATTGAAAGCTAGCTAAACTCTCAAAAGCATTAAAAACCAAATTACATGCATTCATTAAATAGGAAAACTGATAAACGTTCAAGTCATTTGTTCATATGCTTACAAACCAAATTCATTCCAACCCCCAACATGAACAGATTAGTTCATGTCGGTGGTGGATTCAAACACAAGAGAAAGAAAGACGAAAGTGTATGTAAACATAATGAATGTGATCGTGGTGAATGTGAAAGATGTAGTGATGAACTCCCTTCTCCCGGCTCTGATCCGCTTCGTGTCGTGAATTGCTCCTTGATTGATCCTCTATCGTGGCTCCGAAAAGCGTAGAATCTCTCCCAAAATCGCCCCCTCAGCTGCCGTAGTCGTCGCGTGTGTGTTGCGTATCGAGCGTCCCCGAATAATGACCTAAAGTTGGAATAATAAAGCTGAGATTCGTGAAACAGAGGGATACGCGGCCTTCCACGCGACTTGCAAGTCGCGTGGAAAACCGCGCGCTTTTCTGAAGTCTTGTGGGTCGGTTTCTGGTTCGCGGTTCGGGTCCTGGTTCGGGTGCGGGTCTTGGGCTTGGATCTCGGGCTTCCATTGGGCTTCGTTTTGGCTCTTTTTAGGCTCTTTTTTCGAAAATTACTACCTGTTAAAGAACCTGCACATTCCACTAAATAAACCATAAAATTCCGCTTCTTTGCTTAAACACAGGCCAATCTCATTTGTTTTAGGACCGAAAATAACGCCAAAAAGTGGCGTTATCAGACGTCTATGAAAATCAGTTGTACCGAGAAACCGGGATATCCGGTAAGTGGTATCCGGACTCCTGCGTCCGGAATCTATATTGGGTTGTTTTTGGGTGTTCTCCTAAAGTGAGACGTTGAGCATTTCTACGTAAACTTAGGATCTACTTGAGAGGATTATAGGAGTGACTCCTCATTGTCTTTCTTGGGATTTAAAATCTTAGGTGTGCGGTTCTAGTGTGGAGCTTTCGAGCGAAAGAGAAGTTGCGTGGACGTTAGGTGAGTACTCTTAACCAAAGACTTTTACCAAGTGTGTTTATATGCGCAAATACTTAATTAAAAATGCATATTTTACTCGATGTTATTAAACATGCTTTTGGTGTGATTATTAAAGGTGTGATTACTTGAAGGTGGGCATACGATGGCTAATGGTGTGTTTATGGGGGTGGGGGGTGTCCCATAAAGAGTGCTTAGATATATATGAATTTGTTTCATATAAATCATTAATGGCGGGTGTGTGCCCTAACACGCTGTCATAGTCTCATGAGTGTGTGTGTGTGTGTGTGTGTGTGACTATAGCGGGGGCCATCGGTATGCATCGTTTGTGTGTATTTCACTATAAAGGTGTGATGTTTGCATTTCTTTCTTATGAATTTATTTACGAATTGTGTTAATTGCACCGTGGGCACGTCATTGAGGGAACTCACTAGACCTCATGGTTTAACCCTCGCTTTCTTAAATAAAAATTTCCAGGCAAGCAGGTAGACAAGGGTAAGGGCAAAATGTGAGATCGAGGCCCGACATAGAGAAGTGCAGACGCGTAGAGTTTTTGGCTAGTTGTCCGAGTAGTTTCAATTAAGTTATTCCCAGCTGTAAATCCGGTTGTTCCGCCAGCCGTCGAATTTAGTATTTTTGCAAGAAGAAATTTTGTGGCCGTTTTGGCTTTTATATTTTATGCTTATATTATTTCAGTTTGGTTTGTCTTTTAGGGTGGGTTGTTACATAAAACGGTTTTGTGAAGTTTTGAGAAAATTATAATATATTTTTTTATAAATTTGTACAAAGAATGACGCTTTTTTTAGAGGTTCATGATTTGAGGATTTGAAAGGGGTTAAGAGATAAGGATTAATTAGGTAACTAATGAGGATTAAAGAATGATGCTTTTTAGGGGTTTACCATTTGAGAATTTGTAGGGAGTTAGATATAAGGACTAAAAGGAAAGAGTTAAAGATAAGGATTAATTAAGTAATTAGCATTAACAGTGGTATATAAAGCTTTGTTAGTTGTTTTTAAGAGATATTAAGTAATCAGGATTAAATAGCAGTACATAAGGCTTTATGAATTGTTTTTAACAGTTTTTCATAAATGCTTTATAATATAGTATAGATTTTTAATTTTATAATTTAACATACTAGATATGTACCCGTGCGCGATGCAACGCGAGTGTTAAATTTTTTTGTAAATTGTGACTGAAAAATTAATACTGTTATTTATAGAATGTTCTCTACCCTCTACATTGTGTGGTTGTTTATAAGTAAAATGTTATCATAAAAGCCAAATGAAAAATACGAAGGTTGAAGCTTATAAAAATCAGTCATTTTATATAGTTTATTTGAAGAAATGGTCCATCTATTAAATCTCAATAGAATTTGAGGACTTTGTTTTTTACAACTTCATATTAATTAAATACAAATAGTAAAATGTCCTTTCAAAAATCAACGATCATATACGAACATCAAAATTATCATAATATCAAACTCTTCAAACAATTATTTGAAAAATGGTCCTTAGGCCTTAAGTATAGAGTAATACATGCTTGAATTGTCCTTATGTTTTGCAAGAAAATAGATCTTGCTTTAACTGCCGTAGCTTATGAGAGAAAGTTTAGACTTTAGAGTCTTCAGTTCTCCTAAATAATCCTAGGTTTCTTAAGATGACTCTCACTTCAGAAACTATTCCATTTAAGCCGCCCACTAAACACAACTTCATTGCTTCATCTAATGAATTCTCCTGATATCCGTATATTTTTCAGACCCTCCATTTGTGAGAAAGAAAACCTACTCACAACATAACGATAAACAAACAATATTAGAACCACAAGGGTTGTGGCGTACTGGTTAAGGCCCTGGGGGATGTGGTGGAATATCCCATCTGCCCAGGGTTCTAATCCAGGCGTACACAACAATTTTGGCCACTGAGGTTTAATCAGGGCTGATGTCTTACAGTCATAATTTGCCAAGGGATTAGTCTAGGCATTGCCTAGGACACCCTTCCCCAAAAAAACAATATTAGATCACGACGATGATGATTTCTGTGAATGAACCCACTTTCTTTATAAAGTAGGATAGGGGTTACAAGATAAGTGGTTTGAAGTTTTCTGATCAAAAGAGTTGCATCAGGCTAAAAGCTTGAAAAAATGATGTATTTATCTTTTAGCATACTTGAATACACCCTGCCAAAAATAGAAACCAGAAAGAAACCATGAAATGTTAAAGCTTCTAATGACGGGAAAAAAAGATAGAAAAAAACAAGAGGAAAAGAGCATACACAAAGAGCAACTTGTATACACAATATTATCATCCAATTTGAACTCTATATTGAATCCTATTGAATGATTTACGTTTTGAAACACCTCTTCCAAAATAGATGGACCAAAACAACTTTTATCAGAGATAATTCACCAAAATATATAAATAAATGAAGTATTGATTTCTTACCTGCTTAGCAGAAGTTTCACCAAAAAGATCTGATCCCAAATGAAACCCTAGAATCGCCAACCCAATTTTCCCAATTTATGTATTTCATCTCAAATGTTGAAACAAAAAACGAAAGAAAAGATGAAGAGGTAGAGATTGTGGTTTGTGAGATTGAATCGTCGGAGTCTTGTTGGATTCCTGTTTAAGGGAGAGAAGTGAGCGGGACGTGGGAGATATCTCCGACGCGTGGGGAGAGAAGAAAGGGACGTGGGGAGAGAAGACAGATCGCCACTTTCAAGACTGGACGTGGGGAGAGGTCAGGAACATGAAGAAGGGGAGAGGTTATGCGCTTTAGGAGTTTGTACAACATGCTTAAAACGTGAGTAAACTTGAAATGTTGAAAAATAACCCTAATAGGCTTTTAATATAGTAATATAGATAATTACGTAAAAGTTTTTAAATTTAAAAACAAAATATTTAAGAAAAAATTAGTTAATTAAATCCAAAAATATTCAATATTGGGCTCATTTCGAAGGTATTGACGAGACGATTACAATGGTATAATTTGTAAAAAAAGAATGTATTTTTAATGTATTATAATTCATATGCAATTATATATGTTAATACGATAAGGGTGTAAAATAAAAAATGAAAAAATAAGGGATTAAAAGTAAATTGAATAATTAATTCTAAAGGTATAAAGTGTAACTTAGAAATTGAAAATTGTTTGATTTTTTAGAGAACGTGAGAGTTAGCTTCTAAGGTTGTACATGATGTTTCTTTAATTGTACATGATGCTTCTTTAATTGTACGTGTTGAAAAACCGTTTGTTAGAAAAAAAGGGAATTTAATTAAAATACCCAAAGTTTGACTTTGACTTGCCAAAATATCCATTTTCTCGCCGAAATTGCCAAAATACCCAAAAATCCCGCGGTTGGTCCCGCGATCGCGGGACGTGGCACCACGTGGCACCATCTTTGGCCAATTGTCCCGCTATGGCCCTCAAGATTCCCCATGGCTGCAAAAATGGCCCCTGTCCCGCGATTTCATCCCGCGATCGCGGGATCTACTGGACACGTGTAGGGCTAGGGTTGAAACCCTAATTTTTTATAAATGTTTCCCAACCCCTACCCTCCAATGTCGGCTATAAGAGGATAGATGGGGGACCATAATCCGGCCACCATACCCATTTTAAAATTCTCTCCCAACTCTCTCAACATTCTCGTATCGATTACGCGTTCGGTTCGAAGATGTCACGTGTTAGGAATGTGGTAAGTCACTTTTCTTAACTTTTTGTAGTTTCTTGTTGTTATCTTAAATTTTCAAAATATATGATATGTAAACTTTGTTGTTTGATTGTTGTTGTTTGAACTTTGTTGTTATCTTTAATTTTTGAAATATATGATATGTAAACTTTGTTGTTTAAATGTTGTTGTTTGAATGTTGTTGTTTTAACTTTTATGTTTGAATGTTGTTGTTTAAACTTTGTTGTTATCTTAATTTTTTGAAATATATGATATGTAAACTTTGTTGTTATAAAAAAATATGTTAGTGTTAAAGTGTTTTTTATAAAAAATTTAGGTTAGTGTTTTTTTGTTATAAAAAAATAAGTTAGTGTTTTGTTGTTATAAAAAAAATGTTGGACAACCTAAGGGGGGGGTAAGGTTGTATTTTAAATCTTTTACTTTCAAAAAATTCTTTTTACAAATAAATACAGAATAAATAAAGCAGAGTATAAATAAATAAGTATACAACAATTATATAAACAGATATAATTTAAATGCACAGCGGAAATGTAAATAGATAAGGGAAAGAGAATACTTGACAACGATATTTTTAAAGTGGTTCACCAAACACAAAGTTGGCTAGTCCACCTCGAGAAAATAACACTTCTCGGAGATCCAATACGAGCGTGTTCTTTACGGTAGAAACACAAACCTTAATACAACAAACGCGAAACACTCTTCTTTGAGAGATTAATGTGGATCACTCACTCTATTCAAACACTTACAAGAGGGTATAATTTTAATATGAATAATCACTCTTGAATAAGGTTTATCACTTGGATATTTTTAGAGAGTTTTGATCACTTGAGTTGTGTTGCTGATTCAACTAATCGAGAGATTTTAATCTGCTATCAACTCAAGATTTCTTACTCAAAAAATTAATTTTATCAGTTTAAGTGATTTAGTGTGAGTAAGAAAGCAGCAGAATAATAATCAAATGCTGAGGGAGAATTTATTGCTGAAGTTGGTGTAGACTTGAATGCTGGAGGTTGCATGATATTTATACTGGATGAGCAACTGGGCATAAGCTTTCGCGGTATACCGGCAGCCCATCGCGGTATACCTGCGTCAGAAAAAGTACACTGCAAGGAGAAGGTCAAACCTGCAAAAAACCAACGGTACTTGTACCCGCGGTATACCGCGTTGCACACGGCGGTATACCGCCTGAAAAAAGTTCTGACAAGGGAAGCTTCATATGCAGAAGATGTGATAGGTGAACAGTACCCGCGGTATACCGCGTGGACCTTGGCGGTATACCGCCTGACATTCGTACAAAGGGGCAGTGCGCTGGAAGACTTCTTTCGGCTGATCACACTTCTTCATTAATTGATGAACAGTAAAAGGCATGAAGTGATTTTAAATAAAAAACATATATATATATATATCAGCGATTTATATATATATTTAATAAAAACATATATATATTATATATATATTTGATTCAAATATATTTATATAGATACGAAATATCCAAGTGATAAAATATTTTAGGGTGTTTATCATTTTAAAATAAAATGACGAAACTCTTCAGACTTGGATTCTTCAGATAAAAAATTTATCGAGATCATTTAAATATCTGCACACTCAGATAAAATATTAGATAACAAATAATGCGGTGTGTTTTGTAATCATCAAAATAAATATGGAGATGTGATTTTATGTGTACCAAAAATATATCACAATATTTAAAGCTGGGTACACTTGCACCAACAATCTCCCCCTTTTTGACGATGACAAACACAACGCTAAACACGAGAGCATACTCGGTTTCTCTCCCCCTTTTGTCGAAGCAAAAAGGGTTTAAGAAAGTCGCTTATGCTCCCCCTCGAAAGATGCTCCCCCTCAAAATATGAAATATTTGAGAGTTAGTATTTATCAAGGGTTATACTCAAGCATGCCTAAACCAAGTCTTAATTTAAAGAAGGCTTTTTTGTTAAGGGCTTTTGTAAAAATATCGGCCAAATTATCTTCCGAATCAACCTTTTCAAGCACGATTGTGCCTTTTTGAACATTATCTCGTAAAAAGTGATGTCTCAATTCAATATGTTTGGTACGAGAGTGTAAAACGGGATTTTTACTTAAGTTTATGGCACTTGAGTTATCACACATAATTGGAATTTTGGTTAGATGTACCTCAAAATCGGTAAGTGTGTGTTTCATCCAAAGGACTTGAGCACACGCTCTTGCGGCGGCTACATATTCCGCTTCGGTTGTAGACAAAGCTACGGATTGTTGTTTCTTAGAGAACCAAGATACAAGTGAGAGACCTATAAAGGCACATACCCCACTAGTACTTTTTCGGTCAACAATAGATCCACCAAGATCGGAATCGGCGAAACACGTTACTTCTAACTCGGGTTTCTTTGCGTACCATAAGCCAAGATTAGTAGTACCTCGTAAATATCGAAAAATACGCTTGACAGCTTCATAGTGAGTTTGTTTAGGTGAAGATTGAAAGCGAGCACATAAACATACACTAAACATAATATCAGGTCTACTAGCAGTTAAATATAACAAGCTACCAATCATACCACGATAAATCTTTTCATTAAAATCGTTTCCCTCCTCGTCACGAGATAATTGCAAATTTGTGGTCATTGGAGTTTCAACGGGTTTGACATTTTCAAAGTTAAACTTTTTCAACATATCTTTACAATATTTAGATTGACTAATAAAAATACCAGTTTCACATTGTTTTATTTGCAATCCTAAGAAGTATTTTAACTCTCCCATCATGCTCATTTCAAATTCGCTAGTCATTTTCGCAGAAAATTCATTACACAATTTTTCATTAGTGGAACCAAAAATAATATCATCAACATATACTTGCACAACCACAATATCATTTTGAACATATTTCACAAATAAAGTATTATCAATTTTACCCATAATATAACCACTAGAAATTAAAAAGGTTTTTAATCTATCATACCAAGCACGCGGAGCCTGCTTTAAACCATAAAGCGCCTTTTTTAATTTATAAACATGTGTCGGGTTTTCAAAACTTTCAAAACCGGGAGGTTGAGAAACGTATACCTCCTCATTTATAATACCATTTAAGAAAGCACTTTTAACATCCATTTGAAATAACTTAAAATCTTTAGCATTTGCAAAAGCGAGAAGCATTCGAATAGACTCCAACCTTGCAACCGGTGCAAAGGTTTCGTCATAATCTATACCTTCTTGTTGACTGTACCCCTTGGCAACTAAACGTGCCTTGTTTCGTGTGACTCCACCGTTCTCGTCTACCTTGTTACGGAAGACCCATCTTGTGCCAATAATGGTTTGACTACTAGGGCTAGGCACTAAGTCCCACACATCATTCCTAGAAAATTGGTTTAACTCTTCTTGCATGGCCATAATCCAATCCTCATCACCTAAAGCTTCATCTATGGTTTTAGGTTCTATGGTTGAGATAAAGGCATGGAAAGCACAATGGGTATGGATTTGTGATCTAGTTGTCCTTTGGTTTAGGTCACCTATAATTTGATCTACGGGATGGCCTCGAGCGGTTCTAAGGTTAGGATCATCTATACCTTGTGGAATAAAGCACGGAGGGGCATCACTAGATTCAATATTATTTGTGGAAGGTTGGGTACTTAAATCCAAGTTGCTAAGTTGTTGTGCTAAGACGTCTCCTTCACGGATATTGTCATTTGCTAAGGGTGCACTAGGTTTGGGAGGACTCTCGTCAAAGCTAACATTTAAGGATTCTTCTACTACCATGGTCTCCTTATTTAGGATTCTATAGGCTTTGCTATTCCAAGAGTAACCTAGGAACACTCCTTCATAGGCTTTAGGGTCAAATTTGGTTAAGTAGGATTTGGTGTTTAAAATGAAACATTTACAACCAAAAACTTTCAGGTGAGCTAGGGAAGGTTTTCTACCACGGTAAAGTTCATAGGGTGTCTTATTTAGGATACCTCTAATTAGGACACGGTTAAGCACATAGGTCGCGGTAGCAACGGCATCACACCAAAACTTTTGGGGAACTTGATGTTCGTTTAGCATAGTTCTACTCATTTCTTGCAACGTTCGATTTTTCCTTTCAACAACCCCGTTTGACTGAGGAGTTCGAGGAGCCGAAAAGTTATGAGTTATACCATGTTTATCACAAAAGGCACCAAATTGTACATCATTATCGAATTCTCGTCCATGGTCCGTACGTATGGAAACAATCGTACAACCTTGTTGGTTTTGAATTCGTTTTCCCAAAATTTTAAACTTTTCAAAAGCCTCATTTTTATGTCTCAAAAATAAAGTCCAAGTATAACGGGAATAATCATCCACAATAACCAAAGTATAAAAATTTCCTCCAAAACTTTGAATAGCCATCGGGCCAAAAAGATCCATATGTAAAAGTTCTAAAACTCTTTGAGTAGAAATAACATTTTTTGATTTATGAGAAACGTGATGTTGTTTGCCGACACGACAAGCATCACAAAAATGATTATCAAACTTTAATTTTGGCAGGTCACTCACAAGCTCCTTATTTTTTAAGTTTTGCATTAATCTTAGATTAGCGTGACCTAAACGCCTATGCCATAAAGTAGAAACATCATTAATAGAAGATAAGCATACATTTACAGATACAACAGTTTTACAAATATATAAATTTCCTTTTACAAAACCATTTAAAAGAACTTTGCCATTTTTTATGATTTTACAAGAATCTTCTTCGAAGACAACAGTTGTATTATTTTTACACAATTGGCGAACACTTAACAAATTAAAATGTAAATTATCAACATGATTAACATTAAGAAATTGAACATTATTGCAAGAGACTGTACCTCTACCAATTATATTTCCTTTGGAGTTTCCTCCAAAAATTACCTGTCCACCATCACATGACTTATATGATGAAAAGAGATTATTGTTTCCGGTCATGTGACGTGTGCAACCACTATCGAGTATCCAGTCCATATCAAGGTCAATCTACAATAATGAAGATGTAACTTTTATGGTCCCCATTTCTCGTGGGTCCTTGACAATTAGTTTCAATGTCAACCAACATGCATATATATAAAGTCAAACAGAATATATATATATATAATACATTACACAATATTAATATATATATATAATACATATCAAGTAAGACAAAAAATATATAATATATTAAACAACTTTAATATATAATACATCAAACACAAATATATATATATAACACATGTCAAGTCAAACAAAATATATATATATAAGAATTAAAAAAAAATTAAATAAAATGTATATATATATATATGTGCAGTACGTATGTATATATATATATGAATAGTATAAAAAGTACAAATAACAATATTTTACTTATATATAATATATAACACATATACATAACACATTTAAAACCATAAACGCATACCACCGGGATTATCATTACTAAACATTCCTTTTGGAATCCATTTATTTACCATTTTAATTTTGCGATTATATTTATCATACACATAAAAACAAGCATTTACATTAGCATTATTATTAGGTTTAGAATATTTATCATGGTACATGCGAGCATACGGTTTTCTCGTATTATAATTTACATTATTTATTTTACGCACATACGGAGGTTTTTGCACATATTGATTTCTTGTATTTACTTTAGGTGATTCATAAAATCTTTTGATGGGTATACATGAACATTTATCAACACAAGTATTGGAACCAATGCCTTTTCTACATTTTATACGGTTAGGCATATTAAGCATGTTAAGAACCTTTTTATTACTACTTTCAAAGGCTTTAGCTAGCATGTTATCTTTTTCATATGAAGCACATTTAGCCTTTAAACATGTAATCTCATTCTCAAGAATATCACATTTTGTACAAATAATATTTTCATGTGATTTTTTATTTAAGCATGCAATTTCTTTATTTAAAACATCACAAGATTTACAAAAATCTTTTTCTCCTAATTTAGTTTCTAATTTAGCAATTATATCCATATCATTTTCAGATTTTTGTTTAACATTTTTTATTTCCTTTTTACATGCATTTACAGTTTCTTTTAACATAGCATTCTCATCTTGGTAACGATTTGCAAGAGCGGCCATTTTATGAAAAGATTCATATAATTCTTCAAGATTATTTTCATTATCACTTTCATAATCACTATCGTAATCCGAGTAAGAAGATTTTACCTCGTCGTCGCTTTCGGCCATAAGACAAATGGCTTGATAGTCGTCTTCTTCTTCACTCTCGCTCCACGCGCCTCCAATGAAGGCTTTCTCCTTCTTCTTTTGGAACTTGTTCTTTTTCGGACATTCATTGGCGTAGTGGTCTTTGTCACCACATGAGTAGCAAAAGCCTCTCTTTGGCTTAGCTTTATCGTCTTCACTCGAGTCGCCATTTTTCTTAACTTTTTCGTCTCGTTTATGGAACTTACGACTTCGATTTTCACCACCACGACGGTAGTTACCGTTTCTTTGAAATCTGCCATTGTTAGAAAATTTATTATTATTATTAAGAAATTTGGAAAAGTTTCTTACCAACATGGCGACTTCATCGAGAGTTTCGGATGGATCTTTCGAGGAGCTAGCTTTCTCCTTTTTCTTCTCATCTTTTGGTGTTGAGACATTGAGAGCGATTGATTTCTTTTTAACTTGCTCCCGATCTTTGTTTCTTTTAAGTGCAATTTCATGCACTTTAAGATTACCGATCAAGTCATCTATCTTCATTATGGAAAGGTCACGGGAGTCTTCTAAAGATGTTATCTTTTGCATCCACTCCGAAGGAAGGGCTCGTAGGATTTTCCTTATATAGTCCTCGTTAGGATAAGTGCGATCCAAACCTTTCAAAGTAGTCACAATAAGGTTAAATCTTTTAAACATTGAGTCAATTGACTCATCTTGTTTCATTTCGAATAGTTCATAATCGTGAACTAAAATATTCACTTTACTAGATTTAACCTCCGTGTTTCCACGATGAGTATTATTTAAACTTTCCCATATTTGATTTGCAGTTTTATATGTATATACTCTTTCAATTTCATCAGTTGTTAAAGCAGCATATAATATATTCTTAGCTTCAAAGTTTAAACAAAAATGAGCTTCATCAGAAGTAGTCCAGTCATCTATAGGTTTATCAATATAGACATCATCTTTCACAATGGTGGGTTTAAAATTCCCTTTTTCTATAATATTCCAAATCTTTTGATTTTTGCCACGCACGTGACATTCAAATAGCTCGGCCCAAATGCCAAACTTTTCAGTATCTATCAAAGGAGGTTTTGAAAACACGATATTAGTTTGTTGAGCCATTTAGAAGAATAAGAGAAATTTATGCAGAATATTTTTGAAAGACCTGCTCTGATACCAAATGTTGGACAACCTAAGGGGGGGTAAGGTTGTATTTTAAATCTTTTACTTTCAAAAAATTCTTTTTACAAATAAATACAGAATAAATAAAGCAGAGTATAAATAAATAAGTATACAACAATTATATAAACAGATATAATTTAAATGCACAGCGGAAATGTAAATAGATAAGGGAAAGAGAATACTTGACAACGATATTTTTAAAGTGGTTCACCAAACACAAAGTTGGCTAGTCCACCTCGAGAAAATAACACTTCTCGGAGATCCAATACGAGCGTGTTCTTTACGGTAGAAACACAAACCTTAATACAACAAACGCGAAACACTCTTCTTTGAGAGATTAATGTGGATCACTCACTCTATTCAAACACTTACAAGAGGGTATAATTTTAATATGAATAATCACTCTTGAATAAGGTTTATCACTTGGATATTTTTAGAGAGTTTTGATCACTTGAGTTGTGTTGCTGATTCAACTAATCGAGAGATTTTAATCTGCTATCAACTCAAGATTTCTTACTCAAAAAATTAATTTTATCAGTTTAAGTGATTTAGTGTGAGTAAGAAAGCAGCAGAATAATAATCAAATGCTGAGGGAGAATTTATTGCTGAAGTTGGTGTAGACTTGAATGCTGGAGGTTGCATGATATTTATACTGGATGAGCAACTGGGCATAAGCTTTCGCGGTATACCGGCAGCCCATCGCGGTATACCTGCGTCAGAAAAAGTACACTGCAAGGAGAAGGTCAAACCTGCAAAAAACCAACGGTACTTGTACCCGCGGTATACCGCGTTGCACACGGCGGTATACCGCCTGAAAAAAGTTCTGACAAGGGAAGCTTCATATGCAGAAGATGTGATAGGTGAACAGTACCCGCGGTATACCGCGTGGACCTTGGCGGTATACCGCCTGACATTCGTACAAAGGGGCAGTGCGCTGGAAGACTTCTTTCGGCTGATCACACTTCTTCATTAATTGGTGAACAGTAAAAGGCATGAAGTGATTTTAAATAAAAAACATATATATATATATCAGCGATTTATATATATATTTAATAAAAACATATATATATTATATATATATTTGATTCAAATATATTTATATAGATACGAAATATCCAAGTGATAAAATATTTTAGGGTGTTTATCATTTTAAAATAAAATGACGAAACTCTTCAGACTTGGATTCTTCAGATAAAAAATTTATCGAGATCATTTAAATATCTGCACACTCAGATAAAATATTAGATAACAAATAATGCGGTGTGTTTTGTAATCATCAAAATAAATATGGAGATGTGATTTTATGTGTACCAAAAATATATCACAATATTTAAAGCTGGGTACACTTGCACCAACAAAAAATAAGTTAGTGTTTTTTTTGTTATAAAAAGATGAGTGTTTTTTATAAAATTAGTGTTTTTTATAAAAAAAATAAGTTAGTTTTGTTGTTATAAAAAGATGAGTTAGTGTTTTTGTTGTTATAAAATTAGAGTGTTTTTTATAAAAATTTAGGTTAGTGTTTTTTTGTTATAAAAAAAATAAGTTAGTGTTTTTTTGTTATAAAAAAATAAGTTAGTGTTTTTGTTGTTATAAAATTAGAGTGTTTTTTATAAAAAATTAGGTTAGTGTTTTTTTGTTATAAAAAGATCAGTGTTTTTTATAAAATTAGAGTGTTTTTTATAAAAATTTAGGTTAGTGTTTTTTTGTTATAAAAAGATCAGTGTTTTTTATAAAATTAGAGTGTTTTTTTATAAAAATTTAGGTTGGTATTTTTTTGTTATAAAAAGATGAGTGTTTTTTTATAAAATTAGAGTGTTTTTTATAAAAATTTAGGTGAGTGATTTTTTGTTATAAAAAGATGAGTGTTTTTTATAAAAATTTAGGTTAGATCTCTTAAATTTGCTAATTTACAACTTAGGTCTCTTAAATTTGCTAATTTACAACTTAGGTCCCTAAACTTTGCTAAATGACAACTTATGTCCCTAAACTTTAGTGAATGACAACTTAGGTCCCTTAACTTTGCTAAATGACAACTTAGGTCCCTAAACTTTAGTGAATGACAACTTAGGTCCCTTAACTTTGCTAAATGACAACTTAGGTCCCTAAACTTTAGTGAATGACAACTTAGGTCCTTTAACTTTGCTAAATGACAACTTAGGTCCCTTAACTTTAGTGAATGACAACTTAGGTACCTTAACTTTGCTAAATGACAACTTAGGTCCCAAAACTTTAGTGAATGACAACTTAGGTCCCTTAACTTTGCTAAATGACAACTTAGGTCCCTAAACTTTAGTGAATGACAACTTAGGTCCCTTAACTTTAGTGAATTATTTAATTGTTTATCTTTCTTTTGAGTTTCCTACTCATAAATAAATTTTGGAAGTCACACTTCCGAAGCCCTAATATGTATATGTAACATTTTACCGAAACATCCGTAAATGGTATGAATATATAAAAACATTTAAATTGCCTTCACATGCCAAACTCAATATTTAATTGGCCTATTGCCAAAAGCATCTATATATAAAAATGTTATATTTAAATAAAAAAAACCCGCAACATATCTATTTGGATTTTTTCAAACGGGTGTAAATAGCACTAAGGTATGTGGGGACTTAAGCAATCCTTGTGATTCCCCTGCTACCTGGAAGTCCAACAGATTGAGTGGGTTATTTTCTAAAAGTAAAATACACAAATAATTATCAACCCAATAAACCAAACAAGCACTATAACATCCGTGAATTTTCTATGTAGGCCGATCTTATTCAGATCGATTGTACGTTAAGGTGTCGCGTTGGCTACATCGTAGAGATGAGACAGCGCTTCGTGGATTTAGGAGATCGGGGAGCTAGGGTTGATGATATCTTCAGAGGGACACCATTCGGTCCATGGCTGGATCTTACCATGAGCGGTGGCGCCCCATGCTAGTCCACATGTTTCTACAGCTGGAGGTCGAGGTCTCCAATAGTGATCTGGAGGAGATGTATTTTGATGTCTTCGGGCAACAAATGCGGTTTGGCCGTCATGAGTTCTGTCTAATTACAAGACTACTTTTTGGAGACGAACCCCCCTTCCTTACTTATCAGGCATTACTTTCGTTAGTAGGGTTTGGCCTGTCACCATCTCGTTTGAGGCTGAGGACAGTAGTGGAGACGATGAAAGACAGTCTTTCTGCCCTAAGCGACGAGGATATTGTCTGTGTATGCTTGGTGGTGATGGTGGAGATGGGCTTCATGGGCCGTGAGTGGAGCCAATATGCTTCCGAGACGATCCTTAGGGCCGTCGAGGATTTGCGTTTGTTTAGCAGGTATCCGTGGGGTAGCCACATCTGGACATATACATACAGACAGATGCACCGAGCCATCGCCAGACACGCCGACATACATGCGAAGATGGCTGTTTGTGGATTTACATATGCCTTCAAGGTTGGATAAGTAGTATATAACATAAATAATAATACATACAGACTGTTTGGCTTTCCTTTTTACGTACTTGCTCTTCTTGTGTAATTCCAGATATGGATCTTGGAGATGTTTCCCATCTCTCGTCAAAATTTCACCATGCGCACCGACAGGTTAATTAGGGGAACCCGTTGGGAGAGGGTTGTTTCCCTAGATAGGAAGAATTGCCATTCGTTCTTACGCCTTTCAAGCACCGTAAGTTCTTTCACTATGTTTACAATGTTGCCTACGTTAGTCCCGATTATTAATTTTTTTTTGTTTTACCATATATTTAGCCGGCGCATGCACCTCTCGAAAACCTTCTGCCTATGGATACCGAGAGGGACACACCTTCGTACACAAACAACGTGACCTTTATCGATAGAGAGGAGGCACGACATCGGTCGAAGAGGGCCCGACGTTCCTCTCCTTCCACATCTGGGTCTAGTTCCTCATCTGACGAAGATGAGGAAGACGACACGAGGCCTGAGCATTCTTCCAGACCTTTCGATCGATATGAGGCGCCCTCTTTCGATCGATATGAGGCGCCCCCTTCCTCCTCCCATCAAGATTCGACTTCCACCGAGCCATCTCGTGGCAGTTTACACCAGCTGTGGGACTACGTCTACGGGCCTCTAGACACACGTATTCAAGATCTGGAGGCCTTCGTCAGAAACTTTTCGGCTGTTCAGGTTAGTGTTTAACTTAATTTGTCAGCCACGATCTTTTAGTTTGTATATTAATATTACGTTCTATATTTGTTTTTGGTGTCGAGTACGACGTCGATCTCCGCTTCGTTCGGACCGGAGGCACCGACGACGTTTGCCAACACATCCTATCCGTCATTCCCGGAGAGTGTAAGTCACACTGAATAACCAATGTAGTTATATATTCGTTCCTAGGTTTGTAACTGTTAAAATGAAATATGTCATGCAGACTGGGATGCCGACGGCAGGGGCTTATACACACCCAACGTCGACGTTCGGCATGACATCATTCCTGCACAGTGTAAGTCACATACATCGACCCTCGTTATCGTTATATTTTCGTTCTTAAGTTTGTAACTGTTATAATGTCGTGCAGATTGGGATGACTGAGCAACAGGGTTATGGCGGCCCAATGGCCACCCCATCATTGGCAGAGCTCCTTGGGATACCGTCGACAGACTATTACAGGTCGGACATGCCGGGGCCGTCGTACGTCACACCGCCACCACATACTATGACTCTAAGTTTTGGTTTAATTGTGAACATGATGAAATTGTACTTAAAACTAGGGGTGAGCAATACCGGGTACCTGCCCTTTTTTCATGGAATCGGAATCGGCGGTTCCTTGAAAGAAAGAACCGGAACCGGAACCGTTCCCATCGGTTCTCTTTTTTTGGAACCGGTCCCGGAACCGCTGGGAACCAGTTCCGGGTACCCACTGACAACTTTTTTTTACTTTTTAACAATTTTTACAACAACTAAAAGATCGAACAACAAAACAACAACTAAAAATCGAACATCTAAAGTGCAAAACAACAGTCTTAATCTCTTAATCGAACAGCAAAAACAACAACTAATCGAACCAATCGAACAGCAAAACAGCAAAAACAGCAACTAATTTAGACAAACAACACAACAACAAACGAACAGCAAAAAAATGGGTTGTTCACTTTCTTGTTTTTTACGAACAACAGGAAAAGTGCAAAACGAACAGCAAAAGTGCAAAACGAACAGCAAAAGTGCAAATCGAAGAGCAAAATTGTAAAAAAATGAACATCTTTAGTTCTTTACCTGAAAATTGAGCAGGAAGCCATGAACAGGCCTTCAATAAACCTTCAAGCCTTCAATGGAAATGGGTTGACTTTCTTGAAGCTAAGCCATCAAAGGATTTCAAAATTTCAATGGAGAGGTGTGGCTGATGAGGTGCGGCCGATGAGAGAAGAGAAAGAGAGTTTTACTTTTGTCTAACTCTAAACAATAAACCCTAAAAGGTAAAGCTTTTAATATTTTTTAGTTTATTAATTATTAAACACATAAATCTATAAGTATTAAATATTAAATATATAAATATTTTTTTGTAAAAATATATCGGGTACCCGGAACCGGTCCCGACGGGTACCCAGTGGTAACGGTTCCAAAAAAATGAGAACCGGAACCGGAACCAGTTTTAATCGGTTCCGTATTTTAGGAACCGGAACCAGAACCAATCACATCGGTTCCGATTTCAGAACCGGCAGTTCTGGAGCGGTTCCGGTTCCAAAGGCGGGTACCCAGTTTCGCTGCTCACCCCTACTTAAAACATCTAATAAGTTAATTTTCAGTCGATGGGGTCGGGAGAGGACTTACGGTGCTCGGAAATTTGAGGACCACTTCTCGGAGCCGGAAGTTGACCCGATGGATGTGGTAGAACCTGATAGGCCGGTTCGGAATAAGAAACGTTCAACATGGTTCGGTAGCCCACTATTTACACGGCAAAAATCTACCACACCGCCCCCTGAAAAGAAAGCCATGCCAAAGGTGACAGCAAAGGGTGCAGGAAAAGGGAGCGGGAAAGAAAGCGGGAAAGGGAAAGATGGCTTCACCGGAGCGTCTTCCGGCCTCGGAGATATTGAACCTGTGCCAGACTGGTGACCTCCCCCGCCTGATATTCATCCCTTTCATCAACCTGGACGTCACCCCCTGATTTTTCAAAGTATTGATGGCAGTTGACCCTTTGTTGTCTGAATTAGAGGATGTGGTTAGTATTGAAGTTTAACTATAGTCATATAATCAAATATATTTATATTACATGTCTAACCATCTATTTTTTGTGTATATCGATTGTTGGGTCGCCATGCTCCTACGTTCCCGTCAACCAGACACAAGGTGGACCATCATGCACACTACTTTCTTTCCGTTTATGGTCCTTCCACATCAAGGTCCCGCCTCTGTGGCTAACTCATGCAATGGTGTGGAAGGGGTTTCTTGGCGGCACGTCGATACTGTATGTAAATCGTTTTACTCTTATTTTATTTAAGTTGTTTGGTTGCTAACTAAGTTGTCTAATATTGTAATATTTCAGGTGTACATCCCTATCTGCATTCATCCTAAACATTGGGTGCTCAGAGTGTTTGATCTTCGTCGTATGTTGATGACCATATATGACAGCGACCCTGCCAGTGTCTACACGAACGCTTTGCATGAGCGTCTTGCCACATTTAAAGATGAGTTGCCGGAGTTCTTTAGATTGATCGGGGATGTGGACCGCCGCGAAAACTCAGTGCACTTCCGTCACAGGTTCGACAAGAATGCACCACACCAGCAAGGGATGAATGCGGATTGCGGTGTCTGGGTATTCCGTAATGTCAGCATCTTGATTTCAGACGATGTGGTAGATTTACACCCTTCCCGCACCGAACGAGAGGCCGTGGACTTTCGCATACATATGGCGGAGACCATTTATGCGCATTGTGTTCCACGGCAAGATGATTAGGTTGTTTATGTAACATTAAATGATTGTTATTTTTAGTGTTAACTTATTTTGTTAAAGTATTTATACATATGAATACTTGAAGTTATAATTTAGGTTAGTATTGAAGTTATAATTTTGTTTATTATTTTGTTAAAGTATTGCACATATGAATATTTGAATACTTGAAGCAAAACAAAAGCATTGTAGGACAACACAACTCACTTTCCACGTATTATTACATGGCATCCCCAAACCTTCATGTTTGGTGCTTTAGGCGTTTATCTGAATCGCTTTCAAACACTGCCAAAGAGTTATATGGTTAGTGTACATGTTTCATTGAGTTTTGCTTGTTACTATACGACCTAACTATATTAATTAACGTTCATCAATAGCTGCATATTCACAGTTGTTCACCATGAAAATCCACCATGGTGGGTACTTCACGGAACCACCCAGATGTAGACGATGGGTTAGATGACGATGCCATTTGTTTGGTGATAGACGATACTATTATGATATGAAAATTGTGTGTGGATGTTGTGACCTTTACAGTTGAAACTAACATGGGTATTTATAGCCACAAGCACCAAATGGCTCAACAGAATCCTTCTACTTTTCAGGCGAATCTTGCATCAACTTTTCAGACAAATCTTGCAGTTACTTTTGCAAACGAATCTTGCATCAACTTTTCAGACGAATCTTGTTGTTACTTTTGCAGACGAATCTTGCAGTTACTTTTGCAGACGAATCTTGTTACTTTTCAGACTTCCTTTTGCAGACGAATCTTGCAGTTATTTTTTCAGTCGAATCTTACAGGCTCTTTTCAGACGAATCTTGCAGTAAACTATTCGGACGAATCATGCGGGCAACTTTTCAGACGAAATCTTTGACCATATCCACATCCCTGATGAAGAACATACATTTTCACGGCTATAAGTAGATGCCATGATGAAGTAGTAATTCACAACTTGCTATCTATCTTTTATACATTCTTTTACACCGTTTACAAACATTCTCTCGCTTTTCTTAACACTATGGCTGGAGGTTCAAGATCAAAAGGGAACATGTCGGCGAATGGGGCTGGAACTTCACGTTCGGCAGCCTACCAACCACTGAACGATGGAGCTCGCCGGAGTACCTGGAAGGTACCGGAAACAGACGAGGAGTGGAGAAACCATGGGCGAACTGCGGCCGATTATCCATTCACGGCTGAGGAGGCAGAAGACTGGGAGATGGCATGGGAGAATTACCACTTCGATAATGACAGGAACAGCCCACCAATGTATCATTGTACCCAGCCGACGGGTCTTCCACAAAGTCAACGAATTACTCCCTTAGTGCAAAAATCCATTGATAAGGTGAACGCCGATATCGAGGTAAAAGGTATGTGGAACCATAACAGGGGATTCAGCAGGGGAAAATGGAGTATCTAGCGGAGAAGAAACGAGAACTGGCCATGACTAGGGCTCACGTTCGGGAGGTGCAACGAAAGATTAAGGAAGTAGAAGAGGAACTACAAGAAATCGAAGACGACTACACGGGAATGGAGGACGTCATCAAGGAAAAGGTTAACTTCATCACCGAAATTCAGGACGCATTCCAGTCATAGATTTCTTTGTTTACCTGCACTGTATCCGTTTCGGTTGGGAAGATGATTTGCAATAACTGATCTTTTAATTAATTTCCTTATTAAATAACTTAAAATGGGGAAAACATTTTCTTTAATTAATTTATATATTAAATACATTAAAATGGAAAGGAAACAATACATTAAAAACCCCAACTACATAAAATGATAACCTAAAAACTATAGGGACCATTTATGTTTTTTTAAATTTGCCCCAAACTGGAGGGGCCAAAACTATAAATTCAGTAAAATCACGGGACTACCGCGGGAAGAGATCGCGGGACAGGGGCCAAAAGTGGTCCTGCAGGGATACTTGGGGGGAAATGTTGCAGCTGCGGGGTATCTTGAGGGGCCATAGCGGGACAATTGGCCAAAGATGGTGCCACGTCCCGCGATCGCGGGACCCACCGTGGGATTTTTGGGTATTTTGGCAATTTTGACGAGAAAATAGGTATTTTGGCAAGTCAAAGTCAAACTTTGGGTATTTTAATTAAATTCTCAAAAAACTACTTTATTCTTTTTATAAAGTAGTATAGATATTTATAAGAGTAAATTACATTTTTAATCCTTGTGGTTTGTTGAAAATTTCTATTTTCGTCCTTATGGCTTTGAAACTGCGATTTTCATCCCTATGGTTTATAATTTATCACATTTTTCGTCCTTATGATTTAAATTTTATTGCTATTTTCATCCCTATGATTTACAATTCATTTCTATTTTAGTCTTTCATGCTTAAAAGTAGGGTTTTAGTCTCAGGGACAAAAATAGAAATGAATTGCAAATCCTAGGGACGAAAATCAAAATTTCAAAACCGTAGGGACAAAATCCGCAATTTTTACCAAACCACATGGACAAAAAACGTAATTTACTCTATTTATAATTATCGATATAGTAAAGTTACATTACTTTAAAAATAGAATTAAAATGGTAGACAGAAGTGAGGGAAACATGGTTTTCAATTAGTGGGACTAAAAGTGAGTTTTTAGTTTTATTCATGAAGCAAATGGTCTGATTAATTTTTGTATATGACTTATTTAGAAAAAATAGAGTAAACTACAGTTTTGGTCCATGTGGTATATCTGATTCTTTGAAAGTGGTTCATGTGCTTCAATAACTACATCCATCGTCCCTACGGTTTGTAAATCGCTTTGTGTAACACCCAATAAAAAATTAGTATTCTGTTTTAAATAAATAGTGGAAAAGAAATATTATATATATATATAGAGGAATACATAGAAGTGTGTATGTACAAATTTGTGTGAAGAAAGAAATATGTATATAAAGAAAAGGAAAATTAATTAAAATATCCAAAGTTTGACTTTGACTTGCAGAAATATCCAAAAGCTCAACCCATTTTGCAGAAATACCCATTTACGATGGGGTCCGCGATTGCGGATCAGACCCGCAATTGGGCCCGCGATGGTCCCGCGATTTGCCGAAAATTACACTTTTGGCCCCTCCACTCGATGGGGGCCGTGATTTGGAGCCAAAAAATTACAGTTTTGGTCCCTCTAGTTTTTAGGCTATCATTTTATGTATTTAGGGTTTTTCAGGTGTTTTTGCATGTTTTTACTGTTTTTTTCATACATATTGTCTGAGTTGTTTCAGGTATTTCTTTAAAGTAATATAGAAATTAATTAATGTATTTAATATAGACCAAATCACTCGAGAAGGAGAAAGATTTTTTGTTTTCGCAAAATCTCAAGTTGAAGGAGGAGTTGCAGAAGAAACAAAAGAAGTTAAGGAAAAAGAGTATAAATTAGAGACTGAAAATGTGTATGTAAATGTGAGGTTTTTGTGCAGTTTGTTGTTAAGATAGGTAGGAAGCCTGAAATTGTTGGGTTGTAGGACGCCTAAAATTGAGAATCAGGCTCCTCCATTTAGAGGTCTTCGTCATCACCGTCGTCATCACCTTCGTCATCGTCTTCGTCGCACACCGATGAATAGGCATACACAAAAAGTGATGGAGGTTTTTCTGACTGGGCTGCAAAGTGCAGAAAACCAGAGATATCCCCATCGACCATCGTTGCATAACTCCACAATTGGCCCATCACCATTTTTAAACACTAGCTTGCAAACAGCAGAAGGGTCGATTCCACATTTTTACATGGCGTATGCAACAAACTTCTGATGAGAAAAGTTTACTGGCAATTTTACACCATGCTTAGATTTATAAACAAAACTCCACTCATTGTTGTCTTGCACCCATTCACCATCGTAACAGAAAAATAGCTTAGCTTTTGCAACGGATGAACTCATTTTTTCAGTAGTATCTCAAAAAGAAAATACTGAAGAAAGAAAGCAAGAAAGAAAGATGGAATGGATGTGAATTATGGATTGCATTTTTCTTATATTTATGGATGAAATTTCATTGAGGTACAATAATTCAACATTGATGAAACAACCAAGATGAATTGCAACCACAAATTGGTCTTCCAAGTACAATAATTCAACATTGATGAAACAAGCCAGTGAATTTCAACCACAATTTGGTCTTCCAAGTACAAAAATTGTGGAAAAAAACAGTAAAAACATGCAAAAAGGACCAAAACTGAAAATTCTAGCTCCAAATCGCGGCCCCCATCGAGTGGAGGGTCCAAAAGTGTAATTTTTGGCAAATCGCAGGACCATCGCGGGCCCAATCGCTGGTCTGGTTTGCGATCGCAGACCCCATCGCGGGGTAAATGTGTATTTCTGCAAAATGGGTTGAGCTTTTGGGTATTTCTGCAAGTCAAAGTCAAACTTTGGGTATTTTAATTAATTTCCCTAAAGAAAATAAGATAATGAACTGTTTTCTTTAATCACGTGAGTTACTTAGAAGTACTTAACGGAATAGGTATAAGAAGGTTGGATTTTGAAGGATCATAGTGAAAATATTTTTAAAATTTGAAATCTAGATATTGATTATCCCATTTTATTGGGAAGGAAGTTGAGGGTGCTGACCTTAGGTCATGTGTATATAAATTCTGGCAACCATCCTATTGATTCATCATAATGAGTAGTTTGAAATCTCTCTACGAGATTGAGAAAAAGTTAAGAGTTGAGTGAGGAATCGGCCGAAGAAGAAAGCTATGGTTTTTCGAGTTTTTCAATAGATTTGAGGTAGTCTTTTGATCGAAACTCATAATTACGTTTTCTATATGATGTAGTTACGTACGAAAATTGTTGTCGTAGAAATCAAGTCGTGTAAATGGCTTGAAAACTATTGTTTTAGTTGTAGTCGGAAAAAAAATCGACGGTTCTGTTACTCTCAGATGACTAATAAGAACAAGAACAAGTATTGTAGAAGGGGGGTTGAATACAATACACAATTGTTTCACTTTAATTAATTCTTTTATTGAAAATATTCAAATCAAGAATTACACATAGAACACATAGAACAATTAGATTGTTGCGGAAAGAATAGATAAAATCTATTCTAACAATCTTCACAAAGTAATACTGAAAACTAAACAACTTCTAAAACACAAAGATTGAAAGCTATAAAGTTCAAGGAGAGAAAGGAGCAGAGTGTCTTGAGCACAGAGTAATCTTCAAGAGTTGTTATCTGCATGGAGAAGTCTTCATCTTTATATAGTGCCATGAGTATTTGATGCATGGGACACTTGTCACAATATCATTTGAAGGTTAGGTTTGACTCTCAAAAGTTGATGTGTCTTTTCCTATGATGCTAGAAAGGTTTGATGGTGACAATATCTAAGAATGGGAAAAAGGACAAATGAACATTTTTCTTCCATACCCAGACATTCCTTCTTTGATGAGAAATCCTTTTAGCAAAGAAACAAGAGAGGATCCTCCTATTTGAGGATCCCACCGATTTGTCATGGACAAAGTAGATGAGAGTCTTCTTAGGAAGGAGTCATGGGAGAATCCTCCAATTTTGAGGATCCCACTGATTTTCATGGGGACAATCGGTGGGATGACCAAAGTTACCTCTTATGATGAAGATCTTCTTAGCAAGGAGATAAGAGAGGAAATCTACTGTTTGAGGATCTCACCGATTTTCATGGAGACAATCGGTGAGACAGCTTAGTTTGGGTTGAGAAGTCCATCTTCAATCTGCATTGGTAGATTTATTTCTTCTTGATTTCGGCTGATCTTTGACTTCACCGAACTTTGACAGTATGACTAAGCTATTACAAAGAACCTAAAATTTCTCTAAGTTAAAAGATGTTTTCAAGGAATATAAAGAGATCAGGAGGTCATCTTCAAATCTTTGATGACCCAACAATCTCCCCCTATTTGAGGATGACATCCATACTTAGAAAAACATGAGTAAGACAATGAATAATACATGTTGACCCTGTTTTACTCTTTTGGGTTCTTTTTCATACATTTCTTTTTTTGTGTGTGTATATGATATTTACAGATGAATGAAATGAATGAAAGAACAAAGAATAAACAATATGAATGAAATAGTATGTACTTCCATCATAGAAGAGACATATTTGTCCAGATCCAAATCGGTGATAATCTTTGAGGGAGGTTAGAGTTTGAGTGAATTATCCTCAGGATGCCTTTGCCCATATCTTGCATCTTCTTTCTTTCTCATAGCATCTTCATCTTCCTATTCGGCAGTCATCACCCATCTTCCTTTGTCTTGGTTTGCCTCCCCCTTTAGTTACATGGGTCAGGCTGATCTGCTCCCCCTTGGTTGGTTCGTCGGTTCCCATATGTTTGACCAAAATTTGAGTTGGATGTTGAATATGAGTACTGAGGGTTGGTGTTGATCGAGTTAGACGCTGATATTGCTCCCCCTCAGATGGTGCTCCCCTTCAGATGGTTTCTTTCCCTCAGCGTCCGACGTAGAAGAAACACCAAGAAAAATAAGAAACTTCAGCAATTTATTTTTTGCATGCCCACCGAAATTTCAAGGATTCCCATCGATTTTGAAGAAAATTTTGGAAGAAAATCGGTAGGAATTTCGGTACGATTTTTTTTGTTTTGGGAAACCCGCCGAAATTGTAAGGGTTCCCACCGATTTTGAAGACATTTTTGGAGAAAAATCGGTAGAAATGTCGGTAGGATTTTTTTTTTTGCAAACCCACCGAAATTCTAAGGGTTCCCATCGATTTTGAAGACATTTTTGGAGGAAAATCGGTAGAAAGTCGATAGGAATGTCGGTAGGATTTTTTTTTTTTGCAAACCCACCGAAATTCTAAGGGTTCCCACCGATTTTGAAGAGATTTTTGGAAGAAAATCGGTAGGAATGTCGGTAGTATTTTTTTTTATCTTTGGCAAGATTTTCAAGGCATCTTCAAAGGTAACATCTTTAGAAAATCTTCAAGGTGAAGAAGAAGATTGAAATTGCATCTTCCAAACTTTTGATGACCCAAGAAAGATTGAGTTTGGAGGATTTTAAGAGGAGAGGTTTTGAGCAGGAATGGTTTGGGATGACAACTTTGGAGGATTTTGTAGTAGGAGGGTTTTATGGAAAAGGACAGTTGGGTTGCTGACTAAGAGTAAAATTTGGTGATGTAGGAGGATCACCATTATGAAAGAGAATATCTTGAGAAAATGGCACATAGGAAGTTGGTTCTGGTGAGAGGAAGGGTTTCGGTGAGATTGAGCGTCTCACCGATGTGAATGATTTCGGAGGGGTGTGTTCACCGAAATTTTGGTGAGATTATTCACCGATAAAGGTTTTTTAGGTAGATCAATAGATGGAGAATCATGCTGATCAGAAATGAGATTTGGAGAAATAGTTAGTCTATCAGTTTTGAGATGAAGGAACATGAGTGAAGGGAGCTGAGGAAATTGGTTGGTAGGGGTTGTAAGAGAGGAGAGAGAGTTGGATGATGAGATGATAAAGAAATGAGGTTGGGGTAATGTATTTAGTGGGATGGATGAGAAAATGAGAAAAGGTAAAGTGAGAGGTATGGTGGGAAATAAAGTGTAGGTGATAATGGAGATTGATGGGAGATGTAATGATGTCGGCAGAGAAGAGGTTGACACTAGTGAGTGTGCCAATGGGAAGGATTTTCAATACAAGAGGAGATCCATAAGTTCACCATTTGACACTTCAGATTTCTGGATGAACTTGATGATTTCTTCAATTGTGTCACTTTAATACTGGTCCACATATATCCATCTATTTAGCTCAGAACCTGCAATCACAAAGAATTTATTTCCTAGGTACCCATTTTGTAGTGGGTCCTTTTGGGTTAGGTATTGAAGAAGAAGAATTGGTGTCAATCAGGTCAATGCTATCTTTTGGACAGTCTTTGGCAAAATGAAAAGTATCACCACAGATATAGCATTTTCAATGAGTAAAAGTCTTTTTGGAACCTTGACATATTTCCTTACTTTTGTCCTTTTTGGTTATCTTCAAAGACTTTGATGAGGTGACAAAGAGTTGGGGCGCAGGACCTAAGATTCTTTTTTCAGAATATGGGAGGACAAAATTCTTTTCTTTTGAATTGGACATTTTGAGGTTCACAGATCGGGGAATAAAATCGGTGGAGGAGGACACAAAATTATTTTTGGAAAGATTTGAGGGATTTCTTTTTAAGAAAGAATCAGCACCCAAAGACTTGCCTTTTTAAGAAGTAGAAAGTATTTTGTTTGAGTTGGAAAGATTTCTTTTGAGAGTTTTAGAAGAGGAGGATGCTTCATCTAAAGTCAAGATTTTTAGAAAATCATGGATAGGTTTGGAAGAGTCATTGGAATCTTGAGCTTTCTCATTTGGAAAAGAAATGGGATCTTTTGCCTTTAAAAACATTCCAAATTTAAAAGATTCAGACAAATCACCAGAATTCATGGACATAGACCCAATGGAGCTAGAATCGAAGATTTCACAAAAAGTAGGTGAAGCACATGTAACACCTCAAATTTCCATTATATTATATTTAATATGAATGGAGTCGAATTGTAATTTAGCCTAAGATTTAGACTAAATGTACGATTTGTATGTTGAAGGGTCAAAGTGAAATTGACCAAAGTTTAAAGTTAATTATGAAAAATTGGAACTTGAGGGTTTGTTTGGTTATTTAGTGAAAGTTGAGTGCTTATATGATGGAGGTCGACTGAAAATGAGATATTATCTCATTTGGTTTCCTGTGAAGTGGGTTTGCAACAGAGAGAAAGAAGAAGAGAAAAAGCAATCTGATTTTGGTAAGAAATCCAATAGATTTTTCTGTAAGATGATTTCAGTTTGGAGACTATGATTACAAACTAATCTGATTCCAACTAGGTACAATTTGAATGAAGTATTTGATTTGGATTTTGGATTGTGCAGAAGAAGTGGGCCTAAGAACTACAGGTGAGTTCATCTCATTTTTGACATAATAGACATCAAAATTGAATGATTCTTGTGTTATTAACTTATCTACATGTTTTGAAACTGTTATAATGATGTGTATAGAACTGAAAATGGATTTACTGAGAGTAGTCGATGGTAGAACTGGAACACAACCGAAGTTACCGGATAAAAATGTGGTATCCGAAAACCTGATAACGCCACATTTTGGCGTTATTTTCGGTTCTCAAACCAATGAGATTGGCTTGGACTCAAGTAAAAAGGCGTATATTTCACGGTTTATCTAGTGATTTACACAGGTTTTATAAAAAGCGGCATTCCTCGGAAATAGAAGCTAAAAAGAGCCCAAAACGAGTCAAAACGAAGCCTAACGGAAGCCCAAAAGCCAAGCCCAAGACCCGCGAACGAACCAGGACCCGATCCACGAACCAAACCCGACCCAGAGCAGCATCAGCATAGCGCACGACTTCTGGCGCGACTTGCAAGTCGTGCAGAAGGTCGCGCATCCCTCTGTTTGGTCGAATTCAGTATTTTAATCTGATTTTTAGGTCACTTTTCGGTATCACTCATACGGCAGACGATCGGGAACAGCTCGGGGGCGATTTTGGGCGACTTTTCGGAGTCCTCGGAGCCACGGTAGAGAGCCGATCACGGATACATTCAGCACGGAACGTAGAGACGAACACGAGAAGAGGGAGTTTTCATTACTTGTTATCACGATTTCATCTTTCACTTTCGATCATGTTTACATATACTTTTGCACCTTTTTCTCTCATGTTTGAATCCACCACCGACATGAACTAACCGGTTCGTGTTGGGGGTTGGAATGAATTCGGTTTGTAAGCATGTAACGAATTGATTTGAACCTTTATCAGTTTTTCCTTATTAATTGAAGCATGTGATTTTGTTCTTAATGCGTTTGTGAATTTGGCCAATTTACAAATGATTTGTTGAGTAGTAATTAAGTTCGTGAGAATTAACTACTATATAGAATTAGGAATTGCATGCCTAAAGCTCAAAACGGTGATAGAGATATACCAAGTAAGCTTTAGTCCCATTTAAACCGTTAGGTTGACATCTAGAGATAAAATCTAGCCAATTTAACTTAAATCGAGTGCTTAATGTGTTTTGGAATCCAGAAGTGAGATCGAGAGATTGAACTAATCCTTTTCAAAATAAAATCCGTTGTTATTCGAAAGAAAACAACGGTGATTTTAAAAGATTTGGGAATCATTTAGGGGATTAACTGGTAACTGTTTGAGTTGATTGGGTGCATGTGTAAAACCTGAGGATTTCCAACCCTCAACTTTTCTCTCTATCGAAGTCTTTAAAGCTGTTCTGTTTGTCTTGTGTTTGTTTGATTTTATTTTCTGCAATTATTTAGTTATAAAACCAATCCTCCAATTTCGACAGTCCAATTAATAGTTCTTATAGTAATTGTGATATTTAGTTCCTAGTTCCCTTGGTTCGATACTCGTACTTCCATACGTTATTACTTGATTCGACCCCGTACACTTGCGGTAAGATTTCGCGGGGTGTCAAAACCTCGTGTCAAGTTTTTGGCGCCGTTGTCGGGGAACTAGTTGTAGCTAATAGCACTACCATCTATACGCGCTATTAGATTGGACATTTTTATTTTATTTCATTTATTTCGTATTTTATTTCATCACTTTGAATTTCTGGATTGCTAAGTTCGTGTAATTGCTATTTCAGGTACTACTTGGTTTATGCCAAGGAAAACCCGAGGGAAAGAACTCGAGCCTATCGACCCAGAGATCGAAAGAACCACCCGTCGTCTACGAAAAGAAGCGAAAGCTAAGCGGAATCTGAAATTCGAGATGTCCGACGACGAGAGACCACCTTGCCGCAACAATCCACCACCACCTCCGGAAAGAGTGCCTATGCGGTCGTTTGCCGACCCAAATGTGGCAGCGGCCCGCATCGGCATTCAGCCGCCGACCACTGCTGCCAACTATTTCGAAATAAAGCCGAGCACCATTGTAATGGTGCAGCAAAATCAGTTTGGAGGAGCACCGACCGAAGATCCTCATGCACATCTTCGTGCCTTCGAGAGGATTTGCAGCACCTTCAAAATCAACGGGATGGAAGAGAATGCGATTAAGCTAAGGCTCTTCAGCTTTTCCCTAAAGGGTAGAGCTGAAATCTGGATAGAGGGTCTTCCATCAGATCTTATCACCACTTGGGCACAACTGAAGGCAGCATTCCTCCAGAAATTCTTCCCACCGGGAAGAACCGCGCAGCTAATGGCCGACATTACGCACTTCGCGCAATGGGACCAAGAGACACTATACGAGGCATGTGAGAGGTATAAGGACATGTTGAAGAAGTGTCCACATCACGGTCTTCATGGGTGGGTCATAATCCAAACGTTCTTTGGAGGCCTTCACCCACAATTCAAGAACGATATTACGGCTGCAGCGGGGGGAGCTCTCATGAACAAAACCTATGAAGAAGCAGTCGAGCTGATCGAGAACCTTGCCGAACATAGCTACTCCACTCCACGATCATCCATTGCACGAGTAGCAAATGTTCGGGAATCGGATGAGCTTAAGGAGATTAAAACCCAATTAGCAGCGATTACGAGCCATTTGCAAGCAAGCAGTATTCAAGAACCTGATCAAGTCCATTTTGTGGCAAACCGAAACCAACCGAGAAACAATCCTTTCTCGAACACTTACAACGAGGGGTGGAAAAAGCATCCCAATCTTTCATGGAATCAGTCGGGTCAACCACAACCAGGTAATTTTCTAACTCTTCCAATTCATTTAATTCTAACAGTGTGTACCGCCCTCCAGGTTTTCAGCAAAGGAACGAGGGACCATCCGGGGAGCAGAAGCCGGGCCTCGAAGACATGACGATGAAGTTCATGTCAAAAATGGACAGCACTGTCGGAGAGCTAGCGAGCACGGTGAATACGGTGAAAGCCGCAACTGATCAAAATACCGCGGCAATAAAGATTCTCGAGAGGCAAGTGGGGCAGATTTCTGAAGCCCTACAAACCCGACCGGCTGGTACTTTCCCGAGTATGGCTGAAAAGAGAAATCAAGAACATTGCAATGCCATTCATTTGAGAAGTGGGAAAGAGTTAATTGGAAACCCGGTAAGCGAGTCCTCCCCAAAGAGAGCCGAGGAAGAGTCCGAGATGGTAGATGTGGGTGAGTTAGAAGTTGATAAAGAGAGTGAAGCTGAAGGAAGCGAGAAGAGTGAAGAGAGGAAGAAAGAAGTAACACCACCGGCCAAGCCGGAAGTTCCAAACGTGCCTTACCCGAGCACATTGAAAGCGCAAAAGGATGATGTCAATTTTTCAAAATTTCTTGATGTTTTCAAAAAGCTAACTATCAACATCCCTTTTGCAGATGCACTTACACAAATGCCCTCTTACGCTAAGTTCATGAAGGAGATTATATCGAAGAAGAGGACACTTGATCATCAGGCCACCGTTGCACTCACTGAAGAGTGCAGCGCCATCTTCCAGAATAAGCTTCCCCAAAAGCTCAACGATCCAGGGAGTTTTTCTATCCCTATCCAAATTGGGAAATTTTCATTTAATAAAGTGTTATGTGATTTAGGGGCGAGTATTAACTTGATGCCCCTTTCTATTTTCAGGAAACTTGGACTGGGTGAAGTGCAGCCAACGTACATGACGTTAAAGCTTGCAGATCGATCGATAAGATATCCTTACGGAGTGATAGAAGATGTGCTCGTCAAAGTTGGTAAGTTTTACTTTCCGGTAGACTTCGTGGTGATCGATATAGACGAAGATGAAGAGGTTCCACTCATATTGGGACGATCATTTTTGGCCACGAGCCGGGCTCTGATTGATATGGAAGAGGGCGAGATCACGTTCCGAGTTGGCGGAGAGAACGTGAGATTCAAGTTGCTGAAAAGAGAAAGTGGTGAAAGAGAAGAAGGAGTAGAGAAGTCCGCGAAGAACCGTAAGTGTGGACGGTACAATCCCGCGGATACTGAGCCGAGCTGAAAACCGCACAGTCGTGCCACGACTTTAAATAAGGCGCTGGGTGGGAGGCAACCCACCAAGGTTTGTTTTCAGTTTAGTTCTTTTAGTTTAAATGTGTTCTATTTCAGAAAAACCATAAAAATCGAAAAAAGCCAAAAATATTTTGAAACAGGGACATACGCGGCTTTACACGCGGTTTGCATACCGCGCAGAAAGTCGCGGGGCCCTCTGTTAGTTTTCTGAAACAGAGGGTTACGCGGTTTTCCACGCGACTTGCAAGTCGCGGGCTAAACCGCGTGAGTCCCATTTGCCCCGTTTTTCGTTTTTCGTGCAGTTTGTGTTCCCTTTCTTGCTTTGTGTGTTTCCTGTTTTTGTTTTGTGTCTTTCCTTTGTCTTGCATGTTCTCCCTATCTTCTCTGATCGATGCTCAACCAGTCAAGAATCCTCCGGCCGGGCAAAACAGGTATGTTCTAAATCTTTCTGCTAAAAGAGTGGTGTTTGATGTGTTGTTCTATTTTAATTACACGAGATGCAACAAACCTAAGTTTCGCTTAGGTTTGGGGTGCCTCATCTTTCACACCTACACACTCACTTTTGACCCTGTGCAAACCTCGGTTTTACCGAGGTTTGGGGTTGGATTCTTTTTGGCTTTTATTTGGCAAACCTAGGCCACGGCCTAGGTTTGGGGTGCCTAGTTTTAGAAAATTTGGGTAGCCTTTTTATGCTATATATGTAATGCCTTGCCTGTTCTTTTAATAACTGCACAATGAGTCGCATCACCCACGACTTTACTTGCACACTGGGGACAATGTGTGGGTAAGGTTTGGGGTTGCCCAATCGGGCCCAAGTTATGCACGTAGATTTCCTGCACTTCTGAGTGTCTAGATCAAAGTAGCTAAAATTTTTGTTTTGAATGATTGAGACCGACCATTGTGGGAAGAACCTTGTGATAGTGACGTGACCGTTAGGGAAGGACCGGGAAAGGACATGACTAGGGACATTAGTGGAGACCACCCGATAGTGAGTTTTGAGCCTAAAAGACGTTTTTTTTCATTCCGAGGGATTCATACACCAAATTCATACACACTTTTTCGAATTCCTTGTCGTGAATGTAGAATGATCTCGCTACATTATTGCATTGAGTAGCAAAGACGAACATCGGGATTAGGTAAGGGTATAGTAGACCATATCGTGTGGACCTTAAGATATGATTCCAGGCATTGTGTGTTTTATTTAACCTGTTTTTAGCTATCGTACCTTTTACCCTTCTGCGTGTACCCTTAGCCCCTTTGCAGCCAAACACTCACCTTTTCGTTTCTAAACCCATCACTAAACCCGTAGCCATAAGCCTTAGCCAACCCAATCCGAAGTGTGTCAATCAGAAGAAGTAATGAACTTAGAGAGATAGAGCGGAAAAGAAAGAAATCAGGCCAGTCAAGAAATAGAAAAGAGGGCCAATGATGCCCCAATCAAATAAAGAGGACCAATGAAGTCCCAATTGAAAAAAAATCGAGTTAATTTAGATTTTATCTGTAGCAGTAAATAAGAGAGTCAAAGCGACTCCAATAGTGACGAAGAGGGCCAAATAATAGAGCGAAAAGCTATAGAGTTCGGAACTGCAATTGATTGACACGCCAAGGATTTTTGAACCATTTTACCCTTCGTTTCATAGCCTTAACCTTAGCCCCATTACAACCCTTGTAAAGACTTGGATGATCTTTTGGAAAATATGATTACGGTCTATGCCTACCTTTACCGATATTCCCTGTCTTGCTACTTGATCCCTTTCTGAGATCCATTTTTTGACATTTATGCGTCTTTCAATAGAGTTGTCATGCAATTTTGCGTATTCTTGTACATAACCTCCAAAACATGACAACACGAGCGATAACCTAGGTTCGAGTGCAAAGAGAGTATCCCGTAAGGTAGGGTCGAGGCGAAATGTTTTCCCTAGTATGTTTGGACCTAGTCTAACCCGAACGTAATCGGAACAGTCACGAGTTCAACTCCCAATGGAAGGTCATAGGTCAAACAAAATAAGGATGAGGCGAGAGTGAGATAGATATTCACGGGTATGGGAAATCACCGATGCATCACTTGGTACCGATTGGGAATTGTGCAGTTATTATTCTTTCACAGATATATGCTTTTATTCTGTTTTTATCGCTAATTTGCTTGGGGACAAGCAACGCTCGGTTTGGGGTTGTTGATAACGCCACTTTTTGGCGTTATTTTCGGTTCTCAAACCAATGAGATTGGCTTGGACTCAAGTAAAAAGGCGTATATTTCACGGTTTATCTAGTGATTTACATAGGTTTTATAAAAAGCGGCATTCCTCGGAAATAGAAGCTAAAAAGAGCCCAAAACGAGTCAAAATGAAGCCTAACGGAAGCCCAAAAGCCAAGCCCAAGACCGCGAACGAACCAGGACCCGATCCGCGAACCAAACCCGACCCAGAGCAGCATCAGCATAGCGCGCGACTTCTGGCGCGACTTGCAAGTCGCGCAGAAGGTCGCGCATCCCTCTGTTTGGTCGAATTCAGTATTTTAATCCGATTTTTAGGTCACTTTTCGGTATCACTCATACGGCAGACGATCGGGAACAGCTCGGGGGCGATTTTGGGCGACTTTTCGGAGTCCTCGGAGCCACGGTAGAGAGCCGATCACGGATACATTCAGCGCGGAACGTAGAGACGAACACGAGAAGAGGGAGTTTTCATTACTTGTTATCACGATTTCATCTTTCACTTTCGATCATGTTTACATATACTTTTGCACCTTTTTCTCTCATGTTTGAATCCACCACCGACATGAACTAACCGGTTCGTGTTGGGGGTTGGAATGAATTCGGTTTGTAAGCATGTAACGAATTGATTTGAACCTTTATCAGTTTTTCCTTATTAATTGAAGCATGTGATTTTGTTCTTAATGTGTTTGTGAATTTGGCCAATTTACAAATGATTTGTTGAGTAGTAATTAAGTTCGTGAGAATTAACTACTATATAGAAATAGGAATTGCATGCCTAAAGCTCAAAACGGTGATAGAGATATACCAAGTAAGCTTTAGTCCCATTTAAACCGTTAGGTTGACATCGAGAGATAAAATCTAGCCAATTTAACTTAAATCGAGTGCTTAATGTGTTTTGGAATCCAGAAGTGAGATCGAGAGATTGAACTAATCCTTTTCAAAATAAAATCCGTTGTTATTCGAAAGAAAACGACGGTGATTTTAAAAGATTTGGGAATCATTTAGGGGATTAACTGGTAACTGTTTGAGTTGATTGGGTGCATGTGTAAAACCTGAGGATTTCCAACCCTCAACTTTTCTCTCTATCGAAGTCTTTAAAGCTGTTCTGTTTGTCTTGTGTTTGTTTGATTTTATTTTCTGCAATTATTTAGTTATAAAACCAATCCTCCAATTTCGACAGTCCAATTAATAGTTCTTATAGTAATTGTGATATTTAGTTCCTAGTTCCCTTGGTTCGATACTCGTACTTCCGTACGTTATTGTTGGTTCCCGTTTTGCTTTAAACAAGATTATCAGATCTATTAGTTCGAGTTTATGTTTGATGCGGAAGCGTATTTGAAGAACTAACAGATATGTTTGATAGATTTAGAACACAATATAAATAAACAGTGAACAGGAAATAATATCTCAAAGTTTACTGAATATATATATATCAAGAACAGATTTAAGAACGGTGAGTATACAAAGCTTTAAACAGATATGACTCTAAATGTGCATAAGCTATGTGTTCTTGATGTTCGATTGAAGTGTTCTTGTTTTTCTGTTTTGTGTGTTGTTCTATATTCTTTCTTAGGAAGAACTCAACATGAGTCTTCCTTTTATACTACTCTTAGAAGACTATGAAGTAGGTCACTGTTCCTTTTACGGCATGAATAGTAAACTGGATGGTGTGAACAGTTGTTTGAGCCATGCGCATTTAATGGAGCAGATGTACTTTTGGTAAATGCATTAAACGGCGCAGACGTCTATTTTGTACCTTGCCCTATTGAGTCCACTCAGAGCTTGACACGTGTTTTGACAGTACTTTTCCATGCAAGTTGATGAACAGGTCTTGGAACAGTAGCAAGATATTATAAATATCTTCCTAGTCTTTAGAGGACCACAGAGGCTCTGTAATGTGTTACAGAGGTTCTGCGGTCTGGTTCCTCTGTAGAGTAGTCTTCACCGGATTCCGAGTCTTTGGTTGTTTACTTCTGCAGAGCTTCTGTCAAGGGTGGCAGAGTTTCTGTGGCTCGGTCCTCTGTGAGAAGTCTTCTTGGTTCCTTGTCTTCTGATGTTGTCCGCAGAGGCTCTGTTAATGGTAACAGAGGATCTGCGGTCTTGGTCTTCTGAAAGCGTCCTTCTGTAGTTTCCTCGGTCTTTGATCACTCTTGATCAAACTTCCTTTGATTCTTCTGAGATGCCCGGCAGAGCTTCTGTTGCACTCAGCAGAGCTTCTGTGGAAGTTCTTCTGTACTTGGCCATTTTTCAATACTTCTAATATTTCAGAATATTGGAGCTAACAATCTCCCCCTAAGTATTGAAAAATAAAAGGTTGAATTTATGCATTTTAACCTAACTAAAGAAGAGGTTAAACAATACCTCAGAAGATTATTTCATTCATTTTGGAATTTATGCCAGAGGTATTTACATTTGAGTACACAGAAGTAAATGTTGACAGAGGTTCTTTGAAGAGACTCAGATTTTTGCATTTGGGAAGTCGTTGAACTTTCTGTTGTCTTTTCCTACTTCCTTGAGTTCTTCATAGAATTTGTGACAAAGATTTCGTAAGCCGAGTGTAGCATCAATCTCTTTGATCATCATTTGAGCAGATTCTTCGTCCATAAGCTCTGTTGCTTTATTCTCCTCTAGTATCTTTCTGAACATATTCAGAGTATGGGTTGTGTACTTCTGACAGTCCATTGTCACAAACAGTTTCAGTTGATCAGCAGGATTCTTGAATACTAACCCGTACCTTGGAGTTTTGATGATTGAATTGGGTATGGCATTGGGTGGGCAGAAATCCTCTGGTGGTCTGATACTTAGAGTAGTTATGCCCAGATCGATGGCTAGTTGAATGTCGAGCATGCTGTAGATTAGGAGCTTTTCACGCATCGCCTTTCTGAGAACTCGATAAGACCTTTTGTGGCAGTCGTCATTGAAGTTGTCTTTAGTCCATTGCAGAAGGTCATGCAAGTCATAGGGATTGAGGTTTCGGATATCAGCATCAGAGAATTGATTCTCTGATTTGTCAGACCTTTTGACTTTCCAGATTGTATACACCGTATGAGGATAGGTTCTCATTTTGGAGTATTTGCAATAGATTACCTTCTTTATTTTGTGAATGGAGTAAACTTGATTGACTGGTTTTGACTTTGTAGAGGTGAAGATTGCATCGAATTCCTCTCTTAGCTTCTGATCTCGGACATGGGCTGGCAGATCGCTCTGGAAGTGCTGTCTGTAGAGATAACTGTAGACTTGTTCTTCCATTTGTTCAATGGTTGAAGTAGATCTTGGAATTGGTCTCCTTAGCTCATCCATCTTTCGAGTGATGTCTGCTACTCTACCTTCTGTTACCTTAGCTGTGGGATTCAGGGATGGGTTTTCTGACAGAGGATTCAAGTTGAATGCCTAGTCTTCCTCTTCGGGTTTAGGAGTGACGAAGGCATTAAATGCACCTTTCATCAATTTCTCTGTAGCAACTGGCATCTTCTTCTTTGGCTCTTCTTCTGTCATTATTCCCTTGCCTTTATCTTTTGGCTTTGAGGTTTCAGATATTGGGTTTTGGATTTGTGTGGGTGGAACCTCTGTTGATTTGACAGTTGGAGGTCCTGTGGGTTTTGGGGTTGTATGCTCTGATGTTTTGGTTGTTGCCTCTGAAGGTTTTGATACTTCGGGTTGTGAGGTCTCTGTTGGTGAGGAGTCTTCGGGTCTTGGCGGTGGAATGTCAAAACGCTTTGCTGATTGAAAAGCAGATACAAATTCCATTCTGCGAAGAATGAACTCTGCAGAGCGTTTTGGTCTTTGGGGTTTTCGAGCTATGGTTTTGACTCTAGTTTTGTGCGGGATTGGTTGTGAGGTTGGTGTTGGTTCTTTGGGTGAGGGTGGAGTTTGTTCTGAGGATGAGGATGCAAGATTGATTACCTTAGGTTCTGTGGTTGGTGCATCCTCTGGTGAGATAGAGGTGTTTTGCCTCTGTTGTTTTCCCTTCTGGGTTTCTGTTGTAGAGGGTTCTGCTGATTTCTCTGTAGTTTTTGCAGAAGCAGCCTCTGTAGTTTCCTTTGTTTTCTCCCCCTCAGGATGACCAGATGCTCCATCATCAGGATCATCCTGCCTTCTTTTAGCAGTAACTTCTGTTCTGCAGGTGTCTTAAGCTGCTTGCCTTGCTGCATTTTTCTTCATTGTTTCAAAGTAGATTGCGATCGAAGTTTTGAAGGCTTTGGTCGCACTTTTCTCGAACTCTGCAGCGGTTGTTTTGGCAATGTTAGTGGCAGAGGTGATGGCAGCAGCAGCAGAAGTTTTTGTAGTTGACTTCATTTCTGCAAGGGCTGCTTTAACCTCTGTGGATAAGGTATCCACTTTGGTATTTAATCCTGTAAGCGCGCCTGAAGTTGACTCTGTAAAAGACGTGAATGAGCTTTGCAACTCATTCAATGTTTGAGTTACAGAGGTTACAAAGGCTTGGAACTCATCCTTCGTAACATGTTCCTCTTGGGTAACCTCTGGAGGAACAACTCCTTCTCCAGAGTGAGTCCCTGTTCCTGGGAAACCTTCGTTCACCCTTGTTTGTACGTTGGGGGTGGAAGGATTTCCATCTGATCCTCGAGAAGAAACCTGAGTTTCAGTCTCTACAGAAGTTCTGTGAAGAACATTGTCCAAATCCACTCCAGAGGTGGGTATCGGAATATTCTTCTGTTGACTCGGAGACTTGTCTAGAGTCTCTTCGTCATGGTGCTCTCTACTTCTCTCTGAAAGAAGTTTTGGCCCTACATTGTGCGTGTCAGAAGAAACGAATTCCTCTGTAGGGTGTTCTAGTGTGATCTGGGGCGATTGATCACGAACTATAGGTGAGTCTCTCTGAGGAGACTCCCTAGGAATGGATTCCCCGGTTTCTGTTGGCACAGAGGTTGAAAGAGTAACCTCTGGCTTGATGGGTTGGGTGAGGTTCGAGCTGTGCTGCTCTTTTTCAATGACACCTTCTGCAGCTAGACCTGCGGTGTCAGATGTGTGGGTTGCACTGGGAGGGGTTGAGGGATGTGTGCCTTCTGCAACTTCGGCATCTTTTCCTTTCTCATTTTCTTTTCCTCCAGACGTTTCTACCCTATCCTCTAAACCTATTTGCACCTCTTCTTCTGCAGTCTCTTGTCTTGGAAGAAGTGAATCAAGAACCTCTGTGAAGATTTGAGTTTGCAGAGGTGGTTCGATTCCTTCTGTTATTGTTTGCAGAGGAGAAGATGGTTTCTTCTTCTTTGATTTCCTCTTCTTTGGTTTTGGTGCTCCCTCCTATGTAGATTTTGACTTTCTTTTTCTTTTGGAAGAGGGAGGGGCAGAGGGACCTTGGATTTGTGGTGGAGATGAGGGTTCTGTGGGATGTTCAGTGGGTGGAGAAGATGGTTCTGCAGGAGTTTGTTGGATAGCAGAAACAGAGGCAAGTTGTTCCTCTGTAGGGGTCTTGGTTTTCTTTCCCTTTTTCTTCTTCTCTTTAGATCCCTCAAAAGACTTCCTCTTTGAAGAATAGAGGTCTTTCCTTATATCTCTGAAGTTCTTCTGGTTGGCCTTGTGTTTAGCCAACTTTATCTTCCATTCTTCTTCTGTAAGTCTCTCTACTACATTTCCTCCTATGGGCATTCCTATACGCGGGGGTGTTACAGAACTGGGTTCAGGAGTTCTGTAAACGCGTGTGTACTCACTAACTAGTTCTTCATCACTAGCATAACCTAACATTACCTTTGATAGTGGCCTGATGTGTGGGTAACCATCCTCATGTTTTGTAGGGGTGTTCTTGGACATAGGAAATTGCTTAGGTTTGGGACCGTCCATTGGCCATTTTTGGATAAGGAGTAGGGGTTCGAAAAGTACACTGAGGATTCGCTGGAACTGCAGAGGGGGTAACCAGTTGTGATCAGACATTTTGGCTTTCTGGGAGGCGATTTTGCGATCGATGGTGTTGATGATCTCTTGCATCATTATGGTGGCATAATCTAGGGGTAGATCATAGTATACACCATACATGATTGAGAGAATTTGAGGTGAGCTTTGATCGATGCTCCCGATTTTTCCCGTGAGGCAACGATTTAGGATGGAGAATAAGGTATTCCACAGAGGAGGTAGTCTTGCTCTGCGGAAATCGTTCCTCTTTTTCAACTGTTGGTTGTACCCTAACATGTGCAGAAAGTCGACAAGTTCTTCATTTGTTGGTTGGGGTGCATACTTTTTGATTCCCATGAGTCCTCTTGTTGGAAGGCAAAATTCTAATGAGAACATGGTGCGATTGAACATCAGTTCAAGGCTCTTACTTTGGTCAGGTTTAGAAATGTAGCCTCTGATCAAATCGGTGTCAGCGTCATAACGGCAAGATTGCCAAAACTGATGTAGGTAACGTACTAGTATTTGTTCAACGGTTTTGCTCAGAAGAGGGTAAAGAAAGTGGTTCTCTAGGATGTTTAGCAGGATGGCATGTTCTTTGCCAAATGTCGTAGGAGAAGGAACAAGATAACAGTTGTTCGATTTAATGGGAAGGGTTTGCTCGAAATGGTCATTTGAGAAAAATTGTTGCAGGTGGGTAGTGGGTACGAAGGATGCCTCGTCGCCGGAGTCGTGTCTGTCGGCATCGGTGGCGATGTGTGGGTTGTGGGAGTGCTCAGAATGCACTGGAGAGGATGTCGGAGAGTTCGTTGGTGAAACGTGAGCAGATTTGGAACTGGAAGCCATTTGTAGGTTTTGAAAGTTCTAGGTTTTCAGAAAGAAATAAGCAAGTTCGCCGGAGAAGATGAGAGAATAGTAAAGTTTTGAAAGTGATTTTAACTTGGGTTTTATACTGTGGTAACGGATAGAATTCGGAACGGTGAAAATGTGAGAAAGTTAATAAAATTTGAGATCCACACTTGAGTTCATTCGGCGTGGTGCAAGTTTCTAGGACGACGTGATATGTACGTCAATGAAAACTTGACACGTCATCAATGTCAGTGACGACGAGACGTCGTGGGCGGCCACATTAAATGAAAAACGCGTGGGTTTTAAATTTTCACCACAGAAAAGTTACCGTTACAGGTACAGAAATTCCCAAGTGGAAATGTTTACAGAAGCTCTGTGGGTACAGAAATTCTGTGATTTTGAAAAACGTTTATCTCTGTAGATTGTATCTTTAATGAAAATCGTTTGAAAAACACGGAGAGGATCAATAAATTTTTAGTAGAGAGAAATTATCCTACAGAGGTTTTTGGACCTCTGCCAGAGCCAGCAGAGGCTCTGTGACAGGAAATTTCTAATAACTAATAATTTATAAACATTTTTAATCATCCAAGTTTTTGATTAGTTTTAACAATGTATTTAGGACTTATTTGAAAGTTGGTGTCCTAGAAAATTGTAAATCTCAAAGATTTTGTGCAGCAGAAGTCATTTGAATGATTTGAGTGATCTACAGAGGTTCTTTGTTTGAAAGAACTCTGTGGCTTATGACTTCTGTGGCAAGATACCAACCTATTTCCTTTTGATCGGCGGATGTGATCTCTTCTGTCGCATTCTTTGCTCCCCCTTGACTTATGAATCTCTGTAGATTCAGCAAGGTCTCCTTTTCCGCCCATCCTTGATCTAACAACCTCTTTAGGATTGATCTATGTGGTTTGAAACCTGTCTTTTTATCTCTTGAAGCTTGTACTTTTACCAAAAACGTTTGAAAAACATTGGAGAGGATCGTTAAATCTTTAGTAGAGAGAAATTATCCTACAGAGGTTTTTGGACCTCTGCCAAAGCCAGCAGAGGCTCTGTGATAGGAAATTTCTAATAACTAATAATTTATAAAACTTTTTGATCATCCAAAGTTTTTATGGTTTTAAACATTGTTTTTAGGACATATTTAGAAATTTTTGTCCTGGAAAATTGTTTTTGGAAAAAGATTATGTGCGACACATACCTTTTAGAGTGTCTAGTTTGGACGACAGAAACTCTTGTTGATCATAATCCTCCTTTGGCTCCCCCTTGAATGATCAACCTCTGTAGATTAATTTGAGGTCTCCTTCTGCTCCCCCTTGACCTATGCTTGAATCAATAGAGATAAATAATGCACAGTACATAGGTCAACCTCATCAGAGGTTATGTGGAGATTGTCATAGGTTCTGAGCAATTCCACAGAGGCTCTGTGAAGTATAGAATCTTTGAAGGATGAGTCTTAAACAGAGTGTTTAAGAGTTATTGTGTATTTTGAAGCCTGAGTCCTTAATAGAAGTATTAAGGAGTCCATTGTTTGCTGAAGAGTGAGTCCTGATCTGTAATGGTCAGAAGTCCTTTTTCTGATGAAGCTCGAGTCTTAAACTGATTTGTTTAAGAGTCTATTTCACTAAAGTGCGAGTCCTAAACTGATGTGTTTAGGAGTCCTTATCTCCTCTGAAGAGCGAGTCCTGATCTGTAATGATCAGAAGTCCTTGTACCTGTAAGACAGATCAAATAACTTTTGGTACCCATATCCAAATGGGTCCTTTTTTGTTAGGATTTGGAGCTGTCTTTAGGTCCTCTGGTTTGCCAATCTCTGTTGGTTTGCCAACTTTCTTTCTATGACCTTTCTCATTTTGGGTCTTTGGTTTTCTTTTGAAATTACCCATTTTGTACACAGAAAGATTTAGAGAAAAGGTTTCTTAATTTAAGCAGAAGATCAAAGCATTTATATGAATGAAAAGATGAAGGCTTTGTAGAAACAAATGGCTTTGGAGCATTTTTGTCAGGAATAGAGTTTTTGACTTTCCAAACCATTTTCATCTTTTTGTAAACAGGATTATTTGAATTTTTAGCACAAGAGTTTGCTAAGACAAGGTTTTTAAGCCTTTTAGCTAAAACATCTTTTTCTTTAAGGTTTAAATCAAATTTTCTTAGAAGATCTGATTTATACCTCTTCTCCAACATAATCTTGTTTGACAAATCGGATAGTCTCTTTGTTAAATTTGACATTTCAGCTTTAAAGACCTTTCTTTCCTTCTCAAACTTGTCTTTCAAACACTTTGTTTGAAATCCTTCTCTCTTCACCTTTTCAGACTCTTTTCTTTCAAAATCCTGCTCTTTCCTCTCTTTTTCAAGAGATTTCTGTAATTTTGAGATTTTGAAAGAAAGTTCCATATTCTTTGTCTCAAGAAGAGTTTTCTCTTTTCCAAACTTTTCAATTTTACTGATTATAAGTTTTTCAAAGTTGGAAATCAGTTTAGAAAAGTTTAGACACTTAAGCTCAAGGCTTTTCTTCTCTTCTTTAAAAACAGTCTTAACTTCCTCAAACTTCTTTTTCTCCTTTTTACCAAGCTCTTCTGACTCAGATAGTTTCCTTTTTAGTTCAAGATTTTCACAGTTTAGGAGTTTACCTGATTCTTCAAGCTTGGCAATGTTGTCTGAGTTAATAAGAATGATCTTGTTTCTTTCCTCTAATTCTTTCTCAAGAGAAGGAATTATTTTCTTAAAATTTGTGCTGAGTTTGAAATAATAATGAAAATCAGCATCAGCACTAAATTTTAGTCTTGACATATTGAATGAAGTTTTTAACGAAAGAAACAGTTTCTAGGATGTTACCAGATCGAATAAATCGAAAATGGCGGTAAAACAGAATCTGTTTGAAGGAATGAAGAATAGGTTAAGAACAGACAGTTTCTATCAAGAATCTTGTCTAAACGAGGATCACTTGATATTGAAAACCAAGCTTTGCTCTGATACCAATTGTTGGTTCCCGTTTTGCTTTAAACAAGATTATCAGATCTATTAGTTCGAGTTTATGTTTGATGCGGAAGCGTATTTGAAGAACTAACAGATATGTTTGATAGATTTAGAACACAATATAAATAAACAGTGAACAGGAAATAATATCTCAAAGTTTACTGAATATATATATATCAAGAACAGATTTAAGAACGGTGAGTATACAAAGCTTTAAACAGATATGACTCTAAATGTGCATAAGCTATGTGTTCTTGATGTTCGATTGAAGTGTTCTTGTTTTTCTGTTTTGTGTGTTGTTCTATATTCTTTCTTAGGAAGAACTCAACATGAGTCTTCCTTTTATACTACTCTTAGAAGACTATGAAGTAGGTCACTGTTCCTTTTACGGCATGAATAGTAAACTGGATGGTGTGAACAGTTGTTTGAGCCATGCGCATTTAATGGAGCATATGTACTTTTGGTAAATGCATTAAATGGCGCAGACGTCTATTTTGTACCTTGCCCTATTGAGTCCACTCAGAGCTTGACACGTGTTTTGACAGTACTTTTCCATGCAAGTTGATGAACAGGTCTTGGAACAGTAGCAAGATATTATAAATATCTTCCTAGTCTTTAGAGGACCACAGAGGCTCTGTAATGTGTTACAGAGGTTCTGCGGTCTGGTTCCTCTGTAGAGTAGTCTTCACCGGATTCCGAGTCTTTGGTTGTTTACTTCTGCAGAGCTTCTGTCAAGGGTGGCAGAGTTTCTGTGGCTCGGTCCTCTGTGAGAAGTCTTCTTGGTTCCTTGTCTTCTGATGTTGTCCGCAGAGGCTCTGTTAATGGTAACAGAGGATCTGCGGTCTTGGTCTTCTGAAAGCGTCCTTCTGTAGTTTCCTCGGTCTTTGATCACTCTTGATCAAACTTCCTTTGATTCTTCTGAGATGCCCGGCAGAGCTTCTGTTGCACTCAGCAGAGCTTCTGTGGAAGTTCTTCTGTACTTGGCCATTTTTCAATACTTCTAATATTTCAGAATATTGGAGCTAACAATCTCCCCCTAAGTATTGAAAAATAAAAGGTTGAATTTATGCATTTTAACCTAACTAAAGAAGAGGTTAAACAATACCTCAGAAGATTATTTCATTCATTTTGGAATTTATGCCAGAGGTATTTACATTTGAGTACACAGAAGTAAATGTTGACAGAGGTTCTTTGAAGAGACTCAGATTTTTGCATTTGGGAAGTCGTTGAACTTTCTGTTGTCTTTTCCTACTTCCTTGAGTTCTTCATAGAATTTGTGACAAAGATTTCGTAAGCCGAGTGTAGCATCAATCTCTTTGATCATCATTTGAGCAGATTCTTCGTCCATAAGCTCTGTTGCTTTATTCTCCTCTAGTATCTTTCTGAACATGTTCAGAGTATGGGTTGTGTACTTCTGACAGTCCATTGTCACAAACAGTTTCAGTTGATCAGCAGGATTCTTGAATACTAACCCGTACCTTGGAGTTTTGATGATTGAATTGGGTATGGCATTGGGTGGGCAGAAATCCTCTGGTGGTCTGATACTTAGAGTAGTTATGCCCAGATCGATGGCTAGTTGAATGTCGAGCATGCTGTAGATTAGGAGCTTTTCACGCATCGCCTTTCTGAGAACTCGATAAGACCTTTTGTGGCAGTCGTCATTGAAGTTGTCTTTAGTCCATTGCAGAAGGTCATGCAAGTCATAGGGATTGAGGTTTCGGATATCAGCATCAGAGAATTGATTCTCTGATTTGTCAGACCTTTTGACTTTCCAGATTGTATACACCGTATGAGGATAGGTTCTCATTTTGGAGTATTTGCAATAGATTACCTTCTTTATTTTGTGAATGGAGTAAACTTGATTGACTGGTTTTGACTTTGTAGAGGTGAAGATTGCATCGAATTCCTCTCTTAGCTTCTGATCTCGGACATGGGCTGGCAGATCGCTCTGGAAGTGCTGTCTGTAGAGATAACTGTAGACTTGTTCTTCCATTTGTTCAATGGTTGAAGTAGATCTTGGAATTGGTCTCCTTAGCTCATCCATCTTTCGAGTGATGTCTGCTACTCTACCTTCTGTTACCTTAGCTGTGGGATTCAGGGATGGGTTTTCTGACAGAGGATTCAAGTTGAATGCCTAGTCTTCCTCTTCGGGTTTAGGAGTGACGAAGGCATTAAATGCACCTTTCATCAATTTCTCTGTAGCAACTGGCATCTTCTTCTTTGGCTCTTCTTCTGTCATTATTCCCTTGCCTTTATCTTTTGGCTTTGAGGTTTCAGATATTGGGTTTTGGATTTGTGTGGGTGGAACCTCTGTTGATTTGACAGTTGGAGGTCCTGTGGGTTTTGGGGTTGTATGCTCTGATGTTTTGGTTGTTGCCTCTGAAGGTTTTGATACTTCGGGTTGTGAGGTCTCTGTTGGTGAGGAGTCTTCGGGTCTTGGCGGTGGAATGTCAAAACGCTTTGCTGATTGAAAAGCAGATACAAATTCCATTCTGCGAAGAATGAACTCTGCAGAGCGTTTTGGTCTTTGGGGTTTTCGAGCTATGGTTTTGACTCTAGTTTTGTGCGGGATTGGTTGTGAGGTTGGTGTTGGTTCTTTGGGTGAGGGTGGAGTTTGTTCTGAGGATGAGGATGCAAGATTGATTACCTTAGGTTCTGTGGTTGGTGCATCCTCTGGTGAGATAGAGGTGTTTTGCCTCTGTTGTTTTCCCTTCTGGGTTTCTGTTGTAGAGGGTTCTGCTGATTTCTCTGTAGTTTTTGCAGAAGCAGCCTCTGTAGTTTCCTTTGTTTTCTCCCCCTCAGGATGACCAGATGCTCCATCATCAGGATCATCCTGCCTTCTTTTAGCAGTAACTTCTGTTCTGCAGGTGTCTTAAGCTGCTTGCCTTGCTGCATTTTTCTTCATTGTTTCAAAGTAGATTGTGATCGAAGTTTTGAAGGCTTTGGTCGCACTTTTCTCGAACTCTGCAGCGGTTGTTTTGGCAATGTTAGTGGCAGAGGTGATGGCAGCAGCAGCAGAAGTTTTTGTAGTTGACTTCATTTCTGCAAGGGCTGCTTTAACCTCTGTGGATAAGGTATCCACTTTGGTATTTAATCCTGTAAGCGCGCCTGAAGTTGACTCTGTAAAAGACGTGAATGAGCTTTGCAACTCATTCAATGTTTGAGTTACAGAGGTTACAAAGGCTTGGAACTCATCCTTCGTAACATGTTCCTCTTGGGTAACCTCTGGAGGAACAACTCCTTCTCCAGAGTGAGTCCCTGTTCCTGGGAAACCTTCGTTCACCCTTGTTTGTACGTTGGGGGTGGAAGGATTTCCATCTGATCCTCGAGAAGAAACCTGAGTTTCAGTCTCTACAGAAGTTCTGTGAAGAACATTGTCCAAATCCACTCCAGAGGTGGGTATCGGAATATTCTTCTGTTGACTCGGAGACTTGTCTAGAGTCTCTTCGTCATGGTGCTCTCTACTTCTCTCTGAAAGAAGTTTTGGCCCTACATTGTGCGTGTCAGAAGAAACGAATTCCTCTGTAGGGTGTTCTAGTGTGATCTGGGGCGATTGATCACGAACTATAGGTGAGTCTCTCTGAGGAGACTCCCTAGGAATGGATTCCCCGGTTTCTGTTGGCACAGAGGTTGAAAGAGTAACCTCTGGCTTGATGGGTTGGGTGAGGTTCGAGCTGTGCTGCTCTTTTTCAATGACACCTTCTGCAGCTAGACCTGCGGTGTCAGATGTGTGGGTTGCACTGGGAGGGGTTGAGGGATGTGTGCCTTCTGCAACTTCGGCATCTTTTCCTTTCTCATTTTCTTTTCCTCCAGACGTTTCTACCCTATCCTCTAAACCTATTTGCACCTCTTCTTCTGCAGTCTCTTGTCTTGGAAGAAGTGAATCAAGAACCTCTGTGAAGATTTGAGTTTGCAGAGGTGGTTCGATTCCTTCTGTTATTGTTTGCAGAGGAGAAGATGGTTTCTTCTTCTTTGATTTCCTCTTCTTTGGTTTTGGTGCTCCCTCCTATGTAGATTTTGACTTTCTTTTTCTTTTGGAAGAGGGAGGGGCAGAGGGACCTTGGATTTGTGGTGGAGATGAGGGTTCTGTGGGATGTTCAGTGGGTGGAGAAGATGGTTCTGCAGGAGTTTGTTGGATAGCAGAAACAGAGGCAAGTTGTTCCTCTGTAGGGGTCTTGGTTTTCTTTCCCTTTTTCTTCTTCTCTTTAGATCCCTCAAAAGACTTCCTCTTTGAAGAATAGAGGTCTTTCCTTATATCTCTGAAGTTCTTCTGGTTGGCCTTGTGTTTAGCCAACTTTATCTTCCATTCTTCTTCTGTAAGTCTCTCTACTACATTTCCTCCTATGGGCATTCCTATACGCGGGGGTGTTACAGAACTGGGTTCAGGAGTTCTGTAAACGCGTGTGTACTCACTAACTAGTTCTTCATCACTAGCATAACCTAACATTACCTTTGATAGTGGCCTGATGTGTGGGTAACCATCCTCATGTTCTGTAGGGGTGTTCTTGGACATAGGAAATTGCTTAGGTTTGGGACCGTCCATTGGCCATTTTTGGATAAGGAGTAGGGGTTCGAAAAGTACACTGAGGATTCGCTGGAACTGCAGAGGGGGTAACCAGTTGTGATCAGACATTTTGGCTTTCTGGGAGGCGATTTTGCGATCGATGGTGTTGATGATCTCTTGCATCATTATGGTGGCATAATCTAGGGGTAGATCATAGTATACACCATACATGATTGAGAGAATTTGAGGTGAGCTTTGATCGATGCTCCCGATTTTTCCCGTGAGGCAACGATTTAGGATGGAGAATAAGGTATTCCACAGAGGAGGTAGTCTTGCTCTGCGGAAATCGTTCCTCTTTTTCAACTGTTGGTTGTACCCTAACATGTGCAGAAAGTCGACAAGTTCTTCATTTGTTGGTTGGGGTGCATACTTTTTGATTCCCATGAGTCCTCTTGTTGGAAGGCAAAATTCTAATGAGAACATGGTGCGATTGAACATCAGTTCAAGGCTCTTACTTTGGTCAGGTTTAGAAATGTAGCCTCTGATCAAATCGGTGTCAGCGTCATAACGGCAAGATTGCCAAAACTGATGTAGGTAACGTACTAGTATTTGTTCAACGGTTTTGCTCAGAAGAGGGTAAAGAAAGTGGTTCTCTAGGATGTTTAGCAGGATGGCATGTTCTTTGCCAAATGTCGTAGGAGAAGGAACAAGATAACAGTTGTTCGATTTAATGGGAAGGGTTTGCTCGAAATGGTCATTTGAGAAAAATTGTTGCAGGTGGGTAGTGGGTACGAAGGATGCCTCGTCGCCGGAGTCGTGTCTGTCGGCATCGGTGGCGATGTGTGGGTTGTGGGAGTGCTCAGAATGCACTGGAGAGGATGTCGGAGAGTTCGTTGGTGAAACGTGAGCAGATTTGGAACTGGAAGCCATTTGTAGGTTTTGAAAGTTCTAGGTTTTCAGAAAGAAATAAGCAAGTTCGCCGGAGAAGATGAGAGAATAGTAAAGTTTTGAAAGTGATTTTAACTTGGGTTTTATACTGTGGTAACGGATAGAATTCGGAACGGTGAAAATGTGAGAAAGTTAATAAAATTTGAGATCCACACTTGAGTTCATTCGGCGTGGTGCAAGTTTCTAGGACGACGTGATATGTACGTCAATGAAAACTTGACACGTCATCAATGTCAGTGACGACGAGACGTCGTGGGCGGCCACATTAAATGAAAAACGCGTGGGTTTTAAATTTTCACCACAGAAAAGTTACCGTTACAGGTACAGAAATTCCCAAGTGGAAATGTTTACAGAAGCTCTGTGGGTACAGAAATTCTGTGATTTTGAAAAACGTTTATCTCTGTAGATTGTATCTTTAATGAAAATCGTTTGAAAAACACGGAGAGGATCAATAAATTTTTAGTAGAGAGAAATTATCCTACAGAGGTTTTTGGACCTCTGCCAGAGCCAGCAGAGGCTCTGTGACAGGAAATTTCTAATAACTAATAATTTATAAACATTTTTAATCATCCAAGTTTTTGATTAGTTTTAACAATGTATTTAGGACTTATTTGAAAGTTGGTGTCCTAGAAAATTGTAAATCTCAAAGATTTTGTGCAGCAGAAGTCATTTGAATGATTTGAGTGATCTACAGAGGTTCTTTGTTTGAAAGAACTCTGTGGCTTATGACTTCTGTGGCAAGATACCAACCTATTTCCTTTTGATCGGCGGATGTGATCTCTTCTGTCGCATTCTTTGCTCCCCCTTGACTTATGAATCTCTGTAGATTCAGCAAGGTCTCCTTTTCCGCTCATCCTTGATCTAACAACCTCTTTAGGATTGATCTATGTGGTTTGAAACCTGTCTTTTTATCTCTTGAAGCTTGTACTTTTACCAAAAACGTTTGAAAAACATTGGAGAGGATCGTTAAATCTTTAGTAGAGAGAAATTATCCTACAGAGGTTTTTGGACCTCTGCCAAAGCCAGCAGAGGCTCTGTGATAGGAAATTTCTAATAACTAATAATTTATAAAACTTTTTGATCATCCAAAGTTTTTATGGTTTTAAACATTGTTTTTAGGACATATTTAGAAATTTTTGTCCTGGAAAATTGTTTTTGGAAAAAGATTCTGTGCGACACATACCTTTTAGAGTGTCTAGTTTGGACGACAGAAACTCTTGTTGATCATAATCCTCCTTTGGCTCCCCCTTGAATGATCAACCTCTGTAGATTAATTTGAGGTCTCCTTCTGCTCCCCCTTGACCTATGCTTGAATCAATAGAGATAAATAATGCACAGTACATAGGTCAACCTCATCAGAGGTTATGTGGAGATTGTCATAGGTTCTGAGCAATTCCACAGAGGCTCTGTGAAGTATAGAATCTTTGAAGGATGAGTCTTAAACAGAGTGTTTAAGAGTTATTGTGTATTTTGAAGCCTGAGTCCTTAATAGAAGTATTAAGGAGTCCATTGTTTGCTGAAGAGTGAGTCCTGATCTGTAATGGTCAGAAGTCCTTTTTCTGATGAAGCTCGAGTCTTAAACTGATTTGTTTAAGAGTCTATTTCACTAAAGTGCGAGTCCTAAACTGATGTGTTTAGGAGTCCTTATCTCCTCTGAAGAGCGAGTCCTGATCTGTAATGATCAGAAGTCCTTGTACCTGTAAGACAGATCAAATAACTTTTGGTACCCATATCCAAATGGGTCCTTTTTTGTTAGGATTTGGAGTTGTCTTTAGGTCCTCTGGTTTGCCAATCTCTGTTGGTTTGCCAACTTTCTTTCTATGACCTTTCTCATTTTGGGTCTTTGGTTTTCTTTTGAAATTACCCATTTTGTACACAGAAAGATTTAGAGAAAAGGTTTCTTAATTTAAGCAGAAGATCAAAGCATTTATATGAATGAAAAGATGAAGGCTTTGTAGAAACAAATGGCTTTGGAGCATTTTTGTCAGGAATAGAGTTTTTGACTTTCCAAACCATTTTCATCTTTTTGTAAACAGGATTATTTGAATTTTTAGCACAAGAGTTTGCTAAGACAAGGTTTTTAAGCCTTTTAGCTAAAACATCTTTTTCTTTAAGGTTTAAATCAAATTTTCTTAGAAGATCTGATTTATACCTCTTCTCCAACATAATCTTGTTTGACAAATCGGATAGTCTCTTTGTTAAATTTGACATTTCAGCTTTAAAGACCTTTCTTTCCTTCTCAAACTTGTCTTTCAAACACTTTGTTTGAAATCCTTCTCTCTTCACCTTTTCAGACTCTTTTCTTTCAAAATCCTGCTCTTTCCTCTCTTTTTCAAGAGATTTCTGTAATTTTGAGATTTTGAAAGAAAGTTCCATATTCTTTGTCTCAAGAAGAGTTTTCTCTTTTCCAAACTTTTCAATTTTACTGATTATAAGTTTTTCAAAGTTGGAAATCAGTTTAGAAAAGTTTAGACACTTAAGCTCAAGGCTTTTCTTCTCTTCTTTAAAAACAGTCTTAACTTCCTCAAACTTCTTTTTCTCCTTTTTACCAAGCTCTTCTGACTCAGATAGTTTCCTTTTTAGTTCAAGATTTTCACAGTTTAGGAGTTTACCTGATTCTTCAAGCTTGGCAATGTTGTCTGAGTTAATAAGAATGATCTTGTTTCTTTCCTCTAATTCTTTCTCAAGAGAAGGAATTATTTTCTTAAAATTTGTGCTGAGTTTGAAATAATAATGAAAATCAGCATCAGCACTAAATTTTAGTCTTGACATATTGAATGAAGTTTTTAACGAAAGAAACAGTTTCTAGGATGTTACCAGATCGAATAAATCGAAAATGGCGGTAAAACAGAATCTGTTTGAAGGAATGAAGAATAGGTTAAGAACAGACAGTTTCTATCAAGAATCTTGTCTAAACGAGGATCACTTGATATTGAAAACCAAGCTTTGCTCTGATACCAATTGTTGGTTCCCGTTTTGCTTTAAACAAGATTATCAGATCTATTAGTTCGAGTTTATGTTTGATGCGGAAGCGTATTTGAAGAACTAACAGATATGTTTGATAGATTTAGAACACAATATAAATAAACAGTGAACAGGAAATAATATCTCAAAGTTTACTGAATATATATATATCAAGAACAGATTTAAGAACGGTGAGTATACAAAGCTTTAAACAGATATGACTCTAAATGTGCATAAGCTATGTGTTCTTGATGTTCGATTGAAGTGTTCTTGTTTTTCTGTTTTGTGTGTTGTTCTATATTCTTTCTTAGGAAGAACTCAACATGAGTCTTCCTTTTATACTACTCTTAGAAGACTATGAAGTAGGTCACTGTTCCTTTTACGGCATGAATAGTAAACTGGATGGTGTGAACAGTTGTTTGAGCCATGCGCATTTAATGGAGCATATGTACTTTTGGTAAATGCATTAAATGGCGCAGACGTCTATTTTGTACCTTGCCCTATTGAGTCCACTCAGAGCTTGACACGTGTTTTGACAGTACTTTTCCATGCAAGTTGATGAACAGGTCTTGGAACAGTAGCAAGATATTATAAATATCTTCCTAGTCTTTAGAGGACCACAGAGGCTCTGTAATGTGTTACAGAGGTTCTGCGGTCTGGTTCCTCTGTAGAGTAGTCTTCACCGGATTCCGAGTCTTTGGTTGTTTACTTCTGCAGAGCTTCTGTCAAGGGTGGCAGAGTTTCTGTGGCTCGGTCCTCTGTGAGAAGTCTTCTTGGTTCCTTGTCTTCTGATGTTGTCCGCAGAGGCTCTGTTAATGGTAACAGAGGATCTGCGGTCTTGGTCTTCTGAAAGCGTCCTTCTGTAGTTTCCTCGGTCTTTGATCACTCTTGATCAAACTTCCTTTGATTCTTCTGAGATGCCCGGCAGAGCTTCTGTTGCACTCAGCAGAGCTTCTGTGGAAGTTCTTCTGTACTTGGCCATTTTTCAATACTTCTAATATTTCAGAATATTGGAGCTAACAGTTATTACTTGATTCGACACCGTACACTTGCGGTAAGATTTCGCGGGGTGTCAAAACCCCGTGTCAAAACCCCTGTTCGATGGTATCCGGACGAGACATGGCATCCGGTAAGTTTTTCTTTCCTCTAGTACCCGGTAAAGATTTAGTTTCCGGATTGTATATGTTTCCGGTAACATCCGGATAGGCTTAGTGTCCGGTAAGTACGATGACCGGATAGGCTTGGTGTCCGGTAAGTTGTGATGTCCGGAAACCTCTGATGTCCGGTTACTTCTGATGTCCGGATACTTCTGATGTTCCGGATATGTAGGAGTTCCGGATAGTTTCGGATAGGGTGTCTGATTAAGTTTTTCTAAAAAAATTCTAGGGGCGCTGCCTCAGACCCCGCAAGGGCGTTGCCCCTTGACCCCATCCGCTAACCAGGTAGTGGAACCCCCCTGCTAAGTTGCCGAAGGGAGGGGGGGCAATTGAGGGTAAGGATACGATAGGTTATCTAGTATTCTTAGAGTTGAGAATATGATACGAGATGTGGCGTGATATGTTGATATGCATATACGCTAGTAAGTGTAATGGATTCATAGGCACTGGCAGTATTTGTAACGTGGAATAGGCATAAAGTAACTTGTAATTCCCGTTGACCTGAAATGAGGAATATGCATAAAGTAACTTGTAATTCCTATTTCGTAAGGTGATGAGAAATGAGGAATAGGAATAAAGTAAATTGTAATTCCCATTTCGTATTGTGAGTAGAAATATTGGAATAGCATAAAGTAAATTGTAATTCCTGATTTATGTGGGAAGGTCAGAGATAGGCATAAAGTAAATTGTAATCTCTACTTCCACTCCAAGAAATAGGCATAAAGTAAATTGTAATTTCTTGGACATGAGCGACGATCTAGAATTTTAATGATTCATAGTAGGCTCTCGAATGTGATGATATGACTTCCTGAATGTTAGTCATGCTCAAGGAATCGGGTATGTTCCCGTCTTGGTAAGATGTGTAGACGTACGGTAAGAATAATGGCAAATCAGGTTTGTTTATATGCTTTGATTACTTGAGTTTCCAAAGCTGCTAAAGTTTTAATTTGAAAATGGATGTTTTCACTAGGCGTAAGCCTAATCGTTTCAAATTATATTTTCTTACCAGGTACGAGCTCGGGGAACTAGCGGGAAGAGGGACGAGTGTTTTGGTATTCGACTTTTGGTGCTAAGGGGAGAAGTTAGCTTATGCGATGATGCTTTTGATGAATGATCTAGACAACCAATTTAATCTAATCGTAGTTGTCAGAATTAGATTAATAGGTTGTTTTGATAATTCAAAAATGTGTATATGAACCCTCATAGTTAATTCTCCGCTTATGTATAAAAGTTTGGATGAAATCTTGATTGACTCTGATAAATTTTAAGGTTTAAATTTACCCTGGTTTTTAGGGTGTTACAGCACACGAGGTGGAAGCATGAGATTTTGAAGATTGATCAATTTCCATTTTTTCAAAGCCTAAACCAGTTTTGTCATCACAAGAAATCTGATCTTGAAAAATCTTTTCTAGATTTTTTGAAGAGCTGGTCCATTTTCTCACAATTTCTTGCTCCTTTTGAAAACGATTAAATATTTTGTTTTTCTCCTTGGCAAGAATAAAGTTGATGGATTTTAGATCTTCAAGCTCAGCCTTAACTTTGTCAAACTGGTCAAGTTAGGAAAGACATATTTGAAGTTGAGAAGAGAGAGATTTAACTTGAGCATTTGCCTTTTTCTTAGGATTTTTAGCATCATAGAGATCAATGGTTAAAGAATCAAATGCTTCAATCTTTTCAGCATCAGAAAGAGATAGAAATGGATGTACCTGTGAAGAGGAGGATAAACACTTAGCTGATACAAGAGCAGTTGAGGGAGTGTGATCTTCTGAATCATCATTGTCATCTATCCTAGCCATGAAGCATACATTTGAAGTGTCATTCTCACTTTCAGATGTGGGTTCATCTGCTAAATCATGAGTTTTAGCAGGCAAACCCTTTCCTTCTCAAAAGAAAAGAGTTCATATTTTATAACAAGTGCAATCTTTCTGCTCTTTTTAACTTCATTTGTACCTTTGTACAAAACACACAGAGTGGACCACATCTCTTTGGCAGTAGAGAAATTTACCAGAGAGTGATACACTTCATCAGGAAGAGAGTGAGCAATGATAGTTCTAAATTTAGAATCAAGAGATACAAGACGTTTTTCTTCATTAGTATATTTCTTAGGATTCTTAAGAATGTAACGACCAGTAGCAGCAGATTTTTCTTCATCAAAGGAATCATCAGAATCATCTTTGTCAACTAGGCATGGCAAATTGCCCCGACCCGCCCCGAAACCCGGTCCACCCGCCCCGACCGGGGCCGGGGATTCCCCGCCAAACCGGGTACCGGGGCCGGGGCCGGGGATTCCCCATTTAAGAAAACCGGGGACGGGGCCGGGGATGGGGGTCCCCAACCCGCCCCGGACCCGGTATATATATATATTAAAAAATGTATATTTTTATTAAATATATATATATATTAAAAAAATTATATATTTTATTAGTTATTAAGGGTTTAGGGGGTTGACCGGGGTTTGACCGGGGCCGGGGGAGGGTATCACAAACCGGGGCGGGGCCGGGGGAGGGTATTACAAACCGGGGTCGGGGCCGGGGATGGGGGTCCCCGCCCCATACCCGCCCCGTTGCCATGCCTATTGTCAACAATTTCCTTACCGGGTTTTTTGGTTTCATAGCGAGACCAGACTCTAGGGACTATGGGTCCCTCACTGAGAATGGTTGGATATCTACTATCCACTCCTTCCATAAAAGCATCATCTGGCTTTTCCACAAAGAAACGTTGTTGGGGTTAAACTTGGGAGGTTTGGCTATAGAGCCATTTTCAAAAAAATTGTTTTGAGAGAAAGCTTCATTGTTGGAAGAAGAAGAAGCCATTGCAGATCAAGTTTATTGAAATTAAACATTCTGCTCTGATACCACTTGTTAGTCCCAGATGGCTAATAAGAACAAGAACAGGTATTGTAGAAGGCGAGGGGGGGTTGAATACAATACACAAATTTTTCACTTTAATTAATTCTTTTATTGAAAATATTTAAATCAAGAATTACACATAGAACACATAGAACAATTAGATTGTTGCGGAAAGAACAGATAAAATCTATTCTAACAATCTTCACAAAGTAATACTGAAAACTAAACAACTTCTAAAACACAAAGATTGAAAGCTATAAAGTTCAAGGAGAGAAAGGAGCAGAGTCTCTTGAGCATAGAGTAATCTTCAAGAGTTGTTATCTGAATGGAGAAGTCTTCATCTTTATATAGTGCCATGAGTATTTGATGCATGGGACACTTGTCACAATATCATTTGAAGGTTAGGTTTGACTCTCAAAAGTTGATGTGTCTTTTCCTATGATGCTAGAAAGGTTTGATGGTGACAATATCTCAGAATGGGAAAAAGGACAAATGAACCTTTTTCTTCCATACCCAGACATTCCTTCTTTGATGAGAAATCCTTTTAGCAAAGACACAAGAGAGGATCCTCCTATTTGAGGATCCCACCGATATGTCATGAACAAAGTAGGTGAGAGTCTTCTTAGGAAGGAGTCATGGGAGAATCCTCCAATTTTGAGGATCCCACCGATTTTCATGGGGACAATCGGTGGGATAGCCAAAGTTACCTCTTATGATGAAGATCTTCTTGGCAAGGAGATAAGAGAGGAAATCTCCTGTTTGAGGATCTCACCGATTTTCATGGAGACAATCGGTGAGACAACTTAGTTTGGGTTGAGAAGTTCATCTTCAATCCGCATTGGTAGATTTACTTCTTATTGATTTCGGTTGATCTTTGACTTCATCGAACTTTGACAGTATGACTAAGCTATTACAAAGAACCTAAAATTTCTCTCAGTTAAAAGATGTTTTTCAAGGAATATAAAGAGATTAGGAGGTCATCTTTAAATCTTTGATGACCCAACAGGTTCGATATAAACCCAAAGTAAAACGCAAATTTCTAGTTGTATCATTTGATTTAGATGTAAATTCTTACGTCAATTTATAGTATTATATGTTATTAATAATCTTTTGCAAAAAGAATAATTTAAAAGGAAATTAATTAAAATGCCAAAAATCAAACCAAGTGTTACCAAAATGCCACAAAATTTCGGCGGTTTACCAAAATGCCCAAATGGCTCGCGATGGAGCCCGCGATCACGGGCTTGAGCTGACGTGGCGCATGACCTGGCCGAAAAGAGCCCCGCGAGCCCCTAAACTTTGGCCGCGGTGCACATTTGGCCCCTGCCCGCGATCGCAGTCCGCGATGGACCAAAATTTTACACTTTTGGTCCCTGTACTTGGACGAATTTTGCATGCTTTTACTGTTTTTTTCCACAATTATTGTACTTTGAAGACCAATTTGTGGTTCAAATTCACTGGCATGTTTGAGATTTCATCCATAAATATCAGTAATATGCAATTCACAATTCACACTTGTTCTTGCTTTCTTTCTTGATTTCTCTCTTGCTTTCTTTCTTTGAATTGCTTTCTCTCTTGATTTCTCTTCTCTCATTTCATCCACAAATGGCATCGTCATCAAACCCTAAGTCTACTCCTGAAAAAATGTCACCTCAAATCGAGGTCGCCATAGCAAAAAGGAAAAGGAGATAGATGAACTAACAGAAGAGTGGAAAAAAATGATGGACAGGAAGACAGTCCATTTGAGAAAGATCGAAGAGGAAGACAGGGAGATCAAAAGGATGAAAGGGGATATAAAAGCTCGGGAGGCTCGTGTTCGTCGAGAACAAGAAGCAATTCACCATATTATGCAAGACTTCGCAATTATTCAAGCGAAGGTAAACGAGAAGCAAGCTTGGATTGATGAAACTAAATCAATTTTTAAGTAGGTGGTGGTTGTTTTAGTTGTTTTAGTTGTTTTGTATTTTTTTTGTTGTTTTGTATTTTTTTACTGTGTTGTTTGTATTTTTTTTGTTGTTTTGTATTTTTTTACTGTGTTGTTTTGTATTTTTTTTACTGTGTTGTTGTTTGTATTTTTTTGTTGTTTTTTTACATCATGTAAGGTCAAGTCAGAGGTTACCTCAACTCATATGCTAAAGTGTGTCCGGGTTGTGGTACACAATGGCCATACGTGGTTGCAAAAGCAGAAGCCATTGAAGAAGGGTCAGAAAGATTGAAGATGAAGAGCATGTTGGATGGAATACAAACTAGCTGTGTTATCAATGTTCATTTAAAAGCATATGTATGTGTGTATATATAATATGACTATATATATCATTTACAAACTAGTTGTGTTATCAATGTTCATTTAGAAGCATATGTATGTGTGTATATATATAATATGAATATATATATCATTTACAAACTAGCCGTGTTATCAATGTTCATTTAGAAGCATATGTATGTGTGTATATATAATATGAATATATATATATATATATATATATATTTTACAAATCAGCGTTTAGATCAACAGTATCATATGTGTTTGTTCCATATGGTTCAAGCTGTGACGGGCCCGGGGTGTGACTGACTGAATGTCTCCTTGGCACGGTTGAAGGGGCGGGATTTGGACACTCTCCACGAGTGTGTCCTACGCATTGGCACCGAGTACATCTTCGTTGTATCGAACTTTCACCACGTGATGGACGTCGGTCGTTCTTTCTCGGTCTCCCGGCTCTGTTCTTATCCATTAAAGGTGGATAGCATGGCGGAAGCGGGTCGGGTGGATACACCCATGCTGCAGGGGGTCCGGCTGGGTTTATTACCTCCACGTATGTTTTCCGGTAATATTCGGACGTGAAGAAAGGTACAGCCAAGTCGCTGCAATCTGTACGACCCATATATCTTGCTGCAGCGATGGCATGGCCGCACGGTAACCCAGATTTATCCCATTTGAGACACGAACAAAGGTGGTCTTCCATATTCACAATCGCGTGAAGATAGTCATCATGCACCTCGTACTTCCCATACCCGATTGCTCTTACCGACCATGTCGCCGCACGACGCGCCATGTACTGAACGATCTTCTCCGCCGTTGGTGTGAGTGCGTTTTGCATCTCAGCTCCTTTTAGGCGTCGAATTTGGTACCACTCTTGTTGAAAGGCCCGAAAGTAGTCCATAAGATTAACAATCGGACATCTACGCGCAAAACGGGAGAGTACATTCACAGACTCTGCACTATTCGAGGTCAGAATGTCATACCGTTGTCCAGGAAAATGGGCCGCGGACCACCTCTCCGGTCCAGCTTCGTCAAAGACTTTGACGGCTTCGTCGGCACTATATCGTAGCATATTCATGTACTTGTTAAACTCCCGATCCGTATATGCTCTGCATGCCGCCCAATAGACATCCTTGTTGGTCGTAATACGTTTGTCCTTGGATTTGGCGTTCATCTCCAAATGTCGACAGCATATGGCGTGAGGGGCGTTTGGGTAGATGGCAGAGATTGCGGCGCTTATGGAAGGAGCCCTGTCAGACATAAACACCAACCCTTGCGGGTCTCCGATAGCTTGTCTCAACATGGACAGAAACAAAGTCCACTCGTCCCCGGTTTCGGACTTGCCTACGCCGAAAGCTACTGGAACGATGGAGTTATCCCCGTCCATGGCAACCGCCAGGAACATCATACCCAAGTAACGGCCCTTTAAATGGGTTGCGTCTATTATCAGGACACGACGTAGATTTGCCACAAATGTGCGGATCTGCAAAAACATAGGTGGTTTTCCTTTGTAAATATTATAGTTTATAATGTGTAAACATATGACGTGTTAAAATACGTACCGCGGGTCCAAGGGCCACGAAGCACATCTCAAACCGTCGACGTGAATCGGTCCGTAGCTGCGTGACAGTACCAGGGTTCTGCAGCTGCAAATTATATAAATATGTCGGGAGTCGTTCATACGACTCCTCGAACGTGCCTCTCACCATAAACAGTGCATGGCATCGCGCACGCCAAGCTTGGTGGTAATCAATCGTGACGCCGAACTGCTGGTGAACATCGTGGACGATGTCCTTTGGATGCAATGACCTACTAACATCAACAAATTTGTTTTTCAGTATCGCACCCAAAGTCTTTTTTCCAGCTTGTTTGTGGTGGGGATTCAGTTGCGTCCTCGTACAAGTGTGTGCGTCGTGCAACTTTCTAATCATGAACGCCCCTTCTTTGCCACCCGTGTCAATCGCGTACATCCTCCAGTCACAGTTTTTCTGGCACATTCAACTATGTATCTAGTTTTGTCAGATTTCGACGTGCGCCTTTCGAAACCCTCTTCCAAGAACTTAAGTCCGACCTGACTTGCCAAGAGATCCTTCGACTCGAATATCTGACCTACATGTAACATTTCACTGCGAATATAAGGTGTAGGTTCGTATGTTTGTGTCTGGGTATGGGAGTCTGGAAGAATAGGGGGCATATCAAAAAAGTCATTTATCTGACTACATGATTTTCTACTAGGGTATATTCTTCGTGATCATCACTATCGGTGTCTGATCTGTCTATTTCAGAATTACCCGTTCTAAAAACGTAGGTTTCGTCATCAGCAACTCCAGCAGTACGCCCTTCGTGTGGTTGTGGTGGTTGTTGTTGTTGTGTATCCAGAATACAGTCGTTAATACCATATGAATGATCTAAATGAACCGTTGGGGCGTCGGACGCCTGAAATTGAGAATCAGGCTGCTCTATTTGGAGGTCTTCGTCGTCACCATCGTCGTCACCGTCGTCGTCGTTTTCGTCGGATACGCCGGGATACACAAAAAGTAATGGGGGCCTTTCTGAATCGACTGCAAAGTGCAGAAAAGTAGAGATATCCCCATCGTTGGATAAATCCACAAATGACTCATCGCCATTTTTAAACACTAACTTGCAAACAACAGAAGGGTTGATTCCACATTTTTGCATGGCGTATGCAAGAAATTTCTGATAAGTATAGTTTACTGGCACTTTTACACCATGCTTAGATTTATAAGCATAATTCCACTCATTGTTATCTTGCTCCCATTCACCATCAAAACAGAAATATAGCTTAGCTTTTGCAACAGATGAACTCATTTTTTCAGTAGTATCTCAAACACAAAATATTGCAGAAAGAAATCAAGAAAGAAGTATGAAATCGGTGTGTGGATTATGGATTGCATTTTACATCTATTTATCAATGAAACAACCAACATTGATGACAACCAATCTCTCATTTCATCCACAAACTGGTATTCCAAAAACACTGATTTAACATTGATGAAAACATGCAAATGAATTTCAACCACAAATCGGTCTTCAAAGTACAATAATTGTGGAAAAAAACAGTAAAAGCATGCAAGATTCGTCTAAGTACAAGGGCTGAAAGTGTAAATTTTCAGGGACCAAAAGTGTAAATTTTCAGGGACCAAAAGTGTAAAATTTTGGTCCATCGCGGGCTGCGATCGCGGGCAGGGGCCAAATGTGCACCGCGGCCAAAGTTTAGGGGCTCGCGGGGCTCTTTTCGGCCAGGTCATGCGCCACGTCAGCCCAAGCCCGCGATCGCGGGCTCCATCACGGGCCATTAGGGCATTTTGGTAAACCGCCGAAGTTTTGTGGCATTTTGGTAACACTTGGTCAAACTTTTGGCATTTTAATTAATTTCCCTAAATTTAAAACGATGAAAAACCGGGCCAAAATGAACCTCGAATGTGTCTTATAAGGGTGCGTTTGGTATGCAGACAAGATAGAACGGAACAAGATGGGACTTGACAGAACATGACAGAACAGTTGTTCAGCGTTTGGTAGACAGAACTGGACAGAACAGAACATATAACATTCGATAAAATACAAATAAATAAAATTTAAAGAATGAATAAAATATAAAATAGAATGTGTATTTGATATTTTAGAAGAGAATTAGATTTTATTTTGATGTTATATTGGTAAAACATAAGTCTGTTTCGCCTTGTTCCAGCTTGTTCCATGAGGTAGGGGTGGAACAGGCCTGTTCCAGCTTGTTCCACTCTGTTCCTGTCTGTTTTACATAAATGTCCTGCCAAACATGAAACAATGATCTCTGTTATATTCTGTTCTGTCCAGTGTACCAAACGCACACTAATTGCTGCCAGAAGCATGAGACGATATGGGGTTTGGGCGTGGTTACCCTGGGCGTCGACTGTAAGGGTGCGTTTGGTACGCAGACTAGATGGGACGGGACGGGACAAAAAAATAGTCCCATGTTTGGCATGCCATGGGACAAGAATGAGGTTGGACAACATGGGACAAAATCTGATTTTCATGGGACTATTTTTAAGTTTTTTTGTTCCACCAAAATTGGTGGAACAACATGGGACAACAAGAAAAATTACAATTTTACCCAAATTAAACCATCAGATACCTTTTCACACCTCCACTCCTCCTTGTTTCACGACTTCTTCTTCATCCCTCTGCTATCGTTCACGACAAGAAGAAAATTTACAATTTTATCGATCGAGTTCTTCACTTCTCCAATTCTTCATTTCTAGGTCACTGATTTCCTTGAAATCAAGACCATCATCGCCTCTGCTATCGTTCACGACTTCTTCCTTTGAATCGTTACCCCACTCAATTTCTCCAGGTACGATTTCATGTTTTAATTAGGTTTCGATTACGATTTCTACAGGTACGGTTTAGACTGTTTGTATTTTGATTTCCATGTTGTCGATTAGGGTTTCGATTTTGATTTCTCTAGGCACGATTTAGATTGTTTTTATTTCGATTTTCAAGTTTTTGATTAGGATTTCGACTTTGATTTCTCCAGCCATCAATTTCCAACTGTTAATTTGGTTCTTAATTTTCTCCAGCCATCAATTTCAGGGTGACGTTGTTATGTCGAGAAGGAGATGAGAAGAAAATTGCATATTTCAATTTTTTGGTTCTGTGAAAATCTGCTACAAGGGGCAATTGGGTCATTTCAATAGCAAGATAGACATTTACTCCAGTTTTGTTCTAGTCCTACCAAACATAGGACAGACAATTAGTTCTGTACTGTCCAGTTCTGTCCTGTCCCGTCCCGTCCTGTGCTGTCTCATCCAGTCTGCGTACCAAACGCTACCTAAAGGGCCTATGGGTTATTATTTGGTTCTATTAATTATAATACTATTTGTTTCTATTAATTTGGATGAGTCCTCGGTGGCACTTGTTTATTATTTAATTTCTTATTTATTTAAATAATCATTTTCTTTTTTCATTTAAGTTAGAGTAAATTACTATTTTCGTCCCTGTGGTTTGTTGTTTATTGCTATTTTCGTCCTTGGTCTTTAAAAATTGTTTTTTTCGTTCTTGTGGTTTTCAATTTATTTCGTTTTTCGTCCCTAATGCTAACTCTGTTAAAAAAGTCGTTAAATTAAGGGTAATTTGGTCTTTTAATAATTATTTATCATTTCCATATTCTTCTATTAAATATTGATACAATAACACATTTATTAAAAAATAAAATCTAAAACTAAAACCAACCCACGTGATTAGCTCCTTCCCACCCACCCTTCCATCTTCTTCCCTTCAATCCATGACCACCTCTCTCTCTCTATGAATGAAAACATAATTGTATTCCATGAAACCATGAAATTATATATGTCTGGTTCGTCAAACCATCCACGATGATCAACATTCTGATGAAGATGAGATTGAATGTATATGGCTTCTGCCATTAAAACGACCTACAAGTCGGAAATGGTCTCTCTCTCTCTCTCTCTTCGAGTTCACCTCCCCATCCCCCATTTATTTTCCAACCTGAATGCATTATAATACAAGAGAACATATAAAGAATTTGTTGGCTATTCAACTTCAGTTTTTTAGACATTTTAACACTCATGTTGGAAATTTGGATCCCTTTTTATGTCTTTACTGTTTCTTACAGCGCTAGTAAAGCTGTATATGTGAGCCAAGGGAAGAAAATTTGAGAAGGCTTCTGATAAATCTGCAAAACAAAGCTTTCATTTGTGCTCAAGAAGTCGATGTCTGCTTTTATTGTCAGACAACGAAAGCCATGGCGGCAACCATTCAATCCTTGATGTTAAACTTAAAATCAAGATTTTTGCCCCCATGTTTTCATATGGGTTTTGACTTTTGATGATAAACAATGAACAAGTCTGTGATTTTGATTCAACAAATGATTAACCTGTTCATTTTGAGAGAATGTGAATTGAAACATCTATTCCTCTACAAAATCAAGTAATAAAAAGAAAAGTAAATTTTAAAATTGTTATAAATGACAAACCAGAGTAAGGCTTGATCTCATCCTTGGTCGTTGGAGGGAGTGTGTTTGATTTGGGAAATGGAAAAAGGGGATTTTGAGAAAAAAAAATTACTAGGAAAAAAAGTGAGAAAAAGATTTTGCAGGTTTCTAAATCTTGGGGTAGAAAGATGCTTCTGCAGGTCCATGGAAGGAGAGAAAGATTAGAGAAGATGGGGTTTGGGGGGTCGGGTCACATGTACAGTTTTTTTTGTTTTTGTTTTTGTTTTTTCTGTTTTAGTTATTCTGTATATGCTTTTATTAATAAAAGATAAAGTAAAATAAAAATAAAATAAAATGTTAAATGACAAAGTTGCCCTAAATTTAAAGACTTAATTTTACAAAGTTAGTCTTAGGGACGAAAATGGAAACGAAATGGAAACCACAAGGACGAAAAAAGTAATTTTTAAAGACCAGGGACGAAAAAAGTTATAAGCATTAAACCACAGGGACTAAAACCATAATTTACTCTTTAAGTTATGATTTTGTTGGTTGTTAAATATTAATTAGTTTTTGTCTACTTTTCTAAAGCAGACGGAAGATTTCATGAATTACTAAAATATATTAGAATTCTAAATTGATGATTTTTGGCTAAGGTCATCCGTATCCCAACCCTCAAACCCTCAAGCCCTCAAACGTCACATCAGCGCCACATCAGCTTTTCTTCTAACCCTCTTCTCAAACTCTCAAGCCCTTAAGTAGCGTAGCGGAACCCTCAAGCCCTCTTACCACCTCATTTTTTTAATTCTTTTATTTATACATTTAATTATTTAACAAAATAAAAATATTTATATATTTTTTAATAAATAAAAATAATAAAAATAAAAATTCATATCATTCATTAAAAATAAAAATTACAAAATACAAAACACTAAACACTAAAAAAATAAAAATTACAAAATACAAAATTACCCAAAATTATGTAATTTTCTAATTCTCTCTTTCTTCGCCAAAGTAGCCCTCAAAATATCTCCCGTAAGGTGATCATGCATGGTTATGAAAAACTCGAAGTCTTTATCAAATCGTTTTTCTCGTTCGATTTCTCGTTCGAGTTCCAACCTATCTCGTTCGAGTTCGAGTTTTTTCATTTTGTACTCCATTGTATCATCAATCTTCTCGTTGAACTTCGTCAACAACTGAGTAACACTTTCGTTCGTATTCGACCCGCTCGTATTACTCGTTGATGTTTTTTTTGCCTTGTTTCTCCCGATGGGTCGTTGAAGTTGCTCGACCTCGTTGACGTCTTCATCGTCATCATCGGAAGGTTTGGTACGTTTTGAACCCCGCGATGAAGTTGTCGTCATCGTTGGAACGGCTCCCCATTTTGGACATTTTTTTAGGACTTCTCAAGCTTGTTCGTGAGTGAAAGCAAACCCAAGTTGTGCTCGGTACCGTTCGTGTGCCGTTCGTGAAATGTCGGCCTCACTCATTCCGCTTGATCTATTAGTGACCAAGTTGTTGTAGATGCCGCCAAAAGAATTTATTCTTTTATTGAGGTCGTTGAACTTGGTGTTGAGTTGATGAGTTGTTCTATAATTTCCGCGACCCATAAAACTAAAGAACACTTGCCCGATTCGGGTCCAAAAACTTTCTACATTTATGTAAATTCAAGTATAAGAATATTAACAAGAATAATAATAATAATAATAATAATAACAATAATAATAATAATAATAATAACAATAAAAATATTACCACCGGTTTGTGCGTTACCGACAACGAGGTCCTCCAAAACGTCAACCCACGCCGACACTAACGCGAGTTTCTCGTCTTTACTCCGCATCTGTTTGGCGGCTCTATTTTCATATTTTTTGTTTTTTCCTTTTCTCGTTGGTGTCGGGTTTGATGGTTCCGGGATAGATTGTTGTGTGTAGATGGATTGTGGTGTGTGCAGGCTAGAATGTTGGGTTTCCGGAACAATGTCGTCGTCGAGATTGATTGCGGGTGAAGGAAGATTGTAGTTGGCCGGAGTAAAATCTTGTTCAACCAAACCGGGACGTGTAAATTGGTAAGGAATATGTTGCGGAAATTGTTGGGGAAATTGTTGCGAAAATTGTGGCGAAAATTGTTGCGAAAATTGCGGATGATAACCTTGTTGTGTAAACGCTTGGAAACCAAGCTCCGGGTCTTCTTGCGGTTGCGGTGTATCCGGTCGATTACGACGGGATGTAGGTGTTTTGTTTGGATTCATGATGAAATTTGAGAGAGTTTGAGAGAATTTGAGAGAGTTTGAGAGATTTTGGTGTGAAAAAATAAGAGGTTTGGATTAATATATATAGTGTGATTAAATAGAAAAAAAAATAAAAAAAAAACAATTTTGTTGTTTTTATAGCTGTTACCCAATGTTCCAATTTAAAAAAAAATTAAAATTGCTCGGGTTGAACGGGTTTTGGAACCCGGCCCTGGAACCCGCCGTGGAACCCGCTCCCCCGTACCGGAACCCGCTCGAACCCGGGTGCCATGTGGCGTGAACCCGAGCCCGAGCCCGCAGCGCTACGGATGGCCTAAAATTAAATTTAAGAAAAGTTTGTTAGGAGATTGTTAGTTTTATTATGGCTTCAACTATTTATATATTTTAAAAGTTTGTTATGAGATCTCGAAAGAAACTAAATAATGATTTTGAGACTATTATTCTTTAAAATAATTTAATTGGGTGAGCCGTCGATAGAACCGAACGTTTAATCAATTGAGCCGACTTAAGAATTTAGCCTAAGTTTTATGTAGCTAGTTAAGATTTTGTTGGTTCATAGATTAACCAACACCTGACTGAGATACCTAGTATTATGTTATGACGTGTGTAGGTAGGATTGTCGACGAGTCAGGAACGCTTACACACCAAGGTGAGTTTCATGTGATTTTAAAGTTGGGATACATGCTTATATGAAAAGATGTTTTACAAGTGATTTATTTTTTTACGACGTTTTATGAAAGTGCATGATCGATGTGTTATTTAAGCATGAATGAAGTATTTGAAATGCATGAAAAAAAATTTATGATATTTTTTGGTTGGTAGAGATGGTGGGAAACCGCAACGATGTTTTGACCGGTATATGTTGTGAAGTACATCTGTACCGTGTCGATAGATGTTATCCGGTACATGTATCACGAGTTATACCTCTGTACTTGGAGATTCGACGTTATTGACGATGTTTCGATCGATACATGTTGTGAAGTACCTCTGTACCGAGTCGATGGATTAGATGTAGTACATGTATCATGAGGTATACCTCTGTACTTAGAGATTTGATGTTATCGACGATGTTGACCCATATAGTACTTGATGTGTGATTTTGTCAAGATGATTTATTTGCATGCATGATTTTTGACGATGATGTTTTTTTCAAAGCTTGGTTTATATAATTGAGGTGTTTTTATGTAAACCATGAACTCACTAAGTGTAAAGCTGACCCAAGCATGTATCACATGGTTCGGTAAGGCTGAGAGCTCGAAGGGAAAGGAGAAGATTTAGCCAATGTTTAGCTTTATTCGTTTGATTTTAAGTTTCTTTAGACGATATTATTTATTTTAGTACTTTGATATTGATGTAAAGACTTTCGCTGCTAGATTTTCGATTTCCAGTTACTTTTTGATTGAGGTACATTTTGGTTGTTAAGTCGTCACAGTCCCTGGATTTTGGGGTGTGACGCTTTGAAAGTGATCCCTGCTCACTAACTCCGTTAAAATTATCCGTTAGAGTCGGGGTATTTTCGTCAAACCATGTTTTTTTTCTCTTTTTGTAGTTTTCCTTTGTTTTTTCTTATTCTTGTAAAACCATAAAATATTAAGGACCTAATTGTAATTTCCTTTAAGTTATATTGATATATATATATATATATATATATATATATATATATATATATATATATATATATATATATATATATATATATATAGAGAGAGAGAGAGAGAGAGAGAGAGAGAGAAAGACCTTCTTTTGTTAACCGTCCATTTAGTGTTAACCCTATTAACTTTTTTGGACCAATAGAAATTAAGAGAAATTATTGGTTTTAGTAGGAGTAGTCCGAATTGTTTAGGAGTAATATAGGGTTTTTAATATATTAATTATTTTGGGTATATTTAGTTTTCTAATATCACGCCTAGATATTTTTGTTAGTTGTTAGTATAATATTTTTTTAAGATTAATGTTAATCTCCATGTTCTTCTTTCTTAATCGTATATCATCTGTTGATGATGCTCAACTTTATTTTATTTAAAACATATCTCAGAAAATGCATATATGCACATATCGTAGTTGCATATATGAACACAAAATGCATATATGCACTATGACCGTATGCATATATGAACACAAAATGCATATATTCACATTTTCGGTATCGGAAGAATCGAAACACAAAATGCATATATACACATATACATAATGGAGAACTTTATGGAACACCATTGACAGAATGTCAAAGGCCTGCAGGTACTTCTACCTCCACAATCATCATCATAGCGGTGGTGGTGGCAACAGTTGTTGTAGTTATTTTCGCTATCGTAATCCTAAGCTGTCACCACTACCACCACCGGCTAGGTCCGATAGCAAGAGTTCAAAACCAGGGTTCAACACGCAGGAGAAAGGTGGAGTCTCCGCTCGCTCCTTTTTGAATTGTTTCAAGTAGTGTTCATCAAGAACATTATGAATCACAATATATAAACCCTAGATTTTAAGGTTTTTACCTCGGTTTATACCATTTCTGCCTTCAATCTTCGCCATCTTTTTGCTTGATTTGAGTATTAACGACGAACAATACCATATCGATTTCACGATTTGGTGATTGAGAATTTGATTGAAAGATTTCACGATTGCATCAATTTCAGAATTGATAACTTTCCGTTTCAAATGAGCAGGATATGATTTATTGATTTTGTTTCCTAATACGAACGACTCTACTAATCATTTTACCTTTCTACCCTTGTTCACATATGAAGGAGATACAAAGCACGATTTGACTCCCTTATTTAATTCCCAAACCCTGAATTATTAGGAGCCATTGATTAAAATGATTGATGGTTGATATTGGTTAACACGGTTAACACTAAATGGATGGTTAACAAAAGGGCCCTCTATGTATATATATATATATATATACTAGGTTTGAACCCGTGTATTACACAGGGTAATTTAAAAAAAATTAAATCATGTCAGAAAATTTATCTTACAGATATAAATGATCATCGAAAGTACAATGCTACTTTTCTAAGCTTTTTTCCCTTTAAAGTTGTTTTTTTGCAGTTGGTTACAAAATGTCCTTGTTTTAGAAAGTTTTCACAAATGATGTTTTGCAAAAAATTAATAAAAAATATGAATAAATATTAAAAATTTATAAAACAAAATTTATAATCAGAAATTTTGAAAAATAAGAAGCTATGATGAATACAAAGATAAAAATGACAACTATTTATACATGAATAATCCGAACAAAATAAGAATATACGAAACTAATCAAAATACGAAGATAAATATATGTTCAGGATTTACATGATATTCGAAGTTTCCGAATAAAATTAGCCTTGTCATATTAATATAATCAAATAAACGTACTTATTTACTTCACTGATAACATTCTTTATACATGAATAATACGAAAATATTACGAATCAGAGCTAATAAGAAAATATGATGAATAGGATACTAAAGATTCGAATACAAGTAATTATTTTCCTCTTCATCCATTAATATCATCTCGATGGAATATATTTGTTCTGGATTCTTGAACAGTGGTTGATTCCACAAACGAATGATTCTAACCTTGACAATAAAATCATCTTTTTGTATATCAAGGTCGTTAATAAGAGTAATATTATTTCCATCCATTATTCTGTAATACATAAAAGATTAATTAAATAATCGTAATTGAGAAGTTATATACAGTACAAAGTGTTTGAATTAGCTTATTGTTGTACCAAAACGTGATAAGCTAATAGAGGAAATAATGATTAAGAAGTATAAATAATTAAATATATTATACTAAAAAATCTGCATATTTATATTTTTAAAACAATTATAAACAACAACTTGGTGCAAATCCAGCGTAAATATCTACTGTAAATTGATCAATTAATTTGCATAATTCATTCTGATGTCATATGACTTCTTCTTTCATATCTTAATACTTCATAGTTTAGTAGAAAAAAGGATCAAAACAACATTCTCCAACAACAGAAATGGAAACCAGTTCATATAAATATTAACAATAAAACAGAGCTTGGTTACTAAAGAAATAGTAGAATTGTAAAAATCTAAAAGATTCTTGAAATCAAAATCAACCCAAAAAAGAAAAGGTGAAAAAAATAAAACAAACCCGAATTAGTTTCAGTCAAATCCCAATTCCCCAAATTGGTCCAAAAACAGTAGTTTTAATTGTTTTTTCGTGAAAGAAATCGACACAACATAAATTCATAAAATAATCAGTTATGAACATTGAGAAAAACCCATTTAATTTAAAGTTTTTTTCTTGGCAAAAAACATTAAGGTTCTGATTGTATCCCACCTCAGATGGATTGTTGTGTGCAGCGAAACCCAATAGGGTTCTTCTCAACGAAAAGAAACCAAACACAAACCCTTGAATCTTTTGGGGTCTACAAAAGATTGTTGGATAATAGAATATGAAACATGGGTGTAGGTGGATATGTATCAAGATTTAACTTTCCAATTAGGAATCTTCACAAAATTTGTGTAACGACCCAGACCTTTTTCGAAATGTTTTGCGTTTGGTGTGGAGTTTTAAGCAAAAGTAGAAGTTGAGGGGCCAGTTTGTAAATATGAGATAGGGTATATATAGGCACAAAACCCTAGAAGAAACTTTCCATTTACTGAATTTGATTGTTGTTGACGGCTGGGTTTGGTGAGAAAGGAGGAAAGGGTTTTCTTGAGGGTTTTTGTGCATTTGGAGGAGAAGAGTCTTCAAGTCTCGAAATCAGAAGGAAGAGAAGGATTTGGAATTCGTTTCTGCGAGAATCATACCAGGTAATCTTTAATCCATAACTCCATTTAGGATTTGGCAGATGATTATTGAAGTAGTTGAGAGTTTTCTTTGGTTAAAGTCATTTGAGGCCAAATAGAGGGATTTAATCACCTTTAATTATGTTTTGATAATGATAACTGATGGGAAATCGATTACAGATCATTTATTGACAGTTTATTAGCTTATCTTGAGGATTAAGAGGCATGTATTAGGATTTTCAACCATTAAACTCGTCCAGCGCTCGTCCGGACACCTTCAAGCATGAGAGTGTCCGGGTGAGTGTCCGGATAGCTTCTTGGTCGGGTTGTGGAGGTGTCCGGATATTGTGTTGTCCGGATGAATTAGTCGTCCGGATAAGTGTGCCATCCGGATAAATTAATCGTCCGGAAAAGTGTGGTTGTCCGGAAAAGTAGTGATGTCCGGAAAAGTGTGGTTGTCCGGAAAAGTAGTGATGTCCGGAATTGAGTAGAGTGGCAAGTGAGAAGTGTCCGGATAGTTCTAGTCAGCTTATAAATTTGTCCCTTCGTTCATGTAGGCAATTTGGGAGTAAAGAGCAGAGTAGAAATAAGCAAGCAAACGTATCAGGTGAGTTTTCTAAACTAAAACGTGTGGATTTTAACATGTTTTCTAAAGCAAGTACATGATGAGAAATGCCATGTTTTATTCTTATGCTTTAAATTGCATGAAAGTTGTTTACAGTTTTAAATAAGATTTGTGTATGATTTATGGGGCGGACCTATTCCGTGAATGCTTTTATGTGAGATGTATGCATACATTGTGTAGACGTAAATTGGCTAAGTCGGGGGGAGGTTCCGCCAGTACTCACGTCGGGGGGAGGTTCCGTTTATGCCATGGGAATGAGTCCCAGTAAGGCAGCGTGATACTGACTCGTTGTCACCCTCGGGTGTAACACCCTCGAATTTGAAACGAGCAACTAACTTCAAAATTGAATAAAATAGCCAAATAAATGAAATCACATCTACTATTCATTCCTTAAAATACCTCGGAAATTAAAACATTATAATTCCCACAATAAAATGACTTAATCGGGTGTTACTTAACCCCACACAAATTTGCTAGTCCAAACTATTGCGGAAGACTTAACTAATCATGTAACCTCTCGTGCACTCTACTAGCACTCGCCACTTCACAGTGTAGTTAGAGCTACCCCCAACCTGAGCCTGTTGCACATGCCGACAAAATAAAAAGGGTTAGGATTACGCCTAGTGAGTTCAAGCATTTTATCATGACTATATAAATTCATAAATCAAGAGGAGTGTAGTTTTTAGTCATGACTTCAAAAGAGTTTACTTCAAATACAAATCACCCATTTTTCCAACTCACACAATTCCCGTGTTAAAATCTTTATTATAACATGATTTCCCAAAAATAGACTTATTCACAAAGTCAACGAAAGGTGGAATAGCATTTGACACTCAAAACGATTACACTTATAATTATTTGCCATTATCCCAAAACATCTCGAAACGTGGATGAAACATAATCAACAACTCATATAACGTGGAAATGCAAATCTCATAAACATGATACGTTACCGAAAACATGGATAAACAGAATTACCCAAAACAACACACACGGATGAGATATAAACCACAATTTACATACCATAGACAAACAATCCATATAAATATAACACGTCACCGAAAACATGAGTAGTAACAGATACCCAAAACAACACCTTTCGGTGACGGGGGAGACCCGTATACATCGCACGTGACGGAACACCAAAGTGGGTCACTTACTATGTAATAAAAACACCCACGTGGATTACTCTTGTAAAACTGAGCTCAATCACTCCAGATCTATTGCTCACAAGACTAGGATGCCCCCAACTTCAACCACTCCAGGTCTATACATTGGGTCACCAAATCCACAACAGCACATTAGGGATTACACCTTACTGCCCATGAGACGACGCCCGACCATATAGGTCCACGCCTTACTTATCATGGATCCCGATGCCTATCCCGTGCTAAGCACATATATGGAATTACACCTTACTGCCCATGAGACGACGCCCGACCATCTAAGTCCACGCCTTACTTATCATGGGACCCGATGCCTATTCCGTGCTACAAAATAACCTAACGTCTCGTAAAACTGAGCTCAATCAATTCCGACCTCTTGCCCGCGAGACTAAGGGAAACTCAAATGCCTATGGATCCATGGCCAACAAGGTCTAAAATATTACACGACCCCAAACATATAAACAAATGCATTAAAACATGCAATTCCCCAATAACATAAATCATGATCAAAACTCAACTCTGAGCTATCAAAACGGACAAATGTCCCCAAGACTTAATAAAATCCAATACCTAGCCACAAGCTCAACTAACTCGAAAGATAATTCATAAAAGTCATACAATGACATTAAACACAACAACACACACCGGTTGCCGGTAAATACTTCAAATCCATGAAAACCCGAAATAAAACCTTGGATCGGGATAACCCTCATTTCCAAAAGGACTCAACCTTTACATTTTCAAAACATCTCATGATGTACTATATGCATATCTCCAAATATCCACAAAGATGCATTTTCATAACAAATAGACTCCATTTACCACATAAATCAACAACCCATCTCATGTATGATTTATCTATCTCATTTTTCCCAAAGAACCCAAAAGTAGTGTTTTACAATGTCTACTACAATTAATACCTTAAAAGGTAAAACTCATCAAATAACTCAACATTGATAATTTTCAGGTAAAACACATAATTACTTGGAAAATAGCATTTTGGCATGTACAAAGTTTTCGCAAAGTAACTTGAACTCACCTTGCTAGATTAAGCTAAATCTAGAGTTCTCCAAACGTATGCTCCTTTGATGAAGTTTGCATCCTCAAGCCAAAACTTCCAAAACCTAGGTTTATAAATTTCCAACCATCAATACTCCAGTCTAACCATAAGGAATCATCATCCATTCAACATATACCCAAAATACCCAACTTACACCAAACCCTAGTTTTGAAGATGAAGAAAACAAGATTTCCTTACCCAATCATTACCAAAATCGATTCACAACATCACAAGAGGGAAGGAATATGAAATCAACAAAAATAACACTCTTGGGTAGGGAGAGATTACCTTATTCCACTTGAGTCCTCCAAAGATAGTTCCTAGACTCTCACCAAGCTTCATGCTCCTACATCTTCAATAATAGTGGTGTTTGATTTGAGGAAGAAGATGGAGAGGAGAGGGAAGAATTAGGGTTTCATGAGAGAAAATCGTATTTAGAGAGTGAGAGGTGGAATAGAAAATGAAAGAAGACTGAAGTTCGTGGGTTTAAAACACCCTGGAGCCCGACGGCGAGAGTGACAGACGATTATGCCAATGTCACTTTCGCGGGGCACTCTCGCCCGCTACCCAATTGCCCACGGTACAAACTCGGCGAAAGTGACACTGCGAAAGTGACCATGTCACTCTCGCGAGTGTCATATTCGCTGGACCTCCTAAGCCCTCAGTACATTCTTAGCAAAAGTGGCACTGCGAAAGTGACCATGTCACTCTCGCGAGTGTCATACTCGCTGGACTTGTACCGAATCCAAACTTGGCCAATTTCTCGAGAGATCCAATTAGCAATACGTGTCCCACCTTCCAATGCAACACCTTGTCCCTCTAATAAATCTAAGTTGACTTACTTACCAATTTGAGTTAGAATTTTCGGGGTGTTACATCGGGTGACTTCAGGGTGCCATTTACGGGAGCGGATTTATCCGTGAAAGATTTTTACTGTTCAGCTATGTGAAAGTTTATTATTGAAAGTCTTGTATACATTTGAAAGTTATGAGAAAGTTTTATGCAAAGATATTTGAAAGTTAGAAACTGTTTTTAAAAGTTTTGAGGAATGTCAGGAGGGACTCACTAGACCTCATGGTCTAACCCTCGCATTTTCCAAACTAAACCTTTTCAGGCAAGCAGATTGCATGAGGCTCAGGTAGTCGAGCAAGAGCAGGATAGAGCACAGATGCAGATAGAGATATCGTCACTCGTATTCTAGTAATAGTTATTCTCAGTTGTGTATAGGTTGTTTCCGCCAACCTAAGTTATTTAGTCAGATGTAAAGAAATTTTATGGATCCAGTTTTGTAATTGTTTAATATTAATGCTAGTTATGCTTAATTTAGACTGGGTTGTTACAATTTGAGGACTCAAATTGATTTTTACCTATGAGAGGAGCACGAATCAGGTGATGAGAGGAAAGCATTAATTTGCAGCAGAGAAGGATACGAGTTCAATTTTATTAGGGGTAAAATAAGTTTATTTTCAGGATATATACGATTATTATGGGTAAAATAAGTTTATTTTTGGGATAAGATAAGGGTAAATTTTTTGAATTAGAAATGAATAATTAACATTAATTAGTCAAAATGAAGTTAACTCTATAATAAAATTGAATTTAAAAAATGAAACTATATCAAGAATTTGAATTTAAACTTAGAAGTAAATCCCGTATTTTTTGGATTACGGGTTTTTTTTGAATTTATTATAAGTATGGATATGTACGTATGTATCTAAAGATATACGCTTATTATGGGTAAAGTAAGTTTATTTTTGAGATAAAATAAGAGTAATTGTTTTTTAATTAGAAATGAAACTATAACATTAATTAGTCAAAATGAAGTTAAATCTAGAATAAAATTGAATTTAAAAATGAAACTATATCAATAATTTGAATTTAAACTTAGAAGTTTATACCGTATTTTTGGGATTACTATACACGATGGAGATTTTTTTGAATTTATTATAAGTATGGATATGTACGTATGTATCAATTAATATTCAATATTGAGCTTATTTCGAAGGTATTGACGAAACGATTACAATGGTATAATTTGTAAAAAATAGAAATATTTTTTTAATGCATTTTAGTTCATATACATTATTTATGTTTATATGATAAGAGTCTAAAATGAAAAATAAAAAAAGTAATGGATTAAAAGTAAACTACATAGGTAATTATAAGGGTAGTAAATGTAAGGTATAAATATTAAAATTTTAATTAAGGAGAGATTTAAGGAGTAGTGAATGTGGATGTGTTAATTGAACCTATAATGTAAAGACGTCCAGATACATGTTTAGGCGGGAAAACATTAAAGTCGGCTCACCAGACGACGACACGTGTCAATGTAGTTACTTATTTATTATATGTATAGATATATATATATAGAGGAAGGTTCAAACGAGGAGCGCATCAATTTAAGAGAACGTGAGGAGCACTCCCATGCTTCTGATCACATATGATTTACAACCCTAAAAAATCGGATTTAACTCGAAAATTCGCGCAAAAGTGGCGCGAGGTGGTTCGCAAGGCGTGCAAGTCGCGGATCATTAATGATTCATAACTGCCAATCACATGTGATTCATAACTGTCAATTGCTCCTCCAGATCAGTTGTGAATCACATGTGATCCACAACTGCCAATCACATGTGATTCAAAACTGTCAATTGCTCCTCACGTTCTCTTAAATTGGTACGCTCCTCGTTTGAACCCGCCTATATATATATATATATATATATAGCCTTAGGTTCAATAGAGAAGTGCAAATATTTAGAGAAATAGAGAAGTAAAAAAACACGGGACCGTTCATATATAAACAGTCATATATGAACGTTCAGATATGACTGTTATATGAATGTTCATTTATGAACGTTCATATATGACTGTTTATATATGAACGTTCATATATGAACGTTCATATATGAACGTTCATATATGACTGTTCATATATGACTGTTCATATATGAACGGTCCCGTGTTTTTTTACTTCTCTATTTCTCTAAATATTTGCACTTCTCTATTGAACCTTTCCCTATATATATATATATATATATATATAATAAAATACTTTTGTTTTGTTTTGTTTTGTTTTGTTTTGTTTTATTTTATTTTATTTTAACAGAAAAAGACAAAAATAAGTGTAAAATGACTAAAGTACCATTCACTTAACTGTGTTTTTTAACGGAATAGTGAGCAGGGACTACTTTCAAAGTGAATTGCAAACTGTAGGGACAGTGGTTGCAGTTATTGAAGCACAAGGGCCACTTTCAAAGAAATGGGTAAACCATAGGGACCAAAATTGTAGTTTACTCAAAATAAATATTTACTAATAAACTATATTATTTTAAATGACATTTTTATTGATTAAAAAGTAGCAATTTAAAAAAAAAGAAATCAATCATCACCTTTAGGTTTTGTCCTCCAATTTTCTCTCTTGTGAAGAGGTAGGCTTTACTTTAAGCTGCAAAATCAATGCCAATGTACTAAAAGAGTAATGGGTTGTGATAAAATTCAAAGTTAAAAAGAATTATAACATCACAACTCTTGGGTTCAATCAAAAAAATTTATTAATTGGTAAAGGAATTTCTTTATTAGAGAAATAATTAATAACTAAAAAGTCTTTTTTTTAGAAAACAAGTATGAAAGAGAAAATGTGTGAAACAGAAAGTAGATAATTTTATTATGGCTATTTTGTAAACATATTTTGAAGAAAAGACATATTCAAATATCTATAAATTGAAAATGTCTATTTTAGTACCTCCTCCATGTTAACGTTGTACTTGATGTATTGTATATTTGTCAAGGTTTTAAATGGCGTGAGTCGGGGCATGGCGTGGCGGTGAGGCCAAACCTCAAACTTTAGAAGCCACGACGAAGCCATGACGTTTTCAAGACATGACTTATGACGTCAAAATTTTAATTAATATATAATATCATATATAATTTCAAAAGAACGTTGGATGATTGAAAAAACTGATTAATTAAGAATCCACCAAAATGTTTGTAGAATAATATTTTAAGAATATGTAGGATAACAATCATCGCCCTCACTTATCGAATATGATTCTCGACCCTTATCATGTTCACCTGATAATGTAAATGATCCATCAAACGCTTACTGAATAAACGATTAGTAATTGTCCGATAAGTATCGACCCAACATGTCTTAAACCACATTAAAAATTACCATTATTACCCATGATCAATTCATTCCAAGTGACCATACCGGTACTACCTACCTTTTTACCCATGGGGCTATCTAAGTAGTCATTTACCCAAACACTTATCCGATAAGTGTTTATCGGTAAGAATCAACAGTCTAACTTGGTTTATTAGGTTAGATTGTAGTCCATTAAAATAGTATCATATGCAACAATTTACCAGGTAAGCGCTTACTGGATAATATTCATCACCCTCACTTACCGAATAAGATTCTTGGCCCTTATCATATTCACGTGATAAGGTAAATGATCCAGCAAACGCTTACCAAATAAGCGATTAGTAACCATCCCTTAAGTATCGACCCAACATGTCTTAAACCGCATTAAAAGTTACTCTTTTTACCCATGCTCAATTTATTCCAAGTGACCATACCGGTACTACCTACCTATTTCACTATCTCCACATGGAACACATAACTCAAAAGTAACTATTTTCACATTCACAAACCATTCTTGTATTTTTAATTTGAATATCACAAATAAATTTTATTTAATGGTTTTCTTCCAATAATTTTGGGTTTTTGAGTCAACCTGTATATATTTTTGCTAATTTTATAAGACTGTGAAGTTAACAGTTAGAAAAAGAAAACTTCTTGTGCCTAGAAGTCAAGTGACTCAACTTTGTCACCACTAGAGGCCAAATCCAAAGTATTACTAGTTGAGTTACGAGAACTCGCTAAGTAATTTTTTTTCAAATTTAAAATGAATAGGAAAATGTTGTATATATAAAGACCATTTAGCGCGTAGACGAAGGATCATGTGAGAAGGGATTCATATCTTTGATCGCTTTTAATCTCAAAATAACCATGAATTGTGATTTAGAAGAGAAATGATCCAATTTATCTCATTAATGTTGCTTTTCAATTATGATTGATCAAAGAGTGAAGATCTCTTCTTACCCTTTTCACCATAACTTTCTTTCTCATCGGAACCCAGCCTTAACATGTATTGCTAAACAAATCATCTCATAGATCAAATCAATACATAAGAGTTATCGGTTAAGGTTAACAACTTTAGGATAAGGGGACACACTTCATAACAAAAGTGAAACCAAGTGACTATATATGTAGTTATTTCGTTTGAGGAACCTAATACAAAATTTTATATAATCATAGGGACGAAATTTGTAATTTACTCTTATTTTTATTTAAGGCTTATTACATTAGGGTCAATTATTAGGTTAAATAAGTGACAAGTACAAGAGAAGAAGCAGAAGAGACAAAGGAGGTAAAAGGTACAAGTGAGTAATGCATATGGGAAGATAAAGGGGACAAAGGTGTTTTGTTGGATTTAGGGATGTGAATTCAGTTTTCAAATAATTAAATTGGTAAGAAATTCTGTTCTGAAAAAGTGGACAAATTTTCAAACTTAGGCCTGGACTTTCATACCATGGCATTTTAAAGGAGTGACATATGGGCCACCACACCAATTATTTACCATTCCATTTATTATTATTTATTATTTATTATTTATTGTAATGATCCAATATCATTTTTCTAATAAACAATTCAATATTTTTTAATATTTCATTCTTGTATCTTTAAAACGGCTACTATTAAATAAATTTTGAAGAATATTTTATCACTCACTCAGTTCACCTCCCCTACGGTATAACGAGACATAAATAATAACTTTTTATCAGTTTTTTCTTACTCACTTATACTAGTATCACTTATACTAGTTACAGGGTATGGAGCCACGTCGGTCGTTTGACATACTTCCTTAGGTCATTACTCCCAAGGGATGTTTTAAAATGTTTTTCAAATACAAGATATATCATGGTTTCTGTTAGTTTCAGTCGTTGATTGAGTTAAAAAAAAGTCTTTTTATATTGTTGTCCTTAAAAGCAGATTTCATGTCGACTCTATTGGATTAGTTGGTAATCAATTTTTGTTTGGGTGGAGAGAGAGAGAGAGAGAGACTAAGGGGCTGTTTACCAAACGCTTACCCGGGTAAGTGTTTACCAATCAAATTTAACACTAGCATTTACTTACCGGGTAAGATTTTAGCCCGTCAAATCGGTTTCGCATGCAACAATTCACACGGTAAGCGTTAATCGTGGTAAAAATCGTCGCACTCACTTACTTGGGTAAGACTCTCGGTCCTTGCATAAGTTGAATTCGCTCTTACCGGGTAAGATTTTTGGTCTTTGTCATATCAATTACCTAGTTGGTAAATGCTTATCCGGGTAAGTGTTAAGTAAACGATCCCTAATTCTCAAGTTTTGCAAACTTAATATTTTAATATTGACGAGTGAAAAATATTCATTTTATTGTTTCTATCAATAAGACTGAATGTAATGCTTTTTTTCTTAAAATATACCGAGCGATGAATCTATATTTCAATAATATAATTAACGCTGAAGTTTCTAAAATATAGTATTTTTTGAGTGTAACTCTTATTATTTTAAAAATTATTATTGAAAATAATGTATTTCTTATTAGTATTTTTTTTTAAACTTTGACGGAGAATCGCACAGAACAAAAAATTGCTTGAATGGTTTTTGTAATAATTATTTTAAAAATTGGGATTATTTTTGTATTGATTTTTGAAAGTTGAATAGTTTTTATAACAATTTCAAAGTCATATGTTTAGAGCATCCACACAGGGATTTCAAATGCAATTGCAAACACTATTCATGTCAGGCTTTGAAAGCCACATCAGATTTTAGTTGCAAATGTTACAATTCTGATTGCAATGCCACCTCATCTCATCTACTCAATTTTTATTTTTTTAAATAAGTTAAATAATACTATTTAATAAATAATACATCACACGATTATTAAAAACAATAAATTATTAATATAAATTTATTTTTAATTAAATTAATTATTCTTTAACCATTAAATTTAATAATTACTTAAAATTACTATTATACATAATAAAACATACAATACTGATAAAATTACATATAACATAATCTAATACGCACGATTAATAAAATAACAGAAATAAAATTACATCCTTATTCGTCTAAAAGTTGACGAATTTTTTTATCGTACAACTTTCGTTGTTGCTCTCTCATAGTTGATGAATCCATTTCCATCAACATGATTGTCAATTCTTCTTTTTTAAGTTGCTCTTTCATTTTCTTCCGTTCCTCTTTTTTTTCTCGTTCATCTTTTTTTCTCTCTCGTTCTTTTATAGCTTCTGTATACGATTTCATTGCTTCTATTTTTTCAGCATCGAGATGGAATTGTTCTTTCATCACCTTATCGATACGCATGTGGTTCAAAGAAATAATCGGTGAAATACTACGGGCTTGCGTAATAATGCACAACATGATTGTGGAAGATGAACGAGACTCGTATATTCGTCAATTTGATTTTACAGATGATGCTAATTTTAGTATATATATGCCTCAAGTTTCTCGAAATCATCTTTCTGAGTATGAAAGTTATCTTCAAAGTCATGCAAGGATACGTAACAGGTTTCATAACAATCAACTACAAGCAGACTTGGTTGAAGAGATTTGGAGTCGATTTGCAGGAGAAGAAAACAGTGATTAATGTAATATTTTATTTCTATCTATATGTAATCTTTTTAATTCAATAAATGTTGTGTTTTGATATAATTTAATAAATTATATATTAAATTAAAACAATGAACTATAAAATAAATAAAATGATTGTATTGTATTATTATATCATATATTAATCGTTTATTTGAAATTAATGTTTATATTTTAATTAACATTAAATTAAAATAAAGAATTTCATATATTATGTTATATTAATTAAAAAATAAAATGTATATAATAATTTATAAAGTAATTAATAAATGTTATAGTGGGGACCACTTTTGAAAGTATAGGTGGATTTCACGTGTGTGAAAGGTAATTGCAAAAACTGATGTGGCACAATTGAAAGTGTAAATGAATTGCAGGGATGTGGATGGTTTTAGAGCATCCACATAGGGCTTGCAAACTCACTTGCAAACCCAATTGCAAATCAAAAGAGGACTCCATATCAGCTTTCAATTGCAACATTTGCAATTACACTTGCAATTACACGTGGCCACCAATTGCATTTCATTTTCTTTTTTTATTTCATTTTCTTAATCATTTAAATAAATTAAACTTATATATAAAACAATAAATTTTTATAAATTAATAATGTTAACTTATTTTTTAGTTAAATTAATTATTTAAAAAAAATATTATATATATATAGATGATACTTTTTAAATAAAATACATTATGTTATATAAATTAAAAAATAGAAATGTATATAATAATTTATAAAGTAATTAATAAATGTTGTAGTGGGGACCACTTTTGAAAGTGTAGGTGGATTGCATGTGTGTGGAGGGTAATTGCAAAAGCTGATATGGCACAATTGAAAGTGTAAATGAATTGCAGGGATGTGAATGGTCTTATAATAATGCATTGTACAGGTTGGTGATCAAAATTAACATATATGTTACCGTATAATTATATTCCAAAAATTAAACATGTGTATTTCTAGCGCATCAAGTTAAACACCATATCAATTGTTGATAATTAAGGCTATGTTTGGCAAACTAGCTGACAATCTAGCTGGTAGCATGTTGGAAAATATACGTTTATAGCAATATAATATGTTAACTAATATAACCAATGTAGTAAATAAAAATTAAATAATATAACACGTTAATTAAAAGAATTTAAAATTTATTACATATATACTATAAATTTTAAATTTGTTAAAAAAAATTAAGAAAAAATATATATTAACTTATGATTTTAAATGACCGTTACATATAATATGAAAAAAATAATCAAATACTAATTAAAAGATAATAATAATCGATAATTAATATATATTGATTAATATTAAAAAAATATATAAAAATAAATTTATATGATCAACAATATCTCTAAAGAATTAAAAATTAAAAATTTAATAATTTTAATATTAATTAATTAATAATAATTAAATTCAAAAAATTAATATTTATAATAATAGTTAATTAATAATAATGAGGGCAATATTGAAATGTTCACAAAAAGCTACTCCAAGTAGCTATTCAAAAAGCTAGCTTATGGTCATCCAAACATATAACCAGAAAAAAACTAGCTTATAAGCTAGCTTTTTTGCCAAACGATACCTAAGTAACGTTTCAAAAAGCTAACTTATGGTAATTCAAACATATACCCAGAAAAAAACTAGTTTTTTTTGCCAAACGATGCATGAAAAGAAAATAATCAAATAAAAATTAAAAAGATAATAGTAATTGGTAATTAAAATAAATTAATTAATACTATAAAATATATAAAAATAATTTATATGATTAGCAATAACTCTAGATAATTAAAAATTAATATCAATATATAATTAAAATTTAATCTAATAATTTTCAATTAATTTTAATTAATTTTTATTAATTAATAATAATCAAGCTTAAAATTTAATATTTATTTATAATAATAGTTAATAAATAGTAATCAATATTAATAAGGTCAATATTAAAATATTTACAAAAAGTAACTTCATATAGCGTTTAAAAAAGTTAGCTTATTGTCATCCAAGCATATACCCAAGAAAAAAGCTAGTTTTTTTTACCAAACGATGCTTTGTGTAATGTGATAATTGGATGGATTTCATATATATCATCATGGTTTTAACCTAATGAACAAGAGAAAGTGATATTCTTACATAAATATGTAATATTTTTGCTAGACTTCATTTAAAGTAGAAATTTTGTATTTAAATTTTTATTTTTAAAAAAGCAGCAACATAATATAAAAATAGATAATTATATTATTAAAATGAAATATGTTGTACCAGTCATGATTAAAAATAGTTATAAGTATTTAATTTTTAAATAATAATTACGAATACATAAATTGTTTCTCTAACCTAACAGAGACCTGCGCATGCAAACATACATCATAATATTCTTTTGTCAAAGTATCCAAAAGATGTAATCTTTTATTTATTAATTTGTCATAACCGGCCTTATGTAAATTATTTATACATAATGCAATTGTACACCCAGTTTGCCTAATTCAAACAAAAAGTAAATTATTGTCTGTTTATTGTTTAATGTATTGAAAAAAATAACCCATTTGATAAAGTTGTATTTGATAACGGGACATGACAGAACAAAACTCGTTGTTTCATGTTAGGCACAATATAGGATAGGACGAGACATAATTGTTCCATGTTTGACAATAATAAGACTTAAATTGGTCTTGTAGTCATTGCTATCCCGATTTTACACAAATATCACTACTTTCATAATATCTAGGTCCGTAACTTGCAGACCCGATTAAACGACAATTTTTGTTTTTTTTCTTTCAAAAATTGGTCAATTTTCCTTACTAATTTTTTAAAGTAAAAATTGATTAGATTCGTTTTTTTTTGTTTATCCAAATCCGTAAGTTAGAGTATCTCCAACAGATTCTCCAAAATCTTCTTAAAAATGCAGATCCAAAAGTCAAAATCTCCAAAAAAGATTATATTTATCTCAAATAGATTCCCCATTTTGAAGAATACAACATTGATTGTAATATTAAAATATTTCATTCATCTATTAAAATATTATTTCTCCCTCTAAATGTTTATTTTCAAAGTTTTCTATTGGTGTTTTCATTTAGTAATCAATTTTTGTGTTATCTTCATATTTGGAGAAAAATTCATTCTTTTTTATTTTCAAAGTTTTCTTTCACTTTGGTGAATCTGTTGGAGATGTTGTTATGGAGCTAGAAATTATGAATGTAGTGACATTTAAGTTGATTAAGAAGGAAAAATAACTAGAAACTAAGGGGTTGTTTGTTTACCTATTAATAGTTCCATTAATAAGCAACCTCCGAATCACTCAGAGGTTAATCTTGTTTGGCAAAAAAAAATCTGTCTCTTAATGGTTCTAAAACCCTCTAAATGATTTAGCATCTTAGACCTCCCTTAACCATTCATCACCCTTATTTTATTCTAAATTGATACGAAACAACCATATTTCTTTTTGCACTACATCTTAAAAGTCTCTTATTCATTCTGACAATTTAATTATTCTATACCAAATCATTTAGCAACAAACAACCTATAAAATAGCTATTTTTGAGCCAATATTACTTTTGAAAAACTTTTATATGTTGTAAAAAGAAAAAAAGAGAATACACCGCAAGCATTAATCATGTCACCTCAATAATATATATATATATATATATATATACTGTCTCTCCTTCCAACCCATCGTATTCACAGACCTGTCTCTTTCTTTTTCCCTTTTCTCACGCTACCCATTTTCCTTTATAATTATATATATATAGAGTAATTTACGTTTTTTGTCCCCGTGATTTGCTAAAAGTTGCGGATTTCGTCCCTGTAATTTTGAAATTTTGGTTTTCATCTCTATAGTTTGCATATCATTTCTATTTTCGTCTTCAAGACCAAAACACTAATTTTAAGTATAAAGTACTAAAATGAAAATGAAATGTAAACCATAAGAATGAAAATAGCAATAAATTTTAAATCATAAGGACGAAAAAAGTGATGAATTATAAACAATAAGAATGAAAATCATAATTTCAGAATCATAAGTAGGGGTGAACATGGTATAGTACCAAGTTTTATTTTCATGTACCGTGTACCAACCAATTATAATTGGTGATAAAAAATTTATTCCATGTACTAACCAATTATACTTGATACCAACTAAATTGGTATCAACTTATTTCGGTTGATACATGTTGGTACGGTATTGTACCAACATTTTAAAAATTGAAGTACAAATTATTTAAAATGACATCTTTATCAACTCGATCTAGTCATACTAAAAACGTCATGCATTAATATCATGTTGATATATGTTATACCATTTATCTCTACACATACAAGCATTCAAATTATCTTTATATACACATCAATATTCACCGATTGTCTAACAATGGTGGAGCAAATATGGACCGTGGAGGTGAAGGCGATTTGCTAAAGTTGTTAAGATTAGATAAATGAATTCAATCAATTTCTATATATCAATTCGTATTACAATTTAGCAAAATGTAAAACAAAATAACTTAAAGTTTATAAATCAAAATATGTTGTATTATTGATTAAATTATAAATAATAAATAACTAAAAAAATAAGTTGGTACGATACGGTATTACCATGGTATACAACTTCTAGTACTACGTACCAACCAAGTTTAGATAGTTGGTACAGTACTACTAACCAACTAAATTGGTACCAACTAAATTAATACGGTTGATACACAATTGGTTGGTTTGTCTTGGTACAAAATTAACACCCCTAACCATAAGAATGAAAATAGAAGTTTTCAACATAACACAAGGACTAAAATTGTAATTTACTCTAATATATATTTCTCAATCTTTTTCATTTCATCTCCAAATAACCAAAAATGAACCCATCATCGTCACCTTCCCCCATCTCCTTCTCCGATCCAAACAAAACCTTCATCCAACCGTTAATGGATAATTCCGCCACCACTCCCCGCCGTACACCCTCCTTCAAAGAAGACACCTACCACCTCCACAACCTCAAACCCTCCGAAAAAAAATCCCTCCAAGACCTCAAAGACAAACTCACCGCCACATTTCCCGACGCCCCCGCCACCATGTGGGGCGTCCCCCTCCCACCACCACCCACAGCCCCCACCGAAAAATCCGACGTCATTCTCCTCAAGTTCCTCCGAGCAAGAGACTTCAGGGTTCAAGATTCTCTCAACATGCTTCTCAAATGTCTTTCATGGCGGAAAGAGTTCGGAGCCGACGCCATTGTTGAAGAGGAATTAGGGTTTGAAGAGCTTGAAGGTGTGGTGGCGTATATGAATGGGTACGATCGAGAAGGGCATCCTGTGTGTTATAATGCTTATGGGGGTTTTAAAGATAAAGAAATGTATGAGAAAATATTTGGAGATAATGAGAAATTGAAGAGGTTTTTGAGGTGGAGAGTTCAGGTTCTTGAAAGAGGGATAAAAATGCTGCAGTTTAAAGCTGGTGGGATTAATTCAATCATTCAGGTTACTGATCTTAAAGATATGCCAAAAAGAGAGCTTAGAGTTGCTTCTAATCACATTCTTTCACTCTTTCAAGATAATTATCCAGAAATGGTGGCTCGTAAGGTACTTTTTTTCTTTTTTTTTGTGTTTGTGCATTGACGAGTTGTACTGTACAACTCAATGATGCATGTGGAATGTTGGGAGAAAAGAAAGCTTGTGTATTTGTACTTTAGGATACAACTCAATGATGCAAACTCTGGCAACTTACTTATAAGGCCCTGCGTACCGCTCTCGGGTACCAGGGCCGGGTTCCATTCGGGTAGCAAGAGGGTAAGGAGGTAGGCGGTACGAGGGGCGTGGGCTTCACATTGGGTAGCAGCATGCGGGTTCACGAACCCGGCCTTACCCGAGCATCTCTCTCTCTCTCTATCCACATATATACGTAGGGTTGGGTTTAGCGGGTTCAGCGGGTAGGCGGTACTCCACTTTAGGGTAAGGAGGGTAGGAAAGAGAAAATCTGATGTGGCGTTGAGGTGGCAATTGAGTTCAGTGGGTTCATTGGGTAGTGGTACTCATGGTCTAACATCTTCCATGGTCACTAAATTTGGTGTTTTCCACATAAATTTGGTGTAATGGTTAGTACTACACTATATTTGGTGTAACACTATTCATTTACACTACTTTTTACATCATTTTTAAAAAATAGTGTTACCCGTTGAACAAGATTTACTATTAACACTAAAATTAACACCACTTTTACACTATTTTTGATATTTGGTGTTAAATATAGTGTGATCCATTGGAGATAGAATACCCTTTTGGAACGAATGCATCAATTAGTTGTACACTACAACTTAGATGAAAATAGGAAACTTATGCTTTGTTGTATTGTACAGTACAACTGATTACTGCACATATTGAGAACAAAGGGTTTATTGGTGATTTTCCATGACTGTTCTCTTCTGTATGAAGAGGATGGTTCAATTTTCAAACAGTTTATAACAGGATTTTTCAAAATATTTCAAGGCATGTGCATTGGAATGTTGTACAGTACAACTCATATATGCAACCGGCAGAAAATCTTCTGTTATAATTAAATATTTCAAATATCTACATCAAAACATTAGATTTCGAAATATTTAACGGGTAGCCGAAATACATCTCTTTTAAGAAAATTGACTCAAGAGTGTTGATAAAATAGCCAAAAAACTCTCCCGGTTTATAAAAATATCCAAAGTCTCCGCACTCGCAATTGAAGAACTGGTCCCCACTTGCAATTGCGGATGCGGAGCGGTCGGATGAAAGGTTGACACGTGTATCCCAGAAGCAGTTAACCACACACCGGGTCGGGTCGGATCGAGTGCAGACCAACCCGTTTCAATGTCTTTTTTTGTCTCGTAGTGATCCCATTGCGGGCCGCACTCACCGGGTCGAGTTAGAGTACGAACCCTTTGCCTATTTTTGTAAACGAGAAGAGTTTTGGGCCATTTTGTCAATTCCCTTTGTTCCTTTGGCTATTTGAGTCAATTTCCCTCTCTTTTATATCCACACTTCTAACACGCGTCAATGAGTTTTACGGTCCAGCAGAATTATATTTGTGCATAAATGAGTTGTACGTTACAACCGACCATGCACACCTAAAAATGATTTTCGAATGAAAGTAGGTAACGTGTTGGTAAAACCGACCATACTGTATTTTCTTTATTTTTGGCAGTACCTTTCCAGAGCTGAAATTTTTACATCCGTATAAATACTGTTTAAAGCAACTTGTACATTAAGCATAAATAACCAATACATTTATCTGAATTTCAGAAACTTAGCTCTGGTAAATAAAAATTATTTTCCTGCGTTTTGTTTGTAAATAAATAAATAAGAGCAGACTATAAGTCTACTCGCTCAATGCAACGTTATATATCTCGATTTTAATGTTCTAATTTATTTTAGGGGGTGTTTGGGAGTGCTTATATTTTTAACTTATGCTTGTTTGCTTATGTAGTTAGGAAAAACAGTTTTTAAAAAGTGTTTGTTCAAAATTGAGGGTAAAAAGGTAATTTGGATAGATAAGGAAATAAGGAGAAGTAAATAAGTAGGTATGGAATGACTTATCAAAAACAACTTATTTGTGGTGAGGAGAAGCAAATAAGCACTTTTGATTTTTTCTATCTAAACACTCCAAATAGCTTATTTGCGGTGGGGAGAAGCTATAAGCAAATAAGTAAAAAATATAAGCACTCCCAAACACCCCCTTAATGTGTGGTTTTCATAAAAGTCATGTTTTTTTATAAATTTATTTAAAGAATGATATTTTTTAAGGAGTTTAGTTAGAGATAAAGATTAATTAATAGGATTTGAAGGTTGTTAGAGATAAGTAGTAAGAGCATCTCCAACAGCTATGCTAAAGTTTTTCTAAAATAGAGTAAAAATGTTTAAATCTTTAAAAAAAATTATATTCAACTCCAACAACTATGCTATTTTAGCAACTCTATTATTAATTATCTTATTAAAATATTTAATTTATTTAATTATATTATTAAAATATTCAATATATGGAGAGGGAAAAAGGTCTGTTTTTTGGGGTAATGATTAGTTTTGGGGTGAAACCATCTAAATAGAAATTTCTCTAAATTTAGAGGTTTTTACAATCTCTTTCCTCTTTTCTCTATTTTAGCATAGAAGATATCATAGTTGTTGGAGCAATAAAAATGTTAAAATCCATTTTTTTCCATTTTAGCATAGCTGTAATTAGCATTAAAAGCGGTTGATAAAACTTCGTTAGTTGTTTTTAAAAGATTTTAAGTAATTAACATTAAATAGCGGTACATGAAGTTTTAGGGATTGTTATTAAGTGTTTTTCATAAATGTTTTATAATATATTATAGATTACGTTTTTTGTCTCTAAGGTTTGTTAAAGTGTGAATTACAATTTTTGTCCCCCGGGTTTGTAATTTATTATTTTTTGTCTTTATAATTTACAGTTTAATGTTATATCAGTCCCTATGGTTTACAATTTTTTATTCTTTTGGTCCTTCCTACTTAAAAAAGTAGAAATTAGCCTAGGGACTAAAATAACATTAAACTGCAAACCATAGAGACTAAAATAAATGAAAAACTAAAAAACACACTGTTAGATTAGATGATCTGATGGATGTGATTAAACAGACGGTTACAACAATATTAATTAAATTAAAAAAGCCTCACCCCTCTATTTTTTATTCGAAAAAAGACGAAAAATAAACAAACTTCGAACGAAATAAATTACACCAAATAAACGACATATATTTTTCTCGTGAATTTGACATCCATATTGATATACTTTTTCATCCGTTTTTTCGTGGTTTTCCGGTTTTCCATTTATTTAGGGTTTTCTCCTGCACCTGACCCTTCATTTTAATTGGTTATATGATATGGGTGTAGATTTTCATCAATGTGCCATGGTACTTCAGCATGCTGTACTCAATGTTCAGTCCATTTTTGACTCAAAGAACCAAGAGCAAGTTTGTCCTTTCTAAGGAAGGAAATGTTGCAGAAACTCTTTACAAGTTTGTAGCTTTCTTTAACCTCACTTTTCTTTCCATTTCTTGAATTCTACAACCAAGCATTATTTAATTTAATTTAATGTAATTATTACTTTTTTATTTTTGGTTAATGGGGGTATAGGTACATAAGGCCAGAGGATGTACCAGTACAGTATGGTGGACTGAGTCGACCCAGTGAGTTGAAAACTGGTCCACCCAAACCAGCTTCTGAGTTCACAGTCAAAGGTGGCGAAAAGGTCAATATTCAAATCGAGGGCATTGAGGTAATTAACCTATTTTCTACCATATGTCCGATTGTTACAGATTATCATGAAATAGCCAGTAAATCCGTAAATTTAATAAGCAAATTGGCGGATTTAGTCGTTTCTGTCGGATGATGGGACGTATCTTGGAAGGAAAACCGAACGATTTGCTTTCTAGGCCATATTTTTGCAGAGGTTTACGAAGCTTTGTGGATTTATCGGCTATTTTGCAAAAAAATTAGGCAAAGTTGGATCCCATGTGTGCATTAATAGTTGTACGCGTTACATTGATTAAACCATTTGAATAGACGTTAAGTCGTTGCTTGACTATGTTGGGTTGTACATCTTGCAATAAAAGTTGTATCGTCGTCCTATTTGGAAAAAAGGGTTTTACGATATTTTGCAAGATAACAATCACTCAACTTTTTGAGGGTAGAGGTTAGGATTGCATCAAGGAAAATTGACTCAAATAACCATTTACCCAAGTAAATTGGTCTCGTAGTCATTTCTTTCCCATTTTTACCAAAATGTCACTTCTTCCGCAATCTATAGGTTCGTAATTGCGGACCTATTTCAAAAACCCAAAAAAAAAATACGAATCTGATCAAATTTTTTTTTTTGCGGACCTGGGTCTGCAATTAAAGTTTGGGTGGATTTTTTAAAAGGAAAACCAGGAGAGAAATAGCTAGGAGACCAATTTTAGTTGGTAGAATGGTTATTTGAGTCAATTTCCGTGGCATTAATCTTACCCTTACCATACATAGGATTTCCGGTGTTCCGGTATGAACATATAGGGCTTGTGATGTACAAATGTTAATGCACGTAGTACAACTTATTGTTTGGTTATGTGTAGGCCGGGGCAATGATAACTTGGGATATCGTCGTTGGAGGTTGGGATTTGGAATATTGTGCCGAGTACATCCCGATAGCCGACGGAAGCTACACGATCGCGGTGGAGAAGCCGAGGAAGATGGGCCCTAATGAAGAGGCCGTTCACAACTCATATACTGCAAAAGAGGCCGGAAAGTTAGTTTTGTCGGTTGACAACTCGGCCTCCAGGAAACGCAAGGTTGCATCCTACCGCTATTTGGTCCGGAAATCTACCGTAGTCGTTGTGTGAGTTTCTTTTTTGTATGGTGTTTGTTACGTCTAATTTGAGTGGTTTTGGTTCGATGGAGAACGTGATGAAGCAATATTTGCCTACGTAATATGTAACATGTAAGTGGTAACGAAAGAAAACGGTTGTATTAAAGTGCCCAGTTAGAATAAGAGTAGATTAACATAGACGAGCGTTATAAAGGTGTGATTTCGAACATTGTTGTTTGTCGTAGTATTGAGACTGTTGACGATGCTTGTTACTTCACATCCTTGTATCATTAAACGAAACTCAAAAGGTGAAAAACTGGATATTCGCTAAAACCAAGAGTCAAAGTCAAAATGGTCAGGGAGGTTCACCTCTGATGACTCTAGAACATGATGAAGCAATATTTTGTCTTGTATCTAGACAAGTTTGCATGTAACTCGACTAATTTTCGAAGAACATGAAACCTTCAGCGACACTGAGGAGATTTGAACCGGTAACATCTAGTTGGTGTTTTTGTTTTGTTGGATTTTTATGAATGACTTTATGTTCAATTTTTTTTTGATTATGAGATGGAGAAATTTTTATTTTTTATTATCAAAAATGAATATCTCATGTAATTACTTTAAAAAATATCTGATAATTATATATTTCTAAAATCGATATCTATTTTAGAACGAAAGACTATTTATTTAGAAATAAAAAAGGCAAAGTAGAGCATCTCCAATAGATTATCCACAATTTCTCCAAAATAAAGAATCAAAAACCAAAATCCTCCAAAAAAATACATTCATCTCCAACAGCTTTTCATTTTAGAGAATCCAACATTAATTAAAATATTATATTCATCTATTAATATATTATTTCTCTATCTACATATTTATTATCAAAGGTTCCTATTGATTCTCACACTTAGTAATTATTTTTGAAGAGATCTTCATATTTGGAGAAAATAATCTTGAGGATAGTTATGGAGAAACTGTTTGAACAAAATATTAGCCCAAAATCCCGTTTTTTTTGTTTTTCCCCATATGCTCAAAGAGGGTGGCATCCGTGAAGAGAAAATCACATGCATGTATGATGATAGCAAGGCATGGCATATGATGATGGTCACAAGCTACCAATGATGGCCCATGCTTTCCCTTTAACCAGTGGAACTGTTATTATTGTTCCCTTCTGTAATTTTTTTTTTTAAATTTATACAAAGTAATATTTTTATAAGAACATCATTTTTATACTTTTTGATGCCATCTTATTTATAACTTATCAAATTAAAATTCATATAAAAATCTATAATGATAGTTTTTCTAAGAAATCTTAATTTTGTGTATCTCATGTATTTGTCAACATCTATAATAATTATATATTTTAACATAAATAGGAAAATTAATTGTTTTAGAGTATCTCCAACAGTTTCCCTAACATTTCTCTAAAATAGAGAACCAAAAGTCAAAAGCTCCAACATATTCCCCATTTTAGAGAAACAAACATTGATTATAATATTTAAATATTCCATTAATCTATTAAAATATTATTTCTCTCTTCAAAATATTTTTTTTCAAAGATTTCTATTGATGCTTCTATCTATTAATCATTTTTTGGGTTATCTCCATATTTTGAAAAAAAATTCTATCTTCTACTTTCTCTATTTTGGAGATAGTTTTAAGAAACTGTTAAAGCAAAATTATAACTCAAAATCCTCATATTCTTCATTTTCTCCAAAATGAGAAAGCTGTTGGAGATGCTTTTACACATTCTCTCCAAGTTTACTAAAATTGCACTAGATCTGCAAAAATAGGTCCGTAATCGCGAACCTACTTAAAAAAATGATCGATTTAAAAAAAGAGTTTTGTATATTGCGGACGTGAATGGTATTTTGGTAAAGTGGGAGAGAATGTGTCTAGGAGGTTAAACCATGAAAAAAATAAAACAATTAATTTCCCAAATAAATATCTAATATTTAATTTAAATACCAACAAAAATGAGGAAATTTTCATTTTACACAAACTTCATGGTAAGAACCAATGTTCTTAAATAAGAACTTAAAAATGATGATGTTCATATAAGAATTCTTAACAACGATATTTTTTACAAGTTACTCCATTTTTTGCTTATAAAAACCTTGTATCAGAGATGCTCTAAATTACTTAATTTTGATTTATTGTTTAGTTGTACATAACTACATAAGTTAGGTTATAAGTTATTAATAAGTTTTTTAGAATTACTTATGAGAAGTTTTTTTTGCCATTTTTTCAATTATAACTCTCACTGATATTAATTAAAATAAATATTAACTATTAATTGTAAATAAATATTAGTTAATCATAAATATTAATTTATAGTAATTAAAAAATATTACTTAATTTCAATTTAAAATAGATATTATATTTATTAATTATTTATAAATTTTATTAACTATATCAATTATTTTAATTGTTATTTCATTTATTTAGATATCAAAAAACAAATACAAAAATTCTAAAAGTATTTATGTAAATTATATACAAATTAAACTTATACTTATTTTTTTATTCATAGATAATTAAATAATGCTAAGTAATTTTAATAAAATATTTAATAATTAATTATATTTTTGAAAAAATATAATTAATTAGATACGTGAGGTTGACTAGTTTTATTTTTTATTCACATAATATGTAATGGTTATTTAAAATCATAGATTAAAGGTAGATTTTCCTAAAATTTTGTCTTAACAAATTCAAAATTTATAATGTATATATAATAACAATAATAATCAATTTTAAATTCTTGCAATTAACATATTATATTATTTAAATTTTTTAACTATCTTGTTTGTACTTTGTAGTAATTAACAAATTATATTATTAGACATTTGTTTTAGTTATATTATTAAAAGGGAAATTAATTAAAATACCCTAAGTTTGACCAAGTGTTATCAAAATACCACAAATCTCTCCCACTTTGCAAAAATACCCCTTTTTCCGCGATGGGAGCTCCCGATCGCGGGCCAAGGACCATTTCTGACACTTTTTTAAACTTGTAGGGACCATTTTTGAAAAATGGAAACCCGCGATCGCGGGCTAATCCCGCAGTATGTTTTTTGTGACTTTTCAATTGCAAAGGACCATTTTTGAAAAATTTCAGGGACCATTTTTGAAAATTTGAACCGCGTTTGACCATTTTTGACCACTGTTCACCCGCGTTTCGTCAAATTTAATGAATTTAAAATGAAATGTTACACTTTCAACCCCTATACTTATTTACTTTATACCTTTTAGTTTCATTATTTTAATTTTACATTTAACACATATAATCGTTTATTAACTAAAATACGTTAAAAAAATACGTTTTAATTTCAACAAATTACACCATTATAATCGTCTCTTCGATACGTTCGAAATGAGCCAAATCTTGATTTTTTTTGGAATTATATATTTTAATATATATCATATACAGTTATACACTACATAAAAAAATATTTTTTATATTTAAAATTCATACCTTTATAGTTAATTATTTAATTTATGGTACATCTCTTATTTTTTTTTTCAATTTTGTTTTACACTCCTATCGCATTAACATAATAATCATATATTAACTAATTCATTAAATCGTTTTAAATTATTATTATTTGAATGTGTTTATAGATATCGTGAATGGCAATAGGAGAATGTTCCACGAGAAGAATATTAAATGGGGTTTTGACAAGTTGGTATTACTAGACTCATTTAAGAATTGTGAAAATGAGTATTTGGGGAATGATGATTCATGTGTGTTTGGAGCTGAATTATTTGCAGTTACAGAGTATGCACAAAATGATCGATGTATTTCCAACGTAACTTAGATTAAAATTATCTCCTTCAGTTCAGTCCCGTCCCGTCTCATCCAGTTCAGTCCCGTCCAGTTCCGTTCCGTCCCATCTTGTATGCGTACCAAACGCTACCTAAAAGTACCGTAAATTAAATAATTAACTATAAAGATATAGATTGTAAATATTAAAAATATTTTGATGTAGTGTATATGATATATATTAAAATATATAAATAAAAAAAATTCAAGATTTGGCTCATTTCGAACGTATCGAAGAGACGATTATAATGGTGTAATTTGTTAAAATTAAAAAGTATTTTTTAACGTATTTTAGTTAATAAACGATTATATGTGTTAAATGTAAAATTAAAATAATGAAACTAAAAGGTATAAAGTAAATTTAGTAAATAAGTATAGGGGTTGAAAGTGTAACATTTCAATTGGAAATTGTGATTTTGATTTGATATTTACACTTTCAACCCCTATACTTATTTACTAACTTTACTTTATACATTTTACTTTCATAATTTAATTTTACATTTAACACATATAATCGTTTATCAACAAAAATACATTAAAAAAATACGTTTTAATTTTAACAAGTTACACCATTATAATCGTCTTTTCGATACGTTCGAAATGAGCCCAATCTTGAATTTTTTTGATTTATATATTTTAATATATATCATATACAGTTATACACTACATCAAAATATTTTTAATATTTACAATTTATACCTTTATAGCTAATTATTTAATTTACGGTACTCTTAGGTGGCGTTTGGTACGCATACTAGATGGGACGGGACGGAACTGGACGGGACTGAACTGGATGGGACGGGATGGGACTGAACTGAAGGAGATAATTTTAATCTAAGTTACGTTGGAAATACATCGATCATTTTGTGCATACTCTGTAACTGCAAATACTTCAGCTCCAAACACACATGAATCATCATTCGCCAAATACCCATTTTCACAATTCTTAAATGAGTCCAGTGATACCAACTTGTCAAAACCCCATTTAATATTCTTCTCGTGAAACCTTCTCCTATTGCCATTCACGATATCTATAAACACATTCAAATAATAATAATTTAAAACGATTTAATGAATTAGTTAATATATGATTATTATGTTAATGCGATAGGAGTGTAAAAAAAATTTGAAAAAAAATAAGAGATGTACCATAAATTAAATAATTAACTATAAGAGTATGAATTTTAAATATAAAAAATATTTTTTATGTAGTGTATAACTGTATATGATATATATTAAAATATATAAATCCAAAAAAATTCAAGATTGGGCTCATTTCGAACGTATCGAAGAGACGATTATAATGGTGTAATTTGTTAAAATTAAAACGTATTTTTAACGTATTTTAGTTAATAAACGATTATATGTGTTAAATGTAAAATTAAAATAATGAAACTAAAAGGTATAAAGTAAATTTAGTAAATAAGTATAGGAGTTGAAAGTGTAACATTTCATTTTAAATTCATTAAATTTGACGAAACACGGGTGAACAGTGGTCAAAAATGGTCAAACGCGGTTCAAATTTTCAAAAATGGTCCCTGGAATTTTTCAAAAATGGTCCATTGCAATTGAAAAGTCACAAAAAACATACCATCGCGGGATTAGCCCGCGATCGCGGGATTCCATTTTTCAAAAATGGTCCCTGCAAGTTTAAAAAAGTGTCAGAAATGGTCCCTGTCCCGCGATCGCGGGCTCTCATCGCGGAAAAAGGGGTATTTTTGCAAAGTGAGAGAAATTTGTGGCATTTTGGTAACTCGAATTTGGACTTAGGGTATTTTAATTAATTTCCCTTATTAAAAATTTGTTTTAAACATATTATTAGAAATTTGTTTAAATTATATTATGAAATATTTGTAACCAACTATTTTTTCAAAATGTCATTTTTGGTCATTTTACATGGGAAATTTAATTAAAATACCAAAAGTTTGACTTTGACTTACCAAAATATCCATTTCTCTTTCGAATTTGCCAAAATACCCATTTTTTCGCAAAGGGGTCCGCGATCGCGGACATGGACTACTTTTGAAAAATTGCATCCTGCAATCGCGAAGAAGAGTCCCGCGGCACATGTGATTTTGATTGTTTTGATTTGCAATTTACACTTTCAACTCCTATACTTATTTATTTACTTTACTTTACTTTATACCTTTTACTTTCATAATTTTAATTTTACATTTAACACATATAATCGTTTATTAACTAAAATACGTTAAAAAAATACGTTTTAATTTTAACAAGTTACACCATTATAATCGTCTCTTCGATACGTTCGAAATGAGCCCAATATTGAATATTTTTAGATGTATTTATTTTAATATATATCATATATACTACATAAAAATATTTTTTATATTTAAAATTCATATTCTTATAATTAATTATTTAATTTATGGTACTCTTATAGTTAAAATACGTTTTATTTATTTTATTATCGATTGTCCAAGTGTAAGTATTAAAAATTGGCGGAGACTTTGTGATGGACATACATCGATCCTTTTGTGCATACTCTGTAACTGCAAATACTTCAGCTCCAAACACACATGAATCATCATTCGCCAAATATCCATTTTCACAATTTTTAAATGAGTCCAGTGATACCAACTTGTCAAAACCCCATTTCATATTCTTCTCGTGAAACCTTGTCCTATTGCCATTCACGATATCTATAAACACATATAAATAATAATAATTTAAAACGATTTAATGAATTAGTTAATATATGATTATTATGTTAATGCGATAGGAGTGTAAAACAAAATTGAAAAAAATAAGAGATGTACCATAAATTAAATAATTAACTATAAGGGTATGAATCGTAAATATTAAAAATATTTTTATGTAGTATATATGATATATAATAAAATATATAAATCCAAAAATATTCAATATTGGGCTCATTTCGAACGTATCGAATAGACGATTATAATGGTGTAACTTGTTAAAATTAAAACGTATTTTTAACGTATTTTAGTTAATAAACGATTATATGTGTTAAATGTAAAATTAAAATTATGAAAGTAAAAGGTATAAAGTAAAGTAAGTAAATAAGTATAGGGGTTGAAAGTGTAAATTGCAAATCAAAACAATCAAAATCACATGACCGCGGGACTCTTCTTCGCGATCGCGGGAGAAAGAAATTTCAAAAGTGGTCCCTGTCCGCGATCGCGGAAAAAATGGGTATTTTGGTAAACTCAAAGAGAAAATGGGTATTTTGGTAAGTCAAAGTCAAACTTTGGATATTTTAATTAAATTCCCTTTTACATGTTTATAAGCTAATTTTTGTCAAACATAACTTGTGCACCAACTAGTTTATCAGTCATCAAACGGCTTATCAATTTTTCTAGAAAGGCAAGATTTTATTCAGAACCAACCACAAACATTCCTACAAAGAGATCTACGAGAGACAGATAACAAAGAGGGGGACAAAACAAACCCCACAAGAAACAAACCGACCACCGGAACCAACAAACCAAAACAAGACTAACAAAGAAATAAAAACGAAACCTCAAGAAATAACAGAAGACGGGGACATAAGCCAAGTCGTTTTAGAGATAGACCGATCTTTGAACCTCGGAGCAATCCAAACGAAGGAATTAAACTGAATGTCGCCAAAAAGATCACCCGGATGAAAACGCCCCTTGAAAATATAAGCATTCCTTAGATTCCATAGAGAATAAGCAGCAATCCAAAGAACCGCTTGCCACACAACCTTCAAAGGCCCCTTGATTTGCCTCCCACCATCAAAAGTTAAAAACTCCGAGACAGAAGAGGGGATAGTGTAGTTGATATTCCACCATTTAAAAATACAATGCCAAAGCGACGAGGTGACCTTGCAACCGAGTAAACAATGATCGAACGATTCAACATGATCTCTACAAAGCGGACATAACACTGAACCAAGATTGACCCCTCTTTTGTTGACCTCCTGAAGAACCGACAACTTGTTCTCCAAACGAAAAAATTCACTTTCCTATGAACTAACTTGTTCCATAAGGTGGCTTTGTCATCCGGGAAAAATTGTAGAAAGTAACCATCCACTATATGTCAGATAGATGAGGCAGTGAAAGATCCATCCGAAGTGAGGAAACAACGAGCGACGTCCCTACCGGAGACCTTAGGAGAAGCATTCTTCAACAAAGAAATTAAGTCGGAAATATCGCTTGAAGCTCTCCACCAAGGAGGACGAACCCAGTTCCAATTCCACCTCCACAGTCCCTCAATCCAAGTGCCATGATCACCAACTATGACTTCGGGACAATGGTCCAAACGAAAAAGCCGAGGGAACCTGTCACATAGCCTGAAATTACCCACCCATTTGTCAACCCAAAAACGGTATCTTTCCCGCCCCCGATCAATTTCCCAAAAGAGGAGCGAAAATTTAGCCTAAACCCATCTAAGTCACTCCTCGCTTTTAAGTATGGGTGTGCAAAACCCGAATGCCCCAAAAACCCGAACCGAAATGAGGTGTTTATGTAAAACCCGAATGCCCCGAAATCCGAAAATCCAAAACCCGAAATTTTTGGGGATATTTGGGTTTGGGTTGGGTTTGATTTATCGCTACCCGATCCGTCCGAAAACCTGACATGTATATATATATACACATATATTATTATATAATATATTTATTTATATATTTATCCTTCAAAAATCCTAAATTCTAGTCGAGCGTACTATTTTCAAGAGACTAAACCTACTATCAATTAATCAATCCTTTCAACTAATTGAGTTTATTATCCAAAGCGATCAAACATTATAAATTTTTTGCATTTAATTATACTTGAAATTCGACCGAATCCAACCCGAAACCCGATGAATCCGAACCCGAAGTAATCCAAAATCCGAAACCTAAAGTTTGGGGCTTGGTTTTCATATCCGAAATCCGTTCGGGTTATTGATTTTCCCACTCGAACCCGCCCGTGTAACGTCCCAAAAACATGATCATGCACTAACATAGAATAGGCATTCGGGTTACATAAATAACTTGTCTTTTAAACATCATCCAACTCTACTAAACAAAATTTGACATCAGAAGTCTCTAAATCCACAGTCGAGGGCTATATCTATAGTCATCATAGTCCAAATCTTGGAGTTTCTCTAAGCTCTAAGTCCTCTTGCCATCTCTCAGTTCTTACTAAAAGAACTCGTAACACGCTTACCTGAAAATGGATTAGTTTTTGAAAAGCGAGGGTTAGACCAAAAGGTCTAGTGAATTCCCTCCGTAAAACAACATGTATAAACAATAGGAAATCATTTTGTTAAAATGCATCATAAATCATAAATCATCACATATGGTACTGCACTGTGTATTGGATCACATAAACATCCGCGATCGGGGCCCAAACAGACTCCTTTTTCGCCCTCTCGTATTGGGGCCCAAGCAGACTCCCCGATACATGCCTAGGAGGGGAAACGAATTCCAACCTACCGGCTCGTCATACATATCCAAGGGATCATCGGATCCCGAGGCTCTCTGATCCCACAGTGCAGACCGACATCACATAACATACACATACGTTCCATAAAAGCCTGTAAATCAGAATCTTTACAAATCATGCTTTTCATTTCATCATGTCAAACTTTCCTTGGGATATAAATACATACGTTCGTAAGAGACATGCACATTAGTTTATAAACATTTCATGCCCGTTAAGTACCATATTCAGTAAAGAAAGCATTTAATACTTTATGCCGAAAAAGGGTTTAGGGAACTCACCTGATAGCAATTTCTCTTCTTAAACTCTTGTCTCGTTCCGTTCGTACACCTAATGCATAACATAACAATTTTAATAAGGGTCTACTGACTTATGCTCTTAGGCCTTCCTTCAATCCATACTTACAATAATTAGACTATTAACTACATTAGTCGCCCTTAATAAATAGTTTTTAGACCTTAACATATCTAAGCGCAAAATACCCCTAAGTCCAAAAGAGACTTAAGCGAACTCTCGGCTCATCATAACTTTTGGCCCAACCAACCAACCGACCCAACAATTCCTTCGGTCCACACCCCAAGTCCAAATCTCGGTATAGCGAACGAGTCCCGGTATTTGCACTCTGCGGGACTCTTAGTCCCGGTACTTGCACACTGCGTGTAACACCCGTAATTTCCAGATAGGCCCAATGTCGAATCAGTGTGGAACCGATCTTTAAGAAAAATATGAAAAATAAGTTTTGGGGTTAAATCCTAGATTTTATTGTCTTGTTGGATGGGGAATTCGATTACGAGTCCAACGGTTCTTTTCGGAGCAAAAACGGAGCTATAACGAAGAAGTTACGGCCGAAACAGTATCCGACCCAACAGCAACCAAACAGAGAGGCGCGCGGTTTGTTATGCGGCTTGTAAACCACGGGACAAACCGCGTGAGCGATCTGGAATTTTAAAACGCGATCTCAAACCCTCAAACTTCATTTCTTCATAACTTTTGCATCACAACTCCGATTTGAGTGATTCAAGTTGCTACGGTTTCGTTTTTGAGAGATCTTCAAGGATCTAGGAAGAGTTTTGAAGTATGGTGATTGGTTCAGGAGTATTTGGCGGTGGTTGAGGTAATTTCTCGCTTTTCTCCATCTAAGAGGTTAAGGTTTTGATATTTTTGGATGATTTATGTTGGGGGAAATGTATGTAAGTGTTTGAGGATGATTATTTATGGTTGAGAATTCATAAATCTAGGTTTTGGAAGTTTTGACTTGAGGATGCAAATTTCATCAAAGGAGCTTACGTTGGAGAAACCCTAGATTTAGCTAAATCTAGCAAGGTGAGTTCAAGTTACTTTGCGAAAACGTTGTACATGCCAAAATGAGTATTTTACAAATATTTGTGTGTTTTACTTGGAAATATATGTGGTTGAGTTATTTGAATGGTTTAACTCTTTTGAAGTGTTTATCTTCATAAATGTGTAAAACACCCATATTTGGGGCTTTTGAATATTTGGATGATTAGAAGCTAAAATTGTCTTTAAAAGATTAATTGCTCAAAATGAGGTTTATTTGATGGTTTAATCATGTTAGTGTAAACGATTTTAATAAACCATTTGGGAAAAATGCACTTTTAGTGTTATGAGTCATTTTGAGAATATTAAGGGTGTGAATCCTTTGGGAAAACCCTTTTTGTTTAACCCGTGTTGAGTTTTGGGGTTAATGATGATTTTGGGATACGTGCTTTCTTAAACAATGTTTAAACGCGTTTTATGGGAGGATGACCGACATTATGGGTCTAGCAAGCTTTGAGCACTTTGCTCGGTTTTGACTTTGAGATAGTCTTGGGACATTTGTCCGGTTTAAATGGCTCGTTGGGAAGTCTTATTTACGGGTTGCTTTTATTGCACCGTGTTGCATTTTATTGCATGTCGTTGATATTTACATGCTCGGGGTGGAGTCTAGGATGTATTACATGCTTAATTTCATTTCATTTGCATGATTTGACGTTGATAAATGATCATTAGATCTTTGAGCAGAGGGCTCGGTTTTGGACTCGATTGGGTCTTGATGGCATTCGCCCGGTTTTTAATAAGCTCGACGTGGGCTTGGGGTTTGCATTTCATGAGTTGCATTATATTTGAAGTTTACATGATTTGAATGCATTAGTTATTCTTTTGAGGTCATGTATGAATATTTAAGTTAAGTAAGCTTGTTTTGGATGGGGGGTTTTTCCAAGGTAAAGACCTAGTATGGTTGAACTTGAGGGCTTGGACTAAAGACCTAGTTTGGGTTGATGTCTAAGAGGGGCTAAAGACCTAGTTTGGGTTGATGCCGGGGTTTTTCCAAGGTAAAGACCTAGTGTGGTTGAACTTGAGGGCTTGGACTAAAGACCTAGTTTGGGTTGATGTCTAAGAGGGGCTAAAGACCTAGTTTGGGTTGATGCCGGAGATGGACTAAAGACCTAGTTTGGGTTGATGTCATCTGTTTTCCACATCCAAGAAGCTTACTTGCATTTATTTAATTGTGGTTTAATTTATGTGTTTGCCACATTCGATGAGATCGGGTCTCCCCCGTCACCAAAGGGTGTTGATTTCAGATATTTTATTTATTCACATTGTTGAGGTTATATCACATGTATATGGATTGTGTTCCATGATTGATGGACGGATTTACGTTACATTCTTATTGGATGTTTTAACTGCTGAGGTTTTATCCCATGGCATTTGGATTTTAATACATTTTACGTTGCATGAGTTTTGCTTCATATTATGTTTCCAACGAAAGATTGTATTTAAATGGATGGTTTCCATGTTTTACGGGTTGTGTATGTATTGTCAACCGTACTTGAAGGTTTTGTCTAAAACTAGATTTATTCACGTATTTGAGTGGATTGGGGTTCGAAACTCATTTTTGGAAAACGCTTTACACTTTTGGGGGAAGATTCCCATGGATTTTGGGTGCGTTGGAAAATGAGTCATTTACGTCTATTTTGAGAACTCTTTTGAAAGGATAACCTTTGTCGCAAACTTTCATTAAAGATTTGTTGAATCATGACTAAAACCACTAATTCCTGATTTATGTTTTATATGGTCATGATAAAATGCTTGAACTCACTAGGCGTAAGCCTAACCCTTTTTATTTGTCGGTATGTGCAACAGACTCAGGTTTGGGTAGCTCTAGGTACATTGTGAAGTGGCGAGTGCTAGTAAAGTGCACGAGAGGTGACTTGTTTAGTGATGTCTTCCGCACGTACTTGGAATTAGCAACTTGTGTTGGTTAAGTAACACCCGTTTAAGTTATTCTATTGGAGAATTATAATGTTTTAAATTCCGAGGTATATTAAGGAATGAATTGTAGAAATGATTTTATATTGTTGGATAATTTATCGAAATTTTATTTAGTTGCTCGTTCCAAATTCCGGGGTGTTACACTGCGGGATTACCAAATCCCGGTATTTGGTTCGGATTACGGGACCCCCCTCTAGTCCCGGTATGTCTTTTCTTTTCCCGGTACGACTTCCCAACCCCGATACCCATTTAGAGTCCCGGTACCATTCGAATCCCGGTACCCAACTGAGTCCCGGTGTTCGGCCAAGTCCCGATACCGGCGATTTACGGGACTCCGAACCCTCGTAATCAGTTTAATCTATTCACTAACTATCGCGATTTCTTCCCAAGACAAAGCATATTACACAGAGAAACCCCATTACATTTAATTAATCTTCTTAACAAATTGGTTAATCCATCATGAGCGATTAACCACAGGGATGTTCTTACCCTATTGCAATAGTTTAGACAGAGATATAACAGAGATGATTTCTTATCTAATCAATGCAGGAATTAACATTGAGAAGGATTCAATTCTTACCAACAGAAGTCTACTCGCGATTCTTTGCCAAAACCTTCTGAAATAAATTCCTCATTCGTTATCCAGCCGTCACATCACAATCAGGAGAACAATAAAATGGAAACCCTATGGATCTGGTCCCTATTTATAACTTCCTTAAATTGCAAACAAGTCCCCTAATCAAAATTTTGATTTCTTTCACTTTGGCCACCAAACTTCAATTTCTACTAAAACTTAGGTTGTTACAACACTCCCCCCTTAAAAGAATTCCGTCCCCAGAATTCCTCATTGGAAGAGCTGTGGGTAACTTGCCCACACTAAACTGACACTCCCCCAAGGTGAAGCTATTTCTAACTCAGACAACCACCTCATTACATTCGCAACATGCAACAATGGATGCATTCCCTTCAGTTCTTACGGTACTCTAACTCGTAGGCTACTGTTCCTATTCGATCGGTCTTAACATTAGAAGATTAAATAAGACTTCTCATGCATCTTTACTTCCTTTAAGGGGGGAACTTGGCGGAATCCCCCGCTATAACATGAGATTCATTTACTAAGAAACAATCACTCACCTGACAGCTTGGCACAAGGCCAACCCGGTACATCCAGACAACTCACAACCTCGAGTTCCTTCATCGTATCACAACTCACAACCTTGCACCACACAACAATCGTCTATGCAGCTAACCTTTCCCCTTTTCTCAGACCACCTAGACCACAGTTCGTCACTCATCTCTCACACCTCACCACTTCACAACCCCATAATTATACGCAACTAAGAGTAGGAACCTCCAAACCCATCGTTGAAGTGTTCACCTACTCGAATTAAACTTATCCTGAAACACAATCATTCCTCGCTGAATGCCACGTTCGTTCAATCATAAAAACATAATTCCTTTCCTCAATACTCTTTCCAAAAGTTCGCACACTTATCAATGATAATCTATACAACACTACACCCTTTGGGAATTACTGTCACGTTTACTCCTTCCAATTTACTCACTTAATCCGCCATACTATCTTCACCTCCCCACTTTAGCGTGGATCACTGCTCACCAAACATTACTTGCCCCTCTCTCCCGACCTTTCCACATACTGTTATCACTTTCTCATTACTTACATAACTAAACAGTTGCACCAAGGTCCTAACTTAAGGCATTCAACCAAGTCGTCTTGAAACGACACCAGTGTTCGACGTCACTACACTCTCTTTAATTTCCAACTTTTACTTTCTCAGACCATTCTTTCCCTCATGTGCAACAACTCACACTCTTTAAGGATTTCACATCTCTTCCACCCCATTTTGACTAACACACCCATCATCTTCTTTAAACTTCCAACGGTCCCAAAATATGCTTACTTAGCGACTCTTACAACTAAAAACACTAGGTTTCTCCTTCGGGTAACCACCCACCACCACTCCGACATTCTATCCTGAACATAATCATACCACAACGTCAACTTACACTCTACATGCTCCAATGACCCGGTTAACAAATCGTACACCTCATCCGAAACCCCGACAAAGGCTTCCCTCCAATGCTTCATTCTTCTAACATCCAGCTACTACAACCCTAACTGGCACATTTAACTTGGCAATTATTGCCACTACATAACCGCACATTCCTCACCCATAACATCACACTGCAGACCAAATCTCTCATGATCATTCACACAATTAGAGCTTGCCTTCATATCCCCCCGAATACAAAATTAAGTCTATCTCGCTACTTAGTCCTTTCCCAACTTGTTGAACCATAACTCACGAGTTCTCAATTAGCTCAAACACAAACATTCTAGCTAGCTCTTTACGATCCGAGCCCTCACATAAACATGGCACAATCCCTCACTGAACGATAATATACACATTCGCTTCGTTCGTGCTACATGCCTTATCCTTCTACGAGCCCTCCATACCTTGCAAGTAGGACGTTCATCCAAAACAGTAGTCTCTCACTAACTTAACACCTACACAAAACGTTCTATCAACTTTCACTCTCCTGGTCCAAGTCTTCGACCTTAGCCAACTTACACCGCTGCCGACTTTAACCACAAAAGTCAACTTGTAAATACTTTCTTAACCTATTGTTTCACATGGGTTCCTTACGGGACCTATTCCTCCCAACACATCATAAATAACTTCATAATCCGTCGCCCCTATTTCAAAACTTACTCATGTAACATCAATATTACAAGCTCACCTCAAAACTCAAATCCCACATCGTGGACCTTTCATTTCTACCTCACAACACTGCTCATAACGAGTTGCTAAAATCAACACCTTGACGACTTCTAGTCCTTTCCCCAGATACCATCTTCCCTTGGCAATTGTATTCCCAGTCACCGAGCAAGGGTACAGACCCTCATACACCTGACACTACAACCCATTCCCAACTCTTTCACTGTCTAACCCTCCTCTCGAACACATATACCAAAACTACATACGTTTCCCCTGACTCGTCTAACACCTTTCCACTCTCGGAGTTCTTCCTGAGCTTAAAATGTAATACTCTACGACCTAGTGGGTTCATAGCCTTCATGCATGACCATACAGTAAATAAATATTTTCGCACATTTCGTCATTTTAAATAAACAACGTTTGGAAAACACTTGGGTACACATGACCCCGTCACTCTTATAACTTCAACGCCCTGCACAACGATTCGAGAATCGTTTGCATGCATTTTTCCGTGAACCTTGATCTTACTCAATTCCGAACGATGTTATTACGACAATAATACGTTGAATGAAAATTCTTTCATACGACACAATTCCGAAAGACATTACCGACACCAAGTAGACCAGTCGGTTCTCACATTCTTTTGTATGATAACAACAGGTCAGTACTCATTTGATTGTAAAAGTCTTGTTGGCAAACGTTTTCTTGACCTTTTTGTAACAATTTAATTTATAATGAAAAGTGTGAAATACTTTGCCAATTGTTAAGCTCAAAATTTCAAGGTGCAATGTGAATGAAATCACCTTTTCTTTAAACATACGCGTGCACATTCTGACTCATTTTCGATCAAAATTTATATTTACACATTTAACTTAAATTGTGAAAAATTCCATGTTACATTTAGGAAAGCTATGCATGAAACTCTACTTGCGATGGAAGGCTACTCACCCTAACAAGGTCAACCGCTTTACTCACGCAACTTATCCTTGACACTCTTCCTTCGACCACAGGTCGTCCTCTCGGTCATACAATAACTTGCTGTACATGCGTTCCACATCTCACTTACTCAACCATTTCACACTATTTTTGTTTTGATCAGCTATCTCACTTCCTACCTCCACATGCTTTTAATTCACTATAGGTATTTTATTTCACTTATCCTGCCATTGAAAAGCTCGACTAAGAAGTCAGGGCTCCATTGATACTTTCAAGGTTTCGACATTGTCCTTCCTTATCATCCGAACTGATCTACTTTGCAATCTCTAGAACTGGGACTCTCCTGAAACGGGAGTCTTACTCAAACTCAACATCCATCTTCTTCGAATCCACAAAGAGCTACCTCTAGACGACTTATAGCATTCTATACAACATTTCTTCTCTTCGATGTATACATACATCACATCATATATGATCTTACACGACACTCCCCAAACACTGGAGCTCGGTCTATCTCTCAGGGATCTTGCTGACCTATTCCTCAACGTTCTCCCAGCCATAGCGCTAGACTGAAAGAAACCGATAATTAATCCTTGCTAGACATGGCACAACAACTTTCCTATAAGTAAGGTATTGTAAGTACGCACCTGTACCTGTAAGTTCGTAATTACACTGGCCTAGTGTAATCCCAAACTTACCTTACACGTTTGTCCTTGACACCTCATCCCTAAGCGCATTTATAGTGATCGTTCCTAGAGGCAATCCTATGTCTCGACTGTGTTCCTCATCTTACAGTTTAAGTTTAGGCCCGACTGGTCACCTAAATCCCTTAAACTAAGGCTCTGATACCATTTGTAACGTCCCAAAAACATGATCATGCACTAACATAGAATAGGCATTCGGGTTACATAAATAACTTGTCTTTTAAACATCATCCAACTCTACTAAACAAATTTTGACAGCGGAAGTCTCTAAATCCACAGTCAAGGGCTATATCTATAGTCATCATAGTCCAAATCTTGGAGTTTCTCTAAGCTCCAAGTCCTCTTGCCATCTCTCAGTTCTTACTAAAAGAACTCGTAACACGCTTACCTGAAAATGAATTAGTTTTTGAAAAGCGAGGGTTAGACCAAAAGGTCTAGTGAATTCCCTCTGTAAAACAACATGTATAAACAATAGGAAATCATTTTGTTAAAATGCATCATAAATCATAAATCATCACATATGGTACTACACTGTGTATTGGATCACATAAACATCCGCGATCGGGGCCCAAGCAGACTCCCCGATACCTGCCTAGGAGGGGAAACGAATTCCAACCTACCGGCTCGTCATACATATCCAAGGGATCATCGGATCGCGAGGCTCTTTGATCCCACAGTGCAGACCGACATCACATAACATACACATACGTTCCATAAAAGCCTGTAAATCAGAATCTTTACAAATCATGCTTTTCATTTCATCATGTCAAACTTTCCTTGGGATATAAATACATATGTTCATAAGAGACATGCACATTAGTTTATAAACATTTCATGCCTGTTAAGTACCATATTCAGTAAAGAAAGCATTTAATACTTTATGCCGAAAAAGGGTTTAGGGAACTCACCTGATAGCAATTTCTCTTCTTAAACTCTTGTCTCATTCCGTTCGTACACCTAATGCATAACATAACAATTTAAATCAGGGTCTACTGACTTATGCTCTTAGGCCTTCCTTCAATCCATCCTTACAATAATTAGACTATTAACTACATTAGTCGCCCTTAATAAATAGTTTTTAGACCTTAACATATCTAAGCCCAAAATACCCCTAAGTCCAAAAGATACTTAAGCGAACTCTCGGCCCATCATAACTTTCGGCCCAACCAACCAACCGGCCCAACGATTCCTTCGATCCACATCCCAAGTCCAAATCTCGGTACAGCGAACGGGTCCCGGTATTTGCACTCTGCGGGACTCTTAGTCCCGGTACTTGAACACTGCGGGATTACCAAATCCCGGTATTCGGTTCGGATTACGGGACCCCCCTCTAGTCCCGGTATGTCTTTTCTTTTCCCGGTACGACTTCCCAACCCCGGTACCCATTTAGAGTCCCGGTACCATTCGAATCCCGGTATCCAACTGAGTCCCGGTGTTCGGCCAAGTCCCGATACCGGCGATTTACGGGACTCCGAACCCTCGTAATCAGTTTAATCTATTCATTAACTATCGCGATTTCTTCCCAAGACAAAGCATATTACACAGAGAAACCCCATTACATTTAATTAATCTTCTTAACAAATTGGTTAATCCATCCTGAGCGATTAACCACAGGGATGTTCTTACCCTATTGCAATAGTTTAGACAGAGATATAACATAGATGATTTCTTATCTAATCAATGCAGGAATTAACATTGAGAAGGATTCAATTCTTACCAACATAAGTCTACTCGCGATTCTTTGCCAAAACCTTCTGAAATAAATTCCTCATTCGTTATCCAGCCGTCACAGCACAACCAGGAGAACAATAAAATGGAAACCCTATGGATCTGGTCCCTATTTATAACTTCCTTAAATTGCAAACAAGTCCCCTAATCAAAATTTTGATTTCTTTCACTTTGGCCACCAAACTTCAATTTCTACTAAAACTTGGGTTGTTACAGCCCGACCAACCCGATGCTCACCCCTACTTTTAAGATTCCACCGCAAGTCGATACCAATTTTCTAAGCGTAGCTTCGGAAATATTAAAACCACCTTCCTTTCCGTATAAACATTTAATTACCCGACTCCAATAAGTATTTTCTTCCTCGAAAAAACGCCACCAACATTTAGCTAGAAGGCTCAAATTTTGGGCCTTAAGACTACCGATATTGAGCCCAACCCTCTCGAAATCTTTTAGAACATTAACCCATTTTACACACGCCATTTTCTAAACTGACCCCTCACCCTAAAAGAAATTATTTCTCACTCTTTCAAGTAGATTTACCACACGAACCGGTGCACGAAACAAAGAAAAGTAGTAAAGTGACAAACTTCCCAAACCCGATTTCGCCAAAGTCATTCGACCTCCAAAGGATATCAATTTCCCTTTCCAATTTGTCAACTTATTCTGAATTTTTTCTACGATAGGCACCCACTTTGCCACTTTACTCATATCAACTCCAACTAGAAGCCCGAGGTAATAAAGTGGAAAAGAATGCAAAACCGACGCCATAGTATCAATCTCAACCGAGGCCACTCCAACACCAAATACTTTTGCCAAGATTTATTTTTAGGCCCAAAGATAATTCAAAACATTTAAGGATTGCCATCAAAATCAAATCATTTAAAACGTTCCACTCTCTGAAAAAATTATATCGTCCGCATATTGTAAGTGAGAGATCGATACCTTGTTTTCGGTAGAACCCCACGAGATACCAGAGTATATATTTCTCCTTCTAGCTTCATGCAACGCTATGTTAAGCCCCTCCGCCGCAATAAGGAAAAGAAACGGAGAATGTAACACCTCGAAATTTCTATAATTATTGTACATCTATTTTGGAAGAATAATTAAAACTTTGGGTGTGTTATGTCAGAAAATATGCTTTTAATGTTATTTAAGGACTAAAAGTGTATTTAGCCAAAGTATTGGGCTACATGTATAATTTGGACTTGAGATATAAATTAAGGGAATTTGATTGTAGTGGAAAATATCTAAATACTGAGATTTGAAGTCGGTTCCAACGGAGAGAGACTTTACCGAGTTCTAATTTTTGTTTCGGTAAGAATTCGATCATCTTTTCAATTCAATCTCTTAAGAATCGATAATCAAGTTGAGTTGATTTTTATTAGGTACTCGTTAGTTGGCGTGAAAGATTGGAGGTGAATCGATTTGGTTGTTGGTTCCGATAGTGAAACTCAGGTGAGTTCATTCTTACTGTGTAAAACTTATTATTATGCTTTCAAAGTGATCAGCTGAATTGGAATGTTTTATGAACCTATAAATGTATAGGAGAATTGGTATAATGGATTTTATGGAACAAGTGAAACACCCTAAAAACGTAAAAAATTTAAACCTTAAATTATCACAATAATTTACAACATCTTTCAAAAGTTTTCATTCACAAACGGAGGATTAGTGACAAGATCTATGATTACAACTGATCTATTATAAACAACTGACTAATCTAATCCATAACCAATAACATCAGAATATACGGGTTGTCTATAAAATCTCCAAAATAATCCTTGTTCCACTAAATTCTCCATCAAAACTCCAAAAGCATAACTCTAGGACTTCTCGACACCCATCCCTGCTTATCCCTTCTCGAGCTAGTACCTGGTAAGAAAATTTAATTTGAAAAGATTAGGCTTACGCCTAGTGAGAACATCTAGTTTTCAAATTAAAACTTTATAAGCTTTAAAACCAATTTATGAACAAAACATATAAATTAACCTGATCGCCATTTTCCTTACCGTACACAAAACATCTTTCGATGACGGGAATTATACCCGATTCCATGAGTATGACAAACACCAAGTAAGTCATAATCTCATGTTCCAGAGCGCCACTACGAATCACTATAGATTCTAGATCATTGCTCACATCCAAGAAATTACAATTAAGCCATGCCTATTTCTTGGTGTGGAAGTAGAGATTACAATTAAGTCATGCCTATCTCTTATCTTCCAATAGAAATCGGGAATTACGATTAGTCCACGCCTATCCCACGATTTCACATCTCAGTACGAAATGGGAATTACGATTAGTCCACGCCTATTCCTCATTTCAATTCAACGGGAATTATGATTAGTCCACGCCTATTCCACGTTCATCAAATCCCCGGGAATTACGATTAGTCCACGCCTATTCCACGTGTTCACATCTCAGTACGAAATGGGAATTACGATTAGTCCACGCCTATTCCTCATTTCAATTTAACGAGAATTACGATTAGTCCACGCCTATTCCACGTTTATCAAATCCACGGGAATTACGATGTAACAACCCAATTCCCATATACACCACAAATCACATAATGTAACATAACATCGATATAACAAAAGAGACATCATATTACAAGTACGGTCCCGTAGTCTTTTACAATTAGAAGAAGCCATTCTACTACAAACTTTGTACTAAATACATACATAATATTTAATATTATAATACAACTGCTAAACATGCCAAAATCTTCATCATATAATCCTTCACAAAAGCCATCCATCGATTACTCTAATTACTTGCTCTTACCCGATCCACCACCTGGAATACATATTTTAAAACAAAATGAGGGTTAGACCTTGTGGTCTAAGTGAGAAAAATCCCTGTTAGTTTAAAAACCATTTATATAAACTTCATTCATATAAATCAAGCAACACAATCACATATATTCAATTAAGCTCACATATCTTGTACCTTCCTTTCTCATTCTTCCTGGCCATATTAGTTGGTAGCAAGCCAACTAATAATTTAACAACGCTGTACATTTACAGCCAAACGACGTTGTACGACATTTACAGCCAAACACTCCGGTCCTAAGCCCGGCCAACGTATTATAACATAATACAATACCCATGTAAATATAATATCTCAATATATTATAATTTACATATAAACACTTAATCATCGACTATCACATTCCCAATCCATACATGTATGTATTCCAGTTAAAAACGTTTTTAAAGTAAAACTCACCTGTTTTGTTTATCAGACACACTCGCAAGCTCCTTTCAAAATGATCTTATCTCTCACCACGACTCCACAGAATCTGAAACAATTTAAGGTACATATATTGCCTTACAAGCCAATCATATAAAACTTACCAAGTTCCTATACTGTTTCACTGTCCACTGTAGCTAAAAATCAAAACTTAACAAACTACCGGGACTTTTCAGTACCGGGACTTCTCAGTACCGGGAGTCTCGGTCACCGAGAGTTGTCGATACCGGGAATTCACGTTACCGGGAGTTAGTATTACCGGGAGTCTTAAATGACCGGGAGTCTACCGGGACTTCCCCGGGACTCTCAAGAACACAGTCGGTTCCATTTTCTCAGATTCAATTGAAACTAATACCAAACAATAAAATCGATCTTTCTAACCTGATACATATCTTCTACTTTTGATTACAAGCACAAAATGTAAAGGTACTTACCTCAAAATCAACTTCAACCAAATCAATCGATGCTTTCTCCGTATGTTTCCTCTTTTGCTTCTTTTCGCCTCCAGAACTCCCGCACACACACACTCTTTCTATTTTAGGATAATCTGATACATCTGATACCTAGTTTGATAATATCTTAACTAAATTTACCAATTGAACCCTCAACGATTAACTAATGGCTAACACACCCTTTAACCCATGATTTTACCCGAACTTGCTCTAAACTTCCTTTATAGAGTTAAATAAATCTGACGGATAGGTAAATTATCTAACGGACTTACCCGTGGTATTACATCATCTCCCCCTTAAAAGAATTCCGTCCCGGAATTCAGTTAAGTAAAAAGATGGGGGTATTTGGCTCTCATTTCCGTCTCTGATTCCCACGTAGCATCCTGACCTCTATGATGCCTCCACTGAACTTTCACTTGCCTGATCTCCTTATTCCGCAGCACTTTAACTTTATGATCAACTATAGCTTCCGGCTCTTCCACATAATTCAGTCTTTCATCGACTTGTATCTCGGGTAGGGAGACTGCCTGATCTAGAGTAACCAAACATTTTCGGAAGTTTGATACGTGAAATGCATTATGGATCCTGCTCAATTCCGATGGAAGATCTAATCGGTAAGCTACTTCACCGATCCTTTCTGTAATTGCAAATGGTCTGATATACCTTGGGCTAAGTTTACCTTATCTCCTAAATCGGATGACTCCCTTCCATGGCGAAACTTTTAACATTACGAAATCCCCGACTTGAAATTCCAAAGGCTTTCAACGTCGGTCAGCGTAGCTCTTCTGTCTATCTTGAGCCACTTTCAATCTTTCTTGAATCTGAGTAACCTTATCGGCAGTTAATTGAACTATTTCCGGCCCCGCTAACTGTTTCTCTCCCACTTCGTTGCAACATAGAGGCGTTCGGCATTTCCTACCATACAGTACTTCAAACGGTGCCGCTTGTATGCTGGAATGATAACTGTTGTTATATGCAAACTCGATCAACGGTAAGTGCTTATCCCATGATCCCCCAAAATCAACAATGCAAGCTCGGAGCATATCTTCTAAGGTCTGAATCGTTCGTTCACTCTGCCCATCTGTTTGGGGATGATACGCCGTACTTAACTTTATCTGTGTCCCCATTTCCCTTTGAAAACTTCTCCAGTATCTTGAAGTAAAACGACTATCACGATCAGAAATGATCGAGATTGGAACTCCATGTCGAGTTACTATTTCGTCAATGTACAACTTAGCTAATCGCTCCACCGAATCGGTTTCCTTTATCGGTAGAAAGTGTGCAGACTTTGTCAATCTGTCGACGATCACCCAAATAGAATCAAATCCCTTCGGAGTCCTTGGTAGCTTCGTGATGAAATCTGTGGTAATCTGCTCCCACTTCCACATAGGTATTTCTAGCCGTTGTAGTTGACCAAACGTCTTTTGGTGTTCGATCTTTACTTTTTTATAAGTATCACATCTTTCCACATACTGAGCAATTCCTCTTTTTATCCCCGGCCACCAATAGAATTGTTTAAGGTCTTTATACATATTGTTTGTACCTGGGTGAATAGAGAAACGAGATTGATGAGCTTCTTGTAAAACGCGATCACGTAACCCACCCAAACGAGGTACCTACACTCTGTTTCCCAGACACAATAACCCACGATCATCTTTTACTAGCAATGCTGACATCCCCGCTAACCGTTCTGATTTCAGATGTTCATCCTGATAAGCCTCCACTTGACACTTCTGCAATTCGTCAAATATGTTGGGTAGGAGTTCAGTTCGTAGCGAAATAACTTTTATTGTTCCACCCCTTTCTTGACGACTCAATGCATCAGCTACCACATTTGCCTTTCCCGGATGATAAAGGATTTCACAATCGTAATCATTCAGCAATTCTAGCCATCTTCTTTGTCTCATATTTAGTTCCTTCTGGTCAAAGAGATGTTGGAGACTCTTATGATCGGTATAAATCTGACATTTGGAACCATACAGATAATGTCTCCAAATCTTTAACGCAAAGACGACTGCTGCAAGCTCCATGTCGTGCGTAGGATACTGTCTTTCATGATCCTTTAATTGACGAGAAGCATAAGCAATAACCTTTCCACGCTGCATAAGTACACATCCCAATCCCAGTTTTGACGCATCACTATAAACAACAAAGTCTTCCGAACCTTCAGGTAGTGATAGAATCGGTGCGCTGCACAGTTTCTCTTTCAATATCCGGAATGCCTCGTCTTGCTCCGCTTTCCATTCAAACTTCGGGTTCTTTCGGGTCAGCTTAGTCAAAGGCGTTGCGATACGAGAGAAGTCTTTTATGAATTTCCGATAGTAGCCGGCTAAACCCAGAAAACTACGTACTTCGGTTGGCGTCCTCGGAGGTTCCCACTTTTCAATCGCTTCCACTTTCATTGGATCAACTTGAATGCCTTCTTCGGAAACTACATGCCCCAGAAACTGAACTGCTCGTAGCCAGAATTCACATTTCGAAAATTTAGCGTACAACTTTTCCTTCTTTAATAGCTCCAGAATCAAACGAAGATGTTGCGCATGTTCTTCTTTGGATCGGGAGTAGATAAGTATATCATCGATAAATACAATAACAAATTTATCGAGATACGGCTTACATACCCGATTCATTAAATCCATAAAAGCAGCTGGAGCATTCGTCAATCCAAACGGCATCACTAAGAATTCGTGATGTCCATACCTTGTTCGAAAAGCAGTCTTTAGAACGTCTTCTTCTTTAACTTTCAACTGGTGATAACCGGATCTTAGATCAATCTTGGAGAAATAGCAAGCTCCAACTAACTGATCGAAGAGGTAATCAATTCTGGGTAACGGATACTTGTTCTTGATCGTGCGCTTATTCAATTCTCGGTAGTCGATGCACATTCTCATCGAACCATCATTCTTCTTCACGAACAAAACCGGTGCTCCCCACGGCGAAGAACTAGGTCTGATGAAGCCCTTATCGGATAGGTCTTGTAGTTGTGCCATCATCTCTTTCATCTCTGGAGGTGCCAGACGATAAGGTGCACGGGCTACAGGAGTGGCTCCAGGAATCAGGTCTATACCGAACTCTACTTGTCTAACGGGCGGAAGACTATTCAAGTCTTCGGGGAATACTTCAGGGAATTCACTAACAATAGGAATATCTTCCATCCTATTCTTTTCTGGCTTAATATCTATCACGTAAGCCAAGTAACTCTGACAACCCTTATTAACACACTTACGTGCTTTTACCATCGATATAAGGCAAGACTGATGATTCCTACGATCACCATAAATCACTACTGGTCTTTTATCAGGTAATACAACATTTATTAACTTCTTATCACAAACTATGTTAGCCTGATTCTCAGCTAACCAATCCATCCCAACTACCACATCAAACTCTATCAAAGTTATCGGAAACAATTGTATCGGCACTCCACACCCCTCTATATTTATCACACAACCATCAAATACTTCTCTAACCGACACTTGATTATCATTTGCAGTATCTACTAATATAGCATGTTCTATCATTTTAGGTTTCAAACACAGGCAAGCAGCAAATGCAGGAGACACAAACGATCGGTTTGCACCGGAGTCAAATAACACCTTAGCACGTGTAGAGTTTATTAAAATGTACCTGTGACCACATCCGGAGTTTCCTCCGCTTCTTTCTCGGTCATTTGAAATGCGCGACCCCTGGTTACTGGCGGGTCCAGTCTTGGTATTACTGGTTTAACAATCGCTGGCCTGCCCGATGACCCACCTTGCTGTATCCTCCCCCGCGGACAGTCCGACTGAAGGTGATCCGGAGAATTGCATAAGAAACATAACCGCGTTACCTTACAATATTTAATGACGTGTCCGATCTTCCCACACTTATAACACGCTCGTAAATCACCTTGGCAATTTCCTTGGTGGACACGGTTGCACTTCTGACATGGTGTTTCCGCTGGTCGAAACGGCGGACGGTTATCATACCTCTGAAATCGGGACTTCTTCGGATCGTGTTGTGGTCCTTCCCACTTTATCTTCCCGATACTTTTATCGCTAGCATCCCTTCTAATATCTCTTTCAACATTCTCCGCGGCATCAACTGCAGCTGAGAAGGTATCGGGTCCTTTTGCAGTCACTAGCCTTCTGACTTCTGAGTTTAGCCCAAAGATAAACCTTTCCATCTTCATCGTCTCCGTAGCAACGTAGTATTCTGCGAACCGGGACTTTTCCAGAAAGCTAGCGGTGTAGTCTCGAACGGATAAGTTTCCTTGTTGTAAGTTCATAAATTCCCCTTCTAGTTGTTTGACGGCTGCTTGGGGACAAAATTGTTTCCTGTAGGCTATCACAAATTCTTCCCAAGAGAGGGTAGAGTAAACATCAGATCCTTTAGAATGAATAAAAGATTCCCACCAATACAAAGCATCCCCTTTTAACATTGCTGCCCCGTACAATACCCTATCTTCATCTGCACACTTGCTTGTCTTGAAAATAGCTTCTATTTCCTTCATCCATCTCATTGATTTCACGGGATCCCTGTCTCCTGAGTAGGTCGGAGGTCTACAGCTTAAAAACATTTTGTAGTCGCACCTCCTTGTTACTGGTATAACAGTTGGTGTGATTGGCATTTCATCTTCCGGTCCGGGATCCGGTATTTCAGCTTCATTGTGACGACTTTGATCAAACATTGCTTGTATACTAGTTTGCAGTCTTCCCATTTCTGCCATCAAGTCATCCCTTGTAACAAACTCTGTACCTCGTGGCTGAGCTCTGCCCCCTGTTCGACCCCCAGTTCTACCCCCGGTTCTACCTCCGGTTCCTATTGGTGGATTCGTACTATGCAGATTTCTTCCTCCTCCTCGATTCGAATTTCGTGTACCGCTTGCCATTCTGTAGATTTAAACAAGGTTAATATACACATAAGCACATACCCCATATAACAAGGTATTCCAGTTCAAACATGTACCTGTAAGATCACAATTACACTGGCCAGGCGTAATTTGAAATTACCTTACATGATGTTCCTTCTTCCCTTTTATACTTCATCATCCCAAGGTTCTATAATGATAGGGACATCCTACTTCACATACAGCTTAAGTCTAGGTACAAATACAAATACCTAAATCCCTTAAACTAAGGCTCTGATACCATTTGTAACAATTCAATTCCCATATACACCACAAATCACATAATGTAACATAACATCGATATAACAAAAGAGACATCATATTACAAGTACGGTCCCGTAGTCTTTTACAATTAGAAGAAGCCATTCTACTACAAACTTTGTACTAAATACATACATAATATTTAATATTATAATACAACTGCTAAACATGCCAAAATCTTCATCATATAATCCTTCACAAAAGCCATCCATCGATTACTCTAATTACTTGCTCTTACCCGATCCACCACCTGGAATACATATTTTAAAACAAAATGAGGGTTAGACCTTGTGGTCTAAGTGAGAAAAATCCCTGTTAGTTTAAAAACCATTTATATAAACTTCATTCATATAAATCACGCAACACAATCACATATATTCAATTAAGCTCACATATCTTGTACCTTCCTTTCTCATTCTTCCTGGCCATATTAGTTGGTAGCAAGCCAACTAATAATTTAACAACGCTGTACATTTACAGCCAAACGATGTTGTACGACATTTACAGCCAAACACTCCGGTCCTAAGCCCGGCCAACGTATTATAACATAATACAATACCCATGTAAATATAATATCTCAATATATTATAATTTACATATAAACACTTAATCATAGACTATCACATTCCCAATCCATACATGTATGTATTCCAGTTAAAAACGTTTTTAAAGTAAAACTCACCTGTTTTGTTTATCAGACACACTCGCAAGCTCCTTTCAAAATGATCTTATCTCTCACCACGACTCCACAGAATCTGAAACAATTTAAGGTACATATATTGCCTTACAAGCCAATCATATAAAACTTACCAAGTTCCTATACTGTTTCACTGTCCACTGTAGCTAAAAATCAAAACTTAACAAACTACCGGGACTTTTCAGTACCGGGACTTCTCAGTACCGGGAGTCTCGATCACCGGGAGTTGTCGATACCGGGAATTCACGTTACCGGGAGTTAGTATTACCGGGAGTCTTAAATGACCGGGAGTCTACCGGGACTTCCCCGGGACTCTCAAGAACACAGTCGGTTCCATTTTCTCAGATTCAATTGAAACTAATACTAAACAATAAAATCGATCTTTCTAAACCGATAGATATCTTCTACTTATGATTACAAGCACAAAATGTAAAGGTACTTACCTCAAAATCAACTTCAACCAAATCAATCGATGCTTTCTCCGTATGTTTCCTCTTTTGCTTCTTTTCGCCTCCAGAACTCCCGCACACACACACTCTTTCTATTTTAGGATAATCTGATACATCTGATACCTAGTTTGATAATATCTTAACTAAATTTACCAATTGAACCCTCAACTATTAACTAATGGCTAACACACCCTTTAACCCATGATTTTACCCGAACTTGCTCTAAACTTCCTTTATAGAGTTAAATAAATCCGACGGATAGGTAAATTATCTAACGGACTTACCCGGGGTATTACATACGATTAGTCCACGCCTATTCCACGTGTTTACATAATACTAGTACCTATGGATCCATTACACTTCCTAACATATGTGCATATTCACTCAATACACATATATATACTCGTATCATAATCTCAGTCGAGTTATAATTATATTCATACTGTTAAAATCACATTATGTTTCGTATTCATAAAACATTTGAATAGTACAATATTACACAAGAATATGCAGGAAAACTTGTCCAGTAACTTAGTCTGGAAACAGTCCAGAATCATATCCGGAATTCAATCCGGAACATCTATCCGGAAACATCCGGAAAATCCAAGGATCCGGTAACATCCGGAAAGAGTATCCGGACTCCAAGTCTGGAACCATCCGGGAATCATATCCGGTAACCAATCCGGAAAACCATTCGGTATCCGGTAAATCCATCCGGACAACTATTCGGAATCCGGAACAATCAGGTATCCAGAATTAATCCGGAAAACATCCGAAATCCGGAACAATCCGGATTGTTCATCTTCCGGATTCATCCAATTTTATCCAGTTTCAATCGTTTTCTACCCAGAACTTCAAAAATCGATTTGTATCTATTTCTCACAGATAAAAATAAGCTTATTCAACCATTTCATTTCACAATTAGACTTTATTAAGCAAAAACAGGTAGACGAACTCACCTGGGCAATTCTTGACACAATATCGAACTTGATTTCCCAAACTCAACTTCAATCCTATTCACCAAATATTAAATCAACATTCAAAATCAAATACCAAATTGAATTGATTTCAGGTTGGATTCAGGAAATAACCAAAACTCACCTAACAATCAAGATTTCAGTTTCTTTTCTTTCTTTCTTTCTTTGATGGAAACCGACTTCAGTGAAGATAAAATTGAGATAATCTAAATTCTCCACCGTCTCTTTCTTTAAGTACATCCCACAATCCCCAAATGACACAACCAACCCTATAATTTTGAAATTGCCAATAAACTTAAACTTTGGTCAATTACTATTTTGACCCTTCAAATTAAAATATAACATAACTTTGATCATGGAAAATCGAGGTGTTACAACAAGAGTGTAACTCGTAAATAATCAGATGAATATCGAACAGTCCGGAAGATGACCTTTCCGGTATATCCGGATTTGGGTTTTCCGGATTAAATTTTTCGGATAACTCCGGATTCGATTTCTGGACATTTTTCCGAATTGTTTTCCGGACTTGGAGTCCAGATACTTTTTCCGGATGATTTCCGGACTAGATTTCCGGATACTTTATCGGATTTCTTTGGACTCCGGAGGTTACCAGACATGTTTTCCGGATCTGATTTCCGGACTGTTTTCTGGACTTGGTTCCGGATTAGTTTACCAACAAGTTTTTCTTGGATAATTCCTGTACGAGATTGTACTGTTCAAGTGTTTTCCGAATATGAAACATATATGGATTTTTAACAGTACACACATAATTATAACTCAACTGCGAGTATGATACGATTTGATATGTGTTTTGATTTGGTATGCACGTATGGTAGGAAGTGTAATGGATCCATAGGCACTAGCATTATTTGATAAACGCAGAGTAGGCAAGGTATAATTGCTATTCCCGTTTATATTTGGAAATGAGGAATAGACGAGGTGTAATTGTTATTCCCTTTCGTATTGAAACGTGAAAATGTGAAATAGGCAAGGTATAATTGCTATTTCCATTTTCTATTGGGAGATGAGAAATAGGCAAGATATAATTGCTATTCCCGCTTTTATTGGGAGATTAGGAATAGGCAAAATATAATTGCTATTTCTACTTCCACTCCAAGAAATAGGCATGGTTTAATTGTAATTTCTTAGATATGATCTGTAATCTAGAATCATTATTGATTCGTAGTGTTGCTCTCAACATGATATTATGACTTACTTAGTGTTTGTCATATTCATGGAATCGGGTATGATTCCCGTCATCGAAAGATGTTATGTGTACGATATGAAGGTTTGCGGAGTGAAGGTTTGCGAAAAGATTCTTTTATATGCTTTGTATACAAATTGGTTTTCAAAGCTTATAAAGGTTTTGATTTTGAAAATTGGATGTTCTCACTAGGCGCAAGCCTAATGTTTCCAAATTAAAATTTCTTACCAGGTGCTAGCTCGGGAAAGGATACGAGGGGATGAGTGAAGAGGGGTACAAAATTATGCTTTTGGAAATGCAATGGAGAAGTTAGTGTCATTGAAGATATTTTGGAGATATTGTAGACAACCTTATAATATGATTTTGTTGATTTTGGATTAGATTAGTTGGTTGTTCACAATAGATCATTTGTAATTCTGAATCTTGTCACTAATTCTCCAGTTGTAAATGAAAGTTCAGAAGGTGTTGTAGTAAACTCTGATAAATTTTAAGGTTTAAATTTATTGTGATTTTTGGGTGTTTCAGAGAAAGTGGATCACCTTGTCTTACCCCTCGCATAAACTCAAACTCCTTAGAAGGAGACCCGTTGACTAAAACTGTGACCGAGGCCGTGGATAAACATGAGCGCATCCAATTGCACCACTTTGCTCTGAAACCATTTGATCCGTCACGTTGAGAATGAAGTTCCAATTGACGCTATCAAACGCCTTTTCAAAATCAATCTTCATAACCAAACATTTGCTTTTCGATTTCTTGATATGGTCAATAAGCTCACTAGCTATAAGAAATCCATCAAGAATGCTCCTTCCTGCCAAGAACACACTTTGTTCTTCCCCAATGAGTTTCCCAATAACTTTCTATAGCCCGTCGGCAAGGATTTTCGCTATAATTTTATAGTAACATCCGATTAAGCTTACCGATCGATAATCACCCAAGCCGATCGGATCTTTCCTTTTCAAAATTAAAGTGATAAAAGAGGCGTTACACCCCTTAGTAATTCGACCTTGATCCCAAAACCAACGAACGACCTTACAGATGTCATCCTTTATAAGCATCCAAAATTTCTTAATAAAACGAAAATTGAAGCCGTCAGGACCTGGTGCCTTCGAGCTTCCACAATTCGAAACTGCTTGCCATATTATCCAATTCCAGCCAACCTGCTTCTTTCGTGGAAAGTTTTTTAAAAAGTCCGCTGCAAAACGTCGGACGAGGAGAACTAGATTCAACAAATTTCGTGGAGAAATGATCAAAAAACTTTTGCATGATAATGGTTGGATTATCGATCCAAATCCCGTCAACGGAAATCCCTTTGATATTGTTTTCCCTTTCTCTCCACTTGATGAAACTGTGAAAAAATTTAGTGTTTTCGTCACCCTCAATGTCCCATTTTAATTGACCCTTTTGACGAGCCATCTCACTAACAAACGTTTCTTTCTCCAACCAACTTTTTCTAGCCAATCTCCAAGACTCAAGCTCGGAGGTTGAGAGGTTTCTGGATTCCGCAATCAGCTTTAAATTTCGTGAAGAAGATTTAGCCTTGATGATCTCCTCCTTTACTTTTCCAAATTTCTCCGATGCCCACCTTCTTAACGCCACTTTAACATTTCTGAATTTCGCCATGAGAATTAAGTCCGGAAACATTCCATCAACCCTCAACTTCCAAGCATTTTCGACCACCAAACTAATTTCCGAATTGTGGAACCAAGCATCGAAGAACCAGAAAGGTTTCGATCCAAAGTCAGCAACCATATTTTCTAAAAGGATAGGACAATGACCAGAAGCTTTCATGTCAAGAGCTCTAGAAGAAAGATTAGTCCAAAAACTCGTCACTTTATCTGCAACGAGAAATCTGTCAAGTTTGCTAAATTTGGTACCAGAAGGGCAAACCCGGGTAAATTTTCTCACCGATAAGAGAATATCGATCAAACTGTTTGAGTTGATGAAATCATTAAACATTAAGGCATTTTTTGCATTAAGAGAACAATTTAATCTGTCATCCCTATTTTTGACTTCATTGAATCTCCGAACAACACCCAATTAGCATCCATGGAAATTAGCAGTCTACTCAACTTGTCCCAAAGCACCTCATTTTGAGACTAAGTGAGGGTCGTAGACATTAACAAAGGTAGATTATCAATTATCGGCTAGCTTATCAATCATTAGCTAGTTTATCAGCAGTAGCGGATGTAATGCATAATCGCGGGGGATGGGCCCCCATTAAAAAAGAGAATTTTTTTAGGTAAAAATGTAATTTTGTTGACTTTTTATCTTAGTCCCCCCCCCCCCCCCACTTCTTAATTTGTCGTATGGCCCCTATCAATCAATAAAAGTACATTGATATTAAGCAAAAAACCAAAAAAAAAACTCGAAATTAACCAGAAAAACCGAAAAATTCCCTCGAAATTGACAAAAAAAACATAAAAATCTTTTGAAATCAACCAAAAAAACTTTAAAAATATCTTGATGTGGTAGATTTAGGCTAAAATTACATCGCACAACTTTATTGGCATTTAGGGATGGCAAACCCCCGTCTTTGACGGGGATCCGACACCCGAACTCGGTTTGACCGGGGAATCCCCGAGTTGACCAGGGATGGGGAATCCCTGAATTTGTTAACCGGGGATGGGGCCAGGGATGGACCTCTCAAACCCGACCCCGAGTATTTAATATAAGTTTTTATATATAGCATGTGTTTATATATATACGCATATATAACATATTAAAAATGATAAATCCAATGAGTATATATAGTATATATAACACACCAATATAATTCGATTATGAGAAAACTTTCAAGGTATATTATAGTATTGGTATTATTTTTTGGAGAAACTTTTAGTTATATAACGTGGATGTATAAAATATATATTATTATGTATTGTAATTAATATATTTATTTCCGAAAAACTCTTTTACAAACGCAACAAATTAAAAGTTGGTTAACTAAAGTTTATATACGTCATTCAATCATGAATTGACATTTATAATGATATTATATAATAAAAAATAAGTTTTGTAAACGGGGAAAAATCCCCGATTCCCCGGTGGGGATCCCCGTTCTCCGATGGGGATGGGGAAGGAATTTTGTTCTCCGGTGGCGATGGGATGGGGAGTGGGGAGCGGGGATGGGATTGCAATCTCCGGTATCCCCGACCCCGTTGCCATCTCTATTGGCATTTAATTCACCTCAAGATGCCCCAAGTACGAAAAGTTCATGGATCCGCTACTGTTTATCAGCTAGTTTGACAAACATAACCTTTGTTTTAGGCTATCTAAATATAAAATATGAGTAAACTATAGATTTGGTCCTTAAGGTATGTCAAAACTAACGATTTTTTTGCGAGAGAAAGATAGAGACAGCGAGAGAGAAATATATATGACAAGAAAAAGAGAGAGAGAGAGAGAGAGAGAGAGAGAGATGCTAAGAGAGAGAGAAAGAGAGAGAGAACGAGAGAGAGAGAGATTTATTACATAAGAAACCTCTCGATAGGCATATTCTTATAGATTTGGTCCTTCACACTAACGTCCGTTAGTGAGAAGAACCAAATCTATCAGATTCCGCATACCTAGAGGGGTTTTTATGTAATAAATGAAGATAAGAGACCATATCCATAATTTTTGACATACCTTAGGGACCAAAACCATAATTTACTATATATATATATAAAATACATAAGAGGGAGCTTCTTTTGTAAACTCGTTTTATCCTATAAACTATGTAAACCAATCTGGTCCATCAATTATTTTGACCGACGGTTGAGAATTTTTCGAATTTTAATTTATTAAAAAATAGGGAAATGGTAGTTTGGAAATAAGTTTTAAATAATTTAAATTTAAATTTTAATAATTAATTTGAATTTATCTAATTTTGGTTATATCATGTTCTTAATTATCTCAAATATCTCCCTCCTACACACACACGAACGCACGCACGAGCGCACCACCCCCCCCCCCCCCCCCAACATAAAATTCCGGTGACCTCCTACCGCCGAATTCCGACGACCTCTCCATCCAATTCTGGCGACCTTTTCCCACTCCGGCGATCTCATTCCACTGGTGGCGACCTCCTCCACTTGCAGCGACTTCCTCCCACACTGGCAACCTCCTCCCACTCCGGCGATCTCCCCTAATTCCGGCGAGTTTATGATGTTTATTTATTTATTTATTGATTATATGAAAATTTCAACTTCCATAACCGTTTTTTCGAAACTTTCAAGTTCATAATTTGTTTGTTTGAGTTTCATAAAATGTTTTTTATTAACTGTTTTTTCGAAATCTTGAAGATTTTTAAGTTTCATAAACTGTTTTTTCAAAAATTTCAAGTTTCATAAGTGGTTTCATAATCTGTTTGTTAGATTTTTAAGTTTAATATATTTTCTCTCATACGAATAATCATATTTTTCCAAAATAATCATATATTTTTTGAAATAATCGTATATTTTTCGAAGTTTCATATATTTTTTCTATGATATGAGTATTCAGATTTTTAAGTTTCATATATTTTATCTCATATGAATAGTCAGTTTTTTAAATTATCATATATTTTCAAATTTTTTAAGTTTGAAATTTTTTCTCCTATATGAATAATTAGATTTCATGTTGCAAAACTATGAAACAGAGTCGTATCTCGGTTCACTAGAGTGAGAGGAGGTCATCAAAGCTAGATGGTGATGGTGGATCGTGAGAGAGAAAGAGAGAGAGGAAGAGAGATATATGTAGATAATTGAGAAAATTAAAGAAGTTGGTTGTTCCTAAAAATATGAATTATTCCTAAATTTACAAATTTGGGAAAAATGACCCAAATACCCTTGGTTTACAAGTTTATACCCTTTTTTGGGTTTACAAAGTAAGAGGCCTCTAAGACATTAATATAAATATAAATATAGTTTAGAGTAAATTACAGATTTGATCCTTGTGGTTTGAAAAACGGTAAAAATAAAGAAATACGCTAAAAGGTCGTGTTTAACGAAAAACTTGGAGGGCGTTAGTATGAAGGACCAAATCCATAAGAGTTTGCATGCATGGAGGGTTCTTATGTAATAAGTGATCTTAAGGGACCAAATCCGTAATTTTAGACATACCTTAGGGACCAAAACCGTTATTTACTAATATAAATTTTTGTAATATAGACACATATTTTGGAATGGTGAAAGAAACTAATATAAATTTTTTGTGATATTAATTTCTTCTTCCGTTCCAAAATAAGTGTCTATATTAGAATAGTCGATGTACACGTAAGTTCGTCCGGATATACACGATTATCCCAAAAAACTTTTTACGAACATTGTAGTTATTATCACTTATATGATTTTAAAAAATGAAAACGTTTGAGTTGGTTAACCAATTAGAAATGCTAATTGAAAGGGGCTTTTGTAGGTATGTTCGTTGTGTTTCGGACGAAATGGACCAATCAGCTTTCAACCTATTAAGTGGTATATCATAGATTCAAGCAAAACGTGCAAAACACACAAAAACGAAACAACCCTTAAGTTCAATCATGTACAACTTTCATTCATGTAGTACTTGATATTACCCCCACCCTCCCGAAGAAAACCCCCGACCTTTCTTGAAAAACAATTCAGTAACCGAATGACACGATATTTACTAGTTTAGAAAACGATATCCAGATAATAGGTTATAAAATGATCGTGTATTTTTATGGCACAAAATACATAGGATTTGGAAGTTTAAAAGTTGCATTGGCAAGAAATTGGCCATGAAGATCACTCCATTGATCACCTACATTTCCCCAAATTCTGAACCCTTCTTCTTCCACCAATTTCCTTCTTATTTCTGACTTGTAAACCATACCACTTTGTCCTTTGTATGCCTCACTCCTGAAAATATTAAGATACAATTATAATTTTTCATATTTCCATTTTCATTTTATTTAGTTGAAAACATTTTATAATAGTTTGTAATTTATAAAGGGAACAATTTCCACCAATTATTATATGAAAGCAAATGTTTAATTTGTTTTATTTTAAATCATAGAAAAAACTAACCACAACTTGTTTATTATTTAATTATTTACTTAAATATGTTTTTCTTATTTTATATATTATGTATTTTCAAATTAAGCAAAACTTTAAATCCTTTAAGAAATATTAGAAATGTTTCTAATCGTTAATAAATAATATATTAAATTGCTTTTATGTTTATTTGGAATAAAAATCATGAATTAGTTGTACATTTTCAAATAATAATTAATAAACGATATTTTAAAATTTTACATTAATTATATAAAAAACATTTACTAAACACACAATTTAACAACTCTATTCAACTATTGATCAAATATTTAGAGTATAATAAAATATAAAGGATTAAAATTAATTAGAATTAAACTAATGGTCTAGATATATATAAGATAACAATATAAGCATCTCTAACAGCTTCCTTATTTTGGAAAAAATGAATAATATAAGGATTTTGAGCTCTATTTTTGCTCCAATAGCTTACTCAAAATTATCTCCAGAATAAAAAAAGTAAGAGAGAAAATGTGTTTTTTTCCAAATATGTGATCCAATAAGCGTTTACCTAGTTATGGTTTGATAAACGACCATTTCTTAAGTTTATGGAGATAATGAATTACCTTAAAGTGAGTCTTTCAAAGCCAAAGAATCCTTGAAAATGCAAATTGTGAAGGGTCGGTTGTGCAAATGTCTTCTCGTCTCTCCCGGTTATCAAGAACACCTTAAAACCACTTTCAATCAGTTTAAGAAACAACCGTAGGATTGAAGGAATTGCCGGACAAATTCCTCTTGATGCCCATTCCTTGAATGCTTGCGGGTCGTATGGGTCGACCCTACATTAATTTCCATAATTAGAAACCTATAATTTTTCTTAAATCTTTTAATAAAAAGATAATCTTTTTAGACTTTTAATGTTTTCCTTTATTGGTTTTGTTTGCATGATTTTGGGAAACATGGATGGGGTTTTAGATCCAATTATATATCAAAAACCCAAAAAGGTAACAATGTATTTAGTGGTTCTAAAAGTGTGTGACATAAAACTAGACCATAAGAATTAGTGGCATTTTTAAGTTGCCATACCACTTTAAAAATATGTCATTTTGAATTATATATATTTTATTAATAGTGGGTAAAACGGGTATAGGTTAAAAGTTCATTATCAAGTGTTTAAAACCTCAATCCTTATTTTCATAAAACTATTTGTAATCATATTTAATTTATCCATTATTTATGATATTAAAAAGAACCACCCCGTACCATTTTTGTCTTGCTTTAAACCGTCACCTGTTTTAATCCATTATCCAACCCGTGAGACCTACTTATTTTGACACGTATAAGGACTTTAAATAGTTTACCAACTATTTTATTAAATAAAATGCAAGGATAATAATAAGTATATGTGCATGACATAAACATACCCGAATCGCTTTCCTTTATAATAGAATATATTTGACAGACAAGTATCATCAACATCCAAGATCCAAGCATCTAATCCGTCGTCAGACAAGGTAATCTGGTCGATGTAACTACTGATATGATCAACAATCAGGTTTAGATCAGAATCGTATTGTCCTCCAATCATGTATGCCTCAACGTGATGGAGACATTGAATTGGGACGGTGCGCCATCCTTTTATGTTGTTTGTCTCCACTGCTAGCCTCCAACTCAAACAGTAGCTCAATGACAAGTCCGTCAATTGATCACCAATCGATCGAGATGAGTGATCGAGGAACTTTGTGCTTGTAACCATCTCTGATAGAACGAATAGAAGGAACACCACTAGACGTCTCATTGTGTTGGAGATCATGTGGCTTACAAGTGTAACGATCGTATTAATTTAAAATATAAAATAAACAGATTTAAGAGAAGGAAAGAAAACTTGAAAAGATTTATAATGGAATCAACAAAGAGACTTTGATTTCTTTGCCAAGTATCCCATGCTTATATAATATGCAAAGTAGAGCTCATTCATTCAACAATTATACTGTTAAGTTTAAATTTCCAAATGTTGAATAAAATAATAAAGAGCGTATGTAAACATAAAATTAAGGGAAAATAATTGAACCGATAAATAAGCTTTACTTTTATTTGTATACTTTTATTCATAATCGTATCAATTATATGGATTTTTAATTAAATTCAACCATATCATACAAATTTTAAATAATAAACGCGATAATTAAAGCTGTATACGATTCCATTTTACATATGTTGCACATAAAATGTGCATAGTTGGATACAACTAGAAAAATGGGAAAGGAGTCACAATGCATCAAAAAACACAAATAAGTGGAAATAACACAATAGACAATCCTCTGGATTTATTTGTCGGTATTTCAAAATGTACTAGTTACTAATGGATTGTTTGGTAGGATGATATTAAATATTCTAGAATCGGTCAATGAATTGACATCTTGCAAAATTACTGAAAATGACATCGTCCAAGACTTGAATTAAATCATCAAGCGTCTTTACATCCGGTCATTGGTTAGCAAATGAAGAGATCCACCAACATTGAAGTTGGATGCACGCCAATGATCGAGATAATCTGGTTAATCTTCTTGACAAACCAAGTGATCGTTTATATCGTTATACAAAGGATCAGCGAAAAAAAGACCGCTTAATCACATACATGTAGAGTTTTTTTTAATACCAACGTTATACCCCGTTGTAATCGACGACCTTCATTTACCACATAACCTGATATATTAGGGGAAAAGTCGATGATCGATCTACCTCATAAAGAGACAACGTGGTTATAAGCAATGGCGGAACACAGGGAAGGCCAAAGGGGGCCATGGCCTGCGGTGTTTGCAATAAATACCTTATATTAGTAATACAAACTGTATATGTGTGTTGGCTGAGTTGGTTAGCACTCTTTGGGTACATGCAATTGATCCTAGGTTCAAGTCCTTGCTGTAAGCATTTTTATTTTTTTGTTTTTCTATCACCAAATATTATTATTTTTCTTTCATTACTTCTAAAAAAATCCATGTTCAACACATATTTGTTGCATATATAAGAGTTTTATATAAATAATGTGAAATATTGGTCAATCTTTCTTTCTATCTCTAAGTTTTTATTAATAGATTTTCTATTAATGGTATTACAGTAAAAAAAAAAACATATTAAAAATCCAATGAATTTTTATTGCTATATATTGGGTTTCCGAAATTTTGTAATCTCATTTTTTGGCCCCCGAAACTATAATGTCCGTGTTCAGCCACTGTCATAAGATCAAATTTCAAAATATTTATTGTATACTAAATGAAATAGTAATATTTTTAGTAATTATTATTAGATATACATATGCTTTTTATACAGAAACTTAAAATCTTTAAAAAATATTAATTTGATACAACTAAGGGATATGTTGAAATAAAAAGAAATAATTTACATATTTAATAAAGTTTTCCGAGTAGTGCTCATATATCGTGGAACATGTTTGATGATTATGTAACACCCTCAAATTTGAAAAGAACAATTAATTAAAAATTTCATTAATTACATCAAATGAAGGGTGAAATCCCCTTTTCTAAAATCAATACTTGAATTACCCAATTATAATTCTATGTTGAACCTCGAAGAACAATAAACCGAGCCTATATATATATATATGTATATATATGGACGGGTGTTACTAAAACCATACAAGTTGCTATTCCCAAAGTGCGGAAGACTTCATCAAGCTAATCTCATCTCAGGCATACAACTAGCACTCATCTCCTCATAGTGTCGCTAGAACCATTTCCCAACCGGTACCTGATGCACATGCCGACAAATAAAAAGGTTAGGCTTAACGCCTAGTGAGTTCAAGAGTTTTAATCATGATTATACAAAATCGTTAAAAGGAAAGAGTGCAACTTTAATCACGATTTTCAAAATGAATTACTTTAGATATGAAGACGACCCGATTTCCAATAACATGCATTTTAGGTGATGAAGACACCAATATAAACGTTTTTCCAACATAAAGTAAATTTGACCCCAAACTCACTCAAAACGAGAATAGATATGAACTTCCCCATTTATTAAATACGTGTATCAAACATTGTATCCCAAAACATCCAAGACACGGATGATGCATAATACTCAACCCATGAATCATGAATAAAATTCATAGATATAAAACGTCACCGAAAACATGGATAATAAAATTCAACACCCAAAACAACACCTTCCGATGACGGGGAAGATCCGTATCCATCAAGGTAACGAGAACAGGTGAGTGGGGTTACCTATGATGTTATTGAATTACACCTCAAGTCCCGGTTTTAGTTCCCATGCCATAAAGACATCACAACCTCAAACCATATACATGCCTTTATTGCCTACTCCGTCGAGTTACACCTAGGGGTGCTCATATTTTCGACCAACCCAACCCAACCCGACGCAAAAAAACCCAACCCGACCAACCCGAACATTTAATCGATACAAATATTGACCAAACCGCATTCATTGGGTTGAAATCGGGTCAGGCCCAAAGTAAACCGGCCCAACCCGATAACGCGACAAAAAATTGACGCGCCCCTTTTTTCACTTTTTAGCGCTTCTTCCTTCATTTCCTTTCTTCGACTTCAATTTTAACCTAGTCTGTCTCTTCAAATCGAGTCTGAGACAAAGACGACCAGGGACTCAGGGAGGAAGACGTGATGTTAACCGCCGGCTAATAACTCCGAACAGAGAGGAAGAAGAGATGGTGAAATCGTACGGTGAAATCGCACGCCTCTAGTCTCAAGTGAGTCCATACTCCACTCTTCTGACTCTTCTATTGTTCGATTACTTCATTTACTTGTTTGATAAGAATACAATGATATTAGTCCAAGTATATGACGAAGTTCAGTTTGATAAGAATACAATCGCACGGTGAAATCCCTCAAAACATGGTTTGAGTCTTCACAAGTTCAGGTTTACAGTCACAATACCTTGCTTTCATGAGCACGAATCTACACTTTTGGTTGTTTTCTGCAATCTGCACAAGACTATATGTGAACAAGAGTTTTCTTTGTCACTTGCCTGGATCACTATCTTACTAGTAATGGTGATATTTCTATTTGGGTTTCCCTTTTTCCTTTTATTGAGCATAATGATGCGAAACAGACTAGGGAGTGCAAATAATGCAGATATGGAAGATATAGGATAAATATGTATGCTAAGTACATTGACTCATTGGCTTACCTTGTAAGTTCTAACTCTAGTAATTCTCACTTTCATTACTAATACAAAACACTTTATGAAAACCATATTTTATGAGCCAATGTCTCTTGTAGCCAACCAAATTGATCACAAGATTCACAACAGAACAACCCTATTATCTTACTGTTTTTTTATCATATGTTGTTGTTTTACAATCAACAGTCATTATCTTATTGTTTCTTTTTTACAAATCAACAGTTATGATCTTACTGTTTTTACTAATTTAGTTATTGTTGTTGCTTTTTAGCTACTGTATTGTGACTGTATTTAGCTATCATATGTTGTTGTTTTAAAACAAGAATCTGTCATATGCTGCTATTATAGCTACTTGATTTGTATATACTTTTTATCGTTTCTTCTCGTTTCCATACAGACTCTAATTCTCAATGGATGCTACCTCTATTGAATTAAAGCTTTAACCCGACTAACCCGACCAACCCAACCCAACCCGAACGGTTTGGGTCGGGTTGGGTTGCACTTTTGATTGGGTTGGGTTGAGATTTTTCAAACCGCAATGATTGGGTTGGGTTGTTAAAGTGCCTTCAACCCGGCCAACCCAACCCGTGAGCACCCCTAGTTACACCTCAAAGACTTACGAGACCATATTGCCTATCCAATCTAGACGAGTTACACCTCAAGGAATTCAATGTCCCTTATTGCCTACTCGCTAGTGACCTAAGATGGCCAACAAAATATGAGAATATAACCCATACGGTCCAAATCCTCGTGCACAAGGAGATAGACACCAAATAATTCATAGCCCCGGAGTACAACCCATAACGGTTTCTCTCCACAAAAGAAACGGGACAACAACAATGCCAGTACGGGCATAAATCCCAAAGTGAGTATATCAAGACTCCTCACTATTAAATATGACTGACTTACATGCCTATGGATCCAATGCATTATAATCTAAAAGTACATGACTCCACTTGAATGATACATACACACTCAAAACACGTACTCTCCAAATAAAATACAATAAATGTAACTCACACCCAAATTTCCTTATTACATTATTAAAACTGGACAAATTTCCTCAAGACTCAATAAAGTCATAAGTCGAGCCATAAGCTCAACCAAAATCAATTGACCATTTATTAGAGGTCGTAAATGCAACAAAACACAAATAACCCATGTTTATGTGAAACATGCTCCATAGTCATGAGTAACTCAACTCCACTTTAGATTAAGCCAAATCATTTTCCCAAAGCGCCCGTCAAGAGTATTTATACCAAAAGATTTACCTTCGTAAGATGAATCATTGAAAAACCAATATTTAATAGTTATACATCAAAACCCAAAATGCATCTTTTCCCAAAACCAAAAAGGTTTAAACTTTATAAAATGTCCACAAGGTCGGGAATGACCAAAATCCAACGATCCACACTTTCGTATTTTCGAACGTTCTATAACATATTTTATGCATATTTCTAACAAACACTAGAAATGCATTTTTACCAAATAATCACCTTTTTATGCATTAAATCGTCAAAACACTTTCATTTATGATTCTTTTATCAAATCATCCAAAAATCTCAAATGTGGGTGTTTTACAAGGTTTATAAAGTTAAAACACTTTAAATTATCGAAACCCACCAAATAACTCAAGAATTGATAATTTTATGTAAAAAACATAAATACTTGAAAACGAACATTTTTGGCATGTACAACGTTTACACAAATCAACTTGAACTCACCTTGCTAGATTTAGGCTAAATCTAGATTTTCCCTAAACTTGAGCTCCTTTGAATGAACTTGAATCCTCAAGCCAAATCTTCCAAAAACCTAGATCCATGAGTTTCCAACCATAAATATTCACATCCAACCATTTAGAATCGTTCCCCAAACATCTTATCTCAAAATCTCCACTTTAACCAAAAACCCTGATTTTGCCCTAATTTCCCCAAAATCATCCAAACCGAAATTTAAGACATTAAAACATTAGGAAGTCAATAATAGATCATTTATAACTCATAATAAAGTTTAGAAACTAGGAGGATGAACTAACCACTTAGGTTTTGGTGGAAAAACCTAGAAATCTTAAGGAATGGAAATGAACACTTGAATCTTGCACCAATAGATGAAACCACTTGCATAGATGATGAAGGAACACTTTGATTTACAAGAAGTTAGCCCCAAACGAGTTAGGGTTCATATGAGAGGGTGGTAGGTCGACTTGGGAGAGAAAGGAAGAGATTAGAAGTGAGAAATGAGAGAAATGGCTGAAAATCGTATTTTTAAGGCCCTGGTACGTTCATGCTATTGTGACATGCGATTGTGACAGTGTCACAATCGCTGGCACAATCGCACAAGTCGTACCGAGAGTTTTTGGCATCCGTCTATTGTGACATGCTATAGTGATAGTGTCACAATCGCGGGCACTATAGCACAGAATGTACCGAACACTGTTTTAGCCATAACTACTTTGTTTTAGCTCCGTTTTTGCTCCGGAAAGAACCGTTGGACTCGTATTTGAATTCTTCATCCAACAAGATCATTAAATCTAGGATTTAAGCCCAAAATCGTATTTTCTCTATCTCTCTTAAAAGATCGATTTCTACACTAACTTGAAATTGTGCTTACCCAAAAATTACGGGTGCTACCCCATTGTCATAATTACATGGCACATTCATTGGGACGACCAACCACTCGGTAAAGCTGTTGCTATTGTGACATATGTCACAATCACATGGCACTATAGCCGAGACTACCATACCTTCAATACCATTGGTGCTATTGTGATAGATGTCACAACTGCATGACACTATAACCACACTCCATAATTGGTTCTTCTTTACTAATTTCCCCTAGTTCAACATTTCTTCAATTGGGATAAAAATCAGGGTGTTACAGATTATTTCTAGCAATGTTCAGTTATGGCACGATATGTTTGTTCAATTCATTTTCAGCCATGAAAGGTCTGTTTGCATAAGTTCTGTAGTGGTACATTATGTACAAGGAGTTGTCCAGCACATGCATGAAATTGCAGTAGTCAAATATGTCCCTAGTATAAGTTAAATAACGACGCGTGTAAAGTAGAAATACATAGTACATGGAGAGTTATGCTAATGAGAAATACGTAGAAATACATAAGTTAAAAATTGTTCTCTACACTTTGGTTCAGGAAAATCGAAATTTCGTTGAGTTTTGGGAGAAAAATCGGAGGTTGAAGTTCGAAGTCCAAAAAGCCTCGTTTATCGACGATTGTAGGTAAATATACTCAACCGAATTTCGAGTTCTTAATATGGTTAGTTTCGTTTTTAAGTTCTCTATCGAGCCTTAGTAATCTTATATCTCAGATTTTAGTTTAGAAGGTCGATTTCGAGTTTTTACATAATTTTTGAGCGGCTCTAAAACCTAAAATTTAAATGAGAAAATGGGACTCAATAAGTCATAGTTTTGGTTGATTCTTGTTCCTAGGGTTGTGGAAAATCATTTTCTAGAATTTCAGCAAAAGAATCATCGAAAATGACAAAGAATCGAAGTCAAACGACTTGCTTCTATTTTGGCCACTTTACGGACGCCGTTCCTGTGTAGACGTCTCGGCGAGATTCTGGTCCAGCAACTTACTGGGCCGGAAAGTTTTATTTATTTGGGCCTGGAATTTCTCTTGGGCTTTAATAAAAAAAAGGTCCAATAGTTACATCTGAATTATTATTCAGTTGGGCTTAGCTCAATTTTTGGGTGATTTTCTATTTAGAGTTTTAGACATTAAATTATTAAGTTTTTGGGCCAAAGTTATATTAATTATTTTTATATTACGTTACGGTATAGATCATGTTAATTAAATATTTTTTTAAAATAATCCATATAATAATTTATATCGTTATTTAATTAATATAGGAAAAGTTCAAAAAATCCCAACGAACTATCCCATTTTGAATTATTAAGTCCCTAAATTAGTTTTTTGAACGAAAAAACATTAAACTTTTTCATTTTAAATGATTAAGTCCATAAACTATTTTTTTGAATGAAAAAACCATTAAAAATTTTCAATTTGAATGAAAAAACCATTAAACTTTCTCATTTTGAATGATTGAAGTCCTTCAACATTTTTTTACTAAATAAATCATCAAAATTTTAAAATTTACGTGCATCATTTTAACAAAAAAAACTACATATAACCGAATAGGAATATTTTAAAGTAAAAAAAAATCTAAATCAGTTTTATCGTTCCCAAACCCTACACCATTCAAACTTTTCGCAAAAAAGGTATCGCTCCCCCTCGCCAGGGCCGGTCCTGAGATTTCGGATGCCCATGGCTGGAAGTCAAAAAAATGCCCCCTAATACACACACACACACACACACACACACACACACACACATATATATATATATATATAACAAACCTTTTGAATAATGAGTATGTATGATCATTAGGAAGACTACCAAGTTGTACGATTTAAGGCAGCAGATTATGGATAGTAGAAGCAATCGATTTAGGATTTTAGCATTAATTTAGAGTAATGATTAGGACGATGGTGAGAGTTAAGGCAACACGACAGACCATGAGATATAGAGCAACGATTTAGACGATGGTGACTTATGCAACATACTGTGACTTAGGCCAAACCATTTAGCAAGAAACCGTTACACCTCCCCTATAGCAAAACCATAACAGAAGTAAGAAATATGATCTTATTAAACATCTGATGAAGCACAACAGCCTCCAAATCAGATCCCAACCCACTTGAGCATAGGGCAACATTCTTATAGACTAAATATAATCACCTGGGGACATTTGATAGTAGAAAGAATCGAGATAACTAGCCACTAGTAAAGGACCAACAACAAATAAACATGGTTATGAATTTGAACCAATACAACACCCAACTTGATGGTCATAAACTGATGTATAGATAGGCCTATGAAAAAAGTGTTGAAAGAATCAATTTTCAGATTTAAACCTCCTTATACCTCTAAATTTAATATTTAAATCTCCAAACTACCACCAACTGTTGATAATCCTGAAGACCCAAACCATCATTTGATATTTAAATCACCAAATTTCTTATTTAGACGTGAAATTGCCTAGCTAAACAAGTAAACAATAAACAAATAATCAAAAAAAAATAAACCTAACACAGTAACCAAACCACAACAATGAACAACAGCAAGCAAACCACAACAAGTTCAAACTTCAAAGTTTAAAAAAGGATAGAAAACACCTGATTTAGGCGGAACCGCAGAAGCAAATCAAGCAATCCAAGTTCTTCTTAGTTAAATCCAAATTCCAACAGCAAGTCAGCAACACTTCTGTTCTGAAATCTGAATTCTGATTTAGGGAGGGCACTAGGGCAGCAACGATTTAGCCATTTAGGAACGTCTGGAACGAATCAATCAAGACTGAACGAGAGAGAGGGAGATGATTCGATTTCAAATTTTTAATCAATCGCACCGTTCGCAACTTCGCACGCATCACTCTTGTCTCGGCTCTTCCTATTCTCACGCAGGAATCTTCTCGATTTCAATCCATCGACAGATAACTCTCGGCCGGCTGCAAGTAAATCAAATGGTAATATGGTTTAGGCCCAAAATTGATGCTATATATATAAGCCCTAGGATTTTGTGATGCCCCTACTGGACTTGGGGGCCATGGCCCAAGCCACACTTGCCATGGCCCAGGGCCGGCCCTGCCCCTCGCCACTCCCCGTCGTCCCATCGTTGTACGTTCTCCATATCACCTAGCAAGTTGTTGACCCCGGTGTGTGGCTTTTGAATGACGTAGGGTTTGGGAAGGGTAAAAATCGATTTAGTTTTTTTTTACTTAAAACATTTTTAGGTGGTTATAGGCAATTTTTAAAAGTTCGGTGATTTATATTTTTAAGAAAAAAATCAAGGACTTGATTATTCAAAATGAGAAAGTTTAATGATTTTTTTATCAAAAAATTAGTTTAAAGATTTAATCATTCAAAATGAGAAAATTTAATGGTTTTTTCGTTGGAAAAAATAGTTTAGGGAGTTAATCATTCAAAATGATATAGTTTGTTGGGTTTTTCTGAACTTTTCTCATTAATATATTTATTTATTTTAGATTATTAACTAATTAAATATTTTTAAGGAGGTATTCATAAAATTATTTAACTTTAAACAATTGATTTGAGCATTGTATTTTAGTTAAATATTATTGAGACATTTTAATGCGGATAAATGATTCTTATAGTTATTAAAAGAATGAATCAACATCAAAAATCGCTATTTAAAAATTATGTCGTGTGGTGGTGTGAATCACAGTTTGATGATTCAAAACCGCAAACCGCATCATAATGTTCGATGTGATGTGAACATTTTAACGGTTAACATGTTGAGTTTCGGTGAGAAGTTGAGATTAACGTAAGAAACATGAGAAGTAATTATCAGATCGTTGGATAGAAAATGAATACACAATAGAATGAGATGATCAATTCTCTTATAAGTTGCAATTCATAAGAAAATATTTGATTAAAACTGATCAATGGTTCAGATCTATTTTCAACGTTTTTCAAGTCAAGCTCGACTCGTATTAGATAAACACTAATCTCACGTTAGCCATGCATCGTTAAAAAGTAGTTTAAAACAGTGGTGAATAGTTTTGATTCTTTTCAATTTCTTTTGATAAAAATGTCATCAACAAGTCCCAAAGAGGCCGATACGACGGCAAAAGCATCGTCGGAAACACCACACCCAACGCCGCCACCAAAGGCAAAGGATGTGGAGAGCCAGAACCAAACTCCGCCACCAGGCTACAGCGTCGTCGGCATTTTCCGGCGATGGCGGCATGAAGACATTTCAAAAAAAGGATCATTCGGATTACGAAGCTCCGCTTTGCTTTTTTCTCTGCTCGCTTTCATCATCATGGCCAGCAATCAACATGGCGATTGGAGAAATTATAACAAATACGAAGAATTTAGGTTTGAAATCATCATCACCGTAACATATCCAGCCTTCGATTTCACTCATTTCATTCATCTAATATCTTAATTCAAAAACAGGTATGAATTAGCAATAGCGATTTTATCATCAATGTATACTGGATTTCAAGTTTGGAGGCAATATCGTTTGATTTCCACCGGAAAAGAACTACTTTCGTTTTCCGATCAAAATTTGGCGCTAATCGATTTCGTTGGCGATCAGGTTTGTAATTTACATTTTCGTTTCAAATCAACATCGATCAGGTTTGTAATTTAGGTTTTCGTTTCAAATTAACATCGATCAGGTTTGTAATTTACGTTTTCGTTTCAAATTAACATCGATCAGGTTTGTATTTAGGTTTTCGTTTCAAATTAACATTGATCCTTTTGATATTATGGCGTATTAACATTCCGATTTGAAACCCTAGATCATGGCGTACCTATTGATATCGGCAGCATCATCGGCGGTTCCGATGACGAATCGTATGAGGGAAGGAGCTGATAATGCTTTCACCGATTCGTTAGCAGCGTCGATTAGCATGGAGTTTTTTGCGTTCTTCGTTTTGGGATCGTCTGCCATTCTCTCAGGGTACAAACTGGTAAAATCATCTTGCATATAACCAAATCAAACGTTATAACTTTATGTTTTGGTTTTTGATTTCAATTCTTATAACTTAATCTTGTTACAAATGTAAAATTCAAACCAAGTTAAACAACTATGCATCCTATATAAATGTATTACACTACGATGTTACGACGTATGTGCTATTTTAATAAGTTTTTAGAACACTTTTGAAATAAAGTATCATATCCTATTAGTTTGTCTATACAATACACTTTTGATGAGTGTCATATGAACACGATTTTCATAATAGAACACTTTATTTCAAAATTATCCAAAAAAAAACTTGTTAATACATTCAAAATCTATCAACTTATTATATAATACATTTACAGGGTCATGTTCAGGGAAAAACCTAAAAAAAAATGAAAAACTGAGGAACACCCTGGTAGCTCTTGATATGGACGACATGCACTTGTACATACAAGTAATTTGTAACATGTAATGGTGCATATGCACACGTGCATAAAAACCAAAAAACAATACTTCGTCTAGATGTATTATTTGCCTTCCTCAAATTTCCATTTTTTGAGGTTTTTCCTTGAACCTCCCTGTATATATATATATATGTATATACATCCTATAATTATTTTGTCCTACAAACTTAAATTCTATCAAGCAGTCTCAAGATTTCAGTCTAAAAACGAGTTGAAGATGATATCGTTTTGGGTTCTTCCTTAGTTCTTGATGAGAACTCTTTCACCCATAATTCAATTGGATTCGAACTTTAAAAAAACCCATAGTTTCTTGAGTTCTCTAAAGATTGTAGAATATTAGGAGTTTGACCATTGATGTTACTTGAGTAGTTTGGCAAAGGCCTATTAGTCATAAACCCGCAGCAGCTGGAGCAGCTGGTCTTGGCGGTGTTAGACGGCGTAGATTGGTGGTTGATGGTTGAGCCGCCGGCTCCACCACCACCACGACCACGGGGTATGGGCACATGATGGTTGTGTTTGGCTTCGTAGGTCGTGATCACAGCTTGTGGATCATTTGAGGCTCGTTCTATGAGCTTTCGCACTGGACACCCGGTGGTTGTGCATTTGTAATAGCTTCTTGGATTTGGGTTTCCTTTAACTACTTTTTGTCCGTATTTTCTCCATCGGTATCCATCATCAAGAAGATCGATCTCACTTCTGGTTTGAATAACGACCCTTGGATCTTGAATAGTTTTACTCCCAACGTACGATCTCGCTTCACTCTCGGCCTCATCTGATTTCCTGCAGAAGAAAACGGAAAAAAAGATGTTATAAAAAGAGGGTGAATGAACCGGCAGATGTGAGACTCCAATATTGCTGGAACACGTGGAACCCATGTTTCTTTTTAAAAAAAGAGAAATTATAGAGAGGAGAGTCCTAAGTCCTAACATATATATTGAGGTTGGATGGATCCTGTCTAACTGATATGTGATTCCAACACGACACACCCCCTTGAGTGGATTCTCAATTGAATGTGTCGGGCCAATAGAGAAACTAAATACTCGGTTTGATACCATGTTAGAATATGTGAAATCCTTAATTCTTTTTCTAAAAGAGCCCAAGGTGCTGTTTGTTCGCAGAATGTTTGTTGGATGAAATGGGGTATTTTAGAGGAATTTGGCTTTGAAGGAATTGGAATGAAATGTTGCCAACTTTAACTAACTGTTTGGTTGACAAACATTAAAATGTAATCTATTAAGGAAATCCAATATGTCTGTTTGGTTTACAAAATATAGATTTAGAATTGGAATGAAAATTTGATAAATGATAAAAATGCACTTTTTTAAAACTAAGAATACTTCGAAAAAATAAAATAGTAAATAAATAAAATATTAAATATTTCAAAATAAATAATATTTAAAATAAATAAATAAAGAAAGAAAAAATAATTAAATTAAATAAAAAACAAAACAAAAGTATCAGGTTAAATTAGATTAAATAGATTAATTAGATTATACTTGGATTAAATGTATATTTGGGATTATAAAAATCCCAACTTATTGTTAAAGAATGTTGAAATCCCTTATTTGTGGAAGTGGTGGAATTTGAAGTCTTTCTTTAAAAAAGAATGAAACAAAAGAATGTAATTTGGTCAAAGAAATTCAACATTCCAATTTCATCATATTACTTCATCGAACCAAACGACACCCAAGAGGTTCTAACACATAAAAGTTGGATGGACAGGATGACCAAGTGTAGTCGATGCAAAACTTCAACATTATATATATGAACAAAACCTTACCATCTTTTAGCCTCGGGCTCGTGGTCACCATCGTTTCCCAATTTACTATTCGAATATCCTTGTTCGTACTCGTCTTCTCCAAACGAAACCAAGGAACGTTCAGAAAATGGCTCGTAACTGGTTTTTTCAACCGAATGATGTAACGTGGTGTCTTGGAACAAGCTTGACGATGATTTCTTCTTGTTTTGAGGCTTCGGATGATTATGATTTCCTTTGTAAACAATCTCGGTGATATAGCCATTTGTATCCTTCTCAACTTTCTTTCTCATCGGGCAATCGGGATAGCTACACTTGAAATAACTTCGCGGTTTTTTGGCCCCTTTGACCTTTTTTTGACCATATTTTCTCCAATTGTAACCATCTTCATATCTGCTTTGCTCTTTGGTAGCTTGAATCTGGTCAAAATTGCAATGGGTTTGAAGAGATTGTATTGATTCTGGCTCTACTTTCCTGACATCCATTGAAAAGTCAATTTGTTTAGGTTGACTATTGACATTCCATTCTACATTTTGACTTTTCATAGATTCCTCCTGCACAAAATTGAAAACACAAGAAGTTTTTCATTAATTTAGATTAGATTTTAGTAATTAAAAAAAAGAAAAATATAGAACATTTGGCCAAAAAAGTCAACAGGTAAATTTTTGTCTCTTTGACTATGCTAAAAGTCAACCAACTACAATTTTGAAAAATGAGGAAATTGCATACCATCTTGTTTCCAGAAATGGAAGAAGAGGTAGTAGCCCTTGTTTGGGATTGAAAATTGAAATCAGAAACATCTGTCTTTTCATCCATGATATCAAAACCAGAATAACTCCCAGTTGTTGGAGATGAATCAATCTGCAACAATAAAAACAAAATAAACAAAAACAGAAAATACCCATTAATCCAATCACATTAAAAATCAAAACTTTATGAAGAAAACACCATCTTTTTTGGGATTTTGGAAACAGAAAACTTACATTGGAAATGAAGGGGTAAAAAGGGAAATCCAAGAACTGATTTGGGTTTGTAAACAAACCCCAGTTAAGTTCTTCATTCTTGTTGTCATTTGAAACAAGATTACTTACAGAATTATTATAAAAAGGAAATATTGGGTGTTGAGAATTTGAATCATAAGTGTTGTTCAATCTTGAAGGATCCATGATTCTTTTTTCTTGCTCAAAACTCTTGTAAAACCCAAAAGTCTTGTGTTGACCTTTGTTTTTATATCTTGTTTTTTGATAAACAAAAAAAGTCAAAGACCCAGAAAGAGAAAGTGCATAGAGAGAGATATGTGGATTGTGTTTGGTTTTGGATTATGAAGATTTGGGGTTTTCCTTTTTAAATGATTTGAAATTGGGGGGTTTGTTTGGTTCTGGAAGGTAGTAATTAAGAATTGGTGTTGGGTTTTGACAATTTCTCTAGTCAAACTAGGACTTAGTTGCTTTTTTAAGTAGAATGGGTGAAGTGAAGAAAGAACCTTCATCTTTGACCAATTCATAATTTGGATCTTGAAGATTGTTCAATTAGAGTGATAGGACAAAAGTGGATTTATAGGACTTCAAGATTTAAGATATCCAAGTCCTCTAATAAATCAGTTTTATACAAAAGTGTTACAGTAAGTTTAATCGTAACACTTTTTAATAGGACGTACAATTATTTGCTAGCTGTAACTAATTTTCTTGGCACAGAGATATTTGCATCGAAAAGAAATAATTTTCTATCGTTTTGCAATCAAATAATAGATGCTAGAAAACTTGCAGACAATTTCTTCTGTGAACTTTTTTAAGATGAGTTCTTGAACAAATCAATCGGTACGTCCTAGTATAAGTATATATAATTGCTTTTATAAAAGCACTTGATTTCTTGTTTAATGAAAACAGTTTTTGTAATATTATTTAATGGAACGTATTAATTGGCATATTGATTTTACAGTAGACATCAACGGAAACAATCTTTGTTTGAAGTTATCAAACAATCTTTGTTTGAAGTTATCAAACAATTTGATAGTCTAATGAACTTTTTATCATCCACCGCTCATGTTACCTTAGAATAAATAGCCTAATTAAGGGTCAGTAATGACTATATATGACAACGTTAACTCGATCAAGTGCGATCTCATTTCCTTCCTTTATTCTCATATATTTTTTTTGGAGGCACATTTCCGGACTAATCCCTGACAAATTTGAAACTTATCGTAACACTTTTTAATAGAATTATTTTATCAAGTTGTGGATTTTCTTTTGGATCGTCTTAATTGATTAGGGTATTAACTGTGTTTCGAAATCCTTTTTACGAGGGAAAGGAAAGGAAAATGAGATGAAAGTAAAAAAAACTCGTGTTTTCGAAACTTTTTTAGCACAGAAAGGAACATAAACGAATGGGAAATTATGACAAGTGCCTTCCCAAATTTTTTCTTCCAAATGTGGGAAGGAAAGGAGAAATTGATACCCTTTAAAAAGATTGTTAAAATTATAAAATTACCCAACATTCATCATAAATAATATATTTTTAAATAGTATATTTGTAAAAATGACACTTTCTTTCATTTCTCTCCTATTCAATAACATGAAAGTTTATTATTATTGTTGTTATTAGTATTATTTTCTTTTCTTCCATTTCCTTCTCTTTAACAACACAAATATAAAAATTATTTTCATTTCCTTTCTTTTCCCTCAATTTCTTTTCTTTTCTGTTACCCCAAAATTCGAGAATACGACTTGTTCAACGACCCCTTTCCCTGAGCTGGTTTTAGCTCTGACAAACAACCCTAATCCAATACAGGTTCTAGGTTGAAATAATCAATTGAACCGCTCACGTTCAATGCGCTAAAGGTAGCTTGACGATCTCGCCCAAGAGGTGACAAGAGTTGAGAACAAAGTGGTGAAAGGATGCGTAACACGTGGGAATTTGCTTAACAGTTCGGGTCAATTTGTAATCGAAGAGTTTGTATCGTTAATAAACTAAGCAAAGATAAACCAAACATAAGAGCTTGTTAATGTTCATGGCATTTTATAACGATTGAGAACTACATTTTGTGAGCCGATGAATAACTAAATTGAGTCATAAGTCGATTATTATTCATGGTTGGAAATCTCCCTATGGTTGTTTTTGTTCGCACATTAATTACTTTAGTTAAAGAATATGTTTCCCTCCCCCCCCCCCTTCTCCAATTTTACTTTCGGTTTTGGATTCGACCCTACTACTACTACCGGTGTAGTTACTTTTGTATTAACAGATTATTATTCAATTCTCTCTCTTTTACAAAAACTTAATGAAGCACATATAGATATATAAAAGATGGAGAACTGAAAAACAAAAAAACAAAAAACAAAAAGAGTGAGAACAATGGCAGCGAACAGCGGTGATGGATGGTGCATAGAGCGAACAACGATGAGGCAAGGAGGGGTGGCGAGGGGTTTTAAAGACGTAGGATTTGGGAACGGTAAAACTGATTTAGATTTTTTTTAACTTGAAAACATTTCTAACCGGTTTCAGGTAGCTTTTTTGGGTTCAAATGATATATGTAACATTTTATTCAAAAAAACGTTTAGAGACTTAATCATTTAAAATGAGAAAGTTCGTTAGGTTTTTCTAGACTTTTTCGATACTTTATTTGTCACAAGTATAAAAGTCAATAATATTTTTAGCATTTTATATAATTCAACACCCAATTTTTCCAAACAAACTACTCGAAACTCGAAAGTAACTATCCGTTTACCATGGTCTACGACAATAGATCCAGGGCCCTCATGGCCAAGGCCCATAGGAAATAGGGCCCCATATTTTTTTAGCATATGGTAGTAATTCCTTTTTATCTAGTATCAAAGTATAAAACTACTTGTCTAGAAAACCTTGATTTATTAAATCCATCATTCATCTTCCGTTGACTCTTTTAGTTATTCCATCCGCAAGAATTCTGACGTGAGATGGAAACATACAATTTATATTGATTATATAGAGTGTTACTCCAAATAGTCAACATTGTGACTTAAATCATGTCAATCTATATATTAAAGATATATGATAGGATTTTTTGTCGATGGAACAGATTGACGATGCTATGTGAAAATGATATGGTAGATAATATTAATTTGGAAGAAATATTGAATGATTATGCATCTAGGAATACTCGGAAAAACGGATTTATATTAATGATTAGTATTTCTTGAATTCAATGTTATTTCTTATGATAAAAACAATATATTAAAGATTTTTTTTGGTACTCATCAAAGCTTCTTTTTTACAACTCGCCTGGGCCTATAAAATGTCAGGAACGGACCAGAATAGAGCAACCCAATATTCGAACGGACCACATAAACATATGAATGTGGTAAATTATTTGGAGCACTCCAAACTGTTAGGACGGATTCAAGCCATTGCAAGTTGCTTTTCAACATATCATCTAACAAGAAATCTACGAAATCCCAAAAGTTTAACGAACATAATCTGAGAACTAAAGCATTGGAGAGCATACAAACTTGAGGTACACCTCCATGCGCTCAAGCTCGTCAACAGGTGCATTTTGGTTCTCCTGAAACCACTTACTCGTATCAGCGATAGCATTCTCCATTTTCTTCAACGTCTCAGGGGGCACCATCTTCTTGATGTTGTATTCTCTCATCCGATTCTTCATCTTGCATAAGCAATTGTCCAATGCATTGTATGCATTTGCTTTCTGCTTGTATTCTTGGTCCTCGAGTTTGTACTTAGCAGCATCTTTTACCATCTTCTCGATCTCTTCCTCGGAGAGTCTTCCGTTTTCATTGGTAATCGTGAGTTTCTCCGTCTTACCCGTAGATAATATTTCAGCCGTGACTGTCAGGATACCGTTGGCATCTATTTCTAGGCATTCCTTGATTTTGGGAACTCCTTTGGGAGCAGGTGGTATTCCAGAAATTTCGAACATCCCCAACAAATGGTTATCAGTAGATCTGGCTCTTTCACCCTGATAAATGTAGATAGCTACTGAAGATTGGTTGTCTTCAGTTGTAACATAAGTTTTGCTTTCTCTTGCAGGTATTGGAGTGTTCTGTGGTATCAGAACATGATAAGAATCAAATGGGCAAAGAAATATTATTGAAGTCAAGCACCCAAAAAGGCAAAAACGAATGTTGTAAGGTAGATAATCTAGAATTCGAGACTCAGTAATCTCCGTTCAAGAAAAGAAAAATCAAACCAATATCTGAATGAATAAACCTAGGGTAATCGGCCCTAGATATAGGCGATCCCCACTCCATCAAAATAGGAAACGATTAAGCAAATCAAATAATTAAAATAAACTATCAGAAAATTGCATTCAAGCCCCTGTAGTTCCCTTGCGGTTGTAAATTTGACCCCAACGCCCCTGGGTCTTTAAGTCACGGTTCGTATCATCACCCCCACCCCAAAGACTCACCTTGTCCCCAAGGTGAAAATCTGGAAATTGCTGTCTGATACGATCATACGCCTCCCAGGTGGCCTCCGATGCTGGCAACCCGACCCATTTAATTAAGACCTCCCGCTGACCGCCAATATCTCGCGTACCAATCACCTCAGCTGGTAAGATGTAACATCCTAAATTTTCGTTATTAGTATTTTAATAAGAATTGGGATGTATTTGTATTTGTTGTAACCTTGGGATTGTATGGGAATTTTATAATCCAATTTAGGGGTTATAATGCAAGTAATGGAAGTATGGTGGTACTTTTGGGAATAATGGATCTTGAGGGTATGTTTGGTTTTAATTAAAGTGTGTATATGGATAAATCATTTGAGATAAGAAGAATATCTCATTTGTCTTGTGTGAGTCGGTTTAGAGAACCAGAGGAAGAGAAAAAGAGAGAAAAGAAGAAAAACAAGTTTGGTATTCAGATTTGGTAAGGAATTTGTATTGGTTTGATAAAAGATTCATTGTTGATGTTAGATTATAAACAAACTTGTGTATTGGATGGATTTGCAGAATCATAAACATCAGTTTGAAGTTTAGATTTTGTGCAGAAGTGGGTTTTTACTTCAAAAGGTGAGTTCATTCGATTCGTTGTACAAATCAGTGTTTTTAAGTTGTACTAACCTTAATATAGCTGTATAAATTGATTGAGGACTGAATGGAATACATAGATTGAACTGATTTTACAAGTTAAGTCGATTTGTGGACTTATTGAAATAAACTGAACGTAGTCCCGGTACATGAAATCCCGGTACTTATGAGTCCCGGTGTTGTCCCGGTAGTGGCAAGTCCCGTAGTGGCAAGTCCCGTAGTGGCAAGTCCCGGTAATGGCAAGTCCCGGTAGTTGGAAGTCCCGATAGAGGCAAATCCCGGTACTTATGAGTTCCGGTGAAGTTCCGGTACATATGTTGAATACCGGGAGTTGGGAATACCGGGAGTGGGGAATACCGGGAGTTGGATAAAAATAGTCAGTTTACAGATTTTGGCAATAGATCTTGAAAATGAACTAAAGAATATAATAGTTAAGGTATCCAGAGACTTTGTATTATCTGTACTATTCTAGAAATTGGAAAGTATAGTTTCATTAATCGTGGAAAGGTGCGATTTAAGAATTGACATATACCTTATGTTGCTTGAACATACGTACCCTTGAAGAGTAGTATGTTAGGTTTATAGACTGCGCTAGTGTGATACTAGGCAGGAATGTGGTAAATGTGATTTGCTCATACTGAATTATATGAGGAATCTATATGGTATAAAAGGCGATTTGCTCATACTGAATGATATGAGAAATTTGTATTAAGCATTAACTTGCACGAGTAGAAATAAGTGTAATGGATCCATAGGCACTAAAGTTTGGTAATCACATGGAATAGACGTGTGGTATTACTCGTTTAATCGTTATTCCAGTGTGTGTGGGAAATCATGGAATAGGCGTGTGGTATTAATCGTTATTCCTGATTTCTAAGGAAGAGAGTGAGGTTGACATAAGTACTTGTAATCTCTGCTTCCTTACTGATAAATGGGCGTGTGTAATCGCGATTTATTGGTGGAGAGCATTGATCTAGAATCTTTGAAGATTCGTAGTGTGGCTCTGGGGTATGATATGCTGATGGAATTGTTGCCAGTCATAGTCGTGGGAATGGATAAAATTGTGTAATGGAATAGAGTTATACGTACGGTAAGAAAAGGAGTAACCAGGTTTGTTATAACTTGTTGCATTGATTTTGCGAATGTTATTATTGAAATGAATGTTCTCACTAGGCGTTGGCCTAATCGTTTCATATAATGTTTTCTTACCAGGTTCAGGCTCGGGCAAATAAAGGGTTGTGGGACGAGTGTTTTTGGAATAGCAGAAGTGGCATTTACCAAAGAGGAGATTTTTGAAGGATAGCTTAGATAACTCAATTAATCTGATTGTAGTGACATGATTAGATTGATAGGTTGTTCGAAGTATCCTGTATTGTAAATACACTCTTGATGGTTAATTCCTTTGCTATCTATATAAGTTGAAGTTTTATTGTCATAACCTCCTGTAACTTGAGGTTTAAATTGGCCCGGATTTTTGGGGCGTTACAATATGGTATCAGAGCTGTAGTTTAAGCGAACTAAGTATGCTGATGAGATACTTAGACTTAAGCTGAGATGAATTAGGTTATGATATGTGAGATATGGGTAGAAGTGCTAAGACGGGATAGTCTTAGAGTCGACGGTGTAACACCCCATATTCCATACTTGGTGGTTTTAGTGCAGAAATAAGGAACTTTGGGGTGCTTGTGTAAAGAACTGAAAGTTTGGTGGCTGGGTTGTGAAGAAGGAAAGTTTATTAAGATAAAACCCTCCCTAAAACCCTATTCCTTCACTCATTTCGGCTGGAGAGAATTGGAGAGGAGAAAGAGCTCAAGTTTTCCCCCATTGAAGGTTTGGAAAGGTTTTGGGGCTGGAGATTGAAGGAGTTTGCTTCTAAGGTATACTTCCATCTTAATCTCTTGGTTTGTTTTGGAAATGGGGCTTTTGTGTAGGAATTTGTTGCAATCTCTTTCTTTATTTAAGTGTTTTGGAGGCAAAACCAATTGGAAGGGTGAGATTGATGAATCCCTTGAGGAGATTGAGACCTCTTGGTGATATTTCACCTTTCCAATGGAGAGTTATAGGTTTTGTCCTTCCATTTTGAGTTTGGGACTGAAATATTGTTTTGGGAGAACTAGAACTGATTTGGGGAAGTTGGGATTGAGAAATCTTTGAGTTTTGGAAAGAATTTTCGTGCAGGGAATTTCAGTCCAGAGGTCCGCGCCGATGGACCGGCGCCGATGGACCGGCGCCGATGGACCGGCGCCGATGGACCGGCGCCGATGGATCGGCGCCAACCAATCGGCGCCAGGCTCTGTTTCGTGATTTTACGTTTTTGCTTTGTTGGTCGTTTGGGCTTGGGTTCGAGGCTTGGTTTAGGGGATTGTCTTAGGACAGTATGGGGAATGTTTTAGAACATAAATGAGGAGTCTAATACCTCATTTGTTAAACCCAATTCAGGTGATCGTTTGGTGATTAAGTGAGCTTTGAGTAGGGTGTCTTTTAACCGAGTACCAGGTGAGTTCCCTTTATGCATTATTTCTATCTCCTAAAATGATTTGCGAAGAATTGATATAACTGAAAATGAGTTTACTTGATCGTCATGAATCATATGTTTTCTCATGCATGAAAAGTGTTATTTTACAAGTGGAAGGAGGATATTCCTCGAGTAAGTTTTAAAGCATGTTTTAAATGTTTATGCTTGTGGTAGAGTCGGGTTGCACAGTGGAGGACCCCTGAGTTGCCGTGCCTGGCTTTGTTAGGTGTTGAGTTGCCGTGCCTGGCTTTGTTAGGTGTTGAGTTGCCGTGCCTGGCTTTGTAAGGTGTTGAGTTGCCGTGCCTGGCTTTGTAAGGTGTTATTGGTCCGCCCCACTGTGTATACCCTTGTTTGAGCTCAAACTTGTCAAGTGTTATGTGTATGGAAAAGTGCTTTTTAAATGTTTTGCAGTTACGCTTTTAAGGAGGGAATTCACTAGACCTTATGGTCTAACCCTCGCTTTCAAAACTTAAAAACCATTTTCAGGAAAGGGTGGCTTAGGTGCTTGTTGCAAGGGAAAGGAGAAGGCTTGAGACGGAGGTGCGAGATTAGAGACCGTCAAGTTCCAGTTTTTGTTTAGTTAGCATCTCGGTTGTATTTGCTTGAGGACCTTAATCAATGTAATTGATATTGGAGTTTATTATGTATTTGGGACCCTTATGGGCTTTTGGCTTTAATATTATGTGGTGTGTTTTTGGGTTGTTACAAATGGTATCAGAGCCGTAGTTTAAGGGATTTAGGTGACCGATTGGGCCTAGACTTAAACTTTGGAGTCGGGACACAACCGAGATATAGGAGGACCGTAGGAGGAGACATAAGCGGTTTGAGTGGAATGGGGTGTCGAGGATCATCATGTGAGGTAAACTGGGAATTATACCTGGCCAATATAATTTCGAGTTTACAGGCACGTGGGGATACTTGAATTACCTCAAGAGAGTGATACTGGTATTAAGTGTTTGTTTTTTTTTGTGTTTTGTATCAGTTTCGTCATGACTGGAAGATCGACAAGGAGCAGGTCTGTACCGAGTGTAAGAATGGTTCCATCGGAGGAGGTTCAAGTGGACGAACCCGTGGTTCCCCCGAGGGCGCCGGCTGCCCGGGGTAGAGGAAGAGGTCGTGGAAGGGGGCGTGAGACCATTCCACGTAGGGCTACTACCAATGTGGAGGGTACTCGCCCAAAGAAGAAAACTCCGGCTGCTCGTCGAACTAAGAGTGTGGAGGCACCGTCCGATCGGGAAAAGTCTCATCGAGAGGGCTCGGCAGCGGAGAATCGCGCCTTTGTGACTCAAGAGGCCTTCGCCACCGAAATGTTGAAGCTGCAGGAAAAGTTAGACCGGTGGATGAATCATCATGATGTTTCGGCAGCGGGAAGTAAAGAGAACAGTGAGAGTAAGGCAGTCACCGAATTGTCTAGTCCGCCTCCCACGGAAGTTGGTAGCCACAAACAATCCACGACGCTAGTGGTGAACGAGTCGGCAGCTAGAGGATGTAGTCACAAAGCATTCTCATCTTGCAAACCTCCTACCTTTTAGGGAGAATGCGACCCGGTACTAGCCATAAAGTGGGTTCGAGAAATGGAGTTGGTCTTTGACATTTGTAAGTGTGCCGAAGAGGACAAGGTGATCTACGCCCTGTCTATGTTGAAGTCGGAGGCCATCTTTTGGTGGGATGCCGAAACCGGGGGTTTGGGATCGTCAGTGGCCAAGACCATGAAATGGGAGGAATTCGTGAGGAGGTTCAAGGCTCAGTTTTGCCCTCTAGCGGCGATTAAGAAGTTGGAAGAGGGGTTCTTGAACCTAGCTCAAGGGGACTCGACCGTGAGAGAGTACACTTCCAAGTTCATTGAGAAAGCTCGTTTTGCGGAGTTTTATGTCCCAACCGAGGAGCGTCGAGTAGAGAGGTACCTCTATGGGTTGAAGAGCAGTGTACGGGAGTTGGTAATGGCAAGGAATCCTAGCACATTCCAAGCGGCTATAAATGCGGCCGAGTTGGTAGAAAGGGAAAAAGATCGTCAGCAATCTGAGAGGGCCGGGGAAAAGAGGAAATGGGATGGACCGGGGAATGATGCTCGGAAAGGGAAAGTTTCTAGGCCGGAGCCGCGTGGGAATCGGAATTTTGGTAACAAGCCGTGTGGGAAGTGTCATCGGAGGCATAGAGGAGAGTGTAAGGCGGACTCGGGGACGTGTTTTCATTGTGGGCTGCCGGGGCACATGTCAAGGGATTGCCCGCAGAAGCAGGGTTGTTTCCAATGTGGGTCGATGGATCATAAACGGTATGACTGTCCCAAGCTTAGGAGAGGAGGATCGGGTCAGTTTGGGAATCGTCAGGGGGTGCAAGGGGTTGAGAAGAAGGAAGAACCGGCTCGCACGAAGGGTCGTGCATTTCGTATGACAGCGAATGAGGCGGAGGAAACTCCGGATGTCGTGACAGGTACCTTTTTGGTGAACTCTTTATGTGCCAATGTGTTATTTGATTCGGGGGCGAATCGCTCCTTTGTATCTCCTGATTTCGTGAAACGTTTGGGGGTGAGGCCTAAGCGTTTGGGTAGTGCCATAGAAGTGGAGACCGCCGATGACAACGTGGTGCTAGTTAGTAGTGTGGTGGAGGGATGTTGTATAGACTTAGAAGGGAGTTTGATACCGATAAGTTTGTACCCTATGCCGATGGGAGAGTTTGATGTAGTGTTGGGAATGGATTGGTTGGCGAAGAATAATGCTACCATCGTTTGCAACAAAAAGTTGATTCGGGTGCAATTGCCGGATAAGGGAATGGTGGTAATTTATGGGAACCGTCGAGATAGGAAGTCTAATCTTATTTCCTTGGTTAAGGCTACCAAATGTCTAAGGAAGGGATGCCAGAGTTACCTAGCTTATGTGGTAGATGTAAAGAAAGAGAAGCGCGAGGTAGGAGATGTACCGATCGTGAGTGAATACCCGGAGGTATTTCCAGACGAATTGTGTGATCTACCACCAGATCGCCAGATCGGGTTCCGAATTGACTTGGTGCCAGGAGCTACACCAATAGCTCGTGCCCCATATCGATTGGCACCTTCCGAGATGAAGGAGATGATGACTCAACTCCAAGAGTTGCTAGACAAAGGGTTCGTGAGGCCGAGTACCTTGCCGTGGGGTGCGCCGGTGCTTTTCGTGAAGAAGAAGGACGGGACTATGAGGATGTGTATTGATTACCGCGAACGCAACAAAGTCACTGTCAAGAACAAGTATCCGCTCCCCAGGATTGACGACCTGTTCGATCAGTTGCAAGGGGCTATCTACTTTTCAAAGATAGATCTGAGATCGGGGTACCACCAACTCAAGGTACGAGGAGAAGATATTCCAAAGACGGCTTTTCGAACCCGATACGGTCATTACGAGTTCTTAGTGATGCCGTTCGGATTAACGAATGCCCCCGCCGCGTTCATGGATTTGATGAATAGGGTGGGTCAACCCTATTTAGATAAATTCGTGATCGTCTTCATAGATGATATTCTCGTCTACTCGAAGTCGGAGAAAGAGCATAGGGAGCATTTGAGAGCTGTGCTAGAATTTTTGAAGCGGGAGAAACTCTATGCCAAATTTTCGAAGTGCGAATTTTGGCTTCGAGAGGTGCAGTTTTTGGGACATGTGGTGACCCAGAGTGGAATCAAGGTGGACCCGGCAAAGGTAGAAGCTATCAAGAACTGGGAACCGCCCAGAACGCCGTCCGAAGTCCGTAGTTTCCTTGGGTTAGCGGGGTATTATCGGAAGTTCATCAAAGACTTCTCGAAAATTGCTACTCCGTTGACTTCTTTGACCAAGAAGAACACCAAGTTCAATTGGACCGAAGGGCAAGAAGAAGCCTTCCAAAGGTTAAAAGAAATGTTGAGTGAGGCTCCGATTCTAACCTTACCCGAAGGAACGGAAGACTTTGTGGTGTACAGCGACGCCTCTAAATTGGGCTTGGGGTGTGTCTTGATGCAGCGTGGTAAAGTGATCGCTTATGCGTCCCGTCAATTGAAGGAGCATGAGAAGCGATACCCCACCCATGATTTAGAACTGGCGGCCGTTGTTTTCGCCTTAAAGATTTGGAGGCACTATTTGTATGGGACGAGGTGTAAGGTCTTCACCGATCACAAAAGCCTTCGTCACATCTTCGATCAGAAAGAGCTAAACATGAGGCAACGCCGGTGGATGGAATTGTTGTCAGACTACGATTGAGAGATTGAGTACCATCCCGGAAAAGCTAATGTAGTGGCGGACGCCTTGAGCCGTAAAGAAAGAGGAGAAGCCTCGAAGATCATAGCCTTAAGGGCTGAGGTCACATTTAATCTGCTGGGTGAAATAAAGAAATGGCAAGGGGAAGCTTCTGCGGTTGAGAACCTCAAGAAAGAGCGGATGGTGGGGAACGTGAACTCCCTAGTAGAAGATAGCCGAGGACTGAAATGCCTCAACGGTAGAGTATGGGTTCCGAAGTTGGGGAACGTGAGGAAGTTGATACTAGAGGAGGCTCACAGGTCAAAGTACTCCATCCATCCAGGGACGAACAAGATGTTTGGTGATTTGCGGCAAGACTATTGGTGGCCGGGTATGAAGAAGGATATAGCTTACTTCGTGGAAAGGTGTGACACTTGTCTAAGGGTGAAGGTAGAGCACCAACGACCGTACGGAAAACTCCAACCCTTGGATATTCCGGTATGGAAGTGGGATCAAATTGCGATGGATTTCGTGACAAAGTTGCCTAGAACTCCAAAGGGCTTCGATGCCATCTGGGTAATTGTAGATCGACTCACCAAGTCGGCGCATTTCCTTCCAATAAAGGAATCATACCCGATGGAGAAATTGGCAAAGTTATACATCGACGAGATAGTGACCCGTCATGGGGTGCCGTCGTCAGTAGTCTCGGATCGCGATAGTCGATTCACGTCGACTTTTTGGAGGAGCTTCCAGCGAGAAATGGGGTCTCAAATCAAGATGAGCACCGCATATCATCCTCAGACGGATGGTCAGAGCGAGCGAACCATCCAGACCCTGGAAGACATGTTGAGAGCTTGCGCGTTAGATTTTCAGGGTTCGTGGGATACCAACTTGTGACACCCTAAAAACAGGGTCAACAAAAACTTCCATAAAACGGAAGAGTGATATAAATATACAATGCCAAAGCACGAGCTCACAAAAGTGGGAATACATAATACCTGTTTACCAACAAAGAGTTATATGTACAACTATGACAACTAACTAATCAAATCTCTACTATAGAAATAAGATTACAAAAATTGTCATAATTGGGTAAATTTAATCTTCTAATAATAGCATCTCCAAGTACCCCCCATGCTCACAAGTCTTCCTCTATGCCTTCTTAGGAATGGCACCACTATAACCTGTGACACATTTTAAACAAGTACAAGTGTTAGGCTTGAAAAGCCTAGTGAGTAAACATATAGCAAAGCATACAATTTATTTCATATACAATATTATCAACATGGTCATTCACAAATCGGACTCCATGGGAAACCCAAACATCAATCCGAGTTACATCATCTTTGAAGATATACCTTAGCGTCTACCTCCAAGGTAACGCCCCAAGGCCCGGCACATCGGGACTACCTATATGGTATAAATCCCGAAGGCGTGGATCGATACACAAACCCTCAAGGTAAGTGCCCAAGACTATACCTTCCCAATGCCTACTTAGAGATTCCTCCAATTTGTGAATACCAACAAACAACTACTCCAAGCAGTTCATAAAGCCATACATTTACTTCAATAAAACAGTCCAACTATTTCATTTAGCATATGATTTCTATACACATTAAAGTATCAACTACACACATACACCCAAGTAACGTTATGAGTTTATTGTAGCATAGTACATATTCCAATTCCATATGCAATTATTTCCATTATGTAGCATCCATTTCTGTCATTAAGACTCAGCTTAATTCATTAAGCTCCAAGCCCTAATATTTAAGTATAACCAATTTCAGTTGAATAGTATCATAATTTATACAATTCCAAGTAAATAAATGTCACATAACCTTTACTTCACTCTTTAAGCTCCTTGGAATCCCTTTTTAAAGAGACAAGAGCTTATTGACCCAAATATCACTTTAAGATGAAGTTGTTAAAAGAATTCAAACAATATTGTGATTCGTGTATCAATTAAGCTCTTAAGTTCAGTTTACTCACCTTAGGAAATCTGCAGCAAACCACAAAAACCCTAAATGAAGTGGGTGAAGCTGATTCTTGAAGGAAGAGTAGGAACCTTGTAATATAATGATGTTGATCACCTTTCTACTCAGAGAATTCGACTGCTCAAACTTCAGTTTTTCAAAAGATAAGATAAAATCCCGAAACTCTTCTTTTTATACCTAAATAGGTCGGCAGCGATTGTGACATGGCGATAGTGACACTGTCACTATCGCCGGGGCACTATCGCCCAACACCCCCAAACTCTCGGTACAGCTTGAGCGATTGTGACCATGCGATAGTGACACTGTCACTATCGCCCAAGGCATAATCGCCTGAATTCCAAATGTCTGAAAGATCAAACTTGCGGTACAAACCCGGCGATTGTGACAACCGCGATAGTGACATGGGCACTCTCGCCGGTCACTATCCCCCAAAGGGCACCAAGCCTCATTTGATCTACTTTTCGGCCCTTAACTAGATTCTAACGAGATGAAATTCTTGCTATAACAAAATAATACTTTAACATGTAATTATAAGTACAAAACTACACAAAACGAAATCCGGGGTGTTACAATTCTCCCCAACTTGAATAAAATTTCGTCCTCGAAATTTAAGGTTGTACGAACAGATGCGGATACCGGCGCTTCATGTCCTCCTCTGGTTCCCAAGTCACATTGGCACCCCTATGATGTTTCCATTGTACTTTAACCTTTGCTACCTCCTTGTGTCTAAGTTTCGTAACCACTCTGTCCAAAATAGCTTCGGGTTCCTCGGTACATCGGTTGTCATCTACCCGGATTTCTGACAATGGTATCACACTTTCTCCTTCCGCCAAGCATTTCCGTAGATAACACACATGGAATGTTGGATGTATTCCATCCATTTCCGGAGGTAAATCTAACTTGTAGGCTTGTAAACCCACACGCTCTAGAATAGTAAATGGTCCGAGAAAACGGGGACTTAACTTCCCGCGCTTTCCAAAACGAATCAGTCCTTTCCAAGGGGACACTTTCAACATCACTCTTTCTCCTACTTGAAACTCTATCGGTTTCCGTCTCTTATCGGCATAGCTCTTTTGTCGATCTTGGGCTGCTTTCAATCGTTCTCTAATCACCTTAACCTTATCAGCTGTTTCTTGTACAATTTCTGGTCCGGTAAATTGCTTTTCTCCCGCTTCTAACCAACACGCAGGAGTTCTACACTTTCTTCCATACAAGGCTTCGAATGGTACTGCCTTCAAACTCGAGTGATAACTGTTGTTGTAAGCGAACTCTACCAATGGTAGGTGAGTATCCCAACTGCCTCCAAAGTCTATTACGCACGCCCTCAACATATCCTCCAATGTCTGAATGGTCCTCTCGCTTTGACCATCAGTTTGTGGGTGATATGCCGTGCTCAAATTTACCCTCGTACCAAGTTCTTCTTGTAACGCTTGCCAAAATCTTGATGTGAACCGGCTATCCCGATCAGATACTATAGATACGGGCACTCCATGTCGTGAAACTACCTCATCAATGTAAAGCTTTGCCAACCTGTCCATTGGTAAAGTCTCCCGCATAGCTAAGAAGTGTGCACTCTTCGTCAACCGGTCCACTATCACCCAAATGGTGTCGTGACCCTTCATAGTCTTTGGTAATTTAGTTACAAAATCCATTGTGATTTTCTCCCATTTCCACTCGGGGATTTCCAAAGGTTTCAACTCACCGTAAGGTAATTGATGTTGAGCCTTTACTTGCGAACAAGTCGTGCATTGACCCACATACCGTGCCACATCTAACTTCATGACTGGCCACCAATAATGCTGCTTCAAATCCCGATACATTTTAGTACTCCCGGGATGAATGGAGTATTTGGATTTATGAACCTCATCCATGAGTAGTTCCCTATTCCCACCGATCTTAGGTACCCACACACGCCCGTTGAACAGCTTAACTCCACGGCTATCTTCGATTAACAGTTGCCTTTGTTTCACCATTACCTCTTCCTTGAGGTTTTCTTCTTTTAGTGCTTCGGATTGTGCTATTCTAATTTGCTCTACTAAACTCGACACTATGTCAATTCTTGAGAGGTTGGCGCGTAAGCTTCCGCTATACTCCTTTCGACTCAAGGCATCGGCGACCACATTCGCTTTACCCGGGTGGTAAAGTAATTCACAGTCATAGTCTTTGAGTAACTCCAACCATCTTCGTTGTCTCATATTCAGCTCTTTTTGGTCGAACACATGTTTCAAGCTCTTGTGATTCGTGTACAATATGCATTTCGTGCCGTATAAATAATGACGCCATAACTTCAATGCAAAAACGACCGCGGCTAATTCCAAATCATGCGTAGGGTAGTTCTTTTCATGCACCTTAAGTTGTCTCGAGGCGTAAGCAATTACCTTTCCCCGTTGCATTAACACACACCCTAAGCCCATCTTAGATGCATCGCTATAAACCACGAAGTCTTCCGGTCCCTCGGGTAAGGAGAGAATTGGCGCTTCACACAATTTCTTTTGGAGGGTGCGAAATGCCTTCTCTTGCACATCGGTCCAAACAAAGTTCACATTTTTCCGCGTTAATGCCGTCAATGAGGATGCAATCTTGGAAAAATCTTGGATGAACCTCCGGTAGTAACCCGCCAATCCTAAGAAACTTCGGATTTCTCCTGGACTCTTGGGCGGTTCCCAATTCATCATCGCCTCAACTTTGGATGGATCCACCTTCACCCCATCCCGAGCAATTACATGACCCAAAAATTGGACCTCTTTCAACCAAAAGTCGCACTTAGAGAATTTTGCGTACAGTTTTTCTTTTCTCAACACTTCTAACACCTCTCGTAGATGCAATTCATGTTCTACTTCATTCTTAGAGTATACCAAAATATCATCTATGAAAACAATCACTGTTTTGCCAAGAAAAGGTCGGCACACCCGATTCATCAAATCCATAAATACTGCTGGTGCATTTGTCAGCCCGAACGGCATTACCAAAAATTCATAATGGCCATACCGCGTTCGGAACGCTGTCTTTGGAACGTCGCCTTCCTTAACCTTCACTTGATGATAACCATAACGTAAATCGATCTTTGAAAAACATCCCGCCCCGTGAAGTTGGTCGAATAAATCATCGATTCTAGGAAGTGGATATTTGTTCTTCACCGTTACTTTATTCAACTCCCGGTAGTCTATGCACATGCGCATAGTGCCGTCCTTCTTCTTTACAAATAAAACCGGCGCTCCCCAAGGAGATGAACTCGGCCTTACGAACCCCTTCTCCAAAAGTTCTTGAAGTTGTGCCATCATTTCTTGCATCTCGGACGGAGCCAATCGATAAGGAGCTCTAGCTATGGGAGCTGCCCCCGGCACCAAGTCTATCTTAAATTCCACCTGGCGCTCTGGTGGTAAACCCGGTAATTCTTCCGGAAATACGTCTGGAAACTCGCGCACCACTCTTACATCTTCCATCTTCTTTTTCTCTAACTTGGCATTGATAACATAAGCAATAAACGACGCACACCCTTTGATTAAACATTTCCGGGCCTTCAACATTGTAATAATTGGTATCTCCCCCTTCCTTCGTTCCCCATAGACAATCACGTGACTCCCGTCCGGAGAAGGTAGGCGAATTAATTTCTTGGCACATAAGATTTCAGCTCGGTTTACGGATAACCAATCCATTCCAATCACCACGTCAAATCCTCCAATCTCTATCGGCATTAAATCAATTAAGAATTTCCTCCCTTCAATTTCAATTTTGCAACCCCGCAAAATATCTCGAACTAAAACCTGACCACCATTGGCTATTTCTACCACTAGGGCTTCGTCTAAACATTTAGTGGGCATAGATAACTTTTGACAAAAAGGTATCGACATAAAAGAAAAACTTGCACCCGAATCGAATAATACACGCGTAGGTACGGAGTTTAGAAGAAACGTACCCGACACTACGTCTGTCGAAGTCTTTGCCTCCTCGGTTGTCATCTGAAAAGCTCTTCCCTTTACTTTCGGTGGCTCCGTCTTGGGTCCCCCACTTCCACTTGACTTTAACTTTGGGCAATCCCTTTTTATGTGACCTGCTTCGCGACATTCAAAACAAATCAGTCCCTTCGTGGGGCAATCCCTTCCAAAATGTCCACTCTTTCCACACTTGTAACACCCTTGCGGGTTCGAGTATGATTGGGTACTACAAGAACCAACGTGGTGTTTCCGGCATTTACTACACCACCTTGCGTCTCGACGGTTATCCCCGCCCCGATTTCCGGTAACCTGCCTTTGTTGTCGAATGGGTCCCGACGGTCCTTCCCATTTCCTTTTCTCACTTGCTTGACCACTTTCCAACTTTCCTTGAGTTAAATCGTCTTCCACCAACAACGATTCCTCAATTGCTTCTTGTACGGTTGTCACCTTGGCATTCCTCACGGCTGTCTTCATCTCGGCGGGCAATCCCCGTTGATACGCTTTTATTTTCATTTTCTCATCGGGAGCCAGATGTTCTACCAAACTTAACTTCTCAAGAAACTTTTTCGAATAGTCGTTCATTGACATTTTCCCTTTCTTCAATCCCTGAAACTCTTCTTCAATCTTGTCTAGGGCCCTTTCACTACAATACTTGTCGAGAATCTTCTTTTTAAACAAAGGCCACGAAAGTTGAGTCAACAATTCTGGCGTGAGAGACGAACGGGTGAGATTCCACCAAGTAAGAGCCTCACCTCTAAGAAGATGAGAAGCAAATTTAACTCGTTGGGAATCTTCGCATTCACTAGCCTCGAACGCCATTTCCATCTCTCTGATCCAATACATACATTGAACTGGGTCGGTAGTTCTGGCGAATTCCGGTGGTTTACAACCAAGGAAGGTCTTATACGAACACCCCCTTTCTCTTCTCCCATCACGCACATTTGCTGGCTCTCGTGTAGTTATTCTATCCTTTAGACCGCCCGACCCATTCCCTGCATTATCCCCCACTGTCTCAATGCGTCGATGACTTTGATCCCGGTCCTCTAATAATTTCATGAACAGCTCTTTCTGTTGATCCATGGCAGAAGTCATAGCTTGAAGCATACTATCCTTCAGTCGGTTTTCAAGGGTTTAGAGAACCACCTGCCGTTGATCGAGTTTGCGTATAACAATAGTTACCACGCAAGCATAAAAGCCGCTCCTTACGAGATACTCTATGGTAGAAAGTGTCGGACACCTCTTTGTTGGAACGAGGTCGGAGAGAAACAACTGGCTGGACCCGAAATAGTACAGTTGACTGCCGACAAAATCGACCAGGTGAGAGAACGGCTGAAAGTTGCTCGCGACCGACAAAAGAGTTATGCCGACAAGAGGCGTAAGGATATCGAGTTCCAAGTTGGGGATAAGGTGATGCTAAAAGTATCCCCTTGGAAAGGAGTAATCAGATTCGGAAAGAGGGGAAAGTTGAGCCCCCGCTATATAGGACCGTTCAAGATCATTGAGCGCGTCGGAGAAGTAGCTTATAAGTTGGAATTGCCAGTAGAATTGCAAAGAATTCATAATACCTTTCACGTGTCGAATCTGAGGAAATGCTTGGCGGAAGTCGAAATGGCAATACCTCTGCACGAAGTCCAGATTGATGAGAAATTGAACTTTGTGGAGGAGCCCGAAGCTATCACCGACCGTAAGGTTCGAAGAACAAGGAACAAGGAGATTAGCCTGGTGAAGGTGTTGTGGCGTTTCCACAAGGGGAGTGAAGCGACATGGGAAACTGAGACCGAGATGAGGGCAAGGTACCCACACCTTTTCAGTGATGAGATTCCGGGGACGGAATCCTGTTAAGGGGGAGGTGTTGTAACACCCCATATTCCATACTTGGTGGTTTTAGTGCAGAAATAAGGAACTTTGGGGTGCTTGTGTAAAGAACTGAAAGTTTGGTGGCTGGGTTGTGAAGAAGGAAAGTTTATTAAGATAAAACCCTCCCTAAAACCCTATTCCTTCACTCATTTCGGCTGGAGAGAATTGGAGAGGAGAAAGAGCTCAAGTTTTCCCCCATTGAAGGTTTGGAAAGGTTTTGGGGCTGGAGATTGAAGGAGTTTGCTTCTAAGGTATACTTCCATCTTAATCTCTTGGTTTGTTTTGGAAATGGGGCTTTTGTGTAGGAATTTGTTGCAATCTCTTTCTTTATTTAAGTGTTTTGGAGGCAAAACCAATTGGAAGGATGAGATTGATGATTCCCTTGAGGAGATTGAGACCTCTTGGTGATATTTCACCTTTCCAATGGAGGGTTATAGGTTTTGTCCTTCCATTTTGAGTTTGGGACTGAAATATTGTTTTGGGAGAACTAGAACTGATTTGGGGAAGTTGGGATTGAGAAATCTTTGAGTTTTGGAAAGAATTTTCGTGCAGGGAATTTCAGTCCAGAGGTCCGCGCCGATGGACTGGCGCCGATGGATCGGCGCCAACCAATCGGCGCCAGGCTCTGTTTCGTGATTTTACGTTTTTGCTTTGTTGGTCGTTTGGGCTTGGGTTCGAGGCTTGGTTTAGGGGATTGTCTTAGGACAGTATGGGGAATGTTTTAGAACATAAATGAGGAGTCTAATACCTCATTTGTTAAACCCAATTCAGGTGATCGTTTGGTGATTAAGTGAGCTTTGAGTAGGGTGTCTTTTAACCGAGTACCAGGTGAGTTCCCTTTATGCATTATTTCTATCTCCTAAAATGATTTGCGAAGAATTGATATAACTGAAAATGAGTTTACTTGATCGTCATGAATCATATGTTTTCTCATGCATGAAAAGTGTTATTTTACAAGTGGAAGGAGGATATTCCTCGAGTAAGTTTTAAAGCATGTTTTAAATGTTTATGCTTGTGGTAGAGTCGGGTTGCACAGTGGAGGACCCCTGAGTTGCCGTGCCTGGCTTTGTTAGGTGTTGAGTTGCCGTGCCTGGCTTTGTTAGGTGTTGAGTTGCCGTGCCTGGCTTTGTAAGGTGTTGAGTTGCCGTGCCTGGCTTTGTAAGGTGTTATTGGTCCGCCCCACTGTGTATACCCTTGTTTGAGCTCAAACTTGTCAAGTGTTATGTGTATGGAAAAGTGTTTTTTAAATGTTTTGCAGTTACGCTTTTAAGGAGGGAATTCACTAGACCTTATGGTCTAACCCTCGCTTTCAAAACTTAAAAACCATTTTCAGGAAAGGGTGGCTTAGGTGCTTGTTGCAAGGGAAAGGAGAAGGCTTGAGACGGAGGTGCGAGATTAGAGACCGTCAAGTTCCAGTTTTTGTTTAGTTAGCATCTTGGTTGTATTTGCTTGAGGACCTTAATCAATGTAATTGATATTGGAGTTTATGATGTATTTGGGACCCTTATGGGCTTTTGGCTTTAATATTATGTGGTGTGTTTTTGGGTTGTTACAGACGGAAATACGTAAAATTAATACTGTGACAATGGAAAGAGGATTCTCATGTATAGTATGTTCACAATTTCAATTAGCTACTGTTATTATGAATATATTGTTACACAAGTATACTTATTTCTAAATTGTTACAGTGATTAATGATCGGTAAAGTACGTTCGTATATCTAGATTTGTGTAACCATTTCTTATGGTTATTCCTTTGTGTTTTATCAGAAAATGGTAAATACGCCGCCGTTGTCCCCTATTTCTGAAATGAATAGGACTGGGATTGACTGGACTGAAGAAAGACAACCTGGATTAGGTGGAGTTCCTGAGACTCCGCCGGATTTTCTTTCTATCGGAGGATCACACAGCCGGATGCATGGGGTGGGTACCAGTACTGCCATCTCGAGAACACCAGAAGCAGGAATAGAGTCTCGAATGATGGAAAATATGATGCGGATGATGAACACGGCAATGGAAAGACAATCTAAAATGTTCATGAAGGCGCTTTATGATCGTACGGCGGGGGTACCACAAACAACAACAGGTACTGGAATAATCCCTCCACTTCATACTCCGGTAACAGAAACTGAGAGGGGAGTAGAAAGAGGTTGCTCGTATAAGACTTTTCTAAGTTGCAAACCACCGGAGTTTGCCAGAGCTGATAATTCAGTGGCGTGTATGAACTGGATCAGAGAGATAGAACAAGCCTTTCGGGCTTGCGAATGTGATGAAAAGCCGAAAGTTAGGTTTGCTTCGCAGATGCTGAGAAGAAACGCGTTGATGTGGTGGAATGTGCTGGCTGCTTCAATTTTGACTTCCGTCCTGTCTGCAATGACTTGGGAGTCATTTAAAAAGAAGCTTTTGGAAGAATACTGCAACGAAAGCGAGATGGATCGAATTGAGGAGGAATTTCGAAATCTGAAAAAGGGTACTAATACTGTTCGGAAGTATACGAAACTGTTCATGGAGAAGTTGAATCTAGTTGGGCATGTAGCTCCAACTGAGAAAGATAGAGTTAAGGCTTATCTGAAAGGACTGCCGGCGGATATGATGTCGCGAGTGCGGAGTTCTAAAGCTTCGACGTTGAGAGAGACGATCGAAGAAGCCAAAGTGATAGAAAATGTATACGCCTTGGATAAAGAAGAAAAGACCCAAGTTGGGGAGAAGCGGAAATGGGAAGGTCGATCAGAGCATTCACAGAAGTCAAGGAGCGCTGGTAAAGGTACTTCTTATGAATCACGCCGTGAACCAAACTGGTGTCCAAAGTGTAAGAGCAAGCATTACGGGCAGTGTCGGGTGATAGCATCTGAATGCTTTAAGTGTGGAAAGAGTGGGCATACTATGAATAATTGTCCAGTGTGGGGGAATACATGTTTTGAGTGTAAGCAACCGGGTCACTTTCGTCGGGAGTGCCCAAGGCTGAAAAAGAGCAGCGATCAGAGTAAGAAACAAGTTATTCCGAAGCCAACGGGCCGAGCTTTTAAAATGACCGCTGATGAAGCTAAGGAATCAAGGGACGTTGTCTCGGGTACATTCCTTGTTAATTCTTGTCTTGCGCGTATTTTGTTTGGTTGTGGAGCAAATTTGTCATTTGTGTCCAAATCATTCTATCCTAAATTAGCTACGTCTGTTACTACTTTAGATGATGCTTTAGTAGTAGAGGTAGCTAATGGGGGTCAAGTTTTGGTTCGAGAAAGGCTTGATGGTTGTACTATTCTTTTAGAAGAGACGAAATTTTCGATCAACTTGTTGTTGATGGAAATTGGAGGGTTTGACATAGTTGTGGGTATGGATTGGCTGACGGCCAATCAAGCATAAATATTTTGCGCAAAGAAATTAATCAGGATTCCGATGACCGATAAGGATGACGTATTCATCTTCGGGGAAAAGCAAAAGGGGGAAATTCCGTTAATCTCTGTTGTGAAGGCGCGGAAGTGTTTAATGAAAGGATGTATATCCTATCTGGCGTATGTCTTAGATGGAAGGTTGGAAAAGAAACAATTAGAAGATATCAAGGTAGTACGTAAGTTTCCTGACATATTTCCTGATGATCTTCCTGGTCTACCTACTGAAAGGCAGGTGGAGTTTAGAATTGATCTCATTCCAGGTTCGTCTCCGATAGCGCGGGCACCTTACCGTCTAGCGCCGTCTGAAATGAAAGAGATGATGACTCAACTCCAGGAGTTATTAGATAAAGGTTTTGTCAGACCGAGTTCGTCGCCTTGGGGAGCTTCGGTCATGTTTGTTAAGAAGAAAGACGGTACTATGAGAATGTGTATAGATTACCGCGAGCTGAATAAGGTGACAATTAAGAATAAATATCCGCTTCCAAGAATCGATGATCTATTTGATCAACTTCAAGGGGCAGAATGTTTTTCTAAGATTGATTTGAGGTCAGGGTATCACCAAGTGCGGGTTAGAAATGAAGATATTCCTAAGACAACTTTTAGAACCAGATACGAGCATTATGAGTTTCTAGTAATGCCATTCGGGTTGACAAATGCTCCAGTTGTCTTCATGGATCTGATGAATCGAGTGTGTCGACCTTTCTTGGACAAGTTTGTTATCGTCTTTATTGATGACATACTTGTGTATTCAAAGACTGAAGCAGATCATGAACAACACATACGTGAAGTCTTAGAAGTTTTAAGAAGAGAGAAATTGTACGCGAAGTTTTCAAAATGTGAATTTTGGTTAAAAGAAGTATAATTTCTAGGTCACGTGATCACTTCAGAAGGAGTCAAGGTAGACCCAACTAAGATTGAAGCTATGGCAAATTGGGAGACACCTAGAAGTGCATCTGAAATAAGAAGTTTCTTGGGTTTAGCAGGTTATTACAGAAGGTTTATTAAAGACTTTTCTAAGATTGCATCTAATTTGACTATTCTGACTAGAAAGAACGTGAAGTTTGTCTGGACGGAGAAACAAGAATCGGCTTTCAAAACCTTACGTCAAAAGTTGTGTGAGGCTCCGGTTCTTGCTTTACCAAAAGGAACAGAAGATTTAGTGGTGTACAGTGATGCTTCAAAGATGGGTCTAGGGTGCGTATGATGCAACGAGGCAAAGTGATTGCTTATGCGTCAAGGCAACTTAAAGAACACGAGAAGAATTACCCGACACATGATTTGGAGTTAGCGGCTGTCGTTTTTGCTTTAAAGCTGTGGAGGCACTACTTGTATGGAACCAAGTGTACTCTTTTTACTGACCATAAAAGTTTGCAACATGTTTTTGATCAGAAAGAGTTAAATATGAGACAACGAAGATGGTTAGAATTACTTAAAGATTACGATTGCGAATTGCATTACCATCCTGGTAAAGCAAATGTCGTGGCCGATGCTTTAAGTAGGACAGAGTATAGTGGATGTTTGAAATTGATCAATGCTAGAATTGATGTGACATCGAGTTTAATGGAAAAGATAAAAGAGGCACAAGCGGAGGCTTTACGGGAAGTAAACCTGAAAGAAGAAGTGATGGGCAAGCAACACCTTCAGTTGACTGAAGATGGCCATGGAATAAAGCTGTTCCAAGGTCGTGTTTGGGTACCAAAGATGGGAGGAAATCGAGAGCTGATTCTCGTAGACGCTCATAGATCTAAGTATTCCATACACCCTGGGAATACAAAGATGTATCGAGATTTGAAATTGCATTATTGGTGGCCGGCTATGAAAGTAGATGTGGCCCGGAAAGTAGAAACATGTAGAACATGTTCGTTGGTGAAAGCAGAACATCAGAAACCTTACGGAAGTTTCCAATCTTTGGAAATTCCGGAATGGAAGTGGGAGAAGATCACCATGGACTTTGTGACGAAGTTACCCAAGACGCAAAAGGGTAACGACACAATATGGGTAATCGTGGATAGATTAACTAAGAGTGCTCATTTTCTGGCTATGAAAGAAACATCACCAATTGAGAAGTTGGCGAAGCTGTATATTGATGAGGTGGTGTCAAGACATGGTATACCGGTGTCGATTGTGTCAGATCGTGATAGTCGGTTTACCTCAAGGTTTTGGCGATCACTACAAGAGGAATTGGGTACGAAAGTAAATTTGAGCATTGCTTTTCATCCACAGACTGATGGACAGAGTGAAAGGACTATACAAACTTTGGAAGATATGCTCAGGTCATGTGTATTGGATTTTGGAGGTAACTGGGATACGCATCTACCGTTAGTAGAATTTGCGTATAATAACAGTTATCATTCCAGTATCGGAAGAGCGCCTTTCGAAGCCTTGTATGGTCGAAAATGTAGAACTCCGGTATGTTGATTAGAAGCCGGAGAGAAACAGCTTGCTGGTCCAGAATTGGTACAACAAACAGCTGATAAGGTGAAAGAAATTCGACAGCATATGAAAGCAGCTCAGGACCGACAGAAGAGTTATGCTGACCCGAAAAGGAGACCAAAAGAATTTCAAGTTGGAGAGCGCGTGATGCTTAAAGTGTCCCCATGGAAGGGTGTGATAAGGTTTGGTAAACGCGGGAAGTTAAGTCCTCGTTTTCTAGGACCTTTCACTATCACTAAAAGGATTGGTTTACAAGCATATCAGTTGGATCTTCCACCAGAGTTGGAAGGGGTTCATAATACCTTTCATGTTTGTTATCTTCGGAAGTGTTTAGCCGAAGAAGAGGATGTGATACCACTCACTGATGTGAGAGTAGATGAAAAGAGTCACTATGTGGAAGAACCAGAGGCAATTTTGGAAAGATCGGTTAGAAAGCTACGTAGTGGTAAGGAAGTATCTATGTTGAAAGTACAGTGGAAACACCATCGAGGTACTAATGTGACTATAGAGTCAGAAGAAAGTATGAAAGATAAGTATCCTCATTTGTTTACTTGATTTTGATTTCGGGGACGAAATCATTTTTAAGTTGGGGAGTATTGTAACATCCTAAATTTTTGTTATTAGTATTTTAATAAGAATTGAGATGTATTTGTATTTGTTGTAACCTTGGGATTGTATGGGAATTTTATAATCCAATTTAGGGGTTATAATGCAAGTAATGGAAGTATGGTGGTACTTTTGGGAATAATGGATCTTGAGGGTATGTTTTGTTTTAATTAAAGTGTGTATATGGATAAAACATTTGAGATAAGAAGAATATCTCATTTGTCTTGTGTGAGTCGGTTTAGAGAACTAGGGGAAGAGAAAAAGAGAGAAAAGAAGAAAAACAAGTTTGGTATTCAGATTTGGTAAGGAATTTGTATTGGTTTGATAAAAGATTCATTGTTGATGTTAGATTATAAACAAACTTATGTATTGGATGGATTTGCAGAATCCTAAACATCAGTTTGAAGTTCAGATTTTGTGCAGAAGTGGGTTTTTACTTCAAAAGGTGAGTTCATTCGATTCGTTGTACAAATCAGTGTTTTTAAGTTGTACTAACCTTAATATAGCTGTATAAATTGATTGAGGACTGAATGGAATACATAGATTGAACTGATTTTACAAGTTAAGTCGATTTGTGGACTTATTGAAATAAACTGAACGTAGTCCCGGTACATGAAAGCCCGGTACTTATGAGTCCCGGTGCTGTCCCGGTAGTGGCAAGTCCCGTAGTGGCAAGTCTCGGTAGTGACAAGTCCCGTAGTGGCAAGTCCCGGTAATGGCAAGTCCCGGTAGTTGGAAGTCCCGGTAGAGGCAAATCCCGGTACTTATGAGTTCCGGTGAAGTTCCGGTACATATGTTGAATACCGGGAGTTGGGAATACCGGGAGTGGGGAATACCGGGAGTTGGATAAAAATAGTCAGTTTACAGATTTTGGCAATAGATCTTGAAAATGAACTAAAGAATATAATAGTTAAGGTATCCAGAGACTTTGTATTATCTGGACTATTCTAGAAATTGGAAAGTATAGTTTCATTAATCGTGGAAAGGTGCGATTTAAGAATTGACATATACCTTATGTTGCTTGAACATACGTACCCTTGAATAGTAGTATGTTAGGTTTATAGACTGCGCTAGTGTGATACTAGGCAGGAATGTGGTAAATGTGATTTGCTCATACTGAATGATATGAGGAATCTATATGGTATAAAAGGCGATTTGCTCATACTGAATGATATGAGAAATCTGTATTAAGCATTAACTTGCACGAGTAGAAATAAGTGTAATGGATCCATAGGCACTAAAGTTTGGCAATCACATGGAATAGACGTGTGGTATTACTCGTTTAATCGTTATTCCAGTGTGTGTGGGAAATCATGGAATAGGCGTGTGGTATTAATCGTTATTCCTGATTTCTAAGGAAGAGAGTGAGGTTGACATAAGTACTTGTAATCTCTGCTTCCTTACTAATAAATGGGCGTGTGTAATCGCGATTTATTGGTGGAGAGCATTGATCTAGAATCTTTGAAGATTCGTAGTGTGGCTCTGGGGTATGATATGCTGATGGAATTGTTGTCAGTCATAGTCGTGGGAATGGATAAAATTGTGTAATGGAATAGAGTTATAGGTACGGTAAGAAAAGGAGTAACCAGGTTTGTTATAACTTGTTGCATTGATTTTGCGAATGTTATTATTGAAATGAATGTTCTCACTAGGCGTTGGCCTAATCGTTTCATATAATGTTTTCTTACCAGGTTCAGGCTCGGGCAAATAAAGGGTTGTGGGACGAGTGTTTTTGGAATAGCAGAAGTGGCATTTACCAAAGAGGAGATTTTTGAAGGATAACTTAAATAACTCAATTAATCTGATTGTAGTGACATGATTAGATTGATAGGTTGTTCGAAGTATCCTGTATTGTAAATACACTCTTGATGGTTAATTCCTTTGCTATCTATATAAGTTGAAGTTTTATTGTCATAACCTGTTGTAACTTGAGGTTTAAACTGGCCTGGATTTTTAGGGTGTTACATAAGAACATTGTTGCCGCCTCTGCATAATCAGCCGGAAGATCACGCGTTGGCACCTGATCACCAATAACACGTTTCAGCTGTGACACATGAAACATCGGGTGCACAGTTGAGGTCGGTGGTACTTTTAGCCGATACGCCACCTGTCCAATCCTCTCCAAAATCTCAAACGGACCATAAAATCTCGGTGCCAACTTCTGATTCCCCCTACGAGCCACCGATGTTTGCCGGTAAGGGTGCAGCTTCAGATACACCATGTCACCCACTTCATACGTCACGTCACGCCTTTTCCTATCAGCACGTGCCTTCATAATCTGTTGAGCCTTGAGCAATTGTCGCCGTAGCTCTGCCAAAATTGCATCCCGATCCCGCAAATAACCGTCTACCTCAAGGGTAACGGCCGTACCCCAAGTGTAACTTACCAGAGAAGGCGGGCCACGACCATAAAGAACCTTAAAAGGTGTCATTCCGATAGCCGAGTGGAACGACGTGTTATACCAGTACTCCGCCCATGGTAACCATTTAACCCATTCCTTCGGTCTGGTGGACGCGAAACAGCGCAAGTATGTCTCCACGCTACGGTTAACCACCTCTGTCTGACCGTCCGTCTGTGGGTGATACACAGTACTCTGTTTCAGCAAAGTCCCCTGATATTTGAACAACTCTCGCCAAAAATGACTAACAAAAACCCGGTCCCGATCCGAGATGATAGACTGTGGGATCTCGTGCAACCGTACAATCTCCCGAATGAAAACGGTGGCAACCGAAGCTGCTGTAAAAGGGTGCTTCAATGGAATAAAGTGAGCTGACTTACTTAATCTGTCGACTACCACCAAGATCACACTGTACCCGGTCGATTTCGACAGGCCCTCAATAAAATCCATCATCAAGTCTTCCCAAACTCGCGTTGGCAAATCCAAGGGTTGTAACAAACCTGCAGGCGTTAAAGTTGAGTATTTGTTTTGCTGGCATATCCCACACTCCGAGACCATCTTGGCGATATCCCTCCTCATGCCGATCCAAAAGAACTCAGACGCTATGCGGTGATAAGTCTTTTGGACCCCACCGTGACCTCCAATCACCCCGCCATGCATTTCTTGAAATAGTTTAGGAATCCAATCCGAGGATCGTGGTAGGACTAATCGCCCTTTATACCGAACATCCCCCTTATCGAGAACATACCCGTCTATCTCACCAGTCTGCGCCTCCAACCGTTCCTTCAAAACAATAATTTCTGGATCAGTTTTCAAGTCACGCAACATCTGGTCATACGAGGCCACGGTAGAAACAGAGATTTCACTGAGGACTGATCCTTCCACCCGTCGTGACAGGGCGTCGGCTGCCCCGTTCTCCCTACCCGGTCGATAGACTATCTCAAACTCGTAACCGGATAATTTAGAAATTCATTTTGATGCTCGCCCGAGACGGTCCGTTGCTCTAACAGATACTTGAGGCTCTTCTGATCGGTAATAACGGTGAAGGTTCGACCCAACAGGTAGGGTCGCCACTTTTGTACTGCCATAACAATCGCCATAAGTTCCCGCTCATACACTGACTTGAGCTGTGCGCGAGGCCCCAAAACTTGGCTGAAATACGCTATCGGTTTGCCCTCCTGCATCATTACCGCCCCCACCCCCTGCCCGGACGCATCAGACTCGATAGTAAACGACTTTGAGAAATCGGGCAGTACCAAAATGGGCACCTGTGTCATGACCTCCTGTAATCTGCGAAAAGCCTGAGTGGCTTCCTCGGTCCATTTGAAACTGTCCTTCTTCAACAAGTCTGCCAGTGGCTGTGCTATCTTACCATATCCCTGGACAAATTTTCGGTAATACCCGGTCAACCCGAGAAATCCCCTCAACTCCCGTAGGTTCCTGGGAATCGGCCATGCTGTCATCGCGGTAATCTTAGAAGGATCCGCCTTAACCCCATCTTTTGTCACTATGTGCCCCAAGTAATCCACCCGGTCCTGTCCAAACACACACTTTTTTCATGTTGCAATATAGTTGTTCTCTTCTCAAACAATCGAATACCACAGATAAATGCTCGCGATGCTCACCCATCGTTTTGCTGTAGACCAGAATATCATCGAAGAATACCAGCACAAACTTCCGTAAATATTGTCTAAAAACCCGATTCATCAGAGACTGAAAGGTCGATGGTGCATTGGTAAGGCCAAAAGGCATCACCAAAAATTCATAATGCCCCTCGTGCGTCCGAAATGCGGTTTTATAAACATCAGATTCCTTCATCCGAATCTGGTGATAACCCGACTTCAAATCCAACTTGCTAAAAATCGCTGCCCCGTGTAACTCATCTAACAATTCGTCAATTACTGGAATCGGGAACTTATCCAAAACAGTTGATTTATAAAGGGCTTGGTAGTCGACACATAAACGCCAGCTCCCATCTTTTTTTTAACCAGCAAGACTGGGCTCGAAAATGGGCTAGTACTGGGCCGTATAATCCCGGACTCGATCATTTCTCCCACGAGCTTCTCGATTTCATCCTTCTGGAGTTGCGGGTAACGATATGGGCGGACGCTGATAGGTTCGGTTCCGGCTCTAAGGGTGATCGCATGCTCGTGGTCTCGAGGCGGGGGTAAACCTGTGGGCAAAGCAAACACATCCGAATATTCTGCTAGTAACTCGTCAAGTGCGGGATGCACTTGCGATTCAGGGGGTTCTGTGCCGACCAAGGTGGCCAAGGCCACGACGTATCCCTTAGTAATACATGGTAGGGCACGGGCCAAGGCTCGTAGGGACGCCTCCCCCGTCTATAGCCCGGGTTCCCCCCGTAGGGTTATCCGGCTATCTCCCTGCTGAAAAGTCATCGTAAGCTTCCGCCAATTCACCCGAGTCTCCCCTAATTGGCTTAACCATTTTATCCCCAAAATGACATCCGTACTACCCAATTCAAGTGGGTAAAAATCCTCAGTCACCTGTAATCCTGGTAAATTTAGCTCCTCCCCTCGACACATCCCGTAGCTGTTTTCAGTCTTTCCGTTTCCCAAAGTAACCTCCGTCATCCATTTGCATGTCACTTGCAAACCCAACGGTTCGACCAGTCTTAGTGACAAGAAATTGTGCGTTGCCCCACTGTCGATTAATACCACGACCGCTGTCCCTCGAATGCTCCCTCGCAGTTTCATCGTATGTGGAGCAGTAATCCCCGCCACCGATTGAGCCGACACCTCAACAACATCTAGGTGCACGTGCTCCTCCAACTCCTCCGTTTTATCTTCTGTGTCGTCACACTCTTCGGAAGCAATCAGCAAGTGTAACGATTTTGCGGGGCATTGATGGTCCGGCGTGTATTTCCCGTCACAACGAAAACATAGTCCTTTAGCCCTTTTATCTGCCAGTTCAGCGTCCGTCATACGTTTAAAGGGTTATTTGCCTTCTCCAGTTACGGTTCGCGGGGCCACCGAGGGAGTGGTACCCTGCGGTCGAGACCCTACCATCCCTGGTCTGGTCGTCGTTTGCTTCCCCTCTGTTTTAGTTATATTTCCCCCGGTACCTGACTTATTTTCATCGACCATAAGTGCCAGATCAATAGCGTGATTTAGCCCAGCCGGTTGCATGAGTCGCACCATGGTGCGAATATCCGGTTTCAAGCCCTTAACAAAAGTCCCTTCCAAAATCCTCTCAGGAACCCCATCCAATTGAGCCGCCAATGTTTCAAAGACCCCCAAATATTCCCTGACCGTACCATTTTGCTTTATTGCTAAAAACTGCTCATACAAGTTCCCATCCTGTGAAGGTTGGAAACGAGCCAAGAGTCGCATTTTCAGCCCCTCCCAATGGCGGAAAGGCTCCCTCTTATCAGTCCAACGGAACCAGGCCAATGCCTGTCCTTCCATGCATAACACAGCGGCACGTAGCCGTTCACCAGTAGTCACCAACCCTTGGATATCAAAGAAACGCTCGATGCGGTAAACCCACCCGTACGCGTCATCCCCATCAAAAATAGGCATTTTCAATTTCCTTAACCGATAATCAGCACCAGCACCACCCCGGTCGGGCCTGATCCGCCCCCTGTACCCTTGCCCCACGGTGGCATACCCGTAGAGCCAAAAGAAAAATTTTCCCGATCATGCATAAACATACCTGGACCTGTTGTCGTGATGGGGGGAGCTTTGGTCGCACTTCCCTCGGGCGAAAACGACGGGAAGGGATTCCCATTCTCGTCAAAAACGGTGGTGTTGGCGGGGGAAAAAGGCGGTGGCTGGGTGACGAAAAACAGAGGCTGAGTGGTGCTGCTGATCGGCGGCGGAATGCTGGTTGATTTAGGTGGCGGCGGTGGTTGTGGCTTCAGGGCAGCATTGGTGGATTGTTGCATCAAAAAATTCATCATCTCCGCATGTCTTTTTTCTGCCTTTTTCTCTGCCTCCACTCGCATGTCCTCCATAGCTTTTTCCAATTTTTCAAACCGAGCGTCCGATTCAGTCTGTCGCTGGGCTGTCTCGGATCGATGTTGAGCCAATTCAGCTTCCAAGTCTGAAACCTTCGTCATGGTAGCAGCGGCTGATCACAGGTAGGAATTGAAGGGCTCTGATACCAATTTGATAAGAATCAAATGGGCAGAGAAATATTATGGAAGTCAAGCACCCAAAAAGGCAAAAACGAATGATGTAAGGTAGATAATCTGGAATTCGAGACCCAGTAATCTCCGTTCAAGAAAAGAAAAATCAAACCAATATCTGAATGAATAAACCTAGGGTAATCGGCCCTAGATATAGGTGATCCCCACTCCACCAAAATAGGAAACGATTAAGCAAATCAAATAATTAAAATAAACTATCAAAAAATTGCATTCAAGCCCCTGTAGTTCCCTTGCGGCTGTAAACTCGACCCCAACGCCCCTGGGTCTTTGGGTCACGGTTCGTATCAGAACATCCATTACTTTTCCTTGTTTCTCGATACCTAGTGACAAAGGAATGACATCCAATAGAACCAAATATTGAACTCTCTTCTCATTGTTACCACTTAACTTTGCAGCCATTGCCGCTGCACCATATGCAACAGCCTCATCAGGGTTCACGCTTTTACATAACTCTTTGCCATTGAAAAATTCCTGCAACATATGTTGGACCTTTGGTATCCTAGTTGAGCCACCTACAAGAATCACCTCGTTTACACTTGATTTATCCATCTTTGCATCGCTTAAACATGTCTCCACGGTCTTGATGCAATTATCGAATGAATCCATATTCAGCTCTTCGAATTTAGCTCGACTAAATTTCATAGAAAAATCAATCCCCTCTTGTAAACAATCAAGTTCGATTGAAGTCTGAGTAGTGCACGAAAGAATCCTTTTTGCTTTCTCACATGCAAATCTCAACCTCGCCATAGCTCTTTGGTTCCCGGTCAAGTCCTTATTCCATCTCCTTTTGAATTCCCGAACACAGTGATTCACCATGCAGTTATCGAAATCCTCTCCTCCCAAATGGGTGTCACCAGCAACAGCTTTCACCTCAAAAGTACCTTCTTCCCCAATGGTCAACAGCGAGACGTCGAAAGTGCCACCACCCAAATCAAAGACAAGCACATTCATCTTGCCAATAATATCATGCTTATTATCTAGACCATATGCAATTGCAGCTGCGGTAGGCTCATTGATCATTTGTATGACGTTTAATCCAGCAATAGCCCCAGCATCCTTTGTTGCTTGACGTTGTGAATCATTGAAATAAGTCGGGACCGTTATCACAGCATTCTTCACAACTTTTCCAAGGTATGCCTCAGCAATTTCTTTCATCTTTGTAACAACCCGATAACAAAATATACATAAAACATATTATCCATAACATATTTACAACAAAGTACTTCATATTTCACATTTTGTCCCATCTAAAGTCTGAGCATAAAAAAATTCATTACAACTTGATCCACTCTAAGTTACATAGTAATAACAAAAATTATAAATACAAAAGCATCCATAGCATCATGATGATCATCTTCTCAAAAGCTAGCCAACAAGTATTCTATTTACTTGTTCTTACTGGAACCATCACCTGGAATACAAAATTTTTAAAACAGAAAATGAGGGTTAGACCTAAGGGTCTAGTGAGTAAATCCCTGACATTTGTAAATCATTAAAAATTCATTTATATAAAACACTCTTTATATAAATACACATACATCACACGTAAATTAATACCAACTAAGATTTATGCATCATACCTATCTCATTCCACCTTATCCCTCCACCAATGGCCAATATCAATTGGTTGCGAGCCAATTTTAACACACCGGTCCAAAGCCCGGCCACGTATTATATTTTCATATAATACTCACGTAATTATAATATCTCAATATATTATAATCACCCACGTATGACATATTCATACCTTTTATCAAACATTCGTTATTCACATAAAACATTCCAGTAAAATACTTTTTAAAGTAAAACTTACCTGATCTTTTTAGCAAAGGTCCTTCAAACTTTCCTCAAAACATATTATCTTTTAACCCTGATCCTTAGTATCTGAAACAAATTAAAGTATACATACTCTTTAACACGTAAACAGGTAATTCACACTTTTCGCAACCCACTATTACGAAAACCTAACTTTTCGCAACCCACAGTTGCGAGTTCCTTACTTTCGCAACCAACAGATACGAAAACCTCACTTCTCGCAAACCACAGTTGCGAGTTCCCTACTTTTCGTAACCAACAGATACGAAAACTTAACTATGCGTTTTAGCTACCTGCGAAAAGTGGACTTTTTACAACCAAGGCTTGCGAATTCCTACTTTTCGCAAAAACACTGTTCATCGTCATTTTTCCAGAAAGTTCAGTTCAAAATCAAGAATCCATCTTTTACCCAGATTTGCACAGAAACGTTCTAAACTCCATTTAACACCCTAAATTGTAACTAAAATTCACCAATTCATCTAAAATTACCTAAACCCACTTCAAAATTCATATGAAACCTAATTCTCATAAAAGAGAGTTTGAATAAGAAAATTACCTCTTTGATTTCCTGTACCAAACAAAATCCCAGCTGAGAATCTTTAATCTTCTTCTTCTCTCCTACGGTTCTTCTTCTCTCTCTTTTTCTCTCTGCCGTGAACAAATTCACACACACACACACACTATTTGGGTTCTGCTTTACTGTTTCAATTTGAGATATTTCCTCTATTTAGGATACTGAGTCGGTTTGGCTAAAAAGGTTTGGATAAAATACCCAACAACCCTAAACTTGTTTCACTTGATAAAACACACCCCTAAGCTTCTATTATACAATAAAACTTATTCCTTAATTTCTTAACTCCATAAAATACTAAAAATAAAGACTTATAAAATTTCGATTTTAATTTGGATAAAAATACCTGGTTATTACAATCTTAACAAGCACCATAGATGAAATCTCTTCAGCGAAAAACTCATTTTCTTGACCTTTATACGTGACAACAATCTTTGGTCTTTCAGAAGGCCCTTCTATGACTTTGAATGGCCACAACTTCATGTCATCCAGCACTTTGGAATCACTGAATCTCCTTCCAATCAACCTCTTAGCATCTGAAATCAATTGTTAATTAAGCTTATAACCAAGTGAAATAAACCGTATCAATTAAACAACAAGCAAACCTAAACCCTAAAACTTTAAAATCCTAAAATCCTAAAACGCAGTAACCGTGTATTTAGTTTTTTGAGCAATAAGCAAAACCTAAAATCCTAAAAAGCTCTAAATATTTCAGTAAGAAACAAGGTTCTTAATCCAACTCCGCTATTCACAATGCATATCCGTTTATGAATCTATAACTTTTCTACTGATTTATCAAAAAAACAAAATTAAGAGTATTCGATAAGAAGTAGAAAAATGAGTTGGCTGACCAAATATAGTTTTTGGCGCCATCGCCGATGAGTCGTTCGTCGTTAAGGAAAGCAACAGAAGACGGAGTTGTTCTGTTGCCTTGATCATTGGGAATGATCTCGATCCGATCATGCTTCCAGACCGCCACACAAGAGTATGTAGTTCCAAGATCGATGCCGATCGCCAGAGCTCCGTTTCGCCGTCGCTCCATTATATTCAAAATACCTGCTGCTATGTCTATGTGTTTTTCGTTTTCAAAACCATCATATCACCTTTTATGCTCCGGAAAGGTTTCTGACATAAATTGCAAAGTTAGTCCCTATAGTTTACATAAATTACACAGCTGTAAGCTCCCTAACGTTTGTCCCTTTTAAGGGTTTTAGTCCCTCAACTTTATTTTAACAGACTTATCCCTCACATTTGTCACCTCACAACGATTTTCGTCCTCCGTCTAACGACCGTTAGTTTTCTCCATTAAATCCAGATTAATTAGGGATATTTTAGTCATTGTAACATATGTTTTCTTCAAATAATACATCTTTTTTATAAGACATTTTTTTCTTCAAATAATATTGTATAAAGTAATTAATAAAACATTTTATTTCAAAGGTGTCATAAAAACATGTTAAGAAGTCTAAAAACGTTTTCAAAACTTATTGTAACACCTTTTAATATTACGTGCAATTATTTGATCATACAAGTCTTCTAAAATAGGCTATTATGACACTTATATATTTGCCAATTTTGTTGTAATAAGCCGTTATTCCCTTTATAAAGGTTTGGATTATACATGTTATTAGACAAATAATTTCGAACAAAAGTTCAACTTGTTTTCGATCATATTTTGGCACAATTCGATTTAAGAAATTAGATAATATAAAAGGTAGACACCAGCCTCTAGAACGTCACACGACCTTCATGTGGGAGGTAAATGTGTTGTTTCGGATTAATATCGGGACCTCCTTCATGGATGTCTATCATTTTACTGCTAAGGCAACATTATATGTGTATATGTAAGAAATTAGAAAGATTGAAATTAATGTTGAATCTATAATAGTTCATGAACAATATCACGATTTTTTAAGCCGACCGATCTTTCTCTTACTATAAATTTCATTGTTATTGGTATTGACATGTAGAACCGGACTTTATCTTTATTAATTCTCGTCGGATTAATCGGTAACTGTGTTTCGAAACCTTTTTACGATGGAAAGGAAAGGAAAATGAGATGAAAGAAAAAAAACGTGTTACGAAACTTTTTAGGAAGTAAGGAACTGAAATGGATGGAAAATAATGACAAGTTTCTTCCTAAAAATTTTCTTACAAACGTGGGAAGGAAAAGAAAGGATAAATTGATACTCTTTAAAAAGATTGTTAAAATTATAAAGTTACCCAACATTCATTATAAATAATGTTATATTTTAGGGAAATTAATTAAAATACCCAAAGTTTGACTTTTACTTACCAAAATACCCATTTTCTCTCTGATTTTACCAAAATACCCATTTTTTCCGCGGTGGGCCCCGCGATCGCGGGCTAGGGCCTACGTGTCACTCCTTGTTGGGCCAAAGTGTCCCGCGAAGCCCCCCAACTATGCCCGCGGTGACACTTTTGGTCCCTCCCACCGCGGGCCTATCGCGGGCAACCACCGCGGGGAGGGACCAAAAGTGTCACCGCGGGCATAGTTGGGGGGCTCCGCGGGACACTTTGGCCCAACAGGGAGTGACACGTAGGCCCTAGCCCGTGATCGCGGGGCCCACCGCGGAAAAAAATGGGTATTTTGGTAAAATCAGAGAGAAAATGAGTATTTTGGTAAGTCAAAGTCAAACTTTGAGTATTTTAATTAATTTCCCTATATTTTAAAGGGTATATTTATAAAAATGACATATTTTCTTTCATTTCTCTCTTATTTAAGAACATGAAAAATTATTATTATTATTATTATTATTATTATTATTAATTTTCCTTTCTTTTCCTTTTATTTGAGAACACAAATATAAAAATTAATTTCCTTTACTTTTTTTCCCTCAATTTTTTTTCTTTTCACTTATCCTCAAATTCGAGAATACAATGGCTTATAACCCCTTCCCCTGAGCTCAGGGCCGTCCCTAGGGGAGGGCGGGTCGGGCGCACGCCTAGTGCCCGGAAAAAATAGAGGCCCACTTTTTTAGTATATACTATATGGTATATAGTAGTAGTTGAAAAAATTATTAAGTAAAACTGACAACTTTTTTTTAGTATTTACTGCTTCTCTAAGTTTTTTATGGAGGTGTTTGGGATTGCTTATTTAAAACATCTTAAGATTTTTTTTTGTAAAAGAGTTTATCAACTTATGTGGTGTCAAACTGGAGTTTATAAAGAAAATGTTTGGATTAGCTTATGACGGTACCAAATGTAATAAGTTGATAAGTTGGTTTTTAGTGTTTGACAAATAAGCCAATAAGTTAGAAGAGAGTAACTTATGGTGGTACCACACCCAAATAAGTTAATAAGTTAGTAGTGAGTAACTTATCAAAAACTCCTTATCACCGGTGTCTCATTATAAGAATTTCTTTTCTTTTTCCATCCAAACAATGAAAACTCTTTATTACCGGCACCGCACCATAATAAGTTAATAAACATTTTACAAACGCAATCCCAAACACCCCCTATGTGGTACCAAAATCTAAAATTTTTACGCCTAGGAAAGCTTGATATGTTATCCATCATTCATCTCTCTTTGACTATTTCATCCACATGAATTCTATTATTGTATTAGAATATAGTAGATTTCTTGTTATTAACTATAAAACTTCTACATTTAAAAAAAGTTTACCAACTATATGAGACTAGCCAACTTATATTTATATTTATGATTTCAAAACTACTCTTATTTTTTCATACATTATTGATTCTTTATATCCTAATATTGAGTGCAAAAACTTGATTAAATTCTAAGTTTGATGGTTTATAAAAAGTTTGTTTTAACCCTAAAAGTTTAAAATGGTGATGAAAACGTTAACATGAGGTGACATGGAAAACAATTGATTTATATTAATTTGTAGAGTATTATTCCCAATAGTCAATATTGTCATGTAAAAAGATGTTGATCTATGTATTAAAGGTATATTATAGGATGCGTTTGACGGTGAAGCAAATTTACGATGTTATGTAAAATTATATGATATTAGTATATAATATAACCTATTGATTAATTTTGCGTCTAGGAATACCCGAAAAATTTGTTTTATATGATTTATTAGTATTTACTGAATTCGATGTTATTTATAATGATAAAAACAATACATTGAAAAAAATCGTACTTATAGAGGGCCTCATTTTACACCTCGTCCAGGGCCCATGAAATATCAGGAACGGTGCCTGAGCTGGTTTTAGCCGTGGCAAACAGTCCTGATAGCTTACAATCTAGTACATGTTCTAGGTTGAAAGAATCAATTGAACCAAGCTTTCTGCTCAGGTTCAATGCGTTAAAGGTAGCTTGTCTCGCCCGAGAGGTGAGAAGAGTTGAGAACAAAGCGGCAAAAGGGTGCATAACACGTGGGAATCTATCGAATAGTTCGGGCCAAATTTGTAACTGAAGAGCTTGTATCGTTAATCAACTAAGCAGAGATAAACCGGACATAAGAACTTGTTAATGTTCATGGAATTTTATAACATTTGAGAATTACATTTTGTGAGTCGATGATAAACTAAACCGAGTCATAAACCGATTATTATTCATGGTATTACACTATTACTACCTTTAGAATGACATATCAATTTTTTATATCCCTTAAGCCACAATTCTTCCATAAGTACCCGCGGTCAAAATAGATACAATATAAAAATAAAAATAAAAGCTTAAAACTTTATTACATCAATTGAGAAGAAGTTTATTCGTTACACTAAATAAAAAACTGAACTAAGAGGTCGTTTTATACAACGCTTACCCGATTAGCTTACCGGTCGGTCAATAAGAGTCAACATTTTTATCAACTTACCGAGTAAGATTTTAGTCCCTTAAAATGACACTGTATGCAACAATTAATGAGGTAAGAATCGTTACTCTCATTTACCGTGTTCTTTTCTCCTAGCAACATTGTTAAAGATGTAGAATTAACAACCTTAACACACCAAATCATGTTACCGTTGAATGCGAGGTTCATTAGAACATAGTTCCCTTTGGAATTGTCGTAATTGCATCCACATACCTGATAATTGAATGAACCCAAATCATCGTCCATGTACCATGAAAATTGCAAAACCTTCAAACACAAAGACGTAAAAATAGAGTTATTAAGAAATTTGTAAAAGTTGTCTTCTCTCTCTCTCTACTTCTCGCTCCTCCTAAGCTTCCCCTTTAATTCTTGCACCTCCATAAATTAAACACATAAATAAATAAATAAATTGACACATATTCCTCTTATACCAACTAAGGTACAACCCACAAAGCACAAACTTGTTATATCTATCTGCAAGTAAATATGCACATCTGTGTTTACAACTGGTTCTGCATGAGGTACAACCTGCAAAACAGTAGTCACATGCAATGCACATGGGTCAGGTATGTGTGTAGTATATGCTTGTTTTGTGTTTCATTTTCAGTTACCTAATTTCTACTCATTTTTGTGAGCCCTTTACTCTCGCTCCTTGCAATCACTCTTACCGGGTGAGATTCCTTGTCATCGTTGAGACAACTAGTCTGCCCTATCATAATAGAAGACTAAGGAGCCGTTTAATAAACGCTTACCCGGGTAAGCGCTTACCAAGTCACATTACGTGCCGGATAATATGGCAAAGACCAAAAATCTTACTCGGTAAGAGCGAGGCAAGGTAAGCGCTTACAAGTAAAATTTAACACTTATCGCTTGCTTACCGGGTAAGATTTTAGTCCACCAAATCGGTTTCGTGTGCACCAATTCACCCAGCAAGTGCTAACCGTGGTAAGAGTCATCGTCCTCACTTATCGAGTAAGACTTTTGGTCCTTGTCTCGCTCTTACCGGGTAAGATTTTTGGTCCTTACCATATTCATCCGATAAGGTAATGCAACTTGGTAAGCACTCACCCGGTATGCATTTGGTAAACGGCCCTAAGGGGCTTTTTACTTAAAGCTTAATGAGCTTAATGGTTTGGGCGGCTTATTCGCTCAGCCATACATGTGTTTCTTTACGGCTTAATCATTAAGACATTAAGCTAAAATAGCTATATGGAATAAGCCAAGACCCCTCACTTGTCCCCATTAAACCACCCCAAACAAACTAATACCAGAAATAATCCAACTCTCTCTCTCTTTTTGCCTCTCTCAAACCCATTTTTCTTCCATCCCTCAGACAAACAGATTTATCCAAATAGACAAATTAACCCATACATAGCTTAATTTAAAATAAAGTAAACAGCCCCTATCAACAACACAAAAAAATGAGAAGGAAAAGTATGCATTTTTACCCTTCAATATATTTGTGTGGGATCTACTTCAACAAACTCATATTGATCTGAATCAAAAGATGCAACACCATTCATTCTTTACTTCAGCTGCTGAAAGAGAAGAGGGTAAGTAATCAAACCAGGAGAATACGGAGATGCAAGAACCCTAACCCTTATCATTAATTTCACATCACACAAATACAAATCGAAAAACATGATACCTAATAAAAAAGGTGAACTCGTCTATGGCGTGTAGCTCGGTTGGCAAAGGGGTGAGGTGACTTTGCCCAAATACATAACAGGTCATGGGTTCAATCCCAGGCCCCCCACTAGCCTCAGCCGCGCTGAGTGAGCCAAAAAATGTCCTTCACCTTGAATGTTCTCTTCTCATAGGAAGTATCATGGTTAGGATAAACATTCTCTATAAATCGAGATAGAGAGAGAGAGAGAGAGAGAGAGAGATCCATTTAAGGATTGAAATATCATAAATTGTATTCACCTACTCTAATTGAAACAACCAGTAGGAATGGCACCTCCATTAAGGAAACTTGATTTTTGAATTTTGAAACAAATTTGAGGGAAATCAAACCGAAAATCCATACTTTACCTCTCTGCCCAAAATATCAAAAAGAGTTTTGGGTTAAATGCTTATTAATGTACTAAATCAAACGAGAACGGTACCTATTTAAAAGAACACGAGAACGAACAAAATCATTAGTGATTTGTTCGTTCTCGTGTTCTTTTATATAGTTACTGTTCTCATTTGATCCTCCCTCTATACATATATATATGTGTATGTATATTTTATTAAGCTTTCTAATACTAATATTTTCCTCTGCCCAACTCTGTGAACAGTAACCAGTAAAGCAACTCTAATGTAAAACAAACCAAGATATATCAAGTTTCACACTCCCATTAGAGGAATTTAAAGTCATGAACTTGCATACAATTTTCTGAATAGGGTTGAGTTATTGAAGTCAAGAATCAAACATATAGCCCAATATATTAGAAATTAAGCAATAATAACATAGGTATTTTATCCAACACAAATAAGCATCTTGGATGCCATCAACCATAACATAAATCAAGTAACCCCATCACTTCTCAATCAATACCAAAGTCGCACATAATGATTTCGTTCATGGGTTGAAGTTTTCCGTTTCCAAGATTCAAGTCTTTGCAGGCTACTCTTCAACATCATGTAGTAAAATCCATGAAATCCCAAAAGTTTAACGAACATAATCTGGGAACTAAATCATTGGCAAGCATACAAACTCGAGGCGTACCTTCATGCGCTTAAGCTCCTCAAGAGGTGCAGATTGGTTGTTCTCAAGCCACTTGGTCATATCAGCGATAGCATCCACCATGTTCTTCAAGATCTCAGGGCTGACCGCCTTCTTGATCTTGAATTCTCTGATCTTATTCTTCATCTTGTATAAGCATTAAGCAATCATCCAATGCATTGCATGCAGTTACTTGCTTCTTGTATTCAAGGTCCTCATGTTTGTACTTCTCAGCATCTTCCACCATCTTCTCAATCTGTTCCTTGGAGATACTTCCATTTTCATTGGTAAATGACGAGTTTCCCGGTAGATAATATCTCACTTGTGACTGTGAGGATACCGCTGGCATCTATTTCAAAGCATACGCCAAAGTCACGTGTAAACGACGTGATTCTTGTTGATGGCTCAACTAGGAACCGAAGGTCCAAAGTGTGTGGGGGGAAGTTTTCGATGGCAAAGAGTTATGTAAGAGTGTACCCTGATGAGGCAGTTGCATATGGTGCAGCGGTTTTGGCCGCAAAGTTAAGTGGTAACAGTGACACGAGAGTTCAGGATTTGTTGCTACTAGATGTCACTCGTTTCGGAGACGAGGATTCTGACAACTGCATGGTGGATCACTATGTTCAGGAATTCAGAAGAAGACGTAATAAAGACTTTTTTTTGGGAAGGGTGTCCTAGGCTATGCCTAGACTAATCCCTTGGCAAATTATGATTGTAAGACATAGCCCCGATTAAACCTCAGTGGCCACAATTGTTGTGTACGCCTGGATTAGAACCCTAGGCAGATGGGATATTCCACCACATCCCCAGGGCCTTAACCAGTACTCCACAACCCTTATGGTTGTAATAAAGACTTGAATGGGAACAAAGAGCTTTGGAGAGGTTGAGAAGGCAAAATGGATTCTTTCATGCACTACCCAGACTTCAATCGAGCCTGATTGTTTACAAGAGGGGATTGATTTTTCAATGAAATTTAGTCGGGCTAAAATTTGAAGAGCTGAATATGGATTTGTTCGATAACTATATATATATATATATATATATATATATATATATATATATATATATTTGAGTTCAAAAGATAATCATTTAATTACTAATATTCAAAGTACCTGATCAGACATGACGGCACGATCAGGATCACACACGATAAGTGATAACATGCCATCATAATCCAAAAAGACGGCTATTTGTTTTCTCTTCGATGCATTGATCATCCGTTGGAAGGAGCTTATAGCAGAAGGGTGTTATTTCTATTAATTCAAGAAACCAAACATAAATTTTACTTATAGAATTGACATTAAGGACTTTATTATATAATAATTATGTATTCTTTGACATGTAGCTCAGTTGGTAAAGAGGTGGGGTGACTTTGCCTAATTACATAACAGGTCCTGGATTCGATCCTAGGCCCCACTAGCTTCAGCCAAAAAATGCATCCTCGCATTGTTGTCCTTGGAGGGCAGGTTCCATGTGGGGCTGGTAATCAACTCTTTGCTTAAATTATGCATTCACTGCATCTTTTGTATATCGATAAATGTAAATAATACTAATAGTGATGTACGTTCCAAGAAATATAGCTTTCATCAACGACAGCTGATTCACCAAGGATAGTGTAACCACCATTCACTGCATATTTAGAGTTGAAGTTATTTGCCATTTACTTCAAATCAAGAATCTACCGCTATCTTGGTGAACCGGCTGTCGTTGATGAAAGCTATATTTCGTGTAAGGTACGTCACTATTAGTATTATTTACATTTATCGATATACAGAAGATGCAGTGAATGCATAATTTAGGCAAAAAGTTGATTACCAACCCTACATGGAACCTGCCTCCAAGGACAACAATGTGAGGAGACATTTTTTGGCTGACTCGACGATTGAAGCTAGTGGGGGCCTGCCTGTTATGTATTTAGACAAAGTCATCCTACCCCTTTACCAACTGAGCTACATGTCAATGAATACATAATTATATATATAATCAAGTCCTTAATGTCAATTCTATAAGCAAAATTTATGTTGGTTTATTGAATTAACAGAAAGACCACCCTTTTGCTATAAGCTCCTTCCAACGGATGATCAATGCATCAAAGGGAAAACAAATAGCCGTCTTTTTGGATTATGATGGCACCTTATCACCTATCGTGTGTGATCCCGATCGTTCCTTCATGTCTGATCAAGTACTTTGAATATTAGTAATTAAATGATTATCTTTGAACTCAAATATATATATATATATATATATATGTATATTTGTCATTTTTTTTGTTTTTGAACGGCAAGTTAACACACACACGTTCCCGGGGTATCCGGGCTCCCACTTAAGGGTGCCACCCGACTAATCCCCGTCGACCCGGCCGACCCTATGGATCGACCCGACCGGTCAGGTATAAGGGCTCTATGGACCACCCCAACCGGCCCCGGACCCGGCCCCAAAGGACCCGGCCCAAAGTCTGGATATCGCCTCATGCTCACCGCGGGGTTCGAACCCTGGTAGTTAGGCCTTCCAGCACTAACCCCCAGGGATGTTACCTTGCCACTGGGCTACAAATCTCACATGCAAATCTCAACCTCTCCAAAGCTCTTTGTCCTTTTTGCTTTCTCACATGCAAATCTCAACCTCTCCAAGGCTCTTTGTTCCCATTCAAGTCTTTATTCCATCTTCTTCTGAATTCCTGAAGTGATCCACCATGCATTTGTCAAAATCTTCGCCTCCCGAATGAGTGTCACCAGAAATTTCACCTCAAAAGTACCCTTTTCCGCGATTGTCAACAAAGAGACATCAAAAGTGCCAACACCCAGATCAAAGATGACCACATTCATTTTGCCCATAATATTAGACTTGTTATCTAGACCATATGCAATTGCAGCTGCAGTAGGCTCATTGATCAGCCGGATGATATTTAAACCCACAATAGCGTCAACATCCTTTGTTGCTTGAAGTTGTGAATCATTAGACCACCCATACCGGCATCGGGTACGGGCTCGGGCTCGGTCTGATGTGGCATCGGGTAGGGGAAGGCTGCATCGGGTACGGGGGTGGCCGGGTAGCAAGCGGGTTCGGCTACCGGGTTCACCAACCCGATCAACCCGTTGCATATTTAAATTTTTTTAATTTTTTTTTAATTTTTTTTTTAATTTTTTTAAACAATACCGTTGGTAAACGGCTATATTACAAAAAAAAAATTAATTTTTTTTCTTCAAATTATAAACATTATATATATTAACCTATTCCATCTTATTTTTTCACACCAAACAACTCTATACTTTCTTCCATTCTCTATACTTTCTTCCATTTATTTCTTCAATTTTAGACAATATGGATTCGCCACAACCCGCTTCATCGACCGCATCATCATCATCCATAGACACCGACGAGTACTTGCATCATCAAAGGGAAATTTTTGTAGGGTTGGTTCGAGAAGCTGCAAAATTAATTTATGGTAGCACCGCCTCATCGTCAAGAAGAGAACCGAGGGCCGGGAACATAGAAAGAGGTCGGGTAGCTGCAAACGAGCGGCTTTTGCGGTACTACTTTGGCAACAACCCTGTTTATACACCGGATATGTTTAGACGGCGGTTCAGGATGAGCAGACAACTATTCGAACGAATAGTTGAAGATTTAGAAGGAGAGTATCCGTATTTTACACTTCGGGTGGACGCTGGAAACAAACAAGGTTTTTCTCCGATACAAAAGTGTACTTCCGCTATTCGGCAATTGGCGTATGGAGTAGCTGCCGACTCACTTGACGAGTACTTGAGGATGGGAGACAAAACGTCACGAGATTGTCTGTACAAATTCTGCACTGGTATTATTGAACTCTATGGTAAAAAATATTTACGGAAGCCTACTTATGTTGATATTCAGAAGTTGTACACCGCGCATGAAGCTAAACACGGATTTCGCGGCATGTTCAGCAGCATAGACTGTACTCATTGGGCGTGGACAAATTGTCCGGTAGCATGGCGAGGTCAATTCATGAGAGGTGATCATGAGCACCCGACAATCATGCTAGAAGCAGTGGCCTCCCATGATCTATGGATCTGGCACGCATACTTTGATGTTGCCGGTTCCAACAACGACATCAATGTTCTCAATCAGTCGCTCATCTTCAACGATCTATATGATGGAAAAGCACCTGAGTGCCCTTTTGAGGTGAATGAAGTCACCTACAACCACGGATATTATCTAGCGGATGAGATATATCCGGAATGGGCTACTTTCGTAAAATCATTTACGTGCCCACATGACCCTAAACGACAAAAGTTCAAGTCCGCGCAAGAATCGGCACGTAAAGATGTTGAACGAGCTTTTGGCGTGCTTAAACAACGTTGGCATATACTTCATAACCCGGCACGCGGATGGCATCCGACAAGATTGGGAAACATTATGTACGCTTGTGTCATATTACACAATATGATACTCGAAGACGAAGACCATGCCATTTGTGATGGCGATGAAAACGACCTTTTCACGGATGATATCGAAACACAAATCAGTGAGGAACAACACGCGGCAAATGTTCGAGAAGTCAAAAACCGGGACACTCATAATAACCTTCGGTCGGATTTGGTCGAACATATTTGGCGTATCCAAGTTCCCAACAACGACGACGAGTAGATTTTTAATATTTTGTAATTTTTAAATTTATTTTGTAATTTTTAATTTTTTAATGAATGATATGAATTTTTATTTTTATTATTTATCTTATTTTTATTTATTAAAAAATATATAAATATTTTTATTTTGCTAAATAATTAAATGTATAAATAAAATAATTAAAAAAGATGAGGTGGCAAGTGGGTTCATTGGGTAGTGGTACTCCACTTTTGGGTAAGGACCAGGTAAGGAAGGTAGGAAAGAGAAAAGCTGACGTGACGCTGAGGTGGCAAGTGGGTTCATTGGATACGGGTACTCATGGCCTTAAAATGAGTCGGGGTTGTTATCACAACATCTTTTACATCTTTTCCAAGGTATGCCTCAACAGTTTCCTTCATCTTGCCGACAATCATTGATGAAATTTCTTCAGCAAAAAATTCCTTCACTTGACCTTTGTAGGAGGCAACAATATTTGGTGTATCAGCACGCCTGTTTATGACCTTAAGGGTGCGTTTGGTATACTGGACAGAACAGAACAGGGTCCACTGTTCCACGTTTGGCAGAGCTTTTATGTGGAACAAAGTGGAACAAGGTGGAACAAGGTGGAACAAACTGGAACAAGGTGGAACAAACTGGAACATGCCTGTTCCACCCCACCCCATGGAACAAGCTGGAACAAGGTGAAACAAACTTATGTTTTACCAATATAACTTTAAAATAAAATCTAATTCTCTTCTAAAACATCAAATAAACCTTCTATTTCACATTTTATTCATTCTTTAAATTTAGTAAGGGTAAATTGGTTAATGTTATATGTTCTGTTATGTCCAGTTCGGTCATACCAAACGTGGAACAACTGTTCTGTCCTGTCCTGTTTTGTCCTGTCCCACCTTGTCCTGTCCTATCATGTCTGCGTACCAAACGCACCCTAAATGGCCATAACTTCATGTCTTCCTGGACTTTGGAATCACTGAATTTCCTTCCAATAAATCTCTTAGCATCTGAAAATCAACGATTAATTAAGCAAATAGCCAAGTGAAAACAAACTATATCAAACAAGGATTTTGATTCCCTAAAAAAGTGTTAGGAGCAAGGTTCAAAATGGCATAAGATGTGGCGTAAGGGTAGCTCAAGCCTTAAGCCTTACATGGCACGATGAGGATGCGGCGTTTTTAAGGCGTGATATAAACGACACATTTGTATATCATATATATAATTTTATACATATATGTTTTCTATTTATTATTCGATAATACAATGATATTAAAATTTTACATTCATATAAATTAACTAGTTTTATATAAAAAAAATATGGATAAGATATTCAAAATAGATTACTCAAAATAGAATAGATATTCAAAATAGAATTGGAAGAGTTTCAACTTCGGTTTACCCGTGAGTCCGTGACATGTGTGAACCCAGAAAACTGTGAATGATGTAGTTAACTATTAGGGGTTGTTTGGTTCACGACGAGGAATAAAAATGGGAATGGAAATGAAAATGACAAGGTACGGAAACGGGAATGAATTGTCATTCCCCCAATTTAACCGGGAATGAATTGTCATTCCCCCAACCCACATATACCCCTACATAAAGGTTTGGATTATACACATTAATAGACAAGTAGTTAATTAGTTTCGAACAAAATCCACTCATACTTGCACAATTCGATTTAAGATATTAGATAAGAATAAAAGCTAGACGCCACCCTTTAAAGTGTCCCACAACCATCATGTGAGAGGTAAATGGTGGTGTATGTGATCGAGCCCGGGACGTCCTCTTATGGATGCCCACCATTTTAGAGAGATTGAAGTTATAGTTGAAACAATAATAGTTCGTGAACAATCTTTGTGAAACGAGCATCAACAACAAATGTTGTATCATTAATAGTTTGTGAACAATACTTATGGAGTTTCTATGGGATTGTCTTAATTGATTAGGACATTAACCGAAGAGCTTGTTTCGTTAATCAAGTAATCAAGTGAACATCAAAGCTTGCTAATGTCCATGGCGTTTAAAAATGTTTGAGAAGTACATTTTGAAAGTCGATAATAAACTAAAGTGAGTCATAAACTGATTACCATTCATGGCATTGCACTTTTATTTTCCCACTCAACAATATTGTCAAATTGTAATTTTTCAAAAGAACAGGCGTTTTTCGGTTATAAATTTTATAAAATTGTTTTTCAGTTATAGTCGATGAGTTTGGAACACGTTACCTCAAAATGTATAAAATATAGAACACAAAAGGAAATATAAATCACAAATTTATCTGATATTAAATCATAGAGAACCTCCTTATCATTCCAACCACTTAATTATCCTTCATCAAATGATAAAAATGATTCCACAATGCCAAACAGCCCCCTAAGAGTTAACTGGGATTAAGAAAATCAAACATATCAATCAACATATGTAACATGTCTACAAAATCTGTTAAAATATATGCCAAAATCAAGTGATAAGCTGATCACATGAGGAACCAAAATAAGCATCTTAGCTAGATAAAGAAAGAGTCATCAAACAACAACATAAATTAAGTAACATCCATTAACAAAAGATCTTGGTACATATTCCCTTTTCCAGCCCATATTGCAATTAGCAAGTTAGTGTTCTACAAATCCCAGAAGCATACAGACTCAAGGCATACCTTCTTGCGTTGGAGCTCGTCAACAGATGCAGCATGGTTGTTCTCAAGCCATTCGGTCGTATCGGCAATAGCATTCTCCGTAATCTTATAGATCTCAGGGTGCACCCCTTTCTTGTTGTCATATTCTCTCATCTTATTCTTCATCTTGTATAAGCAATCAACTAATGCATTGTGTGCATGTGCTTTCTTCGTGTATTCTTCGTCCTCATCTTTGTACTCCTCAGCATCTTTTATCATCCTCTCAATCTCTTCCTTTGTGAGCCTTCCATTTGCATTGGTGATTGTAAGTTTTTCTGTTGTCCCAGTAGATAATATCTCAGCGGTGACTGTGATGATACCATTGGCATCTATCTCAAAGCATACACTAATTTTTTGGGCTCCTTTGGGAGCACATGGAATTCCATAAATTGAGAACTTCCCCAACAAATGGTTATCGGTAGCTCTAGATCTTTCACCTTGATAAACAGAGATCGTTATATAGGTTGAGTTGTCAGAAGGTGTAACATAATTATTGGTCTTTTTCGTAGGTATTGAAGTGTTACGTGGTATCACAACACTCATTACATTTCCTGTTTTCTCGATACCTAGTGACAAAGGAGTGACATCCAATAGCAACAGATCTTGAACTCTCTTCTCATTGTTACCACTTAACTTTGCAGCCATAACCGCTGCTCCATATGCAACAGCCTCATCAGGGTTCACGCTTTTACATAACTCTTTGCCATCAAAAAACTCCTGCAACATATTTTGGACCTTTGGTATCCTAGTGGAGCCACCAACAAGAATCACCTCGTTTACACACGACTTATCCATCTTTGCGTCGCTTAAGCATCCCTCCACGGTCTTTATGCAATTATCAAATAAACCCATGTTCAACTCTTCAAATTTAGCTCGATAAAATTTCATAGAAAAATCAATTCCTTCGTGCAAGCAATCAAGATCAATTGAAGTCTGAGTAGTGCATGAAAGAATTCTTTTAGCTTTCTCACATGCAAATCTCAACCTCCCCATAGCTCTTTGGTTCCCAGTCAAGTCCTTATTCCATCTCCTTTTAAATTCCCGAACACAATGATTCACCATGCAGTTATCGAAATCCTCTCCTCCCAAATGGGTGTCACCAGCAACAACTTTCACCTCAATAGTACCATCTTCGACTATGGTCAATAAAGAGACATCAAAAGTGCCACCACCCAAATCAAAGACTAGCACATTCATCTTGCCAATAATATCAGGCTTATTATCTAAACCATATGCAATTGCAGCTGCGGTAGGCTCATTAATCATTTGTATGACGTTTAATCCAGCAATAGTGCCAGCATCATTTGTTGCTTGACGTTGTGAATCATTGAAATAAGCCGGGACCGTTATCACAGCATTTTTCACAACTTTTCCAAGGTATGCCTCAGCAATTTCTTTCATCTTAACTAGTATCATCGATGAAATCTCTTCAGCGAAAAACTCCTTCCGTTGACCTTTATACGTGACAACAATCTTTGGTCTTTCGGAAGGCCCTTCTATGACCTTAAAAGGCCACAACTTCATATCATCCTGCACTTTGGAATCACTGAATCTCCTTCCAATCAACCTCTTAGCATCTGAAATCAATGGTTAATTAAGCTTATAACCATGTGAAACAAACCATATCAATGGAACAATAAGCAAACCTAAACCCTAAACCCTAAAAGCTCTAAATATTGAAGTAAGAAACAATGTTCTTACAATCCAACTCCGTTATTCACTATCCATATGTTCTGGATGTTGCATACATATCCGTTTATGAATTTATAAGTTATAACGTTTCTATTGATTCAACCACAAGGGTTGTGGCGTACTGGTTAAGGCCCTTGGGATGCGGTGGAATATCCCATCTGTCCAGGGTTCGAATGGCAACTGAGGTTTAATCAGGACTGATGTCTTACGGTCATAATTTGTCAAGGGATTAGTCTAGCATACACACACTTCAAAATAAAAATCTACTGATCAAAAACAAAATAAAGAGGATTCGATAATAAGAAAAGTAGGAAAACAAGTTGGCTGACCAAATACAGTGTTAGCAGGGTTCATTGGTGCTTGGTTTTTGGCGCCATCGCCGATGAGTCGTTCTTCATCAACGAAAGCAACAGAAGACGGAGTGATTCTGTTGCCTTGATCATTGGGTATGATCTCGACTCGATCATGCTTCCAAACGGCGACACATGAGTACGTTGTTCCAAGATCGATGCCGATCGCCGGATCTCCGATTCTTCCTGGCTCCATTATATTCATAACTCCAAGTAAAACACCTGCTGCTGCTATGTGTTTATCCTTTTTAAAATTCAAACCACCATGTCACCTTTTATGCTCATTAAACGAGTCTGACGTTAATGGAATAGACTCAATGCAAAGTTAGTCCCTATAGTTTACATAAATTACACATTCACGTGTAAGGTTTCTGAATTCTTTTAAGAGTAAAGTCTACTTTTTTTTGTCACTTTCAACGGTTTTAACAGATTAGTCCCTCAACTTTATATTAACAGATTTGTTTTTCACATTTGACACCTTGCGTCTAATGGCCGTTAGTTAATTTTCTCCAATAAATCCAGATTAATTAGGGGTATTTTAGACATTATTGACATATATTCTGATTTTTTTATTAAAATTTTAAAAACCACTAGAAGTGTATTCAGGCAATGCATCACGATACATTTTAATATTAATGTTTTGTTTTATATTTTGTTTTCGTCAATTTTATAATAAGTTTGTGTAATTTTGAGAAAACAATAATGTTTTTCTTATAAATTTGTTTAATTTAAAATCTCACTTTTAATTTATTTTAGGTTTAATTAATGTAATTGATTTTAAGTTTACAAACATACGTCTTTTATGAAAATATAATTTAGTATTGTGTTATAATTCAATTATTATTCTAAATTATATTTTAGATTATTTAAATTTTAATATAAGATGTATATCCTGTATTTGATTATGTTTATTAGTTAGTTAGTTATGAATTCAAATAAGCAACTTTAAGAAATTGTACTTATCTATCAATTACTTGTAATCTTGAATTTTAATCAATATGCATCATTAAACAATACTTAATGCATAATAAAAATTATTTTTAAGAGTTTTTTTCAAATGCTTTATAATATAGTATAGATTTCATATATTATGATATTAAAAAAAGTAAATAAAAAAAAGATTACCCGTTTCTATATTTTAGATTATTTATATTTAAAGTTAGATGTCTATCATGTTTTTTATTATCTTTAGAGTAAATTGCATTTGTGGTCCCTGTGGTTATGCGATTTCTTTGAAAGGAGTACATGAACTTCAATAACTCAAATAGTGGTCCTGAGTTATGCGATTTTGTTCCAAATCCAGTCCCTGGTCACTAACCCCGTTAAAAAGACCAGTTAGTGCCAGGGGTAGATTCGTCCATTCCAAATTTCCCTCCCAAATTAAGTAATTAAAGAAAAACCCACCTCATTAACTTATCAAACTAATCGTCACTCTCACTGTTTCAAACTAATCGTCACTCTCACTCGCACTCTCACTCTCACTCTCACTCTTGCAAACGGATAATCATCAACAACCCTCATGTGGAATGTCATCATCGTTTATACTAAGAACTGAGTTAGATGAAGATTGGACTCCATCAGATGTTTATAGTAAGTATTTTGCTATGTTTTGAGTGTTTATTTCTGGTATTACACACATGCAAATTGTATCCTGATTTTTCCTCTTTTTTGCCTTAGGTATTTACCCAACATTGATAACAACAAAGATCAACCATGGAGGTTTGTTTACAAGTGCTCCAGGAAGAAGATACCTAAATGGTAAGGTTGATTTTTTTGATTTGATCAACACTGATCACCTTGCGGTGCATCAGTTCCATGTTATGATGAGAGCATTAGGTTACAAGGATGAGGTAATGTTTTACCATTTCTTGATTCCATCCACTGACCTTGATATTGGGTTGCAAGATTTAAGTAATGATGATGATATAAAAAACTTGTTAAAGTATGTCCCTATGGTCAGAGAGATTGAGGTATACATTGAACATCACAAAACAAATGCTGAGGAAAAGTTTGACTTGAACCAAAGTTTTGATAATTTGCACTTTTTCTTTGATCCTTTCATTGCATTGGAGTCTGATTTACCAGAAGTAGGACAAGGGCAGGGGATACCAGAAGTAGGACAAGGTGAGGGGGTTCAGTTGGAGCAGGGGGTAGATTTGAACAATGGCATTGATGACATTGATGTCATTGACTTGAACAATTTGGTTGTCAGGAACAATGGCATTGATGGGGTAGATTTGAACAATGCCATTGACTTGAACAATGATATGAGCCAGGGAAGTGGGAACCATGGGGACATTGAGAGTTATGATAGAAATCCATATGATTCATTGGATGAGTTTGATGCATTAGCAGATGATTATGTGGATATAGAGGGAGACTAGGTGGGAGTAGGTGGAGCAGATAGTGATAGGCAGAATGTAGATGGTGATGTAGATCCTTTTGACATTGACAACTTTGATTTTGATTATGAAATGGATGTAGCTAGTCAATGCTTAGGACATAATGGGCAGGGTGTTGACTTTTACTTAGGACAGACCTTTGGTAGCAAACACACAATCAAGACTTTAATCAAACAACATGCAATTGAGACTAGAAGAGACATAGTTGTGATCAAGAATGATGGATACAAAATCAGGGCAGTTTGCAGGGGTTCATTGCCTCAGTTAAAGGATGAAGGTGGGCCTAGTGGGCCTGGCAAAGGCAGAAAGACTAAATGGAGAAAGTCCAATGGGCCAACATGTCCATGGGTTTTATACCTCTCCACTTCTAAAAGGGAGATAACTTGGATTGCTAAAACCTGCTTCTCCACTCACAAATGTTTCCAAACAAGAGAGGTAGGTATGGCTACTGCAAGTTAAATTTCAAAGCATATCACCGAGCAGCTGAAGCTAGATCCAAATATGCCTTTGAAATCAATTCAATCCCATTTGTCTGAGAAGTTTGAAATTATGGTATCACCTTCCAAAGCTATGAGGGTAAAACAGTTAGCCAACAAGAGGATTTGGGGGGACTATGAAGTATAGTATAGTCAGTTGAGGGATTACCTGTATGAGGTGCAAAGGTGCAACCCAGATACCACTGTTAAGTTGGAACTTGGAAGTAGAGACAGAAGGTAACCCTGACAGTGATAAGAGAAAATTCAAAAGGGTTTACATTTGTTTGGGACCTTTGAAAAGGGGGTTTAGAGCTGGACACGGGGAATTGTTGGGATTAGATGGGACTTTTATGAAGGGCCCTTTTTCTGGACAAGTATTGACAAGAGTAGGAATTGACCCCAACCATGGCATCTACCCAGTGGCTTATGCATTGGTGGAGTCTGAGTCAACAAGTTCATGGCAGTGGTTCTTAGAGTACCTTGGAGATGACCTTGGTCTTGAAGCCAATTTCAACTTCACATTCATCAGTGATAGGCAAAAGGTATGATCTGTCTTAACTACTTACTTTATGTGTTAATTACTTAATTTCTGTCTTAATTGCCCGAGGGACTGAGTTTGCATACAGGGACTGAATTTGCATAATTTTGTCTTAACTACTTACTTTATGTGTTAATTACTTAATTTCTGTCTTAATTGCATGAGGGACTGAATTTGCATAATTCTGTCTTATTAAGCATAGATTGTCTTGATTGGAAATCCATATGATTAATTGTTGTCTTAATTTGCATATAGGACATTCTTCCAGCAATTCAAAGGTTGTTTCCTTCTGCTAAACATAGATACTGTCTTTGGCACATACAGGAGAATATGAAGCTTCAATGGAAAGGTAAGGTGTAACACCTCGAATTTCTATTGTAGTATTTTGTTGTAAAGTGAAAAATATTATTAAACTCCAAGGGTTAAATGGTAATTTGATCAAAGTATAAGGTTAATGTTGAAATTTAACTTGGAGGGTCAATTGGTCATTTGTGGAAAGTTGAGTTACCTTATAGAGAGGGTAAACTGATTGAGATGCTTTATCTCAAAATCAGTCGTGTGAGTCGGTTTAGGGCAAGAACGGAGAGAGAGTTCAGAGAGAAAGAAAGAAAGAAGAAGAAGAAGTATAGCAAAAATCTTCTGGTAAGAAATTCAATCATCCTCTCTGAATTATTGCTGTAAGAATTGATAATCTCAGTTTGAATCATCTACCAAAATTAGGTTATTGGAGCTGTTGGATTTCAGATTGTGCAGAGAAGTGTAAACCTAAGGTGAGTTCATTCTCTCAAATTGAAGTTTAATAGTTAAAATTAAAGCATGTTATGAAATCACTTTGACTGAATGAAATGGTATGTCTGTTTGAGAAATTTAATTAATCAGAAATTGTATGTTAGATGAATTTTTGGGAATAAAATCGATGAACTTTAAACTGAACGAAGTCTCGATATTTAATAGTACCGGTATTAGAAAATACCGTAATTGTTTGGTACCGGGAAATCTATGTGGTATCGGGAAAATTTAAGGGTACCGGGATTTTAAATTGATACCGGTATTTGAAAATACCGATAGTAAGGATCGGTACTTATAAAAAGAAATGGATCGGTATTGGGAAATATATACCGGGATTTTGGATAGTACCGGGATTTTAAGATCGATACCGGTAAACTTAAAAATACCGAGAGTTAGATTTTTGTTATATACCGGGAAATTGATTTTGTTGCATACTGGGAATTGATTTTGGGCTGTACCGATACTTGGGCCAACATACACCGAGAATTGGGCTTTTGTGTATTGTGGACCGGTAATTGTAAAATCAGGAAAATGGGCCAATATGAATTAGATTGGACCAACAATTAATACCAATCTAGATTTGATTCAATATGGACTTTAGTGATTGGGATTTATTAATTAAAATAAATAGGAATTGGTTTCAATCTCAATTAGAATCCGTAATTAATTATGGATTTAGGATTAATCCATTTTGGTATATTTATTTTATTTTTATCCAAATTATAATTAAGAATATGATTTTATCTAGAATTCGATTTCGGTTAAATTGAGTTGTGAGTTCGGTATATGTTCCGACTATAATTTTCGAAAGGAAAACGGTTGAAATTAAAATACGATAAATTGTTAAATATTCTTAGGATTAAGAATATGTGATGAGATATAGCGTGATGTGTTTTATACACATATGTTAGTAAGTGTAATGGATCCATAGACACTAGTTTTATATGAACACATGGAATTGATGTGAGTAATCATAATTCCAGTGTGTATGTTAAATATGGAATTGATGTGAGTAATCATAATTCCAGTGTGTATGTTAAATATGGAATTGATGTGAGTAATCGTAATTCCTGATTTCTAAGGAAGAATAGGGGTTGACATGAGTAATTGTAATCTCTACTTCCTTTCCAATAAATGGGCATGTGTAATTGCGATTTATTGGATGAGAGCATTGATCTAGAATCTGGGATTGATTCGTAGTAGGTTCTTGTTTGTGATAATATGACTCACTGAATGTTAGTCATATTTATGGGATCGGGTAGGTTCCCATCTTTGTGGTGAGCACATGTACGGTAAGATTGGTGGAGGACAGGTTTGTTTATAAGTATTGGATATTTTCAAACTGTTAATGTTTTAATTTGATTTGGATGTTCTCACTAGGCGTAAGCCTAATTGTTCAAATTAAATTTTCTTACCAGGTACATGCTCAGGGAAGTAATCAGGATGTGGGACGAGAGCTTTTGAGATATTCAAACTTTCAAGATAAGCAGAGGATCTAGCTACTGTATGAGGCTTTTTGGATGGATGATTAGATAACCCAGTTAATCTAATTGTAGTGGTATGATTAGATTAATAGGTTATTTGGATTAGTTGATGTTTGTAAATACAAAACCCTCTTAGTGATCCTCTTATTATAAAAGTTTGAAGTTTATTTGTCATAACTTGTGTTGATTTTGAGGTTCAATTTAGCCCTGATTTGAGGGTGTTACATAAGGCCTACAAGGATCATATGTGGCAGTGTGCAACAGCTCCTACTGTCCCCCAATTCAGAACATCAATGGAGAACTTGAAAGCATTCAATAAGAATTGTTATGATTGGTTGAATAAGATCCCCCCTAACATTAGAGCAGATCACACTTTACAGGTAAATAACTCTTAAATGGCTGAATTGTTGAATGGCTGAATAACACATTGATATGGTTTTTTGATGCATACAGGTAGATGTCACTCTGATGTGCTTCTAAATAACATGTGCGAGGTATTCAATAGGCAAATCATTGCTGCTAGGGACAAACCAATTCATTCTTGCTTGGAGTACATTAGAGTGTATCTTATGAAGAGAATTGTTAATGTTTTAAATGTCATTGATGGTTGTGATGGACCATTGACCCCAACTGCAAACAAGATAATGGACAGTGTGAAGAAGGAAGCAAGCAAATACCAGGTTGTGTACAATGGAGGAGATAGATACCAGGTATGTTACAAACACATGCCCTATACTTGTCTCATGGTTGTAACATGCATATGAACCTTCTCACTTATACTGTTGTTATGACATGTATCTGGACCTTGGAATGATCAGTGCATAGTTGATGTTAGAGCAAGGACATGCTCTTGTAGAAGGTGGGAATTAACAAGAATTCCTTGCAAGCATGCAGTGGCAACTAACTGGAATATGGCACATAATGGAATCAATGAAGACCATGAATCATGGGTGCACCAATCATACAGGCTTAGCACATGGAGGGACATATACAGCTTTAAGATTGAGCCAATCAATGGATGCATGCTTTAGGACAAATCAAACTGCATGACAACTTTGGTTCCACCAGATCATCACACACAAGTGGGCAGGCCAAAGAAAAAGATGAGGAAGACAGCTGAAGAGATGTCTTAAAGTCAGAGCCAGAGGAGGAATGGCAAGTTATCAAGGAAAGGGATCCCAGTCACTTGTGATAAGTGTAAACAATTGGGGCACAATTCAAGGACATGTAAAGGGAAGGAAGGAGCTTCACAGCCTCTTGTATGAACAATGCAAGTAGTTTAGGAGGTTGTTTGGTGGTTGATAAACAATGTGTTTAGGTGGTTGATGGTTGATGTTTGATAAACAATGTGTTTTGGGTACTTGTTGGTGGTAGTTATTGATGGTTGATAAACAATATATGTGTATGTATGGTATGCAAGGCTGTTAGCCTGTTTAATGTATTTTGGTAATTATGTTTAGCCTCTTGAATGTCTTGGTATTGTTTATGTGTTGCTATTGTAACTGTGTTGGTAAGGATGGTTGTAATGTACCATTTTGTGCACTTTCCAAATAGAACTATTTCAAAACAAGGATTGTGTCAAACAGATAGCATTTCATTGATGCTAATGAAAACTTAACATTACACATAAACAAAGCAGTGGCTACATTGATCATTAACCAAAATCCCAAAACTAGCTTAACATCTACTCACTGCTTTACATTCATCTTAAACCAACACTAACTTCACTGCAATTACTTCATACAACTATACATGCAAATCCCAAACACAACCCAACTAAGAACCAAAAACAGCTGCAATCTCCAAATCTCACTTTCTCATGAGTTGATAGTTTCTTCAAGTATGTGCTTTGACCTCAGTAACCCAGGGACAACATCGATAGCCCTAGCACAGATTGGTGGATCAAACCATCCAAAGAAGGAACACCTTTTACCCTGTACAAGTGAAAATAAGGAGAATTTTGGAGTTTGGTGGTAACAAACCAGAAAATCCATGAAATGTTAAGAAATTGCAGGAAACAGGGGCCTTAACATAGCTCCATAAGAATAGAACCTGCGTCCAGGGTTTGCATGTGTCCAAGATGTTTTTAAACTTGCTTCACAACCACAGTAGCATATCACCATTTTTGGAAGAGTTGAAGAAACCAGAGTGTGAGATGTTGAAGAAGAAAGAAAGCAGGGGTGTTGGTTCTTAAAGCCGAGTTAATGAGGTTTGTTTAATTTAATTTGGGAGGGAAATTTGGAATGGACGAAACTACCCCTGGCACTAACTGGTCTTTTTAACGGGGTTAGTGACCAGGGACTGGATTTGGAACAAAATCGCATAACTCAGGGACCACTATTTGAGTTATTGAAGTTCAGGTACTCCTTTCAAAGAAATCACATAACCACAGGGATCACAAATGCAATTTACTCTTATCTTTATCATTTAATTAGTTATGAATTCAAATAAGTAACTTTAAGAAGTTGTACTTATGTGTCAATTATTTGTAATCTTAATTTTAATTAATATACATTAATAAATAGTTTGTTTTTAATAGTTAGTCGCAAATACTTTATAATATAAATATAAAACAAAAAAAATGATTACCACCTTCCCATATGAACAAACCCACCCTCATTTTTTAATGGATCTTGATACGGTGTTTTAAAAAAAATTCAATCTTGTTAATTTGCTTGAAATTGATTTTTTTGTAGTTGGGTTTCTTGCAACTTTTCACAAAACTATCAATAATATATTCTTGTTTGTAGACTAGAAGATGATCGTCATTACCGAAGTTGGTCGCGTGTGTTTGTTGCCGAAGTTGGTCGGATAAGTTTGTTGCCGAAGTTGGTGCATATACATATGTATATGCATACATGTAAGAATATACATATAATAGACATACATTCATATGAGATAATGCATATATGCATCTCATATTATGCATATATGTACATTGGTTTGTAACGGATGCAACAGATACATGATTTGTATTTGATTTTTATCATATATATATATATATATATATATATATATTATGCCTTTTAATTTTAATACAAAGTAATACAAATGTTGAAAATAACTAAAGTACCCCTCACTAAATGGATTAAACGGAGAAAATTAACGGCCGTTAGACAAAGGGACAAAAAGCATGGCGAGGTATCAAATGTGAGGGACAAATCTATTAAAACAAACTTGAGTGACGAAAACCGTTGAAAGTAACAAACATTAGGGACCAAAAGTGAGCTTTACTCTTTTTTTAATCGAACGAATATGGTCTCTCCTACGTCCTAATTATGTTGTAAATTAGTGTCGTTAGTGAAAAACATTTTTGTTCATCAACCCTTTCATGCGGTTACTTTCATTTTATAAAATAAAATATATGTTCTCTCACTTGTTGTGGCAAACATCCAGAGATGTACATCATTCAGTTCATTTCGGTTATTAAGAAAAATGTGAATTGAACTGTATAAGACGGATACTTAAGTACCCGAATCAAATTCAAGTAAGGTGGTTACCCATGGTTCAATCCATGATTACCTGAATTTATAAACAAAAACCATCTACAATATAAAACTAATACTAAAATAGAACATTAAAACATTACATAACAACTACATAAAAAAATAATCTAAGTACTATGAATTAAAATAAGTTTAATGGTTTAAAAATATTTATTCTTAATATTAAATATAATATATTTAAATACATTCACTCTTAAAAACCTTCAACTTTATATTCAAAATATCTTGTTTAAAAATTATATGTGAGCGTTTTCATCCTTGTAATTTTCCGTAATTCAAATGTACTTGTTGTAGAGTAACGATACGCCTTTTTGGATCACCTACTTTCTTTGGATACTCCGCATTAACTCGGCATCAAACTACAACTCGATCCGTTTTGACGGGTTTGCATTGAATACTTAAGGTTCTTAATAGTATCCAATATTGGTGACTCAATTTGCTCAATCGCTAAGAACTGGATTGAACTGTCACAACCGGTCGTAACTAGTCCTTTAATTGGTCTTTCTAAGACCAATTGTGAACCAGGTCCTCTCCATTTTCTCAATTTACTAATATGCATCACAAATGTGATGTGTGTTTGTGTTGTTACAAACCAAACCAAACAAAACCTTCTACGTTATATTTCACTTAGAAGTAAAGTAGTCTTTAGGAGAATATGATGTATGCAAACTTTACCTCTATTCCAAAGAAAAGATAGTTGTTTCCTTAAAAGATACTCGAATTAAAAGAAAAGACCTTTTGAAAAAGTTTTGGGGACATGATGGTTAAGGAAAATCCTCCAATACAGTAAATAAAAGGAAGTCTCATGAAAAAAACCAAGTCCATCATCTCATTTGTATCCCTATAAATGGTGCACTCCTATAATACACATAAATGAGTCAAAAATAGTAAAGTGACTACATCTACAAAGAATGTAGTCTTATATGATAATCAACATCAAGTAGCTAGTTTCACTTAAAATGGACGTTAACAGGTTTTTACTGGACGCTTATTGATTAAGAGTCACTACTCTCACTTATTGATTAGACGTGAATCACATGTGATTTTCTACAAAATCCAGGTAGTGTAAAATCACATGTGATTTTGTACGTGAATCACATGTGATTTTGTACGTGAATCACATGTGATTTTGTACATGGGCGGCCGTTCTCGTGTTCTCGTAAATAGTTAGCGTTCTCGTTTGAACATTTCTCTCTTTCTATATATATATATATGCATATAACATTTTATTAAGCTTACTGGTACTAATATTTTCCTCTCTGCCCAACTCTGTCAACAGTAACCAGTAAGGCAACTTTATGTAAAACAAACCAAGATATATCAAGTTTCACACTAACATTAGAGGAATTTAAATTCATGAACTTGCATACAATTTTCTGAATAGAGTTGAGTTATTGAAGTCAAGAATCAAACATATAGCCCAATATATTAGAAATTAAGCAATAATAAAATAGGTAAATATCTAACAGAAATAAGCATCTTGGATGAAGAGCCATCATCGATAACATAAATCAAGTAACCCCGTCACTTCTCAATCAATACCAAAGTGGCACATAATGATTTGGTTCATGGGTTGAAAGTTTTTCGTTTCCAGTCTAGGTCGGATTTAAGTCTTTGCAAGTTACTAGATCTTCAACATCATGTAGTAAAATCCATGATATCCCAAAAGTTTAACGAGCATAATCTGGGAACTAAATCATTGGCAAGCATACAAACTCAAGGTGTACCTTCATGCACTTAAGCTCCTCAAGAGGTGCAGCTTAGTGGTTCCCAGGGCTGACCGCCTTCTAGATCTTGCATTCTCTGATCTTATTCTTCTTGTATAAGCAATCATTGAATGCATTGCATGCAGTTACTTGCTTCTTGTATTCAAGGTCCTCATGTTTGTACTTCTCGACATCTTCCACCATCTTCAATCTGTTCCTTGGAGATTCTTCCATTTCCATTGGTAATGGCGAGTTTTCCAGTGTTACGTGTGACTGTGAGGATATTGTTGGCATCTATTTCAAAGCATACGCCAATGTTACGTGTAAACAAGGTGATTCTTGTTGGTGGATCAACTAGGATACCGAAGGTCCAAAGTATGTTACAGGAACTTTTCGATGGCAAAGAGTTATGTAAGAGTGTGAACCTTGATGAGGTAGTTGCATATGGTGCAACAGTTACGGCTGCAGAGTTAAGTGGTAACAGTGACACGAGAGTTCAGGATTTGTTGCAATTAGATGTCACTCCTTTGTCATTGGGGACATAGGTGAAAGGAGGAGTAAAGGATGTTGTGATACCACGAAACACTCTTATACCTACAAAAAAATCTCAAAAGTATACCACTAGTTGTGACAACCATCTACCATGAGTATTGAAGCTTATCAAGATGAAAGATCCAGATGCGCAGGGAAACCTCGAGGTATCTGGAATCCCATTTGAGACTCCTTTGGGAGCACATGGGATTCCAGATACCTCGAGGTTTACATCTGGATCTTTCACCTTGATAAGCTTCAATATTCATGGTGAATTGGTTGTCAAAACTTGTGGTATACTTTTTGGACTTTTTTGCAGGTATAGGAATGTTTTGTGGTATCACAACATCCATCACTCCTCCTTCTACCTCTGTACCCAGTGACAAAGGAGTGACATCTAATAGCAACAAATCCTGAACTCTAGAGACTTAATGCAATTAATGCTTACACGTGACTTCTCCATCTTTGCATCGCTTAAACAAGTCTCTAGAGTCTTAATACAGTTATCGAACAAATACATATTCAGCTTTTCAAATTTAGCCCAACTAAATTTCATAGAAAAATCAATCCCCTCTTGTAAACAATCAAGCTTGATTGAAGTCTGAGTAGTGCATGAAAGAATCCCTTTTGCTTTCTCACATGAAAATCTCAACCTCCCCAAAGCTCTTTGGTTCCCATTCAAGTATTTATTCCATCTTCTTCCTAAACACACTGATCCACCATGCAGTTGTGTTAGAGCATTATTGTATTCAAGATTTACTGTAAAGTCAATGTACTGTAATGAGTCTATGCTGTATTGCGTTGCCTTTATACCTTGTATGTTATGGGTATAAATAGGCATGTCTAGTTCAATAGTTAGAAAACAATCTAGAACACTTGTAGCATTTGTCATTTGTACTCATTGATCAATATATGGATGACTATTGCTCTCTAGATTCTCTCTCTATATTTGATTGCTAGATTCTGGGTTTATCAATTGGTATCATAGCTTAACAGAAAATTCAAGCAGATCAAAGACCAAATTGAAGATTTATTACACCGTTCTTGAAGATTTTGGATCCTTCATCAATCACTGTTCATCGAGATTTCTGACCCTTCTTCGATTACTATTCATCCAGATTTCATCTTTTCTGTCTTTTTTGATCTTTTTGATTGATTCTTGACACTACTGAACTCGATTTTCATCCCTGATCATCTTTAAAACAAGGAATTTTATCAAAATCTGCATAGAATTTACATATTTGATCATTTTAGATCTGTTTGTTCGAAAACCCTAAACTTACTATTTTGGATCTTAATTCGATTAAATTGATCGAAATAGGATTTGAGATCAACTAAGAAAGTGTGTGGATTCAAATTTCGAACAAATCTGTGCAAATTTCATAACAATTGATCAAGAATTGAAGAAGTTATGGCTGAATCTGTGATTTTCGAGTTCGAAGTGAAGGTTTCGGATTGTTCTTGATGGTTTCGGATCATTCATAGATGGTTTCGGATCCTTCTTCAATTACTGTTGGTTTCGAATCATTCATCATTACTGTTGGTTTTGGATCCTTCATTGTTTACTGTTGCTTGGTTTCGGATCACAAAGAGAAGTGATATTTGTTTAAGTTTTGGTTTCGGATCCTTATACATTCGAAATCTGTTGGTTTCGAACCCTTCTTGGTCTGAATCCATTGGTTTCGAATCCTTCTTGGTCCGAAATCTGTTGGCTTCGAACCCTTCTTGGTCCGAATCCATTGGTTTCGAACCCTTCTTGGTCCGAAATCTGTTGGTTTCGAACCCTTCTTGGCCCGAATCCATTGGTTTCGAACCCTTCTTGGTCCGAATCCATTGGTTTCGAACCCTTCTTGGTCCGAATCCATTGGTTTCGAACCCTTCTTGATCCGAATTCGTGTTGTTTAAAAAAAGACTATTTTGAGAAAAAAAAATTATTCCGAAATTTTTTCTATAGTGTTTTTCATACACTTTCTGCTTGATTTTCTGAAAGATCAATATCTAGCAATTTCAAAGAGAGAAATGGCTTTGAAGCAAACTATTATAACAGAAATACCTCCAACTCCACAAGTTTCTGTTAAATCAAATAATGAAATTTTGCAACAAGTTTTTATAACAGAAATACCTCCAACACCACAAACTTTTGTTAAATCTAATAATGAAAGTTTGAAGCAAACTTTTGTTAAATCTAATAATGAAAGTTTGAAGCAAACTTTTGTTAAATCTAATAATGAAAGTTTGAAGCAAACTATTGTTAAATCCAATGGTGAAGGTTTGAAGCAAAATTTTGTTAAAACTAATACTTCAACTCATCAAGATGACATGAAGGAGCTTCAAGGAAGTATAAAAGCATTGGAGGAAGAAAATGCTAATCTAAAGAGACAAATTTTAGACATTTCTTCTTAAAATGATAAACTTATTAAAAGAGTTACTGATCTTGACGTTTATATTGCAGATCTTGAAGCAAAGAGAGACAACTCAAGTCTGCACGATCAAATCGAAAATCTTCAAGAGAAAGTAACAACTCTTCAAAGAGAAAATGCTGATATGAAGAGTAGGGAAGAAAAGAGAGTGAAGTGGAACTTAAAGTTACATGCTCAATTAAAAGAAGTTCAAGAGAAAAGAACAACGTTGGAAGGTGAAAACGTTGAATTGAAGAAGAAGCTTTCAGAACGTGAAAGAGAGTCACTTTCTTCAATGAAAGTTCTTAAAGAAAAGGAAGTAATTGAGCTTAAATATATAAAACTTTCAAAACAAATTTCTGATCTTGAGAAAGTTTTATTTTTAGAAAAAGACAAGCTCGAAAAAGAAAGAGCTAAATTTGAAACTGAACGAAAATCTTTTGAGATTAAAAGTTCTGAACTTTCCGTGAAAATCTCTGAATTAGAAAATCTTTTGGAAAAGGAAAGAAAAGATTTTGCGGGAAAGAAAAATCTCTTTGAAAAGGAAAGTAAAACCCTTAAAAATAAAAATATGGAAATTTTCAAAGAGATTACTGATAAAAGAAAGTTTTTGGAAAAAGATTTTGAATCGGAACGCGAATATTTTGAAGATGCGATTCTTAATCTTACCAAAAGATTATCTGGTTTATCAAATGATATTATGAAGGATCAATTGATCAAATCTGATCTCCAAAAGAAATTTAATCTAATTTTTAAAGAAAATAATGTTTTGACAAACAAAGTTAAAGAACTTGAAGACGTCATTTTTAAATTTGATGTCTCAAAGCAGGTCAGTCATGATACTATCTTTCAGACTCCATTTGTTAAATCAAATGATTCTGAATACTCTTTTAAAACTGCTTCAAGTTCAAGCTTTAAAAACATTCCTTCTAAACAATTTAATAGATCAACTGATTTCTCAAAAGATCAGATTCGTTCAACAAATCTCTTCTATAATCCTCTGCTTGATAAATCAGATAACAAAACAAATGTGCCTACAGTTAATACTTCCAAACCTAAAGAAGTTCCAGTCTTCAAAAAGGTGAAGATGGAATGGAGAGTCAAAGGCACAACAGTTCCAAAGAAAGATGTACCAAAATCATCTGCATCCACATCAAAAGCAAAGAAGAACAATGCGCCAAAAGGTAAATCTTCTGCTAAACCTAATCCTATTCATTCTGTAAATCATCTGGTTAGGTTGGCACATAAGAAAATTTGTTGTTCTTATTGTGGGTCAAATGATTTTGTGCATAAAGATTATACTTCTTATTGGTACGGTACTTACAGTATTCCTTTTAAGAAATCTACACCTAACACACTAGGACCCAAGTCCCGTTGGGTACCAAAATATGCTTAATCTGTTTTGTAGGTTCTTCATGTGTTGTGCTGAATGTTACATATATACCACACACATGATTGATAACAGAAGAGAAGCGGTGAATTTTTTGAAGAATGTATGTACCATTAAGGGGGAGTAAAAAATTATTGGTTTCTGAATACATCAGTTCAGGACCCGTGCTTCAACGTTTATGGCTTCTAAACATCTCAGTTTAGAACCCGTGCTTCAACGTTTTTGGCTTTTGAACATATCAGTTCAAAACTCGTGCTTCAACGACTATGGCTTCTGAACAATTCAGTTCAGGACCCGTACTTCAAAGACTAAGACTTCTAAACAAATCAGTTTAGAACTCATACTTCTCAGGTGATATCCTTAACCGTTACATCTTTTTGTTTCAAGGAACAAGTGGTGAAAGGTAACATTGAATTATGTTTTATTTCTACTGCTTTGAATGTTTGAGTCTTAACAAATTTAATTCAATAAGATGATTTTTTTTAATTTTCATTCAATGAATGAAATGTGTGTCAAGGTGATTTTACAAGTATTTTTGTTTTATCTGAGTTATATTTGTTTCATCTTTCACTTCTGAAATTAATCGAAAGGTCAGCAAAACATGAAAGAAATTATGCTGAATGCTCAAAGTTATGTGAATCTGGACTTATATAGAATATAATGCTCAAAAAGTCTATTTGTCAGAATGATGGATGGAAACGAAAATATGGGGGAAGCATTATGTTTTTAGAACCAAGTGATTGCGATGCATCAAATAAACAAATAAAAATCATCTAGTTTGAAAGTTTGTATCTGTGGCCTATCTGGTTTGGGAGAGTAAATCCTAAGGGGTGCTTGACACCTTGTCCCTAAGACCAACTGGTCTGGGATCGGCTTACCCAAATCCTGCTATAAAACCAGATAGAAAGCCATGTTTTACTGGTACAAATGGGTTTAAGATATATCGATGTAGCCTTTCTGGTTTGGGAAATTAAGTTCTAAGGGGTGCTCGACACCTAGCACCTAAGGCCAACTGGTCTGGGATCTGCTAACCCAAATCCTGCTATAGAACCAGATAGAAAGTCATGTTTAACGGTGTATCTTATTCTTACTAAACTTTTTGATTAAAAGATGTCAATGTGCACAAAATCAAAAGATGCCAATGAGCACAAAATTAAAAGATGCCAATGTGCACAAAATCAAAAGATGCCAATGTGCACAATATTAAAAGATGCCAATGAGCACACATCTCTTGAAACTTGGGGAAAATACAAAGTCGCGATAAACCCGTAAATTTGTTAAAATTCTGATTTTGGACAAATAGTGTGAATAGAGTAAAGTATTCTTATATGTTTTAAAATTGCATATGCTTGTAGCTAATCATATTTCGCATGCTAGCACACCAAATAGATTTAATAAAGGGGTTGAAACTGAACATTTTTAACTTGATATGGAATGATGTCTTGTACTTGAATCCAAACACATGCATTTGATTTCATTTGATTAAAAAATCTGTTAAATTTCATTAAGTTGGATTTCTTTTGTAAAGTTTTCAAATGATCAAATGTTAGTAGTTATAAAATGTGGTTCAATGAATTTTATATTCCTTGTATAAATGTTTTCATTAATGCACTGTATTTGAAATGAATATTTTTAATGAAATATATGCATACTTTCAGGGGGAGAAAACAAATTGCTCCAAAATTCTTATTTTGAGGGGGGCAAGGTTATTCATTAAGGAGGAGATTGTTAGTGATACTCAGAGACGCGACTGAAATTGAAAAAGCTTTTCGATGATCATGATGCTCACTATCATCGAAAAATGGGGAGAAATGTTTAATTCAATTTCATGTCGAAGATAATTCAAGATCAAAGAGATGAAGATACTAAGTTCAAGAAATTATTCAAAATACAAGAAATATTGGTTTCGAATCTTGTGAAGTCAGAAATGTTGCTGAATTTGGTTATCTTAGTTCTGAGCGTTTCAGAATGTGCTTACACCTAAAAGTTCAACAATGTAGATGGTTTCGCATCTCTCTATTCCTATCTCAAATGGTTTCGGATTCCATTTATTCAAATTTGGCATGGTTTCACATCCTTATTGATACGACTTCCATGGTTTCGGACCCAACTTGATTCGACTTCCGTTGGTTTCGTACTTGCCTTGATCCGGATTCCTTGGTTTCGAACACTTATTGATTCGAATCCCATGGTTTCGCACCCAACATGATACGGAATCCATGGTTTCGCACCCAACTTAATACGAAACGGATGATTTCGCAGCCTCTTGCATCCGAATCCTTATGGTTTCACATCCTTCTTACATCCGAATCCATGGTTTCGAATCTGTCTACATCCGAATTGATGGTTTCGGATCCTTAAAGTTAATATGAGAACTAAGGTTCTTGCATCAAGAAGGTTACGAGAAGTTACTGTTTGTCAAAGACTGATAAAGCTGCAAAGATCTGTTTTTCATGTACAAGACTTGAAGATGGTTTGATAGAATGTCTGTTGGAGAAGATTGACTTTACAAAGAGCTGAAGACTGCTGTCATATTTTTTAAAACTTGAATCCAAAGGAGGAGATTGTTAGAGCATTATTGTATTCAAGATTTACTGTAAAGTCAATGTACTGTAATGAGTCTATGTTGTATTGCTTTGCCTTTATACCTTGTATGTTATGGGTATAAATAGGCATGTCTAGTTCAATAGTTAGGAAACAATCTAGAACACTTGTAGCATTTGTCATTTGTACTCATTGATCAATATATGGATGACTATTGCTCTCTAGATTCTCTCTCTATATTTGATTGCTAGATTCTGGGTTTATCAAGTTGCCAAAATCCTCACCTCCCAAATGAGTGTCGCCAACAACTACTTTCGCCCAAAAGTACCCTTTTCCGCGAAGGTCAACAAAGAGACATCAAAAGTGCCACCACCCGGATCAAAGATGACCACATTCATTTTGCCCATAATATTAGACTTATTATCTAGACCATATGCAATTGGAGCTGCAGTAGGCTCATTGATCAGCCGGATGATATTTAAACCCACAATAGCGCCAACATCCTTTGTTGCTTGAAGTTGTGAATCATTAAAATGTCGGGGTTGTTATCACAACATCTTTTACATCTTTTACAAGGTATGTCTTTGCAGTTTCGTTCACCTTGCCGACTATCATTGATGAAATTTCTTCTGCAAAAAATTCCTTCACTTGACCCTTATTGAAGACAACAATCTTTGGTGTATCAGCACGCCCGTTTATGACCTTAAATGGCCAGAACTTCATGTCTTCCTGGACTTTGGAATCACTGAATTTCCTTCCAATCAATCTCTTAGCATCTGAAAATCAACGATTAACTAAGCAAATAATCAAGTGAAAACAAACTATATCAAACAAGGATTTTGATTCCCTAAAAAAGTGCTAGGAGCAAGGTTCAAAGTGGCAGAAGGTGTGGCGTAAGGCAAGCTCAAGCCGTAAGGCATGATATAAAACGGCAAATTTGTATGTCATATATATAGTTTTATATATACATATATGTTTTCTATTTATTATTCGATAATATAATGATATTAAAAGTTTACATTAGTTTTATATAAAAAGATTTGGATAAGATTTTCAAAATAGAACAAATATTCAAAACAGAATTGGAAGTCCGTGACATGTGTGAATCCAGAAAACTGTGAGTGATGTGGGGTTGTTTGGTTCAAACCGAGGAATGAAAATGGGAATGGGAATGTATGAAAATGGGAATGGATCTCCATTCTCCCAATTTAACCTATAATGAAAATTTGAGCTTTTGGGGAATGGAACCACTATATTATATAAAACCAAACAATTTCTTTTATTTTCATTCTTATTGATTATTGTTTAATACCTCTAACCAAACACCCCCAAGTTTGTGAAAATACGATATCTAAAGTTAGAAAATTAAATTTTACAAAAATTAAAGAAAAAAAATCATGTATTGTAAAAAACAGGCACCATATGGCCTTATCATACATTCATAATGGAAGAGACGTGCCCTACGACATGGCTAGGAGTAGATTTCTTTGTTGAACAAACATCAAGTAGATATCCAAGTTCCCAACATAACTAAAGCCAAATATTTTGCTAGTTTTCTTTTACAGGTGGTGGTTTTTTCAAGACTTTCTGTTATCTAGGTTTGGTATGTATTTCCACAGTTTAAAAAACAAAAGTCACCTGTGTATTTAGTTTTTGAAGCTGTTAATAAGCAAACTTAAACCCTAAAACCCTTTTATGAAATTAAACCACTAAAACCCTAAAATGGAACAAATAGGGTAGCCTTGCTCCAAAATAAACCCTAAACTGTTTACCCATCCATATAAAGCGATCCGTCTGAATGTATTAACTTTTCTAATAATTTATTGAAGATAAAATAAAGAGCATGGAATAAAAAATAGGAAAAATGAGTTGGCTGACCAAATATATTGTTAGCAGGGTTCATCGGTCCTTAAATCTTGGCGCCATCACCGATGAGTCGTTCTTCATCCAGAAAAGCAACAAAAGACGGAGTTGTTCTGTTGCCTTGATCATTGGGGATGGTCTCGATCCGATCATGCTTCCAGACCGCCACACATATGTAGTTCCAAGATCCATTCCGATCGCCGGTGCTCTGTTTCCTCCTCGCTCCATTACAATTTACAAACCCTTTTTCCTTTTCAGACCTGATATGTGGTTATGCTCCAGAAAGGTTCTGACATTTGAAAATGAAGCTCATAAAATTATGAATAAAGTACAAGTTTGGTCCATGAGATTTTTACTTTAGAACACTTTTTGTCCTTATAGTTTTAAATATATAAGATGACCATTGTTGTTTACAAAAGGATCTCTCTCTCTCTCTCTCTCTCTCTCTCTCTCTCTCTCTCTCTCTCTCTCTCTCTCTCTCTCTCTCTCTCTCTCTCTCTCTCTCTCTCTCTCTCTCTCTCTCTCTCTCTGGGTGTGTTTGGTACACGGACGGGAAATGACAGAACATAATAATTGTTCAGCGTTTGGTAACACATAAATAGAACTGGACCGGACAGTAAAGGAACGGTTAAATAACCAATTAACCCCTAGTGATTCGTCTAGTGTTTTTTTATCAAACTAGTTGTGTACCCACGTAATGCGACGAAATGCAAAACTTCTATCAAGATACATTTAGATGTTACTCGATAATGTAAGTAAGAGTGGTGATTCTTACTAATCGGTGCAAATGCTTGGTAAACGAGCCCTTACTCGTCATTTGAACCCTTAAAACCAACCCCATGAACATAAAAAGGAATGTCTATCCTTTCATAGCCTAGAAAAATAGTATTTACCCACCACACATGGGACCATAGAAAATGTGATAGCCTTGGTCGGGATTTGTCTGTAGATCGTATTACATATATAGTCCAATCACTCGTATACCCCCTTGACCAATTAGAGCATGTTCTGGCTAAGGCTGGTGATCCATACACAGTAAATCCATAGCTTCTATACCCGGGCGACCCAGTTCATATATGCAGTAGCTCGAGATCAATAGCCCACCCCAACTACTCTGATGGATGCCTTACCCGATGCATGGTATGTTTAGAGTAAAATATCTATTATAGCTATAGCCGTCCTTGCTACCCGCTTAGGGGGCGAACTTCCGGTATCTTAGTGCCGTCTGTTAGGAAGCCGATAGCCTCATTCTCTAATTTAGCGGATATCGAACATGGGACCATAGAAAATGTGATAGCCACAAGTACATGTTGCAAAACCTCAAAGCCCATAAAAACCTCCTTATTATAGAAACCATTGAGAACAAAAACAAGAGGATAAGAGTCATATAAGGGACGTTAACTATACACTTATCGGTAAGCATTTATCAGGTCGGTATTCGATAACCTTATCGAATGAACATGACAGAACCGAAAGTCTTACCCAGTAAGTGAGCAACAACTCTTAGGGGCTGTTTGGTTGGTTTTCCATTAAGTCATGTATGGATAAAGTTGGTTATATGGATAAAGTTGACTGTGTGGATTAACTAAAATTGTTGTTTGTTTGTTGTACTAAATGCATCGTCTGAATGATGAAAATGACTATTTTACCCTTTTATTTATTTATTTTTTGTCCTAAAAAATACCAAACTATCAAGAACATCAAACCCATAAATGATTAAAGAACACATGGAAGAACAATAACAAAGCAAAACAAATTGAAGAACACATTGAAGAACAATAACAAAACCCATCTCCACTTTCAAATCAAGAACAATAAAAAAACCGTCTCCTTTCAGAAACCAAAAAACCAAAATGAACAAATCAAGAACAATACAAATTGAAATACAACAATTTAGGGCAAAATGAACAAATCATTTCTCACCATCAAGTGGGTTCATCGATTCTATACAACAAAATGAAATCATGATGCAAACTGAAAACCAACAGCTATGCGATGCAAATTGAAAACCAACGAAATGAATCGATTTCCAAAACTCGTCCCAAAATCCACCCCTTTTGAAGCGGCGATGGATAGAAGCAAAGCAAGTCTGGACGGTTCCTCCCCTTCTCTCCTCCCTTCATCTTCAAATCGCCGCTGGATCCCGACGATTACACCGTCGCCGCCGCCAACCACCTCCTCATCTTGGACGGTTCCTCCCCTTCTCTACTCCCTGTCCCCGTCCACGTCATCCGCCTCCATTAAAAACAAGGTCTCCGTTGTTACCTACTCCGATTTGGTGGACCCGAGACGGCGGCATGTTCCGTCTGCTTGGAAGCCATTAATGGCAGTAATTTCATCAGAAAGCTTCTGAATTGCAGACATGTGTTTCATAGAGAGAAGTGGGTTGTGCGTGTTCGATCTGATGTGGGTTGTGGGTGTTCGATCTGAGAATGAATGGTGGAGAAGCTACGATCTGATAATGAATGGTGAGGGTGTTTTGTTATTTGAGGGGTAATTGTGGAAAAAGAGTGTCTGACCAGATAACACGTCCTCACTTAATCTGAGCGAATAAGCCATCATTTTTTTGATTAAGCCACTTCCAAACACCACCATATGGCTGTGCGGATAAGCTGAATAGCCTATTAAGCTCCTTAAGCCACTTCCAAACAGGCCCTTACTCAGTAAGTATCGAGTAAACAACCGTCAATATATTGTTGATCATCTAGTATCAAGCACCACAAAAGTATATAAATTTTAGTTAAGTACTTAAGTTGTATAAGCATTTGCCTCTAATCCAATAAGCCTTCAACATCACTTATTTAGAACAACATCACATACCAAAGAATCACAGTAAACCACAAGGGTGGTGGCGTGTTGGCAAGAGCTTGGGGGGATGTGGTGGAATATCCCATCCACCCCGGGTTCGAGTCCAGGCGTCAGCATTCTGTGGCCAGGCTTAGTCTCAGACGGCCGCTTTGTTTGTTTGTTTCCAAATTGCCAAGGATGTAGTCTAGGCAAAGACTAGATGAACCTTATCCAAAAAAAAAGAATCACAGTAGCCAAAACAACTAATCACCAATATTATTCAAGTGTGCAGTTCAAATAAAAGAAATTAAAAACCAAGAAGCTTAACACAAAAAGGTAAAAAAAATCAAACACTTAGGTAGTGGGATGAAAGAAATTTAACTAAACAATCTCGATTAGTTAGCACATGGGTGTGTTCCTGCATTTGCAAAAAAGTGCAAGACCATTAAAAAACCATACATAAAACTCACTTATTCAACAACAGCATCTTGGCAAAAAAAACACCAGTCAAAACCATACATAAAACTCAAATGACAACCTCATCCAAAAATCAAAACTATCTCCCAACTCAAGTCATCAACCACCAGAAAATTTGAAACCAACAAAAAATAAAGGTTTTAAGATTGAAAAGATTAAAGCAGATGGAACACCTTGGAAAACTTTATGTTCTCTTAATTTGTTGAAATCTAAAGATTGATACATTCTACTAATTTGTGTATACCTATTTAGATTACAACCATCTAAACCAACACAAATCTTAAAAATTTGATTACCAGATGATGCATGAGAACTTTTCTTGCACAACTTTCGAACCAAGACACGTAATAAATACAGAGGCCATCCTAGCCATCACCTTAGTTACCTATTGCAAGTGATAAAAGGCTTCCCTGTTCAGGTTTTACCCAAATATATAGAACATGATTCTGGAAAGTGACGGATAGGATAGGACCCTAAATGTCAAAATCGATTTGAAACAGAGGAATATCTGACAATTTTTCATGGGTTCTTCCAACTTTTTTCTTGCAGAAAGTTGGTTTCTTGAGTTTCCTATAGATGCAAATGATGTAAGACCTAAACCAATTTTGATATTTTCCATTAGAGTTTCCTATAGATTTTGATCTTTTCCATTAGAGTTTCCAAGAGACCTAAACCAATTCAAAACCACACTATACCGTTAAACTCAAAGATGCAAACTACTACAACTACTAATACCAGCAGCATGTAAGATTGCTTCATGGAAAGTAAAATGAAATCAATGATACCACATTAACATATTAAGAATATGGAACTACAACATGAAAAATAACCTCACCAGAGAATTGCCAGATTCGAGTACATTATCTGTTTGGACTATATTAAGAGATAATCATTTCGCTTTTTTAGACTTCCAAGTTAGATTGGACTATATTAAAAGGAGCTTTATAACATGATGTCAATCGGACATTTTCCTGAACTTCGTTTATATGGTCCCATGGTAATTAGATAATGGACACCAAAATAGCAAAGTTCATTACTTTTTGCGTAATTAAAATGCTAACAAACAAATTAAGTCAAAAGGTCCATGGACAGACCTCAATCGGTGGATCCATCTGAGCTTCTGATGCAAAACCATAGAACCTGTCGTAGTCATTTTGCACATGGTAAGCGTCAATAGCAAAATACATGAATTGTAATATGGCTCCTCGGCTTTTGTAAGGGTTGTAAGCTTTTGGACTAAGCTTTTGAACATTATAAAAAAAACAAATAAGAAATTGAAATCTATAACATAGGCTATAAGCATAAGAGAATGACACTACAGAGTTATCAGGCGCAACATAACAACTTATAAAATTTGTCATACAGTAGTTTAATATCTTAATCATCATGATATGTCAGATCATCTGCAAATGCCACAACATCTTCAAGTAGTTTAAAAGAGACTCGACGAAAGAAAAAGAAATAGCTGAAAACCAGACTTTAGTTTAAATTGCATCTTAACAGCCGACAACATCCTTTTCCACATTTGAACACACCCAATAGCTGCGCTCACACCATCTTCAGCTTCGTGCTTATAACAGCAACTTTAAAAAACATCAAAGATGGCTGCAACAAGGGTATTACAGTCATTCAGAAAGGGTATTACAGTCATTCAGAAAAATATGGCTTCAACAAAATTGTTATTAGCTAAAAGTGGTGCCTTGACTATGGTAAAACTAAAAGGCATACACAAGTCAAAAGACATGAGCTAGAGCATAAGCATTTGTAAAGATAGCATACTTGATTATCTCAATATAACTCATCTTTTAATATATTTCAAAAAGGATAATGAGAAAGCTATCTTATTTTCTCTGATTCATCAACAAGAGATAATAATAACCAAAGATAAAACATGCCCCTCCACTTCACATAGTCCTGCCAAACATAAAATCAAGTTATAGGTGTCAATCACCATGTTATTGCCCTTAAAAGATAGATCTTCTAAAACAAAATTGTAAATTTTAGTCTACGTGGAGGGAAAAAAACGAAGACATTAATGGTGTTTGGTATATAATTGTCAACTTGAAAAAATAGATGTGTGTTAAGTAAATATATACAATGAACTTTTGAGTGAAATATAATGTGTATGAGCCTCACCAATCAACAGATGTTGTATGGCGAAAGCAGAAATTAGCCATCATTACAACAATATTGTTACAAAGCGCTCCCCTGTTGTTCTTTTCCATCTCCTGCAGCAAGAATGTTCAAATTTACAATATTAATGAGTAACAGAGCTGCTCTGTCAAGCCATCATTCTTACAAAAAGGACTTAAAAGCTTTTCGAGGAAGCAAAACCAATGGATGTTACGGTAAATACTTTGATACCACCGCTTTTCAGAATTAATGGATGAATTCGAGATTTACCTTATTCAATTCGATAGAGCTGGATATGGAAAAAGTGAAGCATTAGATATTTAACACCACACAGACAATCGAAAACAAAAAACAAAACAAAAAAATGCCTTAATCCTCTTTGTAATGAGAGTTTGCAGAGAATGGAGATGAAAATACAACACAGTGAAACCAAAGAAAAATTAGGTCAAACTATCTTGAAGGTTCTCAAATAGAAAAATGAAAACACAACAAACAAAAACCAAATCTAACCTGAGAAAATTTTGAACAAACCCTAATCTTGAAGATGGAGAACGATCAAACACGCAATTAGAAATTCGGAAAAGCATGTGGAAACAAATGAGCCGGGATTTTAACTTTTAAGAAAGAAGAGAGAAGAGTCACCCGGAGCATCTTGACTGGAGTGGATGCATCTTGGGAGCGTTTCCTTTTGAGAGCCGGAATTACAACCGGAGCAGTTATGACGCTTAAAAAATATTGTACCTTATGCATAAAATACTGTACTCAAGAGATTTTAAAATTTAATGCTTTAAATAGCAGTACCTGATGAATTAGATGATCGTTTTTAAGATTTTTTTGTTTTAAATGATTGTACAACATGCATTAAAACTTATTTTTAAGATTTTTTGTGAATATGTTTTATAAGGTAGTATAGATATAGATAAACAATATTGTACCTTATGCATAAAATATTGTAATCAAGAGATTTTAAAATTTGATGCTTTAAAAAGCAGTACCTAATGAATTAGATGATATTTTTAAGACTTTAAGATTTTTTGCTTTAAATGATTGTACAACATGCATTAAAACTTGTTTTTAAGACTTTTTGCGAATATCCTTTATAAGGTAGTATAGATATAGATAAACAATATGAGGCGAGTTCAAACGAAAAGCGTAACAATTTAAGAAAACGCGAGGAGCACCGCCCATGTACAAAATCACATGTGATTCACAACACAAACCGCGGGACAAACCGCGTGCTTTGCATTTTTTAATCACATATGATTTTGTTGTGAATCACATGTGATTTTGTACATGGACGGTGTTCCTCGCGTTTCTCGTAAATTGTTACACTCCTCGTTTGAACTTTTCTCTAAACAATATTGTACCTTATGCATAAAATATTGTAATCAAGAGATTTTAAAATTTGATGCTTTAAAAAGCAGTACCTAATGAATTAGATGATGTTTTTAAGACTAAGAAATTTTGCTTTAAATGATTGTACAACATGCATCAAAACTTGTTTTTAAGACTTTTTACGAATATGTTTTATAAGGTAGTATAGATATAGATATAGATAATGACCATGAGTTAGACCAAAATCACAGAGAATCACAAACAAAAAATCATGTATTGCAGCAAGAAAAATCACAAAGAATCACAAACAAAAAATCATGAATTGGACCAAAATCATAGATTATCAGTTCCAAATTATAGATTCCAAATCGAGAAATCAGAAATTATAGATTCCATTATCAGTTCCAAATCGTGAAATCAAGAACCAAAAAAATCACAGATGGAACCGAGAACCACAAATAATGGAGGAAACTTGCGAGAAATCACATGCTGCAGCCCGCAGGCCAAAGAAGTCGTGAACAAAGCGGATGAGAAATCGAGAACCAAAACAGAGAAATTAGAGGTCGATCGATCAAATAGAGGATGGGTTAGCCTTCGATTTACCTCTAGAAAATTCAAGAAGAAGACGATCGATGCTTGGAGGTGTTGGATGATGCGAGACGTGTTGTTTTAGGTTATGCTTTTTTCAAAGGGTATATTAGTCCATGTTCTATTTAGTTCTGGGGGTTGGAGTGGGATAACTGTGTCCATGCTTGTTCCTCTTAGTTCTAGCGTGTTTCACATATAATCACGCCAAACGTGGGACAAGTTAGTTCTGTCATCGTGTTCCACCTTGTTCTGCATACCAAATACTATAAGGTTTTGAGTAAACATACAACCACATGATATAGGCAACGAAAGCATATTTTAATTTTTATCATCAATGGTTATACAAACTATCAACCTATATGAATAAATGCGTTCTAGATAATTAACTACAAAAGATTGAATCAAGAACACTTACTTGTTTATTGCGATTGTCGAAAACCACAATGATGAATCAAACCTTTGATCTCGCTTCTTGGATGTCAAGGACCAATAGTATGAATCCTTCTAGTGGCTCACACTTAAGAACACCAAAATACCAACAACAAGAAGATGCTTAATCACTAAACCCTAAATTAGGGTTTACGATTTTGGGAGAGGGAGAAGGGAGATCGACGACTCCAAGAGAGATTGAAAAACTCATTAGGGTTTAACCCCTAGCAGTTTATTTATAACCCTCTATTTTACACTTAGCCCCCTTGAACCGATAAGCTTGTTAAAACTATTTTAACCAATTAGTCACTGCACTTTATATAATTAATCTAATTAATTATATTGCAGCTTATCATCAATTGAACTAATTGCTTTAACTCCCTTTTATTTTTTTGATTGTTTATTTTGGGTCTTAAGGGCAACCCAAAAGGACCCTGCTATTATTAGAAATATTACCAATAGTTAATGACTCTGGACACTATATCCAACAGTCTCCCACTTGGACAAGTTATTAACTCTATTTGGTTTTAACACTTTCAATAATCAGCAGAGAGCAAGCCATCCAATGCAGCTGCCGAACTCTGATAAAGATTCGGTCCTAAGATAAGTGATTTAATGTTCCTTTGTTCTACAAGATATCATATGAACCTGAGACATGGATAAATGTCTATCTCATGGATCAAGATTATGTTTCCCGATTTCCGATATGTGTTGAATTCATCAGACTACTCAATTGAACACATCAATTCTAGTCAGGGTTTGGCCAAACACTTAATATCAACACCAAATCATCGAGAGGCCCATGGATATCGTTTCTCCTGTTTAGGCAGAAGGAACAGATAACCTTTGACTACACAGTTCATTTCTACTCATCATATTATACATGGACATACCCTGTATAGCTGCCAGTTACGGTCAGCGTTGGAGCACACCAAAGAATAACAGAATCATAGAGCAAAACTCTATGTATCTCCGTTTGAAGAACATAAAATATTATCATCTCAAAATTACTCTGACTTAATCCATGAAGTAAACTTTTGAGTGCGGGTTGTTCCAATACCCAAATCACTATTAGGTACTCATGAGTGTTAGTTGCATTCTCTATGCTTCTAACACTCCATGACAGTCTTGAATCACTACTTACTTCCAGGAGTATGACTGACTGTGGAAGTTTAAGTAAATTAATACTCAGGAAGTTGGTTCTAAACATGCAAAACGAAAACACGATAATAAATTAAATGTAAATGGACGCAATCCAGCATATATTATAATCTCCATATAATAATCTCCAAATCAAATACAATTTATTACGTTTTCAATACATCAAACTAACAACTAAAACATTCAAGGTATATTGATAATTCTAACACATATGGCTTCAGTATGATACTCATGTTTGGGTCGAGTTAACGCTTTCGTGAAAGGATCCGCCAGATTCTCTTCAGTCGACACTCTACTCACCATGCTTAAAGCAAATGAGACATCAGGTCTAGTACATGTCATGGCATACATGATCGATCCTATAGCAGACGCATATGGAATTCGACTCATTATGTCCAGTTCTTTACTAGTGCTGGGACATTGATCTTTACTCAATCTTATGCCATGTTGCATGGGCAAATACCCTTTCTTGGATTCACTCATATTGAATTTCTTCAATATCTTATCCAAGTATGTACTTTGGCTAAGTCCAATTAAACGCTTGGTTCTATCTCGATAAATTCTTATTCCAAGTATGTATGTGTAACATCCCAGGCCAACCGTACCAGATATTGTCCGCTTTGTCCGCACACCTGGACTCACGGTTTTAAAACGCGTCTGATAGAGGAGGTATCAAGTCCCTTATAAGGCAACCTTTGTTCCCCTCCCCAACCAATGTGGGATCTTACAATCCACCCCTCTTGGGAGCCCAACGTCCTCGCTGGCACACCAGTCCGGTTCCCGGCTCTGATACCATCTGTAACATCCCACATCAAGCATATCCCACGCGTTTTGGGGCCACAAGCATGCGGGTTCCTTGGGAACTCTGTGGTTAAGCGTGCTTGGGTGGGAGTAGTACCAGGATGGGTGACCTCCTGGGAAGTCCTTGCGAAATCCTTGCCAGGTCGCCAAGAACAAAGCCGTGAGCCAGTGGGGCAAAGCGGACAATATTGTGTCGTGGTAAGCGGGGTGTTACAAATGGTATCAGAGCCACTCCTGTGCCGTTCGGGATGGTGGGGCAAACCTCATCGAGGACGATGAGTCCCTAAGGGGGGGTGTGTGTAACACCTTAGGCATATCCCACATCGGCCGTGGACAAGAGAGATGTTGGGTATATTAGTAAACCTTGGCCTTACCAGACACAACGCGTTTTGGGGCCACAAGCATGCGGGTTCCTTGGGAACTCTGTGGTTAAGCGTGCTTGGGTGGGAGTAGTACCAGGATGGGTGACCTCCTGGGAAGTCCTTGCGAAATCCTTGCCAGGTCGCCAAGAACAAAGCCGTGAGCCAGTGGGGCAAAGCGGACAATATTGTGTCGTGGTAAGCGGGGTGTTACAGTATGCTGCATTTCCCAAATCTTTCATAGCGAAACATTTCCCGAGCCAGACCTTTACATCTTGCAACATCGGAATATCGTTTCCTATGAGTAGTATGTCATCAATATACAAGACTAGAAATACAACATTACTCCCACTAGCCTTAACATATACGCAGGACTAATCTTCGCTTCGAGAAAATCCAAACTCCTTGACCTTTTCATGAAAACAAAGATTCCAGCTACGAGACGCTTGTTTAAGTCCATAAATGGATCTTTCAAGCTTACACACCTTATCTGGATACTCGGTATGTACAAAACCTTCAGGTTGTGCCATATACATATCCTCATCAAGTTTTCCATTGAGGAAAGCGGTTTTTACATCCATTTGCCATATTTCATAGTCATGAAATGCAGCTATGGCAAGTAATATCCTGATAGACTTAATCTTTGCTACTGGTGAGAAGGTTTCATCATAATCAATCCCTTGAGTTTGAGTGTAACCTTTCGCAACCAGTCTAGCCTTGAATGTGTGCACATTCCCATCCATGTCGGTCTTCTTTTTGAAGATCCACTTACACCCAACTGTCTTGCGACCTGGTGCATGATCAACCAATTTCCAAACTTGGTTATCGTACATAGATTGAATCTCGCTCTCCATGGCCTCTTTCCACTTGGCAGCCTCAGGGCCTGCCATCGTTTCCTTGTAGTTGGATGGCTCATCCGCACTATCAAATGTTTTATCATTGACTAGTGTATCTCCTTCCTTTGTAATATGAAACCCATAATAAAACTCAGGAGGTCGATTAACTTTACTAACTCTACTAGTTCTGCGAAGAGGTGGTGGAGATATGTTAGTTTCCTCAACAGGTGGTTCAACCTCATGTTGAGGGCTAGTGTCAACTATAGGTTCATCATTGGTTGTTTCTTGAATTTCTTCAAGATCAATACTGCTCCCACTATCCTCTTTGGAAATGAGCTCCCTTTCTTGGAAGACTCCCCTTCTAGCTACAAACACTTTATTCTCAGAAGGTTTGTAAAATATATATCCAAAGGATTTGTAGGGATAACCAATGAACCGACACTTCTCTGCTCTAGGTTCTAGCTTGTCGTTAGTTTCGCGCCGAACGGAGACTTCACAACCCCAGACCTTTATATGTGCTAACGAGGGACGAGTCCCAGTCCACATTTCAGAGGGTGTCTTTGCAACCTTCTTAGTTGGAACGCGGTTTAAGATATGAGCTGCAGTTTCTAAGGCATAACCCCAGAACGATATTGGAAGTGTAGCACGACTCATCATGGACCGAACCATATCAAGTAGCGTTCGATTTCTTCTCTCAGCAACACCATTGAGTTGTGGTGTTCTGGGAGGAGATAATTGCGGAACTATTCCACAATCCCTTAGATAGTCGTAGAATTCATGACTCAAGTATTCTCCACCCCTGTCGGACCGGAGCATCTTAATCTTCTTGCCCAGTTGGTTTTCTACTTCGTTTTTGAATCCTATGAACACTTCAAAGGTGTCCGACTTGTTTTTCATCAAATAGATAAATCCATATCTACTGAAATCGTCAGTAAAGGTAACAAAGTATCTCTCACCGTTTCTCGTGGCAGATATGAACGGTCCACATACATCTGTGTGGATTAAGTCCAACAGATCCTTACCCCTTTCCATTTTTCCTTTGAAAGGTGCTTTTGTCATCTTGCCAAGTAAGCAAGACTCGCATTCTCCATCCGACTTTAAGCCAAATGGTTCCAAGATCCCATCCGATTGGAGCTTGGCGATGCGTTTCTTGTTTATGTGGCCAAGACGATGATGCCATAACAACGATTTATCCAATTCACTATTGGAGGAACCAACATTTAGAGTTAAGTTATTATTATTTCTACCAACACAAATCACACTTTCATACACACCATTACAAGGAGAGGCTTTAAAATAAAAACAACCATGTTTATAAACCAAAATGCAACCATTATTATTATCAAATTGAAATTCAAAACCATCCTTGTACAATGCATGAAAAGAAATAATGTTTCGAGCCATTTCTGGCGAGTAGCAACAATCTAATAACTTTATTGAAAAACCACTACTAAGCATGAGCTCAAAATCTCCAATCTTGGTAACAGCGACAGTCATCCTGTTTCCCATGATCAAATTCAACTCCCCATGCTTCAACGTTCTACTTCCCTTTAGTCCCTGGAAATTAGAGCAAATGTGAGTACCACATCCCGTATCAAGGACCCAAGAGTTAGAAATCGAAGTACTATGGAGTTCAATTGTAAAAATACATAAGGTGCCACACCCTTTGACCTTGTTCATTTTCAAGTCCTCCAGATATTTTGGACAGCTTCTCTTCCAATGGCCCCTTTCTTGACAATAAAAGCATATGGCCTCTTTAGGGTCACTTATGGGTGGTATGTCAGAAGAATCAGCTTTTCTCTTATGGCCTTGGTTGCGAGGAACAACTTTAGCCTTTCCCTTCCCTTTGGGATGAGAAACTTTCTTCTTCTTACAGCCACCTTCCCTAATGGCCAGGACGGGAGCAGTTGAGTGAGTACTTTGGGTCTTACCCATACTTGCTTCAGCAGATCTCAACATGCCATGGAGCTCCATCAAGGTCTTGTCCATATTGTTCATATTGAAGTTCACTATGAACTGTTTATATGCCCCACTAAGAGAGTTTAGCACCATGTCAATGGCAAGCTCTCTTGAGAAATCGACACCTAGATTGCCTAACCTGTCAATGTACGCTTTCATCTTTTGCACATGCGCACATACAGGGGCACCGTCCTGTTGCTTACATTCCATAAGTGATTTTATGACTTGGAACCTTTCTTGCCTCGCTTGCTCCTGAAACATTTCACGAAGCTGCTCATTTAGTTCAAACGCCCCCATGTTCTCGAAACTCTTTTGAAGTTCCGGGGACATGGACGCCAACATGAGACACGCGACTTTTGTGGATTCCGCGAATTGCTTATTGTATTCAGTTACTGCTTCAGGGCTTGCATCATCATTAAGTATAGGAAGATCCTCGTCGAGCAAATACTCTTTGTCTTCGTACCTCAAGGCAATTCTCAAGGCACGAATCCAATCCAAGTAATTTGGCCCAGTCAGCTTATCTTTACTTAGGATAGAGAGTAACGTAAGGTTGGATGTTGAGTGAGTAGGAGGAGGAGGAGGAGGAATATTTTCAGCCATCTGTAGATATAGTTTTATTTTAGTTAGTTTGAAATTTAACCTTTAAAAAACAATTATCCAAAATTATTTAACAAGGCTAGGATCCATATTTTACTCTATGATGTGAAAAGGGATGTCGTAATCACATCATAAAGTTATTTAGGTAAACAAATGCTATTTGTTAATTTCATTCACTATGAAACTCTTAGTTCTTTTGAGATTCATCGACTTATGTCAATGGCATGTTAATCTCGACTATGCTTATCTTCTATTTGTGACTGGGATGCTGAGGATCACAAACTAGATGGTGAATCGACCATGCAAGAACACATGGACCCCTCGGCTCAAGTACGCTTGAGAATCACGAGCGCCACATCATTTTCGACTATAGTTTCACATTAACCTGCCGGCAAACCGCACACGCTCCGTTAACAAACTATAAGAATATGTGTGTTCTTTTCATGGGTAGCATAAGACTTTCACATTTCTTAGTATATCTAAACGGGATTTTTGTTTTTATACTTCATAGTTAATACTTTTAACTTGTCACATTGACCTATCAAACCTTTTCGGTAATTCCACTAGTCCACACAAGAGGCGGTGAGCATGGTAACGCAGGGCGTTTTAAAAACCATTGACTCATTCGGCAACCATATTATAGGTAACCTCCTTAAACCCCCTTAGAGTGCTTATAGTGAGTACGCCTAGTCTCGGTTTGACTATCAATGTATAATTTAATTTTATATATATGATTAAGGTCTAATATATATATATATATATATATATATATATATATATATATATATATAAATTGAATGGAATTTTAAACAATTTAAAATTATGATTATCTAATTAATTTTAATTAACTATGTGAGGGCACATTTAATAATTAATTTAATATATCGTTTTCATGTAAATCAATCGAATGGAATTTTAAACAATTTAAAATTATGATTATCTGATTAATTCTGATTAACCATGTGAGGGCACATTTAATAATTAATATAATCGTTTCCATAATTAATTGAATGGTATTTTAAACAATTTAAAATTATGATTATCTAATAAATTCTAATTAACCATGTGAGGGCACATTTAATAATTAATATAATCGTTTCCATAATTAATTCCAATTAAACATGTGAGGACACATGTTAATAATTAATGTAAATATTTGACATACAATTTATATTCACTATATATAAATAATGTTAATGTTTATCTTACAATATTATTCAACTTAAATATATTTATATAAGATAAGATAATATGTAAGATTATCTATTCAATATTTCCCAAAATTGTTTATTGTTGTGTTTTAGGCAAGTTAGGAAACTAGCCAAAAACAATTAGGGTATAACATTGCATAAAAAGACTACCCTATATCCTTTAGGGATTTCGATAAAACTTAATTGCTAATAATACAAACCTTTTATGCAAGTAAAAAAAATTAGTTTCCAAAAAATTATATTTTGAGGTTATGACCATGAAACCCTAACTTAGGGATTAAGCAATGCAATGGCCACAAAAACTTGAAATCGTTTTTTTTTGTAACCTCAAACCTAAAATTTCGAAAAACCCTAATCCAACATAAACAGTTTTGCAAATCAAATTGAAACACTTTTGAGATAATATCTAAGAACAATGGCTCCGATACCACTATAAGGTTTTGAGTAAACATACAACCACATGATATAGGCAACGGAAGCATATTTTAATTTTTATCATCAATGGTTATACGAACTATCAACCTATATGAATACATGCGTTCTAGATAATTAACTACAAAAGATTGAATCAAGAACACTTACTTGTTTATTGCGATTGTCGAAAACCACAATGATGAATCAAACATTTGATCTCGCTTCTTGGATGTCAAGGACCAATAGTATGAATCCCACTAGTGGCTCACACTTAAGAACACCAAAATACCAACAACAAGAAGATGCTTAATCACTAAACCCTAAATTAGGGTTTACAATTTTGGGAGAGGGAGAAGGAAGATCGACGGCTCCAAGAGAGATTGAAAAACTCATTAGGGTTTAACCCCTAGCAGTTTATTTATAACCCTCTATTTTACACTTAGCCCCCTTGAACCGATAAGCTTGTTAAAACTATTTTAACCAATTAGTCCCTGCACTTTATATAATTAATCTAATTAATTATATTGCAGCTTATCATCAATTGAACTAATTGCTTTAACTCCCTTTTATTTTTCTGATTGTTTATTTTGGGTCTTAAGGGCAACCCAAAAGGACCCTGCTATTATTAGAAATATTACCAATAGTTAATGACTTTGGACACTATATCCAACAAATACACCCTAAAAAGGATGTTAAACAAGGGGTATTTTAGTCTTTTTTCATTTTTCTCTTATTTTTCTTTAAAAAGTAAAATAAATCAATATATTAAGATTGATTATATATTATAGGACCTCTATGGGCGTCATAACAAGTTTTAAAAAACATTTTTATAAGAAAAACATCGTATTAGCTATTTTGTAGGACACTATTTGAGAAAGTGTATTATAAAAACATAGGGTTACAGGACACTTTCTAAAAAATGTGTCATAAAATAGCTAATGCGGCGGTTACTATAGATGTGTTAAAAACTTTTTAAGACGCTAAAAAAAGTCATTTAAACTTGTTACATTGTCTTTAAATAAGACACTTTATTTTTTGGTCATATAAATTAAATATTATAAAGTGGTCTGTTAGGACTTAGGAGACTTATAAATTGGTGACGTCCTATAAACCCAATTATGTTGTAATGCACGCTCAGAAATGAAAGCACTCTTACAAAAATTTGTGGGTGAGAGGAGCAACGCTCCAACACTACGGGTAGCAGAGACAAGGATCGTCTCTACAAATAGAGGAAATAAAACGGATTTTGGATGGGAACTGTATAGGGTAATTCTCTATGGAGGAAGAGGTAAATAAGGAAAAGTTCATCGTTGTCTCCAGTTAAATCCATTTCTATTTATGTCTCCGGTCAACTGCACAATCAATAGTGAAAGGTTTATCTTGTTTTGGTAAAAACTCTACTTTCTTATCTGGGTAAGTGTCTCTTACTAATAAGAGGTGGTAAGATATTAGTAAACGGTTCCTAAATAACAAATTAAGGATTAGTTATGGTTTATGATTTCTAAAGAGCCAAATACAAAAATTCTCCAAGGAATATATGTTTTTTGCCCGTTTAGAAAAAATGTAAATAGTCCATGTTGAGACCTTCTTTCTCTTATGAAAAAATCTCTTTCATACTTAAGAATAGTTGTGCTGATGCAAGTTAAAGTTGAAATTTTCACAAAAACATAGTTGTGGAATTCTTAAAATTGTTTTTATAAATTAGCTAATACGATACTTTGTTTATTTTAAAATATTCTATAAAACTTGATAAGTTATGTAAACCTATTGTAACACTTTTTGATATGATGTAAACTCAAGTCATATAAAGTATTTCATTCTTTAATTTTGTATAACTACAAACCCGCTAAACCAACATAACCCACCTCAACCCACAAAGGTTGGATTGGGTTGGGTTATACTTTTGAATGAGTTGGATTGAGATTTTTTCAAACTGCCATAATTGGGTTGAGTGTCCTACCACCATCACGTGAGTGGTAAATGGTGGTGTCTATGATTGAACCTGGACGTCCTCTTATGGATGCCCACCGTTTTACCATTGAGGCAACATTATATGTGAATATATGTATGAAATTAGAGAGTTTGAAGTTAACGTTGAAACTATAATAGTTCGTGAACAATATTTGTGAACCGAGCACCAACAAGAACAAATGTTGAATCAATAGTGGTTTGTGAAAAATATTTATGGAGTTTCTTTGGGATTGTCTTAATTGATTAGGACATTACCTGAAGAGCTTGTTTCGTTAATCAACTAATCAAGTGAACATCAAAGCTTGTTAATATCCATGGCATTTTAAAATGTTTGAGAATTACATTTTGCGAGTCGATAATAAACTAAAGTGAGTCATAACCGATTACCATTCATGAATTAACCCAAAATACTTGAACGCAATTGTATGTTTTTATCATAGTCCACGCCAATGGATCAAATTAATAATTCATCACACATACATATGAATGTGGTAAACCGTTTGGAGCACTCCAAACGTCACAGTTTAGAGCAAAAGTACTAGGTACAAAGTTTAAAAATAATCCATGTTTTTTTCATTCTTGCAGTTTTCCATAGCTTAAATATATCTCGTTTTAGAGTAGAAAGGCTTACGTTTTAGTATTTCGATTGAAAAAGCGGTGTATGAATGCATCTTGTAGTTCTTGGGTTATCAAAGTGGCAGAATGATGCCACTTTTTTGATCAACAACTTTGCTTGCATAGTCTGCATTAACTCAACATCAAAACTCCAACTCAAATACTCAATCCGCTTTGACCAGTTTGCATCGAACACGTAAAGTTCTTAATGCTTAGTAATCGGCCCCTATAAGTCTCTTGGTCAACACGGTCAACAATTAAAGGTCTTTGAGTGTAGCACTGGATTATTGGCTATAGCGATGGCACTAGTACTGTCACAATAGATTGGAATTTTGGAGAGCTGAAGGTCGTAGTCTAATAGCTGATTTCTCATCCATAAGACCTAAGCACAACAGCTTCCAGCAGCTACATACTCAGCTTCAGCGGTAGAAGTGGACACAGAATTTTGCTTCTTATTTGTCCAACTTACCAGCTTTCTACCCAGGAGTTGACAGCCTCCTGTGGTGCTTTTTCTATCCAGCTTGCAACCTGCAAAGTCACTATCTGAATAGGTAGTTAGATCAAACCCTGAGTCTTTGGGTTACCAAAGACCTAGGTTGGGGGTACCCTTCAGACATCTGAAAATTCGCTTTACAGCGATCAGATGGGATTCTTTGGGTTCAGATTGATATTGTGCACATAAACACGCGCTTACCACTACGCCAAAAGCAATTGCTGGTGGAGAAGGCGCAACTTATTTCCATATAGCGTAGCAGCCAGCGCCACGTTTCGATTTAGGGAGATGCTGGTCAATGACCCAACAATCCCGCCCCCTCCCCCAGCATCTGCCAGCACTCTTGGTTGCACAGCATGCCTTTGGCATTATAATGCACTCCATGGGATTCGAACCCAGGACCTGCTCTGATACCACTTGTTGGTCCCGAAGGCTTATACAAGTTTGTAGAAGGGGGGGGTGAATACAAACACAAGATTTTATCTTTAAAATTGTTTATTGATATAATAAAACAATTTACAGTTTGTTGCAGAATAAGATCAAGTATAAAACCTAATCTAAACAAACTAAGAGAATCACACAAATTTCTTGCACTAGAAAAGATGGAGAGAAAATAATAAAACCTAAAGAAATATTTTCTTGGCACTAAGTAGTTCAGTGAAGGAAAGGCAAGCACTTCAAAATGAAGTAGGGTTTCCTATTTATACTGCATGCATTAAATGCAAGTCATTACAACTTTACACGTGGCAGCGTCTGGTTGGTTGCATGGATTTGACTTTAGCAACCATCCTAGTGGACGCATGATGAAAAGTGTAGTTGCAGAGTGGTTTGTACGATCCTGGACAAAAGGATGTCCTTCTGACAAATCGTACAATGGCGTGCAAGGAGATAAGACAAAAATAATTTGTAGAACATGCTTCATGATCAGCGATTGCTGAGTTGATCTTTATCATCGAATGATAAAGTTCAGCTCTCGCTGAAGTCTTCTACTTGAAACTTCGCGTGAAATGGACAAGTCTTGGCTTCGCTGATATCCGCATCAGGTCACTAGTAGACTTAGTCACTTGTTCGTCAGTTTGGTCTTCGATTTCAGCTTTGAACTCAGTTGTCGCGAATCTTGTCTTCAGGGATCATAAGCAAACAATTACATGATAAGCATTCAGCGATCATCAGCAAGACTGAACAGGCTCAGGTCTCGCTGATGTACAGTTATCGCTGAAGTATAAATTAAAGAGCACATGTTTCCATCAGCGATACTAAACAGACTTAATATATTTTCTTAGATGGTGAAACACTGATACATATTGTTTACTTACAATTTCACTAAGTAGTTTTAAGAGTCATTATCAAATCACTGAACAGAAATTATAGATTTCATTATCAGTTCCAGATGATAGATTCCAAAATCAGTTCCAAATCGAGAAATCAAGAACCAAAAGAATCACAGATGGAACCGAGAATCACAAATAATGGAGGAAACTTACAAGAAATCACATGCCGCAGGTCGCAGGCCAAAGAAGTCGTGGACAAAATAGGTGAGAAATCGAGAACCAAAACAGAGAAATCACAGGTCGATCGATCAAATAGAGGATGGGTTAGCCTTCGATTTACCTCTAGAAAAGTCAAGAAGAAGACGATCGATGCTTGGAGGTGTTCGATGATGCGAGACGTGTTTTAGGTTATGCTTTTTTCAAAGGGTATATTAGTCCAATGTAACACCCGAAATACTCTAGGTAAATAAAACTCTAAGTAATATAAGTGTTTTATCACGGTTATAACCTACTTTTCATTTTATAGATCTTAAGGTAAGTCCTTAAAATCTATAAATATGAGTATAATATTTGTATATATATATATATATAGATATATTTATGTATAACAAAATTGTGTGTATATGTGTTTATAATTGTGTGTGTATATATATACACACATTTACTACAACTCTCACCTACTATCTCACCTACCCTCTTTTCCTTCTTTCTTTCTCTCTTTCTTCTTTATTTCCTTCTTCTTTCTTCTTCCACGCAAGAACCATCTTCCCATTTCGCCATTTCTCCATCTCCCCATTTCCCTATTTCTTCTACAACATTTCTTCTCCAAAATTTAACGTGAAAGATCCACTTGGATCAAAGCTAGAAGAACATCTATTGCCAAACTCATCTCAAGATCGAAGCATCTATTTTGTGGGTCTAGCTTCTTCACTCTCATCTACCTTCCAAGATCTATTTGGTTTCTAGGGTTTTTCCTAAATCCTAGTTAGTGAGTTTTCTAAACCTTTTGTTAAAACTAGATACACATCTTTGCTTGATATGTTGTTTTTCTTGTACTCATTTATTTATAAAATCTCCTTACCTCCATATTTTACTTTGTCTACATATATTTGAGGTTTCTTGGTAGTTTTGGGGATAATATGCACCATTTGAGGTTTAAGATACAATATTTATCATGATCTTTCATTATTTACTTACTTGGGAACATTAAGCCACATTTTAGGGTTTTGGGCTTAATGATAGGGTATATGGCTTATTGAGGTATCCATTGGTATTTAGCTTAATGGATTGGTATTTAGCTAATTAGATTGGTATATGGCTTAATGAGATGGTCTTGACTCAAAGAATTAGCTTTGACTTAATGTCTTGGGCATATGGCTTAACGAATTGGTATTGGACTTAATAAAGTGGCACTTGGCTTATTGGGATTGTTTATTTGTTCATGTTATATATGTGCAAGCTTAATTGTTCATTTCATGTTTAATTGGGAATCATGGGAATTATAGACTTGTATTTGGATTTAAAAACCTTATATGCTTGGTTTTACATGTCTATATATTATGGTTGGACCATACTGCTTATTGTGTACATCTTATACATTACTTGGAGTAATTTTGGTATAATGGTGCTTTATTATAACTGGGATGAACCATCAAGTATGTACTCGGTGATTACAGTCTTTGGGGGCGCCACCTTGGAGGTATGTGCCTAGACCCCTTGCCGTCCGGGACAATGCCCTGGGGGTAATCCTTGATGTGATGTCGGGCCTTGTGGTATTATCCGTGGGGGTAGATACTAAGGTGTATTGATCCTTTGGGTGCTACTTGTTTGGTGTTTTGGGTCTCCCCCATTGATTCCTTGTTGAAATTATTTTCCCTAAATAACATTTATAAAATATCACCTCTACATGCTTTATTATGTGTTGTTCAACTCACTAGGATTTTTGGCCTAACACTTGTGTGGTGTCGATGTGTATTTCAGGTTCTAGCGGCGCCGTTACCAAGAAGGTGTAGACGACTTAGTGTGAGCTTTGGGGATTTCTTTTGGGACGCCTTTTGAAGGATTTATTCATGGAATAGAGATGACACCTTTTGTAATCTTAATTCTAGCTTTAAAATCTAGATTAGTCGGTTGTCATTTACTTGTCCGTTAAATTACAAATTGTAATTATACAGGTTTTGTATTTCCCCACTTTTGGGAAGCTCATGCTATGGCATATTATACCACTCTTCCTTTTATGGAAGTTTTTTTTACCCCTATGTATTTGGGGTGTTACATCCAATATAGGTGTTCTATTTAGTTATGGGGGTTGGAGTGGGATAACTGTGTCCATGCTTGTTCCTCTTAGTTCTAGCGTGTTTCACATATAATCACGCCAAACGTGGGACAAGTTAGTTCTCTTGTCATGTTCCATCTTGTTCTGCATACCAAACACACCTTAAAAAAGATGTTAAACAAGGGGTATTTTAGTCTCTTTTCATTTTTCTCTTATTTTTTCTTTAAAAAATAAAATAAATCAATATATTAAGATTGATTACATGTTATAGGACCTATATGAGCGTCATAACAAGTTTTAAAAAACATTTTTATAAGAAAAACATCGTATTAGCTATTTTGTAGGACATTGTTTGAGAAAGTGTATTATAAAAAAATAGGTTTACAGGACACATTATAAAAAATGTGCCATAAAATAGCTAATGCGGCGGTTACTATAGATGTGTTAAAAACTTTTTAAGACGCTCAAAAACGTCATTTAAACTTATTACATTGTCTTTAAATAAGTCACTTTATTTTTTGGTCATGTAAATTAAAAATTATAAAGTGGTCTATTAGGAGACTTATAAATTGGTGACGTCCTATAAACCCAATTCTGTTGTAATGCATGCTCAGAAATGAAAGCACTCGTACAAAAATTTGTGAGGTGAGAGGAGCAACGCTCCAATACTACGTGTAGCAGAGACAAGGATCGCCTCTACAAATAGAAGAAATAAAACGGATTTAGGATGGGGAACTGTAGAGGGTAATTGTCTATGGAGGAAGAGGTAAATAAGAAAAAGTCCATCGTTGTCTCCACTTAAATCCATTTTTATTTATGTCTCCGGTCAACTGCACAATCAACAGTGAAAGGTTTATCTTGTTTTGGTAAAAACTCTACTTTCTTATCTGGGTAAGTGTCTCTTACTAATAAGAGGTGGTAAGATATTAGTAAACGGTTCCTAAATAACAAATTAAGGATTAGTTATGGTTTATGAATTCTAAAGAGCCAAATACAAAAATTCTCCAAGGAATATATGTTTTTTGCCCATTTAGAAAAAATGTAAATAGTCCATGTTGAGACCTTCTTTCTCTTATGAAAAAATCTCTTTCATACTCAGGAATAGTTGTGGTGATGCAAGTTAAAGTTGAAATTTTCACAAAAACATAGTTGTGGAATTCTTAAAATTGTTTTTATAAATTAGCTAAGACGATACTTTGTTTATTATAAAATATTCTATAAAACTTGTTGAAACATAAGAGTTTTGTAAACCTATTGTAACACTTTTTGATATGATGTAAACTTAAGTCATATAAAGTATTTCATTCTTTAATTTTGTATAATTACAAACCCACTAAACCAACCTAATCCACCTCAACCCACAAAGGTTGGATTGAGTTGGGTTATACTTTTGAATGGGTTGGATTGAGATTTTTTCAAACTGCCATAATTGGGTTGAGTGTCCTACCACCATCACGTGAGTGGTAAATGGTGGTGTCTGTGATTGAACCTGTACGTTCTCTTGTGAATGGCCACAATTTTTCCATTGAGGCAACATTATATGTATGAAATTAGAGAGACTGAAGTTAATGTAGAAACTATAATAGCTCGTTAACTATATTTGTGAACCGAGCATCAACAAGCACAAATGTTGAATCAATAAATGCTTGTGAACAATATTTATGGAGTTTCTCTTTTGAATTGTGTTAATTGATTAGGACATTAACTGAAGAGCTTGTTTCGTTAATCAACTAATCAAGGATAAACAGAACATCGAAGCTTGTTAATGTTCATGGCATTTAAAAATGTTTGAGAATTACATTTTGCGAGTCGATAATAATCTAAAGTGAGTACTCATAAACCGATTACCATTCATGCAACACCCAAATGTGCTAACCGAATAGTTGAACACAATTGTATGTTTTTATCATAGTTCATGGATCAAACCTATAATTTCATCACACATACATATGAATGTGGTAAATCGTTTGGAGCACTCCAAAAGTCACCATTTAGATCGAAACAAATTACACAGTTTAAAAATAATTCATGCTTTTTCATTCTCGCAGTTTTCCTAAATTTAAATGCATCTGATTTTGGGTTATAAAATTATTAAGTGACAGAATGATACCCCTTTTTGGATCAACAACTTGGCTTTGTTAAAAAAGTTAGGCAAGTAAACGCAGGTTCACATATGTATCTCCATATGGATTTTTTTTTCTTCGGGTTTACCGATGATTCACATTTGAATCATTTATTCCAATCTTATGTTCTTACCATTTTTTCCTTTCTAACTCTCTTATTTGAACCTCCCTATGTATATATAAATTTTTATTGAACTTACTAATACTCATATTTACCCCTCTGCCCAATTCTGTCAACAGTAACCAGCAAGGCAGCTCTCATGTGTAAAACAAACCAAGATATATCAAGTTTCACACCAACATTAGAGGAATTTAAAGTCATGAACTTGAATACAATTCTTAATAGGGTTCAAGTATTTAAGTCAAGAACCAAACATGTTTCCCGTTAACAAAAGATCTTAGTACATATTTCCTGTCTACGTTCGAATTAAAGTCTTGGCAAGTTACTTTTCAACATCAAGTAGTAAAATCCATGAAATCCCAAAAGTTTAACGAACATAATCTGAGAACTAAATCATTGGCAAGCATACAAACTCAAGACGTACCTTCATGCGTTGAAGCTCCTCAAGAGGTGCAGATTGGTTGTTCTCAAGCCACTCAGTTGTATCAGCAATAGCATCCACCATGTTCTTCAAGATCTCAGGGCTGGCCTTCTTCTTCATGTAGTATTCTCTGATCTTATTCTTCATTTTGTATAAACAATCCTCCAGTGCATTGCGTGCCTCTGCTTTCTTCTTGAATTCTTGGTCCTCGTGTTTGTACTTCTTAGCTTCTTCTACCATCTTCTCAATCTGTTCCTTGGAGAGTCTTCCATTTTCATTGGTAATCGTGAGTTTCCCAGTCTCACCAGTAGATAATATCTCAGTTGTGACTGTGAGGATACCGTTGGCATCTATTTCAAAGGATACGCCAACGTTTGAGACTCCTTTGGGAGCACATGGGATTCCAGAAACCTCGAGGTTTCCCAGTAAATGGTTATCGGTGCATTTGGATCTTTCTCCTTGATAAGCTTCAATATTCATGGCAGATTGGTTGTCACGACATGTGAAATACTTTTTGAACTTTTTCGCAGGTATAGGAGTGTTCCGAGGTATCAGAACATCCATTACTCCTCCGATCAACTCTGTACCTAGTGACAAAGGAGTGACATCTAATAGCAACAAATCCTGAACTCTCTTGTCACCATTACCACTTAACTTGGCAGCCATAACCGCCGCACCATATGCAACAGCCTCATCAGGGTTCACACTCTTACATAACTCTTTGCCATCGAAAAATTCCTGCAGGATACTTTGGACCTTTGGTATCCTGGTTGAGCCACCAACAAGAATCACCTCGTTTACACATGACTTCTCCATCTTTGCATCGCTTAAACAAGTTTCTAGGGTCTTAATGCAGTTATCGAACGAATCCATATTCAGCTCTTCAAATTTAGCCCGACTAAATTTCATAGAAAAATCAATCCCCTCTTGTAAACAATCAAGCTCGATTGATGTCTGAGTAGTGCATGAAAGAATCCTTTTTGCTTTCTCACATGCAAATCTCAACCTCCCCATTGCTCTTTGGTTCCCAGTCAAGTCCTTATTCCATCTCCTTTTGAATTCCCGAACACAGTGATCCACCATGTAGTTATCAAAATCCTCACCTCCCAAACGAGTGTCACCAGCAACAGCTTTCACCTCAAAAGTACCCTCTTCTGCAATGGTCAATAGAGAGACATCAAAAGTGCCACCACCCAGATCAAAGACGACCACATTCATCTTGCCTATAATATTAGACTTATTATCTAGACCATATGCCATTGCAGCAGCAGTTGGCTCATTGATCAGCCGGATGATATTTAATCCCGCAATAGCGCAAGCATCCTTTGTTGCTTGACGTTGTGAATCATTAAAATGAGCCGGGGTTGTTATCACAGCATTTTTTACAACTTTTCCAAGGTATGCCTCAGCAGTTTCTTTCATCTTGCCGAGAATCATTGATGAAATTTCTTCAGCAAAAAATTCTTTCACTTGACCTTTGTAGGAGACATTAATCTTTGGTGTATCATCTGGCCCTTTTATGACCTTAAATGGCCACAACTTCATATCTTTCTGCACTTTGGAATCACTGAATTTCCTTCCAATCAATCTCTTAGCATCTGAAAATAAACGGCTAATTAAGCAAATATCCAAGTGAAAACATCTTTGTTAAATAAACATCAAGGGCATCTCCAATGGGTCACACTATATTTTACACCAAAATTCAAAAATAGTGCAAAGAGTAGTGTAAATTTTAGTGTTAATAGTAAGCCTTCTCCAATTGGTAACACTGCTTTTTACATCAAATCCTAGTGTAATACTATTCATTACACTAAATTTAGGGGGTGTTTGGGATTGCTTATTTTAAACAACTTATGCTTTTTTATAAAAGTGTTTATCAACTAATCTCGTGTCAAATTGGAGTTTTATATAAAAAGTAATTTAGGTTTCAAGGCTAATAAGTTGTTTTCAATAATTTAGAATCATTTGACTTATCTAAAAGTGCTTATCACCGGTTTGGCACCGGTATAAGCACTTTTTTTCCTCACCCAAACACTCAAAAGTGCTTATCACCGGTTTGACACCGAAATAAGTCAAAAAGCCCTTTAAATAAGCAATCCCAAACACCCCCTTAGTGTGAAAAATACTAAAATAGAGACGTATTTGAGATATGAACAGTGTCATTTACACCAAATTTAGTGCTTAGTAGTAAGATTTAGTAACCCAATCGGAGATGGTCTTAAGTAGATATCCAAGTTCCCAACATAATCAAAGCTAAATGTCTTACTATTTTTCTGAACAGGTGGTGGTTTTTTCAAGCCTTCTTGTTATCTAGGTTTGGTGTGTATTTCCACAGTTAAAAAAAATAACAGTCCCCTGTGTATAGAGTTTTTGGAGCTGTAAGACCATCTCCAATGGGTCACTAAATCTTAGCTATACACTAAATTTGGTGTAAATGACAATGTTCACATCTCCAACGATGTCTCTATTTTCCACATTAAATTTATTGTAATGAATAGTATAACACTATATTTGGTGTAACACTATTAGGGAGAAGATTCAGTGTTAACACTAAAACTTACACTACTTTTAGAATTTGATATAAAATATAGTATATCCATTGGAGATGCCCTAAGCAAACTTAAACCCTAAAACCCTAAAATGGACCAAATATACATATCTTCTGTATCAACTTTTCTTATGATTTATTGGAAATAAAATGAAGAGCATTGAATAAAAAAGTAGGAAAAACGAGTTGGCTGACCAAATATAGTGTTAGCGGGGTTCATTAGTCCTTGATTCTTGGCGCCATCGCCGATGAGTCGTTCTTCATCAAGGAAAGCAACAAAAGACGGTGTGGTTCGGTTGCCTTGATCATTGGGGATGATCTCGATCCGATCATCCTTCCAGACTGCCACACATGAGTATGTAGTGTTGAGGCTACTGTTAGGCTGCTGGTTATTGGCACGTGCTTGGACTTGGTCTCTGTTTTACTAAGGTGCTGTTCGGTAGCGGCTTAATGGTATGTGTGGGAGATATGGCTGATTCGCTCAGCCATATCTACCCGTTCGGTAGCGGCTTAATGTAAAAAAACTTGGCTGACCGAATCAGCTAGGAAAGATGTGTCCTTACCACTCAGCTATTTTATTTCCACTTTTACCCCTCTCAACTACTCACTTTAACCCTAAAATCTTAAAACCCACCGCCTCCCTCCTCACTTCAGCAAACCATAGACACTCCTCTGCTCGCCACCACCTGCTCGCCACCACCTCGCCACCACCTGCTCGCCACCACCTCGCCACGCCGGCGCTACCAGCTGCTCACCGCCTGTCGCCATCGCAGGTATATCTGATTTCTTTCATACATCTATATCTGATTTCTGATTTCTCCATACATCTAGATATTTTTTTTTTTTGAAAAGTACATCTAGATATTTCTGATATCTCCATATTTCTGATTTCTCCATTTTCTCATACATCTATACATTTATATAATCTGAAATCTTTAATATTTCTCCATTTTCTCACATTGATAATTATCTGAAATGTATGAGATGTGTGATAATAAACTGAAATGTATGAGATGTGTAATAATCTGGTCTATTTTCTACATCTATAAACCCCATTTTTGTGTGATAATAATCTGAAATGTATGAGATGTGCAATAATCTGGTCTATTTTCTACATCTATAAACCCCATTTTTGTGTGATAATAATCTGAAATGTGCTAATAAACTGCTAATAATCTGAAATGTGAAATGTGCTAATAATCTGACTGGGGGCAAAATGGTCATTTCTGACATTCTGACTGTTTATTCAGCACAACAACCGAACACCAACATATCTGTTAACACTCAGACAACTATATCCACTCAGACAGCTATATCCATTCAGGTCTTAACAGCAAACGAACCGAACAACCCCTAAGTCTAGTCTTCATCTAATAAAGCTCCTGGAGTTTAGGAATTTTTTAATTTGATTCGTGAACGGCGGCCGTAACTATAACGGTCCTAAGGTAGCGAAATTCCTTGTCGGGTAAGTTCCGACCCGCACCTTTTTCTTAGCTTAGTTTGTTGCTTACCGTTGCTCTATAAGGCTATAAATGCCCAGCTCTTGCTTAATAAAATGATCAGAGTTTCTTGTGTCTTCTTGCTTGATTTAACAATTGGTATCAGAGCAAAGACATTAGAAGTCAATAATAGCAGATTATTGTGTGAAACACGAGAGAAAAGCAGAAGGTGTTAGCAGATCACAGAGCATATGGCTACAGGAGACAGAGACAAATTTGCTCAACCTTCCCTATGTTCGATGGTCATTATGATCATTGGTCTATGTTAATGGAAAATTTCTTAAGGAGCAAGGAGATGTGGAACATGATTGAAGTCGGTATTCCAGCCGTTGGAACCTCCACAGCAAGTGACGCACAAAAGAAGGCCATTGATGAAGCAAAACTGAAGGATCTCAAGGTAAAGAATTACCTGTTCCAATCTATTGACAGGGAAGTTCTTGAAACCATGTTGGATAAAGGTACATCGAAGAGCATATGGGACTCCATGAAGCAGAAATATGAGGGCTCAACTAAGGTGAAACGTGCACAACTGCAGGCCCTAAGGAAGGAATTTGAGTTGTTGGGCATGAAAGAAGGAGAAAGAATCGATGCCTATCTCGCAAGGACATTGACGATTGTCAACAAAATGAAGGCTAATGGGGATCAGATTACACCAAGTACAATTGTTTCCAAGATACTTCGATCGTTAACTCCTAAGTACAATTATGTGGTGTGTTCGATCGAACAATCTGCAAATCTGGACACTTTGACTGTTGATGAACTTCACAGTAGTCTGCTGGTCCAAGAGCAAAGATTCGTCGGTCAGCAAGAAGATGAGCAAGTATTGAAGATTTCTGAAGATAAGAGAGAAGGTTGGTGGTCTGGACCAAAAGGGAGAGGTGGCTACCGAGGTGGATATCGAGGAAGAAGAAGAGTGCAGGGAAGGGGATCGTTCAACAAGGCACTAGTAGAATGCTACAAATGTCACAAGCTTGGACATCTCTAGTATGAGTGTCCAGAATGGGATAACAAGGCTAATTATGTTGAATTCGATGAGACCGAAGAGATGGTGCTTATGGCCTGCAATGATGGAACAAGGGGGATAATGGAGTCAGAAGAAAAGCAAGAAAAGGGGGAACAATTGTGGTTCATTGACTCTGGTTGCAGCAACCACATGAGTGGTGACAAAGGTTGGTTCAGTGACTTAGATGAGAAGTTTAGACACCTGGTGAAGTTGGGAAATGGTACAACCATGAAGGTGATGGGGAAAGGTGATGTCAGATTACAAGTGAATGGATCAACACAATTGCTGACTAATGTGTATTACATTCCGGAGTTAGCAAATAACCTGCTTAGCGCGGGTCAATTGCAAGAAAGAGGTGCTGCCATTTTGTTAAAAGATGGAACCTGCAAAATATATCATCCTGTGAGAGGATTGATTATTGAGACTAGGATGAGCACCAACCGGATGTTCGTCATTAGGGCCAAGGTACTACCTCCTGTATCAAAATGCTTTATTACAACTTGTGAAGATGCAACGTACCTGTGGCACTGCAGATATGGGCACCTGAGTTATAAAGGTTTGAGAACCCTACAATTCAACGGAATGGTGGAAGGATTACCGACTATCAAGACACCAAGCAAGCTGTGCAGATCTTGTCTAGTAGGAAAACAACAAAGGGACCCATTTCCAAAGCACAGTCTATGGAGAGCAAGTCATAAATTGCAACTTGTCCACTCGGACTTGTGCGGGCCTATCTCACCGTAATCATACAGCAACAAGAGGTATATCGCAACGTTTATTGACGATTTTAGTAGAAAATGTTGGATATACTTTTTGTCAGAAAAATCACATGTATTGAGTACATTCAAGACCTTTAGAGCACTTGCTGAAAAGGAATCTGGAAACTCTATTATGTGCTTAAGGACTGATCGTGGTGGAGAATACAATTCAACCGAGTTTAAGGAGTTTTGCAGTGCACACGGAATTAAACGTCAATTAACAGCGGCATACTCCCCTCAACAGAACGGCGTGGCGGAGAGGAAGAATCTTACAATTATGAACATGGTACGCAGCATGCTAGTAGCCAAGAATGTTCCGAAGAAACATTGGCCCGAGGCAGCCTCATGGACCGTTCACTTACTTAACAGAAGTCCAACACTTGCAGTAAAGAACCTTACCCCAGAAGAAGCTTGGAGCAACAAAAAACCAGAGGTACACTACTTAAGAGTTTTCGGGTGTCTTGTGCATGTTCACATACCAAAGCAAGAAAGAAAGAAGCTCGACGACAAGAGTGTAAGGTGCATTATGTTTGGAGTTAGTGAAGAATCGAAAGCCTACAGGTTATACGATCCGGTTAGAAAGCGCATCGTTATTAGTCGCGATGTGGTCTTTGAAGAAGATGAAGAATGGGGATGGAAAGAAGATGGAACCGATAAGAACACGTTGCAGTGGGATTCAGATGAAGAGTTAGATTCACAACCCAAGGAGACTGAAGTTGCTGCCGGAGAAGGTGATGAACACAATATTAATGCAGGTGGGTCTTGCGAGATACCTCAATGCGAGCAGCCGCGAGAAAGAGAAAGTAGACAACGAAGACCTCCACAATGGTTGAAAGACTATGTGAGTGGAGACGCGATGACAGAAGCAGGAGCAGATATCGACCAGCTGACCTCAAGTATAAATCAACTAGCTTTATTCACTGCATCGACCGATCCCACTAATTTTGATGAAGCCTGTAAAGAAAAGAAATGGAGGACTGCAATGAATAAAGAAATGGAAGCAATCGAGAAAAATGACACGTGGGAATTATGCACTCTACCAAGGGGAGCCAAAGCCATTGGGGTGAAGTGGGTATACAAGACCAAGCTTAACGAAAATGGGGAAGTTGATAAGTGTAAAGCTAGGCTTGTCGCGAAGGGATATGCTCAAGAGTACGGGATAGATTACACCGAAGTGTTTGCCCCAGTAGCAAGATGGGACACCATTCGGTCTATTCTTGCTCTTGCTGCCCAAAGAGGTTACAAAGTCTTTCAACTTGACGTTAAGTCTGCATTCTTACATGGAGAACTTGCAGAAACTGTATACGTTGAGCAACCTAAAGGGTACGAGAAAATTGGACAAGAAGAAAAAATCTACAGGTTAAAGAAGGATCTGTACGGACTCAAGCAGGCTCCACGAGCCTGGTACAGTCGAATCGAAGCACACTTCAAAAGCAATGGATTTATGAAATGTCCTTACGAACACACCTTGTTCCTGAAAACCGACCAGGAAGGTAACATACTTATCGTTTCACTTTATGTTGATGATCTCATCGTAACCGGAAGTCAGGCTTCTATGATTGAAGAGTTCAAGCTGTCCATGAAGTCTGAATTCGACATGACAGATCTCGGAGAAATGCGCTACTTCCTTGGAGTTGAAGTAACACAAAGAAAGGAGGGGATATTCATATGTCAACGAAAATACATTCAAGAGATACTGGAGAGATTCAAGCTGGAGTCATGCAATCCGGTACGTAGTCCAATAGTGCCTGGAACAAAATTAACAAAGGAAGAGAAAGGAAGAAAGACAGAAGCGAGGGTTTACAAGCAAATGGTCGGGTGTCTAATGTATCTGGCAGCCACACGTCCTGATCTGATGTATGTTCTTAGTCTGGTAAGTAAGTTTATGGAAAATCCATTTGACGTACACATGCAAGCTGTCAAGAAGGTGTTTCGATACATTAAAGGAACCATGGAGTATGGAATGTGGTACCAGAAAAATGGAAACAGAAAGTTGGTTGCTTTTTCCGACTCAGATTATGCCGGGGACATTGATACTCGAAGAAGTACACCAGGGTATGCAATGATGTTATCAGATGCGGCAATTTCTTGGTCATCCAAGAAGCAACCAATAGTCACCTTATCTACAACCGAAGCTGAATTTGTGTCATCATCAGACTGTGCATGTCAAGTAATTAGGTTGCGCAGAATTCTTCAAAGCATTGGACTACCCCAGGAAGGAGCTACTACAATTTATTGTGACAATACGTCAACTATAAAGCTTTCAAAGAATCCCGTTCTTCATAAGAGAAGCAAGCACATCGACGTGAGATTTCACTTCCTTCGCGATCTGGTTAATGAAGGTACAGTTGATCTAAGTTACTGCAATACAGAAGTTCAACTTGCAGACATTATGACAAAGCCTTTGAAGCTTGAAGCGTATGAGAAGCTACGAAGAATGCTTGGAGTAAGGGAAGCAACAGAGTTAAACTGAAAACAGAGTGTTTCAGTTTAGGGGAGGACATGTTGAGGCTACTGTTAGGCTGCTGGTTATTGGCACGTGCTTGGACTTGGTCTCTGTTTTACTAAGTCTAGTCTTCATCTAATAAAGCTCCTGGAGTTTAGGAATTTTTTAATTTGATTCTGTTCCTTTTTCTTAGCTTAGTTTGTTGCTTACCGTTGCTCTATAAGGCTATAAATGCCCAGCTCTTGCTTAATAAAATGATCAGAGTTTCTTGTGTCTTCTTGCTTGATTTAACATGTAGATCCAAGATCGATGCCTATCGCCGGAGCTCCGTTTCCTCCTGGTTCCATTACAATGGGTGTTTCCTTTTCAGACCATCATGTCACCTTTTATGCTCCAGAAAGGTTCTGACATTATTTGAAAATAAAATAAAGTTCATTACGGTTTTGTTTGCTAGTGAAAATTATGAATAAAGTACAGGTTTGGCCCATGAGATTTTTACGTTATAACACTTTTTGTCCATATAGTTTCAAATATATAGGATGGTCATTATCTATACTATATTATAAAATATTTATAAAAAACTTACTAAAACAATCTATAAAACCTTATGTACTGCTATTTAACGTTGATTACTTAAAATCACTTAAAAATAACTAACGAATCTTTATGTACCACTGTTAATGCTAATTACTTAATTAATTAGTCCTTATCTTTAACTCATTCCTTTTAGTCCTTATCTCTAACTCCCTACAAATTCTCAAATGGTAAACCCCTAAAAAAAGCATAATTCTTTAATGCTTATTAGTTACCTAATTAATCATTATCTCTTAACCCTTTCAAACCCTCAAATCATTAACCCCTCAAAAAGCATCATTCTTTGTACAAATTTATAAAAAATATTATAATTTTCTCAAAACTACACAAAACCGTTTATAAAATCGACAATGATAAAAAGTAAAACAAAACATTAAAATCAAGATATATCAAGCTGCATTGCGCAAGTACCCTTCTAGTGGTTTATAAAAGGGTCTAGATTTGACCTCTCTCTTTGAAGGCCGATAAACAAGGGGTAATTTAGTCTCTTTTCAATTTTTCTCTTGTTTTTTCTTTATATAATAAAATAAATCTATATATCAAGATTGATTATGGCATTGTTTGGCAAAAAAAAAAGCTAGCTTATTTTTTGGGTACATGTTTTGATGACCATAAGTTAGCTTATAAGCTAGCTTTTTGAAAAGCTACTTGGGCTATGTTTGGCAAACTAGCTGATAAGCTAGCTTATGACTTATAAGCTAGCTGGTAGCTGATAAGCTAGCTGGTAGCTGATAAGCTAGCTGATGAAAAAGTCACGTTTGGCAAAAGGTAGCTTATAAGCATTTAAATGACCAAAAAAGACATATTAAAAAAATAGTTAATAAATAATAATTAATATTAATGAGGGCATAATTGGAATATTTACAAAAAGCTAGTCATAAGCTACTTCAAGTAGCTTTTCAAAAAGCTAGCTTATGGTCATCCAAACATGTACCCCAAAAATAAGCTAGCTTTTTTTGCCAAACAATGCCTTGGAGTAGCTTATGAGTAGTTTTTTGTAAATATTCCAATTATATATCCTCATTAATATAAATTATTATTTATTAACTATTTTTTTAAGATGTCCTTTTTAGTCATTTAAATACTTATAAGTTAGTTTTTGCCAAACATGAATTTTTCATCAGTTGGCTTATCAGCTACCAGCTAGCTTATCAGTCAACAGCTAGCTTATCAGCTACCAGTTAACTTTTAAGTCATTAGCTAGCTTATCAGCTAGTTTGCCAAACATAGCCTATATACTATAGGACCTCTATGATCATCATAACAATTTTTAAGAGTTCTTTCATACAAAAAACATTTTTAGGACACTATTTGAAAAAATATATTATAAAAACAAATGTGCTATAAAAAGATTGGTTTATAAGATATTTTTTAAAAAATATCCTACAAAATAGCTAATGTGGCACTTATAAAATATATCCTAAAAAATTGTTAAGACGCTAGGATAAGCTTATTACAATGCCTTTAAATAAGACACTTCATTTTTGATCCTATAAATTAAGTATTATAAAGTGGTCTGGTAGGACATTTTTAAATTTGTTACGTCATGCAAACCCTATTTTGTTGTAGTGAACGCACATATATGGAAGCACTCGTACAAAAATGTGTGGGTGAGAGGAGCAACGCTCCAACACTTCGGGTAGCGAAGACACGGATCGTCTCTACAAAGAGAAGAAATAAAACGGATTGAGGATAGTCAACTGTAGAGGGTAATTGTGTATTGAGGAAGAGGTAAATAAAGAAAAGTTCGTCGTTGTCTCAAGTTAAATTCACTTTTGTATGTCTTCGGCCAACTACACAATAAACAGTCAGAGGTTTATTATGTTTTGGTAAAAACTCTACTTCTTATATGTGTAAAAGTCTCTTACTAATAAGACCTGGTATGATATTAGTAAACGGGTCCTAAATAACGAATTGACAATTAATTATCGTTTATGAATTCTAATGAGCCAAATACAAAAGTTCTCCAAGGAACATATACTTTTTGTCCATTCAGAAAAAATGTAAATGGTCCATGTTGAAGACCTTCTTTCACTTTAAAATCTCTTTTAGACTCGTGAACAGTTGTGTTGATGCAAGTCAAAAGTCGAAATCTTCACAAAAAAACATAGCTATAGAATTCTTAAAATTGTTTTATAAAATAGCTAATATGACATTTGCTTATAAAAAACGTCCTATAAAATTTGTTGAAGCATCCATAAGAGTCTTGTAAACCTATTGTAACACTTTTAGATAAGACGTTTTATAGTTCGGTCATGTAAACTTATGTCACATAACGTATTTCATTCGTCAATTTTGTGCAACTACTAACCTGCCAAACCAACCAACCCCACCTAAACCCACAAAGGTTGGATTGGATTATACTTTATTGGTTCGATTGGATTGGGATTTCTTAAACTACCATAATTGGGTTGAGTGGTATAAATGTTGTAAACTGCCCAATCCAACCCGTGCATATCCCTAGACAAAGGTTTGGACTTTAGACTAGACACACTAATAGAAAATGTTTGTTAATGTTCACGGCATTTGAAAAATGTTTGATAATTACATTTTGTGAGTCGATAATAAACTAAAGTGAGTCATAAACCGATTACCATTCATGCAACACCCAAATGTTTTAACCGAAACTACTTGAACGCAATTGTATATTTTTTTTATCATAATCCATGTCACACATACATATGAATGTGGTAAACCGTATGGAGCACTCCAAAAGAGCAAATTTTATCTAAAATTCATATTTTGTTACAGAGAGGGCCGGGGGAGGTAGGTTCAAATGAAAACCCTAAATTCGTTGATATGGTCCTGATCACTAGCTAGTGAACCAACACATCATGTTGATGTGTGGATTTTGAAGCATCTTATCATATATGTATGTCCACGTAGAGATCACTACTATAAACTTAAGTATCACTGATCACATTCATCGACACTTGGAATCTGTTTGGTGATTTTGGACGGATCACCGATAAAAAACCAACTACACAAAATTCAGTGGGTAGTCTGTCAGTGAATTTAAATTTTTCGAAAGATCATAGAAAAATATGGTTAAATATTTAAATACAGGAAACCTATGCATATCGTGATCAAAAAAATACAACGGGAAAGAGGTAAGTAAGGACTCCAGTAAAATCCATTTCTATTTATCTTCGGTCAGAGGTTTATTTTGTGGTAAAAAGTCTACGTCTTACTTGGATAAGAGTCCGTTACCAATAATTAAGATGTGTTAAAATATTAGTAAACAGACCCTAAATAACAAACTAACATCTAATTATTTGTTTATGAATTCCAAAGAGCCAAATACAAGGTCGTTCAAGGAATATATATATATAGTTTTTGTTCCTTTCTCTTGTAAAATCTCTTATGTACTCAAGAACAGTTGTATTGATGCAAATTAAAATTGAAATTATCACAAAACATAGCTATGGAATACAATTGAGAACTTTAATAAAAAAAGGAATTTAACAAATAGTTAAAAAGACAATACACGAGAAAACAAAGATGAGTCACTACAACAAAATTGAGTTTATAGAACCCGTAAAGTGTTTAAACTTCCTAATAGAGTGTTTTGTATGATCAAAAAATAAAGTGTCACAATAAATTTATGTCACACATTCTTATTATAAATAAAGTGTTGCATTAGCTATTTTATAAGACATTATTTGAAAATGTGTCACAAGTGTCCTATAAAAAGATGGGTTTATAGAACACTTTATTTTAAAATGTCTTAAAAAAACTTGTTATGACAACCAAAAACATGTAGTAAACTTATTGTAACATTTTTTATATGACATTTTATTCTTTGGTTCAATAAAGTTAAGCGTATAAACCACTCTATTAAAACACTTACAACAAATGTAGTCTATTGCGACGACTTTTGTCGTTGCTAATAAAGATCAATATTGATCTTTAGCAACGACTTTTGTGGTCGCAATAGACTAAATTTGTTGTAGGTCCTGTAAACCCAATTTTGTTGTAGTGGGGTCAAAATTCACAAAAAATGTATGAATTTATATGTTGGCTTTGGTTACAGAGACTTCATATGCATTTTGCTAAATAAAAGTGTTATGTTCAAATATGTCTTAGTAGATTCAAACAGAATTACTTTCAGATGGTCCTTATTCAAAAATCCTGTAGAATTTCTGTTAAAAAAATTTAACGTGATGAACCAAAATGTTTACTGATGATATACATCAAAAGGGTTAACTATATACATATTATATGTTTCATAATCTCTGGTTTTATTATTTTGTTTCGAGTAAATGGGTTAGAATCATTGTTCTAAAAAACTCGCCGCACAGCCGCCATGACGCGCCACGACACCAAGGCTTATGTCTCACGCCACGTTAAGCCTGTGGCACGCCATGGCCTAATGCGATATTCGGTTTTTTCTTTACATTTTTAATGTCATATTTGCAAGTTTTTAATTATATATACTCATTTAACTTGCTTACTACTATTGGCTCATTGAAAGACGCTACAAAACATATATTTTTATGTACTAGTTGAGTACCCGCGCAATGCGGCGGGGATGTTAAAGTTCTATCAAGATACATTTAAGTTTTAAACATAAAATTTTGCAAAATATTTGGTGGTTCATATATTGTATTAAAAGTTTTTCACAATGCGACGGGATATATCGTAGATTAAAAAAATGAAAACTTAATGCAATTTCTTATCCAAAAAGTCTAAATTTTTGTTTAAACAAAATAGAAATTACAATCATGCTTTAATCATATACAACCATCACTCAAAACTTCTCGATAAACCACAATTGATGTGTAAACTTCCTTTGGTTTGAACTTTTTGGTATATCATAATAGTTTGTTAATCATTGTGCACCAAACCATCAGCACTGCCTAAGGGCATCTCCAATGTATTTCTCTATTTTACTCTCTATTATAAAGAGTAAAATAGAGAATGTGTTATATATTCTCCAATGTATTACTCTATTTTACTATTTAAAAGAGAATATTCTAAGTATATTCTCTTTTATTTTGATTACATATATTTTCAATAATACTCTTATATTTATTAACTTTATAAATTGCATCCTTATATTTTTTATTTTCACGATACCCTTATATTTATTAACTTTATCATATCATTTTAACAACGTTATAATTCATATTTAGTTGGATAAATTTAAATTAATTTAAAACTTAAAAGATAAATCTAATTCTAATTTTATTAAAATTGGTATTAGACAACAAATAAAATAAAAATACAAGAATCTAAAAAATAGAAGGGTTATTTGTAATTTCAGAAGTTAGAAAAAAATAGAGAGTAGTGAATAGTAACTCTTTATATATATAGAGTTACTATTCACTTCTCTATTTTAAAGAGTAAAATAGAGAGTTCATTGGAGAGGATATAGAGAGTAAAATAGAGAGTTCATTGAAGATGGTCTAACCCCTAATCCAATTTCGTCTAACAATTATCCTATCCAAAGTCCAAACACACTGAATTATATATAAACTTAAAAATGGTTCATATGTTGGGTAAACTATAAATGGGGCCTATTACCTGAACCCGATAACCGTTTAAAGTAATTAATCGTCGATTTGAGAAATAGGAATCGATCCACTACTTCATTTTTTGACCTAAGGTTTTTTTTCATGTCGTACTCCGCTCTCGTCTTCATTCTCTATCTCCCAAGATCACCATCAAGCTCTCTGCTTCTGTATCACCCCGTTCATCATCGTTCGTCAAATCGACGTCAAATCCCCAAATTTCGTCTTCCTCTCGACGTTTTTCAAGGTTTGTTTCTTAGAAAATCGCAACCTCTTTTATTGATAAGTTGATTGACTGTCTTGTTTTAGTTTTAATTTTACAATATTATGTGACACCGAAATGAAATCGATTGGAGTAAGTAATAATGTCAAAGGTGTACCATACTTCTTCCTATTCTAGTTGCTGAAATAAAGAGCCATTTTGTTAATAATTGTCCAGAAAAACTCCCTAAATTCTTTCTAGATTTTTGGAGTGGACTCCTTTTCGGAATTAGATTTGGCTATTTACACACGTAAATTAGATAACAAAGATATTGTGGCATTGATTTTGGTTTACATGGCATGCTTCTATTTGAAATGTATGAGTTATATTATAACAAGCACCCTATTTTGTTATGACGGAGAAGTATCTTAGAGTTTGCCTAATAGTCAGAACACTTTTAGTAATATGCATGTAGGGTGATTTGTTGCAGTTAACTCGTTCGAACATCAAAGTAAACTTGATTTTATGTTTAAGGTGAGTGTAATTAAATCTATGGATATGTCTTTTAAGAGAGTGAATTGAATTATACTCTTGCCATCCCCCTCCCAAGTGACTTTTGAGGTCGTGGTGTTCCCTGCTTAAGAACTTTTTCCTTGAAAAGGTCAAACCTAGGGTCCTACAACATCGATGATTATCCTCAATATTCAAAACACTTTTTTTCCAAATTCAAACTTACTAAGAATATTGTTACAAGTTTAATACCAGTACTAAATCCTACCCTGAGACTTGAGTTGGTTGGTTTGGTTTTTAACATCACTAATAAATGCAAAACAGAAAAAGCAAAAGTAACTCATATTGTCAGAAAAACACACACACACACACATTCCAATAGCCTCTAGAGGATTCTTTTAGATAATTTTAAACTACTTTGAATGACCTGAATCATTTACCGGTTTCTTACTGTCATTTTGGCGGGTAATTTGCTGTTTACACGAAAAAATGCAACAAAATTTGTTTTGACCTCAGTTATGCTTTTGCCTAGTTTTGTCATGATTCTTGTCTATTTTCTTTTAAAGAGAAACCAAGTCAGTTTTACTAAAGTTTATTTATGACTTCAAAAAATCATAACTCGTTCACTTTATGTTGTAGCCATTATAAGAGAGCATCAATACCAATTTAGGAAACAGGAAGGATCTCTAATTACATCATGGTTTCAAAGTAAGGCATTTAATGCAGTTGGGGATATGCAGTAGCTTGCAGAAGACCACGAGGTGCTTCCGTTATAAAAGTTTGAAGGTATCTCTCATTGTCTTACTAAATTATATGATGTAATGATGTAGTTTATTCAATAGCAACCCATCAATATTGTTTTTATGACAACACTCACCAATCAGTTCTATAACTTCAAAATTCACTCATCAATATTGTTTGGAAAACGTCAAATATTTCAAAAAGATAGACCTGGAATTTAATGTCAATATAAGAAACCAGATGCAGCTTATATCTCACCCAATCTATTCTCTAATCATCAAGTCCTCCCACTTGATATCACACTGAAACTTTGGCCAGTACATCTGTCAATTCAATTTGCAAAACCCATTACAACTTGGAATTTTAACTTCTCCAAATTACATTATGAACATACTCGCATATGTTTAAATGAGCTAAAATAAGTTTTATACCATATTTTTGTCAATAATTTCTAGTGCCTTCTCATAATTGCGAGGCAATTTCACTCTTTCCCACAACTTGTTTGGCATATGAGCCCTCTCTATAGTTTTCATATACAAGTAGATGACTCCTGCCGCAAAGAAAGAAATGAATAATATAAGACCAAAAATGGATAAAAGTACACAAATGATAACCACGCTACGAAAACATTTTCAACAAATTTTAAAGATTCAGTTCCAAAGCAAATACATGATAAGAACAAAAAAAACACAATAAAAGTCTACAACTATGTTAAAGACAGTACCATCATGATCACGGATGGTAGCGTAACGACTATTGGCAAGGGGGCATGAGATCCGATTACAAACCCTGGTCAAATTGTAAGGGTTCCGATAAAAAATCCCAACCATAATTCTGAATAAACAAATCATTAAAACCAAAAACAGCAAGGTAGCATTAGAAAACAAGTTCCCAAAAGTCAGTATGAACAAAGTATGGAGTTGTCCTGTTCTCATGGACAGAGGAAGTACTACACAAAATGAATCAATAAAGATATCTCAAGACTCACTTGGCCATAAAACTGCAGTGCTTATGCCTGAGGACTTGTCATATAACCTCATTATCCTGCATTGTGTATTGACTTTAAATTCACCTGTTTTAACATCCAAATTTTGGGGTTATGATTAACAAATGGATGCATCAATCGGAAGTTCTGATAAGAGAAAACGCCAGAAGCCCATACACAAACAGATAATTACCTTAATTAACGAACTAAACTCATTGCACTTAACAATAAAACCCGAGATAGTGTTCCAAACAATCTAAAGTCAGAATACTTGTCTTTAGGCAATGCATTCATTTTTAAAATCTGATAACAAAACACATAAACATTCTAATTTGAACTCGTTACATCTATCAGACGAACCAAAAATATTAACCGAATTAGAGAAACAAACAAACATTTGATCATATACAAATATAAGCGTTGGAAAACAAAATAATTTTAAACCTTAATAGAAAACAAATAACATTGATCCTAAAAAACTGAAAAACAAGCAATTTTAAACCTTAATAGAAAACACAATAGCATTCCTCACTTTCCGCTTTAACAACTTTACATCTGAAACAACGACGGAACCGTAAGAACATCGGTGATGGGTGAGATAATATAGTATAAATATAGATATGTTTTTGGAAACAAAAAGGTACTGATTGATTCACAACTTAGATATCAAGAACCATAGGAGAGGTTTTGAAGAAAAAATGGTAAACTTACTGTTGTGCCTTTTCAAAAACAACTAATTATATATATAACCATAATGAATGCTTTCTTTTTGTTACACATTAAAATAAGTTCAACACCACCACCATCAATCAATTTTGGTTCTTCGATTTTCTTCAAACTTCACGATTACTAAAAACTTCAACATTTTTTTAAATCGAACAAAAGAAGGGTTTCAAAATCAAAACCCAACAATTGAAACCCAACAATTGAAAAATCAAAATTTCAGAAGCAAACATCTGAAGAAACCCAACAATCGAAAAATCAAAATTTCAGAAGCAAACATCTAAAGAAACCCAACAATCGCAGCCCAACAATCGAAAAATCAAAATTTCAGAAGCAAACATCTGAGGAAACCCAAAATCGAAGCTTCCTGTCGAAACCCAAAAAATTACCTGGGTGTGTTCGTCTGAAATCGATGAGATGCAACCCATTTTTCTGTGTGGTCGTCTGAAAGCAAACATTTACAGAGCTTAGAAAACCTAGAATTGTTACTCTAGAAGAAAAATAAACAAATCATTTGATCGTGGATGTATGAGAAACAAAAAACAAAAATGTTAAAATCCAAAGCCACAGAACAAACCCTACAAGAACCGTGAAACCCTAAACTTTTACCTGAAAAATAGAGGCAATGGAGAGGTGAAAGGAATGGAGAAAGAAACCTTTGGTTCGTATCTGAGAAGAAATCGATTTAAGAGACACATAAACAAACCCAACTGTGAATAAACCGTGAAGAAATAGAAATCTTACCTGAGCAAATAAATTAAAAAAAATATCAACAACTGCAAATAAATTCAATACCCACACCTTGAGGAATAGAGAGGCATGTAACTGTAATGGAACTGTAATTGGAACTGGAATCCGATGCATGTATATATGGGTAGAGGATGAACGATTTAATCTGAACCATAATTTGGGATAAGCATTAACTGAGTGAATCTGGGGAGTTTGAGATTAGAGATAAGTTTAGAGTTCAGAGAGATTGGGGGAAATGATCTGTGTGAGAGAGACGAGTATAATATTAAGTTTAGAGATAAGTATTGAAATGATCCGTGTGAGAGAGAGGGGTATAATATTAAGAGATTTTAGAGATAACAATTAATTTTCAGTTTTATTAAAAATAATAAAAGAAAAGCAGAATTAGCAGGCTTAAATAAAGGAAGAAAAGAAATTTAATTAATTTTTTAAATAAAAAAAGATTTAAGACTTTAAGACTTTTGAATCTATATTCTTTGATCGTAATTAATTGTTTTTATATTCATGTAATCACATTAATTATTTTTATTAAATTATAGTGTGTTATATGAATTTTTTTAACTTCTATAAACCGTTTTTTCGATTTTTTTTCATGTTCATAAACTGTTTGTTTGAGTTTTATAAATTATTTTTTTAAAAACTTCAAAATTTTTATGTTTCATAAATCGTTTTTCGAAATTTTCAAGTTTCATAAATGATTTAATAATTTGTTTGTTGGATTTTTAATTTTAATATATTTTTCTCTAAAATGAATAATCATATTTTTTTTCAAAATAATTATATATTTTTCAGGCTTAATTAAAGGAAGAAAAAGAATTTAATTAATTTTTTAAATAAAAAAAAAGATTTGAGTTTAAGTTGTTAGAGAGATAGGAAAGATAACTACAATAATTAATTTTTAGTTTTATTGCTTAAATATAGGAAGAAAAGGAATATAATTAATTTTTTAAATATAAAAAGATTTAAGACTTTAAGACTTTAAGACTTTTAGTCTATATGCTTTATAAGATAGTATAGATAATATTATATATGAATTAGAAATTTGACGCCATAAGTCACGCCTTGAAAACGCCATGGCTTAATTCGTTGTGGCTCCTAAGGCTTGAGGCTTGGCCTCACCGCCACGCCACGCCTCACGCCATTTAGAACCTTGGTTGGAATCAAACTTATTAATCAACAAGGTGGGTTCAGTAAGAATGAAAGTTATGGTGAGAAGAGTAAGAAAGAATCACCACCCTTGGATGCACGTTAGGATGGGATTACCCGAAATGAGATACACCAAGGTGCACCAGATAAACTCCGTATCAAGCGCGATCCATGGGGTGAGTTTGAGATTAAAAGTGATCAATGGTCCACATCCTTTCTTACCTTCTCACCTTCACTCATCTTCTCACATGATCCTTCATCTTAATCAACATACGTAAAATGTCTACAAATTTGTTGAAATATATATATATATATTTTCTGCCAAAATCAAGCCACAAGCTGACATGGTCAGGAACAAAAATAAGCATCTTAGCTAGATAGAGTCATCAAACAACAACATAAATTAAGTAACATCCATTAACAAAAGGTCTTGGTATATATTCCCTTTTCCAGCCCATATTGCAACTTGCAAGCTAGTGTTCTACAAATCCCAAAAGCATAAAGACTTGAGGCATGCCTTCTTGCGCTGGAGCTCGTCAACAGATGCAGCATGGTTGTTCTCAAGCCACTCGGTCGTATCAACAATAGCATTCTCCGTAATCTTATAAATCTCAGGATGCACCCTCGTCTTAATATTATAGTCGCTAATCTTATTTTTCATGTTGTATAAGCAATCATTTAATGCATTGTGTGCATCTGCTCGCTTCTTGTATTCTTGGTCCTCATCTTTGTATTTCTCAGCATCTTTTACCATCTTCTCAATCTCTTCCTTGGAGAGTCTCCCGTTTTCATTGGTAATCGTGAGTTTTTCCGTTGTCCCAGTAGATAATATCTCAGCGGTGACAGTGAGGATACCATTCACATCTATTTCAAAGCAATCGCGAATTTTCTGGACTCCTTTGGGAGCACATGGAATTCTGAAAATTGAGAACCTCCCCAACAAATGGTTATCTATAGATCTAGATCTTTCACCTTGATAAACATCGAGGCGCACGGCAGATTGGTTGTCCTCTATTGTATGAAAATCTTTGGTCCTCTTTGCAGGTATTGGAGTGTTCCGTGGTATCACAACACTCATTAAGTCTCCAATTATATCCACACCTAGTGATAAAGGAGTGACATCCAATAGAACCAAATCTCGAACTCTATTGTCACTGTTACCACTTAATTTTGCAGCCATAATTGCTGCACCATACGCAACAGCCTCGTCAGGGTTCACGCTCTTACATAACTCTTTGCCATCCAAAAATTCCTGCAACATATTTTGAACCTTCGGTGTGATCCCAGAAACAAGTAATCAATGCAATAACAATAAAATGTCCACCTCTATATTCAATGATTCAAACAAAGCTCACACAATACAATGAAGAACAAATTAAGTGTGTGTGGCTAGTATGTGTAGGTGACCCTTGTGATTGCTTGTGGAGATTCCCTTTGCATATTACTTGAAGTTGTAGCAGGAGTTGTTGCACCAGTTGAAGGAGTAGTCAGTTCCGGTGAAGGCCCTGACAAAGTAGCATTAGCTGGTGGTGAGACAACATTGCTCCTGTCAGTCATAGATGAATTAGGTTTATCACTTCTGAAAAAATCATCATAAAAATATTCAAACAATAAATCAAGATCATCAGGTTTAGAGTTAGAAGTGGAAGCTTGATCCTTGTTTGACAATCTAGTCATCATTGGACGAAATTGTCCAGATGCTAGAATACCAGATAACTCGGGTTCTGTACTGTTTTGCACAGAAGCCATTGCTTCAGATTCATCAAATTTGACATTAATGCTTTCCATCACAGTTCTGGAAGATTTGAGATAGATCCTGTAAGCTTTTGATGTGAGAGAGTATCCGATAAAGAAACCCTCAATACCCTTAGGACTGAATTTATTCAGGTTATCCTTATCATTCAGCACCACGCACCTGCATCCAAAAATACGAAAGTAGTGTATAACAGGTTTTCTATTATTAATCAATTCATATGGAGTCTTGCCAAACCGTCGATGTATGATTGAACGGTTTTGTGTATAGCATGCCGTTGCAACAGCTTCAGCCCATAGGAATAGTGGTAGATCAGCATAAGACAGCATCGTTCTGGCCGCTTCAACTAGTGTACGGTTACGTCTTTCAACTACACCGTTCTGCTGAGGTGTTCTGGCCGCAGAATATTGATGAGTGATTCCCAATGACTTAAAGAAGTCATCAAGAGTTCTGTTTTTAAACTTTGTCCCATTATCTGATCTAACAATCTGAACTGTTTGTTGACGATTCACTTGAAGCTGTTTGATTAACGAGATGATCAAGTCAGGAGTTTCATCCTTTGAGCGTAGGAACTTGACCCATGTGTATCTCGAGTAATCATCGACGACAACTAACACGTAACGTTTGGCACTAATACTTTGAGTCTTCATCGGACCGCAGAGATCCATATGAAGTATTTCCAAAGCTTTGCTGGTGCTGGGTTCTGGTTTCGGTGGATGAGGAGCACGCTTCATCTTCCCCTTCTCACAAGCAATACAGAAATTATCCTTTTCAAATGACAGAACTGGTAGACCTATGACTAAATCACCCAAAACCAACTTTTGAATGTAGCGAAAATTAAGATGAGATAGTCGTCTATGCCATAACCAGCTTTTCTCTAACGTCGCTTTTGACATCAAGAATACATCAGTCTTGGGCTTGAGTGTTGATAGATCAATGGTGTATAGATTAGATTTCCTAGAACCAACTAGAAGCTCATCTCCTCCGTCGGTAAGAACAGCACAACGGGTTTTCTTGAAATGGACTTCTAGGTCTTTATCACAAAATTGACCTATACTAAACAGGTTGTGTCCTAAGCCCTCGACATAATTGACTTTTGTAATTCGCACATTATCTTTTACAATATCCCCATAACCCAAAATTGAAGCGTATTGATCATTTCCAAATTTCACCTTTCCACAGTCTTGTTCAACAAAATTAACTAGCAGCTCTTTTCTTCCAGTCATGTGCTTTGAGCAGCCTGAATCTAAATACCATACATGACTGGGCTGCAAAATGGAAATTAGACGGTTTTAGGTACCCACTGCCAATCGGGTCCTTTTGGGTTAGTAGGCTTGGATTTAACATTTTGCTTTCTATAACCGGTTTTAAAATAAGCATTTGAATAAAACCAACGATTATAGTCAGATTTGCAGATAAAATCATCCACACCACAAGAAGCACAACAAATTTGATCTCGTGCCAAATTAATCAGTTGTTGCATTGAATAAACCTTGTAAGGAACTACAAGTTTTCGTCTATTGCCAACATCATAATTAATAACATTTGAAACAAAATTGTCTTTCTTGGAATTTAAAACATTTGAATTGACGTGGGATGATTTGATCTGGGCCACATCCTGTGCGGACTCCTTTATTCTCCACTCAAGATGCGTATTGTTTTTCAAATTACGATCTGAAAAAACAGACAAATAAGAGTTGTAAGCTTTTGAATATTGAGTCTGAAAAGAGTTAACATGCTTCTTTCTTTTTGTTTTTCTGTTCCTTTTCTGTAATGATGGTTTTGATTTGGATTTAGAATGAACATCATTAACAGAGATTTTCTCAACTGATTTTGAAGATTCCCCTTCCATAATAATCTTTTCAGGTTCCTCTTCTTTTATTAGAAAGTCAGAATGATCTGGAAGTTTGGCACTAAAATCAAATTGAACAGGCTCTTCACATACACGTTTACCTTTGTCCTTACCAACATTCTCGCTTTCAAAATCAGTATCAGTATCATAAGATCGGCTATCATTATCATCAGACTTGGGAAAAAGAAAGTCATTAAATTCTTTCTGAAATATTTTATCTTCTTCCGTAGGAAAATATATAGGAGGATCTTTATCAAACTGATTTTCCAAATCCCAAGGTTCAAAATCATCTTGGTCATTGGTTGTCCAGTCTCTCAAAATAGCATTTCCTATAAAAGCTTTGCATGAGGAAACATCTGAATCTGAATATTGTTTTTCTTTTGAAACTATTCCTTCAGATATTTCCTCAAGTTTTGTTTTCATTTCCTTTAAGCTTTCTGAAAATACAGTGAGCAAAACTTCCTTCTCAATCTCAAAAGCAAGCTTCTCGTCATTTCTGACTTATTGAATATTGCTTTGGATCTTGCTTTCGAGGTCCATGAGTTTTTGTTCAAGAACCATTGGTGGAAAATACCTTTTTCCTTCCAAAGTAGGTTTGTCAGATTGAGCCTCTTGGGTATTTTCTTTTTCCTCTGGTTCTTTAACAGCATAACTCTCAAAATAATTGTTTGGTAAGGTTTTCTTGGAATTCAATGCCTTTGCATTGTCTGGACCATACCAAAAAGGAAGTTGCATCTTAACTGTGGTTTTCCTTTTTATTTCTTCTTCAGCCTTATAGTCTTCATCATCCATCTTGATTTGAAAGTTTGAATGTACGGCAAGTCCAATCCATTCAAATTTGTACAAAGTGGGAGATTTTGATAAAGCATTGCTCACGTATTGTGGATTGTCATACCCGATTCCCCATTTTGAGTTGAAATATTTGAACTTATTTGGTTTATGCATGCGAATTGTTTGTTCAGTTTGACCTGCTTTGTACAATTTATTTTCCAGATCCTTGACATTTTCACATAATTCATCATTTCTATCTTTGTAAGCATGCAAAAGACTCTCAAACTCGCTATTCTTAACTTCCGAATTCAATAATTTATCCGATAGTTCAGTTATTCTTTCTTCAAAATACGCAAGACCAATCTCAAATTCGGCCTTTTTTTTTCAAAAACTTTAATTTTACTTTCTTGATCTATTATTATAGCCTTTTGAGTGGAAATTAACTCGTCTGCTCTTTCCTGGTCTTTTGTTAAGTTTTCTAATCTTTTTGATAAACAAGCTTGTTGAGTAAAGAATTGATTGTAAAGAGCGGAATGTACCTCGTTGGAAGTAGACTCTGAACCATCACCATCGGTTTTCTTGGTCATGAAACACATCTTAGTCTGAGCAGCTTTCTCACCTTCAGCTTCATCATCAGACATATCTAGCCAGTATTCTTCTTCGACCAACAGTGCTATCCCCGATTCTTTCTTTTCGGCAAGCAGCAACTTATTCTTGTAGTACGTAGAATCCCTGACTTTTGGCTTCCAACACTCTTTAGAGAGATGACCAGGCTTCCCACAATTGTAGCATGTCGGAACTTCCTCTTTCTTCTCAAACACCCTTTTCTCTTCCGGCTTCTTATACTCAGGCTTCTTGTACTCCTCTCTCTTGTACTCAACCTTCTTATCATCAAACCTTCTACTCGACTCAACATTCGCCTTGTGTTCAAAATTCTTGGAACCAGACGCATACCTTTGATTGTTGGACCCGGGAGATTTTCCAAACTTTCTCTGAAAAGAGTTAGTAAGAAGTGCCATTGCTCGCTTCATACTTTCAATTTCATCTATCTCACCATCTTCACCCTGTTCATCATCAGAATGCTTTGAATAATTTCTGTTTGGTTTGACAGACACCAAGGCAAGCGGTTCTAGTTCTTCTTCCTTCTTATCCTCTCTTTTCTCTTCCCTATTGTCCTTCTTCTTTTTCTTTGTCCTCTTGGCTTCAACATCTTCTTCATCCTGTTTCAACGTCTCGTACATCTCTTGAAGGGGCAAAACATTCAGCCTTGAATTTTGTTTCATACGATGAGCATACTTCTTCCACTCGGGTTGAAGTACATTCAGAAACTTTACATTATGCTCAATTATAGACTTGTTGATGCTGTATCTATTCAGTTCGTTCAAAATCGTGGTAAAACGGTCGTATGTGGAATCAAGAGCTTCACCATCTTTCTGTTTAAAACTCTCATAAAGATTAATAGCATTTGAAATTCTCATCTGGTTTTCAATCTCAGAACCTTGATAAAGTTTTATCAATTCATCAAACATAGCTTTCCCGGAGTGGTTCTTGCTATCTACCTTTCGGTAAATATCATTAGTCAAAGCTTGAATTACAAGGGACTTTGCCATCTTATCCCCATAATATCTCTTCTTCTGTTCAATGTCATAGTGAATTGGTAAAACTTCAACCCATTCAGGAATTGGTTCCCCGTCAGTAAGAATCCCTCTTCTCATTATCTTTTCCATCGGTCCATTAATCAGTGAGTGTGAAATGAACTCCCCATTCTCTTGTCTTTCCACATAATCCATAAAACGGTCTTTCCATATTTTAAACTCTTTGGGAAAAAGAACCGGTGGTTTATCCTTAGATCCAATCGTTAGTATATCTCTAGCAGTCATATTCGATTACTTGTCTTTGATCTTTTGTATTCTTTAGATTTGATTAGAAAAAAAAATTCAAACTGAAGTCTCAACCCACTAAAGTCGCAATGCAATGAAGTCGCAGCAGTTGGAATCACAACAAATGGAATCGCAATGATTGGAATCGCAACAAATGGAATCGCAATGATTGGAATCGCAACAAATGGAATCGCAACAGAGTAAAAATTTCACTCAAGTCGCAATAGAGGATTGCGATTTGTTACTGTTCACGGGGTAATGGATTGCGATTCGGGATCGAAGTCGCAATAGGTCACTGCGATTTGGGAGTCAAGTCGCAACAGGTCACTGCGACTTTGTACTGTTCACTAGACGTTCACTGCGATTTCGATGAATATATGATGATTGCGATTTCGATGAAGATTCAAATGATCGGGAGTTGATTCTTCAAAAATGATCCAAATGATCTGAAAATTGGTAGGTAAGGTCGAAATGCGATTCTGGACAGTTTTACTACTTCAAGTTTTGTCCAAAAACCACTAGAACAGTGATTTTCGATCCAAAACAGTAGGTTTTTGCACAAAAGTTTGAAAATCCGAGTTTGCACGATTTGAGATCGATTCTGGTGTGATTATGGAATGAAAACACACAAAAATGAATATCAAACACTTCTATATCAATCCTAATCCATTTGAAGAACTCAAATGATCAAAATCAATAAGAAACGGATGAAAAACTTGAAGAACACTCAAAATGCAAAAACTCTCAATAAAATCTAATCTGATCTAAATGAATACATTGCTCTGATACCAATTACTTGTTAGTCCCATTTAAACAAGGCAACGATTCATATATTGATATAGATAGTAACAAGAAGATAGATAATCAAAGTGGTGTATTATTCAAAGAAAGCAACCTAGAGAGAGAATGGATCTCTCTAGAACACACACTACACCAAGGAGGCTACATTGCAATGACAAAACTCAACCCTAATTACACACACTAAACATTATATACCCCTTGTTACATAGTTAAGCCCAAGCGCTTATAACATAACCCAAGCCCATATTACAATTAATACCCCTTTACAAAACTATCTTATAATTAGGACATTTAGTGTCCTAACATTCGGTATCCTACTTGAGCCACCAACAAGAATCACATTGCTTAAACATGACTTCTCTATCTTTGCATAACTCAAACATGTCTCCACAGTCTTTATGCAACAATCAAACGAAACCATGTTCAGCTCTTCAAATTTAGCTCGATAAAATTTCAAAGAAAAATCAATTCCTTCATGCAAGCAATCAAGATCGATTGAAGTTTGAGTAGTGCATGAAAGAATCCTTTTTGCTTTCTCACATGCAAATCTCAACCTCCCCATAGCTCTTTGGTTCCCAGACAAGTCCTTATTCCATCTCTTTTTGAACTCCCGAACACAGTGATTGACCATGCAGTTATCAAAATCCTCTCCTCCCAAATGGGTGTCACCAGCAACAGCTTTCACCTCAAAAGTACCCTCTTCAGTGATGCTCAACAAAGAAACATCAAAAGTACCACCACTTAGATCAAATACAAGCACATTCATCTTGCCAAAAATATCATGCTTATTATCCAAACCATACGCAATTGCAGCTGCGGTAGACTCATTCATAATTCGTATGACGTTTAATCCAGCAATATTCCCAGCATCCTTGGTTGCTTGACGTTGTGAATCATTGAAATAAGCTGGGACTGTTATCACAGCATTTTTCACAACTTTTCCAAGGTATGCCTCAGCAGTTTCTTTCATCTTGCCGAGAATCATTGCTGAAATCTCTTCAGCAAAAAATTCCTTCTGTTGACCTTTGTAGGAGACGACAATCTTTGGTGTGTCTGCAGGACCTTCAATAACCTTAAATGGCCACAACTTCATGTCTTCCTGCACTTTGGAATCACTAAATCTCCTCCCAATCAACCTCTTAGCATCTGAAATCAACGATTAATTAAGCCAATAGCCAAGCAAAAACTAACTATAGCTACACGATTTTATTTCCCTCGAGTAAGGAGTAGATTTCTTCGTTGGAGTTTAAAGGACCAAGTCTATTAGCATAAGATTATATAAAAATAAACATCAAACAGATATCCAAATTCCAAATATAAATAAAGTTAAGCCTCTTACTCATAGTTAATTAATGTAAACAGTGTTATCAGACCATCAGAGATAGTAACTCAGTCTGATGAACTGGTCGTGGTTCTAGGACACTTGTTGCTATCTGGATTTGGTATATATTCCACAGATTTTGTATTTTTTAGAAACAATTTTCTTAAAATTCCAACTCCACTGTCCATAAACCATATCTTCTGGATGTTGCATACAGCTCTGTCTAAGAATGTTGAACCTTTCTAAAGATTTTTATTAACAGACAAAAAGAATGGCATCCAATAAAAACCAAGAAAAATCAGTTAGACTAACCAAATATAGTGTTAGAAGGATTCATTGGTGCTTTGTTCTTGGCACCATCACCAATGAGCCATTCTTCATCTAGGAAAGCAACATAAGATGGTGTGATTCTGTTTCCTTGATCATTTGGTATGATCTCGATCCGATCATGCTTCCAAACCGCCACACATGAGTATGTTGTCCCAAGATCGATTCCAATCGCCGGTTCACCGCTTCCACTTCCCTCCATCAATGTTATTATATGATTTCAAACCTAAAAAATTATTATAAAGTGGTCATACAAAACAACAGAGAAAGAGGCCTCATACTTACACTTCAACTGAGAAAGGGACTAAAAATTCATGAAATAATACAAGTTTCTATTTTACATTATACACTACCCTTAGACTGCCAAATAGCACACATAACAGACGGATTCAAAGAAAAAGAAACAGTTCATCTAAAATATAGGATAAACCAGAATTCAAGTACGGTGAAAATGCACTGCAAAATTTACAATTGAGCATAACCATAATTAGAACTGATCTGCCAGTTACATAAAAAAAGCACAGCATATAAATCAAAGCAAATAGAGATAAAATTTCAAGTAAAAAGTTTTAAAATTCAAGTAACAGAAGAAGTATAAAGGAGCAGATAACCTAAAAATGCAAATTTTCCAAATCTACAAGGGCTCAATTGTCAGGGATCCATTGGGTCAGCACGCTGATGACAGCCCAAGTTCAGATCCAGCACAAAATAGAAGAAGTACAAGAATTAAGAGTTGTATGTCCCAACCGAGTCCGCCCTACACTCTCCTTTATGCATCCGATTACACTTGCCACATGGCTTGCTACCAAAACTCCGATTCCCACGCGGCTCCGGCCTAGAAACTTTCCCTTTCCGAGCATCATTTCCCGGTCCATCCCATTTCCTCTTCTCCCCGGCCCTCTCAGATTGCTGACGGTCTTTTTCCCTTTCCACTAAATCGGCCGCATTTATAGCCGCTTGGAAAGTGCTAGGATTTCTCGCCATTACCAATTCCCGAATACTGCCCTTCAATCCATAGAGGTACCTTTCTACTCGGCGCTCCTCGGTTGGGACATACAACTCCGCAAAACGATCTTTCTCAATGAACTTGGAAGTGTACTCTCTCACGGTCGAGTCCCCTTGAGCTAGGTTCAAGAACTCCTCTTCCAACTTCTTAATCGCCGCTAGAGGGCAAAACTGAGCCTTGAATCTCCTCACGAATTCCTCCCATTTCATGGTCTTGGCCACCGACGATCCCAAACCCCCGGTTTCGGCATCCCACCAAAAGATGGCCTCCGACTTCAACATAGACATGGCGTAGATCACCTTGTCCTCTTCGGCACACTTACAAATGTCAAAGACCAACTCCATTTCTCGAACCCACTTTACGGCTAGTACCGGGTCGCATTCTCCCTGAAAGGTAGGAGGTTTGCAAGATGAGAATGCTTTGTGACTACATCCTCTAGCTGCCGACTCGTTCACTACTAGCGTCGTGGATTGTTTGTGGCTACCAACTTCCGTGGGAAGCGGACTAGACAATTCGGTGACTGCCTTACTCTCACTGTTCTCTTTACTTCCCGCTGCCGAAACATCATGATGATTCATCCACCGGTCTAACTTTTCCTGTAGCTTCAACATTTCGGTGGCGAAGGCCTCTTGAGTCACAAAGGCGCGATTCTCCGCTGCCGAGCCCTCTCGATGAGACTTTTCCCGATCGGACGGTGCCTCAACACTCTTAGTTCGACGAGCAGCCGGAGTTTTCTTCTTTGGGCGAGTACCCTCCACATTGGTAGTAGCTCTACGTGGAATGGTCTCACGCCCCCTTCCACGACCTCTTCCTCTACCCCGGGCAGCCGGCGCCCTCGGGGAAACCACGGGTTCGTCCACTTGAACCTCCTCCGATGGAACCATTCTCACACTCGGCACAGACCTGCTCCTTGTCGACCTTCCAGTCATGACGAAACTGATACAAAACACATAAAACAAACACTTAATACCAGTATCACTCTCTTGAGGTAATTCAAGTATCCCCACGTGCCTGTAAATTCGAAATTATATTGGCCAGGTATAATTCCCAATTTACCTCACATGATGATCCTCGACACCCCATTCCACTTAAACCGCTTATGTCTCCTCCTATGGTCATCCTATATCTCGGTTGTGTCCCTACTCCAAAGTTTAAGTCTAGGCCCAATCGGTCACCTAAATCCCTTAAACTACGGCTCTGATACCATTTGTAACAACCCAAAATCTTATAACATAATAATAAAGCCAAAAGCCCAAAAAGGGTCCCAATTACATCATAAACTCCAATGTAAAATACATTGATTAAGGTCCACAAGCAAATACATCCGAGATGTTAACTAGACAAAAACTGAGACTTGACGGTCTTTAACCTCGCACCTTCACCTCGCACCTTCTCTTTACCCTTAGACGAAGTACCTAAGCCGCCCTTTCCTGAAAATGGTTTTAAAGTTTTGAAAGCGAGGGTTAGACCATAAGGTCTAGTGAATTCCCTCCTAAAGCGTAGCCGCAAAACATTTAAAGAAAAACACTTTTCCATGCAAATAACACTTAACAAGTTTGAGCTCAAACAAGGGTATACACAGTGGTACGGACCAATAACACCTTACAAAGCCAGGCACGGCAACTCATCACCTTACAAAGCCAGGGACAGCAACTCATCACCTTACAAAGCCAGGGACGGCAACTCATCACCTTACAAAGCCAGGGACGGCAACTCGGGGGTCCTCCACTGTGTAACCCGACTCTACCACAAACATAAACATTTAAAACATGCTTTAAAACTTACTCGAGGAATATCCTCCTTCCACTTGTAAAATAACACTTTTCATGCATGAGAAAACATAAGATTCATGATGATCAAGTAAACTCATTTTCAGTCATATCAGTTCTTCGCAATTCATTTTAAAAGATAGAAATAATGCATAAGGGAACTCACCTGGTACTCGGCTAAAAGACACCCTACTCGAAGCTCACTTAATCGCCAAACGATCACCTGAACTGGGTTTAACAAATGAGGTATTAGACTCCCCATTATGTTCTAAAACATTCCCCATACTGTCCTAAGACAATCCCCTAAACCAAACCTCGAACCCAAGCCCAAACGACCAACGAAGCAAAAACGAAAAAACATGAAACAGAGCCTGGCGCCGATGCTGGCGCCAGTCCATCGGCGCGGGCCTCTGGACACACTTTTTCCTGCACGAGATTTCTTCCCAAATCCAAAGATTTCTCATCCTCAAACATTCCCAAATCAGCTCTAGCTCTCCCAAACCAATATTTCAGTCATAAAACCCAAAAGGAAGGACAAAACCTACAATCTCCATTGGAAAGGTGGAATATCACCAAGAGCCCACAAACTCCTCAAGGGATTTCTCCAACCCACCCTTCCAATTGGTTCTATCATCAATACAATAAGAGAAGAAGAGATTGAATCTGGAAACACATATCTAAGCCCCAAATCTAAGACAAATTAAAGAGATGAAGATGAGAGTTTACCTTTGCAGCCAAAACCTTCAATCTCTAGCTTAATCACCTCCCCAAACCTTCAATGGAGGAATTCTTGAGCTCCTCCTCCTCTCCAATACTTCTCAGCCGCCAGAAATGAACCAAATGAGGGTTTTTGGAGGGTTTTATTTAGCTTACTTTTCCTCTTCACACATTTGCCACAGAATTTTCAAAACCAACACAATGGACTCCCCAAAAGTCTTTATTTATCCAAAAAGGCCACAAAAGAAATATGGGGTGTTACAGTCCAACCATATTTCCTTCTCTTTTTTCACTTTTATTTTTTTATTTTTATAGAAACCATCAAATTATAGGGACCAAATAAGTAATTAGGGTTAGGTTCAGAGGAGGGCCTTCATCTTGTATGCACTTGTGCATAGAAGTAATTTGTAACGTGCACACGTGAATAATGCACTTGTGTATAAAAACAAAAAAAACATAATTTACCTGTATGCACAAGTACATACCGTCCCACCAGGACGTTCTTCAGTTTTCTGTTTTTTTCCAGATTTTTACCCTAAACCTCCCTCTGTTTTTTTTCCAGATTTTCTCTATATATATGAAGAAAAAAAGATCATATATGAAAGTTCATATAAGAAAGTTCATATTTGAATTAGTATATGAAAGTTCATATATGATTTTTCATATATGAAAGTTCATATATGAACTTTGGTATATAAAGTTCATATATGAATTCTTATATATGAATTAATATATGAAAGTTCATATATGAATATTGTATACTTCATACATTTATTTTTATATATGAATTCATATTTGAATCTTATATATGAATCCTTAATACTTTATACTTCATATATAACTCTTAATTTTTATACAAATCGTAGGTTGTTCAGAGTATGATAAGAGAGAAAATGAATTGTTTGATGTGTGACTCAATGATCCTAGATCAGGTTTTTGAAGAATCTTTTATCAATTTCCCTGGTAATGAAATAGTTAAAAAATACAAAGAAGAGTATGATGAGTTCATGAACAGAGGAACAAAGAAGAAGAATTTGGAAAGTGAGATATTAGTTGGAGTTGAAGAGGAAGATTTCCTGGTTAAAGAGAATCTAAACCTGGTTACGGGTATAAATGATGAATTGTTCATGACACCTATTACACAAACAACCAGGATGATGACGGATACAGATGAATTTTGGGAAGACCCACAAACTCATGGGGAAGTTGAAGTTGTGATGAAAAGTTATGAAGCATCAAAAGAAGAGAAAGAGAAGGAGAAAGAGGAAAAAGAGAAGGAGAAAGAGGAAAAAGAGAAGGAGAAAGAGGAAAAAGAGAAGGAGAAGAAAAAGAATGATGAAAAGGAGAAACAAGAGAAAGAGAAAAAGGAGAAAGAGATGGAAAAAAAAGTGACTGAGATGGAGAGACATGAGAAGGAGAGTGCAACTGACATGCAACATGAAGTTACAACAGAAAACACTTTGGATGTTGTGAAAAAAATTGCAGCTTCATATGTGAATGATGGACCTAATTACAGTTTGGGGTTCTCATCACAAGAGGAAGAAGAGAAGGCTGAGAAAGAAAAGGCTGAGAAAAAAAAGAATGAGGAAGAAAAAGGTGAGGAAAGAATGAGAGAAGAGTTAACAAAGAAAGAGAAAGGAGTGAGAGAAGAGGAAGAAAAGATAGATGAAGAAATGACAGAAGAGGTAGAAAAGGAAGAGGAAGAAGAAAAGAAGGAAGGTAAGAGAGAAATCAAACTGCCAGAAAGCATGAGGTCACCTTATGTTAACAGGATTGTTTTGATATCAAAATATTTGACAACGACTGAAAAGAAGCTTGGTAGATGGCTGTTTGCACTGACCGGAGAGTGGAGGTAAGTCACACCTTTAATATTATATATGTTGTTTTAAAAAGTTAATGGTGTGCATATATGATAAATTTTATTTCATTTCATTGTCTTGTAGCGAGATGATCTATGAAACAAGGGATGGGGATAATATGATAAAGGTGGCTGCAGAAAGTTTAATGCCAAACACATATGTAGTGGCCAATGTCATTGATACATGGGCTGCTCTACTGAACGCAGAAGAAGCATTAAGAAGCAGCAAATCCCCACATAGACTTTTTCTCAACACAGCCATAATGGTATGTCAATAGTTATATATATTTTTAGCCTAGTTCATACATGTATAACTTTTAAATGGGTTTGTTTTCATATATGAATGATTGTCACTTGTGAACTTTATTTACAAAAATCTTTTTTCATTCATATATGAATGATTTGAACAATTGAGTTCATATATAAACATGAATTGAACATGAATCTTAGCATATATGAATTCTTATATTATAAACTATACATATGAAAGTTAATATATGAAAGTTCATATATGAATGTTTATATATTTTGAAAGTTCATATATGAATTCATATATGAACTCGTATATGAAAGTTCATATATGAACTCATATATCAAAGTTGATATATGAAAGATCATATATGAAAGTTCACATATGAATTTTCATATATGAATTCGTATATGAAAGTTCATATATGATTTTTCATATATGAAAGTTCATATATGAATTCTTATATATGAATTCATATATGAAAGTTCATATGTGAATTCCTATATATGAATATTGTATACTTCATATATTAATTTTTATATATGAATTCATATTTGAATCTTATATACTTCATATATGAATCATTAATACTTTATACTTCATATATGAATTCTTAATACTTCATACTTTATAATTCATATATGAATCATTAATACTTTATACTTCATATATGAGTTCTTAGTACTTTATACTTTATAATTCATATATGAATCTTTAATACTTTATACTTTATATATGAATCTTTAATACTTTATACTTCATATATGAATTGAATATGAATCTTAGCATTTGGATTCATATATGAATCTTTTTGTTCATATATGAATATAAATTGTTCTGAAAATCAAAAATTTAAATATAATTACTTTGTTTACCTAGCCGGATGGGGTCCTAAAGAAAACTAACACCCCAGAAGAAAGTTTCAATATCTTCAATTCAAACATTAGACAAGTATTCAAGAATAATGAAGATTTGACAACTCTGAGGGATTATGATCTGGTACGTATCTAAATTATATACAAAACATAAAAATTTGTCTGAAATTGTAAAGATTCTGATTATGTATAATGAAAACAGGTTTTCTTCCCCATCATACAATCAAGCCACTATTTTTTGATTGTATACAACATCAAGCATCCAAAAATCTACATTATAGACAACATGTCAACGAAAGTATCTATTGCAAACAAATATGGAGATGTTCCGTTCATTCTGGTAAAGTTACTAATGTTTAAATTTTTGTAAGTTAATAAACGAATATATTATAAACTTTACTTATGATAATAAAAATATTATGCAGCATCGATTGTTCGTTGAATACTTGAGTTCCGTTAACCATCCCAGAGCAGAAGCAATAGCACCACTTCAACCAGAAAGATATATAATGAACTGGTGCTCTGAAGAAAACAAAATTGACTGTGGGATATTCATAATGAGGCATATGGAGACATACCTTGGACAAGATATTCAGAAGTGGGAGTGTGGATTTCAAAAAAAAGGCAAACTCTCAGAAACAACAAATTTATCGCTTACGATACAAGTATGCGACAAAATTGTTACTTTCAGAGAATAATCTACATAGGGAGAAGGTTATAGCAGAAACAAATGAGTTTGATTCATACAATGAAGCAAAGAAGAAATACATGGAATCGGTGGCAAAGACATTGAAGAAGCAGAGACAGGATATGTTGTAAGTGATTGGTTAGGTTTGATACATTTGGCAGCATACATTTGATGGTTAGGTTTGATGGTTCTATGCTTTAAAAACAATACTTTCTTGTACAATTATGGTGGTTTGTTTGTGTATGATGGTTGAAGGTTTGCTAGAATGATAACATGAAGATACAATTATGGTTGTTTTGGTTTGGATATTTTTAAACAATGGTACCTGTATGTTGAATGTTTGTAATTTTGGTGGTAATATATAGTTTATAAAAAAATATTTTTGATCTGTTTTGGTCTATTTATTGGTTGTTTATGTATTAATGTGAACCTTATTTTTCATATATGAACCTTATAGTTCATATATGAACCTTCGTGTTCATATTAGTTTATATAACTTCATATATGAACTCTTGAGTTCGTATATCAGAAAATATTCATATTTGAACCTTTTTGTTCATATTTAAACATTGAAGTTCATATATGAACTTTTATGTTTATGTATGAATGCGAAAGTTCATATATGAATGTTCATCTATGAATGTTCACATATTAGAAAGTGCAAATATGAAAGTTCAAATATGAATGTTAATATATTTCAAAATTTTATATATGAATGCTCATATAATCGAAAGTTCATATATGAATGTTTAAATATGAATGTTCACATATTAGAAAGTGCAAATATGAAAGTTCATATATGAATGTTTAAATATGAATGTTAACATATTAGAAAGTGCATATATGAATGTTCATCTATGAATGTTCATCTATGAATGCTCATATAATCGAAAGTTCATATTTGAATGTTCAAATATCAATGTTCAGGTATTCGAAAGTGCAAATATGAACGTTCATATTTGAATGTTAATATATTTCGAAACTTCATATATGAATGCTCATATAATCGAAAGTTCATATTTGAATGTTCAAATATCAATGTTCAGGTATTCGAAAGTGCAAATATAACGTTCATATATGAATGTTAATATATTTCGAAACTTCATATATGAACGTTCAGGTATATGAATGTTAAAATATTATTCATTAAAAAATCAATCAACATTTATTATTTAAATTGTGACTATAAAAAGTAATCATAGAGTTAAAAAGTAACATAGACTATGTATCTAATCATTAACATTCTTCAATGGGCAGTTTCGATAATCATGATTACCCAACTCTTGACAATTTCTACACAATCGCTTAGCCTTTTGACTCTTTATTGCAGCTTTCTCACCTGTACCGATCAAACGTTTTCCTGTTCCACATCCTTTGTTGCGGATGCCTGATGGTGCCTGGATATCTATTTTTTCTGGTTTATTAACACCAATAAGATTTCTTATCGTCTCTTTCTTCTTTTCAAATTTTCTTTGGTAAGGAATATTAGCATCAACCTCAACTTTCAAACAATGAATCTTCTCTGCAAACTCTTTAAGCTTCTTTTTATCACTTCTAAGACTCATCAAAATATAATCCAAAGACGCTTGTGCATCATAGAAAATTCTTGCCATTTCACCATTTGGATCGCCTTGTCTCCACGAAATGTGTCTAAGATTGAAACACATCAAGTCTCTTCTCCATCGTCGACATATATACTTCTCCGGTATCTGATTGAAGTTCTCATTCATTAAAACTTTGAAAACATGACGACATAAAATTCCATGTTGACCAAAATGATTACATTCACATTCAAATGTGGAATCCAGTTGATTCCACACAACCTACAACACATATGAACATGAAAAACGTAAGTTGTGTTAATAAATAATAATAAATATGCATATATTATTAATTCTTTTTACCTTGAACAACTTCTTCCTTTTAGAATCTTTGTCATTTTGCAAAATTGTATAAAGTTGGCATCCATCCTTTTCAACAACATTTTGTTGAACACACGACCATGCTCCTTTATTAATTTCCTTTTGAACTTCCAAAAACATAGCCCGTGTGTAAACTTCATTTGCATGTTTCTCAATTGCTTTCGGAGTGCACATATGAGGAACAGTTGTCTTTGTCGCATGGTCAAGCTTACGTTGAGAATTTCTTTGCTTACGCATTGCATTTTCAAATGCAAGCATGAATGTGACAAAGTTATTACCATGGTGAGCAAATTTGTTGAAGAATGAATTTATGCTCTCGGACCTTGATGTAGTTTTCATCAATGAACAAAAAGGAATAGACTTGAAATAAGCAGGAATCCATCGTTGACGAATACGAAACATGTGTGAAAACCATTTGCTTTTCTGAAGTTTGAACTCACTAATCAAATCCAACCATATAGTTTCAAATTCTTCAGGCTCCAATTGAATATTCCAAACAAGTTTATTAAAGAATATGTTAAAATCTGTCTCCCTATATATCTCTGTGCTAATCTACAAAATGAACAGAATACTCTAAATAATGATTCATATATGAAATTTAATTTATTTAATATAATTCATATATGAACCTTGGTGTTCATATATGAATATCTAATTAGTATGAACCTTTGTATTTACTATGAACCTTTGTATTCATATATGAACCTTCAAGTTCATATTTGAAAATGTATTTATGATGAACTATGTGTTCACATTAAAATTTTAATAACTAATTAAGAATTCATATATGAACAGATACTAACCTTGTTTGGAACTTTGGCCATGATATGCCACATACATAATCTGTGACGTGATTCGGTAAAAACCAATGGAATAGCTCGTTTCATTGCCAAACACTGATCTGTTAGAACCAAACTAGGCTGCTTCCCACAATGTGCTTTCAAAAACGCCTCAAGAAGCCACTTAAAATTATCAAGAGTTTCACCCGACAACAAAGCTGCACCAACAGTAATAGATTTTTTTATGATTATTAATAGCAGTAAATGGAACAAACACCATTCTATACTGATTTGTGCGGAACGTAGCATCAAATGAAATAACATCTCCAAATTCTTGGTAATTCAGCTTAGCAATTTCATCAGCCCAAAAAATACCACATAACTGATTATCCTGCCGATTATATTCAAAAGAAAATCCTGAATCATCCTTTGATCTATCTTCCAACATAGAAAGAACCATTTCACCATCACCATCACCAACAAATGCATTCAAATCCCTCCTAAAGTTCTTATAATCATCAACAGTGCAACCAGAAACATCAAAACCCCCTTTCAAAGACATATGCAACGTATGCGCCTTCGTTGCACCAATATTACAACTAGCGGCATTGTGAATAAACACTTGATCGGTTAAAGACAACTGCCTTCGTTTTCTAGACATACTCATTTCATTTTCATCAAGAAGCATATGATTATGTTTCTCTTCAAAATAATAAACTTCATACAATGATTTTGAAGGTACAAAACGCAACCTAATGCATGCTCTACAACCTGTCTTCTTCGTATTTGAATTACGGTGATTTTTACCTTCAATACTATCATGAACCGTATTAAAACTCCTTTTTGGTGGATCCCCTTCTTTACTACACACAACATACCTTATCTTGACAATACCATGATTACCATTAACAGTTGTTGAAAGTCTAACATCAAAACCCCCTTTCTGAGCATACCGTTCATACATTGAAATGCCCTGCTGAACAGACTGAAAAAAGATACCTACTCTTGGCTTCAAATCCACATGCACATTCGGTATCCAAAACTTCGAACCAGACAGTGAAAAAACTAATTGATGAACAGCATTTGTAGATGACAAACAATGATTTGAACCTACAACATCATTATAAAAATAATGTTAAAAATGTTCAAATATGAATGTATTTAATTCTTTTAAATAAAAGTAATACGTAAACTAAATAATTCATATATGAATGTTTTATAACAATTCTAACAATTCATATATGAATGTTTTATAACAATTCTAACAATTCATATATGAATGTTTTATACTATAAACATTTTTAAAGTAATTCAACAAATATTCATATATGAATTTTTGTTACAATACCCATAATATGAACGTTTTATAGAAATTCTAATAATTCATATATGAATGTTTTATACTATAAACATTTTTAAATCAATTCAACAAATGTTCATATATGAATGTTTTATAACAATACAAACAATTCATATATGAATGCTTTAAACTTTAAATTTTTTAAAAGCAACTCAGAATTCAACGAATGTTCATATATGAATAAATTTAATTATTTACAACTAACTAATTAATGAACTAAGAAACAAAATAATTCATATATGAACGTTCAAATAAATTCATATATGAATGTTTTATAATAACACAAATTCAAAAATCAAATCAAATCAAACTAAATTAGTCAAGTTCATATATCAATCAACAATGTTTATAACAGACATAAAACAAATGTTCATATTCAATTTATAACTCAAAAAGTTTGAAAAAAACTAAAATTGTTCGAATTTCAATTTGAAAGATTAACTATTTACAATTCATCTTCATCAAATCACATCTACATCGAAAAAACAGTAAAAGAACATAAAATTAAGACACAATACCTTCTTCTTCATCAAACAAATCTTCATCATTCGATAATTGATCAACTTCTTGATCGACTTCATGATCAAGAACGGTTACTGAATCAGACATTATATTACGATTGATCAATCTCTTATAAAAACCTAATTTTTGAGACAGAAGAAGAAAACGAGAGCAAATCAAGAGTTTGAATCGATAAAATTGAAATAGATTGATAAACGAGAGCTAATAAGGATACGATCGAATTTGATTAAGGAAAGGATCTGTTTTATTTCAATTTGATTCTAAACCGTATGACATTAATTACCAAATTACCCTCCCGTGATAAAAATCAGATCATTTAATCCAATGGACATGATCACTTCTCTATTTCTCTAAATATTTACACTTCTCTATTGAACATATGGCTATATATATATATTTGTGTGTGTGTTTGTATAAATTACACACGGGACCAATTAAGAGTACATGACTACTCTTTCCCGATCTTTGTGTTCAACTGTTTGGTGAAGTACTGAAGTTCAAGTAACAAGAATTGAAAGCCTGGGCCACGTTATAGTATTCCCGACATTTCCATCCCCATGTTCATTAACGAAACACAAGAACAAATCGAGGGAGGCGAGGAAGAAGAGATGGATGCAACTCGTTGGCGTCCCCAAGACAATAAGACAATGAGTACACGTCTAAGGGGTCGTTTATCAAATGCTTAAGTGCTTATCAAATCACATTATCTTACCGAATAAATATGGCAAGAACCAAAAATCTTACCCGGTAAGAGCGAAGATAAGGACCGATAGTCTTGTTCGGTAAGTGAGGGCGATAAACTCTGACCATGGTTAACTCTTACCAGGTAAATTGTTGCATACAATACTATTTTGGTGGACTAAAATTTTACCCGGTAAGTAAGTAATAGTGTTGAATTTGGCCAGTAAGCATTTACCCAGGTAAGCGTTTGGTAAACAGCCCCTAACTTGAGTGATTGGATTGCCAATCAATTGGTGTTGAATGCATCAAATTCGATGTTGTACACACAATATTGTGTTTAAATTTGCATTTCATGGGATGTTTTGTTATGCCAAAACCTGAACAACTATTGTTATGTTTGTTTTGATATGATATCATGGCTTGGAACATTAATTATTTTATATTTTTCATTTAGAAATTTCATTTGGAACTTTTCTCAAACATTAATTTTATTCAACGCAAGATCGGGGGTAAATTGATAATTTTATGTCATTCATACAGTTGATTCAGAGATGTTTCCAAACAATTATTCTCTATGTGACAAACAACCCCTACATCGTATTTTAGAAGGGTGATCTATAACAAACTTGAAGAATTCTCTAAAACATGGGGAATATGTCGTATTTCAAAAGGGTTCTATTTCCGCTTCTTTTCTAGGTTTATATTTTGGGCCATTTTGTTATGTGTATTTGAGAGTAGTATATAATCTCCATTCTCTAATTTTATGCATTCAGAAAATCTACATGGGGTTTTTTCAAAAACTTAATAAGAATAAGAGCTAATTCATTCGTTATTATTTGTTGCATTTTATCACAACTGTTAAAATTGAACTTCTTTTTCTAACAAAAAGAGTGGATAAATCTTTATCAATTATAAAATTAAGAAATATAGTTAAACACAGTTTTATTAAGGGTTCCGGTAACTAACGGCAATGGGCAAGAAACCTACCTATTGCATATCGTACGTGATCACAAAAATATAACGGGAAATATATCATGACAAAGTCAATTAGAAAGTAGGATTAGACGACTATCAAAGTGTTGCCTTGAAAATTCCTTTGTATACTGTTATTTGAAGTTTTTTGGGTGAAATCAGAGCATTGAAAATATAGAAAGAAGAGTTTGATGTTGATTTGTGCGAGTAAGGAATTATTAGGGTGTTCATTTGGATACAAAATGGTATTAAGAGTGGTAGAAAGCACTACTAAACAAATGACCTTTTCCATCGGACGTTTCCGACGGATTTTCCGTCGGAAAATTTTGTGACGAATTTCCGACAGATTTCCGTCGGAACCAAGAAAAGTCAACAAAAGTCAACAAAAATGTTAAGCCGTCGGAAATCCGTCACAAATCCGTCACTCAAGTTTTAAAAAAAAGAAATTTATATATTCTCGAAAATGTTTGTGACGGATATGTGACGGAAATCGTATCCGTCACAAACATTTGTTAAATTAAAATTAAGTTAGTTAACGAATGTTATTAGCAATTAAATAATAAGATTACAATTAATTAATTAAACTAAATAGCCATTAAAAATAAAATCTTGTTAATTTCCGACGGAATTTTAAAAAAATTATTTTTTTTTTAAATTTCCATCGGAAATCCGTCGGAAATTTATAAGATTTCATTTTTTAATTTTTTAAAAATCAATGTTTTTTTTAAATCTTATTATCTTCCGACGGATTTCCGATACACGAGTGGTGCATCGCCTTCTGATACGCGGGTGTGTACTTCCTTTTCTTTTTGTATAATGTTTATCTAATCGTATATAATTCATTATAATGTTTTTTGTGTTTTTAGATTCAAGCATTAGAGGCCCGACTGCAACAATCAGAAGAGGCCCGCAAGAAGGACCGGGAGGAGATGCGCCGACAAGAAGAGGTCTGCATGAAGGAGATGGAGGAGATGCGCCAAATAGAAGAGGTCCGCAAGAAGGAGCATCAGGACATGATGGATTTGGTGAAAATGTTAAGTCAAAGTCAGTTTACTCCATCCCAGTTTCCGCCTCCCCCGCTATAGTGTTGATGTTTGGTTGTTAAACTCTTGTTACTTGAACTAACGTATTTAAATTCTGTTTATCGAACAATTAGGAGAATTTGTATTTATTATACCCAAAAACTTATTAGAGGGTTTTAATTAATCTATGATATTTGCATTCAGTTTTTAGCATTTTTTAAGCATTTACAGGAATTTAAAATTTTAATTTTTAATTATTTTTATAATTATTAAATAAATAAAAAATAATAATAATTTCCGACGGAATATTCCGTCGGAAATGTTTTTTGGATTTTTCCCAAAAAATAAATATATTATTTTTATAATTATTAAAAAAATAAAAAATAATAATAATTTCCGACGGAATATTCCGTCGGAAATGTTTTTTGATTTTTTTTTCATATATAAATAAAAACTATTTTAATTATCAAATTGTAAATATATATTAAAAATCCGTCGGAAATTTAATTTTTTAGATTAAGAAAATTTGATTAAACGTGTGGAGTTTAAAAATTAGGAAAATTGGATCGACGGATTTCCGACGGATATATCCGTCGGAAAATCCTCATCCGTCCACTTCTAAATGTTTTAATAGACTACTTTATAAAGCATAATTTATAAGACCAAAAATTAAAGCGTAATATCTAAAGTTATTGTAATAAGTTTATATGACGCTTTTAGGCGTCTTAACAGGTTTTAAGAACATTTTTAATACACGGTATCGCGTTAGTTATTTTATAGGACACTTACGCAGTAGGAATTGCGTGGAACAGATCGACAAGCGTCAAATCCAAAAGACGAACGAGTCTACAAGCGTAGAACCCAAAACTAATGAGAAAACTCTCAAACTTAGAGATAAAACTCTAAAAGATTTATTGATCAACAATAATTCAGATGTTGTCAAAACAATGAAAAGGAAAACCTATTTATAAGCTAAACTAATTAAGATAACTATGGAAATAAATTCAAACTAATCTTAATCCTAATCCAACTAGGAAACTGTTAGGACACAAAATGTCCTAGTTATAAGATAGTTTTGTAAAGGGATAATTATTGTAATATGAGCTTGGGTCATGTTATAAGGGCTTGGGCTTAACTATGTAACAAGGGGGTATATATTGATAAGTGTGTGTAATTAGGGTTTGCAAGAGTGTCCATTGCAATGTAGCCTCCAAGGTGTTTGTGTGTGTTCTAGAGAGAGATCCATTCTCTCTCTAGGTTGCGTTCTTCTTGAATAAAACACCTATTCTATTATCTATCTTCTTGTTACTATCTATATCAATATATGAATCGTTGCCTTCTTAAAATGGGACTAACAAGTGGTATCAGAGCCAAAATCGAAGGAATCAATCATCGATACGATCATTCTGCAACGATTCATCCTCAACAGCCTAATCTTGGTATGAAACAGTCATTTTTTCGGATTTTTTTGTTGCACACACTGTTTTGGGATTGAAAAACACATTTCTGTTGGTTTTTGGACAAAACTCGAAGTATTAATGTTGTCCAGAATACCCTCGCGCATCTACGTACCAATTTTCAGCCCAAACAGGTCATTTTTTAGGATTAGACTTAAGATTATTTGAATCTTCATCCATGTCGCAACCAACATGCCTTCATATGTTCATCCATATCGCAATGGTCATATATTCATGCATATCGCAATCCACTGCTCATGAACAGTACCAAATCGCAATGGTCTATTGCGACTTGGACTCCAAATCGCAATTGTCTATTGCGACTTGCCCCAAATCGCAATCCACATCACGATGAACAGTACCAAATCGCAATGGTCTATTGCGACTTGGCCTCCAAATCGCAATTGTCTATTGCGACTTGCCCCAAATCGCAATCCACTACACTTTGAACAGTACCAAATCGCAACCTTCAGTTGCGACTCGGGTGAATCTTTTACCTATTGCGACTTCAGGTGTTGCGACTTCAGATATTGCGACTTCAGTGCATTGCGACTTCAGTGCGTTGCGACTCTGGGTTGCGACAAGTCTTGTGTTGCGACATTGTATGGGGTTGCGACATTATTTGGGTTGCGACTTGTGTGTGTTTGCGACATGGTTTGTGTTGCAACAAAGGGTTAAAAATGTGTATCGTGACTATTTCTGGAGATCCAGATGGTATCCTCGCCCAAGTAATCACCCATTCAAAAAAAAAAACCGCTAACCGGGTAGCGGAACCCCCGTGCTTAGTCTCAGGAGGGGGGCATTGTTCATGGTGTTTAGCATAAAGTGCGTGTGACATCATTCCCATATTTAGGCTGTCACATACATATTGCAACTGTCAATGCTTAAAGGAGCTCAAGTTTGCCAAGATTTTCAGAAGATGGGTGTTGGAATTCAGTCTTTGGTTGAATTGAATTAGATGTTTGAGCATTTGCAATCATTATTCTGGAGTTTTTGTTGACGATGCTAGACCGTTGAGTGCTCTTCTGACCTGATCAATCAGAATTGTGAGCGCTTGCAATCGTTGTTCTGGTGCTTTGGTTGTGATTCAGACTCTTGAGTGCTTATAATCATTCAGCTATTTCTTGAAGATTGAAGTTCCGGATTTTCATCAGTCAGTATTCTGATATTTTGGGGATGAACATTATTCTACAGTTGATGAACAATGTTACTTGTGGAGTTCTTCTAAACCCTACCTTATAGTGTATGCTTGATTATGTTTCCTCTTCGAGCAAATTCGAATCACGCTCTTAAGCTGAATTCCTATTCAACTCGCGGCTTATCGACGGATTTGGTGTTATAGACTGAGATTGCATTTGGTTTATCACGCAAGAACTCGCTCGTTATCTTTCTTGTGAGCTTATCGGCACGAGCTTGAGTTTCCACATTTATGAAGACGCTTTTCGTGCACTCGGTCGAGGCATTGAATCCGATTTGTCAAGGTTGAAATATAAAGAGTAAGAGCATATTTCAAGGGGGAGCCTAGACTACATTTAAAGAATTGCATCACTACGGTTTTCTAAAGAAATCAAGGGGGAGAAGAACTGAAGATCTTTCGAGATGGGTGATTCCTTTACAAAACTATAGGGGGAGATTGTTAGGACACAAAATGTCCTAGTTATAAGATAGTTTTGTAAAGGGGTAATTATTGTAATATGGGCTTGGGTCATGTTATAAGGGCTTGGGCTTAACTATGTAACAAGGGGGTATATATTGATAAGTGTGTGTAATTAGGGTTTGCAAGAGTGTCCATTGCAATGTAGCCCCCAAGGTGTTTGTGTGTGTTCTAGAGAGAGATCCATTCTCTCTCTAGGTTGCTTTCTTCTTGAATAAAACACCTATTCTATTATCTATCTTCTTGTTACTATCTATATCAATATATGAATCGTTGCCTTGTTAAAATGGGACTAACAGAAACTAAATAATATAATAAATTAACCTTAATAATAATCCTAATAATAATAATTATCCTAATAATAATAATTATCCTAAGGAAAATAATAAACAAAAGATAATTGGATGATCAGGGGTGCGCGGTTTGGCTCGCGGCTTCAGGCCGCGTGGCTAGCCACGTAGGCTTCTGTTTGGTTTGCATCCAAGGGGTTGCGCGGCTTGTGGCGCGGCTTCAGGTCGCGTGGCAGGTCGCCTAAGCCTCTGTTTGACCTTTCTTCGATGTCATATTCTGAGCCTTTTTCGAGCTCGTTTTCTTGTTTTCCAAAGATAGAATAAACACGTTAATATCCCTCGAATTCTCTGTGTATCAGTCACCCTCACTTGAAAAGAACTCGACCTCGAGTTCACTTGAAGATCAACATTATTTGGTTCCTTAGGGTTTCGATTCAACATCGAATCATTCACGCATAATACTTTCTTCATTAAAGCATGTTGATCTACAAATTGGTCTTTAGAATTTAGGAAGGTTGACCAATCTCCAGATTCTAAAGGATCTTGCCTGGGTTGCCTCCACACAAGTGATGTTTTATCAAACTCGAAAAGATAAGAGGCTAAATGGTCTTTACCGGAAACTGTTTCGATTTGTCCGGAACCTTGGGTGCTGGGATGATGGAAGCATCATCTTCAGAATCATCTTTGAGACAATCGTTTTGGGGCTTGGGAATGTCTCCTATTAGCTCGCTTTCGGCTTCTTTGACCACTAGTGGGAAATCTGTTGCCGATGCCTTGGGACCGGTTCAGGCTTATTGTTGTGATTCTGTTACGATGTGGACGATCTTTTTATCATCAGATTTGTCGGCCAAGACTTAGTCTTTTTCTGACGGTTTCTCCGGAATTGGCGGTTGAGTGAGTTGAAAAGAAACTGAATTGATAATACGGTGGTCAAGGTTACCTTTGCGTGGAACCCTAACTTGATTATTTCTTCTGTCTCTTCGCCGATGGTTGCCATTGTTGTTGAAGGCGTTTGTGACGTCCGCTATTAGATTACCGAGTGCCGTGGTAACAGCCGCGGTCATCTCTTCAAAATCTGCTTTGGTAGCGGGTCGGTCGGCCATTGTTAATAAAAGAGACAGGAGAAACCTGCTCTGATACCAACTGACGCAGTAGGAATTGCGTGGAACGGATCGACAAGCGTCAAATCCAAAAGACGAACGAGTCTACAAGCGTAGAACCCACAACTAATGAGAAAACTCTCAAACTTAGAGATAAAACTCTAAAAGATTTATTGATCAATAATAATTCAGATGTTGTCAAAACAATGAAAAGGAAAACCTATTTATAAGCTAAACTAATTAAGATAACTATGGAAATAAATTCAAACTAATCTTAATCCTAATACCTATTCCAACTAGGAAACTAAATAATATAATAAATTAACCTTAATAATAATCCTAATAATAATAATTATCCTAAGGAAAATAATAAACAAAAGATAATTGGATGATCAGGGGTGCGCGGTTTGGCTCGCGGCTTCAGGCCGCGTGGCTAGCCGCGTAAGCTTCTGTTTGGTTTGCATCCAGGGGGTTGCGCGGCTTCAGGTTGCGTGGCAGGTCGCGTAAGCCTCTGTTTGACCTTTCTTCGATGCCATATTCCGAGCCTTTTTCGAGCTCGTTTTCTTGTTTTCCAAAGATAGAATAAACACGTTAATATCCCTCGAATTCTCTCTGTATCAGAAAGTGTCCTATAAACCCATCCTTTTTTTAGACACTCGTTTTTATAGGACGTTTTTTCAAATAATGTCCTACAAAATAACTAATATTACGTTTATAAACACGTTACAACGCCTTTAAATAAGACACTTTGATCTTATGAAGTAGTTTATTAGAACGCTTTAATTTTTTGGTGTCATATAAACTCAACTTTATTGTAACGAAACAAATTGACCGATACTCAAAAACAGTTCTGTAACTTTTGTTGATAATGCAAATTAAAGTTAAAATTATCACAAAAACATAGCTATGGAATAAAAATGAGAACCTTGATGAAAAAAGCAATATAATAATCCATTTGACCAATAAATGTTCACCATGAGGGGTGTACATATTATCATATTTTTAAACATCAAACTTTGGTGACATAATCATTTGATAAACATCAAACTTTGGTGACATAATCATTTGATAAACATGTCTGTAGTAGATTCAAACAGAATTACTTTAAAATGGCGCTTATGTTTGTTAAGAAAAAGGGATGTACCAAAATGTTTACTGATATACATCAAAAGGGTTAATTACATATACATCAAATGTTGTTTTTTTTTAAAAGAGTATCCTAGGCTATGCCTAAACTAATCCATTGGCAAATTATAATTGTAAGACATCAGTCCTGAATAAACTTCAGTGACCACAAGTTGTGTACGCCTGGATTCGAACTCTGGGCAGATGGGATATTCCGACACATCCCCCAAGGCCACCACATCCCTTGTGGTTTACATCAAATGTTTATAGTTCCTAGTTTATAATTCTATTTCAAGTAAACAATTCGAGTTATTGAAGTCGAGAATCAAACATACTATGCAAAATATGCAATTCTGCAAAAATAAGTGACAAGTTGATCACATGAGGAACCAAAATAAGCATCTTAGCTAGACAAAGAGTCATCAAACAACAACATAAATGAAGTAACCCCCATTAACAAAATATTTTGGTACATATTTCCTTTTCCAGCTCATATTGCAATTTGCAAGTTAGTGTTCTACAAATCCCAAAAGTTTAACTACCATAATCCCAAAAGCATACAGACTTGAGGCATACCTTCTTGCGTTGGAACTCGTCAACAGATGCAACAAGGTTGTCCTTAAGCCACTCAGTTGTATCAGCAATAACATTCTCCGTAGTCTTATAAATCTCAGGGTGCACCCTCTTCTTGATGTTGTAATCACTAATCTTAATTTTCATGTTGCATAAGCATTGATTTAATGCATTGTATGCAACTGCTCGTTTCTTGTATTCTTTGTCCTCGTCTTTGTATTTCTCAGCATCTTTTACCATCTTCTCAATCTCTTCCTTCGTGAGCCTTCCATTTGCATTGGTAATACTAAGTTTCTCCGTCTTACCAGTAGATAATATCTCAGCAGTGACTGTGAGGATACCATTAGCATCTATTTCAAAGCATACACCAATTTTTTGGGTTAGTTTGGGAGCAGGTGGTATTCCAAAAATTGTAAACTCCCCCAATAAATGGTTATCCTTAGATCTAGATCTTTCACCCTGATAAATGCATATATCGACCGAAGATTGGATGTGTACAAATGTAGTATAAGATTTGCGCTTTCTTGCAGGTATTGGAGTGTTCCGTGGTATCACAACACTCATATCTTTGCCATCTAACTCCACACCTAGTGATAACGGAGTGACGTCCGATAGAACTCTCTTCTCATTGTTACCACTTAACTTTGCAGCCATAACCACTGCACAAAAAACAAAAACAGTTCATCTAAAATATAGGTAAAACCAGAATTCAAGTATGGTGAAATTGCACTACAAATTTTACAATTGATCATAGACATAATCAAGCATAAAAATCAAAGCAAATAGAGATAAAATTGCAAGTAAGAAAATTAAAATTCGAGTAACATGAGAAGTATAAAGAAGCAGATAACCTAAAAATGCAAATTTTCCAATCAACAAGGGCTCATTCTCAAACAAACGGAACTTCAAGTATCGAGAACAATTAAAAGAGTATGTAATTAGGTCTAATTACACAAAATAAACACAAATAAGAGTATATAATTAGGTCTAATTAACGAAATTCTAACTCGTTGTTGGAAGAAAGAACACAAACCACTCGATCGAGAGGAACAAATTGTGAGAATTGCTATAACCCTGATCATCTTGGAGATTAAAAGGATTCGGTTTGGCCATTGGAAAATCGCGATGAACTGAAGAGCCAACACTCAATCGCCTCATCGGAATTCGGAAATGGCAGTGAACAGATTAGATTCAGAGACGGAGGCGGGAATCGTTTTGGTAATTCATCTAAAGAGTAAACTACGATTTTCGTCCATGTGGTTTATGAAAGATTACGATTTTCGTCCATGTTCTTTTGAAATTTCTATTTTTACATAAAATAAAAAATTATACTGTTTTGTTATTGTTTATGTAAATAATTTTTATATAATCTTTTTTATATTTTTTGTCATCATAGTTTTAGTGTCTTATTAGTTTGGTTTTTGTCACTAAGACCATCTTCAATGGGGTCATTAAATCTTATACTAAACATTAAATTTTGTGTAAATAACACTATTCACATCTCCAATGGGTCTCTATTTTTCACACTAAATTTAGTGTAATGAATAGTATTACACTAAATGTGGTGTAACACTATTCATTTACACTACTTTTAACTTTGGTGTAAAAAATAGTGTTACCCATTGGAGAAGAATTACTATTAACACTAAAATTTACACTATTTTTAATTTGGTGTAAAATATAGTGTGATCCATTGGCAGGGACGGACCCCATGAGGGGCACGTGGTGGCACGTGGCATCGTAAGAATTTTCCGACGAAGGGTAAAAAAAATTGTTTTTGTGAAAGTGTCACCGTATCGATTTAGGAGGTGCTACCGTATTCATTTGAAAACTACAAGGGGTGCACCTAAACTGAAAAAAAGACCCAAATCTTATACCCATTCAACCAAAAAAACCGAAAAAATCTCTTGAAATCAACAAAAAATACCAAAAAATCTATCGAAATTGATAAAAAAAACTTAAAAATCCTCCGAAATCAAGCAAAAAACGTTAAAAATCTCTCAAACGCCAAAATTTGGCTAAAAACACATCAGACGATATTGAACGTTGATAAAAAGATGAAAGACACTTCGATAAAAACCGTATGAAAAAATATGGTGCCACCGTATGAAAATTTGTCTAGGTTCGTCCCTGCCCATTGGAGATGCCCTAAGGCATTGTTTGGAAAAAAAAACTAGCTTATTTTTGGGGTACATGTTTAGATGACCATAAGCCAGCTTTTTGAAAAGCTACTCGGAGTAGCTTATGAATAGTTTTTTGTAAATATTCCAATTATGCCCTCATTAGTATTAACTATTTTTTTTAATATGTCCTTTTTAGTCATTTAAATGCTTATAAGCTATTTTTTGCCAAACATGACTTTTTCATCAGCTAGCTTATCAGCTACCAACTAGCTTATCAGTCAACAGCTAGCTTATCAGTCAACAGCTAGCTTATCAGCTACCAGCTAGCTTATCAGCTACCAACTAGCTTATAAGTCATAAGCTAGCTTATCAGCTAGTTTGCCAAACATAACGTAAGTCATTAAATGACAATTATTAAGTATCCCTCAAATGATAATATTTTAATTTTTTCTTTTTCATTAGGGGCCATAAGAAACTAAAAATATAAAAAAATTGTACTAAAAAACTAATTATTTTATAATAAATAATAACAAAATAATATAATTTTTTATGTAGTATTTTTTTTTATCAAAAATGAAAATATAGTTTTATTAAATCATAAAGAATAAAATACCAAAAAGAAAATAATAAAACATTAATAAACCAGAAAAGAAAAAGAAATCCGAAAGATTAAATTACCTCTAAGTTAAAGGAGGATTTTTAACATATTTAGTTTTAGAGACGAGAACAACAATAAACTATAAACCACATGAACAAAAATCGCAATCTTTCTCCAGAAGGGGTTTCAACCAAAACCAAAAAATCTCTTGGAAAACCCTCGGTTTCATGCCGTCAATTCCTCAAATTCTTGATCAGCTCATAGAAAACCCAATAGTTACATACTTGTAATTGATTTTGATCTCCGGATTACATATTATATCGTCACTGTTGTGTTCCCGGCCCTTCTTTACTGTTTATGTCTATGCATGTATTTCTTATTCATCGAAACAATGAACAATAATAAGGCTTCGAGAGGGAAGAAGCCCCAAAATTTGTGAAAGATAGGACCTTTTCTTGTTAATACTTGGGAACACACTTTGAAAAACATACATCTTTGATACAAACTAAAAGTATAAAGGTTTATGAACCATGTATGAAGAGGGAGTCATGGACCATAGCCTAAAGATTGAGGCTAAGGTATTTAAATCTTACTTTAGATGACAAAGGATCGTGTGAGAAGAAGAGTTAAGATGAGTAGGGGTGTTATTCGGTCGGTTAAATCGGGTTTCGGTTAATTCGGTTTTCAACTTTTTTTTATTAACCGATAACCAAACCGAATAAGGTTCGGTTTAGCCGGTTTCGGTTATTTGGTTTTCGGTTACCGGGTTAACCAAATAAGAGTTCATATTTTTTCCTTAAGACACTTCAAAATTCAAACTTGTTGACAACGTTTAACAAAAGATATAAGATAATCTCTTTAACCACATCGTACATCAAGGATAAAAAAATAAGCATTATATAGCAAAAAATATTATGTAGTTTCGTCAATGTCTTCATGAATCATGATTCAATTCAAGCCACTTCAAAAAGAGGGTTTCAACTTTCAAGTCTTCAACTTCCGTATCTTCAAAGTGAAATATTGGAGTGGTGGACTCTTGAGTCTTCTATAAGTTATTGTATGAAGGGTATATTGATGATGGTGTCTTAAAAATTATATACAATATATATGTATATTTATATATGAAAAATAATAGAGAGTAATGATTACTTATTTACTAGTAGAGTTGTAGACTTGTAGACTTGTAGTACTTGAGTGACAACCTCTTGAAAAAGAGGAATGGAGGTTGGACTTTGGAGGCTAAGGAAACGTGTATATCAGTATATATATATATTATATATATTTTTTATTTAAAATATAATATATATCTAGATTCAAGAATACTTTAGTTTATTAGGCCATCCGCAGCGCCCTTCGGGCTCGAGCTCGGGCTCGTGCGGGCTCGGGCGGGCAACGGTGGGGGGTCTCAGGCTTTGCGCGGGCTTTGGGGGATCGGGTTTGTAAGCCCGTGGAACCCGTGTGATTTATTGTCAAAATTTAATAATTTTTAATTAAAATTTACACTTTCAACCCCTATACTTATTTACTAAATTTACTTTATACCTTTTAGTTTTATTATTTTAACTTTACATTTAACACATATAATCGTTTATTAACTAAAACACGTTAAAAAATACGTTAAAAAATACGTTTTAGTTTTAACAAGTTACATCATTATAATCGTCTATTCGATACGTTCGAAATGAGCTCAACATTGAATTTTTTTGGATTTATATATTTTAATATATATCATATAAACTACATAAAATTATTTTTTGAGTAAACTATGATTTTGGTCCCTGTGGTTTACTGTTAATAACGGTTTTCGTCTTTGATCTTTTAAAACTGTTTTTTTATCCTTATGGTTTCTATTTTCCTTCCATTTTCATCCCTCCATCCAACTTTGTTAAAATTAGAGTTAATTCTTCCAAAAAATAATTGAGAAAATTACATATTTGGTCCTTGTTTATTGTATATCAAATTTTACATTTTTATCCTTAAGTTACGACATTTTTTTTCTTATTTTTATTTATTAAAAAATATATAAATATTTTTATTTTGTTAAATAATTAAATGTATAAATAAAAGAATTAAAAAAAATGAGGTGGCGCTGATGTGGCATTGAGGGCTTGGGGGCTTTTAGTTATGCGCTGGGGGTGTTTAGGGCTTGAGGGCTTAGCTGATGTGGCGCTGATGTGGCGTTGAGGGCTTGAGGGCTTTTATTAATGCGCTGCGGATGGCCTTAGAGTTCCAAAAAAGCATATGAAAAGACATCTTCTTTCTATCAATATTATACTAGTATTTATAGACTATATATATATATATATATATATATATATATTATTTGGTTTAACCGAACTGATAAAAAATTAACTGAAAACCGAACCGATTAAGCATCCTAATTCGGTTCAACCGAACTGATTTAACCGAAAACCGAATAACCTGAAACTCATTTGGTTCGGGTGGTTTATTCGGTTTCGGATAAAAGTGACACCCCTACCTAATGCTCCGTCAACATAGAATTAACAACTTTTATGTTCTATACTATGTTGTATTAGGTTTGTATGTTTGTTTGTTGTTTCCTCTTTATAGAATTTACTTTTCGTCGATATTGTTGCCCATCCTCCATAAAATTTCCATGTAATGATTTACGTGAGTTATATATTGTTGATACGTGTATGTGTGTGTCTTCCCTATCAATATCATTGTTTTTTTCTATAAAAAATTTCATATTTTTTTTTAATGTTTTGTGTGTTCTACATATTGTTGTTAAATAAGTTTTTGGTTTTTTATTCGATTTACTTACAATTGTTACCTTGGTTTTTGTTGTAGAATTTTTTTCTCATTTTTTATGTCTACATAGTTTCTTAATTTTCAATTTGTAATTTTATAAAAAAAACCAATGAGATGGCATTTTCTAAGAATCTCAATCCCAAGTTTCTTTTTTTCCTCAAATCTATATCTATATAAAAGCAAAATATGGAGTTGTGGCATCATCATGAGAAGCCTCAATTCACATTTCTCTATTTTCTCATAATTTTGATTTTGTTAAATAAAAAGCTTCTCATAAATGACTATTCTACCCCTAAATGAAAATAGTGTATTTCATTATATGAAGGTTGCTTTGGTAATTTCACTTCCAATTTAAATAGCTTTAATTTTCCAAACTATCTAACTTCTTATAGACATTAATTTTACCCTCTTCATCTTTCCATTTATTAATTAGAGGAAAACCTACAACAAAATTATATATAAACTACAACCTAATGCTCCATCAACATAGAATTAACAACTTTTATGTTCTATACTATGTTGTATTAGGTTTGTATGTTTGTTTGTTGTTTCCTCTTTATAGAATTTATTTTTCGTCGATATTGTTGCCCATCCTTCATAAAATTTACAGGTAATGATTTACGTGAGTTATATACTGTTGATACGTGTATGTGTGTGTCTTCCCTATCAATATCATTGTTTTTTCTATAAAAAATCCATATATTTTTTTAATGTTTTGCGTGTTCTACATATTGTTGTTAAATAAGTTTTTGGTTTTTGATTCGATTTATTTACAATTGTTACCTTGGTTTTTGTTGTAGAAATTTTTTCTCTTTCTTTTATGTCTACATAGTTTCTTAATTTTATAAGAAAAACCAATGAGATGGCATTTTCTAAGCATCTCAATCCCAATTTCTTTTTTTCCTCAAATTTTGCATTTTTTAAATGTTTTGTATGTTTTACACATTGTTGCTAAATAAATTTTTGGTTTTTCATTCAATTTATTTACAATTGATAAATTGATTTTGTTGTGGCTTTTTTCTTCTCATTCGTCTACATAGTTTCTTAATTTTTAATTTGTAATTTTATAAGAAAAATCACATGAGATGACATTTTCTAGGAATCTCAATCCCAAATTTCTTCTTTTTCTCCCTTAAATTTTGCAACTTTTTGATGTAGTTATTAGCAAAATGTTTAAACTATTCATCTTCTTTGTTTACACCTAAATTTGTTTATTTAATTTTTTTCACATTCTTCTATTTTTTTCACATAACATTAATGAATATATATAATCAACATATTTAAAAACCCATTATATAAATGAAATTATGATCAATTGTATACTTCTATTTAAATGATAATTGAATATAACAATGTGTATTTTTAATAATAAAATGCTATAATTAATATAAATAAATAATTGAAGATGACTATTATTCACATCAATATAATACCTTATGATCATTGTCAGTTATGTTATTTACATAATGCTCTTTATATATATTATTTCAAAACAATATATTTAAATGACATGCCACACGAGTTTTATCTTTTTTTACTACAATATGTATATATATTGATATGTATTATTTTCAAATAAAATTTGAGTTGATATATAAAGTAATCAATACATATATAAATATAAATGACATTAGAGCATCCACAATCATGGACTTTTCAAGAGGTTCATGGTTTTGCTATCTCAGTTTTCTCTCTCTGCCACATCAGTTTTCGCTCTCCTACATATTTTATAAACCTTTCACTCCTAATCATGGACCGGTTCATGATATATATAATAAAAAATTACAATATTAAAATTATAATAATAAAAAATTACTTACTATAATTAAAAGATAATAATTATAAATTAAAATGATAAAAGTCATAATAGTTAAAAAACTATAAAAATAAACGATACATAAATAAAAATCATAGAGATAAAAATAAAATAATTATGGGATAAATAAAAAGTTATTGAAATTAAAATAACTAAAACAATGTGTTATCAAATAATTTACTTTTATAAGTAAAAATTACAATAAAATGTAATATTTCTATAGAATAAAAACAAGAGCTAAATAATAGTTGATATAAATATGCTGTTTTTTTATAAATATATTGTTTTTTAGTTAAAATAAAAATATCCCACTTATTAATCTATTTTAGAATAAAAAATATATGGAAAAATATTGGATTGGAGAAGTTAGTGGTATGTGGGACCCACATTTTGAAGGAAGAAGCGGTTCATACTGCAGAACCTTTCTCCTCCACGTAGACAAGAACCACTTCTCCTCAATGATGAAAAAAAACATGGACCGGTTCTTTAAAATGCCTACTCAGCATGGACCTCCCCATTGGGGATGCTCTTAGAACCATTATATATGAATAAAATTAGAATCAATATATAATTAAATACTTATTGTTAACCTCTTCTTTTTGCCGAAGTTGCAACAAGTACATTATAACAGATGTAAACAACTTACCAAAATCTCCCACTATTAAACAAAACTAAGTAGCAATATTATGGTTACATGGTGAATATAATTATTTTATGGGAATATATGTTAGAGATAAATCGATATATTACGAGTTATGACAAAACAATACTGATTATACACCTTATTATTATAATTAATAGTCTCACTCACATCTTTTATCATTTTGAGTCAATTACAAAGTTTGATGATGTAGAACTTCTTAGCTATTATTTAATTATATATATCAAAAGAAACAATTAAGAATTATGAGCAACTTCATATCAAGTGTAATATTGATTCTTATTATTTTGATATATATCTATACTACATATATAAGCATTTACATCAAATGTCTTAAAGACAAATTTTAAAGCACAAAGTACTACCAATTTATGCATAAAATTCAAAAATCTCTTAAAAACAAGTTGTGAAGCATGAGATACAAGTGTTTAATGCAAGAAATTTAGAATCGGTCCAATAAGAAATTACACGACTCAGCCCATACATACAACAAACCCATACCTCCTACCAGCCCATACCTCTAACCTTTTCCCTGAAATGGAGAACCAGAAAGGTATGGCTTCCTTCCACCTGCTACTTACTTTTTGACCTCTCCTTCTACATCATCACGTCTCAGCCATACCATGAGTACGTTCTTACCTGCATATAAAAAAACGTGAGACGGAGAAAGAGTGAGACCACCGATCCAAGCAGGAGGGTTTTACAAATCAATTTCAACCCAGGTACTCCCTTGTCTCGAATTCACTCTAGGGTTTCATTAATTTCCCTTCTATTTTGTGTGTTTCGTTGGATTTGAAGTTTTACGTTGAAGTTTTTTTGCAATTGTTCCAATCTAGAGTTGCAAATCAAATGTTTGATGAACTGTTTGATCAACATTGTTTTCTTGTTTTGATAATGTATTATAGGAGAGTGAAATATAGTTTTTATTGGTTTTGGATTACAATGGGCAGTGGCCATTTTTTTTGGTTTCTGATCAACAGTCAACGTGGATTACAATTGCAGCTTTCTGAGATCCAGATTTATTGGCTGCAATTTGTGGTTTGGATCCATTTTGGTGCTCAATTTCTATCAAATATGCATACCCTGCTTTTGGAAATGATTAAAAGAGATGGAATTGGAGTATTAAGGGGTCTGTGTTGGTTCAGTTGCTTCCGGGTCTGCGTTGTTTGAAACCCTCTCACAAGCAATGTTGTTTGTAGTGTCATCATTTAACTGTTGGTTTATGATAATTAGGCTAAAAAAATATATTGTACTCAAGGCTTAAAACCCCCTTCACTACATTTCGCTGATTGTCTTTTTTTTCTGTGAAAAAACAGGTGCCAACAATGGTTATGCACTTATGCAACTTTTTTTTGCAATTATTTGGGTCTAATGGTGAATCTTTCAATGTGATAATGACTCTGAACAAGGGCAGAACATGATACTGTGAATAACATTGTTAAAGTTGGAGTGAAGGATGAAGATGGATGGTAATGCAATAGAAAGGTAACATGAATCTAAACTATCAATATTTCTATTTAATGAGAAATATTGAATGGTAATCCTATTTTTCCAACATAAGTTTTGGATAATATGTTAGCAATTACTTGCTAATATTAAGTGTCTATAAATGATAAGTAAGGTTTTAGATAGTTGAAAAATGGTGTTAAAGCATTATTGGTCCATATCACTATATATATATACACAAAACTTAGGGGCTTTGCACTCTTATTTTCTTTGGTTTTATGGCTATAAAGTGAATATTCTTTATTGATCAATTACCTGGAGAAAAGGGTAAAAACCCCATGATGAATCAGTTTGTGCAGTCTGCTACATTTGCCATATATGGTGGAATTTTGACAATCTTCTTTTTACTTTCACATTGGTCTTATTCTATTTCTACACTCCATTAGTCACTTTATGAATACATGGATTTTTCATAGCTTTTCTTGATTTAATTTGGAGAAAATGTTGTTTTGGTGGTTGCAATTCCGGGGGTATTTGAGTAGGATTTCGTTTCTTTGTTGATTCATTGTTTGATATGATTATAGTTCTTTTTATGCAGCAATCTTTTATCTTTTAATAGTTTTTATGCACACCAATTGTTTGTAATAATGTTCATAAAGGAAATAAAAGGTGTTGGGATTTGGCTTATCCATTCCCCTATACACATCTTTCTAATCGATTTTTGATGCAACATTCGGTATCGCAGATCTCTTTATACCTTGGCGTCCTCTATGATAATAATTTTGGGGTGATTTAAGCAAGAAAACATGTTCATGAAGATTGTGATAAAAAATGTGTTTCTTTTTCACATGATGTCTTTAAATGCAGTTAAATAAATCCTTTTTATCACCACAAGTTGTTAATGGCTAAAGTCTTGAATCATGATATGAATATTCTGCAGTTTCTTTCTTTAAGAGTTTATCAGTGTTGAATGCATAATGATAAAGTTCATCCATGTTTTTCCCCATATTGCAGTGTTTTCTTTTTCAAGTGCACCTTTTTTTGGTGGTCACCATTCATCAATTTGTTTTCATACCTATTGTTGATTCTTCTATTTAAATTTGAAACCATTCTACATCATAGCAATCGGACCAAATTTGGTTCATTTCTTATTGATTCTATTTAGTTTCAACTTTCAAGGAAAGAAGACAAGACCTCAGAGAAAAATGGATCAAGAAGAGTACTCCAAACCTCTTCTTGGATCTTCTTATACTATCCCAAAATCCAAATACAAAGTGGAGATTTTTGCAGAACTGAAGCAACAACTGATATTAGCAGGTCCTTTTATTGTGGTTAGCTTTCTTTAATATAGTTTTCTGCTAATATCAATCAGGTTCATAGGCCATCTTGGAGAGCTCTCTCTTTCTGGTGCATCTATGGCCACTTCTTTCGCAAGTGTCACCGGTTTCTCCTTCATAGTAACAAAAAAGATTTATTCTTCTACTTCTTTTTTGCTTGCTTTGGTTACCGTGTGGATGTCAGAGTCAGCTTGCACACACGACTAATCCCATGAGACCCTGAAAAATATTTGTTTCTTGGTGCCTATTAATGTGGGGTTTTTGTTTTTGTGGGTCAATTTCATTAAAGTTAATTGCTTTAATTTGTTGATCAGATGGGCATGGTGAGTGCATTGGAAACATTTTGTGGGCAAGCTTATGGTGCAAAACAGTTTCAAATGCTTGGTGTACACTTGCAAGGAGCTATGGTTATACTAATGTTAATGGGCATTCCAATTTCTGTCATCTGGGATCCACAGGCCAAATCTTTAGATATTTTGGCCAAGATTCAGAGATCTCATAAAAAGCTGGAAATTACGCATGTTGGTTGATCCCGTGCATCTTTCCCTACGGTATACTCCAATGCCAGATGAGGTTCTTGCAGACTCAAAACAACGTGAAGCCATTAATGATAAGCACCGCGTTTGCTAGCTTACTTCATGTGTTATGTTGTTGGATCTTGGTTTCAAGATTTGGGTTTGGTAGCTCTGGTGCTGCGCTGTCAGTTGCCATCTCGTACTGGATAAATGTTGGGATTTTGGGTGTTTATATCATGAATTCTTGTACCTGCAAAAGAACGTGGATCGGGTTTTCTAAAGAGGGTGTTGATGATCTTGCTGGATTTCTTGCTTTAGGAATACCTTCTGCTCTCATGGTCTGGTTAGTTTTAATGATTCTTGTTTTCGGCCCATCTTTTTTCGCTTCTTTTTAGCTAAAATATACTTTCTTTCGGTTTTTATTTTCATCGTATGTATAAGCTTAGAGTATTGGTCATACGAGTTTCTGGTTTTACTGTCCGGAATTCTTCCAAATCCGAAGGTAGAAACATCAATGATGTCTATCAAGTGCAGTTTCCATACTTAATTGGTTGTTTTTTCACTTGAGGACGAAAACCCATATTCATTTTGATTTTGCTCTGCTCCGTAATGACAAAAACCTCTGGCCTATTTTGCTCTACTCCATTGTAGTATAAGTGTCCGATGAAATGTCTTAATGAGATTATGTTTTTATCTTAACATAGTTTATCTTTCTTGAGGCAGAGGATAACCCAAGCTTTAAAGGTACTAAACTTACCAATCTTTCATTTACTATTCTTTCTGCCTGCCTTTCTGGTTCATTTGTTCTTATATTTTTTTTTTGCTTATGTTTTATCTGTGCTTCAATCTGTTAGTAATCAGGCCCAGTTGCTAGATACTTGTACTTTGTGGCCTTCAAGTAAGTTGTAGTCACACACTAATGATTTGCCAAGAACGTGTTCATGGATACGGTTTCGGTTACTTACTGCATCTTTTATCATTTTCTTATTAGATTGAATTGATTGGGGATTTGCTACATAGGTTGTTTTTTGTTGGATTTGCTAAATAAGTTGCACCTATGAAGTTGGTTCGGGATCGGATTATTTGGATTCACATTTGGTGGACGTTGTATGAAATTGCCCTTGTCCAAATCAGTATTATGTCGTCTTTGATCATTTTTTGGTTGCTATCTATGAAGTGTTCCTTTACTTATGGCCTTTGGATGGAATGGTATTTATGGTGCTATTTCCCAATGGATTGTTTTGTCATTTTGATACTTCAAAAATATGTGGGCTACTTAATATACGGATTTGAATTATGTACGGACGATTGTGTTTATATTTTGTTGAGCCAGGAATTTCAAATTTGGTAATGATTCTCAATATATGGGTTTGGAAATTTAATACTGTAATTATTTTTCCTAGATATCTTGTTAATAAATAATATTATCCTTCATCTTTATTTATTTGTTGACTTGCAAATAAACCACACAAGCTCAAGTTTTTTTTTTTAGAATGAACGTACACACATAATCAAAGGCTAAGCTATTGCTTCAGAGTTGTGATTCATCCGCGCTGCATCGTGCGGGTAAACTGCTAGTATATATATATATATATATATATATATATATATATATATATATATATATATATATATATATATGATCATCGGTCCATTTTACTTCAATATTTTTTAAAGAATTTATCACTATCGCGCAACGCGCGATACCGGACCCTAGTATAGATATATACGGCACCCTCTCTCTAAATCTCTATATAGATTAGATTTAGACGAAGGCTTCGATACGAATTCTCTCCATTGTAATTTTCTTTTTCAAGCACTGTACTCAACATTGTGATAGTGGATTTCTCGATGGTCTTCTTCGCTCGTGGTTTTTCCCATTTTGGGTTTTCCACGTAAAAATCGGGGGTCGTTTCTCGTTATTTATTTTTTGCATTTATTTACGTATGTGTGTTAGTGTTTCGTTTGGTTGGATTATTTGTGTAACATCCCAAATTTTGTAAAAGATAATGTTTGGGTTAATCAAATAAATTGAGTATATTTATTTGATAAGTTGTGATTGATTATTTGGTAGATTAAATTTAGAGTTTAACCCCGGGTAAGTTTTATTATGTATTTTATGGAATAATAAGTAAAGGGGTGAAACTTTAATTTAATTTACAAATATAGGGATGGAACTTACCATGCTTGGATAGTTGGTGGGTTGTTTTGTTAATTTTGTGTGAGGTGTCAATATCTCAGCAAAAGTATGGGTTTAATGAGGAGGTGTCCTCATTATATCTCTTTTAGTCACAATTTGTGTGTGTGTGTGAGGTAGTTTACGAAAAAAGAGACTAGAGAGAGAAAGATAGAAAGAAAACGGAAGAAAGAAAAGAAGGGGAAGAAGAAGAATTCTATTTGCAGCTGGAGATTTAAGAATATACTAAGGAAACAAGGTAATCATCTTGTTTAAATTTCCTCCTTTTATATAAAATGTTCTAGGAATTTAAGATATGGATTTTGATTTGGGTTATGATGATTTGTGTATGATTTATGAAATCTGGACTAGGATAGTGTTATATTAATAGTCTTTAACATATCTGCAATGTGTAAGAACATGCATAGTTTAAAATATGAATTTTGTGTTCATAAGTTTAAATAAGTTTATAGATGGGTTTTGATGAATTATGGATGTTTTGGGAAAACTAAGTTTATGGATAGTTGTTATTTATGGTCTTAAACATATCTGGAAAGTTATAGAATCATGCATGGCTTAAAACTAGAGATTTCTGGGTTTTTACGTTTTCAGCTGGTTGAGACATTCATGAATATTAGTTGGTTGAGACATTCATGAATATTAGTTGGTTGTGATATTCATGAATATTAGTTGGTTGCGATATTCATGAATATTAGTTGGTTGCGACATGGTGCTATATCTCAACAGTTGGTTGAGATATGGTGTTATGTCTCAACAGTTGGTTGAGATATGGTGCTATGTCTCAACAGTTGGTTGAGATATGGTGCTATGTCTCAACAGTTGGTTGCGATATAGTGTTATGTCTCAATAGTTGGTTACGTTAAGAGACGAGAATTTTGGATATTTAGGATTTCCTGTACTTAAAAGTCCTAAACAGTAGATTAATACCAGTACATTATGTAGTAGGGTATTTCAGATCTCTGTGAAGTGGGTTACTGAAGTTCCTTACAACTTTGAGAAAGGAAAAGTAGCTCTACTGCTACCAGGTGAGTTCATTCTTACCTTACCTTTTTTTAATGTTTTCAAAGTATGGTAAGGTGTATTTATAAATGAACTACTTGAATGGATTTTGGGAAAAGAATGAATTTATAAAGTAAAATCTATTATTGATGGTTATGCTTAAATTCATAAATAATGTTGGAAAATGATTTATAGCATTAACCTGTACGAGGTTTAATTATTGGATTTAATGAGCAAGCGGATTACGATAAAATTTATATTAGGGACCGTTTGATGGTTAGAAGTATGTTATAAGAAATTGACATGATAAATGTGATTTGCTTATACTGAATAATGTAAGAGTTCTATAAAAGGGATTCGCTCATACTGAATGATATGAGGAATCTATATAATATAAAGGAGGTTTGCTCATACTGAATGATATGAGGAATCTATGTGATTAAAGGAGGTTTGCTCATACTGAATGATATGAGGAATCTATGTGATTAATTATGATTTGCTTATACTGAATGATATAAGGAATCTATGTGTTAAATATGATTTGCTCATACTGAATGATATGAGAAATCTATTTGTTGGAATAATAGCATTAATCTAGAAGCCTTGGAGACTCGTAGTGTGGCTCTGGAATGTGAGAAATGGTTGACTTAGTGTCGGGTCGTATTCATGGGATCGGGTTAAATTTCGTTGTTGAAAGATAGTTACGCGTGTGGTAAGAAAAAGGGTAAACCAAGTTTGTTGTAACTTGTTTACATTGTTTTTATAAATATTATTTTGAAACCGAATGTTCTCACTAGGCGTCAGCCTAATTGTTCAAATAATGTTTTCTTACCAGGTACTAGCTCGGGAAAATAAAGGGATGTGAGACGAGAGCTTTTGGATTAGTGGAGAAATTAATTGTTACCAAGGTTTTGATGGATTGCTTAGATAATCTAGTTAATCTGATTATAGTGACATAATTAGATTAATAGGTTATTTGAAGAATTCTATGTTTGTAATTATGATCTCATGGTTAATTCTCCACTTATGTATAAAGCTTAGTAAGTTTATGTTTAAATCTGGTTATAAATTGAGGTTTAAATTAGCCATGATTTTAGGGTGTTACAATTTGTTTGTCGAAGTTTTCGGTAAATAATTTCATCTTTCGCTTGAATCGATACGGTTCTAATTTGGAGCATCGATTTTGGGTTTGTGATCGGAACGTTTACGGTACGATTTTACAACAATTGGTATCAGAGCTTCTAGGTTTGAGTATTGATTTGTTTGGGATTGTTTATCGTTGGTTTTCACTATGAATTCGGTGAAGCTTGATCAGAATACTCGATTTCCACTATGGCAAGTGCAAATGAAGGATGTTCTAATTAAATTAGAACTTGATGAGGCACTTTTGGGCGTTGAGAGAATGTCGGAGGCTTGGTCCGCCGACGAGAAGAAAAAGAAGGATTTGAAGGCGCAATCTCAAATCCGTTTACACTTATCTCACGATGTGTTGCAAGATGTGTTGAAGGAAACTTCGACGGCGACGTTATGGTTGAAATTGGAACAAATGGTGATGACGAAAAGTCTACCAAACAAGTTACACTTGAAGCAACGATTGTTCTATCTCAAGATGGCGGAAGGTAGTTCATTGTCTAGTCATTTGTCCACATTTAAAGAGTTGGTCTGCAACTTGGAGAATATGGTGAAGTATGAAGACGATGATTTGGCGTTATTCTTGTTGTCAACACTACCTGATTCTTATAGTCATTTTCGAGACACAATCATGAGTAGGGGTGTTATTCGGTCGGTTAAATCGGGTTTCGGTTAATTCGGTTCGGTTAATTCGGTTTTCGGTTACCGGGTTAACCAAATAAGAGTTCGTAATTTTTCCTTAAGACACTTCAAAGTTCAAACTTGTTGACAACGTTTAACAAAAGACATAAGATAATCTCTTTAACCACATCGTACATCAATGATAAAAAATAAGCATTATATAGCAAAAAATATTATGTAGCTTCGTCAATGTCTTCATGAATCATGATTCAATTCAAGCCACTTCAAAAAGAGGGTTTCAACTTTCAAGTCTTCAACTTCCGTATCTTCAAAGTGAAATATTGGAGTGGTGGACTCTTGAGTCTTCTGTAAGTTATTGTATGAAGGGTATATTGATGATGGTGTTTTAAAAATTATATACAATATATATGTATATTTATATATGAAAAATAATAGAGAGTAATGATTACTTATTTACTTGTAGAGTTGTAGAGTTATAGACTTGTAGTACTTGAGTGACTACTTCTTGAGAAAGAGGAATGAAGGTCGGACTTTGGAGACTAAGGAAACGTGTATATCGGTATATGTATATATTATATATTTTTTATTTAAAATATAATATATATCTAGATTCAAGAATACTTTAGTTTATTAGAGTTCCAAGAAAGCATATGAAAATACAACTTCTTTCTATCAATATTATACTAGTATTTATAGACTATATATATATATGTTAGTACAAAAAATGTACTAATTATATTGAAAGTTTTGTAAAGCTTATATAAAGCTTGTTATACCTTGTAATGACTTGTGTCCCTATAAATAGAGGTGGCAAGGTTATTTGTAATAGAGAGGCACAATGTAGAGAGCTAATCTTGTGAGAGAAAGAGAGAGTCATCTTGTACTAAAATGATATTGAATCTAATATGAGGATGACGTTTGTATCTCGATCTCTCAATATACTTGAATTGTCGATGATATTTTGGGATCACAAGTGGTATCAGAGCAGAATTGAAGACATTTCTTCGATACGATCATTCGAATCTCGACAATTCAAGTGAAAAAGTGCCGAATTTTGAAGAATTTGAAGATTTTGGAGTTCGATCTTCAAGTAAGGGGCTGTTTACCAAAAAATTCATCACTTGTCAGGATCGAATCTTAACAAGACAATAAACACTTAGAATTCAGAATTAAAGAATCTGCGGAAAAGAACTTTAATTCTCACAATCAATGAACAATGTAACAGAAAATTCACCACTTTGTATATTCACTAAATCGACTCACAATATTAACAACCAAACCTCAATCTTGTTGAACAGGCTCAACAAGACGACTTATACTTCTCTAGAAATAGGGTTCTTACACCTTGAGGTTAATTCTCTCTGAAAACGATATCGAATTCTTTTTCACACGTATATCATGTATATTAACTCGTCTCTTCTAATAGCTATCTATCAATACTATTTATACAAAAATAATTACAAGATAACTATCAAAAAGTAACTTGATCTTCTAAATCTTCGTTAAACATATCTTGATCAATTCCTTCTTTGTCTCCAAAAGTATCGCATACCAATCTTAACAAACTCAGCAGTATTAATCTTCATTCTTCATGAGCAGTACTAACAATCTCCAGCAGTATTAAGTCACGAGCAGTACTAACAGATATTCTATATGCACCAGCAGTACTAACCTTGACTTGCAGTAGTAACTTTGACAAGCATTACTAACCTCACATAAGCAGCATTAATAATATTCCAGCAGTAGTAATATACCAGCAGTATTAACTTTGTTCTGGCAGCATTAACCATGTACCAGCAGTAGTAACTTTGTTCTGGCAGCACTAACATTGAACTAGCAGTACTAACCTTGAACTGGCAGTAGTAATGTTGTTCTGGCAGTACTAACCATACTTAGCATATCTTCAGTTCCCAACAATCTCCCCCTAACTTGACTTTTCAGGATGAGAAGTTAAGTTCTTCAGATGATGCTTCCAAAACCTAGTCATCAACGCATAAATTTGGATCCAATCCCAGACTTTGATTGAGAATCCTTTTTACAAGGTATCTTGCCATTTTAGAGTCTTTGTCACTCACCAACTTAGCATGCAGCATTCCTTTCAATTTTTTCATGCTGTGCTTGTATACAACATCCACCAAATAATATTCATGAAATGTATTGTCAAGAGAGATGACATACACTCCACAATTCTCAATGAGCATCCAGTTGGTAATGACTTGAAAATTCCTTGCCATCAAATGCTGAACTGCTTCTGGTTTGAACATTAAGCACAAGTATTCAAGAACCATCTTTGTGATAGACATACCTTGCTCTGTCAGCATGTTTCCATATAGCCTCATTCCCACCTTGAACATCTCTTCCAGGTCAGATCTAGAGCATGTTCTGATAAGTTTTCCCCAAGTAGGACAAACTTCAAACTTTCCATCTGCCCTTTTGATTCTGATGAACTCCTTTCTTCCATCTTTCAATGTGTCCCAAAAGATGATTTCAGGAGGCATGGAAGACAATGGTGTAGTCTTGATTGGATTAGTATCAACCACAGTTATATACACATCACATTGAGCATTTGATTGTGATTGTACATTGCTTGGTTGACCTGATGAAGTTGCCACTTCTTCTTCAGCATCTTTTGGATCAGATTTCTCTTTTACTGCTTCCTCCTGGGCTTCTTCTACAGTTGGATCCACCCTTGGCTTCTTTACATCTTTCTTCTTCGAAGCTGTGGACTTTGTTCGTTCCCTTTTGGTTGACACCATCTTTGTTCTTTTAAAAGTTTTAACAGCTTCAGGAGTGGTTTCAGCTGTTTCTTCTTTGAGGCTCTCAGCAGCACTAACAGTTTCTGCTGTCTTTTGTTTTTCAGCAGCATTATCTGTTTCTACTTCTTTTGCAACCTCAGCAGCAGTAACCGTTTCTGCTGCTGGTTCTGTTTCTACTTCCTTTGTAATATCAGCAGCAGTAACGGTTTCTGCTGCTGTTTCTGTTTCTGCTTCCTTTGTAATATCAGCAGCAGTAACGGTTTCTGCTGCTGTTTCTGTTTCTGCTTCCTTTGTAATATCTGCAGCCTCCTCAGTCTCCCCCTCAACCTTGTACTCATACTCCCCCTCAATGTTTGCATCCTCCATGTTTAGATCTGAGTCTGACTCCCCCTTTTTGGAAGCATCATTGGTAGGGTTTCTTCTCCTAAGGACAAACTGAGCTCTCTTCTTTCTGTGCATCAACTTAGTGATCATCTTCCTTTGCTTCTCAAGCTGTGAGTTTTGATAGAGGACCACTTTCTTGAGTTCATCAATTTCCTTTTTCTGATCCATGACCTCAATGTTGATATTTGCAATAGTTTCCATCAATTCCTCGTACGTATATCTATCCTCACCCTGTTTAGGAGTTTTTACCTCCCTTAAAGGACCATTGGAAGTTTTAGCAGGTGTCTCTTGCCTAGCAAAAGCACTACCTACCCCCTTGGTTTCTTGGCACCTGGGACCTCTGGATGATTTCTCACCCTGAGTTGCCGTGAGGAAGGGCTTAGTTATTTTACCACTGGCCTTCTCTTTGCTAGCAGAAGTAGTGGCAGCCTTGCGACTCACATGCTCAACCTTCTCCTTAGTGAGCACCTTCTTGGGGTTGGGAGACACCCCTGTGGTTTCCCTTTCGATATTCTCCATTGGAGAATGCTCCAACAGAGGGCTTAAAGGCTTCGGGCTCTTCGGAGATACATCAAGGGAAGGAACCTTGTGTACCTTTCTTCTTTCAAACCTTTTGGTTATTGTGGGAGTGGGTCGTTCAAGAATGGACTGAGGGATGTCTTTTGTGATGGAAGGTTGGGATTGGTCATCAGAGGGTGTGTCTAATGAGGGCCTTGACCCTGATGCCATACCTTCAAATGTGTGGGACACAACCATCATTGTAGAGAACAATGGTGTGTCAACTCCTTCCGAGTCCCTAGGAAGTCTTTTCATATTTGAAAAAACCTTCCCTTTAGGGGATTTTGGCACATACACCTCATCAAATTGAGGCATATCCGTCAATTCCTTGGTAATTACTTCCTGAACAAACCTTGGATACATATAGAAACGCTTTTTGGATTCCAGGTTTGCCACAAGATCATTGAAAATCATTTGAGAAAAATTAAACTTCCTGTTAGTGGCTAAGCAGACTAGAGCATAAGCAATAGTACTGCTGAACTCACTCCATCCAGTAGTTTTCTTTGAAATACAATGCATTAGGGTATGAACAAAGAATCTCCATTGAGTAAAAAACTTTGACTTGTAGAATTTAAAAACTCCAATGGGACCTTCATACCCCATTCTTTGTAAAGTTGAGTATAGTTCTTCATTGGAAATAGAAGTTATACCTGAGGCATCATCCAATCGAAGAGTGATGCGAAGAAGTTCTTCTGAAACTTTCAAGTGTTTGTCACATACCCTTGTTTGGATGACTTTCTGCCCATCTTCGGATTCCACGGTGGCATTGGCCCAGAATTGCGTCTGATGCTCGATGTAGATAGTCGGATTCACCGTTAGGGCATAAGAAATATGAGTGGATTTGAGAAAATCCACAATTTCATGAAATCCTTCGGCCTGCTTCGGCTTCTGAAGCATTGCAATCTCATTATGCTCGTCGACAAACTCCATAATCGTTGTGCTTCCTGAGGATTTGTAAAGAAAACACAGAGATTCTAGGGAGAAGGGGTTAGAACGAGAGAGAGAAGAAGTTAATGCGAAGAGTCGTTATGAACTTTGGCGGGCAAACAGGGGTATTTATAGCAGTATTTGCCCTAGATTTTCAAAAGCAGTATTAACAACATAAGCAGTATTAACTACACAAGCAGTATTAACTACTGAGCAGTATTAACTACACAAGCAGTATTAACTACTGAGCAGTATTAACTACACAAGCAGTATTAACTGCTAAGCAGTATTAACTACTCATTGGCAGTATTAACTGTGCACTAGCAGTATTAACTACTGAGCAGTATTAACTGCAAAGCAGTATTAACTACTGAGCAGTATTAACTACTCATTGGCAGTAGAAAATATGTACTAGCAGTAGAAACTCTGCACTGGCAGTAGTAACTCTGCACTAGCAGTAGTAACTCTGCACTAGCAGTAGTAACTCTGCACTGGCAGTAGTAACTATACTTGCACTTTGCAGCATTTGTCAAATCCTCAAATGTCATCTTACCTTCTGACACATTACCTTTACCACTTATCCTACCTCTTGCATGATTATTCCCAAAAGCAACATGTCCTCCATCAATTCTTTTGAACTTCTTGAGGCAGGACATGTTACCTGTCATGTGCCAGGAGCAACCACTATCAACATGCCAGATGCTCTTTCCCTTGAGCTGTTGGTTGCCCTGCACATCTGATAAATCAATTAGTTTTTATTGGGAACCCAAGCCGAAGTGGTCTTGGGTCTCCCTTGCTCATCAAAGTACTTGCACTTGGTTTTGATGAGATTTTCAACCTTAGGTACTGCAGTACTGGAGTACTTTGTCAATATAATTGGTCTAGCAGCACAAACACTAGAAGCAGTATTAACCTTAGAGGAAGTACTAACAGAGTTAGCAGCACTAACAGAGTTAGCAGTACTAACAGAGTTAGCAGCACTAACTGAGTTAGCAGCACTAACTGAGTTAGCAGCACTATCAGTACTAGCAGCAGTATCAGCAGTACTAACAGAGTTAGCAGTACTAACAGAGTTAACACTGCTAGAAGCAGTATTAACAGAGTTAACACTGCTAGCAGCAGTATTATCTGAATAAGAAGTACTAACAGTGTTAGCAGCACTAATACTGCTAACAGCACTAACTTTTGAAGAATTACTAGCAGTATTAACACTGCTAGCAGCACTAACTCTTGAAGAAGTACTAACAGTGTTAGCAGTACTAACACTGCTAGCAGCAGTATTATTCTTAGTGCCTTTTGTAACCCACATTGTAACACATTCCTTTTCAGGCTTTTTCTTCATGTGGCTTTTGGATTTAGCTTGTTTCTTAGCCACATGGTTCCTTGCAGGCTTCCTATAACCATTGGATTTATAAAAAGGTCTTTGAAAATTCATCCTTTGGTTAATAGGATTGAAATAACAGTGTTTGGCAAGATGATTTAATCTGCCACAGATGAAACAAGGTTTTGGTCTGTTAATCCTTTGCAGATCAACTCCTTGCTTTTGTGCCCACTGGTTATTCCAATTTCTTTGATTTCCCCTCCTTTTATCATGTTTTTGGGGCTTATTCTCTTGAGATTTCTTGCAAGAACAATGTTCACAAGTTTTAGAGTTCACAACAGTGGTCTGTGTATAATGAACTCCCTTTCCCTTGTCAGTCCTTTTCATCTCATTGTTCTTAACACATGGACTTTCACATTCCTCATCAGATCCTACTTTGTCAGTTTCATCCTCAACAACTACTTTATCTAAAGGATCTACTTCAGTGGCTCCTTTAGGTAAGTCCTTCCTATCCTTGGTTTCTAATAGGTCTGACTTAGGAGGGATGTAGTTGTTGTTATAGGGTGGGGGTGTGGCATTGTACCCTATTCCTGGTTTCAACTTACTATGGATTTGAGAGTTGATTATGTTGTCCATGACTTTGGAGGCACAAGTAAACTTTTCTACATCAAGGTTAACTTTCTCAAGCCCTCCTTTTAGTTTCTCACACTCTTCCCTAGACTCTTTCAGTTGGAACTCCAGACCACCCTTTTCCCACTTCCAGTAGTTTGTATCATATGAGTGTTGAAGTTCATTGGCTTGAAAAGCCTTAATTTGTTCTTCAAACCTCTCAACAATCAATACATAATCTCTTATGTCCTTTTCTAATCTCTTAAGATCATCACACATTCCCTGATTGTGATCTCTATACCTTTTAACAGTGTCTATACAAGATTGAGAACAGAGATTAGATTTTACCTCCGTAGGAATATCTGAGACTTCTGCCATGAGTGCATGATTCTGGATTGCCTCTTCTGCTTGATCACTCCAATCAAAAGTACTGTTTGATTCAATAGAATTGTCCATAATAATTGTCGAATTCTAAGAAACACAAGCTCTGATACCACTTGTCAGGATCGAATCTTAACAAGACAATAAACTTTAGAATTCAGAATTAAAGAATCTGCGGAAAAGAACTTTAATTCTCACAATCAATGAACAATGTAACAGAAAATTCACCACTTTGTATATTCACTAAATCGACTCACAATATTAACAACCAAACCTCAATCTTGTTGAACAGGCTCAACAAGACGACTTCTACTTCTCTAGAAATAGGGTTCTTACACCTTGAGGTTAATTCTCTCTGAAAACGATATCGAATTCTTTTTCACACGTATATCATGTATATTAACTCGTCTCTTCTAATAGCTATCTATCAATACTATTTATACAAAAATAATTACAAGATAACTATCAAAAAGTAACTTGATCTTCTAAATCTTCGTTAAACATATCTTGATCAATTCCTTCTTTGTCTCCAAAAGTATCGCATACCAATCTTAACAAACTCAGCAGTATTAATCTTCATTCTTCATGAGCAGTACTAACAATCTCCAGCAGTATTAAGTCACGAGCAGTACTAACAGATATTCGATATGCACCAGCAGTACTAACCTTGACTTGCAGTAGTAACTTTGACAAGCAGTACTAACCTCACATAAGCAGCATTAATAATATTCCAGCAATAGTAATATACCAGCAGTAGTAATATACCAACAGTATTAACTTTGTTCTGGCAGCATTAACCATGTACCAGCAGTAGTAACTTTGTTCTGGCAGCACTAACATTGAACTAGCAGTACTAACCTTGAACTGGCAGTAGTAATGTTGTTCTGGCAGTACTAACCATACTTAGCATATCTTCAGTTCCCAACAGTCCTGTATGGATAAATGTGTCTGTCTGGTTAAATTTTTCTGTCTGGATAAATTGTTGTTGTTGTTTACTTTTTTATCTGAATCAACCGTCTGAATAGCAGAAATGACCGATTTACCCCTGAGTATGAATTATAAGCTGTTTTATATATCCTGTTTATTTTTTAAGCCAAATTATATATCTGAAACACAAAATTATTTAATCATCAAAATATAAATTCATAAATTCATTGATATAATCCAAAAATCAAGTTCTTCTTCTCCACTTCCTTCGACTTCTTTAACATAAATGACCAATTTACCCTTTAACATAAATTAATTGTTGTTTATTTTATCAAGTTGAAAAACACTTCGGGAACACAAAAACTATTTTAACATCAAAACATTATATCATAAAAAGGTTATACCTTATTATACTATTTGTATAAAAAATTAACATAATAATTATATATGTATCACACATTATACTTTATTCTATATTATATTATTACTAAGAGTCAAAAAAGCCCCACCTCCCCATCTCATCTTCTTCTTCGAAGAGACCTGCAATCACCACATATTTTTCTTTTCTTCTCCATTTCTTTTTCCTTTTTTCTTCTACCATCTTCCTTTCTTCTCTAATTTCTTTTACTCATCCCGTATTTCTTCCTTTCTTCTTCGATTTCATCTCTTTTCTTCTTCCTCCATCTTTCCATCCTTTCATCAATGACAAATTTTTGAGTGTAGCTTCGTTAATGAAGATTTAGATCTGAGTTTGCTCGGTACAGATAAATAATGAAGGATTTGGTAGAAAAATATACTCAGGTTCAGATCTGGGGTTTTTTTTACATTAATTTCTTCTCCGTGAAAGGTACGTAGGTTGTTTTTTCAAGGGTATGATATGTCATTTGTATGTCTGAATCTGGACAACATAACAATTCTAGCTGTGCGAATAAGACACCCATTTTTTCATTAAGCTGCAAGTAAACACTCCAAAATGTCTGAGCGAATAAGCCCATTCAGCCATTAAGCTCATTAAGTCAAAAGTAAACAGGCCCTAAGTGTGTTCTAATCACCTGATCTTGTACAGATCTGTTCGTTGTTCGATTCCAGATCAATTCTTATATACAGAATCGATCAACGTTAACAAATCGGTGATTTAGAAAGTTTTTGAGTTATTCGGAAAATCTTAGATCTAGAAGATTTTGATGTGCATGGATTGATTTTAGCCAATAAGATCATTTTCTGCATTGATTATGAAGAGATTGCAACAATCAGATCCAAAATTGATGAAGAATTCAGTGAGTTACGATTTTCTGATGTGAACAGTACCACCTCGCCGGAAAAACACGATTTTGGCCGAAATTTGCTGTTTCACCGGAGTTTTGCTGTTTAGATGCTAACAGATCTGTTCGGTGTGACGTAACGACCTGTTTGCAGTAATTTGGGGTGAAATTCAGCAAGAAATCGAGGTTTTTGTGCTCTTAAAAGTGTTCGACGGAAAACTGCACGATGATACTCATAACTGTCGTACGAAACTGTGTTCATAAATTCATAACTGTCGTACAACACAGGCCTTCAAAAACTCATAACTGTCGTACGATACTAAAACTCATAACTGTCGTACAAGGTGTGTCCGACAGTTACTGTTCAAAATTCTAAGTCGTACGAGTTTCATACGAGAGTTGGTCAATTGGTCCAAGTCGTACAAGGTGCATACGACAGTTACTATTCATCGGGTCTAGTCGTACAAGAAGCATACGACTTCTACTGTTCATGTACGCTAGTCGTACAAGTGGCATACAACTACGACTAATCTTTCGCGCTAGTCGTACAAGAGGCATACGGCAGTTACTGTTCATCAACGCTAGTCGTATAAGACCCATGCGATAGTTACTGTTCACCCGAGTTAGTCGTACAAGACTCCTACGAAAGTTACTGTGCACCTGATCAAGTCGTACAAGTTTCATACGACTACTACTGTTCACATGAAGTTGTCGCACAAAAGATGTCAGATTCCAACTTCTAGTCGTACACGGCTCATTCGACAGTTACTGTTCACTAAGTCCCCGTGCTAAGTCTCGGGAGGGGGACATTTTTCTTGGATTTGATCATAAAGCGTGGATGCTACATGACGCTTCCTTCTTCGAGCAAATCCGAACCAAGCTCTTAATCCGAATTCCTACTCAACCCGCGGTTCATTGACGGATTCTTTGTTATACACTGAGATTGCACTCGGTTTGTCACTCAAAACTCGCTCGTTATCTTTCTTGTGAGCTTATCGGAACGAGATTGAGTTTCTACGTTTTGAAGATGTGCTCGTGCATCCAGTCGTGGTTATGGCGCACATCGAATCCGGTTTTTCATGGTTGAAAATTAAAAGGGTAAGAGCTTCTTTCAAGGGGGGCCTAGACTTCATTCGAAGAAAAAGCATTGCTAAAGTTTTTCCAAGAAAATCAAGGGGGAGAGGAGCTAAAGCTTGATGATTGATATGATTTTGCTTTACAAAACTTTAGGGGGAGAATGTTAGTACCAAAAATGTACTAATTATATTGAAAGTTTTGTAAAGCTTATATAAAGCTTGTTATACCTTGTAATGACTTGTGTCCCTATAAATAGAGGTGGCAAGGTCATTTGTAATAGAGAGGCACAATGTAGAGAGCTAATCTTGTGAGAGAAAGAGAGAGTCATCTTGTACTAAAATGATATTGAATCTAATATGAGGATGACGTTTGTATCTCGATCTCTCAATATACTTGAATTGTCGATGATATTCTGGGATCACATATATATTATTCGGTTTAACCGAACTGATAAAAAATTAACCGAAAACCGAACCGATTAAGCATCCTAATTCGGTTCAACCGAACCGATTTAACCGAAAACCGAATAACCCGAAACTCATTTGGTTCTGGTGGTTTATTCGGTTTCGGATAAAAGTGACACCCCTAAAGATGAGAAGGTAATAAGGGATTTAGACCCTTTGATCACTTTTAATCTCACCCCACCCTATATATCGCACTTGATACGAGAATTGATCTGGTGCATCCAATGTCCAAGGGTGAAGATCTCTTCTTACCCTTCTCACCATAACTTTCATTACCACCAGAACCCAACCCAACCCTATCTTAGATATGTTTGATGCACACTTAAAGTCTATTTGACAAATTTTAGATTAGTTTGACCAACTATGGTAGGCAATTAACCATAAGGGTTGTGGCGTACTGGTTAAGGCCCAGGGGATGTGGTGGGATATCCCATCTGCCCAGGGTTCTAATCCAGGCGTACACAACAATTGTGGCCACTAAGGTTTAATCAGGGATAATGTTTACAGTCATAATTTGCCAAGGGATTAGTCTAGGCATAGCCTAGGACACCCTTACCCAAAAAACTATGGTAGGCAATTTGACAACATTCCTTTTCAAGTTTTTTTTAAAGGTTATCCTAGGCTTAGCCAAGACTAATCATTCGCACTAATTGACTGCTAAGCATGCAGCCCTGAGATAATTCCTCAGTGGCCACAAGTTGCCAACGTTGGATTCGAACATGGGGTAGATGGGTTTCTGAGCCACATCCCCCGAAGACCTTAACCAGTACGCCACAAGCCTTGTGGTTTTCCTTGTCAAGTTTTCAAGGTAAAGGGTATGACTGATTTGCTCCAAGTGCTAATTAAAATATATTGTGAAGTTCTACATGCCTAATCCTTCATATCATGATTTTTCTTTTTAAAGTCCACTATTTTTTTAAAGGAAAGTCCACTATTTTAGGTAAGTGTTTTTCGGGTAAGAGTCTTTTCCCTTGCTTACCGAATAAAAGGGCTATTTACCAAATGTTTACCCGGTCGCATTATCTAACTGGATGAATATGACAAGGATAAAAAATCTTACCTGGTAAGAGCTAAAGCAAGAACCAAGAGTCTTACCTAGTAAGACCATCTCCAATGGGGTCACTAAATCTTACACTAAACACTAAATTTGGTGTAAATCTCACTATTCATATCTCCAATGGGGTCACTATTTTCCACACTAAATTTAGTGTGATGAATAGTATTATACTATATTTGGTATAACACTATTCATTTACACTACTTTTTACACTAATTTTTCAATTACATTTTTGGTCCCTCAAATTTGAGATTTATTATTTTTGTTTTTAAAGTGTTAAAGTTTAAATAGGTTTATTTTATATATATATTGTTTAATATAACTTTTATTGTTTAATAAAAAGTTTTGTTTTATGCATTAAAATACTTTAGTTCATAATTATTAATAAAAAAATAATAAGTTGTGATCTAAATAAAATATATGGGTATAAATTGTAAAGTTAATAAATATAAGGATATTTTTGAAAGTTTAATAAATTAATATAAAAATGATTTGGTGTAAAAAATAGTGTTACCCATTCAAGAAGATTTACTATTAACACTAAATTTTACACTACTTTTGATGTTTAGTGTAAAATATAGTGTGACCCATTGGAGATGCCCTAAGTGAGGCTGATAACTCTTACGACGGTTAACGCCTATCGGGTAAATTGTTGAATACGATACCGTTTTGGTGGACTAAAATCTTGCCTGGTAACCGGTAAGTGATAGTGTTAAATTTACCGATAAGTGTTTACCGGGTAAGTGATTGGTAAATGGCCCTTGGTCTTTGCTATTCTTTTACCGGGTAAGATTATTGGTCCTTACCATGCTCAATCGATAATCAAAGTGTTTATCCTGTAATTGTTTAGTAAACAACCCCTAGTGTCGCCAAGAAAAAATGAAAAATAACAAAGTTCATTCCCATACATAAAAATCGTTGAAATTAAATGTTTAAGGGAGAGAAATATGTTAGACTTTTCCGATACGCTTACACCAACCATGGCATAAATCAAAACATCGATTAAAATAGCAACATTCTTCAACCAAAGGCATTGGAGGTTTGCGAAAGCCAATTATGAACTCTCGCCTTCATTCTTAAATATCAAAAGTGAGATCAAAAAATTCAACAGTAATAAAATTAAAGTGAAACACAGTTTTCCATCAAAATCTAGAAAGAGAATCATTTTAGATAATTTATTAGAAATGCTTTAACAATCTTCATTCAAATGAAAGACAGTTTCCTATATCACCACAAACCATGAAAAACAAAATCCCCCTAAACCAATAGAACTCATGTTGCACTACATATATATATATATATATATACAACTAACTCACAAGCAATTTCTACTTAATTAATAAGTATTTAAATGCGCTTGAAAAGTGTCCCTACTAAATAGAAGACTCACCTATAGATTTTTTCTTGGAAAATCCGTATAGAAGGTGATTCGTTACAAAACCATCATAAAAGATGGCGGTAAATTTCTAGTGAGAATCAATGAGAGATTACCAGATTATTAACGAATTCTACCTGAACCATTGGTATTTATTTCATGAGTTATTCATGGAAATTTCTATGGGTAATTTTTATGGATAAAAGTCATTTGTTTTGTTTTGTAGTGAAGGTGTAATGTAGTGAATGTGTATTTCCTTTTAAGTTTATCAGAGTAAACTACACCTTTGGTTCCTGCATTTTGTCGACTATACTACTTTGACAGACTACGAATTTTACCCCGTAAAGTGAGGGTGGTGGCTCTTACCCAATAAATTTACCCACTTTGTTTTAGTCCTACTAAATACAAATTTTACTGGTGTTGGATCCATATAAAAGTGAGTTATGTTATCATATATTTACAAACATATTACACAGAACAGTAATAACATATGTAAATTGCATACAAATTTATTAGAATACATATATATATAAATATATATTGCTGCAAAATTTAGTCAATCGAATATATATTGGTCAACCAACATAAATTAAGTAATCACATCATCAAAAGAATTTGTTAAGATCTTGTTAAGACGAGTTAGCAACAAAAGAATGCTAAGAAGAACTATGTTTGATCTTATATTCAAGGTTTCTCAAAATATTTAATGTTCAGCAAAATCTAATAAAAGCTAGAAAATCCCAAAAGTTAAACCAATGATAATCTATTAACTAAAACATCGGCTTGCATATAGACTCGAGGCATACCTTCTTGCGCTGAAGCTCGTCAACAGATGCAGCTCGGTTCTCCTCAATCCACTTGGTTGTATCGACAATAGCATTCTCTAAATTCATCAAAATCTCAGGGCAAACCCTCTTCCTGATGTTGTATTCTTTGATCTTATTCTTCGCGTTATATAAGCAATCATCTAATGCATTGCGTGCATTTGCTTTCTTCTTGTATTCTTCGTCCTCATCTTTGTATTTCTCAGCATCTTCTATCATCTTCTCAATCTCTTCCTTGGAGAGTCTTCCATTTTCATTGGTAATCGTGAGTTTCTCCGTCTTACCAGTTGATAATATCTCAGCTGTGACTGTCAATATACCGTTGGCATCTATTTCTAAACAATCTTTGATTTTTGGAACTCCTTTGGGAGCACGTGGTATTCCAGAAATTGAGAACATCCCCAACAAATGGTTATCTTTAGATCTAGATCTTTCACCCTGATAAATGCTCATAGGCACTGAAGTTTGGTTGTCTATAGCTGTAACATACGTTTTGCTCTTTCTTGCAGGTATTGGAGTGTTCCGTGGTATCACAACATCCATTACTTCCCCATTTAACTCCACACCCAATGACAAAGGAGTGACATCCAATAGGACCAAATCTCGAACTCTATTGTCATTGTTACCACTTAAATTTGAAGCCATAACCGCTGCACCATACGCAACAGCCTCATCAGGATTCACACTCTTACATAACTCTTTGGCATCAAAAAGTTCTTGTAACATACGTTGAACCTTTGGTATCCTGGTTGACCCACCAACAAGAATCACCTCATTTACACATGACTTCTCCATCTTTGCATCGCTTAGACACGCCTCCACAGTCTTTATGCAGTTATCGAACGAACACATGTTCAGCTCTTCAAATTTAGCTCGATTAAATTTCATAGAAAAATCAATCCCCTCTTGCAAGCAATCTAGCTCAATTGAAGTTTCGGTCGTGCATGAAAGAATCCGTTTAGCTTTTTCACAAGCAGATCTCAACCTCCCCAGAGCTCTTTGGTTCCCGTTCAAGTCCTTATTCCACCTCCTTTTGAATTCCCGAACACAGTGATCCACCATGCGGTTATCAAAGTCCTCGCCTCCCAAATGGGTGTCACCAGCAACAGCTTTCACCTCAAAAGTACCCTCCTCAGAGATGGTCAACAGAGAGACATCAAAAGTGCCACCACCCAGATCAAACACTAGCTCATTCATCTTGCCAACAATATCATACTTATTATCCAGACCATATGCAATTGCAGCTGCAGTAGGCTCATTGATCATTTGTATGACGTTTAATCCAGCAATAGTGCCAGCATCCTTGGTTGCTTGACGTTGTGAATCATTAAAATAAGCTGGGACCGTTATCACTGCATTTTTCACGGGTTTTCCAAGGTATGCCTCAGCAGTTTCTTTCATTTTCCCAAGAATCATTGCTGAAATTTCTTCAGCAAAAAATTCCTTCTCTTGACCTTTATAAGAGACGACAATCTTTGGTGTATCACTAGGACCTTTTATAAGCTTAAAAGGCCACAACTTCATGTCATCCTGCACTTTGGAGTCACTGAATCTCCTTCCAATCAACCTTTTAGCGTCTGAAAATCAGCAGTTAATTAAGCCAAGTTAAAACAAAATATATGAACAAGGATTTTGATTTCCTAGAACAGTGTTATGAGTAGATTTTTCCAGCCAAGTAATATGAATGCAGCTGAATAATTAAGCAAATAAACATCAGGTCATGAGCGGACTAGGTACAGGCCCGTTCCTGACATTTTATAGGCCCTGGGCGAGATGTCAAAATGGGCCCTCGACAAGTACAAAATTTCTTTCCCAATATGTTGTTTATATCATAAAAATAACATTGAATTCAAGAAATACTAATTTATATAAAACCATTTTTCCTGGTATTCCTAGCGCAAGATCAATCAATAATTATTTCTAAATTATTATTATCTATCATATTATTTTTACATAACATCGTCAATCCATTCCCCCATCGAATGCATCTTATGATATACCTTTAATATATAGATTGAAATCATTTGAGGTCACTATGTTAACCATTCGGAGTAGCTATTTAAGTAAATCAACGATTATATGTGTTAAATGTAAAATTAAAATAATGAAAGTAAAAGGTATAAAGTAAATTTAGTAAATAAGTATAGGGGTTGAAAGTGTAAATTTCAATTTGAAATTGTGATTTTGATTTGGAATGTTACACTTTCAACCCCTATACTTATTTACTAAATTTACTTTATACCTTTTACTTTCATTATTTTAATTTTACATTTAACACATATAATCGTTTATCAACAAAAATACGTTAAAAAAATACGTTTTAATTTTAACAAGTTACACCATTATAATCGTCTCTTCGATACGTTCGAAATGAGCCCAATCTTGAATTTTTTTGATTTATATACTTTAATATATATCATATACACTACATAAAAAATATTTTATATTTAAAATTCATACCCTTATAGTTAATTATTTAATTTATGGTACTCTTAGGTAGCGTTTGGTACGCATACTAGATGGGACGGGACGAAACTGGACGAGACTGAACTGGATGGGACGGGACGGGACTAAACTGAAGGAGATAATTTTAATCTAAGTTACGTTGGAAATACATCGATTCTTTTGTGCATACTCTGTAACTGCAAATACTTCAGCTCCAAACACACATGAATCATCATTCGTCAAATACCCATTTTCACAATTCTTAAATGAGTCCAGTGATACCAACTTGTCAAAACCCGATTTCATATTCTTCTCGTGAAACCTTCTCCTATTGCCATTCACGATATCTATAAACACATTCAAATAATAATAATTTAAAACGATTTAATGAATTAGTTAATATATGATTATTATGTTAATGCGATAGGAGTGTAAAACAAAATTGAAAAAAAAATAAGAGATGTACCATAAATTAAATAATTAACTATAAGGGTATGAATTTTAAATATAAAAAATATTTTTTTTATGTAGTGTATAACTGTATATGATATATATTAAAATATATAAATCCAAAAAAATTCAAGATTGGGCTCATTTCGAACGTATCGAAGAGACGATTATAATGGTGTAATTTGTTAAAATTAAAACGTATTTTTTTAACGTATTTTAGTTAATAAACGATTATATGTGTTAAATGTAAAATTAAAATAATGAAAGTAAAAGGTATAAAGTAAATTTAGTAAATAAGTATAGGGGTTGAAAGTGTAACATTACAAATCAAATTCATCAAATTTGGACGAACACGGGTGCTACAGTGGACTACGCGGGGTGCTACAGTGTATACGCGGGTCATATTTCCAAAAATGGTCCCTGGAATTTTTCAAAAATGGTCCCTTGCAATTGAAAAGTCACAAAAATTTCCCATCGCGGAATTGAGCCCGCGATCGCGGGATTGAATTTTTCACAAATGGTCCCTGCAAGTTTAAAAAGTGTCAGAAATGGTCCCTGGCCCGCGATCGCGGGCTCCCATCGCGGAAAAAGGGGTATTTTTGCAAAGTGGGAGAGATTTGTGGTATTTTGGTAACACTTGGTTTGACTTAGGGTATTTTAATTAATTTCCCTATATAAAATATAACTTTTGAGTGAATTACGGATTTAATCCCTATGGTATTTCAAAAATTATAACTAGTGTCCTTAAGTTTGAAAAACTATGGATATCGTCCCTTTGATTGTCATTTTCTTAAGACTAAGGTCTTTCTCACTGACAGTCGTTAAACAAATTCGTTAAACTAGTTAACTAAAAGAATTAAAAGACTAGAATGCCTTATTTATTTGTCATGTTCATATTGAAAAACAACATTCATATACATATATATAGAGACTCCGTAAAATACAAATCTTGTATTTGTTGCACACCTTACAAACCACATGTGGTAGAGTCTTATTTAATTATATATGAAAAACAACATTCATATACATGTATATTGTATAAGCTTGTATATTCTTGCACGGATGCATATGCACATTGTTCACATATGCACACTGTACAGTGTGCATATGTGAACAATGTGCATATACATATGCATATGCATACGTGCAAGAATATACATATAATGAACATACATTCATATGGGATAAATGAAAAACCGACAAACCATGAAACAACATATGAAAAAGCATATCAATATATATATATATATATATATATATATATATATATATATATGTCAAATTAACGAGAAAATATGATCGGCTTTTTGGTGTAATTTGTTTTTGTTCGACGTTTGATCATACTTTATATATTTTCAATTTAAAAAATGACCAAATCTGTAACACCCTAAAATCAGGGCTAATTTGAACCTCAAATTATAATACGTTATGATACAAGAAACTTCAACTTATATATATATAGCAAGGAAATTAACTATCAAGAGTATATTTACAATACAGGATCCTTCAAATAACCTATCAATCTAATCATATCACTATAATCAGATTAACTAAGTTATCTAAGCAATCCATCAAAATCTCTTCTTGTTAATTGACACCTCTGCTATTCCAAAACACTCGTCCCACAACCCTTTACTTTCCCGAGCTGGTACCTGGTAAGAAAACATCATATGAAATGATTAGGCCAACGCCTAGTGAGAACATTCGTTTCAATAATAATATTTGCAAAATCAATGTAAACAAGTTACAACAAACCTGATTACTCCTTTTCTTACCGTACGTGTAACTCTATTCCATTACACGATTTCATCCAATTCCATGAATATGACTGACAATAATTCTATCAGCATATCATGCCTCAGAGCCACACTACGAATCTTCAATGATTCTAGATTAATGCTCTTATCCAATAAATCGCAATTACACATGCCCATTTATCGGAAAGGAAGTAGAAATTACAAGCACTTATGTCAATCCCATTTTCTTCCTTAGAAATTGGGAATAACGATTATTACCACACGCCTATTCCACAAGTTCCACACACACACTGGAATAACGATTATTACCACACGTCTATTCCATGTGATTACCAAACACTAGTGCCTATGGATCCATTACACTTTACTAATGTATATGCATAACAACATATTACAGCTCATATCATATTCTCAAATCTAAGAATACTAGATAACCTATCGTATCTTCATCCTCAAATGCCCCCCCTTCGGCGACTTAGCACGGGGATTCCGCTACCCGGTTAGCGGATGGGGTCAAGGGGAAACGCCCTTGGGGGTCTGGGGGCAGCGCCCCTAGAATTTTTTAGAAAACTTAACCAGACAAAACATCTAGAATCTACATCCAGACAACAGAACCTAACATTCTCAATTTCACAAAAGTGTCCGGACAGCAGGGGTTTCCGGATGGCTTAAACTACCCGGACAACTGAACTTTTCCGGATAACTACAACTCACCGGATAAACCATGCTTTCCGGATACCTTCTAATTCGGACAACACCTGGAAACTAAAGCAACCCGGATACTACCCGGTAGCTATTTTTATCCGGAAACTTACAATAAAACTAAACTTACCGGATACTCTTCTGCGTCCGGAAACATTCATCACAAGGGTTTCCGGATACGACTTTTTATCCGGAAACGTCGGTTCTGCAGCCTAAAATTCGATCTAATTTGATGTCTGTTCGATTCAGCTCATTCCATACAGTTCATAACCAATTTATACAACTATTTCAAGGTTTAATTTAACATATAAACACTGATTTGCACAAACAACAAATGAACTCACCTTTTTGAAGAAAACCCACTTTAATCACAAATTGCTGCTCCAATCTGTTGTAAACGATTTTGAGAACCTATTCAAAACACAGATTCGTTTACCACTATGCATCTACAACAAATTAATCAGAAAACATGATCAATTTCCTTACCAATTTGAGCCAAAAACCTTGCTTTCTTCCTTTTTCTCTCTATTCTTCTCTCTGCCTTCTAAACCGACCCAAACCAAGGAATACCATAAATATCTGATTTCTGCTATTTATCCATACACACTTTCCATAAATGACCAAATATACCTTCTAGTTCCAATATTTCCAAAAGTAACACCCAACTTTAATCCTTCGTATTTTAACCCCATTGAATAATAAACTTACCATATAATTCAAGGTTTTAAACCAAAATACAATTAGATCCCAATTCTCATTAAAATACTATTATTGAAAATTTAGGATGTTACAAAATCACAAGGACTAAATCTGTAATTAATTCAAAATTTTAATTTTAATTCTCTAAGGTCCGTTTTGTTTGTAGGAATGAAATGGATTTGGGAGATTTGGATTTCAAATCTATTCCAATCCCGTATTTGTTTGAAGGATTGTCTGGATTTGAAATCCCTCAAACATAGAATTTTGAAATCCCAAAGGGTGGCTAGGATTTAAGGGATTTATTAGAATTTGTTGATAATAATGTTTAAAAAGTGTTAAAAACATTTATTTTCTAATAACCAGATAAATAAAAGGTAATTTAATTATTTCTATAAATTTTTGATGATTTTTGATGAATAATGGAATTAAAATCCATTCAAAATCCTACCACCAAACACAAATAAGGATTCTAAATCCTTCCCAAGCTGAATCCCTCTAAATCCAAATTCCTACATAAAAATTCAATTCATTCCATTTCATTCCATTCTTGTTAATCGATTTTAATTAATAAGATACTAGTTAATTAGAAATAATTTGTAAGTAAAATATTTTAGGTTGGGTATGGGTGACTGTTTATGTAATATTGGATGAAAGAAAAAAGGTAAATTGTCAACCTGGGTAGAGAGCATCCATATTATAAGGCCATGAGTACCGGTAGCGGGTACGGGAGCGGGTAAGGTGAGGTGGCACAGCGGGTAAGGAGGGGTTGGATCGGGTAGCCATACGGGGGGGGGGGGGGGGGGGGGGGGGTAGGGGGAGCGGGTTTGTGAACCCGAGGGGGGTGTGTGAGAGGAGGGTGGGTGTGGGGATAGGTAGCGGGTAAGGGTTTGTGTGTATTGGGTAGTATTGGGTTCGGTGGGTAGGCGGTACTCCACTTTTGGGTAAGGATTGGGTAAGGAGGGTAGGAAAGAGAAAAGCTGATGTGGCGTTGAGGTGACAACTGGGTTCATTGGGTACCGGTACTCATGGCCTAAGATGATATGGTGTTGTCATGTAGATAACAAATTCTCTTATATTTATTAAATTAGTAAGACATTTAGCAATGTCATATAGATAAAATAATTATATTTTTATTTAATTTAATTTCTTTATTAGTTTGTTTAAACATTAATTATTAATATTTTTTATAATATTTAATTCATTTATTAATTGGTTTGAACATTACTTTTTATTATTTTTATTAAAATTTCTATCTACAATTTATTTTAAATAAATAATATTTTTTATGGAATATTTTTTATTTAAATTGCTAATAAAAATACATTAATATAATTTTTTTACTAAAATATAAATACAAATACTAATAGATAAACTTACACAAACATCAAAAAAATTACATAAGTAAATAAAACATAAATCAATTATTTATATTATAAACAAACCATGTATAGTTTCGTGATATTATAAATTATTAAAATATGTAAATATAAATTATAAAGTAGTTCATGGTGTGACAATGAGGACCACTTTAGAAAAGACTTTGATCTTTCATTGATATATGAGATGTTATTGTAAAGCTGATGTGGCACATTAGGTTTTTTTATGATTGTTAGGCCAAATTTTTTGGTTTAATTATTAGGCTAAATTTTTGTTTGATTGTTATGCTGAATAAACAATGTGAATGACAAAAATTACAATCTTATTCTCTCGGGCTATATTAAACACCGATTAAACTAATTGTTTTCTAAATATAAAGAATGCTTAAATTTAAATGATAAAAAAAATACTCCATTTAAACTTTTTTTAATAAAACAACTTCATCTAACATAATGATGATACACGTAATTCTCATTATCCCAAAATAAAATTCCCATATACAAGTATGAATAGAAAGAATATGCTCCTAAAAACCATACAGTAAGCGGTAAGACCATCCACACACCTGCAAGACCATACTTCTTCTAAAGTGTCACATCAACTTTGCAATAACACTTTCTACACACATGCAAGACCAAACTTCTTTCTAAACTAATAAATTATAATATAAATAATATAGATTTAATAAGCATATTAATATTTAATGTTTAAATAAACAACAAACAAATTAATTAAATCAAAAAATGTTATTGTTTAATATATTTAATTTGTGAAAGGTCTTTCTATTTTAGAGAGATGATGTTGGTCTTGCAAGACCTTGCAACCCACATAGCATGTCATGTCATCTTGCAAGACTCTTACAAGACTTGTGTGAATGCTCTAAGCCTAATAATCTAACAGCATTCAAGTTTCTAGGCGAACACCCATTTTGTTAGTACACTAATGTATCCAAGATTTAAGACTAATTGTAATTAGTCAAAGTCAATCTAGGTAATGTGTTGGTCAAAGGTATAAATACCCATTTGTAGGGTTTGTGAGGTGAGAGGTCATTTGAGAATAGCTACCAAGTGTGTGTGTGTGTGTGTGTTTTAGAGAGTGGTCTCCAAGAGAAAAGTTGTTCTTTATTCTAATCTTCTACATTTCTCCTCTAATTAAAGTGTTTTTAATGGTTTAATCTTGTTACCTGATTACTCTCAATTGGTATCAGAGCCTAGCAGATCTGAATTTGTGCTTCATTCAATGATTTTTATCAATTTTTGAGAAATTGAAGAGTTTTTTGATTTTTGAGATTTTATTGAAAATTTTCAAGGATTTGAGATTTGTTTGTGTTTTGGATTGATTCAAACTCACAAATCTGTTTGATATAGTTTTTCTAACAGTTTGCAATTTACAAAGTTATTTTTCATTCACAAAATCTTATTATCTGAAAATCAAAATATCAACAGTGGTGATATTGAAGGTTTAGAAAATTGATGTTGGATTTTCAATGTTTGCTTTGGTTTGATCAATTTAAAGCTTATAGATCAATTTCTTTGTTGGCTTAGAGTGGAATACAGCTTTCAGGATCGAGAAACAGACACTAAATCGAGATTTTGAGGTTTTCCAGATCTGAAAAAAAGTGTTCATCGTTAAGGTTTCATGGAGTTATGATCGATATGGATTTTTGATGTGTTTTAATAGCATTTAATGTCTCATATGGATTTGTATTGAAATTTCTAGCACACCGCAACCTTCAGAATCGAAAAAGGATAGGAAATCAATGAGAAAAGTGAGCTGAAAGTGACCTGCCGGAAAAACGCATTCACCGGAATCTGGAAAAATAACCGCCGGAGTTCATGATTTTTTGTCGCAAATTCATGTTTATCGCAAAATTGGCTTAGTTTTGTCGCAAGTTTTGTTTTTATCGCAACACTTGGGTGCGACAAACTCTGTTGCGATAAACTTCTTGTCGCAACTCAAACTCGCCGGAAAAACCATACTCTTGCCGGAAAATCGTGAAAACTGTTAATCTTTCTCGCAAACATGCGTTTTATCGCAAGAATCATTTTTTATCGCAAGTGATATCATCTTCTTATCGCAACCAACCTTATCTCAACATCAAAATCTCAGATCTGAAGTTGGTGATGATGAACAGTACTAACGGAGTCCGTTAGTACTCCGTTAAATTCTTTACATTTTTGGTCCTTTTCCGTGAGTGGCGTTAAATTCGTTAGTTTTTCCGTTTATTTAGTTAGTTTTTGTTACATTTTCAGTCCCAATTCTATTAGGGTGCGTTTGGTTGGGCGGAATCCGACGGAATTGGAATGGTCAATTCCGTTGACCAAATTTCATTCCAATGTTTGGTTTCCATGAAATGGAATTGGATTCCATGAATTCCTTCCAATGTTGGAATTCATCATTCCATCCAAAAAGCCATGGAATTGAATTCCATTCCACCCCAATTTACATAAATGACCAAAATACCCTCCATTCCACCAACACCACCGCCACCACCACCGCCACCACCACCGCCACCACCGCCACCACCGCCACCACCGCCGCCACCACCACCGCCACCACCGCCGCCACCACCACCGCCACCACCACCAACACCGCCACCACCACCACCAACACCGCCATAATTAAAATTATGAAAAGGGTATTTTGGTCATTTACCAAAATTTCATTCCAATTTCAAAGCTACATTCTGTGAACCAAACAGACAGATTCCAATTCCTTTAACAGATTCCATTCCAATTCTGTCAACCAAACAGCTGGTCAAACCTGACAACATTCCATTCCATTCCATCCAAAAACATTCCATTCCATTCCATCCAAAAACATTCTGCGAACCAAACGCAGCCTTAGAGCCCATTAGGTTAGTTAGTTAACTTTTCCGTTAGTTTTCTTACAATCTTAGTCCATCCGTTAGTTTCTTTGTTAGTCCGTTAGTTAGTTTTTAGTCTGTCACTTTTGGTCCCTGGACTTAAAGTTTCAGCGTTTGACTTTTTCAGTCCTGTAGTTTAGGTTTTAGTTTAAGTCATTTTTAGTCCCTCTAGTTTTAACTTTCAGTTTATTACATTTTTAGTCCCTAGACTTGTAAGTTTTAGATTCTTACATTTTTAGTCCTTTGAGTTTTATTTTTTTAGGATTTTTCATTTTTAGTTCTTTGAGTCTTATGTTTAGAATTTCTGTCATTTTTAGTCCTTGTCTTTTATAAATTTTAGTATTTAAGACTTTTAGTCCTTATTTTTCATTTTAGTTTCGTAAGTTGTCAGTTTTAGTCCTTATTCATCACTATTTTTTGTTTTTCGTCGATTTTATCAGTTTTTGCCTGCAATTAAACGTAACTGATATATTTTTCTCGTGTTTTGCAGGTTTATCGATTTAAAGTCCAGTTTTTCGCATTAATTTTTCGGAATTAATTTTTGGAGACAAATTTACAATTTGTTTTTCAAATTTTATTTCTGAAAATTTTTCTGACTTTAATCGTGTTTTCTCTGATCGTACAAACGCACAAATTCTACTTCTCACGAAGTATATCACTTTACTAATCAGTTTAAAGTCCTCCAATTAAAACAAGATGAATTAACCGAGAAACTCAATAATGCACATAAATTGATAGAATCGCAAAGACAGATAATTATTGACCATAATAAGTTAAATGATGGGTTGAAAAAAGAACGAGTTGAGATCGAACAATCTCGAACTTATTTCCGGAACAGGATGGATGAAATGGGAGAAAAAGTAAGAGTTTCTGAAAATAGGAAGATTGAGCTTGAACAATTGTTGAATTCTTACAAAGATAGAAACTCCGAATTAACCGAGAAAGCAAATAGTCTGGAGGAAAAGTTGTACAAAATAGGCCAGACTGAACAAACGATTCATCTTAACAAGCCGAAGAACTTTAGATACTACAATGACAAATGGGGTTTGGGATTTGACAATCCTCATTACTTGGAAAATGCTTTGAAAAAGGCACCATGTCTTTACAAGTTTGAATGGCTTAAGCTTCCATCCATAGAACCTAAATACAAAATCAACTGGCTTAATGAGGAAGAACATGGGGCTGAGGAAGAGATTAAAAGAAAGACAACCGTGACAATGCAACTTCCTTTTTGCTACGGTTGGGAAAATAGGAAGGCACTGGTTTGGAATTGGAAGCAAACCTTGTCTAATGACTATTTCCAGAGTTATGCTATAGAAAAACCAAAGGAGAATGAAACAAAACCCGTTTTTGAAGGAAAAATCTATTACCCTCCTTTGGTACTCGAACAAAAGCTCGTAGATCTCGAAAGCAAGATTCAAGACATTCGAGATGAAGACATAATTGCTTTTGAGATAGAGAAGGAAGTCATGCTTACAGTCCTTTTAAACAGTGAGAGAGAAATTTCTGAAAAGAAATTTTCTGAATTTTCAAATAAGAGTTTTGACGAAAAGAAAGCTGTAGAGCATAGATGCATAAAACTTTCCAAGCAAAACTCAGATTTTGAAAAAGTTTTATTTCTCGAAAAGGAAAAGTTTGAGAAGGAAATGGTGGATTTTAATGCTAAAAGAAAATCCTTTAAGGCAAAGATTGTTGAGCTTTCATTGAAAATATCTAATTTGGAGAAAGAATTAGACATCGAAAGAAAAGAATCTGAAAAGAAGAAAATTGTAGATTTTCAAACAAAGAGTGTGAAAGATGTCTATTCTAATGAAAGAAAGATCTTTCAGGCTGAAATCTCAAAGCTAACGAGGAAGTTGTCTGCTTTAGCAACGGAAGCTATGAAAGAGCAGAAGATCAAATCTGATCTACAGAAGGAATTTGATTTGACTGCTTCTGGTTCAGTTCATGAACATCTTTCTTCGGCAAAGTCCGTCAAATGAAACACTTCTTCAAAGGATCAGATGCGCCCTTCTAATATTTTCTATAACCATGCTGCTACAAGTTCAGATACTCCTATCTTTAAGCCTGTTAAGATGGTTTGGAAAGTGAAAGGATCTTCACCTGAAAGAGATGTGCCAAAGTCATCTGTTCCTTCACCTGCGGTGAACAAGAAGAACAACGCTCCTAAAGGTAAGTCTTTTGTTAAACCTAACCTTGTTTATTCTGCAAATCATTTGATTAGGTTAGCACAAAAGCAAATATGTTGTTCTTATTGTGGAACTCATGACTTTGTCAAGAAAGAAAATGTTCAGTATTGGTATGGTACTTATAATATTTCTTCAAATAGAACTGCACATAACAAGCCAAGACCCAAGTTCCGTTAGGTACCAAAATCAACTTAATCTGTTTTGCAGGTTCATCATGTGCAGTGTTGAATGCCTAATTACTACCAAACACATGACTGGAAAACAGAAGAGAAGTGTGCAATTTGAAGAAGAGTACTTGTGCTGAAACCATATGCATAATTTCAGGGGGAGAAATTTCTTAAACTTTTTGGTTTATATTTGTGCTTATTGATATATCTTTTTGTATGCTTCTTTGTAGGGGGAGCATACACAATAATGGTTTCTAAACACATCAGTTTAGAACCCGGATTTCAATGAGATAATGGTTTTTGAATAATTCAGTTCAGAACCCGCACTTCAATGAGGTTTATGGTTTCTAAACACATCAGTTTAGAACCCGGATTTCAAAGAGATTATGGCTTCTGAATACTTCAGTTCAGAACCCGCACTTCAATGAGGTTTATGGCTTTTAAACACTTCAGTTTAGAACCCGAGCATACAATTTTTTTGACTTCTGATCATATCAGATCAGGACTCGTTCTTAATCTTTAAATAAAAAAAATATATAATAAATAAATAAAAAATTATTAGACTTTGATTGTTACATGTGCTAATTTTGTCAAATTAAGATCTTTGCAGATTTTGAGGGGGAGCTTATCCGATTTTTAATCAGTCGGTCATAATTTGAGGGGGAGCTTAAACATTCGACTGTAAGTATCCTCTGAACTTGATCTGAGATTGTTTGAAAGAAGAACAACTTTCAAGCATGAAAAATGTATTCTTAAATGTTTAAACCACTTCTCTATTTCAAAAAGAGTTCATGAATTTAGAAGTGCGATTTTAAATGTTTTTCATGTATATCTCAGATTCCATCATTATTTCTGACCGTGTGTTTCCAAAGATTAATACTTGTGTATATATACTTTCAAGTATTCATACACACCGGTTCAGCTTTTTATTGACTTTGTTATTACCATGTCTCAAAAACGAAACAAGTTTTCGATGGTAATACTCCCGTTTGTATTTCAAATTTGTTGAGCATCATACATTCATTCAACATATTTTTAGCTTAAACGCTTCATTCAAAGATTGTTTATATTTGTTCATATAAACAAATTTCAATTATTTGATACCTTTAACCTTACATGATTATCTTTCGTATTTGATCTGATTGATACATTGTCAGATTCTCAAACAAGTCTTACGAATTCATTTCATTTCATTCTATATCCTTGTTTTGAGAAATCTTCAAAGTTCAAATGCTCAAATATTTCATGATATTATTGAGGAGCATACATTCTGATGACAATGTTATTCAAATGCTAAAGATTCTTATTTGTTCAAGCCAAACTGTTGAGCAACATATCTTTTAGGACAACATTTCATGGGAATCAGTGTGAGAGATATAATAGAACTTCTATGGATCCACATTAACCAGTGTTTCCTACCCAAGAAGTTATCCTTGAGTGATTGAGGGGTGAGGGGTCGAAATCAAAGAGTGGGGGAGATAACTCATCCGGTTGAGTAATCTCATTGTGCTGAGGTAAAATGAAAAAGAGAGTTTGGTTAGAAGTGAGCGAATGAAAAACAAAAAGAGGGTGTGAGAACAGAGTTAAAAGAATACGAGAACTCTGCACCAACCAATTTCTGAGCTAGGCAGCCACATTACTGATTGGTTCACATTCTTTGGTGACCATCATTGAAAAAAGCAATTAGCCCATGCCAACTCTTGCATTAAACCCCACCAGCTACTCATTTCTTTCTCAACAAAGAAATGTTTCAATTTCCTTGGGGACGCAACGTATTATCTATCTAATCTTCACTCGAAAGGTTTGGATATTGAAAAAGAAGGAAGTTTGCCCCACCTTCGCACTTCAATCATGCACATTGAGTCCGTGGAAAACTTGTTGCTGTCTCAACAGCTTACACAATTTGAGCCTAACTATTAATCAAGCATAAGTTGCTTCAATCATTTCTACACTTGCACGTACACACAAGGAATATGTTTTCTTGTCATAACGTTCATAGAAATTCCTTAGTGTTTTTCGATGATTGAATGGAAGCCCTGGAGGAGTGAACATCAAAAAGATCCTTTCCAAAGTACATTCGTTGTACTAAGTGGCTTTGTGCAACTTACAGGCATTTTAACTGTCTCATTCGTTGATTCAGGGTTACCACTTTTATATTATCTAAATTTGAAAAGATTCGGATAAACATTTTTGGAATTAAGATCAAGAGGAGGAGATTGTTTCTGGTACTCAAAGAGAATGCTGAAATTGAACAAGAATTTTGATGATCATGATGCTCACAATCATCAAAAAGGGGGAGAAATATCAAACAGAAGAAAAGAGGGAGATAATTCAAATATTTCAATCTCCGAGAGTCAAAGTTGATATTTGCCAAAGTCAAAGAAGTTCAAGATAAAGTGTTTCCGAGAGAAAAGTTCAAGACAATTTGTTCAAGATGATCAAACGTGTGAAGATACAAAGACAATTCGTGCTTAAATATTATTCAAGAATGTCTTAAAGCTCAAAGCCTGTTGAAACCTCAAATCCTATTCATAATTCAAAGATTGAAGAAATTTGCCAAATGTCAAAGCTGCAAAGATCAGAGATTTGAAGATATAAAGATTTTGTTTTGAAGACCTTGATCAACCCTACACAGATTTGAAGTTCGTGTTTCAAGACTTGTTGACTATTTGACTTTAAAGAGCCTAAATGAAGATTAAAGCCGCCAAAGTGGATTTTTGAAGATAAAGCCTATATGAAGATTAAAGAGCTGAAGACTATCGTCATAATTTTTCTAAATCTTGAATCCATAGGAGGAGATTGTTAGTACACTAAGGCTGCGTTTGGTTGCAGGACAGGACAGGACAGGATAGAACAGGACAGAATAGAACAGCTGTCCAGCGTTTGGTAGAACATAACTAAACTGGACAGAACAGAACAGGACTGACAAAATGACCAATTTACCCCCAGTGAGTTATTTAGTGTTTTTTACCAAATAATGTTTAGTAGTGGCGGCAGCGGTGGTGGTGGTGGTGGCGGTGGTGGCGACGGTGGTGGTGGTGGTGGTAGTGGCAGCGGTGGTGGTGGCGGTGGTGGCGGTGGCGATGGTGGTGGCGGTGGTGGCGGTGGTGGTGGTGGTGGCAGCGGTGGTGGTGGTGGTGGTGGTGGTGGCGGTGGTGGTGGCGACGGTGGTGGTGGTGGTGGTAGCGGTGGTGGTGGCGGTGGTGGTGGTGGCGGTGGTGGTGGCGACGGTGGTGGTGGTGGTGGTGGCAGCGGTGGTGGTGGTGGCGGTGGCGGTGGTGGTGGCGGCGGTGGTGGCGGTGGCGGTGGCGGTGGCGGTGGCGGTGGTGGCAGCAGTGGTGGTGGCGGTGGTGGTGGTGGCAGCGGTGGTGGTGGTTGTGGTGGTGGTGGCGGTGGTGGTGGCGGTGGTGGCGGTGGTGGTGGTGGTGGTGGTGGTGGCGGTGGTGGCGGTGGTGGCGGTGGGAAACAAAGAAGAAGAAGAAGAAGAAGAAGGGGGTATTTTTGTCAAAAAATCCTTGTTCTACTTAGTTCCATGGTTTTTGGTGGAACACACTTGTTCCATGTTTGTTCTACTTAGTTCTGTTCTGTTCCATCTTAAGTCACGCCAAACATGGGACAAGAGCCCTTGTTCTGTTCTGTTCCACTCCTGTCCTACAACCAAACGCAGCCTAATGTATCCAAGATTTAGGACTAATTGTAATTAGTCGATATTAGTAAAAGTCAATCTAGGTAATGTGTTGGTCAAAGGTATAAATACCCATTTGTAGGGTTTGTGAGGTGAGAGGTCATTTGAGAATAGCTACCAAGTGTGTGTGTGTGTTTTAGAGAGTGGCCTCCAAGAGAAAAATTGTTATTCATTCTAATCTTCTACATTTCTCCTCTAATTAAAGTGTTTTTAATGGTTTAATCTTGTTACCTGATTACTCTCACATTTCACTAACACAAACCAAAGATCATTCAAATAATGTACTAGGGACTGTTTTTACGAAAGGCGCATTTACTTAAATTGGTGTCTTTTGCCTTTTCAGCTGCAATGCCAAATGTTTATTTTAACATATCAAGAATATTGGTCATAAATATTGTGTAAACATAGTTGGCAATCCATATCACAACCGATCAAGGTGGTTCCATATAGTTTCAAACATAAAAAAGTCATCGTGTTAGGCTTTGATGCCGTAAGGCAAACCTAAACCCTAAAAACCTAAACCCTAAAAACCCTAATATTCAAAAGATTAGGCGGTAACAGATCTAGATCAAACACTTTAGGACAGATTCAACTTTTAAATATGTTTCATGAAAAAAAAACACTTTTCTTGTAATCCTACACTTCTATTCACGATCCAATTCATGAGGATATTGTCTTACAGCTCCGTCTAATAATATATAGATATAAAAGATGAACAAATTTCAATAAAAGAGTAGGAAAATGAGTTGGCTGACCAAATATAGTGTTAGCAGGGTTCATTGCTACTTGGTTCTTGGCGCCATTGCCGACGAGTTGTTCTTCATGAAGAAAAGCAACAGAGGATGGTGTGGTTCTATTGCCTTGATCATTGGGTATGATCTTGATTCGATCATGCTTCCAAACGGCGACACGTGAGTATGTTCTCGATTTGTGTATGTATTTGAACAAACCATGCGCTCCTTGCATGTGTGTGCATTACAATGTTATATATATGTTTATCGATAATATTACTTTTTAAAAGTTCATGGTAGTTGTAAATGCGTTCATATTATTAACCTTTTCTTGTAATATGTGCGATGATAGAACGCCCGGTCCTGGGTGTCGTTTGCAGCATCGCTATCCCTTGATATTACATATAACTTATGTCAAACTACGGGTATAAGAAAGTAAATAGTAGTGCAATTACGTAAATTGTATGCAAATGTTACCTTCTTCAACTTGTTCTTTGTTCACTACTTCAACTTGTCCTTTGTTCTATTGTTTCCGTTTCCTCGACCTTTGACCTATATCAAGTGTCAGAAATGGAAAATATAGAAAGACACATGTTTCTATTAAATAATTTGGTACATTCCTAAAGTGGAAATGCAATATATCAAAATTCCATATATGCACGCTTTAAAAATGCATATATGCACGCTTTAAAAATGCATATATGCACATCTGAGACCTGCATATATGCACATCTGAGAACTGCACATATGCACATATCAAAAGAATTTTAAAAAGTAACCCATTAAGTAGTTACTTTGCTACTTCTTAGTGCCTTTACTGTTGGATAATAGCAAAGAATCGAATAGAGAATTTACACCATAATAATATACTTTATTGATAAGCAGCAACGATACGCAGGGAGTTCTGCACTTATTATATAACCAACAATAACTGTCAAAGTAACCAACTTTGACAGTTAAGACATCTGTTGGAGGCACCCTTTAGAGAAAGGCACCGATTAGAAATAGTAATATAGTTTTAGCTTATAACTTTAACATTCCCTCCTAAGCTAAACTGGTTCCATTTCAAGCTTCTTCTTTAGATAATTGAAAACTTCTACTTGCAAAGCCTTCGTGAAGATGTCTGCGACCTGATCCTTCGTGGAACAGAACTTTACATCGATTTCTCCTTCTTCAACTAATTCACGAATGAAGTGGTACTTTATTCTGATATGTTTATTCTTGCCGTGAAAAACCGGGTTCTTAGAGAGAGCGATAGCTGATTTGTTATCGCAATAAATCCATGTTGCTGAATCTTGAGGATTTTTAAGTTCTGCTAAGATTCCCCTTAACCAGATTGCTTGGCACCCAGCAAAACAGAGTGCCATATATTCTGCTTCTGCAGATGAGAGTGCAACCGTACTTTGTTTTTTTGACTGCCAACATACCGCTACTGATCCCAAATAAAACATGTATCCTGAAGTACTTTTGCTATCATCCTTATTCCCTCCGAAGTCGCTGTCACTAAAGCCCTTTAGAGATGGATCGTTCGTTTTTCTATAAACAATTCCATGATCAATTGACCCCTTTAGAAATCGTAAAATTCTTTTCCCAGCTTCCCAATGACTCCTCTTGGGTAACTCCATAAAACGACTAATCTTGCTAACTGTATACATAATGTCCGGTCTTGTCGCCTGTAACGACCCGGTATTCCATAACATACATAATATACATCATTTAACATGTCATACATAACTTCGTTACTTTCATAACAAAATACATAATAATTCACATTCGGTCCCAATGTCTCGAAACTATACAATACAAAAACGTAAACATATCCTAGTCTTCGTCAGCTATCAACCGCCTCCTATGCTTTATTCTTCCCTTTGCTAACAAAAGATCCTTGACGTGGAATACATATTTTTAAAGGAAAATGAGGGTTAGACCAAACGGTCTAGTGAGATAATCCCTGTCAGTTTAGAAATCCTTTTTCTTTTTATAAAACACACGTATACCACAAAGATTAAATACCAAGCAAGACTCGTGCATCGTGTTCCTCTCCTCATTTCCCTGGCCAAATTAGTTGGTAGCAAGCCAACTAATCAATTAACTTCACTGTACAACAATTACAGCCAACAACACTGTACGAATATTACAGCCAACACACCGGTCCTAAGCCCGGCCAGTCGTATTCTTATATAGTATAATTCTTAGGTAAATACAATACCTCAATATATTATATTTCAACATAAACACACATAATCACACCATTTATCACATTCTCAAACCACACATATATGTATTCCAGTTGAAAACGTTTTAAAGTAAAACTCACCTCGATCGCTTATCCAAAAAACACTTCCAAGCCTTTCTCCAAAAGATTCAGTCTTTCAATCCAAATCCACAGAATCTGAAACAGATTAAATACAAATATCCCCTTACCAATTGAACACATTAAACATACCAGCAGGCTATGAACTCTAGATAAATCTACCTAACTCTCGCCATCAAAACGACCTAACAGCTATAGTTCCCGGACAACCCAAAACAACCCGGGCAGCAAGGTAATCCGGACAACCTGAACTATCCGGACAGCACATTTAATCCGGATAACAGACATTCTGGACAACAAAGCAATCCGGATACCATCAGGTATCCCAATCCATCCGGAAACGTATAACAAAAGGAACTTACCCGGATACTTGACTCGTCCGGACACCATCAACAAAGCTACCCGGACACTAGCAACAAAAGTATCCGGACACATTCATTCTATCTGGAAACCACTGTCTGTTTATGCATTTTCTACCCAGAATTCGGCTGAATCAACCCAAACCATGAAATCTATGATTCTACTCTGATAGGAACTATCTAATAGCAATTACCAACATAAAATGTAAAGGAAACATACCTTGAATCATTTCTAAGTACACCAATTGAAGCCTTAACCTAGTTTTTCTTCTTTTTCTTCTTTTCTTCCCAAAACACACACGCACACCTTCAACTGATATTTTCTGAATTACTGAGTTATGAAAATATCTGAAGTTCTAAAGGGTATATCAAACCTAGTTTTTCATTTTAGACCTTGAACTTCTCAACAATGCCCCAAACACCCCTAAACTTATAATTTACCCAAACTTACCCTAATATTCAACTTTAAAGTTAACTAAACTTAACGAAAAGGGATTTTAACTAACGAACTTACCCGGGGTATTACATTATCTCTCCCTTAAAAGAATTCCGTCCCAGAATTCGGTTAAGCAAAAAGGTATGAATGCTTATCACTACTACCTCGAACCCAATCAAAGCCATAGAAACTAACTGAATAGACACTCCACCTCTATCTATATCTCTAACACAGATAAGCAACAAAGAACGGAAATATTAATAATCATTTTACACCAAAGTCATATAACACTTTAGCACATATAGAGTTTGTTAGAATATACCTGTAACCTCATCCGAAATTTCCTCTGCTTCTTGAGCCGTCATTTGAAAGACTCGACCCTTTGCTTTTGGTATTTCAAGCCTTTGTATTCCTCCTGGCCTAACATCCGTTGGTTTTACTGTCATATTACCCTGCTGTGTGTTCCGTTGTGGACATTCTGACTGAAGATGATCAGGGGAGTTGCAAGAGAAACAAAATCGAGTTACCCGACAATCTCTCGCGATATGACCGGTCTTTCCACATTTGTAGCAATTTCGGGAATCACCATAGGAGTTTCCTTGGTGAATACGGTTACATTTTTAACATGGTCTTCTTTCAGCTGGTCTGAGAGATAGTATAACACCCCAAAATTTCAGGGCTAATTTGAACCTCAAATTTCCACAAGCTATGATAATATAAACTTCAAACTTACATAAATAGCAAGTGAATTAATCATCAAGAGTACATTTACAGATACAGGATCCTACAAATAACTTATTAATCTAATTATGTACTATAATCAGATTAACTAAGTTATCTAAGCAATCCCTCAAAATCTCCTTCTGTTAATTGACTTCCTTGATATTCCAAAACGCTTGTCCCACAACCCTTATTTTCCCGAGCCGGTACCTGGTAAGAAAACATCATTTGAAACGATTAGGCCAACGCCTAGTGAGAACATTCGTTTCCATAATAATATTTGCAAATTCAATGTAAACAAGTTATATCAAACCTGATTACCCTTTTCTTACCATACATGTAACTCTATTCCGTTAACACGATTTTTACCCAGTTCCATGAATATGACTGACACACCTTCCATCATCATATCATGTCTCAGAGCTACACTACGAATCTGCACTGATTCTAGAGTAATGTTTCTATTCCGGAAATCACAATATACACATGCCCATTTCCACATTTCATGAATATGACTGACAATAATTCCGTCATCATATCATATCCCAGAGCCACACTATGAATCTTCAAAGATTCTAGATCAATGCTCTCCACCAATAAATCGCGATTACACACGCCCATTTATCGGTAAGGAAGCAGAGATCACAAGCACTTATGTCAATCTCACTCTCTTCCTTAGAAATCAGGAATAACGATTAAACGAGTTATACCACACGCCTATTCCATGATTTCCCACACACACTGGAATAACGATTAAACGAGTTATACCACACGCCTATTCCATGTGATTACCAAACACTAGTGCCTATGGATCCATTACACTTTACTAACGTATATGCATAACAACATATTACAGCTCATAACATATTCTCAAATCTAAGAATACTAGATAACCTATCGTATCTTCGTCCTCAAATGCACCCCTTCGGCGACTTAGCACGGGGGCAGCGCCCTTGCGGGGTCTGGGGGCAGCGCCCCGAGAAAGTTTTTAGAAAACTTAACCAGACGAAACGTCCAAAAACTGCATCCAAACGTCAGAACCTAACATTCTCAATTTCTCAAAAGTGTCCGGACAACAGGAGTTTCCGGACAACAGGAGTTTCCGGATAACAGGGGTTTCCGGATACCTTATACTATCCGGACAACTATACTTTACGGATAACTACAACTTACCGGGTAAACCATACTTTCCGGATACCCTCTAATCCGGACAACACCCGGAAACTAAAGCAACCCGGATACTATCCGGTAACTATTTCTATCCGGAAAACTAAAGCAATTCGAAACTTACCCGGTATCTTGCTACATCCGGATACCTTCATCACCGAGGTTTTCCGGATATGACGATTTATCCGGAAACCTTCGACCTGCAGCTTAAAATTCAACCTAAATCGATGTTTGTTCTATTCAGCTCATTCCAGACCATTCCATACAGTTCATAACCAATTTATACACCTATTTCAAGGTCCAATTTAACATGAAAACACTGATTTAAGCAAACAACAAATGAACTCACCTTTTTGAAGAAAAACCCACTTTTGCACAATCTGATTCCAACTCAATCTGCTGCTAATGATTCCGAAATCCTATTCATCAAACAGATTTGTTTACTAACATAAATCTACAACAGCTTTTTATCAAAACCAAGATCAATTCCTTACCAATTTGAAGTCAAAACCTTGATTTCCTTCTTTCTCCCTTTTTCCTTTTCTCTCTACCTTTCTCTCCTTTCTCTAAACCGACCCACACCAAGGATTCAGCTAAAATATCTGATTTTAGCTACCTTATCCATACACACTTTCCATCAATTTACCAAACACACCTCTAGGTTTCAATATTTTCACAATTGACACCAACCTTAAACCCTTGTATTTTAACCCCATTGAATTATAAAATTTCCATATAATTCAAGGTTTACACAAAATACAAATACATCCCAATCCTCATTAAAATACTATTGTTGAAAATTCAGGATGTTACAGATAGATAACTATCAAGTCTCGGAGATTCGTATTCCTCCAAATCACACGTCATTTCCTCCAATTTCCTTTTTCCAAAACTTCTATCACTAGCGTCTCTCCTATTATCCCGTTCCACATTTTCTGTTGCATCTACTGCGGCTGAGAAGGTATCGGGTCCTTTTGCAATCACTAGCTTTCTAATTTCTGAATTTAACCCGAAAATAAACCTTTCCATCTTCAGCGCCTCCGTGGCAACATAGTACTCTGCAAAGTGAGACTTCTCCAGAAAGCGAGCAGTGTAATCTCTAACCGATAAACTTCTCTGATGTAGGTTCATGAATTCCTCTTCCAGCTGTCTAACTGCTGCTTGAGGACAAAACTGTTCTTTGAAAGCTGTTGTGAATTCGTCCCAAGTAAAAGTTGAGTACACATCAGATCCTCTAGAGGTAATATGAGCCTCCCACCAAAATAGAGCATCTGCCTTCAACATTGCGGTTCCGTATAGCACTTTATCTTCTTCTGCACACTTGCTGGTCCTGAAGACAGCTTCTATCTCTTTCAGCCACCTCATGGCCTTCACTGGATCTCTTTCTCCTGAATATGTCGGGGGTTTGCAATTTAAAAACATTTTATAGTCACACTTCCTTGGCACCGGTATGACAGTATGTGTAATGGGCATTTCGCCTTCCAGACTAGGATCTGGTATTCCAGTTTCAGTGTGACGAGTTCTATCGAACATAGCTTGTATATTGGCTTGAAGTCTTCCCATTTCCGCCGTCAAATCATTTCGTGTAACAAATTCGGTACCTCGCCCCTGAACTCTGCCTCCAGTTCTGCCCCTACCTCTTTCTCCCCCTCGTCCCCTTGTCCCAACTGTTGGATTTGTTCTATTAGGATTTCCTCCTCCCCGATTCGTTTGTCTAGTACCGCTTGCCATTCTGTAGATTCAAACAAGATTAATATACACATAAGCACATACCCCATATAACAAGGTATTCCAGTTCAAACATGTACCTGTAAGATCACAAATACACTGGACAGGTGTAAGATGAAATTACCTTACATGATGTTCCTTCTACCTTTTTATACTCAACACCCCAAGGTTCTAAAATAATAGGGACATCCTACTTCACATGCAGTTTAAGTCTAGGTACAGAGACAAATACCTAAATCTCTTAAACTAGGGCTCTGATACCATCTGTAACGACCCGGTATTCCATAACATACATAATATACATCATTTAACATGTCATACATAACGTCGTTACTTTCATAACAAAATACATAATAATTCACATTCGGTCCCAATGTCTCGAAACTATACAATACAAAAACGTAAACATATCCTAGTCTTCGTCAGCTATCAACCGCCTCCTATGCTTTATTCTTCCCTTTGCTAACAAAAGATCCTTGACGTGGAATACATATTTTTTAAACGAAAATGAGGGTTAGACCAAACGGTCTAGTGAGATAATCCCTGTCAGTTTAGAAATCCTTTTTCTTTTTATAAAACACACGTATACCACAAAGATTAAATACCAAGCAAGACTCGTGCATCGTGTTCCTCTCCTCATTCCCATGGCCAAATTAGTTGGTAGCAAGCCAACTAATCAATTAACTTCACTGTACAACAATTACAGCCAACAACACTGTACGAATATTACAGCCAACACACCGGTCCTAAGCCCGGCCAGTCGTATTCTTATATAGTATAATTCTTAGGTAAATACAATACCTCAATATATTATATTTCAACATAAACACACATAATCACACCATTTATCACATTCTCAAACCACACATATATGTATTCCAGTTGAAAACGTTTTAAAGTAAAACTCACCTCGATCGCTTATCCAAAAACACTTCCAAGCCTTTCTCCAAAAGATTCAGTCTTTCAATCCAAATCCACAGAATCTGAAACAGATTAAATACAAATATCCCCTTACCAATTGAACACATTAAACATACCAGCAGGCTATGAACTCTAGATAAATCTACCTAACTCTCGCCATCAAAACGACCTAACAGCTATAGTTCCCGGACAGCCCAAAACAACCCGGACAACAAGGTAATCCGGACAACCTGAACTATCCGGACAGCACATTTAATCCGGATAACAGACATTCCAGACAACAAAGCAATCCGGATACCATCAGGTATCCCAATCCATCCGAAAACGTATAACAAAAGGAACTTACCCAGATACTTGACTCGTCCGGACACCATCAACAAAGCTACCCGGACACTAGGAACAAAAGTATCCGGACACATTCATTCTATCTGGAAACCGCTGTCTGTTTATGCATTTTCTACCCAGAATTCGGCTGAATCAACCCAAACCATGAAATCTATGATTCTACTCCGATAGGAACTATCTAATAGCAATTACCAACATAAAATGTAAAGGAAACATACCTTGAATCACTTCTAAGTACACCAATTGAAGCCTTAACCTAGCTTTTCTTCTTTTTCTTCTTTTCTTCCCAAAACACACACACACACTGAAAGTGCAGGATCTATTCTTACAATCAATATAGAAAGAAGTAATTGAGAAATTGTATGATCAAGCCCAATTGTATTCAATGATGCACAGAATTACAGATCTAAGAGAGAGATAACCTCAAAGATTACAAGGAATGAATACAAGTAATATGGGAAAATCAATCAGTTAGCAACGTAGTGCTAACCACTCTATTTATACTGTAACGGATATATTAAAGCTACAGTACAAATAAGAAAGACTAATAAGAACAAAACACGTGTCCTAATTAGTTTACACATTACTAAGTAACGAAACTCGTCATAAGTTCTGAACAGGTAGTTCAGAACTTCTGAACATTCTTCTGATCACGCTTCTCAGAACTTCTGACTTCTCTTTCTCAGATCTCTGACTCTTCTTCTCAGAACTTCTGACTCTTCTTCTCAGAACTTCTGAACCTTCTTATCAGATCTTCAACACTTGGTTTATTGACAAAACTTCAGATCTAACACACACCTTCAGCTGATATTTTCTGAATTACTGAGTTATGAAAATATCTGAAGTTCTAAAGGGTATATCAAACCTAGTTTTTCATTTTAGACCTTGAACTTCTCAACAATGCCCCAAACACCCCTAAACTTATAATTTACCCAAACTTACCCTAATATTCAACTTTAAAGTTAACTAAACTTAATGAAAAGGGATTTTAACTAACGAACTTACCCGGGGTATTACACGCCGTTAGATACATCAAGCTCCCTACCATGCTTCTAAATAAGCTCGGGTTGATACTTTCTTCAGATGATTCTTTAGATAATCGCAGTCCAAATTCCATGGGAGTTGCCACAGGAGATGCATCTTTCATATTAAACCTATCTATTAACTCTCTTGCATACTTTTGTTGAGAAATTGAGATGGAATTCGATTTTTGCTTTATCTCTATTCCAAGAAAATAATGGAGCAACCCCATATCTGTCATCTCAAATTCACTCTTCATAGAGACTTTAAAGGCTTCTATCATTTCATAGGAATTTCCTGTAAAGATTAAGTCATCTACATATACACAGACTATGAGCAAATTATCTTCTTGTTTCTTAATGTAAAGAGTGTGCTGATAGGCGTGTTCACACCCCTCTAAATCTTACCGCAAGTGTACGGGTCGAAATCAAGTAATAGTACTAGAAAGTACGAGTATCGAACACAGGGAACTAGGAACTAAGTATCACAATTACTATAAGATCTATTAACTGAACGTCGCAATTTTGAGTGGTTGATACTTGACTAATTAAATGCAAGCAAAATAAATCAAACACAAAACAGTAGATAGCTTAAGAAACTTCAGATAGAGAAAACAGTTGAGGGTTGGAAATCCTAAGACTTTTCACATACAAACGCTTGACTCAAACAGTTACCAGTTATTCCCCTTAATGAATACCCAATCTTAAAGTCACCGTTGTTCTTTCTCAAGCAACAACGAGTTTTATTTTGAAGACACAAGTTTTATCTCTCGATCTTAACTCATGAAACTCAAAACATATTAAAAACAAGATTTAATGGGACTAAAGCTTAATTTGATATCTCTATCCAAATTTCCACCTTAGGCCTGCAATTTCTAGTTCTAGATTAACAATTAATTCTCTCGAACTTAATTGTTCACAACAAATCAAATGTAAATTGGCCAAATTCATAAAAGCATTAAGGACTAAATCACATGCTTCATTAAAATAGGAAAAACTGATAAAAATCTCAAATCATTTGTTCATAAGCTTAAATCAAATTCATTCCAACCCCCAACATCAAAAGATTAGTTCATGTTGGTGGTGGATTCAAACACAAGAGAAAGAAAAGCAAAAGTGTATGTAAACATGATAAGTGTAAACGTGATAGATGTGATGATGAACTCCCTTCTCTCGTGCTCGTATCTACTTCGTGTGTTGAACGTCTCCTCGATTTATCCTCTACCGTGGCTCCAAAAGACGTGAAATGTCTCCAGAAATCGCCCCCAAGCTGCTCCCGTTCGTCGTGTGCGAGATGTCCCCAGAATGACCTAATTCCCAAATACATAAAGTGTAAAAAAACGAAACAGACCCTTCCGCGACTTGTGCCGCGACTTGTAAACCGCGGCATAAGTCGCGCGCTTTTCTGATGTCATCCGGGTCAGGTTCGGGTCCTGGTTCGGTCGCGGGTCTTGGGCTTGGATCTCGGGCTTCCGTTGGGCTTCGTTTTGGCTCTTTTCAGCTTCTTTTCTCGATGATCACTGCCTTTTAGATAACCTGCACATTCCACTAGATAAACCGTAAAATTCCGCCTCTTTGCTATCAATACAAGCCAATCTCATTGGTTTGAGAACTGAAAATAACGCCAAAAAGTGGCGTTATCAACAACCCCAAACTGAGCGTTGCTTGTCCTCAAGCAAATTAGCGACAAAATAAAATAAAAGCATACATCAGTGAAATACAATAACTGCACAACTCTCAATCGGTACCACGTAATGCACTGGTGATTTCCCCTACCCGTGAATGCCTGTCTCACTCTCGCCTCATTCTTATTTTGTTTGATCTATGACCTTCCATTGTAAGTTGAACTCGTGACTGCTCCGATTCCATTAAGGTCGTACTAGGTCCAGACATACTAGGGAAAACATTTCGCCTCGACCCTACCTCACGGGGTACTCTCATTGTCACTCGAACCTAGGTTGTCGCACATGTTGTCATGTATAGGTGGTTATATACAAGAATACTCGAAATTTACATGACAACTCTAATGAAAGACGCACAGATGTTCAAAAAGTCAATCTCAGAAAGGAATTAGGTAGCAAGACAGGGAATATTGGTAAAAGTGGTAGCATACCGTAATCATATTTTCCAGAAGATCATCTAGGTCTTTACAAAGGTTGTAACGGGGCTAAGGTACCGGTTAAGAAACGAAGGGTAAAATGGTTCAAAGATCCTTGGTGTATCAATCATTAGCAGTTCTGAACTTATTGACTTTACTTCCTATTCCTTGGCCCTCTTTGTCACTACTGGAGTCGCTTTGACTCTCTTATTTCTCAGCTGTAGATAGCTGTCTAAACTATATATATATATATATATTTTGGAGCAGCATTGGCTCTCTTTATTTTCTTGGGGCTGCATTGGCCCTCTTTTCTAACTCTTATTTATTTCCATGACTGGCCTGTACTCTTTCTTTTCTGCTCTATCTTTCGTAGTCCATTACCGGCTCAGTTTGACACACATTCGGATAAGGGTTGGCTAAGGTTTTTGGCTAGGGTTTAATGGTGGGTTTGAAATGAACAAGGTGAGTGTTTTGGCTACAAAATGGGTTATGGGTACACACAAATGGGTAAAAAGGTACGATAGCTAAGAACATGGTTAAACATACACACAATACCTGGAATCATCTCTTAAGGTCCACACGATATGGTCTACTACACCCTTACCCAATATCCCGATGGTTGTCTTTGCTACCCAATGCAATAATACAGCGAGATCATTCTATATTCACGACAAGGAACTCGAAGAAGTGTATATGAATTAAGTGTTTAAATCCCTCTAAATGAAAAGACGTCTTTTAGGCTCAAATCTCGCTAATGGGTGGTCTCCACTAATGTCCCTAGTCATGTCCTTTCCCGGTCCTTCCCTAATGGTCGCGTCGCTATCACGAGATTCTCCCCACAATGGTCGGTCTCAATCATTCAAAACAGAAATTTTGGCTAATGTGCAGAGGTTCGGGAAATCTACGTGCATAAACGTGAGCCCGATTGGGCAACCCCAAACCTTACCCACACATTGTCCCTAATGTGCAAGTGTCGGCGTAGGCGATACTAAAAACAAGTATCGTTGTGCGGTTATTACAGATATCAGACAGGCAAGGCATAACATTAAAGCACAACATCAAAGAGCCATCTCATTAAAATTTGGCCACCCCAAACCTAGGCCGTGGCCTAGGTTTGTCAACTAAAGCCAACCCCAAACCTCGGTGAAACCAACCCGAGGTTTGCACAGGATTAAAATTGAGTGTGTAGATGTTGAAAGTGAGGCACCCCAAATGTAACATCCTAAAAACAGGGCTAATTTAAACCTTAAATTTCAACAAGATTTAAACATAAAATTTCTAAACTTTATACATAAGCAAAGATTCAACCTTGAGGATCATATTTACATATATAGAATTCTTCAAATAACCTATTAATCTAATCATGCCACTATAATCAGATTAACTAGGTTATCTAAGTGATCTATCCAAAACCCCAGTATTCCATAATCTTCTTTGCTAATCCAAAAGCTCTCGTCCCACATCCCCTTTATCTTCACGAACCTGCACCTGGTAAGAAAACATTATTTGAAACGATTAGGCTAACGCCTAGTTAGAACATTCGGTTTCAAAATAACATTTGTACAAAATAATGTAAACTAGGCATAACAAACCTGATTTACCCTTTTTCTTGCCACATGCGAAACCATCCTTTAATAATGGGTTAAAACCCAGTTCCATGACTACGACCTGACCCTAAGTCAGCCATTTCTCATGGTCGAGAGCCGCACTACGAATCTTCACTGACTCTAGCTTTAAGCTCTTATCCAATAAATCGCAATAACACATGCCAATTTATTAGAAAGGAAGTAGAGATTACAAGTACTTATGTCAATCCCTTTTTCTTCCTTAAGAATCAGGAATTACGTTTATTCCACGATTTCTCACGTACATCAGAATAATGAATAATCCTCATATATTCTACGTACACATAACCATTTCTCACATACATCAGAATAATGAATAATCCTCATATATTCTACGTACACACAACCATTTCTCACATACATCAGAATAATGAATAATCCTCATATATTCTACGTACACATAACCATTAGTGCCTATGGATCCATATCACCTAATTGTACTCATACAGGTATTTACTCAATATAAATTCCTTATAACAACCATATAAGCGAATTATATTTATACCTCATAAATTCCTTATAGCAATCGTATAAGCGAATTATTTATATCACATAGATTCCTTATAGCAACCGTATAAGCGAATCTCCTTTATAAGGTAAGAATGAACTCACCTGATTGCGTAACACAACTCCTTTCAAGCTATTCTTAAGTACTCCAATCTTTTACCCCAATTCACAGAATCTGAAACCAAATAAATACATATATCTCTTTAAAGACTAAAAACTCTAAAATCCCAAAATCCTCGACTCATATCGCAACCAACTAAAATGATAATCCTTGTCGCAACACCTTGCACATGTCGCAATTAACTACTGCGATACAGTAGCATATCGCAACCAACTGTTGCGATATACATCATGTCGCAACCAACTACTGCGACACAGTAGCATATCGCAACCAACTGTTGCGATATACATCATGTCGCAACTGACCATGCGATATCATGAGCTTGTCGCAACCCAAGGTTGCGATATTCATGAATGTCGCAACTCAAGGTTGCGATATCTATGATGTTCATCAATGTCTCAGTTAACTAAATTCATCCTAAACCCATAAATTATCAGTTTTAAACCATGTTTGTTTCTGTAAACATGCAGATATGTTTAACACTACTAATAGAATATAATCATCAGTCCAGATTTCTACTAGTCATCAAAATAACCAAAACCCACTTCTAAACTCATAGAAATCTTTATCTAAAAGAAAAGGTTAGATTATGAGAAGACATACCTTTAATCTTACAAACTTGATCCCTCAAATTTCCAGTTACAATCTTGCCTTCTTCTTCCTCTTTCTTCTTTATCTCGGTTCTCTCTCTCTTTTCTCTTCACCGTAACCAACACACACATACAAGACACACAAAATGGTAAAATGAGGAGGTGTCCCCCTTTTTGTTCATTTCTTAATTAAGAAACGGTGGTGTTGACACATCACACCATACTTAGCCAAACAACCCTTCAACTATCACAACTTGACAAGTTTAATCCTTCTCCTTATAATTTAAATTAAAGTTTACCCCATACTTATTATTCCACAATTAACGTAACTTATTTGGGGTTAAACTCTAAAATTAATCCATCACAATAATAAATTATAACTTATAAAATAGTTATACTTAAATTATTTAATAAACCCAAACATCTACTTTTATAAAAATCGAGATGTTACACCAAACCTAAGTGAAACTTAGGTTTGTTGCATCTCGTTTAACTAGTAAGGAACATAACATCATACACCACTCGTTAACACACAGAGTTAGAACATACCTGTTGCCCGGACTGAGGGGATTCTCTTGAAATATTTGAACGACCACGATTGAGAGACATCGGAGAAAATGGAGCGAGAGAGGGTAGACACAAGGAAAACAAAACAAAAGGCGAAAGAAAGCAAAGCAACGAAACACACATAGCAGGAAAAGAGAACACAGTACGAAAACAGAAACAGGGGAGCCGCGCGGTTTCCCACGCGGTTTGAAAGCCGCGGGATAGACCGCGTAAGTCACTGTTTCAGCTATTTTATTTTTTCGATTTTTTTTTGTAAATAAAGTCACTCAAAAACATAGATAATAAAAGAAAACGCAAACCTCGGTGGGTTGCCTCCCACCCAGCGCCTTGGTTTCGGTCGTGGCTCGACCTTCCTTCCGATCACTCCTTCGGCTTTTCTTGATCATCCGGTTTCTCTTCACTTTTGCCTCTTTCCCTCTCGAACATCTTGAATACCGCTCTCTCGCCACCAACCCTTAGGGTCATTTCTTCTTCTTCAATGTCGATCAGCGCTCAACTCGTGGCCAGAAATGATCTTCCCAATATCAGCGGGACTTTTTCATCTTCATCTATGTCGATCACAACGAAGTCTACCGGAAAGTAGAACTTGTCAACCTTGATCAGTACGTCTTCTATCACCCCATATGGATATATGAGCGATCTATTCGCGAGTTGAAGTGTCATGTACGTTGGCTTCACTTCTCCCAAGCCAAGTTTCCTGAAAACAGATAAAGACATTAGATTAATACTAGCTCCTAAATCATATAATACCTTATCAAAATTAAGCTTCCCAATTTGAATAGGAATCAAAAAACTCCCTGGATCTTTGAGCTTCGGGGGAAGCTTGTTCTGAATGATCGCACTACACTCTTCAGTAAGTGTAATGGTGGGCTGGTGCTCGATTGCCCTTTTCTTGGATAGGATCTCTTTCATGAACTTGAGGTATATTGGCATTTGAGCAAGTGCCTCCGCGAATGGGATGTTGATGTGAAGCTTCTTGAAGATGTCGAGGAATTTCTTGAACTGTTCCTCATCTTTATGTGCCTTCACTCGATTAGGGAATGGTAGTGGTGGCACAAACGGTTTGATTACCGGCTTTGGTGGAGGTGTCACCTCTTTTTCCTTCGGTTCTTCCCGATCAGCCATATCATTAGTAATACCGTCTTTCAGCTCGACATTCGGCTTCTTGATCAACTTCTTGCCATTTCTCAGATAAATGGCATTACACTCTTCTCTTGGCTTTCTCTCAGTTTGGCTCGGGGATGTCCCGGGAACTCGTTTTTGTAGGACTTCAGAAATTTGTCCCACTTGCCTCTCGAGAAGCCTAATCGATGCCGTATTCTGGTCAGTAGCTGCTTTTACCGTGCTCACCGTGTTTGCCAATTCGCCAACCGTGTTGTCCATCTTGGTCACGAACTTCATCATCATATCTTCCAGCCCCGGTTTCTTCTCCATGGATGGTCCCTCATCGTATTTCCTTTGGTTAAAACCTGGAGGACGGTAAACATTGTTAGTATTGGAAGAATTAGAAAAGTGAGAAGAATTACCTTGTGGTTGTTGACCGGGTTGACTCCATGAAAAGTTAGGGTGTTTCTTCCACCCTTCATTATACGTGTTCGAGAAAGGGTCGTTCCTCGGCTGGTTATTCCGGTTCTGTAAAAACTGAACTTTCTCGGGTTCTTCTGGATTACCACCTTTCAAATGGATCGTGATCGCAGCTAGTTGAGCTTTTATTTCTTTCAGCTCATCCGATTCATGAACACTCGCAACTCTTCTAACAGCTGATCTTGGAGTAGAAAAACTATGTTTGGCTAAGTTCTCGATCAAGGAGACTGCTTCTTCATATGTCTTCTCCATTAGGGCTCCACCCGCTGCATCAGTGATATCATTCTTGAACTGCGGGTGAAGGCCTCCAAAGAAAGTTTGGATAATTACCCAGCCGTGTAACCCGTGGTGAGGACACTTTTTCAACATATCCTTGTATCTCTCCCATGCCTCGTATAGGGTCTCTTGGTCCCATTGCGCGAAGTGAGTAATGTCGGCCATTAGCTGAGCAGTTCTTCCCGGTGGGAAGAATTTCTGGAGGAATGCGACCTTCAAGTCTGCCCATGTAATGATCTGATCCGCTGGTAGGCTCTCTATCCAAATTTCAGCTCTACCCTTGAGTGAGAAGCTGAACAGTCTTAGCTTGATGGCATCCTCGTTTACCCCCATTGATTTTGAATGTGTTGCATATCCTCTCAAATGCACGAAGATGTGCATGAGGATCCGCCAAAAACTTGATAGGCGGGTTCACCCCCCCCCCCCCCTAAATCTTACCGCAAGTGTACGGGTCGAAATCAAGTAATAGTACTAGAAAGTACGAGTATCGAACACATGGAACTAGGAACTAAGTATCACAATTACTATAAGATCTATTAACTGAACGTCGCAACTTTGAGTGGTTGATACTTGACTAATTAAATGCAAGCAAAATAAATCAAACACAAAACAGTAGACAGCTTAAGAAACTTCAGATAGAGAAAACAGTTGAGGGTTGGAAATCCTAAGACTTTTCACATACAAACGCTTGACTCAAACAGTTACCAGTTATTCCCCTTAATGAATACCCAATCTTAAAGTCACCGTTGTTCTTTCTCAAGCAACAACGAGTTTTATTTTGAAGACACAAGTTTTATCTCTCGATCTTAACTCATGAAACTCAAAACATATTAAAAACAAGATTTAACGGGACTAAAGCTTAATTTGATATCTCTATCCAAATTTCCACCTTAGGCATGCAATTTCTAGTTCTAGATTAACAATTAATTCTCTCGAACTTAATTGTTCACAACAAATCAAATGTAAATTGGCCAAATTCACAAAAGCATTATGGACTAAATCACATGCTTCATTAAAATAGGAAAAACTGATAAAAATCTCAAATCATTTGTTCATAAGCTTAAATCAAATTCATTCCAACCCCCAACATCAAAAGATTAGTTCATGTTGGTGGTGGATTCAAACACAAGAGAAAGAAAAGCAAAAGTGTATGTAAACATGATAAGTGTAAACGTGATAGATGTGATGATGAACTCCCTTCTCTCGTGCTCGTATCTACTTCGTGTGTTGAACGTCTCCTCGATTGATCCTCTATCGTGGCTCCAAAAGACGTGAAAAGTCTCCCGAAATCGCCCCCAAGCTGCTCCCGTTCGTCGTGTGCGAGATGTCCCCAGAATGACCTAATTCCCAAATACATAAAGTGTAAAAAAAACGAAACAGACCCTTTCGCGACTTGTGCCGCGACTTGTAAACCGCGGCATAAGTCGCACGCTTTTCTGATGTCATTTGGGTCAGGTTCGGGTCTTGGTTCGGTCGCGGGTCTTGGGCTTGGATCTCGGGCTTCCGTTGGGCTTCGTTTTGGCTCTTTTTAGGCTCTTTTCAGCTTCTTTTCTCGATGATCACTGCCTTTTAGATAACCTGCACATTCCACTAGATAAACCGTAAAATTCCACCTCTTTGCTATCAATACAAGCCAATCTCATTGGTTTGAGAACTGAAAATAACGCCAAAAAGTGGCGTTATCATGTGCTCTTGTGAACATTTTCTGAAGCCGATTTCCAAGAAATATTTGTCAATTCTACTGTACCAAACTCGTGGAGCCTGTTTAAGCCCATACAAGGCTTTGTTTAATTGATAAACTTTATGCTCTTCCCCTTTCTTGATATATCCCTCAGGCTGATCGATGTAAACTCTTTCCTTTAATAAACCATTTAAAAAGGCCGACTTAACGTCCATTTGGTGAATGCTCCATCCATATTGAGCTGATAGCGCAATAACTAACCGTATTGTTTCTAAACGGGCAACTGGTGTGAAGACTTCCCTATAATCAATCCCAAATCTTTGTTTGTAACCTTTTACGACCAATCTAGCCTTGTACTTATCTACATCCCCTCTTTCGTTCAGTTTGGTTTTATAAACCCATTTAACTCCGATGGATTTTTGGTTGTTTGGGAGATCAACTAAAACCCATGTGTTATTTTTTGTTAAGGCTTTGATCTCCTCATCCATCGCCACTCTCCATTTTTCATGCTTGTAAGCTTGATCAAAAGTAATAGGATCTGAATCTGCAAATAAAGCAAAATTAGCATAGTTATCGAGATCTAACCTTTGAGTTGCTTGATATATATCTTCTAGGGTCCTTATCCTTCTTGGAGCAGACTCTCGGGAAGATTGAGTAGACGTAGAAGGGGCGGATTCTTCATTGGATGTAGTTTGATCGTTCAGTGATGATTGTAAGTCGCGATCATGATCCTCATTGTCTTGTGTACATCATCCTCGTTACTTATTCGAATGCTGTCCTCCGTTGTTTCTCCCAAGGACTCACCCCATTCTTTAGCTTCATCGAATATAACATCCCTGCTAATTACAACCTGTTTTGTAGTTGGATTATCAAGTTTGTAGGCTTTAGAATTTTCACTGTAACCTACAAAAATTGCCTTTTCAGACTTATCGTCTAACTTTCCTCTCTTCTGATATGGGATATGAGAATATGCGATGCATCCAAAAACTTTCAAGTGGGATACACTTGGTTTAAATCCAGACCATGCTTCTTGAGGGGTATTACCTTTAAGGCTTCTAGTAGAGGCACGGTTTAACAGATATACGACACATGCTACTGCTTCTGCCCAGAAAGAATCAGTCAGTCTCTTACTTTTGAGCATACTTCTGGTCATTTCAATGATGGTTCTATTTTTCCTTTCTGTCACCCCATTTTGTTGGGGGGTGTAGCGAGTCGTATGTTGATGATGGATCCCGTTTTCCTTCAAAAAAATCTTGAAACTGATGAGAGGTGTATTCTCCTCCACAATCGGATCGAAGAGCTTTAATTGTGTGACCACTTTGTTTCTCCACAAAAATCTTAAACATCTTAAAAGATTCGAACACCTCCGATTTAGTTTTGAGAAAATAAACCCATGTTTTTTTGCTGAAACCATCTATGAATGTAAGCATGTAAAGACTGCCTCCTATAGATAGTGTTCTCATAGGGCCGCAAACATCAGAGTGTATAAGTTCTAATGGGTTTGATGCTCTCCAAACTTTATCTTGTGGAAAAGCCTCCCTTGTTTGCTTACCGAATATACAGCCTTCACAAACTTGATCAGTTTTATCTATATTGGGTAATCCACGAACCAGACCATTTTTATGCATGTAGGTGAGTGATCCATAATTCATATTCCCATAACGTCGATGCCAGAGAAGTGAAATTTCATAATTTGAAATTTTAAATGAGAAAAGATTATCATCAAAAAAATGAGAAAAGATTATCATCAAAAAAAATTATGGGGAACATTTTATTTGAAGTCATAAGTACCTTCCCTAGGAGTCTGTTACTTGCATCTCTGATCTCACATGAGCCATTCCTGAAGTGAACATCATAGCCTTTGAGAATCAGTTGCCCAACACTTAATAAATTATGTTTAAGACCAGGAACGAAGTAGACGTTTGGTATCTTTTTGCTTCCAATCTTCGTATTCACGAGTATCTCTCCACTTCCTTGAACGCTTAGCATTTTATCGTCTCCAGTACGTACTTGTTTTTTCATAGAATCCTCTAATGTAGTAAATAACCTTCTGTTTCCCGTCATGTGGTTGCTACAACCACTATCAATAAACCATACTTCTTCCTGTATATTTTCTTGGAGGCTGAACACCATGAACATCGTATCCTCTTGTTCATCATCTTCTTGGTGCATAAGACTTGAACTTCTGTTTTCTTCTGCAATTCTTTTTCTACATACTCTGAAAGTATGTCCAAACTTTTGGCAATAGTTACATTGAATTTGCGAATAGGGTCTGCCACGTCATTTTCCTTAGAAAGAAGTCTTACCTTGTTCGTCCCTTTGACTCGTCAGATTGTAGGTTCTTTCAACAGAATTTGAGCGAATCGTTGACTGTAGTTTAAAAGCATTCTCTAAGGGAGAGGAATCAAACTGTTTGATTCTTAACTCATGCGACTGTAGCGTCCCAAGAAGATTTTCAAGAGAGAAATTGGTCAAGTCTTTTGATTCTTCGATCGCAACGACTACATATTCAAATTTTCTTTTCAAACTTCTTAAGATCTTTTCAACAACTCTTCTGTCATTGATGTTTTCACCGTTTAATCGTAACTGATTTAGAACTAGAATCACACGATTGTAATAATCTTCTATTGTCTCTGAATCCTTCATGCGTAGATTATCGAACTCACATCTTAAGGTCTGTAATCTTACAACCTTAACTTTATCTTCTCCTCGATATGTTCTGTGTAACATATCCCATGCTTCTTTTGAAGATGAGGAGGAAGAAATTCTCTCAAAAATTATTTCGTCTACCGCTTGATAGATGAAGAATAGGGCCTTCCTATCCTTTTTCTTTGCTTCCTTTAAATCATTTATCTGTTGTGCTGACAACGCAGTTGGGTCTACAGGTTCGTCGATTCCATTTTCTACAATATTCCAGAGATCTTGAGATTCATACAACACTTTCATTTGGATGCTCCAATGGTAATAATTCTTGCCATTCAGTTTGGGTAACTGAGGTTGCAATCCGTTGCTGTTTGATGTCATGATTCCTGTGCTCTGATACCAGTTTGTTGGATAATAGCAAAGAATCGAATAGAGAATTTACACCATAATAATATACTTTATTGATAAGCAGCAACGATACACAGGGAGTTCTGCACTTATTATATAACCAACAATAACTGTCAAAGTAACCGACTTTGACAGTTAAGACATCTGTTGGAGGCACCCTTTAGAGAAAGGCACCGGTTAGAAATAGTAATATAGTTTTAGCTTATAACTTTAACATTTACCTCCTGTATTACGGTCCCTGCAGCTTCTGCCGCTTTCTTGGCGTCCTTCTCTTGGAGTGCTTTTCCATCCCTGCATATTGATCACAAATTCACATGATGTTTACTAACTCGTGCTTTCGTTAACAAAAAGAAGTGCTCTCACTCACTTTTATGCCTATATATTTTCGCCATTGATGCACTTCCCAATCAAGCTCACCATTAACAGAAACATCATCAGGAAACAATATATATAACTATAAAGTGAGCAGTATGAATAATGAATTGTGTCTACTTCTGTCAATATGTTGCCAATGAATAACCAAAAAATTGAGCATAAGAATTCAAGAATGAAGATTCATTAGAAATGAAACAACATCCGATGATCAATACATCTTTTTACTGGGTCATTAAAAGGCTTTCTATCAAGTGATTGGTGTAATTCTGACTCGCTAAAATTATCATGGCTCAAAGAACCTCTTAGGAGTTACGACTAGAACATCAATAACTTCTCTAAACATAAGAGTAATCAAATATTAGCTCGTTCATACCCATGGTACCTAAAATGATCAAAGGAAAATACAATTTCATGACTTGGTGTAAGTTTTGTATATTTTCCACAACAATCATGGACAAAACATACATGCAGTAATGCATGGAAAAACATAACTTGGTACACATGAATACAAGATGATGAGCAAGATGCTACTATCTAAAACAGTTGAGAGCATCTGGTTACAAGAGAGATTGTCACTAGGAATTGTATCATTTGCACAGTAGCAATAACATGACTCACTTCAACAGATGTTGATTATTAGTTAAGTAATATCGTCCTTCTGACGGTCAATAGCACACTAAAATTGAAGTACTGAAACTGAATGCAAAATATATTTATCATTGTTTGTGATGTGTCTTTTTATCGACTTAGGGGCCATTTACAAAACGCTTACCCGGATAGGTGCTTACCAAGTCATATTAGTTTACCGGATGATTATGACAAGGACTAAGAATCTTACCCGGTAAGAGCGGAATCAAGGACTGAGAGTCAAAAGCAAGGACCGAGAGTCTTAATCGATAAGTGAGTGCGACGGATCTTACCACGGTTAGCGCTTACCGGCTAAATTTTTACATACGATGCCATTTTGGTGGACTAAAATCTTACCCAGGAAGTAGGTGATAGTATTGAATTTTACTGGTAAACACTTACCCGGGTAAGTGATTAGGTAAACGGCCCCTTAGTTTAAGTTTTGACACAAGCACATAATCACAAAGAGAGGGAACATAAACCCAAATATGAAAAATCATATATACCTAACACTCAAAATAAGATCTCAAACCCTGCACGATGTTGATTGATTATGTGAAAAATCATACAGAAGATGCATCCGTAACAAAACAGGGTCACCGTCACAAACACAAATTGGGGATAAATTGATTAAAACTAGGTGAGAGTTTTCAGATAACAAGATTAAACAATAAGCTTCAATAGATTGAGAGGAGAATCAATAAGATAGGATGAAGAACCCTAATTCTCTCTCATTTACACACACACACACCATGAATCACCTCTATTGTGTGTTCTCTCACCTAGCTACACCTCACAACCCTTACAATTGGGTTTATATACCTTTGACCAAACCTAATTGATACTTGACTTTGACTAATATTGACTAATTACAATTAGCCCTAAATCTTGGATACATTGTGTACTAACAATCTCCCCCTATAGATTCAAGATTTAGAAAAATTACGACGATAGTCTTCAGCTCTTTAATCTTCAGATATGCTTTATCTTCAAAAATCCACTTTGGCGGCTTTAATCTTCACTTAGGCTCTTTAAAGTCAAATAGTCAACAAGTCTTGAAACACGAACTTCAAATCTATGTAAGGTTGATCAAGGTCTTCAAACAAAATCTTTTTGTCTTCGAATCACTGATCTTTGCAGCTTTGACTTTTGGCAAATTTCTTCAGTCTTTGAATTATGAACGGGATTTGAGGTTTAACGGGCTTTGAGCTTTAAGACATTCTTGAATAATCTTTAAGCACGGTCTGTCTTTGTATCTTCACGCATTTGATCTCTCGGAAACACTTTATCTTGAACTTCTTTGACTTTGGCAAATATCAACTTGACTCTCAGAAATTGAAGTATTCAAACTATCTCTCCCTTTTCTTCTGTTTGATATTTCTCCCCCTTTTTGATGATTATGAGCATCATGATCATCAAAACTCTTGTGCAATTTCAGCAGTATTTGAATACTAGAAACAATCTCCTCCTTTTGATCCGTTTATCCGTCAATTCCAAAAATGTTTATCCGAATCTTTTCAAATTCAGATAATATGAAAGTTGTAACCCTGAATCAACTAATGAATCAGTTAAAATGCCTGTAAGTTGCACAAAGCCACTTAGTACAACGAATGCACTTTGGAAAGGAGCCTTTTTATGTTCACTCCTCCAGGGCTTCCATTCAATCATCGAAAAACACTAAGGAATTTCTATGAACGTTATGACAAGAAAACATATTCCTTGTGTGTAAGTGCAAGTGTAGAAATGATTGAAGCAACTTATGCTTGAATAATAGATAGGCTCAAAATGTGTAAACTATTGAGACAACAACAAGTTTTCCACGGACTCAATGTGCATGATTGAAGTGCAAAGGTGGGGTAAACTTCCTTCTTTTTCAATATCCAAACCTTCCGAGTGAAGATTAGATAGATAATATGTTGCGTCCCCCAAGAAAATTGAAACATTTCTTTGTTGAGAAAGAAATGAGTAGCTGGTGGGGTTTAATGCAAGAGTTGGCATGGGCTAATTGCTTGTTTCAATGACGGTCACCAAAGAATGTGAACCAATCAGTAATGTGGCTGCCCGGCTCAGAAATTGTTTGGTGCAGAGTTCGTGTATTCTTTTAACTCTGTTCTCACACCCTATTTCTGTTTTTTAATCAGCTCACTGCTAACCAAACTCTCTTTTTCATTTTACCTCAGCACAATGAGATTACTCAACCGGATGAGTTATCTCCCCCACTCTTTGATTTCGACCCCTCACCCCTCAATCACTCAAGGATAACTTCTTGGGTAGGAAACACTGGTTAACGTGAATCCATAGAAGTACAATTAATCTCACACTGATTCCCATGACATTTTGTCCTAAAAATTTGTGTTGTTCAACAGTTTAGCTTGAACAAATAAGAATCTTTAGCATTTGAATAACATTGTCATCAGAATGTATGCTCCTCAATAATATTCATGAAATATTTGAGCATTTGAACGTTGAAGATTTCTCAAAACAAAGATATAGAATGAAATGAAATGAATTCGTAAGACTTGTTTGAGAATCTGACAATGTATCAATCAGATCAAATATGAAAGATAATCATGTAAGGTTTAAGGTATCAAAGAATTGAAATTTGTTTATATGAACAAATATAAACAATCTTGAATGGAACGGTTATGCTCTTACGCTGAAATGAATATGATGCTCAACAAACTTTGAATTACAAACGGGAGTATTACCATTGAAAATTGTTTCATTTTGAGACATTGTAATAACAAAGTCAAAAAGAAAAGCTGAACCGGTGTGTATGAATATTTAAAAGTATAGAAAAGATAATACACAACTATTAATCTTTAGAAACCCACGGTCAGAAATAATGATGTAATAATCCAAGATATACATGAAAAACATTTAAAAACACACTTCTAAATTTATGAAATCCTTTTGAAATAGAGAAGTGGTTTGAACATTTAAGAATACAATTTTCATGCTTGAAAGTTGTTCTTCTTTCAAACAATCTCAGATCAAGTTCAGAAGATACTTACAGTATCAGCTCCCCCTCAAATTATGATCGACTGAATAAAAATCAGATTAGCTCCCCCTCAAAATCTGCAAAGATCTTAACGACACAAAATCAGTAGATTTAACAAGCAAAGTCTAATTTTTTTAATAATTTTTTTAATAAATTTTATTTTATTTTTATTATTGTTTTTTTAAGATTAAGAACAAGTCCTGATCTGGAATGATCAGAAGTCAAACACATTGAAAGCTCGGGTTCTAAACTGAAGTGTTTAGAAGCCATTGTCTCTTTGAAATCCGGGTTCTAAACTGATGTGTTTAGAAACCATTAACATGTAGAAAGATATATCAATAAGCCCAAAATATATCAAAAATATAGAAATTCTCCCCCTTAAACTATGCATATATCTCAGCATAGGTACTCTTCTTCAAATCTGCACAATTCTCTTCTGTTTCCCAGTCATGTGTTTGGTATAGTTCTGACAATCAGCACCACACATGATAAACCTGCAAAACAGATTAAGTGGATTTTGGTACCCAACGGAACTTGGGTCCTGGCTTGTTATGTGCAGTTTGATTTGAAGAAATATTATAAGTACCATACCAGTACTGAACATTTTCTTTCTTAACAAAATCACGAGTTCCACAATAAGAACAACAGATTTGCTTTTGTGCTAACCTAATCAAATGATTTGCAGAATAGATAGGATTAGGTTTCACAAAAGACTTACCTTTAGGAGCGTTGTTCTTTTTGTTCACCGCGAGTGGAGGAACAGATGACTTTGGGGCATCTCTTTCAGGTGAAGAATCTTTCCCTTTCCAAACCATCTTAACAGGCTTAAAGATAGGAGTATCTGAACTTGTAGCAGCATGGTTATAGAAAAGATTAGAATGGCGCATCTGATCCTTTGAAGGAGTGCTTGATTGGACGGACTTTGCCGAAGAAAGATGTTCATGAACTGAACCAGAAGCAGTCTTAAATGAACATCCCGAAGCAGTTGAATCATCATATGGCGATTGAACAATAGTATCGACACTAAATTGTTCAGATAATTCAACTTTGAAGTTAATTGCTTCCAGTTTCTGAACCTTGTCGGACAGAACATTCCTTTCTTGAGAAATCAAGTCAAGCTTCCTCTGTAGATCAGATTTGATCTTCTGCTCTTTCATAGCTTCCGTTGCTAAAGCAGACAACTTTCTTGTTAACTTTGAGATTTCAGCCTTAAAGATGTTTCTTTCTTCATCAAAACTTTTCTCAGATATGTCTTTAAAAAATTTCATATTCTTCTTTTGAAAGCTTTGCTTTTCTTGTTCAAAAACATTCTGCTTTTTAACGAACTCTTTTCTCTCTTTTTCTAAAACTTTTTCCATTTCAGAAAATTTCATGGAAAGCTCACTATTCTTTGCTTCAAAAGATTTGCGTTCAGTTTCTAAAATAGCTTTCTCTTTCTCAAACTGTTCACGCTCAAGAATCAAAACTTTCTCAAAATCATAAATTTGTTTTGAAAGTTTGATACATTTTAGCTCAATACTTTTCTTTTCTTCAAAACATTTTTGTTGAAAAATCAGAAAATTTCTTTTCAAACTTTCCTCTTTCACTTGCAAAAATTGTTCTTTCTTTTTGAATATCAGCTTTAACCTTTAAGAACACACTTCTTTCCTTTTGAATATCATCTCTTTCTTTTGTCGTCACTTGATCAAGATCAGATATCTTTTTTGTCAGCTCGACATTCTTTTACTCTAAAGAAAGCATCAGACTTGCTTTAGATTCACAATCACACTTCTTCACATCAGCTTGTGTTTTCAGCTCATCAAATGTTGTTATATAACAGACAATAAGTTTATTTTATTCTGCAATTTGATTCATATATTTAAAATTATCGCTCTGAAGTATGCTACCCCTTATTCTTTCTTTTTCAAGTTCCTGTTATAAATGGTTTATCTTCTGTGAATCACACCACCAACTTGGATATTTCGACATTGTTACCTGAAATGTTAAAAATGCAAGATCTTTAACAGATACTTCTCGAGAAGTAGAATTTGTGCGTTTGAACGATCAGAGAAAACACGATTAAAGTCAGAAATTTTTTCAAAAATAAAAGTTGAAAAACAAATTGTAAATTTGTCTCCCAAAAATTAATTCCGAAAAATTAATGCAGAAAACAAGACTTTAAATCGACAAACATGCAAAAAACAAGAAAAATATATCAGTTACGATTAATTGCAGGCAAAAATTGATAAAATCGATGAAAAATAACGAAAAATAAGGACTAAAAATGTAAAATACTAAAACTTGCAAAAACAAGGACTAAAAATGACAAAATCCTAAAGTTAAAAATTAAAAGGACTCAATTTGGCAAAAATAGAAACTTAAGACTCAAGGGACTGAAAACTAAACTTAAGACTATAAGGACCAAAAATGTAATGATTTTAACGGACGACTAACGGAACAGTTAAAATACTGTTCATCATCATCCAAATCAGATCTGAGTTTCTCACGCTTTGGTTTGCTTATGGTTTTCACGTCCAAATGATCTCGATTCGGTTCCTTTAAGTTTTCAGATCATTAAGCAACGTATTTGCATCGAAGACACAAGATCATGCAACGAAAACCATTTCTCCATCGAGAAACAAGATTTTCCGGCGAAAACGAATTTTCCGGTGGGTTGTGACAAACCTTGCGATAACAGTTGCGATAACAACCTAGGTTGCGACAAAAATGAAATATTGCGATAAAAAATGTAGTTATTGTTAGACATTAGATACACGAATTGAAATTCGTAACACACAATATTGAATCAAATGGAAATACTGAATTATTTATATGTGTATATATATATATATATATCCGAAATTTACATATCAATGAAAATACATAATCAAAAGTTCAAGAAAAAGATGACTAACTCGATTTTCTTGATTAAGAACTTGAAGAAGAACGTTGTTTGGATTGAGGCCTGCAAAGCAGTGTCCTTAGACAGAAATTCGTCCCTCGTACCGTATCGATTGGACGTCTATCTAGAGGATACAACAACCCGTTCAAGAATCGAACTCTCGAACCCGACGAATCAAACTATGCTTCCATGATGAAGAACAATGAAGAACTTTGTGAGAATTTAAGAGAATATGTGTTTTTGTCTATCTTATTCTGTTACATATGCTTCCTATTTATACTAGATCAACCGGTGCCAATGAACCATTGTAACTGTTCGGTTATGGCGGTTGGAGGATGAAAAGTCACACCTTTTCATATGTGCCCTATTTACATATCTAGTACTTGAGGTATGATTGAGATTATCCCAACAATACCCCACATTTTCTATTCAAACTCTAACAATACCCCACATTTGAATAGAAAATAAGATATTCTCAAAGTATTTATTGTTCTTATTCAGGAAATAAACATGAAATGCATCAGAAAAAGGTGTCTAGGTGACTTGAACCGTTCTTAGTGAGTATTCATCGGACCTACTTTGTGGGTAGTGACGAAGAGTCTTGAACTAACCACGTTTTGTAGTAAGTCAAGGCAATGAATATCACACATATCATGTTTATGCATAGTTGACTCTTACCGTTGTGTTCATTTCGGTCGTGAACAATCCTTTCTTCATGAGAATTTTAGAAGACGTAGCCATATCCGTCCTCAAAGATGCGACCCCACATCAATCTCACATAGGTAATACTGATCAAGAATACTCCGTTGTATTCCACCATAATAGCTATCAGCATTATTAAGAATGTAACATTCAACCCTATATCATCAACGGAAAACAAAGGAAAACATCATAGGAATAGGCATACCTTTGTTTAATTGCTGCTTGAGTTGACCTCGACCAGTTTGCCTATTGAACCTAGGCCATGGGATCTCCAATTTCGCTAGGTTAGGTTGCCGCCGAGGAAACTCATTGTGTTGGCTTTAAGCCCATTCCCCTCGATGTGAAGGATACTTGCTCTCTACTTGGGCCCTTTGTCAAAGGATCGGAAATGTTCTCCTTTGACTTTACATAGTCAATGGAAATGATTCCATTTTTCAGCAAGTCCTTTATAGTGTTGTGGCACCTTCGTATGTGTCGGGACTTTCCATTGTAGATCTGATTCTTCGCTCTTGTGAGAGCGGCTATACTATCACAATGGATACCAATAGCAGTCACCGGTTTTGGCCACAACGGAATACCCTCTAGGAAGCTTTTAAGCCATTCGGCTTCTTCAGCGGCTTTGTCTAATGCGATAAATTCTGCTTCCATAGTTGATCTGGTATTCACAGTTTGTTTGGAAGATTTCCAAGATATCACTGCTCCACCAAGTGTGAATACATATCCACTTGTGGACTTACTCTCCGAATGGCTGGAAATCCAATTAGCATCACAATACCCTTCTAGAACGGGAGGGTATTTTGTATAATGTAACCCATAACCCATTGTGTATTTCAAATATCGAAGCACCCTTACTAGTGCATACCAATGGTCTTTTCCCGGGTTATGTGAGTACCGACTAAGTCTACTCACACAATATGCTATATCCGATCGTGTACAGTTCATGATATACATCAAGCTTCCAAGAACTCGAGTGTATTCCAACTGAGCAACACTATCTCCTAGATTCTTCTTCAATTGACTTGAAGGATCGAATGGAGTCACAACCGGTTTGTCATCATAATGACCAAACTTTCGCAACATCTTCTCAACATAGTGAGATTGGGTAAGGATGTAACCATTTGGATCCTTTTTAATCTTTATACCAAGGATAACATCAACAACTCCCATATCTTTCATATCAAATGCGGAGTTTAACATCTTCTTGGTTTGGTTTATTACATCCAAGTTTGATCCCATGATGAGCATATCATCAACATACAAACATAAGCATCTTTGTATTGTTTCACATCAACACACTTATCACATTCATTTATGTGATAACCATTTGACAACATAGTGTTATCAAACTTCTCATGCCACTGCTTTGGCGTTTGTTTAAGTCCATAAAGAGACTTAATCAACTTACAGACTTTGTTCTCTTGGCCTTTTATAACAAAACCTTCCGGTTGTTTCATATATATCTCTTCTTCTAATTCACCATTCAAGAACGCGGTTTTCACATCCATTTGATGTATCTCTAAGTTATGTATAGCCGCTATCGCAATCAACGTCCGTATAGACGTGATCCTAGTAACCGATGAATAGGTGTCGAAGAGTCTTGACCTTCCTTTTGTCGGTAACCTTTTGCAACTAGTCGAGCTTTATATTTCTCTATAGTGCCATCAGGTCTTAGTTTCCGCTTGAAGATCCATTTATGACCAATTACCTTGTGACCCGGTGGTAAATCTACCAATCTCCATGTGTTATTTTGAACAATGGAGTCTATCTCACCTTGAATAGCCTCTTTCCAATAAGGTGCCTCCGATGAATCCATGGCGGCTTTATAGGATTGAGGTTCTTCATCGACAACAAATGTCATGAAGTCGGGTCCAAAGTCTTTAGCAATCTTTCCCCTTTTACTTCTTCTAGGCTCTAGGTTTTCTTCTTGAGCCTTTGATGTACCTTCTTCATTTGGTTTCTCAACACTATCGGTGTTCTCTACTTCACATACTCTCTTCCTTGGATTAGAGATTTCTTTCCCTTTATCCTTGTAAGGAAATATGTGTTTAAAGAATTCAGCCTCAATTGATTCCATAATTGTGTTGTTGTGGATATCTTCATTGTTTGACTTATAGACCAGAAATCTATAAGCAGCACTATTACTTGCCGGACCAAGATATACGCAATCAATGGTCTTCGGTCCAAGTTTTGTCCTTTTGGGAAAAGGTACTTGAACCTTTGCAAGGCAACCCCACACTTTCATCCTTTTGTAGGAAGGAAGTTTTCCTTTCCATAGTTCATAAGGAGATTTATCGCTCTTTTTATGAGGAATTCTATTAAGTATCATATTTGCAGTTAAGCATGCTTCACCCCACAAACAATGTGGTGCTCCCGAAGTAATCAACATTGAATTGATCATGTTTTTCAATGTTCTATTTTTCCTTTCGGCTACTCCATTTTGTTGTGGAGTATAGGGAGCCGTGGTTTGGTGAACTATGCCATGATGAGAACAAAATTCTGCAAAGTCCTTAGACTCATACTCTCCTCCTCTATCGGATCTCATAATTTTTATTCTTTTATCAAGTTGATTTTCAACTTCAGCCTTGTATGTCTTAAACATATTCAAAGCTTCATCTTTGGTATGTATTAGGTATACATAACAATATTTACTGCAATCATCAATAAATGTTACATAATAGTTATTTCCTCCACGTGTGGGTGTGGCTTTATAATCACATAAATCGCTGTGGATTAGTCCAAGTATTTGATTAGACTTTTCAACAGATTTGTGTGGATGGCTTGAATATTTAGATTCAACACATACCTCACATTTTGTCTTGTTATCCATGGAACACTTGGGTAATAACCCAAGTCTTGTCATCCTTTGTAGGGATCGGAAGTTTACATGTCCTAGACGGGAATGCCATAGGGAAGAAGAGTCAAGCATGTACATAGAAGCAGAGCTAGAGCCTGCGGTTTTATTGCTATTTACAACATTTACAATATTTACATCATCATTGTTCATCACACTAAGTTTGAAGAGCCCCTCATTTAGGTAGCCCTTTCAAACATACATCCCACCCTTAGTAATCACAAATTTATCAGATTCAAACACCATCTTGAATCCTTTGTTACTAAGTGTGGGTCCAGAAATCAAGTTCTTTGTAATAGCCGGTACATGCAAGACATTGGTGAGCACAAGTTCCTTTCCCGATGTAAGCTTGAGAATTACATTCCCCTTCCCTTCAACTTTTGCGGTCGTGGCATTACCCATATACATAGGTTCTTCATCATCAACTTTTTGGTATGTAGCAAACATGTTCTTGGAGTTACAAATATGTTTGGTGGCACCGGTATCAACCCACCAATCGGTCACGTTTGTAACCATAAAAGCCTCAATTACTCCAACGAATTGATTTGGAGCATTGACCACATTGGCTTGATGGGGGTTTCCACCGGCACCTCCTCCTCCGGCGCCTCCTCCTCCGGGACCACCATGGTTTCTCCTATGGCGGCAATCCTTCGCTCGATGCCCCGGCTTGCCGCATACCCAACAACTCATCACAGGCTTCTTGAAAGGCTTTCCTTGTACGGACATCGGGTTTGAAGTATTGAGGTTATACTTAAAACCCGTGGCCTTTCCCTTTCCTTTTTGGAACTTTGACTTTGATGAGTTTCCGATAACCATGTTTGCATTTGGTTCCAACGAGATTGCATCCGCCTTCTCGTTCATCCGGTTGTCCTCCTCCACCCGCAATTTGAGTATCAATTGCTCAAAACTCATATCCTCGGACAAATGTTTAAGATAGAGTTTAAAATTTTTCCAGGATGGAGGTAATTTATCAATTATTGAACCAATAACAAAATTAGAGTTGATGCCCATGCCTTCGACTTCCAATTCATGGACCAAGATTTGCATTTCTTCTACTTGTTTCACGACCGGTTTAGAATCCGTCATCTTAAAGTTCAGGAATTTGCCCACGATAAATCGTTTGGAACAAGCGACTTCCGTCTTGTACTTTGATTCCAACGACTCCCAAATTTCTCTTGCCGTGGTGAAGGATGAATATATGTCATAAAGACCATCATCCAAACCATTAAGAATAAAATTCCGACAATTATATTCGTTGGCGTTCCAAATATCCAAGGATCGTTGGAACATAGCCAATTCAATTTGGGATGGGGCGTTTTCTCCCTCTCCAACCGGCGGTGTCGGTGCTTGATCAGTAAGCACGTTAGACACTTTCAAAGTTGTCAAGTAGAAGAGCATCTTTTGTTGCCATCTTCTAAAATCGGAACCCTTAAATTTTTCGGGTTTCTCCACACTCGATTTCAACAAAGAAGAGTTTTCCATTGTCAACGGAATTTTTGTCTAAGATTGTTAGACCTTAGATACACGAATTGAAATTCGTAACACACAATATTGAATCAAATGGAAATACTGAATTATTTATATGTATATATATATATATCCGAAATTTACATATCAATGAAAATACATAATCACAAGTTCAAGAAAAAGATGACTAACTCGATTTTCTTGATTAAGAACTTGAAGAAGAACGTTGTTTGGATTGAGGCCTGCAAAGCAGTGTCCTTAGACAGAAATTCGTCCCTCGTACCGTATCGATTGGACGTCTATCTAGAGGATACAACAACCCGTTCAAGAATCGAACTCTCGAACCCGACGAATCAAACTATGCTTCTATGATGAAGAACAATGAAGAACTTTGAGAGAATTTAAGAGAATATGTGTTTTTGTCTATCTTAATCTGTTACATATGATTCATATTTATACTAGATCAACCGGTGCCAATGAACCATTGTAACTGTTCGGTTATGGCGGTTGGAGGATGAAAAGTCACACCTTTTCATATGAAAAGTCACACCTTTTCATCTTTGCCCTATTTACAAATCTAGTACTTGAGGTATGATTGAGATTATCCCAACAGTTGCGACAAAGAGTTGCAATAAAAGTCGAACTCCGGTGGATTTCACGGTTTTCCGGCAGGTTGCGATAAAGGTTATCGCAACTGAGGTTTTGCGATAAAAAGAGTTGCGATAACGAGATCTGTTGCGATATAAGTCTAGTTGCGATAAGAGTTGTGATAAAAAATTGATGCGATAAACACCAATCTTGCGATAAAAATGAACTCCGGTGAAGAAACCGTTTTTCCGGCGATGAACAGCAGTTTCCGGCGACACTTTCAGCTCACTTATCTTGCTTATCTCTTAACGATTTTTGAATCTGAAAGTTGTTACGTGCTTGAAAGTTCAATACGAATCGATCTGATTAATCAAATCAGATTAAAATAGTGCAGAAATTAAAATCAATTATCCCATAAATTAACAGCTTCGATGAACTGTTTTCCAGATCTGCAAAACTCTAAAAACTCATATTAGTTAACGAATTTCGAATCTAGAGTTTGCAATCTGATCAAAAACACAAGACAAACATATCTGTGTAGAAATAATCGATGAAACAACACTTAATCTACAAATTCAATCTCCATTTTCAAACAAACCTTCGATGAACACTATGAACACCCACTATTGACTTTTTGATTTTCCAAAATTGAGATTTGTTGATGAAAAATGGTTTTGTAAATTGCAAATCATTCCAATCAACAAGTAAAATCAATCTAAAAACACAAACAAATCTCAAATCCTTGAAAATTTTCAATAAAAACTCAAAAAATCAAAAACTCATCAATTTCTCAAAAATTGATAAAAATCACTGGATTGATGCACAAATTCTTCTCTGCTAGGCTATGATGCCAATTGAGAGTTTTCAGATAACAAGATTAAACAATAAGCTTCAATAGATTGAGAGGAGAATCAATAAGATATGAATGAAGAACCCTAATTCTCTCTCATTTACACACATACACCATGAATCACCTCTAGCTACACCTTACAACCCTTACAATTGGGTTTATATACCTTTGACCAAACCTAATTGAAACTTGACTTTGACTAATATTGACTAATTACAATTAGCCCTAAATCTTGGATACATTGTGTACTAACAATTAGTTCTGATACCAATTGAGAGTTTTCAGATAACAAGATTAAACCATTAAGCTTAGATTGAGAGAGAATCAATAAGATTGGAATGAAGAACCCTAATTCTCTCTCATGGAGCAATCCCTCATTTCACACACACACACACACCATGAATAACCTCTATTATGTGCTCTCTCACCTAGCTACACTAGATAATACCCTTGACTTTGACTAATGTTGACTCTTTACATTTACCCTAAATCTTGAATACATTTGGTACTAACACTAGGGCAAAAAGATCAAACCTTGCACGACGTTGTTCATGTTTTGGTTGTATACATTTTTCGTGAAGATGATGTTTGATTTAAGGTTTGTTTTGGCCGCATACAATTCACGAAGATGATTTTTTTTATTTCATATATGCACATTAACAAAAGTGCATATATGCACATACAAATAAGGTTCATCTTATTCTTACATATCAAAAGAAGGTCATATTTGCACATCTTACACATATGGTCATCAAATTACAATTTCGTATGTGCACATAAAGAAAAGTGCATATATGCACATATAAACCATTTCCATCTTACACATCAAAAGAAGTGCATATATGCATATCTTACATATATGATCGTCAACTTACAATTGCATATATGCATATTAAAAGAGTGCATATATGCACATATAAACCAGGTTCATATAAACAAAGTTGATTTTGAAAACAAAAATGGCTAATTTTGGATAATCTTATATTCTAAAAATAAAGCTGATTTTGAATAATAAAAATTGCTAATTTTAGATTATGAAACACAGTTTTGGAAGTGCCATGAAACAAGGGTGGTTTCTTTATCAATTAATTAGTCTTTTCTATCAATTGACGCTTTTACCCATGTGCATATATGAAGATCGTATACTCAACCGTGTCCACCATTTATTTATTTTTTTAAAATTGTTTAAATTTAAGTCATTGATTTTTAAGATGAATGGTCCTGATTGGTTAACATGGTTAATACTAAATGGGTGGTTAACAAAAAAAGGGGACCCTATATATATATATATATATATATTAGGCTCGAACCGTGTATTACACGGGGTAATTTAAAAAAATTAAATCATGTCAGAAAACTTATCTTACAGATATGAATGATCATGGAAAGTACAATGCTACTTTTTCAAGGTTTTTTTCCTTCGGAGTTGTTTTTTTTTTTGCAGCTGGTTACAAAATGTCCTTGTTTTAGTTAGTTTTTACAAAGGATGTTTTGCAAAAAATTAATAAAAAATATGAATAAATATTAAGAATTTATAAAACAAAATTTATAATATAACGTAAATGAAATAATGAAAAAGTACATAGTTAAAATATTAATAAAATAAGAACCACGTATCATAAATTACCAAATACTTCTTTATATACAACATTCTTTGTTCTATTGCTAATTATATCTTCATCATCTATAATTAATATTTTTAAACCTTGCCTACTTTTTACTCTAGATAAAGCAATATACAACTGACCATGGTTGAAGACTGGTTGTCTCAGAAACAAACCAACCTTCGATAATGAATGTCCGTGGTTTTTATTTATGGTCATGGCAAAACATACAACAATTGGAACTCATATTTTTTTAAAAGGTTCGAACCCATAATCCAAAAGTCAGTTGATAAGTGATATCTTTTTTTCCAAGTAATTAAGTCTCTTATGATAATTTTAAGTGTGTTTCGTTGACAAAATAGAATTTGATAGAATTGTAATTCGTCGAAGAAATTCAACTTTGAAGTAAAAATTGATATGAAATTGCAAAAAGAAAATCACGACAATTTAGTGATTATTTGTATCAAATTTCATACTAATTTCAACAAATCTCATACTAATCACGACACATTAATTCGTATATATTTATGATATTTAATAATATAATTAAATTCAAAAATATTCAATATTGGGCTCATTTCGAATGTATTGACGAAGCGATTACAATGGTATAATTTGTTAAAAATTGAAATGTGTTTTTAATGCAGTTTAGTTCATATACATTATTTATGTTTATATGATAAGAATCTAAAATGAAAAATAAAAAAGTAAGAGATTAAAAGTAAACTACATACCTAATTATAAGGGTAGTAAATGTAACGTATAAATTAAAAATATTGAATTAAGGAGAGATTTAAGGAGGAGTGAATGTGGGTGTGCTAATTGAACTTATAATGTAAACTGCGTCCAGATACATGTTTAGGCGGGAAAATACTGAAGTCGGCTCACCAGAAGACGACACGTGGCATGCTAGTTACTTATTTATTATATGTATATATATATATATATATATATATATATATATATATATATATAGAGAGAGAGAGAGAGAGAGAGAGAGAGAGATGGATCTTCAAATGTAAACTTTTTTTCGTGTAAACCCTCGATTTCATAGGTTTTTTGATATATATATATATATATATGGAGGAAAATGTATGAAACAGCTTCTTCAAAATGAAAAAAAAAAAACCTATGAAACTACAAATTTCATAAAAAAATTTATCAAGAAATGAATGATATAAAACAATTTCATAAAAATAAACAATTTCATAAAAAAAAATTCATCAAAAAAACCTATGAAATCAACGGTTTACACGAAAATGATGGCTTACATTTGAAGATGACTATATATACACACACACACACACACACACACACACACATATATATATATATATATATATATATATATATATATATATATATATAGAGAGAGAGAGAGAGGAGGGGGGAGGTTCAAGGGAAAACCTCAAAAAAGGGAAAATGAAGAACACCCTAGTGGTCATTCATCTGAACGATATACACTTGTGCATACAGGTAAATTATGTTGTTTTTTTGGTTTTTATGCACAAGTGCATTAGGGTTTTTATGCACTTGTTCATGTTACAAATTACTTGTATGCACAAGTGCATACCGTCCAGATGAAAAGGCTACCAGGGTGTTTTTCAGTTTTTCGTTTTTTAAGTTTTCCCTTGAACCTGACCCTATATATATATATATGTATATATATAGAAAGAGAGATAAATTCAAACGAGAACTCTAACTATTTTATAAAACAAGAAAACAATTGTGTGCAAAATCATATGTGATTTTACATTAAACGCCGAAAAAATGTATGCGGGCGACTTTGGCCACGAAAGTCGTGGGGCAAAGTCCCATGAATCATATACGATTTTGTATCTGCCGTTAATTTAAAATCATATGTTATTCGACCATTTTCGTGTTTTCAAACGAGAAATCTAATTATTTTATAAAACAAGAAAACAACAAAAATGTATGTGGGCGACTTTGGCCACGACTTAAGTCGCGAGGCAAAGTCGCATGAATCATTTATGATTTTGTACATGTCGTTAATGTAAAATCATATGATATTCGACCATTTTCGTGTTTTCTTAAATTGTTAGAAGTTGAGGTTAACGCGAGAAGGTTGATCACTTTTAATCACATGTTCCCTCATGAATTGCGCCTTAAAGGAAATTGATCCGCTGCATCTCGGAGCATCTTATCTCAGTGCATCTCATCTTAATGTGAGTTCATTTCTCATCCAACGATTGATAACCACTTCACGCTTCTCACATTAATCTCAAATTTTCACCGAACCCAACCCTATATATAGGGGTACCTAGGTTCAAACCTAATAAAGGTTAACGCAAATCTGTTAAGGGTTATGAACACAGGTAGCTACTGGCATTGGATAGACCTATGCATATCGTGATCCGAAAAAATATAACGGGAAATATCATGCCAAAGTCAATTAGGAAGTAGGATTGGATATTAGACTATCGAAGTGTTTCCTTGAATGTTCTTTTGTATACCGCTACTTTGAACTTTTTAGGGTCAAATTAGAACATTAAAAATATAAAAAAGAAGAGTTTGATGTTGATTTGTGTGAGTAAGAAATTGTTAGGGTGTTCATTTGGATACAAAATGGTATTAAGAGTGGTAGAATGTGACATTGTGCATATTTCCAAGCATATATCCCTTTAGGGTGCGTCTGGTACACTGGACAGGACATGACAGAACAGAACAGAGATCACTGTCAGGAACATAGTGGAACAAGCTGGAACAGGCCTGTTCCACCCCACCTCATGGAACAAGGTGGAACAGACTTATGTTTTATCAATATAACCTCAAAATAAAATCTAATTCTTTTCTAAAACATCAAATACACGTTCTATTTTATATTTTATTCATTCTTTAATTTTTATTTATTTTTATTTTATCTAATGTTATCTGTTCTGTTATGTCCATTTCTGTCTACCAAACGATGAACAGTTGTTCTGTCCTGTTCTGTTCTATCATGTCTGCGTACCAAACGCACCCTTAAGCTCTTGTCGTTGGATGTTCATACGCAAAGCATGTGAGTATAATATATGTCTCTAGGATAGTTTATTGTTTACAACTTTAAATGATATGATATCATGGTTTGGACTGTTAATTATTTTATATTTTTTATTTAGAACTTTTCTCAAACATTTTCATTCAATGCCAAGATCGGGGGTAAATTAGTAATTTTATATCATTCAGACAATTGATTCAAAAATGTTTCCAAACATTTATTTTATATGTGACAAACAACCCCTATGTCGTATTTTAGAAGGGTGATCTATAGAAAACTAGAAGAATAAGGGTGATCTATAGCAAACTAGAAGAATTCTCTAGAACATGGGGTATATGTCGTATTTCAAAAGGGTTCTATGCTATATAGAGAGGTTTTCAGCTTCTTTTCTAGGTTCATATTTTGGGCCATTTAATTATGTGTATTTGAGAGTAGTTTATTGCATTCAGAAATTTGAAAATCTACATAGGGTCTTCTAAAAAACTTAATAAGAATAAGAGCTTCATTCGTTATTATTTATTTTATTTGTTGCATTTTATCACAACTGTTATAATTGAACTTCTTTTTCTAACAAAATGATTGGATAAATCTTTATCAATTATAAAATTAAGAAATATAGTTAAACACAATTTTATTAAGGGTTACGGTAACTAACGACGATGGACAAGAAACCTACCTATGCATATCGTGATCACAAAAATATAACGGGAAATATATGATGACAAAGTCAATTAGAAAGTAGGATTAGACTATCAAAGTGTTTCCTTGAAAATTCGTTTGTATACTGTTATTTGAAGTTTTTTTTGGGTGAAATCAGAACATTGGAAATATAAAAAGAAGTTTGATGTTAGATTTGTGTGAGTATGGAATTATTAGGGTGTTCATTTGGATACAAAATGGTATTAAGAGTGGTAGAATGTGACATTGTGCATATTTCCAAGCATATGTCCTATTTAAGCTCTTGTCGTTGGATGTTCATGCGCAAAGTATGTGAGTATAATGTATGTTTCTCAGGGGATGTTTTGTTAGTGCTCTATTTAGCACCTTGTACCAAGTAGAGGGACCAAATTGAAAGTTTATTATTTGCAACCTATAAATAGGTTTTCCTATAGTGTGTCATTCCATTTCCTTCCAAGTACAATATTGCACTTTCTCTCTACATTTCATCATCTTGTACTTGGAGATTTGATATTAATAGAGGGATGAATGCTTGTTCTGGGATCACATGTTTGTTGTTTACAACTTTAAATGTATCCTAGTTTCTAAAGTACGAAAACTCCAGGCGAGTCGTTTTCCCTTAGCGAGGCAAGGTGGTACACCTCTCATGCTTTTTAAAACTATGAATGTATCTATGCACATATACTACTATACATGTCTAAGGGGTTGTTTACCAAAATTTGCAAGTATAAGATACAAGGTGGCCAGGTGGGGTAACATGCCGACAACACGTTGTAAAATATGTTTCTAACAAGTTCGTAACATGTTTGCATGTTCATTGTAAACCCAAACCCACAATTTGGAATACCCATACACATAAACAGAAGCACTCGCACAAAAATGTCGGTGAGAGGATCAACACGTCAGGTAGGGGGAGACGAGAATCATCTTTTTAGAGAGAAAACATAATAAAACGGAATGAGGGTGGGTTTCGGAGAGGGTAATTGCATTCTGGAAAAGTTCATCGTTGTTTCTATAAAATACATTTATATTTTTGTCTCCGGCCAGATGCATGATCAGTAGTCAAAGGTCTTTTGTTTTGTTAACCACCATACGTCATACCTGTGTAAGAGCTTCTTACCCATAAGAGGTGGTAAGATATTAATTAGTAAAAGACTATAAATAACAAATTAACTTGTGTTGATGATGCAAATTTAAAGTTGAAATTAATTATCACAAAAAACATAGCTATGGAATACAAATGAGAACCTTAATAGAAAAGGCAATTCAATACTCGATCCGTCCCAAATTAAATGTTCACCCTGAGGGCTGAACATTATACTTTCGTACATCAAACTTTGGTGACATAATCGTTTGATTAACATTTCGTAGTACGTAGATGCAAATTGAATTACTATAATATGGCTCTTATTATAAATAAAGTGAAGAATGTTAAGAAAAAGGGATGGACCAAAATGTTTAGTGATATACATCAAAAGGGTTGATTATATATACATCAAATGTTAATAGTCTCTGGTTCATAATTTTATTTCGAGTAAATGGGTTGAGTTATTGAAGCCGAGAATCAAACATATTATGCTAAAATATAATACGTACGTAAATTGTCTACAAATTTCTTGATATATATATATAATTCTACAAAAATAAGTGACAAGTTGATCACATGAGGAACCAAAATAAGCATCTTAGTTTAACTACCATAATCCCAAAAGATTTTGATAAAGAGTCATCAAACAACATAAATCAAGTGACCCTAATTAACAAAAGATTTTGGTACATATTCCCTTTTCCAGCCCACATTGCAATTTGCAAGTTAGTGTTCTACAAATCCCAAAAGTTTAACTACCATAATCCCAAAAGCATACAGACTCGAGGCATACCTTCTTGCGTTGGAGCTTGTCAACAGATGCAGCAAGGTTGTCCTCAAGCCACTCAGTCGTATCAGCAATAACATTCTCCGTAATCTTATAGATCTCAGGGTGCACCCTCTTCTTGATGTTGTATTCTTTCATCTTATTCTTCATATTGTATAAGAAATCAACTAATGCATTGTGTGCATCTGCTTTCTTCTTGAATTCTTCGTCCTCATGTTTGTACTTCTCAGCATCTTTGACCAACTTCTCAATCTCTTCCTTGGTGAGCCTTCCATTTGCATTTGTAATAGTAAGTTTCTCCGTCTTACCAGTAGATAATATCTCAGCCGTGACTGTCAGGATACCATTGGCATCTATTTCAAAGCATACACCAATTTTTTGGGCTCCTTTGGGAGCAGGTGGCATTCCAGAAACTGAGAACTTCCCCAACAAATGGTTATCTGCAGATCTAGATCTTTCACCTTGATAAACATGGAGAGGCATGACAGATTGGTTGTCTTCGGTTGTACAATAATCTTTGGTCCTTTTTGCAGGTATTGGAGTGTTTCGTGGTATCACAACACTCGTTAAGTCTCCAATTATATCCACACCCAGTGATAAAGGAGTGACATCCAATAGGTCCAAATCTCGAACTCTACTGTCACTGTTACCACTTAACTTTGCAGCCATAATTGCTGCACCATACGCAACAGCCTCATCAGGGTTCACGCTCTTACATAACTCTTTGCCATCAAAAAATTCCTGCAGGATACATTGCACCTTTGGTATCCTTGTTGAGCCACCAACAAGAATCACCTCGTTTACACACGACTTCTCCATCTTTGCGTCGCTTAAGCATCCCTCCACGGTCTTTATGCAATTATCAAATGAACCCATGTTCAACTCTTCAAATTTAGCTCGATAAAACTTCATAGAAAAATCAATACCTTCATGCAAGCAATCAAGATCAACTGAAGTTTGAGTAGTGCACGAAAGAATCCTTTTACCTTTTTCACAAGCAAATCTCAACCTCCCCAATGCTCTTTGGTTCTCTGTCAGGTCCTTCTTCCATCTCCTTTTGAATTCCTGAACACAATAATTCACCATGCGGTTATCAAAATCCTCACCTCCCAAATGAGTGTCACCGGCAACCGCTTTCACCTCAAAAGTACCACCTTCCACAATGGTCAACAGAGAGACATCAAAAGTACCACCACCTAGATCAAAGACCAGCACATTCATCTTGCCAACAATATCGGACTTATTATCTAGACCATATGCAATTGCAGCTGCCGTGGGCTCATTGATCAGTTGAAAAATGTTTAATCCAGCAATAGTGCCAGCATCCTTTGTTGCTTGACGTTGTGAATCATTGAAATAAGCCGGGACCGTTATTACAGCATTTTTCACAGGTTTTCCAAGGTATGCTTCAGCAGTTTCTTTCATCTTGCCGAGAATCATCGAAGAAATTTGTTCCGCAAAAAATCCCTTCTGTTGACCATTGTAGGAGACAACTTCATGCCTTCCTGCACTTTGGAATCACTAAATCTCCTTCCGATTAACCTCTTAGCATCTGAAAATCGATGGTTAATTAAATGATCAATAATATATAGCCATGTAAAAAACAAACTATATCAACAACGATTTTAATTTCCTAGAGCTAGGAAAAGATTTCTATATGCAAATAAACATCAAACAAATGTCCACATTCCAAATATAAATCAAAGTTAAACCTCTTGCTCATAGTTAATTAACGTAAACAGTGTTTTCAGTCCATCTGAGATAGTAACTTAACTTAGGGGCCGTTTACCATGTTTACAAAATGTTTACCCAGGTAAGCGCTTACAGGTAAATTTCAACCCTATCACTTACTTACCATCACTTAGTTACCGGGTAAAATTTAGTCCATCAAAACGGTATCGAATGCAACAATTTTCCCTGTAAGCACTAGCCGTGGTAAGAGTGTTAGCGTCACTTACCGGTATGACTCTCACCTTAACTCATATATATAGATAAAGGTTTGATTGATCTGGACGTGGTTCCATCGAGACTTGTTGCCATCTAGGCTTGATGTATATTCCACAGGTTCAAAAAAATAATCACCAGTACTATATTTTGTAGTTTTTAGATACAATTTTTTTTAAGATGCAACTGCGTTTTCCACCATCCAACTCTGTTTAAGAATTAATGTAGAACCTTTCTAATGATTTTATTAAAAATAAAATGAACAGCATTAAATAAAAACCAAGGAAAATCAGTTGACTAACCAAATATGGTGTTAGCAGGGTTGACTGTCATTTGGTTCTTGGCGCCATCACCGACGAGTCGTTCTCCATCACGGAAAGCAACACAAGAAGGTGTTGTTCTGTTGCCTTGATCATTGGGTATGATCTCGACTCGATCATGTTTCCAGACGGCGACACATGAGTATGTTGTTCCAAGGTCGATTCCGATCGCCGGAGCTCCGTTTCCTCCTCCACCCACCATTTCAATCAAAACTCCAAAGTAGAAAAATGTATGAAGTGCAGTCAAAACTTATTTAACCATCCATCAATCGATTATCAGTTGCTGCTTTTATGCTTTTGGTTCCGACTTCCGAGAATAAAAGTAATTATTATTATTATTAGAGTAAATTACGTTTTTAATCCTTGTGGTTTGTTATAAGTTACGATTTTCATCCTTGTAGTTAATTAGTCGTTCATTTAATAATCTTGTTTATTGCTTGTTTAAGTTTGGGAAATTAATTACAATACCCTAAGTTGACCAACGATTAAGAGAAATGTCCATTCTTTCTTTACTTTCACGAAAATACTCATTTTCTCCGTGAAAGTGTCTGTAATCACGGACTCCTTTGTGAATTGGATTTTTAGACCGTGAAATGCATGTTTTTCCGTGAAACATTTGGTCCATGAAACATTAATTACTAATTTGGTCCCTGAAGAATTAATGTAAAAGCATTTGGTCTGTTAAAAATATTAGGCCTTCCGTACCCCAGCGGGGAAGGGGCTCGGGATGGGGGATGTGGCAGCGGGGTGAGGGCGGGGTTGGGCTACGGCCCGGGATGGAGTTGCGGGGCGGGATGGTGAGCGGGGTTGGGTTCCCGAGCCATCCCGAGGGTTTTATAAAAAAAAAAAAATTTTAATTAAATTTTTAAAAAAATAACCGTTGAACGGCTCTTTCTTAAAAAAAAAAAAAAAAAATTCTCAATTTAATCCCACTATATATTTAACCCTCAACCTCTTATTTCTCACACCTCTCAACCTCTTATTTCTCACACCTCTCAACCTCTTATTCTCTCAACCTCTTATTTCTCACACCTCTCAAACTCTCTCAAATTTTCTCAACCTCTATATATTAAACAATATGGATTCGCCACAACCCGGTTCACCAACCGCATCATCATCATCCGTAGACACCGACGAGTTGTTGAATCTACAAAGGGAAATTTTTCGACAATGACGACGAGTAGATTTTTAAATTTATTTTGTAATTTTTAATTTTTTAATGAATGATATGAATTTTAATTTTTATTATTTATCTTATTTTTATTTATTAAATATATATATATATATATATATTTTGTTAAATAATTAAATGTATAAATAAAAGAATTAAAATAAATGAGGTGGCAAAGGGGTTTGAGGGAATGGGGTACGGATGTTTAGGGATCGTGAGGGATGGGGTGAGGGATGGAAGAAAAGCTGATGTGGCGCTGACGTGGCAGGGAATCTTTCACAGATAGGAGGGATGGGGTACTGATGGCCTTAGTCATTATTATTTCTAAATATTGCATTGAAAGCATTTGGTCCGTGAAAAACATTGCATTCCCCACCATTGGATTTTTTTTGTCTGTTAAAAGCATTGCATTGCATTGAAAAGCATTTTTTTCCTATTTGTTATCCAAGAAGAAAGATTCAATTCATAAATTTCACGGACCAAAAATTAATTTCACGGACAAAAGTTCAATTCACAAAAGGAGTCCGTATTCACGGACCCTTTCATAGAGATTTTGGGTATTTTCGTGAAATTAAGGACAGTTTGGGTTTTTCACTAAATTGTTGATCAACTTAGAATATTTTAATTAATTTCCCTTTTAAGTTTTTTTTATTATGATTCATTAATCGTTTATTTAATAATTTTGTTTATTGTTTCCAAAAGTTTTAAAACTTATTGCTTAGAAAATATTGATACATATTCCCAATTATTTATCTTTCACTGGCTTTTTTGACCATTCAATCCACATGAACTCTATTTTCGTATTAGGCTTTGTTCGGCAAACTAGCTGATAAGCTAGCTGGTAGCTGGTAGCTGATAAGCTTTTTAGGGGTTTACCATTTGAGAATTTGTAGGGAGTTAGAGATTAGAACTAAAAGGAAGGAGTTAGAGATAAGGACTAATTAAGTAATTAACATTAACAGTGGTACATAAAGCTTCGTTAGTTGTTTTTAAGAGATTTTAAGTAATCAACATTAAATAGCAGTACATAAGGCTTTATAGATTGTTTTTAAGAGTTTTTCATAAATGTTTTATGTTAGTGCTATATTTTATATTGTACCAAGTAGAGGGACCTATTATGTAATAGTGTCAAACTTGTCATAGGTATATAATGTTTGCTACTTTCCTCTTATGGAATTAGGTCATTCATTCCACACATAGTAGTCACACACACTAGTATTTGCATTGCATTCACCTTGTGAGCTACTTTGATCTTTATGAATATAGAGATGGCTTCCTTTGTTGTTTATATGGATTGATTACTTGTTCTGGGATCACAATTGGTATCAGAGCTTGTATATCATATTGATCAGATTAGGATTGTTAGAGTTTTTGGCAAAGTTGAGTGTTCTTCAAGTTTTTCTTCTTTTTGATTGATTTTAGCCATTAGAGTTCTTCTAATGGATTAGAATCGATCAAGGGTTGTTAGTAGACAATACCTGAGTGTTTTTATTCCACAAAATCACTAGGTTTGTAGTTCAGATTGTGCATTTACTCATTTTCGGACTTTTGTATTTTTGCACTCTGTTTTGCATCGAAAAACCACTTTCTGGTGGTTTTTGAACAAAACACGAAGCATTAAAGTTACCCAGAATAGTGTCACGAACTTGCGTACCAATTTTCAGCCAAATCCGATTAGTTTTGAAGATTCGACTCAAGAACACCTTGAATCTTCATAACTATCGCAGCCCTCTAAGATTCATACTTATCACAAGTGAACAGTACCATATCGCAATAGTCACTTGCGACAAGAGTTTTATCGCAATCTTCTCCGTGTGAACAGTAACTTATCGCAATACACTGTTGCGATAAGATCCCTTTACCTTTGCGAAAAGAATTACCTTTGCGATATACTTTCTTATTGCGACAAGATTTTGGTTGCGATATACTTACTTATTGCGACAAGATTTTGGTTGCGACAAGACTTTGGTTGCGACGAGTTGTGGGTTGCGATTTCATTGGGCTACGACAAGCATTGGGCTGCGACAAGGTTTAGGTTGCGACAAGACAGAGTGGTTGAGATAAAAGTTTGTGTAATCATTAATTCCTAATCAGATCAGAAGGATATTAAAAAATCAACAACAAGTAATCTAAACATGACTGCAAGAGATATTTTAACCATAGGTTCAAAGGATAAACCGCCAGTTCTATTCCCTAAAGACTTTAAAATATGGAAAGACAGATTTCTTGACTATGTGGATAGACAAGAAAATGGCGTTCTCATCCATGATTCCTTGATAAACGCGGTACAACGAGAAGTATATCAAACAGACCCAGATGGTACTAACGATATACTTCTTGACCCAAAAGACTACACCGGTCATGAACTGTTGAGACACAAAGTGTTAGTTTTAGGGATTACAGAATAACAATAATACTTGGATAATTTCTAGGATCGTGATTGAATCACTTTCCGAAATCTGTAATTCGTCCCTATTGCTTGGGGTTACACGAATTCAGAAGTGGGATAATCCAAGAAATCAGATTCGGATTACAAGCCTAATCCAAATCCACAAACACAAAATACCTTGCGATGGATTGCGTTTTTCAGAGACAGAGAGTTGCAGAGAAGAAATCGTTTTCTTCCTTCGTTGTCCTTTGCAATATTCCGACAAATCGAAAATTTATAGAAAAAATTTTGGCGGGAAAAAATTTTGGCGGGAAAACGGTTTTAGCAGGAAAACCGTTTTTGGCCATAACAATTCGTTTTTGGAACCTCCGCTAGAAATTCGTTTTTGGAACCCCGTCCCCAGGGGCGCTGCCCCCGGACCCCCGATTTCCTGAGTCCACATTTAACTATCCGAGTGTGCACCCCACACCTCTAGACTCGGAATGTAAAATGAACTCAGTCTGTCTCGATATTAAATATGACTACACTAAAATATATTGATGACACTAAAATCACCAACATTCCTCCCCCATTTTAGTGTAATCGTTAATTAACTAAAAGAAAACGCAAAACCAAACTCATGCATAAATGAAAATGTCTTGAAGATTGAATTTTCATATTAGTATAATACACATTTCAAATACTCGAGAATCTGGGTGTCCTAAGGATTGAACCCATCAACTCATTTGAGTAACTGAAGATACTATACACATAAGTTTACACAAATTCTAATGTTTCATACTTGACACTATTACCGCCATGTGTCCTATCCATTCATGAGTGCATAAAAAGCCTAGCCCAAAGCCTTCTGAAGCGGCAACACTTCACACTCATATAGGTAGTCCTTTTAAATCATGCACCTGTAAATACACTTTTTCAAAAGAACTATTAAGAACTTAATTCAACCTACCTTAACTCTACAGGTTTAAGCACATAGCTTGGGATGATGTAATACAAATGCGCTTCAATCTCCATAAATAAGCTTTCCACATTGAATTCAGCTTCTAACATCGTATTAGAAGGGAATTGGGTATCTTATCCATAGAGATATCAAGTGGGCTTTAAACCCATCCCTATCACCGACTTTGCTACCAAGTCTCTAACTAACCCCTTCGTCAAGTGATCAGCTAAATTCTGTTGAGATCGAACCCAATCAACAGAAATAATACCATGAGTTATGAGCTCACGTACCATACTATGTCTAACACCCAAATGTCGCGACTTTCCATTATACACTTGACTATAGGCCTTTCCCAAAGTGGCAGAACTGTCACAGTGTATAGAAATGAGTGAAATCGGTTTTGGCCACAAAGGAATCTCATAAATCAAATTCCTTAACCATTCTGCTTCGTTCCTAGCAGCTGCAAGGGCTACAAATTCTGATTCCATAGTTGACTTTGTGATACAAGTTTGCTTCTTGGATGCCCAGGAGATTGCACCTCCTCCAAGAAGAAAAACCCAACCACTTGTTGAGGAGTGGTCCTACATGTTTGAAATCCAACTAGCATCAGTATACCCTTCAATCACAGAAGGAAACCCTACATAAGTCAAACCATAATCCATGGTTTTCTTCAAATACTTCAACACCCGCCTTACTGCTTGCCAGTGATGAGTACTAGGATTGCTAGTAAACCTACTTAGCATTCCTACAGCAAAAGCAATATCAGGCCTTGTGCTGGTCATGGCATACATCAAACAACCAATGACCTTTGAATATTCAAGCTGTGAAACTGCTTGACCAGTATTAGGCATAAGCTTCATACTTGGATCAAACGGAGTACTCACAGGAGAACAATCCAAACAATTGAATTTCTTAAGTACTTTCTCAATGTAATGAGACTGTGAAATAGAAATTCCTTGATGTTCACGCTTGATTCTTATACCAGGAATCACTTCTGCCTCCCCCATATCCTTCATAGAGAATTGAGAAGATAAAAATTCTTTGGTCATATCAACTTGCCTTTGATCAGTACCGAAGATCAACATATCATCCACATACAAGCATATGATCACTCCTTTACCAGACGCATCAAACTTACTATATACACACTTGTCCGATTGATTTAGCATAAAACCATTACTTAAGACAACATCATCAAACTTTTGATGCCACTGTTTAGGCGCTTGTTTCAGCCCATATAAAGACTTAACCAATTTGCATACTTTATGCTCATTACCTGGCATAACAAAACCCTCAGGTTGCTTCATGTATACTTCTTCATCCAAATCACCATTCAGGAATGCTGTTTTGACATCCATTTGGTGAATGACCAGATTATGAATTGCAGCTAAGGCAATCAACAATCTAATAGTAGAAATACGAGCAACAGGTGCATAAGTATCAAAGTAGTCAATCCCAGGTTTTTGTCTAAAACCTTGAATAACCAATCGAACTTTGAACTTGTCAATTGTTCCATCTACTTTCATCTTCCTCTTAAATATCCACTTGCAACCCAAAGGTTTGCATCCAGGAGGAAGATCAGATAAAACCCACGTGTTATTTCCCATGATGGAATCCATTTCATCATTTATTGCTTCTTTCCAGAAAGCAACATCTTGAGATTTCATTGCCTCATCAAATGTTTTAGGATCTTCTTCAACACTAAAACAATATGAATATTGATTTGCAATTTCATCTCTAGAACCCTCAACTAGATAAAGCTGAAAATCAAGACCGAAAGATTTAGCCTTTCTTTCTCTTTTTCCTCTTCGGAGCTCAAGTGATTCATCAGTGTTTGGTACAACTATATTTTCCTTGTTTGTCCCACTGGAACTAGGGGCCATGTCCTTTAGCCTTTCTTTCTCTTTCTCCTTTCCTTTGCCACTTTCTTGGACCCGTAGGCCCTCCTCAATTCTCAAGTGACTGCCAAGTTGTACAAGAGACAACTCCTCCTTTTGGTGTTTCAAAGTGTGTTTGAAATCTTTCCAGGATGGGGGCAATTTGTCAATAACACTTGAGACAGATATGGACTCATCCATATTCATCTTGTGTTGTTCAAATTGTCCCAAAATCCTCATGAGTTCGTTGTACTGTTCCATGACAGGCCTCGAATCCACCATTTTGTAATTGTTAAAATTACTCACGAGAAACTTCTTACTAGAAGCGTCCTCTGCCATGTATTTGGATTCAAGGGCATCCCACAGATCTTTTGCAGATTCATGATTTTGATAGATATCAAACAGAGAGTCAGACATACCATTCAGGATGTGTCCACGACAGATGTAGTCATCGTTTTCCCACTTGCAGCGTTTTCTGGTGTGTTCCAGCGTTTCGTTTTCTTGGGCTTTAGGGACAGGGGTACTCAAAACATGCACAACTTTCAGAGTGGTGAGAAGAAAGTGCATCTTCTTCTGCCAACGACGAAAGTCGTTTCCTTCAAACTTATCAAGTTTTCCGAATTTGGAACTCATGTCCCTGACATATTCTGCCATTGTTATTCCTTTACATAAAATTTACAGATTTCGAATGTTAGTTTTAGGGATTACAGAATAACAATAATACTTGGATAATTTCTAGGATCGTGATTGAATCACTTTCCGAAATCTGTAATTCGTCCCTATTGCTTGGGGTTACACGAATTCAGAAGTGGGATAATCCAAGAAATCAGATTCGGATTACAAGCCTAATCCAAATCCACAAACACAGAATACCTTGCGATGGATTGCGTTTTTTAGAGATAGAGAGTTGCAGAGAAGAAATCGTTTTCTTCCTTCGTTGTCCTTTGCAATATTCCGACAAATCGAAAATTTACAGAAAATTTTTTGGCGGGAAAACCGTTTTTGGCCATAACAATTCGTTTTTGGAACCCCCGCTAGAAATTCGTTTTTGGAACCCTGGACCCCCGATTTCCTGAGTCCACATTTAACTATCCGAGTGTGCACCCCGCACCTCCAGACTCGGAATGTAAAATGAACTCAGCCTGTCTCGATATTAAATATGACTACACTAAAATATATTGATGACACTAAAATCACCAACACAAAGCTGATAAAGCGGCTAGGTCACTGGTTATGCAAGACTTAACCAATAACATATATCAGAAGGTTGACAGTTTGAGTGAAACCGGGAAAGGAATGTTTGATGAGCTGATCAAGTTGTATCAAGGTTCAGAAGTGGAAACTCAAATGAGAATCTCAAACGTCATCAACAAGTATGAGAATTTCTGGCAGAAGGATGGTGAGAATCTAGACGATGCATATGATCGTTTCACAACCATCCTAAATGAACTCAACAGACACAAGATAAAGAAAACCATCATCGAGACTAATGTGAAATTCTTGAGCGTGCTTCAGCCCGAATGGAAGAAGTATGCTCATAGAATGAAACCGAATTCTAAGCTGGATTCTCTTCCGCTACAGCAGGTGTTTGAAACGTTAAAGCAAGATGAGGATGATGCCGATCTGAAAAAGAAGAAGTTGATGAAAAATGAGAAGAAGGGTAAGAAGGAGAAGAAGACAGAGGTGTCTGAGAAGAAAGAAGAGGAGGATGAGTTTGAGAGCGAACCGGTAGCTTTGATGTCAAGAAAGTATGCTAAAAAGGTAAGAGTATTCAGAAAGAGGATTATGGGATAGACCAGGATGATTTGGATGAGGAGAAAAGCTTAAGGCAGGCAATGATACTTCTAACCAAGGCCTTTCAGCACAGATTTATAAAAACTCCTGGATCAAACAACCAACGTTACTCATCCGGTTCTAAAAACTTTGAGCACAAGAATCGGATTGAGTCAAAGAAACAGTTTGAAGATCATAAGGAAGACGGTAAAAGGTTAGAGGTCAAGAAGTTTGGTGAAAGAAAGGATGAAGAGCAAAAATGCTATAATTGTGGTAAGTCCGGCCATTTCTCCAAAGAGTGCTGGAAACCGAAAGTAAGGAATTCCGACTACTACAAGAAGAAGGCGTTGTTGGCAGAGCAAAAGGAGTCTGGAATAGCACTGCTGGTGGAAAAAGAATACTGGTTGGACCAAACTGATGATGAAGGAGAGGAGGAGACGGCTGCTTTAGCAAAGATGTGCTTGATGAGCAAGGAAGGTGAGGATTCAGAGGCTGATGCGGCGCCTGAGACAAACGAGGTAGATTCATGCACTATTAATCACTATGCTAATCAGTTTAAAGTCTTCCAACTAAAACTAGATGACTTAAATGAGAAACTCAAAAATGCGCATAAAATAATAGAATCTCAAAGACAACGAATCACTGAACATAACAAGTTAAGTGATGCGTTGAAAAAGGAACGAGTTGAGATCGAACAATCTCGAACTTATTTCCGAAACAGAATGGATGAAATGGAAGAAAAAGTAAGAGTTTCTGAAGATAGGAAGATTGAGCTTGAAATATTGTTGCAATCTTATAAAGATATTAACAACAAATTGACTGAAAAGGCAAGTGATCTACAAGCGAAGCTGTACAAACTTGGTCAATCTAAACAAACCATTTTTCTAAACACGCCTAAGAATTTCAGATATTACAACTCGAAATGGGGAGTGGGATATGACAATCCTCATTACTTGGGAAATGCTTTGAAAAAGGCACCTTGTCTTTACAAGTTTCAATGGCTTAAGCTTCCATCCATAGAACCTAAATACATAATCAACTGGCTTAATGAGGAAGAACAAGGGGCTGAGGAAGAAATTAAAAGAAAGACAACTATGACCATGCAACTTCCTTTTTGTTATGATTCTGCTAATAGGAAGGCACTGGTTTGGAATTGGAAACAAACCTTGTCTAATGACTATTTTCAAAGCTATGTTGTTGAAAAACCAAAGGATACTGAAGCAAAACCCGTTTTTGAAGGAAAAACATATTATCCTCCTTTGGTACTAGAACAGAAGCTTGTCGATCTTGAGTTAAATATCAAAAGCAAAATTGAAGAAGTCAGAAATGACGATCAACTTGCTTTTGATATAGAAAAGGAAGTTATGTTCACGGTTTTTTCAAACGGTTTAAAAGAGATGAAAGCCAAACATAAAGAAATGTCTGAAGAAAAACTTTTAAAAGAAAAACGTTCTTCAGAGTCAGACGTTTCTTCATGTAAAGCATTCATGGAAAATGATGTTTTTAGGAGTTTGACAGTTGATGACCAAGATGATTATGAATCTTGGGATTTGGAAAGTCAATATGTTGAAGCTTCTCCTAAAATACATTTTTATACAGAAGATGAAAAAGCTTTCGAAAAAGAACAAAATAAATTCCTCTATCCAAAGTCCTATGGTATCTTCCATACATCTCTATCATGTGATGGTCAGTCTGATTGTAATCTTGACAATATTGAGATCTCTTGTGATGGAAAGGGTAAGAAAGCACAACAAAAAGATGTTCAATTTGACTTTGGTGCTAAACTTCCGGATCACTCTAATTTTTTGATCAAGGAAGAGGAACCTAAGAAGAATTTCTTCAAAGGGGAATCTTCTAAAACCGTTGAGAAAAAGAAAAAGAAGAAAAATAAGCGCAAATCTAAATCTTCTCGAGCTCAAAATTCCTACGCTTACGATTCTTATTTTGATGCCATTTCATATCGTTATTTAAGAAACAACTCGCGGTTAGAGTGGAGAATAAAGGAGTCCACACAGGATGTGGCCCAGAGAAAATCATCTAATGTCGCTTTTCATTCCAAGAAAAACATTTTTGTTTCTAATATAGTATAGATATTTAAGATTTTAAAGTTACTCTTATTTTTTCATTCATTATCGATTCTTATTACCTAGTATTAAGTGATGAATCTCAAATACACTTCTATCTTTAGAACAAGAAATAAATCTCAAGTTGTAACCAATTGATTTATATTGATTTACATAAGATGTTAATATTAATATTCAACATTGTGACTCTAACTGATGTCAATCTATATATTAAAAGTGAGGAAATTAATTATTTTACCCTAAGTTCAAAATTCAGTTACAGATATACCCTATCTCTCTCCCACTTTACCAAAATACCCAAAAATCCCGTGAAACACCCCTCGATCGCGGGCTCAGAGGAAAAAATTACATTTTTAACCCTGGAGTCCGCGATTTTTGTCCGCAATCTGTAACTGAATTAAATGGGAGTCCGCGATTTTGTATTGAATTAAATGGGAGTCCGCGATTTATTTTAGAAGGGTGGGTAAAATGAGTCCGCAGTTGAGAATAAATGGTTGGGTAAAATGAGTGGGTCAAATATATGTAATAATTAAAATGAGTGGGTCAAATAGATTGAGAATAAATGGGTGGGTAAAATGAGTCCATGATTTATTTTGACGGCAAAATTAGGGGGACAAGATCAAATGAGTCCGCGAAGTTATTTTTTGTTCAAATTAACGTGTATTTTTTAAAAGCAATATGTAAGTGAATTAAATGGGAGTCCGTGATACGTATTGAATTAAATGGGAGTTCGCAATCTGTAAGAATCCGCGGTCGTGGCTTTTCACGAGATTTTTGGGTATTTTGGTTAAATGGAAGAGAAATGGGGTATAAGTTTAAGGGAAATTAATTAAAATACCCAAAGTTCACAATTGGTTTGCAAAAATACCCAAAATCCCTAACTCTATTGCCAAAATACCCATTATACCCGCGATGGGGTTCGCGGTCGCTGTCTGGGCCCGTGATTTGGGCCGCGGTGGGCCGAAAATTACACTTTTGGCCCCTCCACTCGATGGGGGCCACGATTTGGAGGCAGAAATTTACACTTTTGGTCCTTTTTGCACGTTTTTACTGTTTTTTTTCCACAATTATTGTACTTGGAAGACCAAATTGTGGTTGAAATTCACTGGCTTGTTTCATCAGTGTTGAATTATTGTACTTGGAAGACCAATTTGTGGTTGCAATTCATGTTGGTTGTTTCATCAATGTTGAATTATTGTACTTGGAAGACCAAATTGTGGTTGTAATTCATCTTCCTCAATGAGATTTCATCCATAAATATCAGTAAAATGCAATCCATAATTATTCATCCATTTTATTGTGGTTGCAATTCACATCTGTGATCCCAAAACAAGTAATCAATCCATGTTTATCAATCAGATGGCCACCAATATATTCAATGAAGATCAATCACACAAAGTACAATAGAGAAAATGTAGAGATAATAGTTGTGTATGTGTGTACTTGTGTGAAATGGAATTGGATGACCTAAATGAAATCTAGGCTAAGCAAACAATATATAGTATGTAACTTTGTAATTACATAATCAGTCCCTCTACATAGTACAACTTAGAATATTAGGCACTAACATTCTCCCCCTTTGTACAATGTAGAGGCAAAGAGTTTAAGCGTCCACCGGAGTCACGTACTTCTTCCGAATCCCAAAGATGATCTCAAACCTTCTTAGTGCATTCCGGTACTCCTTCCGATATGTGATGGCGTCCAGGGCTTGCTTGATCAGCTCTTTCTCCTTGTCTTTCAGCTTCACCTCCCCGTTTGCATCCAGACGTAGTCTACTCTCAAGGTGGATCTGAATGTACTTGAACGTTCTGTCACTGAACTTGTTGGCTTCATAAATTCTGAAAAATCTATTCTTTAAGGCTTGATTAACATAAACCACTCCAAGATTAGGTTTCTTCAGAACAGTATATGCAGGAATACCTTGAATGTCAGACAGACGCCGGTTCGGTGCTCTTAGGTTTACTCGGACTTGGTGTGACTCCAAGGCTATTTGGAAATCCGTAAGATAAAAGAATTTCAGGATATTCCGCATGAACCTCTTGACACTATCATATGCAGAAGACCATTCAATCTTCTTTTGAGGATCTCGTGCCAGGATGTCATATAAGCTGCAGAAGTCGTCAAGCTTTAGACTCTTGAAATCTGCTTCAGAAAAGACGTGTTCGGAGCCATCGAATCTTTGTACAGTGAATTGCGGGTACCAGACTTTAAACAGCTTACAGGAATCTATGTTCAACACCTTCATGATGGCTTTGTCTGACCTTACCACATTCGTGTTCAGACATTCATTGCCCATGACATGCAGAAATTCAATCCTGCGCAATGATGGCCAGTCTTCAACCCCGTATACCTTTGCTATATCGATCCTCTGGACATCCCTAACAAAAAGATCTTTCCTTATACTCTGCTGATAAGGAATCAGAATCCTAACCCGTTCACCTGTAGCCATATACCTTGGCTCGGCATCAATCACTTCCTGATAAATTGCTATTTCAGCTTCGAGTACCGGATCCCGGATTCTGCCATCGGCTTGTATTTGAGTAACTGGAGCATCTTCTTGTACCACTGGAGATGGAGGAGCGGAAGTACTTGCACTCTGATCAATTGAGTTGTATCATCTGGAGTTTCGTTGTCGGAATCGGAAGCAGCCATAATGATCCCGGTGATGTCAAATAAGTCTTCTAATTCCTCTTTGATCTGGACCGTTGTTTTCTCAGGTTCTTCCTCATAATCAATGTAAATGTAGTCCATGATCATAGAATCCGCCATCCTTTCTTCAGTTGTTCTAATGTCAACAACCGAAGAATTTTCAACCCCAGTTATGACATCAGCTAAAACTTCAATGTCATCCACTTGGACCATATCAGTGTCCGTTCCACCTGCCCCTGTCTCCCTTTCACTAGCTGGCTGACCTGAACCCCCAACATTTTCAGTAGCCGTAGCACTAGATTCACCAACCCTTGCTCTCTTCTCCCCCTCATGTTGATCAGGATCATCCTGATCATCATGTCTTCGTTTCTGTGGAGCTTGAGCTTGAATCCCACACTTCTCTTCGACAACGCGAAGCCTTTCAGTGATGGAGGTGAATCATGCCATTATGGCTTCCGTCATATCTTTCATTGATTCGGTTAGACGCTGAAAGTTGTTGCTAGGAGGTGGTTGGGTTGAGGTTTGGGTTTGAGGTTGGGTTTAAGGTTGGGTATGTTGTCGGAGTAATCCAACTAGGTCAACTTCTTCAGCTGTACTTGTGTCACTTTTGGCTAGGAGTCGGGCTAACAGCTCTGATTTGAGCTGGTCTTCTGGGATTTGGTGTAACGAAACTGGTGGTGGTGTTTGTGTGTCGGATTGTGTGCTGGATGGTTGATCCTGAGGTGTTGACGACGACTTAGCAATTGCTTTGCCCTTGATGGCTCTGCTCACTTCACTTGCTAATCTGTCAACTGTACTCTACATGGCCCGTCGGTGTTGAAAGTAGGCATTATCAATTGCACCTAAAGCAGACGCCAATAATGGGAGCTTGATATAATATGGACGCGGTCCAAGCATTTGTATAACCTGTGCAGGAGGAAAATTGGGAAACATGTGTCTAACATCCGGACCACTTAGGTTACCGGTTATAGTAGCGGTTGTAGCAACCGTACTGCCTGTGTTCATGGCTGGCATAGTGTTGACCATGAAAGGACTTCCACCCAGTCCTCGTGGGGCACCAACAAATGGTGGCCGCACTCGAGGTGTTCCGGTTGGAGCACGAAAGCTCACAACTTGTTAGGATTCCGACGCGTGTGGCCTAGGAAAAGAAGTATGTCCAAATGTCTCTAGACTCAACGTGCGTGGAATAAAAGGCGGTGGCCGGGGCAGGAGCCTACCTTGTTCAATATCAGCAGACACCAAGTGTGTCGCCGATAGCAGTTGTGCTTTATCCCCTGTGGAAGATGAAACGGCGACAAATTGAGATGCCGACGAGTGGCTTAGAGGGGTTGTGCTTTGCATGACTGGGCCCACCATGGCTTGTTCAATACGCAACAGCGACGTACGCTCGTTGGTAGAATATGTGGCTACCCGGCTTGGATCGGTTTGGGGAGAGTCAGTAGTTAAAACTTTATCTGACTCTATCTCTTTCTCTCCCATTTCTTTTCTCGCCACATCACTGCTCACATGTATATTTTCTACTGAAGCTCCCTCATTCCACCTTATGTCACCAAATTATCCGGAGGGTCCGACGTTCCAAGTGGAATCAGCATCGGAACCCTCAACATGTCGACTCCGACCAATGTGTCTTGGTATTAGATCCGCATCAGGGTCATGGCTAGGATCGGAGTCGGAATCATCATCAGCTCGTGGTTGGTCAGACACACTTCATCGTCGGATGATGAAGCATCGGGGTCAAAATCAGAATCATCCTCAGATTCCATCGGTATGTCATCGAGGATGGGAATTCGTACAACTCCGGTAGAAGATGACTGACCAGTAGTCCTCGCCACCCCACCCACTCTCTTTCTTAATGTTCTCCTCACCTCTCTCCGTTCAGGAACCCCAAGTTCCTGAACCTGCTCAACATGAATACCCTCACCGCCTAATGGGATAGCACCATGGGGAGGTCCGGCTGGTTCTGGCTGGACCACTAGTGCATTAGCTATTCTATACTGCCTAACTACCTCAGACTGCTGGTCGGCATAGGCAAGTACAGGCTCTGGAATCACGGCGATGTGGACGAAGTCATCATGTGTCGGCATGTTTAGATAATGCATGTATTGTGTCGGCCCTTGTACCGTATTTGGGCGTCTAGGGATATCCACGTTGCCCTCCATGATTTGGTGGATAAGTATCTGGAAGAATCGTTGATATGGCACGAAGTTTCTCTTCTTTTTCGGGCGTGCTTTGTCTTCGACCAGCTCTTGTAGCTCGTTCCAGATTAGGATAGCATAGTCTATGTTGCGGTTGAAGGCGAATGTATGGAACATCCGAAGGGTTGGAAGGTTGCATTTGTCAAGGCCGGTATGCTTTGACATCACACATGCATTGGTTGAATATGGAGCATAGGGTGTACCAGACTGGTGGTAGGTGCTTTCTTACGAATTTGGAGGAGCCGGCTAGGACAGGGTTATTTGGATCTTGGTAGCCTAAGCTTTGGATGTCTGCGTATAGTTATGACATTCTATCCTTCTTTCTTGCTTTCTTTCTTCATCATTTCAGTATTTTCTTTTTGAGATACTACTGAAAAAATGAAAGCTAAGCTATATTTCTGTTTCGATGGTGAATGGGTGCAAGACAACAATGAGTGAAATTTTGCTTATAAATCTAAGCAGGGTGTAAAATTGTCAGTAAATTATACTTATCAGAAGTTTGTTGCATACGCCATGTAAAAATAAGTGATCTACGTTGTAATTTAACAAACAAAAAAGACCCAAGTTGAAAAAACGGACCAAAAATTAAAATGGGGAAAACATTTTCTTTAATTAATTTTTATATTAAATACCTGAAACAACTCAGACAATACGTGTGAAAAAACTGTAAAAACACTTGAAAAATACATAAAATGATAACCTAAAAACTAGAGGGGACCAAAAATGAAACATTAGGGGCCAAAACCCTAACTTTCGACCCATCGCAGGACCACCGCGGCCCAAATCGCGGGCCCAGTCCGCGATCGCGGACCCCATCGCGGGTATAATGGGTATTTTGGCAATAGAAATTGGGTTTTTGGGTATTTTGGCAAACCAATTTCAAACTTTGGGTATTTTAATTAATTTCCCTAAGTTTAACTCAATTTTCAAGTTAGGGTAAAATAATTAATTTTCTTTAAAAGTATATCTTAGGATATTTTTTACGGTGAAACGAATAGACGATCATATATAAAAATGATATGATAACTAATTATTGATTGATTTTGCGCCTATAAGTTATCAGAAAATGATTTTATATAAACTATTAATATTTCTTGTGAGGTGAGATTAACATTATTTCTGATGATAAAAACAATATATTATAGACTTTTTCGTACTTATCAAGGGTCATTTTTTTAATCTTTTTCAAGACCTATAAAATATTTGGAACGAGTTTATGATTTACAATTCTTTAATATTTTAATCCTGTATACTTATACATAGAAATTAGTCCAGAAAGGAATGTAAAATTAAATTATAAATTATAGTAACTAAAATAGTAATTTTAATATCAAAGAGAAAAATAAAACTTATTAACAAAGCAAGTGGAGGAAAAATTATAATTTACTCTTATTATTACTAGTCCTACACTATCAAATTCATTAGAGTAATCTACGTTTTCCTACTCCTACAGTCCTACACTATCAAATTTCTATTGCATATACAGATTGATTTGACATTTTCTTTAATTTTTTTAAGAGGTGAGCATCCACAGCGCATAGATAAAAGCCCTCAAGCCCTCAATGCCACATCAGCGCCACATCAGCTTTTCTCCTCAAGCTCTCAAGCCCTAAAAACCCCCAACGCATAACTAAAAGCTCTTTTGCCACCTCATTTTTTTTAATTTCTTTTATTTATACATTTAATTATTTAACAAAATAAAAATATTTATATATTTTTTAATAAATAAAAATAAGATAAATAAACCGCCTAAACATATCCGTTCGAATAGTTGCATGCTCATCCTGAACCGCCGCCTAAACATATCCGGTGTATAAACCGGGTTGTTGCCAAAGTAGTCCCGCATAAGCCGCTCGTTTGCAGCTAGTCGACCTCTTTCTATGTTCGCGACCCTCTCTCTTGTTGACGATGAGGCGGTGCTACCATAAATCCATTGTGCAGTCTGTCGAAAAACTTCCCTTTGTAGATTCAACAACTCGTCGGTGTCTACGGATGACGATGATGCGGTCGGTGAACCGGGTTGTGGCGAATCCATATTGTTTAAAATATAGAGAATGGAATAGAATGAGAGAGATTGAGAGAGTTTGATGTGATTAAATTTGAGAGGTTTGGATTAATATATATAGTGTGATTAAATTGAAAATAAGAATAAAAAAATAGTCGTTGAAAGAGCCGTTTAGTTTTTAATATTTTCAAAATTTAAAATAAAAAAATTAAATACAACAATTCTTCGGGTTCCTCGGGTTTTCAAACCCGCACCCCGAGCCCGAGACCCAAGCCCGCAGCCCCCGCAGCGCAGCCCGCAGCCGAGCCCGAGGCGTTGCGGATGGCCTAAGAGATTGTTTGACATTTGCCGAATAGTTTGGTGTAGAATGATTAAGAGGTCATAATGGTTAATAGGTTTTTATGATATAGTATAAACTAAAATATGGTTGTTTAGTATTTGTTTAGAATGAAATCAGAGTGCTGAATGGTTAAGGATGGCCTAAGATGCTAAATTATTAAGACGGTTTTGAAACCATTAAGAGACATACTTTTTTTTGCCACACAAGATTCACCTTTGAACGATTCAGAGGTTGATTCTTAATGGAACTATTAAGAGGTAAACAAAGAGCCCCTAACTTATTTTTGATGAATGTGGTTTTGATTCGTAGAATTCATTAAATTAAAATTTTTTACTTTGAATAAGTAAACATTCATTATAATATTAAAATATTTAATTTATTTATTAAAATATTATTTTTTCTCTTAATTTTTATTTTCAAAAAGTTTTATTGGTGTTCTCAAGTAGTAATCATTTTTTGGATTATCTTTATATTTGGAGAAAAACTCATAACTTCTCTCTCCTATTTTCTCCATTTTAAAGATAGTTTTGAAGAAGCCTTTGAAACAAAATTATAGCTCAAAAATGAAATCCATATATTCTCCATTTTCTTCAAAATAAGAAAGTTATTAGAGATGTTGTCATTGTAAAATGTATTTTTCCTGTATTTGCCTTTTCTCTTATAAGGCTCATAAAAGAATTTGTTAAATTAAAAGTGATTTGGTCCTTTTATATTTTTTTGTATTATTTTCTTTTAAAAGTTAAAAATACTTTTAAATCTATCCATTATAATTTTGACAATTGTCATACTCGTATAGAAAGCAAAGATCGAGAACTTAATGTAACAATTGTTTGTGACTCATTCGTTTTTTTGGGTTATAAATAGGAGTAGAAAATTTAACATTGGGTAAGTTGGTCATCAAACTTTCTTCTTGCTTTCTCTTACATGTAATTTGTTTTTTTCTAGTTTTTGCTAGTTTTTATAATGTCTCTGTTGTTCGAAAAAAAAACAAGTGTTTGCGTGGATAAATAGAATATGGTTTTTCAGATTTACCCCCCCCCCCCACCCACCCGTTCTTTGGTGTCGTTTGGTTTGCAAATTCTAGAAGAATTTGATACAATTGGAATGTTGAATTCTTTTGACCAAATTTTGTTCTCTCGTTCTCTTCCAAATCCAATGAATTCCACAAATAAAGGATTCGTACATTTTTTTAACAATAGAATCTCAAATATACCATTAATTAACCCTCATCTCTCAAGCTTGTCGTCACTGCTTTTCCTCTCCTCTCGTTCGCAGTTGCTCCTCGCATAATGCTTCATCCACATGGCTTCATATATCACTCTATTCATTGTCGTCGCCGGTAAAACCCGATCCAAATCCTCCACGATATGAAACCAATGATCATTCTGTTTTTTCTTTCAGCGACTTCATTTTGCTGAAGAGTTCTCACCACTAAGAAGTTGTGGGAAGTTCCCTTGCTTTCAAATAAGTTATCAAGAGAACTGTTTTTGAATTCAGATCCATGATCACTTCTTATTGAGCGAACCGTCATATTATTTAGGACTTCCATTTTCCTGACAAAAGAGATGAGTTTTTATGGAGTGTCACTCTTAGATCTGAGAAACATTACCTAGATATAGCGGGAGAATTCATCTACTATGACGAGAGTATATTTCTTTCCAGCGATGGATTGTATGTTGACAGGGCCAAATAAATCCATATGGAGAAGTTGAAGAGGGTTTGTCACTGATGACACTTGTTTTGATTTGAAACTGGCCTTGGTTTGTTTTCCTTTTTCACACGCTGAGCAGAGAGATTCCTTAGCGTATGACTGCTGAGGCAAGCCAGTGACAATTTTTTTTGAGGATAGAGTGTTCAACGTTTTGAAGTTTAGATGAGAAAGCCTTTTATGCCATAGCCAGTTGACATCTGATGAGGCTTTAGATAGAAAACAAATGTTCTCAGTCGTTGTTGAGTCCATGTTTATGACATAAACATTTTCCAAACATAACCGCTGAGAGCAACAGTGATCCCAGAACAAGCATTCAATACACAATATGAATCAATTGGTCATCCCTCTATTAATCAATACAAGATCTTCAAGTACAATGGTGATGGAATGTTGAGAGAAAAGCTCTTGTACTTGTGTGTGTAGGGAATGACATAATACAAAATACAAAGGGAAAATCTATTTATAGTTTGCAAATATAAAGTTCCACTTTAGCCCCTCTACTTGGTACAAGGTGCTAAATAGAGCACTAACAATCTCCCCCTTTGTACCAATGTAGAGGCATTAGATCTAAGCGTTCACCGGGTTCACGTGCTTCTTCCGGATACCAAAGATGATCTCGAATCTTCTCAACGTGTTCCGGTACTCTCTTTTGTAGGTGATAGCATCCAAGACTTGTTTTATCAGCCTCTTCTCCTTTTCCTTGAGCTTTACCTCCCCGCTTTCATCAAGTCTCAGCTTGCTCTCTAAATTGACCTGTATCATCTTGAAGGTTCCATCACTGTACTTGTTTGCCTCACAGATTCTCGTGAATCTTTTCTTCATCTCTTGATTGAAGTATACAACTCCGAGTTCAGGTTTCTCCAAAACAGTGTAGACAGGAATACCTTGGATATCTTGTAGTTGCTTGTTTGGTCTTCTGAGGTTTACTCTGGATTTATGAGCTTCTGAGGCCATTTAGAAATCTGTAAGGTAAGAAAATTTCATAATATTCCGCATGAACCTTTTGACACTCTGATAAGCGGCAGACCATTCAATTGGCTTATCAGGAATGCTAGCAAGGGAATGGTAGAGGCTTAGGAAATCATCCAGCTTCAAGCTCTTTAAGTCAAGAGAAAACTATGAACTACGGGTACCAAACGTTGAGTAGCCGGTATGACTCTATCTTCAAAACCTTCACAATTTCTTTTTCAGACCTTACAACATATGTCTTCAAGTCTTTGTTGTTCATTACATGCAGAAATTCGATTTTGTGAAGAGACGGCCAGTTCTCAATCTCGTACACCTTTTCCAAATTGATCCTCTGAACGTCCTTTACGAACAAGTCTTTTATAATGCTTTCTTGAAATGCAATTAGAATTCTCACCCTTTCTCCAGTCGCGACATACCGTGGTTCAGCATTAATCACATCCTGATATAATCCTAGTTCTGCTTCTAGGATTGAATCTTTTATCCTTCCATCAGTATTCACTAGAACCTGTTGAGCTGAAGAGCTTGTACCTTGATCACTTTGTTGTTGCGGTTGAGGAGTATCATCATCAGAATCAGATGCAATCACTTGAGCCCCGGTGGTGTCAAAAATGTCATATATCTCTTCTTTTATCTGAACAATTGTTGTCTCTAGCTCTTCCTCATAATCAATGTAGATGTAATCGTTCAGCATATCATCAGCCATCCTTTCCTCTTTTGTTCTATTGTCAACACCTGAGGCTTTTCAACCCTGGTTATGACATCAGCTAGAACTGCGTCATCATCAACCTGGACCACATCTGTTTCTTGTCCACTTGCCCCCTCTGCGCCCTCTGTTACTGCCTGATCTGATCCCCCGATATTTTCAGCAACTGCACCACTTGACTCTCTAACTCTTGCTCTCTTCTCCCCCTCATGTTGATCAGGATCATCCTGATCATCATGTCTTCGTTTGTTGGAAGCTTGAGCTTGAGTACTACAAGGTTGCTCTAACACTGTGACTCTCTCCGATAGGGATTTATAACCTGCAACCATGGCTTGTGTCATTTCCATGATATAGGCTTGGAGGTTTTGAAAGTCAACACTAGTAGGTAATTGGTGTTGGGCTTCAGATTGTTGTTGGAGCAAACCTACCAATTCCACTTCTTCGTTGGTATTGGAGTCTCCTTGGGCGAGTAAATGGGCTAACAACTCTGATTTGAGCTGATGGGTAGGAATTGTGTGTAACGGTTGTGAAGGTGGTGGTTGAGATCTGGGTGGGGAATTGGATGGTTGATTATGTGGAGTTGACGAAGATTCTGCTATCCTTTTTCCTTTCACAACTCTGCTAACTTTATTTGCAAGTCTGTCAACAATCTCTTGCATTGCCTTACGGTGTTGCTTGTAAGAATTGTTAATCGATGTAAGAGAAGCTTTCAGGAAGTCCAGAGTTACATAATGCGGGGGCGGGCCTAGCATATCCATCATCTGATCAAGATTGAAAGTGGGAAAATTGCATCTAACACCCGAACCACTTAGGTTTTCGGTTGACGTAGCAGTTGTAGCAACTGTACGGCCTGTGATCATAGCTGGCATAGTGTTAGCAATGACAGGTCTTCCACCCAGTCCTCGCGAGGCACCAACGAATGGCGGCCTCACTCTGGGTGTTCCGGTTGGGGCACGAAAGCCCACAACTTGTTGAAATCCCGACGCTCGTGTCCTAGAAAAGGTAGTTCTTCCAAAAGGCACTAGACTCGATGTGCGCAGGATAAAGTTCGATGGTCGGGGCAGAAGCCTACCTTGTTCAATACCGGCAAACACCGAATGTGTTGCCGATATCATTTGTGCTAAATCCCCTGTGCTGAATAAAACATCGGCTTGTTGAGAAGCCGATGAGTGGCTGAGTTAGGTTGTGCACTACATGACTGGGTCCACCATGTCTGTTTCAATGCGCAACGGCGACGAACGCTCGTTGGTAGTGGATGTGGCTACCCGGATTAGATCGGTTTGGGGAGAGTCACTAGTTAAAACTTTATGTGACCCTGTCTCAGACTCTCCCATTTCTTTTCTTCCCATCTCTCGGCTCACATCAATATTTTCAACTGCATCTCCCTCTTCCCGCCTTATGACGCCAATATCTCCGGAGAGTCCGACGTTCCAGGTGGAATCATCATCGGAACTCTCTATTCGCTGTCGTAGACCAACATGTCTCGATATTAAATGCACGTCGGGGTCGTGGTCTGAATCAGAATCAAAGTCAGGAGCATTCACAGCATCATGTCTTGGTAGGGTAGTTGCTTCATCTTCAGATGAAAGAGCAACATCTTAAGAAATTCCAGGAAACATCATCATAAAAAATTCCGAGTTTGGTCGCTTTGGAAGTAGATGCCTGACCAGCAGTCCTCGCCACGTTTCCCACTCTCTTTCTTACTGTTCTCCTCACCTCTCCCTGTTCAAGAACCCCGTGTTCCTAAACCTGCTCGACATGTTGACCCTCACCGCCTAATTGGGTGGCACTGTGGGTAGGTAGCTCCGGTTCTGGCTGGACCATCAGTGCATTATCTAACCTATATTGTCTAACTACCGCAGACAGCTGGTCGGCATAAGCTAGAACAGCTTCGGGTATCACGGCAATGTGGGCAAAATTAATCGGAGCGGGCATCTTCAGAAAGTGCATCCATTGGCTCAGGCCTTGGACTGCGTTGGGTCATCCGGGTATCTCCTGGTTGCCTTCCATGATCTGATGAATTACAATTTGGAAGAACCTCTGATATGGGACGAAGTTACGGTTCTTGATTGGCTTATATTTGTCACCGACTATCTCTATGAGCTTGTTCCATAGGACAATGGCAAAGTCGATTTGGCGGTTAAATGTGATGGCATGGAATAGCCTTAGAGTGGCTAAGTTGCACTTGTCAAGACCCGTGTTTTTTGATGTCATACAACGGTTAATTATTGAAAATAGAGTATACCAGACCCTTGGAAGAAACTTCCGCTTGAATTTGGAAGAGCTTGTAAGAACTGAGTTGTTCGGGGTCTGATATACTAAGCTGCGAATATCGGCAAAGTGTTGTTCTTCAAGAACCATGTCTTCAAAGTCGTTTCTAAATGGGAGATCCAATGCTCGTCGGAGTCGCTTCAGAGTAAGTCGGACATCGAAATGATCGACCTTGGCAGTGAAATGTTGACCCTGTCTCTGATCTAGATGAAACTGCAGTGTGTGCCAGAACTGTTGCAAGTATATAACTGGAATGGTAACAACCTTAGTGAGAGCTGTGCAAAGAGGATGGCCACGGATGATTTCCAGTATGATACGATTCTCGAAGTCGACGTTGAGATCCAAATGATGGTTGTTGTCTAGTATGGCAAGATAAAGGCTCCATGGAAGAAGTTCCTCATCTAAGTCCTGTGCATTCACCGACGGATGCGATGATCGGTGAGACGGAATCACGTTGTTCTCGTCAGAAGAGTGACCATCATTGTGTCTAACACTTGCCATCTGTTGTCGAATAAAGTTAGTATAGTGCCATTTTTTTCAAAAGTTGTCAAAAAAATATCCTAAGTCTTGGGGTTATCGCAATGTACATCAAGAGGATATCGCAAGACACAGTTTATCGTAAGGTAGGGGTTGGGATGAAAAGTTATCGCAACCCATACGTTGCGATAAAAGGTTATCACAAGACGAAGGTTGCGATAAAGATGAATTTGTGAGGGTTGCGATAACGATGAACACCAAGAACACTATGTGTTACGATAAACTTGAACACGAACCCAAACCTAAGTGTTCAAGCCCAGAATTTACTTTTTCGCACAAAACAGGTTTTTATCCTACACTACTATGTTTGCAATGCTCACAGAAGATATACCCTATCAATTTTATACACTAACACAAAGATTAAAGGGCAAAATACGAAAAGACAGATATGAGTTCGAACCTAAACATTCTAAAAATGACTGTAGACACATGATTCATGGATAAAACAAGAAAGAAATCTTGGAATACTAACCTCGAACAGATTCTGAATGAAATGCAATCAACTGAACTCGAAAATCTTGAAAGAAAATCGGAAATCGAACATTGTGCTTTGAGAGAGTTTGAAGGTGTGGGATGAGATAAATGATTTGAAAAATCGTTGTATTTATAGGGTTTTGAGACAAGTGTTACGTGGCAACATATGATTGGTCCAACGTTTGACCAACCACAGTGTTAGGTTATCACAAGAAGAAGAATGCGATAAACCCTCATGTTATCGCAACAGGCAAGTTGCGATAACATGCCAAGAATTTAATCGCAATAGTGAGTTGCGAGAAAACACTGTTCACCACGTTTTATAGCTAGCAAAGGTTGCGATAAAACATCTTTCAAATTTAATTGCAACAGGATGGTGCGATAAAATACTATTCATACTTTTATCTCAAGTAGTGTGTTGCGATAACTTTAACACTTAGACATTTTTCCAAAAAGTTTTTTCAAGAAATTTCAAAAATGATTTTATCACATTGGAAGTTGTCCAACTTCCAACTGATTAAGGACTTAAGGTTTAAAAACAAGATTTTCACTCCCCCTTAAATGATGCATAGATTTGGAAAATTGTTTTTCATCATTTAAGAGTTAGTGTAAAAACAAATTAGAATACTTACCTTGTGTTCTCCAAATAACAGTCACATGCCATCTACACTTACAAGATATGTCGTTATGCACACTCCCCCTATTCTTGTGAATATAATATGTACTATACTCACCCTGAGACCATGAACACACCTTATGCAGACATAGATATCATAGCAAATCACAGATAAGGTTTTTTTTAAAGAAAAGATAATAACAAATTGAATAAACATTTGAAATACAACAGAATCATGAAAATTTAAATAACATATATTGAGAATAGAATATGATGAAAATTTGAGTGTATCAATCTAAATACAATATCTTGATTGAGATACAAATATTTCCATCTATTATATAACCAATATAGGGTAGTTAAACTTTCATGTTCAACATGCCAAGCTTGGATACTAAGAAATTAAAGCGTTTTTCATCCAAGGCTTTTGGGAAAAGATCGGCAAGTTGATACTCAGTTGTAACAAAGTATAGTTCAATTATTCCTTTCTCAACGTGGTCTTTAATGAATTGATACCTGATGTCGATATGTTTAGTCTTGGTGTGTTGGACAGGATTAGCAGATATGTCAATCACGCTTTTACTATCACAGTAGATGGGGATCTTCTCATATTTGAACCCGTAGTCCATGAGTTGGGTCTTCATCCACAGTACTTGTGAACAACAGCTGACCGCGGCTACATACTCTGCCTCCGAAGTTGATGTTGACACACAGTTCTGCTTCTTAGATGACAAGCTCACGAGCTTGTCTCCCAAAAACTGTACATGCCCCGATGTGCTCTTCCTGTCCAGCATGCTTCCTCCATGATCCGTGTTTGAGTATGCGGTGAGTTCGTATCTGGTTCCCTTGGGATACCACAGTCCGAGATACGGTGTACCCTTCAAATAGCGAAAGATTCTCTTGACAGCGCCGATGTGTTATTCCTTAGGTTTAGACTGAAATCTTGCACACAGACAAGTTGCGAACATAATATTCGGTCGACTTGCAGTTAGATACATTAGTGACCCTATCATTCCTCTAAAATTCTTAACATCAACATCATTACCATCAGGATCTGGACCGATCTTAGATCCTGGAGCCATAGGAGTACCAATTGATGTACAGTTTTCCATCCTGAATTTCTTCAAGATATCAAACACGTACTTCGATTGATTGATGAAGATTCTTGTTGATAATTGTTTGACTTGTAATCTGAGAAAGAAATTAATCTCTCCCATCATACTCATCTGAAACCTGGTCATCATAATGTTAGAAAACCATGTACATAGTGTAGGATTAGTCGAGCCAAAAATAATGTCATCAACGTAAATCTGTACTAAAAGAATTTCACCTTCCTCATGCAAAGTAAAGAGAGTTGTGTCAATTTTACCTTTTTCAAAGTCAGATCCTAGTAGAAAGGTAGATAAAACTTCGTACCAGGCACGTGGGGATTGTTTGAGACCATAGAGGGCTTTGTCAAGGATGTACACAAAGTCTGGTTTATCTTTGTCCACAAAGCCTTCTGGTTGAGACACGTACACTTCCTTCTTCAGAACACCTTTCAAGAATGCAATCTTCACGTCCATTTGATAAATAGTGAAGTTCTTGTAGGCGGAAAAAGATAGGAACATTCGAATTGCCTCTAGGCAAGCAACCGGTGCGTAAGTCTCATCATAGTCTATACCCTCCCGTTGCATATACCTTTTTGCTACTAGTCTTGCTTTGTTTCTCACAATTATGTCGTCTTCATCTTTCTTGTTTTTTAGGACCCACTTAGTACCTTTACCCTTGGGTCTTGGAACTAATCTCCACACTTTCAGAGCTTCAAATTGATTCAACTGATGATAGCTCAACTTGACTTAGAAAGAGCGCGTATAAAACTTCATTTGCGGGTGCATATCTGGTCTTTACTGGTTCAGACACCTCACCAATCACCTGATCTATTGGGTGACTGCGTGTCCACTTATTTGAGTGTAGATGGAGAGAAATAGCATCTTGATTGGGGTCTACTAAGGTAGGATCTTTATCGAAGTTCAACTCAATCGTCAACGTCGGTTCCGGATGTGAGGCTGGTTCGTTGTCAGAAGTGATAATTGGCACTGCCTCAGGAACTGCTTCAGTTGATTTTTCAGGAATGTTATTAGTACCCTGATCATTGACATTTGAAGTTTTACCAGTGAAGAAGCACCATTCGTAGATACTTGTTGTCTTGCTTGTGTAGATGTCATGAGAGTGTTCCTTGGAGAAGATACAAGAGTTGTTGCACCAGTATTGGATGATGTCGGTACCGATGAAGGCCCTGACATTGTAGCTTGTACTGGAGGTGTAGCAACTTGATTCCTGTCATTATTACGTGAAGATGAGTTATTACTTCCAAAGAAATCATCATAAAAATGTTCAAACAAAATATCAAGTTCATTAGGAGTAGAGTTAGATGTGGAAGCTTGATCTTTATTTGACTTAGTCGTCATTGGACGGATTTGTCCAGACGCTAGTATGCCGGATATTGCGGGTTCTGTACTGCTTTGCACAGAAGCCATCTCCTCAGTCTCATCGAATTTGACGTTAATGCTTTCCATCACAGTTCTAGAGGATTTGAAATAGACTTTGTACGCCTTTGAGGTTGACGAGTATCCGATGAAAATGCCCTCTTTTCCCTTAGGACTAAATTTGTTCAAATTGTCCTTGTCGTTCAGCACGATACACCTGCACCAAAAAACACGAAAGTAGTGTATTACAAGTTTTCTATGGTTGATAATTTCATATGGAATTTTGCCAAACCGTCGATGTATAATTGAACGATTTTGTGTATAGCATGCCGTTGACACAACTTCGGCCCACATAAACAACGGTAGATCAGCATAGGACAACATCGTTCTGGCAGCTTCAACAAGAGTACGATTTCGTCTTTCAACGACTCCGTTCTGCTGAGGTGTTCTTGATGCAGAGTATTGATGAGAAATTCCTAATGACTTAAAGAAGTCATCAAGAGTCTTGTTTTTAAACTCTGTCCTGTTGTCTGATCTGATTGTCTGGACCGTTTGTTGAAGATTCACTTGAAGCTGTTTGATTAACGAGATAATCAACTCAGGTGTTTCATCTTTGGATCGTAGAAATTTCACCCATGTGTATCTCGAATAATCATCGACGACAACCAACACATATCGCTTGGCACTTATACTATGGGTCTTCATTGGCCCACAGAGATCCATATGAAGAATCTCCAAAACTTTGTGTGTACGCGGCTCAGGTTTTGGCGGATGAGGAGCTCGTTTCATCTTCCCCTTCTCACAGGCGGTACAGAAGTTATCTTTCTCAAACTTTAGAACTGGTAGACCTAGGACTAAATCTCCTATCATTAGTTTCTAAATATAACGGAAATTGAGATGAGATAGTCGTCTATGCCATAACCAGCTTTTCTCCATTGATGCTTTAGACAATAGACACACGTCATTCTTTGGTTTGATCTTTGACAGGTCAATGGTGTAAAGATTGAACTTCCTCGTACCAACTAGAAACTCATCCCCTCCCTCGTACCTATGCTAAACAAATTATGTCCCAAACCTTCAACATAGTTAACTTTGGTAATCCTAACGTTGTCTTTCACTATGTCTCCGTAACCCAGAATCGGAGAATACTGATCATTCCCAAACTTGACTCTACCACCATATTTTTCCACAAAATTATTGAGCAGCTCTTTTCTACCAGTCATGTGTTTTGAGCAGCCTGAATCTAAATACCATACATGACTGGGCTCCAAAAGGGAAATCAAGTGGTTTTAGATACCCATTTGAGAATGGGTCCTTTTGTGTTAGGAGTTTCAACAGGTTTGGATTTAGCATTTTTACTTTTAAAACCTCTATTATAATTTCCATTTGTATAAAATCTTTTAGGACCATGGAAATTATAACCAAACCAATAAGAATAATCGGACTTGCAGATAAAATCATCCACACCACACGAAGAACAACAAATTTGATCATGTGCTAAATTAATCAGTTGTTGCATTGAAGAAATCTTGTATGGGATAACAAGTTTTTGTTTATTGCAAACACCATGATTACTAACATTAGAAACAAAATTGTTTTTCTTGGAATTAAAAGCAACGTGGGATGATTTTCTCTGGGCCACATCCTGTGTGGACTCCTTTATTCTCCATTCGAGTCTCGAGTTGTTTCTTATATAACGATCTGAAATGCCGACAAAATAAGAATCTTAAGCATTGGAATTTCGAGCTTGAAAAGACTTTGATTTGTAATTATTCTTCTTCTTCTTTTTCTTTTTCTGAAATGATTGTTTAGTTTTGGATTTGGAATAATAATCATTATCATAAATTTTCTCAGCTGATTTTAAAGATTCCCCTTTGAAGAAAGTCTTCTCAGGTTCCTCTTCTTTGATTAAGAAGTCAGAGTGATCTGGAAGTTTGGCACTAAAGTCAAAATTAAATTGAACAGTTGTTTCTTTTACTTCCTTACCCTTCACATCCCAGGGATTCTCAATATCACAATCAGACTGACTATCCAATGAAGTATGAAAGATACCATAAGACTTAGGATAGAGAAATTCATTTTGTTCTTTTTGAAAAGCTTTATCTTCTTCTGTAGGAAAATACATTTCAGGAGAAGCTTTAACAAATTGACTTTCCAAGTCCCACTATTCAGAATCTTCTTGGTCATCAACTGTCATGCCTCTAAAGATAGTATTTCCCATAAATGCTTTACATGAAGAAACATCTGACTTTGAAGAATATTTTTCTTTTAAAAATTTCTCTTCAGACATTTCTTTATGTTTAGCTTTCATTTCTTTTAAGCCATTTGAAATAACTGTAAACATAACTTCCTTTTCAATGTCAAAAGCAAGTTGGTCACCATTCCTGACTTCCTCAATTTTGCTTTTGATCTTGCTTTCAAAGTCTACGAGCTTTTGTTCGAGTACCAAAGGAGGATAATAATTTTTCCTTCAAAAACGGGTTTTTCATTCTCCTTCGGTTGTTCGACCGCATAGCTCTGGAAATAGTCATTAGACAAGGTTTGCTTCCAATTCCAAACCAAAGCCTTCCTATTTTCCCATTCGTAGACGAAAGGAAGTTGCATTTTCACAGTGTTTTTTCTCTTAATCTCTTCCTTAACCTCATGGTCTTTTTGATTAAGCCAATCGATTTTATATTTAGGATCCCAATATGGAAGGTCAAGCCATTCAAATTTATAAAGAGTTGGGGACTTTTTCAAAGCATTTTCCAAATAACGAGGATTATCATATCCCAAGCCCCATTTTGAGTTATATTTATCTGAAATTCTTAGTTGTGTTAAGATGAATTGTCTGTTCAGTCTGACCTAACTTGTACAACTTTTCTTCCAGATAACTAGCTTTCTCAGTCAACTCAGTATTAATATCTTTGTAAGAACTCAACAATTGTTCAAGCTCAATCTTCCTATTTTCTGAAAGTCTTAGTTTCTCTGCCATTTCATCCATTCTAGTTCGAAAACAAGCTTGAGATTCCTCGAATTCAGCTTAACTCTTTTTCAACCCATCTTTTAAAGAATTATGTTCAATGATTAGTTGTTTTTTAGAGTCAATTACTTTATATGTTTTATTAAGTTTTTCATTTAAATCATCCTGTTTTAATTGTAAGACTTTTAGATGTTTCGCAATATGATTAATGGTAAAGGAATCTACCTCTTCTGTCTCAGACACTGCATCAGCTTCAGAATCCTCACCATCTTTGCTCATCAGGCACATCTTGGCCAAAGCAACAGTTTCCTCTTCATCCTCATCATCTGTTTGATCCAGCCAGTATTCCTCCTCCACCAGCAGTGCTTTCCCAGACTCTTTCTGCTTTGCCAGCAACATCTTATTCTTGTAGTAGTTCGAATCCCGTACCTTAGGTTTCCAGCACTCCTTGGCAAAGTGGCCAGATTTTCCACAGTTATAACACTTCTGTTCCACCCCTCTCTTATCAGCAAATTTCCTATCCTCAGTTCTCTTAACCACCTCTTTCCGATCATCAACCCGTTTCTTTGACTCAATCTGATCTTTATGCTCAAAGTTCCTAGACCCCGATGAGTATCGTTGATTGTTTGATCCAGTTTTCTTAACATATTTCTTCTGAAAGGCTTTGGTCAGAAGAATCATAGTCTGCCTTAAACTCTCAGCTTCATCTAGGTCATCACTATCAATACCATCTTCCTCTATCTCAACATTCTTGCCCTTTTCAGTATACTTCCTAGATTTACTTGACATTAAGGCAATTGGTTCACTTTCAAATTCATCCTCTTTATTTTCTAACACTTCCATTTTCTTCTCCTTCTTATCTTTCTTCTCTTTCTTCTTCTTCTTTTCTCTCTTTTCCTCCGCGTCATCCTCATTCTGTTTAAGCGTCTCAAACATCTCTTGCAGCTCTAGAGAAGCCAATTTGGAATGTTGTTTCATCCGATGAGCATACTTCTTCCATTCAGGTAGTAGTGCACTTAAGAACTTCACATTGTTCTCAATTATGGATTTCTGTATGCGATATCTATTCAGCTCATTCAGGATGGTTGTGAAGCGATCATATGTACTATCCAGAGTCTCTCCCTCTTTCTGTTTAAAATTATCGTATTTATTAATCACATTTGAAATCCTCATTTGGTTTTCCACTTCTGAACCCTGATAAAGTTTGATCAGTTCATTGAACATTCCTTTCCCAGTGGCACTCAAACTGTCAACTTTCTGGTAAATGTCGTTAGTCAATGCTTGCATAACCAGTGACTTTGCTGCTTTATCAGCATTATATTTCTTAAGATCATCACCTGAATAATCCTTGGGTTCAAGAAGTCTTCTGTTTGTTCCATCTGGATTTTGTGTATACACTGGTGGCTGTACCCCATTGATCAAGGAATTGAAATAAAATCACTATTTTCTTGCCGCTCAACATAATCAAGAAACATATCTTTCCAGATTTTAAAGTCTTTTGGAAACAAAACAGGTGGTTTGTCTTTTGAACCTATCACTAGCATATCCCTAGCTGTCATTATGAATACTTGTTACTGATCGTTAAGCAACATTCTGATCTGATTAGAAAAATTAGTACCCTCACTGTTTTTTTTTTGCAAACTAATATTATCGCAAGTAACACTTTTGTCGCAACTCAAACCTTGTCGCAACCGCACACTTTATCGCAACTCACTTTATTGCAAAGGAAATTTTCTCGCAACACCACAATTTGTCGCAACACACTTTATCGCTAAGGGAACCTTTGTCGCAACAGAGAAGTTGCGATAACAAAACTGAACTTTATCGCAATAGGTCGTTGCGATAAGATACTGTTCACTAACAATAGGATGCGATAAACTCGGGTTATCGCAACAAGCACTTGCGATATTTTACTGTTCTCAAGCTGAAAGGTGCGATAATGATGAACACACCTATTTGCGATAACTATGAAGATCCGAACAATCCTAAGTCCAAATCGCAGAACAACTCCAATTAGGATGAAATTCTGTACGTAGGTTCGCGAGATGATTATGGACAACTTTAATACTACCACTTTTGTCCAAAACACAACAGAAATAGGAGGTTCGATCCGAAAACAGTGTTTAAGAACTTTTTCTCGAAAATAATGAGTTTTCTGAATCTGAGTCAAATCCTAGTGAATTTGCCAAAGGAATTCACGTAGGGATTGCTAATGAACACTCCTTCATCAATTCTGATCCATTTGAAGAACTCAAATGGCCAAAATCAATCAAAAAAGATGAAAACTGAAGAACACTCAAAAACCTCAAAAACTAATAAACTAATCACTGGATCAGAATGAGTTGCTATGCTCTGATACCAATTGTGATCCTAGAACAAGCATTCAATACACAATATGAATCAATTGGTCATCCCTCTATTAATCAATACAAGATCTTCAAGTACAATGGTGATGGAATGTTGAGAGAAAAGCTCATGTACTTGTGTGTGTAGGGAATGACACATAATACAAAATACAAAGGAAAAATCGTTTTATAGTTTGCAAATATAAAGTTCCACGTTAGCCCCTCTACTTGGTACAAGGTGCTAAATACCTCATCCGCCAAAACCTGAGCCGAGTACACACAAAGTTTTGGAGATTCTTCATATGGATCTCTGTGGGCCAATGAAGACCCAGAGTATAAGTGCCAAGCGATATGTGTTGGTTGTCGTCGATGATTATTCGAGATACACATGGGTGAAATTTCTACGATCCAAAGATGTAACACCTGAGTTGATTATCTCGTTAATCAAACAGCTTCAAGTGAATCTTCAACAAACGGTCCAGACAATCAGATCAGACAACGGGACAGAGTTTAAAAAAGACTCTTGATGACTTCTTTAAGTCATTAGGAATTTCACATCAATACTCTGCAGCAAGAACACCTCAGTAGAACGGAGTTGTTGAAAGACGAAATCGTACTCTTGTTAAGATGCCAGAACGATGTTGTCCTATGCTGATCTACCGTTGTTTATGTGGGCCGAAGTTGTGTCAACGACATGCTATATACAAAATCGTTCAATTATACATCGACGGTTTGATAAAACTCCATATGAAATTATCAACCATAGAAAACCTGTAATACACTACTTTCGTGTTTTTTGGTGCAGGTGTATCGTGCTGAACGACAAGGACAATTTGAACAAATTTAGTCCTAAGGGAAAATAGGGCGTTTTCATCGGATACTCGTCAACCTCAAAGGCATACAGAGTCTATTTCAAATCCTCTAGAACTGTGATGGAAAGCATAAACGTCAAATTCGTTGAGACTGAGGAGATGGCTTCTGTGCAAAACAGTACAGAACCCGTAATATCCGGCATACTAGCGTCTGTACAAATCCGTCCAATGACGACTAAGTTAAGCAAAAATCAAGCTTCCACATCTAACTCTACTCCTAATGAACTTGATATTTTGTTTGAACATTCTTATGATGATTTCTTTGGAAGTAATAACTCATCTTCACGTAATAATGACAGTAATCAAGTTGCTACACCTCCAGTACAAGCTACAATGTCAGGGCTCTTATCGGTACCGACATCATCCAATACTGGTGCAACAACTACTGTATCTTCTCCAATGAACACTATCAAGACATCTACGCAAGCAAGATAACAAGTATCTACGAATGGTGCTTCTTCATTTGGTACAACTTCAAATGTCAATGATCAGGGTACTGATAACATTCCTGAAAAATCAACTGAAGCAGTTCCTGAGGCAGTGCCAATTGTCACTTCTGACAACCAACCAGCCTCACATCCGGAACCAACATTGACGATTAAGTTGAACTTCGATAAAGATCCTACCTTAGTAGACCCCAATCAAGATGCTATTTCTCTCCATCCACACTTAAAGAAGTGGACACACAGTCACCCAATAGATCAGGTGATTGGTGAGGTGTTTGAACCAGTAAAGACCAGATCTACAACCGCAAATGAAGTTTTATACGCGCTCTTTCTAAGTCAAGTTGAGCCATCAACAGTTCAACAAGTCTTAGAAGATCTGGATTGGTTAATTGCGATGCAAGAAGAGCTGAATCAATTTGAAGCTCTGAAAGTGTGGAGATTAGTTCCAAGACCCAAGGGTAAAACAGTCATTGGTACTAAGTGGGTCCTGAAAAAAAAAAGATGAAGACGGCATAATTGTGAGAAACAAAGCAAGACTAGTAGCAAAAGGGTATAGGCAACAAGAGGGTATAGACTACGATGAGACGTACGCACTGGTTGCTCGCCTAGAGGCAATTCGGATGTTCCTATCTTTTGCCGCCTACAAGAACTTCACTGTTTATCAAATGGACGTGAAGACTGCATTCTTGAACAGTGTTCTGAAGGAGGAAGTGTACGTGTCTCAACCAGAAGGCGTTGTGGACAAAGATAAACCAGACTATGTGTATATCTTTGACAAATCCCTCTATGGTCTCAAACAAGCCCCAAGTGCCTGGTACGAAGTTTTATCTACCTTTCTACTAGGATCCGGCTTTGAAAAAGGTAAAATTGACACAACTCTCTTTACTTTGCATGGGGAAGGTGAAATTCTTTTAGTACAGATTTACGTTGATGACATTATTTTTTGGTTCGACTAACCCTGGACTATGTACATGGTTTTCTAACATTATGATGACCATGTTTCAGATGAGTATGATGGGAGAGATTAACTTCTTTCTCGGATTACAAGTCAAGCAATTCTCAACAGGAATCTTCATCAATCAATCGAAGTACGTGTTTGATATTTTGAAGAAATTCAAGATGGAAAACTGTACACCAATTGGTACTCCTATGGCTCCAGGATCTAAGATCGGTCCAGATCCTAATGGTAATGATGTTGATGTTAAGAATTATAGAGGAATGATAGGGTCACTAATGTATCTAACTTCAAGTCGACCAGATATTATGTTCGCAACTTGTCTGTGTGCAAGATTTCAGGCTAAACCTAAGGAATAACACATCGGCGCTTTCAAGAGAATCTTTCGCTTTTTGAAGGGTACACCGTATCTCGGACTGTGGTATCCCAAGGGAACCGGATACAAACTTACTGCATACTCAGACGCGGATCATGGAGGAAGCATGTTGGACAGGAAGAGCACATCGGGGCATGTACAGTTTTTGGGAGACAAGCTCGTGAGCTGGTCATCTAAGAAGCAGAACTGTGTGTCAACATCAACTGCGGAGGCAGAGTATGTAGCCGCGGCCAGCTGTTGTTCACAAGTACTGTGGATGAAGACCCAACTCATGGACTACGGGTTCAAATGTAAGAAGATCCGCATCTACTGTGACAGTAAAAGCGCAATTGCCATATCTGCTAATCCTGTCCAACACACCAAGACTAAACATATCGACATCAAGTATCATTTCATTAAAGATCACGTTGAGAAAGGAACAATTGAACTATACTTTGTTACAACTGAGTATCAACTTGCCTATCTTTTCACAAAAGCCTTGGATGAAAAACGATTTAATTTCTTAGTATCCAAGCTTGGCATGTTGAACATGAAAGTTTAACTTCCCTATATTGATTATATAATAGATGGAAATATTTGTATCTCAATCTAGATATTGTATCTAGATTGATACACTCAAATTGTCATCATATTCTATTCTCAATATATGTTATTTAAATTTTCATGATTTTGTTGTATTTCAAATGTTTATTCAATTTTTATTTCTATTTTCTTTAAAAAAAACCTTATTTGTGATTTGTTATGATATCTATGTCTGCATAAGGTGTGTTCATGGTCTCAGGGGAGTATAGTACATATTATATGCACAAGAATAGGGGGAGTGTGCATAACTGACATATCTTGTAAGTGTAGATGGCATGTGACTGTTATTTGGAGAACACAAGGTAAGTATTCTAATTTGTTTTTACACTAACTCTTAAATGATGAAAAACAATTTTCTAAATCTATGCATCATTTAAGGGGGAGTGAAAATCTTGTTTTTAAACCTTAAGTGCTTAATCAATTGGAAGTTAGACATCTTCCAATGTGATAAAATCATTTTTGAAATTTCTTGAAAAATCTTTTTGGAAAAATATCTAAGTGTTAAAGTTATCGCAACACACTACTTGCGATAAAAGTATGAACAGTGTTTTATCGCACCATCCTGTTGCGGTTAAATTTGAAAGATGTTTTAACGCAACCTTTGCTTGCGATAAAACATGGTGAACAGTGTTTTCTCGCAACTCACTGTTGCGATTAAATTCTTGGCATGTTATCGCAACTTGCCTCTTGCGATAACATGAGGGTTTATCGCATTCTTCTTCTTGCGATAACCTGACATTGTGGCTGGTCAAATGTTGGACCAATCATTCGTTGCCATGTGTCACTTGTCTCAAAACCCTATAAATACAACGGTTTTTCAAATCATTTATCTCATCCCACACCTTCAAACTCTCTCAAAGCACAATGTTCGATTTCTGCTTTTCTTTCAAGATTTTCGAGTTCAGTTGATTGCATTTCATTCAGAATCTGTTCGAGGTTAGTATTCCAAGATTTCTTTCTTGTTTTATCCATGAATCATGTGTCTACAGTCGTTTTTAGAATGTTTAGGTTCGAACTCATATCTGTCTTTTCGTATTCTGCCCTTTAATCTCTGTGTTAGTGTATAAAATTGATAGGGTATACCTTCTGTGAGCATTGCGAACATAGTAGTGTAGGATAAAAACTTGTTTGAACACTTAGGTTTTGGTTCGTGTTCAAGTTTGTCGCAACACATAGTGATCTTGGTGTTCATCGTTATCGCAACCCTCACAGATTCATCTTTATCGCAACCTTCGTCTTGCGATAACCTTTTATCGCAACATATGTGTTGCGATAACTTTTCATCGCAACCCCTACCTTGTGATAAACTGTGTCTTGCGATATCCTCTTGATGTGCATTGCGATAACCCCAGGACTTAGGATATTTTTTGACAACTTTTGAAAAAAAATGGCACTATACTAACTCTATTCGACAACAGATGGCAAATGTTAGACACAATGATGGTCACTCTTCTGACGAGAACAACGTGATTCCGTCTCACCGATCATCGCATACGTCGGTGAATGCACGAGACTTAGATGAGGAACTTCTTCCACAGAGCCTTCATCTTGCCTTACTAGACAATAACCATCATTTGGATCTCAGCGTCGACTTCGAGTATCGAATCATACTGGAGATCATCTGTGGCCATCCTCTTTGCAAAACTCTCACTAAGGTTGTAACCGTTCCAGTTATATAATTGCAGCAGTTCTGGCATACACTGCAGTTTCATCCAGTTCACAGACGGGGTCAACATTTCACTGCCAAGGTCGATCATTTCGATGTCCGACTTACTCTGAAGCGACTCCGACGAGCATTGGATCTACCATATAGCAACGACTTTGAAGACATGGTTCCTGAAGAACAACTCTTTGCCGATATTCACAGCTTAGGATATCAGACCCCGAACAACTCAGTTCTTACAAGCTCTTCCAAATTCAAGCGGAAGTTTCTTCCAAGGGTCTGGTATACTTTATTTTTAATAATTAACCGATGTATGACATCAAAACACATAGGTCTTGACAAGTACAACTTAGCCACTCTAAGGCTATTCCATGCCGTCGCATTCAACCGCCGAATCGACTTTGCCATTGTCCTATGGAACGAGCTCATAGAGATAGTCGGTGACAAATCTAAGCTAGTCAAGAACCATAACTTCGTCCCATATCAGAGGTTCTTCCAAATTATAATTCATCAGATCATGGAAGGCAACCAGGAGATACCCAGACGACCCAACGCAGTCCAAGGCCCGAGCCAATAGATGCACTTTCTGAAGATGCCCGCTCCGATTAATTTTGCCCACATTGTCGTGATACCCGAAGCTGTTCTAGCTTATGCCGACCAACAGTCTGCGGTAGTTAGACAGTATAGGTTAGATAATGCACTGATGGTCCATCCAGAACCGGAGGGACCTACCCACAGTGCCACCCAATTAGGCGGTGAGGGTCAACATGTCGAGCAGGTTTAGGAACACGGGGTTCCTGAACAGGAAGAGGTGAGGAGAACAGTAAGAAAGAGAGTGGGAAATGTGGCGAGGACTGCGGTCTGGCATCTACTTCCAAAGCGACCAAACTCATAATTTTTGATGATGATGTTTCCTGGAATTCCAAAGATGCTGCTCCTTTATCTGAAGATGAAGCATCTACCCTCCCAAGACATGATGATGTGAATGCTCCTGACTCCGATTCTAATTCAGACCACGACCCTGACACACATTTAATACCGCGACATGTTGGTCTACGACATCGAATAGAGAGTTCCGATGTTGATTCCACCTGGAACGTCGGACTCTCCGGAGATATTGGCGTCGTAAGGCGGGAAGAGGGAGATGCAGTTGAAAATATTGATGTGAGCCGAGAGATGGGAAGAAAAGAAATGGGAGAGTCTGAGACAGGGTCACATAAAGTTTTAACTAGTGACTCTCCCCAAACCGATCTAATCCGGGTAGCCACATCCACTGCCAACGAGCGTTCGTCGTCGTTGCGCATTGAAACAGACATGGTGGACCCAGTCATGCAGTGCACAACCCAACTCAGCCACTCATCGGCTTCTCAACAAGCCGATGTTTTATTCAGCACAGGGGATTTAGCACAAACGCTATCGGCAACACATTCTGTGTTTGCCGGTATTGAACAAGGTAGGCTCCTGCCCCGGCCACCGAACTTTATTCCGTGCACATCGAGTCTAGTGCCTTTTGGAAGAACTACCTTTCTTAGGACACAAGCGCCGGGATTACAACAAGTTGTGGGCTTCCGTGCCCCAACCGGAACACCCATAGTGAGGCCGCCATTCGTTGGTGCCTCGCGAGGACTGGGTGGAAGACCTGTCATTGCTAACACTATGCCAGCTATGATCACAGGCCGTACTGTTGCTACAACTGCTACGTCAACCGATAACCTAAGTGGTTCGGGTGTTAGATCTAATTTTCCCACTTTCAATCTTGATCAGATGATGGATACGCTAGGCCCGCCCCCGCATTATGTAACTCTGGACTTCCTGAAAGCTTCTCTTGCATCGATTAACAATTCCTACAAGCAACACCGTAAGGCAATGCAAGAGACTGTTGACAGACTTGCAAATGAAGTTAGCAGAGCTGTGAAAGGAAAAGGGATAGCATAATCTTCGTCAACTCCACAGAATCGACCATCCAATTCCCCACCCAGATCTCAACCACCACCATCACAACCGTTACACACAATTTGTACCCATCAGCTCAAATCAGAGATGTTAGCCCGTTTACTCGCCCAAGGAGACTCCAATACCAACGAAGAAGTAGAATTGGTAGGTTTGCTCCGACAACAATCTGAAGCCCAACACCAATTACCTACTACTACTGACTTTCAAAACCTCCAAGCCTCAATCAAAGAGATGACACAAGCCATGGTTGCAGGTTATAAATCCCTATCTGACAGAGTCACAGTGTTAGAGTAACATTGTGTTATTCAAGCTCAAGCTTCCAACAAACGAAGACATGATGATCAGGATGATCCTGATCAACATGAGGGGGAGAAGAGAGCCAGAGTTGGAGAGTCAAGTGGTGCAGTTACTGAAAATATCGGGGGATCAGATCAGGCAGTATCAGAGGGGGCAAGTGGACAGGAAACAAATGTGGTCCAGGTTGATGATGACACAGTTCTAGCTGATGTCATAACCAGGGTTGAAAAGCCTCAGGTTGTTGACAATAGAATAGAAGAGGAAAGGATGGTTGATGATATGCTGAACGATTACATCTACATTGATTCTGAGGAAGAGCCAGAGACAACAACTGTTCAGATCAAAGAAGAGATAGATGACATTTTTGACACCACCGGGGCTCAAATGATTGCATCTGATTCTGATGATGATACTCCTCAACCGCAACAACAAAGCGATCAAGGTACAAGCTCTTCAGTTTAACAGGTTCCAATGAATACTGATGGAAGGACAAGAGATCCAATCCTAGAAGCAGAACTCATATTATATCAGGATGTAATTAATGCTGAACCACAGTATGTCGCGACTGGAGAAAGGGTGAGAATTCTAATTCCATTTCAAGAAAGCATTAGAAAAGACTTGTTCGTAAAGGACGTTCAGAGGATCAATATGGAAAAGGTGTACGGGATTGAGAATTGGCCGTCTCTTCACAAAATCGAATTTCTGCATGTAATGAACAACAAAGACTTGAAGACAAATGTTGTAAGATCTGACAAAGAAATTATGAAGGTTTTGAAGATAGAGTCATATCGGCTACTCAACGTTTGGTACCCTCAGTTCACAGTTAAAAGATATGATGGCACCGAATGCGTCTTTTCAGAAGCCGACTTCAAGAGCTTGAAGCTGGATGATTTCCTAAGCCTCTACCATTCCCTTGCTAGCATTCCTGATAAGCCAATTGAATAGTCTGCCGCTTATCAGAGTGTCAAAAGGTTCATGCGGAATATTCTGAAATTTTTTTACCTTACAGATTTCCAAATGGCCTTAGAAGCTCATCAATCCAGAGTAAACCTCAGAAGACCAAACAAGCAACTGCAAGACATCCAAGGTATTATTGTCTACACTGTTTTGGAGAAACCTGAACTCGGAGTTGTATACTTCAATCAAGAGATGAAGAAAAGATTCCTGAGAATCTGTGAGGCAAACAAGTACAGTGATGGAACCTTCAAGATGATACAGGTCAATTTAGAGAGCAAGCTGAGACTTGATGAAAGCGGGGAGGTAAAGCTCAAGGAAAAGGAGAATCGGCTGATAAAACAAGTCTTGGATGCTATCACCTACAGAAGAGAGTACCGGAACGCATTGGGAAGATTAGAGATCATCTTTGGTATCTGGAAGAAGCACGTGAACCCGGTGAACGCTTAGATCTAATGCCTCTACATTGGTACAAAGGGAAAGATTGTTACTGCTCCATTTAGAACCTTGTACCAAGTAGAGGGGCTAAAGTGGAACTTTATATTTGCAAACTATAAATATATTTTCCCTTTCTATTTTGTAGCATGTCATTCCCTACACACACAAGTACATGAGCTTTTCTCTCAACATTCCATCACCATTGTATTTGAAGATCTTGTATTGATTAATAGAGGGATGACCAATTGATTCATATTGTGTATTGAATGCTTGTTCTGGGATCACAATTGGTATCAGAGCATAGCAATTCATTCTGATCCAGTGATTAGTTTATGAGTTTTTGAGGTTTTTGGGTGTTCTTCATTTTTCATCTTTTTTATTGATTTTGGACATTTGAGTTCTTCAAATGGATCAGAACTGATCAAGGAGTGTTCATTAGCAATCCTTACATGAATTCCTTCCGCAAATTCACTGGGATTTGACTCAGATTCAGAAAACTCATTATTTTCGAGAAAAAGTTCTTAAACACTGTTTTCGGATCGAAACTCCTATTTCTGTTGTGTTTTGGACAAAATTGGTAGTATTAAAGTTATCCAGAATCATGTCACGAACCTACGTACAAATTTTCAGCCTAATTGGAGTTGTTCTGCGACTTGGACTTAGGATTGTTCGGATCTTTTCTTTCTTGTCAGTGACAAAACATGCTTTCTTTGTAAAGCATACTTTGTAATCTTTGTCACATAGTTGACTGATGCTAAGAAGATTATGCTTCAGTCCTTCTACGTAAGCGACTCTTCTGAAGGTAGTTGTACCATTTAAAAGTACACCAAACCCTCGGGTATAACCTTTTCCATTTCCACCAAATTTCACTGAGGGGCCTTTCTCTTCCTTGTATTCAGTGAGCAGGTTCTTTTCTCCAGTCATGTGTCGAGAGCATCCACTATATATACCAGATATCTTTCGAGACTTGGAAACAAAAAGAAGATTAATTTGAATTGGTACCCACTTTACAATGGGTCCACATTTGTCAGTGGAAGAGGACGTGGAAGGATCAACGATCTTCACAGCATCTGCTGATTCAACGTCAGTGGTAACCTTCACTTTGGTTGATGTGGGGCACTTACTAGCAATATGATTAGCAAGTTCACATTGGTAGCATTTCCTATAGCTGAAAGTAGCTTTAGGACCATAGGCATAAGTATTTGAAAGCTTTAAATGATCAAGCCCGTACAAAGAATGCCTTTAGCATCAGAGATTGGAGGAACCTTAGGTTCTTCAGATTTCTTAGCTATTACATCAATCTTTATTTTGGGGGTTGATCGCTAAACATGTTCAGGGATCTTAACTTTTGAAGAGGAAGGTTGATTAGCTGAAGGTTTGGTCTTCTTCAGTTTTGGAACTTTGGTACCCTTTTGAGGATTTTGTAAAACGGTTTTTCCTTTTTTCTTGAGTTTAGGACTCATAGGAGATTTTTTCTCAGGGATAGGAGTATTAGAAGAAGAGCACTGAGATAATGAGGTGCCAGGGATGGAAGAAACGAACATTCCAAACTTAAGCATGGAACGATCTTTGCTTGGTTCTTCTTTGTCAACACAAAACCAAGACCACTTCTGTCATGGACAGGGATCTGAGCACCGATTATCTCAGTAATCTTTATTGAGGATTTACACCATCCTTCAACAGTAGCTTTTTCAGCTTTCAGTTCAACGATAGCTTGTTCACGTTCAATGCTGATTACTTGATTTACATAAACCTAATCGTTTAAACTTTCTTCTATATTAGATAGTTCTTGGATATTTAAATGACATTTCTTAAGTTGTTCAGTTAAATCGAGATTCATTTGTTTAGCTTGGGTTTTGCCATTCAGGGCATCATATAAATCATTCGTCAGCGAATTGATAGCACAAAGTCTATCAACATCAATGAGAGTTGGGATAAAGGAGGTTGATACCTGAGAAGTGGAGGATGTAGAGGGAACATCAGCAGGTTCTTCCTTCACTTCATGGATTTCGGTCATAAGACAGAGATTGGCCTCATCTTCTTCATCAGATTCAACCCAATCGTGTTCTTCAACGATCATACATTTACCTTTCTTATGATAGTTTTTTAACTTTAGGTATTTTTTCTTAAGTTTAAGGTATTTATCATCTATGGATTTAGAGGTTGAGGAGTCTTTGAGAGATAAAAAAGGCTTGAAGACTTTCTTTGACTTGCATGCACTAGCAAAACGTCCTTTCTTTTCACAGTTATAGCAAGTAGCAATTGCCTTATCAATAGGAGATGGGCTTGTAAGTGATAATGCGAGGTTTATTTCTTCTGAAGTTACTCTTTCTTGAAAATCTCCTGAAGGAGTTAGTCAAGAGTGCCAGGGATTCATCAAGTTCTGATGGCTCATTTTCTAATGAATCATCGGAGTTGATTCCAACTCAGTGATAGTGATAGAGGATCGCTGAGCGGGTGTCATCTCTGAGGAGAGTAAAGCAACAAGTGTGTTTTTAGAATCTTTAGAATCTTTTAGAAGATTCTTCTTAAGTTGACAAGATTGCTCATGATTGAGCAAGGTGCCATAAAGAGTGCTTAAGGTCATATATTTGAGATCCTTAGAGAGTTTAAGACACATGGTAAAACTGTCCCAACTTTCAGGAAGACATTCCAAGAATTTTGTCAGGGTCTCAGAACTAGAATAGGTCCTACCAACAGGTTTTAGGTCAATTAATAAGCAGTTAAAACATTGGTGTACTTCAGATAAAGTTTCATTCTTACCATAAATGAAGCTTTCATACCGTCTTACAAGATTTATTCTCCTAGACTCTTGTACTTCAGATGTACCTTCATATTGAACACAGATTGTGTTCCACATGCCTTTGGAAGTTTCGAGGTTCATGACAGAATGATAAACCTCATCAGGTAGAACCATAGATATTATTGATATGGATTTAGTATCGATGGCTACCTTCTTTTTGTCTTCATATGTCTATTTGGAGACCTCTTTAATGAGCTCCCTTTCAAGTATGGTTGTAGTGGTGGCAGTGGCAGGAACAACAGGAGAGAGAACAGATGGAACATATGGACAATTTTCCACATAGTACGACATAGTGGGATCTACACCCTCTAGAAATAGCATCATTCGATTCTTCTAGAGATTGAAGTTATCTCTAGTGAATCGATGAGGTTTTGCAAGAGACCCATTTTCGATATAGTTTATGTTTGTGTTTTGTGCCATTTGAAGAATAGCAAGGAAGAGATAAGTATAAGAAAGATCTTGTTTATGAGATTAAACAATCTGCTCTTATACCACTTGTTGGTCTCGAAGGGGTTATACAAGTACAAAGGTTTGTAGAAGGGGGGGGGGGTGAATACAAACACAATGTTTATAGTTTTCTAAATTGTTTATTGATAAATCAAACAAAATTTACAGTTTGTTGCGGAATAAGATTAAGTAAAACGTAATCTAAACAAACTCGAGAATCACTAAGTGTTCTTGCACAAGAAATCAGAGAGAAAAGGAGATATAGAAAAACAAAGATATTTTTCTATGCACTAAGTAGTTTAGGGAAGACCACCTTCAAACTGAAGGGGCATTCCTCCTACTTATACTCATTGCATTTAATGCATGACAGGAGGACTTTACACGTGTCATCGTCTGATTGGGCATATGCTTCTGACTTTTAGCAACATGCTTTGGGCCGTAATGTTGAACAGTGTAGTGGCAAAGTGGTTGTACGATCTTGGACAAAAGCATGTATCTGACATTTCGTACGACGTGTTCAAGGAGATAAGACAAATATTTCTTGAAGTAGAACCTTCTTGACCAGCGATCGCTGAGTAGGTCTTCCATCAGGGAAGAGTTGATGTAAGTTAGCTATCGTTGAAGTCTTTTTCTTTAAATGTCGCGTGTGTGGACTTGTCTTGGTTTCACTGATTCCCGCATCAGATCATTAGTAGACTTGTCACATGTTCATTCAGCTTCGTCTTCAATGTCAGCGATGAACCCTTTGTCGCGAAACTTGTCTTCAGGGATTACATTTAACATTGTTACAAAGGATACTATCAGCGATACTGAACAAGCTCAGTATGCTTATCGCTGATAGTGAAACATTAATACATTAGATACCATCAGCGATACTGAACAGACTCGTTGTGTTTATCGCTGATGGTGAAACACTAATACATACAAGTCAAATACAATTTTCACTAAATAAGTTTAAGGGTTACTATCAAATCAATGAGAGAGTTTGGATCAACAACTATTTCTCTCATAAATATTTGAAATGAATGTTTTTTTACCGATAGGAATATAATGAAAGAAATATTTATCTCTCTGCTTTCTCCACTTTGAAAAAGAAAATTACAAATTTATTGAATTAAAAATTTGCTAAAAATCTTCACTTTTTCTATAGATGCTTTAAATATTTAATTTTTTTTACATCAAACTCATAAAACTACTTTGTTTTACCCAGTTTCATATAATAAAATTTTAATATATTTAATAAAATATTATTTATGTCTTTTATACATTTAATTTTAATACAACTTATTGATAATTAAAAATTAAAATACTGGTCTTCTATTTTCTATAAATTTTTTTATATTTCTTCAAATTTATAGATTCCTATTTTATCTATCTTCTTTTCTTTATTTTATCATACCACATAGATGTAGCTAAAATTTATAAACCTTCAAAATTTTCTGTAATGCAAATGAACACACTATATATGCAATGGAAATTTGATAAGATCATCTCCAACAACTATGCTAAATTCTTTTTAAAATAAAATAAAAGGATTCAAAATCTCTATAAAAAATTACATCCAACTCCAACAGCTATACTATTTTAGCAACTCCAGTATTAATAATCTTATTAAAATATTTAGTTTATTCAATTATATTATTAAAATATTCAATATATGGAAACTTTGGAGAAGAAAAATTTGCCTTTTAGGGGTAATAATTAATTTTGGGTGGTGACAATCTATTTAGAGATTTTTACAATCTCTATTCTCTTTTATCTATTTTAGCATAAAGGATAGCGGAACTGTTGGAGCAACAAAAATAATAAAATTGTTGAAGAATATTGTGCATTCATCGACAAGGAAGTGATTGAAGAGATAATTACCATGTATTGAGAGTTACCATATTGTATGTTTCCTTTTCGTTGTAAGCTTATCCCTATTTAAAGGGTTCATTGTTAATGAGAATTACGATTCATTCTCTCCATTATATTGTTGTTTTATTCTGTTTTCCCTTTAACACGTTATCAGCACGAAAGCTCAGAATTCATTTAATCGTCTGTCACAAAAGAACTACTATGTCCATCATCTAACATTGTTGAATGACTTGCTTCCGGTTCTCACCACTTCAATTCAAGTAAGCATCTTTATGTCTTCATATTTGTATTTATAAACATGTTACGTTGCTTGCCTTCATATGTGATTTCATTGTAATTATAAATTAAGGCGCTATATGGTTTTGTTTTGAGTTTTTTTTAGCCGTATAAGGAAGTTAAAAAAAATCAATTTATATTTTGGTGGATTGTTTAAAAAAAATCAATTAACATTTGTTTTTCACATGATATTTTTTTATTAATTTTTGTATTTCTGTAATATCGATTAGTGGAATGTGAATTGGATCATCAAATATTAACTAATATTGGACCATTATTATATGGCAATTATTCTTTTATTTAAATTAGTTCAATTTAATTTGTAAACATAACAAAAAAAAAATTGCAGGTGTATAACTATTATGGTATTAGTATATATTTTACAATTCACTATCGTTTAAGTATGTTGTGATTAATATGTGTAAAGCAAGAGAGAAAAAGATGAATTATAAATAAATAAAAAAATCCACTAAGAAAGAGACATGCATATCCTGTTTTTCATATTTATTTATTTATTTAAATCTAAAGTTCAATATTTTCTTCATCTATTTATTATTTAAATATGCAACTTTACATAATCGTATGCTAAAAATTAGAATATGATTAAACGTTAATTAATAATAAAATTTCTATTGTTATATATTTATATAGACTTCTCATAAAGCTATGATTTTATTCTTTTAAATTGATCTTCCCATGTTTATAAGGAAAAAGAAAATCATATTATATATCAAGCCCTTATTACCATAATTCTCATATTTTATAAAGTAAAATTCCTCAAATAACAACATTCAAATATATCTTAATTGTTATTTTATAAAATCGCTGGACATCTTTTGGATTGCTTAGTTGGTCAATTTTAATTGATTCGTATTATTTATTTATGTTGACCAATTATTTACTTTAAAGCCTATTGTTAAAACAATTTTTGATGTTTCACTTTATTCACCTGTAAGTTTACATGTTATTTTTGTGGGATTATTCATTGTAGTTATTAAATAATGTTAATTTAGTTTAATTACGGTTTTATTTTGAATTAATTAGAAAAAAAAAACATTTGCATGTTTATCTTAGTTTTTTTATATTTCAAATATTTATCTTAATCCAAAATAGTTATAATTAAATTCAAATGCTTATCTTGACATGGGTTTCTACTCATTAATTCCAATCTTATAAATAAATTTTGGATGTTACACTTCCAACCCCCCTAATATTTGGTTTTTTACCAAAAGATCCATAAATACCAATAAGATGTTATAAGTTTGAATTTGACTTTATGTCAAAACTAATATTGATTTGTCTAATGACAAAAATCTCTAAAAATACTATTAAGATATTAAAACATTGAAATTGGCTTCATATGCCAAACCCTTATTCTTTTCGGCCTCCTGCCAAAAGCTTTATAATTAACAATGTTATATTCAAATTAATTAAATCGCAAGATATCGATTTGGATTTTGTCAAACGGGTGTAAATAGCCCTAAGGTTTGTAGGGATTCAAGTAATCCATGTGATTCCCCTGCTACCTGGAAACCCAATAGATTGAGTGATTTCTTGTTGCAAATTGAAATATTGATGAAGTATTATCAACAAAATATAAGAATACAAAAATCCAATATTATTATGATAATGAAATTTCATAATAAATATAAATCATAATTCACTATTTTAGAAATAATATGTTCTCCATTATCTACGACATCTTTGAATCAAAAGTACTTGATTACCATAAGATTGGTTCGGAAAAACACAAGAAAATACGCAAGTCATCGAACCATTTTGACCCTTAAAAAACACTAGATGTTAAGATACAAGTAAATATTTTAAAACTTTTGAGACGATAGATCAGTCACAACCTTTAGAAAGAATAACTAGAAACCCCCAAGAACCGTGGGTAGTCCCAAAAAGAAAATTCGGGAATATTCAGTACCATATATTTCTCAAACTAATCATACAGTGGAAAGAAACCTACTTACTTGATTACAAGAAGGTAACTGATTTTGACAAAGAAATGTCATGTCTCAAAATGCATCTCAATCTTTGTGGCAAGGAACTCACAAAAGATTATGCGAATCATAACATCTTTTCATCCTTCCTATACCACCAATCATACTAATGAAACAGTATAAATTGCAATATAACCGTTAACAAGCTCATTAACCTAATGCAAGTGGCTAAGAGATGTAACAATGTTTTTTTAACAACGCTAGACGTACCCGGATAAAGAAAATTCTCGAGGTTAATAAAGCAAGCATTGGAGGTGGAAAGAACTCTAAACGATAGTGAATTAAACATATTGATCCACACACATATGCTAAATATGTACCATATGGACAAGGTTGTGGAAATGGTCAATTTCATGGAAGAGTCGGGAACGAACTCCTAATAGAAAATGGAACAAGTTATAAATGAACTATGATTGGTTAAGTATAAGTTTATTTAAATACGCTTTAACCATCAAATTAATTGCATTTGTGTATATATACACCTGAGTTTATAACCATTAGAGATATAAATGATCACATCAAAAACAAATGCAAAACTCTCAACGTTCTTCGTTCCATGTAGGAATGTATCGAGGAGAACTTGATTGTTTTTTGTGACATATCATACAATCATAAGAAATAGATTGTTATTCATTGAATTAATAACTTTTAATTCCTCCAAACACTTAGACGATGAACTGTCACTTGTTGCTTAATGACACAAGATCAATCACTAAAGCACTATATTAATAGAAACCTTGTTAAGATATTCGTACCAATGGAAAATCATATTATAAGAATGAAAATGGGTATATATACATCAACTCTAATGATATGAAAGCAAACATACATTAGAGAAATTAATGTATCAAATTAATGGATTATCTATGTCATTAAATCATATTTTGTCACTAATAAAGAACTTTGGGACAATGACACATATATGTTTCGGCATGACCACGCGGGACACCATGGTCATGACATAGTGATCTATGTATTGGAAAATACACATTGACACATTCTCTTTCGAGTGAAAGATAAAACGAGGGAATTAACCAAATTGTAACTGTTGACTTCTACTGCACAAGAAGCAACACCACCATCATAATATGCCCTCTCCAAGACCTCAAATTTTTTTATACCCTGATCCTTAGCCAAGACAGGAATGAGACCATCCTAAAGCTAAGGACATAATATAAAAATATTTCATTCTTACAACGAATACAAAGGTGATATTTATGGACATAAACATCCAGAATGCGGACCATTAAAGTACTTATGGTTCTGGTTTTGACATGATGAACACGTGTCGTATTATTGTCCACATGAAATGTTGCACTCCTACATTAATTATACGTTTAAGGACTCACCACCCTAATTTTTTCTCATTAAGTCTACATGACTTAGAATACTGGAGAATTTACATCATAAGGATTTGATGATTATTGCATTTGTACCGCATGCGTATATATAAAATGGTCTCGTAGAATGATAAAAGTTGTCATCAAAAGAATTTAGATGGTAGCTAGGACATTAGTTATGCGCACCAATTTATCCACATCTGCATGGGGTAATGAAATATTACATGCAACTTTACTTATTCGTGTTTAGACCCACAACCAACCAACAAAACTTATGCGTACCAGTTGGTAACTGGATATAAGTGTAAAGCTCGTGTCCCGGTACGTTTTTGCCTAATTTTAATTAATTAAATTGTTTACATTTAATTGTTTGTGGTTAGTGGGTTGGTGTCAATAAGGACCAAAATGCTGACAGTTGTGAGTTAGTTGTAGTTGTGAATGTTTTGGATTAGTCAAGGGGCTGATTATGTCTTTTCTTCAAAGTCTTTGCATGGGGCTCGGCCCATGGAAGAAACCGAGCCCCTCCCGTATCTATTCCCTTCGTGATCACGACAACCACACAAGGTTACCTAAACCCTAATCGTTTTCTCCCTAGTGTGCGTGTGTCAAGCCGTGAAGAGAGAGAGAAGGACGAAGGGAGAGGAAGCTGCCGGAGATCGCCGCTGCTAGTCGCCGGTGTCTTCTCCACAGGTCCGACCGGCGAGAGAGAGGTGGGAGTTGCGGGAGTGCGATTGCAAGAAGGAAGTTTCAGGCCGTTCAAGGTAAGTCTCGTTCCTCTCTTGTCGTTCCCTTTTTACCGTCGGTTTCCTTCCGTTTCAGCCACGACGCGGCAGCCTTGGCCGCCGCCGACCTGGCCGCCGTGGACCACCAGGGAGGTGGTGGCGTAGGGTGGTTCTGTGCAGCTGTGTGTGTGTGGGTGTGCTTCGGCGTTAGGGTAGGTTTGAGGGGTCTCGTGTGTTTGTGTTCGAAAAAGCTATCGCCGGTCGTCGCCGCCGCCGGCGACCACCGCTGCCGGAGGTGGCAGTGGGTGGCGCCTGCGGCCCAAAGCCTAAAACCTCCTCGTTGGAACCTTATGGCTGCCGGAGTCGAGCACTAACCGCCTAATCTTTTTTTCAGAAAAATCACCGGTTATCTTTTATGTAAATTCTTAGTGTGCCGTCCAGTTTTCGTGTGACCATAACTTTTCCGTAGTAACTCCGTTTGAGCCGAAACTGGCGCCCATGGTTCAAGCTCAGGGTCGGGCACGTTTTCCGTGTTTTAGCGGAAAACTGGTTCGGTCTCTAGCTGGACGAAAAAGTGGTCGCAAGTTCGGTGTTTCGTCATTTCATGTGAAAATTTCTGGAATCTGCCTTGATCTTGCGAAAATCATAACTTTCTGCTCGTAACTCGGTTTGGGGTGAAACCGGTGTCAAAAGTTCCCTTTTTGAGTCTAGAAACTTTTCTGTGTTTTGTGCAAAACCCAGTTCGGGACGTAGCATGGGTCGATTTGTCGTTTTATACTGAAAGGTGCTGAATTTCGCTGTTTCGGAAACTGTTTTTGTAAAATCCGTAGTAAATTGTAGAAAAATCGTTAGGAGGCGTATAATATGTCCTTGGAACCCTAACTCAGAGTACTTTCTGGTCACGAAATAATATTGGGAATTTTCTGGGTTTAAAGGGGTCGAAACAGGTCCCGAACAGACCTGTTTAGTGAGAACGGAAAAATAGTTTTAGTGACGGTTTAAGCGTGTGTCGTGTCATAGGGTCCGGGTCTCGTATTGACACGTTTTAACATGCATTTAGGTGCTGGGAAGTGACCGTAATTGTGAAGCTTGAATTGTGTTATTAAGCTGGGCGCGCATTCGAGGTGAGTTCTCTCACTGTGTAGTTAGGGGTTGTATGCATGTCATAGTAGTTTGTATGCACTACTGTCTTTGTGGTGTGAACTAGTTGTTTGTGGTGTGTAATATTTGATTGGTTTGAATGCTTGGTATAAATGTGTTACATTACAATTCGGTGGGACCGAGGCCTCGATGGTACTGAGGTGTTGGTTACATTACAATTCGGTGGGACCGAGGCCTCGATGGTACTGAGGTGTTGGTTACATTACAATTCGGTGGGACCGAGGCCTCGATGGTACTGAGGTGTTGGTTACATTACAATTCGGTGGGACCGAGGCCTCGATGGTACTGAGGTGTTGGATACATTACAATTCGGTGGGACCGAGGCCTCGATGGTACTGAGGTGTTGGATACATAATTACTTGTAGGCGTTTACTCGTTTTATGTAACTGTGATGTTGTTGCTTATGTGCGGATAGGGGTGATGTGTATATAATTCCTATCTGCGCATGTGTTGGAATTCACTAAGCTTCGTGCTTACCCTTTCCCAATAAACTGTGGTTTCAGGTCCGAGCGGCTTCAAGGCGTGACAAGTACACACTGGCGCGCGAGGAGAGCTGGTTGTTTTATGATTATAATAATTAAACGTTTATTCCGCTGGTTTTAATTTATAAGGATATTAATTATGTGTTTGCAAACAAAACGTTGGTATCAATTAATGAGTTGTTATAAATAAATTGTTTATTTAAAAATTTAAATTTGCTTGTAATTTTTGGGACGTTACAACTTGGTATCAGAGCACGGCTTGAGTGAATCAAACGCATTTCGGTGTGTTTGATCTCAAGTTGCGGCTGGGAAATTTTCAAATCCTTTATTAAATCTTTTTGGGAAATAAAAAGGAAGAGTAAAAACCCGTTCGAGGAACGGTGATCGAGGGCGCAGTGTGTACAGTCAGCCGGAGCCGAAGGGAAAGGTGCTATGCTTAGTGTTTTATTGCTTTCTAGAGTATGCATGCTAGATTGCCTGTTGTTGACACTATGCGGTATGTTGAACTACTTGCTATTAGGAATTTATGCTAATTATGATAGGTTACTAAGTGGATGCCCTCTAGGTTGTATGTAGTAAGAGATTTATAGCCTTAGAATATTTGATTTAGTTCTATTGCGCAGCTCTTGTTTGAGTCCAACCGTTCTAGGATAGAATCTTGTATTCGAATGTCTATTTATTTCGCACTGCATATAATCGGGTATTCGCGAGGTCACTCATTATAATTAGTAGGGATTCGGTAGTAGCAAGGGTAGTGGGATAAGAGAAGTTCCTAGAGAGCTGGGAAGGGTGTTTATGTATGAGTACGTGTGCTAGATTGCTTTCTAGAACATAGGAGTATGTATGCTAAATTGCTTGGTGCTTGTTACACTGTATTGCATGTCTGCTGCTTGCTATTAGGGATTTGGCAGTAGCAAGGGTAGTGGTTTGGATGGAATTCCTAGGGAGCTAGGAAGAGCGAGTATATATGCCGGTGCGGGCATATGTGTGTAGTTGCAGCGAGAAGCTACTCGGACCCCTCGGGATGGGACTCGGAACGAGCGATGATAGGCGTGGAAGGTAGTAGTAGAGCTCCTACTACCGGAAGCACAGGATCAATGCTCGAGTCGGGGAAGTCACGAGGAATCCAAGGAGTTGAGTGTGAGAGTTGTTAGTGTGAGTTATTATGTGCTAACAACGCGTTGTAATATCTACCCAGAATAGCCATCACAAGGAGGAACAACTATAGTAAACCTGCTGGTACAGGTGTGTATTTGACTTGCTTTGATGGGATGATCGTTGGGGTAGTGTCGAAGGTTCTAAACTAGTAGTCGTTGGGGTAAAAGGACGTGTCTAGTATCAATCACTTGGAGTGACGATAAGGATGTGGTTTGTTGTAAGTAGACCATTTCGGGTCAAAAATTGGTAATTGTGCTAGAATCATAGGCTTTTGAGCCGACTTTGATTTGAGGAAAACTCGTAAGATGAATTGATGTGATTTCCCAACTTGCCTTAAGGGATTTAAATGTCCGGATGACGATTGTGGATCGGGAGTTTTGGAGGGATATGAGTCGAGTCATCGAATGCCGACTGAGTCATGCACGAAGTTATTTTGAAAATAGGATTGCAATAACTAATTTTTGTGTTTCCAATCCTTATATGGATTGTGTTTTGGAATTTTGGGAAATGTTTAGCACACGCACAAGATGTTAAATTATGGTTTTGAAAGTGCATGAAACCTTTTTATAACGAGAGTTACAAACTTTGTTGGTGATTGTTTAAAATGAGTTTGGAATTCTAGTGTCGCTTAACTTTTCTTTCGAGAGTTTGTGTTACTAAGTGTTTTATTGCAAATAGTTCAGTGTGTGGATTGATTCATGCGTGACATAAGTGATGCATGGAGGAATTTTGGTAACATTTCATAAGGAGTTGTTTAGTGCGCTTTTTAGTCAGCTAAAAGTTTTATTGACATTTTCATGAAAATGCGATTTATCGACTTAGGGGTATGCATACTGGGGTAACCTTTGTTCTCGACATTTTGATGAACGAGTCGGGCATGAAAATGTTTTAGTTCCTTTTTGTCGAAATGAAAGACCATTTGATCCAAGGAGTGTTTTTAAAGTTGTGAACATCATGCATACGATTACAATGTGTTATATTTTGGAAATATAAATGCGTAGATTTTTGACATTCGGTTAATTTAGAATTACCGATCATTTTTTTTTTGGGAAATTAAACACTTTTGCTTTGGAGGAAACGAGTATTTTGAGCATTTTCGATAAATACATTTTTAAACTATAATGTTTTGACGTTATATGTCCCAAGTACGAAACTTGAGGAAGTGTTACAAGCTTGCATGCCTGCCCCCAGTTTGAGATTTTATGAGGTTTTTATTCGATATTTTCAATTGATAGAAGCGGGTTGGTTTCTGTCTTCAAGCTTGAAACTTACTCGAGACAGTTGTGTTTTAACAAAAATATATTTGTAAACCGTGTCATCGTTTTGCGTGACTAGCTGACGCGCGGAAATTTGTGGCGAGCCCTGTGCCACGTCAGTTTATGATTAAAAGAGGAATTTTCGAATCAAATGTCGTGAAACTTATTTTGAATTATGTGCACACCTTTGACGCACCCTGTTTAAGGTCAAGCGGTTACTTTAAGTGCATGTCATGAGTCAATCCATACTGGAATCGAGGCGGTTCATTTTAAAGAAATTATTTATTACACTTTGCTTTTGTGTGAGTAAACTGAACTGCAATGGAACGATTTTCAACATGATTTTTCTATGTGGGACGAGCGTGTCCAGTTTTGCGTAATTATCGATCTGGTAATAGTAGTTTTATTGCTTACGATCTTTTTGAGATGAAAATCCTGATGTTGAAAATATTTTGTAAATGATTTTGTAAACCATTTGGGGAAATGTGCTTTTAAGTGTCATGTGTCATTTCGAGAATTTTCAGGGTATGAGTCCTTTTGGAAAACTCTTTTGTTTAACCCGTGTTGAGTCTGAGACTAAGGTTGATTTCAGAGTATTGTTTGCTTAAACTTTGTTTAAACGCATTTTCCGACCGATGGGTCTAGCAAGCGTGGAGCATTTTGCTCGGTTTTGACTTGGAGTTAGTCATGGGCCAATTGCCCGGTTTTAATGGCTTGATGTGGAGTCTAGTTGATGAGTTGTTTTTGTCGCACCGTTTGGCATTCTTTGTACGTTGAGTGTTTACATGTTTGGGTGAGTGAGTCAATCCGGAATAGGCATGTTGTTGGTAGGCTGTTTGCTTTGGATCCTTAGACACGTTAGTCAGTCGTTGGTAATGGTCGGTTGGGTATCTCGGGGTGGGACCCCCGGTAATCATGTGTTTTAACCTAGACTTTCCAGTAGGTACTAGGAGGATATAGTTGTGGGCACTTACCTGGGAGGTAGTTCCGGTGTGCTGGGTATGGAGGCGTTACCTGGGAGGTAGACGTCAAGGTGTATCCTCGATACGGTGTGACTTGGCTTCGCAGAGCAAGTGTGGATGATACGTCGACGGTGGAAGGTAGGTATTCCACGCGCGTTAGTACTGTAGGCCGAATAGTATCGGTTAAGGGATTGATGCCCTTTGTTATTAAGAGAATAAATGCGCATCAACCATTTCGAGGTAGGTGGTATATTTAGGTGTCGACTTTTGGGCTTGAGGCCAAACACCTTTAGTATAGTCGGAGAGTTGTAGCCGATGTTAAGATAATCATGGTGATGGTAGTAGTATCCCTGAAATGATCACTTGTGATGAATGGTTATGGTGGAATGACCTACATGTGTGTTAGTTGATTTGGTTGTGGGGGATATCTATTTGTGTTAGTGTCTAGGATAATACCACACTTATGTTTGTTATTGTAATCGGTTGGACCGATGTTCGGCGGGTGGCCGATGTTTGTTATTGTAATCGGTTGGACCGATGTTCGGCGGGTGGCCGATGTTTGTTATTGTAATCGGTGGGACCGATGTTCGGCGGGGGGCCGATGTTTGTTATTGTAATCGGTTGGACCGATGTTCATCAAGGGGTCGATGTTTTGTTAGATATAAGTTATTGAAAATCTTTGGAGCCTATTAGAATTCGTAGAAGTTAATCGTCAATTAATGATAAGAGGGATCGTAATTGAGTATCCTGTAGGGTATACTGGTGAGCAGCTTTAGAGTGGTTAGAGCTTGAGATTTGACTCGGGATGTATGGAATATCTAAGGTTGGGGGACAACCGTAGTCGCTTGGCTAGGAATGATTTCAATCGTCGGGGTGTTCTGCCGATCATAATCCCAGTGTCTTAGAAAGAGTACGTTAGTAAGAATAGTATTCGAGAAATTTAGAAGGGGTTTCAAGTGGACTTAGGAACCTGAGGTTGAGATGAGGGAAAACTATCCAGAGCTATTCACGGGCATAGACTTCGAGGACGAAGTCTAATTCAAGCGGGGGAGAGTTGTAAAGCCCGTGTCCCGGTACGTTTTTGCCTAATTTTAATTAATTAAAGTGTTTACATTTAATTGTTTGTGGTTAGTGGGTTGGTGTCAATAAGGACCAAAATGCTGACAGTTGTGAGTTAGTTGTAGTTGTGAATGTTTTGGATTAGTCAAGGGGCTGATTATGTCTTTTCTTCAAAGTCTTTGCATGGGGCTCGGCCCATGGAAGAAACCGAGCCCCTCCCGTATCTATTCCCTTCGTGATCACGACAACCACACAAGGTTACCTAAACCCTAATCGTTTTCTCCCTAGTGTGCGTGTGTCAAGCCGTGAAGAGAGAGAGAAGGACGAAGGGAGAGGAAGCTGCCGGAGATCGCCGCTGCTAGTCGCCGGTGTCTTCTCCACAGGTCCGACCGGCGAGAGAGAGGTGGGAGTTGCGGGAGTGCGATTGCAAGAAGGAAGTTTCAGGCCGTTCAAGGTAAGTCTCGTTCCTCTCTTGTCGTTCCCTTTTTACCGTCGGTTTCCTTCCGTTTCAGCCACGACGCGGCAGCCTTGGCCGCCGCCGACCTGGCCTCCGTGGACCACCAGGGAGGTGGTGGCGTAGGGTGGTTCTGTGCAGCTGTGTGTGTGTGGGTGTGCTTCGGCGTTAGGGTAGGTTTGAGGGGTCTCGTGTGTTTGTGTTCGAAAAAGCTATCGCCGGTCGTCGCCGCCGCCGGCGACCACCGCTGCCGGAGGTGGCAGTGGGTGGCGCCTGCGGCCCAAAGCCTAAAACCTCCTCGTTGGAACCTTATGGCTGCCGGAGTCGAGCACTAACCGCCTAATCTTTTTTTTCAAAAAAATCACCGGTTATCTTTTATGTAAATTCTTAGTGTGCCGTCCAGTTTTCGTGTGACCATAACTTTTCCGTAGTAACTCCGTTTGAGCCGAAACTGGCGCCCATGGTTCAAGCTCAGGGTCGGGCACGTTTTCCGTGTTTTAGCGGAAAACTGGTTCGGTCTCTAGCTGGACGAAAAAGTGGTCGCAAGTTCGGTGTTTCGTCATTTCATGTGAAAATTTCTGGAATCTGCCTTGATCTTGCGAAAATCATAACTTTCTGCTCGTAACTCGGTTTGCGAAAATCATAACTTTGTGGTGTGAACTAGTTGTTTGTGGTGTGTAATATTTGATTGGTTTGAATGCTTGGTATAAATGTGTTACATTACAATTCGGTGGGACCGAGGCCTCGATGGTACTGAGGTGTTGGTTACATTACAATTCGGTGGGACCGAGGCCTCGATGGTACTGAGGTGTTGGTTACATTACAATTCGGTGGGACCGAGGCCTCGATGGTACTGAGGTGTTGGTTACATTACAATTCGGTGGGACCGAGGCCTCGATGGTACTGAGGTGTTGGTTACATTACAATTCGGTGGGACCGAGGCCTCGATGGTACTGAGGTGTTGGATACATTACAATTCGGTGGGACCGAGGCCTCGATGGTACTGAGGTGTTGGATACATAATTACTTGTAGGCGTTTACTCGTTTTATGTAACTGTGATGTTGTTGCTTATGTGCGGATAGGGGTGATGTGTATATAATTCCTATCTGCGCATGTGTTGGAATTCACTAAGCTTCGTGCTTACCCTTTCCCAATAAACTGTGGTTTCAGGTCCGAGCGGCTTCAAGGCGTGACAAGTACACACTGGCGCGCGAGGAGAGCTGGTTGTTTTATGATTATAATAATTAAACGTTTATTCCGCTGGTTTTAATTTATAAGGATATTAATTATGTGTTTGCAAACAAAACGTTGGTATCAATTAATGAGTTGTTATAAATAAATTGTTTATTTAAAAATTTAAATTTGCTTGTAATTTTTGGGACGTTACAATAAGCCTGATATTTTACATTTACGTATGTTTGGTTGTGTTGTATATGTGCCAATTACGCCCCCACAGCGTACCAAAATGGGTCTTAAAGACCATTCAATAAAATGTTGGATATGAATCCCCAACAATTATCCGCTAACTAGAATCCTTGATGAGTGATCCCTTTACCGCTAGATTTGCGAGTTGTCACTTTGATGAGTCAACCTTCCTGTCGTTAGGGGGAGATAGGAAAAAGGATTTTCCATGGGAACGACAGGAAGTGTCGTTGAATATTTCAACTGTGTCTCATTTTGATCCCCAAGAACTTCACAACGTAAAGTTGAAGTCAAACGAATCAGACTCGATACCTGATACGTTTAATATTATCTAGAGTGACAAGATCACATATACGAGCTGCAAATATACTCGCAAGGTCAAAAGTTCCCAAACAAGGGCACAACGTCGTTGGAAGTACGTTGCAATCACACATGGTGGAGGTGTGGTTGAGGTCGTAGCTCCCAAAAGGAAATGGGGGAAGCTACTTGGTTCGATAGATACTCATTTAAAGGAAGAGAAGAGTAAGGCACAACTATATATCATCAATACATGAGATCATCTCTGATTAAATCTATGTCTATGAATCATTACTGGAGGACGCTCCGAAGTTAATATTGATTCCAGAGATCAAAGAAATCTCAAATGAATATGAGTCGATGGACAAATCATAAATACTAAATGATGATATATTTGCATATATCGTTGCTTATGAGATAATAGAGCACGATGTCATCGAACCATGCTCAGTTGAAGAATGTCAACAAAGAGCAAATTGGCCTAAATAAAAAGGAGCAATCCAGGATAATTATTTAACAAATGAACAGGTATTTGGTTCGGTAGTGCTAACCGACCAAGTGTAAAGCCTGTAGGACATAGATAAATCATTTGTCAGGGAAACGTAGTGAGAATAATTAAGTCATAATATATAAGGCTCTCCTTTGGCGCAAGGTATCTCACAACGCACTGGATTGACCACAATAAGACTTACTCTCTTGTGATGGACAGCGTTCTGCTAATTAAATTAGCCAAGTAGTTTCCGAAGGACTGGAAATTGCAGCTCAACGATGTAGTTACTATATATCTCTATGGGGATCTAAATTCAGAGATATAAAAGTGCTTGATGGCATTATACCAATATCAAATAACTTTAAATTGTGAAATGCGATTACAATAAATATGAAACACTCACTTTATAGATTAAAGCAATCTATGCGGATGTGGTATACCCGCCTGAGTGAATACTTGATTGGGAAACGATAAATAAGAATGATGAACTATGCCCTTGCGTATTGATATAAGAAAACAAGTCCCAGATTTTCATAGTAGCTCTATATGTCGATGTTATAGACACTCTTGATGAAATAAGAGAAAACACAAGCTACTTGAAATCTGAATTTGAGATGAAAGATCGTGGGAAAACTTGGTTTTGTCTAGATACTTGAGCTACGACACCGAGTTTGTGGAATATTAATCCATCGATCCGCATATGTCTAGAAAATGACCAGGTGACCTAATATGGACAAAGCGCATCCGATTAGCACTCCCATGATCGGTCAAAGTGTTGGATATAAGGAAAGATCCATTTCGTCTAAAGGATGAGGACGAAGAGGTGTTAGGAGCTGGAATTCCATACCTATGTACAATAGGCGCATTATTGTACTCAACATAATACACTTGACCGTATATTATACTTCTCACTAAAATTGTCAGCTAGATTTAGCTCAGCGCCAACGCAACGTCATTGGAATGATTTCAAATTAATCTTTTGGCACCATTGATGTGGGCTTATAATTTCCCTACGGAGATAAATGGATTGACAATGAAACTTCAATACCTACTTAGATTGTGAGCGGCAAAAGTACTGGCTCTTACAGAAAAACACCAAACAATGCCTTGGTATATATTTGCTGATATTAGGTATATGTTTGACCCATATAAATATTGTTCCCAAACTGGATAAGGAATTATCATATGAAACATGTCGATTGCTTGAAAGTAAACTAAGCAAACCCTTAATAGCTATCCTCTTATATTATCAACAATCTTACTCTCCATGAGACTATTCAAGAGTGTATATGGTTAAGGATTATCATTACACATATAATAGGAGCTAGTAATTTTGAGTTTAACCACTATACAACTTGCATGTACGAAAATAATGCATCATGTATCGAAGAAATGAAAGTAAATATATCAAGGGTTATAACACAAAGCATACTTTGCTTAAATTTTCATATAATCAGTTATCCTCAAGATTCAATTGAACTGAATAAGATGCGAGAAAAATGTGACATGTTTGTTTACCAAATCAATACGTAAAACCATATTTGGGAAACATGTAGAAAGTATTAAAACGAAAATGTTTTAAACCTCCTTTGATTAATGCACGAATCAGGAGGAGTGGTAGACAAAAGGGGGAGTCTACTGTATATGTAATATTGGTATGTTGTGCTCTTTCCTTCAACCAAGGTTTTATTTTTCCCATTGGGTTTTGTTCCTTGGTGTAAGGTTTTAGTGAGGCAACGGTTTATATACCATATAACACCAAAGTTTTTCTATAATCAGCAACAACAGACTCTCCTTAAGATTCAAGTGAATCAAGTAACGTCTTAGGAGAATGTGGTTGATTTGTTCACCAAATCACTGCCTAAGGCCACATTTGAGAAGTCATGTGGAAAACATTGGAATGCGGAGACTTTCCAAACTCCCTTGATTAATGGATGAATCAGGGGGAGTAATGGACTAAAGAAGGCGTCTATTACACATGTACGATTGATGGGTTGTGCTCTTTCCTTTGCCCAAGGTTTTATTTTTCCCACTGGGTTTTGTTCCTTGGTGCAAGGTTTTAGTGAGGCAACAGTCTTAAACCATCTCGCTTTTCAAAACCTATTTGATTGATGTATAAATCAAGTATGATACTAAGCTAAAGAAATTGTTTAGTGGTGCCTTGTACTCTTTCCTTCGTCTAAGGTTTTCATTTTTCCCAATGGGTTTTTGTTTTTTCGGCGTAAGGTTTTAATGAGGCAAGAGTTATACACCATCATCCATTTGACTCGGCACAAGGGGGAGTGTTGAAGAATATTGTGCCTTCATCAATAAGGAAGTGATTGAAGAGATAATTACCATGTATTGAGAGTTACCATATTGTATGTTTCCTTTTCGTTGTAAGCTTATCCTTATTTAAAGGGTTCATTGTTAATGAGAATTACGATTCATTCTCTCCATTATATTGTTGTTCTATTCAGTTTTCCCTTTAACAAAAATCACATTTTTTTTCATTTTAGCATAACTGTTGCATATGCTTAGAACATCTCAAATGCATAAGTCAAATATGACTTTTTACTATTTAAAAAGTCTTTGAAGAAGGGTTATTATCATCGGAGAAAATGGCTTATTAAAAAAGTTTTTGTTCAATAACTTATTCTCCACCAACCCGTTATTGGAATAGAAGCTATTTTCATTTTACACCCCTTAATTTTTTATTTTATCCACATATTCAATATAATTTTCATTTTAAACCTTAATACATTTTGATTAGTTAATTTAATTCATTAAATATCTATAATAATACCAAATATATTTTATCACAAAATACATAATTAAAAATCTCTTCAAGACGATCGACACCAATATCAAATATCTAAACAAATATAAAAATCATACTTTTGTATCAATGTCAAGTAATTTTTAAATACCGCTTATTGTAATGTTTTTAAATATTTGAATTTTTATGTTAAGTCATTTTTGTTTTCGAAATATATGACGTAAACTTTAAAATGACAAATTTAATTAAGGGTTTTTATAAAACATTTTACATAGATGAGATAGAATATAATGATATTGATAAAAAGTTTTTTTTTGCATTAGAGAAGATTTGTAACAATAGGATTTTGTTATAAAATACTAATACAAAGCTTTATACATTGGAGAAGACGTGGCAAAAGTAAAAAATCTTTTCATAACTTATGCATCGGGATGTTCTTAGAGTATCTCCAACAGCTTCTTCAAAATTTCTCCAAAATAGAGAACCAAATGTCAAAATCCCTAAAAAAAATTACACTCATCTCCAACAGATTCCCCATTTTAGAGAAAAAACAATGATTATAATGTTAAAATATTGTATTTATCTATTAAAATATTATTTCTCTCTCTAAATATTATTTTTTAAAGATTTCTGTTGGTCCTCTCAATAAATAATCATTTTTGGGGTTAACTCCATATTTGGAGAAAACCCTATTCTCTCTCCTACTTTTTTCATTTTGGAGATAGTTTTGGGGAAGCTGTTGGAGCAAAAAAACAGCCAAAAATCCCCATTTTCTTCATTTTCTCCAAAATGGGGAAGCTGTTGGAGATGATCTTAGGCCATCTGTAGCGCAACCCTCAAGCCCTCAAGCTCTCAAGCGCCACATCAGCGCCACATCAGCTTTTCTCCTAACCCTCTCCTCAAACCCTCAAGCCCTAAAGTAGCGTAACGGGAACCCTCAAGCCCTCTTGCCATCTCATTTTTTTTAATTCTTTTATTTATACATTTAATTATTTAACAAAATAAAAATATTTATATATTTTTTAATAAATAAAAATAAGATAAATAATAAAAATAAAAATTCATATCATTCATTAAAAATAAAAATCACAAAATACAAAACACTAAAAAAATAAAAATTACAAAATACAAAATTACCCAAAATTATGTAATTTTCTAATTCTCTCTTTCTTCGCCAAAGTAGCCATCAAAACGTCTCCCGTAAGGTGATCATGCGGGGTTATGAAAAACTTGAAGTCTTTATCAAATCGTTTTTCTCGTTCGATTTCTCGTTCGTGTTCCAACTTATCTCGTTCGAGTTCGAGTTTTTTCATTTTGTATTCCATTGTATCATCAATCTTCTCGTTGAACGTCGTCAACAACTGAGTAACACTTTCGTTCGTATTCGACCCGCTCGTATTACTCGTTGATGTTTTTTTTGCCTTGTTTCTCCCGATGGGTCTATTAGTGACCAAGTTGTTGTAGAAGCCGCCAAAAGAATTTATTCTTTTATTGAGGTCGTTGAACTTGATGTTGAGTTGATGAGTTGTTCTATAATTTCCGCGGCCCATCAAACTAAAGAACACTTGCCCGATTCGGGTCCAAAAACTTTCTACATTTATGTAAATTCAAGTATAAGAATATTAACAAAAATAATAATAATATTAATAATAATAATAATAACAATAATAATAATGATAACAATAAAAATATTACCACCGGTTTGTAAGTTACCAACAACGGGGTCCTCCAAAACGTCAACTCACGCCGACACTAACGCGAGTTCCTCGTTTTTACTCCACGTCTGTTTGTGGATGTTTAAAAATAGAAAATTTCAAATCAACCTATATACTCGATGGAAATTTGATAGAAGTATGTACAGTAGGAATAGAAAAATATCGTAGCTTACTCTAAGAATAGTAATAATAATTACGCAGTCTTGGAAGTCGGAACCATGAGCATAAAAGCTGCAACATCATCATGGATAAATGGTTAAATAAAAGCTTCAACTGCAGCTATAAAAATTTCGACTTGGAGTTTTGATTGAAATGGATGGAGGAGGAAACGGAGCTCCGGCGATCGGAATCGACCTTGGAACAACATATTCATGTGCCGCCGTTTGGAAGCATGATCGGGTCGAGATCATACCCAATGAACAAGGCAACAGAACTACACCTTCTTGTGTTGCTTTTCGTAATGGAGAACGACTCGTCGGTGATGGCGCCAAGAATCAAATGGCAACCAACGCTGCTAACACCATATTTGGTAATCTTTCCTACTTTTAAATAGTTAATGTTCTCGTTTGATCATCCATATATATATATATATATATATATATATATATATATATATATAACCGAGTTGTATGCAACATCAGAGGAGATAGATGCTGCACATCGGAGTTGGATTCTAAGGTTTTTCTTTTTGTTGATGAAATGACTTATATCTAGCCTCAAGTCTTTGATCCCTGTTACTATTTAATCTTTTGAAGCTGTGAAAATACACACCAGACCTTGATAGCAGCAAGTCTCGATGGAATTACCATCTCAGATGGAAAATTGCTAACACTATCTCCATTAATTATCAGCAAAAGTTTTAGCTTTCATTATGTTGGAAATTAACTAGGATATCTACCTGATGTTTATTTGCACTACTAGACAAATGGAAATTTCCGACCAAACATTTCCAATGGATTTGGTCCCTCGGAACTTACCGAGGGAACAGTGACAGAACACCGATCATGAATTTGGGGTTTTAGCCACAATAGCATTTCCATCGGTAATCCGTCGACGAAAATAAAGGTTTCTGGCGGATCGATCACCGACGGACCCATTAATATTATATTATTTTGAATTATTTTTAAATAACTATCCGTTGGGTTAGCCGTCGGTAATCGTCGGTGATTTGTGACGGATCATCGACGGATTTTGTTTTTTTTGTTCTTTTCTTGTTTTTGGTACGAGTATGAGGTTTTATGGATAATATTTTGTCTTGTTTGGTTCATATGTGTGTATGTATATGTGTATATGTTTGAATGTCTCTAGAAAACCACTTAAATCCCTGTTTGTTTTCTTGCCGATTTTCAGATGTTAAGAGGTTGATTGGAAGGAAATTTAGTGATTCCAAAGTAAAACATGACATGAAGCTGTGGCCTTTTAAGGTCATAAAAGGGCCTGCTGACGCACCAAAGATTGTTGTCTCCTATAGAGGTCAAGATAAGGAGTTTTTTGCTGAAGAAATTTCAGCAATGATTCTCAGCAAGTTGAAAGAAAATGCTGAGGCATACCTTGGAAAAGCTGTGAAAGATGCTGTGGTAACGGTCCCGGCTTATTTTAATGATTCACAACGTCAAGCAACAAAGGATGCCGGAACTATTGGTGGATTGAACATCATTCGACTGATAAACGAGCCTACTGCGGCTGCAATTGCATATGGTCTAGATAATATGTCTGATATTACTGGCAAGATGAATGTGGTCGTCTTTGATCTGGGTGGTGGCACTTTTGATGTCTCTCTGTTGACCATTTCGGAAGAGGGTACTTTTGAGGTGAAAGCCGTTGCTGGTGACACTAATTTGGGAGGTGAGGACTTTGATGACTGCATGGTGACTCATTGTGTTCGGGAATTCAAAAGGAGATGGAATAAGGATTTGATTGGGAACCAAAGAGCATTGGGGAGGCTGAGATTTGCTTGTGAAAAAGCTAAAAGGATTCTTTCATGCACTATGCAGACTTCAATTGATCTTGATTGCTTGCAAGAGGGTATTGATTTTTCTACGAAATTTTATCGAGCTAAATTTGAGGAGTTGAATATGGTTTTGTTCAATAAGTGCATGAAGACTCTAGTGACTTGTTTAAGCAAAGCAAAGATGGATAAATCATGTGTACACAAGGTGATTCTTGTTGGTGGCTCAACGAGGATACCAAAGGTGCAGCGTATGTTGCAGGAATTTTTTGATGGGAAAGAGTTATGCAAGGGTGTGAACCCTGATGAGGCTGTTGCATATGGTGCAGCCATCATGGCCGCAAAGTTAAGTGGTAACCGTGACAAAAGATTTCGAGATTTGTTTCTATTTGATGTCACTCCTTTCTCACTGGGTACACAGATATATGAAGAAATAATGGATGTTGTGATCCCACGGAACACTCCAATACCTACAAAAAAAGTCAAAAAATACAAAACAATGTGTGACAACCAACCTTCCATGGATATCGAAGTTTATCAAGGTGAAAAATCCAGATGTTCCGCTAACCATTTGCTGGGAAACCTGGTGATTTCAGGAATTCCACGTGCTCTCAAAGGTGTACGGAAAGTGAGTGTCAGCTTTGAAATAGATGCCAATGGTATCCTCACGGTCACTGCTAAGATATTATCTACTGGTAAGACGGAGAAACTCATCGTTACCAATGAAAATGGAAGACTCTCAAAGGGAGAGATTGAGAAGATGATTAGAGATGGCGAGGAGTACAAAGATGAGGACCTAGAATGCAAGGAGAAAGCAGATGCACGCAATGCATTGGTGGATTCCTTATACAAGATGAAAAATAAGATACGAGAATACAACATCAAGAAGAGGATGCACCCTGAGGTGTTGAAGGTTATGGAGAATGTTGTTGCTGATACGACCGAGTGGCTTGAGGACAACCAATCTGCACCTGTTGACGAGCTTCGGCGCAAGAAGGTATGCCTCGAGTCTGTATGCATGCCAACGTTTTAATCCTCGGATTATATAATATAGTTGTTAAAATCTTTTGATGATGGGGAACATATTACTTAATTTTAATGTTTTTGGTTGATAGCTTAACTCTTCATCTAAGCTGCTTATTTTGGTGATGTATATTATTAGCAAGTATTTTGGTACATGATTGGATGATTTATATGGTTGGAATTTACTATCACGTGCAATGCATTTGATTTTTTTTCTTCATACAAACCTTTTTCATATAAAAGTATTGTATATCCGATCCATATACAAAAAGTCTCATATAATAATTTGGTGAAGTATATATGTTGTAACAAATTTAGTAAAACTATTTGATCTCTTTTGATTCTTGATTCAAGAGCTCAAAAAAGCTCTCCTCGGATACATGCCACTAAAGCCGGCATACACTACAGCAAATGTGATCTATTGCGACGACAAATTGTCGCTATAGAAATTAACTCTTCGTCGCTATAGCTTAATTGCGACGACTATTGTCACCGTAGAGCTCGTCGTTGTTATCCCGTCGCTGTAGGTTGATATTGCGACGACAAGTTGTAGGTAAAACCTAAAAAATTAAAAATTAGCTTATTTATCTACTACGATGCAATAGGATTGCAACTTATTTAATTCTTGTAGTGATATAAAGTCATTAATTAGTTAAGGTAGTTTAATGAGCTTAATAGGATTACAACTTATTTAATCAGCTATACATGACTGTATTGTTTGATAGTGGGGTGATGATATATAAAAAGTACGTGACTTATATAGGATAAACTTCTAAAGGAAAGCTTCATGCAGAAGTCCAAATTTTTTCCAAACATAATTGCCCCTTTTAATTAAAAAAACAGTTAAAACACTATTCTTCCACCTATAAATAACAATCCCAAACAAAAACCCTTCTAGTCAATATTAATGATTGTTTCCACCTATAAAAGAAAATCAATAGCTACAGGGATGGATAAAAATCTCTTGTCCCAAAATTTTATGTCTTATTCATGTCTGATCAATAAAATTAAGACACATAAGATTTTATATATTTTTAATTTTATTTAATTCAAGTTCATATTCTCTCTTCAATTACATGTATTCATGGAATTAGTGGACATGAATGACATGCGCTAATTTAAGATTGGAGATTTTTATTCGGTAGGGGGAAGGACTTTTGGTTTGTAGTTGTATGAAAAAGATCTCGAATATAATATTCATTGTAGTTGTATGAAAAAGATATCGAATATAAGTAATAAACTGGTAATTTACAGCGGCCACATATGATAGATATTGAATAATTTGTCTAAATGAAATAAAAATGTAATTTTTGTTATAGTTATGATTGATACTAAGACTACCTTCTTTATTAGCAATTCAATCCAATCTCAAAAGACAAAACAAGTTGGTCAAAAAAAAAAGACAAAACAAGTAAATAAAAACTCATATTATTATTACAATCCAAACTAATCTGGATCACATTGTGAACTCAAATTGCAATCTCATTACTTTTCTTATTAAACTCATTTAATAAATGGAATCATATGATTGGTTGGTTTAACATTTTTTAAGATAAATCTTATTACATTAAAAGTATAACTTTAACAAAAAGAATTAGAAAAATAAAAAATATATCAAAATTTATATTTTTCAATTTTGTAGGAATAAAGACCAATATTGACATATTTTTATCACACCAGTTATAATATTTATTTTCAGTTGTAAGTTTTTTTTAATTGTAATTATGTTTTAAAATATCAAATAGTTTTTTTATCTATTTTTTATATTCAAGAATAATAAAAAAACATTATGTTATGATAAAATATTAAAAAAATATTTCTTTTTAAAAATATTTGAGATTGGATTGGATCACTAATAAATCATAAAAATATAAAATTGAATTGAAGTTAGAGATTGGATAGGTGAAAGAAAAAGAAATTAATAGAGATTGGGTTTGTTTGTGGTTATTGGTTAAACATAGTCTAAATATGTAGAAACCATATGCTGAGCTTATATATTTAATAGCCTTTAATAAAATGTGTTTTACCAGAAAAAAGTAATTAATAAGGTGTAAATTATTCTTAGAAAATTGAAACCCTAAAACTAAAAACCTATTGTTTAAAAAAAATGGATTTAACTGGTAAAAAATGGATTTAATAAACCCAATAATAAATTAAATTTATATGAAAATTACTTCTGATTAGTTGTTTCACAAAAATTCATAGGGTTTAAGGGGTGTAAAATCTATACGTTAATTGTACAATTATATATATACATTGAATTTGAGAAATTATTTAATTTATTATAATAAATTGAGTTTCTCATACGCCCAAAATAAATAAATGTCACGAACAATGTGAAATCAATATATGTAAAACAGAGATTATGATTTCAACTGGTCATCCATATAATGCTTTCAATAGAGAGTGTTTACAATATGAGAGTAGGAAAACAAAAGAACAACTTCACCTCAAAAACAAAAGCAAGGAAACTATATATATGACGGGCCTGTGGTTAACAAGCCCACAGCCCGTTCACTAACTAAGCTCAAATTAAAGAAATACAATACAGACCCTTGAACTTTAATTCAACAATAAATGACCCTAACAATCTCCCCCTTTGAATTGAAGTTCGAGTTAGCGCTAGTTTGCAACATATCTTTTACGGAGCGTAAAGTGTACCTCGAACATTCTGATAGCACGGCGGATAGTCGATGCGTTCTTCAACCATATCTAAGGCCTTTAGAGCAGTTGTTTCATTCGGATTAGGAACATACGAAAGCCTTTGATTTTCGGACTCGTGAGCAATGATCTTTCGAAGAGCAACTTGAACTTTGAAGAGCGTGCCGTCGCAGAATCTATCTACCTGACTAAAGCGTAGAAATTTATTTTCGTTCTGATCGTTGATGTAGACTATCCCAAATTCAGGTTCTAGAAGCAGAGCGTTCTCGGGATACATCTTCAACTCAGGTGCTTTCAGATTCGGCTTTATCAGGTTTACCTTCTTTGCCCTGTTCTCAATTGCCATTTGGAAGTCCGTGAGATAAGACATCATGATGGTACGGACTAGGAATCGACGAACAGCTTCGAGAGCCTTCGTAACCGGAAGCGGTCGGATGGTTCTTGTACGGAGGTCTTTCATAATAGCATAGAAGTCGAACGGTCGAAGGTGCTGGAAGTCGGCTTCAGAGAATATCCATTCATTACCGTCTTCGCGTCGAACAGTGAACACAGGATAAACAACTTTCATAACACGGCCTGACTGGATGTTGAGCACTTCGGTGATCTGATGCTTGGTTCGGACTTGGCTAACTGGTAGATACCGCTTCATTGCGCTTATGTACCGGCGTTGGTATTCTGGGTTGGAACTGTAAATACCAAGGCAGAAGGTCGGCTCGATCGTGCGTAGCTTGTGCACGAACAACTTCTTCAGGGATTCCTCCAGGTGAGGAATAAATATCGTGATCTTCTCCCAACGGATTTGTTGTTGTTGAAGAGGAGGGAGATCAGAAGCTGTCAGTTGCTGAGGAGATGTCGGAATATCGGCGGTTGTAGTTTCGGGTCTTGTTGAAGTTTCAGCGGGTTGAGCAGAGTGAACGGGAGTACCATACAAATTCTGGAGCAGAAACTGGTCGTAGTCTACGTTATCATCTTCATCAGTAGGGAAGATCAAATTAACCTGGAAATTTGCGGCACTGGCGGCTTTTTCATACCATGCATCTTCGGTTTCCGGGTTGGTCTCGCAGTTTGGATCAATCATATCCAGTGTCGGTCTATATGATGAGTCAAAAGTATCAAGTTCCTGTGTTGTTCCCTCAGACTTTTCAACCGTCGGGTCTTCATCATCGGAGATGTCGATATCTATGACCATCTCGGCTAAAGGTAACTCGGCTTCGGGTGCATCTTTGGTTGTAGTAGCCGCAATTGAGGGCCTTTTAACTCGGCTAAATTTCCACTACTTTTACAAATCAATTAATCTATTAATTTGGAAAGGTGTAGGGCCTTTTAAATTTATCTAGAGTAAAACCACAATTTTGGTTCTTGTGTTTTGTTGATTGTAACAATATTCACCCCTAGACAATATTCACCCATAGACGTTTATACTAGTAGGCGGTTAGTTGAGGGTAGTGGCTCTTAGCCTCTTACGTATACTTGTCCTACTAATGTTGCTGGTGTTGAATCCATATAAAAGTAAGTTATGCTATTATATATATGTTAACCAACATGTTACGTAAAGCAATAGAAATTAAGCAATAATTAATAACATCTCTAAATTGTATACAAATTTGTTGGAATATATATTGCTGCAAAATTGAGTAAATCTGTTACCTAACATATCCAGCTAAAATAAGCATCTTAGATGAACATTCATTAACCAACATCATAAGTTTAACAGCTAGAATCATCAATCAATGATAAAGTTGCACATAAATATTATTCGGTAGTGTTCAACACCATCTAGTAAAATCTAAGAAATCCCAAAAGCGGAACGACCATGTATTATACTCTGAGAACTCAAGCATCGGCTTGCATACGGACTCAAGCCATACCTTCTTGTGTTGAATCTCACCAACAGATGCAGTTCGGTTGTCCTCAATCCACTTAGTTGTAACAACAATAGCGTTCTCCATATTCTTCAAAGTCTTAGTGGAAACCCTCTTCTTGATGTCGTATTCTTTCATCTTATTCTTCATCTTGTATAAGCAATCATCTAATGCATTGCGTGCATTTGCTTTCTTCTTGTATTCTTCGTCCTCATCTTTGTACTTCTCGCCATCTCTAATCATCTTCTCAATCTGTTCCTTGGAAAGTCTTCCGTTTTCATTGGTAATCGTGAGTTTCTCCTTCTTACCGGTTGATAATATCTCAGCGGTGACTGTGAGGATACCGTTGGCATCCGATTTAAAGCATATGCCAACTTGCTGGACATTTTTGGGAGCACATGGAATTCCATAAATTGAGAACTTCCCCAACAAATGGTTATCTGTAGCTCTAGATCTTTCACCTTGATATACATCGATACGCATGGCAGATTGATTGTCCTTTGTTGTATAAAAAATTTCGGTCCTTTTTGCAGGTATTGCAGTGTTCCGTGGTATCATAACAGTCATTACATTTCCAGTAGTCACCATACCCAGTGACAAAGGAGTGACATCTAATAGAACCAAATCTTGAACTCTCGTTTCATTATTACCACTTAACTTTGCAGCCATAACCGCTGCACCATACGCAACAGCCTCATCAGGGTTCACGCTCTTACATAACTCTTTGCCATCAAAAAATTCTTGCAACATACGTTGGACTTTTGGTATCCTGGTTGAGCCACCAACAAGAATCACCTCGTTTACACATGACTTCTCCATCTTTGCATCGCTTAAACATGCCTCCACAGTCTTGATGCAGTTATTAAACGAACCAATGTTCAGACCTTCGAATTTAGCTCGATTAAATTTCATAGAAAAATCAATCCCATCTTGCAAGCAATCTAGCTCAATTGAAGTCTGAGTAGTGCATGAAAGAATCCGTTTAGCCTTTTCACATGCAGATCTCAACCTCCCCAAAGCTCTTTGGTTCCCGTTCAAGTCCTTATTCCATTTCCTTTTGAATTCCCGAACACAGTGATCCACCATGCGGTTATCAAAGTCCTCGCCTCCCAAATGAGTGTCACCAGCGACAGCTTTCACCTCAAAAGTACCCTCTTCCGCAATGGTCAACAGAGAGACATCAAAAGTACCACCACCCAAATCAAACACTAGCACATTCATCTTGCCAACAATATCAGACTTATTGTCAAGACCATATGCAATTGCAGCCGCAGTAGGCTCATTGATCATTTGAATGATGTTTAATCCGGCAATAGTGCCAGCATCCTTGGTTGCTTGACGTTGTGAATCATTGAAATAAGCTGGGACCGTTATTACAGCATTTTTCACAGGTTTTCCAAGGTATGACTCAGCAGTTTCTTTCATCTTGCCAAGAACCATTGCTGAAACTTCTTCAGCAAAAAATTCCTTCTCTTGACCTTTATAAGAGACAACAATCTTTGGCGTATCACTAGGACCATTTATGAGCTTAAAAGGCCACAACTTCATGTCATCTTGCACTATGGAATCATTGAATCTCCTTCCAATCAACCTTTTAGCATCTGAAAATCCAATTAAGTTAAAAAACAAAATATATCAACAAGTAATTTTAGTTTAATTTCCTAGAACAATGCTATGAGTAAAAAAATCATTGCAAATTTAAACGGCCAAGTAATATGAATGCAACTGAAAAAGCAAATAATTTATACTATATTATAAAGCATTTGGCTAAAACTCTTAAAAACAACATCTAAAGCATAAAGTACTGCTTTTTAAAATATAATTTCTTAATTACAACTCTAAGAAGTTGACGTATAAGAGCATCTCCAACAACTTTCTCATTTTGGAGAAACGGAGAATATGAGGAATTTGGGTTGTTTTTTTTGCTCCAACAGCTTCCCAAAACCATCTCCAAAATGGCTATACATGGAGCCATATGTAGTTATGTACTAGGGACTGCTTTTACGAAAGGTGCATTTAGGGGCGGTGTGTTTACCTCGATCTTAGCAGTTTTTCCATTAAGAGGAAACCTCTAAACCGTTAAGAGGTAAATCTTGTTTGGCAAAAAAAAAGTCTGCCTCTTAATGGTTCTAAAACCCTCTCAATGATTTTGTATCTTGGGTCTCCCTTGACCATTCAGCCTAATTTCATTATGGACAATTACCAAACAACCATATTCCATTTTGCACTATATCATATATAAGAGCGTCTTAATCATTTTGACTACTTAATCATTCCGACCTTTTGTGTGGGTGAGCAATCTTCTAATAAAGACGATGATAGTTTTTGGGAGTGGGCTGTATTTAATGAGGCTATATGGATTATGGATTTTGTTCTTCTTGTAGTGTCTTTAGAACTAGAAGGCATTGTATCTTTGGATCCCTCATTGGTACTGAAGATTCGTAACTCCAGTTGCAATGATTTATATGCCGGGGATGTTAGCATAATTGTATATGTTTTTGTCGATGATATGTATCTTCAAGATTCGTAATAAGGTTTTTTTCTTTCAGATATCTCAAATTCATCTGTAAAGTTTAGAGTTACTAATTCTTTTCACGAGATTGTAATTCATATTCTTCTAGATGTATAATTGAAACAAAAAGCAGAAGGTCTCGGGTTCGTACCCAAGACACCCCCATAGCCACAACCGCTGAGTGAGTCAGGTATGCCCCCACATTATGGATAGGCAGCCGATTGTGGACCGGTTGGGGTTGCCGGTATCAACCTTTTGTACAAAAATAATTGAAACAAAAAGTTGGGGGTTGATGATATCTGGATCACTTGGTTTATTAACTATTTATGTCAGCTTAGTTTATAGAGAGAATTGATAAGCATGTTAATCTATAAAAAAGGTGTTATATATGCTGCAAGACAAGTTCCTAAACTTCTATTCAGGATCCAATTCATGAGGATATATATTGTCTTACAGCTCCGTCTAATAATATATAGATATAAAAGATGAACAAAATTCAATAAAAGAGTAGGAAAGTGAGTTAAGTTGGCTGACCAAATATAGTGTTAGCAGGGTTCATTGCTACTTGGTTCTTGGCGCCATCGCCGATGAGTCGTTCTTGGTGAAGAAAAGCAACAGAGGATGGTGTGGTTCTATTGCCTTGGTCATTGGGTATGATCTCGATTCGATCATGCTTCCAGACGGCGACACATGAGTATGTTGTTCCAAGGTCGATTCCGATCGCCGGTGACCCATTTCCACTTCCAACCATTTCATTCGAAATTTGAGCTCGAAGACCTCCGGCTGGAGACTTTTTGTAACTTATGAATTGCAACAAATTTAAGCGTTTCCTTTTCAACCATCATGTTACCTTTTATGCTTATGGAGTTATGGTTGAGAAATAAGTAATCATAATTGCCACTATAAAATATATCTTTGAGTGAACAACAGGTTTGGTCCATGTGTTATGTTGAAATTTATAACTAGCGTTATTAATCTAGAAAAATTATGGATATGGTCCCTATGATTGTCATTTTCTTATGACTAAGATCCCTGTCACTAATGGTTGTTAAACAAATTCGTTAATTTAGTTGAGTAATAGATTTAAGACCAAAATGCCCTTTTCTCTTTGTCATGTTCATTTAGGAAAACAATATACAGATACATATATAGGATACATTTTGAATACAACTTTCTATATTCGTACAACCAAGACAATTAATCAAATCTTGATCATCCATGTTTTTTAAATGACCTTTTTTAACCGGAAAGGATAGGTTAGTCTTTAGTAAATTATAGAATTATTAACTTTTTTAATACCGAATATACGTTTTTATTCCATGCTTTTGCTTCCTTTTTTTTAGCAACAACTATTTGGAAATGATTGGGATCACTTTGTCTTCATCGGGGATTTGTCCTTTGATCCATAACAAAATAGAAACCATATATAATATTACCATGCTTGTACTCATTTCGTTAAAGAAGGAAATTTGTAATTTACTCCAAAACTTATGTACATAGCATATTTAAAAACGTATTTCCATGTACCCATTAATATAATGTATCCAAAGATGTTGTAACCTACTGGTCGGTAACATCCTGGGGGGTAAGTGGTGGAAGCTCTTACTACCCGGGTTCGAATTCAGGGGTGAGCATGCGGCGGATATCGAGGGTCGTGGGCCGAATCGTGGCCGGGTCGAAGGAGGATTAGTCTGGACATAGTTCAGGATACCCCCAAAATGCAATTGTCTTTCAAAAAAAAAAATATAATGTAGAAATAGGGAACTATTAAAGTATTAATCATGACTGGTAGTTTCTTATATTAAAAAGGAAACCTATCGAGATTCTGTGAAATATATGTTGCCCAGATTATCCTCAAGGTGGATATAATTTTGGAAATTTAATAAAAAAAGAGTTGTATAATATATTTCTTTTCCTGATTTAATGTTCACCATATATTGCATATTGGAAATTTTTTTAAAACACTTTTATTAAACAATTTCATGAAATTGTTTTTTGTTATTTGGCTTTTTGATGAAATTACTTCATATGAAAAAAAAAATTCCTGTATCATTTTTGTGATGGAATTGTTTCATCAATCTGATTCTTGCGTTTCATGAAACTGGTATCCCAACTGAAAAAAATAATCATAAATTTTGTTTACAAAAATAATAATAAAATTTGTTTTCTAAACTTAAAGGATTTTAATTTAATATATAATAATTAATATTTGAATGAGATTATCTTAATATTTTATTATTTTGTTTTCCAATTTTACATCTATACTACTTACGGATTATTAATTTCCAAAAGAAGTTTTTATTATTGAGTTTGTTAAAATTATCCATTCTAAAATTGAAGTTATTAATTTGACTTTACACGAACTCGTATTTTCTTGGTCTCGTGCCAAGAGTTACATAATTAGTAATGTCGTATTTAAATTGATAAATATAATCAAATAAATGATAAATATCTTATTTTAAATATAAATAATTTAAACTATAACCAGGATGATCATTGAGTAATAAGAGTAAAAACGTTTTATTTTTTAAACTAAAATAAATTACATCATTATTAAACCTAAATTAATTATAATAAAAAATAAATTAAACAAATTATGCAAAATAAGAAAAAACAAGAACTTTTAAATTGTTAATTTGATACTTATATAGATATATATATTTTTTTCAAATTGTTACGGGGTATTCAAATTTCTATTTTTTTAAAATAAAACATTATTTTTTCCTAAAACTAGAAATTAACCGTATTATGGAGACATAATAAAACGAAACACTAAAATCGAGATGTATTAAACTGCATCATGCGAGTAAGCATCTAATAAAATATTAAAATATAACTTTCCGTAAAGTCCAAAGTTATATTTGTAGTAAACGACATCCCATGTCCCTGTCGTATGTGCTTTGTTTGACTAAGGTCCTTTAAACGTGTTCATTACACTCATGGTACCGGCGGTATGCAAAAACACTCGTTCCAAGTCCGACCCTATAATGAAATCTTACTGGTTCTGTTAACCAAGTTAAGTCGAATGATATTTTTGTATTAGACTCTTTTTAATGACCTGTTATGTGGTTGCATTAAGGACCCAACTTATTGTAAAAATTCAATTACAAGAACACAATCTGACGCAGCGGGAAAGTGCGGAATGGATCGACAAACGTCTAAATCCAAAATGAAACGAGTCTACAAGCGTAGAACCCGAAAAATAAGAGAATTAAAACTCTTAAACTTAGAGATAAAACTCTAAAAGATAACTTTATTGATAAATAAAACTTAATTAACAAATAAAACAATAGCTTTATTTATAGTCTAAGATAACTATTAAACCTAAATTCAAATCTAATCTTAATCCTAATTTCTAAACCAACTAGGAAACTATTTAAATAATTAATAAAAGAAAACTAAATAATAATCCTAATAATAAAACTAACCATAATTATCCTAAGTTAAAATAATTAAAATAAGGAAGGAAATCGATTCAATGGTCACCGGTACTTGTACCGGGACTTAAGTCTCGATGTAACTACCGGTAGGGGTTGTTTGCTCTTTTTTCAATGCCAAATTCCGAGCCTTTTTCGAGCTCGTTTTCTTCGTTTTCCAAGATAGAAAAAACACCTTGATACCTCTAGCATTCTCCCTATATCACAGTCTGTTACTTTTAGAAAAAAAAACAATGACCATTAAAACATATAAACATAAGGCCATCCGTACCCGGCTCGGGATGAGCTCGGGATGGGATGCGGGATGGGCGGGGTCGATGCGGGATGGGCTACGGCCCGGGCGGGATGGTATCCGGGGATGGGATCCCGATCCATCCCGAAGGTTTTAAAAAAAAAAAAAATTTTAATTAAATTTTAAAAAAAATATATCCGTTGAACGGCTCTTTCTAAAAAAAAAAAATTCTCAATTTAATCCCACTATATATTTAACCCTCAACCTCTTATTTCTCACACCTCTCAACCTCTTATTTTTCACACTATCAAATTCTCTCAATCTCACACCTCTCAAACTCTCTCAAATTCTCTCAACCTCTTATTTTTCACACCTCTCTCATCATGAATTCAAACAGAACACCTACATCCCGTCGTAACCGACCGAATACACCACAATCGCAAGAAGATCAACAGCTTGGTTTCCAAGCGTTTACACAACAAGGTTATCATCCGCAATTATCTTATTTTTATTTATTAAAAAATATATAAATATTTTTATTTTGTTAAATAATTAAATGTATAAATAAAAGAATTAAAATAAATGAGGTGGCAAAGGGGTTTGAGGGAATGGGGTACAGATGTTTAGGGATCGTGAGGGATGGAGTGAGGGATGGAAGAAAAGCTGATGTGGCGATGATGTGGAGGGGAATCATTGAAAGATTCCCCCCATGGGGTACTGATGGCCTAAGGACGAAGCATATAATTTACTCTTATAATTAGCACTAAAAATAAATAAGTTTGCATGCCAAAATTAGATTATGTTATATGAGCATGGACTTATTCAAATTAATAAATATATGTTTTGTTTGTAATCGCAAAACATTAAAAATTACCATTTACAAAATTTCAAGATGGACTAAATAAAATCTAAGAGTAATAAAAAAGTAAATTATACAAAATTTCAATATGGACTAAAAATATAGTCCATAGACGAATGGACGAAACATATAATCTACTCTTGTTAGGACATGTTTTAAAACAATAATGTCCTTCTTGTTTTAAAGAATATCACATTCATCTTGCCAACATGGAGAAGTCATGTGTAAAAGAGATGATTCTTGTTGGTGGGTCAACCAGGATACCGAATGTACGTACAATGTATGTTGCAAAAAGAATTCGATGGCAAAGAGTTATGTAAGAGGGTGAACCCTGACGACGATGTTGCGTATGGTGGAGCGGTTATGGCTGCAAAGTTGAGTGGTAACAGTAAGAAGAGAGTTCAAGATTCGGTTGTATCAGATGTCACTGATCCGTTACACTAGGTGTGGAGTTGTATGGAAAAGATGATGAGAAATACAAAGATGACGATGAAAAAATTAGCAGATGCACGCAATGCGTTACATGATTGTTTATGCAAGTTGAGGAATAAGATGAAAGAATACATCATCGAGAAAAGGGTTTGCCATGAGATTTTTGAAGAATATGGAGAACACAATTGCGGATACAACCAAGTCGATTGTGAAGAACCGAGCTGCATTTGTTGACAAGATTCAGCGCCAGCTAGAAGGTATAGGGCCGGCCCTGGCCACGTGCAGCTCGTGCCACCGCACAGGGCATCAAAGCATAAGGGGGTATCAAGTTGTCAGTATTACTAGTTTGGGTTTATAATTTGGGAATTGGACAACTGAGCTTTAACTATGAAAATAGACCAAGGCCTCGTAATGATGGATATTGATGCATATAATGAATCGATGAACACCCAACATTTCAACAACTCAAGCCGATTTTTATTTAGCATCTTAACGAACAAACAGATTTTCTTAATGAACGAATATGATCACAAAAAGTTTGTTCGTTTATTTTTGTTAGTTTAGCATTATAACGAACGAACACACTTTCTTTATGAATGAACAAGAATACCAAAAATTCCATTGTTTACCATTCATGTTTGTTTGTTTGTTTGTTTGGTTAACTTAAACTAATGAACATAAATGACAGTGCTTAGAATACACCTATAGACGTGTGCTAATTAAACCTCAAAGCAAGTATACAATGAGATCTAATATCATCTTTCAAGTAATAACGTGGTAAAATACCAGATATCGTCCCACAGAGATTGGAGTAAAAGTTCAATAAAAAGTAGAAGAAGGAAATGATTTCAGATGGCGAATTGGAAGAGATTGATTTGTTTTGTTTGGATGGTCACTTTAATGTTGTTAACAGAGAATAAAGCAAGCACGGGTGTAAAACTTTAAGGTGGGACTTAAACACAAATTCCAGCGGGCCATGCTGCAGGAATGCTGCAACATGTAGTTTTGTCATAACTAGATCCACCATCTATTTTGAGAGTATTCCTCTCGGACTTCAGTATTCCCACTACTGTTTAGATTCAACTAGACACATCTCTGTGTAGTATCCAGCTATTTATAGTGGGGGACAAAGTTCTCAAAATATATGGACGACCAAATCTCTTTGTATCAAAAACCGCTCTCTCGAGCCGATTCCCATATCATTCAAGTTGGTGTGTTCCAAGTGGCTTATCTCTAAGTCCACTACACTTTAACACTTTAGATTAGTGACCACTTGTCGAGAATAAATCAGTTTAGAAAAACATGGATGATAACTGTCACTTTATCAGTAACTCTCTCAAGTCTACTTCCCATATCATTCAAATTGATGTGCATTCAGTGGCTTATTTCTAAGTCCACGACACTTTAACACTTTAGCAAGTGATCAATTCGTCAAGAAGTGTCATTGGTTTTTATAAAACTTGAATGAAATAATGGAACATTGTTATTGCGAAACAACGTCTACCTTTCTTTGGTTTAAAATCCCACCTTTCCGTTTAACACCCGAACTAATAAATTTAGCTACTCATAACGGAAAGTAAAGAAAGCAATAAATGACGTAAGTTAAATTGCATAAATGTAAATGACTGAAATGTAAATTACAAGAATATTAAATGACTTGGAATGTAAATTGCAATAATAATAAATAACTAGGAATGTAATTTGCAAGAATTAAGAGAAGTAATTAAAATGAGCAAGAGTTGTAAACAAAAGCACTTGGATTATAATACTTAATGTTGCAAGACTTCAAGAGCAAAAGATCTCCAAAGACTTGGAATCACTAAGAATAATAACAATGATTCTTTAATGACTAACCCAACCTATCCTTATATAGGAAGGAAGAGGAGGGACACAAAAGTAAAATTACACTAACTTGGTCCCAAAGTATTTAAAAGACAAAGTACATAAAGTAATGTGAAAAGTCTTGAAAATACAAAATAGGTTTGCACTTAATTAACTCCTGCCGGATTTATGATCTTGGAAGCTTCTTCATTCAGCACCAAAAAGCCATTTAGTCTTCAAAAGTTCAGCTCTACGTCCAAAAAGTAATCTGTCCAGGCCAGTCATGCTGTAGGAATGTTGCAGCATGGATCTGCACTATGAAATCTGTCAAAATGAACAACAATCAGCCATTCCCCATCATAAAACAGACCATTCACTACTCTATCTCCAATAAACAGTAAAATGGAAAAGAAGTAAATAAAATGACTTAAAGTTAGGGATATTAAAGATAAAATGACTCAAATTGAAAAGAAAAAGACTTAATATGCATTAAACAATTAATGCATATCACACCCTCAAACTAGAACTGTTGCTTGTCCTTAAGCAACTAAGACACAAAAAAAAGAAAATGACTCAAGTTGGTAAGATTTGCATAATGAGAGCAATAAGTGCACACAATATCATGATAGATGCAAGGATACAAAACATAGTCATTCATAAATCCCAAGTAACACAATCTTAGTCTAACAGTGAGTATGAACCATAAGCTAGAAAAATTTCTCTTTGTTATGCTCTACACACCTCACATCCAAGATCAAAAGGACTTTGAAATGATAGGTTCACTTTTTTGGCACATTTTGTCTCACTTTGCCTTTTTCCTCTCTTTTTGCTTCAACATGTATGATTTTTTTCAATTTTTGGCACTTTTGTGCTCTTCTGTGTTGAAAGCAATGCACTTAGCCCCTATGGGACTTTTTAGTGCTCATGGTCCAATCATGGCAATTTTGAAGAGCTATGCTCTTTTTATGATTTCTTTGTGTATGTTTTCTTGCCATGATGGACTTCCCACCCTCAAACTAGGACTCAACAATGTCCTAATTGTTATGGAAATATAAAGTGTATGGGTGGATGCAAGTGGCTCATGTAGAGTAACAAATGATGGCCTTAATCACTTCTTAGATGTGCGAGATGTGGATCAAAATATGTTCCCAAGCAAAATGATGCTAGTTCTAGCAAGAACTACCAAGCAAGATTAGGGATCATGACTTTAGAAATTACTGTGGCTATGTATGCATGCTTATAACTATCACATATGCTCATTTTGCAAGAAAATAAAATCTAAAAATATAAAGACAATCCCAGACTCAAAAAGTGTAAAAGAAACAGAAAAAAATTGGAGCTAAAGGGACATGAATGGACCTGCCCTACTCCTGAGGAGTAGGCTGTGTGTCATGCTGTGGAGTTGCTGCAGCACTGGCTTGTTCAGCCATTTTTGCTTTTAAAGCCCTATTCTCTGCCTCCAGCTCCTTGATCTGAGCTTTCATCTTCTTGGCCCTTTTCTTGAATTTCCCAACCAGACCAGTCTTCACCTTCTTCAGTTCCTCCCTGCTCTTTTTGCCTTCTTTCTCAATTGTCTTAAGAAAGTCCTCTTTCTGCTTCTCCAACAGCTCAGTGAGCATGGCATTCATTTCTTTGCTAGGCACCCCTTTTTCTTTTCTGTCTCTAAGCCTAAAGACAGACCTCAGATCAATCTGCCATTTGCCACCAGTAGCACTGATGATTTGGTCATCAGTGTACTGTGGCACTCCTCTTTTGGCCAGCAGCTGTGTAATCAAACTAGGGAAGTACAGTTTTCCCCTTGCATTTCCAGCACAACCTTTCAAGCTATTGAGAATCACCTTTCCAAAGTTGATGGACTTTCCCTGCATAAGACAAAATAACAAGAACATTCTATCCACAGACATAGAACTGTCATGTGTTGTGGGTGAAATAGAATGCCTTAGAAAATTGATCCACACATTAGCATCAACCTTAAGATTACAGGCTTTAAACTTTCTGACCATGAAGTTGGCATGGGGCTCCCATGGGGCATCAGGTTTACCTAAGGTTTGTGCAACCTCAGCTAATGTGTCCTCAGTTGTTGTAGCAAGCATTTAATCCAAATCTGTCTTTTTGGGAGGGGACAAACCATAGAATATGTTTATCTGTTTGGAAGAAATCACAAACTTTGTCCCTCTTATCTTAATCTGGGCTGTTTTGGATGTGGCTACCTCAGCATAAAACTCTCTCAGCAGGGTCAAATTATAGGAAACAGGTACCTCACAAATTTTTTCAATCCCCTGCTTCTCAACCACAGTTTTAATGAATGCGTACTCACTTATACTCTGCGGATGGAATCCCTTATCAACCAACCCTATTTTTGTTTTCATCTTTTGGAACATATCCCAAGCCTCAGTGGAACTTAAGCCTTTGTGCAAAGTGTTTGGTCTAGAGGTGGGTTTAGGGGCTGGTCTCCTTGGTTTGGTTCCAAGCTACAGAAGTGCTGCAGCAAGTTTGGTGGTGCTCCTAGTGATCCTTCCTGATTTCTGTCTAGAGGTCCCCTCCCCACACGCCAAATCTCGAACGTCCGATTCAAGACAAAAGCGGAATCCAAGACCGCGACCAAATTCCCTCAGTACCCTAAGATATCCTCCTACGGATTCAAATGGACTACTAAGGACTTGGTCGAAGCTCTGAAGACCGTCCAGGAAACCATCCGGTGGCCAAAGAAGTCCGACCAAGATGACGATAGGAAGGACAAATAGAAATGGTGCGACTTCCATGTCGACCATGGTCATACGACAAGTGATTGCATAGCCCTTAAAAAAGAGCTGGCAAATCACGTACCGAAGGGCAACCTCAAGAGTGTCATCGACGACGACGTTACTCCAGCTAACGACGCTCGACCGCCAACTCCCAATCATACGAAGGTCGTCAATTGCATAACTGGTGGGTCTGATGTATGCGGTCTAACGTACTCCGCAGCCAAACGTCACGCCAGCCAAGCACCTGACGACCGGCCTATCCCGTGCTCGTCGAGACCAAAAGAAGATCTGAAGTAAGAAGTTAGGAAAATCGTGTTCGACCAAGATGACCTCAGTGACTCGTATCAGAAGCATCATGACGGGTTGATCATTCAACTCACGATTGGTAATTATTTAGCCCGGCGAATCTTGGTTGATGGAGGCAGTTCCGCGAACGTCATCTTCCTCGATACCATCAAAGCCATGGGAATCGATCGATCGGAAATCATCCGACGCTCGACAACCTTGGTAGGTTTCAATGGAGACGCGGCGAGTACCTTTGGAGAGATTACCTTGCCTGTCTATGCCGGAAGAGTCAACAAGCAGATCAAGTTCAATGTCATCGACTGTGCGTCGGCCTATATGTAACGTCCCAAAAATTACAAGCAAATTTAAATTTTTAAATAAACAATTCATTGATAACAACTCAATAAATGATCCCAACGTTTCGTTTGCAAACACATAATTAATGTCTTTATAAAAATAAAACCAACGGAATAAACGTTTAATTATTAAAATCATAAAGCAACCAGCTCTTCTCGCGCACCAGTGTGTACTCGTCACGCCTTGGAGCCGCCCGTACCTGAAACCACATTTTATTGGGAAAGGGTAAGCACGAAGCTTAGTGAATTCCAACACATGCGCATATAGGAATTATATACATATCACCCCTATCCGCACATAAGCAACAACATCACAGTTACATAAAACGAGTAAACATCTAAAAGTAATTATGTATCCAACACCTCAGTACCATCGAGGCCTCGGTCCCACCGAATTGTAATGTATCCAACACCTCAGTACCATCGAGGCCTCGGTCCCACCGAATTGAAATGTATCCAACACCTCAGTACCATCGAGGCCTCGGTCCCACCGAATTGTAATGTAACCAACACCTCAGTACCATTGAGGCCTCGGTCCCACCGAATTGTAATGTAACCAACACCTCAGTACCATCGAGGCCTCGGTCCCACCGAATTGTAATGTGACACATTTATACCAAGCATTCAAACCAATCAAATATTACGCACCACAAACAACTAGTTCACACCACAAAGACAATAGTACATACAAACTATTATGACATGCATACAACCCCTAACTACACAGTGAGAGAACTCACCTCGAATGCGCGCCCAGCTTAATAACACAATTCAAGCTTCACAATTACGGTCACTTCCCAGCACCTAAATGCATGTTAAAACGTGTCAATACGAGACCCGGACCCTATGACACGACACACGCTTAAACCGTCACTAAAACTAAATTCCGTTCTCGCCAAACAGGTCTGTTCGGGACCTGTTTCGACCCCTTTAAACCCAGAAAATTCCCAATATTATTTCATGACCAGAAAGTCCTCTGAGTTAGGGTTCCAAGGACATATTATACGCCTCCTAACGATTTTTCTACAATTAATTACGGATTTTATAAGATCAGCACGCAGAACAGCGAAAAACAGCACTTATCAGTATAAAACGACAGTTTGACCCATGCTACGTCCCGAACTGGGTTTTGCACAAAACACAGAAAAGTTTCTAGACTCAAAAAGGGAACTTTTGACACCGGTTTCACCCCAAACCGAGTTACGAGCAGAAAGTTATGGTCTACGCAAAACAGTGGCAGATTCCAGAATTTTGCACATAAAATGACGAATCACCGAACTTGCGACCACTTTTCCACCCAGCTAGAGACCGAACCAGTTTTCCGCTAAAACACGGAAAACGTGCCCGACCCCGAACTTGAACCGTGGGCGCCAGTTTCGGCTCAAACGGAGTTACGACAGAAAAGTTATGACTACACGAAAACTGGACAGCACACTAGAATTTTCATAAACTGATAGCTTTATAAAACGGTTCGCGGCTTAATCGATTCGGGATTTACGCTAAGAGTGTCACCCACTGCCACCGCCCTCCACCCACAGCCACCGTAGCGACGGCGTGCGGCGGTGGTGGTCTCGCCGGAAAAACGAAAAGGAAAAAGAAAAGAACGAGACGAACGAGAGAGCTACTTACCTCACGACGACGTCTCACCACCACAACCAAACCTCTCTCTCTCGATTCCTCCGACGACAGCAGGTGGTGGCGGTCTCCGACGACAGCAGCAGCGGCGGCGAAAGGGGCTGCCGCTGCGTTCTTCTTCTCCTCTCTCTCTCTCGCGATCTCTCTCTCTCTCTCTCTTCGTTTCTCTCTTTCTCGGCCGCACATCGCAAGGAAACGAGAAGGGCTCTAGGGTTTAGGTGATTGTGTTGGACAACCTAAGGGGGGGTAAGGTTGTATTTAAAATCTTTTTCTTTCAAAAATTCTTTGAACAAATAAATACAGTACAAACAATACAGTAAAAAAGAAGCAGAGTATAAACAAGTAAATATACAACAATTATATAAACAGATATAATTTAAATGCACAGCGGAAATGTAAATAGATAAGGGAAAGAGAATACTTGACAACGATATTTTTAAAGTGGTTCACCAAACACAAAGTTGGCTAGTCCACCTCGAGAAAATAACACTTCTCGGAGATCCAATACGAAACGTGTTCTTTACGGTAGAAACACAAACCTTAATACAACAAACGCGAAACACTCTTCTTTGAGAGATTAATGTGGATCACTCACTCTAATTCAAACACTTACAAGAGGGTATAAATTTTAATATGAATAATCACTCTTGAATAAGGTTTATCACTTGGATATTTTTAGAGAGTTTGATCACTTGAGTTGTGTTGCTGATTCAACTAATCGAGAGATTTTAATCTGCTATCAACTCAAGATTTCTTGCTCAAAAATTAATTTTATCAGTTTAAGTGATTTAGTGTGAGTAAGAAAGCAGCAGAATAATAATCAAATGCTGAGGGAGAATTTATTGCTGAAGTTGGTATAAAACTTGAATGCTGCTGGATGCATGTATTTATACTGGATGATCAACAGTCTTGGGGATTTCGCGGTATACCGCCAAACCATCGCGGTATACCTGCGTCAGAAAAAGGACACTGCAAGGAGAAGGTCAACCCTGCAAAAACAAACGGAATTGTGTACCCGCGGTATACCGCGTTGCACATGGCGGTATACCGCCTGAAAAGTTTTCCTGACAAAAGAAGCTTCATATGCAGTTGAACTGACGGGTGAATAGAGACGCGGTATACCGCGTGGACCTTGGCGGTATACCGCCTAAAAAATTGTCCAATGAGAGCATGGCAACGCAGGGTGGTTCGGCTGATCACACTTCTTGCAACAGTAAAAGGCATGAGATTTTAATAACATATATATATATATATATATCAGTGATTTATATATATATTTAATAAATAGAAATATATATATTATATATATATTTGATTCAAATATATTTATATCGATACGAAATATCCAAGTGATAAAATATTTTAGGGTGTTTATCATTTTAAAATAAAATGACGAAACTCTTCAGACTTGGATACTTCAGATAAAAAATTATCGAGATCATTTAAATATCTGCACACTCAGATAAAATATTAGATAACAAAATAATGCGGTGTGTTTTGTAATCATCAAAATAAATATGGAGATGTGATTTTATGTGTACCAAAAATATATCACAATATTTAAAGCTGGGTACACTTGCACCAACAATCTCCCCCTTTTTGATGATGACAAACACAACGCTAAACACGAGAGCATACTCGGTTTCTCTCCCCCTTTTGTCGAAGCAAAAAGGGTTTAAGAAAGTCGCTTATGCTCCCCCTCGAAAGATGCTCCCCCTCAAAATATGAAATATTTGAGAGTTAGTATTTATCAAGGGTTAAACTCAAGCATGCCTAAACCAAGTCTTAATTTAAAGAACGCCTTCTTGTTTAGAGCTTTAGTGAAAATATCGGCCAAATTATCTTCCGAATCAACCTTTTCAAGCACGATTTTGCCTTTTTGAACATTATCTCGTAAAAAATGATGTCTCAATTCAATATGTTTGGTACGAGAATGCAAAACGGGATTTTTACTTAAGTTTATGGCACTTGAGTTATCACACATAATTGGAATTTTGGTTAGGAGTACCTCAAAATCGGTAAGTGTGTGTTTCATCCATAGGACTTGAGCACATGCTCTTGCGGCGGCTACATATTCCGCTTCGGTGGTAGACAAAGCTACGGATTGTTGTTTCTTAGAGAACCAAGATACAAGTGAGAGACCTATAAAGGCACATACCCCACTAGTACTTTTTCGGTCAACAATAGATCCACCAAGATCGGAATCGGCGAAACACGTTACTTCTAACTCGGGTTTCTTTGCGTACCATAAGCCAAGATTAGTAGTACCTCGTAAATATCGAAAAATACGCTTGACAGCTTCATAGTGAGATTGTTTAGGTGAAGATTGAAAACGAGCACATAAACATACACTAAACATAATATCAGGTCTACTAGCAGTTAAATATAATAAACTACCAATCATACCACGATAAATCTTTTCATTAAAATCGTTTCCCTCCTCGTCACGAGATAATTGCAAATTTGTGGTCATTGGAGTTTCAACGGGTTTGACATTTTCAAAGTTAAACTTTTTCAACATATCTTTACAATATTTAGATTGACTAATAAAAATACCAGTTTCACATTGTTTTATTTGCAATCCTAAGAAGTATTTTAACTCTCCCATCATGCTCATTTCAAACTCGCTTGTCATTTTCGCAGAAAATTCATTACACAGTTTTTCATTAGTGGAACCAAAAATAATATCATCAACATATACTTGCACAACCACAATATCATTTTGAACATATTTCACAAATAAAGTATTATCAATTTTACCCATAATATAACCACTAACAATTAAAAAGGTTTTTAATCTATCATACCACGCACGCGGAGCCTGCTTTAAACCATAAAGCGCCTTTTTTAATTTATAAACATGTGTCGGGTTTTCAAAACTTTCAAAACCGGGAGGTTGAGAAACGTATACCTCCTCATTTATAATACCATTTAAGAAAGCACTTTTAACATCCATTTGAAATAACTTAAAATCTTTAGCATTTGCAAAAGCGAGAAGCATTCGAATAGACTCCAACCTTGCAACCGGTGCAAAGGTTTCGTCATAATCTATACCTTCTTGTTGACTGTACCCCTTGGCAACTAAACGTGCCTTGTTTCGTGTGACTCCACCGTTCTCGTCTACCTTGTTACGGAAGACCCATCTTGTGCCAATAATGGTTTGACTACTAGGGCTAGGTACTAAGTCCCACACATCATTCCTAGTAAATTGGTTTAACTCTTCTTGCATGGCCAATATCCAATCCTCATCACCTAAAGCTTCATCTATGGTTTTAGGTTCTATGGTTGAGATAAAGGCATGGAAAGCACAATGGGTAAGGATTTGTGATCTAGTTGTCCTTTGGTTTAGGTCACCTATAATTTGATCTACGGGATGGCCTCGAGCGGTTCTAAGGTTAGGATCATCTATACCTTGTGGAATAAAGCACGGAGGGGCATCACTAGATTCAATATTATTTGTGGAAGGTTGGGTACTTAAATCCAAGTTGCTAAGTTGTTGGGCTAAGACGTCTCCTTCACGGATATTATCATTTGCTAAGGGTGCACTCGGTTTGGGAGGACTCTCGTCAAAACTAACATTAAGGGATTCTTCCACTACCATGGTTTCCTTATTTAGGATTCTATAGGCTTTGCTATTCCAAGAATAACCTAGGAAAACTCCCTCATAGGCTTTGGGGTCAAATTTGGTTAGGTAGGATTTGGTGTTTAAAATGAAACATTTACAACCAAAAACTTTTAGGTGAGCTAGGGAAGGTTTTCTACCTCGGTAAAGTTCATAGGGTGTCTTATTTAGGATACCTCTAATTAGGACACGGTTAAGCACATAGGTCGCGGTAGCAACGGCATCACACCAAAACTTTTGGGGAACTTGATGTTCGTTTAGCATAGTTCTACTCATTTCTTGCAACGTTCGATTTTTCCTTTCAACAACCCCGTTTGACTGAGGAGTTCGAGGAGCCGAAAAGTTATGAGTTATACCATGTTTATCACAAAAGGCACCAAATTGTACATCATTATCGAATTCTCGTCCATGGTCCGTACGTATGGAAACAATCGTACAACCTTGTTGGTTTTGAATTCGTTTTCCCAAAATTTTAAACTTTTCAAAAGCCTCATTTTTATGTCTCAAAAATAAAGTCCAAGTATAACGGGAATAATCATCCACAATAACCAAAGTATAAAAATTTCCTCCAAAACTTTGAATAGCCATCGGGCCAAAAAGATCCATATGTAAAAGTTCTAAAACTCTTTGAGTAGAAATAACATTTTTTGATTTATGAGAAACGTGATGTTGTTTGCCGACACGACAAGCATCACAAAAATGATTATCAAACTTTAATTTTGGCAGGTCACTCACAAGCTCCTTATTTTTTAAGTTTTGCATTAATCTTAGATTAGCGTGACCTAAACGCCTATGCCATAAAGTAGAAACATCATTAATAGAAGATAAGCATACATTATCAGATACAACAGTTTTACAAATATATAAATTTCCTTTTACAAAGCCATTTAAAAGAACTTTGCCATTTTTTATGATTTTGCACGAGTCTTCTTCGAAGACAACAGTTGTATTATTTTTACACAATTGGCGAACACTTAACAAATTAAAATGTAAATTATCAACATGATTAACATTAAGAAATTGAACATTATTGCAAGAAACTGTACCTCTACCAATTATATTTCCTTTGGAGTTTCCTCCAAAAATTACCTGTCCACCATCACATGACTTATATGATGAAAAGAGATTATTGTTTCCGGTCATGTGACGTGTGCAACCACTATCGAGTATCCAGTCCATATCAAGGTCAATCTACAATAATGAAGATGTAACTTTTATGGTCCCCATTTCTCGTGGGTCCTTGACAATTAGTTTCAATGTCTACCAACATGCATATATATAAAGTCAAACAGAATATATATATATATAAAATATTACACAATATTAATATATATATATAATACATATCAAGTAAGACAGAATATATATAATATATTAAACAACTTTAATATATAATACATCAAACACAAATATATATATATATCATATTAAACAAACACTATATGTATATATATAAACAAACAGTACATAGAATATATATTACTTATATATATAATATATACAACAAAATATATTTAAAACATAACACATTTAAAACCATAAACGCATACCACCGGGATTATCATTACTAAACATTCCTTTTGGAATCCATTTATTTACCATTTTAATTTTGCGATTATATTTATCATACACATAAAAACAGGCATTTACATTCGCATTATTATTAGGTTTAGAATATTTATCATGGTACATGCGAGCATACGGTTTTCTCGTATTATAATTTACATTATTTATTTTACGCACATACGGAGGTTTTTGCACATATTGATTTCTTGTATTTACTTTAGGTGATTCATAAAATCTTTTGATGGGTATACATGAACATTTATCAACACAAGTATTGGAACCAATGCCTTTTCTACATTTTATACGGTTAGGCATATTAAGCATGTTAAGAACTTTCTCATTACTACTTTCAAAGGCTTTAGCTAGCATGTTATCTTTTTCATATGAAGCACATTTAGCCTTTAAACATGTAATCTCATTCTCAAAAATATCACATTTTGTACAAATAATATTTTCATGTGATTTTTTATTTAAGCATGCAATTTCTTTATTTAAATCATCACAAGATTTACAAAAATCTTTTTCTCCTAATTTAGTTTCTAATTTAGCAATTATATCCATATCATTTTCAGATTTTTGTTTAACATTTTTTATTTCCTTTTTACATGCATTTACAGTTTCTTTTAACATAGCATTCTCATCTTGGTAACGATTTGCAAGAGCGGCCATTTTATGAAAAGATTCATATAATTCTTCAAGATTATTTTCATTATCACTTTCATAATCACTATCGTAATCCGAGTAAGAAGATTTTACCTCGTCGTCGCTTTCGGCCATAAGACAAATGGCTTGATAGTCATCTTCTTCTTCACTCTCGCTCCACGCGCCTCCAATGAAGGCTTTCTCCTTCTTCTTTTGGAACTTGTTCTTTTTCGGACATTCATTGGCGTAGTGGTCTTTGTCACCACATGAGTAGCAAAAGCCTCTCTTTGGCTTAGCTTTATCGTCTTCACTCGAGTCGCCATTTTTCTTAACTTTTTCGTCTCGTTTATGGAACTTACGACTTCGATTTTCACCACCACGACGGTAGTTACCGTTTCTTTGAAATCTGCCATTGTTAGAAAATTTATTATTATTATTAAGAAATTTGGAAAAGTTTCTTACCAACATGGCGACTTCATCGAGAGTTTCGGATGGATCTTTCGAGGAGCTAGCTTTCTCCTTTTTCTTCTCATCTTTTGGTGTTGAGACATTGAGAGCGATTGATTTCTTTTTAACTTGCTCCCGATCTTTGTTTCTTTTAAGTGCAATTTCATGCACTTTAAGATTACCGATCAAGTCATCTATCTTCATTATGGAAAGGTCACGGGAGTCTTCTAAGGATGTTATCTTTTGCATCCACTCCGAAGGAAGGGCTCGTAGGATTTTCCTTATATAGTCCTCGTTAGGATAAGTGCGATCCAAACCTTTCAAAGTAGTCACAATAAGGTTAAATCTTTTAAACATTGAGTCAATTGACTCATCTTGTTTCATTTCGAATAGTTCATAATCGTGAACTAAAATATTTACTTTACTAGATTTAACCTCCGTGTTTCCACGATGAGTATTATTTAAACTTTCCCATATTTGATTTGCAGTTTTATATGTATATACTCTTTCAATCTCATCAGTTGTTAAAGCAGCATATAATATATTCTTAGCTTCAAAGTTTAAACAAAAATGAGCTTCATCAGAAGTAGTCCAGTCATCTATAGGTTTATCAATATAAACATCATCTTTCACAATGGTGGGTTTAAAATTCCCTTTTTCTATAATATTCCAAATCTTTTGATTTTTGCCACGCACGTGACATTCAAATAGCTCGGCCCAAATGCCAAACTTTTCAGTATCTATCAAAGGAGGTTTTGAAAACACGATATTAGTTTGTTGAGCCATTTAGAAGAATAAGAGAAAAATATGCAGAATATTTTTGAAAGACCTGCTCTGATACCAAATGTTGGACAACCTAAGGGGGGGTAAGGTTGTATTTAAAATCTTTTTCTTTCAAAAATTCTTTGAACAAATAAATACAGTACAAACAATACAGTAAAAAAGAAGCAGAGTATAAACAAGTAAATATACAACAATTATATAAACAGATATAATTTAAATGCACAGCGGAAATGTAAATAGATAAGGGAAAGAGAATACTTGACAACGATATTTTTAAAGTGGTTCACCAAACACAAAGTTGGCTAGTCCACCTCGAGAAAATAACACTTCTCGGAGATCCAATACGAAACGTGTTCTTTACGGTAGAAACACAAACCTTAATACAACAAACGCGAAACACTCTTCTTTGAGAGATTAATGTGGATCACTCACTCTAATTCAAACACTTACAAGAGGGTATAAATTTTAATATGAATAATCACTCTTGAATAAGGTTTATCACTTGGATATTTTTAGAGAGTTTGATCACTTGAGTTGTGTTGCTGATTCAACTAATCGAGAGATTTTAATCTGCTATCAACTCAAGATTTCTTGCTCAAAAATTAATTTTATCAGTTTAAGTGATTTAGTGTGAGTAAGAAAGCAGCAGAATAATAATCAAATGCTGAGGGAGAATTTATTGCTGAAGTTGGTATAAAACTTGAATGCTGCTGGATGCATGTATTTATACTGGATGATCAACAGTCTTGGGGATTTCGCGGTATACCGCCAAACCATCGCGGTATACCTGCGTCAGAAAAAGGACACTGCAAGGAGAAGGTCAACCCTGCAAAAACAAACGGAATTGTGTACCCGCGGTATACCGCGTTGCACATGGCGGTATACCGCCTGAAAAGTTTTCCTGACAAAAGAAGCTTCATATGCAGTTGAACTGACGGGTGAATAGAGACGCGGTATACCGCGTGGACCTTGGCGGTATACCGCCTAAAAAATTGTCCAATGAGAGCATGGCAACGCAGGGTGGTTCGGCTGATCACACTTCTTGCAACAGTAAAAGGCATGAGATTTTAATAACATATATATATATATATCAGTGATTTATATATATATTTAATAAATAGAAATATATATATTATATATATATTTGATTCAAATATATTTATATCGATACGAAATATCCAAGTGATAAAATATTTTAGGGTGTTTATCATTTTAAAATAAAATGACGAAACTCTTCAGACTTGGATACTTCAGATAAAAAATTATCGAGATCATTTAAATATCTGCACACTCAGATAAAATATTAGATAACAAAATAATGCGGTGTGTTTTGTAATCATCAAAATAAATATGGAGATGTGATTTTATGTGTACCAAAAATATATCACAATATTTAAAGCTGGGTACACTTGCACCAACAGATTGGTTGCTTGAATCACAAGGAAAGGAAAAAGAAAACGAGAAGGGATTCAGCCATGGGCCGTGAACCATGCAACAAGTTCCAAAAAAATGCACAAATAGCCCCTCAACTATACCTCATCTCACAATCTATAACAAAAGACACGTAAGCTAACATTTTTGGTCCTTTTTGACACCAAACCACTAACCAAAAACAATTAAAGGTAAACACTTTAAAATGGTTTAAAGATTTATTACGCATTTGGTCAAACTTGCTAACCCCGTTAATAAAGATTCGCTAAAAGAACGATATTAAAGCAATTAATTAAAATATATATAAACATACCGGGACACGGGCTTTACAACTCTCCCCCACTTGGATTAGACTTCGCCCTCGAAGTCTCTGCCTACGAATAGCTCCGGATAGATCTCCCTCATCTCAACCTCAGGTTCCTAAGTCCACTTGAAACCCCTACTAAACTTCTCGAATACTATTCTTACTAACGTATTCTTTCTAAGACACTGGGATTATGATCAGCAAAACACCCCGACAATTGAAATCATTCCTAGCCAAGCGACTACGGTTGTCCCCCAACCTTAGATATTCCATACATCCCGAGTCCAATCTCAAGCTCTAACCACTCTAAAGCTGCTCACCAGTATACTCCACAGGATACTCGATTACGATCCCTCCTATCATTTTCAATAACTTATATTAACAAAACATCGACCCCCTGCCGAACATCGGTCCAACCGATTACAATAACAAACATCGGCCACCCGCCGAACATCGGTCCAACCGATTACAATAACAAACATCGGCCACCCGCCGAACATCGGTCCAACCGATTACAATAACAAACATCGGCCACCCGCCGAACATCGGTCCAACCGATTACAATAACTCACATAAGCGTGGTATTATCCTAGACATTAACACAATTAGCTATTCCCCACAACCAAATCAACTAACACACACGTAGGTCATTCCACCATAACCATCCATCACAAGTGATCATTTCAGGGTTACTACTACCGTCACCATGATTATCTTAAAATCGGCTACAACTCTCCGATTATACTAAAGGTGTTTGGCCTCAAGCCCAAAAGTCGACACCTAAACATACCACCTACCCCAAAATGGTTGATGCGCATTTATTCTCTTAATAACAAAGGGCATCAGTCCCTTAACCGATACTATTCGGCCTACAGTACTAACGTGCGTGGAATATCTACCTTCCACCGTCGACGTATCATCCACACTTGCTCTACGAAGCCAAGTCACACCGTATCGAGGATACACCTTGACGTCTACCTCCCAGGTAACACCTCAAGACCCAGCACACCGGAACTACCTCCCAAGTAAGTGCCCACAACTATATCCTCCTAGTACCTACTGGAAAGTCTAGGTTAAAACACATGAATATCGGGGTCCCACCCCGAGATACCCAACCGACCATTACCAACGACTGACTAACGTGTCTAAGGATCCAAAGCAAACAACCTACCAACAACATGCCTATTCCGGATTGACTCACTCACCCAAACATGTAAACACTCAACGTGCAAAGAATGCCAAACGGTGCGACAAAAACAACTCATCAACTAGACTCCACATCGAGCCATTAAAACCGGGCAATTGGCCCATGACTAACTCCAAGTCAAAACCGAGCAAAATGCTCCACGCTTGCTAGACCCATAGGTCGGAAAATGCGTTTAAACAAAGTTTAAGCAAGCAATACCCTGAAATCAACCTTAGTCTCAGACTCAACACGGGTTAAACAAAAGAGTTTTCCAAAAGGACTCACACCCTAAAAATTCTCGAAATGACACATGACACTTAAAAGCACATTTCCCCAAATGGTTTACAAAATCATTTACAAAATATTTTCAACATCAGGATTTTCATCTCAAGAGATCATATGTAATAAAACTACTATTACATGATCGATAGTTACGCAAATCTGGACACGCTCGTCCCACATAGGAAAATCATGTTGAAAATCGTTCCATTGCAGTTCAGTTTACTCACACAAAAGCAAGCGTAATAAATAATTTCTTTAAAATGAACCGCCTCGATTCCAGTATGGATTGACTCATGACGTGCACTTAAAGTAACCGCTTGACCTTAAACAGGGTGCGACAAAGGTGTGCACATAATTCAAAATAAGTTTCACGACATTTGATTCAAAAATTCTTCTTCTTAATCATAAAAAAGACGTGGCACAGGTTCGCCACAAATTTTTCGTGCGTCAGCTAATCACACAAAACGATGACACGGTTTACAAATATATTTTTGTTAAAACACAACTATCTCGTGTAAGTTTCAAACTTGAAGACAGAAACCAGTCCGCTTCTATTAATTGGAAATATCGACTAAAACCTCATAAAATCTCAAACTGGGGGCAGGCATGCAAGCTTGTAACACTTCCTCAAGTTTCGTACTTGGGACATATAACGCCAAAACATTATAGTTTAAAATGTATTTATCGAAAATGCTCAAAATACTCGTTTCCTCCAAAGCAAAAGTTTTTAATTTCCCAAAAAGAAAAGATCGGTAATTCTAAATTAACCGAATGTCAACAATCTACGCATTTATATTTCCAAAATATAACACATTGTAATCGTATGCATGATGTTCACAACATTAAAACACTCATTGGATCAAATGGTCTTTCATTTCGACAAAAAAGAACTAAAACATTTTCATGCACGACTCGTTCATCAAAATGTCGAGAACAAAGGTTACCCCAGTATGCATACCCCTAAGTCGATAAATCGCATTTTCATGGAAATGTCAAAAAAACCTTTAGCTGACTAAAAAAAAGCGCACAAAACAACTCCTTATGAAATGTTACCAAAATTCCTCCATGCATCACTTATGTCACGCATGAATCAATCCACACACTGAACTATTTGCAATAAAACACTTAGTAATACAAACTCTCGAACGAAAAGTTAAGCGACACATGAATTCCAAACTCATTTTAAACAAATCACCAAAATAGCCTTTATACAGACATCGTGGAATGTAACTTTTCGTCTCAACTCTAACACATGTGGAGGAGTTCCAATGTTAGAGTCTCAATCTGTAGTCACTTACCCAACATCTTAACCACCACAAAACACGGATAACATCGTACCCGAAAGAACCGTTGAAAAAATAACGAAAATGAGACAAATTCTAACAAAGTTTGCATTCCCGTGATAAAACGATTTCATGCACTTTCAAAACCATATTTCAAAATCTTGTGCGTGTGCTGAGCAGTTCCCAAAATTCCTAAACACCGTCCATACAAAGATTTGAAACACAAGAATTTGGTAATGCAATCTTATTTCCAAAATAACTTCGTGCATGACTCATTCGACATTCAACGTCTCGACCCCTACTACTCCGAAACTCTCCGGTCTACTATTGTCATCCAGACATTTAAACCTCTTAAGGCAAGTTGGGAAATCACATCAAATCATCTTACGGGTTTTCCTCAAATCAAAGTCGGCTCTATTAGCCTATGACTCTAGCACAATCTTCCATCTTGGCCCGAAATGATCTGCTTACAACAAATATCATCCTTATCGTCACTCCAAGTGACTAATATTAGAATCGTCTTTCTATTCCAACGACTACTAGTTTAGGACCTTCATCACTACCCCCAACGATCATCACCTCAAAACACTTCGAGTACACACCTGTACTAGTAGGTTTACTATAGTTGTTCCTCCTGGTGATGGCTATTCTGGGTAGACAATACAACGCGTTATTAGCACATAATAACTCATACTAACAACACTCACGCTCAACTCCTTGGATTCCTCGTGACTTCCCCGACTCGAGCATTGATCCTGTGCCTCCGGTAGTAGGAGCTCTACTACTACCATCCACACCTATCATCGCCCGTTCCGAGTTCCATCCCAAGGGGTCCAAGTAGTTTCTCGCCGAAACTATACACATATGCCCGCACCGGCATATGTACACACTCTTCCTAGCTCCCTAGGAAATCCATCCAAACCACTACCCTTGCTACTGCCAAATCCCTAATAGCAAGCAGCAGACATGCAATACAGTGTAACAAGCACCAAGCAATTTAGCATACATACTCCTATGTTCTAGAAAGCAATCTAGCACACGTACTCGTACATAAACACCCTTCCCAGCTCTCTAGGAACTTCCTCTTATCCCACTACCCTTGCTACTACCGAATCCCTACTAATTATAACGGGTGACCTCGCGAATACCCGATTATATGCAGTGCGAAATAAATAGACAGTCGAATACAAGACTCTATCCTAGAACGGTTGGACTCAAACAAGAGCTGCGCAATAGAACTAAATCGAATATTCTAAGGCTATAAATCTCTTACTGCATACGACCTAGAGGGCATCCACTTAGTAACCTATCATAATTAGCATAAATTCCTAATAGCAAGCATTACAACATACAGCATAGTGTCCACAACAGGCAATCTAGCATGCATACTCTATGATCTAGAAAGCAATAAAACACTAAGCATTGTACCTTTCCCTTCGGCTCCGGCTGACTGTACACACTGCGCCCTTAATCACCGTTCCTCAAACGGGTTTTTACTTTTTCTTTTACCTCCAAAACGATTTTAAAACGAATTTGAAAATTTCCCAGCCGCAACTTGAGACCAAACGCACCGAGGTGCGTTTGATTCACTCAAGCTGTGCTCTGATACCAAGTTGTAACGTCCCAAAAATTACAAGCAAATTTAAATTTTTAAATAAACAATTCATTGATAACAACTCAATAAATGATCACAACGTTTCGTTTGCAAACACATAATTAATGTCTTTATAAAAATAAAACCAGCGGAATAAACGTTTAATTATTAAAATCATAAAGCAACCAGCTCTTCTCGCGCGCCAGTGTGTACTCGTCACGCCTTGGAGCCGCCCGTACCTGAAACCACATTTTATTGGGAAAGGGTAAGCACGGAGCTTAGTGAATTCCAACACATGCGCAGATAGGAATTATATACATATCACCCCTATCCGCACATAAGCAACAACATCACAGTTACATAAAACGAGTAAACATCTACAAGTAATTATGTATCCAACACCTCAGTACCATCGAGGCCTCGGTCCCACCGAATTGTAATGTATCCAACACCTCAGTACCATCGAGGCCTCGCTCCCACCGAATTGTAATGTATCCAACACCTCAGTACCATCGAGGCCTTGGTCCCACCGAATTGTAATGTATCCAACACCTCAGTACCATCGAGGCCTCGGTCCCACCGAATTGTAATGTAACCAACACCTCAGTACCATCGAGGCCTCGGTCCCACCGAATTGTAATGTGACACATTTATACCAAGCATTCAAACCAATCAAATATTACGCACCACAAACAACTAGTTCACACCACAAAGACAATAGTACATACAAACTATTATGACATGCATACAACCCCTAACTACACAGTGAGAGAACTCACCTCGAATGCGCGCCCAGCTTAATAACACAATTCAAGCTTCACAATTACGGTCACTTCCCAGCACCTAAATGCATGTTAAAACGTGTCAATACGAGACCCGGACCCTATGACACGACACACGCTTAAACCGTCACTAAAACTAAATTCCGTTCTCGCCAAACAGGTCTGTTCGGGACCTGTTTCGACCCCTTTAAACCCAGAAAATTCCCAATATTATTTCATGACCAGAAATTCCTCTGAGTTAGGGTTCCAAGGACATATTATACGCCTCCTAACGATTTTTCTACAATTAATTACGGATTTTATAAGATCAGCCCGCAGAACAGCGAAAAACAGCACTTATCAGTATAAAACGACAGTTTGACCCATGCTACGTCCCGAACTGGGTTTTGCACAAAACACAGAAAAGTTTCTAGACTCAAAAAGGGAACTTTTGACACCGGTTTCACCCCAAACCGAGTTACGAGCAGAAAGTTATGGTCTACGCAAAACAGTGGCAGATTCCAGAATTTTGCACATAAAATGACGAATCACCGAACTTGCGACCACTTTTCCACCCAGCTAGAGACCGAACCAGTTTTCCGCTAAAACACGGAAAACGTGCCCGACCCCGAACTTGAACCGTGGGCGCCAGTTTCGGATCAAACGGAGTTACGACAGAAAAGTTATGACTACACGAAAACTGGACAGCACACTAGAATTTTCATAAACTGATAGCTTTATAAAACGGTTCGCGGCTTAATCGATTCGGGATTTACGCTAAGAGTGTCACCCACTGCCACCGCCCTCCACCCACAGCCACCGTAGCGACGGCGTGCGGCGGTGGTGGTCTCGCCGGAAAAACGAAAAGGAAAAAGAAAAGAACGAGACGAACGAGAGAGCTACTTACCTCACGACGACGTCTCACCACCACAACCAAACCTCTCTCTCTCAATTCCTCCGACAACAGCAGGTGGTGGCGGTCTCCGACGACAGCAGCAGCGGCGGCGAAAGGGGCTTCCGCTGCGTTCTTCTTCTCCTCTCTCTCTCTCTCGCGATCTCTCTCTCTCTCTCTCTTCGTTTCTCTCTTTCTCGGCCGCACATCGCAAGGAAACGAGAAGGGCTCTAGGGTTTAGGTGATTGGTTGCTTGAATCACAAGGAAAGGAAAAAGAAAACGAGAAGGGATTCAGCCATGGGCCGTGACCCATGCAACAAGTTCCAAAAAAATGCACAAATAGCCCCTCAACTATACCTCATCTCACAATCTATAACAAAAGACACGTAAGCTAACATTTTTGGTCCTTTTTGACACCAAACCACTAACCAAAAACAATTAAAGGTAAACACTTTAAAATGGTTTAAAGATTTATTACGCATTTGGTCAAACTTGCTAACCCCGTTAGTAAAGATTCGCTAAAAGAACGATATTAAAGCAATTAATTAAAATATATATAAACATACCGGGACACGGGCTTTACACTATAACATCATCTAGGTTGACCATGGATTCATGAAATGAAAGTTGTTCCCTCGACATATCATCAGACCATGAAGTTCCCTACGCCGTGGGGAATTCAGGAAATCAAAAGTGAGCCGAAAGTCGCCCGTGATTGCTATAAGACCACCTGAAGCCGCAAAATTAGGTCGTCTAGCAGTTAGGGGTCGAGGAAATCGTCCTGGACCGAAACAAGCCTGACAAGAAGACCCTCGTAAGTTCGTCTCTCGATCCCTGCCTTAAAGACAAGCTAATATCTTTCTTGCAGGAGCATGCCGATAGTCTTGCCTGGTCGCACGAAAACATGGTCGACATATACCTTGGCGTCAATTCCCAAAAACTCAGTGTCAACCCGTCATTTAAAACTTATTCGCTTCTGAAAGGAATAAGGTGATAAATGACGAGGGCAATTACCCCCACCCCCGTAAGACAGGAAAAATCCGAGAAGGTATTTTTTCTGAGTCCTTTTCCTTCTTTCATACGATTTTTTATCACGACGATTACTGACTTAACGTTGGCTAGCCAACGACCAACCCCTGACATTGTTTTATCGCAGATCGCACAACATAAGTTGCTAAGTCTACTATATGACTTTAGTCTCGCAGGATCGCACGACATAAGCAATCAGATCTATAACTCGGTTATCCTATCACAGGGACACATGATTCAAGTTCATCGTATGATCTAATCGTACGTTCATAAGGTCTAACGATCCCACAATCTAAGTGTTTTAACTTAGAAAATTTTCATGATCTGAATGTATGCTCTGATGCATGTACTTCTGTTTGCTTATATAATTTAAAAACATAAGAGTATTACGACTTATGTTCTGATCGTTGCGATGAATGCCTAAGTCGCATGTCTTCTTGTTCATTTTTCATACGACGTATATCACGGTTGATATTCACAAATTGTATTGCACAAATTCAAGAGAAATGAAGGTTCTATTCATTGACTAAATCGGTCAGTTACAAATGGCTCGACCACCAACGGTCGAGTAATAGAAGCAAAACAAAAAATTAAAAATGTCCTAAGGCTTAGGAGGGACGTCGCTTGCATCCTTACCCGAGGCTTCGCCCTGGAGACCCTCGTCTGTCTCTTCCTCCTCGGCCTCCTTCTCGTCGTCTGAGTCGAGGTCCCTATCGATCCCGACAGTCAACAAGAAAAGTGTTAACTCGTCCGATGTTGAGGCAAGGGAATTCTTCCCCAGCAGATGCTGCCGCATGATCGCCGCCCGGGCGGTCAGCCGAGCCAAGGCAAAAACAGACACAGCCTCGTCCTTGAGGGCCTTCACCTTTTTCTCCAATCTCGCCACCTTGCACTTGGACTCCTCGGCCTCTTTTTCTTTCATCGCCAAGGATTCCTTCGTCTTATTCAGCTCTTCCCTTTGACCGTCGATCAAAGACAAGGATAGCTTCACACGAGAATCCGCCTCGTCCTTTGCATGTCCGACGGCTTCCAGCTCGTTCAAAGCATCGTCGAGCCGTACGGACATGGCCTCGACCCGCTCCTTAGCTGACTTCTCCCTCTCTAACGCCGCATCCTCCCTCTTAAGAGCATAAGACACTAGGCCTTCTATCTTTGTCGTTTCGGCGTATAGGGCCAGAGAAGACTGAAACGTCTGAAAAAACATGAAAAACATTGTTAGAGAATATTCGACAAAGTAAACATCGATAAAACGAAACAAGTCTTGAAAGAAAGACCTACCATGAACGCTGATAAGTGCTCAATTTTAAGTACTTAAGCAATTCTTTATGTGATCTTTTAGATAAGATTTTGCACTTCTATATCCCAATTTGAGTCATTTCTATATTATTTTCCACTTATTTAGTTTTGGAGCTAAGGATTGTGATTTACTTGTGTTATTTGGGTTAAAAGGCTAATGTTTGTATCAATTTGGAAATCCTTTTTGATCACAGGCAATGCTGCAGCATCTCTGGAGCATGGATCTGACGTTTTTGAGAGGGGGAATTGGAAGATGTTTAATTTGGAGTGGAAAAAAGCAATTCCATTGCCCATTGCTCCTTCCAAGTGTCCAACTATTGTACTCTCTAGTTGTAACTTAAGTCTTTTGTGTACTCTCTAGTTGTAATCTAATTACCTTTTGTACTTTTCTAGTTAGTTTTTGTAACTTATGGTTAGATCCTAACAACATTGGTTGCTATTTTACACTTTTAGTTCCTCCCCATTTGCTATAAATAGGAGGCTTTGGGTGGCTTTATTGGTATCCCTTCTCTACCTTTTCTCTATACTTTTTGTAATATCATTGGCTGAACTTTTTCAGCCCCAATTCTCTCTTAAATTCCAGAAAACTTTTCAGTTCTTTAAGTGTTCTTCATCTAATGTTCTTATCATCTTCAAATATTCATCCACATGTATGAATACTTGGAGCATCGTCTGTAGCACTGGGCAGTGATTTTTATTTGCTTTCTTTTACTTCCATATTGTACCTCTAATTTTGTTATTTACTTTACGTCTTTATTTTTCTACACTTAATGTAAGCATCTTACATTATTGTACTTACATTCCATCCTTTAATATTGTCATTTACTATCTTGTAATTTTATTTTCTTGTCATTTATTAATTTTAGTCTTTTACTTTTCAAGTACCATTTACATTCTAGCATCATGTTTACTTTCCAAGTCTCTTGCATTTATTTTACTTTATTCATTGTCATGAGTAGCTAATATTAGCTTGGGTGTGAGACAAAGGGTGTTATGTTGGCCAAACGAACGTAGGCATTTTGTGGCAAAAATGATGTTTTATTATTCCAACCCAAGTTTCTTCAAGATAATACAATCCCTTAACAAATTGATCACTTTGATAGTGTTAAAGTGTCATGGACCTAGAGATAGGCCATTGAATAGCACGTCAATTTGAATGACATAAGGGGTAATATCGATTCATTCTTGATAAGTTATCTTTTTCTCAAAGGGTTAAAATGGAGTGGACTTAGAGATAAGCTACTTAGGATTACACAAACTTGGGAGGTCCGGGGGTTATATCGAGAGAGTAACTTTTAACAAAGAGAATTTGTTTTGCCGTATACTTTGAGAACTCCATTCCATCGTTCCTTTACCTTAGGTTCTGCTCAGAGATGAGATTAGTTACTGCTACTGGAACCATGGGATGGTGAGAGTCCGAGAGGAACGTGTCTCAAAGTAGATAATAAAACCAGATTTTGTCACTGTTATGTTGCAGCATCATGCTGTAGCATTTGCCTACTGGAAGTTGGTTTAACATAACATCACAAGTCTTACACCCTTGCTTCTCTTTCATTACTGTTTGTTATAATCTGTTATACTCATCAACCAACCAATCAAAGATATTTTCTTCCAAATCATCTTCCGAAATCATTTCTTTCATCATACTTTTATAGCAATTTTAACTCCAATCTCTGTGGGACGATAATCGGTATTTTTACCACTTTATTACTTGATAAGACGACATAGTTCCGCATAAGTATACTTGCTTATTGGTTCTATTAGCACACGTCTGTAGGTGTATTCCACGCACACATCAAGTTTTTGGCGCCGCTGACGGGGATTGGTAAACTAAAAGTCTATATAAGTATTTTCAAAGATTTGATTTTTCTAACACCGTTTGGGAGTTTGAAAGATTTTTTGAAAGTGGTGTATGCCAAGAATACCACGTGGGGAACTTTTCGAGTTAGATCCGGATATTGAGAGAACTTTTCACCAAAGAAGAAGAATCCAAAGAACATCAAATTCTCTCAATATGGACGGACCCCCACCCGGTTTTGAAAACATACCACCAATACCACCACTTTTAGAAAATCCCGTTCAGCCGCCTTTGAAAAATCCTGTGAGACCACCTTTAGAAAATCCAATACGGCCTCCGCCAGCTTTTAATCCACCGCTTTTTGGTAATCCACCGTTTCATCCATTTCAACAAAATCCACATTTTCAACAAAATCCACCTTTTCAGCAAAATCCACCTTTTCACAATCATAATAATGAGGAAGGAGATGATAATGGATCTATTGGTAATGTTGAACCACTTAACATCATTGATCTTGCAAACTCAAAAGATGGAAGAATTATGGACTATGCAATCCCAAATTTTGAGCAATTAAATTCAGGGATTGTTAGGCCACAATTAGATACTCTACATTTTGAACCAAAACCCATCATGTTTCATATGTTGCAAGCCAATGGTCAATTTTCCGGATTACCATTGGAGGATCCCCATTCCCATTTAAAATCTTTTATGGAGATCACCGATGTTTTTCTAATCCCGGGAGTTTCACCGGAAGCCTTAAGGCTTACGTTGTTCCCATTTTCTCTAAGGGATAAGGCAAGAGTATGGTTCAATTCAATAACACCAGGTTCAGTACCATCTTGGGGTGATATGGCTGAGAAATTTTTGCGAAAATATTTTCCACCTACCCGGAATGCTAAGTCCATAAACGAAATTTGCATGTTTAAACAAATGGACGATGAAGCAATTCCCGATGCTTGGGAAAGGTTTAAAGAATTATTAAGGAAATGCCCTCACCATGGCATTCCCTACTGTATTCAACTTGAGACGTTTTACAATGGACTTGATTCCAATGCAAAACAAATGCTCGATGCGACTTCAGGAGGGGCCTTTACCTTTAATACCTACAATATCGGGTATGAAATTCTTGAAAAGATTTCAGCAGACAATGGACAATGGGCTGATCCAAGAGCTTAAACTTCTTCTCAAAAGAAGACTGTCGGGTTGCATGAGATAGATGCATACACTGCATTGACAGCTCAACTTGCTTCCATGACTAATATGCTTAAAAACATCACTTCAGGTCAAGGAGCACAGCCAGTTGTCACTAAACCTCATGCACCTGTTCTTTCTGTGCAATGTGTATTTTGTGGTGAGGAACATTCTTATGAACACTGTCCTCATAATTCTGAATCTGTAAACTATGTTCAAAATAGACCTAGTCCTCACTCCAACACATACAATGCCAGTTGGAAGCAGCACCCAAACTTCTCTTGGAATAGTCCATGTTTGAATCCACCTGCACAAAAACCACAAGGGAATTCTAATTTTCAAAATCAAGCAAGCAGTTCCCAAAACCATTACAAGGGAAATTTTCAAAGCAATTATCATCAGAATAATCGTAACCAAGGCTTTCAAAACAATCAACCACCTTTTCAAAACCAAAATCATGCACCTCTGCATGATGACTCAAATATTTCTTTGGAAGCAATCATGAAAGGGTTTATGACCCAAACTCAATCTTCAATTAGAAATCTTGAAACTCAAGTCAGTCAGCTTGCTTTAAATCAAAGTACTAGGGCCTCAGGAACTTTACCTAGTAATACTGAAATCCCAAAGGCCCCAGGAAAGGAACATGTGAAGGCTGTGACTCTTAGGAGTGGAAAAGAATTACCTGAAACTATGGAAAAGGAATTTGGCCCTTTAACCAAAATAGATTTTGATAAATAGTCCAAAGCCAATCCTACTCCAGAGATTCAGGTTGTTCCAAAACCACCAAGCCAAAAAGAAGTTGGACAGGCTTTGTGTGATTTAGGTGCCAGTGTCAACCTCATGCCGCTGTCAATTTTCAAAAGTTTAGGCATAGGAGAAGCCAGACCTACCACAGTCACACTTATTTTAGCAGATAAGACCATTGCCTATCCCAAGGGAAAGATTGAAGATGTTTTAGTCCAGGTTGATAAATTCATCTTTCCGGCCGATTTTATCATTTTAGACTTTGAGGCTGACAAAGATATTCCTATTCTTTTAGGAAGACCATTCCTAGCCACCGGAAGAACTTTGATAGATGTCCAGAAAGGAGAGTTGACTATGAGACTTCAAGACCAAAAAGTCACCTTTAACGTCTTCACTTCTTTAAAATACCCTAGTGATGTAGAGGACTGCTCAAGCTTAAGTGTCATTGAAACATTGTGTCACGAAGAGGTAGTCAAACAGACCAGCAGAATAGAAGAAGGGGATGACGAAGACTTAACCTTAGGAGAGGAAGATGATGATAGGGACTCTACCTTGAGAAAAGAAGAAACTGACCCCTTGAATGCTACAATATTTAAGCTGCTGGAAAATAATGAACAAAAGTCATTTACTCTCTTAATAGTCTCACCACCTGACTTGGAATTGAAACAACCCCCATCTCATCTGAAATATGCTTTTCTAGGAGAAGAAGACAAATTGTCTGTCATCACATCGTCTACCCTAGATTTGCATCAAGAAAAGAGATTGGTGGAAATGTTGAAATTACACATAAAAGACTTAGGATGGACCATTGCTAACCAAGATGTGATAACTATAATGCAAGACTTGTTTGCTCAAAACAACATGTACATGGAGGGGTTGTATTGTCAAAGAAATGAGTTCATGGACAGAGTAGAGATAATGGAGACTGAGCTGGTGGATAAAGGGCAAAAGAAAGTCAGAACAGATGTGAAAGAATTAAAGGTAGAATTACCTGCCAGGAACAACACACTGATGGACACCTTGCTGGAACAAAAGAATGAGTGTTTGGACAAGATTGATAAGTTAAGGACTGAGCTTGTGGATTTGATCAAGAAGAAGAAGGTTGATAAAGATGCAAGGGCTAAGGAGAAGGTTGCTAAGCTCAGAAAGTTGCTGAAAGCCAAAAAGATGAAGATTGCAAAGTTGAGGAAGGAGAATGAGAAGTTGAAGGAAAAAGGTGTTGTCAGGTCCAGTGCTGCAGCATCCAAACAGAATGAAGACCAACAGCCTACTCCATCTGAGTAGGGCAGGTTCAAATCATACTCTTTAGCTCCTTTTTATGTTTTATTTTTATTTCTTGAGTCTGGGATTTGTTTTTACATATTTTAGGTTTATTTTCATTGCATTGGGATCATGATTTGGTATTGTTTATTTACTTGCATAGCCCAAATAATTTCACAAGTCCAATCTCATTGATGCATGCTAGAACTAGACTCACAATTGCTTGGGACACAATTTGGTCCACATTCTGCACATATCACAAAAATGATCTAGGCTTCATTCTTTTCTCACATTTTTAGCCATTTGAAACCATTGTCAAAACATCTTTTCCTCCATACAATGAGGACATTGTAAAGTTCTTAGTTTGGGGTGGGGGTGTCTAAAAATGGCAAGAGCAAAGCTTTACAAAAACAGAAAATGCCAAGACAAAGTGGTTGAAACACTAAAAATGTCCCATAGGGGCAGGTGTATGTATTCAATAGAAAAAGCACAAAAATTGAAAAAAATTGAAAAAAATTCAATGTTAATGCATGGGGTGAGAAAAGGCAAAGTGAAAAACAATTATGCCAAAAGAGAGAAACCCATACACTTACAAGCGATTAGTAATTTGTGATGTGGAATGAGTTTGACCATAACAAAAAGAATGTGATGCTAGCTTATGGTTCATGGTTACAATTAGAATGAGATTTGGTCACTTTGGAGTTATAAAAGGCTATGCTATGCATCTTTGACATGTCAATTCATGATGTACACTTAATGTCATCCTTATGCAAATCTTTCAAAATTGAGTCTTTTCTTTTGTCTTTTTATTGCTTGGGGACAAACAAAGTTCTTAGTTTGGGGTAGTGATAAGTGCTCAATTTTGAGTACTTAAGCACTTCTTTATGTGATCTTTTAGATAAGATTTTGCACTTCTATATCCCAATTTGAGTCATTTCTATATTATTTTCCACTTATTTAGTTTTGGAGCTAAGGATTGTGATTTACTTGTGTTATTTGGGTTAAAAGGCTAATGTTTGTATCAATTTGGAAATCCTTTTTGATCACAGGCAATGCTGCAGCATCTCTGGAGCATGGATCTGACGTTTTTGAGAAGGGGAATTGGAAGATGATTAATTTGGAGTGGTAAAAAGCAATTCCATTGCCCATTGGTCCTTCCAAGTGTCCATCTATTGTACTCTCTAGTTGTACCTTAAGTCTTTTGTGTACTCTCTAGTTGTAATCTAATTACCTTTTGTACTTTCCTAGTTAGTTTTTGTAACTTATGGTTACATCCTAACAACATTGGTTGCTATTTTACACCTTTAGTCCCTCCCAATTTGCTATAAATAGGAGGCTTTGGGTGGCTTTATTGGTATCCCTTCTCTACCTTTTCTCTCTACTTTTTGTAATATCATTGGCTGAACTTTTTCAGCCCCAATTCTCTCTTAAATTCCAGAAAACTTTCCAGTTCTTTAAGTGTTCTTCATCTAATGTTCTTATCATCTTCAAATCTTCATCCACATGTATGAATACTTGGAGCATCGTCTGTAGCACTGGGCAGTGATTTTTATTTGCTTTCTTTTACTTCCATATTGTACCTCTAATCTTGTTATTTACTTTACGTCTTTATTTTTCTGCACTTAATATAAGCATCTTACATTATTGTACTTACATTTCATCCTTTAATATTGTCATTTACTATCTTGTAATTTTATTTTCTTGTCATTTATTAATTATAGTCTTTTACTTTTCAAGTACCATTTACATTCTAGCATCATTTTTACTTTCCAAGTCTCTTGCATTTATTTTACTTTATTTATTGTCATGAGTAGCTAATATTAGCTTGGGTGTGAGACAAAGGGTGTTATGTTGGCCAAACGAAAGTAGGCATTTTGTGGCAAAAATGATGTTTTATTATTCCAACCCAAGTTTCTTCAAGATAATACAATCCCTTGACAAATTGATCACTTTGATAGTGTTAAAGTGTCATGGACCTAGAGATAGGCCATTGAATAGCACGTCAATTTGAATGACATAAGGGGTAATATCGAGAGAGTTACTTGCAACGAGAGTTGTTACTTTTGTTTTCTAAAATGATTCATTCTTGATAAGTTATCTTTTTCTCAAAGGGTTAAAATGGAGTAGACTTAGAGATAAGCTACTTAGGATTACACAAACTTGGGAGGTACGGGGGTTATATCGAGAGAGTAACTTTTAACAAAGAGAATTTGTTTTGCCGTATACTTTGAGAACTCCATTCCATCGTTCCTTTACCTTAGGTTCTGCTCATAGATGAGATTACTTACTGCTACTGGAACCATGGGATGGTGAGAGTCCGAGAGGAACGTGTCTCAAAGTAGATAATAAAACCAGTTTTTGTCACTGTTATGTTGCAGCATCATGCTGTAGCATTTGCCTACTGGAAGTTGGTTTAACATAACATCACAAGTCTTACACCCTTGCTTCTCTTTCATTACTGTTTGTTATAATCTGTGATACTCATCAACCAACCAATCAAAGATATTTTCTTCCAAATCATCTTCCGAAATCATTTCTTTCATCATACTTTGTAGCAATTTTAACTCCAATCTCTGTGGGACGATAATCGGTATTTTTACCACTTTATTACTTGATAAGACGACATAGTTCCGCATAAGTATACTTGCTTATTGGTTCTATTAGCACACGTCTATAGGTCTGATTAATAGGAAGTGAATGCCCCACCAATGTGTGGGGATATACATTTATAGAATACAAAGTTACACAAAGAGGGTTCAAGAATAAGAAAAATACATAAGCCACCCTAGACAATACAGACTAGCTAATACCCCCCCTTAAGCGAGAGGGTGGCGGACCCAATCGAAACATACGCCGAAAGAACTCGAACTGCGGACGAGGTAAACTCTTTGTGAAGATGTCTGCCACTTGGAGCTTGGTTAGAATGAAGCGGGTGTTTAACTTTCCGGTGGTAACTAGCTCGCGAATGAAGTGATAATCCAATTCAATATGTTTGACTCATTTGTGTGAGATAGGATTTTGAGTTAGAAAAATAGCACTCCGATTATCACATAGGAGGGTCGGACGACTAGCAGGTAACGCATGAATCTCTTGAAGCAGGTGTGAGAGCCAAATAAGTTCTGCCGCTGTGTTTGCCATAGCACGATACTCAGATTCACAGCTTGACCGTGATACTGTGGGCTGCTTCTTTGCACTCCAGGATACGAGATTTCCCCCTAAGAAGATCGAATAGCCATATGTACATCGTCGGGTTTCAAGGCACCTAGCCCAGTCAGCATCGGAGAAGCCGAGTAGGGCTGACTGTGATCGGTCTGTAAAGGTCAAGTCGTACGCCAATGTCCCTTTGATGTATCTTAGAATGCGTTTAACCTGCTGATAATGAGCACTAGTCGGAGGACTCAAAAATTGACTCACCTGGTTGACAACATAGGAAATATTCGGGCGCGTGATAGTCAGATATTGTAATGCTCCAACTATAGCACGATACTGTGTAGGATCAGAAAACGGTTCACCATCCCGAACAAAAGAAATGTTAGTAGACAGCGGTGTGAAGCATGGTTTAGCATCCATCATGTGAGCTCGATTAAGTATCTCCTGGGTATACTTAGATTGATTAAGAAAGAGCCCGTCCTTCAAATATGTAACTTCAAGACCAAGAAAATAATTTAGGTGACCCAAATCTTTGATAGCAAACTCCTGATTCAACCTGGAAATAAATGATGTAATAATTTTCTCATCGCTGCCGGTGAGAATCAAATCATCAACATAAACCAACATATACATAATACATGTGTCTCTTTTGAACACAAATAAAGACGTGCCGGCCCGACTTCCCTTGAAAACATTGGCAAGAAGAAAGGTGCTCAAACGGTGAAACCATGCCCTAGGTGCTTGTTTGAGGCCGTATAACGCTTTATTTAGTTTGCAAACATGATGAGGAAAGCTAGGATGAGCAAAACCCGGAGATTGTTCCATGTAAACACACTCATCAAGGTGGCCATGTAAAAAGGCGTTGTTGACATCAAGCTGATGTATGTTCCATTTGTTAATTACCGCAAGCGATAGAATAACATGAACGGTTGAGGCCTTGACAACCGGACTAAATGTATGTGAGTAGTCGAGGCCCGGCATTTGAGAGAAGCCATGAGCGACAAGGCGTGCTTTGTAACGTTCCACCGAGCCATCAGAGTGGAACTTAGTTCGATAAAGCCATTTAGAGCCCACAATTTTCCGGTTGGTAGGACGAGGAACAAGGGACCACGTGTTGTTTTTATGCAAGGCAACAAGTTCTTGTTGCATTGCCTTAACCCATTTGGGATCCCTTTCAGCGGTTTTAAAGGAGGTCGGGTCGGTGGTAGCATAAAGAGCAGAATGCAGTGGAAGGTGGTTAAGTTGGGACAAATCTGCGATGTGACGAGGTTTGAAGATCCCGGCTTTGGCCCGAGTAATCATAGGATGAGACGAATTCGTGGGAGCCGAGACCAACGGTTGTTGAGGGGCAGGAGGGGGTGGTGGAGGAGAAGGTATAGGTGTGGTAGTGTGAGGGGTTGGTACAGCCGGTGAAGTGGGTTTAGGAGTTAAAGGTTGAGCATTTAGTGGAGGAGAAGGTATAGGTGTGGTAGTGTGAGGGGTTGGTACAGTCGGTAAAGTGGGTTGAGGAGTTAAAGGTGGAGCATTGGGTGGTGGATTTGGAGGAGAATCCATGCACAGAGTGCATGGAGAGGACGTAGTGGAAGGTGGTTGGCAAGGGGGAACGGGAGAGTTGGTAGAGTGGAGAATGGGGAAATCAGAAAAGGTGATGACGAATAATCAGGGTTGTCAACAGTTTTATCAGCCTCAAAACGAGTAGAGGGAGGAGCAATACTGGTTCCATCAACATGATTGAGAAGGTTTTGATAAGAGAGAATAGGGATGATTTGATTTTTCCATAAAAGGTAATTGGAGGATCCAAGTTTGATGGTTAGCATATGAATGATGGTGTTCAAAGGGATGTTGTTTTCGATGGTGGATGAGGAATCCATGACAGAAGAAAGAAAACAGATGGGGAAAACAGAAGGTACGGAAGAGGAAGAGAGGGAGTTGGAGGGAGGGAAAAAGGCAAGGCTCTATACCATCTGATTAATAGGAAGTGAATGCCCCACCAATGTGTGGGGATATACATTTATAGAATACAAAGTTACACAAAGAGGGTACAAGAATAAGAAAAATACATAAGCCACCCTAGACAATACAGACTAGCTAATAATAGGTGTATTCCACGCACACATCAAACCCCAGTCCGGCAACATGCGCTCCCGTATCCTCGACGGAGACCCCTCGAAAACGCTCCTCGAAAGATGGGAGTTGATACTTCCCCAGATGCGGAAACAATTTCGTCCCGTCTAGGACATTGTCGACTAGGAAGTCCGACGGCAATGTAAAATTAACTGTCGTGACCTCCTTATCCCCGGTCGCATGACCCTTGCCCTTGTCGGCCGCTGTACGGGTCGATGTCGCAGACGCATGCACCGTCTTTGTTTCTAGTAGCGCCGAGCTGACTGGCGTCGCGTCGATCGCGTCGGAAGACGTCTTCGTCTTCTCAGGAGTCGCGATCACCGCCTTCGCCTTCTCAGGCGTGACGACTCCCGACGAGCCGCCCGCCTTCGAAGATGGTTCCCTCAGGACTGTCGTCCTTGTCCTCTTTAGGACCCCTGACCCAGTTGTCAGGGCCTCTTTTCTCTTTAGGACTCCCGACCTAGTTGTCGGGGCCTCCGTCCTCTTTTCCCTCGCCTTACGAGCCAATTCGGCTTGGGCCGCCTTCTTGGTCATCGCAGGCGATGTTTTTGGTTGGGATTCTCCTGTAAAACAAGAAAGGAAGAACAAGTAAGCGACTGAAACAAAGGAAGAACAAGTAAGTGACTGAAACAAAGGAAGAAATATGTCGAGACAGAGTAGGGTACACTTACCAGTCATCTCTACCTCTGCCTCTTCTCTCGACTCCTCTTTCTTCTCTTCTTCCTCAATCTCCTCTGTCCCCTCTTCCTCTCGACTCTCCCGAAGTCTCTCGCTCAAGAAGACTAAGTCGTCGTCCTCGTCTACCAAATGACGTGTGACGAATGAACGATCGTCTGTGCTGATCTCCAAGAACTTCTCGATCTTAGCCTTGGAATCGTCGTTGGGCACCACCTTGTCAAAGTTAATGTCTGAAAACATAGAAAGAGAATATTAATCGAGATACAAAGCAACACAGGTAATAAAAAACACTCGACCAAAGCTGAGAACTCACCCGCCATGTTCCAACCGGACATGATCCAGTCACTTTCGGGGTCCAGCGTCGATACCCGCACAAGCACATACCTGGTCTTCCATTTGCGGCCATTGACTGCGGTTTTCAGAACCAAGGTACAATCGCCCTTGTGTTTGGAAAATAGGTTGTAGCAACGGTAGGTATCCTTCTTGACCTGATAGGCCGTAAGCAGGTCCGTCACGTTCATCGGCGACTCCCAATTCGCGGTAAGTCGCTCGATGACCTGTATGATGCACCGGAATTGGGGCATCAGTTTCCCTGGCGACAAGTCAAACTTGAACATAAAAGCCTTGGCTAGAGGCGAATATGGCCAGTGGAATCCTATCTTGAATGGGTACTCGTAAATCACGACGTACCCCTCTGGACACATCTCTGGTCGAATTTGACCGGCCTTGCTCACTGTAATCCCCGCGGGGATTTTGGCTAAACTCCTGAAATCATCGAGATCATCTTGATCTCGAATGGTACTCCTAGGTTCTGTCGACATAGCTAATCCAGTTAACCACGTTTGTCGGTCGGAAAAATCCCAAATGTCCCAGTTTTTCCTAGGCTTTCTAGCTATCGACTTACGACGTATACAAAGAATGAGAGTCGTACCTTATATAGGCGCTCTAAAAACCTCGAAGTTCCTAATCGAATCGAAGATTCTTGCAGGTTTGGAAAGAAGATCGACGAAGAACATCAAGAAAATCAGGAAGAAATCTCACTCTTAAAACTCTCTGAAATCGTAAAAAGGAAAAGATCCATCGTGGTATCTATTTATGTAAATGATCGTGTCAGGTCGAGTCCCTCGATGACCGACACATGCCCTTGCCTATTCGTATGCACACATGGATCGTCGACACTTGGCGATGACAGCTGCTAAGCATGATCATGCGTCAGCCTGACGTCACGATCTTATCCCCTTTTCGACTTCCCCTTTAGTTGGAATCAAACCGATTCAGTTACCTAGCCAACGACTTTCGACACGTGTCACGACCCTAGACGTCCAACTGACAAAAATTAAAAATTCAAATTTGCTCCTTTATTTTTAAATTTTGGGGGCAAACTGTTTGGGTAAAATTTCACCAGTCTCGACCACGACCAAGGTAAGGAAAACATTTATTACATTTTTCCATAATTAGGTTAAATCACAAACACTTTATCATCTGACCAAAGTTGAAATCGAAAGTTACTCACGACACTCGACCGTCGTATGGAACCTCTCGACCTCGACCAACTAACGTATGACATTACTGTTACTTTTTCGCTGTATAATGCCTGGTCAAAGTCATTGATGATCAACGGCTATAACCGATGAAGGCCATTAACAACATTAAACTCAACGTCCGTTACGACTGTTACACGAAGCTTTTATGGAGTCAATAAAGGCATTCGAAGACTATAAATACAAGGATTCCATCCTCATTTGCGGGTCATCTGAGACATTTCGAAGCATCTGAACATAACTGAACTCTCGAAGAACACTCAAATCATAGAATTCTCTCTCTGAAGATCGCTCTCGACGCACGACACATTGATTTTACACATGACGCAACACTCTTTACATTCGATACACCTGTTTTACTTTATACTTAAAGTCTTTCTTTCATCTATATTGTAATCGTTGTACTCTCGACACCAGAAACATAAGGATATCGCCCATGTTTGGCGACCATAGTGCAGCGACGACTTCCACAGTCGTCCGCGGGTTTTTTCCTCGTTGAGGTTTTTCCCGTCTCACCAAAATCTCTGTCTCTTTTACATTTTCTGCCTTTGTTGTACGGTTTGTCGAAAGATTCCTATCTTTAGTTGTTAAGCTCCATAATCAACCTTAAGTTATCCTTCTGGACGATTTTTGGCCATAACAATGCCCATAAAGCATCATCTAAATGTAAGGCCCAGTCTTTTCTGTTTGGCTTGACAACCTTTTCCAAAATTCCCTTTATTTCTCTGTTAGAGAGCTCAGCCAAACCATTGGTTTGTGGATGGTATGCAGTAGCAATCCTGTGGTGAATGTTATATTTTTCAAGAACTTTTTGTAACAAATTGTTTACAAAGTGGGTACCCTCATCACTGATTAGTGCCCTGGGGGTACCAAACCTTGTAAATATTTGCTTCTAAAGGAATTTCACCACAGTTTTAGCATCATTGGAAACACATGCTACTGCCTCCACCCACTTTGATACATAATCAACAGCAACTAGTATGTATTGGTATTGGTTTGATGGAGGAAAGGGTCCCATAAAATCTATACCCCATACATCAAACAACTCCACTTCCAAGATCCCATTTAATGGCATCTCATTTCTTTGGGAAATAGAGCCACTTCTTTGACATTCATTGCATCTTTGTGAAGAGTTATGGGAATCTTTGAAGAGAGTTGGACAATAGAATCCTAACTGAAGTACTTTAGTTGCTGTTCTTTGGCCTCCAAAATGTCCTCCATATGGCAATGCTGCAAGATTGCTGCCACTTAATATTCAGGAATGTACCTTCTTAAAACTTGACCTGCACCAATTTTAAACAGAAAAGGGTCATCCCATAAATAAGTTTTAGTATCATGGAGAAATTTCTTAAACATTTGGCCAGTGATTCCATAGGGTCTTATACCACAAGCCAAGTAATTTGCTATATCAGCAAACCATGGTGGTTCATCATGCTGTAGCATAAGAATCCTCTCATCCGGGAAGGTCTCAATGATGTATCCTTCTCCCTTGTCCTCTTTAGGTTTTTCTAACCTAGATAAATGGTCTGCCACTTGGTTGTCCACTCCCTTCCTATCCACAATCTCTAGGTCAAATTCTTGTAACAACAAAACCCATCTTATCAACCTTGGTTTAGCATCTTTCTTTGAAATCAAATATTTGATGGCGGCATGGTCAATGTGAAAAATGACTTTTGCACCCATTAAATATGACCTGAATTTTTCAAATGCAAAAACAACAACTAATAATTCCTTTTCAGTGGTTGTGTAGTTAATTTGAGCTTCATTCAAAGTCTTACTTGCATAATAAATTGAATGAAAAATCTTTTCTTTTCTTTGACCTAGGACTGCTCCTACAGCCCAATCACTGGCGTCACACATGATTTCAAAAGGTTTTTCCCAATCTGGAGTAATAACCACTGGTGCAGTTACCAAAGCTTTATTTAAAGTTTGAAATGCATTTCTGCATTCTTTATTGAAATCAAATTTGTGGTCATGCTGTAATAGAAGACACAAAGGTTTTGAAATTTTTGAAAAGTCTTTAATGAATCTTCTATAAAAGCCAGCATGACCAAGAAAGCTCCTGATTCCTTTAACCGTGGTTGGTTCAGGTAGTTTTTCAACTATTTCAATTTTTGCTTTGTCTACCTCAACCCTCCTCTTGGAAACTACATGTCGAAGGACAATACCTTCTGTAACCATGAAATGACACTTTTCCCAGTTGAGAACCAAATCAGTTTCTTCACACCTTTCAAGACTCTTTTTCAAATTTTCCAAACATTGATCAAAAGATGAACCATATACAGAAAAATCATCCATAAAAATTTCTATGGATTTTTCAAGCATGTTAGAAAATATGGACATCATGCATCTTTGAAAGGTTGCAGGTGCATTGCAAAGTCCAAATGGAATTCTTCTAAAAGCAAAAGTACCATAGGGACAGGTGAAGGTGGTCTTTTCTTGGTCCTCGGGTGATATGGCTATCTGATTGTAATTGGAGTATCCATCCAAAAAGCAGTAATATTCCTTATCGGCTAACCTATCCAACATCTGGTCAATGAAAGGTAAGGGAAAATGGTCCTTTTGGGTAGCATTGTTTAGCTTACGGTAGTCCATGCAAATTCTCCATCCGGACACTACCCTAGTTGGGATGAGTTCATTCTTGTCATTTGGGACAACAGTAAACCATCCCTTCTTTGGGACACACTGGACTGGACTAACCCAAGAACTACTGGCTATTGGGAATATAATTCGTGCATCTAACCATTTCAAAACTTCCTTTTCACTACCTCTTTCATGACAGGGTTTAGCCTTCTTTGTGGTTCAACAGATGTGAAGTTCTTGTCTTCTAGAATGATCTTATGTTGACAAATAGAGGGACTAATCCCTTTAAGGTCAGCAATGGTCCATCCTAAGGCTTTAGTGTGCAACTTCAACATTTCCACAAGTTTCTTTTCTTGATGAAATTCTAAAGTTGATGAAATGATAACAGACAATTTGTTTTCATCTTTAAGAAAAGCATATTTCAAGTGAGATGGGAGTTGTTTCAACTCCAGGTCAGGCGGTGATATGAAAGATGGTGTGAAATTCTTTTGCTCAGTATTTTCCAAAGACTCAAACTTGGCAACGTGTAAGGGCACAATCTCATCTATCTTCCTATCATCATCATCATCATATTCCTTGTTAATGCCAAAAATCGAACCAAAGTACAACTTAAGGTCGATGTGGACTTTAACAACTAAAGAAAGGAATCGTTCGACAAAAGCGTGTGTTTAAGACAGAAATATAAATGAGACAGAGATTTTGGTGACGCGGGAAAAACCTCAACGAGGAAAAAACCCGCGGACGACTGTGGAAGTCGTCGCTGCACTATGGTCGCCAATCAGGGGCGATGTCCTTGTGTTTCTGGTGTCGATCGTACAGAGATTACAATACAAATGAAGGAAAGACTTCGAAAATGTAAAGTAACAAGTGTTTTCTAATGTAAAACAATATGCGTCGTGTGTGATTTTCGTGCGTCGAGAGCGATTCTTCTGCGAGTGATTTCTTCGTTTCGAATGTTCTTCGGAGTTCGAGTGCTTGTGTCTGATGTTCGATGTTGTGTTTGTGTTCCGTCTGATATTTATAGTCTTCGGGCACTTTAATTGGATCATTAAGGACTTTGATAACTGCCGTAACGGTCGCTGTCTTTAATGCAGGATTAGATGTTCTTAACTGACTTCGTCGGTTATAGTCGTTGTCCATTAATAGTGTTGACTCCTGCATTAAACACTAAACAAACATAACAGTCGTATAGCGCGTTAGTCGGTCGAGGTCGCATGGTTTTATGCGACGGTCGTGTGAACTAGGCGACGTCGAGGTCGAGTGTCGTGAGGTAAAAGATTTTCGATTTTATCTTTAATCATGAAAGAAAGTACTATGATTTTACCTTCGTTATGGAAAAAGGAAATAAGTGTTTTCTTTACATTGGTCGTGGTCGAGACTGGTGAAATTTTGCCCAAACATTCCTCATCAACTTCCTCTATCCTATAGGTCTGTTTAACTCCCTCTTCATGACATGATGTTTCAATCACACTTAAACTAGAACAGTCTTCCAAATAATCTGGGTACTTTAAATAATTGAAGACATTAAATGTGACTTTCTGGTCTTGGAGTCTCATGGTCAACTCTCCTTTCTGGACATCTATCAAAATTCTACCTGTGGCTAAGAAGGGTCTTCCTAAGAGAATGGGAATATCCTGGTCAGCCTCAAAATCTAAAATGATAAAGTCTGCTGGAAAGATGAACTTATCAACCTGGACTAAAACATCCTCAATCTTTCCTTTGGGATAAGAAACTGTTTTGTCAGCTAGGATGAGTGTGATTGTGGTGGGTCTAGCATCTCCTATGCCTAGGCTATTGAAAATGGACAAAGGCATAAGATTGACACTAGCTCCTAAATCACACAAGGCTTTCCAACTTCTTTCCCACCTATTGAACAGGGAATGGTAAAACTCCGTGGATCTTTGAGTTTAGGGGGAATTTTGTTAGTTAGGAGGGCACTACAAACTTCAGTCATGGCAACAGTCTCATACTCAGTCAACTCCTTCTTCTTGCTTAAGATGTCTTTAAGGAATTTGACATAACTAGGCATTTGCTCAATTGCTTCAACAAGGGGAATGTTGATATGCAGTTGTTTAAACACATCTAAAAATTTCTTGAATTGCAATTCTTCCTTATCATTCTTTAACCTTTGAGGGTAAGGAACATAACGAGGAATTGGTTCAATTATGGCTTTCTTTGTTTGTGTTGAGCTGGAAGGGTGGACTTCCTCCACCCTCAAACTAGGATCTTTTATGCCTTTTGTTATACCTTCCTTGATTGGACACTTAGGGTTGGACTCTTTACCTTCTATTGTCTTTTCCTTAGGGATCTCAGGTTCTAATCCCTCTATAGTTTGAAATGGCTTTTCAACAATAGTAGGCAGTGCTGCAGCATGAGGTTTAGACAATGAGCTTTTTTCAGAATTGGTCTTGACTATTGGTCCACTCTCTTTGTCTAAGGCTACATCTAAGTCTTTCCCACTTCTAAGGGTCACAACTTTGACATGTTCTTTTCCTGAAAAATTTGGGACTTTAGTGTTACTTGGCAAAGTCCCGGCAGGTCTGTGATTTTGGTTAAGAGCAATTTGACTGACTTGCGTCTCAAGATTTCTTATTGAGGCTTGAGTTTGTGTCATGAAAGTTTTTAACATAGCTTCCAAGGAAGGTTCTGCTTGTGAGGAGGTCTTGTTTTGAAAAGGTGGTTGGTTATTTTGAAAACCTTGATTTGATTATTTTGAAAACCTTGGGTTTGATGATGATGATTCCCTTGATAATGGTTTTGAGAACTGCTTGCTTGGTTTTGAGAATTTGAGTTCCCTTGTTGCTTTGGTGGAGGTGGATTCAAACTAGGACTGGTCCATGAAAAATTTGGATGTTGCTTCCAACTGGCATTGTAATTGTTGGAGTTGTATCCTGATTTATTTTGAACATAGTTCACAGATTCAGAGTTATGAGGGCACTGTTCATAAGAATGTTCCCCACTACAACAAACACATTGCACTGAGAGGACAACTGGAGTGGGTGTAGTGGCAGTCGGCTATGTTCCTTGACCGGTATTCATGTTTTAAGCATATTGGTCATGGAAGCAAGCTGAGCTGTCAAAGCAATATATGCATATAAATCATGCATTCCACATGTTTTCTTTTGAGTTGGAGCTCTTGGGTCGGCCCAATGTCCATTGTTTGTTGAAATCTTTTCAATAATCTCATACCCGATATTGTAGGTGTTGGAAGTAAAGGCCCCTCCTGATGTCGCATCAAGCATTTGTTTTGCATTAGGATCAAGCCCATTGTAAAACGTCTCGAGTTGTATACAGTAGGGAATGCCATGGTGAGGGCATTTCCTTAACAATTCCTTAAACCTTTCCCAAGCATCGGGAATTGCTTCATCGTCCATTTGTTTAAACATGCAAATTTCATTTCTGGACTTAGCATTCCGGGTAGGTGGAAAATATTTTCGCAAAAACTTTTCAGCCATGTCGGCCCATGATGGAACAGAACCTGGTGTTAATGAATTGAACCAAACTCTTGCTTTATCCATTAGATAAAATGGAAACAAAGTGAGCCTTAAGAATGGGGATCCTCCGATGGTAATCCAGCAAATTGACCATTGGCTTGAAACATATGAAACATGATGGGTTTTGGTTCAAAATGTAAAGTGTTCATGGTTGGCTTTACAATTCCTGAGTTCAATTGCTCAAAATTAGGAACTGCATAGTCCATGATTCTCCCATCTTTAGAGTTTGCAAGATCAATGATACTAAGTCGTTCATTATCACCATGTGATTCTTCATCATCATGTTCATTATGATTATTAATTTGTTGTTCTTGAAAATTATGAACATGATGATTTCCAAAATTTGGTGGGTTTCCAAAAATTGGTGGATTTCCAAAGTTTGGCGGTGGCCTAGGATTTTCCAAGATCGGGGGTCTCACCTGATTTTCTACCAGTGGTGGATTTGCAAAATTTTGTGGCCCTCTAAGGTTGTCTATGTTTGGTGGTCTTGGTGGACTACCTGGAGGCCTTATGTTTGCAACTGGTTGTCTTGGTGGTCTGACTTCAAATCCTGGTGGTGCATCCATATCGGGAAGATTTCTAGAGTTTGTGGTTCTTTGAATCCTCCTTCTATGATGAAAGGTTCTTTCTATGTCCGGATCTAAGTCAAAAAGTTCCCCACGTGGTATCCTTGGCATACACTATACTCACAACGAACGGTGTTAGAAAAATCAATTCTTTTTAAAACTTTTTATAACTTTTAGCTTGCCAATCCCCGACAACGGCGCCAAACACTTGACAGTGCTTAGAATACACCTATAGACGTGTGCTAATTAAACCTCCAAGCAAGTATACAATGAGATCTAATATCGTCTTTCAAGTAATAAAGTGGTAAAATACCAGATATCGTCTCACAGAGATTGGAGTAAAAGTTCAATAAAAAGTAGAAGAGGGAAATGATTTCAGATGGCGAATTGGAAGAGATTGATTTGTTTTGTTTGGATTGTCACTTTGATGTTGTTAACAAAGAATAAAGCAAGCACGGGTGTAAAACTTTAAGGTGGGACTTAAACACAAATTCCAGCGGGCCATGCTGCAGCATGTAGTTTTGTCATAACTAGATCCACCATCTATTTTGAGAGTATTCCTCTCGGACTTCAGTATTCCCACTACTGTTTAGATTCAACTAGACACATCTCTGTGTAGTCTCCAACTATTTATAGTGGGGGATAAAGTTCTCAAAATATATGGACGACCAAATCTCTTTGTATCAAAAACCGCTCTCTCGAGCCGATTCCCATATCATTTAAGTTGGTGTGTTCCAAGTGGCTTATCTCTAAGTCCACTACACTTTAACACTTTAAATTAGTGACCACTTGTCGAGAATAAATCAGTTTAGAAAAACATGGATGATAACTGTCACTTTATCAGTAACTCTCTCAAGTCTACTTCCCATATCATTCAAACTGACATGCATTCTGTGGCTTATCTCTAAGTCCATGGCACTTTAACACTTTAGCAAGTGATCAATTCGTCAAGAAGTGTCATTGGTTTTTATAAAACTTGAATGAAATAATGGAACATTGTTATTGCGAAACAACGTCCACCTTTCTTTGGTTTAAAATCCCACCTTTCCGTTTAACACCCGAACTAATAAATTTAGCTACTCATAACGGAAAGTAAAGAAAGCAATAAATGACGTAAGTTAAATTGCATAAATGTAAATGACTGAAATGTAAATTACAAGAATATTAAATGACTTGGAATGTAAATTGCAAAAATAATAAATAACTAGGAATGTAAATTGCAAGAATTAAGAGAAGTAGTTAAAATGAGCAAGAGTTGTAAACAAAAGCACTTGGATTATAATACTTAATGTTGCAAGACTTCAAGAGCAAAAGATCTCGAAAGACTTGGAATCACTAAGAATAATAACAAGGATTCTTTAATGACTAACCCAACCTCTCCTTATATAGGAAGGAAGAGGAAGGGCACAAAAGTAAAATTACACTAACTTGGTCTCAAAGTATTTAAAAGACAAAGTACATAAAGTAATGTGAAAAGTCTTGAAAATACAAAAGAGGTTTGCACTTAATTAACTCCAGCCGGATTTATGATCTTGGAAGCTTCTTCATTCAGCACCAAAAAGCCATTTAGTCTTCAAAAGTTCAGCTTTACGTCCAAAAAGTAATCTGTCTAGGCTAGTCATGCTGCAGGAATGCTGCAGCATGGATCTGCACTATGAAATCTGTCAAAATGAACAACAATCAGCCATTCCCCATCATAAAACAGACCATTCACTACTCTAGCTCCAATAAACAGTAAAATGGAAAAGAAGTAAATAAAATGACTCAAAGTTAGGGATATTAAAGATAAAATGACTCAAATTGGAAAGAAAAAGACTTAATATGCATTAAATAATTAATGCATATCAATAAACCCAAAAAGTTTTGTTCGTGTTTGTTTATTCAGGTAAGTTAAACGAATGAACACAAACAAACAAGCCTTCTGAAGGTATATATGCCTTGAGTCTGTATGCAATTAAGCCGATGTTTTAGTTATCAGATTATGGGTCGTTAAACTTTATGTGCCACTTTATCGTTGATTGATGGTTAATTATGTTGAACTTAATATTAATTTGGGGAAACCTTGAATACAAGATCAAATATGCTTCTCTTAGTGATCTTTTAATTTGTTGCTACCAAGATCTTAACAAATTCTTTTTATGATGTGCTTACTTCTTGTAATTCGTTGCTAACTAATAAATTTGTATGCAATTTACATATGTTATTATTGCTTGATTTGATGATTTCTATTGCTCTGCGTCATATGTTGGTAGACATATATATGGTAACATAACTCACCTTTATATGGATTCATTACCAGTAAGTAAAACAATTAAGGGACCGCGTATAAAAACAAAATAGCATAGTGGATACTGTTATAATTGTCAAAACACAGGAACCAAAATTTTAGTTTAGGGGTCGTTTACAAACTTTTACTCGGGTAAACGCTAATCAAGTCACGTTACCTTGTCAGATGAATATGACAAGGGTCAAGAATCTTATTCGATAAGAGTAAAGGCAAGGACCGATAGTCTTACCCGATAAGCGAGGGTGATGACTCTTACCATGCATGGTTAACGCTTATCAGGTAAATTGTTGCATACAATACCATTTTGATGGACTAAAATCTTATCCAATAGAGGGTTTTTTAGGATTGCTTATTTAAAACAACTTATGTTTTTTTGTAAAAGTATGTGGTGTGATTAGCTTAATTATGGTTGTACCAAAACGTAATAAGTGATAACTTTGATAGATGAATGAGAAATGCAAGAAATGGTTTTAAGTTTCATTAGCAAGCTAGTTGTGTTCTTACAATGATCCTTAGAGATCATGAAGTATACTGATAACCTAAAATATATACCAAACCTAACCTAAGCTAAAATATACAAGAGCCCATGACTAAACCAAAGGCAAGGCCCGACCCAAAGGTATCTATATTATCTAACATCCCCCCTCAAACTCGTGATGCGGGAGCAAGAAGCATCGAGAGTTTGCTAACAAGGAAGCGAAAGCGAGAGATCGGGTGAGACTTCGTAAAGAAGTCTGCAAGTTGTAGAGTTGAGCTTACAAACGGTAAGGAAAGTGAGCCATGTTTGAGATGTTGGCGTGTGAAGTGGCAATCAACCTCTATATGTTTGGTACGTTCATGAAAACCCGAGTTGTGAGCAATCTGAATGGCACTACGATTGTCACAATACATAGGAGTGGGATGCTGAAGAAAAACACCCATATCAGCAAGAAACCAACGCAACCAAATGATCTCCTTGGAAGTAGATGCCATAGCACGGTATTCAGATTCAGTGGCAGAAAGAGAAACCACATATTGTTTCTTACTTTTCCACGAAATAAGCGAGTCTCCCAAGAAGAAACAGAAACCTGTAACAGATCGTCTGTCAGTAGGATTGCGTGCATAAGAAGCATCAGAGTATGCCCGTAGTTCCAGAGAAGATGTGGAAGATAGCAAGAGACTTCTGAACATGGTACCTCAAAGATAACGTAGAATACGCACAAAAGTTGTCCAATGAGTACAAGTCGGAGCTGCAACAAACTGGCTGACAATGTGAACCGCATATGCAATATCTGGTCGAGTAATAGTGAGATAAACCAGGCTGCCAACTATAGTACGGTACAAGGTAGGGTCTTTGAGGGGAGAACCATATGTTGGTGAATACTCGACATTCAATTCAGAAGGAGAGTCAACAACACGAGTATCAGTGAGGCGAGCTCGATCAATAATTTCAGCAGTATATTTAGATTGAGAAAGCAGATAACCTCTGGGAGAAGAAGCAACCTCAATACCTAAGAAATATCGAAGAGGACCCAAATCTTTCATCTCAAACTGTGCAGTTAATTCTGACTTTAAGGTATGAATTCCTTGAAGATCATCACCGGTGATAATCATGTCATCCACGTATAACGAAAGCAATATACGGCCTGCAGAAGTATGTTTGACAAAGAGAGCAGAATCATGTTCACTAGTAGAGAATCCAAGAGACAGAATAACATTATAGAACTTTTCAAACCAAGCTCGTGGGGCCTGTTTAAGCCCATATAGAGCTTTTCTAAGCTTGCAAACTTCACCCGTTTTATGAAGAACACCGGGAGGAGGAGCCATGTATACTTCCTCATTCAAGTCACCATTCAAAAAGGCATTCTTAACATCCATTTGTGAAATATTCCACTTGCGAACAGCAGCAACGGCAATAAGAGTGCGAATTGTAGTCATTTTGGCTACCGGGGCAAATGTCTCCTCAAAGTCCAAACCATATTCCTGAGTAAAGCCCTTAGCTACAAGCCGGGCTTTGTAACGTTCAACAGATCCATCAGATTTTGTATTGATTTTATATACCCATCGGGAACCAATGGCACGCTTACCTTCCGGAAGTGGAACCAAATCCCAAGTATGGGTCTTCTGCAAAGCCTCAAGTTCCACACTCATGGCATGCTGCCAAAGAGGGTTAGTAACTACTTCTTTATAAGATGAAGGTTCAGAAAGGGAGTGTATAGAAGCTAAGAACGAAGTAAAATATGGAGAATATGTAGAGTAAACAAATTCTGGTAGACGAGTAGACTTGCGAGGACGTTGAGATTGTCGATGCGGATCCACATTCTCAGGTGCATCTTGAGTGATAGTAGGAAGAGGGGCAACAATGTCAGGCATTGAAGTACCAGTAGCATGTTCGTCCATTGGAAGAGTATCTGAAGTCTGAGTAGAGTTTACTTGCTCAAAGAACGGATCAAGATTAATGACATCTGACTTTGTCAAGTTGTGTGCATTTTTGGGAATGGAATAGAAAGGAATATGCTCAAGAAACACAACATGCCGAGATACATATATTTTTTTAGAGGTAGGGTCAAAGCAACAATAACCTTTTTGTCCGTCACCATAACCAAGAAAGACACAGACAGCAGATCTAGAAGATAATTTGTCACGTTCTACATGTGGACGAAGTACAAAGCAAGTGCAGCCAAAGACACGTAGAGAGGAATAATCAGGGCAACGACCATAAAGTTTCTGAAAGGGAGATATACCTGAGGTGATTGAGGATGGAATTTTGTTGATCAGATTGACAGCAGTAAGGACGGCTTCTCCCCAGAATTGGTTAGGAACCGAAGAAGACAACAAGAGAGAGCGAGCAGTTTCAAGGATATGTCTATGTTTTCTTTCAGCAACACCATTCTGCTCAGGAGTGTCTGTACAGGATGTCTGGTAACTAGTTCCATCTAAAGCAAGTAATTCACAGAATTTATTGGAAGTATATTCTCCTCCCAAATCACACCGATAACATTTAATCACAGAATTATGCTGGGTTTTAACAAATGCACGAAAACGACAATAAACAGCAAAGAATTCTGAACGATGTTTCATGAGAAAAATCCAACAAAAATGAGTACAATCATCAATGAAAGAAACATAATATCGAGACCCTCCTTTTGTAGGAAAAGGAGATGGTCCCCACACGTCAGAATGAATCAAATCAAAAGGTGCAACAGACAGATATTTGCTTAATTTAAAAGGCAAAGGTGAAAATTTTGCAAGTTTACAACCACTGCAATTAGAAATATCATGAGTTTGCAAATTTCCCAAATTTCCAGAAGAAGCCAAGTATTTTAAACGAGAAGCAGAAACATGTCCAAGGCGTGAATGCCACAAATAAAAATTAGATGGCTTAGACGACAAACGAAAAGAAGATAGATCTGTGGTATGAGCAACTACTACTGGTAACTGCAACTCATCCAACACATATAAGCCCCCACGCCTACGACCGATCCCAATCAGCTTCTGAGTACGTGGATCCTGCACATAACAAGAGTCAATAGAAAAGAATACTTTATAACCGAATCAAATAATTGACCAACAGACACAAGATTCAATGAGAGTTTTGGAATATGATAAACATTAGGAAGAGAGAATTTTGAACCCATAATAGGACCAATGCCTGCTAATGGCATAGGAGTACCATCAGCAGTCATGACAGGCAAGGATGGCATAGGATTTAAAGAAGCAAATAATTTAGCATTCGAAGACATGTGAAAAGAAGCACCATAATCTAAAATCCATGTAGTTGGATTCATACCTGATTCGTTATCAATCGACTGACCTATGGAAGAAAAGACGGACATGGCATGAGACTTAACATCAAGAAGCTTCTGGAGTTTTTCAGTTATGGATGCAAGAGTAGGATTAGTAGTTGACCGAGATGGAGGAACGGCGGCAATAGTGCTAACTTGAGGAGAGAAGCGATGTGGTTGTCGCTGATGACCGGACTGCATAGAAGAATTTCGACCCATAAGCTCTGGACATTGAGACTTCCAATGGCCCTTTTTCTTACAAAAGCTGCATTCATCAAATCCGACTCTCGGACGACTCTTATTCTGATTTTGAGCAGGATACCGATAAGGAACAACCAAAACAGAAGGGTTTGGAATTGGAAGAATACCCTTTCCTGTTTGTGTCTTTAGACGAGTTTCATCAGCCAACAATTCACTAACTACTGAATCAACTGAGGGAAGTGGGGTGCGATGCAAGATGTTACTACGGAGTCCTTCAAAGTCGCTTCTTAGAGCCATGAGAAACTGCACCAATCTATGTTCTTCCCTACGGGCAATGTAGGGTCCAAATGCACGTAGTTCAGCGGATTCAGTAAGAGCTAACTGATCCCACAAATCTGTCATTGTTGAGTAAAAATCCTGAATACTCATCTCTCTCTGTTCAAGTGCTCGGATATCAGCTTCTAACTGATACTGTTTTGCAAAATTAGACTGTGTATACAGTCTCTCAAGATGGTCCCATACTTCCTTGCATGTTTCATATTTTGCCAACTGAACACCAATTGAAGGTTCAACAGAATTGTTTATCCAAGTGATAATTTTCGAATTCTCAACTTCCCAAGGTTCAAGATCTTTTGCTTCTTTTGGTTTCACAATGGTGCCAGAAACATAACCCCACATTTTCTTTCCCTTCAGAAAGTTTTTCAAGACATAACTCCAATAGGAGTAATTTTTCCCATCTAAACGAATACTAATGGCTTGGAGAGAATCATTTCCAGCCATTGCAAACGAGAAATAGAAGCAAAAATCGAAAGAAAAACCTAGATTATAAAGATACCGTATACCAAAGACGATTCTCGAGCAGAAGACAGCATATCTCGAACAGAGGAAGGCGATTCTCGAAACAGAAGAAAATCGAACCAGAAGAAGATCGAACCAGAAGAAAATGATTCTCGAACAGTTGGATCCGCGCACAGCAGTGCTTGAGATTAACAGTACTTGAGAGAAGAAACGAGATTAACCTTGCTCTGATACCATGATAACTTTGATAGATGAATGAGAAATGCAAGAAATGGTTTTGAGTTTCATTAGCAAGCTAGTTGTGTTCTTACAATGATCCTTAGAGATCATGAAGTATACTGATAACCTAAAATATATACCAAACCTAACCTAAGCTAAAATATACAAGAGCCCATGACTAAACCAAAGGCAAGGCCCGGCCCAAAGGTATCTATATTATCTAACAATAAGTTGATAAGTTGTTTTTATGGGGTGTTTGGGATTGTTTATACATGTAAATTAAACGACTAAAAAGTTGATAAGTTGTCAAATAAGTTAGAAATGAGTAGCTTATCAAAAACTTCTTATTACCGGTGCCAAACTGGTATAAGCGCTTCCATTCTTTTCATCCGGACACGGCAAACTCCTTATTACCGGTATCACACTCGAATAAGTTAATAAACACCTTAAATAAGTGATAGTGTTAGTGTTGAATTTTGCCGGTAAACACTTACTCGGGTAAGCGTTTGGTAAACGGCTCCTTGATAAATTTAAAAGACAGTACACCATTACAAATGTTTAAAAGATCAATTGATTTGTAACAGTAGTAGAAATTTCAAGCGCATAAGTCTGAATTGCATATGAATTTGTTTTTGATGTAGTGCAACAAGAGTCCGTCCTCTTGGTTTCAGGGGATATAGGAAACTGTCACTCAATGGTTTGATGGCATTGGGATTTTTTTTCCTCCAACAGAATTTTTAAACTTTTTTAAACGGGATAGATCGGAAGAAAGATGGTAAAGTTCTTTAAAGAGCCATTTACTAAACGCTTACCGGGTAAGCGCTTATCAATATCATTTAACTTATTGAACCATACAAAGGATTTGAAATCGGGTTATAGGAATTATCCATTTCAATTTCTTCAAAATTCATACCAAGCAACCCTGGTTTTTTGGTATGGATTTTTAAAAAATTGGAAAGAATTGAAATGGATAATTCTTTTTGTTGAATTACATAATAGGGAAAATTACATCGAAATGAAACTAACTTTGGATTAATTCCTATTTTAGGAATCTAACTTCGAATATTATCATTTTAGGTCTGGATCAAACTTTTCATTTCTCAAAGGGTCTCAATTACCTTATTTTTGATGCAATTTTTCTTATATAATAATTATGTACACACTCCTTAAATCAAGATCTCAGGGAGCCCTCTCTTCTTTTCGTTTCATTCTCTCATCTTATTTTTCATTATGAATAAGAAATCCTCTGGTGCATGTGTTCCGTGGTATCACAACATCCGTTACTTTTCCAATTATATGTATGAATACGGCACGCCAACATGAGTAAGTGTCTCAATAGATTGCTTTATAAGTCTTAAGTTTTTAGGGACCTAAGAAAAATAGTTATATGCAAAAGTGTTTTAATAAGTTTATACGACACTTTTTGCCGTTTTAACAAGTTTTTAAAAATATTTTTAAATAAAATGTCGTATAAGTTATTTTATAAGACACTTTTTCAAATAGTGTCATATAAAAACAAGTATAAAAAGATGTGTTTATACATAACACACTTCTTAAAAGCGTCCTATAAAATAAGTAATGCGACGCTTTATTTTCCAAAAAACTTATTAAAATGCCTAAAAATGTTCTATAAACTTATTACAACACTTTTAGATCGAACGTTTTATTATTTGGTCCTACAAACTTAACCCAAAAACCAATTAAGGGGTTGTTTACTAACCGCTGACCAGGCTGACTCGGTCAGCAAATCTGACCCGGTCAGCAGTCAGTATGTTTACCAAATTACGAGTCTGACCGAAAACTGACCGAGCCGCTGACCGAAGTCTGTCCGAGACCGCACCAAATTCATGCTTACCCGGGTCAGTTTCTAACTTTCTACCATTGCCCTTCCACTTGCAATTAGGGTTTTCACCATTTTTTTTGAACGACAACTTCCCATATATTACAAACAACCATTACAGGAACCAATACAAATCAATAGCATCCTCACCAACGCAAGTTTAATGAAAGGAAATAAAACCAACAGTAGAGAAATTACCAACACCCCAAGAACTAACAAGAGCCATGCCACTGTTTGCAAGATGCAAACACCACAGCAGCTCCGAGCAGGCCCTGTTACTACCCCACTGGACCGACCTATACTCACCTGCAACTCTTTCGAAACGTCGTGTCGTCGCTACATCGCCGTTGGGTCAGTTAACTATTTCGTCCAATCTATCCAGGGGCGGAGCCAGAAATTTTTACGAGGGGGAGCACCAATTGAACTTGAACTCGAACTCTTTTTTTTTCTTTTGAAAAAAAAAATTCTTTGACGAATCTAATTTTTTTCCATATCGTCCAATGTTGTTTTAGTCTAATGCTACCGTTTCGAGGGATTTTTAAACATTTTTTCTTGATTTTAAGGAATTTTTAAGTTTCTTTTATCGATTTTGAGATAAAAAATCGGTTTTTTGGTATAATTCAAGATTTTTTCGGGTTTTTTTCCATTGATTTCAAGAGCTTTTTGGGTTTTTTGGTTGATTACGAGGTATGATTGCATCTTCTAAAACGATATGGTTGCACTTTCCATGAACCTAATTTTTTTTACTAAACGACGGAGAAATAATACGATAGAAATTATAGATAAAAAGTTCCCCATTATCCGATACATAAAAAATAATTGTCTGGGCTTTTCAATAGACGAAAAACAATAATTTAAAAGGAACCTTTCTATATATTTTTTTTGTTTTTAAAGAAATTCTATATCAATTTTTTTCTAAAAAAAATTAGGAGGCACCAGGGCTAGATCTTCTGGCCATGGTGCGGCTCCGCAACTGTTATCTACCTCTCCTCCCTCCCACTAAATACCACCGTCGAACTCCTCCCTCCCGCTAAAGACCACCGCCGAACTCCTCCGGCTAAAGACCACCGTTGTTGTCGTCGTCTTGGGTATGATCGTAAAGGTGATGATAGATCCTACAAAACAGGAAGTAAACCCTAAAAATTATTGGGTTTTTGAGAGGGGAGAAAGATAGAGAAGAAAGGTTTCGCCGCCGGGTTTAGGTTTTTGAAGGAACAGAGTTTTGAAAGACTGTATATTCATATATCACTGTTTATAATACATTGAGATTATAATATATATTATATATTGTGAGAGTTTATATTATATATTATATAAAAAAAACAATCGTATTCGTACTTCCTCCAGGAAAAAATTGGTTTTAGCTTTTGTGAAATAATTTTAAGGAATTTAAAAATAATAATAATAAACATATTATTTTTATATTTACATGTTTAAAATTATAAAAACAACTTGATATTTTTAAGAAAAATTAGAATAAAAGAACTATTTATATAAAAGAACTCACTCATTTAATTGTCAGAGAACTATTTATATATATAATTCCATGCCTATATATATATAAAATTAGAATAGGAAAATTATATAAAATTAGGATAAGAGAATTATATAATTACAAAGGGGTTAAAATGGTCATTTTTGTCGGTAAGCACTTACCAAAAATCACTTGGTAAACAATCTTACCCGGACAGCACTTACCAAGGACAGCACTTACCCGAGACAACACTCTTACCCGGACAGCACTTACCCAAAAAGAGTTGGTAAACGGCCCCTAAGTTGAACCTTATATTTGATTAGGTTATCATGTAGTTTGGAAAAGGTTGAAAAATCGATAAACCCAAACCAAATAAGCCAATAATTGATTTAACTGACCGACTAACACCATAGCAGACACTATATTAGAATTTTTCAAGACATTACACCAACAACCACTTTAACCAAAGACACTGGAGGTTGTGTAAAAGCCAAATATGAACCATTCAGCCTTAAATCAACAGTTAGCAACAAATGAAGGCTAAGCCGAGGTTTCTCAAAATTTTAAGTTTAACACCAAAATGGCACATAACGATTCAACATCTTATAATAAAGGCTAGAAAATCCCAAAAGTTTAACAACTATAATCTGAGAACTAAAACATTGGCCTGCATATAGACTCGAGGCGTACCTTCTTGCGCTGAAGCTCGTCAACAGATGCATCTTTGTTTTTCGCAAGCCAATCTGTTGTATCAGCAATTGCCTTCTTCATCTTCTTCAAGTTCTTAGGGTGAGCCCTGTTCTTGATGTTGTCTTCTTTGATCATATTCTTCATGTTGTATAAGCAATCCTCAAGTGCATTGCGTGCATCTGCTTTCTTCTTGAATTCTTGGTCCTCGACTTTGTACTTCTCAGCATCTTTTACCATCTTCTCAATCTCTTCCTTGGAGAGTCTTCCATTTTTATTGGTAATCGTGAGTTTTTTCGTTTTCCCAGTAGATAATATCTCAGCTGTGACTGTGAGGATACCATTGGCATCTACTTCATAGCAATCGAGAATTTTCTGGACCCCTTTGGGAGCAGGTGGAATTCCATAAATTGAGAACTTCCCCAACAAATGGTTATCTGTAGCTTTAGATCTTTCACCTTGATAAATGCTAATAGATACCCCAGATTGGTTGTCCCCTATTGTAGTATACTGTTTGCTCTTTCTTGCAGGTATTGAAGTGTTCCGTGGTATCAAAACATCCATTACATTTCCAATTAACTCCACACCTAGTGATAAAGGAGTGACATCCAATAGAACCAAATCTTGAACTCTCTTCTCATTGTTACCACTTAACTTTGCAGCCATTACGGCTGCACCATACGCAACAGCCTCATCAGGGTTCAGGCTCTTACATAACTCTTTGCCATCGAAAAATTCCAGCAACATACATTGAATCTTTGGTATCCTCGTTGAGCCACCCACAAGAATCACCTTGTGTATACATGATTTATCCATCTTTGCATCGCTTAAACATGCCTTCAGAGTATTGATGCAATTATTGAACGAACCCATGTTCAACTCTTCAAATTTAGCTCTACTAAATTTTATTGAAAAATCAATTCCTTCATGCAAACAATCAAGCTCGATTGAAGTTTGAGTAGTGCATGAAAGAATCCTTTTAGCTTTTTCGCAAGCAAACCTCAATCTCCCCAATGCTCTTTGGTTCCCCGTCAAGTCCTTATTCCATCTCCTCTCGAATTCCCGGACACAGTGATCCACCATGCAGTTATCAAAATCCCCACCTCCTAAATGAGTGTCACCAGCAACAGCTTTCACCTGAAAGTTACCCCCTTCCGCCATGGTCAACAAAGAGACGTCAAATGTGCCACCACCTAGATCAAAGACTACCACATTAATCTTGCCAATGATATTATAGTTTTTATCTAGACCATACGCAATTGCAGCCGCAGTAGGCTCATTGATCAGTCGGAGGATGTTCAATCCAGCAATAGTGCCGGCATCCTTTGTTGCTTGACGTTGTGAATCATTGAAATAAGCCGGGACTGTTATCACAGCATCTTTCACAGGTTTTTCTAAGGTATGCCTCAGCAGTTTCTTTCATCTTGCTGAGAATCATTGATGAAATTTCTTCAGCCAAAAACTCCTTTTGTTGACCTTTGTAGGAGACAACAATCTTTGGCGTGTTGGCTGACCCTTTTATGACCTTAAAAGGCCACAATTTCATGCCACGCTGCACTATGGAATCACTAAATCTCCTTCCAATCAACCTCTTAGCATCTGAAAATCAATGGTTAATTAAGCCAACATCCAAATAAAAACAAATTATATCAATAATATGAGTAGATTTCTTTGTTGCAATTTAAAGGGTCTAGTTCATATGGAGCAGAATGTACAAATAATAGAAATCCAAGTTCCCAACATAATCAAAGCTAATTAAACCTTTTGGTCATAGTTGATTAATGTAAATTACAGTTAGTTAACTGGGTTAGGCATCCATCTACTGTGTTGATTAATGTAAACAGTTAGTTAACTGTGTTAGCCATCCATCTACTGTTTTGAACCGACCGTTGGTGATTCAACCCACAATTGTTGCTATCTGATCTCGTGTGTATTTCTATCTTCTGTAGCTTCAAACAAAAAAACAGTGACCCGTTTATTTAGTTTTCAAGGTGTAGGCGAACTAAACCCTAAAAACCCTAATTATGAACAACTTAGGCTTGATTTAAAAGATTAAGTGGTAGAAGAGATCAAAAACTTAGGGTCGCCTACTAAACGATTATCCGGTAAGTGTTTATCGGTCATCAAATGAACATGGCAAGGGCCGAAAATCTTATTACCCGATAAAAGCAATGATATGGATGGAGAGTCTTACCCAGTAATAAGTGGTACCGGGTAAATTTGTTGCATACGATACTGTTTTGATGCACTTACTGGGTAAGCGCTTGGGTAAACCACCCCTTAAATTTGAACCTTTAAAAAATTATATAAAATGATGATAGTTTAATCTTATTGGTGGAAATCAATAAAATAATAATTTCTCTCACCTCCCACCCATTTTAGAAAATTCTCTAAACTTGGAGTTTTTTCTTATTTTCTCTATTTTAGAGAACATGATAGAGAAGCTGTTGGAGAACAAAATTTTCATTTTCTCTATTTTAGAGAAGCTGTTGGAGATGCTCTAAATAATCTTTCTTTTTCATTCATATAATCCTACTTTGCTAGTCTGCTGTTCACATCCAATTCTTCAGAAATCAGAATGTTGTCTTACAACTCCGTTTAATAATGTATATATAACTTTTTCAACGATTTATCAAAAATAAGATGAATAGCATTCAATAAAAATCAGTTGGCTGACCAAATATAGTGTTGGTTGGGTTAGTTGTTCCTTGGTTTTTGGCGCCATCGCCAATGAGTCGTTCTTCGTCAAGAAAAGCAACAGAAGACGGAGTGGTTCTGTTGCCTTGATCATTGGGTATGATCTCGACTCGATCACGCTTCCAAACGGCGACACATGAGTACGTTGTTCCAAGGTCGATTCCGATCGCCGGTGATCCGTTTCCTCTTCGCTCCCTTTCATTCGAATTTTCCGTGTGGAAAAATTTACGAACTGCAGAAAGAATGTTTCCCTTTTTAAGCATCATGTAGATGTTACCTCTTGGTGTTTATCTCCAACTACTGGCTACGGTATGATTTATAGAGTATTTTGTTAAAATTATATTTTAAAATAAATGAGTAATCTATTCTAATAGAAAATAAAAATAAGTATTTTATTTAGTAGTATTTATCTTGTATGAATCATGGTTATCTATAATTAGTTGTACGAAATCAAATTAATAGAATAGGCAAATATATGTAATTTAATGTAATTGATGTAATTGATTCATTGTAATACTTTCCATAGTTGTAGCCTAATTATAGGACTATGTATTCTATATATTGAAGGTGATCAATAAGATAATGTAGGGGATTTACAATCCTATATGGTATCAGAGCCCAAACACTAATACCGTCACCGGAAAACCGCTATTCTTTTCCCAATCACCTTCTTTTCCTTTCTTTCCGATCACCTTTTTCCTCCCATCCTCATGGCCGATAGCAAACTACACCCAGCGATCACCGTCACCAACATCCGTAACTTCATTCCGGTTACTCTCGAGATGGAAAAAGGACAATATTCATCATGGGTGGAACTTTTCAAGATTCATTGCCGAGCCTACCAAGTCATCGATCATATCATTCCCACACCAAAACCCTCTTCACAATCCGAAAAAGACAAAGAAAAAGCCATCGATGAAGATCTTTGGTCACGTATCGACACCATTGTCCTTCAATGGATCTACGGCACCATCTCGAACGACCTACTTCATACCATACTCAAACCCGAATCTACCGCCGCACAAGCCTGGAACTCCTTGGCCAACATCTTCCAAGACAACAAAAATTCCCGAGCCATCTACCTTGAGAATCAATTCTCTAACACCCGCCTTGACAACTTCTCAAATGTGTCCTCCTATTGTCAAGAACTCAAGATGCTTGCCGATCAATTGGCTAACGTGGGAGCTCCTGTCCAAAATCAACGCCTAGTTCTTCAACTCATCGCCGGCCTTAATGAACAATATGACGGTGTTGCGATGATGATCCAACAAAGTAATCCCCTACCTGATTTTTATGAAGCCCGGTCCAAACTCATACTCGAAGAAACAAGAAAGGCCAACCAAGCCACCTCCGCCGCTGCCGCCGCCGGTACCGCCCTTCATACCAATACATAGCAGCCCAACGATACCAAACGGCCCACTCATCCACATCCACCTACTCATAATGCCCGTTCAAAAGTTTCTCCTCCTATCGTGGTCGTGGTCGTGGTCGTGGGCGATCATCTAACCGGGGTCGAGGTCGCGGCTCTTTCTTTCCCAACGCCACCTCTTCACCAAATTACCAACCACCACAGGTCTTGGCCCTCTCCACCATGGGTTTTTCCACCATGTCCCTACCCCACTACATCTTGGGCCAAACCACACCATACTCCGCAACCGTCACACTCTCCTGGAATTCTCGGCACAAGACCTCAACAAGCCTACGCGACATCCAACGTGAGCCCGGTTCCCACCGACATCGAGCAAGCTCTTCACACCATGACTCTCAACCCGCCGGATACGAATTGGTATCTCGACACCGGCGCCACCTCCCACATGACTCACTCGACAGGTAACTTCTCGTCTTATTTCAATAAGAACATTAATAACAATATTATCATCGGGAATGGATCCGAAATACCAATTTAAGGTACCGGCCATCAAACCCTCCCTTCTCCATTCCTCCCTTTAAAACTAAATAATGTCCTCCATGTTCCGCACATTATTAAAAATCTTCTTTCTGTTCGTCGTTTAACCCATGATAATAATATTTCGATCGAGTTTGACCCGTTTCGTTTTGATGTCAAGGACTTCCAGACTCAGATACCTATTCTCAGATGTAACAGAAGTGGCGATCTATACCCTCTCACTTCGTCGTCCATTCATCACGTCACAGCTCCTTCCGCGTTTGCCGCTTTATCTCAAGATCTTTGGCACCACCGTCTAGGGCACCCGGGATCTTCTTTATTACGTTCTCTTCAGCAAAATTCACTTATTAATTATCGCAAAATAAAAGGTTCAAACATTTGTCAATCTTTTGTTTTTGGCAAAAACGTTAAGTTACCATTTATTGATTCTACTTCTCGCACTCTCTTACCTTTTAATATTGTTCACAGCGATGTATGGACTTCACCGATTGTTAGTTTGGGTGGTCATCGTTACTATATTCTTTTCTTGGATGATAAAACAAACTTTCTTTGGACGTACCCTCTTGGTCAAAGTCCCAAGTTTACTCTATTTTTCTTAATTTTCGCAACTTCATTACAAACCAATTTGAACGTCACATCAAATGTTTCCAATGCGACAATGGTAAAGAATATGCAAATAAATATTTCCAGCAATTTTGTAACCAACACGGTATGATGTTTCGATTCTCGTGCCCTCACACCTCCTCCCAAAATGAAAAAGTCGAACGAAAAATACGCTCCATAAACAACATTATTCGCACCTTACTTACACACTCATCTGTCCCCAACACATTTTGGCACCATGCACTACAAATGGCCACCTATTTATTAAACATCCTTCCCAGCAAGTTGCTTAACTATGCCACCCCCACTCATCTTCTATACAATCGCAAACCCTCTTACGAGCACCTTCGGGTTTTCGGTTGCTTATGTTATCCTCTCCTTCCATCCACCACCATCCATAAACTCGAAAAACGGTCAACTCCTTATGTGTTCCTTGGATATCCTTCCAACCATCGGGGGTACAAATGCTATAATCTATCTACCTATAAAATAATTCTTTCTCGTCATGTCGTCTTCGATGAAACCATTTTTCCTTTTGCTAAACTCACCACTCCTACTCCTCCCTCTTACGATTTTCTTCACACAGACATTCACCCATATCTCATGCATTACTCACCCCTTTCTAATGCATCCCCACCAATTCCAGAACCCTCAAACCAAAGTCCATCCCCCCTTCCCTCATCTTCTTTCCCGACGCCACCTCAACCCACACACACACCACCATCCTCCCGACTTCCACCGTCCTCCCCTTTGTCACAAGATGACACTCGCTCACGAACTCAAACCCGCTCAACTCAACCATCCACTTCCCAACATCGATCCGCCCCACCAACCCCGATTCGCTCCATGACAACTCGTAGCATGGCCGGTATTTCGAAACCCAAACGAATTTTTAATCTCCATACTTCCAAGCCCATCTCCTTCTTACCTCGTAACCCTAAAGAAGCCCTTTCCGACCCGAATTGGAAAGATGCCATGACCGACGAGTTTAATGCACTTATTGACAATAAGACGTGGGAGTTAGTACCACGTCAACCTAATATGAACATCCTTCGTTGCATGTGGATTTTTAGACATAAAAAGAATTCTGACGGTTCTCTCGAATGCTACAAAGCTCGTTTAGTATGTGATGGCAGGTCTCAACAGGTTGGCGTGGATTGTGGCGAGACGTTTAGTCCCGTGGTCAAACCAGCAACTATCCGAACGGTATTAAGCATTGCTCTTTCCAACTCTTGGTCCATTCATCAATTGGACGTCAAGAATGCATTTCTCCATGGTACTTTAAACGAAACTGTTTTCATACATCAACCGTTGGGTTTTCGTGACCCTCGTTTCCCGGATCACGTGTGTTCGCTCAAAAAGTCCCTTTATGGCTTGAAACAAGCCCCACGGGCGTGGTATCAAAGGTTTGCGGATTTCGTGTCCACCTTGGGTTTCTCTCATAGCAAGTGTGATCACTCGCTCTTTATTTACAAACAAGGAGCCGACACAGCGTATATTCTCCTTTATGTCGACGATATAATTCTCACCACCTCCTCCGACCCTCTTCGGCAACATTTTATGTCTCTCCTTGCCAAGGAATTCGCTATGAAAGACCTTGGCCCATTAAGCTATTTCTTGGGTATCACTGTCACCTGACGTGATAATACGATCTTCTTATCTCAACAAAAATATGCTGCCGAAATTCTTGAACGTGCTGGGATGTCCTCGTGGATGTCCTCGTGTAATCCAGTAGCTACTCCCGTCGACACTAATGCAAAATTAAGTACCAACTCTGGTTCTTTAATTGATGATCCTACTTCATACCGAAGTCTTGCGGGGGCTTTACAATATTTAACGTTCACTCGCCCCGATATTACATACGCTGTGCAACAAGTTTGCCTTCACATGCATGCTCCGAAAACCGGACACATGCACGCTCTCAAGCGGATTTTACGTTATGTTAAAGGCACTCTTTCTCACGGCCTTTACCTCTACAAGTCGAATCTTACGTCTCTTATTTCATATACGGACATAGATTGGGGTGGTTGTCCGGATACTCGCCGATCTACTTCCGGATATTGCGTCTACTTGGGAGATAATCTTCTCTCTTGGTCTTCAAAGCGCCAATCGACACTCTCACGATCAAGCGCCGAGGCTGAATATCGTGGGGTTGCCAACATTGTCTCCGAAACATGTTGGCTTCGTAATCTTCTTTTGGAGCTTCATTGTCCCCTCCAAAACGCCACTATCGTTTACCGTGATAATGTTAGTGCCATCTACTTAGCTGGTAATCCCGTCCAACATCAACAGACCAAACACATCGAAATGGACATCCATTTCGTTCGAGTAAAGGTAACTTGATGTCAAGTCCGCGTTCTTCATGTACCTTCTCGCTATCAGATCGCAGATATCTTCACAAAAGGTCTACCTCGCGTTCTTTTTAATGATTTTCGTACTAGTCTCAGCGTTCGTCCACCTCCCGCTTCGACTGCGGGGGTATAATAGATAGGCAAATATATGTAATTTAATGTAATTGATGTAATTGATTCATTGTAATACTTTCCATAGTTGTAGCCCAATTATAGGACTCTGTATTCTATATATTGAAGGTGATCAATAAGATAATGCAGGGGATTTACAATCCTATACAAATAAACAGTTTTAATAGGTTGTACTTGTACTTAATCAATTTGTAATCTTGAATTTTAAGTAACATGTGTGGAAAAATGCCAAAAAAATCCAATGATTAAGCCATTGAACTATTGTTTTAAATGAAAAACCATTAAACTTTCTAGTTTTGAATGATTAAATATCTGAACCATTCTTTTTTTGCATGAAAAATAATGAAACTTTCTCGTTTTGATTGATTAAATCTCTAAGGCCATCAGTACCTCATGAGAGCATCTTTCAAATATTCCAGCTCCACATCAGCGCCACATCAGCTTTTCTCCCATCCCTCACTCAATCCCTAACAATCCCTAAACACCCTTACCCCATTCCCTCAAACCATTTTGCCACCTCATTTATTTTAATTCTTTTATTTATACATTTAATTATTTAACAAAATAAAAATAAGATAAATAATAAAAATAAAAATTCATATCATTCATTAAAAATAAAAATTACAAAATACAAAACACTACCAATTATGAAATTTTTGAATTTGCTCTTTTCTCGCTAAAGTAACCCTCAAAGCTTTTCCCGTAAGGTGATCATGCGGGGTCATGAAAAACTCGAAGTCTTTCTCAAATCGGTTTGAGCGTTCGATTTCGAGTTCTTGATCCAACCTATGTCGTTCGAGTTTTGAGCGTTCGATTTCGAGATCGAGTTTTTTCATTTTGTATTCCATTGTATCATCAATCTTGTCGTTGAACGTCGTCAACAACTGAGTAACACTTTCGTCCGTATTCGCCCCGGACGTATTACTCGTTGATGATTTTTTTGCCTTGTTTCTCCCGATGGGTCGTTGAATTTGCTCGTCATCGTCATCATCGGAAGGTTGGGTACGTTTTGAACCCCGCGATGAAGTTGTCGTCATCGTTGGAACGGCTCCCCATTTTGGACATTTTTTTAGGACGTCCCATGCTTGTTCGTGAGTGAAAGCAACTTTATGGCGTGCTAGATACCGTTCGTGTGCCGTTCGGGATATATCGGCCTCACTCATCCCGCTTGATCTATTATTGAGCAAGTTCTTGTAGATGCCGCCAAACCAATTAATTCTTTTATTGAGGTCGTTGAACTTGCTATTGAGTTGATGGGTTGATCTATAACCTGGTTCACGACCCATGCGAGTAAAGAACACATGCCCGATTCGGCCCCAAAAACTTCCTACATTTATGTAAAATTAAGTATAATAATAATAATAATAATAATAATAATAATAATAAAAATAATAATAATAATAATAATAACAATAAAAATAATTACCACCGCTTTGTGCGTTACCGATAACGGGGTCCTCCGAAACGTCAACCCACGCCGACACTAACGCGAGTTCCTCGTCTTTACTCCACGTTTGTTTGGCGGCTTTCGTTGGTCTCGGATTTGATGGTTCCGGGTTAGATTGCTGTGTCGGGATAGATTGTGGTGTGTTCGGGGTAGAAGGTTGGGTTTCCGGAACGTAGTCGTCGGCGAGATTGATGAAGGGTGAAGAAGGATTGAAGTTGGTCGGAATACAACCTTGTTCAATCATACCGGAACGTGTAAGTTGGTAAGGAATTTGTTGCGTATGGCCTAATGAGTTGTAAAAATATTGTGACGGATTTTGTTGCGACCATTGTGCCGGATATTGTTGCGAAATTTGTGGCGGAATTTGTTGCGAAAAATGCGGACGATAACCTTGTTGTTGTGTAAACGCTTGGAAACCAAGCTCTTGATCTTCTTGCGATTGTGGTGTATTCGGTCGGTTACGACGGGATGTAGGTGTTCTGTTTGGATTCATGATGAGAGAGGTGTGAAAAATAAGAGGTTGAGAGAATTTGAGAGAGTTTGAGAGGTGTGAGAAATAAGAGGTTGAGAGAATTTGAGAGGTGTGAAAAATAAGAGGTTGAGAGGTGTAAGAAATAAGAGGTTGAGAGGTGTGAGAAATAAGAGGTTGAGGGTTAAATATATAGTGGGATTAAATTGGGAATTTTTTTTTTACAAAGAGCCGTTGAACGGCTTGATTTTTAAAAATTAAATTAAATTTTTTTTAAAACCCTTCGGGATGAACCGGGATGGGGAACCCGGATTCCATCCTGCCCCGCTGATACCGCAACACCCGTAGCCCATCCCCGCCATCCCGCATGCCATCCCGAGCCCCATCCCGAATGGGGTACGGATGGCCTAAACACTGTTTTTTGAATAAACTTTAAAAAATGGTTACATACATTCTTTTATCAAAAATAAAAATCTACTGGGGAGTATGTAACCGACTAGGACTGTTATTAAGTTAAAAAAAACTAAATCAGTTTGGGTTAAAATGATCGATGTGAGTAACAAATTTCTAAAAGTTTGATATTTTATTTTATTTGAAAAAAATTGTTAGGACTTAATTATTCAAAATGAAAGTTTAATGGTTTTTTTTTATTCAAAAATAATAGTTCAATGACTTTCAAAATGAGAGTTTCTATGGTTTTTTCATTCAATAAAATTGTTCAGAGACATAAATCATTCAAAATGAGATAGTTCATTGTGTTTTCTTAACTTCTCCCCTAATATGTGTCATAACCGGTACTTAAAAATTGGCAAGACGGTGCATTGGTGGTTGATCACTGATCCCCACTAATGTATGTATGCTTCTATATGGAGCTATGTGAGTTTTTTTGGGCTGCTCTTTTATGTGTTATTGATGTGGGAGTTATAATAAGGTGTTGTATTTGTTGGGTTCATTTTTGTTGGCTCAACAGTTGCCTCTCCTTCTTATCTTTTGGTCTGTTAACTGTTGTTTTCTTTTTGAAGAGGTCTTGGAGTGATAAGGTGGGGTTTTGGCTTATATTAGATCTTTAGTTTTTAACCAATTTTCTTTGGATTCTTATGCCTAATATCTATCCGTTGATGGTTGTTGATGGAGGCTTATTTTTTGATTATGGTGTGATCTTAATCTGGAGGGATATGGAATCTTTCTTTTGTCTGTATGGCCAATTTCAGAATTTGTCCCCTTATGTTTTGGTGGTTTGGAGGGATTGGAGTGGTTGGCTTAATGGATTAAGCTTTGCTGATATGGCTGTGTTATGTTTATGTGGATCTTTAAGAGGCAAGTTGTGGTTTCTTTTATGCTTTATCCCTGGCACCTTTGTCTACTGGTATCCTCTTGCTAGATTTTTTTTGCCTTTTGCCTATCTTGGGTTGATCCTTAACCCGCTTCTAAACCTGATGGATTCCAATTTGGATCTCCAGTTTTTTGCTCCTTATCTTTCATTTGGTCTTATAGGGAAATTTTCGTCGGTATTACCCAGGGATCACCCAGGAAATATCAATGGTTCGGTAAAATTCGATGTTTTTCAGAAAAATACCCGTGGATCACCCATATAATCCATGGTAATCTGTCACTAATTTGCATTACCCACCAACTTTTGTGACGGTTTTGTGACGAATCACCCTTTAGCGACAGATTTCCTAGGGAAAACGTTGTAGGTAAAAGTCTTTCGTTTAGTAGTGAGTGCCACATGGCTTGGTTTTTCTTGATATCTGTTTTGCCAATGGCCGTGGGCCAAATTGGCCTAATGTGCTCGTTTTTCTTCTGGAGTAATAAGGGTGGTTTCAAATGCTTCGATGGACACTTTTGTGGTGATTTGATCTCTTTGTGCCCAAATGGGGATAGAATTAAAATGGGCAGCAATGGTGTCGTTATTTCTTTTGTGATTAAGCTGCTTCGATCCCCTTTGAGATTGAATTTGCTATTCAGGCTGTGGGATTTTCTTCTTCGTCATAGCAGATTTGGTGCTGTAAGGGTGCGTTTGGTACACTGGACAGAATAGGACAGAACAAAACAGAGATCACTATCCCATGTTTGGCAGAACTTTTATGTGGAACAGACACAAATAAAGTGGAACAAGCTGGAACAGGCCTGTTCCACCCTTACCCCATGGAACAAACTGGAACAAGGTGGAACGGACTTATGTTTTACCAATATAACCTCAAAATAAAATCTAATTCTCTTCTAAAGCATCAAATACACATTCTATTTTATATTTTATTCATTCTTTAAATTTTATTTGGGATTTTATTTGGATCGCAGGCTGGGTATTTAATTTGGAAGATGGTTTATGGGCTGCTAAAAAGCCCATTTTGATTAAGGTAAGAGATGGGCTTCATTCAGAATTTGGATCTATGTTATGTGGATTTTGTGGCATATTGGAATTACCAAAAGGGATGAGAATTGGGCTGGAACTTTATTTTGGATTAAGGAAGATTTTGGGCCTAACGTTTTTGATGAATTTGGATTAAGTGTTTCCTACAGTTGGGATTAAGAAATGAGGTTTTTAATGAGGTTGCTTGGGCTGTGCAAAATTTCTTTCATCTGGGTCTCAAGGCTGGACCTTTTTTTGGCGGTGTGTGGTGTGAAGAGAGGGAGTTCAAAAGAGTTATTATTTTCTTTGGGAGTCATCTTTTTTGGCATTTTGGGTGCGTTTGATACACTGGACTGAACAGGACAGGACAGAACAGAAATCACTGTTCCATGTTTGGCAGGACTTTTATGTGGAACAGACAGGAACAAAGTGGAACAAGCTGGAACAGGCATGTTCCACCCCTACCCCATGGAACAAGCTGGAACAAGGTGGAACAGACTTATGTTTTACCAATATAACTTCAAAATAAAATCTAATTCTCTTCTAAACATCAAATACGCATTCTATTTTATATTTTATTCATTCTTTAAATTTTGTTTATTTGTATTTAATCAAATGTTATTTGTTCTGTTCTGTCCAGTTTTGTCTACCAAACGCTGCACAACTGTTCTGTCATGTCCTGTCCTGTTCTGTCTCGTCCTGTTCTGTTCTATCCCGTCCTGTTATGTTATGTCTTTTTTGGAGTTTAGGGTTATTAGTGCTTAGTGTCCATTTTGTAATCCTTGGGGTATGCCCCTCGTAGCTTGTCTCATTTTTATTTGGTTTTGAATAAAGTTTTTCCGGGGTTCCGTCCCCTTTCCCAAAAAACCGGTACTTAAAAAGCATAGAGTTTTGAAGACTTTAACATAAATGCTTTATGATATAGTATAAATTATTAAAACATTCAGTACATCAATCTATATATTAAAGGAGAAACCACGGGTGTTCACGTGGCCTCTCGTAAAGCTTAGAATCTCTTTTTTTCTCAACTTTTTGATTTTTTTTAAATGTTGAATATGTAAAAGACGTTTTCGCCCCTGTACGGAAAATATGTAATTCATATTAACATGGGTTTCTTTTTGTAATTTACATGTCCAAGTTTAACCTCCAACTCTTGATTTGCTTCTTCATTTATTTTGCTTTTTTCTTAATGAAAGTTGTTTTTCACAAGTTGCAAAACAAAATAGAGTTCTAGAAATTCATTTGGTGGGAGATGAAAAAATAAAGTTGAAGAAGACATTGAAGATTTTAAATAGGTATGTATAAATTATATTCTCCAAAATATGTGATTTGCTATTATATATTTTTTATATTTTATTATATTGTTGGATTTGTTGTTATCATATGACAATTGTGTTTACGTTGGAATTTTGTTGTTTTGTTATTACATGATTTGATAAAAAAAATTAAGCTCCATTGAAATTAACCATTTATACGCGATTGATAATTGCATTACATTTTGATTACTTCAAAAAAAATTATATTGACATTTGTCAATGTTGTAATAATTAATGAGGTCTATGACTTCAATAATAAATAAAATGAAATCCTATAAACTCTTTTGGGAGGGGATGAAGAAGATGAAAGTGAAGAAGACATGGAAGATTTTAATCAGATATGTATAAATTGTATTCTTCAAAAAATATGTTTTGTTATTACGTATTTTTTCTTTTACATATTGTTGGATTTGTAGTAATCATAAGAGAATTGTGTATTTGTGTTTACGTTTAAATCACATATATTCAAATAGAATTTTGAAATTTTGTAAGTACATGATCTGATAATTTGTTTTTTCAATATTAAGCTCCATTAACATTAACCATTTATACGTGATTGATAATTTTATTAAATTTTGACTAATTCAAAAGAAATTATTGACATTGTCAATTTTGTGATAATTTATGATGTCAATGAGTTCATCTCAAAATAATCATCAAAGTTCTTTTTCACGATCAATTATCGTAATATTTTTTTATTGAAAAATTACTTAGGTTTATTTTGTAATTAGTTAAAAGTTTTTTTTTTATTTATAGATTTTCATTTTAACTTATGCATTGTTTATTTATAAGTTAAAAAAATAGTGTGATCCCAGAACAAGTAATCAATCAATGTAAACAATAAAGGAAGCCATCTCTATATTCAATAAGATCAAAGTAGCTCAGAAGGTGAATGCAATGCAAATACTAGTGTGTGTGGCTACTATGTGTGATGAAATGACCTAATTTCCCAAAAGGGAAAATAGCAAACTATATATACCTAGGGTATAGAATAGCCCTATTACAAATATAGTCCCTCTACTTGGTACAATAACATTTAAGCACTAACATTCTCCCCCTTTGTACCAATGTAGAGCAAAAGATTTAGACGTCCACCGGGGTCACATTCTTCTTTCGAATACCAAATATGATCTCGAATCTTCGTAGTTCAAGGCGGTAGTCTTTTCGGTATGAGATGGCTTTCAACACTTCGTTGATCAGGTTCTTTTCTTTCTCAGTGAACTTTACCTCTCCACGCGCATCCAGACGAAGTTTACTTTCCAAGTGAAACAGAATAATCTTCAAAGTACCCTCACAATACTTGTTGATCTCAATAACTCTCATAAATATTTTCTTTGAGTCAGTATCAACGTAAACAACCCCGAGCTCAGGCTTGTTCAGTACAGTGTAGGCGGGGATACCTTGAATATAAGATAAGCGTCTGTTTGGTCTTTTTAAGTTCACGTGAGTTTGAAAAGATTCCAAACCCATCTGAAAGTCAGTGAGGTATGAATACTTCAGAATATTCTTCATAAACTTCTTCACACTTCGAAAGGCAGCACTGTATTGAATTCTATACTCCGGACGCTTCTTCTATGGATGGACAGCAAGACTGTTGTAAAGGCTCAGAAGACCATTCAGTCTCAGACTCTTGAAATCAGCTTCAGAAAATACGCATTCAAACCCATCTGATCTCAAGACCGTGAATTCAGGATAGAAGACATCAAACAGATTTTGAGATTCAACTTTCAGCACCTTCATAGTCATGTTATCTGACTTGACAGCTTCTGATCCTTTGTCTTTGTTCTTCATGACGTATATAAATTCGATCTTCTTCAACGATGGCCAGTCTTCAATCCCATAAATCTTCTCCAAGTTAATCTTTTGAACCTCCCGTACATACAGTTCTTTCCTCAAGGTTTCTAGATAGGGAGTTTGGATTGATACTCTCTCTCCAGTGGCTACATACCTAGGTTCGGCATCAATAATAACTTGGAAAAAACGGAGTTCTGCTTCAAGTACTTTATCTCTGATCTTTCCATCAGGTATAAACGGTGTTTGTGAAACTAAAGTACCTGAGCTTGGACCTGCTGCATCTTCTAACTGTGGAGTGTCTGAGATTGGACCTGCAGAATCAACCTGTGTCGGAGCATCTTCTACCACTGTCGGAATATCATCTTCAGACTCGATATCCAAAACCTGATCCCCAGTTTCAAAGTCAATATCCAATTCATCCAGAGCTTCTATCATCTCTTCTTTAATCTTGTAGTTGAGCTGCTCTGGTTCTTCCTCGGAGTCAATATAGATCATCTCGATAAGCATATCATCAGTCCTCCGCACATCTGTCGTTCTATTGTCAACAGCAGAAGGCTTTTCAACCCCGGTTAAGACATCAGCTAGAACAAGTATTTCTATATCAACATTCTGTACAACATCAGTCGCTGTTCCACCTTCACCTGTATTTCCCCCAGCTTCCTGTTCATTAACATTGCCAGTAGAAGCAGCAGCACTAGACTCTGCAACCCCTGCTCTCTTCTCCCCCTCATGTTGATCAGGAGAATCCTGATCATCATGTCTTCTTTTCTGAGAGACTTTAGATTCAATACCACATCTGTCTTCTACAACTTTGAGCCTGTTACTGATGGTGGCGAATCCATTCATCAAAGCATTCCTCATATCTGTCACAGAGTTGGTTAGCTTCTGAAGTTGTGTTGTCAGAAGAAGTTGTGTATCTGTGGATGTTGAAGATTGAGGTTGGGTTAGAGGTGGTGTATGTTGACGAAGTAAGGAAATTAAGTCAACTTCTTCATATGTACTAGAGTCGCTTTTGGCTAAAAGGCGGGATAACAGCTCAGATTTAAGCTGGTCTTCAGGTATAAGGTGTAGTGGGATAGATGATGGATGTTGTGAGTCTGGTTGAGCTTCTGATGGTTGATCTTGAGGAGTGGATGATGATTCAGCAATATGTTTACCCTTTATGGCACGACTGACTTCAGATGCTAACTGATCAACTGATCTCTGCATGTGTGCACGGTGTTGCTTGTACGATCTGTCTATAGTACCTAGTGCAGAAGCCAGTAATGGTAGAGTAATAAAATGAGGATATGGCCCGAGCATCCGTATAACCTGTTCATGAGGAAAATTTAAGAAAATAGAGCTAACGTCCAGACCACCTAGGTTACCGGTTGAAGTAGCGGTTGTAGCAACCGTACTGCCTGTGCTCATGGCTGGCAAAGTATTGACCATGACAGGACTTCCACCCTGTCCTCGTGGGGCACCAACAAATGGCGGCCTCACTCTGGGTGTTCCGGTTGGGGCACGAAAGCCCGCAACTTGGTGTTGTTCCAGCAACTGTGTCCTAGGAAAGGATGTTCTACCAAATGGTCCTAGACTCAATGTGCGTGGAATAAAAGGCGGTGGCCGGGGCGGGAGCCTACCTGATTCAATACCAGCAGACACCGAGTGTGTCGCCGATAGACTTTGAGCTATATCCCCTGTGGAAAAAGAAACATCGGCAAATTGAGATGCCGATGAGTGGTTGAGTGGGGTTGTGCTATGCATGGCTGGGTCCACCGTGTCTGTTTCAATACGCAACGGCGACAGACGCTCGTTGGTAGATGATGTGGCTACCCGGCTTGGATCGGTGTGGGGAGAGTCAATAGTTAAAACTTTATCTGACTCTATCACAGCTTCACTCAATTCTTTTCTCCCCTCATTCTCACCACTAACTAACTTTTCTACTTCTACTTGTTCTTCTACTTCTTCGTGCACAGATGAAGGACCCACGGCATCAGTAGCAGTGTCGAGAAGTTCGGTGTTCCGAGTGGAATCAGCATCCGAACTCACAACACGTGGTCTCTTTCCCATATGTCTAGGAATCAAATTCACCAATGGGTCATGACCTGAGTCATCATCGTCATCATCATCGTCATTGACAGGAAAGAAGGGTTCTATCTCATCGTCTTGATTAACTGCATCATCAGGAGATGATGCAGCGGCATACGCTTCATCCCATGAGACATCATCATCAAAGATCAGGGGAGGAGGTCGAGGCGGTGGATGAGCTTGTTTCGAGGAAGATGCTTGGCCAACAGTTCGTAATCTTCTCCCAACTCTCTTTCTTTTCGTTCTCCTCAACTCTCGTCGTTCAGAAACACCCCCATGTTCCTGAACCCCCTCGACATTCGGACCCTCACCTTCTAATGGGTTTGCATCGTGGGGAGGTCCCTCCGGTTCTGGCCGGACCATCAATGCGTTATCTATCCTATATTGCCTAACTACCCAGACTGTTGGTCAGCATAAGCGAGCAGATCTTCACGTAGAACAGTGATGTGTGCAAAGTTGATCTGCTTGGGCATTCTTAGATAGTGCATGTACTGGCTTGGGCCTCTGGGGTGATTCTCTCGTCTTGGAATCTGATCGTTGTCTACCATAGCTTGATGAATCAAGATCTGGAAGAAACGCTGAAATGGTACGAAGTTTCGTCTCATCTTTGGTTTTAACTGATCCGCGACAAGCTCAACGATCTCATTCCATATCAAGACGGCATAGTTAATGTTGTGGTTATAAACAAATGCATGAAACATGCGCAGTGTGGATAGGTTTGTCTTGTCTAGTCCAGTATGCTTTGAGGTCATGCAACGGTTGAAGATTGAGCATATGGAGTAGTATATTCTCGGTAGGTAGTTTCGTCTGAAGGTGGATGAGCCAGTAAGTGGGGCATTCTCTGGAGGTTGATAACCCAAACTTCGGATGTCATCATAGAGCTGTGATTCAGGAACCGGATCCTGAAGATTCTCACTCGGGAGGTTTAGTGATCGGCTGAGTCCCCTTAGAGTGAATCGGACATCGAAGTGGTCAAGTTTGGCAGTAAAGTGTGGTACTCTGGCGGTTGGATGGTATGTGAGTGTACTCCAGAATTGTTTAAGGCAGATTGCGGGCACGAGCTCAACTCTGGTCAATGCAGTCAGTAATGGGTGACCGCGAAGAATCTCGAGAATGACTCCGTAGTCAAAAGGAACCGCGAAGTCTAGGTGATGGTTGTTGTGCAGAAATTGCACCGCATTTGTACTCGGAAAAATTTCTTCGTCCAGATCATGAGCATTGACTGACGGATGTGATGAACGATGTGAACGGATGATGGTGTTGTCATCCGAGGCATTTCCATCATGATCAGCCATCTGTACCACTTAACAGTTTAGAATAGTGCCAAAATTGGATTTTGCGTTAAAAAAATTTCCAAAAATTTCCTAAGTCTTGGGCAAGTCGCAACCAACATAAAAGGGCATGTCGCAGGCCATTGCGATGTCGCAATGCAAAGCATAGACATGGTGAAGTCGCAACACAAGGTTGCGATTTGGTCCATGTCGCAACAGACCATTGCGACATGGTTGAATATTAAGCCACTGCGACATGTTTGAAGATTTGAGTGTTAGTTGATTGCGACATTCATGAACACATGAATGTCACAAGGTTGCGACTTGTATGAACACAGAAATAAACTAAGTGTTCAAGCCCTAAAAATTTTGTTTTCGCACAAAAAATGTTAAGACCAACACTACTAGACTCGTCCAAACAGCGTGAACTAACCCTAAACATTTAAATATCCTATCAAACACAACACATCAATTTTGGGCAGATTTGAAAAAAATCGAACCCTAAGACCCTAAAAATCAAATGAAACATACGATTTTATGGACGAAAATCAACGAGATTCGAGATACGGTACCTTGGAGTCGATCTGAGATTATTGAATGGATCAGAAACACGAAATCGGCCTTGAATCAAAAAGTCAGTTGAGAGAGATTTGGGAAGGGTTTAAGGTTTTATGTTGAGATATGGTTGAAAAGTCAAAACCCTAAATTTTATACGATTTGAATTCTGGGACACGTGGCAGCAAATGATTGGTCCGAAGGTTTGACCTGCCACGTGTCATCAAGTCGCAATGAACAATACTGCGAAAAGACAATTGATCATGTCGCAACAGAAGGTTGCGACTTGGTACTGTTCACATGGTCATGTCGCAATGCACGGTTGCGATTTTGCATTTGATCATGTCGCAACAGAAGGTTGCGACATGTTACTGTTCACAATGTCATGTCGCAATACACGGTTGCGACATGGCACTGTTCATGCCCTTAAATCGCAGTGTACAGTTGCGATTTGAAAAAAACTTAAGCCCATTGAGATGCCGCAATAGAAGGCTGCGATATCTCACTGTTCACATGTGAAATCGCAAGTGTGGGTTGCGATTTTGATAACACTTGGACATTTTTCAGTTTAAAAAAATTTGAAATTTTTTTCACATTGGAAGATGTCCAACTTCCAATTGATTAAGCACGCCAGGTATTAAAACATTTTCACTCCCCCTTAAATGATGCAAGTAAGTTTTAGAAAATTGATTTTCATCATCTAAGGGTTTGTGTTTGAAAAACAGATTAGAGAACATACCTTGTGATCTTCAAGTAAGGAGCACAGGAAATCAATAATTACAATCTTAGTCAGAAATGCACACTCCCCCTATTCTTGTGCATACTCCTTAGTTTGTACTCCCCCTGAGACTATGAACACACCTCATGCAGGCATAGATATCATAACAAGAAATATAAAGTAACAAAGAGAATAAACAATGAAAAACAACAAAGACATGAGAATAAAATATTTTAGATTGGGAATAGAATGCGATGAAAATTTGTATGTATCAATCTAGATAGAGATAACTAGATTGAACTACACATATTTCCATCCATTATATGATCAATATAGAATATTAAACTTTCATGTTCAACATGCCGAACTTGGATACTAAGAAATTAAATCGTTTTTCATCCAAGGCTTTCGTAAAAAGATCGGCAAGTTGATGCTCAGTTGTGACAAAGTATAATTCAATCGTACCTTTTTCAACATGATCTTTAATAAAATGATACCTGATGTCTATGTGTTTGGTCTTTGTATGTTGGACCGGGTTAGCTGATATTGCAATTGCACTCTTGCTATCACAGTAAATGGGGATCTTCTCATACTTGAAGCCATAATCCATCAGTTGAGTCTTCATCCACAGAACTTGTGAACAGCAACTGGCCGCAACAACATATTTTGCCTCCGCAGTTGATGTGGAAACACAGTTCTGTTTCCTCGAAGACCAACTAACTAGCTTATCACCCAAAAACTGGACATGACCAGGTGTGCTCTTCCGGTCTAGCATACTACCTCCATGATCTGCATCAGAATATGCAGTGAGTTCGAATCCCATTCCCTTCGGGTACCACAGACCAAGGTACGGTGTCCCCTTCAAATAAAGAAAGATTCTTTTAACAGCACTCCGATGTGATTCCTTTGGTTGTGGCTGAAATCTTGCACAGAGACATGTTGCAAACATTATATCTGGACGACTTGCCGTCAGGTACATTAATGAGCCTATCATACCTCGGTAATTCTTAACATCTACATCTACACCATGTGGATCCGGACCAATTTTAGATCCAGGAGCCATAGGTGTACCAATTGAGGTACAGTTTTCCATCTTAAATTTCTTCAAGATGTCAAACACATACTTCGACTGGTTGATGAAGATACCTGTTGAGAATTGCTTGACTTGTAATCCAAGAAAGAAATTAATCTCTCCCATCATACTCATCTGGAATCTGGTCATCATTATACCCGAGAACCAAGTACACAATCCAGGGTCAGTTGAACCAAATATAATATCATCAACGTAAATTTGTACTAGAAGGATCTCACCATTTTTATGCAGAGTGAAGAGAGTTGTGTCGATTTTACCTTTCCGAAAGCCAGCACCAAGTAGGTAGGTAGATAAGATTTCATACCAGGCGCGAGGGGCTTGCTTTAGACCGTAGAGAGCTTTGTCAAGTATGTAGACGTGATTTGGTTTATCTTTGTCCACAAAACCCTCTGGTTGAGAAACATATACTTCTTCTTTCAATATACCGTTCAGGAAAGCAGTCTTCACGTCCATTTGATAGACAGTGAAGTTTCTGAAAGCGGCAAATGCAAGAAACATCTGGATTGCCTCTAAGCGAGCCACCGGTGCATACGTCTCATCGTAGTCGATTCCTTCTTGTTGCCTATACCCTTTGGCTACAAGGCGTGCTTTATTTCTCACAACAATCCCATATTTATCTTTCTTATTCTTCAGGACCCACTTGGTACCAGTTACCGTTTTACCTTTGGGTCTAGGAACTAATCGCCACACGTTCAATGCTTCAAACGAATTCAGCTCATCTTGCATGGCAATGATCCAGTCCGGATCTTCTAAGGCTTGCCGAACTGTTGTGGGCTCAACTTGACTTAGAAAGAGCGCGTAAAGGACTTCATTAGCCATTGCAGATCTTGTCTTCACAGGTTTGGAGACGTCACCAATGACTTGTTCAACGGGGTGACTCTTAGTCCATCTTGAAGCATGAGGATGAACAATTATAGCACCATAGTAGGGATCTACTAAGGTAGGATCTTTATCAAAATTCAACTCTATTGTCAAGGTAGGTTCCGGTTGTGGGGCGGGTTCATTGACAGGAGTGTCAACAGGAACTGCCTCCGGTTCTGCTTCAGAAGATGACTCACGTTGAGTTGCAGAATCCTCACCATTGGCGTTAGAAGTTGTACCTGACGAAGAAGCACCATTCGTGGATACATGTTGTGTTGCTTGTGGAGATGCCATATGCGTGTTACTTGAAGACGAAGCAGGAGTTGTTGCACCAGATGAAGGAGTAGGCAGTTCCGGTGTAGGCCTTGACAATGTAGCATTAACTGGTGGTGTGGCAACATTGCTCCTGTTAGATATAGATGAAGTAGGTTTATCACTACCGAAAAAATCATCATAAAAATATTCAAACAAAAAATCAAGATCATTAGGTTTAGAGTTAGAAGTAGATGCTTGATCCTTGTTTGAAGATCTAGTGTAACGTCCCAAAAATTACAAGGAAATTTAAAAAATTTAAAACATACATTTCATTATAAAACAACCATGATTTAATAATTCACGTCTTAAATAAAATTAACGTCGTTACTTCAAACCATCAACAAAGTTTATGCAGCGGAAAATTACATAATTAAATTCAAAGGGTTCGAAAGTGAAAGTTTAACAATATTTGACACCCCGCGCTCTATGTGTGTACGGTCACGCCCGACTGCCGCCCGCACCTGAAATAACAACATATTGGGAAAGGGTAAGCAAAACGCTTAGTGAATCCAACCACACACGTAGGTAGCAACCCCACGCATATCGCCCCTACTCGCAAGTAGGCAACATCACCATCACCACGAATATCAAACCACATAATGATTATTATATAAGCACGAACCTCGGTCCCACCGAGTACACAAAATACGTTAATACAAGCTCAGTCCCACCGAGCCCTCGGTCCCACCGAGTAAAGATTACCGTACTAGCTTAGTCCCACCAAGCCCTCGGTCCCACCGAGCCCCTCAGTCCCACCGAGGTGTACGCATGCATAAATATTCCACATACGAATTTAACAAATCACAACCAGTTATCACAACCCAACTAGTCCATGTAAGCACATAAATACACGTAATAACACGTAACACAAAAAGAACGACATACATGAAGTTCCTAACTACGCGGTGAGAGAACTCACCTCAAGGCTAAGCAACGTGCTCACGAAACGCAACACCAACCCGGCAATCTTCTTCACTTTCTCCCACCTAAATACGTATAAAAAGTCAAAGGAAAGTCCCGACCCATAACACGTTTACTAGTTTTCAAACGACTAAGAATTCCAGTTTTTATTAGAAATTACGGGTCTGTTCGGGACCTGTTTTACCCCCTAAAAACTGATAAATACAGAAATTAAAATCCATAAATACGAATTTCTAAGTCTTACGATTTCAGGGACGTATCGCACGCGTACTAACGATTTTTCTATAATTTATTATAGATTTTACAAAAATGATTCGCAGAACAGCGAACACCCGGACCTTTCAGTACAACATGGCAACTTCGCCCTAGCTATGGTCCTAATTGGTCTTTCCGCAAAACAGAGGAAACTTAATAGACTCCGAAACGAAACTTTTGGCACCAGTCCCATTCCAAACCGACATTCCCAGCAAAGGTTATGCATAAAACAAAACAGGGACAGAAAGCTGGAGGTTTTTCGGACCAGGCTGTATAAACAGCCCCATACGGCCCAGCTACAGGCCTAAACAGACTTTCGGCAAAACACGAAAAACTTTCCTGACTCGATTAGTGAACTTCGGCCACCGATTACATATCAATCCGAGCTACGAGTAAAAAGTTACGGCCACGACAAAACAGTGGCAGAAAATCGACCTTCACATAAAATGACAAATCACCAATTTGCGACCACCTTTTCACCTAGCTAGAGGCTGAACCAGTTTTCCGCTAAAACACGGAAAACGTGACCGACCCCGTACTGGAACCGTGGGTACTAATTTTGGCCCAATTGGAGTTACGAGCAGAAAGTTATGGTCTTCCCAACATCAAGGCAGATTCCAGAATTTTTACATAAAATGATAAGGCGGCTTTTACAATGGGCTCGGCGGTTTAGGGTTGCAACTCCGGTGGCGTTAGGGTTCCGCCGTGGAGGACTTAGGGTTTAGCCCCGCCCACTGCCACCTCCGGCAGTGGGACACGGCGGCGGCGGCGGCGGTTCTCCGGCGACGGTCACCCGCACGCACATACCACCCCATTCTCGCACCACCCCCTCTTTACTCTCGATTGCTATTCAATACAGACATAAACACACGCATACCCACAAGCACACAGCCACCGCCGTCCACCCACGGACACCGTAGCGGCGGCGGGCGGCGGTGGTTGCCTCGCCGGAAAAACGAACAAGGAGAGAAAACAAGACGGAACAAGGGAACGACTTACCTTTCGATGGTTGCTCCTCCTCCCTCGACTTCTCCGGCGAATGGTGGTGGTGGCAGCGACCTCCGGCGACTGGAACAGTTCTCCGACGACCCACTCTCTCTCTCTCTCTTTGCTCGGTTCTCTCTATCTCGCGGTCTCTCTCTCTCTTTTTTACTACTCCGGCCGAATGGAACAATGAGGAAAAGAAAAGCAAACCACAAACCAAAGGGCTGTTTGTTGGCGTTGTTGGAAACCGTCGAGAAGAGGAAGAGGGGGGGGGGGGGTCGGTCCCCCTTTCCTTAACCGTTCCACATGCACAAAAATCCTATTGTCCCCCTTTGGCCCCTAGACTCAAACACTCTGACACTTTTGGTCCCTGAATTTCCATAATATTACAAAAAGGGAGTGAGGTTTGCCACACATAACATTCAAGGTCCCATTTGACAACTTTCGTTAACAAGACTCGCTTTAAACGACAATAAAATAATTACATTAGAAATTTTAAAACCATACTGGGACACGGGCTTTACAACTCTCCCCCGCTTGAATTAGACTTCGTCCCCGAAGTCTACACCCGCAAACAGCTCCGGATAATTCTCCCGCATCTCCGCTTCAGGTTCCCAAGTCCACTCGGAACCCTTTCGGTGTCTCCATTGAACCTTCACCAAACCAACAACCTTGTTCCGCGAGGTTCTCGTCCTCCTATCAAGAATAGCGACTGGCTTTTCCACGTAATTAAGCCGCTCATTGATCTGAATGTCTTCGAGCGGTACTACTGCAGACTCATCCATCACACACTTCCGCAATTGCGAAACGTGGAAGGTGTTGTGAATCAAGTTCAGTTCCTCCGGTAACTCCAACCGGTAAGCCACTTTCCCCACGCGGGCGATGATCCGGTAAGGACCAATATAACGAGGCCCTAGCTTCCCCCGCTTACGAAACCGGATCACCCCTTTCCAGGGTGAAACCTTCAACAATACATAATCACCCACCTGAAACTCCAAGTCGGATCGCCTTTTGTCGGCGTAGCTCTTCTGCCGACTCTGTGCAGTAACCAAACGATCCCGCACCATCTGAATTGTCTCGGTCGTCTTCAACACGATGTCAGTACTCCCTAATACTCGATGCCCAACCTTGCCCCAACAAACGGGCGTCCTGCATTTCCTACCGTACAACAACTTGTATGGCGGCATGCCAATACTAGAGTGGTAGCTGTTGTTGTAGGAAAATTCCGCCAAAGGTAGGTACTGATCCCAACTACCTCCAAAATCGATGACGCAAGCTCGAAGCATATCCTCGAGGGTCTGAATGGTTCGCTCGCTCTGTCCGTCCGTCTGTGGATGAAAGGCCGTGCTAAAGTGTAACCGTGTACCCATCTCCGACTGGAACTTCTCCCAAAACCGAGAGGTAAAACGAGTATCCCTGTCGGATACAATCGAAACTGGCACCCCGTGCCTGGCCACGATCTCACGCACAAACACCTCCGCAAGCTTCTCCGCCGAGGAGCTCTCCCTGATGGCCAAGAAGTGAGCACTCTTGGTCAGACGGTCAACAATCACCCAAATGGCATCGTTCCCACGGGGAGTCCTTGGGAGTTTCGTTATGAAGTCCATAGTAATCTCTTCCCATTTCCAAACCGGGACCTCCAACGGTTGCAATTTCCCATGAGGTCGTTGATGTTCCGCTTTGACCTTCCGACAGGTCATACATACCTCCACACACCTAGCTACATCCCGCTTCATGCCGGGCCACCAGTAACCTTCGCGCAAGTCCCTGTACATCTTTGTAGCCCCCGGGTGAATCGAGAACTTGGACTTATGCGCCTCATCCATTAGTACCTGCCGGTTCCCACCGATGAGTGGAACCCACACCCGACCATGTCGAGTTAACAACCCCCGACTATCACGAACAAAATTCGAGATTTCCCCCGACACTCTTTCCCGCTTTGCATTTTCCTCCAAGACAGCCACCTCTTGGGCGCTTCCTATCGACTCCAGGATAGGTGTAATCACTGTCAATCGCTGACAATAACCCCTCAGTGGCTCACCGACCGGATGTCGGCTGAGTGCGTCCGCGACCACGTTCGCCTTACCTGGGTGGTAAAGTATCTCGCAGTCATAATCCTTAACCACATCGAGCCACCTTCGCTGACGCATATTAAGGTTCTGCTGATCCATCAAGTACTTGAGGCTCTTGTGGTCAGTGTAGATCGTACACTTGACACCATAGAGATAGTGCCTCCAAATTTTAAGGGCAAACACTACCGCTCCCAACTCCAGGTCATGAGTCGGGTAATTTGCTTCGTGAGGCTTCAGCTGTCTAGAAGCGTAGGCTATGACCTTGCCGCGCTGCATAAGCACGGCACCCAAACCCTGATGAGAGGCGTCACAATATACTACCAAATCCCCCATGCCCTCGGGTAAGGTTAACACGGGAGCCTCACACAACCGCCTGCGTAGCTCCTCGAACGCCTTCTGTTGTTCCTCACCCCAACTGAAAGCCGCAGATTTCTTTGTTAATCGCGTCATGGGTAACGCGATCTTAGAGAAATCCTGAATAAACCTTCGATAATACCCCGCTAATCCCAGAAAGCTTCTCACCTCAGTAGGAGTCTTCGGCACCTCCCACCGCATCACAGCTGCAATCTTAGCTGGGTCAACCATAATACCATCCTGATTCACGACATGTCCTAGGAACTGGACCTCTCGTAACCAGAATTCGCACTTGGAAAACTTAGCGTATAACTTCTCTCGCCTCAATACCTCCAACACTTCTCGAAGATGCATCTCGTGCTCCTCCTTGGTCTTCGAATACACCAGAATGTCATCGATGAACACAATCACCGAACGGTCCAACATCGGACTACACACTCGGTTCATGAGGTCCATGAACGCCGCAGGTGCATTGGTGAGTCCAAAAGGCATCACCACAAACTCGTAATGACCGTATCGCGTACGGAAAGCCGTCTTTTCCGTGTCCTCACTCCTGACCCGCATCTGGTGGTACCCCGATCGTAGATCAATCTTGGAGAACCATGAGGCCCCCTGAAGCTGGTCGAACAAATCGTCAATCCTTGGCAAAGGATAACGATTCTTTACCGTAAGCTTATTCAGCTCTCGGTAGTCTATGCACATCCGCTGTGATCCATCCTTCTTCCTCACGAATAAGATAGGTGCTCCCCACGGCGAACAACTCGGTCTAACGAACTCCTTTTCGAGTAGTTCTTGCAGCTGGGCGTACAGCTCTTTCATTTCCGGTGGAGCCAGGCGGTAGGGAGCCTTGGCCACCGGAGCAGCACCCGGAATCAGATCGATTCGAAACTCCACCTGTCGTTCAGGAGGTATCCCCGGTAACTCGTCGGGAAACACATCGTCAAACTCCCTCACGACTGGCACATCTTCAGCAGTCTCCTTCGCCTCGTCAACACGCGTATCTATCACATACGCTAAGTACCCCTGACCACCATGCTGAAGGTGTCTCCGAGCCCTCGCCGCGGAACATATTGCCGTAGACCGTCTGGGCGAGTCTCCCTGAACCAACAGTTCTCCCCCGCTTGGGGTTCGAACTCGCACTTGTTTGTGACGACAAACAATCTCTGCATCGAACTTATCCATCCAATCCATGCCCACAATCACACAAAGCTCCCGCATAGCAATCGGGATCAGGTCAATGGGAAACCTCACCCCTGAGATCTCTAAGGTGCACCCGCGAAACACGTCTGTGACCGTCAAGGTCCTATCATCAGCCACCTCAATAACCAGAGGATAACTCAAGCGTCCTACAACTCGGCCTAAACCCTCACTAAAAGTGCGAGACACAAAAGAGTGAATAGCCCCGCTCTCAAACATCACAACTGCAGGCACCGAGTTAACTAGGAACGTACCTAGCATATAATTCAACCACAAATAAATACATGACATGGAAAGGAAAGACAAAAGGAAAGAAGTAAGGGATATACCTGAGACCACTTTAGGCGTCGCCTGTGCCTCATCCACCGTCAACTGGTGAACTCTACCTCGGGCCGTTCCCGCCCCTGGCTGACCAGTGCGACCATCAGTAATGCGCAACAGGGCGTTCCCAGGCACCCTCTGTGCTCCACCCCCAGCAGCTACCCCTGCTCTAGGACAGTTGGCCCTTACGTGGCCCGTCTGGTTACAATTGAAACAGACCATTAACGGCGTCTTACAATCCCGGCTAAGGTGACCGGGTTGGCCACACTTAAAACACCCCTCTATTCTCCTTGCTCCGGTATCACGGGGCTTAAACCCGCCACTGCTAGAACCCGTGCGCGTACCTGTGAACCTCGAGCGCTTCGGCACTGCCGAAATGGGCGTCACTGGCTGTGCCGCCTTCCGCTTCTTAGCTTGGGTCTCCAGCTCAAGCTCCCTCCTTCGAGCGGCGTCCATCATGGCGGATAATGAAGTGTACTGTGCCGTGCTAACAAATTCTCGGATCTCCGTGCATAGCATATCCTTATACCTTGACATCTTCATCTCTTCCGAAGCGGCATACTGAGGACAGAATAATGCCATCTCGGTAAATTTCCTGTTCATCTCTTTTACCATCTCTGTTGTCTGGGTGAGCTCTAGGAATTCTTTAGCGATTCGTTCCATCTCTACTGGCGGTACATACTCCGCACGGAAACGAGTGACAAACTCGTCCCAAGTCAAAGTAGTGCGCTCGGCAGGCGTCAATGCCGTGGCGCACCAATCCTTCGCGCCGTCACGGAGTAGATTCACTGCAAAACGGACCTTTAGGTTGTCCGGGCAACCACTGGTCAAAAATGCGAACTCCATGTCAGATACCCATCGCATGCTAGTAATCGGATCCAGGTCTCCCTTAAACTCTGGCGGGGAACAGGCGGAGAGATCCCGGTACTGGAACTCTCGGTTACGGGGATGACCCTCCGCAGGCAGTGGAATAGCTGCAATACGCTCCTCCAGTAGGATCACCACCTCCTCCCGAATAGCGGTGATGATCTCGGGGATCGCCTCCCCGATCGCGTGGGAAACCTCAGTAGCAATCAGTTCCCTAACACGCTCCTCAGTAATCCCCGTCTCGGCGCGCGACGCCGCCGCGTTGTTCCTTCTTGTATTGACCATTCTAGAAAGAGAAAATTCAGAGATCTATAAGCATATATAACTCACCCTACCACGCTCATACTCCACTCCTTGGCTCCCTCGTGACTCTCCCCGACTCAAGCATGGATCCTGTGCTTCAGATAGTAGGAGCTCTACTACTACCCTTCACACCTATCCTTACTCGTTTCGAGTCCTGTCCCGAGACATTCAAGTAGTCGATTACCACAAATAAACACATATAGCCAATCCAGCCCGTACAAACACCTTTCCTAACTCCCTAGAAAGGTCATATCCCCCACTATCCTTGCTAACACGGAAACCCCATTAACCCTGACGAGTCGCCTCGTGAATGCACGGTCGTATACAGTGTAAAACCAGATAGACGTTCGAATAAGAGATTCTATCCTAGAACGGTTGGACTCAAACAAGAGCTGCGCAATAGAACTAAATCTAATATTCTAAGGCTATTCAGTTCCTACTGCATACAACCTAGAGTGCATTCGCTTAACAACCTATCAAAGCTAGCATGAGTTCCTATAAGCGATAAACCAGCATACGGTACCATACAGTTCACATAAGCAATCTAGCATGCATACACTATACCTGAAAAGCAATAGATACACTAAGTTCCTTACCTTCCCAGCTGGCGTCGGCTGACTGTACACACTGTGCCCACGATCATCGTTCCCAACGGGTTTTCTCTTTTCATTTAAAACAAAGATTTTGATAAAAGAATTTAAAGATCTCTTAGCCGCAACTTGAGACCAAACACACCGAGATGTGTTTGATTCACTCAAGCCGTGCTCTGATACCAAGTTGTAACGTCCCAAAAATTACAAGGAAATTTAAAATTTTTAAAACATACATTTCATTATAAAACAACCATGATTTAATAATTCACGTCTTAAATAAAATTAACGTCGTTACTTCAAACCATCAACAAAGTTTATGCAGCGGAAAATTACATAATTAAATTCAAAGGGTTCGAAAGTGAAAGTTTAACAATATTTGACACCCCGCGCTCTATGTGTGTACGTTCACGCCCGACTGCCGCCCGCACCTGAAATAACAACATATTGGGAAAGGGTAAGCTAAACGCTTAGTGAATCCAACCACACACGTAGGTAGCAACCCCACGCATATCGCCCCTACTCGCAAGTAGGCAACATCACCATCACCACGAATATCAAACCACATAATGATTATTATATAAGCACGAACCTCGGTCCCACCGAGTACACAAAATACGTTAATACAAGCTCAGTCCCACCGAGCCCTCGGTCCCACCGAGTAAAGATTACCGTACTAGCTTAGTCCCACCAAGCCCTCGGTCCCACCGAGCCCCTCAGTCCCACCGAGGTGTACGCATGCATAAATATTCCACATACGAATTTAACAAATCACAACCAGTTATCACAACCCAACTAGTCCATGTAAGCACATAAATACACGTAATAACACGTAACACAAAAAGAACGACATACATGAAGTTCCTAACTACGCGGTGAGAGAACTCACCTCAAGGCTAAGCAACGTGCTCACGAAACGCAACACCAACCCGGCAATCTTCTTCACTTTCTCCCACCTAAATATGTATAAAAAGTCAAAGGAAAGTCCCGACCCATAACACGTTTACTAGTTTTCAAACGACTAAGAATTTCAGTTTTTATTAGAAATTACGGGTCTGTTCGGGACCTGTTTTACCCCCTAAAAACTGATAAATACAGAAATTAAAATCCATAAATACGAAGTTCTAAGTCTTACGATTTCAGGGACGTATCGCACGCGTCCTAACGATTTTTCTATAATTTACTATAGATTTTACAAAAATGATTCGCAGAACAGCGAACACCCGGACCTTTCAGTACAACATGGCAACTTCGCCCTAGCTATGGTCCTAATTGGTCTTTCCGCAAAACAGAGGAAACTTAATAGACTCCGAAACGAAACTTTTGGCACCAGTCCCATTCCAAACCGACATTCCCAGCAAAAGTTATGCATAAAACAAAACAGGGACATAAAGCTGGAGGTTTTTCGGACCAGGCTGTATAAACAGCCCCATACGGCCCAGCTACAGGCCTAAACAGACTTTCGGCAAAACACGAAAAACTTTCCTGACTCGATTAGTGAACTTCGGCCACCGATTACATATCAATCCGAGCTACGAGTAAAAAGTTACGGCCACGACAAAACAGTGGCAGAAAATCGACCTTCACATAAAATGACAAATCACCAATTTGCGACCACCTTTTCACCTAGCTAGAGGCTGAACCACTTTTCCGCTAAAACACGGAAAACGTGACCGACCCCGTACTGGAACCGTGGGTACTAATTTTGGCTCAATCGGAGTTACGAGCAGAAAGTTATGGTCTTCCCAACATCAAGGCAGATTCCAGAATTTTTACATAAAATGATAAGGCGGCTTTTACAATGGGCTCGGCGGTTTAGGGTTGCAACTCCGGTGGCGTTAGGGTTCCGCCGTGGAGGACTTAGGGTTTAGCCCCGCCCACTGCCACCTCCGGCAGTGGGGCACGACGGCGGCGGCGGCGGTTCTCCGGCGACGGTCACCCGCACGCACATACCACCCCATTCTCGCACCACCCCCTCTTTACTCTCGATTGCTATTCAATACAGACATAAACACACGCATACCCACAAGCACACAGCCACCGCCGTCCACCCACGGCCACCGTAGCGGCGGCGGGCGGCGGTGGTTGCCTCGCCGGAAAAACGAACAAGGAGAGAAAACAAGACGGAACAAGGGAACGACTTACCTTTCGATGGTTGCTCCTCCTCCCTCGACTTCTCCGGCGAATGGTGGTGGTGGCAGCGACCTCCGGCGACTGGAACAGTTCTCCGACGACCCACTTTCTCTCTCTCTTTGCTCGGTTCTCTCTATCTTGCGGTCTCTCTCTCTCTTTTACTACTCCGGCCGAATGGAACAATGAGGAAAAGAAAAGCAAACCACAAACCAAAGGGCTGTTTGTTGGCGTTGCTGGAAACCGTCGAGAAGAGGAAGAGGGGGGGGGGGGGGGGTCGGTCCCCCTTTCCTTAACCGTTCCACATGCACAAAAATCCTATTGTCCCCCTTTGGCCCCTAGACTCAAACACTCTGACACTTTTGGTCCCTGAATTTCCATAATATTACAAAAAGGGAGTGAGGTTTGCCACACATAACATTCAAGGTCCCCTTTGACAACTTTCGTTAACAAGACTCGCTTTAAACGACAATAAAATAATTACATTAGAAATTTTAAAACCATACCGGGACACGGGCTTTACATCTAGTCACCATAGGACGAATTTTTCCTGATGCTAGTACTCCAGATATTGCGGGTTCTATACTATTTTGTACAGAAACCATCTCTTCAGTTTCATCAAAACTGACATTTACGCTTTCCTTCACAGTTCTAGACGATTTGAGATAGACTCTGTATGCTTTTGACGTGAGCGAGTATCCGATGAAAACGCCCTCAATACCCTTTGGACTGAATTTGTTCAAGTTGTCCTTGTCGTTCAGCACAACACACCTGCATCCAAACACACGAAAGTAGTGTATTACAGGTTTTCTATTATTAATCAGTTCATATGGAGTTTTACCAAACCGACGATGGATTATAGAACGGTTTTGTGTATAGCATGCCGTAGCAACAGCGTCAGCCCACAAGAACAGAGGTAGATCAGCATAAGACAGCATCGTTCTGGCAGCTTCAACAAGTGTGCGGTTTCGTCTTTCAACGACTCTGTTCTGCTGAGGAGTTCTAGCCACAGAATACTGATGAGATATTCCGAATGATTTAAAGAAATCATCAAGAGTCTTGTTCTTGAATTCTGTCCCGTTATCTGACCTAACAGTCTGAAGTTGCTTGTTGACGTTGTCGGCCACAATATCTCTATAACCCATGATTGGAGCGTAATGATCATTTCCAAACTTAACTTTCCCTCCATCGTGTTTCACAAAATTGCTCAACAGCTCCTTCATTCCTGTCATGTGTTTTGAGCAACCAGAATCCAAATACCACACATGACGGAGCTGCAAAATGAGATTTAAACAGTTTTAGGTACCCATTGCCAATTGGGTCCTTTCGGGTTAGGAGAATTAACCTTTTCTTTGAATTGTAGTGGTTATAATATCTATTTGAATAAAAACGATTTGAACCATAGAAGTTATAACCAAACCACGAAGAATAATCAGACTTGCAGATAAAATCATCTACACCACATGAAGAGCAACAAATTTGATCATGTGCTAAATTAATCAGTTGTTGCATAGAAGAAATCTTGTACGAAATAACAAGTTTTTGTTTGTTTGAAACAACACGATTACTAACATTAGAACCAAAAGTGTTTTTCTTGGAATTAAAAGCGACAGTAGATGATTTTCTCTGGGCCACATCATGTGTGAACTCCTTTATTCTCCACTCTACCCGCGAGTTGTTTCTTAAATTACGATCTGAAATGGAATCAAGATAAGAATTGTAAGCGTAGGAATTTTGAACTTTAGAAGATTTAGATTTGCGCTTATTTTTCTTCTTTTTCTTTTTCTTTTTCTCAACGGTTTTAGAAGATTCCCCCTCGAAGAAATTCTCCTTGGGTTCCTCTTCCTTGACCAGAAAATCAGAATGATCTGGAAGTTTAGCACTAAAGTCAAATTTAACATCCTTTTGTTGTGCTTGCTTACCCTTCCTTTCACAAGGAATGTCAATTACATGATCAACCTTAATGTCATTGGAAGAAGAGTTATGAAAGAAATCACAAGATTTTTCATTAACAGGTTGTTCCTCTATATCAATGAGACCAAAATCATCAAAGTCATCCACCATCATGCTTCTATTTAGAGTATTGCTCATGAAGGCTTTGCATGAGGAAGCATCTGAATCAGAGGAAACTTTGCTAGCAAACTCTGTCATAGCTTCAGTGGATAAATTCGTCAATTTTCCCATAAGTCTTGAGATTTCATTTTGAAAGTATTCTCTATTGGACTCAAGATCATTTCTCTCTTTGATCAGAATGCTTTCTAAATCAGATATTTTATTTGAAAGAAAAACATTTTCAGTTTCAAAAGATATTCTTTCAAATTTAAATCTCTCTCTTTCTTTCTCAAAATTTTCTTTTTCAAGAAATAACATTTTCTGAAAATCGGAGACTTGTTTTGAGAGATTCAAGCATCTAAGTTCAAGAGATTTCTTTTCTTCTAAGCTTTTTGAAGACGAAACAGAAACGACCTTTTCAGACTTGTCTTTAATGCTATTTATCAAAACAGTTAGCATCACTTCCTTTTCAATATCAAAAGCGAGTTGATCGTCATTTCTGACTTCTTCAATTTTGCTTTTAATATTTAATTCAAGATCGACAAGCTTCTGTTCGAGCACCAAGGGAGGATAATATATTTTTCCTTCAGAAACGGGTTTTGATACAGTTCCCTTTGGTGGCTGAACAACATAGCTTTCAAAATAGTCATTAGGCAATGTTTTCTTATCTTGCATTGCCTTCCTATTTGCCTGATCATAAATATAAGGAAGTTGGATAGTTAGAGTTGTCTTTCTTTTAATTTCTTCCTCAGCTCCTTGTTCCTCCTCATTAAGCCATTTGATCTTGAATTTAGGATCTTTTAGATACTTAAGCCATTGAAACTTATATAAACAAGGTGCCTTTTCAAAGCATTCTCCAAATAATGAGGATTGTCATATCCCAAACCCCATTTCGAATTGAAATATCTGAATTTCTTTGGAGTGTTTAGAAAAATGGTTTGTTCAGATTGACCAAGTTTATACAGTTTCGCTTCTAGATCACTAGCTTTTTCGGACAATTCGTTGTTTATATCTTTATAAGATCGCAACATTTGTTCAAGCTCATTCTTACTATTTTCAGCAATTCTTACCTTTTCTTCCATTTCATCCATTCTTCTTCGGAAAGAAGTTCGAGATTTTTCGATCTCAACTCGTTCCTTTTCCAAATCATCATTTAACTTTTTATGGTCAATGATTGTCTGTCTTTGAAGTTCAATTGTTTTATGTGCCTTAATGAGTTTCTCACTTTGTTCATTAAGTTTTAATTGAAAAACTTTAAACTGATTACCATAATGATTAATAGTGCAGAGATCTACCTCATCTGTCTCAGGCATCAGCCTCTGAATCCTCATCATCTCTGCTTATCAAGCACATCCTAGCAAAAGCAGCTGTGTCTTCCTCTCTTTCATCATCTGTTTGGTCCAACCAATACTCTTCCTCCACTGGAAGCTCAATTCCTAACTCTTTCTGTTCAGCTAACAATGCCTTCTGCTTGTAGTAGTCAGAATTCTTTACTTTCGGTTTCCAGCATTCTTTGGAGAAATGATCGGTCTTCCCACAGTTGTAGCACTTCTGCTCTTCATCCTTTTTATCACCAAACTTCTTCACCTCCGGCCTTTTACCATCTTCCTTATGATCATCAAACTTCTTTGACTCAATTCGATTCTTATGTTCAAAGTTTTTAGAACCAGATGAGTAACGTTGGTTGTTTGATCCAGGAGTTTTTACAAATCTGTGCTGAAAGGCCTTGGAAAGAAGTATCATAGCCTGCCTTAAACTTTCTGCCTCATCCAAGTCAGCTTGGTCTAATTCATATTCTTCTCTCTGAATACTCTTACCCTTAGCCTTTCTTGACATCAATGCTAACGGTTCACTATCAAGCTCATCCTCTTCTTCTTTCTTCTCAGACCCCACTATCTTCTTTTCCTTCTTATTATTCTTCTCTTTTTTCATCAACTTCTTCTTTTTCAGCTCAGCATCATCCTCATCTTTCTTTAAGGTTTCAAACATTTGTTGTAACGGAAGAGAATCCAGTCGAGAATTCTGTTTCATTTGATGAGCATACTTCTTCCACTCGGGCTGAAGCACGTTCAAGAACTTCACATTCGTCTCCATGATGGATTCTGATACCTTGTAACTGTTGAGATCATTTAAGATAGTTGTGAAACGATCATATGCTTTATCTAAACTCTCACCATCTTTTTGCTTGAAATTCTCATACGTGTTGAAGACGTTTGAGACTCTCATCTGATTTTCCACTTTTGAACCTTTGTACAACTTGATAAGTTCATCAAACATACCTTTACCTGTTTCACTCAAACTGTCAACCTTACGATATATGTCGTTGGTTAAGGCTTGCATAACCAATGACCTAGCCGCTTTGTCAGCCTTGTGTCTCAACAAATTGTTACCAGTGTAGTCCTTTGGTTGAATAACTACGTTGTTACCATCTGGGTCTGTTTCACGAACCTCTCCTAGAACCCTGTTCATCAAGGAGTCATGGATTAGAGCTCCATTTTCTTGTCGTTCAACATAGTCAAGAAATCTGTTTTTCCAAATTTTAAAGTATTTGGGGAAAAGAACAGGTGGTTTATCTTTTGAACCAATAGTCAACATATCTCTGGCAGTCATTTTGGATTACTTGTTGTTGATCGTTAAAATCTGATTAATCTGATTAGGAGTTACTTTTAAGTTTCAAGTTTATGTCTCAACACACTCAAAGTCGCAACCCAAACCAAGTCGCAATATCAAAGTCGCAATTGCAGTGAAGTCGCAACAGCTGAAGTCGCAATAACTGAAGTCGCAACAATTGAAGTCGCTATAACTGAAGTCGCAATAACTGAAGTCGCAATAACTGAAATCGCAATAACTGAAGTCGCAATAACTGAAATCGCAATAACTGAAATCGCAACAATTGAAGTCGCAATAACTGAAGTCGCAATAACTGAAGTCGCAATAAATGAAATCGCAATAACTGAAGTCGCAATAACTGAAATCGCAATAACTGAAATCGCAACAATTGAAGTCGCAATTGGTAAAAGTTCACCCGAGTCGCAACTGAAGGTTGCGATTTGGTACTGTTCAACGTGTAATGGATTGCGATTTGAGACAAGTCGCAATAGACGATTGCGATATGGAAGCTAAGTCGCAATAGACGATTGCGATATTGATGAAGGTTAGAGGATTGCGATATGTATGAAGATTCAAGGTCGAATCTTCAAAACAGATCGGTTTAGGCTGAAAATTGGTGGGTTGATTCGTGAGGCTATTCTGAACAACTTTAGAACTTCAAGTTTTGACCAAAAACCACAGAAGATGGATTTTCGATCCAAAACAGTGTGCAGAAAGTTAAAGTGCGAAAATGAAGAAAAATATCCAATCTGAGCTTCGATCCTTGTGTTTTTGCAGAATAAAACACACAGGACTATCCTAGAAACAATCCTTGATCAATTCCAATCCATTAGAAGAACTCTAATGGCTAAAATCAATCAAAAAATTGAAGAAAATGAAGAACACTCAAAAATGGAAATAACTCACTCAATCCTAATCAAATCAATGATTTACAAGCTCTGATACCAATTGTGATCTCAGAACAAGTAATCAATCAATGTAAACAATAAAGGAAGCCATCTCTATATTCAATAAGATCAAAGTAGCTCACAAGGTGAATGCAATGCAAATACTAGTGTGTGTGGCTACTATGTGTGATGAAATGACCTAATTTCCCAAAAGGGAAAATAGCAAACTATATATACCTAGGGTATAGAATAGCCCTATTACAAATATAGTCCCTCTACTTGGTACAATAACATTTAAGCACTAACAAATAGTTTTATGTTTTATTTTTTCAAAGATGATATTGAATTTTGAGGGAATTTAAAATTTTATTTACTATTTTCTTTTTTATTGATAAATTTCTTAGATTTATTTTATAATGAGCTAAAAGATTTTTTATTTACAGATTTTCATTTTAATTTACAACTTTTTTAAACGGTTGTTAGGCAGAATTGTGTAAAAAGGATGTACCTTTTTTACACTGTTGTTTGCCAAAACCGTGTCAAAATGTCATAGTTTTTTACACGGTTGCAAGTTAAAATCGTGTAAAAAGATGCGACATTTTAACACGGTTCTTATTAGAAACTGTGTAAAAAGAGTTGATTTTTTACACGGTTTCGACTAATAACCATGTAAAATTGAGTTCTTTTTACACGGTTTTTGTCACCTTTTTACATGGTTTTTGAACCGTGTAAAAAATGAACATTTTACACGGTTCTAAAACCGTGTAAAAAGGTCTCGTATTTTTTAACACGGTGGGTTTTTACACGGTTCCAAATTCGTTTAAAAACTTTTTACAACCGTGTAAAAAGCCCTTTTCTGTAGTAGTGATTAGTCAATTATAATAAACAAGCTAAATTAGGTTATATATATATATATATTAAAAACTAGCAAATAAAACATTACAAATGTATTAAAAAACAATTATCGCATAACAAAAACCGTGCATTTGGTCATGATAAGTTACTGACTTAACGTGACATGAGACACAAATCTTGAACCATGACGCACCATGACGGCTTTGCAACAAATCATTTAGAACAGTGGTTAAAATGATGTTGATAACCACTTTTTAAAAGTCTAAAAATTTATTTATTCAAAAGGAAAAAGTTCAATAAAACCCAATGGACTTTAGTATTATGAATGATTAAGTCTTTGGACAATTTTTTAGAACAGATAAACCATTGCACTTTTCATAACCTGTTAAATAAACCATTGGACTTTCTAAAACCTGTTACATACATCCTTATGACTTATAAAATTGGTTAATGTGTTAAAAATAATTGAAAAAAATATGAAAAAACCAAACAAACTTATATACTTTAAACTATTAAGTCCTTATACATTTTTTGAACGGAAAAAAAATACAATTTATAAAACGAAACGAATATATCATTTTTCATTACTCTTCCCAAAACATATAAAAGTTGTATCCAAAGCATAAATAGATGTACATAAAAGTTAAGCATAATTTACCAAAAATTGAACCAAAATATACCAAGAGTTGCACAAAGAAATGCCAACAGTTGCACCAAAAGGTCTACAGATAAACAATCAGACATATGTTCACTTGAATTATCGCTTATAACAAGGTTAAGATCATCACTGCAGTCAGATGCCATTTTGTGAATAGGAATAACGACTTCATCACGATTACAAATTAAAACAAAATGATATCACTAAATAAAAGCATTACTGTAAAGATGTAGTACCAATTCAAGATAAACATTTTAAACAATTGTACGTATTTTTTTTTAATTTGTAGTTTACCTGCTATTCAAGTTGCGTACAATTTTAAACAATTTAAGTATTATTTTTAATACTTACACATTATACCCTATAATCACAGATTAATCTTATATTAATAAATAAATGACCTTAAAAGATATAAAGTGTAAGTATTACAAATAATTCGTACCTATTTATGATATAAGATTAAATAAAAAATATCCAATATTGGGCTCATTTGAACGTATTGACGAGACAATTATAATGATGTGACTTGTAAAAAACGTATTTTTTAATATATAAAATATGAAGTGTAATGTTTTTCTAAAAAAAAATATTTTCTAATTCATTTCTTTTTATAGCCAAAAACAATTCTTAAACAGGAAAAATATATTTGAACAATTTTTTGGAACAAATAAGTCCTTAGACATTATAAAAGTTGTTAAATAAACCATTGGACTTTTGGAAACCTGTTAAATACATCCTTAAATTTGTAATAAGGATGTATTTAACAGGTTTTCAAAAGTCCAATGGTTTATTTAACAATTTTTGAAATGTTTAAGGGTTTTTTTGTTCCAAAAAATTATCCAAGGACTTAATCACTTCAAACACTAAAGTCCATTGGGTTTTTTAGACTTTTCCCTATTCAAAAACTATTTAAGGACTTAACCGTTGTGAAAAAATTTAATAACTTTTTTCATTGAGATTTAATTGAGTTTTTTGTTTAATTATGGGCTGTTAGCCGGAGGATCGAAAAATACATACGATGAGTTTTTTTGAAATAGAAAAATTAAAGAGGAAATCCAAGCCAAAAAAAACTAGGGACAAAATCCATAATTTACTGTATATTTTATAATAAAAATAATAATAATGATTAACTTGTTTTTTGGAACCATAAGTATATATGGCAACATGATGGTTTATGTAATACCCCGGGTAAGTTCGTTAGTTAAAAGTCTCGTTCCGTTAAATTTAATTAACTTTAAAATTGATGTTTAGGGTAAGTTTGGGTTAAGTTATAAGTTTAGGGTGTGTTGGTCATTATTGATTAGCTCAAGGACTAAATGGGTAAAATTGAGTTAGATATTATCCATTACAACATACAGATATTTCACAAAACAGAAATATCCAGATTGTGGTGTGTGTGTGTTTGGAGAAGAAGCAAAAAGGAGAAAAGAAGGGTTAAGGCTCCATTTGGAAGTGTTGGAAGTGTTATTAAGGTATGTCCCTTTACATTTTATGTGTATAATTGTATTTAGAAGGTTTCTATCGGAGTAGAATAGTTGAATTCGTGTTTGGTAATGAATCAGTCGATTTCTGGGTTAAAATTAGCCAAACCGACAGAGGTTTCCGGATAGTATGAATGTGTCCGGGTAAGTTGTTGGTGGTGTCCGGATGATGTTCTAAAGGTGTTCGGACGAGTCTTTTATCCGGGTAAGTCTCTCTTTTCAAAGGTTTCCGGATGATATAAGATACCGGATGGTATCCAGGTTACCTTGGTTTCCGGGTGTCGTCCGGATTGTTTATGCTGTCCGGAAAGTTGTGTTAACCGGATTGTTCAGGTTATCCGGAAAGTCCTGTTGTCCGGGTAGTCTTGTGGTGTCCGGGAACTTTGAGCTGTTTGGTAATTTTTGAGAGTTTAGATACATTTGAGTATCCAGTAACCTGTGTTTTGTTAAACCTTAGATAGGGAATGAATGAGGACTGAATATTTTGTGGACTAGACTTAAGTTCGGGCTTGGGGGTAACGTTGGAGGAATTGAGTTATCTAGAGTTCTTAGCTCTAGTTAGTCTTATGTGTTCTATTTGGTAAAGAGATACCTGTATCTATTTGTTTCAGATTCTGTGAATTTGAAGTGAAAGCAGAGTCGTTTTGAGAAAAGCTTGGAGAACGTTTTGATAGACTAACAGGTGAGTTTTACTTCAAAATGTTTTCAAACTGGAATACATATATGTGTGTATTGAATTTGTGATTATTTTCTTATGTTTGAAATATAATACGTGGAGATGTATATTATATTTACATGAGTATTACACTATACGAGAGTGTGTTGGTCGGGCTTAGGACCGGTGGTGTTGGCTGTAATATTCGTAGGGCGGTGTTGGCTGTAATTGTCGTACAGTGGAGTTAATTTATTAGTTGGTTTGCAACCAACTAATATGGCCATGGGAATGAGACAGGAAAAGTACACGATGCGTGAGTAATGATTGGTATTTATCTTTTGTGATATATATATATATATATGGTATTTGTGCAAATGGTTTTAAAAATGACAGGGATTTTCTCACTTAGACCATTAGGTCTAACCCTCATTTTGTTTTAAAATATGTATTCCAGGTCGTGGAGCAAGTAAGGACAAGTGATAGAAAAGATCTAGGAATTTCTTTTGAAGACTCATGAAGTGTTTTGTAACTATCATGTTCAGTAGTTGTTATGTAAAAGTTTGTTCTGAAAGACTTATTATGTAAAGACCAAGGGACCTTACTTGTTATATTATGAATCTTTCGGTTATGTAACGACGTTACGAAATATGTATGTTTGGGAATCGGGTTGTTACAGATGGTATCAGAGCCCTAGTTTAAGGGATTTAGGTATTCGTATCTGTACCTAGACTTAAACTGCATGTGAAGTAGGATGTCCCTATTATTTTAGAACCTTGGGATGATTAAGTATAAAAGGTAGAACATCATGTAAGGTAATTTCATATTACACACCTGGCCAGTGTAATTGTGATCTTACAGGTACATGTTTGAACTGGAATACCTTGTTATATGGGGTATGTGCTTATGTGTATATTAACCTTGTTTGAATCAACAGAATGGCAAGTGGTACTAGACAAACGAATCGAGGGGGAAGAGGAGATCAGGATAGAACAAATCCAACAGTTGGGGTAAGAGGAAGAGGGGGAGAAAGAGGTAGAGGCAGAACAGGCGGCAGAGTTCAGCCGCGAGGTACTGAATTTGTAACAAGGGACGATCTAACAGCTGAAATGGGAAGGTTACAAGCAAATATTCAAGCCATGTTTAACCAGACTCGTAATACTGAAATGGAAAGACCAGATCCTAACCTGGAAGATGAGATGCCTATCACACCTACTGTCGTACCAGTAATGAAAAAGTGTGATTACAAAAATTTTCTCAGTTGCAAGCCTCCTACGTACTCAGGAGATCGGGATCCAGTGAAAGCTATGAAGTGGCTGAAGGAAATAGAAGCTATCTTCAAGACTAGTAAATGCGCTGAAGAGGATAGAGTACTTTATGGAACCGCAATGTTAAAAGGTGATGCTTTATACTGGTGGGAAGCTCATATTTCTTCGGGAGGGTCTGACATATATTCTACTTTCTCTTGGGAAGAATTTGTTATAGCTTTCAGGAAACAGTTTTGTCCTCAAGCCGCAGTTAAACAATTGGAAGTGGAGTTTATGAACTTGCAGCAAGGGAATTTGTCAGTTCGGGACTACACCGCTCGTTTTCTGGAAAAGTATCGTTTCGCGGAATACTACGTTGCCACAGAGGCAATGAAGATTGAAAGGTTTATCTTTGGGCTGAATGAAGAAGTCAGAAGTTTTGTGATTGCTAAAGGACCAGAAACCTTCTCTGCCGCAGTAGACGCAGCGGAAACCGTGGAACAGGATAAAGGGAGAAATACTAGTGATAAAGGTGAGGGAAAAAGAAAGTGGGAAGGATCCCCGTATGATCCGAAGAAGTCCAGGTTTCAGAGATTTGATAACCGTCCGCCTTTCCGACCAGCGGAAAGACCTTGTCAGAAATGCAACCGTATCCACCAAGGAAACTGTCAAGTTGATACTCGGGTTTGTTATAGGTGTGGGAAGACCGGACATGTTGCTAAAGATTGTCGGGTAACGCGGTTTTGTTTCTTATGTAATTCTCCGGATCACATCCAGTCTGATTGTCCGAGGGGAAGAATACAGCAAGGGGGTACGTCAGGGAAACCAGCGGTTGTCAGACCAGTAGTACCAAGACTAGAGCCGCCAAGAACAAGAGGTCGTTCATTTCAAATGACAGCAAAAGAAGCGGAGGAAACTCCGGATGTGGTTACATGTACATTTTTAATAAACTCTACACGTGCTAAAGTGTTATTTGACTCCGGTGCAAACCGATCGTTCGTATCTCCTTCATTTGCTGCTTATATGCATTTAAAGCCTAAAGTGTTAGATCATGCTTTAACAGTAGATACTGCAAATGATAATCAAGTATCGGTTAATGAGGTATTTGATAGTTGTGTGATAAATATAGAGGGGGTGTGGAGTACCTATTCAACTATTTCCTATAGCTTTGATCGAGTTCGATGTGGTAGTGGGGATGGATTGGTTAGCCGAGAATCAAGCTAACATAGTTTGTGATAAGAAGTTAATAAATGTTGTCTTGCCTGAGAGGGGACCGGTAGTGATTTATGGTGATCGTAGAAATCATCAGTCTTGCCTTATATCTATGATAAAAGCCCGTAAGTGTGTTAATAAAGGTTGCCCGAGTTACTTAGCTTATGTGATAGATATTAAGCCAGAAAAGAATAAGTTGGAAGATATTCCTATTGTTAGTGAATTCCCAGAAGTTTTCCCCGAAGACTTGAATAGTCTTCCGCCCGTTAGACAAGTAGAGTTTGGTATAGATCTGATTCCTGGAGCCGCTCCTGTAGCCCGTGCACCGTATCGTCTGGCACCTCCAGAGATGAAAGAAATGATGACACAACTGCAAGACCTATCCGATAAAGGCTTCATCAGACCCAGTTCTTCGCCGTGGGGTGCACCAGTTTTGTTTGTGAAAAAGAAGGATGGTTCGATGAGAATGTGTATCGACTACCGGGAACTGAATAAGCGCACGATCAAGAACAAGTATCCGCTTCCCAGAATTGATGACCTCTTCGACCAATTAGTTGGAGCTTTCTATTTCTCCAAGATGGATCTAAGATCTGGATATCATCAGCTGAAGGTTAAAGAAGAAGACGTTCTGAAAACTGCTTTTCGCACAAGGTATGGTCACTATGAATTCCTGGTGATGCCGTTTGGATTGATGAATGCTCCAGCTGCTTTTATGGATTTAATGAATCGGGTATGTAAGCCATATCTCGATAAATTTGTTATTGTATTTATCGATGATATCCTTATCTACTCCCGATCCAAAGAGGATCACGCACAGCATCTTCGTTTAATTTGGAATTGTTGAAGAAGGAACAGTTATACGCTAAGTTCTCTAAATGTGAATTCTGGCTACGAGAGGTTCAGTTTCTGGGGCATGTAGTTTCTGAGAAAGGCATTCAAGTTGATCCGATAAAAGTGGAAGCGATTGAAAAGTGGGAACCGCCGAGAACGCCAACCGAAGTACGTAGTTTTCTGGGTTTAGCCGGGTATTACCGAAAGTTTATAAAAGATTTTTCTCGTATCGCTACGCCTCTCACTAAGCTGACTCGGAAGAATCTAAAGTTCGAATGGAAAGCAGAACAGGATGAAGCATTCCGAATATTGAAAGAGAAACTCTGTAGCACACCGATACTAGCATTACCTGAAGGTTCTGATGATTTTGTTGTTTACAGTGATGCTTCCAAACTGGGATTGGGATGTGTACTAATGCAGCGTGGAAAAGTTATTGCTTATGTTTCTCGTCAGTTAAAAGATCATGAAAGACAGTATCCTACACACGACATGGAACTTGCAGCAGTTGTTTTCGCGTTGAAGATTTGGAGACATTATCTTTACGGCTCTAAATGTCAAATTTATACTGATCATAAGAGTCTCCAACCTCTTTTCGATCAGAAGGAACTAAATATGAGGCAAAGAAGATGGCTAGAATTGGTGAATGATTACGAATGTGAAATTCTTTATCATCCGGGAAAGGCGAATGTGGTAGCTGATGCACTAAGTCGTCAAGAAAGGAGTGGAACAATAAAAGCTATTTCACTACGAGCTGAACTCCTACCTAACATCTTTGACGAATTGCAGAAGTGTCAAATAGAAGCTTTTCAAGAAGAACATTTGAAACCAGAACGGTTAGTGGGTGTATCAGCATTGCTTGTAAAAGATGATCGTAGGTTGTTGTGTTTGGGAAACAGAATTTGGGTGCCTCGTTTGGGTGGTTTACGTGATCGGGTACTACACGAAGCTCATCAATCTCGTTTCTCTATTCATCCAGGTACGAATAAGATGTATAAAGATTTAAAACAATTTTATTGGTGGCCGGGAATAAAAAGAAGCATTGCTCAGCATGTGGAAGGTTGTACTACTTGTAAGAAGGTAAAGATTGAACATCAAAAGCCGTTTGGTCAGTTGCATCAGTTAGAAATACCTATGTGGAAATGGGATCAGATTACTACTGATTTTATCACGAAGTTACCAAGGACTCCGAAGGGATTTGATACCATTTGGGTGATCGTTGACAGATTGACGAAGTCTGCTCACTTCCTACCAATAAAAGAAACTGATTCGTTGGAACGATTAACCAAGTTGTACATTAATGAAATAGTAACTCGACATGGAGTTTCAATCTCGATTATTTCTGATCGTGATAGTCGTTTTACTTCAAGATTCTGGAGGAGTTTTCAAAAAGAAATGGGTACACAGATAAAGTTAAGTACGGCGTATCATCCTCAAACTGACGGCCAGAGTGAACGGACGATTCAGACTTTAGAAGACATGCTCCGGGCCTGCATTGTGGATTTCGAGGGATCGTGGGATAAGCATTTACCGTTGATTGAATTTGCCTACAACAACAGTTATCATTCCAGCATACAAGTGGCACCGTTTGAAGTTCTGTATGGTAGAAAATGTTGAACTCCTCTGTGTTGGAACGAAGTGGGAGAGAAACAATTAGCAGGGCCAGATATAGTACAGTTAACCGCGGATAAGATTACTCAGATACGGGAACGATTGAAAGTGGCTCAAGACAGACAGAAAAGCTACGCTGACCGACGCCGAAAGCCGCTAGAATTTCAAGTTGGAGATTTTGTAATGCTGAAAGTTTCACCTTGGAAAGGAGTCATTCGATTTGGAAAGCAAGGTAAACTTAGTCCGAGGTACATTGGACCGTTTGCAATTACAGAAAGAATCGGGGAAGTAGCTTACCGGTTAGATCTCCCGCCAGAATTAAGCCGTATACACAACGCCTTTCATGTATCGAATTTTTGAAAGTGTTTGGTTACACCGGATCAATCCGTATCTCTACCGGATATACAAGTTGATGAAAAGTTGAATTATGTGGAGGAACCTGAAGCCATAGTTGACCACAAAGTTAAAGTTTTGCGGAACAAAGTAATCAAGCAAGTAAAAGTACAGTGGAGACACCATAGGGGTCAGGATGCTACTTGGGAATCAGAATCAGATATGAGAACTAAGTACCCGTACCTTTTTTCCTCACCGAATTCCGGGACGGAATTCTTTTAAAGGGGAGATGATGTAATACCCCGGGTAAGTTCGTTAGTTAAAAGTCTCGTTCCGTTAAATTTAATTAACTTTAAAATTGATGTTTAGGGTAAGTTTGGGTTAAGTTATAAGTTTAGGGTGTGTTGGTCATTATTGATTAGCTCAAGGACTAAATGGGTAAAATTGAGTTAGATATTATCCATTACAACATACACATATTTCACAAAACAGAAATATCCAGATTGTGGTGTGTGTGTGTTTGGAGAAGAAGCAAAAAGGAGAAAAGAAGGGTTAAGGCTCCATTTGGAAGTGTTGGAAGTGTTATTAAGGTATGTCCCTTTACATTTTATGTGTATAATTGTATTTAGAAGGTTTCTATCGGAGTAGAATAGTTGAATTCGTGTTTAATGAATCAGTCGATTTCTGGGTTAAAATTAGCCAAACCGACAAAGGTTTCCGGATAGTATGAATGTGTCCGGATGATGTTCTAAAGGTGTCCGGACGAGTCTTTTATCCGGGTAAGTCTCTCTTTTCAAAGGTTTTCGGATGATATAAGATATCGGATGGTATCCGGGTTACCTTGGTTTCCGGGTGTCGTCCGGATTGTTTATGCTGTCCGGAAAGTTGTGTTAACCGGATTGTTCAGGTTATCCGGAAAGTCCTGTTGTCCGGGTAGTCTTGTGGTGTCCGGGAACTTTGAGCTGTTTGGTCATTTTTGAGAGTTTAGATACATTTGAGTATCCAGTAACCTGTTTTTTGTTAAACCTTAGATAGGGAATGAATGAGGACTGAATATTTTGTGGACTAGACTTAAGTTCGGGCTTGGGGGTAACGTTGGAGGAATTGAGTTATCTAGAGTTCTTAGCTCTAGTAAGTCTTATGTGTTCTATTTGGTAAAGAGATACTTGTATCTATTTGTTTCAGATTCTGTGAATTTGAAGTGAAAGCAGAGTCGTTTTGAGAAAAGCTTGGAGAACGTTTTGATAGACTAACAGGTGAGTTTTACTTCAAAATGTTTTCAAACTGGAATACATATATGTGTGTATTGAATTTGTGATTATGTGCTTATGTTTGAAATATAATATGTGGAGATGTATATTATATTTACACGAGTATTACACTATACGAGAGTGTGTTGGCCGGGCTTAGGACCGGTGGTGTTGGCTGTAATATTCGTACGGCGGTGTTGCCTGTAATTGTCTTACAGTGGAGTTAATTTATTAGTTGGCTTGCAACCAACTAATATGGCCATGGGAATGAGACAGGAAAAGTACACGATGCGTGAGTTATGATTGGTATTTATCTTTTGTGATATATATATGGTATTTGTGCAAATGGTTTTAAAAATGACAGGGATTTTCTCACTTAGACCATTAGGCCTAACCCTCATTTTGTTTTAAAATATGTATTCCAGGTCGTGGAGCAAGTTAGGACAAGTGATAGAAAAGATCTAGGAATTTCTTTTGAAGACTCATGAAGTGTTTTGTAACTATCATGTTCAGTAGTTGTTATGTAAAAGTTTGTTCTGAAAGACTTATTATGTAAAGACTAAGGGACCTTACTTGTTATATTATGAATCTTTCGGTTATGTAACGACGTTACAAAATATATGTTATTTGTTGTATGTTTGGGAATCGGGTTGTTACAGTTTAAATGGGAAAATACTTTTTGTTCAGTTCGTAAATTATTCTTTCCAGTTTTGAAGGCAATGCTGGAAAGACGAAACGGAGCACCGACAATCGGAATTGACCTTGGAACAACGTACTTATTGATGACGGATCAATTGAATGACAAAACTTATGAACGAATTAAGAACACTTTCAAGAAACCCGTTAGGGAAACTTTAATAACTTTATTTATCAAAACTCAGAATGAAAAATAATTTAAACAAACTAAACTATTTATAGGAAACTAGAATAATCTAATTGGAGCAAAACTAGGAAACTATTATGATAATCCTAATTGGAGCAAAACTAGAAAACTATTATGATAATCCTAATCAAAGCAAAACTATGACAAATAAATAAAACTTATCTAATTAGGAAGGAAATCCTAATTAGAAGCAAACTCTTAAATCTCCCGTGCATCACTCATGTGTTGCCATCTGGTACGATTTAATGGACAAAACAAATAATATCTGGTACAATTTAATCATTTTAACCTAAAAGAACTACATTGAGTTTTACTGTACATTCAAACCTTTCACATCAAACGTCATCGCTCTTCTTGCTATCCCATCATGGCATTGTCGTTGGCTCTCTATATATCCCTGTTCATCACTATTGGCGCCGGCCAATATCAATCTCTCTTTTTTATCTTATTTTTTTGTTTTTGATTCGCCATTTGATTTGTCTATATGTACTTCATTAAATTGTTGTAAAAGAGAGAATTGAAAACAAAATAAAAAATGTAAAAAAAGGGACAATAACAACGATGGCGGTATGAAGAGCGGACGAGGCAGCGAGGGGTGCCAACGAGGAGTGATGTCGTTGGATGTTAGGAGTTTGAATGATGTAGGGTTTGAGAACAATAAAACCAAATTATATTTTTTAATTTAAATCGTTTCTAAATTTTTGGGTTAAAATGATTCTGATAACCAATTTTTGAAATTAATTAAAGACTTAATCAAGTGGGAAAAAAAATCTGTAATTCTTTTCATTTATAATTACTTGAGTTTTTTTACATACCATATTTTTTAAATAGAAAAATTAAAGAGTGAATCCAAGCCAAAAAAAACTAGGGACAAAATCCATAATTTAGTCCATTATTTATAATAATAAATTAATAATAGTAATAATAAGGGAAATTAATTAAAATACCCCAAGTTTGACCATCTCTTACCGAAATACCATAAATCTCTCCCAGTTTACAAAAAATCCGCGATAGGCCCCGCGATCGCGGGCCCAGGCCCACGTGGCAAACTGTTTCGGCCAAAAGCCCCGCGAAGCCCCCCAACTTTGCCCGCGTTGGCAAGTTTCGTCCCTGCCCGCGATAGGCCAAATTTTTTTTACATTTTTGGTCCCTGTTTTTTGTGTCTTTGTTCAGTAAAAAAAATACAAACTGTCCAAAAGAAATTTTAGCAAAACCGAGCTGCGTGAGCACGAGATTTTGGAGCTGCATTCGTGTCCGCATGTCGCGCTCGCACACAAGTTCGACGATTTTAGCTTGCGAAATCATCAATCGGCACCCCCCCTGCGCGCGGGTAGGTGTTGGAGTAAAACCATGCAAGGAACTTGTCAACTCCTCTCACTTCTTTGCTTATAAACCAATGAAAGTTTATTTCTTCTACCTATGTGGGACACATTCCCACACCCAACTTGATTTTTACTAATTTCATGGTTTTTACTTAACTTTGAGTATCGATATCTCATTCACACATACTCCGTTTTCGACGCATTATATATCGTTTTGAAGCTCTCATATAGGAGAACATAAACCCACTAAGAGTTAATTATATATACCACATATATATATATATATATATATATATATATATATATATATATATATATATATATATATATATTTAAATGTGTCTAAAGTTCCCTAAAAACCATTAAATATAAGAACTTTAGACACATTTAAATATATGTGTATTTAATTAGCTTTCTTTATTCTAATTCATAGTAACCCCGTTCTAATTCATCAATCTATACTCTCTTTAATAAAGTGATAATGTGTGACTTGAAGGCAAACAAGGATTAAAATCTAACAAAATAAGCAATAAAAAACCATGGCAACAGATCTTACATGAGGATATTGAGTGGAAGACCTGATGACTTGAAATCTGATGCAAAATTGTTTATTGATGCTATGGAACTGAGATCCAGCTCCATGGCATCCACTTTGGCAGTTGGGTTTTTCTTCTTTCACATCTTTCCCTGCTGACATATTTCTGACCGTCATAACTACATGAACCCCACGAAGTGCAAGAACCCGTGCAGTTTCGGTCCCAATGCCACTAGAACTTTAAATTGTATCCCTAGAATAAAGAAAGCTAATTAAATACACATATATTTAAATGTGTCTAAAGTTCTTATATTTAATGGTTTTTAGGGAACTTTAGACACATTTAAATATATATATATATATATATATATATATATATATATATATATATATATATATATATATATATATATATATATATATATATATATATATATATATATGTGGTATATATAATTAACTCTTAGTGGGTTTATGTTCTCCTATATGAGAGCTTCAAAACGATATATAATGCGTCGAAAACGGAGTATGTGTGAATGAGATATCGATACTCAAAGTTAAGTAAAAACCATGAAATTAGCAAAAATCAAGTTGGGTGTGGGAATGTGTCCCACATAGGTAGAATGAATAAACTTTCATTGGTTTATAAGCAAAGAAGTGAGAGGAGTTGACAAGCTCCTTGCATGGTTTTACTCCAACACCTACCCGCGCGCAGGGGGGGTGCCGATTGACGATTTCGCAAGCTAAAATCGTCGAACTTGTGTGCGAGCGCGACCTGCGGACACGAATGCAGCTCCAAAATCTCGTGCTCACGCAGCTCGGTTTTGCTAAAATTTCTTTTGAACAGTTTGTATTTTTTTTTTTACTGAACAAAGACACAAAAAACAGGGACCAAATATGTAAAAAAAATTTGGCCTATCGCGGGCTGGGACGAAACTTGCCAACGCGGGCAAAGTTGGGGGGCTTCGCGGGGCTTTTGGCCGAAACAATTTGCCACGTGGGCCTGGGCCCGCGATCGCGGGCCCCATCGCGGATTTTTTGGGTATTTTTGTAAACTGAGAGAGATTTATGGTATTTCAGTAAGAGATGGTTTGACTTAGGGTATTTTAATTAATTTCCCTAATAATAATAACAACGATTAACTTGTTTTTGGAACGATAAGCATAAAAGGCAACATTATGGTTTAAATAGGAAAATACTTTTTCAGTTATTTGTTCAGTTCGTAAACGATTCTACTTCCAGTTTTGAAGGCAATGGAGGGAAGACGAAACGGAGCACCGACGATCGGAATCGACCTTGGAACAACGTACTCATGTGTCGCCGTTTGGAAGCATGATCGAGTCGAGATCATACCCAATGATCAAGGCAACAGAATCACTCCATCTTCTGTTGCTTTCGTTGATGAAGAACGACTCATTGGCGATGGCGCCAAAAACCAAGCACCAATGAACCCTGTGTTGGAACCACCTTAAAAGTGACCGTCACTGATCGTTTATCATTCCTGATATGATAATTGACAATAACTGAAATCCCTATGTCTGGTAAATATATGATGGGCGTATTTACTATTATTGACATACTATAGGGTTTCCCATTAGATGATTGGAACTATGGGGATTATACTGCACATAATAAACACCAAAGAGTTAAAAGTGTAAGATACTCTTATTATAAATAGAGTACCCTAATCTTTCTTTTAACCCTAATGAGATATTGGCTAATAATTCCAGTCGTGTGCCTCCCCTAAGATCGGTTCTCTCTCTCAAGAATCGATCATCATCCCATTATCATACAATCATCTCGTTCTGGGAACCCGTCAATCAATGGCAAATATGTTTAACGCTTTTACTGGATCCTCAGGATCATCAGGTATGTTTAATTATTATCATGTTTTCATTATCTATCAAATACAAATCATAATTATTTCAACATGTGGTATCAGAGCATCGGGTTCATATCTGATTCGTGATTTGTATTTTTTTTATTATGCCGCCGCAAAATTTTCTTTCGTTCTTGTATGCCGTAACATATGAACTTAAGGAATTGAATTGTTAAATCAAAACAAAATTACATTGAATTGCTAAAACCAAAATTTCCAGCCGCCGCAATTTTTTTTTGGTGGTTCTGTTTTATTTTCATTATCCAGCCGTCGTATTCTAGAATTTTCCAGCAATTATAATGCTTTTTCCATTGCATTAAACCCTAATTATGCCATGTTAATTGATCAATGTTATTTATCCCGAATTGATCAATGTATAGAAATTTTTTTTCGGATGAACCTAACTTTTCGGTTCCTTATATACCGAATTCCTAACTTTTCGGTACTGCGCATACCGAAAACCTAACTTTTCGGTATCTTGCATACCGAATTCCTAACTTTTCGGCAGCTTGCATACCGAAAACCTAACTTTTCGGTATCTTGCATACCGAAAACCTAACTTTTCGGTTCTTTACATACCGAAAACTTTTCTTTTCGGTATAGCTCATCCCGAATTCTTATCCTTTCGGTATAGTACATACTGAATTCCTCACTTTTCGGTATGCACTATACCCTTGCACTAATATATATGATTTCATCATTTGTGCCCAAAGGTCAAATATGATTCTCATATTGCATTTTTCCTTTTGCATAATGAACACTGAGTATACTAATTCTGCCCAAAGGTGATTTAATATACCTGTGTGTCAAGAGGACTCTCTACATGCATAATTCACACGATGCTTTATTTTGTGCCCAAAGGTCAAAAGATAAGCATTGCGTTGCATGACCCTAACGCTCATGTTTACTTAGATATTAGTTATTTCTGCCCAAAGGTGATGTAACATTTGAGTAGAGCCTTATTGTTTGCCCATTGTTTTGGTGTTTACAATAGGTTTACTGTTAGGCCTACTTACTTTAACATTATTTTGATTACATTGCTTTGTATGCCTTTTATAGCTTACTAAGTCACTATGATAATCTTCTATAACTTATATCTTCCTTATTTCCACATCAGTACCTAACTTTGGCATTGAGCCACTTACTGGTGCGAACTTTGCTTCATGGAAGGATCAATTACTTTTAACTCTGGGGATGCTAGACCTTGACCATGCCATTCGCCATGATGAACCCGATGCTCTTACTGCTGAGTCTTCTGCAGCTCAGAAAGCAGATTTTGAAAAGTGGGAAAGGGCAAATCGCTTGTCACTAATGATGGTCAAGAACTCCATCAACCCCAGTATCCGAGGAGCTATCCCTGACTCTGATAAAGTCAAAACTTACCTCAAATCCGTTGAGGATCACTTCAAGGGATCGTCTAAGGCACATGCAAGTAGCTTAATGCTACAGATGCTCACTGTGAAATATGAAGGAAATAGCAGTGTCCGTGAACACATTATGAAAATGATTGATATGGCTCATAAGCTTAAGAGTCTTGAGATGGAAGTCTCTGATAATTTTCTTATGCATTTCATAATGACCTCTTTGCCTGCTCGGTTCGACACCTTCAAAGTTAACTACAACGCTATGAAGGATAAATGGTCGATAAGTGAACTGATTGCAATGTGTGTGCAAGAGGAGGATCGCCTAAAGCTGGTACAACCTGAAGCCGTTCACCTGACAACCACTGGTAATTCTAAGAAAAGGAAGGGTAATCACGGAAATCAGACTGGAAATAAAGTCCAAAAGGATAATCATCATGGTGCCGTTGCCTCTAGCTCTAAACCCTTGACAGGCAAACCTAACTGCAAATTCTGTCGTGCAAAAGGGCACGGACAGAAAGATTGCCCTAAGTTCAAGGAATGGCTAGCTAAGAAAGGTAACATTCTTTATGCAATATTTGATTCCTTTACTACTGATGTCCCTATTAATACATGGTGGGGTGACTCTGGTTCTATGGTCCATGTGACAAACTCAATGCAGGGATTCCTTACAATCCAGAAGCTACCAAAGGGCCAAAGAAAACTTAGAGTTGGAAGCGGTGATCTCTTAGATGTCGAAGCCATGGGAACTTTAAATTTACATATGAGTACCGGAAAGTGTATTAGACTAGTGGATACCTTATATGTACCGAGAATTACTCGGAACCTTGTATCCATATCTAGACTAGACCTTGAAGGTTATGTAATAATTCATGGTTGCGGCATGATTGCCATTACTCATAATAATGAATTGCTTGGTCGAGGTTTCTTGGATGGATTGCTGTATAGATTAGAACTAGATCATAATTTCTCACAATCTTTGTTGTCTCTTAATATTGATGACGTAACTAAAACAACAAAATCACCTAAACAAATAGAGAATTCCTCCATGTTGTGGCATAAACGTCTTGGCCACATCTCACGAGATCGAATGACTCGACTCGTAAAGGATGGAATCTTACCTTCTCTTGATTTTAGTGATTTTGAAACATGTATTAAGTGCCTCAAAGGCAAAATGGCGAAAGGGAATAAGAAAGGAGCTACTAGAAGTTCCAACTTGTTGGAAATAATTCACACTGATATTAGTGGTCCTTATCCTGCATCAATCACAGGACATACATCATTTATTACATTCATTGACGATTACTCGCGTTATATGCACCTGTATCTGATTAAGGAAAAATCTGAATCCTTACAAACTTTTATTGATTTTAAAACTTTGGTTGAAAACCAACTTGATCATAAAATAAAAGTTGTGAGATCAGATAGAGGAGGTGAGTATTATGGTAGACATATTGATATTGGTCAAGCTCCTGGTCCTTTCTATAACTTTTGCAAGGAACAAGGCATAATTAACCAATACACCATGCCTGGTTCTCCTCAACAAAATGGTGTTGCTGAAAGGAGAAACAGAACCTTAATGGACATGGTGAGAAGTATGCTTGCTAACACTAACTTACCTACTTTCCTCTGGACTGAGGCATTAAAAACGGCCGTTCATATACTCAATAGGGTTCCATCAAAATCTGTCCCTAAAACTCCTTATGAAATCTGGACAGGTAGGAAACCGAGTCTAAAATATATGAAAGTATGGGGCTGTCCTGCCGAAGCAAAAGTCTATAACCCTAACTTAAAGAAACTGGATCCTAAAACCCTTACATGTTTCTTTATCGGTTATCCTGATAACTCAAAAGGTTATCGTTTTTACTGTCCTTCCCACACTACGAGCATCATTGACACGCAGCATGCCACATTTCTTGAGAACTCAAAGATCAGTGGGAGCACGACAAATCATGACTCAGATTTGCAAGAAGTACAAGAAGCGGGGGGAAACCATCTTTCCGCTATTTTTACTCCTCCGATAATTCCTCTTGTACCCACCGCTGCTCCTAATATCACTGATCCAACTCCTCCTAACCAAAACGCCGAGGGAACATCATCATCGCCTCTTGTACCCAACGCTGATCCTACTCCTCCCGTTACTGAACCGGAAAATCAACTCAGGAGATCATCTAGGGCACGCAGGGCCACAAATTTTGATGATTTCGTAACCTTTTTATCTGAAGTTGAGAACATTGGAAAGCTTACTGATCCTGCCTCTTATCGAGAAGCCATTAATAGTGATCAGGCCACTCAGTGGAATGAAGCCATGATTGAAGAGCTTAATTCCATGCAACATAATGATGTTTGGGACTTGGTTGAACTTCCTGAAGGATCCAAAACCATCGGTTGTAAATGGGTCTTCAAAACCAAATTAGACCCGAAAGGAAACATCGAACGCTATAAGGCCAGACTGGTTGCAAAAGGCTTTACTCAAAAAGAAGGAATCGATTATCAAGAGACCTTCTCTCCTGTCTCTCATAAAGATTCTTTAAGGATCGTCATGGCACTTGTAGCTCATTATGATTTAGAGTTACATCAGATGGATGTCAAGACCGCTTTCCTGAATGGAGACTTGCAAGAAGATGTATACATGCGACAACCTGAAGGATTCATTCCAGAAGGTAAAGAGCATATGGTCTGCAAGTTGAAGAAATCCATTTATGGGTTAAAGCAGGCATCACGCCAATGGTACCTCAAGTTCGATAAAATCGTAAAAGGGCAAGGTTTTCTAAAGAATCAAGTGGATCAATGCACCTATCTCAAGATCAGTGGGAGTAACTTTATAATCCTTGTCTTGTACGTAGATGACATTCTACTAGCAAGTAACAACTTGGATATGCTGCATGAGTCGAAGCGGATGCTTTCGCAAAATTTCGACATGAAAGATCTCGGTGATGCCTCTTATGTCATTGGTATAGAAATACATCGAGATAGGCATAATGGTGTCTTGGGTCTTTCTCAAAAGTCATATATTGAGCGTATCTTGAAACGCTATAACATGCAACACTGTACACCCACTGTAACTCCAGTAGTTAAAGGGGACGTATTTGGTTCTTTCCAAGCTCCGAGCACTGAGATTGAAAAGGAAGAAATGAGGATGATACCTTATTCGTCTGTAGTAGGGAGCATTATGTATGCTCAGGTCTGTACTCGACCGGATATCGCTTATATCGCTGGTATGTTGGGACGTTACTTATCTAATCCCGGAATAGCACACTGGAAAGCGGCTAAAAAGGTTCTTCGATATCTGCAAGGGACCAAAGACTACAAATTGACTTATAGAAGAAGTGACAACTTAGAAGTAGTAGATTATTCTGATTCCGATTTTGCTAAATGCAAGGAAGATAAAAAATCTACTTCTGGGTATATATTCATGTTAGCTGGTGGACCTATCTCCTGGCGGAGTCATAAACAGAAGCTGACTACAACGTCCACCATGATGGCTGAATACGTTGCCGTTTATAATGCCTCTTGTCATGGAATGTTGTTAAGGAACCTGGTCAGTGGACTCAAAATCGTCAACTCCATTTCTAGACCATTGAAGCTTTACTGTGATAACTCAGCTGCCGTAACTTTCTCGAACAGTAACAGTTCAACTGGCGCTGGGCTGTATCTTGATACAAAGTATCTGTTTGTGCACAAACGGGTTGAGGAAAATGTCCTTTGTATTGAGTACATAAGTACAAAGAATATGCTAGCGGATCCGATGACCAAAGGTCTTCCTCCTAACGTCTTCGTAGGACACGTGTCGAAGATGGGGCTTACAAAGGACCTAATTTAATAGCATATTGTACTTATTGGTCATTATTATTATCTTAATAAATTTTTCCTCTATATTCAGATTTTGTTTGTCTATTAGTTGTGCTTTGAGCTCATAATGGTGCATGGACATTATTATAACGAAATTTGTCTTAATCAGTTGATCATTGCTTATTCAGTTTTAAATTTGAGTCATAGTTTGACTAGTGGGGGTCCTGAGTTGATTTTCTTCTCTACGACTGTACTTATTAGCTATGATTTCAGTTTAAAACAAAATGAGTATTATCCCGGCCGCACTTATTGGTACTCATAGATAAAAGATCGCTTGGTCAAGTGGGAGAATGTTGGAACCACCTTAAAAGTGACGATCGTTTATCATTCCTGATATGATAATTGACAATAACTGAAATCCCTATGTCTGGTAAAAATATGATGGGCGTATTTACTATTATTGACATACTATAGGGTTTCCCATTAGATGATTGGAACTATGGGGATTATACTGCACATAATAAACACCAAAGGGTTAAAAGTGTAAGATACTCTTATTATAAATAGAGTACCCTAATCTTTCTTTTAACCCTAATGAGATATTGGCTAATAATTCCAGCCGTGTGCCTCCCCTAAGATCGGTTCTCTCTCTCAAGAATCGATCATCATCCCATTATCATACAATCATCTCGTTCTGGGAACCCGTCAATCAATGGCAAATATGTTTAACGCTTTTACTGGATCCTCAGGATCATCAGGTATGTTTAATTATTATCATGTTTTCATTATCTATCAAATACAAATCATAATTATTCCAACACCCTGCGAACACCATATTTGGTTAGCCAACTTATTGTTCTTACTTTTATTGAATGCTGTTCATCTTATTTTTGATTAAAATCGTTAGAAAAGTTATGCTGTTCATCTCTGTTACCGCTTAATCTTATTAATCAAGCCTAAGTTTTCAAAATTAGGGTTTAGGTTTGCATATTTTCCTATTTTTATGTTTGGTAGAATCACCAGCAGTTCAAAACACTAGGTTGCTATCTCAGATGGATGGCTAACAGTACTGTTTACATTAATCAAATATGAACAAAAGATTTAGCTTTGATTATGTTGGGAACTAGGATTTCTACCTGATGTTTATTTGCACATTTTGAGGCATATATATGAACTAGACCCTTTAAATTGCATCGAAGAAATCGACTCATAGCATTATACATACTTGACCAAAACCTTCTTGACATCCAAGTATGTTTCATTGAAGCGAAGTGCCTCCTTGCTAACACTTGATAGAGAGTCAAATTGGTATATGCATTTAGAATCATCCCCGTTAGAGGCTAAGAAAAGGCTCTCAGTTATTGTCTCTTTAAGGGAGATCCAATGCACCAAGACTACTTAACTTTGTTTCTCTTGACTTTGTAAAGAACATTACAATGCATAAACATTGTAAACCACTTCTCACTCTTTCAATGCGTAAAATTTACCTCCATATTGCAGAGGCCTCTGTAGCAAGCATCTTTTCTCAGGCAGTATCATGTTTTGATCCTGTATAAAACCCTCAAAACCTGACTGTTATTTTAGTCATTTCAAAGAATCATCATAGCAAAAGAAAATTTTGGCACATTTATCATCTGAAACAAGTCTATTTAACAGGAAGTAACTTACTTTTGTTGTCTTTAGCAATGCCAATCCTTCAACACCAGAATTCACCCCAAAGCGCCATTTTTCTTTACAAAAATCTCAGTCGTATGCCAAACAAATCCAAGTTTAAAACCTTAGAAACATAAGTTCTATGAGTTTTCTTTGTATTATTGTCTAGAGGAAGGAGAAGAATCGACCTAAACCCTAAATAATCATAGTTTAATGGTGGTGATGGTGGCATATTCGACCTAAACCCAGCAAGAAGGAGAAGAATCTACGCAGATGGTGAGGGTGAAGGTCGGTTAATCGACCCAGTTGGTAAATCAGTTGACACTGCAATCAAGATTTTTATGTTATGAAAAAGGGAAGTGAACGACCATGGCCAAGTATAATTTTTCCTAAGGAAGGTGCAAGCATATGAAGATGCTGCAATCATGGCCGTTTGTCCTTTTTTATTGTTGTTGAAAAACAAAATGCCACATGACCATAATTTAGTCTTGTTGTGAAGACTCACCGCCTCACCCTATAAAAGACAAATCACATTACATTGCCATACATTCAACCATACCTTTGTAAAAAGAGACTCATAAACTCAAAGAGAGAATGGAGAGCTTCCGTTTTCTTATGGTCTTGGTTCTCCTGGCAGCAACATCATTCGAGATCAATGCTCAGACTTGCAAACCTGATGGTGATATCCTTTGAAAAAAACCACCTCCTGCACAATGCAACCGTGAGAATGACTCAGATTGTTGTGTCTAAGGAAAGTTTTACACCACTTATACATGCTCGCCTCCCGTGACAAGTGACACCAAAGCAACACTTACGATAAACAGTTTCCAAAAGGGAGGTGATGGCGGTGGTCCATCGAGTGTGACAACCAATACCACTCTGATGACACTCCAGTTGTGGAACTGTCAACAGGATGGTACAAGGTAGGCGATAGGTGCCACAAGTATATTTTGAGGTGGGCAAGTACAATAAGGCCTACATTTTGATTTTAGGCCAGGAATGATCTCCATTAATCTGGATATTAAGAAGGGTGGGAATGGGAGATTCTTGAAGACAGCTGCATATGGACATTTTGGGAGGACAGATCCTGATTTCACCCGGGAGGTGGTGAAGGAGCTTAAGTGGGACAAGCCTTGATTCATAACATAAGATGCATATATGCATATGCATGCAGCATGCCTCTGTTGTGGCTAAAGTTATATAAAATGTGAGTTTGTTTCTGTGTATGTTTTTTTTTTCCTTTTGTAATTTACATAAGATTTGATTTAGTTGTGGTTTGGGTAAAATCTTTAAAGGAGGATGGAAGGAAGGGCCTATATATAATAATATATATCTTTTGGATATGGAAAATGGTGATTGTTTTATGAACTAATTTTTGGGCATTGCCATTTGGCCATTAATAACAGAGGACTGGTGGTGCTTCAGTTTTCATGTAAGATTTTGTCAATGTTTGAAATGCATGGATAGGTGTTGAAACTCAACCAGGTTATTCTAAATGAGGTCTACTATTTTAAAATCCTTGTTGATGCATATAGTTTGTTTTTATTTGGCTGTTGGCTTAATTAATCAACCATTGATTTTCAGATGCTAAGAGGTTGATTGGAAGGAGGTTTAGTGATTCCATGGTGCAGCGTGACATGAAGTTGTGGCCTTTTAAAGTCATAGAAGGGCCAACCGACACTCCAAAGATTGTTGTCTCCTACAAAGGTCAACGGAAGGAGTTTTTGGCTGAAGAAATTTCATCAATGATTCTCTGCAAGATGAAAGAAACTGCTGAGGCATACCTTGAGACAGCTGTGAAAGATGCTGTGATAACGGTCCCGGCTTATTTCAATGATTCACAACGTCAAGCAACAAAGGATACCGGCACTATTGCTGGATTGAACATTATTCGACTGATCAATGAGCCTACTGCGGCTGCAATTGCGTATGGTCTAGATAAAAGTTATGATATCGTTGGCAAGATGAACATGGTTGTCTTTGATCTGGGTGGTGGCACTTTTGATGTCTCTTTGTTGACCATGGCAGAAGGGGGTAACTTTGAGGTGAAAGCTGTTGCTGGTGACACTCATTTGGGAGGTGAGGATTTTGATAATCGCATGGTGACTCATTGTGTTCAGGAATTCAAGAGGAGATGGAATAAGGATTTGACGGCAAACCAAAGAGCATTGGGGCGATTGAGATTTTCTTGCGAAAAAGCTAAAAGGATTCTTTCATGCACAACTCAAACTTCAATCGAGCTTGATGGCTTGCATGAAGGACTTGATTTTTCTATGAAATTTAGTCGAGCTAAATTTGAAGAGTTGAACATGGGTTCGTTCAATAATTGCATCAATACTCTGGAGGCATGTTTAATCGATGCAAAGATGGATAAATCATGTATACACAAGGTGATTCTTGTTGGTGGCTCAACAAGGATACCAAAGATCCAACATATGTTGCTTGAATTTTTCAATGGCAAAGAGTTATGTAAGAGCCTTAACCCTGATGAGGCTGTTGCGTATGGTGCAACGGTTATGGCTGCAAAGTTAAGTGGTAACAATGACAATAGAGTTCGAGATTTGGTTCTATTAGATGTCACTCCTTTGTCACTGGGCATGGAGACAACCGGAAAAGTAATGAGTGTTATGATACCACGGAACACTGCAATACCTGCAAAAAGGACCGGAAATTTTAATACAACAGAGAACAATCAATCTGCCATGCGTATCAATGTATATCAAGGTGAAAGATCTAGACCTACAGATAACCATTTGTTGGGGAAGTTCTCAGTTTATGGAATTCCACGTGCTCCCAAAAATGTCCAGCAAGTTGGCATATGCTTTGAAATAGATGCCTATTGAAAAGGAAAACAATTCAGTATCATTAAGGCCACAACAGTCCAAATCTGTTTGTGAAGAAGGATTGCCATACCATTAAAAATATTGTCCCCTCATCGTACAAGCTGGCCATTGTAAGGTTTTGTTTTATGCACAGCTAAGGGAGCAGGTCCTGCATTTGCTTTTCTTCCTTTTTGTACTAGCCTATTAGATTTCGCTTGTTGTCTAATCCTTCTAGTATAAATAGGCATGGTTCTTACCTACTGTGTATTCAAGCTTTTCATATTTTCAATACAAGAAATCGTTTGGAGCTCTCTTTATTTCTTAAGTTGGTATCAGAGCTATGGAGAATCCCTCTATTATAGCTTCGTCTGCTACTCCTGTGGTGAATCAAACACCTCCTGTTTCAAACCAAATACCACCTCTTGCTCCCATTCCAAGTTTGTTCTCTTCCTCATATTTGCCTCCTATCACAATCAAACTTGACAGAACCAACTACACATTTTGGAAATCTCAAGTCCTTCCTTCTCTTAGAGCCTATGATCTTGAGAGCTACGTTCTTGGCACCAAAGTGTGTCCACAAAAGTTTCTTCCTCCTACTACAGCCAGCTCCAGTGAACAACCCACAATCAACCCTGCTTACACCATTTGGACCAGAACAGATCAAACCATTCTGAGCTGTTTACTAAATTCTATCTCTGAAACAATGTTTGGTCATGTTGTTCGATGCTTAACATCTCTTGATGTATGGAATACTTTGGAGGAACTATTCACTACCAGCAGCAAAGCCAGAACACTCCAGCTGCGTTTTCAACTTCAATCACTAAAGAAAGGAAGCTTGTCCATTCATGATTACATGCTCAAAATGAGAAACCTGGCAGAAAGTTTATCTGCTGCTGGCCAACTGATCTCAGATGAAGAACTTATCCTTTATATCTTGGGTGGCCTTGGTCATGATTATGACTCTGTGGTGGTTAATCTAACATCTAGACATGACCAAGTAACACTACAAGAAGTTCAGTTCATGCTACAAAGCCAAGAAATGAGACTGGAGCAATTTAACTCCGACATTGCTGCTAATATACCAAGTGCTAATCTCACCACTCAATTTCGAAGGTCTCTCAATCTTTCTGGAACCAACCGTATCAATACTCAGCAGGAGGACGTTCAACCAACTTTCGAGGCCGAGGACGTGGAAGAGGAGGTCGAGGAAGAGGAAGACAAACCATTTACTGCCAAGTTTGTAATCGTTTTGGTCATGGTGCTACAAAGTGCTACCATAGGTTTGATGCTTCCTTTCAAGCTCAGACCTCTCCTCATCCTTTTACGCCCTCTTCTGCAAGTTCCTTTGTTTCATCAAACAAGGACTTAGCCAATGATCAACAAGCTCTGTTCTCCTCAAGTGACCACAACAATGAGCAAATGTGGTACATTGACAGTGGTGCAACAACGCATATCACATCCAACGCAGCAAATGTTCAACACAAGACAGAAATGAAAGGTATAAATCATTTAATAGTTGGAAATGGTAATACAGTACCCATTTCCCACTGTGGTAACAGTTTACTTCTCTCACCCACACAATCCATACCTTTAAAACTTGTTGATATTCTCGTTGTTCCTCAAATCACTAAAAATCTTCTGTCCATTTCTCAACTCATCAAACATAATGCTGTTTATGTTGAGTTTTATACTAACCTATGCATTGTGAAGGATCTGAATACGAAGAAGGAGCTGCTTCGAGGACAGCTTGAGAATGGCCTTTATCAAGTCAAAGTGAAGTTTAATCATCTTACCAGTTCAAGTCCTTCAAGTTCAATCAAGCAGAATGTCTTTCCTTCTGCAATGAGTTATTTTATTTTCCCTAAAGCTAGTAATGAGTCATTGTCTGTTTCGAGTCCGAAAAACTCTGTTGATGTTTGGCACATGCGTCTTGGTCATCCCAACTTTAATGTGCTCAAAACTATGCTAGTCAATGAAAAATTATGCATTGGTACCAATCCTAGTTTTTGTGATGCATGTCATATTGGGAAATCAAAGCACACTACATATCCCATTTCCTCTAAGTCAACTACAAAGCCTCTTGAACTTATTCACTCTGATGTTTGGGGTCCAGCTCCCATGATGTCAAATGATGGATATAAATATTATGTCCACTTCATTGATGATTACAGCAACTTTACATGGATTTTTCCTCTAAAATTAAAATCTGAAGTCAAAGATGTTTTCATGCATTTCCAAAAGTTTGTTGAAAGAAAATTCAACTCTAAGATCCTCACTTTACAAACTGATTGGGGAGGTGAATACAGAAGTTTATCACCTTTTCTCCAATCTCTTGGCATTCAATTTCGTCATCCTTGTCCACATACTCACTCCCAAAATGGAAAATCTGAAAGAAAACACAAACATATTGTTGAAATGGGATTAACCCTACTTAGTCAAGCTTCTATGCCTTTAAAATACTGGTGGGATGTTTTTTCAACTGCCACCTTCCTGATAAATCATTTAATTACTCCATCCTTACAAAACCACTCACCAATTGAAAAATTGTTTTGTAAGAAACCCGATCTCAACTTTCTTAAAGTTTTTGGTTGTGCTTGCTTTCCACACTTATACATTGTCAAAAGTGTGTCATTCAATGAGCACAATTTTCCATTTAAAGAAGGTTTTTCTCTCTCTTCACATAACATTTCAGAGGTACCCAATACTACCATGTTTCAATTCAGCCATTGGTTACCGTGCCCATACTCATCATGCTCCTACTCCACCTCACCTACTACTTCACATGTTGACTCTGATAAAGGTCCCTCTCATGCATCTCCTATACAAGTAGCTAATTTTTCACCCTCACCTTCAAACAATGCAGGTAACTGATAACGCCACTTTTTGGCGTTATTTTCGGTTCTCAAACCAACGAGATTGGCTTGTACTCAAGTAAAAAAGCGAATATTTTACGGTTTATTGAGTGATTTACGCAGGTTATATAAAAGGCGGCATTCCTCGGAAATAGAAGCGGAAAAGAGCCCAAAACGAGTCAAAACGAAGCCTAACGGAAGCCCGAAAGCCAAGCCCAAGACCCGCGAGCGAACCAGGACCAGACCCGCGAACCAGAAACGACCCAGAGCAGTCTTAGAAGGCCGCGCGACTTCCCACGCGACTTGCAAGTCGCGTGGAAGGTCGCGTATCCCTCTGTTTGTCGAAAATCAGTTTTTAAAGTCGGGATTTAGGTCACTTTTTCGGTATCCAACTGACGGCAGACGATCCAGGGCAGTTCGGGGGCGATTTCCAGAGCCACGTGACACCATTTGGAGCAAAGATCGAGAACCAATCGAAGAAACGTTCACGACGCGAAGTAGATTCAAGCACGGGAAAGGGAGTTCATCAATTCATCTTACACTATCACCACGATCACGTTACCATGTTTTCTCATACTTTCGTTTCCTTTTCTTTGGTGTTTGAATCCCCCAACATCATGAACTAACTTTAAGATGTTGGGGGTTGGATTGAATTAGGATTAAACATATAGATGGATGACGAATGATTCTGATCAGTTTTTCCAATTAATGAATGCAGGTGATTTTGTTCTTAATGCCTTTGTGAGCGTAGCTAACTTACAATTGTTTTTATTGTTGTCAATTATGTTCGAGAGAATTAATGGGATCTAGAATTAGGAATTACATGTCTAAAGGTAAGAAAGGATAGAGATATACCGAGTAAAACTTTAGTCTCATAATAACCTACGCTTAATGTGTTTTGAACTACATAAGGTGAGATCGAGAGATTAATCTTGTGTTTGTTTCGAAATAAACTTCATGGTAGCTTGAGAAAGCACCATGTTTTACAAATATAACTGTTGTTACTTGAGAGAGAGCAATGGTTAGATCAAGGTTGAGTATTCATTTACGGAATTAACTGGTATTTGTCGTTAGTCTGATATTCATATGTGAAACCTGAGGATATCCAACCCCCAACTGTTTCTCCATCTGAATTCTAGAACTGTTACTAGTTGTCTGGTGTTTGTTGATTTTAATTTCTGCATTACATTAGTTTATAAAACCAATCTCCAATTTGACAGCCCAGTTAATAGCTCTTGTAGTAATTGTGATATTTAGTTCCTAGTTCCCCGTGATTCGATACTCGTACTTCCGTACACTATTACTTGACTTCGACCCGTACACTTGCGGTAAGATCCGCGGGGTGTCAAAACCCCGTGTCAGTAACCCTTCTTCATCAACTTCCACCTACTCCACTGTACCTTTAGTGGTCCAACTACCCCCTTTATATCCTCCTCCTTCTACCAATACCCATCCCATGGTTACACGCTCAAAAACAGCTGCCCTAAACTCACAACTCCATTTGGCATTTGTTGATCCATCTCCTACACCCAACTCAGTCTCCCAAGCTCTCCTTCACCCACAGTGGAAAAAGGCAATGGATGATGAATATGCTGCTTTACTCACAAACAATACATGGACTCTTGTTCCATATCAACCTCACATGCATATTGTTGACAACAAATGGGTGTTTCGTACGAAATACAACCCTGATGGCACCATCTCAAAACATAAAGCAAGACTTGTTGCTAAAGGCTTCCAGCAACATCCAGGTATTTATTTTTTCGAAACCTTTAGTCCTGTGGTAAAACCCACTACCATTCGGCTAATCCTTTCTCTAGCCGTCACTCACAACTGGGACATCCAACTGATTGATTTTAACAATGCCTTCTTAAATGGATCCCTCTCTGAAGAAGTGTACATGAAGCAACCTCAAGGATATGTACATCCTTCTCATCCTTCAGCTGTTTGCAAGCTCAACAAAGCCTTATATGGCTTGAAACAGGCTCCACGGGCCTGGTTTGACAAACTCAAAACCACTCTACTCTCACTTGGTTTTCGAAATTCAGTTTCAGATTCAAGCCTCTTCTTCTTCAACAAAGGCTCGGCTACAATGTTTGTCCTCGTCTATGTTGATGATATATTACTTACAGGAAACAATACAGAGCAGGTTCGTTCTATCATTGCACATCTCAGCTCGATGTTTTCCTTAAAGAAGCTGGGATCAGTCACCTACTTCCTTGGCTTTGAGACATCTCGGGGGCATCAGGTATTCATCTGTCTCAATCCAAGTATACCACTGATCTCCTATCAAGAACCAACATGTTAAATGCCAAGCCTTGTCCTACTCCCATGTGCCAAAGTAATACGCTCCACCTAAATGACAGCCCACTTTTCAATGATGTTACTCTCTATCGAAGTGTTATTGGTGCTCTTCAATATCTTACTTTAAGCAGACCAGATATTGCTTTTCCCGTTAACAAACTGAGTCAATTTCTTCAAGCTCCAACACAAAATCATTGGAAAGCATGCAAGAGAATACTACGCTATCTTGCTGGAACAATTGGTGATGGAATTCTCTTCAAACCAATGATCAATACCACCATTGAAGGTTACTGTGATTCAAGAAGTATTGAAGGGTACTGTGACTCTGATTGGGCAAGCTCTCTTGATGATAGAAAATCCACCTCAGGCTACTTGGTCTACATTGGTGGAAACTTGATTAGTTGGTCCTCAAAGAAACAAAAATCAGTGGCTCGATCTAGCACTGAAGCTGAGTACAGGGCCTTAGCACAAGTTGGCTCTGAAATTACTTGGTTACAATCCTTATGTGAAGAAATAGGAGTTCAATGCAATCAATCAGCTATCATTTGGTGTGACAATTCAGGTGCTCGACAACTTACCTATAATCCTGTGTTTCATTCGAGAACAAAACACATTGAGGTTGATGTGCATTTCATAAGAGAAAAGATTCTCAACAAAAAGGTTGAAGTCAGGTATATTCCCACTTCTGAACAAACAACTGATATGCTCACCAAGCCGTTACCCATCACCAGTTTTAATTATCTAAAGAGCAAATTGCCGTTAAGACAAAATCCACACTCAAATTTGAGGGGGCGTATTGAAAAGGAAAACAATTCAGTATCATTAAGGCCACAACAGTCCAAATCTGTTTGTGAAGAAGGATTGCCATACCATTAAAAATATTGTCCCCTCATCGTACAAGCTGGCAATTGTAAGGTTTTGTTTTATGCACATCTAAGGGAGCAGGTCCTGCATTTGCTTTTCTTCCTTTTTGTACTAGCCTATTAGATTTCTCTTGTTGTCTAATCCTTCTAGACCGTGTAAAGACCTGGATGATCTTTTGGAAAATGTGATTACGGTTTACGACTACCTTTACCGATATTCCCTATCTTGCTACTTGATTCCGTCTGAGATCAAAATTTTGGACATTTGTGCGTCTTTCTTGAGAGTTGTCATGACATTTGAGTATTCTTGTACATAACCTCCAAAACATGACAACACGAGCGATAACCTAGGTTCGAGTGCAAAGAGTGTATCCCGTGAGGTAGGGTCGAGGCGAAATGTTTTCCCTAGCATGTCTGGACTTAGTCCAACCTTGATGTAATCGGAACAGTCACGAGTTCAACTCCCAATGGAAGGTCATAGGTCAAACAAAATGAGAATGAGGCGAGAGTGAGATAGATATTCACGGGTATGGGAAATCACCGATGCATCACTTGGTACCGATTGGAATTGTGCAGTTATTATTCTTTTTGAGATAGATATGCTTTTAATCTGGTTTATCGCTAATTTGCTTGGGGACAAGCAACGCTCGGTTTGGGGTTGTTGATAACGCCACTTTTTGGCGTTATTTTCGGTTCTCAAACCAACGAGATTGGCTTGTACTCAAGTAAAAAGGCGAATATTTTACGGTTTATTGAGTGATTTACGCAGGTTATATAAAAGGCGGCATTCCTCGGAAATAGAAGCGGAAAAGAGCCCAAAACGAGTCAAAACGAAGCCTAACGGAAGCCCGAAAGCCAAGCCCAAGACCCGCGAGCGAACCAGGACCAGACCCGCGAACCAGAAACGACCCAGAGCAGTCTTAGAAGGCCGCGCGACTTCCCACGCGACTTGCAAGTCGCGTGGAAGGTCGCGTATCCCTCTGTTTGTCGAAAATCAGTTTTTAAAGTCGGGATTTAGGTCACTTTTTCGGTATCCAACTGACGGCAGACGATCCAGGGCAGTTCGGGGGCGATTTCCAGAGCCACGTGACACCATTTGGAGCAAAGATCGAGAACCAATCGAAGAAACGTTCACGACGTGAAGTAGATTCAAGCACGGGAAAGGGAGTTCATCAATTCATCTTACACTATCACCACGATCACGTTACCATGTTTTCTCATACTTTCGTTTCCTTTTCTTTGGTGTTTGAATCCCCCAACATCATGAACTAACTTTAATATGTTGGGGGTTGGATTGAATTAGGATTAAACATATAGATGGATGACGAATGATTTTGATCAGTTTTTCCAATTAATGAATGCATGTGATTTTGTTCTTAATGCCTTTGTGAGCGTAGCTAACTTACAATTGTTTTTATTGTTGTCAATTATGTTCGAGAGAATTAATTGGGATCTAGAATTAGGAATTACATGTCTAAAGGTAAGAAAGGATAGAGATATACCGAGTAAAACTTTAGTCTCATAATAACCTACGCTTAATGTGTTTTGAACTACATAAGGTGAGATCGAGAGATTAATCTTGTGTTTGTTTCGAAATAAACTTCATGGTAGCTTGAGAAAGCACCATGTTTTACAAATATAACTGTTGTTACTTGAGAGAGAGCAATGGTTAGATCAAGGTTGAGTATTCATTTACGGAATTAACTGGTATTTGTCGTTAGTCTGATATTCATATGTGAAACCTGAGGATATCCAACCCCCAACTGTTTCTCCATCTGAATTCTAGAACTGTTACTAGTTGTCTGGTGTTTGTTGATTTTAATTTCTGCATTACATTAGTTTATAAAACCAATCTCCAATTTGACAGCCCAGTTAATAGCTCTTGTAGTAATTGTGATATTTAGTTCCTAGTTCCCCGTGATTCGATACTCGTACTTCCGTACACTATTACTTGACTTCGACCCGTACACTTGCGGTAAGATCCGCGGGGTGTCAAAACCCCGTGTCAAGTTTTTGGCGCCGTTGCCGGGGAATTAGTTGAAACTAATAGCACTACTATCTATACGCGCTATTAGATTGGGCATTTTTTTTTCTTTTCGTATTTTATTCCATTCACTTTCAGTTTTTGGATTACTGACTTTGTTTTCCTTTTCAGGTACCACTTGGTTTATGCCAAGGAATAACCGAGGGAAGGAAATTGAAGAATTTGATCCGGAGATCGAAAGAACCGCCCGTCGTCTAAGGAAAGAAGCTAAAGCTAAAAAGAATCTGAAATTCGAGATGTCCGACGACGAGAGACCACCTCGCCGCAATAATCCACCACCACCACCACCCGAGAGACGCCCTATGCAGTCGTTCGCCGATCCGAATGTGGCGGCGGCTCGTATAGGCATTCAAGCGCCCGCGACTGGGGCAAATTATTTTGAGCTGAAGCCGAGCACCATCGTAATGGTGCAGCAAAATCAGTATGGAGGGACACCGGCGGAAGATCCTCATGCGCACCTTCGGGCCTTTGAACGGATTTGTAACACTTTCAAGATCAACGGCATGAACGAAGATGCCATCAAGCTGCGATTATTTGGATTCTCACTCAAAGGCCGAGCCGAAGCATGGACCGAAAGTATTCCACCGGACTCAGTGACCACTTGGGAGCAACTGAAGGCCGCTTTTCTTCAGAAATTCTTTCCTCCAAGTCGGACCGCCCAATTAATGGCCGAGATCACCCATTTTGCACAATGGGATCAAGAAACACTTTATGAGGCATGGGAGCGCTACAAAGACATGATAAAGAAGTGTCCTCATCACGGGCTACAAGGTTGGGTCATCATCCAAACCTTTTTCAGCGGACTCCACCCGCAGTTAAAGAACGACATTACAGCTGCAGCGGGCGGATCATTGATGGATAGATCGTACGAGGAAGCATGTGAGCTGATCGAGAACTTGGCTGAGCACAGTTTCTCTACTCCGAGATCAGTGGTAAGACGAGTCGCAAGTGTCCAAGAAGGTAATGAGATGAGTGAGCTAAAAGCTCAACTAGCCTTTCTCACGAATCAGCTGAATGGAGGGAATCTTCAAGAACCTGACCAGGTTCATTTTGTGGCAAACCGGAACCAACCGAGAAACGATCCTTTCTTGAATACGTATAACGAGGGGTGGAAAAAGCACCCAAATCTTTCATGGAGTCAACCCAACCAACAACAGTCAGGTAATTTTTCTAACTCTTCTCAATTTTCTAATTCTAATAATGTGTACCGTCCTCCAGGTTTTCAGCAAAGGAACGAGGGAACGTCCGGAGAGAAAAAGTCGGGACTCGAGGACATGATGATGAAGTTCATGTCTAAAATGGACAATACAGTCGGAGGATTAGCAACTACAGTCGAGGGACTAGTCAGCACAGTCAACACTGTCAAGGCAGCTACCGAGCAAAACAGCGCCGCCATCAAGATCCTCGAGAGGCAAGTAGGGCAGATCTCCGAAACCCTACAAAACCGAGCCCCCGGGAAACTTCCGAGTCAAACCGAAAGACAAAACCGGGAACACTGCAATGCCATCTATCTGAGAAATGGCAAAGAATTGAATGGGGAGCCAACAAAGGAAGTCGAGCCTGAGGTAAAAGAGTTCGAGAAGGTGAAGGAAGTTGAAGCTGAAGAGAGTGAGAAGAGTGAAGAGAAAAAGAAAGAGGCGAAACCACCGGTCAAGCCAGTGATACCCAAAGTGCCATATCCAAACAGACTGAAAGCAAACAAAGACGATGTTAGTTTTTATAAGTTTATCGATGTATTTAAAAAACTAACAATTAATATTCCTTTTGCAGATGCTCTCACACAAATGCCCTCTTACATGAAATTCATGAAAGAGATTCTATCAAAGAAGAGGGCACTTGATCACCGGGCCACCGTTGCACTCACTGAAGAGTGCAGCGCCATATTCCAGAATAAGCTTCCCCAGAAGCTCAAGGATCCAGGGAGTTTCTCTATCCCTATTCAAATTGGTGACTTTTCTTTTACTAAAGTTTTATGTGATTTAGGGGCTAGTATAAATCTGATGCCTCTGTCTATTTTCAGGAAACTTGGCCTGGGTGAGGTGAGCCCAACATACATGACCTTGAAGCTGGCTGATCGCTCGATAAGGTACCCGTACGGGGTGGTTGAGGATGTGCTGATAAAAGTAGGTAAGTTTTACTTCCCTGTCGACTTTGTAGTGATAGATATAGACGAGGATGAAGAAGTCCCGTTAATTCTGGGGAGATCCTTCTTGGCCACGAGTCGGGCACTGATTGATATGGAAGAGGGCGAAATCACGTTCCGAGTCGGTGGTGAGAACGTGAGATTCAAGCTGATGGAAAGAGGAAGTGGTGAAAGAGGAGGAGGACCGAAGATGAAAGAATCCGCAAGGAATCGCAGGTGTGGGCGATTTAACTCCGCGGATACTGAACCGAGTTGAAACCGCACAGTCGTGCCACGAATTTAAATAAGGCGCTGGGTGGGAGGCAACCCACCAAGGTTAGTGTTTCTTTCTTATTTTTATTTTTGAGTGTGTTTAGATAATGAAAAAGCCATAAAAATCGAAAAATCGAAAAAAGTCAAAAAAAATAGCTGAACAGAGACATACGCGGCTTGTCACGCGGTTTGCATACCGCGCAGCAAGTCGCGAGGCCCTCTGTTGGTTTTCTGAAACAGAGGGTTACGCGGTTTTCCACGCGACTTGCAAGTCGCTTGCTAAACCGCGTGAGTCCCTTTTGTCCCGTTTTTCGTTTTTCGTGCAGTTTTTATTCCCTTTCTTGCTTTGTGTGTTTCCTGTTTTTGTTTTGTGTCTTTCCCTTGTCTTGCATGTTCCCCCTATCTTCGCTGATCGATGCTCAACCAGTCAAGAATCCTCCGGCCGGGCAAAACAGGTATGTTCTAATTCCTTCTGCTAAACGAGTGGTGTAAGATGTTTATGCCTTAGTAGTTATCGAGATGCAACAAACCTAAGTTTCACTTAGGTTTGGGGTGCCTCATATTTTTAAACATCTACATACTCACTTTTACCCCTGTGCAAACCTCGGTTTTACCGAGGTTTGGGATTGGCTTTTATTTGGCAAACCTAGGCCACGGCCTAGGTTTGGGGTGCCCAGTCTAGAAATTTTGGGTTTTCTTTTTGCTTGCTACGTTAATGTTTTACCCGCCCTTTTTATACCTGTAAATAACTGCACAATGATCGAGTCGCATCACCTACGACTTTGCGTGCACATTGGGGACAATGTGTGGGTAAGGGTTGGGGTTGCCCAATCGGGCCCAAGCTTATGCACGTAGATTTCCTGCATTTATGAGTGTCTAGATCAAAGTAGCTAAATCTTTTGTTTTGAATGATTGAGACCGACCATTGTGGGAAGAATCTTGTGATAGCGACGTGACCGTTAGGGAAGGACCGGGAAAGGATATGACTAGGGACATTAGTGGAGACCACCCGATAGTGAGATTTTGAGCCTAAAAGACGTTTTTCATTTCGAGGGATTTATACACTTAAGTCACATACACTTTTTCGAATTCCTTGTCGTGAATGTAGAATGATCTCGCTACATTATTGCATTGAGTAGCAAAGACAACCATCGGGATATTAGGTGAGGGTATAGTAGACCATATCGTGTGGACCTTAAGAAATGATTCCAGGCATTGTGTGTTTGTTTTAACCTTTTTAGCTATCGTTTCCCCTTTTACCCTTAGTGTGTATCCATAGCCATTTTACAGCCAAACACCCACCTTATTTCTTTCTAAACCCATCATTTACCCTTTAGCCAAAAGCCTTAGCCAACCCTTATCCGAAAGTGTGTCAATCGGAAGCAGTAATGAACGAGTAGAGATAGAGCAGAAAAGAAAGAATTCCGGCCAGTCATGAGAATAACACGGGTCAATGTAACCCGCGAAGTAGAAAAGAGGACCAATGAAGTCCCAAAAAAATGCAGTTATTTAGATATTATCTATAGCAGAAAATAAGAGAGTTAAAGCAACTCCAATAGTGACGAAGAGGGCCAAATAAGAGAGCGAAAAACTATAGAGTTCGGAACTGCCAATGATTGACATGCCAAGGATCTTTGAACCTTTTTACCCGTCGTTTCATAACAATAGCCTTAGCCCCGTTACAACCCGTGTAAAGACCTGGATGATCTTTTGGAAAATGTGATTACGGTTTACGACTACCTTTACCGATATTCCCTATCTTGCTACTTGATTCCGTCTGAGATCAAAATTTTGGACATTTGTGCGTCTTTCTTGAGAGTTGTCATGACATTTGAGTATTCTTGTACATAACCTCCAAAACATGACAACACGAGCGATAACCTAGGTTCGAGTGCAAAGAGTGTATCCCGTGAGGTAAGGTCGAGGCGAAATGTTTTCCCTAGCATGTCTGGACTTAATCCAACCTTGATGTAATCGGAACAGTCACGAGTTCAACTCCCAATGGAAGGTCATAGGTCAAACAAAATGAGAATGAGGCGAGAGTGAGATAGATATTCACGGGTATGGGAAATCACCGATGCATCACTTGTTACCGATTGGAATTGTGCAGTTATTATTCTTTTTGAGATAGATATGCTTTTAATCTGGTTTATCGCTAATTTTCTTGGGGACAAGCAACGCTCGGTTTGGGGTTGTTGATAACGCCACTTTTTGGCGTTATTTTCGGTTCTCAAACCAACGAGATTGGCTTGTACTCAAGTAAAAAGGCGAATATTTTACGGTTTATTGAGTGATTTACGCAGGTTATATAAAAGGCGGCATTCCTCGGAAATAGAAGCGGAAAAGAGCCCAAAACGAGTCAAAACGAAGCCTAACGGAAGCCCGAAAGCCAAGCCCAAGACCCGCGAGCGAACCAGGACCAGACCCGCGAACCAGAAACGACCCAGAGCAGTCTTAGAAGGCCGCGCGACTTCCCACGCGACTTGCAAGTCGCGTGGAAGGTCGCGTATCCCTCTGTTTGTCGAAAATCAGTTTTTAAAGTCGGGATTTAGGTCACTTTTTCGGTATCCAACTGACGGCAGACGATCCAGGGCAGTTCGGGGGCGATTTCCAGAGCCATGTGACACCATTTGGAGCAAAGATCGAGAACCAATCGAAGAAACGTTCACGACATGAAGTAGATTCAAGCACGGGAAAGGGAGTTCATCAATTCATCTTACACTATCACCACGATCACGTTACCATGTTTTCTCATACTTTCGTTTCCTTTTCTTTGGTGTTTGAATCCCCCAACATCATGAACTAACTTTAAGATGTTGGGGGTTGGATTGAATTAGGATTAAACATATAGATGGATGACGAATGATTCTGATCAGTTTTTCCAATTAATGAATGCATGTGATTTTGTTCTTAATGCCTTTGTGAGCGTAGCTAACTTACAATTGTTTTTATTGTTGTCAATTATGTTCGAGAGAATTAATTGGGATCTAGAATTAGGAATTACATGTCTAAAGGTAAGAAAGGATAGAGATATACCGAGTAAAACTTTAGTCTCATAATAACCTACGCTTAATGTGTTTTGAACTACATAAGGTGAGATCGAGAGATTAATCTTGTGTTTGTTTCGAAATAAACTTCATGGTAGCTTGAGAAAGCACCATGTTTTACAAATATAACTGTTGTTACTTGAGAGAGAGCAATGGTTAGATCAAGGTTGAGTATTCATTTACGGAATTAACTGGTATTTGTCGTTAGTCTGATATTCATATGTGAAACCTGAGGATATCCAACCCCCAACTGTTTCTCCATCTGAATTCTAGAACTGTTACTAGTTGTCTGGTGTTTGTTGATTTTAATTTCTGCATTACATTAGTTTATAAAACCAATCTCCAATTTGACAGCCCAGTTAATAGCTCTTGTAGTAATTGTGATATTTAGTTCCTAGTTCCCCGTGATTCGATACTCGTACTTCCGTACACTATTACTTGACTTCGACCCGTACACTTGCGGTAAGATCCGCGGGGTGTCAAAACCCCGTGTCAGTAACCCTTCTTCATCAACTTCCACCTACTCCACTGTACCTTTAGTGGTCCAACTACCCCCTTTATATCCTCCTCCTTCTACCAATACCCATCCCATGGTTGCACGCTCAAAAACAGCTGCCCTAAACTCACAACTCCATTTGGCATTTGTTGATCCATCTCCTACACCCAACTCAGTCTCCCAAGCTCTCCTTCACCCACAGTGGAAAAAGGCAATGGATGATGAATATGCTGCTTTACTCACAAACAATACATGGACTCTTGTTCCATATCAACCTCACATGCATATTGTTGACAACAAATGGGTGTTTCGTACGAAATACAACCCTGATGGCACCATCTCAAAACATAAAGCAAGACTTGTTGCTAAAGGCTTCCAGCAACATCCAGGTATTGATTTTTTCGAAACCTTTAGTCATGTGGTAAAACCCACTACCATTCGGCTAATCCTTTCTCTAGCCGTCACTCACAACTGGGACATCCAACTGATTGATTTTAACAATGCCTTCTTAAATGGATCCCTCTCTGAAGAAGTGTACATGAAGCAACCTCAAGGATATGTTCATCCTTCTCATCCTTCAGCTGTTTGCAAGCTCAACAAAGCCTTATATGGCTTGAAACAGGCTCCACGGGCCTGGTTTGACAAACTCAAAACCACTCTACTCTCACTTGGTTTTCGAAATTCAGTTTCAGATTCAAGCCTCTTCTTCTTCAACAAAGGCTTGGCTACAATGTTTGTCCTCGTCTATGTTGATGATATATTACTTACAGGAAACAATACAGAGAAGGTTCGTTCTATCATTGCTCATCTCAGCTCGATGTTTTCCTTAAAGAAGCTGGGATCAGTCACCTACTTCCTTGGCTTTGAGACATCTCGGGGGGCATCAGGTATTCATCTGTCTCAATCCAAGTATACCACTGATCTCCTATCAAGAACCAACATGTTAAATGCCAAGCCTTGTCCTACTCCCATGTGCCAAAGTAATACGCTCCACCTAAATGACAGCCCACTTTTCAATGATGTTACTCTCTATCGAAGTGTTATTGGTGCTCTTCAATATCTTACTTTAAGCAGACCAGATATTGCTTTTCCCGTTAACAAACTGAGTCAATTTCTTCAAGCTCCAACACAAAATCATTGGAAAGCATGCAAGAGAATACTACGCTATCTTGCTGGAACAATTGGTGATGGAATTCTCTTCAAACCAATGATCAATACCACCATTGAAGGTTACTGTGATTCAAGAAGTATTGAAGGGTACTGTGACTCTGATTGGGCAAGCTCTCTTGATGATAGAAAATCCACCTCAGGCTACTTGGTCTACATTGGTGGAAACTTGATTAGTTGGTCCTCAGAGAAACAAAAATCAGTGGCTCGATCTAGCACTGAAGCTGAGTACAGGGCCTTAGCACAAGTTGGCTCTGAAATTACTTGGTTACAATCCTTATGTGAAGAAATAGGAGTTCAATGCAATCAATCAGCTATCATTTGGTGTGACAATTCAGGTGCTCGACAACTTGCCTATAATCCTGTGTTTCATTCGAGAACAAAACACATTGAGGTTGATGTGCATTTCATAAGAGAAAAGATTCTCAACAAAAAGGTTGAAGTCAGGTATATTCCTACTTCTGAACAAACAACTGATATGCTCACCAAGCCATTACCCATCACCAGTTTTAATTATCTAAAGAGCAAATTGCCGTTAAGACAAAATCCACACTGAAATTTGAGGGGGCGTATTGAAAAGGAAAACAATTCAGTATCATTAAGGCCACAACAGTCCAAATCTGTTTGTGAAGAAGGATTGCCATACCATTAAAAATATTGTCCCCTCATCGTACAAGCTGGCCATTGTAAGGTTTTGTTTTATGCACATCTAAGGGAGCAGGTCCTGCATTTGCTTTTCTTCCTTTTTGTACTAGCCTATTAGATTTCGCTTGTTGTCTAATCCTTCTAGTATAAATGGGCATGGTTCTTACCTACTGTGTATTCAAGCTTTTCATATTTTCAATACAAGAAATCGTTTGGAGCTCTCTTTATTTCTTAAGTATGGCAATGGTATCCTCACAGTCACGGCTAAGATATTATCTACTGGGAAGATGGAACAACTCTCGATTGCCAATGAAAATCGAAGACTCTCCAAGGAAGAGATTGAGAAGATGGTAAAAGATGCCGACAAGTACAAACATGAGGATCAAGAATTCAAGAAGAAAGCAGATGCACAAAATGCATTGGAGGATTGCTTATGCAACATGATGAATAAGATGAGAGAACACAACATCAAGAAGAGGACGCACCCTGAAAACTTGAAGAACATAGAGGATGCAATTGCTGATACGACAGATTGGCTTGCGGATAACAAAGATGCATCTGTTGACGATCTTCAGCGCAAGAAGGTATGCCTCGAGTCTGTATGCAAGCTAATGTTATAGTTCTCATATTATAGTTGTTAAACTTTTGGGATTTCTAAGCTTTTATTAGATGATGTTGAATCATGATTATGTGCCATTTTTGGTGTTATTATTTGATGGTTCGGTTGAACTTAAAATTCTGAGAAACCTCGATATAAGCTCAAATGTGGTTTGGCTTAGCCATCTTTTGTTGCTAACTTTTGATTTAAGGCTGAAGGATGTTGCTATTATCTGAGGTCTTGATTTATGCCACTGTTGGTGTTGTAATTGTTGGAACCACCTTAAAAGTGACCGTCACTGATCGTTTATCATTCCTGATATGATAATTGACAATAACTGAAATCCCTATGTCTGGTAAATATATGATGGGCGTATTTACTATTATTGACATACTATAGGGTTTCCCATTAGATGATTGGAACTATGGGGATTATATTGCACATAATAAACACCAAGGGTTAAAAGTGTAAGATACTCTTATTATAAATAGAGTACCCTAATCATTCTTTTAACCCTAATGACTGATAGCTAATCAAACATCAGCCGTGTGTCTCCCCAAGATCGTCTCTCTCTCCAGAATCGATCATCATCCCATTATCATACAATCATCTCGTTCTGGGAACCCGTCAATCCATGGCAAACATGTTTAACGCTTTTACTGGATCCTCAGGATCATCAGGTATGATTTCTTATTATCATGTTTTCATTATCTATCAAATACAAATCATGATTATTCCAACATGTGGTATCAGAGCATCAGGTTCATTTTAATTCATGATTTGTTTTCGTTTTGGTGGTACTATACTCGGTTTCTTTCGTTTCTTTTTATGCCGCCGCAAACATCAAAAATCGTATTGGATTTAAGTATACCGGGAGTTTAAATACCGGGATTTAAGTATACCGGAAGTTTAAATACCGGGATTTAAGTATACCGGAAGTTTAAATACCGGGATTTAAGTATACCGGGAGTTTAAATACCGGGATTTGAATATACCGGGAGTTTAGTATCGGGATTTGAATGTACCAGGAGTTTAGTACCGGAAGATTTAATGCCGGGAGTTTAATGCCGGGAGTTTAATACCGGGAGTTCAGTACCGGGAGTTCAGTACCGGGAGTTTAGTACCGGGAGTTTTAATACCGGGAGTTCAGTACCGGGAACTTATTTGTTGAGTACGACATTATCTAGTCGAATACAGCCTTACGTTTGTCAAAATCGAACTCCTTAGGCACTCATAATGTCAAATATACATCTTTGTTTTGACTATGCCATACCCTTGCACTAATATACATGGTCTCATCATTTGTGCCCAAAGGTCAAATATGATTCTCATATTGCATTTTTCCTTTTGCATAATGAACACTGAGTATATTAATTCTGCCCAAAGGTGATTTAATATACCTGTGTGTCAAAAGGACTCTCTACATGCATAATTCACACGATGCTCTATTTTGTGCCCAAAGGTCAAAAGATAAGTATTGCGTTGCATGACCCTAACGCTCATGTTTACTTAGATATTAGTTATTTCTGCCCAAAGGTGATGTAACATCTGAGTAGAGCCTTACTTTGACTTATTGTTTGGTGTTTACAATAGGTTTACTTGTCACCAGCTTCATCACTAAAATGGTCATAGTTTCATTATTCTAAGGAATATTACTGTTAGGCCTGCTTACTTTAACATTACTATAATTACATTGCTTTGTCCGCCTTTTATAGCTAACTACGTCACTATGATAATCTTCTATAACTTATATCCTCCTTATTTCCACATCAGTACCTAACTTTGGCATTGAGCCACTTACTGGTGCGAACTTTGCTTCATGGAAGGATCAATTACTTCTTACTCTGGGGATGCTAGACCTTGACCATGCCATTCGCCATGATGAACCCGCTGCTATTACTGCTGAGTCTTCTGCAACTCAGAAAGCAAATTTTGAAAAGTGGGAAAGGGCAAATCGCTTGTCACTAATGATGGTCAAGAACTCCATCAACCTTAGTATCCGAGGAGCTATCCCTGACTCTGATAAAGTCAAAACTTACCTCAAATCTGTTGAGGATCACTTCAAGGGATCGTCTAAGGCTCATGCAAGTAGCTTAATGCTACAGATGCTCACTCTAAAATATGAAGGAAATAGCAGTGTCCGTGAACACATTATGAAAATGATTGATATGGCTCATAAGCTTAAGAGTCTTGAGATGGAAGTCTCTGATAATTTTCTTGTGCATTTCATAATGACCTCTTTGCCTGCTCGGTTCGACACCTTCAAAGTTAACTACAACGCTATGAAGGATAAATGGTCGATAAGTGAACTGATTGCAATATGTGTGCAAGAGGAGGATCGCCTAAAGCTGGTACAACCTGAAGCCGTTCACCTGACAACCACTGGTAATTCTAAGAAAAGGAAGGGTAATCACGGAAATCAGACTGGAAATAAAGTCCAAAAGGATAATCATCATGGTGCCGTTGCCTCTAGCTCTAAACCCTTGACAGGCAAACCTAACTGCAAATTCTGTCGTGCAAAAGGGCACGGACAGAAAGATTGCCCTAAGTTCAAGGAATGGCTAGCTAAGAAAGGTAACATTCTTTATGCAATATTTGATTCCTTTACTACTGATGTCCCTATTAATACATGGTGGGGTGACTCTGGTTCTATGGTCCATGTGACAAACTCAATGCAGGGATTCCTTACAATCCAGAAGCTACCAAAGGGCCAAAGAAAACTTAGAGTTGGAAGCGGTGATCTCTTAGATGTCGAAGCCATGGGAACTTTAAATTTACATATGAGTACCGGAAAGTGTATTAGACTAGTGGATACCTTATATGTACCGAGAATTACTCGGAACCTTGTATCCATATCTAGACTAGACCTTGAAGGTTATGTAATAATTCATGGTTGCGGCATGATTGCCATTACTCATAATAATGAATTGCTTGGTCGAGGTTTCTTGGATGGATTGCTGTATAAATTAGAACTAGATCATAATTTCTCACAATCTTTGTTGTCTCTTAATATTGATGACTTAACTAAAACAACAAAATCACCTAAACAAATAGAGAATTCCTCCATGTTGTGGCATAAACGTCTTGGCCACATCTCACGAGATCGAATGACTCGACTCGTAAAGGATGGAATCTTACCTTCTCTTGATTTTAGTGATTTTGAAACATGTATTAAGTGCCTCAAAGGCAAAATGGCGAAAGGGAATAAGAAAGGAGCTACTAGAAGTTCCAACTTGTTGGAAATAATTCACACTGATATTAGTGGTCCTTATCCCGCATCAATCACAAGACATACATCATTTATTACATTCATTGACGATTACTCGCGTTATATGCACCTGTATCTGATTAAGGAAAAATCTGAATCCTTACAAACTTTTATTGATTTTAAAACTTTGGTTGAAAACCAACTTGATCATAAAATAAAAGTTGTGAGATCAGATAGAGGAGGTGAGTATTATGGTAGACATACTGATATTGGTCAAGCTCCTGGTCCTTTCTATAACTTTTGCAAGGAACAAGGCATAATTAACCAATACACCATGCCTGGTTCTCCTCAACAAAATGGTGTTGCTGAAAGGAGAAACAGAACCTTAATGGACATGGTGAGAAGTATGCTTGCTAACACTAACTTACCTACTTTCCTCTGGACTGAGGCATTAAAAACGGCCGTTCATATACTCAATAGGGTTCCATCAAAATCTGTCCCTAAAACTCCTTATGAAATCTGGACAGGTAGGAAACCGAGTCTAAAATATATGAAAGTATGGGGCTGTCCTGCCGAAGCAAAAGTCTATAACCCTAACTTAAAGAAACTGGATCCTAAAACCCTTACATGTTTCTTTATCGGTTATCCTGATAACTCAAAAGGTTATCGTTTTTACTGTCATTCCCACACTACGAGCATCATTGACACGCAACATGCCACATTTCTTGAGAACTCAAAGATCAGTGGGAGCACGACAAATCATGACTCAGATTTGCAAGAAGTACAAGAAGCGGGGGGAAACCATCTTTCCGCTATTTTTACTCCTCCGATAATTCCTCTTGTACCCACCGCTGCTCCTAATATCACTGATCCAACTCCTCCTAACCAAAACGCCGAGGGAACATCATCATCGCCTCTTGTACCCAACGCTGATCCTACTCCTCCCGTTACTGAACCGGAAAATCAACTCAGGAGATCATCTAGGGCACGCAGGGCCACAAATTTTGATGATTTCGTAACCTTTTTATCTGAAGTTGAGAACATTGGAAAGCTTACTGATCCTGCCTCTTATCGAGAAGCCATTAATAGTGATCAGGCCACTCAGTGGAATGAAGCCATGATTGAAGAGCTTAATTCCATGCAACATAATGATGTTTGGGACTTGGTTGAACTTCCTGAAGGATCCAAAACCATCGGTTGTAAATGGGTCTTCAAAACCAAATTAGACCCGAAAGGAAACATCGAACGCTATAAGGCCAGACTGGTTGCAAAAGGCTTTACTCAAAAAGAAGGAATCGATTATCAAGAGACCTTCTCTCCTGTCTCTCGTAAAGATTCTGTAAGGATCGTCATGGCACTTGTAGCTCATTATGATTTAGAGTTACATCAGATGGATGTCAAGACCGCTTTCCTGAATGGAGACTTGCAAGAAGATGTATACATGCGACAACCTGAAGCATTCATTCCAGAAGGTAAAGAGCATATGGTCTGCAAGTTGAAGAAATCCATTTATAGGTTAAAGCAGGCATCACGCCAATGGTACCTCAAGTTCGATAAAATCGTAAAAGGGCAAGGTTTTCTAAAGAATCAAGTGGATCAATGCACCTATCTCAAGATCAGTGGGAGTAACTTTATAATCCTTGTCTTGTACGTAGATGACATTCTACTAGCAAGTAACAACTTGGATATGCTGCATGAGTCGAAGCGGATGCTTTCGCAAAATTTCGACATGAAAGATCTCGGTGATGCCTCTTATGTCATTGGTATCGAAATACATCGTGATAGGCATAATGGTGTCTTGGGTCTTTCTCAAAAGGCATATATTGAGCGTATCTTGAAACGCTATAACATGCAGCACTGTACACCCACTGTAGCTCCAGTAGTTAAAGGGGACGTATTTGGTTCTTTCCAAGCTCCGAGCACTGAGATTGAAAAGGAAGAAATGAGGATGATACCTTATTCGTCTGTAGTAGGAAGCATTATGTATGCTCAGGTCTGTACTCGACCGGATATCGCTTATATCGCTGGTATGCTGGGACGTTACTTATCTAATCCCGGAATAGCACACTGGAAAGCGGCTAAAAAGGTTCTTCGATATCTGCAAGGGACCAAAGACTACAAATTGACTTATAGAAGAAGTGACAACTTAGAAGTAGTAGGTTATTCTGATTCCGATTTTGCTAAATGCAAGGAAGATAAAAAAATCTACTTCTGGGTATATATTCATGTTAGCTGGTGGACCTATCTCCTGGCGGAGTCATAAACAGAAGCTGACTACAACGTCCACCATGATGGCTGAATACGTTGCCGTTTATAATGCCTCTTGTCATGGAATGTTGTTAAGGAACCTGGTCAGTGGACTCAAAATCGTCAACTCCATTTCTAGACCATTGAAGCTTTACTGTGATAACTCAGCTGCCGTAACTTTCTCGAACAGTAACAGTTCAACTGGCGCTGGGCTGTATCTTGATACAAAGTATCTGTTTGTGCGCGAACGGGTTGAGGAAAATGTCCTTTGTACTGAGTACATAAGTACAAAGAATATGCTAGCGGATCCGATGACCAAAGGTCTTCCTCCTAACGTCTTCGTAGGACACGTGTCGAAGATGGGGCTTACAAAGGACCTAATTTAATAGCATATTGTACTTATTGGTCATTATTATTATCTTAATAAATTTTTCCTCTATATTCAGATTTTGTTTGTCTATTAGTTGTGCTTTGAGCTCATAATGGTGCATGTACATTATTATAACGAAATTTGTCTTAATCAGTTGATCATTGCTTATTCAGTTTTAAATTTGAGTCATAGTTTGACTAGTGGGGGTCCTGAGTTGATTTTCTTCTCTACGACTGTACTTATTAGCTATGATTTCAGTTTAAAACAAAATGAGTATTATCCCGGCCTGACTTATTGGTACTCATAGATAAAAGATCGCTTGGTCAAGTGGGAGAATGTTGGAACCACCTTAAAAGTGACCGTCACTGATCGTTTATCATTCCTGATATGATAATTGACAATAACTGAAATCCCTATCTCTGGTAAATATATGATGGGCGTATTTACTATTATTGACATACTATAGGGTTTCCCATTAGATGATTGGAACTATGGGGATTATATTGCACATAATAAACACCAAGGGTTAAAAGTGTAAGATACTCTTATTATAAATAGAGTACCCTAATCATTCTTTTAACCCTAATGACTGATAGCTAATCAAACATCAGCCGTGTGTCTCCCCAAGATCGTCTCTCTCTCCAGAATCGATCATCATCCCATTATCATACAATCATCTCGTTCTGGGAACCCGTCAATCCATGGCAAACATGTTTAACGCTTTTACTGGATCATCAGGTATGATTTCTTATTATCATGTTTTCATTATCTATCAAATACAAATCATGATTATTCCAACAGTAATGTATTGGAAAAGTCTAATGTAGTGTCCTTATTTCGGTTAAATCGGTTATTGGGTTCTTTGGTTCGGGCATATCGTTTTTTCAACCTTTTCCAAACTACATGATAACTTGATCAATTAAGGTTCTGTTTAATCGGGTTTTGTTGATCAGAAATATCGTTTAGCTTAATAAATTAATAATTTATCAAACAAAGTTTAATTCAGTAACAACAGAGACAACAATACCATTTTATTCGGATAAACAAATTTATTTAGACCTAATTTTAATAGACCAAAAAATTGTTTATATGACGCTTTTGAACAAATGGTTTGTTTGATAATTGCATCAATACCCTAGGGACATGTTTAAGCAATGCAAAGAATCACCCACACTTACTGGGTAAGAAATTCTCGGCCTTTGCTATATTCATCTGCTAAAGTAAATGACCTGATAAGTGCTTACGGGTAAACGACTTGATTCTTGCTGGTGTCGCAGCTAGGATTGTTACCTAAGGTCCAATGCATGTGAACCCAGGTGAGACAGCATAGTTAATTAGTAAGAATGATAAGAGAGTTCATGATTTGTTGCTATTAGGTGTCACCCGTTTGTCACTAGGGATATACACTAAAAAAAATTAGTTTATATGCGCCAACAATGTTTAAATGTTTTAATTGATTGCGTTATAGGTTTTAAGTTTATATGACCAAATGATAAAACCTCACATCTAAAAGTGTTGTAATAAGTTTATAGGGCACTTTTAGGCGTCTTAACAAGTTTTTTAGAACATTTTTAAAATAAAAAGTCGTATTAGTTATTTATAGGACACTTTTGAAAAATGTCTTATAAGGGTTGGGTTCCGGTGAGAATGAAAGTTATGGTAAGAATGGTACGTAAGAAGTGATCTCCACCTTTGGATTGGATGCACATAATTAGGACGAGATGCACTAAGATGCACCAGATCAATTCCCGTATCAAAAGCGATTCATGGGTGGGGTTGAGATTAAAAGTGATTAGATGTCCATATTACCTTCTGATCACCTTAACTCTTCTTCTTACACGATCCTTCGTATGTCTTATGAACACATCTTTTTTATAGAAGAATATTTGAAAAAAGTGTCATAAAATAGATAATACAACACTTTATTTAAAAATGTCCTAAAAAACTTGTTAAAACGCCAAAAAATGTCTTATAAACTTATTACAACATTCTTACATACGACGCCTTATTGTGTAACCCTATAACTTAAGACCTGTAAAGCGATTATCTATTAAGATGCACATATTTGGCGTCCTATAAAAGTTAATAGGGTAGGTTGACTTCATAACCTTCTCCTGACTATTTCCTGTATGTAATTGTTTGCTCTAGTATCTTGCTCGTTTTTAATTTTGATGATGTTACAAAAAAACCCAATTTTATTATAGTGACACATATAATTGGAAAAATAATGGATGTCGCGATACCATGAAACACTCCCAATACCTGCAGAAAAACACATAATTATCTTACACCTTATGACATGATATTAATCCTCCTAGACATCATCCTTTATTAAGGTGAAAGAACTAGATCTACATATGATATAACCATTTGTTGGGGAATTTCTCAATTTATGGAATTCCATCAGGACGTTCATTAGCATATTAAATGTATGATTTTAAACAGGGCCCTTAAATATTTTGGACCCAATTTTACGTTGTTTAATGTCTTTAATCAACAAATGGAAAACTATTGCACACCTTGGTGCGTCAATAATTTTTATCAGAAGACAAAAACAATGCACTTAACAATTTCTATCAAAAGACAAAATCAATACGTTGCATCATCACCACTGTAATATATATATGGTTCAAGGGAAAACCTCAAAAAAATGGAAAACTGAAGAACACCCTGGTGGCCCTTCATTTGGACGGTATGCACTTGTGCATACAGGTAAATAGTTGACTTTTTGGTTTTATGCACAAATGCATGTTACAAATAGTTTGTATGCACAAGTGCATACCGTCCAGATGAAGGGCTACCAGAGTGTTCCTTAGTTTTCCGTTTATTTGAGTTTTTCCCTTGAACCAGACCCTATATATATGTATATATGTATCTTTGTTATCTCATTTTGCATTGTATTCTAGAGGATTGCTTATACAATATGAAAAATAAGATGAGAGAATACAACATTAAGAAGAGCTAGAGTGCGCCGTGAGATCTTGAAGAATGAAAAATATGGAAAACATTGTTGTTGACAACCAAATTGTACCTGTTGACGTGCTTCAACGCAAGAAGGCATGCCAATGTTTTAATTCTCACATTAATAACACTTTTGGGATTTCATATATTTTATTAGCTAATGTTGAACAATATTTGTTTTTTGAAATATATAATATTTATTATGAAAAATACTTATATTCAAGTCACTTTTTAATGAGGTTTTGAAAGTTGAAACCCTCGACTCTCCAAGGAAACTAGGGTTTAGAAAAACTTATTGCAAAACTCCACCACGCTAAGTTCGAGTTTAAATATGTTGTTCACTACAACAAATTAGGTTTACAGGAGGTCAAATTCCGCCAAGTATACAAATGGAACCTAACCATACATGGCCACCGATTATATCTTCCAAATTGGCTTCGTATGATCTGGATCCAAAGAACCAGTCAAGATATGATATATTGTTCATATTGTTGTAGCAACCGAAATCTTTTTTAATTATAAAAATCTGCTTCTAAGTTGTCAATCGAAATAAAAAAGTCCGAAATTTACAAGCTTTGTTTTATAAGACTTAATTTATCTGACCAAAAAACAAAACATCCTATTTAAAGGGAGTCATTTAGTTATATAATCTTAAATGAGATTTCAATTAAATCATTGACGTTATGATCCACTACTACAGGAATGCCTTTTTTAAACGCACTTTTTTAAACGGTTTTTAAAAAAATTCGAAAAAACCGTTTAAAAAGGTAGCCGTATTTTTTGAAGTACATTTTTAAACGGTTTTTTGAGTGTAAAACCGTTTGAAAAAGTATCCGGCTTTTTATACGGTTGTTTCCAAAAAATCGTATAAAAAGACCTATGAATTTTACACGGATACTTTAAAAAACCGTGTAAAAATGTTTGATAGAATTTTATACGGTTTCTTTCCTTTAACCGTGTAAAATTCTTAGGTCGTTTTATATGGTTTTCTGTAAACAACCGTATAAAAAAGCCGTTTACTTTTTCAAACAGTTTTACACTCAAAAAACCATTTAAAGGGGGTTTAAAATTGTATGGTTTTACATATATTATTCCCCGCCGTCGTTTTTTTGTCTTATATCCTCTCCATCTTTTTTTTTTACTTTCTACACACAAATTGAAGAGCTAATATTGATCCATTGAAAGCTATTAAATATTGCAAGGTATGTATCAACTAATATCATTTCTACCAATCAAGATATTAATTATTAACACAATTGCATGATGTTTTGATTTCATTTATCAACAAACCATATATTAATGATGTTTTTATGTTTTTTTCAATAATGTTATCATATTCTATTATATATATATATATGTACACACACACAATTGTATCAATTTATAATTAATATAAACGACTTAAAATGTTTAATTGTAGACGACGTCTTGGTCAAGAGATTTACGTAAAGGTGTACGACGACTATTATACGCCGTGGATCTTTTTTTGTAAGATACGTTAATTTGTTCATTACTTTACATTCTTTTCATATTTTTTGCCAACTATTATTAAGTGCAAAAACAATTATAGATACATGCATGCATACGTTTATTATACAAGTTCATATGCCTTTAGGTCACCCGTCCGAAATTGATCTAATAGAGATTAATTTTGGATAGTCCCCAGTTTGGGGCTGCTTTTTGAATACTTTGTCTCATTTAGGATGTGAATGGCTATAACAGACTGATTATTTAAGGAAAAATCGATAGACATTTCCCTTTGCTCCTACGAATATGTGTTTTGATTATACACATATTTTGGGAGTTAAGAGGAAATGTTGTCGAATTTTTTCTTAAATAATCAATTTGTTATAGACATTTACATGTGAGACAAAGTATTCAAAAAGTGGGTTAGGATGGCCACCTACTACCTTTTGTTCTTCACTCATGTCATGCATGCATTACTTAATAATTTATTTTTAAAATTACAGATGGACCGCATTGATTGGATGTACGAAATACCACGTGCTAGACAAGAATATTTAGCCGGTCTCGGTGAATTTATGGAAGCTGCTAAGAACTACCAGTTGAATAGCGGAGAAAGTGGAATTTGGTGTCCTTGTCGAAAATGTAGAATTATTTTGAAACATGGTGATCATAATGTAGTTCAAGAACATCAAGTTTGTCATGGGTTTATGCAACGGTACACTCGTTGGATACGACATGGAGAGGATTTTGATGAGTGTAACCAGGGGGTTGATCATGATTGTAATGACGATAATAATAACTATGAATCGGACAATGAAATATGTGATAATGTTGATCAAATGTTACATGATGTGGAGGGTGATATTGATGATAAGGATTATGATAAATTTGAACAACTGTTTGTCGACGCTGAAAAACATTATATGCTGGGTGTGTAAAGTTTACCAAACTTTCAGCTGTGTTGAAACTATTTAACTTAAAAGCAAACAATGGTTGGAGCGATAAAAGTTTCACAAGCTTACTAGAACTTTTGCATGAAATGCTTCCAGAGGACAATGAGTTACCAGTTTCACTGTACCAAACCAAAAAACTGATGTGTCCAATGGGTTTGGAAATAGAAAGAATACATGCATGCCCAAATGATTGTATGTTATACAGGAATAAGTATGTTGGCCTACATGAGTGCCCTATATGTGGTACATCGAGGTATAAACGGAAAAACCAAATGGAAGAAAACAGTGATGTGAAACGTAAGGTTAGCCCGCCCGCAAAAATGTTGTGGTATTTTCCTATCGTTCCAAGATTGAAACGATTATTTGCAAGCGTCAAGGATGCGAAGTTGTTGCGTTGGCATGCTGAAGAGCGTAAAATAGATGGTAAAATTAGACATGTGGCTGATTCTCCTCAATGGAGAAATATCGATCACATTTTTGAAGAATTTGGAAAAGCATGTAGAAATATTCGGTTGGGACTTAGTTTGGACGGAATTAATCCATTCGGAAACATGAGTAGCCGTCATAGCACTTGGCCGGTGCTTCTTTCCATTTACAATCTTCCACCGTGGTTATGCATGAAACGCAAATACATTATGATGTCATTGCTAATTCAGGGTCCCAAACAACCCGATAATGACATTGATGTGTATTTGGCTCCGCAAATTGATGATTTGAACGAATTGTGGAGTCCAGGTGTTGAAGTGTACGATGCAAATGGGAAGGAACGTTTCCTACTGTAATAACCAGGTATTTTACTTTTATTATTTTAAGTTTCATGTTAACTATTTCTTGAGGATAAGAGTCAATAGATAAGTTAAATTGTTAAATTGGTAGTTTAGAAGTTTAAATGGTCAAGTGTTATAAGTTGAGGGTTGAATTGGTACTTATGATCAAACCTCTTTACAAACCGACTCATATTAGATATTAGGATGAGAAATCAGATTTTATCAAATCAATAGGAGTGTGTATGTGTGTGCAAAAATCGGTCAAGAAGAGAAAGAAGGAAGAAGGGAATTCAAGGAGAAAACTTGTGATTGAGAGTTAATCTTAAGGTAAATCCTTTCAGACCTTGTGGTCTCTTGTTAATTATCTTCTTTGTGTTTGATTCTAGCTAGAAGGTTTTATATGTTTCATAATTTAGCTTCTGATTTTCAATTAGGTTTCTATGAGTTCTTCATGAATTCAGAGTTAGAAGAGGATTGGTTGTTAACTTGGTTGATAATGGAGTTTTGGGATTTTGGGATTTTGGGTTTGAAATTGGTAAAATCAATGATTTGGATTTGTTGGTTTTGCTATTGTTATATGTTAATATTGTTTTTTTAAAAAGGTTTATAGTACTCAAAATATTGATTTGGGGAAGTTTAGAACTGATTTGGGAAGGTTTGGGTTTGAGAAAACCTTGAATTTTGGAGAAAAAGTTCGTGCAGGTTTTTGGAACAGAGCTCCGCGCCGATGGCTGGCACCGATGGATCGGCGCCGAGCAGTTGGCGCCGGCTTCTGTTTGGTTTTGCAAAATTTTCCTAACTTTTGGCCGTTTTAGTTTAAAGTCGAGGCATCGTTTAGTAAGTTGTCTGAGGTATTGTTAAGGGTATTTGGATGTATAATTAGACAATTTAATACCATCTTATGTGTCAAATTCAAGTTGTTCGGTTTTGACTTGGTTACATTTTAGGAGTGTTTTGGTGAGTTGCTAAGATTGCTATTCATCATAGTAAGTCTTGTATGCATATAGATATGTGATATTCTACCAATATGAATGTATTACAGGATCGGTTATTCCTCGTTAGTGTGGTGTGGACATTTGTGGTATTGCTAATAGTACTGTGTGCAAGTACGGGTGACTTCAAGTTATCATAAGGTGAGTTTTACTTCAAAAGTATTTTACTGGAATACATTTATGTGGTTAAATAAATGGTTGATAAAGTGTATGAATATGTCATACGTGTGTGTGATTATGATGTATTTATATATCATGAATTACGTGAGTATTATATTGGGATATAATGCGTGGCCGGGCATAGGACCGGTGTGTTAATTGGCTCGCAACCAATGTATTTGGCCAATGGTGGAGGGATAAGGTGATACGGGTGATATAATTCTTGAATGGTATTTGATATGCGTGTGAAGATTATACAAAAGATTTATTAAAACTAACCGGGATTTCCTCACTAGACTGTTTAGTCTAACCCTCATTTTGTTTTAAAACATGTTTTCCAGGTGGTGATTCGAGTAAAGATCAAGTAGTTAGATAAATGGAGGGATAGCTTTTGTGGAGATGATCATTATGAAATTTTGGATGTTTTGTACATATAACTTCATCGTTAGTTATTTTGTAACTTAATTATGAAAAAGCTTGTAATGGGTTTTTCTTGTTTATATTAGCCAGAATTTGGGGACCGAATGTGAACTATGAATTACTTTTGGTGTGAATGTGTTATCAAATATATGTTATATGGATATTTTGTTAGCGGGTTGTTACAGATGGTATCAGAGCCCTAGTTTAAGGGATTTAGGTGTTAATATCTATACCTAGACTTAAACTGCATGTGAAGTAGGATGTCCATAATATATTAGAACTTGGGGATGCTAAGTATAAAAAGGGTTGATGGAACAGCATGTAAGGTAATTTCGGGTTACACTTGGCCAGTGTAATTATGATCTTACAGGTACATGTTTGAACCAGAATACCTTGTTACATGGGGTATGTGTTTATGTGTATATTAACCTTGTCTGAATCTACAGAATGGCAAGTGGCACTAGATATCAAAGGGGAGGAAGAGGAGGACAAAGAGGTGGAGGCAGAAATGGGGGTAGGAATCCACCAGGCGGTTCTGAATTTATTACAAGGGATGATCTGATGACGGAAATGGGGAGGTTGCAAACAAGTATACAAACTATGTTTAATCAAAGCCGTCACATTGGAACTGGCATACCTGATCCGAATCAAGAAGATGAATTGTTAGTTACTCCTACGGCCTCATCAGTACAAAGGAAGTGTGATTATAAAATGTTTCTAAGTTGTAAACCTCCAACTTATGCGGGAGAAAGAGATCCAGTGAAAGCTATGCGGTGGATAAAAGAGATTGAAGCTGTATTCAAAACCAGTAAATGTGCGGAAGAAGATAAAGTCTTATATGGAACGGCGATGCTGAAGGCGGATGCATTGTATTGGTGGGAGGCTCTCACTGAATCTAAGGGACCAGATGTACGCACTATTATTGCTTGGAATGATTTTGCAACAGCTTTTAAAGGACAATTTTGTCCTCAAGCAGCAGTAAAGCAGTTAGAAGAAGAGTTTATGAATTTGCAACAAGGGAACTTATCTGTAAGAGATTACACAGCTCGGTTCATAGAAAAGTCTAGATTTGCAGAATATTATGTTGCAACGGAAAGGATGAAGATGGATAGGTTTGTTTATGGACTGAATTCAGAAGTTAGAAGATTGACATCTGCAACAAGGCCTACTACCTTCTCAGCAGCAGTTAATGAAGCCGAAAATATAGAGCGGGACAACAAAAGGGATGTGAATGATAGGGGTATGGGAAAGAGGAAATGGGAAGGACCACAGTATGATCCGAAAAGGTCCAGGTTTCAAAGAAACGATAACCGTCCGCCGTTCCAACCAACGGGAAGACCGTGTCCGAAATGTAATTGTTTTCATCAGGGAAATTGCCAAGCGGAATCTCGGATATGTTTTAAATGTGGGAAATCTGGGCACATTGTTAAAAATTGTCCCTTAACGCGGTTTTGTTATCTATGTAACTCACCGGATCATCTTCAATCGGATTGTCCGCGGGGCAGAATACAACACGGTGGAACATCAGGGAAACCAGCAACTGTCAGACCAGTAGTTCCAAGGATAGAGCCACCGCGAACAAGAGGTCGTACGTTTCAGATGACAGCTAAAGAGGCGGAGGAAACTCCGGATGTGGTCACAGGTACATTTTTTGTAAATTCTACACGTGCCAAGGTGTTATTTGATTCCGGTGCAAACCGATCTTTTGTGTCTCCTTCCTTTGCGGATAATGTGCAATTAAAACCTAAAGTGTTAGATCATGCTATGTTAGTAGATACTGCTAATGATAGACAAGTGTCAGTTAAGGAGGTGTTTGAGAAAGGTGTAATAGATATAGAAGGATGTAAAGTGCCTATACAACTGTTTCCTATAGCATTAATTGAATTTGATGTGGTAGTCGGGATGGATTGGTTGGCCGAGAACCAAGCTAACATTGTATGTGATAAGAAGATTATCAATGTTGTGTTACCTGATAATAGGGCCGTGGTGATTTACGGTGATCGTAAGAACCATCAGTCTAGTCTTATATCTGTGTTAAAAGCCCGTAAGTGCGTCAACAAGGGTTGTCAGAGTTATATAGCCTATGTGATAGATAGTAGACTTGAGAAGAGTAAGTGGGAAGATATTCCAATTGTGAGTGAGTTTCCTGAAGTATTTCCCGAAGACTTGAATAGTCTTCCGCCTGTTAGACAAGTAGAGTTTGGCATTGACTTAATTCCCGGAGCCACTCCTATTGCTCGTGCACCGTATCGTTTAGCACCTCCAGAAATGAAAGAGATGATGACACAGTTGCAAGAGTTATCCGATAAGGGCTTTATCAGACCTAGTTCTTCGCCATGGGGAGCACCCGTTCTGTTTGTGAAAAAGAAGGATGGTTCGATGAGAATGTGTATTGACTACCGGGAACTGAATAAACGTACGATCAAGAACAAGTACCCGCTACCTAGAATAGATGACCTCTTCGATCAATTGGTGGGAGCTTGTTATTTTTCCAAGATTGATCTCAGATCTGGCTATCATCAACTGAAGGTTAAAGAAGAAGATGTTCTGAAGACTGCTTTTAGAACAAGGTATGGTCACTATGAATTTTTGGTAATGCCGTTTGGGTTGACGAACGCTCCAGCTGTTTTCATGGATTTGATGAATCGAGTATGTAAGCCATATCTCGATAAATTCGTTATTGTATTTATTGATGATATTCTTATATATTCTCGATCCAAAGAAGACCATGCTCAACACCTTCGTTTGGTTCTGGAATTGCTGAAGAAAGAAAAGTTGTATGCTAAGTTTTCAAAATGTGAGTTTTGGTTACGAGAAGTTCAGTTTCTGGGGCATGTCGTTTCCGAGAAAGGTATACAGGTTGATCCGATGAAAGTGGAAGCAGTTGAAAAGTGGGAACCGCCAAAGACAGCAACGGAGGTACGCAGTTTTCTGGGTTTAGCTGGTTATTACCGAAAGTTCATCAAGGACTTCTCTCGTATCGCGACTCCTCTGACTAAGCTGACTAGGAAGAATCTGAAGTTTGAATGGGAAGCGGAACAGGATGAAGCATTCCGAGTACTGAAAGAGAAATTATGTAGTGCACCGATATTAGCATTGCCTGAGGGTTCTGAAGATTTTGTGGTATACAGTGATGCTTCGAAGTTGGGTTTGGGTTGTGTACTTATGCAGCGGGGAAAGGTCATTGCTTATGCTTCTCGCCAATTAAAAGATCATGAAAGACAGTATCCCACACATGACATGGAGCTTGCTGCGGTAGTTTTCGCGTTGAAGATTTGGAGGCATTATATGTATGGTACCAAGTGTCAAATTTATACTGATCATAAGAGTCTTCAACATCTTTTCGATCATAAGGAATTAAACATGAGGCAAAGGAGATGGCTAGAACTAGTGAATGATTATGATTGTGAAATTCTATATCATCCGGGAAAAGCTAATGTAGTAGCTGATGCTTTGAGTCGGCAAGAAAGAAGTGGAACAATAAAAGTTGTTTCATTAAGGGCTGAACTGTTACCGAATATCTTTGATGAATTGCAAAAGTGTCAAATCGAAGCTTGTCAAGAAGAACATTCGAAAGCGGAACGGATAGTGGGATTGTTGGCATTGCTAGTAAAGGATAATCGTGGGTTGTTGTGTATGGAGAACATGATTTGGGTACCTCGTCTGGGTGGGTTACGTGACCGTGTACTGCAAGAAGCTCATAAATCACGTTTCTCTATTCACCCAGGTACGAACAAGATGTATAAAGATTTGAAACAGTTTTATTGGTGGCCGGGTATCAAAAGAAGCATTGCTAAGTATGCGGAAGAGTGCAATACTTGTAAAAAGGTAAAAATTGAACATCAAAAGCCGTTTGGTCAATTACAGAAGTTAGAAATACCGATGTGGAAGTGGGAACAGATTACTACCGATTTCATTACAAAGTTACCGAGGACTTCAAAGGGGTGTGATTCTATTTGGGTGATCGTCGATAGGTTGACAAAGTCTGCTCACTTCCTACCGATAAAGGAAACCGATTCGATGGACCGTTTGGCTAAGTTATACATTGATGAAATAGTAACGCGACACGGTGTTCCAATCTCGATTATTTCTGATCGGGATAGTCGTTTCACTTCGAGGTTCTGGAGGAGCTTTCAAAGAGAGTTGGGAACACAGATAAAGTTGAGTACAGCATATCACCCTCAGACAGACGGTCAGAGTGAACGAACAATTCAGACGTTAGAAGATATGCTCCGGGCTTGTATTGTGGATTTTGGAGGATCGTGGGATAAACATTTGCCATTGATTGAATTTGCCTACAACAACAGTTATCATTCCAGCATTCAAGCGGCACCGTTTGAAGTATTGTATGGTAGAAGATGTCGAACGCCGCTATGTTGGAGTGAAGTGGGAGAGAAACAGTTGGCAGGACCGGATATAGTTCAGTCAACATCGGATAAGGTTACTCAGATTCGGGAAAGATTGAAGATGGCTCAAGACCGACAGAAAAGCTACGCAGATCGACGCCGGAAACCATTAGAATTTCAGGTTGGGGATTTTGTAATGCTGAAAGTTTCGCCATGGAAAGGAGTCATCCGATTTGGAAGGCATGGAAAGCTTAGCCCGAGGTATATTGGACCGTTTGCAATAACAGAAAGGATCGGTGAGGTGGCGTACAGATTGGATCTTCCGCCAGAACTGGGTAGAATTCATAACGCGTTCCACGTATCAGATTTCCGAAAATGTTTGGTTACTCCAGATCAGGCTGTTTCCTTACCAGAGATACAAGTGGATGAAAGATTAAACTATGTTGAGGAACCGGAGGCAATTGTCGATCGCAAAATTAAAGTGTTGCGGAATAAAGAAATCAGACAAGTGAAAGTACAGTGGAAACATCACAGAGGCCAAGATGCGACCTGGGAATTAGAGTCGGAAATGCGAAACAAATACCCTCATCTGTTCATTTAAATGAATTCCGGGACGGAATTCTTTTAAGGGGGAGATGTTGTAATAACCAGGTATTTTACTTTTATTATTTTAAGTTTCATGTTAACTATTTCTTGAGGATAAGAGTCAATAGATAAGTTAAATTGTTAAATTGGTAGTTTAGAAGTTTAAATGGTCAAGTGTTATAAGTTGAGGGTTGAATTGGTACTTATGATCAAACCTCTTTACAAACCGACTCATATTAGATATTAGGATGAGAAATCAGATTTTATCAAATCAATAGGAGTGTGTATGTGTGTGCAAAAATCGGTCAAGAAGAGAAAGAAGGAAGAAGGGAATTCAAGGAGAAAACTTGTGATTGAGAGTTAATCTTAAGGTAAATCCTTTCAGACCTTGTGGTCTCTTGTTAATTATCTTCTTTGTGTTTGGTTCTAGCTAGAAGGTTTTATATGTTTCATAATTTAGCTTCTGATTTTCAATTAGGTTTCTATGAGTTCTTCATGAATTCAGAGTCAGAAGAGGATTGGTTGTTAACTTGGTTGATAATGGAGTTTTGGGATTTTGGGATTTTGGGTTTGAAATTGGTAAAATCAATGATTTGGATTTGTTGGTTTTGCTATTGTTATATGTTAATATTGTTTTTTTAAAAAGGTTTATAGTACTCAAAATATTGATTTGGGGAAGTTTAGAACTGATTTGGGAAGGTTTGGGTTTGAGAAAACCTTGAATTTTGGAGAAAAAGTTCGTGCAGGTTTTTGGAACAGAGCTCCGCGCCGATGGCTGGCGCCGATGGATCGGCGCCGAGCAGTTGGCGCCGGCTTCTGTTTGGTTTTGCAAAATTTTCCTAACTTTTGGCCGTTTTAGTTTAAAGTCGAGGCATCGTTTAGTAAGTTGTCTGAGGTATTGTTAAGGGTATTTGGATGTATAATTAGACAATTTAATACCATCTTATGTGTCAAATTCAAGTTGTTCGGTTTTGACTTGGTTACATTTTAGGAGTGTTTTGGTGAGTTGCTAAGATTGCTATTCATCATAGTAAGTCTTGTATGCATATAGATATGTGATATTCTACCAATATGAATGTATTACAGGATCGGTTATTCCTCGTTAGTGTGGTGTGGACATTTGTGGTATTGCTAATAGTACTGTGTGCAAGTACGGGTGACTTCAAGTTATCATAAGGTGAGTTTTACTTCAAAAGTATTTTACTGGAATACATTTATGTGGTTAAATAAATGGTTGATAAAGTGTATGAATATGTCATACGTGTGTGTGATTATGATGTATTTATATATCATGAATTACGTGAGTATTATATTGGGATATAATACGTGGCCGGGCATAGGACCGGTGTGTTAATTGGCTCGCAACCAATGTATTTGGCCAATGGTGGAGGGATAAGGTGATACGGGTGATATAATTCTTGAATGGTATTTGATATGCGTGTGAAGATTATACAAAAGATTTATTAAAACTAACCGGGATTTCCTCACTAGACTGTTTAGTCTAACCCTCATTTTGTTTTAAAACATGTTTTCCAGGTGGTGATTCGAGTAAAGATCAAGTAGTTAGATAAATGGAGGGATAGCTTTTGTGGAGATGATCATTATGAAATTTTGGATGTTTTGTACATATAACTTCATCGTTAGTTATTTTGTAACTTAATTATGAAAAAGCTTGTAATGGGTTTTTCTTGTTTATATTAGCCAGAATTTGGGGACCGAATGTGAACTATGAATTACTTTTGGTGTGAATGTGTTATCAAATATATGTTATATGGATATTTTGTTAGCGGGTTGTTACACCTACTACGAACCATGAGTTTTTGCACCATAAATGATTTTCCAGCTTATGGGAATTTGTCGGGATACAACACCAAAGGAGAAAAAGCATGTCTTGTATGTGAAGATGACACATATGCTCTAAGGTTGAGGAATTGTGGAAAACATGTGTACATGGGCCATCAAAGGTATCTTTCAAAGAATTACCACTATCGCAGACTAAAGTCATTGTTTGATAGGAAAACTGAGCATCGAGTAGCAAGACAACCATTAGATGGAAGAAATGTGTATTCTCGAGTTAAAGATCTAGACATTGTGTTTGGGAAAGGTCGTCCAGCTCCTCCCAAAAATATTTGGAAGAAGAAATCTATTTTCTGGGATTTACCATACTGGGAGCATTTGACCGTTCGACACTGTCTAGATGTAATGCACATTGAAAAAAATGTATGTGATAGCTTGATAGGGTTATTGTTGAACATTCCGGGAAAATCAAAAGATGGAGTTAAAGTTAGAAAGGACGGGGTAGAAATGGGGATTTGACCAGAGCTTGCTCCTGTTGATAATGGAAAGCGCACATATGTGCCACCAGCTTGTTATACCTTGTCGAAGGTTGAGAAAACCAGATTCTGCCAATGTTTACAGGGTATTAAGGTTCCATCCGGCTATTCTGCTAACATTAAGAAATTAGTGTCAATGAAAGACTTGAAGTTGCTTGGTATGAAGTCCCATGATTGTCATGTTCTAATGACACATATGATTCCTATTGCAATTCGTGGAATATTGCCAGATCGCATCCGACACACAATTACAAAACTTTGCTTGTTCTTTAACATGATTCATTCAAAATTGCTCGATCCTGAGGTGTTGGATTCATGGAAAAGTGATATTATCCTCACTTTATGCCAACTAGAGATGTATTTCCCGCCTTCAGTTTTCAATGTGAAGGTACACCTGATATCTCATATTGTTAGAGAAATAAAGTTTTGTGGTCCTGTCTTCCTACGATACATGTATCCATTCGAGAGATATATGGGTTTTTTAAAAGGATGTGTAAGGAACCGATCCATACCCGAAGGCAGTATTGTTGAAGGATATGCTTCCGAAGAGGTGATTGATTTCTGCACAGACTATCTGGCATGTGTAAATAATATCGGCATCCCACAATCTCGACATGAAGGTAGACTTGGAGGGGTTGGGACAGTTGGAATGAAATTTATCACTCCAGATTACGATGAACTACAAAATGTACATTTTTTCGTCCTACAAAACATGACAGCAATTGCTCCCCATGTACATGAGCATATGACAATGTTGCACCAAATGCACCGATCGAAGAGCGACAAATGGTTGGTTACTGAGCATAATAAAACGTTTTCAGAATGGTTGAAAGAAAGAGTGAAACCAAGCTATGGGGGAGAACCAGTTGATCAAGTAGTGGAACATTTTGCATATGGGCCCGAGCATGTCGTATCAACATACCAAGGATAAGATATTAACGGATACATGTTTTATACAAAAAAACAAGATGACAAAAGTACATTGCAAAACAGTGGAGTGACATTAACAGCCACAAGACTGAGTTCTGTAGGGAGAATAATGATGCTAGGTCGAGGATTGCCAAAGATTCGTATTACGGTGTCATTCAAGAAATATGGGCGCTTGATTACACTTTCTTCAAGATACCTTTGTTCAAGTGTAAATGGGTCGAAACCAACGAGGTGTTAAAGTTGACAACGATGGTTTCACAGTGGTAGATCTTTCCAGGGAGGGTTACGTAACTAAACCATTCATTTTGGCGAAACAAGCCTCACAAGTCTTCTTCGTTGAGGATTCGAAAGATTCTAAATGACACATCGTCCTCTAAACGACCCGGATTCCCATACATAGTTCAAATAGCATACATTGCATAACGCCGTTAAAACAAGAGATACATTATATAACAATTACGGTCCCCTAGTCTTTTCAAACATTCAGTACATCATTACCAACGCTTACATAGTAGATTACATCATTACTAACAACATGCTATATCTACTAAACACATCATAGTCTTCAACTACATAGTCCTCCAAAAGCTATTCGCGGTTTAACCTTCTTATTTGCTCTTACTCGATCCACGACCTGGAATACATATTTTTAAAACAAAAATGAGGGTTAGACCTTGAGTTCTAGTGAGAAAATCCACGTTAGAAAAAAAAACATTTGCACAACATCATACACATAATTCACATAAGAATACCAATTAAGACTCATGCATCATGTATCTTTCCATCTCATTCTCTTGGCCATATTAATTGGTTGTGAGCCAACTAATCAATTTACACCACTGTACTAAATACAGCCAACACCACTGTCCCTCTGTACAGCCAACATACACCGGTCCTAAGCCCGGCCAACTAGCACCCATGCAGTGTAATACTCATATAAACACAATATGCACATTATTACACTCATTCACATATATGTATTCCAGTTAGAAAACATTTTAAGTAAAAACTCACTTGTTTGACTTATCAAGACGTTCTCCAAGCTTTTCTCAAAACGACTCTGCTTTCACTTCAAATTCACAGAATCTGTAACAAATCAAATACATAGTTCTCTTTATAACTTGTACACACAAAGCTCCCTAGTAGACTAAGAACTCTTAGATAACTCAAATCCCCAAATGTTTCGCCCAAACCCGAACTTAAGTCGAGTCCACAGTACATTTAGTCCTTATTCATTCCATATCCAATAACTAACAATACACAGGTTACTGGATACTCAAAAGCATCTAAACTCTCAAAATTTACCAAACAGCCAAACTATCCGGACAACACAAAACTATCCGGACAACAGGGCTTTCCGGACAACATGTTCAATCCGGACGTCATCCAGAAACCACAGTGATCCGGACTCCATCCGGTATCTAAAATCGTCCGGAAACTTAATGAAAATAGGAACTTACCGGATGCAAGAATCGTCCGGACACCTTTAGAACACTATCCGAACACCATCAACCAAAACTACCGGACACCTTCATTCTATCCGCAAACCACTGACTGTTTATCAACTTTCTACCCAGATTTCAACTGAATTACTACCAGATGTGAAATTGACTATTCTAATCCGATAGAAACCTTCCAAAAGCAATTACAAACATAAAATACAAAGAAACATACCTTAATTTCACTTCCAAGGTCACCAATTTGAATCCCTAACCTCCTTTTTCTTCTTTTGCTTCTTTTCTTTCTAAAACACACACACTGATGTTTTTGGATATTTGCTGAATTATGAAATATCTGATTTCATCAAGGGATATTATCAAATCATTTTACCACTTTAGCCCTTAAGCAATCCACTAATGACCAAAACACCCCTAAACTTATAAACTAATCCAAACTTACCCTAAACTTCTAATTTAAAATTAGCTAAATTTTAACGGAACTCGAATTTAACTAATGTAAAGTCCGTGTCCCGGTATGATCTTTATTTTAATTATTTATTTATGTATTTGATAATTTCCTTTAACCGAGTATTTATCGGGAATTAGCGAGAAAGACAAAAAATGTTCAAATTGGGGAAAACTTTAACCATGGTGCAAGGTTGGAAAGTTGAGGGGCTAAAGGTGTCTTTTTGTAATTGTGTGTGCATGGGATCGGCCCATATGGACCGACCCCTCCCTCTTTCTCGTTTCTTATTCACGGCAAGCACACACACAGCCACCACAAACCCTATCTCCTCCTCCCCATTCCTTTTTGCCGCTGCCGTCGTCCAAACCACAAGCCGCCGCCGCCGTTTTCTTGCTGCTGCCGCCGTGACCAGCTCGCCGGCGAGAGAGAGAGAGAGAGAGGTGCAGCGAGAGAGAGAGTTTCAGCGAGGGAGGGAGAGACTGAGAGAGAAGGAGGTGCCGTAGTTTGGTGCCGCTGATGTGTCGTCATCGCCGAGGTAAGGCTCTTCCCTTCGTTTTCTTCCTTTCGTCGCCATCTAAACACCACAAGACCATCGCCGCCGTCGCAGCCATGGCTGCCGACGGCATGGCGCCGCCGCCGTACACCACAGTCAGTGGTTGTCACGCGCCTGATTGGTGGTTAGTCGTGCGTGGGTGTGGGTACGATCGAGCTCGATTGGTGGAATCGTTCCCTTTAGCCTCGTCGGTTCGTTTTACCGAACCACCACCGCCGGTGGTGGCTGCCGCCGCCGCCGCCGACCACCACTGCCGGAGGTGGCAGTGGGTGGTACGTGGGTTGTCCAGCCTTCGTAAACCCTATATAGCTAAACCGTAACCCGAATCGCTTAAAGCTTAATCGAAATCTAAATCGTCATTTTATGTGAAATCGCCTTTTCTGCCGCTGTTTTGTAAAATCCATAACTTAATCTAGGAATCTCGGATTGATGTGAAACCAGTGCCAAAATCTCACAAATTGAGTCTAGTATGTTTTTCATGTTTTGCAGAAAAATAAATTCGGCCTCTAGTTAGGGCCAAAATAGCATTTAGTACAGACTGGTCCGAATTTCCGGATTCGGGTAGTCTGTCTTAGAAATTTCGTATAAAATAGTAGGAACCTCGTATGAACGCGTGCGATATGTCCCTGGAACCCTAAGACATAGAACATTCTATTTATGGAATAATAATTCTGGATTGATGAGTTTAAGGGGGGCTAAACAGGTCACGAACAGACCTGTAGTTTTAGACCAAAAGCTGGAAATTACACGTTTAGACTTGTAGTTGTAATTTCGGGTTAGGACTTCGCTTTGACACTTGATAACACTTCTTTAGGTGGAAAGAAGTGAGTTGGAGTTGGCGGACTCGTATTGCTATTTGTGGATATATGCGTTGATTATCGAGGTGAGTTCACTCACTACGTAGGATAATAATTATACGTGCATTACCGTAGCTCGTGTGTGCTAGTAATCTTATGTGTTGTGTGGTACTAGATCGTGTCGTGTCTAGTATGGACCTTGAGTATCGTATAAAACTCGGGGAGACCGAGGACTCGAGGAGACCGAGGAGGATGTACACGAGTGACGTAGGAACTCGGGGAGACCGAGGGATACGTGCACGGTTATCGTGGGATATCGGGGAGACCGATGGATACCTGCTTAGGTTGTCTTGCATGAGTATGTTAGTTTAGGATGCGTTCTTAAACTTGCATGCTTGGTTATGTGTATCTACCTGTGTTAGGGGTAGTGTTAATATGATTGCTATCGTATGTGGTGTTGAATTCACTAAGCTTCGTGCTTACCCTTTTCCCTATAAAATGTTGTTTCAGGTACGAGTGGCTCGAAGGCGTAACGGTACACATTGGTGCATGCGAGAGGCTTCCCGTATTTATGATTTCAAACTTTAGAATTGAATTAATTATTATTTTCCGCTGTTTAGACTTTTGTGGTTGAATACTTAACGAGATTTCAGTTGAAACGGTTATTTTGGGAACTAATGATGTGGTTTAATTATATAAATTATTGTTTTTAAAAGTTAAAATTTATTAAAATTTTTGGGACGTTACAACTTGGTATCAGAACACAGCTTGAGTGAACCGAACACATCTCGGTGTGTTTGGACTCAAGTTCACGGCTATGAAAATTTCTCTTAAAGATTTTTGGAAACAAAAGTAAGGGAAAGAACGTTTGGGAAACGATAAGCGAGAGCGCAGTGTGTACAGTCAGCCGAAGCCAAGGGAAAAGATATAGTACTTAGTTTATTTATTGCTTTCTAGAACATAGGAGTATGAATGCTAGATTACCTGTGCTATTTACACTGTACTGCATGTTTGTTGCTTGCTAGTAGGAATTTATGCTAGTCATGGTAAGTTATTAAGTGAATGCCCTATAGGTTGTATGCAGTAAGAATCACATAGCCGTAGAATATCTGATTTAGTTCTATTGCGCATCTCTTGTTTGAGTCCAACCGTTTTAGGATAGAATCTTGTATTCGAATATCTATTTGACTTCACGCTGCATGTGACTGGGTATTCACGAGGCGACTCGTCATGACTAGTAGAAATTTCGTCGTAGCAAGGGTAGTAATTTGGGGTGAAATTCCTAGGGAGCTAGGAAGAGTGCGTACATATGATGGTACGGGCATAGAGGTGTAGTTATCGGCAAGAAACTACTTGGACACTTCGGATGGGACTCGAAACGAGTGATGATAGGTGTGGAAGGTAGTAGTAGAGTTCCTACTATCGGAAGCACAGGATCAATGCTCGAGTCGGGGAAAGTCACGAGGAATCCGAGGAGTTGAGCGTGAGCGTTGTTAGTATGAGTTATTATGTGCTAATAACTCGTTGTAATTTCTACCTAGAATGGCCATCACCAAGAGAAACAACACTGCTGAGCCAGCGACTGGTGTTGGGATCACTAAGGAGCAGATCCGGGAGATGATTGCTGCCGAGTTTGCACATGCGATTGGGAAGGCGATCCCCGAGACTATCACTGCCATCCGCGACGAGGTAGTGGTTCTGATGGAGGAGCGCATCGCGGCGATTCCACCACCGGCGAGTGGACAGCCCCGAGCTCGAGAGTTTCAGTATCGGGATCTCTCTGCTTGTTCTCCGCCTGAGTTCAAGGGAGACCCGAACCCGATTATCAGTATGCGTTGGATATCGGACATGGAATGCGCGTTTCTGACCAGTGGCTGCCCAGAGAATTTGAAGGTTCATTTTGCGGTGAACCTGCTACGGGATGGAGCAAAGGATTGGTATGCTACTGCGTTGACGCTCACCGAGCGTACCACCTTGACCTGGGAGGAGTTCGTCGCACGATTTCGTGCGGAGTACGTACCTCCAGTAGAGATGGAGCGGATTCCCAAGGAGTTTTTGGAGCTCACCCAGACTACAGAGACAGTGAAAGAAATGAACCGAAGTTCACCAAGATGGCGCTTTTCTGTCCTCAGTACGCTGCTTCGGAGGATATGAAGATGTCATGGTACAAGGACATGGTACGTACCGAGATTAGAGAGTTTGTGAGTACTGTGCAGTATGCTTCACTTACTGCAATGATGGAGGCTGCCCGGAGACGGGAACTCGAGTTAGAGACGCAAGCCAAGAAGAGGAAGGCGGCACAGGCTGTGACGCCAATATCGGCCGTATCGAAGAAGTCAAAGTTCGCGGACTCACGCTCGAGTCAAAGGAGCGGTGGATTTAAGCCCAGAGATAATGGCGGGAAGAGGGATGATAAGTGCTTCAAGTGCGGGCAGGCCGGCCATTTCAGTCGTGATTGTAGAGTACCATTGATGGTCTGCTTTAACTGCAAGCAGACGGGCCATGTGAAGGCCAACTGTCCGAATCCAAGGGCTGCGGATGGGGGTGGGACACAAAGAGCTCCTGCGGCTGCCCCCTTGCGTATCACTGATGGTCGAGTGGGTCAAGCTGGAACCGAGGCGGCCCGAGGTAGAGTTCATCAGCTGAAGGTGGATGAGGCACAGGCTACGCCTAAAGTGGTGACAGGTACGTTCTTAGTTAACTCGGTGCCTGCGGTGGTGATGTTTGATAGCGGGGCTACTCATTCGTTCGTGTCTCACACTTTTAGAGAGTGTTTGGGCCGAGTTGTAGGACGGTTAGTTGTCCACTTGTGGTTGAGGTTTCTGATGACAGGACCTTGACGGTTACTGACGTGTGGTGCACTTTGGTGATCTCTGGTGTGAGATTCCCGATTGATTTGATTCTGATCGCTATGCGAGAGTTGTGCGTGATTGTGGGTATGGATTGGATGGATGCTTTCGATGCGGAGATTGTTTGTCGTCGCAAACAAGTACGAGTTCGAACCCCAAGCGGGGGAGAACTGCTAGTTCAGAGCGACTCGCCCAGGCGGACCTCAGCAATATGTTCGGCTGCGAGGGCTCGGAGATACTTGCAGCACAGTGGTCAAGGATATTTAGCGTATGTGATAGACACGCGCTTCGACAAAGAGAAGAAGACTGCGGAGGATGTGCCAGTTGTACGGGAGTTTGCTGATGTGTTTCCCGATGATTTATCGGGGATACCTCCCGAGCGACAGGTGGAGTTCTGCATTGACTTAATTCCGGGTGCGGCTCCGGTGGCCAAGGTACCTTATCGCCTGGCTCCACCGGAAATGAAGGAGTTGTACACTCAGTTGCAGGAAATTCTCGAAAAGGAGTTCATCAAGCCGAGTTGTTCACCGTGGGGAGCCCCGATCCTGTTTGTGAAAAATAAGGACGGGTCCCAACGGATGTGTATAGATTACCGAGAGTTGAACAAGCTTACGGTGAAGAATCGTTATCCTCTGCCAAGGATCGATGACTTGTTCGATCAGGTCCAGGGAGCCTCGTGGTTCTCTAAGATTGATCTAAGATCGGGATATCATCAGATGCGGGTGAGGAGTGAGGATACAGAGAAGACGGCATTTCGCACACGTTATGGCCATTACGAGTTTGTGGTGATGCCTTTCGGGCTCACCAATGCACCAGCAGCGTTCATGGACCTCATGAACAGGGTGTGTAGCCCGATGTTGGATCGGTCGGTGATTGTATTCATCGACGATATCCTCGTGTATTCGAAGTCGAAGGAAGAGCACGAGATGCATTTGCGGGAAGTTTTGGGGGTTCTGAGAAGGGAGAAGCTTTTTGCTAAGTTCTCCAAGTGCGAGTTTTGGTTATGAGAGGTCCAATTCTTAGGACATGTCGTGAACTAGAAGGGCATTATGGTCGATCCGGCCAAGATTTCAGCAGTAATGCGGTGGGAGGTACCGAAGACTCCCACTGAGGTACGGAGTTTTCTTGGGTTAGCAGGGTACTACCGGAGATTCATTCGGGACTTCTCCAAGATTGCCTTACCTATGACCCGATTGACGAAGAAATCTGCGGCTTTCAGCTGGGGTGAGGAGCAGCAAAGGGCTTTTGAGGAACTACGCAGGCGTTTGTGCGAGGCTCCGGTGTTGACTTTGCCCGAGGGTATGGAGGATATGGTAGTGTATTGTGACACTTCTCACCAAGGTTTGGGCGCCGTGCTCATGCAGCGTGGTAAGGTCATAGCTTACGCATCGAGGCAGTTGAAGCCTCAAGAGGCGAACTACCCGACTCACGACCTAGAGTTGGGAGCAGTGGTGTTTGCCCTCAAAATTTGGAGGCATTACTTGTATGGCGTCAAGTGTACGATATACACTGACCATAAAAGCCTCAAATACTTGATGGACCAGCAAAACCTCAATATGCGTTAGAGGAGGTGGCTTGACGTAGTCAAGGATTATGACTGTGAGATACTTTACCACCCGGGTAAAGCGAATGTGGTTGCGGATGCACTTAGTCGACATCCGGTTGGTGAGCCACTACGGGGTTTGTGTCAATGGTTAACAGTGGTTGTACCTCTTCTTGAGTCGATAGGTAGCGCTCAGGAAGTGGCAGTTCTGGACGAGAATGCCAAACGCGAGAGAGTTTTGGGTGAAATTCCGAATTTTGCCCGTGATAGTCGAGGTTTATTGACTCGATATGGTCGAATTTGGGTTCCTTCACTGGTGGGAACACGCATATATTGTTAGACGAGGCGCATAAGTCCAAGTTTTCAATTCATCCCGGAGCTACGAAGATGTACCGCGACCTGCGGGAGAATTATTGGTGGCCCGGCATGAAACGGGATGTCGCCAAGTGTGTAGAGGTGTGCTTGACTTGCCGGAAAGTCAAGGCCGAGCACCGGCGACCGCATGGGAAGTTGCAGCCTTTAGAGATTCCGGTGTGGAAATGGGAGCAGATCACGATGGATCTCATTACTAAACTCCCAAGGACTCCATGTGGGAATGATGCTATATGGGTGATTGTCGATCGTCTGACCAAGAGTGCTCACTTTTTGGCCATCAGGGAAAGCTCCTCGGCGGAGAAGCTCGTAGAGATTTTCGTGCGAGAGATTGTAGCCAGGCACGGGGTGCCAGTTTCGATTGTCTCTGACAGGGATACCCGTTTTACCTCCCGGTTTTGGGAGAATGTTCAGGCGGAGATGGGTACGTGGTTACATTTTAGCACGACTTTTCATCCACAGACCGACGGGCAGAGTGAGCGGACTATTCAGACTCTCGAGGATATGCTTTGGGCATGTGCTATCGATTTTGGAGGTAGCTGGGATCAGTACCTTCCTTTGGCGGAGTTTTCCTACAACAACAGCTTCCATTCTAGTATTGGCATGCCACCGTACGAGTTGTTGTATGGTAGGAGGTGCAGGACGCCCGTTTGTTGGGGCGAGGTTGGTCAACGGGTATTAGGGAGCACTGATATCGTGCTGAAGACGACCGAGATGATACAGATGGTGCGGGACCGTCTAGTTACTGCACAGAGTCGGCAGAAGAGTTACGCCGAAAAGAGACGATCAGATTTGGAGTTTCAGGTGGGAGATTATGTTTTGTTGAAGGTCTCACCCTGGAAAGGGGTGATCCGGTTTCGTAAGCGGGGAAAGTTAGGGCCCCGTTACATTGGGCCTTACAAGGTCATTGCTCGAGTGGGCAAGGTAGCTTATCGCTTAGAGCTACCGGACGAGCTGCGTTTGATCCACAACACTTTCCACGTGTCTCAGTTGCGGAAGTGTGTGGTGGATGAGTCTGCGGTGATTCCTCTTGAGGATATTCAGATCGACGAGCGGCTGAATTACGTTGAGAAGCCGATCGCCATTGTTGACAGGAAGACGAGGATCTCGCGCAACAAGGTAATTGGATTGGTGAAAGTTCAGTGGCAGCACCAAAAGGGTTCTGAGTGGACTTGGGAACCCGAGGCTGAGATGCGGGAGAACTATCCGGAACTGTTTGCGGACGTAGACTTTGAGGACGAAGTTTAATTCAAGCGGGGGTGAGTTGTAAAGCCCGTGTCCCGGTATGATCTTTATTTTAATTATTTATTTATGTATTTGATAATTTCCTTTAACCGAGTATTTATCGGGAATTAGCGAGAAAGACTAAAAATGTTCAAATTGGGGAAAACTTTAACCATGGTGCAAGGTTGGAAAGTTGAGGGGCTAAAGGTGTCTTTTTGTAATTGTGTGTGCATGGGATCGGCCCATATGGACCGACCCCACCCTCTTTCTCGTTTCTTATTCACGGCAAGCACACACACAGCCACCACAAACCCTATCTCCTCCTCCCCATTCCTTTTTGCCGCTGCCGTCGTCGAAACCACAAGCCGCCGCCGCCGTTTTCTTGCTGCTGCCGCCGTGACCAGCTCACCGGCGAGAGAGAGAGTTTCAGCGAGGGAGGGAGAGACTGAGAGAGAAGGAGGTGCCGGAGTTTGGTGCCGCTGATGTGTCGTCATCGCCGAGGTAAGGCTCTTCCCTTCGTTTTCTTCCTTTCGTCGCCATCTAAACACCACAAGACCATCGCCGCCGTCGCAGCCATGGCTGCCGATGGCATGGCGCCGCCGCCGTACACCACAGTCAGTGGTTGTCAGGCGCCTAATCGGTGGTTAGTCGTGCGTGGGTGTGGGTACGATCGAGCTCGATTGGTGGAATCGTTCCCTTTAGCCTCGTCGGTTCGTTTTACCGAACCACCACCACCGCCGGTGGTGGCTGCCGCCGCCGCCGCCGACCACCACTGCCGGAGGTGGCAGTGGGTGGTGCGTGGGTTGTCCAGCCTTCGTAAACCCTATATAGCTAAACCGTAACCCGAATCGCTTAAAGCTTAATCGAAATCTAAATCGTCATTTTATGTGAAATCACCTTTTCTGCCGCTGTTTTGTAAAATCCATAACTTAATCTAGGAATCTCGGATTGATGTGAAACCAGTGCCAAAATCTCACAAATTGAGTCTAGTATGTTTTTCATGTTTTTCAGAAAAATCAATTCGGCCTCTAGTTAGGGCCAAAATAGCATTTAGTACAGACTGGTCCGAATTTCCTGATTCGGGTAGTCTGTCTTAGAAATTTCGTATAAAATAGCAGGAACCTCGTATGAACGCGTGTGATATATCCCTGGAACCCTAAGACATATAGAACTTTCTATTTATGGAATAATAATTCTGGCTTGATGAGTTTAAGGAGGGATAAACAGGTCACGAACAGACCTGTAGTTTTAGACCAAAAGCTGGAAATTACACGTTTAGACTTGTAGTTGTAATTTCGGGTTAGGACTTCGCTTTGACACTTGATAACACTTCTTTAGGTGGAAAGAAGTGAGTTGGAGTTGGCGGACTCGTATTGCTATTTGTGGATATCTGCATTGCTTATCGAGGTGAGTTCACTCACTACGTAGGATAATAATTATACGTGCATTACCGTAGCTCGTGTGTGCTAGTAATCTTATGTGTTGTGTGGTACTAGATCGTGTCGTGTCTAGTATGGACCTTGAGTATCGTATAAAACTCGGGGAGACCGAGGACTCGGGGAGACTGTAACACCTTAGGCATATCCCACATCCTTTAGAGGGCAGGAGAGATGCTGGGTATATTAGTAAACCTTGGCCTTACCAGACACAACGCGTTTTGGGGCCACAGGCATGCGGGTTCCTTGGGAACTCTGTGGTTAAGCGTGCTTGGGTGGGAGTAGTACCAGGATGGGTGACCTCCTGGGAAATCCTTGCAAAGTCCTTGCCATGTCGCCAAGAACAAAGCCGTGAGCCAGTGGGGCAAAGCGGACAATATTGTGTCGTGGTAAGGGGGGGTGTTACAAATGGTATCAGAGCCAGGTTCATTAGTTCCAAAGATACTAAGAACAAGTAAAATATCAAACAGTCTTCACACCTAAGACCAACACTTAAACCGTCACTGGTTCAAATACAATGCAGTTAAGCATATAACACATCCAATACTCCATCTCGAGTCACTAAAACTGACAAACATTCAAAAGACTCATTTGAATATAAATCAGGCCTTTAAGGCCATAACAAACGTTTGGTTAAACACGTGTCACTCACACGGTTACGTAAACCAAAATGCTTCTTTACTCAAAATCTTTACCTTATTAATCCCTTAATTGGCCATCGGCCCCAAAATAAAAGTTTATCACTCTCAAAACATTCACATGGTCGGATTTACAAAAATCCCCCAACTCTCACGTTCACATTTTCAAAATGTAACACGTCAAAATTATTGCACAACCACAAAAAAAACACTAAAAGCGTGCTTCGACCACATACTTTCACTTATGCCATAATTAATCAAATTTTTTTCATTAATGATTTATTCGTCAATCATTCAAAATCCCCCAATTGTGTCGCACGCACTAATAACCACTTTGCGCATACCCTCTGCATAACAGCATACCGGTATCGCTCACGGTTTTGTTCCTACCCGCACAGGCATACACGGGACGCATCCAGACCGCACCCAGTGACAGACAAAAGGCATCATACACCTTACACAACTATCACCTTCAAAGTCAAAACTTGACATGTCAATACTTCCTTAACCCTGAACCTAATCCTTCCTCCAGACACGACCGACCCTCGGCAACTGTATTACTAGTCACCGAACAAGGGTACAGACCCTCATATTATTGTTACTAAAGTCCACTTTCGACTCTCCCACTGCTCATCTCTCATTTGAATACAATTACCAAAACCACAAACTTTCTCCCAAGGTTTATCCAACACCTCTCCACTCTTGGAGTTCTTTCTTAGCTTATAGCGTAATACTCTATGACCTAGCGAGTTCATAGCCTTCATGCATGACAATATAATAAATAATTCAATCCACACTTTCCTCATTTAACTAAACAACATTCAGAACAACGTGGGCACACACGACCCCAATAATTTTCATAACTCCCATGTACTACACAACGATCTCAAAAATCGTTTGTATATATATTTTCGTAAAACTCAATCTTGCTCAACCAAAAGATGTTGTTACAACAGTAATATCCCACATCCTTTAGAGGGCAGGAGAGATGCTGGGTATATTAGTAAACCTTGGCCTTACCAGACACAACGCGTTTTGGGGCCACAGGCATGCGGGTTCCTTGGGAACTCTGTGGTTAAGCGTGCTTGGGTGGGAGTAGTACCAGGATGGGTGACCTCCTGGGAAGTCCTTGCAAAGTCCTTGCTAGGTCGCCAAGAACAAAGTCGTGAGCCAGTGGGGCAAAGCGGACAATATTGTGTCGTGGTAAGGGGGGGTGTTACAAATGGTATCAGAGCCAGGTTCATTAGTTCCAAAGATACTAAGAACAAGTAAAATATCAAACAGTCTTCACACCTAAGACCAACACTTAAACCGTCACTGGTTCAAATACAATGCAGTTAAGCATATAACACATCCAATACCCCATCTCGAGTCACTAAAACTGACAAACATTCAAAAGACTCATTTGAATATAAATCAGGCCTTTAAGGCCATAACAAACGTTTGGTTAAACACGTGTCACTCACACGGTTACGTAAACCAAAATGCTTCTTTACTCAAAATCTTTACCTTATTAATCCCTTAATTGGCCATCGGCCCCAAAATAAAAGTTTATCACTCTCAAAACATTCACATGGTCGGATTTACAAAAATCCCCCAACTCTCACGTTCACATTTTCAAAATGTAACACGTCAAAATTATTGCACAACCACAAAAAAACACTCAAAGCGTGCTTCGACCACATACTTTCACTTATGCCATAATTAATCAAAAAAAAATTCATTAATGATTTATTCGTCAATCATTCAAAATCCCCCAATTGTGTCGCACGCACTAATAACCACTTTGCGCATACCCTCTGCATAACAGCATACCGGTATCGCTCACGGTTTTGTTCCTACCTGCACAGGCATACACGGGACGCATCCAGACCGCACCCAGTGACAGACAAAAGGCCTCATACACCTTACACAACTATCGCCTTCAAAGTCAAAACTTGACATGTTAATACTTCCTTAACCCTGAACCTAATCCTTCCTCCAGACACGACCGACCCTCGGCAACTGTATTACTAGTCACCGAACAAGGGTACAGACCCTCATATTATTGTTACTAAAGTCCACTTTCGACTCTCCCACTGCTCATCTCTCATTTGAATACAATTACCAAAACCACAAACTTTCTCCCAAGGTTTATCCAACACCTCTCCACTCTTGGAGTTCTTTCTTAGCTTATAGCGTAATATTCTATGACCTAGCGAGTTCATAGCCTTCATGCATGACAATATAATAAATAATTCAATCCACACTTTCCTCATTTAACTAAACAACATTCAGAACAACGTGGGCACACACGACCCCAATAATTTTCATAACTCCCATGTATTACACAACGATCTCAAAAATCAGTTGCATATATATTTTCGTAAAACTCAATCTTGCTAAACCAAAAGATGTTGTTACAACAGTAATATCCCACATCCTTTAGAGGGCAGGAGAGATGCTGGGTATATTAGTAAACCTTGGCCTTACCAGACACAACGCGTTTTGGGGCCACAGGCATGCAGGTTCCTTGGGAACTCTGTGGTTAAGCGTGCTTGGGTGGGAGTAGTACCAGGATGGGTGACCTCCTGGGAAGTTCTTGCGAAGTCCTTTCCAGGTCGCCAAGAACAAAGCCGTGAGCCAGTGGGGCAAAGCGGACAATATTGTGTCGTGGTAAGGGGGTGTTACAAATGGTATCAGAGCCGGGAACCGGACTGGTGTGCCAGCGAGGACGCTGGGCTCCCAAGGGGGGTGGATTGTAAGATCCCACATTGGTTGGGGAGGGGAACAAAGGTTGCCTTATAAGAGGAACTTGATACCTCCCCTATCAGACGCGTTTTAAAACCGTGAGTCCAGGTGTGTGGACAAAGCGGACAATATCTGATACGGTTGGCCTGGGATGTTACAGATGGTATCAGAGCCACTCCTGTGCCGTTCTGGATGGTGGGGCAAACCTCATCGAGGACGATGAGTCCCTAAGGGGGGTGTGTGTAACACCTTAGGCATATCCCACATCCTTTAGAGGGCAGGAGAGATGTTGGGTATATTAGTAAACCTTGGCCTTACCAGACACAACGCGTTTTGGAGCCACAGGCATGCGGGTTCCTTGGGAACTCTGTGGTTAAGCGTGCTTGGGTGGGAGTAGTACCAGGATGGGTGACCTCCTGGGAAGTCCTTGCGAAGTCCTTGCCAGGTCGCCAAGAACAAAGCCGTGAGCCAGTGGGGCAAAGCGGACAATATTGTGTCGTGGTAAGGGGGTGTTACAGAGACCGAGGAGGATGTACACGAGTGACGTAGGAACTCGGGGAGACCGAGGGATACGTGCACGGTTATTGTGGGATATCGGGGAGACCGATGGATACATGCTTAGGTTGTCTTGCATGAGTATGTTAGTTTAGGATGCGTTCTTAAACTTGCATGCTTGGTTATGTGTATCTACATGTGTTAGGGGTAGTGTTAATATGATTGCTATCGTATGTGGTGTTGAATTCACTAAGCTTCGTGCTTACCCTTTTCCCTATAAAATGTTGTTTCAGGTACGAGTGTCTCGAAGGCGTGACGGTACACATTGGTGCATGCGAGAGGCTTCCCGTATTTATGATTTCAAACTTTAGAATTGAATTAATTATTATATTCCGCTGTTTAGACTTTTGTGGTTGAATACTTAACGAGATTTCAGTTGAAACGGTTATTTTGGGAACTAATGATGTGGTTTAATTATATAAATTATTGTTTTTAAAAGTTAAAATTTATTAAAAATTTTGGGACGTTACAACTAACGAACTTACCCGGGGTATTACATCATCTCCCCCTTAAAAGAATTTCGTCCCGGAATCCGGTTTAGGCAAAAAGGTGCGGGTACTTAGTTCTCATCTCTGATTCCGATTCCCAAGTAGCATCCTGACCCCTATGGTGTCGCCACTGAACCTTTACCTGTCTGATCTCCTTATTCCTCAAAACTTTGACTTTGTGGTCAACTATGGCTTCAGGTTCCTCCACATAATTCAGCTTTTCATCAACTTGTATATCTGGTAGAGGAACTGTCTGATCCGGCGTAACCAAACACTTTCGGAAATTCGATACATGAAACGCGTTATGAATCCTGCTCAACTCTGGCGGAAGATCTAACCTGTAGGCTACTTCACCGATCCTTTCTATGATTGCAAACGGTCCAATGTATCTCGGGCTCAGTTTACCTTGTTTCCCGAATCGAATGACTCCTTTCCAAGGTGAGACTTTTAACATCACAAAATCTCCAACTTGGAATTCTAACGGATTTCGGCGTCGGTCGGCGTAGCTTTTATGTCTGTCTTGAGCCACTTTCAAACGTTCCCGAATCTGAGAAATCTTATCCGCGGTCAACTGGACTATATATATGGCCCTGCTAACTATTTCTCTCCCACTTCGTTCCAACACAGAGGCGTTCGGCATTTTCTACCATACAGAACTTCAAACGGTGTCGCTTGTATGCTGGAATGGTAACTGTTATTGTAAGCAAATTCAATCAACGGTAAATGCTTATCCCATGATCCCCCAAAATCAACAATGCAAGCCCGAAGCATGTCTTCTAAAGTCTGAATCGTCCGTTCACTCTGACCGTCAGTTTGAGGATGATACGCCGTACTTAGCTTTATCTGTGTACCCATTTCTTTTTGAAAGCTCCTCCAAAATCTTGAAGTAAAACGACTATCACGATCAGAAATAATCGAAATTGGAACCCCATGTCGAGTTACTATTTCGTTGATGTACATCTTGGCTAATCGTTCCAACGAATCAGTTTCTTTTATTAGTAAGAAGTGAGCAGACTTCGTCAATCTGTCAACGATCACCCAAATGGCATCAAATCCTTTCGGAGTCCTTGGTAACTTCGTGATGAAATCTGTAGTAATTTGATCCTATTTCCACATCGGTATTTCTAAACGCTGTAATTGCCCAAACGGCTTCTGATGTTCAATCTTCACCTTCTTACAAGTAGCACAACCTTCCACATACTGAGCAATACTCCTTTTTATTCCCGGCCACCAATAAAATTGTTTCAGATCTTTGTACATCTTATTCGTACCTGGATGAATAGAGAATCGAGATTGATGAGCTTCTTGTAGTACACGATCACGTAAACCACCCAAACGAGGCACCCAAATTCTGTTCCCCAGACACAATAACCCACGATCATTTTTCACTAGCAATGCTGATAACCCCACTAACTGTTCTAATTTCAAATATTCTTCCTGATAGGCTTCTACTTGACACTTCTTCGGTTCGTCGAAAATGTTAGGTAGAAACTCAGTTCGTAGTGCAATAGCTTTTATTGTGCCACTTCTTTCTTGACGACTCAGCGCATCAGCTACCACGTTCGCCTTTCCCGGATGATAAAGGATTTCACAGTCATAATCATTCACCAATTCTAGCCATCTTCTTTGCCTCATATTTAATTCCTTCTGATCAAAAAGATGTTAGAGACTCTTATGATCGGTATAAATCTGACATTTAGAGCCGTAAAGGTAATGTCTCCAAATCTTCAATGTGAATACAACTGCTGCCAGTTCCATGTCGTGTGTAGGATATTGTCTTTCATGATCTTTTAAATGACGAGAAGCATAAGCAATAACCTTTCCACGTTGCATTAGTACACAACCCAATCCCAATTTAGAAGCATCACTGTAAACAACAAAATCATCGGAACCTTCAGGTAATGCTAGTATCGGTGCGCTACAGAGTTTCTCTTTCAATATTCGGAATGCTTCATCCTGTTCTGCTTTCCATTCGAACTTTAGATTCTTCCGGGTTAGCTTAGTGAGAGGCGTAGCGATACGAGAAAAATCTTTTATAAACTTTCGATAGTAACCGGCTAAACCCAGAAAACTTCGTACTTCCGTTGGCGTCTTCGGCGGTTCCCATTTTTCAATTGCTTCTACCTTCGTCGGATCAATTTGAATACCTTTCTCGGAAACTACATGCCCCAGAAACTGAACTTCCCGTAGCCAGAATTCACACTTAGAGAACTTAGCGTATAACTGTTCCTTCTTTAACAATTCTAGAATTAACCGAAGATGTTGTGCGTGATCCTCTTTGGATCGGGAATAGATAAGTATATCATCGATAAATACAATAACAAATCTATCGAGATACGGCTTACATACCCGATTCATTAAATCCATAAAAGCAGCTGGAGCGTTCGTCAATCCAAAAGGCATTACTAAGAATTCATAGTGACCATATCGTGTGCGAAAAGCAGTTTTCAGAACGTCTTCTTCTTTAACCTTCAGTTGATGATAACCAGATCTCAGATCAATCTTGGAGAAATAGCAAGCTCCAACTAGTTGATCAAAGACGTCATCAATTCTAGGAAGCGGATACTTGTTCTTGATCGTGCGCTTATTCAGTTCCCGATAATCAATACACATCCTCACCGAACCATCCTTCTTTTTCACAAACAGAACCGGTGCTCCCCACGGCGAATAACTGGGTCTGATGAAGCCTTTATCTGAAAGATCCTGCAGTTGTGTCGTCATCTCTTTCATCTCTGGAGGTGCCAAACAATACGGTGCACGGGCAACAGGAGCGGCTCCAGGAATCAGATCTATACCAAACTCTACTGGTCTAACAGGCGGAAGGCTAGTCAGATCTTCTGGAAAAACTTCCGGAAATTCACGAACAACCGGAATATCTCCCAGCTTATTCTTTTCTAGCTTCATATCTACCACATAAGCTAAGTAACTTGAGCAGCCTTTATTGATACACTTACGAGCTTTCAACAAAGAGATAAGGCAAGACTGATGATTTCTACGGTCACCATAAATCACTACTGGTTCCTTCTCAGGTAAGACAACATTTATCAATTTCTTATCACAAACTATATTAGCCTGATTCTCGGCTAACCAATCCATTCCCACTACCACATCAAACTCGATCAAAGCTATAGGAAATAACTGAATAGGCACTCCACTCCCATCTATGTTTATCACACAACTATCAAATACCTCACTAACCGGCACTTGATTATCATTAGCCGTATCTACCATTAACACATGATCTAACACTTTAGGCTTTAAATGCATATAGGCAGCAAAAGAAGGCGACACAAACGATCGGTTTGCACCGGAATCAAATAACACTTTAGCACGTGTAGAATTTATTAAGAATGTACCTGTAACCACATCGGGAGTCTCATCTGCTTCTTGCTCTTGGTACTTCTGGCCTTGGTACTACCGGTCTAACACCCGTTGGTCTTACTGACGTACCACCCGTTTGTATTCTCCCCAGTGGACAATCGGACTGAAGGTGATCAGGAGAATTACACGAGTAACAAAATATAACTACTCGACAGTCTTTAGCAATATGACCGATTTTTCCACACTTATAACAGTTTCTAGGATCCACTTGACAACTTCCTTGATGAAAACGATGGCACTTTGGGCAAGGTCTTTCAACTGGTCGGAAAGGTGGACGGTTATCAAATCGCTGAAACCTGGACTTCTTCTGATCATACTGCGGTCCTTCCCACTTTCTTTTCCCCACATTCTTATCGCTAGTACTTCTCCCTTTATCTTGTTCCACGGTTTCCGCGGCGTCTACTGCGGCAGAGAAAGTTTCTGGTCCTTTAGCAATCACAAAACTTCCGACTTCTGCATTCAATCCAAAGATAAACCTTTCAATCTTCATGGCCTCCGTAGCAACGTAGTATTCCGCAAAGCGGTATTTTTCCAAGAAACGAGCGGTGTAGTCCCGAACTGACAAATTCCCTTGCTGCAAGTTCATAAACTCCCCTTCCAATTGTTTAACTGAGGTTTGAGGACAAAACTGTTTCCTGAAAGCTATCACGAATTCTTCCCAAGAGTAGGTAGAATATATATCAGATTCTCCCGAGGACATATGTGCTTCCCACCAGTATAGGGCATCGCCTTTCAACATTGCAGTTCCATAGAGTACTCTATCCTCTCCAGCGCATTTACTAGTCTTGAAGATAGCTTCTATTTCCTTTAGCCACTTCATAGCTTTCACTGGATCCCGATCTCCTGAGTAAGTTGGAGGCTTACAACTTAAGAACATTTTATAGTCACACTTTCTTAGTACTGGTGTGATTGTAGGTGTAATAGGCATCTCGTCTTCCTGACCAGGATCTGGTGTATCAGCTTCATTATGACGAGTTCGATCAAACATGGCTTGTATACTAGCCTGCAGTCTTCCCATTTCGGCTGTTAAATCGTCCCTAGTAACAAATTCATTACCTCGCGGCGGAGCTCCACTCCCAGTTCTACCCCCAATACTGCCTCCAATTCTTCCTCCACCTCTTTCTCCCCCTCTTCCCCTTCCTACGGCTGTTGGGTTTGTTCTATTCGGATTTCCTCCTCCTTCCCGATTCGTTTGTCTAGTACCACTTGCCATTCTATTGATTCAGACAAGGTTAATATACACATAAGCACATACCCCATATAACAAGGTATTCCAGTTCAAACATGTACCTGTAAGATCACAATTACACTGGCCAGGTGTAAAATGAACTTACCTTACATGATGTTCCTTCTACCTTTTTATATTTAACACCCCAAGGTTCTACAATAATAGGGACATCCTACTTCACATGCAGTTTAAGTCTATGTACAGATACTAATACCTAAATTCCTTAAACTAGGGCTCTGATACCATCTGTAACGACCCGGATTCCCATACATAGTTCAAATAGCATACATTGCATAACGTCGTTAAAACAAGAGATACATTATATAACAATTACGGTCCCCTAGTCTTTTTCAAACATTCAGTACATCATTACCAACGTTTACATAGTAGATTACATCATTACTAACAACATGCTATATCTACTAAACACATCATAGTCTTCAACTACATAGTCCTCCAAAAGCTATTCGCGGTTTAACCTTCTTATTTGCTCTTACTCGATCCACGACCTGGAATACATATTTTTAAAACAAAAATGAGGGTCAGACCTTGAGGTCTAGTGAGAAAATCCCCGTTAGAAAAAAAAAACATTTGCACAACATCATACACATAATTCACATAAGAATAGCAATTAAGACTCATGCATCATGTATCTTTCCATCTCATTCTCTTGGCCATATTAATTGGTTGTGAGCCAACTAATCAATTTACACCACTGTACTAAATACAGCCAACACCACTGTCCCTCTGTACATCCAACATACACCGGTCCTAAGCCCGACCAACTAGCACCCATGCAGTGTAATACTCATATAAACACAATATGCACATTATTACACTCATTCACATATATGTATTCCAGTTAGAAAACATTTTAAGTAAAAACTCACTTGTTTGACTTATCAAGACGTTCTCCAAGCTTTTCTCAAAACGACTCTGCTTTCACTTCAAATTCACAGAATCTGTAACAAATCAAATACATAGTTCTCTTTATAACTTGTACACACAAAGCTCCCTAGTAGACTAAGAACTCTTAGATAACTCAAATCCCCAAATGTTTCCCCCAAACCCGAACTTAAGTCGAGTCCACAGTACATTTAGTCCTCATTCATTCCTTATCCAATAATTAACAATACACAGGTTACTAGCTACTCAAAAGCATCTAAACTCTCAAAATTTACCAAACAGCCAAACTATCCGGACAACACAAAACTATCCGGACAACAGGGCTTTCCGGACAACATGTTCAATCCGGACGTCATCCGGAAACCACAGTGATCCGGACTGCATCCGATATCTAAAATCGTCCAGAAACTTAATGAAAATAGGAACTTACCGGATGCAAGAATCGTCCGGACACCTTTAGAACACTATCCGGACACCATCAACCAAAACTACCGGACACCTTCATTCTATCCGGAAACCACTGACTGTTTATCAACTTTCTACCCAGATTTCGACTGAATTACTACCAGATGTGAAATTGACTATTCTAATCCGATAGAAACCTTCCAAAAGCAATTACAAACATAAAATACAAAGGAACATACCTTAATTTCACTTCCAAGGTCACCAATTTGAATCCCTAACCTCCCTTTCTTCTTTTGCTTCTTTTCTTTCTAAAACACACACACACACACTGATGTTTTTGGATATTTTCTGAATTATGAAATATCTGATTTCATCAAGGGATATTATCAAATCATTTTACCACTTTAGCCCTTAAGCAATCCACTAATGACCAAAACACCCCTAAACTTATAAACTAATCCAAACTTACCCTAAACTTCTAATTTAAAATTGACTAAATTTTAACGGAACTTGAATTTAACTAACGAACTTACCCGGGGTATTACATCCTCCAGGGTAAAAGACACATAGTTGGTGTTGAAAATATTGTGGACGAAGAAGAATATTACCAGTTCGACAAGACACCTCCCTTTTCTATCGGAATTCCCTCCTCATATCAGCGAATTGATGATAACACTTACTTGAGAACCGACCATGCTGAAGGACTATGGATCAATGAAACCCGTAATACATAATCAAACAAGGTATGTGGATACTTTCAATTTAATTTATATTTTGTTTTTTTCTATTTGGTCCCTCCCTCAACTTTGCATTTTTATAACATAAAATTGTTTATTTCAAACAAAATATAATCTTGATAAATATTTTGTTTTAGTTAGTTGAATAATGTTAACCACTTAAATTTTCACAATTTATCATAATAAAGTAACAAATATTTTAGTTTTAAGTGACCGTTAATTTATGTAAACCATAAGGACCAAACCTGCATTTAACTCTTAGGGGCTGTTTGTTTACCTCTTAATGGTGACATTCAGAGGTTACCTCTGAATCGGTAAGAGGCTGGGGTTGTTTGGCAACAAAAAAAAACACCTCTTAATGGTGACAATAGCCTCTTAACCATTTTGCATCTAGGGTGTTACTCAATGGTTCAAAGTTTACTTCTTCCAACTTTACCCTCCCCTTGACGGTTCCTTCTTCCACTCCCCAACACCATCGACAACAGGAAACGTATGCACGAAGGTAATCAACAGGAGCTCCGGCGAGAAGCCGTTCAAGCTCTGCCAATGATTCGAGCCTGGATTGAACATAGTGGAGACCAACCAGATTTAGCTTCAGGATTAGGGTTCCGTCGATCAATGGACCAACCTGCTTCTCCACGAACTTCACTAGCGATTGCAAATACCGATCTCCGGTGACAATTGTAGCCATGTTGACTTAGAAATATGATGTGAAAATGGGGTTTCGGGGAGTTAAGGAGAGAGAAACCGCCATGGTTGTAGAGAGAGAAGAAGGTGAAAAAAGCTGTCGATTTTGGAGGTAAAATCGGAACGCATAACACTGTTCCCTGATAGTTCTCATCCCTAATTCACCATTACCATTACCATTTTCATCAAATCGAATCGAATTACAGTCTTGTTTGATTTTTAGAACATCATGATTCGCTTTCCATGTGTAAATTTTGTAAATCATCTTCTTCTTCTACCATAATCTGCTTCAAAGAATCAGTTGATTGATTGATTTGTTTGAAAAAAATTATTTGTTTGATCTGTTTGGTGTTTCTTGATTTTGGGTTTCATTTATTTGGATGAAATTTTGATATTTTGTTGAATGATACAAGGGTTAAAATAGTAATTTGTTGTCATTCAGAGTTACCATTCAGAACAGTTACCAAACAACCAAATTTCATTCTGCACTCAACCATACAGAGCCTCTCAACCATTCTGACCTCTCAAACCATTCTGCACTAAACCATTCAGCAACTGCCAAACAGCCCCTCAGGGTAGGGTGCGTTTGGTACGCAGACATGATAGAACAGAACAGGACGGGACATGACATGACAGGACAGGACAGGACAGAACAGGACAGGACAACTGTTCTGCGTTTGTTAGGCAGAACTGGACAGAACAGTACAGATAACATTCAATAAAATACAAATAAATAAAATTTAAAGAATGAATAAAATATAAAATAGAATGTGTATTTAATGTTTTAGAAGAGAATTAGATTTTATTTTGAGGTTATATTGATAAAACATAAGTCTGTTCCACCTTGTTCCAGCTTGTTCCATGGGGTAGGGGTGGAACAGGCCTGTTCCAGCTTGTTCCACTTTGTTTCTGTCTATTCCACATAAAATTCCTACCAAACATAGGACATTCTGTTTTGTTCTGTCCTGTCCAGTGTACCAAACGCACCATATTAGGCCATCAGTACCCGGCTCGGGATGGGGCTCGGGATGGACTGCGGGATGGCGGGGATGGGCTACGGCTCAAGCGGGTTCGGCGGGAAGGGATGGAATCCGGGTTCCCCATTCCGTTTCATCCCGAAGGGTTTTTAAAAAAAAAATTATTTAATTTAATTTTTAAAAATCATGCTGTTGAACGGCTCTTTGTAAAAAAAAATTCTCAATTTAATCCCACTATATATTTAACCCTCAACCTCTTATTTCTCACACCTCTCAAACTCTCTAAAATTCTCTCAACCTCTTATTTTTCACACCTCTCAAACTCTCTCAAATTCTCTCAACCTCTTATTTTTCACACCTCTCAAACTCTCTCAAATTCTCTCAACCTCTTATTTTTCACACCTCTCTCATCATGAATCCAAACAGAACACCTACATCCCGTCGTAACCGACCGAATACACCACAATCGCAAGAAGATCAAGAGCTTGGTTTCCAAGCGTTTACACAACAAGGTTATCGTCCGCAATGGTCGCAACAAATTCCGCCACAATGGTCGCAACAAAATCTGCCACAATATCCGCAACAATTTCCCCAACAATTTCACCAACAATTTCCTTACCAATTTACACGTCCCGGTTTGATTGAACAAGGTTTTACTCCGTCCAACTACAATCTTCCTTCACCCGCAATCAATCTCGACGACGACATTGTTCCGGAAACCCAACCTTCTACCCCGAACACACCACAATTTATCCCGACACAATAATCTAACCCGGAACCATCAAATCCGAGACCAACGAAAGCCGCCAAACAAACGTGGAGTAAAGCCGAGGAACTCGCGTTAGTGTCGGCGTGGGTTGACGTTTTGGAGGACCCCGTTATCGGTAACGCACAAAGCGGTGGTAATTATTTTTATTGTTATTATTATTATTATTATTATTATTATTATTATTATTATTATTATTATTATTATTATACTTAATTTTACATAAATGTAGGAAGTTTTTGGACCCGAATCGGGTATGTGTTCTTTACTCGCTTGGGTCGTGAACCAGGTTATAGATCAACCCATCAACTCAATAGCAAGTTCAACGACCTCAATAAAAGAATTAATTGGTTTGGCGGCATCTACAACAACTTGCTCAATAATAGATCAAGCGGGATGAGTGAGGCCGATATATCCCGAACGGCACACGAACGGTATCTAGCACGCCATAAAGTTGCTTTCACTCACGAACAAGCTTGGGACGTCCTAAAAAAATGTCCAAAATGGGGAGCCGTTCCAACGATGACGACAACTTCATCGCGGGGTTCAAAACGTACCCAACCTTCCGATGATGACGATGACGAGCAAATTCAACGACCCATAGGGAGAAACAAGGCAAAAAAAACATCAACGAGTAATACGTCCGGGACGAATACGGACGAAAGTGTTACTCAGTTGTTGACGACGTTCAACGACAAGATTGATGATACAATGGAATACAAAATGAAAAAACTCGATCTCGAAATCGAACGCTCAAAACTCGAACGACATAGGTTGGGTCCCAGGTGAGAAATGAGAGGGAGTGGGTTAGGGAATGGGGTACGGGTGTTTAGGGATTGTTAGGGATTGAGTGAGGGATGAGAGAAAAGCTGATGTGGCACTGATGTGGAGTGGAATATTTGAAAGATTCCCTCCATGGGGTACTGATGGCCTAAGGGTGTTGATGGCCTAAGGGTGTTTAGGGATTGAGTGAGGGATTGAGAAAAGCTGATGTGGCGCTGATGTGGAGCTGGAATCTTTGAAAGATCCTCTCATGGGGTACTGATGTCCTTAGGGATTGAGTGAGGGATTGAGAAAAGCTGATGTGGCGCTGATGTGGAGCTGGAATCTTTGAAAGATAGAGGGATGAGGTACTGATGGCCTTAAACAAATATTGACCAAAAATAGGGAGGGAAATACAAAAATCATAGACTTATCAAACCACGTCTTCTCCATCTCTCCACGTACGTACGGCTTCTCCTCTTCTTCATCTTTTCTCAGCATAGATTATTGTTAATCTTTCTAAACTGATTCAGCAGCTATGGACGACGAAGGACTTGGCAATGGTGAGGACGACCTTTTCTTTGATGATGCACTTGACAATGGGGTAGAACTTGGCAATGAAGACGATGCATGTACGACTTCTCCATCTTCTCCACCAGGTTCGATTCTAGGGTTTATTTGAAGTTGTACAATGTTCTAGGGTTGATTTGAAGTTGTACAATGTTCTAGGGTTTATATGAAGTTATTTGACTTTTTGTTTTGATATAGGGTTTAATTCTAGGGTTTATTTGAAATCATTCTTGGTATGATTCTCCTTCACGCTTCGAAATCATTTTTCTGTTTGGTTTTGAAATCGATTTTGTTTGTTTGCTTTTAAAATCGATTTGTTGTTTGCTTATGAAACTGATTTTGATTTTGTTTTTGAAAATCGATTTCATAGCAACAGATGATTGATTTCATCTCTGGTTTTCCTGATTTTACGTGTAAAATTAGGTATGATGCTTTTTATCTTTGATGCTTCCTTTGTTTGATAATTACATAATTTAATGCTTTCAATGTGTTTCTAAATAATTGAGATCATGAATTTTTCCAGTTGTTTTGGTCTGGTTCAAGATGATTTCGATCGTATCTCTCTATGATAATTTCTGTAGAATCTTCACACAAATGCTATTACTTGTTTATTAAGTTAGAATCGTTATAATTGATTTCTAAACAAGCTGCTTCAAAAATGCCAAAACCACACTTCAGTTGCTAGATGAAGTGTATTTTTTCACTATTTTTTTGGCCAACTGTAGTGTTTCCAAAATGCTAATCACTTCTTTGTTTATCCTGTGAGTTTGGAGGATTTCAGAATGTTCTGTAAATTGAATTGAAAAAAGGCAATTAGTAGTTTCTAGGGGTGGTAAGGACCTAAACAACCTGCAAGTCTATATATGGGGAAAGAATAAATTAAAGAAGGAGTTAAGTTTTTACAAATTGTGAACAAAATACCATGTCTACATATGGGGAAATGGGAATTGGAACAACAGATACCTGTTCCACATGTCCTGATTCAGAGATGAATAAGACATTTGATGCTACTTGTGTTGAATGAGATTTCAATTAAATTATTGACGTTATGATCTATTGACGGGCAGTTCTCGGTCAAGAAGTTAAAGGCGCTAATTGATGATGCAACCATTATCGATGATGTCATTCATCCAGAAACCGGTTGGAACAATCTTTTACCATCAAAGATCAACGTATTCGTTTGGAGGGCTCTTCACGGAAGACTTCTAGTTCACGTGGCTTTGGGAGAACGTGGAATTGACTTAGATTCGGTCCTTTATCCAATTTGCAACGAATCGCAGGAAACTTTGGATCACTGTCTCGTGGGTTGCAAGTTCGCTTCGGATGTTTGGGAAAGGATTCAAAAATAGTGGGGTGTTAATTTCATCTTGGGTAATTCGGTAAGTCTCCTTCTCAAAAATTCGGACAACTCTTTTATTTCTAATCCGATCTCAAGGTTTTGGCAAGCAACGATTTGGGCAGCATCTTACTTAATATGGGGTCAACGTAACTATCTGGTTTTCCGAAACAAGTGGAGGTGATATGTGGAAGTTTTGTTCTCCGATATCCAGGTTCGTGTTTATGATTGGATCTTAAGACGATCTCGGAAGTATTTTATTTCTTGGGACAGTTCGCTTACGGCTCCGCTCCAAAATCCCAGTTGATACTCTTGTTGCTCTCGGGTCCTCATTGGTTCGTTTGTCGGTTATGGGGTCGTTGGTTCGTTTTATCCTATTATTATTCTCTTCTTTGTACTTCTTTTGGTTACAGGTTGGTCTTTTTTTGTGGTTGCATCTCTGCTAACTATGTAATTTTTCATGTTTCTTTTAATATATTTGTTGTCTTTCAATAAAAAAATCTCCATCACTCATAAAAGATCGAAAAGTTAATTAAAAGAGTGAATTGTGGATTGGTCCTGTGCTTTGATACTTTCTTTGACTGTGGTCCCTATCGTATGTTTATTGTGGATTTGGTCCTTGTGGTATTCACTTTATCTTGGTCATAGTCCCTCTCACTAACACCTCCATTAACTTCGTTAAATCAAGGACCATTTTAGCCATTTTGCCTAACTTTTGTCTTTTTACTATAAAAAAGCAAAAACAATATTTTTATACACACAAATATATATACATATATAATTATACACACACACACACACATATTAATAGCACTTCTACTTAAAATAGGATAGATGAATTATTGTTTAGCTACAACTCTAAGTTTTTAGAGGTGTTATATAAATCCAACCAGAGTTAGTTTCCTAATCATCTTGTAAAACCATGGTTATAAATATATTTCATATCACTCCCTCAATGATTAAGAGAGAAAGTGAGTTTTTCATACTTATATAAAACTCTCACATATCTAGAGGGATTATGTAAAAACCACCATTAATTTGCAAACTTTAGAAACCACAATCAACCAATCAGATTTTTTCCTGCATTTTTAATTTAATTTAATTGCAAGGGGTAATGTTGTCTTTTTGATTTCATCTCACTAATTATGGAAACAGAATACGATTTTCATTAATTATTAAATTGGGTCATTAATTACTAGAAATCCCTATTTTTTTTTAAACTAAAATCTAAACCATTCTTATCAGTTAGTGGGTTACGTTTTTGCAGCAATGATAGACACCATCTCCATCACAGTTTGGTTTCGGATTCTAGAGGTATTTGACACCATCCTTATCATGGTGGGTTTTGGATTTTAATCAATCAGTTTCATATACGAATACGAATCTAAATCAAACCACTCGTTTTTTTTTCTGTTTCTTCGTGATTTCAAAGACTATTCGTAGATGGATTCTAATAAAATAGAAATCGCCTCGCACGCTGAAATTTATGTAAACGGATTTCAAATACTTTTATGTTTTCAAAGCTTGCTTGATGAAACAGTAGCAGTTATTGGTGTCGTATCTGTCTTCTTCATCGAGATTTCAAAGAAGAACCCTAAATGGATTCAAACGATATTGAAACTGTGTTTCTCAACTGCTTCCGGGTTCGTTGGGATGCTTCACCAAATCAAAAACCGATTCATCTATGTTTTCATCAAAAACAAACCGGTTCATCTCCGTTTCATATTCGTTTTCAAAAAAAAAACAAACAGGTTCGTCCCCGTTTCATATTCGTTTCATCTCTGTTCCATTTCATGTTCTCCGTTTCACCTCCGTGCATCCCCGTTTCATCTTCGTTTCATCTCCGTTCCATTTCTGATCATATATATATAACGATATCAAAATAATTAAAATAGGATATCATTGTATGATTTGATTGTTTAAACTTTTTAAGAAATTAATTATATTAAATACGATTTAATTTTAACATTTTATTGTAATTGTGTGTGTATTTGTGTGTATAAGTATATATGTATATATATTTGTGTGTGTATATAAAAATATTGTTTTTACTTTTTTATAGTAAAAAGACAAAAATTAGGCAAAATGGCTAAAATGGTCCTTGATTTAACGAAGTTAATGGAGGCGTTAGTGAGAGGAACTATGGCCAAGATAAATTGAATACCACAACGACTAAATCCACAATAAACATACCATAGGAACCACAGTCAAAAAAAGTGGGACCAAATCCACAATTCACTCTAACTAAAATCTTATCCAAGATTATTGATCACAAATTATTTGCAAATCTCTCAAAGTATGCAAATAATGCAATCCCATCACAACCGTTTATTGTTTTTGTTTTTATATTGATATTAGATTCCTTATTTTAGGGAGCGGTTCGGTTGATATCAATTAGTATATTTTTGAGTTTTGGTAATGATTGTCCATTATTTTATGCATTGCGATTTTAGTCTTATCGAAATATTCGTAACGAATTAGAGAAGAATTTGTTAATTCTCGTTTTATCATAAGATTCAATGAATATTGGTGGTCGTCATTGAATTTTCGTTATCTAATACTGTTAGTCCCATTATTAACAAGCAACAATTCAAGAGATGATAAAGGATAGTAACAAGATGAGATATAAGGATAGGTTTGTGTATTTTATTCATATGAAGAGAACTACCTAGAGAGAATGGTTCTCTCTCTAGAATACACATACTACACCATGGATTACATTGTAATATGATTTCTTACCCTAATTACACATACAAATCCCTTTATATACTCACTTGTTACACACTTAAGCCCAAACCCATATCTTCTTAAACCCAAGCCCATATTACAATTATAAACCTTTACAAAACTGTCATATAATTAGGACACTTTATGTCCTAACAAATATGATGAATGTGACGCTTATAAGTGATATTTTTCGGGGTTTCAACCCGACATATGGTAGCACCAGCCTTCCATTTCGGATGTTCAAGTTTTTAACATTAGTTTACTACCGGTTTGTGATCAATTATCATCATTTAAAAAGAAAATTTTTTCAAGACAAAAATGCCTTGCCGCACAACTAAAGAGGTATGCACGCGAGGAAGTTGGCCCGCACGGCGCTCAAGTTCCCCGCACGGACCCTAAACGAGATTCTGCCGTGTGGAGCATGTTTATATATGTTCATGAGGCCACACGCAAAGTTTTGTCCAAAACCGACTCCGTTTAGACGTCTCAAAATAAATGTTCACATTTTTATTTATATTTGTCTCAAAATAATTGTACAGTATCAAAAGCTATTAATTAAATTCTCAAGTCCACCCTAAATCAATTCACAAATATTTAAAAGTTGTGAAATAAAGATAAATTAATTTAAAGTAATATTGTCATTCGGTTAACTAAAAAATGTAATAATTATGCACACCTAAAAGTGTAATAGCTATACAAACCTAAAACTGAAATCATTTTCATTATGGACACTTCTTTTGGGACAAAACGAGTAATAGATTATCAACTTCGTCACCGGTTTAACACATAATTTTATTATATATAATTGAATTACACATTGTCACACTCGTACTAAGATAAAACTTTGTCAATATTTACATCCCGTTAGTAAAACGATATGAAAAATATTCCCAAAGTCGTCAATATCTGCATTAGAAACTTGAACACACCACCTCATACTTGGTGCGATTGAATTGATACATTGAACTCGAACAAGAATTGGGTTGATATATATACCGAGTCTCATGATTCTAAGTTGGGATTTTTGTCATGAGGTAAAATAAGAAACCTATATATACAATTATATAGATGGACGAAACAAAACAAACAACTTGTTATAGGGTCAAAAGATAAAGTCATATGTAAGAGTGTTGTTATAAGCTTATGATACGATTTTAGACGTTTTGACAAGTTTTTTAGGATATTTTTAAATAAAACGTCGTATTAGCTATTTTATATGACACTTTTTCAAATAGCGTCTTATAAAAACAAGTATCCTATAAAAGATGTTTTTATAAGACAATTCTCAAAAGTGTCGTACAAAATAACTAATATGACGTTTTATTTTAGAAAAGTCCTACAAATCTTACGCCTAAAGACATCATATAAACTTATTACAACACTTTAAATATGACGCTTTATTGTTTGGTCCGATAAACTTAAAAAACTTATAAAACAATCTATTAGGATATCTAAATAAAGAGCCTTATTTGGTTTGGTTATCCGGCATTTTGGAAAGGTTGAGAAACCAATAAACCTGAACCCAGTAACCCGATAACCGATTTAACAGCGGAAACAGGGTCCCTATATCAGACATTTCCTATACATTACACCAACATTGACCTAAATCAAAACCTAAATAGCAACATCAGCCTTAAATAAAAAGTTGGCAACAAAAGAAGGCTAATTAAGCCGAACCACATTTGAGCTTATATCCAAGGTTTCTCAAAATTTTAAGCTTAAGAACCAAAAGGGCACATAATGATTCAATAACATCTAACATAAGCTAAGAAAACCCAAAAGTTTAACAACTATAATATGAGAGAACTAGAAGATTGGCTTGCATTCAGACTCGAGGAATAGCTTCTTGCGCTGAAGCTCCTCAACAGATGCATCTTTGTTTCCCGCAAGCCAATCTGTCGTATCAGCAATTGCATTCTCCATATCTTTCAACCTCTCAGGGTGATACCTATTCTTGATGTTGTCTTCTTTGATCTTACTCTTCATGTTATATAAGCAATCCTCCAGTGCATTGCGAGCACCTGCTTTCTTCTTGAATTCTTGGTCCTCGTGTTTGTACTTCTCAGCATCTTTTACCATCTTCTCGATCTCTTCCTTGGAGAGTCTTCCATTTTCATTGGTAATCGTGAGTTTTTCTGTCTTACCGGTAGATAATATTTCAGCTGTGACTCTGAGGATACCATTGGCATCTATTTCATAGCAATCGCGAACTTTCTGGACCCCTTTAGGAGAACATGGAATTCCAAAAATTGTGAACTTCCCCAACAAATGGTTATCTGTAGCTTTAGATCTTTCACCTTGATAAACGCCAATGCCCATGACAGATTGGTTGTCCTCTGTTGTAAGAAAATCTTTGGTCCTTTTTGCAGGTATTGGAGTGTTCCGTGGTATCACAACATTCATTACATCTCCAAATGTCATTGTACCCAGTGACAAAGGAGTGACATCATATAGAACCAAATCTCGAACTCTATTGTCATTGTTACCACTTAACTTTGCAGCCATAACCGCTGCACCATACGCAACAGCCTCATCAGGGTTCAGGCTCTTGCATAACTCTTTGCCATCGAAAAATTCCAGCAACATACCTTGGATCTTTGGTATCCTCGTTGAGCCACCTACAAGAATCACCTTGTGTATACATGATTTATCCATCTTTGCATCGCTTAAACATGCCTTCAGAGTATTGATGCAATTATTGAACGAACCCATGTTCAACTCCTCAAATTTAGCTCGACTTAATTTCATAGAAAAATCAATTCCTTCATGCAAGCAATCAAGCTCGATTGAAGTATGAGTAGTGCATGAAAGAATCCGTTTAGCTTTTTCGCAAGCAAACCTCAATCGCCCCAATGCCCTTTGGTTCCCTATCAAGTCCTTATTCCATCTTCTTTTGAATTCCCGAACACATTGATCCACCATGCAGTTATCAAAATCCCCACCTCCTAAATGAGTGTCACCAGCAACAGCTTTCACCTCAAAATTACCCCCTTCCGCCATAGTCAACAAAGAGACGTCAAATGTGCCACCACCTAGATCAAAGACTACCACATTCATCTTGCCAATGATATTATAGTTTTTATCTAGACCATATGCAATTGCAGCCGCAGTTGGTTCATTGATCAGTCGGAGGATGTTCAATCCAGCAATAGTGCCGGCATCCTTTGTTGCTTGACGTTGTGAATCATTGAAATAAGCCGGGACTGTTATCACAACATCTTTCACGGCTGTTTCAAGGTATGTTTCAGCAGATTCTTTCATCTTGCAGAGAATCATCGATGAAATTTCTTCAGCCAAAAACTCCTTCTCTTGACCTTTGTAGGAGACAACAATCTTTGGCGTGTCGGCTGACCCTTCTATGACCTTAAAAGGCCACAACTTCATGTCACGCTGCACTATGGAATCACTAAACCTCCTTCCAATCAACCTCTTAGCATCTGAAAAGCAATGGCATATTAAGCCAATAGCCAAATAAAAACAAGGTATATACATCTGAAAATACAGCAGAATGTGCAAATAAAAATTAGGTAGAAATCCAAGTTCCCAACATAATCAAAGCTAATTAAACCTTTTGGTCAAAGTTGATTATTGTAAACAGTGTTGGCCATATCCATCTACTGTTTTGAACAGTTGGTGATTCAACCCACACTTGTTGCTACCTAAATCTGGTGTGTATTTCTATACCCTATAGCTTCAAACAAAAAAGCAGTGACCAGTTTATTTAGTTTTTGAAGGTGCAAACCTAAACCCTAATTTTGAACAACTTAGGCTTGATTCAAAAGAAGAACAACGACTTAGATTTGAACCTTCATATATTTCATACATAATCTTTTTTTCATATAATCCTACTCTGCAGTTTAGGATCCAAATCTTCAGAGGATGTTGCCTTACAACTCCATCTAATATTAATAATGAATATAACTTTTCTAACGACTTTAATCAGAAATAAGATGAACAACGTTCAATAAAAGTGAGAAGAATGAGTTGGCTGACCAAAAATGGTGTTAGCAGGGTTCGTTGTTCCTTGGTTTTTGGCGCCATCGCCGATGAGTCGTTCTTCATCAAGGAAAGCAACAGAAGACGGAGTGATTCTGTTGCCTTGATCGTTGGGTATGATCTCGACTCGATCATGCTTCCAAACGGCGACACATGAGTACGTTGTTCCAAGATCGATTCCGATCGCCGGAGCTCCGTTTCTTCCTGGCTCCATTCTGTTCAAAACTGGAAGTAAAACAGCTGCTGGTATAGTGGTATGTGTTTATCCTTTTCAAAATTCAAACCATCATGTCACCTTTTATGCTCACGAAACGATTCTGACATTAGTTGAATAGACTCAATGCAAAGTTAGTCCCTATACTTTACGTAAATTACACATTCACGTGTAAAAGCATCTCTAACAGTTTTCCCATTTTGGAGAAAACGGGAACATGAGGATTTTGGTCCTAAAATGAGCTCTAACAGCTTTCCCAAACTCATCTTCATTTTGGAGAAAGTTGGAGATTCCCTAAAATTTTCTCCAAATATGGAGAATACCCCAAAACTAGAATTCTTTAAAATGGGAAATCTGTTGGAGATGGAAGCAAATTTTTTTGGGGATTTTGACTTTTGATTTTAAATTTTGAAAAAAATTTAGGGAAGCTGTTGGAGATGCTCTAAGGTTTCTGAATTTTTTTATGTTATGTTTGTCAAATTAGCTGACAAATTAGGCATTGTTTGGCAAAAAAAAAACTAGCTTATAAGCTAGCTTATTTTTTAAGTACATGTTAGAATGACCATAAGCAAGCTTATTGTTGAAAAACATTAGTGTTTTTCTTTGTTATCGTACAAATCACCAACAAGTATTATTATGGCATTGAAAAGAAAAAGGAAAAAGAAAATATGTGTTGTTGTTGTCATCATGCATCCACGGTTTTGCAATAAAGAATGAAAGAAAAAGGTTTGAGTAGAGGTTAGACACAGGTTTTCCAAAATGGAGAAAATAGGGATTTTGGGCTAAAATTGTGCTCCAACAGCTTCTCTAAAATGGAGAAAGTTGGAGAGAGAAAGTTTTTTCTCCAAATATGGAGATCACTCTAAAAATGATTACCAAGTGAGAGGACCAATAGGAAACTTTGAAAATAAACATGTAGAGAGAGAAATAATATTTTAATAGATAAATGAAATATTTTAATATTTTAATTAATGTTTGATTCTCCAAAATGGGGAAACTATTGAAGATAAATGTATATTTTTTTGGGGGATTTTGGCTTTTGATTCTTTATTTTGAAGAAATTATGGGGAAGCTGATGGAGATGCTCTTATCATGCACCATGATCATGTCAGGAAGAAAGAAAACTTTTTTTTTCAATTTGCAAGTGGGATATTAGCTGGTTATGTCCTTTTGCATGCTATATATATGGCTCATTTGGGATGTGCACCATGCAAGCCAAACATTCTTCCTTTTCCTTTGTATTTTATTTCCTCCTTTGTTGAATTTTATATATATATATATATATATATCTCTTTGATATATATATACATATATATATATATATATATCGTTCGTGAGGAAATATTTCGTTATCTGATTTGTGATCCAAGGATCTCGTAAACACGTTGTAACTTTCTCCCGGTTGGTAATATATTGAACTCATCTCTCCCTGTGGACGTACACTATCACACCGATAGTAGAACCACCTTAAATCTTGTTGTCTCAATTTATTTGTTGCTTTGATAAAATATTATCGTATATATTTTATAACTGCTAAATTTACTTGTGGGTCGGTATGAATCTACAGACCAAAATATACAATATTTAGATCTCGTTATTCCGCATTTGTTGTATTCGGTCCGTTGCAACGTGATTTATTGATATCACTTTGGGACCGTAAATCACTTGAATACAATATTGTGACTGCCTCCGACCTTACAATTGGTATCAGAGCTGACTGATCTAAATTTGACTTAAATTGTATATTTTTGGTTGCACGATAAGTGCTTGGTAAAAATGTTTGTTGATTCGGGAAATCCGTTTGCCGGTACCGTTTTCGACCCGAACCCGAATGTTTATCAAAAGGGTTCTTTTAAGTTATCGGGGTCCGGGATTAGAATAGAAAAATGGAACGGTGAAGGTGACTTTGGTAAATGGCAGTTTACTACTGCTGCAGCACTTAGAAAAAACGATGTTCACCCCGTAGTCTTTGCTCCGGAAGAAAAAGATCCGGATATGTCCACCTTAGAAGCTAAGGAAATGGAGGCTTGGGCCTTCACTACCTTATTTCTGAAATCGTTTCTGAAAAGACAGCCACAGGAATTTGGAAACGACTTGAGAATCTTTATCTCAAGAAAACTTTGACCAACCGACTGTTACTGATGAGGTCGTGCCTTTTTCAAAATGAAGGAAGGTACTACCATTCAGGCCCATATGACTGAATTCGAAGATATTATAATGAAGTTGAAGGCAACAGAGTCTATTTTTGCCACAGATAACGAGGCACTCGCTTTGATTCTGTTGTATTCACTTCCCGAGAAATACTCCCAGTTCACTAATAGTTTTATTTATGGAAGAGATTCCATTTCTTTGTCTGACGTGAAAGCAGGGATGATCTGTGAAGAACAGAGAATTCAGATGAAAATCGGTAACAGTTCGCGGGATAACAACCACAACAGTCAAGGTCTATCTGCCGAAAGAGACCAAGACGATCAGCTCAGGGGAAGAACTCGTGGCCGCTCCCTATCTCGTAAACCTGGTTTTCGCGGGAAATCTAAGCAACGTGGCAATTGTAATTATTGTCACAAATCAGGTCACTGGGTCAGAGATTGTCCTAGTTTGAAAAACAAGGACAAGAACAAAGCAGAATCTTCAGCAGTTGCAACCGAAAGAGACACAGGTTTCTCAGCAACGGATACATCACCATAAGGCGACAGGCGTTGGGTGTTGGATACCGGAGCTTCGTGTCATATGACACCATTTCGGGACTGTTTCACTACTTTCGAGGAGTTCGAAGGTAACCATATTTATATGGGAAACAGTACAACGTGTGTCACTCGGGGCATCGGTTCGGTCAGAATCAAAATGTTTGACGATACTATTCGAACCTTATTAAATGTTAAATTTGTACCGTCTATGACTCGTTCTTTGATTTCTGTTGGACAACTGTCCAAACTTGGCTGTAAGATTCGGATTGAGGATGGGAGTATGCGCATCTCCAGAGGGAACTTTATTGTGATGAAAGGTAAGCAGGCAGAAAATAACATCTTTCATCTAGTAGGCGAAACAATAAGTTCTGATGCGTGTGTCGCGGATAGTTCAAAAAGTTTAGATGCTACCCGGTTGTGGCATCTTAGACTGGGGCACACTTCAGAGAAGATTTTGGAGATTCTGCGCAGGCGGAAGCTCATTGCAGTTGACGCGCCTACGAGTCTGGACTTTTGTTCAGAATGTGTTTCGGGTAAACAGACGCCTGTTTCTTTTGGTGTTGGAAAACACAACACCAAAGGGATCCTCGATTATGTTCATACAGACGTCTGGGGACCATCTTCGACACAGTCTCTCAGTGGAGGTAAATACTATGTTACTGTAACGTCCCAAAAATTACAATGAATTTAAAAATAATGCATTTCGTTACAATCAAACCATAAGTTAACAAATCCCATTACAATAAAAATAAATGTCGTTAATTAAAACCGTCAAATGAAATTTAAGCAGCGAAAAAGTTATATAATTAAATCCCCATTTAAAAAGTTAAACTTAAACAGCCTTCGCCTTGCGCCCGTGTGTACCGTCATGCCCGACTGCTACTCGCACCTGAAATCATAAGATATTGGGAAGGGGTAAGCACGAAGCTTAGTGAATTCCATCACATGCGCAGATAGGAATTATATACACATCACCCCTATCCGCACATAAGCAACAACATCACAGTTACATAAAACGAGTAAACATCTACAAGTAATTATGTATCCAACACCTCGGTCCCACCGAGTTGTAATGTAACACACTCGTCACACCGAGTTCCCACAACGTTTCCTTCCACTTCCTTGGTCCCACCGAGCCCTCGGTCCCACCGAGTTGTAATGTAACACACTCGTCACGCCGAGTTCCCACAACGTTTCTTTCCACTTCCTCGGTCCCACCGAGGTGTAATGTAAAACATTTATACTAAGCATTTAAACCAATCAAATATTACACACCACAAACAACTAGTTCACACCACAAAGACAGTAGTACATACAAACTACTATGACATGCATACAACCCCTAACTACACAGTGAGAGAACTCACCTTAAAGCAACGCGAGTATCCGCAACCGCAATCACAAGCCGGCCAACTTCACTCACCTTCTCCCACCTAATTACGTGTTAACAAATGTCAAAGTGACGCCCCAACCCAAAACCACGACTACTAAATTATAACATACACATTCCAGCTTTTACTCTAAAAACACAGGTCTGTTCGGGACCTGTTTAACCCCTTGTAAACTGATAAATCCAGAAATATTAATCCATAATCACAAATTCCCATGTCTTAGGGTTCCAGGGACATATCGCACGCGCTCTAACGATTTTTCTACAATTTATTATGGATTTTACAAAACCGGTTAACTGCACAGCGAAAAACAGCACCTTTCATTACAAAACAGCGGTTTGACACTAGCTACGGTCCGAACTGGTTTTTCCGCAAAACATAAGAAACTTACTAGACTCATAAAGGGAACTTTTGGCACTGGTTTCATCCCAATCCGACATTCCTAGCAGAAGTTATACTCGATACAAAAACAGGGACAGAAACTGCAGTTTCACATAAAATGACAAATAATGCTTAGTAACCCATTAAGCCATAGCTTAACCCAAACAGACCCGAATGAACCTTTGAGGATGCAAACAAATAGGGTATTCTAAGTGCAAGTAAAAACAACCCCCAAACATACAATCAACAACCACAATGAGACCCCAAAATTTTAGCGTGGAAAACCCCTCAAAATCGAGAGTAAAAACCACGGGACTACTAGAGCCGCTTCTATTCCACTACCACCAATATTAGAGCAATACAAAGTCTTCTCTAGATTATAATAGAGGCATACAAAACCATCATACACTTTAAAATAAGCACATCAAGATGTATGGAACCAAAATAGAGCAAGAATAGAGAAAAATCACCACAAAGTTACTGCTGTGCAGAACCCCACGAAACCATGACCTCCGGACCTCAAAACCACGATCCCACCGTCCAGAATGTTTATGAAGATGTCGTGAAGCTGCTCACCAAAAATCACGACGATCCGACCGTTCAATCTCCGGGAAACAGAAGTTTTCTGCAGCTAGGTTTTCAAAAATACGAAAATATTGAGCTTCATCCCTTTTTTCTTGTTACTCACGAACACCACACCAAAAAAATGATACAAGGGTTTGGTTTGGGTTGCATGGGCCGAAACTCTCACTTTTTGGCCCCTTAACAATTTTGGTCCCTCACTACATCCTTCTCGCAAACTAACCACGTCTTGACATATTTAACTATTAGGTCCAATTCGTCTAACCCCGCTAACGGAAACCATGATAAATAAAACTTTTAAAAAAGAATTAAAACAAAGAAATTACATACCGGGATACGGGCTTTACAGTTACCTTTATTGATGATTTCTCGCACAAACTTTGGGTATATGTGATTAAGTTAAAGTCAGATGTTTTTGAAATATTCAAAACTTGGTTAGCACTAGTCGAAGTCGAGACTGGTAGAAAATTAAAGGTGCTAAGATCTGACAATGGTGGTGAATACACTAGTGGTAACTTTAAAGACTTTTGTTCACGTAGAGGTATTCACCGACACTACACCACACCTGGTGATCCGTAATCAAACGGAGTCGCCGAACGGATGAATAGGACCTTGTTAGATAAAGTCCGATGTATGTTAGTTACATCTGGTTTCCTAAAATATTTTGGGCTGAAGCACTTCACATTGTTGTACACATTGTAAATCGGTTACCATGTTCAGCCATTGGGGGAAAATTCTGGAAGAAATTTGGAGGGGTAAAGGTGATATTTGTTTGAAATACATACGTGTATTTGGTTGTCCTGTATATATTCATGTGACAGGTCAGGACAAGTTGGATCCCAGAGCCACCAAGGGATTCTTGCTCGGCTATACAGATGGAATTAAGGGTTATCGAATCTGGAACCCGGTCACCCGAAAGGTGATTCATTCTCGACATGTGACCTTCGATGAGTCGATTATGTTCAAGTCTAATCATAATCGACAACCCGCTCCAGAACCGGAAATTATCTCTTCTGTTTCTCCAACAGCCGATGAAGATGAGATAATTGTCAGTCCTATTGTACCCAGCTCATCCGCTCGAGGTTTTTCGTTGGGGTCAGAACCTGAAGAAGATGTTAGTCCACCAGAGACATCTATTTCTGATCCAGTTAGTTCAGTTCAGGAAGAAGTTCTGAATGATGGTTGAGGTCAAGGCGATACAATTCCAGTATCAGTACCTACAAGGTAGAGCTAGAGAACTATCCGTCCTCCTAATAGGTATGGTGATTGGGATTTCGCAAATATGAGTTTTACTGACCAGCTTGAGTATGCTTTGCATGTTGTACAGGATGAGCCGTTTGACTTTTCGGATGCACTAGCTTCGAACCACTCTGATAAGTGGTTAGTAGCTATGCAGGAGGAAATGGAAGCTCTATCGAAAAATAACACTTGGGAGCTTTGTCCATTACCGAAAGGCAGCCGTGCAATTGGCTGCAAATGGGTTTATAAAGTCAAAGAAGATATGCGTTATAAGGCTCGCCTCGTTGCGAAAGGCTTTACACAGCGGAAGGGTATCAAGTATGACGGTATCTTCGCGCCTGTGGTTCGACACACATCTATCCGGGTCCTTATGGCCCTTGTGGCGACTCACGATCTGGAGCTCGAACAGTTAGATGTGAAAACAACTTTTCTGCACGGAGATCTTGAGGAAACCATCTATATGAAGCAACCGGAAGGTTTCATCTCCGACAACAAATCCGATTGGGTCTGTAAATTGAAAAGGTTTCTTTATGGACTTAAACAGTCGCCTCGACAGTGGTACAAGAAGTTTGATTTGTTTATGCTCTCGTTGGGTTTTGAGCGTAGTGAGAAAGACGCTTGTGTCTATCATAGATCAAGCGGTGGCGTTTATACTTATCTACTTCTTTATGTTGATGACATACTAATAGCTTGCAGGGATCGATCTGAAATCAACCGCTTGAAAGATAGGTTGAAATCAGAATTTGAAATGAAGGATCTCAGTGAAGCTCGTGTTATTCTCGGCATGGAAACCGTGCGAGACAGAAAGTCTCGTACTCTCAGGTTAACACAAAAGAGTTGTATTCAAAAGATTTTGAAGCGGTTTAATCTTGATGGTGCAAAGTCGGCGTCTACGCCACTTCCGAGTCACATCAAGCTTACAAAAGACGATTGTCCGGTAGACGATGCTGAAAAGGCTGAGATGGCAAAGATTTTGTATGCCAGTGCAGTCGGGAGCCTCATGTATGCTATGGTATGCACTAGTCCCGATCTTGCACATTCCGTTGGAGTGATTAGTCGGTTTCTATCGAACCCGGGTAAGTCACATTGGGCTGAGGTGAAAGCTGTATTTCGTTACTTAAAAGGTACGGAAACTCACGACCTCATTTATGGTATGCAAAACAATTGTTATATTGTTGGATACTGCGATTCAAATTACGCAGATGATCGGGTCAGTTGGAAATCCACTTCTGGTTATGTTTTTACATTAGGTGGAACAACTGTCAGTTGGAGATCTCGATTACAGTCTGTTGTTGCATTATCGACTACCGAAGTTGAACTTATTGCAGCGGTCGAGTCTGCTAAAGAAGCAGTTTATTTACGGGAACTGTTGACTGGTTTGGGTCTAAAGCAGTCTACTGTCCGTATTAATTGTGATAGCCAGAGTGCTATTCACTTGGCTACAAATTTGGCGTTCAGCTCTCGAACGAAGCACATTAGTGTGCGTGATGCATTTCTAGTAGCTTTGCACGACGCAAATGTTGTGTATTTGAAGAAAATATTATCTAAGGATAATGCTGCCGATATGTTCACCAAGTCGTTACCGTCAGCCGCATTCGGGCATTGCTCGAATTTGATCCAGCTTAGATTGTGTTAGTGCCGTTCGGCACTTTGTGGGGGAGATGAGAAATATTGCTACAGATGACATAGCGACATCTTTGGGGAGTTATTACTTGTCACGTGTTTTTAGGTTGCTTAACTCTTTCGTTTATTGAGATTGCTCACTTGAGGATTTTTGCTTTTGATTTTGACAGGTGATGGCCGAGCCGAAGCTCGTCAAGGTCAAAATACATTATGTTACCTCGTGTCAATCTCTATCAGCTATTTGTTCGTTTTCGGTGGATTGGTCTGTGCTTTGGTTTCGTTAGTGTTGAAAAACATTAGTGTTTTTCTTTGTTATTGTACAAATCACCAACAACACCAACAAGTATTATTATGGCATGGAAAAGAAAAAGGAAAAAGAAAATATGTGTTGTTGTCATCATGCATCCACGGTTTTGCAATAAAGAATGAAAGAAAAAGGTTTGAGTGGAGGTTATCATGCACCATGATCATGTCAGGAAGAATGAAAACTTTTTTTTTCAATTTGCAAGTGGGATATTAGCCGGTCATGTCCTTTTGAATGCTATATATATGGCTCATTTGGGATGTGCAGCATGCAAGCCAAACACTCTTCCTTTTCCTTTGTATTTTATTTCCTCCTTTGTTGAATTTTATATAGGGAAATTAATTAAAATGCCACAAGTTTGACCCTTTGTTACCAAAATGCCACAAATCTCTCTCATCTTACCGAAATGCCACAAAAAATCGCGATGGGCCCCGCGATCGCGGGCCCCAGGCCCACGTGTCACCAAACTTTGCCACTTTGCCCGCGTTGGTCCCTCAAGAATGCCCGCGGCCCAGCTTTCCCCCCTCAAGAATGCCCGTGTTGGCAGTTTTGGTTCCTGCCCGCGTTGGGCCCCCTCGATCGCGGGCTAACCCGCTACTTTTCGAATTTACAGTTTGGTCCCTGAAGTTTGTTTTAAATTTAAAAAAACATTAATGGTCCCTATAGTTTTTAGGTTATCATTTTATGTGGTTTTTAATGTATTGTTTCCTTTCCATTTTAATGTTTTTAATATAGAAATTCACTTAAGTTATTTAACAAGGAAAATAATTAACAACATCATATAAAAATTATTGCAAATCATCTTCCCAACCGAAACGGATACAGTGCATGTAAACAAAGAAATCTATTACTGGAAGGCGTCTTGGAGTCCTGTGATCAAGTTAACCTTTTCCTTGATCACGTCCTCCATTCCTATGTAGTCCGATTCGAGTTCTTCTAGTTCCTCTTCAGCTTCCTTAATCTCTCGTTGCAGCTGCCGAACGTGAGCCCTAGTCATGGCCAGTTCTCGTTTCTTCTCCGCTAGATACTCCATTTTCCCTTGCTGAATCCCCCTGTTATGGTTCCACATACCCTTTACCTTTTCGATACCGGCGTTCGCCTCATCAATGGCTTTTTGCACTGCAGGAGTAATTCGTTGACTTTGTCGAAGACCCGTCGGCATAAAATCATACATTGGTGGGGTTCTCATGCCATTATCGAAGTAGTAATTGTCGGATGCCATCTCCCAGTCTGCTTCCTCCTCAGGCGTGAATGGAAAATCGGCCGCAGTTCGCCCACAATTTGTCCACTCCTCCTCTGTTTCTGGTACCTTCCAGGTACTCCGGCGAGCTCCATCGTTCAGTGGTTGGTAGGCTCCCGAACGTGAAGTTCCAGCCACATTCGCCGACCTGTTCCCCCTTGATCTTGAACCTCCAGCCATGGTTCGTCTGAATAGTTCACTGCATGATTCGTCTGAATAGTTCACTACAAGATTCGTTTGAAAAGGGCCTGTAAGATTCGACTGAAAAAGTAATTGCAATATTCGTCTGCTCTTGAATAAAGGTCTTTCATTAGGCAGAAAATTAGTCTTTAAGTAGTCAAACATAGCTAATTAATGAGAATTTAGATTAGATTTATATGGTACTGTCAAATGCAAGTTTCTATAATATAGATAATGTTCGACATTATATAATACCAATTTTTGCATCAGAAGGAAGACACCAAATGGCCGGGATGATATTTTTAAGCATTCCAACCAAAGAAAACTCGGCTTCGAGAATAAGACTTCCATTTAACAAAAACCCCTTCGCCGGTTCATTGAGTTCACTCAGTAGCATGAAAATTAGTCTTTAAGTAGTCTAAGGATTAATGCACATGTGAATCAAGAAATAAATGTCTGTTCATCCAATAATCTCTGTATTAGGATTATCGCAAGTTTCATAAACCTACTTACTAGGTGTTGGAAAATTTTAGTAAAAATATGGGTTTTACAAAACTTTGGACACATTTAAATATATATATATATATGTTATATATAACTAACTCTTAGTAGGTTTATGTTCTCCTATATGAGAGCTTCGAAACGATATATAATGCGTCCAAAATGGAGTATGTGTGAAAGAGATATCGATACTCAAAGTTGAGTAATTGGATGAAATTAGCAAAAACCAAATGAAGTAAACACTAAGTCAATCACAATGCTTTAACAAAACAAGTTAATACTAAAAATAACAATTATTTAATGTTACATAAACAACCTAACTTTGCTTTATTTGACAATGTGCATAAATGGACTCCGCCATATGTATGCGAAATGCATTGGCCTCGGCCACGGTGTGGTCAGGGTGTACAAATACCACATCGTTATTTATCAACATGCTGGCATTACGGCATACCCAGACACCGCAATCCGCATTCATCCCGGCTTGCTGGGGTGTATTCTTGGCGAACTTATGGCGAAAGAGCTCTGACCTATCGCGACGCCTCGTGTCCTTGACCCGACAAAAGAAGTCAAATAGCACAGCTTTAAACCTTCTCATCTGGTCTTCCAATTGGTCTCTGAAGAGACTGGCACTGTCGCTGTCATATATGGTCATGGTCATAGCGTCAAGCTCAAACACTCCAAGCAGCCAATGTTTGGGATGAATGCATATTGGGATGTACACCTGAAATATTACAATATTAGACAACTTAGTTAGCAACAAAACAACTTAAATAAAATAAGAGTAAAACGATTTACATACCACATCGAGGAGAGCCCAAGAAACCCCTTCCACGCCATTGCATGAGTTGGCCACGGAGGCGGGACCTTGATGGGGGAGCAATAGGTAGGGAAAGAAAATACTGTACATCATGGTCCACCTCGTGTCTGTTCCACGAGATTTTTGGAGCAGCGAGACCCAACAATCCATGTGCTATACATAAAAAATAGATAGTTAGACATGTAATATAAATATATTTGATTATATGACTATAGTTAAACTTCATACTAACCACATCCTGTAACTCAGACTCCAAAGGGTCATCCGCCAGAAATACTTGGAAAAAGCGGGGGGTGATTTCCAGGCTCAAGTAAGGGACGAATATCATGGGGGGGGAGGTGATCAGTCTTGCACATCCTCAATATATCGGATGCCGGTAGACGCTCCGGTGAAGCCACCTTTCCCTTTCTCTTTTCCGCCTTCTTTCCTCCCTTGTTTCCCCCCACAATCTTTGCTTGCTTTTTAGGGGGCAGTGGTGTCGTAGATTCTTGTTGTCTAAACGGGTAACTCAACCATTTTGAAAGTTTATGCTGCCGCTTTTGAGGGAGCGGGGTCACCTGTGGATCTACAACATCCATCGGGTCATCTTCCGGCTCCGAGAAGTGCTCCTCGAGAATAGGAGACCCCATCGTCTGAAAATTAAGTTATTAGATGTTTTAAGTACAATTTAGAAAATGGTCACAATTAAACCAAAACTACCAAAATAACTTACAGTATGCATGGAAGGTGGCTGTGTGACGAACGTCGACCCCGACATTTCCGGCCTGTAATACTCTCTGGTCGAACCGCCAAAGATGTCCGTGAATGCTGAGGTGTATGCCCCCGACATCCCAGCCTGCGTGACATTGATCATTATAAGAGTTACAAAATTAGGAACAAACATATAACTATAATGGTTACTCAGTGTCACTTACACTCTCCGGGATAGTAGAATAGGATGTGGTGGCGAACGTCATTTGGGAGGTGTATGCCCTCGACATCCCGGCCTGCGTGACATTGATCATTATAAGAGTTACAAACTTAGGAACAAACATATAACTATAATGGTTACTCAGTGTCACTTACACTCTCCAGGATAGTAGAATAGGATGTGGTGGCGAACGTCGTTTGGGAGGTGTATGCCCCCGACATCCCGACCTGCGTGACATTGATCATTATAAGAGTTACAAACTTAGGAACAAACATATAACTATAATGGTTACTCAATGTCACTTACATTTTCAGGGAATGACGGATAGGATGTGGTGGCAAACGTCGCATGTGCCCCCTGTCCGAACGGAGCGGGGATCGGTGTCGTACTCGACAGCTAAAACAAATTTAGAACGTAATATTAATATACAAACTAAATAAACGTGGCCAACAAATTAAGTTAAACACTAACATGGACAGCGCTAAACTGTCTGTAGACTCCCTCCAGAAACTCTACACGTGACTCTAGCGGCCCGTGGACGTAGTCCCACAGGTACTCATGACAGCCACGATGTGGCCCGTAGGAAGGGGTCGCCTGATATGGATCGTAAGGGGGCGGCTAGTAAGAGGAGGAAGGGAGCCGCGGATAGGAGGAGGTAGGGGGCCGCGGATAGGAGGAGGAAGGGGGCTGCTGATATCCACCGGAAGGGGGCCTGTCGTCGTCTTCCTCATCTTCGTGAGATGTGGAAGGAGAGGGACGTCGAGCCCTTGCCGCCTCTGCGTCAATAAAGGCCACGCTGTCTCTGTACCAATCCGTGTCCATCTCGTCGGCAGTAGGCTCAAGGCGAGCGAAAGGCAAGAGTGGCAGCTAAATATATGATAAAACATAAAAAAAATTAATAAGCGGGACTAACGTATGCAAATTGTAAACATAGTAAAAGAACTTACATTTATAGATTCATTGAAGAACTGAACCCAAAGCAACCTACTTAGGGTAACACGCTTGTCCCAACGGGTTCCCCTAAGTACTCGGTCGTCGCGCTTGACGAAATGTCGGATTGATGCGGGAAACATCTCCAAGATCCATATCTGGAATTAGACAAGAAGAGCAAGTACGTAAAAAGAAAAGCCAAATAGTTTGTATGTATTATTAACAATTGTTATACTACATATCTAACCTTGAAGGCGTATGTAAAACCACAAAGGTTCATCTTTCCATGTCGATCGGAGTCGCGTCTGGTTATGGCTCGGTGCAAGATTGAGTAGCAATGTGTCCAGATATGGCTACCCCACGGGTAGCTGTTAAACAGCTCAAGGTCCTCGACGGCCCTAAGGACCGTCGAGGAAGCATACTGGCTATACTCACGGCCCATGAAGCCCATATCCACGATCACCACCAAGCATACACGGACAACATCGTCGTCGGTTAGGGCACTAAGGCCCTCTTTCATCATGTCCCGGGCTGCCTTCAGCTTCAAACGAGATGCTGAAATGCCCCAAACCCTAGGAACGAAGTAGCAGTCTGCTAAGGGAGGAAGGGGGGAGCCTCTCCAAAACGTAGTCCTGTAATTAGACAGAACTCACGACGCCCAAAATGCAATCGATCGCCGAAGAAATCAAAATGCATCTCCTCCGGCTCAGCGTTGGCGTCCTCGACCTCCAACTGTAGAAACATGTGTACTAGCGTAGGGTCGCCAGCAGAGTAAGACACATCCATCCATGGCCCGAACGGTGTCCCTCTAAAGATGGCCTCAAGGGTATCCGCGCGATCACCTAATCTCCTAAAGCGCGCTCCTAACTCCTCGATGTAGGCAACTTTGCACTTTAGCGTCAAGTCGATGTTAAAGAAATCCCTCTACATAGTCATTCACAGATGTTATAGTTAGTGTTATATATAGATGCTTTAGCTTGTTTGGTTTATTGTGTTGATAATTATTCGTTTGTTTTAGTTTTTGAAAAGAAACCATTCAATCTATTGGACTTCCAGGTAGCAGGGGAATCACAAGGATTGCTTAAATCCCGACATACCTTAGGGCTATTTACACCCGTTTGACAAAATCCAAATAGATATGTTGCGGTTTATTTTATTTCAACATATAATAGTGTTATAAATAGATAAAGTGCGGTTTATTTTATTTCAACGTATAATAGTGTTATATATAGATGTTGCGATTTATTTTATTTCAACGTATCATAGTGTTATATATAGATGTTGCGATTTATTTTATTTCAACGTATCATAGTGTTATATATAGATGTTGCGGTTTATTTTATTTCAACGTATCATATTGTTATATATAGATGTTGCGGTTTATTTTATTTCAACGTATAATATTGTTATATATAGATGTTGCGGTTTATTTTATTTCAACGTATCATAGTGTTATATATAGATGTTGCGGTTTAGGGATCCTAGTTGTCATTCTTAAAAGTTTAGGGACCTAATTGGCATTCTTAAAAGTTTAGGGACCTAAGTTGTCATTCTTAAAAGTTTAGGGACCTAAGTTGTCATTCTTAAAACCGTAGGGACCTAAGTTGTCATTCTTAAAAGTTTAGGGACCTAATTGGCATTCTTAAAAGTTTAGGGACCTAAATTGTCATTCTTAAAAGTTTAGGGACCTAAGTTGTCATTCTTAAAACCGTAGGGACGTAAGTTGTCATTCTTAACATTTTTTTTATAAAAAAACACATTCTTAACAATTTTTTTATAAAAACACACTCTTAACAATTTTTAAAAAAAAACACACTCTTTAGAATTATTTTTATAAAAACAATCTCTTAACAATTTTTTTATAAAAAACATTTTTAACAAGTTTTTTTATAAAAATACATTCTTAACAATTTTTTTATAAAAACACACTTTTAAGAATTATTTTTATAAAAACACACTCTTAACAATTTTTTATAAAAAAACACATTCTTAACATTTTTTTTATAAAAACACTCTTTAGAATTATTTTTATAAAAACAATTTCTTAACAATTTTTTTATAAAAAACATTCTTAACAAGTTTTTTTTTTATAAAAATACATTCTTAACAATTTTTTTTTATAAAAACACACTTTTAAGAATTATTTTTATAAAAACACACTCTTAACAATTTTTTATAAAAAAACACATTTTTAACAATTTTTTATAAAAACACTCTTAACAATTTTTTTATAAAAAATACATTCTTAACAATTTTTTTATAAAAACACACTCTTAACAAATTTTTTATAAAAACACTCTTAACAAATTTTTTTATAAAAAAACACATTCTTAACATTTTTTTTATAAAAACACATTTTTAAGAATTATTTTTATAAAAACACACTCTTAACAAATTTTTTTATAAAAACACATTGTTAACAATTTTTTTTATAAAAAAACACATTCTTAACAAATTTTTTATAAAAACACACTTTTAACAATTTTTTTTATAAAAAAACACTCTTAACATTTTTTTTAATAAAAATACTCCTATAACAACATACACATTATAACATACAAATATCACATTCAAACATAAAACCATACATATCATATATCTTAAAAATGTTAAACATAGAACATATTCAAACATAACAAAAGTTATAAACACTTTAACAACATTCAAATCATATATCTTAACTTAAAATAACATACAAAAAATAACAAAAAACATAAGGAAAACATACCATAGAGGTAATACGAGACATCTTCACAAAACTCGAACACGTGTTCCACACGACAAAATTGAGAGAGTGGGAGAAAATTGAGAGAGAGTTGATAATAAAAAATTTGAGAGTTATAAAATAATGAGAGTGAGACGGTTTTGGTCCCCCCCCACCCCTTATATAGTGCGGCCGAAGAAAAGGAAAGAGAATTAGGGTTTGGTCTTCAATTAATTTTTAGGGTAAACCCTGGGCCGACGCGTGGCGGGTTAGCCCGCGATCGCGGGGGCCCAACGCGGGCAGGGACCAAAACTGCCAACACGGGCATTCTTGAGGGGGGAAAGCTGGGCCGCGGGCATTCTTGAGGGACCAACGCGGACAAAGTGGGCAAAGTTTGGTGACACGTGGGCCTGGGGCCCGCGATCGCGGGGCCCACCGCGGTTTTTTGTGGCATTTCGGTAAGATGGGAGAGATTTGTGGCATTTTGGTAACAAAGGGTCAAACTTGTGGCATTTTAATTAATTTCCCTTTTATATATATCTCTTTGATATATATAATAGGGAAATTAATTAAAATACCCCAAGTCAAACTTCATGTTACCGAAATGCCACAAATCTCTCCCACTTTACCAAAATGCCACAAATTCCCGCGATGGGAGCTCGCGATCGCGGGCTTAGGGACCATTTTTGACATTTTTTGAAACTTGCAGGGACCATTTTAGAAACTTGCAGGGACCAATTTTAAAACTTGCAGCCCGCGTGGTGCCCGCGTGTGACACCCGTCAAACCAAAACCACTCAGGTTAGCAACTGAATAGCATAATACATGTCTTAACAAGTAGGAATAACTCATAAGGACTTAATATTGATGGCTAAGGGTTAGTTTCCTAAGAATTCCAACAGTACACTGAGAAAATCCTGTTACCGCACGGAACTGCTTAAGCTGTCTTTAAAATGCCGATTTGAACAGTAAACATTTAATTATAACTATATTAAAAATAAGAGGAGTAAATATATAGTTATATATATACCCAAAAGTAAATTTTAAAACCTTAAATAAATAAACCAAAAATTTACTAGATAAATGAGATTTAAACTACTTTAAACCAATCTTTTTATATAAATTACATAAGATGTATAATTATACAATATTAATTATTATTTAAAAAAATATATAATAAATCAGATTTTAAGGCCCCAAGGCCGGCCCCCCTCTCATAACCCAACACAATTCATCATTAAGTTTCCAAATTCTTAAGAAAAACCTCTTCATTTTCCTCTCAACCTCTCTCTCTACATTCAAACCCAATACACTCTCTTCCTTCTCTATCACCGGCCGAAATCAGCCCAAAAACATCAAAAAGGTTCCATCTTTGAAGATCCTTGAAGGTATACATCAATCATAGTGGGGTAAAAACTCATCTCTTTGTGTTCTCCTTCATCTTCTTCTTTCTTTTTTTGTAATCTCTTCTTCTTTTTTTTCCACTTTATCTTCATCTTCTTGAGTTTCTGGAAATAGGACCTTAATGGACCCTTTTCACGGTGGATTAATCACCAAAGACATGTTATGTCAAACAAATGGTGGTAATCCTTAAGCCATGCAACTAAAACTCAAGAAGATGATGTTTTAAGTACATGCATGTGTAATTTCATCATTTTTAGTTACATATTGAGGGAGATATGACGATTTTAAGTTAGGTCTTCCATTCTGCCAGATTCTGATTTCTTGCACACCAGTCTTGGTTTGAGTGTTTGAGACCCCAAATCTTAATATTTTTGAGTGAAACCAATTTTGTTCGATTCATAACTCATTAAAGAAATTTCCAGAAGAAAAATCAAGAATTTTAGTGGAATATAAAGAGACTTATAACTGATTAAAGTAGAGAATTTTCTCTGTCAGATTTTCTTTGCACACTTAATTTCATATGAGTAGTTGAAGGGTCAAATCTTCTAGTTTTTACATGAAACCACTTGGGTTTGAAACATAACACCACTTGAGATTTGACCCTCCAAATGGACTTGACAAAACCAGCGAGGACGCTGGGCTCCCAAGGGGGGTGGATTGTAAGATCCCACATTGGTTGGGGAGGGGAACAAAGGTTGCCTTATAAGAGGAACTTGATACCTCCCTATCAGACGCGTTTTAAAACCGTGAGTCCAGGTGTGCGGACAAAGCGGACAATATCTGGTACGGTTGGCCTGAGATATTACACCGCGTACACCACTGTACACCCGCGTTCGACCAATTTTGATGAATTTGAATTGAAATGTTACACTTTCAACCCCTATACTTATTTACTATATTTACTTTATACCTTTTACTTTCATAATTTAATTTTACATTTAACACATATAATCGTTTATTAACTAAAATACGTTAAAAAAATACGTTTTAATTTTAACAAGTTACACCATTATAATCGTCTCTTCGATACGTTCGAAATGAGCCCAATCTTGAATTTTTTTGGATTTATATATTTTAATATATATCATATACACTACATAAAAAATATTTTATATTTAAATTCATACCCTTATAGTTAATTATTTAATTTATGGTACATTTCTTGGTCGATATATACACACACACACACACACATATATATATATATATATATATATATATATATATATATATATATATATATATATATATATATATATATATATATATATATATATCGTTCGTGAGGAAATATTTCGTTATCTAATTTGTGATCCAATGATCTTGTAAACACGTTGTAACTTTCTCCCGGTTGGTAATATATTGAACTTATCTCTCCATGTGGACGTACACTATCACACCGATAGTGGAACCACCTTAAATCTTGTTGTCTCAATTTATTTGTTGCTTTGATAAAATATTATCGTATATATTTTATAACTGCTAAATTTACTTGTGGATCGGTATGAATCTACAAACCAAGATATACAATATTTAGATCTCGTTATTCCGCATTTGTTGTATTCGGTCGGTTGCAACGTGATTTATTGATATCACTTTGGGACCGTAAATCACTTGAATACGAGTCACTGCCTCCGACCTTACACTTATAAGCTAGCTTTTTGAAAAGCTACTTGAAGTAGCTTATGGGTAGCTTTTTGTAAATATTCTATTTATACCCTCATTAATATTAATTATTATTTATTAACTATTTTTTTAATATGTCTTTTTTGGTCATTTAAATGCTTATAAGCTAATTTTTGCCAAACGTGACTTTTTCATCAGCTAGCTTATCAGTCATAAGCTAGTTTATCAGCTAGTTTGCCAAACATAGCCTAATAGTTGATAAAAATGTTAGGGTTGGCAAATTAGCTAATAACCATAAAAAATGATTAAAAAAAACATCTTGAAATGATAACCAATTACAATACTTAATAATATAATTAAAACAAATTTATAACAATATAATATTTATACTATATTATAAAGCATTTAACCCCCAAACTCTTAAAAACAACAATTTAAGCACTATGTACTACAATTTAAAGCATATTTACTTAATTTCTAGAGAGAGAGAAAGCTAATTCGTTTTTTTGGAAACCAATAATTTTTTTTTGGAAACCAGGAACCATAATGCCTCTACATCCACACCTCTACACCCACGCCTCCATCTTCCTCACTCCGCCACTAAACCCTGGTCGGCGAAATGACGACTTACGTTTATCTGGCGCCCTCCCTTCACTCCCGCCCGCCTTCCTTTTAACGATTCATCTCAGGGTTTCTCCTCAATCTATGTAACAGATTCATCTCAGGGTTTCTTCTCAAGGCAACGATTCAGGTATGTCTGAATTTAGGGTTTTGTGGTTCGACTTTATGCTCTGTGGTTTGATGTTTTATGCTCCTTGTTGGTTCAATGTTTCTTACCAAAATCGAGTTTATGCTCTGTGGTTTCTGATATTATAAAGCATTTAACCCCCAAACTCTTAAAAACAACAATTTAAACACTATGTACTACAATTTAAAGCATATTTACTTAATTTCTAGGGAGAGAGAAAGCTAATTCGTTTTTTTTGGAAACCAAGAATTTTTTTTTGGAAACCAGGAACCATAATGCCTATACATCCACGCCTCCATCTTCCTCACTCCGCCACTAAACCCTGGCCGGCGAAATGACGACTTACGTTTATATGGCGCCCTCCCTTCACGTCCGCCCGCCTTCCTTTTAACGATTCATCTCAGGGTTTCTCCTCAATCTATGTAACAGATTCATCTCAGGGTTTCTTCTCAAGGCAACGATTCAGGTATGTCTGAATTTAGGGTTTTGTGGTTCGACTTTATGCTCTGTGGTTTGATGTTTTATGCTCCTTGTTGGTTCAATGTTTCTTACCAAAATCGAGTTTATGCTCTGTGGTTTCTAATCGATTTATGCTCTGTGGCTTTCGATTGCTTTCAATGTTTCTTCGATTTTGGTTTCATGCTGAAACTCAAAATCGATTTTTGGTCTCTGTGGTTTTCATACTACCCTTTTATTGTGGTCGACTTCTAATTTAGGGTTTTTCTTTTTTGTTTGCTTGATTTAGATTTGAAGGATTGTCGAGATGGAGATGGGGTCAACTCAAAGCTCAAGTTAAACTTATATCTCTTCGATGAACATTTGTATGTGATAGGTATTCTGATTTCTTGATATAGTACATTGGTGTTTTTGATTTTCTTTATATGGGTTTATAAGATGAAGATGAGGCTGGAATGCACGTTTTGGCATTTTTTCACGGTCCTTGCCCGTTGTTCTTTACACCGACAAACTCTCTATTTTTTGTAATCCTCCCCGATCACCAAATCCATGTTTATGTCACTAATGTTTGTTTTTAATTTTCTCGCAATTCAGTCTTTTCAATATTGTTGCTAATTGTTCATCTGTTGAGGTAACATATTTCTACTCATATAGTTTTATCTAGCATCTCAAATTTGATCCTAATCCATAATGTTTTTTTTATATATATACATGTACATAGATCATGATTGCTCATGTTGTCATCTAAACTCATCCCTGGTAGCTAAGCTGCATATCAAAATTAGTTGTTTGTATTCTCGTAGGAACAAATTGAATCAGCAGCATAGATGCTTTATGGTCTAATTCCTGTGAGATTTATCTTGACAAGTAAAGGATTGGGTGCCATGGTAAGAAATTGAATTGTAATTATATGTTGGTAGGTTTATAGAAATCGAGCCTTTAAATGCTCTTTCATTGTTTACGATATCTCTCATTTTTTTTGTTGATTGATTTGGTTTGCTGTCTTTTGGAACTGATCCATATTGCTACTTTCCCAACTCAGATTACTGATTATATCCAGAGGATCCTTGTTTTATACATGGTTCTTCCTTTCTGCGTTACCGGAATTACAAGCATCAGGTTACACGATTCCAAGCCTTTTACTAACCCGTTACCAAAATTACAGGCATCAGGTATGCTTGATTTACAGGAATCATGTATGCTTTAATTAAAACCTCATTTGATTTCTACTGCTTAAATTATGGGGAAGGCGGGTCATGATGGTTAGTTTTATACCGAGCTGCATTTTGTGTGAAGTTACCACCAGGTTTTTTGACTACTGAGGAAGAAAACTCTTAGCTGAAAGTGTAAAGAGATTATTTGTCGATGCCGACATAGGAAATATTTGTTTAACAATCATCTGATTTTTGTGTTGATCTTCAAAAATGTTTATTTATTTCCTTCTTCAAGGCTCCAATAGAACAGCTCATGCTCTGACTTCTTCATCATCTCAGTTTTTGAACGAGGTACGTTATGTTTAGGTTGTAATCTTTCTAAAAAGTCTTTTTCAATATCACAGAGTAACGCACATTTAATCCTCTTTTATCTATACTACTTTATAAAGCATCTATCCACCAAACTTTTAAAAACAACTATTAAAGCATTAGGTACTGCTACTTAAAGCTAATTTACTTAATTTTTAGAACATCACTTTAAAACCCGGGCAATTGATGCAAGACCAATTAATGCAATTGATGGCGATTGAGAGTTTCAAGACGACTCTTCCCCTTCATGCGCCCTCTCCAACGCACGCATGCCTTTTATACTCCAACGATGGCCATTCAGGTTCATATCGACGGGTTTCTTCTCAAGATCTCAGTGTTTCTTCTCCAGGCGTCATTTCAGGTACGATTGATTTTAGGGTTTTATTGTTTTTTGACATTATGTTTTTGTTCTTCTTCGATTGGATACAATGTTCTTGTTTTGATTATATTTTAAGTATTTGATGAGTATTTTCTTGTTTCTTTGGATACGTGATGGGTTATATATAAAGGGTTCTTATTTGCAATCACAGTGAACATCCTCTCAGATTCTGATATCAAAAAGAGCAATACAAAAAGTACCTATTCATTCCTCCTTTCAATATTCAACCTCTCCAAGGTACTTCTACCATTCTTTTGGGATTTGTTCTTATTCAACTTCAATCCAATTTGCTTCTTTGCGCTTTATGTCTACCAGGTTCTTGTTGAAATGCGTCAATGAAATACCTTTATGATACAGAGTTTATAAACTTTAATTTTCAAGAGTTTATTTTTCATCCTAAAAATCGATTTTTGCATTAGTACTTTCTTATTTTGTTCATGGGTTTTCCTTGCAAGTGTTTTATTTGTTAATGTATTCTTGCATTCTTTGGATATTAAGAAATGGGCAATGAGTTTTTGATAAACCAAGATCTATCAAGATTAGAGAGAGAGAATCTAGAGAGAGAAATATGCCATCTGTTACTCTCAAAATATGAACTGTTGTTTACAAAAGCTAACACAAGGGTTTATATACCCTTGACTATAGAAAGTCAAACTAGACTTATTACAAGCTTAAAATAAACAAGCCTTGATTACAACACTAAAAGTAGCATTAACAATATCCCCATTTGTAATCAAGGGCGCTCGAATCTTCTGTGATGACGATTCTTGCCAATTAAGATCTCCAAGCGTCTTAGTGTTTTTCGGAAGTTCAGCCTTGTGTCGATTGTCTCTATTGCTCTCCTCAAGAGTCTGATCTCAGCATTATCAACCTGGTAAAGACTTCTCCTTGTTTCTAATAACTTCTTCATAGCTTCTTTCAGTCTGTGATCTAGCTGAAATCGGATGATCTTCAAAGTTCCATCAGAATATTTACCGATTTCATCAAATCTGAGGAAACGTCTGACACCTGACTGATCTCTATACACAATCCCATAAGGGTCTTCTACAATAGAAAATAGTGGATAGCTGTCAATGTTCGGCAATTCTCTATCCGGTCTTCTCACATTGACTACAGGCTGTAAGCTCTCAACAGCAAGCTGGAAGTCAAAGCATCGATAAAATCTAACATGTCTTCGTAAGAAACGCTTGACTGCTTCCAAAGCCCTGAGGATATCATCAATACGAATAGGCATATCTCGAAATTGATGATAAATTACCTCAAAGTCATCGATAGAAAGTTCATTGAAGTCTGCTTCAGTAAACCGATAAGTCTGACAATCCTGACGTTCCACATAGAATATCGGATACCAAATTCTGACAAAACTGGCTATTTCCACCTTAAGTACCCTTATAATGCCGTGCTTAGAAAATACCAGATATCTTCCTTGTCGTAGACATTTAATAAACATCAGGTACTCATATTGATACCAAGCAGGTTCCTTTTCAATCCCCAGAATAGCATTGATATTCACTCTTCTTCTTTTCTTGACATAGAAATTTCGTTCAGTGTCTTCAAGAAAAGCGGATCTCATTCTGGTAACCTGGTATCTTGCTTCAAGCCTCTGCATTCTTTGCTGTCTATCCAATGCGGGACCTGGTTGTAAAATGCTAGATGAAATTGTTGATCCCATTTTAGAGCAACAATAGAAGAAATATAAAGTCCATATTTAAATATAGAGATAAGATATACATGAAGAACAATCATAAAGAAACTTATCTCATATTCATTGATGATTAAATATGGAGAGGAGAAATGTTGAAGAACACCACACTAAACATGAAACGACTCTCATAAGAAACTAGTCTATGTGTGTTTTTGTGTGCTTTCCATATCTCTCACTTCTTGAAATAAGACTATGGACACCTCTTATATAAGGCCATTTACACATTAGATATTTAAGATATCTAAAATCTAGACAATATCTAAAATATCTATATAAAATATCTAAGTAAATATCTATAAGAAAATATCTAAAACATTAAAATATCTTTATAAAACATTCATTTAATTTGGAGCTAATTAAAGCTAACAATCTCCCCCTAATGTTTTATAAAGAAAACATCATCTTATAGTCTCCCCTTTGCTTTCTTTAGAACCTTTGATGTTCCGTTCTTCAAGTCTTCAAAGCATCATGTGCTCCCCCTCAAATGTAGGCTCATCCACCGAGCTTTAAACATGAATAACAGAGGATGGAGTGACATTTAAAATGTGACAAATGTAGCTTGACACCATGAAGAACCGTTGAGAGAACACCGTTCTTGAAAGCGAAAAGAGCATGAGTGAAATGCGATGCTTTCGGTGCAGCAAGAGTCCATTGACTTTGACACATATCCTGACCATTAAGCACACTGATTCAGACCAAAATCAAAACATGAAAAAGTTTCACCTGTGTCTTAGGAATTCAACGCAACTGGATTCATGCGAATCGGAGCACCGAGTAGGAAGTTATGCGCGTGTTTCTGAAACAGTGCAAGGCTGACAGCAAGTAAACAAAAATCAGGCTCTGAGGTTGAGTCGCAGAGGTTCAGTCCACAGAGGCTCTGTCGTATTTCACAGAGGCTCTGTGGTGAACAGTACCACAGAGGTTGGTCGGCAGAGGTTTGGCGGCAGAGGTTGATCGTAGTGCCGACGGAGCTCTGATGATGATTTTAGTGAAACACCTCTGTCCAGCAGATGTATACTGACTTTAGCAGAGGTTCTGACCAAGAAGAACACCGATTCAGACCAATCTCAAAACACAAGAATTGTTCATCTGTGTCTTAGGAATCCAACGCATCTGGACTCATCAATTTTGGAGCTTCGAGGAGGGAGTTATGTTGAAAATACGACAGGTGCGCAAATCTGACAGCAAGAACTAAGACGTTGCGCTATGGGCTCTGAAGTTCGGTTGCAGAGGTTCAGTCCATAGAGGCTCTGTCGGGTTTCACAGAGGTTCTGTGGTGAACAGTAACACAGAGGTTGGTCGCGTGCGGCAGAGGTTTGGTCGCGTGCGGCAGAGGTTTGGTCGCCGCTCGGCAGAAGCTTAACAGAAGTGTTACACTTACTTTGACACTGATTTAGACCATTTTACCTCTGGAGTTTGCAAAAACTCAAAACACAAACAACTTTCATTAGTTTGTTATCTGTTCAGATCATCTTGAATCACCTCTTTTCGAGCTCGTACGACAAAGATATGGTTGATTTACCACAGTCGCGCAGATCTGTCCATCAGCTTTCCATCAGCACACTGTTGTCTACTTCAACGATGCATATGACCCTTATAAATTTCGAATCTCTGAATTCTCAAAACACGAAAGCTGTTCATCAATATGTTTTGAATCCAGGGCCTTTTGAATCGCATCAATCGGTGTTTTTATGAGTGAGATATGATCAGTTTAATACAGCAGCGCAAATCTGTCATTAAATCTGATTTGATGTAAAAGATAAGACGATCTTCATATAATTTTTAAAACCGTGAGTATAAATAATTCGATCTCTAATTGATCAAGTCAGAAAACTAATTAGAAGAACTCAAAGTTTAAAAAAAAACGTTTCAGATCAGACTTTGAACATGTAACAAAACATCAAATCTTTCTCAAACAACTTTCTCAAGACCCAAATGATTTTGTTATCCATATATAAATGTTTATGAGCAGCGGAAGACAAACAAAATCTGGATCAAAGATAGTCCAATCTTGAAAATAAAGGTCAGATCAAACAAAGATCAACAACCTTACTACCAAGATGCAAAAAGAATTGCTATGGACTTAAGCACACACAAGGATGAGATCATAGATCAACCATCTACTTAGTGCTTATCAAATAAAACCAATGAATGAGAAAGAATCAAAACACACACATGAAGTATATCATAAACTAAACCATCTAAAACTTCCATTGTTGCATAGATGATCGATTTTGAAGAAAAGTTTCTTCAATCGGCTCTGATACCAATTGTTGATCCCATTTTAGAGCAACAATAGAAGAAATATAAAGTCCATATTTAAATATAGAGATAAGATATACATGAAGAACAATCATAAAGAAACTTATCTCATATTCATTGATGATTAAATATGGAGAGGAGAAATGTTGAAGAACACCACACTAAACATGAAACGACTCTCATAAGAAACTAGTCTATGTGTGTTTTTGTGTGCTTTCCATATCTCTCACTTCTTGAAATAAGACTATGGACACCTCTTATATAAGGCCATTTACACATTAGATATTTAAGATATCTAAAATATAGACAATATCTAAAATATCTATATAAAATATCTAAGTAAATATCTATAAGAAAATATCTAAAACATTAAAATATCTTTATAAAACATTCATTTAATTTGGAGCTAATTAAAGCTAACAATCTCCCCCTAATGTTTTATAAAGAAAACATCATCTTATAGTCTCCCCTTTGCTTTCTTTAGAACCTTTGATGTTCCGTTCTTCAAGTCTTCAAAGCATCATGTGCTCCCCCTCAAATGTAGGCTCATCCACCGAGCTTTAAACATGAATAACAGAGGATGGAGTGACATTTAAAATGTGACAAATGTAGCTTGACACCATGAAGAACCGTTGAGAGAACACCGTTCTTGAAAGCGAAAAGAGCATGAGTGAAATGCGATGCTTTCGGTGTAGCAAGAGTCCATTGACTTTGACACATATTCTGACCATTAAGCACACTGATTCAGACCAAAATCAAAACATGAAAAAGTTTCACCTGTGTCTTAGGAATTCAACGCAACTGGATTCATGCGAATCGGAGCACCGAGTAGGAAGTTATGCGCGTGTTTCTGAAACAGTGCAAGGCTGACAGCAAGTAAACAAAAATCAGGCTCTGAGGTTGAGTCGCAGAGGTTCAGTCCACAGAGGCTCTGTCGTATTTCACACAGGCTCTGTGGTGAACAGTACCACAGAGGTTGGTCGGCAGAGGTTTGGCGGCAGAGGTTGATCGTAGTGCCGACGGAGCTCTGATGATGATTTTAGTGAAACACCTCTGTCCAGCAGATGTATACTGACTTTAGCAGAGGTTCTGACCAAGAAGAACACCGATTCAGACCAATCTCAAAACACAAGAATTGTTCATCTGTGTCTTAGGAATCCAACGCATCTGGACTCATCAATTTTGGAGCTTCGATGAGGGAGTTATGTTGAAAATACGACAGGTGCGCAAATCTGACAGCAAGAACTAAGACGTTGCGCTATGGGCTCTGAAGTTCGGTTGCAGAGGTTCAGTCCATAGAGGCTCTGTCGGGTTTCACAGAGGTTCTGTGGTGAACAGTAACACAGAGGTTGGTCGCGTGCGGCAGAGGTTTGGTCGCGTGCGGCAGAGGTTTGTTGGACTGGAACTTCTGGTTCTTGAACCGGAGAATGTGCTAATGGAGATTGATGACCAATATCTTCATTGTTAGATAAATCTCCATAAAGCAAGTTGACAACTTCAATATCCTTTTCATCTATTTCAACTTCAACTTCTGTATCAGATATAACAACAATATCATCTTGATCTTCTTCTTTAATCTTCCAAAACTTATCAAACTTTCTTTGAACATCATCATCTGAATCAATCTCAACATATTTAGAAAAGAAGTTACGCATATCTTCAAATTCTTCAGACTCATGCACATTAGAAGTCTCCGGACATCCAATTGAAACAGGTGCAGAATCTGGGTTAACATAAACAACTAGTTGCAGATTGTTCGTATTTTCGGGCTCAACATAGTTAATCTCTGAAGCCATAGCCGTCAAATCAACTTCATTCAACAACACATCAACTAAGTTTTTAGGATCAGCTTCTTCATCTCTTTCTTCATTTGCTCTTCCCTCATTTGCCCTTTCTTCATTCGCCCTTTCTTCATTGACATTTTCAGTAGATTCTTCATTCACATTTCTTCAACTCTTCGTCTCTTAGAATTCTCCCCCTCATGACCTTGATGACCCGGATCATCTTGGTCATGTCTACGCTTAAGAGACGAACCGGCGGCAGATTGGCAAGTTTCTTCATGTCTAGCCACTCTTTCAGAAAGCGTAGAAAGAGCTTCTGTCATCAAATGTAAACCTTGCTGAATTTCAGAAAAACTATTACGAACCTCAGTCCTGAAAGAATGAAACTCATCCACCAATGACGATACCGGAGTAGGAGTAGAAGGCGGAGGCGGAGTTGGTTGAAAGTTCTGAAGCAGAGAAATAAGATCTTTATCTTGATGCTCCGGAGGCGACATAGATAATAATCGCGCATAAAGTACATCAGAGAGTTCTGAAATTGGGAAATCCTGAATACTCTGTTATGAAGAAGGTGGAGCTTGAACTGAAGGCTGAATTGATGGTTGAGTTGGTGGTTGAGAAACTGGTCGACTTGAAGGCTCCCGAATAATAACACCCGTAGGTCTTCTAAATGAAATCTCAGGAAGATCTGACATTTTCCCTTTACCTTTCAGCGTCGCCTTCATTCTAAGTAATTGCTCATTCTTTTCAGCATCCATCCGGTCTTGCATCGTCTTCAAGATCTGATCAAGTGTCATTGAACCCGACGTTCCAAGTATTTCAGTTGTAATGACCGTACCGGAAGAAATCAAAGGAGCTGAAGCCTGAGTATCTACATTCCTAGTAGATGGTCTGGCAAAACGAAGATCAAGTTCATCTACCTCAATATTTGCCACATTCGTGTTTATCGGAACGGTATCTGAAGTGTCAACCGTATTACTTTCGACAATAATCTTTCAGAAACATGTGTGACCTCCACTTCAGATTCTCTTAAGACAGATTCTCCAAAATTCATATTAGCATCATTTCCACCATTATCATCATCATCATCATTATCTGCACCATCCGCTCCGTCATCACCATCATCACTTTCAGAACTACTTGAGTCAGCATCGTCTTCATTTTGAGGTTGTTGTTCTTCTTGTTCAGATTCTTTTTGAACATTCTGTTCTCGCAGTTCTATCCCTTGTTCTTCACAATAATCCATAACCTCTTCATCTTCTAGATCTGCATATTTCTGAATCAGCTCTGGTGGAATAGGCATAAAATTATCAAACGTACGCTTCTGCCTGTTGATGTAACCCATTTCATAATCAGGAGCTGGAACCAGTTATGTCTTCTTGGAATGTCTTTATTACTCCTAAGCATGCTCCAGACAATAAGCTCCAAAAATCGAATGAATGGCACGAACTTGCGATCTTTGTTCGTGCTTTTGGCATACACAAGCTCAGACAATTTGGTCCAGAAGATAAGAGCATAATCCACATGCAAATCATATATAATTGCATGGAAAAGTCGTAAGTAATGCAGACTTGAATTATCGGTACCATAATGTTTGGATGTCAAACATCTGTTGATAACTGAGCTCAAAGCATACCATACTGGTGGAAGACGTGCCTTCTCGAATTGACTAACCATAGTCAAAGGACCAACATATCCCAGTGCTCGAATTCCAGCCAATATATCTTTTTCCGGAGGATAATCATCAAATTCTGTACGACCCGGTCTCGAATCAGCTTCTGGTAGACGAAGTAATAATCGAAGACGATGATAATCCAGAAAAGTCTCGAACTGATCGATCTGAATCTCGAATCGAGGATGGGTAACATTATCAATCTTTCTGATTGTATGCCAGGCTTGTTGCAGATAAACCTCAGGAACTCCATGACGTCCCGTCAGCGCATACGTGATTGGATGACCTCGAAGAATAGCACGTATAATCGGATGAATTCTCACTCTGTCAAGATTGACAAAATGATTGTTTGGCTTGTAAGGCAAAACATATAATCTGTGTGGGAAAATATCTTCCGGAGAACTCCTTCTGGCAGACAAATTAGCTTCCGAAGAACGAACTGAAGGAAGAGGTTGATCTCGAGAAGCATGATCCGATGGTTGATTCTCATCTTCCTGAACTTGAGGATTCTGATCATCATCTGAAGCCATATATCCCCTAAGAAATATGCACACAAAGTATAAAACATAAGCAAGAAACACTATGAAAGAAAATAGAAAACAAATAAATTTGTGATAACAAATAAATTCCTAAGTCTAAAATGCATCATGAGGGAGAATTCTAAGAGACGAAGAATTGAAGAAATGTGAATGAAGAATCTACTGAAAATGTCAATGAAGAAAGGGCGAATGAAGAAAGGGCAAATGAGGGAAGAGCAAATGAAGAAAGAGATGAAGAAGCTGATCCGGAAAACTTAGTTGATGAGTTGTTGAATGAAGTTGATTTGACGGCTATGGCTTCGGAGATTAACTATGTTGAGCCCGAAAATACGAACAATCTGCAACTAGTTGTTTATGTTGACCCAGATTCTGCACCTGTTTCAATTGGATGTCCGGAGACTTCTAATGTGCATGAGTCTGAAGAATTTGAAGATATGCGTAACTTCTTTTCTAACTATGTTGAGATTGATTCAGATGCTGATGTTCAAAGAAAGTTTGATAAGTTTTGGAAGATTAAAGAAGAAGATCAAGATGATATTGTTGTTATATCTGATACAGAAGTTGAAGTTGAAATAGATGAAAAGGATATTGAAGTTGTCAACATGCTTTATGGAGATTTATCTAACAATGAAGATATTGGTCATCAATCTCCATTAGCACATTCTCCGGTTCAAGAACCAGAAGTTCCAGTCCAACAAAGTCCTCCGGTTGCTCCTATTGTTCCAGCTCCGACCACCACTACTACTGAAAGTACGTTTGTTCAGGGTGAGTCGTCCAGAGCTAACTCAGAGGTTCCTGAAACAACTCTGAATATTTCATCTAGCATTTTACAACCAGGTCCCGCATTGGATATACAGCAAAGAATGCAGAGGCTTGAAGCAAGATACCAGGTTACCAGAATGAGATCCGCTTTTCTTGAAGACACTGAACGAAATTTCTATGTCAAGAAAAGAAGAAGAGTGAATATCAATGTTATTCTGGGGATTGAAAAGGAACCTGCTTGGTATCAATATGAGTACCTGATGTTTATTAAATGTCTACGACAAGGAAGATATCTGGTATTTTCTAAGCACGGCATTATAAGGGTACTTAAGGTGGAAATAGGCAGTTTTGTCAGAATTTGGTATCCAATATTCTATGTGGAACGTCAGGATTGTCAGACTTATCGGTTTACTGAAGCAGACTTCAATGAACTTTCTATCGTTGACTTTGAGGTAATTTATCATCAATTTCGAGATATGCCTATTCGTACTGATGATATCCTCAGGGCTTTGGAAGCAGTCAAGCGTTTCTTACGAAGACAAGTTAGATTTTATCGATGCTTTGACTTCCAGCTTGCTGTTGAGAGCTTCCAGCCTGTAGTCAATGTGAGAAGACCGGATAGAGAATTGCCGAACATTGACAGCTATCCACTATTTTCTATTGTAGAAGACCCTTATGGGATTGTTTATAGAGATCAGTCAGGTGTCAGACGCTTCCTCAGATTTGATGAAATCGGTAAATATTCTGATGGAACTTTGAAGATCATCCGATTTCAGCTAGATCACAGACTGAAGGAAGCTATGAAGAAGTTATTGGAAACAAGGAGAAGTCTTTACCATGTTGATAATGCTGAGATCAGACTCTTGAGGAGAGCAATAGAGACAATCGACACAAGGCTGAACTTCCGGAAAACACTAAGACGCTTGGAGATCTGAATTGGCAAGAATCGTCATCACAGAAGATTCGAGCGCCCTTGATTACAAAGGGGGAGATTGTTAATGCTACTTTTAGTGTTGTAATCAAGGCTTATCTATTTTAAGCTTGTAATAAGTCTAGTTTGACTTTCTATAGTCAAGGGTATATAAACCCTTATGTTAGCTTTTGTAAACAACAGTTCATATTTTGAGAGTAACAGATGGCATTAACAGTTTTGATTGTTTTTTTTTGCGATCACTTTCTTTAACCTGGGTGTGTTTGCAAATGGCTATTTGTATAGTTTTTTTGTTATTTGAGGATGTCACACCTCATTACAATTCATCTTGTTTACTGATTGTTTTTATTAGTTGTCACTTGTGTGGCTGTGGCTGTGCTTCTTTTACAAATTTTATTTGTCACACATCTGTTGTTATCATCAGGTTTCTTAATATTAACAATTCCTAGATCTACATTTTGTTTTCTCTTTCTTTTTTAACTGATGATCGAAGAACATAAAATTTTGTTCAATTGATAGAAACCAATTAAATTAGCACGTCTTACATACTAACCATTTTTTAGCTTTGATCATATTCAGTTACATATCTTATTAGTTACATTTATATATGTTATATGGAAGACTTGGTAGATACAAATATATATCTTCTTATCATGAAAACTTATGAAGTTAGTTCATATAATGTTGAAAATTTGTAGCCCATCCTCGAATATGGAAACAAACTGTTTATTTTGTTTATGCACGGGTTCATTCATCGATAATGTTGCTTAGTTTTTTTTCAAAAGTTGAGATACAAAGGAAGTTTTATTCCTCTTTCTTGGTTTGATAGAAGTTTGGACACTATTCTGTTTATTCTCTTACATCTGAATTGCGTTGTGTTTAGTCTTGCATGATGTGCATTATATGTTCTGTAGATCTTCTTTGGTGGCATACATGGTACCTGCTAACATTTCTGATAAATACATCTATAAGAATGAAATAAACAAAGAAAGCATGAGCATTAATGATGTAGAGCAAACTAAATAATATCGTTTTTTTCAGTATAAGAAGAGCTTAGTGAGAGGAAGTCCCAAATTAAACTTTATGGGGTTGCTTAAACCATCAATAAGACCACATAAAATCCATCTTAAAACCTGCATCTAGAAATTGTATAAAGCAGCAGCCACCAAATAACCATTACAGCCTAGCCAAGAAGATTGAAATTTAGGTAGGAAACCATGCCAGTCACATAAACAGTAACACCAGGTTTGATTTCTCTCAGATTTCTGGATTTTTCTCTGTTTCTATTTTTTATGATGACTAGACTTTTAATTCCAACTTCTGTTGTTAAGACATTATCTCTGTATCACTAAAAAAAAACAGGCAATCGAGGTGTTTGATGATCTTTCTTATATTTTGTAGATTTTTAACATGCTACTTTTTAGTATATTGTTTAAGTTATAGATATTCTTTCGAAACCCAACTTATATTGTGCAGGTGAGGTGCTCATCTTTTTGGATTTCAAGACTTCTTTCTTAAGGACAAGTTGCTTATGGATATATATATTTGAAGGCTTTTGAGAGGCGGTATTCTTTTAAGAGTTAAAAATGTGATGTGAAACAGTTGCTCCTGATCAGATGAAAAAATAAATATTATGATGACTTATTAGCAGAGTTATTTCAAGTATCAAGTTGTAGAAGAATGGTATTCAAATTGTTTAGAATCTAAATTAAAATCATGTTATTTTTTTTCCACTATCCGATATATGATATATGATTGCAATTATGTATCAGCTGATTCACATTTAACCCATAAAATACAATAAAAAGGCATAGGATAGAGTGAAACAAGAAGCGTAATTAAGGGTTTAACCCATATGATTTGCTGTTGTGATTGTGAGCTGTTTCACACTCCATTACGGAAGGTGGGTTTAATTTACGAGAATTGTATACATTCAACATGCTAAAAGTTCATTTATAGACCTTCAACTAAACGGAGTTTCAGTAATTTAAACTAGGTATTAAGGTACACCAAACATGATCATTAGGTTTACTTGATAATAAACTTGAATTCATCCTCACAAATCTTTGTTTTCGTGCTGCTCATAATCATTCACAACATAAGGGGAAAATTATATGACTGAAATACTTTATTGGAAAATTTGTTATCATGACTTTATATATAAGATGAATATAGGAAGTTGGTTTGGTTGTGAGTTGAATTTCTTAAAATTATTGTGTTGCTTATATCCATATATACATGTTGTATTACAAGTTTATACGTGGATACCATATATTGTGCTGGTTTTGATTGATAAAAATATTAACCCTTTTTTTAAATGCATTTAATGTTTCTAGATTGAAAAAAACAAGACATGCACTTCTAGAGAGCTTGGGATATCAACCATGGCCCATGACACAAAATCCCTACTTTAAAATGCGAAAAGAGTCATAAAGTATAACCTTGGTATACCTGGCTTATCGATGTCCCAAGAATTTGTAACTGGTTTTCTTGGCTAATTGGTTAATGAGAAACAATTTTGCTATTTTTCCTAAATTCTAATCTATATTAAAATTTCACACCCCGCCGTATTGCACGGGTACACTGCTAGTGTTAATTAATACAAACAAGGTAATAAATAATATAATATGTTAATTAAAAGAATTTGAAATTTATTATTATATATGAATTTGTTAAAACAAATTTTAGAAAAAATGGACATTAATTTATGATTTTAAATAAACGTTACATATAATATAAAAAACTATCAAATGATAATAATTGATAACTAAAATATATTGATTGATATTAAAAAATTGATATGATTATCAATAATTCTAAAAATATTAATATATTATTAAAATTTAATTTATATATTTCAGTTAATATGAAATAGTATTTATTAATTAATAATAGTTAATATTTATTTTATAATTAATAGTTAATAGTTAATAGTTAATAAATTAAAATTTAATTTATAATTCACCTATGAATCGTTAGGAAAGCAACAGAAGACGTAGTAATTCTTTTACTACGTAAAAGTGACCACCACCACCACCACACCGTACTTAATAAAATATTGATGGAAATCCATTATGGATGTTGCTTCTCGATCAAAATATCAAAATAAATCAATTTGAGATGAAATCCGGTGAAGATGTTGATTTCCGACGAAGTCCGGTTTTCCGGCGAGTGCTCCGGCGATGCTGAAACATGCAGATTTCTCAACCAAAATCGAAACTGAAAATTTCTTTCTTTTCCAAATGCAAAAACAAGAAGGTTTGGAATGGTTTTATGAATTAAAACACATCCAAATGTCAAAACCCATTAAACTTTTCTTTCTGTCTGTGTGTATGTATATGTATATATATATATATATATATATATTTCTTTCTGTGTGTATGTATATGTATATATATATATATTGTATCTGTGTGTGTATATATAAAGAAAGAGAGAAGAAAGAAATATGATGGTTGTGGGTTGACGATGGTGGTGATGGGTTGATGGTGGTGGTGATGGGTTGATGATGGTGGTGGTGATGATGGGTTCATGATGGTGGTGGTGGTGATGGGTTGATGATGATGGTGGTGGTGGTCACTTTTAGGAGATGATGAACAGTAAAATGACTATTTTACCCCTCACATGCCACTCACGTGATCAACTTAACGGCTGAAAAAGAAACGGCGTTAGAGGGAGGGACCAATTCCGTGCAGTTTGTCAAACCTTAGGGACGCTCAGTGTAATTTTTTGGAAATAGGGACTATATCCAAAAAGTGACAAAACATCAGGGACGATTTATGTAATTTACTCTTTATTTTATTAGATTATATTGAAAATTACACCTATAGTCCCTATGGTTTGTCTTTTTCTTCTTTTCTTTTCTTTCCAACCTTTTTTTTTCATTTTTCACTTTATATTCTTATTTATATTAATTAATGATAATTGTATATTACACCATTAAAAAAATCTTATCGATACGTTTAAAATAAGTTTTGTATTAAATATTTTTTTATACTTTTATACAATATATTTGATATATATCTTCAAATCCGTCTATACTAATCCTCAAAAGTAGTTCAATGTGATATACAAGATTTAAAGAGTATCAATAAATCGTACCAAATAAGTAAAGATGAAACACGAATTATGTGTAGAGAAAACAATATATCCAGGATCAAAAAAATTGATGTACCAAGATATATCTGGTAAGTGTTTGGTAAACGACCCAGACAATCAGAAGTGAACACCAAGTATACGAGCCCCTTCTTTAGTAGTTTTTTAGTTTTGAAGCTATAATTTGTTTATGGGATTCTAATGTTGCTATATAATTTGTTACGTGAATATAAAGTTTATTTATTTATTTATTTATTGTAATTGACTAGTATGAGGTTCAAATAAGAAAGCTAAGTAACGTGTGAATGTAAAAAGAATGAAGGTTTATATGTGAATCCTTAAAAATGCACATGAATAATCCATAACATCACTTCACATATGAATCCTCAAATAATTTTTTTTAAATTGTTTCAATAATTTACATATGAACATACTTTTATGCAATATATTTGATATATATCTTCAAATCCGTCTATACTAATCCCCAAAAAAAAACTTTTCTATTTGAAGTGGTATTTAAGAAACTTATCATTTTTTGTTATTTATGTAAGAAAAAACCGAAATTTATATGTCTATTAATTAAAAAAATGTATCAGTGTATCATTCTGAGAAAATTTAGTTAATTAAATGTAGATGAAATAGAAAAACTCTATAATATAATTATTACTTTTTTCAAATTATAAACTTAAATTTATTATAACAAAATGGTTATTTATTTATCATTTTGAGATAATTTAGTTAACTAAATGTGGATGAGCCCTTATTGCTTTGTTTGATCAGAAATGGTTATTTATTTTTCGTTATAATAAATTTAAGTTTATAATTTGAAAAAAGTAATAATTATATTATAGAGTTTTTCTATTTCATCCACATTTAATTAATTAAATTGTCTCAAAACGATACATCGATACATTTTTTAAATTAATAGGCATTGATAAATTTCGGTTTTTCCTACATAAATAACAAAAAATGATAAATTTCTTAAATACAACTTACAATAGATTTTTTTTTGGATTAGTATAGACGGATTTATAGATATATATATATATATATATATATATATATATATATATCAAATATATTGCATAAAAGTACAAAAAATATTTAATACATAACTTATTTAAAACGTCTCGATAAGATTTTTCTAATGGTGTAATTTATAAAATATAATACGTACTTTTAATGTATTGTTAGTTACAATTATCATTAATTAATATAAATAAGAATATAAAGTGAAAAAAGAAAAAAGGTAGGAAAGAAAAGAAAAAAAAAAGAAAAAGACAAACCATAGGGACTATAAGTGTAATTTACTATATATCTAATAAAACAAAAAATGAAAAAGACAAAGAAAAGATGAATGGATCAAAATACCCTTAATTTAACTAAGTTTTTTAATTAAAGTTGGTCAGAGAGACCAAAAATGAAATAAAATGGCAACCACAATGACCAAAATTGTAATTAGTTTGAAAGAGGGACCAAACTTGATAATGGGTGTCAACCACAAGGACCAAAAATGTAATTTATTCTAAAATATAGAGTAAATTATGGATTTTGTTCCTACTTTTTTTGGCTTGGATTTACTCTTTAATTTTTCTATTTCAAAAAATCTCGTGGTAATTCTCAATGAAAAAATTATGAATTTCTTTCACTTACCTAAATAAATTTTGAATAAACAAATTATTAGACTTTTAAAATTTGGTTTCAGACGTCATTTTAACCCAAAAGTTAGATACATTTTAAATTAAAAAACTTAAATTTGTTTTACGGTTTCCAAATACTAGTCATTCAAACCTTAGCATCCAACGACATCACTCCTTGTTGCCACCACTCGAGTCGTCGCCTTGTCCGCTCTCCATACCACCATCCCTGCCATCGATATTCCTCTTTTTGATCAGTTTGTTTTTTCAATTATTTCTTTTACAATGATGTACGTATAGACGGATCAAAAAGGGCGAATAGAAAAATAAAAAGATGGAGCAAAAAAAGAGATCGATGGGCAAGTGCCAACAGTAGTGATGAACAGGGATAGAGAGCGAATGAGAATGCCACGATGGGATGGTGAAGGGGATCGATGATGTTTGGTGTGAAAAGGTTTGAATAAGTAAAACCGATTTTTTTTTAATTTACAATGTCGGTTACATGTATTTTTTTAAATTAAAAGGATGTAGATAATGTAACATCATAAACCGTACAAGACACTGTTTATTTTGTCTATACCTGGACTCATGGTTTTAAAACACATTTGGTAAAGAGAGTGTTCTCTTATAAGGCAATCCTAGTTTCACTCCTCAACCGATATGGGATCTCTGAGATAACCAATTTCTAAAAGTTCAATGGTTAATTTATTTTTAAAAAAAATAAGAAAGTTCGTTCCGGTTTTCTGACTTTCAAGAAATTCAAACTAAGAACATAGTCTAATATACAAGAAACTTGAAACGTAGCCATCGAAAATCAATTGTAAGACAATGACCAAAAGTGATGATGCTGGGAACTCGATACCCAAACCGAAAAACATTCATAAATCAATTTTGAATCTCCATCCTAAACCTCTCTAGAGTCTGTTGATGAAATGACTTTAACGAGATTTTATCTAGAAACTGATATGACCTTCCAAAAAGTTGTTTTAACTCGATAACATCAAATTGTGTTATTCCTAAATTATTTTCATCTTAAGAGCATCTCCAACAGTTATATTGAAATAGAGAAAAACACGAATTTTAGCAATTTTCTGTTCCAACAGCTATGTTATCTTATATGTTAAAATAGAAAATAAAAGATAAAGAGATTCAAATTTAGAGAAATCTCTAAAACAATGAACCATATATACGATGAATGACCTTCTAAGATTTTTTCTGAACCCAATGACCTTCAAATTAATGGTCGTAAATCGATGACGATGACCTTACAACGGGGTTCATAGACCTAAATTATCTGGTATGACTAGAGTCTCGCAAAAAAGTACAAAAATTTTTAATATCTCGTGCAACTCTCTTAGCTACAAAAATTGAAAAAAAATGAAGCCGTACAACAATTTTTTTTATTTGTTTAGAACGGCAGAATTTTATAGACTTAGCAAAAACTAGAAAAAGAAACAATTAGATAGAAACAACTGCAAGAAAAGGATTTGAAGGCCACCAACCCAATTAATAGACAATTTGCTACTTCTATGATTAACCCAAAAGTAAGCACGAGTTATAAAGTACTCCAAGTCGTAATAGTCTTGTTAAAAAAGTCATCAAACTCTCGTCAAATTCTCGTAGCTACACCGGTACTAAGGTACTATTTTGTCAATATTTACATCCCTTTAGTAAAACGATTCTTTTAAATGAAAATATCCCCAAACTCGTCAACGTTGAAACTTGAACTCACCACCTCATACTTGATGCGATTGAATGATACACTGAACCCGAACAGGGTTTGAGTTGATATACTGATTCTCATGATTCTAAGTCGGGATTTTTGTCACGAGGTAAAAAAGAAATCTATATATACAATTAATTATATAGATGGACGAAACAACACGAACAACTTCTCAAAATGAAAGAGGTGTTTCCGAACTCGATATATATGAACACTATACATAATCGATGCTATCGTCGCCAATCCAAACGACACCATGATCAACTTCCAGAAATCCTAAAATCACAAAAGAAAGCAATATATGAAATCCTAAAAAGAAAATATTGTATTATGTGGTGCAAACAATTTTTTTTTTAATAAATAATTGTGGTTTTCAAATACTCCTCGACTAATCTCATATTTCCTGAAGTTAAACCCTAATACTGTCTCTCATATTTCGAGAGAAGATACATTAATTGTTTTCTCTTTTACCTATTTTGAAGGAAAAAATAACATCTAAAAAGTCGGTCGGAATATAAAATGCATGAAATATTTTAATAATATAATTAATATTATCTTAAAATTATTGTAGTTTAACGTAACTTTAATTTTAGGAGAGTACTGGAGATGCTTTAAGGTAGCATTTAATACGCAAACTAAATTGGATAGGACATGACAAAACCAAACTGGATTGAGGAGCAAACCGAAGGCATGACAAATAGAGCTACTCAAAGAGCCATGACTATCGCCTTAGAGTATCTCAACACATGCTCTAAAACGGAGAATTAAAATTCAAAATATCCAAAAAGGATTACAATTTACAACATTAATTATATTATTAAAATATTCTACAATCCACATATTTAATAAAACATTATTTCTTTCTCCTAAAAATATTATTTCAAGATTTATTATTGGTAGAATACAATTAAAAAATTGTCTCTCTTGTGGTATCATTTTTGAGTTCTCCAAATTTGGAGAATTTCACCACTACAAAATCAATGATTTTTACCCACAAATTCACACAGAGAAATTTCCGTCAGTGATTACCCACGGATCACCTAGAAAAAACCAATAGTTCGGTAGAATCCCGATGTTTTTGGAGAAAATACCCATGGATTGAAGTGCGTTAGTTGCAAACCTCATAAATCGCATCAAACCGCACTGCAAATTTGTTTACAGTTTGAAGCATATGAGGTGCAGTTTGAGAATTTTTCAAACTTCATAAAAATCGCACCACAAACACCCCTACTTGACTCAAGAGAGCGGAAAGTATACGTAAATGGTATGAACAAAATTAAAATTACCTGAGGATTTGAGATGATCAACCCCATGATGTATGTCATCAAGTCCCAAAAAGACTGGATCGAGTTTTGAACACCTCCGACGACAGCTCGATCGGATTCCGAAACTTGATCCTGTTTCAAAATCAAATCTAACGTCAGCAAAACGCAAACCTAGAATCGTTTTCTATGTGTTTCGGGTTTTTAGAGCACCTGCATTTGTTGAATGACCGATAGATCAAACACCCATAGCCCCAAACGCGATGCCGCTACTCCTGCCATCAATATGTAGGCCGATGTGGTGTTGTTTTTAACCCATATCGAGCCAACGCAAACCAAAAGGCACATCCACTGCATATGAAGGAAACAATGCTTTATAGTGAAAACAGTGGTGGATCCAAGATTTTTGCTTAGGGGTCATCTTTAAGGTAGATTAAAAAGTCCGCAAAGTTGACCGATGTATTTTTAGCCTAATTTTTAAAGTTTTTTAGTTGATTTCTAGGGATTTTTAAGTTTTTTTGTCGATCGCGAGGGACTTCTTCGGGTTTTTCTTTGTTAATTTCAAAAGAATTTTTTGGTTTTTTGGTTGATTTCAAACTATTTTATTTGGTTTTTGATTGGTGGGGTCCAGACGGAAAATACCAGGGGGAAATATGGTAGAAAGTTAAAAAAATATTGTTTTTAACCTAGGTATAAAGAAAAAAGGAAAATTAATGGGCCATCCCACTCCGCTTTTATTTGATATTTATTTAATTCATCTTTTTATTCTTTCTCCAATAAAGTAATTATACGTCTTCACATGATTGATGGAGAGAGCAAGGACATAAAGTTTTGGGAACAAGTAAATAATATTTTCAGATTTTCGACAAAAAGCCTCAAATTACCTGTGACCAAATTGACCAAAGTCCTGTTCTAAGTGTCGATATTCGAGTCTCCATAAAAGGGTACAAAAACGTAGCCGAGATACCAACTATCGCGCTTATTCCTCTGCCTGTTCCAATTATATATGCGGGTATTCCGTCCCATTCCAATGTCGCCGTCATCAAAGTCCCAAAACTGTCAAAAAACCCCAAAAAAAGCAATTGAAGTTCCAAGCTATAAGTTCTTGTTTTTCGTTGCAAACAAACCATCATTCGTGCAAAAAAATATAAATAACATTTTATTTTCATAATTTCTCCAAACTCTCAAGTTATTTTCAAGTATATAATATATAATATTTATATACAACAGATGTTGTCGGTCACTTCGTCAAAGTTACTAGTTTTTCCGATTTTCTTTAGAGAATTGACCCAAATAGTCATTTCTCTCTCCACAATTAGTCTCCTAGTCATTTCTCTCTCATTTTACCAAAATGTAACTACCTCCGTTAGTGACAACTCCTCAATTTGCGGAGGGGTCAAAAAGTTAAAAAGAAAAGTTATTGAGCAATGATCCGCAAGTACAGGGACCAAATCCGTAATTTTTTTCTATGTTCTCAAGTTGGGGACGCGTTTTAATTATTTTACAGCTTTGACCCCTGCACTTGCGGAGCATAAACTTTTTTTGTTACTTTTTGACCCCTTCGCAAATTGAGGAGTTGCCATTTGCAGAGGGTAGTGATATTTTGGTAAAACCGATAAAGAAATGACTAAGATACCAATTTAGGGGAGAGAAATGGCTATTCGGGTAAATTTCCCCCCTTTTATCATTTTTCGGGTGATTACAAAACCAATGGAAAGAAGATGAAATAAAGATCAAGAACCGCACCTTAGGACCGTAAAAAAGAGCAAAGCTAGAGATAGTCCCGGAAGAACGACATCTTGTCGAAAGTACACTTGCCAAGCACGAATAAATGAATTGTCAGATACCCGTTTAACGAATTTCTCAACAATCCATTTACCCAAAGAAACGTCTTCAGAACAATCATTTGCATTCTGAATTTCTCTAGATTGATCCCGAGAAGTAGAAGGGCCTGGTTCTTGATCATTCAGCACCACAAATTTTAGGCCACGTTTTTCGTTTCTTTCTGATAGAGCCGGGATTCCTTTGTATACGGAGTTTAGGAGCCAATATTGCAAGAAAACCGAGATTATGTTCCAAATTGCTAAACTAGCAGCCGATGCAATTAACGACACGAAACTGATGATGAATCCTGATACAACGGGGGCGAATAACTTGCTTATTAGATCGATTCTCCGAATTTTAGAATTCAACTTTGTTAGTAAGTCCGAAGAATGGCCTTCTGATATCACCACCACCCTGTCCAGATTCGGAAAATAAGTCATTCGAGCAAGAAAAGACGATAGTGGTTGACTTTTAAGATTAAACACGAAATTTAACCGTTGATGTATTTGTAAATTAGGATAGTTGTAGAATTTTTAGATGTTTGAAGAGCAACATCCATCTATAACGATTTAAGTAGAATAGTTTGACCTCAAAAGTCAAACTTCATAGAACATATATTTACCATTCTCTTTTAATCAAGATGGTTTGACTTTTGAGGTCGAGCATGAAATTAAACCGTTGATATTTTTGTAGCTTCGGGTAGTCGCCAAATCTTTTGGATGTTTAAAGAATTAGATCAATCTATGAAGGTTCGAATCGATGGTTTGACCTCAAAAAGTCAAAGATCCTAGAACATAACTTTACCATTCTCTTTCAATCGAAATGGTTTGACTTATGAGGTCAAACACGAAATTTAACCGTTTATATCTTGCTAGATTAGGGTAGTTATCAAAAAAATTAGATTTTTGAAGAACAACATCATTCTATGAAGGTACGAACGCAACGGTTTGACCTCAAAAGTCAAACTTCCTACAACATAATTTACCATTATCTTTCAATCGAGATGGTTTGACTTTTGCGGTCAAACATGAAATCTAACCCTTGATATATTTCAAGTTTCGGGTAGTTATCAAAAAATTTAGATGTTTAGAGAACTACATTAATCTAATGAAGGTTCGAATGCAACGGTTTGACCTCAAAAGTCAAAGTTCCTATTAACATAATTTTACCATTCTCTTTCAATCAAGATGGTTCCGGCAAGAGTTGAAAGAACGGCAACAGCCCCGGAGAGATTAGTCAGAACAATAAGCAAAGTAAATGCAGTAATGTTGGTTATCCGCAAGTCCGGTGAGATTAAAAGTCCGACCACCGTAATTCCGGCCAAAATAAATGAGAAGTTTTGAGTCAACAGCCAAATTCGAAGAACCTGTCGAACAAAAGAATCCGAAAATGGTGTCATATAAGGTGCGTTAAGTCGTGAATTAATCTGTCTGATGTAAATTGGGAAGGTTATTGTTCGGGAGGGTCATTTTACATAAATGGAAGGAGCGTCTTTTTTAATCGGGAGGGGTAGGTTTGGAAAATAGTTGGCTTTCTGCATAAAGCTCTCCTTAGAAGCTTATTGAATAAGTCACTTTCTATATCATTAAGCTACTATCAAATAGTCGTATATATATATATATATAGGGGCTTAATCAAATAAGAACTATTTTGTTTGTGGTAACTGTAAGAACCAATATGAGTCACTAATTTAAGATAATTAATATTATTTACAAAAATAGAGTAAGGGGTAAATTAGTAAATTGAATTAAATATTTACTTTATTTTAATTTTTTTAATTTACTTTTCTATCTCTATTTTAATTCATACGTATATCTCTCTCTCTCTCATTAACCCTAAAAAGTATTCTATTCTTTAAACTCTCACACATTCCTTCTTCCTCTCAAAAAAGTAAAACAATGGGTAGTGGTGGTCTCTAGCGGCGACTGTGGTGGTCTCTAGCGGTGGCTGTGGTGGTGGTGGTCTCTAGCGGCGACGGTGGTGCTCTATAGCGGCGGCGGCGGCGGTGGTATCTAGCAGCGGCGGTGGTGATTGTCTCTAGCAGCGGCGGTGGTCGTGGTGGTCTCTAGCGGCGGCGATGGTGGTGCTTTAGCAGCGGCGGTGGTGGTGGTCTCTAGCAGCGGCGGTGGTGGTCTCTAGCAGCGGCGGTGGTGGTGGTCTCTAAAGGGCATATTAGGTATTTTAACTAGATCTCCGACTGCATCTGCAAATCTGCTCGATTTTTGGTTCTGTTTAGTGCAAGAGAGGGTTTGCCGGCGTCTGGTGGAAGAAGGCGGCGGCGTTTGGTGGTTGTAAAAGAAGGAAAGAAAGCGCCGGTATTATGGGTCGTCGGCGGCAGTGGTTGACATTTGTTCTTGTATGTTTAATGGGGTATCACATTTGTTCTTGTATGTTTAATGGGGTATCACAATTGTGGGTATCACATTTGTTCTTGTATGTTTAATGGGGGTATCACATTTGTTCTTGTATTTCTTTTGGGTATCACAATGGGTATTACAATGGGTATCACAATTGTTCTTGTATGTTTAATGGGGGTATCACAGTGGGTATCACATTTGTTCTTGTATTTCTTTTGGGTATCACAGTGCTTATTGTGTAACTGGTTTTTGTTTTGGGCATCATAATGCTTATTGTGTAGTTGGTAGGAGGAGAGAGGAGAGAGGAAAGAGAATATTTTTAAAATACCTAATATGCCCTTTAATTGAAAATTTAAATTAAATTACCAAAATTATTAATTTCCTAATTTATCGTTTGATTTGTGGCTGAAATTGGTTCTTACAGTTATCACAAAATAACTAGTTCTTCCTTGAATGGCCCCCTATATATATATATATATATATATATATATATATATAGCTGACCGAATAAGCTGTGAGTCTCATTAAGTTATCTGCTAACAAACAAGCCCTAAAATTAAGTCTAGTTGACGTGGGACTCTAAGAGCATCTCCAATGCTAGCTTTTTAAAAGACTTTTTACTATTTAAAAAAGTCTTTTTAATGGGTTAAAGCATTGGATTAACAACTTTTTAAAAAGCTTTTTACACAAAGACTTATTCTTCAATGACCTTTTGATGAAAAGCTTTTTAACCTTTCACTCTATAATATTTTCATTTTAACTTTTTTTTGTATTGAAAATTAAATACAAAAAGCTTTTGAAAAGCTTATTTGCATTGGAGATGATTTTTAAAGATAATTTTTTATTATATAAAACTAGTGGAAATCTTAGGTGGCAAAAGTAAAAAGTCATTAATGACTTTATGCATTGTGGATGCTCTAACAAAAGGAACATGTTTTTCTTGACTTTTTTAGAATAGGTGATCGAACCTTTGGGTATGTCGAGTTATCGAGCCATTGGCCTACGAGTGGGCCAAATAAGGCGGTGGACGCGGACTCGACCACCCCATAAGCCGCAGCCATAAGCAAAGAATCCGGCCAAACATGGATCATATACAACCCGACCGAAAACTCCCACATCCTATTTAAATCCATAACAATTAACATATGTTATAATTATATAGTATATAAATTAAATAATATTTATCCGTACTTTCTAAATAAGAATTAAATAATGGGTGTGTCATGTGTGTATATATTGAATTAAACAATAAAAACGCAAAAACTCAACAAAAAAAAGAATCAAATGTTGTGATTATATATACATCAAATACTATTTATTGATGCACATTACTTCAAACTAATTGTTACCACAACTTTTTAAGGCTGCAAGTTTAAAATTATAACTAACTAATAAACATAAACAACTTATTTAGAAAAATCTAAAATATAATTAGAATAATCCTTGAATTCTAACAGAATACTTAATTATTTTTTCTATAAGAAAACATTACATTATTAAACCTAAATTAAATTTTTTTTTAAATTGTATCGTTAACACGAGTATACTTCTAGTATCATAAGAATTACATATATTCTAATCAAGAAGTAATTTTTCTAGGGTTCATAGCAAACCTCACGAACTTGGTATTTTTCAAAACCAAATAGAATTGAATATATATATATATATATATATACATATATGTATATTAGTTAAATTCACCAAAAAAAACATCCAAAATTTCAAATTCTGTGATTGAATCATGGAAATTACACCGAAACACGAAAGAGATTGCAGGATTTAGAAGGTTATGTGTGTGTGTGTGTATATATAGATATAGATATAGAAAGAGAAGGGGGAAAGGTGACACCTGGCAGTCCATCTGGCTAAGAAATGGCCAACATACAGAGAAATGAGAAGAGACGTAGAGATAGGAGGATGTTGGTGACGATGGCGAGGTTGGTGATGGGGAATGAGCTTCTCAACCTCCATTTTTACATCATGGCTAAAATGTGGCCAACATACACAAATATGTACGGATTGCTTATTTTTTTGACTTATTTGCTTATTGCTTTTCCTCACCACAAATAAGCTATTTTGACTTATTTGATTGGCTCATAAACACTAAAAAAACTCAACTCCAACCACACTCTAAAAAAACACTAATAAATGCAGAGTTAATTTTATATTAGAGTAAATTACGTTTTTCGTCCCTGTGGTTTGTTGAAAATTTCTGTTTTCGTCCATGGTTTTCATTTATTACACTAAAGGTCATTGTGGTTTGCATTTTATTGCGTTTTTCGTCCCTGACTCTAACAGCAGTTAAAGTCCGTTAAGTAAGGGATTTATTATCTTTTTTACTTTTTTTTTATTATATATTTTGTCTTACCCTACCCTTTCACCCTGACCACTGCCATAAAATGCAAAAACAAACTGATAATTCATCCTAACGGGTTCACAACAGACGTGATGAGGGTTCACAATATCCGTCACATATCCAAGGATGACTCCATACATACTGCAACGTGAGAAAAACCCATCTCTCTCTCTGCAAGAAGAGGGTAGTGATGAAACGACTGCGGTGGTGGTGGTGGAGGAGCAACAGAGGTGGTGAGGTGTGTGCCATTTGTGTGCAAGCCATGGATGGAGTGGTGGTCGGAACATACTGCTGGCAGGATATCGGTTTGCGGGCCTGGTGTCGCCGTCGCAACGTGAGTCATGCGGTGGACGTAGACCTGGTCGTCAATAAACTTGTCCGCCGGACCTGGTCGTGAGTCGTGGGTCTTTTCACAAGCCTCGTATAAAAGCGACCGGAATATCCCTGTAAAACAAAACCCATCAATCTCCATGGTTGGTCAAGGTGCGTCAGTGGTGGTCCATTTGGGTATGGTCAGAGTAGGAATTCACATAACCTTCAAAGGGATCAGTTTCAGTTTCTACTCCCATAGAAGATATATATTGATGTCGTGATGAGGGTTTTTCTTTAGACGCCATTGAAGATAGCCATTGAAGATATGAAAGGATACCGTTGAAGTTGAAGAATATAACTTATTTGCTGCAAGTTTAAAATTGATTGTGCTTCCCCTTTTACCATTTTGTTTGTTGGAAACAAACATATTTGAAGGTTAATCCGATTCATAAATTAGCAGTTCATAGGGGTTAGGAGATGAAAAGTCTGTTCATGTTTTATGTATCTATCGATTCATATACTGGTTTGAGTTTGTCATTGTTGGAGGGTGGGAACCTAGGGAAGGGAGAAAGAGTTGGGGGTGGGGGTGGGGGGAGATAGAAGTGGGTGGGTGGGGTTTCCAAAGTAGCCTTTGAATTTTAAATAGATAATAGAAATATTTAATAAAATAAAATAAAATTAAAAAAGAATAAAAGAAATGAGAAGAAGTTCTTTACTAACGGACATTGTAACGGTTTTTAGGGCCAGGGACCAAAAAGGAAATCAATCACAAACCACAATGACCATCAGTGTAATAAATGAAGATCAATGACGAAAACTGAAATTTTTAACAAATCACAGGGACGAAAAATGTAATTTACTCTTTATATTATATAAATAAGTATATGATTTATATTATATAAATACATTATCTTCTTAATATTAATATAAAATGATATTCTATTAAAAAAATTAATGCAAAGTCGGCCAAAAGAAGTCAAGATTGGGTGGCCTGCAAAAAAAATGAAGATGCAGTATGGTTGGAGTCAAATAAACGCCAAAAAAGTAAATATGGCGTACGGTTGGAGATGCTCTAACAAATGTATGAACATTGTTGTTTATAGGGAAATTAATAAAAATAACAATTTCAACCTTATATATTTATCTCTTGCTTATTTTTCCTCTAAAATAGAGCATCTTCAACGGTTTTCTTATTTTGGAAAAAAATTAAAAATATAAAGATTTTGAGCTATATATTTGCTTCAACGAATTTTAGGGAATCTGTTGAAGATGCTCTTAATAACCTCTTAACTTGAGGAGGAATCAAAATGTAAAAAAAAAATATGAATATGGTTCACAAGTATAGGACCAAATATGTAAATTAGTCCAAATACTTTCCTAACTTCCAGAAGTGCATACCAAGACTAATTTATAGATTTGGTCCATGTACTTACGAACCATGTTTAAAATTTTCTTTTTCTTTTTACATTTTATCTTATCTGCAAGTTGAGAAGTTAATGCTAGTAGAGGTAATGATCTTTTTGAAAACTCGAAAGAAAAATGGTTAAGAGGTAAATTTGTTTAGCTGAAATGAGTATTTTCGTTAATTTCATGTTGTTTATATATTACATGTTCACGACTTTTTGAGAGGTAGAAAAAACATGAAAATAGGTGTATATATGAAACATAATTATTAAATTATATATAATCGAACAAAACATGTATATGAATCAAAATTTAAGATCAAACTCAATGGTTTGGATTGATTTTCATGGCTGGGTAAAATTGTTCATAATATTCACTTATTACAAAATTGTCCCCCACGTTTGCATTATGTGACTGTTTCATTCTTTGTTACCTCCAATTAAATGAGGGGTAATATGATCATTTCTCTTTTTTTTTCTTTCTTAAAATAAATTAAGAAATATTACACTTATTACATTTAATTATTACTAGAAGTTTACTTGCACAATGCATCGTCATATATCTCGATTTTAATGTTCTAATTTATTTTAATGTGTGGTTTTGAGAAAAGCGGTCATGTTTTTTTATAAATTTGTTTAAAGAATGACGTTTTTAAAGAGTTCATGATTTGAGGATTTGAAAGTAGTTAGAGATAAGGATTAATTAATAAGAGTCCACGATTTAAGAATTTGAAGGTTGTTAGAGATAATTACTAATTAAGTAATTAGCATTAAAAGCGGTACATAAAGCTTCATTAGTTGTTTTTAAGATATTTTAAGTAATTAGCATTAAATAGCGGCACATGAAGCTTTAGAGTTGTTTTTAAAAGTTTTTCATAAATGTTTTATAATATAGTATAGATATATCATATAAGGGGAACAACTATCAACCCCTCCCCTTTCCCATTCCTCTTCCTCATAAACTTCCCTTTACCCTTTCTAGCACCAACCTTGCCCACTTGATCATCCATTATCGGAGAAGCAAATGCGACTGGAAAAGCAAAAGCATTGAAACGAGGCAAATATGAGAATCACAACCAGATAGGTAAATGAAGCAACAAACACAAGCAAAAGCATAGGAGAAGCAAATGCGAAAATGAAATAAAGGCGGGATCAAAACCCATACATAGACGTCTAGTGAACTTCTTCATCGTTCTTAATGATATCTTCATCGTTAGGTTGGAGGCCGAGATGGAGACAATCTGTCACGATTAGGGTTGGGGGGGGGGGGGGGGGGGAGGTTGAGGGCGATCAAGTTATTGAGGCAATGACTCACGATGGGTTGGGGGAGTTTGGTCGATCTAACTATGTGCCTCCAACTGTTTGATGAAATGCTTCAAACTCAACCTCTCTAATTTTCTTGTTAGTTTAATTTAAAATATTGAAAAGTTGGTTACATAGCTTGATTCTTGGTTATAAAAGTACTTGTTTTCTTAGTGTTTATGTGGCATTTATGTCTTATGGATGGTAATTACAATTTATTAGTACATGATGGTTGATAAGAAGCCTCTAAAAGAATGGAGGAAAGAGGTTCTGCAATAGGTGATAAATGTACATGATTTGCTAGTGTCTCTACTCTATACCTATTCTTCCACTAGAGAAAATAAAGCATGTCTAGTTGATTTAGGTGCTAGTAATCACATTGCTTCAATTTCATCTAATGCATATATGAAATTGTCAATTTGTATTCATCTCATGGTTTCTCTGTCTAATGAGTTGTTTGTCAAATTGGTTTCATAAACACTAATTCTTATGACATGCTAAAGATGGTATTTACATCTTTAGCGCTCGCATCAAGTTGTTCAATGTGTTCTCAACATCTTTTTTAAATAATATTTAGTTTCCACTTGTGCACTTCACAACCTATATCAGGAGTCTTTAATTAAAATCACACATTTCCCCACATATCTAGTAATTTGTTACATATTTATATTGATCAAACATGTTGACACTTAAAAAATGATGTTCAAGTGGCCCATACAGTGATTATGGTGGCTTTTTTCATTTGAAACTAACGATTCACCGGTAATCTTTTGCCCCTAAAACGATATATGAAAAATATTATGGTTTGTGTGCTTTTCTTTTATATGCTTTGGAGGCATTTTAAGACTTTCCGTCTGGGGCATGAAAAACCTCAAAGACCGCCCTAGGTGGGGGCGGGGTGGAGTTGGAGTGAAGGTGTTTCCTTTTTTCTCAATCTATTTATAGTAGTATATAATATATATTGTTAATAGAAAATCAACGAAGTCAAAATGAATTTCGTTTGACTAGAGTTAAAAGGAAAAACAAATTGTATTGGTGGAAGGAGCGAAATCTGTTGAATTTTGCAAATGTGAGGGAATTTGTAACAAATAAATATTGAGAATGATTTTTGTTTAAAACGACAAACATCAAGGGCCAGTTCCTAAATTCACTCTTAAATATATTATAATTAAATAAAGTTATTACATCACTTTTTTATAATTTTTCTAAAATAAAAAATCAAATGTTAAAATCTTTTAAAAAAATTACATTCATCTCTAACATATTTTCTATTTTGGAGATTTTAACACAATATATTATCTAATTTATATTCCCAATACACTTTAAAAGAAAAACTTAATATAAAATGATAAAAGATTTATGTTATTGGTGGATTGAATAAAATAATTATTTCTCTCTCATGTTTAAAGGATTATAGAGAGTTCGCAATATTTAGAGATTTTTTCATGAATCTCTATTTTAGCAAACAAGATAGTAATGCTGTTAGAAAAGAATACCAAACAAAAACCCATTATTTTATTTTAGCAATGCTGTTGGAGATGCTCTCATTTTTTGGACGTCAATACTTAATGATACTTTTAAGTCCCATTATTGCTCAACTTGCTATAAATATGTAAAGTTCACGGATTCATATTTTTTGAACCAAATAGTGTCTAATTTGTTTGTTTATTAGTTAAATTCGAAAGAACACCCAAATTTTAAAATCTTGTGATTAATATATGGAAAGTACACTCAACAAGAAAGATATTGAACCTTTGGGTATGTCGAATTATCAATCCATTGTCCTACGAGTGGACCAAATAAGGTGGTAGACGTTGACTCGACCACCCCGTAAGCCGCAGCCATAAGCAAAGAATCAGGCCAAACGTTGATCATATACAATCCGACCGAAAACTCCCACATCCTATTTAAACCCATAACCATTAATTTCTAGAAAATTTGTATCATACAATACTCATTTGGAGTTGTAATGTAAAAATGAAATAATATATGTGCATCTTTTGAGTTAAATTCTACATCTTTGCCCCTCTACTTTTCTGTTTTTCTCGATTTCGTTCTTTCGTTCCCTACAGTTTAAAACTAAAATTTAGCCGTCTTGGAACCGGTCGTCCCTTTAACGAATGATATCTTTCATCCGTTAAAAAAGGGGCTAATTTCGAATGTCGTTGCAAACCACCACCAAATTGCAGTTATTAAGTTGTAGCACCAAAATCGGGGAAAATGAAAAGCACATGGACCAAATATGTAATTTACTTCAAATACAATAATCACATGTGGTGAAATCATATGAATAACACTTGAGCATATTTGAATCAATATATATTCATAAATTCACAACTTTTTTTTTCTTTTTGAAAGGACGTTGTACTTCTGACAAATGAAACAAAACGGAAAACGAAACTATATCTAAGTGGCATGAGACTCTAGATATATAAAAACTCCAACACGCAATTAGAACAACCCCAAAAGCACAAGAAAAATACTCAAACTTAGTAATATTTAACCCATATAGAATTAAATTTATTTATATGTTAGTTAAATTAGAAAAAAAAACCAAAACTTCAAATCTTGTGATTATATCACTGAAATAATGAAATTACACTCTCACAAGAAAGAGATGGCATGATTTAGAAGGATTTTGAAGGTTTGTATAAGGGAGGTTTTAAATGAGAATATTTTCATTTTATAAAATACGAGAAAATATATTTTTATTATAGTCAGTCATATATGGTGTGATTTAAGTGATGCTAAATCAGTAACAAAATCACATGTTGATTTTACACTAACGGACGATGCAAAATGTGCAGGTGATGTGGTTGCACGAATCACATGTCAACCGTTTTCTTATTTTCTTAGGGGGTGTTTGGGATTGCTTATTTTTTTGACTTATTTGCTTATTGCTTATTGCTTTTTCTTGAGACCGTAAATAAGTTATTTTTAGTGTTTGGATTGAAAAAAGAAAAAGTGCTTATGACTTTTCTCCACCATAAATAAGTTGTTTTTGATAAATTAATCCATTTTAACTTATTTGAAACTGCTTATAACTTATTTGTCCAAATTACATTTTTACCTCCAACTCCTTTTTAGCACTACATAAGTTGATAAACACTTTTAAAAATAAGTATAAGTTGTTTTAAATAAGCAATCCCAAACACCCCCTTGTTACTATTCTCGTATGAGCTTGACTATATATATATATATATATATATATATATATAGGATACAAATCAAATACAAACCATGTGTGTGTATGTGTGTAGAGTTGGGTTGGTTTCTGGTGAAAAGTTGAAGTTAACGTGAGAAACATGATAAGTGGTTATCAAATGAAAAATTGATGCACATGCCCTACACTAAGATGCAACAGGTCAATTCTCTTTTAAACCGCAGTCCATGGGAGGGGATTTGATTAAAAGTGATCAAAACAATTCGGATCCACTTCTCACTCTTCTCATGTTAACCTCAAACTTTTCAAACGATCGTTCGCCTATATATGTGTGTATATATATAGGCGAATAATTGTGTTAGAAGTTGATGTTAGAAACTGATGTTAGCGTGACAAGCGTGAAAAGTAGATTTGAACCGTTGATTACTTTTAATCTCATGACCTCTCATGAATTACGCTTTAAATTGGAATTGATCTGGTGCATCTCGGTACATCTTATCCTAAGATGCATCCATTTTTTATCTTGGGGTTGATACCACGTTAACCTCAACTTCTCACCGGAAACCAACATATATGTATATATATACTTAGAGAAAGACCTGGCACCCCATCTTGCTAAAAAGTGGCCAAGATACAGATAAATGAGAAGAGACTCAGGGATGGGATCTTGATGATCATGGTGGCCATGTTCCTCTTCATCCTCCAGTTCTACATAATACCCCTCCTCCATCTCTCTCTCTCTCTCTCTCTATATATATATATATAGATAGATAGATAGATATATATATGTGTATATATCTCTCCTCTCTCTCTCTCTATAGTCTATATATATATATATGCAAGAACATTTGAATGGGCATTTGTAGCCAGAGAGGAGAAGGATGGATGATGTGAAATGACTATTATACCCCTGCAGATGCTGTCATGAACCATGACAGGCGATGTCTATCTTCTTACCTCCCCCCACCCTATTGAATCCGAGTTTTATTCGCATATATATATATATATATATATTACGATTTAAATAAAAATTTATCAATCATAATCTTGTCTTATTAGTTTTTAAATGATCTCTTCTATGAGATTAAGTTAATCAAAATCTTGTCTTATTAGTCATCAAATTGTTAAAATGTATGTTATTATTTGTGTCAATCTTGTCATCTAACTTAAAATGTTTTTTTGTTGTTTTTATAATTTCAGTATTATGATAGAAGTACAAGGGTTGCAGTGTAAAGTTGTGAAGAACATAAGGGCTTTGTGTACAAATAAGCAAAATATAAAGCTAGAGTTTCTTTTTCATTTTGAGGAGAGCTATTATTTTTCATATGATTGTTTTCTCTCTCTCTACAAAATATTGTAAAGGAGTTTTTTTCAATTCTTTTGAAGATTAGCATCTCCAATAGTATTTGAAGAAGACTTGATAATTTTTTTTTATCAGAACTACTTCACAACAAAATACCATAACTTTCACAATAATACACAAAAAAGATGACAAAACCAACCTTTCACCTAAATAATAGAATGACCAATGCAATTTGCTATCTTTATAGCATAATTTTAGAGTAAATTGTGTTTTAGTGTATGTGGTTTGTTAAAAAAAATCTATTTTCGTCTTTAGGGTTTTGAAAATACGGATTTCATTCCTATAATTTGTAATTCATTATCTTTTTATTTTTATAATTTAGTTTTTCTTTTGCTTTTTTCATCCTTACGGTTTACAATTCATTTTTAGAGTGAATTACATTTTTGGTCCCTCATGTATGCCTGGATTTCACTTTTCGTCCCTCCAAAGCTGAAAGTACACTTATAGTCCCTAAAACACAGTTTCAGAGCCCAAACTGGTCCCTCTCCCTAACACCGTTAGTGGAGGCTCCGTTAACTCTATCATGTGCCCCTCACATGAGGGGCATTTTCGTCTTTTTACCTACTTTCTTCTCCTACCTCCCTCATCATGAACATTCTTCTCCTACCTCCTTCTTCATCATGAACACCACCCATAACCACCATCACACCACCATACCCATCAACCACCACCACCACCCAGAACGAAATTCATATGAACATTCAAAACTGAAAAACTAAATCTAAATCTAAGACAAAAACATTCATACAATTGACATGTAAAACATGGTGGAATGAAATTGAAATGCTATTATTTAAAGGGATAATATTTGGATTAAAATCATCCAGATCGATTGATTACAGCTCGCCGGAACTAACAATCTTTGGTGCAAAAGCAGCGTTGACGAACACCACGGCAAAATCCGCCGGAAAAACCTTCATTTTTGCAAACGAGAGCGCAATTATTGTCGATCAAGCACGCCCCCTTGAATACATGGCTCTAAGATTCACATGTCCGCCACCACCATCATCATCTTCCCACCAGTTTCTTCCTCATCTGCAAATTCCACAAACCGCCATTAAAACCCTAACAAAAGAGGGGAAAATGAAAATAAAGGAATTCAAAACCCTAGATTTCAAATTGAAACAAACAATCGATCGAGATAGAAACTGACATGGAACGAAGAGGAGGATGAGGATGAGAAAGACGCCATTAATGATGCTTTTCTCCATTGTTGTTATGTGTGTGTGTGGGGAGTTTTGAAGGTGATTTATATGGACATCAATGGCAGAGTAAACGAGAAGTAAATGCAACCACCACCGTGGCCACCGACCACCACTTCATCATCTCTGCCATCGGAAATCGTCACCCTTGACTTGACTAACAATTGTTGAGAAGAAGAAGATGAAAAAGAAGTTTCATACAAACATGTTTTAATTTATAATAAAAATATTAATATAGCTTTTATTTTTTGGGAAATTAATTAAAATACCCAAAGTTTGATTTGACTTGCCAAAATACCCATTTTTTCGGAATTACCAAAAAACCCAAAAATCCTGCGGTGGGTCCCGTGATCGGGGGATGAGGCCCACGTGTCCCGCGGTTTTAGCCAAAATGTCCCGCGGAGCCCCCCAACTATGCCCGCGGTGACACTTTTGGCCCCTCCCCTCGATCAACCCCGCGATAAGCCAAAAAAGTTACAGTTTTGGTCCTTTTTGCACGATTTTTTGCATGTTTTTACTGTTTTTTCCACAATTATTGTACTTGAAAGACCAAATTGTGGTTAAAATTCACTGGCATGTTTCATCAATGTTGAATCATTGTACTTGGAAGACCAATTTGTGGTTGCAATTCATCTTCCTCAATGAGATTTCATCCATAAATATCAGTAGAATGCAATCCATAACTCACACCCATTCCATCCTTCTTTCTTGTTTTCTTGCTTTCTTTCTTCAGTATTTTGTTTTTGAGATACCACTGGAAAAATGAGTTCATCTATTGCAAAAACTAACTTGCAAACAGCCGAAGGGTCGATTTCACATTTTTGCATGGCGTATGCAACAAACTTCTGATAAGAAAAGTTTACTGGCAATTTTACCCCATGCTTAGATTTATAAGCAAAAATATAGCCTAGCTTTTGCAATAGATGAACTCATTTTTCCAGTGGTATCTCAAAAACAAAATATTGAAGAAAGAAAGCAAGAAAGAAGGATGAAATGGGTGTGAGTTATGGATTGCATTCTACTGATATTTATGGATGAAATCTCATTGAGGAAGATGAATTGCAACCACAAATTGGTCTTCAAAGTGCAATAATTGTGGAAAAAACAGTAAAAACATGCAAAAATTCGTGTAAAAAGGACCAAAATTGTAACTTTTTTTGGCTGATCGCGGGGTTGATCGTGGGGAGGGACCAAAAGTGTCATCGCGGGCATAGTTGGGGGGTGCCGCGGGACGTTTTGGCCAAAACCGCGGGACACGTGGGCCTCATCCCGCGATCGGGGGACCCACCGCGGGATTTTTGGGTATTTTGGCAATTCCGAAAAAAATGGGTATTTTGGCAAGTTAAAGTCAAACTTTGGGTATTTTAATTAAATTCGCTTATTTTTTTTCAAATTCAATGTATAAAATTAGGGTTCTTAATTTCTGAAGTGTAAAGCCCGTATACCGATATGTAATTTATTAGTCTTAATTATTTTCTTTCAAGTTTGATTTATCGTGGTTTCCGTTAACGGGGTTAGTCGAGTTGGGTCAAATCGTTAAAGTGTCGGAATTTTTGGTTAGTTGCGAGAGGGTTGTAAGTGGAGGGACTATTTGTGTCAAAGGCCCAAAAACCCACCTTGGGTTCGGCCCATGCAAGGGGATTATGAGACCTATGAATTTTGTTGGTGTAGTAGCGTGATCAACAAACCAAGAATAAGAAAAACATCACAAAAAAAACCCTACGGCACTTGTTTGGTCGGCCGTCGTGTAGAACCGAGAGAGAGTCGTCGCCGGCGAGGGGAGAGGGGAGGAACCACCGACCACCACTGCTGCTGCCGACCACCGTTGCTGCCGCCGGAGTTACGCCGGAGTCGAGGAAGGAGGGCGAGAGTAGGAGAGGACTAGAGGACGTCGTCGCTTTCGTCGCAAGGTAAGTCCTCGTTTCCGTTTTCGTTTTCTTTTCTTTTCCGGCGAAGCAACCACCGCCGTACGCCGCCGCTGTGGTGGCCGTATGTGGGCGGTCGTGATCAGGCGTGGTCGAGTGTGTGCGAGTTTGGGCAGCCGAGAGAAAAGGACGGTGGTGTGATGGTGGTGTGGGGTGGTGCGTGTGTACGTATGTGTGAACGCCGCCGGGAAACGCCGCTGCCGCCGCCGTGTCCCCACTGCCGGAAGTGGCAGTGGGTGGTGCCGCGGCCTAAACCCTAATACCACCTCTGGCCGTAACCCTAAACCGCTAGTTCTAGTCGTAAAACCGTTAATCGTATAGCGAAAGACCGCGTTATCATTTTATGTAAAAACTGCAGTTTCTGTCCCTGTTTTGTATCGAGCATAACTTCTGCTAGGAATGTCGGATTGGGATGAAACCAGTGCCAAAAGTTCCCATTCTGAGTCTAGTAAGTTTCTTATGTTTTGCGGAAAAACCAGTTCGGACCGTAGCTAGTGTCAAACTACTGTTTTATAACGAAAGGTGCTGTTTTTCGCTGTGCAGTTAACCAATTTTGTAAAATCTGTATTAAATTGTAGAAAAATCGTTAGGAGGTGTATAATATGTCCTTGGAACCCTAACTCTGAGCAATTTCTGGTTATGTAATTTAATTGAGGATTTTCTGGGTTTATGGAGGTCGGAACAGGTCCCGAACAGACCTGTTTGGTTAGACCGAAAAGTCGTTTTAGTGACGATTTAAGGGTGCGTCGTGTTTTAGGGTCCGGGTCTCGTGTTAATACATTGTAACGATTGTTTAGGTGTTGGGAAGTGATCTTGGATTTGTGAGGCTTGAATTATTGTTGTGAGCTAGGCGCGCTTACGAGGTGAGTTCTCTCACTATAACTAATGTCGGTTATTTTTACATTACGATTTGTACGTGTGTGGTAGTTTTAATTGTTTGTGATGCGGGACTAAATAGTGGGGTGTCTAGTCGGACCTTTATTGTTATGACTACGCGGGTGGCGTAGGAGTTCGGTGGGGCCGAGGTTTATATACGCGGGTGGCGTAGTAACTCGGTGGGGCCGAGGTTTATATACGCGGGTGGCGTAGTAACTCGGTGGGACCGAAGGTTGTATACGCGGGTGGCGTAGGAACCCGGGGGAGCCGGGTAATGCTTGCACGGTTATCGTGTGGTCGGGTGGACCAGCTTATGCCTTTGGGTGGGATGGTGTAGGTATGCATGTTTATGATTTGTTCGTAGACTTGTATGCTGTTTATGTGCAATTATCTGTTTAGAGGTGGTGTGGGAATAACTGTGTTATTTATGGTGTCTGAATTCACTAAGCTTCGTGATTACCCTTTCCCAATAAATTGTGGTTTCAGGTACGAGTGACTCCAAGGCGTGACGAGTACACACTGACGCGTGGGAAGAGTTGATTACTTTTATGATTTTAACTTTAGACATTTATTCCGCTGTTTATTGTTCGTGAGAATATTAATTATGAGTTTGCAAATGAAATGATTGAGTTATTAAATGAGTTTTTATTAATGAAATGTTACTTTAAAAATTTTAAATTCCTTGTAATTTTTGGGACGTTACAACTTTGTATCAGAGCACAGCTTGAGTGAATCAAACGCATGTCGGTGTGTTTGATCTCAAGTTTTGGCTATAAAATTTTCTTTAAAGTTTTTGGAAAATAAAAGGAAGGAAAAATCCGTTTGAGAAACGGTGATCAAAGGCGCAGTGTGTACAGTCAGCCGGAGCCAAAGGGAAAGGTACAGTACTTAGTGTTTTATTGCTTTCTAGGCATAGGGTATGCATGTTAGATTGCCTATGTGGTTTGCATTGTCCTGTATGATGCTTGCTTGCTAGTAGGAATCAATGCTAGTTATAGTAGGTTGTTAAGTGAAGGCCCTATAGGTTGTATGCAGTAAGAATCATATAGCCTTAGAATATTTGATTTAGTTGTATTGCGCAGCTCTTGTTTGAGTCCAACCGTTCTAGGATAGAATCTTGTATTCGAATGTCTATTTGATTCACGCTGCATGCGACTGGGTATTCGCGAGGCAACTTGTTATGGCTAATAGGGATTCCGTTGTAGCAAGGGTAGTGGAATGAGATGAAATTCCTAGTGAGCTGGGAAGAGTGTCTACATATGAGTAGGTATGCTAAATTGCTTTCTAGAACATAGGAGTATGTATGCTAGATTGCTTGGTGCTTAATACACTGTATTGTATGGTTGTTACTTGCTATTAGGAACTTATGCTAACCTTGATAGGTTGTTAAGCGAATGCACTATAGGTTGTATGCGGTAGGAACCGAATAGCCTTAGAATGTTAGATTTAGTTCTATTGCGCATCTCTTGTTTGAGTCCAACCGTTGTAGGATGGAATCTTATATTCGAATGTCTATCTGGTTTCCACTGTATACGACTGTGCGTTTACGAGGCGACTCGTCAGGGTTAGTGGGGGGTTCCGCCCTAGCAAGGGTAGTGTGGTATTATGTTTATTCCTAGGGAGCTAGGAAGAGCGTGTATATGCGTCGGTATGGACATACGTGTACGGTTTTTGTTTGGGTGAGCAACTACTTGGTATCTCGGGATGGGGCTCGGAGCGGACAATGATAGGTGTAGATGGTAGTAGTAGAGCTCCTACTACCGGAAGCACAGGATCAATGTTCGAGTCGGGGAAAGTCGCGAGGAATCCAAGGAGTCGAGCGTGAGCGTGGTAGGGTGAGTTATTATGTGCTAATGACTCGTTGTAATTTCTTTTCCTAGAATGGTCAACACTAGAAGAAACGACGCGGCTAAACCGCGGGCTAAGGCCGGGATCACCGAGGAACAGATTAGAGAGATGATTGCTACCGAGGTAGCATACGCGATCGGGGAGGCGATTCCCGAGATTATCACTGCCATCCGAGATGAGGTGGTGGTTCTGATGGAGGAGCGAATTGCAGCGATTCCACCGCCTGCGGGGGGACAGCCCCGTACCCGAGAGTTCCAGTATCGGGACCTCTCCGCCTGTTCTCCACCTGAGTTCAAGGGAGACCCGAACCCGATTATCAGTATGAGGTGGATATCCGATATGGAGTGCGCTTTTCTGACCAGTGGTTGCCCGGATAATCTGAAGGTTCGTTTTGCCGTGAACTTGCTACGTGGCGGAGCAAAGGATTGGTGTGCTACAGCGTTGACGCTCGCCGAGCGCACTACTTTGACTTGGGAGGAGTTCGTCGTCTGTTTTCGCGCAGAATATGTACCTCCGGTAGAGATGGAGCGGATCGCCAAGGAGTTCCTGGAGCTCACGCAAACTACAGAGACGGTGAAAGAAATGAACCGTAAGTTCACCGAGATGGCATTGTTTTGTCCCCAGTATGCCGCCTCGGAAGAGATGAAGATGTCGCGGTATAAAGATATGTTGCGTACCGAGATTAGGGAATTCGTGAGCACGGCGCAGTATGCTTCCTTATCTGCGATGATGGATGCGGCCCGGAGGAGGGAACTCGAGTTAGAAACCCAAGCGAAGAAGAGGAAGGCGGCACAGGCGGTGACGCCGATCTCTGCGGTGCCACAGAAGTCGAAGTTCACTGATTCGCGCGCGGGTTCGAGGAGTGGCGGGTTAAAGCCCAGGGATACCGGAATGAGAAGATCTGAAGGGTATTTTAAGTGTGGACAGTCCGGTCATTTTAGCCGGGATTGTAGGGTGCCGTTAATGGTCTGCTTTAACTGCAAACAGACGGGCCATGTGAAGGCCAACTGTCCTAGTGCGAGGGTAGCAGATGGGAGTGGGGCACAGGGGGCGCCTGCGAATGCCCCATTGCGTATTACTGATGGTCGAACGGGTCAGCCGGGGACGGAAGCGGCTCGAGGCAGAGTTCACCAGCTGACGGTGGAGGAGGCACAGGCTACGCCTAAAGTGGTGACAGGTATATTTTGCCACTTGTTTCTGTTTTTGATTATCGTATATAGTTGCTTTTTGCTTAAGCTGTGAGATTAAGTGCGTTCTTAGTTAACTCGGTGTCTGCTGTAGTGATGCTTGATAGCGGGGCTACCCATTATTTTCGTGCCTCACACTTGTAGTGAGCGTTTGGGCCGTAGTATAGGACGGCTAGGCTGTCCACTTGTGGTCGAGGTTGTTGTTGTAATATGTGTTTTAAGTAGACTGTTTCGGGTCGAGGTTGAGGATTGAGCTAGAATTTTAGGTTTTTGAGCCGACTTTGTTTTAAGGAAAAGCCGTAAGATAATTGGACGTGATTTCCAACTTGCCCTTAGAGGTTTAAATGTCCGGATAGCGATTGTGGACCGGAGAGGTTTGGAGTAGTACGAGTCGAGACGTAGAATGCCGACTAAGTCAGGCACAAAATTTGAGTTTGAAAATAAATTTTGCTTTAACTAATCCTTGTGTTTCCTATCCTTATGGGCTGTGTTGTAGAATTTTGAGAGAATGTTTTTTTGGTAGCATTTTACCATGAGTTGTTTGGTGCGCTTTCTAGTCAGCTAAATGTTTTATTGTCAACAAACCGTTTCCTTGTTTTGTATAAATAACTGATGCGCGCAAAATTTTGGTTGGTAAAGCTTCGTTCCATATCATTTTGAATTTTGTAAGTAAACTGAACGACAATGGAATGATTTTCAACATGATTTTTACTACGTGAGACGAACGTATTCATTTTTGCGTAATCACCGACCTGGTAATAGTAGTCTATTGCATACGGTCTTTTTGAAGTGAAAAATCTTGACATTGAAAATATTTTGTAAATGATTTGTAATCCATTTGGGAAAAGCGCTTTTAAGTGTGATGTGTCGTTTTGAGCTTTTACATGTTCTGGTGAGTGAGTCATTCCGGGATAGGTATGTTGTTGGTAGACTGTTTTCATTAAATCCTTGGTCAGGTTAGTCATACGTGGTAACGGTCGGTGACTTGAGACGTACCTGGGAGGTAGGCGTTAAGGTGTATCTTGTTATGGTGTAACTAGGTTTCCTAGGGCGGGTAATGGTAGTAGTAACCCTGAGATGCCTACTTGTGATGAATGGTTGTGGTGGAATGACCTTCGTGGATGATTATAAATTTACTGGTTTGATGATGCGTGTAAGGTAAGTTTTGGGAGTCTATTAGAACTCGTAGGAGTTAATCGATGGTTAATGGTAGGAATGATCGGATCCGAGTATCCAGTTGGGTAAACTGGTGGGCAACTTTAGAGTGGTTAGAGCTTGAGATTTGACTCGGGATGTATGGAATATCTAAGGTTGGGGGACAACCGAAGTCGCTTGGCTAGGAATGATTCCAATTGTTGGGGTGTTCTGCTGATCATAATCCCAGTGTCCTAGAAGGAGTACGTTAGTTAGAAAATTGTTCGAGAAGTTTTAGAAGGGATTTCAAGTGGACTTAGGAACCTGAGGTTGAGATGAGGGAGAACTATCCGGAGCTATTCGTAGGCAGAGACTTCGAGGACGAAGTCTAATCCAAGTGGGGGAGAGTTGTAAAGCCCGTATACCGATATGTAATTTATTAGTCTTAATTATTTTCTTTCAAGTTTGATTTATCGTGGTTTCCGTTAACGGGGTTAGTCGAGTTGGGTCAAATCGTTAAAGTGTCGGAATTTTTGGTTAGTTGCGAGAGGGTTGTAAGTGGAGGGACTATTTGTGTCAAAGGCCCAAAAACCCACCTTGGGTTCGGCCCATGCAAGGGGATTATGAGACCTATGAATTTTGTTGGTGTAGTAGCGTGATCAACAAACCAAGAATAAGAAAAACATCACAAAAAAAACCCTACGGCACTTGTTTGGCCGGCCGTCGTGTAGAACCGAGAGAGAGTCGTCGCCGGCGAGGGGAGAGGGGAGGAACCACCGACCACCACTGCTGCTGCCGACCACCGTTGCTGCCGCCGGAGTTACGCCGGAGTCGAGGAAGGAGGGCGAGAGTAGGAGAGGACTAGAGGACGTCGTCGCTTTCGTCGCAAGGTAAGTCCTCGTTTCCGTTTTCGTTTTCTTTTCTTTTCCGGCGAAGCAACCACCGCCGTACGCCGCCGCTGTGGTGGCCGTATGTGGGCGGTCGTGATCAGGCGTGGTCGAGTGTGTGCGAGTTTGGGCAGCCGAGAGAAAGGGACGGTGGTGTGATGGTGGTGTGGGGTGGTGCGTGTGTACGTATGTGTGAACGCCGCCGGGAAACGCCGCTGCCGCCGCCGTGTCCCCACTGCCGGAAGTGGCAGTGGGTGGTGCCGCGGCCTAAACCCTAATACCACCTCTGGCCGTAACCCTAAACCGCTAGTTCTAGTCGTAAAACCGTTAATCGTATAGCGAAAGACCGCGTTATCATTTTATGTAAAAACTGCAGTTTCTGTCCCTGTTTTGTATCGAGCATAACTTCTGCTAGGAATGTCGGATTGGGATGAAACCAGTGCCAAACGTTCCCATTCTGAGTCTAGTAAGTTTCTTATGTTTTGCGGAAAAACCAGTTCGGACCGTAGCTAGTGTCAAACTACTGTTTTATAACGAAAGGTGCTGTTTTTCGCTGTGCAGTTAACCAATTTTGTAAAATCTGTATTAAATTGTAGAAAAATCGTTAGGAGGTGTATAATATGTCCTTGGAACCCTAACTCTGAGCACTTTCTGGTTATGTAATTTAATTGAGGATTTTCTGGGTTTATGGAGGTCGGAACAGGTCCCGAACAGACCTGTTTGGTTAGACCGAAAAGTCGTTTTAGTGACGATTTAAGGGTGCGTCGTGTTTTAGGGTCCGGGTCTCGTGTTAATACATTGTAACGATTGTTTAGGTGTTGGGAAGTGATCTTGGATTTGTGAGGCTTGAATTATTGTTGTGAGCTAGGCGCGCTTACGAGGTGAGTTCTCTCACTATAACTAATGTCGGTTATTTTTACATTACGATTTGTACGTGTGTGGTAGTTTTAATTGTTTGTGATGCGGGACTAAATAGTGGGGTGTCTAGTCGGACCTTTATTGTTATGACTACGCGGGTGGCGTAGGAGTTCGGTGGAGCCGAGGTTTATATACGCGGGTGGCGTAGTAACTCGGTGGGGCCGAGGTTTATATACGCGGGTGGCGTAGTAACTCGGTGGGACCGAAGGTTGTATACGCGGGTGGCGTAGGAACCCGGGGGAGCCGGGTAATGCTTGCACGGTTATCGTGTGGTCGGGTGGACCAGCTTATGCCTTTGGGTGGGATGGTGTAGGTATGCATGTTTATGATTTGTTCGTAGACTTGTATGCTGTTTATGTGCAATTATCTGTTTAGAGGTGGTGTGGGAATAACTGTGTTATTTATGGTGTCTGAATTCACTAAGCTTCGTGATTACCCTTTCCCAATAAATTGTGGTTTCAGGTACGAGTGGCTCCAAGGCGTGACGAGTACACACTGACGCGTGGGAAGAGTTGATTACTTTTATGATTTTAACTTTAGACATTTATTCCGCTGTTTATTGTTCGTGAGAATATTAATTATGAGTTTGCAAATGAAATGATTGAGTTATTAAATGAGTTTTTATTAATGAAATGTTACTTTAAAAATTTTAAATTCCTTGTAATTTTTGGGACGTTACATGAAGAAAATAGATGAGGAGGAAGAAGATAGGTGGAAAAGACGAAAATGCCCCTCACGTGAGGGGCACATGATAGAGTTAACGGAGCCTCCACTAACGGTGTTAGGGAGAGGGACCAGTTTAGGCTCTGAAAGTGTGTTTTAGGGACTATAAGTGTACTTTCAGCTTTAGAGGGACGAAAAGTGAAATCCAGATATTCACGAGAGACCAAAAATGTAATTCACTCTTCATTTTTAGTATACTCATTCACACTTAAAAGTAGTGTTTTTGTTTTAGGGATGAAAATAGAAATGAATTACAAACTATAGGGATGAAACACGAAACTTTGAAAACAGGGAGTAAATCTGCAATTTTTACAAACCACAAGGACGAAAAACATAATTTACTGTAAATTTAATTTGTTGGTCATTGTTTTTACACCAAAGAAAACCATTCATTAAAAAGAACTCAAACGCACAGATACACGAAAGAGTTAGGCAAAATAGTTTCATCCCCGCTGTTTATTGTTCGTGAGAATATTAATTATGAGTTTGCAAATGAAATGATTGAGTTATTAAATGAGTTTTTATTAATGAAATGTTACTTTAAAAAATTTAAATTCCTTGTAATTTTTGGGACGTTACAACTTGGTATCAGAGCACAGCTTGAGTGAATCAAACGCATGTCGGTGTGTTTGATCTCAAGTTTTGGCTATAAAATTTTCTTTAAAGTTTTTGGAAAATAAAAGGAAGGAAAATCCGTTTGAGAAACGGTGATCAAAGGCGCAGTGTGTACAGTCAGCCGGAGCCAAAGGGAAAGGTACAGTACTTAGTGTTTTATTGCTTTCTAGGCATAGGGTATGCATGTTAGATTGCCTATGTGGTTTGCATTGTCCTGTATGATGCTTGCTTGCTAGTAGGAATCAATGCTAGTTATAGTAGGTTGTTAAGTGAAGGCCCTATAGGTTGTATGCAGTAAGAATCATATAGCCTTAGAATATTTGATTTAGTTGTATTGCGCAGCTCTTGTTTGAGTCCAACCGTTCTAGGATAGAATCTTGTATTCGAATGTCTATTTGATTCACGCTGCATGCGACTGGGTATTCGCGAGGCAACTTGTTATGGCTAATAGGGATTCCGTTGTAGCAAGGGTAGTGGAATGAGATGAAATTCCTAGTGAGCTGGGAAGAGTGTCTACATATGAGTAGGTATGCTAAATTGCTTTCTAGAACATAGGAGTATGTATGCTAGATTGCTTGGTGCTTAATACACTGTATTGTATGGTTGTTACTTGCTATTAGGAACTTATGCTAACCTTGATAGGTTGTTAAGCGAATGCACTATAGGTTGTATGCGGTAGGAACCGAATAGCCTTAGAATGTTAGATTTAGTTCTATTGCGCATCTCTTGTTTGAGTCCAACCGTTGTAGGATGGAATCTTATATTCGAATGTCTATCTGGTTTCCACTGTATACGACTGTGCGTTTACGAGGCGACTCGTCAGGGTTAGTGGGGGGTTCCGCCCTAGCAAGGGTAGTGTGGTATTATGTTTATTCCTAGGGAGCTAGGAAGAGCGTGTATATGCGTCGGTATGGACATACGTGTATGGTTTTTGTTTGGGCGAGCAACTACTTGGTATCTCGGGATGGGACTCGGAGCGGACAATGATAGGTGTAGATGGTAGTAGTAGAGCTCCTACTACCGGAAGCACAGGATCAATGTTCGAGTCGGGGAAAGTCGCGAGGAATCCAAGGAGTCGAGCGTGAGCGTGGTAGGGTGAGTTATTATGTGCTAATGACTCGTTGTAATTTCTTTTCCTAGAATGGTCAACACTAGAAGAAACGACGCGGCTAAACCGCGGGCTAAGGCCGGGATCACCGAGGAACAGATTAGAGAGATGATTGCTACCGAGGTAGCATACGCGATCGGGGAGGCGATTCCCGAGATTATCACTGCCATCCGAGATGAGGTGGTGGTTCTGATGGAGGAGCGAATTGCAGCGATTCCACCGCATGCGGGGGGACAGCCCCGTACCCGAGAGTTCCAGTATCGGGACCTCTCCGCCTGTTCTCCACCTGAGTTCAAGGGAGACCCGAACCCGATTATCAGTATGAGGTGGATATCCGATATGGAGTGCGCTTTTCTGACCAGTGGTTGCCCGGATAATCTGAAGGTTCGTTTTGCCGTGAACTTGCTACGTGGCGGAGCAAAGGATTGGTGTGCTACAGCGTTGACGCTCGCCGAGCGCACTACTTTGACTTGGGAGGAGTTCGTCGTCTGTTTTCGCGCAGAATATGTACCTCCGGTAGAGATGGAGCGGATCGCCAAGGAGTTCCTGGAGCTCACGCAAACTACAGAGACGGTGAAAGAAATGAACCGTAAGTTCACCTAGATGGCATTGTTTTGTCCCCAGTATGCCGCCTCGGAAGAGATGAAGATGTCGCGGTATAAAGATATGTTGCGTACCGAGATTAGGGAATTCGTGAGCACGGCGCAGTATGCTTCCTTATCTGCGATGATGGATGCGGCCCGGAGGAGGGAACTCGAGTTAGAAACCCAAGCGAAGAAGAGGAAGGCGGCACAGGCGGTGACGCCGATCTCTGCGGTGCCACAGAAGTCGAAGTTCACTGATTCGCGCGCGGGTTCGAGGAGTGGCGGGTTAAAGCCCAGGGATACCGGAATGAGAAGATCTGAAGGGTATTTTAAGTGTGGACAGTCCGGTCATTTTAGCCGGGATTGTAGGGTGCCGTTAATGGTCTGCTTTAACTGCAAACAGACGGGCCATGTGAAGGCCAACTGTCCTAGTGCGAGGGTAGCAGATGGGAGTGGGGCACAGGGGGCGCCTGCGAATGCCCCATTGCGTATTACTGATGGTCGAACGGGTCAGCCGGGGACGGAAGCGGCTCGAGGCAGAGTTCACCAGCTGACGGTGGAGGAGGCACAGGCTACGCCTAAAGTGGTGACAGGTATATTTTGCCACTTGTTTCTGTTTTTGATTATCGTATATAGTTGCTTTTTGCTTAAGCTGTGAGATTAAGTGCGTTCTTAGTTAACTCGGTGTTTGCTGTAGTGATGCTTGATAGCGGGGCTACCCATTATTTTCGTGCCTCACACTTGTAGTGAGCGTTTGGGCCGTAGTATAGGACGGCTAGGTTGTCCACTTGTGGTCGAGGTTGTTGTTGTAATATGTGTTTTAAGTAGACTGTTTCGGGTCGAGGTTGAGGATTGAGCTAGAATTTTAGGTTTTTGAGCCGACTTTGTTTTAAGGAAAAGCCGTAAGATAATTGGACGTGATTTCCAACTTGCCCTTAGAGGTTTAAATGTCCGGATAGCGATTGTGGACCGGAGAGGTTTGGAGTAGTACGAGTCGAGACGTAGAATGCCGACTAAGTCAGGCACAAAATTTGAGTTTGAAAATAAATTTTGCTTTAACTAATCCTTGTGTTTCCTATCCTTATGGGCTGTGTTGTAGAATTTTGAGAGAATGTTTTTTTGGTAGCATTTTACCATGAGTTGTTTGGTGCGCTTTCTAGTCAGCTAAATGTTTTATTGTCAACAAACCGTTTCCTTGTTTTGTATAAATAACTGATGCGCGCAAAATTTTGGTTGGTAAAGCTTCGTTCCATATCATTTTGAATTTTGTAAGTAAACTGAACGACAATGGAATGATTTTCAACATGATTTTTACTACGTGAGACGAACGTATTCATTTTTGCGTAATCACCGACCTGGTAATAGTAGTCTATTGCATACGGTCTTTTTGAAGTGAAAAATCTTGACATTGAAAATATTTTGTAAATGATTTGTAATCCATTTGGGAAAAGCCCTTTTAAGTGTGATGTGTCGTTTTGAGCTTTTACATGTTCTGGTGAGTGAGTCATTCCGGGATAGGTATGTTGTTGGTAGACTGTTTTCATTAAATCCTTGGTCAGGTTAGTCATACGTGGTAACGGTCGGTGACTTGAGACGTACCTGGGAGGTAGGCGTTAAGGTGTATCTTGTTATGGTGTAACTAGGTTTCCTAGGGCGGGTAATGGTAGTAGTAACCCTGAGATGCCTACTTGTGATGAATGGTTGTGGTGGAATGACCTTCGTGGGTGATTATAAATTTACTGGTTTGATGATGCGTGTAAGGTAAGTTTTGGGAGTCTATTAGAACTCGTAGGAGTTAATCGATGGTTAATGGTAGGAATGATCGGATCCGAGTATCCAGTTGGGTAAACTGGTGGGCAACTTTAGAGTGGTTAGAGCTTGAGATTTGACTCGGGATGTATGGAATATCTAAGGTTGGGGGACAACCGAAGTCGCTTGGCTAGGAATGATTCCAATTGTTGGGGTGTTCTGCCGATCATAATCCCAGTGTCCTAGAAGGAGTACGTTAGTTAGAAAATTGTTCGAGAAGTTTTAGAAGGGATTTCAAGTGGACTTAGGAACCTGAGGTTGAGATGAGGGAGAACTATCCGGAGCTATTCGTAGGCAGAGACTTCGAGGACGAAGTCTAATCCAAGTGGGGGAGAGTTGTAAAGCCCGTATCCCGGTATGTAATTTATTAGTCTTAATTATTTTCTTTCAAGTTTGATTTATCGTGGTTTCCGTTAACGGGGTTAGTCGAGTTGGGTCAAATCGTTAAAGTGTCGGAATTTTTGGTTAGTTGCAAGAGGGTTGTAAGTGGAGGGACTATTTGTGTCAAAGGCCCAAAAACCCACCTTGGGTTCGGCCCATGCAAGGGGATTACGAGACCTATGAATTTTGTTGGTGTAGTAGCGTGATCAACAAACCAAGAATAAGAAAAACATCACAAAAAAAAACCCTACGACACTTGTTTGGCCGGCCGTCGTGTAGAACCGAGAGAGAGTCGTTGCCGGCGAGGGGAGAGGGGAGGAACCACCGACCACCACTGCTGCTGCCGACCACCGTTGCTGCCGCCGGAGTTACGCCGGAGTCGAGGAAGGAGGGCGAGAGTAGGAGAGGACTAGAGGACGTCGTCGCTTTCGTCGCAAGGTAAGTCCTCGTTTCCGTTTTCGTTTTCTTTTCTTTTCCGGCGAAGCAACCACCGCCGTACGCCGCCGCTGTGGTGGCCGTATGTGGGTGGTCGTGATCAGGCGTGGTCGAGTGTGTGCGAGTTTGGGCAGCCGAGAGAAAGGGACGGTGGTGTGAGGGTGGTGTGGGGTGGTGCGTGTGTACGTATGTGTGAACGCCGCCGGGAAACGCCGCTGCCGCCGCCGTGTCCCCACTGCCGGAAGTGGCAGTGGGTGGTGCCGCGGCCTAAACCCTAATACCACCTCTGGCCGTAACCCTAAACCGCTAGTTCTACTCGTAAAACCGTTAATCGTATAGCGAAAGACCGCGTTATCATTTTATGTAAAAACTGCAGTTTCTGTCCCTGTTTTGTATCGAGCATAACTTCTGCTAGGAATGTCGGATTGGGATGAAACCAGTGCCAAAAGTTCCCATTCTGAGTCTAGTAAGTTTCTTATGTTTTGCGGAAAAACCAGTTCGGACCGTAGCTAGTGTCAAACTACTGTTTTATAACGAAAGGTGCTGTTTTTCGCTGTGCAGTTAACCAATTTTGTAAAATCTGTATTAAATTGTAGAAAAATCGTTAGGAGGTGTATAATATGTCCTTGGAACCCTAACTCTGAGCAATTTCTGGTTATGTAATTTAATTGAGGATTTTCTGGGTTTATGGAGGTCGGAACAGGTCCCGAACAGACCTGTTTGGTTAGACCGAAAAGTCGTTTTAGTGACGATTTAAGGGTGCGTCGTGTTTTAGGGTCCGGGTCTCGTGTTAATACATTGTAACGATTGTTTAGGTGTTGGGAAGTGATCTTGGATTTGTGAGGCTTGAATTATTGTTGTGAGCTAGGCGCGCTTACGAGGTGAGTTCTCTCACTATAACTAATGTCGGTTATTTTTACATTACGATTTGTACGTGTGTGGTAGTTTTAATTGTTTGTGATGCGGGACTAAATAGTGGGGTGTCTAGTCGGACCTTTATTGTTATGACTACGCGGGTGGCGTAGGAGTTCGGTGGAGCCGAGGTTTATATACGCGGGTGGCGTAGTAACTCGGTGGGGCCGAGGTTTATATACGCGGGTGGCGTAGTAACTCGGTGGGACCGAAGGTTGTATACGCGGGTGGCGTAGGAACCCGGGGGAGCCGGGTAATGCTTGCACGGTTATCGTGTGGTCGGGTGGACCAGCTTATGCCTTTGGGTGGGATGGTGTAGGTATGCATGTTTATGATTTGTTCGTAGACTTGTATGCTGTTTATGTGCAATTATCTGTTTAGAGGTGGTGTGGGAATAACTGTGTTATTTATGGTGTCTGAATTCACTAAGCTTCGTGATTACCCTTTCCCAATAAATTGTGGTTTCAGGTACGAGTGGCTCCAAGGCGTGACGAGTACACACTGACGCGTGGGAAGAGTTGATTACTTTTATGATTTTAACTTTAGACATTTATTCCGCTGTTTATTGTTCGTGAGAATATTAATTATGAGTTTGCAAATGAAATGATTGAGTTATTAAATGAGTTTTTATTAATGAAATGGTACTTTAAAAATTTTAAATTCCTTGTAATTTTTGGGACGTTACATGAAGAAAATAGATGAGGAGGAAGAAGATAGGTGGAAAAGACGAAAATGCCCCTCACGTGAGGGGCACATGATAGAGTTAACGGAGCCTCCACTAACGGTGTTAGGGAGAGGGACCAGTTTAGGCTCTGAAAGTGTGTTTTAGGGACTATAAGTGTACTTTCAGCTTTAGAGGGACGAAAAGTGAAATCCAGATATTCACGAGAGACCAAAAATGTAATTCACTCTTCATTTTTAGTATACTCATTCACACTTAAAAGTAGTGTTTTTGTTTTAGGGATGAAAATAGAAATGAATTACAAACTATAGGGATGAAACACGAAACTTTGAAAACAGGGAGTAAATCTGCAATTTTTACAAACCACAAGGACGAAAAACATAATTTACTGTAAATTTAATTTGTTGGTCATTGTTTTTACACCAAAGAAAACCATTCATTAAAAAGAACTCAAACGCACAGATACACGAAAGAGTTAGGCAAAATAGTTTCATCCCCTCACAATGTCGATAGAAACAAGTCTCCAGCGATGCTATGGGCAACCGTGTTTACAGATAGTTTCACAAAAAGAACCAAAGGCATTCTGGACATCACGAAGAATCGCCTTGCAATCCTAGATTATCGAGCCAAATGAAGAATTCAAATTCGTACTACTTCAAAGTGCTTGGATCACGACCAGCCAATTCATTTCTACCACCACATGTCTCCAGCCTCTAGTAGTTATCCAGTCCAACGCTTCCTTCATGCCGATTGCTTCCGTATAACTGGCTCTACTGTCCCTCATCTACTTGCTCTCTTCATCCGAATGAACCTTCCTTCATCGTCCCGAGCAACACATCAAAAGGAAAATCTCCTAATTTCTGTGAACAAGGTCGCACCCATATTAACCTTTATTGTACGGCACAAGGTTTGCACCAGACCTCCTTCCATCGGCCAAAGTCATAAGGCTCCGCCAGTTATTGATATATATAGTTTGATACGAAAGTTACATGGTATGAGCAATTTGTTTTATAATTCGTACGTACACCGCTTATTGTTAATAACTTATTCGCTACCTAAAATCGCATGAATAAAAACAAGATAAACGCATGAATAAAAATAAAATAATATAAAATACTAAAAACACCCAGAATCCAAATCTTGGAACATCAGTTGAGCAATAGCAACCTAACCAAACTTTATACATAAAAGAGTAGTTGAATTTACAACTTTGGCCTCTAACCTGTAGTATTTGCAGGTTACCAAAAAAACTGAAAGTTTCTGAATGAAGAGTGTAAGGTCAAGAAGAAGAAAAATAGAAACGATAAAACGGACGTTGACCCAACAAAGTTCGAGTTCATCACAAAACCTAGGAATTCACAAACTGTTCATCGATGCAAAAAGAAAAATGGAAAAGTAAAGTTATTTCTACAAGAACTGAAACAAGAAAACCCCGTCAATTTTACAACTTGTTTTTCTTTTTAAACGAAGAACAAAATGAAAACGCGAAAAAATGCATCAAAAACCCAGATGCATTTTCGCATAAATGATTGGATTGATTGATTAGATGAACAAATCCAAGAGCCCTGCAAAAGAAACCAAACCAAGATGAGTTAAGCACTGAAAAAATCCATAATTTAAACATATGAACACCGGTTCTGAAAAAGAGGGTTGGGTTCCGTGAGAAGCTGAGGTTAACGTGAGATGCGTGAGAAGTTGTTATCAACCGTTGGATGAGAAATGGACGCACATTAGGATGAGTGCACCGATATGCACCGGATAAATTCCCTTCTAAAAGTGATCAACGGTTCAGATCCACTTTTCACGTTAACCACAACTTCTCACACGATCTTTCGCCCTGTAAAAGATGGGCGAGTTCGACTATAAGGAATAAGGATTGACTATATATTAGTTATAGGTATTTTAGAATCATCCGGAACATAAGAAATCTCATCTAATTGTTCGGCTTATAAATCAATACTGGCAGTAATTTTCATATTTTTCTCTATTTTAGTTCAGTATGGACTTCAATTCATCTTCCGCTCGATTAAATGGGATATTTCAGTATTAATTACATTCAACTCCAATAGATACTCTATTTTGGAGATTTCAATATTGATTATATTATTAAAATATTTAATAAATTCATCATTCCAATACACTTTTATAAAAACTTTCAAAGAAAATAATAATACGTTCAACATCATTGGTCGGAAGAATTAAAAAAAAATCTCTATCCTCGATATCGAGTTTTAGAGATTTTTCTAAATTTGAAGAATTGTAACTTCCTTCTTGCTTTCTCTATTTCAAAGATAATTTTAGAATGATCGAGTAAAATAATCTCCAAAATCTCTATTTTAGAGGAGCTATTGGAGATGCTCTTATAGACCATGTACATCAAAATATGATGTTTTACTTGTTCATCATGCAAGTAGATAAAACTACTCTAAAGGCTTCACATAATCCTAATGGCTAACTATTTATAAGATGAAAGCAAATAGCAATAGTTATGAGCATAAAACTACTTTGGTGAAGTTACCTTTGTGTGACTAAAATGTCACAAGTTCATAATCACACAAATGTGCTCTTTGTAAAATGCAAATGAAATATCGTGTAGTAAGATTCCCTCCTAGTTTTTTTGCAAGCCGGGGGTCTTCCCAAAAACAATCTCTCTACTCCTTCGAGTAGAGGAAGAATGCGTACATCTCGAAGCGGGTAATGGGGCAGAGACGGGGATTTGTTTTCATACCCGAAGCGGGGTTGGGTGGTGTCAGGGATGACTTTACCCCCCCCCCCCCCCCCACCAATCCGACCCCGATTAATTTTTTATTTTATTTAATATATGTTTATAGTGTGTGCATAAATAAATATATATGTTTATAATTATTATTAAATGACAAATTTATTTCATATTTCAATATTGATAATTAATTTAGTAACGATTCATAATAATTTTAATTTTAAAATACATTGCTTTTCTACTAAACGAGTACCTAATGGGTCCCCCTAAACCCGTCAGGGATTAGTCGGGGACGGAGGATGTATTACCCGTCCAATACCCACCCCCACCCCATTTCCATCCCAATGAAGGAGGTCAAACTTGGGCACCACCACTTACCGTGGACTCGCCGTGGGACCGGTGTAGTCGGGGCGCTATAGATGGTGGCGTCTACCCTTTATTATTTATGAGTTAATAGGTACAATCTAGTGCTCTTCTTCAAAATGTAGTAGAATTCAATGAACGCCCTTCAATTCCCTTCGTATCCATTAAATGAAAAGATATAATATCCGTATTGGAAATTAGACGTGGTTGGGCGTCCAAGGACACTTCTTTAACCATTTCCTCGATTCTAACATTCTCTTGTTACTTGAGTTTTACACCCTTGTTATTAACTTATCTTCCTTCGTTTACATTTTCAATCCCTTGACAATCATGACCACCTTTTTAAACCATAGAAACAAGCTAGTTTTAGGAGTAACAAGTGATTATGTAAAGGGGGTCAACATGCATTCAGAAGGAACGAGATAAATAACAAGGCGGTAAAATATAAGTAACAAGGAAGGTAAGGCAACCTGATGAGTCATTAGCATCCAAAACGAAACTAGAAAATATACTTCCTCTGTTCCAAAAAAAGATAAATAACAAAAGGGTAGAAAGTGTTGAGGATTTTTTAAGCCACAACCCAACCCAATTACAATATAATATGAAGAAAAAAAAACAATATACTTCATGTAGATAAAAAAAAGAAGAGATACAATTTTAACTTCTCCAAATCAGAAGGGTTACTTTTCAACTTTATAGTTAATACAAATTCCTACCTTGGTTATGTTTTCTTGTACATGCTTCTGTAGTAGGTTTTGGTTGTTAATTGTTGCTTACACCATGTTTTCTCATTTTAGCATTGCCTTCCTTATTTTCAACTTCTTTCAACAAGTTGTATCCTTTCTTTTTGCACACTATGCACAATTTGGGGGTCTTCATGGAAACAACTGCTATACTCTTTGAGGTAGAGGTCAAGTCTGTGTAAATCCCAATCTCCAGATCCCACCTCTGGATGGGATATACCTCAAAATTCTTCGTTTTTATGGAAGTGGCCAATAACCCAATTTCTACTTCACTCTATTCTCTTAATGTTATTTCTTATATCCATGGTTTTGTCAAAGTTGAATTAACATTTCATGGTTAATTTGAAAAAGGAATAATCGAAAGTGAGGGGTCTTCATGGAAACAGATGCTCTAGTCTTTGGGATTGAGGTCAGGTCTGCTTACATCTCGCCCCAAACCCTACTTTCGAGTGGGACTTACTGTGTGTGGTTTTGGTCTAATTTGTTTACTAGATATATATTTCCTCCGTCCCAAAACTGTGTAGACACTTATTATGGAACGGAGGGAGTGATGGATTATATATTTATATATATATATATATATGTGTGTGTGTGTGTGTGTGTGTGTATAGGGTTGGGTTCCGGTGAGAAGTTGAGGTCAACGTGAAAAGCGTGAGAAGCGTGAGAAGTGGTTATCAATCGTTGGATGAGAAATGGACGCACATTAGGATGAGATGCACCAGATCAATTCCCTTCTAAGCAGCAATTCATGGGAAGGCATTTGATTAAAAGTGATAAACGCTTCAGATCCACTTCTCACGCTTCTCACGTTAACCTCAACTTCTCACTCGATCCTTCGCCTATATATATATATATATATATATATATACAAGGCAACTACAAGGTTTATATATATATATATATATAAGGTTTTCAAGTTATAACAACTAGCAAGCACAACTCTTTCATAGAATTAAGATTTACACACAATCCCTTTCTAAATCTTAAGAAGTTTGAAGGATCGGCGTTGCACATAATCATATTAGAGGCAAACGGTGTCTTATTTAATAGGAAAATAGAAAATCTGGACCAACTCAACTTAAAGCCACAAAAAACTACATCTTGGCTATAGAAGTTACATTGGAAACTACGTGTAGCTATAGCATGTAACCACATAGAAATAAAATGACGGATAGGATCAAAAGAATGATGCTAGAAAGAGACGAAGGATCGTGTGAGAATAGGAGTTAAGGTGAGAAGTGTAAGAAGAGATTTGGACCCTTGTTCACTTTTAACTAGTGTTGATCAATGGTTCATATTAAGACCCAAAATAACCCATTATTTAGCTTAGAAGGGAATTTTCAATTGATCGAAGGGTGGAGATCCCTCCTTACCCTTCATAACCACTATTCTTACCGGAAACCAACTCGCAAGAAAGAAGTGTTGAACAAATGGTATAGAAAATCATATTAGGTATAGAATCTTCAAAATATTTGGCAAGAGGCCAATTGTTAAGTCAACCTTAACTTGCTTCATGTTCTTCATTATATAAAAATGTCATAGTATGAATTTGTATTATAAATTAGGAGCACTCATATTGCTATGTCCATTATATTTACGCTTTAATCCTTATAGTGCATTTTATCTACTTGTTATTAACACATCTTCTTTCTATTTACAGTTAAAGTGATTTGTATAGAAGGAATTAACATGCATATAGAAAAGAAAAAATAACATCTACGGTTTTATTAAAGAATTTCGAAGTGCCAAGTCAGCTTTCTTTTTGGATTTCAATAAAAGTAATTCATCAACATAAGAAGTCCAATTTCGACTCTCGTTTATGTGAAGAATGGAGTACACAGGTGGATGGTCCTCATATAATCAAGTGTGCCAATTATTTTAGGAAGAAGCATATAGCAATAGTCCTAAGAAATAAGTGATAAGCTGCAATATGCATAGCAAATGAACCTAAAATAATCCACAAAAATACATAAAACGGAGAACGTGTAAAATTGAAATTGGGATGTATTACCTACTCATCCTATCAAGAGTCATCCAGCAACTCTTCTGAATCAGAATCACTTGCATTATAACCTGATAAATGAGACAGAAATGAATTACATACACACACACACACATATACATACATATTATATATATATATATAGGCGAAGGATCGTGTAAGAAGTTGAGGTTAACGTGGGAAGTGGATCTGAACCGTTGGATCGCTTTTAATCAAATGTCCTCCCATGAATTGGGGCTTAGAAAAGAATTTATCTGGTGCATCTCATCCTAATGTGTGTCCATTTCTCATCCAACGATTGATAACAACTTCTCACGCTTCTCGCGTTCACCTCAACTTCTCACCGGAACCCAACTCTATATATATATATATATATATTGGGTCAAGTTCAGGGGAAAACCACAAAAAAATGAAAAACTGAGGAACACCCTTGGTAACCGTTCATCTAGCACATGTGCATACAAGTAATTTGTAAGCAATTTTTCCGGTATGCATGTGTGCATAACATGCACACATGCATAAAAACCAAAAAAACAACTTCAATTACTTGTATGCACATGCGCATACCGTCCAGATGAACGGTTATCAGGGTGTTCCTCAGTTTTCAAACAATTATCAGGGTGTTCCTCTGTTTTCAAATGGTTATCAGGTGTTCCTCAGTTTTCAAACAATTATCAGGGTGTTCCTCTGTTTTCAAATGGTTATCAGGTGTTCCTCAGTTTTCAATTTTTCTGGGATTTCCCTGAACCGCCCTCTATATATATGTGTGTGTATATATATATATATATATATATAGAGAGAGAGAGAGAGATGACCTGGGCGTTTATTGCTAACTTTCCAAACTGAAGATCGGACTCTTGCAGCTCTTGTCATCCAAATTTTTGCCTGGCAAACCAATTTGTGAATTAATATGAAGCCAAAACCATTAAGTAACCCGACATAATTACTCATGTTTAGTTAATATTTAATACATCCATCATCCAACAGCTCGATAGTGATATTGCTTTTTAACAAGAAACATTCCTCAAAGTTCAATACTTGAGAAACCATGAACACCCTTATAAAGAATTGCCAACATAAGCTTGCACAAACAAGGTTAAATATGGTAATCTTGACAAAACTTATGGTACAAATAAAGAAACACATAAGGTAATGTAACTAGAAAACTTCCCAAAAATAGAAATGCTTTAATTTTCATGACACAAATGGAGGAAATGATTCTTGACCACCAATTTTCTCAAACTATACAAAGTTCTACTTCTTTTTGTTTCTTTGAAAAGCCACACAAACTCATACTATGCTTACCAAAAGAGTCTTGATATAGGCATAGTTTCAAACTGATTTTTTCCAAATTTTTAAAAACAAATTAGGGCAAAAGCTATAAACATATCATTTCTAACACAAGTTTGCAGAATGGTACCAGATTCACACACATTTGTTCTTCCATAAAGTTATTCCAATAGGAATTCAAACAAATTCACTTGTGAAGGTCAAAATCACTTCTAGTTTGACCTTCAATAATCCCAAAAGTCAAAACATCAATTGACCCCAAAATCCCAATTCATCAAATTCCCCAATAAACATGCAAATTGAAAAATTGAAAAAAAAACAGGAAAATCACAGTAAATTTTATAACTTTAAGAGGTCAAAATCAAACCTTTTGGGCATCTTTTGGAATCCCATAACCATTATAATACATCTGAGCAACCAAAACTTGCATAGAAAGATCCCCAGCTTTGGCTTCTTTTAGGGTATCTTGAAACCACCGCCTCAAGCAATCGGAGACCACATCCGACAGCGGCAGACGGTGGCTCTGCTTCTCACCACCACTACCACCGCCACCGCCGCCACCGCCACTGTGATTGCCATTATCCATCTTTTTTTTCAACTTTGATCCTCAAAATTCAATATTTTCTCAAGATTTGATGTGGGTTTTTCTTAAAGATTGAAAAAGAACCAAAAAGCTTCGAATTTTTTTTTTTTTGGGAATTGATGAGTTGGGTTTGCCTTGTGGTGGACGGTGAGAAGTTGGCACACGTAGAAGACAGTAAGACACAACAAATAAATATTTAATCTGATGAATTTTTTGTTTTATACGTTGAATGAATAAAGAGGAATTACCATGAAATTTTGTTGATGGGTTTTGAAGAAGAAAGGAGGCGGCTGTCAAAAATCAAGAAAAGGGTAACGACAGCGTTTAGGACCAAACCCACATGCTAATGTGGATTTGAATGTGAAATGGATCTTCTATATGGAAATTATTAATTTTGACGAAAGCAAACAAAATTGTTCAACATCAAATGTGAATGATTTTTCTTTCTTTTTCTTGGTCAATGTTTTTTTAATCAAATTTAAGCTCCTAAATTTTGTAATTAGTAAATAAAATATTACTTGATAAAAGACTTTGCAAATATGTATTCATCGGTTCAAGCTCCCTAACGGCCTAGGTTGCGTAAATTTGAATTGATAAATATAAATAAGTATTGTGGCATTGTCGATGAATTTACAGATGTACAAAAAACCTCAAGCACAAATCCTGGCCTAAAGTCGAGGCTCGAGTCAAATCCACGACAATCAGGGTCGGCCTTGGGGGTATGCCGGTGGTGCCGCCGCACAAGGTCTCCGACTGTCGAGGGCCTCGATATTTTTTACATGTATACTACAGTTAGAATATAGGGAATAAAACCCTCAGTGATTTGAGTGGTGTCCAATGTTCGATTCCTGCTGTCAACATTTTTCTTTTTCCCAATGAAATTTCAATTATGTTAACGATTTTCTAATTATATAACTTTTTTATGTAATTCCTTTATTTTCAACATAACTTAATTATAAATTCAAACAGAAAAAGATAACTTAATTATTTATAAATGTCATGGTTTTTATAATAAATTATTTGTTTTGATTTCATAATTATTCCTCCACTTTTTTCTAATCTATACTATATTATAAAGCATGAAGCCCTTAAACTCTTAAAAACAACAATTTAAGCACTATGTACTATAATCTAAAGCATATTTACTTAATTTCTAGTGAGAGAGAGAAAACTAATTCTTTTTATATGGAAACCAAGAATTTTTTTTGGAAACCAGAAACCATAATGAGAGGGAGAGAAAGTTAAAAAAAAAATGGAAACTGAATAATCAACATTTATTAATATTTGCATTACTTTCCAAACTGATTAATTTTTTGCATTAATTTCGAAATTAATTTGCATTAATTTTTGCATTAAGCCCCAAAAATAAGCCCCTTCTTCCTTCTATATATTTTGGCTAAAAACAATATTATGGCTATTACGAATTCTGGAAATCTGGTAAGCACCTCCATCAGACTCCAACGAATTCTGGAAATCTGGTTTGCTTCACAACATGTAAGTGTTCTGATCTCAATTTTTAAACTTCCAACGATTTGGTTTCTCTACTTCTGTTTGGTTTTTTTGCTCCAACATGCATGTTCTTTATGGTATACGCTATAACAATCTTGTTTTTTAACTGTATGTGCTATAACCTCTATGAACTGTTTAGCTTTCATCCAAATGAAGGATTGATTAACCATTTATTTAATTAATTTTTTATGTATTACAGAATAATGGATGGGAAGAATATTATCTTCTTTTACACGTTATCAGCACGTGCTCCCCAAAAGCTCTTCGAAGAACCAAACTGGTCAGTTATGATTCTCCTTCTCTCTCGATTTTTTTATAATCATATGATGTATGTAAATATTGTTATGTTACATGTTTGATATCTATATTGATCTTTTTACGCAATTATATCCATCAACAAAACCACATGTGCATGCATCTTAAACTGTTTTTCTTTACATATTGATAATTTCATTTACATAAAATTTGATCTATTAAAGTATTCTCTTAATATTAGAGTTTTTTATTCTATTTCGACATACACCTTCATACCGTTGTTAAAAAATTGGTTTTTTTAGATTTGACACTACGTTCTTGATTGTTGGATCAGCAAAAAAAACTGATTTTCTTATAATAATTAAGAAAAAGAAATTGTTTTTGGTCGGCACCATACATCCTTGAAAAAGAAAAAGAAAAGAAAAGTTTTAATCGTATATCTTAGGTTGTTGCTTCTTAATTTTAATTGGGCTAATGATTATGCAAAAAAAATTAATTATAAATTATAGTTAAACAATACCAAATTAAGTTTTTTTTATTGGATTTCATTAATTTGGGTTTATACATTCAAATCATTGTTGTTTTAGTTTGCTACCATTACTATCTATTTAAGATTGTTTATATGTAAGCTTTATCGGTAATGAAGATTAAAATGAGAATTATATTGTTGATTAATCAAGAATGATTATTGTTTTCAAACATGTGTGTGTATATATATATATTAAGAATATTTGAATAATTATGACATAATCTTTTATGAAAATTCTTATCATTCATCTTTGTTGTTTGTTTGATGAGACTTTTTAAACTTATGATACATGTATTTTTGCATTCATGATGTTAATATGCTTTTACTTAATTATTAAGTTCATATAAATAATATTTTATTTTTACTGATTAATAATTATCTAATTAAGAATCATATTTCATAAAACGTGATTTCCTTATATAATAATATTTACATATTTGAACATGCTTTTTTTGGCAAATTGATTTGTGTCAATGCTATTTACTTATTTAAGCCAATCTTAGGATCTTTTAATCTTTGAATGATTAATACTTACCTTGAATAAAATATTCAATTTCTAAATTAATTAATAATTATTTGAATAAAAAAAATACTTACCTTGTTCGATATTTTCATCCTCAACTTATAACATGTTTTTAGAAATTGAATATTTTATTCAAGTAATTATTAATTTATTTATAGTTTTTAAAGTTTTTTTTTTAATTTTAGAGTTCCCCCCCTTTTATGCCTGGTATATTTGGCATCATGCCAAAAACCGCTTTAAATTTCTATAACACTTAATATTTAACATAATTGCTAAAAGTTCTTAAATTTTTTTTAATTGGGCTATTGATTATGCAAAAAAATAATAATTATAAAATATAGTTAAACAATACCAAATTAAGTTTTTTTTTATTGTATTTCATTAATTTGGGTTTATACATTCAAATCATTGTAGTTTTAGTTTGCTACCATTACTATATATTTAAGATTGTTTATATGTAAGCTTTATCGGTAATGAAGATTAAAATGAGAATTATATTGTTGATTAATCAAGAATGATTATTGTTTTCAAACATGTGTGTGTATATATATATATTAAGAATATTTGAATAATTATGACATAATCTTTTATGAAAATTCTTATTATTCATCTTTGTTGTTTGTTTGATGATACTTTTTAAACTTATGATACATGTATTTTTGCATTCATGATGTTAATATGCTTTTACTTAATTAGTAAGTTCATAAATAATATTTTATTATTACTGATTAATAAATATCTAACTAAGAATCATATTTCATAAAACGTGATTTCCTTATATAATAATATGTACATATTTGAACATGTTTTTTTTGGCAAATTGATTTGTGTCAATGCTATTTACTTATTTAAGCTAATCTTAGGATCTTTTAATCTTTGAATGATTAATACTTACCTTGAATAAAATATTCAATTTCTAAATAAATTAAAAATTATTTGAATAAAAAAATATTTACCTTGTTCGATATATTCATTCTCAACTTATAACATGTTTTTAAGTAATTATTAATTTATTTATAGTTTTTAAAGTTTTTTTTATTTTGAAGTTCCCCCCTTTTATGCCTGGTATATTTGGCATCATGCCAAAAACCGCTTTAAATTTCTATAACACTTAATATTTAACTTAATTGCTAAAAGTTCTTAATAAAAGATAAATAGCCATATCGAAATTCTAATTGTTTATCATAAACCATAATTACATTCTAAAAGTTAAAACACACATATTTTGGCCTCTTGCCAAAAGCCCAAAAAATACCGTAATGGTTTTAATTGAATCTCACTTTTGGCCTCATACCAAAACCCACAAAATTGTTAATATTATTAGTGTATTTCATAAACTAAGTGATCGCATGACACCAAAAGATTTTGTCAAAACGGGTGTAAATAGCCTTAAAGGTTTGTAAGGACTTGCATTCTAATATGTTTTTTAAGGAAATTTCGGTTACCAGCTGCTTGGATTTTAATGGTTCTCTATTTGATTTTTCATTTGTCAAATATCAAACCGTGATATCAAAGATTATTCCAGAAGATACAGCAGTTGGTTAGTCAATTAATTATTTTAAATTTACTAAATTTTTTAAATATATGTTATCATTCTTTATACTAATTTTTTTTAATCTATACTATCTTATAAAGCATTTAGGCTTAAAGTCTTAAAATCTTAAAAACAAATTTTTAGCATAGAGTACAACATATTTATGCATAAAGTCTTATAGTCTTAAAAAACATTAATTTCCTTTTGCATTAATTTTGAAACGTAATTTTCTTAAAAAACATTCATGATTTCAATTAAATAACATTAATTTTCATTTGCATTAATTTTGAAACATAATTTCCTTAAAAAACATTTCTGATTTTCAATTAGAAAATATTTAAGTAGAAGTGTTAAAAACAAAAAATTGACATTAGTCATATATAATTCCATAGATTTCAATACATAATTTTAAACGTGTTTGAATGTCATGTAATAAACAATTGATTACTAAAGTTATAAATGATATGAGCCTCAAGCCGTAGGCTTCAAGATAAGGCACAACGTTTTTTAAAGTGTTATTTATGACGATAAATCTCTATATCATGTATATCTATACCACCATTGGTAAAATTTGTATATCATCGACTGAGTACATTGGTAATACCACTCGATCCAATCCACGAATCAATTTGGTTTATATGGCAAAAACACATTTGTATTGTTACCATATTTTCTTATATTTATTTGAATATTACATACCGCCGCATTGCGCGGGTACACTGCTAGTATCTATTTATCGATTAATACTAAAAACATCAAGTTGGTTCATTTCATTTTTCAGTAATTTCCTTTCATTAATATTGTTTGATTATTTAATAAATTTTAAAATTTTCTTGATTGTTATCGATTATTATTGTCTTTTCTTTGATCGTTTTTCAAAACTTTTGAAATCTTATTACATATTAACCGTCTCAAAAAAGATTAAATGATTTGGGTTTTTTTATATCAATTAATTGAAAATAAGTTTCTAGTTGATATTGACTATGAAAGTGTGATTAGATAATTTGCTTCTAAAAATAGGGAAATTAATTAAAATGCCACAAGTCAAACATTGCATTACCAAAATGCCACAAATCTCTCCCATTTTGGTAATTAATTTCACCCGCGATCACGGGAGGAGCCCGCGGTGGGTACGAATTCTTCAAAGTTTGTGAATTTTGATTTTATATTTACATTTTCACACCCTATACTTATTTACTAAATTTACTTTATACATTTTACTTTCATAATTTAATTTTACATTTAACACGTATAATCGTTTATTAACTAAAATACGTTAAAAAAATACGTTTTAATTTTAACAAATTACACCATTATAATCGTCTCTTCGATACGTTCGAAATGAGCCCAATCTTGAATTTTTTTGGATTTATATATTTTAATATATATCATATACACTACATAAAAAAATATTTTTTATATTTAAAATTCATATCCTTATAGTTAATTATTTAATTTATGATACATCTTTTTTTTTCAATTTTGTTTTACACTCCTATCGCATTATCATAATAATCATATATTAACTAATTCATTAAATCGTTTTAAATTATTATTATTTGTATGTGTTTATAGATATCGTGAATGGCAATATGACAAGCTTTCACGAGAAAGGTATGAATTTTAAATATAAAAAATATTTTTTATGTAGTGTATATGATATATATTAAAATATATAAATCCAAAAAAAATCAAGATTGGACTCATTTCGAACGTATCGAACAGATGATTCTAATGATGTAATTTATTTAAAGTAAAACGTATTTTTTAACGTATTTTAGTTAATAAACGATTATATGTGTTAAATGTAAAATTAAATTATGAATGCCACTGCCCGTGATCGCAGGTGAAATTAATTACCAAAATGCCACTGCCCGCGATCGCGGGCTCCCATCGCGGATATGTGTGGCATTTTTGCAAAATGAGAGAGATTTGTGGCATTTTAGTAATGCAATGTTTGACTTGTGGCATTTTAATTAATTTCCCCTAAAAATATTCAAAATTTTACGTTCAGAATATAATAATGCTTAGTTGTTTCTTGTCTTTATAAAAAGGTGTATATAATAGCAATTTTATTACTCAAATAAAAGAACTTTATATGTTCACTACTTGTAAACTATATTGTGTTATATAGAATATGTCATACTTATTACATGATTAATTAGTGTTAACTTTGTTACTAATTTACTCTTTATTGTTACCATCAAATTAACCGTATAAGATTTTGATCATTAATTTAGTGATATAGAAATGAAGTTTGATTTTATCTTAGTCTTGTTTATATTATTTTATATTTTCATATATATATATATATATATATATATATATATATATATATATATAGTAAATAAAAAGATTTACTTTTGAATTAAATAATAAAAGTTCAATAAATAATATAACTAGAAAAGAATATAGGGCCTCATTTGGATTTTTGCACAAAGCCTTCAAAATGTCAGAACCGGCCCTGGCGACAATGGCCGAGCCTAGCCTAGTCCAGGCCTGAAATCCGGTCCAGAACTTGATCAAGCTAAAATTGGATCGACTTAGAAAAGTTCAATCGACACCTTTTCAACCACAAAATCCTAGCCAAGCCCGACCTAGATCTAAAAAACCCGAGCTTCTTTTCCACTAAAAAAGGATTTTTGAAGGCCTAAGACACATCATCAAACAAACATTTGCAAAAAATGGTTAATTTTCATGGTTATCACTTAAATTAACAAACAAATTAAGTATGTTGTGATTGATAAAATTTATTACATCGCTTAAGGCATCTTCAATGGGTCACACTATATCATACACCAAATTTCAAAAGTGGTGTAAATTTTAGTGTTAATAGTAAATCTTCTCCAGTGGGTAACACTATTTTTACACCAAATCATAATGTAATTGAAAAAATGATGTAAAAAGTAGTGTAAATGAATACTGTTACACCAAATATAGTGTAATACTATTCATTACACTAAATTTAGTGTGGAAAATAGAAACCACATTGGAGATGTGAATAGTGTCATTTACACCAAATTTAATGTTTAGTATAAGATCTAGTGACCCCCATTGGAGATCGTCTTAAATGATTCGCTACTGTAATTCTAATCACCTCTTGTCTATAACAATTTAAATTTCAATAGTACATCTATGAAGGCAATAAATATAAGGGAAATGAATTATTATAGCCATTTTTCCGGAAGCTCCTACTCAAAATAGTCATTTTCTCTCCGAAATTACACAAATACCCATTTTCCTCGTGAAAGACCTCTCGATCACGATAACCTTCATAAAAATTTCCAGAATTTACACTTTTGGTCCATGTGCCTCGCTCGATCCCTTTTTTCATTTTAATTAATAAGTTACACTTAATACCCTTGTAATTAGTTATTAAATTTAATTTTAATCCCTCACTTTTTCATTTTTCATTTTATACCCTTATCATGTTAACATAAATAATCGTATATAGACTAAAAAATGAAAAAGTAAGAAATTAAAAGTAAATTTAATAACTAATTACAAGGGTGTTAAGTGTAACTTATTAATTAAAAAAATAAGGGATAGATGTATTTCACCCGGCATTGGGACCAAAAGTGTAAATTCTGAATTTTTTTAGAGTAAATTACACCACAGGTCCTGTAGTTTGGTCAAAATCTAGATCCGGTCCCTCTTTTGAAATAAGTACACCAGATGTCTTTGTGGTTGTCATTTTGTTTCATGACGGGTCCCTACCGCTAACACTGTTAAAAGACCATCCGTTAAGTCAGGGGTAAATGGGTCATTTGAATAATTAATTAAAATAACCCTTTAAGACACTATTCATATGATGACACATGTCACCTTTCTCTTCCATTCACCTGCTACCCGCCCCCACCCTCAACCCATTCTTCATCTTCACCTTGACCTGCAAACTTATATATACATATATAGGGTTGGGTTCCGGTGAGACCAAGGGATTTCCGTGAGACCCGTAAGACCAAATCCTAACCATTGATCACTTTTAGACTTGAATGATCTAACGTTTTTAATTATTTCAACATTTTACATGGAAAGGGTATTTTTGACCTGACACCCTCTTTTTTTACTTAACCCAAGATCAAAGAAAGCCTTGCTCCAGTTTCATCTTCTCCATCCGACACATCACTCTCCAACGACATATTCATTTATTGGGCCTCCATTAAATAAATTTGAACATAAAGAAAATTTACAAACAACTAAGCTATTTTTTTTTGAAAAGCATGCATTCCATAACATCAAAACCACAGCCCACAGCCAACAACCAACAGTGTCCACAATTACATGAAGCCACGAACCAAACAGAACTGGAAGGAAATTAAACACAGTGCAGCAGCAGTTTGCAAGAAGCAAACCACCGTCCCTCCACACAAAATACACTTACAGCGACACTAAGCTATTGACAAACGTTAAACCAATCTATTAAACATTCACTTAAAATATCTTAAAACAATGTGCTAAAACTTCATACAATACTTCCATGTGAAGGTTTGTTGAGTTGTGGCCAATATGAAGTTTGAGAATAAATTTTGCATTCAGAACATATTTTAAAATCAAAATATAATATAAAGTTTTTTTCGTACATTTAATTTGACAATATAAAAAAAACTAATGTTTTGAAGTCAGTTCCTCGTTGCTTCTGCTCAAATCCATTTTCTTTTCTTCATCTAGAGTTCTCGCATCCTCCGTTCTTCTACTACTATCTATATCATCCTGTTTGATGCCGTCTACAATCTCAAATGAAGAAAACTTGTTTTATTACATGCCTACACACACAACATTCAAAAAAGCTTAAGAGCAAACTACAATGAAAATTCATGTTACGTGATAAAGTTGATCATTCACAATAGGTCGTTGCGAAGGTTGATAATTAATTTATATGTGACATTATCGTGACAAAACTTGAGTATAAAATGTTATTTGGTCCCAAATGAAATCAATCGAATCTTCACAATAACTTTACCGTGAAGGTTTGTTCATTTAATACGAGGGTAAGAGCTATTTGGCACAAAATTTGGGAAATCTTAATGGTTTAATACCTCTTGATCCCTTGAAATCTTGGCATGATTTTGGGTCTGCTTCTTAGTTCTCTTCATCATGTTCTTTTGCTAGGTCTAGTTTATCCTCCACCCTTGCTAGGTCTAGTTTATCCTCCACCCTTATCATCTAGTTGAGTATTGTCTATTACCTGTTCTGCATAATTGAAATGAAAATAAAAACTCAATTAAAGAAACTAAAGCCTTTGTGCTTAAACAATGCATTAAAGAGTTACTTATAAGGGTTGGGTTCACGTGAGACCAACATGTTTTCGTGAGACCACGAAATTAACACTAAACCTTCACAGCGATTCGTTGTGAAGGTAAGAAAAACATCAAACGTTCACAGCAAAACACTGTGAAGGTTTACCATCACAATACCTTCACAGTCTTTTGCTGTGAAGGTTTAGTGTTAATTTTTTGGTCTCACAGCCTCACGAAAATAGCCTGGTCTCATATGATCTCAAGTCTTATAATAATGGCAAAACAAATTATAATTGGTGTAAAAACAAATTATAATTGGTGTAAAAACAAATTATAATGAACACCAATTATGATAATTGATGCAAAGATTGTAATAACTTTTATGACTTGTAATGTTGATGTTATAATATCATTAACTCAAAATAATAAGGTAAGTTGGTACCAAGTAAAATCAAGTGAATCTTCACTGTATGTTTATTGTGAATGTTTGTAATATAAGATCAATACATAAATATTCAAAGGGACGTGTATCGAGATTGGTGCAACATGGCCTTGTATCATGAACAAAACAAATACACGTTGCAAGGACTATCAAAAGAAAGAACTAGAAAGTAATTGTAAACTGAACCTTCACAGGAAGGTTGTTGTGAAGGTTCTATGTTTCAAGTGAAAATAGAATTACTTTATACTACGTACCTTTGTTTAGTGTTTGGACATGTAATTCATCAATGCATGAAACGGATCGTGAGCAAGGAGGGGTTGCTTGTTAAATGAGGTTTAAGTCCTTACATCATATAAGTATAGAAATAAAGTTGAACCTTCACAACAAAGATGATGTACAGGTTTATTTGTTTCAAGTGAAAGAATTTGAATAACAAATTTCATTTAGTCCTTGGACTGTTGGACATATAATTTTTTATAATTGGATAGTAAATTAAACCTAAACATGGAAATCTAACATCTAGTGCTTAAGGATATGTTTTATAACATGGAGTACTATTTATCTATTAGGCAAGTGAAGCATTATCAATCTAATACCATCATTGTCTTACCATAATTGTCTACGATACTGTAATACCAATAACTCAAATTATAAATAATATATAAAAGGTAAGTTGGTCGGGAGTGAAATGAAGTGAACCTTCACAATAGATTTGCAGTGAAGGTTTGTTCATTATATGGGGGTAAGAACAATTTGACAGTAACCAATTTGGGAACGTTCAATGGTTCATTCAGTTGTTACCTTGAGTGTTCATCGTAGAATCAGGCAACATAAACAAACAAAATCATACACCATAAATAAGTGTGCATTTGGTTGAGTGGTAGAAGTGAGATTCCTAGGCAAATAATAGTTTGCATTTGGTGGTCTATGCAAAAGTAATTAAAAATAAATTTTAATTAATTAGTATCAAATTAGTGATCATAAAACCATGCATGGCCACCAATACAAGTAATTAAAAATGAATCAGTAAAGTAACAACGGATTAGTGGAATGAGGGATCAAGAGACAGATAGTCTTGTACATATTTTAATTAAACCTATATATACTTTGATTTAATCCATTATAGCTTAAATCTCCAAACAAACCAAAACAAGTCTATGTTTTGAGTGGTTATCTACTGCTGTAACAAGCCTCTGTTGTATTCAACTTTGTATGGATTTATTCATCATGTTTTTACTTTACTGCTTACAGAGTTCTTTAATGGTTGATTAAAATTTGCTATCTACATAGAACTCATAGTGTAGGTAAATGTGGTACCAACTGAATCTGAAAACGGGTAGGTTTGACCTCAAAAACATATATCCCTGTTTCCCAACTTAGTTTGGGTTTCATGTCAAGTATTCTAGGGAAACACAAATGTGAAACAAGAACATGAAGAATATAAAAAATAGATACTTAAAAGTAATCGACTAAGGAGAATGCTGAAAAGTAAAACGAGAGCATGAAATTTAAGATTCAGAATTGGAACTGAAACAGGAATCAAAGAGCTTCTGATAGAAAACATGAACTAAATTAGGTCCAATTTCAAATCAAACTCACAAAAACTAAAATGACCATGAAATGTGAGGTTCAGAATTGGAACTGGAACTGAAATAAAAGAGCTTCTAATTCACATTTGAGAACTAAATTAGCTCTAATTTCAAATCAAACTCATGGAACTGGAGTTCCTAATTCTCGAACAAACCCTAGTATTCCACGGAGATCAGTTTCCATCATATACACACTAACGATCATGAAACACAAAAATTCATAAATAAAACAAAACTGATGACTGTTTCAAAGCAGCAAGTTAATGTACCACCAGTTCCAGAAGGTGTTTGTCGAAACAGAAAACGATCAAAGCACGAACGTCTACAATGGCCAACGACTTTGAATGATTAAAACCCTAATTTCATCTACCAGAAACCATTGGGAAATCGAATGAAATGAAAACCCTATTATGTGGAAAAACCTAAATAATACTCGATGATAGCCGACAATGGAAATCAAATCCCTTCAATGGATGAGTAGATAGCCGACGATGAGAATCAAACCCTTCAATCGATGAGAAGATAGCCGACGATGAGAATCGATCATGAGAAATATCTTGGTAGAAACTCGATGTTAGCCGGCTATGAGAACAAAATTGAATAAATAACTGGTGTTTGTCATTTCCAATAAAAAAAACCTGGTGTTTGACTTTCATAAAAGCCATAAAAGTTCGAACTAATTACAAAAGTGCCACCGTGTAACTTGTGACCCTTGATCAATTTGATGATCTAATCCAACAGCTAAGAATTGGTCTTATGGGTCTTACGAAAAACCTTTGGTCTCACATGATCCCAAGTCTATATATATATATATATCGCTTCTTTCCCACCCTTTTTAAAAACACATCTACATATATACACACATAGATATACGTATATATATATATATATGTGTATACACACACTTATATACACATACATACAACATAAAACACACACAGAAAACACACCTCACCATTTTCGACTGAGCAAGGAAGCTGGAGGAAATGAGGGAAAACGAACGGGGTGTCGGATGGGTGGTGCTCGTAATGGAAGGGGAGGAAAGATGGTGGTTACTACTTACTAGTACCACTGCTGGAAAGCAACAGTACCTGCAAATTGGATATTATTACAAACGTCTCGTACTTTTGCTTTTTCACTACATTGCTCATCGGAGTTCTTCTCAAATTGCCATGGCTGGCCGTGGAATTTCTACTTCTCACGGAGCCGATAGAGCTTACCCCTACATCACAGTTGCTTGCATTGTAGCAGCCATGGGTGGCCTCATGAAGAAATTCTTACAGGTTGAATTTTTACAGGGGGGGGGGTGACGTAGATGGTGATAAGATTAACTCAAGGCAAGTTAATCATATAGTTTGTTAGACTTTCTATCATCTCCATGTATTTAGGTAGTCAAAGTTTATCCCTTAAGCTTAGTAGGTTGTTGTAAACTCTTAGTATAAATACGTTGTACATCTCTTCAATACAATTTAATACTTCAAACTTCTATATGGTATCCGAGCATCCTTGATCCTCTCCTAATTTTTTTTCCTTTCCCTGTTTTTTGTTCTTTTCTATACTCATCGTCTGCTTCTCCATGGCCAACCCATCTGCCTCAATTATTCCCAACAACTCTGATGCTTCCAAACCCTTCACACCTGTCCACATTTCAAATTCCATCAAGCTTACCCACCAACTATTTATCTTGGAAAATGCAAATTGAATCCATTTTTATTGGACATGATTTGTATGGTTTTCTTGATGGCTCAGTTTCTCCTCCTTCTAAATCCATCGTCACTGATAACGTTTCCAAACCGAATCCCGATTACAACTTTTGGGTTCGCCAAGACAAGCTCCTTCTTGGTGCTCTTGTTGGAACTCTATCTCCCAACCTTGTTCCTCTTGTCTCTCGAGCCACCACCCCCAAAGAAATGTGGGATATTCTTTCCCAAACCTATGCTAAACCAAGTCGTGGTCACATCAAACAACTAAAAGACCAATTCAACAAAATCACGAAAGGGAGTCGTACCATTACCGACTACATGCAGGCTCTTAAAGCATGTGCCGACAATCTTGCTTCTCTTGGAAAACCAATTGAGCATGAAGACCTTATTGATCGTGTTCTTGACGGTCTTGACTCTACCTACACTTCGGTCATTGATGCCGTCAACGGTAGAGACAACACCATTTCATTCGAAGAACTTCATGAAAAACTCATCAACAAAGAACTCTCCCTTCAACTCACCAACCCTCCAACCAATCTCCCTGCTACTGCCTTTGTTGCCCATCATCAGCCTCGTCCCACTTGGTCTACTGCTCCTGCCCTCCTACCCACTCCCATCGCCAACACCAAAAATCCAACCCACCCACACCGTCCTTTTTTAGGCAAATGCCAATGGTGCCGGGACCAAGGCCACGTGGTCTCTCAATGTCCAATCTTTCGAAAACAATTTCCCAATGCCACCCCACCCCTGCCCAAACACAACCGCAACTTTCCTCAAGCTCATGTCGCCGCGATGACTCCTACATCGTCCACTCCTACATGGCTCCTTGACAGCGGAGCCTCTCATCACGTTACCAACGACATACAAAATCTGAGCCTTCACAACCCTTATGACGGCACCGAAGAACTAATCATCGGTGACGGTACAGGTTTACATATCTCACACACCGGTTCTCTTACTCTTCCTCTCTCATTTTCTCCTTTAACTCTATCCAACGTTCTTTATGTTCCTTCTATTTCTCGTAATATTATCTCTATATCTCAATTTTGTCGTCAAAATAATACGTCAATAGAATTCTTACCGTATTCTTTTTTTGTGAAGGATCTCAAAACGAGGGCAATACTTCTCCAGGGTCCGGTTAGTTCGGGTGTCTATGAGCTTAAATTCAATTCTCCAACCGTATTCGCAAGCACAAAAGCCTCGACTTTCGATTGGCATCATCGCTTAGGCCATCCTACCTTGAAAATAATAAAGTTCCTTAGTTCCAATTTCAATCTTAATGTACCTAGTCTTTCTTCTTTACATTTGTTAGTCCCATTTAAACAAGACAACGATTCATATATTGATGTAGATAGTAACAAGAAGATAGATAATCAAAGTGGTGTATTATTCAAGATGAAAGCAACCTAGAGAGAGAATGGATCTCTCTCTAGAACACACACTACACCAAGGAGGCTACATTGCAATGACTAAGTCAACCCTAATTACACACGCTAAACATTATATACCCCTTGTTACATAGTTAAGCCCAAGCCCTTATAACATAACCCAAGCCCATATTACAATTAATACCCCTTTACAAAACTATCTTATAATTAGGACATTTAGTGTCCTAACAACATTGTACCTCATGTGCTTGCAATAAAAGTCACAAACTTTCTTTTTCTTTATCTACTATTTCTACCAAAGCACCTCTTGAATGTGTCTACACTGATTTGTGGACATCTCCCATTACTTATGTTGATGGTCACAAATACTATATAATTTTTGTCGACCATTACTCAAAATATACCTGGTTTTACCCTCTTAAACAAAAATCAGATACAAAAGATGTCTTTATGCGATTCAAACCTCTAGTGGAAAAATATTTCCAAAAACCTTTAATCACACTCTATTCAGATAATGGAGGTGAATATGATTCACTAAAACATTATCTTTCTATCGCTGGCGTCACACGTTTAACTACTCCGCCTCACACTCCTGAGCATAATGGCTACTCTGAACGTCGCCACCGTCACATCGTCGAAACCGGACTCTCTTTACTTGCTCATGCATCCATGCCTCAAAAATACTGGTCCCTTGCCTTTTCAACCGCGGTCTACTTAATAAATCGACTTCCCACTGCTACTTTAAACAATTCCTCTCCGTATCAAAAGTTATTTCATAAACCACCCAACTATCTCAAGTTACGTTCATTTGGGTGTCTTTGTTTTCCTTGGCTTCGACCATATACAAAACATAAACTAGAACCGAAATCTCTACCTTGCATCTTTATCGGATATTCCTCTACACAAAGCGCATATCATTGTCTTCATCTTCCTATAAATCAGATATACACCTCTCGACATGTTGAATTTGTAGAAACCAATTTTCCATTCTCCTTTTCTGTTGTGGACAAAACCATATCCACACTCCCTATTCTTGATGCATGGTGTCCCCTAACCTTTCCTCTTATCTTTCCTAATCAGTCACCTTCTGTTTCTACTACCTCAACTCCTACTATTTCTACCTGTCCTCCCTCCTCTCCAACAGAAAATACACATCTGCCACCTCATACAGAACACTCAAATCTTCCAACTCCTCCAACAAATATGGATCCTTCACCTCCACCTCCACCACCCCCACCCCCAAGTCGCACCATCCTTACTCGTCTTCAAAACAACATCCGCAAACCAATCCAAAAACTTAATCTCCATGCTTCTGTCCAAGATAAAACCTTGGAGCCAACAACGGTTGCTCAAGCTCTTAAAAATCCTCTTTGGCGAGAGGCTATGGATGCCGAATTTGCTGCTTTAGTTCGTAACCAAACTTGGACGTTAGTTCCTCCTACTCGCTCCCAAAATGTCATCGGCTGTAAATGGGTCTTCCGGATAAAATATAAAGCCGATGGCACGATCGAGCGCTATAAAGCTCGACTTGTTGCCAAAGGATTCCATCAAAGGCCGGGTCTCGATTACAATGAAACATTCAGTCCCGTAATCAAACCCGCTACCATTCGCCTAATTCTATCTCTTGCCGTTAGCAAAGGTTGGTCCTTGCGTCAACTAGATATTAATTGTAACACCCGTGATTTTTGGATAAGCACAACTTCGAATCAGTGTGGAACCGATCTTTAAGAAAAATATGAAGAATAAGTTTTGGGGTTAAATCCTAGATTTTATGGTCTTGTTGGATGGGGAATTCGAATACGAGTCCAACGGTCCTTTCCGGAGCAAAAACGGAGCTATAACGAAGAAGTTACGACCGAAACAGTATCCGACCCAACCGACCAAACAGAAAGACGCGCGGCTTTCCACGCGGCTTACAAGCCGCGGGACAAACCGCGGGATCGTCTGATGTATTAAGACGCGAACTTTCAGCCCAAACTTCAAACCTTCATAACTTTCTCACCACAACTCCGATTTTGATGATTCAAGTTGCTACGGTTTCGTTTTTAAGAGATCTTCAAGGATATAGGAAGAGTTTTGAAGTATGGTGAATGGTCCAGGAGTATTTTCCGGTGGTTGAGGTAATTTCTCACTTTTCTTCATCTAAAAAGTTAGGGTTTTGGTGTTTTAGTGATTTTTGGATGTTTTATGTTAGGAGAAACATATATAAGTGTTTGGGGATGATTATTTATGGTTGGATGATGATTTCTTATGGTTAGATCTAAATAGTTGTGGTTGGAACTTATGGATCTAGGTTTTTGGAAGTTTTGGCTTGAGGATGCAAACTTCACCAAAGGAGCTTACGTTGGAGAAAGCTCTAGATTTAACTTAATCTAGCTAAGGTGAGTTCAAGTTACTTTGTGAAAACTTTGTACATGCCAAAATGAGTATTTTACAAATATGTGTGTGTTTACTTGAAAATGTATATGGTTGAGTTATTTGGATAGTTTAACTCTTTTGAAGTGTTTATCTTCATAAATGTGTATAATACCCATATGTGGGAGTTTTGAACATTTGGATGGTTAGAAACCATGAATTGTCTTTAAAGGATTAATTGCTCAAAATGAGGTTTAATTGATGGTTTAATCATACTTGTGTAAATGATTTTATAAACCATTTGAGAAAATACACTTTTAGTGTTATGGGTCATTTTGAAAATGTTAAGGGTATGAGTTCTTTGGGAAAACCCTTTATGTTTAATTCCGTGTTGAGTTTTGGGTTAATAACGATTTTATGGTACTTACTACCTATTTGATATGAAATGCATTTTTATGCTAAGATGGCCGCTATTATGGGTCTAATGGGTATTTGAGCATTTTGCTCGGTTTTAGACTTTGGGATGGTCATGGGGACATTTGTCCGGTTTAAACGGCTCGATGTGGAGTCTTATTTACGGGTCGCTTTTATTGCACCGTGTTGCATATTATTGCACGTTGTTGATATTTCACATGCTCAGGGTGGAGTCTAGGATGTGTTATATGCTTAATTGCATTTTTATTTGCATGATTTGACGTCAATAAATGATCATTAGATCTTTGAGCAGAGGGCTCGGTTATGGGCTCAATTGAGTCTTGAGGGCATTCGCCCGGTTTTAATAAGCTCGACGTGGGCTTGGGGTTTGCATTGCGTGAGTTGCATCATATTTGAGGTTTACATGATTTGAACGCATTAGTTATTCTGTTGGGGTCATGTATTTATATTTAAGTCGAGTAAGCTTGTTTTGGATGGTGGGTTTCCAAGGTAAAGACCTAGTATGGTTGAACTTGGTGGTTTTAAATGGACTAAAGACCTAGTATGGTTGATGTCTAAGAGGGGCTAAAGACCTAGTATGGTTGATGCCGAAGACGGACTAAAGACCTAGTATGGTTGATGTCTGAGATGGACTAAAGACCTAGTATGGTTGATGTCTAAGATGGGCTAAAGATCTAGTATGATTGATGCCGAGGATTGACTAAAGACCTAGTATGGTTGATGTCATCCGTTTTCCACATCCAAGAAGCTTACTTGCATTTATTTGATCGTGGTTTAATTTATGTGTTTGCCACATTCGATGAGATCGGGTCTCCCCCGTCACCGAAGGGTGTTAATTTCGGGTATTTTATTCATTCGCATTGTTGAGGCTATAGTACATGCATATGGATTGTTTTCCATGATTGATGGACGAATTTACGTTACATTCTTATTGGATGTTTTAACTGCTGGAGTTCTATTTTATGGTATTTGATCTTTATTACATTTTACGATTGCGTGAGTTTTGCTTCGTATTATGTTTTAATAAAGAGTTATGTTTAATTGGATGGTTTCCATGTTTTATGGGTTGAGTATGTATTGTCAACTGTATTTGAAGGTTTTGCCTAAACTAGACTTATTCACGTATTTGGGTGAATTGGGATTGTAACTCATTTTTTGGAAAACGCTTTACACTTTTGGGAAGGATTCCCATGGATTTTGAGTGCGTTGGAAAAGGAGGCATTTGTGCCGTTTGTGAAATCTTTTTGGAAATGATAGTATTTGTCGCAACTTTCATTTAAAAGATTTACTTAGATCATGACTATAACTACTACCTTTTGATTTATGAATTTATATAGTCATGATGAAATGCTTGAACTCACTAGGCGTAAGCCTAACCCTTTTTATTTGTCGGCATGTGCAACAGGCTCAGGTTGGGGTAGCTCTAGCTACATTGTGAAGTGGCGAGTGCTAGAAATGTGCACGAGAGGTGAATAGCTTAAGTTATGTTTTCCGCATTTACCCTTGGGAAGTAGCACTTGTGTTTGGATTAAGTGATGTCAGAAGTGGGTTTAGTCTTGGTAATGAGACTTGTGTAGTATGTATTACTTGGAGATAACCATTGTTTGTAATTGGAGGTATTTTACCTATTGTTTCGGATGTAATATCGAAAATTTTAAATTAGTTGCTCCTTCCAAATTTGAGGGTGTTACATTAATAATGCCTTTCTTCAAGGCACCCTTACTGATGAAGTCTACATGGCTCAACCCAGCGGCTACATTGATCCGAAAAACCCAAATTATGTTTGTTAGACAACCTAGGGGGGGGAGGTTGTATTTAAAACTTTTACTTTCAAAAATCCTTTTTAAAAATAAATACAGTATAAAATACAACAGAGTATAAATACACAATAATTATATAAACAGATATAATTAAATGCACAGCGGAAATATAAAGAGATAAGGGATAGAGATATTGACACCGATATTTGGGAGGTGGTTCACTGAACAAATCCAGCTAGTCCACCCTTCGAGATCCTTCTCGAGGCGATCCAGTAAAAACGTGTTCTTTACGGTAGAACACAAACCTTGATACAATAAACGCGAATAACTCTTCTTTGAGAGAATTATATGGATCACTCACACTATTCAAATACTTACAAGATGATATATTTCTCAATGGTAATCACTCTTGTATAATGTATATCACTTGGATGATTTTAAGAGTTTGATCACTTGAGTTGTTTTGCTGATTATAATTCTCAGAAGTTAGAAATTTCAATCTGCTATCAACTCAATTTTTTTTTACTCAGAAAAATTTATTCACTTGTTTTTTTTTATTCTCTTCTGCAGCAACTGAATATATAGCCGGACAAAGAAGAGATCCGTTGCATGTGAAAAGGAAGGGAAAAAAATAATGTTCATTGCAGCTTCTTCTTGCATGCGCACATGGACTTAGCTGCCAAAACCCATACAACTTTTCACAAACTTATTGTCAACACAGGACAGCTAGGATGCAGCTTTGTCAACACAAGCAACTACCTATAGCCTTAGCCATCATCTTCTTCAAAGTATATATATATATATAATATAACATAGACATGTTCCCCATAAGCAAAAAGGAAACAAATAAATATAATATATATATATATATATATAAAAGCGTTTATATATATATATATACAATGATGGGTTTTCTTTTGAATACAATATATATATATATTAAAAAATCTTTTGAATTTTATATTAAAAGATTAACTGATTTACTTATTTCAAAAACTGTATTGGGTTAGGTTTTTGAAATATCCAAGTGGTATATTATTTTGAATGTTTTTACCATTATGAAATATAAATAATAATGACGTAAAACTTCAGTCTTGAACTTTTCAGATAAAATCTTCGTGTTACCCAAATGACTGAGATGTTGCTCTTTATTCTTTAGGAGCTACACACTTGAATAAAATATTAGATAACAAATAATGCGGTGTGTTTTGTAATCATCAAAATAAATATGGAGATGTAATTTTTATGTGTACCAAAAATATATCACAATATTAAAAGCTGGGTACACTTGCACCAACAATCTCCCCCTTTTTGATGATGACAAACACAACGCTAAACAGGAGAGCATACTCGGTTTCTCTCCCCCTTTTGTCAAAGCAAAAAGGGTTAGGAAAGACGCTATGCTCCCCCTTGAAAGATGCTCCTCCTCAAAATATGAAGTATTTGAGAGTTAGCATTTTCTCAAGGGTTATACTCAAGCATGCCTAAACCAAGTCTTAATTTAAAGAAAGCCTTTTTGTTAAGAGCTTTAGTAAAAATATCGGCCAAATTATCTTCTGAATCAACCTTTTCAAGCACGATTTGGCCTTTTTGAACATTATCTCGTAAAAAGTGATGTCTCAATTCAATATGTTTTGTACGAGAATGTAAAACAGGATTTTTACTTAAGTTTATGGCACTTGAGTTATCACACATAATTGGAATTTTGGTTAGGTGTACCTCAAAATCGGTAAGTGTGTGTTTCATCCAAAGGACTTGAGCACACGCTCTTGCGGCGGCTACATATTCCGCTTCGGTGGTAGACAAAGCTACGGATTGTTGTTTCTTAGAGAACCAAGACACAAGTGAGAGACCTATAAAGGCACATACTCCACTCGTACTTTTTCGGTCAACAATAGATCCACCAAGATCGGAATCGGTGAAACACGTTACTTCTAACTCGGGTTTCTTTGCATACCATAAGCCAAGATTAGTAGTACCTCGTAAATATCGAAAAATACGCTTGACAGCTTCATAGTGAGTTTGTTTAGGTGAAGATTGAAAACGAGCACATAAACATACACTAAACATAATATCAGGTCTACTAGCAGTTAAATATAATAAACTACCAATCATACCACGATAAATCTTTTCATTAAAATCGTTTCCCTCCTCGTCACGAGATAATTGTAAGTTTGTGGTCATTGGAGTTTCAACGGGTTTGACATTTTCAAAGTTAAACTTTTTCAACATATCTTTACAATATTTAGATTGACTAATAAAAATACCAGTTTCACATTGTTTGATTTGCAATCCTAAGAAGTATTTTAACTCTCCCATCATGCTCATTTCAAATTCGCTTGTCATTTTCGCAGAAAATTCATTACAAAGATTTTCATTAGTAGAACCAAAAATAATATCATCAACATATACTTGCACAACCACAATATCATTTTGATCATATTTCACAAACAAAGTATTATCTATTTTACCCATAATATAACCACTTACAATTAAAAAGGTTTTTAATCTATCATACCACGCACGCGGAGCTTGCTTTAAACCATAAAGCGCCTTTTTCAATTTATAAACATGTGTCGGATTTTCAAAATTTTCAAAACCGGGAGGTTGAGAAACGTATACCTCCTCATTTATAATACCATTTAAGAAAGCACTTTTAACATCCATTTGAAATAATTTAAAATCTTTAGCATTTGCAAAAGCGAGAAGCATTCGAATAGACTCCAACCTTGCAACCGGTGCAAAGGTTTCATCATAATCTATACCTTCTTGTTGATTGTACCCCTTGGCAACTAAACATGCCTTGTTTCGTGTGACTCCACCGTTCTCGTCTACCTTGTTACGGAAGACCCATCTCGTGCCAATAATGGTTTGACTACTAGGGCAAGGAACTAAGTCCCACACATCATTTCTAGAAAATTGGTTTAACTCTTCTTGCATGGCCATTATCCAATCCTCATCTCCTAAAGCTTCATCTATGGTTTTAGGTTCTATGGTTGAGATAAAGGCATGGAAAGCACAATGGGTATGGATTTGTGATCTAGTTGTTCTTTGGTTGAGATCACCTATAATTTGATCTACGGGATGACCTCTAGCGGTTCTAAGGTTAGGATCATCTACACCTTGCGGAATAAAACACGGAGGGGCATCACTAGATTCAATATTATTTGTGGAAGGTTGGGTACCTAAATTCAAGGTACTAAGTTGTTGGGCTAAGACTTCTCCCTCACGGATATTGTCATTTGCTAAGGGTGCACTCGGTTTGGGAGGACTCTCGTCAAAGCTAACATTTAGGGATTCTTCTACAACCATGGTCTCCTTATTTAGGATTCTATAGGCTTTGCTATTCCAAGAATAACCTAGGAACACTCCCTCATAGGCTTTGGCATCAAATTTGGTTAGATAGGATTTGGTGTTTAAAATGAAACATTTACATCCAAAAACTTTTAGGTGGGCTAAGGAAGGTTTTCTACCACGGTAAAGCTCATAGGGTGTCTTATTTAGGATACTTCTAATTAGGACACGGTTAAGCACATAGGTCGCGGTAGCAACGGCATCACACCAAAACTTTTGGGGAACTTGATGTTCGTTTAGCATGGTTCTACTCATTTCTTGTAACGTTCTATTTTTCCTTTCAACAACCCCGTTAGATTGAGGTGTTCGAGGAGCCGAAAAATTATGAGTTATACCATGTTTATCACAAAAGGCACCAAATTTGACATCATTATCGAATTCACGTCCATGGTCCGTACGTATAGAAACAATCGTACAACCTTGTTGGTTTTGAATTCGTTTTCCCAAAATTTTAAACTTTTCAAAAGCCTCATTTTTATGTCTCAAAAATAAAGTCCAAGTATAACGGGAATAATCATCCACAATAACCAAAGTGTAAAAATTTCCTCCAAAACTTTGAATCGCCATAGGGCCAAAAAGATCCATATGTAAAAGTTCTAAAACTCTTTGAGTTGAAATCACATTTTTTGATTTATGAGAAACGTGATGTTGTTTGCCGACACGACAAGCATCACAAAAATGATTATCAAACTTTAATTTTGGAAGGTCACTCACAAGCTCCTTATTTTTTAAGTTTTGAATTAATCTAAGATTAGCGTGACCCAAACGTCTATGCCATAAAGTAGAATTATCATAAATAGACGATAAACAAACATTTTCATTTACAAGAGTTTTACAAATATATAAATTTCCTTTTACAAAACCATTTAAAAGAACTTTGCCGTTTTTTAAGATTTTACAAGAATCTTCTTCGAAGACAACAGTTGTACCATTTTTACATAGTTGGCGAACACTTAACAGGTTAAAGTGTAAATTATCAACATGATTAACATCAAGAAATTTAACATTATTGCAAGAAACTGTACCTCTCCCAATTATCTTTCCTTTGGAATTTCCTCCAAAAATTACCTGTCCACCATCACATGACTCATATGATGAAAAAAGATTGCTGTTTCCGGTCATGTGACGTGTGCAACCACTATCGAGTATCCAATCCAAATCAAGGTTTATCTACAATAATAAAGATGTAACTTTTATGGTCCCCATATCTCATGGGTACTTTAAGAGTTAGTTTTAAATATAAAACTATACATAACAATTATATTTTCACACAAGTATATAAACACAAACGGTGAAAACAATTATTTATTCAACCCCTTTCGGTAGCTCTACTCGAACACAACCAGGAAAGACGGTGAGGGTGGTAAGCGCAAAAGCATTTTAAAAACCGACCTCATTAGAATAGAGATATTCGCCTATATCTTTCCTAGACATCGTATTCAAATAGGTGAGCCTATTTGGAGTTGATTCATAATCTTTCCAACTTAAAAGTATATATATAATTTTCACAAAAGTATATACATATATATAGATATAGATAGACAACATACACAAAAAAAGTTAAAACCATAAACGCATTCCACCCGGATTATCATTACTAAATATTCCTTTTGGAATCCATTTATTTACCATTTTAATTTTGCGATTGTATTTATCATACACATAAAAAGAAGCATTTATATTCACATTATTTTTAGGTCTAGAAAATTTATCATTATACATGCGAGCATACGGTTTTCTCGGTATATAATTTATATTATTCATTTTAGGTATATACGGAGGTTTTTGCACATATTGATTTCTTGTACTTACTTTAGGTGATTCATAATGTCTTCTAATTGGCATACAAGAACATTTATCTTTGCAAGTATCGGAACCAATGCCTTTTCGACAGTTTATACGGTTAGACATATTTAGCATGTTAAGAACTTTATCATTGCTATTTTGAAATGCTTTAGCTAACATATTATCCTTTTCATAAGAAGCGCATTTAGCTTTTAAACAAGCATTTTCATTCTCAAGTATATCACATTTTGTACATGCAACACTTTTATTTGTATTTTTATTTAAACATGCAATTTTATTATTTAGAACATCACATGATTTACAAAAGTCCTTTTCACTTAATTTATTTTCTAATTTAGAAATTATATCTATATCATTAGCAGATTTTTGTTTGCCGTCATTGATTTCCTTTTTACATGTAGATACGGTTTCTTTTAATTTAGAAATTTCATCTTTATATCTATTTGCAAGAGCGGCCATTTCATGGAATGATTCATATAATACGTCGAGATCATTTCCATTTTCATTATCATTTTCACTAGCGTAATCTGAGTAACAAGATTTTACCTCGTCGTCGCTTTCGGCCATAAGACAAATAGCTTGATATTCGTCTTCTTCTTCGCTTCCACTCCACGATCCTCCAACGAAGGCTTTTTCCTTTTTATTTTGAAATTTGTTCTTTTTAGGACACTCGTTGGCATAGTGGTCTTTATCACCACATGAGTAGCAATAACCTCTCTTTGGTTTGGCTTTTTCGTCGTCACTCGAGTCGTCATTTTTCTTCACTTTATCTTCTCTTTTATGGAAGTTGCGACTCCGGTTTTCACCGCCACGACGGTAGTTACCGTTTCTTTGAAATCTGCTATTTTTAGAAAATTTATTGTTAGTAAAAAATTTAGAGAAGTTTCTTACCAACATAGCGACTTCGTCGAGTTTATCGGATTGATCTTTTGAAGTGCTAGCTTCCTCCTTTTTCTTCTCGTCATTTGGAGTTGAGACTTTAAGAGCTATCGACTTCTTTTTTACTTGCTCCCGATCTTTGTTTCTTTTAAGTGCAATTTCGTGCACTTTAAGATTGCCGACGAGATCGTCGAGCTTCATTAGGGAGAGATCACGGGAGTCTTCCAACGATGTAATCTTTGCCATCCACTCCGAAGGAAGTGCTCGGAGGATTTTCCTTACGTAATCTTCATTAGGATAAGTGCGACCTAATCCTTTCAAAGTAGTCATAATGAGGTTAAAACGTTTAAACATTGAGTCGATTGACTCATCTTTTGACATTTCAAACAATTCATAATCATGAACTAAAATGTTTATTTTAGAACTTTTAACTTGTGTGTTTCCACGATGAGTGTTGTTTAAACTTTCCCAGATTTGATTTTCAGTTTTATATGTATATACTCTTTCAATTTCATCAGTAGTTAAAGCAGCATATAATATATTCTTAGCTTCAAAATTTAAACAGACATGAGATTCTTCAGCGGGAGTCCATTCTTTTAAAGGTTTATCAACAATAAGATCATCTTTTACAATAGTAGGATTAAAATTCCCATTTTCTATAATGTCCCAAATTCTTTGATTTTTGCCACGAACGTGACATTCAAATAGTTCGGCCCAAATGCCAAACTTTTCAGTATCTATCATAGGAGGTTTTGAAAACATAATATTAGTTTGTTGAGCCATTTAAAAAATATTTAAGCAGAAATTTTTTGAAAGTCCTGCTCTGATACCAATTGTTAGACAACCTAGGGGGGGAGGTTGTATTTAAAACTTTTACTTTCAAAAATCCTTTTTAAAAATAAATACAGTATAAAATACAACAGAGTATAAATACACAATAATTATATAAACAGATATAATTAAATGCACAGCGGAAATATAAAGAGATAAGGGATAGAGATATTGACACCGATATTTGGGAGGTGGTTCACTGAACAAATCCAGCTAGTCCACCCTTCGAGATCCTTCTCGAGGCGATCCAGTAAAAATGTGTTCTTTACGGTAGAACACAAACCTTGATACAATAAACGCGAATAACTCTTCTTTGAGAGAATTATATGGATCACTCACACTATTCAAATACTTACAAGATGATATATTTCTCAATGGTAATCACTCTTGTATAATGTATATCACTTGGATGATTTTAAGAGTTTGATCACTTGAGTTGTTTTGCTGATTATAATTCTCAGAAGTTAGAAATTTCAATCTGCTATCAACTCAATTTTTTTTTTACTCAGAAAAATTTATTCACTTGTTTTTTTTTATTCTCTTCTGCAGCAACTGAATATATAGCCGGACAAAGAAGAGATCCGTTGCATGTGAAAAGGAAGGGAAAAAAATAATGTTCATTGCAGCTTCTTCTTGCATGCGCACATGGACTTAGCTGCCAAAACCCATACAACTTTTCACAAACTTATTGTCAACACAGGACAGCTAGGATGCAGCTTTGTCAACACAAGCAACTACCTATAGCCTTAGCCATCATCTTCTTCAAAGTATATATATATATAATATAACATAGACATGTTCCCCATAAGCAAAAAGGAAACAAATAAATATAATATATATATATATATAAAAAAGCGTTTATATATATATATATACAATGATGGGTTTTCTTTTGAATACAATATATATATATATTAAAAAATCTTTTGAATTTTATATTAAAAGATTAACTGATTTACTTATTTCAAAAACTGTATTGGGTTAGGTTTTTGAAATATCCAAGTGGTATATTATTTTGAATGTTTTTACCATTATGAAATATAAATAATAATGACGTAAAACTTCAGTCTTGAACTTTTCAGATAAAATCTTCGTGTTACCCAAATGACTGAGATGTTGCTTTTTATTCTTTAGGAGCTACACACTTGAATAAAATATTAGATAACAAATAATGCGGTGTGTTTTGTAATCATCAAAATAAATATGGAGATGTGATTTTATGTGTACCAAAAATATATCACAATATTAAAAGCTGGGTACACTTGCACCAACAATGTTTGCAAGCTCTCTAAGGCTATCTATGGCCTTAAACAAGCCCCAAGGGCGTGGTTTCAAGAACTTCGTAATTTTCTACCTCTGTTCGGATTTAAAAATTATGTTGCCGACTCTTCTCTTTTCATCCTTCGAACCTCTCAAACTACTCTCTATCTTCTCGTCTACGTTGATGATATAATCATCACCGGAAATTCCGACACTCACCTTCGCACCTTCATCACGAGACTTGCCACCCGTTTTTCTCTAAAGGATCTAGGAGCACTCTCATATTTTTTAGGAGTTGAAGTACGTCCACATTCAAGCGGACTTTTTCTCACCCAACAAAAATATATTTCTGATTTACTATGCAGGTCTAAAATGGATGCAGCTAACCATATTGCAACACCTCTTGCTACCCATCCGTCTTTAACACTTGCAGGTACCTCTCTTAGTGATCCAACAGAGTATCGAGCGCTCGTCGGGAGTCTTCAATATTTAAGCTTTACACGACCTGACATCGCCTACTCTGTCAATAAGCTGTCACAATACATACATCGGCCAACACTTGATCACTGGCAAGCTCTCAAACGTCTTCTTTGATACCTTCGTGGCACAATAAATCATGGTCTTGTGCTATATCGTGACTCTCCGCAGCAACTTCATGCCTTCTCCGATGCAGATTGGGCACGTGACAAGGATGACTACATCTCTACCACTGGTTACATAGTCTACTTGGGACGCAATCCAATCTCTTGGAGCTCGAAAAAGCAACGTACATGTGCACGTTCTTCCACCGAGGCAGAATACAGGGCTGTCTCCACCACGACTGCTGAAGTACTTTGGCTTCGTAACCTTTTTACGGAGCTTGGTCTTCACTCAAGCAAAAAGCCTGTCATTTATTGTGACAATGCGGGAGCTACATACGTATGTGCCAACCCCGTCTTCCATTAAAAAATGAAACATCTTGGTCTCGATTATCATTTTGTCCGGGAAAATGTTCAAACCGGTAAACTACGTGTGTCGTACATCTCCAATACTCAACAACTTGCCGATGTTCTTACCAAACCCCTCCCTCGCCATGCTTTTCGATCAATTGTATCCAAGATTGGTCTCCTCCCATGGCCGACCAACTTGCGGGGGCATGATAAGATTAACTCAAGTCAAGTTAATCATATAGTTTGTTAGACTTCTATCATCTCCATGTATTTAGGTAGTCAAAGTTTATCCCTTAAGCTTAGTAGGTTGTTGTAAACTCTTAGTATAAATACGTTGTACATCTCTTCAATATAATTTAATACTTCAAACTTTTATAGATGGACCCGTTCTTGAAGAAATTCTTCCCGTCGGTGTACCCGAAACAGATGGCAGACACGTCGATGATCTGATTCTGGCACCGAAAGAAGCAAGGAAAGTATGTTGTGCATCGAAACAATTTTATCTCTCGCTCTCTATGTATTGATCTTTCTCTCTCTTGATCTCTCTCTGGCAGCCATTAATGGCTCTAAGAAGCTGAAATATACACATCTATATTAATTATTTTTTCCATCAGAGATGGAACCCAGATCTGTAGAGATGGGGCGGAGGTGCTAGGTTTGGAGGGGGAAGACGTCTCTGTAATGGAGGAAGATAGATATGTAGATGAAGGAAGGTTTTTCTTCATGATCCAAGATCTTTTCGAACGCCCATCTTCATCTTTATTTGGAGGTCAAAAACATAGATGCAAAGCCACGCAAACCACACCATACAGGCACGCACACACATGCCTTCACGGGAGAAGATGGTCGGAGGAAGGTTGTGGTGGTTTAGGAAGGAAGAAAGAGTGTATGTGTGTGTATCTATATGTATAGTATTTAATATTTTTACTTTTATAAAAAATAAACAAAAAGATAAACTGACCATCTTACCCTTGATTTAACGAACTGTATTTAACAGAGTTGGTGACAGGGACCAACCATGCAACAAAATGTTAACCACGGGAACGCCTGATGTACTTATTTTAAAAGAGGGACCAAATCCAAATTTTGACCAAACCACAGGACCTGTGGTGTAATTACTCTAATTTTTATGAAGGTTATTGCGATCGAGGGGCCTTTCACGAGGAAAATGAGCATTTGTGTAATTTAGGAGAGAAAATGACTATTTTAGGTAAGAGCTTCCGAAAAATGGTTGTAATAATTAATTTCCTATTGGATATGGTCTTAAATGATTCGCTACTGTAATTCTAATCGCCTCTTGTCTATAACAATTTAAACTTCAATAGTACATCTATGAAGGCAATAAATATAATACATTAAAATTTAAAGAAAATTATATCAAAATGGAACCAACTTTTCCTTGATTTTTATTATAGGGAACCAACTTTTAAAATTATCATTTAAAGGCCTTAAGAAAACTTTTCGTTTATTTAAGAATCTAATTGACCTGATGACCTACTAATGATGAGGTGTCCTAAGTAAATGCCAACTAATATTCCATGTCATATTTACAATTAAAGTTATAAATCTAAAAATGACATGACATCAATAAATAACCATGAAATGTCTAATATTTCCTATACTTAATAACTAAAATTCCACGTTATATTAAAAATGATAAATAAGCAAAGTTTTTAGATGATATATTTCCACGTTCATCTTAATCATAATCACCATCATCTTCTTCTTCATTATTATGAATGATATCCTGCAAGAAGTTATTGATGAAGCCGATGAAAAAAAAATATTTACTTTTTATTTTATAAATGATGTACTGGAGTAGTCTCAAACTCATAAATATATAATATAAGCCTTGTAAATCTGCAATTCAACTTAAACATACCTACATTGCATTTCAACTTAAATCACTTGGGTTGTGGTGTGCTAGTAAAACCGTTGAATGATGTAGTAGAAAATCTCATCTACTCAGGTTCAAATCCGGACGCAGCCAAAGCCCTTGTAGATTGTGGGGCCATGAAAGTATACCTACGATGACTCCAAGTCATTTATGGTTGCCCGGAGATTAGTCGGTGCCGTAAGCTAGCCCTGAAACCCACAGTTACCAAAAAAAAAGTACACATTTGCACCTAGTGCATATAGCCCAAATTATATCCATGTGAAGGATTAGTCGGTATACATAAGCTGGTCCGGAAACCCACATCCCACGATTACCAAAAACGAAAGAAAATTACACATTTGCACCTACTATATAACCCAAATTACATCCACGGGAAGGACAAACCAGTAAAATCATAGAAAGAAAAGCAAGAAATCTATACATAAAATATGGTGATGATATTATATGATACAGCTTATAGTTGTATGTAACTTCCTATTCATACAATTCCAGGGGTAAAAAAAGTTGTAAATCTTTAACATCAATTTGATGTTTTTCATGAATCACTCCAACCATCATCCCCATCATCATCGTCGTCGTCATCATCATCGCTTCCAGCAAATGCCTGTCGAATCGCATTTGCTTTCTCTAAAATGGCAGCTACCCTCAAATTGGTTGCCGGGCCCTGAATGCTAGGCCTAGTTTGGACAGCCGGTTTCAAGTTGAACGACTGGTGTAACCACAACAAAATCATTATGAACTGCGTAAACTTCTGAGTACATAATAAAAATAAGAGTAAATTACATTTTTAGTCCCTGTGGTTTGTTAAAATTTTCTATTTTCGTTCTTATGGTTTTGAAATGGCGATTTTCATTCCCGTGGTTTATAATTTATCAACTTTTTTGTCCTTATAACCTAAATTTTATTGATTTTTTATCCCTATGGTTTACAATTCATTTATATTTTAGTCCTTAATATTTAAAAGTAGTGTTTTAGCCTCAGGGACGAAAATAGAAATGAATTGAAAACCATAGGGACGAAAACCGAAAATTCAAAACCCACAGGGACGGAATCCGCAATTTTTAGCAAACCAGAAGTACGAAAAACATAATTTACTCTATAAATAATGATGTCAGAATGATGGAAGCATTAAGTCACTCTTATCGCATTTGCAGTCGTAGAACACATTACTCCACATGGCATAAGAATCTCATACAAGAGTTAAGTGTAGCTGGAAAAAAATAGATAGTTTGCTACGCTTGGCTCGTTATGACTATGTTTGGCAAACTAACTGATAAACTAACGGTTGACTGATAAGCTAACTGATGAACTAGTCACGTTTGGTAAGCTGATAAGCTAGATGACAAGGTAAAATGACTTAAAAGTACACGATAATTTGTTGCTTGGCACATGACGACTATGTTTGGCAAACTAACTGAAAAGCTAGCCTATAGGTTGATAAGCTAACTGTTGGCTATAAGCTAACTAATGAACTAGTCACTCATAAGCCAGATGACAAGGTAAAATGACTTAAAAGCACATGATAATTTGTTGTTTGGAAAACTAGTTGATAGGCTAGCTGTTAAATAATAAACTAACCGATTGAATTAGTGGATCTTTGGTAAAAACATGACAACGTAAAATGACCTAAAAGTACACGTTGGAAAATTACTCTATCTAAATTAGCTTTCCAGAAAGTGAGTATATGACTTATCACTTACCTAATGGGCTTTTTCAATAAGCTCAAACGATGAGTTTGCTTATAACCCGAAACAACTAAAAATGGCATTTAAAGTGAAAAGAAAAGAAAGAAGCAAAGATCAGTAATTTGTGTATACCTTGGCCCGTATCTGTTCCAGTAACGTGTCTCTTTCTTCTTCCTTCGGGATCAGAGGTCTGGCCCGTTCCGAGACCTTCCTCAACTGCAAAAACAGCAAGTTTTTTTTTATCATTTTTCGTTCTATTTTGCAAACGAAACCCATAATCACATGATTCAAATCCTCCATATAAACAAGCGTAATTAAGCATTTAAAATGGCCGAAAATCGAGAGAAACATCAGCATTACCTTGCTTTTATCATGGGCAGCAACTGCATCAATAAGAGGAGTACGAGATCGCTGAACTTTCATTGGCCGAATACCGTTGGGCCGTTCATCATCACCCGCAGGAGGTGAAGACCCGCTTGATGGCCAAAAGATTTCTCGTCCAGAAGTTGAAACACTTTGAGATCGTTCACCATTTAACGGTGGTTGTGGGACAATTTGTTCCGGAAACTTCACTTCTGATGATATAACCGAGTTGCCATCTTCTAACTCGGTGTGTGCACTTGACTCGGTTGGTAACACTTCACATTCAGCTTTCTCGTTTCCTGCTTTTTCATTCAGATCTAGTGACGGGTGACTCTCGATTTGTGGGAAATCCGATGGGAAGGAGTTGACTTCATGTTGACCGCTATCTGGCTTTGAAATCAAGGGTTTTCCCATCCTCCATTGCATAGGTGGAAGTGGCGGCAATGGCGGCATCTCCTCAAGATTGATTGGTGGAGATAGTTGGGGAAGCATAGAAAACACGGGAGCCGTTGGATATTCGATCTGATCCGAAAAGTCGATATTGATGCTCGATTGTGATAGGTTTAGAATCGATGGTTCTTCGGAAACACGTTCTAAAGACTTGCTAATTGCTGAATCTTGAAATTCTTGATCTTTTTCTAAACAACGGCTTCCGTGGTTCATCGGATAAGGCTCAGAATAAGCATCAAAAGGCATTTCACGATCTACATTTTCCCGAGAATCTACAGTTTCCAACTTAGGTTGGTCAACTTTTTCTTCCACAAGAAGTGATTCGGTCAAACTAGATGATGCGTTTTCAAGTTGGTCAACCTTTTCTTCCATAAGAACCAAGTCGGTCAAACTAGATGATGCGTGTTCAAGTTGCTCAACCTTTTCTTCCACAAGAAACGAGTCAGTCAAACTAGATGATGCGTTTTCAAGTTGGTCAACCTTTTCTTCCACAAGAACTGAGTCGGTCAAACTAGATGATGCGTTTTCGAGTTTCTCAACGTGATCAACTTGGTTCAGAGATTCAGATTCTACGGGGGAATCGGGAGCACTTTCGAGAAACTGGGCGTTTGATTGGTCAATAAGTTCATGGTCGCCAGGTTGAAGGTCTGAATCCGGTGAAACGTCTGTTTGCGGTCCGTTTTGATCGGTTGTTTCCGTAACGAAAAGGGTTTCATTTTGATCCATAAGTTCATGGTTGCAAGATGCAGAAGGAACGGAATATAATTCCGGAGAAATAACTGATTTCTCACTCGATTCCGTCTTTGCAGACGGGTTATAGACATCATTTTCAGTAACCGGAGATGAGTTATGAATGCCATCAAGAAATTGAATATTTGAGTGATCATAAGAAGGAACGGAATCCAATTCCGAAGATATAACTGACTTCTCACTCGATTCCTTCTTTCCAACAGTTCCGTTGGAATTCTGAATGAGCCCCAACTCAGCAGTAGACAGACCATCTTCTTCATTCTTTTGGTCAACAAAAGTCAAATTTTCGGTTTCTGAGTTGACGAATTCTATTTCTTTTCCACCCAATTCAGGGTTTTCGTTACTATCAACATCTTTAGTTTCTGAAGTAACCGATTCCGATTCTGATTCCGATTCCAATTCCAGTTCTTGATCTTTCAATTCTGTTTTCTCCTCGAGATTAGAAAGATTATCGTCTTTTTCATCAGCAGGATCACAAACAGCAGAAGTTGCAACTTTACTTTCCAATGCAACCGATTCCGTGTTTCTATCCTCGAATTCCATTTCATCTTCACCGGAATACGAAACCCCAGGTTCTAACGAATCATCGGTTAACTTTTGTTTGGGTGAAGAACAAGAATCGGGATTAAATTCCATCTCTTCAGCTGCATTAGGGTTCATATCTGCATCACAAATGTCGAGTTCTTCCGAAAAACGACCAAAAGGCTGCTCTTCTGCATGTGAAATCACAAGGGTAGAATCGGAATTACGTTCGTCCTTACCTTGCTCAGATGTAGAGGCGATGATGGCTTCTGGGTCAACCGGAAGTTCTTCGGTTTTCTCAGGATTATTAACATCTACACAATTATTCAAAGGCATTTCACTCGAATCTGAATCTTTAGAAGTAATTTCTTTTGAATTTGCTTCTTGATCCACGGGCACGGCTGAATCAGTGGCTGAAACTCGGGGACGAAATGGAATCTCGATACACGCAAAGGCCTGACTAGAGTCAACCGAAGTGGTTGCAGTATCATCCGAATACGAAAAACTCGTTATTTTCTTCCTAATCGAGCTACTTTCGTCATCGGAAGCAGATTGGGAACCTGATGATTGTGACTGAATCCGTTCTACGTTTGCATTATCAGATGTTTCCTGTTTTATGCTCTGATTCGCTGGATCAGATTCAGCTCTAAGTTCAGCGTCTGTTTCGATTTCTGATTCCATGGTAGCAAGAGCGTCCTCGTAATCATCTCCCTCACTTGCCACATCATCGGATTCGTAATGGGCCCCGCCCGCGGCTTGGAATCCATTAACAGATATGTGTTTCTCTTCTACCTCCTCGTCCTCCGATCCAGAGCGGGCCCCACCCGGTTGGAATCCGATACTCGAAGTTGGCATTTCGGAAACCGCCGTTTCGGGTACGTTTTCCGGCACGTTATCCATGTGTTCCCGAGAGACCATCTTATCGACACTTGGAGATTCATATGGACTTCTATCTTGGGTGGTCAAACTTAAAGGCGGGTGGTCAACCATGGTAATCTCGAATGTTTCAAGCCCGGGCCTACCAGAACTTAGTGGTACCTCGTGGACGAGTTTATCCTCCGGTGGAGAACCTAATACCTTCTCCATGTACCCTTTTCCGTTCTCCATGTCGAATGGAAATTTGCTTTTTCTTTTTTTTAATTTCACACGGCGTGCGGGTTCACATGTGCCGTTTTGAATTCGTTCCTCGAGGAGTAATTGATGGAGTCTGCAGTATTTATTACAAATGGAATCGAGTCCGATTTAAAATACTAACTTAGCAAAATTGAAAAAAAAGGATCGTTTTCATGAAAGTAAGTGTTGAATTAGGGACCTACTTGACATGTGACAGCTGAAAAGGCTCGGGAGTATTTCCGTTTTTCCATTGTGATCCTTTCTTCTGTTAATAAGGATAAAATTTTTAAAACAAGAATGACAATTGTTAGTTCAGTTAGGGTGCGTTTGGTATGCAGACACCATAGAACAAGACAGGACGGACGGTACATGACATAACAGAACAGGACCGCACAGCTATTCAGTGTTTGGTAAGACAGGACAGAATAGATGTTCAGTGTTTGGTAAGACAGAACAGATAACATGACCAATTTATCCTTAAAAAGTTGTTTATATATTTTGATAAATTATGTAATTTAGTAGATTATAATGAAATAAATATTTTTTATAACAAAATATATTATTAGAAAGTTTTCTTCAAGACGATTAAAATGACACCAAAATAAAAAGTTTATGTAGTTTCCAATTTTTAATTTCTAACATTTTCTATTTTTTTTACTATTAATATTTAATAATTTACATAAATTAATCAAAACATAGAAACTATATAAAAATAATATTTCGAGACAAGTAAAGTGAGAGTTTAAAGAGCAAAAATTACAATAAATAAAATTTAAAGAATGAATAAAATATAAAAAGAAGACGTAGTTGATGTTTTAGAAGATAATTAGATTTTATTTTGGGGTTATATGGGTAAAACACATGTCAGTTGAAACAGGCATGTTCCATTTTGTTCCACATAAAAGTCATGCCAAACGTGGAACAGTGATCTATGTTTTGTTTTGTCATGTCCAGTGTACCAAACGCACCCTTAAAGGTAAATACAACATTTCCATTTTTAGGAAAGTTCAATATGATATGACAAACTTGTAAACTATTTTCGCTTCAAACTCACCTTTGTCTTACGGGTTTTTTTGTCCCTTTGAGCTTCTGCACTCATCATTTCATACGATGATGCTTCCACTTTATAAAATGATGGATCGGTGTAACGTTTTAAGCATGCACCAGCACCAGCAATATCGAACCTGTTTAAAGCCACATAAATTGGTAATCTTCGCAAATTGACCAAAGTACACCAGGTACTACTTTCGTCACAAAACTAGAGTCCGTTTTTTACTTTTAAGTGTCAAATGAGTTACTTAGTGATTGTATGCTAGCATATATTTAATAAAGAAGTATCTAACAAGAAAATATCAAGGGCATAAGAGTAATTTCATACTTGTCTAGAAGAAACAGCCGAGGTGGAGCACGACAATCTTCATAAGAATCCATGACAAACCGAGGTAAATCTCCCTTGGTGATAAGATTCTGCTCCGTTCGCAGATTAGGATGCCAACCAACACCTGTAACATCAATCGGAATTCTCAGTAATTAGTCATGTGAACAATGTATTCACATGTGGACAAAGTATTCACATGGATTTGAAATCCCACAAACATAGGATTTTGAAATCCCACAAACATAGGATTTTGAAATCCCACGGGGGTGGTTGGTATTTCACAGGATTTCTTACGATTGGTATGTAATAATGTTATAAGATATGTTAAAACCATTTGTTTTGTAATAATCAATTATTAAAAAGGTAATTCAATTGTTTTTATAATTATTTATAATTTGTTTTTGTAAATTATTTATAAAGAATGGAGTTCAGTTCCATTCCAAATCCTACAAACCAAACACACCAAAGATTCCAATTCCCATTCTAAATCCTTCCATGAAATCCAAATCCCTCAAAACCATTCCATCAAACCAAAACGCACCCTTAGAGCACCATATGGATTCAATTACATGATGAAATAATACAGGATTTAGCTTAATTTATCCTATTACATATTTAGGGTCAGGTCCAGGGCAAAACCTCAAAAAAATGAAAAACTGAGGAACACCCTGGTAACCGTTCATATAGACGATATGCACATGTGCATACAAGTAATTTGTAACATGAACAGGTGCATATGCACATGTGCATAAAAACCAAAAAAAACAGCTCAATTTACTTATGCACAGGTGCATACCGTCCAGATGAATGACTACCAGGGTGTTCCTCACTTTTTCATTTTTTTGAGGTTTTCCCCTGAACCTCCCTCTACATTAAAAATTTGTTGGACGTGGATGATTAGTCTTTTATTCATTTTCTTGCCCTATATCTAATTATGGTTTTCACTGTTTGTATAAAATGATATTATCCCCAAGGCATAATTAAATGATGATATAAAGATATTTTGAGTGAACATGAATTTTCTCTCGGTTAATAAATGTGCATAGCTTAAAATCATAGTTCTATAATCTATTTTAGTTTCCCCCAAATCATTTCTGTTTAAAGATCTAGCCTCCATCAAAAACTTTATGATCATGTATTACTACAATTAAGGGCATTAATTGACATTCTAAGTTGCAATGTTCTTTCCGAATAAATGAGCTTAATAGACAGCATAAGGTATTACATGTTGGAATTTAGAGTCTGATTTGGATTAAGCAGAAATCTAACCCGAACTGGAGAAGAATGCTGAATGGCCTGTTTGAGATAAGAATGCCCTTTCGATTGAAGGGAAATCTGATTCAAGCTGTTGAACTCGTACCAGTAGACCATGGCCCCTAGTCGCAGTTACCATCACTTCTTCATGCAAATCATGAAAAATCTCAGCCGCAAACCTTCAGAATTCAATGCAACCTTTTGTTAGAATGATATGATATGGCTTATTCGGTCAGCTATACATGACTGTTTGGTATGGCTTAATGATATAGAAAGTGGCTTATCCAGTAAGCTTCTAGGGGGGAGCTTTATGCAAAAAGCCAAGTTTTTTTCTAAACCTGCCCCTCCCAATTAAAAAAAACGCTTCTTTCATCTATGAAAAGACCCTCCCAAACAGGACTGAGTGGGACAAAAATGCAGTGTTTTGTCTCGCCATAATATGTGGAACAAAGATCAGGGAGATGGGACAAGATAGGTAAATTACTAAACTAGTCATGTCAACGGCGTACCTAACACACCCTATGATACAAATAATCCTATTTCTTTATAAAATCAAACTTGTAAAAGTGACTATTTCTCACACGTATATGTTCTAGAAGGCTGAGTAGATAGTATCAGTGACAAATAATAGAACAGGTTTGTTCAACTTGCTCAAATATGATGAATTTAATCTACCTTAATAACCCATATATGATAGATGAAGTCAACAAGTATGAAAGCATATCATTTAACTTGTACTTATAAACAAGAAACATAGCCTTCTGAAATGCATTACGATAATCGAACAGCAATCGACCATAGCAATCACATGATGCCCCTAATGGTTTAAACTTTTAAAGATCTTGAAATGTAAAAGAGACTCTTGTTTTAATTCATCAAATTCACTGCTATTTCCCAGAACAAATCATTGATATCATCCAATAGACTTGTAAAAAAACAAAAACATAGTAATTTACAGTCTACAATCATGAAATTTTTCAGGAGATTAATTTTCAGTTAATTTAGTTCTGTAATAAATTCCCTAAAATTCCATTTCCAGAGCATGAACTCTATTCTCAATAAAGTTCTGCACTATTCTGGAGAAATAAACTCGATATGTAAATAAATACATGAGCTTTATCAATTCAGGTTTTGAACTCATTCAACTCCCAATCCATTTGCACCAATTCAAGCCACAAAATAGAAGTTTCTCCAGCAGATCTACGAAGCCAAAAAGCTTCAATTCCGATTCCACAACTCCAATTCATTTCTACCAAAACAGATACTATAATGAAAGCAAATACGATACGAAAAAGAAAGTAAAGTACTGACTCCGCTAGGTCGCCTAGCTGGCGTAGAACGCCAACGAGACCGGCCATGGCAACACCTTCAAGCAAAGCTTCAGGATCATCTTTATCAGCTGCTCTGTACAGCTCTGGATCAGCCAAACTGAACTCATTTCTAATCTGATATCTACTGAATGGCATTTCGTCTGAATTTCAAATTCAGCTCAATACAACTCATCAATAATCATAACAAATTTACGTTTGTGCGTCGCTATCTAGCACAAATTCCGCCAGATTTCGAATGAACAATCGTTGAAAATGGTTGCAATCTCCAGAGAATTTCTAGAGAGAGAAAGCGGTGTGAGTGCGGGATGTTGAAATGAATGTGATGAAGAAAGAACACAGAAAGAAATGGAGACGACTCGGTGGGTTGTAAGTTTCACTTAAGCCCTCGTACATTTGATTAATTTTATATAGACCCTTTTAAGTTTTGTTTGACTAAAACAGTTTTGAGTATATTTTGTGTTATGAATGCAAGAAACCCTTTAGCCCAATTCACTAGTAAATTATGATTTTTGTCCTTATAATTTATTAACAATTTCGGTTTTTGTCCCTATGGTTTAGAAAATATGATTTCCTTCCCTATACCAATTCCTATATTTAAGTATAAAGAATTAAAACAGTTCAGAATGTAAACCATAAGGACCAAAAAAGAATATATTGTAATTCATGACGATGAAAATAGCACTAAATTACAAGTCATAGGGACGAAAATCATAACTTTTAAACTACAAAGATGAAAAACGTAATTTACTCTATATATAAAGTGGGTGTTTGAGGGTTGAGTTCCGGTGAAAAGTATCAAATTTGGTTAGAAGTGTGAGAAGTGGTTATCAATCATTGGATGAGAAATGAACGAACATTAGAATGAGATGCACCAGATCAATTATCTTTTAAGCGCAATACATGTGAGGGTATTTGATTAAAAGTGATCAACGATTTAAAAGTACTTCTCACACTTCTCACCAAAAATGACACTTCTCACTAGGGGTGAGCAAAACCCGATTAACCCGAAAAACCCGACCGACCCGTTACCCGATCAACCCGAACTTCACTTGCCCGATGAACCGAAACCCGATTTGGCCCGAACCCGTAATTATATATCGGATATTACGGTTCGGTTTGGGTTTGGTTTTTCCAAACCCGAACCCATCCGAAACCCGAAATTTTTAAAAAAATATAATTTTTTTATTTAATAAATCCTAAATATATATTTCTAATTTCTAATTTCTAATACTTGTTTATTTAATTTTAAGTTATATTGTATTATTGTTGCATGTTGTTTACCGAAAAACAGGGTCGAAATATGGGCTGAAAAACACGAAAAAGGGCTAAAACATGGCCGAAAAACTGGGCTGAAAATGGGCTTGGATCAGGCCCAACCCGATAAACCCGACCGGAATACCCGAAACCCGAACTTTAGTTAGGGCGGGTTTCAGGGCCTGGTTTGTCGATCCGAAACCCGATTGGGTTGGGGGTTTTCGGCCCGACCCGGCCCGACCCGACCGATGCTCACCCCTACTTCTCACATGATCCCACACCGATGTTTTTAGATGTGCATATATATATATATATATATTAGGTTTAAAAAAAATAAATCATGTCAGAAAACTTATCTTACAGATATGAATGATCATCGAAAGTACGATGCTACTTTTCCAAGCTTTTTTCCCTTTTGAGTTGTTTTTTTTGCAGCTGGTTACAAAATGTCATTGTTTTAGGCAGTTTTCACAAAGGATGTTTTGCAAGAAATTAATAAAAAATATGAATAAATATTAAAAATTTATAATTGAGAAGTTATATACAATACAAAGTGTTTGGATTAGCTTATTGTTGTACCAAAACGTGATAAGCTAATAAAGGAAATAATACAATCATGATTAAGAAAGTATAAATAATTAAATATACTATACTAAAAAATCTGCATATTTATATTTTTGAAAAAGGTTCGAAACAGCAACTTGGTGCAAAACCCAACGGTGTAAATATCTATTGTAAATTGATCAATTAATTTGCATAATTCATTCTGATGTCATGTGACTTCTTCTCTCATATCTTAATTGTTCATAGTTTAGTAGCAAAAAAGGATCAAAACAACATTCTCCAACAACAGAAATGAAAACATGTTCATATGAACAATAAAACAGAGCTTGATTACTAAAGAGATAGTAAAATTGTAAAAAACTAAAAGATTCTTAGAAATCAAAATCGACCCAAAAAAGAAAAGATGATTTCAAAAAATAAAACAAACCCAAATTAGTTTCAGTCAAATCCCAATTCCCCAAATTGGTCCAAAAACAGTAGTTTTGATTGTTTTTTCGTGAAAGATATCGACACAACATAAATTCATAAAATAATCAGTTATGAACATTGAGAAGAAACCCATTTAATTTAAAGCTTTTTTCTTGGCAAAAAACATTAAGGTTCTGATTGTATCCCACCTCAGTTGAATTGTTGTGTACAGCAAAACCCCAATAGGGTTCTTCTCAACCAAAAGAAACAAACAAAAACCCTTGAATCTTTTGGGGTCTACAGAAGATTCTTGGATAATAGAATATGAAAAATGGGTTTAGGTGGATATATATATATATATATATATATCAAGATTTAACTTTTCAATTAGGAATCTTCACAAAATTTGAGGACTCGATTTGATTGTACCTGTGAGAGGAGCACGAAGCGGGTGATGAGAGGAGAGGCAAATTGATCAATTAATTTGTGACACGGGGTTTTCACACCCCGAGAATCTAACTGCAAGTGTACGGTGTCGAATCAAGTAATAACGTACGGAAGTACGAGTATCGAACCAAGGGAATTAGGAACTAAGTATCACAATTACTATAAGAACTATTAATTGAACTGTCGAAATTGGAGGATTGGTTTTATAAACTAATTAATTGCAATAAATAAAATAAAATCAAACACAAGACAAACAGAACAACTTTGTAAACTTTGATAGAGAGAAAAGTTGAGGGTTGGAAATCCTCAGGTTATACACATGCAAACAATCGACTCAAAACAGTTACCAGTTAATCCCCTTAATGATTCCCAAATCTTTTAAGATCACCATCGTTTTCTTTCGACTAACAACGGATTTTATTTTGAAAAGGATAAGTTCAATCTCTCGATCTCACTTATGGATTCCAAAATACATTAAGTACTCGATTTATGTTAAATTGACTAGATTTTATCTCTCGATATCAACCTAACGGTTTAAATGGGACTAAAGCCTACTCGGTATATCTCTATCACCTTTCGGGCTTTAGGTATGCAATTTCTAATTCTAAATAGCAATCAATTCTCACGAACTTAATTACTAACAATAAATCAATTGTAAACTGGCCAAATTCACAAAAGCATTAAGAACAAAATCACATACTTCATTAAGTAAGGAAAACTGATAAACGTTCAAATCAATTCGTCACATGCTTATAAACTGAATTCATTCCAACCCCCAACACGAACCGATTAGTTCATGTCGGTGGTGGATTCAAACATAAGAGAAAAAGGTGCAAAAGTGTATGTAAACATGATCAAATGTGAAAGATGAAATCGTGATAACAAGTGATGAAAACTCCCTCCTCTCGTGTTCGTCTCTACGTTCCGTGATGAATGTATCCGTGATCGGCTCTCTAACGTGGCTTCGAGGACTCCGAAAAATCGCCCAAAGTCGCCCCTGAACTGCTCTCGATCGTCTGCCGTAAGAATGATATCGAATAATGACCTAAACCCCGGATAAAATAGCTGAAAATCGCGAAACAGACACTTACGCGACCTGCCACGCGACTTGCAAGTCGCGTGGTAAGTCGCGCGTGTTGTATTTGCTGCGCGGGTCGTTTTCTGGTTCGCGGGTTGGGTCCTGGTTCGGTCGCGGGTTTTGGGCTTGGCTTTTGGGCTCCCGTTAGGCTTCGTTTTGACTCGTTTTGGGTTCTTTTTAGCTTCTTTCTCGAGAAATGCCGCCTTTTAGCTAACCTGCATAAATCACTAGACAAGCCGTAAATTACACGCCTTTTTACTTGAATACAAGCCAATCTCGTTGGTTTGAGAACTGAAAATAACGCCAAAAAGTGGCGTTATCAACAACCCCAAACCGAGCGTTGCTTGTCCCCAAGCAAATTAGCGATAAAATAGAATAAAAGCACACAGTGAATTTAGTAATGACTACACAATTCCCAATCGGTACCAAGCGATGCATCGGTGATTTCCCATACCCGTGAATGTCTATCTCACTCTCGCCTCATTCTTATTTCGTTTGATCTATGACCTTCCATTGGGAGTTGAACTCGTGACTGTTCCGATTACATTAAGGTTAGACTAAGTCCAAACATACTAGGGAAAAACATTTCGCCTTGACCCTACCTCACGGGATACTCTCTTTGCACTCGAACCTAGGTTATCGCTCGTGTTGTCATGTTTACGGAGGTTATGTACAAGAATACTCAAATTATTACATGACAACTCTAAAGAAAGACGCACAAATGTCCAAAGGTTTGATCTCAGAAAGAATTCAAATAGCAAGACAGGGAATATCAGTAAAGGTAGTCGTAGACCGTAATCACATCTTCCAAAAGATCATCGGGGCTGGGGCTATGGGTGAGAAATGAAGGGTAAATTGGTTCAAAGATCCTTGGCGTGTCAATCATTGGCAGTTCCGAACTTTCTACTTCAGCCTCTATCGTTTGGCCCTCTTTATCACTATTGGAGTCGTTTTGACTCTCTTATTTAGCTGCTGCTAATACTAGCTAACTGTATTTTTTTTTTCAAGTTGGGACTTCATTGGTCCTCTTTTCTACTTCTCGGGTTACATTGACCCATTTCATTCTCATGACTGGCCGGAATTCTTTCTTTTCTGCTCTATCTCTAGTAGTTCATTATTGCTTCCGATTGACACACTTTCGGATAAGGGTTGGTTAAGGCTTTTGGCTCAAGGTATAATGGTGGGTTTAGAAAGAATTAAGGTGCGTGTTTGGCTGCAAAGGGGTTTATGGGTACACACAAAAGGGTAAAAGGTAACGCTAGCTAAAAATGGTTTAACAAAAACTAGATGCCTGGAATCATATCTTAAGGTCCACACGATATGGTCTATTATACCCTTACCTAATATCCCGATGTTCGTCTTTGCTACTCAATGCAATAATGTAGCGAGATCATTCTACATTCACGACAAGGAATTCGAGAAGTGTATAAGAATTAAATGTATGAATCCCTCGAAATGAAAAACGTATTTAAGGCTCAAAGTCTCACCATCGGGTGGTCTCCACTAATGCCCCTAGTCATGTCCTTTCCCGGTCCTTCCCTAACGGTCACGTCACTATCACAAGATTCTTCCCACAATGGTTGGTCCCAATTATTCAAAACAAAATTTTTTGGCTAATGTGATCTAAATACTCAGAAATGTAGGAAATCTACGTGCATAAGCTTGGGCCCAATTGGGCAACCCCAAACCTTACCCACACATTGTCCCCAATGTGCAAGCAAAGTTGTAGGTGATGCGACTCAATCATTGTGCAGTTATTACAGTTATCAAAAGGACGAGCAAGGCATTACATAGCAAGCAAAAAGAAATCCCAACTTTCTAAAGTGGCACCCCAAACCTAGGCCGTGGCCTAGGTTTGCCAATAAAAGCCAACCCCAAACCTCGGTGAAACCGAGGTTTGCACAGGGTTTAAAGAATTGAGTGTGTAGATGTGAAAAAGATAAGGCACCCCAAACCTAAGTGGAACTTAGGTTTGTTGCCTCTCGTTTAACTAATACTTAAACAAACATCATACACCACTCATTAACATAAAGATTTAAAACATACCTGATTTAAATTCAATAATTTGAATTTAAACTTAGAAGTAAGTCCCTGTTTCGAACATCTTTTTGGCTTTTTTTGATTTTTCGATTTTTATGGCTTTTCGAAAATAAAGACACACGCAACGTAAAAATAAAAGGAAACAAACCTTGGTGGGTTGCCTCCCACCCAGCGCCTTATATAAAGTCGTGGCACGACTATGTGGGTTCAGCTCGGCTCAGTATCCGCAGACTCGAATCGCCCACACTTGCGATTCCCCGCAGATTGTTCCCTCTTTACTTGACCTTTACCATCTCTAGATCTGCACTGTCCACTCTCGAACATCTTGAAGTTTACCTTCTCTCCACCAACTCTGAAGGTAATCTCTCCCTCCTCCATGTCTATTAATGCTCGACTCGTGGCCAGGAAGGACCTCCCCAAAATCAGCGGGACTTCCTCATCTTCATCTATGTCGATGATCACGAAATCTACCGGGAAGTAGAACTTATTAACTTTGATCAGCACGTCTTCAATCACCCCGTATGGATACCTTATCGATCTGTCCGCGAGCTTGAGTGTCATGTATGTTGGGCTCACCTCTCCCAATCCGAGTTTCCTGAAAACAGATAACGGCATTAAATTAATACTCGCCCCTAAATCACATAACACTTTATTAAAACTAAGATCCCCAATTTGAATAGGGATTGAAAAACTCCCTGGGTCTTTGAGCTTCTGGGGAAGCTTATTCTGGAAGATGGCACTACACTCTTCAGTGAGTGTAACTGTGGATTGATGATCGATCGCCCTCTTTTTGGAAAGGATCTCTTTCATGAATTTCATGTAAGAGGGCATTTGGGTGAGAGCATCTGCAAAAGGGATATTGATCGTTAGCTTTTTAAATACTTCAATAAATTTAGAAAAATTGACATGATCCTTATTTGCTTTCAGCCTGCTCGGGTAAGGTACTCTCGGTACTGCCGGCTTGACCGGTGGTGTCACTTCTTTCTCCTTCGGCTTCTCTTTCCTCATACGCTCTTCATCGGCCTCTAATGCATCCATGTTGTTGGACAACCTAAGGGGGGGGGGGGGGGGGGGGTAAGGTTGTATTTTAAATCTTTTACTTTCAAAAAATTCTTTTTACAAATAAATACAGAATAAATAAAGCAGAGTATAAATAAATAAGTATACAACAATTATATAAACAGATATAATTTAAATGCACAGCGGAAATGTAAATAGATAAGGGAAAGAGAATACTTGACAACGATATTTTTAAAGTGGTTCACCAAACACAAAGTTGGCTAGTCCACCTCGAGAAAATAACACTTCTCGGAGATCCAATACGAAACGTGTTCTTTACGGTAGAAACACAAACCTTAATACAATAAACGCGAATCACTCTACTTTGAGAGATTAATGTGGATCACTCACTCTATTCAAACACTTACAAGAGGGTATAATTTTAATATGAATAATCACTCTTGAATAAGGTTTATCACTTGGATATTTTTAGAGAGTTTGATCACTTGAGTTGTGTTGCTGATTCAACTAATCGAGAGATTTTAATCTGCTATCAACTCAAGATTTCTTGCTCAAAAATTAATTTTATCAGTTTAAGTGATTTAGTGTGAATAAGAAGGCAGCAGAATAATAATCAAATGCTGAGGGAGAATTTATTGCTGAAGTTGGTGTAGCATTGAAGGCTGGTGGATGCATGTATTTATACTGGATGATCAACAGGGCAGAAGCTTTCGCGGTATACCGGCAATCCATCGCGGTATACCTGCGTCAGAAAAAGGACACTGCAGAGGAGAAGGTCAACCCTGCAAAAACAAACGGTACTCGTACCCGCGGTATACCGCGTTGCACACGGCGGTATACCGCCTGAAAAAGGTTCTGACAAGAGAAGCTTCATATGCAGAAGAGGTGATGGGTGAGCAGTATCGCGGTATACCGCGTGGACCTTGGCGGTATACCGCCTGACATTCGTACAAAAGGGCAGTGCGCTGGAAGGCTTCTTTCGGCTGATCACACTTCTTCATTAAATGATGAACAGTAAAAGTATGATTTGATTTTAATAAAATAACATATATATTATATATATATTTGATTCAAATGTAATTATATAGATACGAAATATCCAAGTGATAAAATATTTTAGGGTGTTTATCATTTTAAAATAAAATGACGAAACTCTTCAGACTTGGATTCTTCAGATAAAAATTTATCGAGATCATTTAAATATCTGCACACTCAGATAAAATATTAGATAACAAAAAATGCGGTGTGTTTTGTAATCATCAAAATAAATATGGAGATGTGATTTTATGTGTACCAAAAATATATCACAATATTTAAAGCTGGGTACACTTGCACCAACAATCTCCCCCTTTTTGATGATGACAAACACAACGCTAAACACGAGAGCATACTCGGTTTCTCTCCCCCTTTTGTCGAAGCAAAAAGGGTTTAAGAAAGTCGCTTATGCTCCCCCTCGAAAGATGCTCCCCCTCAAAATATGAAATATTTGAGAGTTAGTATTTTTAAGGGTTATACTCAAGCATGCCTAAACCAAGTCTTAATTTAAAGAAGGCTTTTTTGTTAAGGGCTTTTGTGAAAATATCGGCCAAATTATCTTCCGAATCAACCTTTTCAAGCACGATTTTGCCTTTTTGAACATTATCTCGTAAAAAGTGATGTCTCAACTCAATATGTTTGGTACGAGAATGTAAAACGGGATTTTTACTTAAGTTTATGGCACTTGAGTTATCACACATAATTGGAATTTTGGTTAGGTGTACCTCAAAATCGGTAAGTGTGTGTTTCATCCATAGGACTTGAGCACATGCTCTTGCGGCGGCTACATATTCCGCTTCGGTGGTAGACAAAGCTACGGATTGTTGTTTCTTAGAGAACCAAGACACAAGTGAGAGACCTATAAAGGCACATACCCCACTAGTACTTTTTCGGTCAACAATAGATCCACCAAGATCGGAATCGGCGAAACACGTTACTTCTAACTCGGGTTTCTTTGCGTACCATAAGCCAAGATTAGTAGTACCTCGTAAATATCGAAAAATACGCTTGACAGCTTCATAGTGAGATTGTTTAGGTGAAGATTGAAAACGAGCACATAAACATACACTAAACATAATATCAGGTCTACTAGCAGTTAAATATAATAAACTACCAATCATACCACGATAAATTTTTTCATTAAAATCGTTTCCCTCCTCGTCACGAGATAATTGCAAATTTGTGGTCATTGGAGTTTCAACGGGTTTCACATTTTCAAAGTTAAACTTTTTCAACATATCTTTACAATATTTAGATTGACTAATAAAAATACCAGTTTCACATTGTTTTATTTGCAATCCTAAGAAGAATTTTAATTCTCCCATCATGCTCATTTCAAATTCGCTTGTCATTTTCGCAGAAAATTCATTACACAGTTTTTCATTAGTGGAACCAAAAATAATATCATCAACATATACTTGCACAACCACAATATCATTTTGAACATATTTCACAAATAAAGTATTATCTATTTTGCCCATAATATAACCACTAACAATTAAAAAGGTTTTTAATCTATCATACCACGCACGCGGAGCCTGCTTTAAACCGTAAAGCGCCTTTTTCAATTTATAAACATGTGTCGGGTTTTCAAAACTTTCAAAACCGGGAGGTTGAGAAACGTATACCTCCTCATTTATAATACCATTTAAGAAAGCACTTTTAACATCCATTTGAAATAATTTAAAATCTTTAGCATTTGCAAAAGCGAGAAGCATTCGAATAGACTCCAACCTTGCAACTGGTGCAAAGGTTTCGTCATAATCTATACCTTCTTGTTGACTGTACCCCTTGGCAACTAAACGTGCCTTGTTCCGTGTGACTCCACCGTTCTCGTCTACCTTGTTACGGAAGACCCATCTTGTGCCAATAATGGTTTGACTACTAGGGCTAGGCACTAAGTCCCACACATTATTCCTAGTAAATTGGTTTAACTCTTCTTGCATGGCCAATATCCAATCCTCATCACCTAAAGCTTCATCTATGGTTTTAGGTTCTATGGTTGAGATAAAAGCATGGAAAGCACAATGGGTATGGATTTGTGATCTAGTTGTCCTTTGGTTTAGGTCACCTATAATTTGATCTACGGGATGGCCTCGAGCGGTTCTAAGATTAGGATCATCTACACCTTGTGGAATAAAACACAAAGGGGCATCACTAGATTCAATATTATTTGTGGAAGGTTGGGTACTTAAATCCAAGTTGCTAAGTTGTTGTGCTAAGACATCTCCTTCACAAACATTGTCATTTGCTAAGGGTGCACTAGGTTTGGGAGGACTCTCGTCAAAGCTAACATTTAAGGATTCTTCCACTACCATGGTTTCCTTATTTAGGATTCTATAGGCTTTGCTATTCCAAGAATAACCTAGGAAAACTCCCTCATAGGCTTTGGGGTCAAATTTGGTTAGGTAGGATTTGGTGTTTAAAATGAAACATTTACAACCAAAAACTTTTAGGTGAGCTAGGGAAGGTTTTCTACCTCGGTAAAGTTCATAGGGTGTCTTATTTAGGATACCTCTAATTAGGACACGGTTAAGCACATAGGTCGCGGTAGCAACGGCATCACACCAAAACTTTTGGGGAACTTGATGTTCGTTTAGCATAGTTCTACTCATTTCTTGCAACGTTCGATTTTTCCTTTCAACAACCCCGTTAGATTGAGGTGTTCGAGGAGCAGAAAAGTTATGAGTTATACCATGTTTATCACAAAAGGCACCAAATTGTACATCATTATCGAATTCTCGTCCATGGTCCGTACGTATGGAAACAATCGTACAACCTTGTTGGTTTTGAATTCGTTTTCCCAAAATTTTAAACTTTTCAAAAGCCTCATTTTTATGTCTCAAAAATAAAGTCCAAGTATAACGGGAATAATCATCCACAATAACCAAAGTATAAAAATTTCCTCCAAAACTTTGAATAGCCATCGGGCCAAAAAGATCCATATGTAAAAGTTCTAAAACTCTTTGAGTAGAAATAACATTTTTTGATTTATGAGAAACGTGATGTTGTTTGCCGACACGACAAGCATCACAAAAATGATTATCAAACTTTAATTTTGGCAGGTCACTCACAAGCTCCTTATTTTTTAAGTTTTGCATTAATCTTAGATTAGCGTGACCTAAACGCCTATGCCATAAAGTAGAAACATCATTAATAGAAGATAAGCATACATTTTCAGATACAACAGTTTTACAAATATATAAATTTCCTTTTACAAAGCCATTTAAAAGAACTTTGCCATTTTTTAAGATTTTGCACGAGTCTTCTTCGAAGACAACAGTTATACCATTTTTACACAATTGGCGAACACTTAACAAATTAAAATGTAAATTATCAACATGATTAACATTAAGAAATTGAACATTATTGCAAGAGACTGTACCTCTACCAATTATATTTCCTTTGGAGTTTCCTCCAAAAATTACCTGTCCACCATCACATGACTTATATAATGAAAAGAGATTATTGTTTCCGGTCATGTGACGTGTGCAACCACTATCGAGTATCCAGTCCATATCAAGGTCAATCTACAATAATGAAGATGTAACTTTTATGGTCCCCATTTCTCGTGGGTCCTTGACAATTAGTTTCAATGTCAACCAACATGCATATATATAAAGTCAAACAGAATATATATATATATAATACATTACACAACTTTAATATATAATATATCAAACACAAATATATATATATAACACATGTCAAGTCAAACAAAATATATATATATAAGAATTAAAAAAAAATTAAATAAAATATATATATATATATATTTGCAGTACGTATGTATATATATATATATGAATAGTATAAAAAGTACAAATAACAATATTTTACTTATATATAATATATAACACATATACATAACACATTTAAAACCATAAACGCATACCACCGGGATTATCATTACTAAACATTCCTTTTGGAATCCATTTATTTACCATTTTAATTTTGCGATTATATTTATCATACACATAAAAACAAGCATTTACATTCGCATTATTATTAGGTTTAGAATATTTATCATGGTACATGCGAGCATACGGTTTTCTCGTATTATAATTTACATTATTTATTTTACGCACATACGGAGGTTTTTGCACATATTGATTTCTTGTATTTACTTTAGGTGATTCATAAAATCTTTTGATGGGTATACATGAACATTTATCAACACAAGTATTGGAACCAATGCCTTTTCTACAATTTATACGGTTAGGCATATTTAGCATGTTAAAAACTTTCTCATTACTACTTTCAAAGGCTTTAGCTAGCATGTTATCTTTTTCATATGAAGCACATTTAGCCTTTAAACAAGTAATCTCATTATCAAGAATATCACATTTTGTACAAATAATATTTTCATGTGATTTTTTATTTAAGCATGCAATTTCTTTATTTAAAACATCACAAGATTTACAAAAATCTTTTTCTCCTAATTTAGTTTCTAATTTAGCAATTATATCCATATCATTTTCAGATTTTTGTTTAACATTATTTATTTCCTTTCTACATGCATTTACAGTTTCTTTTAACATAGCATTCTCATCTTGGTAACGATTTGCAAGAGCGGCCATTTTATGAAAAGATTCATATAATTCTTCAAGATTATTTTCATTATCACTTTCATAATCACTATCGTAATCCGAGTAAGAAGATTTTACCTCGTCGTCGCTTTCGGCCATAAGACAAATGGCTTGATAGTCATCTTCTTCTTCACTCTCGCTCCACGCGCCTCCAATGAAGGCTTTCTCCTTCTTCTTTTGGAACTTGTTCTTTTTCGGACATTCATTGGCGTAGTGGTCTTTGTCACCACATGAGTAGCAAAAGCCTCTCTTTGGCTTAGCTTTATCGTCTTCACTCGAGTCGCCATTTTTCTTAACTTTTTCGTCTCGTTTATGGAACTTACGACTTCGATTTTCACCACCACGACGGTAGTTACCGTTTCTTTGAAATCTGCCATTGTTAGAAAATTTATTATTATTATTAAGAAATTTGGAAAAGTTTCTTACCAACATGGCGACTTCATCGAGAGTTTCGGATGGATCTTTCGAGGAGCTAGCTTTCTCCTTTTTCTTCTCAACTTTTGGTGTTGAGACATTGAGAGCGATTGATTTCTTTTTAACTTGCTCCCGATCTTTGTTTCTTTTAAGTGCAATTTCATGCACTTTAAGATTACCGATCAAGTCATCTATCTTCATTATGGAAAGGTCACGGGAGTCTTCTAAAGATGTTATCTTTTGCATCCACTCCGAAGGAAGGGCTCGTAGGATTTTCCTTATATAGTCCTCGTTAGGATAAGTGCGATCCAAACCTTTCAAAGTAGTCACAATAAGGTTAAATCTTTTAAACATTGAGTCAATTGACTCATCTTGTTTCATTTCGAATAGTTCATAATCGTGAACTAAAATATTCACTTTACTAGATTTAACCTCCGTGTTTCCACGATGAGTATTATTTAAACTTTCCCATATTTGATTTGCAGTTTTATATGTATATACTCTTTCAATTTCATCAGTTGTTAAAGCAGCATATAATATATTCTTAGCTTCAAAGTTTAAACAAAAATGAGCTTCATCAGAAGTAGTCCAGTCATCTATAGGTTTATCAATATAAACATCATCTTTCACAATGGTGGGTTTAAAATTCCCTTTTTCTATAATATTCCAAATCTTTTGATTTTTGCCACGCACGTGACATTCAAATAGCTCGGCCCAAATGCCAAACTTTTCAGTATCTATCAAAGGAGGTTTTGAAAACACGATATTAGTTTGTTGAGCCATTTTAGAAGAATAAGAGAAAATTATGCAGAATATTTTTGAAAGACCTGCTCTGATACCAAATGTTGGACAACCTAAGGGGGGGGTAAGGTTGTATTTTAAATCTTTTACTTTCAAAAAATTCTTTTTACAAATAAATACAGAATAAATAAAGCAGAGTATAAATAAATAAGTATACAACAATTATATAAACAGATATAATTTAAATGCACAGCGGAAATGTAAATAGATAAGGGAAAGAGAATACTTGACAACGATATTTTTAAAGTGGTTCACCAAACACAAAGTTGGCTAGTCCACCTCGAGAAAATAACACTTCTCGGAGATCCAATACGAAACGTGTTCTTTACGGTAGAAACACAAACCTTAATACAATAAACGCGAATCACTCTACTTTGAGAGATTAATGTGGATCACTCACTCTATTCAAACACTTACAAGAGGGTATAATTTTAATATGAATAATCACTCTTGAATAAGGTTTATCACTTGGATATTTTTAGAGAGTTTGATCACTTGAGTTGTGTTGCTGATTCAACTAATCGAGAGATTTTAATCTGCTATCAACTCAAGATTTCTTGCTCAAAAATTAATTTTATCAGTTTAAGTGATTTAGTGTGAATAAGAAGGCAGCAGAATAATAATCAAATGCTGAGGGAGAATTTATTGCTGAAGTTGGTGTAGCATTGAAGGCTGGTGGATGCATGTATTTATACTGGATGATCAACAGGGCAGAAGCTTTCGCGGTATACCGGCAATCCATCGCGGTATACCTGCGTCAGAAAAAGGACACTGCAGAGGAGAAGGTCAACCCTGCAAAAACAAACGGTACTCGTACCCGCGGTATACCGCGTTGCACACGGCGGTATACCGCCTGAAAAAGGTTCTGACAAGAGAAGCTTCATATGCAGAAGAGGTGATGGGTGAGCAGTATCGCGGTATACCGCGTGGACCTTGGCGGTATACCGCCTGACATTCGTACAAAAGGGCAGTGCGCTGGAAGGCTTCTTTCGGCTGATCACACTTCTTCATTAAATGATGAACAGTAAAAGTATGATTTGATTTTAATAAAATAACATATATATTATATATATATTTGATTCAAATGTAATTATATAGATACGAAATATCCAAGTGATAAAATATTTTAGGGTGTTTATCATTTTAAAATAAAATGACGAAACTCTTCAGACTTGGATTCTTCAGATAAAAATTTATCGAGATCATTTAAATATCTGCACACTCAGATAAAATATTAGATAACAAAAAATGCGGTGTGTTTTGTAATCATCAAAATAAATATGGAGATGTGATTTTATGTGTACCAAAAATATATCACAATATTTAAAGCTGGGTACACTTGCACCAACACATGTCAATGATATCCACATCATTCTCGGCTTCCTTTGCTGGCTCCTCATTCAGCTCCTTGCCATCTCTCAGATAGATGGCATTACAATTCTCTTGGTTCCTCTTTTCGGCCATGCTTGGAAATGTGCCAGGTGGTCGGTTTTGTAAGGCCTCGGAGATCTGCCCTACTTGCCTCTCGAGGATCTTGATTGCAGCTGTATTCTGATCAGTTGCGGTTTTCACCGTGTTCACAGTGCTTGCTAGCTCTCCAACCGTGCTGTCCATTTTCGACATGAACTTCATCATCATCTCCTCCAGCCCCGGTTTCTTCTCTCCGGTGGTCCTTCGTTTCTTTGATTAAAACCTGGAGGACGATAAGCATTATTAGCATTAGAAGAATTTGAAGAGTTAGAAAAATTACCTGGCTGTTGACCGGGTTGACTCCACGAGAAATTTGGGTGCTTTTTCCACCCTTCGTTATACGTGTTGGAGAATGGGTCGTTCCTTGGCTGATGATTCCGGTTTTGCATATACTGAAGTTGCTCGGGTGCTTCCGGAATTCCTCTATTCATCTGATTTGTGATGAATGCCAGTTGAGCTTTCAGTTCATTCAGCTCATTACTCTCTTGGACACTTGCAGCTCGTCTTACGGCTGATCGTGGAGTAGAGAAACTGTGCTCGGCCAAGTTCTCGATCAGCTCGCACGCTTCCTCATAGGACTTGTCCATTAGTGCTCCACCCGCGGCAGCCGTGATGTCGTTCTTAAATTGCGGGTGAAGTCCACTGAAGAAGGTCTGGATGATGACCCAGCCTTGTAGCCCATGATGAGGACACTTCTTGATCATGTCCTTGTAACGTTCCCACGCCTCATATAACGTTTCTTGATCCCACTGAGAAAAATGGGTGATTTCCGCCATCAGTTGGGCGGTTCTGCTCGGTGGGAAAAACTTTTGGAGGAAGGTTGCTTTCAACTGTGCCCAAGTAGTGATCTGATCTGACGGTAGGCCTTCTATCCATATTTCAGCTCGACCTTTTAATGAAAAACTGAACAGCCTCAGTTTGATTGCGTTCTCCTCCATCCCGTTGATCTTGAAGGTGCTACAAATGCGCTCGAAAGTTCGGAGATGAGCGTGAGGATCTTCGGTCGGTGCTCCTCCATATTGATTTTGCTGCACCATTACGATGGTGCTCGGCTTTATTTCGAAATAGTTAGCCGCAGTGGTAGGTGGTTGAATGCCTATCCGTGCGGCCGCTACATTAGGATCGACAAATGACCGCATCAGAACTCTTTCCGGAGGTGGTGGTGGATTGTTGCGGCGAGGTGGAGGATCGTTTCGCGGAGGTGGTCTCTCGTCGTCGGACATCTCGAATTTCAGATTCCTTTTGGCTTTCGCTTCCTTACGCAGCCGACGAGCGGTTCTTTCGATCTCCGGATCAAATTGTTCGATCTCTTTTCCTCGGGTCGTCCTTGGCATAAACCAAGTGGTACCTGAAAAGAAGAAAGTAAAGTCAATAATCCAAAAACTGAAAGTGATGGGAAAATAACAAGAAAAGAAAATGCTCAATCTAATAGCGCGTATAGATGGTAGTGCTATTAGTTACAACTAGTTCCCCGGCAACGGCGCCAAAAACTTGACACGGGGTTTTCACACCCCGAGAATCTAACCGCAAGTGTACGGTGTCGAATCAAGTAATAACGTACGAAAGTACGAGTATCGAACCAAGGGAACTAGGAACTAAGTATCACAATTACTATAAGAACTATTAATTGAACTGTCGAAATTGGAGGATTGGTTTTATAAACTAATTAATTGCAATAAATAAAATCAAATCAAACACAAGACAAACAGAACAACTTTGTAAACTTTGATAGAGAGAAAAGTTGAGGGTTGGAAATCCTCAGGTTATACACATGCAAACAATCGACTCAAAACAGTTACCAGTTAATCCCCTTAATGATTCCCAAATCTTTTAAGATCACCGTCGTTTTCTTTCGACTAACAACGGATTTTATTTTGAAAAGGATAAGTTCAATCTCTCGATCTCACTTATGGATTCCAAAACACATTAAGTACTCGATTTATGTTAAATTGGCTAGATTTTATCTCTCGATATCAACCTAACGGTTTAAATGGGACTAAAGCCTACTCGGTATATCTCTATCACCTTTCGGGCTTTAGGTATGCAATTTCTAATTCTAAATAGCAATCAATTCTCACGAACTTAATTACTAACAATAAATCAATTGTAAACTGGCCAAATTCACAAAAGCATTAAGAACAAAATCACATACTTCATTAAGTAAGGAAAACTGATAAACGTTCAAATCAATTCGTCACATGCTTATAAACTGAATTCATTCCAACCCCCAACACGAACCGGTTAGTTTATGTCGGTGGTGGATTCAAACATAAGAGAAAAAGGTGCAAAAGTGTATGTAAACATGATCAAATGTGAAAGATGAAATCGTGATAACAAGTGATGAAAACTCCCTCCTCTCGTGTTCGTCTCTACGTTCCGTGATGAATGTATCTGTGATCGGCTCTCTAACGTGGCTTCGAGGACTCCGAAAAATCGCCTAAAGTCGCCCATGAACTGCTCTCGATCGTCTGCCGTAAGAATGATATCGAATAATGACCTAAACCCCGGATAAAATAGCTGAAAATCGCGAAACAGACACTTACGCGACCTGCCACGCGACTTGCAAGTCGCGTGGTAAGTCGCGCGTGTTGTATTTGCTGCGCGGGTCGTTTTCTGGTTCGCGGGTTGGGTCCTGGTTCGGTCGTGGGTTTTGGGCTTGGCTTTTGGGCTCCCGTTAGGCTTCGTTTTGACTCGTTTTGGGTTCTTTTTAGCTTCTTTCTCGAGAAATGCCGCCTTTTAGCTAACCTGCATAAATCACTAGACAAGCCGTAAATTACACGCCTTTTTACTTGAATACAAGCCAATCTCGTTGGTTTGAGAACTGAAAATAACGCCAAAAAGTGGCGTTATCAACAACCCCAAACCGAGCGTTGCTTGTCCCCAAGCAAATTAGCGATAAAATAGAATAAAAGCACACAGTGAATTTAGTAATGACTACACAATTCCCAATCGGTACCAAGCGATGCATCGGTGATTTCCCATACCCGTGAATGTCTATCTCACTCTCGCCTCATTCTTATTTCGTTTGATCTATGACCTTCCATTGGGAGTTGAACTCGTGACTGTTCCGATTACATTAAGGTTAGACTAAGTCCAAACATACTAGGGAAAAACATTTCGCCTTGACCCTACCTCACGGGATACTCTCTTTGCACTCGAACCTAGGTTATCGCTCGTGTTGTCATGTTTACGGAGGTTATGTACAAGAATACTCAAATTATTACATGACAACTCTAAAGAAAGACGCACAAATGTCCAAAGGTTTGATCTCAGAAAGAATTCAAATAGCAAGACAGGGAATATCAGTAAAGGTAGTCGTAGACCGTAATCACATATTCCATAAGATCATCCAGGTCTTTACAAGGTTGTAATGGGGCTGGGGCTATGGGTGAGAAATGAAGGGTAAATTGGTTCAAAGATCCTTGGCGTGTCAATCATTGGCAGTTTCGAACTTTCTACTTCAACCTCTATCATTTGGCCCTCTTTGTCACTATTGGAGTCGCTTCGACTCTCTTATTTAGCTGCTGCTAATACTAGCTAACTGTATTTTTTTTCAAGTTGGGACTTCATTGGTCCTCTTTTCTACTTCTCGGGTTACATTGACCCATTTCATTCTCATGACTGGCCGGAATTCTTTCTTTTCTGCTCTATCTCTAGTAGTTCATTATTGCTTCCGATTGACACACTTTCGGATAAGGGTTGGTTAAGGCTTTTGGCTCAAGGTATAATGGTGGGTTTAGAAAGAATTAAGGTGCGTGTTTGGCTGCAAAGGGGTTTATGGGTACACACAAAAGGGTAAAAGGTAACGCTAGCTAAAAATGGTTTAACAAAAACTAGATGCCTGGAATCATATCTTAAGGTCCACACGATATGGTCTATTATACCCTTACCTAATATCCCGATGTTCGTCTTTGCTACTCAATGCAATAATGTAGCGAGATCATTCTACATTCACGACAAGGAATTCGAGAAGTGTATAAGAATTAAATGTATGAATCCCTCGAAATGAAAAACGTCTTTAAGGCTCAAAATCTCACCATCGGGTGGTCTCCACTAATGTCCCTAGTCATGTCCTTTCCCGGTCCTTCCCTAACGGTCACGTCACTATCACAAGATTCTTCCCACAATGGTTGGTCTCAATCATTCAAAACAAATTTTTTGGCTAATGTGATCTAAATACTCAGAAATGTAGGAAATCTACGTGCATAAGCTTGGGCCCGATTGGGCAACCCCAAACCTTACCCACACATTGTCCCCAATGTGCAAGCAAAGTTGTAGGTGATGCGACTCAATCATTGTGCAGTTATTACAGTTATCAAAAGGACGGGCAAGGCATTACATAGCAAGCAAAAAGAAATCCCAACTTTCTAAAATGGCACCCCAAACCTAGGCCGTGGCCTAGGTTTGCCAATAAAAGCCAACCCCAAACCTCGGTGAAACCGAGGTTTGCACAGGGTTTAAAGAATTGAGTGTGTAGATGTGAAAAAGATAAGGCACCCCAAACCTAAGTGGAACTTAGGTTTGTTGCCTCTCGTTTAACTAATACTAAAACAAACATCACACACCACTCATTAACATAAAGATTTAAAACATACCTGATTTAAATTCAATAATTTGAATTTAAACTTAGAAGTAAATCCCGTATTTTTGGGATTACGGATTTTTTTTGAATTTATTATAAGTATGAATATGTACGTATGTATCTAAAGATATTCAATATTAGTCAAAATGAAGTTAACCCTAATCACGACACATTAATTCGTATATATTTATGATATTTAATAATATAATTAAATCCAAAAATATTCAATATTTGGCTCATTTCAAAGATATTGCCGAAACGATTACAATGGTACAATTTGTAAAAAATAAAAATATTTTTAATGCATTTTAGTTTATATACATTATTTATGTTTATATAATAAGAGTCTAAAATGAAAAATAAAAAAGTAAGGGATTAAAAGTAAACTACATAGGTAATTATAAGGGTAGTAAATGAAAGGTATAAATATTAAAAATCGAATTAAGGAGAAATTTAAGGAGGAGTGAATGTAGGTGTGATAATTGAACCTATAATGTAAATGCGTCCAGATACATGTTTAAGTGGAAAAACAATGAAGTCGGCTCACCAGAAGACGACACGTGGCATGCTAGTTACTCATTTATTATATGTATAGATATATATATATATATATATAGTGATTAATGCATTATCTTACTTGGTATAAACGACTAAAAAACAGTGTTTCCTCTATGTCTAAAATGTATTTTTCAAGGTCCAAAAGTTCAATTGTTCCCTTAAACAACTTGTTTGTGCTATCTTTTAAATTCCATAAAAAATTTAGACCTCAAAATGTAATAAAACAAAAGCTTAGGGGGGGGGGGTAAAATGTACAGGGCTCAAAGATTAAGTTAATATAAAAATAGTTTTAACGGATTCTGGTGCTTAAAATACGCAGGGAATATGATGAAAGGGGATTGAGGGGAGTAACATGTTCGGGGTGCGTACAGAGCACACATCTCTAAAAAGCAATTAGGTTTAAAGGAATGTAATAAATGTTCCTTCATGTTTAGGGAAGTGGGTTCAATTTTATTAGATGTAAAGGGATTGAATTAAATTCATTCATTTATGATATTAATTTATGAAAATCAACAGAATTTAAAGAATTTTATGATGTTTATTAATTTCAATAAAAAATTAAATAAATAAACTATTTCAATACCTTTGAAATCTCATGGATTTCATGAGGTAAAAATAGCACTTGAAATACTCTAGATAACGAGAACATTCATCCTGTGTTATTATTTTTCTATTTATGATCAGTCTGATAAATATGTATTTTTATAAATGGTTTTAACAAATCGTTTGCCTAGGAACTGAGGATGGCGGATGTGAGATGATATACAACTATGTTGAAATAAGCGAATTTCAATGGCCATTACCGATCAAGTGTTGCATTTACTAAATATGAGGGGTTATTTACCTCATTCTTACCTGATAAGCGTTTATCCAACACTTTCATTTAACTCACCGGCTAAGATTTCAGTCCACTAAGTGGCATTGTATGGAAAAAAAAAATATCCTGTAATCGCTTACAGGGTAAGAGTCGTCACTCTCACTTACTGGTCAAGAGTCATCACTCTCACTTACCGGGTATGACTCTCGGTTCTTGTCATTACTCTTACCGGGTAAAATTCTCAATCTTTGTCATGTTCATCCGATAGGGTAAAAGTGAGCCGATAAACACTTACCGGGTAAGCGTTTAGTAAACAACCCCTGAGTTAAAACAAGGATAAACGAATGAAAAGTCAAATTTTGGCTCAATTCAGATTTTAGATAGATTCATATGCTTTTGTTGCCATCTCCATGTGCTTTAAGCTATACACATGGCCCTTGAGGGTACCTCACCTAATCACTAGTTCAAGTTAAAGATGCATAATACTCAAGTTTTCTTAGACCGGGGTCGGCCTTTCACAATGTGCAAAAAAGGCCTAGGCTTTTTTAGGGTTGGACTTTAGGGTTGAAAAAGAGCTTGGTCGAGCATTTTTAGATCGAGCTTAACCAAGATTTTTCAAACTTTTCCGGACCATGATTTTTAGGCCTGGCCTAGGCCTTGGGCTCTCAGCAAATTTTTAGCATGATCAGACACTTTAAGGCCTGACCTAGACATGGCTACGAGCTCATTAGGCCTCGACTTTTTTGTCGGGGTTTCAGACTTAGGCTCTTGGGTACAGCCCTAGTTCAAGCTCACTCGTAGCCATTAGAGGTTTTTATAGTTATTAACATAAAAACCATTGAATTAGTGAAAGTGCACGCAAGATAATTCAGATATCCCTAGTTATTAAAAAAAACACACACACACAAACGTGGTATTGCATTACTTTTAACCAAATCAAAGCTCATTGTAATAACGTTCGACTCTGATAACCAATGTAAAACTGATATCATAGGAACACGAGTTACAAGCATTGTTCAATATATAGTCAACCAAACGATAATGTCATTTTTCGAACTCAATCAATCGTGCATCTCATTGTTTAGTTTTAAGGAGTAGCTTAACTGATAAGACGTTGGACTTGCTACTAAATTTGGAATCGAAGTATATAAATACTAATAAATAGTTGTTCATGATGCTTGTCAAGTATTGATATTTGTGCTTAAAACGTGAGGACGATTATGTTGATTCCGATGATTGAGGGAAACGGACGGCGGAGATCACGTGAGGATGTTGACCAGGCGTGGGTTTTATGTGTCATGCGTCCCATAATATGCCATGTTCTTAATAATCTCAACCCTTAAAATGTTTCGTAATCCAACAGTAATTATTATATTATCATTTTTCTTTCAACTTTTTTTTGTCTTTTATATAACTTATCTTAATCATTTTAGGGTGTGTTTGGTACACTTGACAAAACATAACAGAACAGAACATGATCTATTATCCCACGTTTGGCAAGACTTTTATGTAGAATAGAATGAAACAAGCTGGAACAAAATGGAACATACTTACGTTTACCAATATTATCTAAAAATAAAATCTAATTCTCTTTTAAAACATCAAATAAACCTTCTATTTCATATTTTATTCATTCTTTAAATTTTATTTATTGTATTTTATGTTATTTAAACTTTTACTTTATTTTCTTTAAAATATTATTTTCACATTGTGTCTATGTTTTGATTAATTTATGTAAACTATTAAATACGAATAGTTAAATAAATATAGAAAATGTTAAAAAAAAACATTTAATTTGCCAAGGAATTAGTCTAGGCATAGCTTAGGACACTCTTTCAAAAAAAACATTCTTAATGAATAACACTTCCATATTTCCTAATAAATATGTTACGTGTCACGTCATGGACGATTCCCAAGTTCCTAATAAACTTTAGGTTCCTAATGAAACATAAGGAGCCGAAACTAAAACAGGAAGAAAACATACAACTGAACAAAAAAACGAGTAGCAAAAGAACATAAAGAAAAAGAAGAACCAATCGAGAACATCTACCACAACCAGCGGGGCGTAGTTGTTTGTATTTTTACATGGGCTGCATGCAACACCAATCCAGCAAGAAAAGTTTATTTTTTGGCACAATTTGCTAACCATTGATAGAAATGAAGTTGAATATCAGTATACAAGGAGCCGATTAGAGAACACAAATGCAAATGTTTTTTTTTTTGTGAGTATAAGGATCATGCATCCATAAATAGTTTTAATCTGATCATGTCAACTTGTTTGCACATCAATTAACTTAAGTTAATACCTAAGTCAATGGTGAATTCGTAAATTTTAATAATTTACATGGGCTGCAACACTAATCCATCACGTCACGCCATACGTCATTTAGAACCTTTATAATAATATTAACATTAATATTACTTCATAATTTATAGTAATTAATATTTATTAATAGTTAATAATAATAGATAACAGTTAATATTAATTAGGGGTATAATTAGAAGAAAATTGTAAAATATTTCTAGAACTTATTCAATTGCTATTGTAAGTAGCATTTTAACAAAGTAGCTTATAATTACTTTTGTCCAGGGCTTCTACAATAAATTTAAAAAACAAACTAACTTATGTTTGTAAAATAGGTTTATAGGGTTGGGTTTCGGTGAGAAGTGTCAAACTTGGTGAGAAGTGGTTATCAACCGTTGGATGGGAAATGGACGATGAGATGCACCGGATCAATTCCCTTTTAAGCCGCAATCTATAGAAGGATATTTGATTAAAAATGATCAACGGTTTAAAAATACCTCGCACAATTCTCACCAAAAATGACACTTCTCACATGCCTAGATTTATAAGACTATAGTTTATTAAAATATCTAATATATACACAAATACATACACCCACCTCACACTACAAAAATAACCAGTATCAGCGACGGATTAGCGAGGGACTTGTATCAGCGACGGATTAGCGAGGGATTAATATCATCGACGGATTAGCGAGGGCTTATATTAGCGACGGATTAATATTAGTGACGGATTAGCGAGGGTTCTTATTAGCAACGGATTAGTGAGGGAATAGATTAGCGACGGATTAGCGACGGATTTGCGAGGATTCTACTTACTTTTTAGCGATGGAAATCCGTCGCTAATCCCTCGCTGATTTTTAGTTATTTAAAAAAAATGAAATTCTATATTTCCTGTATTTTATAATACGAAACTTGCCCATAAATTGAAAATAACAAATCGAAATTCTCCAACAAACTAAAAATAACCAAATTCATAAAATTTAAAATACGAAATTCATAAAGGCGTAGATTCCAAATTTATAAAATTTAACATTCCAAATTCATACAATTCAACAAAAGGCCTTAAAATGAAGCAACAATCTAACTAGCAGGAGGTCCGGGAGGGCCGGAAGGGCTGGAAGGTCCGGGAGGGGGGAAAGTGTATCCTTGTTGCCGCATGAAAGAAGTAAAATGCTCCGATAACGCAACCTGCGCGGCTAACTGGGCAGCTTGATTGGCTTGTTCGGCCTCTAGGTCTTCTCTTCTCTTTTGTTCAGTCTTTAGCTGGACCACATAGCGATCCTCCCGCTCCTTTGCCTCCTCCTCCATCCTTGCAATTTTCTCCGTTAACCCAGTTACCTATAATAGTCCATATTTGACAAGAATCAGTTAATTTGTTGGCAATCAAAAGTAATGACATGATACATAACAACATAACTAATATACCTCTACTGGCGGTCCAAATGATCTCCCGCTGCTATTGCTACATTCACCAGTCATAGCATAATAGGGATCTTGAGTGGTCCCAAAACCAAATAGACGACCCTTCTTTCGTCCTCCAACACTCTGCTCCAAAAGAGTTGCATCATCAGGTGGAGGGGTGTCAGGTTGTGCATTAGAGTGGGCCGCATCCCTAAGTTCCTGAAAGCGTTCCTATGGTTTATCAAAACAAAAACGGGCGACCTTAATTATTTCTGCAGACATTTCAACAGCATAACGGCTGTAAATCAAACGTATCCAATGCCTGCTTTTAACAATTATAACATTCTAATTACCAATCGTAGTCACATTGTCGACACATATCTATTTAGCATAGCGTCTGCCCAACAATGGCAACCCAAACTAATAGTATCATTATATTCATTAAAACATATTACTTTAAACCTATCAAATGGTTCTATAAAACAAAGTAATGGTTTTAGAAAACTTACTGCCACCCTAGCCGCTTTGGGGTAAATATAACGAGGAGGATCAGTAGGCGGGTCGGACGAACCCGGAACAAGCTTCCGGTTCGTACAGTGAGTCCGCTCGTACACTTCAGAACTACTTGGCTCCCGACCCAATATTCGTCTCTTTAATAGACAATTAAGTTAAGTAGTTAGTAAACATACAAATCCAATTACATATTTAGAAAATTATATATATATATATATATATATATATATACTTACCATCTGGTGTCGATGTTGTGCAGTAGAAATCGATCCCCCGGTGTGCCTAGACGACACCCCCTCAAATTCAGTCCTCCGATTGGCCTTATTGGCCCTAGACGTGAGTCTCCAACGTTCTTTATCCCATGCCTGTTAAAAAAATAACACATAAGTCGATAGAAAACACATGGTAATGCACAAAAATATATAAATAAAAGATATAATATTATTTTAAAATAATAAAAAATTAATTAAAGTTTTGATTTAACATTTGTGTACTGTGAATTAGTTTTGTTTTATTGAGTTTGTATTTTCATCCAAAAAATAGATCGATGTATCTATGCATTGGAGCACGTTACATGTTTATGCAAATTTCGATGGGTCAATAGACCCATTTAAAGTCCGATAGATCAATTAGAGTTCAATTAAGCCCTTTAAAGCCCAATATAACCCTTTTACTCCCAATAGGTCCATTAAGGCCCAATGAATCCCAACCACAAGGGATGTGGTGTGGTGGTAAGGCATGGGGAGTTCATAGCGCTTGCCCGGGTTCGAGCCCCACCCACAACACTTGTGGCCACTGGGATTTTCTCAGGGCTGCATTACTTCGCGGTCGGTTGTTTGCCAGGGATGTACTGGGCCGAAGGCCCAGGAACCCTTTCCAAAAAAAAGGCCCAATGAATCCCTTTAAAAGTTAATAAAACCGATAAAAGCCGAGTAGAATAGATTAAAGTCCAATAGATGCTTTATGGGTTATAGTGGTTCTTAATTAACTATTGGGTCTTTTAAAGCCTAATAGACTCTTTTAAAGCCCGATAGATTAATTAAGGTCCAATTAAACCCTTTAAAGCCCAGTAGAACCCTTTAAACCCGATAGATCTATTAAGGCCCAACAAAACCCTTTAAAAGACAATTGAATTGATTAAAGCCCATTAGAACAAATTAAAGCCCAATAGATGCTTTAAAGTCCAACATAACCGATTAAAGCCGAATAGAATTGATTAAAACCCAACAATACCCTGTATGACGTGTATGCAAAGTGTCTATTGCCTATATATATATGTGGTGTATTATGGTTCATATATCATTCATATATACACATACATGTATATATATAACACATATATACATCATATGCGATTTCCAAATATCACACATTAGCTATATATACATATAACCCATATATATATGGGAAAACAAGAAAAAAAAACTCAATCCCTCGCTAATCCCTCACTAATTAGCGACGGATTACAGTAGTCCCTTGCTAATCCCACGCTAATTAGTGAGGGATTAGCGAGGGATTGGGTTTGTGAGTAATCTCTCATTAATCCCTCGCTAATCCCTCACTAATTAGCGACGGATTAGCGACGGATTAATGAGAGATTAATCACAACCCCAATCCCTCGCTAATCCCTCACTAATTAGCGACGGATTAGCGAGGGATTAATGAGAGATTAATCACAAACCCAATCTGTTGGGTCATTGACCAGTATCTTCCTAAATCGAAACGTGGTGCTGGCTGTTACGCTATATGAAAATAAGTTGCGCCTTCTCCACCAGCAATTGCTTTTGGCGTAGTGGTAAGCGCTTGGATCCTAACATGTGGTATCAGAGCAGGTCACGGGTTCGAATCCCATGGAGTGCATTTAAAATGCCAAAGGCATGCTGTGCAGCCATTGACTTCTAGCGAAGCTCTCGTTAGTGCTGGCAGATGCTGGGGGAGGGGGGGGGGATTGTTGGGTCATTGACCAGCATCTTCCTAAATCGAAACGTGGCGCTGGCTGCTACGCTATATGGAAATAAGTTGCGCCTTCTCCACCAGCAATTGTTTTTGGCGTAGTGGTAAGCGCTTGGATCCTAACAACATCCCTCGCTAATCCGTCGCTAATTAGTGAGGGATTAACGAGGGATTGGGGTTGTGATTAATATCTCATTAATCCCTCGCTAATCCGTCGCTAATTAGTGAGGGATTAGCGATGGATTGAGTTAGTGGTCAATCCCTCGCTAATTAGTGAGGGATTTTCTCTCACTAATTTTCGTCACTGATGTCCAGTTTTCTTGTAGTGTCAAAAATAATATTTTTATCATTTGTGATAAAGAACAAATATGTTTGCAATTTATCTTTTAGACCTTGATTTTAAATAAGATATATTGAATTTGTTTATAATTTCATCAAAACATATTTTTTAGGGAAATTAATTAAAATGCCCCAAGTTGATAAATCAGTTACAAAAATGCCCCAAATCTCTTTCAATATTGAAGGTATCGAAGAGACGAATATAATGGTGTAACTTGTTAATTAAAACATATTTTTAACGTATTTTAGTTAATATACAATTATATGTGTTAATATGATGAAGTTATAAAATGAAAATTAGAAAAATAAAAGGTATAAAGTGACTAATTAAATAATTATAGAGGCATGAAATGAAATTATATATGGAACTCATTTCCACGTCCACACATATTGTCCCCGATCCATAAATTTTCATCGCGATCCAGGGGTTAAAATGTAAATTTCATAGTGGACCAGGGGGTTAAAATGTAAATTTCATCGCGGGAGAGGGGCCATCGCGGGTACCGTGGGTAAACTTCGAGGGTACTGCAGGTCAAAAATCACGATTTTATGGGGTATTTCAGCAAATTCAAAGAGATTTGGGGCATTTTGATAACCGATTAATCAACTTGTGGCATTTTAATTAATTTCCCTATTTTTTTGTCCAAAAGATGCAACAAGTGTAGGTATATGATGATGTAAACTTTGCTTTGAAGCTTGGGTCTAATTTGTTGCAGAGCTTCCCCACTAATCCACTTCACAAATATGGTTCTAGTTGGTAGCTTAGAAACCAATTAAAATCATATCTTAAATTAATGATGTAAAATAAAAAAAATTGGAGATACATATAATAATTTTGTATTATTTAAATATAAAGTTAATTACTCACAGGGGCGGATGTAACTGGTTATTAGTGGGGGAAGGGCCCATGAAAAAGAAAAAAATGAACTTTTTAGGGTAAAAAATCGAATTTTTTAGTTTTATACCTTAATGCTTTCTCAGTAATTGTTCGTCCGAGGCTCCATAAACCAAAAAAAGTGTTTCGCAATCAACCAAAAACCAAAATCAACTTTCGAAATCGACTAAAAAACCAAAAAAGTCATTCGAAATCGACAAAAAACTTAAAAAAACTATTAAAATCAATCAAAAAACTTAAAAACTTTTAGGCGGCGTTTGGTTCGCAGAATGTTTTTGGATGGAACGGAATCTGTCAAATAAATTTGACTTTGAAGGAATTGAAATGGAATGTTGTCAGGTTTGACCACCTGTTTGGTTGACATAATTGGAATGAAATCTGTTAAAGGAATTGGAATGAAATCTGTTAAAGGAATTGGAATGAAATCTGTTAAATGAATTGAAATTTGTCTGTTTGGTTCACAGAATGTAGCTTTGGAATTGGAATGAATTTATTATAAATGACCAAAATACCCTTTTTGATAAGTTTTAATTTTTTAAAACAAAAAATTCTTTAATAAAATAATCATTAAATATATTTTTTTCACTAAAAATACTTTAATAAAATAATTTTTATACTTTAATGCGCAAAAAAATATAATATACACAACCCGGATAAAATATATTGTCAAACAAACAAAATTATATTTTGAAAAAATAAAATATATTTCGAGAAAATAAAAAAATGTATTAAATTATATTATATAAAATTAAAATAAAAAATATAAAAATAAAATACGAATATAAATATAAAAATAAAATCAAAATCAAAAAATAAAATATAAAATAAAAACCTAAAGTATTAAATTAAATTATGTTATATTTAAGTTAAAGGGTATATTTGGAATTATGAAAATACAACATTTCATCAATTCCAATTCCATCAAAATCCTTCAAGATTGCTAAGGAATTTCAAATTCACTTATTTATGGAATCTGGTGGAATTGGACATTCCTTTCCGTCGAAAAAATGAACCAAACGAAGGAATGGAGTTCGGTCAATGGAATTCGACATTCCAATTCCATCAGATTCCATCAGAATCCGTGAACCAAATGTCACCTTAAAATCAACCAAAAATAAAATTAAAAAACCCTCGAAACATTGGATTTAAGATGAAAATACATCGGACAACTTTATGGACATTTAAGCTACCTTAAAGGTACCCCTACGAGGAAAAAATCTTGAATCCACCACTGATTACTCAATCATTTTAACATCATGTAACAAATCATGTCTAGCTCGGTTGGTCTACCTAAGGACGGTAACATCCTGGGGGGGGGGGGGGGCTGTGGATGGTATCCCAGTCTACCCGGGTTCGATTCCAAGGGGAGGCAATTGAGGGCATGAGGAGTACCCAGTCCTTGGGTGGTTCAGTCTTTGACTGGGCTTACCCCCCCAGCCTGTGGTTGGGCCTTAGGTCCAGCGTAAGCTGGGCCGAGACAGCGGCGGATTAGTGGACTGCCCTCGGATGTCCGATACCGCCGGGGAGGCGTGCGTGCGTGTGTGCGTTGTGTTCGTGGTAGTTGATCGAAATGGTCAATGCCGCTATGCCTTCCAAAAAAAAATTTAACATCATGTAATTTATGAGATTTGTTTTTTATTTTTGTACTGAATTATATTCTTAGATATTTAACTTATAATTATATATTGTATGCATAATGTCACAAACTAACATTGTTTTAATTTACACAAAACTAGGAAAAATATCTCATGTACTTCAATAAATATAGAAATAGTCACTATAGAGTGGTCCGAGCTAGGAATGAAAATTATACATGTACTTTATACCGGCTATTTCTATACTTATTGAAGTCTATGAATGATTTTTATAGTTTTTTTCGTAAACATCTTTTATTTTATTTTTTAAACGACAAAATTTTATAAAACTAGTAAGAAGTTAGAAAAAGAAACAATTACATAGAACTAATGGCAAAGAAAAGATTTGTAAGCCAACCAACTCAATTAATAGACAAATTGTTACTTCTATGACTAAGATTAACCCAAAAGTAAGCACGAGTTATCATGTTCTCAAATATCGCCGCCTTCTTTGGCTTCGGGTTGCCAAAGAGAATATCATTCCAAAACACCCATATAGACCACAAAGTGGGAAGACTAATGGCATCAAAGCACAAAAAACCTCCTTCTTCAACTAAATCGTTGTTTGTTGGTGAAATTGTTGAAGTATCACCATGACGACCGGTGATGTTGAAGTCGGCGACTGTTTAAAGTGTCTTGTGTTGAGGTCATTGCTAGGAGACTGAAAAATTGAGAAGTAACTCTAGTGTGGTTATTTTGTTGAGTTTATACAAGGATGTAAGAGGTCGTTCGGGGAAAGATGTATACTTGGCATAATGTTGGACCACCTTGTGTGGGCGTTATGAAAATGGAAGATCGCTAGTTTGGATAGTTGATTTCCTATGAGTTTTTTATGATTCGTATAGGAATGAATTATTTAGCACAACTGAAACGGGTGCACATTGATTATATTGGTCTGCAAGGGAGTGCACCTTATCTTTTTGGACTACCTGAACTTGTTTCATGTAGATCGCGATGAGCCGACAAGGAACGATAACTTGTTTGAGTGAATTAGATGATCATAATTTTGTGGTTCATCTAAATTAAAGAAAAACCAAGTCATTAAATGAATTTATTTCAAATATTTGTGTTATAGTTGGTATGAAGAAGGCGATATCTAGTATGTATGCAAAGGAATCATGAAGATTTTGATTGTATTGTGTTACTGTGGTGTGGTAGTTGTGTGAATAAATTAGTGAAATTTTATGCCAAAGTAGATGTGCAAGTCATTGATGTGATAATGCGTTGTCGTTATGATAGGTGGTTGATTGGTGTTGTTAAGATAGATAAGCGTAGGTGTGAATCTTTGTTTGGAGATTCCTATGAGGTAATTAAAAGTGACAATTATGCTTGATTGAAGTGTATGGATTTATAAATGGTGTTATATTGTTGCAATTTTGAGAACAAAATGTTTGAGTGATAATTGGAGGCTACCTAAAAGAAGAATCCATGTTCTTCATGGTTGCGTTGAATTTTGAGTGGGTTGCCTTGTTCCAATAGAATATTGATGAAAATTTTGTGTACTAATAGTTTGTGGTGCCTTGTGGTAGATTTAAAATCCACCTGTGAATATTGAAATATTCGTTGTGTGTAAAGGAATCCTAGTGGACAGGGTAACTCTATTTGCAGGGCAAGGAATGTGTAGTATTTATGGGAATTCGCATTATGTCGTGAGAACCTAATTGAATATATCTATTGAGGATTTTGGTGGGACCGTTTGGTTAACGTCTTAACGATGAAGGGTAATCAATGCTTCGTGCTAGCATGAGAAGGTGAGGGTGGTGTCGGAATAGGCGACCAACCGAAAGTAAGAAGTTTGCCAGGTGATACAGAAAAGTGGATATGTATTTAAAGCTAGTCATTCGGTGGGTATATGAACTCCTCGTGAGGGTATGAGGAAAGGATTATTGGGTATGTATCGTTAAGAAGACAACAAATTTATTTGTGTGGTTGGTCTAAAGTTTGCACTTGTTAGTAAGTCTTTCTTTGAAAGTGTGTGTTTTATGTCTTCGAGAAGGCATGGTATAAGTGGTTAGACGTGATACTCAAATGTAAAGACCGTTAGATCTGAGTAAGTATTGGTATGATAAATATTCCGAATGAACATGGTGTTCAATGTTAAGCTATTTGGAACAGTTTTGTGTAAGTGTGGCCACTCCTTTTGTGAAGCAATTATTTCAAAAATACATGGGTTATTGGTTGGATGCAGTGAGAAAATGAAATGTGTGTCATTACGATTGTTCAGCTTGGATTGGTGGATTATTAAAATGATAGGTTGTCAAAGTTTTCGTCTGATAATTATGTATGAATTAGGGGTGATGACGTTGTGGGTGATGATTGTATAGTCCGTACGATTGATCAACATTGATGAATTGCGACCAAGGTGGTTTTAGGAGAAGAAAGTGTTATTTGGGTTAGACGTATGTCGTGCTGGGGGAAGTGATTTTAGAATTGTGTGTTATCTGATAAAGAAACTCATAACCGCATGATTATTGTTATACTCAAGGATGATCTTGTGTTATGTTGACAAATTGAGTGGTTCTTGTGATTAGACAGGGCCCATGTTGTCATGGCGGTAACTTCAGTAAATTATTTCCTTTAAGGAAGTGGAGTTGTGTGTGAAACCCAAAATTTAGATGCGTGTGAGGACAAATAGACAATATTTGGTACAATTGGCCTAAGGTGTTATAAATATATTTCGCGAATTATCTGGGGTAAGAGAGTTGTAGTTAATCGAGGGGTTATTGTAAGGAATACTGTGTGTTTGCGATTTTAATTAGAACTGAGCAACGATAGTGTGATAAATTGTTGGTATCCATCCTGTTGTTGAAGGATTATTCAAAGTGGGAGCAAAGAATCCTTATAGAGAAGCAAAGAGGTTGGTCAGGTGTAGTTCTCTAAAGATCTTCCTAGAGTAAAAATGCATCGTGGGAGGTGTGACTTACAAGTTGGACTTACTCGAGGGACATCGAGGTATCCACATTATTTTTCATGTATCTGATTTAAGGAAGAGCCAGACGCAAGTATGGTCGTACCATTAAATAATGTTTATGTAGACGAAAGATTGAACTATGTCGAAGAATCGATGGCGGTTGTGGATCGCAAAGTTAGAACTTTGATAATCAATGGAATTGGCCTCTTAAAGGTTAATGGTGATATCCTAACAGTCGAGAGGCAACTTGGGAAGTGGAGTCTGGTAAGAGGTTCAATTTCCCGCAGCTTTTGAATGGAATTCCGGAGATGAAATTCTTTTGAGGGGGAGGTATTGTAGTAACCTTAATCCCTTGTTTGGAAGATTTGTAGGAGTTTAAGGGGGTGGATGCAAATTCTTTAATCTTCAGAACCTTATTGTAATTATGTGGCTAAAAGAGGGTAAACCTTCTTTTCACCCTCATTTGTGATGAACGGTTTTGGAGAGAAAGGGGGCTTGGAGAGAAAAGAGGTCGAGTGCAAGAGAGCCTTTCATTTGGGGATGTTGGTGAAGAAGCATTTTGCAAGTGATTTGAATATCTTCATATTCAAGGTAAGCTCTATCTCCTCACCTTTATGATTTTGATTTTGAGTTTATGGTTTTAGTTGGGGGATTCTAATCCTTTTTGGTTAGAATTATTCAAAACTCAATGAGAAAGTATTTATATATTGATTCTTGTTGTTTCCTTTGTCATACTTTGAGAAATATCATCATCTCTAATGGTGTTTTCAAGGGTTTTCAAGTTTGTAGTTTTTGGGGTAAAAACCTTCATTAATGGATGGATTTAATTGGGTTAAATGTGGTTTTAATGTTAATATATTGGTTAAAATGGTTTAGGACATTGATTCTATCGATTTTGGGGCTTAAAACAAATTTGAGAAGGATTGGGGGCAAGAGGGCTTAAGGATTTTTGCTACAAATCTCGTATTGTGCAAACCGGAGGTTCACGCGACTTTCCAAGCAACTTTGGAGCTGGAAAAGTCGCACGGGACACTATCTTGCATTTTTCAGTTTTTCTTTGTTTCTCGTTTTGGGTTAGGTTCGAGGCATCGATTAAGAGATTGTCTTGGGGTTTGAAATGGATGATTTTAAGATGATTTATATGGTTTAACACCATTCCTATGTCGTCTAATTTAGGTGTTCGGTTTGGACACTCGTAGCTCCAACTGTGAGTTTAAGCGTGGACGACAGGTGAGTTTTTCCTAACTTACTTTATTTGACGTACAAGCTTTGAATACGTATGTGTTTATCAAATGCATGTTTTTACATTGGTTTAAATATGTTTGATTGTGTGGAAATTTAAAGTGTGCATGCATTTGGGGCGGGGCATGTGACGGCTATAGATGGGAGGTGTGACCCATTTGGAGTGCATGAATTCGTTTCATGTGATTCGTGTGAGGGCAGGTGTGAGCCCGAGCACGTTGTCACAGGTGTGCGTGACTTAAGCGTGAGCCATCTACATGTGTTGTGTGTGTGCATGGTGGTTTTTAAGGTGTGCTTCATTTATTAATGTTTATATCTCATTTCAAATGATACTTGTCGTGTGTGGTGTGTTACTTGAGGGAACTCTGTTAGCTTCAATCTTCCTAATCGTAGAAGTATTTAGAAGTAGTGAAAAATAGGCCAAGTGAAGAAAGCCTCTTACAGAGGCTCTGCCGAACTTACCGAGAGACCAAGGTCAAGAAGCTACAGAAGCTAAAGAGGCGTCTTACAGAAGCTCTGTCATACGCACAAAGAAGACCAAAGACTCGGAATCCGGTGAAGACTGCTCTACAAAGGACCAGACCACAGAACCTCTGTAACACTTTACAGAGCCTCTGTGGTCCTCTCTAAAAGACCTGAAGATATTTATAATATCTTGCTACTGTTACTGGACCTGTTCATCAACTTGCATGGTAGCATGCCCTGTCCTTCTTTAACGTGTCAAACTCTGATTGGATTCAATATGGCTTAGTACATAATAGACGTCTGCTGCATTAAATGCAATACAACACGTCCAACTGTTCATGCCATCCGTTCCACTATTCATATCGTCCGTTCTGAATAGTAGCTTATGCTTTATGGTCCCCTTAGAGTAGTATATAAGGAAGACTCATGTTGAGTTCTTCCTAATCGAGAATTAAGAGATAAAAACATCAAGAACATATAGCTTATTTACTTTGAGAGTCATATCTGTTTTAAAAGCTTTGCTTACTCACTGTTCTTAAATCTATTCTTGATATATATATATATATATTCAGTAAACTTTGAGATATTATTTCCTGTTCACTGTTTATTTATATTGTGTTCTAAATCTATCAATCATATCTGTTAGTTCTTCAAATACGCTTCGGCATCAAATATAAACTTGAACTAATAGATCTGATAATCTTGTTTAAACAAAACGGGAACCAACAATTGGTATCAGAGCATACCTTGATTTTCAATATCTAGTGATCCTCTTTGTTACAAGATTGGTGATAGACATCATTCCTTTTTAACCTATTCCTCATTTCTAGGTTAAAACTCCATTAAAGTGTACTCTGGGAACTGTTTAAACCCAGAAAACTTTCCAGATCATCAGACTCATACTCTTTAATCATACTATCTTTTCAGAACCTTTACAATGACAAATACAAATAACTTCTTTACTGCTGGTTCACTCACCAAGCCTCCTACTCTCCTTCGAGATGAGTATCCTCAATGGAAAATAAGAATGGTCCATTTCTTTGAGGGTACTGAAAAAAATCTAGTACAATATCTTTACAACCTTCCTCCCGTTCCCATGATAGTAGTACCACGAGTACCAGCTACTGCTGAATCTCCTGAAATCCCTGAACATCAAAAACCGAAGCCAAAAGAAGAATGGTCAAATGAAGATAAGGCAGAAGATGAAGTTGCACAGAAAACAAAAAGAATATTGATAATGGCTATCCCCAACGAACTTTTTCAATCCTTAGATGCATGCGAAACTGCGCACGATCTTTGGAAAGAATTAGAAAGACAGTTGGAAGGGGGTGCTAAAACGCAGAAGAACCGAAGGGCACGGTACATAAATGAATATCATGCATTCAGAGCCTCTGCAACAGAATCTCTGCAAACGACGTACGACAGGTTCAACTCTCTCATAAACAAATGTAGAAAGTCTGGCATTCACAGAACCTCAGAAGAAAATAATGTCATGTTTCTAAAAAGCCTGAATGATGAATGGCTCCAGCTGTCTATGTCCTTACAAACAAACCAAGATCTAGACTCCTGGACTCTCTCTGATCTCTATGGAACACTAGCCGCACAAGAACCTCAAATAGCACAGGCTAAAACACTAACCATTGCACCATATGCATTGGTTAGTAAATCTACAGAGGCTACAGAGAGACCAAGAAATGAGAAAGCAACAGAGGAGAAGAAAAAGGAAAAGAAGAAGATAGTGATGATTGATAGAGAAGAAGACGAGCTGATAGAAGAAGAGATAACTCTTGCGTCATTAGCTAAATCCTTAGCTCTGTTGACAAGAGAGTTCAGAGGAAACCAAAGAGGTTCAAGAAATGATCGATATGGCAGAGACAACCAAGGTGACAGTAGAGATAACGGAAGAAGAGAAGAATCAAGTGACCGACAGAGGTCAGATGATAGAAGTGACCGACAGAGGTCAAGCGACAGAAACTACAGAAGTAGTGACCGACAGAGGACAGATGACAAGATGAGCCACATACAACAAGAATGCTACAAATGTGGCAAGCCTGGTCATTACGCAAACGAATGCCGATCGGAGAAAAGTGGAGACCGACAAAAGTCCGACGATCGTGCTGGAAACACTTCCCAAGGCTGTTTCAACTGCGGGAAGCCAGGCCATTTCGCTAATGAGTGCAGAAGCAGATCAAATCGCCCACAGAAGGACTCAACTTTTTACAAAAAGAAGGCTGAATATTATGCACAAAAATCCCTAATGGAGAACAAAGGGCATTCTGAGGCGAACAAAGAGGACTTCGAGTCAGACTCTACCTCTGACGAAGAATACACAACCAATGCCCTATTCTGTGGCATGGCAGAAGTCGACTCCGACACTAACACTGAGGTATCCATTTCAAACTCTACCTCTTGTACTAGTTCTGTAGATAATGATTCACTTAAACTTATTGAAATAATTGAACTAAAAGAATTAAATGAAGGCATTCAGAAAAGACTCACCTTTAATGAGAGAGAAGTACGACTTCTCACTCAAGAAAAAGCCAAAATTTTTGAAGAAAAGGAGAGAATAGAAAAGAATTGGAACAAAAATCTAGATCCTTTAAAAAAACAAATTTCTGAATTATCCTCGGAGTTAAAAATCAAAACAAAAGAACTTTCAGTTTCCAGGAGTGAAACTACTGACATAAGAGCTCTCAAGGAATACTTTCAAAGAGAGAGAGAGAGAGGTACTTTGGCAAGATCTACTCAAAAGAGAAGTTTTACTCAAAAACTATAAAGATGCACAGAAGGTTTATGAAAAAGTAAACTCACAAATAGGAAGACGAGGTATAGGGTATGATGATATTACCCTAGGTGTTGAAGGCAAAAGAATTAAACCTCTGTCTTCTCTGTTTGTATTGGGAAAAACAAACAAACCAGATTTTCCAAACTTACTCTCTGTAAGTAAAAGGGCTAAAATCTCTGTGGAACCTCACTTAAGGAAACATACGAAGATGATCAATGTGTGGTTTGAAAACACAGATTCATCATCTTCAACCTCTGTCAATAGAGGAATCAAACCAAAGAAATATCTGAAAACGCAAGATCAGATTGGTATCTTTAAGTTTGGTAAACTAGAGACTCAAACGCAGGTTGCTTTTGTCTGTATGATAAATGTTGAAAAGAAATTATCAGCAGAAGCTCCTGAGTTTACACCCACTTTTTCAGAAGAAAAACTTACAGAAACAATTGAAAAGGAAATTTTGGAAGTATGGAAAACAAACGTTGTAGAAAACTTATGTACATCTTCTGTAGATAAACTTCTCGCTGAAGAGATCTTATCAGAAACCTCTGCCATCTATGAAAATTATTTTACAGAGGAAGAAAGCTCGTATGATACATGCTCGGAAACTCCATCCTTTTGTCGAAAGAGATGAATCAACCTCTGTATATGAGGACGATTCATCTTCTGACGACTCAGTGACTGATGTTACGTCAGGGATAGTTCACTATGACACAGAGGATGTTAAATTCTCCTCTGAAGTTCTTAACAGAACTATTTCTCCAAAAGAGAAAATCACAGAGATACCTATCCGCCCAGATTTTCTAAACATGTATTTACAAGTCAAAACCTCTGCTGAGCTTGATAGGTTAAAGAAGACCTCTGTAGATCCTAAAAGTTCAAAATTTTCAAAACCTTTAAGGCAAATTAACGAAAATCCCACTTGGAAACAAAAGGGAACATGGCCTAAAGTTAACAAATATTTTTTCTCTGTGACAGTGAAGAAAGATGTTCACCACAGAAGAGACTCACAGAAGGTAAGAACTAAACAAAGCTTTTGCAATCAACATTCTAGTACTCATAGATCTTCTTGCAATAAGAAATCTAATGTTAAGAAAGAATGTAATGCCTCTGTGGCTCAGTTCAATAAATTCAATGAAAAGTTCAAGCAAATCACGTCTCATATTCAATACTGTCATTGCTTTGATCTTATGTTCAAATTGAATAATCACTTCTCAAGTCCAGATTGCTTTCTCTCAACTAAAATTCAAACTCCAAAGTCAGAACCTAGAAAGAAACAATCTGATTCTTCTACAAAAGATAAAATGTATTTCAAGAATGCTAAGGCAAACTTGAAAAATTCTAACAATATTGGACCCATGTGGATATGGGTACCTAAGTCTCTGTGATTATTTTACAGAAGCAGTTTGTGCCAATTTGGTATCTTGACTCCGGATGCTCAAGGCACATGACTGGCGACAGAAGTTTACTATCCACGTACAAAGAAACACACGATGGTGGATCTGTAACTTTTGGAGACAACAAGAAGGGACACATCAAAGGCTATGGAGTCATACAGAAAGAAAACGTCTCTGTATACAAAGTTGCATATGTGAATGGCCTTAAACACAACCTACTCAGTGTAAGTCAACTCTGTGATACAGAATTTGATGTCTTATTCAAAAGAACTTTCTGCTCTCTGCAAAGTGAAGACACAGGAATGGAACTTCTGCGAGCCGAAAGAAGAGGTGATCTGTATCTAATGAATTTCAGTTCCAAGAACAAAGACAAAGTTTGCCTTGTAGCCTGCAAAAGTGAGGAAGCCTGGTTATGGCATAACAGGTTCTGTCACTTGAACTTTCACACCTTGGATAAACTGGTCAAACTTGATCTAGTTAAAGGGTTGCTTAATGTTAAATTTAATAAAGATCACTTGTGTTCTTCCTGTGAAATGGGAAAACTCAGAAGAGCTTCCCACAGAGGCAAAACAAATGTGTCTTGCACTAGACCTCTGTACATGCTTCATGTTGACCTCTGCAGTCCCATTGCCATACAGAGCCTAGGTGGCAAGAAATACATACTTGTCTTAATTGATGAGTATTCGCGTTTCACATGGGTTGAATTTGTTCGAAAGAAATCAGATGTTCCAATCATCTTGATAAATCTAATGAAAAGAATCCAAGTTCTTTATGAATGCAGAATACAGAAGTTAAGAAGTGACAATGGCACAGAATTTAAAAACTCTGTCATTGAAGCCTATCTTTCTACAGAAGGAATATCACAGAACTTCTCTGCCGCACGAACTTCACAACAAAACGGCGTAGTTGAAAGAAAGAATCGAACGCTTGTGGAGGCCGCAAGAGCTATGCTATCAGCATGCGGATTACCGATGAACTTTTGGGCAGAAGCGATTTCTACTGCTTGTTATACACAGAATCGTTCAACCATTGTGAAAAGACACCTCAAGACTCCTTACGAATTAATCAACAAAAGGCGGCCAAACATCAAATTTTTCCATGTGTTCGGATGTAAATGCTTTGTTTTAAACGACAGAGATTCCAGAGGAAAGTTTGAGGTAAAAGCTGACGAAGGCAAATTCATTGGATACTCTGCCACTTCCAAAGCCTACAGAGCATTCCTTACAAGGTCTCGCAAAATTGTAGAAAGCATCAATGTTTCTTTTGATGATTCATTCCAGAAAACTTCTGAACAAATCAATTCAGAACTCGGACTTAAAGGGGAATCCTCTGGCATCTCACAAGCAAAAGAAGACTTAAATCTTCTATTTTTTGAGATGTTCCACGATGACATTGATCCCTCTGTTGGAACCATCAGAGCCTATGAAGAACCATCTTCCATCGGTTAAAATCCAACATGTATGACTCTAACTGGACCAAATAATGCTTCATCTTCTTCTGTAAATACTACAGATGCAAATGCCGAGGTAGAGATCGCAGAAGATGAAACAACAAGGAAAACGACCACAGAAGCTGCTGAAAATCAAACTTCACAATCCACAGAGGAACCAATTACAGAGGATATAGAGGACCAAGTCTATACGTCCTCAGAGGAACAAACTCCACCACCTCTCATACCAATCATTCCACAAGCTGTAGGATCAACTACAAAGGCACGCACTACTACAGAGGCTATACAAGAAGAAGAAGAACAACAAGAAGCCTCTGAAGAAAGATTCGATGACATTGGTGACCACCTTCCACGCACAACTAAGTGGACAAAAAGCCATCCTCCAAGCCAAATAATCGGCGAACCTTCTGACACGATAAAAACCAGGTCTGCCACTGCTAATTTTTGTTTCTTTACAAATTTTATTAGTGTGATAGAACCAAAGAAGATTTCTGAAGCCCTAGATGACCCAAACTGGGTAGACGCCATGCAAGAAGAGCTTCTGCAGTTTGAGCGTAATAGAGTATGGGCTTTAGTACCTCTGCCACGAGGGAAACAGGCCATTGGGACTAAGTGGGTCTACAGAAATAAGAAGGATGAAGATGGAGTAGTCATCAGAAACAAAGCACGATTAGTGGCCAAGGGATATAGACAAGAAGAAGGCATAGACTACGATGAGACTTTTGCCCCTGTCGCACGGCTCGAAGCAATAAGAATATTCTTAGCCTTCGCAGCCCACAGAGGATTTAAAGTTTATCAGATGGACGTAAAATCAGCTTTTCTCAACGGTGAAATCCAAGAAGAGGTTTACGTAAATCAGCCACCAGGGTTTGAAAGCTCAAAGTTCCCAAGGCATGTATACTACCTTGAAAAGGCTCTGTACGGACTGAAACAGGCTCCAAGAGCATGGTACGAAAGACTTTCTACTTTTCTTCTAGTCAATGGCTACGACAGAGGTACAACAGATACTATCTTATTCTATAAACGTAAAAACAGTGAAATAATGCTTGTACAAATCTATGTGGACGACATAATTTTTGGGTCTACTAATACAGAGGAGTGCAAAAGTTTTGAAAAACTCATGCAGAGTGAGTTTGAAATGAGTATGATGGGAGAATTAACTTTCTTCCTCGGACTCCAAGTCAAACAATCATCAGAAGGAATTTTTATAAATCGGGCCAAATATGTCTCTGACATTCTTTGCAAATATAACCTTTCTGATACCTCTGCAATAAAAACTCCAATGGCCACTGGAAATAAGTTATCCTTAGATCCAGATGGCATCTCTGTAGAATGCACTCTCTACAGAGGCATGATTGGATCTCTGTTATACTTAACTGCAAGCAGACCTGACATTATGCATGCCACATGTCTTTGTGCACGTTATGAAGCTAATCCTAAGAAATCACATTATGATGCTGTTAAGAGAATCTTTAGATACTTAAAGAGGACCAAAAATCTTGGTCTCTGGTATCCACAGAACTCTGGCTTTTGTCTTAAAGCTTATACAGATTCAGACTATGGAGGATGCATGCTCGACAGAAAGAGTACCTCTGGGAGTTGTCCATTCCTAGGTGGTAAGCTAGTCAGTTGGACCTCCAAAAAGCAGAACTGTGTATCAACATCTATGGCAGAAGCTGAATACGTTGCTGCTGCTAGCTGTTGTTCTCAGGTTCTGTGGATGAAGACTCAGCTAAAAGACTACGGCCACATTCTATTCAAAATACCCATCTTCTGTGATTCCAAAAGTGCCATTGCCATCTCTGCCAATCCTGTGCAACTTTCCAAAACCAAGCATATCGATATAAGGTACCACTTCTTGAAACATCATGTTGAACATGGTACAATCGAAATGCATTTCGTGCCCACAGAATATCAACTCGCGGACTTATTCACCAAAGCATTAGACGAGAAAAGATTCAATTTCTTGGTGGGTAAGTTAGGAATGATTAATATGATGTGAAAATCCTCTGTAAGTATAGCTTTATCTTCTATGAGTAAGTATATATTTCTACTATTTTATTTTAATGCTTTGATTGATTTCTTTCTGTATGTAAATTCTCAATCTTAAATAGTTCTTGATATCACCGAGCTTCTGTGGGTCTACTCAGAACCTCTGACGACCTCCACAGAACCTCTGTAAAAACATGACCTATGTTCTATGCAAAACTTATCATTTTTTTATCCAAGCATAGGTCAAGGGGGAGCAAAAGGAAATTACTTGATCTACAGAGGTGATTAGATCAAGGGGGAGCAAACGGGACCTTGAAATAATCTACAGAGGTTAATCTTTCAAGGGGGAGCCAAACAAGAGTGTCGATGAATCCATATCGACAGAAGTCAGACATCACTGCCGAGAAAAGAAGAACCAAAAAGGTATGTCTCTCGTACAAAAGGTTTTTGAAAACAGTTTTCTGGGACACAAATTGTCAAATATGTCCTAAATATACTATGAATAACATGCCAAAAATCAAAAGATCAAAAAGTGTCATAAAATTCAAGTTATGAGAAATTTGAGGTCATAGAGCCTCTGCTGAGCTCAACAGAGGCTCTGCAAGAAATATGTTCTGTGATCGCAAATTTAACCTCTATCGATCTTTTGGAATGTTATCTCGGAAACCGAATACACACACCATGACCTTCACGAACAAAACTTTTTCCATAAAAGTTTTTTCGGACAACAACTTTCAAATATGTCCGAAAAACGTTTCTGAGCACAAATCAAAACTTGGATGATCAAAATCGTTGATAGATTTTTGTTATAAGAAATTTTCTTTCATAGAGCTTCTGCTGGCCCTGACAGAGCTTCTGCAAGTTCCTTCAGAGCCTCAAAACCTCTGAACGAAATTTCTTCACTAAAATCCTATTAATCCTCTCCAATGCCTTTACAAATGTTTTGGTTAAAGAAGAACCTACAGAGTCATGATAAAAATGTGATATATGAGGCAATGAACATCAAGTTTTTTCAAAATTACAGAAGCTTCTGTAAACCACAGAGGTTCTGTCAATATGCAACTTGTGCATTTCTGTAAAAATAACAATTACTTTTTGTAGTAACCGTGTCCAAAAAGGAAGGGTTCCAAGTCTTGTGGTGGAAAGTTAATAAAATGGAAGTTGAGGGGAGTATTTTGTTATTAGGGGGTAAGGTATAAAATGGGCACAAAACCCTAGGAGAGTCATATTTCTCCTGATTTTTGTTGTTGTTGGCGGCTATTGAAGAGAAAAGAGGAGAGAAAGGGGTTTTTGATATTCTTGGCATTTGAAGAAGAGAGGCACCAATCTGTGGATTCAGAAGAGAAGGTGGTGTTGGATTTCGTTTCTGCTAGTAATTTGGTCAGGTAATCCTTCTTACAAACTCTCTGCTGATTTGACAGTGTTTGATTGTTTATTGGGAGTTTTTGTAAGAAAGTGCTTTTTGGTCTTGAAAGAGAGATTAAATCATCTAATAGTGTTTGGATAGCAAGAATTTGATAAGAGTTGGTTATGTAATGTTCATGTTACCTTTTATCGCTCCATCGTGTTAATTTAGAGAATTTTCGTGAGATTACAGCCTCCAAACTCGTCCAGCGCCGTCCGGACACTTCGATCAGATGAATGTTTCCGGGTAAGTGCCCGATAACCGGATGTGTGTGTCCGGATAGAAGTTGTCCGGATGTGTGTGTGTCCGGATAGGAGTTGTCCGGATAGGATTTGTCCGGATAGGATGTTGACCGGATAGGAGTTGTCCGGATAGGAGACGTCCGGATAGGATGTGTTGTCCGGAAAGCGTGATGTCCGGAAAGGGGTATTGTCCAGAGGGTGTGTATGTCCGGATAAGTGATGCATTCAACTTATGAGTTTATCCTTTCGCTCAGGTAGGTCATTTGGAAGTGCGGGTCAGAGTAGGAGAAGGACGTAAGCATATCAGGTGAGTTTTTCTAGCCAAAGCTTGATGGTACTTGTTCATTTACTTGTACGAGTGTGTTTACTTAATGTATGTGCATATATGTTACTTATGCATGATGTGAGATATATGGGGGTGTGTCCCTTACGATCTGATGCGACACTTATGGGGGGTGTGACCCATATATGATGGTATGACGCTTATGGGGGGGGGGTGTCCCATATGTCATCGTGTGATGTGTTATGGGGGGTGTGTCCCATATGTTATTTGCCAAACTTCTTATTGATTTATGTTTCGCAAAGTTTTAAATGATAAATGTGGTGTGTTTGTAACTGAGGGATCTCACTAGACCTTGTGGTCTAACCCTCGCATTTTCAAAACTGAAACCCTTTTCAGGTAAGCAGGTTAAGGGCAGTTCCTCTAGTGGTAAAGAGAAGGTGTGAGAGCGGGCATGGCGTGGCATTAGAGGACTTCCTTTACATTTTTTGTTATTAGAAACTCTCAGTTGTAATTAGGGTTGTTCCGCGAACCCAAAGTTTTGAATTTTGATAGTGTGAACCTTGGGCCAAGTTTTGGCGATTTAATATTACGTCTTGTTTTGGAATGGGTTGTTACAATTGGTATCAGAGCCGTAGTTTAAGGGATTTAGGTGACCGGATGGGCCTAAACTTAAACTGTAGAGTACAACTGAGAAAATAGGAAGGCCTAGGGAGACCTCACTGGGATGCGTACATAATAGGGTGGTGAAAACTATCATGTAAGGTAAGTTCGGGATTACACCTGGCCAGTGTAATTGTGAAATTACAGGTACATGACGGGGATCACTCTTGCCTTGTTACTTTGGGGCGTTTGTTAATCTATATTTTGTGTAATGTTACAGTAGTTGAAAATGTCAGAACGAAGTTTGAGGAGTAAGTCTGTGCCGTTTGTGGAAACCGTGTCGGCGAGGGAAATCCGCGTGGAGGAGATTTTGGAGGATGGATCGGTGGGTTCTCCGAGACAACCGGCTACCCGCGGGAGAGGCGGAGGCCGTGGAAGGGGCCGGGGAAGAGCACCCCGACGAGCTGCCACCCAGACTGGGGATAACGGGATGGTGACCAGAGGTAAGAAAAAGGCGCCGACCGTCCGTCGGGCTAAGAGTGCGGGAGAACCAAAGGTACGCAAGCCGACCCAATCTGAGAGTACCGCTTCAGAGAAAGAGAGTCCGAGTCTGGACCGCAACCAGGCTTTTGTGACGGAAGAAAAGTTTACTGCTGAAATGGGTAAACTGCAAGAAACTTTGCAGGCATTGCTGAAGCATCGTACTGGGTCGACATCGGAAGGGCAAACTGAAAGTGTGAAAGAAATTGAGGCTGAAGCATCCAAATTACCTACAACTGAGGTGGGGAGCCACTCCCAGGTGACCCCATTTATGACAGGAGAGTCAAAGTCTGTTAAGGGGTGTACCTTCAAAACCTTTATGTATTGCAAGCCTCCATCTTTCAGTGGGGAACGTGACACGGTTTTGGCAATGAGGTGGGTTCGGGAGATGGAGCTGGCGTTTGACACAAGTAAGTGTGCTGAAGGAGATAAGGCGTTGTTTGCCATGTCAATGCTGAAGGCAAATGCTATCTTTTGGTGGGATGTGGAAACAGGAGGTAAAGGTTCGGAAGTGGCAAAGAGGACATCGTGGGAAACTTTCACTGGAAGGTTCCTAGCCCAGTTTTGCCCATTGGCGGCAAGAAAGAGATTGGAAGAGGAGTTTATGGGACTTGAGCAGGGGTCGATGTCTGTGCAAGAATACACTTCTAAGTTCATTGAAAAGGCACGTTTCGCTGAAGTATATGTACCTACTGAGGAAAGACGAGTTGAAAGGTATATGTGGGGACTGAAGAGCAGTATAAGGGAGCTAGTGCAGAACCGTAGCCCCACAACGTTTCAAGCGGCGGTCGATGTGGCAGAGTTAACTGAGAAGGAAAAGAACTGACATATGTCAGAGAGGAGTGGGGATAAGAGGAAGTGGGATGGACCCGTGCGGGATGTGAAGAGATCTAAGACCTCTAGACCCGAGCTGCGGGGGGGACCGAGGTTCAGTGATAGACCGTGTGGGAAGTGTAATAAAGTGCACCATGGACACTGCTTTGAACCTGATGGTTGTTATAAGTGTGGAAAACTGGGGCACATGGCGCGGGAATGTTCTAGCCCGAGAACGTGTTACCAGTGTGGCTCTCCGGATCATATCAAACCTGATTGCCCGCAGTTGAGGAAGGGATCTTCTGGTGGTTCGGGAGGGGGTCAAGGAGGAAGAGGTGGAGAAAAGAAGGTGGAACCAGGCCGAGTGAGGGCTAGGGCTTTTCACATGTCAGTGGAAGAGGCGGTTGATGAGCCTGACGTGGTATCAGGTACATTTCTTGTTAATTCGAAGCTTGCTAAAGTGTTGTTTGATTCGGGTGCAAACCGTTCGTTTATATCGCCGACCTTTTCTCAGTGTCTGTCTGTGATGCCTAAAAGGTTAGAGTGTGGTTTTGAGGTTGAAATTGCAGACAATAGTTGCGTCTTGGTGAAGGAGGTGTATGAGGGGTGTAGTATGGAAGTAGAGGGTTATACTTTTCCCTTGCGCCTATACCCGATGGGTATGGGAGAGTTTGATGTTGTGGTGGGGATAGATTGGTTGGCTAGTAATGATGCTAACATTATGTGCAATAAGAAGATGATACGTATCGCATTGTCGGATAAGTCCGAGGTAGTGATCTATGGGGATAGGCGTGAACGTAAGTCCTGCCTCATCACGGTGATGAAGGCGAGGCATTGTTTAGAAAATGGGTGTCAGGGTTTTCTAGCATATGTGTTAGACGCTAAGAAGGAGAAGAAAAGTTTAGAAGACGTCCCGGTGGTGAGTGAGTTTCCGAAGGTATTTCCGGATGACCTGACGGGTTTACCCCTGGATCGACAGGTCGAGTTTAGAATTGATTTGATGCCCGGCGCGGCACCGATAGCGCGTGCGCCGTATCGGTTGGCACCGGCAGAGATGAAGGAGATGATGACTCAGTTGCAAGAGTTGTTGGATAAGGGGTTCATACGCCCTAGTTCGTCACCCTGGGGAGCATCGGTACTGTTTGTCAAGAAGAAGGACGGATCGATGCGAATGTGCATTGATTATCGCGAGCTCAACAAGGTAACGATCAAGAATAAGTACCCGCTTCCGAGGATCGACGATTTGTTTGACCAGTTGCAAGGGGCGAAATTCTTCTCGAAGATAGACTTGAGGTCTGGCTATCATCAGCTGAAGGTAAGGGAGGAGGATGTGCCAAAGACGGCTTTTCGTACAAGGTACGGGCACTATGAATTCCTAGTCATGCCCTTTGGGTTGACTAATGCTCCGACGATATTCATGGATCTGATGAATCAGGTGTGTGGAGCGCTGTTAGACAGATGTGTGATTGTGTTCATCGACGACATCCTCATTTATTCCAAATCCAGAAGTGAGCATGAAGAGCATCTTCGCTTAGTGCTAGACCTGTTGCGACGAGAGAAGTTGTTTGCGAAATTCTCTAAGTGCGAGTTTTGGCTTAAAGAAGTTCAATTCTTAGGACACGTGGTGTCGGAAGATGGTGTCAAGGTAGACCCGGCCAAGGTAGAGGCCATTAAGGGGTGGGAGACCCCAAGGTCGCCATCGGAGGTGAGAAGTTTTCTTGGGTTAGCAGGCTACTACCGAAAGTTCATTCAGGACTTTTCTCGGATAGCTACGCCGTTGACTGCTTTAACCAAGAAGAGTTCCAAGTTTGAGTGGACTAAGGTACAGGAAGAAGCGTTCAGTAAGCTGAAAGACAAGTTGAGTAGTGCCCCGGTTCTATCCTTGCCTAATGGAACCGAAGGATTTGTAATCTACAGTGATGCGTCTAAGTTGGGGCTAGGGTGCGTTCTGATGCAAGACGGAAAGGTGATTGCCTATGCGTCCCGTCAGTTGAAAGAGCACGAGAAGAATTATCCTACGCATGATATGGAGTTAGCGGCGGTGGTTTTCGCGCTAAAGATTTGGAGACACTACCTATACGGGGTTAAGTGTCAGATTTATTCTGACCATAAGAGTCTCCAGCATTTGTTTAATCAGAAAGAGCTGAATATGAGACAGTGGCGTTGGGTGGAGCTTTTAAGTGATTATGATTGCGAGATCCTTTACCATCCAGGTAAAGCGAACGTCGTGGCCGATGCCTTGAGTCAGAAAGAAAGGAGAGGAACAACGAAAGTGGTGGCCTTTCGAGTAGATGTGGTTCCTAACCTGCCGGACGAGATCAGGAAGTTTCAAGAGGAAGCTCTAGTAGAGGAGAAGTGGAAAAGTGAGAGGATTGTCGGCTATGTGACATCCTTAGGGTATGATGCGAGTGGGGTGAAGTGTTTTGAAAACCGAGTATGGGTTCCTAAGTTGGGAGGTCTGCGTGAACGAATCTTAGAAGAGGCGCACAAATCGCGATATTCTGTTCACCCGGGTACTAATAAGATGTATCGAGACCTGAGGCAACTGTATTGGTGGTCGGGGTTGAAGAAAGATGTCGCGTACTTTGTGGAGCGTTGTGTAACCTGTTTGAAGGTCAAGGCTGAGCACCAAAGGCCGTATGGAGAAATGCATCCCTTAGAGATACCCGTGTGGAAGTGGGACTGTATTACCATGGACTTTATAACAAAGTTACCAAGGACCCCGAAGGGTCATGATGCTATATGGGTGATAGTTGACCGTCTCACCAAGTCGGCTCACTTTCTACCTATTCGGGAGAGCGACTCGTTGGAGAAGTTGGCCAGATTGTATGTCAATGAGGTAGTGACGAGGCATGGAGTGCCGTCGTCCATTATCTCCGATCGTGATAGTCGCTTCACGTCGTCGTTTTGGAGGACTCTGCAAAGGGAGTTAGGCACGCGGCTTTGTTTGAGCACCGCCTATCACCCTCAGACGGATGGGCAAAGCGAGAGGACGATCCAGACTTTGGAGGACATGTTGCGTGCATGTGTGATAGATTTCAAGGGTTCGTGGGAATCCCACCTACCGTTGATCGAGTTCTCGTATAACAACAGCTATCACGCCAGTCTTCAAGCGGCTCCGTTTGAAGCATTGTATGGGCGTAAGTGTAGGATGCCGTTGTGTTGGAATGAGGTGGGAGAGAAGCAGTTAGCAGGACCGGAAATCGTGCAATTAACTGCCGATAAGGTCAGTGTGATCAGGGAAAGATTGAAGGTGGCTCAGGATCGTCAAAGAGCGTACGCGAATAGAAGAAGAAAACCTATCGTGTTCGCGGTAGGGGATAAGGTGATGCTCAAGGTATCACCGTGGAAGGGAGTTGTCCGATTTGGAAAACGGGGGAAGCTAAATCCTAGATACGTTGGGCCTTTCGCCATCACCAAGCGTGTGGGAGAGGTGGTGTACATGTTGGAATTGCCGGAAGCGTTGAGCAGAATTCACTCGACGTTTCATGTGTCCAACCTGAAGAAATGTTTGGCCGAGACTGATGTGGCTATTCCGTTGGAAGAGGTCTGTATAGACGAAAAATTGAGGTACGAAGAAGAACCAATAGAGATTGTGGACAGTAAAGTTCGGAAAACAAGGAATAGGGAGGTCAGACTGGTTAAAGTCCAGTGGAGATATCATAAGGGACGAGAGGCTACGTGGGAAGTGGAATCAGATATGATGTCCAGGTACCCTCATCTTTTCGAGAATGGAATTCCGGGGACGGAATTCTTTTGAGGAGGGAGTGTTGTAGTAACCGTGTCCAAAAAGGAAGGGTTCCAAGTCTTGTGGTGGAAAGTTAATAAAATGGAAGTTGAGGGGAGTATTTTGTTATTAGGGGGTAAGGTATAAAATGGGCACAAAACCCTAGGAGAGTCATATTTCTCCTGATTTTTGTTGTGGTTGGCGGCTATTGAAGAGAAAAGAGGAGAGAAAGGGGTTTTTGATATTCTTGGCATTTGAAGAAGAGAGGCACCAATCTGTGGATTCAGAAGAGAAGGTGGTGTTGGATTTCGTTTCTGCTAGTAATTTGGTCAGGTAATCCTTCTTACAAACTCTCTGCTGATTTGACAGTGTTTGATTGTTTATTGGGAGTTTTTGTAAGAAAGTGCTTTTTGGTCTTGAAAGAGAGATTAAATCATCTAATAGTGTTTGGATAGCAAGAATTTGATAAGAGTTGGTTATGTAATGTTCATGTTACCTTTTATCGCTCCATCGTGTTAATTTGGAGGATTTTCGTGAGATTACAGCCTCCAAACTCGTCCAGCGCCGTCCGGACACTTCGATCAGATGAATGTTTCCGGGTAAGTGTCCGATAACCGGATGTGTGTGTCCGGATAGGAGTTGTCCGGATGTGTGTGTGTCCGGATAGGAGTTGTCCGGATAGGATTTGTCCGGATAGGATGTTGACCGGATAGGAGTTGTCCGGATAGGAGACGTCCGGATAAGATGTGTTGTCCGGAAAGCGTGATGTCTGGAAAGGGGTATTGTCCGGAGAGTGTGTATGTCCGGATAAGTGATGCAGTCAGCTTATGAGTTTATCCTTTCGCTCAGGTAGGTCATTTGGAAGTGCAGGTCAGAGTAGGAGAAGGACGTAAGCATATCAGGTGAGTTTTTCTAGCCAAAGCTTGATGGTACTTGTTCATTTACTTGTACGAGTGTGTTTACTTAATGTATGTGCATATATGTTACTTATGCATGATGTGATCTATATGGGGGGTGTGTCCCATACGATCTGATGCGACACTTATGGGGGGTGTGACCCATATATGATGGTATGACGCTTATGGGGGGTGTGTCCCATATGTCATCGTGTGATGTGTTATGGGGGGGGTGTCCTATATGTTATTTGCCAAACTTCTTATTGATTTATGTTTCGCAAAGTTTTAAATGATAAATGTGGTGTGTTTGTAACTGAGGGATCTCACTAGACCTTGTGGTCTAACCCTCGCATTTTCAAAACTGAAACCCTTTTCAGGTAAGCAGGTTAAGGGCAGTTCCTCTAGTGGTAAAGAGAAGGCGTGAGAACGGGCATGGCGTGGCATTAGAGGACTTCCTTTACATTTTTTGTTATTAGAAACTCTCAGTTGTAATTAGGGTTGTTCCGCGAACCCAAAGTTTTGAATTTTGATAGTGTGAACCTTGGGCCAAGTTTTGGCGATTTAATATTACGTCTTGTTTTGGAATGGGTTGTTACAGTTTTAACTGAGAGTGAATTTCATATGTCTAAGAACAACCCCACGCGCCTAGCATTAATGGGCCGCGCACGACGTCCTGTCATCCTCTGACATGGCCTACATGTCTCTTTTTCATTGGGCGTACATGGAACGTTTTCTATGGAAAGTTGAACCCGCCGTTCTAACTCGAGTACGGATTCCAAATATCTATCCATTGCCATATATTTTCACTCTTCCAAATTCTGCCATTTTACACTCATATAAAACCCAAGCTTACCTTCTCATAAAACCTTTACAAACTCTCATTCTTCTCCGGCGAAACCCTGCAAACACTTGCAAGAATCCTATTCTTCTTACCAAATGGCTTCATCTTCTCAAGCTATCTCCCTTGCACACTCTCCGGTGAACTCACCCGAACACCCACATGCTCATTCTGAACATTCAGATAACCCCCATCTCGCCAAAAATATTGAACAAGAAGATTCCGGCGACACAGCAGACTTTGCTCCGACCACACATCTTCAAAACTTTATAGCAAAGGATCATTTCGAAAAGGTACTGCCAATCAAATCCAACAATTTCTATTTGGTCCCCTCACCCACTGCTTTCGGCGAAGTCCATGCCATTCTTCTGCCCATAATGGAAAATCATATACTCTTCCCTCTACTTTCAAGAACCCCAAAGAAAATACCTGTTAGGTATTTGAACCAATTTTGGCAGAGCTGCAGATATGATAAAGATGATTCTTTGATCAAAGGGTACATCTCAAAGCCGGACAACTCAGAGCATCTGGAACTCAAATTTAATAGAACAATGTTCTCTCTGGAGTTCAATTTACCAACTAGAGGTCTTCTGGGATTGAAAAAATATGCAGAACAACCTACAGACGGCGAGCTCTGTCGTTTTGTAGAAACGCTTGGGTACAACACCCACCTGAGGAAAAGAAATGACTTCCGCAGAGGCAGACTACCACCTCTGTGGAACACCTTGTTTTCGATCCTCAACAGATGCCTGACAGGGAAGATAGGCAGCATTGATCAAAGCTCGCATTAGATCTTAACCATCATGTATGGGGTCTACTACGATCTCCCACTCGATTACTCGACCATCATGCTGCAGGAGATCATCAATACAATCGACAGAAAGAACAACACCCTAAAGGCTAAAGAGACTGATCCCACATATCTACCGCCTCTGCAATTCCAAAGAATCTTGGGTGTTCTGTTCGAACCTCTGCTAATGATGCAGAAATGGCCAATGGAAGGACCAATTCCCAAACAGTTCCCGATGAACAAGAACATCCCCACCGATCATGCAGAAGGCTACATCCACTGCAGACCTCTTTCAAAAAGGCTTCTGAAATATGCCACGAACAAAACCCTTAAGCAAGAGTATATACGCGATCACAGGACTCCAGAACCGAGCCCTGTGACACCCCCGCGTTTAGGTGTCCCCTTAGGAACAATAGTTGTAGAACCCCTCTCTACAAAATCGAAGAAGAAGAAACTGGCAAAACATTTGGAAATCCAACGAAGTTTTATGGCCAAACGTGACGAGCTCATGGGAAAGAGATCTTCTTCTAAAGCCTCTGCCTCTACCCCAAAAACAAAAAAAGACGAAAACTGCAGAAGGCACCTCTACAAACATTGCAGAAGATCAACCTTCACCTCCTCGTGCCACAGAAGTTGGCTCCTCTGCTCCTCCCTCTTCTCCAAAACCAAAGAAAAGAAAATCAAAACCCACAGAAGAAGGAGCACCAAAACCCTAGAGGAGGAAGACCAAAAAGAAGCATGGAAAATCACTTGATCAAATGGTTACCATCGCAGAAGAGGCAGCTGCAGAAGTGTTTGAAGAAGAGGTCGCAGGAACCCAGGTCGAAGATACTGCAGAAGAAGAAACTGCAGAAGTCGAAGTTGCAGAAGAGGGATATCAATCACCTTATGAATCCCCAGATCGATTCGCTCATCAAGGCAGCTTGAATGATTTTCTTCAACACCCTGAAATTGCCAACACCCTCAATACAGCTGGGTGGACGGCACAACCACTTGACCACCGCACCTCAGAAGAACAAGACTTCTCTATATCTGGAATTGATACCAATCTGCAAGAAGATGATCAAACCCCCAGAGATCAACCATCTGAAACCCCTAACATTCTACAGAACCACTTCATCCAACAGGGACTGGACATCCACAGAAGGAGTCCAAACCAGGCCTCAGAAGCTGAGTGGAATAGAGAAGAGGTTACATAGGTTTTAGAAAGAATAGGAGGAAAAGAAAAAGAAAAAGAAATTGATGTCGAAGGTATAGAGGTCTCAGAGGTAGATTCTGATGAAGAAGAAGCTGACCAAATCCGGAAAGGTCTATATCATCCACATGTCATGCAATTATACGACTCTCATCCAATGTATGACTTCTTAGTCACAGAGCAAGGAACTTCAACAGCAGCTAGGGAAGAAGCACCAAGCCAAAAGATAGCGATAGAGGCTGAAATGATTGATAATGAAGTGATGCTTGGATGCTTAACAGAGGAAGAAACAAGAAAAGATGCCGAAGTTGCAGAAGGCACACATCCCTCACCCCCTCCCAGTGCAACCCACACATCTAACTCCGCAGGTCTAGCTGCAGAAGGAGTTATTGAAAAAGAGCAGCACAGCTCGATCCAAACCCAACCCATCCAGCCAGAGGTCACTCTTTCGACTTCTGCGCCCACAGAAACCGGGGAATCCATTCCTAGGGAGTCTCCTCAGAGAGGCTCACCTATAGTTCGTGATCAATCGCCCCAGATCACATCAGAACACCCTACAGAGGAATTCGTTTCCTCTGCCATACACAAATTAGGGCCAACACTTCTTTCAGAGAGAAGTAGTGAGCACATAGACGAAGAGACTCTAGACAAGTCTCCAAGTCAACAGAAGAACATTCCGATACCCACCTCTGGAGTGGATTTGGACACTGTTCTTCCCAGAACTTCTGTAGAGACTGAAACTCCTGTTTCTTCTCAAAGATCAGATGGAAATCCTTCCACCCCCATCGTACAAACAAGGGTGAACGAAGGTGTCCCAGGAGCAGGGACTCACTCTGGAGACGAATGTGTTCCTCCAGAGGTTACAACAGGGACACAAGTATCAAGGGATGAGTTCCAAACCCTTGTCACCTCTGTGAACCAAACCATGAAAGAGTTGCAAAGCTCTTTCACATCTTTTGCAGAGACAACATCAACAGCCTTACGAAATCTGAACACCAAAATGGATAATCTGTCCACAGAGGTGAAATCTGCCATAACAGAGATGAAGTCTTCTGCTCAAACAACTGCCACGACTACAGCCACTTCTGCTGCTAAAGATTTCGGAATAGCTGCAACATCTGCATTCAAGGAATCAGTCAAACATTTCCTTGAACAAATGAACAAGCAATCCAACAAATCACAGAGCCTCACACCTACAGATCTACAGAAGGCTCTGCAAAACGTTCAAGCAGAAGCAATGCGCAACACAATACTGATGCAGCCAAAAGACTACATGACCAGAGCACAGCTAACAGAGCTCGGGCAAAATGTGATAAACCAGGTCACAGAAGTCATCGTCTCCTTCACTTCTGCAAATGCCAACTACGTTAAAGAATTCAGAAAAAGTGTCGGAAAAATGCGCTTCAACACAGAAGCAGAGCTTGCAACTCTAATCGGCCTCTGTGATGATGTATGTACGAAGTTGATGGCCGCAGGAGCAGAACTACCAAAGAAACCCAAAGCTTCCTGCAGAGCAGAGGGTACTTCTGATAAGAGTCAGGATGACTCTGATGATGACCATCCTGGTCCATCAGATCATCTTGAGGGGGAGAATATAAGGGAGAAAGCTACGACCAGAGGACTACAGGCTCCACCAATCGCAGCAGAACCAATCAGCCAAGCCCCTCCACAACAAACCAAAGATCAACAAACTCAACAGACCACAGAGACAACACCCATCTCTGTGGAATCAACCGCTGAAGAAACCTATGTACCAGAAGCTCAAAAGACCACGGAGGCAACACCCACCTCTGTGGAATTCCCTACAATGTTTGGAGTAGATGTTCAACATCTGTCATCCTCCACAGAAGAAGATCTTCCCTCCCAAACTACAAAACCAACAGAAAAACCCCAATCCATCCCAAGAAGAAAGTCTATTGCCCACAAACCAAAAAGAGCAACGACCTCTGCTTCTTCTGTTATAAGAAATATGCACAAAACAATGACTGAACGAATGGCGCAGAGAGAAGAAGAAAGGCACAGGTTCACATTAGCTTTCAAAATGGCAAGAAGATTTGATATCCAACCTTCACAAACAGAAACCGAGCTCACAGAAGAAGTCACCAAAGAACCTCCAACAAAGGTTACAGAGCAAATCAAGCCAACAGAACCAACGCCACAAAAGTCCTCTCAAACACAAGTGTCAAAACCTACAGAGGCAACTCCCATCATTCCAACAGAAGCACCAACAACCAAACCTACAGAAGCAACAGGTTCTACACCTCCAAAAGCCAAAGACAAGGGAAAGGCAAAAATGACAGAAGAGCCCAAGAAAAAGAAATCAGTGCCCAATCCTACAGAAAAACTGATGAAGAGCTCCTTTGATGCCTTTCAAACTCCAAAGCCTGAAGAAGAGGACTGGGCATATGGATTAAAGCCCCTGTCAGACATTCCACTTACTGGCAGAGCTGCAGAAGTTGTTCAACAGATGGAGAGTCTCAGAAGACAAGTACCACCACATGGTCCAACATATGAAGAAATGGAAGAAGTGGTGTACAAATATCTCTACAAACAACCCTTTCAGAACCTCCATCCAACAGACCAAATCACAAATCCGAACATCAGAGAAGAATTTGAGAACATCTTCAGCAGAACAAAGCCAAGAACCAAAGCAGAAGTCTTCTCAATTCATAAAATCAAAAAGGTAATCTTCTGCAGGTTCTCCTTCACAAGAACCTATCCAAGAGTCAGGTACAATCTTTACAGAGTCAAAAGGGTAAACAATTCAGAAACCACCTTCACTGATGCTGACATAAGGAATCTGAATCCCTATGATCTACCTGAACTTCTGCAATGGACGAAGGACAACTACAACACAGAGCCAAACACCAGAGCCTATCAAGTGTTGAGAAAAGCAATGAGGGAAAGGCTTCTAATCTACAGTCTGACAGACTTTCAGCTGGGAAAGGATCTTGGTCTTAAACATCTGAATCTACGACCACCAGAGGATCGCTGCCCACCTGACGCCGTGCCCAACTCAATCATTACAGAACCAAGATTCGGGTTAGTATTTCAAAACCCACAAGGCGAAGTCAAACTTTTTGTAAGTATGGATTGTCAGAAGTACGCAAGTAGTACTCTGAACAAGTTCAGAGCAAACCTTGTAAAATACAGAGATATCGAGAAAATGGATAGAGACGCTGCAGATACCCTCATCAGAGAGATTGATGCTACAATACGCTTAAGAGAACTCTGCATCAGTTTCTACAAAGAGATCAGAGAAGTCGGAAGAGACAACAGAAGCTTCAACGATTTCAAAGACGCCAAAATCTGATTCTCAAACAACCAATCTCTGCAAACCATGTTAAAGTTTATCTTTCATTGTACTCAAATATAAAATGCCTCTGGCATATCTCTGAATGAAAGAACTTTCGAGGTATTGTTTAACCTCTGTCTTATCTAACTTAACCTAAAAATACTTAAATATCAAATTTTTATTTTTTACTACTTAGGGGGAGATTGTTAGCTTCAATCTTCCTAATCGTAGAAGTATTTAGAAGTAGTGAAAAATAAGCCAAGTTAAGAAAGCCTCTTACAGAGGCTCTGTCGAACTTACCGAGAGATCAAGTTCAAGAAGCTACAGAAGCTAAAGAGGCGTCCTACAGAAGCTCTGTCATACGCACAAAGAAGACCAAAGACTCGGAATCCGGTGAAGACTGCTCTACAAAGGACCAGACCACAGAACTTCTATAACACTTTACAGAGCCTCTGTGGTCCTCTCTAAAAGACCTGAAGATATTTATAATATCTTGCTACTGTTACTGGACCTGTTCATCAACTTGCATGGTAGCATGCCCTGTCCTTCTTTAACGTGTCAAACTCTGATTGGATTCAATAGGGCTTAGTACATAATAGATGTCTGCTGCATTAAATGCAATACAGCACGTCCAACTGTTCATGCCATCCGTTCCACTATTCATATCGTCCGTTCTGAATAGTAGCTTATGCTTTATGGTCCCCTTAGAGTAGTATATAAGGAAGACTCATGTTGAGTTCTTCCTAATCGAGAATTAAGAGATAAAAACATCAAGAACATATAGCTTATTTACTTTGAGAGTCATATCTGTTTTAAAAGCTTTGCTTACTCACTGTTCTTAAATCTATTCTTGATATATGTATATATATATATATATATATATTCAGTAAACTTTGAGATATTATTTCCTGTTCACTGTTTATTTATATTGTGTTCTAAATCTATCAATCATATCTGTTAGTTCTTCAAATACGCTTCTGCATCAAATATAAACTTGAACTAATAGATCTGATAATTTTGTTTAAACAAAACGGGAACCAACAAACTCACTAGACCTTTGGTCTAACCCTCACTTTTATAAAGCTGAAAACTATTTTCAGGTGAGAGTTTATTTGGAAGTTCGTCCAAGGGAAAGGAGAAAAGGTGATGTTGTAGAAGAGGCATGGATTAGCTGAGGCTTGTAGTCGCCATAGAGACTTAGTAAATCTCAGTTGTGGATGTGCTTAACTGCTGCAAACCTTGTATTTAGTTTATTTTGGACCATTTTGGTTGTAATACTACGTTTTAGCTGTTGTTGGATTTGGGTTGTTATAAATGGTATCAGAGCCATAGTTTAAGGGATTTAGGTGAACTGGATGGGCCTAAACTTAAACTGTGGAGTAGGGGGACACAACTGAGATATAGGAAGCCATTGGGGAAGACCTTGATCATCAAGAATGATGACGATGGCAGTGAGGACTTTTATGTAAGGTTGTAATAACCGTGTTCTGATTGAGAATAAAGATTAATTTTGGAGTGAAAGTGTGAAGACTAAAATTCGAGGGTCTGATTTGTAATTTGGGTGGAAGGTATTTAAACACCAATATTAGGCTCAAAACCCTAGGAACAATCTTTTTGTGAATGTATGGGGCGGCTCAGAGAGAAAATAGCAGTGAAGAAGATAGTGTGGTCTCAAGAACGATTGGAGAAGAAGGTTTCATCAATCATCAATTTGGAAGAGGAAAGAGAATTGGAGTTGGATTTTTCATCTTTTTCAGCAGGTAATCCCTAATTTCATCTCTTAATTTTAGAGTTTCTGCTGTTTGTTGGGTTATTGTGAGTTTTTGCGTAAAAGTTGAAAAGGGGATTAAATAATCATCATAAGCAGATTAATAGAGTAGAATAATCATTTTGTTTGGATAGAGGCTTTATAGATTAATTTTCGGTCCTATTAATTAATCAATATCGCATCGCTTTCTGCGAGATTCCGGAATATATTAGGATCCGGAATTGGGTTCTAATTGTAAAAGAACTGGAATTGACCAAAGAGATCCGGTACTGGACTTTATTAGGATCCGGTATTAGGCCTAATTGTCAAACAAATCCGGAATGGGCCGAAGGAATTATGTGGATCCGGAATTAAAGATTTAAGGGCCTGATCCGGAATTAAAGTTAAAGGGCTGATCCGGAACCTGACCAAAATAGGATCCATAAATCTTAAATCGTTTTGGGCTTATTTGAAATTTGGACCCGGTAACATAAGTTCCGGTAGTGGGCTTGATTTAATGATCCGATATTTGTAAATTAATGAGATCCGGAATTCTTCCACTTGGGCCTCATTATAAAAAGGATCCGGAGTGATTTGTTAGGGGTTTAAGAGATCCGGAATCCATATTTAAGACCGGAATTTATTGTTGGTTGGGCCGGAGCTGGAATGACTTGGGCTTCGGTATAATTAATTTAATTGGGCTCCGATAGTTTATTTATTTGGGTTCCAATATCGTTTTAAACGAGTTCCGATAACATTTGAAAGTGGGATCCAGAAATTAGTGTGTGGGCCGATTGTATCCGGAACCCGGGTATTTTAGGCTGAGACTTTTCAAGGTAGTGAAAATTTATTTAAAATCCAGTGTGTCTTACCTGGTATGTGTGTGGGCTTAAACTTGTAGGTGTGAGTAGAGACGATCGGTGCAAGTAAGAATTCCTAATCAGGACTCCAGGTGAGTCTTTCTAAACCTAAATTTTATACAAGTGTGGTTGATGGTTATTATTTAACTGTGTGCTTTTCAACTGCTTTTATTGCAAAACGAAGAGTAAGTGTGTGGCATGGTTATTATCTAACTGTGTGTTTTTCAACTGCTTTTACTTTAAAGCGAAGAGTAATTGTGTGACAATTTGTGTGATTTAAATGTGTGTGACCATGCTCTGGCTTTTGTGTGAAATGGGGGTGTGTCCCATAATAATTATATATGAATTTGTTTCATATATGGGTGGTGTGTGCCCTATTGCGCTGTCACGGTGTGTGTGACTATAGTGTGTGTGCTCTATTGCGCTGTCACGGTGTGTGTGACTATAGCGTGTGCCAGTAGCATGTGTCAATGTGTGCATATCATTTTTTTAAGTGTGCTTGTTATGATTTGTATAAACTCTTTCATAACTGATTTATAAAAATCGATATTTTCGGTGTGACTTGGTGTGGAGGGAACTCACTAGACCTCATGGTCTAACCCTCGCTTTTCAAATCTAAAACCTTTTCAGGTAAGCAGGTAGTTGAAAGCTTGCTTAGAAGTTTGGCAAGGCGTGAGGCGGAGTTGCGTATAGAAGGATTAGAAGACTTCCCTTTTGTTTTATAGTTATGTTCTCAGCTGTAGTTAGGGTTATTTTCGCAAACCCAGTGTGTAATCTGGATAGTGTGATCATGTTGAGCCATTTTTTTGGTGTTTTGTATTAAAAATGTAACTTCTAGCAAGATAGTTTGGTGTGGGTTGTTACAAAGGTAAATTCCAAATCGCATCTTGCCAATGCCATTATGAGTTTACAGGTACATGGGTGTGCTCGATTGCTATTGTTGGGACGATTGATGAGTGTGGTAGTATGTATTAAGCTCTACTCTTGCAAATATTTGGCAAGGGTTTTGGTGTGATTGTTAGTACATTTGGGAAGGGTAATTGGTTAAGAGTATGTTCCTATTTTCTAGCGAGCCTCAGTTTTAGGAGGTTGTCGTACCAATCATTTGGCATAGGGAAAAGGTTTTTGTTTGGATTTTGGAAGCTTCAACTCAAGATCGAGCATGCGTAATGAGCCTTTTGACTCTTTAGTCAGGTAATAGGGTGAGAAGGATGGTTGAGAAAAGATACCAGTGTTGATTGAAGTACGAGGTAGGTAGAGAGGAAAGGGCGAATGATCGTTTATTGGCCTATTAAAGTCAGGGTTTGAAATGGTATAATTTTCAAACCAATGACCAAATTTGGAAACTGTGTGGTGTGGTAAACAGGTATGTGGTGAAACACCTGTACCAAAAGTTGTTGCAAGGTGACGAACCGACCATTGGTCAAAAGTGGTATGCCAATGAAGAGTTGTTGTAAGTGCAAAACATGTGACATTGTTAGAGTGAATAACCTTCATTTGTAAAACGAGTGTAGTGCATTGTGTTGTATTAATGAGTTGCATGAGATTTAATAAATCTCAGTTGTGAATGTGCTTAACTGCTACGAACCTTGTATTTAGTTTATTTTGGGACCATTTTGGTTGTAATGATACGTTTTAGCTGTTATTGAATTTGGGTTGTTACCGTATATAATTGACTTCTTTATATATTTGAGTATATAATTAAAATAATAAACCTGGACATATAGCGAGAACTTATTTCACCTTAAAAACGAATCAGTTTTTAATCATGATACTTATAATATACGTTACTCTATATTAATAATTGTATATGCTAAAATGTATAAACAACTTTCTAGTTATGCAAAAATGAGCAACCAAAAATATGGTACATGTAGTTTCTTATTAGTCATTAAAATTTGTCCAATAAATTGCTCAAAATGGAAAGATTTGGCTAGTTTGAAAAAATTGAACATGAGTAAACTTAGCTTTTATGACATGTTAGATACATATTTTGTTTAACATAAGACTTGAATAAGAAAAGATCCAATCAAAACTGCAAACTATTTAAACCAAAAAATTAACTACAAAGATAGAACAATCAAAATCATGGTACTTGTAGTATCTTATTAGTCATTAAAATTTGTCCAACAAATTGCTCAAAACAAAAAAATTGGTTAGTTTGGAAAATCAGAACTTAAGCCAACCTGGTTTATATGACATGTTATATACATGTTCTTTTAATGTAAAACCTAAAAAAGAAAAAGATCTCATCAAAACTGCAAACTATTTAAACCAAACTTTTGACTTGTTTAACATTAATATTTCTTGAAAATTTTATAGAGAATTTATTGTCAAACCAGTGGAATCCGTCATTGTAGGGTTTAATGGTTTACTAGGCTTATTCACACAACTCTTTTGGGTTGTTTATACCCGACTTATTCGCACAACAGATGACTTATTCACACAAATGGGTATGTTATTGATAGAAAAAATATACACGAAAAATGTGGCACGATAATGGTGCAAGTATACGCCAAATATTGTGTTCGCTTTACAAGTAATATAATGGTAAGTCTCCACAAATAGGCATGGGAATGAGACCCGCCCCATTGGGGAACCCGGTGTACCCGCCCCGACGGGGATGGGGATTCCCCGCAAAATCGGGGAACGGGGATGGGGACGGGGATCCCCGAAAGTTAAAAACCGGGGATGGGGACGGGGACGGGGACGGGTAACGTGGTCACCGCGCACCATCCCCGAATATTAAATATATTCTATTTGCTTATTATTAATTATATTATTTATACATAATTAGATTCAATATCTTTTACATTTAGAAATATTATTTTGATATTTCTTTTAATTTATATACATTTTTTTGAGTTGTTTTACTTTTTTTTAGATAAAAAACGTTGAAAGCCAAAGACGTTTGATTAAATGGTTACGTATAATGTTGCGACTTCGTATACATATGAATATTTGATACTCTATAAAAGCAAAATTTTAAAATACGTGGGATTTAAACATGAACCATTATCGATCGAGCGTGGTATTTAACATATTTGATTTCAAACATCTTATATTAACGGGGGAAAAATCCCCGATTCCCCGTTGGGGATCCCCGTTACCCGTCTGGAACGGGGATGGGGATGTGATTATATTCCTCGGTGGGTATGGGGACGGAGATGGGGATGGGAATTGAGGTCCCCGCCCCATTCCCATGCCTATCCACAAATGCCAATTTTCGGTATACCAATATCACTAAGTAGATCATAAAGATCTTAGCCCCACCGGATGTGGAGAGATGCGCATATCTCTATCTCACATGCACTCGACCGACATCCAGACCTTAGTTCGATTATTCAACAACCCATATCTCTATGTGATTATTGAAGATTTTCTCAAACCTCCTTGCATCATTCAAGGCGTATTTCAGATCCGCCCCTCTCGAGGTCTAAGATCTAATATTAACACTCACAGGTAATTAGCTTGTCCGCATTGAGTTATGCTTCGACTCGAATGACTAAACCGAGAAATTAGCAAAATTTGTATAACCCAAGTGTTACATTTTTAGCCTCTCGGGTTTGGCTTACACCCGTACCCAAATGGGGGATTTAGCTACTGCTCATAAGTAAAAACATAATGACATAAAAGAAATACCGAAACATAAAATGCATTAAACTGAAACTGGCCACTGTGATCACAAGGCTTACGACAGTGGTGACAGAAATTAAAAGTGCAGAAATTAAAACTAGCTAAGGAGAAAATACAAGAGTTAAATGAGTTCAGCTGATTCTTCAAATGCTTGAAGAGTTGGATTCTTGGATGCCTTCAAATGCTTGGGTGAAGCCTCTTTATATATGAGAAAAGTTGAAAGTGACTTAAGGGGAAAAAGGGCTTGTTTTCATCCTCTTTTGTATTGATTTAAATTGCCATCTTCCTTCTCTTCTTTCATGTTAAGCTTCAACATTGACCAAGCCCTCAACCTGCAAGTTTCCTTCATAATTTTGGCAATTAAATCCCTATAAAGATTTTTTCAGCTATCGCTTACCACAGTGGTGAGTTATCACAATGACTTTCAATGACAAAATCCAAATTTTTAGACATTTCTCGACTTTTGAACTGATTTAGACCAAATAAATAATAGAAGGCTTAAATGGATATTTGAAGTGGTAAAAGGGTGAAAATGGGTTTAAAAAGGGTACAAATAATATTAAGAAATGAGGGTTATGACATCCCCAAACTTAAGATATTACTTGTCCTCAAGTAATGAAGAAAAGAAAAAGTTTGAACGCAAGAAAATTTTAATGCGAAAACAAATGGACGTATTACTTTTGGACTTACTTGGTGTATGCCTCTCCATTTTCCGCGTGACTCATGGTTTGATCGGTAGGTCTTGTTAGGGTGAGTGTTTGCGGATTGTATGGTTTTGGCTTTTCTCCTTTTTTTCCCCAAACTTATTTGTTTTTGTGGGAAAAAATTTGCGTGAATTTTTGAACGGTTTGGCTTTTTTCCCAATTTTCTTTTTGATGCTATTTTGCTTATTTTTTCTTTTTCTTCCAAACTTTTAATTGGCCGAATGGGTAAATTTGGATAGCCTTAATTGAAAAATAAATTTCTCAAGGTTTTTTGGCATTTTATTTTTGCTTTTGATACATCGGTTAAGACCCTTCCCCAAACTTTAGAATGTGCAATGTCCGCATTGCATGGGAGAGGACCAAGCTCGCTGAAAGTGGGTGCAAGGGTAGTGTATAAACCAAGTGTATGGAAAGAGGGCCTATGTCCTTTCAAACCAAAGAAACATAAGAAAAACAAACCTGCAAGATGGTTAGTCCAACAAGAGTACCAAGAAACATAAACTGAAGCATGATAAATACCACAAAAGAAAGCGTATGTCAAAAGGCCACAAAGTAGCAAAGGTTTAGTAAACAAAATACCTAAATAGAAACAACAAAAGATGAAGTTTAGAACCAACACAACCAATTCAAGTAAGAGGAATGACCAAAAAGTCAGTCTTTGTCGGTCTGGCCACTATGGCGAGTAGCAGCAGCAGGAATGAGGAGCTCGGGAAATGTAGGTCGGGCAGCTGCAGTGGATGAACTTGGCATGTCATCAGGGCATGCAAAAAAAGCATCACGAGCATATGATGATCGCATTGATGCGGTGACAGTGGAAGGCGATGGAGCGGTGGTTTAGGAACGGGCGATAGGATATTTTGGTCGGGCCACGGAGTGGTTGTGAGAGGTGTTGTCGGTTTAGGATGGATGGTGGAGAGAGTGGGTTTTGGTTTTGGTTTTGTTTTGAAAGGAAAGAGATATAGATAGTTTTTTTTGGTAAAGGTGATGGGATGTGGTAGGTTAGTAAGTGGTTCATGGGTTTCCTTAAAACAAAAGGGTGAAAAGTCATTTTTGGCCCTACAAAAAAATTTCAGCACATTCCAAAAATACATTTTCACCAAAAAGTGATTTTTGGGGTATTGGGGTAGAGGGGTTAAAGAGAGTACAGGTGCCACAATGGGGGAAGTTCACAACTTTACACAACCCTTCCTTTTATCCAACAGATCCTTGCCCAATCAGTTTTCTTGACTTTTGAATCACGACTACTGTGGTGAACCGCCACCAAGACCATCGGCTGCAAAACGACACATACAATAATAAAAACAAAAACTTTGATCCTCAACAACTCCAAATGAAAATAAATAAATAAAAAGGGGAAACACGAACACATAAAAGGAAAAATCACACATTAAAAGAAAATCAAAAGTCACACTAACGAAATGTAAACAACACTCAAAATGAGAGATATCACACATTTTTTTCTTTTTTTATCCCAATTTTTTTGATACTAGTCGGAAAAAAAAGACTCAAATCTAACATAAAAAAATATAAAATAAAAGACACAAAATTGGAATTGAGAGTACAGAAAAGTTGTATCAAGATTATGTAGGATGTGATTCACCACCCCACGTATGCATCTTCAAAAAGTGGGATGGCTTCAAGATAATAGCCACCCCCACCTTATCAAAGACTCTTCCAACAACCACATAACACGATCTAGTAAAGTCATTCGAGCTTTTGATCACATAATTTATCCCCACGGTCCGATGTATGACTACTGATATGCGTTAATTATTTAATGCATATCAAGTCTTTTTCTTATCATTTTAGGTCATTTTATCTTTCATATCCTTAAACTTGAGTCATTTTATTTACTTATTTTCCATTTTCTTGTTTATTGGAGCTAAAGTAGTGCATGACTTGTTTTATAACTTAGAATGACTAATTTGTACCCTTTTTGGCAGTTTTTTACAATGCAGACATATGATGCAGCATGGCAGCAGCAGCCTCTGACAGCTTACTTCATTAAGGCGTGCGGGCTTATTTTGGGCAGACACAAGGACTCTTTTGTACTGATGTGGGAAGCTTGCAAAACAAAGAAAAGGCTGGACATTTTCTATTTTATGCTTTTATCCAATGGTTAATGTCTTAGGTTAATTTTTGTCAACTTTATGTCCTTGTATACTTTCTTTTGTTGGGAAAAGACTATTTTACCCCTCCTGTTTCTTAGTATATAAGGAAGGCTTGGGATGAAGTATTTGAATTGAACTTTTGGATCAAGTTTCAAAGAGGGTGACAACTCTTGGGTCTTGATTTATTAAGTGAATCAATTTAAGCATTTTCAGTATTTATAGTCTTGCAATTTACTTTCCGTCTTTTATTTCTTGCAATTTACTTTATGTCATTTATTATTTCGTCATTTATATTTATGTCATTTAATTTATGTCATTTATTGCTTTATTTACTTTCCGTTATGAGTAACTAATTTTATTAGCTCGGGTGTGAGACGGAAATGTGGGATTTTAAACCAAAGAAAGATGGGCGTTGTTTAACAATAACGATGTTCCATCATTTCATTCAAGTTTTATAAAAACCAATGATACTTCTTGACTAATTGATCACTTGCTAAAGTGTTAAAGTATCGTGGACTTAGAATTAAGCCACAATGCACGTCCGTTTGAATGACATGGGAAGTAGACTTGAGAGAGTTACTGATAAGGACAGTTATCATCTCTATTTTCCAAACTGATTTATTCTCGATAAGTTGGTCACTAATATAAAGTGTAGTGGACTTAGAGATAAGCCACTTGGAACACACCAAGTTGAATGATATGGGAATCGACTCGAGATTTATATGCAAAGAGATTTGATCATCCATATATTTTGAGGACTTTATTCTACACTATAAATAGTTGGAGACTACACAGAGATGTGTCTAGTTGAATCTAAACAGTAGTGTGAATATTGAAGTCCGAGAGGAATAACCTCAAAATAGATGGTGGATCTAGTTGTGACAAAGCTACATTCTGTAGCATTCCTACAGCATGGCCAGCTAGAATTTGTGTTTAAGTCCCACCTTAAAGTCTTACACCCGTGCTTGCTTTATTCTCTGTTAACTTCATCAAAGTGAATATTCAAATAAATCAAAGTCTTCAAATTCGCCATCTGAAATCATTTCCTTCTTCTACTTTTTACTGAAATTTTACTCCAATCTCTGTGGGACGATATCTGGTATTTTACCACTTTATTACTTGAAAGGCGACATAGTTTCAACTAGTATACTTGCTTCTTGGTTCTATTAATCACATGTCTGTAGGTGCATTCAAGGCACTATCAACTACCGTGGGAGCACTGTGGTCAAAAGAAGGTTGCAAAACATGAGCAAAAATCATTAGAAATTTAAGATCTTGAAGCACCTTTTCACTATTGAGGAGTAAAGAAGGCTTGCTAATGTGCACGGATTTTGCCTCGAAAATCTTTGACTCTTTCTCAACATCAATCTCATCATTACCACCAACACACATTAATTTTTTTATTATCACTTGGTAAGGGATCTCGACTTTGATTTTTAAACTCTACGACGGGTTGTCCTATCTTAGTGTTCAAGGCATCCAGAGAGGACGTAAAAATTCCCATAAGTTCCATAAATTCCTTTACAGTTTCCAAAGTTTAGGGAACAATTTCAAAAGAGTAAGATGGTTGGGGTTGTTCAAAAATATTATCCGGTGGGTAGTTGGAAACAAATGATTGGAATACATAGTAAGGATTCGTCCCTTGAAAATCAGATGAATAATCATAATGTTCCTCCAATTATTGGTCACATGTATTTAAATACGTGTCAATCCAATCTTGGTAGGGAGGTGCAAGTAAATTGTATGTGTCATCTTCTTGAATATTTGTACAATAATTAGGATGTTGTTCCCCATAATAATTAAAAGCATTATAGTAAGGAGCATCCCAACTAAACCTTCCATTAGGGTGAGAGTGGTGTAACCGTGACATACAACATGAAAAAGTGCTAAAGAAAACTCGCCACTTGGGCTCAAGTAGAAATCAATATCGTAGGATAAAAATAATGTCAATCACCGACAACGGCGCCAAAAACTTGTTAGCAAAAATATACACGTAAAATGTGGCACAATAATGTGCAAGTTTACAACAAATATTGTGTTCGCTTTACAAGTAATATAATGGTAAGGACTAAATATCATATCCACAGGGATTAGACTACTAAGAATCAGAGACATCTACGAACTTCCGGTGCAAAGTTAAGAGTTTTAGTATTTTGTTTGGTTGTAAGCGGGATATTAATTGTTGAAGTAACACGATAATTAGAAGGAGGGTACGGGTGTAAGTTTTCCCCGAGAGTATATATATATATAGTAACTTAAATGGTTAATAAAACCGGTCACAATGTTATCTCACACGATTTCCTCCTCTCGAAGCTACGTCGTATAAGTTGCGATATCGATTTTATTATAAAGTCTCCATAAATGCCAACTTTCGGCTTACCAATCTCACTAAGTAGATCTTAGCCCCACCATATGTGGAGAGATGCGCATATCTCTATGTCACACCCACTCGACCGGCATCCATACATTAGTTCGATTATGCAACAACCGATATCTCTATGTGGCTATTGAATATTTTATCAAACATCCTTGCATAATTCAAGTCGAATTTCGGATATGCCCTTCTTGAGGTCTAAGATCTAATGTTAACATGCACAGGTGATCAGCTTGTCCGCGTTGAGTTATGTTTCGACTCGAATGACTAAATCAAGAAATTAGCAAAATATGGTAACACCAAGACTTACATTTTTAGCTTCTCGGGTTTGGCTTACACCTGCACCCAAAAGGGGTTTAGCTATTGCTCATAAGTAAAAACATAATGACATAAAATAAATACCGAAACATAAATTACATTAAACTGAAACTGGCCACTGTGGTCACAAGGCTCACCACAGTGGCAACGGAAATTAAAAATGCATAAATTAAAACTAGCTAAGGAGAAAATATAAGAGTAAAATAAATTAAGCTAATTCTTCAAATGATTGAAGAGTTGGATTCTTGAATGTCTTCAAATGCTTGGGTGAAGCCTCTTTATATATGTGAAAAAGTTGAAAATGACTTAAGGGGAGAAAAAGACTTGACCAAGCTTGTCTTCATTCTATTTTGTCTTGATTTAAATTGTCATCTTCCTTCTCTTCTTTCATGTTAAGTTTCAACATTGACCAAACCCTCAATCTGCAAGTTTCCTTCATAATTTTGACAATAAAATCCTCATAAAGATTTTTTCAGCTTTCGCTTACCAGTTACCACAATGGTGAGTTGCCATAATTACTTTCGGCGCTAAAATCCAACTTTTTAGATGTTTCTCAACTTTAGAACTGATTTAGACCAAAGAAATAATAGAAGACTCAAATGAGTATTTGAAGTGATAAAAGGGTAAAAATGGGTATAAAATTGATACAAATAATATTAAGAAATGAGGGTTCTGACACCCCCAAACTTAAGATATTACTTCTCCTCAAGTAATGAAGAAAAGAAAAAGAAATGACCCGAATTTTGAAATCAACGAAATTTTAATGCTAAAACAAATGGACGGGTTAGTTTTGGACTTACTTGGTGTATGTCTCTCCTTTGTCCGCATGACTCTTGGTTTGATCGGTAGGTCATGTTCGAGTGAATATTTTAATAATAGAATTAAATAAATTGAATATTTTAATAAGATAACTAATGTTAGAGTTGCTAAAATAACATATTTGTTGGAGTTGGAAGCAATTTATTTTAGAGATTTTGAACTTTTTTACTCTATTTTAGAAATTTTTTATCATAGCTGTTGGAGCATCTCCACCAGCTATGCTAAAATGGAAAAAATGGGAATTTAACATTTTTGTTGCTCCAATAGCTACACTATCCTCTATGCTGAAATAGAGAAAAGATGGGAGATTGTAAAAATCTTTAAATTATAGAAATATCTAAATAGATAGTTTTCCCCCAAAACAAATTATTACCCAAAAAACAAACTTTTTCCCCACTAATTTTCCATACATTGAATATTTTAATAATATACTTAAATAAAATAAATATTTTAGTAAGATAATTAATAATAAAGTTGCTAAAATAGAATATATATTGGAGTTGGATGTAATTTTTTTTATAGATTTTTTAATTTTTTTACTATATTTTAAAAAGACTTTAACATAGGTGTTGGAAATGTTCTTAAAGCATCTCCAACGGCTTCCCCATTTTGGAGAAAATGAAGAATATGAGGATTTTGGTTTTTTTTGCTCCAATAGTTTCCCTAAAACTATCTCCAAAATGTCACTTCTGATATCTCCAGGTCTTGTCACCAAAAACCTTTCTTGATTGACAGAACGTTCCGCTACAGAAAGTAGGAGAGATAAGAAGTTATTCTCCAAATATGGAGATAAGCCAAAAAATGATTACTAAATGAAAGAGCTAATGGAATTCTTTGAAAAAAATATTTGAAGAGTGAAATAATATTTTAATAAATGAATGAAATATTTTAATATATGCAAGTAATTTTTTTTTTGAAGATTTTAACTTTTATTTCTCCATTTTAAATTTTTTTAGAAAATAGATGCTCTTATAAAATAATCCAAATACCTAAAAAATAAGATTAATTCTATAATTTGTTTATTTTTAAAAAACACTTAAAACTTTTGAGCTCCGGTCAATACAATTGTGTTTATTTGCTTTGGAACTTGTGGAATGTGGAAACATGTGTGCATCGAACCGCAAAAAGTTACTTCATTTTATTAGTATTTAATTAATATTTTTAAAGAGAATAAATTACAAAAATAGTCCTTGGGGTTTGTAGAAATTATTGTTTTTGTTCATAACATTTTGAATTTACCAGGAACGTCATCAAGATTTACATTTTGTTAAGGAAATGGTCCATCGTCATTTGACGTTAGACATTGTTGTTAAATAAAAGGTATTCTAGTCATTTTACATTTTATATTAAAAATCTATACATATAATAAATAAATAACTAGCATGCCACGTGTCGTCTTCTGGTGAGCCGACTTTAGTATTTTCCCGCCTAAACATGTATCTGGACGCAATTTATATTATAAGTTCAATTAGCACACCACATTCACTCCTCCTTAAATCTCTCCTTAATTCAAATTTTTTAATTTATACGTTACATTTACTACCCTTATAATTAGGTATGTAGTTTACTTTTAATCTCTTATTTTTTATTTTTCATTTTAGACTTTTATCATATAAACATAAATAATGTATATGAACTAAAATGCATTAAAAACATCTCTATTTTTTACAAATTATACCAGTAATCGTTTCGTCAATACCTTCGAAATAAGCCCAATATTAAATATTTTTGGATTTAATTATATTACTAAATATCATAAATATATACAAATTAATGTGTTGTGATTAGTATGAGATTTGTTGAAATTAGTATGGGATTTGATACAAATAATCACTAAATTGTCGTGATTTTCTTTTTGCAATTTCATATCATTTTTTACTTTAGAGTCGAATTCTTTCGACGAATTACAATTCTATCAAATTTCATTCTGTAACAACCCAAACTAATAAAGACAAACACTTCATCCAAAGATAAAATAATATCTGCCAAAACCTGGCTTACACCAAAATTTAATAATATTCAACAAGGGTTTTGCGGATAACATCCCTATTACAGCTGAGTATAATATCTAAATTGCCAAAAATGGAAGTCCTCTACTTCTAAGATGCAAGCTCCAGGTCACACCTTTCCCTTCCCTTTTCCTGAGCCTTCCACCTGATTACCTGAAAGGTTTTTAGTTTTGAAAGCGAGGGTTAGACCATGAGTTCTAGTGAGCTCCCTCAAAAGCCACACCACAAAATAATACAGTTTATGTAAAACTTTCAGGAAAAGGGTAATTGTACGAAATTGTTATGAACACACATAATGGCCAGCACACTATGACAAGCTAATGGCACACACTAGGGTCACACACACCGTGACAGCGTTAAAGGGCACACACCGCCCATATATGAAACACATTCATATATTAATTCATATGGGACACACCCCCATCTCACACAATTGCCATAGCTCGTCCACACGTAAATAGTTTATGTCCACACGATTAAGTCACACTTTTTGTTTATGAGCAAATGATAATACGAACACTTACCATTAAATTATGCATAAGGTTCCACACTTTAAAAGGAATTAGATCAGAAAAACTCACATGTAGTCCCGCTTAATCCTCTTACTAGATTGACCATCCCTTCAACTGCACCTATAAGGTTACACACTACCACGGTAAGTCACTTGTTTGAACTACACACTCATACGGTTAACCTCTCGGACTAACAGACTGCACTACAGTGCCATACCACAACTTTCCGGACAGCCAAAACTATCCGGACAACCAGAGCTATCCGGACGTTCTACCCGGACAACCAAAACTATCCGGATATTCTACCCGGATTCTCAAGGGTTTCCGGTTAAACTACCAGAAACTACTACCACAACTCTACCCAGACACTACTCTCATCCGGACACCACAAGATGTCCGGATACTGGCTTGGTTTGGAGGTTTCCGGACGCGACGAACATTACAAAAACGCAGGAATTTGTACATCTTTTGTCCTAATCCTCCCAACACCTCCAGATTAACAAATATGGGTCGATAGTTACACATTATCCCACCCCACGACACTCCTTAATCAGATTTAATGAGGCACACAATAAACCTACAAAATATAAGTTTCTTCTCCAATTACCCACTATACACACAAAATCTTAAAGAGTAATAGAATTGATATTACGTGGATGATTCTGAAGCTTTTCCCAAAACCCAGCTGAAAATCGCTACTTCTTCTTCAATTACCACAAACCCTTTTTCTTTCTCTTTCTCTCAGTCACACACACAACACACACACACACTAGAAAATTGTTAAATGAGAGAATTAGGGTTTCCTTTCCTTTTTATACTTCTCTTACAAAACACTAAACTTTTAAATTCTTACACTTAGACCACACAACTTTTAAATTTCGAAATTCTTCCAAAATTTCCAAATACCAACTAAAACAAAAACTCGGTTATTACAACATCCACCCCTCAAAAGAATTCCGTCCCCGGAATTCCATTTTTAAACAAACGAGGATATCGAGCCCTCATGTCCGACTCCAATTCCCAAGTTGCCTCTTTCCCCTTATGGAATTGCCACTGGACTTTCACTAGTGATACTTCTTTATTCCTCATCTTTCGGACCTTGCGATCCGAGATTGACAACGGTTATTCTTCATAACTTAACTTCTCATCCACACGAATGTCCTCCAATGGCACTGCCATACTTTCTTCGGCCAGACATTTTCTTAGGTTCGACACATGAAAGGTCGGGTGCACTCCCCGAAGCTCCTCAGGCAATTCTAACTTATACGCCACTTCACCCATACGTTCGGTGATGGCAAATGGACCGACATATCTAGGCCTTAGTTTCCCTCTCTTCCCAAAGCGTACAACTCTCTTCCACGGTGACACCTTAAGCATCACTTTATCTCCTACCATAAACTCGATCGGTTTTCTCCTTTTATTCGCATAAGCCTTCTGTCGATCTTGAGCTACTTTCAACTTATCCCTTATCACACTAATTTTATCGACCGTCAACTGCACTAATTCCGGCCCCGCTAATTGTTTCTCTCCCACCTCATTCCAACACAAAGGTGTCCTGCACTTACGCCCATACAATGCCTCAAACGGTGCTGCCTGAAGACTGGCGTGATAACTATTGTTTTATGAGAACTCGATCAACGGCAGATGGGATTCCCATGAGCCCTTGAAATCAATCACACAAGCACGCAACATGTCTTCCAAGGTTTGTATAGTTCTCTCAATTTGCCCATCCGTCTGAGGGTGATAGGCAGTGCTCATCAATAGTTGCGTTCCAAGCTCTCGTTGAAGACTTCTCCAAAAAGAGGACGTGAAACGCCTATCGCGATCCGAGACTATAGACGAAGGCACCCCGTGCCTCGTTACTATTTCATTCACGTACAACTTTGCTAGCCTTTCTAGCGAATCTTTCTCCCGAATTGGTAGAAAGTGAGCCGATTTAGTGAGACGGTCCACGATCACCCAAATGGCGTCATACCCTTTCGGGGTCCTTGGTAACTTCGTGATGAAGTCCATGGTGATACAATCCCATTTCCATATGGGTATCTCTAAGGGCTGTATCTCCCGGTACGGTCTTTGATGCTCCGCTTTGACCTTCAAACACGTCACACACCGTTCGACAAGATATGCGATGTCCTTTTTCAACCCCGGCCACCAATACATCTGTCTCAGATCCCGATACATTTTATTGGTTCCCGGATGAACTGAATACCGTGATCTATGAGCTTCCTCCAAAATACGTTCCCTCAGACCTCCCAGCTTAGGAACCCACACTCGGTTTCCCAAACATTTCACACCACTACCGTTAGATACTAAGGATGTCACATAACCAACAATCCTCTCACTCTTCCACTTCTCTTCCTTTAAAGCTTCCTCTTGGAATTTCTTAATCTCTTCCAGCAGGTCAGGAATTACGTTGACTCGAAAGGCTACCACTTTAGTTGGTTCCCTCCTTTCCTTTCGGCTCAACGCGTCGGCCACGACGTTCGCCTTTCCTGGATGATAGAGGATCTCACAATCATAGTCGCTTAACAACTCCACCCAACGACGTTGTCTCATATTTAGTTCCTTTTGATCGAACAAATGCTTAAGACTTTTATGATCATAATAAATCTGACACTTAACCCCGTAAAGGTAGTGCCTCCAAATCTTAAGCGCAAAAACCACAACTGCTAACTCCATATCATGCGTGGGGTAATTCTTCTCGTGCTCTTTCAATTGACGAGACACATACGCGATTACCTTCCCATTCTGCATCAGCACACATCCTAATCCCAGCTTGGATGCATCGCTGTATATTACGAATCCTTCCGATCTGTTAGGCAAGGACAAAATCGGAGCACTGCTCAGCTTGTCCTTCAGTTTGCTAAATGCTTCTTCTTGAGCCTTCGTCCACTCGAACTTAGTACTCTTCTTGGTTAAGGCGGTCAATGGCGTAGCTATCCGAGAAAAATCCTAGATGAACTTCCGGTAGTAGCCCGCTAAACCAAGAAAACTTCTAACTTCCGATGACGACCTTGGTTGCTCCCATTCTCTAATGGCCTCCTCCTTGGCTGGATCTACTTTGATGCCTTCCCCCGACACTACATGGCCCAAAAATTGGACTTCTCGAAGCCATAACTCACACTTGGAAAACTTTGCATACAACTTCTCCCGCCGTAACAAATCTAACACCACACGAAGATGCTCTTCATGCTCGCTCTGGGATCGAGAGTAGATGAGGATGTCATCTATGAACACTATCACACACTTATCCAACCACGCACTGCACACATGATTCATTAAATCCATGAAGACTGTCGGAGCATTAGTCAAGCCAAAGGGCATGACTAAAAACTCATAGTGGCCGTACCTCGTGCGAAACGCAGTTTTCGGCACATCTTCTTCCCTTACCTTCAACTGGTGATACCCGGACCTTAGATCTATCTTCGAAAAGAAGCTCGCTCCTTGCAACTGATCAAACAGATCGTCGATTCTCGGAAGTGGGTATCTGTTCTTAATGGTTACCTTGTTCAGCTCACGATAGTCTATGCACATCCGCATAGACCCATCTTTCTTCTTGACGAAAAGCACTGGCGCTCCCCAGGGTGAGGAACTAGGGCGTATAAACCCCTTATCCAACAACTCCTGTAGTTGCATCATCAGTTCCTTCATTTTCGCTGGTGACAACCGATACGGCGCACGCGCTATCGGGGCCGCACCCGACATCAATTCGATTCGGAATTTAACTTGGCGATCCGGGGGTAATCCTGACAGGTCTTCAGGAAACACCTCCGGAAACTCTCTCACCACGGGAACATCTTCTAGTCCCTTTTTCTCTTTCTTAGCGTCTAACACATACGCCAAAAACCCCTGACACCCTTTCTCTAGACAATGTCTCGCTTTCATTACCGAAATAAGACAAGACTTACGCTCACGTCTATCCCCATAGATTACCACCTCCGACAAGTTGGGCAAGGTCATACGGATCATTTTCTTATTACACACGATGCTAGCATTATTACTATCCAGCCAATCCATCCCCACTACTACGTCAAACTCTCCCATACCCATGGGGTACAAACGCAGTGGGAAAGAGTGACCTTCTACCTCTATATTACATCCAACATACATTTCTCTAACCAGAACCCGCCTATCATCAGCAATCTCTACTTCGAACCCACACCCCAACCGTTTAGGCTTAACTCACAACCGTCGGGAAAATTCCGGCGATACAAACGAACGGTTTGAACCCGAGTCAAACAACACTTTGGCAAGAACAGAATTCACAAGAAAAGTACCTGTCACAACATCAGGTATCTCCACTGCCTCATCAGCCGTCATTCGAAAAGCCCTCGCTCTGGTCTGAGCCGGTTCCACTTTCCTTTCTCCCACTCTTCCTCCTTGCTTACCACCGAAGCCACCCGAATTCCCTCTCTTCAGTTGAGGGCAATCCGGCCTCAGATGTTCCACAGACCCACACTAATAACAAGCTCTGGGGTTCCGACAATCGCGCGCCATATGCCCCATCTTTCCACACTCAAAACACCCTTCAGGTTCACCCGCACATTCCCCACGGTGGACTCGGTTACACTTCCCACATGGCTTTTCTCCAAATTTCGACCCTCCTCGGAACTCCGGCTTGAATACCTTAGCCCGTTTCGAGTCGCGCACTGGTCCTTCCCATTTTCTCTTTTCTTTACCCTTTTCCACATCTTGCCGATTCTTCTCCTTTTCAACCATTTCAGCCGCATTGATGGCTGCCTGAAAAGTAGTTGGGTTCCTAGCCGTAACCAGTTCCTGCACACTGCTCTTTAACCCAAAAATGTACCTCTCAACTCGGCGCTCCTCATTTGGTACGTACATTTCAGCAAATCTCGCCTTCTCCATAAACTTGGTGGTATATTCTCTCACTGACATTCCACCTTGTTCAAGGCCCAAGAACTCTTCCTCCAGTCGTTTTACTGCCGCCAGAGGGCAAAACGATGCTTTGAACTTTGAGACGAAGGTCTCCCACGTCATACTCTTTGCGACCTTTGACCCTTCCCCCGCGGTATTCGCATCCCACCAGAACACTGCTTCGGACTTCAGCATGGACAAAGCATACATCACTCTGTCACTATCGGCACACTTGCAGGTATCGAACACCAGTTCCATTTCCCTGATCCACTTTATCGCCAACACGGGATCGCATTCTCCCTTGAAAGCGGGTGGCTTACAAGAAGCGAATGCCTTGTAACTACAACCCCCACTCAGCACCCGGTCATTCACTGCCAACGGGTTCGACTGAGAAGGACTCCCCGAAGCAGAACCATGTGAGCTAGTCGCCCTTTCCTTACTTCCACTTGCCTCTTTGCTCCCCGATGCCGACTCGTCCTGCTTTGCCAACAGGGCTTTCAACGTGTCCTGGATTTCACCCAAAGCAGTGGTGAAATTTTATTAAGTCACAAAAGCTTGGGCACGACCACGCCCACGACCTCCGCCCCGACTTGCTCCCCGCCTGGACGCGGAGCTCTCCTGTTGAGACAACTCTGGTTTTTGCGGAATTCCTGCACTCCTTGTTCCACGAGTAACACGAGCCCTTACTACAGCTCTTTCCGCATTCTCATTCACTTGAGTAGCCGCACGCCGGGGTACTCCTCCCCGTCCTCTTCCTCGGCCTCTACCCCTACCGCGGGTAGCCGCCGGCACAGGTGGTGCTTCCATCTCAATTTCCTCATCAACAGGTTCCGATGCACCTCTCATGGATCTCCTCAACATGATTACTGACTGTCAAGGAAAACACCAAACAATCATTAAATCTATCGTCCCAAATTAATAAGGCAATTAAGCACATACATGTACCTGTAAGTTCGTAATTACACTGGCCAGGTGTAATCGCCAACTTACCTTACATGACAGTTCTCACAACCCCATCAATTATTCTACCCAGTCTCACTAAGGTCCTCCTAGTTCTCAGCTGTACTACCTGACTCCTACAGTTTAAGTTTAGGCCCGTCCGTTCACCTAAATCCCTTAAACTAAGACTCTGATACCAACTGTAACAACCCAAACTAATAAAGACAAACACTTCATCCAAAGATAAAATAATATCTGCCAAAACCTGGCTTACACCAAAATTTAATAATATTCAACAAGGGTTTTGCGGATAACATCCCTATTACAGCTGAGTATAATATCTAAATTGCCAAAAATGGAAGTCCTCTACTTCTAAGATGCAAGCTCCAGCTCACACCTTTCCCTTCTCTTTTCCCAAGCCTTCCACCTGATTACCTGAAAGGTTTTTAGTTTTGAAAGCGAGGGTTAGACCATGAGGTCTAGTGAGTTCCCTCAAAAGCCACACCACAAAATAATACAGTTTATGTAAAACTTTCAGAAAAAGGGTATTTGTACGAAATTGTTATGAACACACATAATGGCCAGCACACTATGACAAGCTAATGGCACACACTAGGGTCACACACACCGTGGCAGCGTTAAAGGGCACACACCGCCCATATATGGAACACATTCATATATTAATTCATATAGGACACACCCCCATCTCACACAATTGCCATAGCTCGTCCACACGTAAATAGTTTATGTCCACACGATTAAGTCACACTTTTTGTTTATGAGCAAATGATAATACGGACACTTACCATTAAATTATGCATAAGGTTCCACACTTTAAAAGGAATTAGATCAGTAAAACTCACATGTAGTCCTGCTTAATCCTCTTACTAGATTGACTCTCCCTTCAACTGCACCTATAAGGTTACACACTACCACGGTAAGTCACTTGTTTGAACTACACACTCATACGGTTAACCTCTCGGACTAACAGGCTGCACTACAGTGCCATACCATAACTTTACGGACACTTTATCCGGACAACCAAAACTATCCGGACAACCAGAGCTATCCGGACGTTCTACCCGGCCAACCAAAACTATCCGGACATTCTACCCGAATTCTCAAGGGTTTCCGGTTAAACTACCGGAAACTACTACCACAACTCTACCCGGACAACAGACTCACCCGGACACTACTCTCATCCGGACACCACAAGATGTCCGGACACTGGCTTGGTTTGGAGGTTTTCGGACGCGACGAACATTACAAAAACGCAGGAATTTGCACATCTTTTGTCCTAATCCTCCCAACACCTCCAGATTAACAAATATGGGTCGATAGTTACACATTATCCCACCCCACGACATTCCTTAATCAGATTTAATGAGGAACACAATAAACCTACAAAATCTAAGTTTCTTCTCCAATTACCCACTATACACACAAAATCTTAAAGAGAAATAGAATTGATATTACCTGGATGATTATGAAGCTTTTCCCAAAACCCAGCTGAAAATCGCTACTTCTTCTTCAATTACCACAAACCCTTTTTCTTGCTCTTTCTCTCAGTCACACACACAACACACACACACACTAGAAAATTGTTAAATGAGAGAATTAGGGTTTCCTTTCCTTTTTATACTTCTCTTACAAAACACTAAACTTTTAAATTCTTACACTTGGACCACACAACTTTTAAATTTCGAAATTCTTCCAAAATTTCCAAATACCGACTAAAACAAAAACTCGGTTATTACACATTCTGTCAACGAAACACTCTTAGAATTATCATAAGAGATTTAATTACTTGGAAAAAAAAATATCACTTGTCAACTAAATTTTGGATTATGAGTTCGAACTTTTTTCAAAAATACGAGTTCCAATTGTTGTATGTTTTGCCATGACCATAAATAAAAACCACGGACAGTCATTATCGAAGGTTGGTTTGTTTCTAAGACAACCAATCTTCACCCATTGTCAGTTGTATGTTGCTTTATCTAGAGTAAAAAGTAGGCAAGGTTTAAAAATATATATACATATAATAAATAATTAACTAGCATGCCACGTGTCGACTTCTGATTAGTCGACTTCAGAATTTTTCCGTCTAAACATGTATCTGGACGCAGTTTACATTATAAGTTCAATTAGCACACACACATTCACTCCTCCTTAAATCTCTCCTTATTTCAATTTTTTTAATTTATACGTTACAATAACTATCCTTATAATTAGGTATATAGTTTAGTTTTAATCAATTTCTTTTTTATTTTTTATTTTAGACTCTTATCATATAAACATAAATAATGTAAATGAACTAAAATGCATTAAAAATGCATTTCTTTTTTTACAAATAACACCATTGTAATCGTCTCGTCAATACCTTCGAAATGAGCCAAATATTGAATATTTTTGGATTTAATCATATTATTAAATATCATGAACATGTACGAATTAATTTGTTTTATATCCCTTAAATTATTCATTTTCATTTTACACCCTTATAATATTAAAAATACATAATCATAGTTTAACTAAAACATATTAATAAATGCATTTTTTATAAATTATATTATTACAATATTCTCGTCAATAATTTCAAAATAAGTTTATTATTGAATATTTTTTTAACTTAATAATATTGTGAAATATCATAAATACGTATCAAGATTTTTCAAGAATGACGTACCGAGATTTTTTTTAAACTTGTACATTTTACGCTCTTATCTATATTTATCTATTATACTTTTTAAAAATAATTTCAGTTGCGGTTATTCTTGAATTTTTAAGAAGTACAAATTTCAATACATCATGTACGGGTTTAAAAACTTTAAAACCTCCAACGTTCAACATGATAATTAAAAATAAAATTATTTTTTATTTTTAAATTACACTTTATACCATTATAATTAGTTTTTTAATTTACTTTATATTCATTCTCCTTTCATTTTTCATTTTACATCCTTATCATATCAACATACATAAACTAAAATACATGAAACAAAATATGTTTTTCTTTTTTTATAAACTATACCATTATAACCGTTCATCAAAACATTCAAAATGAGCACACATGTTATGGGTTTGAAGACCCTACTATCGAACGAATATTTTTTATTTTTTTGACCAGTTAACTATATTGACCTTTAATTTTATACATTTAATATGAGATTTAAAAGCGAATAAATATGAACATTAAACAAACTTATTTTTTCGAATTCTCGGTTTTAGATTCAAGATACTTCGCGCCGCATCGCGTGCGAGTACATATCTAGTTAATTATAGATGATGAATGTATAATTAGCAATAGAACAAAGAATGTTGTATATAAAGAAGTATTTGGTAATTTATGATACGTGGTTCTTATTTTATTAATACTTTAACTATGCACTTTTCCATTATTTCATTTACGTTCTATTATAAATTTTGTTTTATAAATTCTTAATATTTATTCATATTTTTATTAATTTTTTGCAAAACATCATCTGTGAAAACTGCCTAAAACAAGGACATTTTATAACCATGTAACGTCCCAAAAACATAACATGCATTAACTTGGAATAAGCATTCGAATTACATCAATAACTTGTCAATAACTCATCAATAAGCTATACTAAACAAAAGTTGACAGCGGAAGTCTCTAAATCCACAGCCGAGAGCTACATCTATAGCCATTAGAATCTAAAACTCTGGAGTCGCTCTAGTCTCCAAATTCTCCTTGAGTCACTCCTAGTTCTTACTGGAAGAACCCATAGCGCGTTTACCTGAAAATGGTTTAGTTTTTGAAAAGCGAGGGTTAGACCAAAAGGTCTAGTGAATTCCCTCCGAAAACAACATGTAAAACAGTTGGAAAACATTTATCAATAGACTATAATGCATAATCATACAAGGTACTGCACTGTGTGTGGATCACATAAACATTTCGCGATCGGGGTTCCATCAGGTTCCCTTCCCGCCCTTCTTGGAGCCCACTCGGACTCCCCTCTACCGGATAGGAGGGAAACAGATTCCAACCTACCGGCCTGTCATACATATCCAAGGGATCCTCAGATCCCGAGAACCTCTCTCTGACCCCACAGTGCAGACCGACACCACATAGCATATAAGTACGTTCATGAAAACATATAAGTTAAAGTATCCGTACGTCATGTCTTTCATTTCTTCATGCTAAACATTTCATTTAATAGAACAGATACGTTCGTGAAAATCATGCAATCAGTTCATAACATTTCATGCTCGGTAAAACCATAATCAGTTAAAACATATATTATTTTGCGTCGAAAAAGGGTTTAGGGAACTCACCTGATAGCAATTTCCTTTCTAACCTTGTGTCCCGTTCCGCTCGCACACCTAATTCATATTTTATAAATTAATTAGATGTAACTCGCTTGCTAATCCTAAGTTCTCCTCTTATTCCGATCTTGTCATAAATAGTCAAGACTGTTATATTCATACTAGGCCTTCATCAACTAGTTTAGACTTTAAAATGAATTAAGCCCTAAACTAACTCTAGGCCCAACAGGACTTAATTAACTTCTCGGCCCAGACTCCTTATTCCCGGTACTTCGGGCAACTCCCGGTACTTCGGGCAACTCCCGGTACTCCGGCAACTCCCGGTACTTCGGGCAACTCCCGGTACTTCGGGCAACTCCCGGTACTTGGATTAGCTACGGGACTTCTTAGTCCCGGTACCTCCTAAGAACAGCTACGAGAACTCATCGCCGCCAACTCGATTTCTTTTCTAAATGCATCGATTTGTGGGGGTTTTTCTCTCCACATCATTACTCAAAAGTGAACCACACAGCTCATTAACAAACACAATCCTAATAATTGATATGATTTCCCTTGCTTAACAAACCAATTAATGGATTAAGAATCTGCCATGAGTTCTCCTATACAAATACAACAATCCAGAGGAATTGAACCACAGGTAAACTACTAGATGACTTTAAAGCAGAACAAAAGCTTAAGAGGTTAATACTTACCAGTCCTGAGCTTCTCCACCCACTGAATTGATGCAAGAACTCTATCTGCTCTTTCTCTCGATTTCTTTCTCAGCCGCCAGAACAATCAATACATTGACCAACCCTAGGGATCTGTTCCAATATATATTTCCACACTTTGCAAATAAGTCTTTTGTTTAATGTTTTCATTTATTTCGCTTTGGCCACCAAACTCTAAAACCCACTAGAATTTGGGTTGTTACAAACCAGCTGCAAAAAAACAACTCTAAAGGGAAAAAAAGCTTGGAAAAGTAGCATCGTACTTTCGATGATCATTCATATCTGTAAGATAAGTTTTCTGGCATGGTTTAATTTTTTTAAATTACCCCGTGTAATACACGGTTCGAACCTAGTAATATATAAATTTCTAAAAACACATACACAAATTGTTAGAGCATTAAAAAAACCTAATCTACCTTTCAAAGTGACTCCCCTATTCTAGTCCCACCATCACCACACAAATAACCCTATATACCGCTTCGGTTTTTTATTTATTAGAGCATCTTCAACAGATTTTTCAAAATTTTCTAAAATGGAGAACCAAAAGTCAATTTTTCAAAAAAAATTACATTTATCTCCAACAAATTTCTCATTTGGGAGAAACAAACAATGGTTATAATATTAAAATATTCCATTCATCTATTAAATATTTATTTTCAAGGATTTCTATTGGTGCTCTCATTTAGTAATCATTTTTTGGATTATCTTCATATTTTGAGAAAAACTCATCCTCTCTCCTACTTTCTACATTTTAAAGAAAGTTTTGGGAGTGAATTGTGGATTTGGTCCCTGTGGTTTTGTGATTTTTTTGTCCATGGTTCTCATTCTATGTTTATTATTGATATGGTCCTTGTGGTATGCAATCTATTGTGACTAAGGTCCCTCACCACTAACACCGTTAACTTTTAATGGTTAAGGGAATATTCTGTAAGGATATTTGTAGAAACCAGGATTCAATCTTACAATCAATTAAGAACAATCAAACAGTAAATGATAGAGAATTGGATCAAACAAACTTGTATTCAATCAAGAACATATTTACAGATCTAGAGAGAGAATCTCTCAAAGATTTCAAAAGTGAATACAAAGTTATTCGGGAAAGTTAGTTAGCATAACAATGCTAACTTCTATATATACTGTAAGGAAATGCTAAAGCTACAGTACATATAACTGAAAGACTAATAGAACTATTACACGTGTCCTATTTAACTAATATAATATAAAGGAAAATATCCTGTCATAAGTTATGAACATGTTGTTCAGAACTTCTGAACATTCTTCTGACTAAGTACATCAGAACTTCCTTCAAGCACTTGGACGTTTTCCAACTTCATCTTCAGAGGTTCTGAGTCTCCTACTCAGAACTCTGATCCTTCTGTTCAGACTTCCACACTTGTAATCTTTTCAAGACTTCTCAGCCAGAGCTTCTGAGTCTTCTTACTCAGAACTCTGAGTCTTCTATTCAGATCTAACACTTGTAACTTTTGACAAAACTTCAGATCTAACAATCTCCCCTTTTTGTCAAACAGTCATGTACTTATCAACATTGAATTCTTTCAAAGCAGGTACAATCTTTAAAAGAATTACATTTCTCAGATTTAGCCTTCTTTCAATCTTTTCTATGATCTCTTGTATTTCTTCAACTTGTTTTCCTCTTGTTAACTTTTTCTCCAAGCTGTGTTTGATGAACCTTAGAGTTCCAGAACAATATTTTGCTACTTCTTCTGGTCTGAAGAAAATCTTTTATTTTCTGTCATTCCTTAAGAAAACTCCCAACTCTGGATATCTTACAACATTTCCACTCTTCAGAAGATTCAATTGTTCATGATCATTGTTTGGCTTGGAAAGATATACACATGGTCTTTGTATATACAGAGCAATCTGAAAATCTGTATATGCATACCATCTCAAAATGTAAAACATAGCATCTCTCACTGCATCCAATGCTCCTCTCTCCTTTTTATGTTTGCTACAGTCTTTATTTGACAAAAGACTATACAGCCTGTAGAAATCTGTTACTGAGATCTTGTCAAAGTCTGCTTCAGTGAAGTATTAGACTTTTCCATCTTCTCTTAATACCTCAAACGAATAATACTCATGTTTTCTGAACTTCTTAACACTCAATTCTCTTATTCCAGTGATTAAGAAATCTGAGTACACTGCTTCTTTTGGTTTTGCTAAGCATCTTGACATCTCTCCACGAAGCCATTTATGTACATCTGTTCTGTCATGATAAACACTTAGAAAGTTGACTTCTCTTGGTTGAAAGAAATTAGGAAGAACATACTCCAGAAAGTAACCATTAACATCAACAGGTATTTCTTCTTCATTAGCCTCAGACTTTTCTGGTTGATCTGTATCTTTCATTTGAATATCTTGTGAAGACACATCACGAATATCTTCTTCAACTTCTTCTGAATAAACTCCATTTACTTCATACTCAGCAGGAAATACAAAATCTTTATGTAACAGTTTCTTTGGGTTTTCTTCTGAGAGCATCCATTCACTACAATCTTTGATTCTTGTTCTGAGATCCAACCTCTCTTTGATATGCCTTTTGCATTTTTCTTTCAGAACTGCTTTCTCACCCTCAGCATTTACTGCCATATCTTGCAATAAGTATTGTAAAGTAGCATCACTGTACTTTATCAAATCATTTAGCCTGAAAAACTTTCTTATTCCACAAACTATATATACAAAACCCTCATTTTCAATTCCTTCAACAATAAATCCACGACCTCCAATTTCATGAATAGGCTTTATAATTGGTTTGCTCAAGTTACATTTCTCCTTTCTTTCTTCAATTGCCAGCTGGAAATCATAGAAGCACATATTTCTCACATATATTCCCAAAATCCTTCTGCATTCAAGTTCTATCCAAGATTCTTCAGTACTAGCAAAGAACTTCACCAGAAACACTTGATCATTCAGAAATAGTCTATGGAAGTCAAAACTGGTCATGCTTACTTTCAGATTCCCTTCCTTCTGAACTGTTAGACTCACATATTTTAACCCATCAAATTCATCAGTCTGAAACTCTAGAACTTTCACAATTGCTCTCTGAACATGTAGTCTTTCATCAGGCTTTCTGAATCTGTTAGAGGCTTCCACATAAACCATCTGAACTCTTTTATCCATGAATCCATCAATAAAATTCTCTATAATCACATGATCATCTCCTGTGCAGTAAATATACTTATATGTTTCTTCTGGAAAAACATCTTTGAAAATATTCTTGACAAGTGGAGTGTCACTCATATCAAGAATAAAATCACACAAGGGTTCTTTCAGAACTGACAGCTCAATTCTAGGAATCACAATGGGTTTTCTGAACACATAACCCAAAGGCATGAAGAAATCTTTAACTCTTTCATACTCTGCATCATTTCCTCCCAATTCATCACCAAAATGCTCTTGAAAAACCATTAGAGACTTCTTTGAATAGTCAACATAATGATCTTCTTCTCCTAACAAATCTATTGGCCTCACTGTTCTGATAACTCTTTGAACTTTCTGAACATTAAGAGCTCTGATCAACTCACTATGCATTCTTCTTATCAGAATCTCATTCAACCTTCTTTCTTCTAACTCAGAATTGAGAAGCTCACCACTGGCATAAGGAACAATCGTTGTACAAGTGTTCACTTCAGAACTTTCAATCAAACTTTCCTCAGAAATATCTGCCATACTTATTTCACAACCTTCTTCAGAAGAATCTGTCACTACTTCTTCTGTCATCACATTCTGATCTGTCATTATAACTTCATCTGACCCCAAAATACTTGTTACATCTGCATCAAAATTTTGATCTGCTATCATCATATCCACTGTTTCAATATTTTCATCAACTATAACCTCTTTATCAGCCATAAGTACTTCAGTCTCATCAGAATTTACCTCCATCTCAGTATTTAACACCAATTCCTCTGTTTTATCAGTAGCATTATCAGAAGAGTTTTCTTTTCCCACATTCTCAGTTTCCATAGCTTCTTCAGTATCTGAACTTATTTCATGAACCTCCACTGATTTTTCTACATCTGCTGATTCATCAACCATCTTTCCAATATCTTGTGAATTCTGAACATTCTCTGAATTCTGAATCTCTGCATCTGCAAGCTGCATATCTGCAAACTCAAAATCTGCTAACTCAATATCTGCTGACTTTACAACATTTTCTATCTCATCAGTGCTTTGATTATCAACCTCAGTACTATGCTTTTGCCTTTTCTCCCCCTTTTGATGATCATGAGGATTTAGGGTTCTGATTCAGGTTCAGCTACAGATACAGGCATAATGGCTAACGGCTTTGAAACACTAGCCAAAGTTGAACTGACAGCTTGTAACAATGAAGATTTCAAATCCTCCATATTCTTGAAAAGCTTCCTTTGAAATTCTGACATTTCATCCTTGATCTCCTTTTTGTGAGCATCCAAGGATTCTTTCATTTTATCCACTTTTGTCTCAACAAAATTTGCTTTCCCTTCCAACATAATCTTGAGCTCCTTCACCTCATTTTTCAAAGAATCAACAGTACTCTCCAATTTTTCAACTTTCTCCCCCAACACCTGATTTTGTTTCTGAATCTTTTCAAATTCAGAATTTTCTAACAGTGAACCTGAAACAACAGATGTTCCAGTTTTCATGTGCTCAGGGAGCTCATGGCCTGTAGATGCCACAAAGACATCATGTACAACAGATGCACTGTGTAAGGAGGCTTTTAGGATGTTCACCTCCCCAGGACTTCCATCCAATCCTTGACCACCAATATTAGGAGTATCTATGCATGTTGATACAGGAATACGAAATTCCTATGATGTGCTAGTGTGAAAAGGATTTTCAGGCCCAAAATGGATATCACTGTGCAATCCAGACTCAAAGTGTTGAATAAAATCTTGGGATTTATCACCTCCCTCCAAATGAGTTTGGGATGGTTCCCCTGTTTGTTTTGAAACAGTAGCATGTTGAAATGCTTCTGAGTGGCTAGGGATGGGTTGTTCAAGTTCCACCACGGGCTCTATGGTGTTTTCTTCAATGTTGGTCACCAAGGGTTGTGAACCAACAGTAGATGTGGTTGCCCGGATTAAGTTGGCTGGTTCAGAATTATCTCTTTCTGTTTCAAATTCTGTTAACATTATCTCATTCTCACCACTCTCTTTCTGTTTTTCACTTTCATTTCTAACCAAGCTCTCTGAATTTTCCCTCTCTATTCTCTCAGAATGTTCTCCCTCCTTAACATTCTCCCCCTCTTTATTTTGATTAGACCCCTCACCTCTCATCTCAGGTTGTTCCTCATGGGTAGGGGCTTGAGGTTGTTCAAGTCCCATTGAGGTGCAATAAGCTTTTAATATCTCACTCTCCCTTGGAATGTATTGCCTAAGTGACCTTGGAAGAGGTCTGTGATTTGGAAAATTTTCAAGTTTGAGAGCAGAAATCATTTTACCCATATAGAATATTGGCCCATGCTCCTCATTTGATCTTCTTGGAATATTTCTGTCTTGATCCATTGCATGCCAAATTACCAACTGCCAATACCTCTGATATGGTATGCATGTGAGTACCTTATCCCTTGTTTTCTTTTCTATTGCCTTCGGATTCCTCTCAAAAGTATTATTCATATCTTCCCATAGAATAGAAGTATAGTCATAATGCCTATTCTTCACTAACCCATGAAAGATCTGCAAAATCTGCTTTGAACCTTGATCTAGTGAACTGTTCTTCCCAGAAAGACATTTGTTGATTATATTGAAAAAACATGCCCAAATTGGTGGCAATTTATTCCTTATGAATAGGCTTAGAGTCTTCAACTCTTCATTATATCCTAATCTTCTAACTTCAGCTAATAATTCCTCTGTTAATGGAGAATCTTCAAAATCTGATCTCCCCTGTAAATCATCCTTTTTTGGTAGCCTCAGCATTGTTCTCATAAACTGTATATTCAAAGTTACAGTGACTCCCCCTATCCCAGATACAAAATTGTTACCTTGTAACTCCAAATGCTTCCACCAATGTTGGATATACTAAACAGGAACCGATTTCTTCATTGTAAACCATTTCTTAAAAGGATGGTACTTCAGCAACTCTATGATTATTCTATGTTCTTTCTTGAACCTAGTTTCATCAAGTATTAACACACAATTGTTTTCAATCAACTGCAAATACTCACTCTCAGGAACAATCCTCTCACCAGAATTAGATCTTCCAGACATTACTGACCTAACCGCACTTTGTTCATGTTGGATGTTGTCATTTCCCCCATCTATATCTCCTTCAGATTCATCCATATGTTCATCCCCTGCTTCTTCTTCAACATTTCCTAGCACAATATTTTCTCCTATTGCCCCTTCTTCTACGGCTCTATTCTCAGGCCTCTGTACTTCATCATCCTCTGAATCGGACGAGGATTCCATCAATGATTTTTCAGAGTGTAAAGAAATAGGTTTACTTCTTCTCGAACCAGACATGATTGTAATGTGGAATATTGAAAGAAAACAGAATCGAAGAACTCTGGATTTATGCATATCTCACTTTTCTCTCTTGGAATTCAAATGAATTTGAAAGAGAGATTTTAAGGTCTATTTAAAATCCGCGAAGCTGAAAGGTTTTGAACGGTAAAAAGTGCTTTTTGTCAGAGTTATAACGGATTCGAACACTGTGAAGTACCACAAAAGATATTAAATTGAAACGTGGCAATCAATTGAATAAAAAGCTGACACGTGTTATTTGATAGAAATTAACACAAGTTAAAAGTTCTGAATAACACGCTCAAAGTTCTGAGAATGTATACTCAGAAGTTCTGAGTACACAGTTCAGAAGAAAATTCCCTTAGAGAAAAAATTCATTTAAAATCAACTTCTGATTAATATAAAACATTTAATCATCCAGAAGTAGTTTGAACAGATAGAAAATTATTTTATCATCAAAATTCTATCCTTCTTTTGATGATTTGGAATTTCTGAAAAACATTTAAAATCTAACATCTGACCTTGAAAACATTTTAAGGGTTCAGAAGTAGTTTGAACAAGTGAAAAAGGTTTATTATTGAAAGTTTGGTCCCGTTAGAATGATTAGTGATGAGAAAAAAAAATATACAAACCTTATAAGCATCTCAGAACGATATCTGAATGATTTCAATGCTCCCCCTTGACTTTAGCATATACTCAAACACATATTAGAGATAAGGAATATGAAAAAAAAATTAAAACAGAAAGAACTTAACAACATATTGAAATATTTGTAATTCTCAGAAATGTGTTCTGAAAGGTAGTCAGAAGTTCTTATTAACCTAATAAGAAGTAAAGAATTTGAAGTTAGATTTCTGAAGTATTGACTCAGAAATTCTGATCTCAAGACTCAGAAGTTCTGAACTCAATAGTCAGAATTCTGAATTCAAGAGTCAGAGTTCTGAGTACACTACTCAGAAAATCTTACTTAGAAAAATTTTCATTTCTGAAAAAATAACAAATATACTCAATTAGTTAGATTAAGCATCCCTATTTTACATATGAGAAAAGTGAACCTTTTGTGATCAAAAGGCTTTGTGAACAGATCAACCAATTGATACTTTGTATGCACAAAGTGCATTTCTATTGTTCCCTTTTCCACATAGTCCTTAATAAAATGATATCTTACATCAATATGCTTGGTCTTTGAGTGCTGAACATGATTCTGAGTAATAGCAATAGCACTTTCTGAATCACAATATATGGGAATTTTGTTGAGTTGATATCCATAATCCATAAGTTGTGTTCTCATCCACAAGGTTTGAGAACAACAGGCAGCAGCAACTACATACTCTGCTTCAGCAGTGGATGTGGATACACAGTTTTGCTTCTTTGAAGCCCAACTCACTATCTTGTCTCCCAGAAAGTGACAAGCACCAGAAGTACTTTTTCTGTCCAATCTACTTCCTGCATGATCAGCATCAGTAAAAGCAGTCAGTTTGAAATCAGTTTCTTTTGGATACCAAAGGCCCAAATCAGGTGAACCTTTGAGATATCTTAAGATCCTTTTAATAGCTAGCATATGAGATTCTTTTGGATTAGATTGAAATCTAGCACAAAAACATGTAACAAACATGATATCTGGCCTACTTGCAGTCAGATAAAGCAGAGAACCAATCATGCCTCTATACAACTTGTTATCTACTGAGACTCCAGAGAGATCAACATCTAACTTGATATTTGTTGCCATTGGTGTTCTCATAGAAGCACAATCAGACATTTTAAACTTTTTCAAAATATCTTTTACATATTTTCCTTGGTTTATGAAAATCCCATTTGACAATTGTTTTACTTGAAGACCAAGAAAAAGTTCAATTCTCCCATCATGCTCATTTCAAATTCTGATTCATGACTTTTGAGAATTCATTGCATAAATCTGCACTTGTAGAGCCAAATATTATATCATCTACATAAATCTGAATTAAAATCAAATCATCACCTTTTTTCTTTAGAAACAAAGTAGTGTCAATTTTACCTTTCTTGAAGCCAAATTTTAATAAATGTTGAGTTAGAGTGTCATACCAGGCTCTTGGTGCTTGTTTCAGACCATATAATGCTTTATCTAAAATATAAACATGATCTGGAAACTCAGGATGAACAAAACCTTCTGGTTGATAGACATAAACCTCTTCATTAAGTATACCATTCAGAAAAGCTGATTTGACATCCATTTGGTACACTTTGAAGTTCTTATGTGCAGCATAGGCTAAGAATATTCTGATTGCTTCTATTCTTGCCACAGGTGCAAATGTCTCATCATAATCTATTCCTTCTTGTTGAGAATATCCCTTTGCAACCACTCTAGCCTTATTTCTGACTACAACACCTGACTCATCTTTCTTGTTTCTGAATACCCATTTTGTTCCAATAACAGATTTTCCTTCAGGTTTTGGAACAAGTCTCCAGACTTTGTTTCTTTCAAACTGTAGCAATTCATCTTGCATTGCTAAAATCCAATCTGGATCCTCTAGGGCTTCATTGGCTTTCTTAGGTTCAATCACACTTAAAAATCCTGCAAACATTGCTTCATTTGCTGTTGCTGATCTAGTCTGTACTCCCACTGATGGATCTCCTATCACTTGATGAATAGGATGGTCTTTTGTCCATTTGTTTGAACTAGGAAGCACATCAATCTCTGAAAAATTGTTGTTTGTATCATTCTCATCAATAAGAGCTTGTAATTCTGAACTGTCCCCTTGTTCTGGTACTTGTTGAGGTGAAACATCCAAGTTTGATTCTGAGTAGTAGATTTAGAATTCTGATTGACTTGCTCAGAGTTCTGAGTTTCTGGATCAGAAGTCTGATTACCTTGTTCAGAATTCTGATTGACTTGTTCAGAATTCTGAGTTCTTTGTCCAAAATTTTGAGTACTAGGCTCAGAAGTTTCATCACTTGTATTGATCAAAGTTGGACATTCCTCAGATGGACCAGTATCAGAAATTACAATTGTTTGAACCACTTCTGAAGTTCCCTTCTTCATTTCTTGAATCATTTTAGGATTCTCAAAATCTGCATAAGATTCAGAAGTTAGTTCCAGAAATGCATCCTTAAACAATATATTGAGTTCTGAACAGTTAGGATTAGAAGCGGTTTCAGAAGTCATTTTTGTCTTATCCTGTTTGAGTTCTGAACTGTTTTGTTCAGAAGTCTTCATTCTTGACTCATCAAATGTTACATTGATGCTTTCCATTATCCTCTTGGTTCTTCTGTTGTAGAGTCTGAATGCTTTGGAAGTTAGTGAATAACCAACAAAGTATCCTTCATCTGCCTTTTTATCAAATTTGCCAAGATTCTCTCTGTCTTTGAGAACATAGCATCTGCAACCAAAAACATGAAAGAATTTAATCAGTGGTTTTCTTTTGTTTATCAGTTCATAAGCAGTTTTATTCAATCTTTTATTTATCAAAGTTCTGTTCTGTGTAAAACAAGCAGTGGCTATTGCTTCAACCCATAGGAAGGTTGGAAGATTTGAATAAGCCAACATGGTTCTTGCAGCTTCAACTAGAGTTCTGTTCTTCCTTTTAACAACACCATTTTGTTGAGGAGTTTTGATAGCAGAAAAGTTATGAGAAATCCCCAAGCTTGGCAAAAAGTTCTGAAGAGTCTCATTTCTGAACTCTGTTCCATTATCACTTCTGATTTTCTGAACTGGAAGTTGTAAGAATACTTGAATTCTTTTGATGAAATTAATCAGTGTTGTAGCAGCCTTTGACTTTGCTCTTAAGAATTCAACCCATGTGTACCTGGAATATTCATCTACAATAACAAGCATATACTTCTTTCCTCCCATTGATTGAACTGAAATAGGACCACACAGATCTGTATGTAGCATCTCTAGTGGTGACTTGCATGAAGAATCCATTTTGATTTTGTGAGAACTCTTCTTCATCTTACCCATTTCACATGCTGAACATAATGATTCTTTCTCAAACTTGATCTTTGGTAATCCTTTAACCAACTGTTTGCTAACAAGATTGTTCAGTTCCTTAAAATTCAGATGAGAACACCTTCTGTGCCATAGCCAAACTTCATTTTCAGTAGCATTTGAGAGTAGGCATACTGGAGTTAATGCCACAATTTTAGAAAACTTGACCACAAACAAATCCATATGCCTTTTGGCCCAGAACACTTTTATGTCCTTCTCAGTCAGAAGTAAGCAACCTGTTATACTGAACTTGATTTGACATAAACTATCCAAAAACTGACTTATGCTGAACAGATTATGTTGTAAACCTTCCACATAGAAAACCTTCTGAATGGTCAGATCTCCCTTTGTTAAATCCCCATACCCTTTTACCTGTCCTTTACTGTTATTGCCAAAGTTAACTGCTCCTCCAGCCTTTTTTGTGAAATTAGTCAGAGAAGACTTATGACCTGTTATGTGTCGTGAAGCTCCAGAATCTAAAAACCACACATGACAGCCCTGCAAAAACAGTCAGTTAGATTTAGGTACCCATTTTGGAATGGGTCCATCTTTGTTAGCTTTGGTATCTGATTTAACAAAAGTTCCTTTGACTTTCCATTCAAAATCTTCTTTTAAACACCATTTTCCTTGTACTTTTATGAAGTCAGAACATTTTCTGTTCACAAAATTGTTTCTTTTCTTTTTGAAAACTTTTGGTTGAGACTGAAAAACCTTTTCAGTCTTCTTTTCTTTCTTCTTTTCTCTTGAATTGGATTCATAAATGTTTTCAATCTTCTTTCCTTTTATCTGAGTTTGAGGAATCAAAACAGTTTTCTTTTCTGAATTCTGATATGCTTTGTTTATATAAGAAACAGATGTTATTATAACTTTACTTTGCTGAGAGGATTGAAATGAATGACTACCACATTGAACACATTTGAGATTCTTTCTTGCAAGTAACAATAGATCTGAAACATAAGTCTTTTTGCTTTTATTTATAGTATTCAGATTACAATTGCAATCATTACAAGAAGTACTAGCTTTAGGTTCAGAAGTAAAATTCAATCCAATCTTCTTAGAAATCTTTTTCAGATCATCTTTCCTTTTGCTTTCCTCTCTTTCTGAAACATTCAATTTCACAGAATTAGCAGATGATTTGGATGATTCACCATTTTCAAATGTACTTGATTCATCAAAGAATTTGTTGTTTTCCTTTAAAGCATTAATCTTGAAAAGATCATACTCAGCCTTTAACTTCTCAAGCTCTGTTATTTTCTGAACATAAGTGTCGTTTTCCTTTAAAACTTGGTCCAGTTTAAAATCTACATCACAATAATCATTTTCAAGCTCATCAAAAGTTTTCCTTAAGTCCTCAAGTTCTTGACTAACAAGTTTAAACCTTTTTTCAAGTTCTGAAAAACTTTCTGAAGTGAATTGAGAATTTTCATTTGACTCAGAATTCTGACCTTCAGACTCAGAGTTCTGACTACTGGAGTCAAAATTCTGACTAGAAGACTCAGACTTTTGACTGACTGTTTCAGAAACCTTACTTGCATCAAATATACTTTCAATGTCAGAATATGAAAAACTTGGTTGTTTATTTTTGTAACTGACATTCAGAGAGTCATATTTGAATTTAGCATCCTTATATTTTGGTTTCTCTTCTGTTGGTTTAGAAATTTCTTTCTTAACCTTGTCATCTGAAAATTCTGACTTCTCAGTTTTTGATTCAGAAATTGTTTCCTTTGCTTTTACAGGACTTGATTTTTGCAAACTATCTGAACTTGTTATAGAACTTGCAGGTCTCACAAAAACTTCAACAATTTCTGGGATTTGTGGTTTAGGAACTTGTAGTTTATCAAAATCATAAAGATTTGTTGGTGCTCTTTTCAAAACCACATTTTCCTCCAAACCTAATCCCATTTTTGGATTATAGAATCTTGTGTCTTTAACATTGCTTGTGAGAAGATTCAAGGTTTGTTGAGTTTGACCTCTTTTCAGATTAAGATCTTCCAACTCCTTGATTTTTGTATAAAGATTTTTCCTTTCCTCAAGTAACATATCATATTTAATTTGCAAATCAATCTTTTCATCTTTTATTTCTGAGAATTGAGTTTTTAATTCAGAAATTTTCTTTAAAAGCTCAAAATTCTCTTTTCTGACTTTTTGTTTCTCAACCTCAGACTCTTCAAACTGTTTCTTTAATTATTTATTTTTCTGTTCTGAATTTGTTAACCAAAATTCTTTCACCTTTTATCTGTTTTCTGAGTTTAACAAATTCAACATTCATATTTCCAATCTGTGTCATTAGATCAATTTCAAGTGCAGAATGTACCTCAGCAGAAGATTCAGAACCTGCATCCTCATAGTCAGAATCATCTTCATTCTTCATCTTAGCCATATAGCTTTGCATCTGAGAAAAATGAATGCAATCATCTTCACCAGAAGTATAATACAGCCAGTTCTCTTGTTCTACAAGCATTGCAATACCATCGTCTTTGGTTTTGGCTACCTGAGCCTTTCTTGTATAGTATTCATAATCCTTGACTATTTTTGCTTTGCAGTCTCTTGCATAATGACCAGATTTTCCACATTTGAAGCAAAGATCCTTTTCTCTTCTTTCTTCTCATACCTATTCTCTTCTTTCTTTTCAAACTTACTTTCTTCTCTATTATCTCTCTTCTTATACCTTTCTTCTGAGCTCCCCTGTCCCTCTTTTCTGTATTTTCCTTCAAATCTCTTCTTTCCATATCTTTTGTTGAAAGTATTAGTCAACAAAGCTAATTTTTCTGCAATCAGCTTGATATCAGCATCTTCCTCTGATCCTTCCTCCTCACCAGATTCTTCTTCTAACTTTGGTATTTCAGATAAAAATACCGATTTCTTTGTTGTTTTGATAACCTTAGATTTTCTTTCTGAAAGTAAGGCTAGTTGATCAGAAACACTTTTCTTCTCCTCCACCACTTGCTTAACCGAATCCTCATGTTGATTCAGAACACAGAATAGATCATTTAAATCTTCCTCACACATATCTTTATTCATCTGAAGACTAATTGCAAAAGATGACTATTCTGAATTAAGAGAATTCAGAAATTTGTAATTAATCTCAGACTTTGTCTTCTTTAACCCATTCCTTCTGAGGTCATTCAAAACAGTGCAAAAATTTTCATAGGTTTGATTTAAACTTTCACACTCTTTTGCTTTGAATCTTTCATAAGCATTGATGCATTGATTTAACTTTGCTTGAATTGACTTTTTAGTGCCAAGCATTTGCTTCTCAAGTTCATCCCACATTTCTTTTGCGGATGTTCCATTATCAATTATATTAAAAACCTCATTGGGAACAGCCAAAGTTAACAACGTAACAGCTCTTTTGTCAATTGCATGTCTCTGTTTCTGTGCTTCTGTGTATTGTGAGAACAGTTTCCTCACTCTGGTAGCAGGAATTTCAGGTGTAGTATCAGTTGCAGGTGTAGCTTGGACATCTACATAAACTTCTATTGGACCTTCACGAATTGAAATCATAAGATTCTCATCTATATTATCCAAGAATTGAATCATACGAATCTTCCATTGTTGATATTCGTTAGGAATAAGAACAGGAGGTTTTGTCTCAGATCCCATTGAGAGAAATTCTTTCGAAGACATGATTGTAAGATGATTCAACAGAAAGACAAATCGAATTTCTTGAACAGATGTAAAACGAATTCAAGAATTACAAAGAATTCAGGAATTGTGAGTAGCAGCGGAATCAATTGACGAATTGATCAAGAAAATTTCAAGAATGCAATCAAGAAACCCTCGATAACACGATCTTGAACGAATTTGTTTGTTGATAGGCTCTGATACTAATTGTAGAAACCAGGATTCAATCTTACAATCAATTAAGAACAATCAAACAGTAAATGATAGAGAATTGGATCAAACAAACTTGTATTCAATCAAGAACATATTTACAGATCTAGAGAGAGAATCTCTCAAAGATTACAAAAGTGAATACAAAGTTATTCGGGAAAGTTAGTTAGCATAACAGTGCTAACTTCTATATATACTGTAAGGAAATGCTAAAGCTACAGTACATATAACTGAAAGACTAATAGAACTATTACACGTGTCCTATTTAACTAACAGAATATAAAGGAAAATATCTTGTCATAAGTTCTGAACATGTTGTTCATAACTTCTGAACATTCTTCTGACTAAGTACATCAGAACTTCCTTCAAGCACTTGGACGTTTTCCAACTTCATCTTCAGAGGTTCTGAGTCTCCTACTCAGAACTCTGATCCTTCTGTTCAGACTTCCACACTTGTAATCTTTTCAAGACTTCTCAGCCAGAGCTTCTGAGTCTTCTTACTCATAACTCTGAGTCTTCTATTCAGATCTAACACTTGTAACTTTTGACAAAACTTCAGATCTAACAGTATTATTGTCATTTATGTTTCCCTCTCAATAGCCTATTCACGTATTACAAATCAGAGGGACCAAATCCACAATTGACTTTATTATTCCCCCTCTCTCTCTCTCTCTCTCTCTTAATACAGATAACAAGGACCACATCCACAATTCACAATTCACAATTCACTATATAATTGCTTATTTTTAAGGTTTAACAAGGACCACATCCACAATTCACAATTCACTCTATAATTGCTTATTTTTAAGGTTTAACAAGCACCACATCCACAATTCACAATTCACTCTATGATTGCTAATTTTTAAGGTCCACATCCACAAATTCACAATTCACTCTATTATCTAATATACATGCATATATTGATATCACCTTAAAAATAAGAGACAAACCTTAAAAATAAGAGACACAAACAAACCTTAGTGTTTGGTATAAGATTTAGTGACCCATTGGAGATGGTCTTAGTGATGAGGGACTTTAGTCACAATAGATTGCATACCACAAGGACCATATCTATAATAAACATAGAATGAGGACCATGGTCAAAGAAATCACAAAACCATAGGGACCAAATCCACTCAAGTTTTGGAGAAGTTGTTGGAGCACAAGTATAGCTTAAAATCCCTATATTCTCCATTTTTTTTCCAAAATAAGGAAGTTGTTGGAGATGCTCTTATAAACCAAATTATTTCAAAAAAGATTATTAACTCTAAGAAGTTTAAACTCAACAATAAAAAAACATTAACATCTGAAGAGATAAAACGATACAGATTTATATTGTTTCATGCAAAATGTTATCATAAACAGTCAGTAGTATGATATAAAAGATGTTAATCTATATGTGAAAATTAAATGTATCATAGGATGTCTCCAACAAGAGGAATGAATTGATGCTACTATGTAGTATCAATTGAAAAAGATATGTAATATAAGAGCATCTCCGAGACTCCAACAGATTCCCCAAAATTCTCTAAAATGAAGAACAAAAACCAAACTCTCAAAAAAATACATTCATCTCCAACAGACTCCCCATTTTGGAGAATCAAACCTTAATTAAAATATTAAAATATTTCATTCATTTATTAAAATATTACTTCTCTATCTACATATTTATTTTTAAAGTTTACTATTGGTCCTCTCACTTGGTAATCATTTTTGGAGTGATCTCCATATTTGGAGAAAACCCCCTTCTCTCTCAAACTTTCTCCATTTTGGGGATAGTTTTGAGAAGCTGTTGGAGCAAAATATTAGTCCAAAATCCTCATTTTCTCCATTTTCCCCATTTGAGGAAGCTGTTGGAGATGCTCTAACAATATCTATTTTGAAGAAAGGTTCTCGGGAATCTGTTGGAGCAAAAACCATACCTAAAGTCTCTAAAATCTTCGTTTTCTCAATTTTAAATAATCTGTTGGAGATATTCTTAAAGGGTGTGTTTGGTACATTGAACATGACAGGACAGAACAGAACAATGATCACTGTCCCACGTTTGGCATGACTTTTATGTGGAACAAACAGTAACATAGTGGAACAAAGTGGAACAAGCTTGTTCCACCTCCACCCCATGGAACAAGCTGGAACAGACTTATGTTTTACCAATATAACCTCAAAATAAAATCTATTCTCTTCTAAAACATAAAATACACGTTCTATTTTATATTTTATTCATTTTTTAAATTTTATTTATTGTATTTTAGCTAATGTTATATGTTCTGTTCTGTCCAGTTCCGTCTACCAAACACTGAATATCTATTCTGTCATGTTCTGTTATGTGCTGTCCCGTCCTGTTATGTTCTATCATGTCTGCGTACCAAACGCACCCAAAGTGATTAGTTGATAAAACACAGTATAGAGATAAACGATGCTATAAAAATAACAGATGTTTACATTTTCAGAAGGCCAAATTGCCTTAAAAAATAACGTACTTTTATCAGATTCCTATTTTGGGTAACATACTTTTAAAACCTTTATTTTTGTACCTCAATTGTAAAATATCAAACTTTTAAGTACCTGAGTTATCTAATAACTTACAAATGATGACTAGGATCAGGTTTTTAATGATGTGGCATTATTTATTTATTTTATAAATGCCAACTAAGAAAAAAAATCCACATCATATTTTTATTTTTATTTATAATTTTTTAATTCAGCTATTAAACATTCATACCAATTTTTTTATTTTTTTTAAATCTGTATTTTTTTTATAAATTCTATGTTTTTCATTTATTAAATTTACGCCAATTTTTTTTCTTTTGTAAATTTTATGTTTTCAATTATTAAAATTCAAGCCATTTTTTAAAAAAAAATATGTATTTTCAATCTATAAAACTTGTAATTTAGGCCTATTGTATGTTGAAATTTTCATAAACTAAACATACCAAAATAATAAAATAAAATAAAAACTTTTTTTTTTGAGAAGGGTATCCCAGACCACATTGGGCCCAGACTAATCCCTAGGCAAATCGGGCCTTTGGCCCAGCTGCTAAAGCATGCAGCCCTGAGATTATCCTCAGTGGCCACAAGTGCTGCGTGTGGGGCTCGAACCCGGGCAAGCGCTATGAACTCCCCAAGCCTTACCACCACGCCACAACCCTTGTGGTTTAAAATTGCCAATGGTTAAATATTTTTACAAAAATGCCATAAGACCAATTATAAACCAAAATTATAAACCAAAATAGCATAACACCGCTATTAATTATAAACCAAAAATGTTCTGATACGTCGTTAATGCTCAATCGATGTTATGTCCGTCTTCACTTCGTCCTTTTAGATGGTTTCTTCCCTTTCTCTTGCTTCAACTTCAAATAAGAAAAAATCACGTTAATTACCTAATGAATAACAACTTCGGCAAATTTAAATAAAAAACATATAGAATCACAAGGTTACTTACCCCTACTTGAACTACCGCTTCTTGAACCACCGCCTTTAGGCCTACCAACTGGATTTTTTTGCTTAGATGGTGCATCATTTTTTGGGTTTTTACAACCTCTTGAATTATGTCCAACCTCCCAACAATTTTTGCAAGTCATTTGCCTCCCTTTTCTTCCTACCTCATCATGTCCAAAGTTGTTAGTCCTACATCTACCACCACCTTCACATGCATCCTTTCGTCTAGATATTGAAGGTCTACCGGGCATTCTTCTAGGTTTTGGTGGCAAAGGCTTGACAAAATTTGTGGTCGGCCAAAGCTTCACGCCATTCAAGGGATTGACCCTATGGTTGTATGTGTTTATGAAACATGATTTTGAAAAAAAAGGTGAGATACATACTTATCTGGTCCCCGTTAATGAAATAGATAGCCGCAATGGCGTGAGCACATGAAATTTCAGAGACCTGCCAAATCCTACAAGTGCATGTCATTTTGTCTGTATCGACAACATTAGTAGAAAAAGTAATACAAGTAGGTTACCTTGTGTTGATCCGACATTAATGTCACCCCCAGGCCATCCGTCAATCCAATGTCTTGCATCAAATATTCCAAGAACCACTTCCAACTATCTTTACATTCTACTTCAACTACAGCCCAAGCAAGTCGATAGATTTGGTTATTCGCATCCCTACCTACAGCACTTAACAGTTCTCCTTTGCAATGGGTTTTCAAAAAACATCCATCTAAACCAATGAACTTTCTACAGCCTGCCAACCATTAGTCTTTCACATCAATAACCCTAACGAAGGAACAGTAAATCAAAGATATACATACACATTTTTAAACGAATTCCAAGGCATCAATAAAAAATAGTATACTATAAAAAAGGAAGATATAGCAAAACTTCAACATACCGGCGACGACGTGGAAGCGGGCGACGAGAGAGAGAGAGAGAGAGAGAGAGAGAGAGAGAGAGGATCTGGAAGCAGGCGATGAGAGAGAGACGATCTGGTGGAAGAAGCGACGATTCAACTGGTTTGGATCGATCTGATTTTTGGGCTTATGTTTTTTAATTTTTGAGTTTTATTAGTTATCCCCGTCATTAATTCCATGTCATGTTTTATTTCCATGTCGGCAATAAAAAATGACATGTCATTTATGGTGATCGGTTACCTGCTATATGTAACCCAGGCACTGTTCTAAAAGGCTCGCCACGACAGCCGCCATGGCACGCCGTGACTTAAGGCTTGTGTCTCACGCCACGTTATGCCTGTGGCACGCCATGGCCTAATGTGCGGTCTTTTATAACGCAATATTTGATTTTTCTTTACGTTTTTAATGTCTTATTTGCTGTTTTTAATATATAACCTAATTTAACTTAGTTATTGTCATTGACTCATCGATTAATAGTACAAAAACATATGTTTTTATATATAATAGTATATATGATATAGAGATTTGCCGCCATATGTCACGCCTTGATAAACGCCATGGCACGCCGTGGCTCCTAAGGCTTGGCCTCGCCGTCACGTCACGCCTCACGCCGTTTAGAACCTTGAAACCAGGTACTTAAAAGTTTGATATTTTACAATTAAGGTACCAAAATGAAGATTTTAAAAGTACGTTACGCAAAATAGAAATCTGGTAGAAGTACGTTGCTTTTTAACGCAATTTGGGCCTTTTCAGAATACCAAAACTAAATTATAAAATTCTATAAACGAAACTTACAACTAGTAAGTTTGATTTTGATATTTTCATAGCTTAAAAATAAAAACTTGTTAATAAATTAACTATACTTCTTATTTTCAAACACGGTAAAAGATGATATATACCTGACTAGAGAAAGGTTCAAACGAGAACGTTAACTATTTAAGAAAACATGAAAAACGATCGTCCATGTACAAAATCATATGTGATTTTACACTAACTGCAAAAAACTGGACGCGGACGACCTTGGCCGCAACTTGCAAGTCGCGTGAATCATATATGATTTTGTACGTGAAGCACATATGATTTTGTACATGGACGGCTGTTTTCGTGTTTTTTTAAATAATCAGCGATCTCGAATGAACCCACCTCTACCTAACTATCTATCACTACAAATCATATTATTTTTTAGAAAGAAAAAATCTTGCCAAACACGTTTTATTTTATTCTCATATGAAAAATTTATAAAAAGAAATAGAAAACGTAAAAGCTTAATCATAGGAAAAGAAGCAACCCAGCAAATATCTAGTTGATCCACAATAGGCCCATGGTGGTCGTCCGAGATCTTTGTAGTCCGCGATAGAGATGACCGATGTGGTCGGGCCGGGCCCAAATCGGTTCAGCTCCCAAATAGTGATCTCATGACTGGTCCTGGTCGTGATCCAAATATGAATGACCTGTTAAGTTTTATAAAATCCGGTTATGAGGACCAGTCCCACTTGAATTTTTATATTCTTTTAAATTGATTTTTAACGTATAAAAAATATTTTTTGAAGAATTTGGTGAATCAAACAAACTAACAAATACGCTTTTATTATAATTGAGTCTATCAAATACACTAAAAAATACTTACGTTTAAAAAAATACATTTTATTATAAATGAGTCAATCAGATACACTAACAAATACATTTTAATCATAATTGGGTCTATTAAATGCACTAAAATAATATTTACTTAAAAACATACATTTATTATAATTGAGTCAATCAAATACACTAACAAATACATTTTTATTTAAAAATACACTTAAAAATAAAGTTTATATAAAAAACCGGGCCGGTGCTTTAAGCGGTTAAGAATCGGTGGACCCGAATCGGTGGACCCAAATCGGTCCCAAACAGTCTTGGCCCTGGCTGGTCCCAAATTGGTCCCGAACCCGATCCTCCATCGGTCCCGTGTTGGGCCGGACCCATTTAACCATCTCTAGTCTGGGACAATATATTTATGCTATAATAAAAATATAACTGTTTTTTTATATATTTTTAATTATGTATTATAATTATCAACCATGGCCACTGTTTTAACAGTCTCGCCGCGACAGCCGCCATGTCACGTCGTGGCTCAAGACTTGTGTCTCACGCCACGTTATGCCTATGGTACGTCATGACCTAATGTGTGGTCTTTTGTAACGTAATATTTGATTTTTTTGTACGTTTTTATTGTCAGTTAATTAATATTACAAAACATATGTTTTTATATGCAACATTATATATGATATGGAGACCTGCCACCATAAGGCCATCCGCACCGCCTAGGGCTCGAGCTCGGGCTCGGCTGCGGGCTCCTGCGGGCAACGCTGCGGGCTTGGGGCTCGGGCTTGGGGTGCGGGTTTGAAAACCCGAGGAACCCGAAGCATATTTTGTTTATTTTTTTTTAATTTTTTATTCAAACGGCTCTCTTTCAACGGCTACTTTTTATTTAATTTTTTTTATTTTTTTTTCAATTTAATCACACTATATATATTAACCCTCAACCTCTTATTTTTTCACACCAACAATCTCTCAAACTCTCTCAAACTCTTTCATTCTCTATATTTTAAACAATATGGATTCGCCACAACTCGGTTCACCGACCGCATCATCATCATCCGTAGACACCGACGAGTTGTTGAATCTACAAAGAGAAGTTTTTCGACATGCTGCACAATGGATTTATGGTAGCACCGCCTCGTCGTCAACAACAGAGAGGGCCGCGAACATAGAAAGAGGTCGAGTAGCTGCAAACGAGCGGCTTATGCGGGACTACTTTGGCAACAACCCGGTTTATACACCGGATATGTTTAGGCGGCGGTTCAGGATGAGCAGGCAACTATTCGAACGAATAGTTGAAGATTTAGCAGGAGAGTATCCGTATTTTACACTTCGGGTGGACGGCAGACGCAAACAAGGTTTTTCTCCGATACAAAAGTGTATTTCCGCTATTCGGCAATTGGCGTATGGAGTAAGTGCTGACGCACTTGACGAGTACATCCGTATGGGAGAGACGTCACGAAATTGTCTGTACAAATTCTGCACATGTATTATTGAACTGTATGGTCAAAAATATTTACGCAAGCCTACTTTTATTGATATTCAGAAGTTGTACGCCGCGCATGAAGCTAAACACGGATTTCCCGGCATGCTCGGCAGCATAGACTGTACTCATTGGGCGTGGGCAAATTGTCCGAATGCATGGCGAGGTCAATTCATGAGAGGTGATCATGAGCACCCGACAATCATGCTAGAATCAGTGGCCTCTCAAGATCTATGGATCTGGCACGCATACTTTGGTGTTGCCGGTTCCAACAACGACATCAATGTTCTCAATCAGTCGCCCATCTTGAACGATGTATATGATGGAAAAGCACCCGACTGCCCTTTTGAGGTGAATGGAGCCACCTACGAGCACGAATATTATCTAGCGGATGGGATATATCTGGAATGGGCTACTTTCGTAAAATCATTTACGTGCCCACGAGACCCTAAACGACAAAAATTCAAGTCCGCGCAAGAATCGGCACGTAAAGACGTTGAACGAGCTTTTGGCGTGCTTAAACAACGTTGGCATATATTTCATAACCCGGCACGCGGATGGGAACTCTCAAGATTGGGAAACATTATGTACACTTGTGTCATATTACACAATATGATACTCGAAGACGAATACCATGCTATTTGTGGTGGCGATGAAAACGGCTTTTTCACGGATGATAACGAAACCCAAATCAGTGAGGAACAACACGCGACAAATGTTCGAGAAGTCAAAAACCAAGCCACTCATAAAAACCTTCGGTCGGATTTGGTCGAACATATTTGGCGTATCCAAGTTCCCAACAATGACGACGAGTAGCTTTTTAAATTTATTTTGTAATTTTTAATTTTTTAATGAATGATATGAATTTTTATTTTTATTATTTATCTTATTTTTATTTATTCAAAAATATATAAATATTTTTATTTTGTTAAATAATTAAATGTATAAATAAAAGAATTAAAAAAAATGAGGTGGCGCTGATGTGGCATTGAGGGCTTTTAGTTATGCGCTGGGGTGTTTAGGGCTTGAGGACTTAGCTGATGTGCGCTGATGTGGCGTTGAGGGCTTGAGGGCTTTTATTAATGCGGTGCGGATGGCCTAAGTCACGCATTGATAAACGCCATTGGCTCCTAAGACTTGAAGTTTGGCCTCGCCGCCACGCCACGCCTCACGCCATTTAGAACCTTGAGTCCACGGCCTTATAATTTCATCATTTCTAGATACTTGCTTTCAGTGTGTGAAGTTATCTAATTCTGAAGTCAAATTAGGGAGGTTTATGTAATTTGCATAATATTTAAGCCCGACTGAATTATGAGAACTATTTATAAATGGATCCCTCATGAGCTATTAAGCAGTTGACTTCATTTCAGACGTCCTTGGACGCTCTATAGTAGCACACGTTTAACATAAAGGATTTGACTTGCCTCTTGAACATCCAATCCCCTTGCATAAACATCGGTGGGACGAAATTAAGGGGCCGTTTACCTAATCACGTACTCGGGTAAGTGCTTACCGGTAAAATTCAACACTATAGTTTACTTCTCGGGTAAGATTTTAGTCCACCAAAATGGCATCGTATGCAACAATTTAGCCGGTAAGCGCTAACCCTGGTAAGAGTCGTCGCACTCACTTACCGGGTAAGACTCTCGTGCTTTCGACTCTTGGTCCTTGCTTCCGCTCTTACCGGGTAAGATTTTTGGTCCTTGCCACATTCATCCGATTAGTTAATATGACTTGGTAAGCACTTACCCGAGTAAGCGTTTTGTAAACAACCCCTTAATCTTTAGTCAACACCATTTTTTTAACTAGATTCATATTAGCTAGACTTAGGAGCCTTTTACCAAACTCTTGTCGGGTAAGCAGATATCGGGTATTACTTACTTTACCGATGAGCACGACATGGACCAAGAATGTTACCCAGTAAGAAGCATAGCAAGAACCGAGAATTTGAGTGAAAAATATGTTTAAAATTTTAAGTGGATTATTGAAATTGTGTGGCAGATTATCAAATTGTGGCATTGTGTTGAAGGTAATAAAATACAAGCATACGATTACACGCCGGAATCATCTTTGTCTTGACTTTTTTCCATAGATTTATCGCATCAACAAGTCTTGACGACCATGTCATGTCATGTCATGTTATAAAGATAATATTATCTACTACTTGAAAAACCGACATGAAAACAAAATTAAAACCATATAATCCTACACGGAAGGACAATTGTAGAACATAGATATACATTGGAAGATACCATTTACACATCCAGTAACAAGGTTCGGTTCCGGTGAGCAGTCGAAGTTAACGTGCGAAGCGTGGTTATCAGTCGTTGGATGAGAAAATGGATGCATATTAGGATGAGATGCATCGGGTCACTTCTCTTCTAAGCCGCAATTCATGAGAGGACATTTGATTAAAGTGATCAACGGTTCAAATTTAATTCACACGTTAACCTCAACTTCTCACACAATCCTTCGCCAAGAATTTGAATGGTTGATATATAGGAGTGTCATATATGAAGAGAAGACCAGCAGTGAAGATATGTGTCAGTAGCCCCATATGGTGTCACATGTATGTCATTTGAACATTATTACTCAAATCCCAATTCAACTGTATTTCAATTTGTCAGTGACATTCAATTCATTATATATGAAATCATGATGATGCAAATGAACACCAACATGACCATGAAGTGCCAATTTTATATGTCAACTGATAGGAGGAAAAGAAATGAGCATCTGCTACTAATTCCACTGACCTGTATTACAGCTTTGAAAACCTGCACAAGTGGTGATCTTGAGACTTAATGGTTTAGTTGAAAACCTGCACAAGTGGGGCTCTTGAGACTTAATGGTGATCTTGAAAACCTGCACAAGTGGGGCTGTTTGTTTACCTCTTAATGGTTCCATTAAGAGGCAACCTCTGAACCGCTAAGAGATAAATCCTGTTTGGCAAAAAAATGTCTGCCTCTTAATGGTTCTAAAAACCTCTTAATGATTTAGCATCTTGGGTCTTCCTTAACCATTCAGCATCCTGATTTCATTCTAAACAATTACCAAACAACCATGTTTCATTTTACACTATATCGTAAAAGCCTCTTAATCATTCTGCACTAAACCATTCAGCAACTGCCAAACAACCCCTTAATCCTCAAAAGTCTTGCTAATAATTTAAGGGGGAGCTTGGTTAAATGGAAGTGTAAAAAATCGAAAATATCCCTCTAAAATCAACCAAAAATTTGTTTTTTATTCTCTAATCATCATGGAATAAAAAGTCAAAAATATACCTCAAAAATCACCAAAAACATCCAAAAGGTCTCTCGGAATGAACCAAAATCACTGAAAAATCAACCAAAAAACCTTGAAAAATATCTCTCAAAATCAACCAAAAAACCTTGAAAAATATCTCTCAAAATCAACCAAAAAAACATAAAAATATCTCAAAATCAACCAAAACTTAAATTCGGCAAAAAACGTATTGGGCGAATTTGTGGGCCTTTTAAGACACATTATATAAAAATTAGGCTCGTCCCCTTGGTCATAAGACTTGTGTTCCGCCCCTGTTTTAATAGATGAATGGAATATTTTAATATTATAATCGATGTTTGTTTCTCCTAAATGAATAATTTGCCGGAGATGAATGTAATTTCTTTTTTGGAGATTTTGAATTTTGTTTCTCCATTTTGAAGAAATTTTGGGGAATAAGACGCTCTCCTAGAACACTTTTAGTCGTCTTCAAAAACCCTAAAATTTCATTAATGGTGCAGTAATCGGTCAAATTTTGCAGAAAATGGCAGGAAATTAACTAGTGCGAACTGCGAAGTACAAATGAGAGAAAGGAAATTACAGTTTCGAGAACATGAAGGTGACGCAATCGCCACTGTCATCATCAGTCGTCAATTTCGGCTCACGTTAGCATCTCGGCCATGTTACCGCGATTCATTCCCAATAAGTGGTTACGATCGCATCGGCAGTCGGAGGAGCATCACATGGCTTGAATCCGTCGCCTGCGGTGAGAATCCCGTCGCCGGCAGTCCAAGTTGGCGGCGATCACCAGATCTTTTAAAATTTATTTTTACATATTATAATTGGAACTTTTTATTGTATGGGTTAGGTTCACGTGTTAAATCTGTTGAGAAAAATGATAAGAGCATCTCCCACAGATTTTCCAAAATGAATTAAATAGGGATTTTAAGCTAATATTTTGTTTCAACAGTTTTTTCAAAACTATCCCTACAGCGAAAAAAGTTGGAGAGAGAAGGTTTTTTTTTTCAAATATGGAGATCACTCCAAAAATGATTACAAAGTGAGAGGACCAATATGAAACTTTGAAAATAAATATACAGAGAGAGAAATAATATTTTAATAGATGAATGAAATATTTTAATATTTTAATTATTGTTGGATTCTCCAAAATGAGGAAGCTCTTAGAGATAAATGTATTTTTTTTAGAGATTTTGGATTTTGGTTCTCTATTTTAACGAAATTATGGTGAATTTGTTGGAGATTCTCTAAGTGGTTATTAATCGTTGGATGAGAAATTAATGAACATTAGATGTGATATATCGGATCAATTTTCTATTAAGCTGCAATTCATGGAGAGTATTTGATTAAAAATGATCAACGGTTTAAAAATACTTATCACAAAACTCATTTCTCACGTGATCTCATGCCATTATTGTATTTATACCATGTAACTATTTTTTGCATTTATAAAATAATATTCGGGTTGTTTCAAAATAAATGTTCATATTTTTATTTTATTTTATTTAAAATAAGTGTTCACTTTAAAAAAATAAGTGCTTACTTTTCTATCATATTTTGTAGTTATGAGATGGAGAAATTAATTACTTCCTTTATATTAGGAGTAAAACCGTCATTAGTTAAAAGTATCGTAATTACAATTTTCAAAACTGCGTGCATTTTTCATTAAGATGAAAATTAGCTCGAGGTTGATTCCATTTAGATAAAAAAAATACCATTCTTTGTGATTGCTTATTCGAGTCCTAAAAGTGGCTTAAAAGCCCCTTTAGCAGGATTGAGCTGCCAAAAGATATTATCCTCACTAAAAAAAAGAAATGCTTCCGTGCGGTTTAACTCGACTATCCAACAGAAAGAACCTATCTTTGATGTTCTCGGTTTCGGCGGCCCATAGTTTTGGACTTTCAGCAGACTTTTAGCCCGTTTATAATGGGAGTGGTGACCCCATTATAAACAAGTTATATCGACCGACGCTACTACATACCCTCAATTTAAGCGATTTAGAAAAGTGAAAGAAAATCCAATCTTTTTCTATCTCGCTTATAAAGAGGGGAGGTGAGCATAGTGAGAGAGGCCCTTGTAGTACGAACTGTATGGTTTGTTTTAAACAAGAAATAGTATGGGTTTGTGTTCCCCCGCTATATAATAAGGATGTAGCATAAATGTTCTCATAGCAGGAAGCAGCAGTGGGCAGGAGCCGGTGTTGCCTGTAGGTCGTGATGTGCCTTGAGATGGCCATCTCCTGCACCCGCCCCCTCCCCCGCGCGCCGGTGGGTAAACCACCTCTTAAAGTGAACGTGCGTAGGATCTTTAAGTTTAAGAGAGGGCAACTATTGCCTCTCCTTCACAAGACCGATTCCAATGGTTATGGTTACAACAAAAGTTGCCAAAAGGGCATTGTAATCTTCCTCCCTTCAACAAAAGTAGACTAGGTCGGGTAATGCTCTTTTAGAAGCTTTCCTGAAGCAAATAAAGACTAAAGACTTTATGGCTTCTATTACATCTTGACTCACAATTTCCTTTGGGGAATCCTCCTTAATAGACGAAATATTCCCATCATGTCAATGCCAATTGAATCCATGTTATTAGCTATGATTTCGAACTTTTTGGTATTTTCCGTTTCTTCGGATGACACGATGGGTCAATCATTTGCTTCATTGGTTCCAACGGTAATAGGGCAATTCCTCGCACATAATTAAGGGAGCCATTGAAAGGTAACTTAGAAATGTCGGGTTGTTTTATCTGCAACTATTTGGGTAATCGTGGGTTTCGAGGCTACTTATGCACATCGACTAATCCACCGAACGATCACAAATGGCTTGGAGTCATCGCATCTGGATCTCGATGGCTACAAAAGCTAAATGCATTCCTATGTATTGTTAAATGTACCCCTATCTATTAAATTTCTTTTTACACATGTCAACATTAATGCTTATTTTGTTTTTAATTTCTAGACTTGAGTTGATTCTAATATTAAAGGGATGCAAATAACAATACACTCAAATAACCATTTTACATTTTTAAATTGGTCTTTTAACTATTTCTCTCCCACTTTTACCCAAATGTCATTACATCCGAAATATTCATGTACGTAACTTGCGTAAACGACACCAAAAAGCTCATTTTTCCTAAAAAAATAATATTAGGGACGTAGGTCTGCAATTGTGGATCTAGACCCAAGAAACTTTATTTTTTAAAGAAAATTGACCAATTTTTTTTTGTCATTTAACCATGTCTGTAATTATATATCTAGATGTTGTGGATCTAGTAACATTTGTGCAAAAAGAAAAAAATAAGGAAAATTTATTAAAATACCCAAAGTTTTGACTTTAACTTACAAAAATACCCAAAATCTCTTTGGTTTTGCAAAAATACCTCATTTTTCCGCGATTGGACCCGTGATCACGGACCCAATCAATTTGCCCGCAATTAGGAGGAAGAGTGTCCAGCGATACTCACAATTGATATATTTTGATTTGAAAGTTATATTTTATACCCCTATAATTATTTACTTAGTTTACTTTATACCTTTTACTTTTCTAATTTTAATTTTACATTTTTATTATATTAACACATATAATCGTATATTAACTAAAATACGTTAAAAAAATACGTTTTAATTTTAACAAGTTACACCATTGTAATCGTCTCTTCGATACTTTCGAAATGAGCCCAATATTAAATATTTTTTTATTTAATTATTTAATTATATATCATATATACTAAATAAAAATATCTTTAATATTTACAATTCATACCCTTATAGTTAATTATTTAATTTATGGTACATTTGAAAATGTAAGAGATGTACCATAAATTAAATAATAATTATCTATAAGAGTATGAATTGTAAATATTAAAAATATTTTTATTTAGTATATATGATATATAATTAAATAATTAAATCAAAAAATATATTCAATATTGGGCTCATTTCGAAGGTATCGAAGAGACGATTACAATGGTGTAACTTGTTAAAATTAAAACATATTTTTTAACGTATTTTAGTTAATATACGATTATATGTGTTAATATAATAAAAGTGTAAAATTAAAATTATAAAAATAAAAGGTATAAAGTAAACTAAGTAAATAATTATAGGGGTATAAAATATAACTTTCAAATCAAAATATATGACACTCTTCCTCCTAATCACGGGCAAATTGATTGGGTCCGCGATCGCGGGTCCAATCGCAAGAAAATGGGATATTTTGCAAAATCAAAGAAACTTTAGGTATTTCTACATGTCAAAGTCAAACTTTAGGTATTTTAATAAATTTCTTAAAAAATAACTAAAACACCAATTTCCTTGTATACTTTAGGTATTTGAATCAAGAGTAAACTCTACTTTTGGTCCCTGAGGTATAGTGATTTTTTTGAAAGCAACCCCTGTGGTTTCATAAGTCGAGTTGTTGTCCTCATGGTTTTGATTTTACCCTAGATTTGGGACCTGGTCAATAACAGGGTTAAAAACAACCGTTAGTTTCAGGGGCATTTTCGTCATTTCACCATTTTGTCCTCTTTTTGCAATTCCTTTTGTTTTTTCTTAAGTTTGTAAAAAAATCAAACTACAAGGACCTGTTATGTAAAACTCTAATATATATATATATATATATATATATATATATACTACATCTGGGTCATAAATTTGGCCAAGAAATGTGATATTTTGTGAAGAACCACAAGAAATCAAGTACTTATCAGCAGGAATGAATGAAGATGATGAACCATGAAGATATAAAGGTAGAAGAACAAGAAGAACCCTAAATCCTAAATCCCATTTCAAGAAACTCATTTTCTTGAAAACCCTAATTCCAAAACCCCCCAAATTAACAACAATAACTCATTTTCGGTACCAGAAAGTGTAAACAAATCAAGAACAAGAATCGAAGAAACCTAGTTCAAGAAAATCGACTACAAAACACCAAATTTGGTTCAAAACGAAGCCAATTAGATCTTCAAGATTCAATGAAATGAACAGTTTGCTGCTCCAATTTAATACCAAAAAACCCAAAGATTTCAAGAAAATGTTGTCAATTAGTGTAAATCTAAATGGCATTGGATTGGATTTGAATGTGAAGACGCCATGAACGACATCCATCGATAAAGCTTGAAGGTTTTTGAGACCCACAACACTTTCTTGGGAAAAAAATCAAGAAAAAAATATATGATTCAATAAATATAGCTGGTATGAGTATCAAATCATTTACAATAAATAATTCTGGTAATGATTTCTGTATCAGGCTTTGCAATTCCCTCAGAAACGAGATTCGAATCACTATAACCATGGCCTACAAACCACATCTTAAAACTGGCACTTGCCACTTCTTCCTCGGTTGGACCCTTTTTCCTGAATCCCCCAAAAGTGAAAAATGAGGGAATGTCAACAGAAGCCACATTCCAAAAGAGAACATGCCCAGCAGCCCAATTGATAACCCATCTGGGAAGAATCCGAGAAGACCCAGTGTGTGTACTCGTATACATATATATGTGATGACTGCAAGCAACCCTGCAATAAAAATGAAAAAGAAGATGCAAAATTAACAGTAGCTTAAAAATTAAAAGCACAATAGCTTAACAATTACTATGAGTATCAATTGATGAAATTAGAATTATGGATGGTTCCTTTTCTATGGTTGCAGGCATTGGTAAATATTTAGCTGAGTCCCAATATATATATATATATATATATATATATATTAGAGTTTTACATAACAGGTCCTTGTAGTTTGATTTTTTTACAAACTTAAGAAAAAACAAAAGGAATTGCAAAAAGAGGACAAAATGGTGAAATGACGAAAATGCCCCTGAAACTAACGGTTGTTTTTAACCCTGTTAGTGACCAGGTCCCAAATCTAGCGTAAAATCAAAACCATGAGGACAACAACTCGACTTATGAAACCACAGGGGTTGCTTTCAAAAAAATCACTATACCTCAGGGACCAAAAGTAGAGTTTACTCTTGAATCAATTTTCCCTTTTCGGAAAACCCCAGGGTCATGGAACATGTGAAGAGGGTTTGTCACTTTGTTGACATTATAAAAAGGGTACTTTTGTCTGCCTTCTTTTTCTTTTCTCTCTCTCTCTCTCCTGTCTCTATAAATTCTTCCATTCTCTTCATTCACATTTCACACTCTCTCTCTCTCTAAAAACTTATTGTCTGGTGTGGTTATTTGACAATGCCAGCTGAAGTGATGCCTGAGAAAACCTTCCATGGGATGCATCCCCATGGAAAAGAAATCCAACCCATCTTCCCCAGAAGGTAAACACATTTTTTTTCAGACATATATATATATATATATATATTATATATTTACTACAAATATTCACATACATTTCTTTGTATTTGGCTGGATTAATATACCAATAACTCAAATACCATTGTTTAATTTTCTAAATATATAATATCTGTTTACGACAAATACTCATAAACCCTTTTGATCTTCGGGGACTATAGGCTCTACTCGTAACCCGCTAATGATCCTTTTTGGTAACGTATGTAGTTATTGTAGTATGTACACTTCTTTCACCTCCATCAATGGCTTCAACATTTTTGACGCTTATGGTTCCATCGCGTATTTGATCTTTATTTTTCTAATCATTTCAAAACACCCTATATGTTACTTGTTTCATTCCGAATAATGATTCTAGTAATAGTTATTCGACTCATTTAAGGGTTGTTTGGCAGTTGTTGAATGGTTTGGTGCAGAATGATGTAGTGGTCAGAATAATTAAGAGGCTGTGTTTGGTAATCGTTTAGAATGAACTCAAGGCGCTGAATGGTTAAGGGAGGCTCAAGATACAAAATCATTTAGAGGGTCTTAGAACAATTAAGAGACAAATTTTTTTTTGCCAGACAAAATTCACCTCTTAGTGATTCAGACGTTGCCTGTTAATAGAACTATTAAGAAGTAACGAACAACCCCTTAATTTAGTAGATTTTTTGCTGTGACTGGTTAAAAATCTACGTATCGAAATGAGATCTTTTGTTTTGATATTAGATGCATTTACAACCATCGTGGATCCTTCACGCATGCAGATTCTATCAAAATAATTAATCGCATAAACTATTCTTTCAACCCCCGTTAACAATTTTAGTATTGTTAAGTAGAAACGTTTTTGCCCGTTGCCACGGAGATCAGGATCTTTCTTGTTTGTATTTGTGACAACTTTAAAGTCGCAAATACTTAAATCTTCTTTTCACCCAATAAACATTTTCAAGTTTTTCTGTGAAAACTTTTGTTGCGACGGTTCAATTACCGATCAACCCCGTCGCAAATTTCGTTACCACTTCTAAAAGTTTCTAACAACGACTTTTTGAATTTTTTTCAATTCTATGTAGCTTGTTTTGTTAATTTCTATATTTCAAATTTCTTGGCTACCCGTGAAGAAGCATTAATCAAATCGAGTCCATCCAATGACAACTAAGCAAATCAGATTTTATAATCACAAAATCCCACTCGTTTATGGTGCTATAATATTTTAATTATTAAAAAAATAAGTATAATTAGTTGATTAATATTTTATTATTTAATTACTCGTTGTACAACTCCATAAAATATTGAAAAAACGGAGGTGATGATGCGAACTTTGGTGGCGTTATATTATTATTATAAGATTATGAAATTATTATCAAATGAATATTATAAGATATGAAGTTAAATGGTAATTAATTTTGTTTATAGATTGGAGGGGAAGATTGCAATTGTCACCGGTGGCGCCGGAGGGATCGGAGCCGCCACCGCAAGGTTGTTTGTAAGACATGGTGCTAAAGTTGTCATAGCCGATATCAACGACGAAGTTGGATTAACGCTTGCTAGCACATTGTCCCCTTTTGGTACGTATGTTCATTGTGACGTTAGCTTGGAAATAGACGTTAAGAACTTGATCGATTCGACCATGTCTTGCTATGGTCGAATCGATATCTTGTTTAACAATGCTGGTGTGCTTGGAAACCAGTCCAAGCACAAAAGCATTGTTAATTTCGATGTAGATGAGTTTGATAAAGTAATGAACGTGAACGTGAGAGGCGTTGCCCTTGGGATGAAACATGCCGCCAGGGTTATGATTCCGAGAGGGAGTGGATGCATCATTTCGACTGCCAGTGTGGCGAGCGTTTTGGGTGGGATGGGCCCACACGCTTACACGGCCTCTAAGCATGCAATTGTTGGACTAACGAAGAATAGCGCTTGCGAACTGGGACGTTATGGGATCAGGGTTAATTGCATTTCGCCTTTTGGGGTTGCGACATCGATGTTGGTAAATGCTTGGAGAAAAGATGACGAAGATGGCGACGATGGAGACGTAAGTTTTAGGACACCGAACCAAAATGAAATAGAAAAAACCGAGAACTTTGTGAATAGTTTAGGGAACCTGAAGGGCACAACCCTAAAAGCGAAGGACATAGCTGAAGCAGCTCTTTACCTTGCAAGTGATGAGTCCCTATACGTTAGCGGTCATAACCTTGTCGTAGATGGGGCGGTCACGACGTCGAGGAATTGTGTCAACTTGTAACGAATTAAAATGATTGAAGTTTTGGATCATTGTAACTGACTTTTTAATTGTAGACAGATAATCGTGTATGCGATCGAAGATGTGGGAAATTATACATTATAATGATTTATTTTTGGTAAAGATATCATGTACAATCTTATTTTCCACTCCTTTCATATTCTCCGACGACTGCACCCGTACCACATTCATTTCTCTAAAAACTCGAGCTTTCTACGTTGAATATTTCTTTGATCCTAAATTTTTTTCTTCAAATATCCAAAGAGAAACACCCACATCATTATCAACATTAGAAGATCTTGAGGGTTTTGGTCTATGAAAACTGAAACCCTAATTTGAACTCACCGTTGCCATGAAATCCATTGTGTGTGCCAAAAGCTGTTAAAGTGTGGGGACGGTATTTCTATCACTCAAGTAAAGGCTTTGTATATTGCCTTCCCAAAAAATAAGAATGGTACAAAATTTATAGGAGAGAAACGTAACCTACAACCATTATCTAAGGAAAGGAGAACCACTATATAAAGAAAAAGAGAATACATTGCTAATATACATCGATACAAATTAATACATTCTAAGACACCCCCGCGGTCGGAACGGGAGGAGGACGAACATTGAGACAGGACCGAAATCGGTAGAACAAGTGTAGAGGAAGTCCCTTGGTGAAAATATCGCCATATTGAAATTCAGTCAAGACATGTAGGTAGGGGTGCTCACGGGTTGGGTTGGCCGGGTTGAAGGCATTTTAACAACCCAACCCAATGATTGCGTTTTGAAAAAACCCAACCCAACACAAATCGTTCAGGTTGGGTTGGATTGGTCGGGTTGAAGCGTTTAATTATTAATTAAGGTCTAATAATATAATATTTTCTCTGCATACTATTCTTTGAGGAGGAAAAACATTAATTTTTTTTGTGAACATACAAGGGATGAAACTAGTAAGCCCAAAATGGTTGGTTAAACTCTGAACTCACAACTCCCTCCCTACTTTTTCTTAAAAACCCTAGAGATAACTTTTAGCAAGTAAAAATGTAAAACGCTATGATCAACAATTTGTATCAATAAGTAGTTCATACACTTTTGCTAACAACATTAATTTATTGAACCCATGCGGTTTGGTAAAAAAATTGTATCGATTATACGTCGGGTTGACTCGGTTTGAGTTTTTTTTGCGTCGGATTGGGTTGGGTTGGCCGAGTTGGTCGGAAATTTGAGCACCTCTACATGTAGGACTCGAACAACGCCAACCTGAACTTTTCACGAACAAAATGAATGTCCAGTTGAATGTGTTTGGTTCGTTGATACTGAACCGGATTGCCAGTGAGTTAGATTGCAGATACGTTGTCACAATAGACAACGGTGCCTTATCTGATCGGTACAAGAAGTTAGAGCAGTAAGTTCCTTATCCAACTTGTTTCAATGACGACATTTGCTACCCCCTGTACTCGGCTTCGACGCTGGATCATGAGACGGTAGGTTGTCTTTTAGATGACTATGAAATTAAATTGCTTCCGAGGAACACACAAAATCCGGATGTGAATAGTCGCGAATTGAGACAACCACCCCAATCGACATCAGAGTAAGCCATTAGGGAGTTCGAGCTGGAGGCGGATATTCGAAGTTCGGTCCATGGTTCCTTTTACATACTGTAGCGCTCGCTTGAGGAAAACGAGATGAGGTGCCCGTGGTGCATGCATGAACAAAAAAATTTGTTGCACCGCATAAGAAATGTCGGACAAGTAAGTACTTACGATCACCGACTAGTTGGCGATAACGCATGTCATCCTCAAGAGGCGGAACATCTGTAGCACTAAGTTTTCTAGATATGTCAACCGGAGTTGTTGAGGATTTGAACGATGTCATGGAGGCCTTTGAGAGGATGTCCTTGGCATATTGTATCTGAGATAGAAATAAACCGGTATGATCACGTATAACAGATATGCCAGAAAATGGTGAAGTTGCCCGAGGTCGGACATTGCAAACTCGAGAGAAAGCGAGGTAATGATGTCTTTGAGAAGCTTTGAGTTTGAGGTAATGATATTCTAACACCCGGATTTTCAGAAGTACTTTCAATACCATAATTGTGATTTACTCATACAAAAACCATTGGATCTAGTAAGGAACAAGCTACTTTTCATCCAGATCAGACCATAGAAGCCCGAGAAAGAGGACGGAAAAATTTAAGTTTCGGTACATTTTTGGCTAAAGTGACATGCTAAAGTAACACCTGGTCACTTTCGCTGGAAGCCCCCCAACTCTAGGTACATTTCTAGCTAAAGTGACACTTGGTCACTTTCGCCGGTCACTTTAGCCGTCGGGCCCCAGTCCTTAAATTTGACTTAAAACGACCATTTCACCACTTTTCTGATTAGAGGCCTTCTTGAATGCGATTTTCACAGCTCCCTTAGGGCTAGCATTTGGTGAGAAGCTTTTCTAGAGTTCAAGCTCCAACTCTCTCAACCATCCTCCTCACTCTAGGCTTTTAGTTTTCTTTGAAAACTACCAAGGTGAGTTCATCCAACCCACACTACTCTTATATGTTATGTACTTAAGATTTTCTTATGTGTTTATCTTTGTATATTTGGTATCCTTTGGATTTGTGATAAAAGACCTAAATTTCTATTAATGGAAAGTTTAGGGTTTGATCTTGATGAAGATGATGATAAATGATAAAAGTATGATATTTGATGTTGTATTAGTGCATTATTGAGTGTGGTTCACATTTCTTTCATTCTTATGATCTTGGACAAGTTAGGTCAAAATCTAGGGTTTTGACATGTTTGGGTATTTTGGGAAGGGAATGAGGATTAATGATCTCCTTTGTGAAAATGATGTTTTAAAATGATATTTGACGAATTTGGAGACTTGAAATGTAAATGGTATTTTGTGGTTGAGTCTAAGTTATGGGGAGTCATCTTACTTAATATGGTGGTATTGAACTTTACCTACTTAGATATTGGAGGCAAAAGATCCGGTTTGGATTGATGCTTCAGTGACTAAAGATCCGGTTTGGATTGATGCTTCAGTGACTAAAGATCCGGTTTGGATTGATGTCACTTGACTAAAGGTCCAGTTTGGATTGAGGTCACAAGACTAAAGATCCGGTTTGGATTGATGTCACAAGACTAAAGATCCGGTTTGGGTTGACGCCACCATGGACTAAAGATCCGGTTTGGGTTGATGTCCATATTGACTAAAGACCCGGTTTGGGTTGATGTCATTGATAAACCTATTGTGTAGAAGTGCTACTTGGTAACGGTTGGAAAGTTATACTTAATTGATGTATTCTATTTATTCCAATTTATTAATTATTGTTCTCACTAGGCTTTAGCCTAACACTTTTGTTGAAATGGTTTGTTAGCAGGTCCGCCTAGCGGTGGGGCTTCTCGGGGTTGAGGGAAGCGTAAGAAGAAGAATAGCATTTTTGGCGCAAGAGAGTAGCGACGTATTTTGTTTATAGCCGAGCACTTTTGGAAGTGAGATAATGACACCCGTTTATAATCTAAGTAATCATAATTTAGATTAGTAGGTTGTTGTCATTGTATCTCACTTGATGACTTGTTGTATCGTCACGCTAGTATTCTCTTTTGGAAACATTTGTCTATAATAGCTTGTTTATTCCGCAAAAAATTCAGGCTTTAAATTTACCCCGAGTTTTGGTAACGAGGATCCTTATGTGTAACATGTTCATAATTTCAATTAGCTACTGCTATTATGAATTTGTTGTTATGTGAGCATGCTTAGATTACTATTGTTATAATGATTGATGAATGTGATGGCACGTTTCCTTATGTCGAATCTTATAAGCTTATTTCTCACCCCATTCTCGAATGTGTGGCAGACTGCTAATGGTTAACACTCGTAGTAGGCTGGATGGCCACGAAGCTACGACATCCACGGCTGACCAACCAACAGTGACAACGACAGAGATGCGTCTGCCCGTTACTAATATGTTGGGTGGCAGGACTGAGCACATACCCCAACATGACCTGGAAACGTCTGATCCCGTTATGGAAGAAGTAACGGCCGAGACAAGAATGATGGACAGGAAGATGAAGGCCTTGAACAAGGCCATGGCACAACAGCAAGAGCAATTTCTTAAACTGTTTGAAGATCGAGATACGAACAATCGTAGGCATGAAACAGTTGTTGAAAATGTCATTGTGGAGGGATCCGGGGGTACCGGAAACGAGATCCCTACTGATGGTTTGGGGACTAATGATACAAGGCAAGGGGAGAAGGTCTATTCCTTCAAGACCTTTCTTAGCTACAGACCACCTGAGTTCAAAGGCACGGACGATCCTGTTGTTTCATTGTTTGTATGAATTGGATACGAGAGATGGAACAAGCCTTTCGAACTAGCGAATGTGGGGAGAACCAGAAAGCTAAATTTGGTTCACAAATGTTGAGAGGGGCGGCCCTCACATTGTAACACCTGGAATTTTACTAAGATAAATAAATTGTTTACATGACTCTTGAAAGGTTGATGAAGGTTTAAAGGCGGGAAAATGTTTTACGAAAGAAGCTCAGCAGATCGGGAGCATTTCGTGTTAATCGGGTCAAAACAGGATTCTGGACAATGTGGGCGATAGTGCCTCGCGATGGTGACATGGTCACGATCGCCGTGTCATACTCGAGATAGAAGAATCTCCCTCGGTACACATGGCGCGACAATGCCCGCGACATTGCCAATAGGGCATAGTCACTGGGAAAAGTCGCCGACCCTTGGCTGGCTTCGGTACACTCGGATTGTGATAAGTGGCTTTAGTTGAACGACTTTACTTGAATGGTGAAAGAATCTGTCGATTGGTTGATTGGTGATTAGACGTATTCGTAGAGTCGTATAATCAATGGGTCAAGGACGACCGTCTGTTTTGGAGTCTGATAGTACTTGTTAGAGTTAGATGTTAGTTTGATAGTGGGGACGGCTGAACTTGGGAATTTATTGTTAATTTCCGTGGCGATCGTTCTCTGGGATGGTTGGAGAAAGAGTTTATAAGCGTGTAAATTTTGGACTGAATGGAAGTCGGGATCTGCCGCTGGGGAAGTATGGATCGCCTAAGGTTGGGAGACAACCAAAGTCTTGTGGTTGGAAACTACTTTAGTGAATAAGCGTTCACTTGGAGGTAAGAGTAACGTGCCTGAGCGGGCATTCGTTGTGAGTATCAACAATAGGTTTGCCAGAGCAGTTCTGTCATAGAGGGAAATCCGAATTTCGGTTGAAAGCCGAAGGATCATGAAGTGTGGGGTCAGTGGCCATTGGATGTACGGAAATCAGATTTCGAGGACCAAATCTCTTTAAGGTTGGGAGGATTGTAACACCTGGAATTTTACTAAGATAAATAAGTTTTTTACATGACTCTTGAAAGGTTGATGAAGGTTTAAAGGCGGGAAAATGTTTTACGAAAGAAGCTCAGCAGATCGGGAGCATTTCGGGTTAATCTCTGTGTCATACTCGCGATAGAAGAATCGCCCTCGGTACACATAGCGTGACAATGCCCGCGACATTTCCAAGAGGGCATAGTCGCTGGGCAAAGTCGTCGACCCTTGGCTGGCTTCGGTACACTCGGCGCGACTGTGACACGCGACTATGCCAAGGGCATAGTCGTCGGGCATAGTCGCGGTCGTGGTGCTGATGGCTGTTTAAAATCCGATTTTTACCTATCTCCACCCCATTTCATTTTTCTCTTCTCCCACTTCACTCCCTTTGCTCCCAAACCGAAACCGAAACCCTAAGCCCCCAAAGTCTATTTTGAGCCATTTAGCCACAAAATTCAAGATTTCAAGTGGGTTTCTTCATCTATCATGGCTTAGGAAACAAATCTTGAAACCCTTTTCATTTCATCTCATCTTATCTTGAAGATTCCTTGATTTTAAGGTTAAATCCAACTCTCTTCAAAACCCTTTCACCTTTTGGAGTTCAAGACTCATTTTGGAAACCCTAGAGGTGTTTGGTTGGTGGATTCATGTGGTGGTTGAGGTAACATTCTCTTTTCTTCATTAATGGAAATTAGGGTTTTGGCATAAGTTGAGGTTATTGATGAAAATGTTTGGGGAACGTTTCTAAATGGTTGATTATGTTTATTGATGGTTGTAAACTCATGGATCTAGGTTTTTGGAGGATTTGGCTTGAAGATTCAAGTTTCTCCAAAGGAGCTTAAATTGGAGAAAATCTAGATTTAGCCTAAATCTAGCGAGGTGAGTTCAAGTTGATTTGTGAAAAAGTTGTACATGCCAAAAATGTTATTTTCCAAGTATTTGTGTGTTTTACTTAAAATTAACAATTGTTGAGTTATTTGGTAAGTTTAATCTTTTGAAGTATTTAACTTATTAAACTTTGTAAAACAACCATATTTGGGATTTTCAGATATTTTGATGTGTAGAAACCACAAATATGTCCTTAAGTGAATTATTGCTCAAATGGAGTTTATTCAATGGTTTAAGCATGTTGGTGTAATTGATTTTGTAAACCATTTGGGAAAATGCACATTTTCGTGTCATGAGTCATTTTGAGAATTATAAGAGTATGAGTCCATTTGGGAAACCACTTGTTCTAACCCATGACGAGTTTTGGGTTAATAATGATTTTGGTGGTATACGTGTACCTGAGTGATGTTTAAATGCATTTTATATTATGAGGACCGTTAGTTATTGGTCTAATGGGTTTTGAGCATTTTGCTCGGTTTTGACTTTAAGGGAGTATTTAGGGACATTTTGTCCCATTTTGACGGATCAATGTGGAGTCCTATTTATAGTTTGCATTTATTGCAACTTATTGCATCTTATTGCATCTTATTGATATTTACATGCTCGAGTGCTTTAGTCATTCCTAGATAGGCATGTAATCGTAGACTGTGTTGCATTGGATCCATATTGATAACTCTCATATTTGTAGAGTTATTTGTTACTAATTTTTTAGTTTTTACTTCTTTTTATAACCACTTTTGCTTCTAATCTTTTCACTTGGTCCATAATATGTGCAAATGTGATGATAAAATAAAAAGATATATTCTGATATGAAAAGCTGATTTGAAGACACTCTGTGGGCATGGAGTGCCCACTGAGGGCACATTCTGAAAGGCACCGCCTAAAAACGCATCAACTTGTGCAAGTGGATAAGAGTTGGAAGGATAGCCATGTATTTCTCTGATGGAATGGCAACCCCCATATGTTGTAATGATTGCTTGACCTCCATAAATAGAAGAACATTGGAAGCTTCGATACACAACCTTACCTCTCTTCAAAGTTTGTTGGTCCCGAAGGCCTATACAAGTTTGTAGAAGGGGGGGTTGAATACAAACACACATATTTTACTTTTCTAAATTGTTTATTGATAAATCATTAACAATTTACAGCTTGTTGCGGAAACAAGATTAAGGATAAACCTAAATCTAAACAAGTTGGAACACTAAGGTTTCTTGCACTAAGAAAGATAAGGAAATTACTAATAATAACCTATCTTGAGATAAGAGATTGAACTTGTCCAGAGTTAGCAAGTTACTTCAAATGAAGTGGGTTCATCTCTTTATATACTGCATGCATTTAATGCAAGTCAGTATACACTTTACACGTGTCATCAGCTGGTTGGTTGCATGTCATTGACCTTTGTTGACAACCTTAGTAGCCGCATGTATGAACAGTGTAGTGTCAGAGTGGTTGTACGATTCAGACAGTTCGGAGGTTCTTTTCTGACATTTCGTACGGAGACGTGCAAGGGTGGTTAAGACAAAAGTACTTTGTACGGAGGACTTCATGATCAGCTTTCGTTGAATCAGAGCTTTATCATATTATATCAGCGAATGATAAAGTTCAGCGATAGCTGAAGTCTTGTACTTGATACTTCACGTGAGTGGACAAATCTGAGTCTTCGCTGATCCGCATCAGTTCATTAGGAGACTTGTCGCTGGTTCTTGAGCTTGATCTTCGACTTCAGCGTAGAACCTATGTTGACGTGAAACTTGTCTTCAGGGATCATAAGTAAACAACTAACTTATCAGCGATCACCATAATGTCTGAACAGACTCAGAGCATTAATGGTGAACAGTGTTCGCTGAATGTTTAATTTAAAGAGCGAGAGTTCCTATGAGCGGTACTGTAAGATCTTAGTACTTATCAGCGATAGTGAAACTCTGATACATATTGTTTACTTACAATTTTCACTAAGTATAAAAGAGAGGGTCATTATCAAATCACTGAGGGTTTGGATCAACAATCTCCCCCTATTTGATTATGACATAGCAACAAAGAAAATTGCTATTTAATGAAAACATAAGGATAAAAAGAACTCATAAAATATTTGTCCCTTTTACTGTTTTCTGGGATCTTTTCAGTACTGATGGAGTAAAGTACGTTCGCTGAAATCTTTCTTTAAAATATTGAATCAGGTTACAATCAAGAATAGAAAGATTATAAGTACAAGCGAAATAAATTACAAGTACAGAAGGATAACTGATACAATAGAGAAAAAGACGATCATATCAGTTTTCAAAGGGTTCTTCCTTAATGAGAAGTTCATCAAGGGTCTTTTCAGTGGGGATCATCCAGTCAGGGACATTTACTCCTTGATTCTTTAACTTCAGAGCAGCTTCAAAAATCAAGGGCTTCAGGTGTCTAGCTTTGATGTCGCGTCTGACTTCACACAAGTGTACGAGATCTCTGAGTTGTTCGATGGGAGCGATGTGGAGCTCAGAGACACGTTGAAAGTGAGGATTTCCATCGTAGTCTAAAAAGAATATACCATAGGGATCACTTACCACTGTGCCAGGGATGAAAGTTTCTCCAGGTGGTAGGGAGGTGTCAAGCATTGAAAGATCAGCATCAGGGCCAAGAACTTCAGCACGAGAGAAACCAATACCTGTTTCATTTCGAATGATTGGACCTGAATCAGAGACTTTCTTCTTCTTAGCAGAGGCTTTCTTCGGTTGAGGAAGAGTAGGAGGAATATCCACAGCAGATGAAAGCAGGTCGATCTGTTTGTTTAAGATCATCTCGACATGGCTTTTGAACTTTGAGCGCGATCCCTGAATGGCTAATTTCGTTTCTAACCATTCAGAGAGACCAAACGTTTCTAGTGAGGCAGCATAGAAGGTTTGCTTGGTTTTGTCATCTCTGTAGACATCCACTTCAACAACAGGAACATCAGCGTACATTTTTCCTCTGATGTTGGCCTTGATTATTTTGGATGGTCTTGATCGATAGGTCAACATTTGTTTAGCCCATTCCAAAGTCGTATCAGAGACCTTTGTCTTTTCTCTAACGATTTCTTGAGCATCATCCCAGAGCTGACGTTGAACATCAATGGGAACTCTTTTCAGCTTGGGGTCTTTGATTGATCGTTGAGTAAGCTTGATGGCGTATTCTCTGTCTTTCTCTTCAGCTTCCTTTCTTTCAGCGATGAGGCGTTCAGCTCTGAGGTGTTCCTGGTATTCAACTTTGGAGATTTTGAACTTTGGAGGAACTAAAGGAAGTTGACTACGCTTCAGAATGATTCGCTGATCCTCGAATCGCTTTATCATTTCCTCTCTTCTCTTCTGATCCTCTTCACTTAGCTTTTGAGGAGCTAAGGAAGGTCTGCGTTTGTGCGAGAGTAGCTGTTCTTCTGGTTCATCAGTCTCAGAGATCAAATCTAAGACTGGGATTATTTCTTCAGCAGCAACTGGCTTTATTGGTGAGGTCGCAGTTGTGGAACCTTCAGCGACATCCTCAAACAGGGGAGAGGACTAGCTGAAACACAGCGATCTTACAAATAAGAACTTGGGTAGAAAGAACTTGGGTAGAAAGAGAAAGAGAATTATGTTCAGGTGTATAGTCTAGGGTAGTAGAACTTATAGAGGAGGGATGGAGTGAGATATGATTAGTGTACCTGACAAACGGGCTTTTCAAGCAAGATCGCCAGATTTTCATCTTCAGCGACGCCTTTGCCTTTGCCTTTCTCAGCGCCAGAGGCTGAGGGCTTTGTCTTTGTCCGCTCCCCTGTAGGTTCATTTATTGAGATTCCCTTACGAGCTTTGATCCTTGGGGCAGGTTTGACTACAAAGAAGTCATCGTCATCTTCGTCATCATCATCATCATCATTCCTTGGAGAGGAGGATGGTTCATCATCAGGGATGTCGATGGCTTCATCATCTTCTGCTTCGGATTCTTCAGCTTCGTATTCGAGTTGCTCCCCCTCAGATACAGAGGCGAGCTTCTCGGTTCCCTCAGGGTTTTCATCTCCCTGAGGTCCAGCGATAAGATCTTCATTCTTCTCTCCCCTGATAGATTCATCATGGGAAAGGTCTTCAGCGCTCTTTTCAAGATCTTCAGCGCACTTCTCCCCCTCTTTCTCATGATTGGGGGAGGAATGGGTAGACTCAGCATTTGTATTATCTCTGTCTTCTGGGCCAGAGATTTTAATATAACCTTCAATCACTGCTAATCTGTCTTCAAGGCCAGATATAGCAGGAGTGATCTTCTTCAGCTCAGTGCGATCCTCCGCTGTGAAAGATTCCAATACAGGGACAGGGGCAGGAGCAGGAGCTGGAGTATTTGCCTTGTTGACCAGCGTCTCGATCATCGTCTTCATAGAACCAACATCGGTCTTTACAGAACCCAAGTCGGTCTTGACAGCTTACATATCCCCCTCGAGATGTTCAACCGATGTTTTCCGCTTTGTAACATCGCTGGACACGGTGGAAACTGAGTTTTTGAGGCTGGTGTAGTCAGTGTAGATGTCAGAGAGTACTTTGGCAAAATCGTTGAGCGTCTTATCAAGGCCCTTAATGTCATCTGTGGAAGCCTTCTTCTCCACCACCGTAGACAGCTTCGTCAGATTCTCTCCAGCGTTTGTTACAGCTGTAGAGTTATTTGATAGAGTGGTGGTGAGACTTGTCAGCTTTGTCTCCACGGACTTCAGAGAGGCGTTGATGTCTCCCAAATTAGGACCTGTAACATATAAAAACTTGTGAACAGAGGAAAGCTCAGAAGTTTGGGGTTTAGTCACATTGTATAGGGTTTTGGGTGTACCTGCAGGAGGGTTTACGAACTCGTCAAAATTGCGGGTTCCTGAAAAATGTTCCATATCCTCTTCGAAAGTACGGCGAGGTATGGTGATCTCTGCAAGTCCTGTCTTCATCATTCTTTGAGAAGCGTCAGCGGTGGCTTCTGGAATGATGGCATCTCCAGTGTTCTTTGGAGGAGAGTCCAAGTGAGTAGAGGGAAAAGCGAAGGATAAGAATGGGGTTCGGGTTCCAAGTTCAGCGTTGGATTCGCTGAGAATCACTTCATCAGTCTTTTGAGAGACTGAAGAAGGTCGGGTAGGTTCCAAGTTAGTAACCTCAGCGTTAAGAGACGCTGAAGTTTGGATGAAGGGGATGGCTTGCACGGGTGTGGCAGAGCGTACCACGGAACTTTCCTTCAGCTCTTCAGAATGAGCTGAGGAGTCTTCAGCATGAGATTGCTGGGGTTGCTCCTTGGTTTTCTTGATCCTTTTGGAACCAAGTTGGGTTGAGGAGTGTTTCCTTTTCTTAGAAGGAGAGGATTGTGTGGCCGGGGTATCAGTGATGGGTGTTGTCGCTGAAGGAGCCACAGAAGTCGAAGAATTAGGGTTGAGAAGAGTGAGAAGGGTAGAGAGACGTACCTCATTGTCGACAGGTTTGAAATCCAGTACCTTAGGGCCAACCTGAGAAAGTTTCAGGTCACCCTCTTGAGGATAGCTGTCCTTCAGGCCATATTGGAAGATGGCGCTGATGAATCGGGGGTAGGGAACCCATGCAGGTCTGTCAGCAGCAGAATCTACTCTTTGCACTAGGTCATCATAAATGATAGATGCCCAGTCAATGTGTAGACCTTTCAGCAGTGCGTATCCCATAGCCTGCTGAGGTTGAGCGGCTTGATCAGAGGAGCCGGTCTTCGCTGTCATGTAGCTGATCAGGTGTGCGAAGATGAAATTCATCTCGCTGGGCATTTTGGACTTCTTTATCAGCGTCAGCTTCTTCTCGGGCTTCTTGTCCCTTCCAGTTTCCCAGATGTAACCCATTGCGTCGAGGAAAGCAATGATTTCTTCTCTGTCAGCATGCTTCTTATGGTCAGGGAATGGAACAAACGGTTTTTCTTTGGTAGCATTTGGAAAGTTCAGGGCTTTTCGAATAATGGAGGGTGTGATCTTAATTGTGCCATACTCAGTATCGCTGAGTATGCAATCGATGGTTTTGGATGGATCTATGGTAGTTGGTAGCTGAGTGTGTCTGGCAGAGTACCAGAACTGGGATAGTAGCAGCTGACTTGCAGGAGGTGTGATGGTCAGGGCTGTTGAAATGCAGCAGTTCTTCAGGAAATTCACAGCATCATCCAGATGTGTGACTTGCTTTCGAGGAGGAAACTCGAGAAGCGCAGAGAGGTTGTTGACCTTGGTCCAATCTAGTTGATCCAGCGTGAACTTAACCTGAGGGGCTTTGATGATTTCCACTTCCTCAGAGTCAGTGGAGATGGTCTCAGCGGTAACATTGATCTTTGAAGTTGCCATTTCTCTGTATTATCAGTTCAACCAAAGATGTTAACAAATAAGAATTGTCTTAATATGGAAAGAATTTCCATTAAGATGGTTCGAATTTTGTCCATTTCATTCAGACAGAAAGTCTTAATGAAGATTAGGGTTTTCCTTGTTTTTGAGAAACGAATTTTACACCCATTAAGTCTTGTATTCCAGTTTCTTTAAAAAAAATCTGGATACGAAAGAAGAACAAGTTTAAGATTTAAATTTAAAACTTGAAGAACAACCATGAAATGGTTGTGTTCATAAAACCATGAAAGAAATGATTTCATTTTTTAGAAGTTCTTTTGTTTGATCTTGTTTAAAACAACGATAAGATCAGAAACAAGTTATTCGCATTTGATAAATAAGAACATATTAACCTTGATGTTTTGATGAAGAAGATGATGAACAGTTCTTTGAAGATTTGAGAGCACAAATGCAACAGTAATTCTTTTCTTGTGGAGGAAGATTGATCGCGTAAAAGACAAATATAAACCAAGAGTTTGTTTATATAGGGAGTTTTAGAGAGAGAAAACCTTGAGCGGGAAAAGGTTTTCATCATGACACGGACACGTGTTTGCATTTGATTGGAAGTTTGAACGAGGCGTGCAAACGTGTGTCAGAAAGAAATCGTGTCGGGTGTTATCCGTTGCAATGACGTCACAACTGTCCTTTCACATTCTTTTAGGATGTCTCTGAGGTTTTGAAAGCTCAGAGAGACTCTTTTGAAAAACATGAAGCACTGAATAGAAATATCAGTGATGGTTTTAAGAACTTTCAAAATATCGCTGTTAAGGAAGAGATATTCAGCGATGCATTTTGTTTTGAAATCTTGCATTTTCATGCGTTTGTCAGAGAGAGAAAACATACCTTGATATCAGCTTAATCAGGTTTATTCAGAGAGAAGATGATTGAATAGGTTATACGAGTTGATTTTATCCTATCGCTGATCAAATGTGAACCTCTGAAGATTTTACCCTTCAATGTTCAGCATTCCAAGCTCGCTGATGAGAAAGTTGAATCTTGTCTCATCAAGAGGTTTGGTAAATAGATCAGCTAACTGATAATCAGTTGGGATAAAATGAAGTTCTATATCACCATTCATCACATGATCTCTGATAAAATGATATCGGATTTCTATGTGTTTCGTCTTTGAGTGTAGCACAGGGTTGTTTGCTATAGCGATGGCACTAGTGCTGTCGCAATAGATTGGAATTTTGGAAAACTGAAGATCATAGTCTAGTAGCTGATTTCTCATCCACAAGACTTGAGAACAACAGCTTCCAGCGGCTACATATTCAGCTTCAGCTGTGGAAGTGGACACTGAATTTTGCTTCTTACTAGTCCAACTTACCAGCTTTCCACCCAGGAGCTGACATCCTCCTGTGGTGCTTTTCCTATCCATTTTGCAACCTGCAAAATCACTATCTGAATAGGCGGTTAGATCGAATCCTGAGTCTTTGGGATACCAAAGGCCTAGATTTGTTGTACCCTTAAGATATCGAAAGATTCGCTTTACAACTTTCATATGAGATATCATAGGTTCAGCTTGATATCGTGCACACAAACATGTTGCAAACATGATATCGGGTCGGCTAGCTGTCAGATACAAGAGAGAGCCGATCATCCCACGGTACAACGTGACATTAACAGGTATTCCCTTTGAATCCTTGTCAAGTGCCAGCGGTGGTTCCATTGGGGTTTTCATAGCTGAACTATGTGTTAAATCAAATTTCTTCAGCATATCTTTAACATATTTTCCCTGATTTATAAAAGTTCCTTTTTCAGTTTGCTTAATCTAAAGACCAAGGAAATATGTTAGTTCACCCATCATACTCATTTTATACTCATCTTTCATTCTATCAGCGAAACGAGTACAAAGCTCAGGGTTAGTAGAACAAAATATAATGTCATCAACATATATTTGAACTAAAATGATATGACCTTTCACTTTTCTAAAAAATAGAGTTTTGTCAATCTTACCTCGCTCAAAATGTTCAATGTGGAGATAAGTAGAAAGAGTGTCATACCATGCACGAGGAGCTTGCTTCAAGCCATAAAGTGCCTTATCCAGCTTATAAACATAATCTGGACGCTTAGAGTCTGAAAACCCTGGAGGTTGTTCCACATAAACTTCTTCATTCAGCTTTCCATTCAGAAACGCTGACTTAACATCCATCTGATGTACTGTGAAGTTTTTGTGTACAACGTATGCTAAGAAAAGACGAATAGATTCAAGTCTTGCTACTGGAGCAAATGTTTCGTCATAATCTATACCTTCCTCTTGTCTGTATCCCTGAGCAACAAGACGAGCTTTGTTGCGGGTTACAGTACCATGTTCGTCCAACTTGTTTCAATAGACCCATTTAGTGCCTATCACGGTTTTATCAGTTGGTCTTCGAACAAGTTTCCAAACTTTGTTTCTTTCGAATTCAGTCAGCTCTTCTTGCATAGCGCTGACCCATTTTGGATCTCTGAGGGCATCATCTATTTTCTTTGGTTCAGTTAGAGAAATAAAGTTAACAAATAAACAAATATTACCTGCACTTCTACGAGTCTGAACACCAGCGTTTGGATCACCAAGAATTTGATCAATTGGGTGATTTGCAGTCCATCGCTGAGCCGGAGCATAAGTCGCTGACTCATCTAGAACTGGAGGAGTTGAAGATGAGGCTTCAGCTGCTTCTGGAGTTTCAGCTAAGAGAGGAATGCTTGCATTTGTCATTTCATTCACTGATTGCTGAGAAATAGATGGAATGTCTGAGACATTTGGATCAACTGCAGGTATAATGTTTATAGGAACAGCTGAGACCCATGATGTTTCAGCTTCACTATTCTGCATGTTTGGAATGATAGTAGGACCATCATTTTCTACGGTGTGAGCATGAGGAGTGGGAACTTCTTCTGAATCACCAAGATGAGAGAACATCCATTGATTCAGTTCTTCAGTATCAGCGGACGGTTTAGAGTTCGCTGAACGGGATTCGTCAAACGTGACGTGAATAGTTTCTTCTACAGTTTGTCTTCTACGGTTGAAGACTCTGAAGGCTTTGGAAACTGAGGAGTATCCAAGAAAGATTCCATCATCAGCCTTAGGATCAAACTTTCCAAGGGCATCTCTGTTGTTCAGTATGAAACACTGACATCCAAAGATGTGAAGAAAGCTGATTGAAGGCTTTCTCCCATGAAAGAGTTCATAGGCTGTCTTTTTGAATCTTTTAACTATCAGCGACCTGTTTTGCGTAAAACAAGCAGTGTTGACAGCTTCTGCCCAAAACTGAGTAGGCAGGTGAGAATCGCTGAGCATTGAACGTGCAGCTTCAATTATTGTTCTATTTCTTCTTTCAGCGACTCCGTTTTGTTGTGGTGTTCTCACTGACGAAAAGTTGTGAGAAATACCCTTACTCTCAAGGAAGGAATCAAGAGAACTGTTTTTGAATTCAGTTCCATGATCACTCCTTATAGAGCAAACAGTCATGTTGTTCAGGGTTTCCATCTTCCGAACAAAGGTGATGAGTTCTTCAGGGGTGTCACTCTTAGAACGGAGAAACATTACCCATGTGTAATGAGAGAATTCATCAACTATGACCAGCGTATATTTTTTTCCAGCGATGGATTGTTTGTTAACAGGACCAAACAAATCCATATGGAGTAATTGTAGAGGAGATGACACTGAGGAGACTTGCTTTGACTTGAAGCTTGCCTTGGTCTGGTTCCCTTTTTCACACGCTGAACATAAAGACTCTTTGGCGTATGAATGCTGAGGTAGACCAGAGACTAACTCTTTTGAAGAAAGAGTATTCAGTGTCTTGAAATTTAGATGCGAAAGCCTTTTATGCCATAGCCAGTTGACATCAGAAGATGCCTTTGAGAAGAAACAGGAGTTCTCAGTGGTTGTTGAGTCCATGTTTATTACATAAACATTTTCCAAACGATAACCGCTGAGAGCTATCTTCTCCTTTTTGTCAGTGACAAAGCAGGATTCCTTAGTGAATATCACTTTGTTATCCATGTCGCAAAGCTGACTGATGCTCAGAAGATTATGCTTCAGCCCTTCAACATATGCGACTCTTCTGAAGGAGGTTGTACCATTTGAAAGTACACCATACCCTCGGGTATGTCCTTTTCCATTTCCACTGAAAGTCACAGAGGGACCCTTCTCTTCCTTGTATTCAGCGAGCAGGTTTTTCTTTCCAGTCATGTGTCTAGAGCATCCGCTATCGAGATACCAGATACCCTTCTTAACCTGCATTTACAAAGGAAGATTAGTTTTGCTTGGGTACCCACTTAACCATATATACGCGTTTATCAGTGGAAGTGGTTGGAATAGAAGGTTCAGCGGTCTTCGCAGCATTTGAAGATTCAGCTTTGTCTTTCTTCACTTTGGTTAATTTCTTAACCTCAGTGGTAGAAGTCACCTTGACCTGAATTGCAACTGGGTTGGTCTTCTTTGCCTTGGGGGTAATCTTCACCTTAGCTATCTTTTCAGCTTTGGTGGCTGTGGGGCACTTACTAGCAATATGATCGGTAAGTCCACAATGATAACATTTCCTATAACTAAAAGTAGTTCTAGGACCATTTGTATGCTGAGCTTTTAATTTCGAATTAGAAGTGCCAGCACCAAGTAAACTATTGGCTTTAGAAATGGGACGAACATTTAGTTCTTCAGATTTCTTACCAAGGACATCCACTCTGAGTCTAGGAGTAGATCGCTGAATAGATCCAGAGATCTGATTTCTAGAGCCAGAGGGTGGATCACTAAAGCTTTGGAAGCATTCAGCTTTGGTACTAAGGTACCCTTCTGAGGATTTTGATAAATAACAATTCCTTTACCTTTGTCTTTAGAGACAGAGGTAGGTTTTGAATAAACCATTTTCTCCTTGCCTTTTGAGGAGGTAGGAGTTTCCTCAGGGATTGGTGTAATGGACGAGGAGCACTGAGAAGATGAAGTGTCAGCGACTGATGATACGAACGTTCCAAATTTAAGCATTGAACGTTCAGTGGTTGGTTTTGGATTATCATATTTGTAACCCAGACCACGTTTATCATTCAGTGGAATCTGAGACTTTATTATCTCAGTGATCTTTGTTGAAGAATTACACCATCCTTCAACAGTAGCTTTTTCAGCTTTTAATGCAGCGATAGCTTCTGCTCGTTCGATTTTGACTAGCTGATTTAAATATACTTGATCTTTAAAATCTTCTTCAATTTTAGAAAGCTTTTCTATTTGAAGGTGACAGTTTTTCAGTTTTTCAGCGAGATCAAGGTTTTGGTTTTCAACCACAGTTTTGCCGTTCATGGCTTCGTATAAACTTCTAGTCAATAGATCGATCTTACGGAGACTATCAGCTTCATCAATATTTGCTATATTGGTAAAGAAAAAAGGCGATACCTGAATAGCAGAGGTTGAAGTGGAGGGAATGTCTGAACTTTCTTCCTCATCTTCAATCTTAGCCATAAGGCAGAGATTGGCTTCATCATCTTCAGAGTCAGATGATGATTCTTCTTTATCAGATTCAGCCCAATCATAGTTGGCCATAAAGCCTTTGCCTTTCTTCTTAAAGCTTTTCAGCTTTGCATACTTTTCCTTCAGCTTTGCGTATTTATCATCTTTATTCCTTGGAACAAAGGTTTTCTTTGGGAAAGCTGAAGGTCTAGTGACTTTCTTAGATCTGCACTCATTAGCGAAATGACCTGTCTTTTCGCAGTTGAAACAAGTAGCAGTAGCCTTATCAACAAAAGCTGATGATTTAGGCTTGTCAGTTATGGAAAGAGGTTTGTTCTTTCTAAACATCTTCTTTTTGGCGAATCTCCTGAACTTTTTAGTTAGGAGAGCCAAAGATTCATCATCATCTGAAGAATCAGAATCTGATGACCTTTCAGAGTTACTTTCTAACTCAGTGATAGTGACCAGGGGTCGCTGAGTAGAAGGTTCCTCTGAGATTAAAGCAACAGGGGTGCTTTTGGAATCTTTTACAAGATTCTTCTTAAGATGGCTAGATTGCTCATGATTCAGCAATGTGCCATATAAGGTTGAAAGGGTCATAGATTTAAGATCTTTTGACAGCTTGAGACACATGGAATAATTGTCCCAGCTTTCAGGTAAACATTCTAGAAACTTTGTCAGCACTTCAAAGTTAGAATATTCCTTACCAACAGTTTTTAGATCTATAATTAAGCAATTAAAACGTTGGTGAACTTCAGAGAGAGTTTCATTCTTACCAGAAATGAAGCTTTCGTATTGTCTTACCAGGTTGATCTTTCTTGAGTCCTGGACTTCAGACGTTCCTTCATACTGAACACATATTGTGTCCCACATGGCTTTTGATGTTTTCAGATTCATGACGGAATGGTAGACTTCGTCAGGAAGAGCCATGGAAAGTATGGATCTGGCTTTTGTATCTATAGCCACTTTCTTCTTATCTTCATCGGTCCACATGTGTATTTCCTTGGGAATCAGCCTTTCTGGAATAGCAGGTCTATTCGCAGCAGCTGGAACTGCAGGGTCAATAGTTACAGGGATGAATGGGCCATTTTCTAGATAGTAAGACATAGTAGGGTCTACACCTTCTAAGAAGAGGGTCATCCTATTTTTCCATAAGTTGAAGTTATCTCTGGAAAATCTAGGGGGTTTTGCAAGAGAACCATTGTCTATATAATTTGTGTTTGTGTTGGAGGCCATTTTCAGATAATAGCAAGGAAGAGAAATATCTTAGATTAGATCTTGTTTATGAGATTAAACAAATCTGCTCTGATACCACTTGTTGGTCCCGAAGGCCTATACAAGTTTGTAGAAGGGGGGGGGGGGGGGGGGGGTTGAATACAAACACACAGATTTTACTTTTCTAAATTGTTTATTGATAAATCATTAACAATTTACAGCTTGTTGCGGAAACAAGATTAAGGATAAACCTAAATCTAAACAAGTTGGAACACTAAGGTTTCTTGCACTAAGAAAGATAAGGAAATTACTAATAATAACCTATCTTGAGATAAGAGATTGAACTTGTCCAGAGTTAGCAAGTTACTTCAAATGAAGTGGGTTCATCTCTTTATATACTGCATGCATTTAATGCAAGTCAGTATACACTTTACACGTGTCATCAGCTGGTTGGTTGCATGTCATTGACCTTTGTTGACAACCTTAGTAGCCGCATGTATGAACAGTGTAGTGTCAGAGTGGTTGTACGATTCAGACAGTTCGGAGGTTCTTTTCTGACATTTCGTACGGAGACGTGCAAGGGTGGTTAAGACAAAAGTACTTTGTACGGAGGACTTCATGATCAGCTTTCGTTGAATCAGAGCTTTATCATATTATATCAGCGAATGATAAAGTTCAGCGATAGCTGAAGTCTTGTACTTGATACTTCACGTGAGTGGACAAATCTGAGTCTTCGCTGATCCGCATCAGTTCATTAGGAGACTTGTCGCTGGTTCTTGAGCTTGATCTTCGACTTCAGCGTAGAACCTATGTTGACGTGAAACTTGTCTTCAGGGATCATAAGTAAACAACTAACTTATCAGCGATCACCATAATGTCTGAACAGACTCAGAGCATTAATGGTGAACAGTGTTCGCTGAATGTTTAATTTAAAGAGCGAGAGTTCCTATGAGCGGTACTGTAAGATCTTAGTACTTATCAGCGATAGTGAAACTCTGATACATATTGTTTACTTACAATTTTCACTAAGTATAAAAGAGAGGGTCATTATCAAATCACTGAGGGTTTGGATCAACAAAGTTTACTTTTAGTTTTCTTAACCCTTCACTTTCCAACAAACACTTCAAGTCTTAGACTAGGAGTGTAGTAACTTAATTTATGTATTTCAAATTATGTATTTTATTTTCCGTACTTCATTTCTCGCAATTAATTTTATGAAAGTATTTACTTCGCATTTCTTTTCTTTTATTATGTCTGTTACTTTTAATATGAGCTAAGCACCTAATTGGGTGTGGGTGTGAATCAAACTTGAGACTAGTAGGCGCCACTTGGGTGTTGCCATTATTACTAGCTCTTAAGCTTGGTCACTTAAGTCGGGACTTCAACTCAACGCAGATAAGCTGGCCACCTTGAAGTGTTAATATTAGATCTTAGACCTCGAGAGGGGCGGATCCGAAATACGACTTAAGTGATGCACAAAGATTTGAGAAAGTCTTTGATAACCACATAGAGATACGGGTTCTGCATGATTTACTAAGGTTCGAACTTCGGTCGAGATTTATATCGCAAAGAGATTTGAATATAAATCTCCATACTGATTGAAATTTGATTTTTGAGTCATACTTAGTTAAATCGGCAAGTTTAAGAGTCGGTAGCAATGGCAACTTTATGGACACTTTGTAGGACCGGTCTATAAAAATCCACTTTCGAGAGATCGCGCTTTTTATAGATTATTGTACTATAAAGTGACTAACCAAGTTGTCACTACAACCATCTCAAGGAAAATTTACACCCATACCCATTCTTTAAATTATAATACATTTCATATTTTGGAATTATTTCACCAACAAAACGACAAATTTTCTGTTACTCGAAACTTGTGCAAGAAGTTCATTTAAGTCTCTAACTTTCAGTAGTTCAGTCCCTGTGGATCGATTCTCGGTATTTCTACCATTAAATTACTTGTAGCGACCCCAGTGTCGGTGTATACTTGCATCCCCACTGTGCCCACATTTTTGGGTATATGTTTTCCTGCTATCACATATGCACGTAAGTCAGTCTTTATTTGATGGTCTACTGGGTGTTGTGGGATTTGACCGGGCCCCATGTTTTATGACCTTTACCTTTTAAGGGTACACTAGGAGGGCTGAGTCCGATTGAGCTATCATGATTGATGGGCGTTTATGACCTTCACCATGTCGGGGCAATGCCATGGTTGTAACCCTGCTTGTGCCGAGCCTTTGGTGGTATTCATGGTAATATCCGCTAATGTCAGCTGTCTCTTTGGGTGTGTCTTGAAAGGAGTCGTAGGGACACTTGGGCTTTCATGTCGTGAAGTGTCATACGATTAACGTTGTATGAGTGGCATACTTTTGTGTTCCTCCACTCTCAATGGATACGGGTCTCCCCCGTTGTCGGCCAACATTATTTTGGATATTATAATGTCCTTACTTTATTATCGTTGGTCTTGTGCGATTGACTACACTTGATGACTTTAATATTGGAATTCCCTCCACGTATATTTAAGTTTGAATGAAGCATGTCACTTCCATGCCGTGGTATTTGAATTTCATACTATTTTATGCTCATGTGAGTATTGGGTTTCATACTATGTTTTCAGTAATGTTTTAAACTTATATAGATTATTCTTCCATGATTTAAGCGTTGAGTATTATGTCATCATCCATATTTGAAGGCTTTGCATAATATAGATTTATTCACGTTTTGAGTGAGTTTGGATTGGAATTCATTTTGGAAAACGCTATATACATTTTGGGAACTCTTATCACATATTTTGTGTGCGTTGGAAAATGAGTCGTGTACATCCTTATCATAAACTCTTTTGGAAATCATGATTTAAGTGGCAATCTTTCATTCAACAAATTATTTAATTCATGTTGTAAACTCTTGAATTCACTAGGCGTTAACCTTTTTATTTGTCGGCATGTGCAACAGGTTCAGGTTGGGAGTAGTTCTAGTGATACTGCGAAGAGTTGAGTGCTAGTAGTGTGCTCGAGAAGTGAACTGATTAAGTGAAGTCTTCCGCATTTATTTTTGGGAATAGCAATTTGTACTTGAATTAAGTAACACCCGTTATGGATTTAGTCTTTGTAATAAGACTTGGGTTATAATTGTTTGAGGTTAATCATAGAACTGAATTTGAGATATTTCCGGTATTGGCTCATAGGAAGAAATTCTATTCTTTTTGGATGTATTATTGAAAATTTTAGTTAGTTTCTCTTTCCAATTTTGAGGGTGTTACACACATGGTGGAATGTCTACTCCACTTCTCTAGAGGCCACTTTGCTGGCCAAGCTGAGCTGGCTATTGTTCAAAAAGAAAATGTTGGAAGAGTACTGCAATGAACTGGCTATGGACCCGATCGAGGAAGATTTCCGGAACTTGAAGAAGGGCAACTTGCTGGTGAAGGAGTACAATCGGCAATTCATGGATAAACTGGGGTTGGTGGGACATCTGGTCCCGACTGAAAAGGAGAAGATCAAGGCTTACATCAAAGGCCTTCCGTCAGACATGATGACTATGGTTCGGGTGTCCAGAGCCTATACCCTCCGTGAGGCGGTTGAGGAGGCCCAACTAGTTGAGGATGCCTACAGTCGAGGTAGGGAAAAAAGTAACCGGGTTCCGGAAAAGAGAAAATGGGAGGGGAGCTTCGCGCCCTCCAAAAGACCATCATCATTCAATAACAATCATCGGGGACCCGATCCTAGGCGCGAAGCTAGGTGGTGTCCCAAGTGCAAGTCGAGCGAGGAGACCTGCTTCAAGTGTGGAAAGTCGGGGCACGTCCGTAATGATTGTCTGGCTAAGGGAATCATTTGTTTTGAATGCAAGGAGTCGGGTCATATGCGGAGCGAGTGCCCGAAATTGAAGGCGGGAGGAAGTGGGGGAAAGAAGGTGCACCCTCCGAGGGCATCGGGAAGGGACTTTCAGATGACAGGCGATGAGGCCAAGGCTTCGCCAGACATAGTGTCGGGTACGTTTCTCTTAAACTCCGTACCTACGCGTGTGTTGTTTGATTCGGGTGAAAGTTTTTCGTTTGTGTCGATTTCCTTTTGCCAAAAGTTGTCTATGCCCACTAGTAGTATAGAAGATGCTATAGTGGTAGAAATAGCGGACGATGGTCAAGTAGTGGTTCGCGACGTGTTGAGGGATTGTGTGTTAGAAATCGAAGGGGTGAAGTTTCCAATTGATTTCATGCCTATGGTTATTGGTGGCTTTGATGTTGTGGTCGGGATGGATTGGCTAGCGGCAAATCAAGCCGAGATTTTGTGCGCAAAGAAATTAATCCGCATCCCTACCTTGGATGGTGATGTGGTGACCGTGTACAGTGAAAATAGGAAGTGAGAAGTAGCGATCATCTCTATGCTCAAAGCGCGTAAATGTCTAACCAAGGGGTGTGCTCCTATTTGGCATATGTGATAGATGCCAAGCTTGAAAAGAAGAAACTTGAGGACGTGAGGGTAGTATGCAAGTTTCCCGATGTATTTCCGGAAGACTTGCCCGGTTTACCGCCCGACCGTCAAGCGGAGTTCAAGATAGAGTTGGTTCCGGGGGCGGCTCCGATCGCTAAGGCCCTATACCGTTTAGCTCCATCCGAAATGCAAGAGATGATGGCGCAACTACAAGAACTCTTGGAGAAGAGATTTGTGAGGCCGAGCTCGTCGCCTTGGGGAGCGCCGGTCTTGTTTGTGAAGAAGAAAGATGGCACGATGAGGATGTGTATCGACTATCGGGAGTTGAACAAGGTGACCGTGAAGAACAAATATCCACTCCCTAGAATAGACGATTTGTTTGACCAACTTCAGGGAGCGAGTTGTTTCTCAAAAATTGATCTACGTTCGGGTTATCATCAAGTCAAAGTGAAGGAAGACGACGTTCCAAAGACGGCATTTAGGATGCGTTATGGACATTATGAATTCTTGGTGATGCCTTTCGGATTGACTAACGCTCCGACAGTGTTCATGGACTTGATGACCGGGTATGCCGACCGTTCCTCGAAAAGTCAGTTATTGTATTCATAGACGACATTTTGGTGTACTCTAAGGACGAGGTGGAACATGAACAACATCTTCGGGAAGTGTTGTAAGTTCTAAGGAGGGAGAAGTTGTACGCAAAGTTCTCAAAGTGTGAATTTTGGTTAGAAGAAGTCCAATTCTTGGGTCACGTGGTCACCCGGGACGAAGTTAAAGTGGATCCTTCCAAGATCGAGGCAATGATGAATTGGGAACCTCCCAAGAGCCCATCGGAAATTAGAAGCTTCTTGGGTTTAGCGAGTTACTACCGGAGGTTTATTCAAGACTTTTTTCTAAAATCGCTTCTGCATTGACGACTTTAACTCGAAAGAATGTGAAGTTCGTTTGGACCGAATCACAAAAGAAGGCATTTCGGACGTTACAAAAGAAATTATGCGAAGCTCCAATCTTATCCTTTCCCGAAGGATCGGAATATTTTGTGGTTTATAGCGATGCATCGAAGATGGGTTTGAGTTGTGTTTTAATGCAAAGGGGAAAGGTAATTGCTTACGCGTCAAGACAACTTAAAGTGCATGAAAAGAATTACCGAACACATAACTTGGAGTTGGCGGCGGTAGTGTTTGCGTTAAAGTTGTGGTGACATTATCTCTACGACACAAAATGTACGTTGTACACGAACCATAAAAGCTTGAAGTACGTTTTCGATCAACAAGAGTTAAATATGAGACAAAGAAGGTGGTTGGAACTACTCAAGGACTATGATTTTGAATTGCTCTATCATCTGGGTAAAGCAAATGTGGTTGCCGATGCCTTAAGCCAAAAAGACTATAGTGGGAGTCTCCGAGCCAACCTTTCAAGGATCGAGCTAGCGTCAAGTCTCATAGAACGGATTAGAACGACACAAACCGAAGCCTTGTTGGAGGAAAATCTCAAGGAAGAAGTGATGACAAAGCAAAGACTACTACTAACGGAGGATAGCCACGAAGTGAAGCTGTTTAGTGGACGCGTATGGGTGCCTAAGATTGGAGGCAATCGAGAATTACTCTTAGAAGATGCCCACAAGTCCAAATACACAATTCATTCGGGGAGCACCAAGATGTATACGGACTTGAAGCTACACTATTGGTGGGCGGTTATGAAATTGGCTGTGGCACATTTTGTAGAAAAGTGTGTGACTTGCTCTCTAGTAAAGGCCGAACATCAACGACCCTACGGTAGCTTACAATCCTTGGAGATACCCGAATGGAAGTGGGATAAAATCACGATGGGTTTTGTGACCAAGTTGCCGAAGACCTTGAGAGGCCATGATACCATTTGAGTGATAGTGGATCACTTAACTAAAAGGGCACATTTCCTAGCCATGCGGGAAACTTTACCGATGGACAAGTTGGCAAAGGTATACATTGATGAGGTGGTTTCTAGAGATGGTATACCCATGTCTTTAGTATCCGATCGTGATAGTCGGTTTACCTCGAGGTTTTGGCAAGCCTTGCAAAAAGAATTGGGCACGAGGGTGAACTTGAGCACGACATACCATTCCCAAACAGACGGACAAAGTGAGCGGACAATTCAAACGTTGGAAGATATGTTGCAGTCGTATGTGATCGATTTTGGTGGTAATTGGGATACTCACCTACCTTTGGTGGAGTTCGCCTACAACAACAATTATCACTCTAGCTTAAAAGCGGCGCCATTTGAAGCATTGCATGGGAGAAAGTGTAGAACTCCCGTATGTTGGCTAGAGGTGGGAGAGAAACAATTTGCCGGACCAGAAATTGTGCAAGAAACGGGCAATAAGGTCAAGATCATTAGAGAATGCTTGAAAGCGGCACAAGACCGACAGAAGAGCTATGCCGATAAGAAAAGACGACCGGTGGAGTTCCAAGTAGGAGATCGAGTGATGTTGAAGGTATCCCCTTGGAAAGGTTTAATTCGTTTTGGAAAGTGCGGGAAGTTGAGTCCCCGTTTCCTTGGACCGTTCACTATAACCAAACGGATTGGACTTCAAGCTTATCAATTGGAGCTACCGCCGGAAATGAACGTAATACACACTACATTCCATGTGTGTTATCTCCATAAGTGTTTAGCGGAAGAGGGAAGTGTTATCCCACTCTCGAAAATAAGAGTGGATGAGAACAAACGATGTGTGGAAGAACCCGACGCAATTTTGTAAAGAAAGTCAAAGAAGCTTAGGCACAAAGAAGTCACAATGGTCAAAGTGCAATGGAAGCATCATCGGGGTGCCAACATGACTTGGGAATCGGAGGAGGACATGAAGCGACGTTATCCTCACTTATTTGTGTAGCTAGGATTTCGAGGACGAAATCGCTTCCAAGTTGGGGAGGATTGTAACACCCGGATTTTCGAAAGTACTTTCAATACCATAATTGTGATTTACTCATACAAAAACCATTGGATCTAGTAAGGAACAAGCTACTTTTCATCCAGATCAGACCATAGAAGCTCGGGAAAGAGGACGAAAAAAATTTAAGTTTCGGTACATTTCTGGCTAAAGTGACACCTGTTCACTTTCGCTAGTCACTTTCGCTGGAATTCCCCCCCCCCCCCCCCCCCGAACTTTTGGTACATTTCTGGCTAAAGTGACATGCTAAAGTGACACCTGATCACTTTCGCTGGAAGCCCCCCCAACTCTCGCTACTATCCTAGCTAAAGTGACACTTGGTCACTTTTGCCGGTCACTTTAGCCGTCGGGCCCCAATCCTTAAATTCGACTTAAAACGACCATTTCACCACTTTTCTGATTTGAGACCTTCTTGAATGCGGTTTTCACATCTCCCTTAGGGCTAGCATTTGGTGAGAAGCTTTTCTAGAGTTCAAGCTCTAACTCTCTCAACCATCCTCCTCACTCTAGGGTTTTAGTTTTCTTTGAAAACTACCAATGCGAGTTCATCCAACCCACTCTACTCTTATATGTTATGTACTTAAGACTTTCTTATGTGTTTATCTTTGTATATTTGGTATCCTTTGGATTTGTGATAAAAGACCTAAATTTCCATTAATGGAAAGTTTAGGGTTTGATCTTGATGAAGATGATGATAAATGATGAAAGTATGATATTTGATGTTGTATTAGTGCATTATTGAGTGTGGTTCACATTTCTTCCATTCTTATGATCTTGAACAAGTTAGATCAAAATCTAGGGTTTTGACATGTTTGGGTTTTTTGGGAAGGGAATGAGGATTAATGATCTCCTTTGTGAAAATTATGTTTTAAAATGATATTTGACGAATTTGGAGACTTGAAATGTAAATGGTATTTTGTCGTTGAGTCTAAGTTATGGGGAGTCATCTTACTTAATATGGTGATATTGGACTTTACCTACGTAGATGTTGGAGGCTAAAGATCCGTTTTGGATTGATGCTTTAGTGACTAAAGATCTAGTTTGGATTGATGTCACTTGACTAAAGACCCAGTTTGGATTGATGTCACAAGACTAAAGATCCGATTTGGATTGACGTCACTTGACTAAAGATCCGGTTTGGATTGATGTCACAAGACTAAAGATCCGGTTTGGATAGATGTCACAAGACTAAAGATCCGGTTTGGGTTGACGCCACGATGGACTAAAGATCTCGTTTGGGTTAATGTCCATATTGACTAAAGACCCGGTTTGGGTTAATGTCATTGATAAATCTATTATGAAGAAGTGCTACTTGGTAACGGTTGGAAAGTTATACTTAATTGATGTATTCTATTTATTCCAATTTATTAATTATTGTTCTCACTAGGCTTTAGCCTAACACTTTTGTTGAAATGGTTTGTTAGCAAGTCCGCCTAGCGGTGGGGCTTCTCGGGGTTGAGGGGAGCGTGATAAGAAGAATAGCATTTTTGGCGCAAGGGAGTAGCGACGTATTTTGTTTATAGTCGAGCACTTTTGGAAGTGATATAGCGACACCCGTTTATAATCTAAGTAATCATAATTTAGATTAGTAGGTTGTTGTCATTGTATCTCACTTGATGACTTGTTGTATCGTCACGCTAGTATTCTCTTTTGGAAACATTTGTCTATGATAGCTTGTTTATTCCGCAAAAAGGCTTTAAATTTACCCCGATTTTTAGGTTGTTACATATATCGTCCACATAAAGTAATAGATACGTCATGTTAGATCCGTGACGATATATAAATAAGGAGGTGTCGCAAACACTACTCCAAAAGCCCTGTGAAAGAATGAATGTGGCAAACCTTTTATACCATGCATGTGGGGCCTGTTCAAAACCATACAATGACTTACGAAGACGACACACGTGATTAGGGGTCCATATCCCTTCATAAGCTTCTCACCTTAACTCTAATTCTCACACGACCTTAGCTTATATATATAGGGTTGAGTTTCGATGAGAAGAGAAGTTATGCTGAGAAGTGTAAGAAGATATTTGGACCCTTGGATCAATCCTAATTGAAGATCAACAATAACGAGATACACTGAGAAGTACCGGATCAATTCCCATGAGAAGCGCAATTCATGGGTGGGTGTGAGATTAACAGTGGTCAAGGATCCAGTCCCTTCTTATCATTATCTCCTTTAACTTTTTTGAGTAAATTATGGATTTGGTCCTGTGGTTTATTCAAAATTTTGGATTTCGTCCGTAAACTTCATTTATTATGGATTTGGTCCCCGAGCGATGCACAGTCCATTGGATTTGGTCCCTGCCCCTAACGTCCGTCCAACAACTCCGTTAAATCCAAGGGCAAAATCGTCAATTCCCTTATATTCATCATGTTCATCTCATCACTTGATATTCATCTTCTTCATCATGTTCATCTTCATCACTAAGAACCCTAAATCAAGAATAACTAAATCAAGAATCTAAATCTCAATCAAAACCTAATCATAAATCTAAATAAAAAACAAGCCTGAAAACCTCAATGCAAATCAAGAATCTCAATCAAAACCAAACCAAATACCAAACCAAAAACCCTAAAAACACAATCCCAAACCAAACCCATAAAACTTCTTGAAGAACACCTAGAATAAATGCATATTCATAAAACTAACCAAACCTAGATTTAATAAACCTAAACCAAACCTATATTTAAAAATCTAAATCAATCCAATATTAAATCATGCTGGATGATTGAGAGTGAAGAGGAGACAGAAAGAAGCAGCAGACACTACAACAAATGTAGTCTATTAGGATGACAAAAGTGGTCGCTAAAGATCAATATTGATCTTTAGCGACGACAAAAGTCGTCGCAATAGACTACATTTGTTGTAGTGAGATCGAGAGAGGATATAGAAAGAAGAAGAAGATCAGAGAGAGAGAGAAGCAGATCACTGAAGAAACCGATCTTCGGCAAAGAAACCCGATCCAGAAAAGAAATAGAGATCGAGAGAAGGCATATGAGAGAAGTGGGGTGCCGGCATGACCTCAGATCTGTGGTTGGTCGCAAAATCGAACTCAAGCCAGTGATGAAGCAAACACGTATGGCCAGTGATGAAGCAAACACGTATGGCCAGTGATGAAGCAAACACACACACATACACACACACACACACACGAACCAGATCAATCACACACACATGGCAGTGGTTGGTCGACATTGACGGTGGTCGGTGGTTGGTCGGTGTTAGAGGCGGCCAGAATGGGGTGCCGGCGTGACCTCAGATCTGTGCAAACGAACCAGATCTCTTCTCTCGATCTCTCAGATCTCCTATCGATTTTAAAAGTTTTGGGGGTTTTTGGTTTTGTACAAGTTGCATCAATAGAATTTTTCAGGGTTTTTGGTTTGGTATTTGGTATTTGGTATTTGGTTTGGTTTGGTTTTGATTCAGATTCTTGATTTAGATTTAGTTCTTGATTTAGTTGTTCTTGATTCAGGGTTCTTAGTGATTAAGATGAACATGATGAAGAAGATGAATATCAAGTGATGAAGATGAACATGATGAATATCAGGGAATTGACGATTTTGCCCTTGGACTTAATGGAGTTGTTGGACGGACGTTAGGGGAAGGGACCAAATCGAATGGATTTTGCATTGCTTGGGGACCAAATCCGTAATAAATGAAGCCTAGGGACGAAATCCATAATTTTGAACAAACCACAGGACCAAATCAGTAATTTACTCAACTTTTTTTTCTCACACAATTTTTTATCTATATCTATTGATCTATCATATATATATATATATATATATATATATAGCCATAGGTTCAAATGAGAAATGCTAAGTGTGTGAGAAATAGAGAAGTAATCCTAGCCATTCATATGGTCAAGATCGTAATTGACCGGTCTAAAATTGCGGCTTTGACCGACCTAGAATTGCGGCTTTGACTGGTTAAAAGTTGTGGCTATTCCAAAAATAAAAGGACAGTTTCGTAACTTTAGCAAATACACGGGACAAGTTTATATGTGAACCTGTGTGATTCACATATGAACTTTATGTTCATATGTGAATGGTTGTTATCATATAAGAACTTTTTTTAACCAATTCACATATGAATCTTTGTAATTCATATATGAACTAATTAATTGTAGATTCATATGTGAATCAGTTGAACTGATTAATAGATTCACATATGAACCTTTGTGATTCATATATGAACTAATTAACTGATTCTCATATGAACTAATTAACTTATTCACATATGAACGTATAGTTCATATGTGTGATATATGAACGTATAGTTCATATGTGAATCACACAGGTTCACATATCAACTCGTACCGCATATTTTACGAAATTATCGCTCTATCTTCTGCAGACCATGCGAGGAATTATCCGTGCTTCTCAGTCAAAGCCGGAAATGTTGACCAGATGAATGACTAAGATCATTTCTCTATTTCTCACACACATTGCATTTGCTGCACACCTTACAAACCACAGTGTGCATATGTGAACAATGTGCATGTACATACGTGCAAGAATATACATATAATGGACATACATTCATATGGAATAATGCATATATGCATCTTAGATAATGCACACATTGTTCACATATGCACATTGGTTTATAAGGGGTGCAACAAATACATGGTTTGTATCATATATATATATATATATATATATATATATATATATATATATATATAGGGTCCCCTTCTTTTGTTAACCATCTAATTAGTGTTAACCATGTTAACTTTTTTGGACCAATAGGAATCAAGATAGGTTACTGGTTTTAGCGATTTTGGTAGGGGTATTGTAGGAATTTCGGAATATTAAATATTTAATGTTTATTTACTTTCCTAATTTCATGCACCAAATAATTATGGTAGTTATTAATGGTAATCTTCATCTTCTAAAAATCACTATTATTCGTATGATACCTTCTTTTCACGAATTTATCTTCTAAAACCCAGCAAACATTAGTATTGCATATATGCACATCTTAGTACTGCATATATTGAAATTTTATATATGCACATCTTAGTACTGCATATATGCATATATCAGAACTGCATATATGCACATATCAGAACTGCATATATGCACATCTTAGTACTGCATATATTGAAATTTTATATATGCACATCTTAGTACTGCATATATGCACATATCAGAACTGCATATATGCACATCTTAGTACTGCATATATTGAAATTTTATATATGCACATATCAGAACTGCATATATGCACACTCATATCAGAACTGCATATATGCACATATCAGAACTGCATATATGCACATCTAAAAAAATTGCTAGTTCTTGATCATCACCCAGTGTTCGAATCAAGCAAGAAAACCAAGAAAAAAGGAGACGATCGTAGAGAGAGAAAGACAGAGAGACGAAGATTAAGAAAACAAACAACAAACCCAAAACCCCAAACTGGTCACCTTCTCCATCTCCAGCGAACCAACACAGTCACCTCCTCCGGTGAACCAAAATCAAAATTAAACCCAAATCTACATTAAAACACACACCCTAAAAACTAAATCAGACTAAATCAGACCCTAAAAATTGAATCAAGGGGAAGGGACGTTTCCATTTACAAAGAGAAATTGAGGAGGGGAGGACGAGCTGCTGGAAAGAACGCCTACGAGGAGGAGGATGATTGAGATGGCGTCATAGTGATATCTGGTTCTCTTTGGTCGTCGATTTGCGATTTGGGGTTCTCTTTGGCCGACGAGGAGGAAGACGATTGTTCTGATTCACATTGGTTGTTTCTAAATCAATTAGATATGAGTTATCAGGTCCTTAAATGTAGGGATTGGGTCAATAGTTTCCTTATCTGATTGTTACCTAGATTTGTTAAATGACAATAATAACCCTATGCATATATGCTGCAAATGAAATCAGGTGTGTGTTTATTTTAATTATGAATTAAAAAATGCTTTTAATCTTAGCCATTGATTTTGATAATTAATGGCCCAGATTAGTTAACAAGGTTAACACTAATTGAGTGGTTAACAAAAGAAGGGCCCTCTATATATATATATATATATAGGGTTCGGTTCACGTAAGACCAACCTGTTTTCGTGAGACCGGTGAGACCAAGTTTTTACACTTGAAACTTCACAGTAAAACACTGTGAAGGTAAAAAGGGATACGAACCTTCACAGCAAAAACACTGTGAAGGTTACCTTCACAGTATTTTGCTGTGAAGTTTCAAGTGTAAAAACTTGGTGTCACCGGTCTCACGAAAACATGTTGGTCTCACGTGATCCCAAGTCTATATATATATACTATCAAACTTTTACATGCGTGCAAGGTTATTCCATGAATCATAGAGGTATCTTTTCTAAAAAATTGTTTGGTTGGTACTATTACTACAAAAATTGACCACGACTATCGAACCCATAATTTCGACCTCATCACACACTAATTATGGCAAGTTTTAACAAAATTAGTGGTCTTGACATACTGATCATGACTACTTTAAATTAAAACAATATGTGGTGTTTATGACATTGTATTACTAAAATATGTTATTGGATAGATGACATAAATTCAAATTCATACATCACTCATTTATATTCGATCACTGCCTTAAAAGAATACATATAGATTATAACATAATGGCATTTGGAATCTATGTATTTTTGAAGTATATGTTAACCAAGTCATAAGGGTTGTGGCGTACTGGTTAAGGTCCTACAGATGTGATGGAATATCTCATCTGCTCAAGGTTAAAATCCAGACATACACAATAGTTGTGGCCACTGAGGTTTAATTACAGTTATAAATTGCCAAAAGATTAGTCTAGGTATAGCCTATAACACCTTTAAAAAAAAAGTATATGTTAACCAAACAATGTATTTCTTAGTCAATAGAGATAAATATTGCTAAATCAATGACTCGTTGAATTCATTTACCAGAATCTTGCAGCATGGTGATTGGAAATTGTTCTCAGAATATTTCCAACAGATCTATAACCGAAATTTAAAGATTTTTATTCTTAAGAATTCTCCAAAATCCTTTAAAAATAAAGAAAGAGAATCATGATCAAAATTTCCAAATTTGAAAGAAGTTTTAAAAAGGCTTTTACTAACCCCACCTCCTGCAAGTTTTTGCACCCCCTCCCACAATGTCAGCCTCACAAAACCCTCCAATTGGCTTTTACTAACCCCACTCCCTGCAAGTTTTTGCACCCCCTGTCACAATGTCAGCCTCACAAACCAAAATAAATAAATTTAACAGGGGGTGTGAATAGTAACCCCCTTTAAAAAACAATAAAGTTCGAAAAAGAAATGATTTTCTTAACTTTTTATACCCAACAAAATCTTTAAAGTTAAATGTTTAGAAGATAAAAATAATAGTTTGTGAAACATAGTAAATATTTTAACAGTAATCTTCAAATAAAGAAACTATTAAAAATAAACCAAATTCTTTTTAGAGATTTTAATTTCTTTCTCGAAAATTCAACACTCCCAATTACCACCTACTCATGTTTTGTTTTTATCTTATATCTCTTCTGTTAGTTTATTTATGGTTAACCTTAAACATAATAAATTAATAATAAAGAAAACAAATAATGAAGCTAATAAAATTGATGTTAAAAAATAAACTATAAAATACACACGTTTTGTAACTTTTTTGCGTTTACTAATTTTCAAAATAAACAATTAATATACAAAAAGAGAGACATATCAAAATTCGCATTTATCACGTCAACCATATATTAAAATAAACATTTTAAACTGTCGTATAAAAAAACTTATTTTCTAAAACTGTCATTTAAAAATATATACTTTTTAACACGATTTAAAGTAACACAATTTGCTTTATTATTTCTTTTAAAAATGGTGAGGACAAAACCCGGTCACTTTCCCTGGGAAGTTGCAAGGCAATGGGCATGTGAAAGGTGTTATAGCTTACTTTCAATTAAATATACCAAATACACATGGTTTACAACCCACACCACAATGGTGTAGCTTACTTTTGACAATAATTATTGGATGCTAAAGTTGAATGTTCAAAAATATCTGATATTTTCATATCAATAGTTGTATGACAAGACCATCTTCAATAAATTCCTCAAATGAAGAATCAAAAGTTAAAATCTTTAAAAAAAGACTACATTTATCTTCAATAGATTTCTTATTTTAGAGAAACAAATATTGATTATTTATTTTCCAAGATTTCTATTGGTGCTCTCATCTAGTATTCATTTTCGGGGTTATCTTCATCTTTGGAGAAAAACTCATTCTCTCTCATATTTTCTTCATTTTAGAGATAGGTTTGGGAAAACTATTGAAGCAAAATTATAGCTCAAAATCCTGATATTCTTTAATTTCTTCAAAATGAGAAAGCTGTTGGAGATGTTCTAACAATAAACAAAAGATATAATTATATAGATAAAAGGTATATATGAGACAAACTTGCTTTTCAAAAGAATTAGAAATCTTGAGCAAATGACGAGTCGAACTACAACGTAAGTTATACATTATTTAATTTATACTTTTTATGAAATTTTTACTCCATCACTTTTTATGATTGGTTTATTGTGACTTAAAATTTGAATGAATTATTAATTTTGTACACCAGTCTATACAGAAGGAGCAAAAACCGTATTGTTCCTTGCAAGGTTCGGATCCTGAATTGGTGCATTAGAATCGATCGGATTGCTTTAAGAGACAATATGCAGAAAAGAGGGGTTATATTAGTGGATTACAGTTGCGTCTTTTGCAGAGAGGTGATGGAGCCGACTGATCATTTTTTCATGGGCTGTTGTATCGCAAAAGAGGTAAGACGTTTGTTGAATGGTTGGTGGAACTCGTACCCCCGACCCGAGACGGTCAGAACGTGGTCCAAGAGAAGTCGGGAAAAAGAGAAGTTGGTTCTTGATATGGTGGTCCAAGCTTATCTCTAGAAGATGTGGGAGTGCCGAAACAATAAAATCTTCAAAGGTAAGTTAGTCGGTCCGACTACGTTGGCTAATGATATTCAATCCGCTGCTAAAGCGTGCAGCCCTGAGTTTATCCCCAGTGGCCACAAGTTGGAAGCGCCTGGATTCGAACTTGGGGTAGATTGGTTACTAGTCACATCCCCCACAAGCCTTAACCAGTACGCCACAAACCTTGTGGTTAACCCATCTTTTTTAGGACACCTGTTTTTATAGAACACTTTTTCAAATAATGTCTTATAAAATATCTAATACGACATTTTTTTAAATGTCCTAAAAAACTTATTACGAGGGCCGTGCATAGGGGTGTGCGGAGTGGTTCTACCGCACAGAGCCTCCGATCGTCGGAGGCCTCTGAATAATTTTTAATTTTTTACTTTAATAAAATTACTATATTAATGATTTTCTACAATATTTTATAGAGTAAATTACGGATTTGGTCCCCGTGGTTTTTTGAAATTTTGGATTGGGTCCCTCTTAAGATTTAATTACGATCATGGTTATCGTGGTTTATGTTTGGTTGCGAATTGAGTCCCTCACTAACTCCCTTTAGTTAACTGCCGTTAACCTTCTGTCACATGTCCCCAAGTGAGGGGTATTTTTGTCCTTTTAAAAAACCCTTATTTTAATTCCTTTTTTAATTGAAACCCTTTTTTAATATACATATTATGATTTTCCAACTGCTATACTAAACCTGTCGTATTGTTCTTCTTCCCAACGTGATTTCTTCATATTATGCCAATCGTGATCTTCTTTCCTTCATGAAATTCTTCCGGTTCCCATCGTGATCTTCTTCCAAGATTAATTTCTTCTAGCCGTAATCTTCTTCCAGCAGTTATCTTCCAGCCGTGCTCTTCTTACAAGCATCATCTTTTTCGTGTTGTGATCTTCTTCCAATGGTGCACACATCGTGGCTACTTCGAACCAACTTAACAGAGCAACATATTCTTGAACTTTATGGTAGGTTTATCTAAAAGTCACGATTTTTTCATTGATTTTATTAGAATTAGTTTTATTGGTTTTGTTAAAATGGTAGGATGTTCCTTTTTCATTGCAACGATGTTTTTCATTATTGTTCATTGGTTGTATTCAAATAAAATAGGTTTGTGGCCCAAGTTTATGCTGTTGAGTTTCTTTTCATGGGTTTTATTCGAATAATAGGTTTCCAGTTAAGTGAATGAAACAATGTTTATTTTTTTTCATTGGTTTGATGATCGGTTTCATTGCCTTTGTTCGCAGATGATTATCCGACACTGATTACATTGAAGATTTATCATGGAGGTGTTTTCACGACTTGTCCTGGTAGGGAGTACATCAATGGTGCATATCGGTTTGTTGATTTAGTTGACACTGAGGAGTTTTCGGTACAAGAGTTGAGAGCTATGATGAAAGAAATAGGTATTAAAGATGATGCATCTATCGTTTTTCATTTTAAAATTCCAAGCAAAGACTTAGATTTTGGCTTACAAGCTTTAGGTAATGATCTTGATGTGTTGAAAGCAACAAGGACACATGTTAGGAGGGTTGGAAAGACTCTTACGTTTGCCAAGTGTAATCAACGGGGGCATAATTCAAGAACATGCAAGGGACAAACAATTGGGAGTCATGCGTAGGGGTTTTAATGGTTGAATTTTGATCTTTTTGTTTTAAACTATGTAACCTGCTAGTTTGAATTTTTGCTGGTTTGATCTTTTTGTTTTAAACTATGTAACTTGCTGGTTTGAATTTTGGCTGGTTTGAATTTTTGCTGGGTTGAATTTTGATCTTTTTGTTTTAAACTATGTACCTTGTTGGGTTGAATTTTGATCTTTTTAATTTTGATCTTTTTGTTTTAATGAAATGTAACAACCCAACATTTCTAAACAATTCATTTCATATAAATTAAATATCCCAAAATCGCATCTCTAAAATTTCTTACATAATATCCAAAAATGGTTGGCGGAAACAACTTACACAACTGAGAAGTAAACTAAGATAAGCTATAGTGTCGCTACACTATCCATCTTTCTCTTGCTAACGCCCTGCTTACTTGCTAGAGCCTTTCTGTACCTGCTTACCTGAAAGGGTTTTATTTGAAAATGCGAGGGTTAGACCATGAGGTCTAGTGAGTCCCTCCTAACAGTTATCAAAGCATTTAAACAGAATACCATTTCAGTATAAATCGTTCATAAAACAGTTTAGATGAAATCGCTTCGGATATAAATCCGCCCCTCATAAATTGACACCCTGAAGTCATCCTAAGGTGACAACGGGTCAGTCTCATGCTGCCTTGCAGGGTCACACCGCCCTTGGCATAAACGGGAACACCCTCCCGGCACGAGCTGGCGGGCCCCTTCCCGACTTAGTCAATTTACATCAAAATCAATGTATGCATACATCCCACATAAATTTTCAAACATCAATTCATGCAATTAAAGCATAAGCATAAAGCATGGCATTTCTCATCACATATCCGCTTTAGAAAAACATATTAAAAACCACACATTTTAGTTTAGAAAACTCACCTGATGCTCTTACTTCTCGTTTCTAATCGGTTCCAAACTTCCAATCGACTTTCCTGAATAAAAGGACATAATACAAACTACTCAGCAAAAGTATCCGGATAATAACAACTCTCCGGACAACCCTGATTTTCCGGACGCCCAAAGAATCCGGACACTCACACTAATCCGGACGACAACTAATCCGGACAACACCCCTTTTTCCGGGTAACTTCTACTCTCCGGACGATACCCCTTTCCGGGTACCGAACTTACCGGATACAAGACTTTACCGGAATCAACACCTACCCGGATAACCTTTCCTATCCGAACAACTCCCTCGTCCGGAGACCTTCTATCCATCAATGAGTCCGGACGTCCGAGTAGGTTCCCAGACGTCGGCCTGGACCCCTTTTTGAGGCTGAAATCTACCTTCTAGTTCGATTCTTTCGAAACAAGGATTAGCAATAGCAACAACATCACTAGACTCAACAATTACCGAGATCTTAGCAACAATAACGCACTATGAGACCCGATTTCTCTCATTTATCTTCAAACTCTACTTTAACAAAACAACCCCAAAAGACAACCATTCTACAACCCAACCACAGATTCAAGATTAAAGGAGGTTTACCTGGTTTATTGAATGATGAAGGACCTCTTCTTCCCTCTCCAAATCCGAAATCCCTTTCTCCTCTCTTGCTTTGTCACCTTTTCTTCCTTCCTCCTTTGTTTTCTATTCTTTCCTTCTCTTTCTTTCTTTTGATCTTCCAGACGTCAACACCAACAAGAATCAGTAATAGCATGACTCACCTAGGGTTTTGTGCCCTTTAAATACCTCCTCTCTTCTTTACCAAATAGCCCTTCAACTTTCTTTAATATTAACTTTTAACCCAATACGTAACTTCCTTCCATTTTGGTCCGGGTCGTTACATGAAAGTAACTTGTTGGGTTGAATTTTGATCTTTTTGTTTTAAACTATGTACCTTGTTGGGTTGAATTTTGATCTTTTTAATTTTGATCTTTTTGTTTTAATGAAAGTAACTTGTTGGGTTGAACTTTGATCTTTTAGCTTCTATGTCTCATCTGATCAGCACTATTGTAACAGGTTCTGATGTGTTTAATTTTAACAGGTTCTGATGTGTTTAATGGTTGTTTATGGGAAATCGTTTTCAGATCTGCTCTATAATTGATCTGTTGTCGTATGGTTTCTGTTGTCTAATAATAAGGGGTTTAGAGATTATGATCAGATTTATCATTTTACATTCCATCAATTCTTGTTTTGGTACCACGTTTTTTGGTGGAGTTATAAGAGGTCTGCTGTGTCTTCAGGTTATTGGTTTTAAAATTTTGCATCAACAACCCGTTTACAAAAAGTCTGTGTACACCAATGTGGTTCTGTTCAAAAATTCACAAATTTGCATCAACAAGTTGTTTACAAAAAGTCTGTGTACACCAATGTGGTTTTGTTAAAAAAATTCACATATTTGCATCAACAAGCTGTTTACAAAAAGATACGTATACATTGCATCAACAAGCTGTTTACAAAAAGATACGTATACATTCGAGACATGAAATGTCGGATGGACACCCATTCACTTCTCTAGCCAGTCTTACACGTATACCGCTCCTCTAACTCGTTCACTAATGGCGAAAGTCAACTTCTTATCGCCTGTATTTCTTGCAAGATCGCTATCATCTCACTTCCCACATCGGCTCTTCCACAAAAGAGACGTGTAACACACTAAAGATTTCTTCTCAAAATCTAACCGAGTACCTCAAGATCGCGCACCGTTTATTCAACTTTCAAAACTTCGACGGCTCCACAGACTTAGTCCACCTTACCTATCTCTCAAACTTCAAGGCTCAAAAGCCTTATGTTCCTCAATCCAACCAGCTCAATCCTGCTCAGTCCCCCAAACCGTTCTGATGGGGAACATAACCGCACCCCATACTCAGAAAACCGCCCTCGGCGAGTCACCACTTTGCTAAACGTGTCATCTTGCATTATTTACTTGCAACCTCTCCGAATACTATACTCGCTTAAACACCACTAGAAGAATCCAAGGCCACCCGCGCCTTCATTTGCTTGCTTCCGCCTCCACGTCGGAACTCACGGTTATTCAACACGTCTACTTACGGTCTCTCATACCCCTTTACTTCCTTAAAAGAAGGAACTTGGTGGAAATTCCCCGCCACTACAACGAGACTCTAAAACCAGGAATCATCACTCTCCTGACCACTTGGCACAAGGCCACCCTTGCACCTCTTGATGAACTCACACCTAAGAGTTCTCTCCTCGAGTTACCTGTAATTCTAGTCCACTTCTTCCAACCGATATGCGCCTAAGCAGACCGTATTCCCTTCCCGAATCACATCGGCTACCGCTCGACAATTAACTCGCACGTTCTCACCACATCATCATCTCACATTTAATCATGGCCAAAAATGGGAAACTATAAAATTCCTTATTGTAGTGCTCACCTGTTCGAATTGAACTTATCCCGAAGGCTCATCAACTTCTTACTGACTGCCACAAACGTCCAGTCTCATAACATAACTTCGGTTATCCTCGCTCAACTTGGAAGAGTAACCTAGGTCGCACTCTACTGTTCTCAATAGCTTACACTGAACGATCAGTTCGTTTGACCGTTTCTCACAATATCGCCAACTCAACTCGAATCATTCGACTATCTTATCCGCTTCTTTCCTGCACCAGACGTACACAATCCCCTTCCTCAAAACTCTTTCTAGAAGTTCACACACTTACCGGCAAGCTATTCACGCTACTCCACCTCTTGGTGTTACTGACCAGCTTATTACTTCTAACCTTCTCTTCTATCCCAACGTACTATCTTCACCTCCCCACAATAACGTGAAGCATCACCTCTCAAACATTACCTGCCTCTTTCTTCCAACCTTTTCACTTGCTGAAACGTTTACTCGTTTCTAAACATACCCAAACGGTGGCATCAAAGTTCTAACTTACGGTATTCAAACAAGTCATCTCGAAATGACATCTGTGCTCAAAGTCATTGCACATATTTGGATCTCTCACTAATACATCCTCTAATCATTCCTCCATACATAAGAAACAACTCACATTCTTCAAATATTTCGCATCTACTACCCCACATCTTTGACTAACCCATCCATCGCCTTCTCTAAAATTTCCAAAGGTTTCAACCACATACTTACTTATCGACTCACACAATCAAAAACACTTGGTTTCTTATTTGGGTAATCACTCACTCATGCTCCGACATTTCATTCCGAACATAATCATATCACAACGTCAACTTACACCTACGTGCTCCAACAATTTGGTTAACAGATCGTATATCTCGTATGAAACCCCCAAAAGGCTTCTATCTGATGCTTCCTTTCTTTCTAACATCACATCACTATGACACTAGCTGGTACATTTAACTCGGAAATTAATGCCATTACATATCTGTACATTCCTCACTCATCACATCATACTGCAGACCAAATCTCTCATGGCCATTCTTACACAATTCATACTTGCCTTCACATCTTCACGCATACACAACCGAGTCTATCTCATTACTTAGTCCTCTCCCGGCTTGTCGAACTATAACTCACGAGTTCTCAATTAACTCAAACACAAACATTCTAGCTAGCTCTTCACGATCCGAGCCCTTACATAAGCTGGGCACAGTCCCTTACCGGACAATAAAATCTACATACTAACTTCGCTCGGGTTCATACCTCATCATTCTACGATCTCTCCATACTTCATAAATAAAACGCTTAATCAAAATCATAACTTATCATCCTCTAAGCACCCCTACAAGGTGTTCTATCAACTCTCACCCTTCTGGTTCAAGTCGTCGGCCTTGGCCATCATACACAACTGTCGACTTTTACATCAATTGACAACCTGAAACTACTTTCTTAACTTAGTCTTTAACAAGGGTTCCTCACGGAACCTAACTCTTCCAACATATCATAAACAGCTTCATGACCTGTCTCCCTCTTTTCGAAACCTACTCATGTAACATCAACATTACAAGCTCACCTCGAAACTCATACTTCTATGCCATAGGCATTTCATTCTTCCTCACTACACTACTCATAACGAGTTTCAAAACCAACACCTTGAAGGCTTCAAATCCTTCCTCCGGACACAACCGTCCCTTAACAACCGTACTTCCAGTTTCCGGACAAAGGTGCAAACCCTCATACAACCGACACTATAATCCACTTCCGACTCTACCGCTATTCACCTTTCCTCTTGAACACAAATATTAAGGCTACAACATTCTTTCCTGATTTGTCCGACACTTCTCCACTCTTGAAGTTCTTCCTTAGCTTAACATACAACATCCTACGACCTAGTGAGTTCATAGCCTTCATGCATGACAACGCAATAGATAAATCATTTCGTACCTTTCATCATTTCCAATGGACAACATTTGAAAGCATATTGGGTACACATGCCCTCATCACTCTTAAAATTCAATGCCCTGCACAACGATCTTGAGAATCGTTCGCATGCAACTATCCATAAACTTAATCTTACTCCACCAAAATATGTCGTGACGACAGAAATATATATTGAGTGAAAATCTTTTCATACGAACCCATCCTGAAAGAAATTACCGACACGAAGAAAACCAGTCGGTTTTCATACTCATTTATGTAACTTCAACATGTCAATACTTATTTTGGTTATAAAAGTTTTGCATTCAATCGTTTCCTTGGCTTTTTGCAAATATTTAACTCGTCATGAAAAGGGTGGAATATTTTGCGAAACGTAAACCTCAGAACTTTACCGTGCGATGTTAATGGACTTGCATTTTTCTTTAAACATACGCTTGCACGGCTGACTCAATCCTGACCAAAATTGCTATTTAAGCAATTGCTTTTTAAATCACGAAAACTCATGTAACGCACACAAGAACGCAATGCATGAAACTCTACACGTAAATGAAGGCCACTCACTCAAGCAAGGTCAACCGCTTAACTCACGCAACTTATCATTTGTACTCTATCATCGACCAAAGGTCGCCCTCTCGGTCTGTAACAACTTTCTGAGCATGCGTTCCACGGCCCACTTACTCGACCATTCCATACTATTCTCGTCTTGATCAATTACCTCACATTCTACCACTACACGCTTTTAAATCTCTACTTATATCTCCCTTCAACGTTCCTGCCACTGAAAAGCTCGACTAAAGAGTCAATGCCCCAATCTTGCACTTGCTATTGAACTTACGCTTTCAAGATCTCGACATTGTCCTTACCATTCTACCTGATCTTATCCCACGAGTTCTGGAACAGAGATTTTCCAGAAACAGGAGCCTTACTCAAAATCAATCATTTATCCTTTCCGAATCTACGAAGAGCTACCTCTAAATGATTCATAACATTCTACACAACATTCCTTCTCTACTATGTATACATACATCACCTCATAAATGATTTCTCATGAAACTTCCCCAATAAGGGGTCTCAGTCTACTCCTCAGGGATCTTGCTGACCTTCTAGATTACTAGAGCACGACCCATGACTAGCTTTAGATTACAACTTCAGAATAATAAGGCAGGTCAAGCACATACATGTACCTGTAAATTCACAATTACACTGGCCAGATGTAATTCCAAACTTACCGCACATGACCGTCCTCGGTACCCTATTAGTCCTATCTCTATAATAGTGCCCTCCTAACGCATTTCCTGTATCTACAATAGTGTCCTCCTAACGCATTTCCTGATTCTCAGTTGTGATTTCTACTCCCAAGTTTAAGTTTAGGCCCGTCCGGTCACCTAAATCCCTTAAACTATGGCTCTGATACCAACTGTAACAACCCAACATTTCTAAACAATTCATTTCATATAAATTAAATATCCCAAAATCGCATCTCTAAAATTTCTTACATAATATCCAAAAATGGTTGGCGGAAACAACCTACACAACTGAGAAGTAAACTAAGATAAGCTATAGTGTCGCTACACTATCCATCTTTCTCTTGCTAACGCCCTGCTTACTTGCTAGAGCCTTTCTGTACCTGCTTACCTGAAAGGGTTTTATTTGAAAATGCGAGGGTTAGACCATGAGGTCTAGTGAGTCCCTCCTAACAGTTATCAAAGCATTTAAACAGAATACCATTTCAGTATAAATCGTTCATAAAACAGTTTAGATGAAATCGCTTCGGATATAAATCCGCCCCTCATAAATTGACACCTTGAAGTCATCCTAAGGTGACAACGGGTCAATCTCATGCTGCCTTGCAGGGTCACACCGCCCTTGGCATAAACGGGAACACCCTTCCGGCACGAGCTGGCGGGCCCCTTCCCGACTTAGTCAATTTACATCAAAATCAATGTATGCATACATCCCACATAAATTTTCAAACATCAATTCATGCAATTAAAGCATAAGCATAAAGCATGGCATTTCTCATCACATATCCGCTTTAGAAAAACATATTAAAAACCACACATTTTAGTTTAGAAAACTCACCTGATGCTCTTACTTCTCGTTTCTAATCGGTTCCAAACTTCCAATCGACAACTAATCCGGACGACAACTAATCCGGAAAAAACCCTAATCCGGACAACACCCTTTTTTCCGGGTAACTTCTACTCTCCGGTCGATACCCCTTTCCGGGTACCGAACTTACCGGATACAAGACTTTACCGGACTCAACACCTACCCGGATAACCTTTCCTATCCGGAAAACTCCCTCGTCCGGAGACCTTCTATCCATCAATGAGTCCGGACGTCCGAGTAGGTTCCCGGACGTCGGCCTGGACCCCTTTTTGAGGCTGAAATCTACCTTCTAGTTCGATTCTTTCGAAACAAGGATTAGAAATAGCAACAACATCACTAGACTCAACAATTACCGAGATCTTAGCAACAATAACGCACTATGAGACCCGATTTCTCTCATTTATCTTCAAACTCTACTTTAACAAAACAACCCCAAAAGACAACCATTCTACAACCCAACCACAGATTCGAGATTAAAGGAGGTTTACCTGGTTGATTGAATGATGAAGGACCTCTTCTTCCCTCTCCAAATCCGAAATCCCTTTCTCCTCTCTTGCTTTGTCACCTTTTCTTCCTTCCTACTTTGTTTTCTATTCTTTCCTTCTCTTTCTTTCTTTTGATCTTCCAGCCGTCAACAACAACAAGAATCAGTAATAGCATGACTCACCTAGGGTTTTGTGCCCTTTAAATACCTCCTCTCTTCTTTACCAAATAGCCCTTCAACTTTCTTTAATATTAACTTTTAACCCAATACGTAACTTCCTTCCATTTTGGTCCGGGTCGTTACATGAAAGTAACTTGTTGGGTTGAATTTTGATCTTTTTGTTTTAAACTATGTACCTTGTTGGGTTGAATTTTGATCTTTTTAATTTTGATCTTTTTGTTTTAATGAAAGTAACTTGTTGGGTTGAACTTTGATCTTTTAGCTTCTATGTCTCATCTGATCAGCACTATTGTAACAGGTTCTGATGTGTTTAATTTTAACAGGTTCTGATGTGTTTAATGGTTGTTTATGGGAAATCGTTTTCAGATCTGCTCTATAATTGATCTGTTGTCGTATGGTTTTTGTTGTCTTATAATAAGGGGTTTAGAGATTATGATCAGATTTATCATTTTACATTCCATCAGTTCTTGTTTTGGTACCACGTTTTTTGGTGGAGTTATAAGAGGTCTGCTGTGTCTTCAGGTTATTGGTTTTAAAATTTTGCATCAACGACCCGTTTACAAAATGTCTGTGTACACCAATGTGGTTCTGTTCAAAAATTCAAAAATTTGCATCAACAAGCTGTTTACAAAAAGTCTGTGTACACCAATGTGGTTTTGTTAAAAAAAATCACATATTTGCATCAACAAGCTGTTTACAAAAAGATACGTATACATTGGCATCAACAGGTTTGTATAACAGATTTGTATACACCGGGATCAACAATTACATTAACAATAAGGTTATATAACATATTTGTATACACTGGGATCAACAATTACATTAACAACAGGTTTGTATCAACAACCATTATCAAAGAATATAATCAATCCTACTTCCAATTACAAACTTTACAACTTGATCTAAATATATATATATATACTAGCCTACATTTCAGTTAATAATTCAGTCAAGAAAATGAGGATCATCTTATTTTCTCTTCCAATTTCAAGTGCTCCAATTACAGATCATCTATGGAGAGCTTTTTTCAGCACAACAGTTGTGGTGGTTGTGCTTAGAGCTTGAAACTGCAAGTTCTTGCTACATCTAAGAAGTAATCCATGGAAATGTTGCCTAAATCTTGTTTCATCCTTCAAATTCAGCAATAGTTGCAACTCATTTACTTCTGTATTCAAGATGGATTAACCTGTAGAAAAAGAAAAATGATAATATTAGAGAAAATTATCATACTTGTAATGACATCCGGAGGTGAACAACATTCCTCATTTTTTTCAGGTGAACATATAGTAGATTGCTGCTCCTTCTGTTGATGGCATCTCTCAGAGCAACACCAATTTCCTCCTCTAACTGTGTCATATCGTTCACAGATAAAGCACTCTCAACAAGCTTGTACAAGGTGTGGCATTATCATCAACTCACTAGTCCTTACAAGACTGATATCCATGCTCAAATATTTAGTGGAATCAGATGAGATCTCGATTACACATCAGTATTACACCAATGGTTGACAAATTCTCTCTAATTTCAAAAGAACCAAAAAGAAAAAAAGGTAAAACTTTGAACAAACTCGCATTGGATTTTATAAAAACCTAGTAATGAAGGATGGATTAAGGACCGATTAAGCACAAAATCTCAATCTGAAGCAGATTTATTCTTGTTAATTTCACAGATTTGAAAAAATGGTAAACAGAACTTCACATACTTTCAAACATCTGTTAAAAGAGAAGCAAAAGCAAGAAGTTAGGGTTCTACCTGATCAAAGTTGTTCTCGATGGTGCAACAATGAAGGATCAGTGGTGTCGATCGAACGCAAATCCGCTGAACAATAACCCAAAACTGAAAAATTATGCGTTCGCACTAGATTTAGCGATTTAACGGTTAGGGTTTATCGATTTCTAAAATCTATTACGAACGATCAAGAAAGGGGAGTGAAGTCGATATTAAAATCAAAATTAAAATCAAGAACAACATGCTTATCAGTTTTGAGTGTTCCGTACTTTCGTTCCTTCACTGGCAAAGCAAAGCGATAATCCATTTCTGTTCCTTCTCTGAAATAAGGGTTTTAAAAAGTATTAAAAAGGTTAATTAAAATGACAAAAATGACCCTCATGTGGGATGCACATGAGGGGTTTAACGTCTAATAAACAAACTCAGTTAGTTTGAGGGACTCAATTTGCAACAAAACATAAACCACGATGACCATGACCGTAATTAAATCTTAAGAGGGACCCAATCCAAAATTTCAAAAAACCACGGGGACCAAATCCGTAATTTACTCTATTTTATATGAAACAGTTCTGCCTCATTAGGCCGTGTGTACCACCTTCGGGTACCACGGCGGATTCACCATCGGGTTGGGGGCGGGTAGGGCGGGTTCACATCGGGTTCATGGTCGCGGGTAAGGGTGGGTTCGGGAACCCGACGTAATTTTTTTTTAAATATAACCGTTTACCAACGACTCTTTTTTTTTCAAATTATACACACTATATATATTAACCTCTACCACCTTCATTTTTTCACACCAAAAAATATCTCAAATTCAATACTTTCTTCCATTTCTTTCAAATTCAATACTTTCAATACTTTCTTCCATCATGAATTCAAACACCACACCTACATCCCGTCGTAACCGATCGAGGAGTTTGGATACACCGCAACAAGACCCGGACCTTGGCTTCTAAGCATTTGCTCAACAAGGTTATATTCCTCATCAATTTACATATCAAGGTTTGCTCCAACAAGGTTTTACTCCCGCTAATCACCAACTTCCTCAACCCGCGGCTTTCAACACCGGAATCGATCTCGAAGAGGAGTTTGTTCCTGAAACCCAAGAACCGCAAACACCACGATCGATCTCGACCCAACAATCAAACCCGGAACGACAACCAAACCCGACACCAACGCAAGAGGGAAAAAAGAAAAAAAATTGAAAATAGAGCCACCCGACAGATGTGGAGTAAAGAGGAGGAAGTGGCGTTAGTTTTTAGTGTTTTGTATTTTGTAATTTTTAAATTTTTAATGAATGTTATGAATTTTTATTTTTATTATTTATCTTATTTTTATTTATTAAAAAATATATGAATATTTTTATTTTGTTAAATAATTAAATGTATAAATAAAAGAATTAAAAAGTTGATGTGGCGCTGAGGTGGCATCAGGGTTCAGAGGGTATGATAGGAAGCGGTACTCCACTTTAGGGTAAGGAGGGTAGGAAAGAGAAAAGCTGATGTGGCGCTGAGGTGGCATCAGGGTTCAGTGGGTATGATAGAAAGCGGTACTCATGGTCTTAGGGATCGAATCTTCCGGGACGTCCACTTAGCGAATTTAAATTTCTATCAATTAAATTTATTTTTACTTAAAAAAAGTACTTTGTCTTATTGTAGGTTTTTGGAATTAATTAAAATACCCCAAGTCAAACTTCGTGTTACCAAAATGCCCCAAAAATTTCACGGTTTACCAAAATGCCCCAACGGCCCGCGATGGAGCCCGCGATCGCGGGCTAGGGCCTACGTGGCACGATCTTTGGCCAAAAGTGTCCCGTGGAGCCCCTCAACTATGGCCGCGGTGACACTTTTGGTCCCTCCCCGCGATCGCAGCCCGCGATGGGCCAGAAAATTTACACTTTCAGCCCCTGAACTTGGACGAATCTTGCATGCTTTTACTGTTTGTTTCCACAATTATTGTACTTTGAAGACCAATTTGTGGTTCAAATTCACTGGCATGTTTTCATCAATGTTGAATCAGTGTTTTTGGAATACCAATTTGTGGATGAAATGAGAGATTGGTTGTCAACAATGTTGGTTGTTTCATCCATAAATAGATGTAAAATGCAATCCGTATTTCATCCATAAATATATGTAATCCACACCGATTCTATACTTTTTTCTTGCTTTCTTTTTTCAATATTTTGTTTTTGAGATACTACTGAAAAAATGAGTTCATCTGTTGCAAAAGCGAAGCTATATTTCTGTTACGATGGTGAATGGGTGAAAGAAAACAATGAGTGGAATTTTGCTTATAAATCTAAGCATGGTGTAAAATTGCCAGTAAACTATACTTATCATAAGTTTGTTGCATACGCCATGCAAAAATGTGCAATCAACCCTTCTGCTGTTTATAAGTTAGCGTTTAAAAATGGTGATGGGTCATTTGTGGAGTTATCCAACGATGGGGATATCTCTAATTTTCTGCACTTTGCAGCCAATTCAGAAAGGCCACCATTTATTTTTGTGTATGCCGAATCCGACGAAGACGATGATGACGGTTACGACGAAGACCTCCAAATAGAGCAGCCTAATTCTCAATTTCAGTCGTCTCACGTCCCAATAGTTCATTTAAAAGGGCGTTCTGCTGGAGTTGCTGATGACGAAACCTACGTTTTCAGAACGGGTAATTCTTATATAGACAGATCAGATACCGATAGTGATGATCACGAAGAATATACCCCTAGTAGAAAATCATGTAGTCAGATAAATGACTTTTTTGATATGCCCCCTATTCTTCCAGACTCCCATACCCAGACACAAACCTACGAACCTACACCTTATATTCGCAGTGAAAGGTTAAAAACAGGTCAGATATTCGATTCGAAGGATCTCTTGGCAAGTCAGATCGGACTCAAGTTCTTGGAAGAGGGTTTCCAAAGTCACGCGCGGAAATCTGACAAAAGCAGATACATAGTTGAATGTGCCAGAAAAGTGTAAGTGGAGGTTGTACGCGATTCACACGGGTCCCAAAGGAGGGGCGATAATGATTAGAAGGTTTGAGATGTGCTTCGTGGCCCTTGGACCCGCGGTACGTATTTTAACACGTCATATGTTTACACATTATAAACTATAACATTTACAAATGAAAACCACCTATGTTTTTGCAGATCCGCACATTTGTGGCAAATCTACGTCGTGTCCTGGTAATAGACGCAGCCCATTTAAAGGGCCGTTACTTTGGTATGATGTTCCTGGCGGTTGCCATGGACGGGGATAACTCCATCGTTCCAGTAGCTTTCGGCATAGGCAAGTCCGAAACCGGGGACGAGTGGACTTGGTTTCTGTCCATGTGGAGACAAGCTATCGGAGACCCGCAAGGGTTGGTGTTTATGTCCGACAGGGCTCTTTCCATAAGTGCCGCAATCTCTGCCATCTACCCAAACGCTCCTCACGCCATATGTTGTCTACATTTGGAGATGAACGCCAAATCCGTGGACAGACGTATTACGACCTACAAAGATGTATACTGGTCGGCATGCAGAGCATATACGGATCGGGAGTTTAACCGGTACATGAATCTCCTACCATATAGTGCCGATCAAGCAGCCAAGTACTGTGACGAAGCTGGACCGGAGAGGTGGTCCGCGACACATTTTCCTGCACAACGGTATGACATTCTGACCTCGAATAGTGCAGAGTCTGTGAATGCACTCTCCCGTTTTGCGCGTAGATGTCCGATTGTTAATCTTACGGACTACTTTCGGGCCTTTCAACAAGAGTGGTACCAAATTCGATGCCGAAAAGGAGCTGAGATGCAAAATGCACTCACACCAACGGCGGAGGAGATCGTTCAGTACAGGGCGCGTCGCTCGGCGACATGGATGGTAAGAGAAATCGGGTATGGGAAGTACGAGGTGCAGGATGGCCATCTTCATGCTATTGTGAATATGCCCGACCACCTTTGTTCGTGTCGCGAATGGGATAAATCTGGGTTACCGTGCAGCTATGCCATCGCTGCAGCAAGATATATGGGTCGTACAGATTGCAGCGACTTGGCTGTACCTTTCTTCACGTCCGAATATTACCGGAAAACATACGTGGAGGTAATAAACCCAGCTGGACCCCCTGCAGCATGGGTGTATCCACCCGACCCGCTTCCGCCATGCTATCCACCTTTAATGGATAAGAACAGAGTCGGGAGACCGAGAAAGAACGACTGACGTCCATCACGTGGTGAAAGTTCGATACAACGAAGATGTACTCGGTGCCAATGCGTAGTACACACTCGTGGAGAGTGTCCAAATCCTGCCCCTTCAACCGTGCCAAGGAGACATTCAGTCAGTCACACCCCGGGCCCATCACAGCTTGAACCATATGGAACAAACACATATGATACTGTTGATCTAAACGCTGATTTGTAAAAGATATATATATATATATATGGTGAGTTTCTTTTGCAAACCAAACAATTTGTACAAACTTTGCAAACCACTAAATTAGGCAACAACAGATATATTTATGGTAATTATTATCATTCATTAATTATTATCATTCATATTATATATACACACATACATATGCTTCTAAATGAACATTGATAACACAGATAGTTTGTAAATGATATATATATTTATATTATATATATACACATACATATGCTTCTAAATGAACATTGATAACACAGCTAGTTTGTAAATGATATATATATTCATATTATATACACACATACATATGCTTTTAAATGAACATTGATAACACAGCTAGTTTGTATTCCATCCAACATGCTCTTCATCTTCAATCTTTCTGACCCTTCTTCAATGGCTTCTGCTTTTGCAACCACGTATGGCCATTGTGTACCACAACCCGGACACACTTTAGCAAATGAGTTGAGGTAACCTCTGACTTGACCTTACATGATGTAAAAAAACAACAAAAAATACAAACAACAACACAGTAAAAAAAATACAAAACAACACAGTAAAAAAATACAAAACAACAAAAAAAATACAAACAACAACACAGTAAAAAAAATACAAAACAACAAAAAAATACAAAACAACTAAAACAACCACCACCTACTTAAAAATTGATTTAGTTTCATCAATCCAAGCTTGCTTCTCGTTTACCTTCGCTTGAATAATTGCGAAGTCTTGCAGAATATGGTGAATTGCTTCTTGTTCTCGACGAACACGAGCCTCCCAAGCTTTTATATCCCCTTTCATCCTTTTGATCTCCCTGTCTTCCTCTTCGATCTTTCTCAAATGAACTGCCTTCTTGTCCATCATTTTTTTCCACTCTTCTGTTAGTTCATCTATCTCCTTTTCCTTTTTTGCTATGGCGACCTCGATTTGAGGTGGCATTTTTTCAGGAGTAGACTTAGGGTTTGATGACGATGCCATTTGTGGATGAAATGAGAGAAGAGAAAGCAATACAAAGAGAGAAAGCAATACAAAGAAAGAAAGCAAGAGAGAAATCAAGAAAGAAAGCAAGAGCAAGTGTGAATTGTGAATTGCATATTACTGATATTTATGGATGAAATCTCAAACATGCCAGTGAATTTGAACCACAAATTGGTCTTCAAAGTACAATAATTGTGGAAAAAAGCAGTAAAAGCATGCAAGATTCGTCCAAGTTCAGGGGCTGAAAGTGTAAATTTTCAGCCCATCGCGGGCTGCGATCGCGGGGAGGGACCAAAAGTGTCACCGCGGCCATAGTTGAGGGGCTCCGCGGGACACTTTTGGCCAAAGATCGTGCCACGTAGGCCCTAGCCCGCGATCGCGGGCTCCATCGCGGGCCGTTGGGGCATTTTGGTAAACCGTGAAATTTTTGGGGCATTTTGGTAACACGAAGTTTGACTTGGGGTATTTTAATTAATTTCCCAACATTTTAACAATCTCTTTATTTCTAATTTTTTTAAATGACTTAAATTGATCATTTTCTTTATTGCTCTTATGATAATTAAATTAATTATATAATTGTTTTTAATATGTTTTCTATATAATTTATCCTCATTTAAATATTATAAACTTCTTAATATATATATATATATATATATATATATATTATTTATTTTTATAATAGTATTTTTTAAAAGTGTTTCGAATGTCATATTTTAGAGACTTTAAATTTAGATTCAATGTTATAAAAGTTATGAAATAGATGATAGAGATATTTTGAATAACTTTAGTTGTTCGGTGTTTTTTTAATGATTTATTTTATATTTTTCTTTCAATACTTAACGAAATTTAGATTTTTTAGTATTTGTTGAATTATCGATTTTTAGTGATGATACATTCTTGTTGATATTGATTTTGTAATTATCAAGAATGGTTGATCAAGTCTGTAGAAAGATGATTGTTATTCATATCTCCTCCTCCCTTTCATATATCCTACCTCCTTATAGACCCCCTTATTGGAGGAATTATGAAACTTAACACTAACATTAATTCAAAGTTAAAAAATCAATAACAAACTTTGAATCCACGCTAACAAAATAACAATAAAAATTAAAATTTAGTGTCAAAAGAGAAGTAAAGATGTGCAATTTGATCAAATTCAAAAATAAGTTATCGGTCGATTTATTATAAGACAATTAGACAAATGTAGTAAAAAATAATTTCATAAAACATATGAAAAAATTAAGAACATATTTAATTTTTCGTACATGGCCTCCAAAATATCAGGAACGACCCTGCTTATCGGTCGATTTATTATAAGACAATTAGACAAATGTAATAAAAAATAATTTCATAAAGCATATGAAAAAATTAAGAACATATTTAATTTTTGGTACAAGTCTCCAAAATATCAGGAACGACCCTGCTTATTACGATCCCAAAAAACATCTTATAATCTTATTTATAACGCCTTTAGATAGGACACTTAATGTTTTGGTCTTATAAATTAAGTCCTATAAAGTAGTCTATTAAGACGTTTTTTTTGGAGTCATTTAAACTCAGTTTTGCTGTAGTGAGTATTTTTGAAGAATCCTATATATATGTCCCGAGCGAAGCCTTTAAGTCTTGAATGAGTCAAGTTTAAGCGTAACCTTTTTAGGCTTGAGAAGTGATGAACTTAACACAAAACCTACATTTTGAAAATCAAGTCTTGTGTTGAGAAAAAATAAACTTGACTTGAATACATTCCTAAATGATAGATTTGTTTTTAATTTCTTGAGGGTTCAAGTTTTGATCGATTAAGTTTACAGATTCTAAATCCACATAAAAATACATTCGAATCATGTAAAACTCTTCTTTGCAAAAGTCTGATATAGCGTACAACAAAATTATTAAAACCCAACAAGATCTGGAAAAAAAATCTCTTATTTTATAAAACAACAATGAATCTATTTAATGATGGCACATGGAAGTATGAGTGTCCATGTAATAACCGGGTTTCGTGTGCAAGTTTGTAAGTTTGGTGTTCATTGTGCAAGAATCTAAAAGATAAGTTAAGGGGCTAATGTGTTATTTATGTAAAGATACTTAAAGGCTCAATTCCCTAGGGCAACTCATTATTTAGAAATCAGTATTTGTTGGGGTTTTGGGGTTTGGCGGTTAAGAGAAAGGAAAAGGGAGAAGAAAAGAGTTCTTGGGAAGAAATCAAAGAAAGAGAAGAATCAGAGAAGAAATCAGTAAGGTAATTCGTATTCCTTGTTGTTATAGTGTTCCTTTCTTAATTGGTTTGGGTTCTTAAGTCTAAACATGATGATTCAATGGGTTTTCAACCATATTCTTCTTAAAAGTGGGTTTTAAGGGTTTTGGCTTTGTAAATCGATTAAATGATAAGAAAGTAGATTAAGTGGTTGTTTAGGATTAGTGGATGAACCCTTAGGTTTGTCAAATCAAATTAATGGCTGAAAATGGGTAAATGATCACTTTTAGACTTTTGGTTTTCGGACAGTCGAGGTTTTCGGACGTTGGAGATTCTTGATGTTCAGTAGTTTCCGGATAGGATGCTTGTGTCCGGGTAGAGTCGCATGAGGTTTCCGGATGTTGGTAACCGGTAAAGGGTGCGTCCGAGATGGTTTAGGATCCGGACAGTTTGGGTATCCGGGAGTCGGGATATCCGGACAGTTCGGGTATCCGGGAACGTTAAGTTATCCGGACTGTTGTGGTATCCGGACTGTTGTGGTATCCGGACCGTTGTGGTATCCAGATCGTTGTGGTATCCGGATTGAATTGTCGTCCGAAAAGTGTGTCAATTGTACAGTAGGGTTAGACCGTCCGAACTGATATGAATCTAATGTCCTTAGGTGTTCGTTTGGTGTAACTTGAGGATATTTAAGAAGTGTGTTCTGCGTAACCGAAGGTGAGTTCTCTAAACCTTTTACGACGTAAAGTGTTAAATGTTTTAACTGATTATGGTTTCCTTTACGAACATGAAATGTATATAACTGTTACGCACGTTTTCCATGAACTGTACGTTTTACTTGAGAAAGCTTACTGGATATGATGAAATGGAAATGATGATTTTACAAAGATGTAAAGTGCATGTTTTATGAAATGAATTATGTGCCATGTGGAGTCGGTCTGCACTGTGGGGTCAGAGAGTGATCCTCGGGACCTGATGGTCCCTTGGATAGGTATGACAGACTGGTAGGTTGGAATTCGTTTCCTCCTATTTCGAGTAGAGGGGAGTCTGCGTAGGCTCCGGGAAGGGGAGTCTGCGTAGGCTCCGAAAGAGGCGAGAAGGGTTCTACTAGGGCCCCGATCGCGGAATGTTTATGTGATCCAATACACAGTGCAATACCATGCTTGATGAAATGTTAAGGTTTTCGATGAATCTTTTATAAATGTTATCATACCGTTTTACATGTTGCTTTCGGAGGGAATTCACTAGACCTTTTGGTCTAACCCTCGCTTTTCAAAACTAAACCATTTTCAGGTAAGCGTGTTACGGGTTCTTCTAGTAAGAACTGTGAGATGGCAGGAAGGATTTGGAACTTAGAGCGACTCCAAGTCTTTTGACTGATGATTAGATAGAGCTCTCGGCTGTGGAATAGAGACTTCCGCTGTCAATTTTGCTTAGCTTAGTGAAAAGAATGTTTATGAACAAGTTATTTATGTAATTCGAATGCTTAATCTATGATATTGCTTGATTTTGAAATTGGGACGTTACAGTCCATTGGTTGAAATTCAATGAGTATAGGTGGATTTAATCCGATCCAATCATTCATTGGATGTTGGATGTTGTCATCTGATTCAATCCAATTAACATTGGACATTCGGGGGGTGTTTGAGATTGCTTATTTAAAACAACTTATGCTTATTTTTAAAAGTGTTTATTAACTTATTTCATGATAAAAGAGAGTTGGGGGTAAAAATGTAATTTGGACAAATAAGTTATAAACACTTTCAAATAAGTTAGAATGAATTAACTTATAAAAAACAACTTATTTGTGGTGAGGAAAAGTCATAAGCACTTTTCTTTTTTTCAATCCAAACACTAAAAGTAGCTTATTTGCGGTGAGGAAAAGCAATAAGCAAATAAGTCAAAAAAATAAGCAATCCCAAACACCCCCCGATCCAATCAAATACAATGGTTGAGTGAATCAGATCGATTCTCTTCATTGGATATTATTATGGTTATCCATTGCATATGCATGGTTCCATCCAATATTTTGAATAAATTTGCAACCAGTTAAACCATTATTTCAACGAATTATTCGTATATTTTCTCAATTATTAAAAAAACACTACCTATCAATATCAACTAAAAAACAATATAGTAAGATGTTAACAATCATATATAGTTATTAACCGGTAGATAATTGAATGGTCATTGGGTCAAAAAAAAATTGAATGGTCATCAGACTAATTCAATTCGGTTTTATTGGGTTCTGAACTGCTATCAAAGAACTGACTGATCCAATTAAAATGTTAAAACTTTGGATTCGATCCAATTCAATTACAATTGAATATTCAATTATGATTAATCGATTCTAATTAAATCGATGAATTTATGTTAAAACGGATAATTCTCCACTCTCCTACATCTAAGGACCGTATGTTGAATCTTCCAACTCATCCATGATGTTCTTTTATTTAAGCTTCTTTATTCTTTGGGAAATTAATTAAAATACCCAAAGTCAAACCATGTTTTACTGAAATACCCCAAATCTCTCCCATGTTACAAAAATACCCCAAAAATCTGCGACGGAGCCCGCGATCGCGGGCTCCAGGCCACGTGTCACCAAAGTTTGCCCACTTTGCCCGCGTTGGTCCCTCAAGAATGCCCGCGGTCCAGCTTTCCCCCCTCAAGAATGCCCGCGTGTGCAGTTTTGGTCCCTGCCCGCGTTTGACTCTCGTTGACCCCCGCGATCGCGGGCTACACGTCACCAAAGTTTGCCCACTTTGCCCGCGTTGGTCCCTCAAGAATGCCCGCGGTCCAGCTTTCCCCCCTCAAGAATGCCCGCGTGTGCAGTTTTGGTCCCTGCCCGCGTTTGACTTTCTTTGACCCCTCGCGATCGCGGGCAATAGTGCCACGTGTCGGCACAGGGTTAACCCTAAAGTCTGTTTGACGAACCCAACCCTAATGTTTTCTTCGGCCGCACTATATAAGGGGGGGGGGACCAAAAAACGGCACTCTCATTTTTTTAATCACTCTCTCAAATTTTAATCAAACTCTCTCAATTTTCTCCCACTCTCTCAATTTTGTCGTGTGGAATACGCGTTCGGGTTTTGTGAAGATGTCTCGTATTACCTCTGTGGTATGTTTTTTGTTATTTTTTGTATGTTATTTTAAGTTAAGATATATGATTTGTAGGTTGTTATAGTGTTTATAACTTATGTTTGAATATGTTCTATGTTTAACATGATATGTATGGTTTTATGTTTGAATGTGATATTTGTATGTTATAATGTGTATGTTGTTATAGTGTGTTTTTTTATAAAAAAATTGTTAAGAGTGTTTTTTTATAAAAAAATTGTTAAGAGTGTGTTATTATAAAAAAATTGTTAAAAATGTGTTTTTTTTATAAAAACACACTCTTAACATTTTTTTTATAAAAACACACTCTTAACAATTTTTTATAAAAACAGTTTTTTATAAAAAATTGTTAAGAGTGTGTTTTTATAAAAAATTGTTATAGTTTTATGGTTTTATGTTTGAATGTGATATTTGTATGTTATAATGTGTATGTTGTTATAGTGTGTTTTTTTATAAAAAAATTGTTAAGAGTGTTTTTTATAAAAAAAATTGTTAAGAGTGTGTTATTATAAAAAAATTGTTAAAAATGTGTTTTTTTTTATAAAAACACACCCTTAACAGTTTTTTTTATAAAAACACACCCTTAACAATTTTTTATAAAAACAGTTTTTTTATAAAAAATTGTTAAGAGTGTGTTTTTATAAAAAATTGTTATAGTTTTATGGTTTTATATTTGAATGTGATATTTGTATGTTATAATGTGTATGATGTTATAGTGTGTTTTTTCATAAAAAATTGTTAAGAGTGTGTTATTATAAAAAATTGTTAAAAATGTTTTTTTTTTATAAAAACACACTTTTAACAATTTTTTTATAAAAACACACCCTTAACAATTTTTTATAAAAACAGTTTTTTTATAAAAAAATTGTTAAGAGTGTGTTTTTATAAAAAATTGTTAAGGGTGTGTTTTTATAAAAAAAAACACATTTTTAACAATTTTTTTTATAAAAACACACTTTTAACAATTTTTTTATAAAAAAACACTTTTAACAATTTTTATATGAAAAAACACACTATAACAACATACACATTATAACATACAAATATCACATTCAAACATAAAACCATAAAACTATAACAATTTTTTTTATAAAAACCCACTCTTAACAATTTTTTATAAAAAAACTGTTTTTATAAAAAAATTGTTAAGAATGTGTTTTTTATTAAAAAAATTTAAGAATGACAACTTAGGTCCCTACGGTTTTAAGAATGACAACTTAGGTCCCTAAACTTTTAAGAATGCCAATTAGGTCCTAAACTTTTAAGAATGACAACTAAGGTCCCTAAACCGCACTTTATCTATATATAACAATATGATACGTTGAAATAAAATAAACCGCACTTTATCTATATATAACACTATTATACGTTGAAATAAAATAAACCGCACTTTATCTATATATAACACTATGATACGTTGAAATAAAATAAAACGCACTTTATCTATATATAACACTATTATACGTTGAAATAAAATAAACCGCACTTTATCTATATATAACACTATTATACGTTGAAATAAAATAAACCGCACTTTATCTATATATAACAATATGATATGTTGAAATAAAATAAACCGCACTTTATCTCTATATAACAATATGATACGTTGAAATAAAATAAACCGCACTTTATCTATATATAACACTATTATACGTTGAAATAAAATAAACCGCACTTTATCTATATATAACACTATTATACCTTGAAATAAAATACCACCGCACTTTATCTATATATAACACTATTATACGTTGAAATAAAATACCACCGCACTTTATCTATATATAACACTATTATACGTTGAAATAAAATACCACCGCACTTTATCTATATATAACAATATGATACGTTGAAATAAAATAAACCGCAACATCTATATAAAATAAAATAAACTGCAGCATCTATATATAACACTAACTATAACATCTGTGAATGACTATGTAGAAGGATTTCTTTAACATCGACTTGACGGTAAGGTGCAAAGTTTCCTACATCGAGGAATTAGGAGCGCTCTTTAGGGGATTAGGTGATCGCGCGGATACCCTTGAGACCATCTATAGAGGGACACCGTTCGGGCCATGGATGGATGTGTCTTACTCTGGTGGCGACCCTACGCTAGTACACATGTTTCTACAGTTGGAGGTCGAGGACGCCAACGCTGAGCCGGAGGAGATGCATTTTGATTTCTTCGGCTCTCAATTGCATTTTGGGCGTCGTGAGTTCTGTCTAATTACAGGACTACGTTTTGGAGAGGCTCCCCTCCTTCCTCCCTTAGAAGACTGCTCCTTCGTTCCTAGGGTTTGGGGCATTTCAGCATCTCGTTTGAAGCTGAAGGCAGCCCGGGACAAGATGAAAGAGGGCCTTAGTGCCCTAACCGACGACGATGCTGTCCGTGTATGCTTGGTGGTGATCGTGGATATGGGCTTCCTGGGCCGTGAGTATAGCCAGTATGCTTCATCGACGGTCCTTAGGGCCGTCGAGGACCTTGAGCTGTTTAACACCTACCCGTGGGGTAGCCATATCTGGACACATTGCTACTCTATTCTGCACCGAGCCATAGCCAGACGCGTTGATCGACATGCAAAGATGAATCTTTGTGGTTTTACATACGCCTTCAAGGTTAGATACGTAGTATAACAATTGTTAATAATACATACAAACTGTTTGGCTTTTCTTTTTACGTACTTGCTCTTCTTGTCTAATTCCAGATATGGATCTTGGAGATGTTTCCCGCATCAATCCGATATTTCGTCAAGCGCGAAGATCGAGTACTTAGGGGAACCCGTTGGGACAAGCGTGTTACCCTAAGTAGGTCGCTTTGGATTCAGTTCTTCAATGCGTCTAGAAATGTAAGTTCTTTTACTATGTTTACAATTTGCATACGTTAGTCCCGCTTATTAATTTCTTTTATGTTTTATCATATATTTAGCAGCCACTCTTGCCTTTCGATCGCCTTGTGCCTACTGTCGACGAGATGGGCACAGATTGGTACAGAGACAGCGTGGCCTTTATTGACGCAGAGGCGGAAAGGGCTCGACGTCCCCCTACTTCCACATCTGACGAAGATGAGGAAGACGACGACAGGCCCCCTTCCGGTGGATACCAGCCGCCCCCTTCCTCCTCCTACCAGCCGGCCCGTTCCTCCTCCTACCAGCCGCCCCCTTCCTCCTCCTACCAGCCGGCCCGTTCCTCCTCCTACCAGCCGCCCCCTTCTTCCTCCTACAATCCATATCAGGCGGCCCCTTCCTACGAGCCACAACGTGGCTCACATGAGCACCTGTGGGACTACGTCCACGGGCCGCTAGAGACATGTGTACACTATCTGGAGGAAGTCTACAGACAGTTTAGCGCTGTCAATGTTAGTGTTTAACTTAATTTGTTGGCCACGTTTATTTAGTTTGTATATTAATATTACGTTCTAAATTTGTTTTAGCTGTCGAGTACGACACCGATCCCCGCTCCGTTCGGACAGGGGGCACAGGCGACGTTTGCCACCACATCCTATCCGTCATTCCCTGAAAATGTAAGTGACATTAAGTAACCATTATAGTTATATGTTTGTTCCTAAGTTTGTAACTCTTATAATGATCAATGTCACGCAGGTCGGGATGTCGGGGGCCGGGATGTCCCAAACGCCGTTCGCCACCACTACTATCCCGGAGAGTGTAAGTGACACTGAGTAACCATTATAGTTATATGTTTGTTCCTAATTTTGTAACTATTTTAATGATCAATGTCACGCAGGCCGGGATGTCGGGGGCATACACCTCGCAGATGCCGTCGCCGTTCGCCACCACATCATATTCTACTATCCCGGAGAGTGTTAGTGACACTGAGTAACCATTATAGTTATATATCGATAATCCTAATTTTGTAACTATTTTAATGATCAATGTCACGCAGGCCGGGATGTCGGGGGCACAGCACATGCCGTCGTTCGCCACCACATCAATCACAAACATCTTTGGCGGTTCGGCCGATGACTATTACAGGCCGGAAATGCATACTGTAAGTTATTTTGGTAGTTTTGTTTTAATTGTGAACATTTCCTAAATTGTACTTAAAACATTGAGTAACGTAATTTTCAAACGGGGTCTCCTATTATCCAGGATCACTTCTCGGAGCACTTCTCGGAGCCTGACGATGACTCGATGGATGTTGTAGATCCACCACCAAAGGTGACCCCGCTCCCTCAAAAGCGGTCGCATAAAATTTCACAATGGTTTCGTCACCCGTTTGGCCAACAAGGATCTACGACACCACCGGCCGCTAAAAACAAGCAAAGAAAGCGGGGGAAAAGAAGGGAGGAAAGAAAAAGGGAAAGGTGTCTTCACCGGAGCCTCAACCGGCATCAGAAATATTGAGGATGTGCCGGACTGGTCGCCTCCCCCCCTTGATCTTCATCCCTCACTTGAACATGGAAATCACCCCCTCGTTTTTCAATGTATTGCTGGCCGTTGACCCTTTGGAGTCTGACTTACTGGATGTGGTTAGTATGAAGTTTAATTATAGTCATATAATCAAATATATTTATTTTACATGTCTAACCATCTATTTTTTATGTATAGCACATCGATTGTTGGGTCTCGCTGTTGCAAAGACATCGTGGAACAGACACGAGGTGGACCATGATGTTCAGTATGTTCTTTCATTACTTGTTGATTGAGCATCTAGGTCCCACCTCCGTGGTTAATTCATGCAATGGCGTGGAAGGGACCTCTTGGGCTCTCCTCGATGTGGTATGTAAATCGTTTTACTCTTATTTTATTTAACTTGTTTTGTTGCTAACTAAGTTGTCTAATATTGTAATATTTCAGGTGTACATCCCTATATGCCTTAATCCCCAACATTGGCTGCTTGGAGTGTTTGAACTTGACGCTATGACCATGACCATATATGATAGCGACAATGCCAGTCTCTTCAGACAGCAATTGGAAGAGCAGATGACAAAGTTTAAAGCTGTGCTATTTGACTTCTTTTGTCGGGTCAAGGATGATAGACGTCGCGATATGACAGGTGTCTTTCGCTATAAGTTCGCCAAGAATGTACCCCAGCAGGCCGGGATAAATGCGGATTGCGGTGTCTGGGTATGCCGTAATGCCCAAATGTTGATAAATAACAATGAGGTATGGGTACACCCTGACGAGGTCGGGGATGTTGCCAAAGATTTTCGCATACATATGGCGGAGTCCATTTATGAGCATTGTCAAATAGGGCCACGTTAGGTTGTTTATGTAACATTAAACAATTGTTATTTTTAGTATTAACTTATTTTGTTAAAGTATTGTGATACAGTTACTGTTTACTTCATTTGGTTTTTGCTAATTTCATCTATTTACTCAACTTTGAGTATCGATATCTCTTTCACACATACTCCATTTTGGACGCATTGTATATCATTTCGAAGCTCGCATATAGGAGAACATAAACCTACTAAAAGTTAGTTATATATAACACATATATATAAATTTAAATGCGTCCAAAGTTTAGTAAAACCCATATTTCCAACACCTAGTAAGTAGGTTTATGAAACTTGCGATAATTCTAATACAGAGATTATTGGATGAACAAGCATTTATTTCTTGATTATTGGGGTATTGGTTCTTGTTGTCTGGAAGTGATTCATATGATGCAAATTTAGTAAATAAGTATAGGGGTTGAAAGTGTAACATTCCAAATCAAAGTCACAATTTCGAATTGAAATTTACACTTTCAACCCCTATACTTATTTACTAACTTTACTTTATACCTTTTACTTTCATAATTTAATTTTACATTTAACACATATAATCGTTTATCAACAAAAATACGTTAAAAAAATACGTTTTAATTTTAACAAGTTACACCATTATAATCGTCTCTTCGATACGTTCGAAATGAGCCCAATCTTGAATTTTTTTGATTTATATATTTTAATATATATCATATACACTACATCAAAATATTTTTAATATTTACAATTTATATCTTTATAGTTAATTATTTAATTTACGGTACTCTTAGGTAGCGTTTGGTACGCATACTAGATGGGACGGGACGGAACTGGACGAGACTGAACTGGATGGGATGGGACAGGACTGAACTGAAGGAGATAATTTTAATCTAAGTTACGTTGGAAATACATCGATCATTTTGTGCATACTCTGTAACTGCAAATACTTCAGCTCCAAACACACATGAATCATCATTCGCCAAATACCCATTTTCACAATTCTTAAATGAGTCCAGTGATACCAACGTGTCAAAACCCCATTTAATATTCTTCTCGTGAAACCTTCTCCTATTGTCATTCACGATATCTATAAACACATTCAAATAGTAATAATTTAAAACGATTTAATAAATTAGTTAATATATGATTATTATGTTAATGCGATAGGAGTGTAAAACAAAATTGAAAAAAAAAATGTACCATAAATTAAATAATTAACTATAAGGGTATGAATTTTAAATATAAAAAATATTTTTTTATGTAGTGTATAACTGTATATGATATATATTAAAATATATAAATCCAAAAAAATTCAAGATTGGGCTCATTTCGAACGTATCGAAGAGACGATTATAATGGTGTAATTTGTTAAAATTAAAACGTATTTTTTAACGTATTTTAGTTAATAAACGATTATATGTGTTAAATGTAAAATTAAAATAATGAAAGTAAAAGGTATAAAGTAAATTTAGTAAATAAGTATAGGGGTTGAAAGTGTAACATTCCAATTCAAATTCATCAAATTGGACGGGGTGAACAGTGTCAAACGCGGGTGAATTTTTCATAAATGGTCCCTGGAATTTTTCAAAAATGATCCCTTGCAATTGAAAAGTCACAAAATAATCCCATCGCGGGATTCCTTTGCGATCGCGGGATGCCGTTTTTCAAAAATGGTCCCTGCAAGTTTAAAAAAGTGTCAGAAATGGTCCCTGGCCCGCGATCGCGGGCTCCCATCGCGGAAAAAAAGGTATTTTTGCAAAGTGGGAGAGATTTGTGGTATTTTGGTAATACTTGGTCAAACTTAGGGTATTTTAATTAATTTCCCTTATTCTTTGCCATAAGCTTATAAAATATTCCTTTTTAACTTTTTAAACTAATTAAAATAATAAAATAAAATAAAAACGTATTATATTAAAATAGAACCAAATTTATTTTCATTCTAATTTTGGAAATAATTTATTTTACAGGATTAAATTTTGAAGTATTAAATTGATAAACATTTTTATTACTAAAAGAGATGATGATGAAAAGTTCTTTTTGTTTTTAAATACATTTGGTCAATATGAGATCTCTTGGTATGCGTATCCTGTAAAGGAGAATGTATATTTATTTAGACCATCTACTAGTTCATTGCAATTGAATTGCAAGTCAATTGTAAATTCGTCATGTAGGTTTTTTATTTTAGAAATTAAGATAGTTGTGAGTATGATGACTAAAAATTAGAAATTGATTTTTTGATAATTGTAAGAGCATTCACAACAAAGATTTCATATGGATTGCAAATGTGCCATGTATGATTTCTATTTTTAAAATTATGGTGGTTGTGACTATGATTGCTAAATTAAAATTTGGTTTTGGTAATTTGTAAATGTCAAATCAGTACTTTTGTTGATGTGACAGTGAATAGTATAAAAATTTGTAGGGAATAATTTATAAATTAGAAATTGCTTTATGTCAAATCATGTGTTGTGATGTTTTGTTGAGTATGTGTAACGTCCCAAAAATTACAATAAATTTGAACTTTTTAAAATGACATTTTATTAAAATAAACCATAAACATTTAACTCCAAATAAACATTTTATCCAAAATCTCGTTTAGTATTCAACCACAAAAAGTCTAAACAGCGGAAATAATAACTAATTCGATTATAAAGTTTGAAGTCATGAATACGGGAAGTCTCTCGCCTGCGCCAATGTGTACCGTCACGCCTTCGAGCCACTCGTACCTGAATCAACATTTTATAGGGAAAGGGTAAGTACGAAGCTTAGTGAATTCAAACACCAACATAAGATAGCAATCATATTAACACTACCCCTAACACAGGTAGATACACATAACCAAGCATGCAAGTTTAAGAACGCATCCTAAACTAACATACTCATGCAAGACAACCTAAGCAGGTATCCATTGGTCTCCCCGATATCACACGATCACCGTGCACGTATCCCTCGGTCTCCCCGAGTTCCTACGTCACTCGTGTCCATCCTCCTCGGTCTCCCCGAGTCCTCGGTCTCCCCTAGTTTTATACGATACCCAAGGTCCATACTAGACACGACACGATCTAGTACCACACAACATGTAAGATTACTAGCACACACGAGCTACAATAATGTACATATAACTATTATCCTACGTAGTGAGTGAACTCACCTCGATAAGCAACGCATATATCCACAAATAGCAATACGAGTCCGCCAACTCCAACTCACTTCTTTCCACCTAAAGAAGTGTTATCAAGTGTCAAAGCGAAGTCTTAACCCGAAATTACAACTACAAGTCTAAACGTGTAATTTCCAGCTTTTGGTCTAAAACTACAGGTCTGTTCGTGACCTGTTTATCCCCCCTTAAACTCATCAAGCCAGAAATATTATTCCATAAATAGAAAGTTCTATGTCTTAGGGTTCCAAGGACATATCGCACGCGTTCCTACGAGGTCCCTAAAATTTTATACGAAATTTCTAAGGCCGACTATCCAAACTGTGAGTTTCGGACCAGTCTGTACAGATTGGTAATTTAGCCCTAGCTAGAGGCCGAATTGATTTTTCTGCAAAACATGAAAAACATACTTGACTCAAATTTTGAGATTTTGGAACTGTTTTCACCTCAATCCGAGCTTCCTAGATTAAGTTACGGATTTTACAAAACAGTGGCAGAAACGGTATTTTCACATAAAATGATAATTCTGATTTTTGGTTTATAACTTCATGCTTTAGGTTTAGGGTTTGAACAACTAATGGCTGGACAACCTAAACACCACCCACTGCCACCTCCGGCAGTGGTGGTCGATGGCGGCGGCGGCAGCCACCACCGGCGGTGGTGGTGGCTCGATACTTCGAAAGAATCCGGCGAGACCCGAAAGGATAAACCAATCAAACTAGCTTGGCCACCCACCCTACGCACAGCCCGACAACCTCCGCTCCTGCACGATACAACCACCGGCTGGTGATGCACGGCGGCGGCCACACCGCCGGCAGCCAAGGCTGCGGCGGCGATGGTGGCTTCGGTGGCAACGAAAAAGAAAACAAAAGAGAGAGGGCTTACCTTGCGACGAAACCCAGCAGCAACCGTACGAAATCCCGATCACCGGATGCTCTTCTTTCTCTCTCGCTACTCTCTCTCTCTCTCTCTCTCTCTCCCTCTCTCGCTATTCTCTCTCTCTCTCGCCGGCGATGAACACAGCGGCGCCGGCTGTGTGGGTGTGCTCCGGCGGCAGCAGCAAAGAAAACGGTGGGGAGGGGTTTAGGGTTTTTTTGTGGTTGTTGTGTGTGTGGGTCGTGAATTATGAACAAGAAAAAGGAGGGGTCGGTCCATATGGGCCGATCCCATGCACCCTTATGCAAAAATGACAACTTTGGTCCCCATTTTTTTTCCAACCTTGAACAATGGTTAAAGTTTTCTCCATTTTGATCATGTTTGGTCTTTCTCGTTAATTCCCGTTAATAAACAATCAATTAGAGAACGATAACAATTAATTAAGATACTTAAAATAAAACCATACCGGGACACGGGCTTTACAACTCTCCCTCGCTTGGATTAGACTTCGTCCTCGAAGTCTACGTCTGCGAATAGCTCTGGATAGTTCTCTCTCATTTCAACCTCGGGTTCCCAAGTCCACTCGGAACCCTTTCGGTGCTGCCACTGGACTTTCACCAAGCCAATTGTCTTGTTACGCAAGATCTTCGTCTTCCTCTCGATAATGGCAATCAGCTTCTCCATGTAATTAAGCCGCTCGTCGATCTGAATATCCTCAAGAGGAATCACTGCAGACTCATCCACTACACACTTCCGCAATTGAGAAACGTGGAAGGTGTTGTGAATCAAGCTCAGCTCGTCCGGTAACTCTAAGCGATAAGCTTCCTTGCCAACTCGAGCAATGACCTTGTAAGGTCCAATGTAACGAGGCCCTAACTTTCCCCGCTTGCGAAACCGGATCACCCCTTTCCAGGTTGACACCTTCAGAAGAACATAATCTCCGACCTGAAATTCCAAATCCGATCGTCTCTTGTCGGCGTAGCTCTTCTGCCGGCTTTGTGCAGTAACTAATCGATCCCGGACCATCCGAATCATCTCAGTCGTCTTCAACACAACATCGGTGCTCCCCAATACTCGATGGCCAACCTCACCCCAGCAAATGGGCGTCCTGCACTTCCTACCATATAACACCTCATACGGTGGTCTGCCGATACTGGAATGATAGTTGTTGTTGTAGGAGAACTCAACTAAAGGAAGATATTGGTCCCAACTACCCCCAAAATCAATAACACAAGCCCGAAGCATATCCTCGAGTGTCTAAATAGTACGCTCACTCTGCCCGTCGGTCTGAGGATGAAAAGTCGTACTAAAATGCAACCGCGTACCCATCTCACCCTGAAACTTCTCCCAAAACCGGGAGGTAAAACGAGTATCCCGATCAGAGACAATTGAAACTGGCACCCCGTGCCTAGTCACAATCTCTTTGATGAAAATCTCCGCGAGCTTCTCCGCCGAGGAGCTTTCCCTGATGGCCAAAAAGTGAGCGCTCTTAGTCAGACGATCGACAATCACCCAGATAGCATCATTCCCGCGTGGAGTCCTGGGGAGTTTAGTGATGAAATCCATCGTGATCTGTTCCCACTTCCATACCGGAATCTCTAAAGGTTGCAGTTTCCCATGCGGTCGTTGGAGCTCCGCCTTGACTTTTCGACAAGTCATGCATACCTCTACACATTTGGCGACATCCCGCTTCATGTCGGGCCACCAGTAATCCTCCCGTAGGTCTCGGTACATCTTTGTAGCCCCGAGATGAATCGAAAACTTGGACTTGTGCGCCTCGTCCAACAACACCTGCCGGTTCCCGCCGGCAGTGAAGGGAACCCAAATTCTACCGTACCGAGTCAATAAACCTCGACTATCACGGACAAAATTCGGAATTTCCCCCGAAACCCTCTCGCGTTTGGCATTCTAATCTAGAACTGCCACTTCCTGAGCACTACTTATCGACTCGAGAAGAGGTGCAACCACTGTTAACCGTTGACACAAACCCCGTAGTGGCTCACCAACCGAATGTCGACTAAGTGCGTCCGCAACCACATTCGCTTTACCCGGGTGGTAAAGTATCTCACAATCGTAATCCTTGACTACGTCAAGCCACCTCCTCTGACGCATATTGAGGTTTTGCTGGTCCATCAAGTATTTGAGGCTTTTATGGTCAGTGTATATCGTACACTTGACGCCATACAAGTAATGCCTCCAAATCTTGAGGGCAAATACCACTGCTCCCAACTCTAGATCGTGAGTCGGGTAGTTCGCCTCATGAGGCTTCAACTGCCTCGAAGCGTAAGCTATGACCTTACCGCGCTGCATGAGCACGGCGCCCAAACCCTGGTGAGAAGCGTCACAATACACTACCAGATCCTCCATACCCTCGGGAAAAGTCAACACAGGAGCCTCGCATAAACGCCTGTGCAGCTCCTCAAAAGCCCTCTGCTGCTCCTCACCCCAGCTGAAAGCCGCAGATTTCTTCGTCAATCGGGTCATAGGTAACGCAATCTTGGAGAAATCCTGAATGAATCTCCGGTAGTACCCTGCTAACCCAAGAAAAATCCGTACCTCAGTGGGAGTCTTCGGCACTTCCCACCGCATCACTGCCGTAATCTTGGCCGGATCGACCATAATACCATTTTGGTTCACGACATGTCCTAAGAATTGGACCTCTCGTAACCAGAACTCGCACTTGGAGAACTTAGCATAAAGCTTCTCCCGCCTCAAAACCTCCAAAACTTCTCGCAAGTGCATCTCGTGCTCTTCCTTCGACTTCGAATATACGAGGATATCGTCGATGAACACAATCACCGACCGATCCAGCATCGGGCTACATACCCTATTCATGAGGTCCATGAACGCTGCTGGTGCATTGGTGAGCCCAAAAGGCATCACCACAAACTTATAATGGCCATAACGTGTCCGGAATGCCGTCTTCTCCGTATCCTCACTCCTCACCCGCATCTGATGATACCCCGATCTCAAATCAATCTTAGAGAACCACGAGGCTCCCTAAAGCTCGTCGAATAAGTCATCAATCCTCGGCAGAGGATAACGATTCTTCACCGTAAGCTTGTTCAACTCACGGTAATCTATACATATCCGTTGGGACCCGTCCTTCTTTTTCACAAACAGAATCGGGACTCCCCACGGTGAACAACTCGGCTTGATGAACTCCTTTTCGAGAAGTTCCTGCAACTGAGTGTACAACTCCTTCATTTCCGGTGGAGCCAGGCGATAAGGTGCCTTGGCCACCGGAGCCGCACCCGGAATTAAGTCAATGCGGAACTCCACCTGTCGCTCGGGAGGTATCCCCGGTAAATCATCGGGAAACACATCAGCAAACTCCCGTACAACTGACACATCCTCCGCAATCTTCTTCTCTTCGTCGCCGCGCGTGTCTATCACATACGCTAAGTATCCTTGACCACTGTGCTGCAAGTATCTCCGAGCCCTCGCAGCCGAACATATTACTGAGGTCCGTCTAGGCGAGTCGCCCTGCACCAGCAGTTCTCCCCTCTAGGGGTTCGAACTCGTACTTGTTTGTGACGACAAACAATCTCCGCATCGAAGGCATCCATCCAATCCATGCCCACAATTACGCACAACTCACGCATAGCAATCGGAATCAAATCAATCGGGAATCTCACACCAGAGATCTCCAAAGTGCACCCCCGGTACACGTCAGTAACCGTCAAGGTCCTGTCATCAGCAACCTCAACCATGAGTGGATAGCCTAATCGTCCTACACCCCGGCCCAAACGCTCACTAAAAGTGCGAGACACGAACGAATGAGTAGCCCTGCTATCAAACATCACTACTGCAGGCACCGAGTTAACTAGGAACATACCTAACATACAGATTAAACAACATATAAATACGTACAACAGTTAAACAAACTAAGAGGGATAAGTGATGAATTGTACCTGTCACCACCTTAGGCGTAGCCTGTGCCTCGTCCACCTTCAGCTGGTGAACTCTACCTCGGGCCGCCTCAGTCCTCGGCTGACCCACACGACCATCAGTGATACGCAATGGGGCATTCGCAGGAGCCCTCTGTGCCCCATTCCCATCAGCTACCCTCGGGTTCGGACAATTGGCCTTCACATGGCCCGTCTGCTTGCAGTTAAAGCAGACCATCAATGGTACTCTACAATCGCGACTGAAGTGGCCTGCCTGCCCGCACTTGAAGCACTTGTCATCCCTCTTCCCGCTATTATCTCTGGGCTTAAACCCACCGCTCCTTTGACTCGAGCGCGAGTCCGCAAACTTTGACTTCTTCGGTACGGCCGATATTGGCGTCACAGCTTGTGCCGCCTTCCTCTTCTTGGCTTGCGTCTCTAACTCGAGTTCCCGTCTCCGGGCAGCCTCCATCATTGCAGTAAGTGAAGCATACTGCGCAGTACTCACAAACTCTCTAATCTCGATACGTAGCATGTCCTTGTACCGTGACATCTTCATATCCTCCGAAGCAGCATACTGAGGACAGAAGAGCGCCATCTCGGTGAACTTCCGGTTCATTTCTTTCACTGTCTCTGTAGTCTGGGTGAGCTCAAAAAACTCCTTGGCAATCCGCTCCATCTCTACTGGAGGTACGTACTCCGCACGAAAGCGTGCGACGAACTCCTCCCAGGTCAAAGTGGTACGCTCGGCCAGCGTCAACGCAGTAGCACACCAATCCTTCGCTCCATCCCGAAGCAGGTTCACCGCAAAACGAACCTTCAAATTCTCTGGGCAGCCACTGGTCAGAAACGTGCATTCCATGTCCGATATCCAACGCATACTGATAATCGGGTTCGGGTCTCCCTTGAACTCAGGCGGAGAACAAGCAGAGAGATTCTGATACTGAAACTCTCGAGCTCGGGGCTGTCCACCCGCCGGTGGTGGAATCGCCGCGATGCGCTCCTCCATCAGAACCACTACCTCGTCGCGGATGGCAGTGATAATCTCGGGGATCGCCTCCCCAATCGCATGTGCCACCTCGGCAGCAATCATCTCCCGGATCTGCTCCGCAGTGATCCCAGCACTAGTCTCTGGCTCAGCAGTGTTGTTTCTCCTGGTGATGGCCATTCTGGGTCGAAATTACTACGAGTTATTAGCACATAATAACTCATACTAACAACGTTCACGCTCAACTCCTCGGATTCCTCGTGACTTTCCCCGACTCGAGCATTGATCATCACTCGTTCCGAGTCCCATCCCAAAGTGTCCAAGTAGTTTCTCATCGATAACTACACCCATATGCCCGTACCAACATATGTACACACTCTTCCTAGCTCCCTAGGAATTTCACCCCAAATCACTACCCTTGCTACGACGAAATTCCTACTAGCCATGACGAGTCGCCTCACGAATACCCAGTCACATGCAGCGTGAAGTCAAATAGACATTCGAATACAAGATTCTATCCTAGAACGGTTGGACTCAAACAAGAGCTGCGCAATAGAACTAAATCAGATATTCTAAGGCTATGTGATTCTTACTGCATACAACCTATAGGGCATTCACTTAACAACTTACCATGATTAGCATAAATTCCTACTAGCAAGCAACAAATATGCAGTACAGTGTAAATAGCACAGGTAATCTAGCATTCATACTCCTATGTTCTAGAAAGCAATAAATACACTAAATACTGTACCTTTTCTCTTGGCTTCGGCTGACTGTACACACTGCGCCCTCGTTTATCGTTTCCCAAACGTTCTTTCCCTTTATTTTATTTTCCAAAAATCTTTAAGAGAAATTTTTCATAGCCGCGAACTTGAGTCCAAACACACCGAGATGTGTTCGGTTCACTCAAGTTGTGCTCTGATACCAAGTTGTAACGTCCCAAAAATTACAATAAATTTGAACTTTTTAAAATGACATTTTATTAAAATAAACCATAAACATTTAACTCCAAATAAACATTTTATCCAAAATCTCGTTTAGTATTCAACCACAAAAAGTCTAAACAGCGGAAATAATAATTAATTCGATTATAAAGTTTCAAGTCATGAATACGGGAAGTCTCTCGCCTGCGCCAATGTTTACCGTCACGCCTTCGAGCCACTCGTACCTGAATCAACATTTTATAGGGAAAGGGTAAGCACGAAGCTTAGTGAATTCAAACACCAACATAAGATAGCAATCATATTAACACTACCCCTAACACAGGTAGATACACATAACCAAGCATGCAAGTTTAAGAACGCATCCTAAACTAACATACTCATGCAAGACAACCTAAGCAGGTATCCATCGGTCTCCCCGATATCACACGATCACCGTGCACGTATCCCTCGGTCTCCCCGAGTTCCTACATCACTCGTGTCCATCCTCCTCGGTCTCCCCGAGTCCTCGGTCTCCCTCAGTCCTCGGTCTCCCCGAGTTTTATACGATACCCAAGGTCCATACTAGACACGACACGATCTAGTACCACACAACATGTAAGATTACTAGCACACACGACCTACAATAATGTACATATAACTATTATCCTACGTAGTGAGTGAACTCACCTCGATAAGCAACGCAGATATCCACAAATAGAAATACGAGTCCGCCAACTCCAACTCACTTCTTTCCACCTAAAGAAGTGTTATCAAGTGTCAAAGCGAAGTCCTAACCCGAAATTACAACTACAAGTCTAAACGTGTAATTTCCAGCTTTTGGTCTAAAACTACAGGTCTGTTCGTGACCTGTTTAGCTCCCCTTAAACTCATCAAGCCAGAAATATTATTCCATAAATAGAAAGTTCTATGTCTTAGGGTTCCAGGGACATATCTCACTCATTCCTACGAGGTCCCTAAAATTTTATACGAAATTTCTAAGGCCGACTATCCAAACTGTGAGTTTCGGACCAGTCTGTACAGATTGGTAATTTAGCCCTATCTATAGGCCGAATTGATTTTTCTGCAAAACATGAAAAACATACTAGACTCAAATTGTGAGATTTTGGCACTGGTTTCACCTCAATCCGAGCTTCCTAGATTAAGTTACGGATTTTACAAAACAGTGGCAGAAACGGCATTTTCACATAAAATGATAACTCTGATTTTTGGTTTATAACTTCATGCTTTAGGTTTAGGGTTTGAACAACTAATGGCTGGACAACCTAAACACCACCCACTGCCACCTCCGGCAGTGGTGGTCGACGGCGGCAGCGGCAGCCACCACCGGCGGTGGTGGTGGCTCGATACTTCGAAAGAATCCGGCGAGACCCGAAAGGATAAACCAATCAAACTAGCTTGGCCACCCACACTACGCACAGCCCGACAACCTCCGCTCCTGCACGATACAACCACCGGCTGGTGATGCACGGCGGCGGCCACACCGCCGGCAGCCAAGGCTGCGGCGGCGATGGTGGCTTCAGTGGCAACGAAAAAGAGAGAGGGCTTACCTTGCGACGAAACCCAGCAGCAACCGTACGAAATCCCGATCACCGACTGCTCTTCTCTCTCTCGCTACTCTCTCTCTCTCTCGCTATTCTCTCTCTCTCGCCGGCGATGAACACAACGGCGCCGGCTGTGTGGGTGTGCTCCGGCGGCAGCAGCAAAGAAAACGGTGGGGAGGGGTTTAGGGTTTTTTTGTGGTTGTTGTGTGTGTGGGTCGTGAATTATGAACAAGAAAAAGGAGGGGTCGGTCCATATGGGCCGATCCCATGCACCCTTATGCAAAAATGACAACTTTGGTCCCCATTTTTTTTCCAACCTTGCACAATGGTTAAAGTTTTCTCCATTTTGATCATGTTTGGTCTTTCTCGTTAATTCCCGTTAATAAACAATCAATTAGAGAACGATAACAATTAATTAAGATACTTAAAACAAAACCATACCGGGACACGGGGGGCTTTACAGTATGTTTATGAAAAAATATATGAATAATTTTATTTGTTAATAAATATTAAAAAATGCAAAATATAATTTATATTAAAATACAATAAAATAAATTACATATTAAAAAATACAAACTTAACACATGAAAATACATCATTGTTCGTTTAGAAGTTCTTCAAGTTGATGTTCGTATAATCTCCGTTGTGGTTCGCTCATTGTTGTGGGACCCATTTCCATCAACTTCATGACCATTTTTCGATCTTCCCGTTTGAATGGAGGTCTTGATGGATCCATTTGAAGATGGAATTTGATGGTTGGAAATTGATTAAAAATGAAAGTATTTATATATATTGAAGGTTAGACGTATAATCATGCACAACATGATGATATGGAGGTTTCGCTATAATCATGCACAACATGATGATATGAAGGTTGGACGTATAATCCCGTTTGAATGAAGGTTTTGCTATTATACGTGGATCATCTCGTATGTGGTGCAAATAAATAATTGGAGAAATAATTAGAGAATGTATAATCATGCACAACATGATCGTCGAAGATGAACGCCAAATTTATATTCGTCAATTTGATGATATAAACGATGATGTTAATTTTACTATAACTGTGCCTCAAATCTCCCGTAGCATACTTCCTGAGTACGAAAACTATCTCCAAAATCACATACAAGTACGTAATCGGTCAACGAATCATTGTTTACAATCAGATTTGATTGAAGAGATTTGACAAAGATTTAGAGAAAAAGAAATGACGATTAATGTAATATTTTTACTTTGTATTTTAATTTAATGTTTATAAATTAAATATTTTATTTATTTAATTTATCTTATTATAATTGTTTAATTAATAAAATATTTCATATTAAATTATAGTAAAGAATATTTAATTGTAGTTTTGTTGTTATTTGATTTAAATATAGTTTTTTATAATGAGGTGTCACTTTAGAAAGTGATTGAAATTTCATTGTTGTGGAGATTTCATGATAATTGCAAAGCTGATGTGGCGCATTTGAAATTGTTTTGAAAATTTATTGTTGTGGATGCTCTAAATGTTAAATCGATATTTTTTTGATGTGACAGTGAATAATATAAGAAATTGTAAGGAATAATTTTTTAATTAGAAATTGTTTTATGTCACATCATGTTTTGTGATGTTTGTAGAATTTGTTTATGAAAAAATGTAAGAATAATTTATTTTTTGTTAATATTAACGAAATGCAAAATATAATTTATATTAAATTACAATAAAATAAATTACATAATAAAAATACAACTTAACACATAAAATTACATCATTGTTCGTTTAGAAGTTCTTGAAGTTGATGTTCGTACAATCTCCGCTGTGGTTCACTCATTGTTGTGGGATCCATTTCCATCAACTTCAAGATGGACAAGAAGAAGGG